>HG991997.1:16246654-21246654 GCA_905220435.1 Amphipyra tragopoginis
TCAGCTGAGTTCGTTGGTATTACAACATCTGCAAAAACAATAGATAAGTGTTATACCAAGTTTAAAAGTGGTCTTTTTCTTTTGATATGAATGTCAACAAAATATAATTAATAATGTTACCGAGTGGCAGCGTCATCTCCTGCGCGGTCATGCCCTGCCTGCGCCACACATCGGCCGGTATCCAGCGGGCGCCATGCTGCATGGGCCGCACGGAGGCCACGGGCCGCTGCACTAGACTGCCGTCCGCTGTGCGCACGGTACGGTACGCTGTCGTTGGCTTAGGAGCTAATGCGGCCTTCTTTTCTAGTTCGTACCTGGTTGGACAATGGATTTTAATATAATAACAACTTTTTCCCTGTAAACGACAAATACCACACAGACTTCTTTTAATTTTTCCGTAAGTTGGCAGAGGATCGCGAATATGTATTTTCGTGAACACGCGCGGAGTTCGATGAAAATTCGGAATAAGACGTACACGCACGTGAGAGGTACTCTCATTACGTGACCTTACCGAAAAGATATTACTAAACAAGTTTAGTAATCTCGGAAACACTAGACTTAGTTGGTGGTTTCGCGAAATTACTGGATCTGCACCCTAATTGCGTAACACACTCGCAATCACATAGCTTTTATTTTGAGACTATGACAATATTCACTGCGTGGTGTATAGTTTTGGAGAAGTAAGATTACATACGTTGCTATGGAAATGGTTGACCTGTCAAAATCAAAGCTATTGCGATTGCAAGCGTGTTACGCGATTACAGTACGGTTCAGTAAGATCGCGTAATGAGATACACGTCACAAAATTTAAGAAACATTTACCAAATGTACATTATAATGTAACAAAAAAATACAACTCACCCTCTTTGCGCCAGCCGCTTTTCTGCACTAGATAACTTCTTTTCCTTTCTGTCGACTAACAGCGACTCATGTTGGAAGGGTTCTTTGCTCAGCATTCTTCCGTGTTGCGATATAACGCCTTGCATCAACACATCGATATACTTGTCTTTATGCTCAGATAGATCTTTAATCTCAGATTCCTAGAACAAAATATATTGTTTCACGCCAACAGTTGAGATTTAGTTTATTCTGCAGTATGCAGTTATCCTCTTAAATATATTCTTATTCCGATCGCTGAATTTAAGGACTGTAAATCATCTTAGGGAAATGTGTAATATATGCATTATGCATTGAATGTTAAAATAAATTCTCAGCATGTATGAAAATACTTCGCGACGGATTTTTCAAGATTTTTAGTTTAAATAATTTAGGCAGTTATCCCACCGCCGGCGAGGAAGCGACTAACTATCGGCTATTTTCTCGCTCAAATAACGTACAATAGATATATATTCCGTGTAAACAAAAGAGATGCATATATTAATAGTCGATCGCTGACTGTTTACAGGACTCGCTCCACTAGTTTGTCGCTGAGCGACAAGAGCTATCAAAGATAATACTCGCACAGCGATACTTGCTCAGCGATGCACGCTTGGCGGTCAGAACTCACGCCGAGAGACCAACCCGCGGTCATTTGCGAGTGGTGCGAGTAATCGCCCGTCGCACTCGCGCACACTCGCTTATAGGCCAGCGACAAAACTATCGGAACTACACACTCGCTTCTCGCTGCTCGCCAACTCGTTTCCAGTTTCTAGCTCTACTCGCTGCTCACTCATCGTTCGCGGTGGGACCAGTGCATTACCAGCGAGAGGTATACACAAGCGCAGTATCTTGAAGATAACCATGCATACTTTCCCTATTTGTAAGTCCCCAGTTGTCCAATATAACAAATAATTATAAATTACCTTCTCATCATTATCGAAGCATAGATTGGTAATTTCCTTCATAGAGAGAACAGCGTCAGGATTGCATTCGTCAACGACGCGGTCAGCCATGCCCTGCTTGTTGATCTGACGATCGTAAATCTTCTTCTCGAGACAACAGTCCATTACGAATCGATAGACGAAGCATGGCTTCCTTTGTCCATATCTAAATAAAACAGTAACATAATGTAATCTTCTCTCGCTTTTACAAGAAATGAGAAAAAGTTTACAATATTAATTAATACTTGCCTATAGACACGACAGACAGCTTGCGTGTCGTGGCAAGGATTCCAACTGGCATCGAAAACGATTACTCGGTTAGCCCCAACAAGATTAATACCAAGTGACCCCGCTCGAGTCGATACGAGGAACAAGTATATGTGCGGGTTGGCATTGAACTCGTTGATAAGCTTTTCACGCTCTAAAGCATGCGTTGAACCATCCAAGCCTGCAAGGATAAAAATAATAACGTAACATGAAACGTCAGCTATGTAAGTGATATTTATATTATTTTATGTAATAGAATAATACTTACGATAGTAGTTTGTATTTCTTTCCCAAAGACAATTTGTCCCAGGAATGTAATTCTTTTCTAAAAAGTCTTCTATGAGATTCAATGTGAATAAACTCTGGCTGAACAACAGTAGCCTATCTCCAAGCTTTATACTCTCATTCAATATGTAAAAGAACAGTTCCATTTTTGCAGAATTTTCAATAATTCCAGGAATGTAATCTTTTAGCAACTCTGCTGCCCAGTCGTACGTCATTTCTTCAGCTTTCTTGACCATTGCCAATTCTTCTTCCCTATTCATTTTTTCCTCTTTCTCGCTTTCTTCAGATTCAGAATCCTCATTATTCTTTTCTTTCGATGTTTTCCTGTCGTTTCTTCCCTTAGCTTTCGCTTTGCTCTTTGCCTTTGATTTTTTACTATCTTTGCCTTTACCTTTTTTACCTTTTCCCTTTGTAATTTCTTCTTCAGATTCAGACCCATCACTTTTCGCCGCATCTGCTTTAGAGTCTTTGTCTTTCTTTTTAGTAGATTCATGTTTCTGATCTTTCAGAAGCAGAGGTTGGTTGATTGCCTTCTTCGTTTCATCTTTAACTATTTTCTTCGTATCCAAGTCTTCTATTTTGACTTCGCCATCTGATTCAGATTTCATCTCCGTTTTTTCTTCAGCTTTAAGTTTATCAACTTCAGTCTTTATTTCTGTTATAGGCCATGATGTTACTGGACTGCCAGAACTGGCACTACCCAAAGGTGGTTTAGTCTCAAGGTGTGGTGGGAAGTTTTGATACGAGCATGGGTAATTACCATTAGAGGTGCTTTCTTGTTGTTCAGGATAGGAGGGCGTATTTGGAGGATAACCATAACCAGGATTACCCAATGGCACAGAGTTTGGATTTTGTGTTTGCGGAATATTTGGTTCCGATTTGATGTCAACAGCTGGGTAATTGCCAGGAACAGTGTTTGGCTCAATTTTAATGGCGGGTTGATTTGGCACGCTCGAGTCAGTTTGGTTGGGCGGCATATTGTTAGCGAAACCTGGATAACCGGGAGGGTGATTGTCGTACTGGTTATATGGAGTTGAATTATTCCCATACCCGGGAGTGTTCGCTGCGTATGGCGGAGGATATTGTTGATTGGGATAGCCTTGAGGTCCAGGATTGTTAGGATAAGAACTGTGTGGCGCGTTGGCATTATATTCAGAATATCCAGGTTGATTGTGATAGCCCGGATATGGTGGTCTTTGCTGATTACCAGTGTATCCATCTTGATTATTCGAGTAGGGTTGCATCGCATTACCTGGATACGGCTGATCGTTCGGAGGTGTGTTGAAATTCGGTGGGTAATGTTGAGAATTATTGTATTCAGGAGGAGGATTTCCTCTGAAGTCTTGTGGAGGCTGATTATTTTGTTGATATTGTGGATTGTTATAATATCCGGTATTTCCATAATAGTTTCCGTTACCCCAATAGTTTTGGTTGTAACCTTGTCCACCCTCAGGAGGCGCATTTTGCGGGTACTGATTGGGGTAGTTGTTATAAGGAGGTTGCTGCTGGTAGTAATTGGCGTCGTAGTTCTGATTGTACCCTTGGTTGGGTGGGTAGTATCCTGGGCCTGCGTTCTGATAGTTATGATACGGTGGGTAGGACCCGGAAGGTTGGTCTGGTCTGTATGCGTTTGGTGGTTGACCATATGGGGCATTAGGATACGGTGCGTTGCCGTATATGTTGGAATCAGGGCGAGGCACTATCGAACCAGTAGTTGTATTAGGCGGTATAGTCGCCGCTGGCTTTTTAGATGCACCCTAAAATTGACAATAGTTTGTTAACACTCTATTTATAGCTTAATGAAGTTATGAACCTTTACAAAACAGAGTTTCTATCTAAAGTAACTTACCCGTGGTTTACCAGGGCGTCGCGGCTGCGCCTTATTGTTCCGTGCGCGTCCGGCCTTGGTAACGCCACCAATCTCCTCTAAATCCAAGTCTTCTTCAATAGCGGCGTTCACTTCACTGCGCTTCTTGAGGAAATTGTATAGGACGTCAGGGTGATTCCAAATCTAAGAAAAATATGTATTGCCGGTATGAAAAACAATGGCATACCTTTTTATAGTATGTATGAAGTGAACTCGAGCATGATTAGATCAACAGATATTCTCGCTAAGTTAAACAAAGGGTACAAACGATTGATATTTTTTGTCACATAGTAGCTTGTAGTTGTTGTAGCTATAAGCGTATATTCTTTCACGATCAGTGGGGTGTTCCTAGTAGTTCTCAGTAGAGAGAAGTTAAATCTTATCTTATCTTATAATATATATAAATCTCGTGTCACAATGTTTGTCCCCAATGGACTCCTAAACCACTTAACCGATTATAATAAAATTCGCACACCATGTGCAGTTCGATCCAACTTGAGAGATAGGATAGTTTAAATCTCAAATTATAGTCGCAATTTTAATTTATTGCTAATTATTTGTCTGTTATTATTTGACAGTCACAATTATCTGTTAACTCCAAATGATTCTAACAGATGTCGATACCTTTCGACTGGGTTAAGTAATCAATAGATGGCGCTGCTATGGTAAATCTATGAGCTCATTGTAAAATGAAGCTAAGCTAATTTAATCTATACTAATATTATAAAGAGGTAAAGTTTGTGAGGTTGTAGGGGGTAATCTCTGGATCTACTGAACCGATTTAGAAAATTCTTTTACCAATAGAAAGCCACGTTATTTGTAAGTGTCATAGGCTATATTTAAAAAATAAATGTCACCCGTGCGAAGTCGGGACGGGCCGCTAGTATTAGATAAAATCTAAGGTTTGTTTTATGTTATAGGTTGGCAAACAAGCCGACTGCCCACTGTAATGGACAGTGGTTACAGTCACCTACAACACCAAGAGAATTGCTGATGCGTTGACAACCATAAATAAAGACAAAATCGAAAAATATCATTTGCCTGTAATTTCACCGGCACTCACACACATACATGCTTGGCGGCAGTATAGGTATGGTAGTATTACTTCCCCGGAAAAACTCTTTTACAGGTAGGTACCGTCTGCGAGGCCTAAGCTGAGCTTTGCATTTGTGTGAGAATGAATGCAGATGCGTCCTTTGCTTGGTTTGAACCGGTTTATACTGCTTTTTACATAAATGCAAAGCTCAGCTTACGCCTCGCCAGTTGTACAAGGTAGGTAAGGTTGAGGTTAATTTAATATAGTACGTATTACATACCTTACAACAAATTGCGAAAGCTTTCAAAGGATTTGGCACAGAGGTGGAGCGAACGACTTCGTTCATGAATCTGTCGTACAGTTTGCGTTGCAGCGGCGTCATACGTACTAGAAGCACGTATTCTTCCTTCTGAGGTAGCGTAGACTGCAAAACTGCATGAGATCGTCTGTAAACAGAAAATAATGTGTTAACGTATTATATGGCAATAAGTGAGACTATACAGTACAATCTACTTCTCCCTACATTTTGACGAGTTATGCGAACGTAAATGTAGGGAACATCTGTTTTTTTTTCCCCGATTTGGTCCCATAGTAAAAGTTGTTCATAGTGATGAGTACAATCTCCCATTTCGGTTTGTTGAGTGTTTACAATTTCAACCTCTATTTAATCTACAAACCCTTTGTGCGGTAAGTATTGCAATATTCTAGTTTTGTAAGCTTTCATAAAATTAATGACGAAGGTCATCAGTGACTTCTAACACAATGGTCAGATAAACAAGAAGATTGCATCCCTACAATAAAATCCCTGTCTGCCTGGAGGAGACCGGCTCCGAAACGGAAAAGTTAAACTCAAGGCTATGTTGAAAAGAGAGAAATATGTTTCGGTTAATTTTAAGCGAACTTCAGTAAGGAGATTTTATTCCCCACTCATGTTAAAATTAACCATAAAAAATATATTTAAACTTTTTTTAACTTTGCCCCACACTATTATTTCTCCTGTATTGACGCTTCGATTACATAACTATAATTCAAATGCACAAACACTCTTGAAGATTATAGAACGCAATATTTGTTAAGTATGTTATCTTTTATCCTTACCTTTGAACAAAACCTACAAGCAGCGAATGCAATACGTGAGCCCGATATCTCATGAGCCGTATGTCCTGAGGCGTGGAGTCAATACACTGTCCGTTCTGTATCGGTCGCTCGAACATGTTACAAAACTCGGTTTTGCTACCAAGGTAGTTTGGACGAACGAAGTCAACCATACACCAGTATTCCAGCAAGTTGTTTTGTAAGGGATAGCCTGCATAAAAAAAAAAAAAAAATTAAAAGAAAAAAACATATAGGTACCTACTGTATTGTATATTATTATGTCCTTTAAACTTTCGTAATGATGAATTTCAAAGACGTAGAATTAAAACAAAGTTTAGTTTAAACGTTATTCTTATAATATTTACACAAACAATATTTACATAATTACAATTAAAAGTATATACAAATAAAAATAGAATATTTTTTACGTTTACGTACGTACGTTACGTTTAAACGTGTATTTAGAAGTGGTCGTAAATAATTTCGTCAACTTGAATAAAAATCTTTATATGGCCAAAACACACTAAGCGTATCTTACGCCGTGTACTGCGCAAAATACGCGACGCAAAATACGAAATACGCTTGAGTGTGGCTAAAAATACGCCAAATATATGCACGCGTGGTGAGGCCGCGCAGGAGAATTTGTATGTAGCGCGATGCATACGCGTAACGCTCAGTGTGTCTGCAGTTGTAGCTGCTTTTAAATGAATTAAACTTGAATCACATTTCTGGCATTTTCTTTGCCTTTATGGATCTACTTCAAGTATTAAAACTCCTACTTCTAAGTTGATAAATACTATAAAGGCGTACAAACTTACCCGTTAACACTACTCTTCGCTTTGTCCTCATTTGCTTCAATGCGTAGGAGATATTCGAATGCGAGTTCTTAATTCGATGACCTTCATCACATATCACCAAATCTGGACCAGGCTTCACCAACGCTTCGTACATTTCTGTAAAAAAAAAGCATACAATTAATTTTAGAAAACATCTTGTCTAATTATATTCGTTAATCTAACGTTACTCAGCTTGGTTACATAAATCCAACACGGCTTGATAACCATGTCTAATTTAATTATAAAAACAATTATTTGCTGTTCATCGCAAAATAGCTTTCGACACAACGCGAAAGCTGTCTGACTCATAGTACAATACGGCCGAGGTATCTTGGCGAGTCTGAAGTTAGCTGATTAGCTGCGCAGTAGACAATTTCGTTTCTAAAAGATTCATTGCGCAGCCAAACAACTAACTTCAGACTCGCCGAGATACGTCGGCCGTATTGTATCGTATTAAAGGTGAGTTATCAGTATACTTGCAAGCAGATGATTAACAACCGACGAGAAGAAAGCCCTAAATATAATAATAGTTAATTAACTTAACCTATAGCTGACAGCTGCTATGTTTATGCATCTCCTAAATGAGAGGAAATGTTAGTGACTGGTCACGATTTGATTGTTGATTTAAATAGTAATGCTCACCATCTAAAAGCTTCTTATCTTCATCGTTAGCATTATCTTCTTTTTTCTCTTCTTTCTTTTCATCCTTCGTGTCATCTGTCTTCGCCTGACTGTCTCCATCATCTTTATCTAGCTTTGACTCTTCTGAAGCCTTTGAAGAAAACAAAAGTAAAATTATTTCAGTGCATTATTCTTCAGTTATCATCTTTTTAGGTGAAATTGTCTACAATTACGAATGTAACTGTCTTAACACGTCCATTACCTTGGTATAAGGTATAAGGTATAAGGTATAACGGGCTGGTATCCGCAACTCCACGTCTAAGCGCGTATTTTGCGTGATGGGTGGTAAGTATAATTACTCGATCCACCCTAACTCCTCGAAAAAGGCCAGCACACCCTTGATGTTACTGGTGATCTCTCGGAGAGTACCTGGGTTACCGAAGTACTTGGCCCTGTATGTGGCGACCTCAGGGCAGTTTAGTAGCACGTGGGCTGCCGTCTCGTCCTCCTCCATGCATGCTCTGCACAGTGGGCTGTCTGTAACTCCAATGACAAAGAGGTGTTTGTTAAAAGAACCATGGCCAGTGATGGCTGCTGTGACTGTACGTAGTTGTTGCTTTGACAGCCGGAGTGCTTTTTTAGTGAGACGACCGTCAATGGCCGGAAGCGCCTCCTTGGCCTGCCTGCACTCGCCATGGTTAATCCATAGATCGTTGTGTTGGTCTCTGGTGCGTTTTCTTACCAGGGTGCGTAGATATCCGAAGGGGAGTGGTACTATGGGTTCTGGACCCACCGCATCCATGCTCGATCCCCTTCTGGCGAGTTCATCCGCTGCATCATTGCCTCGGGAACCGCTGTGTCCTTTGATCCATTGAATGGTTATATTATTGAGGTTACCCACCTGATTCAGAGTTTGGTGACACTCGTGTACCAGCCCAGAATTAACTGTGTGGCTGCTTAGTGCTTGCAGGACTGCCATGCTGTCCGAGAGTATTCGGATTGAGTGGTCCTCAACCTTCCTGGCCATGATTGCTGACGCAGCTAGGGAGATACCCAAACATTCAGCCTGGAAGACCGTGTTATGAGCCCCCAATGGTGTGGCTATGTGTACGTTGAGGTCTTCTGAGAAGATCCCGGCACCTGTGCCTGTACCTGTTTTGGATCCATCCGTGAAGATCCGCAGCTCCGCGGGGCATAAACCCTCGCATCGGTGATCTTCGTGCAGTTGGATTTTGTATTTTTTGTCAAAAATGAATTGTTTGGGTATCCGGTCGTTTATAGCTCGTATAAGAGGGAACTCGCTAGCGAGTTCCTCTAGCAACGAGGTGTGTTGTGTGTTACCTTTGCTCCAGAGGTTCAGTGTTTTCAGGCGTATTGCTGCCACCGCTGCTTCCTGTTGTATAAAGAGGTGCAGAGGTGCAGCATTGCCCTTTAGGTGATCTTGAGCCTTCTTATGAGGCCCATTATGAGCGACCACGACCGATGACCTGGTGAAGGTCGCGATGCGATGGATGCGAGAAGCACAGGACCGGTCGATGTGGCGATGCTTGGGAAGGTCTATGCCAAGCAGTGGACGTCTTTCGACTGAGTGATGATGATGATGACGTCCATTACGAGTCCCGACCACGAAACCCAACAGTTTGGGCCAATCATATATGGCTAAGGGATTTATAATAGTGATATGTATTACCTGTGTATCCTCAGTAGGAGGGTCAGACTTTTTCTCGTCTTTTTCTTTTTCGGCTTCCAACTTAGCGTCTGCTTTCTTTTTCTTACGAGGTTTCTTGTCTTTTTTCATACTAAGAAGTCTGTACAACTCATAACCTATCATGAGAACTCCGCCTGATGTTGTCCAATCCTACAAAACACAAAATATTATGGGATTGGTCAGAGTTTATAGATATTTTGCATCGTTTTTTTTAAATTTCCATCTCTACTTAATTTAGTCTTAAGCTACCACAAGTGTTAAGTTCTTAAGGCAGCCAAATAGGCGCAGTAGTGCGATTTCCAGATGGCGCTGACGTAAGAATGTTAAGTCCACAATACGCATGATGTTGCTTGCGGCGAAACATTTGTATATGCGCGTTACATTAGAAGAAATGATAGTACCTAAACAATAAGCATCTTTATACATAGTTATATCAGAGTCATTATAGAACACCATAAACAGCCTCAACACAATGTTCTACAAAAATAATATTCCATACCTTGACAACTTTCGCCCGCATTTGTAATGTTTTGTGACTATCGTTGAGCACGTAAATTGGGAAGTTTCTCGTTCGAACTTCACCGTGAGCTGACAATGGACTGGTATTAGCGTCTAAAGGCAACCACATGTTGAATTCTGCCACCTGAAAAAAAATACGGAACATATAATTATCTTAGTAATGGTTCTGTGTAAAATAACGATATTCCGCAGCATCTGGTTAGACTGGGAGATGGCTATCATAACAGAAGGGAGGCGCTTTTGGGGCTGTCTTATAAGTAACATTGACGTTCAAAAAGAACTAAGTAATTCTAGTCTATTTTGAATAAATGAGTTATGAAGTTGAAGGTAGAAGCTAAACTGACGACGTTGTAACAAATAACTTCATAAGGTAGTTTGTCTTTTGATATGAATGTTAAACGGGTTAAACTACATAAAAAAATTGAGTCGATTAATACCTAACTATAATATTAATATCATAGGTGCTACCAATTGTACACAAAGACTCGAAAACGCTCGAGGTTCGATGACCTGCTTGTATGGCGTTAGACATAGACTATCATGGTAGTGCAGACAGTGACTCAATAAAATAAAATAAAAAATATTGTAAATTGCATGGCCGGATCTGTCGGTAATAAAACCAAGGTACTTACCCAATTCTGAAGTGTGTTGATTGGCATGATACACAAGACAGTTTTAGATGACGTGTGTCGAAGGAATATATCACAGAAACAAACGATTTGTAACGTTTTTCCAAGACCCATTGAATGTGCCAATATACATCCAAAGCCTGTCGAAGTCGAGAATCGTTCAACAGATTCTATAATGTTATCAAATAGGAATCTTACACCACCAATCTGGAACACAGACAAATCAGATAAATGAAGTGTTTATTGTTTTGTATCAAAATCAAAAATTGCAAATTTTAATAGCAATTTTTGTTGTATTGTAAAATTTTCATATGATCCAAAAAACAACCAAGTAAGACTTAAAATACTATTGAACTGTAATCCATCACATAACCCAGGTAAAAACGACAAGACATTGTAAAATAAATAAAAAAAAAACTATTTTTGTAACGAGTTTTACCTGATGAGGTTTAATAACCCTTGCAATTTGTGGTGCTAAGAATATATCCTCCTCATTTTCTGGGTGGCCAATATTGATCAATACACGGCCTTGTTCATCAGGGAGGTTATACGCATCATTCACATGGAGACCTTGAAGTCAAAGAGAAATAACTTTCATAGATCAAATTCTATCACAACGCACACTTACTCTACTATCAAATGTATTACAGATAAAGGAAATAAATAGTAAGGCTAAATTTTCACCGCCACGGAATGAAATGGAAGTGACGAAATTGTACATAGCATAATGAACTTTATGTCAATTGTATAAAGTACAAACTAAATACGAGCCAAAAAAGGTCGCGAAGATTCCCCGGAAGATGCGCGACCATTCCATTCTGCGGCGGTGTAAATCGAGCCTTAATCCCCGAAAAAAACATTCGCCACATATTCAGCATCCAACTCCCCTATTCAGAACCTTTTCGATAAGCAGTGTCAACCAATTCAGTTTGTTATCCCGTTTCGTCAACGATTCTCGTAAAGAGAGTAAAAGAGATGCCGTACCTAATCGTTCCACAACTGATTAATCGAATTGTTCTGAATCAGAAGGCTGGTGTATATTGTACATTTTAGGATCTTGTACTTTGTAAAAAGAACCTGCCAGTCAGTTCCTGCACCCAAGATATAGCAAGTATGAAATTTATGCAAAGTGATTGCAGTCTGTTCAAACTAGATTTGGCAAAAGGATGTTATCATCATCAGCATGCAGATGGCTATTGATATGCATGCAGTTGATAAGAGAGAACGAGAGGCTTCCTTAGATTTTACGCGCGAGTCGATTAGAGGGACCTCCAAGCACGTAGTGACTGGTGATGTGAATCATATTGAATCGCGTCTGACTAAGGCCTGGACACTATAAATACAGGCCAACCCAATAATCTCGGAGGAAGACATATAGTATACAAGGCACTCACTATCAGGGAGCCGTGAGATAAAATGTAAATAACATTTGACTACTCTTAATAAAAAGATTTTCTGTAAAATATAATTTCTAACAAAAAGAAATGATGTGATGTTATATTGCTTAAAACACTTCTTCCTGTAGTAAGTTTAAAAATTTTCATTGGCTGGTTTCGTATTTCATTGAAAAGAGAAATACGAAACGAAAATAAAAAATCTCTTGCCTACTTAAATACGGTATAGTCTCTTTTTTTAATGTAATAGTTTGGCAAACAAGCTGACGGCCCACCTGATGGTAAATGGTTACCGCCGCCTATTTACATTTGCAACACCAAGAAGATTGCTGACCCGTTTCCAAACTTAGAAACAAAGTTGGAAAGTCTCATGTGGCTCTAATTTCTGCCGCCAAGCATGTATGGGTACATACTTGGCGACAGAAATAGGTACAGAGGTAGTACTTCCCCAGGTGAACTCATCAAAAGGAGCTCTACTACTCTTCAAACATATAATAATTTTCTATTCTATTGTAAGGTTTTTACCTGAGTTTCCAGGATCCTCTTCGGCTTCAGGACTAGGCGGCACTTCTGAATCTGACAGCATTATGCAATCATCAGAATCAGATGACGAAGACGAAGATTCCTCACCACTGCTGCTATCAACAATCTCTACAACCTACACATTAAAATTGAGTGTTAACTTTTTGAATTTACTGTGAAATTTATTTATTGAATGTGATAGAAATTCTGTTAGGGTTGCATCTCAGATTATAGAAAAACAGATTATAAAAAAAGTAACTCTGTCTGTGACGCTTTCACGCCTAAACCGCTGAACCGATTTTGATGAAACTTGGTACAGATATAGTCTGGACCTTGGAGAAGAACATAGGCTATATTTATCCCGGAAAATACAGAATACGCGATAAACGACATCCACGCGCGCGAGGCCGCGAGCGACCTCTAGTATAATTATACTTATTTGGAACAATTAAAACTTTCTTTTATAGAATTGAAATGTTAATATTGAGTACACAATACCATAAAGGGGAACTTATCAAGTAATTAAGATTAGGACAGTTTAAACAAAACATATTCTGACCTCTTTTTTATCCGTCTTTTGATCAGGTTTCCCTGGTTTGAGGGCTCCAGAAGTTGTAGGTTTTAACAACTTTGTCACTTCAACTTGGCCTGCTTTTATTGTCTTTTTTGTTTCCCCTGATGGTAATTTCACTAGCACGGTGTTTGGTAAACTAAAATAACAATGAAGACACCCATTAGGTCTTGTTCAATTGTAACATAATAATAATATTTTAAAATGAGAGATTTTCAAGTATTAGTACATACTTCAGTTTCTGCCCTGGGAGAGACTTCTTCAGAATAGATGATCCACCTTGCAGCAGTGATATAGTTTTCTGGTGAATTTTGTTTTGTCTATTAATTGCTATTTGTCTTTGTACCTGTTTACATAATAAAAAGAAACAATATTAACATTAGATATACTATTACATAATTAGCATGCTTTTTATGCATGTTTTGATATGATAATACTTCTTTATAATTACATGCAATAATGATTTACTTTCAATCAGCATTAAATTTGGCTTCTGACTTCTGCCACTTAATGGTAGTATAATAATATGAAGATTGTCTTACTTCTCTGATTATTCTCTGCTGTTCCTGAACTCGAGCCAATCTCTCTGATTCCTGTCGCTGGGCAGCAAGTGTTGAAGCATCCAAGTTCTTTTCGTCCATCACTTCTCTGATATTTCGGCGCACATTCAGGGCATTTGGATTCACAGGTTTTTTCTGCAATTTTATAAGACATTATTTTTCATGTGTATTTCCAAAAATGCTGATGAAATTATTAACTCGTCAGAACAACATTAGGTCATTCATGTTAAATCCTCAATGATCACTATGAGATCATCCAAGAATGCAGCTTTAATTACTACACCACACCAGAAAATGTGCTGGTAACTTATTACCTACTTGAAACAATACTAGCAGTTACTTAAATACAAATATGTGTCCTTTTTTAGCTAGAGTTGCTACATTATACTAATGTAGGTTGATAGTGTCTTATTTAGTTTCTTAGGTACAATGTTACCAACATCTATCTGAGGTTAAATCAGTAGTAAAATTGGATCTTACTCAAATAACTATTACATAAAAGACAGTGTAACACATAACATCACTCTTGTATACCTCAAAGAGTTGAGAAAAGGTATATAGTACACCCTCATTTCACCATTACCATCGGCCTACTGCCATCAACCGGGCACAAATTCAGACTGGGCTGCTACTAAGAAATTTCACATGGAAAAACCCAATAACATTTTGCCTGACGTATTGATTGAACATAGGACTTCGCATTCAGCAGCCGCTCTTGCAACCACTAGACCAATGAGGCAGTCAGACAGTGAACAACTTCATAATAATACTGAAGCTAAAATAATTACCTGTGAGGTTTTACATGAAGTTCAATGTTAAGTTGTGAAAACAATATCATGAATAGCATCATGCAAAGCATCTAATCGCAATTTTTTAACCACTGCACATTATTGTGATCAAACTAAGATAACCACAGTAAAGTCTGAACCTATATAATGGCCAGATTGCATGAATTTATACTGCATTATATGTATTATTATGACTTATGTATCCTGAACTACTATTTTACTTTTCAACCAACATAGGTATGATAAGAACAGAATAGAATTATTCTTTAACCCCATATATTGATGATTAGTTACAGTTTTTCGGGATTGTCTGAATAGTTTTAGGATTGCTAGACTAGTGAGTGAACCGTAACTAATCATCAATATGAATGTGTCTCACAAAACTTATAATAGAAAATTTATATTGCTATCACATCAATTTGTTTACAAATTATCAAAACCACTGTAATAGTAGACAGACTACTTTTATTGGTTGTTAGGTTATAAGATATTATGCTTATCTGAACAACTTTAACATATTACACTCCAATAATGTTATAAAATTGCAATAATATGTTAGTAAACAAACAATATGCTGCATGTTTTCTGTTAATGTTTGATATTGGCATAAGATCAGATGTCTGTTCATAGTAAAAGTTATAACTATACATATTGTTAATATTACTCACAATGCAGTTTATCACTGCATCACAAATTATAGTGAAGCTGGCTTTTATGTCTGAATTCAGCACTAATGTGATTGTTACAAAGAGAAATACTGAGAGTAGGGTTACTTTGGGCCCAGTCTCTACTTAACACGGTTTTAATACAGTAGATAACTAAACAAACAACAAAAAAGATCAGATCTTACCTCATCCTCATCTTCAGGTTTCTTTTCTCCATCTTTTGATGACTCCCCACTATCATCCTCCTTTTTAACTATAGGCTTCACACTAATCTCTCCCATTTCTTTTAATTTCTCTGTAATGTCAAAATCTTGACTACTGTCTTCTTGTTTCATGTCTAACAATTCTTCAGCTGTTTTCTCTGGACATAATTCACTCTCTTCTACTTCAGCAATT
The DNA here is from genome assembly GCA_905220435.1 of Amphipyra tragopoginis. Taxonomy (NCBI): domain Eukaryota; kingdom Metazoa; phylum Arthropoda; class Insecta; order Lepidoptera; family Noctuidae; genus Amphipyra; species Amphipyra tragopoginis. Next base: position 16,262,234 of record HG991997.1, read on the forward strand.
TCAACATTTTTATTATCTAAGTCACCTTCATCAATAATATCACTAATTGAAAGGGTTTTGGGTTGTTCTTCTAATTCTTCTTCTTGTTCATGCTGTTCTTCTTGTTCATGCTGTTCTTGTTGTTCTTGCTTAATCACAGGTTCTGGACAAGGAGCAGGTTCCTCAGGAGGTTTATCGGTGCTTTGTGGTTCCCGTTTTGCCTCCACTATGTCACCTGTCTCAGGGTCAATGTAACTCTCATTTTCTTCATTCAGTTCTTGCACAGCATTCGGGTTAACTACAAATTCCTCCTCTGATAGTCCATCACTTTCTGTCTTACTTTCTTCACTTGAAAAGTCACTTAATTCTAAGATGTTATTACCAACTAAACTGCGTATTGTTATACCTGTGTCCTTTTTGAGTTTCTTTGTGAAATCATGAAAGTTCTTGACAGCTTCCATCTTCCTCTTGTGGCTCATAGGTCTGGGCCGAGGAGCCGCGCGCCTCCGAGCGTTCATAGCTGCTGCTTGAGCAAAGTGAGCTCGTTGTATTCTGGCGATGGTCTCGTCGTCGTCCTCACTGTCCACAACCTCTTCCTCAGAGTCGTCCTCTTCCTCTTGCACCTTAGCCTTCATTTTATTCTTCACTGAACTCGTGCCACCGGCATCATCCATGACAATAAACTAATTTCTAATATCTCAGATTCACTAAAAGCTATCGCAAGTCATCATTTTCACGTCCATTTCATTGAATGAAATCTAAAATACACTAGTTTTTTTTTGTTATGAATACAGGCTTATTTCATAAATAGAAATTAATTTTCTTAGACACAGGACACAAACAATCTTTTTCAGGATAGTTCTTTGTAGCGCTTTTACAGGACGCGGCATTAAATTTCCAAAGGAATAAGCCGGATGACACAATTATTCACACAGCGCTCCCGATCAGATCAAAAAATACGACATAACGTCATATTTGATTTTAATTATCGATAATAAAATAATGTGTGCAATTAAAATTTAGGAAGCCATTACTTCCGCAATAAATAGCCTATTCAACTATTCGTATAGAATTTGTGTATTCGACAAGCGTGTTTACAAAAATTGTGGATGGGCGACTGCGTCACAAAACGTCATGTAGACTTTATTAGCAATCACCACTAAAGTGTTTAATTGCGAATTCTCTTGTACCAAACGTCTCTGTAACTCTCATAACAGCATCTCGCACTTGCCATTGAAAATGCATCCTTGTTGAACCAAAACAATGCGTTAAAAATTGTATCAGCAAATGTTTTTAAAACATGGCAACATTATTGATTTTCTTCATGGTGTTGACATTTAATTTTATAGTCTATGAAACAGTTGTGGATCCAGCAATAAGTGAGGTCCACGAAATGATAAAAATGCTTTAATTTTTTATAGTTATTTTATAATAATTATCATATAATTGTACAATGTACATTCACTGATTATATAATACATAAAGCTTCTGAGGATTTATGGAAAACTTTCAGTTTACTTACTGCCAGAACTACATTAATGACACCCCACACATCCTCGTGTTCTCACAACGTGAGGTGGCTTAATAAATGTGGTTGATATAGATAGCCCATCCTTTGAGAAGATCACGAAGGACGACATTCAACAACTCCTACACAAAAATATGTAAATGGTAGTGCCGCTTTATTAATCCTACAAAAAATCTATAACCGCCCCACTGAACCGATTGTCGGTGTAAAATAAAAAGTTCGAAGTTCAAACGATACAACGATACACACATTCGAGATTAATGGCGATATTACACGGTTCAACCAAATTGATTCACTTTGGTTGAAAGGTGCAAAAATGAAAGCATAATTATTATGCTATTGATCAATGATATTGAATGATTCACCTTTAAAATGGTTCAATTTGGTTGCTTCATCCAAATTGAAAGGCAGAATTTATATTCCGTTTATTTACCTATATAATATCTATTTATATGTATATATACATTTAAATTACGTTTTTAAATATTTAATTATAAAAAAAAAACATTTAAAAATATAAAAAATAGTAGCCCACCGGCATCGGGAACAGGGTCCAAACTGCCGGCGGTCAGGGCTCCAGAGAGAGGAACTTCCTAACGATACGCGCCGTGTCCAGAAGTACCGCTTTCTGAATCAAACCCTTGATCCAGCTGCCTAACGAGAGCCTCATCAGATGTTGGTCGAGGCTCTTGGCTATTAAACCATTGGCTGTTACGACTATCGGCACAATGACTGCTGAGTCAATCTCCCACATGTCGACAACCTCGTCAGCCAAATCAAGATATTTGATTTTTTTATCATTTTCAGCTTTCACGAGATTCTCGTCATGCGGGACAGTGATATCAACAATCATTGCGCGGCGCTCTGATCGATCTATCACCACCATATCAGGCTTATTGGCTACAATAGTCCTGTCAGTGATAATAGATCGATCCCAGTACAATGTGATATGACCATTCTCGAGAACTGGGTCGGGCACATACTTATGGTACTTCTGCGTCCACAAGGTTGTATTTTAGAGCAAGTTGCTGGTGGATAATCCTAGCTACGAGGTTGTGCCTGTGCAAATACTCACCGTTAGCAAGACGAGAACAACCAGAGGAATTTATATCTCCCTTTAAATCACGGTTCATCTTCCTTTTTTTTTGCGGAAGATGTCCGGTCTTTTGGAAGGCATACACGGGGACACAGGTCTAACGTGCAGAGGCCCTTTTGAGAACTTTAATCTAAAATGGGGTGGGGCACCAACCGGGGACTATCCACGGCTGCACTATTGGAGTACAGTCATGGACCGTCCCAAGTGGGTGCAAGACTATTGTAAAATATGGTGAAAAATATCTGGTCTATGGGAAGGGGTGTTAGGTGAACTAGATAACTTCTATTGCCGGAAGAAAACGGCGTCTGCCTTTCAACATTTAATATTGAAAAGTGTTGGCAGACGGTGACTCGCCAGCTCACTAGCTGGGCCCCCTGAAAAGCCGCCAGTACATAGGCGAAGAGGGCAACAAACGTGTGAGCGGCTAGGGGTGTAGAGAGGTGTGGCCCCGGTTTCGCCGTCGCGGGTCTAAAAGACCCGGGGTGGGTTTCCCCGCTATTACGCCATTGGACACTTCCACCCCCGAGCATATAGCTCTGGCGGCCCCCCTCTGGCCGGCCGATAAAGGCAAGCCAGAGTTGAGAGTCCTGCGGGCACTCTTGGGGTTCCACCCCAGCCAGCCAATAAAGGCAAACTGGAGACGAGGCCCTGACCGACTCTCTGAGGCAATAAGGTACGCAGTGTCGCCACTCACCAACAGCTCGCCACAAGCTGCCCTGCGGTTGAATTTATATTCCCTGAGCATAGCATCTATCACGTCCAATGCTGTTGGAAGCGACTGTGTCAGTCGCAAAATGATACTCCCTGTCCTTGACGAAATTCTCCCAGTTATTTGCCATATCCTCAATTATTCCATATCCTCTGGTGTCTTTCCTTCTTTATGGAAAGAAGCCCAAATTACCCCTTTGCCAAAAAAGTGTAATCCTATTACCTTCTCTGAGTACCGACCAATCTCCATCCTACCATTCCTATCCAAAGTCCTAGAACGTCTCATCCATAACCAGCTTAGTGCCTTTCTATGCAAAAACAATCTCCTTAATTCCTTCCAATCCGGGTTTCGCTCAGGACATAGTACTTCCACAGCTCTTGTTAACATTACTGATGATATTAGATTGGGTATGGAAAATGGAAATCTGACGGTTCTTTCCTTATTAGATTTCAGTAATGCTTTCAACACCGTCGATTTCGATATCCTGCTCGGCATACTTTGCTCTCTTAACATATCTCCAACAGTGATTGATTGGTTTCGTAGTTACCTGTGTGGCCGCCGACAACGTGTTCGCATTGAAGAGTCCTTCTCTTCATGGTGTGATACTTCTGCCGGCGTACCACAGGGGGGCGTCCTCTCTCCGCTTCTTTTCGCAATATTTATAAATTTTATTTCCAATGAACTTCTCTCATCCTACCACCTTTATGCTGATGATCTGCAAATTTATTCACAAACACCCGTAGGCGAGTTGGCTGAGGCTGTTAATATGGTGAATAAGGATTTAGCACGTATTTCTGACTGGAGTATGGCTCATGGCTTAAAGGTTAACCCTGCGAAGACTCAAGTCATTGTTGTCGGCAGCCCTAGGCTACGCTCGAAAATTGACTGGTCACAGCTTCCCCAGATTGTTTTTGATGGTTCGACAATTCCTTTCAGCGATTCTGTGAAAGACCTGGGTATTTATGTAGACAAAGAGTTTTCTTGGGGTCCTCAGTTGCAAGAAGTAAGCCGCAAATTGTTTGCGTCAGCGGGGTCTTTACGGAGATTGCGCAATTTTCTGCCAACTGCCACTAAAACTGCGCTCGCGCAATCCCTTCTTCTTCCAATCCTTGATTATGCCGATGTCAGCTATCCTGATCTTACTGAAGTGCAGCTAGATAAGCTTGAGCGACTCCAAAACTTTTGCATCCGATTCATATTTGGTTTACGCAAATATGATCATATTTCAGAATTTCGCATTAAGCTCAAGTGGCTGCCAATCCGCCTTCGCCGGAATGCTCATATCTTATCAATGCTTTACAGTGTTCTGTTCAATCCCGCAACCCCTTCTTATCTCAAAGAACGTTTTAAGTTCCTTCATGACACTCATACTAGAGACTTAAGATCATCGGAAAATTTGAGACTTTCGATGCCCTCGCATTCTACCAAATTCTTTGACAAATCGTTTACAGTCCAGGCTGTACGTTTATGGAATGCGTTGCCGATGCCAGTAAGACAAGCTCAGTCACTGGATTCTTTTAAAAAAATAGTCAAAGATCATTTCTTCTCTCAACACACTTCTATTTCTTCATGATTTTAATACCTCATCATCAACCTACATTGTTTCTCCTTATCACATAATTATATAACATATGTATATATAAATATATATATAATTTTGTATGTAAGTATTATGTCTATGTATTGTGTGTAGTATGTATTTTACAGCAGTACACCGCAGACTACCCCCTCTATCTTATTCATTGTCTCCTTGTTCATCTAAAGGTTGTCTGGTAGATATCGCTATCAGCGATAAGACCGCCATTGTACCCTTCAATATATGATATTGTATAAGAGCTGTGTTACAATTTTGGTGTACAATAAAGTATATTCTATTCTATTCTATTCCCTTTATTCATTTTAAACACATATAAATTATATTTTTAAACACATATCATAAATAAAAAAAAAACAATATACATTTAAAAATATAAAAAATAGTATCCCACCGGCATCGGGAACAGGGTCCAAGCCGCCGGCAGTCAGGGCTCCAGAGAAAGGAACCTTCTCACTATGCGTGCCGTGTCAAGGAGTACTGCCTTCTGTATCAAGCCCTTGATCCAGCCACCTAACGAGAGCCTCTTGAGATGTTGATCGAGGCTCTTAGCTATTAGGCCATTCGCCGTAACGACTATCGGAACAATGACTGCTGAGTCCACATCCCACATGCCGACAACCTCGTGTGCTAGATCAAGATATTTTATTTGTTTATCTTTCTCAGCTTTCACGAGATTCTCGTCATGAGGGACGGTGATATCAACAATCATTGTGCGGCGCTCTGATCGATCTATTACCACTATGTCAGGCTTATTGGCAACAATAGTCCTGTCAGTGATAATAGATCGATCCCAGTACAATGTGACATGACCATTCTCGAGAACTGGGTCGGGCACATACCTGTAGTACGGTACTTCCGATTCCACAAGGTTATATTTCAGAGCAAGTTGCTGATGAATAATCCTGGCCACCAGGTTGTGTCTGTGCAAGTACTCTCCGTTGGCAAGACGGGAACAACCGGAGACAATGTGTCGGATAGATTCTCCTGGACGGTGGCATGCCCGACAAATGTCAACCGTGCCATCCTTCACAATATATCTTCTATAATTGTTCGTCATCATGACTTCGTCCATAATTGCACAGACAAAACCTTCGGTTTCTCCGAAGAGGTCACCAAAACGTAGCCAGGATACGGACGCTGGAAAGTCAACGTCGGGCCCATGAAGGGCCCGATAAAAACGTCCGTGTAGCTCCTTGCTTTGCCATACTTCCTCGCGATCATTGGTACTAAGTACTGCAGGCTTGCGCCAGTTCTCTTTAGCCAAGGCGAGCGGGGTGAGTCCCTTGTCCACTGCGACCACATCTCGATGCATCTCCCCTTCAGCTTGGAGGAAATACTCCCTGAGACTGCACACTTCGCGGTTGTGTAGGGTCTTAGCGTTTAAAAAGCCTCGACCCCCACACTTTCGCGGAATGTACAGTCTCATCACTGAAGAGCGTGGGTGATGCATCCGATGTGTAGTCAGCAGTGCACGGACCCTTCTATCCAGGGCGTCAAGATCAGTTTGAGTCCACTTGAGTATGCCGAAGGAGTACATCAGGACCGGCATGACCCAACCGTTAAAGGCGCGCACCTTGTTTCCGCCTGATAAAAGACTTCTTAATACTTTATTCAGGCGGCCAAAGAAGCGCTCCCGTAACGATTGTCTCATGTCGGCCTCACTGATGCCTAAAGCCTCCGACATACCCAAGTATTTGTAGGTCTCAGTTGGGGAGAGGGATCTAAGTTGTATGGAATTCGAGAGTTGGGTTCCCTCGGATTCCACAATCCCCCCTCGCTTTACATGCATGACCGCACATTTGTCCACACCAAATTCCATCCTGATAGAGCTACTGAAGTTTTCAGTTACCTTCAGTAGCTCCATCAGTCGCAAATCAGTGGGGGCAAATAGTTTTAGGTCATCCATGTAGAGGAGGTGGGATATAACTTGACCTTCTCTCCTCAACCGATAGCCTAGCCTTGTTCCCTCTAGCAATGTACTCAGAGGGTTCAAGGCTAAGCAGAACCACAGGGGACTCAGACTGTCACCCTGGAATATACCACGCTCGATCCTTACCGGTTCCCCTCTCCCCCGAATTTCCCGACATCCTGGATAGCGAAGGACCGTCCTCCATTGCCTCATACATGACATCAGGAAGGTGCGAAGAGTTGTATTTATTTTATACAACTCCAGCACCCTCATGAGCCATGTATGTGGCACCGAGTCATAGGCCTTCTTATAGTCTATCCAACATGTCGACAGATCCTTTCGGGAGCGACGAACCTGTTGGCTAATGGTCATGTCAATGAGGAGAAGCTCTTTAGTACCGCGGGACCCATTCCTACATCCATTCTGAGAAGCAGACATGATCGAATTGTTATCAATATGGTTAGAAATTTTTACTCTCAAAATGGATGTAAGGAGTTTATAGACCGTCGGTAAACATGTGATCGGCCTATAATTTTTGGGTTCCGCGGTACTACCAGATTTATAGAGCAGGTGGGTGGCCCCTGTTGTAAGAAATTGGGGTAGCGATCCTGACTCCAAGGACGATTGGAATTGGGACGCCAAGCAACCGTGCGAACTGCGTAGCCATTTAAGCCAAAAATTGTGCAGCCCGTCCGGCCCCGGAGACTTCCAATTGGGCAATGGACGGGCTGCATCAGCTACGTCTTGGGGGCTGATTATAATAGCCCCCATTTCCGGAATTGGTTCGCACGCTCGTTCAATATCCCGCATCCAATCACCCTCGGTGTGAGTGACGGGCACCGACCAGATGCTGCGCCAGAATGAACTCATGGCGTCATCATCCGGAAGGCGCACATCACTCCCACACGGGTCAGGTCGCTCCCAAGTTCTATACACCCGCCTTTGGTCACTCTGAAAAGTGCGGTTCAGGGTATATCGTTCCACACGACGCTTATACCTCCTAATGCGGTTTGCCCATGCATAAACCTTCTGCTTCAGGAAGTCGATGCGCTCTGTGACACGGGACATATAGTCTCGAGGGCTGATATCAGTCCCCGAGAACGCCCGCCTCACAAAGCGCATCTCTCTTGGGCGAGTGTTGCCCTCCCTGAAGCAGATCAGTTTGCCAATGAGTGCTCTAGCCCCACCGATACGACGCTCAATCCTGCACTGCCAAGCCGGTACGGCAGGTTTCGGTCGTGTAGCTCGTTCACTGTCTGTGAATTTGACGTGAGCTACACGACATGCCGCAATTGCCGCGCAGTACAGGATCGAGTGGGTATCGGCGAGGTCTTCGCTGCCATCAAAATAATTTGACAGCAGCGAGTCCAGAGCACACACCAGCGCCCTGTTCTTTTTATGCATGGGCAAACGAGGCAAGCGTGGTCTTAGTTCTGGCGGTGTGGCCCGATACTCCAAAATCGCACCTTCCAGAGCGCTCCTCAATTCGTCACTGCACTGGTTACTTACTTCAATAACCTCACCGTCACCTTCCCCATCTCCATGACTGGGCCGCGGAGGTACAGCAGGAAGGTGTGCCTGCACCGCAGCCTGCACCGGGGTCGTGACGGCACGGTTATTTTGTACTTCAGAGCGAAGCCGCTCAAGTACGGTGTCGTCCAACCTACGATTTCGTTGGATGACACGCACCTGATCCGACAGTCGCTGGGTCGAAACGTTGATGGCTGGCTCAAGCACCTGAAACAAAAGGAGCATCCTATCACGGTACGCGGTGAGGTTAATTCCTCCCTCTGTAGCCCCATAATATGCGCGCATGACGTTCTCATTAATGGACTGAGTCCATCGCATGCGCGACACATTTCCACCGGCAGCGGGGACCCCGTTCGAGGCCGGTTGGCCTCGAGGCCCCAAGCAGGCTGGCGGCCGGGCTCCTCCCCGACGACGTACAGGTGGCGGCGACGAAGGTGGGGAGAAATACTCGTCGCTCGAGCTCGACGCTACTGCAGCGGCCGGTGTCACAGCACTCACGGAGGGGCTGGATTCCGGCGGCTGCGAGGCGGAGCGGAGCGACGAGTCCGGGGATGTTGGGCGTGCAACTTTTTCTCTGGCGCGAGCTCTTGTTAACATTGTTATTTTTCCGAATTTATATTATTATTATGGTGAACATAAAGGCGAATCATTCAATATCATTGATCAATAGCATATGCTTTCATTTTTGCACCTTTCAACCAAAGTGAATCAATTTGGTTGAACCGTGTATTATCGCCATCGCTCTTAAGACTCTGAAGTAGGGCCGATAATCGAGCCTAGAAAAAGTACGTCACCCACTTTTTCAAACGCTTGGACAAAGCCTCAACAGGTATCATTAGTTTTGTAGATTATTGAAAATAAATAAATAAATAGTAGAGACCATCACGTCGCGTCTGTGCTTTGTCAGAGTTGCACACTCGCATTTTGCACGTAACTGTATTTACTCATATAATAGGCTAAGAGGCATCGAAGTTATTGCCATTTATCGGACACAATTAGTAAATCAATGCTGTTTTTTTTTTATTATTTATCATGTTTTACTACTACTGCTTGAGCTAGGATTCGATCCCACTGGATCGTGCGATCGATGGCCCAGTACGGGGCCCCGATCTGGGCGGCTGACCTGACGACCGGCAGCATCGCTGTTCTGCGAAAGCCGCAGAGAGCGCTGGCCGTCAGAGTCATCAGAGGGTATCGCACGATCTCCTACGAGGCGGCTTGCGTACTGGCCGGATCTCCGCCTTGGGACCTCGAGGCGTTAGTACTCGCGTCACTATACCGGTGGCGCGAGGGAGCGAGGACGCGGGGCGAGCAGCCGATGCAGCGACACTTGGAGCTGCGTCGGTCGCAGCTGCACGAGGCCCTGGTGGCGGAGTGGCGGGACAGGCTTTCACGCCCTACCGCCGGCCTCGCCACCGTCGGGGCGGTCCGGTCGGTGCTCGAGCGCTGACTCGGGAGGAGGCACGGCTCCCTGTCGTTTCGGGCGACGCAGGTGCTCTCGGGGCACGGTTGCTTCGGGAAGTACCTGTGTCGCATAAACAGGGAGCCGGACGCTCGGTGTCACCACTGCGGCGATTGCCGGGAGGACACGGCGTGGCACACGCTGGCAGAGTGTGCCGCTTGGGAGGAGCCGCGCCGTGCCCTCATCTCAGGAGTAGGCGGTGACCTGTCGCTGTCGGCCGTGGTCGAGTCCATGGTCGACAGCGAGGAGTCCTGGGACGCGGTGGTGTCCTTCTGCGACACGGTCATGTCGCAGAAGGAGGATGCGGAAAGGGTGAGGGAGATCACCTCCACTCACCCGGCCCGCAGCAGACGCACCGGGCGTCGGCGGAGGGCGGACAACGCCCTCTTCCAGCCCTCCTAAATGGGTCCAGGGGCGACGGACTTGGGGAAGTCTGTCGCCCCCCACACATCAGGACCCGAGGCGGCGGCGCGAAGTGTTCCAAGCGCGCCCCTCTTAGACGGCGCGGGGGGAGTCTAACACCTCATTCCCTCCGCTAACCCGAGGCCCGCTGCGGCGGGCCGGCACCAGCCGGGGGTTGCGGAAGTGTCGTAAGTTCCCGCAACCCTCGGCGCAGGTGTGAGATGGAACACCGGGGTGGTTTTAGTCAGTAAGAGTCTGACAGACCCCTCCGCCCACCCCAGGGCGGATTAATCGATTATACTACTTCACGCTCGCGACTAATAAAATGACCTGATTTGTATTGTTTTGTGTTTTTTTTCTTTTGCATGCTTTACACACACATTACTAATGGGATAAGATCTTTTGCCAAGTAGGCCCTATCGAGTCACGAGAGGGACATTCAATACTTAAATATAGGTAGCTATTTTTAATACACAATATATTTAAGGGCAGTACAGGACAAAAATAATAATCCATAAAAAAATCATTATTGACATACAGCAGAATTAAGAAAAAAAGGATTTTTAAATAAATATTAAAGATGTTTTGTATATTCTATTTACACAGTATTCATACCAACAAAAATTATCTACTGAACAAGATGAATATATAATAAACATTTTAGGCAGCCATCGGGCCACCCAGACGCTTTTCACGTAGCCTAAGACGACGTTCACGTTCAAATTCTTTCATGCGTAGGACGTAACTGAAACAATGTAAATTATATTAACTTATGTACTTACTAGCTATAAAATGTTTGAAGTGACAATAGTACAACGCCTTGGATGTCAGATCAATCTGTTTATCTCATTGCATTTTGGTATGTACAAGCAGGGGCCTGATTCACCGGGGTAGGCAAAGGGTTATGCCAGACTCTTACCGGCTAAAAACCCTTGCCCCCTTATTACAAAACATGGTCTAAGAAAAACCTAGGTTTTTTAATAGCCCCGTCTCTTTTTGTTATATGAAATAAGAAAGTGATGAGTATATTTTAAACCTGGGTTTACCTTAGTCTTGGTTTAAACCAGTTTAAACCATCTTTTGTAATAAGGGGGTATGTGTTCCTTCTCCTGACCTTCGGCCGGGGTCGAAGATTGGACTTGGCCCACGAGCCCCTGACAGACCTCTCCAACTGAGAGGTGCGCGCGGACGGAACATAGCGCGCCACCTTCTCGGGCCTGTTACTGGTAAAGCGAAACCCTAGCTAACCTTGTGATTGTGAGCCCTAACGGTAGGTACGATTTGCCCCCAGGGAAAAAATAGGTTCCTATATTATACAGACCGTTATTGGTTAAAACTGAGTCATTGTAATTTTTTACAAACAAACTATGTTAGTTTCCTTAGCTTAATGTGGTTTCATGGAAATAAATGTAAATATTACCAGAGCTAAGCACATACTTGGTTTTTTAGTTCAACCAAGACTGTAGAGGCATGGGGCTTATTTGGAAATTGTGTCACTATTCATTTAAAATTAATGTGATATAAATTGCTGGAGAAACCCAGTTTTTATTGTTTCAATATTCTTCATCTAAAATTAACACAACAAAATAAAATTCAGTGAAAAAGCCATTTATACTCAAAAGAAAAAACCTACAAATAAAAACAAAAAAATAACTGGGTACAACCAACCTCATTAGTCATTTGTAGTAAAATAAACATTTGATTGTAATATCTATGGATGCTATTTGTTAGAATGTCATTTTCATGATCAGTGAGTGTCACAGAGTACTTTAGAACAAAATTAAATAATCTATTAGAAATTCTCAGAAAAGTAAAAGAAAAACATTGTGTTTGTAACATATAGATACATACTCATCCTTTTCACAGTCCAAGAAGGCATGTCTTTCATGGGCGCACTTATAGAGCATTGGCATGTTTTTATAGCGGCATGATTGGTATTCCAGCAAATGATGGGCACAGAAGTCACGGTGCTTTGGCGGAATCTTGGCTGAAATCAGATCAGCCTCGCGAGCAACCATTTCTGGAAATTAGGAAAAGTTAAATAAATAATTTGCATTATCCTGTGAGTAAACATTATTCAATTGATGAAGTTGTGCTATATAGCTTTATTATTATTTATCATAAGAATTTATTCTGTCATCATTCTTGCAAGATAAAAGGCATTGATAACAGTTTGTTTTGACTGCAACTTAACCTAAACAGAAATTATGTAACTTTAGTTATAGTCCATTTTAAAATATAGTAAACTAGGAAAATAAGAAATATCGTCCAATTAAAGTTATAAATAATTTACCTCTTTGTTGTCTTTCATAACTAAATCCTGCCTGAGGGTCAAATGTTGGTTTATCATCCATATAAAGATCAACCTTTCGTGCGTCGTAAGAACCCATCATTTGACCCATGGTTGCAGCTGGTATAGTTTTTTACCGAACTAACTAACAATAAGGCCTTTACGATTTATCGGCCTTAATTTATTTACTGGTTTTGGGTTGTATTTTTGTATGCCAGGAGCTGAGTAGTAGAAGTCGTAGTCCTAATGGTGTTGCCAAAATTCTATTAAATTCATGTCCCCCTTTTGATGGGAATTTTGGTTATGGAAGTGGCAAAAAAATTTAACTCACTACAACTTTCCTCTCAGGGAGTTTATAACGCCGCGTTTGGTGAAATAGATTTCGTTTCATTTTAGAATCATAAATGCAATTGATTGGGATGTACATTCAGTCGGCAGTTGTCATGTAGTTGCACTGACTACCATACTCATTGGCTACAAGCTGCATTTGGCAGTGGCATAGTTTACAGTTGCGCCTGGATGTGTAGCCCACTAGCAGTTATGATTACGAATAGTCGTAATGTGTAAACAATATCATTGTACATGTACAGACGCCAGCACATAAAGCTACCCAAAACTGTAAAATTTTCCCAATCAATCTTGAACCTAATGGTTTTGCGATAAAGATTGATTGTAGTAGCTTTGAGTGCTGGCGTCTGAAGTCAAAACATTATTAGGGTAGAATTTGGACATATGGGGAAAATCTATTTATTTGTTCGTATTTTCAAGGTAAAAGAATTTGCAAGGTTTTCAACACTGGTGAAATTTATGTTTGACATTACTAGCTAATGCTGCCAGTGTTAAAATATATGTCAGTGTTAGCATCACAATAAATATCAAATAAAGAAATGATTTTTGTAACTTGGTATCACAGACTAGATTGGGATGGTATATTATTGGCCTGGGAATATCCCAGCGAAACATGTGCGTCGCTTAAAAACTAGTATCGTAGTTGGGTAAAATACGAGAATACGTTGAAGACGGGAGAGACGAGGCACAGGGGCTTACTATGGACTTCGCAGGACAAAGTTGCTCTAGGCAAAACGTTCAAATGCCAGCCAGTCAACTTCCGTTCAAAAGCAGACCTGCTTCTGAATCGCTAAAAATCGTACCATGACAGTACTAAAGGTGAACAACTATTGAACTAAGTTGAAGGTAGGTAATGCTTGTTCATGGTACGAAAAGTCTAGATATACAAAAAAAAAGATGAACAGATTTCGTAAACGTCAACGTAGAGTGCGCGCAAGATAAGTCTGCGCGCGGCCGAAATCGGAACTAATCGTGGTCCACCAAAGTGTGTGCCGTTTTATTAATTTTGAATAGAACTACCTGATTGTAGGAATGTTTAACGGGAAAAATGTGTTTGGCGATAAAAAAATATAAGCTTAAAAAGCGGTAATTATAACTTTTCGGATGATTGCAACGTTGAGGACGCCCTCAGTCGCGCGCAGAGTTATCTTGCGCGCACTCTAGCAGGCCTGCTCTAACGATGTCATAGTACAAAAAAACCGGCCAAGTGCGAGTCGGACTGGCGCACGAAGGGTTCCGTACCATTATCTATAAAAACGGCAAAAAAATCATGTTTGTTGTATGGGAGCTCCCCTTAAATATTTGTTTTATTTTAATTTAATTATTAATTTTTAAAGTGAATATACAGGGTTAATTGAAAAACACCGACAACCTCTTAAGGGGTCATTGTACCTACTCATCATTATGAACAACTTTTACTATGGGACAGAATCTGATCACGAAAAAACAACAGCTGTTCCCTACATTTTGACGAGCTAAGCGAACATACTTTTTTGTTCGACTAAAATTCAGAAAAATACGTTGTGTCGTTATAAAAGGTAAATAAATCCACAAATAACTAAAAAAATCACTACTTGTTAATTAAATGTATTACATAGACCTCATAAAATTAGTTTTATTTTGAACTCATTCTGCCAGGCCCGTGTTCGGCCCTTGCTTCGGAATGTTAAGCCTCTTTCAGTGGTACTAAGTAATAACTACCCACCTTCTAAAGTTGGTTATTATTATGAAAGTAAAAAGGTAGGTAGTTTGATATTAGAATTTGGTTTCAGACTTTAGACATGACATTATTTGTGTTACGATATTAATTTATTGGATAACTCATGATTGAAAGTACTTGTATTCATAACTCGTGATTAAAAAGCTAATAATGTGTGAAGGAATAAAATGTATTGATATAACTAACTGCAATAATAATATAATTTTTGTTAGAGGACCGCGTCTCAATTTAGTAGGTATAAGTATAACTAACAAAAATGGACGTAAAAAAAAGATTTAAAAGTCATAACTTAACAGTATTAAAAACAGTCGGTAAAGGAACTTATGGGTATGTACCTAATAGTTTAGTATTTTTTTCATCTTACTGTAATAAAAAAATACAGGCACTTGCCTTTTTTAACTTTTTATTAGAGGTTGGCAACGCATTAACAATCCGCTCAGTGTTGTAAGTTGTAGGTGCTTTGTCTTACAAGTTGGCAACGCATTAGCAATCCTCTGTGTTGTAAATAGCGGCGGTAACCACTTTTAACAGGTGAGGGCGTCGCGACGCACGTCGGCTGTTTGCCAACCTATTAGATAAAAATATGATATGTATCCTAGGTAGGTACTGCTTACTTAATTGAATAAGTACCTGTCTAATTTATTTTCCAGAAATGTATATTTATGTAAAAAGCGGAATAATAACGAATTAACAATAGTTAAGGATATAGAATTAAACGTAAAGCTTCAAGACCGCAAACAGGTACCTACTAACTAATCTTAACTTTGTTTTGTTTTACTTTTTTAGGAGGTCACATAAATGAATAATTGGATATATCTGCCTATTGTTATTTCAGGTGGCAAATGAAGTTCAAATTTTATCTTCACTGAGTCACTCTAATATTATCAAGTTTTATGCTTGCTATTATACTGAAAAGCATGTAATGATATCCATGGAATATGCCACCAGCGGGAATCTGGCGGAATACATGTATCAGAGATGTCCAAAGTTATTACAACAGCAGGTGAATTATCTATAAATATATAAAGCGTGTCTGGGGAGCATGACGTAAAATATGTACGACGCCGACGTGACAAATTATGTACCTACAGTACCTATACGTAAAATTCCTCTGCCCTTCTGAATTGAGGAACAGAACGCTGAAAACCTGGTTCCAAAGCGACAAAACTATTTTACGTGTACCAAATAACTTTGCCCCTTTGAAATGAGGAACAGAATGCTGAAAGCCTGGTTTCAGAGCTGCAAAGTGTACCTCCTTACTTGTACAGTACGGACGATTTATCTTGGCCGCCCTGAACTGGCCGCGGATCAGTGGCGGCATCTATTGTTTATCGATTGTGTCTAGGACACTGGTTTTCAATCAGTTAATTATTTAAAAGCAGTTTTTAATAGCTTTTACAGTAACTTTTTTCTTCCTGAGTAGGTACCTAGGTATTTATGCACTAAAGTTCGGAGAGCCTGTGTTAATGGCGGCTAAAATAAATTGGCTGTACTGGGGTAACGTCACTTATGGTGAATCACTTTCATTTTCATATTCGTAACTGCAAGTCAGTACGCGCATACAGTCAGTAGGTAGTTCTCATGCAGTTGGACTGACTGCATCATAACTGCCTTCATGCTGCATTTGGCAGTTGTAGTTGCGGGCGGGATGCAGTTCGTTTTTCTGGCCCCTTACAAATCCATTTCTGATAAGCATGAAATAATAATGTGATTCACATATTAGGTATGTGACTTTATTATACCCATATACCACAAATGAATTAATGATTTCAGGAAATCCTTTTCTACTTTTGCCAAGTTTTGTTAGGAGTAAACTACATTCATAACCAAAACATTATTCATAGAGATTTAAAGGCGGAAAATATTCTCTTGACTGGCAAGCATGGTGTTATAGTCAAGTTATGTGATTTTGGAATATCAAAGATGCTGGCGAGGTGGGTAAGAACTGTACCCCTAGTACGATTATGCAATCTCCGAAAATTGCATTTTTTGTGAGCTTGCTCTCCTCTCTCTATCTTCTGTTCTATGGCATAACCGCATGAAAAATTAATTAATATATATTATTCAGCTTATGAAAACTACTGCATATTCCAAAATGTGCAAATCGTACTAGGGTTTGGTACATAATTATTATAATTAAGTTGCGATTGAACATGAATGGCACGCTTACCTACAAGATTCTTTGTCGTCCACATCGTCACAAGATAGTGAAAATTCAAGACTATAATTATCTAGTAAGTCTGCCGCTAAGCAGCATTGCTGTGTTCCGGTTTGAAGGGTATGAGTGCCGGTGAAAAGACATGGTTGTTTCGGGAAGTACCTGTGTCGCATAGGCCGGGAGCAGACGCCCGGTTGTCACCACTGCGTCGACTGCCCTGAGGACACGGCGCTGCACACGCTGCAAGCGTGTCCTGAGTGGGCGACGCAGCGCCGCGAACTAATCGGTGGTGACCTCTCGCTTCCGGCCGTGGTTCTGTCCATGGTCGGGAGCGAGAGTGCGTGGGAAGCCGTCGCCTCCTGCGAGGAAATGATGGTGACCAAAGAGGGAGCGGAGAGGGAGAGAGAGGCAGCTGCCACTCTCCCTTCCCGCGCCAGACGCACTGGGCGCAGGAGGGCGCGCGACGATCTCCGGCCACCGTAGTGTGTGGCCTGCGGGCGGCGGGTTAGGGGACCCGTCGCCCCACCAGTAACAGGCCCGAGAAGGCGGCTCGCTGTGTTCCGTGCGCGCCTCTCAGGAGGACGTGGGGCAAGGCCCCACAGAAGAAGAGGTCTGCCAGGGGCTGGCGGACCGAGACCTGTCGGGGTCGCGGTGCATGCAGCTGTGAATCCCGCGACCCCGGCCAAGGGTCAGGAGAAGGAAAACCGTGGGTTTTTAGCCGGTAAGAGTCCGGCATATCCCTTCGCCTTCCCTGGGCGAAGGGCATCCAAGAGGATTTTCCCACGAAAAAAAGGGCTCTTCCGTGGGTGTCGCAAAAAGCGACTAGAGCGCCAAATACACTAGCAAGTTGACTTCTTGGTACAACCGACTTTCAAGTTGTGGACACATCGCAGCAAAGCGACTTCTGCAAGTCTACGAACTAAACGAGCACTTATGTGCAATAAAACTTGCTTTGTCGATTTGGTGCTTAAAGGAAATCTTCGAAGACTCGTGCTTCAGACGAAGTGGTCGAGAGAATGGGCAGCCTCATCCTATTTTCTAGGGATAAAAGACTGATCTCGAATGATTTTCTTATTGGCCGTTGATTGGGAAACCCGTGTTCAACAGTGTACGTTTACGGGGTCATAATAATGATGATTAGGTACAACTCTTGTGAAGATGCAAAAAACAGGCACCAGTTAAATTCTTAGTCTAAATGAAAATAATCGTTAACTTTTTTTTCAGTGCTAAGAAGACAACGACCGTTATAGGAACTCCCTACTACTTGGCTCCAGAATTATGTGAAGGCAAGCCTTATTGTTGCAAAAGTGACGTTTGGGCTCTTGGTTGTCTACTGTATGAAATGTGCACTCACAGGAGAGCTTTCGACGCTGAGGTAATGTCGTATGCTTACTTTTTTACAAGAAGTTCGTCTGGGCCCTTTGGGGCTGCTGTATAAGCGTTACTGGGGATACTGAAATACGGCTAGAAATCAGATTGGTGATCATAGTACGATATTAAAAGCAGACAATTGAAGACGTTCAATATTGAAATCGGTGGAGAGCACGCCTCGTCAATTTCGGTTGTTTTACGAATAGCTACGATTATGGTTACGGTCAGTCGGAAGATTTAAATTAAAGCCTGACAAGCGGCCTGACCATAGGATATCGGTATCCCCCAGTAGTATTTAAAATAAATTTATTACAAATAGTAGTTAGTGTAGGTGTAACACTGAAAGCAGACTCCAATATAGTTAAAATGGAATTTGATCACCAGATTAAAAGTTATTCTTAGCACGGGTGTGCTATTTAAGAAACCAGTATAAGTACGTATAGCAAGGGAACAAGGCGTATTTTTGCTAAAAAATGCCAGCTCCTGCTTCTACCCGTTTTCTATAAGTAGCGGTTACCTGCACAGACCAGTACCGATAAGCGATGGTCGGCGCTGGTTACCTGCAAGGACCAGTACCGATAAGCGCTGGTCGGCGCTGGTTACCTGCTTTCTTTATGTATACTACTACTGCGTAGAATTTCTAAATACTTTTAAAATCTTATAATTAATGAACTACTTTTCAGACGTTATTGGCTTTAGTAAACGCAATAACTAGTGGCAGCGTACATCCAATTGATTTGACGACGTATGAGAGAAGCATGCAGGACCTTGTGGATTCAATGCTATCAATCTTACCTGACAAAAGACCTTCTATAAAAGAATTAATGGGACGAATGGTACTTTTACCTGATATTTATACCGTATATTTAGATGCTGGCAATGAAGAATTATTATATTTAAAAGCAAAAGGATTTGTATATTATTGAATGAATAATGATTGAATGGAATAAAATAATAAATCAATTGAAAGGAATTTTGTTTTATTGAAAAAAAATATTAGAAACAGTTGTAGTATGAAGTTCTTTTCAGGTAACATCGGGATTTCACAAAACTTGTACGAAATGTTTCGTTTTTCATTGAAACATAAAGCCCCTTGTTCACGAGACGGTTTTTCGCCGTGGTTATGCACGGTCGTCAATTATGCACGGAACACTATGGAGGTGTGTAGAAACATGTTCAGTGATGTCATTTTTAAGTACGAAACTGATTTCCGTATCTTAAATTATCCGATTGTGACAGTATAACAATTACCATCAAACCTATGATTGTGTATCTGTTCTTTTGCTTAATAACCTTGGTTTTAGTGTAGTATCCGTCTTAAAAGCTAAATATACACATAGAAGTGTAGAACCAAATACTGTTCTTACCAGCTTAACACAATCGCAATAAACAATACGATTAAAAGTATTAAAAAAAGTATGATAGGAGACTGTATTATCTGTTCTTACAGCCTAATAAAATAAAAAAGAAACTTCTTTTTTGTTGTCAAGCTCATTACTGGCCATTTGCTTGATCGGTCTCCATCTCCTCCTCTTCATCTTCTGGAATCACAAAAATAAGTACATTTGGTTGCAAATATTAATTATTTTCACTTGGTTTTGTCCAACTAGGTAGTCCAAAAAGATGTTTAGGCAGGATCATCATCATCATGTAGACTGAATCTATGAGTTGTCGAAAGCTTAAAGATCTCCACTTTTCATCTGTTGGTGGATAATAATTAAAAATACCATAAAAGTATCAACAATAATGAATTTACATTGATCTGCAATATTACATTTTAGCAGATGAAATTATTTAAACATCAGCATTTGATATACCAATGACTGAAAAATTATTACATCAAATTAAATTTATTAATTTTGTCATCATCATTCACCCAAAAGACATAGGCCTCCCTCAAGCATCGCTACATGTATTGGTCCTGTGCTTCTTGCATTCAGCAGATTCTCGCAACCTTCATCAGGTCATTGGTCCAACTTGTGGGGGTCTACCCATGCTGTCTTTTGTGTGTATATGATATGATCCTATAAAATAATATCTTACGTTGACCATTTGGTAGAGTTGGTGGTTGTAAAGGTTTCTGTCCAGGTATCTGGCCTGACTGAAGCATTCTTGTCAGCCTCTCCACTTCTTGCAGAGATGAAGCATTCTTGATGGCCTCTCGAATCTTGTGAATTTCTTGTGGAGTGAGATCTGTAACAGATTTTTGCACAATATAAGATCTTTTTTGAATATACGGTTGATATTGTATTAAGCCTGTGCGATATGGGCCATGTGCCATAAGTTGTGTGAATGTTTTACTTACGTCGCACATGCGCGTGATGAATGCTAGTGCAATATGTTCAAAATGCAATGACAAAATATTGACGATCTATGTCAATCTTACCAAGAGTCTTCTGTAATTATTATTTTTAATAGCTACAGTCAATTGCTAAGCTAGGGCTTCTTTATTTGTACTCCAGCACAACTGGATTTGACTAATTTAAAGATGTTAACTCTTAACTATTTTTTAATCCTGTGATGCAGTTGCAATAAATGTTTTGCATCAGGTGCATAATCTTACTTGTAACTTTAGGATCAGGCATATTTCCTCCAGGGACGAATGTCTTGGCCTTTCTAGTGATTTCCTTCTGCATCTCTTTTCCTTTTTTACTTTTGAACAATGCATTTGCTTCATCTCTTTCCTTTTGTTTAATTTTTCTAAAATCTAACAATCTGAGCTCTGGGAACTTGAATGCTACATATGCTCTGTAAATAAATAAAATAAGAACAATATTATAAAATGTTTACCTAAATGAGGTGCATACGAAAATAATATAAGTGCTTAACCGCTAATGTTGCAGCACGGTGGCATCTATTGTGTCTACGAATCCATTTTTCAATCAGTTAAATTAGCAATAAGCCAATAAAGCTCCATCTACTACTATAAATACACACTAATAGATACTATCTACTAGTGTATTTAAAAAATGTGTAAAATATTCAGCACAGAATTAAAACTATTTTTCTACCCTCCCATATCCAAATGAATTTGTGCTGGGTATTTGTAAGAATGTCATCATCATCATCCCAAAGTTATGAATGCAGTTGTTAAAAACTCCGATTATGATAATGAAAACTCAAACTATACCACTCTCATCAAGCAATAAGACAAGAATAAAAACCTAGGAGAACAATGCTGTGTTAATTTTTTTTAGATAATTCAAGGATTCACCCAACTATGTAAATAATGCCATAATTACCTGTAATGTTGTTTGTTTGAAACTGGATTGTGCAAGAGAGACAGTGTTCGTAGCTTTGGCAGTGTGACTAGGGGGTCCAGATCACCTAATTCTGTGATATTGTTGTTTGTCAATACCAGGGACTCTAAATTAGGTATGTATTGCTCCAAACTTTCACCAATTCTCCTGTAAAATGATATGATATTCATTTATAATATTTCAAATGAAAACTATTTTGGACTTCCTCATTTGATTGTAAAATCTTAACATAATATGGTTGTGACAAAAAACAGCATAACTTACAACTGCAAAGGCCAAGATTTTTGTTAATGTGTTTGGAACAGCAGTAGAAAGAACTATAGAGAAGCATATGGAGTACTTTTCGTCATACAAAACTAAGAATGGTCATGTCATACAAGCTGAGCCGCAGGCACAGCTAGTATTTTCATCTACTGTAGTGTAATAAAGTTTATTGTTTTCTATAATATACTTACACAATCCTGTTGTTGTTTAGCAACAAGCACTTAAGTCTTTTTAGTAATGGGAATCCATCCAGTTTCCTGATATCGTTGTCTGAGAAGTCGATGGTGTCAAACTGATCTAATGTAGCACCCATATTCTCAATTTGCGGTATTTTGTAACCTATAAAAGAAG
This sequence comes from Amphipyra tragopoginis, assembly GCA_905220435.1. NCBI lineage: Eukaryota > Metazoa > Arthropoda > Insecta > Lepidoptera > Noctuidae > Amphipyra > Amphipyra tragopoginis. The sequence continues at coordinate 16,284,208 of HG991997.1, forward strand.
GCGGGAACACTTAGTAAAAGTTATAAGCTTTCATAATGGGATTACTATTTTTAAACGACATTTCTATTACAAGTTTCGGGTAGTTGTAAATAAAAAGGCCTCAACTATTAAAAAAGCCTCCAAGTACTAACCTCTAAGATCCAATTCTCGATCTCGACATGGATTCATGTATTGCATGGAGTTTTGTATCAACTCTGTTGTGAGTTTAACCATTTTGGATAATTAGCTGTTAAAACAGATTAATAAATTGATACTAGATTTGTTTTATTCACAAATTACAGCAATCAAACGAATATTTATTTTCGTAATGTTGGTTTGCGTTTTGTGGTTTAGCCGTTTAGCGTTTAGCGTAGCGTCGTCACAAACTGACAATTTGATTTGACACTTGACAGTCTTGACACATCGAAAAATGGTTGACAAGTTACACCAAGTGTTGCTAATTTTAAATAAGTTCCTATTTAATCATAGCGAGCGACTGATTCAGACAGGAACGACGACGGCGACGGCGACGACGCTGCCTACCGACATGAAGACTCAGTTTGTTGACATATTGATTGCAGACGCAAATCGCTGGACTGTGTGTTTAATAGTTAATTATCAGTTAATAATGATACTTTTTTTTTGCAGTTTCGTCACAACAATCTGTTGTATTTTCTTTGACAAGCATTGCTAATTTGTTGTATTTTCTTTTCGGTTTTTATAGACTTTTACTACTACCGACAGGACCGACCGACCATCTAAAGGAATCATGTACAGACAGACAGAAACTTTAACATTTTTAATTTTGCTGGAAACATGAGTTTAGAGCATAGACGAGTCCTTGAGTTGTACGTAGTACTCAGTCTTATACTTCCATGTTGAATGCTTGCCTCAATAACGACGTCAACGTCATTGGTGTCAATTTCATTTGATTCTTCTTTTTTCTTTCAACCTATTTTTTATTAGTTTAGAGCTAGAGCTGCATTAAAAATGGGCTTGTCTACACGATAACCTTAATTGTTCAAAAATTGTTATACCTACTATTCGATGTTGGACGATAATTCTACAATGTTTCACAACTGGAGGCGCTACTAGAAGGCTACTAGGCGCTTCTACCACACGAGTACCAGTTGTACACAAAAGAGTACAAAAAATGGGGGCGCCACTAGTCACAGGCAGAATATGCGACCAGGCTCAGACTGCCGATAGATGGCGGCTTGGTCACCATTGTCAAAGTGAACTAACTTCGGGACATGCCTGTATATGTCCAGTACATAGTAGTTGATTGCGATAGGCATAATAAATAATAATCACAGACGTGCATGATGGACCTTGACCTCTGAGTTTGTTTCGGCTTTTCTTCTCAGAGCTAGTCAGATAGGAAATGCCGGTGCCATCTAGTCTTAACCTTTTGACCGCTTGGTTTTTTATCAGTTGCCGTGCCCCTAGCGCCCAGCTTATAAATCGGCAAAACAATAACTACTATGAAAAGAGTATTTATAAACATGTTATGTCAATAAATGAATTACATTTTAAACACAGATTTTGGTCGTATTCATCCGACATGGGCGAAATGGACACTTTTTTTTGTCGGATATATCCGACTTGGGCGGTTAAAGGGTTAAAAAAACATTACATTGACTTGTAAAAGTGTCTGTAACAGATTTATTTACAGAAATAAATATCATTTCATTTTCTAATAATTATGGAAGGATGAGCGATTAGCATTAGTGTACGGAAGGACACTGAAAACTACACAATTGAGGCACTCAGTAACTCAGATATTTGAGTGATTTGAATATTAGTAAGTAATTTACACGTCCATTGTTTAGGTCAGGTTAATGGTCAGGATGTTCAGTCCACTTACAGTTATGATTACGAATCTGTATTGAAATATGATTTACCAAATATGACGTTATTAACGTCCCAGGTAGCACTGAGATCCATGTTAGATTTAGTCGGGCGAAAAAAACTTCTTGTTTTATTTTGTGTACGCAGAAAACTTCTACGTCTTTTAGGTACCTACCTATTATTGTCTCCGGTACCCGGAGGTATTTCGTGATTGGGAAAGGAATGTCGTAGATTAAGTTGGTTCGTTCTGTTTTCTATAGGTAGAGTGTTCAACATCTTTAGATACAGTCAGCATTAAAAGTAATCACTTAGGTACTTGTGTAAACTTAGTTAATCAGAGTGTAAGTTTTAATAGTGTTTTATAAAAAAAAACTTACACATAAAGGGTGTAAAAGAATTCGTGTAATTTCTTAAGACCACATGACCTATTACTGGTATAGATTAACCCCGCACGAGACTTAGATTAGAAATAAAAAAAAAGAATTTTTTTTTCTTGCTGTAGGCGTAAGTGATTGTATCTAAACCACATAATATACATATTGATAGACAAATCGATAGACACCTCATTCATTAAAATCCATCCAGCCGTTGGGATGCTTCGAGGGTATAAAGAATCCCATATACATAGATACAGATACACAGATACGCGTGAAAAACAGAATCTGGTCTTTGCTGTCGCGCAATCGGGTAAAATATAAAACTAGTAGCCCACCGGCATCGGCAACGGGGTCCAAGCTACCTAGGTCAGGGCTCCAGAGAGAGGAACTTCTTAACAATACGCACCGTGTCCAGAAGTACCGCTTTCTGAATCAAACCCTTGATCCAGCTGCCTAACGAAAGCCTCATCAGATGTTGGTCGAGGCTCTTGGCTATTTTGCCGGGAGGACACGGCGTGGCACACGCTGGCAGAGTGTGCCGCTTGGGAGCAGCCGCGCCGTACCCTCATCTCAGGAGTAGGCGGTGACCTGTCGCTGTCGGCCGTGGTCGAGTCCATGGTCGACAGCGAGGAGTCCTGGGACGCGGTGGTGTCCTTCTGTGACACGGTCATGTCGCAGAAGGAGGATGCGGAAAGGATGAGGGAGATCACCTCCACTCACCCGGTCCGCAGCAGACGCACCAGGCGTCGGCGGAGGGCGGACAACGCCCTCTTCCAGCCCCCGTAAATGGGTCCAGGGGCGACGGACTTGGGGAAGTCTGTCGCCCCCACACATCAGGACCCGAGGCGGCGGCGCGAAGTGTTCCAAGCGCGCCCCTCTTAGACGGCGCAGGGGGAGTCTAACACTCCCCCCCCCCCCTCTGACCCGAGGAGGCTTGCGGTTGCGGGCCGGCACCAGCCGGGGGTTGCGGAAGTATCGTTATTTCCCGTGACCCCCGGCGCAGGTGTGAGATGGAACACTGGGGTGGTTTTAGTCAGTAAGAGTCTGACAGACCCCTCCGCCCACCCCCGGGCGGAGGACATCCATGAGGATTTCCAAACCGAAATAAAAGGCTCTTGGCTATTAAGCCATTGGCTGTAACGACAATAGGCACAATGACTGCTGATTCAACATCCCACATGTCGACAACCTAGTGTGCCAAATCAAGGTTGTTTTTTTATAATTTTCGGCTTTGACGAGGTTCTGGTCATGCGGGACAGTGATATCAACAATCATCGTGCGGCGTTCTAATCGACACCACGATGTTAGGCTTATTGGCAACAATAGTGCTATCAGTGATGATAGATCGATCCCAGTAGGTACAGTGTGACATGACCATCCTCGAGAACTGGGTCGGGGACTTGTAGTACGGTATATAAGGTATAAGGTATAACGGGCTGGTATCCGCAACTCCACGTCTAAGCGCGTATTTTGCGTGATGGGTGGTAAGTATAATTACTCGATCCACCCTAACTCCTCGAAAAAGGCCAGCACACCCTTGATGTTACTGGTGATCTCTCGGAGAGTACCTGGGTTACCGAAGTACTTGGCCCTGTATGTGGCGACCTCAGGGCAGTTTAGTAGCACGTGGGCTGCCGTCTCGTCCTCCTCCATGCATGCTCTGCACAGTGGGCTGTCTGTAACTCCAATGACAAAGAGGTGTTTGTTAAAAGAACCATGGCCAGTGATGGCTGCTGTGACTGTACGTAGTTGTTGCTTTGACAGCCGGAGTGCTTTTTTAGTGAGACGACCGTCAATGGCCGGAAGCGCCTCCTTGGCCTGCCTGCACTCGCCATGGTTAATCCATAGATCGTTGTGTTGGTCTCTGGTGCGTTTTCTTACCAGGGTGCGTAGATATCCGAAGGGGAGTGGTACTATGGGTTCTGGACCCACCGCATCCATGCTCGATCCCCTTCTGGCGAGTTCATCCGCTGCATCATTGCCTCGGGAACCGCTGTGTCCTTTGATCCATTGAATGGTTATATTATTGAGGTTACCCACCTGATTCAGAGTTTGGTGACACTCGTGTACCAGCCCAGAATTAACTGTGTGGCTGCTTAGTGCTTGCAGGACTGCCATGCTGTCCGAGAGTATTCGGATTGAGTGGTCCTCAACCTTCCTGGCCATGATTGCTGACGCAGCTAGGGAGATACCCAAACATTCAGCCTGGAAGACCGTGTTATGAGCCCCCAATGGTGTGGCTATGTGTACGTTGAGGTCTTCTGAGAAGATCCCGGCACCTGTGCCTGTACCTGTTTTGGATCCATCCGTGAAGATCCGCAGCTCCGCGGGGCATAAACCCTCGCATCGGTGATCTTCGTGCAGTTGGATTTTGTATTTTTTGTCAAAAATGAATTGTTTGGGTATCCGGTCGTTTATAGCTCGCATAAGAGGGAACTCGCTAGCGAGTTCCTCTAGCAACGAGGTGTGTTGTGTGTTACCTTTGCTCCAGAGGTTCAGTGTTTTCAGGCGTATTGCTGCCACCGCTGCTTCCTGTTGTATAAAGAGGTGAAGCGGTGGCAGTCCCAGCATGGCTTCTAGTGCTGCAGTCGGTGTAGTCCTCATGCAGCCCGTGGTTGCCATGCAGGCAAGTCTTTGTATGCGCTGTAGTTTGTTTGATGCTGTGCTCAGTTTGGTTCTGGGCCACCACACCACAGCCCCGTAGGCGATCATGGGGCGAATCACCGCACTGTTGTAGTACGGTATGAAGTAATTATTATTACGTGAGTCTAGTATACAATAGTAGCCTGTAGTATATAAGGTCCAATCAAAATAGGTGGACAAACTTTTACAGATCACAGTACTCATGAATATGAACAACTTTTACTATGGGACCAACTATGAAATATAAAAAAATATCAGCTGTTCCATACAAAAGTGCAATACCTACACGATCAAAATGTATGGAACAGCAGATATATTTTTTTATATTTCACAGTTGGTCCCATAGTAAAAGTTGTTCATATTCATGAGTACTGTGATCTGGAAAAATTTGTCCACCCATTTTGATTGGACCTTATACTATAATAGTAGCCTGTATACAATAATTATGTTAAGGACCGATTGATACATTGACAAGGTCGAGTTTAATAAAAGTATACGCTCCACTTTGTTTATTGTGCGGCAATCTCTTGAACTAATCAAAATGTATGTATACCGAACTTTACAGAAGTATAAATCAATAAAAGGTACAAGGTCTTATAAGAAATATTTTGAATATGTAGATAGAGTGAAACCATTCCTAAAAGTCAACTAAAAGTTTTTAATATCACTTGCTTAACTTTTCTTAGTGTTTTTCTTGACGGAACTGCTTACATTGAGACGCCGGAATTCGAGACCGATCGGGATTTTTCAATACTCAGCTCCAAACTGCAAATAGACCAATATTTAATTGATACTTTAAGTTCATTGTACGAAAAGCCTATACAATGCGAGATCAGCTCATATTGGACATGTAGCCTGATATGTAGGCGTGCGTAACTATGTAGTGTTTCACCAACACCTACTTTTATTGTTTTACGGCCAAAACAAAATCTCTGGGTTGATGTATGTTTTTGACAGAAAAATAGAAGAAGGTAGGTACCTAATTTTTTATTAAACATTTTCCCCACACTAGTATTTCTCCTGTATCGTGAGTGCGTTTACAGACACAAATCTCACATGTACACAAACTCCCAGACCCGAAACAACTATCTGTAGGCCATACAAATTTTTGTTGCGTGCGGGAATCGAACCCACGACCCGTAGCGCAGAAGCCAATCGCTCAGCCTCTGCATCAAACGTGTCGTCAAATAAATGTAATGACAAAAACTTACATCAATTCAGAGATTTCTATTCGGATTGTGATCGGTTATTGTTTCGGCCGCAAATGGGCTCACTTTATTATCAAAATGCTTTAAAAAAGCGATCGAAATACATTAAGTACATACATTTTGTAGGACAAATATTTTTTCAAATAATTTGGCTAATTATTTTGAGATTTAACAAAAAAAACCCAGTTAGTACCTAATACATTTTTGAGAATCATCAAATCGACATATTTTATCCTTGCTACCTCTATTAGCTACCTCAATCGAGAGTTTTCGTACAGGAAATTGTTGGGCGTCTCATCAAAATGAAGCTACTCACGAAAAATTCGCTTGATAGTAATCAAGTGCAAAAATGGACCCTGGATCCTGGACTATACCTATAGGTACACACGGCTACACATCAAGCTATACAAAACCAGTTTATCTTGGCGTCGCTTTGTGTAATCTTTTCGCACAAGTAACGGTCAGCTTATACTGGTTTTGCATAGCTTGTAGTGTAGCCGTGTGTACAATGAATAAAATTTGTCTCTTTTTCTTTCGGGTGAGTAAAAGAGATGCGAGTTTAGCGTGTTCACCAAAATATTCCGTTTTCGTAATTTGTCGACTAGTAGATTCTAATGGTATTGGGCACAAGACTGTAAAACATTGCTGATTTTTTATGTTGTTCAAGATTTGTATCCTGCATTCGCGTAAGATGATCTCGGTTGCGTGGGAGATGAGACGAATCCTTAAAACCTTCGTAACTTTGATCAATATATTTAGTAAGGTAAGATGATGCTTTAGAAAAGACTTATTAATCTCTGCAGCTAAGCATGACGACAGTAAAAGCTGGAGAAGTGCATTTTGGTCAGTGCGCGGTTCCTGTGTGGGCTTTCACGCGGACGAAGTCGCGGGCAAAAGCTAGTCAATTATTTTTATTACGAATGTTATACAGAATGACTGGTGAGACACTAACGAACTCTTAAGGGTTCATTGTACTCATCATTATGAACAACTTTTACTATGGGACCAAACCTGAAATCGAGAATAAAAAATCAGCTGTTCCCTACATTTTGACGAGTAATGCGAACATAAATATGTAGGGAACAGCTGATTTTTTATAGTAAAAGTTGTTTATAATGATGAGTACAATGACCCCTTAAAAGATCGTTAGTGTTCTGTATACTCTTAGTAAGGCTTAATTTCAGTGCCTACAGCTAATTTCTTGTAGAGCGGCTCTCTTGTGTACCTAGCACCGATAGCTACGTCGTGACAAAATAAAAATGATCAAAATTGCATTCCCGAGCTTTTCACTCTAAGACAACGATACATACCGTATAGGTAGCTGTACGAGGGCCATTTCTATGACTTTAAAAGGAGAAAAGACGGACGTCAAAAGTTTCTTTTTATATTTTTCATTGGTTCACAGCTGCAGGATTTCTATGCCGTTTAATACAGGTTTATTTTTATAACTTCTTTACTGCGCAGTAAAAAGCGTGAGACCATTCTAAATTGACGCATAAATCCTTATGAACGTTGCTGTGGTAAAGATCTTTGCGTTTTTCAACAGTAAATTACAGTGGTTGATCCATTTACTACACATCTCGTTTACTTATTTTGTGTTAGCATAGGAAAGTTTTGTTTCTTAGTGGTAGTTCGGTCACATTTTTGGCAGCAGGAGCTTTCTTTGTTGTCTCAAAGTCAAAGTCAAATAGTTTTTATTTCAAGTAGACCAGATCCCTGGTGCTTTCAAAAGGTCAACACTAGGGGCTCGGTTCCAAGTAGTAGGTCCTTTGGAAAAGAACCGGCAAGAAACTCCATAGACACTCTTTTTAAAAAAGTAAATGTTTTGACAATTTTCATTGTAGTAATGTAAGAACAACGCAGATTAATGTACATGTGGTTAACAACATGAAAAGTAATGAGAAAGTTAGCCTTTTAAAACGATTGCCATAGCAGTTACGAGCTGACCAGTCCCAACAGACAGCACCCGTTCACGAGCATGACGCATACATCGGCGTCGCTCAGCTCAACCATGTTGCAGGGAACTCAACGACCCGATGCACAACGCCACCATCAGCAAGACATTGTAGTGAGCATGACAGACTCATACCGATAGACAATAGGCAGTCAAATATTAAGAATGAAAGTGTAACACTAGATGCTGCATGGTCCTCACATTTTACAGCCTTGCGTAGGTATTAACAGAATAATATTAATAATTGATAATTAATAATTGCAATTCAATGTCAAACTAATATAAGCAAATACTAGCAATAAATAAATTAAATTAAATGTCAAAGAGAAAAAAAAACAGTCAAAATTGGAAACATTAGATTAAAAAATAAGATAAAATAACATACTTATTGAGTCAATAAAGTAAGAAATAATTACAATAAGTAAGCATTTGAATAATGTCCGTTTGTTCTGTTAGACGGTGCCAGAGGGTCGCAGTGTGCAGGAGGGAATCGTATGCCAGACATCTTTATCTACGATGTACTGATTTAGGCTATAATATGCTTTAGACATTAGTACGCGCTTGATATATAATTTAAACTTTGTATCTGGTAAATCAGTGACAGTAGATGGAATTTTATTGTAGCATCTAACACTGTCTTTTTTTAGGTTCCATCTATCTATGTAATCACTTTATGACTTGCTTGGTAAACACCCTGTATGAAACAACAACGTTTGTCCTCAAACATCCTGCAACGCATAGTGCGATACTCCGGCCACATTGCTCGCAGCGGTGCCGAGAACGTCTGATGATAATAGGAAAAATAGAGGACAAAAGACCTAGAGGCCGAAGACCAAAACAATGGTCAGATCAGATATCCGAACAATTTGAAATGGAGTCCCAATCCTCAGCAGTGAGGAAACAAGAAGAAGAATTTATGTAATAATTTTCATGACTTGCCTGTCATCTGTATGAAACAGAGTATAACACAACACCTTACCCTACTGTGGCAGATGCATAGCACTGTCATAGTAGGTTTAGGTGTGGCCTTTTCAGAAGCATCTGGTATAATGTAGACCCGATTGAGTACGGTATTCTGTTTACTTTATCATTTGCAGCAGGTACATAGCTGAGAAGGCATCTCTAATTCGGCGTCTCGAGGGGACATACTATGTACGATATTTCAATTGTTTGGGCCCTTAGAAAAGCGTACCCAACTCATCACTCCTTGGGGAATGTATTGAATTCGGAAAGCTAAATGCGTAATCGGAGCTTTACCTGCTCACCTAGGCAAGGATAACTTTCAATATGTACTTGTCGTTGTTGTGTTTCCAAGAATTTATTGTTCGCGCCAACGTTGTTTAATGGGAATGTGAAAATGTATGTGGAAATGTTTAAAGGTCACTGCGTATACTCTTCTTGCCCGCCACTTCCACATAGTCTCTGCCTCGTTTTTATATTCATCTTTTATTATCAGTGTGGTTTACGATTGTAGTTTATGGCCAAACTGATAAACTTATTCATAGAAATAACAAAGATACTTATTCCATTTTACGGTTGTGGAGCTTTTCAGAAGTATGGAAATACAAAGCGACGCGGACGCGGCAGCCGATTATTTCCTCTTAAAAATGAAACGTAACAAAATGAACGGTTCGTATTTTACATTTCTACCGTACTATCTCTGTGCGTCAGTCGTGAACACGAGTGGCCAGGTGCAGCGTCAAATTACCTACATTCATAATTTTATATTCGTACCCTCCTGGCCGAAAAGGCGACGATATTTTACAACACACATACATAAATTCATGAGAACTCATGCTTATTAGGGATTCATAGCAAAAAGGTAAAATATGATGATGAAATGACACAGCTGTTTAACATGGCAACTACCCTGACGGTATTCACTTGTTTGTGCAAAGTTGTAAATCATGCTTGCACACGTCTATCCAAACTTCATGTACGTAAGATTTAAGAGCCTCTAGTGATTATTTACGGTTTACTCACGTGCATTATTCGGGATTGCCCGACTAGTTTCGGACTCAAACGGAGACCTCGCCGCGTATTCAGCTCATGGTTAAGGGCTCCGTTTGGGTCCGAAACTAGTCGGGCAATCCTGAAAAATGCACGTGAGTAAACCGTAAATAATCATAAATGTGTCTCACGAAAGTTATAATACAAAAACCTCTAGTGAGTTAAATCCGCCTATCGCTGTTCACGGTTAGAAATAGATCTATGTATTTCAAGTTACGCGAGAACTTTTTAGAAGTGATCATTACTTCCCTACAAATTAAGTCTGCCTGACTTAGAATCGTAAGAAATGATCATCATTGACCAAAAAACTAAATATGCCAATATAAGTTTTATTAAAAAATAGCAGATGTCCCCAAACCAAGTTTTCCTGTAGCTCCTTTGGTTAAAGATTTCCCAACGCAGTTCCAAAACACATTATCTCATAAAAAGCAGATTGTAAATTAACGAATCACAATACATATAAGTATTTATTTTGCAATGGAGCGATTGGTTAGGAAATTTCAAAGTGATTCGAAAATCGGAATTAATTAAGCACCAAACTTGTCCTTCAGTCTTTCTCAATAAGGGCGAGAAAGACAAAGCTTAAATTGGGTATTGAAATGACGTAATTGAAAAACTTGCTTTTTATTGTTAACTCTTAGAGTTAGCGGTAATTTAATGTTATATCTACCTATAATAACCTGTGTGTTAAAGTTATTTAAGCTGTGATAGATAGCCAAGCGGTTCCACGTCAAATATTTTTTATTTCAAGTAGACCAGATCACTGGTGCTTTCAAAAGGTCAACACTAGGTGCTCGGTTCCAAGGTTCCTTGTCGGCTCTTCTCCGGAAATGCCGGAAAGAAACTCTATACACACTCTTTTAAAAAAAAATGGTTTGACAATTTTCATTGTAGTAATGTTAGAACAATGCAAATTAATGTACAGTATGCAGTTAATAACAACATAAAAGTAATAAGAAAGTTAGCCTTTTAAAACGATTGCCATAGCAGTTACGAGCTGACCAGCCCCAATAGACAGCACCTTGGTTGAACGCTAGCCTTCTATGCAGGAGGGTCCAAGAATACAGCCCGCAACTCAGACTTTTCAAATTCATGTGTGGATCGTAATTTGATTATCACTTGCGTTAACGGTGAAGGAAAACTTCTTGAGGAAACCTGCACACCTGAGAGAGCCTCATAAAGTTCTCAATCATGTGTGTAGTCCGCCTACACGTACTAGACCACCGGGCCGACCTAAACTCTTCTCATTCTGAGAAGAGACTCGTGCCTAGCAGTGGCTAATGTTATAATAGGAAGTAATTCTACTTGAGATGTCATGTTCAGTGAAGGTTTACGGGCTGAAATGATATGTTTCAACATGACTGTAATCCCTTACACATTACACATATTAGTAGGTACTTGCCTTCCTACCCAGGTATCTGTTTAGGTGCCGCCGCAACAGAAGGAGACGCCCCGGGCGTCGGGAGTCGCAGGGCTATTCCCGGCCACCGTAGGCGCGGGCCTACGGACGGCGAGCGTTGGGTGGCTCGCCGTCCGATCGGAACAAGGCCCGGGTCGACGGCGCGTTGTGTTCCACGTGCGCCTCAAAGAGATGTCAGCATAGTAGACGGGGTCCGCTAGGGCCAGTGCCTGTCAGGGTTGCGGAATTTGTTCGAAAGAGTTACCGCGGCCCTGGAACGCAAAGTGCACTAGGAGGAACACGGATAGGTTTTAGTCAGTAAGAGTCTGAAACTCTCTTCCGCTCTGGGCGAAATCACTTGATGATTTCAGAGGTATACATAAAAAAAAGGTAAGCTTATCTGTTTAGGTGACCTACTCTTAGATTTTCTGAGGTATTTCATATTATAATGTTCAGTATAACCTGTTCGTGTCGTAAGGGTACACGTACAAAATTAATAAACTCGAATACAAAGCTAAGTTCTAGTTTCAGAAATAAAAAATGAAATACCTAACATACGTACGTACCTATTTGACGTACCAATGTAAATTCAGTCTGCAATATTTGCGGTTCAATACAACCACTTGTATGTCGTGCAACGAAATTACCTTCTGGAAATCCAAATACCAGGAATATTTTACGCTAAAAATATTCATAATCAAATGGAATACACTACAAGCAAGCATGACGTACCCCAAACATGCCACGTTCACTAACTCGAAAAGTTTTCTAAATATTTGTTCCTGTTTATTTGTGTAACGGCATAGAACTTTAAATAGCACATGTTACAGTTCAAATCACACCTTAGTAAACCACCTTAACATTATATTATGCGCAGAAAAAGATACGCTAATTTACACCGAGATTTTTAGCACCATACCTTTGTTCCAAGTGGCATTTATTAATGTTAATTTCGCCTCCTATGATCATCGACTTTTAATAGGAGACAGCACCATAAGAAAATGTAATAGTTCCGTAGATATGTGGGTACATACATACGATATTATGTAGCTTTATAACATTCGTGGCGAACTTAATTTCGCGCTTATTCCTTGAGCGGTTATTAACTTCGCAGAAATGTCATTAGGTAGTCGCCATTGAATGGTTGGGTACGTTCCCAGAATTAGGGTAGGCTTCACAAGGGATATATTTTTTTTCTAACATGTGAGGGCCTTGAGTCCCTAACATTATTGCATTACTACCTGGCCATTGAGGGCTGGGCCATGAACAATTTTATATGTTTATTTATTAATACGCTTAATAAGCTTGTGTATGCAAGTCACGGCTTCCTTCATTACTCACTCTATCTGAATTACAGAACAATGTACTCAGTTACATAACTCAAGGTTCAATCTGCACTGAACCTTGAACTGCTTTCACATTTGCATTTAATTTTCCATGAAAAGCATTATTAAATGTGCAATAGGTATCTAGATGAATTGAGAAGCATAGTTTACCACTTCAGTTGAAGTTTAGGCTTTCCATATTTAGATAATGTTTCACTGCATGTTAGCGGTGTATTGACGTGCCTACGTTGTAATCGCACTTTTCTGACCAAGATCTGATACATCAGTCTCCAGCAAGCACTCTTGAGCGGACGTGCTTTAATAAATCTGGATTCTACCGGAAGCCGTTGCTATGGCGGCCTGGAAATTCATCATCATCAATGTTTTATAACGAGCTTAACTGCAGCGTCACTGCAACTTGATCAGCTAGACATAGAATTACGTGAATTAGCCAAATGGTTGAAGTTAGACTTTCCGTACATAGATAATGTTTAATTACATACAATTACGTCAACGACGTATTTATTTACCTACGTTGTAATCGCACCTTTTTGACTGTGACTCCATAATCTCCGGGCCACTACAAATAATAAAATAAAGTCATTAAGATTTTCACCATCTTCGGAGCTCTTAACCGATAGATAAATATGGTGATTTACAATTTAACATTTGTCAAAGTACCTTATTTATTTATCTTCTAGGTAAAGGGTAAGGTAGGTAAGGTTCCTAGATAAAACAGGCCCTAAGGATACATCACTCACCAGCAAGCACAGCAAGTAAATCTGAGTTCTACCGCAAGCTGTGGCGGCCTGGAAATTCATCATCATCAATGTTTTATAACGTATTTATTAATTTAGCTTCCTCTATCTTCATATCAGCCTGATAACGTCTAATGCTGATCATAGGGTTCTTCCAACGAACGTTAAGGGGAAATTGTTATTATCACTACATTTTTCAAATGGATTGGTAATCGCAGTTTATTGTTATTATTAGCAGACAGGAGAATACTGCTATTCTGTTGATTGTATCTTTTCCATTAGGAGTTGGGTGTGTGATGAGGAGGAACGAAAAGCATGTGACCAAGAGAGTGATGAATATAAATGTATGATGGAGGGGAAGAAGACCAAAGAAAAGATGGTTGGATTGTGTGATAGATGATATGAATGAAAAAGGGAGTAAATGATAGAGGGACGGCTAATAGGGAAGAATGGAAGAAAAAAAACATTTTGCATTGACCCTAAGTAACTTGGGATAAGGACAGGAACAAGAAGAAGGACTTAGGTGTGATACTAGCCCCGTAAACATTCCTTTTATGTTCTGAGGCACAGAAGCACTGGTCCTGCAATGCATCAAAAACAAATAAACTTATACCAACACTAAATGCAACAGGAATTCACACATAGCTCCTATCAATATCAATTTCTGTAACTACGGATTAGACGTGAGTGTAGGATTAAGTAACAACTAGTTCAAACTTTGTCGAGTTTGAGCTTTCCAAATACATATAGAACTTTGGAAGCGGAGAGCTGGTGATATACATAAATTAGTTTTTTGAATAGTTTCAAAGTACTTAGGGCTATGATCCAAATTATTTTTATACATGAGCCAGAAGGTGTTGGCACTTTACTGGCGAGAATTTGGACCTCTTAACTGCCTTAATAGATGGCAAATCATTTCAGGTTGGTAAATTTTGTTGGTCTCATTTAGCTCAGTAGTTTCCCACTTCATCAAGGTGTTTGTGTTATGGCAAATTATGTGGAAAAAAAACCTTTTCTATCTTTTAACAGTCATCAAATATTTCAGATTCTAGCTGTAGGTATACTCTTGATATTGAACACGATTCTTCTCATGTTTTATAAGTTCTGATTAAACCAAATTTTAGGGCTTCATTTCCAATATGTTTTTTTATTTCAATTCAATATTGTTCCATATCTTTTGTGATTTTATCATTTGCTCGTGGCGTTGTATTGATTTTGTTTTGTGTAGAAAACATGCGAATGTGCGAGGATATCAAGATTGCCAGGTAAACAGACAAACAATTGTACTCACTTTGTTTATTTTGTCTCTCGAGTCTACTTGTCTCTCTAGTTTGGATTTGACACGGGGTTTTCCTGTAAATTCAATTCTAAAATTCTTGCGTAGATTATTATTTGATGTTCTCGGATATAAACCAGGATTGAATCATATTTTAAGTTCCCTTGTTAAATTAATCATTTAAGAATATCGAAGAAATAATAAATTACAGTCATTAAATGAATTTAAATAAAGTCGAGTTAAATTCCATTTTAGCCATATTTTAGTAGTATTCAAATATATTGTTGAATTATTTATTCATACCACTGGAATAAGCTTACTATCCCTGAGATTAATATCGTCTTAATAGTTTCTTGTTAATATAACGACATCTGCGAAGTGGTTATTAAAATAGTTTCTGAGCTTAGCCTAAATAATATTTAGAGATGAAATTCCGTGAAACAACTTTTCTAGCAAAATATTAATTTTCTGGGATTGAAATTAGTCAGTTATTAATTTTAGGAATAAGTTCAATTTCCATTTATTCAATTCATTATCGTCCCTTGTTAGAGAGAGGACATAATTTAGTAGAAAATTTGAAATTCCAAAAGTAGTTCTCAAGACTAAAAGGCCGTAAGAAATTATGCGATATTTATAAGTCCCAAGAAGGATTAGAATCAAAGGACCAAGACATTTGATGCGGAATGAGGAGCATGTTGCAAGAAAAAGTAAGAATGTGGATGGCTTTAAAAAAAAGAGACGAAAGAAAAGATTATGTATGGTTTGTGTGAAAGATAATATGATTAGGAAGGAAGTGAGCACTGAGATGGCTGATAGAAACCCAAATATATTAGGAATGGGGCAGGAAGATGTTGTTCTGAGAATTAAATGTGTGTGATTAGTTTATTCATAATAATAACACGTTTCTTTGGATCAAACAAATATTTTTTAGGATACGGCGGAAATTTCATGATATAATTTGTATTATGTGACTAGCCCGGTGGGATTTCCCATACTTCAAAAATAACGAACTTCCATACAAACTTTCATCCCCTTGTAACCCACTTAGAGGATGAATTTTCAAAAATCCTTTCTCACCTTCGTTATGAGAACTTCCGTACAAAATTTAATTTCATGCATCCAGCAGTTTAAGCTGCGCTTTGTCTGTCAGTCAGTCCGTGTTAAAGATTAATTAAGTAGATTCTAAATGAAGAAGGCTGTACTAGGTAGGTATGTCGTTATCTTTGTTATGTTTGTGGACGAATTAGGCTGAATTTACACTGCCGCGGAATGGAAGCGACGAAATTGCACATAGCATACCCGCCCCAGCTTCGCACGGGTACTATAATATGCATGTATTGTACATATAATCCTTCCTCTTGAATCACTCTATCTATAACGTAGTTTTAAAGATCTAAGCATACATAGGGACAGACAGCGGGAAGCGACTTTGTTTTATACTATGTAGTGATACAATTAACATAAAGTTCATTATGCTATGTACAATTTCGTCGCTTCCATTCCATTCCGTGGCGGTGTAAATTGAGCCTTATATGACTCATACCCCGATAAGTAAAATCCATGTCTTCCTTATGGTAGATATTATTGATTACGTAGTTTAGCGATTAGAAGCTTCGGTTCTCCCCTAAATTCGGTTATTCCAGTTTAGTGCCATTTGCTTGTTGTAAACAAAAGGGGTTATGGAGTGTCGCACCAATTTCAGCCCCTCATAGAAGATTAGTTCAAATTCCAATTACTAGTAAAGGGTGTTGCAAATCGGAAAACTAATGGGACAATTTACGAGTGAGTTTAATATGTAGAACAGTATGTACCTATAGATAAAGTTACTATTAGCTAGATATAAAATATCCTATGACATATTTCAGTTTCGTAAAACGTTTTATTTAAATTGGAAAAGCTGCTTTCTTGAATCCATGACTGAGGTGAAGAATGTGATTAAGGGCCGATTCAGATAACTTTTAGCTCAGATATGAGTTTGAAACTTTGACAGGTTTCGTATTGAAAATCTGAAAAATAGTCTAATTTATTTTACAGATGAACGTTATCTGACGTTGGTAAAATGGCTGCGTTGTATTACCGCATCACTTCTTTGGAATGTTTTAGATGAGCTCCAACGTCGATATACTGCGTTCCGACATAACGCCATTCATGAAATCCCTCATCAAGTATGTTGATTACCTAAGCATTACCTCTCAAGAATCTCCATCATTGGAATGAATGGAACGGTCATTCATTCCAGTGATGGAGTAAAAAATAACTGCGTATTTTCCTAATTCTATACAATCCGAAATAAAACCCGCGGGTAAAAGCTAGTATCAAAGTAAATTCTTATGTCTGTTAAAAGGTTAATTAATACAGTTGGTAATGAAAATGCTTTGAATGCCTGCAAGTTGGTTTTTATCAAATATTTGTGCTTCAATGTATATTTAATTCCAGTTCGTTATTTCAACGAGTGCCAATTTGCTGTCAGAGGATGTTTGTCGATATATAAATTCTATAGAGGTCGTTTAGGCGACGATATTAACGTATTTAGGATAGTTACTGATGGCACCGTACATATCTGTGCCGATGGGACGGAAAAAAAAAATGTATTTTTAATTCTGATGTGAGAAATGCATAAAATCTTTATTATTTGACGTTATCGAATTGTTCAACTAAATTCCAGATGAGATATTGGTAAAGCTATTGTATCGTAATTATGATTCGTTTCATGCTGTATAATAGTACAAAATATTTTTTGTAAAATCGCAGGAATATCTTAACATAAATCATTACTATCATAAATATCAGCATAGGCCTAAATATTGAAAACTTATTTCCAATTTTAATTTCACTTCACTTTTTCATTAAACTTATCTTCAAACTCTTCAAAGTAACTAACATTAATCACACGCACAACTTTTATTTCTGAACGGACAAACTTGGATTGGAACTATTATTACGAATCTCTGCCATAAATATAAAATGCCAAGTGTCATATTTAAGTGGCATCGTTTGGGCATCGTCTGGCAATACGGCGACACATATAGGAATTGTCGACAGACGTACGACTAGTTCCTGCTCTCTTCAGGAAATAGTTAGAGGGTTTTCATCTTACGAAGACTCGTCCTGTGACTTTAATGACAAAGATATAAGGTTCATATTGCAATAATTCACGCGTCTTTGGAGATAAAAAGGCTCTACGAGGAACTTGATATGTATGACTCAGAATCATGTGTTTTATGCTAGTTGCTGTGGACGGCTACGCCTGCGCCTGCGTGAATTGAATAGTTTTCTTTACAGAAAAAAAGTACCATAATATGTGCTAATTCAGGATTTATATGTGTTCGTCTCCGTCGACTCTGCTTTGGAAACCCAAACGACCTTATTCTTTCTATAAGCATCTTCCGATATATGATATGATCATGAGCATATGATCGTATAACGGCTATAACCATGTTACTGCGACAAATGTATTGTTTTATTTGATTCTGTGGTAGATTTATAACTATTTAACTTGATTAGTTTAGTCAGATAACCATATTACTAGATTGCGACCGTAAGATAGTAATGAATCGCTTTCGTATAACTATGTTACGGTATATAATTATATCCCTAGGGATATAACTATATTACGGCTGTAACTATCATACTGCGACATTACCACATTGACCTCTCAATGACCAACGCCGCGTATTTGCGGCGACTTCCATTGTTTATCTATAGTCTGTTTTCGGTTATTGATCAGTTAAATAACGCGTGATTTGACTATTTACACACATACATCCGCAGTTATGAAATATTCAAGCAGTGGCAGGGAAATGTTATTAGTTTTTCGTAATAAAAAATACTAATTAATTCTACTTTTGTGCTGAACATTAAATCCATTCATCGTTGCGGAATGATTGAATAACAAACGTCCGAAGTTTCGCATTTATAATGTCATTTAGATCTAAAATAAACTAGCTCTCGTAGCTTATCGGCCATATTTTATGCGATTATATTATTTATTTACACATTTTGAAAGGTTTTAGTGTTATAATTAATGAGCCAAAGATGGTAAACAAGCTGATTTCATGCGTGAAAATAGACTTATTTGATTATTATCAAATATACCTTTAAATCATCATGCTGTCTATGTTCATTCTATTTCATGATTAGTGTTTATAGTGGGCTATACAGAGGCCGTGTTTTCGAAAATGTGGCGCTTGCGCAGCGTTTCCGTTAGGTATATTTTAAGTAGAACATGATTGTGTGAGTGGCTTCTCCCCGAACCATATTATGCAAGATGCCTTTAAATACATAGACCAACGAAAAAACCGAGAAATGTTGCTTGGCGTTTTCCAGGTACCTAAGTCGATTGACTTGGAGCGCGCAAGAAAATTTATAGGTACATGGGTAATTAAATTCCTTTTGGCTCATCATCATTCAGCCGAAAGACGTCCACTGCTGGACATAGGCATCTCCAAGCATCGCCACATCGACTGGTTCTGTGCTTCTCTCGTCCAGCGGATTCACGCCACCTTCACCAGGTCATCAGTCCACCTTGTGGGAGGCCTATCCACGCTGCGCCTTCTAGTAAGGCGGTGGCGGTCGCCACTCCAGAACCTTTCGGCCCCATCGGCCATCCGTTCTGCGAGCAATGTGCTCCACCAACAACCATTTAAGTTTGACAATTCTTTGGGCTATGTTGGTTACCGTGGTTCTCCTGCGGATTTCATCATTTCTGATATGACTACGCAGGGAAACTTCGAGCGTAGCTCGTTCAACTTGCTCGTTTAAACTTATTTGAAACATAGGTATTGTGAGGTGCTTGATCGTTTTGTTAGAACGACTACAACATTGTTGCATAATACCAACTTTACAGTTTGACTTGACTGTTCGCATTGTTGTCATCATTCACATTGTACTACAAAAACATTGACATAAATAGGTTCAGGCGAAGTTAAACCACAGCGGCAACAAAAGGCATAGCTATTATGCAGTCATATGTGATAGTTATCAGTGATTGTTGTGATAAGTCGACACGCTATGGCACTGTATGGTTTTGTTTACAGACGCGGGCTGTAACAATGGCTAGGTGTGTGTACGTCCACGCGGCTTAGATACGTATGGAGGTGTTTCAGGCAAGCGTCGCTCGTAGAGTCGTAGCTGCAAGGCAGTCGCGTTCCGCATGCCCGCCAGACCTCACGCCCCACGCGCGCCTCGACACGCTACGAGCTACGACGCCGTAGCACGTCCCGGAATCTCGTAGTCTCCCAACCAACTCGTATAATCCCAGTAAAAAAACTCATTGATAGCTCCCTAAGTTAATTTACTGAAGTTCTCCAGTGAATTTCTATAGTTTGTTCTTCAAAACTAATCTGTGTAAACTAATAAACATAGTTATCGTAATGTGGTAATTGTTTAAGTAAATAATGAGATCGAGTATTGGATCTACTCGATGTATGTGATGAATGTGACCTAGTGTGATTTCAATCATGTGTGTATGTTTGTAGCTGACTTTGAACATTGGTAAGTATGACAATATTCAAAAAGTAATTATGGAACATTATTTTATTAAATAAACTTCTATAGTCTGAGAAATGTTAATGAATTTTTGATGAAAAATTATGGTAATTAGCACATTCGTTTGGTGCTGACAGAAAGATTGCTGTATCTTTAAAGTAATAAATTAGGTACGCGTGTAATTTGATCACACATAATTTTATCACACATAATTTTATCTACACAACGGCTATTATTCTTGACGTATCAACTCACGTGTATTTTCCTGTTTGAATTTTAGCTCCTAATAGGATATACGACAATGTTATTAGCCAATGTTTATGTTTACGAATAGTAT
Organism: Amphipyra tragopoginis; assembly: GCA_905220435.1. Classification (NCBI taxonomy): domain Eukaryota; kingdom Metazoa; phylum Arthropoda; class Insecta; order Lepidoptera; family Noctuidae; genus Amphipyra; species Amphipyra tragopoginis. The sequence goes on from HG991997.1 coordinate 16,304,812, forward strand.
TGACGATATTATACATTTGCGAATATGTTATTACAATTGGAATAATTCTAAATTTTTAGCTCGTAATGTTTATTATCTATATTAGGTTCCTGCGTTAAAATAGCTGCGTAAAAAAATTGAGAAATTATAATAGCTCAATAATAATCATTTAAAAGGTCATTCTACAGACAATCTTTTCCCATTATTTTTAATGTAGACAAAAAATTACATTGGAGCCTGTTTGGAAATCCAATATTGTTGGTAAAATAAATTACTAATACCAATAAAGCTATCCATCACCATATAAAACTAATTATAATTCTCTAGCAAAATAATATTGAAAACAGAGGAGTGTGCCCAATATATCAATTTATCTCATAACTTTACGGTTGTTTTTTCTTGTTATAGCTATCTAATAAGAAACCGCGATCCATCAAACAGCGTGATAGCTAGGTTAATTCATATTGTGGGTAAGGAATAGTATTTTTTTATTACGAGTAAGATAAGACACATGTTTCGTTGTGTTTTGGCGCGAATTGGGAGATGCCTATGTCCAGCAGACTGCGATAGGCTGATTAGGGTTGCCAACTTTTTTCAAACGAAATAATGATAGTATTTTCGACCCCAGTCAAAATACAGCAGACCGGAGAAAAAAAAAATTACGTTTCAAATCACTGAGCTTAATATTTTTTGTTTGTTCGAAATATGAACACGTAAGGTTTGAATTTAACTTCATGAGAAATTAATTAAGGATAGTACCTAGCCATTTTGTAGGATACTATAATTATGTAGTAGGGTTGGCAATTTCAGGCTGAGTTGACTGTTGATTTACACGTTTCAACTGACTTGTTTTCAGTGTTATCTACATTATTGCAAATATACATAGTTATAATACTATCAGAAAAAGATAAAATGCACGTAAAAAAAACTGTCATTCATGTTAACATAATATTATTACGAGTTAGTTAACAACATATTAGCACGATTTCTGAAGCAAAAAGTATGTTAAATAGAGATTTTAATGACATAATTACTTCATTATAAAAGATGTAGTACTTAAATTTAATGAAGCAAACGGTTGGAAATGATGAGAGTACAGACTTTAATTAAGAGTTACAGTTGCGAAAACTAACACATTTTCACGGAGTTTATTAGTCATTAATTTACGAAACCAAATCATTTCGAACATTATCTTCATAACGCGGACGCTTTAGTAATATACGAACAAACTGTACTCTGTTCACTCAAAGATGAGTGCTGACATAGCGTTCATTTCGTAAATTGTAGACGTAAGAAGACTGCTATCGAAAAAACGTACACGACATCATCAAAAACCGTAAAGGTACTATTCCGAATCGAGCTGCCAACTGCAACTGCCGACAGAACGTGCAGCGGCTAGAGGTAACGCTGGTGTGGCGAGTGACGTGCGTGGTGCGACTTCATGCAGTCGCTGCACGTGCTGTCGGCAGTTGCCGTTGGCAGCTCAGTTCGGAATAGTACCTTAAAATAGCTATGTAATCCTTGTTTTTTTTAAATTTAAATTATGAAAATATTGACATTAAATAAAAAAAAAACAAAACCTTTTGTAACACTTTGTAGAGAAACGTCAGGAGTTACCTTATGGTGAAGACGGTATACATAGTGCAATGTAAACTGTGGTGACAGAGATACATAAAGTTAAAGACGTTTTTGAACGCACCTTAGTTACATTACACGACCTCAACGACTCGGAGATCATAATGTAATGCTCGGTTCCAACCCATTTATTCATGTTTTGATGTGCACTCAATATTGTTTGCTCAGTATCTATGAAAGTATGCAGGTAAAACCACTGATTACATTACATATCACTCAAGTCTGTAGGTACCCTCCCTTACAATTGTATGCCGAGTTATTTGAAAACCAGAAGGTATTGATATCAAATATTGAACGCTATTACCTTGTTCAGAAGCTTCTGTCTACAAATTCGATGGCTTAAGTGACAAATTGCTTCCCATTTAGATGCTTGATTTAGTAAACAAGTGATTGACATTTTGGAGCCCCTGGTTAGGAGTAATGGAGTTGGTATAGAAAGAGGATGCAAAAGTCAAAGTGTAGTTGAAATGGGTTGGGTGAAGGGTCGATTAAACACGCATTAGAGTATTTCCAACAGTATTGTACAGGAGATTCGAAAAGTTTTGGAGACACGGATTGTCTGTGTAGAGAGAAATTGCCTACATATAGGTACGTGTGTAGGTAATGGTTCGATTTTCATTTGCTCCACCACACAAGCTAAGTCTGTACCGGATATTTGGCAACCTCCGAACGAACGAGCATATTCGTACGTACACAGTACGGAGCACTCACATAAGTTATGCGACAATAAAAATGGAGTTGTAAAAGTTTATCGCGTCACGTGTTTGATTATTGTGTGGCGATGGTTATAGCCCTGTCTGAAACAAAGTGTATACAACTTTGTATTTAAGTACATTTATACGATAATTTTAGAATAGAATAGTAGAAATCCATGATTTTTACTCGGAATCCTTATTGAATCTTTTTCTTCTGCTAGGCGTCCAGGCTTTGGCCAGGGTCCATTTTTATGTCCTTATTTACATGGTCTTCTTCTCTCGTGTCGGCTCGAGCTATACGAGAGTAAGCTCATGCTGTGGTGACAAGATTAGCTAGTCAGCAAGGTTGCTCGCGGGGCTGACTGCCCAGGGTGCGCCGGACATACCATGACTCGCTCTTTTCATGCACCCCGGTTATCGACTTACCAATATGATGTTTATACATCATTTGTAGATGTACTTTAATAGTAATGAGTTTCATGTAGTGCCGGACTTAAAGAATAGCACTACCCCATCTCTTCCCGTGGGTGTGTAAAATGCAACTAAGGAATTCTTTCGAGGATGGGCAGCAGCGTTATCTGTGTACTAGCCAAGCGTGGCGATAACGGCAACCCCCCCCCCCTTCTGGGGGAGGCCTATGTCCAGTAGTGGACGTCTTTCGGCTGAATGATGATGATGAAATAATGAGTGCATCATTTTTAATTTGACACTAAAAGTTTGTGTTATTTGTCGTTACAGACAGAGCTACCAGATTTTCGGTTGAATTGTTCTTGCATCCCTAGTTCGCTCGGGTGTCATCTCATCACGTTCGAAAGATTTTGATAAAATGGGGTGAATCCAATGTTTTCGGATGGGAAAAACCAATTTAGCTAAAGGGCCAAAGCAACCACGTTGATATTTCCCGGTCGCACTTCTATTTCCCGGTACTGCTCTATTAAATGTACAATAGCTATCAATTCAATTTATTGCGTTACGCCCTTTCATTTTATAACATTTTCGCAAAAAAGATTAACGATATTGTACTGAAATTCAAAACACGTGTCCCCATTGAAATAATTCAATGGAGCGAGCAATTTTGTGACAATGTAGCGACACTTTTAAAATATTACGGTATTAAGCGGTGCTTTTGAAATATCATTTTGTACTCTTCTATATGACTTATTGAATTGATCTTCAAAGCGGAGATACTCACTGAGATATTAAGTTACTTAAACCTATCTGACTTTAACGATAGTGGTAGCGAACGAAGTTTAGATGATCGATATTTCTGTTTTAGACAAGTTAGTAGGTAGACTGTAAAAATGAATGAGCTGAGCGAACGAAGTTATACGCTCCAGTGACTTTCAAAGTAAGTTTGGGGCTATATATTTGCATCGCAATCTTTATTCACTAAGCAGTGTCAACTGAGCGGCTTTTGTAATATCTCTGACGTATATCTGACGTTCACGAAGTCTCATCAAGAGTACTTATTGAAAATAAACAAGCTCCTTTGAGATTTTAATGATCATACAAATATCGGATTACAATAACGCAACATGAAAGGAATCTGTGTTATTGTGTTATCGCTATATAAATTTAAGAAAGGCCTTGAGGATTGGGAGCACGGACGCAATTTATTTTAAAGTCTAGCCTGGTATAAGTATCATGAGATTGTAGTTTTATGAGCGTCATCATTATTCATATAAGAACAACCAGAGCTTTTTTGTATATTCTGTTCTGGCATAAAAAGGCAGGATAAAGTTGCAGCATGAATAACATCAGTTACATTTTTTTAAATCATTTTTAATCAGCGTTTACAAGTTTTATTGTATTTTTCTTAATTTTTGGTAAGTAGGCCTTCGTCAACATGTAATGTTATTTACTTACGTTTACTGGTTACTAGTGGAGAGTGAAGAAACATAATTTTTGTCATTTAATTTGACTTAAATGGCGAACGCCTCAGGCGTAATTTTAATTGATTGAAAGCATGTCGTAAGTACATTGTATAGTAAAAGTATTTCAACAAAAACATTTAAAGGTGAACAAGTCAGTGAATGTCGTTGTTATTTTAGCAAAGCATAGTAAGTCACTCCAGACGTTAATTTGCAAGGTAACATGTGATGAAGGTCTGACAATGGAATGGACCCTTGTGACTGGAATTGATGTTGACAAAAGTTGGAAACAGAACAAAAACACATTGTGTTTTGAATATTCGCGTGTTTAAATAATAAAGCTACAACTTTACCGTTTAATACTTTATTTTAACGGGAGTCATATCAACGTAACGCTGCCAAACATTACACCAAAGTAGCTATTAAGTTAAGATAAGAATTTATTTGTAAAACTTCCTTAGTTATAAGCTCCATACTGAAATTAGTCTCATTAAACTGTTCACACTGTTAAGACGCGTCTTTTATAAAAACTCCAACGTTGCCTCGCCGAACCTAACTCGGGTCGTTAAATAATAAGTTTCTTTATTAGAATTTTACAAAATGTTTAACGATACAAATCTACTTTGTATGTACATAATTACTTGTAACTTTCTAGTAGTAAACCCGTGAGTAAATTTATAATTGTTAATAGCCTTTTTGCGACAAGGTATAAGAAAAATTGGTTCAAAAGTACTTGAGGTTTGCTCAATTAAAGCCTGTTGTATCCTTTATGCCTACGTTTCTAAAACGACACGAAATGCAAAGTCTAATTTATTGTAATTGTACGTTTAAAGACGGGGTATTTACGTGTACACGTGTCGTTGAGTCGTCTTGAATTCTTGGGGCTTTCACCACCCCAGTTGAGTGGCACAGGATACTAAGTACTTACCAAGATTTGCTTATAAATACCTACTTAACGAAGTTCGCTGACGAGTAGCTTCACGGCTAGATGCCCAAAATCCAATTGTAAGTTCAGGACTAAGTTTAATAATAGCGACAGCGAAAGAATTCTGGCGCGACTATTTAAACTTTTAATACGTACCTATAAAATAGATAATGTAGAGTCTAATATTATGTTTAATTAAAACGAACTTGTTGTTGTTAGAAGGCCAGAAATGAGTTAAAAAATTGTTAATTCTTTCATAATGTTTCTCATGTTTTTTTTTTTTTTTTATAAATTTTTGAAAGTCCTTCACTCTATTATCTCATCATTGGGAATAAAGTCATAATTCGTTTTAATTATTCATTAGAGTTTTCAATAGGCTAGACGCTAGTTAACCTAAAATTATGAATTAATTAAGTTTGTTAATTACATGAGCGATGACAAATAACTGTCATCGCTCATGTAATTACCTAACAAACTTAGTTTTTACCAGAGTTTTTATGACACTTTCACTGTAGAACTTATTGTTTTGCAGTTAATGAGGCAAATAAAAGTTACAGGGAGAGTCGTACTAAATATTAAAGGACGTTATTTTTCAGGTCATTTCTGGTGGATTTGATTCTGTAATATGGTATCCGAAACTTAACCGTTATGGAGATATTGAATTTTAAAGATATTTGTTATGTTGTGTAGAACACTTGGGCCTATTCAATTATTTTTTTAAGATTTTATGAACATACCTATTAGATGTTATACCTTTTTGAATAGCTAAAGAGACGTAAAAGTTTTTAAAATTATTTGCAGAATAAGTTCCATACATTTTTTTTTAAAAAAAGCGCATCTATTTTAAAAATACTTACTTAGTGAAAATTCTTTAATTCTAACCGTTGTCGAGTAGTCTTGTTAAGCTGTTAGTAGAAGGTTAAGTTTTTGTTAATCATTTTTATTAATTGACATCTATTATCAAGATACATAAAAAAACGAACCCTAGGACCTCAAATAATAAAGGATTTTTTAAAAATATCTTTAAAATTCAATATCTCCATAACGGTTAAGTTTAGGACACCATAATAATATTACGGAATCAAATCCATCAGAAATGATCTGAATAATAACATCCTTTAATATTCAGTACGACTTTCCTTGTAATCCTGTATATATTTTCTGACTATTATAGTTAGGTACTGTATTTCAGTTATACTGAGTTATATAAAGCAATAAATCAGTTATTTATCAAGACCAAAATGAAATTGTACTCATTTTATGAATAAAATGTAGAAACAACCCAAAAGGCTCTCGGCGAAATTATTAGATTTTCGTGAAACATTCGTTTTGGGTTTCCTCACGATGTTTTCCTATATTGTTTGAAGCTCGTGATAAATTGGGCACACATGTTTGAAAACACGCCCGTACCCTTGGCCAAACTTGCGACATAGTCGAGCTATGTTTGGACCAATAATCAACACTTCAATTTACACTATAGCAACGATATTGATACGTTTTCGCTTCAACAAGATGTTGGTACATACAGATTAATATTATCAGTTACCAAAATTTAGGTAGAAATCGATTTGATTGATGTGCTAGCATCGATTGCTGTTGAAAGTATCTGCGTTGGGTCTTGTACATGTAAATATAAATTGTCATCCTGCCTGGACAGCTGTGTTCAATACATTAACATAAAATTGTATTTTAGACTGGCAACATTTAAAAAATATTTCAGACCAAGTCCATATTTAAAAACATAACATTTTTACATACGTTCACATACACATACATAATTATATAAAACGAAAAGATACACATGCACAAATATATTCTGAAAAGATACATACACACATATTTTTGTATCCACAAGTAAGTTTTTTAGTTTTATAAATCTGATAAAAAAAAGCTGTCTATAAAAAGACAAGCTAGCATTTTGTACATTTTGTTGTTGTTTTCTTGTTATAATTCGTTTTCAATCGTGAAATTCATGTTTAACTACATAACTTTGTTTTATCTCCAACAAAGAAGTGGCTTATACACTCGAATAAATATATTTAACATGACATCACGCCTGTGTTCCCCGAAGGGTTGGGCAGAGGTGTATAGTACACCCTCATTTTGCCGTTTTGATTAAGTCCCATGTAATAGGGGGCGAGCCTATCGCCATCAACCGGGCACAAATCCAGACTACGGGCTGCTACTAAGAAATTTCACACGGAAAAACCTGATAACACTGCCCGACCTGGGGATCGAACCCAGGACCTTACGCTTAGCAGTCGCGCTTGCGACCACTTGACCAACGAAGCAGTCGATTAAATATAATGAGTGCGAAAGTTAAAAAAACATTATTTAGAAGTTTAAGCGTAGGTATATGTCACTAAATACTCAACGAGTGCAGTAGTATCTCTAACATTTACAATGACTCATTGTATTGTTTTCACAATTTAAAACTCCATCTCTCGCTTAAGTACAATAAATCTTAAATTTTTGTAATTTTTAAGTTCAAGTTTAGCTATTGTTTTTTTTTCTGTAGTTTTTATCTCAGTTTAGAGTACGTTAATACTTAGTGCATGTAGTGTTTGCTTATAAGTGGTTATGCATTTACTTTATTACATCTTTGTTATAATATGATAATACTTAAGAATTCATGTTTTATCTGTTAGCAAACCTAAAATAAATATATTTAGATTTCAATGCACTAAATCATGTTGTACCGACTAGGCTGCACGGATTTCGCTGGAATTGGTTACAGTATAGAATGTATACTGAATACTGATTCAACGTGCTATTTATTCCGTAAAACTTAGAATTGGCTTTATCTGTACAATGTATGTTTCTCAGGCAGACAAAACGTAAAATTTTCAAGTTCAAACTAAGTATGGCTCTATGGGAAAACGACTAATGATAACTAATGGTATGTCTACACCCGTGCGCTTTCATGCTCATCTTGCGCTTTCAACTTTCAATTCCTCTTGCGTCAAGCGCATGCAATATGCCATAAGACGGATTAGCGTGCGCTAGAGGCATGCGCTTTTGTTGAACTAGTATTAGGGCATGCGCTATGGCGCTTTAGGCATGCGTTAGACGAAAGTGCAAGATGCACATGAAAGCGCACTGGTGTAGACATACCATATGAGCACAGTAGACATATAAGCTAAAGCAGTACTTCAACTACCTACAATCGTCCGATTTGACATACTCACACAGACACGCACTGCAACAAGACAAATAAGGTATTTTCGGGATACAGTTCCATACAAAAACAAAAACTACTCAGTATACAGAGCGTGTCTATGTGACTGTTTCAATTTATGAAATTATAGTAAGTTGAGGTACTGCTTTAGCTTATATGTCTACTGTGATATGAGTAAGTGCATCACTTGCCTTTTTGGAATATATCCAACTATACAGGGTGTAAACGAATTCGTGATATTCCTTCAAACCGCGTGATCTATGACACAGATTGACCAAATACTGCTTTTATTCAGATTCAGCAAAAAAGTTTCAAAGAATAAACCTGGTTTTCTGTTTCCGAGTCATTTTAGCGCCCCGAGTTAACTGACTGTGCGGAGCAATATCGCGCTAATCGTCCCCGCCAGCTGTGTCACCGTGCTTTTATTCAATTTTGCGTGGAATCAAAATGTTCTATCACATAGAAATAATTTTCAACAAAAAAATGTTTTGCATTTTTTTTATGGAAATCTACTTGTTTTTTGTTTTACATACGATCACTTACCCCTACCGAAAAAAAAGATTGTATGTTTTTATTTTAAATCAAGCTGAATCCCGTGTCGGGTTACAGCGATTACGCACTGGATCCGATTCGGATCCGTGAAAATGAGAATATAAAAAACTCGGACCGAATTCGGATATTGCTTTGCGGACTGCATCCGATCAGAAATTCAGAATACGTGAAAATACGAATCTAGAGTCTAAAAAACTCGGACCGAATTCGGATATCGCTTACGCACTTATCTGATCTCTGATCCAAATTCAGGGGCTATCTTTGGCATATCTATTTGGCGTCCGATTTGAATCCGAGGTAATGCGAAAGCGTTCATACAAACAGTACTACGGCTACTTCGATCCGTCAATATTTCTTCCGAATTGGAAACTCACGGATCACGGAGAGAAATCGGATGACGGAATTCGGATCTAGTGCGTAAACTACCATACAAATAGTTCTTTGACTACTTAGGAATGTATTTTCTCGGATTCGGATCGGATGCAGTGCGTAACTGCTCTGGATCTATACCAGTAACATACTAAGTAATAGATCATGTGGTTTTATAGAATTCCGCGAATTCGTTTACACCCTGTAGTCTAAATTTAGACTGAAAAAATATTTTAGAGCGAGACGGCATCAAAAGTGAAGTGCTAAATAAAAAGAATAAAAACAGCAATCAAACAGATAAAATCTATATTCGTTGTAGGTCAAACGATAGACTAGTTTGAAAATAAATTAAATTCAATAAAGATATTTATCGGTGTGAGCTTTTGAAATGAGAATTGCTATAAAATTTTGCCTCGATTTTTCCATTAAAGTTTCACTAGAATTTCAAGCCATAAAAATGCGAATTTGTTGGCGTTTTTCATCTTCACGCTTATTTTATAGTGAAGGGGCTACCACTGTTTTATAAGTAATGTACGAACTTTTACACTCGGGAGAAAACAATCCGGGTCACCATCATTAAACCCTAATATCTCGGAAACTAAGAATGATAGCTTATTCAAATCAAAAGTTTTTTATAGTATTTAATACTCACACACGCACCAACACACACACACACACACACATACACTTACACACATGCACACACACACACTCAAACACACACTAACTTAGATAATATCTCTAAGTTTTTTCTTTTCTTGTTAATTTTATATTTGTTTTGTTTTTTGTTTAAATTCTGTCTTCTTTTGGTACACTTTATAATTTGATATTTAAGAGCGGGGCCTCCTAGCGCAGGTATATTTATTACTTTAAAGGAGGTCTCTATGTAAGATTTACTGCAAAAGTGTACAAGATTCTGAAATAAACTTCTTTTTTTAAATACTTTTTAAAGCACATTAATAAAACTTCCTGGTTGCTGTATTTTTTTATTTAAATAAGCTAGCATTCTTAGTTTCCGAGGTACTAAGGTTTATGTTGGGTTTTGTATTATAACTTTCGTGAGACACGGTCGCAAGTCGAACTCGACTCGCGACCTTGCCGCGTGATCAGCTCATGATTAAGGGCTCCGTTTGAGTCCGAAACTAGTCGGGCAATCCCGAAAAATGCACGTGAGTTAACCGTAACTAATCATAAATATGTTTATGTTGGTGACCTGGACTTATTGCTCTCGGCTGTAAATTCTGCATTGACAGCGTACCTGGGGTAGACCCCCAGGTACGCTGTCAATGCAGAATGCTCCCTAAGCACGAAGTCCGTGGTTCCGGCCTTACATACGAGCGTTTCCTACGGACATACGATTATTTCGGGGCCCGAACTAAGAATGAATGACACCAGGATTTGACAGTTGTCCCGACTACCGATGTGTTTTTGCCCGTCCGAAAAGTTGAATTTGACACTTGTTTTGTTCACTCCTACGTTTCGGGTTACTTTCGGACGGCCAACTTCGTTGACGGGTTTAGGGAGAAGGCCCCTTTTTTTATCGTGGTGGAATCCTCATGGATATGGTGGAGTCCGGCATAACCCTTCGCCTGGGGAAGGCGAAGGGTTATGCCGGACTCTTACCGGCTAAAAACCCACGGTGTTCCTTCTCCTGATCGTTGGCCGGGGTCACGGGATTCGCAGCTGCATGCACCGTAACCCCGGCAGAGGGAGTAGGCCTCCTGGTATTGGCCCCCCGGTATTTGTTATGTTCAATTCCAAACCCTGGACTGCGGCCTGGACAATAATGCAAACGTGGTGGTTATAGCTAATAACCAGCACGTTTTCCAAGTGTGGTATGTATGTTCAGTCAGAACTGTTCATTGTAGAGCATTAAAAATACTAATCGGGACTAAAAAAATCAAAAACAAGATCCTCGGTGGTGTGTGTAGTCCGCCAACCCGCACGCAGGCCAGCGTGGTGGCCTAAACCCTTCTCATTAGGGGCCATCCATTAATCACGTGAGGTTCGAAAGGGGGGGGGGGGGGTTTGGCAAAAATCACGAAATATCACAAGGGGGGAGGGGGGTGTAGTAAGATATCACGTATATTTATTTTTTCGTCAAACGCGCGATTTCTAAACTGAAAAGCGAAAATTTTTATGCCAGTCAAAAACAACCTGCAACCTTTCTGTCTAGACATTTTAATCATGGTCCTTAATTTCAGACTAAAATTAGATTATACTTTATGCCTGTATTTAAAGATAATAAGTATTCATTATTAAAAATTTTAAGATTCTTTGTAGGTACTAAAAATACACGTGATTTTGGGTAGGGAAGGGGGGGTAGTCTTAAACATCACCACGTATCACCAAGGGGGAGGGAGGGTGATAAAAATGCTAAAAAAATATCACGTGATTAATGGACGGCCCCTTATGAGAAGAGGCCCGTGCCCAGCAGTGGGACAGTAATGGACTTCTTCTTCTCTCGTGTCGCACGAGCTATACGAAAATAGCTCATGCTGTGGTGAAAAGATTAGCCAGTCAGCAAGGTTGATAGCGGGGCTGACTGTCCAGGGTACGCCGGACGTACTGAAGTATCGTCACTCGTGGAGGCTCTTTTCATGCACCCCCAGTTACATCAGTAATGGACTGATTATGTTATTATAGAGTAGGCTCACGTCTACGAGCTGATATGATGATAATACTCTCCAACCTGCATTCTAATTGCGCAACACACTCGCTATGGCTATGATTTTGACAAGTCAACAATTTCCATTACAACGTTTGTATTAACAATCCGACTTCTCCACTACTATTTACTACGCAATGAATTTTGTTTTTGACACATCAACTGTCATGATTGGTTACGTTACGCAATTGCCCTGCTTGTCCCTGATTCTCTGTGATATTTAAGAAAAATACGCAATAAACGCGACCGCGTTACAATTACATATATTTACAGTTCATGGTGGCGCTGCTTGCAAAGGCCATTTGTCAATTAATGTCAAATTCAGTACGTATAAAATCCGGTCTGCCTAGCCTTTTCCCAAATATGTTGGGGACAGCTTCCAGTCTAACTAGATGCGGATGAATACTAGTATTTTACACGTAGCGATTGCCATCAGACCTCCGCAATCCAGTTACTGGGCAATGTCGATATCCTAAGGTTAGACCAGTTGTGAACTCTCGGGCTTTTGACTATCCGTAACAACTGTCATAGGTATTCATATGACAACCGGAACCGACGGTTTAGAGCCCAAATACACGTCCGATACTTGCCTCCGATAGTCGGTTCCGATAGTCTGATCAGACTATCTGAAGGCCTCCACGTCATACATTTGTTTGAACACGAATTACACGTACGATCAGACAATCGGATCGGATGTCAGAATCGTAAGCGTCGTCCGGGCGTCGTCGTCGTACAGAAAAAAATTGGACACGAGAATCGTACGTATATTTCATGAATCCGATCAGTTAGTCGGATCCGGCTCCCGGAAGCAAGTATCGGACGTGTATTTTGACCCTTAACGTGTTCTCCGAGGCACGGAGGGGTCTCGGTGTGTGACGAACGGTCACCCATCCATGGATTGACCGCGGCAAACGAGCACGAGCAACTTCGTAAAGCGATTTTGCTATTTGCTTGTCGCGTTGTGTGATGTCATAGTGAAATGACCCCTGGACCAGGATCTCAGAGCCTGTCCACATCTCCACGTCACGACGTCGTCAACGTGGAACGGTGCGGTAACGTGGCACGGTGCGTTGATGTAACGTGCAAATTTACGTTACCGTAACGTAACACGTTCCGCCTCTAGCCGCAAGCGCACACGTATATGTCATCAGGTTAGCCAGAGTGTCACGGCCATACTGCGATCTCTCTATAGGTTTAAGCATTTCCTCCCATCTACAACTAAAACCCTTTTGGTCCAGTCTTTTGTGCTCCCAGTAATTGATTATGCTGATGTTTGTTACTCTGATTTATCCCAAGAACTTCTGAACAAATTGGATCGTCTTCTTAACAATTGCATTCGTTTTATTTTTGGACTTCGTAAATATGATCACATTTCTCATTATCGTTCTCAGCTTAAATGGCTACCTATCCGGCAGAGACGATCCCTCAGATCTCTCTGTATGCTCTTATCCGTTATGAACGATTCATGTGCTCCTGATTATCTGAAAAGATATTTTCAAGTTTTGGGCAGTTCTTACAATCGCAACCTGCGTGCTTCTGAAAATTTACTTCTCCAAATACCTTCCCACCGCACAGGTTTCATTTCTAACTCCTTCGCTGTCTCAGCAATCAAACTTTGGAACGTGCTCCCCCTTGATATTAAAAAAGCTCCGAGTAAATTCTCGTTCAAACGCAAAGTTAAAGAATACTACTTGAAGTCGCTGCACTCCTAACTAATCATCTAGTTTAGTCTTCGTCATAATTGCATTTAGATTTTCTTATAGTTTTGTATTTTATATATTATAATATCTGTATATTTTATTATTCGTATATGTGTATTTTATGTAATTTATATCTTACCAATTTGTTTTACATTCTGTTCAACATTGTCAACTCATTTTTATTTATTTTTTTGCTGTACCTATTTCGATGCTTTTCTTTTTAACCCAAAGGTTGACTGGTAGAGAATGCCTTATGGCATTAAGTCCGCCTTATGTACCACCATAGTGCATAGAAGTATAAATAAATAAATAAATATATGCGCTCCGCCCGCGCTCTCCACGCCCGCAAGTTAATCGTCGTCTATGTGCTCCGATGCTTTAAAACCATACCTTACAGTTTCTCTTATTACAATTCAGGATCTACATGGTCAACGATAAATCCAACAATGATCCTGATGTGCATTTTTACGATACGGTAACGTTAATTTGCACGTTACGTTAACGCACCGTGCCACGTCATTGCACCGTTCCACGTTGACGACGTCGTGACGTGGAGATGTGGACAGGCCGTTACGTTTACTAGCCGATCCTGCGACTCCTAGTCCAATGAGGCGGTTAAGTTTAAGACGGTCGCCGGTCGGGTCGTAAACACTTGAAAACTTTGGTATTACTTGAGATAACTAAGTGCTGTGAAGCAACTCAATTACGGATTGCAATGGTACACAAGCACGGACAAATTGCTAGCGCTCTACGAGTTCTATTTCCACTTCATTTGATTTAATTCCGCCTATTTTTATTTAAATGGCGCGATGTCGCTCAAACCCTCAAGAAATTGTTTTTAGTAACATAGCTATAGGTACATATTTGAATTATAGAGCTTTTTAGATTGTAATAAAAATATTGATATAAGATAATAATATATTTTCACAGTTATGCATTAAATCCGATTTTTAAGGAAAATCTTTGAGTTCTTTTTAGACATTTTTACAGTACGACCTATATTAAGCGCAATTCATACTACGCTAAACTATTTCGCTATATAGTAAAGCATATTGCGTCATAAGCTATACTTATGTAGCATGACCCTCACACTATACGCTATGTCGCAAGTCGGTGTACTATGTATAGCAAGTTATTTGACAGTGATCCGTCGGACGACGGAGGACGGGCTAGAAGTGAGGCGGGGCGAGAACCGGAGAATCGCATGATATAGCTCTGAGAGTCGCTCAAGTTTATCGCGTACAGCAAGCCAATACTATACAACATAGCGTTGCGTGAACGGGTCCATATAAAATGTATGCTGAGCGATATCGTCGTGCTATACAATGTTTGCTATATATTATTTATTTTAGCGTAGACTGAACATCGCTTTATTTTTGCCACTTTGAACATAGGCTCTCCCAAATTTTGCGAATGTATACTCAGGAAGAAAAAAGCTTTGCTCAAGAATGGCCAGTCAAAGATGAAGTTAATTAAAAACCATTTGGCGCATACAACTGCGCGAAGTTCAGTGTGGCCCAGATATTTCGGCCATACTATACAGGGTGTCAACGAATTCGTGTAATTCCTTCAAACCACATGATCTATTAATGGTATAGATTAACCCCGCACGGAATTTAGATTGATTAAAAATAAATATAAACATAGCATAACTAAAAAAAAAAAAATGTTATTGAAAATTTCGATGCCATGCATGCATAAATTAATGAAGGCACGGCAACACAGCTGACGGGCACAACTAGCGCGATATCGCTCCACGCAGTCAGGTAACTTGGAACGCTAAAATTACTCAGATACAGAATGCGATGGCTCATTATTTGAAAACCTTTTTTTTGTTGATTCTGAAAAAAACTTGTGCAAGGTCAATCAGTGTCACCAGTAGATCACGCGGTTTGAAGGAATTACACGAATTCGTTAACACCCTGTATAATTACTGTCCAAGTCAGCTACTAAACCTAGGAAACACAATCGTGGAAAAAAATGCCGTAAAATTAATATTTGTAATCAAGTTTTCCATATTTATTTATATTTACGTCCATTAAAGTCAGAGTTCATATAAATTAATAACAGAAGTTAGCACTTTATAATGTGTGTAGTTACAAACTAAGTTCAGGACCAGAACACCGTTTCATATATTTTAATCTGTATTAAAAGGAACACCGAAGTTGGTTAATCTGTTTTCAAGCAAAACGGGTACATAATGCAATTAGGCTGTTAATGGAATTAATTGAGGGAACATTAACGCACGTCATTAGATAAAGTGTTGGATAGGAGACTGTGAAAGCTCAATATATTGCTTCGGCTTTTAAGCGTTGATTAGTAATTGATTTTTCTAACAATCTAAGTTTAACAAATGATAAATGGTAAATCGATCACTGGAAAGATGTTTTGGACGTCAAAGTCAAAGCATTTATTTCAATTAGACCTTAGGCACTTTTGAACTGTCGAGAAAAAAAAAGTTCCGCGTTCCAAGAAGAGCGGGCAGTACACTCCATGGTTACTCTTTTTCATCAAATATTTACAAAACGTTGGTTACATTGTGAATAAGAAAAATAAATGTGAGAACAATGTAAAATATGCTATGCTATTAAGTGTACCTAAAATTCATTTGCCATGGCAGATCAGAGATGACCAGTCCCAACTGACGGCTTTCGTTCACAAACATGACGCGTGTATCACCAATCACCATCGCTTGGCTCAACCATTTTGTAGGGAACGGAACGACCCAACACACACTCTAATGCTCTGCCAGATGATAATGTACACTAGTAAACCTACCTTAAGTTTCTGATACTTTTTGTAAATAATTTCTGCTTTTATGTTTATTGGCTACTATTAGTAAAGTTATTCAGGTAAAGGAGAACGTTATGATTATAATATACTTAGATTAACGAGTGCTTCATGCTTACAGAGCAGTCAGTAGCCTACTTTCACATTGGCCGTGAACTATTGGTTCGACATTCGACATTGATATATTACCTAAGGGTCAAGCATTTACCTCGTCCCGATCAGGTCTTACAACATAACCTTGAGAAAATTAAAACGTGTTCAAAGAGTTTAAAAAGTTACAAGACTTCAAGTTAATTGTACCTCTAGTTATAACCGTAAAACTCTACCATTAAGAAAAGAATTAAGAAAAGGCTTGTCCTTTGAAGTTTATAACGTAATTTGGAAGCAATTCGCCGTACTTTATACCTTTATATTCTTCAGTTTTACTGACCTTTCAACACACAAAATGATTTATTTCAACACCGCTTTGGTAATAAACGAACAGCTGTTTGGCTTAATCTCGAAAATTACTGGGTAGGTTTTGATACGGTTTTCATGACCACTTACGAGTGTTTTACAAAGGTTTTGATTTACTACTGCTGTAATTTTAGGCATGCAAAGTCACAATGTAATAAAAAAAGCTCACTGTTACTTTTCGAAGGTTTCCAAAGAAGCCAGTATGGTATCTCTTTTGAAATTGAAGATTTGTGATCGATAACGTCAATCATAGAGCAACATGGTTGACGGTCGACTGCGTTGCTCTAAGGCCGTTTGTCCACCGCCGCCGTCACCGAGAACGAGTTGACGTTGCCGAAGTAGCGATACATACATTACTATGACCGCGTGTCCACCGCACGTCCGTCATCCGAGCGCCGTCATCTCGGCCACCGGGATTGTCAGTAAATCGGCGCTACCGCTAGAACTTTGCCGAGATCGTCACGGACCGAAATGCCGGAATTACAAAACACATCTGCACTTTTCCACTACATCCGAGATTGACGTCGCCGCGCCGGTGCACGGGTTTTTGTCTTGTGTTGCGAACCACCGAGATCGGTCGCGGTGGGCACACGATCGCCGTCACGTCGTTCCGAACTCGGTCCGAAATAATCTCGTTTCTCGGTGACGGTGGCGGTGGACAAACGCTCTAAGACGTCAATCGACAGAATCGTGCATAATTATTGACAAAGGAGACTGGGTAAATTTGTATGGAAAGCGGTCTATGAACCAATAGTGATACGGTTTTGGTATACGTGTAGAGATACCTTAACTACACCTTTGTGCAAAGGTGTATCAAAATCTGACTCGGCACTTTTGAGATAAATAATACTTTTAGAGGTAGTTATTTGAGATGGGGCAGTAAGAGCAACTACCTTTGTAGCTACAAACTCTATACAAATACCAAAGCCGTATCGCTATTGGTCCATACACAACTTTCACCCAGTCTCTTTTGTAGAAAATGGTTGCTTTTAATTCAAAGAATCCGCAGTTCACATAGATATGTGCCAGCTTAATCTATTCCACCATGCCTGAATATTTATTGCCTCATTCATTTGTTATCCTTGACTGTTATAAGTTCAAGGGCGATGGTTTTTTAACGTTAGGTTGGCTAGGTCAAAAGTACTTAAAGAGTGACTGAAATTAAGTGATTTCTCTACTACGTTTACTACGTAGTTATAAATAGTCATGTAATTAGTAGATACTTGATGTTTCACGTGCCTAGAATAGCTTGTGTGGTTTCGTTATTGGAGATGGGACACTTTTAATTTTATTAAAAGACTTTACCTTTTATTTACTCACACTCGCAAAACTTTCACAGTTGGACGAGTACCACATTTTAATAACAATATTATAATAATTTAATTTTATATTGAATCAATTATTACCTTGGGTCATAATTAGACAACTAAGGATTACAGTACAAAACAGCTAATAATTTACATCGATGTATCTAATCGAAAAACCAATAGTAGTCGCTCATTTTCGTGTTACTGACACTAAGAGCCCTTTTCCTGTGACGCGGGCTCGTGCCCGCATGCGTGCGTCACCCGCACCCGTGGCGCCTGAATTTCACCTTTGATGTATTTATTGTGATGCGTGAAACACGCACGAAAAGGTGAACTGCGAGCGCCACGCATGCGGGTGATGCATGCACGCGGGCACGAACCCGCGTCACAGGAAAAAGGCCCTTATTGCGTTAGCGTAAAAATATTTTTTACTGCAGTAGTAATAACATTCATGGTCTTGAAGTCGTACTCAGATCGGAAGTGATCGGTTTTATGAAATTTGCCGATACGACTTCTTAGTTGTGTCGTAATGCACATATTTTTGAAATTTATGATAATTTACGGTATACTCACGTGCATTTTTCGGGATTGCCCAGCTATTTTCTAATGGCGAGGTCGCCAGTCGACCTCGCTGCGTGTTGAGCTCATGATTAAGGGCTCCGTTTGGTTCCGAAACTAGTCGGGCAATCCCGAATAATGCACGTGAGTAAACCGTAAATAATCATAAATAGAATGTGTCTCACGAAAGTTATAATACAAACATATTTTTGAAGATATGTAAAACTAAAAAATAAGTCTATAATTGGATATGATAGGTAGGTAGGTAAAAAGTAGATCGGTATCTACGTATGTGATTGTATCTTCGTCCCTTCTGTTTGCAAGCGGAATAGAATGTCATTTCCGTTTATTTTCCTCACATAGAAAATGTATAATAATAATATGTTGCTATTTCTGCGTTCAATACTTTTGCTTTGTAAGTTTCTTGTATTACTTACAGCGAATTTTGGGCTTCTAAGCGGTATGTCGTGTTTGCTTATTTAACTAAAGGTATGTAAAAGTAAAAAGTATGGCTGTAGACCTGTAGACACATTGAGCGTATCTTGCGTCTACCTATAGGGCCAAAAAATATTTAGCGTATGTTGCATCGCGTATCGTCCGCAGTAATGCGCGCCCACGACGTAAAATACGAGCAGTCAGGCCGCGCAGGAGAATTTGTATGCTGTGCGCGCGACCAATATACGGCCGCGCAAGATACGGCCAATGTATCTGCAGCCTTAGAATGAAAAAATATTGCTGGAACATAATTTCGGCAAAAATATCGAGTGTTGCTGATTTATTTATTGCGTTATTAAATTGCGTTATTTTTTTAACGTTTTCGGCAAGCAACTACGTCATCAGTCTTGCTAGACCGTGATTTTAAGATTATGCTATACAATTTTCATGTAAACACATGCAATCGACAGACTATATCTACGTTGTGAACTATTGAACACAATACACTATAATTACACATGATTACGGGTTGCTTCCATAGTCTGAAACTAAACTAATAAACAGCCTAATGAGATCTACTATTTATAAGTATATTGATCTGAAACTACTCTGAACTTGTATGTTAAATTAAATAGGATTGTTGTAGGCACTAATGATTGTTTACGGTTCTACTCACGTGCATGTTTCGTGATTGCCCGACTAGTTTCGGACCCAAACGGATCCGGATTTGAAATGATTACGAAAGTTGGAATACAAAAAGGAATGTTATAAATACAACGTTAAGTATTTTAGGAACCATTAAAGTCATGAAAAGAAAACACAATAATTTTAAACTTTTATTAAAGACTTAACCCCAGCGACTAGAGCCAAACTTTGCTTTTTGCTACTCGTTAAAACCTGTCACAAAAACTTAGAAAGTACATTTTAAGATTTGTTGAACCAAGGCAAGGTTTGCATCAATTTAAACAACGTTCAAAGTGCTCTTAACCATCAATCGACCACTCATGAAACAAGAACTAGGTTAAACTTTTGTTGACATTTTAAAATTTCCAAATTAGGTCATCGTGGACGCCGTGTATAGTACCATGGCAACAAAGAAAAGCTTAGGTATAATAAGAATAAATATGTGGGCAATAACTTCTACACCGATAGAGCTAACGGTGACACGTGCGACACTAAATCACGTATGTAATATCTTATATTGCAAGAAGTATTCGTATGTAAAAAGCCTTATTTATCGGGCGTATCAGATGCATGTTATCGTTTGCGCAAGTTCAGATGATCATTAGAAACTTATAAACTGAGCGTGCACCATTAAAGTTCCTATCTGGAAACTATCGATACCAGAAAATATTCACGTCTTTTTGCGCAGCTCTACCTACTATCATTAAGCTACATAATTGTGATTAGTTACGGTTTACTCACGTGCATTCTTCGGGATTGATAGTTCGACTCGCGACCTCGTCGCGTGTTCAGCTAATGATTAAGGGCTCCGTTTGGGTCCGAAACGTGTATTAAGCTACCCAACTCACACTTGGGGTACAATTTCGGGCCCAAACGGAGCCTTTAATCATTAGCTGAACACGCGGCGAGGTCGCAAGTCGAAACAGCGCTGCACCGCGTTGCGAAGCGTTGTGCACGCTACGAGAGGGGCGCGTTTTGTGTCGGTAATATCCGTATTGCTTGTGCGTCTTCGTCACTTGTCGTTTCCGGGTTGTTGAGGGACTGAAGGCCGGTGCAAACTAGTCGGGCAATACCGAAAAATGCACTTGAGTAAACTGTGACTAATCATAAGTATAAATGTGTCTCACGAAAGTTATAATACAAAAAATAAACGACATACTAGAAAACTAATATATGGACAAAGAATAGACTAACCTTCCTCTACTCGTGGAGGGTGGGTGCCTTAAAAAGGCAACAGCCAGCTCCTGTCTGTTAATAAGAACTTACCCAAATGCAATAACCAATCCGCCCGCCACGTCTGGTGATTCTGGCAATATCGTTCCCGATTATTGTAGCAGTCATGCGGAAGTCATGTTCAAAGTTGATAAATGCAATTAAAATAAAGTAAACCAGCCTGTACCTGTCCCACTGAATGGCTAAGAGCTCTTCTCATACAGAGAAAGAACGAGCATTGATCACCACGCTTGTTCACTGCGTGTTGGCGATTTCAGACCATTAAGTCCTGGGACCCATTTGATGAAACTACTCTGCAAGTCTGCATGCACTCCAATTTTCTTGAACTATTCAGCTGAATTTATGTACCCAAGTATGAAGAGTGGCAGAGTACTTACATCAAATGGACCCCTAGTTTCCTCACGATGTTTTTCTTAACCATATATTATGTCAGTGGCGTCTTAATTAACTAAGAAAGTACATAAGACATTGAAAAAGTCAAATTGGTACATGCTTGGGTTTGAATACACAACCCGGTGCTTAATAAGCGGGTTTACAAACTCCGGGCCACCACGACATTAAAAAAACGGCCAAGTGCGAGTCGGACTCGCGCACTAAGGGTTCCGTACCATTATCTATAAAAACGGCATAAAAAAACACGTTTGCTCTATGGGAGCCCCCTTAAATATTTATTTTATTCTGTTTTTTAGTACCTATTTGTTGTTATAGCGGCAACAGAAATACATCATCTGTGAAAATTTACACTGTCTAACTATCACGGTTCATGAGATACAGTCTGGTGAAAGAAGGACGGATGGACAGCGGAGTCTTAGTAATAGGGTCCTGTTTTACCCTTTGGGTACGGAACCCTAAAAATGAAATTATTTTCTATAAATTATTTCAAGCGGAAAATTGTAGTTTAGTACTGTTACGAGATCTACATGCCTCGGGCTAAGCCTGTGTGTTGCACACACACAAATTGTATTCCGGTACATTAATGTTTATTTTACAGTGAAACTTTAATGTAAAATGTATTTTGTATCGGCACAATGTGAGGTAAATGGACAAATAAAAAGATGTGTTATTTTGCGTAGACGAAACTGTTTGCGTAGCAGAATGATTTGTGAAAATATTAACATCAATGTTTGAACGGGCAGTTACGAAACTATTTCGTGGAAATTCAGCATGATTTATTGTGTATAGTGGTACTAAAAATCATGGAAAAATTTTATGTGCTTGGCATTCCAACGATTTTATTTAACAAATTTTTAATATAATCACGTTTATTTTCAATAAGATTAGGTACTGCTCATCACCCACACCCAATAGCGTGAAAATTTGTACCATGTAACCTGACCCACTCTATAACGGACATTTTTGCCAAATTCCAACTTGATTTGTTCAATAGTATCGGCCTGAAGCTCAAACATACAAACAGACAGAAATTCTAATACCCGAAGCAATTATGATTTTTCAAACATGTCTATGTGCACTTATTGCTTTGTTACGATATTATTATATGTGGCTCAATTTCCAAAATAAAAATTGATCGCTCTGGTTTCTAAAATTTCTAACCTAAATATTTCCAAAACAACTTGGTCAAAATCGAGGCTAATATAAAAATAGACTTGTTTAGACTCTTTCTTTTCGAAATAAAAATACGGAACACAATTATCCACTACATAGTATGAAACAAAGTCGCTTCCCGCTGTCTGTCCCTATGTAAGCTTCTAGATCTTTAAAACTACGCAACGGATTTTGATGCGGTTTTTTTAATAGATAGAGTGATTCAAGAGGAAGGTTTTAAGCTATAAAACGTACACGTGCAAAGCCGGGGCGGGTCGCTACTCAATGTATAAAATACATCAGAGAGGTCAACCAAATACACTGATTTTCGAGATCATTCCATGTATTGATTGTAATAAACTAAAAATAGAACAGAAGGAAAGGGAACGGAAGTCTTGACTAAGTAATGAGTCGGTGTCATTTATGTTACTATTTATACACGATGTATAAAAACTAATAACATTGCTGCCACCATACGTTCCAGTATGTTAATATTTAAACTGGGTTTATGTATGTAAGTGGGTTATGAGGCATTTCTACATAGGTTACAATAAATATGGAAGCGGGTCGTTACGAGATTGGACCCCAATTAACTAACAAGCAAACTTAAAGAAACATTTGCGAAAAACTAATACGTTAGTGGACAGGAGTTTTGAAAACGAGTATGTAGTAAAAAAGTACCGACTTGTTTTTTTGCTAGGGTAGGTACTTCTGTATCCATGTGACTATTGAAAGTCACTCTATGTCGGCTGGATTGCACTCATTATAATATTGAAATAAATAAAACACTATCGAAAACATTGATGTGAATTTAAGAAAGAAAATTCAGTAAGTGAAACATCGAAATCGTATGGAAAAATGTACCAAAAACCAAGCGGGAATTCCCCTTTGGTCCGTCACCAAAGACAGCGTACCGATTTATGCAAAATTCAAACGAAACAACACTTTTGAAAGAACTTGATTAATTTGTTTTTTGTTTAATCGTGGTTTTTCCCCGCCCTGGAATTTAATGATAAATCATTATGGCATGTTAATTTAGAAGATAAACAGGTAGGTAACATACATAATCGAAGGATCTGGTACATTTGCGCGAAAGACATTTCCGCGAAAGACACTTGCGCGACTCCCTTTGCGCGACTAGACAAATGCGCGAATGAACTTTTGCGCGACTGGACATTTGCGCGATTAGACACTTGCGCGACTGGACGTTTCCGCGACTAGACTGTTGCGCGAACCCACTTGCGCGACCGACACTTGCGCGACTGACTTTTCCGCGAAAGACATTTGCGCGTATATACTTCCGCGATAGGACACTTGCGCGACATTTATTACGCAAAGGATTTAGGGCAAAATCCGAGAAATGAGATTCCATACCATCACGCCTGTATTCTCCGAAGGGTAGTACAGAGGTGTAGTGTATACTAAGTATGTGACTATATGAAGCAATTTATTACTTTATCTAGATAAAATTCATAAAGGCTAGTTTAAGTTGTTTAAAGTTTTAATATCTCACAAGTTTTCCCTCCAGAGGGAGGGGTTGGTCAAAATAAAAATCAAGATGGCGGCTGTGAAATTTTACAAAATATGCGTCATGGGTGGCGTGTCGTGTCCTTGTTTTCGGGGGCGCTGATGACGAAAATGAGGTCGAAGTCAAAACCCAAGATGGCGGCTGTGAACTTTTACAAAATATGCGTCTTGGGTGTCGCGTCTGTAGTTTTCGGGGGTGCTGATGACGAAAATGAGGTCAAAGTCAAAATCCAAGATGGCGGCTGTGAAATTTTACAAGATATGCGTCACGGAAGTCGAGTCCATGGTTTTCGGGGGTGCTGATGACGAAAATGAGACCAACGTCAAAATCCAAGATGGCGGCTGTGATATTTTACAAGATATGCGTCATGGGTGTCATGTCCATGGTTTACGGCGGTGCTGATGACGAAAATGAGCTCGAAGTCGAAATCCAAGATGGCGGCTGTGAAATTTTACAAAATATGCGTCATGGGTATCGCGTCCATAGTTTTCGGGGGTGCTGATGACGAAAATGAGGTCAAAGTCAAAATACAAGATGGCGGCTTTGAAATTTTACAAAATATGCATCATGGGTGTCGCGTCCATAGTTTTCGGGGGTGATGATGACGAAAATGAGGTCAACGTCAAAATCCAAGATGGCGGCTGTAAGACTTTGCCTATGACGCATACTTATATTTTGTAAAATTTTGCAGACGTCATCTTGGATTTTGACTTTGACCTCATTTTCGTCATCAGCACCGCCAAAAACTATGGACACGACACCCATGACGCCTATTTTGTAAATTTTCATAGCCGTCATCTTGGATTTTGACTTCGACCGCAATTTCGTCATAAGCACTCTCGAAAACCATGGACACGAAACCCATGACACATATTTTGTAAATTTTCACAGCCGCCATCTTGGATTTTGACTTCGACCTCATTTTCGTCATCAGCACCCCCGAAAACCATGGACACGACACCCATGACGCATATTTTGTAAAATTTCACAGCCACCATCTTGGATTTTGACTTTGACCTCATTTTCGTCATCAGCACCCCCGAAAACTATGGACGCGACACCCATAACGCATATCTTGTAAAATTTCACAGCCGCCATCTTGGATTTTGAGTTCGACCTCATTTTCGTCATCAGCACCCCCGAAAACCATGGACGCGACACCCATGACACATATTTTGTAAAATTTCAAAGCCGCCATCTTGGATTTTGACTTAGACCTCATTTTCGTCATCAGCACCCCCGAAAACTACAGACGCGATACCCAAGACGCATATTTTGTAAACGTTCACAGCCGCCATCTTGGATTTTGACTTCGACCTCATTTTCGTCATCAGCGCCCCCGAAAACTGTGGACGCGACACCCAAGATGCATATCTTGTAAAATTTTACAGCCGCCATCTTGATTTTTATTTTGACCAACCCCTCCCTCTGGAGGGAAAACTTGTGAGATATTAAAACTTTAAACAACTTAAACTAGCCTTTATGAATTTTATCTAGATAAAGTAATAAATTGCTTCATATAGTCACATACTTAGTATACACTACACCTCTGTCCTACCCTTCGGAGAATACAGGCGTGATGGTATGGAATCTCATTTCTCGGATTTTGCCCTAAATCCTTTGCGTAATAAATGTCGCGCAAGTGTCCTATCGCGGAAGTATATACGCGCAAATGTCTTTCGCGGAAAAGTCAGTCGCGCAAGTGTCGGTCGCGCAAGTGGGTTCGCGCAACAGTCTAGTCGCGGAAACGTCCAGTCGCGCAAGTGTCTAATCGCGCAAATGTCCAGTCGCGCAAAAGTCCATTCGCGCATTTGTCTAGTCGCGCAAAGGGAGTCGCGCAAGTGTCTTTCGCGGAAATGTCTTTCGCGCAAGTGTCCTGATACCATAATCGAAGTAGATGTAAGAAACTTGAATAAGATGTTGTTTTCCAAACTAAAACTAACATACATAGTTACTATACAAAAAATAGCATAAGTAATATACCGAAAATGTAAATTCTAATAAAACATGAATGCTCGAAAATACAATGTGACTAAAAAATTTAACTAAAATGTCAAAAAATAAGTCGTGTCGGACGGGAGTAAGATACCGCAGAAATCTTTTATTTGGCGTAGACAATTCGCCAGAATTCACAGAAGGAAAGGAGATTCATCGCATTATACAGAATAAGATATCGATAGTGTTTAAAATCCTTGATTGCACCATTAATCGGCGACGTTTTAAATGGATATTTTAGTGAACGACTGGATATTTAATGATAGTAATATATTTTTGGAATCTACTAATCAACTTCCAGACAATGATCATAATAATCTGCATTCTAATTGCTCAACACACTCGTAATCTCTATGGCTATGATTTTGACAGGTCAACAATTTCCGTAGCAACGTTTGTATTAACAATCCGACTTCTCCACAACTATGTAATGTACCACGCAATGAATATTGTTTATAGATATCAACTATCATGTTTGATCTTGGTTACGTTACGCAATTGCAGTGCTGGTTTTTTTTTGTTTTTTTTTTATTCATGTACCATAGGGGCCGTCTCCACGAGCGACAGAGCCGCGGCGATATTATCGTCGTGCCACGTATTTCTATACACTCTCTTAAAACGTGTCTACACACGGCGATATTATCGCGGCGATAGTTGGTATTGAATTTGATGGCACGGCGAGAATATCGCCGCGATTCACTCGCTCGTGTTAATTTTAAGTTTTCACTTGCCTGTGTTACCCGGCGTAATGTAAGAATTCTAACGACACCTTAATCTGAATCGTGGAATGAAGAACCTCACGCACTCATAAATTAACCCTGAAAACATAATACTTCTTTTTTTGGTCGGTCGTGTAAAAACTATCCAGTAACTACTGAACATTCTTTAACTTCCTGGATATGATTTTAACTGTCATTGTATCTGTATTAAAGTAGGTAGCTATGTCTAACATAGGTCATTGAACTCTTTGTCTATAAAAGCTATTAACTTTAATATACTTACCTTATAATAGTTGTTGCGTGACTAAAAAGTATTAATAATGTCTGCATTGAATTTCCATACTGTACTTTAATTGCAGGCTATTGTGGTGAAATAAATAAGGGAAATGAAATTAAAGTGGAGAATTCAATGATAATTATGGTCAGTTTATTATTATAATTGATGTTAAACTACAAACAATCACCGCGCGATCATAAACAATTTCATAATCTTTCTCATTTACCGATTATTTATTGATACATCATTATCATTTTGTTATTTTGCACTTTAGTACTTATCTGCTCATCTCAGTAGGAATATAACGATTGCTTTGTGATTTATTTTAGACATGAGGATTACTGAGATTTCTAAGGTAGGTAAGGTTTCGCGCCACCATAATATAAACATAACTGCAATAATATAAAATACGCGGTTGCGTTTCTTGGTTGTTTTTCTTAAATATCATATAAAATCCGGAGTCGGGTTTGATTTCTGCGCTGTGTATAAATTTTTTGAAATACCTTTGAATGGAGTTTTTCATTACTTCAAAATCGACGTAACTGTTCCTTAGAACTCTTTTCAATAGCTCTAATAATTTAAAGATTTTCCCCATTGGCCCATTTTCGTGAATGACTCTGTATAGTATAATACCGTTGCGATACCTATAGAAGCATATCTATACTCACTTACCAATATTATAATTGTGGAAGTTTAGATGTTTTCACACAATCACGCTGTTAAAACTGAACTGATTTGGAGGAGGTAGAACGCATCCTGGATAATGTTCTACATAGGATGCTGCTTAGTCTTGGGCGGCTAATAACGCCTCTTTTGGTCACATATAATAATAATATTCTTTATCGACATAATTGGCTCTGTTACATTATGGGATCCTCTAACACCTACGCTAGTCAAAACAGTATTGCAGGTGTTAGTGTCTTCCGCTTAATATATTGACAATGCTTATATTATATCAATATGTAGTTATTCAAAATGATAAACAATAATATATGCACGCATGCATGCGTGTTTGTGTATGTGTGTGCCCGTGTGTGTGAGTTAATTTTGTTTGTATTGTATCTATGATTCTATTTCACAATTGAGAGTAAGTTTTCTATATCAGTATAACCTATATTCTAAAGCCATAGTTTAATTTTATGTTTAATTTGATAATTAGATAGATGTTTAGTTTTACACGACAAAGTCAGTTTATTATAAAGTCTAGGTGCAACATTGTTGAATTTGTATACAAGGTTAGTCGGAAAGGAGGTACTAATCTGAAAGGGTGTTAAAGTACTCATAATAATGAATAACTTTTGTTCTCCAACTTTCCCCAAAAGTCAATAGTTTAAGAGAAAATAGCTGTTAAAAAATCTCAAAAAAATACGCTAAAATCTATCTATCCCCAGCTAATACCAGCTGTGTTTACATTTTATGTCATATTTGGGGTCACGAATTACAAGCTCCATTTTCTGAATTAGTACCTATATAATGTACGGATGAAGAACTTTTGAAAAAAGTAAAATAAAAATCATTTTTATGGAAATAAAAATTATCGAATTTTGAAATCTTAAGAGCGATTACGCACTGCATGCGATCCGAATCCGTGAAAATACGGATATAAAAACTCGGACCGAATTCGGATATTGCTTTACGCACTGCATCCGAATCCCTGAAAATACCGATCTAGAGTAAAAATCTCGGACCGAATTCGGATGTTGCTTACGCACTATTTCGATCTCTGATTCAAATTCAAACAATTCAGGGGCCATCTTTGACATATCCGTTTGGCGTCTGATTTGAATCCGAGGTAATGCGAAAGCGTTCATACTACGGCTACTTCGGTCCGTCAATTTTTCTTCCGAATTAGAATCTCACGGATGACGGATAGAAATCGGATGACGGATGCCGGATGTAGTGCGTAAACTACCATACAAATAGTTCTATGGCTACTTCGGAACGTATTTTCACGGATTCGGATCGGATGCAGTGCGTAACCGCTGTAAGCCTTGCGCTGAAACAGTCATCAATGATACTTTAAGTGACCTGCGGATTAGTACCCCCTTTCCAACTAACCTTGTATATCGTTTCATATTTGAAATCATAAATTCAAGTACATCCAGTCGACAGTAGTCACGTAGTTGCACTGACTACATCCTAATTGCCTTCATGCTGCATTTGGCAGTTGTATAGTTTACAGTTGCGAGTAGATCTGCGCTACGCTTTTTTAATTTGATTACGTATACAAAACGAAATATGTTTCACTAAACGTGGCGTGTTTAGCCCCCAGAACATTAAAAGAGGATCGATGAACCTACGGGACTACGGGCTATTACTATACCCCTTTCAACGTAAGGTGAGTCCTGGGGTTTTTCTACAAAACGTTACAAATAAGATCAAATATTTATAAAAAACAGTAAAATAAAAAAAATTGAAATAAAAATTGCTATACACCGTGGGCCCGAGGTACCCGAAAGATTTTAACCGTCGATTCCGATGCCTAATTGGAGAAGGAAAGATAGGATATAGTTTATTGAGTAAAGCTTAATTTTCGAAATATTCATTATTTACGAAAATTCACGAATCGAAAAATATCTATGTTAACAAGTTCTATGAACGCGGTGTTGCGACTTTTGACAAACCATAGGGGGTCTCGCCGTATGTCTTATTTGTCGGGGAGGGTTGTGAAGTGAGAAGTTTCTTATCCACTCACACGATAATTTATAAATGTTGCCAGTTCAACCTAAGGTATGATTTACAAGGAAGTACTTACTAAAGTTAATTGAATTAAGAAGAAACGAAAAAAAATAAAAAAATACTCAATTGGACTTTCGTTGATATAACATTTAACTCATAATACAGTCAGAAAGGCGTGGTTAAAATCTTTCGGGTATCTGGGGCCCACGGTGTGTAGCAATTTTACGGTTTTTGACGATGTCGTTTACGTTTTATCGATAGCAGTCTCCAATTTACGAACTGATCGCCATCTTTCGTTGAACAGAGTATAGAATAGTATAGAATATTTCTTCTAGTTTTCAGTGTAACTAATCCTAGCAGATATAGTATCATGTTCATTTGTATGCCTAATTAAGGCAACTGCAAATTTTCGTAAGTTAAATATGGGCTCCGAGATTAGATAGCCGCAACACAGTTTGTGTGTGTTATCAGTTTTGCACGTGTGTAGCGTAATGAATGAAACTGTGCATTTTATGTGAACCAGACAAACAAGTAATAAACCTGGGATATACCAATTATTGGTTTAAAAATGAATAGGCATGTTGACAGCATCAATAAATTGCAAATCTAATTAGTCCGCCAGTTAGAGTTTCGAAAAATAATAGACACGTATTTTTTCTTTTGTTAAATCTTTGAATATTTGGAAAGATGAAACGCATCAAAACTCGAGAGTGGTAGCTTGTGACGTCAGAAGCAAGTAAAAATTGTACTGGCTTGTGACGTTTTGCCAATTTTAAAAGTGTCGTAGTCGTATCTTCGTCAATTCTGGTTTATGTAACAAAAGAAAAAATAAGGGTCAAATATTTTTTGATAATCTAACTGACGGACTAATTAGATTTTTTCAGTCAAATACCCTATTAAGGCTATATTTTTTTTAAATATTCTATTTTTTCAAACTGTCTGACGCAGTAGCCCATCTGATGGAAAGTGGTTCCCGCCGCCTGTATCATCTGCCTAGCCTTTTCCCAACTATGTTGGGGTCGGCTTCCAGTCGAACCGGATGCAGCTGAATATCAGTATTTTACATGGAGCGACTGCCTATCAGACCTCCACAACCCAGTAACTGGGTAACACGATACTCTTGGTAAGACTGGTTGTCAGACTTTCTGGCTTCTGACCAACAGTAACGACTGTCAAAGATCTACAAATGACAGCCGGGACCAACGGCTTTACGTGCTTTCCGAGGCACGGAGGAAACTCGCTATGGTGAATGGTCACCCATCCACAGACCAACCTCGGCAAGCGTGGCTTAACCCGGAAGATCGGTCTATGCGGCTGTAATTATTTAGCCACGAGCTCCTCCTCCTCCTCCTCCCGCCGCCTGTATACACCTATAAAACTTAAATAATTGCTGATTCGTTGCTTACCATAAAGGTACAAGTCCGAGACGGGCTGCAGACCGCAAACTGCAAAAGTAGTATCGCTTGTGGTGCGATCTGCGGCTGCAGTTTTGCAGTCGCTGTCGGAATAGCACCTTTAAAGCGCACACCTTAAAGGCGCTATTCCGATGGCGACTTATGGTCTGCGGTTGCAGTATGCAGTTTACAGCCTGTCTCGGACTTGTACCTTAAAGACCAAGTAGAAAGTCTTTCATGTGCTGTAGTTTCACCGGCACTCATATCCTTCAAACCGGAACACAGCAAAGCTTCTTGTCCGCAGAAAGAGGTACAGCCGCGGACAAATACGATTCCTTCTCACACTGTGCGCAATAAGGTTCAAGATGTCATAACAACTTACATATAAGTCTATTCTAGCAAAAAGGCTATTAACCACTTTTTGATGTTATGAACTCCTTTTTAGGTAGGTATGTCTAGTCAAAAGTTGTAATAGAACGAACTTGACTGAATTTATTAAATAGTTTAATTTCTTTTTCTATGCTACCTAGTCTCTATAAAAACCTTTTTATTTCAATTAATTAAGAAAAAATATCTTTGGCCTGTCAATTCTTTGCGAGCGATCGAGCGATCTTAAGCTGCGTCTACGTTAGGCGAGCCGAGCACAAGCGGTGCACAAGCGGAGCACGAATTCGCGTAACATAGACGGGATTCGGAGCCTCGGACGAGCACGCCTCGAGCGTTTGGCTCGCGCTCGACTGCGCTCCGCCAATTGTCAGTTTTTTGACGAACACAAATCAATTTGCGTCGAGCAAAGGAATTTGTTTGTTGTAAGCTCGTTGTACGTCCATACTTAACACCGCGAACATATCGGCTTCGCTCATGCTCGGCTCGCATAGCGTAGACGCAGCTTTATGAAAAAGTAATGTGCAAGCAATTATAGACCTTAGGGTGGTAAACATTTCAAGTCCGCGACTGTATGGTGGTAGTACTTCCCCGGATGAACTCTTTCACAAAGAGCTCTAGGTACCACTACTAAGGTACTTTATGGCAGTGTGGTAAGGCTGGTCAGACCACCTGTCTCCTAGGGTATCTTAAAAGGCAACTAACTAAAAAATTATATCAAGTTGATAGACATTGGTATCCATCTGTGTGGTGGTACTGCCATTTATTTCCCATGCTTTGGTGAAGCCGTCAAGCATAAAAGGATTATGACAATATTTCCGCAAGCTTCCAAGAAATGGGTCAAAGGGATCAACTGCTATACAATACGTATGTGCAATAGTAAATATTTATGGGCAGGTAGGAACTAAAACATTCAATGCTGAAATCAAGGAATGAAAAATGCATAAATTCATCTACAAGATGTAGAACTCAATCGAGGTGAGCGGATATTCAGGAACGATGGGTTTACAATCTGACACTTTTCCGCCATTGTGATTTTCAATATCTATGCAGATCTACGCCTTGTCACTGTGGACATAATAGACCACGATAATGATTACCTAGATAAAAAATGTATTGTAGTTAATGTATTTTAGACAAACTTAGGCCCGATCTATTGAGATTTTAACTTAATTTCCAAAAGAATTTTCTTATTTCGTTCACGATGTCTCCAGAGGAATTTTCAGTCCATATTTGAGGTCCACATATTTGGAAACTAAACGAGATTTGAAAATAGGTTTAGAAGAAAATTCACATTAATCATAACTGAAGAATGACACGAAGAAAATTCTAACTCACCTTTTTCAGTAAAAAAGAAATAAAGAAACGGTTTCGAGAGACAATAAATTAAGGCTAACACCAAGAGGGCCGTGTAGGAGAGATATTAAATTAATTCTGTGAGACTGTGAACAACAACAGCGTTTAAATGAGAATTTGTTTCTGAGACCTTTCAATGACAAAAGACGGATACAATTCTATACTTACACAATTGTGATGGACATAAATACTACTGTGGCTTGTACAAATTAACAACTGAGTAAAACTTGATAGTCGGTAATAGATACTTGAATAATAAAGGAGGAAGCTACTTTAAAATTGATTGAAGTCACAAAATTATTATTCTCGATTTACAATACCTTCTAATCAATAACACACATCGATGGATATAAATGGACGTGTGGTTCCCGTTAAAAAAATGTAGTTTATGAAACTGTTGCATAATATGGGTTCCTAAAACACGAGTGTGAGTTTAATAACAGAGCCGTAGGCGAGGTTTTAATAGTAGTCACACGAGTGTTTTAATACTTATGTGCAGTTTCATACACTACTTTATCTAAACTAATGCAATCAGTAGATACTTAAGTATATTATTAAATAAAAGACCAAAGTTAAAACAAACCCAACAGTCCACCGCGCATGCGAGCAGAAGCGCCCTGCCGAGCACCATTAAAGAAAAAATGCAGCCGCTAAAAAAATTGAATTGAAACCTCCTTGGTCGGTTCGAATAGTACCTTAAAAGAAAAAAAAAAATAAAGCATTATCTTGCTAAGAGAACTGATGCTTTAATAAAACTTTTAATTAGAGATGCACATTAATAAAGCATGTCATTATAGTACTATTTTTGAGTTCATAATTGGGACTTTACCATGAGTGTAGATAAAACACATTTTCGATTTCATAATCGCTAGTTTCGGCACGATAAAGGCATTATAACAAGTGAATTAATAGTTCTAGGTGCACAATACATGTGTTTCGACTTCACTGATTATATTCTGTACTCGATACATTATGGAGATGCGGATCTACTAATAATAATTGGCAGGGCACTTAAATGCAAATTGAATAGAGATAATGTAGTAGGTAAATACTGCAAATTGATTCAAACTAGATTGGTTAACAACATACATTAACATCTCGCCTGTGTTCGCCGAAGGGTTGGGCAGAGGTGTATAGTACACTCTCATTTCGCCGTTATGTTTAATGGTATGTCTACATCAGTGCGCTTTCATGTTCATCTTGCGCTTTCAACTTTCAATTCTTCTTACGTCAAGCGCATGCAATATTGATTGCCATAAGACGCATCCAGCTTATTGTCTACACCGGTGCGCCACGGTCAGTCGTCAGTCAACATACAATATGGTATGTCTACACCCGTGCGCTTTCATGTTCATCTTGCGCTTTCAACTTTCAATTCCTCTTGCGTCAAGCGCATGCAATACTGATTGCCATAAGACTCGAACTAGTATTAAGGCATGCGCTACGAAGACGCAAGATGGACGTGAAAAGAAATAGCTATAGTCGGGTTAGCGTGCGCTAGGGGCATGCGCTTTTGTCGAACTAGTATTGAGACATGCGCTATGGCGCTTAACGCATGCCTCAGACGAAGACACACGATGAACATGAAAGCGGACTGTACACCAGTCATACAGATATAGCTTTAAATGGCATAAATATTATTTTATCAAAGAGTACTAAAGTATTCTTGTTGTAATTCTGGCGGGTACGATTATAAAATGAATGTGTATTAAGCATATTAAGTAGGTACTTTAACTAATTAGCCAAGACGCCTAAGAAATTAATGAAATTGAGCTTAGCATTAGCCGGTATATTATTTTAATTAAAGCCCATAGACCGCAGAAATTTATACATTTAAGGTGAGGAGCGAGAATGAGCCTACCTTTACTTGTCATCCCGAATTACATATTCCATTATATTCCTAATTGTAAGCTTTGTTTAAATGTGTACCTTTGATTAAATATTTTGATTAGTAGGAATTCCTTGTTTGTTATTAATCCTCTTTTTAACTAAATGTTTATATTATATATTTTTTATGTAAAGCTCTAAAGGCGCTCCCTCAGCGGGAGCAATCGCGTGTAAAGGCCTCTACACACCAAAGCCGCCGGCCCGGCGGCTTCACCCGATAAGTTATTGCCAGCGGGTTATTGCGGTCAACTAAGAGAGCGAACATGATGCAAAACAAGCCTGGCGGACCTCACTAATTGTTTTGCGTCATGTTCGCTCGCTTAGTTGGACGCACTAACCCGCTGGCAATAACCTGCCGGGTGAAGCCGCCGGGCCGGCGGCTTTGGTGTGTAGAGGCCTTAATGTAAAGAACTATGCAATATTACATTTTGAGCATTACCACTTGGCGATAATGCTCAAAATCGAATCTTGACCAGTTACATTATTAGACGCAAATGAAACTGTAATGTCACTGGTAAGCCAAAAATCCAAAGGATTTTGAAATAGTTTTAGGCGCGCCGTTCTGTTATTCAAAACATGATATATTCAAAAGTGGTGCAAAACTTTTTGATCATATGATATTACAAGTGTGTGTACCTAAATGTCAGGAAATATCGTATCTTGATATTTGCCAAGATCTTTAATTGCGTTCTAATTTTGTCTATACTAATACATACATATATCCTGAAGATTATGTGAGTTCAATTTAAATCTTGAAAGTAATATTGTCTTGGTATAATGTGCTCCATATTTGAAACCTTGTCAGTTGGAATCGATTAAGAATTATGCTTTCTGTCTAAGCGTTAAAACGCACTAGCGGCCAGCCGCATGCGGCGTGCCGCTTGTGGCATATCGATTTTTATATGAAACCGCATGATCTCAACGCACTGACTTGCGGCCAGCCGTCAACCGCTCCGGTTGTTCTGGAGCTGCGGCGAGCCGCGACCCATACCCTACACGCACTCGGCGCGCGGGTAGCCGCAAGTCGCTAGACACTGTACAGCCGGGGACTTGGAAGTGTTTAAATTCGATTCCTTCTCACTTTTTCGAAGACATTTTCTACGATAGTATAAATAAATAACTGCAGCTAGTTCTTCGACGTCTATCTTGTGCAATATTTCTAGAAGCACTGACGTTTGCGGCGGACCGCAATAGAACCGAGTCGATACGGTTAGCCGGAATACGGCGTGCCGTTACGGCAGACCGTATATATAGCGGCCAGCCGCAAGCGGCATGCCGCATGCGGCTGGCCGCATATCGATTTTTATATGAAACCGCATGATCTCAACGCACTGGCGCACAACGGCTGACCGGAAATCAGTGCGTTGAGATCATGCGGTTTCATATAAAAATCGATATGCGGCCAGCCGCATGCGGCACGCCGTATTGCGGCTGACCGTTAGTGCGTTTTAAGCCTAACACAAAGCAATTTACAGTTACGGTTACATATTGTCATTTTTAAGCACTATTCAGGCGCTCATCTCTACCCGTATGACACGTTTTTAATAAAGTACCCTATTTCCGGGTCTCCGGTTTTCTTTGTATCTTTAATCAAATTAGGTTCGTGATTACCCGCTACAACACAGTCATATTTAATTTTACATTCATAATATTACTTGATAAGCTACACACATAACATGCAATGCGAAGCGATCGCCGGAATGACGTAAATATTTTCATATAACTACCTAAATGAAGATGCTGACTTAATTTCGACGACGCAGAATTTTTGCGTTGTGAACTCGGATCTCATGTATGTGTGTCGGCTCTAAAGAATTCTTCCGAATATTTTACCAACTTTGAGAACATTTGCATTCCGAAGTAAAAGGATTTGCAAACTTTAGTATTTTGACTAAACTTTGAGTCGACACGGCGCTTTTGGGCACAGAGTATCTATCTACTTGATTAACATACATATGTAATGTAATCTACTAATTAAGTGCCGAACAAACATTCCTAAACGTTTATTACGCCATTAAACACCCAATATAGTTGCCACGTTATAACATTATTGTAGAGGTACCTAGTACTTAAAAAAGGAGGTCGGTCGGTATTAGGCTAACCTCTTTCGGCAGATTTATTTTCCAGCCTAAAATTATTTAGATTATAAAGGAGTGTTTCTTTCGACTTGAATTACGCAATTGAATTAAGGCTTCACTTTCAAGTTTGAATTTTGGGTGAAAATCTGTTCATCTTGACAATCCTTCTTGATTGTTAAAATTGTTTGTTTGTATGCCTAAATATTAACAATAGTCTTCCTTATCACTCATTTACAGTTGAGAGAGCAATAAAGACACGTTGATTAATCATTTGTACTTACGAGAAAACTTCTACGTATTTGTACATGACATTAGCTGAATGTTACGTTAAGTATTCGGCTATAGTGCGAGTGAAGTAACGTAATTGGAATTGGTAACGTTATTTAGTGAATAACAGTTTCCACAGTGCACGGATGTTATTGACACTGTTGATTGTGTGAGCGTACAAAAGGTAACTACTTTGTTGATTATGTAATATTTATATTTTATACAAATTATGATGTGTGTGTTCTCGACTGGTTGCCGGGAAAGAATTAGCCTTCTTTTGTTGTCGTGGTTGTCGTGAAAGACGACTGAAGTTGGTGTTCACTAACATGGATTCTTTGATTAAATAATTGCTTACCTAAATTCTACTACATTTCTCGTGTAAACGGTTGTTTCACCGAATATTAATATTGGTGAACACCAGCCTACGTGAGGATGTCTAGAAGAGGAAAGGCAGTAAATGCTACATCAAACTATGCAAATAAAAACTTAACTCATGACAAAGACGTGGGCAAAATGTGGGGATTTTGTAAAAAAAAACACAAGAGATCTTTGCAAAGAATTGTATAAAAGGGCAGATTTACAATGATCCAGTAACTGGATCCAGTGGAGGTGGATTCCGCCCGATTGGCATTGAACCAATAATATTCAAATAAAGCGATAGAAATTGGATACGGACTGGATTGAAACGTATTTACACTGGTCAAAGGCTAATCCAGCGTTGCAATCCATCGTTGCAATCCAGTTACTGGATCAATTAAATCAGCCATAGTTCAGTAGTGGACGTTAATAGACTGATATATATTTAGTATGATGAATATGACACAGACGTCGGCGGTACGTTGTAGTACGGTTGGCGTCATAAGCAACTCGTACAGCAACTAGGTCATAGTAGTAAAGTTGACTGAAGGACAGCCAGACATATAGTGAAAAGGGGTAAACAGAGCAAGTCTGCAGTATCTACCGCAGTCTGAGGTCTTGTATTTCAATCTACTGTTTTGGAGTTTATAGTATACGGTGTTAACATGTTCTTCCGAACACACCTGCTTGATTTTACTAGGAAATCGAATCTCTGAAGTAATCGAGTGGATGTGATAGTTTTGTATTAACCGTTAGTGGTTAATGCGACGTATGTCAAATACTCAAGAAGAGCAAAGCAAAGACAATATAAATATTTTACGTTTACCGAAAACGTTGTTCCTTCACTAGGAAT
This sequence comes from Amphipyra tragopoginis, assembly GCA_905220435.1. Classification (NCBI taxonomy): domain Eukaryota; kingdom Metazoa; phylum Arthropoda; class Insecta; order Lepidoptera; family Noctuidae; genus Amphipyra; species Amphipyra tragopoginis. The sequence continues at coordinate 16,343,166 of HG991997.1, forward strand.
TACGAATGACAACTGTCGCAGTAATCTTCGTGACAAATACTAGAGTATTTATCGGAAAGTTGTCGTGTATTCAATATTGTTATATCCTGCGAGATACGAGTAGCTAAGTAATCGAGAGGCTTGAGACAAGATACGAAGACGACAGCGGCTCGTAACGACGAGACGCCGACAAATCCGGTAAAGATATATCAAAGGAAGGGATTGGCAATCTTGAAAAGATTTGTCACAAAAAACTAATTCTAGGGTGCGAGGCCTTTGACGGACCGATAGACTTCTGTATATTGAAAAGAATCTAAAAGAGATGAAACGGCTTAATATAATTACTGAAAATACATTTAAGGAACGTAAGTCATTTAGCAAGTTAGATGTAAAATCGCAACTAGAAGATGAAAAAAAAACAAAAAAAGTAAGTAATTGAATATTGTTCTACAATTAATTCCACCACTTTTAGAATTATGTTAAACTATAACTTTGCTTGTGTAAAACTTCTAATGAACTAATTAACATAAAATATCTACCTTAAGTGACAAAATGTCTCTCAAATGCACTAAGGTTGTATAACATTCTAAGATTTACAGTTCCTTAGGGGAATCAGGACAATAGACCTGAATACCGTAACACTACGCAATTAGATAGCACCGAGATAGTAGACCGAGTCTAGAAAATTAAATTAACTGTGTCAGTAGCATCTATCAAACCATAATGATTTGTACGTCTCGTACGGCGTGACAAATAAGAATTTCCCCACACTTATCGAGCCGAGGCAAATGAGTCACTTACACCCTTATTCCCGTAGATATAAAGCTTATACAATAGAATATAATAGAATAGAATATACATTATTGTACACCAAAATTGTAACGCAGCTCTTAGGTATACAAGCTTATTCCGATATAGCCAACGAAACGCACCGCTCACGGCACGCGTTTAGTTTTCCGAAGGCTTCAAGTGGTTCATGATCCCGTCTAAGAATAGACCACCTTCTCTCTTCCTTCGGGTGTCAATAGAATAAAGGGGTTATGTCAAGAGCATCATTTACGCTAACATCATATTCCGATCACCAAGCTGTTTGCCAAGTGTAGTGATTATGCAATGATCATTGTAACGTTTTATGACGAGGCAATCGATTAGTAGTGAACATTTATGAGGTGAGATTATAACTGTAAAGTAACTACATTGCTGCACTGAGAATGATTAATGCCCGGTTCCTAAGCCCAAAAATGAATCGTTTTGCTTACCAACGGTAGCATTTTTAACCGACTTCAAAAAGAAGGAGGTTCTCAATTCGTCTGAATGTTTTTTTCGTATGTTTGTTACGCGATATCTCCTCCAATTATGAATGGATTTTGATTATTCTTTTTTGTTTGGTAGGTCATACTTCGGAGGTGGTCCCATATATATTTTATCGAAATTGATTTAGCGCTTTTTGAATAAATCAACAAAAACAAAAAATATAATACTTAGATGACGTTTAGGTTTGTGGTTTCCTTCAACAAAAGTTTTGATGAGGACTTTCAATCTTTGTTTTAACTGTCATCACAGAAATATTAGCCAAAAACAAAGAAGATTGTATGTATTTGTAAGGAGCCGTCATGATAATTATACATTAATACCTATTCTTAAAGAAAAACTACCTAGTTGTTGGAAAGATTACGCAACCGGTTTATTTATATTTGTAGTCTTACACCGTGTAATTTATGGCATGGCATGTAAATTAACAGTTTCAGAAGTCGTTGCAATTCTACACTGAAGCAAATAAAAGCCACCGACTTCTGAAACTGTTAATTTTATATTATGGTAATTAACTATTTTACTCTTTTTAGTTTTTTTTGAAGTCGGTTTTTCCTTTTATTTAAAGTTATTTATTTATTTCTATATTTGGCATACAACTAGGCACGTTAGTTAACTTTACCTTTGTTATCTATTAAGGGATTATCTACTATGCAAAAGTATGGGGTTTTTTGCTTCATTATTGGTATTTATGACTGTGATTTACAGAGCGTTTTGGTTAAAATTAAGACTCCTTGTATTTTTACCCATGGTGAAGCAAAGACCTTTGCATAGTTGACTCTTCCAAACCTTAGTAGCTATCACAGGTAAAATTAGCTCGCTAGTCTATTCATATGCCCAGTTTGGTAATAAAAAATGCTATCATTGGTAATCAAAACCATTCCTTTTAGGCCATAAGAACTATATATTGCATTAGTATTTCATTTTCGAAGACGATAAAAAAAACCGCGAGTTTTTGCCAGCCTGAAATACACTTGGGAGCAAATAAATCGAGCCACTCGTTTTTTCACGTGTTCTGGTTTTTTTTTTCATTTTTTTCAAGTTTTTTTTCATGAATTATATAATTCTAAGTTGACATAAAACTACCCTCATTGTAAAGGTTATCAAATAACCTTATAGGGGATATATGTTTAGAATTGATCTGTTCCATAATACCAAAAATAATAACAACTATGCGTGAAAAATAGAAGTGGTAGTAATATTTGCTCCCAAGTTTATAAATTAAACAGTCGAGGAACGCGATGAATGATATCGTACGGATTTTATCCGACAAAATTAAAGACAACAATGTCACTTGCTGAAATCGTAGCCCACGTTCTTCGATTATTTAAGCTCGCATTGTTACAATAACAAATTCTACGCACGAAACTTTGTAAAAGCTTCGTTGTGTTTAATGACGTTTTTTGTTATCTTTGTTTTATAAGGAGGCTTTTGACCATTATAATTAATCAAAAGAGGAGCTATGGGAAGAGATGAAAATTAAAATTACTTCACAATAAATAGGTATTAATTGCAAGTTACTTTATGTATCATCAGCTCAATATAGGCTTCTCAAAGTCCGATAAAACGAACGCTAATAACCCAAGAGTTGATAACGAATTTTAGGAAGACATTTTAGGCAATTTGAAACAATGAAAACCTGTACTATATCAATGTTGGAGAACCCAGAAATAAAAATCCCAGACTATTTTGACGGTTTTGTAATATGACCCGATTGCCCCGAAATTGTCTTATTTATTAAATGCAAAAAATATACTTTAAGCACTCGGAAATTTTTATAGCAGATTTATTAATGAATATTGAAAATATGTTCAAAAAGCCAGATGAATACGACGGTTTTAAGTAATTATCTGACACGAATAAAGATTTGAGCTCTCCGACTATAATAGGGAATACCTATTACTGCAATCACCGTGCTTGGCAGACGGAGTTATGATCGTAGTGGAGGAAACTGCTGCGCAACCTCTTAGTGTAGCGCCACACCATGCCGAAAATACGCGACGTATTTTCGGCGTGATTACGCCTGCAATGCTTTTTAAATTATCCGCGACACACCAGGCTGAAATTATGTCGCGTCTTACCCATATAAAAAACATAGACGCCGAAGTTCGGTCGCGTAATTTCGGTATGGTGTGGCTCTACACTTAACGTAATCTCTTAGTCACCTGTTGGAGAGTGGAAAACCTATTATTTTCCGAGAACACCACGGTCTTACTCGGTCTTCTTTTTCTACCTGGCATAAATAATCCAGGCTTTTATATGGCACGATTTTACGATATAAGTACAGTTGACATCAAAAGTAAGTGATGATTGCTCCAAGTATCAAAAGTGTTTTATGAATGGAACCATGATGTAAAGTTTACTTTGTGACTATCAGAGAATACTTTGAGGAATAGTATTATGACATAATAAACAATTAACTCCACAGAGAATTAATTTAGAAATTCCAAAATATTCATCATTCATACTTATACAACTTTATTTTTAGTATATACAAAAACCGAGACACCCCAACAAGATTTTCATCAGGACTGGCTGAATGAATGTTTTTTTTAAAGAAATCTCCTAGTTTCACCTTAGTTTTGTCGCGTTATGTTCCCAAGTAAAGTGTGAAATGCCTGAGATGTGCTACGCGGGGGTTGTCTAATACACGGAAACTGACCGAGCGGACCGTCTCATAAGCCTCAAGGTGTCTATTTCCGTCCACTGTTATGCGTAGAAACCTATTGAAAAAGAATTGAAATTTATGATAAAAAAAGGAAAAATATAATGTGGTGTAAAAACTATGTCAATCGATTCTCCTGGTGATCCAGAACAAACTAGTTTCAGGTTTAGTGTATACTAAAACTAAACTTGTATATTTTATTCCGTGTAGTTTCCCTTGATATGAGCAACATCATGTTGAATTCAATGCATTGATCAGAAGGGGAGGTATCGGATTTGTCACAATAGACTCGTTTCGTTGATTGCGACCCGTTCTCATTGTAAAGTTTCACGTCAATGGGCTCAGTTATATCAATAGATCGTGAACTATCAATTTCTGTTAAGTATCATCGATCGTATACGTTTCTAGGGAGAATTTGAAGTAGGTATAGATTTTCTTTGATTTTGATTTTGACTGCCTTGTCTTGTGGTGGCAAGTGCGACTGCTAAGCGTGAGGTTTTTGGTTTGATCTCGAGTTCAGCAAAGTGTTATTTGGTTTTTCCGTGTGGAATTTCTCAATAGCAGCCCTGAGTCTGAAATTCTGTCCGGTTGACGTCGGCAATAGGCTCGCCCCCTATATGGGACTTAAACATAATGGCGAATGGTGTACTGTACACCTCTGCCTAACTTTTCGGGGAATACAGGCGTAAGAATAGATTTCTGGTTTCATCGAACTTTCCGTCCCCCACAGGCGTCCTGCTGCCTGCTAAAAACAACAAACTATGATCACCAATTCATCGGTACAGAGCAGTCAATTATATTTTTTATAGGTACCCGTGCAGTCTGAAGCAATAATATCTGCCACCGACGAATATAAAATTGCCAATAATAGCTATCTGACCCAAGCCGCGAGAATAAATTCGTGTGGATAGTAGTTACTGCCATCTGTTCTATACATAGTTCCAGTTTATCCGTTTTATCCATTAGTAAGATAGCTGTTATTGGCGAATTTAAAACCGTTGAAAGGAACATATTTTTGCTTCTGAGTGTACATACACAGGTATATTTGACAGGTATTGAACCTTGAGAAGAAAAAGAGGACGGCCTCTGAAAAGATGGTGCGATGACATTGCTAGAACAACCGGAGGTCTCTGGCAAAGATCAGCCAGACAGAGACAAGAATGGAGGTACTTGGAGGAGGCTTTTACCGCCCTAGGCGGTCCCTAGACAGAAGAAAATATTAACAACTAACATAACATTACGCAAATATACATTGCACTAACACACTAACCTAATTTTAAGTTTTTTTTTAATTTTAAGTACTTAGAATTAAGTTTAAGTATCTTTTTTTTCAACTTAGTTTGTTATATTTGTTTTGTTTTTTTATTTAATTCTACTTTTTGTTTTTATTTAATTCTACTTTTGTTTTTTTATTTTAAAAGATTAGAAAAGTAGATAAAGTTTTTTTTTTCGTTAATCATCTAGTGCATCTACAAAAAACGTGAGCTCTGTTCTTTTTAGGGTTCCGTAGTCAACAAGAAACCCATGTTTCGCCATGTCCGTACTGACTGTCCGTCTGTCTGTCCGTCCGTCCGCAGCTTAGCTCGGAGACTCTTAGTACTAGAAAGCTACAATTTGGCATGGATATACATAATAATCACGCCGACATAGTGGTAAAAAAAAAATGAAAAAAAAGTTTTCTATACCCATGGTGTGGGGTGTTGTTGGATAGGTCTTTCAAAAATATTGCGGGTTTGTGATGACAATTTTTCGATTAAGGGAACCGTTTCTGAAATATTAAGCTTTAACTTATCGAGTACTGTAATTATAGACACAATAGATATACAATGGCACTGACGATCCGGATCGTCGGTCGGGCCGCTAGAGGTTAAAGTGCAAATTTTTGTTAGAGTCAAGCCCCCCCTTGCCAGCTAAACGGTTAGTTTTTGATATGTGAAAACATTCACGGTAGTAGTTTATTCAACGAAGTTAAAAGGATAACTATCACAGCCAAGTAGGCTTTACAAGTTCACAAGTAATAGTCGACCAACTGGAAAAGTAAAAATTTCGTACAAATTCCATTGAAAAATTACTCAGTCCTCTTCTTAGTCCGTATTATTGTGCAACTACGAAAGCCTATTACTGCGCGTGGCCCACAGAACAGATAAAGAGCGTGGTCCGACACGCACTTAGCCGTTTTTTTTGTTTATTTATTTTTTCTATTGTACTGCTTGTCCGGCCCTTGTGGACCGTTTCAACGTAACCGGACAGTCATAGGCGAGACCTGAAAGGTCTTCAGTCAAAAGCTTTTAAGGCACGTGCATTGTCACTTTTATAGAAAAGAAGGCATTAGTGCGTATACACGTAGAAAACGGGTTGCCGGCGCCGATCTGCCAGCGCTTGTCGGTGCTGGTCCGCGCTGTTAGTCGGCGCAGGTAGTCTCTATACTGTGTGGCGAATCAGCGCCGACAAGCTCCGAACTTCGCCGACAAGTTCCGACCTGCTCCGATCAGCGTTGGTAAGCCATCATTTGTTGCTGTATTTGCGCGAATTTGTATTTGGAACAAGGCGTATTTTTGTTAAAAATGCCAGCCCCTGCTTCTACTCGCTTCTTTTATATAGCGGTTACCTGCACGGACCAGTATTGATAAGCGCTGGTAGGTCGGCGATGGTTACCTGCCTTATGTATGTGCCCTTAGTGTTGGTGTTCGTCGTGCATTATCAAGAAATCGGATTTAGCGGCGCGGCATCGGCAGTTCGCGTGTATTGTCCTTACTACTTATAGATATGTTAGTTTGTTGGTAGTTATCGTTCTACAAAACAACGGAATCGATTTTAACGGGCGACGCGTATCGTTGATTTGTCTTGGTCACGCAACTGACAAGGGACCAGATATCCTGTCAACACTGAATTGAGGTCGTTCTGAATCGTATTACAAATAGCCGTATTTTCTTCTCATGTTAATCTTTATGTTTTGTTCAGGAAAAATACGCTACGTACGAGGCGGGTATAGCCCCTAGCCTCATTTAGGGATTTTAAACCTTTCTACACTTTATTGAATATTAATGGTTTCTCGAGAATCTGTGTTAAAAAGGTTGGACGCGTAACAGGCTTCTTCTTTGGAATTAAAAAACTGACAGATTTTTACGAGTTTAAGAGCCCAAATACACGTCCGATACTTCCCTCCGATAGTCGGTTCCGATAATCTGATCAGACTATCTGAAGGCCTCCGCGTCATAAATTTGTTTGAACATGAATTACACGTACGATCAGACTATCGGATCGGATGTCAGAATCGTAAGCATCGTCCGGGCGTCGTCGTCGTACAGAAAAAATCGGACACGAGAATCGTGCGTGTATTTCATGAATCCGATCAGATAGTTGGATCCAGCTCCCGGAAGCAACTATCGGACGTGTATTTTGTCCCTAAGGGGAAAGGTGAAGGTGTCAACAAGTGCATGCTAAACAACACCAATTAATGCAGGTTTAAATCCTTAGCAATGAGGAATATGAGTACGAGAAAAGGAAAGGAAAGTATAAATATTGAATTTCGACTCCCATTTGCCGTTGTTTCAAAAGAATTTCAAATTGCAAAAGTTCTATATTCTTATACATCGCAAAGACACGCTCGCACTTAAAATTAGGAACCGTAAATGTGGAAGGTTCTCAACGTTTATTTTCATACAATTTAGCTTGAAATGGGAGTCATAAAGTTGTATAATTATGTGCATATTTAGTGTGCAAAGTGATTTCAAAACCGCTGTTTAATTACTACCATTGTTGTGGACACAAAGCTATCAGAGATGTGAAGCGCTTTTCATCATAATCGGTTTTAGTTTAATGAAATAATTAGACCCGTTTACTGGTCTATGGCCGCAAGCGAGTCTACTGTGTATGCATGCGTATCCTAGGTTCTAATCTAAGCAAAGCATTTTTGAGTTTTTCTGTAAAAACTTCGGTTTGTCTGGTAATTGTTAATGGGTTTATTGCGTGAGTGGGCTCTAACCGTGCCGTTGGTAACCTATGCGTGTATAAATGTGCACCTCTCTATAGTCCATCGGTGAATGCAATATGTTATGACGCTAGAAACAGGACGCAGTAAATAGGGATGGGATAATTGAGTAATATTAAAAAAAAGTTTTCTCAGCGAACGATGATCGAAATAGATCATCGAATTATACGACATGTCGTGGTGGCCTGGAGTTTACAGGTCCGCTTGTTAAAGACCGGGTTTGCGGTTTCAAACCCAAGTATGTAGGCACCAATATGACTTTTTCAATGTCATGTGTACTTTCTTAGGTAATCTAAAGCCTGGCGTCGACTACAGCCGAAACGCATCGAGTAAAGTAGAGTCGCATTTATTCCGTGTGAAGACGAATCGAGGCGAAACGGTCAGTAATCGCAAGTCGTTAAAACAGTTTGTATGACAAGCGACGCACGCGAGTGATGCGATTCGGCCCGTCTCGGCTCGTCGCTGATCGACGCAGTTTTATGGTAAATGTATAGGAGGCGAATTAGTGCGATTCTATTCGACTCGACTCGGCGAGCCCGTTGGACGCCAGCCTTAAGACGCCACTGACAAATATGTTGAAGGAAAACATCGTGACGAAACCTGGACTTAATGCTCTGAAATCGCCAACCCGCAGTGAGCAAGCGTGGTGATGAATGCTCGCTCTTTCTCTGTGGGCAATGGGACAGTCACAGGCTTAATACTTATACTTTCTCAATGAACTCAACAAAGGTACCGAACTAATTTGCAAAGTTAGGTACCTTTGTTGAGGCGGCTGGTCGACACGTCCCGTGACCCGAAGGCTGGCCTCTACTTTGGTCAAAGAATTAGCATTGCCATACAATGTGGCAACGCTGCCAGCCTTCCGGGCACGTTACCAGTCGACAGCGATGCGGAGGAATATTTTGATGCCCTATTTTAGTTTATAGTTTTAGGGCCGATTTTTCAATTGTCAGATAAATTTTATCTGAGGGATAAATATCACGCTTTGACAACTTTTGCACAGAAAATCTGTCAAAACGTCAAAATTATTCTTCAGATTAATGTTATCTGACGATTGAAAAATCAGCCCTTAATAGGATATATTTTATTTTTTTCTTTATTTGTGTATTTTTATTTCAAATAGGGTATTTGACTAAAAAAATCTAATTAAGTAGTCTGTCAGTTAGATTATCAAAAAAATATTTGACCCGTATTTTTTCTTTTGTTACGTAAACCAAAATTGACGAAGATACAACACTTTTAAAATTGGCAAAACGTCACAAGCAAGTACAATTTTCACTTGCTTCTGACGTCACAAGCCCCACTCTCGAGTTTTGATGTGTTTTATATTTCCAAATATTCATAGATTTAAGAAAAGAAAAAAAAATGTCCATTATTTTTCAAAACTCTACCTAACTGGCCGACTAATTAGATTTGCAATTTATTGATGCTGTCGACATGCCTATTATGTAAATAGGTATTAACTGATTTCATAATTATAATTGATAATAAACATTTATAAAGTTGTAAAGTGAATTGTATTATGTAGTTTAAATGATAGTGCTTTTAATAAATTATCTGGATGAACTTCATGCCAATATTCTACCATTTAATTATACCTGTAACAATGCGAAAATAAATCGCAATCACGGTGTCTTGTCTCACGAGACAGGGTAGGGGCGAGACACAGGCCATTAGCATTTATATTAACCCTTAAGAAAACAGGTCTGTTGAAATTAAAGGAAATCAGATTACATCTCCTTCGAAACATACTTACGTTGAGTAAGAACGTTGAATAAAGATATGGAATAAGTACATTTTATATCAAGTTTATTAGGTTATCGTGAGATAAGGTAATAAACAGAGATAACTGTAGATGTCACAAAGAAATGTTATATCGTGATGTCACGTCTTTGAACCCGGGTGTATGTTTGTGTTTGAAACATATAGGTATATTACACAATATGTAATTTATTAATGAACATAACTCTCACCTCTCTAGTGTGACGTCACATATTTTGCAGTTTACATTAGAAATTAAAAAATTAAAACAGCAGTTCCGAAATTAGTTTTATTTCCATTTAATTCGTGACGTCACATTCCAAAATCGAGAGTGAGGTCCCGAAATTTAGGACCCCTCCACCCTTAATGTGTGATCATATTATGATTTGCAAGGTTAAGCTGTGCTTGCCGCGGTCAGTTCATGGATGGGTGATCGTTCGTTACAAATCGAGACGCCTCCGCGCTTCGGAGAGCACGTAAAACCACCGGTCCTTGGAGTCAGAAGAATGTCTATGACAGTCGTTACGGTTAGTCAGAAGCCCGAAAGTCTGACAACCGGTCTATTAAGATATCGGCATTGCCCAATAACTGGGTTGCGGATAGACTTGCCGACCGTCCCGCGAGAGCCGGGACGTCCCGTTTCTAGAGCTTTAGAGGATGCGTCCCGCGAAAGACGTGTGCGGGACGCATGTTGTCCCGTTTTATCGTATCTACGGCTAAACCGGTACGGTTTTGTTTAACTACGTAGAAGAGTGGAGATCGCGACCGCGAGTTTCGCGTCGAACGAACACTGCTCGAGCAGCTCGCTCAGCGTCGTCCCGCTCTCTTTCCCTCCCACTACGTTTCTCTATTAAGTTTTATTATATTTCCTAATTTTTTCAACTTTTGCTATGTTGTAACTTGTTGTAAGTCTTGTAATTGTATGCCAAAGTAAAACATTAAATTATAAAACTTTTTAAAATAATTTCTAATTGTATTTTTCGCCTCCCTATACTTTGACAGTTGGGTCCCGGTTTTTTTTGCCACGTCCCGCATTTTGATTGCCAAAGTCCCGGTAAATTCATACATTAAGGTTGGCAAGCCTAGTTGCGGAGGTCTGATGGTAGACGGTCCGTGTAAAATACTGGTATTCAGCCAGATGCGGTTAAGCGGTTAGACTGGAACTTGACCCCAATATAGTTGGGAAAACGCTGCGCAGAACGGATACATAGCCAAGTATAGACGATGCAAGACATTTGTCTATGTTTGGATTGTATACCACTGATCACATTCCAACATACGACGATGAAATAATTAGTTAATCTTATCTGCAATGTTCCACGTGAGTACCTGCAAATAATAGGTCATCCCGTTTCATCCCGTGGGTGTCGTAAAAGGTGAATGAAGGCTGTTTTCCACGGCTCACGACACAACACGACAAGGATGTGATCCGAGCGCCATATGCAGGGTGTATCCGAATTCGTGTAATTCCTTCAAACCGCGTGATCAACTGTGACACTAATTATACGAATATATCCTACGTTTACATCCTGTATTTATATGAACAGTTTAGTTTACTCACGAAATGACCCTACTAATCTCGTGATAAACGGTCCATAAAAATATATGGCGTTCGGAGCCGTTACCACATTTTGTCGTAACATGTCGTGAGCCGTGGAAAAACGGCCCAACAGGATTTAGCCTAGGATGGGCACTAGCGTCTTCTAGTCTGCTAATCACAGCAAACTGCAGTCACCATCCGTCTGTCAGGCGTGGTGATGGTAATCTTCCCACGGACTGTGTCGAGGTCACTGGAAAGCCCATGTAAGCCGGGTCCGCTGCGCCTTGTTTTCATGTTTGCAAACAGGATAACAATGTTTGCTAACCTAATAGGGGCGTGGCCTAACAGTTTTGTTAGCAAAAACACAATAAGTTAGAAAGTTGGCGCTGCGGACCCGGCTTTACGAACTGATAATGATAAGGTAACTATAGATAGGTGCTTAGGGGGTAGTTTTGATTACACTTACCACGTAGATAAACCTTAATTGCTGTGAATGCTTTATTAACTTGATCTTACGATGTTAAACTGTAATATGCATGCAGGTAATTGCATTCTACAAACTGGCAGAGGCTATATAAAGTAACGACATGGATTACCTCACAATATGGCCTGGATGGAGCTTAATGTATCTGGGTTAGTATTTCGAATAGATTGCATGGGCAGCTACTGGCAGCTACTAATCTAGACGTTCATTAAGCCACAGGGAAATAACATTCATGGATCGGCTACATACTTTTTGTTTATCTAATTCTGTCAAAATTTAGTATATTTAGACCGCCTTATCTTGTTTTGGGTTAGCTATAAGTATACAAGGTTAGTCAGAAAGAGGGTACTAATCCGAAAGGGTGTTAAAGTACACATAATAATGAGTAACTTTTGTACTACAACTTTTCCCAAAAGTCAGTTTAAGAGAATCAATTGTTCAAAAATATCAAAAAAAAATCTCTAAAATCTATCTATCGCCAGTTATGATCAGCTGTGTTTACATTTTAGGTCAAGTTTGGGGTCATGAATTAGAAGCACCATTTTCTGAATTTGTAACTAAAGCAGGGATGAAGAATTTTTAAAAAACTAAAATAAAAATCATTTTATTTGGAAAAAAATATATATCGAATTTTGAAATTTAAACGCTTGCTTTCAAACAGTCATTAGCGATACTATAAGTGGGCTTCGGATTAGTACCCCCTTTCCGACTAACCTTGTATAGGTTGTAAGCAAGTAATTTATTTCGAAACTATAATTTAAGTAATATTAAATCTATCTATACAAATAAAAATGAAACACCGAAATGTATGTACGCATATAACTTCTGAACGAATGCATCAAATTGCATATTTTTTTTGTTTGTGTGTTCATTATTATCAGGACAAGGTATGTACAAAAGAAAATTAAAAAAAAATCGTCGCGTGTAATAAAATGGCGGGACAAAGTTCGCCGGGTCAGCTAGTATAACATAAATATTTTCGAGATGAAAGATTAAAATCCTTTTTTCCAACAATGCGTTAAGTGAGAAACACAACAACACACAGGGTAACATTTTTGATTTTAAAATGGGTTCCTGGTACGCTGTATAATAAGTCATTTCATGAGAACTTTGTTTCTGAAAAATGAAAAGAGGGAAATAATTTAGAAGAAGAAAACACACAGAGCGACTGCCATCAGACCTGAGCAACCCAGTTACTGGGCAATGCCGATATCCTAGGTAAGACCGGTTGTCAGACTTCCGGGCTTCTGAATACCCGTAACGATTGTCATAGGTATTTGTATGACACCCGGCACCAACCGTTTAACGTGCTTTCCGAGTCACGAAGGGGATGTGTAACGAACGGTCACACATCCACGGACTGACCGCGGCAAGCGCAGCTTAACCTTACCAATCGTATGATCCGTGCAGTTGTTAATTAGCCACAAGCCTATGTCTCTCTAAAAATGTAAATATAAATGAGTACATAAATAATACCAGTAGGTACATATCGTTGCCCGGGAGTGAAAACCTCGGGAATACAATTTGTTCATTTTTATTTGATCACCACATATATGTACTATAACTTATAAGCTATGTCTACGCCAGTGCGCTGTCATGTTCGTCTTGCGTTTTCGGCTGAAGCATGCGTGAAGCGCTGTAGCGCATGCAATAGCGCATGCCTTAATACTAGTTCGACAAAAGCGCATGCCCCTAGCGTAGGGGTGGGAAAAGTACGGCCCGCGGGCCAACTCCGGCCCGTGACGGGTTTTAATCCGGCCCGCCAACCCTCCCTTTTAGAACAAGAGTGTATGGCCTTCGGAAATATATTTTTGCGGCGTCATCGATATAAATAGGTAGGTATAAAATAAATACATAGCTAATTATAAAATGCCATATCAAATAGCCGAAATTATGTGAGCCCAAAATGTTAGTGTTGGCAGAACAAAATGCTTTTTTTTTGTAATTCTGGTCCCCTGCGATATTACTTGCGTTTTTCTGGCCCCTCATAAAAAAAGTTTGCCCACCCCTGCCCCAGCGCATGCTAATCCGTCTATTGTATGTCGACCGACGACTGACCGAGGCGCACCAGTGTAGACGATAAGCTGCATGCGTCATATGGCAATCAATATTGCATGCGCTTGACGCAAGAGGAATTGAAAGTTGAAAGCGCAAGATAAACATGAAAGCACACTGGTGTAGACATACCAATAAGAGAGCCGCTATATGTGAAATTAATTTGTAGGCACTGAAATTAGCCTTTATTGGGTATATAACTTTCGATATTACTCGTAATATGATTCGATATTAATATAATTTACTAACTTTCAAGCCCACAGGAACCGTGCAATGACCAAATGCATTCCCGAGGTTTTCACTCCCGGGCGACGATATGTAGAAATCGTAATAGCGTAATACCGGGAAATGAAACCGAAGCGACAATTTTCCGTTTTCCATATAGTAAATTATTACGTTCGTAGTAAAATTCCGTGAAATGATATCCGAGACTGCGATAGTAGTTTCGCCGCGGGTGCCTGTGAGGACAACGTTTTATTAATTTTCTTTAAATTAAATGTCAAGCGTGTCTTGATTTGACGTGCCTTCAGGATACAGAAAAAAACTGTTTTCAAAGATAAATTATACTTGGAAGCAAATAAATCGAGCCACTTCTATTTTTCACGTATAATTGTTATTATTTTTGGTACCTATTATGGAACAGATCAATTCGAAACATATCGCCTAAAAGGTTATTTCATAACCTTTACAATGAGGGTAGTTTTTTGTCAACTTAGTAATAGTAGTCCATGAAACCGAAACTAATAACCAGGACACGTGAAAAATGGAGTGGCTCGATTTATTTGCTACCAAGTGTAGCATTAATAACCTGAATTAGTCAGAAAATCAGGGAGATGTTACCGTCTCTTCATACCATGCAACGATTTCTGGGTTAGGAACATTCCTAAACTTATCGACAATAAGGAAGAGAAATGATACATTAGATAAAAACCCTGCTTCGCTGCGTCGTCGGGGAAGGGGAAAATTGGCAGGCGATGAGTCAGCAGCTTATTGCTTTTATCTATGTAATAATCTGATCTTCAAAAGGAAACCGATAAGGCTCGCCAACAGTACAAGTCGCGATACTTGTATTCAGGTGCATAGTTAAACGGCGTACAGCGTATTATGGTTAACACGAATACATACCTTAGGGCGTAGCTTTTAAGGCGTTTTCAACCTTAGTGCCGTTTAGCGGCAAGGTTGAGAAAATGTGGTGGTGGAAATAGGTGCTGGTGTGAACGATGCATTATGATTACGTTAGACGATACTAAAACAATGCCATCAAATCTGATTTAAATTCACGTGAACAGTTTTTCCTCTTCTTTTTCTTCTTCTTAGCGTGTCGATGACAATCTACATCGTGTCAGTCTAGAACTCAGCAATGAGTTTAGCACTATCCGTAGCGTCCATTAGTTCTTGTGGCGTACAGGTAACAGGGCAGGCGGGGCATGATGTTAAGTGCGCCATAGTTTGCGGAACGACACCACATTTACACTCAAGGTTTGAGTTGCCCGCAAATTTCCACCTGAGCAGGTTTTCCTTGCTTCGACCAACCTGTGTCCGAAGTCTATTTAGAGACTTCCAGGTCAGCCAAGGCAACTCATGCCCTGGTGGGAGATCCTCGAAAGGGGCAACAAACGGAATGGGTAAAGTAAAGTAAAGGGTAAAGAATGGGTTAAGTTATTTTATTATTTGACTTGGTCGCGTTTGACCCTAGTCGCACTTGATGGTAAGCGTAGACAGGGTCTAAGATGGAGCACATGAATCCAAATAACAGAGTGTAAATGAATTCCTCTATACCACTCTGGCTCTCATATACACACGACGGAACACAGTAAATTGCTTGGCGCCGTCTCGCGCCGTACTTTAATGTGAGCGTGGTAGCTAGTCAGGCGGCCCGTATAGATCCTATCACCAAGCGTGCTGGGTTTTGTTGAATCTTACAACACGCGTCTATTTCCAGCGTGTGATGAGAAAGTTTTAAATTCTAACCCGTCCCTCTCACGGGGGAAAACAAAAAGTCTACAAGTATTTCTACTTTGAAAACAATAACGACGCCCTGAATAAGCCTTTGTACGCAATGTTAAAACACAGGACCCTTGGCGGGCATAACTCTGCCGACTGGAGTAAATCTCCTTTTGTTACTACTCAAATATTGACTCTCTAGAAAATGACAATAAATTCTGTGACCTTGCGGATTATACGCTTTGCGGAGCTTATTATTAGGGTATTATTTATACTACACATAAAGTCTGTAGGTTACGCAAAGTCGACACTGTCCGGGTATAAATTATACATACTCGTAATATCCAGTGACTAGAAAAGACAAGTCTTTTAAGGTCGTTGTGCAAATAGTAACTTAAAATTAACGAAATTAAAAATAAATGCGTGTTCTTCCCTTTCCTTCTTTCCACCGAACTTTTCCCTCAAAGGCGAGTATACTGCACATCTAAGAAAAGCACACGCGTGGCTGCAAGCCGTAGGTACGGCGATAAATGTGCGAACCAGCGCAAAATACCCATCAAATGCGCGTTCGAGCTGCGTTCCTAGATGTGAAAGTCAGAAGCAGAAACATCTGCCTACCAACGAATTCGAAACCACTGATTATGGATAGAACGGTTGAACATAATGTGCCTACGCAAAGAAATGATAGTCGTAGGTACTATCATAGTCACATGCTGGTTCTTGTGGCTTGAGGCCGGGGTTCCGGTGCATGCAGCTGCGAATCCCGCGACCCCGGCCATGGGTCAGGAGAAGGAACACCGTGGGTTTTTAGCCGGTAAGAGTCCAGCATAACCCTTCGCCTTCGCCGGGCGAAGGGTATTCATGAGGATTTTGCCACGATAAAAAAAAGATATGCTAGTACAGGCGGTTTTAAATTCGATGCTAGGCAGATATTTTTGCTTCTGACTGTACACATGAACCTGTTGGAATGATAGACAATGATGCCACAAACGGTAGACTCTACTAAACACTATGCCGATAGTAATAATTGTTTTTGCCATCTAAAACGCTGGGATATCTATTGTTTTCTTTAGTAGGTGATACCTACAGTAAATTCAATATCAAATATTTTTAAATTCAAGTAGACCAGATTACTGATGCTTTCAAAAGGTCAAGACTAGATGCTCGAGAAGAGCAGGCAAGAAATAAAAAAGGACACTGTTTAAAAAAAATGGTTTGACAATTTTCACTGGAGTAATGTAAGAACAATGCAGATCAATGTACATGCGGTTAAGAACATAAAAAATAATGAGTAAATTAACTTTTTAAAACGATTGTCATAGCAGTTACGAGCTGACCAGTTCCAACAGACAGCACCCGTTCACGAGCATGACGCATACATCGGCGTCGCATTATCAATTGTTTAACAACAATATTATAAATAAAATAATGATTATACTTTTTTTTTTAATAAACATATGTTATAATTATTATTGTTTATTAATAATAGGGTCAGTGTCTATCACTCTTTACAGTCAACTTTTTCAATTTAACCAGGAAATTAAATAGTGAGCCTTGTTGTTTTTATTTACTTGAATACTAAATTAATCTTGGCGTAGTCGAAATGAGAAATACTCACACGTTCATACCTACATGTGACTAGATGTGTGGATGTGTGAATCTATTCTACCACCTACACACTAAACGGTTGAACTGATTTAGCGGTCATTGTTCGATTTGCTTAACAATTTGCGTCCCAAGCCGTGAAGATTAGCTAAACTATTATTTATCCTGTATCAGCTAAGTATATTGAATTTAGGTACTTTATCTTTGAATGCGGCTTCGGCCGCGTAGATTTATTCAACTGGAATTCTATTGGGAAATCCTAAACGAGATGAGCTACAGGAAAACTTTTATTGGAGACATTTGCTTATTTTTAATTAAAACAATATTGGCATTTGACATTTTTGGTGAAGCGTGAACTTTCCATAAACATAATAAAGTTGGGAATTTTTGTTTATTTCACACACATTTTACTCTGTAAGGTTCAATTCGTTGTATGACAGAATATTTTCTCAATCTGAGCAGCAGAGGTCTTTATTGATAATTTTTTTTCATACAAATTGTTTTACGGCGCTTAGGCACTAAGATGCTACCTTTATAGAAATTAAAAGATGTTATTTTAGTTTATTTCAAAGTTGGTTCGGCTGTTGATTTGGGAAGATGGTAGTAAACAAACAGAGGAACAAACAAACTCTCTTACACGTTTATAACATTAATAAGAATTCACGACAATCTACAACATTATATTTAAAAGTACAGTTGAGTTCATTAATATATTGGCCCTTCCAGGCTTCAAAAATATATGAACGTTAAAAAAGTTCATAAGTTTTTTCTCAGTCTTGTTCCTTTGACTATACATGTTACTGAGAAAAAGCAGTCACATATTAATGAATCTAAATCTTGATCACAATTTAATGATGCTTAGAGTAGTCACATATTACGAACTTTATTAACGTTCATATATTTTTGAAGCCTGGAAGGGCCAATATATGTATTAATGAACTCGACTGTACAAATGATTAAAAACTACAGCCATGTTATTTAGCTTTCATATCAGTATGTTAGGACTTCAGGATAATCTACGTTCATTCGTGGCGTACCTCTGACCTCACGCAACGTGCTCACAATCGATAATTCATTGAACTTTGTAACACGGCTGCCAAAATGACTATTTTTATGACCAATATTGGATAAATTTAGAACTTAGTCATTCTATATTTATCCAATATTGTTCATAAATTATATTGTAATATTGTATAATAATAAATAATACTGTATTTTCATTCTGAACTGGGAATCACCAAGATATGACTCAAACGTAAAATAAATCTTTTAATGTAAAAAGAATTTAGTCATTATATTTATCCAATATTGTTCACAAAATATTTTGTAATATTTTATAATAATACAATGATTGTATTCATTATGAATTGGGAATCACCAAAGCATGACTCAAACGTAAAATAGATATTTTAATGTACATTAAATTGTTTGTACAAAGATTTTTAAATAAAATTTTTTATTTAGGTTTTAAATCGGCTTACTATCAACTGAGCTGAGTCAATTGGCAAAGAACAAATAAAAACGTACCTAGTAGTATTACCAAGTTTAATGCCTTTTAGTTTTCATTGTAAGATACAAGAAACATCGGCTCGGAAAAGGTTACGGTACAAGGCTGGCCTGTCAGTATTTAAACACTAATGATTTATGAAGCCAACATATTGCGGTATGGCCTTAAGAAGTATGATCATGAATTTTATTGCCACTGCTTGGAGGACTGCCCATTTCGATAGGGATGAAAGTACTATCTGTCTAAACATCTATATCTATCTATCTACAACGTTATTTTTACTTTATACTAAAACCGAGACACCCCAACAAGATTTTCATCAGAACTGCCTGAATATGTGTTTTTTTTAGTAAATTACCAAGTTACACCTTAGTTTATGTCGCGTTAAGTTCGCTAAAAAAGTGTGAAATGCCTGAGATGTGCTATGCAGGGGTTGTCTAATACACGGAAACTGACCGAGCGGACCATTTCAAGCCTCAAGGTGTATATTCCCGTCAACTGTTATGGGTAGAAACCTACTGAAACAAAATTGAAATTTATGAAAAAAAAAAAAACAAAAAAAATGTGGTGTAAAAAATATGTCAATCGATTCTCCTAGTGATTCTGAACAAACTAGTTTCAGGTTTAGTATATACTAAAACTAACCTTGTATACATATAATAAATCTGTAGACTTGGCGTGTCTGTACATTGGAGGACAAAGGATAACCAATATGTGGACTCAAGATATTTTTTGGAAAATTTGTCTTTTTGCCGGTTTGTTTGTGCAGACATCACGTAAAAAGTACTGACTCAATGCGGTTGACTTTTAAAGACAAATATTGTGCGTATTTTGGAGTAACATTTAGTTTTTGTTTAATCGTAATCGGTTCGCTCAATCAAAAGATATTAGAATTTAAAGTTGTCAAGAAAAAGGTATAGTTATTGCGATATAATATTGGTTTCCGACTTCTATGCGGACGAAATCGCGGGCACAGCTAGTACATAAATACCTACGTCGATAGTAAAAGATATTTACTTCCTATCGTCATGTAAAATATTATAAAGGTTGGCTAGTTGAGTTCAAACAAAATGATAAGTAAACTAAGGAAATGAAGGGTTAGTATACCCGCAGCCGGATCGTAATAAGGGGGTTGGTGCAACTTTATAAAGAGGTCATATTTTTTCTGAGGCGAATAAAATTGCTTTATGATGACAGGAATTTTTATAAAACTTATTTTTCATACGTTTACGTCGTTTTGGGTGCAAATGAATGTTTTAGGGGTACTGTTTGCCGAATAGAATGTTAGCTGAGATCTATAAAGCGCACTTAGACTTTGCTTAGACTGATTCTACTTTCGAGTTAAGTCATAGTCGATATTTACATAGCAATCTTCGAATCCCTCTGAGTGCGTGCTCAGCAAATGCCTAAGTCCACGAAATCGATGACTAACCAAAAACTTAGACTATAAGCCAAACAAAAATAATGGTCCATTAACAGTGGCCCATTTTACGTAAGTCAAAGTTTGAGCAAAATTTAAGTACGCTTTATACGGTTAGTCGGAAAGGGGGTACCAATTTGTGGGCCACTTGAAGTAGGTACCACTGAAAACTGTTTAGAGGTTTAAATTTAAAATCTTTTTACTTTTTTTCTTTTGCTCCACTTTATGCTATAAATATGCGACGCAATTTCGGCGTGATTATGCCTGCAATGCTTTTTAAATTACCCGCGACACACCAGGTTGAAATTACTTCGCGTCTTGCCGAATAAAAAACATGGCAGAAGTTCGGTCGCGAAATATCGGCATGGTGCGGCGCTGCATTAAACAAAAACAAAAAATAAGTTCTTAACTTGTTCTGCTCATTTTTTTTTATTACTTGACTTGGTCGCGTTTGACCCTCGTCGCACCTGATGGTAAGCGCAGACAGGGTCTAAGATGGAGCACACGAATCCAAGTAACAGAGACATAGAGGGATTCCCCTATACCCCTCTGGCGCTCACATAATATATAAGGTCCATCTATTCATACACAAAATATTTTAAGGGATACATCTACAGGTGGTAAAGAAGCCATATACCTAAACTAAAAAAAAGAAAGTAGATTTTTTTTATAAAATATTTTTTACTTGATACACATAACAAATACTGGCTCATTACTATTTTCAACATCCATTACGCTAGTTTCTACGTAGTATTTATTGTCATAGAAGCGGGCATTTTTTTTTTAAATTTATGCATAATTTCTCAAGCATTTTTACAATTATAATAATTACGTAAAAAATATACTAAAAGAAAAAAAAAAACGCTTTTCTTTGGCTTCTTTACCACCTATAATAATAGATGTATCCCTTAAAATATTTCGTGTATGAATACTTATACACGACGGAACACAGTAAACTGCTTGGCGCCGTACTTTAATGTGAGGGTGGTAGCTAGCCAGGCGGACCGTATAGATCCTACCACCAAGCAAATCATATTACTCTATGGTATGTATTGTAATGGTTTACTTGTGCAAATGTGAAGTAATTAACATTTATTTCATATGGTACCAGTCACGATGACACGTTTTTCATTTCTAAATTGGCCTCGCAAGCAATTTTCATTCATTTTTAATTTTTATACCTCGAATCGATTAAATTATTCACATTGAAATAATGCTATTCCTAGTAACAGCGTGTAGGGGTGTATAATGAAACAGTTTCATTTTCCAGTAAGCGGTTTCCGTGCAGGGTTGTGCCAAAAATGCAAATGAGTGGGGTATTAAAATCATAAACGCTTCAGACGGCGCGTCGCATGTATTACTAAGACTGTACAGTGTGTTTCAGTTCCAGCAATGTTCGAAGATATAGTTGGGATATAGTATTGTTGTTTAACTTCAATTAAAGGTAGTTTTTAAAATCATAGACACTGGTCTCCGGTTTCTGATTTGAGAATTCGGGATAAGCTTAACTTAGATAACTTAAGAAGAAGACTTAAGAAGAAAGATAAACTTAGATAACTTAAGTAATATTTGAGTACAAAGTTGTCAAAAAAAATGCTTTAAAACCCGTCATTTTTTTACAACTCCATGCTCAAATGTTACTTAAGTATTTACTTATCCCGAATTCTCAAATCAAAAACCGGAGGTGAGTCACAATCAGTTATTAAGTTATCTAACAGAGTTTAAACTTAAAAAGGCAAAAATATCGGAAGTTTCTCAATCGCGGTTTTATTTACTCAGAGCGCAGCGCATGCCCATGCATCTCTTTATAACTTGTAGCTATTCGCTTTTTTAGTGTAGCCAATAATATTTAATGCAGAACTTAATTAGCCGCTTACTATTCAGTGGCTAAGTCTTTTCCATCGCTCGTCTGTGAATGGATTGTGTCTGCAGAGAGCGTAGTCGTTCTTAAGTTGCGCGTACGTTGCATACTGATGCTGCTAACCCATTTATTCGATTATAATCGTCGTCTATTTGAAGACATCTAAGAAAAGAGATTAGTCTTAGTCGGTTTCTTATAAGCGACTTATTTATTCTCATACCCAAAATCGACACGATATGACTGCTTTGTACTTAGATGACTGTAGAACTATTAAGGGTTATATTATATTGATCAACTTCTGCTGCTCAGATTATTATCAGATTGTGTACTATCCTTACTCAGTGTCATCTCAGCCGATTAGAGTGTGTCGAGTAGAATGTTTATGGAAATCATTTCTAATATAATATCATTTTCTGAAAATATTAGGTAGTAAATGTCTCCATTGAATGTATTCCAGCTCCACTGAGTTTGGTCCACAGTATCGGCAAATTCTAAGCCGAACCCAGTTAAATAGAACACGCTGTGTAATCATGTTTGTTGCTCAATCATACAGTAACGAATGTTTCCTGGATTAACACATAGGGTATTGTGCCACGAACTTATCTGGCCTGGTGACCAAAAGTGGAACTATGACGCGCCACGCTATTTTGAACTGGTTTCATTTTAAAGGAGGATGGGCGTTTTGGTACTCATGTCCAATCAAAATGAAATTACCATCGTTGGATAGCTCTTTTCAAGAGTACAAAAAACTAATATGGCAACAAACCCGTATCAATTGTCCGTTTTGAAATATAGTCTTCAGAAGATACTGGATATTAAGTTCGAAATAGAATTAAAAAAAAACATATCGCCGGTTTCGCTTGACCGATTTTGATGATATTTGCACAGATTTTGAGCTAAATAAAATTCAGTTAACGGATGAAAATCACAACAGTTTAGTATTTTTTCAGTTAAGGGTGATCTATCTATTAAAAAATCGGACGCTTTATTTATGCCTAAAAACAAAAGTCGTTTCCCAGCAATTATTTAGTTTGATGTACAGAGTGCGTAGATTTCGGCTATGCGGGTCTTTTACACACTCGTCTACACACTGTATACTTACATACAATAAACGATGAAACTTACTTCGAACTTGTTTTATTTACCTAGATAATGAAACGTATTAATAATAATTATTGTAATACCCATTGAGTTATATGTACTGTACATATTAACTCAATGGTAATACCATGCCAAAATGGAGAAAAATTACAATAAAAGTATGTGTACTTAATAGGATGTAACAAAAATAAATAACTTTCAAGCAGGATTACTTCGATCGGACAGCGAATCGGGACTAGCGTCATAGTTATTCTTAATCTACAGAAAAATACCTTTCCAACGGTGTATCGATCATTCCGATTGGAGCCAGTACCAGACTCCATACATTTGTGCCCATCATCCTTTCCATTTTCTTTTTGAAAGTGCGCAATTGAAAATTAAATATGGCAGCGTTTACATTTACATATTATATTTACCCACTTTATTGCAAAAATATTTTAAAGCAACTATTATAAATGCAACCACAGCGACTGTCAGCGGGCCAGATAAGTTTGCGGGAGTATAGGTACTTTAATGCGCCACAGAATATATATTATGTAATGTCACAATAACATTAACCTCCCAACGCCGCGAATCTGCGGCGGCTTCCTCTGCGTATCTGTTGTGTCTATGTTTCCGGTAATCGATCAGTGTAATCTAGATTGGACAGAAAGATATTTTCCCCTAAAACGATCACGAATGCTAACTTATTTTGACCCTGATTGAAGTAAGTCACTGACTTATTAAGTGAGGCTGTCAATAAAGTTAAATAATTTACTTTAGCAAGATTTTCCGAGCGAGACGGAAGGTTTAATGGTTTTTTCTATGTTTTAATTGGAATCGTTTCGCGTTTCAAAGATTTTTATGACTATAAACTCGGAGCCGTGAAATCATTCTTCACATTTAATTTTTACAGAATTTACATAGTTTATTATTTCAGTGATATGATGTTCCATAAATACAGTACGTTAACTAACGAAAGGCGTTCCCCTAAACCAGCAATACTATAGCGTCCGTACAGACTAAAAAAAATATACATATACCCAAGAAAAACAAAAAAAAAACACAAAAAAATGATACGCAAAAGCAACGCTTACTTTACATGCGCACTTGTTTATATATTTGTAAAACACAGCGACATCGCATTTAACCTATCTACGCTACTACTTTGGTCTTAAACAGGCCTTTCCGAAATGTTTTAATTTGTTTTTATTTTCGTTTTTTACCCGACTACGGCGAAGCCAAAAGGAAGGGTAATGATTTTGGCAGTCTATGTATGTATGTATGTATGTAAGTATGTAAGTTTGTATGTTCCACCGTAGCGCCTAAAGTACTGAACCGATTTTAATGAATGATGTGTCAATAGCTTCGTAATACTGGCCCGGGTAACATAGGCTATATAAATTTTATCAAAATTTTATATGATGGAATTTAATCCTAAGATTCTAACCTCGAAAAAATTACACTGAGATAATCATCAAGTGTTTGGTATCAAAAGAAAGGTCTTTGCGAGCACATTACAAATATGTAAACATATCATATTGTTTAAGTCAAAATATATGTTTAAAATGTGGTCGTACAGTTCGCGCAGTCGTCTTTTCAGTGATTTACTCGTTTAAGTAAATTAAATAACAAACCAACATTACGTTAGAATTTACGTTTACGTTACGTTTCTTAGAATGTGACGATGTTAGATATTGCACGGCTAGTGTATAGGTATGCCCGATCGGGAAACGGAAAAGTATCAAATAAAAAACAAAGTTAAAAAAACTATAACCCGACTACGTAATAAAAAATAAAGTTAAAAAATTATAACCCGACTACGTAAATAAAAAAGGGGTCTAAAAAGGACGAAACAAGAAAATAATTCAAATAGAAATCCAGAAATTCATAGGTACAAAAATGGTCAAGATAGAGCCGTGGTCGCACTTACTGTAGGTATACCTACTATGATTATGTGGGTGCCAGGAACAGCTCCATTAAACACACAGCGAGTGCGACCACGGCTCTACCTTGACCATTTTTGTACCTATGAATTTCTGGATTTCTATTTGAATTATTTTCTTGTTTCGTCCTTTTTAGACCCCTTTTTTATTTACGTAGTCGGGTTATAATTTTTTAACTTTATTTTTTATTACGTAGTCGGGTTATAGTTTTTTTAACTTTGTTTTTTTTATTAGTATTTTTAACCCCCGACGCGAAAAGAGGGGTGTTATAAGTTTGACCGCTATGTGTGTCTGTGTGTCTGTCTGTGGCACCATAGCTCTTAAACGAGTGAACCGATTTAAGTGCGTTTTTTTTTATTTATGCGGTTTTCTAGCTTTAGTTCTTAGACATGTTTTATCAAAATTGGTTCAGCCGTTTCAGGGTTATCAGCTGTTTTGTTATTTACGTTGGGGGTTTTAAATTTTTTTAATTTAGATGTTATAATTTTAATGTATGATGTAGATTATCGGGTTTAAGGGAACGCCTTGTTATTTATCATACTGTATC
Organism: Amphipyra tragopoginis; assembly: GCA_905220435.1. Lineage (NCBI taxonomy): Eukaryota > Metazoa > Arthropoda > Insecta > Lepidoptera > Noctuidae > Amphipyra > Amphipyra tragopoginis. The sequence continues at coordinate 16,368,862 of HG991997.1, forward strand.
CTATTTATATAAGTTATTTATTAAAGTGATAGAAAACCGTATCGCCCCGACACTAGACCTTCACCAACCTCCAGAACAAGCTGGCTTCCGCCCCCATTTTTCAACAACAGATCACCTTCATGCTATCAATCAAATAGTAGAAAAACACAGTGAATTTAATAAACCACTTTATCTGGCCTTTGTTGATTACGCTAAGGCTTTTGACAGCATAGACCACAACGCAGTTATGTATGCCCTAGAAAACCAAAACATTACTCACACTTATATTGACCTCATCCAAACTATCTATCAAAATAGCACCGCAAATATTAAACTACATATTCCAGGACCAAATTTTAAAATAGAGCGAGGTGAGAAACAGGGCGATCCACTCTCACCTAAGCTGTTCACAAGCGCATTGCAGGAGGTTTTCAATAAGTTGCCAAATTCGTGGGAATCACGAGGCATAGATATTGACGGCAAAAAGCTGACAAACCTCCGCTTTGCAGATGACATTGTGATATTCTCCACATCGTGTTCGGAACTTGAAAAAATGCTCCAAGACCTGAGCACAGCGAGTCTTGAGGTTGGATTTTCAATGAATAGATCAAAAACCCAAGTCATGACCAACAGCACGAAACGTAGGGTCGAGGTAGACGGGCAGGTATTACAATATGTCGATGAGTACACGTACTTGGGCCAGATAGTCTCTTTTAAAAACCGGCAAGAGAAAGAAGTCGAAAGACGGATTGAAAACGCCTGGAAGAGCTTCTGGTCCCTTAAAGAACACATGAAGGGAAACCTTCCGGTAACCCTGAAGCGTAAACTCATCGATATGTGCATCCTGCCCGTTCTAACCTACGGTGCTCAAACTTGGTCACTGACTGAAGAACAAAAGTCCAAACTCAAGATTTGCCAACGAGCAATGGAGCGTAGTATACTGGGTATTAAACTAACCGATCGTGTCAGAAACACCACCCTGCGCTCCATAAGGCAAGTAACAGATGTTGGAGAAAAAACAGCCAAGCTAAAGTGGGAGTGGGCCGGTCATGTCGCTCGGATGCACCCGGACAGGTGGGCAAAGACCGTTACTTACTGGACTCCTGAAGGAGGACATCGCCGCCGAGGTCGACCTCGGCGTAGGTGGCGTGACGATCTAGACGTGTTTGCGGGGCTAGCATGGTCAGAAACGGCACAAAGTAGAGATGTTTAGAAGACAAAAGGGGAGGCCTTTGCTCAGCAGTGGGACAGTCAATAGGCTAGTAAAAAAAAAAAAACGGTTTACAATTTTTAAATATAATAAGCCTGTACATCGAAATGGTTGTTAGGTGCCAACAGCCGTTCCTAAGCCTATTATTATATTATTTCTAGCACCCCTGGCATGTTTTCGTTATATTTGCAATGTAAAGACTTTTTAACCTTTACACATTTTATTGTAGGTATAGATAAATTATGTGCTGTATAGAATATAACTGCACTAAAAAGATTTCAGTTACTGTGTAACTGGGTAAACACAAGTCACAAAACAGCTATAGCAGATCAAACTATTCACAGAGAACAATAATCAGGTTACGTATTAGTCGATTTAATCCGTTTTCGTGTTTGGTAACCTATCTCGATAGTTGGTTATCAGCCGGTAACCTCCAATCAGTTGCAGCATAATACCCGCTCCCGTAATGCCTAGCCATGCCTAGTATAGTATAGGTAGTATTAACCATCATTAACACAAATTCAACTTCTCTAACTCTCATAACAAGCTCATATATCGTAAACAGTCAGTCATACAGACATCGTCAGTGTAACCTTACATAGGTTACACTGACGATGTCTGTGTGACTACAAAGAAATATGAAAGATACGACGATAGTGTTTTTTTTTGTTTTCGGTGTCTTTGAATGCCGTTCGAAATATTTTCAAAAATGATGGAGTCTCTTAAGAACATTTTCCTGTAGACACAACGATTAAGGTAGCCTGCCCTTATAACCATCTCGTCACAAGTGAGTTTTTTTTTGCGATTTCTGACGTTTCTAGTACTCTAACCTCAGTTGGTCTCCTACCCCATTATTACAAAAGATGATCTAAGAAAAACCCTGGTTTTAGAGAAGCCCCGTCTCTTTTTGTTATATGACATAAGAAAGTGATGGGTATATTTTAAACCTGGGTCTACCTTAGTCTTGGTTTAAACCATCTTTTGTAATAAGGGGGTTAGAGTCTTTTGATCCGTATGAGAAATAGGATCGATTGGCATCATAAAAATGTTTTGTGAAAACTGCCCTTTTTCTCGCTGACTGTATTTTTTTTTCAAAATCCGTAAATTCAGATAGAAGTTATTCCAACATTTTGGGGTGGTCTACTTAGAACGTTTTCCTATAGCTACAATGGTTAACGTAGCTGTCGTTCATGCCCCATCACATATTACCACCCTGCATAATTAATGAAAAAAAAAAACGAATTAAAGCGTGTGCTTGGTTTAGATGGATTCGGAACGGAACAAAGTCTGACAAAACAACTTAGAAATTGAATGTCTTAACTTGAAATATACAATTGGTTATATAGCTACGATTTATAATCTCTGAAGTCTGCAGACTCTTCGAAGATTATCAAGGAAATAATTATTGGTCTGACAATTAGCGTACATAATGCTATCTATCGTCATGCATTTTTTTGCATTTTAAGGAGAAAGATCTCGAACTGGGAGTCGAGCCCAGAAACATACACATGCAGGGTCTTCTTGCAACTACTATACCACCCGTAGTTGCGACTGCAGCACGATGAAAGAACGACTATATGTAGGTAGGTACCTATAGTAAATCAAATTAAACTAAACTGCGTAATAGAAAAAACCTCCAATTTTAGTAGATCAGCACTCCTAAGATTGTGATCCGTATTTTAATACTTAATCCAATTCCGACAGATCTTGGAGGTATTATGAGCCGAGATTAAAGGATAATATTGCGCCCGCTAACATTTAGCAATCTTATTTCCGTAGCTAATTAAAATGACATCTTTGTCGGAGCAGAAATTTCATATTAAAATACCTATGGTGTTATATTCATTAGTAAACATAAAGGAAAATGCCATATTCGTTATTTATACGTCTTGACAAATGGCTTCTCTTAATACGTTTTTGATCTCTATCAGCCTGTCCTGTTATATTTATTAGGTGTATCCTTTGTATCTTATTTTCTTTTCTTATAACCAAAAAGAAATCTTCAATAACATTATTGTAATGTAAGCATGAAGTGGCAAGTCAAAGTCAAATATCTTTTATTTCAAGTAGACCAGATTACTGGTGCTTTCAAAAAGGCCCCACTAGGTGCTCGGTTCCAAAAGGTATGTTCTATGGAAAAGAGCCGGAAAGAAAAGAAACGGAAAGACTTAAAAAAAATAGTTTGTCAATTTTCATTGAAAGAACAATGCAGATTAGTTACATGTGGTTAACAACATAAAATGTAATGAGACAGTTAGCCTTTTAAAACGATTGCCATATCAGTTATGAGTTGACCAGTCCCAACAGACAGCGCCCGTTCACGAGCATGACGCATACATCGTATAATAGCGTACAAGGAATTGAAATACCAATTTTTCGCAGATTTAACACGTCCATTTGGTACGGAAACCTCATAACTTTTCACTGTATTTACTCAATTTCATGAAAATGAATATAGTTTCTGGCAAATATTAAATGAAACTGATTTAACATCGGAATATATCTTATTTGTATTGCTTTTAATCCAATTTCAATCAGTCAAAAGTTCTAATAAGCCATCAAGTATTCGTTATAGTTATAACACAGTTTAGAAATTAATAATGGGATTTCGTTGTTTGTTCGAGCCAACTGTTGAGGCCCGTCAATATGGTCAAGTTAGTTACGATTGAATTGATCGGGTATTATTAAAGCTGTTAATGTTTAGGAGGTACGCTTCCACATTGAATGATAAACAAAACGATGTAATTACGATTGGTACACAATTTAATGTCGTTTTGATGTCTCCCTCGAAATGCGTTCATAAATAAATTAGCAATGAATTGAAAAGTACGAGTAGTTTTGAACTTTCGCATCTTTTGGATTCGTTATTATTAAATTAATCCTTCATATTTGCTCTATCTTATTCGTACTCATTTAATTGCAATGTCATTAGGATCCAGGTGGCTTAAACTAATCGTCGAATAATCGCAAACTTGTTGGTAGAAATATAGATTTTCCAAAATGTAATAAACAAGTGTAATCCATGAAATAAAATAAACACTTCTCAACTATTATTATTAAATTTAAATATTGTTTCTGATAATTATCTTCTCTCTATAACTGTCAAATCATTATGTCAGTTATAATACAAGTTGATAAAGTGAATAGAATTGAAAACAATTGGTAAGGCTTTTTATGTTGACCCAAATGTAGAACATGACTTAAAATATCAATGTATTTGATAATCGTAGTTAACAAACGTTCAATACTATTATAGGATAGCAAATAGTTTATACACAGGCGACGTTAAATTTCTACACGGAACAGTGGCCGAGAATGAGGACAATTTCGTTGTGGATACAAAAGCTTAACGTTGAAGAAACTTGGAACGCAATTTGGGAAGTATTATTATTGTGTCCATACACTCTGTTGAAAATTTTAGAGAAGAATTTAATTCCTTGTGTAAACTATATGATGTTACTGTATTTAGAGAGTAATTTTGGAAGTTAACAAGGTATGAATGTTGAGGAAACAAACGGGATAAAGATCTTAACACGTATAATTCTGTACGTAGTTTTTACTTGAGAAGGAAGTATGAGAAAGACATTAAGTATAAGTGGGTGTACGTACGTAAGTTTAAGAGTAAAATATAGGTACAATTTTTTTCCCCTATAAGAACTAAACATGCCGCTCACCTCAAACGTGTATGAACGAATCATGATAAATTTTCGAGCATGGGATGTTAGCTAATATCCAACGGTATTTGTTGAATTTGATAACTATTAAGGTGTTGGTAGCGAATAGCCCATTGACGACTGAACAGTGCATACACCCTTTATTATAATAAAGTAAAAAATAAAGTAAAACAGCATGTTACTTTAAAAAATAATAAAGTTAAACTGACTTACCAAAAGCTATACAATACAACCGCAGCTTAAGTTAAGCTATTCTGCTACGATAACGCAGATATTGTATAATATAGAAGCAGGAAGGAATATAAAAAGTAAATTATGAAAAATAAGCAACACAGGTCGCCCAAAAGTAAGATTGACAGTTATTTCCATGAGTTTTTTTTTGAGATGATATTACAGAGAGAGTCAGCAGCGTCAATGTTTGCCTTTGTTTATGTTTTCGCTGTACTCAAATATCTCCAGACAATGAAGGTGTTCCATCACTTGAAAGCTTATTCTTGGAAAAAGAAAAACTAATTTTTAGAGTGCAGGTAGCTAAAGAAAACAGTGTTTGAAAAAAAACTTGTTTTTTTAATAAATACGTAGAGTTTCGATGTATTATAAACTGCGTGTGTTTATTAAGCTATCGTGTTAAAAATAATTCGACTTGAGTGATTCATTAAAGTCATACCGTTTATTTTAACAAAATAACCAAAACATTTAGTTTTGATAATATTGGTATTTATACCAGTTATAAAAATAGCATATCAGTAATCCTTCCTCTTTCACAATGCGAGCCCTGTTTGCTAAAGGAGATAATTTATAATGTGACCAAACCTACTGTTGATTACATTGCATATCGGCTTTTACACATTATTATCGAATAAATAAATATTAACAATGTGATGGTTGTTTTTGCATCGAAAAGTAATTAAGAATGTTATTCCGGTAAATTATTTTTGAAACAAATATTTCGCAAACCAATTTATTTATTGTGAGGTGACAACATTGTAGGTGACACTGTGTGTTATGTACTATAGCTTTTTAATAGTTATTTTTATGAAAAAGTAAAGGACTTGAAAGTGGTATATTGAATATGAATGGTGAACCGGTAACTAAGTAATATCCAATTTTGCACAAGATGGAAAAGTGGAGTACCTTACTGCAAATAGAAGACTAGAATTCACATCGCCGAGGGGATAGCAAGAGTGGAAAACTTTAGAATAATTTAAAATGAAAACAAATTGCAAAGAAGCTATATAAAATTTCCTATGTTATTTTAATCACACATTTTGCAGTTCTATTCCACTATTATACAATCCTCGAAGGCTAATCTTAGCTATAGAATGGAAAACACAATTCCTATTTTTAATTCCACCACTTTTATGCTCATTGCCTGAGTAAGATTTAAAGGGATACATTTTAGATTACGTAATAATTAATACGACCACAGAACACAAAATGGGAAGGTCAAAAAACTGTTTAAAGCATTTCCATTAATTTTAACTTTCACAAATTCATTGAATGCATTTAAAGGGTGAATGGTGGTAATGGACAGGGCATGCTTATTATTAATATTTGAATAAACGGCGGTTTTTATTTGTTAATTTTTAGTACTCAATAGTTAGGTAACCAAGCATAGTAGCTACATGTTTTCAGTACCGCGGTATGTTATTGATTTCAGAACCGAACTAATTGCTTTCAACCGCGCAAAGCGCATAATTATAGAGCCTTATAACCGATATGGAACTAGAACCGGTTCTCAATAAACTGTTATAATTTGCTTGCTGGCCCATAATTTGAATGAGGCTTTTCCTGAACTTAATTAACTCCAAATTATTAAAGTTCTTGTCACATTATGTTTATGTAGTTTCCCCGTTTCTTTATTTTTTTGAGGAATTGGTGGAATTAGTGGAATTGTGTTGAATATTTATTGTGGCAAAAATGATTTATTACGTAAAACCATTTTAAATATACTTAAGTCACGCTGCACCTTAACATATTTTAACGAAATATGGTAATTGAACGGCATACAGTTTTTTGCTACAACAACGCCCTAAATTAATGATATTTCACTTTTTACACATGAATTTCCGGCTCACTTCAGATACATGTTTTTACAAAAACAAAACAATTAAGTTTGACATATATACTCATATTTTAGCAGGGTAAAGAACAAGAAATGATACTACGTGTTCTATGATGTGTTCTAGTACCGTACACAAAAAATCAGTTACTTCCAAGCACACTTTTTGTCGCATGATTTTTAATTTCACTCATTTATGTAGATGAAGGGACGTTGAAGTGGAAACTTATGTTAACTATATCTGTTCTGCACGTGTAAATAAAGATAATTTTGGTTTAAACAAGTCATAGATTTACGTAACTTCGCGTAGAGATCTTGATATTCGTAAAATTATTAAATCGTACAAAAATTCCTGTGACTTAACTATTGAGTGTTTGTGTTCGGTCGTAAAACTCATCATAGAATACGTGGTATCATTTAATGTTGCGTCATCATCCCCACTTTGTATATCACGTGAACTCCTTCCTAATATCATTTCACGAAGTAACGTTAAGGGTCGTTTTGTTACATTACGCGCGGGACGTGCAATCTCGCTGAGAGCCAAGCAACACCTAGTCTTGCGATACAATAAAACTACGAGCCACTTCGCTAGTCGTCCATTTATTATTTAACACGCTATTTGTCACGTATTCACGTGTTGAGCTGTGCTTAGATTGACGGAAGAGACGAAAGTTAAGAGTCTTGAGAGCACCTACGTAGATTCGTTCGTTCGGGTAAAGCGCAGTTCAGACTACGCTATACTATTTCGCTTTAGGTGTTAAAAAATCAATACTAAGATTTGAAAAAAAAATAAGATTTATACAAGGTTAGTCAAAAAGGGGGTACTAATCCGAAAGGGTGTTAAACTAAACATAATAATGAATAACTTTTGTTCTACAACTTTTCCCAAAAGTCAATAGTTTAAGAGAAACAGTTGTTCAAAAATCTCAAAAAAAATTCTCTAAAAGCTATCTATCCCCAGTTATGATCAGCTGTGTTTACATTTTAGATCATATTTGGGGTCATGAATTAGAAGCACCATTTTCTGAATTTGTAACTAAAGCAGGAATGAAGAATTTTTGAAAAAACTAAAATAAAACTCATATTATTTGGAAAAAAAATATCGAATTTTGAAATTTTAACACTTGCTTTCAAACAGCGATACTATAAGTGGGATTCGGATTAGTACCCCCTTTCCAACTAACCTTGTATAAAAAATACGCGAATTTCGAAAAGTTGTAGAACAAAAGGTGTTCAATTTCCGATACCGAGTAACCCCATAAAATTCTTAGAGTTGATTTTTTAACACCTTCTAAAGCGAAATAGTATAGCGTAGTCTGAACTGCGCTTTACCCGAACGAACGAATCTACTAGACCGGTGCTCTCAAGACTCTTCACTTTCGTCCCTTCTGTCAATCTAAGCACAGCTCATAGCTTATAGAGTGAGCTAACCCGAAGGATAGCTAATAAAATAACAGAATTTACAAATAGGATTAATAGGTTTTTAGCTTTCTGTGGCGTTATTTATTAAAAATAGTATGGTACATATGAACTGAATCCTATATTACGTTACGATCAGTTATTATTCTAATGAAGGAAAATCAACCATAGTCATAATTCAAATCTTTAAACAAAAAAAAACAATAATTATAACAATTCTGAACGTCCGTCCGATCCAAAGGTCGCAGCAAAAGTGAGGGGCGAGTACCGCACCGCATACTTGTAAATTTCGTTTCGATAGGTCGTGAAATAAAACTGTGTGACTACCCACATGACATCATTAAATCTTTAACAATAGTATATTACATCATAAGCTATAACTATAAAGCATGACGTTCGCACTATACGCCATATCGCCGGTCCACTATATACAGCAAGTAATTTAACGGCGATCTGTCGGGCGAAGGACGGGGTAAAAGTGAGGCGGGGCAGGGGCCGGATAATCGTACGATTTAGCTTTGAGAATCCTTCAAGTTTATCGAGCACAGCAAGTCAATACTTTATAGTATTGCATTGTGTGAACATGTCCATATAAAATGTATGCTGAGCGATGTCGCTGTGCTATACAATATTTGCTATATGCTATATTATAGCGTAGTGTGAACGGCTCTTAATTAATTCGGAGCTTGAACAAATATTTGCGGCGTATGACGCCTTTCAGCGTCCTATTAGATAATTTCTTCATACGTGAAATAGGATTTCGCTACAACTACTTTGAGCCTAGGTTCTTGTTTAAGATATTCCTAGTCATTTAAAACGCCGTTTGATACTCAGTGTTTGATGTTCAATTAAAATGTGAATAATCTATCATTTTTCGTGGAATAACAAATTGGACTGTCTATATTACACCGTCAGCAAAGAAGTTCAACATCGTTATCATTGTTGATTAGAATATTTTTTTGAATAATTTAGTACCGTCCGCGAGGCCTAAGCTGAGCTTTGCTGTTGTTGGTTTAAATAGAATACAATAGAATAGTTCTTTATTTGCTTAGAATGTAGGTACATAAAATAAGTTGTTAAATTATATGATAGAATCCATGTACATTCTGCCTTAATATAGCATGCAAATGATTTACATAGCAGAGGTAAAGATATTACAAAAAAATATCATTTAAGAACACAGAATAATAACCGGTTTATACTGCTTTTTGGCAATCGATTCTATGTGCACTCACACAAATGCAAAACTCAGCTTACGCTTCGCCAGTTGCCTCCTATTTATAACAATTTCCGGTTATTTGGTACAGAAAGACAATATCGAGAATGAAAAATCTTTTTAATTGGGAGCGAAACCACAGCGAAACGTAAACTTGAAAGGAGAGTTAGTAGAAGAGTAATTTATTATTGTTTTGTGAGCAATTATTATAATATTATTTTGTTATTCACTCTTTATTGAATAAATAAGCTGTTAATTGATTGGAAAATGTATCTATCTTTTGTGTCTATTCGTACAATGTATAATGGTGACATGAAAATTTCGCTCGCAGTGAGTTCTATCTCCTTGTACTTTTATTTGGAAATGCAATTGTATCGGCTGGCGGAGTATGAAGCATAGAATAAGTGCTTTCATTGTGTCCCGTTTGAAAATATTGTGTTAGCAATAACAAATCGACGTCGTAACATAATGGAAAGTGATGTAGTCTTTCGTTCAATTGATGGAGTAAGGGTCAATTAAGATATTTTAAAATGTATTAAGCTGTTTTATTGATATTTTAATGAGACTGCCTCGTTGGTCTAGCGGTCGCAAGCACGCCTACTGAGCGTGTGGTCCGGGGTTCGATCCCCAAGTCGGGCAAAGTGTTATCGGGTTTTTCCGTGTGGAATTTCTCAGTAGCAGCCCGGAGTCTGGATTTGTGCCCGGTTGATGGCAATAGGCTCGCCCCCTATTACATGGGATTTAAACATAACGGCGAAATGAGGGTGTACTTACACCTCTGCCTAACCCTTCGGGGAATACAGGCGTGATGTTATGTTTTTTTGTGTATTTTTTACTGAGAAATTGAAAGAGAAAAGGGATACATTTTGATTTAGAGTTATCTCTGTTTTCCTTTGTGTTTTTAATTTATTGCGAGGATTATCTATATCACATTTTTACATATTTTGATTGAATTTGAAGATGGAATTTTGCGCTTTAATTCTGTCAAAGTTCTATAAATGAACGGTGCTTGGTCTCTAAGATGGAGTTATGCGCTTCTATCAAGATGGGAAACAGTACAAAGGAAATAGTTGGGATAATATTTTTGACCGTTTTCCTTATTAGTACAGGAAATATCTGAATATATTATATTTCTTTGCTATCTAACTAAAGCTCACGCTACACTGCGAGCTAAGCAAAAATAGCATAGCTTAGCTCGCGGTGTGGCCTGCGCTAAAATCAAAATCTAGGAGTATTTCAAATATAAAAATTGTGCTTGTACTCTACAACGCCTGGTAGAAGTTATAATTCGACTGAGATAGAAAAGAGGTTTGTGTCAACAACTAACTTCATGGTGTTCCATTTCCGCTACTGTGTGCCGTAACAATAAAAGTTTTACCCTCAATGCGCCAAACGAAGTATAATAACTTCAAAAAACAAATGTTCCTGTTAGTATTATGATTACACTAAATGCACTTAAACTTATAACACTTACATGTGGTTTTGTAAATAATAAAGCCAAAAAACACTAAAAAGCAGTCGTTCGCTCCCTTTTCCAAAAGTCTCCTCAATATAATACCGAATGCTCGTTTTCTGAATGATTATTTCACATGAATCCACATTGTGTAAAACTTGTGGGTATGGAAAATTATTTTGGCAAGGAAAACGTACCAACAAAAATGTGCGTTTCATAGGCATCTTGTTTTATTTATTACTTACTACATAAGTCCCAAAGCTTGTCCGAAAATAATGCTTATAAATCAAGCGATGTTATCATGTTACTAGTGTCATGATCATATTTCTAGGAAGATGCTGATAAAACGCTTTCTTAAAACATCTTCCGGTGTATGATCAATGATCAAATCGCTAGGAATCTCACTATGATCATATATTTTGAAACTTCCTGTATCCTGTATGTCGCAAATGGCATTGGCATTAGGAATTACTCAGGACTCCATTTTTGAAAAGCAAATGCGTAAAATTTTCAAAATAAAATAATTTTCCCGATAGAATTATCAATTCAGTGTGGTTAGTTAATCAGAGAAAGGGTACCCTACTTTTTTTTTCAAAAACCTTTCGCATGCTAATCGGTCCGCGCACCGAGGGTTCCGAACCTTGGAAGGAACCGTATAAAAAGTTTTATTTAATTTTTTTGGAACCATACAATTAACTTCGCTTCTAATAAATTTTTGCTGATTTCTAAAAAATGGTTAATTTATGTATGCTTCGCTTACATTAGTAAAATATGTACTATGTGTATAATAAAGGCGGATACAGACTTTGCGAGGCATGCGCCGCGAACGGCGCACAACGAATGCCTCGAAAGGTGTGTACCTTCATATTCGTGGAAGGCATGTGCTACGCACGTGCGAGGGCGAGCCAACGTATGTCGGCAAAAGCTTCAAGATCAAAGCGCCTCAGTGCGAGCATTACATTAGTTGTGGACGTAGTCCACGTAATGCACGTTCGAGGTGTGCGCCGCGTACGATATCCACCCACGCCTCGACTGACAAACTGCGCCTGTGCGTAGCACATGCCTCGCCACAAACATGAAGACAGACAAACGAGGCATTTGCTTCGCACGCGACGGGCGACCCGAGCATAATGTTGGTATATTGTTTCGACACGCACGCTACAAGCAGAGCCATTCGTTGTGCGCCGTTCGCGGCGCATGCCTCGCAAAGTCTGTATCCATATCCACCTAAGTACACACCGTCTTCATCATTTAACAGTCCATAAACGTACATTGAACATCTCCTCCTCATCATTTTAGTCTAGATGGTCCCTAAATAATTTATATACCTATGTTTTTATTTGTTTCGAATGCCGACAGTAACCAATGTCGGACCAATTTGCGTTGTAGCCGTGCATTATTCGAAATAGTGGAAACAGGGAAGCTTATTAGACTAGCAGCATAGTAATGGACTGTGTTGCATCTTCGTACACCTGGTCTAGATAAATAGTACTGGCGCGGTTTGTGGTATCTCCTTACTGAATAATATTTGTTCTGGAGCGCCAAATTTACTAGTAAGTTATACCTGTGGTTATACTGCGCAAGATATTCCAGGAATTTATTGGCAGAATCATCTCAGCGCTGATTTATGTTTTTATATTTATTTATTATAATATATTAATTAGTATACATTTATGTACGCATCTTATGTACATTATATCTAATATTTATTACTTTACTTAACATGTACACTTAACGTGTCTTATAATGTGTTATAATGTGTCTTAGAATGGTAATGAACATATTACTTGTAAGTAATATTATTGTCATAAATGTTTCAGTAGCTTTGTGTTTATTTTGAATAGCGTATCACATCGCATAGCTCTTTTTAGTGCACCTACTATGTTTTTTCTGCATCACCCTAAGGTTGGCTGATAGAAAATGCTTAAGGGATTAAGGCCGCCTCTGTACAAAGGATATCACCCATTTTGTTCGATGATTTGGGATTTAAAAAAGTCGGCGGCCAGGAATGATTTATATTTTATTTAAATGGTGGCAAGAGTACAAACATTTCTTTGTATGGCGACAATGCTGTAATAATAATAAAATAATTCTAAAAACCCCTAATACAAGTTGTCGTTTTAATTTTTACCTGGTAACTATATATCTCCGAACCCAAATGGTTTTCGACTTTGACGCCATAGTAAAAAATAATGCGTTACACCTGTGCTTTAAAATTGTGTAACTATTATTGATGGCCGCCAAAAATCCCAATTTTATCCCAGAATGGGTGATCTTCTTTGTGTAAAAATATAAATAAATACACTCTCTTGTTCACTTAGTTCGTAAATCTTGCACAAGTCGACTTGCTGCGGGTGTGTCCACAGTTTGAAAGTCGGTTGCAGGGGTTAACTTGCGCGGTCAAAATTGCTAGTGGATAGTGGATAGATGGTAGTGCTAAGGATTTTATGTTTAAGGTAATAACCATTGTTGCTTGATGCGTTAAAAATACAAGATCGGATTAAGTGGAAGAGGGTGCGCTGTGAATCTGAAATAAAAATGTTAAGAACGTTTTTTAATACTTTTTCTACTTTTTGCGAAGAAATGACATGATTTTGTCGAATTTAATTTGTGCCTATTTGCTTAAAATATTAAATGACGGAATAAAACTTGCTGAAAGCTTAAAGATCATTTATTTTAGAATATTCCTTTAAGTAAAGCGCTCGTTTTAAAAGCCATAAAAATCCAATAATGTTAAACGTCATATTCAACACGGTGAAATTAAAGTGACCTAAGAGCGAGGAAGCAATTAATCACATCCTTGATCAAAAGATTCTGACGAAAATGTTAGAAAGATTTTTAGTTTTAGATTTTACATTCACGATTTTGTCAGAGTCATCTGTTATATTAAGTTTTAAAATAGTTTGAAATACTTTGGAAGATTTTCAAACTAGATAGATTACTATCTAATTTCCTGTATATCTATCATGAAATAAACTCATGACAAATAGAAAGAGTCCTTCCTTGTTAAGGGATACAGATAAACAGTTTCCACAAGAAATTGACCACCTGCTGTGTCTTAACTTGTGATCTCTCATCTATTATATACTTTATTAAATGCGAGCGTGTAAAGGTTATATTTACGGGCCGGGGAAGCGTCCTCGTGTCGTGTTTGTTTGTACCAATTTCCTCCTCTGACGGTAATTGCGTTCAGAGAATTCTTGTAATATTGTTATTTTATCGACGCTTATATCGAAATCGTATAGAAATTGGAGCACGCCATTCTACAGATTTTTCACATATTTGCGAAATATTAACGAGATTATTCAATTGGAATTAAAAGGCTAACGACTGGCCTTATTTTGGACTGAATTTCTTAGCTTGAATACTCCAGGCCGATGACGGGTAACAGAATCAAACGTTGTGAGAAGAACTAGGTTGCCTACCTAGCCATACTATAGAGTGGTGATAATGGACATGTCCCAATTTGGCATAGACCCATGTTCAGGCGTGGAGCATATTGCTACACATACATAGAAGTTACCTATATAAATCGGAGCAGGGTTGTCAGAATACAGTTAGAATGGGACACAATTAGAAAAGAAAACGTGCGAGACGTATAATTTCTAATTAAATTTACGCGTAGGCACTCCAAACATAATTATACTCATCGTTTTATATAAGCTGCTTAGCGTTGTAGGGCTGCCAGTTACCAAAGTCTTAAAGCACAGACACACTTGAAATTAATTACACTGAGATGAATCTAAAGATATATTTTGAATGGAAATAATATGTATTGGTACTTGTTAAGGAATCGCAAGTTATTTCAGATATACATACTGTACGCTCGTATATTTTCAGTAAAAGCCTTTCTCCTCGTTATTTAATGACAAGAGTCGTGTAAATCAAAGACACAATTGTAGTAGCATACTTAGTTACAATTCGTTAGTAGTCTGGTACCAGTGCATTTCAAAGGCCTTAGGTCTGGCCTTAATTGGCAAGCTGTTGAATGACCATGCGATGCAATTGTACGAAATTTCATTTAAAAACGAAATTATATCATATAAATTAGTATCTAAATAATAAAATTGCGTTTTTAAGCCGAAAAATAAAACAATTTGGTCCTAAAAAGCCATGCTAAAAGTTTCAATTAGAAAATATTTATTAGATCACCATGTCATGTTCATGCGATCGCTTGCCATAGAACGCCGTGCCGTGACTATACAATATCACCGATATTATGCCCAACAGAAATTGTCAGAAACGTCAGACATCCCAATTAGAATATCAAATTAAGCATTTTTTTTATTTTTTATTATTTGCCTTCGTTTGACCGCCATCTCGCCTGATGTTGAGCGATGATGCGGTCTACGATGGAGCACGCTTGCACAGAAGAAACCGATTCACTCGTGACTTGAAGACATCCAGATTGTAGCTGTCGGGGAACACCCACTCCGGCAGCGCATTCCACTGTTTGTTAAAATTTAACCTTGATGAACAGTAAACATTGTTTTTAGGGTTCCGTACCCAAAGGGTAAAACGGGACCCTATTACTTAGACTCCGCTGTCCGTCTGTCACCAGGCTCTATTTCATGAACCGTGGTAGTTAGACAGTTGACATTTTCACAGATGATGTATTTCTGTTGCCGCTATAAGAACAAATACAAAAAAAAGAGAATAAAATAAATATTTAAGGGGGTTCCCATACAACAAACGTGATTATTTCGCCGTTTTATAGATAATGGTACGGAACCCTTCGTGAGCGAGTCCGACTCGCACTTGGCCGGTTTTTTAAGAAGTTGGTAACTTATTTATCTCGATTGATAAATAGTAAGTGTTTTGTTAAAAGCGAGATTAAAAAAAATACTAATACGGATAAAAAAAAAAACTGAATAAACCACTTTCTGGTTATTCAAATACCACGAGTAGCATAATTATGTTACACGTGGTATACGAGTATACCTCAGTGCGGTTCGTTAAAACAACAATTATCTGTATATAATCATTTTCGCGTCGTCGACCGCGTCGGACAGACGTGGCTTTTTCCTGAGATCCTGCAGTAAACATGAGGTTAATGAGAAAACTTAGAGCAAGGCCACACTGGATGTAGTCGAGCTCGGCGCATCAGCCAGCGTCCGGTGTGAACTAGCGTGCAGCACGCTACGCCATATCTATGATCTTTAAAGTTTTGTTGTTATAGCTTATTGAGGCGCAAACTAATTCACGTTGTAAAAACATACGTCGATAAGTGCTTATGTTATCTTTTTTAGAAATACTTCCTGTAGCTTAAATTATACACCGTGGGCCCGAGAAACCGAAAGATTTTAACCTTCGATTCCGAGGCCTAATTGGAGAAGAAAAACTATATATAGTTTGTTGAAAAAAGCTTAATTTTCGAAATATTCATTATTTAATGAAATTCACAAATCGAAAAATATCTATGGTGACAAGTCCCAGGAACGCGGTGTTGCGACTTTTGTCATACTATACCCCTCTCGCCGTATGTCTTATTTCACGGGGAGGGTTGTGAAGTGAGAAGTTTCTTATCCACTCACGCGATAATTTATAAATGTTGCCAGTTCAACCTAAGGTATTGTTTATAAGGAAGCACATAAGCGCTTATTACATTTGACTGAATTTAGTCTTCTAAATTCAGAAGCAACTTTACATCCTGACTGGCTAGTTAGGATCCTAACCGTCCTAACTCTTATTACACTTTCCTAAATCCTAATTAGGATTCCTAAATTCAGCCAAGTGTAATATAAGCGCTTTAAGTGAATTTAGGTATTCATAAGGAAAATAAAATCATTTTTTTTTTTCCTTTTTTCATCTTTTGTTGATATAACATTTCACTCATAATAGCATCAGAAAGGCGTGGTTAAAATCTTTCGGGTACCACGGGCCCACGGTGTATAAATGTGATGAAATCGCTTTAATATACACAGCTAATTATACGTTTCCGGTTCGATAAATATTTTTAAAGGGGAAACAGTCGGAGCTTTCACCCAGGAATCAATATTCTTCCAACGCTAAGTTCGGATTATGAATAAAAAATCTTCAAATATTGTTTCTGGATCATATTGGGACGGTTTCGCCACTGTATGGTGTGAACTGACTCTTATTTTCCTTTTCTTTTGCTTGAATTTAATTTGTTTTAAGCATTTAATATACGGATTGTTCCAGGGTAGTTCTAAGCAAAGAAGAAATTACTTCTTTTTTCTGTGCTTGTATTATAAAAATATAAAATTTTAAAGAATCACAAAGGATTACTTGCTAGGTATCAAAGTAATTGAGTTCTATGAAATGTTATTTACTTTTTACAATAGCTTTTCAAGGCATGGTGTCCCAAAACTCGTGGTCACGGAGGGAAAGTACTTTAACATAAAAATCAAAGACATTTTATTTTTAAAAGTAGAAAATGCTTACTTCTTTAAATTATTTTTAAAACGTCTCTCTTGCCTGAGCCCGGAATTGAATTGACGAAACAGCAAAAAGTACCAAACAACAAAAACAATAACAATTACGCGGAACAAAATCTGTCAATAAAACACATTGTCTTAAATTAAAGAAAGGAAGGGACATCTAACAACAAATAAAATAAGGTGTTTTTTTATGCTGCCTTGGTGTCATCGAATTGAGATGTTACCTGTTAGATTTATTTCATCGTCTTCCGTCAATTTTAGACACAATGTTTATTGGAGAGATTTGATCCTAAATATCGATTGGCAAAATAAAAATTTAGGCTGATATTTTTCCGTGTTTGTGCTGGTTCGACTTCCGGAACAAAACAGGGACTAAAAAAAATCTTGGTATGGAGTATTGCTTTACTTGTAAAGATACAAAGGAGTTTCCCAAGAGGAAGTTTGAAATTTTTATTTTTTTAAATTGGTCTTTCCCTTATTACGTGTTTTGGGACACTTGGTAAAAGCAAATCACTTATTAATACAGATTATCCAATTGAATTCCAATTACAGTTGAGTTGTTAGATCATTTAATAAATTCTTTTTTTTGCACCCTGACAATTATATAATTCTCATGATTTTTCGAGAATTTAAATGATTTTCTTTAGAGAACAGGGTTTTACTGACTTTTTACTATTTATACTTAGTAGGTAAGCCAATAAATAACAGAATAAAATGTATCAAGTATCTATTTCTTTGTACTGAATGATAACTATGATAAGATAAAAAAAAATAACTTTAAAAAAAAGTAAAAACCGACTTCAAAGAAATACTAAAAGGAGTAAAATAATTACCACAAAATTATAAAATTAACAGTTTCAGAAGTCGGTGGCTTCTATTTGTTTCAGTGTAGAGTTGCACCGACTTCTGAAACTGTTAATTTTATATTATGGTAATTATTTTACTCCTTTTAGTATTTCTTTGAAGTCGGATTTTACTTTTTTTAAAGTTATTTTTATTAAATACGTTTTAGTGTCATAATTTTAACCCCCTCCTTCATAACCCTTCTTTTTGGCTTTGACGTAGTCGGGCATAAAAAGTCCTTTCAAATGATACCTTAAACGATATAATGAAAACATTCCAAAGGGGGGAGGGGGGGACACGCACCCCCTCCTCTTTTCAAGTAGTCAGTTCCCAACAACAAATATAAACAAAGCAATATTAGTAATTTGTAAATTTTGCTTTGATCCGATGAGGAGTTCCGTTCCATATCTCTGAAGTTCATGGTCTGATCATAACAAAATTTAAATGGGACCAATCGGGAAGTATACCCTTTCGAACAAAAAAAGATTTTTTCAAATCGGTTCATAAATGACGGAGATATGAGGTAACAAACATAAAAAATAAAAATAAAACATAAAATAAAAAATAAACTTTAAAAAAAAGTAAAAACCGACTTCAAAGAAATACTAAAAGGAGTAAAATAATTACCATAATATAAAATTAACAGTTTCAGAAGTCGGTGGCTTCTATTTGCTTCAGTGAAGAGTTGCACCGACTTCTGAAACTGTTAATTTTATATTATGGTAATTATTTTACTCCTTTTAGTATTTCTTTGAAGTCGGTTTTTACTTTTTTTTAAAGTTTATTTTTTATTAAATAGGTTTTAGTGTCATAATTTTAACCCCCTCCTTCATAACCCTTCTTTTTGGCTTTGACGTAGTCGGGCATAAAAAGTCCTTTCCAATGATACCTTACACGATATAATGAAAACATTCCAAAGGGGGGGAGGGGAGGACACGCAGCCCCTCCTCTTTTCAAGTAGTCAGTTCCCAACAGCAAATATAAACAAAGCAATATTAGTAATTTGAGAATTTTGCTTTGATCCGATGAGGAGTTCCGTTCTATATCTCTGAAGTTCATGGTCTGATAATAACAAAATTTAAATGGGACCAATCGGGAAGTATACCCTTTCGAACAAAAAAAGAATTTTTCAAATCGGTTCATAAATGACGGAGATATGAGGTAACAAACATAAAAAAAAAAAATAAAAAAAAAAAAATAAAAAAAAAAATACAACCGAATTGAGAACCTCCTCCTTTTTGAAGTCGGTTAAAAAATACAACCGAATTGAGAACCTCCTCCTTTTTGAAGTCGGTTAAAAAGATCGTAAAAATAACTAAAGCATTCTATGCTTTCTATGTATCCTTCCATTAGTAGAACGCATATCAGAAATCTCGTGCCTGCAAATTTTTATGCACGTTTTATGCAGGAACACGCTGTTAAAACCATTTTCAACGCTCAGTGCCTAAATAAAGTAGTTTTTGGAAACCTCTAGGTACGACACGACACCGATGAGGCCGAAAATATCCGGGCTTACGTTCGTCCCTCGTGGTTTAAACAAAAATCCGTCCAAATGCATGTCGTACATTCATTAACTTAGGGTTCTGTAGCATTTATTAAGTAGCAGACCTCAAAGTATGGGCCGCAAAATTACGTTGGTTGGTCGCGGAAAGTACGTGGGGAAACGTATTAATCCCCATCTAGCTAGCGAGTCGTAACAGGCGATGAACCTGGCACAGTAATTGAAGGGTCCACTGCAATAATGAAAACGTCCTTTTTACTTTGTTTTAAGATATTTTGCTTCTTATTTTTATAAATGGTCAAAGAAAACTCTGATTTAAAAATTTCATTTATTTATTTATTTCAGTACATGGAGGACTTACAGCTTATGAAAACAGACAAAAAAGAAATCATAGTCCCCAGAAAGCCAATTACAAATCCTCACGTATAGATTTATAATAAAATTTGTGGTGTGAGCACAAAAACAAAAAACACATCGCCTTAATTACAATAAGAAGCAATACAAATGAACACCTATGACGCTGAGCGTTCTAGCCGTGTATCTGATTTAAAAAAACTTATTTATCTCGGGACTGTAAGCGATATTGCTGAGTTTGTAAACGAGATTACGAACTGCATTATATCAAGTGTGTGAATGACATATTTACTTAGAATTAAAGAAATTTTGGACATTCATCAATATTGCAGTGGACTCTTCAATTGTGCCCGGAAAATGGCAGTGAGCTCGCCACCTATTACTGGGGATTTAATCCAAGAGTCGAAACGTGGATGTTCGTACTGACTCTTTCAATAGGAGAACACCTCTGCTTACCCCTTCGAGGATAATAGGTGTGACTGAAAATTGCTTTATCTTAGTAATTCCACATAGAACTAGAGTGTCTCGTTTTTTTTTTTGACTTTGCGATGAAACCTTCGCTGCCGTGCATAACGCAAAAGCGGTATCTAAGGGAAAGCTAATTTCGAGAAAATTAAAGTTTTGTAAATATAGTTTCTTTATCCTCTTAGTGATTTGTAAAAATTTTTGCGTTGTGCCAGAATGTTCTAAATATGATCCCGCTATTTGACTTAGTTCATTAGATGCGTATTTTTTAAAGCTATCTGATGCCATAAGAATCAACTATACTTTTTATTTTTTGAGATACCGCTTTTGAGCTTAGCACGGCAGTTCGTTGGTGACAAATAAATCAAGATTGTAGGTCAATGGGAAGCACTATATAGGTTTTGATGTGTCAGTTATTCCATCAGTATGATCTTTTTGTTGCATTGAGTTAGTGTATTTTTAACAGGACTGTGAAGTTGTGTTGACTGTAGTATTTGGCGGACAGACAGACAGGCAAACAGACAGACGGACAACAAAGTAGAATTACTTTGTTGTCCGTCTATATGCATAGGATTATAAGGGTTCCGTTCTTACATTTCGAGGTACGGGACCCTAAAAGCCAATTTTTTGGAAAATGAAATGAAAAAAACCATGACCTTAAAATAGGCAACGAAATAAAAAAAACATTGAAATACCAATAATGTTGCCTGAGGTGAATGTACTCAGCAGTGGCGTAGGGTGAAGTTTCTTAAAAGGGAAGCCGGACCAAAAAATGCTTACCTTGCTCAAGTGTGATGCGTAATTTCCAGTAACTTCTCGTTTCGAAAGGGAAGCCGATAGGAATCGAGTTGTATGGAGCCTTCGCCACTGGTACTCAGTCGTTTGTAAAAATGTAATCTTTTGATAAAACTTTCAGACAAATGAAACACTTCAATTCATTACTAACATTGTCCGAAAACGTAAACAAAAAGTACGATTCTAATTTGGAAATGGAATTCATTGTCTTTTACAACTGCTATTGGCCATACAAAGTGTGACATGGCATGCAACAACAACATAAAAGCATTTATACCCGTCCCCCATTTAGACAAAAAGGAAACTGTAAAATATATATTTATAAATAACTAAGATATATCGTAGCGGTAAGTGTATTATAATTGTTTTCTTTAGGAAAAGGTATTAGCTAATTCAAGTGAAAAGTATTCTTTCGAGGGAGGCGATGGCTGTTTATGAGTTTGTAGGGTGTGCTTTTTTGAGAAGGTCGGCCCTTCTAGGAAACGCACTTTCTGCGGATTTGTAGGTGGCTGATGCTTTTTTTGGAGGAGGTTGGTTGGGACCGATATTGTTTGGAATTCTGTTGTGGAATTCGTGCCGGTGGAACTGTATAGCGGTTCTCTGATGTTGACATTTAGAAGGTACCTATGAGGCTTGCATAGTCACAAAAGTGTACTAGTGCCTCGAAAAAAAAAGAATTAAAAAAAAAAAAAAGTAAAAAGTATTTTGTTGACGTTTTATTTGAATAGTATTAAATAGTATACAAAGTGGGGTTGACATTATGATAATAAATGATACCACAGGTTCTATGTTGTGTTCTAGTACCGTACACAAAAAATCTGTTACTTCCAAGCACATTTTTTGTCGCACGATTTTTCAATTTCACTCATTCATGTAGATGAAGGGACGTTGAAGTGGAAACTTATGTTAACTATATCTGTTCTACACGTGTAAATAAAGAAAATTTTGATATAAACGGGTCATTGATTTACATAACTTCGCGTAGAGATCTTGTTATTCGTAAAATTATTAAATCGTACGAAAATTCCTGTGACTAAACTATTGAATGTATACATGATTGATTTATTTGTGTTCGGTCGTGAAACTCATCATAGAATACGTGGTATCATTTAATGTCATAACGTAATCCCCACTTTGTGTAAACTAGTTTTTATTTGAATAAGCTATCATTCTTAATTTCCGAGGAATTCATTGCTCCCGAATTTATTTCCCAAATACCTATATATCAAAACACCCTTAAAAAGGTACATTGTGCTTAAATGAGGAACAAGGCATGTATTTCGTATCACTGCCATTTTCCCTTGAGAAGTAAACAAAGCAACAAGTACGAACAGCAGCATGAAGTAAGTTGGTGTGTCTGACGTCACTCAATGGGAGTACCTGTATAAAGTTGGCACTTTGTTTGTGAATGATATACAGCTTGCCAACTGCATGAAAATGTTTTCGTATCGGAATGAAAACATGTTAATTGTAATTAAATCACAACATCTAAGTGGGTGCGCACACAAAATCTGGGGGCAAACGCAGCGTTTGGTGAAACATATTTCGTTTCATAGTCGAAATCATAATTGCAAGTAGGCTGCACATCCAGTCGGCAGTAGTGATGGGACTCGTCTATTATTAAACGAGTATGAGGGAGGGCCTCAGTTTACATCGTGAGGCAGCCCTCATTTGAGGAGAGGATAGGTGAGAGGGACAGGTGGGCTTGCTTGTACGCTTCCGCATACCGCTTCGCTGGGCGAGGGAGGAGAGAGAAAAGGCGCCGAGTGCGCGAACGAACACTCATCAAATATTTACATCCCCATCACTTACGCACTCACTCGCTCATCAGTCAGATACACACTCGCGCTTATACAAATAATAAATTGAGGAAGA
Source organism: Amphipyra tragopoginis (assembly GCA_905220435.1). Taxonomy (NCBI): domain Eukaryota; kingdom Metazoa; phylum Arthropoda; class Insecta; order Lepidoptera; family Noctuidae; genus Amphipyra; species Amphipyra tragopoginis. Next base: position 16,392,109 of record HG991997.1, read on the forward strand.
TGAGGTGGTTCAAAGTTGAAAATCGAGTAAGTAATCTCTCATTTTTCATTTTGAGGAAATCAGACGAGGTAACTCTCGAGTGTGGGGCACATCACTAGTTAGCAGTTATCACGTAGTTGCACTGAATATACCCTAATTATTGCATAGTTTATAATTGAGACTGCATGTGCAGTTTACTTGCAGTTATAATTAGGAATATGGAACGAAATATGTTTCAGCGAACGCCGCGTTATTAGTCCCCCTGAGCATTGTCCGTTGCGAGCAGATCAGCTCAAATAAAAGAAACCACACATAATGGCTGCTTAAGATCATTAGGTTTAATTCACATACGATTTTTTGCAGTAACGTGTCGGGACATCACTTGCTTTGCTAACTACATCCACCAAATCAATACGACAGTTGTGTCACTCCGCTGTGACGGTGATGTCAGGTTACTATGAACTTATTAAGGTATGACGTCATTTGGTAGTAGTGTTGTCTCTGTCTTGTGAACAATTTTAAATCGTTTGTAACTTGGGCATTATCATTAATTTTTTTTTTACTGTTCCTTATTATTTTTGTAATAGTTTCAAAATATCTAATAAAAAAGTCAAATACCCTATTGCACTGACTACATCCTAGTTGCCTTAAAAGCTGTATTTGGCAGTTGCATAGTTTACAATTGAGACTGCATGTGCAGTTTACTTGCAGTTATAATTAGGAATATGGAACGAAATATGTTTCAGCGATCGCCGCGTTATTAGTCCCCCTGAGCATTGTCCGTTGCGAGCAGATCAGCTCAAATACAAGAAACCACACATAATAGCTGCTTAAGATCATTAGGGTTAATCCACATCCGAATTATTGCAGTAACGTGTCGGGACATCACGTGCTTTGTTAACTACATCCACCAAATCAATACGACAGTTGTGTCACTCCGCTGTGACGGTGATTTCAAGTTACTATGAACTTATTAAGATAGGACGTCATTTGGTAGTAGTGTTGTCTCTGTCTTGTGAACAATTTTAAATCGTTTGTAACTTGGGCATTTCATTAAATATTTTATTGTTATTTTCACTGTTCCTTATTATTTTTGTAATAGTTCCAAAATATCTAATAAAAAAGTCAAATACCGTATTGCACTGACTACATCCTAGTTGCCTTAAAAGCTGCATTTGGCAGTTGCATAGTTTACAATTGAGACTGCATGTGCAGTTTACTTGTAGTTATAATTAGGAATATGAAACGAAATATGTATCAGCGAACGCCGCGTTATTAGTCCCCCTGAGCATTGCCCGTTGCGAGCAGATCAGCTCAAATAAAAGAAACCACACATAATAGCTGGATTAGATCATCAGGGTTGATCCACATCCGAATTTTTGTAGTAACGTGTCGGGATATCACGTGCTTTGCTAACTACATCCACCAAATCAATACGACAGTTGTGTCACTCCGCTGTGACGGAAATTGGAGATCGCTGCGACGTGACTCCGAAGTGCGCTAGCGTTTCTACCCTTATTTTACATGTTATTTTAACGTGAGTCAAGAGTCTACACTAACTGTAATTGTAACCATCGAATTTAAGCCGACAAGTTGTGTTCAGAAGCTAACAACAGAAAAAAATACAGTAATATACAAGGTTAGTTGGAAAGGGCGTACTAATCCGCAGGCTACGTAAAGTATCACTGATGACTGTTTTACAGGAAGTGTTGAAATTTAAAAACTCGTCAGTTTTTATTTTCATGTGAAATTATTTTTATTTTAGTTTTCTAGAAAATTCTTCATCCCTGTTTTAATTACGAATTCAGAAAAAGGAGCTTCTAATCCATGATCTAAAATGTGAACTAAAATGTAAATACAGCTGAACATAGCTGAGGATAGATAGATTTTAGCGTATTTTTTATGAAATCTTTGAACAGCTAAGTATTTCTCTTAAACTATTTATTGACTTTTGGAGAAAGTGGTAGAACAAAAGTTATTAATTATTATGGGTACATTAACAGCCTTTCAGATTAGTACCCCCTTTCTGACTATCCTTGTACAAGGTTAATCGAAAAGGTGGTACCAATCCGAAAGAATGTTAATGTACCCATAGGTAATAGTGAATAACTTTTGTCCTACTACTTTCACCAAAAGTCGATAGTTTAAAAGAAATAGCTGTTTAAAGATTTCATAAAAAAATACGCTAAAATCTATCTATCCTCAGCTATGTTCAGCTATATTTACATTTTAGTTCACATTTTAGATCATGGATTAGAAGCTCCATTTTCTGAATTCGTAACTAAAGCAGGGATGAAGAATTTTTAAGAAAACTAAAGTAAAAATCAATTTGCATGAAAATAAAAATTGTCGAGTTTTTAAATTTCAACACTTCCTTTAAAACAGTCATTAGTGATACTTTACGTAACCCGCGGATTAGTACCCCCTTTCCAACTAACCTTATAGATAAAGACTTAGAACTTACAAGTTATACAAAAATAAACCAATAGAAACTGGAATAATATTAGTGAAGTATGGATTTAGTGGATGCTACCCGCTCCATATGTCACATCAATCAATAATTTTAGGCGTACATACAACTCGGTCACCTAAGGCGGTCACAGACACGTTTACTTTGTCAGTATAGTTGTAACTTCAGAAACTACTGCGACAATGTTTTTTACGGTCAGTATATGTATAAATCATTTTATACAAGTTTAGCTTTAGTATACACTAAACCTGAAACTATACTTGGGAGCAAATAAATCGAGCCACTTCTATTTTTCACGTAAGTATAATTGTTATTTGTTTTGGTATTATGGTACAGATCAATTCTAAACATATGTCGCCTAAAAGGTTATTTGATAACCTTTACAATGAGGGTAGTTTTTTGTATTTTGAATGATATAATTCATGAAACCAAAACTAATAACTAGGACACGTGAAAAGGAGTGGCTCGATTTCTTTGCTCCCAAGTATAGTTTGTTCAGAATCTCTAGGAGAATCGATTGGCAGGGCCCTCTTTCCCACTGGGCCCTCTTTCCCACTGGGCACTCTGGGTACGTGCCCAGGGCCCCGCTATCGATAGGGGCCCCCTAGTTCCTGCCAGATCACTAAAAGATAACCGATATTTATTAGGTACCGATAATCATATTTAGTTCGAAAAAATCAAATGACTGACTACAATATCTACTTGCTTATTAGCTTTTGCATGCGCGAAGCTAATCTACTCTCGCCCGAAAACCAGGCTTTCCGATTACAGCATGTTTATGTTCATAAAAAATATATAAAAATACATTTTAATGGTATACTATATTTTTTTGTCTTTCAATTGCTATCTTTAATGCAACAATACTTCATTTCTTTTTCTGTTGTAAAAAAATAGTGCTTTTTCAAGGTCACCAGGGGCCCCATTATCCTAATGTGTCCAGGGCCTCCATTAGTTTAAAAACGGCCCTGTCGATTGGCATAGTTTTTATAGGTACCACGTTAAATCTTGCATTTTTTTTGTCGTAAATTTCAGTTTTGTTTCAATAGGTTTCTATGCATAACAGTGGACGGGAATATTACCTTGAGGCTTGAGACGGTCCGCTCGGTCAGTTTCCGTGTATAAGACAATCCCTGTATAGCACATGTTACACATTTCACACTCTACTGGGGAACTTAACGCAACATAAACTAAGGTGTAACTTGGACATTTATTTAAAAAAAATACATATACATACTCCGGTAATTCTGATTAAAATCTTGGTGGGGTGTCTCGGTTTTTGTGTATGCTAAAAATAGTGTTGTATATATTTTTATTTGTTTCGAATGCCGACTGTAACCAATGTCGGACCAATTTGCGTTGTGGCCGTGCACTATTCGAAATAGTGGAAACAGGGAAGCTTATTAGACTAGCAGCGTAGTAATGGACTGTGTTGCATCTTCGTATAGGTCTAGATAAATAGTACTGGCGCGGTTTGTGGTATCTCCTTACTGAATAATATTTGTTCTGGAGATTGGTAATTCTGATTAAAATCTTGTTGGGTGTCTCGGTTTTTGTGTGTAATAAAAATAATGTTGTATACGAGATACTGTAAAATAGAACCTTAGTGAGGTAAACGAAGCCACACCGTGTTAAAACGTTCTGCCCAGCCTTTTCCCAACTTAGTTGGGGTCAGCTTCCAGTCTAACCAGGTGCGGCTGAATCAATCTGCCTAGCCTTTTCCCAACTATGTTGGGGTCGGCTTCCAGTCGAACCGGATGCAGCTGAATATCAGTATTTTACATGGAGCGACTGCCTATCAGACCTCCACAACCCAGTAACTGGGTAATACGATACTCTTGGTAAGACTGGTTGTCAGACTTTCTGGCTTCTGACCAACAGTAACGACTGTCAAAGATCTACAAATGACAGCCGGGACCAACGGCTTTACGTGCTTTCCGAGGCACGGAGGAAACTCGCTATGGTAAATGGTCACCCATCCACAGACCAACCTCGGCAAGCGTGGCCTAACCCGGAAGATCGGTCTATGCGGCTGTAATTATTTAGCCACGAGCTCCTCTAACCAGGTGCGGCTGAATACCAGTATTTTACACGGACCGACTGCCATCAGACCTCCGCAACCCAGTTACTGGGCAGTTTCAACTTCAAAACTCATTTATTCAAAATAGAATTACTTAGTTCTTTTTTACATAATACAGCCCCTAAAACCGGGCCCCGCTCTTCAGCGCGGAATGCCGATATCCTAAGGGCGTTTGTGCACTACAAGGAATTTTACTGTCCGGCAGTCCGATTTTTTACGGTCCGATATGGCACGCCATAAATGTTTATATCAGTTTGTGCACTATACGTAATTTTACCGTCCGACATTTTACTTTTCTCCATTCCGGACCGTTTTTCCGGTCCGAGATGAAAAACGTGTTTATGCTTGTGCACTGCGTCCGCGATCAGTATTATTCACGAGCGGGCGGGGCGTGTAGTTTCAAAGAGAGCTACCCTAAACTGAGGGTCTACTCCCTAAGTCCGTCAGCGAAGTTAGTCGCCCGTCCGAAATTAGCCCGAAACGTAGGAGTGAACAAAACAAGTGTCAAGTTTAACTTTTCGGACGGGTAAAAACACATCGGTAGTAGGGACAACTGTCAAGTCGTGTTGTCATTCATTCTTAGTTCGGGCCCCGAAATAATCGTATATCCGTAGGTGACGCTGAGGAGTAGGAAACGCTCGTAACTAAGGCCGAAACCACGAACTTCGTGCTTAGGGAGTAGACCCCCTGCGCCGCACCGATCCGAGTAAAGACGACAAGTGCACAAGCCAATCATCCGTTTTTTTCATGCCACATCGGTCCGTAAAAAATCCTAAAGATTCCTTGTAGCGCACAAACGCCCTTAGGTTAGTTCGGTTGTCAGACTTTCGGGCTTTTGACTACCCGTAATGACTGTCATAGGTATTCGTATGCCACCTGGGACCGACGGTTTAACGTGCTCTCCGAGGCACGGAGGGGTCTTGATGTGTAACGAACGGTCACCCATCCACGGATTAACAGCGGCAAGCGCCGTTTAACGTTGCAAATCGCTGTTGTTAATTAGCTACAAGCCCCTTTCTAGATAATAAGACAGGTATAGGTATCTTTTCAAAGTTTAAAAGAGAGAAAACTAGAAGAAAAGTTTTCTCTATCACTAAAGTTTTCTTACTTCTATTGGACACGTGTATGAAGTTACTCTTAGGGCCATAACACACTCACATTTAGCGTATCTTACGCCGCGTACTGAGTAACATACGCGACGCAAAACACGCTTAACGGCTGCAGACACACTGAGCGTATCTTACGCGGCTCATGTTTCGTCGCGATACGCGTATGCCTCGCGCTACATTAGAGCCTACGCGGCCTCACTACACGTCGTTACGCCGAGCGTAACAGGATCTAGAGTGCGCGCAAGATAACTCTGCGCGCGACTGAGGGCGTGCTAAACGTTGCCATGATCGCAAAAGTTCAAATTACCGCTTTTTAAGCTTAACTTTTTATCGCTAAACATAATTTTCCCGTTAAATATTCCTACAATCAGGTAGTTCTACTATCAAAATTGATAAAACGGCACACACTTTGATGGACCATGATTAGTTCCGATTTCGGCCGCGCGCAGACTTATCTTGCGCGTACTCTAGAAGTTTCGCACCCATCTTGCGTTGTTCGCGTATTTTCAGCGGCCACAGCCACACTAAGCATATTTTGCGTCGCGAATCTTATGCCGCGTACTGCGCTAAATACGCTATGTGTGTTTTGGCCCTTAATGTGAAAGCTTCATCGTTGATAATTATGACGTAGTACCTTGTTTGCGTTTAACAGTGATAGATCTGGGTTATTAGAGGTATATAAACTATGTACTCTGCGTCAGGTAGGTACTGTTTATTTAATTACCATAGCTTTTTGTTTCTGTTTCCTTCGTTAAGTTTTTATGAAATGTTTAAGGTAATAGACAAAAATGTTGCTGTGTTTTAATTATTAGATGGCACAACTTGAAAGATACGTCATAACTTAAATTTTAACTCTCTAAATACTTCAATGGCTATACCTGATTCCTATTATTGTAAGTTTGGTAGAGTAATAAATTTATTAGTAACGTTGGGGTCACCAATTTAGGGTTAGGTAAGTACCTATAACATTTTGTTAGAAGGGGTGAATTGCAAATAAAGTTATTTTTTAGATATACAGTATGGTACACTAACGACATGATAAACACTTAATTCTATCGACATAAATATCTTCTTTTGTAATACTAGCCCCTTCTAAAAATAGCAAATTAAAAAAAAACCTTTTCATTAATTAAATTAACCCACTTCTTGCCACGCTAAATGATTTATTGACTATTTTAAACTATTTGGCAAGACAAAAAGTCGGTTAAAAGGAAATAAAGAAAAAGTAGTATTTTTTTAGTTTATACTTTTTTATGAGTTTTTTTTTTATTGAAATAGACGAGGAAGATTGCTAGCTCGCAAATAACAAAAACATGGAACCTAAAAAATTTATAATTATAAATTACTGGGCAAGTCAAAAATCAAAATAGCTAAGTTTGGAGAGGAGGTGGTTGGTATTACATAATGAGGTATTTTTGTTGATAGAACTAAGGGTTTAGCATGTCATTAAATTTTCGGTAGTGCAATACCAAACACACTGTTTATGTCCACTGGTAATAGGATAATAATTACTATCGACGTAACTATGTGGTTGCGCGGAGACGACTGACTGCACGAGGCCAGAATCGCATCAGCTTGTTCAAAGATGTTTATATTGTAATGGTATTTATTGTTATTCTGTGTACATACACATATATATCAATAACATAACATCACGCTTGTAGGTATTCCTCAAAGGGTTGGGCAAACGTGTTTAGTACATCCGCATTTGGCCGTTATGTTTTTGTCTCATAATAGGGGGCGAGCCTGTTGCCATCACCAGGGTACAAATCCAGATTCCAGTCTGCTACTGAGAAATTGCACACGGAAAAATACATTAACACTTTGCCCAACCTGGGAATCGAGCCCAGGACTTCACGTTGATCAGTCTCGTTTGCGACCACTAGTAGACCAACGAGGCAGACAACAGTGTACAGACACATAGCTACATATAATTAACCATCGCAATGTGAGTGACCATTTTTCGCACTTATATATTTTTATTTATTTTTCTGACCAAGCCTGTTATTTTCTGTCATCGTCATGAGCGTAAGCCAGGATCGACAGTGATCGACATGGCTTGCGTAGATAAGACTGAGCGATCAAGCTTCACGTATTTATAGGAAACTGTGCCAAGAAAATTGTAGGCGTGTTTTTATTAGTCTTATATAAGTATTGGCTATATATCTACATAGGCTGTTTATCTAGAAGAGACCCAAATATACTTACGTATTATATTGTTCGCATAAAGTTCGAATTGATTTAGTTAAGCCAAACCGTCAAACGATATTCACAAACCCAACTACTTGTGACCCCATCAGACTTTATTACGGCTATATATTTTCTGTCTATTGTTTCGTAGAAAGTTGAGAATCAATTTTACCGTGTGTAGGAATTTCATTCGACTCGGGTAGTTGGGAATAGAAAACTGTGTCGTGCGAGAGTACAAAGTAACTTATTATTGCAGAACTTTTGCTTTGGCTCGTTGGCCATATCGTCCGTGTGCTCACACTTCTCTTGACGTCTAAGTTTATGATTGTTGACATTAACGCTAATAACTTTGAGTCTGCGACTGATGAGGGCTTGAAATTGCCGCGGGTCACACAAAGGCGGGTACTTACAGCGATTATTTTAAATTACTCTGAACTCAAATGAGGGCACTGTGCGTAACGTACCTGAGGTGACCTACCTCATAGTCGAGAATGATTCTAAGTAGGTAGATATAAACTGCCATGATTGGGAATACATTCGGCAAAAAATAATCTCATAACCTAATCGTTTACAACAGTTTCTAGAGGACGTAAAGTATCATCCACTCGGAAGAAACAGTTCGTTATGACCAGCAATTTGGGTTTTGTGGAGCGTTATTTTTGTCCAACGCACCGTTGACTACGATTTAACTTTTTTGCTGTAACTTGGTATCACAGAAATCGATTTAATTCCGCAATAACATAATAAGCGTCCCCTTGTAATTGGGTTAAAGAGGTCAGAAGCCAGTCTTTATGTGTAAAAAAACTCACAGCCCCCTTATTCAGAACGATTCGATTAGTCAGTTGTCGAACGGTTCGGTAAGCTATCTCTTTTTCTCTTACTGTGAGCATCGCAGACGGAGCGAGATAACAAACTGAATGGGTCGACAACTGCTTATCGAATAGTTTCTGAATCGGGGGGCAGGTCGACTTCCTTCCAGACCGCAACCTGTGCATATACCAGTGTTCCGAAACACGTTGTCATGGAGGTATACTACTTCGACTATTCAAAATAGCAAACACTTAAAGAAAACTTCATTTCGTTTTTTAAAGTGAGCAATTGTGCATTCATAGCTTTTCATAAAGTCTCTTGCCTGACTTTACATAGTTGGGGAATCTCTCAAGTTTTTATTTTACTCTTTTCAAAGTATCTACGAGCACAACTTTACTTTGTAGCTACTTTGAAAACCACTTGGTTCCTATTAGTGGTGGGTCGTTAACGATTTTTGGGTTAACGCAACGAAGCTGTTAATTTCATCCTGTTAACCTGTTAAAAAAGCCGTTAACGTTATTAACAGGTTTTCATTAATGTAACAGATTTGTACCAACGTAGCAGTTAATAGACGAAACGTAGTCGTTCTTTCAACGCAGAAGAAACAGATAATTTTAGCTGGTTTTGCGTTAGCAGCTTCAGATAAAGTTAGCGACTTTTGAATACCTATTCGTTGAGTCAGTAATATGCGCTTTGCCAAAATCGTTGAATGAAACAGTTGATAGATTTAACGGGTTTTGCGGTAAACAAAAAGCAGTTAATTCGTTAACATTAGATTAACAGTTAAAAAAAGCCGTTCGTTGAATTAACGCCCAATCCTAGTTCCTATAGCTATTATTATGTCATTATTATAGGTATTGTTATTTACGCGGATGTGACCGGACCTCACGCTGCGTGTACATTGACGATAGATTGATGACTAATCAAACATCAAGGAATGGCAGTGAGGACCACTTTAGGCGATTGTTTCTCTGAGTCCGTTATTCGCTGAAACATCTCTCTGGAGTCTACTCCAATCATAATTGAATTGAGTCTACTCAATTGTAGTTGTAAAAATGCATTTGAATTATTGACATCATTAAGTCTGTATTACCACGATTTTTGTTTTGTAATTATTGCTTCGTGGTGATTGCACTTATACAATGCATTGGTTTGAATTGCATTGACTCCGCACAATACTGGTCTTTTCATGGAAAACTATCGTAAAATTTAAGCGAAGCAATTAAGGCTTCGCTTCACCGACTGTTTCGTTTTATTTTATTTTGAAGGCACTCTAAAGTTGAACTGAATGTCTGTATTTTATACCTAATAATAAAATAGGAGATGCTTGTTAGTTTATAATAGATTTTTGAAATGAAAATAGTCGTAAATGGTTCTTGGACCGATTTTACTTTATGTAAAAGACACAACAACATAATCGTTCAGGGGTGATTCTATCATTACAGTTATCGCTAATATCGGTATGTTAGGATTGTGAGCAAGGTAAATGTAGTAAATAAAACCAACATAGACTCTCCACCATTGAGAGTACTTGTATTTGGGTTAGTATTAGTAACATGAACTAGATCACAATATAATAATTTACACAATTATTACAAGATCATAAAATAAGGACAAGCTAGTCAGATATAAAAGGTCAGACTTCTTCAGCTCTTCAGCACCGAATGGTCCCGCTTCGTCGAATGACCACCGCCTTTATAACATCGGGTGCGTTGATCCATATCGACGACTACCTTTCTATGTCAACATTGCCCAGTGCTACCCGCTACCGATAACATTTAAGAAAACGCGTGCTATGATAAAACATCATAGAGTTACATACATTGAAAATGTTGTATGGACGTGATAATTATGGACAACGCATTCAAAACATGTATTTACTGCCTTCTCGTTCTGCCTAGCTTCGTAAATCCCGGCTTTTGTTAGATTCCGCCTTCCTGCGCAATCAATTTCCTTCACTTAACCCGTACCCCAAGTGTGAGTTTTTTTCGTTAACTACTGTAGTTGCGTCACGACAAAAATGTATGATTTAGGCTGCGTCTCTAGGCGCACCGTTTAATTAACGCGCGAATATTAGTTAGTGAACGGTGCGCCTAGAGACGCAGCCTAAATTTTCATACATTTTTGTCGTGACGCAACTACAGTAGTTAACGAAAAAAACTCACACTTGGGGTACCGATGTTCAATCCTCAATGGTTGATCACAGCATTCAAGAGTCAAAGTTGGGCCAATGTTAAGTTCCTTTTTTAATTAAATTGATTCAAAGGTTCTAATTATAAAGTTGAGTGAGATAAAATAGATGTACCTACTTATTAAGTAGAGAAAAAGGTTTAAAGTTCAAAAAGATAGTTTATTACTGTTCTGTTGGCGTTAACTCTTGATTTGCGACATTTTGGAATATTAATCTAACTGAACAATATACAAGGTTAGTCGGAAAGGGGATACTAATTCGCGGGCCACTTAAAGTATCACTGATGAATGTTTTAAAGCAAGTGTTAAAATTTAAAAATTCTATAATTTTTATTGCCATGCTTTTTTTATTACAGTTTTTTAAATTCTTCATCCCTGCTTTCGTTACTAATTCAGAAAATAGAGCTTCTAATCCGCGATCCCAAATATGACCTAAAATGTGTACACAGCTGATCATAGCTGAGGATAGATAGATTTTAGCGATTTTTTTATGCAATCTTTGAACAGCTATTTCTCTTAAACTAATGATAGTTATTAATTATCATGGATCTTTTAACAACCCTTTCGGATTAGTACTCCCTTTTTTTACTAATTCTGTCTTTTTGTTTTGCAAGGATTTAAGATTTGATCCCTCAGTTCAGATGCACATTTTCCGACCAACCTTGTATAAGAGCGTTACGATCAAACTACATAATTATATTATTTGTTTATATTGTTATTACATTACGAACCCTATTTACTGCTTTTGGGTTATTTGTTTTGAATTCCATACAAAGAACTTCAAATAAGTACTGAAATAATGATATATTTTCCATTTTCGAAGAATAACGATGTCCCAAAAATAGATCCAGACAACATATCCTTAAATATAACATAAATATGCCTTAGAAACTTGAATATTTTGATGAATGGCACTCGACAATACCTAGGGATCTAGGGATTGTAGATCCTTGGCTCTAGGGATTAGGTCGAGTTGAATTAATGCTTCATATATCAAATTGTTCCACCGTTCCTTGTGAGATTATTTATAGCAAAAGAAATAAATTTATTTTTGTCAGTGACTTCGTGTGGAAGAGTTTGCTTTTTGTTTATTGTGGTGTAATGTATGAGGTGTATGTCAGTGGTAGACTCTGATAGGATGAGTTGTTGTTTCCGCTACATTTAATAATATTATAGGCAAAGATATAAGGAAATATTCTTCGATGTATTACCTACACTGGTAAATTCTATTCAGCTGACCATTACTGAAAGCTGTGCCTGACAAACTTAGTAACAGGCTAGTTAGTTGTTGTTTGTATGTAGATGATAATATTAATATTCGTAGCTGCAGATCTACAAGGTTAGTCGGAAAGGGGGTACTAATCCGAAAGGGTGTTAAAGTACACATAACAATGAGTATCTTTTGTTCTACAACATTCCCCAAAAGTCAATAGATTAAGACAAATACCTGTTCAAAGATTTCATGAAAAATACGCTAAAATCTATCTATCTTTAGCTATGATCAGCTATGTTTACAGTTTAGGTCATATTTGGGGTCACAAATATTAGAAGCTCCGTTGTCTGAATTCGTAACTAAATCAGAGATAAATAATTTTTGAAATAACTGAAATACAAATTATCGTATATTGAAATTTTAACACTTGTTTAAAACGGTCGTCAGTGATACTTTAAGTGGCCTGCGGATTAGTACCTACTCCCCTTCCGACAAACCCTGTATGTATGGAAATATTCTTCCATGTATTACCTACGCTGGTAAGTTCTATTCAACTGACGTTGACTGAAAGCTGTCCCTGACAAACTTAGTAACAGGCTAGTTAGTTGTTGTTTGTATGTAGATGATAATATTAATATTCGTAGCCGCACATCTATAGTATGAAGTTACTTTGACAGTCATTGATTTTTTGTTAGTAATATAATTGTATTTATTTTCTAGTTTCTTTATAGGGAGAATAGAATAGAACATACTTTATTGTACACCAAAATTTTAACACAGTGCATAACAATATCATATATTGAAGGGTACAATGGAGGTCTAGATTTTTAGCAAATTATCTGTCACTGTAAAATATTATTTGTAACGTCGTACGACATTTACACACTGTGTATTTTATTATTATTTTAAACTTAATTCTGTGATATTTAGTACAATGAATATACATCGCTTTATTCATTGTACTAAATATAAATTATATTTTTATCCCAATATAATATATTGTCACTGTATTGTGTATATACAACTGGTATAATAATAAAAGTGAGAATGGAAATCCTATCTATGTTTTTAATTTATTTTTATAGCCGTATTTTTAATCCTGCGAGCGAGTTTAACGCGTTGGAAAACTCGGAAACTTTAGTCAAATTGCCTGACATACCTACTCGTATGTAGGTTTATTAAGCCGGATTATATTTCAATATTCATGCTCCCATGAAGCGATAAGTATTGATTGACATGTCAAAGCCTCGCCTGAAAAGAAAAGCAATAAAATTGTTAACTTCATTAACTTTCATTATAGGAGATAACTTTTGAAATTTGACCGCGCAACAGCATAAAAGGTTTTTTCTTACGGAAAATCTGAAAAATGTCGCAGAACTTTTTATACTTTAGTAATTAACGCTGATGCATAGTGTAAAAAATATATCCATGTTTATATTATACAAGGTTAGTTTTAGTATATATTAAACCTAAAACTAGTTTGTTCAGAATCACTAGGAGAATCGACTGACATATTTTTTACACCATTTTTTTTTCATAAATTTCAATTTTGTTTCAGTAGTTTTCTATCCATAACAGTTGACGGGAATAGACACCTTGAGGCTTGAGACGGTCCTCTCGGTCAGTTTCCGTGTATTAGACAACCCCTGCATAGCACATCTCAGGCATTTCACACTTTTTTAGGGAACTTAACGCAACATAAACTAAGGTGTAACTTGGATATTTACTCAAAAAAACACATATTCAGGCAGTTCTGATGAAAATCTTGTTGGGGTGTCTCGGTTTTCGTATAAAGTAAAAATAAGGTTGTATACAGCAAGACTCTAACCATAGTACGAATTCTTTATTTGTCCCATACTAAAAGTTGTACAGAATCATGAGCAGAATTCATGTTTTTGGATGTAAGAGCACTAGCCAGTAATTTTGTATTATAAGATAGTGTATGTTTCTTCTTATTATTTGTTTCGCCCTTGTCAGAGCGGTCGTGGTCGTCATGTAGCACTATGAGTAAAGGTACAAGTTCGTAGCCGACTGCATATAGCAGCAGCAGACGACGTGTCGTAACGACACGTCGCTGCAGTCATGATTCCAAACCCAACTGCAGATGGCTGCAGCAGACGACACGTCGTATTCCAGTTAGTTCTGAATGTTCCGTGAGACAAGATGTGACCTGTTTGGGATTAGCGATCGCGATTTACTTTCAAATATTTTGTTTTTGTTAGATGCATTGTACAGTGCAGGACATTGGGCCACCTGGTTTATCAGTTTTTCTTCCTCGGAATTGGAAAAACTCATTTTTGGGGAAAGATTCAACGTGTCGTCGCTCCAGCGTCGGTGGCACTACTGATCTGCGGTTGGGCGAAACGTCGTCTGCGGTCGTACGACGTGTAGTCTGGCGACGTGTCGCTAGCTGCGGAAGGTATTTCATAGAGATACATAGAAACCAGTAGTGTCGGAGCGACACGTCGTCTGCTGCTGCTGTCTGCAGTTGGCTACCAACTCGTACCTTTACTGCAGTAGATGTGGCTCGTCTCAAGATGTCTCGTCATCATTCCCTATTGGTGGTAATTCTGATACACTCGCACAAGGGGCCACACATGGCTGATTTTATTTGGTCAGTCTATCGCATCGGTGACCTTCCGCGCGGTCTGGTGCCTTCCCTGCCCTGTATGGATGTTTACATGTTCCATTATGTTCTGAAATTAATACCATTGACTTAGGTACTCTGTCTGGCTCTTTCGCTTTATCTAAAACGCCACACCTATAAGGAAATGGCATGAATATAATATTATGCATCGCAAATTACGTTGGGTGTAGGTACACAGACGAAGTGTATTCAGTGTTCTACCTAACATGTTATTTTAATAGCTCTGCCGTAGAAATCACACAACCAGATCAATACCAGTTGTGTAGGTAGCTATTATGTATAGGTAGGTACTTATATGCAATTGGTTCTTGTACTACCTAGATTAATTGCTTAGTCGATTAATGACTGAAATGTTTGCAGGTATCCTTTTTAGGGAATCTGTAAATTGGGATTCGGAATGCAATATAAGACTGACACACTAACGCTAGACTTGAACTCTGCACGCTTACAGATTTTCTTAAGAAGTTTAATGCCGGCCGCATATTTTAAGAAATTTCATCCCGATTTCTGACGCGCGCCGGAAGGCCCACATTGTACTAGACCCCGCAGATTTTCGGATCCAGCAAAATCTGACATTGCGTGATGTCAAATGTCTGTTAATGTTGCTCATACAAAATGTATGAGCAGAGTATTATAACTTTCGTGAGACACATTCATATTTATGATTATTTACGGTTTACCCACGTGCATTTTTTCGGGATTGCCCGACTAGTTTCGGACCCAAATCCAAACGAAGACGAGTTCGTCTCGCGACCTCGCCGCGTGTTCGGCTCATGATTAAGGGCTCCGTTTGGGTCCGAAACTAGTCGGGCAATCCCGAAAAAATGCACGTGAGTAAACCGTAAATAATCATAAATATGTATGAGCAGAGTGCCTTCCAGTGTACGTCAGAAAGTTTCTGACAATGTCTGGCCGGCCTTATGCCGAAATTCCAATACTTTCGTGTCGAAATTGCTGCGTTTTCATATTATTATATTCGATATTGATTTAACTCAACTTTTGTTCAGATGAGCGACCTGCGCGAATCTGGTCTGTTCATAAAATGTTGGATTTGCACGCGGTGATTTGACTATATTTTCTCGAGCGTATATTTTGAAGTACCTACCTATTTAGTCTCAGTAGATTTCAATGAACTCGTAAAATTTTCCCAGATGATAATTTAATGTTTCAAAGTTATCTTAGTTTGTAACTTTTTCGAGTATTTGTGATTTGGTGAACTACATTATCCCATTTGGTTCAAATTTGATTTGGAAACTTATCCAGTGCTAATTCATTAGGTGAGATAAATTATAAACTTTTACATTAGTTTCAATTTCAAATGTATTTATTTCTGCTACTTAGATACTTTATTGGAAAACTCTCAATTTTAGTTACATATTTTACGAATTCAGTAGATTACCATTTTGATAAAATAGCGTTCAGAAAAATCGGAAAATCACTTTGGGTTTCCTCTGTCTAAAATAACTAAAAAAGTTATAGCTAACCTTAATCAGTCCGTAAGGTTCTATTCACATTGACGCAGAGTCGAAGCGCAAAGAAGCGACACTATCATTTTACAAAGCACTTTGATGTCTACCTCCCGGACAGACAGAACAAATTTATATGAAAGAAAAAAACCTGCTGCGTGCGGCCAACGGTTTTCTTCATACAAAGAACTTATATATCAGTCCGTAAGGTTCTATTCATATTGACGCAGAGTCGAAGCGCAAAGAAGCGACACTATCATTTTACAAAGCACTTTGATGTCTACCTCCCGGACAGACAGAACAAATTTATATGAAAGAAAAAAACCTGCTGCGTGCGGCCAACGGTTTTCTTCATACAAAGAACTTACATTACTTTGTGGAGATACAGGTCAATACAATACGTAAAAATTTTAAGAGTTACTTCTCTGCCCTTCTACTCTGCTTCAGTGTGAATCGACCCTTACTATCCCACAGCTGGTAATGGACCACTTCTCAAAATGAGAAGGTTTCTGACCTGACTGACTGATCCAGGGGGCCTACTCCCTAAGTCCGTCAACGAAGTTAGTCGCCCGTCCGAAAGTAGCCCGAAACGTAGCAGTGAACAAAACAAGTGTCAAGTTCAACTTTTCGGACGGCCAAAAACACATCAGTACTAGGGACAACTGTCAAATCGTATTGTCATTCATTCTTAGTTCGGGCCCCGAAATAATCGTTTGTCCGTAGGTGATAGGGAGTAGGAAACGCTCGTAACTAAGGCCGAAACCACGGACTTCGTGCTTAGGGAGTAGACCCCCAGGTTGGCGTACAAAACACATCATCAAAAAATTTTTGGAGGCCGCTGTCATGTGTGCAGTTTTCTCTGTTCGCGCAAGTGATAATCAAATTCGGATCTGCAAATTTATTCGAAAACTTTGCGAGGGCTTTGTGGGCAACCGTTCAACCGCTAAGCTATCATTGCTGCTATAGCATACCACATCACAGCAGTGAATAAAATTATACGTAGGTATATGAAACACTAACTAAAAAGGTCGGATTTGAATAATACAGGAAATGTTCGTTTCTTTCGTAAAAGTGGGTCGGGTATCGAACGAATTCGTACCAGTGTTGCAACTTAATAAAATTATTCCAACGACAGTAATAATCAGTAGATAATATTAGGCTAATCACGTGGGGATAAGAGCTTGCACGACTATGAACCAACGATATATTATTGATTGAAAAAAAATCTCTACACTTGCAAATGTTGTTCCAGATTTGGAAATAGGTACTCTTTTATATTTTATTTTTTACTAAAGTGTGTTCCAATACGTCCCATTTCATCGTGGCCTTTTAATATTAAGTGCATTAAATTGTATTTCCGCGCTTCGTTGCCGCTCTCCATATTTTTATTACAGAGCACGCAATAAAGCACATTTAAAATATACAGCAAGGTGAATGTTGAGAACCTGTTATTCATTTTAAGAATAAAAATATTCGAACTTTAAACAAATTTCTGCAGACAGCAATTAGAGTGGTAAGACTCTTATCAAAGCACTTCAGTTATTAAGTTAATTGGACCTCATCATAAATGTATTGTAGTTGGCAACACCAAGGCGCGGCGCGTGGCGGGTGTCTCGAGGGCAACGCGACGGTCGCTGCCCCGCACGACCGCTGTTAACCCCTCAAATGCAGTTCTACCTGCAATAAATATGTTGCCCTATTAGCTATTTTCCGGGAGCGCCGCGCGCCGTCTATTTTCATCTTTATGCCTTAAGACATCGTGTCTCTTCAAATATTGGTCGTGGAATAATAGGATGTGAGGGCTGCTGAACTAAGTTAGTCTGATGTCTCACCCACTCGTTTTGGGGATCTGGTGAAATTATAGCAGTTATAAAGTTCTATAGTTAGGATCCTTTTTATTTCTAACTAGCTTTTGCTCGCGGCTTCGCTCGCGTTAATTTATAATTTTTTGATCCCAAAATATAGCCTATAGCACTCAAGGATAACGTTGCTTCCTATTGGTGAAAGAATTTTTGAAATCGGATGTGTAGTTCCGGAGATTACCTCCTACATACAAACAAACAAACAAATTCTACCTCTTTATAATATTAGTATAGATAACAGTGAAATTGTTAAAAATTGACACATAATATAAATGCTACTTTCCTTTTCCGCCTGTGAGAGGTCTGAACGACTCATAAAACTTTATTTTTGAACACCATTAATGTTTATTGTTATTATTGCAATATGTACGGCTTTCTTACAGTAGTTAATTAAGTTTTAGCTAAAACTATATTATACTCATTTCCAAGAAAGTGGAATGAGAAGTTTCTGTTTACTCAGCAATTACTTGAACCCGAGTGCTTTTGAAATATAATATCTTGAAGTTAATATCTTATAGTTATTGAATTAGTCGACTGTGTGGTGTGGAGGGGGGTGGCAGGTGGTCTGAGGAAAACCTTTTTCCTCGATTACAAGTGTGTTGTTGCGTGATAATAAGACGTTCATCGTTACGTGTCCGTGTTATATTTATTTACGAACTTGATTTCCCTGTTATTCGGAATCGTGGTGAGTCCTGAGTTGAAATAATGTATTGAGTAGTTTGGCTTGATCGAGTTTTTCATTTGTTTTTGGAAGGCAAATCGATTTAGTTGAGTTTTTATTTTGCAAAATAAAAATAAGTTTTCATTTCTTAAAGGTACACCGTGTTCTTTTAGCGGTTAGGGATACTTTCAGAGGCGATTAAATTCGTTAAACTGATCGATAGCGATCTTGCGAGTAGGTATGTTTTTTTTTATAACCAGTAAAATCCTCTGAAAGTTTGACTAACTACAAAGTGTAGTGTGCCCCGTAGGTAAAGTTGATATCATAGTATATTCTTTGAAGTAGAAATAGCTATGTATTGTAGTTTCGTTGGAATTTATCTATAGCGGTAATTTCCGGTCAATTTATTCTAGATAGACTCACGCCAGGAACCACGTGGCCGCGTTCTTGCGATTTTTCCAGTCCAGTCAGTTGGAAACCAGTTGGAATTTATTGGTTATGCCTGCCTTACTTTTATATTGGGCTAAACAATACAGTTTTGAGACGATGAAATAAATTTCTTTATTATGTTGTGTAATTTATGGTTTTAAGTTCATGAACTACATAAACTCACGCCTGTATTCCCCGAAGGGTTGGCAGAGGTGAACGAAACAGAGCGATGGTTGGGGTTATTTTCAGTAAAAAAATATCTCTATGGCAGAGCCCTAACTTGATCTCCTTAAAAATTATGAAAATTTGAGTGTTTTTTAAGAAAGTACCAAAATTTGTAATAAATAGGCAATTAGAGTAAAATGAGTACCTACCTATTTTAAAACAATAAATTGTGTTTAGTTGCTTGAAAGTGCTTTTATGGCAGTGGATACCGTAATTTATGAGTATTGGCACTTTTTTCAATATGTTATAGTCTCACGAAAAAATATTTGTAACTTCAAAACCTTAATGTAAAAAAAAATGTACTACGTTAAAATGCTGCAAATAACCCCAACTATCGCCCTGTTTCGTTTGATCTACGATTTTTGACCCACCCTGAATAGTACACCCATATTTCGCCGTTATGTTTTACGTCCCATGTAATAGGGGGCGAGCCTATTGCCATCGACCTGGCACAAATCCAGACTCCGGGCTACTACTGAGAAATTCCAGATAGAAAAACCCAATTAACACTTTGCCCGACCTGGGGATCGAATCCAGGACCTCACGCTCAGCAATCGCGTTCGCGACCGCTAGACCGAGGCAGTCAAGTTGTGAGTTAATTTTCACAATAAATTTATTTGCGATGTGAGAATACGTTATTTTCGATTATTAGTAAGTGGAGCACGATCTAAGTTGATAATGATAATAAGTTTACCTGCAATTTACCATAATTGTTAATTTAAATTGGTACAATTATTATTTCGACTACATCGCGATTGTATAAATATAATCCATTTTTGATGTAGGTATTATCTGAAATTGAAATACGAGTAAATGCTTCAGTTTACAAAAGCGGCCAAAAAAGATAATTCTTTTTTTGTAATTTATTTCCATCCTCCCGATCTTTTTTTCACAATCTTCAATAGAGACGTTTAAAAATAAAGTAGTAAAGGTTGAACCCCTGTTTTATTTTTAACCGTCGCGGGCTTAGCTAAACTTTAAGCTGAGCCAATATGAGGTTGGCACGGCTCAGAGCAAAACGCAACGTGATTGGTTTAAAGGCCACAAAATTACATCCGAGTCAGGTAGCCCGACTATTGTTTTAATCTTGTTTATTTTCGGGTTGAATTTTATACCTAACACAGGCTAGATGTGGAAACTGAAATGTTTTGTTGTATTAATATTTCTACTAAACGGCATGCCTCAATTCCTCGAATGGAAAAGCGAGGGTGTACTTACAGCAGAGTTTATTACGCGGTGTCTTACGTAGGCGGTTCAAAGCGACGCGAATTGCGAAGCTATCCGATGCGGTGACACGCGATGCGGTGCGAAGCGGCGGCTTTGTCCTACGAGCTGGCGAAACGCCCGACGCGCGCCGCCCGGCATTCAGTAGCAGTACTGTACGGCACCGCATCCAGTTCGCGCGAAAATATCAAGCCAACTGATCGTGATCGCGCCGCTTTGCGCCGCACCGCACCGCACTCCACGTGCGTTTGGTCACGTAAGCCACTTCAGTAGGTATCGTCTATTTGTTGTTTACGCGTCGCGCCGCGCCGCTTCGCATCGCTTCTATATCGCTCACGTAGGATGCCGCGTTAGTGATTGTGTTAGAGCTCTTAAAGCAGCGGGCAGGGAGAAAACAATATCAAACTCCACGACCCTATAAGAATGTTCCTAGAAAAAAACCACACCGCTTGACTAAACTGAGAATTGAACTCAGAATCTCACTCTCTCATCACAGGATCGCATATCATGTTTTTACATATTTTGATATTTCGACACTCTCTGCGTATATCCCCCTAAGTGCAAAAGAGGCAATTTTACAAGAGAGCACTGTCTTCTCTTAGCTGCGTTGGGTAATCTCCTCGCAACGCAGTACTGAGAGAGCTGCTTTTCATAGTATTTTGTATGGGGACAGTGTTATGTACGGTACGGTTGTATTGATGTATGGTGTGAAAGTAAGGCCGGCCATACACGGGCAGCTTGAAGCAGTCAGGATCGACTGCTTTAAGCTGCAACTGCATAGTAAACTACAGCCTTCTACGTACGTACATACACGAAACAGCTCGAGCAGTTGCAACTGCTTTGGACGGTTGGCGGTACGGCGTGCGGTCAAGCAGTCGCCAGGCATACACTGACTGCTCGAGCTGTCCGTGTATGTTTATCACTGGCTAACTGCTCGAGCTGCCCTTGTATGGCCGGCCTTAGTACATATATGACGTTTATTTATATATGCTTTATAAATAAACGTCAATCTGCTTTGATTCTCGGCGTTTTATTGTCACAAACACAAGTCACAACACATCGTTAAAAAGTTATGATCATTATTAATTCTATTTAAAGTGCTTTACAGTAAATTTGCGATTTTGCTTATAAGAGGGTAATATGTAGGTACGCAGGGAGTGTCGATCGATTTATATAAATCTATTAGAAGCCATTGGATAAGTTTTTGTTATTGTGCTCTTTTATTATTCTTGTTAAGACTTTTCGCATAAGTTTTTGTAGGAAGGCAAACAAGAATAATTGGTGTATACTTATATATAAATGTACCTGCTTCGTTAAGTACCCCTGTTGAGGCTCTAAGCTTAATGTGAATGTAACTGACTTGGAGTGGGTTCAAGGCTTTTGAACTTACGACCTTCAGACCTCCTACAATAGTCTATATTTGAATATCAATTACCATAATATACCATTGCCACTTGGAATTAGACATTAGAGGTGCGAACATATAACCATCATGTACTTTCGTTAAAATCAATTACGTGGTGAGAGACTGTTTGACGTTAATAGGTTCTGTTTATTTATTCATAAATATGAATTTATCATGAGCCCTAACCGTAAAGTAATATAATACGAGGTAATATCGTACCAGTTTCGCGAAGGAAACTTTTTACGACAGCATTTATTTGTGTCACTGTCATGGCTCTGATTGGCTCTTATGCATGGTTTATACTATGGAAGTAACGTGGCAGTACACTAGTGGATTGGGTCCAGCACTGAATTGCTACTGGGCTCGTGTGGACACAGTTTAAACCCAGGCCAGCGTTGACTTCGCGCTCGCAAGTCAGTCCAGATGACTAGCCTCCCGTTCTATGTTTCGGACCCAATAGCTTCCGTCACTACGCTGCTTCACGATCCACCGAGCTCTCCCGTCGTAGAGCCGGTCGTCTCTTCAGACTCCGCAGTCACACCGATAATTCAGCCCTCATCAAGCTGCCTCCCCCCCACAAGCCCCCGCCAGCTTCGCCCTAAGCCGAGGTCCGAGTCCCACTAGGGGTCGCCCTTAGTGCTGTTGTTACAGGTAGTCATGATGTTAGTGTAGTACAAGTAGTTAGCTTAGGTTAAGTATTTTACTTTCCCCCATTGGCTGGAGACCCTTCAGGTCTCGCTAATAACTGCCCGGTTACGTAGAAACGGTCCCCTAGGACCATGGACAGTAGGCCAATAGAAAAAAAAAACACCCTGCTCGAGGTCCGTCCAGTGCGATTGGCATTTTCTAGACGCGTTCTGGCAATCGCTTACAAACGGATCGTGTCTAAATGTACACAGTGACTGACCCCGAAAACCCGAGTCACTGGGTCCAGTCACTGCCGTCGTATAAACCAATCTTTATGTTACTCCATGGGCTTGTATGTTTGACACGCTACAACGTCGTCTATAATTCTACATACCTATACCTATCTACAAGGTGTAACATAAATAAGTGTACAACCTCTTGAGGGGTCACTGTACTCATCATTAGGAACAACTTTAACTATGGGACAAAATGTGAAATCAAAAAAAAAAAAACAGCTGTTCCCTACATTTTGACGAGTTATGCGAACATTAATGTAGGGAACAGCTGATTTTTTTTCGATTAAATAGGTTACTGTGTGAGACCTTGCGAATGTATAACATTTTATTGATATGAAACCTCAATATCAATGTTATCACACTCATCTGGTAATAATAGAAAATAACAAGGATTTATATTGAATATCAGGAGTTCACTGCGATGACAGACATTCGATTAAATATTTTTGTGTATTGATGGCAAAACAAACTTGCCAATATTTTTCATGGTAACAAATGATTCCATCGTACCTTGATAGTGACGTTTAAAGTCTCACTCACGTTTTAAAGGGAAAAAAATTAACCACGCGTGAAAATGCAGCCTGAAATACCTTATAAAATCGGTTCCGTTCACGAGAACTCTAATAGCGGTTAAAATGTCAGTTTTATAGACAGGTCGATAGATAGGCCTTTATTCTATAAATTGATGATACCAGCCTCAGGTGTAAATTCTATTAAAGTAATGAAGTTTGCGTCGTAGGTTAAACCGATCAATGCGGTGTAGGAGACGGTGTAACAATATTGGTAGGTTGGTCCAAATAAATTTGTGTCAGTGGAATAACGAAACATTATGTTTACCCGCCACTCATCGTTTGACCGCGGGCGTTGTGACTTTATGCTAACTTTGTGACAGAATTAGAAGAGTTGTTGTTTAGGTTAAAAACGAGTTAATGACAGCGGGGAATATTCACAGAAAGGTACAGTCGAGTTATAACTCCGTTGATGTTTACAAGCGACGAACAATTAATTTGTAAACAAAGGGTTATTTTGCTAACTACTTACAAGGTTAGTCGGAAAGGGGTTACTAATCCGCGGGCCACTTAAAGTATCACTGATGACTGTTGTTAATCAAGGATTAAAATTTAATAATTTTTGTTTACTTGCAAAATGATAAAGTAAACAAAAATGTCATTCAAGATTTCATAAATTCTTCACCCCTGCTTTAGTTACGAATTCAGAAAATGGAGCTTCTGTTCCGTGACCCCAAATATGAACTAAAATGTAAACACAGCTGATCATAGCTGAGGATAGATCATAGGGTATTTTTTATGAAATCTTTGAGCAGCTATTCCGGACATTTCGGTCAGTGGGTCGTCTTAGGGCCGGTTCTTTTAAACTATTGCCTTTTGGGGAAAATGGTAGAACAAAAGTTATTCATTATTATGGGTACTCAACACTTTAACCCTTTTGGATTAGTACCCCCTTTCCAATTAACCTTGTACATAGCATAGCCTTAAATAATTAGATGCGATTTATTTACTGAATGAAAAAATAGACGGAGTTAATTTATTCTGCCATACAAAAAGATTCTAAAATGTGGACCAAACATTTCAACAGACCTTCCGTGTATCTTTGGTTATTGGTTATTCAGATGTGGTACGGCCAAGCAATCAAGTCCAATATTTTTTGCAATCTGCTGCCCTTTTGTGTTAAGTAGGTAGGTATGTTTTTATTATAGGGGCATTCCAGTTCTAATGAACATTTAAAAAGAGGAACTTCTTTGTTTTCTTAAAATTAATATAAATGTACGAGTATATAAACCAGGACTAAAAGAAAAATATATAGGACAACACTAGTAGTTTAATCTTCTTCTCTTGTGTCAGCACGAGCTATACGAAAATAGCTCATGCTGTGGTGAAAAGATTAGCAAGTCAGCAGGGTTGGTAGCGGGGCTGACTGCCCAGGGTGCGCCGGACGTACTTAAGTATCGTCACTCGTGGAGGCTCTTTTCATGCACCACCATGAAATATTAGAATGAAGTAGGTAGTTTAATTAAAAGGAGGTGGCCAACATCTGCCCCAGATAGTCGATAACACACTTATAATTGAAACTGAACTTGTACAAAGTAAAGTAATCAATGATAAAACGTTCTTTACATATTATTGTAAGACCTATTTTTCATTTTTTCTGTACAAGTCCTGGAAATTATGATGAAGATAATAAGATAGTATATTGATATTTTCCGCCCGTCGGCCATTATGCATTATTGATGGATGACATTTGAATTTCTTTTAAACTCTAAGGGCTGTTCATTTTGCGATAATCGATTTCAGTAAAAAAATCGTTATGCCTATAGTACAACTCACATGGATCGATAACATTCAAATAAACGTAAATGAGCCATTTAATATACCTATTATTATTAATATTTTTCGTATTTTGTTATTAATTAAATTGACAAATAATAATTTAAGTAGCTACCTAATAACTCAGGATTATTAAGTACATTTAATGTCATTTAATTTTTCACAGTTTAAGATTTGTTTATTTTTTTCTTTCAAAAATTACTTAGGATGACAAGCTGTTTAAAAATACGTTTCCCCTTTTTATTTAAATACGTTATTTATCGTGAGCGCGTTTATAAACACAAATAGTCATTTGCAAAAACACCAAACCCGGAAACCATTATGTGTCTGTAGACCATACAGATATTTGATCAGTCCGGGAATCAAATAATCAAACCCGCGACACGTAACTCCCCAAAAGACTGCTCAACCGCTGCGGCAACCACACCACTTTTTTCTCTCGACTTTATCGAAAGGAACACAAACAACTATTCAAAATGCCACTACTTACCCAAGTTCTCAAGCTACAGTTTTGCTTAGTTTGGGAACTACTGACAAAACCTTTAAGGATAAAATAACTAGTGACTTGTATTAGAATATTAAAATAAGTTTATGAAAACTGCAACAGTACCTACTTTGTAACTTGTAATAGAAAAATTAAACAATTATCGTTATTATTAATCAATTAAGTACATAGTACAATCGATTTACACGTTTGCGACCCCAGCACTAATAATTACCTTCTGACAGTGAAAATGTCATAAGAATAAAAAAGCTTTAAAAAAAGAAAAAAAAATGTAAATGGCCAGCATGATTTCGGCGGGCTGACTTAGAGGTTGGTTGTAATAACAGGTCAATAATACTTATTATCTCTGTTATATAAAAATAACAGTACCTACTAAATTTCTGTCTAGCCTAGTATTTTTGTACTAGCTACCGATTAGTACCACTGACAAGGTGACAAGTTATCTGATCATTTTATAATATGGATGAATATTTTAAAACTTTTAATCATACAATAATCGTATTTTATTACAATTACGATATTCTATTAATTTGCGAACTACTGTGATGTATTTTTTCTTGTTTACTGAATCTTTAAACGTTTATTTCGAAAAATGGTATCAATGTATCCGAATAAATAACCGTGATACAGATTACGTGACCAAATAAAGGAGACATACATTTTTTTACATAATATTGCTTCTTATGAACCTTGGTAGGTTATACATTGTGATAATTTGAGATGGGGCATGAAGGGCAGTTACCTTAACCATTGTAGCTATAGGAAAACGTTCTTAGGAGACCACCCTTAACTTTTGAAATAATTATTATCTGCATTCACAGATTTTGAAAAATATGTACAGTCAGCGAGAAAAGGGGCAGTTTTCAGAAAACATTTTTATGATGCCAATCGATCCTATCTCTCGTAAGGATCAAAAGACTCTTCTGGACCAATTGAGGTTGGAGTACTAGAAACGTCAGAAATCGCAAAAAAAAAAAACTATTTGAGATAGGGTAGTTATAAGGGCAGCTACCTTAATCGTTGTGGCTACAGGAAAATGTTGATAGGAAACTGTCCATAATTTTTGATATTATTTCGAACTGCATTCAAAGTTATTGAAAAAAAATATTGGTAAAGTTAGCAAATAAATTGTCAGTTCTCACAAAATATTTTTATGGTGCCAATCGATCAATTTTCTTATAAAGATCAAAATACTCTTCCGGAGTCACTGATACTAGAACGTACAGTACTAGAACGTCAGAAATCATCATCATCAAAGTTACATTCATACCGAAATAAAACCCATATCGGAATGCAGTTCCAAATATTTCTGACGTTTCTAGTACTCCAACCTCAAATGGTCCGGAAGAGTGTTTTGATCGTTAAGGGAAATAGGATCGATTGGCATCATAAAAATGTTTTCTGAAAACTGCCCGTTTTCTCGCTGACTGTACATTTTTTTTCAAAATCTGTGAATGCAAATAGAAATTATTCCAAAAGTTAGGGGTGGTCTCCTAAGAACGTTTTCTTGTAGCTACAATGGTTAGGTAGCTGCGCTTCATACCCCATCTCAAATTACCACCCTGTATATATTTTTAGACTATTTAGGTACATCGTTTTAGCAAGGTTATATGTCGTCAGTAAGAATGAGACAAAAACATCGTTATTTAACAGGGCGTTGTGTCAACCGCGTCGTTTATGTGAATGTTATTTATACTAACAGATAATAGTTACTGAAAGGAACAAATGTTATCTGGTATTTTAAATACCTGTTATTTTTATATTTTTATCTGTGTCATCTGTGTGTATCTATTCGTCATTTTCTGTAACGTTAGATATAATTTGAATTGAAAACTGATTTTCACAGCTTTTATTATGGACTAAATAATTGTGAATTGTGTTAATTGTGCTTTAGCTAGGTTCGATGAGAAATATGATTTTTTATTTTATTTTATTTATTTGGCTCACCAACAATTGAATACACTAATACAAAGTTAAGAGATACATTCAATGGACTTACAAACTAGTGTACCAATTTCTTACAGGTAAGCACTACATGCATTATATATTTATCAAACGAGTTGAGTGCCTACTTAAAATTAAATTAATAATAATTTAGCCGATTATTGCAAATTGTAATATCATGGAAATCTGAGCGTCGGGATAACATATTGTGAAATACAGGTGATATAAAAATCCTTTAATTTAATTTCATCAGATATATGGTAATAGTTGTTATTAAGTAGCAGTTTAGTATCAAAACTACTAAAAACTAATCGGGATAACTTGGAACATAGGTATAATACGTTTTCTGAAGGTTTCTAAACAATATTTACTTCAATGTTAACAATAAATAACACCTGACATTTAAGTTATAGTACAGTAAGAAAAGTTACCCTTTAAAAAAAATACAGGACCTCTAGGCGCTTTTTGTTTCCATATTGCAAGTCTTGAGGTCAAACGCTTTGAAATGAAGTAATTATTTTTTGTGTACATGTATTTTGATGGTGGGGTAACGGTCCCTTAAAAAGTTGGCCACCTCTTTTAAGAGAGAAAAATTATTAGACTGTTTTTAGTCTCCTTTTCGTATAAAATTTGTTCAGCAGATTGCGTGCTTAATTATTCGATTAATTACGAACTACGTTTTATGCAAAAAATATTAACTAAGGAACGTTTTATAACACGGTTCAATAACGATCAAGTTTTAACAATGCTTACAATATTACAGTTCTTTTGCATTCTTTTTTGAGTAGGTATGTAATCAACATTATATTTATAATGTCTTTTTTGTTTCAGATTCCCATCGCAAAAGCAATTACCGAACAATAATAACATATAATAAGAAAACTAAAAAAATACGTAGTGATTTTGGTGTACGTGATACCTGTTGAATTGTGTCAGTGACGTTAAGTGAACCTAGCTGAAAACACCCTTTCCTTGTGTTGTGATTTAAATGTGTAAGATATTAAACGTAAGTGTCTAACTTGTGTTTAGTGGATAACTTAGTGCAAAACGTAACTAAAGTCACCTTCTTTGTGGTGAAAACGAAAACACAGTGTTGTAGTATAGTGGACGTAAAGAGTAAACGAAAATAGTGATGTCTGCGTGCGTGGTAGAAGAAGGCAGGGAGGAGGGCGGCGGCGCATGCGCGCTTGAGACTGGCCCGAGCGTGGATCGCGACGAGATGCCGGAGCGCCCGCGCAGGGAGGTGCTACTAAGTGCGCGGGGAAGACGCGCCTGCTCCGAACAAGGACCACATCCCAGCTTAAACTTTCGTAAGTTTTAATGTAACTTTTGAAAATTATGAGAAAGTTTATTGAAATTGGTTGCTTTGTGCGACATGTCTACTGTTTCATGAATCTCTACTAAAAAGAATCCAGGCATTTAAAATCCTTTACATCGGTCGTAGTGGTAATGAGACAGAACTCGTTTTGATGTACGGTATTTTGAAACTAGTCTTAGTTCCTCCAATCTTTCTATAATTTTCGCGCCGAGAAAATACGTTGTTTTTGAGTGAGAGTTATCCGTTCTTCCGCACCTTTGTGTATCTTCGCTTAATTTGTTGCCTCTGTTTACCCTTTTATCGGTTTTCGTTAAAGATGATAGCGTTTTTAAGAGCTCCGCAGTCTTAGTTGAAAATATTTGTAATTGAATCAGTATTAATACTTACCTGCTGTTGAAGGAAAACCACAAACACTGGTTTTCCTTGAAATTTTAAAGTGATTGAAATTATTTATGCTTACCTACATCATAATAATTGGTATGTGATGATAGGTATGTTATGTAAGATAGTAGGTAAAGCAATAATAAATCTATTTCCTTTAATCTTAATTCGAAGACGTCAATGATAACTAAGGCGACTGCATCCTACCTACATGCACGTACAGTAATAAATTAAGCTAGTAATTATCTATACTTGGGAGCAAATAAATCGAGCCACTTCTATTTTTCACGTAGGTATAATTGTTATTATTTTTTCTAGTATGGAACAGATCAATTCTAAACGTATATCGCCTAAAAGGTTATTTGATAACCTTTACAATGAGGGTAGTTTTTTGTATTTTGAAGGATATCATTCATGAAACCTAAACTAATGACCAGGGGCCTAATTCTCCTAAAATAAATCTTGATAAATCACAACCGAACCAAGGCCGAACCGTTCATTCAGACAGTTCTCAATTTCAAAAGCTGTCGAATTGTTTGACACAAAAAACAAAATCAATCATTTTGAAAGTTTTCGAAAACAAAAACTGACTGACGGTTGTGGTTCGATTGCGTTTGGCAACAATTTATTTTAGGAGAATTGGGCCCCAGGACAGGACACGTGAAAAAAGGAGTGGCTCGATTTCTTTGCTCCGAAGTGTAGTATTTTAAGTGCTGTCTGTAACTAACGATATTAATGATATTGAAGGCACCATCACACTGAAGGTGATGTCATACGACATAGTTACTTAAATAGGTTAGTATCTCTATTTATTACTTTGTAATTATCCTGATGATGAACCGCTATGTTATGTGACTTATTTCAGTTACTCAGCTTCAGGCACTTCAGTGTTCAACTTATAAATAGATTCGAAAGTCGTTAAAAGTGTGAAGTCATCTTGTTTTAGTTAAACATTGAAGAATGGCGATCTAAACTTGGAGTCTATTTTGACGTGTGCGGAGTATGAATGATCACCTAGGTCATAAATTGTGTATGATTACGTAGAAACGTGTCTTCTCGCTCTTCGCTCATATGTTGAAAAGTGATGCAGTATGTCACAAGCTACTCGCCGCTCAAGAGGTTTATTACGATTTTGTTACTGAAACTTCCCGCTCACATGCTTAAGCTAATTTCTTCATTTTGTAATATGTATTGCTTCTAAATTATCGCGTCAGTAAATACTTGTTGGTCACCTACAGGTGTAGTGTCCGCTGGGAAATTTCGGGGACTTATTTATGTTTAGTAATTAGTTTTATACTGGTCTCTTGTGTCTGGTCGCCGATGGAGATTTATAGTGTAGTGTCATGATATCTTTATGTTTATGACTTTTCACGATGTGCGCCGAAGCGAAGTATTGACAATAACGTAGTGTTTCATGAAACGCTGAGTTAATCTAGTATTGATCTCTTGTGTGTTTATTTCTTCATCTACAGAAACATTTGTAAGTTTTTCTCCACATTATTTTCGCTTCCTAAACTTATTCTCGATTGACTGCGTTCTTCCGCTGTATTCATAATAATTATCTGCCATCACATATCCTGCAATTTGCGCAGCCTGATTGCTGCGAGACGAGCAAACGAGTAATGTGAGAAATATCATTAATTGTTTGTTGCTTGGGCAACGCCGGGAAATGAATTCCTTCCTAGCGAATGCCTTAATGAATGGCGAGTATTTTTCATTAGGCTGATGTTTATTGAAATAAAACGTGGAACGTATCAACTTGTTGAGGGATTGGGATTGAGATGCTCGAAGTGCTTGTTCGCTTGCTCACGTTCTCGCGAGCTAACTTGCGCGGTCGCGAGATATTAAACTTTATCGCGTGCAACAAATACGTAACATCTATTGTATATCTAAGGTCTGAAGTGGGTCCACTCATGTGCAATGTGATCAGTACAATAGTATACGTTCATTTGGAGGGCTTAGCCAATGCACAATAAGTAAAATGTGTTAGGTATTCTCTTCCAACGATGATCTATATTACGTCTACGAGTATTACGTCTCCATTTGTGATATTTTCCCATCAATAATAACAAAGTTTAACAACAGAAGCCGAAGTTTATTGGTTCATCAATAACTTTGACGTAGATAGGTCAGTCACGGTATCTAGCTGTCATAGGAAGAGACAACGTGTTTTTGTATGCCATACTAGCTGTAGGCCTACCACTAATGTTGTGACGTATGGTAACGTAAACATAACGTTAACGCGAGTGAATTTTGAATTGGAAATACTCGTTTCGCACATAATATTTAATTAAATTGAAAACTTTATTCATATCTAATTATCTATGTATGATACAACTTATGCTTGTCGCATACATTTAAACTAAAATGCTATAGAATAATTGTATTTTCGATTTAAAATTCACTCACATTAACGTTACGTTTGCGTTACTATACGTCAAAATATTCGTGCTAGGCCTACTGAACCCTCGCGGCTCTGCCCGAGGTTTTTTTTTTGTATCAGAACCCTCCGCGGTTCTACGCACAACATCTCAATAACGTTTCATCACAATCTGATAATCTGAACACATACTGGACAAACAAAGAAAACTTTTACTAAGGGACCAAAACTGAAATCGCGAAAAAAACAGCTGTACCCCAAGTGTGAGTTTTTTTCGTTAACTACTGTAGTTGCGTCACGACAAAAATGTATGAAAATTTAGGCTGTGTCTCTAGGCGCACCGTTCAATTAACGCGCGAATTGTAGTTAGCGAACGGTGCGCCTAGAGACGCAGCCTAAATTTTCATACATTATTGTCGTGACGCAACTACAGTAGTTAACAAAAAAAACTCACACTTGGGGTACTGTTCCCTACATTTATGTTCGCTTATGTCGTCAAATTGTAGGGAAAAGCAGTTTTTTTTTCGCGATTTCAGCTTTGATCCCGTCGTAAAAGTTGTTAATAATGATGAGGACAGTGACCCCCTAAGAGGTTGTGCGTTATTTAATTTACACCTTGTATAGATAGATGACCCTGGCGATCGTGTAATGTAGACAATATCATTGCATACCACAAAATAAGGTGAGTTAAAAAAAAGCTCCAGCTCCATTTCTAAAAAATATTTTATAGTTCTAGCACGCAGTTTCTATACCGCTTGGACTGACGTTCATATCAAAAGAAAAAAAAGCTAGCAAACATGAAACATTATTCTTACAAAACAATGCATGCAGCTGGGTTATCGGTTATTGGGCCAGTCTTTGAAATGTAAAAAGTTGGCTAATTTGCATGTAAAAAACAGATGGAAAGCTTGGCATACAGATCAATACGCCGTAAACAGGCCACGACTTGATTATACTGTGTCGGCCTAAACCTTTTGCGTCCACCGGTAAATCGGTTTGTGTACTTTAACCGGTATCGTCCCCCGCGACGACCCGGATCGTCAGTGCCATTGTTTATCTATTGTGTCTATAATTAATTAATTACAGTACTTGAAAAGTTAAGGTCTAATAATGTTTTCAAAAAGAGTTCAGACTGGTGTACCTACTGACTGTGTAATTTTGATAGTTCATTCTACCTAGCCTTTTTCCCAACTAAGGTGGGGTCAGGTTCCAGTCTTACCATATGCGGCTGTATATCAGTATTTAACACGGAGTGACTGTCATCAGACCTCCGCGACTAAGTGCCCATTCACACGAAGACGATTCGTTTTTTTTGACAAATCGTCTTTTTTCACGATTCGTTTTTTTTTTGACTTCGTCTTTTCTTTTTAAATGGCCGTGTTCACACGCATCACGAATCGTGAAAAATGTCGGACACGTCTTAAATCACGTATCGTCTTTTAAAAAACACGTTCGTCAACAAACACGAATCGTGATTTTTTTATGACGGATCCATCGTGTTCGATAGTTCATCCAAGACCACGGTTACTACTGTCATAAGTATTTGTATAACACCCCGGACCAATGGTTTAACATGCTCTCCGAGGCACGGATGGATTTCAATGTGTAACGAACGTTCATCCCATTCAAGGACTGACCGCGGCATGCGCTGCTTAACCTTGCAAATCATACGATCTGCGTGGTTGATAATTAGCCAGGAGGCTGTCCTATTTCAAAACCTAGTAAGGGACACTTTTTTACAAAAATCGTTTTATTGCATAATCTTGCTAACTAGAGATGCGCCGAATAGTGGTTTCACCGAATAACCGAATACCGAATACTATTCGGTTTAACCTTTACCGAACCGGATATTCGGCCGAATTATTCGGTTTACCATTTGATTGTTTTGCCGCGTAAACAGGTTCTTACATGAACGCTACGTGTTGCTGCTGGAGCGAGCCGTACCTTACCGCCCGCCACCCGCGCACACCGCGCTGTCACTTTGCTTCAAAACATCGCACGATTAGGTTACAAATAAAAACAGAGGAGCTTATTATTACAAAAATATTGTCAAAAATATAAATCAAAAATATTGTGGATTGAGATTTCAGTTGCTTTAAAATGTTGATTTGATGTTTAAAAATAAATGTTGATTTGAAGTTTAAACATGTATGTTGATCAAAGGTTTAAAAATCGATGTTGGTTTAAAGTTTAATAATAAATGTTGATTTAAGGTAC
This sequence comes from Amphipyra tragopoginis, assembly GCA_905220435.1. Taxonomy (NCBI): domain Eukaryota; kingdom Metazoa; phylum Arthropoda; class Insecta; order Lepidoptera; family Noctuidae; genus Amphipyra; species Amphipyra tragopoginis. Next base: position 16,426,079 of record HG991997.1, read on the forward strand.
CTATACAAAGAAATGTGGATTTGATTGAGGTTTAAAAAGAAGTTAATTTTATGTTAAATTGCTTTAAAATGTTTAAAAAAAGGTTTGTATTAGTTTAAAAATAAATGTTGATTTGAAATTTATTAGCTTTATTTAACTCATCTTTCATAATATTTCTTTGACTTAGGTATATTATAACATGAATCTTACATAAGAAGTTTTGACTTTTAGTTCTATACCGTTTCATGTAGCCAAGAAAATAGAAATACTCGAACCGAATATATTCGGCACCAAAACCGAATAATTCGGCCGAAAACAAATAGTGAAAAATATGCCGAATACACCGAATACCGAATACCAAACGAATATTCGGCGCATCTCTATTGCTAACCTAGAAAGTCTCTACCTAATACAAAAACATCAGCTCTGAAAACTCACATATTAAGCAGATATATTTAAGCATCGATACCTAGTAAGTGCCATTCACTGCCTCTGATCATTTTAAAACCTAGTCCCCCTTATTACAAAAGATGGTCTAAGAAAAACCTAGGTTTTAAAATAGCCCCGTCTTTTTTTGTTACACGACATAAGAAAGTGATGGGTATATTTTAAAACTGGGTTTACCTTAGTCTTGGTTTAAACCATCTTTTGTAATAAGAGGGAATAAGTCACCTTAACCACATGGTTTTACCTAACATAAATACTTTTCAATGGCTGACCGATTTAAAGTTTATGCGCTCTCCTTAAAATTTCGTTTTAAGCCCTTACTAGGTTTTGAAATGAGACAGCCAAGGAGCCATTTTGACAGTTGTCGTAACGAAACAATCTACTATAGTCGATACCCAGACAGTCTTTATATGTACTGTGCTATAGTCGTATGTTTAGTCTTATCTAATCGTAACGTAAACAAACTCCGCCGAACAAAGAAGTAAGTAAGATATCTGAAAAGAAAGGACTACCCTCTTTTCAGATAACTCTTTTGTTACGCGATATCAATGACAAACGTACAAGAGTAATAATTGGAAAGTGGGTAAGTAGTTTGTTAAATAAAAAAATTTCGAGACAGGAATGTTTATGTTGAATAGGTACGTAAAAAAATGCGTATAGTATACTATATCCCATTTGAAGCACACTCGTGCAAACTGTCGGCTTATGTCCGGTTTCTATAGCCAAAAACGAATCATTTTGGTTACCAATGCTAGCTGTTTTTATTGCCAAATTGAAATATATAAATAGACTCGTACGCTTAGATTTATGTACTGGTGTTCACCCACAGTGGTCGAAAATTGACTTGAACTTTGATTTCGTTTCCAATTTTTTTATTGATAACACTAATGCTTGTCAATAGCTACTAAACAAAAAGATAAAAAAGAAAATCGGTTCACAAACAGAAGAGAAAATGGTACTTATCTATTTTGTATTTGCCTATTTATAAATAAAATAAATAAACTAGCGACCCGCCCCGGCTTTGCACGTGTACGTTTTATAGCTTAAAACCTTCCTCTTGAATCACTCTATTTATTAAAAAAAACCGCATCAAATCCGTTGCGTAGTTTTAAAGATCTAAAAGCATACATAGGGACAGACAGCGGGAAGCGACTTTGTTTTAAACTATTATGTAGTGATGATAAAATGATGATGATGATAGGCTTACTATAGGTCTTTGCTTAATATTGGTAAAGATAAAAATTTCTTAATTTTAAGCAATAGCCATTAGCGTTTAACTACAACATTTAACGTTTAGCATTTTAACGAAACTTTTACCTTTACACTTTTCATTTCCCTTGGCCATTAAATTAGAAATGACACATAAACCTCCCTCTAGTATCTTTATGCCGTCAGCAGCTGAACAAAGGGCGTCTCACAGTTGAAATTTCCATCCAAAAGGCTCCATTCATTTGGTCTGTGAATGTTCAATCAAGCGCTGATAACTGGTGGAGGTCGCTGAAGGTTTCTTATCAAACTTTTGCTGGTCGTTCAATACTATCATTGATTTCAGTCTGTTTTAGACTTTGTTGAATCACTACATAGTATAAAACAAAGTCGCTTCCCGCTGTCTGTCTGTCCCTATGTATGCTTGGATAGCTTTTGCCCGCAGCTCCGCTTGCGTGAAATTTTGAGCTCTTGTTAACCAGAAACCTTAATATTTAATTGCATGCATTCTTACTTCAAAAATGACTGACTTACATACAAACTTAAATCCCCTATTTCACCCCCTTAGGGATTGAATTTCGAAAAATCCCTTCTTAGTGGATGCTTACGTCACAAAAGGAAGCTACTGTCAAAATTTCAAGTTTCTAACCCCAGCGGTTTGGGCTGTGCGTTGCGTTGATAGATCAGTCAGTCCGTCAGTCAGCTTCTCCTTTTGTAAATATAGATATTTAAAACTACGTAACGGATTTTGATGCGGTTTTTTTTAATAGATAGAGTGATTCAAGAGGAAGGTTTATATGTATAATACATGCATAATATGGTAGAGAAAAACGTGAAATACGCGATAAACGACATCCACGCGGGCGAAGCCGCTGGTGACCTCTAGTTTTTAATAAGCAGTAAAAATGAATTTTTTTATTCGCATTAAGTTTATTTATACTTTCGCACAAAATTTGTACAGAGGCGGACTTAATGCCTTAGGCATTTTCTACTAGATCGACCCAAGGTACCAACCCAAAAACATGGTAGGTGCACTAAATAGTGTTATGTATGTGATACGATGGCATTTATGCCAATAATATTTATACTGATAAATATAAAGATACATATTAAATAAACCAATAAACATCGGATATGATATTACATGCATACATAAATATATTATTGAAGTTTGCTCGTAGCCTCACTAAATCTTCTGTATTAGATACCAAGGTCGTTAATTATGATAATGCACATAGATGTATTAGGGTCATTACACCCTTTCACCGGTAGTTGATCAGTGACGTTTCTCTACAAAACGTTACCATACAAAGAATATCAAATGTTTTTAAAAAACAAAGCCTTGATTAAATAATTATTTTACGGTTTTTGATGATGTCGTTTACGTTTTTTCGATAGCTATCTCCTACAGTACTCCTCCAGTACTGCAGGCTACAATTACGAAATGACCTAGCTGACACGGCTCATCTTTGGGTGAACAGAGTAAAATAACTTATTTCCTCAAAATAAAAAGTTAATTACCTATTGACTATGTGACTTGGTTTGTCAACTATTCCCCTAATTAAACAAACTAAGTTATACTTTTAACTTATGCAGGAAGTAAGAACCCGAATTAAGTTTAGGCCCTCAATCAGCTTGCGGTGTGTGTGGCTTCACAATTAGATAGAGTTAGACGACTCGGAGCGACATTACGAGTATAACAAGTATCCCGGGAACACATTATTGTGGGTTATTCGATTCATCATTAAGGAGGAGCTCGTGGCTAAATAATTGTAGCCGCATAGACCGATCTTCCGGGTTAAGCCACGCTTGCCGAGGTTGGTCTGTGGATGGGTGACCATTTACCATAGCGAGTTTCCTCCGTGCCTCGGAAAGCACGTAAAGCCGTTCGTCCCGGCTGTCATTTGTAGATCTTTGACAGTCGTTACTGTTGGTCAGAAGCCAGAAAGTCTGACAAAACCAGTCTTACCAAGAGTATCGTATTACCCAGTTACTGGGTTGTGGAGGTCTGATAGGCAGTCGCTCCATGTAAAATACTGATATTCAGCTGCATCCGGTTCGACTGGAAGCCGACCCCAACGTAGTTGGGAAAAGGCTAGGCAGATGATGATTCGATTCATCATTAATTCACGCCAATATGTGAATCATAAAATAAAACCAGCCAAGTGCGAGTCGGACTCGCGCACGAAGAGTTCCGTACCATTATCTATAAAAACGGCAAAAAAATCACGTTTGTTGTATGGGAGCCCCCTTAAATATTTATTTTATTCTGTTTTTTTAGTATTTGTTGTTATAGCGGCAACAGAATTACATCATCTGTGACAATTTCAACTGTCTAGCTATCACGGTTCATGAGATACAGCCTGGTAACAGACGGACGGACGGACAGCGGAGTCTTAGTTATAGTTTTACCGTTTACCCGTTTTACCCTTTGGGTACGGAACCATTAAAAACAAGAAGTTCGAAAAAAAAATGAATTGACGCCCTCCTCCTTTTTGAAGTTGGTTAAAAAAGCAATAGTCAGGATCATCTGTCCTTAAATGTTCATATCACCCGAGGATATTGCCACGCTTGGCAGACGGATTTGTAGTCGCCGCATAAAATTATAATCTCTAGGAGAAATGCCGCCGGAACACCGGAAGACGTTAAGACTACCTAAAGCCGTCACTGAAAATCAGCGCTGTTCGTGTTGCATGTTGGGAAAATTGTCCCACTGCTGCCACAACTCAGCTGAGTGATGACCCATTCACATGCTAATGCGACGCATTTCTGTATATATTTAGTCTATTAATATGTAGTGTAAGGTGTAATAAACACGGTGTTTGTTCAGTAATTTTATTTACGTAACTTTTGCACCTTTTTACATTATGTCAGGTAGCGTGTTGATTTGCATGTTAGACTTTCTTTCTTTTTTTCAAATGAAAATGCTGTTACCCATCGTTTTTAGTTGATCTTTTAGTCGCTTTTTAGCAGACCCGCGGCACAGAACACATAATACTACGTACTCTCGAATAGAGTTGGAGTGGTTAATAAACCAATATGTAACTATTATTAACTAGCTTATGTCCGCAGCTGTGCTTGCGTACTTTTTTTCACACAAATTTTAACAGCCCTTCTCGCCCTCTTAAGTGCAAAATTTTGGAGATATATAATTTATTATTTCCTACAAAGATTATATTATGTCCAATTTTTTATGTCTATCGGACCACGTTATAAAATTCGCGCCGACAAACTTTAATTCCCTATTTCACCCCCTTAAGAGTTTAATTTTGAGAAATGCCTTCTTAATTGATGCCTGCGTCACAAAAGGAACCTATTGTCTATATTTCATGTTTCCAGCTTTAGTGGTTTAGGCTCTGCGTTGATGAATCAGTATGTCAGTCAGGACCTTTCTCTTTGTAAGCGTTAAAACGCACTAGCGGCCAGCCGCAATGCGGCGTGCCGCTTGCGGTTGGCCGCACATCGATTTTTACATGAAACCGCATGACCTCAACGCACTGATTTCCGGCCAGCCGTCGTGCGCCAGTGCGTTTAGATCATGTGGTTTCATGTAAAAATCGATGTGCGGCCAACCGCAAGCGGCACGCCGCATTGCGGCTGGCCGCTAGTGCGTTTTAACGCTACGTATCGCTATAGGTGTAGAAAAATGAAACTCATCATATCTTTTAATTATATACCATTACTCTTTGTACAGAACACGGCACATCGCACCTGTGGGGCGCCAACAACAGTCGTCGCGGGTGGAGTCGCAAGCGCACATCTGCGCCTCAGATGAGTAACGTGCACGGATCGATGCCGCGCGTGGCGTTGGTACTGCGCTCGCGGCGAAGCTGGCCCGTGGCTCCGCAGTCATGTCGAAGGTAATCAATATAATATCTGATATAAAAGGCTTAATTTTTCTGATAATGTGAAGGAAATAGAACTGCATCAGAAGGAACAAAGGTAGGGTAGGAAACATCCTAAAACAGAATGTGTGGTAGAGCTATTGCGACTTGCCTAAAACTTTGATCGTAAATTACAAGCGAACGTCACACTCATTTTCGTCGGCGAAATAGGGCGAGCAACACTTACGTTCGGGACCGCTTGTCACAGCTGGCCCTGTAGACTAATAAATAATAATAATAAAAAAATATTGTTTCATAACGTGTAGATTACGATTAGAACGTGTAATATTAAGATGTGACACTGGATCCTGCACTAGAATACCGTGTCACAGGATCCAGTCTCTCTCGACAAATATGGTTTATTGTTCCGATACATCAAATGCAACGGTTCCAATCATAAAGACATAACTAAAACTAAAATGTAACTCAAGGTGTGTATGTTATGATGAGTGTTAGTTTGTGTGTGTTGGTGTGTAGGATAATACCCAATTGCAAATAGGTTTTCTGTTTCGGTATACTTAAGTCCGAGTAACCAATCCTGGACTTCTTTTTTGCACCCAAACTTGGTCATGGGGAGGATGTTTAGCTTTTTATTGACCCTACCATACAGATGTGGCCCAATATGTGAGAATGCTTTATTTCCAAACTTGAGTTTGCACAAAACTCTGTTCCACTTAGGCTTTCTACGCGAGCGCTCGTCCGTAACCACTGTTGCAGCTGCAGTTTTATGGAACTTGAGTACCACTGCCATAATAAACAGTTGGCGCACCGTAAGCACTCTAGTCTCTCGATATAACATATCAGTGGGGTAACGGATTCCTAATCTATGAGAGACTTTTACATAGCTCTTTGTGCACGTTCAGCAGCAATCATAAGTGTTTTTCCAGCGAAAATTCACGATATTATGCAGTAACCAAGTATAGACTGACATAAGGCTACGTAGATCATCTTATAGTATTTTTGTCAGCCATAGATCGACGTCTTTTAAAAATGTACAAAAGCTTCCTTTCGCGTGCAGTAACTGATTATATCTGCTTTGTCCATATCAAATGTTGGTCTATGTTAATCCCAAGATATCTAACCTGCTCAAAAATAGTACAGCTGCAGCCACTAGCGGGGCCACAATAATGTTGGTGGAATTTGAGTGTAAGTGTATCAGAGGCATCTGTCTTTTTGCTCACAGAAAAGTTTAGAACCTTAGTTTTTTTGACATTTAAGGTAAGCAGGTTGTGTTGCAGCCATTTGGTAATTTTCTGCATTCTAACTTCTGCGGTACTGTAGGCTTTCCTCCAAAATTCGCCACAAAAAATAATAGCTGTGTCATCAGCGTAAGCGTATATTTGCGCATTATCCAATTTGAGTGAGCAGAGACTGAAGGTACAAGTAACATCCTGAGGAGAGAGACCAATCGATAATCATATGGCTAAGGCGGTTCGCGGTGATGTACCTCGCAGCGACACGCGTCAGAACGATTTTAGCATCGCACTGAATTGTAGGTATTGAGTCGCACGGCGCAGCGCCCATGGCTGACGCATTTACGTACGTCACTGTAGTACACACGGATTTTGACGCTCCGTTATGCGTCACAGTGGGCGAACCGCCTAATGCGTACGAAAAACGACACTCTCGTAATAACGAGAGTGTCGATCCTACAAAAAAGAACAATTGAAGGGTTATTTACAAAAACAGCGTAACTGGAATTTTCATCCTTTTTTTCCTAAGTGTTCTTATAAATAGTTTACTATAATGTGAAGCATTTAAGATTAACATAATACATAATTTAATTCATAACATATTCAAAATTAACATAAATTAAATTCAAATTTTTGTCTTTAACATTGACAATGCTATGAAGCTTTTTGTCTGTATTAAAAAATTTATCGAAAAAAAAGTTATGCTGTTTTTGTAAATAACCCTTCAATTGGCCGATACAAAATGTAGGACACGCAAGAGGCTTTATACGAGCGTATCGCGTCGCGTACGTAATACATACATTCAACTCACAGAAATCTAATAGATCTGTGATTCAACCCATGCAGGTATTTTTACTGAGAGAGGCAAACGCAACGCAACGCAAATCAGATCTAAAACGCCACGTAGCGCAATGACACAGCCTTGAACCATAAAGCTATCTATGGAAGGCTATATGGTTAAATAATATTAAATAATAAAATACTTTATGCTTTTACTGATTTTATTTTGAAACATATATTTTTATTATACTTTTGATAGCCAGAGTGAAGTGCCCTATAAATTTTAAAGAATTTCAGTATTAATATGTTTCCAAATTGTTTTATGTGCGATATATTGCATGATTTTCTAGGATTATATATGTATTGATCTTATATAAAACGTGGATAAGTACGTTGATGTGTGTATGTTCTGCCGAATTCTGCAATAACTTTTTACTCTTGTCGTCGGTCTCCAGACTAACCAGCGGTGCGACCACGGATCTTTTTATCGACTCGATTCGAGAAATGTATCTATGCTAAACGTCAAAGGGGATTGTCCATTTAGTATGAGACTTTGGCCTGGCATGAACAAACATTGAGAAATATATTTTTACAATAATCAGTTACTTAGCAGTCCTAAGAAAAAGAATATGAATATAATTTAGTATCAAAAGTATTTAAATAGGATCTATTACATGTGACAAGTAAGGTTATAAATGTGAAATGAAAGACATTTTTATGAATTATTTTTATTTTATTCTGATTCATACGTTAATAATATGTTATCTAGAAACTGGGCAGGTGGATATATATGTTTTTGGTACCTTGCCCAGCTCAAACACCATCTAATAGTCATGATATGAGTACAGCAACCCACTGTTCTACGGCCAACCATGCAATTACAACAATTTTCTTTAATTGCTTCCCTACCATTGTTATTTTCATGAATAATATATACCTACGAAATATATTTTTCGACTTATGTGCCTGCTGTGTATTTTACCTCGTAATAATCTGCAGGTGGCCGAAGGTATAGGGTAATTGTCTAGTGAGTTGCCGTGGTCAACGTTGAGGCGAGTTTTGATGTCCGTAAGCAAGCCAAAATCAGCGTTAGAGCGAGGTTCGGTGTCTGTAGGATTGCCAAGGTCGTGGGGAAGAGAATTATCGGGATCCATTATGAGTAAACAAAGTCGGCGCTATAATATTCACGAAACAACACTCACGATGCAGAAGGTACAAAGCGAATGAGCGGTATAGTTGACATGACATTTTGTTTTTTTTTTGTGTTGATATACATGAAAAAATCAATAATCGATATAAAAATCTTTAATAATCGGATACGTTTCTCATTAGTTTTAGTACATTTCTGCTGCTGCATTGCTGCTATTAAACATTTGAAAATAATTTTATTAATAAAATATAAACATAATAAGACTGATAAAATCAGTAAACAAAAAATAATAATAATGAAAGTACACATACATCACCAGTAGCATTTAGTAATCGATAAATAATGGATAAAAATGGCCAGTAAGATTTTGGCAACCCTGACTCTAAAAAAGCGAATGACAACTGTCATTGACTGTCATTTGCCTTGTTTCATAGATGACCGGTAGTCATAAAATCAAATAAAATACTGGTAAAATTCATATTCATAAAAGTGTTGATTGATACAAAGATATAATCAGAAAGATTTGAAAAAAATATGAAATTATTATTGTTAAAATTATTATTTTTGTAGCATTATGTTCACGCGTAGCCTAAAATGGACATTGCCCTTTGACATTATAGATAAAACGACAACTGTTTTATCCATAATTTATCTCAAATTTGACGTTTAGAATAGATAAATTTCTCGAATCGACTCGATAAAAGGATCCGTGCTCGCACCGCAGATGTGGCTAATTGATTTGATATCTTGAGTTGAATACAATACGTACAAAATGGATTTAGTTACAATAACATAAAGTCACAGGAGTTCAAGTATTGGCCTCCAGACATCTTAGATAATATACCTAAGATACCGAATAAAACTTTTATCTGTATCATGTGTCCTTAGCTCTACATGATTTTAGTTTTAAAAGTTCGTGATCGGAGCGTCAGACGTGCTAGTACACAATAATAGCATCAACTTAACCCTACTTAAAAGTCAAGGAGGTCGTGAGGCGACGCCAAGAAAGCTGACTGCACTTCCTATAGGGCCTGTTAGTAAGCGCTAAGTAAACACTTTGCTAACTAAGAATGTGACGTCGACATTTTAGTGTTGAGTTTCGAATATCGCCGGGTTAATTCAAAAACCAACTAACTGCCCAAATCAGGATTTCGAGTAATGGCGTTTTGAAAGTTTGTTTTGAAAGTTTGTGTCCTAAAATTTCATATACTATCATCACTACATAGTATAAAACAAAGTCGCTTCCCGCTGTCTGTCCCTATGTATGCTTAGATCTTTAAAACTACGCAACGGATTTTGATGCGATTTTTTTAATAGATAGAGCGATTCAAGAGGAAGTTTTTAAGCTATAAAACGTACACGTGCGAAGCCGGGCGGGTCGCTAGTGTTAGATAAGATAGTATAAGAAATTTTAGGACACAAACTTAAATAAAATAGTATATGAAATTTTAGGACACAAACTTTCAAACTTTCAAAACGCCATAACTCGAAATCATGTTTTGGGCAGTTAGTTGGTTTTTGAATTTACCCGGCGATATTTGTTAATAAGTACCGACTCATATGTTTGCTGGCGGAACCCAAGAGAGTTTTTGCAGTAATCTCTTGTTGTCTTATGGCCGATTCGTATGATTTACCGAGCGTTATTGGTAAAAATAAATACTCTTGTAACTTTATCAATAACGAAGTAAAAACCTCTTAGGTTTGTGTAGTAGACTTTTCCATATGTTAGTACCTACATTATCAAGTGAAATTGGCTTACGAATCTATTTATTTACGAAACTTTAGTAGTGGCTATCGGTTTTCTATCGGACACATTTCGGAGTGTGCTTGAGATCTGCATGATCTAATACCCCTTACCCTTTTTTCTATCGGACGGCCAGAAGCACGAAAAAGCGCCATCGGTTCATGGTTGATATACCAAAAACCCGAACGAAGCGCTTTGATTCCACTTTCATTGTCAAAACCGCCAAACAGTGGAATGCGCTGCCCGAGTGGGTGTTCCCCGACAGCTACAATCTGGATGTCTTCAAGTCACGAGTGAATCGGTTTCTTCTGGGCAAGCGTGCTCCATCGTAGACCGCATCATCGCTTAACATCAGGCGAGATGGCGGCCAAACGCAGGCCTAGTAACAAATAAAAAAAAATGTCTTTTAAAGAGTTTATTGTCAAATTCTAAATTAACGCGAGCGAAGCCGCTGGCAAAAGCTAGTTTCATCTATTGACGAAATAATGTCCTGTTAACACTCCATGTTTCCACCCTCTATAAAGTTATAAGGTAATTTTCTTTGGTTTTAAATGTAATTTTCTCTTTACATTCTACAGAGCAATAAACTGATACAGGAATAGGCATGACTGTATTCGTTTTGATCTTGTTACTGGTACGTATTTAAAATGTAAACATCAATTTCATGACATGAGATTTTGACGTTCAAATATTGTAAGTGGAAATAATGTAAACAGTGATGGACTCGTTCTAAATCTTCTAGATGCTGCTCACATACGTTTAATATGAAACAAAGTTGCCATCGCGTCTGTGTGTATGTGCGAAAACTATTAAATTGGTTATAGAGTGTGGTTTATTTAACTAGAAATATATGGGGAAATCCTAAACCTTTTCTTTGGGAACATTATCATTTTTCATGTAATTTTTTGGGCAACCGTGTAGGTACTTCGTAAAAAATAATACCTAAATTTGGATTTTTTATAACACGTCTCGACTCCGTTTCTTGTAAAGTTCATTTCGAGGTATAGGAAAAAAAACCATCTATAGAAAAACCAATTTTGGCTTTGTATGGAAAACGTCGATTATTTTCTGGTTGAGTTAGGTATGTATTAAAATTGCTGCATCGTGCATAATTGAATTGTAAAAAAAAATTGCAATACGTCTAGATTTTCCGCGACAAAGGTTTCGTTGATCAAAACAAAATATTTCATAGCGCTTTGATAAAATATTTCAGAGAATCGAAAATGTCGAACCCATATGTGTAGCTTGAAACTTATTGTTCCATTACAATTCTCTCGGGTAACGCCAGTCCATGAACAATACTGAAAATTTTAATGAAATAAAGATAACCCCTCCAAAGGCACGTAGCCTTGTCATTTTTAAATGAAGTAGTGGCAAATTACATCTACATCAATCCTCTAGAGAGATGGAAGCTCCCGTTAAATTATATGTGACACGCAATTTAAACTGTGTTTAACTCGGCTAACTATGTTTATCTGAGTAATTAATTAACGCCACTTGCCGCTTCATCGATTAACATCACTGGCCCGCTTGAACCATAAATGAAGAGCAATCTCATCTATGTTCCCGTCAACTTTCGCCGCTCTTAGGTTGGCAGATTCAATAACCTAGAAAATTGAGCACGCTCGTAAAAAGTCGGTTTATGTTAAAACTATGAGGTAGTAATATAATAAATTACATATTACTCCTTAATTCTGTGCGCACAAAATACAAAGTGAAATTACATAAAATAATGTAACAAAAAAAAGGCAAGCTTGATTTCTTAAAAATATATCATTATTTAAATTTAAGTAATATTTGTTATTAAATAAATTTGTAACATTTCTCCTAGAATTGTTACTAATTAATTTAGGAATATTTCAATTATGTTATCCAAATAATTGTAATTTTTTTCACAACTCCGTACTCAAATTATATTTAAGTACTGCTTATCCTAGAATTCTCAATTCATAAACCGGAGGTCAGTTTAGTTCAGTCTTTCTCAAAGTGGGCGATAACGCCCCCTTGTGGGCGCTGGAGGTCTAGAGGGGGGCGGTAAGGGACCCAGAAAAAATTAGGGGGCGTTGAAGTGGTTTAGGTGGGCGATGGCTGATTTTTAATTTCATCTACTTAATATTTTAAAATTCACTGAAATCAAAACCTACCTACTACACAACATCGATTATTTAGATCATAGGTACTAGCTTTTGCCCGCAGCTTCGCTTGCGTGAAATTTTGAACCCGTTAAGTGACGATTTTCCAAACAAACTTTCATCCCCTATTTAAGGGTTGAATTTCGAAAAATCCTTCCTTATTCCTTGTCATAATGTAGACAAGGAATAAGGAAGGATTTTAAAGGGAACCTCTGTGCAAAATTTCAGCTTTCTTGGTCCAAGGGTTTGGGCTGGGCGTTGTTGAGTCAGTCAATCAGTCAGTCAGGACTTTTCTTTTTATTTATACAGATTTCTGCCCTGTTACAATCAAACATAAACATTAAAAGTATTTAACATAGCTTTCGTAGGATATCCCGTGAGCAATCAAGTTTTAACAAGTTTTTGTTAAATAACGCGATTTGTGCAATCCTGTATCAATCGGCTGGTTCATCGATACTTGTTCTTACTTGCTCAGTACGATTGATTGATTATAATGTTTCATTTTAATTGCTCTCACTGGTAAAAAAAGTCTCGTTTGGAATGTAAGTCTAAACTTCAGAGCAGACTAATATAGCACACTATAATTAAATGAAAGTAATGAATGTCAATGTGGTTTTCAAGATGTGATAAAGTAAAAAAAAAATAGGGGGCGCTGAAAAATAATTGATATCCAAAGTGGGCGGTAGATGAAATAAGTTTGAGAAACTCTGGTTTAGTTTCTATCAAAAAAATATGTTTCGATTTCGAATTTCGAAGTGAACTTTTCTATTACAGATAACAATAAAGTCGGAAATTGAAATTCGAATATTAAATTGATATTGAGACCGATTCTCACCTTCATTCATTTGTATAGGTTCTTAGATTGTGCGAAATAAATTGTCCAAAAAGGTACTATGAATAATGATTTGTCACATAAAAAAGATTAAGGTACGTCGATGGACGTTTTTGAACCCTTACGGATTTCCAAAAGTGATATTGTACAAGTAACGCCTATTTTCCCCGAAGCGAAAAGTAAAGGTCTACTACGTTACATACAGAATGTGTCTTTGATGGTATTAGGTCCCTGCAATGGACACGTCTATCGCTATTCATCGGACAACTCTAGCTTTGACGCTGTAACTGAGTATTTTCTATTGGAAAATCCAAGCAGGTATGTCCGAACTGAAGGTTCTACCGTCCAGCAGTCGCGCTAGCGAAGTTGCAACCACTCACACTTAGGAAGTTGCTATAATACATTTTATTTAATTTTAGAATTCAATATTATGGTTTTGTATATACAGGATGTAAACGTTTTGTGTAATTCTTTCAAACCGTGTGATTTACTGGTGACACAGATTGACTAAGCATTGCTATTTTTCAGATTAAGCAAAAAATAATTGTTTTAATTAAAATTCTTAATTTCTGTTTTTCAGTCATTTTAGAGCCCCGAGTTAACCGACTGCAAAGAGCGATATCGAGGTAGTCGTGCCCGCCAAATGTGTCGCCGTGCTTTCATTCATTTGTGCGTGGCATCAAAATGATCAATAACATAAAAAAGCTTCATTAGATGGTTTAGATACATACAAGTTTTCTTTTTTTTTTACTCTATTTAAGTCGCTTGAGGTGTCAATCTACACCAGTAGTAGTCACGCGATTTGAAGGAATTGCACAAATTCGTTTACGCCCTGATAAATAAACTAAATTAATTCAAAAACACACTTTAACTAGCTTTTGCCCGCAGGTCCGCTTGCGTGAAATTTTGAGCCCTCGTTAAGTCCCTTGTTTGGTGTAGTTATAAAATCAAAAAATCTTTCATCCATTATTTCACTTCTTACGTATCCCTTTACACCCGAACCAAAATGAGTGAGTTTCACTTTAAAAAAATTCTGGCGCCAAACCGTTTACTTTCTGCGAACGCAACCGGCATCGATTAATTGTGAGGATGTCTCGCCAGCCTCACGAGCGATCCATGCCGCTTGCATTGCAGAAAATAAACGTTTTGGAGCCAGATTTTTTTTAAAGTGAAACTCACTCTTTCTTCAGTTCGGGTGTAAAGGGGTATAGAATTTCCAAAAACTCTCAAACTTGTGTATATTGATTTCTCACCAAGAGCCTACATTTTTAATTCCATGCTTCTTACTTCAAAAGTAACAGATTTCTCATACAAACTTTCAACACTTATTTCACACCCTTATGCATTGAATTTTCAAAAACGCTCAAAGTCGTGTAGCGTTATTTCTAACCAGAAACCTTCATATTTAATTTCATGCTTCTTACTTCAAAAATGACGGACTTACATACAACATTAAATCCCCTATTTCACCCCCTTAGGGGTTGAATTTCGAAAAATCCCTTCTTAGTGGATGCCTACGTTACAAAAGAAATCTACTGTCAAATTTTTAAGTTTCTAACCTCAGCGGTTTCGGCCGTGCGTTGATAGATCAGTCGGTCAGTCTTAAGTCAGTTAAAACTATGATTACCGAAGCTAGCCTGTAATTTGCCATCCCTTGCGCTATAATGGGAACATCACTATAGATACTTAGGTATACCGTTCTTGATTGCCACATGCCATAAAACAATTACTGTGGGCAATGTGGTGGTTGACAAGGGGAGGCGGGCGCCCGCGCCGTCTCGGCGTGCCTTTGGAATTTAAATAAGACATTATCTATGTGAAACAGCATAAGCTTTGCGTATTTGTTAAACTAAGCAATTAGATTGCGTTTTCTAATATTAGTTTTGCACGTGCCAATTAATAAGCGCACGTTTGAACTTTGTTAATCGTTTTAGTTACATAGAAGGTTAGTCAGACAAGGGCTACTAATCCTCAGGGAACTGAAATCACTGATGTCTGTTTTAAAGCAAGTGTTAAAATTTCAAAATTTGTATTATTATTTCATGACTGCTGAGCGTGAGGTCCTGGGTTCGATCCCCAGGTTGGGCAAAGTGTTATTGGGTTTTTCCGGGTGGAATTTCTCAGCCCGGAGTCTGAATTTGTGCCCGGTTGATGGCAATTGGGTCGCCCCCTATTACATGGGACGTAAAACATAAACGGCGAAATGTGGGTGTACTATACACCTCCGCCAACCCTTCGGGGAATAAAGGCGTGAGTTTATGTTATTTCATGCAAAATGTTGTTTCTTTTGTAAGTTTTTTCAAAAACTCTTCATCCCTGCTTTAATTACGAATTCAGATAATGGAGCTTTTAATCCGTGACCCCAAATATGACCTAAAATATAAACACAGCTTAATATAGCTGAGGAGTATTTTTTATGAAATCTTTGAACACATATTACTCTTAAACTAACTTTTGGGGAAAGTGGTAAAACAAAAATTATTCATTATTACGGGTACTTTAACACCCTTTCGGATTAGTACTGTTATAATTTATCATACACCCCTAAACATATAAATAATAATCGCTGACGCCGTATAGGTGTCATGATACGTTTCCACGTTCCAACGTTTCCTTTTTATTTTAGTCATACTTTGAACTTCGCAGCGGACACTTTAATAATAATTCTGTTCATTTTCATTTTACGAATAAATTTACCTTCCAGCAAACAAAATAGTTTTTTTAAAAAGCTACTTTGAGTTCGCCCTGTAACAGTACCCTCTTTCCGACTGTACGTCCTATAGGACATAGGTAACTTATGATAGGATAACTTATCTCGCTTGCGTTATATTTTATGATAATGCGTACTGAAATATCTTTCGTTTCCAAGCCATGTGAATGTCTTCAGTGCAGTCATTCAAATGCACTACTTTTAAAGTATCAAACAGATTCTCGGGGTGCATTCGCTACTCCAAAGCCTATGCTTTACGGCTTTCATGCACACAGGCTTTAAACCACATAATACATTACGTACGGGTACATAATCCTAAATATCTGGGGGCACGGTAGTGCCCCTGCCAAGTCTCGAGGAAAGCAGGCACGGCCGTACCAATTTTTTCCTCGAAGCCATTCGCGGCCCTTTCACCCCCCCTATATCTTCGCTGTGGACAAAGCTAGCAGTTTTAACTTTCGGTAACCAAGAGTAATCATTATACCTAGCTAATCTTCCAAATTACATGATATTTGAACTTATAGTTTACGAGTTATCGTCGATCATTATCTCGTAATATTATTTCTACGTATAGTACAACATACATCGCTAATCACGTTTCTACGTTCCTGTTTACTACGACATTTACTATTCTATATACCGCACGTGTTTCATGAAATCCGCTAAAGCTATCAGCTTTTGTATTGTTAGGTAATGCGAGTACGTAATAGTGAATCATCTGCTAAGCCTTTATTGCAGCCTCGTGTTGGCACAAGCGTATCTGTAGGTGACGGATGTAATAAGCAAAATGACGGTGACCTTATTTGAAAATGTGTCTTATCTAGACGAGTTGTGGTACATTTTTTGTTATTGTATTTGTATAATAAGTTGGGCATCTTGTGGAAAAATGTAAATTGGTTTCTAATTAGAGATCAACTACGATAACATGGCACTCCCCTCCATTGCACTGCAAGTAAAAATGTGTGGGAAGGTATATTTACAACGCGTCATTGTACTATGCATGACTATGGAGGAGCTCGTGGCTAAATAATTACAGCCGCATAGACCGATCTTCCGGGTTAAGCCACGCTTGCCGAAGTTGGTCTATGGATGGGTGACCATTTACCATAGCGAGTTTCCTCCGTGCCTCGGAAAGCACGTAAAGCCGTTGGTCCCTTCTGTCATTTGTAGATCTTTGACAGTCGTTACTGTTGGTCAGAAGCCAGAAAGTCTGACAACCAGTCTTACCAAGAGTATCGTATTACCCAGTTACTGGGTTGTGGAGGTTTGATAGGCAGTCGCTCCATGTAAAATACTAATATTCAGCTGCATCCGGTTCGACTGGTAGCCGACCCCAACATAGTTGGGAAAAGGCTAGGCAGATGATGATGACTAGTCGACCAATAAATCTACTAAATATCAAACATGTCAAGTACTGTCAAACATAAACATCTCGTTGGTATATGCACAGCACACACACATTGGAAATACTTATTGGAAGGGCGTGCTATGCGCTACGCGTGTAGTTGATCTCTATTTCGAAATCTTTTGATATCGTTACGAAATCCTAACTATGGGTATTAAGATATACCATACCATACCAATCAGTACGGTGAACACTGTTGAAACAAAAACAAGCAGTACGTCTGCAAATGGGTTATTGGGGCGCTACGCTACCGCTATATGTCGCAAAATCCTAAGATAATGAGATCATACATTCATGTCAGTTCTAGCTTATCTTCCTGAAAAATATACAAATAAAAGCTTAACGTAGAAGAAGCAGGTACAACAAACAACAATTAGATATTGTTTTAACTGATGTGACTGCCTTTACTAATATATGTATTCCTGCAGTATCTGAGTTGGTTACATTTCCAGTGTACATTGAGATGCTTTCGGTATCGACAGGAAATATATCATATTTGTCGTATATATTTTAGGAAAATGGTACGTCATTTCCTTTTACTGACTTTTGAACTTGGGTGGAAAGATAAGAAGTTTTAAATCCTAACTAATATTATAAATGCGAAAGTAAGTTTGTTCGTTTATTACCTTTTCACGCCTAAACCACTGAGTCGATCATCCTGAAATTTTGCACATACGTTGTCAGGTATATATACAGAAACGGAGATAGGGTACCTTTCATCCTGTAAAAAAGTACTGTTCTCGAGGTCAACAACAATAACGTTCTTATGATAATAGATGGCGCCACGTGTCTTTCGAATCATGATTGAATTATACAGAGTACAACCCGAATTGATTGTCAAATTCTAAATTAACGCGAGCAAAGCCGCGGCCAAAAGCTAGTTACCTATACATTTGTAATACATTAAATTTTATGGATGGAAACCAGTACAAAGCTAAAAAAGTAAAAGCATAAAATTCAGAGGATTCAGTCACCTTTGCCGGGACGATAATTTGCGATCACCAATGAATGGAAACGACGTTGAAATGTACCGAATTAACAATTAACTGCTCTTCACGGGTACGTGATCGTGTTACTGTCATTCTGATAGATTCCTTTATAATCGAATCTACAGCATAACTGGCTATTCGCTTTACATCAAAAAACCATGAACTCTGAGCATCATTATGGGCAGCTTTTACTATGGGACAAAATCTAAATTAGTAGACTAAGCCCCTCCGCACACGGATCGTAAGCGTAGCCGTCTCGTAAGCGTATCGTCATGATACAACGAGTTCTACAAACGAATCGTGTCGCGTAGACGTATCGTATTACATCTTTCCTTGAATATTCACTTAATGAATGATTGTATAGACAAGGGAACGCTTCAACCAGTTTCAGGAATTCAATCACTTTTTCAGTCATATCGAAAAGTACAGAAATTATTTAAAAGTTATAATTTTTTCTTAAAAAGATTTTTCTACATTTCGCTGCAGCACCGCTTTGTATGCGGACTTTATTGAACATGTACGTGCTAATAATGCTCTCGTCCTACGCGCGTATTACGATACGCTTACGAACTTACGATACGACGCCGTGTGCGGAGGTGCAAAGAAATCAGCTGTTCCATACATAATAATCAATGTTGCTAAGCTTAACAAAATGTATGATACAGCAGTTTTTATTTTCAAGAATTCTGTTTTGTCCAATCGTAAAATTTGTCCAGAATGATGACCAGAATTTATGATTTTCGGAATTACCAGTCAAGCTGCATAATACCAACTCTATGCATTATTTCCCATGATCGTTAATGTATTATAATAGGTATAAGAACAATGTTAAAATATGTGCTATATCATGGCTATATCGATAAAATTTACCTGCGGGACACGTAGTCACATAAATTTCAAACGCCATTATTACAAAATCTTTATCTTCCTGTCTTCAAAGAAAAATGTTGAAACAACGCGTTATGGGGATAAGTTTATTAACGTTATATAACCTGCTGGAAAATGGGTAAAAATCCCCTCAGTTTGAATATGTCCCTATAATTTGGGTTTTCTTGCTTTTATGTGAGTTTTTAATGTCGCTCTTTTTAATTATGTGAGTTGAAGATTTTTTCAGCAGGTTTATGCGATGAAATCAATCTCTAGTAGGTACCTCCTATAATCACGGCCATTTTCAATAACCTATCTATCGACGGTTTACCCTATTAGAGATAGAAATGACATAAGTTCCATACAAGTAATGTCACATTTCTATCTCTAGTAAGGCAAACCGCCGATAGGTACGTTATTGAAAATGGCTGTAAGACGATGCCTTATCCATACCGATTTAAATATAACGAGGTAATGACGTAAGATAATTTGTAGCTTCAGACACAGATAGTTCGTGTACCTAAACAAATCTAGTACACGTCTAACTCAAATCAATTCGCATACCTTATATTTTTCTTCGATTGTATCATTGGGAGGTTTGTAAAATTTCAGCTTAACAGCAATAAGATAGGGTTCAAATTTGCTTGGTAGTGTTCCGAAGGCATTAGAGTTGGTGACATTAAAGTTCTATAGACCAATATATGGCTGTACAAACGAAGGTACGATAGCATGTTCCCATTCGCCGCATCGCGCTATCAATATAACCATCTGTATACATTATTATCATAGCTAATCAGATGTTCCCTTTCGGTAATATAACAAAGTGAGGTTCGGATGACAACTCTCGGGTCTTTCTATTCGTTGCGATGAATGATATGATTGATAACCTTTAGAAACCTATCAAATTCCCTCCTGATTATAATATTAGGAACGCATTAAGCACAATGCTTGAAATATTGAATACCTACAGCTCAAGGATTTAAGATATATTTCATCAACTCATGTAATTTGGCAGCGGTTTTGTATAATAACAATATTGATGTTTAATGGGAAAATTTATTATGTTTTTGTAGTTTTGCGCTGCGGAAATTACGTTTCATCATTGATTTATTGGCAAGTTCAATCAACTACTATAATAGTATAGCAAAGACGCTAATTTATCTAGAAATTTGCTAGGAATGTTCGGCGTTGCAAGAGTATAGCGTGGTTTACTAGTTCTGCCCTCAGACCAAATAAAAAACCAAGACATTGCGCTGCGAACAACAGAGTGAAGCATGCGCAAAACTACGCCTCGCTCTGTACATACACGTTCACACGCACATATTTACACCAAACTTCAACTAATCTACGCCTCACGACACTCACACATGTTTATGAAACCGGCCTCACTTCACTGTTAACAACGCTATGTCTTGATTTTTTATTTGGTCTGAGGTTCTGCCATAAAAAATAAACTTTTTGTATGGTTACATTTTAATTAAGTTTCAACGATTTACAGGAATCCTGCTAAACTAACCACTTAACTTGAAGGGGTCGTTCTTACCTGACTACATAGTTGGGCGAAATTAACGCGTTTCCGGATTTATCCGGGTTTTACTAATAATTACACCTACATAAACAAGAATAACGCTAGAAATCGATAGCTTTTGCATCATCCAAAATTTAAGTGCTGGGCACTTGTCGGTGTAGTAATCTCCATCTTTCTGTATCAAGAGCCAATTCCTTTACTTCACTGTATATTATCACTTCTGTCTTTTCCTTCAATTGGTTTGTTTACTTTCTTCTCGGTATACCTGCTTTTCGCTTGGCCTGTAATTTAAAAAATGTATACCTTTAATTTACCTTTCAAGCTTTTGTACATATTTTTTTATTTCACGTTGTCCTTTACAGGAGCTTCTGTGAAGTCGAATTTAAGTGCACGCTTTCAATTTGTCGTTCCTTATACGTTTTATCCATTTATTCTAATGTTACAATTCCAAGAAATAAGGACATTGACGAAATACACTCACCGGCATAATTAGCGGAACGTTTACATTTTTAATATTTTTTTTGTTATATGGTAGGTACTGCTATTGCTATGATGATTCTTTTATTTCAAAGAACCTTCAATTAGGACTGCATGTTGAAGAAAAATGTGGTTTTCCTAAGCGATTAGAGGTAAATTAGGGCCAGTTTTGGTTTTACAAAGATTTTGCCCTTTTGTGTTTTTGATAGGAACTTTGTTTTATTTAAGTAGTGGTGGTTTGGCCTTAGTGTATTCGTTGCATTTGGAGAATAAACATTACGTAGAGGATGAAATAAGTAATTTATCTGTGACAAAAGTTACGAGGGATGTTACAGCGATCGATGAAAGTCAAACCTATTGTGCAGTAAGTTAAGCACTGGTTGTTTCGATATTAGTCATCCCTCGCAATGTCCATTGGTACCGGCAGATAGGATATTTCGTTAAAAGATGGGGATAATGCAGAAATCAAGGAAAAAGCGTCGCTGATGATTGGTTTATGACAGTTTAAACCGGTGCAGGCTATGAAAAATTGGCGCAATGCTGCTATTCGGACCTGTAGCGTCCTGGAGGTGGTCCGTATTTTGCTTGTGAGTATGCGGAAAGAAAGACAACGTCTCATTGAAGGTAATTTGATGTCTAACGAGACTGTTGAATGTCGAAAACGTGCTGTACGTCATCGCGAAGTGAAATTAAGTTTTGCCGAATAACACCGAGATCGGACTAAGGAGTTAGAAAGAGATTTTTTCTCAGTGGCAAGCTGTTTTTTGATATACATGTTTTGGATGAGAGACATAGAATATGGATATGTCAAAGGAATCGCTTTGAACAGGCAAATTTTACAGGAATGTGCCTTATACTGGAGGCTCCAGTTATGGTTTGAGGTCGCATTTGTTTCGAAGCGCAGACGAAGTTAGGCATTATTGAAGGAGGCTTACTGGTTGCGTATTATTACAGGATAGACCTCCCAGAACCTCGTGCTGTGCAACTTGATGTATTAAAAGATGAGGAAAAAAATGTGCACGATTATGCGTGGCCGGATAGTGTATTCGAGATCCGCAATTTCATATAAGACGTTTTTATAACCAACCAGGGTGGGTCAACGTGGACCCCAGACAGGAGTCCAATGGTATATGACTTGGCTTTGACGGGGAATAGGGTAAGTGAAAAAAAACCAGCCACCCAGAAACATTAGAGGATTAAAAAGTGTTTCATGCGAGTATGGGGACAATTTGCCTTAAGAAAAGATAATGGATTAATAAATTGCATGGAAAAACATGTCATAATACTGATAACGACCCTAGCAGTATAGAAACGGTGATAAAACAAACAAAAAAGTAAAATAAATAGCAAATTAATTATTCCAAAAAATATGCGCCGAAAGTTACAAAATGGATATACCTATTAGCAAATTAAAGATTTAAATTGCCAAATTCAATTAAATGATTATTTGTGCTTTTAATACATTTAACCCTGATTATAAGATATTTAAACAAAAACATTAATAAACAATACAAAATTATGGAAAAAACACGGTTTTTTGTTGCGTTCCGCTAATTATGTGAGTGTAATGAAAAATATACATAAGAGCCTTTCTCAAACGTAAAAAGCAACGCTAATACAGCGTCTGCAAGAGTTTTTTGAGATGATTTTATTAAGTGGGACCATAAAAGCATGACAAACAATGTTTTTCATTACCATTGTAAATTGGCCTCCAGCAAATACTTATGCCAAGATGTTTAAAAAAGAACCTAGCTTTTACTATTCAAAGCTATTTTAAATAGCGTTGAATAGGAAAAGCTAGCGTCTTTACAAATAGCCTATTTGTAAGGAATCTGGTTATCGAATAAAGGATATAGAATAGTGTGCCTAAGTATGTTTACCAGACTACCTTTTAACCTATATTTTTGGAAGATTTCTCGGCAACTCCGTAGTTTCGGATGGTGCTTGCTTTTGGAACATTGTGTTGTCACAACACTAATGTTTTTGCCTTAAATATAATTACGTAGATATTGTTACTCTGAAAACAGATTACAGCAATCGCGAGTGATTTGCTGTTATTCATTGAAGAATTCCTTTGTCTATCTCCGAAGTTCTTCATCAAATTTAAATGGGACCACCTCCGGGAAATACTCTTTCAAACAAAAAAGAATCAATAAAATCGCTTCACAACTGGCGACGATATCGCTGAACAAAGAGACAAAAAAAACAGTTGTCTAAATGAGAACATCCTTTTTGGAAGTCGGATAAAAGTAGGTACCGAAACTTTTGTGCAAAACTTGAAGTCAAGGGTTGTATACATACTAACCATAATACATACATAAAGTATTTCCCCAACCGCATAAATAACTTCATTTGTCATATTTCGACCCCATAAGGGTCCCATTATTTTCAAGGGGTTACGAAACATGTATACCATACGTGAATTCCGAATTTCAGATAAATACAGGCTGTAAAAAGACCCATCACATAGCCGAAATCTACGCACTCTAATCTAACTAAATAACATTGACCAAAAATAATTGCTGGGAAACGACTTTTATTTTTAGGCATAAAAAATACTCTGTTTTTTTGTAGCGCGTAATGTAATGCACGTAACCGAATGTGCCTGTGTGGGTCGTGCAGCGGCTACACAACTGAGCCAAGGCGGTTGTGTGCGTTTGAAATTCATTGCATTTTTGTAACTTCAAATGCGTAATTTGTTAGGAAAAATTGAAAATTTTGATAATGTTTGTTTGGAAGAAAGTTTAGTATTATCACTTAAAATACGTTTCTGGAAAAAAACTAAAACAAAAATGTTGATTTTGACCTTCAATATCTCCGGAATCAATGATTTCCCAGGTATGGTCTGACAGAAAAAAATGATCCCAATGATGGGTAGAATATGTGGTTTTCGTTATCGTTAAGGGTCTTTTTACACCCGATATATGTAGGGTCAAGTGTTGTACCTATGGACGGCTTTACCTATGGACACTACCAATATTTCAAAAACCAAACGGCGTAAATTCGTAGTTAGAACGCATTCGTAAACTTTTTTTGACGAATGGCAACACTGACTAACTGTCACTAAGCTGTCAGTGATAAATCTGTTGTTATGTGCTGTTAAACATTTTTGTTTGAAAAAGTAAGTTTTTTTGTACATTTTCAAGGTGTTTTTCTGTGAGATAACTTAAACTAGAAGTATAATTGTAGATGATTTACAGAACTTCGTTGTTTTTCATTGAAATAAGGACCATTCTGCGATTCTGTTAATGCTCTGTAGAAAGATTTAACCCTTTCTAGGTTATGTCTTAATATTTGTACCTGTGGACGGGGGAATGAATGTACCTGTGGACTGTCCATAGGTACATAATATCGGTTGCACCTGTAGACAGTAATTTACACAGACAAATTACTACATTTGTTTTGGTTTTTTTTCAGTGCCTCGTAGTAAAACCGGTGTGAAACGGGGTAAAATATGTCCAGACACTCTCTCCAAAGCAGTTATAGAAGTCAAAAGTGGATGTTTAGATCGTAGGGTGTCTGTAAAATACAAAATTCCAAAATGTACCATTTTGAAATATTTTCAACTCAACAAATATTATCATGAGATCATTATCTCAATGAAAAAAGTATAGATTAATTATTAGATAGATTTATCGTTATATTATTGAAGAATGACGTAAAAAAGGTGTTTCAAGAGCATGAAGAAATTATGTTACGTGAATATTTAGAAAAAGCAGCCTACATGCATATGGGTCTAGATTCCAAACAAGTCCGGGAACTTGTCTACCAGTTTTCTGTGCAAAACATAAATAAAATACTCTTAAAAGCTGGCATCAATACAAAAAGGCTGGTATAAGATGGTTTCGATGTTATCGACAACGTTTTCCAGAATGATCGCTACGTAAACCTGTTTTTTTTTTGCAATATTAAATGCTTGTCTACAGGTACATTACCGTCCATAAGTCCATTTGTGCTGTCCATAGGTACATTTATACGTTGTACCTAGGGACAAAATAAGGGTTTTTGAAAATCTTTAATTTTCTGAGCAATTATTTCCGCCATCGCATTGGAGACTGATAATTATTAAGAGTTGATTAGTTACTAAGCCGTACGATAAATAATTTCATGATAAAAGTATGAGGTTTTTTTTAAAAAAATACTTTTTTGTCAAATTCTGGAAATCGTCCACGGGTAGAGCACATGCCCCTACCTATTATACACATATTTTTTAAGTATCTTTGTCCCACTCTAAGAATTCTCCTGTATCGTGGATACATTTACAGACACAACACAACACAAACGCCCAGACCAGAAACAACTATCTGTAGGCTATACAATTTTTTATTTCGTGTGGGAATCGAACCCACAGCCCGTAGCGCAGAAGCCAATCGCTCAGCCACTGCACCAAACGTGTCGTATATAATTTCTCATAAATTTTTAAGAGGCGAGAAGCTTTTTTTTGTGTTTCCCTTATTTACGTCAGTTCCATGTCATTCCATAATTTAATTTAAATTATGGGTGTGGAGACTGCTGTCACAGGAGAACAGCTCTGCTTATCCCTTCCGGGATTACAGGCGTGAGTATAATGTATATATTATGTCTGGGTCTGATGGCTTGTTATAATCCTGCTTCATTCTGTTTTGTTATTATAATTATTTTTTGTTTGTTAATTTTGTTTTAAAAAAACGTTGCCCCACACTTAGATTTCTCTTGTATCGTGGGTGTGTTTACAGACACAAATCTCACATACCAACCATCTGTAGGACATACGAATTTTTGTTCCGTGTGGGAATCGAAACCACAACTCGTAGCGCAGAAGCCAATCGCTTAGCCACTGCACCAAACGTGTCGACAATATTATTACGAGTAAATGGATGCTTATTTCAAGCTGAGGCAGTAAATTATTTTATAATTTGGTTTATTTGTTAAAACAACAATTATGATATTATGTTCTCAAATCTTCCAAATATTACCGATTTGAAAATTACTTTCCTTTTATTTAATTTTTTATGTATCTCTTACAGTGACAGTGACAGCACAAAACTTACAGCAACTTAAAATTGAGTAGCGTTTTAGTATTTGGCCGACATAGGGCCTTTTCCCTGTCATGCGGGTTCGTGCCCGCATGCGTGCGTCACCCGCATGCGTGGCGCTCGCAGTTCACCTTTTCGTGCGTGTTTCACGCATCACAATAAATTATGAAAAGGTGAAATTCAGGCGCCACGGGTGCGGGTGACGCACGCATGCGGGCACGAGCCCGCGTCACAGGAAAAAGGCCCTGAAGGTCGTGGGAATCCACTGGATGCGAGAAACACAGGACCGGTCAATGTGGCGACGCTTGAGGGAGGCCTATATCCAGCAGTGGACGTCTTTCAGTTGAATGTTGATGATTTGGCCAATAGCCCCACAAAACCTTATAATCGGTTTGACTGTGAGATCAGTTGAGTCTCGTTAAACAACATAGGTATTAACTTACGTACTTAGAAAGGTATTTATTATTCCATCTTTTTCCTGGTACCTTTGACTAGACTTGTTTGATTATAATCAAGAATCCTGGAACAGAAAAATAAAAAGCACTAAGCTAGCTAAGTGCTTAGCTTTCAGATATGATAAATTGTTGAAGCAATTTAATTTGATGACGCATTAACGAAGTTACTCCTTATCTAAGTCAGATTACCTGTCTAGAAGATTACATAACGTAACCAACCTCCGGTTTCTGAATTGAGAATTCGGGATAAGCAATACTTAAGTAGTATTTGAGTACGGAGTTGACAAAAAAATGCTTTAAAATCCGTATTTTTTTTGACAACTCAGTACTCAAGTGTTACGTAGTACGGCTTATCCTAGAATTCTCAATTCAGAAACCGGAGGTAAAACAATAGGTACATATTAGAATAGTAATTATTACATCTAACATCACGCCTGAAATCCCCAAAAGGTTGGGCAGAGGTGAATACTACACCCTCATTAAGTCCCATATAATAGTGGGCGAGCCTGTTCCCATTAACCGGGTGCGCCCGGTTTCAGACTTCGGGCCACTGCTGAGCAATTCCACCCAGAAAAACCCAATAACACTTTCCCCGACCTGGAGATCGAACCCAGGACTTCACGATCAGCTGTCACGCTTGCGGCCAGTAGACCAACGAGACAGGCTATGACTTTTACCCCTAAAATTAATACTATAGTTTTTTTTTTGATGTAGGATAGGACTAAAGATTTGCAGTTTAGAATAAAAGGACCCTAACTATACCACAGATTAAATAATCATCATCATCATTCAGCCGAAAGACGTCCACTGCTAGACATAGGCCTCCCCCAAAACCAGGGCTAGCAGAGCGGCCAGGGACTAGGGGCCGTTTTCTCTTTGTGCTATGTTGGGAGGGTTTTGCCATAATCGCCACGCTTGGCAGGCGGGTTGGCGATCGCATAAGGTTGTTAAAATACTCAAAGAACGCTGCTGCCCGTCCTCTAGTGAATCCCTTTGGTCGCCTTTTACGACACCCATGGGAACAGATGGGGTAGTGCTATTCTTTACGTCCGGCACTACACGGTACAAATTATAACGAATAAATAATAATTGACTATAAAAACCAATTACCTTGTAAAGCGTCCTAATAATACTTCATTTTACGTGACTAAACTTGTATTAAACATGAAGTTAACACAGAATTATTTAGGGACCAATATTGTAGGTACTTTAAGGTCAACCCGACCGTTTTGTGGTAAACACCCTTTCCTGTATTTGATTTTAGTGTGTGGTTATCAAGTTTCCTCAGATTGAAAATTTAGGTCGTTGTAAATACACGTTGACATGTAATTGGTTGTTTTGCTAGAACAAACATTGTTCAGACCATGGTCTACTACCAAATTAAAGCATCAAATAAAAAGAAAACGTCATTGGGGGGAGGGGGGGGGGGGGACCTGCGCAGTTGGCGCCATGGTGGTTCAAGTTATTTGCCGGGAACTTTACCGCGATTGCCGCGATGAGTACTTTATTGTTACAGTTGATGTTTAAATTTAAACACGTTTGAGCAACATAAGACTTTTTTTTTGGTGTTCTTTTCTGGTAGAATAGAATAAAATAGAATAGTTCTTTATTTGCACAGAAAGTAGGTACAAGTTTCAGATGTTAAGTTTAAAATGATCCGTATACTAACTACTTAAAATAAGAGGCATGCAAACAGTTTAAGCTATAGTAACAAAACACACTCATTATAATTATCATTAATTATCACATTCAATCAAATCAATACAAGTTTACCATGTCAAAATGAAATTCAGTAAATAATTTGAAATAGGCAATACAATACATACCTAATATCAACCATGGTAGTCGACCATGGTCTGAATAACGTTTGTTCTAGTGAAGCAACCAATTAAATATCAGCGTGTATAGTCTTGAAGTGATAATACTGGTAGTCTAGACTTGTTAACAACTTTCTATCCTGGAGTGACAATTAGTAGTAGGGCTTTCCTAGACTTTTAACAACAGCCGATCCTGTGATGTTGTAATTACTTCTCTAGCCAATGGCTCTACGTCTAATCCTTTCATAATTATGACGTCTACGGGAATATTTTTTGTCAATACTTCTACAGGATGTGTTCGGATTCGTGTAATTAGGTACTTCAAAGTCTTCAAACCGCGTGATCATGTTTTTTATTTGAAATAGTAAAATAAAAAACAAAACTAAACTTGGTGTTCTGTTTCTGAGTATTTTAGCGCCCCGAGTTAATTGACTGCGCGGGGAGATGACGTGCTAGTCGTGCCCGCTAGCTACGAGTATGTCGCCGTACTTTCATTCATTTATGCAAAGCATAAAAATAACAAAGTATGCAAAAAAATTGCTTGTGTGTTAGACGTTGCCCTAGGAAAAATATTTTTTTATTTTTAAGCAAGCTAAATCCCGTTCCTGGTTAATCGATACCAGTAATAGATCATGATCAAGGAATTACATGAATTATTTCACACCTGTATAGTATTCTTTCATATGCACTCGAGTTTATTAGCACAGAATAATAAATAGTACCACGTACAGAAACATCATTCCCGAACGAATGAGACAAATACCTAGAAAAATGTGAGACGCGCATTGAGCTTTAAGCGAGAGCGTTACATTTCGGTTATGCTACTCACTAATCAACGCTTGAAAGGCAAAAATTACCAAGCAACATGTTGGCAATTTTACACGAGAGTATTTTAATGTTTTATTTAAGTTCATAATCTTTAAATGCCAGCTTAATATACCAAAGCCACTGCACTTACAATTCATAGGAATTAAGTAGTTATGACAAATAGGTGATTTTTTTATTTATTAAAAAAAAAAAAAAAAACTTTAAAGTGCTCTAGTGTAAAGTTGCCAACATGTCGCTTGGTAATTTTTGCCTTTCAAGCGTAATGTTCGGTTTGGTTTCTTTTGTGTTTCACTCCGAAGGCTGCACGTATAGTAGGTATGTCTTCATACCTAAACCCCGAAATGTCACAGGCCCTATAAGTTCATATGCGCCAGCTTTATTTTCGGTGCACAACTTTTTAGCATCAAAACTTTATACCATTTACCAAAATGGGTCACTCGTATCAGCATAACAAGCTTTTAGCGCATCCATATGCTGCTTTAAATTCATTTAATTTTACTTCCGTATAAACTTTCATATGGCGTAACATGGGTGCACTGGCAGCGTCACATTGCTCCATCATCCCCTTTATTTGTATTCCTGGGACATTACATTACTTACCGGGTCGTTACGAGCCACACGTAAACTTCTAAAAACCTTTACACTTTTACACACGCTGACTTAATGCGTCATTTCACTAATGTGCACGAGCTTCGCTACACAATGGGACGGAACAACGGTTAAAAGATGTGCTGCACATTCGCAGTTTGTATCAATGCTGGGCCTTATTCACTACTAGCTGTGCTCGCGACTTTGTCCGCGTGGAAGTTGGAAAACAACATTGTGTCGCAACAACTAAACAATGCATTTGTACTACGTTTTTAAAATCTAATCACATTTGTTTGCAATAGGGTTATTGCTCATCACCCACACTCAATAGCGTGATAATTTGTACCCTATCACCTGACCCGCTCTTCAACACGTTCAGTGCCGGGAGGGCACCCTGTAGTCGCATTCACCATGGCGGGTGCCCTCGTGGAGGGCTCATTGTAAATGCAGGTTTTTCTTGGAAAATTCACCGCCATGAAACAAGCAAACACCTATTTTACGACGTAGTAGCGTATTTTTCAAGGTTTTTAACCTAATGCCAGGAAACCTCCTTGAGAGTTCACTCTTAGCCCAAACGTAATGCCGAGGACCCTCCTGGAAGGTCCACTAGCAATATGTGTGGCGGGATGGCGTATGAGCTCTATAAAAAGTGTGGTGGACTCGAATGTGTTAACAGACATTTTCAAATAAATTTGTTCTGTAGTATTGACGTGAAGCTCAAACATACAAACAGATAAACAGACAAATTCTAAAAACATTTGTTTCGGCATCAGTATCGTTTATAGTACACGTAACAATTATTATTTTTCCATAATATTCAATGTACAATTTTTGCTTCGTTACGATTTTAATAAATGATAAATCAAAACGTAACACACAAATAACACTACTACATTACCATCATGTGCAATCGGGAAAATAGGGTATTCATTTTATTTCGACATGATTATTTATTGTCAATTGGCCTTTGTAATTTGCAAGCGGTGCCCATGCCACCAGGAACTGCAACAGTAAAATGTAACGGGGTCGTGTTATTTGCATAGTTTTCTTAAATGTCATAGAGAATAAGAGCCCAACAGAAGACTTTCTAACCAATTTCACCTCTACATAAAGATTTGAATGCCTGATACATAGCAGGAGTTTTTTTTAGAAAGGTTTACCAATCTAAATTCTATGTTTAGATTTAAGTGACTAACGTCAACCTCCATACGTAAAAAAGGTGTACAAGCTTTGGTATTAACGACTGCTAAATGCGATTTAGTGGTAAAGCAGTACATGTTTAATTTTTAACACTATAGTTTTAACGTTATAGTGACTTCTGTGTTTCTCAAATAAAAATTGAATTGAATTGCATCGGAACTGTACCTATATTATTACAAGATATAGCAATAAAGACTCATGGCGTTGGTTCAGACTATCCATTTGGACGGTCACCGTGTGTAACAATAACCTTAACGAGTTTGCATTCTCAGTGTAGCCCATCTTATTTTACTATCACACCAACTCATTGTCACGTTCCACGTGTTTCCCTGAGACACGTGATCGTGAAAACGCTCCGGGGTGCTCTTAAAATGGTATTAGGCAGATGGATCCACTATCTTTTGGAGAGAGCCACTGAATGTAATCAAGTTTGGTTGCGACAAGTTTACGAGCTTCTTAACTGCTAGTGACGTTGATCACCAATAACAAAGTTGTAAAGAGAGGTCGGGTCAGATATTTTTAGTAAAAATATTCTAAAGATATATTTTTGTGTAGCCCTGATTTTGTAAAGTGAAAAGGTTTTTATAAGTCAGCTTTTTGCAGAATATGTTTCTGAAACCAATCTGCGATTCTATTCATACATGATTCATGTAGTTTTTTCAACATACGAAATTTTTGAATAAGCATATTTTTGTCCTTTTATAATTAAATTCGAGAAAAAGATATTCTAGATATTTTTAAGGATTTTTTTTAAAGGTATTTTTTTTCATTTCTTTATTGAAATTGAATAACACGAGTCTAGCATTCAATTTTTAAATAGGTACTTTGACACGTTAAGAGCGTGTACGCCGTTCGGCATTTCATACAAATTTTCAAGTCCTTATTTTTCGATATGACTGAACCGATTTTAATGAAACTTCGTAGCCATCAGCAGCATACATAGGACTAAAAAGTTAGCAGAAAACATTTTCGAAAAATAGTGTTACAGTTAAATTAGACCGATTTAAAATTTTCCATACAAACAGAAATTTCCAATTATCTTTTTTTAAGTGAGACATTTCGAAAATGTTTTCTACTAACTTTTTAGAACTAAGTATCTTGCTTCTGTGTGTGAAGTTTCATCAAAATCGGTTCAGTCATTACGAAAAACAAAGACTTGAAAATTTGTATGAAATGCCGTACGGCGTACACGCTCTTAAGCACGTGGAAACTTCTAAAAATCTGTCAAATTCACTCCAAGTCTTCATAGACGAATATCTCCGAAATAAAGTTTATTTACTCAGACCTAAGCGGG
Organism: Amphipyra tragopoginis; assembly: GCA_905220435.1. NCBI lineage: Eukaryota > Metazoa > Arthropoda > Insecta > Lepidoptera > Noctuidae > Amphipyra > Amphipyra tragopoginis. The sequence goes on from HG991997.1 coordinate 16,458,599, forward strand.
GTCAAGCAAGCGTTAATTCTATATTGGGATATATTCAGTATGTACGTAAATCGCTTTTTCATTGAATTTGGGCACATTTGAGTGAGGACAGCTAGCAGATTATAAGGGTCAAATGTTATTTTGTTTGTGCGTAATCTGTCTGGGGTGATGAATTTGGGGCAACTACGGTAAATCTTTTTTCAATCAGTTGGTTGGTGGCGTGTAAGCAGGTTATATCAATATAATGCATTGGTAATTATTACTATTACTATAAATTATTATACCGGGTGACTTTTTTACCGTCTGGACAAAAAATGGGTAGGTATTTATTTATTTATTGGTTAGCCAACAATTGTTTACACTAAAACATTTACATATTTAAAAACAATCATTAAACTTTTATGAGTGCTACAATTACTTACAGGCTAACACCACATGCACAACAAAGACAAAACAATTTTAGATAGTAAATTCAATAAATAAATAAATTATTAATGAAAATAAAAATTAAGAATTAAATTAAAAATCAAATCAAACATTAAATTATAATCCATATTATTAACTTAGAGTTCCTTTCAATAGATGCGCTAGTTGTCTCAGATTTGCGAGAAATGGCTGATAATTAATTTATAAAATTTGCCAATACTGTTTTGGTGTATATACATGTGTATGTTGTCGCTACAGCAGTTCAACATTTTACAGATCCTCGGAATTGGAGAGTTTGCACCCAGAACTGTCCGTCGTAAAGGTGGGCACAGTGGTGTAATGCTATAGCGGGTATAATAGGTGAACGGAGTAGAACCCCATGGCATTGTTTTTTTGATTGCCTTAACGAATTTTATCTCTCAATAAATACTACTAATTTGAAGTTTCATACTAAATCAATAAAAACAGAAATTTTGAAGTAAATAAATCGATTCAATAATATCTGAATTCAAATCATATACACCTACGTATGATTTGAGTTTCTATAGTAGGTATCTACTATCTATAGATATATTAATTGCAAAAAAAGAAAAAGTAACTACCGTTGCCTTCTACTCCGTTCATCTATTACACCCAATTTTTCCAGACGGAAAAAAGTCACTCGGTACCTATATCATTAAATAGTATAAAACAAAGTCGCTTCCGTCCGTCTGTCCCTATGTATGCTTAGATCTTTAAAACTGCACAACGGATTTTGATGCGGCTTTTTTTAATAGATAGAGTGATTCAAGAGGAAGGTTTATATGTATAATACATGCATATTATAGTAGAGAAAAACGCGGAATACGCGATAATAAACGACAACCACGCGGGCGAAGCCGCTGTCGACCTCTAGTATTATATAGACTGCCTCGTTGGTCTATTGGTTGCAAGCGCGACTGCTCAGAGTGAGGTCTCCTGGGTTCGATCCCCAGGTGGGGCAAAGTGGTTTTGGGTTTTTCCGTGTGGAATTTCTTAGTAGTAGCCCGGAGTCTAGATTTGTGCCTGGTTGATGGCAATAGACTCTCCCCCTATTACATGGGACTTTAAGGCTCTTTTTACACCGCCGCAGAGTGGAATGGAAGTGACGAAATTGTACATAGCATAATGAACTTTATGTTAATTGTGTAAAGTACAAACTAAATACGAGTCAAAAAAGGTCGCGAAAATTCCCCGGAAGACACGCGACTATACACCTCTACCCAATTCTTCGGAGATACAGCGTGATGTTATGATATAATTACCTACTATTAAATTTTAATTAATGAATTTGCATAAATACTATTTATCTATGTAGAAAAAACTTTTAAATATTTTATCATTTTTACGAGATGACTAGTTCAAATTATTGGTCCCACCAACTTAGTTTCTTTATCGTTATCTTAGTTTTTCATACGGTTCTCTGAGGCAAAAGTGCCTGAAGCCCGCAGCATTGCTGTTTTATTATTTAACTTCTTCAGTAAACTTCACGACCACAGAACACAAACGATAAAGTTAACTGTTATTGCAAGTTTCATCTAAATATTTATTAGAAGTCATAAGCGGACGGTCGGACGTTTTAAAAGACGAAAGATTTTAAATTGAAATCTTATGCACATATAAACGTTACTAAGTACTTCCAATAAGAGAGAAAAGCCTGAGGATATGTTAAAAGGTCGTCGAGTATTTTAATCAAGTTAAATTGTAACAGTACTGCTCTTAATCTGCGAGTCTGCGCGAATCACCTAAGATAAATTCAAGTTTATATGAGATGCAAGTGAAAAATTACAGACGTTATTGTGTGCGTTGATAAAACTAAGTAGAAATTTATGTCGAGTGTTGTGTATTATGATACCTCCTTTTACGACACCCACGGGAAGAGATCGGGTAGTGCTATTCTTGCACAGTGCATTTATAATATTAGTAGGGATTATGCGATTGCCTATTCGCCCACCAATTAACTTTAATTGTTTAAGTAATTATGAACAGTCAGTTCGACCCGATATATCTAACGCTGATTGAATGGTGCGTTAATGTGGTTAAAATCTTTCATTGTAAGATTGTTGGACCACAATGACATGGTATTAAATAACGGGTGATTCAATTAGAGGTACTTTTTCAAAACTAAAAATAATAATGAAAAAACAAATTTATCGGATTATCTTTATTATCATACAAAAGAACCATTCTTGACATTAATTTTTAAAGATTATTTCTTTCAAATGCTGTCCGTAACTGCGGCTAACATGGTCCATTCTACAGTTCCAATTTTTGATGACGTATTTTCGTTTGATTATCGTGCCATGATAACGGAATATTTGTTTTCTGAATTTGAAGCCCGTGATCTCCAGGACATTTGGTACTAACAACACGGTGCCACAGCACGTAAAACCATGGCTTTATTGCGAAAACAATTTGGTGAACAGTTAATTTCGCGCTTCGGATCGGTCAGTAGGCCGCCTAGATCCTGTGATATCACACCCCGAGACATTTTCCTTTGGGGCTATGTAAAGTCCAAAGTCTATATTGATAAGCCGCGTACGATTGAGCAACTGGAAGTACTTGTTCACGTTAACTCGCGGGCGCGGTGGCGGGCGCGGTCGCGAAATATCAAACGTATGGCATAATATGCAAGTGTTCACGTACAAAACGCAGGTGCGGGCTATGTAGCGGGCGAACTCGCGACGGGAGCGTGCTGCGCGCTCGCGATAATATCAAACGTATGAAGTTGTTTGCGAGTGTTCACGTCGAACTAGCGGCGGAGCGCGCGATTAACTCGCGTCGTCAGGTAAGATCAACCCGTTTGAACTTGTCGCTGGAAATGATAGCACGTTTTTCATCATGTCGTTTAATACAGAAGAATTTATCAGTGCTATTCAGGCAAGAACTCCAATTTGGCAAAGCAAACATCATTACCATGTGAACAGAAACGTTCTTAATAAGTTATGGAAAGAAATTGTTGAATTATTTCTTGATATGGAAGGTAAATAAAAAGTATTCATATTTATAGGTATTTTAAACTGCTTTATTTTTGTAACCATAGTATAAGGTATGAAATCTCATTTTAGGAATGAATTTTCGATTAAAATAAAAGATCGTCGTCCATGTTTACAACCTCTGATAACACGTCACACTCGCGCAAACGCCTGGCGGCCAATGTGAACACGAACTCGCCAAGTCCACCGCGCCCGCCACCGCGCTCGCACCCGCGAGTTCTACGTGAACAAGCACGAAGCCAACATTACTCGCGTTATTCATTAAATACCACTCGAAATGCTCGGACGCGTCATCGAAAATTAGAACTGCAGAATAGACCATGTTAACCGCAGTTACGGATAGATAACATTTGAAAGAATTATTCTTTAAAAACTAAATTTTAAGAATGGTTCTTTTGTATGGTAATAAAGATAACCAGATAAATTTGATTTTTCATTATTTTTTTAAGTTTTGAAAAAAGTACCTCTAAATGAATCACCCATTATTATGCTCAGCCATGGAGAATGAATAATTATATCCTAAGACTAAGAAAACCAATTATTTTACAAAGAATATTTACCATTGATCTATCTTCTACCTACAAAACTATTTATAATGAGGATAAAAACTTACCTATATGTGAACGTTTTCCCATTGTTTGTTTATCACTCTATGTAATCAAGGTCACTCAAATACGTACTTTGTTAAAGGAAAACATTTTCGTTTCTATGAGGGCATGACCTGACGAATGTCAAGTAGATATAAACAGGATATTGGATCCGTTGAATTAATTAAACCCCGTTCAAACAACTTGATTTACGGCATCATAAGGAACTGGTTTCATTTTAAATGCGAATTGAGAAATTCCTGCGTTTTACAAACACGAACAACTAGGCGTAGCTTGTAGCTTTAAATTTTGTGTTACAACTGGTCGAAAATTTACGACATATTTTTGGGATCTTGATTCGCCTTCCACTGTTTTTTACATACGTTGTACCTCCTTGCTAGAGTATACGAATAATGCAATGGATTTTGAAGTCTGCGGTGTTGTAGTTTCACGAGTGACCCTCAGTTGTGCATAACATTTTCATAGGCGACTAAAAATACGTTCGAACCTCGCTAGTCATTATTCGCGGTCTGTTTGTTTATTACTCCAGTCAACGCATGATGGATCGATGGCTCTCTTTATGATTCACTGTTTATTTTTTGATAAAAATTTTTTTCAAATATTAAATAAACAATTTAACGTAAAGCAGACACGTTTCGGCTGTTTTTTTTGTTGTTTTTGGAATGATACAACATAATCCAGAAAGGTTTTGAGGTAACTATAAATATTTCTTTGTATCTTTAAATGTTACTAAACAAGTTTCTTTTTATGTATGTACAGAATTTAAGGAAACATGAATTGGATCTCTAAACCGGGATCGATTTTCGCGTCTTTTTGTTTGTCCGCAAAACTACTCAATAGATTTTGATGCGTTTTTATCTTAATTTATGTAATTTCTTTGGGAAGGTTTTAAGCTATAAAAATACCCAGCCAGGGCGGGTTGCTAGTCCCTTATAAAAAAAGTCAACCTCATTAGCTTGTGGCTCTCATCAAATTACACCGTGTATCGTTCACAGAAAATAGGGAAATACCTAAAAATATATCTCAATAAAACCTTGTTGTTATTTATCAGTATTTACAGTGTTAAAATGAAAAAGATTTATCCTGCATGTATGCAGGATCTCTTTCCTTTTCACTTTTATTCTGTGTTCATCGCATCAAGGTATTCCTTCTCGTATATCATCTAAGCTATTTCGAAGCATCGATAATATTCTTATCATTGGCACTGCATTTATAGGCTGAATAATAAAATATAGATATTGAACGATATTTTATAGATTGGAATTTCCTTTTGCGTAAAGATTATCGTATTATTGTGAATTTAAGCATCTTATAACTTTTTTATCTTATTTTTTATTTTTGACAGTAATAAGGTATGACATTATTATTTATTACATAACATCTCGCCTGTATTCACCGAAGGGATGGGGAGAGGTGTATAGTACACTCACATTTCGCCGTCATGTTAAAGTCCCATTATTAATGTAAAGGCGCGATCCCATTAGGCAAGTTACTTGTATGCAAGTTGCAAATTGCATACAACTTGAACAAACCTGCATACAAGCTACAACTTGTATGAGGTAGTTTGAACTTGTACATTTTTTATTCAAGTGACGTGCAAATTGAACGCGCAAACGTTAGTGCACTTTTCAAATTGCGAACGAGTGATTGACACCCGTGATGTCCAACTCAATTGTTGAACATCTCCACTTGTATGCAAGTAAAACCTGCATGCAATTTGCACACTCTCGAAAACATGTTTCCAATGTAAGCAACTTGTACGCAAATGTGACGTCATACTTGCATGCAAGACTTGCCTTATAGAATCGCGCCTTAAATCTTACATTGAATGTACCCCACATTGAATGATCGATATTCGTATAAGTGTTTTATTCAGTTCACTTCAGATTGACGGTAAGCCGGAGCTCCGTCAGTAATTTGCTTTTTGAAGCGCAGTGTAGTGTTCTTAACACGATCGGCCTATACATATGTTGCGCTCCCTGATTTGCTGTCAAATATTGAGTCCATATACCTACCAAGCTTGAATGCCGTAGCTGAATTTGATAAAAAATACAATTTTGTCAAGGGTAGTACTTGCGTTGCATGAAGAGTCATTTCATCAAATTCTCTGTAGAGTAATTTTATCAAGCATTCTGAATCTTTTGTACGTCTGCCTTATCTAGGCTTGAAATTCTATAACATCTGTTAGCTTGGCCTAACGCAGCCTACTGATATTCAGCAGAGTCTAAAGGCCTCTACCATGCTTCGCCTCTTGAAATTTATATTAATACGATATTAGAATTGAACAACATGTACGATAACCTATATTATGTTTTAGACACAACTAGGACAATTATTCTAAAAATTATTTAATATATTTTTCATTACTCATACTTAGAAAGTAGGTCTCAGGTTGCCTGTGGACCGGGATGAAAGTAATACTTTTCAGCCCTAGGGAGAATCGTTTTCAACTGATAGCTGACAAATTAAAAAAAAAACTAGTTCTATTTTCATATTGACGACACGTTTGGTGCAGTGGCTAAGCGATTGGCTTCTGCGCCACGGGTCGTGGGTTCGATTCCCACACGGAACAAAAATTTGTATGACCTACAAATGGTTGTTTCGGGTCTGGGCGTTTGTTTGTGAGATTTGTGTCTGTAAACGCACCCACGATACAAGAGAAATCTTAGTGAGGGGCAACGTTTTAAAAAAAAAAAAAACGTTTAAAAAAAAAAAAAAACTATTGAACCATGTTCTTCCAACTTTCTATACAGCCACTCAATTACAGTGCGATGTAAAATTGTAATAACATAAAGTTAAGTGTAAATTAAAGTTTTTTTTTTAAATGTCTTTATTATAATTTAGTTTCAACTATTTCTTTAAAATAATACCATTTTTTCAATGATGAAAATGAAAAATAATGGCTGAATAGCTGGCAGGCCACAGAAAAAAAAAACAAAATAGGCGGGAAAGCGGAAATCCGATCACTTATTTTTTCTTTAGTTATTTCATGTTTTTATTTTTACTTTTCTTGTATTCGTAATGAAAAACACAGTGTTACCTCGGGTTAAAGACTTATTTAGTCCCTCGAACTATTGGCCAAACCCCGTCTCGGGACTACATAAGTTACTTTCACCCCTAGGGTAACAATGTACCTACTATAGGTTCAGTTGCATCAACTAACAATAACCGTAACCTTACCAAAATTTCTGTCAAACAAATACAAATTTTACGTAAATATAGTGTGATTATGGTTATAGTTAGTTGGTGCAACTGATCCTTAAGATCGATTTTACCAACGTAGTAATATTGGCTTAATTCGACATTTTGACAGCTTTTGTATAGAATGTCTGTCAAAACGAATTAACTTATATCTTCCATTTAAGTTATCTGACGTTAATCGGCCTTAAGAAAAATAACGAATGATCCGCGGTTATTTTTTGTTAATTCTTACGTACTCAAGACTTGGTATTTCATTATTCATTATTTAATTACTGGTCTGTATTTACCGAAATTGTTAAAGAGATTGATTTTAAAAGAGTAGGTAACCATGGAGTTTCTTGCCTTGGAGTTTCTGGCTCTTTTCCATAGGAAAAGACTAATTGGAATCGTGCACTTAAATTCGACTTTTCATAAGCGCCAGTAATGGACAACGTGAAATAAAAAAAATAAAAATTGTTTTTTTTGTCCATTTACCGCGGTTTAGAAATTCAAAAATATGTGCAGCATAGGGTTATGTTTAGACTCGTTGCGTGTCTCAAACAGTACTTACTTATGTGCCTATGCCATGGTGTTATCAATACGAACTGAGTCTTAGTGCTTATACACGTAGAAAGCGGGTTGCCGGCGCCGATCTGTCAGCGCTTGTCGGTGCTGGTCCGCGCAGTTAGTCGGCGCAGGTAGTCTCTATACTGTGTGGCGAACCAGCGCCGACAAGCTCCGAACTGCGACGAAAAGTTCCGACCTGCTCCGATCAGCGCTGGTAGGCCGTCATTTGTTGCTATATTTGCAAAGGAACAAGGCGTATTTCTGTTAAAAAATGCCAGCCCCTGCTTCTACCCGCTTCTTTTATGTAGCGGTTACCTGCACGGACCAGTACCAACAAGCGCTGGCAGGTCGGCGCCGGTTACCCGCTTCCTTTATGTATACGCCCTAAGTGTAGAGAAAGCTAGTCTTCTGCTGTAATTAGTTCTAAAGTTAGAAACTGATCAGGAACATTTGTTTGTACAGTAACGAAGTTCGTTCTCGAACATTCCAATAAAGTGGTGGCATAGCTAGAGGTACTAACCTCAGACGCGTGGCGTGGTCTTGTTATAGACATAACTAACATTGTTACTTTGTAACATGCTACAAATGTGCCTTCAACGTATTCACTATTGCATGCTACTGCAATGGGCCTATTTTGCGCACTGCAATACTCGAATTAATTTACTAGGTAATTGATCAAACGGTTACATTTTACGTTAATGTTCCAAGTTAGTTTCTGCTTTCAGGTGTACCTAAATTATCCGGTGCATTCGTCTGCTTGTAGGTGCCATCGACAGCATCCAATTAACTCTATGATAGATAATATCCACGTCAGAGATTACATCTGTTGATGTCATGATATCAAAGAGCTGTGTCAATGAGTCTATGAGCTATTAATATCAGGCCATTTATGATATTTTTAAATTTAAATTCAATAAATAAATATTCAAGGTAAGTCGGAAAGTGGAAACTAATCCGAAAGGGTGTTATAGTACCTACCTGTAATTACTAATAACTTTTGCTCTACAACATTCCTCAGAAGACAAGTTTAAGAGAAATAGCTGTTCAAAGATTTCTTAAAAATACGCTAAAATCCATCTACCTTCAATTATGATCAGCTGTATTTACAGTTTAGGTCATATATTTGAGGTCACGGATTAGAGGCTCTTTTTTCTGAATTCGTAACTAAAGAAGGAATGAAACATATTTTTTGAAAAAAAAAATAATATTAATATTTGCATGGAATAAAAAATTATCGAATTTTGACATTTCAACACTTGCTTTAAAACAGTCATCAGAGATACTTTAAGACGCGGGCCACTTAGTGGCCCGCGGACTAATAACCCTTACCGACTAACCTTGTACCCATAATAATAAAAATGTAGGTAATCGAATCACAATAACATGATCAGAGTCCAAAATTTTCATTCTCAAACCTGTTATTACGAGTAACTGTTCCCATCAAGAAATCATTCAGAAACACATTACATAGAAACGTGTATTTTTTTCACAAAACAAAACATTTTTGACACATCATTGAGGGGCGTGAAATACCCTCGTAGTGACGTGAATGCGAGCAAAACCGGGCCCCGAAAGTTATGCCCGAAGGGAGTAAAAAATACGATAATGGGAAAAGGGTAAAAGATTTTACTGATTCTTCACCTTTCTCGCCGTCAAACTTTTTTTAACGCATTTTTCTTCCTTGTAAACAAATAAATGTAATGTGAGATTTATTTGTAGACATGTTTTTGTTTTTTAAAAGCTTGTATTTAGCTTGATTTGCTATCTGTCTGCTAAAAATCTTGCATGTCAATCTGAGCAGGCAAAATTTTTGCATTCTTTTATGTAGTTCTGATGATAACACAATGAAATTATTACCTTTACTGCGGTTACGCACTGCATCTGATCCGAATCCGTAAAAATACGTATTTAAAATACTCGGTCCGCATTCGAATAGTGCTTTTCGCACTGCATCCGATCCGAATTCGTGAAAATACGGATCTAGAGTCTAAAACACTCAGACCGGATATTGCTTACGCACTAATCCGATCTCTGATTAAAATCCAAGCAATTCAGGGGCCTTCTTTGGCATATGTCATATTTGAATCCGAGGTAATGCGAAAACGTTCATCCAAACAGTACTATGGCTACTTCGGTCCGTCAATATTTCTTCTGAATTGGAGACTCACGGATGACGGAGAGAAGTCGAATGACGGAAGTCGGATCTAGTGCGTAAACTACAACACAAATAGTTCTATGACTACTTGGAAACGTTTTTTCACGGATTCGGATCGGATGCAGTGCGTAACCGCTGTTACAGTTTTTTTCGATTGATCCTCTGAAGTAAAAAAGGAAATTATACAAAAAAAAAAACAATTTTAGGAAAGGTTTTATTTTATAAAATGTACAACATTTTTGAAACATCTGGTAACGAAAAGCTTTGAGTATAGGTTAACAATTGATCAAAGTTGCTGTCATAGTGCTATACGATCGCACCCAACGCTTTTAGTTTCCAAATGTTCCCAATAATTGTATTGTACATTTTTGATTATGTAATATTTTATTTTGAAATATTTTCTTAAGAAAATATTTAGGTAATTGTGGTTTAGGTAACATCTTCCAGGGACAGAGTTTACCCATCTCTTCTTCTGGTCATCTGAAAAACAAGCAATAGTCAATCTTTTATGTTGTAATTAAGCGTAGTTCAGACATACAACGCTATAATATATAGCTTATAGCAAATATTGTATAGTACAACGATATTGCTCAGCATACATTTTATATGGACACATTCACGCAACGCTATGCTATAAAGTATGGGATTGCTCAATATGCTTTACTATACAGGGTGTAAACGAATTCGTGTAATTCTTTCAAACGACATGATCTATTAATGGTATAGATTAACCCCGCACGGGATTTAGATTGATTAAAAATAAAAAAAACTTTTTTTTTCCCAATTTTTTATTTTATTTTATACAAAATTTCGATGCCATGCATAAATGGATGAACGGCGACACAGCTGACAGGCACGATTAGCGCAATATCTCTCGACGCAGTCGGTTAACTTGGGATGCTAAAATTACTCCGATACATACCTAATACCATGGTTCATTTCTTGGAATTTTTTTTTTGTGGATTCTGAAAAAAAACCTGTGTTGTGTGTGTGGTCAATCAGTGTCCCCAGTAGATCACGTGGTTTGAAGGAATTACACGAATTCGTTTACACCCTGTACAGCGAAATAGTACAGCGTAGTTTGAACTGCCCTATATTCAAGCGACGGTTATTTTAAACTCTCAATCACCGTAATTATAGACACAATAGATAAGACAACTAAGTGTCGTCCTGGGACGACGGGCGGTACGCAACCGGTTAATGAGCGACCATTTCGTCGTATCCCCTCTTCTTTCCAAAGTCCTCACTACGTTCAATAGTGAACGTTTTTAACTAGAAACAGGATTTCATACAACGGCAATAATATGAACATTCTATTTAGGTGGGTCTCAGTCCATTCATCAAGTATTAGTGTTTCGAAGTAATACTGAAATGAAACGTTTTGGAAAGCCATACATAGGCAGCTAAGTTAACTTTCACATAATTATATATACTGACGTAAGTACATTACGTTTCTGTCCAAACAATATTATGTACTAGTTGACGAACATCGTACCACGAAACGCTGAAGCGTGAATCTGCGTCGTGTGTACATCGAAGTGAGCATCCGATCCGAATCCGTGAAAATTCGGATATAAAAAACTCGGACCGAATTCGGATATTGCTTTACGCACTTATCCGATCTCTGATCCGAATTCAAACAATTCAGGGGCCATCTTTGGCATATCCATTTGGCGTCCGATTTGAATCCGAGGTAGTGCGAAAGCGTTCATACAAACAGTACCACGGCTACTTCGGTCCGTTAATTGTTCTTCCGAATTAGAAAATCACGGATGACGGATAGAAATCGGATGATGGATGCCGGATGTAGTGCGTAAACTACCATACAAATCGTTCTATGGCTACTTCGGAACGTATTTTCACGGATTCGGATCGGATGCAGTGCGTAACCGCTGTAATACTGGCAAAAGGTAAATTTTGTAATTTTCGATTATGTTTTGTCAATTCCTAACATATGTCTTACTCCACCTTTGTAAGTATTTTCTAACATTTTACAAGAATTTCTAAATATTTTGGTTGTATTCATAGCTCGTTGGACAACTGATTAAATGAGGATGATTTTCACATTTTATTTACACTTAGTTCTATTATATTTTATTCAGTTAAATATTATTATATAACCTAAAACTTTAACTACCTAGATAATTTCCTAAAACATGTAATGAATTTTAATAAAATTAATAATTATTATTTTAAACTCGACTGATTTACATTTTTTAACATTCGAATTCGTAGAAAGCTTTGGTAAATTTTCAATAACAATGAAATCGAACTCATTCAATTTGATTCTAATATTTAATAAAGAATTAGGAGAATGTACAAAAAAAATGCAATTTCTTGAAATCTACTGATGTCCGACGAGAGTACATGGTGTGTTATTTTGTTGCATATAGGACAAACTATAATGCCTTAATTCAAGTTCACCCTGTCTAGGTGAGCAACATGCCTATCTCTGTGTAAAGTGTACCTTCAAGACGTTCCATTTAGGCTTCTATTGTGGAAGGTGAAGTTTCATCAGTACCTGTTAGGGTCGAAATACGTAGAAACTTTGTCGATAAATGCTGTCAAGACAAATGTAGCATAAACAAAGTCGATTTATGTCGGAAACGGGATAAACTTAAATGAAATGGTACAGTATACAACGTGTAACAGGAACAATGCAAACACTCAAGCACCCCAATTATGTAAAATATTCAATTATAATCAAAATAGGTACATACCGCACCCTTAAAATGACACTGACGTTAGTGTAAACAATACAATAGTTAATATAATTCGAAATAAAAACTCTTAAAGTATTTATTTTTTATTTAAAAGATTTATCTCGAAAATTATGTTTTCGCACTTACGTCATTGTCGTTTTGAAGGTGCGATACACTGAAATTTTACTTTCATAAGCCTAAATATTGTTTATTTAAGAAGATAGTATTACTTTTTGATTGTTTACGGCATTTAAAATTCAGTGTAGAACACTACCTTACCATAAGGATCAATTTTCTTTATCTCAATAAAAAAAAAAATTAGTAAAAAGCAAGTTTAAAAAAAATATACATATTCAAAATGGCTTAAATCGATTCAGAAACAAACAAGTTTCAGGGTTTGCCTTTATTATGTTACACGTTGTATATACATAGATATGCATTTTACTCGAATAAATATTACAAATTATTATTCTCTCAGCCATAAAAAGTTGCTAATCCGAGCTCAATATAAATCCAAGTTATAATACATGGCGAATAATAAAGACACTTCTTTATTGCTAGACTTTCTTCTTCTTTTAATCCTGGCTCGCCATAGAAAAAGTAATCTTGAAAGGAAAAATCTTTATTGAGTACAGTTTTCATTTTATTTTTCTTTTCTCATCTCACAAGATTCTCGTTTGCAGTTTTAGCTTAATTTAAAAAGATCTGTGGCACTTATAGTCACTTTCGGTGAACGAAACACCCAGTTATTTTAATTTAGGTATACAAAATGCGGGTCTGGCTGTCAGTAGTTTATCTATGATCTTTTTGACTCGTAAAGTAAGAAAAGTTGTACGCAGCAGTTTTTGATGAAACGCCTACTGCGGGTTCAGTTTGGTTGTGGTCGGTGGGGCTTTTTGGCAAAATGCCGGATAAATTGTATGGACGATGTGAAACGGACAACGTTGAAAGATATTCATGATAAAAAATTGTTGGTTAGGTTTCATTATTCTACATTATGTAGTTTCGTCGTCAACGTGGCGCGCGCGGAATAATAGAACCTCGTAAATATCCACTAAATAATGGGTGGCCAACTTTTTCAGCAGCCGGGCCAAGGTTTTACGTCGGGCCGCGATCACACTAAGTTAACAAGAAATGTATAAAAAAAAATAAGACAATTAAATTAAATAGCCAAGTCACATTTTTTGTTCATGTGACCCAGCCCCGCGGGCCGCAAATAGATGCCGTGCGGGCCGCGTGTTGGCCACCTATGCACTACATAGTAAAAAAGATCGCAGCATTGCTACAACGGACGTAGCTGACATGATAATGTCACAGCTACGCTGCAGCTGCCGTGACTGTTATGCGATCTGCTACGCGTCGAGTTATTATTTTTCAAATGCATCAAGCATGTTTACTTTAGTATGTTCTTTTGTTTTAATTTTTATAAAAAAAATAAAAATGGTTATGACTTTTTTTTGAAATTATAAATGCTTCTAAGAACTACTAATGAATACTTATTGTGATCACAGTATACACCTAGAAATGGGCATTCTCTAATTGTGCATGAGCCGAAAAATTCAATACATATATGTCACTTCTAAGTATTCAGATTTTTACAGGGAATTAATTTTTGTAGAGACTATTATATGAGTCGTCAATTTTGAACCAAAGCGCACTAGTTTAATACTAAGCTTTTAAACGATAAAGGCAATACGACTAGACGTATTAAGACTTATCTAGTTTCCCCCACAATACAGGGTTAAAATTCATGTCACTATTAAAACGTAAGTACTATAGAACCGCTTGAACTTGTAACAGACACATTAGTAATTAACTAAGCGCTATATTCTCGTATGTAAAGATTCTTAGAATCGTGTCGTCTGTGGTTGAGTTACATTTGCAGTAGTTCAAGGAGTACTAAAAATAAACCTCACGAACATGCCATTGTATTCTTTACTGTATATATTTTAATGTAGAAGATCCAAAGGTGGGGAAGTACGTCCAAAATGACATGTTGTTTTGTTTTTTAATGATATTATATATTATAATTAAGGCCGTTACAATCAGTCTTTGTAATTTATAATCATCTTTGGTTCATTGCCTTTAAGCTTCTGGATTTATGATCGAATAGGAACTATGTTTTCTTTTTTTATTGAGCTTTATCAACTCAACCTCTAACAAAAACCATTTTGTCCATATAGTATGGACATCATGACAAACCACATAAATTACGTAAAACCTCACAAATAAAGTTTTTGGTCTTCTTAGGAACACCAGCTCATAATGCATGAACCCAACAAGTACATCGTAACCAGCACTTTCCGGGCTTAGAGAGTGATAAGTATATCGCTAGGTACAATAAATACACGGGCAATCCTCATCGTCATTCTCAGAATCAACTGGAAAATCTTCTGCATCCTGAGCTATCACTTATAATTAATGTTTTTTACATGTCTACTCCATATTACGCGTATTTTTTTTAGAATATATTTTTGTTTTTTTTCTATGGTATTGTCGTATATCGTTTTGTCCAGAGTACTGGTATGTCATTTTGTACAAAGTATATTGAAAGAGTAATAATTTCATAGTTTCTATAAAAAACTAATATTCATAATAAAACAAACGTAAGTATATTAAAATGCAATGCACCCATGCATCGATTTAAATAACAGTTTACGAAACACAAAGTAAAACTCCCCAAAATGAGCGAGAAATCCATGTAAATAATAATCTTTTATGCAATGCGAAAATGTCCTGACTCGTTGTACCGAAACGACTGAGCGGATGTCGCTCTTAATTTCACATGTTTGCCAACATGGTAGTCTTCACGTGTTATGGTGTCAAGCGGGGCCTCATAGCCCCCCCCCCCCCCCCCATTTCGAAAAAAGCTCGATATGTCATTTTGTCCGTGTATGTCATTTTGGACGTACTTCCCCTACTATTATTTGAAATACGTTGTCTTTTTATTGTTGACTCACGTTTATGAATAAGTAGTTGATTGTAGATATACACGTGATAATATACCTATTATAAATACGTATATGTTTACTGTGTAATAGACTTGCCAGATGCATAGCTGCATTAATTTGTAAATTACGATCATGAGTGGTTTTTTTTTTGTTAATTCACATACTTAAGACTTGGTACTTCATTACTTACTTATTCAAAATTAAATTGTTCTCTCTTAACTATTCTAAATCATAGTACTGTATTTACTAAAATTGTTAAAGATATTGAAAGAGTAACCATGGAGTTTCTTGCCGGCTCTTCTCCTTAGGAAACGACTAATTGGAACCGTGCACCTAAATTCGACTTTTCATAAGCACCTGTAATGATATATGTGTTTTTTTTCTTTTTCTGTGTTAGGCAAACTTTTAGGGACGGAATGAAAATGCCTAACCTTACCTAGGTACTCGTTTTATGAAACCACTTTTGTTTTACTTTTGGAAATCCTACAAAAAAATTGCCGGCTAACCAGTTATCATGCATAAAGTGATACCCTCGTGCATAAAGTGGGAAAAATATGACAAATTGCCGACAATTTAAGTTAATGAGTAGCTAAATATTAGTAAGTAATAAAAGTAAAAAAAATATTGACAGTATAAATGAACAAACCTTACACACAATTCCCAACAATCCTGTGATTTGTGTCTACTAGTACAATAATATAATTACGTACCTATGTCGTTATAAATACCCGTGTATTTACGTTATGCGGTTGTTTGAGCTTAATTCAAACTGACCTCCGTACTAGTGAAAACTATATCACGGCAGTTCAGTCTTCCTCATTCACAAACACTCACACACTTCCATACAATTTCCGATAATTTGCATTATACTGCTAAATATAGCACTGATTTATGAGTATGGCTATAAGAATACAGATACTTAGTGGGTAATTTTTGATCATTTGATGATTTGATGACAATAATAACGAGGGTAATTATAGAATGTTAAAAGTATTTGCAAAAGACAACAAAAAAAAAGTTTGTATTTTATGAGTAGAAATCGGATATTCGGATGCATATTCACCTAAACTTGAGATGTTGGCTAATATGGAACGCGTTTTTGTATCGAAAAATCCCGCGGTTCCGGGATAATTATTTTAATTTATGTTTTTTTTTTGGTTTATCTAACACAAACCATTCTTCTTCTTACACTCTACATACACACATATTTGCATCGGGGGTTAAACATTAATTTTAAATAATTATGCAATGCAAGAATACCGGAGTTTTTTTTTTTAATAAATATTTTTAAGATGTCGCTTCCATAATAAACACCCGACCAGTTATGCATTCCCGGCGTTCCTGGCATCCCGGGTTTTTCCTTCCAAAAAATATATTTTAAGAAGCCGCTTCATGCATCCGATTATCCGATCCCTACTTATGAGTTACGGTTATGAACTTATAACAGCAAAATATCAAGGTGAAAATAAAAGTTGTATCAAAAATGGCTAATACAACCAAAAACAACCAAAAAAGTAAATTATAAACAATAATAGGAAAAAAAAAAGAAAATAAGCCTATTACTGACCAACTGCTGGACACGAGCCTCTTTTAGAATGAGAAGGGTTTTAGATTTTAGTCCACTACGCTGGCCTGATGCAGGTTGACCACAACAATAGATTTCCGTCGGGTTGGCGGACTACAGACACCGTTGAGAACTGTATTCTTTTTGAGTATTTCAAGCGTGCTGGTTTTATTACGGTATTTTCCTTCAGCGTTAACGTGATAATCAAATTCTGATCCGCACATGAGTTCGAAAAGTTAAGAGTTGCGGGCGGGATCGAACTCAGATCCTCCAGTTTGGAAGGCAAGCGTTCAACCACTAGGCTATCAATGGTCTCAGTAGTCATAGTATTTATAGGGACCACTAAATAAGTATGCAATATGAGTACTTATTTAGGAATTGTGCAGACGGCCCCAGGTTCTACTGAGCTAGAGACACGTCTGCTACATCAGTTATAGAGAATGTCGCAGGCTAAGGGATCCTATCTACCCCTAGCTGGACAAACAATGAAAACACTTTTCAATACAACTTCTATAATATGGATAAAAAAACACTTATAGTCATAATTAGCTCACGTAAGAATTTGGAATGGATACGCGAAACTTCTCTGAGTAATAGCACACGTAAAAATTTGGACTGGATACACGAAACTTCTCAGTAATATTTGGGTGAGCAGCAGCTCAGTAGTACAATGACTAGGCGGAGTGCTGGAAGATCAGCAGTGCGGCGACTCCCTCAAGTAAGTCGGAGTGCCGGAGGCTCAGCAGTACAGTCTCCTTCAAGTTAACACCAGTCCGCTCACTTTCCTCGTCGCCTCTAGAATCTCTCTCTGAATAAGAGTGTTCGAAAACGATGTGGCCTGTGATAAATAAAAGGTTTAATATAAATAGAAAGAAGGTGAAATGACGTGTGAAGATGATGATGAAACAGTTATCCTACAACAGACTGTTAAGAGCGAGTACATATCCAAACTTACTACACTCGGAATTATGCATTAATACAAGAACATAGCCCCGGCTGTGCAGCTATGATTAGCCAATCTGGAGGCTTAACTCAATCGATTCTATTTCAAAGCTATCTACTATCCACATCTAGGTTACATCCCAATACGTTGAGTTACGTCAGTTTGTCTTGGATGCAGTGCATAAACTTAGGGTAAAACTCGGTAATACGCCCCAAGTGACAAAACGCCCCACCACTCCAGCACTCACACTATCAAAGCTGCGCCGCTCACAACTAGACGCGCGGAGACCCACTAGTAGGCGAACAACATGGCCGACGTGTGCACGTAGTTTGTGATGTCCGTTTAAAAAATATTGCAAAATCTGTATTTATTGGAGTGAAATAATTTGCGGTAAGTTTCTAAGAAATTCATATATATTGATACTTTTAGATTTTGTGTTATAATGACCCACACTATCGTAAAATAGATGAAATTACCTTTATACTTTTATTTTGTCGAACGTTATAACCTTGAATCTACTGCTTTGACCTCGGTAGGGCGTATTGAAAATCAAATTTGACAATATGCCCCTAAGTCAATTTACAAAACGCCCCAATATTTGAACTGTGTTAAAGTATTTTTATCGCGTGTTATTATTTCAGATTATGTCTCGGAAGTATCAAGGAACAACACTACGAGCATCATGGAGTGCAGACAACTTAGACAAAGCCATGCGCAGTGTACTTAGCAAAGAAATGGGTGTTAATGAGGCATCCAGAAGCTTTGGCATACCATCTCGAACCCTAAGAAGACACATTTTATCGGGAAAATCAAAGGGCCCTCTTGGACGCAAACCAGTATTTTCTGTAGAACACGAAAAAAAATTGGTTGCCCATATAAAGAAATTGGAGAAAGGTGGATTTGCCCCTGATAGAAAAGATGTTAAAGAAATGGCATTTCAACTTGCTAGGAAACTCAATATTAAAAATCCATTTTCATCAAGTTCAGCATCAGCTGTAAATGTCTGGTTTTCGGGATTCATGGTTCGCAACTCAGAATTAAGTCAGAGAAAATCAGAAGGCTTGTCAAGTGACCAGCCTTCTGATTTTCTCTGAGAAAAGGAAGGTAATTGCCGACAAAAAGAAGCCAGCAGCTGGAAAATTAAAGCAGACTAAGACCACAAAAATAACTATACCTATCGAAGAAAAAGATGGTGATAAAAAGAAACAAGAAAAAGGAGGTAAAAAGAAGCCAAAGAAAGTGTCTGTCAAAAATAAGAAGAAGAAAAAAGTAAGCTATTCATCCTCTTCTGAAAGCAATGATGAAAATGAGGGCAGGGTAGATACTTCTGAAGAAGAAATCTCAGACGAACATGACGACATTATCAGATGCGTGGAATGCACGGAAGATTACTATAATACAAAATCCACAGAAGATTGGATTCAATGCCTGTCTTGTTTAGCGTGGTTACATGAGTTTTGTACCATGTTTATTTAAAAAGTCTGATTTGATAAAGAGACTGAGTAACTGCCTCTTAATATCCTAAGTTAAGATTGAGAGTTAATTTTTGTCAAAACAATTGTTGTTATAGTTTAAAATATGCAAAAATATATGATTAATACACTGGGGCATTTTATAATAAGAGTGAGTCGTATTAGCCAACGATCACACTACAAAACGCCCCACCTAAGGTTTTTTTAAATAATAAATATTATTGTATCCTTAGTTCCTATTATCATTATTACTTGTGGTATTGTTGTTAAAATACTAAATATTGTTCCAAAATAAAAAGTTTGATTATATCTTGTAAGATTTTTTATTTATTACAATTTTAAAAAAAGTGGGGCGTTTTACCGAGTTTTACCCTAACCAACACAAACTATACCCTTTTCACCGTAAGTTGATTAGTGACGTTTCTCTACAAAAAATATAATTTTTATTTTATTTTACTGTTTTTGATGATGTCGTTTACGTTTTTTCGATAGCAGTCTCCTTATAGCTACAATTTACGAAATGACCGAGCTGTCAGGGCTCATGTTTGAGTGAACATACTCTTTTCACATGTAACTTGGAGATTTATTAAAAAAATAACATATACAGGCTGTTAACGAATTCGTGTAATTCCGTCAAACCGCGTGACCTACTGGTGACACTGATTGACCCTGCATAGGTTTATTACAGAATCAACAAAAAAAAGTTTCCAAAAAATGAACCATTGTATTCTGTATCTGAGTAATTTAGCGTCCCAAGTTAATTGACAGTATGGAGCGATATCGGACTAGTCGTGCCCGTCAGCTGTGTCGCTGTGCCTTCATTCATTTATGCATGGCATCGAAATTTTCTATCACAAAAAAAAAATAGGAAAAAAGAAACTTTTTTTTATTTTAAATAAATGTAAATCCCGTGCGGGGTTAATCTATACCATTAAAAGGAATTACACGAATTCGTTAACACCCTGTATTCAGGCAGTTCTGATGAATATTTTTTCGGGGTGTCTCGGTTTTTGTGCATATTAAAAATAGCATTATGTATTGTTGTCATCATCATCATCATCATTCAACCGAATGACGTCCGCTGCTGGACATAGGCCTCCCCCAAACAATGTTGGGGGGGTTTGCCATAATCGCCACGCTTGGCAGGCGGGTTGGCAATCGCAGTATGATTGTTAAAGTACTCAGAGAACGCTGCTGCCCATCCTCTAGTGAATCCCTTAGAAGCCTTTTACGACACCCACGGGAAGAGATGGGCTAGTGATATCCGGCACCACACGGACGATATATTGTTGTAGGTATAAGTAAAGCTACATTACATCAATAGCTTATAATGCACAGTACTCTTAGTTTAATTTATGGGTTGCTATTGTTTTACGTTGCAACATTCTGTTAATTTTTAGAGAATTGCCAAAGTCGTTAAGTTTACTAAGTAACTTCACGACCCTTTTTTGTTTGCAGTGGTAATAAGTATATAGCAAGGACATATAACTCTACGGTACCTTTATAGCTAACGTGTTAACTTGACATTACAATACGATTTAGCAGGAACTCGTTCAAATTTTTACAGTAAATCTTACTTATGGGCCTTCTTTTAAGTAAAAGATTTACCTCGAGGCCCCTCTCTTCAATGTTAAATTATAAAGTGGCAAAAGAAATCATAAGACAAAAATATAAAATTAAATAAGATAAGAAAAACATTTGAGAGATAATATCCTAAATTAGTGTGAGTGAGTGTGTGTGCATGAGTGTATGTGTGTGTGTACAAATAAAGTTGACAATCCTAAAAAATACCAATGCGTTACGTGTAAGGGCTGTAAGGATTTTAATCTACTGTAACAAAGATTAGGGGCATAAGTCAGTAACTAAATAGGTAATCTGTGCTTGCCTCTAATGCTCATGCACGGGTGAGCCGGTGACGTTTTTCCAATAATGGGACTTTCGTAGTTTTGTAGAGAGTTTAATATTTAATGTTGATTACAAATATTTTATAGGTTTTTGAAGTGGACTTTTTATGGTATTATTTTTACGAAATTTTAGTAAGTTGTTAACTAAAATTACCCAGAAAATAATAACTAATGATTATAAAAATAATTTGTACATCTTATAAATAATCCATTTCTTCAATTAAAACGAAGTTTTAATTCATTCGTTGCGTTGTTTTATAAATTCCGTGTCGTTGCTATTTCAGTTCTCGCTTCACTAACGCCATCTAATGATGAACGCATGACGTGGTAAGGCGGTTTCACAGCCTGAAAGGAAAGGTTTAATTTGGTTTCGGAAAATTCCGATAGATGGCATTGTTACAAATTTGTGATCGCTTTGATGGTTGTCTTGCAACTCGTTAAAGAGATTCGTGCAACATTTAATAGATGTCGCTCATAAGCTTAATTTTCTTTATTGTGTCTTGTGTCATATTTTTTTCTCCAACGTGCCATAGAGTAGGTAAGCATCGATGATTTGGATCTAGGGTTTCAATGTAGGTTTACTTGTTATCCATATAAGTTTTATTCATGTCTGTCCTAAGTTTTAATTAAAGTGTAGGTAAGAAGTCGTCATTAATCTAGACAGGCAATTAATTAATCTTACCAATAAACCAGCTATGTTGTTTGATGTATGAGTTGGAAATGAAATTTACCTACAAATTATTAAACGATTTTCTTTTAAAAGTTACTACTGAAAACAATATTTATTGTATTTTAACCGTTTCTGAAAATTTATTCTGTCTTATTAAAGATTCAACTAAGAAGTCGCTATTAGATCTAGGTGGAGCGCATTAATAATTTTCAATGTTCGGTCTACGTGTTAGCATTCTTCAGACAAAGACCTATTAATACAAGGCAAAGAAAGGCATAAAGCAGTTCTTGTAGACGCATATTTTAGCGAGTCCATTAATCTTTGGACCCACTACATTTTCTATTCAGATATTTTAGTTCACCGTATTTCATGCCAGCCCGTAATAAGCTGTTGAAGATTCTGAATCCAGACAGAAATGAATTTTTCGTAATGGTTCGTTTCATTTGTAATATTTTGTAGGCGTTTTTTATTAACCTGATCTTGTAAGATTTAATATGATATTTTCGGAATTTTCCAATAAACGTGTTTTTATAAATTATGATTAATATTTGTAAACAACATCGCCGCATCGACCGGTCCTGTTCTTCTCGCATCCAGCGGATTCATCAGTCATCGGTCTTGTGGGGGATGCGACGATGATGATGATTTGTATACAATAAATGAATGTTTCCTAAATGTAATGATATGAGATAAGTAGGTGTTTTAATTAAAAATCTACCCTTTCCTGAACAAGAAAACTTGTTTGAGAGCATAATTATTTTGTCAAAGAGTTTCCTACAAAGTTTCATGTTTCCGCGAACATGACGTGAGTAATTTTCTATTAAAGAGTGCGTGACATTGCCCTTAATTTTAGTTCAAGTTTTAAACATTAACATGAACGGAAATGATAATGTAGGTCAAAAACACTTAATGCCTAGAGTTGCAACTGTTTCGTATACTAATTGAATTTCTAATATACCTATTTCTCCTAATGAACATTATGTCCAAAGTACCTTCTCATCTTATTTCAGTCTTAAGTTCACAGACCCCAGTTAACGCTGACACTGCACACTCAGACTTTGCCCTTTACCCATATATATTATATTTGAACATTAACTAAACCTTTCTCTTAGGTAGCAACCCCTCTTCGGCGCCTAAGTAAACAATGATTGCCATTACACGTACTTTATAACCTTATAGCTCTATTTTGAAATATTGTCTGCCAGAAAATCCTTCTAGGTCCTTAATTATGTTCGGATGCATAAATAAAACCGTGTGCAAACGTACAAAGGGAGTCTTCGCGCTCGTATTAATGTTCTGTGTGTTGAATTACTTACGCTTAGTGTCCTGTGACAGGCTAATGTTTGAAATATCGACATTGCACGCCTCTATTTTAAGCACGTGAAAAGTGGAATGGGCGTTAAGGTCTTGGGGTGCCGAGGGTGGCGAAGGGGGTTGTCGGCATTCAACAGGCGGCGGTCGATACGGCCGGCGCCGCGGCGCAGCGGCAACGTTTACCTACCCTACATACTACTTGCTTCGGTGTACCATCATGTCACATATTTTTTACAAAAATCTTAACTCATTACATTTGTTCTATTCAGTCTTTGTTTTCCCGCCACATTGCTGGAACGCGCTTTGCTTTGATGAACAAAAATTTATTAAGTTTAGAGATGTAAAGATGTTTTGGCTTGAAATATCTTTAATTACTAATCAATAAACAAAATTAACCAATGTAACGTGCTCATTGTGTAGCGATTGTGAACCACCATTGTACTTTACAGCTTGCTTTATTGTTAGGAATTGCTTCACAATCGGAGTCGGTTTCTACGGAGAATAAAGCGTCTATTTTATTTTATCCGCCACCTGGTAACCGCTTTTATTGGCAGTGCCGGGTGGCAGATTAAAAGATCTTTAATTGTTATTGTATCTGAAAATAAAACACACACCTTATCATAAGATGGGTGTTTTAAAAATAATTGTTTTAATATGATATTATGTTTAGCAATATGTAGTTTAATTTTAAAAATGGCTTACACACGTTTTCATGTAGGTATGGGAAAGGTTAGACACGGTTGTATATTTATGACTTTTACGTTTTACTGCCAGACTAGATTATAAAACAAAAAGTATAAAAAAAACATACTTAGTACGACAGGTATGGCTTAATATTTTTTAAAGTATCTTAATATTTTTAATTATTTGAATGCTACTTTGGTCCAGTGGTCGCAAGCGCGACTGCCGAGCTTGAGCTCCTAGATGCGATTCACAGCCGGGCTAACAGGCGCAGCACTAGATAATTTTGTTGATGTATTATCTCGTGCCGAGACGAGATAATGTACCTGTGGCTTATCTCATCGCGGCAAGAAATAATTCAAAGACAAAATTATCTCGCGCTGCGCATGTTAGAATAGCAGATCGGGCAAACTGTTATTTAGGTAGTTTTTCCGTGCGAAATTTCTCAGTAGCATCCGGAGTCTGAATTTGTGCCCGGTTGATGGCAATAGGCTCGCCCCCTATTACTTAGGACTTAAACATAACGGCGAAATCAGGTAGGTAGGTACTATACAAGATTAGTCGGAAAGGGGGTACTAATCCGAAGGCCACTTAGAGTATCACTGATGACGGTCTTAAAGCAAGTGTTAAAATTTCAAAATTCGGTAATTTTTATTTTCATGCAAAATGATATTTATTTTAGTTTTTTCAAAAATTCTTCATCCCTACTTTAGTTACAAATTCATAAAATGGTGCTTCTGATTCATGACCCCAAATATGACCGAAAATGTAAACACAGCTGGGGCCTAATTCTCCTAAAATAAATCTTGATAAATCACAACCGAACCAAGGCCGAACCGTTCATTCAGACAGTTCTCAATTTCAAAAGCTATCAAATTGTTTGACACAAAAAACAAAATTAATCATTTTGAAAGTTTTCGAAAACAAAAACTGACTGACGGTTGTGGTTCGATTGCGTTTGGCAACAATTTATTTTAGGAGAATTGGGCCCCTGATCATACCTTACAATAGATAGATTTTAGCGTATTTTTTTATCGAATCTTTCAACAGCTATTTCTCTTAAACCATTGACTTTTGGGGAAAGTTGTAGAACAAAAGTTATTCATTATTATGGGTACTTTAACACCCTTTCGGATTAGTACGGGTACCCACCCCCTTTCCGACTAACCTTGTTTACCTCTGATCGATCGATCTGATCGGTGTTATGTGTAAGTTTTTAATTTAAAAATGTAAACATAGCAAGATGTTGCCGTTGCAAGATTTAATATTAAGAAGGTGCACTATACAGTAATCGCGGTCGTCTGCTACTAGATTTGAGCTTCAGATTGCGAGTCTCTCACACTGAGGACCTTATCTCGGCTGCGCTGCCGTCTTTGTGAACAACGAGCTGTACTCTAGACGCGTAAATTGCTCTGCTAATATAAATTCTCTTATTTATTGCTCAAGTTCCACTAGTCCCGTACAACGCATGTAATAACTTTTGTCCTTATGTCGCAATATCATGGGCTCACCGAGCAATGTTAATATTTTCACAAAAGCTTTTTTGTTACATGCTTCTCTGATGTAACTTTTGTGCGGTTTTTGTTACTTTGGTTTCATAGATCTGTGGGTATGATTTATATTGTATTATTTTGTGTTTGTATTTTATGTAATTAATTTATCTTATTAATTTGTAGTCTATTCAAGACAATATTGTCAACTCATCGTGTGTTTTCTGCACTTATTTCGATGATTTTCTTTTGAACCCAAAGGTTGACTGGTTGAGAATGCTTTTATATATACCACAGTAGCGCAGTTTTTTTTTATTTTCGTTTTAACCAAGCGTTTTTTTTTACATTTCCAGAAGTAGTAGAATCGTTAATTCGAAGAAGAGATCCACGGGATCGAGGTTTATGTTTTTTTTCCCATGAAATGAGTGTGTTGAATGTGTTGATTACTGAGTTTTACGATTATTGAGAGTACTTGGTTGTACGGGAATAGTCTCCGGGACATGTCTGAGTTCCTCCAGTTCCGGCGTCTCGTCGTAAACTTGGGACGTACTTGCGTGTTAGAGTATGTAGAGGAACAGATACGTATCTCGACCAGATGTTTCCGTTTGAAAACGTGACGATCAATACTGGCTGCATGTTTATTCGCATTCTTTTATTAATTCTTGTTATTCGTAGAACTAATGTTACAATCAATTCATAACTATACACAAGTTATCACAAGTACTGAGAATAGTAATTTAATAATTCTGGCTGTTTCCACCCAACCATTAGCGGAAACTTCCAGAGTGCAATCAATTTAGATATTCAAATATTGTTCTACAAACTTCCCTGATAACAAATCAGTCTGACTGTGCAAATAGTCAATAATTTCTGTCCGTCTCTATTTAAGGGTATAATTAATGATCTGAACTAAACCCTGAATAAAGCTAGGTAGGTAATGTAGGGGAAAATAACTGAATGTTTCAGTCTAGCCTTTGTCTATTCATGAACACCGTCATGTCTCTTAACCTAATTGCTGGAAAGTTGTTACAATAAACTTTTATGTAGGTACATTGAATCTAATAGGATAGTTATTAGGTATATTGATGATTTCTGATTAGTTTCCAAATATGAGAATGCGGAAACATTTGCAATATTTTTTTTAACATAAACACCTGAATTTAAAAGAATATTGTAAAACAACTTCTTTTTTTTTCAAAAACGTCTTCCCGCTTTCTTATTTTTCCTGTATCGTGGGTGCATTTACAGACACAAACCTTCACATGTACAAACGCCCAGACCCGGAAAAACCATCTGTAAGCCTTACAAATATTTTTCCCGTATAGGAATCGAACCCACGACTCGTAGCGCAGGAGCCAATCGCTCAGCCACTGCACCAAACGTGTCGTCAAACATCTATGAATTCCGCCTATAAGGATTATTCTAAAATGAAGGTATGATGTTGTATCTAATAAACATTAAGTTAATTACATTACGTTAAGTGTAAACGGTAAAGTTATTAACGAAAGCCATGGCGGCAAAATTAGTCCGGAACATTCCAGTAAATGGGCGTATAATGAGAATCTTACACCGAACGATAAGAGCCTACACAAAGGCAACAGGGAAGGGCTCTTGATAGTGCCCTCTCTTAGGTTTTATTGTCCTATCGTGACACGTGGCAACTCCATTGCCGTTTACGGCCACAGTTTTAGGACACAACCTGAATAATTTCTTTTGGACGCCGTCCAGGAAACACGCTGTTAGCCGCTTTACGTTGGTTTTTATTCGACGAATCCTGTTTGTTTAAACCATCCCGATTGCGCTGCGGGAAGGCCACCGAATTTATATGTGTTTTTGGAGAAAATTTCGCTTCCTCCAGTCTGTTTGGAGAGATCTGATTTTGAAGGAAGAAAACATGTTATTTTTAAGAATTCTGCGCCTAATTTCGAAATGGAAAAAATACATTAAACGTGAACAGTGCGTCGTAGAAATTTATTATACTGCGGTCATTATTAATTATATTACTCGCTATTCATACGTAACCCCTCCTAAAGGAAGTATGTGTACATAAATGAAAGACTAGAGTTCAGAAGCAAACATTTGTTAATGACAGTGAGAACGCCACGGGGCACCCAGTAATAACATGACGCCCTACCCGTAATACATGTGATACCGAGAGAATCGTAGATCGTGAATGAAGGGTAGATCACTGCCATAGAATAAATAATAAAATACTGCGGACAACAATGTAAGAACAGCTGTAGGTAGTATCAAATTAGGTGTTTTTTTTCCTATTTTACTGCTGTAGATGGTCCTTGGGGACCCCTTCTACGTAACCGGGCAGTTATTGGCAAGACATGAAAGGTATCCAGCCAATGGTGGGGAAGTAAAATACTTAAGCTAACTACTTGTACTACACTAACATCATGACTACCTGCAACAACAGCACTAAAGGCGACCCCTAGTGGGACTCGGACCTCGGCTTAGGGCGTTGCTGGCGGGGGCTTGGGGGGAGACAGCTTGATGATGGCTGAATTCCCGGTGTGACTGCGGAGTCTGAAGAGACGACCAGCTCTAAGACGGGAGAGCTCGGTTGATCGTGACTAGCGGCGGTGGGACGTCGCGACAGGCCTCGTTGGCGAGGATGGTAAGCCGGATGGCGGCGGACGCTGTTTAATGTGCTGGTCGATTTACTCGCCTCCTGGAGGAGGGTAATTTCGTCATCGGGCTCTAAAAGTGTGTGCCTAGGACAGCGAACTTTACTTACGAGAGAGGGACTGTAGTCGGCCGCTGCGGCGACCAGGGGGTTCGGATGGCAGGGGAAATTAGGTGTTAGTAGTTACTGTTCCTTTATATAAAACATTTTCAGAAAAAGCACGATTAAAGACCTAAGCGTTGGTCTGAAATCTAGTTTTCTTCAAATTTTTTTTTTCCAAAATACTGTATTCTGTCTGTGAGCTTTGAATTAGCAGTTGAGTAAAATCTTCCCAAGAACAATGTCATGCGGGTAAATATTGTACCTAAATGTTCACCAAGTCTTATTCAAAGGCAGGTCGATGTATGACTATCTATTTTTAATTTCCACAAAACATGCGTAACAAATCTTGAGAACGAAACACAATATTATTTTTAACCGACTTCCAAAAAAAGGAGGAGTATCTCAGTTCTCAATTCAACGTGTTTTTTTTTGTATGTTTCTTCTGCGATGTCGTCGCCTTTTGTGAACCGATTTTAATGATTCTTTCTTGTTTGAAACAATATTCTCCTGAAGTGGTGCAATTTAAATTTGGTGAAGATCTAAGGAAGACCTTCGGAGATAGAGACAATGAAACTTTTCAATGGAAAACAGAAAATCACTCGCGATTGCTGTAATCGCATGTTTATGTATTGCTTTATGCCACTCAAACTCAACTCATAGAAAAACAAAATTCGTTAAAAAAACGGTATAATAATATCTAAAAAAATTAAAATAATTACTAAGTATATTTTAAAATAGACAGTTCCAAGAGTCGGTGCTAACCCACGCTGAACCAAATAGAAGGCACCGACTTCTGAACTTTTAATTTTATAATATGGTAATTATTTTACTCTTTTCAGTTTTTTTTAAGTTGGTTTTTCATTTTGTTTAAGTATTTTTTTAACTTACCAACTCGCCTAGTCAAAACAGGCTTTGCGACAAAAACTTCTATTAATTTGTTTTGCTTTATTCTATAATGAAACGCCATATTTGTTTAAGAAGAATGTTCCAGCAACTGATTTCTAAAATATTAAGGTCCTACATGTTCTTCTAAGAATAAAGAGTAACCGCGTCTAAAGCTTACATAATATCCATTAAAAGAATCCCGTTTGTGGGAAAATATTAAAATAACCGGATAAAAATATCACGAAAAGGGCAAAAAGATTGGAAGGTTGCGTCATAAAGATACTGGTATTCATCCCGCGAGGAAAATTTCCGAAAAGTTATTTTAAAAATCATTAATACCGTCTGCCAATAATCTTGCTGTAGGTTTTATCTTTTGAAAATAACGTATCAGTGTCACTTATTTTGTGATTTTTGTCATTATTGTAACACACGTAGCTAAAAAGAGATATCGTAACATTTTACTTGTTTTTTAAATTTTTTTACATTTGACTTTTTTACGCATTTTTTGCATTAGGAATATTCTGTAATGATAGTTGCGAAATTGGACGCGTTGTCTTATAGGTATGTGAAATTTAGCTGAACATAATGTAATGATGTTGTTATTTACAAATTGATGGTTCTAGTCGATAGGCATTCAATTCTCAAGTATCATGCAGGAAATTTAGAACTTGATTTGTTGATTATTTAATTAGTAACAGAGATTTGACTCTAAAGAATGATTAATTGCTGTAATAATTGTTCAGTAGCAAAGTTCTCAAAGGGACCTCTGCGCGTTGGACCTGTGTCCCCCGTATGCCTTTCAAAGGACCGGGCTTCCTTGTGAAAGATGAGCCGTGAATTTACAGAGACACAGACATTCAGTAGGAAAATAATACATTCAAAGTTTTCATAAACCCAAGTACCTACACGAGTTCTCATCGGTGTCTCTTTCAGTCTCTCATTTCAAATAGATGACAACCAATTTGTTCCACTCGTCTATTTTAACAATACTATTGCCTACCGTTTTTAGACGTTCCAAAAACAAATAATTTACAAAATATTATCTAAAGAATTTTAATGTTTTTAGTAGTACAGTAGGCAAAAGACAGCAAATTGTATAGTCTGTTTTTTAACAGAGTTGTACAAGTCACCATTGTTCGTCCGTGCGCGTCTAGTATATCAAAAATATAACACCCAATAGTAATGACAGTTACATATACAGTGCATAGATGTTCATTGTTTGTCTGTATACTTACCTTTTTTGCCCACTGTACACGTGTATGTTTGTATACTACGTACAAAAGTTATTTGAACTTAAACTCTACTAGTGTGAATTAATTTACAAGTGAAATCCATAACTGTCGCGTAAATATGGGAATTCTATTCAAAATATCCCGGTGAGGGGGTGGGGCGTAAAAGTTTACGAGTTCGGTGGGTCTCCCGGGGGCGGCTTCACCGATGGCGCTCTATCGGTCCGGCTTCACACCACACTAACATCCCTTTAGATGTTCCAATACCCTTTAATATTTTTTTACATATCCCTCGAAAATTAAAGGACGATCACTAAAGTTGTTCAAAAAGGTTCCATGATTATCTTTCGAATTGTTTTAAGAATTATAATACAAACAAGATTTGCTGAAAGTTTATTATAAAACAGAATTTTGTAAGAATCAGTTTTGTTTCAAAGATTTTGCGTGGTAGTTTGTATTTCATGACGTTTATTTTGTTTATTCATTTTCAGTAAGTACAATTACATAAATGTTACATTTTTAAATACTTCATTATACAAAAAAAAAACATTTAAAAATGTAAAAAATAGTAGCCCACCGGCATCGGGAACAGGGAATCCAGAGAGAGGAACTTCCTAACAATACGCGCCGCCGCGCCGCCGTGTCCAGAAGTACTGCTTCCTGAATCAAACCCTTGATCCAGCTGCTTAACGAGAGCCTCATCAGATGTTGGTCGAGGCTCTTGGCTATTAAGCCATTGGCTGTAACGACTTTCGGCACTATGACTGCTGAGTTATCATCCCACATGTCGACAACCTCGTGTGCCAAGTCTTGATATTTAATTTCTTTATCTTTCTCAGCTTTCACGAGATTATCGTCATGCGGAACAGTGATATCGACAATCATTGTGAGACGCTCATCACCACTATGTCAGGTTTATTGGCAACAATAGTCCTCTTGGTGATGATAGATCGATCCCAGTACAATGTAACATGACCATTCCCGAGAACTGGGTCGGACACATACTTGTAGTATGATACTTCTGCGTCCACAACGTTGTATTTTAGAGCAAGTTGTTGGTGGATAATCCAAGCTACGAGGTTGTGTCTGTGCAAATACTCACCGTTAGCAAGACGGAAACAACCAGAGATAATATGTCGGATAGGTTCACCGGGACAGTGGCATGCCCGACAGATGTCAACCGTGCCGTCCTTTACAATATATTTTCTATAATTGTTCGTCATCATTACTTCGTCCAAAATTGCACAAATAAAACCTTCGGTTTTCCCGAAGAGGTCACCGAATCGTAGGCAGGCTGCGGATGCTAGAAAATCTACATCGGACCCATGAAGGGCCCGGTAAAATCGTCATAACGTTATTATTAAGGAATCTATTCCTCTAAAGACATAACTAAATGATAGCCATTATAATTTGCTCAGTTTCATTAGCAATTTTCTTCTTTATTGGAGACCCTATTATTCAATCTTAATACTACTGAGTAGTAATTACACTGCGTGGGTCAAAATAATTACAAAACTCTCTCCAAAATAATTAATTCGATGTAAGTAAATAGATTCGTGAAATACAAAAGGGCTTAAGGTTGGATTCAAGTCTTAATTGAATTAGTTTCTCGTTCAAGTTTCTTATTAATAGCCTCAATATTTGATATTCATTTAACTGATAAGAAGTCAAAAAGAAGCGTTCTAAGGGTACTTAACTGGTTACCATAATTTGTAAACATCCTTTACTTTCAGAAATTAGACGCCATGTTGTTTATATTATTTAATAGACGAAAATAACAAAGAACAATTAAATCAAATAGTTTTAGCAAACAGCCTTTAACATCAAAACTTAATTGTTACTATTAGCGTGATTCTAGGAATTAATTTTCCAATTGTGATCAATATATATAATAAATTAAATAGAATATAAAATTTACCGCAACGTTATATAATTTTCGTGATACAATACAAACAAAGATCCAAGAGGGATCAATATGAAATTAGAAAGATAATAATAAAAGGGAAGATTTAAGCTGTATCAAAGCCACAATAGCCAGAACTGTATTAGATAAAATAATGTTGGTACAGAGTTTACAAGGAGTCGTAAGGTGGGACTTGGGCGACGGGTGGCAGTTAGCAGATGGCGGCAAAATGGGATCGATACCTTCCCCATGAATAATTAAGATGGATGTACTGCTTTTTAGGCTTTCGTACTGTGAAGATTACCAACGCTTGGCACGCCAAGTTGGCGTGTAATACGTTCAGAATTTTGATGTGTTGACACGAAAGTTTGTTCAGAATTTTTGTTCATATATTATGAAGAACATGGCAAGATTCGACGACACGGTTGGCGTAGTTGTTAGGCGTTGCTGGTCAAGTATTTGTCAAGTATGAACTACAGGTTAATGTTCCAAAACTGGGTATATGCATTTGAACTTTGCGCCTGTAAACACACCTACGATATAGGAGAAATTAATATTTGTTGGTAGATGTGTTTATCATTACCCTAATTAACAATTTGAAAGATCGAGACGGGTCTCCCTCGAATACCCAGCAGTGTAGCGAATTAATTAAAGATCGTTAGTATTTTATACGTATTTACTGTAATAATGAAACGACGTTATATTTTACTCGAAAAAACTAAACAAGATATTTGAAAATGATCTTTTTCTTTCATGAATATTACATGGCCTGGCTTTAAAATTTACCTACCGTGAGTGGTTCAAATTATTAAGAACTTGAATAATAAATCATAGCACTTTAAAACATATTCTATCTATTATCTAGATTATTTCGAATCAGAATGTATTGTATTGTAACTAGTTTTTTGTATGTACCTACCTACATAGTTTTATTGAAGTTTCAGGCCTTTCACAGAAGGCCTTAAAGGGTAAAGAAAATATAACAGGGAAATTCAAAAGTTTATTAATAAATTCCTACCGGGTGAAGTGTCCTGTAAAAGGTCTCAGGTAGTCAGTTCAGGCACGAACTATCGACTCCCTCTTGACTGTGTTTAACTTAAGGCTAAGTACTTATACCTACAATAGATCTACTTATTCAGTAAAAATAAGCGTGGAATGCTTTTTGACTTCGAAATTATCGCAACAAAGCGGCGTTGTTATCGATTTGTTACATGAAATGCATGAACCTGATATTTAAATGGCTATTATTATTTATTACTCTGGGAACTACACGGCACGTAAACCACGCCTATTCAATAAATTAATATCAGTCGTGAAAGGTAAAAAGATGATATATTATTATTTTAAAATTAGAAGAATAATCAAGTTTGTGCTACTCTTAATACATAGAGGGTCTTGTTTAAACTTTCGGGTAATACTGTAGGTACACTAAATACTTACAGTATAAACGTTTTAATTGAGACCAGTAGTTTATATGCCCTAAGCCCTGTCTCATTACGTAACGTCATAACATAAAGGTACAAACGGTCCCAGATGGTTGGACTAAATTAAACTTAACTGGAATTTGCATATTCAAATCACATGTTACTTCTAACGGGTGAGGGTCAAAGAATACAAGCTTTAGGCAACGTTTTTAATTTGTGAAGCACGTTAATAAATTGAGAATCTTTGTGGCCTACGAAACCGTAATGACAAATTATGCGCACAATTTTTTTAATCCCGCCTCGTATTCCGTAAAATTTTGTCGTCTTAGGCTTAAGTTAGGAAAACGTATAAGTACGTATCATTAAGGTTTTTATTCCTTGTTTGACTTTGTTATCAATAAAAAATTGTGTATGCTAAAGAAAAAAACGAAAAAAAAATATACGCAAATATCTTTTATGTTCTGACATTAAGAAACAGCTGGAACATTATGAAACTACATTCATGTGCTAAAATTAAAAGCCTTTTAGAATTCTTAGGTGCAGGCCACACTGAAGAGACGTCGGGCGAAGACGTGGTGCCCCTTTAATGTACACACGGCTACAGATCAAGCTATATATTTCCAGTATAAGCTGATCTCGCATTGTATAGGATTTCCCTACAATGAGAGGTCAGTGTAAACTGGAAATGTATAGCTTGATGTGTAGCCGTGTGTACTTACATGCTAAATGTTTAAAAGCGTCGCGGAACAAAACATACTGAGGCGACGCGGCGCGGATACGACGAGACGCTACGCTGTCTGCGCCTTATTGCAACGCGTGCTCGCCTGGTCTTCACCCGACGTCTCCTCTGTGTGGCCTGCGCCCTATGTAGGTACGTTCTTATTTTCAATTAGGCCGCCGCTGTATATTCGGGCTGACAAGGGTAATTTAATAACCAAGACATAACAATTAGTGTTCATACGAAGAGCAAGGTCCTAGGAAATATGCTTCATAAAAACCTTATCAGCTCCTACTAATATTTTGTAAAATATTCGTTGTTAAAAGTTGTAACACTAAACATTAACTTTGTTATTTTGCTTCGTGTTAGCTGACCATAAAGCGAAATGGAGCAATAATACACATTACATTCAACGGCTATATAAATTGGGTAACTTGACCCTCCAAATGAGTTTTCGGAAAGTCTAAACCTAGATAAATTGCTGTCTTGAGAGTAAACTTACTCCATGTCGTCGAGGCACAGTATATCGTACAGTATTTTAAAAAAACAAGAATTCTGTTGATGTGTGTACACGAGTTCCCCATTCCTTGGATGAGAGAAAAAAATGCAGGATTTTTGGTTTACTGTTTTTTTCTTGTTGTAAAATTTCTGCCTATGCAAACAATCACGAGAACTTTTTTAATTACTCAAGTACTGTAATTATAGACACAATAGATGAACAATGGCGGTGTCGTCCTGGGACTACACGCGGGACGCAACCGTAAATTATAAAATCAGGGTCCGAAAACCGTTATGAATTACGGTACCAGTATAGCGTATTATGAGGTTACCCTTACAATGTTTAGACGTTGTTAGACGTTTGGTGCAGTGGCTAAGCGATTGGCTTCTGCGCCACGGGTCGTGGGTTCGATTCCCACACGGAACAAAAAATTGTATGGCCTACAGATGGTTGTTTCGGGTCTGGGCGTTTGTTTGTGAGATTTGTGTCTGTAAACGCACCCACGATACAAGAGAAATCTTAGTGTGGGGCAACGTTTAAAAAAAAAACAAAAAAAATAAAAACAAATGTGGTAACCTTTACTTTGGTTATTGATCCAAAATATAAGCCGTAACCTATAATTTGGTAACCTATCCAAAATGTAAGAGTGACCTATAATTTTGGTGATCAATTAATTTATTACCGTTTCATATATCGCTTCGCGTACGTACTTACGTGCTTACTACGCTAGGGACACGAGCAACATATAGGTTATTTTTAACCGACTTCAAAAATAAGGAGGTTTTCAATTCGTCTGAATGTTTTTTTTTTGTATGTTTGTTACGCGATATCTTCACCAATTATGAATGGATTTTGATGATTCTTTTTTGTTTGATAGACCATACTTCAGAGGTGGTTCCATATAAATTTTATCGAAATTGATACTGCGCGTTTTGAAAAAATCAACAAAAACAAAAAAAAACTTATACTTAGATGACGTTTTGGTTTGTCCCCTACAGCAAAAGTTTTGATGAGGACTTTCAATTTCTGTTTTAACTGTCATCACAGAAACATTAGCCAAGAACAAAGAAGATTGTATGTATTTGTACAAAGCCGTCATGATAATTATACATTAATACCTATTCTAAACGAACACTACCTAGTTGCTGGAAAGATTACGCAACCGTATCATTTAAACCTTGTAATTTATGGCACTAAAACGTGTTTAATAAAAAAACTTTAAATACAAGTAAAAAGTTGGTTTTTACTTTTATTTAAAGTTTTTTTTTTATTACGGTTTTCGTTTTAATACCAGTTACCGTTATAGTTGCCGGTAAATTAAAAAGGGGTTGTAACCAAAAAATAAATAAATGTCTCCCGGGTGGGGACGGGCTAGAATATAAAACTTCCTCACCGCACGCTGGGAATAAACGCGTGTTGTAAGATTCAACAAAACAAAGCACGCTTGGTGGTAGGATCTATACGGTCCGCCTGGCTAGCTACCACCCTCACAGTTTAATGAGTTCCGTCGTGTGTATGTCAGAGCCAGAGGAGTATAGGGGAATCTCTCTATAACTCTGTTACTTGGATTCGTCTCTAAATAGACTTCGGACTCAGGTTGGTCGAAGCAAGGAAAACCTGCTCAGGTGGAAATTTGCGGGTAACTCAAACCTTGAGTGTAAATGTGGTGCCGTTCCGCAAACTATGGCGCACTGTTACTGTTACCTGTACGCCACAAGAACTAATGGACGCTACGGATAGTGTTAGACTCATTGCTGAGTTCTGTGCCGACACGGTGTAGATTGTCATCGACACGCTAAAAAGAAGAAGACTTGGATTCGTGTGTTCCATCTTAGATCCTGTCTGTGCTTACCATCAGGTGCGACGAGGGCGAGGACGACCAAGTCAAATAATAATTTAAAAAACCCTTATTTTTCATACCGGTTTCGGTCTCTGGTAAAAACATATATGTTTGAATTATTAAATTCCCTTTGATACGAACCAATCGTAGATAGTTTCAGTTACCGTTTAAAATACCTACATCAGTACGACAAAATCGATCGAGTCGTTAGTTCGAATTTGTCTAAAAATAAAGTTTGCGGGACGTACCCATTCGTATGTGTGTGTGTGTGTGTGACCAGGTCATTTCATAAAGGGTGAACTAATTTCCATGAGATTTTTGCTGACTGGATTTTTAGATTAGGTTATGTAAAAATTCTTAGCGTTTATTCAGGACGTGAAAGTTGGAAAAGTCAGATCGCTGACGGTAGAACCGCTATCTGGATTCTGTTATCATAACCCCAATTTTCAGTAGCAATTGAGGAACAGAATTTCTCCAGCTCTAAGTGATATAGATTATCTTTGAAAGTGCTTTGACAGTCTAATGTAAAATGAAAGAGTTGTAGAAAAGTTTCATCATGTAACTTCGGTGTCGTGGCAAAGAGTTTGTACCCAAAAGAGATGTGTTTTACAGTTTACGGCTTCTGCTTTTATATCAAATAAACTTGCACAACATCGATAGATAATAAAGTTCTGATGTAAATAAATATAAGAGAAAATCCGAGTCCTAATTTCTAATACCATAGCTCTGATGTTTCATGATTACGCGAAAAAACACTTTTGATGTACATACAATAATTGCATTCAATTTTACGGTTATTATCCGCATCTAAACAATTGCTAACAATTCATGAAGGGTAAATATTGCATGTATTTCATTGCATTCAATAATTGCTGAGCTTAATTAAGTTTAGCTAGGATTTTCGGGATATTCGTAGCATGAAAATTGCATTCTGGAATTAATTTTTTTCGTGCGTGATCCGCTGGAGATGAACGGATGGCCGTTGGGGCCGAAAGGTTCTGGAGTGGCGAACGCGTACTGCGGCGCAGCTTGGGTAGGCCTTCCACAAGGTGGACCAATGACCAGGTGAAGGTCCCGAGAATCCGCTGGGTGCGAGAAGCACAGGACCGGTCGATGTGGCAATGCTTTGGGGAGGCCTATGTCCAGCAGTGGACGTCTTTCGGCTGAATGATGATGAAGATGATACACGTTGGAATGTGTTTTTAAATAAATAAAATATCTCGCTATGTAGGAAATAAGCTCGTAATATTTCCACTTCAGTAAACGAGTTATTTCAACTTTAGTTTTGCCGCAGTCAATTAAGAAAAAGCCGTTTTCAAACAATACTGTGAAGATAAATAAAAAATTCAAAACTTGGAACATTTTCAATTTACTTAGCGATCATTGATAGAAGTTGAAGGCACGGATTGTCTTCGAAAACTTTAAAGATTTTCAACGGACTGAACTTTATTTTAAATTCATAACTCTGATGTCGATTTCCGTAAAGTTAATCATATTAAAATGGAAAACATTGATGGCAAACATTTTATAGCTAAATTGCTAAAACAAACAAATTACGCATAATTTTTTGGATACATTCAAATGTTCTGCCTAGCCTTTTTCCAACTATGTCGGGGTTATCTGCCAGTGTAGCCAGATGCGGCTGAATACCAGTATTTTACACGGAGCGACTACAGAGTTACTGAAAAATGGCAATATCCTAAGGTTGTAGGATAACTTTTTCATCATCATCATCTTCATACGTCATTTTACT
Organism: Amphipyra tragopoginis; assembly: GCA_905220435.1. Lineage (NCBI taxonomy): Eukaryota > Metazoa > Arthropoda > Insecta > Lepidoptera > Noctuidae > Amphipyra > Amphipyra tragopoginis. The sequence goes on from HG991997.1 coordinate 16,497,207, forward strand.
TTATTTCTATTGATATTAAACCTTTTTTTATCATAGGCCACAAAAAAAACAAGGTACAATATAAATAGAAAGAAGGTGAAATGACGTAGGTATGAAGATGATGATGAAAAAGTTATCGTGAAATGACGTATGAAGATGATGACGAAAAAGTTATCCTACAAGGTTAGACCGGTTGTCAGACTTTTGGGGCTCTGACGACCCGTAACGACTGCCATAGCAATACATATGGCACTCGTGACCGATGGCTTAATGTGCTCTCCGAAGCACGGAGGGGTATCGACTGACCGCGGCAAGCGCAGTTTAACCTTGCAAGTCGTATGATCCACGCGGTTGTGAATAACCTCCGGTTTCTGAGTTGAGAATTCGGGTAGTACGGAGTTGTCAAAAAATGCTTTAAATTTAAATCCGTAATTTTTTTTGACAACTCCGTACTCAAATGTTACTTAAGTATTGCGTATCCTAGAATTCTCAATTCAGAAACCGGAGGTTAACACTCAAACAAATTCAATTGTGACTACATTCAAATACAAATACCTAGATAATACAGAAAGTTGCTATTTGATGTTGCGTTTTTCAGTATAACCATTAGCACGGTGTCAAAATGAGATGCACAATGCACATGCACATATTTCCTAGATAGCAAAATCAATTAAGCCAAGAATCAAGCTATCGATATATAAAAAAACGTAGATTTTACTTGTATAGTACAGACAAGACGTATCAATAAAGTGGCTTTGTAGCTCGCAACAGAATGTGTGAGGCGACTTCCCAAGTTCCTTCCTCCATACTGATGTCTGATGTCCTTTTCTTAACTTTTTCTTTCAATATTGTGTTCCATGTCAGCTAAAGAAACTTCTGTAGAATTGTAAACTTATCCTTTTGAACTGTGCAGTCTTTTACAGTAAAGCTTTCACTTGGAATTTCGAACATGTTAAATTGACGATATTGTCATTTTGTCGCTCGCCTAAGATATCGGGTTGACCGTGAAAATACCTACCTTTAATATTGGTATCGTTTGGTCTACAGATTACGTCGTGAATTCTCAAGTGATAAGCTTTAAATCCAAGGTTATTTATTTATTTAAAAACAAAAGTTAACAGTACTCACGACCAAATCACTTACATTTTATTTAACGTTTACTTAATACCAACAATTATAAAAGTTTAACAAATATAACAAAGTTTAACGCGGAGAATATTTACTAAAGCATAGATATATTGTATAGTAATATCCGTATGCCTTATTTTATGTGATCATTAACAGTTCAAGAAGTCTGCTAGTGGACAGTACTAGATGAATTGTTATCATGAAGCATTTTGTTTGTCATGCAATATGGATCGCAATATCGCTTCGCAGCGACGTGTTGGTAGCTACACGACTAAAGCAAGTGATATGGGCAGAAAGAGTGCAGGAAATTCTAGACATTAAAATACCCAGGCATAGAAAGAAGTAAATAGTCTTATGAGTAAAAGTAAAAAATTTAAAACTGTGTACATATATATATTAGTATCTGCACACATATTATACAAGATGTAACATAAATAAGGGCACAACCTCTTGAGGGGTCACTGTACTCATCATTATGAACAACTTTTACTATGGGACCAAACCTGAAATCGTGAAGAAACAAACAGCAGTTCCCTACATTAATCTTCGCATCACTCGTAAAAATTTATGTCATCCCCTTGGAACCTAACCTATCCGTGTCGGGGTTCCCCTTAACCACCGGTGTGCGGCTGCGCCTAGTTATAGCCGCTATGATGAAGGCTAAACCTAGTTCTAACCGAAAATAAGTAGGATACATCTAAGTTTAACCGCATGTGGCCGGCTGCACCTAGTTGTACCCGGCTAAAACTAGGTGTAGCCGCACTTCGGCTATTAGCCGTAACATATACGTTAAACTTAGGTACTTGTACGTAACTTCGTTGTGACAACCAGTTAGTAGCTTTGTTGTGACAACTATCATTATCATCATTCACCCGAAAGACCTCCACTGCGTAGGACATAGTCATCCCCCAAACATCGCTACCATCCGCCGAACAGTCCTGTGCTTCTCGCATCCAACGGATCCCCGCGACCTTCATTAGGTCATCGGTCCACCTTGTGGTGGACTTACCCACGTTGCGCCATGTTGTGACAGTGGATTTTGTAAATAAACTGCGAGCTTATCACCCTTAGAAATCTTAGTTGAACTAAATCTAAATCATTTCTTGATTAAGATTTAGCTCTGACATTTAACGAAGTCCATCAGATACTTTGTATGAAGCCACTCGATATGAGTGTGCACATCATTAAGAACACAGCTACGAGGTCAATTGCGATCGCTTTGCAAAATTGTCTCAATCAGTTCTATCCAGGACAATTAAAGCAATTGCGACGTAACTACACTTTATTACTGCTATTCGTTATATTTCTGCTAAATTCTTGAAGAAACGTGTTTTCGTCGTGTAGACTGTATAACTACTAACTAATTAGTAGATATACAAAATCAAAAATCAAAATCAAAAGTTTTTATTTCACATAAACCATTACAGGCGCTTATGAAAAGTCGAATTTAGGTGCACGGTTCCAATTAGTCGTTTCCTATGGAGAAGAACCGGCAAGAAACTCCATGGTTACTCTTTTAAAATCCATATCTTTAACAATTTCAGTGGGTACAGTTATGACTTAGATATGAGAGAGCAAAGTAGACTTAAGAGCAGGAACCACACAAAAAAACAAAATGAAAAATATGGTTACAAATTAACTAGGTATCCAGGCATCTAGCAAGTCTACAAAGCTCTCACATTTACAAAAGGTAAAAGGACGCTAAACTATATAAAACAACTGACATGGTTAATTGTCATCAAAACACATTACAAAGAAAAACACTGTATAAGATAAAGATATCTTGAGAGTAACGTTAGTAATAAAAAAAAAGAAAAAAAAAGCTAATCGGATGAGGTTAGTTAATAGACATAGGTACACATACGACGTTAATGAGGTACCAGGGAAACCACATGTGCAGAAGGAGTTATTTCCAAACACCTTTATCGTCAACAGTCATTCTAAAATGGTTAGATTACAGCTCATAATACATTACGCCTGTATTCTCCGAAGAATTGGCCACAGGTGTATACAGGGTGTAAACGAATTCGTGTAATTCCTTCGTGACACTAATTGACCCTGCATAGGTTTTTTTCAGAAACAAATAAAAAAGTTTTCAAAAATGAACCATGGTAAAAAGAGAAAAAAAAAAAAAAAACAATCTAAGTCCCACGTGGGACTATACTAGGGTTTTCGCGTTCCCGGCCTTTTTGAGTTCCCGGGAATCGGGAATTTTTTCTCGAAATTCCCGGGAATTCCCGGGTACCCGGAAATTTTCATGTTATTTGTATAAATATAGTTTTTCTCGTATATTTCAACATGAAACTTATGTAAGTACTTTAAACATGTTATATTGATAAATTTTCTAACAAACCATTCGACTTTTCTTATTAGAATAAAAAATCTTACACTTATTTAAAAAAAATAACTAGGAACAATTACAGTCATTTATTGATTTATTGTGCGACGTCGCGAGTTTTTTTAGTGAAAAAAGTCTTCTCTTCATTAAATATGGCAAAATATTACGGAATAACAATAGGGTGTATGACTATAAAGGGTGTAACCAAATTCGTGCAATACCTTAAAACCACACGATCTATTGGTGTAGAATAACCGAGCACGGGATTTAACTTGATTAAAAATAAAAATTAATTGTTTTTTTTTGCGGCTGCCATATGTGACCGAAACTTAACCAGCTATTATGGAATAAATAAAAAAAAATGCTAATTTAAAATTTTATGCGTTGGAACATTTCGACGTCACATCAATGAATGCAAGCACGGTGACACAGCTGGCTAACACGACTAGCACGAAATCGCTATTTGCAGTCAAAACAGTTTTTTTTTAAAGTAGTCTGTTTTATATTTAAAATAAAAACCATTTAGGGCTAATCTGTGACCATTAGATCACGCTGTTTGAAGGAATTCGTGTACGAATTCGTTTACATCCTGTATAATTTTATTATGGATCTCGAAACTATTACGAAAAAATAACCATTGTGAATAGTTTCTACAAATGAAACATTTACAAAAAAAAACAAGCGTTTAGAATTTGTTTACTAGACAGAGACAACAGTACTGTGTGCTGACATCACGATACATTTACCCCATTCTAAGTTCACACCACGCAGTACAATATCCGTTTCACGCGAGAGAAACAGAAAATGCTCTAAAATCTTCGGAAGCGTGCAGACCCTTCAATTTTCAACACCATTTCTTCTTTTCAAATAATTCCCGGGTACCCGGGATTCCCGCCAAATAATTCCCGGGTCCTAAAATCCTCAAATTCCCGGGAATTCCCGGTTCCGGGTACCCGGGGCGAAAACCCTAGACTATACTATTAATAGATCATCAGAACTGCCTGAATATGTGTTTTTTTAAAATAAATCTCCAAGTTACACCGTAGTTTATGTCGCGTTAAGTTCCCTAGTAAAGTGTGAAATGCCTCAGATGTGCTATGCAGGGGTTTGTCTAATACACGGAAACTGACCGAACGGACCATCTCAAGCCTCAAGGTGTCTATTCCCGTCAACTGTTATGGGTAGAAAGCTACTGAAATAAAATTGAAATATCCGAAAAAAAAATGTTTTCTAAAAAATGTGTCAATCGATTCTCCTAGTGATTCAGAATAAACTAGTTTCAGGTTTAGTATATACTAAAACTAAGCTTGTATGTGCATCGCCTTATTTGTGAGCGCAACGCGGGTTGGATAATGATAGACAGAGCAAAGTCTATATATAGAAATATTAGCCTTCAGTTACAATATTTCATACAAGAATAAAATATGGATTCTTGTACCGGCCATGTGCTCTGACTATTCTAAAAACATGAACAAATAATAAGAACATCATTATCATCGTCCCAAAGTTAAGAATACAGATGTTTGAAACTCCAGTTGTGATAACTCAAACAATATCACCGCCGTCAAGCAATAAGACAAGATTAAAAATAATCTGAAACTACGTTAACAACACAGAACAACAATGATTTGTTAAAAATGTTAAGGTAATTCGAATATTCACCTCCTGCCTAGCTCAACATTATTATTTCCATACATCATTTACGTCAAAAACTACTATTTTCAAGCTCTCTGCCTTTAAATGAACAAGTCACTAATTATGCAACCCGGTTGTTTAAGCCCAACACGTAACCGGTACTTGTGGTTTAACTTCAGTTAGCTGTACATGGGGAGAACACGGCACTGTGCAAAGTGTGCGGTTTGGGAGACTTACGCCTATAACTCAAAGTAAACGTCCTATCTGATCGTGATGGATTAGGCTGGGTAATCCGTCTACCACAAGGTGTATAGTTAGGAGTGATAGCCAGAAGGCTAAATTACAGGATAGCTATAATCCTTGGATACTGTAACATATATTATTATAGGCTGTCTCGAAACGTAATGTAAAGCCGAGATCAAATGATAGGACAGTTTATGAATGTTGAGAAAAAATAAAGTTTAAAGGTACAAGTTGGTAGCCGACTGCATACAGCAGCAGCATACGACGTGTCGCTACTACACTACTGGTTTCTATGTATTTCTATGAAATACCTTTCGTAGTTAGCGACACGACGATCGACTACACGTCGTACGACCGCAGACGACGTGTCGTCCGACCGCAGATCAGTAGTGCCAACAACGCTGGAGCGACGACACGTTGAATCTTTCTCAAAAAATGAGTTTTTCCAATTCCGAGGAAGAAAAACTGATAAACCAAGTGGCCCAATATCCTGCACTGTACGATGAATCTAACAAAAACAAAAGATACGACAGTAAATCGCGATCACTAATCCCAAACAGGTCACACATCTTGTCTCACGGAACATTCAGAACTAACTGGAATACGACGTGTCGTCTGCTGCAGCCATCTACTGTTGGGTTTGAAATCATGACTGCAGCGACATAACGCTGTGACGGTGACGTGTCGCTAAGACGTGTAGTAACAATACGTCGTCTGCTGCTGCTGCATGCAGTCGGCTACGAACTTGTACCTTAATGGTTTTCAAGTTTCAAAGTTTCCATGAATAAAATTTACCTTAATATTTAACTAACTATTAGATGTGTTTTAAAAAAAGGGTATACAACTTTTTTTATATTTTATTTCTCATCCGTCTCCGGCTTGATGATGAGGTTCTGTATATAGGCATGTGAATGAGGCACTCTATATAATATATCTTTTTATGATCAAACAAGTAGGCAGTTTAATTTAAGGCCGATTTTTCAATCGTCAGATAAATTTTATCCAAGGCATAAATATGACGGTTTGACATATTTTCTATAGAAAAGCTGTCAAAACATCAAACTTATTCCCCAGATAAAAGTTATCTGACGATTGAAAAATCAGCCCTTAGGAACTACCTACGCCCACAATTAGTGTAAATATGGTGAGCTTAATATAGGTTCATAATAGGTTCATGCTGCTTTTCTTTTTAAGCGTTTTTTTATCTTTTTAGGTTGCTCACTAAATCATCTATATCGGGTGTAAAAAGACCGTTAACGATAACGAAAACCACGTATTTCTACCCATCATTGGGATCATATTTTTCGAACAAACCATACCTGGGAAATCATTGGTTTTGGAGATATTGAAGGTCAAAGTACATATTTTTTTTTTTAGTTTTTTCCAAAAACGATTTCCAAGTCATAATAGAAGAAGAAAGAAGAAAGAAAGAAAAAATATTTATTTGTCACAGAGACACACACATAATTATTGTGAAAAAAAAAAAAAGAATTAAAATAATAAAATAAAATGGTCAACTGCGACAAAAAGGTGACCACTCAGCATAATGCTGTGCTATGGCGTGGACCACAAACACAGCGCTGATTTTCAGTGATCACCTATATGACGTGCGGATGTTAAGCCAGTTATAAGGCTTATATATATATAATACTTATGTAACTAAAATAAAATAAATTATAATTATACCCCTTCTAAAATAAAACAAACAAATAAGTACTTAAAATTTAACATAAAACACCCTACACACACACCACCATCAGTTAACATAAATTTTTATACGAAATGTTTATTATTTTAATTTTAAACACCTACCGGCAAAATCTAAAAAGTAGGTAAACAAAAGCCTCCTGACCTACTTTCTGCGCCCCGCTTTTGTCTCTTTTCCGCACCGACATAGCTATGGTGTTTGGTTGTGTGTCATTTCGCCGGCGCTGCGCGTGAGTCATGGTGGTGTGATCGTGTGACTGGAGCGTTGCATAATTTAGATTTGCTCGCGTGATTTCGCCGTGTAGGTGCTTTGTTAAGACTATGAATTGGTGGAATGTAAGTATGTACGGTGTCTATTTACAACTAAAAACGACATGAACTATCATTAGCACAACTTAACAACTTATTTATTGTTTTAGACAAAAAATATACAAATGGCAAACCTTATTGGCGATATGGTACTTATACAAAAATTTAACTAAACTACATACCTAACTATGCTATAAGCCGCGCCGCCTCAAGCCGCTTGGAGTACGATGTGCCTTGCCCATCGATCATAAACATAACGTGAGTACTTACCTGTTTTCATTGATCCTCTATATTATGATATTGTTCATCTGTAGAACAATATTTGCTCTGTTTTTTGGTTTTCGAAAAGGTACTTTTTTAAATGGCATTTAAAATTTGCCTGCGTTTTCAGGGATCGCATTGGAGGTGGCAAATCGTTCCAGCAGCGTGTGGCGGCGTACTTGAAACATCCCCTAAAGGCTGTGGTTTTATAATGAGGCATCGAGAGCGGGTTGGACGTAGAACTAAACTAAACTTTCTTCCATACAAACATTATCAAAAATTTCAATTTTTCCTAACAAATTACGCATTTGAAGTTACAAAAACGCAATGAATATCAAACGCACACGACCGCCTTGGCTCGGCTGTGTGGCCGCTGCACGCATGCAAACGCGCGGCATCGCCACAACCATAATTTGCGCGCTACAAAAAAAAGCGTTTTTTTTCATGCCAAAAAATAAAAGTCGTTTCCCAGCAATTATTTTTGGTCAATGTAATTTAGTTTGATGTACAGAGTGCGTAGATTTTGGCTATGTGATGGGTCTTTTTACACCCTGTATGTATAGGTCAAGGATAACAGTTAATAAAAAATGAAACTAAATGTCGCGTCCTTTGCTTGTGCGGTTCATGGTAACGTTAATCCCTCTTCTTCCCATGGGTGTCTTAAAAAAGATTATGTGAAGAGTGATTATAGTGCGTAATACCCCGCAAGACCGTTTATATGCGGTCTCTGTGGAGGCTCGTGTTAAGCAGTTTACGGGCGGATGTTAATGAAAAGTTTATAAAATTTACCCGAACGACGAAGTTGCCCTTTCAGGGCTGATTTTTCAATCGTCAGGTAACTTTTATCTGGGGAATAAGTTTGACGTTTTGATAGCTTTTTTATAGAAAATATGTCAAACCGTCATATTTATCCTTGGATAAAATTTATCTGACAATTGAATAATCGGCCCTTAGCCGGCTAACATGAAATACTAAGGAGCTGAAACATTGAAATCGAGCCACAGACGTATAGAGTACGTCTGGATCTGTGGTTTAGTTTCCTTTTGCCTAGCGTTTTCCCAACTATGTTGGGGTCAGCAGTATTTTACATGGAACAACTGCCAACAGACCTCCGCAACCCTATTACTGGGCAGTGGGCAGTGCCGATATCCTAGGGTCACACCGGTTGTCAGTCTTTCGGGCTTCTGACTGCCCGTAACGACTGTCATAGATATTCGTATGACAAACGGAACCGACGGATTAACGTGCTCACCTAGGCACGGAGGGGCTCGATTTGTAACGAAGGCTCACCCATCCTCGGACTGACCGCGGCAAGAGTAGCTTAACCTTGCAAATAATAATTATGATCCGCGTGGTTGTTAATTAGCCACGAGCCTCTTCCTCCTCCTCCCTGCTGGATCTGTGGCTTAGTAGAGTACTTTATGAACAACTACAGTAAGTGTGCGTCCTGAGTGACGGCGCACGGGCGTATTGCGGATTGCGGAGCGGCTTTACCGTGGCTTTACCGTCGATATCTGTCCTTAGAGCATGCGGGAAAGGTGACGCGTATGCGCGTGTTTAGTGTTTCGTTTATTTTACTTTGGTTTTAATAATGTTGATATCAAAATTCAAACGTTTCGAACATTTATTTAATGCGCCGTTCGTTCCGCCTACGCGGTGCGCCGTCACTCAGGACGCACACTTAGCAGTCATTCTTTAATCAAGTAACTTACTCTTTTCACTTAGAGATGAGTCTTGACAGCTCGGTCATTTCGGAAATTGTAGCTGTAAGGAGACTGCTATTGAAAAAACGTAAACAAAATCGTCAAAAACTAACAAAATATGGCTATGTTACCCATGTTTTGTTTTTGGCAAATACTTTATATTCTTTGTTTGGTAACGTTTTGTAGAGAAACGTCAGCTTGATAACTCTTTAGTGTCTTCCTACATTTTCATATTCGTCAAGTGAACCCGCATGCTGTCGCTAGTTCTACTATAAAATATAACGACTCTTACTGCACGTTCAATGAAATTGCCAATAACTTTAACTATAAAAGATTTACCATATACCTACTATTCATATATTTCCAGGGTATTGTGACGCTAGAGTTGTTTTAATGCAGTATTTAAAAAACAAACTATAAAGAGGCTAGATAAATTAGTGGAGCATAGAACATTACTAAAAAGATTGAGACATAGATATTTTATTTAAGAAATTGTTATGAGATAATATTATTTCGTAATACATTGATTCGCGTTTTAATTTCGTTTTGAAGATTTCGGTCTCATGTTTCACGTAGTATTAAAAAAAGCAAAAAAAAATTCGTAGTTTATTACCAACAACACCCATTGCTCGTTGGCAAATCTTGTGTTTGGACTTTTGTTCTTCAGTTAGTGACCAAGTTTGAGCACTAGGTTAGGACGGGCAGGATGCACAAATCGATGAATTTACGCTTCAGGGATACCGGAAGGATGCTTTTCATGTGTTATTTTAGGGACCAGAAGCCTTTCCAGGCGTTTTCGATCAAACTTACAACTTCTAGCAGATGTTGGAGAAAATCAGCCAGGTTTAAGTGGGAGCGGGCCGGTTATATTGCTCGAATGCACCCGGACAGATGGGCAAAGATCGTCACTCATTGGACTACTGAAGGAGGACATCGTCCTTGAGGTCGACTGCGGCCTAGATCGGTTGACGATCTAGACGTGTTTGCCGAGCTGGCATGGTCAGAAACGGCACAAAATACAGAGGTTTGTAAGACAAAAGGGGTGGGCGTTGCTCAGCACTGAGGCATTCTCAACAATACTAAAAAAAAAAATTAGCAATAACATTTTGCATAAATTACAAACATTATAGAATTTGAGTGAATCACATTAGTCAGTAAAGCGGTGGTAATCCGGTGTAGCGAGTCTAGCGAGCGAAAACATAAATAGGTGCCTCCCTTAATATTTCGGCGTCGGCGTCGTACGTTATATGAAATGACTGAAATCCTCGGCCTAAGCGTAAATTAATTCCAGCCAACCAACTGGTAATTCAGGGAGATGAATTTTGCTTCATTTTAAGTAGGTACTAGTTTGTTGCCGGCTGCCTCATTTTAGTTGACTTTCATATACGGACGTTGACAGTTTGTCGGCTCACTTTAAAAGACTGCTATTCCAATGCAGTCTCGGTTAGGTGAATAATAAAAATATTGTTGTTCATGTTTTAATCTAAATAGATTAGAAAAAAAATAAAAAAGGAGTGCAAATTCAAAAATCATTCTATTATTAAAAAATCTCAAGCAGACGTATAGTTAGTAGAGGTATACGTTTTATAATTTGAAGTCAACGACAAAACCAGGCAAATATTTGGTGTGCGTTCGCGCAGCGGAATGTTGTTGAATTTAAAGATTTTAATTATGCAGATATTTAGTGTATGACGTCGTATAATTGTGTATGGTAAAAAAAAATTTGTGCACGCAGCCATTGTGGAGAAATTCACCAAAAACTGATTCCGCTGGGCGAACGTTGTCCTGGCGGAACTTTTTTTAATCCATAGACTTTAGAAGAAAGGAGGTGTGTCCAAAAATTAGTGTGTATTTGTGTGTAATTGTGTATGTATGAATAAAATTAGTGCATGCATAAACTTCGGAGAAATTCAAGTTTCCGCCACGCGAACGTTTGGCCATTAGCTAGTTTTCATATAAAGCGCTTACATAGAGAGCTGTAGATTTTTACATACGTTGTTTTGAATTTGTTTATATTTGTTTAAAAAACAGATTTAGAAAAAATCGTAGGGCTTAAAAGATAAAAATATAAACGTAAAATACGCTTATTAGGTCTTAGTTCTTAAAGTATGCACTTTGGGGTCTAGATTTTCACGTTTATACAAACCTTGTAAGTGTCTGCAACATGTTGCCAAGTATCAATGATGTTCCGTTAGTAATTAAAGAGTTATAGGACAATTTACCATGAATAGATCACTGTTTACAAAGCAGTGAAATATCACGACGTTCTAAAGGAATTGCATGGTAAAATGTATGCCAAAAATTAGTGTATTCATTCAACTATTCACATGCAAAATTTCATGTCATTAAATTCAGTAATTAAAGAAAAACAATTATAATACTGACGAAGCATCGAAAACCTACATAACCCGACCAAGTTCGGATAGCTACAAAAAAGCGGCCGTGCAATATATTTAGGTAACATCCCAAAATTTACAGTATAATACCGGTATTGAATTGGTATAGGTGATAACACAATTGTTGTTTCGATATAATTTATGGGTCATTTATTTTTGTACACCTACTTTTTTAAATGTATTTGACTATGACAGAAGGTAGGTACTATTTACGTAAGTACTTTATTTAAGTATGCGCTTGAGACTTGAGATATAATCTAGATATATTATTTAAGACAAATAAAATTCATACAGCTAATGTCTATTGAAGATTTCACGGATCAGGATTCTAACTATAGACCCTAATACATTTTAATCTAACTAAAACCCTATAGTTAGAATCCTGATCCGTGAAATCTTCAATAGACATTAGCTGTATGAATTTTATTTGTCTTAAATAATATATCTAGATTATATCTCAAGTCTCAAGCGCATACTTAAATAAAGTACTTACGTAAATAGTACCTACCTTCTGTCATAGTCAAATACATTTAAAAAAGTAGGTGTACAAAAATAAATGACCTATAAATTATATCGAAACAACAATTGTGTTATCACCTATACCAATTCAATACCGGTATTATACTGTAAATTTTGGGATGTTACCTAAATATATTGCACGGCCGCTTTTTTGTAGCTATCCGAACTTGGTCGGGTTATGTAGGTTTTCGATGCTTCGTCAGTATTATAATTGTTTTTCTTTAATTACTGAATTTAATGACATGAAATTTTGCATGTGAATAGTTGAATGAATACACTAATTTTTGGCATACATTTTACCATGCAATTCCTTTAGAACGTCGTGATATTTCACTGCTTTGTAAACAGTGATCTATTCATGGTAAATTGTCCTATAACTCTTTAATTACTAACGGAACATCATTGATACTTGGCAACATGTTGCAGACACTTACAAGGTTTGTATAAACGTGAAAATCTAGACCCCAAAGTGCATACTTTAAGAACTAAGACCTAATAAGCGTATTTTACGTTTATATTTTTATCTTTTAAGCCCTACGATTTTTTCTAAATCTGTTTTTTAAACAAATATAAACAAATTCAAAACAACGTATGTAAAAATCTACAGCTCTCTATGTAAGCGCTTTATATGAAAACTAGCTAATGGCCAAACGTTCGCGTAGCGGAAACTTGAATTTCTCCGAAGTTTATGCATGCACTAATTTTATTCATACATACACAATTACACACAAATACACACTAATTTTTGGACACATCTCCTTTCTTCTAAAGTCTATGGATTAAAAAAAGTTCCGCCAGGACAACGTTCGCCCAGCGGAATCAGTTTTTGGTGAATTTCTCCACAATGGCTGCGTGCACAAATTTTTTTTTACCATACACAATTATACGACGTCATACACTAAATATCTGCATAGTTAAAATCTTTAAATTCAACAACATTCCGCTGCGCGAACGCACACAAATATTTGAGTTATTGAGAATAAATTAGAAAAAAAAATAAGATATGCCTATTGAGAGTTGTTTGTAGGCTCTTTTACAATTTGAAACTATAGGTAATACGTATTCGTTTAGCTGAGATTAATTTGCCTCTATCTAGTTCTTTACCGACTTATGTGGCTGACTGTATCTACTTCATCATTACCTTTATCTTACTCATTAGAGATATTAGTGAAAATAATGCAAATAATCCTTTATCATAAATAATCCTTTAAAATAAATAATGCAAATAATCCTTTAACATAAATAATCCTTGAAGTTGTAGTAGAGCTCTGTGAAAGAGTTCGTCCTGGGAAACCCTACCACCATACCTATTTCAGCTACCAAACAGCATTGCTGTGTTCCGGTATGTAGGGTGAGGTGCCGGTGAAATCACAGCACATGAGACTGTCCAACTTAGTTTCTTAGGGAGAAGCCACACGGTGCGGTGCGGTGCGGTGCGCCGTCCCACGGCGACCATTTTAATAGTACGCAGCGTCGCAAGAGCCACGCTCTGCGGTGCGGCGCCGCACCGCACCGTGTGCAACGGCTATCCGTCAAAACATCAGCGGTCTGCGACGCCGGAGCGATGCCGCTCCGGCTCATACTCCCTCCTCTCTCGTCTTGGTCTGGTGAGCTAACGGCGCGGCGCCGCACCGCACCGTGTGGTAGGCATGGAAATTTGTATGTATTACAATGCATTTAGGCACCGCTCAGGCGCCGCGCCGGAGCCGCACCGCATCATGTGGCTTCTCCCTTAGAGCGGGGGCACACGATGCGTTGCGGCGCCGCACCGCAAAGATTACAACGTATTAGCGGGCACACGAGCGGTGCGGCGCCGCAACGTTGTTACGTCGTAGCGGCGCCGTAGCAAAAAAATCGTAGAGAAAAAAAAATCGAAACGAGCGAGCGTGTGTCCTTCCTTGTGACGCATAAACAACTGAGCGGTGCCGCTCCGACGTCGCAACGCATTCACCCCTCCCCGCCTCGTCTCGGTGGTTGCAAGTCCGGTGCGGCGCCGGAGCGCATCGTGTGACATGCCACAGATATTTCTATGAAAGACGACGCAGCGACACCGCTCCGGCACCGCACCGCCGCCGCAACGCATCGTGTGCCGGCTCTTAGGGTGAGATTCACAGACCGCACTTAGAATTTACTTTACTAAGTAAGCGTTTCATACGAATATTGACATTATTCGTATAAAATTAATGTTCTCTTATCAAATGCTTATTTACATTCTCATAAACGCATATAAACATTATTTGTATAATGATAAGGTTTATATTGATAAGATTGGCAACGCATCAGCAATCTTCTTAGTGTTGTTGGTGTGCGTATGTGGCGGTAACTACTTTCCATTAGATGGGTCTTCGGCTTATTTGCCAACATACATAATAAAAATAAATAAAAAATAATCTTTATATAAAATATCAGGCTTTTCAGGGTTTTCCTATAATAAAAGCTTTCAGGCTCAGATTGCACACGCCAAGCCCTGACCTATGATTGGAGGGTTGGTGTTTCTCTACAATTCCGATGTTATCCGATTATAATGAAAATTGTGTAGATGAGATCACGACACTCCTCTACAATTTCTACCAAAAAGATTCTACTAGATACATTTGTGTCTTAATAGAGTTACGTAAAAACATTTTCTTCTCCTTTTTAATACAACAACTCATTTTAAAACTGTGATATTATCGGCTTAAAATGTTATTCCTTAAGTACCTAGCTAATTAAAATTAAGAATGTCGGCCATCTTGGTTGCATAATAAAAATACTCATAGGAGGCAGACCTTGGCAGAATGCCGGGATGTTTTATCGAAAGACAAAGACAATATTAATATTTGGTCCTGTTTTTAAGTTACATTTTACGGAATTTTAAACGAACGGAATTTTAGTTTTTAAATTTTTTAGACGTTCAACGTTATATTAATAAGTTTCCAAAGGTTATACCTTTGACATAAAGCTTAAAATGATATCGCAGCAAACTCCAATGAAGAATGGAATTTTAAAATGAGCATCTGAAAATTTTAAAGGCTGAATAATTTTACAAGCCTTGGCATAAAACCGCCTAGAGCAATTTACTATTGAGTTGTTTTTTAAAATACTGATAAAGGCACATGTATATACTTTGTATGTTGTTCGTAGGATGTAGACGACTTTTAATAGAGATACGTGGAGTTTAAAGCTCAATTCACACCATCGACCCTTTCGTTCTGACATTAATACGTGTTCGCTTCGATTGAAAGTAGAAACAATGAGAGCATTCACTGCTTCGATAGTTTTGAATCAATACCAATAAAAAGACATTTAGATCCGTAAAATTCCAACGGTGCAAAAAGATATTAAGCTAGAGCGGTATTAACCCAGTTTTCTAGTGAAGACACTAAAAATGGAGGGTGTAAACGAATTCGTGTAATTCCTTCAAACCGCGTGATCTACTGGTGACACAGATGGACCAAAAGGGGAGTCTTCGAAAATCAACTGAAAAAAAAACTCTAAACAAAACCTTAGTTTTATATTTCTGAGTCATTTTAGAGCCCCGTGTTAACTTACTGCAAAGGGCGATATCGCGTTAGTCGTGCCCGCCAGCCGCGTCGCCGTGCTTTCTTCATTCATTTATGCGAAACGCATCGAAATGTTCAATCTCATAAAATTATTATTTTGCAAAAAAAAAACTTTTTTCTGAATCCTTGTTAGGTGGTTTAGATACGATCACTTACACCTACCGCTTGAAAAAAAAAAAGTATTTTTAATCAGGCTTATTCTCGTGCGGGGCCAATCTACACCAGTAGTAGATCATGTGGTTTTAAGGAATTACACGAATTCGTAACTATTCCTGGCGGCATTGGACGTACATACAACTGTGACAAAACATAAGTCGTGGATTTTGTCAAATGTTTCATCCAAAATTTACCAAAGTCCGTGAAACATGTCACAGTCATAAAAGTAATATGTATCTATGTATATTCTATAAAGTCCTTAGTCACTGTAGTGTGTGCTAGGCTTTTAAATACCACAGACCGCTATCTATGAAATGGGTCCACAGAAACTTTAAATTCTGTATTAAAATGTGTAAAACATAAATTATACGAACTCGATAGCAATATAAAGGTAATGGCCGATGAATATTCGCAGCGGTAACTCGTTATTGAAATGTTGGTATCCATTAGTGGTGCGCCGTATTAATGAATGTCGATTATTCGGACACTTAATTTATATTGTGTTTTATCTGTTTTGCGTCCATATTGATTCGTGATGATGATATGGGCGATATGACTATGATTTTCCTGGCTTCCTTTGTCAAAATGCGATTTGAAGTTGTGTTCATGTACAGTCTTCTTCTTTCGTGTCTGCAAAAATCGTGGTGGAAAGATTAACCAGTCAGCAAGGTTGGTAGCAGGGCTGCCTGCTGAGGGTGCGCTGGACGTACTCGTACTTAAAGTATCGTCACTCGTGGCGGCTCTTATGCTTGTTTCCCACGGTGCGTGATGTAGCGCACCGCTACACACGAGGTCGCACCAGCGCACCATGGGAAGAGACTCATCCGGGGTAACGCGGACGCGTGCGGAGCGGTGCGTCGTATCCGCCGCGACTCGATAAATTCAAAGGTGCGGTGCAAGTTCGACGACACGTTTGGTGCAGTGGCTAAGCGATTGGCTTCTGCGCTACGGGTCGTGGGTTCGATTCCCACACGGAACAAAAATTTGTATGGCCTACAGATGGTTGTTTCGGGTCTGGGCGTTTGTTTGTGAGATTTGTGTCTGTAAACGCACCCACGATTCAAGAGAAATCTTAGTGTGGGGCAACGTTTTATATCAGAAAAAAAAAAAAAAAAAATGTTTTCTTTCACTTGGTATTTTGGAATGAAAAAATAGCTTCGAATCACGCACCCTCATAATGTGGCTTCCCACGATGCGTGATTTTACGGATGATACCACGCACGTCTGGTGCGCGCTATCACGCACCGTGGGAAGCCACCTATATAATGCACTGTAAAATAATAGTTTTCTTTTTATCGTACTCTGGCACCTTTGTCTCAGATTGCTTTTCTGCCAAATAGCAAGAAATCTTTATCCTCCTGCCGTTATTCTATGTTATTTTTAGTCAGCGCAGTGGGTATGACCTTTTCTTCCTTACATCCCTATCACCCGTCATCTCAGTTTCACAGCCATTTTTTTTTTAATACTTGCCCTGCTCTAGGATTTCTCCTGTATCGCGGGTGCGTTTACAGACACAAATCTCACATACACAAACGCCCAGACCCGAAACAACTAACTATCTGTAGGCCATACAAATTGTTCCGTGCGAGAATCGAACCCACGACGGCCACGACCCGTAGCGCAGAAGCCAATCGCTCAGCCACTGCGCCAAACGTGTCGTCAATATTCTAACGATACAATGTGTAACAGAAGTTCGTAATAATACTTTAACAGCGATTACGCACTGCATCCGATCCGAATCCGTGAAAATACGTTCCGAAGTAGCCATAGAACTATTTGTATGGTAGATTAGAAAGAAAGAAAGAAAGAAAATAAATTTATTCAGCCAAGGACACAATGACAGCATAAACAATAAAAACATAAAAATAATTAATCATACACAATCATGTTATGCTGATTACGCACTACATCCGGCATCCGTCATCCGATTTCTATCCGTCATCCGTGAGTTTCTAATTCGGAAGAACAATTGACGGACCGAAGTAGCCGTAGTACTATTTGTATGGTAGTTTACGCACTACATCCGGCATCCGTCATCCGATTTCTATCCGTCATCCGTGAGTTTCTAATTCGGAAGAACAATTGACGGACCGAAGTAGCCTGAATTGTTTGAATTTGGATCAGAGATCGGAATAGTGCGTAAGCAACATCCGAATTCGGTCCGAGATTTTCACGGATTCGGATCGGATGCAGTGCGTAAAGCAATATCCGAATTCGGTCCGAGTTTTTTATATCCGTATTTTCACGGATTCGGATCGGATGCAGTGCGTAATCGCTCTAAGGGCGTATGAAGTACCCTATAAACAATCCTTGGGCATATGTGTTGGAACCGAACCGCAAACAGTAGTTGACCAAACCACCGGTTCAAACACAGCCCTAAAAATCAGTTGGAAAGGTGAATAAACGCGATTAAATAGGGTACAGATTAAATAGGGTACAGATCAGATATTTCGTTTTTACCTACTAAACACTTAGTTTAAAATAATTATTGTCTTGTGATTTTTGTAGTTTGATTTAGGTTTAAAAAAATCCGTCTTTGCAATCAATATTTTTACTGGTGATTCTCTACTTGATTTACATAACAGGCCTTCAGTATAATTTCAGACTTTTCTTACACAATGTATAATCTTTCATACAATCTTTTCCTTGGTCTGCGTCTTTTCTTATTCAATCATCCACGAAAAGGGTTTTTTTTGTTTTTTTTTTTTTTAATATCGCAATCAAATTAGAAACACTAACAACCCTCGTATGGTGATGGATGTCACTGCGGCCTAATTTAAGTAGTGGGAGATATCGGTATCTTTTTCAGCCTTCTGACTGCCTGCGCCTACTATGTTAGTTGCAAGAGATTTAGATATTTTTACAGCAAATTGACAATGAGGCCCTTGACTAATAAAGACCTGTCACCAATTCAAAGAACCACAGCAACAGTGCTTTACCTCGTAGATCGATAGGTTGTGGTCCATATCATATACAGAATGTGTAGTAAATAGTGGTCCAACGTTAAGGGATCGATACGCGATATATTCAGCTATCACATACGAGTAGGTACCACAATTAGTTTTTTTTTACCACAGGTCTCAGAATAAAACTTTTTTTTTTTTTTCGTAAAATTTAACTAAAAATTAAATATTACTTGCATATGATAGCACATGTATTCAGCAATTATAAACAAAAAAACAAAATAGGAAAATAATGTATGGGAAACACGAGGAGTTAATTTAAAAATAAATTAAAAATAAATAATTCTGAGACCTATGGTAAAACATAGTTCAAATTGTGGTATGTGATAGCTGAATACACGGTGTGTCGACCCTTAATGTTTGACCACTATTTAGGTACGACACACCCTGCATAAAGTCCTTTTTGCATAAAATGAGTGGTTCGGTTATAACAAAAAGTCTATTCGATTGTGTCGATGGCCCTAATGTTTCACAGTGATTGGGTTAAGATAAAAGAAGTTAAGTTGATTTTCAACGTAATATTATTTTGAGAGTACACTTTGAGTTTTTACGATGGAAAAGTTTGATATTTTGTTGTTGTTTGTCAATAATCCCGAGGAGTTTTGGAGAATATCCTGTTTATATTATATTAAGGTAAAGGCACCTAATTCCGCGGTGTTTTCACCATAACTTGAAAGAACATTAAAAATTAAGTATTTAATATACCTTTCTGTAGAATTGGCTATTTTTATCAGAAGTATTATATATCTTATTTTTGAAATATACTCACAGTTTGACAATAAAACTTTATTAAAAATGTCAAATTATTTAAAAATATGAAAAAGTCCGAATCACCTAATTCCGATTTAAAAATCCTAATTCCGATGCATTTGGTTCCTAATTCCGAGTGTACAAAATACAAAGGAAAGGAGGTGGGGAGAATGATACATGATGTTCAAAAAATCAAGTCTATGTATCAGTCTCAGACTCTGTCTTTCATGATTATTAATATGGCACCACAATATGTAATTTACTTAGATAGGAATTCGGGAATATTGTACTGTCCAGAAACTTTATAAACACTACTGCCATTATGAATTGCTGTAATAGCAATTTGGAGATCCTCTTCCGTGTACTTTTTTCTTGGCTTCATTCTCCTACAATAAAACAATTATAATAACAAAACAATTTTATTAAAGTATGTAATGTATAAGTGTAACTATATCTGAGTATATCGGAATATGAAAGTTATTTTGAAGGGAAAATTTATATTCTTGCAGTTACTAAAACCATACAAAAGTTTTGAACAAGCTGCGTAAGATAATGAACACTCTGTATTTAACGTGTGCCAATACCACGGAATTAGGTACTAATATAACCTTATTCCGACTTAAATACATCGGAATAGCGTTTTATGATACTAAATCAAGTTTTCTAATTCCGAGTATTAAAAAGTAAAAGATTTTTTAATATTAAACAAATAAATTAATGTTCAATTGCGTTATCTTTGAAAAAACATACAAAGTTCACTCAGGATTATATCAGAACACATTAATAACTTAATTTTCTGTACTTAGCTTTTCCATACAACGAATTAATAAAATACCTAAACAGGCAACCTTTGACCTGCTATAATTAGTAAATGCGATGCCATAGTGTACCTCGGAAATAGATTTTTATATCTATTGGTTATTTAAGTAATCAGAGCTAAAATATTAAGTTCGTAATCATAAAACTGCCTTCAAAATTTAAAAAAAAAGTCTACGTCTATTAAATTGCATTTCCGTGGTATACATCGGTATTTAGGAACCAACTAAAATATTTGGCACCTAATGCCGCAGCATTTTAAAAACTTATTTTCTCCTCAATTTGTTAAGAAAATATTAAAATGTTAGCTATTTTCAATAAAAAATATAACCCTTCCAATATGGCTACCTAAACAAAAACTCACACAGTATAAAATTATCATTTAAAACACTATTTAGCAAATCGTATTAATCACGTGAATAAGGTCCGAAATGTATGAAGCGCGCGTTCGAGTCAGCTGCTAGCGTCAAACTTACTGTTTATTTTAAAATATACGCACTCCAAAGCACTCTTTTGCTCATATAAACATGAACAGATAAATTATTAATTGAATAATGTATCTTGCAAACAAAAAGAACTTGTAAATTGCTTGAAAACGCCGTTATTCTAATACATCGGAATAAGGTGCCATTTTTAGAAACCCTCGGAATTGGGTGCCTTTACCTTAATCAATATTTCTGTAGGGCGCTCAAGTTAGGAAGATATTAACGATTTAAATATTACAGCTTTACGTAAGTCAAAACTTTTTGATGTTGATATTTCCATAAATAGTTAAGTAGTTATTAAAGATTTCTTGGCGAAATACGCTAATTTGAGGCTTTATACACTATATTGGAGTGGTTCTTTGCCCTGTAAAGAATTTCCTGTTTATTTGAACTGAAATAGCATTAGCTGGAAAACAGGTGGGAGCCAATTCTGCTATCAGAAACGTTGATCAATTGCAACCGAATCAAAACCTAACCGTTTATTCAGACAGTTTTCACTTACAAATGCTGTCAAATTGTTTGACAACAAAACAAACAATTTGACAGTTTTCGTAAACGAAAACTGAATGACATCATCATCATCATCATCGTTCAGCCTATAGACGTCCACTGCTGGACATAGGCCTCCTCCAAAAGGGGGGGTTATGCCGTAATCACCACGCTTGGCAGGCGTGTTGGCGATCGCAGTATGGTTGTTAAAGTACTTAGAGAACGCTGCTGCCCATCCTCTAGAGAATCCCTTAGTCGCCTTTTACGACACCAACGGGAAGAGATGGGGTAGTGATATTCTTTAAGTTCGGCACTACACGAGCCGAAAAAGACTAAACGAAAACTGAATGACAGGTGTGGTTCATTTGCGATTTGGCAACAATGTTGTTAGTTGGATTAGTCACCAGTAACTATACAAGGTTAGTCGGAAAGGGGGTACTAATCCGCAGGCTACTTAAATTATCACTGATGACTGTTTTAAAACAAGAGTTAAAATTGCAAAATTCGATAATTTTTAAATCCATGAAAAATTATTTTTAATTTAGTTTTTTCAAAATACTTTGTCTCTTCTTTAGTTACGAATTCAGAAAATGGAGCTTCTAATTCGTGATCCCAAATATGACCTAAAATGTAAACACAGCTAATCATAGCTGAGGATAGATAGATTTTAGAATATTTTATGTAATTTTTAAACAGCTATTTCTCTTAAACTATTGATTTTTGGGGAAAGTGGTAGAACAAAAGTTACTCATTATTATGAGTACTTTAACACCCTTTCGGATTAGTACCCCCTTTCTGACTAACCTTGTATTTTCTATCTAACTATAAGCTAACAACATCACGATTACTTTATTACCTTCAGCTTAATTTGATAACCTGAACTTTGTCCCTTGGGACACCACTAAGTAACTTACCTAATATTATCCTATCTGGACTCATTAAGAGTCTGTCACCACTGTTTATATACCCAAACAGAAATACAGACACTATTAATGTTACGATGGGACGTCGCGATAAGGATTTGTGGGCTTTCAAAGGGAAGGGAAACTGTCGACGCCTTCTGAGGCATATCAGGCCGTGTCATAGATATAGCTAGATGTAAAAACCGGCCTAGTGCGATTTGGATTCGCGCACGAAGGGTTCCGTACCATTACCTATAAAAACGGCAAAAAAAATTATGTCTGTTGTATGGGAGCCCCTCTTAAATATTTATATTATTTATTTTTAAAGTGAATATATCTATACTATAATATTATAAAGAGGTAGAATTTGTTTGTTTGTTTGTTTGTATGTAGGAGGTAATCTCCGAAATTACTCATCCGATTTCAAAAATTCTTTCACCAATAGGAAGCTACGTTATCCCTGAGTGCTATAGGCTATATTTTGGGATCAAAAAATTAGGGATCCGTAAATTAACGGGAGCGAAGCCGCAAGCAAAAGCTAGTAACTAAATATTCTGTGAATATTTCAAGCGTCTACCTGTTGCTGTTATCAATATCGAGCAAAAACGAGCAAAAAATCACGTTTGTTGTATGGGTGCCCCTTTAAATATGTATTTTATTCTGTTGTTTAGTATTTGATGTTATAGCGGCAACAGAAATACCTGTCTAACTATCACGGTTCATGAGATACAGCCTGGTGACAGACGGACAGCGGAGCCTTAGTAATAGTCCCGTTTTACCCTTTGGGTACGGAGCCCTACAAAGGCCAGTGTGTTAACCAAATACGAGTAATGTTGTAAAGGCCGTCACTAAACTAACAGAAGTCGTATTAAAGTTATGTGCGAGTGTGCAGATAAAGTTGGTATGTGTAAGTGCGAGCGTGGTCATTATTTATTAGGCACTTTCATTGGATTTACACTGTTTAATTGAATGCAGGATGAATGGTAAGTGTGGAGGAATTATGGCTAAATGGTGTTTAATTTGAATCACGCTAAATATAGTTGGCATTTGGCTTACCTAGAACAGTCATTACTGGACTACGGATAGTCCAAGTAACGAAATCTAGCAACTTCGGTCGGTATACAATTGGGACAGAGATGAAATGGCAGTAATTTTGAGTAAAATACTGATATTCAGCTGCATCTGCTTAGACTGGAAGCAGAATCCAACATCTTGAGAGAAGCTGAGAAAAATTATGATAATAGAGTGTGAACCCTGTGTTCGTCTTACCTATCTCGTTTAAAACTTCGATTGGCTGTGAGCTAAAATACGCTTACAACTAAATGTTAGTATCGAAGTAAGTAAATAAGTACCTAATCTACTGAATATTTTCTGAATAAAAGTACTAACTACGCCATTAATCACAATGAATACGCATTCATCGCAATGAAAGGACTCTTTACACACTTAAAGTCTTTTCTGGTTTGCAACGAAAACTTTAATAGAAAAACATGGTAAAACGTATTACCACTTTTTCCATGTTTTTCTTGTATGTTGCATGTTTTCACCAACGTAACTAAAATAGACGAGAGAATTTGAACAAATAAATATAAATTTAAATGAACAAATACATTTTTTAAAGCTAGGAACATATTTAGTATCGAGAATAACATGTTCCTTTTTGGCTGTGTAATTCGCCACGCTTTGCGAATTTCGTGTTCTAAGATGGCTGTGGCAACGTGCGTGGTATGGGGTGTTAGAAATGTGTTTTAGGCTAAATTGTCGGCTTCATAATATTCCTCAGTTTCTTTATTACATATTACAAACAACGGCGTGGGTAATTGTGCGTAGGCAGCTAATTTACGTAGGGTAGCATTATTAAGACATAATTCATCCGCGAACAAAGTTATTGCGAATTAATTACATTGTTCGTTAGTTACATTGTATCATTCGCGATGTAAAAAACTAAATTCTTATTAACTTCGCATTGTATTTTGAAAAGATCTGTCCAAAGAATGTAATTCTCCAAATTACTTTTTTTAGTGTAGGGCGTAGGCTTCTTACGAAGCTTCTTCTATTTGACATTATACATTTTTCTATTTATTTTCTTTCGTAATGACGGAAAGAAGTTTTCGCTTCTTTAGTGTTAACTATAAGTAAAACTCGATTTATGATTTTTGTAAATAATATATTAATAATTCATCCTTACATACACTAAAATATCTATAACGGTGTGCTACCTTAGACTTCTTACATATTCAAAGCACCAATCACAATATAGAAACCAAACTGTTCTGCCAGGCCTAATTGGTGGAGCGCGTGATATAAAACTGCAGTTCTTGTATTACGTCTCCAGTGTCCAAACAGACTCCACGCAGGCATGTCGTCGGTGTGATGATGCGGCAGCGCTCGCGCACGTAAATACCGCGTAGTCGCGGTCCGCGCCTCAGTGCGCGGCGGCGCTCTGTTCCGGCTGCACGTATGTTCCTATTATGTAGGTCACTACATTACTCCCCCACCAGCGAAGCGTACAGGTGGTTTTGATGTCCGGCCTGATCTGGTGATGTGAGCGTATGTAGGTATAACTTCATTTCCTTCCTCGTTCAGGTAGTAGGCGGGCTTCAATCTATCTATAGATATGTTCGTAATTCTATTCGCCAACTGCACATTGAAGTATTTCTCGTTGCGATCGATAACTTTATACGGACCACTGTAAGTTGGCGTCAATGGCTTGCAGACTGCGTCGTTGCGTAAATACACGTGTGTGCATTTTTTTAGATCGCCATGAACGAACACTGCACGATTCGTATTGGATTCCCTCTGAACTTGTGCTTTCTTCAACGCTTCGCTTAAGTGGCTCAAGAAATGTGACGGACTGTTATTTGAAGTAGTGGCTAATTCTCCGTAAAATTCTCCCGGCAATCGAAGCGTTTGCCCGTATAGAAGTTCAGCTGTGCTAGTTCCGATGTCCGCTTTGAACGCTGCGCGTAGACCCAGTAGTACAGTAGGTAGTTCGCGCGTCCAACTTGAAGAATTTAGTCTTGCAGTTAGTGATGTCTTCAGCGTACGGTGCCAGCGCTCGATCAAACCGTTGGATTGAGGGTGATAAGCTGTGGTACGAACACGTTGAATTCCCATGCGATGCATAAGCTTGTTGAAGAGTTCGGATTCAAACTGTGTTCCTCGGTCAGTTGTTATCGTTGCCGGGCAGCCGAATCTTGCAATCCAGTTTTCATACAGGACATTGGCTACTTTTTCTGCAGTTATTTCTTCAATGGGATGCGCTTCTGGCCACTTTGTTGCTCTGTCTATCATCGTCAGTAAATATCGGTTATTGTTTGATATTGGTAGTGGGCCAACAATATCGATATGAAGATGCGCTAATCGATCGACGCGTGTGAAACTCGCTATCGGAGCTTTTGTGTGCCGATGAACTTTGACTCGTTGACACTGGTCGCAAGCTCTCGACCAATCAGTGACATCTTTCTTCATAGATGGCCAGAAATATCGTGTAGTGATTAGTCGTTTTGTTGCTCTAACGCCGGGGTGATTAAGTTCATGAATTGCTTGAAATGCTTGTTTTCTGAATGCTGCTGTTAAAAATGGGCGAGCTAATCCTGTAGACAGCTCACAGTTGATTTTAGTTGTGCTTCCAGGTAATTTAATTCTCTTGAACATGTGACGATCGCTATTCATCATCTGTTTAAGTTCGGTGTCTTGGCCTTGAGCTTTAGCTAACTCTTCGTAATTGATAGGCGTCGGGCAAGTTATTGTGTCCACTCTGGATAATGCGTCGGCGACTATGTTGTCCTTACCGGATATATGTTGAATATCAGTGATGAATTGACTGATATATTCCAAATATCTCGTGCGACGCGGTGTTTCATTCTTGCTGTTTGCGTTCAGCGCGTTAACGAGCGGCTTGTGGTCCGTGAATACGGTGACGTCACGGCCTTCAACGATGCGACGGAAATATTGTACGGCCATGTAAATGGATAGCAGCTCTCGGTCATAGGTGCTGTACTTCTTTTGCGCGTCGTTAAACTTCTTCGAGAAAAACCCAATGGGTTTCCACTTGCCTTTGATTTTCTGTTGAATTACTGCGCCCGCACAGGAGTCAGATGCATCGGTCATCAAAGCAAAGGGTGAGCTTGATGATGGATAAGACAAAAGAACAGCGTTTGTGATGTCCTCTTTGCACTTATTAAATGCTTGCATTGCTGTCTCGCTCCATTGTATTTTAGTCTTGTCATTTTTCTTCGAATCATGGAGATAAACATTGAGCTCTTTTTGGTGGTCAGCGGCATAAGGAATGTTTCCTCTATAAAAATTCATCATTCCCAGGAAACGACGAAGTTGTTGGATAGTTTCTGGTATAGGATATGATGTAATAGCCTTTGTTTTTTCGTCCGTTGGCTTGATTCCTTCGGCTGATATTGTATAGCCCAAAAAATTTAGTGTTGACTGCCCGAAAATGCATTTGGCAACATTAAGTTGTAGTTCGTTGTCATGCAACCTCTTGAACACCTCTTCAAGGTCTTTTCTGTGCTCTTCTTTTGTTTCTGATGCTACCAGAATGTCATCAACAAAAGGAAAAACTGGTAGTCCTCGTAGCACGTTGTCTATGTGACGCTGAAACGTTTGACCAGCATTTCGTAGGCCGAAGCACATTCTTGAGAATTCAAATAGGCCGAATGGTGTAATCACGGCCGTCTTCGCAATATCTTCTTCACGATTCCGGACTTGATAGTACGCCTTTTTCAAATCAATTATGGAGAAGAATTTCTTCCCTAGCAAATTGTATGTGAAGTCGTGAAGTCTTGGTATAGGGTACCGGTCAGGAACAGTCACTGAGTTGAGCCGACGATAGTCTCCACATGCACGGTAATTGCCATCCTTTTTGAGTACTAGATGAAGTGGACTTGCCCAAGGACTGTTTGATGGTCTGCAAATCCCCTGCTCAATCATTGCCTCGAATTCTTCTTTTGCTGCTTTGTACTTGTGAGGTGCCAGTGGCCTAGCTTTTGCATACAAAGGCGGGCCCGAAGTTTCAATGTGGTGCTCCGTCTCGCTATGACAAAGCTTCAAGCTTGGACGAGTAATGTCTGGATATAACGCGAGCAAGTCGTGGTATGGTTGTTGATCGTCCACCGTATTGATACTGTGATCCGAAGTAGGTGTGACGTAACCGACTACAGATAAAGTTGTTTGTTTGTCGATAAGTCTTCTTCCATGTACATCGACTGTGAGTTTATGTTTGTGCAGGAAATCAGCTCCTAGTATTGGTCGCTTGACTTCAGCAATCACAAAGTTCCATCGATATGGTCGGCGCAGTCCAATATTTAACACTATCGAACGCTCACCATAGGAAGGTATTGATGAACCATTGGCGGCATATAAGTAATTTGTTGGCTTCTGTTTCCTTTTTTCTGTTCTGAGTGCTGGCAAAACTGAGACGTTTGCACCGGTGTCGATAAGAAAATGAAATCCCGATGATAAATCCTTAATGAATAGACGGTACTTCGATATATCGTTAACTTCGGCTCCCGTCGCAGCTGAAGTTTCTTCTAGTTTTCCGCTGGTTTGCTCTTGCTGTCGAAGTTACATGGGCTTTGACATCTGTAGGCTTCCCTTCCAAACTTCCTATGGAAATAGCATATCGTGGTACGCTTCGAAGACTTTGAACGCGACCGTGATCGCTGTAAATCATGGTAACGAGGTCGGCGGTACTGGTTTCGTGATCGGTCCATTTTCAGTGCAGCGACCTCTCTGGTAAGCGATTCAATCATCTCGATGATTTTTGAATCTGATGATGTAGATGGTTGTATTGTTTTACCACTGCCGTGGGTGCAGGAACATATGGAATTAACTTCCTTCGTTTGCTCGTCCATTTTGTCTGCCATCGCTGCTAGTGCATCCAACCTCGATTCTTCGCTGACTGAAAGTACAGCTCGCGTCGAAGATGGCAAATGACTCATCCATAACATGCGGAGTGTGTTATCTGGTATCTTGTTCCGAGCTAAATCTCGCATTCGCCGCAAGAGCTGTGAAGGACGTTGGTCGCCTAATTCCACTTCGTTTAGTAATTTCTGCAACTGCTTGTTTTCAGATTCTTCGTAAACCGATAATAATCTTTTCTTCAGTTCTTCGTATCTTCCCGTGTTAGGCGACGACAAAATAATATCGCTTATTTGTTCCACGTCTATTTTCTCTAATTGCGCGACGGCGAGGCCAAATTTGTTTTCATCGCCGAGCTTTTGATTTGCGAGCATGGTCTCGAACTGCGCGAACCAAAGTCTGGGTTTATCACGCCAGAACTGGGGTAAACGCGCCTTGACCGAAATCACTTCGATGTCTTCTTGGCTCAGCACAAGTTTCGACGGTTCTTCACTCGGTGTAGACATGACTATTTTGCGTTATCTCGTCGGGGTCACCAATTTAGTGTTAACTATAAGTAAAACTCGATTTATGATTTTTGTAAATAATATATTAATAATTCATCCTTACATACACTAAAATATCTATAACGGTGTGCTACCTTAGACTTCTTACATATTCAAAGCACCAATCACAATATAGAAACCAAACTGTTCTGCCAGGCCTAATTGGTGGAGCGCGTGATATAAAACTGCAGTTCTTGTATTACGTCTCCAGTGTCCAAACAGACTCCACGCAGGCATGTCGTCGGTGTGATGATGCGGCAGCGCTCGCGCACGTAAATACCGCGTAGTCGCGGTCCGCGCCTCAGTGCGCGGCGGCGCTCTGTTCCGGCTGCACGTATGTTCCTATTATGTAGGTCACTACACTTCATTGTTAACACTTTATAAAGCAAAACAATTACTATCATGTGACATTCTGTAACACAAATAGGTATATCAGATTACAATAACATCGAAACAGTTGACGAACTACTGCAGGTATTTTTCAAATTTTATCCAGTCGGCTGCTGTGAGATATTCAGCTAACGTAATCCACAATTAATTTCGGTAATGAACTATCTCAATCTCAGCTCTAATCCCAGGTTGGAACACTGTGTTACCTAACATTGGAGGATGCAACTAATCGTTGCGGTTGTAAGCAATCTCTACACAACGCACGAGAGAATGACACTATTATAGCAATTCGAAAAGCGTAGCAGCCACGATTTAAATTGTTGTTTCCAATCTTGGAGTATGAATAAAACAAGCTAATAAAGCGTGGTTACAGAATATTGGTCTGGCAGCTCAAGTATGGGGAGACTTTATTCATTCACGCTTTGGAAAACACTACCTATTTCAAACAAAGACGAGAAATAAGAAATAAAAAAGTATTAAGTAAGAAATAAAAAAGTAACTTTTAATTCACACAAGGTTATAAGGAATACCAAATATCTGCTTTCGATTTGTGAAATGTAGCAGACCCCACAAGCGCTCTATAGTTTGTCTTATTTCTACTTTGAAGTAGCCACAATTTAAATCGTCGCGTGCAACGTTTTGCACGGCCCAGTTGACAAACCCATAGAGATGCGCCCGACCGTGACTAAAAGATAATGTGATTTAGAATAAATACCACACATGTTGTCGCGATATATTATTTGACTCCCATCAAAGAATAAACCGTCTTTAGCAACCCCGCGAGTATAGCTATTATAACCGATTGTCAATAGAATGGGCATTAATATGCTCCAAAAAGAACGCTCCACGACCACTGATCCGCTTACCAAGCGATTTAAATGATGATTTTAAAATAATAATTAATGATGGGTGGTTTAAATGCTATTATTATATATTCGAGTAATCTTTCCGTGAGCGAAAATTAGCAATGTCTTTTGCAGGGTGATGAAGTAATGTTGATACAAAATGTTGTCCTTATTTAGCGTGACTAGTTCGAAAATGTATTCGTTGGTTTTGTGCGGAAAGTTCAAGAAGCTTTGGTTGGATGTTGTGAAAGCCGATAAGTAAACCAACAATGTGACCGTGGAGAATGCTCAAGACTAAGCAAAGTGGAAGAGATTGTGTGAAAACCAAGCTTGGCTGTAAGCCGAGCTAACTGAAGAAATAATAAACATCACAGATCATCACAGAGTGTTAGACATCTAAGCAATAATGTTATATGAAAATATAGTCTTTTAGCATAGGGCGTGAGAGCTATACTCTAACAATGTTCTAAATAGGTATTAATAAACTGTTTTCTAATAAGTAGAACTGAAATATAGATAATTATTGTCAGCTTTAGAATAATAAAGTAATTGAAAAATTAAACAATATGATTTTACATTTTGACAACCATTGATTTGGATGTTTTCTATCATACTCAGAACCATATAAACACACATGTATCGCACACAGAACTTCACAGAAAATATATATTAAGATTTGTTTTTGATTTTTAACTCGTTTTCCTCGTTACCGCTATTTTTCTGCTGGAAAAGGTTTTTTTAAATCTTTTCTAGGCGAAATTCACTAAGGCTTCCGCGAGACAGGCTCGACCTAGTGTGGAAGCTACAGTTAATATTTTCCTTATAAGCAATCGTATAAAACATCAACACCTGTTAGATTTATGGAATTTATTAAATCTTTTTTGATAAGTTTATTCTTATACTTAATTTATTATTTATTGACGCTTCCCGTGACCCGAAGGCTGGCCTCTACTTTGGCCAAAGGATTAGCATTGCCATACAACGTGGCAATGCTGCCAGCCTTCTGGGCACGTTACCAGTGGACAGCGATTCGGAGGAATATTTCGATGCCATATTTTAGTTTATAGTTTTATTAGGGTATATTTTTCGTTATTTGTATATTTTTGTTTGTAATTATGTAAATTTATTATTCTATTAATGAGAAGCTAAAAGTTCATCGAAGTAGAATTAATGTTTTGTTCAATGATCATGTTTTTACTTCAAAACTTTAGGAAAGTTGTTTGTAATACGCGGCCATAGAGTTAGACACATCCAATTTAGAAACTGAAAGCAAACCAATCCATACTAATCCGGGTTAGTATGAGGAAACATTGCTATAACAGTTCGTTCACTCTAGTTATCTTCACCTATACATCTCTACGAAGTTATTTCGGATCGGAGCCGAGCGTTCGGTTAATTCGGACGAGCGTCATCGCCTTAATCCACTTAACCACGCTACCGAACACGACTGACGTTATTCCACATTCACATCAATGTCGTATGAATAAGAATGCCACTAACCCCGATCTTAATTGCATTGTGATGAAGGGTTGTGCTAATTCGATGCCCAAATCGATATACGAGTACATCGATTCTCGATATAAACTTCATGTTTTCTTTTACCGTTGCTGACCTTTTGTTACTTATCTTTTCATTTGCCCTTTATGTGCTGTATAATTTGATACGTACATTGTTATGTTACTGGCTGCAGTAATACGATTGCAGCGTAGTTTCAATCCATTACAATTTCCTGAAAGGAACAGGGCTGAACGTGGCAGTAATGTTATTAAAACGTGAGTTCAAAGCGGTAGGAATCTTGTTTGTCAGACAGATTACTACTAAAATCATTAGAAATGTAATCAATTTGTGTGGAGTGCCATTTCTAGTGAACGAAGCTTTTGAGACAGAGTGTATGCGGATCTTCGTAATCCCTACTCAATGACTCCTGGCGGTAGGAATATTGCATGTCTTTGAGGGAGTACCGTACGCGTGCGAATACCATTACACAGTGTAAGCCCTGATATTAAAGATAAATCTTAGTCTGGGAAATGTGAGTTCCAGATACTAAAATATTTTCGTTAAACAGGTATTTTCCAAAAAGGAAATTAAGTGAAGCCTTATTCATGCATCTTCTTTATTGAGCTGATTCAAACTTCCTCATCGCACGCTGGGAACAGACACGTGTTGTAAGTGTCTAAACATACTATGCCGAAAATACGCGACCGAAGTTCGGCATGATTACGCCTGCAATGCTATTTGAATTACTGACGACACATTATGCCGAAATTACGTCGCGTTATAGCGTACAGCCGAACTTCGGTCGGGCGTAAGTTCAGCGACAATTCGGCGGCAACGTATTCTGTAGAGCACACATTATACGCGACCGAAGTTCGGTTACATTGCCGATGAAGATCCGGGGCGGGTAGCGGCGGGAGGCAGGCAAGCCTGCGCCCCGCGTGTCCGCCCACTTTGCGCAATTGAATTTCTGCTGCGTAAGTTCGGCACTTATGGTGTGTCATATCAGCCGAATACGTCGGAACATAAAATCAGCCGCAGAACTTCGGTCGCGTATCTTCGGCATAGTGTGTTTGGACACTAAGATTCAACAAAACCCAGCACACATGGTGGTAGGATCTGTACGGTCCGCCTGGTTAGCTACCAGGCCACCACCCATTAATTATCAACACATCGGACATCAAACTAGTCATGTTTGACGTGACGTACATGTCGTTTTACATTACGTTACTCTACGTTAGTTCCAACATTGATAATTAATTAATCTTGTTATTCAATGCGCTAAACCCCTTTGATGTGTGCTAAATAAGTCTGTCACACGATTTGTAGCTTATATAGTAACAAGCAACAAGGTATGCGGTCACAGTTGTGCCTAGAAATATCTATTCAATTTACAGAATTAACTAAGAATTAATTAAGAAAACAGTTAACTCTGCGATACATCAATATTTTACCTTGTGGAAATTGTCATAGAGAGCTAACAGAATCGTGTAGCAGTGAATCTATCTATCATTATATACAGTTATTTAGATTTGTATATCAGGTACAATGCGTGAATGGTAAATATAGAAAATAAAACCAACATAGACTTTCCATCAGAGTAGGTACTTATATTTGGGTCAGTGGTAAGTAATATGAGCTAGGTCACAATTTATTAATTTACACAAGAATAAATCTTCGACTGATCGACACAGAAATCCAGCTTCGTCGAATAACAACATCTTTTCTACTACTATGACTATTCTTTTTTTTATCTTTTACACGTTGCTCAGTGTTGTCACCTTCCAACAAAATGCAAGCTACTGTAGGCACGAAGTCAAGAAGACTCCAGTCATCAGTCCTCACAAACCGATTAAGTAGCAAACCAACAAAAATACGAAACGAACCAACATCGGAAATCTGCACAGCTTTAATCCGATGAAATAGAAATTGCGAGAGAAAAGTTCCAATGTCCAGTTCACTTAAAAAACCCGAAGCCTGTAATCCACTAATAAATGTTGCCTATGGGTAAATGTTGCGACAACGACGTAAATGCAATTATTGCCACTTGTTGCCGCGCTTCGTGGCTCAAATTGCGTTTTATTCTGGCTGCGATGGAGTTAAGGGTTCAAACAATTTCCAGGAACAATGTCGACATAAAATAGCGACGCTGTCACGAAGATTGACAGTATCAATCAAGCGGATTGTCGCGTGAAAAGAATTTTAACTATAGCTGTGTATGTTGGATTGAAGTTTCGTATGAAGTTGATAGGAAAATGTTACCAATTTTTTCGAGCTCGTTGTTCCATTATTGGAATTTTATTAGTGCACGATATAACTTCGGGTGGTGGTAATTCACTATGTTGTTTTGAGATATAATTAAAAGAAGAGCCTGCATAAATTATTTCTACATAATAAGACCCTGGGTATCTTTGGGATGTATAAGTATGCGTTATGATATGGTTTCTTATATAACAATTGATGTTTGTGTGTTGCTTTTACTTGCGCAAATGAATAAATGTCATGCGGGCGGAGCCTAGATTTTTATGTGCCCACAGCTAGTTCTAAATATTTTTGAGTTTTGCAGTGCAGCTATTGTTGTGCATTCGGCCTTTACTGAAAAAGGGCTATCAGAGATTGGTATGCTCAGAGTAACAAGGCCCTTATTGCATAGATAGCTTTCATTTAAGAGTTTCTTGTATCGTTTTGACAACAACAGATGCTGATACTGAAGAGATAGATAAAGAAAATTATGCTGGTAAATATTGGTATAAAATTCAGGTGACGTTCACATTTCGACTGTTCCTCTTGGTATGCTGGCTGCCATTATATTGCGGGGGATTCAAATATATATAATATATTGGTCTGAGTTGGGCTTGCGAGCTGGTCGCGTTCCTGCCCGCTATCAAGCTTAACGAACGACTCTATATTATGGTATTGGCATTAAAAAGGACAATAACTATAAATTATATCGGTGTTCGCCAACCCAATAGAGTTTCCGTTTTTATGACTGCAAGTGCGATCGAGCTTGAAATTATAAGTTCAGAAAATGACCGGAATCATCTTTTCCATATTTCTGTATGAAACATTTTCACATGGCACTTCTCAAGCAGCTATATCATTATCACGATGCGCCTGTAAACATCTACCACGTATATATGCCTCCCCAATACCGTTGCAACAATCAGCCTTGTGTATACGCTTGGGCACACAGCTGGGTGATCACAGAATGTTGGTATGAAATCACGTAGGAAGACGGTGCTGCCTGTCCTTAAAGATAATCTCTTGACACCCATGGAAAGGAGGGAAGAGATATTTAGGCCTAAGTCCAACACGCTGGCCTGGGCATGTAGACAAATGGCAATCGATGATCGCTAGAGAATAGACCCGACAATGAGATCTACTGGATTGACATAAGCTTTCGACCGGTCAAGCAATCTGTTAAGTCATTTCCATATATTTAATTGGCGTATCTATTCTCTGGCGATCATCGATTGCCATTTGTCTACAGACGCTAGTATTGGTTGTTGGCCACGCATACTATCGAGAACTTTTTCAAGCGTTCTCAGGTGTGCTGCTTGTAGATTGTCCTTGCGGACCGTTTCTACGTAACGGGGCAGTTATTGGCGAGACCTGAAGGGTCTCCAGCCAATGGAGGAAGCAAAATACTTAACTTAAGCTAACTATCTATACTACACTAACATCATGACTACTAGCAACAACGGCGCTAAGGGCGAACACTAGTGGGACTCTGACCTCAGCTTAGGGCGTTGCTGGCGGGGTATTGGGGGGTAATCCAAATTCTGTTCTGCACATGAATTTGAAAAGTCAGAAGTGCTGGAATCAAACTCAAACGTTCAACTGCTACGCTGTCACAATTTTTTTAATCCTTATCTGATACCCTTACTAAACTCAAAACAATATTTCTAAAAGTTATGAATGATGAAGCACCACGATAAGGATTCGACAAAGAGAGATTGACACAAAACCAACAAACCTTTAAATTCGATACTTTGACAAATACTTCACTTCTTACGAACGTCTTCAGACGTTTATTTTTCTTTCCGTTACGTTTCAAATTACAAAAGAATCGCTTCAATAGATTGTTTACTGTGTTCACAAAAATAGTCTTGGTACAAACATCGATTTGATTCGATATGTTTATCGAATACTCGATGTACTTTTGATTTTTCATTAAAGGAAAAGATAGACCTTTCATATGTGAAATTTGGGTTACCTGAGCATTATTAAATAATAAATAGAGGCTACTAAGTTAAGTCGAAATTGCCTAGCTTGTGGTTGTCGACATTTAATTAACTCTACCATTAATCTACCCAACATCGGCTGCGACCCCTTGGGTGTCCGTAATTTCCATTTTATTGTGATGATTAAAAATGTATTAAAGCAGATGTGTTATTATTTACAGTTAAAACTGTTTTGTATTCGATAACAATGCCTTTATTAAGCCGTTAAAATTCCTAATCATTTATGTATAAAACAAAAAACAGATGACCATAAAATAAATTTCAGTTTTACAGTAACATACATTTTTTTTTGTTCTCTACATTGCTTTCAGAACTTTTATAATATGGTGAACAGGCATTATGTAAAATTATTTGCGTTGTAAAAGTATGTCATGATAAAAGCAGTTAGTGTCAAAGGATGCTTTGCATTTAGTAAATGTAGATCATGAAAGAAACAGACAGGTGAGTTTCCCTTCCCAGTCTCGAATAACAATTATCCCGTGATTTATCTCCGAAGTTAAATCCGCAAGCATCAGTTGGCGTCCATTGTGAAATGTAACTGTAGAAGCTTACAAAGTAGAAACCCCGAGGTATTACATTCATTTATTCCATTTAAATGTTTTTAACTTTTAGTCTTCTCTTTAATTAAAGATCATCTTACAATAGGATTGAAATGACATATCTTTATTTGCAAGAAACATGGTTACACGTAATTTTTCGCCAATTATAGGCATGCAACAGTATTTTAATAAATTTTGATTAAATATCTTATGCTTATAAGCTCATTGCGCTACTAATTTTATTAATGATTGACCTGCTTCATACAATTTCGTCTTATAGATTTTCAAACACATAAATATTCACAATTTTTAAATTACAACAGTATTGACTTAACACGACGAACGAGAATGTCCGTCATTAGATGATTGTCAGCATCCCAACGTATCATTGGTTCACCGCTACAACGCTAATGTACAGTTTGCTCGACATCCGTATATCAAACGGGGATCCAGCAAAATTCCAGCGTCACGTTTAACAAACTAGGATACGCTGAGCCGGATTCCCTTTTGTCACGAATCCCAGTCACCCATTGCATGTAGGTCTATTAAAACGTCAAAAAATATATTTGTTTCCTTTAGAATCTCGCAAAATAAATTGTGTAGCACGAAAAAAAAACTTTTTACTGTCTCTCTCGTCTGTATATTCTGTCTGTATCTGTCTTCTTTTTTTCTCCTTTATATCGCGTATTTACAACTGGCGACTGACAGGAGTTGTCGAAACTTTCTAAAACGAAAATCTCTAGAATAATAAAATTAAACGACGACCTTCGCGAGCTTCAAACAAAAACTAATAAAACCGATGCTAAGATTGACATAGCTAACGAGTTTGTGCAGTATCTAGCAGAAATGTACTGTACAAACTCTGTCAACTTTAATACAACAAAATGAAACCGACTTAAATGTTTAATATGATGTCTTGATAATTGCAGAAACTTTGTAAGCTTGGATTGTGGTTTCTTATTAGAATTAAGTGTTTCTCGCTAGGGCTTGATAAATTTTAAATATAGGTACTTGCGAAATCTCGAGTCAGACTGTGAGCTTTGAATAATTTAAACGCATTAATTTGCAAAATTGGGCGAGATTGTGACGAGAGAAAATGTCGTGACAACGCTAAACCACGATCAGCTAGGTCGGATGCTTATTACGTATTTTAATTATGTAATTCATTGTTACAGGTAAGACGCAGAACCATGGATTGCACTCTAAAAACGAACGTAAGTAATGTGTAAATCATGTAGATACGAATGAAAATATTCATTGTGTACTGAATAAAGTGCATAAAAAATAACCAAACGAAGTAACTACATACGGTGTGGGAAAAGAAGAACGAAATTTTAAATGATTCAAACATGAATAAAACATTCGAATCGCAAATGCATCGAGTATTATTGAGTCTGGATCCTTTTATTGCTACCACAATAAAGTAAATAATGTAAAAGCACTCAAAGTGAGAATTTTGAACGTTTTTATTTATAAATTACTATGAAAATAACTATAATAAAATCCAAGTGGAATATATTTTGTACAATAGTCTAGATTGTATTTGTGAGCATAAAACTTATTTTACTAGTGAATAATTCAAAATTTAGACCGTTAAAACACCTATGAATGATGACCCTTGTTGATGGTCGAGACATTGAATCATAAAAATAGCCAAGCGAATAATATAAGTGATTGAAGTTGTAAAACAGTTGTCCACGGATATATATTTTTCGTTTTAATATTTACTCGTAGTCTCAGAGAAGACATGACAAATATTAAAAATGACAACATTTAACATTTCATTCGATACACATTAATTATATTTTCAGAGAAAACAAAATTAAATTACGTAACTAAAAGCATGATCAATTTTGAGTACCTATTAGAAATTGATGAGAATTGATGGACCAGCTGCAGACGAAAATACCATTAGTCGTCGTCGTATTTCTCTATATCAAAACATTGGTAATGTAGAATAAATTGGAATTTTGTTAATATACTTACACTCTAGAACGAATGACTAAATTTCAAAATACGAGTTAATTAATCGGTGAGGAACGTAGCTTGGGTGAACAAGCAACGGATCGATCTTAGCCGGCTGAAGTGCTAATACCGAAGTATGATGTGTGATCTCGGCGAAAGCAAATTTACTTGAAACGTCGCCGCTGAAATAGAGTATTTTGAAACAGCAGAACCTGCTTTTTGCTTGCTGCTTGATGCAAATTTCAGGCTTGAGAATATTTTTTACAAAGCACGTCTGAAAATAGTGTTTATAACGTATGTTTTTAAGATAACACTACTTTTAACGCTCTCGCTTCCATATCTCTTTCTGTAAATAATATCTGTTTTTTCTACCTTAGAGAACTTACTTAATCTTTGTCAAGTGTTAGACCAGTACGGAACGGGACATATTTACTGATATCAAACGGTGCTTTTAAAAAGTAAACCTTAATCACAATAAGCATAGAACTAGCAAGATAGCAAACCACACCTGTTTTGGGGTCTGTTGTGACCTGTGAAAGACAAAAGAATAAAAACCTTAAAAATATCACAATAATCATTGAGTTTACGTTTAGCGGCAGCAACATTTAGTATATCATTACCATGTCCAACTATGGCTTCCATTATTACCCTATTTTTCCACTATTAAACTAATGTCCACATTTATCACTTGTGACCTTTTGTCACAATGCTATCCGGTCAGTGCGCAATCATAATGTTGGTCACAATAGAATCAATTCTGTTTTGGTTACATCTAATGGGAATGCTATTTCTGTCAGGCTAACAGGCTGGGAGGTCTCTATTTAGTTTGAAAATATTAACGGAGCAGGGCGAAGTCTATATCGGGTTTAAATTGATAATGTCAGACGGAATACGGTTTTGAATAGTAGCACTGACAATAGGTATTTAGTCTTCATTATGAATACGTGTATGTACGTAGGTAATATACTAACTCACATTATTGGTATGTAGCGTGCAATGCTTTGAAACGTGGAGTCTCAGGTCATGTGATATCTTAGAAATGTACAAGATGTTAAAAATCCACTCTAAAAATTTTATGGAGTTACTCGATAACTGAAATTGAACAACTTTTGTTCTACAACTTTTCGAAATTCGCGTATTTTTTTATAACTTTCCATACAAATAAAAAAAATATTTTAATTGATTTGTATGGACAGGCATTAAAAAAATGGCAATTTTCGAAATGATGTAGAACAAAAGTTGTTCAATTTCAGATATCGAGTAACTCCACAAAATTCTTAGAGTTGATTTTTTAACACCTTATTTATCGAAAAATACTTTTTCCATGAGTCTACTGGTTTCTATGATATGTTCTATGCTAGTTTCTGCCACACTGGAATCTGATCACCTATACCGAAAACAATGAAAACCCTTTTCAGGCAACCCTTTTAGGGTTATGTTCTGCCTAGTTTTTTCCAGCTATGTTGGGGTTAACTTCTAATCTAACCCGATGCGACTGCATACCAGTATTGTGTACGGAGCGACTGCCTTCCGACCTCCTCAACCCGGTCACTGGGCACTGCCGATATCCTAAGGTTAGACTGGCTGTCAGACTCACACACAGGCACAGAGCTGGTGGACTTCAGCCCCAGGCTGCAGGCAATCCAAGGAGGCTATGCCACTCATGGATAGCAGACTGACAAGGCGCCTGCTGCGCCTGGACAGGAGCAGCCTGCGAACGGTGACTGGAACGATAACCGGACACTGCTCACTAAACAAACACTTCCCACGATAGGCATAACGGACAGCCCTCTGTGCAGAGCATGTATGGGGGCCGAAGAGACGGTCGCACACGTGCTCCTGGAATGCACAGGGGTCACTCAAATACGAGAAACAACCCTTGGCGCACCGAAATCACTCGCAAATGTTCTGAGCGGACTGAGAGCCCTAATCTGCTTCTGGAAGGAGGCGGGCTGGCTGAAATGATGGCCGCCATGGCCCACGTACAATGGTCCACTTAAAGGACTAAGTGCGGAAACCACATCTCCTAACATAGAACTGGTTGTCAGACTTACGGGCTTCTGACTACCCGTAACGACTTTCATAGGTATTCCTATGACACCCGGGACCGACGGCTTAACGTACTCTCCAAGACACGGAGGTGTCTTGATGTGTAAGGCACGGTCTTTAGGGATTTAAGGCGGATATTCTAACTAATATTATAAATACGAAAGTAAGTTTGTTTGTTACCTTTTCACGCCTAAACCACTGAACTGATCATCCTGAAATTTTGCATATACATTGTCAGGTGTACAGAAACGAACATAGGGTACCCTTCATCCCGAAAAAAAGTACTGTTCCCGAGGAAAACAACAATTATGATAATAGATGGCGTCACGTGTCTTTCGAATCATGATTAAGTTATTATTATAGAAGCTTTAGTAGTGTGTTATGAGTGTTTTTTAATTTTAAATTACCGCGAGCAAAGCCGCGGGCAAAAGCTAGTTGTATATAAATTTTGATGATATTTTTAGATAAACAAAGTCCAAAAGTACAGAGCGATAAAATAACATTTAAACCTATTTTCTTTCCATCTATATTTTTACACTTTTCTGAGCTCTTTTAACCTACAATCCCTTCATCGACTTCTACGTTGATCGATATAAGTCAGTTACAAAAGCGAATCCCCAAAAAGTCCGCACTATCGAAGTGTCTGGGTAACTTCGCCTACAGCGATGAACTGATAGATAGATTACAAAGAGGCTCAACGTTGTTCAGGTCTATTGAAAGCTTTTCCGATTTATATTGACGTAATCAAAATCGGAATAGGTGATGATTCCTTTTCGGAAAAAAACGTGACGTCACGGTATCTTAGAAATGGATTTATTACGAAGAAAAGGAACATTATCCATC
The DNA here is from genome assembly GCA_905220435.1 of Amphipyra tragopoginis. NCBI lineage: Eukaryota > Metazoa > Arthropoda > Insecta > Lepidoptera > Noctuidae > Amphipyra > Amphipyra tragopoginis. The sequence continues at coordinate 16,538,319 of HG991997.1, forward strand.
AGTCGTATGGATTAAATTCTTTGAGGGTATTGGATCAAACACGGTTTCACTGTGAATGCATATGAGCATTTCCCGTATCAAATTACGCATGTTTGTTGCCCGCATCACCCTCTCGCTGATTATATCGCATAAGATGGCTACAGATAATTTTGTTTGGTAAAAGGGGCATTTTTTGTTCCACAGCCTGTGTTAGTGTTAGCTCATAAAACTTTCACGTTGTCGTTTATGGGTTGGACAAGTTTTGGTTAAACTAGATAAGTTAAGCTGGAAACAATTCCACACAAGTACAACTGTCGTCTAGCTGGAATTGGGTACTTTAAAGTCAAAAGCTTTTATTCCTCTATAATAGTTACTGAAATCAAAGTCAAAAATGATGACCGCGTAATCCAAAAAATCTTATTTAAAAGTTATTTGGAGTGTATCTGTGGTATTTCAAACGTTTTAAAGCTGTAAGGCGTCATTTACCGAGACGCGGGGCGTCGCGCGTCGCGTTGTGCGGCGCGGCCCGCACTGAATTCAAACATATGGCGCTTTAAGAGAGCGTTTACGGAGAAGCGATTTTACACGCGTTTGCTTGAAATGCAGGCGGAGCCCGCGGATGACATCGCCGCGGCGCACGCAGCGTTGCGACCAGTTATTCCTGCAATTCTCCGTCCACTGTAAAACGTAGCGTCAACCGCGGTGGGGCCCGCGGCGTCACATGCGCCGCGTCTTCATAAACAACATCGTACATTGCCATATGTTTGTGTTTGCGCGTGTGATGATGCGGGCCGCTGCACGCGCCGCCGCTCCGTAAACAGAAAAATCGTACGACGCGCCGCGAGACGCCACGCCTAGGGTTTCTGCTCGAGAATTCTCGAGGCGAGAAATGTCGAGAAATCATGCCAACTTCGAGACAAGAAAAAACACCCCGAGAAGTCGAGAACTCGAGAAATCAAAGACTTTCTTTTATTACTGTAAAATTGGCTTAAAAGTTGCGTAATCTTTACATTCTGGCGTCATTGTTCACCGAATCCAAATCCGAATACTCTTACTATAATGTAACATAAAACGTCAAATAAAAATTAACTGTAAAATAAACTCCGTTCATCTATTATTGGGTTTCTGAATACAAAATCGACAATTACGGTCAATTACCCAAACAATAAGTAAGTTCGTAAATTGACCACTAGATCTCTTTTTTTTAGCCCAGCTAAATATATTTTTCTCGCTTAAACTTTACAACTTTTTGCAGGTAGGCACCAGGTTTAAATGAAAATCTCCTCTGGTATATGCAATGATTTTAAAACGAACCATTACATAAAATATAAAATTTTAATCACAATATTTTGTCTTTGTTATTTTTCATTATAACAACAACACAATAAAACTATGAAACCAAAATATTTTGAATTTTTATTGTAATCTATACATATGTATAATAAAATCGTGTTTCAGGACGTCTCAGCGCATAATGTCCTTTTCTCCAAATGTCCTTTCTCATATGGTCCTTTTCTCGAAATGTCCTTTCTTAAAATGTCCTTTTCCCAAAATGTCCTTGTCTCAAAATGTCCCTTTCTCAAAATATGTACACATGTACTAATTTACAGTTTTCTCAGTAATGAAATAGGGCGCAGTCCCACAAGGCCACGTCTTCTTAGGGGGAGGGGGGGGGGGGGGGAATAGACCTCTCATCCAAGGACATTTCGAAAAAAGGACTATTTGAGAAAGGACAAGTGGAGAAAAGGACATTATGTGCTGAGACGCTCCTGAATCTCTCATCCAAGGACATTTCGAGAAAAGGACTAGTGAAGAGAAGGACATAATGTGCTCGTCTCAGCGGATAATGTCCTTTCCTTCAACAGTCCTTTTTCAAATGGTCCTTGTAAATTAGAATAATTTCGTCTAGAACTTATAAATCGCACGGTAACGAAACCATAGCGCGATCTAATTCGACGCCAACGCCATCTAGGCAAGTAAAGATTAAACATATGTTTGCATGTTTATGCAAGCATCACGTAAAAAGAGCTGACCCAATGCTGTTGACTTTTATAAACAAATATTGTGCTTATCTCAAAATAAATTATTTTTTTTGTTTCATCGCAATCGGTTCACGCAATCAAAAGATATGCAAATAATCAATATCTTCTTTCTATACATATCTATACACATATAATGAAACAGTAAAAAAACTGTGTCTGTAAATTAAATATATTAAAAAAAAATTGAGGGGATTTAGAAACAGTAATAGAACACGAATCCAAAAAAAAAAACTGTCTGTGTGTCTGTTTGTCTGTTTGTTTGTACACGCTAATCTTCGGAACTACTGGACGGAATTGAATGATTTTTTTTTGTTGCATAGTTCATAAGTCTGGGCAACATATAAGCTATAATTTATCTTGGAAACTTGAACACCTGATGCAGAACCGCAACAGACCAGCTAAACTATAAGAGATACAAAAATGGTACCATTGCAAAAATTGTTCCACGTGATGACCATTTTCTGTTGAGAGAATAAATTTGAAGATTTGTAACACCTTATGTGGAACTCCACGAGCCCAGCTACACTATAACATATATAGGAATGACGTCTTAGCAAGAGTTGTTCAGCCTGATGAGCACTCTCTGTTGACGTATAAAAATTGAAGATCTGGAACACCTGTTGTGGAATTCCAAGCGCCCAGCTACACTATAACATATATAGGAATGACGTTTTAGCAAAAGTTGTTCAATCGGATGAGCACTCTCTGTTGATTTATAAAAATCGAAGATCTGGAACACCTGTTATGCAACTCCAAGAGCCCAGCTACACCATAACACATATAGGAATGACGTTTTAGCAAAAGTTGTTCGGTCTGATGGGCATTTCCTATTGACTTATAAAAATCGAAGATCAGAAACATCTGATGTGGAAATCAAAGCTATCACTAAGTAATTTCACTGTATAATTATAAAATAGCATAAGCTGGGAGTACCTCCACGCGGTGAAGGCGGTAACAGTTTAGGACTGATTTTCGATGACGATGGTATATCATTGAAAATTTGACTCTACTGGCCAAAACTCACACTATTTTTTTTTTATTTTATCGAATAAATATGTCTTTGGGCTTATTTTATTTGAGTGTTTAATTTCCTTTTCCATTTATCTTCGTGACACGGTAGCCTACCCGGTAACGCAGGGGAGCAGTCACTTAGATTTTAATTTTCTTTTTTTTTTCCTTTATTTAACTATAAAACAAACATGAATCAAATACTAAACATCACAAAAACCTTAAACAGGTTTGTCTGGATGTTGAGACACTTTTGAGTTATCTATAACATTATCTATTTCTATTACATGCACTATAAAACATCATACACAGGTAAACCATATTATTTGATCAGGTATCTTCACAATAAAACTATAACCATGCCTAGAAAGAGATCAAATCTTTCCCAATGTTCCAAAGGAGCTAAAAGATTGAGGATCATAAGCTCCCAAGAATGTACCGAAGAGCGTCCGGAGAGACTTGATGCTGTTCGAGAACATCAGGCTGCAACTTGCTCCGTGGAAACCTCTTCGGATCGCGAAGCACGCCTGTGTTCTCAGCGTATTTACGCATCTACATCCAGGTCTCTAGAGACCAGTGAAGAATATGATGCGCGACTGACCGCTGATCGTGAACGTCACGCATTGTCTCGCGAGTCGGAGATGTTCACGGATAGAGAATTACGTTTGAGTTCTCAGCGTATATACACATCGATTTCGAGGTCTCTAGAGACAAGTGTGGAACGTGACGCGCGACTGACCGCTGATCGTGCAAGTCATGCATTGTCTCGCGAATCGGAGACGTTCACGGATAGAGAATTGCGCTTGAGTTCCAAGCGTATCTACGCATCGACTTCTAGGTCTCTAGAGACAAGTGGGGAACGTGATGCGCGACTGACCGCTGATCGTGAACGTCACGCATTGTCTCGCGAGTCGGAGATGTTCACGGATAGAGAATTACGCTTGAGTTCCAAGCGTATCTACGCATCGACTTCTAGATCTCTAGAGACAAGTGGGGAACGTGATGCGCGACTGACCGCTGATCGTGAACGTCACGCATTGTCTCGCGAGTCGGAGATGTTCACGGATACAGAATTGCACTTGAGTTCTCAGCGTATCTACGCATCTGCTTCTAGGTCTTTAGAGACATCAGACGTTTCAGATCTTCGATTTTGATGACCCCGTTGTCGTTGACATAAGCAACAGGATCCGCGTACGAAGTCGCGGGCAGAAGCTAGTTTATAATATTGGGCAGTAAAGTTTATTTATATCTGAAAAAAAAAAATTTTTAGGCTACCGTACCTATTTGTGGTGCATGAATGGGTTCTAGGGCAAGATTGGTTATTTCACAAAGATATATCCTAGTGCCCTTGTTAAAATGATATCTCATGTTAAACTCTTCATTCGTGAACATTTCGGATGGATTTCTTCAATGCCTTTTTATTGGTACTGATATATTTGAAATAGCCTCCAGCACTTCCATATCAAACTCCTATGAACTACTCGAGTTCATTTCATTGGGAATCCAAAACTCACGATCCAAAATAAAATAGGTACTAATAGTGACACTCCAAATACTCTTGTATAAAATATGATATAAAACGACAAATAAAGTTCTAGAACCGATGAATGCCCCAAATTGGTCAGTTAACTGAAGTTTGAACTAAGATCATCTTCTGACTGGGGTGTCCAGAAACGCAATGTGTCAGTTTATCGAACCAACAGCGATAGAATAGATAAACTACGGTTAGGAGTAGGTACCTCAGAAACCGGAAAAAGTTATCTGAGGTTTGAACTAGGATTATTTTCTGACTGTGGTGTCCAGATACGCAATGAGTCAGTTTATCGAACCAATAGCGCTATCGAACAGATAAACTACGTTCAAGAGTACCCCAGAAAACGGGCATAAGCTGATTTTATAAGGTTTTTAAAAAAATCTCGAAAGACCCGAGAAACCCGAGAAATTGGTCTCGAGAATTCTCGAAACCCGAGAAAAAAAATATGTCGAGAAAACAGAAACTCTAGCCACGCCGCACGCGAAGCTCGACGCCCCGCGGCTCCGTAAATGAGGCCTAAGAAAAGAATGTAATATGGTAGCTACCGAATTTTCACAATGAATTCGTTCTTTGTATAAAATATTAACACTTGAATGAACCAATACAAAATCAGTGTCTATTTTTTGCAGAAAAAGAAAATATTTCGCGTTTTGATTGGGATGCCCTTCAATTATTTTGTCTGGGGTCGTTAAGTACCGATCATTGTGCTTTATTAAAATAATTGAACGAGCTGTTATTAAAATAAAAGTATCAATCGACTTGTGTACAATTCGTTGGTCTTTTTGTCTTTATTTATTATCAGCACAGATCGCGTGTTTTTGTTTTCGCACTATCTGCTGTTTAGACCAGCCGCATATTATTTAAACACACTAGCTGTACCCGGCATGCATTGTAATGCACTTTTTCCTACTTACTACCTACCTACTACCTATCTTCAGAAACAAAATCAAATTAGTAACAAAAAGTTAAAACCATTTTCATGCATGCGGTAAAAAAATAAAGAATATAGACATACTGAGATAATTTTGTTTTTTTTTTTTAAATATCAAAATTTTCTTTCATAAGAACCTTTGTTCCGGCGTCGCGTCGTATCCACACGACACGACACGGCACGAGAGTGCGCGCGCGCGCCTCTATACCACAGACAACTATTCATCGCATCGCGCAGCCCTGCTCTATGCCGCACCGCGTTCAACGACCAGACCAGTTGCCCGTGCGCCTTAGCGAACGTTACTCGCACGCACGGTGTAGCTCACGCATCAGACTAACTTAGTTTTTATTATATGTACAAATTGTTTCATTAGAATTAAATTCATGTAAACCAGTAAAAAACAGTCCATCATTTAATCGAAGCCTACACAGCCTTAACAGTGGTCCTTCGAGCCGGATTGTCTTTCGACGGCACGTGGCTCCATCTACTATCAGAGGTAAAATCTTGAATTTCACCTACTCTGTTACGCACAAAAGTTTTTAAGCGGCTAGGTGAAGTATTTAGCCAACCGAGGACGATCATCGAATCAGTCCAAAAATAACGTTTTTCGAATTTAATTGTGAGCGATTTTAAAACTTTAGTGCAGAGTCTTGTACCTAATAACGCCCCACACAGTTCTAGCCTAGGAATTGTGACTGGTTTTAAAGGCGCTACTTTATTCTTGGAAGCTAGCAGTCGGACACAGGCTTTACCTTGTATATCGACCGTTCTGACGTACACACATGCGCCATATGCACGTTCTGAAGCGTCTGTAAACGTATGTAATTCAAAAGTAACAGCGTTGTCACAAAAAACCCAACGTGGTATGCGTAATGAATTTAAAACTGAAAGTGACTGAATAAAACATTGAAATTTTGTTCTGATATCAAGTGACACTTCATCGTCCCAACTGCATTTGTCGATCCATAACGATTGCATAAGCATTTTTGCTTCGACTGTAGATGGTCCTAGCAGTCCTAAGGGATCAAACACTTGACTGATTAGTGATAATATAACACGTTTGGACACTTTCTTTCTGTTTGAATCAATATTTATAGAAAATAGTAAGTTATCTGCTGAAGAGTCCCAATTTAAGCCTAACGTCTTGTTGGGTAGCGACTCATTTAAATCTAATGTTTTCTGATTATTTTCTGTGTTTGTGTTAGGACAAATAGATTGTAATATTTCTGAATTATTAGACTGCCATTTTCTTAAATTAAAATTAGCAGCTTTTAATGTTTTAATAACATCCTTACACAGGTCTATTACAAATGAAATTGTCTCCCCTCCACTCAAGAAATCGTCGACATAAAAATCCCTAGTAATAGACTGTTTAGCCTCTTCACTCGAACATTGTTCTGCGAGAGAAACTAAACACTTAGTGGCTAGGTATGGCGCTGATGCCGTGCCATACGTGACAGTATTAAGAGTGTAAGACTTAATGGGTTCTGTAGGATTAAACCTAAATAAGATTTGTTGTAATGAACGTTGAGAAGGTTCTACTGCTATGGCTCTGTACATTTTTTCAATATCACCTGTGATGACAAATTTGTGTTGTCTGAATCTGAGCAGTATGGACAGCAGGTCATCCTGAACCACCGGTCCAATCATCTGGATATTATTGAAAGATTTACCTGTTGTTGTAATAGCTGAAGCGTCGAAGACGACTCGTAGTTTAGTGGTCGTGCTCGACTCACGAATTACTCCATGATGAGGTAAGTAATAATTTATTTTCTGTTCTGTGTTCTGTTTGGTTTCAGTCATGTGACCCAAGGATAGATACTCTGACATAAAATGTAAGTACTCCTCTTTTAAAGGTAGGTCACGTGACAATCTGCGTTCCAAGGAGAGAAAACGTCGCTTCGCCATTGCGTAGGAGTCTCCGAGAACATCAGGTGAGTCTTTCAATGGTATAGATACTATAAACTTACCTTCATTATCTCGTCGAGTATTCTCTGCAAAGCTCTGCTCACAAGCTCGTTCCTCCTGAGATAAATTGTGTTTTGATGACACTGATTCCAACTCCCAAAACCGGGTAAGTTGTAATTCTTCATTCTGAGTAAAATAACAATGATGTTGTTCTGTGTGTTTATTATATGTCTGAAGATGACAATTCTGATGTTCTGAGTTTTTGTAGGTCTGTATGTTTTTATTGTTTAAATTAATTGTGCCTGATACTAACCAACCTAATTTAGTTTGCTGCAACTTAGGACGTTGGCTACCTAAATCAATGAAGTTGGAAGTTAAAATATCCCAAAAGATCTCTGCCCCCACTAGTATGTCAATAGTGGAGGGAACGTTAAAAGAGGGATCTGCTAGTACAATGCCCGAAGGAAGAGGCAAGTCTTTGAGATCTATGTATGACATAGGTATAGACTTTGTTATTTTGGGCAGTACATAACAACTAAGCTTTGTTACATAGTCGCCTGAGAATGATTGTATGGTTATGTCACAAGACTCTGCACTATAGGAATATTGATTGTTGATACCTGATACAATGGAGCCTGCGTTATATGTTATAAGACCCAGTTTCTCACAGAAGTGCTGCGTGATGAAGTGAGAAGTGCTGCCGTTGTCAAGAAGGACGCGAGCTGTGCGAAGTCTTCCCGTGGAATCTGCTACCTTCACGAGCGCTGTGGAAAGCAGGATGCAGGTCCTGTTAGTTTGAATTTCTGCTGACAAAGCGACAGGGACATGTGTTTCTGTCTCTTTGTCCATGTGTAAGAGTGTATTGTGTTTGTTTGAACAAAATTTCAATGTTTTATTCAGTCACTTTCAGTTTTAAATTCATTACGCATACCACGTTGGGTTTTTTGTGACAACGCTGTTACTTTTGAATTACATACGTTTACAGACGCTTCAGAACGTGCATATGGCGCATGTGTGTACGTCAGAACGGTCGATATACAAGGTAAAGCCTGTGTCCGACTGCTAGCTTCCAAGAATAAAGTAGCGCCTTTAAAACCAGTCACAATTCCTAGGCTAGAACTGTGTGGGGCGATAATAGGTACAAGACTCTGCACTAAAGTTTTAAAATCGCTCACAATTAAATTCGAAAAACGTTATTTTTGGACTGATTCGATGATCGTCCTCGGTTGGCTAAATACTTCACCTAGCCGCTTAAAAACTTTTGTGCGTAACAGAGTAGGTGAAATTCAAGATTTTACCGCTGATAGTAGATGGAGCCACGTGCCGTCGAAAGACAACCCGGCAGACCTGGTTTCTCGCGGGGTGAAGGCTGATCTCATTATCGAGTCGGCTCTGTGGTGGCACGGACCAAGCTTTCTTCATCATACACACATCAACTTTCCAAAAACACCAGTCACTCACACAGAGGCATCACTTCCAGAAACATCACTACACACAGTAGTTGCAGACAATACAGACAACAATAACATCTTAAAACTCATTCACAAAATGAGTAATTATATGAAATTAATCAGAACCGTAGCTTATATTAACAGATTTATTCAGAACTGTAAAAATCCTGGTACCAAAAGTGCAGGTATTTTATCGTTATCAGAACTTCAAACAGCAGAAAACATAGTGCTGAATACAGCACAACGTGAAATGTTCTCTGAAGAATATTATATTATTAAATCAGCCCAATCGTTACATAAAAAACACAAACTTAATTCATTATCACCTTTTGTTGATTCTAACAATATCTTACGCGTTGGAGGACGCCTAAGTAATTCGAATTATGAATACAATATTAAACATCCTATTCTACTAAGTAGCAAACATCACCTTACACAAATCATCTTTCATAAAAAACATATAGATCTATTACACGCAGGCCCACAAATGCTACTGTCACACGTCAGACAAACCTACTGGCCAGTGGGGGGGAGGAACCTCGCGAGGCGCACTGTACACAACTGTGTACGTTGTTCAAGATTTAAACCTAAACCTGTCCAGCCTATAATGGGTAACTTGCCGCGTGACAGGACGCATTTAGAGTTTCCTTTCCTACACACTGGAATTGATTATGCCGGGCCAGTGTTGATCGCAGATCGAAAAGGCAGAGGTAGCAAACTCACGAAATCTTATATTTGCGTTTTTGTTTGTTTTGCAGTCAAAGCGTTGCATCTCGAGCTCGTCACGGACCTTACCAAAGAGGCATTCATTGCTGCCCTTCATCGGTTTATGAGTCGCCGTGGCAAGCCACAGACCATTTCATCAGACATTGCTACAACCTTCGTTGGAGCTAGTAACGATATTCATTCATTTTTTAAAACTTATTCAGATGAGATTCAAACAGACATGACCAACCTAGGAATAGATTTCAAATTCATACCACCCTATACTCCACACTTCGGTGGGTTATGGGAATCGGCGGTAAAGTCGGTCAAGCATCATCTCAGGAGAGTACTCTCTCTGACGCACCTAACGTACGAGGAGATGTCAACTTGCCTGGCACAGATAGAGGCTATCCTTAATTCTCGGCCCCTTATTCCTCTCTCTACAGATCCTTCAGATCTTTCTTGTCTGACACCATCCCACTTCCTCATTGGACGAACGCTCACGTCGGTTCCTCATCCTCCAGTCACAGAAGTCAACATCACCAGACTGCAACGCTTCGAAAGAATTGAAAAACTGAGGCAACATTTCTGGCAGCGCTTCTCACTCGATTATGTAAATCTTCTCCAACAGAGAACCAAGTGGGACACTGCTAGCGACAACCTCAAGCTGGGATCCCTGGTCTTAGTGAGGGACCGGCATCAGCCACCACTGGTGTGGCTTCTGGGAAGAGTCACAAAGCTGCATCCCGGACCAGACAGCGTCAGCAGGGTGGCCGATATCCGAACTAGAAAGGGAGTCATACAGAGGGCGTACAACAATATATGCCCTCTCCCCGTCACCTCTTCACCTTGAAGCAGCGCTTCAACCCCGGGAGCATGTTCCGGCGTCGCGTCGTATCCACACGACACGACACGGCACGAGAGTGCGCGCGCGCGCCTCTATACCACAGACAACTATTCATCGCATCGCGCAGCCCTGCTCTATGCCGCACCGCGTTCAACGACCAGACCAGTTGCCCGTGCGCCTTAGCGAACGTTACTCGCACGCACGGTGTAGCTCACGCATCAGACTAACTTAGTTTTTATTATATGTACAAATTGTTTCATTAGAATTAAATTCATGTAAACCAGTAAAAAAACAGTCCATCATTTAATCGAAGCCTACACAGCCTTAACAACCTTCTCCTGGCAATTACGAACAAAAGAAAAAAAATGTTTGCGAAATCGGTCCAGCCGCTCACGCGTGATGCCGTGACCAAGAGAAATAGGGATTCATTTTTATAAAGGTAGGTACATAAATAGATTAAGATTAGAAGGAATTTCTGTCAGAAAATTTCGGACGTGTGCACGCAGTCACTTAGCTACATTTTGTACTAGGCTCAGGGGCCTAATTCTCCTAAAATAAATCTTGATAAATCACAACCGAACCAAGGCCGAACCGTTCATTCAGACAGTTCTCAATTTCAAAAGCTGTCAAATTGTTTGACACAAAAAACAAAATCAATCATTTTGAAAGTTTTCGAAAACAAAAACTGACTGACGGTTGTGGTTCGATTGCGTTTGGCAACAATTTTTTTTAGGAGAATTGAGCCCCAGCTGTTTCAAATCCGGCGATATTCTGATAATGTGTGGGGTCGTACACAAAATGTATGCGCAAAGTGCCTTCGGCCACGCGTCAGAAATTTTCTTTCAGAAATTTCTTGTAATATGGTGCGGGCCTAAACAAATTATAATGCAAAAAGTGCATTCCGGCGCGCGTTGTAAGTTTTTTAACAGAAACTTACTTAGGGTATGTAAATCCATAGCCGACATCTTAATTTTCTCTGCCTCTATGTGCTTGTAGGTATTACGTAAATAACATGAAGCTTTATTTAACTTAAATTATTTACTTTCAGTACAAAATTTTCGTATTTGCGCTATTTAATTTGTTCAAATAACATGTCCTTGTGATTGCATTTAGAACGCAGACTCCCGTATCATTATTTATATGCTCAAGCTTTGCATGAATTATATGGTGTCCTCATAAAATTTATTGTGGTGTAAATGAGATTTATTTGTTTATTCTCTGCATAAGGAAATGAGGTTCGTATATACGGAATACTCCGTAGCACATATGTAGATATATGGAAAATTGAAGTCCAAAATGGAAAACTCGGCAGTGTCGTTGTAGAAATGAAAATAATATTTTATTTTATTGACATGAATTTTAAATACCTCCTCGTCCACGTCTAACCGAAACCCGACTCCAAAATATTAACTTGGGAAGCCAAATAAGTTTTGAAAGGGTTTCGGTCTAATTAGACAGATGGATACTGGCGGAGATAAAGAATACTAAGGTTAGACCAGTTGTTAGATGTTATTCTGGTTTCTAATTGCCTGTGACGGCTTTATTTAATATGTGTCATAACATGCCTTGTCTCGTAAACAACTGTTGGCAACGCAGATTGATCGTAAGTCGTAGCGATTTAGCGACAAGCCTCTAAATACCGAAGTCAATGAACTTCGATATTTGCTGGTTTCTATGATTTACCGAGCTGTACTAGTTAAAATTAGGTCTCTTGTATCTTTACTAATAATGTAGCAAAGACGCTGTGGCTTTGCATAGTACAGTCATAAGCACCAACATGTATAACATACCAAAATTCAATTGATTTTCTCCTTAAATATCGATTGAATTTATTAAATATTTTATAATTACCTAGTGAATCGTGTAAAATCAAAAGGTAAGGCTTACTTTAAGCAATTTTTGAGCAAACGAAAAAAATAAAAATTAAGCAACTCTTACACTATGGAAGATTGCCGTCTTGGGAACTAAATCGAGATTTTGTGTCGTAAAGAATATGGCCATGTTTAGTTGTGACATGTCAAACAAGCAGTTTATTTTGAACGTTTTTGAATTTTCTGCATCATTAACCTCAAAAGTGCCAAAAAGTGAGATTGCCACCTTTGATTCTAAACGACTCAAGTGTTCGTATGGGTTTTCTGATACTATACAAAGAATATTTCAAGATGTCCATTAAAACTGTTTCTCTCAATTCACTTTATATTTCCCCTACATGTGTAGGTACATATTGGTGCTCAAGACTATACACTCTCCCATACTTTAGTAAATGTCACAGGTAAAGTTAGCATACTAGTCTATTTACGTGCCCAGTTTGACAATAAAAAATGCTACCATTAGCATGGCCATAGCGAACCGGGCATAAATTGATCAGAATTTAGCATAAAAGGAGATGTTTCAAAAATGTATGGAGCCTGGGCTAGCACCATGTACACTATATCGAAATATAGCTATACAATAAAGTAACCGTTTTTTAATGTTAATTTTCTATAATTTTACTTTGTTTAATTGTACATTCAAGTTAATTTCATCAAGGAGAGCAACACAACACATAAAAATATGGTGGATCGAAATTATGTGAAATGTCATTTTGACAACTGTTGACATGTCATTGACCCCATAGTGTTTATTTCTTGTGTACTTACATAACATATCTACGTTGTTTATATACGAAAATACTTGGATTTCGTTTTAATTATAATGAAATAGAACTACAGGTGTTGTACTCGATTGCGTCACACACACATCACGAAACCTAGGACTGTCAAAGTTGTCAAATCCATGTTAATGTCAAACACAACTGTCATGGCTACCAGAAAAAAAGGGTTCACATAATAAAAAAACGTCCCCAAATAATAATTCCAGTACAATTGTACTCTCCTTCAAATTAATTTATTTGGATTTTTATGGTAATCTCCTATTTTTTGCCTATTTTTCTATATACTGTACATACATACACACATACATACATAGTGGTGGCCCAAAATCAAACATCTCCTCTGTACAGTATTCATATTTTTAAGGAAGCAACACAGTCAAAAAGCAGCAATTCACAAATGCTTATAGTTGGCTGATAAATCATCTGTGAGTAACCGATGTTTTATTCTTACAACTCGCTGAGACCGAGAAGTGAAGAACTAGTTACCTTTACAGTTGAAATCGCCCGTACATTTTGTTCATTCGCAGAATAGCTTGTTAAATTCTTAGTGTTGCTTAGCAATCTGAACGTTTTAGTTTTAAGTTTACGACGTGTTTTTTATGAAAGTTTCGAAAGTGCTTTCAAGTTTTAAAACATTTTATATTTTTCAGGGAGCTGTAAAACAGTATCCACTTGATAATTAAAAACCGTCCAAGTGCGAGTCGGACTTGCGCACCGAGGGTTCCGTACCTTGGAATGAAACGTATTAAAAGTTATTTACTTATATTCATCGACCAAAAAACACAATACATAACAATAACACTTAGGATGATCAAATATACATACATAATTACATTTTTAAATATTTCCATCTAAAAAAAACATTTAAAAATATAAAAAATAGTAGCCCACCGGCATCGGGAACAGGGTCCAAGCTGCCGGCGGTCAGGGCTCCAGAGAGAGGAATTTCCTAACGATACGCGCCGTGTCCAGAAGTATCGCTTTCTGAATGAAACCCTTGATCCAGCTGCCTAACGAGAGCCTCATCAGATGTTGGTCGAGGCTCTTGGCTATTAAGCCATTGGCTGTAACGACTATCGGCACAATGACTGCTGAGTCAATCTCCCACATATCAACAACCTCGTGTGCCAAATCGCGATATTTGAAGATTTAGGATTAAAAGTGGTTTCACAGACTACGTATATCGTAGTCTGAGTAGGTATAAAACATTAGATTTTTCATCCCCCCATCTCGGAAAGAGTATTTTTGCTCTTCGATATCTGAGTGAAAAAGCCATTTTTATCCGCTAGAGGATAAAGTAAATTGAATTTAGAACATCGTGTGCACCACGTTTGTGAATTCAAAACTTCATTAAACCTATTTACTTCTACGTCTATGGTGCCGAATTTATCATACAACCTTTTTTAATTGGTTAAAACTCAGACTCGGAAGCTTCTCGGTGTGTTACTTTTATTTTAATTTGCTTTACGCGCGCCTATTTCTTTTCACGTCATATTGTTAAAACCTTATGTTAAAAACAAGAAACTTGAAAACCAATGAAAAACCTAAAATGAGTGATTCTAGCGACGAGGAAGTTTATTTTTTTCACATTAAGTCATTTCCTCGCTGAGATGGAATGAAAAGTTACGTGTTGCACTTGAGTGCAAAGATTTTTCACCTCGTGCTCTTTTGATTCCCTCGCTAACGCTCAGGATTCTAATTTGTGACATTTATATTATATTATTTTTAGGATCCTTCGCTTGCTCGGTCATCAAAATTGAGCACGCGGTTAAAAAGCAACTTTGCACTCTTGTATAACAAATAGCTATTGCAGCACAGCAATATCATTTTTTTGGAACAGCACAATTTTTGTTTGTTATGGATTTTTGCTGATTTCTAAAAAAACTGTGCTCGTTACAGGCATTGTTTTGTTTGTCCTGTAATATTTACATAAACCTTTATCAACTCGATTTATTTCAGATTTTTCGCTTCGCGACTTCGGTTCTGGTATTTTTTACAGACATAATCATAACTATAAAACTATGCGGCATAAATAAAAATAAGAATATATTTTATAATGTGCAAATAAAGGCCTTACATATTAACTGTACAATGCTTTGATTGAGACTGTATTGACTCTACATGACACAACTGTACAACACGACTGTACTGATATTGTGCATGTAATTATTATTTAATCATTATTTGTGTAAATATTATAGCTAAGATATATCGACAAAATAATAATAAAATTGCATGTAAATATAAATAAATATTGTACAACACGTTGTAACCCCACTGTAAAATTTCCATTCCCAACATTGAGACAAATGGCAATAAAAAAGCTATTCTACATATTATACCTACAATATAGATGAACAAGCGTTCATCATCATCATTCAGCCGAACGACGTCCACTGCTGGACATAGGCCTCCTCCAAGCATCGCCACATCCACCGGTCCTGTGCTCCATGTTGGGGGGGTTTGCCATAATCGCCATGCTTGGCAGGCGGGTTGGCGATCGCAGTATGGTTGTGAAAATATTCAGAGAACGCTGCCGCCCATACTCTAGTGAATCCTTTAGTTGCCTTTTACGATACCCATGGGGAGAGATAGGGTAGCGCTATTCTTTACGTCCGGCACCACACGGACAAGCGTTATTTATAACTATTCAAAATTTCAAGTTGATTGTATTAGTAGGTGTCATCATCTTCCTGCCCTTATCCCATGTTACTTGGGGTCGGCGCAACACGTTTTCTTCTTCCATTCCGTCCTGTCAGCCGTCATGATATCACTGACTCCCTTTTCTTTCATACCAATATTCACACAATCCATCCATCTTTTCTTTGGCCTCTCTCTTCATCTCCATCCATCCACATTTATATTCATAACTCTTTTGATCACATGCGTTTCATACCTCCTCTTCACATGCCCATACTAAGACAAACGGTTCCCTTTCAACTTTTCTGTCACTGACGCTACTTTCAAACTCCCTCTAATATACTCATTCCTGACCTTATCCATTCTGGTCACTCCACACATCCATCTCAACATTCTCATCTCCGCTACATGCAATCTTAAGTAGTTCCTGAAAAAAGCAGCTGTGGCTGTGACAGACAAACGTACGGACGAAGCCGCGCCATAAGGTTCCTTGCTTACCATTTTGGTACGAAACCCAAAAAAGAAAATGAAGCTGTAGCAAATGATTTTACCCGTACCAAAGCTGACTTGCAAGTTGATTTTAAAACAAACATTGACTTTGCGATGATACAGCCGCGTAGTCAGGCGTAGTAGACTGCCGCATATCGTAATGGTCCCGAGCCGTGTTTGTGCATTAAATATACTTTTTAAATATTCAGGAACAGTCTCTGCTGCGCATTGTTACAAGGTTTTTGTAGAACTAGTATCGCTTGTGGTCTAAATTCGACCATTATTTAACCTGTCTCAACGGCAATATACACATAATATTTTTTTGTGCACAACTCTGGCACAGTATCTGTCAAATGATACTTATAAGTTTCATTCAGCTCCTTCTTAATCTTAACATACTCGTAGTATAAAACAAAGTCGCTTCCCGCCGCCTGGCTTAGATCTTTTAAATTACGCAACGGATTTTGATGTGGTTTTCATCTTAATTTAGGTAATTTCTTTCGGAAGATTTTAAGCTATAAAACGTACCCGAGCAACGCCGGGGTGGGTCGATAGTTTATCATAATACTAAAAAAATGTACGCGAATTTTCGATGTTCACGTATTAATATGATAATATGTTTTTATCTGCATTCGTTTACCATACCATCATATTCAGGGATTTTTCAAAAACCCATATTGTTATCAAGAGTTAGTCGAGTAGAAATGAGAAGTCGCTGTATTTGACCATATAAGTATCAGGATTACATAGCCTATGCACTCTTTTTCTATTTATTTAGCGACTGCTGACTTACCTCCGAAAGCTATTAGGCAATCCAGTTTTTGCAGCATCAACCAGTTCACTAATGCTATAGTGTATAAGCGGATTCAAAAGCACTGCTGCATTTTGATATTTTCCCAACCAACAAGAGCTTATCGTCAAAAAACTCATTACGTTGTACTGAAAATAGCCAATACGGCTATGTTTATCCGTCGAAGGTTCCCGTGGGATACGAAACTAATTAAGATCGGAAATGAAAGTAAGGCACGTTCGACCGAAGCCGCGGGCGACCACACTAACCAATACATCTGGTACTGCGTTATAACCTTATTCTTTATTTCCTTCTTCGTCACGTACTTAACTTTATATGTAAACAAATGGATCGTACGCAGATTCCTTCGGTTAACCCGTTTATTTGTAGTCTTTGTTTTTACGTGACTGTTTCCCGATTACATTTGAACCTTTGTGGAAAACGTTAGACAATACATCTGGGTGCCAGCCTCCATTTACATCATTCAGTAACATGATCGTATCGTGTTTCGGGGAGTGTGGTTGTGTGATTGTTAATGACTGGTTACGTACGACTGACAGAATTGAAAATATAGGTAGACTATTAAAAGGTAGTAAAAAGTCTCGTGTATTGCCGGACTTAAGAATAGCACTACCCCATCTCTTCCTGTCCGTGTCTTAAAAGGCGACTAAGGAATTCTCTAGAGGATGGGCAGCAGCGTTCTCTAAGTACCATACTCCGATCGCCAACCCGCCTGCCGAGCGTGGCGATTACGGCAAACCCTCCCTTTTGGGGGAGGCTTATGTCCAGCAGTGGACGTATTTCGGCTGAACGATGATGATGATGATTAAAAGGTTGCGGGTTCAAAACTACCAATACAACTTTTTAAATGTCTTATCTAAGTACGTTAATTTAAGGTACCGCTGTCTTACATGAAGGAACAAATCGTGAGGAAAACTGGGCTAATGGTGAACGAGAGTGACCAAACGTGGTGATCAATGCTCGTTCCTTCTCTGTATAAGAAGAGGCACTTGCCTTGTATTGGGATAACTACAGAGTATTGGTATTATTAGCCATACTCTTATTGGACTATTTTGTACAAAATGCTCTAACTAAAACTATGCTAGTAGTTTTGTAGAGATACTAAAGTTTTGTGTGCGTGTACGTCTGAAACTCGTATTGCAAAGTTCTTGGACACAGTTTCTCAATCCTATGTGTATTCAGTGAAAAACTACCGATGCGGGCTATAAAACTCAATTTTAGAAGTAACCTAAAAGATCTTTTACAGACGTAGTGTAGCTAGTAACGCCAAACTTGGTGAAAACTAATCGTATTTGAAAGTTCTAGATAATCCCGATAAATTGCTTGACACAACTTTAAAAAGTGATCGTTAAGGAAGGATATTAAACTAATCTGTATATTTTACGTAACTCCCAAATTAGCTTAAACAACTGTTATAATACTTTTATAGCCTTATTTTATACCCTTACTTTCATAGTTTTTAACTGTTCTAACTAAAGCGCGAATTCTCATAGATCAAATATAACGTAGCGAAGAAAGCTTTGCTCAGTAATGAGTACACACTTAGCCGATAAAGGCTCTTGAGATATCGATTAGCACCTAAAAGGATCAGGGGTAATTGACCGGCATTTGCTGAGTTATCTGACGCGAAATAGCAGAGAGCCTCTCTAATCGGCTACAACACGTCCGATTTGTTTTAGTAGTGTGTTAAGAGTATTTAAATCTTTCGAGAATTCATAAATGTAAAATAGGCGTTAAAGTGGTAAGTAAATATTATTATTATTGAAATTAATAGTCCAGTCAAAATAGACATTTTACTTTGGAATAATTCACATAGAGCTGAATATTGGTACAGACCTTGAATATACAGGGCGTCCCACGACTTTGACACATGGAGGGGAAGTACCTTAAATACTGTAGATAGAAGATTTTACTGAATGAAGACTTCATTTTTATTTTAAAAACAATACGAACTGCATTCAAAGAATTTTAAATAAACACCTGCCTGAACCGGGAATCGAACCCGCTAAATGTGAAAACAAAAAAATCTCTAATTTTATTGTACTAATTGAAAGGCTCGATCAGATACATTTATTTCTTCTAAATAACATAGCATCTAAAATAAAAGGAACACCATGAAATTTAACATTTAATTTAAAATTTTGTTCAGAATAGTGAATAGCATTTTCTCTGACTATGTCGTGCTTAAAACAACTGACTTTATGTACTACTTTCTGCTTTAGTACTATTTCGAAGTATTATTTCAAATATTCACCATGAAAAGTAAATAAATCAACGGTAAGCGAGATTATTATAAGAGTTACAATTTGTTTATTAGGAAGAGACATATTTTGAGCATTTAATACATTAATTTGATTGTAAGTTGCATAGTTAAACGTGTGCTAATATTTGAAATAAATGTTAAATTTCATGGTGTTCCTTTTATTTTAGATGCTATGTTATTTAGAAGAAATAAATGTATCTAATCGAGCCTTTCGATTAGTATAATAAAATTACATTTTTTTTGTTTTCACGTTTAGCGGATTCGATTCCCGGTTCAGACAGGTGATTATTCAAAATTCTTTGAATGTAGTTCTTATTGTTTTTAAAATAAAAATGAAGTCTTCATTCAGTATTTTTTTCTATCTACAGTATTTAAGGTACTTCCCCTCCATGTGGAAAAGTCGTGGGACGCCCTGTATACTGTCAAATAAAATGGCAAAACTCCCATCGATCCCACTACTGCAAAAAAAGTTATTAAATGTCAAAAGTCAATAAAATCGGTTAATCGTAAATATCTTTGAAACAAATTGAAATGAATACAAAGTTGTAGAAATGCGATTTACTACGGAAAATTTCTAATTGTTTTTCTATGATTTATAACTCTTTCGAAAAAGCGATAATTAAAAAAAAAACATACATTTTGTCTATTTTGACCCTACTACAAAGTTAAAATTCGCGTTGTAGTCTGTAGCAAAATTATGACTTTTACAAAGGTTTATTCGGTATTTTGCTTTTTAGGAGCAAAATAATATGTTTATTAAATTTAATGCAATCAAGTATCATAAAGGCTAGCGTCCACTAGAATCGCAATAATTCGCTTTCTATACATTTACTATAAAACTGCGTTGATCAGCGACGAGGAGAGACGCGCCGAGTCGCATCACTCGCACGCATCGCATATCACGCGAATTTCTGTGTTAACGACTTGCGATTACTGACCGTTTCGTCTTCACACGGAACAAATGCGACTCGACTCGATTCGACGTGTTTCGGCTGTAGTCGACGCCAGGTTTGACATGTACGTGTTGGATTATACATATAGACATATAATAATATAAATATAGCTGTAGGTATGTATAAATGTAATGAGAGAAAGATAGAATAATATATAAACCAGAATTATTTACCATGAATAGTTTATTATGAAAACTACAAATATCTTTGACTAAAGTATACTAATAATTACTTATTTCACTTGAACAATAATTTAGCAATATCAATGTACTAGATATTAGGAATAGCAATAATGTAGGCTGTTATGGTTATAGAAATGGATATAGTGAGCATAGCATTACAGTTAAGACCAATATCTACCTATCAGGGGCAAAGCGGGTATGGTAAATGAAACCAACATAGACTCTCCACCACTGAGAGTACTTATATTTGGGTTAGTTGTTAGTTACATGTTATACACAATATAATTCACAAGAATAGAAAATAATAAGGACAAGCTAGTCAGATAATAAAATAATATAGGTCAGACCATAGCAATGTCAAGCTAAATAATATACATAAACACACATAGCAAATAATATATAATTATTTACAATCAAATTAGCATAGACATATTTATAATCAGACTAGCATAGTAACAGTGTAAAATAACAATCAGAGTACTTAACTTAGTATCTTCCTGTAATCGTTCCAAGACTAATGTAAAAATATAGACTGAACTCATTTTGAGAATTACCTCCCTTTTTATAACTTTACCAAACAATAGCACAAAAGTAATCATAAGGCGCTATTTTCAACCAATCAGAGATTGTCATACATTTTAACTAAATAACTTTAAACATTGGTAACAATAATAAGATCTAATTTAGCAGAACTGTTTTGAAACATAGTCAGGTAATTACGTTATTTTTATAAGCATTAGATTGTAACCTTTAAATAAGATTCCATAAAACATAACATCAACTGAGCTTACTTTAATTACATAACATATGGAATAATGACAAAATATCAAGTTGAAATAATAAAATAAAATATAAGGAGTATTCTAAACATCATAAATGATAATGGCATTGTTTCTTTTTAATTGTGAAATAAATAGTATTTTGTATTGAATAAACATTGCCACAGATCATAACTTTCGTTCGGAAATCATGACCCATGGTTGTCTGTTCGTTTAGAAATGCTTTTAAAAGTAAAAAGAAACAAGAAACACAATAAACGGAACATAATATAAAAAGCTTTAATTATTACAATTCTACATACTCTGACACGGCCATACTGACACGTACTTCGTCCCCGAAGTACCTGCTTACTAAAAAAAAATACTCATTTATTTACAATAATTGGTACCCCGTCACGGCCATACTGACATATACTTCGTCACTGAAGTATTTGTTCTAAATATACTTATAATTTATTTCTAATAACGGTCTGACAACGGTCAGTTGCTTTCTGCTGCACATGCTTCTTAAAAGTAAAGCAACAGACTTCAGCGGTTCTAACATAATCATAATTATATATATACACTAGCTGACCCGGCAAACGTTGTTTTGCCACATAAAATTTTAGGGGTGGACTACCCCTAACATTTAGGGGGATGAAAAATAGATGTTGGCCGATTCTCATAGATACCGGATAAGCACAAAAAATTTCATCAAAATCGGTCAAGCCGTTTCGGAGGAGTATGGCAACGAAAACTGTGACACGAGAATTTTATATATTAGATAATGTTTATATTTCAAATAATTAAACAATTTATGATAATAATATGTACCTACATTAATATCATCTTTATTATAGAATAGTACCTTGTCTATGATTCCTTTGTAATTATATTGTAGGTACCCATTTTTTTTATTTTGCAACTCCAGTAAAAACAAATAGGTATCAATATTTTCAAAACTTTTTTTTTTTTGTTTGCATTTTTTTTTTTATTTATAGCATCTCCCGCTTTGGATTTAGCCAACCCATTTGGCATCACCCGCTTGGGATCCTGCTTTATCAACATTTGTTTCGTCATGTTAGGGTTTCAGTTTTTTTTTTTTTTTTTTTTTTTTCTCAGGCGATGCCTTTGGTCAACCCCGGTTTGCTGGGCGTTGCCTTTGACCAACCCCGGTTTTTCCGGGCGTTGCCTTTTGGTCAACCCCAGTTTGCCGGGCGTTGCCTCAGGTCAACCCTGGCTGCATTTCACCGTAAACTCTAATACAACTGCAACGCATTTATTTACACAAACAAATATAGATACCATATTTATTTTACACGAAATACTATCGGACTTCCTTTTAATTAATGAAATATTTATCACTTTATTTCTAATAAGGATTACATATTATTATCATTCACTTACATGAGAAATACACACTTCTTGTCGGCCAACTACATTTCATTAGCACAAATCACTAAGCAATCCAGTTACTGTACACAATAAGTCATGGACTTTTTAAAAATAAAAACATTTTTTTTACGATTTTCAAATAATACAATTAATTACAATTGACGGTAAAAAAATATTCATAATAAATTTTTTTTCATATTTTTAACATGTGGGTATTACTAAATAATTATCATATTTTTAATTTTATACGGATTAAGACGCAACTGGATGTGATCAGTGAGTTGAGATTATGATAACGTTCGATATTCAAATCTATCAATCAGGCCAGACTTGCAATTTCGTTGTTATAGATTTATTTATTTAAGCAAGTTATGCATTTATTTATTTTAATTATACAATAAACTTATCAAGAGGGTTCATTAATATTTGCATCAGACAAATCAATGTTCAGAGCCCCTGAGGGCCTTACCGGCTTTAGCCACAGTCTTGAATTTCTTCGCAATTTTTGTCAGGGGTAAAACATTGGCAGGGCGATGTCATCCAAGATCGGCTTATATCCCCTGTCTTGACGCCGCGCCGCTCCACGTGAAGTCCTTCGAAAGGGCCACAATGCTCGTACATCAGTGCGCAGCTCCGTCGTCGTACTTCTCGGGAACAAGAATCGGCAGCGCGATGTCATCGTCGTTTTGAGATGGTGTTGAGACAGCATCCATTCTTAAAATAATTAAATTGATTAATAATTTGTTATGCGAGGCCAGAGATCGATCCCACTTCTGATGTTGGATTATACATATAGACATATAATAATATAAATATAGCTGTAGGTATGTATAAATGTAATGAGAGAAAGATAGAATAATATATAAACCAGAATTATTTACCATGAATAGTTTATTATGAAAACTACAAATATCTTTGACTAAAGTATACTAATAATTACTTATTTCACTTGAACAATAATTTAGCAATATCAATGTACTAGATATTAGGAATAGCAATAATGTAGGCTGTTATGGTTATAGAAATGGATATAGTGAGCATAGCATTACAGTTAAGACCAATATCTACCTATCAGGGGCAAAGCGGGTATGGTAAATGAAACCAACATAGACTCTCCACCACTGAGAGTACTTATATTTGGGTTAGTTGTTAGTTACATGTTATACACAATATAATTCACAAGAATAGAAAATAATAAGGACAAGCTAGTCAGATAATAAAATAATATAGGTCAGACCATAGCAATGTCAAGCTAAATAATATACATAAACACACATAGCAAATAATATATAATTATTTACAATCAAATTAGCATAGACATATTTATAATCAGACTAGCATAGTAACAGTGTAAAATAACAATCAGAGTACTTAACTTAGTATCTTCCTGTAATCGTTCCAAGACTAATGTAAAAATATAGACTGAACTCATTTTGAGAATTACCTCCCTTTTTATAACTTTACCAAACAATAGCACAAAAGTAATCATAAGGCGCTATTTTCAACCAATCAGAGATTGTCATACATTTTAACTAAATAACTTTAAACATTGGTAACAATAATAAGATCTAATTTAGCAGAACTGTTTTGAAACATAGTCAGGTAATTACGTTATTTTTATAAGCATTAGATTGTAACCTTTAAATAAGATTCCATAAAACATAACATCAACTGAGCTTACTTTAATTACATAACATATGGAATAATGACAAAATATCAAGTTGAAATAATAAAATAAAATATAAGGAGTATTCTAAACATCATAAATGATAATGGCATTGTTTCTTTTTAATTGTGAAATAAATAGTATTTTGTATTGAATAAACATTGCCACAGATCATAACTTTCGTTCGGAAATCATGACCCATGGTTGTCTGTTCGTTTAGAAATGCTTTTAAAAGTAAAAAGAAACAAGAAACACAATAAACGGAACATAATATAAAAAGCTTTAATTATTACAATTCTACATACTCTGACATACGCTTACTAAAAACAAAAGTTTTATACTGCGTTCATTTCCATGATGAGCGTAGATTCAAGGGTTGTTGTGTTCGTTGCCTATGTTTTAATTTCCAGTAACAACGAATTGTGATTTTGTTATAGCCGTAGACATACTCGTAGTTCGTGGAATACTTGCAATTTTCTATCTACGTAACCATCGAGTATTTTGTCACTAGCGAATCCATTATTCTTGATACTACACTAAAAATAAAGGCACAATATATTTACATTTATACATCGAGTAATAAACCTAACCTAACCTTTTTTTGCCCGCTGTCACTGTACTCTCACATATTACATTGAAACTGTCCAATAAACTGCGAAACAAGAGAAACTACATAAGAAACAATAAGAAAAATAATGTCCACGGCAAACCGCTGTGTATAGGATAAAAAAAAAGTAAATAGTGATATACGACATCTCGTAATCTTGCCATATTGTAACATAAGAGAGAACCATTTATTAAGCCTACTGTCTGCTCCTGACCGCACTTGCCCTTCGTAGTGAGTCCCCCGTTAATCATTTTGATAGAACGTTGTTTCCTAATGCAGGTCAAATCACAATCTATAAATTTTTCATCACGTGTTCGTACTTGGTTTTCCGGGTTCCTTTGTCAACGCTGCTGAAAGATTTGATAAGCGTCAAGGGTTAAAAGCTTATCGGGAATAGCTTTTCAACTAGTTCCTGCTGTTTTTTAGGGACAGTTGCTATGAGTGGCATAACATTAGGGTTGTAAGACTGGCAAAATTCTAGGGCCCCCCAGTTTATCAGGGTCCCCAATCGCGGCGATTTTTCTCTAATGTTAAAATTACTTAATTAGAATGAATAACAAAATTTCATAATAAAGGTATGTTTGAATTATATAATTATATATG
This sequence comes from Amphipyra tragopoginis, assembly GCA_905220435.1. NCBI lineage: Eukaryota > Metazoa > Arthropoda > Insecta > Lepidoptera > Noctuidae > Amphipyra > Amphipyra tragopoginis. Next base: position 16,563,744 of record HG991997.1, read on the forward strand.
ATTTTCTAATATGATACATTTTTCAATTTATGGTACTTATTAGTAGCTTTATGTTTATTTTATTTATTTATTTATTCATTTATTTCAGGCGACAAAGGCCCGTAATAGGCCGCATAATCTAAATAAAAATGAAATGCTGTTTGTTGGTAAGTGCATCACTTGAGAATGGCTAGACTGATTTGGCATATTTTTTTTGTGTTCGTATTATGTTCGTAATAGTTCGAATTAGGTTTTTATGGAAAAAAATATTGAACAGTTAAAAAAATTCAGGAAAAACTGAAAGTTCTTTATATTGAAATTTGGACAGCACAACGTCTGTCGGGTCAGCTAATATTATAATAATAATGGCCTTGATTAAAGGGCCCTGTAACAAAATTTGCCAAGGACCCCACACGTTGTTATGCCCGTTGGCACTAAAAGGAAGCTTATATCTCTTAGTTAAACTATACTTTTAACAGACACTTAGATATTCTTCGAACTGTCCCAACGATCCGTTATATTAACTGCTTTGACCCAAACTCATGCCAAGGGTGATTTCATACATAATTTTGATCACTAATAGTAACCCTAATTAATCTTTTAAGTCACATGACCATTGTTTATACATGTATATTTAATGGCTACGCATTGTTCACGAGCTTCTAACACGAGGATTGCGGCAGTAAGTACTTTAATATGTAAACATGTAAATACATGTTATGTAGATGTCAGGGATAGGGGATTGTCTTGAAACTAGTTCAGACGCCTAAACAAGTATGAATACCTTCTAAGCCTTTGAACCTAGTGTTACATATTTAATCGTCTCAATTTCTAGTTCATTTTATTTACCTACAATTTAATGTTATAAATTTTTTTATTTATAAAGAGTGGTTGTTTGACTTTCCATTGTTACGAGAATGTTTCTTCATGTTTTCTCTAGTGTTGAAAATGAAATTGTATCAGGAAAGTGTATCCCATAAAAACATTTATGTAAAAGAGCCACGTCTCGCGACTCTTTTGCCGTGAAAAATTCTGAGATCTAATGTAGAGCCAAGTCGGGCATTTCATTTATAAAGATATTTTTCGGACTTGACAATCGCGCAGCATGAGGATATACTAGACTACCTGTGTGGTATAGTTTTTTTTTTAAATGAACTAGGTATCTTGTATCACAGTAATCCTTATGTTGCGTGATTGCCTAGTACGAAAAATATATTTATAAATTAAAATGCCCGACTTGGTTCTACATCAGATCAGTGAGTGAGTGAATGTGTGACGATCAACGAAACTTTGATGGCAGATATTTTGTTAACTATTTTCGTTAGAATCTTGTTACTTGGCAATTCAGTTAAATACAAGGTGTAACATAAATAACGCACAACCTCTTAAGGGGTCACTGTACTCATCATTATGAACAACTTTTACTATGGGACCAAAGCGGAAATCACGAACAAAAAAAAAACTGCTGTTTCCTACATTTTGACGAGTTTTGCGAACATAAATGTAGAGAACAGCTGATTTTTTTTTCGCGATTTCCGGTTTGGTCCCATAGTAAAAGTTGTTTATAATGATGAGTACAGTGACCCCTTAAGAGGTTGTGCGTTATTTATGTTACACCTTGTATATGTAGTACCAACTCTTTTTGACATACATTTCCAAGCTTCCAAAATTTTCAAGCTTTCGCTCACATCTGTTACAAAGAATTGGGGGCTTAAAAGTACCTTAAATAGCTTCTAGAAAACAGTATACGACCGTGCCTGCTCGACGTTGGAGGGGGCACCACCGTGCCCCCTGATAAGGAAAAATATATTGCGGCGTAAACAAAAACTTTTTCCTTTACAGCTCAAGAATTTCATTTGAGTTAGCCGTGTGATACTTAAATGTAAGAAACATTACTCTTTTTGGGTGACACAACACTTGTTGCGTGAGGTGGCTTACATCTTATCAGGTGAAGGCAGATGCGCTTCACGGTTAAGCCCAAGATACACTCGCTACTTTCAGCGAAGATCAGCGAATAAATCGCTAGGAAGCAGAAAGCAACGACTAAACGCTTCTGCTTCTCGGTATGAGCTAGAGGAAAATTGCTCATGCCGTGGTGAAAAGGTTAGCCAGTCAACAAAGTTGGTCGCGAGGCTGTCGCCCAGGGCGCGCCGGACTTATTGAAGTATCGTCACTCGTGGAGGTAACTAAATGCTGAAGCTTGCACATTTTACATCGAGACATCAGCGATGCAATGCTGTGCTTTCTGTTCTTCTCTGTTTAGCGAGAACGTGGGTTGTGCATTTGTGAAGCACGATTTTAATATTGTGAACGAACTCCGATTGTCAGCAAAACGCCGTGCAATGTAACAATTTAATCGCAAAAAAGTTAGTCGACGCGTGTGTGACTTCAGAAAATACAAGTGAAACACTTTAGCGGATAAGCAACTATAATCTCTCTAAGAACTTGCCTTTGTCTTGTGGAAACTTGAAGATAACTAACAGAGTCACAGGCAGACAATGCTGAGATAGGAATCGGGATCCTGCCGTTTTGCCAAAATTATTTTGACAAAATTTCACTATCCAAACTTAGCAACCTTTTTTAGGGCTCTTAACACACCACGTTTTTTTCAGGCGCTGTCGACGCGCGTCGCACGCAACTAAAACGCGCTGCAAACGCGATGTTATCGCAACCAATTTACCTATTCACACGTTCATAAAATTGTAGTATGCAGACGACGACTTTTTCGCGAGCTGTCGACGCGCTTGTAGCGCGGAGTTACTCGATACAGACGCGCTGGCACAGCGCGTCTCTTTAGCTGCAAACACATACGCACAGCGCTTTTTAATCGCTACAGACGAGTGTGAGCACACGCGTCTGTAGCGCGATATACGCTCCTTCGCGCGCGTGCTACACGCATTTTACTTTGCAAGGAGAGTTGCTCACGCGCGTCTGTAGCGCATTTCTCGCGAGTTTGCAGCGATGCAATCGCAAGTAATCTGCCTATTTCAAGCAGCGCCGACAACGCGCGATAGCGAAACGCGCGTCGACGGCGCCTGAAAAAAACGTGGTGTGTAGGAGCTCTTATACCAATATATTTGGAATGATTTTAGTACGCCCATTTTCATTTGGCCAAATTTTACTCGGCAGAATATTACCAAGGATAATGTCATTAAAGCATTTGGTTTTTAATCAAACTACTTAATACAGCAAACAATCTTTAGACAATTAAACATTTGTAACACGCTGTCTTTTATATATTTTTCTTGCCAGAAACATAATTTTGAATGTAAAACCAGAAAAGTTATACGAGTACCAACTGAAATATTTGACTACATTAAAATTGGTAAAAGTACTAGTTGGTAAGCAAGTCATTGTTTAAACGTTCACTTGCCAAACATTAGGTTTGCGTTACAATTATTTGTGAAGAGTTTATTTGCTAACTAATAATTTGGCAAATGAAATTATGGAAAATTGTTTGGGAAGTGATAATTTGTCAATTTATTTTTTGATGACACTTCGGTATCCCAAAGAAATCATATCAAATTAAATTGTCTTTCAAGAGACTAATACCCAATCTAAAATACTGTAATAGAAACTAGTAGATATTTAAGTAAAAAGTACCTAATCTGGTTTGTTAACATAGACACTTAGACATAGTGCTTACTCTCTTATCCCACAGGATAAGATAAGATTCCCTAGGATAGAGGCCTGTTGCAACAATGAAAGATAAAAACATGTTAAAATATCTACACAAGTACCGAGTAGTGACGAGCAAAATAGAACAAAGACAGCTTAGGTTAATGTTCTATCGAAGACAAATAATGGAATTCCAATTAGAAACTAAGCTGAACTTAAATCAGAAACAATATTAATAAACTAACGAGGTAACTAATAGTAATATTACATTCTTTACCTAAGTAGATTGTCTTTTGGTAGCCTATCCTTGTTTAATATTAATTTAAGTTGCCCAATGTAATGAAAAGTACAATTTAATGGAAACATGATAAGATGGGTCGAATTCTTTTCATCTTTTCTCGACAAAGCCTCGGCAAAGAAGGTTCCGATCTGTGAAACACTCATTTCAAGGGTCATTTAACGAGCTAAATTAGTCGAGTCTCGGTTTCCAGGTAGTTTTTATAACTTACTCGTACGGACTCAAGAATATTTTAGAACAATTATATTAGTACTAGCTTTTGCCCGCGGCTTCGCTCGCGCTAATTCTCTTAAGACACTACTAAAGTTTCTATGATAATATAATTCAATCATGATTCGAAAGACACGTGGCGCCATCCATTATCATAATTGTTGATTTCCTCGGGAACAGTTCTTTTTTTCGGGATGATGGGTACCCTATGTCCGTTTCTGTACACCTGACAACGTATATGCAAAATTTCAGGACGATCGGTTCAGTGGTTTAGGCGTGAAAAGGTAACAAACTTACTTTCGCATTTATAATATTAGTTAGGAGTTGGGAAGTTAGAATTAGGATTAGGACTATGTACAAGTGTGCCTGCGATTCTGCCCGTGTCAAAAATAGCAATTTGCTGATGCAGGATCTCTTCTTGTTATCGTCTCGATAGTACAGTAATCAAATTAGTTTGGCCCAGAAGGTGGCAACAGCAATTGCGTTACCAGTAGCCTGATTAATGCCCTCCGTGATGCAGATGTAAGGACACATAGGATCTAGAATAATATATAGTCTATTCAGAAATATTAAATATCATCCAATTGCAAACATTCAAAAATTGAGTTTTTGACATTAGTAAAATTACTGAAGTATTTCAAGAGAAGGCATTTTAGAAATGTAACATCACTACATAGTATAAAACAAAGTCGCTTCCCGCTGTCTGTCCCTATGTATGCTTAGATCTTTAAAACTACGCAAAGGATTTTGATGCGGTTTTTTTAAATAGATAGAGTGATTCAAGAGAAAGGTTTATATGTATAACACATGCATGTTATAGTACCTGTGCGAAGCTGGGGCGGGTCGCTAGTAAATATGATAAAAGCGAAAATACCAATTGAATATCAAACCAACATATTACGTGCACGTTGTATGCCCAAACTTTTGGTGCAGCTATTTGTAGCTAATGAGTTTGGGAAAGTTTGTGTCTTGTAACCGAAAGTAATTTTATTTGAATGAAAACCCTTCACATGTCGCCGCCTGCATTGTTTAGAGTAGATAACTACTTGTTTTTCTTGTCTGTCATGTGCAACGTAATTTTTACTACACTGTTGCGTATTTATCCAAATCTCTTATGATTTGGACCACCGTCTACAGATTCCTTTGGTTGTCTTTCTTTGAACGGTTTGAACCAAAATTAAGAAACCGAATGAAATTCTTTTCGAGTGTTATAAATAGGCGATGTTGGAAGAGGGATACGCTATTGTGAAGGCATTTCCGCTTCCCTTTTGTTATGGTGTTTTTTTATCTGTTACTATGACCTAGCTACAGAGAGGCCAGTGGATTTTGGCCGTTCATAGTGGTGCTGCTTGCAAAGGCAACACAGCACTCACATGGCAACACTATGTCAAATTCAATAAATATTATACGCCGGGTTAATTTAAAAACCAACTAACTGCCTAAATCATGATTTCGAGGAATGGCGTTTTGAAAGTTTGTATCCCAAAATTTCATATAAGTACTTATAAGTACTACTTAAAAAAACTACTAAAACTACTACTTAAAGTACTTATAAGTACTACTTATAAGTACTATTTTATCTAAGTTTGTGTCCTAAAATTTTACATACTATCTTAGATAACACAGTTTACGAAATTTTAGGACACACTTTCAAAACGCCATTACTCGAAATCATGATTTAGGCAGTTAGTTGGGTTTTTAATTAACCCGGTGGATTATACATTTCTCAACGTAAAGTGAGTCCTTGGGGTTTTCTAACAAACGTTACCATACAAAGAAAACCCAAAATAAAAATAAAAAAACTTGAATCATATAGCGATTTTACAGTTTTGATGATGTCTTTTACGTTTTTTTGAAAGCAGTCTCCTTACTTACGGCTACCTGTTACGAAATGACCCCTATGTCAGGACTCATCCTTAGTCGAACAGAGTATAATTCCAAATTTTATTAGCTGCCCACTAAGATGTATTCGGGCACTCAGTTAAAATAATAGTGTTTTCGATTACTGAGAACCTAATTCGTGCAGCAATTTGGCGTGTGGTTTTGTTTCGTGTCACACAGATACGTGGTGACAGCTTGATGTTAGAAATAGGTAATTATAATAAAATGGGAACAAAATTCAATAAGCATGATAGCAGGTAAGGTTAGTGATACTTATAAACTTGTAAATATCTTTTTTGTGGTATATGTTGGCAAACAGACTTACGACCCGCGTGATGGAAAGAGGCAGGTGCACATTTCCACTTGGTGTCCCCAGTGGATTGCCTATGCGTTGTCGACCTTAGGGACAATGTTGAAAACTTTCATACGCTTATAATTTCACTTGCAGCCGTACTCTTTAAACTAGAATCCAGCAATGTTGCTTGGCGGCAGCAATTAGTATATACTTATAAATATGTACCTATACAACGTTATTTTTGGTATATACAAAAACCGAGACACCCCAACAAGATTTTCATCAGAACTGCCTGAATATGTGTTTTTATTTTAATAAATCTCCAATTTACACTGTAGTTTATGTCGCGTTAAGTTCCCTAGTTAAGTGTGAAATGCCTGAGATGTGCTAGGCAAGGGTTGTCGAATACAAAGAAACGGACCGAGCGGACCATCTCAAGCCTCAAGGTGTCTATTCCTATCAACTGTTATGGATAGAAACCTAATGAAACAAAAATGAAATTTATGAAAAAAAAAACAAAAAACATGTGGTGTCAAAAATATGTCAATCGATTTTTCTAGTGATTCTGAACAAATTAGTTTCAGGTTTAGTATAAACTAAAACTAAGCTTGTATATGTGACGTAAACGTGAAAGGTCCTATACCTCTTGGGAATGCTCTTAGATGTCATGCAGGCATTCCAAAAAATATGTCAGCTATCCGATAAACCATGCGTGAGAGGCCACTTTATGTTGATGGCCATACATAAAACTAGAACGTATACAATGTTAAGATTCTAATTTTCGCTGCGGTTTTTTTTCCAACTATCGGCTTTGCTAACGCCAACTATGTCATCACAGTTGCAACCTTTTTGTGAGACTTCACATTTAATAGCAACTACCATGCTATTTTACAATAACAATTATGAATGAATGACGTGTTTATGTCATAGAAAATAGCAATCTAATCACGTTGTCGCAATTCTGTATAACAGTCACGATTTGGCCTTCTTATTTCGCAGTTTAAGAGGGTCAAAAGGACATTGGGTTTTTTCAGAAAGTAATCTTCAATGTATTTAACAAGGCTTTCCTTTCATAAAACTCTTGCAGATACATTTAAGCATGTTGCGATGGTTGAAAAACATGATTGTCATAAAAGAATAAATAAGAACATCATTTCATCATCATACGGAAATGTTAATAAACAATAAAATGAATAAACTTTATTGCCTTTCTACGTGGAAAGAACAATTTAATTATGCGAACTGGACAACGTTTTCACGCTGCCACAGAAAATAATGAAAAAATTATAAATTCTCTTTCGTCGCAATTTTAATAAAATGTTACTTCAAATTGTGAGATTGTACGGGAAAAATATGCTTACATTTTTCCAAGTAAACTAACGTTCGTTGTAATGTTCTGGTAAAAACATATCGGTCAACAAAATGAGTCAGTCAACTCTTTGGTTCACATAACATGTGCAATGTATCTATCGTTAACATTATATCTACAAGGCAGGTAACTGAAAATCAACACCCACAAATCAATGTCGGACCTACAAGTAATGCTAGTTCGACAATATTTACGCGGCAGAGGACACAGGTGTCACATAAATCCTATTGCCAATGAAAACACATTGTTTATATCTAGTGAGAAAATCTTAATTTGTTGGCAAACACGCTTAAACTACTTCTACAATGTAATACATAAGGATTATTTTAGGATATTCTAAAAATATGTGGAAATACTTGTAGGTAGTTGTGTACGTACGATATGGTGTCGAAGTGTTTGTTCAAGTAAGCGAAGTCGAGAGGTTCACGATGCTGCGACTGACCGAGATTGAGGAAGTAAACAGTTCAGAGACATCGTGTACTTAACGTTTTATGTATATTGAAAGACATAAAATATGATGCCGTGAATAACGAATGCTCGTAAAATTATCACACGACACACCGGGTCGTTAAATTAACGAACGGAATTCTTATCAATAAATTCTTTTGGATCGTTCCTTGTACCGGTAGCTCCAATCTGTTTGTGATTAAATTTGTATCTGGCCACAAACGTCCATAGGCCTCCCCGAGAGACCGCTTCACTGAACGATCCGAGCTCACTTCCGTAAGCTCCAAGCTTGGGAAGCGGATCTGCGTTACATATTGGAGTAGATGCAGTATATCGTTTTGGTTTGATCAGCTGTTTGCTAGTCATACAAATAGAATAATAAATTATAGTCAGCGTAGCGTAGCTCTACAAAAGTAGCTGAAGATTTGAGTTTCTAAACTTAGCCTTAACTGAAAAACGAATAAAATTTAAAATATACTCAGAGTTTTTGTATTATAACTTTCGTGAGACACATACATATTTATGATTAGTTACGGTTTACTCACGTGTACACGCGTTAAAACAGTTCGACTCACGACTTCGGCGCGTGTTCAGCTCATGATTAAGGGCTCCGTTTGGGTCCGAAACTAGTCGGGCAATCCCGAAAAATGCACGTGAGTTAACCGTAACTAATCACAAATATACTCAGAGTTGTATTTAGACTCTTTGACGATTGGAAATTATATTATACTGTTTTGAATATTAATTTAGCTCAGATTAATTTGTCTCTATCTACTTGTTCATCAATTTATGTCGCTGACTGTACCTAATAGATATTTCATTGATATTGAATAGGAAAATATAAACGTAAATGATTTGATGTCAGTACTTATTTATAACGTAATCATATTGCAACGAATTTGAATCAATTTGGTATATTAGGTAGAGTGTAAATACCGGATTAGCATAGGGAAATATACCGAACATTTTCACGCACGTAAAACACAGTTAAGCTATATCTATTCATGGTAGATTCTAAATAGATTAAGAAAATTAAATTAAAATTAAACGTTGAATGCACGCAGGTTATAAAATTATTTCATCAATTCATAAAAAATATATACATTACATTAAATTAGATTTTACTGCCAGGAAATAAACTGACACGCAAAACCCTTCACGTAAAGCATGTACCTAACCCTAAAAATCGTTTTATGATAATCCAATCCATCCCAAACTTTCCAGGTGTGTCGGATTCTGTTATTTACAACTTGTCGTTCAGCTGTCTCGATACAATTTACTATCCTATATTATAAGCTTGTATTATACGGCCTTGAGTTTCGAGCAAGATCTCTATCTGTAATCTGCTATGTCGCAGAATATGAAAATAGACAGTCTACATATTGAGCTCTGTTTCACTCGCTCTTTGACGTTGAATAGCTTTGTGGTTGCTGACTGTATTCTCTGTACGATTACCGCAATTGTGATTAGATTAGTTGACAGGATTGTTATTCTAAAGTGGCCTAGGCGTAGGGTTTAGTTCTGTGATTCCTGGCTAAGATTATTCCCGTAATTTCCCTTGAGGAAGTATGGTTCGAGATAGCGTTGGTTAAGGAGTTGTGTTGGCTTAATGCTAAGCCTGTATCAGTTGACACAGCTACATATTTCCAAGTTATAAAGCAAGTGATCCTTAAACTCTTTATCGTATTGATGATTCAGCCAAACGACGTCCACTGCTGGATACAGGCCTCCCCCAATAGGGGGGGTTTGCCATAATCGCCACGCACGCTTGCCAGGCGGGTTGGCGATCGCATTAAGGTTCTTAAAATACTCAGAGAACGCTGCAGCCCATCTTCTTGTGAATCCCTTAGTCGCCTTTTACGACACCCATGGCAAGGGATGGGGTAGTGCTATTCTTTACGTCCGGTACCACGCGGAACCGTATCGTATTAAATAATAATAAATAAATGTTCCAAAGAGCCTGCCTAGCCTTTTCCCAACTGTGTTGGGGTAAGTTTCCAGTCAAACCAAATGCGGCTGAACAGCAGTATCTTAGATGGAGCGACTGCCGTCAGACCTCCACAACCCAGTTACTAGGCAATGCCGATTTCCTAAGCTTAAACCGGTTGTCAGACTCCGGGCTTCTGACTACGCGTAACGACTGTCATGCTGGGACCGATGGCTTAACTCTCCAAGGCACGTTAAGTCGTCGAATGTTGCAAAGAGCAAATCCTTTTTATTACAACAAAGGTTGCTAGTAATTGACCGGCAAAAACTGTTACAGTCAGCTCGTAAACATTCAATGAACTGAACGTAGGTTTCTTACAAGACGGCTACAACAAATTACCGCATGTGGTTATTATCACCACAAACACCAAGAGTTCTTCAAAGCTATTCTTCCCACATTTATTTGTACTTATAGACGTCACAAGAACGTGTAATACCAAACCACGTGAACAATATTGCGTGCAGAAGCCGGTTATACTAAAACTGTTGTTACTGGGACACAGCGACAACCATTTATCTTATCCACTTCGTAGATCTATGAACAAATTATTCACGAGTTTCGCAGCTGTCATTTGGTTCCCACTATGATAAATAGTTCGCCGTTTTATTCGGCAACAATATGGTTACGTAGAAATTGTGAGATAAGTTCTCAATTTCATGCTGCTGATGCTGCTGATATGGAACAGCAGGATGCTAAGGCCCGTACTAATAAACGGCTTTGAATGCTCTTTTAAAAGATTCTTCTTAAGTGTAGTTCATGAAGAGAGAAATTTAAAAAAAAAGTGTTGTCAAATGTATGGAATTCCACATTATGATAGCTGCTGTTGTAAGTGTGCGTCCTGACTCAAGACGCATACTTACTGAGTTTTCCTGAGTGACGGCGCACGGGCGGATTGCGGAGCGGCTTTACCGTCGATACCTGTCCTTAGTGCACGCGGGAAAGTTGACGCGTACGCGCGTATTTAGTGTTTCGTTTATTTTACTTTGGTTTTAATAATGTCGATATCAAAATTCAAACGTTTCGCACATTTATTTAATGCGCCGTTCATTCCGCCTGCGCGATGCGCCGTCACTCAGGACGAACACTAAGACCTCTCAAATGAGAGCTGTTTATTAATAAAGGCCGAAAATCCTGCTCAATATCAAGGAATTTACGGCAATACCTTCTGACTCCTCTTCTTTTGATGGGAGATTCCTCGTGTCCACTTTTGGTCTGCCTGCGAAAATCTTTTGATGCTCAACTTCATTTAAATTGTAACTGCACAATACATAAAAGTTTGACTTCCCCGATTGGACATAGAAAGACCTTATTTCCAGATTTGTACATCGTACGATTTTGATCTGTTTGCAGCCATTATCAACGATGCATTAAAATGAAATACCAGTAGCAAACCGACTTGACAAGCAGTCAAAAAGCTAGTAGATTGTCGGTGGCACCACTGTGGAATACAAGTGACTGTTCGTGACTAATTTTGCTAGCAGTTTGCTTTGTTAAGCTCTGGCATATTTCACGCTACGTTACCTAGTGAGGGACTTGGTGTGTACTTTCTAACTAGCTAAAGTTCTACTTACTACAACTTTTAACTATGATGGATTGATATGGAACCTTGTTATGTTAGCTAGTTTGTTTCGCTCTTAAGTGGTTCGGATAAATGAATCAACATGCTTCCTCCTACATTTACGGAAACAATCTTCTTCTCTCGAGTCAGCACGAGCTATAAAAAAATAGCTCATGCTGTGGTGAAAAGATTAGCCAGTCAGCAAGGTTGGTTGCGGGGCTGGCTACCCAGGATGCGCCGGACGTATTGAAGTATCGTCACGGAAACAATGATAACATGGCAACAGTAACATAAAACGCCCAACAATATGAGCTTCTGTATTCACTGCAAAAATAAGAAAATAAGCAAGCGAAATTAACTTCAGAACTGACAGTTCCAATTACCTTATGAAGCGTTTACAAAAAAGAAAAACACGTAGAAGTTTTCTACAGAACTCTTCGCGCGTCTAACAGTTCAATGCCGCACCTGGTCCAAAGTGTTTCCTTTTTGCTGCAACAACAATTACTCCGTCCCGTGCAATACTCGTGGCCTCCTATTCACTGGACTATCGCAATCATAGTCACTACAATGCGTTGTAGCTTTATTACCATTCTGATCTGGAAATGTAAGAAATGTGCTGCCGTTTTGTGTCTATCTATATTGAATCGTATTTTCCAATTCTTATTTGCATATTATTGCTGTCATTGCAATGGTATAAATTTAAAGGTCTGTACAAAATGAAATTCATGATAGACATCGGTCTAATCGTTAGACGTAGTATTTTGCTCAGCTACGGATTTTAAAGAAATTATACCGTATAAAATTTTGATACCTACAGATTTTATAAGTATAGTGAAAGGGCGCCGCCCTTTACTTAATAATTGCTTTTGTGACGCAAATTCTAAGACTAACTCACGAAAACTGTAATTGTGTAGCTGTTAGCCTAACATGCGAAGCGCGAGATAAATTTGTCGTCGAATTATCTCGTGCCGGGACGAAGATAATGTATGACTTATCTCATCTCAGCAACAGATAATGCATCGCCAAATTAACTCGCGCTGCACAAGTTAGCCCGGCAGAGGTAGACAATGAGCTGTAACAATCTCGTTTGTAAAATCTCTCACTTCCCCGCTTTGGCTGAGTTTTATCAGCCGCGGTATCAGCAGCGTGGTAGTTTCTGTTGTGTGGAATTTGGTGAACAGGTTCACCTCGATCTCCAAAATGAAAACAGTCGAACAAACAGCGGTTGCGAAAACGCGGTAAACTCTCCTCATTTTCTCATTTGATTAATTTCATTGCGCTTTCGCTAGGTAACGGTAAGTGTCACTGCTCCGTTTTTCATTTATATCTATTATGGCTTTCAGGAGTCGGACGGATAATAGATGCGGTGATATTAATCGTTAACGTTACGAATATTACTGGTGTCCTCAGTAAACCACCAGTAAAACTGTAAAACTGACCATAAAGTCATGCATGGCACCCATAGATTAAAACATGCATTGCTCTTGACCCTTTACCACGCGGAATGACCGTGAGTTATGATCCCATAACACTTAAAACTTGCGCTGGCACATGTGATAAAGCTGTGTCTAGACGCAGACGTTATTTGTCGTAAATATCATATGAAAGTAACGGTTTATTAACGTGTGGTCCGTACTTTAGTCGCCGTTTGAGATGAGAGGTTATGACGCGTTGACGGGATGGCAACAATTAGTCGCAGTAAGAAGCTAAGGACAAAGACTTATTGCTCAGAAACGAGATGTGGGTTTTTGTGTATTGCTACCTAACCTCTTGCCACAATCTCTCAGTTGCCCTTTACGTAATCGACGGGGAAAAGGGTGTTCTAGTTCTTTGCCGAAAACCACATGAAAACTATCAAAGGTAACGTTATATTACTTTGTGTAGTCAGAACAATTCTCTCAAAAGAAGAAAACAAAAAGTATTTCAGTCTATGTATTATGGAAGAAATTGAATTTGGAATAATATTTTCTGTTTTCTTCTCTTGAGAGAATTGATATGACAAAGGTTGTTGATCTAAAATCTGAAGTATACTAACGGACATGGAAATAGGTAGACACTGTAGATCCAAACTAATATTATAAATGCGATAGTAAGTTTGTTTGTTACCTTTTCACGCCTAAACCACTGAACCGATCATCCTGAAATTATGCATATACGTTTTCAGGTGTACAAAAACGGACATAGGGTACCTTTCATCCCGAAAAAAGTACTGGGGCCTTGATAAATCACAACCGAACCAAGGCCGAACCGTTCATTCAGACAGTTCTCAATTTCAAAAGCTGTCGAATTGTTTGACACAAAATACAAAATCAATCATTTTGAAAGTTTTCGAAAACAAAAACTGACCGATGGTTGTGGTTCGATTGCGTTTGGCAACAATTTATTTTAGGAGAATTAGGCCCCTGTTCCCGAGGAAAACAATAATAACTTTCTTATGATAATAGATAGCGCCACGTATCTTTCGAATGACGATTGAATTATATTATCCTGAAAAATACGGAATACACGATACACGACATGACAACGACGCGAGCGACCTCTAGTATCTTATAAAAATACTGTCTCTGGTCTAATCGCGTAGAATATTTATTTAGGTACGTCGTTATTAGTGTGTCGAAGTACCGACGATAACATAATTGAAAATCAAGATCAAGTGAGGGTAGATGAAGATACCCCTGCTTCACGAAGATGACAACTGCTCCGCCACTTCAGTCTACCCGTGACTACAGCCGGCGTAATTCGGTCGAAACGTCGGGATACAAAAGGTATATTGTGCCTTTAAAATATTCTACCCGATTAGAGACCCGAGTCAATATTTTTATAATGTGTACAAATCGCGGAGGTTTTTTATTTTTTACTATAATTACTTATACGTATATATTTTTATTTTAATGGGAATACGTTTGCTCTAAACATGGATTCTGGCGCCTATACTGTAGGTAGGGCATGCAATATTCGCTCGATTTTACTATTTGAGTTTTTCGAATAGTATTGCTCAACTATTCGAATATATTTGAGGTATTCGAGTCTTTCGATTTTATTTAGATTAAAGTAAAAGTAACATATGCGTACTTATTAGCCATGGATTAAGGTGTCTATTATTGTATCAACATTTTTTGTATCGAATTTCATGTCACTGAAAACTATTTCACGAATATCATTTCACTTTTTTTTCATATTGTTTTCAATTCATAAGTAGGTATACAATCGAACAAGATTTCATCAAAAAATCGGTAATGATTTGTCTTAGTTATTTCATTCAGTGAATACTTAAAATAACTATTCACTGAATTTCGTTTCATAGAACTACCAGTTAATCAGAGTATCTATTTATAGAAACACGGTTTTTCAGAATTTAAAATAAGATAGGTACACATTTCCCTGTTTCCACTAACAATATTCCATCGCAGTAACGTTATATCGTACGAAACATTTTTTATTATGGGTGTTATCACCATCAGCCTATGAGCCTACAGCAGTCCACTGCTGAACACAAGCCTCTTCAAGGACACGCCACTGAGTTCGATGCTCGGCTTCTCTCATTAAGCCGCTACCTTCCGAAGATTGTCACTCCATATAGCCTGAGGGCTTCACTACGTTTGCTCTGGAGCTCTCCCAATATGGAGG
Organism: Amphipyra tragopoginis; assembly: GCA_905220435.1. Taxonomy (NCBI): domain Eukaryota; kingdom Metazoa; phylum Arthropoda; class Insecta; order Lepidoptera; family Noctuidae; genus Amphipyra; species Amphipyra tragopoginis. Next base: position 16,579,013 of record HG991997.1, read on the forward strand.
CCAGAATTAAAAATCTCTCTAAGCTCCGTCAACGCTGGGTTTCCTTCTGCTTTCAAGAGTTCAGTCGTAATTCCGATCTCGCCTGTGGCTTTGCCAATATTAAGCTGTTTAAGAGTCTCGTTTTCGTCAAGGCTGATTCGCAGCGAGTCTTCTGTGAAGTGGCGGGTGAAAGTGACTCTGAGATTATGGCAGTAACTACATCCAAGTCTGATCTAGCGCTCGCCGGCCGCTGGCACGACACGCAGCACTCACAAGGCTCGCGCACGTGTGGTCACAGTTTTACAGTTTTAACCTTTTTTTTTTCTTTTTTTTCGGGGTGGAAATCCTCATGGATGTCCTCCGCCCTGGGGCGGGCGGAGGTGTCTGTCAGACTCTTACTGACTAAAACCACCCCGGTGTTCCATCTCACACTTAGGCCGGGGGCCGCGGGAGCAGTACATTCGTCCGCAGCCCCCAACTAGTGCCGGCCCGCATTTGCAGACCTCAATCGCGGGGGGGAGTGAGACTCCCCCTGTGTCATCTAGGAGGCGCGCGTGGAACACTACGCGCCACCGCCTCTGGTCCATTTGGATGGGGGAGGCGGACGTCCCCAAGTCCGCCTCCCCTGGACCCGTTTACGGGGGTTGGAAGAGGGCGTTATCCGCCCTCCGCCGACGCCCGGTGCGCCTTCTGCGGGCTGGAAGAGTGCTTGCACTCTCCCTCTCCCTTTCCGCAGTCTCCTTCTGCGAGATGACACTTTCGCAGAAGGACATCACCGCGTCCCAGGACTCTGCACTGCCGACCATAGAACGAACCACGGCCGGCAGCGACAGGTCGCTCCCCACTTCAGAAACAAGGGCGCGGCGCGGCTCCTCCCATGCAGTACATTCTGCCAGCGTGTGCCGCGCCGTGTCCTCTCCACAATGGACGCAGTGATGACACCGGGCGTCCGGCTCCCTGCCAATGCGACACAGGTACTTCCCGAAGCAACCGTGCTCCGAGAGCACCTGCGTCGCCCGAAACGTCAGGGAGCCGTGCCTCCTCCCGAGCCAGAGATCGAGCACCGGCCGGATCGCCTCAATGGTGACGAGGCCGGCGGCAGGGCGTGAAAGCCTGTCCCGCCATTCCGCCACTAAGACCTGACGGAGCTCTGACCGACGCAGCGTGATCTGTCGCTGCACCAGTCTTTCGCCCCGCGTCCGCGCCTCCTCGCGCCACCTGTGAAGTGACGCAAGGGTTTTCGCCTCCAGGTCCCAGGGCGGGGATCCGGCCAGTGCACAAGCCGCCTCGTAGGAGATCGTGTGATAACCCCTGATGACTCTGACGGCCATCGCCCTCTGCGGTTTTCGCAGTATTGCGATACTGCGGGCCGTCAGGTCGGGCGTCCACACCGGGGCGCCATACAGGGCCATCGATCGCACGATCCCCACATACAACCGCCTACAGGCGGTGCTCGAGCCCCCCAAATTGGGAAGCAGCGTTGACAGCGCGCCCGCCGCGCCCAATAGCTTGGGCGCCAGCCGCCGAAAGTGGGGGCCGAAGTCCCACCGGCTGTCGAGCACCAATCCTAGGTACTTCATGGTTGGCTCGACAGCAATTCGAGCCCCCCCGACCACGATGTGTGATCCCGGCGGCGGCGCCCGTCGGGGGCCATGGAAAGCGATGGCCTCCGACTTGTTTAGGGCCACCTCCAGGCCTAGGCGCCGTATGCGGCTCACGACTTGTGAGACCGCAGCGGTAGCCAGCAACGCTGCCTCCCTGTGCGAGCTCTCCCGAGCCGTGACCAGCGTGTCGTCCGCGTAACACGTCAGGGTCACCCCCCGTTGGAGCTCGCCCCTCAGCACCCAGTCGTACCCGATGTTCCACAGGAGCGGGCCCAGGACCGAACCCTGCGGAGCACCGCACGACATCTCGCGCTGGTCTCCGCCGTCGCGTCCCCTGAAGGTGACACACCTTTCCGTCAAGTAAGCCCCAACAACGTGACGGAGGTAGGGAGGCACCCGATGGTAACGCAACGCCTCCCTAATACAGCTCCAGGGTATCACAGGTGGTCACAGTTTTAACCTACCCTGACCTATTTGGTCGGGGTGCCTTATACGAGTAACTACGACCAACTCGGAACTACCGCTCGCCTGCCACTGCCGATGTTGCCAGTCATTATTTTAACTTTAGTTTACCAATTTGGTCGAGAGTAGGTTGCAGTGATTAAAATAAGAATAAATAAGTTTAGTTAGCATCCTCCTTGACGCACCGCCTGCCAAGTGATAGGATACGCGTACGCGCGTGCCTTAAAGCGTTCTTACGTTAGAATATTACATGGCAGACCAATATTAAAAAAAACGCGAATACCTCGAACACCTTGGCTCTTTCTATTCGAATAGCAAAATGAGGTGAATACTCGAATACTCGAATTGCATGCCCCAACTGTAGGACACCAGTCAACTTAAACTAATAATGTTGCTATTAATAAATAGCAACATTATTAGTTCTTGTGTACTCTATCTTGTTTTATCTGCAAGTAATAACTTGCAGATAAAACAAGATAGAGTTGAAAGTGAATTTGGTGGAACTAAAACTTCCAAACAGGTTTTAACGAAACCTGCAAAATATGCAGCTTAAAACATGCTAAAGCTTAACATGTAAACTAGTCTGGCAGCTCTAAATTACTTCCGTCTCCTTCTTTTTTTGCCTGTTAGTAAAAGATAGCAATATTTTTTGTCAAGTCGGTGCGCTACTAAATCGACGCCACTGTGAGCTTCTAGTATCATTTCAAAATCAACCATGAAAGCATTGTTACGAAAAGGACAAACATTTAAGCTTCGACATATCGTAAACGCAATTTTCGCAATTATGAAAGTTACAAAATAAACGTGGATTTAAATGACCCGTCCATATTTCCAGGTAGCAAAAACAACGCAAATGTATTTTCAGTCAGTTGGATTATTTGAAAATATTAAAAGGTATCGTATCGTATTAAAAACGGCCTGTTTTCGTATCATGTCGCCGGCTTTGATGATATTATTTGGATATTCATTAATCACAGGAGTGAAAAACGCGAACAGACATAAATAAATTCGGTAAATTCAGTGAAATGTGACTGTTTGCATCTGTGAGAATGGTTTTTTAAAGCTGAAAACTCAATATCATGTAACATGCATGTGTGATAAGCTGTCTCCGCACCTGCGCACGTGCAGCACACGTGTGCGCACTGCGCGTTCTATGTGCATCCTAGGCACAGAATAAATAGTACAAGTATCCTAGGTGCTAGTGTTGACGCGTTTGCGAACAGGATGATGGATAGCAGTATCTTCTTTTTTTTCTATTTAACGTCTCTAGATCGTCCTTGCGAACCGTTTCTACGTAGCCGGGCAGATATTGGCGAGAGCTGAATGATCTCCAGCCAATGGTGGGGAAGTAAAATATTTAACCCTAACTAACAACTTATACTACACTAACATCGTGACTACTAGCAACAACAGCACTAAGGGCGACCCCTAGTGAGACTCGGACCTCGGCTTAGGACGTTGCTGGCGGGGAGTTGGGGTCCCCCTCAGCAGGCAGCTTGATGAGGGTTGCATTATCGGTGTGAAGCAGCATCCTCTAATGCACTGATAATATACTGCGATCACCAGTCCGTTTGTCAATCGTGGTGATGATGGCATTATTCAGCCGATCAATGTAGACGTGGACGTTTACTTGCATATATGATGACAGGAGCGTATACCTATTATCGTGAACAGATGTAAACAGATTTAAATGAATGCGAGTGTAATGAATACCATCTGTTTATGTTTGTGTGGACGCTTTTTGACGCTTGCGTGTAAACAAATTAGATCTGGAAACTAAATCCCAAAACAACACGTACGATTAGAAAAAGCAAAATTCTTCAGGACACGAAAAATCTCTTATTTAATAAAACTCTACACTGACTGACGGACAACGCACAGCTTAAACCGGTGGGTCAAGAAGCTTAAAATTTTGCATAGGGGTTCTTTATGTAACAGGGGTGAGCCATAACAAAGGATTTTTGAAAATTCATACCCGGGTTTAAATAGGGGATGAAAGTTTGTTTTGTTCGTCATTTTTGAAGTATGGGAAATCTCTTAGAACACACGGCTAGAGAGACTAACATTTTGTTTCGTTTGTGTAATTAATTGTGTACCTACTTTTCTATAGTGCTGAAATACAATACCTACCGTAACAATGCATTTGTTGTCTACTTCATAATTTTCCACTGCATGAAAATCAAATGCAAAATATGAAAACGTATACAAATCATTTTTCATTGTATCTTTCAGTAATTACATCTTTTATAACCCACTGAAAGTCCGCATACAGTCGTACACATGGCTGCTTTCAGCCTTATTACAAGCAAACACAGGCCTATACAGATATGTACCACATTCACGTCAATCTGAATCTACGCTTTGATTTATTATTCCATGAATCATCGTACCGTATCTACAGACTAATAATACTGAATTACCTTTGCCTACATATCATTCATCTCGTAAAAAGAGCAATGTTCGCCCGAGTTCGATCTTAGTTATAAATAGTGATCGATTTGGCGGGCAAATTGACAATACGGCGACTAGTGATGCGCGATTGCGAGTTTGAATAGTTTGGCGGACCAACGAAAACTTTTGATAGAGTTGACAGCTCCATTTTATCAATTCAATCGACTAAATTTCTCTCTCGTTATTACTATAAATATAAAAATAGTATTGACTTTCATACGCCTTCTATGATATATTTTTTATTTAGTTCTGACCAAATAAAATAATGTCGTTTCAGATATTCTAGAAATATGACTCATATCTCGTTTATGGGGCAAGTTTTCTTACCTTTACGCTCCAAACGGCAGTAAAACGAAATAATATAAACATGCCATAAACACGACCAGTTAAAATTATGTAGGCAGGTATAACCAAACATTATAAATAGTATAATCATTTATTGAGTGCATTTCATCATCCTCATCATAATGTTATCAATCTGTAAATATACACGCTCGTCTTCCTCATACATAGACTGATATCGGATGGTTTTGTATTGTTATAATGTTCTTTATATTTCCCTAAACATAACGCTGTACATGTAGATTGGTCTGTGCAATATTAGAAGGTAAATAGGCACTTAGATGTGTAAATTCTACACAGTTCCACAGTTGCATATTGCAGCCGATTCTTTTAATACAATTAGCCTTCCTTCCAACACCCACAGGAAGTCACGGCAGGTCAATTAGTTACCGAGACTGCACGGCAAAGTACCTACTACAACAAGACATGCGAGTATATTTACTTTAGAGGAAATCCGGCTTGTTGGCTTCTTGCGACAATCGATAAAGTTGTATCACTCTGTAATTATATTGCATCTGGGGAGCTGAGACTGGAAACTGGAAGCCGGTTTCAACATACATAGTTTGGAAAAGTCGAGATAGATGAAGCATAGCGTAAGCGCTGTTGGGCACGGGCCTCTTCTCAGAAGGAGAAGGGTTTAGGCCTTCGACCAACATGCTGGTCTGATGCAAGTTGGTGGATTACGCACACCATTGAGAACTTTATGGAGGTCTCCTGAGGTGCAAGTTTCCTCACGATGTTTTCCTTCGCTGTTAGGCTATCACTGCTGCTGACAGATAAAAACTTTATAATAATCTTGAAATGGTCCATCTATTACCGTTACTCTGCGTGATCATATCAGAAATGAAGGTAACCGACATAGCTCGAAGAATTGCCAAACTTAAGTGGCAGTGGGCGGGGCACATTGCTCGCAGAACGGTTGACCGATGGTGCCGAAAGGTTCTGGGGGTCTACTCCCTAAGCACGAAGTCCGTGGTTTCAGCCTTAGTTACCAGCGTTTCCTACTCCCTATCACCTACGGACATACGATTATTTCGGGGCCCAAACTAAGAATGAATGACAACACGATTTGACAGTTGTCCCTACTACCGATATGTTTTTGCCCGTCCGAAAAGTTGACCTTGGCACTTGTTTTGTTCACTCCTACGTTTCGGGCTACTTTCGGACGGGCGACTAACTTCATTGACGGACTTAGGGAGTAGGCACCCTGGAGTGGCGACCGCGTACCGGAAGACGCTGCGTGGGCAGGCCTCCTACAAGGTGGACCGATGATCTGGTGAAGGTCGTGGGAATCCACTGGATGCGAGAAGCGCAGGGCCGGTCGATGTGGCGATGCTTGGGGAGGCCAATGTCCAGCAGTGGACGTCTTTCGGCTGAATAATGATGATGATGGTCCATCCATCATCCATCGGCTATCAATGATTGCGTATTTAGTTTGATGGCGTAATGAGATTTAACTTTACATGGACGGAAAATAAGTTTTTAATTGAGGTGCAGATTATTATAATATAGGTACACGTGGGAGACGTTTCATTATTTTAGAGGGTTGAACCTCGACCTTGCTCCTGTTGAAAACAATTTGCAAGATAAAGAAGCAAGATGCGGAGCCATCATTGAATTACGTGCGCGAGTAGTGCACATCCACATGTAGATTCTTTTACGATGCTCGGGTACTATTTTAACAAAAAGAAACGTAGGCTTTTTTTTCATTTAATTTTAAACTTTTGTCTTGCCCACGTAGCGCGGATTGTACGAATTAAAACGTAGGATACTTTTTTTTTAGTTCTCAACCCTTCTGGTAATCTAATTTTCACAACCATTTTGCTGGAATGAAAATGTGCTACATATTACATTTCACGTCTACTCGATAAAGTTGTAGTTCTCGATAATAATCGCACAATGGGCCATCACTAAGGATGATTGCCCTGTTTAGATGGTGCGCGCACGATGCGGGGCCATCATTGCGATACCCGCGCCGAGTGCGAATTAGCACTCATACATTCACATGCAGATACATTTAACGATGCTTTTCCTACTGTTTTTACAGAAAAAAACTTTGCAATTTAGTTGTCCATTGATGTAAAAGCTTTTGGATTGCACGTAGCATTAATTGTAGCAAACGTTGGAAATGTTTATTTTTTGTTTTGAAGTTTACTTTAGAAATCTCTTATTAAAGTGTCTAGTTCTTTTTATCTACTAAAAATACAACCCCTTTTAGATTCAAACCTCAACATTGGACGTTTAGGTAAATTGCACAGAAGTGCATTTTCTGTTTACATTTTCGAAGAAAATGTAAATATTTTCATAGTGGAAGATTACAGGATCGATTTCATCCAGTATTCAACCAAGTTTACTGGAAACAGGAGCCGACGGCGTTGTCTGCTGTAATATCTCTAAAAGCAATCTTAGCAACGCGTTTTATGCATCGAAGTTTGCCCTACCTCTTTGAACTGTCTCGCAAAGTCGATTAGTTCGATTCGCTCCGTCTCCGACTGTTTATTGTTTTTTCTAGAACATCCGAAATAAAAAGACTTTGGCGTTTGTCGTATATTGCGCCTGCCCTCATACATATTTGATATAGGAGAAAGCAGGTGGTATTTAGAGTAGACCTTCACAGAAAATAGGAACGTGAGATCAAATAGGTTACATTACACTGTAACATAATTACTTATGTTCAAAGATATGCCACAGGGCTCAATTGATAGATTATTACGCGCTTTGATATTCGAAATAATCATACATTATTATACGGTCCAAGAAATTCAATCGGAGTTTACGCTCGCGCACTTACTCCAATCTCAAGCAAATGATATCCTCACATCCACGGTGACATACAGCCCTTTACTGAAAATACATTTGGAAAAAGTTATATCTGAAAAAAGAAGCTCTTGTCGGTAATATAATTAAATGAAAATTGTGTGAGAAAGGCGAAAACGGCTGTAATTTCTTCCAAATATTAATTCAATTAAATTCTCATTATTACGTCTTCGCGCTTTATTAAAATGGTGCCCTGTAGTGACAGGTTTGAATTCCTACTGATGAAATTGAGACAAGGAAGAACTAAGTACCTTCTAATGAAATTCTGAGATAAAAGATAATAATAATGCTGGTATCACTAAGAGAGCTCTTGCCTTGTCATGTACAGGGGTTAAAATAGTGGCATCGGCAAGTATTCCAACTAAATGTTGTAGGCAGATACCTACTTAAATATAGATCGATATTCTGTAGCTTGCCTTTATTTACTATTTATGTACCTACATCGATTTCTTTTTTTTTTTTGCATGAAAGTTTACGTAATTTTTTTGCGTAGACATAATGAAATGAAATAGTCTGTGCGGTGCGTCACAAAAGTCCCTCAGAAGCTATAAATCATAATGGTCCAAATGAGTGCACGGCTAAAATACGTTCACGGCCAAACAACAAGGCAGAGGCACGTTCAATAGTGACATAACATCGAAACGACCCATAGCATAGGAAAGGCCACGCAGCATCTCTATCTCTAGCGTCTCTACGTAATGTTCACGGGATCGCCTCGCGGGGTGAAAACCCTTTTGCGGCCGCACAAAAACATAAGAGACGCGGCGTGAACAAGGTAAATAGGAATTAAGATAGAAGGTTCAAGGGCTAGAATCGTAGGTGGAGCGCGCAAGCGAGCAGTATGTTCGTCCTGCTCGCTCGGCGCCCTAGGCTGCGACGCGCAGTGACGCTCCAGTCGCGGTCTGCCGGCCGTCGCGACGCTCGGGGCCGCTCCGCCGCCGCGCCGCCTCGCGCTCGCCGCCTCGCCGCGTATGTGGCCGACGTGTGAGATGCACTGCTGAGCACCAGCTCGCCGCGCTCACCGCGCTCGCCCTCAGCTCCGGCTGCCAGTGGGACTGCGCCCGGCCCCGCGGCCCCTCTCTCGCGAACAGTGTTCCTAACAGTGCAGTGTGCCACTGGGGCATTGTTTTATGTTTGTATTTTGAATAAACGGCTCATCAGTGACAAATTTGATCTACTCTTGATTCAGTTTTCGTTAGTTATCTTACAAGGTGGAAACGCACGCGAATTTGGTATGCTATCGAATCACTCACAAGATACATAACCCTGTTTCGGTTCAGGGGTATAATAAATCCGCTATTTGCGATTATTGTACCTAATGAGTAGGTACCTACACAACACATAAGATAACAGTTTAATCCGAATATCACGTTGTAAAAATCATGCATTAGTGCTTTGCGCAGCGTTACTTACTAGTACTCTAATGTGTAAAATATAATTCCGATTAAGTGTCAAGGTTCTTTGGAACACGCAACCTTTTTATGAATAACGTCAATTCTATTATATGCAGTAAAAACTACATAATATTATCTTTGGTAAAGATTATCCTTCATTAAACAAACATCGTTTTTAAGGCTGAAATTACAATGGTATAAATTGAAAAATTTGAGGCTTTCCTGAAAACAGGAAACTGAAAAAATATAGATTTCTCTCATACATGACACATTGAAGATATTGATTTTGTGAACAACTTGTTGAATGTTTGTTGGTCCATTGCGATAAATATATATTAAATAACGACACCTAAGTAGAGCTACTCGTGACTGTCTTACAAAAATTCATGAACATTTCTGTTTTTGTATTTAGATAATGTTTAATATTTTAATATAAAATAAACTATCCCAAGCAGCTATAACCAAGTGAATATATTTTATGACATCTGCACACTTGCTGGAGCTATTGCTGGTGTAATTAATCTTAGAGGGTATAGGAAAGTAAATTATTGTAGACACCACGCATGATCTACGTCTTATCATAATCTGAAAATATAAATATTATTTTTATCTAACATCGTGGTTGCTTGGTGTATTTTTAGGCAACTGTCGTGCTATCCGTTACACGTTTTGTGGTTATTTTATTTGTTTTAACATTAAAATGTATCTAATTGACCGTGAAGCTGAACACATCAATGTCAAATATAATAATGTTATGTCACTAATCAATACGCGACGCTGTCCTTTTTATATTTTATCATTCATCACATCCAAAACGTTTTTATAGAATTTAAAAATACATTAAATATCCATTAAAATATCGCACGAGTTATATGGTAATAGCAGTCAGTAGAACAACTTAGTTTTCGCGTAACTACAGCTGATAATAAGATTAGATGGTGATAATGTTAATGCAGTAATTAGATACAACGTATGACGATGTAAATACAAATAAAAGGATTTTAGCGGCTGCTATGATAAGAGTAATTCAATTTAACGAATGCATTAGCAGCGTAACGTTTTCACGCATAAAAGTTAAAGAATTACTGACAAGTTTTTTTTAAGTCCGTTGTTTGCATGTTAGTACACTCGCGTACGATAGACTTACAAAAACGCTAATCATTATAGGATTTTGCCTAACTGCAATTTGTTTTGTTGTCATTTCATGCATGACGTCATTGACGTGTCAATTGTTACAATACGATAATTTTACAAAAAAATATTCACAGGTTGCAATTCAAAATATCTGTGTGGCAGATTCTGCGTCAAACTGACAGAGTAAAATACCCATAATAATACACCTCACACAAATGTATGACCGGAAGGAATCAAAGGCAGTTTTAGTTCAACTAAACTTTGCAATAATAGTAGACACTAAAAGTGTTCAAAGCGAGGGTTTTGTTTAATAAAAACCTTAAGGTAAAATAATATGAATTGATTTTGTTTGATTGTTTTATTGAACAAAGACTTTAAAATACTAAGTCACTCACAGCCAAATAACTACTCAAACGCTATTCAATTTTAAGTTGCCGTTAAGTCTTGTGTCACTGTCACTCTAAGGTGAAGTGACAGTGACAGCACGAAATTTACGGCAAATTAAAATTGAGTAGCGTTTGAGTATTTGGCCATCATAATAGGATATTCACTTATACCAATTTTGTCCTTTTAATTTTATTCCAAGTTATAATAATTTTCGTGTAACTACCATTTGCATAATTACAACGTTATTTTTAGTATATACAAAAACCGAGACACCCCAACAAGATTTTCATCAGAACTGCCTGAAATATGTGTTTTTTTAATAAACCTATAAGTTACACCTTAGTTTATGTTGCGTCAAGTTCCCTAGTAGAGTGTGTAATGCCTGAGATGTGCTAGGCAGGGGTTGTCTAATACAACGGAATGGACCGAGCGGACCATCTCAAGCCTCAAGGTGTCTATTCCCATCAACTGTTATGGGTAGAAACCTAATGAAACAAAACTGAAATTAAAGAAAAAAAAATGTGGTGTAAAAAATATGTCAATCGATTTTTCTAGTGATTCTGAACAAACTAGTTTCAGGTTTAGTGTATACTAAAACTAAGCTTGTATATCTAGCGGATTTTAATTTACTTCCCATAGATTTCACGAGCCGTGAGCATAAATAAATGTTTCACGTTTCCTTCCTAATTCCCATTGCAGTTCTATTGCATTGTAGTATTCAGTGTTCACTCCTAAGATGACCATGAGGATCATGGTTCATTTATTTATCATGGTTCATGGTTTATTTATTTAATATTTATATATTTTTCCACCATCCCAACGTTGAACCATCAGCCTCACAGATTTTCAATAGGATTTATGTCGGATGATTTTGATGACCGCGGAACAGTGACCACGGTATGCAATCTGTCGTGTTGCAGTTGGAAGCAATGTTGCATAATACAAGCTTTATGTGTAAAATAATTATATTGACCGTTGTTTATTGGCCGTTTTGCGCGGATGAGACACATATTTTCCCAAATGTTTTTTTTTTTGGTTTTGTTTCTATTTTTGTGCTTAATTTCGGCGCGAATAAACACATTTTCTTTCTATATCTTCGACAAAATTTCTAACGGCTTCCTTTTTATTAAAATTAAATATTTATATTAAATTTCGCTATTCCTCATGACAGGTTTTCCAATAACGCCGCACACGTCATCGTGGATAACTTTTCTTTCGAATTTAATATATTTAAAGAGGTCATACTCTTTTATAAGTTATTTCATAAAATCTCTTACAGTGTAAAATATTCATATTTTTTTTTTTTTTTTTTTAAATAAAACGTTGCCCCACACTAAGATTTCTCTTGTATCGTGGGTGCGTTTACAGACACAAATCTCACAAACAAACGCCCAGACCCGAAACAACCATCTGTAGGCCATACAAATTTTTGTTCCGTGTGGGAATCGAACCCACGACCCGTAGCGCAGAAGCCAATCGCTTAGCCACTGCACCAAACGTGTCGTCGTATATTAATGTCATTTTTCTACGTGTGCCGTGTGGTTACAATTTTCGTACGCCGATTGTACATTGAACCTGGGTTTACACGAGGCAGCAACGTAACGAAGTTCTAATGAATGGTATGAGGCATCTAATTAGCATGGTATAAATCTTGAAAGCGAATTTAGCGATTGAAACAACGCGTAGAGGGAACATCGCGTTTGTCCGTTTAGTTGCCAATGACGTGCGAAATGGGTACACAATTGAACCTGGCAGCGACCGCTCAACGAGTAGTAATTGTTTCTGCCGATCGCTATTGGTGCCGGCAATTCCTTACATAGGTCATAATAATATCATTGAATAAATGAAAATGTCTGATCAATGTGTTGTCTGACTACAATAGACAAGGAAGTGGTATGACGCGCTATTTGGCATCGTCAAATGTTCCGACTGATTATTTCTATGTACATCGGCCTTGACCGGCTCTATTACTATTAAAATTGATTGCTTTTAAGAATCTCCAATATCATAATGTGCTTAATGTGTTTTATTATTGCCCTTTTCGATTAATTCATTCGTTCTAATAAAATGAATGAATATGCAATTAATAAAGGTCACAGCCATTGTTATCGATTTTGACATAACCATAGCTGTATCTGAATGTAGAGCGATGAAGCTTTTGAAAAGGTTGAATTTTGGTATTGAATAAAAATTTATGTGTTTGTCTAGACTAGTCGAAGTTTAAAATACTCCACCAAAACAACAAGCATCGTTTTTAGTTGCCTACAAAAAACCACCTGAGTAAAGTCAACAAATCAAGGTGATGATGTTTTTCACAACATATTTTACTCTTTATTAAATTAAGTTTGCTTAAAAAGTAATCAACTTTCAATAAACAAGCTTTATTTACTGAAATGTTCGGTACAGTTAATGAAATATTGATGAGAAAAGTATTGCCTACAAATGAAATGAGTTTAATTAAGTGTATACCCGGACTTATTATGATAATTATCTCATTTTGGGGATTTTATTAACACTGGAATAATAATTATCGGCTTATATGAATTAATTAAATCCGGTATTAAATTAATCTCATTTATTTTTGTTTGCGTACATCACTAAAGTAGTAATTCTCTATACGCGGAACTTCTGAAAATAATCCGATGTGAAAGTGTTAATAATACCAATTTTATTGTTACATCTACATCTGTTTTTAATAAAAGATCGTGATCGTTATCATTGCAAGGTTTAAGTATCGTGTTATCATCAACTGAATTAAGATTTTGTATGTAATATAAAATAATCAATTTATCAGTAGATAACATTATAAAACGATTCGTAAGTACATATTCAAAGCCTATTGTATAGACTGTTACACAATACTCTTCAGTTCTCTTTGAGGCGGATAATGTTCATTTATGTAACTCTATCCAGCCATTGCATTTTTATTCACGTGAAGATACACAAAAACTATCAGTATGAGGAAAACTTGCAAATATCCCTATTTGCTTGTTGTTATTATTGGTGAAATGGATTATTATATGATAAGCTTTCGTTAGAAGTAATATTACGGTGTTATACCTAATATAAATCGGTTCCAAATCGTTATTCGTTACCGTAAGTAAAATTTTTAAAACAATGTTTAAGGTCTTCTAATGTAGATGAGGCATTAAGATGCAGATATTTTAATTTCTATGCTGATAATATAATTTGCACTTCATTAGAAAATAGCCAAGTAAATAATTTTCCTGGTATTTCCTACCTTTATCTTAACGACTATGATAATTTTTCCATATAAATAGTTAGAATTTCACTTCAACTTACAAGATAAGTATTAAAACGGTTCTATAAATAATTAAAAGTAAGTAGTTCCTAGTTCAGTACTTCAGAGAGATATCGCAAATAGCTAGACGCCGAATCAATAGTACCATAAACTAATGACAATATTATCCGGGGATTTTTGTTCGGACCATGTTTTATTAGCATAAAACATGGTCCGAATTGAGTCTTCCGGAAATATTGTCCAAAGCCAAGAATTGGTTTATCCAAGTTTGGCCGTTGAATAAGTAAAAACTCCTTCGGAATAAGCTGCTGGTGCCAAAGTGGATTTACTCTCATATTCCGAGAGACGCGGAATTAGTAACCAACCATATTATATTCAGTTACCTACGGATTCTCGATCTCTCTCATGTGAGTTATTTGATTGTGTCTATTGAAAGGTTTAAAGTACGATTTCATTTATCTTATTTTCACACTTCCTTTCTCCATATTCGTGACGGTGGATTCACGCGAAGGAATTTATTACGACGTTTATTTGCCTTTTTTATATCTTATGCTTATCAGTTTAAGCTTCAAAATGGTAGGAAGTTTTATCATTAAACTAATCTAAAATAGGGAACTTTTATAAAAATTTCAGCCACATCATCCCATCAAAATCGGTTCAGTGGTTCACGAGATAATTCTGACTCTTTATAATGTAGCAGCATTAAGTTTTGCGAGGAGTCTTCCTACATAATGCCCTCTTCCTTTCATATAATTCGGGTTTAGTATCCAAGTTGTTAAACATTTATGATAATAAAGTTAGGTCCTTATTTTGGGTCGCAGAAGTAGGTGGTAGAAGCACGTATACTTCGGAGACCAGATGTTTATTCGTGTCGCCGAACAGACGGTATCGACGCGCGGTTTTTTATTGCTTATTTTAATATTTCAATGCGACTGGAGGTGAATTAGGTATGCTCAAAGTGATAGCCTGTGAAGAACTCCGCGACTCTGTTTGGCAGTCTTCCAATACATACATACAGCAAAACGATACTTTGCTATACATTTTCATCTACGCCTATATTCCCATCGCTATGAAATTTCATCATGTCCCTATATATGATTTAAAGATGTTCTGATGACATGTCTGCATTGACATATTTATTTCTATTTTGTTCGATATAATTGTATACGTGTGTTGAGCTCTAGGGCATCTGAGTGATTCGATAGCATATGATTTGATGTTACAATGTGATACATTCTGTTTTGTACAGGCAATTATAATAAATAATACAGCAATGGGTTAAAGTGAATTTATAATATTTCTGTATACGTATGAAACTCTACGATGATGCCCAGATAATAACTCCGATGTAAGAGACAAAAAAAGGACACAATTATTGGACAATATTTGTTTTCCCTTGGCCCTTCCCTTCACGTCTATAAAAGTTTTCCTCCTGAGAATCCCGATAATAAGCGTTCATATAAGTCGACTGACATATCGATACCTTAACTTATCTTAACTTCTAAGCCAACTTTCAAGACTGAACTAGATCTTTCTATAACAAATTGTTATTCTTATTCTATTCTTATAAAAAGTGCCAAAACATAGAAGATAAGAAGATCGGAACAGTTTTGTGTCGTGTTGCGGTTTATTGGTCAGTGCAGTGACGTATGGTGACATCGTGTGCGTGCGCATGTGTGTGTAGTGTTAGTGTGTGTGCGTGGAGCGGCGCAGGCGCGTTGGCTCGGGGGTGCGCACGGCTCCAAGGTGGTCGGAGGCGGGGTGTTCCGTTGCTGCGTGCCCTGGTGCGGGGCGCGCGCGGCGGCGCCCGTCGACGACGCCGACTATGCCCTGCGGGACGGCAGCCCGCAACTATCACACGATGAATATGGTAAGCCTTTTCATATATACCCTGACCCTATTTTGATAAACTCAAGCATATGCAACTGGGCTACCGGGACGGTCGATTTATTCAGAAATATTGCATGTGTTTGGATGGGTTTGAGTACCGATTTCCCCAACCCATTACGAATTTTCTTTCAGGAAAGATTTGGGCAAAGGGTTTCTACATGTCTACAATCTATTGTGTGAACGGCAATATGAGTAAATCTACCCAACTTTTATTTGTTAGTACCTACATAATTTAGTTTGAAATATCTTGTAGGTACAATTTTAATGATATCTAAACATTGCTTTGATCTGGCGATAACTTAGATAGCTGATGCATAAACATCTTCCAATATTAGTCACCATTACTCGTCCTTGTTAGTCAATATTAGTATTTAAACAAGGTTAGTCGGAAAGGGGGTACTAATCCGAAAAGGTGTTAAAGTAGTAATAATGAATAATTTTGGTTCCTACTTTCCTCGAAAATCAATAGTTTAAAAGAAATAGTTGTTCTAAGATTTCATAAAAAACATTCTAAAATCTGTCTATCCTCAGTTATGATCAGCTGTGTTTATATTTTAGTTCAAATTTGGGGTAATCATAAGCTCAATTTTCTGAATT
The DNA here is from genome assembly GCA_905220435.1 of Amphipyra tragopoginis. Taxonomy (NCBI): domain Eukaryota; kingdom Metazoa; phylum Arthropoda; class Insecta; order Lepidoptera; family Noctuidae; genus Amphipyra; species Amphipyra tragopoginis. The sequence continues at coordinate 16,595,332 of HG991997.1, forward strand.
AGTAGCTAAAACAGGGATGACGAATTAAAAAAAAAACTAAAATAAAAATCATTTTGCATGGAAATAAAAAATAGCGAATTTTGCTTTTAAACATTCAGTCATCAGTGATGGTTGTCTATTGTTTACCCGAAGATTATATACCATAATCATCATATTCCCGAATTTCATTTACCCGAATTTCATTTGCCCGAATGTTTTGTTTGCCCTAAAAGACATATGACATACTTTTAATTGCCCGAAACTTAGATACCATAAGATACGAGTGCCATACGTATTGTTTTTCATATTTTTAATTACCATAATAATTATTAGACATCATATTTAAACGCCATAATGATTATTAGACATAATATTGAAATGCCATAATAATTATTAGACAATAACTCAAGTGGCACCTAACCAAACTACTTCTGGGTGGTTTATAAAAAAATAACAAATTATAACAACCGTTACACACCCAATGTCGATGGCAAATTATGTTATGGCATATGATAATTAGGGCATGTGATAATTAGGGCTTACAATGATTATGACAAATGATGTTATGGTAAGTGACTTTATGGGAAACAAAGCTTCTAGCACGTGACTAATATAGCAAATAAGAGTAGGGCAAATGAATATTACGTGGTATAATATTATGGCTGTTGACTATTATGGCAAATGATATTAAGGCAAATAAAATTCGGGCAAACGGCGGTATACCATCAGTGATACATTAAGTGACCCGCCGATTAGTACCCCCTTTCCGACTAACCTTGTATTCTTAGTTGAGACGAGACCGATGTAACCTATACCTACCTATTATTTTTAAAAATGTTGAGTTCTATTGACATTAAGATTTCTTACTCGAAAGCGAAGGTTATTTAAATATGTTGAGGCATCGCAAATGTCATATTTATTAATATTTTGCAGCAATGCAATATCGAGCACAATATATGCACTTGTGACGTGGGGCTTATTGAAATATTTATAAACAGGGTGGGTAAAAAATCGTGGATCCAACGAAACAGGGCGATAGTTTATTTGCAGCATTTTTTGGTAGTACATTTTTTTTCAGGGTAAATTTCCAAAGTTACAAATAATTTTTCGTGACACTTAAAAGATATTGAAAAAAGTGCCAATAGTCATAAATCATGATACCCACTGTCATAAAAGCACTTACAAGCAACTGAACACCATTTATTGTTTTAAAATAGCTACCCATTTTATTTTAATTACCTATTTATTACAAATTTTGGTACTTTCTTAAAAACTTTTAAGGAGATCAAGTTAAGGCTCTGCCACCGAGATATTTTTTACTGCAAATAACCCCAACTATCGCCCTGTTTCGTTTGATCCACGATTTTTGACCCAACCTGTATTATATTTCATTCAAAGAAAGAATTGGAAACAAAAATTTAAGTAACTACTTACATACATTTTTGTAGTACTTATTTAAAATAAGGATTTGTGGATAAACAAAAAGGTAGATTAATAGAAAACAATATTAGTGAAAAAATTATTGAAAAAGAGTGGGTAAATAAAAATGATATCCAAATGAGAAAATCTTTGTTAATGACGTGTAAAATTGGCTGAGTCTGATTCGAAAATAAAATATTGACATGAAACGATATAATGAACAAACTGGGCTAATGAGCTCTTCTGAGAACATTTTACAGGAAGTCGAAGCTTGTAGGGACAGGCACTTGGCACCAGCTGCTGCAAACATTCTGTTACCCCAACTTCTCGTATGATTTAGAGAATTTGCATTCGGACTTAAATTTGCTTGCCCCATAAACGTTCCCTTATTTTCTGAGAACGGAATTACTTTTACCTTCAGGTGAGCCTAAGTCATGTTTATAAGATAACGCTTTGTATAAAACTGTAAGTATGAACAACAATCCATCACCAAAGAACAATATCTCATCACAAAAGATTGCTTGCTATTATTACTGAAAGTCTCGAGGGAAGTTTATTCTCAACAACGATTCATCAATGGATTTTCATTTCCTTTATTGTCGGTAAATAGAGTTTATAATACAAAAGAACGCAGTGCAATTTCAATTCTTGTCTAAAGTATTCCTGAATACAATAGTTATAAATCTAAAGTTAGTTTTCCTCGACTTGTTGGCACAGGAATCGAGTGTCGAAGTTTGCTAAACGACATTAAATTACTCGCCCAAGTTAAAGGTTACTCGGTAATTAACTAAGAACAAAAAGGTCTTAGCTGTTTCAGCCTCGCCCTAAAACTTGATAATACAATTAACAGTATACCTTAATACTTTACATGCGGGACTGTAATGCAGTAAACTAATCGCGTCTCTGGGATGGAGCCCGTCGCCGGGATGGGATTTGATTTACTTTGATCGGATTTCATTCTCTGTGAGGGGTATTCTATTTTTGTTTTAAAGGCAAGTCTGGAATTTACTTCTCCATAGTTAAATTCGTAATCGTTTAGAACTTTGTCTAAGTCATGCGGAAAGAGTGGGGTAACTATTGATTTATTGAAAGTAAACGCTATCGATTCTGTCAGTAGAAGTTCTAGATAGTTGATTCACTATCTATTTATAGAGAAGACTTCAAAACAAGACTTATTTATGGCAACATACCTATTCAAAGTAAACTAACAGAACTAATTAAAATAACTTCACCCCATTTATTTCCCAAACTGAGTGTTTAATCGAGTCACACTTCGCGCCTACCAATTAGTTTACTAGTTTTATCGTCAATTAAGGCTAGTTTACATTGTGTGCGATCCTAATGTTGCACGGGGCTATGGACCTATGGGGCTATGCAACTTAACATAATTATGGGCGGGAGTGTTCGCATTTAGCTACACAAACATTGGCGGGAGACGGATCGATGTCAGACGCCGTGCCGCGACCCCCTTTTGTTGACTTTAAATTAAGCTGAGTTTTCACCACTAAAAGTCACGTTATGTAATGTACCTAGGTCTAGTTCCAGAAAGCTGCTACCTATTAAGTAGATTTGCTTTTAATTAGCATCCATTTTTAAAGGTAAACAGTTGATTCGTTTAAATAAAGCTTACGTCAGAATTAGTCGGCGAGGCGGAGGTTTTATTGAAGCAATTAAATCCTTTCATTTGTAATGATATGCCGTAATTATTCCATTTAAAAAATCAAACAGAATAATGAAGCATGGTAACATTTACTTTTTTAAACGGTTTCGTAGTAATACGTCATTAGATTATCATAATAATGTAGATCTATCATTTAATTACATTGCCCACAAGTTTCTACGAAGCAGAGCTCGTTAATCACAATCATCCCTTAACATTGTAATGTTTAGTTTCTCAATCTAATATTCCCCGTTCTATTAGTCAGTTGACACAATCTAGTTAAACTCTCGTTACAGCAATGCTATTAAACGATAACCCGTAGTTAACCGGAGAAGTCGGATTGATTAAATTTGAAAGTACCTACCTATTCAGTGGCGGATAAATCCTATTTGTGGGTACAGCGGTCGACTCTAGTCGAGAGATCTGAACCTTACTGTGCTATATATTTATATTAGTACTTATGTCACATTATATGGCCTTTTAGGATGTAAAACAAAAGAAGAAAAATACACGCTCAAATAACTAAAACATTGTATGGTCCAGATCCCTATTGATTTTGCTTAAAATGTAGGTCAAAGTTCTGATAATAATTTGGGGACTAAAATATAATACTGGCTTCTTCCTTTTGCGTAAGTAAGGTTCGTTGTTATGTAAAATATTATAAAAATACTGTCCCTTGTCGTGTTATGATTTACGCAATGTTAGGTCTTGTTTATCGATATTTGTGTAATCGATTTTCCGTGTTAATATTTTGTTGTTATAAAATTCAAATCATACTATTACCGCGAAACTTTAAACTAGGTAATGGTGTATTAGATTATCGATTCTCGTAAGGCTTAGTCGTGAATAATTGAACGTTGTATCACTGGGTAGCCACAGCGTTGCTCCGCTCCACCTCTAATTTCTCAGCCGATTAACTTTGCTGAATGTTGTGACGTAGGTACACGGGGTACACCACATCACAGTAAACAGAGCGCTTTCTAGCTTATCAAGCTGAGGCAGACACAAACATTTTTCAAGTTAATTCAACCCCTTGAAGGTATGTTTCTTTAATAAGAAATATAAAGCCCATATTTATACTCAGAAGCCCGAAAGTCTGACAGATGGTCCAACATTACAATATCGGCATTGCCCAGTAAATGGGTTACGGAGGTCTGATGGCAGTCGCTCCATGTAAAATACTGGTATTTTGCCGCATCTGGTTAGACTGAAAGCTGACCCCAACATATTTGGGAAAAGGCTAGACAAAATATATTTATACTGACTATTCAAACTCAAACTCAAAACTCATTTATTCAAAATAGGCTAGTATTACTTAGTTCTTTTTGAACGTCAAATTTACATAAGACTGCCCTCAAAAGCGCCCATGCACCCTTCACCGCTTCCTAGTGTTTATGCTGTGAAGAAGATATCAATTTACTCTAATAGCATTGAAAATTGACTATTTTGTATTGGTTTTTAACACCAAGGTATACAAAGTTAGTCGGAATGGAGTTACTAATCCGCAGACCACTGATGACGGTTTTAAAGCAAGTGTTACAATTTCAAAATTCGATTTTATTTTCCTCTATAAAATTATATCTAGTTTTTACAAAAATTCTTTATCCCTGCTTTAGTTACAAATTCAGAAAATGAAGCTCCTAATTTGTGACCCCAAATGTGACCTAAAATATAAACACAGCTGATCATAGCTGCGGATAGATAGATTTTAGCGTGTTTTATTAAATTTATAATTATTGACTTTTGGAGAAAGTGGTAGAACAAAAGTTATTCATTATTGTGGGTGTTTTATACCTACCCTTTCGGATTAGTACCCCCCTTCTGACTAGCCTTGTATAATGAACAGTAAAATGTCACAACATGTTTTTATTATTTTCCTAACTCCCTCATTGATTGTCTGGGCGCGTATTTTCCAGTCACAGTTCAAATTTGCATAATGAATTATGTTGATCCTCGTCCCCCGAGTTTTCTCTAAGAAATATTGAATTTTTTGAATTCAGGTTGATACTTGGCCGCTTTATATTATATAATCTTATTATAAAATCATCGATAAGCATGAAAAATTCTTATTTCATATTCTGATCAAAGCTTAAACTCAATTTCTCAAGGGAGGTGGAAATTACTCGTTAAAGTAGGAAGCTCGGCGTAGAAAACGGCCGTTGAATACATAATTTCAATATATTTTAAGTGTTTAAACCTCTCAAATACCTATTAGAAAGTACTGATGACTAATATTGGATGAAAGTGATTGTTAAGTATTGCCAGATCCAGCTGTTTACTAGGCTCAGTAGGTTTACTTTCAATGCCACTTAATGTATTTTTAACTCTCATAATGTAGTTTTATATAGAAAACGAATCAGCTTTAACTTTAAGTATGTACGCAGAAAAAGCTTTCTCTCAATAAAGAAGGTCCTTTTGCCTTTAATAAAATCTTAACTCGAAACGTTGACTTCTAAATACAAACTGTCATTGTAGACAAATAAGGGAAATAAGACAATCAAGGAGTTGGAAACAGCCCAGTCTTGTTAAATTCAATTTGATGCCGAAAGTCGTTTAGCAAGATCTTCCTTGTGTGTAAGTAAGTAGCAAAAACCTCTACAGCCTTCGACTTTGCTCAAACTGTTTGTTTAGAGTCTTTATTACTTGTTTGCAGTCGCCCCAGAGCCAGTAATAAACTCACCGCGTCCAATCGGTCAACAGTCCCCGCTGCCGGGGATCGAAGAGGAGGACGATTCTGATTGGCCTCTCGAGGACGCTACCGACTTGACGATCACACCCTCATACAAGAGTACAAGAAGCAGTACTGACACTGCTTACACATCATCCAGAAGTTCGGGCAAGAAGCGTAGTTTTGGGAGTCCGTCGTCGGTAAAGATATGTATATCGGCGGCGGCTAGGAAGTCCAATAAAGCACGTAAGCGTGGCTCCGGTGCGGTCAGCGCGTCGCCGTCGCCTGGGCAGGCCGGCGAGGACGCTGCGCCGGCGCCACTGCTGTCATTAGGCAAGATGCAGGCCGAACAGGGCAGTATCGGCGAGCTGCAGAAGTACCATGGCAGATACCTCAAGAGCCGACGCCATACCCTTGCTAACGTTCGGTGAGTTAAAATTTATTACTTATTTAATTTATGCTTATATCAGGTTCATCTATCTAACTTATAACTTACAGTCAATAAGTACCTAGTTTGCATAATTAAACTGTGTTTACAAATGTTAATACTAGTCAAATAGCTTAATGATGCCCAATTGTTTATTAAAACTAGGCTCGTAAAATGAACTTTATAGCCTCACGAAGTATATTGAAGCTATTAAATGCGTTGCATGAGTTTATATTTAAGGGTGTAATTATAGTGAGAGAATTTATACACGTTAAGTGTTTTATAAACTAAACAATATAGTGTGTTTTACACGCAATATATTCGATACCTCCCACGTAAGAGTTACCACGTAGTGTTTCAAAGACAAATGTAGATAGCACATTTTTAAATCGTCAATTTTTTGCATTTTTTAATTTATATACCAACTGTTAATATAAAAAAGCCGTTATTGTGTGAAATTTCTATATAATCTGTAAATATTGTACACCTTACCGTGAGCCAAACGAGTTTGCTTCAAGCGAACCGCGCCGAGTGAACATAGTCAAGTCGCACTTAGATATTTACTTACCAGCCCGACTCGAAAGGGTTAGGTTAACCCTAGCCTATTTTTTTCACACCTTAAAGGCTTTTCGTATATTAACAGCGACATGTTTATTTATGTATCTGTTAAAAAATGTAACTTGTATCTCAATGTAACTATTAATAATGTTTTTTCTCTTTTATTCCATGTGGTGCCCACAGATTAAGGTATGTAACTTTTAATAAAACAAAGCTAACTATTACTTAGATACTCGTACATGCTTTTTCTAAATAATAAAAAAACTATAATCCTTAACCCTTATCCCGAAAATTATATTGAGTAAAGTGTCTAAATTACAAGTGTTTTTTTTTAAGGTCGGTCTAATTTACAACTGAAAACATTTTCAACCGTTGACTTTTTAAAATAGCTATTACAAAATATGACACAGTGAAATTTTATTTTTAAATGAATAGTCATTCTTCTTACTGAAACGCATCCGCGCGGCATAAATTGTTTGAAGTGAAGCACGCGAAGCGCGCAGCTCGCTTCCCATCCGCTGTAAAGTCCTGTAAGAGATTTTATCATAATTTACGTTGACTTTTTTAACAAACATACTATATAAACTGTTGCTAAATTGCATAACATCGTTTTATGTTAAGTACACTTATATGTATAGATAATTATACCGGATGGCTATTTTTACCGTCTGGAAAAAAATTGGGAATAATAGATGAACGGAGTACCTACGATAAATGGAGTAAGAACGGCTTTGGAATAGTTTTTATTTTATTTTATATTGATGTATCAATAGATATCTACTATCGAAATTCAAATCATACGCATTTGTGTATAATTTGGATTTAGATATCATTTAATCGATTTATTTATTTCAAAATTCCTGGTTTATTTGTTTAATATGAAAGTTTACTTCAAATTATTGATAGAGACGGGAAAAAAGTCACCCGTTTTATAAGGTGATTTAACATTACACATATTACCTGTAAATATAGGTTTTGTTAATAATAACAAGAATTATACATTGTGTTCTTCCTACTATCTTACGTCCGAGACGTTGACAGATGGATTAAGTACGCCATTAATTGCTAAAACAATTTTATTGTTGATCTACTACAGCATACACATAACTAAGTAATACTATAGTGAACCTTGTCATTAACTTTATGTAACAATGACTATAACGAGTAAATAGTTGTCTTCGTTTTTCTCGACCTAAGCATCCACAAATGCCTTTAACGCTTAAGCCTCCCTCGGGACGTCTACGAGTAAATAATCACGGTCGGCAACACAAGCCCTATGCTCTAAATTAAACAATTATACTATCATTAGGGAAACAACGACTTTGCAGTGGCAATTACGTAACTCATTTCAAATTAATTATAAAGAATCATCTTATAATTGCCGAGTGCCGGTTGAATAATCAGGTAAATATGTAAGAAAATCTCACGAGTTTCATTGTGCCTAAGATTACGAAGATTGTTACAAAAAGAAAATGTTTATAATACTTATAACTTTGTTCGTCAAGAACAATGACTTTGTAAGTAGGTGGGTACTCCGGTTTTAGGGTTCCGTATCTAACAAAACTCGTATGTATAACTCATGTAAAATTAACATGTCACATTCAGACGCTGTTTACTCGGCCGTTTCGTTTGTTTGAAAATCATTATTATACTACAAACATTAGCGGGGACAAAGTTCTTGTTTCTCGTTATATGAATGTGGAAAGAGGAAAAAGGAGTATAAATATGTGAAAATCGTAGCACGTGAATCACGGTGCCTATAAAGATCATAGGAAAACGCCATGATATGTGTATTTTTTTGTGAATATACTTGGGAGCAAATAAATCGAGCCACTTCTATTTTTCATGTATAATTGTTATTATTTTTGGTGCCTATTATGGAACAGATCAATTCGAAACATATTTCGCCTAAAAGGTTATTTGATAACCTTTACAATGAGGGTAGTTTTTGTCAACTTAGTTTAATTATAATCCATGAAACCAAAACCAATAACCAGGACACGTGAAAAAAGGAGTGGCTCGATTTATTTGCTCCCAAGTGTACCTAGTTAATATATTTTAGTAGATTTATTTATTTGATTTTCATTCATTTTTCCTTGAATTCACTCAAACTCACGCAAAAAAAGTGCAACGTGAGGTTGCACTTTTTTAAGCAGATCAGGATCAGAGACATAATGATAACAAAGCATATACTAACTGATACCAGTAATAGATTCCTCATGTTCCACTTAAAAACTGTCTTCTTAATTGAGAATTGTGAAAGAAAATAACAGCATTTTTTTACTATTTGATAATTGGATCAACCCTCAAAAAGCTGTGCTCTTTCCTGCCTTATTTACTTCGCTCGTTGCTCGTGGCACAATGCGCTAATGTTTTTGCTTATTATTTTTAAAGTGAAACTTTTAGCATAGTGCCCCATCAAGTTAGTCGCACAAGTATGAAAAATGCACGTCTTGTCGACGGCGACGTCGAGAGAAAACTTTCACATTTTTTCTAAGCATTGTTCCAGCTTCAGAGTTTAACATTTTTTCTTTTTATATTTGAAAATCGCTGTAGGATTATGTCGATATAAAAATTGAAAGCTGCAGGCAAAAATAAAGTCAAATGCAATGAATATAATATTTATATTTTAGAATAGTGTGGATAGACTGAAAATGAAATTCTATTGTAATTTTGTAGGTAAAAATGCTCTCGACTTATTTCGGGTGTTTTGAACAGATTTCTTGCTATTTTTGGCAGTAAAACACTGTATTTAAGCAAAGCTGTGTTTTTAAGGATTTATTGCAAATAAAATAATTTGGATTCAAACAACCTTTGATGGTTGATAAACAGTTGGCCTGAAATATTAATTTATACATTTTATTGGTCAACACATGAAAATAAAACTGTGTGCATTGTACAACAGATACAACGTTCCATCCAAAATGGAATGTATTATTTAAATAAGACCTTCATATGATTCACGTAGGTTTTATTATACGACAAAATAAACAGCGCTTGGTGAATCGAAAATTATAGCCTTATTTGTTATCCGATGTATTTATTCCGGCGTTTCCGTCATTAATTAATATTAAATTAAATCGAGAGTAACCGTAATGTTTGTTCAGTATTTACATCAAAATAAGCTCGGAGAGATTGAATCATGAAATAAATTTATAAAATATATTTGCGTTAACGTTAAATAAGTTACCGATGTCGAAAAGTATCGAAATTTTATTAGTAAATTGAGTTTACCTCCGGTTTTATTGGGACGCGGTTGGGCTAGCGGCCATCCCCTTCTAATCCATTATGCCATTAGTTTTGTATTGGAAAACACCCGGCCTGAATACTGCGTTGTTTTGGACAACACTTTGCTTTTCAAGCTCTGTTTTATTAATAGCCACTCTTATGTTAGGCCTGTATTTCTACGAGGGTAAAACAGATGTGTAGGTATTGTTGTTCGCCCGCATTTCGCTTATTGCGGTATTAGGGCGAAAACGTCTCGAAAAGGGCGAAAAGGGTATCTTGCGTCGCGTATCTTCTAGGCCCTATTACGCTTGGCGTTACGATGTAAAATACGCGAAGTGAGGCTGCGCAGGAGAATTTGTATGTAGCGCGATGAATTTGCGTAACGCGACGAAACATGATCTGCACAAGATACGCTCAATGTGTCTTAGGGTTAAACATCAGTAAATGACACTTAACAGTAGGTACACAATTAGTGCCTATTGTTTTTAATCCACAACAATATTCTGCTATAAAATATTGAAACAAATTACAATGACTTGAATTAATTAAGTGAATTTAGAGTTTAGGTTGAAACAAACTTTACTTATTCAGTTTTGTGGTAACCGCATAAGTAAAGTTTGTTTTGACATAAACTCGAAATTCACTCGATTATTTCAAATGATTTTACTTTTATTTCAAATGATTTTACTTTGTAAAACTACTATGTGATATTGCTGTGAATTAGTATTATTTGCACAAAAAGCCTATAGTGAAATTAAAAATTGTGACATGTTCAACCATAAGTGCTATTTAAAATGTATTATTATTAATGTATTTATCATTTACCGGGCACAAATTCAGACTCTGGGCTGCACTGAGAATTTCGTAAGAGAAAACCCAAAAACACTTTGCTCGACACGCGAATTGAACCCAAAAACACTTTGCTTGATCTCCAAACTGAACTCAGAACACCGCACTTGACAACCGAACTTACGAACACTATACTAAAGAGATATTTACTATTTACCTACTTTCCTCTAGGAGGTTAGACGAAACTTATGGTCATAAAAATGTTTTACTATTGCAAATATGATAATATCTCGTTTTGGCACGAATGCCAAGTCTACAACCAAATACTGTTTGCCTTCATATTATGTTAAACAGTTGTTCTTTGTGGATAGGCTTTACATTTTTAAAGCAGCTTTTACTTACCTTGATAAATAACTGCAGTCGCGGCTCCACGTGTCAAGTTTTTTAGTTTCGGGGACGAAAAATACTCCATGTCCTTTTTATGTACTTATTGCTAAGAGATATTCATGCCAAAGGTCATCCCAATCAGTTTGGATGTTAGTGAAAACGTAGAAAATAGACAGACAGGTTTTTTTCCGCATTAATAAAATTATTTGGAAATATGTAGGTAGTGTATTGTAGCCCTCCGAAACCGCATGATGACTTCGAGATGTGGTGCTGGAGGAAGATGCTACAGATTCCTTGGACGGTCATACGCATCAACGTATCCATTTTACGCCTAAACATAAAGACTTGTTTATCTACCACCTGTCTCCGCAAAACACTCGGGTTCTTTGGACACATCACCAGAAAATATGATCATAACCTAGAGCATTTAATGATTACTGACAAATTGAAAGCAAACCTCGAAGTCGTAGTCCTCCAAGATGATCCGATCAAATTCGATCATGTCTCAGTTCTAACCTTCGTGATGCGCTCCATGATGCAAAAAACAGGAGCAAATGGCGACACATTGTCAGAGAGAAGCTAATTCCAAGGGGGAGTCACGACTCTCAGCAATGAGGAACAGGACGCGAAGAGAAGTATACTACTTGTACTGAGGAAAGAGCAACATACCATTCAAGGACACGAATCTGAAATTCTGAACTTGCGTTTCGAGTTCGTATCAACATTGTACCCATTGTCCTCTTCTATCTTCCTTTAATCATATGAAACATTTCATGAACTCTAAAAACAAGTGTAATAACGGGTGGGTCTGTCAAGCCATCACAGTATACCTATGAGTGTCCCAATGATTGATCGTCGACGCTGGGTGATTGATTCCCTATGTCACCTGATACACAAATGTATGGCCCAATTTATTCGAATACAATTCAAATACACACACGATACATTACCTACCCATATTTGTTATGTATTTTTTAAACTAAAAATAGTAGTTATATTTTTTGGCTCCTATTTGTCGAAAACTGAACTGACAAAAAATGTAATGCGTCGAGAAGGCGAAGTGCATATGTCGTGGCCAGATCATAGAATTGATCACTTCATGATGTGGCCGACCATTTCATGAAATGGTTATATTTCATGAAATGGCCAATGCCCGCTGGCCACATCATGATATGGCCTGGCCAGATCAATGAATAATCAGCGTTTGACGATATGATCAGCTAAACGCACGGCCACTTCATGATATGGTCAAACATTGGTGATCATATCATAAAATTAGTTACATTATCTGCTGTTAGAGGCGCTGATATTGTATTGTTCACAGAACATATATACCCTAAAGGGTATTGTTATTGTAATGCATCATGGCGGCGGACAATTATTCTGACAAAAAAGCTAATAATAATAAGTAAAGTAGGGTGACCACGCAACGAAAATTAATGGACTATTATTGGATTTCAAAATAATTGACTTCATGGTAATTGCGGGTGAACTTTTCATAAAATTTGATTTGTTCGATTATTTATCTGGTTAACCTGTCAAACTACAGAACACAGCACAAAATATCGATGCACGTTACTGCGAAAGTTTACTATTTAGTATATTGAATCATTTGGGTTAGGTTAGGTTAGAACAGTGACCAATAACGCGCGAAGGCGAGCGAGCGAAGCGAACGTGCCGCGGCAGCGGCCGCCGAGCGCCAGATCCCCTTAATTTTGGTGAATCAAGCTATTAAACTTTCGCAGTAACGTGCAACGATATTTTGTGCGTCGAAATTCCGCTCCTTTGCTTGCATGGTACGTGCTTCCTTTATTTGGATTTTTTATTAAACCTTTGATATCATGGAAACCCAACATTAATGATATGGCCAAACGTGGATGGCCATATCATTAAACGTTGACGTTTAAACGATATGGCCAATTTTAGTTGGCCATTTCATGAAATACAACCATTTCATGAAATGGCCGGCCACATCATGAAGTGATCAATTCTACGATATGGCCACGACACATACATCCTTATGTGTATCGACACAAAAAGGTGCATGACGCAGCCTAGTTTTTAGACTAGACCTTCTTATTCTAATTCACTTCGCTCTTGCCAGAGCGGTCGTGGTCGTCATGTTGCACTCTGAGTTATTGCAGATGATGTGGGTCGTCTAACGATGTCTCCCCATCTCTCCCTGTTGGTGATCATTCTGGTACACTCGCACAGGGGGCCGCCCACGGCTGATTTAATTTGGTCAGTCCAGGTGACTTTCCGCGCGAGACTGGACCAGGGCGAGCAAACTACGGCCCGCAGGCCATCTTCGGCCCCCAAGGGTTTTAATCACAGCCCGCCGACCCTCCCTTTTAGAGTGTATAGCCATAACAAATAGCTGTAATTATTTGAACCAAAAATATTAATTTTGGCAGAACAAAATGCGTTTTTTTTTTGGAATTCTGGGCCCCTGCTATATTCCTTGTGTTTTTCTGACTACTGATGAAAAAAGTTTGCCAACGCCTGGACTAGACATTTATATGAAACCTGGTGAAACCTAAAAAAGTGACGTAACTTTCTAAGGTTAAAACATACCACGCATACAAAACGTCTCTTTTCAGGCGCTTAGCGACTACACGCTACGTAACCTCATCAGTGTTTAATCTCAAAAAGACAAAACATCACACGTAATTTGACGCAACCTTTCCCGCAATTTGGCAACATGTAATTGAATCTAAGAGGCCAGAAATTAAATTCTTAAAGCATTTAAACTTACATATACAGGGTGTTAACGAATTCGTGTAATTCCTTCAAACCACGTGATCTACTGGTGACACAGATTAACCCTAAATGGGATTTTTTGAAAATCAACTAAAAAAAAAATTAAAAAAAAAAACTTGATTTTCTATTTCTGACCCATTTTAAAGCCTTGAGTTATCTGACTGCAAAGAGCGATATCACGTTAGTCGTGCCTGCCAGCCGTGTCGCCGTGCTTTCATTAATTTATGCATTGCATCGAAATTTTCACACAAATAAAATTTTTTTGCAAAAAAACAAATTCTTATTTTTTTACTGAATCCTTAATAGGTGGTTTAGATACGATCGGTAACAAAACCGCATGAAAAAATAGTAATTTTATTTTTTTATTTTTAATCAAGCTAAATCCCGTGCGGGGCCTGTCTACACCACTAGTAGATCATGTGGTTTTAAGGAATTACACGAATTCGTTAACATCCTGTATACCGTTTTATTGTCAAGCTCTCATCTTTTTCTGATAAATGGATTGTTATACGATATATCTTATTCACTAAAGTTACCTACAGATAAATACTATTCAAGCATTATATAATAGTAAACAAAACAGTTCGATTTGTTTATACTTCTTTGAGGGATACACGGTAAAAATTGATTTTGTCGCTGCATTTAAATGTTTACACAACAAAGACCGTACAAAATTGTCTGCTTGATAATAAAATAAATTAAACCTTGAAAGATTACTCAGGTAAAAATATTCAATCTGCAAAGTCATTTGACAGGTGATATACCAGACGGGCGCACTCTTAAACGCGAGCCGCTGTCGTCCTGTATACGAAGGGTTCGGATGCAGTCAGCACTCTGAAGACTTGGGAGTCGAGGATGCGAAATGAAAACACTAACTTTTGCTGAAAACTTGTTCTATACTTATTTTCACAATAACTTTTACATAATAGAATAATAGAGCCGATAACTAACGAAATACAAGCAAAATATTCGGTAGCTTAGGTACCGCCAATCTTTACCGTAACGAGACCTTCTAAAAACAGGCTCGTTCCTGACTTTATTTTTAACTATTTTTATTATGCAACAGACAGTTTTTGCATAATTACACAGGTATTAAAATAGTAAAATACAAGTGTTATATATCATTTAACAGGTCTTAACATTCTCTACAAAACACCACAAGTTACTTTTCAGTCTAAGGGTCTATTACATAGTTATTACTAGATAAACGGGGAAAATGGTGTCATTTACACTTTACTGTAAGAGTAAGTATCCATTTTCGGCTATGTGTCGAACTTATTCACCTAGATACTTTGTTATTCAACAAAGCACCCTTGAGACTATACTATTTAACTATTTCTAGGTGAATAAATTCCATAGCCGAAATATGATGGTACTTTGAAGATACATGTTAAGACACAAAACTATACAAAATTACGAAAATTTAATGAATTTACTTTTAACTTTAAATTACTTTAAATGACTTTACGTGGCAATATGGAAACTACTGAAAAGGGTTAACCTTATACAAAACGAAAACAAGTCAACAAAACAATGACTAAAACATTAATCAAAAAAAACAGTGTAGAACTTATCAAATAATCGTCCGATTTTCACTGACTCTATTGATTTTACTGTTACAAATCACTTATTCACTTTTTACTCACTATACGCGTTTTCGGTGACGCGTCGTCGCGAACATATCTCCCGCCGTGCAGCGTAGAGACGACTCGGTGCGGAGCTGCACCTCTGCCCGATGAGCGACTGTCACTCACTTGGGCAAAGGTACCAGTTTTTTGGTGGGGCGTTTCAACACACCACCTACAGTGCGCACCTCAACGGTGCGGATCTCGCCGTCGGCGCCTGGGTAGACGGCCACGATCCTGCCCCGCGGCCAGGTATTGCGGGGCAGTTGACCATCAGCGATGAGGACTGGATCGCCGACTTGGAGGGCGGACCCGCGAGCATGCGGGTTGATGATTAGTGATTCCAGGGCGAAGAATTCTCTTAGCTGTTGGTCGAGTTGCTCATCGCGGTTAATCACGTTGTTAATGAAGTGCACTTGCTGTCCTAGGGCGCGTGTATGTGCCCCGTGTAACACCCATCCCAGCGGAGTAAGCGATGCCACTGGTTGGTGTCTAGGACCTCTTCTAGTATCTGTTGCTAGGAGCAGATGCCAATTGTCCTGGCCTATGAGCACTTGTGGGGTGCCTGCTTCATAGGTCAACTGTCCTTTGAGGTCGTGTAGATGTTTGCACTCCGCGATATCTTTCTCGCCGACTGATTGTGGCAGCAGGTGAAAATCCGGAATTGTTCTTGCCCTGAATGGCACTTTGTTGTTGCGTGAGTCACTAAGTGTGACATCCACTCTTCGGGAACCGGGACTGGTTACGGTTATGTTCCCGATTGCCGATATGTTCAAAGGCTCCAGGACTCCTTCCACTCCAATCTGCCTCGCTATGTCCTCCGCGATTAACGACACAGTTGATCCGTCGTCGAGAAGTGCATGTGTTTCTACTTCTCCCGCCGGTCCGATGACTCGGACTGGCACTATCTTGAGGTACGCCTGATTGGAATGCGACCTTGAGCTGGCCACCGTTTCCTGAGCTTCTATTCTATTCTCAGTTTCCTGTTTCTTTTTGTAATGCAGGAGTTGATGGTACGTGGCTATACACCCATCCACACCGCACTTCTTTCGCTTGCATGTGTGCCCCTGTGTTCGAAGACAACGAAAGCACATGTTGTTCTTTTTTGCCAGCTTCCATCGTTTCTCTGATGAGGCTTCCTTAAATTTTGAACACACCGAAGCGTAATGTCCTTCTTTTTGGGAGAGAAGACATTTTGATGCGGATTTAGTAATGGTGGTGTGCGTCCTATTTACGACGCGGCGATTCGTCTGCCTTTCGGAGACGTTTTCTGGCGGTGCGAAGGCGCTGCAGTAGCGGGCTTGTTCAGCCACAAATTCGCTGAACAAGCCGAGGTTTCGCAGCAGCTCCGCATTGATCAGATAATGATCTTTCTTTAGTGCGCGAAGAGTGACGACGCCAGTCCTGACACGACTAGCGAATGTGCAGATATCCTTTGGAGATTCACTGCACCGAGGTAAGTTTCGGAGTTTGTCGGTTTCCGCCCGGGCTATCGAATCCGGGCGGCCAAACTGTAGCTCCAATTCTTTCATTATGTCGTCGGGCTTGGCGTGTCCTATGAGCTCCGAGCTAACTGTCTCGAGGGCTCTACCGCGCAGGCTTCTTCTTAGCCTGGCTGTGTTTTCAACGTCATTGAAGTATCCGCGCGTCGTCTCATAAATGGCGCGAAACGAAAGCCATTCTGTATGGGCTCCGCTGAAGCTCGGTAGGATCATTATGACCTTCGATGCACTAGGTTGCCGCGGATTCCATGTTGGGTCGCTGTTCTTACTGTCAGCGAGCGCAGATATTGCAGACGTTAAATCTGTTATGAAAGGCTGAAGTGTGCCTCGATCTATTCGGTTCTCTCCTGATTTGAGAGTTGAGATTTTCGCCTTCAAATTACTATTTACTATTTTCGATGCTCGTTGTTGGAGGTCCGAAAGTTCTATGTCCGCCGGAGGGTTCTGTGGGGTTATGTCCGTTTGACGGATTTCCTTCTCGGCGGCGTTGACCTCCTTTGAGCTTGGTTCCGGGCCTTCTTCTAGCCAAGAACGCACAAATTCAGTTTTGGAACCGGCGTCATCTATTCGGTTCTCTCCTGATTTGAGAGTTGAGACTTTCGCCTTCAAATTACTATTTACTATTTTCGATGCTCGTTGTTGGAGGTCCGAAAGTTCTATGTCCGCCGGAGGGTTCTGTGGGGTTATGTCCGTTTGACGGATTTCCTTCTCGGCGGCGTTGACCTCCTTTGAGCTTGGTTCCGGGCCTTCTTCTAGCCAAGAACGCACAAATTCAGTTTTGGAACCGGCGTCTTCCAAATAGTCGTCGTCCGATTCCTCCTCTGCTCTTTGTAAAGCTATTTGAGCGAGCTCCAGCTTGATCTTTAAAAAATCTTCACGAGCTTTTAAAATTTTTCTATTGCTCCGAGTTGTCTTATGCGACGGCGACGTTGACGGTTCGACACGGGCGTCACCCCGGGTAGTTATCGGCTGTATATGGCGAATATTCTCTGTAGGTTTCAGTGTCTTGTCACTTAAAGGCGCTGCTTGTGTTGTCACATCTGAAGGTGCAGGTGTAGGCGGGATCACCAACACTGGAGGTGACGGAGGGCGCATCACTTCTATTCCCTCTACTGTAGATGGGGACCGCGGTGGTTGTTCATGGTGTACGGCTGGGGGTGGTGCCGCCGCACGCACCGCGGGCGCTCTCCCTTGCGATCTGGTGACCGGCATTTCTTCAGAGGGTTCGCACAAGGCAGACGCAAGTCTTCAAAAATTTTCTTTGTTCCGAAAATTTTCTATGTTCCGGAAATTTTCTATGTTCCGGAAATTTTCTATGTTCCGGAAATTTTCTATGTTCCGAAAATTTTCTATGTTCCGGAAATTTTCTATGTTCCGGAAATTTTCTATGTTCCGGAAATTTTCTATGTTCCGGAAATTTTCTATGTTCCGGAAATTTTCTATGTTCCGGAAATTTTCTATGTTCCGGAAATTTTCTATGTTCCGGAAATTTTCTATGTTCCGGAAATTTTCTATGTTCCGGAAATTTTCTATGTTCCGGAAATTTTCTATGTTCCGGAAATTTTCTATGTTCCGGAAATTTTCTATGTTCCGAAAATTTTCTATGTTCCGGAAATTTTCTATGTTCCGGAAATTTTCTATGTTCCGGAAATTTTCTATGTTCCGGAAATTTTCTATGTTCCGGAAATTTTCTATGTTCCGGAAATTTTCTATGTTCCGGAAATTTTCTATGTTCCGGAAATTTTCTATGTTCCGGAAATTTTCTATGTTCCGGAAATTTTCTATGTTCCGGAAATTTTCTATGTTCCGGAAATTTTCTATGTTCCGGAAATTTTCTATGTTCCGGAAATTTTCTATGTTCCGGAAATTTTCTATGTTCCGAAAATTTTCTATGTTCCGGAAATTTTCTATGTTCCGGAAATTTCTATGTTCCAGAAAATTTCTATTCCCGAAAATTTCTGTTCCCGAAATTTTCTATGTTCCCGAAAATTTTCTGTTCCTGAAAATTTCTATGTTCCCGAAAATTTTCTGTTCCTGAAAATTTCTGTTCCCGAAATTTTCTATGTTCGCGAAAGTTTCTGTTCCCGAAACTTTCTGTTCCCGAAATTTTCTATGTTCCCGAAAACTTCTATGTTCCCGAAAATTTCTATGTTCCAGAAAATTTCTATGTTCCCGAAAGTTTCTGTTCCCGAAAAATTTCTGTTCCCGAAATTTTCTATGTTCCCGAAAACTTCTATGTTCCCGAAAGTTTCTGTTCCCGAAAATTTCTGTTCCCGAAATTTTCTATGTTCCCGAAAACTTCTATTCCTGAAAATTTCTGTTCCCGAAAATTTCTTCAGTAAAATAATCTTCAGGAATAAGTCCCCAGGAAATAAGTCTTCAAGAATAAGTCTTCAGGAATAACTCTTCAGGAATAAATCTTCAAGAATAAGTCCTCAGGAATAAGTCCTCAGGAATAAGTCTTCAGGAATAAGTCTTCAGGAATTACTGCTTCGTGAATAAGTCTTCAGGAGTAATTTCTTCGTGAATAAGTCTTCAGGAATAACTCTTCAGGAATAAGTCTTCAGGAATTAATCTTCAAGAATAAGTCTTCAGGAATAAGTCTTCAGGAATTACTGCTTCGTGAATAAGTCTTCAGGAGTAATTTCTTCGTGAATAAGTCTTCAGGAATAACTCTTCAGGAATAAGTCTTCAGGAATAAGTCTTCAGGAATTACTGCTTCGTGAATAAGTCTTCAGGAATAACTCTTCAGGAATAAGTCTTCAGGAATAAGTCTTCAGGAATTACTGCTTCGTGAATAAGTCTTCAGGAGTAATTTCTTCGTGAATAAGTCTTCAGGAATAACTCTTCAGGAATAAGTCTTCAGGAATAAGTCTTCAGGAAGTCCTCAGGATGCTGAATATCCGGCTCGAAGGACCAGAGAATATACCAGACGGGCGCACTCTTAAACGCGAGCCGCTGTCGTCCTGTATACGAAGGGTTCGGATGCAGTCAGCACTCTGAAGACTTGGGAGTCGAGGATGCGAAATGAAAACACTAACTTTTGCTGAAAACTTGTTCTATACTTATTTTCACAATAACTTTTACATAATAGAATAATAGAGCCGATAACTAACGAAATACAAGCAAAATATTCGGTAGCTTAGGTACCGCCAATCTTTACCGTAACGAGACCTTCTAAAAACAGGCTCGTTCCTGACTTTATTTTTAACTATTTTTATTATGCAACAGACAGTTTTTGCATAATTACACAGGTATTAAAATAGTAAAATACAAGTGTTATATATCATTTAACAGGTCTTAACATTCTCTACAAAACACCACAAGTTACTTTTCAGTCTAAGGGTCTATTACATAGTTATTACTAGATAAACGGGGAAAATGGTGTCATTTACACTTTACTGTAAGAGTAAGTATCCATTTTCGGCTATGTGTCGAACTTATTCACCTAGATACTTTGTTATTCAACAAAGCACCCTTGAGACTATACTATTTAACTATTTCTAGGTGAATAAATTCCATAGCCGAAATATGATGGTACTTTGAAGATACATGTTAAGACACAAAACTATACAAAATTACGAAAATTTAATGAATTTACTTTTAACTTTAAATTACTTTAAATGACTTTACGTGGCAATATGGAAACTACTGAAAAGGGTTAACCTTATACAAAACGAAAACAAGTCAACAAAACAATGACTAAAACATTAATCAAAAAAAACAGTGTAGAACTTATCAAATAATCGTCCGATTTTCACTGACTCTATTGATTTTACTGTTACAAATCACTTATTCACTTTTTACTCACTATACGCGTTTTCGGTGACGCGTCGTCGCGAACAGGTGAAGATTAATTAATTAGAAACAGTCTGTTAACAAAAACCTTAGTGCTACAGCTACAATAGTAAAATGTCCGTTTAACATTTTTTGGGAAAGACGCGAATAAGATTTATTACCGTTGTTTATTTTTAGTATGTTTACGATGCACTATGAGTTTATAATAAACTCTCCTTGAGTGTATTAAACATAATCACTCTGAAATATTAAGATGGGTGGTGAAACGGGGCTGCGTGGAGGCTGACGCAATAAAAACTAGATGATTGACGATAAAGTTGAAAGTTATGACATTTTTTATTCGTGCTTTAATGGTTTTAGAAAATAAACAAGTTGCTAGTGCCAGCAATAAAATAATTTTCAACTTGTGTAAATAACAACGCAAGATGTTCTCAGTATCAATTTAATTACTTAATTTTCCTCGTCGCTCCTTCTCCTCTTTCTCGACGTTTTCCATTACTGAGAATAATGATTTCTAATGTCGTTGAAGATTTTTGTGTACCGTTCTTAGGGGGTATTTCACCAACCTATCAATAATGTAGTTCGCAACTATTCATCAAATAAGCTAAATGTGACCTATAAATATAACATGAGTTCAACAATCTTGTCATTGTCACTATTGATATGGTTGCGAAATGCAAATGTTAGCTATTGAAAAATTTAGAGACCGAATTAGCTTAATGAACAGCAGTGGCGAAGGCTCCATACAACTCGATTCCTATCGGCTTCCCTTTCGAAATATGGCAAATACTAGTATCTATTATTTTCAATTATCATTTAAACAAATAATTGGTCCGGCTTCCCTTTTAAGAAAATTCAGCCTTCGCCACTGATGAACAGTTAAAGATAGGTTGGTGAAATACCCCCTAATTCTGATAAAAGGCAATATTTACAGGCAGTAGATAGTTCTGCCGATTTTTGATCACACCCGATGAGGGCCTCTTACACGTGGTCTTGTTATCGGTAGCGGGTAGCACTGGGCAATGTTGACAAAGGAAGGTAGTCGTCGATATGGATCAACGCACCCGAGGTTATAAACGCGGTGGTCATTCGACGAAGCGGGAGCATTCGGTGCTGAACAGCTGAAGAAGTCTGACCTTTTATATCTGACTAGCTTGTCTTTATTTTATGATCTTGTAATAATTGTGTAAAGTATTACATTGTGATCTAGTTCATGTTACTAACATTAACCCAAATACAAGTAGGTTCTCTCAGTGGTGGAGAGTCTATGTTGGTTTTATTTACTACATTTACCTTGCTCGCAAGTCGCAATCCTGACATAATGATATTAACTATAACTGTAATGAAAGAATCACTCCTGAACTATTATGTTGTTGTGTCGTTTACAGTCTTGGTTCGTGATATATGGCCAAAGTATTGAAGCATTCGACATTCAGTATAAAACCGCCACCGATAGCTAACACGTTCAATTTTGTTTTCGAGATCGGTTAACTAGCCTGCATTTTTAGCCTTGCTTTCATAAGGGTGAAACTCAATTTTAAAATTGCTCCTCGCGGTGCTTAATCAATTTGCTGGTAACAGTTTTTTAAGCGAATTTTCGAGAACGAACGATGAAAGATGATGAATTGCTAATAGTCGCAGATTGAATTTGTTTAGGGTCTCCCCTCGACGTTCTTCTCAATGCTGGAGTCGTGATCTCTATGAAACATTTTTCTGTGAACTATATTCCACCATTTTGTTCTATAAAAAGTAGGTAGGCAAGGCGGATAGCGTCGCTAAAATCGGAGTCGAGGTGTCAAGTGATGATTAGACCAATACGTAAGACTTCGTCCCTTAGGTCTCTTTTCTTCCACCTTGACAGTGACTGTATATAATGTATTCCCCGTTAGTAAATTCTCTGTTTGTAAATTTGGATGGTTTTGACAATATGTATATCGTGTATTCTGACAACGCTCACTATTCTCCCGAAGAAGGAAAGGTGTAAAATTTTGCGGTATACCGAGATCTGAGAGACTGTCCAGACTGTTTGAATTAACACAATCAAAGCCTTCCTGTAATCGATAAAGCATATTTCCATCGGGATGTCGAATTCATAAAACTTTTCAATAAACAATCTGAATTATGCATTTGCTCTTTCGTGCCTTAACCTTTCACAAATCTTGCTTGTTCCTGGGGGATTTGCGGGTCCAAATAACACCGGATGCGGCTGTTTAATATGTGTAGCATGATTTTGGTACAGTGAGAAATTAGAGCAAGGGTGCGATGGTTGCCACGTTTATTGGTCGATTGTTTTTTGTGGTATGGCAGGATGATTGACTTTGCCCAGTCTGTAGGCAAATCACCATGCTGCCACGTGTGGTTGCAGATACTGTGCAGCATATTGAGACCCTTCTCCTCTAACACTTTAATTATTTCCTCAGTGATTTGGTCAGGTCAGAGCCTTCTTGTCCTTCAAGCGAGTACTGGCTGCTGTGATCTCTGTTCCGAGTATTGCCGGTTCTAGCTCTAGTTCGTTCCAGTTGTGTTACATAAGTTATATTTATTTTAGTAAAAAAGTACCGTGTTATGTATAATTTAGACGTTTATGAGATGAATGTAAATTTTCAGCGTTAATGTTTATCTTTACGTCTAGTAAGTTTTGTCAAATTTATCTTGTGGTGTATAGTTCATTTTAACCATGATTTAGCGTTTTACGGTAAGCGTCCACGTGTATGAAGCGTACGGATCATCAGACAAATCCGTAAAGTGTAGTGCGTCCACTGCGCTCGCAGCATTCGGAATACGAGCATGCGCGAGATGAACAAACGGATTTTTGACATTGTGATTGGGTTCAATTCTAAGGCTGCTTTTCCATTTGAGATATGTGCTACGGGTGTGTTTCAAACCAGTCAATAGGATCGCTTTATTTTACGAACCTTGACACATTATTTTTCCTTGAGAGTTTGTAAACTATTTTATTTAAGTGTCCGCATCATAAACAATTATTGCTACCTGCTTTGAGTTCCGTTCCTACAGACAAACCGTGGAAACGATTTTGTGGGGCATTGACCTCAATTAAGGTTAATGTAACGTCTTTGTAATAAATAAATAAGTAATAATAAATAACATGTTCGAAAATCAAGCGATTCTACCACCACACATCTTTGGTGGAAAAGAACCCTAATAAGTAAAATGCGATCTGTGCAATGCGTACGATTTGTAAAGGTGAACGCTTCTATATAGAGCGCCTTATTTATTTATTTTTTAAGATCTTTTTTCTATATTTTTTTACGTTTATACATTCGCATAGTCACATCGCTACGCAGGAGTATATCATTCAAGAGTTTGCCTCAAAAGAGTATGCTAAACATCGTCAGTCGCGAATTGTTGTGTTCCTTGGTCGGCGAGCTATAAAAGCGACATGAAAGGCTTCCGCAATGCTCACACACCTCCGCCGCAGGTTTCCGCTGCAGGCCGCTGTTCAAAGCGACTCGCATGTTGTATGAATGACCGGCGACATCGCACTCGCAGACATATCCTCCTCAAAGTCCTTAGAGACTTGTTTGAGGTCGCGACGTCACAGGAAACCGCTCGGAAAAGTTTCAAGTTGCATGTGACAGTCTAATGTTCATCTTGCGCTTTCAACTTTCAATTCCTCTTGCGTCAAGCGCATGCAATATTGATTGCCATAAGACGCATGCAGCTTATCGTCTACACCGGTGCGCCTCGGTCAGTCGTAAGTCGACATACAATAGACGGATTAGCGTGCGCTAGGGGCATGCGCTTTTGTCGAACTAGTATTAAGGCATGCGCTATGGCGCTTAACGCATGATTCAGACGAAAACGCAAGTTGAACATGAAAGCGCACTGGTGTAGACATAGCTGATGTACCGACTCTATAAAAATCTGTTCACCGAATCTCGAATATACAATTTCGTTTCACGTCCAATTAAGTTAACAAATATTTAACCTATTAACTGCGTTAAACGAAAACAATACATTCACGGGAACCGATTGTTCTCGGAAATGTAGTAGGGCAAGTGTAATTTCAACGAAGAGGCGACGTTGTAAAAATAACAGCACTTTCATTTGTGAATGATAGTTCATTAGGTGTTGGGGGCGTGACTAATGATGTCACCCCCATATGCTCCACTAGGAAATGGCTAATCTGAAGGTTCCATTTGGAAAAGTGCTTATTAAAATTCATGTAAGAGTTAGCCAGTCTTTTTTATATTAAAAGAAAAAAGATTCTTTTCTTCAGTATTATCCACGTGTAGTGTCCCTGCTAATAACTTAATGGAGTCTGCTATAAAAAGAATGGTCGCGGTCGGGAACAAAACAAATGTACGTGTCTATTTTTTAATATTTCATGAAGCGAACGATGCTTTTTCTAGCGGTCTTTTGTTCTTTTCCTCGAAGTCACTCGCTTTTTAATGAAACGCACGTCGTAAGCGAGAGAACAGATGCGGCAGCCTTTCAAAGGAATTGTGGGAGAGCGCATAATATGTATGTATCGGAGTGCTCTTAGCGTATCGAGTGGATGAATCTTTACATTTCCTCGCCCGACTCAGTTGGCTTACATTGCTAGCGCACCACGAGATACAGTTTACGAGAACATACGTATTCGAAGCATTACTGAGTAACCGCAACAGACAAACGTTTGTAAACAAATTTTAGAATTAAAAATAGAGTGCTTTTTGCTGTTCTAAATATACCAACCTAGATTTATGGCTGGATTTCAGGTTAAAATTAGGTTGCATAGTATACATATTGAATTATGTGATATTAAAATTAAATACGAAGGCGGTAATGAGTTGTGCGATATATTAAATTTCAAATTGGTTCTCAGTATCAATCACAATGTGTAATTTGTATCCGTTAAACAATATTAACAATAGTAACAGTGGTAATTATTCGTGGATTGCTATCGCTGCGATCTATAATGAGACAGAGTGATGCAAACGGTATTTACGAAATGTCAACATAAATCTTACTTTAACGAGTATCTCGATTTAAAAGTAGAAATAGTGCGAGGTGTTAAACCTAGCCGGTCGAGACTGGTTCAGTTTTATACGGTTGTTTACCTAGTAAATCTATTTAGTCATTTCCTTTACGCATATACAAAATATCTAATTTCGAATTCTTATTCGCAATCGCATCAAAAGTTTAGAAAATGTAGGAAGGGCAGTGAAAAATCGAGCCGGTTTGACTTATCCTGGATGTAATTACGCAAATCCATAAAAACAAATATCTATAAACGAGGTTACTCGGAAAGGGGATACTAATCTGAAAGGGTGATCAAGTACCTATAATAATGAGTAACTTTTGTTCTACAACTTTCCCCAAAAGTCAATAGTTTAAGACAAATAGCTGTTCACAGATTTTATAAAAAAATACGCTTAAATCTATCTATAATCAGCTGTGTTTACATTTTAGGTCATATTTGGGGTCACGGGTTAGAAGCTCCATCTTCTAAATTGCTTTAAAACTGTCTATCAGTTATACTTTTAGTGCCCCCTTTCCGACTAATCTTGTATAATTTATAAAAATAGTGTTTTTCGCGTAGGCTAAATCACCACCTTGCTCCAAGGCGGAGATTTAACTCAGAGTTCGAAGATTCTCTTATTTCCATATCATAATCCACAAGACTATAGATATTAACAACCGTAGTTAAAATATCCAGCTACTTGTATTTGCATTTCAAGATAAGTAGTCTGTCATAACCGCTTCCTGAAGCGATGTAGGGCAAGAATATGATTTCAGATTTAGCTTCGCTGCGGCGGAGCACAAGATATGAGATTTCTCGACTGTCAACACTGAAATTGAGTGTAGTATCTGATGTATAATAAGTACTTATAATCATTTCATGGTTTCATGACATACTTATTTACGTGCCCTCGTCTACTATTTTGGTAAATATGGGAATTCTCACGTGAAAATTAAGGTACCTATCCTTATGGACCAGCTTCTTGTATTTAGTTGATTTTAAATAAAGTGTTATACAAGGTGTAACATAAATAACGCACAACCTTTTAATGGGTTACTGTACTCATCATTATGAATAACTTTTACTATGGGAACAAAACGAAATCGCGAAAAAAAAATCAGCTGTTCCCCACATTTTGACGAGTTATGCGAACATACATCCTGGGTTTGAACTCGCAAACCGGTGCTTATGTAACCTCCGGGCCACCACGACATAAGCCTTACCTCGTTATTAGTATAGATTTCCTAATGAAGCTCTAGGAATATTATCGGTATTCATTTCATACTTTATTACAATGAGAAAAGGTAAACGTCCTTGATGTTAAATTTCCAAAAATTGTGTAGGTACGTTTAAAAAATAAATACCTACCGTACCTATGGAAAAAAAACAATAAATAAGTGGCATATTTTGTTGCCTGCTTTGAATTCGTTCATAAAGGTTTCCGAAGACAAAAGTCGGCCTTTCGTTATTCAATATTTCGCCGAATACAGTGAAAAACATTTTGTAAAACAGAACAAATAAATAATAAATTCCATGATTTTGCTTTTGTGCTTTGTTCTTTAGCCTTTAGGTCTAACCGTAATAGAATAAACAAAAACAATAACCGATATTAGAACGTTTGCGTAACTGCCGAACGAGTGTTCTTAAGTTTGATTACCAGGTCGTGCAAAAAGTTTTCGGGTTTATGTTAGAAAGTTGTTCTCAGTGTGGAATGTTTCCTTCCAAACGAGACTAAATATACCTACTGTAATTAGAGAACTATGAGTATAAAGCAGTCCCTTTTTTATTTCGAGTGGGAAACCCTCAAAGAGCTGCCGGCCTCCTGCGGTGAGGCCGGGTAGTTATACCTTTGCGTACTCCTACGGGGAACGCGGGCATGACAGTTATACAGGGTGTTAACGAATTCGTGTAATTCCTTAAAACCACATGATCCACTACTGGTCACACACTACTGGTGTAGACAGGCCCCTCACGGGATTTAGCTTGAATAAAAATAAAACAAAAAAAAAATTTTTTTTTTCATGCTGCATTGTTGCCGATCTTATCTAATCCATTCAGTAAAAAATAAGTTGTTTTTTTTTGAAAAAAATATTTTATTTTTGTGAACATTTCGATGCCACGCATAAATTAATGAAAGTACGGCGTCACGGCTGGCAGGAACGACTAACGCGATATCGCTCTTTGCAGTCAGTTATCTCAAGGCTCTAAAAAGACTCAGAAGTTGAAATCCAAAAAAAAAATGTTGAACATTTTTTTTTGGTTTATTTTCGAAAATTCCCATTTAGGGTTAATCTGTGTCACTAGTAGATCACGCAGTTTGAAGGAATTACACGATTTCGTTAACAGCCTGTATACGTGTAAGCATGTATTGCACTTTCATATTATTTTACTGGCTTATTGTTGTCATGTGAAATAACTCGTTAACGCCTATTATGATCTCTCATGGCTCACTGAAATTCTGACCCTTGTCAGTTACCCATTTGTGAAAATGTATTACCATTACTTTAGTCGTTATAAGTATGTTCATTTATTATCCACAATTTAATGAAGTTCCGTTCATGTTTCAATTTTATTTCCACCTCCGCACAGTTGAGAAGAAAAATCGTTATTGATTGGTTAATTTACATACGACATTTCAAAATATGATCTGAATCCTACTTTGGAATGTAACCTAGCAAAATCGGAAACCCAAAATTCCGTTTTAGTATGCTTTTTTAAATTAGCCTGATCAAACAGCTTGTCAAATGCGATGAGAGCGATCAATGTACAGACTGACATGGATCTAAGTGAACGTAGTGAAATAGAGTACTAATATGAAATGTACTGAATTCGATAGGTTTTTGACATCTTCCTTCACAAGCAGCGCCACCATCCACGTCCATTTAGAGCCATGTTGGACATTCATTATACCTGTAGGTCAAATAAAAACACGTTAAATGCAAAGATATACTGAACAAAACCATAATACTGTTAACTACTACTATAAATAAATAGTGGGTAGTCGAATATGCGTGCATACCCCTAATAGTAAGCAAAAGACAGGAATTGAAATGGGTCTTTGCTTGTTGGCGATTATTAATGTGGTGAGAAAGTGCTTTCATTACATATCATTTTATGAACTCAAACACAATGGGTCTGCAAATAGTCATAGCGGAGTGCCAAGCTACCGCATATTCTAAGTTCATCTTCAAACTCTTATCGAGACAAGTCAATCGATGGGTCTGCCTGATTATTAGCTATTGACGAGTAGTGATGAAGTTAGAACCTTCCGATTCAAACCCTCGATTAGATCACAGGTTTGCATGAAGTCAATCGGAATCAAATACTTATCCATTGTGTGGCTGAGATTCCTACACCAACTGTGACAAGAGCGAAAATAAAATGACATAACCGATTTCCATCAAACACAGCTTATAAAAATCCCGATTAAACTAGTTTTCAAACAAAAAAACGCATTGAAATCGTTCCATCCGTTTGGGAGCTATGATATGCCACAGACATACAAACAAAGGCTTCAAGCTTATAACACCCGTTTTTTGCCTCGGAGGTTAAAAACACATGTATTCTTTACCTGCTCAAGTATACTTGATTTCCAAGTTTCAAATAAATACAATAAGCACGTTTTGTAAAAAAAAAAACACCGGTCAAGTTTATTAAACTTCAATCGAAACATTGCTACACCGCTTATTTATTTTGCAAATATGAAACCAAACATTCATAAACTTCATTCCATTCGCTAGTTGAAAAAGTTCTCTCGTATAAAAACGAAGTTACGCTGCGGAGTTTGAAAACAAATTACGTACTTACTCTCTGGCGAGGATACAAAAGGTCTATTCGGATATTCGAAGGTTCTAGTTATCTACTATTTGTGTGTATTTAATTGACTATTACTTACCTTTTTCGTATTAGAAGAGGTATAAATAGGGCAAATCTTTCCTTCCTTCGATGGAACGTTTTCGGATTTCGGACGTTTATTGGATTAGTTCGTGGCTCATGTTGCAAGAAGGTTTTCTTGTCATTTGAAAGGTATTTCGGAGTCTTATTCGAGGTACGCAATATTGCTTTATGGAAATTTGATAGGGTCGCTTGTTAAGGTTTGCTTGTTAGCATTATAATTAGAAAACAAATAAAGGTTAAATGAATCATGCTTGGCCTGGGACACTGCCGTGCCCCTTGATGTTAACATTATTATAATTATTGTGTACGTTAAGCCTGTTTACATTATAATTATGTAACTGTACCTAATATTGTATGAAGTGATATAATAATTTAGCTTTGTAATTCACGGAAATGCCGCAAATTAATTTGAATCGTGAAGCGTACCTTTGATAAAGAGATTGTCCAATTCGTACACTTTCTGAAAGAATTTTAGATATAAGCAATTCTTCAATAAACAAGATAGCTGTGCGGGATTCAACATCAACAATGAGAACGTAGGGAAACTTTGAATTGAATTTGACAGATTGAGATAAGATAAATTATTTTCCGAGTCAGTAATCAATTAACGAATACTAAACGAATCATGATAATTATTACTACCTACACCGGCCCGATCCAGATCCACTTCGCTCACAAAATTGAAAGCGTGTGACACTGATTGTAAGATATTCAATTATATTTTTATATAACATATACCTACGGAATCCGCACACCCTCTACGCGTGATTTATGTGATGAGGACCCCTAAATTCCCATTACCATGTCGTAATATTGGCGAGATAGCGAAATTCAATTTATGAGTTTCAACTCTAGATAGATTGCTAGCCTAACCTAATTTAAAGATAACATTTCACTTGCCTACGCAAACATAAAACTTGTAGAAAATACAATGCCTATTCACAGTTGAGTCGAATGAAAATGTACAGGGAAATATGTTTGAAAAGATTGAAGTATTCCCGAGTTATTTGTGGGTAGCTCGGTAAGCACAATGCTGGAAGTAATTACTTGGGGAGCCGACGTGAGACGAATATGTAGTGTGTACTTGTAGGTGTTCAAAAGTAACGGAATTATTATACAAATAAATTATGAATAAAATAAGTATTGCCAGACAAAAATGTGACATGTGTTTTTGAGACAATCTGTGCTTTGAAGTTGAAATAAAATATGTTTTTTCATTTAAAAAATCTGAATTCACCACAAAATTAAATAATGAATCGAGAGAATCAGTTTACTTAACCACATAATATTATACCTATGAAAACCATTTTGAAATTTTAGGTATATTTTTATGTAAGCAGCCCTTTTCACCTTTAGTTGATTCTTGGCGTTTCTCTACAAAACGTTGCCATACAAAGAACATCAAATATTAAAAAAAAAAACAAAACATGGGTAATATAGCTATTTTACGATTTTTGATGATGTCGCTTACGTTTTTTCGATAGCAGTTTCCTAACGGCTATAATTTACGGAATGACAAGCTATCAGGACTAATCTTTGGGTGAACAGAGTATAGTAGTAAGTTCTATACAGGATGTCCCTGGAAGTATGGATCAAATCGAATAGGGGCGTAGGCAAGGTCATTTTAAAACTTGTAGCAAAAACTTGAGTAAAATTTTTGCCAGACCAA
The DNA here is from genome assembly GCA_905220435.1 of Amphipyra tragopoginis. Classification (NCBI taxonomy): domain Eukaryota; kingdom Metazoa; phylum Arthropoda; class Insecta; order Lepidoptera; family Noctuidae; genus Amphipyra; species Amphipyra tragopoginis. The sequence goes on from HG991997.1 coordinate 16,626,664, forward strand.
AAAAGCCGTTGCAGTAAATGTATTTTCTTATTAAACACATATTTTCTAGCTGCGAAAAAGTATTATCACAAGAAAGGTCTCCAGTCCGCCAAAGTCCTGAAAAAAAATGATAGCTCTGATAGTTTTTTTATGCTTTTTTTCTATGCGAAGTGATTGAAACAAAAAACAATAATTGCTCATAACTTTTGAACCGTAAAAAATTGCACCGATATTCTCAGGGTTAAAAAGTTTGGAAATGACATTGTCCACGCTCCTATTCGATTTGATCCACACTTCCAGGGACACCCTGTATAGTTAACAGTTCAGCTACCTAATTTGAAAATAAATCAGTAACATGATTTATTTTCTAATTAAGTAGCGTTTTAAGCAACAGCGGTTTACAAATTTTGCGATTGAAAATTGTCAACGAACAGGAATTTAAGATTATGGCATAAAGAGCATTACGTTTAATAGACGAGTTTTCAGGCTAATAGCCGTTCTTGATATTGCTTGTTCGGCAGATTTACGATGTGCTAAACCAAAAGCGTTCGATTCAACCGACATTTTCCTCCCACTGACAATATTAAAATGTATTCCGATATTGAGGGATTTATATTATATTTTATATCTACGATTTAAAAGCATTACACCTGCGTTCAATTCCTTTGTTTAAACCCCCGGCATTTAAATGGACCTGCCGTTACTTGTTAACGATTATTAAAACCTCGAGCACGGTAATTATGGACACAATAGATAAGACAATTAAGTGTCGTCCTAGGACGACGGGAGGTACGCAACCGGTTGGTGAAAAAGTACTTTCCATGACAAATCATTTCAAGCAAAAACACTATAGCTATATCTACACCAGTGCGCTTTCATGTTCATCTTGCGTCTTCGTCTGAGGCATGCTATAGCGCATGCCTTAATACTAGTTCGATAAAAGCGCATGCCCTAGCGCACGCTAATCCGTCTATTGTACGTCGGCCGTACCGGACGCCGTCGGATAGTCAGAGGCGCACCGGTGTAGACGATAAGCTGCATGCGTCTTATGGCAATCAATATTGCATGCGCTTGACGCAAGAGGAATTGAAAGTTGAAAGCGCAAGATGAACATGAAAGCGCACTGGTGTAGACATACCATATGGATTTATAACAAGCCATTCAGGATCACCGAAATGACTAGTTTGTGCTAATTGCCACCCAGAGCCACCTTCCAAGTCCATCTTCAGTCCCTTGGTACCCTAGGTATTTACTGGTGGGTCTGCCTGATATTAGCTACAGTTCACCCATTGGGAACTACGATGCCCCAGACTGATAAAAGTATCAAACATATAACATCCCTATTTTACTGTCGGGTGTTAAAATCCAGTATTTCAGTCTTCAAAATTCTCATCTAAAAAAAGATGGCCCTTTTTTGCTAGACGTGCCTTTGCCTGTAACTAATAGTGAATATTGAAGGCAGACACTGAAATAAAATGTGGTTCTAAGTCTCACTCCAAGGCCGTTCAATACAGAATAACTCTGTTTATTATCTCACTGAAATATTTACTTCACATTAATGTAACTTTATTACAGTAATTTGGTATTCGTAACAAATAAAAGTTTTATAAAAATATTCTGAAATACATAAAATATGCCAGTAATTGGACGTTAAGGATCTCAGTAAGTTGTTGAAGATAAAATAATGATATCACAAGAAGGGGGCGATTGCGGTTAGTCTATTATATTTGAGTTATCATAAAATGGAAAACAAAGCGCCAAACCAAAGTTACGCAGTGGAACTTGCTAGTGGATTTGGCGCTTTACTACTACCTACTACTGCTCGGTTTGGATGTCCAAAACCGAATCGTTCTGCTTACCAATATGGTAGCATTTTTCATTAAATTCTTGGCATATAAATAGACTCGTAAGCTAATTTTACCTGTGACAGCTACTAACATATGAAAGGGTCTGCTATGCAAAGGTGTTTTTGCTTTTTTATTGGTAAAGATACAAGAGTTTAAAATGTAATTAATAACGCTCGGTAAATCTTAGGAATCGGCCAAAAATCGTTTTTTTTTGTCGCATCTGATGGTAGGCGCAGGCAGGGTCTAAGATGGAGCACACGAACCCAAGTAACAGAGATATAGAGGGGTATATCCCTACAGCTCTCACATACACACGACGGAATACAGTAAACTGCTTGGCGCTGGACTTTAATGTGAGGGAGCTAGCCAGGCGGATCGAATAGATCCTACCACCAAGCGTGCTGTGTTTTGTTTAATCTTACAACACGTGTCTATTCCCAGTGTGCGGTGAGGAAGTTTTATATTCTAGCCCCCACACGGAATAAATTGAGATCGTTCTCACTTCTCAGAAGCACTATTCTAGTTTATAAGGCACTTATCACAAGCGATGAAATAATGGACAAAGTAACATCTCGGATAATTGAGATAATATGTATGTAACGTGCTCACGTTCCCCGATTAATCTTAACTAAATCACTTTTAAACGTTTTGTCACAAAATATTCTTATTCATTTCACGAGTGAAGTGAAGTGACAACGACGCCGAAGTAAAAGAAATAAACCCTCGTGTATCTTTAAAAATATACACATGTATTTTCATATCATGTAAGAATTTATCTATGAAGGATAAAAAACATCTTAAGCACATTTTATGTCGCTAGATTTTATGTAGGGCCGTATATATTTTTACTGAGACATACTTCTTAAGTTCAATACAAAATAGAGGTGATTAATATTTCTGTCTGATTTGTTACTTAAATACTCGTAACCCCGGGGCCACATAAGCGAGATTCGAGGAATGTCCGCATTGTAGTGATAATTATGTGTGGCCAAGCAATTCGTCGTTCTGCTGGGACTATATTGGCGAGAATCGACGAATGTTCACGTTGTCGCGACAACACGGACACGAATGTGGCCTCAATATAACTAACATACTACGTAACGTAGCTCTCGCGTAGAGACTACAGAACGCCACGTGCTACGATCCTTTTGAACCCCGTTTTGCTATAGCAAGTAAAACAATGATTGGAAATGTTATACCAAGAAGTGTATTCTTCTGTCTATAGCTACATATCGGATTTCTTCGTGTTCTTTCCTCCTCCGGTAAAGCTACAAAGGTCACGATTTATGTAACATTTGTCATACTTACTTTACAGGATAATGCCGTTCACTACGTAAAAGGTGTTAGAATATTATCGTACTTATCACAAGGGAAGTCTTTATTACAGACCATTGAGCATTTTCAAACGATTTACCCCCATCTTGTAGATACGGGCTCATGATTATGAATGTATATCCCTAGTATACCTAGGTACTCGTAGTTTAAATAATGACTGAAAAAAGTTTTAGTTTGACAGGACTGATGCTCGTTTAAAAACATTGTTTCATGGAAAAATCGGAAAAAGGCAAATGACGAAAAAAAACTGCTTTTCCAAATAAAATAAAACAAAGTTGCTTATCAAAATGCATGGAACATCTGATTTTTGTTTCACGAATTCTGGTTTTATCGTTTATTAAAAGTTGTACGGAGTGATGAGCAGAGTACATGGTTTTCGGATGAAGAGTGACTATATTCATGAGAGTCATGCTGTATTCATAAGTGAACATCCAAAACTGACGTACTTTTTTTGTATTTATTATAAATGCCATGTCTGCCGGATGCCGGCTAAGCGGTGGGCCCGCATATCACAAGACTGGAGCCCTGACACTGTTAGACCGGGTCGCGGCAGACTGAAAAGAAGATGGCGGGACGCCTTGGATGGGTTCCTCAGGAATTGGCGAGATGAGGCACAACATCGAGGAAAGTGGAAGGAATGGGGGGAGGTCCCTTTGCCCTTTGTGGGACATTACTGTCAAAAAAAAGGCTGGAAAAAAAATATGAATGTAGAGTAATGAAATTTATTTATTTTTCGAATGGTAATGAGCGAAAGATGTGCACAAAAAACAAACATGTGTATGTTGTCGTTAAGGCAGGTGAAATAATGGTTTAATTTTGACCACAAGCGACATAAGTATCAATTAATTAATACCCGTCGTTGTTCTTAGAGATACTCGTATATGAGAATTTACTCGTCACATTTAGATATAATACCTACTAAAGCCTGTAAATAAGGTAAGACTAACCTACATACACATCTAAAGCATCTTTCTCTGTTATGAAACGATGAAAAAAACATTTACGAACATTTAAAATTATGTTAATAACAAAACAAAACAATGACTGTTAAACGAATTTAAGATGGACGTTTTAGTAAACCCTGTTCTATGGGATTATCTGATAAAAAATGAGATTATGTACGGTATTTAAAAAATAAAAATGCTGAGATAAAGCTCAAATCTGTGCAATCTATATCTAAACTTATCTATATAACAGCCGGTGTTGTAACTCATTGTTTGTTGAAGATAAAAAACGGATTAAGTTTAGCAGCCTATATTTTATTGATGATACATAAACGCTATGTGGTCATGGTAAAGAATAAGCTATCCCAAAGGTACGACCAAACAACTAAGAAATAATGTCAAGCCGATGAGCAGAAGCACTTTGTGCACTACAAATAAGACTGCTTACGATGCGACGATGCCTGCACGAGTGACGATACTTAAGTACGTCCGGCGCACCCTGGGCAGTCAACCCCGCGACCTTGCTGATTGGCTAATCTTTTCACCATGACATTAGCTATTCTCATATAGCTCACACACACAGCACACGTGAGGAGAAGACCTTCCTTTTTGTTAAGTGCGATGATTTGATGACATAGACACATAACTCTGTAATTGCGCTTAGGAAGTAAGTATAGCTTCGAATCTAATGATTTTGTAGGTCTAAAAGAGCCAACTGCAGTTTGGTTTTGTAACATCAAACTTCAAATCTCTTTTATTCAAAATAGACTAGAAGTACTTAGTTCTTTTTGAACGTCAATATTAGGTACATATAAGGCAGTCTCCTAAGTCCCTTCACCGCTTCCTAGTGTTTTTGCTGTGAAGAAGAAACGGCATAACAAACTCCCCATCAACATCATCCAAAATCATCTTTAATTTAAGGGCTGGGTACTTATCAGTGTAGCAATCTCTATTTCTCTCTGTCCAAAGTCAATTCCTTCAGTTCTCTGTATGTTATCACTTCTGTTTTTTCCTTAAATTAGTCTGTGTACCTTCTTCTTCGTCTACCTCGTTTTCTCTGTGCCTCTAATTTACCTTCTATGTTGTTGGTAAAGTTATAAAGTTGTCGTGCCGCAGTAAGTGACCAATAATTTTTCCATTTCTATATGTTCTAAAATTTGATTTTTCTCTTTGACGAAATATTCTAAGCACTTGGAGTCAAAGCTTTGTAACGGACAAACAAATAACACAAATGTAACCGATTGCCCGCAGGTACCTTGGTATTCAAACTTATTCAAGCGGCCGTCAAATCGAATCAAGATTGCAAATGAACTGTGAACTGTTAGTGTACGATCTGTGGGTGATCAGCAGAGGTGTACTGCTTAACCTTTAGGGGTTCACCAACCTGATGACGCAAATAGTTTATTTTTCCTCAAAATACATGCGATATGTAGTTCTAGAGTATTGTTATGTACAGACAATAAGACATTTAGTGTTAAACATCTTTAAAATGTATTATATATAAAATGTATTATATATACTATTTCAGTCAATTGTTTGAAGTTAATAAAGACAGAATGATGTTTTAAATATGTTTAACACTAAATGTCAACAAGTCGTTATGCAAGCGAGCCTTTATAAGTTCCAATGTGCATGTTTATCTAAATAATAATGACATGAACAAATGACACGTAGGTAGCCGTTGAAGTGGTAATTAGTATTTATGTATTTATAGGAATCTGTAAAGTATATCTGCCGTCCGATTTCTAAAAGACCGTTAGTGCCATTACGCACTGTCAACTGGCCGCCGGAGACTTGGTCTATGTTCTATGTTAGGAGATGTGGTTTCCGCACTTAGTCCTTTAAGTGGACCATCATTCCAACCAGCCCACCTCCTTCCAGAAGCAGATTAGGGCTCTCAGTCCGCTCAGAACATTTGCGAGTGATTTCGGTGCGCCAAGGGTTGTTTCTCGTATTCGGGTGAGCCCTGTGCATTCCAGGAGCACGTGTGCGACCGTCTTTTCGGCCTCCATACATGCTCTGCACAGAGGGCTGTCCGTTATGCTTATCGTGTGGAAGTGTTTGTTTAGTGATCAGTGTCCGGTTATCGTTCCAGTCACCATTCGCAGGCTGCTCCGGTCCAGGCGCAGCAGGCGCCTTGTCAGTCTGCCATCCATGAGTGGCATGGCCTCCTTGGATTGCCTGCAGCCTGGGGCTGAAGTCCACCAGTTCTGTGCCTGTGTGTGAGTAAACTCCTTAAGCCACCTGCGTAGTTGGTTGAAGGGGACGGGTATTTGGTCTCTAGGCGACCAAAACATAAGCAAAGTCGCCCGGGCGACCGGCGACCAAGTGCGTAAACACCTATTTAAACTATAGAAAGTCATAGTCGCCGTCGACCAAGTCGCCGGCGACCAGTCGTAATGGCTCTTAATTGAGTAAACCTTATTTTGAATTATGAGCAAAAACGTGTAAAATGGCTGTCTCTAGAAATTCTGAAGACATACAGATGTTTTTGTTGTACCAAATTATTGGGCTAAGCTCTCATTGTATAATTTTTAATGAGTTGTGAGACTAATTTGTTTTTACACGTTTGTTGTGCTCATAACTCAAAATTAGGTTTACTTCACTTAACAGTCTTTTAGAAATCGGACGGTAGATATGGAAGCTTACAGTAAGTATTCCAAGGACTAAAACGTCAGACTAGCGATCGCGAGGTAATGCGTTGTGAGGTGTTCGAGCCACCTGTTGCAATATTGACGTAAGCGCACTTCTGCCACAAGCACGTTTAGCCTCATCGATCAATCGCCTAACGAAAGCTATATGCAGGAACATTGCACGAAAGCCCGTGTAGCTATGAACGTTGAAAGATAAAATGCATTTATGTTATACAGGGTGGTTATAATATGTATACAGGTTGGGTCAAAAATCGTGGATCAAACGGAGCAGGGCGATAGTTGGGGTTATTTGCAGTAAAAAATATCTACGTGGCAGAGCCCTAACTTGATCTACTTAAAAGTTATGACAATTTGAGTGTTTTTAAGAAAATGTTTTATTTTTTATAGATAGGCAATTAGTGTAAAATAGGTACCTATCTTAAAACATTAAATGGTGTTTAGTTGCTTGAAAGTGCTTTTATAACAGTGGGTACCATGATTTATGAGTATTGGCACTTTCTTCAGTATCTTTTAAGTCTCACAAAAAATTATTAGATACTTCTGAAATATATCGTAAAAAAAAATTAGGTACTACCAAAAAATTCTGCAAATAACCCCAACTGTTGTCCTGTTTCATTTGATTCACGATTTTTTACCTAGCCTATATAGCTTATAGCAAATATTGTATAGCACAGTGATATTGCTCAGCATACATTTTATGTGGACACGTTCACACAACACTATGCTATAAAGTATTGGCTTGCTGTACTCGATAAACTATGAGCAATATTCACAGCTATAACCTTACGATTCTCCGGTCGTCACCCCGCCTCACTTCTACCCCGTCAGTCGCCCGATGGATCGCCGTCAAATAACTTGCTATACATAGCACACCGGCTTGCCATATAGCGTATACAAGGTGTAACATAAATAACGCACAACCTCTTAAGGGGTCACTGTACTCATCATTATGAACAACTTTTACTATGGCACCAAAATTAAAATCGCGGAAAAAAAACAGCTGTTCCCTACATGTCAAAATGTATGATACAGTGACCCCTTAAGAGGTTGTGCGTTATTTATTTTACACCTTGTAGTGTGAACGTCATGCTCATATAGTTATGGCTTATGACGCAATATGCTTTACTATAAATTACTAGTAGTCTGAACTGCGCCTAACACCGCGTCTGCACTTGATTTCACTAAGCTTATCTTCCACTTACAAAATGTCATAAGAACGTTCAAGTTAAATGATCTTTGTTACACAATTTTGCATTAACTAAGTTTACACCGGAGTTCCGCTTACCGTGGCCTACTTATGTTCGAGATTTATAGTGCAAGATGAGAAAGATGCTGCGTCTAGTTTGAAACTACGTTTGTTCATATTTCACGCGGGCTTATTTTGTGGTACAGTTTGAAACTACACGAATAACGAATCTTTGGTACGTAAAAAAATAAATGTTTTTCATACTTATACACATCATGTACCAGCAGATCATTGGTGACTTCAACAGTTGTTTGGTTACAAGTACCAAATAACAGGAAGTACCTATCGTAATTAACATGACCATATTTCTTTTGTTCCGTAGTGACAGTGACTTGAATTGGTAAAAATATTCATTTTCCAATTTTGCCGCAGGAAGATTCACTTTGTCAACTTTAAGCCGTATACGCACGAGCGAACACGAACATCGCGAACACGAATATCGAACACATTGTTTGCACGTGCCACTACCGAACAGTGTGTTCGGCGAACACCTTCATAGTGATTCGTGTTCGATGTTCGTGTTCGTTCGTGCGTACACGGCTTTAGAATCTAAAGCTCAGTTGCAACATTCGTAATTAAATCGAACAATGACATTTGCCGATATTTTTGTGTCAATTATGGTTAATTTCCCAGAAATTATAAAAGTAAACTGAGACAAGAGAATGCTCTTATAATAATTTTCAATAGCCCATTCGTTACCAATAATAGGCTATCAACTTTCATTAGCTTATCATCATTTAGCCGAAAGACGACCACTGCTGGACATATTATGCCTCCCCCAATCATCGCCACATCGACCAGTCCTGTGCTTTTCGCATTCAGCTGATTCCCGCGACCTTCACCATTCTTCTTTTTCTCTCGTGTCAGCACGAGCTATACGAAAATAGCTCATGCTGTGGTGAAAAGATTAACCAGTCAGCAAGGTTGGTAGCGGGGCTGACTGCCCAGGGTGCGCCGGACGTACTCAAGTATCGTCACTCGTGGAGACTCTTTTCATGCACCCCACTCATTCACCATTCATTAGATAAAAATTAAATATGGCTGTCTTTAAAACTGTTACGGTGCTTTGATACCTAACTTCAAAATAAATTGCTATAGTACATCAATTAATAAAGTGTACTTACAATGGTGCTTAAAAATACAACCGTTGTTTTTATTATGGCAGGATGATGATTTTCACAAACAAGCATAAAGTTTCTAGCAGTACTTCCGGCGAAAGTTATTGTGCTTGCGGGATAAAAGTTCTTCATACGAGTATAATCCAGAATATCATGTTTTAACACTCTAATTATTTTTTATTTAGAACTAACATAATTTCACGCCTGTATTCGGTGAAGGGTTGGGCAGAAGTGTATACATAATATGTTACAGCAGAATACGCGAATACGCGAAAAACGCAGAATACGCGATAAACGACAACCACGCGGGTGAAGCCGCTGGCGACCTCTAGTTGCATTTATATCCAAAAAAAATGTGATAATTCAACTTTTTATTTCTATTTAAATGAAGCATTAAAAATAAGTTTTATCCCTTGCCGTGGTATAACGACGGCAATAACTTTTAAACTATCAAAAAACTTGCATTCGAAATTTAATCTTGCTTTTATGTCCATTAAAATGAGATGGAAATAAGTCGTAAATGGAGCGGTGTTTTATTATATTACTCTTTATAAGTTTTATAACCAATTTTTTACTGCTTTCGTCCAAACGACTGCTGAATTATCATCTCCCTGCCCATATCCTAGTCTAGGTGGGGTTGGCATGACAAGTATTCCTCTTCCATTCTCATCTCAGTACTCTAAGCGACTGCTACAATGACCGGTTTAAGGGACAATTCGGTATGTAAAGTTTTTTTTTTTGTATTTTTTATTAGTATTTTAAACTAATTTGATTATTTTTGTTTTCTACGCGGTAGACGGTAGTTATTTTTTTAGTTAGTTATTTAAGTTTTTCTAGTGATGACGTCACGCGATGGGAGTAAGAGTTCAATTCCTTTGCCGGGTACGATAGACAAAGAAACCAATTCTTTGTCTACGCCAAGTACAGAAAAAGTAAAAGAATATGTACCATAAATGACGTTTTATGTACAAAGTACAAACAAACAACAAAGACTATTCGTAACTATTTCGTGATACGTCACGACATAGGAAGACAGGTAAAATAGATGTCAAGTGAATTCATGCATTTTTGCTAAAATAAACACCATCTTATAACTTTAAGAGCTAAAAATTGCAAAATATGGTTTACCAAACTAAAACCTCGAAATGGTTTTAGAATCAGCATAGGTTAACTTTTACTTTACATGCCGAATTTATTATGATAATCACCACTTTTGACCGATATATTGATGATTGCGATAATTTTGTTGCTATTAGCAGCCAGTAAATGAAATGAATTTATTTGCCTAAATGTGGGTCCCAATAGATGTTTTCACTATACAAGGTTAGTCGGAAAGGGGAACTAATCCGAAAGGGTGTTAGATTACCCTTATACGGAGTAACTTTTGTTGTACAGCTGTCCCAAAAAGTCAATAGTTTAAGAGAAATAGCTGTTCAAAGATTTCATAAAAAATACGCTAAAATCTATCTATCTATCCATAGCTATGATCAGGGGCCTAATTCTCCTAAAATAAATCTTGATAAATCACAACCGAACCAAGGCCGAACCTTTCATTAAGACAGTTCGCAATTTCAAAAGCTATCAAATTGTTTGACACAAAAAACAAAATCAATCATTTTGAAAGTTTTCGAAAACAAAAACTGACTGACGGTTGTGGTTCGATTGCGTTTGGCAACAATTTATTTTAGGAGAATTGGGGCCCCAGCTCTGTTTAAATTTTGAGGTCATATTTGGAGTCACAAATTGGAAGCTCCTTTTTCTGAATTTGTAACTAAAGCAGGGATGAAGAATTTTTGAAAAAACTTTTTTTTTTCTTATGGTAATGACAATAATTTTGAATAACAGTTGCTCTAAAACAGTCATCAGTGATACTTTAAGTGTTCTGCGGATTAGTATCCCCTTTCCGACTAACCTTGTATAAGTTCAGCACATTTACCATTTGTATGGCATGCAAATATATTTTATGGTTTACATTATATAGGGTGACTGGTAATTAGTGACCGATCCTTTAACACATGATTATACTCATGATAACAAACAACTTTTCCAAAGAAACATTACCATGTATTTTATTTTTTTCATTTAAAATTTATTAGTAAACCGTTACAGAATGGACGCAGCTCGTAATATGGTTTTTTTTTTTTGTTTTTTATGTAATGTTTCTTTGGGAAAGTTGTTTGTTATCATGAGTACAATCATATGTTAAAGTATCGGTCACTAATTACCAGTCACCTTATATAGGGGAAATTAACATATCAATAATGTAATCCGCAAATATTCACCAGATAAGCTAAATGTGACCTGGAACTATCGTATGTGTATAATCTGTAAATATGTGTTCAATAATACTGTCATTATCACTATGGATATGTGGTGAAATTCAAATGTAAGCCATTGAAAAGTTTAGAGACCAAATTAGCTTAATGAACAGTTAATTATAGGTTGGTGAATATTTCCTGTCATCATACAATTTTATCTCACTCCCACTAGTAATATAAATTACCATTAACCATTAGCATAAAATTATGGAAAACAGAATACAATGAAATGTCAAAATTAGTTATAAATGGATGGAGGATTCTGCTGCCCACGATTTTTCCTTTACGGGCACGCGTGGATGGAGAGGGGTGGCCTTGTCGAGATTACACAGTAAAGCAATATTTTATTTTATTTAAAACCAGCTGACCCGACAGACATTGTCCTGTCCAAAGGAGATCGGACATTTTTGTATGGGCTCTGGCCCAAGTGGCGTCGGAGCATAGCGTATATTTTATTTGAAAGTTCATTACCTAAGCTTACTTTTTTTGTATGGGTACAAAAAAATCTATCCAGGGAGAAAAAAGTTATAGTGCATATTAAAATACTCGTCTATCGAGCTATTTTCAACTATTTATTCAATTAAATCTATTTCTTTTAACTTAATATGGTATGTTTGCTGTTGTCTAACATCTATGATGACTCAGGTGCGTGGTGCTTTTTGCGCCAACATTAGAAAGAGACAAAAATGATACAAAGGCAAAAAAAACGCAACGCGGGCGCAGCGGTAGTGCGTTTCCCTTCCCTCCGCTCCATGATCAGGATGACGGGATCAGCTCAAGTCACTGGCAGTCACTCTCTCCGCTCGCTGCTGTTCGATGTGATTGTTTCAACTCCGTTACCTATTCTGTTATTCGTCCACTGTTTACCGGCTGTGTTTGATTGCTTTCTGATGACATTCGCGTGTTTATTTGAACTATCCGATTTCTTTTCGATTATCCTGGCGTGTTTAAATGGACTGATTCTTCTTACCTGTTTTGGATTTGTTACTTTTGTATTGTGATACGACCGAGTGCTGGTGTGACGTGCCTACTTTGTAATCGTTCTGTTCTAAGAAGAGAGAGACTTACCGAGAACGCCTTTTGAAGATTGCCGCCATGGGATCTGAAGGCGAGAGCCCTCGCGCACGTATACGCGTGGCGCGTGGAGGCGCTACGCCGGGGCGTAACTCCGTTACCGTGGCAAATCGCAGCACGGCGGACGGAGCTCCGGCAGGATCTCATGGCGGTATGGAGACGGCGACTGTCGCAACCCAGCGCTGGGCACGTCACAATTACGGCGATTAATCCCCTCTTTGAGGAGTGGCTAGAGAGGCGCCACGGCGTCCTCACCTTGCGCTTGGCGCAGGCACTCTCCTGACACGGTTGTTTCGAGAGCTACCTGTTTCGGATTCGGCGGGAGGACACGCCCGGGTGTTATCACTGTGAGGATCGCCCGGAGGACACGGTGGAGCATACGGTGGAGATCTGCCCTGCTTGGGCGGAGCACCGCCGTGTCCTCGTAGAGGCGAACGGCGGCGGCGACCTTTCGCCTCCGGCCCTGGTTCAATCCATGGTCTGGAGCAAGAGGGCATGGGAAGCAGTCACCTCCTACTGCGAAACAGTAATGCTAACGAAGGAGGAGGTGGGCCGCGTGAGGGAGAGGCAAATCTCACGCCCCAGCCGCCGCAACAGAAGAAGACGCCCTGGGCATCGGGAGTCGCAGGGCTCGTCTCGGCCGGTGTAGGCGCAGACCTGCAGGTCCAATCAGAACCAGGCCCGGGTCGACAAGCGTTGTGTTGTTCCACGCGCACCTCAAAAAGATGTCAGCAAAGTAGATGGAGCCCGCTAAGGCCAGTGCCTGCCAGGGTTGCGGAAAATGTTCGAAAGAGTTACCGCAGCCCTAGAACGCAAAGGGCTTTAGGTCCTCCTAATGCCCTTACACGGATGGGTTTTAGTCAGTAAGAGTCTGACACTCCCTTCCGCTCCGCCCAGAGCGGAAGAAGTCGTTTGATGATTTCAAATCATTAAATAAAAAAAATGGACAATCCAGATCAAATCGGACAGTTCAAGTAGACACGCCAAGTTCGTCAGAAAGTAATCAAACACAGCCGGTAAACAGTGGACGAATAACAGAATAGGTAACGGAGTTGAAACAATCACATCGAACAGTAGCGAGCGGAGAGAGTGACTGCCAGTGACTTGAGCTGATCCCGTCATCCTGATCATGGAGCGGAGGGAAGGGAAACGCACTACCGCTGCGCCCGCGTTGCGTTTTTTTTGCCTTTGTATCATTTTTGTCTCTTTCTAATGTTGGCGCAAAAAGTACCACGCACCTGAGTCATCATAGATGTTAGACAACAGCAAACATACCATATTAAGTTAAAAGAAATAGATTTAATTGATTAAATAGTTGAAAATAGCTCGATAGATGAGTATTTTAATATGCACTATAACTTTTTTCTCCCTGGATAGATTTTTTTGTACCTATACAAAAAAAGTAAGCTTAGGTAATGAACTTTCAAATAAAATATACGCCATGCTCCGACGCCACTTGGGCCACTTCACACCCGTCCGATCTCCTTTCAATTATTGTCTTGAGTTCATACAAAAATCCTGCTAAAGAAAGAACTTTCAGTTTTTCCCGAATTTCGCAAATTTCCGGGCAACTTTTCCAATTTTTCTTTGCATAAAATCCTAATTTGGAATATAACAAACATCTAAAATAAAAAATAGCCAAATCCATCCAGCCGTTCTCAAGTGATGCGCTCACCAACGAACAGCGTTTATTTTTATTTATATAGAAGATAGGTGATGCAAAATTTAAAATCAGACTTTCTATATTGATTGAGCAATAAAAGAAGAATGTGCACCGTATTGGCTGCTTTTCACTTCACGTACATATATTGAAAGTTTCCGGTTCTTTGCGCGCTCCATTTATAGGGACGTGAGGAAATTGCTTTACGGCGGGCACAGGCTTGCAACATGTAATGCAATCACTGGTGTAGTGTAACATGGTATCATGGGCGTTGAGCGAACAAAGCGAATGACAGTGAATAGTTAACAATAGAATTGGAAGTTTGTTGGAATTGAACTGTTGCAATGTGCGGTGTGAGGTAAAACTGTGTTAATGTTTTATAATCTTGATGCTTTTAGCAAGCGCACTTTAAATTCTTACATCCAGGACGTTCTGAACTTTTGTTTTTCGTTGAACCTTTAAAAGAATAGAATAGAATAGATTTTTATTTTCTTACCACAAATTACAGCTTAAAGTTAAATTAGTCTACAGATACAATTTTTATACTTAATTTGTGGAAGACTGGTGCCTAAACTAAGTTTTTTTCAAAACCTGTAAGTCAGGTCACCCCCTTTACAATTTTTATATTTCAAGTATTGCACTGGAGACGTTATGCTTAAAATCAGAATTAAGTAGTAGGTGTTCATTATTAATTAATTTATTATTTAATTATAAAATAGGAATTTAGTTTTTTTTTATTTATTTATTTAGTAAACATGCAAAGGATGTGTGAGAGTGAGGGAAAAGCTGCTGTGCAACCAAAATATCAGATTATACAGGGTGTTAACGAGTTCGTGTAATTCCTTCAAACCGCGTGATCTACTGGTGACACTGATTGACCATGCATAGATTTTTTTCAGAATCAACAATAAAAAGTTTTCAAAAAATGAACCATGGTATTCTGTATCTGAGTAATTTTAGCGTCCCAAGTTAACTGACTGCGTGGAGCGATATCGTGCTAGTCGTGCCCGTCAGCTGTGTCGCAGTGCCTTCATTCATTTAAGCATGGCATCGAAATTTTCTATCACATAACATTTTTATTTGGGAATAAATGAAGTTTATTTTTATTTTCAATCAATCTAAATCCCGTGCGTCGTTAATTTATACCATTAATAAATCACGTGTTTTGAAGGAATTACACGAATTCGTTTACACCCTGTATACATAACATAATATCACGCCTTATTCCCCGAAGAGTTGGCATCTTTTAACTAAACCAGGAAAGTTAAGTAATTGCAAATAACGGTGGGAGCTAATACAACCTGGTAGTCTTATTGTAATTAATGACAAAAGTCTGTAATGGTTCTAACCGTTATTCTGATGCGTAGTTTCTGGTACAATCGGATCAAATGTCTTTTCGTCCGGATCGAAAGACAAAATTTTGGGGGTCTATCTAAGAACTCCTATAAATGAAATAAGACGCCTTATTCCCCGAAGGGTTGGCAGAGGTGTACAGTACAGACTCATTTCGTCGTTTTATTTAAGTCCCATGTTATAGAGGGCGAGCCTATTGCCGTCAAATGGGCGTCACCCTATTGCTGTCAAACGTCAAAAATCCAGACTCTGGGTTGCTACTGAGAAATTCCAAACGGAAAAACCCAATAACACTTTGCCCGATCTGGGGATCAAACCCAGGACCTCACGCTCTGCAGTCGCTCTTGCGACCTAATATTAAATTCTAAGACAAATTCTTTAGATTTCTATGAAAAGGATGCTGCATCCTATCTTACTGTTAAGTCTGATATATTCACTTAAGAGCTTTCCCTTTAATCCAGGGAAAATGTGGTGGCTTGCACTTAGTCGAGCACCACACGGGATAAAATAAACGTCTCTGAAAAATATAACAATATTAGTAAAAGAGCCAGAGGATCGGAACTTATTTAATAACACTGTCATTTCGTCTTCCGTTGGTCCCCCATTCCCGTATTTAACCTGCTCTCGTAAAAACGTTTATTGGCATTTTGACAACTTAGATCCGACGAGCACGGAGACACTGCTCATTTCCTTTATATTTCGTACGAATGGAAACAGTAAAAAAAGTTTTATTTCTGATCATTTAAAATGTAATGTGTATTGCGGACACGCAACGCAGCTGACACACTTCTGGTCTTTGGCACGTGTAGAAAACTCGAGCGCGACCGACAGTAGAAGAACTTCATTCTCTTTTTTTTAATTTATTATTTTATGGTACAGCTCTATTCATCCATAGCCTAATAAAAAAAGCAGTTCTCTTCCCGCAATGGCTTACCTAAATCACTACGTCACAATCTAGAGTACTCATTATTTGTGGTCACGGTTAGTAATATTGTTCTACCAATAACAACAAAGTTTGACAACTAAAGTCGAAGCTCTAAAATGAATTGGTTTATCTGTAGCTATGACATAGTGTCCAGTAACGTAATCTGCTGTCACTGAAAGATAATACCGGAAGTAGTTATATTATAATACGACTAGCTGTACCCGGCATGCATTGCAATGCACTTTTTCCTACTTTACTATCTACCTACTACTTACTTACTTTCAGAAACATCATCAAAATAGTAACAAAAAATTAAGAATATGGACATATTATTGTTTTTTTTTTTTTTAAATATCAAAATTTTCTTTCTTATGAACCTTCTCCTGATAATTACGAACACAACAAGAAAAAAATTAGCGAAATCGTTCCAGCTGCTCACGCGTGATGCCGTGACCAAGGGAAATAGGGATTCATTTTCATATACAGGCTGTAAGGATAAACACCGTTATCCTTGAAACCATGGGTAGTTGACTTCAACATAAAAATATAGGAATGAGTAAAAAAAAAATAAAAAAATATACGCGCGAGAAATGAGCGGCGCGGCGGCGCTACGACGCGGCGTACACACACTCGCTAACGAGACAGCTGACTGACTGGGGTAGCAAAATGTGCGGGGCCGTGCATCGGGCCACGCGGCGAGTTCCCCGCGCCCCCTCCCGTAGCTTGTTGCCCCCGCGCATAGGGTGAAATGCTTTTGAGGAAAAACGAAAATTAAAAAAAAAAAAAGTTTGTTATTTTTCATTGATTTTACGTTCTATAAATGAAACCAAACCACTGGTTTCAAGGATAACGGTGTTTACCCTTACAGCCTGTACATAGATATATTTATCAGTCAAACAGACAAGACCTTTATTGTTGTGTTAGCGACACTAAATGTGTCGATATTCCTTGGCGCCATGTGGCATAACTTGCTGGTGGAAGTTTATAAGTAGTGACGGGCTGCTCACGGCTTGCAAACTACATCGTAATCCGATTCCCGCAGTTAACTCCTACAACTTACTGTTACTACGGATGATAGGCACCCGCTTTATTTAGGAAAAAAAAATAGTTTGCGCAGACTTTATAGAACGATTGAATTATTTCAAAATGACTATACCCTAATTCCATAACTCAGATAATTTATGTAAACAAAAAAATGTCATTGTCAAAATGACAGGTTAGTGGTTCACAACATTTTATCATTAAATTTTTACTAAGTAATCATTTATAAAATTAAAGTTAATTATAAGAACAATGCAAACAAAATACCGTAGCCAAACAATGTCTTGTGTAGAGTGTCGGAGACGCGCCTTATAATCATTTTAATCAGTCCTTTGAAGTCCAATATTTCTCTCGATCTGAATAAGTTTTCTTTGATATTAGACTTCTCAAAATCGGAACTTTCCACTTGGAACAGTTTACAGTCGTTTTCATCCAACATGTGGCAAGACTTGCTACTTACAAAATTAATCTATTATATGAATGAGAGTTATGTGTGTTGTTGAAGATGTAAGTAGTTAAATAAAACATCTGATTCAAGATCTGATTTCAAATCAGTATAAAAATACAGATTCGGGTCTAATCGCGTAAAAACTTAAAAGGCACTAAATACCTTTTTATCCCGACGTTTTGGCCGAATTACACCGGCCGTGGTCACGGGTAGACTGAAGTTGCGGAGCAGTTGTCATCTTCGTGAAGCAAAAGTATTTTCATCTACCCTCACTCGATCTTGATTTTTATTTTATTTTATTAAGTTATCGTCGGTACTTCGACACACTACACTAACGACGTCTTTACACTCGCCTAAACCGTCCCGTCCCGTCCCGTCGTCGACGATAACTTAATAAAATAAAATAAAAATCAAGATCGAGTGAGGGTAGATGAAAATACTTTTGCTTCACGAAGATGACAACTGCTCCGCAACTTCAGTCTACCCGTGACCACGGCCGGTGTAATTCGGCCGAAACGTCGGGATAAAAAGGTATTTAGTGCCTTTTAAGTTTTTACGCGATTAGACCCGAATCTGTATTTTTATAATGTGTACAAATCGCGAAAGTTTAAAAACATTCAAATCAGTAGCTTCGATTAGAATTAACCATTATGAAATATTTTTTCATGATGTGTCTGAATCTGAATAACTATCACTTTCAGAATCAGATGCATGAAAAGAGCCTCCACGAGTGACGATACTTAAGTACGTCCGGCGCACCCTGGGCAGTCAGCCCCACTACCTACCTTGCTGACTGGCTAATATTTTCACCACAGCATGAGCTGTTTTTGTATAGCTCTTGCTGACACGAGAGAAGAAGAAGAAGAATCAGATGAAACAATGACAACAACAAAATGAAAAACTTAACACAATGA
This sequence comes from Amphipyra tragopoginis, assembly GCA_905220435.1. Lineage (NCBI taxonomy): Eukaryota > Metazoa > Arthropoda > Insecta > Lepidoptera > Noctuidae > Amphipyra > Amphipyra tragopoginis. The sequence goes on from HG991997.1 coordinate 16,645,520, forward strand.
TAATATAGCACAATAACAAAATTAACAAACACGCAGCGAAAACGGGAAAAGAAAACGAATGATGTATTGTTATGACGCCAAGAAAACAACTTTGAAATTTTGTCAAACGAAATTTGAAAATGTTTGGTACTCCTACAGTGATACCAGTATCATAAAATACTTGATACCAGAAAATCTCCTTTGTTTCATATCTTTGTTTAAAACTGAAAATTTATAAAAATAATTACGGTATGATATTTTTTAAATTATTATTTCTAAAATCAATACATAAAAGAGAATCTAACCTTTTTTCTGTCATTTTCAGTGAATTACCATTAATAAACATTTTTTTGATCTGTTATCCCCGTTGTTTACATAAATTATCTGAGTTAGGATTTTAGGGTATAGGTACTTTATTGTAAGGATTTATTCGTTTCTTTGTATATTAGCTCACATCATCCCACTACTGACCAAAAGCACCACATGATTTCCAAATGCTTCGGTCTCGTTTTCGAGTTATGAGCCAGTTTCAATGATAAATCCCTACTAATATTATAAATGCGAAAGTAACTGTTTATCTGTCTAATACGCTTTCACGCCTAAACCGCTGAGCCGATTTTGATGAAATTTGGTACAGAGATAGTCTGGAACCTGGAGAAGGGCATAGGCTACTTTTATCCCGATTACTTGTATACGCGATAAACGACATCCACGCGGGCGAAGCCGCGCAGGGTTGCGAAGACTGACCTCTAGTTATACATATATAAAATTAAAGTATTTGCCTTATATGGCTCCTGCACCTACATTTTCAATAAAACTAACTCTTTTTTAACCGACTTCAAAAAGGAGGAGGTTCTCAATTCGGTTGTATTTTTTTTTTAATTTTTTTTTTTATGTTTGTTACCTCATATCTCCGTCATTTATGAACCGATTTGAAAAATTCTTTTCTTGTTCTAAAGGGTATGCTTCTCGATTAGTCCCATATAAATTTTGTTATGATTAGACCATGAACTTCAGAGATATGGAACGGAACTCCTCATCGGATCAAAGCAAAATTCTCAAATTACTAATATTGCTTTGTTTATATTTGTTGTTGGGAACTGACTACTGGAAAAGGGGAGGGGGTGCGTGTCCCCCTCTCCCCCCTTTGGAATGTTTTCATTATATCGTGTAAGATATCATTTGAAAGGACTTTTTATGCCCAACTACGTCAAAGCCAAAAAGAAGGGTTATGAAGGAGGGCGTTAAAATTATGACACTAAAACGTATGTAATAAAAAATAAACTTTAAAAAAAAGTAAAAACCGACTTCAAAGAAATACTAAAAGGAGTAAAATAATTACCATAATATAAAATTAACAGTTTCAGAAGTCGGTGCAACTCTACTCTGAAGCAAATAGAAGCCACCGAATTCTGAAACTGTTAATTTTATATTATGGTAATTATTTTACTCCTTTTAGTATTTCTTTGAAGTCGGTTTTTACTTTTTTTTAATTATTCACAAATAAGATTTATGTACAACAGTGTCACTAAAATTAGGCATACAAGAATTTGAGCATAACATAGTAATGTAATGGTGGTACCTGTACTAATGTAAAACATTGTATCACTAGTACCAGTGTCTTCCACTAGGATTGTACAGACGCCAGCACATCAAGCTACCCAAAACTGTAAAATTTTCCCAATCAACCTTGAACCTAATGCTTTTGGGATAAAGATGAAAATCTATTAAAGAAATTTGACAGATTGTAGTAGCTTTATGTGCAGTGTCTGTACAATCGATGCATGTAGTAAATAACTAAATAAATGATGCTGTGACAGGCAGGAGATAATGGTGCCGATTCTCTTGTACACCTAGGTGTCAACTAAACTAAAATTAAAGAATTGCTATCTTTTACTAACAGACAGCGCGAGAATAGGACATTGAAAGATAAGAAGTAAGTTAGAGATGTCGAACTAGTTTACGCCTTGAACTTCACCGTGTGTTTAGTCGACACGTTTTGACGTGTCGTCTAAATTTGGATGGAAATTTAGTTAAACTAAGTTTGACAGCTGTTATTTATTTCCGTCTCTTGCTTATACAGGTTGAAATTGTAAACACTCGAAAAACCGAAATGGGAGATTGTACTCATCACTATGAACAGCTTTTACTATTAGACCAAACCGGAAATCGCGAAAAAAAAACAGATGTTCCCTACATTTATGTTTGCATAACTCGTCAAAATGTAGGGAAGAGCGGATTTTTTTTTCTCGATTTCCTGTTTGGTCCCATAGTAAAAGTTGTTCATAATAATGAGTACAATCCCCCATTTTGGTTTGTCGAGCGTTTACAATTTCTACCTGTATATTATCATAGTGAAAAAAATGGCTATTGCCTAAAATAAGTTTAGTTTGTGCTTGTTGTTTAGAAATTAACTTGGTAAAAAATAAAAATAAATTTTAAATAAAAGTAAAATTAAAATAACATGAATACTATTTGTGAGGATGTGTTTGTGTGTGATGCTATGTGTGCGTGTTACCTTATTTTATTTTATTAAAATACCACACCAAAAATCAGAGCTTTAGTTTTATCTTTTCAGCGTTTGCTACCGAGTGGATTATCTTTCTCTTCATCGCCATCCATTACGACGGTTAAGAGACAATCCTGGGAGCAGCGTCTAATACTCACAATTCTATTATACCTGTGGGAGAGCCGGGCTCTCGATGACAGCTTTATGGCTGATAAGAGAGGGAAAATACTTCCTTCTCTACTCTGCATATATTTACGTTTAAAAGCTTTGTTTTTCTTAGCAGTTAATTTTAGAGTGTTGTAAATGTTGGCAGCATTAAAATGTTATTAAACGGACGATGGACCTACTCATGTACCTACCTATTATCATTTTTATTCCGCTTAACTTTTAATTTCTATAATGGGTTCGTGAAAGCTCAAACTATGCAGCATTTAACCAATAAAGCTTTTTAAAGTGAGTGAACAATTTGAGCTTGTTTCACATAAATGGATTATATTTTTTAATAAAAGGATGCTCACTTTTATCACTGTCGCCGTATAATGCTAAAAAAGAATTTATTTTCAGTTGATGACAAAAGAATGTGTAAAATTAATCAACCATTTTGTATTCGAACAACGTTCAATTTTCAGTTAAATAAATATCGTGTTCAACAAACGGGACATTGAAACTGAAGACAATTAATGGCCACAAAGTTGTGTGATTCATAACTGTTGTAACTAAAATTCATTTATGAACAAGTGTCAAGGCTACGTTGTAACGGTCAGAAATATAATTCAATATGTTTTTCTGAAACAATATAACGGAGTTGTTGACTGTGCCAGGGCGTTTGAATTGTGACTTCGTTAACAAATAGCCGACGGTCTGCAGATAGCCGCTGACGTGTTTAGCACTAACTCTCATAGCGAGATTGTATGTACGCTTTTTGTGTGGCCATTTAGTTACACGTTACTTATGATCCTCATTTCAGTAATAAAATCTAATGTACTTGCGTTATGTCGGGCATTTTTTTTACGCTTTCTATTTTATTCTTTTGTTTTTTGCGGGTTCGAGGACGTTCTCTTGATATATTTATGCCGCTCGCTTCTTGGTGCTTTCGCTAATGGCCTGTATTGATTTTGGCATATCAGTACTAGCAAAAAGTGCGGCTGGCTGATTTTCAAATAAAATAAAACCTAAGTATATTTATTTCCGTTTATTCTTTGAAGTTATGAAAAGGTCGGACGCAAGTAATCAATGTGGCCCACAAAATTATTTCAACATGAATCTTTTAGAAGTTTGTAATTGGCATTAAAAACTTATAAATATAACCTGCCGTGGCATCATAATAATTTCTTTCCTTGAATCAGCTTTAATAATGTTCCCAGAAAAGCTGTCACATTTTCTTGCCTACCAAGGTAAGTAAACAAGTAATTGGACTAATAAGAAATGCACGGTGGGTCCGATACTGTGTTCTAGTTTTATGCATAAACTGTGTACATAATAAATGTGTTTAACGGAATAAGCAGTGTGCTCATTTCCGAAGCTTTATGCATTTAAGTAACATTTTGTAAAATAATGCCTTCATTAACGGAACGGAAGCATCTTTTAACTAAACCAGGAAAGTTAAGTAATTGCCAATAACGTTGAGAGCTAATATACTACCTGGTAGTATTATTATAATTACTGACACAAGTCTATAACGGTCGAAACAGTTATTCTGATGTCTATTAGTTTCTGATTTCTGATATAGCCCAGCCGCAAATTATAAGAAATTTTCTGACTGAAAGTTATAATGTGCGGCTGGGCTGTGGGCTCACGTGTGCGCGAAGGCTCTCTGCGCATACATTTTGTACTAGTGCCCGCAGGTTGCTGGATCCGGCAAATTATAAGAAATTTTCTGCCTGAAAGGAGATGTTTCAGAAATGTAAGGAGCCTTGGCTAGCACCATGTACACTATATGTAAATATAGCTATACAATATAGTAACCACTTTTTAATATTCATTTTCTATAATTTTACTTCGTTTAATTGTACATTCAAGATATTTTGGTCAAGCAGAGCAACCCAACACATAAAAATATGGTGAATCGAAATTATGTGTAATGTCATTTTGACAACTGTTAACATGTCAATGACCCCATAGTGTTTATTTCTTGTGTACTTACATAACCTATCTACGTTGTTCATAGACAAAAATATTGGATTTCGTTATAATTATAATCAAATAGAACTGATCACGAAACCTAGGACTATCAAAGTTGTCAAACTCATGTCAATGTCAAACACAACTGTCATGTCTACCAGAAAACATATTAAAAAACATCCCCAAACAATAATTCCAGTAAAAGAGTACTCTTCTTCAAATTATTTTATTTGTATTTTTATGGAAATCCCCTATTTTTTTCCTATTTTTCTATATTCTGTACATAGTGGTGGCCCGAAATCAAACATCTCTTTTGTTATAATGTGCGGCTGGGCTGTGGGCTAACGTGTGCGCGAAGGCCCTCTGCGCATACATTTTGTACTAAAGCCCGCAGGCTGCTGGATCCAGCAAACTCTAAAGCCTTGTACGGACTATGCGTTCCAATGTACGCGTGGTCGGTTACGCGTACGCAGGAATGCTTAGTCCGTACAAGGCTTAAGACAGGCACCTCCATACTATTACCACAGTCTACCTATATCTTACTCCTTACAGTCAGTCAACGTAGAACATTGTCGCAGAGCAATCGTGCGGGGGGTTGCGGGGTGAAGGAGCGGAGGTTATGTCCCGAGTAGCCATACTGCGTACTTGGGACATAACCTCAGCCCCTACATCATTTTGACATTTCATAGGACCTGTCAAATGTAAGGGCGTTGACCCACTGTATATAGTAAGTAGGTACACTGTGCTATTACTAAGCGTTCCTGTGTACGTGTAACCGACTACGCGCACATTGGAACGCTTAGTCCGTACAAGGCTTAACAATGTGCGGGGTCTAGTACAAAATGTATGACCAGAGTTCGTACCGGCACGCGTCAGAAATGTTCTCATAGATTATAAGCCATTCAAATGTCTTTTCATCCGACTCGAAGGATAAAATTATTAGGGATGTATCTTAGAACTATTTAATGAAATTATCGAACCGTAATTACCGATTATACCTACTTAAATGATGATGAAGAATAATGTATGACTATGGAGTGTAAATCAAAGTGGGCGCCTGCCCCTAGTTGAAACAAAAATGCTCTTGTTACCAAAAAACTATTGTAACTCGACACTCGAAAATACATTGAGGGAGGTTATTCTCATGGTACAATAATATACTACGACCGGTTTTGCGTGTTCTGTTTTCTTTTATGTACCAAATAAATGTCTTATCTATCTATCTAGGTATTGTCTTCTCGAGATGGCCCAAGACTACGACACGAATGTCACCATTGATTAACATCTTCAATACAATTAAGGAGATTTTTAATTCATGATGAATATTAAATATACACCTCTGCAAACCCTTCGGGGATTCTGTATTCCCATACAGGCGCGAGTTTATGAGAATATAAAATTAATTGATATCTAGTCCAACCCTTTGCTATTTCGTGTTTTTCATCTATTTATTTAAAAAAGTAAACTGCATAAAATGACTTGTTCAAAATTGTTTCTTTACAGAAGCAAGTAAGTGAAAAAATGCATTTTGCTTGGGTAATTTATTTACTCATAGTGGCAACATTCACAGCTGATGACGTAGTCTTGTGTCGATCACGTGACCTAGCTATCACGGGAAGAGGATACCTGGTGTAGCATACTATTATACTATACAGGGTGTAAACGAATTCGTGTAATTCCTTCAAACCGCGTGATCTACTGGTGACACAGATTAAATTTTTTTGAAAAACAACTAAAACAAATTTTCAAAAAGAAAAGTTGATTTTCTATTTCCGAGTCATTTTCGAGCTCTGAGTTAACTGACTGCAAAGAGCGAAATCGCGCTAGTCATGCCCATCAACTGTGTCGCCGTGCTATCATTTGTTTATATGCATGGCATCGAAATGTTCACTAAGAGACAAAGACACACAGACATTTTGTAAAAAAAAATGTTTTTTTTTTTTATCGAATCCTTATTAAATGGTTTAGGTACGATCACTTACCCCTGACGCAAGAAAAAAAAGATTATTTTTATTTTTAATCATCTAATTCCCGTGCGGGGTCGATCTACACCAGTAATAGATCATGTGGTTTTAAGGAATTACACGAATTCTTTTACACCCTGTATACATTATTCTCATACGGTAACTTCATGCCTTCAGTCCATCAACATAGTCAATAAATGCTGGCAGTTAAATATTACTTCGTCGTCGGAAGTTTTTCACCGCGACAGGAGGGAACTTAATACCATCCGCCTTTCAGAATTTGTATTCATCGTAAACTTGCCTTACAATGTTACTTTAATTATTATTTGAAGAAGGTTTGGGTATATCACATTTTAGGATTATTTTTGATTGTTTTAATATACTTTACGGTTCGTAGGTACTTATTCGCTAGGTAGGTACCGGTAAACCGAGGTTACTTTAAAATACAGGGGCGACATTGATAGTTACTAAAAATATTGAATTTGGTCAAATACCTCTGTGAAAATGGAACTTATGCATTTTAATCTAATATTGTAGTGAACATTAACAGTTTTCCTATTTTACTATTCGGTATAGAGGTGTCTGCGATGTTAGATGGCGAAGATAAAAAATATTATATTACACCCCTGATTATGTAAAAAAATAAACTGGGGCTACTTTGAAACTCAATGATAGAACAAGATCATCAAAGTAGAAGTTCTACGGTCCAAGTTTCTCCTTTTTTTCTCGAAAACAATGCTCTGTTATTTTTTTATGTAGCCTATTTGGTTTTATATATATCTGTTAATTCAGTTTATATAAAAAGTTTTTGTTGTAGCATCTAAAATCGAAAATAAATAAGATATAAATACGTGATGCTCAAAAACTAATCAAATTATCCTCGGTTTACGGTACACTACCTACATACATGCATAAACTCACGCCTTCTTCCCATGGGGGTAGGCAGAAACGGCAGAACGGCACATGCTATGATCCTTACATACTCCTTTTGTTTCGTACACGTTCATACAGCTCGTCACACACGCACGCCGGTTGACAATACTACGCACCTGTCCTTTTCGAAGAACATCACCAATAACATCGATTTATGTTCTTCTAGGGCGTCCTCTACTGGCTTTTCCACTGACATCCGCCTTATAAATTCCTTTTTTTAATCGCCGTTCACTCATTCCCTCAACATGACCAAACCACCTAAGCATACTCGTTTAGTTTTTAGGGTTCCGTACCCAAAGGGTAAAACGGGACCTTATTACTAAGACTTCGCTGTCCGTCCGTCTATCACCAGGCTGTATCTCATGAACCGTGATAATTAGACAGTTGAAATTTTCACAGATAATGTATTTCTGTTGCCGCTATAACAACAAATACTAAAATAGAATAAAATAAATATTTAAGTGGGGCTCCCATACAACAGGAATGATTTTTTGCTGTTTTTATAGATAATGGTACGGAACCCATCGTGCGCGAGTCTGACTCGCACTTGGCCGGTTTTTTTGTCACTACATCATCTTTACTCACTACCTTACCTATATTAAGCTTAGGTGTATTATTTTATTAAAAATCAGTTATGCGTGTTAAACAATTTCCAAGCCAAATTATGCTAGAAATTGACTAAGCACTTTAGTCAAATTGGCCGATATTTGAACTCAAGGCCTTTCCCTCGCTAGTTTATGTGTTACCGTCGGGCTATTACCGCTACAAATTCCGCGTGATAAGTGAAGATACGTTAACCCTTCCAAATTGGAACATAACTACATCCTTGAGTCAAATTTTATGCTATTTACTACTTGGGGAAAAATATGGTCTATGTTTATAAATAGAAAGAAAAGGAAGAAAAAAAGATAAGAATGAAAGAAAGATAAGAAAGAAAGACATAAAAGAAAGTAAGAAATACAGAAAAGAAAGAAACACACAAAAGAAAGAAAAGAAAGAAACACACGAAAGAAATAAAGAAACAGAAAAGAAATAAACACACAAAGGAAGAAACACAGAAAAGAAAGAAAGAAAGACAGAAAAAGAAAGAAAGAAAATCAATTTATTCAGCATGCAACATGCACGAACTCGTCTTCGTCTCGCGACCTCGCCGCGTGTTCAGCTCATGATTAAGGGCTCCGTTTGGGTCCGAAACTAGTCGGGCAATCCCGAAAAATGCACGTGAGTAAACCGTAAATAATCATAAATATGAATGTGTCTCACGAAACTTATAATACAAAAAAAAGCATGCAAGTCGACACACAACATACTATAAATAATGCCAAAGGATGTAACAGTTCCCTAAATCAAGCACCGTGTTTATTACACCTTAAACTATTAGTAGACTAAAATACAGGAATGCGTCGCATTCGCGTGTGAATAGGTCATCACTCAGCATAATGCTGTATTGTGGCAGCAGTGGGACATATTTTCCCCACATGCATTTAAATAGTAAAAGATTTAAACGAGAACTGACTGAGAAGGCTTTACCGACCAATAGATATTATGACTCATTCATGAAAGCCATCAATCAAGAAAGATAAACTTAAAACCCTAGATATAACACTACAACGTACTAGATTATTTTCTAGTCTTAAAAAAAAACCCTGAACTCTATCTCGGCGTGACTTTTCAAACGGTCAGTTAGCTTAGTAACACCGACGCCGGTTAGCTTAGTGAGTTGTCTATGTGTTGAAAACAAACTATTTACAAAATAAATGTTTGAATCTGAGTTTGAGTTTCCCATGCAGGTGACAGGTAGTACAGTCAACGGTGCGAGAGAACTGGCATAAATGTACCTACAATACAGTACGCGTAACAATACAGCTGAAAAACTTACTGCTTTTATTAACCGGTGTGTACATATCAGAGGATCGTGACAATATGCATACATAATGGTAAACTGACGAATGCTTCGCGATAATTGTATGCAGGCACGATAGTATGCATCTCTTTATTCCATTTACCGCAACTTCTCCTGGCCAATGTGTGGGTATTTTCACCTTTTCGGATCTTATTAATAAGAAAAAACATTTTTTTTTCTGTTTCTTAATTAATATCAGTCTTTAACAATTACAGAAACAAAATGTTTAGACTACAATTAAAATTAATCTATACATATAATAAAATCGTAACGATGCTAAAATTGTACTAATATTTTTGGAAAATAGTGCAACGCATCCAAGGAACGATACTGATGACAAAAATGTAGTTTTTATTATTTTTGTCTGTTTGTTCGTTTGTATGTTTGAGCTTCACGCCAGTGCTCGTGGACAGATCCAGTTTAAAGGCAGCCACATCCATTAAAGAACGAGTTAGGTTATAGGGTACAAATTATCACGCTATTGAGTGATAAGCAGTAAGGATGATGAGCCTTATTGTTGGAAATAAATGTGATTAGATTTAAAGAATGAAGTAAAATACATTGTTTAGGTGTAGCGACACAATGTTCTTTTCCTACCTCCACGCGGACGAAGTCGCGGCCATAGCTAGTAATATTATAAGCAGCACAGTAAAAGAAATGTGTCAAGTTTTTTATTAATCGCTCAACTAAGTTATTGCTTTCGTACTTATATATTTAATAACATCGCGTGTAGCAACAAAGTAAGCAATTAAGCGAGAACAGCCTTTCTAATACAATTAAATAGCTACGTACTCGATTGTCAACGAAAATTATATAATTATATTTAATGCACAGTATTATAAACCAATATTTATTTATTACGGTTTACTCATGTGCGTTTTTCGGGATTGCCCGGGGTTCGACTCGCGACTCTGCCGCGTGTTTAGCTCATGATTAAGGGCTCCGCTTGGGCCCGAAATTAGTCGGACAGTCCCGAAAACTGCACGTGAGTAAACTGTAACTAATCGTAAATACGAATGTGTCTTATGAAAGTTATAACATTATAAAACCACTTCACATTTAAATATTCTTTCACAATTATAGGCCACCCCTCTTCAACTGTGAGAGACGTAAAAGCGATATGGAATTTGTCAAGAGTCAGCACTGTCTTCCTGTCTACTAATACCAACATACTGCGTTAACCAATTCGTCTGCCAAGCCTGTTAATTATGGCAATATTCCCTATGACTGTTTTATGGTGACGCGGTCATATGAATGCCCTTTGGTAAGCACGTTTACGCGCTGATGAGAAAATGTACAGGGGGCTTACCATGACGTCTTATGAAAACGTTCAAATGCCAGCCAGTCAATATCCGTTCAAAAGCAGGCCTGCTTCTGAATCGCTAAAAATCGTACCATGACAGTACAAAAGGTGAACGACTATTCAACCAAGTTGAACGGATAAGCTTGTAAATGGTACGAAAAGTCTATACAAAAAAAACAGGTGAACGGATTTCGTAAACGTCAACGTAGCAGGCCTGCTACAGGCCTGCTTTAACGATGTCATAGTATAAAAAAGCAGGGCAGTTCAACTTCCAGGCAACTTCTGCCCTGCCCTGTGGTTACTCGGTATCGGAAATTGAACAACTTTCGTAGATAAACTTTTTGGATTCGCGTATTTTTAATTACTTTCCAAACAAATCAAAATAAATATTAATTTGGTTTGTATGGAAAGTAATAAAAAATACATTTTGATTTGTAACTAGTAGCCCCACAAAATTCTATGAGTTCATTTTTTAACATTCTATATAATAAAATTGCAAAGATAAAATTAATTATGTAGGTACATCTTGTCTATACCTAACATGTGTTCCATATAAAAGTTCTTCAAAAATGTACACCTAAGCAAACACCTAATATTTGACTGACAGTACAAAGTACTCAGGCGTGTGATTTTCGCAATACACCCGAGACGGATCAAAGGAGTCAACACTGTCTTCGTATTTCTCTTTTCCTTTGCAAGTTGATTATATTCGTACCCACCGAAATCTTTCTGTCTATAATCTAAACACACGAAATAATTCTAAAAAAATACATGCCACACGCTCTTTGACAATAGACTTGAAGATGATTTTAGCAGTCTAAACATGCCACAAGTCTATTCAGTGCTTTTGTTCAAAATTATTCTCAGACTTTTTTTCATTGAGAGCCAACAGCGAGTCATAAAGAAAATGCTACACCATTTTTTATAGTTTCGATAAAAAAATACATAGTCGTAAAAGGTTTTTCATAAATAAAGTTTAGCGTACGCCTCATTAATAAAATTACTTTCTGTCTATGCCTAAAGATACTTGAGATTATTTTTTTCTAGTTATTTACCTGGATTTATTATAACGTTTTTTTTTATAAATCGCTACTAGTTTTTCATAATGCATTGTTACTGAGAATAATATTTAAGGCTATAAATAACAGCTATTCTCTCCCTTAAGTAGACATTTTCGTCTAATGACAATAGATTGAGGCCGTCACTTGGCCTCTCGTCGTCTTGGCTACAAAGACTAGACATGCTCTAAATAACGATATCGATAACTTTAAGAAAACATATCACATATCGGTAATGTGTTTATCTATTAGCAAACTAATCAACCGAGACAAGACGTGTAGGGAATGTTTGTACACTATTATATATATATGTATCTTTAATAATCTTCCACCTTTTCTCAGAGCTGTGAGCGATATAAATACCTTCAAAAAAAAACTACACGAATTATTGATAAGTAAATGTTACTACTCTATAAGAGAATTTCTAGATGACAATACATTGAAGCGAATCCATTGAATGAATAATTTGTAATTTGACATAAATATATAACTATTTCAATAATTTAATCATAATGTATTGCATGACATCTGGATGTATTATATTTTAACTGCACATTTACCGAAGTTATGTCATGAATTTTGTATGCCATAATGGCGGGACATAGCAGACTTACCTGTATTTAGCACAACATCTTATGAACCTATGATCCACAATAAAATTATTTGAATTTGAATTTAATGAATCTGAGTAACTTCACAGTCAGCACCAAAAATAAGTGATTGTTGTACAGTGTTGAATTTTTATTGACGCTTTTTTTAATGATTACTACGAGCCCTTAGAATATTCCATTAGAACTAAACAACAAAATTTACAATAAAACTAATTTTCAACATGGTTAAAGATAGTTTTCTCTAAATTTAAAAAAAGGATTTTTCTCTTATTACTCCCATCATAGTTATTAATTTCAAAATCCAGAAATAATGAACTTAGGTATTAAGCTGACTGTACATATTTTCGGTAAAAGTCGGCAACTTTCGTAATAACTTCTCAGCTTTATTAAGTGGCACGTATTGAATGAAATGATTGATCGATGTTTTGAAGTTGATAGAGACGTTCGTCTGCCAATGTTCTAATAGCTTTAACGTAGCGTAACAAATGTATCTAATGTTGCCGTTTTGTGTTTATTTGTTGTTAGGAATATACAAAGTTAGTCGGAAAGGGGGTACTAATCCGCGGGCCACTCAAAGTATCACTGATGACGGTTTTAACCGGTTGCGTCCCGCGTGGCGTCCGAGGACGACACCGCTATTGTTTATCTATTTTGTCTATAATTACGGTGATTGATAGGTCACAGTAAGTGTTAAAATTTCAAAATTCGATAAGTTTTATTTCCATGTCAAATAATTATTATTTTAGTTTTTTCAAAAAATCTTCGTCCCTAACTACTTTGGTTACGAATTCAGAAAATGGAGCTTCTAATCCGTGACCCCAAATATGACCTAAAATGTAAACACAGCTGATCATAGCTGAGGATAGAAAGATTTCAGCATTTTTTTTTTTTAATTATTGAACATCTATTTCACTTGAACTATTGACTTTTGGGGAAAGTGGTAGAACAAAAGTTACTCATTATTATGGGTAATTTAACACTTTTTCGGATTAGTACCCCTTTTCTGACTAACCTTGTATAATACCTTTTTGAATTTTAGTATACCCCGTTTCTTCTGCCTAGCTAAAACAATCGGAAGCGGTGAAGACTGAGCGTATTTGAGCTTATTTTCAATTAACGTTTATATTTAAATAATATTTTGAAGAGGAAAAACATGTTTATATTTCATCTCCTTTTCATTAGCGTATCACTCACAGTTCTCGGTGAGTGAAGTGTCAAGCTTCATTAGTGCACCTTTTTGAAATAAGCGTGGGACTAAGTTGGTGTTTATTTAAATATAGCTGAAGTACCTTCCAATTAGTGTCCCGCGGCAACCCTGCATAATTCATAATCACTAAAATAATTAAGACTAAATTAGTCTGGCATACAGTCACGGGTAATAATGACTCCGTCGATAGACTTAAGACCGCCAATAATACCTTTCTAATTTTAATTATTTATCCAAGTCACGAGCTTCAATTTTAGACTATAAATAGTATGAATTGCCGAGCTATCCATAGTTACATATTCATGCTCGTGACAGTACAAGACTTTAGGTTTATTGCTCTACATTTTGATGTGTTTAATTCCAAAATCCACCCTTACCTTCCACTGTACGAAACACAAATAGAAATTTGTACATCCGATTACAAACCTCATTTGGCTTGTTTGCTTTTCTAGAAATTGTTTCATCGACTTTGTGCCTCAGCGTCGCGTCGGCTCTGATGAATGATTTACAAGAGCTCAGCTTACACAGACAACAGGTCTCAGTTTGTTTTTTTTTGGTTTCAATCTGTTCTATTTTGACTTTTGTGTAGGTATTACGTGTTATTTTAAAATTAGCTTATAATAATGATTGGAGCCAGTCAGCAAATGGATGAAACCCCAACGATGTCGTATGAAAAATAAATGGTGCATTAATGATTTAAACTTTAAACGTTTTGTTTTATCGATTGGCAATTATAGTATTTAAAATTTAATATCATATTTAGGATTGGTAGTAGTAGGTAGGTGTTGTTACATTAGTCAATTGTTGTTTTGGTTTTGAGGACCTATGGTGATATCTGTTCATAAACCAATTTCTACTCTAGAAACTTCATACTTATTCAAAACCACCATTTCGGATCCTTTTAGTTAAGTAAACTTGCATAAGTTTTAATGGTTGAGCTCGGAGGAACTGCAAATGACTCGCAGTTTTGCGAATTTATGTTGCATGTTTATACCGTAAATTGTGGTTACCTCAGAGAGCAAGGGACGCGCGCTCGAAAAATGTGCACGAAGTTCTTAAGTATAATTGTCTGCGCCTTAAGTACAGACATTATTCACGCTGCATTCCTAAGTAGCGGAGATAAAGCAGTTTAATAATAGCAAATTTTATTCTAGTATACTTGAACTGCAAAACTGCTGATTGTTAAAAATGCGAGCGGGTGCCCTCGAAACGCAAAGTTTCGCTGTCTCAAGGTGACCACTTGTAGAACTTTTCATTGGCAGTATTAGGGCGCAGTGCGACTTTCTATCGTTTCAGTTGGATTACGGTCGTCAATGTCAAAAGGCTTTTGTGTATTATGTGGATATGCAAACACGTGTGGCTTGCTGTTAATTTAACGCGCGCATGCGGCGCCGCCGTTGCGTGAAGTAATTACGCCAACTCGCCCCGTAAACGTTCTTTATTTGTTTTCCATTTATAAAACATGTGAACACATTTAAAATAAAAATATTTTAGCAATTTTTTGCGATTCATTCAAAGAACAAAAACAATTTTATAAGCGTTTGAAGAAGTTTGAATGTAGATGTTTACTAGGAATTATTGGTTTCCAAGATTAAAGAAGGTTGTTATTCAAAAATAGTTGGCAATATTTTATTTATTTTACTGTTTTAGAAGTGGGTCAACGTACTGAAAGATGTAATGATAGTAGGCATAAGTTGTTATTGGTTCAAACTATTTTCGTTTTGTTTGTTATTCTTCCGTTCCGTCATTATTCCTCCGCGTGGATTTCAGGATTTGGAAATGATTGTGTTATAACGATTAATGATAAACAACTGAAATTATTTCTTGGAAGGAAATATAATTTAAGTTGTTTACTGTATCGTCATAGAAATAGTTGTCCGAAAAACGGATTTTCACTCATGCTGTTACAAAACTGATGATGTATTAACAACATTAAGTATATAAATGAGTTCCCTTATGAAGAATAGAGACCAAAAATAATTAATTGGATGAAAAACAATTTGTTTGTTTTTCCAACTGAGAAGGTAAGGAGAGTGTTTGTATTTAATGCTGGAGATTATCTCGGCGCCGGCGCCCGGACGAAACGTGCCTCGGATGAAACAATTATGTAAATATCTACTCACTAATTGCTCCACCATTCTACTTCATCCGTGATGAGGACCAGTAAAAATTTATCTTCCAAAAAATGTGCACAATTGCTTAGAGTATTTAATTTCCATTACTATGCTAATGAAACTCTGTGGTATTATAATTTTGTGAAGAAAATGAAATAAGGTTGTTGTTTTAACGTTTACTCTGTTTTATAAAAGGAAGACTACTTAATTGTCGCAAATTGCCGCAAGTCTTGAGAACTCTTGCCGCTTACTAGGTTAAATATCATCTCAACTATAACAAAAATAGAGATCATAGGCAGGTTCTATCTGCACATCATGATGCTGCGATTCTCAACTGATCAATTACCGGAAACATGGATACAATATAAGCCGCCGCAAATACGCGGTGTTGGTTTGTCAAACGTAGTGATCTTTCTTTGGGGGATATTACACCATCATAATATCTATGAGTAATAGATATAATTATGACAATGTAATAAAGACACGTGAATCATTTCGTCGTACCAGATAAGACTCTATAGGTCATAAACAATGTGTTACAAAAATACCCCTAAAGCCGAAAGGGGATTAAAAGGTCCCTGTAAACAGTATATAGGCAATATTTAAAAAAAAAGAGGAACCAAAAAAAAATATTTTTGGACCTATCATGAAATAAAATCATCACTGAAACGCAACCCTGAAAACATAAAAGTAAAGAGTAGACTACCCAGAAAGTTATTTACATTCTTACCTAATTTCCTCTGAGAGGTAAACGACAACAACCATAAAAGACGACTTGATTAACATTTTCTTTTTAAGAGGAATTTTTAACACGTTGTATATAGGATAAGAGAAATGATCCTAGATATATGATAGTGTAATATCCCGCTTTCAGGTTTAGCGGTTAGCGGAGTCTTGTATGCCTATGTAGACGTCTTTATTGACTGACATTCTACATAATAATTATGATGTATAGTACGACGCAGATAGAATAAGTACTGAAACCACCCATACCACTACAATGCATACTATCAACAAATGCCTAGTTTCCATATCTAAAAACAAACTGTTCCTATGAAAAGACTCGCAAAATCGTGACCCAATTTTACCT
Source organism: Amphipyra tragopoginis (assembly GCA_905220435.1). Lineage (NCBI taxonomy): Eukaryota > Metazoa > Arthropoda > Insecta > Lepidoptera > Noctuidae > Amphipyra > Amphipyra tragopoginis. The sequence goes on from HG991997.1 coordinate 16,662,312, forward strand.
GTAATGCTAACGGATGGGAAGATCTACTGCGTTACTATGGAGACTACGTTTATTATAATGGTAAAGCATGAATCTTAATTTTAAGATCGAGGGGCAGTATATTTTAAACATTTAGGTAAATTTGAGTATGTTAGGAACAAAAAGTGTCATTTTCACTTTTCATTTTTGATCAGAAATCAAGAAATTCATTTTACGAGTTTATTTTTGCCTTGTAAATGTCACTTTTTGATCAGAATGAGTACTTGGAGATGCTATTTTGTATTGGAAAATGGCACTTTTTGAACCAAATCTATTCAGAAATTGATAAAATTGACATTGAGTCCAATGAGAAGAAAAAGACGCGTTGAGCTGGAAGTGTTAATGACACTTTATGATCCTGAGCTCCTCGTTTAATTTATTCATCATTAAATATATAAATTAAAAATTTTAAACATTTAGTTATTTATTTAATAATTTATGTACACACAACACTTAATAAAAGATAATTTATCAGGATCATAGCGTACAAAGACAATGCTAATTTAAAAAAAAAACTCTTCCAGCAGACCTGTGTGAGAAGAATTTAGAACAAGAAATGTAGACAATATTTCTATAAACAAAACAAGAAACATTTAAAAATATAAAAGAAATAGTAGCCCACCGGCATCGGGAGCAGGGTCCAAGCTACCGGTGGCCAGGGCCTCAGAGAGAGGAACTGCTTAACAATATGCGCCGTGTCCAGAAGTACTGCTTTCTGTATTCCTCGATCCAGCTGCCCAACGAGAGTCATTTATACAACGTGTTACAAAAATACCCCTAAAGCCGAAAGGGGGTTAAAAGGTCCCTTGTAAAGAGTCTACCTATTGGCAATGTTTTTAAAAAATAAAGAAAAAATTTTTTTTGGACACATCATAAAATAAAATCATCACTGAAACGCAACTCTGAAAACATAAAAGTAAAGAGTAGACTACCCAGAAAGTTATTTACATTCTTACCTAATTTCTTCTGAGAGGTAAATGACAACAACCATATAAGACTACTTGATTAACATTTTGATATTTAAAGGGAATTATGTAACACGTTGTATTACTCGGTGGCTATAAAAAAAGTAATAAAGAGCCAAAGCTTTTTTGGTTAATTCGTAAATGTAAAAATGCGATGTAAGAAAACTTCTAAAAGAATTCTATATACTTATATCAATCTTATTTTCTTTCAGGTAACTTTTATTATACAAATACAAACCAGTGAACATAACAAGTAAGTCTTAAACAAACAATATGATTTATGAAAATTCAATAGAGTTGTTATTCTATTCTCAAGACTGTGTGACATGAATATGATTTGCAACTTGTCATAAACATTATTTTGTAATATTGTATTTAGGATTCCGTACCAAAATTATAAAAAACCGGCCAAGTGCGTGTCGGGCCACTCATAGTTATAGGGTTCTGTAGTTGCATAATAAAGCGGACTAAGCACAGGGCTTAGGGCTCTTACATACCACGTTTTTTTCAGGCGCTGTGACGCGCATCGCACGCTACTATAACGCGCTGCAAACGCGATGTTATCGCAACCAATTTACCTATTTACACGTTCATAAAATTATAGTATGCTGACGACGACTTTTTCGCGAGCTGTCGAAGCGATCGTAGCGCGGAGTTACATCGATACAGACGCGCTGTCACAGCGCGTCTCTTTAGCTGCAAACACATACGTACAGCGCGTTTTAATCCAAGGAGAGTTGCTCACGCGCGTCTGTAGCGCGTTTCTCGTGAGTTTGCAGCGATGCAATCGCAAGCAATCTGCCTATTTCAAGTTTAGCAGCGCCGACAACGCGCGATAGCGAAACGTGCGTCGACGGCGCCTGAAAAAAACGTGGTGTGTTTGAGCTCTTAGTAATTTTTCAATGGAATTTGTACAAAATTTTTTACTTTTCCAAGTTTTAAAAGTTGGTCGATTCGTAAACTTGTAAAGCCTACTTAAATGTGATAGTTTTCCTTTTAACTTCGTTGTACTATATACTGCTACGGTGAATTTTTTCACATACCCAAAACTAACCGTTTAGCTGGTAGGTGGACAATTAACTCTAACAAAAATTAGAACTTTAAAACAACACCCCACACCATGGTGTAGACCAGAAAAAAAAACATCCCCACTTTAAGTGTAAAGCAGGAAACCCAAAATTTTATTTTACCACTTATTCGGCGTGATTAATATGTATATTCATGCCAAATCAGAGCTTTCTAGTACTAAGAGTCTCTGAGCAAAATGCGGACGGACGGACATGGCGAAACTATAAGGGTTCCGTGATGTCTACGGAACCCTTATGGTGCGACTTTGTCCGTCCGTCCGTCCTACTACTAATGATATCGACTTGAAATTTGGAATAGTTTTAAATAATGCTAGTACAAAAAATATTGAATTGAAAATACCATTCTCCTCCCCCTTATATGAAGTTTGCAAAGCTAAAAATCTGGAATAAATCGAGTTGATAGAGGTCTATGTAATAATTACAGGAAAAATAAAACGATGTCTGTAACTAGCACAGCTTTTAAGAAATCAGCTAAAATCCATGTATATAAATAAAAAAACAGTCCTGACTGACAGACTCATCAACGCCCAGCCCAAACCCTTGGACCTAGAACGCTGAAATTTTGCACAGAGGTTTCCTTTATAATGTAGACAAGGAATAAGGAAGTATTTTTCGAAATTCAACCCCTAAGGGAGTTAAATATGGCATGAAAATCGTCACTTAACGGGTTCAAGATTTCACGCAAGCGAAGCTACGGGAAAAAGCTAGTTTACAAATAACCATAGTGGAGCGGTACCAATAAAAATGAAAATTGATCTTTCCAAGGCACGGAACCCTCAGTGCGCCAGTCCGACTCGCAATTGCCCGGTTTTTATTTAAAGCTTCACAACTATTTTGTTAGTACCTAAGTGTGTTGATAAACGACCGATAGTATCGTTTACTGTACGAAAACCTGTGTCAATTGGAATATTTTGAAAGGATATCACTATTACAGACTCGGTAAGCAATTCTCAGACCTACTAAAAGTCAAACATCTATACTCTACAGCCTCTCTTAATGAATTGACGACGTCAGAAAATTTAAATGGCTCCGCATTTGTAAGTATTACCTACGATCAAGTTAACTCCTCTATTAAAGGCCGACGTCGCGGCGTCCCAATGAAGTTACCCTTCATTACCCTTGATGGAGGTCATTAAATAATAAAACTGTATTCGATTTTCTTTATTGGGGCTAGGGTAATCAAGCGCCGATACTAAGTAACGCCCAGTCTGAAAGTATTATAAAATAATAAAGGCACCGCTACAAAGGAATTAACATAATACGTTTTCATTAAAATAAATTTGGGATGGGACGAGACAATTGAATATAGAAAGTTTTCTCAGTTCTTTGGAAATATTTGAATTATAACAGAAAGGTACAATGTATGCGTTATAAAGGCAATGCAGATTTTCGTTGGTGGTCGCGTTATATACTTACGTATATCTTGCGAGATTACCTGACTATCTGGAATCAATCATGATTATAAAGTCTTCTTATTCTTCAGCAAAATACAACGTGACGTGACATCTACCTACCGTAGTACTAGTACCTTATACTTATACAAGGTTAGTCAGAAACGGGGTACTAATTCGGAAAGGTGTTAAAGTACCCATAATAATGAGTAACTTTTGTTCTACCACTTTTCCCAAAAGTCAAAAGTTTAAGAGAAATAGCTGTTCAAAAATTACATTAAAATATCCAATCCTCAGCTATGATCAGCTGTGTTTACATTTTAGATCATATTTGGGATCACGAATTAAAAGCTTCATTTTCTGCATTCGTAACTAAAGTAGGTACGAAGAATTATTGAAAAAACGAAAATAATAATGATTTTACATGGAAATAAAATTTATCGAATTTTGTAATTTTAACGCTTACTTTAAAACCGTCATCAGTGATACTTTAAGTGGCCTGCGGATTAGTACCCCCTTTCCGATTAACCTTGCACATTAAAATTACAAGTACATTCTTCCAGTCCATCCAAAGGTTGTCTGGAAGAGATCGCCTTAAGCGATAAGACCGCCCATTGTGCATTTTTTATTTTAATTGTTTTGTTTACCTGGTGTATGTACAATAAAGAGTATACATATAAATAAATAAATAGTCGCACAATTCCGAAACATGCACGTCATTTAAATCACTTCACAATGAATGTTACTCACAAACGATACAACAAAAAAACAGATATCTGTCCGATTCTGATTCGCAATCGTGTTCGTACCCCAGGTTAGCGGAGAATTTAATCTATCAGTCGATCGCCCGTGTCAATCTGTGTGGTGAATGCTTGACGCGCTGTGCATCCACGGTAAAGCTAGTTATTCACGCCCAACACGAATAGTGACGCCACGTATCACTCGCAAATTTAGCACACATTTCCATCGGTTTAGTAGGTGTAGTCAGTATTCTACTGCCCGAACAAAACTGCTTATTGAACCGAACCTAATCAGGCCCTCACCTTTGACAATCCCTTCCAGTTCTACCCTAAGATTAGGTAGTAGGTACCCTCCCTGAAGGTGCCGTGGGTGTCGTGACATACACAAACTACAAAAATATGCATTTTTGGCTTCTAATAAATATGTGGGAAAGTCCACAGCCCACACAAAGGTCAGTAAAAGGTTTCGATAAATCGGAAAAACCTAATTATAGATAGGTGAGGTGCAGGTTGAACACGCGATATCATAAAATTGTATTACGAAAAGATATTACTTGCTCAACTGTGCGGCAAAATAAAATATTTTCATTCAATTTAATTTTCAGACGACCTTTAAACGCTGGCTTTTTAATCACTTAATAGCTTTACCAATTCTCGGCCTTCTTGCTGTCTAAATAGTCGGTATTTTTTAGGTCGGTTTATAGCAGTTATTAATAGTTGTTAATCTCTCTGTGTGTATCAAAATCTGTATAGGTAGTGGACTGGGTACCGTCTGGCCTTATCCCAACTGTACTAGGATCGGCTTCCAGTCTAACAGATGCGGGTGGATTCCTATAAAACACCGATATATTTTACTCAAAACGCCCTCTGCAACTTTAACTGGGCATACCGATATCTTAAGGATACACCGGTTGTCAGATTGTAGGGCTCTCTGCAAAGACATCTCTAAAGACTGTCACAGATGTTCTTATAAATCTGGGAACGACGCATTATATGTTGTATGGTGAATTTTTATCTGATAATAAACCCATAAACAACATTCAAAACTACTGCAAAGCTAATTACATGCATGTATAGAAGACTGCATCATTGGTCTAGCGAGGTCCTGGATTCGATCCTCAGGTCGGGCAAATTGTTATTGGATTTTTCTTTGTGGAATTTCTCAGTAGCAGCCCGGAGTCTGAATTTGTGCCCGGTTGGTGGCAATAGGCTCGCCTCCTATTCCATGAGACTTAAACATAACAGCGAAATGAGGGTGTAATATACACCTCTGCCAACCTTTCGAGGAATATAGGCGTGGTATTACGTTATGTTTATGTATTTACATCGGACACAAAGCATCATTAGCACAGTAATTATAAGCATAGGACAACTGATTCCACTTCTTCTTCTTCTTCTTCTTCTCCCGTGTCAGCACGAGCTATACGAAAATAGCTCATGCTGTGGTGAAAAAATTAGCCAGTCAGCAAGGTAGGTAGCGGGGCTGACTGCCCAGAGTGCGCCGGACGTACTTAAGTATCGTCACTCGTGGAGGCTCTTTTCATGCACCCCACTGATTCCACTAGATGTTATACTAAACAAATACAGAAAATGATTTTATGTTATGTTTGTATAGAAGACTGATATTTTATCTTGAAAACCCCATACAAAGTCGAAGCAAATACTGATTCACCATTCACATTTTGGTTAGTCATTGAAAAATAACACAGAATAAAACATGCCGAATGAACTTTATTGCTAATTAGCAACTCGTGATACGTTTGTACAAACTTTACAGCTGTTTTATTTATTCTGTAAAAAGTTTACGTTGCTTCACGAACAGAAGTCACGCTCGTACGTAAATATTATTATAAGGTAATTCGCGCCTCATTTGTACTAAATTTATTTAAAATCCCGTTGAGTCATACCGTAACATAGTTCTGATGCAGTAATTTCATCAAAGGAATAGCATCCATTTTATTTTGGAACGAATTGTATTCGGAATTGTTTTGATCTTTTAGCTTTATTTATTTTGTTACGCGGTTGTATTGCTCAAAGTGTTACTCTCTCGCTATTTGTAGATTCTCAGCGAGTAAGTACTTACGACGGTTTCAGCGTGATTGTTTATTATTATACGGCGTATTCTATCAAAAATGGTTTCTCTATTTCAGTGAAATATTAAAATGTTCCGTTTTGATACTTTGAATTTGTATTCATCCTAAATCAGTTTCGGGCGGCATGCGAGCTGTCTTGTCTTATTATTTAAGACGCAATCATTTATTTGCAATTGCATGTTATATTGTAGGCGACGGGCTGGCAAGCCGTCCGTACTTATGAATTATGGTTATGAATATTTTAAATGGTCCATAAAATATATTGCATCAGATAATTTTCAGCGATCCCGAACAAGAAGTCGCAAGAAAATTTATTTCGCAAGAAAAAGGGCAGCATCAACCTTCGGTGCTATAAAATATTTTTTTATGTAAAACACAAAATATTCACGTTAAACAGATTTTTATAACATAATAAAATTGCTTTAATTTATAGTGACATAAAACTTCTAAAGAATGTGGCGTCTCAATTCTTTCAATTTGTCACCTGGCCACGCTTTATTAGTGGAAAACTAGACGTAACTGCGACCTTCTTCGAAGAAATCAAAAATATAACAGCGTTATATAAAACGTCGTGTCCAACAAATATTTATCCGCCGTATATATGTTTCATGTGATAGTGATGTATTAAGCTGATCCGCTCTACAGGTGAATAAAAACGCGGTGGAAGACCGGATTATAGTATCTTACAGCGACTGCCAAAGAAATTGAAACTGGCTATTTTTACCTCATTTTCGGCCTCTACCCTTCAAAATGTTGATCTCCCATTCTCCCATCATCCTTTGTTCTGATGAATATTACAATATTTCTGAGAAAACAAAACTAATCAAACTATAAACAAGTAGATGCCAAAGTTCGCTGATTCAGCCAGTCGAGTGTAATTTCAAGAAATATGGAACTAAAAATATTCCTTGTTTGTTTAGTAACTTTAGGCTTTGTAAGTAATAAACTTAGCCTAGAAGTCAGTCAACGAATAATACAACAAAGCTAGCTACAACAAATATCTACAAAATGTATGCCGGTCATACAACGATATTCAGTAGAAAATACTGATAATTTCAGTGACATTTGATCGAAAACATATTTTCTTAATAATCGTAATAAGTAATTCAATGAATGCACACTTTTTTCTTAAAATTATTCAATTTCATGTAATTTCATTTCTAATCTGTGAAAAGTTGGATGTATTTTTAACCGACTTCAAAAAGGAGGAGGTTCTCAATTCGTCTGTATTTTTTTTTTTTTTTTTTTTTTTTTTATGTTTGTTACCTCATATCTCCCTCATTTATGAACCGATTTGAAAAATTATTTTTTTGTTCGAAAGGGTATACTTCCCGATTGGTCCCATATAAATTTTGTTATGATTAGACCATGAACTTCAGAGATATGGAACGGAACTCCTCATCGGATCAAAGCAAAATTCTCAAATTACTAGTATTGCTTTGTTTATATTTGTTGTTGGGAACTGACTACTGGAAAAGAGGAGGGGGTGCGTGTCCCTCCCTCCCCCCCTTTGGAATGTTTTCATTATATCGTGTAAGGTATCATTTGAAAGGACTTTTTATGCCCGACTACGTCAAAGCCAACAAAAAGAAGGGTTATATAGGTGTTAAAATTATGACACTAAAACGTATATAATAAAAAATAAACTTTAAAAAAAAGTAAAAACCGACTTCAAAGAAATACTTAAAAGGAGTAAAATAATTACCATAATATAAAATTAACAGTTTCAGAAGTCGGTGCAACTCTACACTGAAGCAAATAGAAGCCACCGACTTCTGAAACTGTTAATTTTATATTATGGTAATTATTTTACTCCTTTTAAGTATTTCTTTGAAGTCGGTTTTTACTTTTTTTTAAAGTTTATTTTTCAATCAAAAATCTCTGGAATGATGTAGGTTTTGAGAAGAAAAAAAAAGTATAATTGGTGGGCTTATCGCGAACCGCATTTTTATTTGAGCAACCTTTTCTTAGTACATGGCATTCATGAAGTGCTCAATTGCTAGTACTGACACATACTGATCGTTTCACGGACGATATTGCAGCTGGCTAATAAACTCAATTGAAATGACAGTCCAATAGGAAATTACAACGTACATTAGTCAAGACATGAATTCATGAGTGATATTGTTGTAAATTTATATTCGAGGCAATGATATCAATGTACTGACGCATTGAAGCGATTCGTAGCTAGTGGTAATTTCGAATGATCCTTTACTTTTTTCTATACCAATTTTGTCAGCTAACAGTATGTATAGATATCCTTCCTCATCACCCGTAGAGTTTGTAAAAGATGACTAGGGTATTGTGTCTGGAACAGGGGTGGGCAAACTTTGTTCATCAGGGGCCAGGAAAATGCTATAATTATAAAATTCCAAAACATGCATTTTGTTTTGGCAGAACTAACATTTTTGGCTCAAATACTATATTCAAGGACTATTTGTAATGTATGTATCTATTTTAGAAGCAATTGCGAGAAAGGGCCTGTCCTCATCTCGTCGACAACGTGGAACGGTGCGGTAACGCGGCACGGTGCGTTGATATAACGTGCAAATTTACGTTACCGTATCGTAAAAATGCATGTCAGGATCATTGTTAGATTTATCGTTGATCATGTAGATCCTGCATTTTAATAAGAGACATAGTAAGGTATGGTTTTAAAGCATCGGAGCATAAAGACGGCGACTAACTCGCGGGAGTGGAGAGCGGGGGCGGAGCGCATATACGTGTGCGCTTGCGGCTAGAGGCGGAACGTGTTACGATATGGTAACGTAAGTTTGCACGTTATGTCAACGCATCGTGCCGCGTTACCGCACCGTTCCACGTTGACGACGTCGTGACTTGGAGATGTGGTCAGGCAAAAAGAGGCTTCAAAAAAAATTCAAGTCCGTTCACTTTTGCTCTAAAAGGGAGAATTGGCGGGCCGGAGTTGGCCCGCGGGTCGTAGTGCCCACCCCTAGTCTAGAGCATGGGAAACAGCATTCTCCTGTATACTAATCAAAACAAACGGACTTGAGATCACCAACGCATCTGCTAAGCGTTTTGACTATGGCAGTTTATCCGTTGGCTCTCCAGGTTATTGAAGCAGTCATTGGAAAGCCCCTGAATCAGCAATAGACATTTACATCATATTTCTATGAACAGCCTATCTATTATGTTAGTAACCAAGGATGTCGTAAAACATTTCATAAATTCTGTTCTGTAACTCTGTATTATTTTTGCTCATGATTGTACGGAACGAATAATTTCGTTCGTCGTTTTGCCAAATTAAGACAGAAAATATACATAGTAGTTACGAGTATCAGTCGAGAGTAAATTCAATATTTACCTTGTCTTCGGTAAGTATTTAACGTTGGATAGTATTTTACCGGTGACCCTTCTCTAATCTCCTAAATGACTTGCTGTCTTGTGCGAGTTTAGAAAGAAATTATGTTTCAAAACATTATTTATTTTCCAAGACGTCTTTTCTATGTATTTATTTCGTCTCTAAATATTCATATTTTTTTAAGAATGTCGGGCGTTCGATAGTAGGTACATTATTTATTTATATTTAGTATTAGTGTCATTTCTCGTGTTTGAAAAATTTTATTAATTAAATAATTCTCCTAAGCCGTTTTTCAAATAGCTGAGAAATGCTGGTTGACAAAGAAATGGGTGACGAATTGTTGACCTGTTTGCCTATGAATACATTTTTATGATTAATATTCTTGATACCATTTATTATGTAGGTAGTAATTTACAACTTGTAGAAATGTTTATGGACTTGTTTACGAAATCAAAGGCAGGATGATACGAAAGAAGCATTCTTGCTATAGGCACAGAAATCTAAATAATAAGACAACTGTAGGCAGTACGTACTTGCTTCTGTTAGTAATTTCGAGATTAACTTGAGATGGACCCTATTTTGTTTTAAATACTTAGTATATATTTATTAGAAAAACTATATGAGCCGAATTCAGAAGAAAAAAAAATTCTACCCAGATGTGATTAGATGAGAGACAGTACAATTTTAGTATTTCACTAGAATTTATTCAAGACTACAATTAATATTCAAGTCAAGTGTCGTCTAGACAACAAGCTACAGTTTTTTCATCAATCTCAATTTCGTAATCTATGTTTTCTCGAAGGAAATTCCTTTGGATATAGACAACGATTTGCGAAGATTAGGCCTTGGAATGTAGTCCATAGATTCTTGTTTACTGGATATACTTTAGTCAATTAAATGTGATTCTCTTCGATGCTTGGAGGCAGATCACGTAGCTAATCTTCGCCTTACTAAGTTTGCGTTGTGCTAATCTAGCACTGAGTGTATTTACTTTGGCGTATAAATAAAACAAGCTGTCGAGCGCTAATGTCGTCGTTGGTACCTCACGCACGCCTACGAGGATCCAAGTAGGTACGAAAAACATTTAAAGCTACTCATATAGATTTGTGTTGCTTAGTAGTAACGACTATAATAATTGCTTGAGTTACCTATTGTATTGTATGTAAGAATTCGTCGTATTACTTTAATATGTTGCTAAACTATGTATACAGGCTGTAAGGGTAAACACCGTTATCCTTGAAACCATGGGTAGTTGACTTAAACAAAAAACACGGGACCGAGTAAAAAAATAATAATAAAATATACGCGCGAGAAATGAGCGGCGCGGCGGCGCTACGACGCGGCGTACACACACTCGCTAACGAGACAGCTGACTGACTGGGGTAGCAAACTGTGCAGGGCCGTGCGTCGGGCCACGTGGCGAGTTCCCCGAGCCCCCTCCCGTAGCTTGTTGCCCCCGCGCATAGGGTGAAATGTTTTTGAGGAAAAATGAAAATTTAAAAAAAAAAAGTTTATTATTTTTCATTGATTTTACGTTCTTTAAATGAAACCAAACCACTGGTTTCAAGGATAACGGTGTTTACCCTTACAGCCTGTATAGTTGGATTAATTGGTTGCATCGAAAAATTGCAGTTCAAACATTTACAGGATCGCTTGCAGGAAAATATTTCTGCAAGCGTTCCACATCTGTTCATTATTTAATTAGCAAAACATATATTTTGCATAGTTCGCAAATTATTGGCATGTTTTGTAATGCAAACTTTTCATCAAATAAATTAAGTAGTTGTGCATGAAACTTTTACAGACTTAAGCTTGTACAATTTCTATGTAAAGAACGTTTTTAAATAATCATGAGCAGATACAAACAGGGCTGTTTATTCCATTTTAATACTCAAATAAATATTAATGATCTATGTTTGTCTTGTTAGAAATTTTATGAGTATTCTAACTAGTATTTATGTTTGTGATATATCTGTTGTCCAGTGCTATAAATACGCCACCCCCTCACTTCCCGTGTGTGTAAAAGGCAACTGATGAGGGGTCAAATAAAGTAGGTGAGTTGCAGCATCCACCTGTAGATATATTAATAACCTTTTACTGTGATCATGAATTTGTCGAACGTGAGTGGAAAATTATTATTGAATAGAATAGTTACACAAACTCTGAACTCTGAACGGCGTATGTTACGTTAGAGTAAGGTTCAATAGTTCAGTTTAAAGAGTAAAGACCGAGCACTTGCAACACAGTTCGTGTTACTAAGTTAAACACATCAGCTTCGACATAAGTGGGACGATACGAGTGTTGAGTATACTTTGTTTTCTATCATTTACATATTCTAGAGTGGAAACGTAACGCATAAGGAAGATTACATTTATAATATATATTTTGCATAGGTATTAAGCACTATATTACGTACTTACTTTATGCATTGTCGTACTGTAATGTGCATTGTTGCGTACGGCACGCTTGTCATGTTATCATATTATCAGATTGTCATTTGTTTTCATTATCTTACACACTACCGGGTTATATTGTAGCCGTTATTAACTATACAATACGGTCTAATACAAGGTAAACAGCGCGGTGTTTACATTATGATTAGATCCTGTTATGCGGTGTTCATAAAGAGATGACGTTGTCTTTGTTAATACGCATAATTCTAAATCTGTGTACGTAGTTTAGACTGTGATGCGAGTTCACAACTACAACGTCGATCGATCTCGCTACAATTCTCAACGATGTTGCCATGTACTTTGCGATGGTCGAACACCGTTCATAATTGAAGGCCTTTCCGAGCCTTGGAGAGTACGTCGAACCGTCAAACTCCGGTTGGCATGCGAACACCCATATGAAACTCGTAACGTGAATAATGAACCTGAAAATCTGACTTGGATATTTTACAAAACAGTTGTTTTTTTATATTATATGATTTGGTCGCGTTTGATCCTCGTCGATGAAGTGATGATAAGCGCAGACAGGGTCTAAGATGGAGCACACGAATCCAAGTAACAGAGATATAGAGAGATTCCCCTATACCCGTCTGGCTCTCACAAACACACGACGGAACACAGTAAACTGCTTGGCGCGGCCGTACTTTAATGTGAGGGTGGTAGCTAGCCAGGCGGACCGTAAAGATCCTACTACCAAGCAAGTTGTGTAAAGGTCAGACAGCTGTCTTACAGTGTGAAATATCAGTACCCAGCCGCATCTAATTAGATTGGATTAACCCAACCCAACGTACTCCAATAAGTACCTACTCGGGATAGTATGAGTTTGAACTGTTTTGCCGGTATTGAATGCACTCATGAAACTTTTTAATGGCTACCATTCAACGCAGTAAGCTTATTAATTAATTAACTCAATGAAAACTTTGCTTCATTAGCTCCCTGTAATTATTTATTGAGAACGTTGATATTAAATACGGTACAGAATTAATTATACGCAGCATGAGAACCAGTGCACTGGTTATATAGCGCATATTTATTTATTATCGTAGGAAAACCAATAGCTAAAAAAATAAAAGAGTAATTATAGTAAAGCCAATTACAGGTTTTCTCAGGATATTAAAGCAGAAACTGAAGGAACACTTGATAACAAAACAATTACGATTTTATACTACTTATACTCGCAAAGTAATATCAAGTACACGTCATTATTAATTGAAAAACTTAAGGTGAAGCATCTTTCTTGCCGTGCCACTGTTAGTGATAAATGGGTCAAATGAGTACTCCTTACAAAGTTTATTAAAATCGTAGGTATATATATCGTAGGTATTGCCGGTATTTTATAATAGAATTATGGGAAATGGACAACAATTTGTATTTTGATGATGATTATTGAGTGTTTACATAACATTTACGTAGTTAATTAAACACTAGTTCCATTGCGCATTGTTTCATGTTTTGACACTGTATGTTGTGTTATTATACTCGATAAAAGTTCGACACAACTGGAACTTGTCGAGTCTTCTGGCTAGACGATTCGTGACAATCCTCAACAACAGCTTGTAAACATGACTCAGGAGTAAGATGGATGGCTGGTTCTTTAGCCAGGTTTTATTATATTTTCTGAAGATCAGAACTGCCATTCCAGGGCAGACATCAAACATCAGAAGTCCGCACTCGGGGTTTGCCAGCGAGCCATGTTTTTTTTTTTTTTTTTTTAAAAAAACGTTGCCCCACACTAAGATTTCTCTTGTATCGTGGGTGCGTTTACAGACACAAATCTCACAAACAAACGCCCAGACCCGAAACAACAATCTGTAGGCCATACAAATTTTTGTTCCGTGTGGGAATCGAACCCACGACCCGTGGCGCAGAAGCCAATCGCTTAGCCACTGCACCAAACGTGTCGTCATAATGATCAGTATCTTAGGATGCCGTCTATCAGTCTGTACAAGGAATAGTGAACTGCGCTCCAAAACTCAGATCACCGACGGCGACATTGGTCAGAAAGCCATAAGCTTAAAATGGAATTGGCTTGATCACGTCTTAGACGACGTCGCAGCAGGCCCAGAAGGAGATGCGGGAAGAGTTAAATACTTATTGGAAGGATTAACCGCAGGAATCCTTAAACCGAGAGGGGTGGAAGGAAAGCAGGAAGGCCATTGCCCTGCAGTGGGATAACCATGGCTGAATAATAATGATAACACCACTGCAACCCCTCCGTTCAGATTAAAGTTCTCAAAGGGGCCTCTGCGCGTTGGACCTGTGTCCCCCGTATGCCTTCCAAAGGACCGGACATCTTCCACACGAAAGATGAGCCGTGAATTTACGGAGACCACTGCAACCCCTCCGTTGTAGTACACTAAAGAAATTGAGTAATTCATCGTACTTCTCTTATAGCGTGTAAGTAGTTACACTATATAAGAATATTTAATGGCAGCCGAATGTTATTTTATTCTGTCTCCATCATACAATTGTCCACACATTTTGACATACGAATGTACATAATCTATTTCTCTTTTTTTGTCCCGTAGTCCGCCATTTTCTGTATCCATCCATATGATTCGAAAACCGTGATTATAGACAATCGGATTACCTACCTTTCTTTCGTTGTGTTATCCGAAAAAATACGTCAAGTCTGCACAGTATTGACAGGCGCGAGAAACTTGAAAACAAGTTATTATCTTTTTATCTTCGTAAAAGAAATTCTACAAAGGCTCATACACAAGTAAAATGGGTTCCCGTGTGAAAACTTTTGATGGAAAACGAATGCCGAACTTTTGCCCAGTTAAAAATCAATACCTTCTGAGCCAACCCAGCCTTGCCAAGTACAACGTATTTTTTAGTTACTTTTCTTCCTGTTCAGCTCTGGAACGAAGCTAGCCTAAGTTACTATTGTACTATATTCTAGATCTAGAGGAAGTTCGTAATTGGTGCTTGATTAAACGATGTCAGATTTCAGCGGCATGATCGTATTATACGCGGCCACGGGAATATTAAAACTTGAATATTGTTGTATTAATAACCGCTTATATCATGTTTAACAAGATCCAGGAATATTGGCAAATGTACCTACGTTATACTCGGAATAAGTATCATCTCTGTAGTATTATTAACGACTAGCTTTTGCCCGCAGCTTCGCTTGCGTGAAATTTTGAACCCGTTACGTGACGATTTTCCATACAAACTTTCATCTCCTGTTTCACTCCTTTAGGGTTTGATTTTCGAAAAATCCTTTCTTATTCCTTGTCTACATTATAAGGAATACCTCTGTGCAAAACTTCAGCTTTCTAGGTCCAATGGTTTGGGCTGGGCGTTGATGAGTCAGTCAGTCCGTCAGTCAGGACCTTTCTTTTTATTATATATGTATATATATATATATATATAATTATATATAGATACTTTTATCATAAGTATGTATGTTCTGCTTAGCCTTTTTCCAACTATGTTGAAGTCCAGTTCCAGTACAGATGCGACTGAATAACTGTATTTTACACGGAGCGACTGCCACCAGACCTCCGCAACCTAGTTACTGGGTGACACCGGTATCCTAAGGTTAGACCGGTTGTCAGAGTTTCGGGCTTCTGTCTACCCGTAACAACTATCATAGGCAAGCGAATGACACCCAAGACAGACTGCTTAACGTGCTCACTGAGGCACGGAGGGATGTCGATGTGTAACGAATGGTCACCCATCCCCCGACTGACCACGGCAAGCGCAGCTTAACCTTGCAAATCATATGAGCCACGAACCCCCTAATAAGTATGTATAAAGATATGTATTTAGTTGATTAACACGTAGTAGGTAAAACGTTTCAAATGTCATGAACTGCTTATCTTAAGTGATTTGGGTACGATTTTCCCCACTCTAAAATTTACATGTCCTTTGGGATGTGAAAGTGTAGCTACAAAATGTCACCACAGTCAAACTGCAGCACTGTAACGAAGATTTATTTCAGAAGTTTGACAAGCTTAAGAAATTTTGAGGAATTTTCACTTACCTACAAGCACTTAGGTATAGCACCCGGGGGACAGAGAAAATATTAAGTTCCGGACTCGCTAAGTAGTTAGTCGCTGTGATCCCTGTGATGGATTAAAGAATATTAGGCTTGTTAAAATTTAAAGTTATCTCATTATTCTCGGTATAGAAAACCTTGAGAAATTCGGATTGACTGAGTTTTGGACTTTAAAATCTAGGGGAGGGAAACTTTTGACTGCGGGGTATTCTCGAACCGGAGTTGTTGTTGCTGCCTAGTGCACTAGGGCTAGTGTATCAGAGCCTAGTCGGTCCGCAGCAGACGGTATCGTACGCTAGTGGAGGTGACGTTCGGGAAGTCCTTTTTAAGGTCCCAAAGGGTAAAACGGGACCCTATTACTAAGACTCCGCTGTCCGTCTGTCACCAGGCTGTATCTCATGAACCGTGATAGTTAGACAGTTCAAATTTTCACAGATGATGTATTTCTATTGCCGCTATAACAAACAATCCTAAAAAACACAATAAAATTAATATTTAAGGGGGTTCCCATATAACAAACGTGATTTTTTTGCCGTTTTTATAGATAATGGTACGGAACCCTTCGTGTGCGAGTCCGACTCGCACTTGGCCGGTTTTTTCTATTCCCTTACCTACCCACTATCAAGTAAATTCACGTGATACCTAATACCTATTGTCGTTATGGTACTCTAAGTAGCAGTAGACAATACACCTAACCATTCAGGGATCACAAAACCGTGAAAATTATCTATGTAAATGAAATGTACCTTACCTCTCTATAGGTAATCACATTTCGTCCCTTGGAGGAAGTATGATTGCCAACGTGACATTGAAATGTTCGAAATGTTATTCAATTGACAAAGGGGTGACGAAATTTCGCGAAACAATCCGAACGGAGAATTTCGATCCGGAAAATTCAAAAATCACAAATAAATGCTGGAAATGCCTTTGGATGAACTCTTTGCTTTAATTGAAACGTATCAGAGGATATTCAAAGGGATTTGCGAATAACAGAAAAACAAAGTGTATTTGTTATTTCACGGAAATCGTAAACGATTGAGCGAAATGGATTATTTTGAAGCGAACAGCGCTTTTATTTACTGGCAGTGTCTTCATAAAATAAAATAATAATAAAATATTTTAATAAAAGTTCGCTACTAGCAATTTTACTAGGATCGAGTAGATTTTAGTCAGTTCTTCAGATTTAGACGAAATGAGCTAAAACAGCAAAATTCCTTTGAAATGTAAAGATAATTACCATTTTCAAATAAGGAAAATTTATTCTATGATGTACAATGTAAATTAATTCTTACTTCCTGATGTTGAAAATTTAATTAATTCGGCAAAATGTTTGAGAGTATAAATATTTTCGTCTCACGTTCGCTTTGTCTAAACGTACCTTAAACCGTGTCTTTATTTGAATTAGAAACAATGTTAATAGGTACCTAAGAGCTTCAAGGTATTTGTGCACTATTTAAATTCTTAGGTCAGTAAGATTAATACTCTAATAACATAATGCAATTTATTACTGAACGCTCCCGGTCGATCCTTGAGTTCGACGTTCAAAGGGCCCTACTGTACCAACATATCGGAAATTTTATGAGCATACATGGTACAGGAAATGTAATATCTTTGGCTTTTAGTATGGGGGCTCTTGCTCTAATTTCACTTAATCAGGAAGTGAAAGAAAACCTTCATAAAAGGGAACATATATTATCCCGATGAAAAATGGGTTACCCCTCTTTTCTTCCTTCGGTTTGGATGTTACAGCAAGCAAATTGGCAGCAGTATTCATTTTTGAACTAATAATAATTTTATGTCAAGAAGAATTTCTGCCAATATTGGAAGAAAGTTATGTTACCAGAAGAATGTTACTTAAATATGAATGTGGATGGATATACAAGAAGAGGTAGGCCAAAGAAAAGATAGATGGATTGTGTGAAATTTCATTTAGTTCAGTAACAATTTTTACATTGTATCGAAATTTTACACTAAATTAAAAGAATTACTATACAAATCCCTATAACAGATTAATAAAACAGATAATTACATATAACAGATTATTATAACAGTAACCAAATAAATTAATTAAAAGTAAAACATTTGCAATTCCTTGTTATAAGTTAAAAGTAAAGTAAAAAAACAAGATTAAACAAATTAAGATTCCACCATTACACATGTGTGAAAGATGATATGACCCCGCCTAGAGTTGAATAAGGACAGGGAGATGATGATGAACAATATGCGAAAATCATAGGAGCTTAATCCCGACAGCTTAGTGACCTGAAGCAATCGAGTTTGATTCGATTTAGTGTTAAATCGTACTTTTAAAATTCACAAAAACGCACGATCGTGCGAAAGTTCGAATTGCAACGAACTAGCAATTATTTAAAATAGTAGAACAGAACTTGAATCTGTCGGGAATAAGCCCCCTCATAATAATAGCAATGTGTTCGTGCATAGTGGCAGTCCTCGAGGAGACCGCGTGTTTAAAACGTAGACAAGTGATTTATTAGATAATAGCTTCAGCTAATATCTGATTTTGGGCAAACTGAAGTTCTGTTCAAGCATAATAAGTGTGATTATACATAATGTATGTTTTGATAATTTTTATTTATAGTCGTATCATAAATTTCGAGTCATAACTGGTCACATCACGCAGGACACGCCATCACGTTTTGTACCAAACATTTTGTCTGTTAGCGTAAACATTACACAAAATTATATAGAAATTTTATTACCCACAACCACTAGTTATTTTGGCGTGACCATAACAATAATATACGATGTTATAAAACCGTGTGACGCATGTTCAGGAAAATGTCCCAGATTTTTTTGGATGAAATGTGTAGGATTAAGATGTGATCACAAATATGCGAAATGCGGGGTATATCTATAAGTTATTTTGCATCAGAGGAATGTAAAATATATTTTTTGAAAAACCATTTCTTAAAAGTCGGTAAATTCTGACGCAAACTACTTATTTACAATAATTGGCTAAATCCGCTGTTTCAGTTTTCCATACACCATGACCGTTTACGACAATAAACACCTTTTTTATTTACTTATCAACAATGGTTAAAGGTTATTTCACTAAAATAGTTTTAAGTCTATTGCCATCTCTAATCATTAGCATACAAATGACAATGAAAATAATTAGTGTATAAAAATGACAATTTTGACAAGTAAGGGTGTTAATATTTTGTCGTAATTAAAGTAAGTGTGGGATGGATGTATCAGAAATTAATTTTATTCATTAATGGCGATGAGCTTGGTGAGAAAATAATATGAAAAATCAAATATTAAAACTGATATCTAATTTATTTTTAAAGGCTGATTTACACGAGGATAGTTTCTCGAAGCGAGACTCTTTCTGTCTTTGTCTTTCTCTACGATAAAAACAGAGATAGCACGAGACTCGCGTCGAGAAACTATCTCCGTGTAAATGAGCCATAACTCACTTTTTCAGAAGATATTTTTCTTTTTTACTCGGCAAACAAAATGTCGGTGTAATAGAAAAACACGTTTATTCTGAACTTGCAAGCTTTTGAAAGTTGTTGAGAAAGTTATATTACTGATTAAAGTCGATAAGATGTCTAAGAGGGACTCGTGGCTGATTACAAATCGCGCGGATCATACGATTTCCAAGGTGAAGCTGTGCTTGCCGCAGTCAGTCCGTGGATGGGTGACCATTCGTTACACATCGAGACCCCTCCGTGCCGGAGAGCACGTTAAGCCGTCGGTCCCGGGTGTCATACGAATACCTATGATAGTCGTTACGTGTAGTTAGGAGCTCGAAAGTCTGACAACCGGTCTAGCCTTAGGATATCGGCATTGCCCAGTAACTAGGTTGCGGAGGTCTGATGGTCACTCCGTGTCAAATACTCGGCTGTCCCATTTGAAAACCTAGTAAGGGCTTAAAACAAAATTTTACAGGCGAGGGTGTGGCGGCATCTATCTCGCCACATGCGAACTATCCTACATCGCGCAATTTCGTTTCTCCACAAGGACATACGTTAAATCAGTCAGCCTTTGAAAAGTATTTATGTTAGGTAAAACCATGGGGTTAAAGTGACTTACTAGGTTTTAAAATGATCAGAGGCACGGAATGGAACTTACTAGGTATCGATGCTTAAATATATCTGCTTAATATGTGAGTTTTCAACGCTGGTATTTTTGTATTTGGTAGAGATTTTCTAGGTAAGCATAATCTTATGCAATAAAACAATTTTTGTAAAAAGTGTCCCTCACTAGGTTTTCAAATGGGACTGCCGTGCTGGTATTCAGCTGCATCTGGTTAAACTGGAACCCCAACATATTTGCGAAGAGTCTAGGCAGAACGAAAGTCGATAAGATGTCTCTGTCGGCACGTCATAGATACGAATGACGCTACCACAGACACTACCATCGACATGATTTAAGTGAGCGCGTTTATAATAAAGTCCATGTATGATACATTGGTTACATTAGAAGCATTCACACAGAATCTTACCTCTTTTACTCACAGAAGAGGGAATAAACTTCTAGTAAACAGACAGCCCTAAGGCTCAATTTACACTGCCGCGGAATGGAATGGAAGCGACGAAATTGTATATAGCATAATGAACTTTATGTCATTTGTACAAAGTACAAACTAAATACGAGCCAAAAAAGGTAGCACGTCTTCCGAGGAATCCTCGCGACCTTTTTTGGCTCGTATTTAGTTTGTACTTTATACAATTGACATAAAGTTCATTATGCTATGCACAATTTCGTCGCTTCCATTCCATTCCGCGGCGGTGTAAGTTGAGCCAAAGAAACTGTCAAAAGTTTAGTTTACGGTGTACCTAAAACGTTAAATTAAAAATGTTTTACATTAAAAATATCTTTTGCAAATGTAGGTTAAAGTTAAAATAGAAAAGCATGGAAAAGTTAGTGTTGTTTACAACGTTCGGATTTTCCTTCATTACAATATTGGTTTCGCAAGATGATGTACCTACATCTATCGATATACGTAGGTATCGATATAATATGGTAAATAAATGTTGGCGTATACATTGGCGTGTACATAAAACATATACAGTGGAGTCTGCTTATAACGACGACGAAGGGACATGCCATATTTGGACGTAAAAAGCGGTCGTCGTTATAAGCATCACTAGATATTCAAATACCGTGTAACTTTAAATGTTTTCCATTATATCTTTAAAAATTGAATGACGAGCGCCATTTATAAGATCGATTTATACGTAAGTCATGCCTTGAAGTGATGAAGTCTTGAAGTGATCACTTACTAAAATAATAAAGGACGCGTCGTTATAACCAGAAGAAATTTATTTATTCAATAACCAACTTATATTAACAGTTTACACTACACATACTTTTTTTTTTTTTTTTCTATTTGACTGCTGTAGGTCTCCAGCCAATGGGGGGGAAGTAAAATACTTAACCTAAGCTAACTACTTGTACTACACTAACATCATGACTACCTGCAACAACAGCACTAAGGGCGACCCCTAGTGGGACTCGGACCTCGGCTTAGGGCGTTGCTGGCGTGGACATAGGGGGGGGAGACAGCTTGATGAGGGCTGAATTATCGGTGTGACTGCGGAGTCTGAAGAGACGACCGGCTCTACGACGGGAGAGCTCGGTGGATCGTGACCGGCGGCGGTGGGACGTCGCGACGGGCCTCGTCGGCGAGGACGGTATGCCGGACGGCGGCGGACGTTGTGTATTGTGCTGGTCGATTTACTCGCCTCCTGGAGGAGGGTTATTTCGTCATCGGGTTCTAAAAGTGTGTGCCTGGGGCGGCGAACTTTACTTATGAGAGAGGGACTGTAGTCGGCCGCTGCGGCAACTAGGGGGTTCGGATGGAGAGGGGCAGTGTCGAAGTAACGCTTGGAAATGCGTTTGAGGTATTGCCTGATGGTTGGCATTTTTAGATCGAGGTGGAGTTGGACGTTACGCATGAACCACGGGGCAGCCGCGGCTCTGCGCAACACTCGATTCTGGAGGGTTTGAAAGGATTTGAAACGACAAGGCTTAACGTGTGCGAACACGACGCTAGCGTAAGTCAAAATGGGGCGGATGCACGTCACGTAGATTCTCAGCTTATTTCTAAGTGACAATTTACTGCGTGCTCTAAGGATGGGGTGGAGGCGACCGACAGCGAAAGCGGCGCGAGCGCGCACCGCTTTGATGTGGTCTCGGAAACTCAGATGGTGGTCTAGGATAACCCCCAGGTATTTGGCTTTCATCTCCCAAGGGATCTGTTTGCCGAACATTAGGACGGGACGGATGTGGGTGTGGGAATCACCGTGTCTCTCGAAAAGAACGGCTGCGCTCTTTTCGGGATTCACCTCTATTCTCCATTTCCGGAACCAGACCCCAAGGGCGTCCGCTGCGGTTTGAAGGGTTCGAGAGATGCTATCGAGACTCCTACCGGAATAGTAGATAGCCGTGTCGTCGGCGAAGAGAGCCAACTTGGCCAAGCCACGTTTGGGAATGTCGCTGGTGTACAGCGTGAACAGAAGGGGCGATAGCACGGAGCCCTGAGGGACTCCGGCGCGGATGGGGTGAGGGGACGAGAGGGTGCCTTCTAGGCGATAGCGGAAGGAGCGATCCGACAGAAAGTCTCGAATGATGAGCACGAGACGGTCCGGCACGTTGAATTGGTACAGTTTGTATTAGTGTCCGACCGAAGGTTCGGTTTCGGTTTCGGCCAGTTTCGGCCAAAAAATCTTGTTTCGGCTACAGTTTCGGTTTCGGCCAAAAATCAGCCGAAAGTTCGGCCACGCCGAAACTCAATGTTCGTGAATTGTCACGTGTCTTCCGGCTAACTTCGGCTGAGTTCGGGACTCGTGTGTGGTTGCCAGCTGAGTTAGCCGGTCGGCGTGCGGCGTGGTTGTGTTGTATTTGTGATTTTGTTTGTTGAATTTTGTCAAAGTTTACCGAATTTAGTACAATTTATTGTAATTTTTGTTGATACTGATAATTAGGTAAATAATTCTTTAACTAGCAACTATCAAATACAAGATCTCAATGTCAATAAATAATAAATTAATCTTTACGACATTCAACACAAATACTCAATTAAGAAGTCTGTACTTTACGTTTATGTGTTGATTTCTGACAAAAAGTCTAAGATTTTTTTTGATGTTATATTGTTAGTATAGTATACCATAAATGAATAACTACATATTTTCGTTACATATTTCCAATATTGTCTTTTATTTCATTTAACACGAGAAAACTGTCTCTATATATAAAAAAGATACTAGATTTCATTTTTACAAGATGGGGCAAAAGTTATCACCCGATGTTCATCATCATCATCATTCAGCCGAAAGACGTCCACTGCCGGACATAGGCCTCCCCCAAGCATCGCCACATCGACCGGTCCTGTGCTTCTCGCTTCCAGCGATTTCCCGCGACCTTCACCAGATCATCGGTCCACCTTGTGGGAGGCCTACCCATGCTGCGTCTTCTGGTACGCGGTCGCCACTCCAGAACTTTTCGGCCCCATCGGCCATCCGTTCTGCGAGCAATGTGCCCCGCCCACTGCCACTTAAGTTTGGCAATTCTTCGAGCTATGTCGGTTTCCTTGGTTCTCCTGCGGATCTCATCATTTCTGATATGATTACGCAGGGTAACTCCGAGCATAGCCCTCTCCATTGCCCTTTGGGTGACCTTGAGCCTTCTTATGAGGCCCATTGTGAGCGACCACGTTTCAGTGCCGTGTTTTTTTATTTATTTTTTATTTATATAGTTACAGTGTTTTCTTGTAATCACTGGCAACACACACTGGTCAAAGACTTTCGTCTTGAGACACTCCTGTTGAAACCACATGTCCTCCAGTCCCAATTCATTCAACTGAGGAAGGAAAAAGTCGTTGATCATGAGTCTGTAGCGCTCACCGTCCACAGTAACGGAAGCGCCAGTGACGTTCTCGAAAAAAAAATGGAAAATTCCATAAAACAAGACCGTATCCGTTTGATCCGGTCATCAATTCGGCGGCCACTTGACCGATATCATTTTCTCGACTTGATGGAAAAAAAATAATCTAATACATTAAATAAACATAATCCACAAGTAGAACCAAACATTTTCATTCCTAAAAAAATTACAGCAAAACAACATTAGGTGATTACTTTTGCCGCACCTTGTACAATAGAATATAATTTTTTACATGTCTAAAAAAGGTTCGGTTTCGGTTTCGGTTTCGGCCGAACTGAGACCAGCGCCGAAGATTCGGTTTCGGTTTCTGTTTCGGCTAAAAATCCTGTTTCGGTCGGACACTAGTTTGTATAATAAACCGTTGTGCCAGACCTTGTCGAAGGCTTTCGCTACGTCGAAGAAGAGCATGCCCGTTTTGTACGAGCGCATAAAACGGGAGCTAATGTGTTCGACTATGCGGTGCAATTGTCGAATGCAACAGTGCTGGGTTCGAAAACCGAACTGTTCGTCGGGGATGAGTTTACGGGAGTCAGCGAAATCCTTTAAACGGATATAAATGAGACGCTCATAGATTTTCCCAAATACATTGAGAAGACTGATGGGGCGGTAACTAGTGGGCTCACTCTTGGGTTTGCCGCGTTTGGGGATACCGATAACGGTGGCTTGTTTCCAAGCTTGCGGAAAGATGTTATTACTCAGAGCGCCATTGAAGATGGCGGTCATGAGGACTATGAGCGGGGCGGAAAAGTGTTTGATCACCTTATTGGTGATACCGTCTGAGCCGGGGGCTTTCCTGGGTTTGAGTTTCCTCACTATCGTGTGGACCTCGTCTACGGTGATGGGGGGTAAGGGGTCGTCGGGGTCTTCATCGGGTGGGAGGGTCACTACACATACAAGTTTTAGGTTAGATCTATACTAATATTATAAAGAGGTAGAATTTGTTTGTTTGTTTGTATGTAGGAGGTAATCTCCGAAACTACTCATCCGATTTCAAAAATTCTTTCACCAATAGGAAGCTACGTTATCCCTGAGTGCTATAGGCTATATTTTAGTATCAAAAATTAGGGATCCGTAAATAAATTACAAGTAAATTAACGCGAGCGAAGCCGCGGGCAAAAGCTAGTATTATATACAATACAACAAAAAGGAAATATAACTATGTACCCTATATTATAAAAGTCTTATTTTTCCTTGAAATTATGTCGCTAAAAGCGGTTGGTCGCTATATCCGGGTTCTCTGGTAATAAACGGCCTTTTCTCTTAACAATTTTAATGATAACCAAACTAAGTGGTGTCCGTAAGTCGCTATAAGCGAAGTCGTAATAAGCGAGTTCCACTGTATTAAATACCTATAAACATGGATAACGCGTTTATTAACAATAACAACACTTTTATTTTCCCTATTACGAGAAAACAAGCAGCTGAAACATTGAAGAATGTACTTTTTAATTCACTTAATTACCTGTGAGCAAAAACATCAGAGGACAAGTAATTAAAAGGAAATAATTGATTAGGTAGTATAAAAAAGCTGACTGCCTTGTTGATCTACTAAGTCGCGAGCGCGACTGCTGTGTGTGATGTCCTGGATTCAATACCCAGGTCGGACAAAGTGATATTGGATTTTTCCATGTGGAATTTCTCAGTAGCAGCCTCTGGATTTGTGCTCGGTTCATTGCAATAGGCTCGCCCACTATTACATGGGACTTAAAAATAACGGCGAAATGAGGGTTAACTATACACCTCTGCCTAACCCTTCGGGAAATACCGGCAAGATGATATGTTATGTATGTAGGAATAAAATAAAGTATTAAATTATTTCTTGTACTTTTATTACCAAAAAAACAAGAAGAGAACTCTTCTTATTTTTTCAACTAAGAAAAAAGGATATCGTTTGCATTTGAACACAACATTAAATATACCCATGCAATAACATACAATATAGTATGATATATTTATATAGATAGTCAGCCACTTACTATGTTTGACCCAGAACTAACTGTAAGCACTTGGTTTCGAGAGTTTTCGTACGACCATTTACGAGATAATGACCTCTCATCCCAGAAACATCATAGGTACCAATTATAAACATACTTCTGGGATAAGTCTCCCGGAAGTACAGATACAAATGTATTGAGACAAAGATTTATTACAATAGATTGAGACAAACTCAACAAAAATTAAACTGGATACGCATTTTGAAATATAACAAATCAATCATTTTACTAAATAACTGTACAACTCGCGAGGCGTAAGCTGAGCTTTGCATTTGTGTGAGTGCACATAGAATCGATTGCCAAAAAGCAGTATAAACCGGTTAAAAGCAAGCAAAGGACACGTTTGCATTCATTCTCACACAAATGCAAAGCTCAGCTTAGGCCTCGCGGACGGTACCTACTTAATGATTATGTAAATTGCGATTGCAATAAATGTTATAATTAGTGATCAACATTTCTCAAAAATCACCCAACCGCGTATGACCGTTTTGGATAAAATAGAAAGGGCTGTGTCGAATCCGCGATTATTCAAAAACATTATGAACAAAATGTTGACTTCAGCTTTACATTTAATAAGAAGTAATTAAACTAATTTAGTACTATTCGGGTTAAGTAACTCACATTACAAGACTAGTTTTGGTAAAACGATAGCTGAATTTTCTATTCTGTCTAGAATATGAAACTAGTAATAGTGCTACTAATATCTACTTTCAATTTTCCAGCCACAAACTCTCATAGAACTTCTAGAATATCTTTTGAAGTCACAATAAAGTGACAGGTATATCGTTAGTGTTTCAAAGATTTATTTACTGTCATGAAAATTACAATAAACATGAGCTTGTCATCGGCTCATGACTCACTATTCAAGACATTTTCACGACAAACGATTATACACGGTCACTTGGCAAATGTTCGTCATTCTAATCTAAATTAAACTAGTAATTGATTTATAACAATACCCTATTGTTTTCTCATACATTATCTTATACTAACCAGCTTATTATGGAACGGATTAGCAGAAGATGGATGAAATGGTTATACAAAATTAATCAAGTGTAAATTAGCTGGTGAGGGCTTATTCACTGTTTGACGGCACATGATTGAGGATGTTTCTTTATTTATGTTCTTGTTAAACAGAGGATGAAAGGAAAACATAAATTGAGTCAGTTTTTTTTTAAGATTTTAATAGTGATCGTGGGCGATGGGCTGGCAATGTATCCTAAGTCACGAGCTTCTTACACACGTACATCTAAACTTACCTTAGGTATACCTGTAGTAATAGGGATGTGCATAAGTCGTTAGTTTCTCTCAGAATTCTCTCAACCCATAATCGTAAAGGGCTTGATGATCCATTCACTTAAAGGTAAGTAGATACGTAAATTCCTATGATGCAGCCATTCCCCAAGACATCACGCTGTGTAACAAAATAAAATGCTCATGTAGACAAGATTATAATCATTTTATTACACCTACATTACTAATAATCCGCCATCTTGGATGACGCACTTCCGAATACATTAAATATAGTTGTATAATCGAGAATTCTTTGTCGCTAAAATTAATATGCTCACGTGCTACTCATAAAGACTGGAATAATATAAAAATTATTTTGGCATCGACCTCTGTGGAGAATATAGTTTGTGGTGGCATCTTGATTTCATTTTCGTAGCAGCGAAAATATTTTTCATGAATGACTCTAATTTAATTTAATGTAGGTATGTATATTTGAGTTTGTTATTTATGATACAATTAGGTTTTCTTAATTTAATTTAATAATTTATAGATTAGACGTTAGCGTAAGTTCTAATAAAATGTAAATTATTATCGTGTTGAATGTTATATCTAATTTGATGCACAACTAACTTTGGCTCTCTGCCCGAAAAAAGTACCTATGCATTTATATTCCGAGTTGACTGGAATGTTTTCCATAAAAAGGATTCTTTCTCAGATTAAAATCAAGGTATTCTCATTTTGCAACAAAAGTGGTTATTAGTTTTAATAATGTTTAAAATAAAATGTAAATATTGTAATAATGTTGCAAAGGCGGGGTTCGTATTTTTTTATGGACTACAGCGCCATCTCTGTGCAGTCTCTGAAACTACGAGGTTCCGGTGGCGCTGTAAATTTCATGTTTTCACGCTGCCTCTGAACAGGGTTCGTTGGAAGCCGTGTATATTCATGCTTCGTACAATCGACAACAGATGTCTCTGATACGGTTTTCTGAGTTACAGAATTTTCTCTGAAGATGGGCGCTTTACGGCGGAC
Source organism: Amphipyra tragopoginis (assembly GCA_905220435.1). NCBI lineage: Eukaryota > Metazoa > Arthropoda > Insecta > Lepidoptera > Noctuidae > Amphipyra > Amphipyra tragopoginis. The sequence continues at coordinate 16,690,561 of HG991997.1, forward strand.
CAAAACTATTAGAAAGGCACACAATATTCGAATCTATCGAGAATAAAATATCACTTGGATTATAGAAAGGGATGATACAAAGGGATACCAGTCTGTAGACTACCATTGATGGTGATAATCCGACTATGGGGTAGAAGAAATAGGTACGGTCTGGTCCTAATTATAAACATGGTAGGTATATAAAACTAGTAAAAAAAACGATTATCGTTATCTACTCACGGCTCATCTTCCGTGCGGAAGATGTCCGGTCCTTTGGAAGACATACACGGGGACACAGGTCCAACGCGCAGAGAACTTTAATCTAATTCCGTATCGATTATCGTTATTATTTCGTTACATCTCTCGAATGATACACGAGATAACTTGCATCGCGAAGGAGTCGCGCTACGTAGAGACACAAAATTAATTAAAACTTAACAACTACCTTTAGTTTCTCTACTTAAAATTACATCCAGTAAATGGTGGTTGTGGCATTCATTATACGTATTATACCTATTAGATATCTACTGGCAGGACGAGGACAGTGTACCGAAAACAGCGAATTTAGGCCATAATTCTGAATTGAAAATAAGTATAGGAAACAAAAATAATAATGTTTCTTTTATGTGAATATATTGTTCTCTAAGGGTACACCGCATTTTCAAAAAACGGTTTGTTTTCGATGACACTTTTCACTGGTTTTCAATTCAAATTAATGAACTGAATTCACTGTTTAAATTTTTTGTTAGTTGTCCTTTACACGTAGTAAAACATTAAGGCCCGATTTTACCAACGTCGGCTTACTTTTATCTGAGGAATTAGTTTTGACAGAATTTCTTTTACGGCCGAAATTATTAACCGATCTCAATCCAAAATCTCTGGATTCATGTAGATTTTTGACATAAGTTCTATTGAATTTCTGTCAAAAACCTAGATCAATCCAGAGATTTTGGATTGAGATTGGTTATTAATTTCGGCAGTAAAACAGCTGTCAAAACGTCAAATTTATTCCGCAAATAAATGTAATCCAGCGTCGGTTAAATCCGCTCTCGTTGGAATACAATAGAATATAGGTCAATTAAGTAGATATTTCCGTCGAATTCGCAATATTCCGGGAAATATATACGTGACCAATTCAGAATATCGGCTGAATTCACTGTTTCAATTTTCGGTACTCGGTTTCTTACAACCATTTACAGAGCAACGCGGTCACCGATGACTTTTCGTATTCGTTTATTATTTTGAAGTTTTTTTTTGTTAGTATTTTGGTTCCAGTCACTGAGTTGTTACCACGTTATTCTAAGCACCCAGTATAATTATCTTCTAAGTTAAAAATATTCCCGCCACGCCTACAATTCCAAAGGGATAGGAAGAAATATAAGTACTTAGCTGTCACATACCTACCTATAGGTATAGTTCGTTAATTACGGTATCATTTATTATGCAAAACCCAACCTTGGGCTGCTATTTGCAGTTAATTTCGCAAATAGGAATGCTCGATAGCGTACTTATATGTAGATAAACCCAGGAATTCACGTTTATAAGCCACAACTGTGAATTATGCCAATCAAATTAAACGATTTTGATTTATAAGCCAAAATAAATTAACAATTTCCCATTAATCTCCAGTATTCTTCAGCCTTTGTAAAGTTAAATAAGGAAAATCGGCTTTAAAGAAAAACTAAATTCGTTTCTTATCCTACAACTTGTTCGAGGCTTGATGAAAATATACGGCGAGCGCCCTTTATCTCAGACTAGACAAGAGGCGGGCAACCAATTTTATAGAAAATCGGTAAAAATGGTTAAACTTCCGACTACGTAGAAAGTGCTACGTGTCTTCGAAGAGGAATGGTTTTTTGGAGCTCATAAGGGGAAGGCTTTTAATTTTACGATGCCAAATGAGAAAAGAAGAATACGCTGGCATATTTTGGTCTTTATGTAGATACATACCATAATCAAAATTGAGTTTAGTTTTATTAACTCCAGGCCAGAAACAAGAACTTTCTAACAAAAACCCAAAAATTCAGAAAGAATTACCGTTTCCACTGCTACTATGTTCTCGATAAAAATTCTGAATAGCACCTAAAAAATCTGTAAAATATGATTCGAGATGTCGTGACGTACACCGAACACGCGAATAGAAAAATTGTGACAGCTATGGACGTTGTCTACGTCTTGAAAAGACAAAGTAGAACGCTGTACAGTTTTGGCGGGTGTTTTTTTTAGGTTATAATAAACTCACGCCTGTATTCCCCGAAGGGTTGGCAGAGGTGTTTAGTACACCCTCATTTCGCCGTTTATGTTTACGTCCCATGTAATAGGGGGTGAGCCTATTGCCATCGACCGGGCACAAATCCAGACTCCGGGCTGCTACTGAGAAATTCCACACGGAAAAACCCAGTGTCACTTTGCTCGACCTAGGGATCGAACCCAGGACCTCACGCTCAGCAGTCGCGCTTGCGACCGCTACGAGGTAGTCCTTAGTCCAGTTTTTAGGTTATGTAGGCAAACGCAAAAAAAAGCAAACGTATTTATATCTTTATAATACCAAATGTACAAAAATGATAAAGAAATTGACTGTAGGTATATGAATAAACCTTAATAAAGTCAATTTCTTTAGCGGCACGAAGTAATTTGTAATACCGACCATACTTATTTTAATCAACGGCTAGACTAACAAGGAGGTTGCCATGAATGCATAATAACTGAAGTGAGAAAATAATCTCGGCCTAAGTAATTTCAAGTTTGCGTAGTTCGGCGGAAAACTTAGTCGTCAGGTGACATTACGGAATAATTTAACATGCTATTTAGCTAGTCATAATATCAGTCAGTAAAATATATCCACTGCTAAAGATAGATCTCCTCATGTTTGTAACGAATATCCGCATACGCATTTACAACTGAGCGGCATCCACATAAATTTTGGTATCCACAATACTCAAATCCGCATCTTTAGATTTTAAAAGCTCCGCTTCATCGTCCGCGTCCTCATAATTTCCATAAGGATGTGCTCCCATGCACTGATGATTGACAATTTAAAAATTCGCGCCGTGCTGATCGGGCGGGGTATGTCATCTGTATCCTCATCCACATCCTCAAAACCGATCATCTCACTATCCTCATCTGCTAAACGATATCCGTTACAACTCTGCAATAGAAGTTTGCCATGAAGATTGGTACGGTATGTTGAAGGATGCTACTGCCTATACTCTGCAAAGCTGGGGAAACTGAGGACGGCTTGCATCTGCTAAACGACATCCGTTACAATTCTGCAATAGAGGTTTGCCACGAAGATTGGTGATCGCAGTATGTTAAGGAATGCTTCTGCCCATCCTCTGCAAAACTGGGGAAATTTAGGACGTCCCATTCTTTGCTAGATCTAGAAGGCCAACTGCTATAGGTACCTACTAGGTACCTAATTATATATAAGTAACAAAGACCATTGTGTTCACATATTAATAACAATGCACACATTTAAACATTGCGTTTTCGAACAAAATATAATCTATACAAATAGATTCATACCTTCAGGAATACAGAAGTTTTCAGAAATTGCAATAGCGACAATATGAAATGTTTCTCGGCAAGGTGCAGTTTAAAAGTTCTCACTTGAGAACATTGGTGCACACTGTAGTTAGATATGAATTTAAACTCTCGCATTTCGAATTTGCAAGAAAACTTGGACTGGGTATTTAGCACGTCGTTCTTTGCTTAGAAGCGTTTCGTTTTTGAAATAAATGAACACAAGTTTTCTCAGTTGCAATCCATCTGGATGGCTAAGAGTTTACGAAAGATCAAAATATAAGTCATGCAAAACGACGAAAGGGCGGACTAAAGGTTATTAGATAAATAATTTAACTCACGTATACTAAGGAATGAATATTAATTTCATTTAAACTAATTCAATTGTCATTTTGACATAATTGCTTCTTACACAATTGAAATATAGGGCATGTTATAATTGTTGTGACAGAAGCTTTGTTAATCAATTTGCATTCAAACGATTGTGAAGACACTACTACAGTGAGCTCTACAGAAACAGTTGTAGAGGCATCAGAACATTATGTCAGAGAATAGACGTCTGCCGCTGAACAAATAACTTGGGACTATAGTCTCATATGCCTGCAATTTCACCGGCATACATTCTCTTCAAAATGGAACATAATGCTTTTGCCGGCAGAAATAGGTATGGTGGTAGTACTGCCCTAGACGAATTCATTCACAAGGAGTTTTACTACTACTAATATAGATAATAACGGTTGGCAAATGGTTTGTTGACCACAACAAGTTGTTACTAGCACACAAGAATGCTGCTACATTTCGATGCAATCTTACTGGCGGCTGTGAAGTGAGCTGCAAGCGCACACACTGCCACACACACTCGCACTGCCATACCGCGTGGCGGAGGCCGCGGATAGCGGGCGGCTGTCAGGCAGGTTGCCCCGGCCCGCCAACTCCGTGATGCGCCGCTGACACCTTACTTGTACCAACTTCACAGCCGCCAATTCAATTGAATCCTAATGTACTGAACCTGACATAACTTCAAAAGCATCATTTTACGACACATCCGTGAGAGAAATAGGTTCCACCTAATTATTTTATATCACTTGTTATTAAAATACCAGGCTACGCATATACCATAACATTATACTATTCATATTTATAGTCTCGTATATAACTCACAATGATGTTTCAAATCCGTCTGTGTCAAGAGCCACACTACAAGTGAAGAGTGTAGCACCTTTAAAAAACCAAAACCGTATCACCTCTCAAATTTAATTTACAGTAAAAGAGGAATAAGACTCAAATTCCATTCACTCGCGCCCTGAATACCTTGTCGTCTTCATTGGGAGCGTTTGAGAAAAATGCAATTCGGGTTGCAGCTGAAAACGAGAAACGTATAAATAAAGAATGTTTGATAGTTTTCACCTTATCGGAAATTTCTAAAACGAGTTTTATGTATTTCCATTGCTTCTACACTATAGTAACTAATCCTTTAATTAATCTCGGTCCATTCAATTGCATGGAGACGCCAGTAAATTGAGCTTTAAAATGTTCTGGTCAAACTTTATAGGTATAGATAGATATTTTAAAATATCTATTTATATACAGCCAAACAATTTAGCTACAAAGTTTAGTACACCAAAATATTAGTCTGTCTTCAACAATATAAGATCTTGTTTATAGTTATGGTTCCTCAAACTATTTCGAATCTATTCGTTACATTGGCACCTTGCCTCGAGGAAGTGTTAAATTGCGTGAATTTCTCGTTACCTGTACATTAAATCGTCTCTAATAATAACTGAAGGTGAAATATTGATCTACACGGCAATCTACGTGCGACTCTTTTAATATGAAAATAGATGTTGTTATGTCTTCTCTTCTAGTTTATTTTAGATTGTGAGCAAAATTTAAATTATATTTGTTATAAATACAGCTTTAAAAGAGCCAAAAAAGTTACTATTTAAACGCCTACAAAATATACTGAGATACACGGACAATTCCCTAATTTGCATCTCTCAATTTTATTTCCACACCAGTCTAGAATTTCGGATTGTGAGCAGAATATGAAATTAAATCCGCTATGTAAGTAGGTTTCAAAAAGCCAAAATGTTTGCTATTTAAACGCCTACAAAATATAAAGAGGTACGCGAATAATTCTCTAATTTGCACCTCTCAATTTAATTTCTCCCGAACCTAACCAGAATTGTATTATGATTATTTAATTTATATCACCTTTCCCCAATAACTTACCTGTAAGAAATATGGTGGCTCTAATATTTCTGCTAAAAATAAAACTCCTGTTTGCTACCTATATTACTTTGATCGGTGTTTTATTTGTGTTCCAGAACGTTTAACAGATTCCTGCGTTGAGTAACAATAGTCCACACACAAATAACAAGTCCGTCATCTCACGTCATAAACCATGCTTACACTGTTGTAACATCAATTCCTAGTTTATATTCCGCGTCCAATCGTTCCTTTTGTATGTTACTGTGTTTATAAACCCAGCTTGTTTATTTTCTTCGGCTTTAAATAGAGCTGAGCCGATTAATAGCTTAGTAATTAAAAGTAAACTTATCTATTGTGAACCAGTTCCTCGCCCCAGTTGCAAGCTGAAAGATTTTCTAGGAAATCTGTACATTTAAAATGTTGTGCGTTCGACCTGTCGGTGTTAAAGAAAGTTGCTGAGTTTATTGTGCTTAAGTTGAGGACAATTTCTGTTAAAAATTAACTGGATTTTAAACTGTGCACTCTACAATGGGAAAGAAATAAACTTTAAAAAAGTAAAAACCGACTTCAAAGAAATACTAAAAGGAGTAAAATAATCACCATAATATAAAATTAACAGTTTCAGAAGTCGGTGGCTTCTATTTGCTTCAGTGTAGACTTGCACCGACTTCTGAAACTGTTAATTTTATATTATGGTGATTATTTTACTCCTTTTAGTATTTCTTTGAAGTCGGTTTTTACTTTTTTAAAGTTTATTTTTTATTAAATACGTTTTAGTGTCATAATTTTAACCTCCTTCTGCATAACCCTTCTTTTTGGCTTTGACGTAGTCGGGCATAAAAAGTCCTTTCAAATGATACCTTACACGATATAATGAAAACATTCCAAAGGGGGGGGGGGGGGGGGGACACGCACCCCCTCCTCTTTTCCAGTAGTCAGTTCCCAACAACAAATATAAACAAAGCAATATTAGTAATTTGAGAATTTTGCTTTGATCCGATGAGGAGTTCCGTTCCATATCTCTGAAGTTCATGGTCTAATCATAACAAAATTTATATGGGACCAATCGGGAAGTATACCCTTTCGAAAAAAAAAATAATTTTTCAAATCGGTTCATAAATGACGGAGATATGAGGTAACAAACATAAAAAAATAAAAAAAAAATAAAAAATACAACCGAATTGAGAACCTCCTCCTTTTTGAAGTCGGTTAATAAAAACAAAGAATTTGACAGATGCTAGTCTTTTATGTAAGTCGCGTGTGGAAACAGTTTACTCTGGTACTGACAGATGCGCGTCATTTAGATTCAGTGTACCAGTATATAACTACTAGTAGACTAGTTACCGAAACTACCGAACTGACTCTACGTTCTGTTCCATAATGAACAAGCGCGAAAATATTTATTTATTTAATCCAATGTCATTCGTCAAAAGTGCTTGGTCAACTTGTTACTGTCTGCAAGACTGCCTCGATACGTTTCTACACTGTGGCAGCCGGCGTTTCCGTTTTATTTTGTTCAGCTGTCGCCTGTCGCCTGTCTTTCAACTAATTTGAACGTCTGTCGGTGTCTGCTGCCAATCTGTCAGGGTCGTTATTGAATCTTCTTGACTTGTCAAAATCGCAGGTGTTTACTGTTTACCAAAATTTTGGTTTTATAGTACAATTAATAAATTGTTATCCCATCATAAATAGGACACTATTGCGAAATCAAAGACAAGGTAAGGTAGGGTTGCTATTTACTAAAGCAAAAACTTACACAAGAACAATAAGTATAGCTGACTAGACTACTTACTGATGTTGTCATTACACGAACAAATAGTTCAATCAGTGAGCAAGTGCAATCTCTGTGCTCCACTGTATTTCCTTTAGTACTCCTATCTCCCCATATACCACCTATAAAACTTTAAGTCATGTAGAAAGTTTTCCTTTCCGGAAAAGACAAACACCAACTTTAGATACACACAACCTAGATTGCATTGTCTGGCCAGCAGATATTCACCTTACTGGGATTGCAATGCAAATGAATGTACCTACATAGGGAGACCAAAAGCTCATACTCGGCGAGCAGTTACGTAAGGCACGGTCGATAGCCGCGTTGCCGGCGGTACATTTGTGCCCCGATTCATGAAATTACGTGGTAACCGTGGTAATGATTTTAAAAATCTGTTGCTTTTAGTATGAGCTTATTATGGTAGTATACGAGTATGTTACTAATCGTGCGTAGAAAATGTTTCAAAGATAATGATGTGTCAGGAATGAGAATTTTACCTCGACGTATTCATGTATTCCCAGTACGCCATTCTCATTTTGATGATTTTTGATTTTGATGATTATATCCGGATTGACTACCTTCTGACATAGGTGGCCTAACTTATTCGGTAAATTGATGCTTTGAGGTTAGACTGGCTGTATAACTTTTATTAGTCCTCTATACTCTTACATAAGCTATTTTTAAAGATACCCTTTACAATATGTACCATAATGAAAAATGCACGTGAGTAAACCGTAAATAATCATAAATATGAATGTGTCTCACGAAAGTTATAATACAAAAATAATGAATAATGTTAAAATAACATAACGTAACATAACATAATGTTGCCATAATCTACCCTGGCTCCAGGATGGCAGATAGCAGTAAGTTATCATGTCTGCTGCTGCCCATCTTTCTTTCATAATCCCTATTACAGACACACCACCCATAGACAGGGCCGTCTCAGGCCCAGACTCCACCAAAGCGGAGATGCGCGGAGATGTCTCGTGAACAACCAATAGGAATTCGTTTTGAGTTGAAGCTAAGCGGAGAGATTTGAAAATAACGCAATCCTATTGGTTGATCGAGTCATCTCCGCACATCTCCGCTTTGGTGGAGTCCGGGCCTAAGGCAATGCAGGGGCCCTTGAGCACACATATTTTGGGGCCCCTTTAAAATTCCAAGAAAACGAAAGTGAAAACACCAGAATATACTTTTTGTTCAGGGTCCTTAGACAAAGTAACATCGCTTCGTAGCGAAACGATATCTACATTCGTCATCGTCTCTATTGTCGCGATCGTTGTGTCGAATTGCTAATTCGTTAAGAAACGAAAATTTTGTTGTCAGTATCAGTCAAGAAGTGTCAAATCGGATTAAACCCGCGAATTTTTAAGTTGTTGTTTTAGTTATAATTGTGATAAAACATGGAATCAAGAGTGCGAGCAAGTCCCGAACAATTGTCAACGCTGCTTGAGTATATGGAAACGTAAGTAAATCCAAGTTTTATTCATGAGTGTGTAATGTAAACAATGACGCGATCTTATCAATGAAATACTTTTGAATCTTTGTTTGTTTATGTTACAGCCATGGTGACCTGGCGAGGCCTCTTGCTGGATCACAAGGTCTGGTAAGGTTAGACCGACTATGGACTGAACTTACCAACATTTTGAATTCTGTTATTGGTGGTGTCAGCAAGACTACAGACATGTGGAAAAAAATAAGGACTTAATGAACATTTTTGGAAAGACTGGTATAATGGAAGAGAGGCTAGCAATCCTAGCTATGTTTTCAAGGGTTTTGTGTTTGATTCCCAGCTGAGATAATCATTCATCTGATTAATGTTTGTTCATGTGTGTTGGTTTTGTCTGGACAAGTAAAGACACCCTTGCGGTTATGAAGGTTGGCTTGTAATCGCTTCTCTGTTATTACTACACTGGGGATTTTCGATATGATGATGATGATCAGTATCTGACACCCATAGTACAAGCTATACTTTGGGGTCCGATGGCCACATGAGAAGATGCCCCGAATGTTTATTTATTTTTCAATTTATTTCAAAAGTACTTACTAAATTTTTGGCGTTTTAATCTCATTTACACTTATAACATACTTATGACTATGACTGATCTTTATTCAATAAACGTGGGGGCAGATTGGAAGTCCAAAATACTCCAACACAAAAAAAGGCCTTTGGCGCCTCTCCCAGGTGTTCTCATTGTGTGCAGCCCACAATAAACGTAAAGAATGCATTTTATAATTTATTTGATCTGCAATAATGCCTCTAGCACAGAATAAATACCATTTTTTTTTTCGTTGAAAAATCCTTATGGATACCCTCGCCTGGGGAAGGCCTAAGAGTATGTAATCACTCAGTGTCAAAAATCCGCTGTTGAATGAAATCCGACCATATAGTATCAATAACTACAACGTTTTAACATTCGTTTCGTTATCTTTTTTGGCGATCACGATCGAAGCGAAGGCGAACACTAAAAGCGCTGCTTGTCTACGCATTTGTATGACGATAAACAAATCGTTTCTTTATCGTTTCGTTTCGAAGTATAACATTGTCTACCAACTTGCGATAACGATGACGATTGACCACGTGACTTAACGAAGCTTATGTCAATCCCATACATTTTAGTCTTTTCGAACTTCGTTATCGTTTTTAAATTATTACTTTGTCTAAGCCCCCAGTGACGTTATTGGTTATTAGATTGTACTTGTAGTTCAAGTTGTATTCGTATAGCTGCAGTGAAAAATTTGAAAATGAAGTTGACAGCGATTTGTCTCAAATTAAAGGAAACTTCTGCTGAGTAACCCTGGCTATCTGGGTGCTTTGTTGATGATGCATTGAACCAAGCAACCAATGTGTTTTTTTTTTTTATTTTTTGAATGATGAAAAGTACAAAAGGTCCTGGGTTTTGGCATTTCGGGGCCCCCATCAGACCGGGGCCCGTGCACCGCGTACCCTTATGGTAAAGACGGAACTGCCCACACAGACCCAGAAATACCACAGAATGCAAAAAGGAGAAAACCAGATTGTCGTAACGACGACCCAGTTTTTCCTTATTATGTTAAATTATAAGAAAAAATCGAAATATTAGATTCCTATCCAAAGTATCCCATTGGTCCATTCATGATGGCATGTCATCTGCTTCCTATTCATATTTTATATTAACATTTATATTACTACATCCTCCCACTATCTGGAATGCAGTATCCTGTTTGTCTTACATTGAGTTTAAAATACGCTTTTTATTATTGAATTTAACTTCCTTAGAAACAGCTCTGCAAGTTCGTTTTCCTCGTGGAAAGAACTTAAGAGTACTTAGAGTTTTATTTACTAGAAGAATAACTATTTCATTAACAGTTTACTTTACTTACAGTTTGTCCTCATTCTAAGTTCCAGTACACACTGCTAGTTAGCGTACTTTAAATATTTTTTGTATACAGGTTCTAATAGCCATATCCTTAGAGATAAAATCTTTGTTCTCCACTGTAACGTTTCTAGCGCAGTCTGAAGTTTCGTCTTCAATCCAAAGTTTCTTGTGGCTTTTCTGATCAGTGAACTCACTACCACGTTCTTTTCACTTCATAAAACCCTCAGTTGCCACTCACGATACTTTCGAAAAAAGATGTAATGCCCTGCTCTTAGCCAGAGACCACCGGCTCTGCCGGCTCTGCACTTACACTTTAATAAATCTATTCCGAAGGTAGTGATTTATTTTTCAAACTGGCGCCTGAACATTTTCAGCGTTCCATGCAATGAATAAAAATCTATCTGCATCGATATACCTACAAATCTGTATAAACTCAAAGCTGTACTACCTAAAATTGTATTGTATCGAATACATTAATCTTTACTGTTCCTTCTGAATAGTTGGAACGAACTGAACGACTGAATCCGCTGAACCGTCCCGGGATTACGTCCTCGTAGTTTAAAGGAATCTTCTAAAAGAGATGTCACAGTAAACAGAAGTGAAAGTTCTTATGTAAGTTAAATCACGTATCTACGTACGCGATCGTGGCAACCCTGGACCGAAAGTTAACAGAATTAGAGAAGCAGGAAGGGACACTGTTTGAATTTACTTTGTTGACGTTAACTTTGGTGTAAGAGATTGCATTTACTTTACGTTGATAGTGTGATAATTTGGTACGAGGACAGATTTAGGCGATTTATTTAAAGCTCTTTACTTAAATAGTGTCAAATAAAACATGTAAATAGTAAACTTCGTGATTTATACGTTACACATAACAGTTTTTTCCTAGTTTAGATACGCGATCATTCAACTCAAAGTATGAATCACTATAGTGAAAATAAATTCTATCGCGTGCCTAATAAACATGCCAAATACAAATGCAAACAAATCAAGTAGATTACTATCCGATCCAACTAATAGTTACAAGTAAACATTAGATTTTCGTTGTAAATCACGTTTTAAATAATATCTTTATTCCCAATTGCTTCATTACTTAGTAACTCAATTATTTCTTGCTGATTTGTTTCAAATAGGGATACCTAATACTGATATTTATCTCTAATATTGTGTTCTTTATTATTTTCCTCTGTAGACAACGTTTTTTTTTATATTCGAAACTCCTATTTCCAGCATGTGTGAACTACGATCGGCTGAATAGAAATTAGTAAAACTATTAATAGTATTCACCATCCATATAAAAAATATTAAAATGTCCCAGCTGCCGTGAGTTATGTTCCAAATATTTTCATCCGTAATTGCCTCATTACTTAGCCTCCGAAGAACTTAAAGCCTGCACACTCCAGTAAAGTTCTCGGTCGCTGGCGATGGAACAGCGCCAAAGCAATTAAATCGTGAAGCCGCACGCGAGGGTTTCTCCGCCACTCTTGAGACGCCGCGCTCCGTACCAAATTGCTCTCGTTACTTGCACTTTTTAGGATAGCGACGTTTGTTCAATCTACGTAAAACCAAACATCTGGTTATTTAAAAGTTCAGTTTACTGTCCAAATATTATTTTCTGCACAAATATTGGCGATGAAATGGCTTAGTAGCAAATGTTGGTGGTGGTACCACTTGTAGGATTAGATGTTGTTTGAATATTTCATTTCATTTCTAGCCTGCGTCATCCCACTGCTGGGCAAAGGCCTCTCCCCATGACTTCCATTTTTTTCGATCCAGAGCCAAAGTGGACCACTGGTCATTGGTTTTGTCTAGTTCGTCCCGCCATCTTCTTCAAGGTCTACCGCGACGCCTTCTGGCTGGATATTTAATTGTACTTAATTGATTTTGATCTTGTGTTTACTGCCTCAGGTTAGCTAGAGATGTTTGTTTTGTGCAATGTTGTTTTATTTGGACGTATGTAATTTAACACTGTCTTACGCTCTTGAAACACTTTGAGAGTTTGTAATGAATCATGAACTTTGTGTTAGCAAAAATTTTAAACTTCAACCGGCGGTGGTATGGAAATTCTTCGTATTGTTATTGTTTTCATCCGTAAGGGAATAGGACGTGAAATTATGTAAACAATATTACTACATTTATAGCAGCAAAATATTATTGTTGCGTGGGTATGTGTTTTATATTCAAATATTCAATAACATTTTCATAATATTATTGTTCTGAGAGCGTACCTAACTTATGGTTTTCCTTACCTGGTACAGGTGCCTAAAATGTTCTATTGGAAGTCGCTCTATTGTCTGTGAATACATAAACAACAAGCAAGATTACCAAATTTAAAGCGTGAATAGAAAACATTGAACCCATGAATATATTTGAATATTTGAGAGCGAGGCAGTAGTCTCATACAATGGTTTGTAAATGATCTGAAATTTAAAACGAAACCTAGTGTGTACTACATTTGAAAACCTATTTGTATTGTCTATATAGCTAATTTGTCTTCGTCTAAAATGGATTTTACAACTGTTTATAGTTTTGGAACTGGCGATAAGAATCCTGCGCATATTATTTCGCAGTTTGCCAACAGAAATTCTATACTTACATAACATAACGTAACATCACTTCTGTATTGTAGAGGTGTATAGTTATAGTACACCCTCATTTCACCGTTATGTTTAAGTCCCTTAAAATAGGGGGTGAACCTATTGCCATCAACCAGCACAAATCTGGATTCTACTGAGAAATTTTACACGGAAAAAACCCAATGACAGTTACTTCGCCCGACCTGGGCCTAGGGATCGTCCATTAATCACGTGAGGCTGGAAAAAGGGGGGGAGGGTGTTAGGAAAAAATCACGAAATATCACAAGGGGAAGGGAGGGGGGTTGTAGTGAGATATCACGTGTATTCATTTTTGCGTTGACCTGCAACCTTATGTCTGTCTGGACCTTTGTAGAACAGTGTTTCATTTTCCTGAATTAAATTAGATTATTACCTGTATTTACTTAAAGATAATATTCAGAACATTTTTAAGATACTTAGTACTAAAAAATACACGTGATTTTGGGTAGGGGAGGGGGGTTTAGTCTAAAACCTCACCATGTATCACCAGGGGGAAAAGGGGGGTTAAAAAGTTGCTAAAAAACATCACGTGATTAATGGACGACCCCCTAGGACCTCACGATCAGCACTTCCGCTTGTGACAAATAGATCAACGAGGCAGTCCTATACTTCTAAATTCGATACTTATTCTAAAAAAATCTAGATCTGGCTTATCAAATAAAATACTTTTAAGACCTCCCATCTTTAGCATTATTGAGGCACTAAATGATTAAATAAATGGAAAATGTATTCAAGGAAACCACGTGTTACGGTAAAAAATAATGGCAATGGTCACCATTACTGTTGACTAATAGTAGGGTTGCCAACATTTTTTTGTCTGAATATAGTATTTTTTAAAAAGCCATAAAAAATATAGTACTCTTCAAAAAAATATAGTATTTTAGTAGGGAAGAATAAAAAAAGACATGTTATATTTTTTTTCAAACTCTAGCTCAAATTCTTTATTGCATTCATGTGTACTTAGATGTTACAGAAGTAAATAAGTTTCAACATGAAACCCGGTTAGGGCACTGCAACATATTTATTATAAAAAGGCAAGCAAGATTAGAATAAATAAACATTAGTTTGATGTTGTCCAGTTTGACATTGACGTATCAATTAGGAGCGAAATATGACAGGGACGCGTTCGGTTACACGCACACGCACAATACTTATGTCGAACGAAAGACGCGTTCGAAAATTGCACGTTTTTTTTTTTTATTTTACTAATTTTAGTATTACATTGAGCTATTGTACTGAAATATAGTATTTTCGCGTAATATATATTTCTTCAACAGTATATAGTACGGAGACCCTAAATACAGTACAATACTATATATTATAGTACGGTTGGCAACCCTAACTAATAGCAACTTTGTGAAGAGTAACAAATTTTGGCGCGAAAATACATGAAATATGGCTGCGCAACAAATAGAGTGAAACTCTTGAAACTAAAATTAATCATTCGAAGCAATGTACACTGCTTGAAATATTTACGGGAACTTTAAAAGATATATTACCTAATTACGTTGAAATGTAAGACGTATTTATAACTGTAGTATATTATTTCGAATAGTCGTAACCAATGCGAGTAGTAAACAATATTAGATTAGATTTATTACTGCAATAGATTAGTTACCTAATAGTCTCGATCTAACGATGTTTAATTTCAATATTTTTAATTAGCATTATCTAAATTCGTTGAGATAGATATTTTATTACGTATTTCCTGTCAGATAAACGTGTATTTTCAGCGTATGATCGCGTAATAGATGTACACTCCTACATGAAATAATAAAAACTATAATAGTAAGAAAAAACTTTATTCAATAAACTCACATAATAATAATCTTACATTTGGTACTAGCTTCCACACTAGGATTCCCTGTGTCATGGATCTGACATCTTGATCATGATGATCTTGTAACCATATAGATTAAGTTACATAAATCCTAACAAAACAGACAAGTAATGTTATATACAAATATGCCATTTTAATATTTAGTTTTAATTCCGGCAAACTAGTTCGCTAGCTTGGATGCAGTATTCAGCACCGCCCTCCTGCAAATATATGTACATGCACAAGGTGTGATTAAAATGCAACATGCAACCCATACCGATAGGAAACGTGTATCGCCCCTCCACGGGGAATCCTCAGGAGATGTTCACTCGTCGACAACTCGGACGCGAATCACACCTTCTGCATGTGCATACCTATATTTGCGGGCGGAAAGGCGGTGCTGCATACTATATCCAAGCAAGCGAACTAGTTTGGCAGAATTGAAACTAAATATAACAATTTCATATTTGTATGTCATGAATTTCCGCAAAGTAACGCCTGATTCCATTAAGATATTGTATTTTTTTATTTTTTTTGGCTATTTTGGGAAATCCTCATGGACACCCAAGCCACCTCACGGGTGAGATGGCTCGGGTAATGTCGGGCTCTTACCGACTAAAACCACACTCCTGCCCCGGCGTGAACCCCTGCCATGCAAGTTTCGCAGGGATTCAAGACAATACAATTTTCAATTTTATGTCAACCCTACAAAGAAAAGCGATTATCGATAATCTATTATTAAATTCTCTAGACAAGGGATAGATACACACTATTGCATTTTGCAGATACTACTCAACATGAATTAAAAATAGCCCAATTCACTTACGATAATATACTTCTTTTTATCCTATGGCAATAGAATTGGGCCTGTGTGTAGTCCCCGGAGCGTGGCCGTGTTCATTCCAAATTCAAATGTTTGTTTGTATCTGTATAGTGAACAGTCCCATTCCACTTGGGCGAGTCTTCGCACTGATTACTATGATACGAGAATAAGGAACTACTTAGATGTGTTTGCATACAGCTATTGTACACTACTTACTGGTTTGAATGCTTGGCTTGCCAAGACTTATCTTGTGTTTTTGTTGGTGGTATATTACTGCGTAGAAGATTAAGCTTGCAACTTTTGAACTTTTTTTTTTTTTTTTTATTTTAACTTCACAATATCTATAATCCGCTTAGAGAATTCATTAAAGACCATTGCATTGCCATCCACTGCTTAAGTGGAAGAATAAGCTGATATGATGATATTTATAAGAGTTGAAGATGTATCATTCAACCAAGATAAGCTAAGGTTTTTCATATATTTCCTGTCCAACCCAAAGGTATCGCTTTGAAACCGCCGTTGTACCCTTAATTACCTAACTAATATTGTAACTTTACTACTCCTGTGGTGTAAAACAACTCATATCATCTATCTATCTAAGCAAAACTCTTTATTGAGATGGTATCCTAGCACCATAACTGTTACCTTTCTGTTTGATAATGTTGAAAGTTTCATTTACATAAAACATATCGTTGGCTTCCAAACTAAGCAAAAAAATCTCCGCCATGAATAGTCTTTGAAGTCGGTTGCAGACGGTAGGAAAAACAGCGAGAAAAACTAAGCCGTATAAATATCTAAGCTTTTATTCCCTTGCAGCAAAACCAACAAAGCCTTTGCCGCGTCATGGAGGTAAATAATATGATAGGATTTTAAATAAACGTTTATTTTTATTTCTATATCCTAGACAACGATAGAACAACGTTTGATCTAAAGGCTAAGTTGCACCAACTAACCGTAGCCAAAACGGATTTCGGATCCTAATTGCGTATCACATTCGTAATTTGAATAGCTTTCATTTTGACAGTACAATAATATTTAATATGAGTGGTACATAGTTGTGGAGAAGTCGGATTGTTAATACATATCTATGTTGTTGAAATTGTTGACCTGTCAAAATCAAAGCCATAGCGATTACGAGCGTTTTGGGCAATCTTCTTCTCTCGTGTCAGCACGAGCTATACGAAAATAGCTCATACTGTGGTGAAAAGATTAGCTAGGCAGCAAGGTTGGTAGCGGGGCTGACTGCCCAGGGTGCGCCGGACGTACTTAAGTATCGTCACTCGTGGAGGCTCTTTTCATCCCTTTTAGGATTTAGAATTAGGATGCTGGTTGCACTATCTAAGAATTATTAAAACGATGACTTAATTTAACAATACCCATAACCGGCTAAGAATGAGTCGTTAAAATTATCGTTATTGTTAAATCAGCTGTCAAAATAATGCTACATCTTACTATCCTACTAATATTATAAATGTAAAAGCTTGTGTAGATGGTTGGATGAATGTTTGTTACTCAATCACGCACAAACGGCTGACCGGATTAGGATAGAATTTGTAAAAAATAGATTTATCATTTAACCAAGCTTAGCTTTGTCATGTCTTTCCTGTCCAGCCCAAAGGTTGTCTGGAAGATATCGCTTTTAGCGAACAGACCGCCGTTGAACCCTTAATTACATCGCTAATATTGCTCTACTCCTATATTGTACAATAACTAATATTATCTATACAAGGTTAGTCGGAAAAGGGGTACTAATCCGCTTGTGTAGATGGTTGGATGAATGTTTGTTACTCAATCACGCATAAACGGCTGACCGATTTAGGATAAAATTTGGTACACAGATAGACTATGTCCTGGATTAACACATATATGATATTTTTTTTCCGGGAACGTGAAGTAGTTTCCCTAGGATACCAGTGAAACCGCAGGCAACAGCTAGTACTCTCGCTTTCGGCCGTGGTTCTGTCCATGGTCGGGAGCGAGAGTGCGTGTGAACCGTCGCCTCCTTTTGCGAGGTGGCGATGGCGACCAAGGAGGGAGTGGAGAGGGCAAAGAGAATAAAAGAGAGAGAGGCGATGGCCACTCTCCCTTCCCGCGCCAGATGCACCGGGTGCCGCCGGAGCGCGCGACGATCTCCAGTCACCCTAGTGTGTGGTCTGCGGGCGACGGTTTAGGGGACCTGTCGCCCGACCAGTAATAGGCCCGAGAAGACGGCGCGCATGTGTTCCGTGTGCGCTTTTCAGGAGGACGTGGGGCAAGGCCCCACAGAAGGAGAGGTCCGCCAGGGGCTGGCGGATCGAGGCCTGCTGGGGTTGCGGTGCATGCAACTGCGAATCCCGCGACCCCGGCCAAGGGTCAGGAGAAGGAACACCGTAGGTTTTTAGCTGGTAAGAGTTCTTATACAAGGTTAGTCAGAAAGGGGGTACTAATCCGAAAGGGTGTTAAAGTACACATAATAATGAATAACTTTTGTTCTACAACTTTTTCCAAAACTCAACAGTTTAAGAGAAACAGGAGTCCAAAAATCTCAAAAAAAAAAAAACTAAAATCTATCTACCCCAGTTATGATCAGCTGTGTTTACATTTTAGGTCATATTTGGGGTCATGACTTAGAAGCTCCATTTTCTGAATTTGTAACTAAAGCAGGGATGAAGAATTTTCGAAAAAACTAAAATAAAAATCATTTTATTTGGAAAAAAATATATCGAATTTTGAAAGGGGAATGCCAAGATTTCCTTTACGACTCGGCCAGAAAGAACAAGAATGAAACATATCTTATTAAAAAGGGCAAATATTGTAGAATGTATTACAATAACAACATTTCCGCTGGAAGTACACCAAGAAAAGTTATAGGTCGATAAAGTTGACCTTAATAGTAGATTTTTAACTTAGGGAAGAAAAGTAATTCGAAAATCGAACTAACACTTTCTTTATACTCCGTCTACATTTTCATGACTAATTTTTTTAATCCTTGTCATATTGATAGACCTTCAATATTTTTGTAAAAATCTTAATATTATTGTTTGATTAAAGCATTTAATTATGTAAATAACAAAATTAAACCATTTTTGGTCAGAATAATACCTAAATAACCAAACCAAAACCAAGTCAAAATAAATCTTATATTATTTTGAATTTGGCGTTTATTGACGTTGCCATGGCAACGATGATAAAACATGCATGTCTTAATACCAAATTATACGAAAATCATACTTTTACTAAACAAAGTATTTTATTTAACAAAAATCTTGTTCAACTGGAATTCATAATATTGTATTCACAATAAGGAATTATTACATTTAATATGGTTTCTTACTTCGATACAGATACTTACTTTGTCGCATAATTAATCGTAAGAAACAAGTGGAAGTTATTTTAATTGTGACAAAGGTGTTGTCGCCATTAAAATAAAATCATAACAACATTCGATTTTAAACGTAATCGATTATCAAGTATGCATATCATCGAATGGATTATAAAATAAAAAAAGAAATATAGGCACTTATTTCGCTACATAAATAGTTGATAGTAATAATAGCATGTTTGTAAATTATTTCATAATATTACAAAATATTAATTTTAAATTAATATACCTAAATCAAAGAGATTAATTAAATATGTTAACTAACACTTGAACGTGTTTGGTACCTATACCTACATACTCAGCTTAATAAAATATTATGTTATTTATTTTGTTTCGTATAAGAAAAGTAGCCCGTTTAAGATAAATCACAACAATAGTGACAAACCTGTTGTGTTATAGTGGTTACTAGGATTATTCGTAACAGCTTATTACTAATAAAGCTTAGTACTATAATTTATAGCTAATAATGGAAGAGCACAATTCACTTAACACATTATTCAAAAAAGAAAACGTGAATAAAAAATAAATACTTGTGTAAATAAAATAAATAAATAACATGATATTATTGTGATATAATTATTTACAATTACATTATTGTTCCATAGTTGTAATCGATTTATAAATGTAATTTTAGTATCGATATAATTTTATTTTTAATCTGTGCAACATTTCTATTTGTAGTTGTAGATAAAAAGCGTTGAAACTTACTAACCAAAACATTGAAATACTATTTAAAATGACTATCCGACGGTGTACTTCTCCAGACTTTATTTATATTACATAAATCTTACAAAAAATAAACGCGAATTATCAAAATTACGGCATGTCAGTTCATACTACTTTGTAATGGCCGGATCTTGGCATTCCCCTTTTAACACTTGCTTTCAAACAGTCATCAGCGATACTATAAGTGGGCTTCCGATTAGTACCCCCTTTCCGACTAACCTTGTATAAGATAACCCTTCGCCTTCCCCAGGCGAAAAGTTTCCATGAAGATTTTCACAAGATAAAAAAAAAGGCAACAGCTAGTATCTTTATAATTAGAACCTCTATAACTTTGACGATTGATGTACTGGTTTTACCATTGGTGGGTCTTGTTATGTTAAAGTTAATGTACCTAACTGTAAAATACTAATAAACATAACCGTAAACCGTAAAAAAGTATTTAATTTGCGATACCTTTGCTTAATATTATGATTTGTTTATTAGAACCCAGCTGTGAACCACTACGTGCACTTATGTGTCATCAACTATGAGGATACTAGATCCCACGACACAGGGTATCCTAGTGTGGGGTCTAGAGTTACTCCATTGCACACAAATTTTGTTTTACACTCCCAATCTTGGTGCTTTTAGATTTATTTTGTGCTTATTATGACTGTAAACTTGTTCCTAATAAAATTTATTATTATTATTAAATTTATTTATTATTATAACCGGTCGTTTGGTGCAACTGAGCCTAATTTAATTTTCCATAGCTCCGGGAGTTTCGGAGTAAATAGAGGATAAACTCTAAGACTGATTAAGGTGGTTAGCCGACACCACGATTGGCGAAGGAGTAATACCTATATGCTTTGACCTAGTTATGGTAACGACGCGGATGGTTTTGAGAGCCAATCATTTTCAATTTGAGGGAGACGTGAGATTGTTGAAAAATAAATTGGTTGTGAAGAAGCGATGGCAAAGTTTAATGCTGGGATACACAAGTTAAAAAGGAAGATTTGCCTTTTGCAGGATTTATCGAATTTCCTGCTGCTTTAAGTAGACTACTTGTGGACTCTTACATTACATTGCATTCCTGCAACAGGATGACCAGAAGGTTACATGATTACCTACATGTTCTAAGTTTGTCTACGTTAGCATATCAAAGTAAAAACAATTTATAAAAAGAAACATTAGGTAATAGAGATAGTTAACACGTAATTGGAAACATCTAGAAAGAAACTGCGTAAAAAATTTGAAGACGTGAAGGCTACACGTTTAATTTAAATACAACCAAAACATTATTTTGTATGGATATTTAGATTTACATGATAAAGACTAAATTTTTACAAGCAAATGATAATCACTGTCATCAGCCAACCCATTTTGGTTAAGAACGTTACTAATAGGCTGTAACTATGTAAATATTACTAAGAAACATTTGACATGTAAAGAGTCGATGGCTTAACGAATCAGCATCTTTGTACTTTACAAAACGTAACTAATAGTCATACACTTTTTGAGGCCTGTTGTGGACTCACTATTATGGTTTAACAAAGTAGCTCAAAACTCAGTTACGGTCAGTAATTTAGTACCACCACTAAGTCTTCGCAAAATCTCGTATTTATGATCAATCGCAACTATATGAAAAGTGAGGCAATGTGCGTTTAGTGAGGCGTGGCATCATAAAGTCGGTTCAGGATGCATGAAATAACATTTGTTGAAATGAAGCGTACTGCTCGTAACTTATTTCGGTCATCGCTGTTATGTGTTCAATAAAGCCATAACTACGCAGTTATTCAGTATTTTGTACTACCTACTACTGTCGATACGGAATATTTCGATCTGTCCCCCTGATCTGTCCCCTCGTCGGTAACAGGGGGACAGATCGAAACTTTTTATTTGTCCCCCTAAAGAACAACAGGGGACAGACTCGTCCCCGACTCGGTCAACTTCGTCTTGGTGACAGGGGAACAGATCGTTTTTTTTATTCCTGATTGTCCCCCGAAGGTGACAGATCAGGGGGACAGTTCGGAATATTCCGTCGATACAAGCCATATGAGACTAGTTCGTACCGTGGTGAAACAATTAGCCAGTCAGCAAGGTTGGTCGCGAGGCTGACTGCCCAAGGTGCGCCGGACGTACTTAAGTATAATTTATCCCGTATAGGGACGGGCTAGAATATAAAACTTCCTCACCACACGCTGGGAATAAACGCGTGTTGTAAGATTCAACAAAACCCAGCGCGCTTGGTGGTACGATCTTTACAGTCCGCCTGACTAGCTACCACCTGTGTTTCGTCGTGTTTATGTGAGAGCCAGAGTGGTATAGAGGAAACCCTCTATAAATCTGTTTCTTGGATTCGTATGCTCCATCTAAGACCATGTCTGTGCGTACCATCAGGTGCGACGAGGGCCAAAGGAGATTAAGCCAAAAAAAAACGTATTCACGTTTGGAGGCTCTTTTCGTACACCATTATATTCACTGCAGAAGATGGATCTCAACATTAATAGCTGCAATTAACGGTTGCAAGGGAATATTGACTACGGGATAAATGATTACACTCAGCATCAATCCAATCATAGAAAATGGGCATTTAGTATGAACATGCGTATTGCGTACGCGCGCCTTCACCTTCACCCATTCTATAAAACCTACGCATAAAGCATATCACATCGATGACGATGTGACGCGGAGAAGTGTGTCAAAAATGTATTTTTGCAAATTGAAGCTGATTGATCGTACCCTTAATCACCACGTTTGGTAAACGAATTGGTCATCGCATTCATATGAGATTTCAATTCTTAATGAGGAGGCTGCTATACATAATCCTAACATAGTTCCTTGGTAGCAGGACACCCAGGGGAGGAGAGGGCGTGGTCTATCATTGGTATACTAGTTGGTACTATTTAGGCGGTTACTCGGGACAGTGAGTATCATAGAACAATATCTAAGACGACAAGGTTCCCGCCGGGGGAAGAGAGTTCAGTGTGTGCAAGCGTAAATTGTACGATTTATTTAAATTATATTATTAAATCTCGAAAACCAGAGACGATAAAAGAGTAAATAGTGGAAAATATGAGAAAATGCTTTATCTAACACTGTGTGTAAAATTCAAACAAATCAAATAAGCTGTTTCCGCGTAAAATAGCGCAAACACAGTAAATCCGGTCTGTGGGAAATGGTTATTTTATGTACCTTTAACTTTTACATGATTTTTCAAAACAATACATTCAGTAGTTTGCTCAACAATATAATTTTTAGATGTAAGTTAGGAATTTAAAATTTGAGTAATTATGGAACTCGAAGCACTGAAATCGAGATAAAATTCGCCGCATTAGCAATATCGCAGCGTGACGTATCGCTTTTGTTGTGCAACGATCCTGTTGTTTCGTAATATTCTTATAAGAAGCATTAAAACACGTTTTTAATGACCCACAGGTATAAAACCGGTGTATTTTATAAACCATGGTGGAAAATTACAAGTAAAATGGAAGCATGCATATTACTATGTACTTCAAATTAATTTATTATAATTTTTAAAGGATAATAAACTAAAAGGTTTTAGTGCCCAAAAAGAGTTTTTTGAACAAACACTTTTGGATATTTTTAGGACACTTTTAGTAAGAACGAATCACTCAGTTAGTAAATTAGACAACAGTGCAGTATTAGCTGATATCTCCCGAAAAAGCGTTTGCTGCTCATGTTCAAAACTCGTAGACTTCGTCCGCCTATTTTTATTACTTTGTCCTGTCTACTCATAAAAGTAATGTAGTACTACGAGTTCTTGACTCAAACTGTCAAACTAACTCATAAAAAAACCTATGATAGAGTCTTGATATTAGGCCCTTCTTACATTACGACACTCACAGACGACTAGTATCCTACGCGAATCTCAAAGATGAGTCGCCGAGGAATATCTTACATAAATTTGTGTGGTGATTCGCACACTTCGCTACCGGTATCCTACGCGTTTGCTACTAATCTCGCGATATCCGCCGTGTCGGTCGCCCGCGCGTCGCGTCTCCTACGCATCTCGGCAAAATGGCGGAGGAACAGCAGTTCAATATTGTTCAAGAAATAGAAAAAACATACATGTCTGTACAACTTTAAATTGCCTGAATTTATATTTCTGGTAATGTAAGGATGCACCCAGTATTTTCTTTTTTTCTATTTCGTATTATATTTCTGTAATAAAGATACACTGCAAGTGCTTCTTCGTCACTGGAATCACTCGACATATTTATTAAAAAAAACGTCCTAGCGGTGTGTGATGCAAATGATGAAACTTTCTTTGTTTTTAGTAACATGATGTACGAACCTCGAGTAGCGAACATGTATTCTATTGGCATGCGACTGTAGTATCGTCTCTTGCGAGTATCGTAATGTATGAAGGGCCTTACAATCGTGTCGCTGTCAGAATGTCAGACACGCCTTTGAAAAGATATGACGCTTTTTACAAAGACTTTCAGAAGAAAATGGCACAAAGAGAACTGTAGACAACTATATGAAATAGTGAGACATCCACTAGCGGACTCCGACCTTTAAAATCATTTTTATTTTATCGTTTCCCCACACTAGGAGTTCTCCTGTATCGTGGGTGCGTTTACAGACACAAATCTTGATGAACAAGTGCCCAGACCCGGAACAACTTTCTAAAGGCCATACAACTATTTGTTCCGTGTGGGAGTCGAACCCGCGACCCGTAGCGCAGAAGTCAATCACTTAGCCACTGCACCCAACGTGTCGTCAAATATTATACGTACAACGTGTTACATAATTCCCCTTAAAAAAGAAAATGTCATAAAATAAAATCATCACTGAAAAGCAATCCTGAAAACATAAAATTAAAGAGGAGACTACCCAGAAAGTTATTTACATTCTTACCTAATTTTCTCAGAGAGGTAAATGACAATAACCATAAAAAACTACTTGATTAATATTTTCTTTTTTAAGGGGAATTATGTAACACGTTGTATATCTGTTGAGTACCACTAATCGTAATCGAACTAACGTTCCTGTCACGTCAGTTAAGGATCAGAGTTAGATAGATTAGAATATGCTTTATTGTAGGCACGGGTACATATCAAGCGATACATTTCCAATATGAGATGATCTCGTATTACGGCTTTCCGTATATATTTATTGATCCGTTTACAGCTTGATGTCGCCGTGTGTACACCATAATAATAACAAAAAACAGAAGCAATTTTAGACAGGGGTATAAATAACAATGGCGGTCTTATAGCTTATAGCGACATCTTCCAGACAACCTTTGGATGAACTAGGAAGACACTAGATTAGGAAGAGTTTAGATTTATAGGCCTATTATACTCCACTAGTGACTGGTAGACCTAAAACATTCCCAAAACGGAAAGTGATATACATGACCACGGTAAGCACATGTATAGGTAATAAGCACGGTACACAACTAGTCTTCCTGCAAGAGTGCAACGACAATGCGGCTGCCTCATTTCAAAACCTAGTAAGGGACACTTTTTACAAAAATCGTTATAATGCATAATATTGCTAACTTGCAAAGTCTCTTACAAATACAAAAACACCAGCGTTGAAAATTCAAATAATAAGCAGATACATTTAAGCATCGATACCTAGTAAGTGCCATTCACTGCCTCTGATCATTTTAAAACCTGGCGACGAACCGGTTCGTCAGTGCCATTGTTTATCTATTGTGTCTATAATTACAGTACTTGAGACTTTAACCACATGGTTTTACCTAACATGAATACTTTTCAAAGGCTAACCGATTTAACGTTTATGCGCTCTCCTGTAAAATTTCGTTTTAAGCCCTTACTAGGTTTTGAAATGGGAAAATCAAATGTATCGCCTTCAACTAAAAAAATACGATGTTGCTTCAGAGACCAGTCTCGGCAGATGCCATCCTTATATACGGGTATGAGGGCTGTGTCACCATCGCTCACAGTACCAATTTCATTTCAAAATCAATTTATTCATAATATTAAAAATAAGATATTCAATGCCTGGTCGCCACATAAACATATTTTCACATTTGGTTCATATAGTCTTCATGGCAATAAAGTGTTATTACTACGATATTACGTACATACATAATGCTGATTCGAGGGCGTGTCTTTTAACAAACTTTGCTAGCTTTAAGTGGCTACGTTTACTACAAAAAACAACACGTAGTTTATGAAAATTTCCATTTTTCTCATTTATATCTACAAATGGCAAAACTTTTAAGAAAAGTTTAATAACTATTGCAATATAAGGACTAAGGACAATTTTAACTCAGGGCTTTTAAAAAAAATATCTTGACGGAAAACTTAATAACACTTTGCTCAACCTCTGAAAATAACGAAAACATCACGCTGCGACCGCAAACGTGGTTGTCCACGTGGCTGGCTGGCTGGCTAGGCTAATGAAACAGTAAAATACGATTATTTAATTTGTGTATATACAGTGGTCAGTAACACGTAATTTTCCTCACCAACGTGATTTTCTTCAGAAAAATATACTGGAACTAAATCATAAAATGTGAGAATTCTTGATTTGACCAATTTTGTCGACACTACCGATATCTGCGACGTGTGGAACTGCAATAACTGTGAGTTTTATAGACTGTACGACTAAAAAGAAAATTTCATTCCTATTACAAAACGCAGCGCAGTTTGGAAATATACAGGTTGTACCTATCACGAAACTCAAGTTTATTGGCACGAAAATAGTGACATTCAGGACATTTCAGAAGGGAATGCTTTTACAGATACTTTTTGTTTTGATATTTTATTTAGCCGGTCCCAGACCTAATTTAATTCTACACTAATGTAATACTACACAAAGTCACTTTTAACCAATTTAAGGACTTACCCAAAATATCATTTACTCCAAAATAAACCACACTAGGGCAATGAAGTGATAATTTACATTTTACTTTTTTTATAAAAAGGAACCAGACCCGACCTGATTTCTTTTGCATACACAATGTTTGAGATTTTTCATTATGCTAATACAAAGAAAATATATGTTTTCTTGTACGATGCTATCAAGAGAGCTAGAAGGCGGCGTGAACTGAAACGAGAGCGGTAGCGGAGGACTACGAGACTGCTTTCAAAATTAGAAGATAAAAGAGGATTTCTTCTTATGTGTGATAAATATGTCGCACATACAGAATCCATTTTTGAAAAAGAAAAATAGGTTGGTACTCTAAATCTGGTGCAGGGCCGGCCCTACCATGGGACGGGAGCGAATCGGGGTGCTCAGTTTCTTCAACCCAGTCGAAGGCGGTTTAAATGGTAGAAGAGAGCCCCTTCCTCTCATTCAGTGTATGCGCAACAAACGTAGTATTTAACATTTGACTGCCACGCTAAATTGATAATTCTTTAGGGAAAAATGTTATAGTAAAACAAGGTAGGTGAAAAGCTACCAATTTTTAAAAATGATTGAGTTTGGATGATCTTTAATAAATATTCTATATAGATAAATGACAAGGGTATGGAAATAACAGATCACTCCCGCTTAGTCGATTTTACTTCCGTCTGACCATCGGCGTCTTTATGAGCGTATTGTAGGCGTGTATTACAAGAACTGGTTCTTCAGACCCTACTCCCTACTTTTATATTTTTTGGATTTTCCCTGCGGCCGAATTATATTTGACGCCCTGCCGAGAAAAATTAACCGCCATTTTCAATATCCTATCTATCGGCGGTTTGCCTTACTACAGATAGAAATTTGATATTACTTCTATGAAGCTTATGTCAAATTTCTATCTCTAGTAGGCGAAACCGCCGATAGATAGGATATTGAAAAAGGCCGTAAATCACCAAATACGTATCTATGCATAGATAGATAGATATACTTTATTGTACACTAAAAGAAATAAAACAGAAGGAATACACGTAATTGAGTACAGAACAAATGGCGGTCTTATCGCTTAAAGCAATTTCCTCCAGATTGCATTCTGCTCTGCGTGTGTTCCTAGCCCGTCTCCGCTTTCTGTGAGACACAAGGTTCACTGATGATTTCGTACGATACTGCAAGCTGGCTGCGTCGGGAGTCTTTTATCAAGTTAATGTTATAAAGAAACGTGGCTTCTTTGTCTTGCCTTTGAGTTTTCTGCGCCGAAAACAACGGATATATGAAATTTTTTCTTCTTTTTTGTTTTTTGTTTAGTTGATAATTGAAGTTATACGGATCTTGGACACCTTAAAAACTGAGGCACCATTCGTTTCCATTTTTTTTGATCTTCTGTGGTGTATAATGCAATTGGTCTTCCTGTTGCTTCACTTATCTGTCCGGACCTTACCATCTTGAACTCCGCCCGTGTCTTCTTTCCCGTAATTATCATTACGATGTTTGTTAATAGTACACCCACAACTATTGCTAACATTATAATTCCAGTAACCAATTTCTAAGTAATGTTAACTTAGAAAACATAATTTATCATCAAATGAAGGTCACATTTCAAACGAGGAATCTCAAACATGCATTCATAAAACCATGCGTGTTTAAGCTTGCGTTATGGAACGTTTTCGTTAGATTACAAAAGCGTTTTCAGGCTAGAGAGGCTGTTACGTCACAGTTTCGGTCAATACACAATGCCCGGCTACAAACCTATCTAGGTATGTATTTCCCTAGTGATACAGTACCTTGGTAACAAACGACGATATTCTGCATCACTTTACATTGCCTCTTAGTATAGTATTCTTACAAAAACCTGACGGCCCCATTTTTAGAGTTCCATCTTCAAGAAAATCGTAAAATGTAAATGGAAAACAATAAAACTTCGGGAAAATTGAAACGAGCGGCGTTATTTACAAACAAAATTTGCATATTACATTAAGTATTAGCTTTTGCTTGCGACTACATCGCTTAGTCTTCGAAATTCTGCAAAAAAATGTTTACTTACTATTGTTTTTAAAAGAGTGTCATAATCATAATCACCAATAACAGTGTCAGCTTATAGCACAGAAACGAATAGACAATTTGAGGAAATGCTTCTCATAAAACTTTTTCATAAATATCTTAGATCCAGACTTAGGCTAATGTTCACAAATATTAATTCAGTGGTTAAGCAACCGTTTACTCGAAAAATGTTCTATACCTTGTTCAACGAAAGATGAGTTCTGACATAGCGGTTATTTCGTAAATGTTTGCCGTAAGGAGACTGCTACCGAAAAAACGTTAACGACATCACCAAAACCGTAAAAAGCAATATTGTCCATGTATTTTTTTTAATATTTTATATTCTTTGTACAGTAACTTTTTGTACAAAACCTTAAGTACCTTAAATTGAAAACGGTTTTGGATTTTGGTTAAACAGTTGTAAGAATAACCAAGAATTCATGTTGGCGAATGCCAGTCTTTATTTTTCTATTATACTGCTAATAGATGATCCTAGGGGACCGTTTCTACGTAACCGGGCAGTTATTGGCGAGACCTGAAGGGTCTCCAGCCAATGGTGGGATGTAAAATAATTAACCTAAGCTTACTACATTTACTACACTAACATCATGACTACCTGCAATAACAGCACTAAGGGCAACCCCTAGTAGGACTCGGACCTCGGCTTAGGGCGTTGCTGGCGGCGGCTTGGGGGGGAGGAGACAGTTTGATGAGGGCTGAATATCGGTGTGACTGTTATATAGCAGTCTTAAAACCGCCGCCTTTTTTTGTATAAGTCCTGTTCTCCTACCCACTGCCTAATGAATTACAGTGTCTCAGTACAACTGTCATTTTATTGATCCAAGTTTGATTGTTGTGACGGCATAGATAGTAATGTAGGGAGGAGACGTCATTTGAAGAAAAGTAGGGTATGGGCACGCCTGTGTGTGTCGACTGTTAATATGAGGGAGTTGATGTTTTTGTTAGACTAGTGAAGTTCTCGGAAGCCATGAGTAAGAT
Organism: Amphipyra tragopoginis; assembly: GCA_905220435.1. Classification (NCBI taxonomy): domain Eukaryota; kingdom Metazoa; phylum Arthropoda; class Insecta; order Lepidoptera; family Noctuidae; genus Amphipyra; species Amphipyra tragopoginis. The sequence goes on from HG991997.1 coordinate 16,720,611, forward strand.
TGATAAGCGTAGACAAGCAATTGGTTTAGTTGTCACCGAAAACAATGAAGCCTGTTTTCCATTTTTGTATTGAAACCAAACTATAGATCTTAGATTGACAGGAGGCATTTGAAAAGCTTTGGATTTAAATAACAATGTGCAAATAAGTGGGTAAAAAATCGTGGATCAAACGAAACAGGGCGATAGTTGGGGTTATTTGCAGCATTTTTTGGTAGTACATTTTTTTACAGTATGTTTCTAACGTTACAAATAACTAGAAATAAAAAAAATATCGTGAGACTTAAAAGATATTGAAAAAAGTGCCAATACTCATAAATCATGATATATGTCGTTTATTATAATAAGTATAGGAAATACATCGGCTGAAAAACTGGACAAACGCAAGTTTTTGTTGCATGATTAATAACCAATAATGTTTCATTTGTTTACCTCATTAAGAACCAGTTTCAGAGACACATTAGATAAATAATGGATGCCGCCGCTGATCTGCGGCGCTGGGACATTAGCCTAATAGTGAAATAGATATTTAAGTTATTTTAACTCTTTTTTTTCCCCGGTCGAACACAGTTTTTTCCACACCCATATAACCAATTTCAGAATACTGGAATAATTAAAAATAATATTGCGGTACAAAAACAAGGCTTCAAGTTTTATTTTACATTTATAAAACTTTAAAAACAAAAAGGGTTAAGTGCACGGTAGAGGCCGGACTCTCGCTGTCGCCTGCAGGGACCTTTGTAACATCTTTGGGAATTTATAGGGCCACATGGTACAATTGTCTTGGTCAGGTTTATATAAAAATGTACATGTAGTTATTTCAAAATATTAATTTATATGTAAGAATAATGAATAAACGTACGTTTATTTCCAAAAAGTGAAAAAAGGTTACAAAAGGATTATAGCATACAGAAATGTTCACAGACAATGATTACGTTCCCTTGCTCCAAAACTAGGTTTAAACCTGTGACAATACTGGGAGGCAGTATTTCAGTGTTGGGAATAGGTGTCCTAGCTGCTATATTTCTTTGTTTAAAAGGTTGGTACACAGGCCAATGGGTCTCTACCGCCACCACCGCCTATAATAACCTATAAGCCTATGGAGAGGAAGAGGGAGGCCAAAGAAAAGATGGATGGATTGTGTGAAGGATGATATGAAAGAGAAGGGAGTCAGTGATATCATGACGGTTGACAGGATGGAATGGAAGAAGCGTGTTGCGCCGACCCCAAGTAACATGGGATAAGGGCAGGAAGATGATGAAGCCTAAGGGGACAGCTGATGCGTTGCCAACCTTAGTAAAAATATTGAAAAGACTCACGTGCCTGTAATTTGACAAGCACCCATGCTCCATCAAACGGAAATACAAGAAAGCTAAATAGATTAGTGGTAGCACTTCCCCGGAAGAACTCTTCCACAAGAAACTCTTTATCTCTATTACTACTATTTAGATGCTATTTACAATTGAGAGAAAAGTTGACTTCAGTAAAGCAGTTTTTGCTGTCTCACTTAATACAAATATGCAAATACAACATCTAGCTTTAATTCCGCTAAACAAGATCGCTAGTTTGGATGCAGTATGCAGGACCACCCTCCCGCTCACAAGTATAAGCACATGTGGAAGGAGTGAAAAAAAAAACGCGAAATTCGCGTCCTGCCGGTCGAGGAGTCAACATATCCTGAGAATACCCCGTGCAGGGGCGAAACACATGTCGTGTATTGGTTTGGTTGTATTTTGCATTATTTTTTCACTCCTTCTGCATGTGCATATACTTGTGGGCGGGAGGGTGGTACTGCATACTGCATCCAAACTAGCGATCTTGTTCAGCGGAATTAAAGCTGGATATTGTATTTGCATATTTGTATGTCATGGATTTCTGCAAAGTAACTCCTGGTTCCATCATTTATCTCACTTAAATTTGTAAATCTTGGCGTAACAGCTTAACGAATTTATTTAAATAATTAACACAGACTAGAGTACTTTTCATCCCAGAAAATTAAGAAAGTCGCGGGTGCTGCAGGTTAAGTCATGATAATTATTTAGCTCGTTACCTGAATGCAAAACGTTGATTCAGACAAAATTTCACTACAACTCTACTTTTTCTATGAAAATTCACGAGCTACTTCAACTGAAAGTCACTAATTTAATGGCCGGTCGTTTTTCCCGAAGACGAATGGCAGATCGTGACAAGTTTTGTTTTCTAAATAAGGGGTCTGCTAAAGTTTGTGCGGGGCGTACCACCAGCATCGGTTCCCGCTCGTTACGTCATGGCCGGGTCGATAGAGGCGGCGCACCCTGCGGCCGGCCGAACAAACGCTCCACGACAAATTCACCAACTTTTAATACTTTTTTACATGCCTCTTGTTATCGACATTTTTCCTCTCTACTATCTTGTAAATATTCTCAAGATTTGTTTTGAAAAAGTGACCTTTTTATACGAACTTGTCAGAGTTTCCTTTCTGTTTGTATATATATTTTGCGAACAAGCTTCGAATGCGCACCCTTCTCGTTTATAAGATTATATCTGTACTTAATCCGTTTCTTTATTTTCAGGTAAGTTCATTTCCTGTTTGCTGACTTCGTTAGACCTTAAGTAACACGAAGTTGTTAAGACGAAGAAATTTTGGAGTTTTCGCAACAAAAAGGTAATGACACATTTTCACACGTAGTAATTCCTGATACTATACAATCTCACTCGGGAAAATGAACAGCTGATGCACACGATTTTCGTTACCTTTAAGGGAATTCTTTACAATTCGCCCAGAAATACCTACTCCTTTTGATAAGAAACTGACTAACTGGATCTACACCATATTGTGAAGTAAGAGAAAAAAAACGAATTTAAACCTTACTATCATTAATGTTGTAAAACAACGAACTTTTACCACTAAGCACGTAGGTGCTTGGTTTATACACCGCTAAAGGTACACGTTGCACTAAATGTAACAAAAAGTGTATATAAAACAAAAACTGTGTAAAATGTATATGTTTCTGATATTTTCAATGTACAATAAAAATGAATTACAAGAACCAGCATTTATGGGCTTACGTCACATGCACAACGCACAGAACCGCGAAATACATAGTGGGTTATAAAATGTAAAATAAAATGTCATATTTTAAAACTTTTTACTGCAACTGTAGATGACTTGATACAATCAGTATTGAGTTCAGATTCTACATAAAACTGCCTGTATTAAATAATCGTAAAAGTATAATTAAACATAAAGCAGCAGGGCAATTGCGTTACGTAACCAACATCAACCATGACAGTTGATGTGTCAAAACAATATTCATTGCTCGGTACATAGTTATGGAGAAGTCGGATGGTTAATACATGCGTTGCTATGGAAATTGTTGACCTTTCAAAATCAAAGCCATAAGGTTTGGGGTCAGGTTGTTTGCAAAGACATTTTCACTCATCAAGGGCTTTAAAACTCGATTCTCAGAAAATTTTGATCAGCTTTTATGCGAATTCTGGCGAACAATCCAGTTACCATCTATTCATTATAATGTTCCACATTTGTAACATACTCGAACATATATGTGAGTAAGCAATTTGTTCTAAGTGTATGACTATTTCAGGGCCCCATCTGCTGTCAGGTGTTTCAATTGCGAAGTGAACACATTTTATCTCGAGGGCCCCTCAAGTTGGAGCCTCAGCCAGACAGGAACGACATGTTTATGTCTAGACGTTAATCAAAGCAGGCATTCGTTGGCGGAGACAGGAAATATATTCCTTACTTGACGATTTCTTCGTAATTTTGATCGCAAAAATACATTTTACGTGACAATTTAATTATACGGAGTATTTATTAAGTAAATGTTTCTCCAGAGCTGAGAATTTGCCACAAGTTTTAAAAGATAGCTCTTTCATGAGCTAAGTTAAATTGAGACATTATTTTTGTCAGGGACTGGAAAATATTTTCCGCTTGAACTTTTATCTCGAATAAAGTAGTGCACTGTGTAATAATAGGGGGTTTTTATTATTAGAAATTAACGCAATGGTTCTATTAGGCATTATTATATTGTCTCGAATTATGTAAGTTTCTATGAAAATATATCTAGGTACCTATTACGAATAAATCCGGTTGTTATCGACTATTCAATTACAATCCATATTAGTATTAGTAACACTAGTCACGTACCCTACTATAGACTAGAATAATGTAAATTAACTTACTAGTGAATTTATTGAAAGGCCGAGCTTACTAATTAATGAGTAAACAAAGTTAAGACTGCCATTATACGCTGACCGAAGCGTCATCATAATCCAATCACTGTTCCATCACAACTGAAATCTGAAAGGCTGACGAAAAAACAACGACGGAAAATTTTACGGCAAAAGCTTTAATGTTTATTTATAAAAGCGAAGCTCACCAGGCTTTTGGAACAGCGCGCAAAAAAAATAGTGCCCCTGCGACTGCGTTCCCAGCAAAGAGTAGGATACCCCCACTTTTCTTAAAAGTACTTAAAAATTAACTAAGGGAATTATTTATATATTTACTTTATTTTACAGAAAGCTTACAGACTAATAACTAAATAATTTAAAATATGCTTGTGGACAATTACAAGCTTCCACATAAATGTATATTAGCAATTAGCAAATATAATGAACACACAATTCACAGAATTACACAATGTTAAAAAAGAGAATAACAATACAAACGGAATGAAGAAATTGTGTCAAGCCGTGCGATATTTCCTATCATCACCAAAATAATCCCTATTTAGGATGTCTCTAATTTTACATGCGCTAGTGTTAAATACATCAATTTCCAAGTGTGATGGTAAATTATTAAAAGCTTTTACACTGCGTATACAGAAGGCGTTGCGCCTGTAGTTTGTAGATGCAGTTGGTGCGTGTAGTAGTGGTCGTTTTCTTAGGTTATTTTGATTAGTTCGAAGAAGTATTTTGCAAAGTAAATCAGGACAGGCGATTGAGTCATTTGCAATGTTCGCTAGAAAACAAACAAAACAAAAAGTTGATGTGGTATTGACTGGAGAACCTTCAGGTCTCGCCAATAACTGCCAATAATGCTTAAGTTTAGTTGCAGTGATTAAGGCTATCACGATGGTTCGTCGGGAATAGTAATCCTGGATGGAAGTGGCTTCTCTTCTAAGACTGAAGGCCTTGAAAACCCCGCTAAATAATTGCTTGTTTAACTTTATTACTTCCTCAAGTGCAAAATTTACAGCAATGCTTTGGATTATAACTAAGCATTACTTATCCGCAACTAAATCCTGAATAGACGTATTTATGTTGCGGTACAGTCAGCAACAGAAGTCGTTGAACATAATTTATTTCCAATATTTTGTAATCATTATTATTTAGCATAAGTTACTGACTAAAGTAAATTATAAAACAACTTGTCATAATTGAATCACAAAAGTCGCTGAACTCAGTTAAACCATTAATTGCTGTACATTACTACCGACAAAATTGTATGATCTGTAATAAATACAAAAGTCGCTGAGCATAGCTAATTTCCTATATTTGCTCCAAGCCACTATCTCGCGAAGCGCAGCGCACCGTATTTTTATAATCAAAACATTGCCGAATAAACACAGCTACTAGTTCAGAATATAAATTAAATATAATTTAAATACTACTAATAGGCAGCTGAATCAAGGGTTTAATTCAGAAAGCGGTACTTCTGGACACGGCGCATTTTGTTAGGAAGTTCCTGTCTCTGGAGCCCCGCCGGTAGCTTGGACCCTATTTCCGATGCCGCGTGCCGATGGGCTACTATTTTTTTATATTTTTAAATGTGGATTGTTTTTATTTTTTATAACGTATGTATTTAAAAATATAATTTAATATGTATTTACAATGAATAAACGAATATTAATACCTATATTTATTGATTAAATATAATTAAACACATTCAAGATACCAAAAACATCTATGCAACAAAACTGTTCAAATTGTTTTGAGCATCATAAACTCCAAATATATCTGAGCAATCACAATGTCAAATATTTATTTACAAACTAAAGGTCTATGGTAAGTAAACAAGCTAAACATTCAAAGGTAACTAAGCAACACGTTATTCAGAAAGTCAGGATGGCAACGTAAAATGAATTGTATTTGATTAAACTTAGAGTCATAAATTAAAAGTTCAAAAATAGATACAATGTGTACTATTGTGTCAATACAGCATTTTTTCTTTTTCTTCGTATAGCTATATCCCTTTCATTTCGTGCGTGACGTCATTGACGTGTCTTTTGTTTATAATATAATCTGATAGTCAAGTTATAGGAAAACATCGTAAGGAAATTGAAACGAGTATTTATTCCACGCGAAAGCCATTAAATTCGAAACAATCAGTTTGAATGAAACTGACATTTTAATTTGCTACATTTTCTAGTATATCTTCAGGAATTGAATTCGTAATAAATGCCTACAAAATATCTCGGTTCATTTTAACCATGTTTCGGATTGATAACCGTGCTCAAAAAAGTACAAAATCTGTTAAACGTCAATTTAATTACTCGGTTAAATGATATCTGACGATGTCAAATCAGCCCGACTAAGCACGCACTGAGTTGCTATATGATTTTACGCAAGCGGTTTTCAAATGCTTCTTTTTCTATCGTGTCGGCACGAGCTATACAAGAATAGCTCATGCCGTGGTGAAAAGATTAGCCAGTCAGCAAGGATGGTAACGAGGCTGACTGCCCAGGGTGCGCCGGACGTACCGAAGTATCGTCACTCGTGGAGGCTCTTTTCATGCACCCCTTTTTTTTCAAATGCTAAAAGCCCCATACAGCATGAACATGCACTGTAGCCTGATTTTAGTAGCCAGTTATCATCGAATCGCATCGAATATACAAGTCTTTAGCCAAAATCTAGCACGATACGTTATAAAAGTCATTTTAAAAAGAACCGCTAGTGCGTGCGCTGGTATAGAAAGCCATACGCGTTACATTTTTTAGTAGCTCACCGCCTGCCTTTAATTGCAATGCCTGCATTTTAATCTTAATAATGTCACAGGACACTGTACACCTTACAGCGATAACACACTGGCAAAAGGTCGAATCCATATTGCTACAGAGACCCACTGCCAGTACGAACAGTAGCATGTACGCACATACGTACGTTCGGTTTTGCCATGATGCTTATCTTGTAAAATTTCACAGCCGCCATCTTGGATTTTGACGTTGACGTCATTTATATTTGTATTTTACTGAATCCTGTGGTTTAGATTCGATCACTTAGCCATAGGTACAGCATGAAATAAAAGTTTTTTTTTAATCTGCCTTATTTCCATGCCGGGAAAATCTACACCAGTAGCAGATCATATGGTTTTAAGGAATTACACGAATTCGTTAACATCCTGTATATTTTAAAACAACTAAAATACATACGTTAAACTAATTTACCGGTTTACCAGAAGAGGTTAAAACTTTAAAATGGTCGCCCTGAAAAATTGCAATTTTAGACATGTCACATTTACGCCAGCCACGGAACTAACGTGCGGTGCACCGTACAAGGCGCCGTGTCGCCGCGCACGGCGTCGTATGCGGCGCCGTGTCGCCGTCCACGGCGCCGTATACGACGCCGTACACGGCACCGTGCGCGGCGCCGCGCCGTTTCACGGCGGACGGCGCCGCACCGTGGACATGGGTCCACGGCCTTACATCACTAATTTGTAGGCTTTACTATAAAATAACAGCATATACCTTAAAAACCACAATGATCACAACTGTTTAATTGTGAAATAAATCAGAACGATGTTAGGTCAACCAATCACATTCGTTGACATAAGATTTGACAGCAAATTAAATTGATCAGCTTCGTAATTGCGCAAAAAAGGTAATTCTGTAGTACCTATCTTGTATTCAATTATGAGATTCAACAACTCATGCATTATCAAGTTAAAAAACTCGCGCATCACATGTTTAGCGACTTACGGTAAAATGATAGTAACCGACTTACGCTGTAATGATGTTTAGCGACTTACGGTAAAATGATAGTAATCGACTTATGCTGTAATGATGTTTAGCGACTTATAACATATTAATGCTTAGCGTTTTTGAAACATTGAAATGATAACCTTATTCTGTACTTTATTCTGGTAAGTGATTTATGGTCCGTTTTAGTGTTTAGGTGTTTTGTAAATTAGTATCTGTTCATGGACTTTCGTTGCTGACTGTACCAATGCCACTGCGACATTAGGTCCCAGTGCCAAATATTTACCACCATAACTAACAGTATTCCACAAGGGATTAAACTATTTGCATGTAATATAACTGGTATTATAAGTGCGAAAGTTTGGATGTATGTTTGTAACACAATCACGCTGTAACGGCTCATATGATGACGTTTTGTACAGAAGGTTGGATTTATCGTGGATGTTTACTCGTTCGGTCAAGTATTTGTAGTTTGGTATGTGTATGTCTATTAACTAACCTCATTACGATTAGCTTTCTTTTATATTACTATCGTTACTCTCAAGATATCTTTACCTTATTATACAGTGATTTTGTTTTGTAATGTGTTTTGATGACAATTAACCATGTCAGTTGTTTTATATAGTTTAGCTTCCTTTTACCTTTTGTAAATATGAGAGCTTAGTAAACTTGCTAGATGCCTGGATACCTATTTAATTTAGGAACATATTTTTCATTAAAAAAAAAATGTGTGGTCACCTGCACTTAAGTCTACATTGCTCTCTCATAACTATTCTAAGTCATAATTGTACCCACTCAAATTGTTAAAGATATAGATTTTAAAAGAGTAACCATGGAGTTTCTTGCCGGCTCTTCTCCATAGGAAACGACTAATTGGAACCGTGCACCTAAATTTGACTTTTCATAAGCGCCTCTAATGGTTTATGTGAAATAAAAACTTTTGATTTGATTCGGTCAAGTAAGAAACACATGAACCAAGGGTCTAGTACAAAATTCACGAAAAAGTGTTCTGAGATTACATACCACCAGAGCGTGCGCCAAGACACACCGCCATATAAACATAGAAATACCAACAAACTAATTTAAGTCCTATTTGGTCATCATCACAATGCCTAATTTAGCTTACCATACGAAGATTTGACTGCTGCACCCATTGGAGTAAATAATAGTAAGTAGTAGTAAATTAGTCTTCATTTTCCCGTTTTAGGCTACGTTCGGTTCGGTTTTTGAGCGCTGACCCGGGTTCCATGTGTTTCCACGCGAATAGTTCAAAATAAAGATTTGAATAAATATCATCACGCTTATCTCATTATGTAGACCCAATGTTATAGAACCATAGTGCAAAGTTAAGGAATACTATTTGAAGTCGCTGCACTCCTAATCATCTAATTAGTCTTCGTCATAATTACATTTAGATTTACATAACATTTTGTATTTGATATATATTATATTATCTATATATTTTATTATTTATATATAATTATGTATTTCATGTGATTTATATTTATCTTATGTATTCGTATTATAAGTATTCAGTTCAAAATGTTCATCTCTTTTTATTTATTATTTTGCTGTACCTATTTCGATGCTTTTCTTTTTAACCCAAAGGTTGACTGGTAGAGAATGCCTTATGGCATTAAGTCCGCCTTATGTACCACCATAGTGCACAGAAGTATAAATAAATAAATCTGATGTAAACTACTGTTTATCGTTTACGTCCCGCTCTTCCTGTCAAACTTTTAAAAGCATATCTGGGAATATTAATTTAATAGATGACTATTTTCTACCCTTTCGTGACTTTCATCCCGTGGTTTACCCTAGATAATCTATCAACTTTTGGGTCAACATTTCGTGTCGGACGGGGTTTCGAATTACGTTTTACTAAATGTCGTAAGTTCACTTAACGCTTTAGAGTTTAGGTATTGGTACGCTTTTTAAAATTAAATACATAAGTATACATATGTCGGTAAGTTCACTAATCAATCAATGAACTCAGCCTAATACAATCTAAGACTGGACCCAGCCCTCTCCCAGTATATAAACCTAAAAACTTACCTACATTTTACATTTCTACTTCCCCTTTTTAATATTAGTACATTTTATTACGCCTTTAGAGCAATAAGCGTTCTCATACAGTAGTCATAATCGTTTGAATAATTAGTCTCGCTCTATTATACTTTGATATGTGTTCTTATGTGCTCATTAACTTTAGTTAATACGCACATTAAGTGGCTAAAGTCTAGGAAACTGTAATTATGACAATTTCACACTTCAATTGATCACCACGGTTAAACTTCGAAGTACCTGTATTTGGGATAAGTGTGGTAGTTTAAGAGTTCATGTAATTGGGTTTATTATGTAGTTATAAACAAGTTGCCAGCAATCTACTAGTACATATACAATTAGAGTATATAGACGATTTTATAAGACGTTTAAAATCTTTGTGAGAGCGCAGATATAAGGATTTTTGTTCAGTTAGAAATTCGGTCAGCAATTCTGACTGTTAGCATCAGTTTCTTTCTACCTTATTTGAAAATGGAGTAGCTGTCAGTCAGCCAAACAGTTTTTTAGGACTCACTTTTTGTAGTTCGTTAGCGTTCAAATCTCAGCAATACCGAGAGTCATCATTATTTTTGACATTTATAAATTCAGCATACTTTCTTCTAACACAGAATAAATAATAGATGCGACTTAGGTACTTTTGTCTTTGCTGAATCAGTGTGCAGTTTGATAGTAAAGTTTGGCAGTTTTTTTTCTACCGTGACATCAAAATACTCTACTAGTTTTTTTAAATTTTCGATTATTACCAAATTGCGTTCTTGTGAACCATGTGAAAGTACCTACTCCATTTCAAATGCATCATAACATAACATTACAAATGTAATTTTGTTTGGTTACAGTAGTTAAAAAGCATGATTTTATTTTCGAATACTTACTTGTTAGTAACCGAAATTACTTACGTAAGCAAATTACATAATTACGTTCGCACAACTTTTTACCCAGCTAAATATGAAATAACTACTTACGTTTAATTATGAAGTAGGTACGTTTGCAGAAGCATTTTTTTAATTAAATTTCGATCTTCTGCCATTTTAAATTAATTATGAAGTAAAATTATTGAATATTTTACCATTTTATTTAACAGGCATTATTGATTTGTACAATAATACAATACGGGATTTTTTGATTATTTTCTTACACTTCTGCACCAAATTTGTATAGAGGCGGTCGTAATGCCGTTTTGCGTTGCGTTTCGTTCTTCTGGTTAAATCAATTGTTTTTTAATAAAAAAGGCAGTTTTCGTTTTCTCCGAAATCGAGCTCATGGCTCCTGAGACTAGTTATTTCTATTCCTTATAGTTTTGATTTCCGGACTGCAGTCCCAACGCAAAAATTCACCCAGGAATAACTGTTATTTTATTTATTGCAAATAACTATATTGTGTATGATAAGTTCTGCAAACAATGACCTATATTGCCAATATTTGCTGTTTAAGCGTGCCCAACATAAGCCGTTATGTTCAGGAACCACTTCTGAATCCGCAAAGAAAAGAAATAAATGGTATTTGACCGCCTTTTGCACAATATCGTATTTTTCAATACATTCTAGTGTACAGTAAAGAGAATTTGTATTGTACCGTATTTGTTGTAAAGGTACCTTACACCCTTATCCAGTTGATAAATACATATAAGCATAAGTCTAGATTATGACGTATTAATACCGTATTCAGGGAGCCGTGAGATAAAAGGTAAACAACATTTGACTACTGTTAATAAAAAGATTTTCCGTAAAATATTTAAAAACATTAATTTCTATCAAAAAGAAATGATGTGATGTTAATTTACTTAAAACACTTCTTCCTGTAGTAAGTTTAGAATTTTTCATTGACTTGTTTCGTATTTCACTAAAAAGAGACATAATAATATTGTTTATATTATGTCTCTTGCCTACTTGAATACGCTTACAGTATGTTTATGATAATATCTACAAAAATTAAACCCAAAATATGCCTATTAAAACGATTAAAGATATAATTCATGGTATTTATCTAAATGTTAAATACGACGGTACGTACGGCAATAGTACGTTTTTTTAATTTCGGAGACTTAATTGACAGGCACAAATGTCAAACTTGTAAATTTTAGGAACAACATTATCAAATTTGACATTTCGTGCTTGTCAATTCAGTCTCCGGGATTAAAAAACAAACTTTACATATCAAGCCATATACATTTCCAGTATGATCTGATCTCGCACTGTATAGTCTTTCCAAACACTGCGAGGTCAGCGTATACTGGGAATGTATAGCTTGCATGTGTACATTACGTACCTAGGTATATCGCGGCCACCAACGTCGGTGGCTGCAGAGCTCCAAGCATCCCCCATGCTAAAACAATGCAACAATGCCAGAACAAAAATAGCTAGATTTTCATGGAAGTTTTTGTAACTGTATTTTGACTTAAAACAATACCGATAATTAGCTACTGTCAATCACAAAATGAATCGTTCTTTAACTGAATGATCGTACTCGGTTAAACTCTTCTAACATTCACAATTTACATATACAAATAATTAAGTAATCAATTTATGATTCCCACACTTCAAGTCATAAAACCTTAAGTTTATCATCTCTGGTAAACGAGTTCGCAGAGATGTTAAAGTTAAAGTTTTATTACAATAAAAAATATAATAATACAGACGAATTAAGAACCTCAACCTTTTGTTGGAAGTCGGTAAAAAAAAAACTTTTGTCGGATATATTTGGTACCCTTCATATAACTGATAGGGTTGTCTGTCACCAACTTTACCGAAACTTCTCGATGTATCGGTGTTTTATTTATCTAATATCAATCTACACTGTGAATCATGTTAGCTAACAGATATGCAATCACTTAATTGTGTCGTCCATACGTACTAGTTATTGACTAAACTAATGTGTAATTAGATACGGCTGGAAAAATTTTGATTACTCACTCACATTTTTGTGTACGAATAATTAATTCACTTTTTATAAAATGGTCCCTTGGCACTGGTTTTCGTGGATGTTTTATTATACCAGCTATTAATATGATAGGTATGATACTTTCTACTTTATAATAAATACAACATAAACTGTGTTAATAGGCTGCTGGTACTCATAGATACTCCTAAGTTAAATAAAGGTTTGATATCAGTTAGATAAGAACAATAACAAACAAATGGCAATCAAACAAAACAATTGTATCTACCTTATATTAGTGCAATTTATAAGTTACTCATTACTAATACTTAATAGGTATGAGTTTTACTACGTAATTGACATCTGATATACCCATATCGAATGTCAATTTAATGTAGGGTTTCAGTTATCAATTGCCGCTTGCACTGTAATTTAGTCAAGGGCACTGACATTTGCATTGACATAATGAAAGGTTGCATTGCGATAGGTTGCGCGGGTCGCGACGTTACCGTCACCGGTGACGAGTGTCATATAAGTGATATTAAGGTTATTAACGCGCGAGGGATGATCCAGGTCGGTGCGCTCCCTCACCAGCGAGGCGAGGAGACGAGCCCGACGTCCGACGTGCCGACGTCTCGGGTTGGCTCCGGTCGGGTGGACAGCCGCTCCGCTCCTCTCGGATCGTCCGCCGCCGCTTCCGCCGCGAGCGGGCTCGGCCGCCGAGCGGGCTGCACGCACAGTCCTCTCCTAACCGCGAGTGAGCGCGCTGCTGCCGCGGCGCGCCCTCCGCACACCGTAGCAGGCACATGCCTACGAAATGTCACCTACCTACATTTCCCGATAACGTCCGATTAGCAATTAACACTGCCGAATAGCACGCTCAGTGCACGGCGTCGTTCGATAGTTTTAAACGTTCTATTATTAACAGTTTGTTGTATCTTTTTGTCGTGAAGTTTTTTCGAGTAAGATTTTACGCGTACCTACCGATTACATATATGGAATGTGTTGCTAAATACATAACCTTGGCTATACAGAATCGCATTCTGTTTTTTGGTGTGTTTTTTATTAGTTGCGTCGCCGGTAATTATGTCTCCTCGTGTTTTGTGTGTACATTGTTTATAACGCGTGTAATTTAACTGTGTTTCTTTCTCAAGTAAAGCAGGAAATAACCGGTAAACGTAACAGTCGCCTGCATTGTTTTGTTATACTTATGTGCCGATAAATATGCCTCGCTTACTTGGATTTGATTGTGACGTATAGAATCCGGTTTTTGTTTACGGATCTGATGCTGATGCTGACCTTGCTGGTAAGAAAATGAGACAGTATGTGACGGCGTTAATGCAAAATGTTATTCAGAAGCCTTAATCATTTTAGGTTAATTCAAAAACATTATTTTATTTGAGCGTAATTATATAAAGTTACATCAAACGTCGTGATACGCACGGGCGAATGACGAGAACACACGGGTTACCGTTCGCATCTAAATGTGCAATTAACTACGTGCTGGGTTTTGTATTCTATGAGAAAAGTTATGTGTCGGTAAAATTCAAATTACACCGCGCATTTTATCGATTCATACGTATAGGAAACTACAGTTTAATAACTAGTAGTGCATGATAGGATACAATAGTACAATTACTGTTACAAAACGTGATTATTTAACAACTTAATTAACTGACAAGAATGGCGGTGTGTACTAGGGTTTTCGCCCCGGGTACCCGGAACCGGGAATTCCCGGGAATTTTGGGATTTTAGGACCCGGGAATTATTTGGCGGGAATCCCGGGTACCCGGGAATTATTTGAAATGAAGAAATGATCATGAAAAATTAAGGGTCTACTCGCTTCCGAAGATTTTAGAGCATTTTCTGTCTTTTTCGCATGAAATGGACATTGTACTGCGTGGTGTGAACTTAGAATGGGGTAAATGTATCGTGATGTCAGTACACAGTACTGATGTCTCTGTCTAGTAAACAAATTCTAAACGCTTGATTTTTTTCGTAAACATTTCATGTGTAGAAACTATTATACCTACACAATGCTTATCTTTTGTGTAATTTCGAGATTTATAATGAAAATATACAGGGTGTAAACGAATTCGTGTAATTCCTTCGAACAGCGTGATCTACTGGTCACAGATTAACCCTAAATGGTTTTTATTTTAAATACAAAAAAAATTACTTATTTTCAAAAAAAAAAAAGAATACGTTTTTTATTTATTATTTGTTCCTTATTAGCTGGTTATGTTTCGATTACATATCGCCACCGCAAGAAAATAAACTTTATTTTTATTTTTAATCAAGCTATATCCCGTGCTCAGTCATTCTACACCATTTAATAGATCAAGTGGTTTTAAGGTAGGTATTACACGAATTTGGTAACATCCTTTACAGTCATTCACCCTATTGTTATTCCATAATATTTTGCCATATTATATGAAGAGAAGACTTTTTTTCATTAAAGAAACTCGCGACGTCGCACAATAAATGACTGTAACTGTTCCTAGTTCAATTTTATAAATAAGTGTAAGATTTTTTTATGTTAATAAGAAAAGTCGATTGGTATGTTAGACAATTTATCAGGTTTAAAGTACTTACACAAGTTTAATGTTGAAATATACGAGAAAAACTATATTTATACAAAAAACATGAAAATTCCCGGGTACCCGGGAATTCCCGGGAATTAAGAGAAAAAATTCCCGATTCCCGGGAATTCAAATAGGCCGGGAACGCGAAAACCCTAGTGTGTACCGCTACCCGTATTTTATGGGTAAACAACTTTATAAATAATAAAAAAATAGTAACCATTGTATAAAAATAAGAATAACCAATAATTCATTGTATTATATTTGGCAGAAATATTTATTAACATCAATAAGAGACTGCGATAAATACTATAATTAATTGACAGTTCCTATACCTACTATACACAATACAATAGAGTCGTTAGCGTTAGTAAAATAAATATAATAACATTATATAGGTAGGTACTTATTATTTAAATGTAAGTACCTATACCACACCAAATGTTTTAATGGTTTTAAAAATGACATGTGGTCAATCTTTCTATACCATATCTAGATACATCATTATTCAAGTCGATATCTATTAGAAAAATGCTAAAAATGAACATCATTCATTGAATAGTGGTCAAATTAATATAAGATGACCATATTATCAAATAGTTTCTCGTACAGAGTCAGGAATCGTCGTTTGTTTTTATACTCTATCGTTACGTCTTATGACGTAGACCGTGACATGGGAGGCAGTCGAAACGATTACATTATTAATAAGCGTAAAGAAGATAACCCGTAGAGCTTGTGTTAAAAATATTAGGTACATTCATATCGTCACGGATTATTAACAAGAATAATAAGCACGTGTTTAGTTTGCATTGGGGGTGCATGAAAAGAACCTCCACAAATGACAGTACTTAAGTAGGTACGTCCGGCGCACTCTGGACAGTCAGCCCCGCTCCCAACCTTGCTGACTGGCTAATCTTTTTACCGGGGCATGAGCTATTCTATATAGCTCGTGCTGACACGAGAGAAGAAGAAGTTAGCATTTAATGGAAATTTATTTATTTAAACTTTATTATATAAGGCATTCTCTACCAGTCAACCTTTGGGTCAAAAATTAAGCACTTCGAAAATGATACAAAAAAGAATTTAAAACAAATATTGGAAAATTAAATAAAAATTATTGAGTAAATATACAAGGTCCAGAAAGGGGGTACTCATCCGAAAGGGTGTTAAACGACCCATAATAATAAGTAACTTTTGTTCTACCACTTTCCCCAAAAGTCAATAGTATAAAAATAGCTGTTCAAAAATTAGATAAAAATATGCTAAATTCTAGCTATCCGTAGCTAGATCAGCTGTGTTTACATTTTAGGTCATATTAGAGGTTACTAATTAGAAGCTCTATTTCCTGAATTCGTAACTAAAGTAGAGACGCAGAATTTTTGAAAAAAATTAAAACAAAATTATTTTAGATGGAAATAAAAATTATCGAAGTTTGAAATTTTAACACTTGCTTTTAAATCTTCAACAGTGGTACTTTAAATGGCCTGCGGATTAGTACCCCCTTACTGACTAACATTGTATAGGTACTAACACAATATATGCTTTACATGCATGTATGTGTATACTATAATACACATATATATTAAACCTATATATTTATACATGCATAAAATACATATTTAATTTATCTATTTCTGTGGAGTGCATTGCATTATAGAAGTCTCCACGAATGACGATAAAGTTCACGATATGATGACAATATTCAATCGCTGGAGAATAGAAATGACATTTCAGTAGGCCTAGCACGAATGTTTTGACGTATAGTGACGGAAACATCACGGTAGTGTGAGTGAATTTTGAATCGAAAATACAACTATCCTATAGTCGTATAAAAAACCAAAATGGTTTAAATTTATGCGACAAGCACAGTTTGCATCATAGATGGATGTGAATAAAGTTTTCAATTTAATCAAATATTATGTGCGAAACGAGTATTTCCAATTCCAAATTCACTCACTTTAACGTTACGTTGACGTCACTATACGTCACAACATTCGTGTGCACCTACAGGTCGTAGCATTTCTCTTTTTTTGCCATTACTGATTTTTGGAGTGTCCCACGAGTTTGTAGATGAATAACTTTTGTGTTATACATAAATTACTGATCCTGTTTTGCTTAGGAGAATATCTATTATTTACATTCACAGATAAAAATAAAACAAATCATTAATACATAGTATTCAATAAAAAAAATCAATTAAATAAAAACCGTCTAAAATTGCAATATATGAAAATTCGCCGAAATCTTATGTAAATCCAGCACCAATCCACTACATCTCACTTTTTTTTTAATTCTCTAGCGTTCGGAAATTGTCACCTAGACAGTCAGCCTCGCTACCAACCTTGCTGACTGGCTAACATTTCACCACGTCATGAGCTATTTTCGTATAGCTTGTGCCGAAACGAGAGAAGAAGAAGAATGTGGTGTTAAAAACCAAAAAACTTAAAAAAATATTTAAAACATTCAACTGATGCGCTTTATCTATAAATGCTTTACTCTCGTAATGCAATTTGGATGTATGCTACGCGTAATAAGTATTTACATTTATAATAAAAACAATAGAATTATCAAAACAATTTGGCATGGAACCCACTTTGTCGTATGTCGAACTGACACTTTTATCAGAACAACAGATAAGTGCACAGTGGCTAAATAATTTATAATATGGCACAGTTCACAATTTTGTCGGACTGGAACGATATCCGATATGGATGGAACTAGGGATTTTTATATCAATTGTTTAGTCAAAGCACAAAAGGAAACCAAAAGCGACGTGCTCTAAAAAGACTGCTGGATTATCCTCTTTTGTTAGCTTGGATACATTTTGAATGCATTGCAAGCTTTAAGACGTACGACGGCCGATATAGGCCATAGGGCATTTAAAAAGATTACGTTTGGTCCGAAAGAATAAAGGAATGATCATAGCAGAAGTCTTATTACCTGTGATTTACATTTAATAAACTTTCTTTAAAAATCAATAATTTCGTGCACCGGGATGTCCAGAATGACCGTTTTTCTGGAAAAGTCTGTCGCTACAGGTATCTTCTTCATTGGAAATGCCATCTTAGCGTTAAAAGTCAGCTACTGTGATACCTGGTATTAAAATTATCCTATTTAGAATTGCAAGAAGACATATTATTTATTTCAATTTAGTTTTAAACAAACTACATAGATGACAAACGATAATTAAAGGTTAATTAACTAATACTAGAACAGATATTTCACAGAATCATGACTTAAAAAATATTTCCTTAACTAATCCTTTCTCTGTCCCGTGAATCACATATGATTCGCGGCATTGTTTGACTATTGAGTCTACTGTCTGGACAGTGAACCTGTTAAAAGCCAATACATAACATGACATAAGAAGTAATATGTAAAGAAACAACAAAAAAAAAACACGGTATGGTTTTGTTCCGTGAAATAGTGTAAAATTCAGGAAAAAATACTAAGAATAAGTTTCTAAAAAAATACACACTCACAATCCTTTAATACAGCAAGAGACTATGTTCTTAGTCTGCGGTTGCCGGACAGATAGCTAATCAGTGATTAATTACCTCCTTAAATCCCAATTAGTGTACTTTCCACGTCCCAACAGTCATAATTTACGTATTTGGAAGAGGAAAACCAATACGCCGCGGGAAGTATTGATAAAATCTTAAGTATCGAGTCCTTCGATTAAAGACAAAAGAGATTACGTTAAGTTCATCCAAAGAAATGTGGGCAACCCTATTTTCAAAACTCATTCTGAAACCAATTATATGGTGTGAGAGAATTTATCGCTCATTAAATTTTCGAATACTAACTGCTTTTAATTAGAGGTAGGACCCTGAGTATGCTGCGGAGCAACTAAATGTTTTCATATTACGTTTTGGGTTGCTATTACTTGCTTGTAGACACACAAGCGTTTGCGTACACTGTTTTACTGTTATTTATATAGAAGTATTAGCTACGTCATTTTTAAGACACAGTAGGTCAGTAGGTATCGAGATAAAAATGCCAAATACCTATTGTCTAATACTACAGTTATCAGATAACGAAAGGGATGTTTACATTGTTATTTTTATCAACATAATTCAACGAATTATCTGTTTTATTCGTATTGTAATAATTCGACATAGATTACTATGAATAATATATGAAGTTTGCATTTCACTTCGAGGATATTAATTTTACATTATTAGATAACCTGATAAATAATTAATTTTAATAATATCTCTGGCTTATAAGGTTCCTGCAATTAAATTATTATTTTCTCATTACGGAATAATTGTGTTCTGGAATATTATGTTTATTTATATGGTACCTACTGTCTGAAACAGTATAAGGATATTTATTACTTGATAATTCCCTTTTCCAGGCCTCATTATTTTATCAGCCCACGTATTAATTGTTTAGGTAGGTAGTTATATTAAATTATAAAACATGGTTCTGATTTCATTTATTACGTGGCTGCTTATGTACCGAGTTTATTTTGTTCCAGATTTAATAGCTTAGATAGCAAAATAAAGTAAACATCTTGACAAATTGGAAAAGTTAGCGTCATCACACGTTGCATATTTGTATAGTCGGTTAGTTGAGTTTGATTGTTGATTACTGTGATAGATACGAAGTATGCATTTATCGATTGAAAAATTGTTCGTATTTGGGAAGTCAACAAACTCTCTCTCTAGCATTCATTTTCGAGACCTTTTGACCTTTTTTAAATTGTAAATACCACGCAACTGTGAACTACGTTATAAATGCACTTATACTGTGTCATCAAATACAAGGAAACTAGATACCACGACACAGGGTATCCTAGTGTGGGGTCTAGGGTTACTCCACTGCACAGTAAATTGTACTCAAATAACGTGCGTTTAGATAATAATATACTTTCTACTTACTATGTCTGAAAACTGGTTTCTAAATAAATTCTACTCTAATCTATTCTCTGCAATTCAAGACATATTTTTAACCGACTTCAAAAAGGAGGAGGTTCTCAATTCGGTTGTATTTTTATTTTTTTTTATTTTTTATGTTTGTTACCTCATATCTCCGTCATTTATGAACCGATTTGAAAAATTCTTTTTTTGTTCGGAAGGGTATACTTTCCGATTGGTCCCATTTAAATTTTGTTATGATCAGACCATGAACTTCAGAGATATGGAACGGAACTCCTCGTCGGATCAAAGCAAAATTCTCAAATCACTAATATTGCTTTGTTTATATTTGTTGTTGGGAACTGACTACTTGAAAAGAGGAGGGGGTGCGTGTCCCCCCCTCCCCCCCTTTGGGAAGTTTTCATTATATCGTGTAAGGTATCATTTGAAAGGACTTTTTATGCCCGACTACGTCAAAGCCAAAAAGAAGGGTTATGAAGGAGGGTGTTAAAATTATGACACTAAAACGTTTTTAATAAAAAATAAACTTTAAAAAAAGTAAAAACCGACTTCAAAGAAATACTAAAAGGAGTAAAATAATTACCATAATATAAAATTAACAGTTTCAGAAGTCGGTGCAACTCTACACTGAAGCAAATAGAAGCCACCGACTTCTGAAACTGTTAATTTTATATTATGGTAATTATTTTACTCCTTTTAGTATTTCTTTGAAGTCGGTTTTTACTTTTTTTTAAAGTTTATTTTTTATAGATGTAACAACCTCTTCGCTGTGGATTAAATCAGAAAATTTTATCGATAATCTCACACCACCAGTATCCGTTGAGATTCAGGATGATTTTGACTGTATTCTAGACCAAAAGCCAAGCAATATACGACGACCATGACTCATTAACACGACAACATCGTCACGGACTAATTAAATACGTACAACAGGCCCACTTGTCTCGTTAGTCAGAATTTCCGGCCCCACGTGGTTAAGTCGAGTGCCAACTAATCACCACTATGACCGCCGTTTGATTAATTACCCTAGTTCAGGTGTTAGAGACATAAATGACGGCAATTTACGTTCTAAATCTAAACAATCGTTATCTTCAACTCAACACGTGTAATGACGTGTGACGTGGGAAAATGCCGAAGCGTTTATTGTTGGAAATGCTCCGTTCTTTATAATGGAGAAAGCGAGTGATACTCATCTACTGTGACTACAGATCGTGGGGTTATGAGAGGCAACTATGAGGTCATATATGATGGTAGTATAACAGTGTATCTGTTACGGGTAATAGCCGAAGTGTGGCTACACCTAGTTTTACCCGGGTACAACTAGGTGCAGCCGGACACATGCGGTTAAACTTAGATGTATCCTACTTATCTTCTGTTAGAACTAGGTTTACCCTTCATCATGGCGGGTAGAACTAGGTGCAGCCGCACACCGCGCCGGTGGTTATGGGGAACCTCGACACGGATAGGTTAGGTTCGAAGGGGATAACGGGGTCATCCCCTTCGTGTTAGGTTACTTTAAACCCTGCAGACAGAAATAAGTGCCCCGCGCAGCAGGGCTCCGTCGACTTTAGCTACACCTAGTTCTAACCAACTGCTACTGGTTGCACCTAGTTGTACCCGGGTAAACCTAGGTGTAACCGCCATTCGGCTTTTACCCGTAACATATCCACGGGATGAACGAATTTTAGCGAGGTAAACAAAATCTGTACGTTTTCTCACATGTTCATAATTTTTTTTGTATTATAATAATATTTATTGAAATTAAAAGCTACATTGGCTCATTTTGTAAGTAAAGCTGAAGTGTTAGTAGTTAAAACAGATTATACACTGCTGCACTCAACATTTAACAATTATAACTTTTGTAAGATACTTTAATATTTATAATTAGTTACGGTTTTACTCACGTGCATTTTTTTAGATTTCCCGACTAGTTTTGAACTCAAACGGAGCTGAACATGCTGTGAGGTCCGAAACTATCGAGCACTCCCGAAAATTGCACGTGAGTAGAAACTGTAACTAATAATATGTTTGCTGAACTTGAGATGACGATTACGCGAGGATGAAGGTTACCGAGAGCCCTTTTATGATTATGTATGTATAGATATTTCTGCCGAAAAGAAAATGTGGAGACAAATAAATCAAAAATACATTCGTATTCTGATTCACTGCCTTTTCGTGCTCAGAATATATTTTAGTAAAATGCAGACAGAGGCGCTTAACAAAACGTACGTAATGTTCATACAATAGTGTGCAGAAATGCAGTATGACCTAATACTAGAATTCAAAATTTATTAACTTCCATTTACTTAAAGTTATGTGAACTTAAACTTAACAATGACTGCATAGTGCATGTTTGATATTTGTTGATGAATATTTTCATAAAACTTTATTTTACGAGTTAACGCTGCTAAATGTAATTTAAATACAATAGCAACAAAATAAAAAAAATGTTGTTTTGTGCATTGTTTCATAGGTTTTTTTACTCTTTTCATAACTTTTTTAACAAAGAAATTAACTACCAAACTATTTTACCTTTTGATCAAAACAAATTCCCACAGTTTATTTTAAAATAAAAACACAAAAAAGTAAAAGAAAACATGCATTGATTTCTTCGGCACACACAAAACGAACCAAGTTTCATAAACCATTGAATTGTTCACATTCCATTGCACTTTTTTCCAATCGTTCCAATATCGTTTGCCGATGACGCCTCTAGTCAAACAGTGCAATGGACTGAATCGAAACGCGAAACTTCGCCTTAGCAGACATCCAAGCTTTATTTAGCTTCAAGAGATAAATAGACGCAGACATAATATGAAACCCTCTACAGTTTCAATTTAGCCTTTAGACGTTCGTAGTTCTAATTATGATTTATCCCACGTAGGTTCTATGTTCTATGAAACCGCCCCAGAGTATTAAGGCTTGGCAATAATGGAAAGCGAACGTAACTTATACTGGGTTACTGGTCTGTAATAAATAATATTTTATCTTCAAGTACAAAATTCTCCTGAACGTATAAATCGGATTCGGGAAAAAAAGGTTCTTACTTTTATACATAACTTTAGATATGTATGTTTGTGTTATAGAAGGTGTAAACGAAAACGTGTAATTCATTCAAGCCGCGTGATCTACTGGTGACATAGACTGATCATTGACTGCGTTTTTTTCAGTTACAGAAAAAAAAACTGGTTTTCTGTTTCTGAGTCATTTTAGCGCCCCGAGTTAGCCGACTGCACGGAGCGATATCGCGCCAGTCGTGCCCGCCAGCTATGTCGCCGTGCTTTCTATGTAGCAAATTTTTGTTTTTGCTATTTTTTTTGTCGAAACCTTATTAGGTGCTACAAATATTTACCAGAAATGCAAGAAAAAAAAAAAATTTTTAATCAAACTAATTCCCGTGCTTGTTTAATCTATACCTATTAATGCAGCAATAGCGATTATGTGGTTTTAAGGAATTACACAAATTCGTTTACACCTTGTACCTATCGATAAAGACCAATCTGTGCACATGACGGCATTTGCTTGATTTACGTCAAATCAGTGCATTGTTGTCCGTGTATTGAAGTTTGTGCTACATGTTCAGCCGTTGATATCTGTTTAAGCGTAAGTAATTACGTTGTTTGCTTCCAGTTAACCTGGCGTGTTCGCACTGTTGTTAGTGTTAGTATACGTAACCACTGGGTACACTTACAATGTCCGGCTACTATTACCCGTCTCCTCTCAGCTATTTGAACAGTAAACAACGGTAATTAACCCAGTAATAATTATTTCTTTCTCCCTAAGGGAAAGCTTCTTTTAAAAGATTTTTCTTAGTCTTATTTTCACCTTTTTGTGTCTAGTGAAACATGATCTTATTATTATAGGGTTTGTGTTTGAAATTCGAATATAGGGACTTTCTTTTTGTATTCTATTTTTGTATAAATATTAGCAAGAATTGTAATATAACTTTTGAGATTGCCCATCGGATATTGTTGTTATAGGCTGAACAGTTTATTCTAATGTATTATTAGATATTATCTTAATCTAAGATACACGAATTTCGTTTGTGAAGTCAATTATTTTACCTACTAACGTAAAAAAATATATAAGAAACAGCATCCGTAGGTGTATAACATTCCATTTTTCTTTTTGTGCTTTTTAAATAAGATCAGAATTCTTTGATATTCGAAAAACATATTATGGTTTGTAATAAGATAATGAAATGTGAACATAAAAAGCTAATTATACCTTTTAAACATTACTTACTTGGAAGATTTGGTAGATGGCTTTATTATAAAATAACAGATATCGCAACAAAAATCTATTACGTAATTTTTATTACAAATTATAATAGAAATTATAAATCCTTCTTAATAACATGTTTTCATTATTTTATATTATTGAAATATTTTATCATAGTTTTTATTTATCTATTGTACCTATATCATTGAAATACCTAATAATAATGATTTTATTTACAAAAAAACGTTGCCTTAAATCTCTAGCTTCGGATTCGCGTTACAAATTTTTACTTATATTATACTTCATTAAACTTTTGCCTACTTGAAAAATAAAACAAATGAATACGGACGATTTTTTTCTGTTCGGTACAAATAGATTCTGAAATTCCTACGTTTTTTGTTTCTAAATTCCGGACGGTCATGTTACTGAATCCATGATAAAACATCAGAGCCAAATCTGACGTAACAAGAAGACAAAATATCAACAGAAGAAAATGATATTACTTAATATTTCTAATCCATAAATGCCACCTGCAACTAGAAATGAAGGTTCTTCGGGTGCAGAGCCACAGAGGCTAAATTAATTGATTGCTAAGTCGTTAAGTTTGCCTTGAACTTTGCTACTGACGTTAATTTATTTCGATTCTAGTCTCTTTTGATTAAGAAAGTTCCCCTCTTTTTATGTTCCGATTAGAACAAAGGTAGAAATATAAAGAATTCATTGCGAGTCCGTATTTTATTAAGTCATTAAAAGTTAAAATGTTTAGCTACATTAATTGTAAGTAACAGAGTTTTGGTAACATGATGCTAAATTCTAGATAATACCAATATTGTTTTATGCTAATCGACAAATATCAACAGTTAAACTTAGTACCTATTTCTAAGATAACTATGAATAATAGATCAGTAATACTCAGAGTTGACGAAGTAGTTTCGGTTCATGGAAAATCCTGGTATATAGAGTACTGGAAGAATGTCTGCATACATTATATGTTCAGCCATAAACAAGGGTAATTGGCGTGGACTTTAAATTCGAGTGGATCGGCTCCACATTGCCTCTGCGCATGTCGTGCATAGTGTCGTAAAACACGCAACAACACTTTGATGGTGTCGAACAAGATTACGTGACGCACAGATATACGTTCCAGATTGTTTTAGCTTTATCTCCCTTTTTAAGTAGCACGGCTGTCGGTGACAATAAAAACTCCGTCTGTTGAAATCAGCCATGCGTACGGCGGCCTAGTAACGATCCACATTGGACCCCTAATATTACTCCTCAAAAGAACTGCTAAGTAAATTTACATTTTTATTCGACTTTCCACCGTTAACGTATATGACGTTAAGTAAAACAGAAGTTACAAGTAAAACAGAAAGTTGTAAGGGTTGCTGTTATATTAGATTCTTTCGATTTATTTAAGGGTCTTTCAGTATTTATGGGTCGTATTAAGTTGGATTTATTTTCACGGATTATTATGGCGGACGGCTGTGCAGGTTCTGCTGATTTCTGCTGAGTTGGAGGGATTTGGCGCTCATAAATCTGAATCAAACGTTCGCATTTTGACGAGGAATATCCGAATCGAAGTCGAATGACCCTTTTCAAAGTCGCGTCAAGCGTGATAAAATACGTATCTAAGTGGATATGTCGTAATCATGTCAGCATCCGTTTAATAAATGCATCTATGTCAAATATTATCAATATGTATAATATTCTATATCTATATTATAAATCCTTATTTCCCTTGGTCACGGCATCACTTGTGAGCGGCTGTACCGATTTCACAAACTTTTTTTTTTTGTTGTGTTCGTAATTGTCAGGAGAAAGTTTTTATTCCTATGAAAGAAAATTTTTACATTAAAAAAAAAAGGAATAATCTCAGCATATCCTTATTCTTCATTTGTATACCGCATGCATGAAAATGGTTTTAACTTTTTGTTACTATTTTGATATTGTTTCTGAAGGTAGGTAGGTAGTAGGTAAGTGGTAGGTAAGTAGTAAGTAGGAAAAAGTGCATTGCAACGCACAGCTAGCTTTATAAACAATTTTAAAATTTTAGGTCCAACTTAATTTAATCCTACTGTTGATCAATTTCCCGATTCAGAATATATTTTAACTCTATCTACATAATATTATAATCATTCAGGATATATATTACGTGTTTTTCAAAAATAACTTATGACACGATACGTTTTCAATGAATTTCAATCAGTAATATGATAATAAATATTTAATAATTCATAAGCTCAGTTATCCGACGCCTACAGATTGCAGGAACGTTTGTGTTGCATTAACACATTTATTGAAATATTGCTCTTATTTACAGTAGCTGTCAATCTCCTGCGAATTTCTGTATTGTTTTTATAAAAACCTTTGTCTAAAGCCATCTAGAATGTGGTCCACTTTTTATGTAAATATATCTTAAAAAAGCTACTATGACACATACATTTATACAGGATGTAAACGACTTAATGTAACTCCTTAAAACCACATGATCTACTACTGGTGTAGATTAGCCCAGTAGCTTGATTAAAAATTAAATTCTTTTTTTTTCATGCCTTTTTGGTAAGTGGTGGTATCTAAACCGCCTAATAAGGACTCAATGAAAAAAATTTTTTTTTTCCTTAATATTTTTTATTTGTGTGATCATTTCGATGCCACGCATAAATGAATGAAAGCACGGCGACACGGCTGGCTTGCACGACTAACGCGATATCGCTCTTTGCACTCAATTAACTCGGGGCTCTAAATGA
Organism: Amphipyra tragopoginis; assembly: GCA_905220435.1. Lineage (NCBI taxonomy): Eukaryota > Metazoa > Arthropoda > Insecta > Lepidoptera > Noctuidae > Amphipyra > Amphipyra tragopoginis. The sequence goes on from HG991997.1 coordinate 16,747,895, forward strand.
CTCGAAAATAGAAAACGAAGTTTATTTTTCTTTAGTTGATTTTCAGAAATACCCCTTTAGTTAACAATCTGTGTCACCAGTAGACAACGTGGTTTGAAGGAATTACACGAATTCGCTTACACCCTGTATACTACCTACTTGCTTATAATCTTCTCCATAGGAGTTTTCCATGTATCGAAAGTAAGTTCTTGGTCCGAAAATACCTCGACTTAACTCCCAAGCAGTATTTATGAGCGCTAATCTGTGTAACGGACCCTTACGACTGATTTTGATTGACACATCTTGCTATGCTCAATGCCTACTTGAACATCGGGTAGGGCGTCCAAGTGCCTCAGCCTGAGTAATCCCTTAGACCGAGGCCGAGTAAGATATACGACCGCGATAATCTTCACTCAAGGCCCATGAAAGCAAAATCGCTGAATACGATACAACTTTCTCGGCGAAACAGTCTTGGTTAGTCGCGTCGAGGGGATTAACGAAAGGTGGGCATCCCAACTTAGATTTCGAATATTCGAGCTGGACAAAGTTAATTAGAGGCGTAGGATTTGTACCCTATTTATTATTTATTTGATGTCTTAACAAAATACTGTATTTTTAGGTTACATATACACGGTGACACTGACATTCGACACAATGCAATCGCGACACTGAAATTAAACCCGAGCTAATGCGCAAGTCAGTGTAACAGCGACGTACACAGTACGACACTCTGTGTCGACACTGAGTGTCGAGTGTAATGTGTCGCCGTGTATCCTTACCATTAGAGCATTTTGGTTTCGCAAAATAATTTGCATAGTACGATACCTTAGCCTCACCTTACCGCTAGCCATAAATTTAGAACATTTTTGTGCTTGCCTTGTACCTAACATTCAATAATGAAAACTGAATAATAATCTAAAAAAAAACTACGTTTTTAACGTTTGAACTTGGTACCAGTCCAATTGATTAACCTTTTACTACCACGAATGGCTTAAGGTCAAAAGACGGGCACAGCCGCAAAGGCGAATGGACAGATCTGCCCTAACTCCCGATAGTATTGAGATATATTTATTTGGGATCCCTTCTTTTCGCATAATGTTCTTTGTCCTAATATACTTCGGCATAACGATTTTGGCACAATTTTTTTTGGCATAATAATACTTCGGCATAATTTTTTTAGGCATACATTTTATGTTGGCATAATCATCTTAAAGACTAATTTGTTTTGGCATAAATTTGTTTCGCATAACGTTAGTAGACCTAATGACTATTAGCATAATGTTAGTTATGATAATCAGAAATGTTTTTACCATTGTCTAATAATCTAGTCGCAGGCGCACCCCGACACGGATAGGTTAGGTTCGAAGGGGATGATGGGGGCTAGAGTGAGCGAGCGAAGCGAGCGAACGAAGCCCCCGTCATCCCCTTCGTGTTAGGTTACTTTAAACCCTGCAGACAGAAATAGGAGCCCCGCCCAGCGGGGCTCCGTCGACTCTGCTTTGGAGCCTCAACCTTACAAACATCCCCTTAAGTTTTTATTGTGAAAATGAAAGTAGGTGACGAATAATCGTCTCATGAAGAGGCCTTGAAGGTGTATAAAAACAATTTATCCAGTAATCCATTTTGACCTTTAAACGATTTGGTCAATAGTGTAATAAATAATTTAAACATTGATATTCCAGACTTTGATCAGCTGAACTTTTGATCAAATGACCATCGTTATTTTAAACTTTGTTGATTTGTACGTTGTTCTTTTGAAATTTGCTCCGGAAATTATTTCATTGTTATACCTATAAAAATATGTTTTAATATCATTATGCGTAAATAAATTTATGCTTTAAGATATTATGCTTAAAAAAGTTATGCTTTAGAACTTTATGCTTAAACATTATTATGGTTAGAGAAATTATGCTTAAAAAAATTATGCGTAAGCTGTTATGCGTAATTATATTATGCGAAAATATAATTATGCCAAACAAAATTATGCTAAGTTATATTAGGTCTTAAAATTTTATGCAAATGGATAGGGAACCTACTTATTTTCATTGGAAAGCATCACTCTTTAGGAAAATATTTTTATACTATTACGACTAATTGTCACTCAATTACTAGTTCGTTCGCAGCCATACGACCAAAATATGTGACTAATTCACGAAATTGGAACTATGACATTATTTTGTTGAATAAATTTTTTTTTTAATAAGTGTTACAAGTAAATAGTAGGTAATAATTCCAACGCATTGTTAATTATAAATTGTTAATATTTATTCCTTATTTACAGGCGAAAGGAGGATAATAAATGTCAAACAGAAATCGAAATCAACAAGATATGAACATTGGACTATCATGTATCTAATAGTCACATTAAAGATTATTATAATTCCGAACGAACTAATAATTGATACAAATCGTAGGAGGCTGGGGCAAGTTCCCATACATAACGCCTGTCCGCTTTTTTAATCAAAAATTGTGCTAAAAGTTGCGGTTTATAACTAAACTGCGACATCACAATCGTTGAGGAAATTACCTACATATCAGAATCAGTTAACTAGTCGCTCTAATTAAAAATTCCACACATCAAAGATTGCCTGCTTCCTACCGAGTGCCGTCTCGGGAAATTATTCGATACCGTCTATATCGATTCAACCGTATCGAATATCAGCAGAGTATCGTGACTACTAGTAGTTCGTGTATTATATTACAGAGACGATTGAACAAGTGTGATGTATTGTTGCCTTACCGGCAAGACAGAATGTTTATGTAATAAAACTAGTCTTAAGTAATAAAAAATTAAACAATAGATGTTAACTTTGACTTAATTGAACACTAGTCTTAATAAACCAACACGAACAATTCGAATAACATAAAATCATTTTTCTCATGTAGTTATTTTCGTAAGAAGTTTTCCATAATACGAGCATCTGAATATGACCTTCATAAGAATCCTAATAGAGCATAGAATAAATGAATTTTAAATTGTATATAAAATAAAAACAGTATATTGTTATTCAATCCGATTACAACGCCGCTTCAAGGTTGCCAATACCATAGGTACTAGATAATGTATGAAGTGGGCTAAACATAGATAATAAGTGGTACTCACGACACACATTTAAATAAAACAGAAAATATTTAATAAAACATAAGAAACTGTTAATGAGAAATCAACTGTAAAATAGTTTGATTTCGCCTCCAGTGGGCTAAGAACCTAGGTACAGTCCGCGAGGCATAAGCTGAGCTTTGCATTTGTGTGAGAATGAATGCAGACGCGTCCTTTCCTTGGTTTAAACCGGTTTATACTGCTTTTTGGTAATCGATTCTATGTGCACTCACACAAATCCAAGTCTCAGCTTAGGCCTCGCGGACTGTACTATGCTCTATACATCATGTTCAAAAGAGACTCCATGTTTTCCTCGTTTAGTAAAATGCCCACCATCCGTTTCAATAAGACGTGTATTAAGCATTCTTTATACAAGATATTAATTTCTATTCTTAGGGCCGATTTTACCAATACAGGATTACATTTAGGGTCAAAATACACGTACGATTCTAGTGTCCGATTTTTTCTGTACGAAGACGACGCCCGGAGGATGCTTACGATTCTGACATCCCATCCGATAGTCTGATCGTAAGTGTAATTCATGTTCAAAAAAATGTATGACGCGGAGGCCTTTAGATAGTATGATCAGACTATCGGAACCGACTATCGGAAACAACTATCGGACGTGTATTTTGACCCTTTTCTGAGGAATAGATTTGACGTTTTCACAGCTTTAGTACCTATACAAATTCTGTCAAAACGTGTAACTTATCCTTTAGACAAAATTTACCCGACGTTGGTGAAAATGACGGCTCTAAGTCTCATAAATTATATCAGCGCTTTTACCAAAATAATATCTAGTTATATCAAGAAGAATGCCGATTATTATTAATAAATAAAGTTAATATAACACCGAAACTGTTGACTATTCTAATACTCTTCCACTGCGAAATAAGAGTTCTATGCCCGAAGCTATTAAGAGAACATTTCATACGCACTTCTTCATACGAATTCCAGAAACTCAAAAATATAGATATAACCGCTGTATTCCAGAATTAATGGACATGACGTGCTCATAAATAGGCGCCATTAATTTTATGTGATACTGCGCATTTTATTACGCGTCTTCAATAAATATAACGTGGAATTGCGTAGAAACCTACGTGTGTGTTAAATCTCTTTTTTATTAACAAAAGTCTTGTTCCTATGCGATTTTTATTTTATTTTATTTAGGTACTACCAATTTATATAAATAAATATGATTAACTGATAGTCTCGGCATAACATGCTTGGATTTCATCTCATTTCAACGAAATATGCTGTGCGTACAACAGCAGTCATTTATCTTCAAAGGAGCCTTTTCGGGGATTATGAGGGTGTATGTTTGAGGTATACAATACATAGTCACTTAAGTTTTGTATAATATAAATATTTCGCTTCTAATCCCTGTTTAATTCAGGTCTATTACACTTTTATTCAGAGACAGAGCGCTTTACAATGTAAAAGATCGAGATGACTATCCTCTATCCACCATAATCCAGAATAGACCGACCGGCTACGTGTAACGCTAAAGCTGGCTTTCCACGGTGCGTGGTAGCGCGCACCGGCTGTGCGTGGTATCATCCGTAAAATCACGCACCGTGGGAAGCCACATTATGAGGGTATGTGATGTGGATACGGCGCACCGCTCCGCACGCGTCCGCGCTACCACGGACGATTCTCTTCCCGTGGTGCGTCGGTGCGAGCTCGTGTGTCGCGGTGCGCGCTATTTCGCACCGTGGGAAGCCGGTATAAGGTTGCTTTTCCACCAGAGATGTGTGCTACGGATATGTCACAAAACAGCCAGTAGGATTGCTTTATTTTATAAACCTTGACACATGTTTGAAAATCCAGCGATCCTATTGGTGGATTTGACACACACCCGTAGCACACATCTCTAGTGGAAAAGCAGCTTAAGGCATGTCTCCAAGCCTTTCTCCATCCCGCATTTTTTCCTAATAATAAAAAATATGTGTTCATCCCTTACGTTTTCATTTTCATCGTAGAAATATGAAAAAGTAATTTCATAGTGAATCAAGTGCTGCCTCAGGCGATCGTACGTAACATCGTTAGTCGACTATAGCAGGTTATCGAACTGTGAAATGGTCTCGCATCATGCACGAATGCCTTATCCTTATTTAAACGTCCACATTGTGGAGTACAAAATGTTTCGCAATACGTTAACTTGAACCCTTTTTACCGTTGTCGGATAACTTTATTGAAAGTCCTTCGTTTGAAAGTCAAATGTATTGAATTTCGAATTTCAGTTGCTCAAACTATAAAAGAACATTCTTCAGATATCTAGAAACGTTAAAACTTTGTAAAAATTGTGAATTTATGTAAAACTGTTCAGAAAATTGTTATTTTAACTTCAATAAATCTCACGGGACTTAAGTAGAATTGATAAATGCCTTTTTTATTACCAAACTGTGTATTTACCTAGCACACCCACAAATAAAACTTGTACAGTCAGCATCAAAAGTTGATGACCACATCCGATTTACAAAAATCCCTATACAGCGTAGCATACATAGTAAAATTAAAAATTAGCTTAACACCGGATTGTAATCATTTACTGAGCACCAGACTATAATACAAAAATATCTTTACATCATACTTTACAAATGTCTATATCTAATCTGTCAACCATTATGGTTCTTCTTTGAATTCAAATCAAACTTGATCTGTCATCTATCTACTGACTTCTTTCTTTTTATTCACTGCCCTGCAATGAGATTATTAGAACAAAGCAAAACCTCTTTGCTTCAATAATATTATCAAGGCAAAACAAACATTTAATTTTGTTCAGTGAATTTTATGACGTTTTATGTTAAGATATTTTTGGTTATTTATAATAATGTTCAGCTACTTTTAACTATTTTTTATTATAAAAACCAAACAGCCACAACCAACATTTAATTTTTTTCAGTGCCATTTGTGACCTATGATGTTAAGATATCGTTGGATAATTGTATTAATGTTCAACTACTGTCAATCTGTTATTTTAAACACTAAACAGCTGAAACGAACATTTAATGTTCAGTAACTTTTGTAACGTATGATGATAAGATATTTTGGGATATAATAAAGGTCAGCTAACTTTGACAACCTGGTGTTCAGGTAATTTGGGTAATTTTGAACTTTTAGGATATTCATCTAATTCTGGCGCTAGTCTTGTTGAGGGACTAATGTATGCTACGGTGCGGTGTATAGGAAGGAGCTTTGAAATACTGGATGCGGCCATCGATTTTTGGTGACAAAATAGTTTAAAAGACATTATTAATTATGTCGACGTTTGCTAAACCAAGCACAAGTTATCGATTTTTGAACTCATAAAATGCGAGGCTTTTTGACTATCTTCCCAACAGCTAAAAACACGGAGCCTAATATGTTCTTCTCAATCTTTCCTATTAGGTACTTTGACAAATGATAAATCGACCATACTAATATCATATCCTCCTTATTAACCTATATTTCCACAACCATAGACATTTATGACAACGCTGCGCTTCGTTAAACTATTTATGCATATAATATTGTTTTACTAATAGCCACTAAAAATTCCGACTGATGCCTCAAGCAGTCAAGACTGCGTGTTTTATTCTATCAGCGTTCCATCAGAATTTATTTATATTAATCTAGAAAACGTCCATATAGTATGTTTATAATGGTTTGTCTAAATTCGCTGTCTCTTAAACTTATCTGAAGCATTTATAGCTAAACCGTTATTAAAACACCCGATCACGTAGTTGGAAATGGCCATAATACTAAAGGCTCCCCCGCCCTTGGATCGCTAATCCCAACTATCTATACTCGATAAAACGTAATAAGGTTTTAGAATATACACCAAATATTGCCTAGGAATCATTTCGATTTTAATATGACTTACAAGTGTATGTAAATGGTTGAATTTAAATACCTAATAGACGAAGATTTTCGCTTTTGTTTGTTTGTAAATTAAATAAATGTAACCCATTCTGTACAAGGTTTGGGTGGGCCGGGAGGAGAACGTTTTGTTCGATTTATGTGTCCTAACCTAAACAATCGGACTTTAAGAACCCTAAATTGGGTTAATTCCCTAAATTGTGAGTCTTATCAAAACTCTTAAGCCTAGTTTATCACTACAAGTCAGCTTTCAGTAGCAAAAATAGTAGCTTTTCTCGGAAATAATTGAACAGCATGTGTAGTGTCTCATTGATTATTTTACGTAATGCAGTTTTATTAATACTTATTCTTCTACCCACTGGTGTATTGTTGAAGTGAAGAAGCCATATGTAAGTCTGTATTCAACACGCCATTTAATATTATAGTAAGGTTACAAGACGTTTTTCCAAGTAGTTTCATCTGGGCTGTTTCTTTTTGTTCATTTTAACCTATTTCCCAATGTACGAATAAATCAAGTCTCCGGCGGGAGTGACGACACTTAACATGAATACATTTTCCAATCCATTTTTATGTTTAATTCATAAAATCGCCTCTTTTGCACAGTAATTTTTCGCCGTTACTCATAAATCACTTTTCTAAAATAAATACTTCATGTAACTTTTTAGCTAAACTCGTCGTTATTCTATATTCTTCCTCGTCTTATTTTCGTCAAATAATAATGATTAATCTTTTTTTTCTTTCGTTTTAGTTTTCAATTCTTTGTCCTGTTTCGCTGTTTTATCAGAAATGTTTTGCTTTGTCTTAATAATGACCAAGAATTATGGAGTTTATATCATATGGAGTTAAAAATATTTTACTAAACCGAAACTTTCATCTATTTCCTCTGTTTAAATCCCGTGACCAAAATGTGTAAATATTTCTCCGCTACCAGACAAAAGGGACGCAACATTTTATACTAAGTGTAGCTATACAGTTAACTTCTAAAACCGGCCAAATCCCTAACAGGTACTTATTTTTATAAGCATAAGTAGGCCCTCCACTTACCGTAACGGAGTCCATAAAATGATATTATACGTTTATTCTGCCATTCAATATCTAGGACATTGTAGTTTGATACACAGTAACGGTTATTCGATATCGTGCGAATAGCCATTTACCCCTTGTTCTTGTTGCTATAGTAATCGCCTTCTCATTATAGTAATACGCGTTTTTTACGATTATTCATTTGTTTTTCGATTTTCATTTGTTATCGTAATGGTTGTTAGTTACGATTTTTTCAGGATAAAAGTCCCGATAAACGTCAAGTAGAGATATTTTGTTCAGAAAGCATTAGATGATATTTTGGAGGAAATAACGTACTTAAGTAATCAGAGCGTACTAAACTATTGGAAACAGTATACGGTAAATCTGCAGATTTATTAAATACCAAAATAGTTCAACATTTTGTTCCAAAAACAGTTTGATTAACCCTAAAAATGCGTAGAGAACATTTGCATGAAATCGGCGACACCATTCCGGTTTCAAAAAATCTACATTTCAATTATAGTGAGCCTTATTTACCTAATCATGCAGCCACAATATAAACGTGGGATATTCCATCAGGTTTTGTAATTGCCTCAAGACATGTAATGTTCTTAGAAATTCCAACCATGTTACTACAAACCAAGTGAATCCTAATATTATCACAAGCTGTTTGTCCTCAAAGCGTGTGAAATACAATATACCTTATAACATTCCTATATAGTTTAATTCAATATGTATCAGAAATTTTATTTTATTATTCATGAGTGTATCCCGCGTCCAAATCAAATTATTGTCTCCTTCAGGGCAACGTTCCATAACTGTATATACCTTCTCCTTTACACGAGATCATAAAAATGAATGTTAGTATTCTACCAACATTTGGGATTATGCAAATGAAGATACCAATGGAACTCGTATTAACCCGGGATCCCTGCTTCGTAACTCTGTTATTTCCGTACTATATTATCGTAGAGGGGTGTTTATTTATGAGAATATTTAAACTTTGAAGGATTTGTATTTAGCTTTGGTGATTGTGTTAGAAATGTTGTATAATGGCGACCAGAATTGTAACCGTTTCATGCGTATATTGTCTACATAGGAGTTCGAACATATTTACTTGATTTTGTAAATCGAAAAAACTATCATAGATTTCTGTCAGTACCTACCCTAGAGATAGGCTCGTTTGATCGTTAATTATTTCATCCGCTAGTATTGCTGTTACAATGGCACTGTATGCTCCGTACGTTCTGCCTAGCCTTTTGCCTAGCTTGTCTTTTTTTCTCTCTATGCTTAAGGCATCGTCGTCTTCTTCCTCTTCAAACAAAAGATACAAAAGTAAATCGCGACCGCATCTTATCTCACGGAACATTCAGAACTAACTATGCGCCTTAAGGGCTTAGTTAAAACATCAGCTGTCATTTTATCCGTAGGTATAAACTTTATATCTATAAGACCCTCAGTAACCTTTTCACGAATAAAATGATATCTCGTATCAATGTGTTTGGTTCTATTGTGGTGGACTGGATTTAGCACAAGTTTCTGTGCACTTTGACTATCGTTGTACAGTAACACCCTATCAGCAAAACCAGTAATATCACATATTAACCGTCTGAGGAAAATAGCCTCCTTTGCAGCACTGGTCAAGGACATATACTCAGCTTCTGTAGACGATAAGGCTACCGTCGGCTGCTTCTTACACTCCCAGCTAATAGGTCCACCTGCTAGCGTGAAGTAGTAACCAGTGTACGACCGACGGTCATGTACACAGTTCGCCCAGTCAGCATCCGTGTATCCACACAGACGTCCACCGACTTTCCTGTAAGTAATACAGTAATCCATAGTACCTTTCAAATACTGTAACACCCTTTTAGCGGCCAACCAATGCCTCTTATCATAACAGTTATTAAACTGACTTAAATAGCTTGTGGCATAAGCTATATCGGGTCTCGTATTCACAGCTAGGTACATGAGACATCCTATCAAGTTTTGATAAGGATAATCACCAAGAGATGTTGGATTACCTTTCTCCAACTTGTTATTCTCCAAAGGTGTAGACATCTCCTTGCAATCTCGCATATTAAACCGCTCCAACACTGCCTGGATATAGGTCTTCTGACTGACCACGATTTTATCGTCAACACGGCTAATATTTAAGCCTAAACAATACGACAATGCACCCAAATCTTTTAGCGAGAAAAATTTTTCCAAGTCATTTTTGACAGCGTCAAACGAACTTTTTTCTTTGTAAATGACAATTAGATCGTCAACATACACTGCAAGTATTATGGTTTCATTACCAAACTTTTTCAAATAAACACATGATTCCGCAGAAGTTCGTGCAAAGCCAATTTTCGATAGAATTTGATGCAATTTGATATTCCAGGCTCGAGCTGCCTGCTTCAAACCATAAATGGATTTTCTGAGCAAACAGACTTTACCTTCTGCCCCGTGCTCAGCAAATCCCTCAGGCTGTTGCATGTAAACCTCCTCCTCTAAGTCCCCATTGAGGAATGCGGTATCGACATCCATGTGTTGGATCTCTAAATCCATTTCTGCCGCCAACGCTATAAGGGTACGCAGAGATGAATTTCGAACCACAGGGGCAAAAGTCTCGTTATAGTCAGTCCCCCAAACTTGACTAAAACCTTTCGCAACTAGTCGCGCCTTATACTTGACTATTGCACCGTTCGCGTCCCTCTTTATCTTGAATACCCATTTACATGGAATAACCTTTTTATTTGGTTTATCCACTAATGTCCAAGTCTGCTTATTCAATAAGGCATTGTACTCATCCTTCATTGCGGAGATCCAGTTATCTTTATCATCGCTATTGATAGCCTCACGATAACTTTTCGGATCATCACACAACAAATCAACACCGTGAGTGCCGTATGAATAATAATCTGGAGGTTTACGTACTCTTTCAGGGTACCTTCTCTCAGGACATACATCGTTGGGTTCATGTGAAGGAACCAGGGACAGATCACGTTGTTCACCCGAATGTAGAGACTCCGTGTCGCCAACCCCACCCGCTTCATCAGTCGCGTCCACAAAATCGTCAACTTGCTCTACCTCCATGTGCACACTTTCTGAAGTAGGTGAAGAGATAGAAGCAGATGAGATAGAAATCTCCTGTTGCGATGTGGTATCTGAAGAAGTTTGTGAAAAAAGATTAATGACATTAGGTCTCACAACAACTTCAGGCTGAACAGATTTATCCTTCAATCCTGAAAAATTATTTTCAAAGAACGTAATATCCCGTGACTTAATCAACCTCCGAGGGTTTTGCGCGCTACGGAAATAATAACTCCTTGGATCGTCTGAATATCCAATAAAGATATGTTCAGAAGTTTTCATGTCTAGCTTAGTTCTCTGGCATGAAGGCACGTGAACTAAAGCTCGGCAACCAAACACCCTTAAATGAGACAGGTCGGGTTTACTACCACACCACACTTCATAGGGCGTCTTACCATCAAGTGCACGATGAGGTGACCTATTCTTTAAATAAACACTAGTCTCAACAGCATCCTGCCAAAAAGCTTTCGACAGAGAGCTCTGTGCCAGCAAGGAACGGGCCTTCTCCACAATACTACGATTGCAACGTTCACTTACCCCATTTTGTTGAGGGCTGTATGGTACAGACGTTTCATGTCGAATCCCTTGAGCCTGCAAATAGTCTGTCAGCTCCTTGTTGACATACTCAGTACCATTGTCTGACCGAAGGGTTCGAATCTTAGTGCCAGTCTGTCTCTCAACAAGTGCTTGGAAAGCACAAAAACACTTCCGAACTTCTGTCTTAGAAGACATACAGTAAAGGGATATAAAACGTGTATAATCATCTACAAAAATAATAAAATATTTATTACCTTTAAAAGATTCAGTGGTCAGAGGACCACAAACGTCCGTATGAACCAATTCTAATGGTGACGAAGCCTTCTTATACTTTATCCCTTTGAAAGGCTTCCGGGCCTGCTTACCCTCTACACAAGGTATGCATGGTTCTTTGTCAATCTCAGTATACTCCACACCAACAGCTAGACCTTTTTTGAGTAGATCCATACCAATACGGCAGAGATGTCCTAGACGCTTATGCCAAAGCTGAAACTGGGACAAATTAGTGTGAACATTATAAGCTGAAACACCTTGCGGTTTTACCGTACAATCTAAAGTGTACAATCCACCACAAATAGAACCATGTAAAACAGGATCATTTATAAAAGAAATATCATTAGAATTATAAAAATTACAGCCATTTTTATCAAAAACAATCGAGAAACCTTTCTCTACTGCCTTTTTGACTGAGAGTAAATTGCAATCTAGGCCAGGAACATGTACAACATTCAAAATTTTCTTGAAATCGGTTTTTGTGTCAATAGCAACATCTCCTAAACCCACAGCCGGCAAACTTTTACCATTTGCTACAGTTATCTTCCCATCACAGGGTCGGTAACTTTTAAACCATTCGGCATGTGGAGTCATATGAATAGACGCACCAGAGTCGATAATCCACTTCTCAGACATCTGAACACATGGTGCAGACAAAGCCAATTCCGTGACACCATCCAAAGCCAATTCCGTGACACATGCATCCATATTTCCTGAACTAGAAGCAGTCAGTCCCTTATCTTTAGAACAACTTTCTGTAGAGCAACTCGCCTTTGCCTTTTTCTCCTTCTTTTTGAGAGGACAATTAGGACTCTTGTGCCCTGGCTTCTTACACCGAAAGCAAATAAACTGCTTCTTAGCATGCAACGCAGCCACATCATCTTTAGTCTCCTTCGTCATTTCGCTCAACAACTTAGTCCTCACCAAATCTGTTGTGACTTCAACGCTCCCATTCTCAAGAGCCATTATCATGGGCTCGTAGCGAGACGTTAGACCTCCCAATATAATAGCTGCTAAAGAACTATCTTCTATTGTTTTGCCAATATCGGCCAGGTCTAGTGCTGTTGTAGTTATTGCCGTTAAGTAAGCTTCTAAATCAGAAAAGTCAGATAAGGAGTACCTGTACAACTTACGTTCCAACGACAGTTTACGACCCAAACTTCGATCCTCGTAGGATTTCATCAGAGCGTCCCACGCTTCTTTTGCGGTCTTAGCTGGTCGAACAACCGAAATAGCAGCGCCATCTACAGTAAGGCATATTTTAGAAAGAGCCTTTTCACCCTTCCGTACATCGTCGGGCGTCTTATTCCCTTCGACAACTGCTCCGCTTACGGTTTCCCATAATCCTTCATGGATTAACAACATACGCATTTTAAATTTCCACGCAGTGTATCCGTCTCTATTACAAAGTATCGGAACACAATTTAGTGACATACCAGAAACTGCAGACGACATGTTGACTACTAATTTCACCACCAATCTTCTTTTAAATTCGATCGTAGATAAAATATACGGAGCTTCGTGCTGATAACGTGTTGTAATTGTAGTCTGAAGAATCAGGTTCCTATGTGGAAATTGCGAAATAAAAAACACAGTAAACGTTGTATGATGGTTGCTATTCAAACATCTAGAGACAAGTATATTTAAATTATGAATATCTTTTTATAACATTACAAATGGCATCTAAAACCTAACAAAAAGTCTCTTAACAAGTAGGTTTTACAACAAGTTCGGTTCGGAATCATTACTGCAGCGACATGACGCTGCGACATGTCGCAACGGCACGTCGTCAGATGCTGCTGTCTGCAGTCGCCTACGAACTCGTACCTTTATTGGCAATGCCGATATCCTAAGGTTAAACCGGTTGTCAGACTTTCGGGCTTCTGTCTGCCCGTAACGACTGTCATAGGAATTCGTATGACATCCGCGGGACCGACGGTTTAACGTGCTCTCCGAGACACGGAGAGGTCTCGATGTGGAACGAATGGTCACCTACCCACGATCTTACCGCAGCTAAACTTTGCAAATCATATGATCCGCTCAGTTGATAATTAGCCAAGCTCCCCTCCATTGCACTATTTGCTCTGACATTTATATTTTAAATTGGTCATTTGGTACGCCTCGTCCGATAGGTACACAAACTAGGCACTTCGCGTACACGATGAAAAGATTATTAACACAGTTACTGTCGCGTTCATTTTGAAAGCTTTTGCAGCTAGAAATTGCATTTTTACGTTTTGAATTTCAGCTGTAGGTATAAAAAACCGGTTAACCGGCACTTTACATAGAATGTTTCATTTTCTTGTAAATTGTAAATCAGTATACGTAAATATAATACTTTCCTTAAGTTTATCAATAGGAAAATGAGTCGGTTGTTTAATTACTTATAACGCACAACTAGACTATGTGTTTATGTACCAACATTTATGTTACGATAGTATATTAAGGCCAGCTTGCGCGGCATCATTTGGCCCAGAGCTAAAGTGATAACCCAGGGCCAACTAAATACATCCCTATCAACGGCCACACAAACTTCACTAGCACAGACTAACTAAACAATCGTCAATGTTGCCAGAGTTCTTCAACCGACTACTTAAATTATCTAAACCGCTTATTTAAATAGCGTGGTAAACTGCAAATTACATTGTAAAATATTTAATTTAAACTTTAACGGCGGGTTGACAACCTACTACAAAGTGCAATTTTAAGAACAGTTAACCCACATCATTTATATCAAACGTGGTTCAAAAAAGTGCTTGGACATGAATTGAAAATTCTGCACTTGTCGGCAAATGAGCGCAAAATGCAGTTCTACTCTCGTCTGTAAAATATACATTAAAAAGCAATAAACATGCGATAAGTTAAAGACTTCGTTAGTTCTCTTCCTGAAACTTGTTCTTTTATTAATAGCAGGTTCCTATAATTTACCGAGCATTATTGTTTAAAATTAAGACACTTATATCTTTACCAATAATGAAGCAAAGACTTATTTTTGCGTGGTAGACCCTCCAAATCCAAATCAAAATCAAAATTAGCTTACGAGTCTTTATATGCCAAGTTTCGCGATGAAAAATGCAACTATTGGTAAGCAAAACGATTCGTGTTTGTCCATAGGAAACGGACATTAGACACTAACCTCCGGTTTCTGAATTGAGAATTCGGGATAAGCAAAACTTATAGTATTTGAGTACGGAGTTGTCAAAAAAAAATGCTTTAAAATCCGTCATTTTTTTGACAACTCCGTACTCAAATGTTACTTAAGTAATGCTTATCCTAGAATTCTCAGTTCAGAAACCGGACGTTAGTCTACATGTCGTTTTGGTTTTGCACCAAACATGCTTCCAAGTAATTCTGCTTTGCTCAACCCCCTAGGCACCAAAGGTATGAAAATTCGGTACTTATTTATCAGATTTCCTTAAAATTTGGGTGTTTTATGAGATAAAACAATTATAGCAACCAAATATTATTATCGGTAGACCTACAATCTTATTTGGGCTTCTTTTATGCCGCGTTCGTATTTGAATATGACATTAAATTAGACCCGATGACATCTTTCCATTTCGGAACTCAATTTATAAGCAAATTTTGTAGGCCGCCAACACAAGAATGGTACAAGTACCTACGAATGTGCTACGACATGACGACGACTATTGTTTTATTTTATTTACATTGTTTCGTGTCAATTGCTTTTATCGCTAAGGAAAATATGAACAACTTGTAACTACCAACGGCAACGTGAGAATAATAACCAGTTTCTGTAGGTACCATGAAACAACTACAAAACAACAAATCGGGGTTCGTTGTTTACGAACCTTTCTTATTTGGAACAGCCCAACTGAAGGATGGTAGTAACAAATAAAAAAAAACTGGTAAAACAATTTTTTTGTACGTAAGACTATTTTCATTAGTTATTTGTGACAAAATAACTTGTAACCATCAACTCAACAAGTTACTGCTAAACAAGCGGTATGCTAATTATAATCAGAATTTGTTTGCAAGTTTGCAAATTTTTGAATTTTTGAAATAAATAAACCAGCTGTGAAAAAGACTTATCAGCAAATTCATCTAACGGTTGCTGGTATATTTTACTTTGATAATGGCCAAATACTGAAAAATGCTACTCATTTTTAAGTTGTTGTAAAGTCTCGTGCTGTCACTGTCACTTTATGGGGGCTTACGCTATCATATATATAATATATAGGATCATATGTCTTATTTGACCTCTAGAGTCATATCTTTGTACGGAGATATTTTATGATTCATTGTATACAGGATGTAAACGAATTCGTGCAATTCCTTAAAACCACATGATCTACTACTGGTGTAGATTGGCCCCCCCGCACGGGAATTAGCCTGATTAAAAATCTTTTTTTTTCAAGCGGTATGTGTGTTTTTTTTTTCTTTTGGTCTGCTCTAGATGGTCCTATGGGTCCATTTCTACGTAACCGGGCAGTTATTGGCGAGACCTGAAGGGTCTCCAGCCAATGGGGGGGGGGGGGAGTAAAATACTTAACCTAACTACTTGTACTACACTAACATCATGACTACCTGCAACAACAGCACTAAGGGCGACCCCTAGTGGGACTCGAACGTCGGCCCGTTAGGGCGTTGCTGGCGGGGGCTAAGGGATGGTTATGTAAGTGATCGTATCTAAACCACCTAATAAGGATTCATTAAAAAAAAGGAAATTAAAAAAAAACATTTTTCTCGTATTGAAAATTTCGATGCCACGCATAAACGAATGATAGCACGGCGACACAGTTGGTGGGCACGACTAGCGCGATATCGCTCTTTGCTGTCAGTTAAGTCGGAGACTCGGAGCTCGAAAATGACTTGGAAATAGAAAATCAACTTTTTTTTTTTTTTTTGTTATTTTTAGTAACACATTTTTAATAACATAGGTTTAATCTGTGTCACCTGTAGATCACGCGGTTAAGGAATTACACGAATTCATTTATACCCTGTATATTACATTATCATATATCTATGACTCATAAGATCTGTGATATAAATAGTGTAATAGCCCCCTAAGGTAAAGTGACAGTGGCAACTTAAAATCTGAGTAGCTTTTGAGTATTTACCCATTAAATTATGAATACGATGCTTCATTCTCACCAAAGATACATGAGTAATCACAGGTTTTACCAATAACGGACATTTAAATATAATATATTATTCACCTAGTACGAGTTTACGGTACAAGTTATCCGTATTTTCCTGAGTGATAGGTGTCGCTTATTTAATGTTTGTTTAAGCGATAGTACATGTTTTTCTATAAACACATATACCTACACAAGCAAGTTTATACAAGCATTGAAGCATGTATTGATATCTTTATGTCTACATATATAATGACATAGCTAGGCATTTATACTATCTACAATTCAACGACCATTATTATTTTAGAACTCTAGTATACAATTCAAGTAGTAAGAACTAGAGTTGAAATAGAAGTTAGATAAGATTTTCGCTACTCCGCATCCCATTTCAGTTCAAGAAACCTGTTTGTTTTCAGTGTTATTAAAACTTTGTGTGATACTGGTATGTTGTACTAGCAGTAAAGATAAACGGCAATGGAACGGTCGGGACTACTATCGCGATACGGGCTTGTTCCGACTATTGAACACATAAAATAAAATAGTAGATTTGCATACAAACCGTGCGTGAAATCGGTTAGATAAGGAGGGAAACAAAGAATATCTTACAATCATGATGTCGTGTTTATTGCTTCCTGAACTCCGGATTGCTATCGATTTGCACAGGGACAAAAATATGTAAAACGTACAGGTTTTTTCCTACATATTGTATTAGCATCACGTCTGTAGGTAATCCCTGAACGTGTTACAGTACACGTTGTACACTGTGTACACCCACTGTTTATTAAACACATTATGAGGTCCCATGTGATAGAGGGTAAACCTAACGCGTGTACCGGTTTTTTTACCCCAGCTGCTCCTGAGAGCTTTCTGACAAACACCTTTTCTGAAACCCAATAAACTGCTCGATCTAAGAATCGAGGTATCACGATTATTAACAGACAATAGACCAATAAAGCAGTTTATTTCGATTCCATTCTTACGATTGATGTTATTCTACGTTTTGTATTTGCTAAACATTTACAAAGGGAATCGCATTGTGAGATTATGAAGAGTGAACCGTTTATATTATGAACGGTGAGGCGTTTGTACTTACACCCTATTCAAGGAGCGAAGAGACAAAATGTTAACATTAGACTACTCTTAATTAGAAGATTTTCTGTAAAATGTTTCGCAACATTAATTTCTAACAAAAAGAAATGAGTGGAAAAAGTGTTTGAAGTTAATTAACATCACGCGTTGTTAATTTACTTAAAACACTTTTAACCGTAATACTTACCTAAGTTTAAAAAAAATTTCATTGCCTAGTTTCGTATTTCACTAAAAAAGGACATAGTAAGATGGTTTACATTATGTGTCATGCCTCCTTGAATACGGTGTAGGTAATACGTTTGTTACGGCTCATTCTCATTCAAAAAACGTGATATTACTGCATAAACCTACGTGGGCCTGTGTTCTCTTGAGGGGTAGACAGAATAGAACTGTTCACCCACCTATCACCAATGTGATGACGCTATTCAGCACCATGTAGAAGGTAGTAGGTGGACCTATTACTATTTATCGGACACAATTTTATCATTAGTAGCAGTAGTAGAACTCCTTGTCAAAGAGTCCGAGGAAGTGCAACCACCATACCATTTCTACATCCAAGCAGTATTGATGTGTCCGGTTTTGAAGGAAATATGTGCTGGTGAAATTACAAGCACATAAGACTTTTCAACTTTGGCTCTAAGGCAACGTATCGACTATCCTCTTGGGGTTGTTGGTGTGCGATTACCACTTGTGTTCAGGTGGTACATACCGCCGGCACCGGTCTGTTGCCAAACGATTACATTAAACACACATGTTAAAAAAATCTTAACAGCCTTAAGTGCTAATACTTTTTACAGATTAACAAAATATCACTTTACCCGACCTGACCCAGAAACTGACATTCGGCAACTGCACTTTCGACCACCATAATGCAGTCAGACTCGTTAATATTTAAAAAAATATGTTGCAGAGAAAAATATTTCCCAACCTCAATGAAAATTAATGATAATAGAAGCATAATTCCCTATTAATGACAATACAACACAGAGCCGAACCCTGTAAATTATTGTGGCTGTAAAGAGATGGAGAAAGGAATGCTCCCATTTCGAAGCCAAATTCTGGGAGCTTAACTTAGGTATTTGAACATAAATTAATGGATACAATCATTGTTTATTTGGTATACAATGACTTGATACTGTTTATATTATCTACAATAACATTATGAAAACATGTTAAACTTACCTACTGAATTCAATATATATACATATGCGTTGCCGATTTGTTCGACATAAGATTTCGCCATCAATATTTTGTGTGATAAATAATATCCGTCCGTCTTGTGTCTGGCGAGTCTTGATTTCGACTCAGTCAAGTTCTGTTGAGTTTTTTTTAAATGAAACTATCGGTTCCTGATTTAGGGTTGAAATTGTACTCTATAACTTACGTAAGGAAAGATTCCTATCTCATGAGGGGCGTTACGTAGTATACCTACATATCGTATATTTACGAAGGTACAGTACGGCCGAAATCTTTCGCACAAGACGTCTCAGGAGAAAAATTGGTTAACGAAAAACTATAAAAAAAGTTTACCAAAAAATGGCCAGTCTAAAAAAAATTGAATTAAAATCCAATTGGTTCCTAAAAAATCGTAAGCAGTTTAGGGCGGCAAGTTATTTCGGTCGCACTGGACCCACACTCTTACCTACTCCTTAGGGGATCAAGGGCGTGATGGTTACGTAGGTAAGTGTATGTAAACGATACTTTTGATGTTCAGTCACATCAAAATCAAATAAGGCTTTTTCACACATGGCCTTCATTTTTGTATCAAGTACATAACCAATTTTTTTTTTCCGTACAACAGTATTTATTTTAAGGTATACCCGTTTAGTTGTCTACGTCTTTCAAGGGCTAGCTGACCTTCATTGTTAAAATATTAGTATCGTAAAAAACACTTTATTGTGATTATTGTTCCAGTGGTATACACATTCTTGAATATAAAACATTAAAATTTATTTGTAATAATATCTCTGCGGTTTGAAAATAATAATCTGACATTCGTCATACTACACGTACCTATGTATCAAACCTATCAAAAGTATGTATTATATTTTCATAAATTGGTCAATAACTTCACACTCCCTAAAGAAAAAACAGGCATCTTGACTAAAATAATCTTGACACCGTCTGACGCATCGAATCCTAAACTCCTAACATTGTTAAAGAAAATTGACAGCTTATCCTTATATTAGAGCCTTAGTAGCAGAAATCCCCCTCCCACCCTTAGCCCATCCAAAATGACGGGAATATTGTTATGCTATCAATCATGGTGATGGAAGCGATAGTTATGTGATTTCCCAGAGGATTCATTTATTTTCCTGTTTGACGTATTAGAGCATCTTTAATTTTCTCCTCGGGTGCTACCTATCTAATATTAAAATAAATAAATTTTAGTAAGCTGTCTTATACTCGACACAGACCGACTAAACGAAGGCCAACGAACGTTTAGTAGTTCCCAGAAAATATTTTTTATCGTTCAGTAAACCGGACGAGCGATCGCTGGCGAACCCCGCTCGTTGGCACGGTATGTTCGCAGCTGTAAACAATATTCTTTCAAACCTGTAGAGTGTACGACAAAAATTAAGAACGTTATTATCATCATCCCAAAGTTAAGAATGCAGACGTTTAAAACTTCAAATATAATAATGAAAACAAACTACACCATTGTCGTCAAGCAATAATCAAGAATAAAAACAATCTGCAACCACTTTAATGTTAATAATCCAAGGGAAAAATTATTTCTTAAAAAAAAGGTAATTCGATTATTCACCCTATCACTTTCATTATACACATTTATATCAATAAACGATGCAAATAAATACCAACAAAATCTGTCAGATTACAGTCGCTCACGTAATCCGGTTTTTTATTTTTATAACGATAGATTGGCGAAGTTTATATATGTATTACGGACCGGTATTGTCAGCGGACGTGCCTCCAACATGTTTGTAAACAAATTGAAACACGGGCACGGCACGTAGAGGCGTTCGTTCATTATTTATTTCTCCCTCGCTCCGGATTGACAACACTAATAAATCGGACTTGTGTGAATAATATGAAGGTGTGAATAATCGCACTGATAACGTTGTTTGCGCTAACTTCAATTATGGTGTGACAATAAGGTGCGCTAATGTTGTCACTTGGCATATTTGCTTTGTTTTATTTTTAGATACATAAAAAATAAACTTTAAAAAAAAGTAAAAACCGACTTCAAAGAAATACTAAAAGGAGTAAAATAATTACCATAAGATAAAATTAACAGTTTCAGAAGTCGGTGGCTTCTATTTGCTTCAGTGTAGAGTTACACCGACTTCTGAAACTGTTAATTTTATATTATGGTAATTATTTTACTCCTTTTAGTATTTCTTTGAAGTCGGTTTTTACTTTTTTTTAAAGTTTATTTTTTATTAAATACGTTTTAGTGTCATAATTTTAACCCCCTCCTTCATAACCCTTCTTTTTGGCTTTGACGTAGTCGGGCATAAAAAGTCCTTTCAAATGAGACCCTACACGATATAATGAAAACATTCCAAAGGGGGGGAGGGGGGGACACGCACCCCCTCCTCTTTTCCAGTAGTCTGTTCCCAACAACAAATATAAACAAAGCAATATTAGTAATTTGAGAATTTTGCTTTGATCCGATGAGGAGTTCCGTTCCATATCTCTGAATTTCATGCTCTAATCATAACAAAATGTATATGGGACCAATCGGGAAGCATACCCTTTCGAACAAAAAAATAATTTTTCAAATCGGTTCATAAATGACGGAGATATGAGGTAACAAACATAAAAAAAAAAAAAAAAAATACAACCGAATTGAGAACCTCCTCCTTTTTGAAGCCGGTTAAAAATACAATCCATCACGTCTATTAGTGAAAGTAGCCAACCATGTATAGAACGACACCCTCACCGCAAGAGGTATTGGGTGTTATTTGAAAGTAAAGAGCAATACTAACCGTCGAATCTGTTCCTTGAAGTTTTCTAACAGAAACACCAAATCACGATTTTATCCTACCTACCACATAGGTGTAGTTATTCCAGGATAAATTTAATCAGGGAAAAAGCTAGCTCAGGGAGAGAGTAGCATTTTATTAATATTTTTTACTCCATCTAGAAATTAAATAAACAGCTAAGCGCCACAAAGCGCATTGCTCCTGTTCGCAGTCACGTAGGACACGTACAATTGGTAGGAAAATAATTTTAATTAAGAACTGTAGGTACCTAATAACCGTTACATCTGTAGGATACCATTTAAGTAGATAGTTGCCTAATTGTATTAGAAACTAGCTTTTGCCTACAGCTTCGCTTGCGTGAAATGTTGAACCCGTTAAGTGACGATTTTCCATACAAACTTTCATCCCCTATTTAACTCCTTTAGGGGTTGAATTTCGAAAAAAACTCGTTTACTCCTTGTCTACATTATAAAGGGAACCTCTGTGCAAAATTTCAGCTTTCTAGGTCCAAGGGTTTGGACTGGGCGTTGACGAGTCAGTCAGTCAGTCAGGACTTTTCTTTTTATTTATACAGATTTAATAAACTCAACCAAATATGCATTATGAGATTAAGGAGTCTCCGTAAAGTGCACATAACTATGAAATTGGGTGAAACTAAACATCACTTGATCCACAGGAAAAATAATAAAATATATCTGTTTATTTTTTCTAAAACACTAAAAAAACGAATTTTCCGTAAATTCTTCCTTACGTTATTGAATTTCATCGTCATTGCCTGTTATTTACAATCATTTCTGTTTTTAAATAACATGATTGACCATCTGTTTTTAAAATACAATAATAAAAAAAATAACGTCTTTAAAACCAAGTTTGTATTTAGATTTTTTTAATATTTTTTTCCCGTCACTAAAATTATGTCCAGTTTTACCCAATTTCATAATGTTCACTTCCACACTGTATAACGAATACACTTTATTAACTTTGATTTTAGTCGTAATGACCCCGAGATGTCCCTAAGTGGAACAATCGGAGCAATATAAAGAGTAACGTTTGATTAATAAACTATTGATACTCCTTAACCGAATCTCTAGAGAGAAATCAAGACTCGAGGTTCAACCAAAAGGTACAGATCAGATTCAAGTAGGTATATTAACTATTTGGAACTTCATAATTTAATTATCGAATAAGGTAACTTAGGCGTTTGTTTGTGAGATTTGTGTCTGTAAACGCACCCACGATACAAGAGAAATCTTAGTGGGGGTATTTTTTTTAAAAAAAAAAAAAAAAAAAACTGGGCGGAAAATACTGAAAACGTAATCCGTTCCGTTACCTTTCTGAGTTGTTTCAAGTTCATCTCATTGCTTGATAGCAATGATATTGTTTGCGTTTTCATAATCATAATTGGAGTTTGAATTTTTTGAGATAACACTAAGGACTTTCTTAAGTTTTGCTAAGCTTTTCCATATAATGGCCCAACTATTGTTCGTTCTTTTTTTGTTTCTAAACTATTGGTCGGGAATGGGATACTAATCCAAAAGGGTATAAAAGTAACCTACCCGTAGAAATAAAAAAAAACTTCTGTACAACTTTCCCCAAAAGTCAATAGTTTTAGAGAAATAAATTTTGAAACATTTTATAAAAAATACATTGTGTGTTTATTTTTAAGTTGGCTGTTGGGATCAGTAGCTCCATTTTCTGAATTCGTAACTTAACAAGAGGAGACAATAAAAAAAACGTATAAGTAATTTTAGAATTTTAACACTTGCTGTAAAACAGCCATCAGTATGTACTTAAAGTGGCCTGTAGATTTGGACCTCCTTTCCAAGTAATCTTGTATAAGCGACACTTTATCACTACATAGTATAAAACAAAGTCGCTTCCCGCTGTCTGTCTGTCCCTATGTATGCTTAGATCTTTAAAACTACGCAACGGATTTTGATGCGGTTTTTTTAATAGATAGAGTGATTCAAGAGGAAGGTTTTAAGCTATAAAACATACACGTGCGAAGCCGGGCCGGGTCGCTAGTTACAAATAAATAATAACTTGCCAAACTTTCTTTCATGAACCACTTGCATTTGAAACTACAATAGTCATTTACTTTAGATGCTCACGGTACCTACCAACTTTATAACCTCGAACAAACGCCGCATTCCACTGCACGGAAAAGAAAGGCTTGGAAAACTATACTTTCGAGTAGGTATTGTTATTGTTTCAATATAAACCTGACCTTGAGAAAACAAATTGGAAAAAAAAGAATCTGTGCAATGTTTATCATAACAATATGTTGGAATGTTTGTAAGGTATGCGCACATAATCGGTGTTATGCATATCATGTTGCGCATTTAAATGGAATTCCTCAAAGTACGGTGTTTAAGCAAATTGCATGCATTTCGTCGCCTTAGAGTGAAAATCTCGGGAATGCATTTGGTCATTTCACGGCTCCTGTGGGCTTTCACGTGGACGAAATCGCGGACAAAACCTAGTCAGTTATATTTATTACGAATTTTATATACCCAATATAGGCTTAATTTCATGCCTACAAAATAATTTCGCATAGAGCGGCTCTCTTATAATTACTTTACATTCGCGATAAAATAAAAATGACCAAATTGCATTCCCGAGGTGTCCGTAATAAGGCGATGATTTGGTGAGTGGATGCTATGCTTAATTTTCATACATATATTTAATGCGTATTTTAACAAGGCAAGCAAAATTCAACTCTATCCATCCTTTCGTAACACATAGCTGTATTTACATAGACATCTGTCAAAAAGAGAGTTATTGCTCGTGGTTATCCCGAGGAAGATTAATTGCTCGGAATTAGCAAATCCGAACCGATAACGACCGCTGGAATGACAACAAACATTTCAAATGAATTTACTAGTAAGCTGAAGCATATCGGAAATTCCTTGTTCAAAAAAACGAAACGTTAAATAAAGTGATATCACAGGAAGTAATTATGCTGGTCCGTCGGCTGGTGTGTGAAATTAATCAAAATCTGCGCGGGACACGACGGCTGTTTACTCAACACGTTCCATGCTTCTTGATAAGGGTAGCTTTATCTCCTTGTCATTGTTACCTACTGCGCTTGAAAGCTTATTTATTTTTATGCTGACTAATTGCTGCGACTAACGAACTGTAACATATTTTTCTTTTGGCAACACATACGGTCTTTATTTATTTTTTATCTGTAACACCATCGGTGATGACGGTGTAGTCAAATCTCAGATGCAGTCTTTTAATCTACCGTATCGGTATTTAGAAGTGACTTCAAAAACTGAAAAATTAGATACAGACTGATAAAACACACGTAAATAATTCAGCATTGCGTGAATATTTAGTATTTTCCATTTCATTATTATTCCAATCTTACCTTTCAGAAGGAATTCTTAGTTACTATTTCGTTCTAAATTTACTGGAGGTCAACATGAATTGACATTTAGCAATATTACACAACCTACGCTGAATTTCCTCGATGTGAAATATCAATTTCCTTTGTGTCGTTTTATTATTAGTAGGCAAATGTCACTAAAAATCCGTAATAAAAATCATGATTGCAGAAGTTTTGTTAAATATTCTTGACGTCAAACTGAGCCCCACTAAAATGTCTAAGATAAATGTCTAGAGACAGAAAAAGGCAGTTACATTATATCTCGGATAAAATCTTGATAGTGTAAGTTATGTTTGGAAAAATGGCGTTGAAAGGTACCCTAATAAAATGTCTAAGATATGTCTAAGATGTTATATGACAGAAAAGGGCGATAACAATTCTGTAATACACATTACTATGGCCGCAGCCGACAGTTAAGTGATATATACACAGTCATTTATTAGCCGAGCTAGACGAAGGCAACCCAAGACTAATTACTATTATTAAATAAAAGAAGAATAGAAACAACGTAGTCATAACAGCGTAATAGACTCATTACATTAAGTAATCATTTGGAAGAACTAGATTCAAGCCCCTGCCTTACTCGGGTAAAATACATTTATAAATTGTGGTGCACCAAAACAATAATCGGCAATTAATTTATCTATCTATCCATTGAAAAAATATATAATTGAAAATTTGATGAAAAGCGAATGAAAATCCTTTCTTCTTTCCTTCGAAAATATTGTTTCAGATTGTAGCCTGGACCGGACGGACAGGCGCATATACTTTGATTTAGATCCGTACGAATTGATTTCTAGTTTTATAGACTATCCATAATACAATGCAACACAATACAAATT
The DNA here is from genome assembly GCA_905220435.1 of Amphipyra tragopoginis. Lineage (NCBI taxonomy): Eukaryota > Metazoa > Arthropoda > Insecta > Lepidoptera > Noctuidae > Amphipyra > Amphipyra tragopoginis. The sequence continues at coordinate 16,774,117 of HG991997.1, forward strand.
ATTTTCATATATTATTAATACATCATTTACTTTTTTAGGAACTAGTTATAGAAGGTGCCCGAGGCGCGAGCCCAGTACGCTGCCGTTCAGGCGCTCTATAAATTTATGAATTTCTTTGCAACGAATTACATCAAGAGCTGTCGTCGTTCGTAGGGCGCGCGTCATTCTACATACATAATAACCGAAACGTACTGGGCGCACTGGGCGCGCGTCGGGCGTCTGTCATAACATTATAGAAATATATTACATTTATAACGTGTTTATGAGATGACAGTGAGTTCTGAAAGCCGACATCGCTTTACGTCACTACCACGCTCAACGAGCCCTTATGTCAATGTTATGCTAAGATGCTTTAAAACAAGATCATTCTGGAAGGTTAAGCTTTATAATTCAAGTATGTACATACATATTATTATAATAATGTATGATCTACTTAGAGGATCTCAAACTCACGCGTCTACTGTAGTGTCAATGCTTTTGATTCAATATAATTTACACAGAGATGTGTGTCGCAAAATCTCATAAAAATCTCGCAGGAAATATGTAATGTTCGCAATACCATCGACACGATTCCGTCGTTTCAAGCTGCATTAGTTCGCCATAAAAACGATAGCTACAGTCAGCAATTTCACAGCGATACCCCGCACGGTTTATGCAAGCGTACGGTTTGTGTCACCTGAACGAATACTGTTTGCCAAACAACACTGATTCCATGTAATCCCAAACAAATATTTACTTCCATTTCACAAAAATATTGGACACGGCTGCTCTCTCTACTGTCTGTTATGTCTGCGTTTAATATGTACAGTGTGTACGGGAACCTTTTTGCTAAATAAATCGGTAAAGATCTTCGATCAATAATCCTCTAGATTCCCGATGAGCGCTTCAGAAATGGCCACAAAAATAAGACCACGAAAAATTGTGTGGTCTTATTTCAAATTAGTACGGTCCAACCATAGCCAACATTAAGACGTCAAAATGCCGCAGTGCGTGGTTAAAAATAGTAAAAATAACCACCGTAATATCAAGATTTTTGATGGAATATCTTTCTTTCAGTGAGTTAAACCTCAAGGGGAGCCAACAAGTGTTTTCTTTTGAAGTATAAATAGAATTAAACAACAAAAAATTAAATATTAAGAGTAAAATAATTGTTTGACCAATGTTGCGATAGCGCCAACTGTTGGGCAAAACATTGGTTGTTTATAATAATTATCCGATTCCAAGACTACGTCTAGTTCAAAAATAGAGTAAGCATCAATTACCTACATTGTATTTTCAACTTTATTTTTTAGCCGATAAGTTTAATTTTAGAATAAAATATTTATGTTTTTATTTAAAAATGACTTTTTATTTTCGAGCGACTTTGCTTGTACCTATTCTCCGATGACAATGGGTCTTAAAGATAAATGTATCGCAAACGTAATTGAACTTTATTTTGGGAGTGTTAATGTTTATAACAAACCGAAGTTGTAAAGCCTTTATCTACAATTCGTTGTAAGAATACAAATGTTTATGTGAGTGTAACCGTGGCCACTTGAGCGATGTGTTTTTGTTTGTGATCCTTTATCTAGACTATTATTGATCGAAGGTAAAGATTCAAATAAAAGTTCTAAGTGTGAAATCATATAAAGCGACCGCACTTTTATTATTTGAGATCGCCTTCAATGTGCATACTTTTATATAAATTCCGTTTATCCACAGGGCAGCACACTGAAGATATTTTCTCGTGGTATTGATCGAAGTCAATCTAGGAATGGAAAATAAAGACTTTTTCAGCTGCCTTTACGACGAAGTCGTTAAAGATGACTGGCAACATCAAAACATTTAGAGATGTGTCTACGAATTCTGTGTCTAGTTTCTAGAAAATTGATGTTATTAGAAACAATGTGCACACATGTGCACACTTGATTTTCTCTTTCATTTATAAACAGAGTCACAGTGTGTGTGCTTGGCGCCATTTGGCTTCGCAGTAGTCAGGTAGAAAAGTTATATAGCAGACAATAAAAAGATCCGAGATAGCTAACACACAAAAGTTATTTTACACCTACCATAAAAACATTGTAAGACAAGAGGTATACTTATACAAACGTAAGAAAAAAGCGTCAAATCAGGGTTACCACACTTTGATTGTGCCAAGATTTAATGGAACAAGTATACAGGGGGCCAATTCTACTAACAGAAACGTTTATCAACTGCAACTGAATCGTTCATTCAGACAGTTTTCATTTACGAAAACTGTCAAAATGTTTGGTTTTGTTTTTGTTGTCAAACACAAATTGTTTGACAACAAAAACAAAACCAATCATTCTTTTTATTTGTAAACAAAAATCGTCTGAATGCGATTCAGTTGCAGTTGATAAACGTTTCTGTTAGTAGAATTGAGCTCCTGGGTGAATGGTAATTCGACCTATTCCTTGAAAGGAGTTATACTAGAGATCATTGGCAATAAATTAACCTACATACATGCACTGTGAGTCGGAAATGAGCGGTTTTCGAGATATCGGGGTTTGAATTTTTTTGACTTCTTATCGAAATAAAAAATAACTTTAAAAAAAAGTAAAAACCGACTTCAAAGAAATACTAAAAGGAGTAAAATAATTACCATAATATAAAATTAACAGTTTCAGAAGTCGGTGGCTTCTAGTTGCTTCAGTGTAGAGTTGCACCGACTTCTGAAACTGTTAATTTTATATTATGGTAATTATTTTACTCCTTTTAGTATTTCTTTGAAGTCGGTTTTTACTTTTTTTTAAAGTTATTTTTTATTAAATACGTTTTAGTGTCATAATTTTAACCCACTCCTTCATAACCCTTCTTTTTGGCTTTCACGTAGTCGGGCATAAAAAGTCCTTTCAAATGATACCTTACACGATATAATGAAAACATTCCAAAGGGGGAGAGAGGGGGACACGCACCCCCTCCTCTTTTCAAGTAGTCAGTTCCCAACAACAAATATAAACAAAGCAATATTAGTAATTTGAGAATTTTGCTTTGATCCGATGAGGAGTTCCGTTCCATATCTCTGAAGTTCATGGTCTGATCATAACAAAATTTAAATGGGACCAATCGGAAAGTATACCCTTTCGAACAAAAAAAGATTTTTTCAAATCGGTTCATAAATGACGGAGATATGAGGTAACAAACATAAAAAATAAAAATAAAAAAAAAAATAAAAAAAAAAATACAACCGAATTGAGAACCTCCTCCTTTTTGAAGTCGGTTAAAAAAAAAAAAATAAAAAAAAAAATACAACCGAATTGAGAACCTCCTCCTTTTTGAAGTCGGTTAAAAAAGACCTAATTTCTGGGCACTCATTGCAATCGATACCTTCCTAAGGCTGCTTTTCCACCAGAGATGTGCTATGCAACGTTGGTATGGATGCATTTGATATCCACCAATCATATTCATTGATCCCCACATAGCATAGCACTGGTGGAAACTGATTCAACTAAGCTGCGTTTTTTGTATGGAAGGATGTATGATGTAGATGAGTGCTATGGATGCATGCTATGGATGGTCTCGAGTGGTGTTGCTATGCCCGCCGCTCCCCGTGCCTTCCCTATTGGCGATACGTCGCATAGCTCGAGATGCGCATCTTCCTCGCACAGCTGCATAGCTTAGCATCAGTGGAAACTGTCACATAGTTTCGTAGCTTAGCTTTTACATTCTCGCAGCATAGCTACATAGCACATCTCTAGTGGAAAGGCACCCTAAAAGCTGGTAAACTAGCATTTACTTTAGATAAACATGCCCAAAATTCTCAATGTTTCAGAAATAAAAGGTCTTATGTGACAAACCTTTGATTTTACTATTTATTTTCGATTCATTTGATGGGGGTTAATTTGTTGGAAACGAGCTCTAGGACCCCTTTCAAGGAATAAGTCGAATGACCAGTCATCATGTATAAATATTTGAATTAAAATACAACTAACTACTGACATAAGTACTTTAAAGGGATTTTCAAAAGTTTATTGTAATACTCGGACCTTTTATGCTCATTGGCCGCTGGTAAACGAGGTCCAGAGGATAATTATGAAATAGATAATCCCTAAGACTAGTTTCAGAATTGTTAACGGTTAAATTAACAACATATTATGAGAAATAATGTGTTATTACTGTGCTTTTAGGTAGGGAAAGTTGTTTTCGATTTGTAATAAAATTCTTGTTGGCGAAAACCTGATGTTTCTCAGTAGGTACTTTTTTGTGTTAATTGTGTAAACTCTTCACAGAGGGTACTGTCACTTAAGTTAAAAACTCTTGTGTGTACAGTTCCGGTCATTAAATGTATTTTAGTAAAAACTGCTATATAATTCTGACGACAATGATTGTTTCTTTTTCTTCTCTTATGTCAGCACGAGCTATAGGAGAATAGCTCATGCCGTGGTGAAAAGATTAGCCAGTCAGCAAGTTTGGTCGCGAGGCTGATTTGTTAAACTGTGTCCAGGGTGCGCCGGACGTACTTAAGTATCGTCATTCGTGGAGACTCTTTTCATGCACCCCAAGGCTAATTGCTGAACATTACAAATAACTAAATCAGTAAAAATATTGACTAAGTATTAACTTATTTTAAGTCGTAAAGATACTAATTTTAAAGGTATATTTAATATTTACTACAATAACCAACATTTATCTTATTACATTCCTAAAAGTGTAGGCAGGAAGGTACGTTTTTTTAAAATTTAAAATACGGAGGAACTAAAATCCAATACATAACGTTTTCATCTCAAAAAGCCACAAAAAGGGGGAATACTTTTGCATTTGTGGTTACCTTTGTGGTTATACGTAAATTACCACACGTAGGTAGGTGTATAGTATAGGCTGCATGTTTTTCCTTATCTATTTATTAATACTATAAAAGGATTATTTCTACGTCATTCATCCCATTGAATTTTAAATTGGAGTTTCCCCGATTCGGCTAAAACGCACGTTTATAGTATGTAAATAGTAGTATGACATACCTACCGGTAAACTAAATAAAATAGGATAAAGCGCCTTTTGTCACTATAAAATGATCTGTGAATTGTTGCTTCGGTTATTCTATTATCGTTAATTAATCAATTCAGTTGGTAGCTTAACTACTAAAGTGGATACAATTTGTTTTTTACTTATCATATCTGCATCTGCTAATATATTCCGCGTGAAATAGTCACGGATATAAAAAAAAACTAAGAATAAAAGTGCTGCAAGCTGAAATCTCGGTTTATACTAAGCACAGCTGAAAGTCGCCCCCGTACAAATTTTTACTTTTGTAGATGATGGAATACCATACGAAGTGATAAAAGGTAATCTAAAAAACTTGAGTTATATCGCTGATTCTTCACGTCTACCTGGCAGGCCCCAATCAGATTTTTCCACGGGCGATAGCTCACCATTAAGACCTTTTTTTGTACCTAAATAATATAATTATAAATATTTTGTATCTCAACAGTTTTTAATATATTGACGTTTTAATGCAGCGTCTGGCTAGCGGGCTCTCAAAATTAATTTTTAAAATGTTCTGTTTTTTATATTACTAAGATTTTGTACCTATTATGTGCCTTACAAATCCTGAATTGCAAGTTTTCAAGTGCTATACTTAGTATAAATATATTCGTAAATTAAATTAGCGTCCAACCCGGTATACACGGTTCTGTCTGTCGCTTAGTTTATTCGTTTAAACATAGCATAAACACTAGAAAGCGGTGAAGGGCAGGCGTTTTTGTGGGCTTTCTTTTGTAAAATTGACGTTCAAAAAGGACTAAGTAATCCTAGTCGATTTTGAATAAATGAGTTTTGAAGTAATTGTAGCAATAAAAAATTGTTGTAGAAATGCGTTTAGATGCCCAGTCTAAGCGTTTCCTACGAATATGAACCTTAATTTATACAAATAACGTTTATATTCGTAGAGAATGCGAATTAGCGTTTCATGCGAAAATGGACATAATAGGTATAAAAATAAGATTCACATTCGTATGAAACGCTCACTTTACTAAGTAAAGTCTAAGTGCGGTATGTGAATCTCGCCCTAAGACTTGGCCATACTTAGACCAAATAGAAAGCAGCAGATATCCTTAACCGTCCTCGAAAAATAATACAAAAATCAAGAGCTTCAAGGAATAAAGGCTAACGAACAAGGAAAAATTAAAGAAACATTATTTGTAAAGAATAATCTCTTTAACGCAGTTTCGGCTCAATAAAACAAACCCTCAGGTCTCCTAAAACATCTTTAAGATCCATAAAGTACTTTAATCTCCGTCATTAATTGGCCACAAAAGTTCAAGTTGAAAAACCGTCTTCGCCTGTAATGGTCTCTGTTTTTTCCTTGTAATAATTGTGATTGTGACGTGTTACTCATAAAGACAATTATCAGTTCTTCGCGTGTTACATTGCTATTATAAAATGAAGCTCATTATCTTTGATGACGTAGCGCACCTACCTATTGTAGTGTGTTGGAGCATCTTGATACATTGGACAAGTAGGTACTTCAAAATGGCGACAATATAAGTGAGACAGATTTTTTCTACGCAGCAGTCTAATTGTATTATTATTTTGTAATTGTATCGCTAATTTGTCAAGTTTTTTCAATTTGAGATGACATTAAGATTTGATGTCAACACGCTCTTTTTCCTCATACAAAGGATAGAACTATAATTTCTAAACGTTTAAAACCAGTTTTATGACAACACAATGAGATATTTCTGACAGTGTCTTCTTTTAAACACTATTAATAGTCATCTACAGGGTCTAAACGTATACGTGTAATTCCTTAAAACAACATGATCTGTTACGCGGCGTCTTACGTAGGCGGTTCAAAGCGACGCGAATTGCGAAGCGATCCGATGCGGTGACACGCGAATTCAATGCGATGCGGTGCGAAGCGGCGGCTTTGTCCTACGAGCTCGCGAACCGCCCGCCGCGCGCCGCAGTCATTCAGTAGCACTGTACGACACCGCATCCAGTTCGCGTGAAAATATAAAGCCATCTGATCGCGTTCGCTTCGTTTCGCGCCGCGCCGCACCGCACCGCACTCCACGTGCGTTTGGTCACTTACTTATGCCACTTCAATAGGTATCGACTGTGTGTTGTTTTCGCGACGCGCCGCGCCGCTTCGCGTCGCTTCTAGATCGCTCACGTAAGATGCCGCGTTACTGGTATAGATTAACGGCCGTTTTCAATAACCTATCCATCGGCGGTTTTACTACAGATAGAAATGTGACATTACTTCCATGGAGCCTATGTCATATTACTATCTCTAGTAGAGCAAACCGTCGACAGATAGATTATTGAAAATGATCATAAGCCATGCAGACTTATATCCAACGCAGGGATATAGCTTGATTAAAAATAAAATGATATTTATCATTTTGTCTTACGATAGTTGTTGGTAATGGTATCTAAACCGTGTAAAAAAGGTTTAAATGAAAAAAAATGCATAAAATTTTAAGTGTAGATAGAACATTTCAGTGCCATGCATAAATAAATAGAAGCCCGGCGAAGTAGCTGGCGGGTACGACAAGCGCGGTATCATTCCGCGTAGTCAGTTAACTCACTATTTGTCAGCTCTTCCGTACTCCTGATCTGCATTGTGCTCTAGAAACTTTAAGCTATTAAAATCAAAAAACAACTTTAAAAAATACCTAAATTAAACTCTCAATCACCGTAATTATAGACATAATAGATAAGCCAATTAAGTCTCGTCCTGGGACGACGGGCGATACGTAACCGGTTAATGCTCATTTATATTATATGTGTGCATCGTTATTTCACAAAAGAATAGCAATATTTCCAAATCATGTAAGCCATATCATTATCCCGTGGTTCTTTATTCGGACCTCAATTCTTCATTGAATCCGTAGTAAGCAAATTCGTAAAATATGTTAAGCAATTGATCCATAAATCAAATAAAGCGGGAAAGACGATCATATTCACAAAAGCGTTCCCTTCAAACTACAATGTGTTTTATATTTGAAACGTATTCCGTTACAAAGGCCTATTTACATCCCGCATTGGGCACATTCTGCTAATCGACCTGAAATTAATATGTACGTAGCCCGATAATAATGTGAAATTTTCCACATTGAAACATTATTTTAATACATGATTAAGGACTCCGTTTGGGTCCGAAACTAGTCGGTCAATCCCGAAAAATGCACGTGAGTAAACCGTAACTAATCATAAATTATTTTAATATCTTTCTATAAATATTTTTTCTTTCTTCTTTCTATTTGTAGGTGTTAGTTATCCCTATATTGTTGGTATTTATGACAATAATATCAACTTTTTTTTGTACTATAACTTTCGCGACTGCTTATAAGTTCTGTGTTCGCGACACATTCACATTTATGATTAGTTACAGTTTACTCACATGAAAATTGCACGTATACGCATATTAATCATAATTAATAATATGAACTGAAAAATCGGATAATTTTATGAGTTAATTACATTAAATTCAAAGGATTGAACTCAGCTACGAGTACCTGAACATAATAAAAAAATAAACCATATGAGTTCCCATAACATTTTCTTTCATTTATTTGTATGAAAAAAAAGAAGAAACAAAAAAACAGACAGTCATTGGCTACAAGTGTTTTAAAAAAAAAAGAATTCTAATGATGCTAATGTACTTCACAAAACGAGGTCTTTCAAAATACCTAGATTTAAAGATAGAAGAAGTGTTTAATGACGTGCTATTAGTCCGAAGTCTTTGATCACAGAAATGGACGTTTTTCCACTACTTGCGCGGGAAATAGCAGCTGATTTCTACACTGTGTTTTTCTCTCATTGCAAGCCCAGTCGAGGGGTATAGAATGCTACAGCCTATTTTTTATTACTTACGTGTACTGTTTACCAGCTAGTTCAGCTAATTTTAAAATATCTTATGAAATTGCTCACTGAGTTTTTACTTTTATAAGAGTTATGTTTTCTCGGAAGGCATTTCTTTGACCTAAACGTTTAATTATTTAAATAATTTTATAGGGAAGTACATAATTTATTATTGTAATAAAATCAATGAGCCTTTTGAACCACGCCGCGTGAATGGGTACTCATTAGTCCGTTATAATGAAATTTTGGACTCGTTAATTTTAATCTGTCCTTTTCAGGCTCACAATTTCAACTGCCACAGTTCTCATTAGCCAAAAACTACTATTGTCAGTAATTTCATACTACAAATTATCATGGAAACGAAACTATTTATTAGTCATCAAAATAACTAGTTTTCAACGGATGAATTGCATATATAATACAGGTTCTATTGACGCACGTAACTTGAACAAAGAACTTAACTTAATCTGTGAATCAGAACAGATAGAACACGAATCATCAAGTAATAAGTAGCTAGGCCGCTAAGGATAAGCCCATTTTTATTTACACATACATCGCGTAAACAAGGCAAGTCATAACAATAATGGGCGGTCGTAAAAGTGTTAATATGTACGCATGTACGTACATATTGTAGGTGTACAATAGCTAAGAGATGATCCCCAGTCAGCAATAAAATAAAACGAGGGCCCTCGACACGGCGCGGCGTGGCGTGTGATATGTGACGTCATCAAGCCATGGGCGCGTCACTATATCTGGAATATCCCATAGATGGGTATGAATTGAATGATTTTCTAGAAGTGTCTTAAATTATCCGAATATAAAACTCAGGACCCGGGAATCGTACTGTATTCTAACTTTCAATTTCGTAACAACAAAATATCTTATTTATGATTAGTTACGGTTTACTCACGTGCATTTTTCGGGATTGCCCGACTAGTTTCGGACTCAAACGGAGCCCTTAATCATTAGCTGAAGACGCAATAGACTACTAACTAGTCGGGCAATCCCGAAAAATGTACGTGAGTAAATCATAACTAATCACAAATATGAATGTGTCTCACGAAAGTTGTAATACATAAAATATCCTCTTTAATTGTGGCACTAAGTTTTATACATAGTTATACAACGTTATTTTTAGTATATACAAAAACCGAGACACCCCAACGTGATTTTCATCAGAACTGCCTGAAAATATGTGTTTTTTTTTAATAAACCTCCAAGTTACACCTTAGTTTATGTCGCGTTAAGTTCCCTAGTAGAGTGTGAAATGCCTGAGATGTGCTATGCAAGAGCTGTCTAATACACTGAAACTGACCAAGCGAACCGTCTCAAGCCTCAAGGTGTCTATTCCCGTCAACTGTTATGGGTAGAAACCTATCAAAAAGAAATAGAAAAATTAGAACAAAAAAAAATGTGTAACAAATATGTCAATCGATTTTCCTAGTGATTCTGAACAAACTAGTTTCAGGTTTAGTATAGGTATACTAAAACTAAGCTTGTATAACATAGTGGGTGTACCGCAAATAATGTGTTCAATATCGTCTTCTCGATACAAAGCCTTAACGATAGAAATATTCAGTTACAACACTTAGAACGCTGCGTATAGGTCGTGGCATTTGAAGCCTTCATAACAGTCAATATAGTAACATCGACAAAACTTTTATTATCTGCCAGGGTAACGTTTGCTTTTATGTTGACTATAGTCAGCGTTTACTAACATTTAATAACGCAAACGTTGTTAGTTGGTTTTAATAGAGTTTCTCCATAATGCAAACACAGCAATATTGTGGAATTAGCCAATGATACCAATTAGTTCAGTTAGCATTGTATTAATTTTCACATTAACTAACTAATTTTGTAGTATGTTTGTGGTAATTTGGTTAACAATATAAATTGATATTGCTTTAATGTCACGCGTTTTTTCCACGGTAAGTAGAAATTACATAGAGATTGCTACATGCAACAATCCCACTAGGGCGAGATAGTTCTGTCGTCGAAATAACTCATGCCGAGACGAGATAATGTCTGGCTTACCTTGTCTCGGCATGAGATAATGCATCGACAAAATTGCTTCGCACTGCGCTTGTTAGCCCAGCTGACATAACTTCTTTTGCTTCTTTGAAATCATTCATCTTTTCCTGTTTATGCGAAGCATGATAACTACATATTCCTTCAACCGTGTTCCGATTTGCACTTGATATGAATTTAATTTGATTGCCAAATTATAGTCTACCAACTACCTACTTAAATATTACCAAGTTTATACAAGCGATGAACCTTGAAACTCCAACGAAGCGAGTTCATGGCTCACGATTCACTTTACGGAGCGCCCCTCAGGGAATTGATAATATTCATTCTGCAACCTTCACCAGCAAATTTTCTCGTTAATTTCAAGTATGCCTTACCTATTTCTCTAATAACCTGAAAAGGAAGGATGAAACGGACTTCAGAATCAGGAAAATTATTGAATGAGCAATTTCCTGTTGGCGAATTGATTTTATTTTAGTCTTGAAAATTCTAAGATATAAACTTTGAACTGTGCTTTAATTTTTATCGGTTTATGAAGAAAAAGAAATAGATCGCTCCGATAAATAGGCAAATGAAGTAGGTATCAAGGTAACTTGAGCTAGGCAATAAGAACAGGGATTACCGTAAATTCCATCCAATTTAGCATATCTAGTAGATTGCACTATGGCTTCTGTATCCTCAATTTGAGCCGGCTACTGCGGCATTTAATTAAATTAAATCACGCCACATGTCCAGACACTAGGTCACTAGATACAAGGTATGTTGCCGAAATGTCGCGCAGAAGATAATTTCGTCACGCTTCGGTTTTGTCACATGTTCGTTGGCTTATGTAGGATTGCGAACACCGCACGACATTAAAGCCATGTAGATTTGTTATTATTCTCAACTTCGTGACAGAAATATTGTTGAGTCTACATTTCAATGGTCGTCCAGTGATGACAAATTGTGACAACCGAGCAACAGACCGCGTCAATCATACACTATAATTTCCTGCCGTGACATGCCGGTTGAAGTACGAAGAGGCAAAAAATCGCGAGTGTATGAGAGGCCTAACTAATCAGTGGCACAGTAGTGTACTCGTAATCTTATCGTGTTTACCTGCCGTTTAATTAATAAATACACAAGTGCTTTCACGGACAATATATTACGAATCAGCAGATAACGTTTTTGGGGATTTCGCAAAGGTAATTGTGATTGCTTTAGGCTTCGCTTGCGGATAACAAGGCATTAACTGAATTAACTTGTTGAAATGTTTTGTTACGAGTACTTTTTTAGTTATTTAAGAGCAGGGTTCGAAGCGATAATAATTATTTTTGATAATTATTCAGATAATTATCAAGATATCTAGTCAGGCAATCCCGAAACATGTACGTGAATAAACCGTAACTAATCATAAATAAGATAAATATAGGTTTATAATATTATCAAGATAAATATAAATCAGATTTAAGTTGGATTTTGAATTCGGAAGCATCACATACAAACAATCCCTAGCCACTTCAAGCAGTTGAGAAAGACAAGGATGATATTCATCAATTTAATTAATTAGTGCGTAGTTAGTTTTTGTTATTTTATTTGCAGGTGTTGTTTTATAAATTTTTAATCAAGAAGTTTTGGGCAAAAATAAATAAAAGATTGTGTTAAAAGTAAACAAGTTAGTAATTATCGCAAGGCATATTTATCTTGATAGTTTCGAACCCTGTTCTAGACCCCTGATAACTTCTATACCTACCACTTTTTCCATATTTTACTTCATCTGCGACTTGAAGTCCTCTGTTTAAAAGACGCCTTTTTTGAAAAGGAGGTATTGCCGACAGTCAACAGAGCGTCTGCCTGTCCCCGTCTGAATATATCAAAACAATGACGTTGTCATGGTAACTAGATTACAGGAACTATCAGCATTCGCCTTTTGATAGGTTTAGGTAGAGACGAAACAAGTCAGAGATATAGCTATGCGCATAATTTCAAATTTCCCATCATCATCTTCTTCTTATATATGAAGAGACTGGTACTGACTGACATTTGATTCATCAACGCAGAGCCTAAACCACTAAAGCTGGAAATATGAAATTTGGACAGTGGGTTCCTTACGTGACGAAAACATCCACTAAGAAGGGATTTCTTGAAATTCAACCCCTAAAGGGGTGAAAAGGGTGATTAACGTTTCTATGCAAGTCCGTCATTTTTGAAGTAAGAAGAATGAAATTAAGTATTAAGGTTTCTGGTTAGGAGTAAATGTACACGTGTTTGAGCGTTTTTGGAAATTCAACCCCTAAGGGGGTGAAATAAGTGTTGTAAGTTTGTATGAGAAATCTGGTACTTTTGAAGTAAGAAGCATGAAATTCAATATTTAGGTTACTGGTCAGAAATAAACGTACACGTGTTTCAGGGTTTTTGGAAATTCAACCCCTAAGGGGGTGAAATAAGTGTTGTACGTTTGTATGATAAATCTGGTACTTTTGAAGTAACAAGCATGAAATTTCACGCAAGCGAAGCTGCGGGCAACAGCTAGTCGATATATAAAGTTACATATAGATATATTATGTTCCTTATTAGTATACTTGTCTTGGTCTCATCCTACCTGCCATTATCAAAGCTTTTGGCGGCTTCCACTTGCTAAATCTATTTGTTCTATGAAAGCTAAACTACTACGTTAGCTATTACCAGTTAACACAATAATTCGGCTGCTAACTTCCTACACAAAATAATAACTATCTGCGTAATATAATCACTGGAGAGATATGTATAGTTCACTATACAAAGTTGTTGCACGGTGTTGTGCCCCAGATGTTAATCGACTGTAACTAGTTGTATTAACAGTGTTAACAGGCTATTATACTAGAAGCGAAACTGCTCACCTTCTGTGGATGAACTTTTAGTGTTGTACCGCATCATCCATAGCATCCTATCAACAAATCAATACTATTTTGTTGATTGGATACTCATCTGAACGTAAGCTTTTTTTGGGTACAAATCAAAGTGGGGTGGGTAAATAAGGCTTACACTCGATTGCCAGATGTTTTTTCGATTTTTCCTAATCTGTTTATGTCACGAAAACTCGTGAATCATTGCATTACGAACCTTATGTCTTGGAAACAAAAGTCCCACGACGCGTCTTCGTGATATAGATAGACTACCTATACCAAAGGTAGAATTTATAATAACCTGGAAAGTAAACTGTTATTTTAAACCATAATGATAAAATAATTTACTATACCACACTTAAGATATTAACACTTGAATATTATTTTTTAATTTGTAATCGATGCACACGTTGTCGTTTTAATCAATATCGGTCGAACAAAAGTTAAATAAAATCCAGATTGTTTTGCGTAAAGACATAAAATATTTGAAATGTAGTTTGATGGCTATTGCCCATCAGCACGATCAGAATATTGAACGCTTAGCTGAGTTGTCTCTCATAAGCTCCAAGGATAGTAAATGACTGATGGATTTCGTATAAATAGGGTAGAATTTTACTTTTTTTCCATTCTTTGGCCGCTGTGTACAATATTTTTATTTAAGTAGTTTTATACCAGCCTTTTTGTGACCTAAATCCAGTGCCATTTTGCTTGAAAGAAACGGACGGGCGTTAATTAGCAAGCTCACATCTGTTCCATCATCCGCAATAGTTCCGAGATTTTTGCAACAGCTTTAAAAACTTTTTTTTTCTTTGGCACGCCAGATTACCAGTACTTTGTTATATATTTATATAAATTAACGTTGCTCTAGTCGCAATTAACTTACTCATTAGGATAAAATAACCTTAACAGACTACACACATTATTCTGAAACAAAAACCTTTTTGAAATGCACGAATCGCGTTCCGTTAACAAAAGTGACGTAAAGAACGTAAAAACCTTGAACTTTATAGTTCAGATAGTCAAATACTAAATAAGGCCAACTGCACACTTGTAACACCCGACAGTGCCCATGCGTGCGAATTGGCAGATTGAAGAAAGACTTGACTTGAAATGGCCAATAAGCACGCTACATTCGCGTCGCATGGCATGGCGAGTTACAAATCTGTTGCTGCTTTAAGAAGGCGTGTATGTTATGATGCCTAAACGGATATTTGGCAGGAACGGAACTATGTATGACATATCCTGACCAAGCGACATATCGTTATTCGTCGATGTCATATTAAGCGGGACTTGTCATTATAACACATGAATGTTATCAAATGAAAACCTTCGTTAGTGATATGATAGTTCCATTATTTTCTCATTAGGTGGTACTTGCGTGGGTTGATTTATAGCCATTTTCAATAACTTATATTATTTATCTATCGGCGGTTTGGCTAACTAGAGATAGAAATATGACATTACTTCTCTGGAGTCTATGTCAAATTTCTATCTCTAGTAGGGAAAACAGCAGATAAAAAGGTTCTTTAAAAAATTCTACATCTCTGCTTTTGTTCTGAATTCAGAAAATGGTGCTTCTAATCCGTGACCCCAAATACAGCCAAAAATTTAAACACTGCTGGTCAGAGCAGAGGATAGATAGATTTTAGCGTGAGTATTTTTTATGAAATCTTTGAACAGCTATTTCTCTTAAACTATTAAGTTTTGAGGAAAGTTGTAGAGCAAAAGTTATTCATTATTATGGGTACTCTTACTCTTACGATACTCGATAACACTCTTTCGGATTAGTACCCCCTCTCCGACTAACCTTGTTTAACAATAAGATCAGCAAAAAAAATTAACCTAGTGTTACGAGTATTGGAATGAAACGAAAAATAACATAAATGACCAAACCTCTATAATTTAAAATAAAAATAATTTTAACAAAATACAAATGTATACCGAATTTAACCGAATATAATGCAACTGTTAAAAGACAACCTATCCGCACCTAACACCGAGCCAAAAGTGAGCAGCCGACGCTCGTCTCTCTGTATCTGCTAAATGTTCTGCGTGAAGTTGGCGTTCCGATGTCTATGTGACGGTGGCGCCACCCCGCAATCTTAGCTGTCTTCTAATACTAGTTTATAAGAAAGCGCTTGGTTGCATGTTGCAATTTTGTCTAGAATACATTTTCAATTGATAGAAACAGGTACCTACATCGTTAACATAAGTAGTAATACCTAGTATGCAACACACGTGTAGGTACATAAAATATTCTTATCATCTCCTTAACTA
Organism: Amphipyra tragopoginis; assembly: GCA_905220435.1. Lineage (NCBI taxonomy): Eukaryota > Metazoa > Arthropoda > Insecta > Lepidoptera > Noctuidae > Amphipyra > Amphipyra tragopoginis. Next base: position 16,790,091 of record HG991997.1, read on the forward strand.
CCAACTTCTATTTACTAAAACACATCACGTTGACACGCCATAACGTCTATAATAAGGGATTAATGTGAAGATGACACCAGTAATTAACTGCGATTCATCTAAGCTGCCAAACTTTTAGCTTTAGTTGCTTTATCTAAGACACTGATTTATGGACTCTAGATTGTAGACATTATAGCACTAAATGCTAGTTTAACTACTGACTATATAGTCCCAGATATTTCTGATCGATAAAATGTTATGAAATTGAAAATTTATTTGTCAGATCAGAAGGGTTAGTAACGTAACATTTGGTGAATCATTTTTCGTTTCATATTCGAGGAGCTCGGGATCAAAAAGTGTCATTTGCACTTTTGGCTCTATGCGTATTTTTTTTTTCATTGGACTGAAAGCCTTGGATTTTATCAATTTCTGAATATATATAGTTGAAAAGGGCTATTTTCTAAGATAAAATAGCATCTCCAAGTTGCATTCTGATCAAAAAGTGACATTTATAAGGCAAACAGGCCTACTTGTAAAAAGTTTTTTCTGATTTCTGAACAGAAATGAACGGTGAAAATGTCAATTTTTGTTCGTAACCTCCTCATTTTTAAGGATAACTGGAAGTGGACTGCACATCCCTTAGAGTATGCTCTAAGGCACATCCAGTCGAAACTGCAAACAATGCAGCTTGAAGGCAGTTAAGATGCAGTCAGTGCAAAAGCGTGACAACTGCCGACAGGATGTACAGTCCATTAACAGTTATGATTACGTGTACGAAACGAAATATGATTCACCAAATGTTACGTTTTTACCCTTCAAGGCCTAGCACGCACTACAGTGAAAACTATCACATGTCACAACACGCTAGAGCGTCTGGGTAAACTATAGTACCGACTTTTTCTACGTTATGATCCATTTTGTTCACCTGGGTGAACAAAGTGGAATTTCTGGTGTCCTCATATCATGTCGGATTCATTTCACCTAGGTAATATTAACGAGGTGAAGCAAATCGACATTTTGGTGTCCTTTGTTCACCAAAAGTGAAATGAATCCGAAGTGATGTGAGAACACTAAAAATTCCCCTTTGTTCACCCAGGTGATATCACCCAGGTAAACAAAGTGGAATATACCTTTTCTACAAGTGGTAAAAGCGGCCTTAGGATTTATGATTAATTACGGTTTACACGCGTGCATTTTTCGGGATTGCCCGACTAGTTTCGGACCCAAACAGAGCCCTTAATCATGAGCTGATCACGCGGCGAGGTCGCGATTCGACCTCGCCGCTGCACGTGAGTAAACCGTAATTAATCATAAATATGAATGCGTGTCACGACAGTTATAATAGTTATAAAAAAATGGGTGCTAATTAAACAGACTTCTTTTGAATAGCATTATTCGCTTCTAAAAATCTACATTGGCTTCTAAATTACTAAGTCAGCCACAATTAACGAGCGTCTGAATGATACTATCTTAGCCACTAGTTATCTTCTATATAAGCCACTGTTCGTCACCCACTTTCATTTTCACAATAAAAACAAATGAAAAACAAAAAGAGTCGACGGAGTCCCGCTGCGCGCGGCTCCTATTTCTGTCTGCAGGGTTTAAAGTAACCTAACACGAAGGGGATGACGGGGGCTTCGTTCGCTCGCTTTGCTCGCTCACTCGACCCCCCGTCATCCCCTTCGAACCTAACCTATCCGTGTCGGGGTGCCCAAAAATTTAGTTGGCGTTGTAAAAAAGTCGAATTAGTTTATTAGAGGTTATCTCATTTTCCCGTTGCTTAGTTATAAAATTAGAAGTTTGGTCATGTGGCCAATAAATAAATTTGTGGCTTGATTTATTATTTCTCATAAAAAATGCCTTAGGATTTGTTAATTATTTCGGTGCATTCTAAAATATTATCAATGAAACAGCAGCGGATCAATGATGAATGATTGACTAGCTGGTCGTTTGCCTACTTTATACGGGGTATTTAAGCAAAACAGTTTCGCGCAGTGTGCGGTCGTCGCCATAAACAATGATATATACTTTATTGCTCATTGTTCCCAGCTCATTCTGAATGCTAGACGCGACCTCCTAATTTATCCGCGTGTTCCGTGACAGTCTATTGTATACATTTTCATTAGGCCCGCATTTAAAACAGATAGATAATGAAATACGCAGCAGAATAGTGATGGCGAATTTAAAAATGTATCTGTTCGTTTCCTTTTGTGTTGCAATTAATAAAATATCAGATACATATAATGGAGACGCGTCGGCGCTTAATTGCATCTTAGCTGTTAATAAGGTAGGTTATTATTAGGATGGCGTAATTATTATTGTCTAGAGACAACTATAAACTTGGCATGTTATTGCCATCTTCAGATGTTTTAGTTATGAATAAACTATTTAAAAAAAAAACTACACGATTGTATTCTACAAGCAAAACTGCTGTTTGTCTTGTTGTCATCTGAAGTTTAGCGCCGAAAGAAGCACCATAACCAATAATAATTATAACACTAGGTACTAGGTAGGTACGTCACATAACACACACATCTTTTTTAGCTAAACAACTTTTGTGTTAACAAATTGTCATAATTGTAATGACTCGCTGCACGTGTTGGGTAACTGTAAGTGTAGCGAGTAGTTGATTAATAAATAAATAAATAAATAAACACTGCTTACTTTAATCTTTTCAAAGATTGACTAATTAATGATATTTATTTCTGTTATAAACACTTTTACAAGTCAACACTGTTGATTGATCTCTTTTTCGTTGTGCCATTCATGACCTACGTTGATTAAATACATATATATTTTTTACAGTATATAGAACTCATAAATTGAAATAAACGGTATTAACTCTTGCTATCTTAGCCTTAAACAAGCCACCGATATGACAATATGTTGCGTTTCATGAAAATATATTAGTATGTTCGAACGCCTACCAATATAGAAATGCAAACAGTTTCGTTGGTGTTCGTGCCGCGTGACTGTCAGGCGCTTTGCGCACGCGAAGGCCGTGATCTCCGATTAATAGCTCTGCGAGGTTGCCCTACCCGCCCTTTATTACCTCTCCGCCCTTCTCGAGTGCCTGCGAAATGAGCAATGTTAAGGTCAGGCGACGAAACTACTTATAAGTCCGGTTCCTCTTAATCCGCAGCTAAGGAAACTGATCAAATCTGAACTTAGAATAATTCTACAAAACTTTCGGCATCTTATGGATTCGGTATCGTAATAAGATTTTGTACTAACTTGGTTTATTTAGCTCTTTGATTTGAAGTGATAGGATTGCATTAATTAATTACGTCTCGAGGAATCAGTTCAGTAATTTGGTGACAATGGATATACTGCTAGTTGCAGTTGTCTTTGCATATATTATATAATATAACATTGAGGATTGCTTCACATTAATGATCCTATAATTGAAGTTATTGAATAAAGGAAGTTGCTATAGTGTCATAACTAAATTATAAACGTTACTCAGACGAACCGCTTTATTAACAAAACAAACGCAAACGTCATAACTCAGACCAAAATAAAATAAGAAATTCGAGGTTGACATTCGACGGCGACCCGTCGTTACAATCCACCCCATTACCACATCCATACAAAAAAGAAAAAAGTTGCTACTGATTCTATAGACCGGGATTATGTTAAACATAAAAAATATATCCTTGAGATATTGGACTTCAGAAAAGGCTCGTTATTGATGTCTACTTGATTGATGGTGGATACGAATAATGTACTCTTTACTTTCCACCTACTTATATCAATGACGCTTTCTTAATTAAAGTTTGAAATTAAGTCTAAACAGCTGAAATTGCATCACGTTTCAGCAAAAAAATCGACGTATGAAATCCAAACTAAATTCATATTTTTCTCAACCACGTTCATTTTCCGGGCATCAAACCACGGACACGTCACACAGTACACGGTACAGTCAGACAAAAAAACGAAAGTGTAACGAGAAAACAAAAATCTTCGTATATTTCTTCACAGTATTATGTCGTGTCCTACTTACGTCACACGACAGGCGTTGGTTGACAAGTCTTGTGCTCGGGTATTCATGACCACCTCATCATGAATAGCTTTTTGTTTTCGACTATCCCAAATTATTTTCTATTGAATTTCAGAACCCGACAGGATGGCTCTTGAGATATCGTTCATCAAACTGTCACCTTTTATGTTTCAAACTGATAACTTTTGTATGCCAATATGTTAGTTTGTATATGCAAAGGAAAATGGTCTTTAGGGATCAAATTCTATATACCCTTAATACGAACTATAAACAGGCTACGTAGCGAAACAGCTCTTCAGTTAATTAAGTTCAATTTAGAACAATTAGTCTAGTAGGCATCCGGGTGTTATGGCATGCGTTTTGTAATCTAAATTGTATCAGCGGATGTTTCGTGACGCTCGATGTAAATGAGCCGACACAATTGACCATTAATGTCTTGAACATAAAAATAATAAATATATCAAGTGTACAAATAATGTAAATATTCTAATCACGCAGTTTAAAATACGTCGTCGGCACGCCAATTACTACAACAAAGGCAAAACCAATGTAAAAATGTATAGAAAGAACTCACAGACAGTGGTTTATTACTTCTAGATGAACTATGCTCCAATGAATATCAAAATAGAGAAAAATCCATCGTCGGTTAATATCGATTTGAAAGGATATCGGAATCTTTTCCAAACTGCTACGCATTATACGCTACGAAATATATGTATAAAGATTTGGCAAAAAATGTAATGAAGTTGTTCGCAACAATAAAAGAAAACCTGCTTCCACGTATCAGTAATCATAACACAAAATATTTTTCAAAATCATTTTTTTTTTAATTTCTGCTAACCCATATTAGGCGGGTATAAGTCGAATTTGGGTGTATAGTTCCAATTAGTCGTTTCCAATGGAGAAGAGCCGGTTTCCACACTTTCTATAATTATGACCGCATAGTAACGATTACCATCCTTTTTCGCAAACATAGCGTGTTGTGACAGTCTAAAATATCACATATTTTTTTCGTATAAGCGTAGCGTGGCCCTTTATGAGTGTCGCCTGAAAGCTCAGCTGAAAGTGTTGTTGACGCTTTGTTCAGGTGATTGACGTTGATATGACAAGGCAAATAGAGGACAACCTGCCATGCGATCGCGACGTGTGCGTGTGAAGCTTCACCAAAAAAAGAGACGTGAATTAATATCGCTTTGAGCTTTTGATCACAGCTATATGAATAATTAAACTTCTTATGTTTATTATTAGCTCTGTCTTTGAAAAATATTTCAAAACAGATACCTATGTTCATTATTATAGGTACCAATTCTTAATGCATTACTCACACCTAATGATTATATTTACTGCTACATATAATGTTGCGAAAAGAACCTACTTTTGAACTTCAAAATATCCGTAAGAATTCACCGTAATTTCTGAAATATCACGACCACGACATAAATACCTAGCTGTGAAAATATGTATACGATCGCACCTTTCCAAATACCCAACGTACCGACGTCTAGGTAGAATAGGGCGGATTACTGTCATGCTTGCCAAGAGAAAGGCAGGATTTGTTTACAAAGATTACCAGGATGACGCTTCAGATCCCATCCCGGTGGTTGCGACGCTCTGTGAAAGCGACAAAATATTCCGCTCACATTCGCCACCCGCCCTATTACGTGCACAGATTTTTCACAAAAAATCTCATCCCCAATCGACCTTCCTAAAAGTGGGTCGTAAGCCTTTGATGGAATTTCTCATAAAATAAAGACTGGAAAAAGTGCGAGTCAGATTATCTATAAGATGAATAAATTTTGGCGTTTCCCGCCCGAACAAAAAATATTTATGGCCGAAAACCCGAAAGGTAAAATAGTTCGGGTGTTCCCATAAATTTAATTCGAGTTTCGAACTTCAAATATAACCCTCGTCGTAAAGGTTAATGTTTCCTATAATTACTTGATTTTTAAACGGTTTTAAATTTCCCTAGGGACATTACGCGTCAGAAACTTTTACTGCGATCAGGGATATAATTTCAGACTGTAAAAAGGTAAGGAGGAAAGAAGGCATCACTTGAGAGCAATCTTTCTATAGTGAAATATTTATTTTAAAGACAAAAATGGTTTGCATTAATTCTTTGATTATTGACCTGTGAATTAGTGTAGTATATTTAGCAAAGAATGGTAATGTAGATAAATGTAAAAAAAATGGCGATCCATTACTGTCATAGACAAGTTTAGTGAACCTTTTCGTACCGAAAATAAAAGTTTTGTGCATACAGCTTAAATTAAATATATTTCAGTTAGTAGTACATTTGCAGTTGTTTGGTAAAATACGTTCTTAAAGAGGTCGGGGTCGCGTCGCGGCCAGGTGTTCGGCACGCCGCCAACAGATGGCACAATAGTTCCGGTCCAATGTTGTGTGGGGTTATCTATATTTCTTTACGCACCCATTGTTTACTGCAAGCTATAAGTTTTATTTCCTCACACATTTCGAAATGAAAGCGACCGAAATATCAGTGTAAAAGTTCAGTCTGCTCCATCCTAAGGTTGCCTGGGGGCCTACTCTACGTCACGAACGTCCAAGTTTCGGATGGAAACGAAACAATGACGAGCATCAAAAATATACGATCAAAGTATTGTCAAACAACGAACTACTAGATGTCAATAAACACCGGGAGTAGGGTAAAAATCATGTCAAATCGCGAAAATCGATTCGAGCGTCAGGGGGTCTACTCTCTAAGTACGGAGTCCGTGGTTTCGGCCTTAGTTACGAGCGTTTCCTACTCCCTATCATCTACGGACATACGATTATTTCGAAGCCCGAACTAAGAATGAATGACCACTACCACGTTCCTACTAGAGTGCGCGCAAGATAAGTCTGCGCACGACCGAAATCGGAACTAATCATGGTCCATCAAAGTGTGTGCCGTTTTATTAGTTTTGATAGTAGAACTACGTGATTGTGGGAATGTTTATCGGGAAAAATATGTTTAGCGACAAAAAAGTTAAGCTTAAAAAGCGGTAATTTGAACTTTTGCGATCATGGCAACGTTTAGCACGCCCTCAGTCGCGCGCAGAGTTATCTTGCGCGCACTCTACCGATGTGTTTTTGCCCGTCCGAAAAGTCGAACTTGACACTTGTTTTGCTCACTCCAACGTTTCAGACTACTTTCGGACGGGCGACTAACTTCGTTAACGGAGTTAGGGAGTAGGCCCCCAGATCCGAAACACTTTCGTCAACCGAAACTTCGTAGTTCGAATTTCGAAGGGACTATCCTTGGAAAATCCACTACTATACTTGCGTCTTTCTTTCGGTGCAGTACAATAAACTAAAGTTCAAAGATACTACCAACAATAATAGAACACTATTATTTTCTGTGCAATCTTTAGATGTGACTAAGGGATTAAATATATCAGGAAGGTGGGTAGCAGCCTTCACCTGTGTATAAATAACATTATAGTACTGCAATCACCATCTGCTTGCCAACTTGCCAAGTGCATGTATTACATAAGAAGTCACAAGTCTACAATAACAGATGTAAAATACCGTATTTTAACAGAAAAACATTTTAGAGTTGGGAGTTTATGTTGTACATTATTTAATATAATATAATTTTAGAGAGATTAATAAAATATGAGCTGCTTAAGTATATTAGTAAGTTTATTAACCTATTAAGAGCTCCTCCTGTTGCCTTTTTATTACTAACGAAGAGACAGAGTACTGTATCCTCAGATTATAATCCTTAATGGCCGGTTACATTCCCATAAAACCAGCTAATGGAAGTCAGATTATTTCGTAGCATTTTTATCGTTTCAAGCTACACATTTGCGTTTTCAGACTCAAGAGTTTTGAACACATTACAGCAAGGACAAAGAGTATAATAAAACGCATCAACCACAATATTCGTAATGTGGTTACCCTATCGTCTCGATATAGAACAGACAGCAAAAAAAAAGTATATTTTCTCCCAAGCACGTTTTATTTTTAACGTTCCACAGTCAAACGTTTTAATGACGTTATATTTTTATATCTCGTACATTGTGCCTTACGTAATGTAGCGATTAGAGACAACCGTCAAGGGTGAGCGACATTAAAACGAATCTAACACCGGCGGACGTAAGCGGATGTAACAATGGGGCTTCTCCGGCCATAATGTGCCCTTCTCATCGCACTTTCAAAGGAACACAGTCACAAAGATTATTCAAGATCCCGTTTTATTATCGTTTCATAACCCCATAAAAATAAGCTGATAGTTCTAAATAACTATATGATAACGTAACATAACGTAACGATTAGTCGTACGTAATATTATTTTCGGTTGACTTATGAGCAGCTAATGGAAACGGAGACATGACAAATTACATCTTCTCTTCATCTTATGTCCGCCTTAGTATGAAAATATAACAAGACGTATGAATTAATGATGTTTTTAGCGAGACATATTTACAAGTTTGCGCAACTAAGTGGGCGAAACATTTATACTGACTGTACCCAAGTATATTCAGCAACACATTCCAAAATATGAAATCGTAATTTTTGTAAACTTGCATCAAGTTACAAAAATTACAACTTTACTTTCCATTTCAGGTGACGTACATCAATCAAACCGAATTTATTGCTGCGAAGCGTATTGTTGAATTTTGATACACGATTTTCGGGATCTACAAAAGTTTTTGAGAGGGAATTAAAGCGAAAATGTTCGAGATTGTTCGTAATAAGGGCGTATAAAAATAAGTGTTTTGTGATGAGTCGCCACCAGCTGCGCGTACCGGAGGTGCGCGTGAGTGGTGCGCCGGCGCAGGAAGAGGCCGATGATCCCCCCACTGCTTTGCACCCCTTCGCGCTCACACTTGCTTCTATACCGAGGCGAAGGCATTCATGGATATGCGGGTAAGTGATTGACACGTGGTGCTGGTGCATTTTCATTTAAGTAGATTTTGAAGGTGACCCAGCTGCATCTTTGATGGAGCTTAAAGATTGTTGATTATCGGGCGTTTTAAAAGGAATTTGACAAAATGATTTTGATGACAAATATAATTTTCAACTCCCAGATATAATTGCTTCCTTTATAAAATACTAGGCAGATCAAATTCAGACAGTTTGTAACATCGCTAGGTACGAAATCTGGATATCTAATTGTGTTGTTTTGTGTAACTAAATCTAACCGTAAAATTGCGTAGTCAGACTCCTTGTGATTGAATGTTAAGTAAAGCTGTAACATGTTACAAAATTTGCCTTTCCACCGACTTCCTAACTTTTTAGATTAATGGAATAAATAAGTGCAAGCAACTTTGTGTACTTGTAACATCTTTGGACTTATAAAGCACAGGTAATCAAGGAATTTGATTAAATTAGGTTGCAAGGTGTTATACCCACAGCTTTGTCTAATACGATAATCTTGTAAAAGATAAATATAGAGTGGATCAGCTGATTATTGTTCCAGGGAAGTCGTAAAAGTCCACTGAAGGTGAAGGTTATTGCACATCAGTGAGGTGGCATTCTGTTTGTAAATTGTGTGTACTTAAGGTAAATGTGGTCAATATGCCCGCGTCTTTTTTTAGAATGTTTAGGTATTATTTTACGTAAAATGAAAACATATTTAAGACGAATTTTATTAATTGCGAATACTTACCTGTTATTGCATTTTATTTATGTGTAGATTTATTTACCTCATTAAATTAACGGGATATTTAACTGTATTTTTATCGATATAAAAGTTGTTTTTATCACGGTCGACAAAAAAACATTAAAATGTGTCGTTTTATAAGGAAATTAAATCCACTACCTAAATACAATTCTTTAGTAAAATTACGTCTTCAAGATGTTCATAGGTAACATATCTATATATATAATAAAATAAAATAAAACAGTAAAAAAACTATGTCTGTACATTGAATATATTAAAAAAACAATAGTTGAGGGGGGTTTAGAAACAGTAATACAGGGTGTTAACGAATTCGTGTAATTCCTTAAAATCACATGTTCTACTCCTGGTGTAGACAGGCCCTGCACGGGATTTAGCTTGATTAAAATTTAAAAAAATAAAACTTTTTTTTTCATGCGGCTTTGTTACCGATCGTATCTAAACCACCTATTAAGGTTTCAGTAAAAAAATAAGAACTTTTTTTTTTGCAAAATTTTTTTTTTATTTGTGTGAACATTTCGATGCCACTCATAAATTAATGAAAGTACGGCGACATGGCTGGTAGGAACGACTAACGCGATATCGCTCTTTGCAGTCAGATAACTCAAGGCTCTAAAAAGACACAGAAATTGAAAAACAAATATTTTTTTTTATTTTTTTTTTGTTTGATTTTCGAAAATTGCCATTTAGGGTTAATCTGTGTCACCAGTAGATCACGCGGTTTGAAGGAATTACACGATTTCGTTAACACCCTGTAGAGCACGAATCCAAAAAAAAAAGTCTGTCTGTTTGTCTGTTTGGCTGTGTGTCTGTTTGTCTGTTTGTTTGTACACGCTAATCTTCGGAACTACTGGACGGATTTGAATGATTTGTATAGGTATTAAGTCTGGGCAACATATAGGCTATAATTTATTTTAGAAACTTGAACACCTGATGCAGGATGATGATGATGGAGGAGCTCGTGGCTAAATAATTACAGCCGCATAGACCGATCTTCCGGGTTAAGCCACGCTTGCCGAGGTTGGTCTGTGGATGGGTGACCATTTACCATAGCGAGTTTCCTCCGTGCCTCGGAAAGCACGTAAAGCCGTTGGTCCCGGCTGTCATTTGTAGATCTTTGACAGTCGTTACTGTTGGTCAGAAGCCAGAAAGTCTGACAACCAGTCTTACCAAGAGTATCGTATTACCCAGATACTGGGTTGTGGAGGTCTGATAGGCAGTCGCTCCATGTAAAATACTGATATTCAGCTGCATCCGGTTCGACTGGAAGCCGACCCCAACATAGTTGGGAAAAGGCTAGGCAGATGATGAACACCTGATGCAGAACCGCAACAGACCAGCTAAAGTATAAGAGATATAAAAATGGTGCCATAGCAAAAATTATTCCACGTGAAGAGCATTTTCTACTGTGAGAATAAATTTGAAGATCTGGAACACCTGTTGTGGAACTCCAAAGCCCATCGACACTATAACATGTATAGGAATGACGTCTTAGCAAAAGTTGTTTAGTCTGATGGGCATTTCCTGTTAACTTACAAAAATGAAAGATCTGGAACGTCTCGAATCGTCTCGCGCATCCCGTTGTTTACCCGTCTCCGGGCTCTTAGAATTCGACATCAGAAGTTTCAGATCTTCGATTTTGACGACCCCGTTGTCGCTGGCATAAGCAACAGGATCCGTGTACGAAGTCGCGGGCAGAAGCTAGTTAAACATAAAAAAATGATTTCGCGAGCTGACTGGTCGCATTCATCTTAACACCTCCGTTTTATTTTTGAAAAAATATTCTTTGGCACGTATTGTAAACGTGTTACTAGCACAGCTGCTAGGGATCCGAAATAAAAACCTAAACGCCTAGTTAACCTTATATTTTGATTACAGAACCCCATTTAAATTCTTCGGATATTATTCATATTTCTCGCGTAAGAAATACATTCAGATTAGTTTCGCTTTATATCTACAACAAAACAATATAGCTTGAGTGTCGTGTCTATATTGAATGGATATTTTCAGCAGTGAGTGGCTATCTGTAAGACAAATATCGGTTAATATTCATGAGGGGCTCCGGCGATGGTCTGTCCCAGGCATTAGCACAACAATAGCCGGCAAGTAAACGCTCATGCTAGCTAACCTCGACTATTGTACTAAGATCACTGTCTTCAACTGTTTTTGTATTCCATTATACCCGGGGACGCTTTCACTAGAACTGTCCCGTGAATCATTATAATACAGTCGCCGTCTTCGCCCCAAGTTTCCCCAGCAATATAACTTTATTATTCATTCTATACTGTCGTTCTATATTGAAAAGCAGATGATAAATTTCAAATTGCGCTAAAGATATCTTTTATATAAAGTACGCGCATTGGCAAAGAAAAACCACGAAAAAATTAAGTTTTTTTTTTCTTTTCTTCTTTCAGTAATATTTCATCACGACATTAGACGGCACATTGAAGGAAGCCATTAATCTGGCATTGGCAGCGCTTTTTATACGTCGTTCTTCACACGCAATGCTGCTTTATCCAATATCAAAATATTTGTTTGGCGAATATAGCACGTTATTAATATAACATTTTGTCAACAGTCGAGGTGAACTATCAATACCTGTCCGATTTAAATATCCCAGAATCTTCGAAATTTTTCCCAAGACGTAATTAGCGCTGATTTTCTTTGCCTACGTAATATACGGGATCTAGAAAAGGAGGTACAGTTCACCTCTTGTTCACTACGACCCTATTGTGACGATAATGTATTTAAAGAACTCGTCAATACGTTCAGTTGGAAATAGCTCAATCTGAAAAGCAGGAAATAGGTCCAATTAAACACTGCTTTGATGTTCTGATTGCTTTCTGTGCACTGGCACAAATGTAAACGTGAAAAAAAAAGCTGCGTACTGTATTATCTTCTTCTACGAATATATTAAGTACTTAAAGTGAATTGAATGAAAAGAAAAATCGTTAAAAAAAGAAACAGAACATTCAGGGGTTGTGTTTTCAATTTCCTTTAAAAAGTTCCATAATTCGATAAGGGCGCCCTTTTTATTGTGCAAGTTAAGTCGTCGTAAACTCCAGTACATTTCGCGTAATTACATCGAGAACATTAAAATGACTGCTGTATTTAAACTTTTTAGTTTGTTTACGTAAATTGTGAATGTAAGTTTTAAATGAATGGTTTAAATTAAGCGTACTTGTTAACTGTGTAAGCCTTGCAACAGTTTAAACGAATGCTAGAGAGGGTTGTTTAACAAAATAGTATAATGTTAGTTTGTCTATGTTATTGCTGACTTTTTGCTATTTACTTTCTTTTATACTAATTCATGTATACTTACTGAACTTATTAAAGAAATAAATAATAATTATTCTACAATTCCAAGCTTAAAATGTTGACAACACAGCAACGCATATATTTAACACACGTAATCTTCAAAAACACAAAATATAACTAACAATAAATCTAACGCGCATGACTCGTTCTATAATTCCAATTACAATTCCATGTTACTTTGTAGCCCCATTAATACCTACCTTTCCACCACTAACTTAAGTTAAACATCCTTCTATTTTGACGCATGATTTGCATAAATGTAGCGTATTAGTTTGAAATAGGGTTGGAGTTTATGTTGCTCTCATGCGCAAATGTGAGCAAAACTGTCACACACAAGCACAGGAAATTTATTACGGTACATAACTTGGTAAATGCGAATGTCCGGTTGCAATTATGGCCTTATACATTCTGTATGGAGCGTACTATAAGCTTGACGGCAATAACACTATATATTAATAAAATAGTTTTAGACCACTTATAAAACGACGCGCTTGAAACTAACGCATGTCATTTGTTTCTAGGGACACTTGTTTTGTTTCTTAATTAATTAAACTAACTACTATATTGTTTACATGAGCTGCAATGTTTTTTGTTATATTCGAAGCTTAGATTATTATTTATTTATTTGTTAATACATTAACACATACAAATATGGCTTTGCCCCACAAAAACGTGTTTCAGTTTGACTGTGGGATCGAGTCTCCGTACAATAAACGAACTACTAAGGGACGATTTCACCAACCTATAAGTAGTCCGTAACTATTGACCAGATAAGCTAAATGTGACCTACAAATACGACATTTATTTGTTCAATAATCTTGTCATTATCACTATTGATATGGTGGTGAAATGCAAATGTTAGCTATTGAAAAGTTTAGAGACCGGATTAGCTTAACCGCTAGCGGCCCGCCCGGCGATCTGGATCGTCAGTGCCATTGTTTATCTATTGTGTCTATAATTACAGTACTTGATAAGTTAATGAGCAGTTAATTATAGGTTGCTGAAACAGCCCTTAATAGTACATAAATATATCTTATATTCACATGTAACACTTATCTAGATAATTTTTTTTAGCTTTCTCTTTAGCTCTTTAATTTCGGCTTCTATTGCGATTTTCTGAAGTCTTCATAGACTAGAATATGTACACATATGCTTAGAAAATAATTCTCTACAAAGTCAAACGAAACGGCGTCTTTTACTGAGAAGCTTAGCTCGCGGTTGAGTTCGACCTTAGGGTTACGCCCTTTCATCGCTTTTGTCTTAGTCTCTTCAATCTTAACTCAAAGGCCTGTTCAAATAGTGTCTGTCGACCAGGTCAGTCTGTCTTATTAATTGCAAAATGTTAGACGAAAATAAAGGGATGGAAGGCCATACATTCCGTGTCCATAATTTGGCAAATGTACAATATAGTATGATGATACTATAAGAACAACATGCTTCCAGTTTAACGTAAATAGGTTTGAATTTCGGCTCTCGTCCAAAACAGTACTTATTGCGATGAAAATTCAATTCAGTACTCTTGTTGCCTTATATCTAAACGGATGGACAGCAAATTGTATGAAGACTAACTTTTAAAAAGCTTTCCTGGATGTTAATAATGATTGTTAAACGTCTTATCCTTTAACAATTTAACTGGTTCATCGCTTAACGTTGGATTCATTCTCGTTCGCTTCTCAAAAGCTTATTCTATCAAAGCCGGGCTACTTCTTCTTGTCTTACCTTTGAGCGGCGCGAAGTTCGAGTTAATACCGTTTCCTATACAAAAATTAATATCAAATTTAAAGTATCACAGCGTTAATGCTAAAAGCTTTTTACAAGCTTGTTTTTAACGTGTTTTTATCCGTCTAGGTTTTGAAGATTTGTTACATTTAGGAAATTTCAGCGTTAGTAATTTTAAGATCTTGTAAGTGTTGTGCTCTTCGAAATACAACGTTTACTTACGTAAGCTTACAGAGGAGCTCGTGGCTAAATAATTACAGCCGCATAGACCGATCTTCCGGGTTAAGCCACGCTTGCCGAGGTTGGTCTGTGGATGGGTGACCATTTACCATAGCGAGTTTCCTCCGTGCCTCGGAAAGCACGTAAAGCCGTTGGTCCCGGTTGTCATTTGTAGATCTTTGACAGTCGTAACTGTTGGTCAGAAGCCAGATAGTCTGACAACCAGTCTTACCAAGAGTATCGTATTACCCAGTTACTGGGTTGTGGAGGTCTGATAGGCAGTCGCTCCATGTAAAATACTGATATTCAGCTGCATCCGGTTCGACTGGAAGCCGACCCCAACATAGTTGGGAAAAGGCTAGGCAGATGATGTCTTACGTAAGCTTACACCAACAGTGAGAGAAACAATTAAACTTTGTTACACGAGACTGGTTTAATCGTAGAGGTAATCTAAGTTACCAGTTTCTTAACTTACGCGGTATTATCCTCTGAAAATGATCCCGTATGGCAATCTAAGTGAATTAACCATGTGTACATACAAAGTGTCCCTTATCGTGATCAAAGCTGGCGGAGCTGATTGCATTAACCTGGGACACTGGGTACGTGGGAAGGAGACAAAAGAGATAAGAATACGGAATCCAGAAAATACACTCCACAAAATAATGCCATCTACTTTTATGAGAATGATCTTCCTGCTCTTTGTGGTACTTATACCTACTTGTTTTTTTTCTTAGGATAATGCACTTAATGCGGTACAAAAGCAGCTAAGAGGGTGGTGGCACATTTTATCTGCGCACGTTCTTCAAATATTTTACTTTTGTAAGAATTATGGAAACCCTTTCGTTATGAGCTTCGCCTTTAAGATTAAGTTTTACAAAGATACATGACCCCTGAAATTTATACCTTGTAGCCGTTACTTATCTACAAGTTTTAAACGAGTTCATGTAATTCCTTGAAACCGCGTGACACAGATTAAACATAACCGGAAATTTTTGAAAACAATAGAAATAAAACCAATAAAAAATTGGTTTTGTTATTCTGAGTCATTTTAGAGTCCTGAGTTAACTGACTGCAAAGAGCGATATCACGTTCGTCTTGCCCGCGAGCCGTGTCGCCGTGCATTCATTTATGCGTGGCATCGAAATGTAAACACAGAATGTTTTTTTTTTTTTAATTGTTGCTTTTTTGCTAAATCCTTACAAGGTGGTTTAGATACGATCACTTACCCCTACCGCATGAAAAAAAAAAGATTTTAATTGTGAATCAATCTAAATCCCGTGCTGGGCCAGTCTACACCAGTAGTTGATCATGTGGTTTTAAGGAATTACACGAATTCGTTTACACCCTGTATATAAAAATGATGTTCGTCGGAAAGCGCATCCCTTGAGAACAGCTGAACCGATGTGGCTATTTTTTTTAAATGTTCTTGTTAGTCCGATTTAGGTTTGTATGGAAAGAAAAATTGGAAAAGTTGCCTGGAAAATAGGCAGGGAAAAGCTGAAAGTTCTTTTTTTATGAGATTTTTGTATGACAGGACAACATCTGTTGGGTCAGCTAGTTATAAACAAAACATAGTTATCTTTATTATATACAGTTGGTCATTGGTAACAGTGTAATTAACTCTCAAATTCAACGAAGAGAACATCTTTCTTAGCAAATTTGTATCCAATCCAAAAACTACCGCTGGTCTACTGAAAATAACACAAATAAGGTTGAAAACAGACCAAATTGCATTGCTGATTACCTGAATATAAATGAAGTGAAAACAGGAACAGGAATTCAGAACATCTTTCTTAGAAAATTGCTATCAAATCCTACTACTACTACTCCTGCTAGTCTACTAAAAATAATACAGATAAAGATAAAATAGACCGAATTGGATTGCTGACTTCCTAAATACAGGGTGTTAACGAATTCGTGTAATTCCTTAAAACCACATGATCTACTGCTGGTGTAGACAGGCCCCGCACGGGATTTAGCTTGATTAAAAATAAAAAAATAAAATTCTTTTTTTTTTCATGCGGCTTTGTTACCGAGCGTATCTAAACCACCTAATAAGGATTCAGTAAAAAAATACGTTTATTTTTTTGCAAAAAAATATATTTTATTAGTGTGAACATTTCGATGCCACGCATAAATTAATGAAAGTACGGCGACACGGCTGGCAGGAACGACTTACGCGATATCGTTCTTTGCAGTCAGATAACTCAAGGTTCTAAAAAGACTCAGAAATTGAAAACCAAAAAAAAAATTTGAATTTTTTTTTCGTTGTTTTTCGAAAATTTCCATTTAGGGTTAATCTGTGTCACCAGTAGATCACGCGGTTTGAAGGAATTACACGATTTCGTTAACACCCTGTATAAATGAAGTGAATTCAGGATATGAAGCGTGTGTGTTAGCTTAGTGGGCTACTCACGTTAGTACCTACCCAACATTTTAATTCACTTACCTGAGCCACCCACTTCCAGTCCCGCTTTACGACTCTACGCCTGCCTTGTTAGTGCTACAATATATTCAATTGTCTTGCCGTATTCCGGCCTCCCGAGTTTCCACTTCCACTCAATTTAATGTGTTTACTTATTTTCATTAATTCTGTTCTACCAAAAACTTGCCCGCAATAAAATGTAATTTAACGTCGGGTGAATTAACTTCGGAGATCGTAAAATGTTTGTTTTGTCTAATGTCAATAGATGGCCTTCTATCTTGCAAACAAAGAAATGTCTAGAAAGTAACTTTATTGTAAGTTAGGAAGGGTCTTCGAAAGTTAGTTGAGTTTGTTCTCACAAAATTATTTATTCCGCTGGAAAAATAGTAATATTTCAGTGAGTTAACTCATTCATTAAGAATGGTCGAGCAGTAAGGCGCCATCAGTCAACTAAAGCTGTATCTTCTTCTATTTAATAGCGCTTATAAACTCGCTGTAGTCATAATTTAGGTTAAATTATCTTGGTTTTAGTATGAAGAAGCTTTTTAAATGGAAACGTTATGGAAAAGATCTTAGCTGAAAAAACACCAGTCTTGCCCATTGTGAATATTTTATGAAACAACCACAGGATAACAAAAGACGCAACTAAATTATCCCCCCTCTTGATTACAGGGAAGGAAGATTAAAAGCAGCATTTTTGAGATCTTTGATAACATTAATTATAGGTATAGTCATGAGCGTCAACATCTATGGATGTAAACGAATTCGTGCGAATTCTTAAAAACACATGGTCTATTACTATTATAGTATAGATTAACCCCGCGCGGGATTTAGGTTTATTTTTCTTGCGATAGGGCAAAGTGATCGTATCTAAACCACAGGATAAAGATTCAATAAAAAATTAAGCAAATTAAGCAAATAAAATTTAAAAAATGTTAAAAAAAAAAAAAAAGTTGCTTGTACATTTAGATGTCACGCATAAATGGATGAAAGCACGGCGGCACAGCTGACCGGCACGACTAGTGCGACATCACTTCGCGCAGTCAGTTAACTCGTAGCTAAAATGACTCGGAAACAAAACACCATGTTTTCTTAAGGAATTGCACGAATTGGTTTATGCACGTAGCGAAATACAAGTGTTTTTTTTTTTCTAAATACCGATTGAATTCATGAAATATTTTACATGCCAAGTACCTATTCGTATCTGTTTGCAGTTACTATGTAAACAATTCAAGATTTCCATTAGAGCTCCTTCTCTTAAACTTTATACGCTACATCTTTATATGGTGGTGCTCATGACTATATGGCAAATTCCTAATGCACCATACAGTAATATGCATCATACGTTCTTTAACAGTGTAAATGCAGTTTCAATAGTACTAATACATTACGATGTTCTTTTAAGATTTGCATGAAACTCTTATTGAAAACTTTTATGACTTAACTAGTCATAAATTTTTTCAAGAAAGAAAGTTTATTCATCAACTAGTTCAGATATTTCCGTGATTTTAATCCTCAGCTAACGCTGCTATGTTAAATTTGAGTACGTTTACTTATTTACCAGAATTTGTATCTCATTTGTCAAGATACGCTCAACGCTGTCTTCACTTGTTAAAACTGACGATGTTCATGAAAAGCGTTTGAGAAAAAAAAAAATGCAAATTCTTGGCAAATAGAATGTACACAAAGTAAAGTGCTTCCCATATCAACGAGTGTCTTTATAGGAGCGATAAAACGAAGTGCGATGTACGTCTTAGATTATAAGGAGATACCGAAATAGTTGGTTGCCAATCTTTTAATCAAATATGATGAGCTTTTGAGATATTCACCTCGTTGGGGAAATCTGTATTTTAGTTACAATCGTAGGCTCAAAACTTTATTGCATTCCATAATGTAATTTTAACAGGTGGTAGGCTAAAGACAATGAGATCAATTATGGACCCTGTTGGGCACACCATATTTTAGTAGGAGAGAGGAAGAGAGCTTACATTGCTTGAAATATTGTTGATAGATATTTTGTTATTAGTAATTGTAATTTTAATATGATAAATTGTCTTCAGATTAATTAAAATTTATCATTGCAGTATTATTTTATACTATAGTAGCTTCTGTATAGTAGAAAGACTTATTAATAAAAACTATTAAATTTATTTTCATTTCTCTGTTAACTTATATCTCATAATTTATGTTAGCAAGGGAGTACCGATTAAGTACAATACGCAATAAGTGATACATAAATTACAGGTATTGCTTATTAAGTGTGACAGTGTGTGAATCTTCAAAGATGCGGTTTAGGACAGGGCGACATATTTGAAACTCTGCCACGAGCTATTCTCGTCGTCGGTCGCGCGTAAACACCGACACGAAGACGATATTAGATATTATTATATCTTGCATTATTAATAAACTAACAGTCGATTAAAATCTTTACTGGAATCTAGAGAAATGCTTCTGTGATTTAGTAGAACGCAGTTGCCTTATTAATTAGCAAGTTGAATGCCAATGACGGCACTTTAATCGTCTAAGCAGTTCTTACGAACTACAGTGAGTTCTTATTGAGTTAGAACTTTCAAACTTAAGAATAAAAGCGCACTGAAGTTAAAAGTTCTTAAATGTGTTTTATACAGGTCCGACATATTTCAAAAGCGAGATTAGTAACCGGTGCAATAAACATTTCAGACTGGATCTATACAGTGTGTCTGACTTTGGACTAGCGATATTCTAGGTAGTTATATAGCAACTATTCTAGTACACAAATACACTACACACTAGGGTACAATCCACTTCCCCGCTATTTGGCGTCCAATTTGCTTTTTTGTTGAGATATTGTCTACAACTATATGTCTTTATGTGAACCCATTGTATCGTAATTTCGTAATGTAAACGATAGACAATATTGTTGCCCTCCGAATAAGCCTACTTTTATCTCAGTAGGGCCAAAACTTTGAGAGATATTACTTTTTTTGTACACACGTACAACTTGTCTCAACAAAAAATGGAAGTGGATTGTACTCTAGTGTATAGTGTATTTGTGTACTAGAATAGTTGTTACATAAGTACCTAGAATATCGCTGGTCCATGATCGGACACATTGTATAATATAGAGAGCCAAACGGTCCGACCTAAAGTTATGAATTTCAATTTAATAGGTATGCGAATGGTATAGTTCAAGGGAGGCCTATATCCAGCGGTGGGATATTGAAGGCTGATGATGATGCATATTATTAAATCTAAGTAATAATATGTACGTAATGCACATGTTTAACTAGACTGCCCGTTTTTCTCTTTCCATTCTTCCAGTCCATCCAAAGGTTGTCTGGAAGAAATCGCCTTGCGCGATAAGACCGCCCATTGTGCATTTTTGTGTTTAAATTATTTTTTCTTGTTTTGTTAACCTTGTGGGTGTACAATAAATAATATATAAATAAATGAATGATGCGAATTGGAAATATTTGGTTCTATTGAATATATCGGAGATGGAAGTTTAACTAAAACTCGCAAACAATCTATAAAAGCACTTTGATCAAAGGCCTGTAGTTACATCAAGTACAAACTGTGGCTTTTCAGTAACAACTTTGTTCAACCTGAAGCGCAAGTTCTCACGGCCTACGTAGACATATAAAATTAAACCACATCTTCTTAGTAACATCATAGGAATTTAAGCAAAAATATGACATAGGTGCTTGTATAAATATATAATGCCGGTCACACAATGGCGACTAGTGATTAATTTTGGGAAAACGAAAAACATTTTTCCGCTGAATTTTCGTCGCTTACCTCATGAGTCACGTATCAACGACAGTGAGTTATATAGCCTATATTTTTGAGAATAGTGTTGTAAGGAAGACAGGTACATGTCATCGGCATCGTGACAATGTGCTGGTAGTGGTGTAGTGGCGCTAGATATGTAAGATGTGACGGTTTACGCGCCAAGACGCACGCGCAGTCCACGCCACGCCTCGACCAATATAAACGTCGATTGAAATTAAAACATATTGAGAAAGTATGCGCGGGACTTTATCTCATTACAGATGTATTGCAAACATCTGAATTTGCGCATTTCTTTGTAGTGACCTCGTAGAGTAAGTGCACTTTGTGAACACATGTGACGTGAACTGTGATCGTTGTTGTTCTGTGATAATGATGTGATAGAAATGTATTTTGTGATATGATTATGGTAACGTAGCAAAACAACTATTGGCAACGCACGCATGAGACTATTTATTGTGTTCTTTAATTAAAGAACGTTGTTCAATGAATAATAATCGATTCCTCACGAAATAAATTAAACAATTTAAATTGCAATTTTAAATGATAACTTTCGATTCAACAAATGGTTAGTAAATAAAAAAAATGTTCAAATATTAAATGACAGATATAATATCAATTTGCGTTTGTGTACGTGAGATTTGTGTCTGTAAAACGCACCCACGATACAGAAGAAATCCTAGTGTGGGGCAACATTTTTATAAAAATAAATAAATTACATAAATAAATATTAGCATGAATCGAAAAGCCTCTGAATTGATTTATGAACGACTAACCTTTTGATGGCCAGCTCTATTGACCATCTACTTTATAAAAGAGCATGGGTACAGTCATAAACATTATGCTTTACGTGACATGACAAGACCTCGGGCCCATGACAAAGAAAGGTGATAGTGAAATTCGATATATATGGCAAAATTCAGTTTTATCTGTTTTTCCTTCAGAAACTTTGACAAACACATTTTGATAAACTTCGGCAGTAAATTATATTACCTATTTTATTTTTTATTGTAAGTCATAGCCCTGGTTATATTATAATACACAGAATATCTGTCTCTGTTGTGGTTTTATGGAAACCAAACAATTAATAATAATAATATAATTGTTTTTATTTAGAGTTCAAAACAATACATACAAATGTTACACTGTCTTTCAAAATTGATCACAATTTATTTAAAAAACAATGTCATCCTGAATGATTAACTTTTCCTTTGATATCGCTCATTTTTTGTTCGATAAATAACGTGTCTCCGTACACAAAGACCAGGAAAATTGCCTTAAAATTTTGCAGTGCAAAACAATAGTCTGGAAAATGCTTTCCAATTTATTGGCCGACACTGATTGAAAAAGTTTTATGTATTAATAAGTAGACAATACAGAAATATTAATGAATGTTATATTTCCTTATTTTGAAACATCTATTAATTATTTTCGCGACTGAGCAAGTTTAATTATAATACGTAATAAGTTACTGCTTAAATCAGTTAAGTTTGACAGGCAATTTACTTTATGGGAAATAATGGTATTGCGTTCATTACTGTAATCAGGCTTTGTAACCAGAGCTCTCTATGTTATCATACCGCATACTGACGATAACTTATTAATGTTACAGCATAAACTAACCACAGAATATACAAGGAAACAATAGTCTTTAATTATACGCTTTCTACGTATACCCAGTATAGTCTCCAATATACGCTTACTAGACAAACCTAGTAAGCGCCCTTTCCACCGTAAGCTGTTTTTTTAGGGTTCCGTACCCAAAGGGTAAAACGGGACCCTATTACTAAGACACCGCTGTCCATCCGCCTGTCCGTCTGCCACCAGGCTGTTTCTCATGAACCGTAATAGTTAGACAATTTAAATTTTCACAGATGATGTATTTCTGTTGCCGCTATAACAACAAATACTAAAAAACAATAAAATAAATATTTAAGGAGGCTCCCATACAACAGACATGATTTTTTTGCCGTTTTTATAGATAACTAGCTTTTGCCTGCGGCTTCGCTCGCGTTAATTTACATTATTGTAATTTATTGAAGGATCCCCTATTTTTTGATACTAAAATATAGCGTATAGCACTCAGGGATAACGTGGCTTCCTATTGGTGAAAGAATTTTTGAAATCGGATGAATAGTTTCGGAGATTACCTCTTACATACAAACAAACAAACAAATTCTACCTCTTTATAATATTAGTATAGATGGTACGGAACCCTTCGTGCGCGAGTCCAACTCGAGCCGGTTTTTTTTTATTTGTTATGGGTTTTCTCTTAACTCTGGTCAAGGTCAGAGGTGCCAGAGACAAAGACTACGATAGAGCGAGCTTACCTAGAAGAAGCCCGTTCACTCTCTGATTCCTGACGTTTCAATACAAAATGTTACCATACAAAGAATATCAAATATTTTTAAAATAAAACAGGTATAGCTATTTAACGGTTTTTGATGATGTCTTTTACGTTTTTTTCGATAGCAGCCTTCTTACAGCTACTATTTACGAAATCACCAAGCTGTCAAGTCTCATCTTAGGGTGAACAGAGTATAGAGACTATATTGATTTATTGCCATTTCATATAAGCAAAATTGGTCCACTTAGGCAGAAATATCTTTTGAACCATTTTTTCAAATAGAGTTTGGGGTCATCTTGATTGACCTGCTGATTGACCTTGCTGGAAGCAAACATGATGTGTATTTCTGAACCTCGCTAAAATTGTTTCTATGTGTCTAATGTTATAATAAATGGAATATAGAAGAGTACGGCTGTCCCATTTCAAAACCTAGTAAGGGACACTTTTTATAAAATCGTTTTATTGCATAATCTTGCTAACCTAGAAAGTTTCCACCAAATACAAAAACACCAGCGTTAACAACTCACATTATAAGCAGATATATTTAAGCATCGATACCTAGTAAGTGCCATTCACTGCCTGTGATAATTTTAAAACCTAGTAAGTCACTATAACCACATGGTTTTACCTAACATAAATACTTTTCAAAGGCTGACCGATTTAACGTTTACGCGCTCTCCTGTAAAATTTAGTTTTAAGCCCTTACTAGGTTTTGAAATGGGATAGCCGAGTAGGCTTGGGTTGTTTCTAGGAAAACCAACAAATAAACCATCCAAATGAAGAAATCAATTCACGATTGTTGTGTGTAAAAAGTCTGTTGATATATCGTCGCCTGGGAGTGAACACCTCGGGAATACAACAATAATTTGGTGATTTTTATTTTATCACGACGTATAGGTAATATATCTTATAAGAGAGCCGCTCTATGTGAAATTAGTTTGTAGGCACTGAAATTAGCCTTTACTGGGTATATAACATTCGTAATAAATATAATTAACTAGCTTTTGCCGGCAACTTCGTCCGCGTGAAAGCCCACAGGAAACCGTGACCAAATGTATTCCCGAGGTTTTCACTCCCGGGTGACGATATGTAAACAACAATTCTTCCTATACTCGGTTGACCGACATTCGTTATCAATTTGTTTGTAGGATGACAATGGAATGTATCGCTTTAATAGGTCCAATATTTGTTTCAATTTATGTCTAATGATTGATAAATAAATCATTATTACTCATGACATTCGTACTGATAGCGTCTTAGAATAAATAAACGTCATCTATTGCCAGAGTAATTATATTTAAGAAAAAGCAAGTTAATTTCTCAATACAATACAATACTCTTTATTGTACACAAAACCAACAATAAACATTACTATAAAAATAGAGACGTACAATGGGCGGTCTTATCGCACTAGGCGATTTCTTCCAGACAACCTTTGGATGGACATGAAGTGCAAGAAAAAAAAGAGAGGGGTAGTACTCGGTGTAACAATAAATAATGAAACATTAAATTAAGCACTTTAAATAAACCTAAAAACACAAATAAACAGTTAAATCTTAAATACAATAAACGTATTTTATATGAAGATAATTACCTATATGCAACTTTATTTTTAGTAAGTACATACAAAAACCGAGACACCCCAACAAGATTTTCATCAGAACTGCCTGAATGTGTGTTTTATTGTATTAATTTCTCAGAACAAAAATGTATTAATTAATCAAAATGTATTAAATAATTTAATATTGAATTCTATAGTGCAATCTTGTCGCATACAGACGTGCTCATTAGCAATATTTAAAACAGACAATTAATTGTGACCTCCTTTAGTGCATAACTGTTGTTATGCATCTTTAATTTTTGCTTATTGTGTAGTATTATTGTCTGAACATAATGGATAATTAGTTACAATAGTGAATTACATAAAATGGAAAAGAGCCCCTCTCAAGCACTCAAGTCCGATGACTCGGTTCAAATTGTATCCACGCCCGACATCCAAAAATGGATGTCAAACATTGAGCTGCAGCTAAATGAAGTTTGCTCTATTGCCGCGGATGGCAAACTTAATTCGGAGCAGAAAATGAAAATATCGAACCTGTGCCGTAAAGTTGGATCTTACACCTCACAACTGGCAGTTCTTTATCAGTCGCTGAAACAGAAAGCCCTCCAAGCGTATAACATGATTGAAGACCTTCAAGAAAAGCGCGACCTCACTGAACAAATTTCAGAGCTCAAGCAGACGATACAGGACTCTGGATCTGCGGGAAATGTTTCTTTTGCTGATATGGTGAAGAAGGGAACAAATAATTTCATTCGACCGAACAACCTGAGCTCTGTGGCCATTTATCCCAACGATAAATTAAAATCGAGCGATGATACAAAAAACCTAGTGCAAAAAATCATACGCCCGGAACAAATGAAGCTGCAAGTACGTGGAGTCCGAAAAACCAAAAATGGTGGCGTTATTGTTAGTACCGAGACGAAACATGATGCCGAGAAAATTAAAAACGCAGTTCAGCTCTCTACATCCGAACTTATGGCCGACGAACCCAACAAACGCAAACCCCGGATCGTGGTTGTAGGAGTGTTATCTTCTTTGGCGGAAAATGAGGTTTTTAGGTGCATTTTCGAACAGAACGTAGCCGACAAGTTTCCAGAGATGTCCGTTGAATCCTTCTTGACCTTGGTAAAATTAAGTCACAAATCTGGGAAGAAAGATGCTGCGACCTGTAACTACATTATTGAAGTTCCAGCTAACATACGTAAAGCCCTAATCTCTCAATCAAGACTATTTATAAATTGGACGTCCTGTCCTATCAGGGACTTTACTCTTGTAACTAGATGTTACAAATGCCAGCAATATGGTCATGCAGCAAAAACATGCAGAGAAGTTAATTCTACTTGTGGACATTGTTGTGAAGCAGGACACTCGATGTCCGAATGCACGAAAAAAGCTGACGCACCGAAATGTGCATCATGTACACGATTTAAAAAGCCTAACAACCACAAGACGGGAGATTCTGAGTGCCCTGCTAGGAAAATAGCCGAATACCGGTACATGAACTCTATCGATTATGAGGGCGCCTAGAGCGCTGTTTCATTCTAATTTTTATTTATCAATTAGTAGCGTAATTTACACTAATTTAATTTTATGACCTAGACTTTATTTTTGTACTTCTTCAATACTTCGTCCTACTTACCGTGGATTTGTCGCTGTCTAAGCACATTATCGCCCGCAGCAACAATCTAAAATAAACATGAGTAGCCTCGAACGTGATTTGTGCAATGTTGACTTTAACCCAGTTTACAATACTGCTGATGCAAATACTTCCCTATTCATATGTAACTAATAAAGATATTTTTATTTTTTAAGATTGCTAATGTTAATAATATTGTTAAAAATTTATGTTTCTTATAAGTATTTTAAGCACTCCTGCCGCCTGTGACACAGGTTTATCCTAGTACAGGCACCTGACATTGTAAATACCTTTATAATTACTAAGATTTTTATTGTATTTCACCATTTAATTTTTGAATAAACATTATTATTATTATTATTATTATAATCATAGTGTAAGTACTATTTTATAGTTTTTTTTTTGTTTTCTTCTTTTGTCCGCGATATTTTTAAAACTACAAAATTACTTATTAATCTGCAACCTAGACTAAGTAAATAACTTGGATCTGGATAAAAAAGCCGTTTACCCATTTAAATTTAGCGAGTATGTAATAAAGAAAGAGTATATAAATATCAAAATCCTCGTAAGTACTTAACATCGTAGTTCTTTGCGTTTTAGCTTTTCTGAGACTTAACCATAGTTATTCGTCTATGGATTTAACATCAATTATTCTAACAATAATAGTGATTGTTATTCAAAACTGTGACGCAAAGTAGTTTTCTATGTGTTTGTGCTTCGTCTATACTTTGAAATTACAGATTATTTCAACTAACTAACGTAATTTATTGAACATGATTTCAAAACTTTCAAATTTTTGTATCCACATTCATTTTAAATACGATTTCTAGGTCATATTCGAGAACACCGCTGCCAAAATTCCAGTTGTTTTTATACAAAATGTATAAAATGGAATGCGTTGTTATAATTCAAAAATAACCCGTAAAATACTTAACCCGTTTATTAAAAAGTAATCCCGCTTTCCAGCAAAAATATTTGCCCGGAATCTAGCTAGATGTACACCTGCTCACTAAATTAGTGTTACGCTTCGCTTACTTATATTAAATAGTAAATGTCCTTAAAAATCCACTGGTCAAAAGAGGACTCTTCGAAGACCACTAATAATATACACTGATGATTACCATAATCCCATACTTATCAAACGAATTGGTGTTTGCAGTAAAATATTATCACACAAGAAGGATGCTGGTCTCGATCCTCTAGACATGGTCCATTTATCACACATAAAGGAGCCTGTCCATTACAACGTATCATACAAAAACCGTAATAGGAACGTGTCCGACACACAAAAACACTGCCTTCCCTACTATGCCCACTGTAACGGATCAACTGCGGTGTATACGGTATCAACTACGTCTATACCTGTGACGCGCGTATACAACGCGTATGATGGCCGTCCCGTAACCGAACCGGGCACCGTTCTATCACTTGTTGTATACTTTCTTTTATTGTGTAAATATTCGTATTTATGAACAAAATCTATAAAGGTGGATCCAGACATTGCGAGGCATGCGCCGCGAACAGCGCACAACGCATGCTTATCCCTACCGACACACGCTGGCTCGCCTCGCACATGCTCAGCCTGTGCGCAGCACATGCCTCGCCACAAACATGAAGACAGACAAATGAAGCATTTGCTTCGCACGCGATGGCTCGACCCGAGCATACGTTGGTATATTTTTTTTCGACACGCACGCCTCCCTCCGAGGTATATTGTGCGCCGTTCGTGGTGCATGCCTCGCAAAGTCTGGATCCACCTTTGCATACACGTAGCAAACGCGGTATAAACGCGGGGCATACAACTGGCGAAGCGTAAGCTAAGCTTTGCATTTGTGTTAGTGCACAAAGATACTATTGCCAAAAAGCAGTATAAACCGGTTTAAACCAAGCAAAGGGCGTCCTTTGCATTTGTGTGAGAATGAATGCAGACGCGTGTCTGCATTCATTCTCACACAAATCCAAAGCTCAGCTCAGGCCTCGCGGACTGTACTCGTCGCGTGTTAAACACGTAACGTTCCGTCACCTGCAAAATATTCTCGCGATGAAATGCCGGGCCATGCATGATACGCTACGCTGTCGGTCGGTGACAGAACGATCTAGTGGGCATTGTCTCATAATAATCAAAATAAAGAATATTGATTTAACTGTAGGTACCGGTATAGTTAAGATCCTAGTATGGTACGGTGTAGTGGATGATTCCGTTAGTAACATGACGATAATATTTCAGCCTATATCCAGACTATAGAAAATATATAAAACAACTGATCGTTTTTCTACCCAATCTTATATTAAGCAACTAAGGGCCTGCGCAGACGACGGACTTTTTGTCCGACGGACTACCACGGACAAGAATGAAAGTAGTTGGTAGTTGTTGCCATCTCAGAAACTAGAGTTCTAACCACAACTACAGACAAAACTACCTACGTGTGCGTTGAGTCCGTGTTAAATTTCGCGACCGGCAAAGACTACCAACCACATCAATTCCTGTCCGCGGCAGTCTGCCGGACAAAAAGTCCGTCGTCTGCGCAGGGCCTTATTGGCTTTTAAACTCATTGTAATTTTAACCTTGAAGAAAAACAAAAAATACGATTTGTATACTCAAGGCTGAAAATAGTTTATGAAATACCTAATGTTTTTGTTTTCGTTTGTTTCCTTTCAGTCGTCGCCTACCTCAGTTTCATAAGTATGAAAATATTTCCATTGAATATTTCATTTGCACAAATACTTAAACAATACGATTTTTCTTTGCACTTAAGTGTACAAGTGTACATTGTCTTAAAAGAAACCACTACCTACTAAAAACCGTGGAATAATTAAGTTAGATTTCTTATTTACAATGCAAATCACGGATCTCAACCTTTGATGATTTAAATTGACATAATATAATTACGATAACAAGGGGCGCGACAAATTAGATGGATGACATCCCTTAAGATTTATTTACTTGCCTAAGATGCGCTATTTTTCTGAAACGGTATTAAAATATTTGCGTATTTCGGTATGAATATCTATAAAACAATGGTTGGACCTGCTGTCTTGTATGGATCAGAATGCAGGGCCACGAAAGAGACGAATGAAAGGCAATTGCTGAAACTGAGATGAGAATGCTAAGAGGGATGCGTGTTACGCGAATGGATAGAATTAGAAATGAATATGTAAGAGGAAGTCTGAAAGTGGCGCCGGCGACTGAGAAATTGCGTGGAAACCGGCTGTCATGGTATGGGCATGTGACGCGGAGGAATGAGGATGATGGTATGAATATCTGGATTTACCCAAGTACTTTAAGTATCTCACGTGAAGTATTACATGTTTAGTCTTATGTTTCTGTCTAGAGTTTTTAGCTTAGATTAGATTGCTTATAAATGGTTATGCATTTGTTTAATTACTTCTTTGTCATATGATAATACTTACGAATTTATGCAATAACTGTTAGCAAACATAAATAAATAAATCACGTTTTAACTGTTAAATGTATTGGCATAAACCTTGAAATAAAGATAAAATATACCCAATGTGACACTGGATTAGCACTGGGGTACTTTTCATCTCGAAATACTAAAGTTTTCGCGCGTATGGAGCCATAGACACAATTGCTTAGACATAGTAGGCCCCGTGTATCTTTGCAAGCGCCGAAATAGGGAACCGAGATTAAAGCCCTATTTCCCCATCTTCGGTTAGCTCTCAACCGACACATATAAGGCGGCTCGACAGTTTATCTATAGAAAATCTGTCAAACTACCTTATTTATCTCCTGGATAAGAGTTACCTGGATTTTGAAACAGGCCCAGACAGTGTACAGAATTTGACATATACATATTTGAAATTTTCCTGAGAATTTGCTCTTGCAAGGAGCATCACTATAAACTACCAAACACTGAGCGTCCTGTATATTAAAAAGTCGGTATGACAAGTCATTCATAACGCCTGCGTTTTTGAATGAACACATGGAAATTTGAGGAAAAAATAATGCGATTTTAAAAGCAATAAGTATCAAAATGTCGTTTTTATCTCATTAGAGTGTCAGTTCTTACGTTTACCTAAATGGATTTCTGTTATTGCTGCCAAATTACACTGAAATCTTTCTTCATTCATACCTACCTATTATAAACCTAAGTCAACAACTTTTCAAAGGTTAAATAATGATGAATGGAGAACTTAGAAAGAAAACAGATTTATTGCGTCTAAATGTGACGCACATAACCACCATAAAATATGAAAAGTAAAAATAAATATGAAAGAAACAAAAATACAATTTTGTAAAATATGCGTCACGTCCGTGCATATCGGCCATCGCTCAGCATAGGTATTGCTATTGCATATTTTAATCACAAAGGACCACTACATACCTATCTACTGATTTACGCCCAAATTCTGTAGTTTCTAGAGACTTGATGAACTTATACTTATTCCACACGATTAAAACTCTGTGTATGTAGTTAATGTATCAATTTTCCTTTTTAACCAACTTCAAAAAGGAGGAGGTTCGCAATTCGGATGTTGGTATTTTTTTTATGTATTTTCGGGCATAACTCCGTCATATTATTATGTAGACGGATTTGCAAAATTCTTTTTTGTTTGAAAGAGTATTCTTCCGAAATGGTCCCATTTAAATTTGGTGAAGATCTGATGAAGACCCTCGGCTCGGAGATTGACAATGGAACTCTTCAATGGATAACAGCAAATTACCCGAGATTGCTGTAATTGCATGTTTGTGTATTGTTTATGCCACTTAAAATAGAAAAATAAAATAACTATAAAAAAACGACTTCAAAAAAAACTAAAAAGAGTAAAATAATTACCATATTATAAAACTAACAGTTTCAGAAGTCGGTGCCTTCAATTAGGTTCAGTGTAAAATTGCACCGACTTCTAAAACTGTTAGTATTATAATGTGGTAATTATTTTATTCTTTTTAGTTTTTTTTGAAGTCGGTGTTTACTTTTTTTTAAGTTATTTTTTAGTTTTTTATCTAAGACCTCTCTATTTATAAATTACCAATTTTGATCAATGTATACAACTATACTCTATTTAATTTAATATTGTTAACATAAGACAATTTAAAAGATACGTTTTAGCAAGGAAATGTATGGGAAAAAGCAACATGTTTGTATCCGGCAGTGATTCAACACAGATGAGCTTAAACTGTATTTAAAGAAGCGGTTAAATAGATAATCGTACCTTGGTGGGCTACTGTTGTCCAATGTTATATGAAATAGAGTACCTATAATGTAGAGTAAGTACCTAGTACTTCCCAACAAGAATGCTTCTGTGCGCCATGACCGTTTCTCGGAGCAGCTGTCTGTGATGAGTCTACAGCCGCACTACGGTTAACCGCGTGCATTTTTTACCCACATGATTTTGTGATTCAACGAAATCAATACAAGCGAATGCATTGGCGGTTTTAAAACGCAGTAAATGGCAAGGAAAATTCAACGGCGGCGGTTAACAGTAGCGCAGCCTAGAATTCGCTGGGAGGTTTTCGGGCTGACACTACTAAATAGCCAGTACCTAAATTGATATACGAATGAATTTTCATCCACAAGCATAAAACATGTACTCAATAAAGTACTTAGCCACTATCTTCAAGTTTACAATAACACACTTAAAGATATACTTAGGAAACAACTAATCTGTTTATGTATATCTAAATGGACTGTGTACTAAGTAGCCTTCTCTATATAATAACACTATCTTATTATATTTATTCAGTGTAAATGTAATCAATGTAAGTTTGTTTATAAACGGGCTCACGTCTCGTCCCAAAATGAAACATCCTCTCTAGGGGACAAATTAATATGTTTTGGGACCTATTTCCCATTTCGAGTTTCCCGTAATCATGGACTGGAATATTTTATTTAAACATAAAGCTATGCATATTAATATTATATCGGTAAAGCTAGAGAAAGTTGAAAACGAGTAGATATCTAATACTTATAGTCCGAGATTTCTAAGAATGAAGATAATGTTTTCAGCTCTATACTGACGACGTACAAATTGTATTTGTAATGAAACATTAAATAATGACTCATGTACCTATTAGTTACAAATTGTATAAAAAGTACTTTTATAAAGTTATTAAGATGATCTAATCGTATAAAAACTTAGTACTTAAGTACCAAAAAAATAAAAGCAGTAAATCATCCTTCTATATCGATGTTGAAATTACTTATTAAGTACCTACAGAGTTTTGAAACATTAGACATTATTTTTAAGAACTTTATTATTTAGATAAGTCTTTTTTTTTTGCTTTACTCTTAATTATATTGATTTTCTAAGTTTATCATTTCTTTCTTATATTTATAACTCATTAAGCCAAATTGCGTTGTTTCGTTACTCAATATGTAATCACAAAATACTTTTCTCCTGCTAAAGTTTCCATAACGTAAACTGTGAGGCAAAATGTAACGCTGTTAATAACAGCGACATCTAGACTTCAGTGCCAACATTTCTCGCCCTCGATACGAGCCACTGGACAATGTTGCCAATCGCAGAGACAGAAGAGAGCGCCACTGCGCAGATGTCGATGAACGCAAGGCACCGACGAACTCGTGACCGCGTCGTCACAGCTGAAATGCGCGCCGTGCGACGCCGGCGGGGTTGGACCGTAGTGGGCTCGGAAACTAGGTAAGTGTGGGCGCCACCACTAGATGACGCTTTCACCAATTTCCGCATGGCAGAGAAAATTAATTGGCGTGTTGTTAAAATACTTAGTTCTACAAAATGGCGTCAGTAAACTCAAATTAACAACGGCAATATAATTAAATCAACCATCAAAAAAATAAAGACCGTGATTAAGATTCCTGAGGCCTAAAAATTACGTTACTAAATTATGTTACCGCAAGCTAAAAATTCAATTAACTATAAGTAGTTGATAAATAAAACTGGCTTATTATAAAGCTGGGGGGAGGGTGTGAGATAAATACACCGTTTTTTAACATTATCAACGTCTGACTTTATCTGGAGGCAACTTTCGGTAGAGCGCCGTAATTGCCAATTAGTTGGGCCCCTGGGCCATGTTGAGCACACTACAGTAATTTCATTCGGCAAATATTTATTTGAAAAAGTTTTTCAACGCGTGAATAATTTTACCGGGATCTTAAATGTTAAGGGTCCACCCACCTATTGAATGAGCCGTGTTCGTATAATTCAGATTTTTTGCTTGTTTTATTTTTGGACGTCTCTGATATTTTATGGCGAGAATTAAGTAACATTTGTTTCTATTGGGAAAGTTCCCTTTTGTTTAGGGACCGAGTCCAATATTTTATAGGTTTCACAATATTGCTTTATTAAACAAACATAAAAGTATCCACCCGAACAGTGGCTGAAGGAACGGATTGTGTTTCGCATCTTTCGTTCATTTGTTTTTTTCTTATCTTCAGTGTTTATCATATTGTAGAGTTTAACGTAGTTTGCGCTTAAGGTAATACACATGCCAATGCAAAGATTATTAAGGTAAAGGACCTTGGTGTTTGCTTTAAGATTCTCTTATACAGCAGCGCTTTATGATATTTTAATATCATAAAGCGCTGCTGTGTTAAATTAAAATAGAGGTGAGGTACATGGTTTAATCAACGAAAGTGTTATTAATAAGACATTGCTTTTATAATCTGTTGAAATAACATTGAATTCTGTAGTTTGTAGTTTTAAGATACTTGCTTGTACGAAATGTTTAAACTTGGATTCATAAATCCATTTAATTAACTAAATTACTACTAACTAAATATTTTGTTTATCATCCTCGATTTGCATAATTTAATCAATGTAATTAATATTACCTTTTTTGTGTATAGACTCATTTATTTATTCACTTGACAGACTGAATTGTGTTGCTGAAGAGTTTGTTGCGCCATTTCTTCTTCACAGCATAAACACTAGGAAGCGGTGAAGGAAGGGCGCTTTTGGGGGCAGTCTTATGTAAAATTGACGTTCAAAAAGAACTAAGTAATTCTAGTCTATTTTGAATAAATGAGTTTTGTGTTTGAATTTGAAACATTCGTAGGTACAGTCCAATGAAATAATATACAAGGTTAGTCGGAAAGGGGGTACTAATCCGCAGGCCACTTAAAGTATCACTGATGACTGTCATATAGCAAGTGCTAAAATTTCAAAACTCGGTAATTTTTTTTTCAACGCGAAATGATTTTTATTTTAGTTTTTTCAAAAATTCTTCATTCCTGCTTTAGTTACAAATTCAGAAAATGGTGCTTCTAATTCATGACCCTAAATATGACCTAAAATGTAAATACAGCTGATCATAACTGGGGATAGATAGATTTTAGAGCTTTTTTTTTGAGATTTTTGATCATCTATTTCTCTTAAACTAAGGAGTTTTGGAAAAAGTTGTAGAACAAAAGTTATTCATTATCATGGGTACTTTGACCCCCTTTCGGATTAGTACCCCCTTTCTGACTAACCTTGTATACACACAGAAATTAAATATTTCGGTATGTGTAGCCTTCTAAGCTCGTGGCTAATTAACAACCCTGCGGATCACATGATTTGCAAGGTTAAGCTGCTCGATGGGTGACCATTCGTTACATATCGAGACCCCTCCGTGCCTCAGTGATCCCGTTAAATCGTCGGTCCCGGATGTCATACGAATACCTATGACAGTCGTTACGCGTAGTCAGAAGTCCGAAAGTCTGACAACCGGTCTAAGTTCGGGATGTCGGTATTGCCCTGTAACTGGGTGGCGGAGGTCTGATGGCAGTCGCTCCGTGTAAAATACTAGTATTCAGCCGCATCTAATCAGACGCGGCGGGTCAGCTAATGAGCTGACCCCAACATAGACAAAGGCTGGCAGAACATAACGCAATTCAACAGCCATTGTCTTCTAAAGTATCAATTAAAATCAATGTGACTAATTACACGTGATTGCTCCAACTAAAATATTATACTTAGTAAATATTATAGTTAAAAACTTACCAGTCCTCTTTTTGATAGACTATCAAAAATCAGATCAAGGGCAGCCAAGTTATTACACGCATTACTTCACATAATCTTTCAAAGGATTTGAAAAAATGGTGGATAAAACCTTTTAGGTACAAAGCCGCTGATGCCTATCTAATACAACCGTTGAAACAGAAATATTCCTATTATAATCTATAATACAAATCTTCTTCTTCTATCGTGTTGGCACGAGCTGTACGAGAGTAGGTCATGCCGTGGTGAAAAGATTAGCCATTCAGCAAGGTTGTTAGCGAGATTGACTGCCCAGGGTGCGCCGGACGTACTTATGTATAGTCACTCGTGGAGGCTCTTTTCATGCACCCCTTATAGGAATAATATCTGCTATCTTATTATTCCATGGTCGGGAGCATGGCTGCTGAGCGTGAAATTCTAAGTTCGATTCAGAGTTTGTGCAGTGTTACCCAATAACAGCATCTCAACAATTCTCAGTTACTAAATCCGATTTTAATTGTGCCCGGTAAAGGCGAAAATCAACAAGGTACAAGTATACCTACGTCTCTATATACCACTTCAATTGAAATAGGCATGATGGTTACGTTTGTAGTAAATGTAAAGGAATCCAAATATGACTTCATCTGAAGACAGGAAAAATTATACAAAGAATTTTTAATAAATGATCGGCAGTTCATTTACTTGGAAATCATTTATTTCTGCTGAAATAAAGAGAACTGAAGATTCTATTAACCTTTGCGGGGAATCGAATAGGTGTGAAAGAAGTTTTATTTCGTTAGATACTGTTTGCCGGAAGAAAACTGTATTCTGCGGGAAATTCAATGCCTAAACTTTAAACTAGAAAACTGGAAGTCAAGTTTGAAAAGTGAAATTTTATCTATCAACGATTTGTGAAATAAGATACTTAGATTATATTTTTGTCTTGAATGATTTCTATAGTTACAAAAGATTCAGATACAATACAGAAACATTTCAAAATATAATTCAATAAGTCAGATGACCCTCAAGAGGAATTAAACGGCGCCTCAAGAGTGCCTTAATTTTCTAAAACGCCCTGAATATTTAATTTTGCAGAAAATAATTTTCTTATGGATATCCTTGGAATAGTTAATTGTATTAGATATTAAAATAAATACGATTTCTCGCTTTTCATATTGTTTAGGTATAATAATATGCCCTTTGCTTACCGGATACCTAATGCAATCGAACTTCCAATATTCAATTTGGTTTAGTGTAGGTGATAGAATACTAGGTAGGTACAGTAGAATGTCAAATGCGAATGAATTGAATTGAACAGCCATAGAGCTACGAAAATCGCAGGAAAATACCCGCCGATTCAAATAGTACGTGAAAAGTTCGTAAAATGGCAGGTGACTTGCACATGCACGGCGAGATTGGCTTTCTACGCTTCGAGTTTGTTTCCCGCGCATGTGAGGTCATACAATCCAATACAAATACTCTTTATTGTACAGAAACACAAAGAGGATATGTACAATGGGCGGTGTTATCGCTAGCGGCGATTACTGCCAGACAAACTTTGTACTTATGTACAATTTTGGCAAGTAAAAAGAGAGGTAAAATGCAGTGCAAAGTGTAAGTTATGAAGCTTCCGTATGTTTGTGTCCGCAAAACTCGAAATGTTGTCGATGGATTGACTTGCAAGGTTGTACAATTGTTGTTGGCGTTTGCGCAAAAAATTCTGACTCAATGAAAAAAAATAAACTTCTTACGTAGGCGGAGCCGCAAGCCCACAGCTATTAAATTATAAAATTTCATTTATACCATAGCTATTACATAAATACTCTACAGGGTGTTAACGAATTCGTGTAATTCCTTCAAACCACGTGATCTACTGGTGATACAGATTAACCCAAAATGGGAATTTTTGAAAAACAAGTAAAAAAAAATTCAAAAAATATCTTGGTTTTCTATTTCTGAGTCATTTTAGGGCCTTGAGTTATCTGACTGCAAAGAGCGATATCGCGTTAGTCGTATCTGCCAGCCGTGTCGCCGTGCTTGCATTAATTTATGCGTGGCATCGAAATGTTCACAAAAATAAAACATTGTTCTTGCAAAAAAAAAAAACTTATTTTTTTACTGAATCCTTATTAGGTGGTTTAGATACGATCGGTAACAAAGCCGCATGAAAAAATAATAATTTTATTTTTTTATTTTTAATCAAGCTAAATCCCGTTCGGGGCCTGTCTACATCAGTAGTAGATCATGTGGTTTTAAGGAATTACACGAATTCGTTAACACCCTGTATATTTATAATACAATTACATATTAAGATCATAGAAATATTTTCTTATGGGTCAGTGTTTTTGCATGTCAGATTTGTGACTGTATTCAAGATACAAAAGAAGTCAAACAGAGAAGGGCAATTTAAAAAAAAGTTGTTTGTGAACTGTAACCGGAAAGTTAAATTGACGAGGTAAAGCAAACTTCCATTAATTAACAATGATAGATAGATGTTAATTCTCTTGCGACTAGCCAAGCAACCTCATGAAAGTCCCTCATGAAAATGTCAAAATTATGGTAATCTATTAAGTGTCTGCACTACTTAGAGACTGTCAGCTATTTAATATGCAAACACCGCTGAAGCTAATTGGCATGTTCTACCTAGCTTGTATAGAGCGGTACTTCGCTTTCATCAGTTCCAGCGTTTTCTAGTATACCTCTATTTCGATTGAAATGAGGTAGGTTGATTGAAAACTTGTGTAGTCAATGTATTCAATGAATAGAATTACTTTAGTTCCCGTTTTCATCTAGTCGTAGAATATGTATAATTACGAGATACCGTTTTTTTTTCAAGGAACGAGTGCGCGTAGCAGGCCTACGCGGCGTAGCACAGAAAACAATAATATGTGCTTAGTACCTACTCGTACGAGACACATAACCACAAATGAACATTTTTTAACGATAGGCACCTTCGTGCTCGAATACAGTATTATTTGAAGCTTAAACACGTGTTTATTTTAATTTGAAAATAAAACAGAATCTAATATTTGCTTTACAGAGCTTTATCGCTTTAGTTTAAGCTATACATACAACGTATGAAGATAAACTTTTCCATCCACTGGGTTATCCCTATCAATATTATAAATGCGAAAGTAACTCTGTCTGTCTGTCACGCTTTCACGCCTAAACCACTGAACCGATTTTGATGAAACTTGGTAAAAAGATAGTCTGGAACCCGAAAAATCGGGTTCCAGACTATCCTTTTACCAAGTTTAGGGTTAAAAGTAGCTTAAGTCCTTTTGGGCATAGGCTACTTTTAACCAGAAAACCGCAAAATTGTACCCTTGTTGTTCAATATGTGATATTGTTTAAGAGCTGTGTTACAATTTTGGTGTACAGTATAAGGTAGTGATTCTACATAGTATAAAACAAAGTCACTTCCCGCTGTCTGTCCCTATGTATGCTTAGATCTTTAAAACTTCGCAGCGGATTTATATGCGTTTTTTTTAATAGATAGAGTGATTCAAGAGGAAGGTTTGAAGCTATAAAACGTACACGTGCGAAGCCGGGGCGGGTCGCTAGTAAAGTATATTCTATTCTATCTACGCGATAAACGACATCCACGTGGACGAAGCTGCAGTTGACCTCTACTATAATATAAACATTAAATAAGATTATTTTGCGAAATATTTAAATAATGCAATGTTGGTAAATAAACATAGCTCTTTGATACCAATTTTATATACAAAGTAAATTCATCATTACCGATCATTAACGATAGTCCCGATAAATGTTAATCTACCAAAAGTATGCAAACGAAACGAGTAAATATGTAAATCAAAATGCTTTGCTGAAAATATTCACTACGGAAAATATGAGCAGCACGGGAATAATGTCACCACACAGCCAACTACAAAATTAAAGCGCATATTTCCATTACAAAATTTAAAATTTAAAACATTTTATAAATTTAAAACTGTATAATAAACCATTCACATTTAGGTCCATTAGTGACATAAAAATGTTTTTTGTGACTCGTTAACTTATACGAGCAAGTTGACAAATACATGATAAATCGCAAAAAAAATATACTAATCTGTTCACACAGCGACCATACTCGGCGTTCGGACAAAATCACGAATCCTGAAAAAACGTATCCGCCATTAAGAATGTACAAAAACCAATCCACGCTCAAAGGGATAAAACTATAAACTAAAATAGGGCATCAAAATATTGCTCCGCATCGCTGTCGACTGGTAACGTGCCCAGACGACTAGCAGCATTGCCACGTTGCGTTGTATCAAGTGAAGTCATTAAGAACATATTTATGAAGCTACGTGAACGTCTTCACAATCACGATCCGGTTTCATAGCGCCGTATAAACGATGATACAAAAACGCAACTTCGTGTGAACGGACTCTAGGTAACAGTGAAAGCGGATTATTCTCTGTATAATTTTTCCACCCCCGCACAAATTGCCACATTTGCACAAGAGTTTCGTTTTGTAAATTCAACTTTTGCTCCTTAAATAACCGTAAGATAATCCGAGAAAAAGAACTGTTGAGAGGTTTTTTAACCTAATATTTGCTCTTGTTCAACATTCGATTTTGCTATCGGGAGATGGGCCGCCATACACCTTCCAATTGATTGGACGCCGCATGATAAAATTTATGAATATACTTAATATTTCAGCTTCTGAACAGGAGTGGAAAAGTAACGATAGGTTTATTGCACTGTTAGTATAGCCGGGTCCGCAGCGCCAACTTGCGAACAAAACTGTTAGGTCACGCCCCTATTCGGTTAGCAAACAATGTTAAGCCGGGCCCGCAGCGCCAAGTTTGCTAACAAAACTGTTAGGCCACGCCCCTATTTGGTTAGCAAACAATGTTATCCTGTTTGCAAACACGAAAACACAGCGCAGCGGACCCGGCTAAAGAATGGAATATAAGGTAGTCACACGGATCAGTTGGTATGACAGATTGACATCTAGGATGACACGCATTCTAATTGCGCAATAAACTACATCGCTTTGATTTTGACAATACAACAATATTCATTGCGTGGTACATAGTTGTGGAGAAGTCAGTATACATACATACGTTGTATGAAAATTGTTGACCTGTCAAAATCAAAGCAATAGCGATTACGAGTGTATTGCGCAATTAGAATGACGGTGCTAGCGGAGGGCAAGAGTTATGGAACGCAAGCTTAAATTGTACGATTAGTTAAAATAATTTTATAAACTCAAATCAAATCATTTTTTTTATTTCACATAAACCAATACAGGCGGTTCCAATTACTCGTTTCTTATGGAGAAGAGCCGGCAAGAAACTCCATGGTTACTACTCTTTTAAATTAAAGGATATCTTTAACAATTTCAGTGAATACAGTAATATGATTTAGGATAGTTAAAAGGGAACAATGTAGTCTTGATCACAGACCTTGGAGAAATGTAGTAGCAAATCTCGAGTACAAAAATTAACCAAAAAGGAAAAAAAAATACAATATGAATAATAGTAATTCACACAATTATATGTATAGGCAAGTCCACAAAGTTCTCACATTTACAAAAGATAAAATGAAATTAAACTGTATAAAACAATTGACATAGTTAAATGTCATCAAATCTTAGCAAAAAAATCATTAAAAAATAAGATAAAAGATATCTTGAGAGTAAGGATAGCAATAAAAAAAAACATAATTGAGGATAGTGAATAGACATGCGTTGTTAATGAGGTTCCAAGGAAGCCACATGTGCAGGAACTAATGTCAAACATCCATGTAGTCAACGTAGTCCTTAGTCACGTAGTATGCTTTTTGAGTGAGGACACGTTTAATTTTTGAATTTTCGGTTTTGAATTTTCTCTCGGTAAGATCGGTTACAGATTTCGGCAGCTTGTTATAAAAACGTACGCCATTACCTAGAACTGACTTACTAGTCTTGCTTAATCTTAGATATCACAATTTTATGTTTATCCCGTGTATTTTTATCATGAAAATCGCTCCTAACATTAAACAAATGCAGCTATAATACCAGACAATATAAAAAAGTTAATTATGAGTTTTTTTTTTAATACTTCTTCTTAATTGTGTACAAAAACCCAACAGATCGAATAAACGCTTCCCGAGCGAATTAACAATGTTGATTTAACATACAGAGGCAAAAAAAGAAAGAGTAAACAAACATGTCAGTAGCAAATGGTTATTATTTAACGAACTGTATGATTTCCATAGAGATGCATTTTGTAGTTGGCACAACAAAATATTTTGTAGGTGAATTTAAAATTTTGAACCGAGAGCCCCCTTAAATCGAAAGTCAATTTCACGACATCGCCACGTGGAAACTCATGACTCAGGACAATTCGGACAAAATGCACGTGAATAGAGCCATACGTGGTTTTAAACTGAAATCGTCAGACTCCTACCTGGACTTATTTCATTGTACTCACGAAATATATTTCCGAAAACAGGGCGAGCTTTTCAATTAAAAAAATTGTATGAAAACTGTGGTTTGAATGGCAGGGATATCATATTGTTTGAGTCGATATTGAAAAAGCTCCCTCAATTTTCGTTAGTGCTTCGCTAGGTCAAAAGCACAAAAAAGAAAAATACATGCGAATGGTTCGATTCATACGAGAATGTTCTATTGTTTTTCTATTCGGAATCTTTCGGAGAAATTGGATGCTATAAATAATTCACGCCTAAGTAAAACCCCACTCGATCAACTGCTGCAAACTTTACCTGCAATGTTTTATCTGGGAACACTAACCATTGGTTCAACTTCATTCCAGGTACTTTTTCTAACCTGTTTTATAAATAGTTTTTAGAATTTATCTGG
Source organism: Amphipyra tragopoginis (assembly GCA_905220435.1). Taxonomy (NCBI): domain Eukaryota; kingdom Metazoa; phylum Arthropoda; class Insecta; order Lepidoptera; family Noctuidae; genus Amphipyra; species Amphipyra tragopoginis. The sequence goes on from HG991997.1 coordinate 16,832,410, forward strand.
TATTTTCAAATAAACGTCAGGACTAAATTAATTGATGGAATAGGTTGTCATCTCGTGTATATCCACAGTCCGCCAAATACTGTCATTGATTTAATTGCGGAAAAGCACGGCTTCAACTGAGAATTGCCTACCAGAAAAATCTAAAAGCGCTTTGCCCGTCCTGAGCATTGAACCCAGACTTTACATTCGACAGCCTCACTTGCGTCCACCAGACTTATAAGGTGGATCATTTTTTTTTAAATAAGGTCTTTTTAAAAATGTATCCGTTTACCTTACATACTAGGGATACCCATCTGTCGAAGGGATTAAAAGATTGATTTATTACGCCAATGGATTTTGTGGTATTTAAATCACAATTTTATTATGTATATTTAAATAGGAAGGTACAATGTATATTATACCTTATACATTGTTTATTTTCCTATGGAATAGAAACACCGACATACGTAACATTACTGTTTTCCATGTAGCAACAACATTATAAGTAATGTTATTCCATGTGCGGTAAGTAGAACCATCAGAACGCCATATGCCACAACCTTTACATATTTTTGCTTCTTTCACATTCAGTGTTTCTTTGTACCTAAGTAACTGCTGACCTTTATAGTAGTAAGCGCTGCTGACATTTATACAGAGACAATACCATCAAGGTCAGTGGAAGAGATCCTAAAGGCGTCCTTAATTAATAATCCTTACGGCACACATCGGTAAAATGTTTATTCAACTTATTATAATACGCTGAACACATGTACCCCTCGCTAATAAACTTTAACACACATAATACCGAATACCGTTCTCTAGAATACGTTAAAACTGGGAAGCTGAGTCAATGGCGCAGACGTTCACATTGTCATACCTGACGCGTTTCCACGATTCGTCACCAGACACGCGCTTCAGTTGTTCAGGTGACGGACGATAAGCTACTGCCCCGGGCTGTTGGCACGGTGCCCTTACGGATATAGACGGAGACATAATTGCGTCGTATCGCATACCCGCTTCAAACTGATGGCATGGTCATAAGAGAGGCGATAAGAATACGCGGAGAGGGAAATGTATCATCAACAGCTTATCGGTGTCCATTTTATAAGGCAGTCTACAAAATGGGAGCATACTGCGGACCCTGTCCCTTCTCCTTTTGTTGTATTCTGCTATCTAAACCTTATGATTTACCCTTTTAACCCCTTAACACTGATTAAATTATATCTGTCATTATCACTTGTATGCTAATGAATAGAGATGACAATAGAATTAAAACTCATTTTAATTAAACAACCTGTAACCTTAATTTATAAGTAAGGATGTTAATGATAAGCAACGCTTACTCTTTATTGTATTATTTATGTTGTTCATGTATTGAAGAATTGAATAAATTATCTTTATCTGTTATCTAGTGGTCATAGATTCGTTTAGTTAACGTAATTTTTTGTTTTGTTTGAGTTTGTATCACAGAATAGAAATTAAACGCATTAATATTCAATTTATGTACTCATTGAATTTACCCTTTATGGAAAGGAATCCCCGAGTGGCCCTCGAGGCTAAAGGTTAGCTCAAGATTCAGACGACGCATTAACGTTGCAGTCTTTGAATTCGATGCTTTCAGTACTCTAGAGTACATAATTTGTATTTCACAGTCGATGTTAATTAACTAGTTCTTGAAACTACATCAAACGCAAAGATAGTAAAGGTTGATGCTAAAACGACTAATCTAATGGCTGGGTATCGAATCGAATCGATATGGACGCGGACAAATTGGCGGTGAGTCACTACCTTTTACTGAAATAACAGACAGAAGTACAAACAATGAAACAACACGTCAAAACAACGTATTGACTTTGGAAAAATTGGCATTCTGTCTGATGCTTGAAAGCTTTTAATTCGGGGGGCTGCAGCCAGCATTTGACAGCGCGCTACTAGCGATTCCCATACTGCATTTACGTTACTCAATTTGAAAGCATCAAAAATAGTTCGGTAGTAAACTTCTATTGCACATTGTTTTCTATGTAGTGACAATGCGCAGCTCACAAACACAAATAGTTTATTATCATAAATTGTTCTTCAACATTAATGAGGCGGCGACGAGCTCTTTTAGTAACGAGCTCAGTTAATTACACGATTAATCTTAGTAGTGATGATAATGACAACAAATTTAATTTGGCAAGTAAAGTAACAATTATCTGAATCTCCGCATATGCACCTTGTTGGAAGCGTAAAGCGGACATATATATTGGATTGCCTCAACACGCTTGTTCGAATGTTCCATATATCCAAATGATATATGTGTTAATGTATTTTTGAGACACAATTTACTGGCACAAGTTACCACAACGTATGTTTCGGAATCACTCGAAAATTTCAAGAAAACTAGGTAGTTTTCTTGTTTTTAATATAATTAGGAAGGACCATCGCTTCGCGACCGGAACAATATTGTGCATAGAATACGGTTGCTATTAGGGCAAATATAATATTTGTTTTTTTCACCTAAAGTAGTCGCTAAGAACATGTACTCAAACTAATATTATGTTCCCAAAACCTAGTACCATAAAATCTGAATTCTAAACAGGATAACTAGTCAAACCAATTCTCGTAAATTATACAATAGCATACCGCTTACAATGTTGTATAATTTACGAGAATCGCTAAACATCTGACTGACAAAATTATGGACACGTTAGACATAAATAGATCACGTTAATTAATGAGCGACTTTGATTAAATGTTTTTAGAATAGATCAATAAATAAAATGCTACGCTCATTCCTCATCACTTGGGTGCAACGCATTAATGTACCTACCGATGCAAAGATTTAGATCATACTCATCGTTCCGCATTCCAATATCAAAATGAATAGTAAAATTATTGCTATTATACCTACATTTCGTAGACAGATACATAATTTCACACAGAGTGCTTTGTTTACAAACGGATAGCCTTGCGGGGGATTGACAGGTGACTACCACACAGTTCTCAGTGGTGTAAAGAGGCATAAAATTAACTGAAATGGGCACTCCGTTTAAACGCTCCAAATTAACTGTCCTGCTCATTTGTAACGTGTCGTGGTTTCAATATGGCTGTTCAATTTAAGCTTGAAATTATAACAGCACAGAACTTAATTGGATGGTATGGTTTATGGTCTACCATAAAACCTAGCTGAACGCTAAATATGTTGAAGAGTTGTGGGTGACGGGGTAATTTCTTAACCATGACCACACATTAGATACGAACGATTGATTTGATTTTTCTTTAATATAAACATGAAATGTCTTCTTCCGTTCATTAGATTATAAATAACAACGCAATTACCCGTTTAACATAATTATTATTTACTATATAAATATATAAATACCGCGATATCACAATCAATGCATAATTATCGTTATATTTTCATGTTAATCGCATCACGTGCTTCTGAATTTTATCAGCAATATTAATATAAACTTGCAAATAAAACGGAATTTTCCAAACAAATTAATTTAAGGGGAACTGTGATTTAAGAGGGGCGAAGTTAATGATAATACTAGTTCAATCTCGGCTTAAAGCAGCCCACGCGGAAAGAATCTGTATCTGTGTTACGATCCAACATCTAGTCATATTTTGCTGAACAAAACTGAACTTTGGTAAGCATAAGTCGAATATTGACTGCTATTATGAGGTAGGTTTCCTTACAGAATTAATATAAGTTCGAAACTTTGTCCTTAGATCTCACTAAAAGGGTAGTTTCGTTCAGTTATAGTTTTCAGTCAGACAATAGACGTAGACTGTTGAACATGATCCACCTAAGGCTTAGCATCCACCAGAGCTGTGCTAAGCTGCGTAGCGAGGAATGTGTTTTGTAAGCACCAATAGAATCACTTCATTTACCTAGCTTCGCTCTGCACAGCTCTGGTGGATATGGGCTTAGCGGACCGAGGTTTTTGATACAAAACAAGCGAGAAATGCGAGCGTGGGATGTGTTGCGAGGAATGTGTTGCTAGGAATGTGTGCGAGGATTTGAAAATAGGCGCCTACCAGACAGTCAATAGATGGTGTTTGGAAGAGGTAGATGATCATTTGTACACATTAACACATTACGCATTACACATTCCTCGCACAGCTCTGGTGGAAAGGGTCACACCGTTTCACATCCTCGCTACACATTTCCGCACCGCACATTTTCCTCGCACAGCTCTGGTGGATGCCAGCGTGGATGGGTATTGCTGCTATCACCATGTTCGGCTAGCGGATGCTGCTACTCATCTTCTGGATATATTTTCATCAGTCGCCTATAACGACGAAGTTGGCCTATTATATTTGGTTAAATACATTAACAATATGTAATATTATCTTCTAATAATAAACATCCCTCCCGACGGCTGTAGAGAGCAGTATCAGACTGTCCATGCACATTATAAGCCAACAACAAAAAAACAGGTCATATTTCCAATAAAGTTTAGTGACCTACATCTGTGACACCCGGGCACACCCGGGCATTTGTTACAATAATGCCCAGGTGTCGGTAAAATTCATACAAAAGCGAAATTCGAGAGCGTTCAGAGGTCTGCCGCTGTTTGCAGAGTTTTTTTCAATACAATATTAGAAAGGATGTTACAATTTTCACAGTAAACACAATATAGAATGAATTGTTGATGTAACATTCGATAGAATTATTCATTGGTAAGTAATACTTAATTGATTTATTCTGTCATTCAAAATAAACCGATTTACCTATGTGGCATCATAAGGGTTTAGCCTGGATTGGGGGTTCGTTTTAGCTGCTGTGGTTAACTGTTAGTGGTACAGTAAGCGTTTAAAAGTCCATAGGCACGCTAAGGACTACATTGCTTTAAACTCGCGCACGATACAGCAAATGCGTATGCATGTGCGTGTACCGAGTGATGTCTCAACATTCCACAGATAGCACACACTAATGAACTGTCGTCGCACTACGCGAAATAACATTATATTTCTGTTTCATTTAGAATATGCGTCACAGTGGTTACCTGTTCTTAACATTGTATTGCTAAAATTCGCGTTAATCTAATATGTCCTGATAGCTGTTTCAGCCGAGCATTGGGTCCACGATCAGTGATGTCTGAGTTCGCATCTTACGATACATAGCTAATTTTTGTTTCTTTGAAACTTATATTTATTTCTGTGTTTTAAGCAAAAAAATATTATTGATGTTTATTTATAATGTTAGTTATTGTATTATTATTTCATTATTTATGTGATTATGTATTCAATTTTTTTTGGTGTAGGAAGGTGGAAATAAAAAAAGTGCTTAATGATAACAAAAATGTTTATTCGTTTTATTTACTTATATACTAACAAATTTTTATGAGAATTGTGACGTCACATTCCTACCTAGATAAAAGAAGTTCTCTTGTAACCGTTCATAAGATTTTTTGTTGTATACCTACTTAGTCAATTCATAATAACAAGGAAGGGATATTCTAATGACACAAATATAATTGTTGACACCCACTTATTATACGTATCGGTATTCAGCAGAGTTTATTGAAAACTAAATAATGATTTAGACTTAAACATGTCTTTTATGTAACGTCACAATGAATGTATTGAGGTTATAGCTTAAGTGTTCATTTTCTTGACGAAAAGAAGATTGAAACTAAACCTCAATTTAAGATCATTAAATAATTACGGATAGGTTAATATTACTAAATATTTAATTACACCGTCTAATTATTAAAACCAAAACATCTAATGGGTTTTAATATTTTGTGTATCCCCCATTATTTTCAATTTCAATGCAGTCAAGTAGACGTTTGCGCATGGACCCTACAATACTACCACATACTTCGGTTCCTCTTAAATTTTCCCACACCTGTCTGTATTAAGGATTACGTTTTTATAACACAAGCGAGTGTTATTCCTGCGCCATAAGTGAAGCCTACCCTTTTGACTAGATTTAAACGTCTTTTCATCTGACACTATGGAAGTATTCCAGTCAAAATCTAAGTAATCCCGTGCGAAACGTAATTGTTCTTGTTTATGTCTTTCTGTCAAGAAGGGCTTTTTAGCGGGTCTTCTGTGATGCAATCCTTCAGCGTGGAGGGCACGGCGAACAGTTTACAGCGAGGTGTCAAATAATTCCGCAAAGTGTCTCGTAGGTGTGAAACCAATTGTTTCATATCATACTCGTCCACCATAATAATATGTTGTCGCTGCGCCTCGCCAATAAGCGACGGCCTTTCACTTCGCTATCGACCAGCAAGGCTTCCCTCTTCCTCATATCTTTTGATCCAATGACTTACAGTATTCCTCTAAAACAAAAAAAAAGTAACATTAGGCGGCTATATCAAAATACTGAAGTGACTTAATTTTCATAATATAATAATATTTATTTAATATATTATATGTATAGATAACAATGTAATATTATAACTCTGTATTTTAAATCCAATAATAAACACAAATTATTTATCTTTTAGGCCTCATGATGGCGGATTTAAAAAAGAATTTGGAGACATGGCCAAATAATCTTAGGTGATTATAAATTTGAAGTAAAAGATCAAGTTATGAATTGTGTAGATATATATTATTATGTAATACTCACATTCAGTCCGGTTTCATCAGATATTGTGTTCTATTTAAGACCACTTTTATGCAGCGCAATAATAGTCGCCCTCGTCTCAATAATTATTATTATTTGCCTGCATTTTGAGAATAGATACAATATCGCTATCTACTAAACCACACGTCACTAACTAACATTTACAACCAATCGACAACGTTCGTTCCGATCAAGTTAAATATTCATAAAACTCATGTCTATCTACCCCACAAAAATCTAAATTCTTTATTTAGTTTTCTATGATCTACCTCCCTAACGTTACGAAATGTGTGAACAAAGAGAACAAGATAATTGAATATTTATCCTCTCGTTCTGTCTCATTACTTACAAATATTTACAATCGAGTAAAAACTTACAAAAAGTCTGCATTGCGTGAGATTTGAACGCACGTCTCCACGAACCAGGCAAGTTTTCGGACGCGCTTAACGATTAAGCCATCTTAACTTATGGAACTCGCTTGAAATTATGAACTACAACGATTATGCATGTGTCTCTTAAAAATAGAAGGTCGTAAGTCAAACTAAACGTCAAGCTATTGCTTTGTGAGATTGCCTATGGACTTTTGGTTCCTACTGTACATAGCTGATAACAATATAATATTGTTTTATGCTCTATGGGAATTTATCGCTTACGTACATTTTAAACTGTTACGTAGATATAATAAAGTAACGACCTGTATAAAATACCTTTCCGAGTAATAACGAACCATACTTTTATTCTAGAGTTTTTGTTTTTTCAACTTTATCCTCGACAAAAATTATTATGAACCCAAATTTTGTGGAAATTTAAAGCAGTCGAAAAGTTTATTGAATATTTAATACGTAGGATACAGAAAAGAGTCATCTGTAGTGTAAACCTTTGGAAATTTAATACATACCAGCCGTCAACGCCCCCAGGGATCAACCCATTTATGTAGATTCATTATTTACCCAGGCTGAATTTGTAGTTTCAAAACTGTCCAAAGTTGTTTTTCTTGCGATAGCGGGCCGCCCTTTTGTTATTTCGTAATGCGGCATTTAATACCTATTGAGTGATTTCAGACTCTAAATACGCTGCTATTATTTTTTTAATAATTCAGAAACATTTGTAGGCTACGATCACTGTGTTTCACAAACATTCATGACGTCCCGATCAAGTTCCAGTGACGCTGCATTTCTAACGATTGAGAACACGAAAAGCGTTGTTTTGATCGAAACTTAGTTGCAAGTTCATTGCAACTGAACTTCTTTAGTTAGATGACTCTGGCCCAGGACTCGGAACCGCCCAAAAACTGTCTTCTGAAAACATGATAATTATAGGTACATTTTCTGCGGCTAAGTCGAATACATTACACAGAGCAACAAGACCAGACAACAACATCCTCTTTTAGATTTAAGACTGCTTCCTGATAACATCGTTTTGTTTTATTTATGTGGTAGGTATGTATTTGGCACCGAAAACTAACCGACATCTCAACAAAAACTTTATGATTTACGCAGCATGCAATCTCATTGAGTTGCATGCGCTCAGTAACTTTTAATTACCAAACCGCACAGACAAATGAGAAAGCGCTCTAGTGTTGAATTTTTTTGTATGTATCAGATTTTGGTATAAGCTTAGCAACATGTAGGTAATAAACATAATATGAGTTGTTATATGTTTAGCACTTAAAACGGGTTAATTACCAATTTATGATTAGTTACGGTTTACCCAACTAGTTTAGGACCCAACGGAGCCCATAAACATGAGCTGGGGCCTAATTCTCCTAAAATAAATCTTGATAAATCACAACCGAACCAAGGCCGAACCGTTCATTCAGACAGTTCTCAATTTCAAAAGCTATCAAATTGTTTGACACAAAAAACAAAATCAATCATTTTGAAAGTTTTCGAAAACAAAAACTGACTGACGGTTGTGGTTCGATTGCGTTTGGCAACAATTTGTTTTAGGAGAATTGGGCCCCTGAACACGCGGAGAGGTCGCCAGTCGAACGGGCTGCGTTTGGGTCCAAAACTAGTCGGGCAATCCCCAAAAATGCACGTGTGTGTGATCATAAATATAAGGATTATTTGCTTTTTTAGGGTTATGTAGTCAACAAGGAATCAAGGAACCCTTATAGTTTCGCCATGTCCGTGCGTCCGTAGCTTAGCTCGGATACTCTTAGTACCAGAAAGCTATAATTTGGCAAGGATATACCTACGTATTAATCACGCCGAAAAAGCGGTAAAAGAAAATCATGAAAAAAAAAATTTTGGTAAACTCCTGTACATAAGTGAGGATGTTTTTTTTTTCTCTTTTGCCCCTTGGTGTGTATTAAGCTTTAAAATGCTAATTTTTGTTAGAGTCAAGTGCACCCCCTGCCAGCTAAACGGTTAGTTTTGAAGATATGAAAAAACTATCACAGCTAAGTAGGCTTTACAAGTTATGAGTAGGTAATAGTCGACCAACTTATAAAAGTAAAAAAATCGTACAACACCATTGAAAAATTACTTATTAGTTGTGTAAAACCGGTTAGTCCGCAAGCTTTACAAGTTTACGAGTAGGTAATAGTCGACCAACTTATAAAAGTAAAAAATCGTACAAATTCTATCGAAAAAGTACTTATTAGTTGTGTAAAACCGGTTAGTCCGCATTATTGTGCAACTGCGGAACCCTATTACTGTGCGTGGCCCAAAACGCACTTGGCCGATTTTTATAGCTTTGAGTTTTCTATATTTCGGCACTGTTGCAAGGCTATTAATTATCCGTTCACGAAGCTTGCAACGAAATATTGGAAACTCAAAACAATAAAAAACATCATAATATACATCCCGTTTTAAGTGCTAGAGATAAACATTGTAAAAAATCTATTAAATAAAAACTTTTTGCGCAATAACCTGATGAAGCGCGCAGTAATCGATTTTTTCGCTCACCGAATGTTTCCTATGTTCAAGTCTTTTATAATAGGAACCTACAATGCCTGTTCCAATATTGCAAAACAAGCGAAATCGGTAGGTTTATTAGCCATGAATGTTTCATATTAAGTACCTTTTATCGTAAAAAGGACGTCTGATTAAAACATGATGAGAATTTGTCAATGTTTTGATAGGAATATTAACATTAGCAAGTTTATTATTTGTAATGCATGAAATATTTATGATTGTTTTGGACTTATACAATAACATTCCATTCAGGAAGTTCGGTTGTGTTGAGTACAATTTGATGACTGATTTTGATTTCGACGGTTTTTAAGTAATTCTGAATTACAGGATGAAATTCAATGTAATTCAAAATTAGTTTTATTAAAATCAGCTAGATCATTAATTTGGTAGTCTTTCTATATACCGATTACTCGAACGTTTTGTATATTAAGAATTTATTATGATCTTATATATTATGAGCTAAACCAGCAAGGCGGTAAAGTTCGGCTATGTTACTTACGACTAGAAGCTCTGAGTTTAAGATTGACAATAACACAATTAAAATGTAGTTAACTAGTCTCGCACTATCAGGATTCATAGAAGCGGCTAACTTAGTTCAAACCCAGCGAGTTTTACTTTCTGCTAGCGCCAAGTTTAAACTAACTACCTTAACAACTACGCAGTAACTTTACATTTCTGTAACTATTGTTGCTGCTAGCAATATTTTATAATATGAAGCATAATAATTTATCTCATACTGACTGTTTTTGGGATATTTACACGATACAAGAGTAGAATAGATCTTGAGGTCACTTTTCGTAGCAATGGTAGAAGTCTACCTGGGTACAGCCAAAAAAATAGTAAAGCAAACAACGGATATCATTGCACTACACAGATTTTAATAGATAGATGCAATTGTCATTGGAATTGTGTGCGTAATACCTTTTGATATGCAACACACGCTAAAGCAAACGATGGCAAAAGTGGCCAGTCGACACACGCATAACTTTATTAAAATACGAATGTAATTAGTTGCCTGTATACTTATTTCTTTGGTTGAATGTACCATAAAATCATCACGAAAACGATAACATCTATAAAACTGAACGAACAACATCACACTATACTGTGTTCAACGTAAGATGAGTGCTGACATAAAGGTCATTTCGTAAATTGTAGTCGTAAGGAAACTGCTATCAAAAAAACGTAAACGACATCATCAAAAACCGTAAAATAGCTGTATTATCAAGGGTTTTTTTTTTAATATTTGATATTCTTCGTAGGGTAATGTTTTGTACAGAAACGTCAGGACTCAACGGTGAAAAGGGAATATAATAATAATCGTGGTATATCTTTGTCTTATTTTCAAATAACACTCCATTACTTCCAGTCTACATCAGGGGCGACTGTAGTATCAATTATTTAAGGGGGATTAACATCAACCGACCACCTGTACTGTATATCTTGGCTTCATACTATCTTCGTCTGCAGTAACCATCTATGTCCATTGTCCTTTATTTAGAACTTTAGATGTAAGCTTTTATAGTTGTATAAAGCTGCCGTGAGAATATTGCTATTAGATAAATTGTATCTTGTTTTTTTTTTATTCTCCTTTATTTTTAAGGGATTTTTGTACACACGGCTACACTTCAAGCTATGAAAACCAGTATAAGCTGACCGTTACTTGTGCGAAAAGATTATACAAAGCGACGCCAAGATAAACTGGTTTTGTATAGCTTGATGTGTAGCCGTGTGTACACATTATGTGACGATGTCAATCCCTTTACTTTTACAAAATATCACCAACTTAAAAACTTAAACTTACCATTTAACACAAAAATGTTTGAACTTAATATAATTTTCTATCTAATAAAAAGGTATATAAAATTTGTGCAGCTTCAGACGTAGGCTTTGCTAAAAGGCTATGAAATATTCCGTTGTACATTTTTATCTTAAAAATATACTTACCCAAATGTATATATAAATAAATCTTTCATGGAATTTTCTGTGGCGTTTACATACCCTTTTTTGGACATTGTTGATATACTCAGTACTTTATTTCCTTTTAATTTGTGAAGAAACAGGACCCACCGCACCTGTTAATTTTCTCACGCAAAACGTAATTCGCAATGGAAAGCTTTTCAAGGCAGTAAACTCGTTGTTAAGTTACGAAACCATAACCAAATGATTACTCTTGTACTTTTAAAAGGTGATCAGATATCAACTTTTTTCACAAAGTTTTCAAACACCTCTTTGAAATATGACCTTTTGTAACATGGCGTCGACCCGAGCGCCGATGCAAGAATAATCCACTTAATTTGGACAAAAATAGACGAAAAATTCGCATATTTTCCAAATTATGGAAAACAGGTCGGTATTACTCTTACTCCTTTAAGTAAGTAGTAAAATTGTATGTCATACGGACATCATGAACTGATTAAACTCAGTTGCATTCATATTTATGTCCTACTAGCAGTACCCGGCATGCGTTGCAATGCACTATTTTCTACTTACTATCAACCTACTACTTACCTACTACCTACCTTCAGAAACAAAATCAAAATGAAACGTGGGGATTTTGCTAGCGTCACCGCGAGCGCCCCTACTAGTATGAAGCCTATGCCAGACAAGGCGCTGAAAAAGGCTGAAGATGAGGATGGTTTCGTGACGGTGCAAAAGAAGTGCCGTCAGAGAACCAAAAAGAACTGCTGCGGCACGGCTCCTGCGGAACCGAATTTGACGTTTCGTGCCGCGTTGCCGAACACTCCGGTGTACATCTCCCGCATACACTACACCACAAATGCGGAGGACATCGTGGAGTACGTACGCCAAAAGGCCAAGTCCTTGGTGAGAGTGCAGCTGCTGGAATCGCGCCGTAACGCCAACTTCAAGGCGTTTGTAGTGCGAGTACCAAATTGTCTTCTGCACCTCGTCATGGAGGAGAACTTTTGGCCGGAGGGAGTGGTGTTCCGTCGCTTCCGCGGGCAAGTGCCACACGATCGTACAACGACAGTGCTTAAGTGAAGTTTTACTAACATAGGCTTAAGTTTTTATACTAATACAAATGTATTATTATAATATAAATGTTAGTTTGTAAGGTATATATCTATGGGCCTAAGTAGCCTGATAATAAAGAATTTATTATATTATTTAAAATAGTAAAAAAAAGTTAAAACCATCTTCAAGCATGCGGTAAAAAAAAATTGCGAAATCGGTCCAGCTGCTCACGCGTTATCTATGCCGTGACCAAGGGAAATAGGGATTCATTTTTACATACATAGATTATAATTGGGATGCATTAAAAAAACTGGCATGAGTGACGATACTCAAATACGTTCGGCGTACCCTGGGCAGTCAGCCTCGCTACCAACCTTGTTGATTGGCAATCTTTTCACCACGGTATGAGCTATTCTCGTATAGCTAGTGCGACACGAGAGAAGGGGAACATGATGTCTTACTATATACAGCATAACTGGGGGCCAATTCAACTAACAGAAACTTTTATCAATTGCAACTGAATCGTTCATTCAGACAGTTTTCGTTTACGAGAACTTCTTCTTCTTCTCTCGTGTCAGCGCGAGCTATACGAAAATAGCTGATGCTGTGGTGAAAAGATTAGCCAGTCAGCAAGGTTGGTAGCGAGGCTAACTACCCAGGGGCGCCGGACATACTTAAGTATAGTCACTCGTGGAGGCTCTTTTCATGCACCCCAACAAAATACGAGAACTGTCAAAATGTTTGGTTTTGTTTTTGTTGTCAAACAATTTGATAGTTTTAGTAAACGAAAACTGTCGGAATAAACAATTCAGTTGCAATTGATAAACGTTTCTGTTAGTAGAATTGGGCTCCTGGTTAGTCACTTTACATCCGAAAATCATGAAATCTGCCCATCATTCTGTACAACTTTTACTTTTGCAAAATGTATGGAACAGCAGATTTTTTTTCACGAGTTCAGAATGTGATGACGATGATGATTCAGCCGAAAGACGTCCACTGCTGAACATATGCCTCCCCCAAAAGGGGGAAAAACTCAAAGTGTGTCTCATAGCAAAAGTTATTATTATTTATTTTAAGCGTAAAACCCATATGTAGATAAATAAGGAGTTATGTTTTTTTGATGTCACTCAAGGTCGAAAACTTGGATTTTTCACAAAAACACCTAAACATACCACATATCCAAAATTCAGGACTGACGGACCTTTTGCAAGTGTAACCCCTTTTTTGCGACCTGGCGACTGGGCTAATAGTATTGTGGTATTAATATTATGAATATTTACATAAAGTAAAACCTTGAAGGTACTAAAACTTCTTGTTTATTGGTCAAGTTTAAGTCATAAATTCCACATAATGATCATTTACATAAGCTCATGTGGAAAACTGTTCTCTTTGCAATCTTATCAGTGTTATTTATTACTGTTTTTATATTATCATGATAACGGCAGTAGGTATAAATAATAATTGTTTATCAATGTTAGCGGCTATCTATTTTGCTCCTAGTTATTTGAATATGTAAGCATATGTAAATGATAAAATCTGTATTAATTTATTTATTTGTTTTACTTACAATTTGTTTATAAATACATAGAAGTATTAATATAAAGTCCTTGTATAAATATCGATGTCTAACAGCCAAAAAGGGAGAAGCACATTTTTTTTTCGAAATGGACTTTTGTTATATCGTTGGAATCGTCTTTTCTTTCTGCGTTGATTGGTCTAAGTCTCATGACTCTACGACATACTTTTTGTGTCTTAGACAGTATGTAAATTAAGGTCCTTAGCCCAATTTCTTCGTCGGAAACGAACTTTAAACCACTCTCCTGTACCCCAAGTGTGAGTTTTTTTCGTTAACTACTGTCGTTGCATCACGCCAAAAATGTATGAAAATTTAGGCTGCGCCTCTAGGCGCACCGTTCACTAACTACTATTCGCGCGTTAATTGAACGGTGCGCCTAGAGGCGCAGCCTAAATTTTCATACATTTTTGGCGTGACGCAACTACAGTAGTTAACGAAAAAAACTCACACTTGGGGTACTGTAAAGTTTATAAATATTGGTGGTTATCCTTTTTTGACTGTTAGGCCGTTTGTCCACCGCCGCCGTCACCGAGAACGAGACGACGTTGCCGAAGTAGCGATACATACATTACTATGACTGCGTATCCACCGCACGTCCATCATCCGAGCACCGTCATCTCGGCCACCGAGATTGTCAGTAAATCGGGGCTATCGCTAGAACTCGGCCGAGATCGTGACGGACCGAAATGCCGGCAATAAAAAACACATCTGCACTTGTCCACTACATCCGAGATTGACGGCGCCGGTGCAAGGATTTCTATCTTGTGTTGAGAACCACCGAGATCGATCGCGATGGACACACGATCGCCGTCACGTCGTTCCGAACTCGGTCCGAAATAATCTCGTTTCTCGGTGACTGCGGCGGTGGACAAACGCTCTTAGGCATCGATATGATTACTTTTTTGATTCGCACCACTTGACAGATGTCATAAACAGAATATTATGTAAATTTGACACCGATTTCATCCCAAATCGATATTACAATCGACTCAAATAGAGCTGCTCTACATAATGTAAATTCAGTCTAAAGGTTACATATAGTTAGGAGTAGTGTTTCCTCTACATACAAATTAACCGCGTAACTAAATTGGCTGAGAGTAATTAACATCAACAAACCGCAGTTTAACTAATCATTGCCGAAACGTCACGCGTGGTCGGGTCAACTGTTAAAAGGGCACATGAGGTCAACCGAACCGTTTATTTTTAATTAAAGGTCCTGTTTGGGTATAATGTAATATTGTTAGATTCTTTGATGATCTATAATGACATGCGTACTCAAATACGGGTTTGCGAATGCCTTGCCGATTCGCATTTACGTTAGATACCTAGAAAAATGACTTACGCGCATGCAAAATGAAATTTTAGTGTAAGGTAAGACTGTTCCCATTTCGTTGCATTTCGCGCTGTTATTACATTTCAGTTCGGTCACTCAATAGCATTCGGTTCGGTTTTCTTTTGTATTTCACTCCGGAGGCGCAGCGGCGCGTGCCCATGTTTTCATACCGAAACTGCCCTTTTATTAAGGTCAAGTAGAAATCGCTTTTAGCGATAAGACCGCTGTTTGTACTGTTTCATATCAGGATTTGCAAATTTTGTCTGTTTTATTATGTGATACAATAAAGAATATTCTATTCTGTGGAGTTGCAACAGGCCTGAGGGGTTACCATGATCTGTTATAGCAGGAATGTTTTAATATTATTACGAGAGTGGGTAAGAGATGGCGCTAGAGAGCTGTCTAGCGCTGTCACTTTCCCACTCTCCGAATAAGATTACAACATTCCTGCTCTAACAGATCATGGTAACCCCCCTGTAGGCTAACTCACGTAATTTTATGACGCGCCGATCAAGCTGCAGTGACGCTGCAGTTAAGTTCATACGAGCGTATCTGACAGCGATCGCCTATTAACAGAATACGAAAAGCGTTGTTTTCATCGAAACTTATCTGCAACTGAACTTCTTTAGCTAGGTGAATCAAGCCCCTAGGTATTGGCTGTTAATGCCACCCCTACATATTGACTTGCAAGTAAATTGTCACAAAGAACAGTCTTGGGGTAATATTGACATAATCAATAGGCATTTCAAACGGATTGGTATTCGCGTTGACATTAGGAACACAAGAAGATGCTGTTGCCCATCATTATATTTATATACTCTTTATTGTACATTACACACGGTTAACACAACAAGGAAAAACAATTTAAATACAAAAATGCCCAATGGGCGGTCTTATCGCGCAAGGCGATCTCTTCCAGACAACCTTTGGATGGACTGGAAGAATGGAAAGAGAAAATCGGGCAGTCTAGGTATACATGTAGATTACGTTCATATTATTACTTAGATTATCTAGACGTACTTAATATATTAAAAAAAGATTGTGAAATTCCTGTCATGACTAATATAGTGATGATGCCACGATTTCTTTGCCATGCAATCATTGCGTAATCGAGTGTAACAAAGGCCGATACTTCACGAATTGAGAAGCGAAAGCAATTTTGAATAACGCTTAAGGAAGGAAGCTTTTTTCGGCATTTTTTTTGCAAATCGTTTACTGTTAAAAGCTTTCTCTTGTGCGCAAACATCAAAAGACGAGGGTTTTTTAATGTTGTTCATTAAATTTGTAAATACTTACTATTTGGATAGAATCGTACAAATCCGCCGGAAGCGAAATAAAGTTAGAAGCAATTAAAAAGCGTGGCTCCACACGAACGATTCAGCGCGACGCCAGTAACGCGACGTTGATCGACATACCACGACGAATTAGTATGGAGATTCAACGCCGCGTCGATCACTGCGCTGTCGCAATCATGTGAAAGGGTTTGCATTACTCTACTAATCGTGTTCGGTCGATAAACGCCGGTAGTTAGCGCTGCGCTGAAATTGCTTCTGTGTGAAGGCTCTATTAAAACATTTATGTGTGTGCGTATCATTATAATTAAGTGAACGTTAAAACACTGTCTACGTTGTAAGTTAGGAGAGCGTAAATAATGAAGTTCAATAAGTTTAAAAGTTTTTAATTCTTGCTTCAGTAAAGCACGAAGTTCAAAGAACTTTATGAGAATAAAACATACACCGGCTTACACAAACTCAAATGAAAAGAAAAATTAAAGCTAAACTTCAGGACGCAGATTACATTAAAAGTAAACGGAGGTCACCAACTTGCCGTAATCCTTATACACCATAATGTTCAAAGCCCAACTTTGGACCCATAAATTATTCAAAGTTTTACTATCTCCGCTTCTCTCAGTTTACTTCCTGATTGATTAAACATAGCGAAGTACCAAGGTACATTTTGTGGACCAGACTTATCTGATAGAAATATCTATGAGGTTTTATTTACACATACCTACCGCACACATGAAATGACATCTATTTAAAGTAAAGTTTCTTCAGCAATTAGAGAAGAAGATAAGATCAAGGCGAGTAGTAGTAGCGAGTAGTTTCTTAATTTCGCCAGTGGTTTTCGGACTTATCTACCTTTGTAAGTTTAGAAAAGTAAATTAAATTAAATTTTCTATACTGTCATCATAACGTTGGCCTATCGGTTCGTTTTCCTTTCGTATCCTGTTGAATCTATGGTTTTCCTGCAAGCTCCGGCCGTCTGGGTCCCGGCCCGACTCTTAAAAAGTAGATTTCTTGTAGATTATATTATAAACAGGTGCAGGCATTATTGCATGCTGGTGCTCAGCTTATATTAGCAAAATTCTTCCGTGAATGAAAGCTTTCAAAAAATTCTAGCAATATGCAACAAAAATAACCGTGTAACGTAAACCTGAATAAAACTAAAATCTGTCTGATTCCCGGCTTTGAAACAGGTCCGTCGTTCTTTAATAGCGATTTATTATTTACTAGCGACCCGCCCGGCTTTGCACGTGTACGTTTTATAGCTTAAAACCTTCCTCTTGAATCACTCTATCTATTAAAAAAAACCGCATCAAAATCCGTTGCGTAGTTTTAAAGATCTAAGAATACATAGGGACAGACAGATAGCGGAAAGCGACTTTGTTTTATACTATGTAGTGATGTGGTGAAAAAGCGCTTTCCGAGTCATACGAGTTCCAACACGATGGATCTACAACGCGTCATTGCGTAGTGCCAGAGATCTCTACACTAACAGTCGGAAGAGCGAATGATCTGGAAAGGGCTGAATCAATTCCCATGAAACGTAGCTTTTAACCATACAGATTTTTACACAAAAAAACCGCATTGAAATCGGTTGATCCCTTTGGGAGCTACGATGCCACACAGACAGACAAAAGCTTCACTTATAACACTCGTCTTTTTGTGTCGGGGGTTTAAAAGCAACAAGTGCAGGTTCGACATAATGGAGTTTAGGGAAGCTCTTACAAAACGTACAGGGATAATATTATCCCAAAATTGTTTCCTTGTCTTTCGCATTTAGTGGCAGCTTTTCTACGGATCTGTTATTTTTGGACCAACGAGATAGCAACTTGTTTATTCCTATATTTTATTTTTATTTGTTATTCCGGTACATCCACGAATAGGTGATGCAACGCAACAAAGGAAGGCATACGGCACGATGGTAACATAAAATAAATCGCATGACCGTTGAACAATCTAAATCAATGTTTGTTACTTTCCACCATTAATTCTCTTTTACGAGCTTTTATTTAACTTGCTTCGTTCGTATGTGTTTACGGTTCAAAATTGTATGTTGTGAAAGTGAGGACCCACCCTTAACTTGAAATGAAAATTGAGGTAAATATTTTGTATAAAACCTACTGAAAAATTCCATTGTTAAAAGAACATCTAAAAGAAGAAGATTAAGAACATTGTGATACAGCCTGTCATTTTTGTTCCATAATAAATGCATTTTTACAACATTCCGTAGCTATCGTCTGCTACCGTTTTTTAAAAAAAATCAAATTTCTACGTTACAAATTCCAACATACATAAGTGTACAGACGCCAGCACATCAAGCTACCCGAAACTGTCCAATTTTCCCAATGAACTTTGAACCTAATGCTTTTGCGATAAAAATGAAAATCTATTAAAGAAAGACAGATTGTAGTAGCTTTATGTACTAGCGTCTGTATAAAACAGAAAATTCTAATTAAATATATAAAATATACATAGAAAACAATAAATTCTAAACGTAAAATCGGTCAGCCTTTGAAAAGAATTTATCTTAGGTAAAACCATGTGGCTAAAGTGACTTACTAGGTTTTAAAATGATCAGAGGCAGTGAATGGCACTTACTAGGTATCTATGCTTAAATATATCTGCTTATTATGTGAGTTTTCAACGCTGGTGTTTTTGTATTTGGTAGAGACTTTTTAAGTTAGCAAGATTATGTAATAAAACAATTTTTGTAAAAAGTGTCCCTTACTAGGTTTTGAAATGGTACAGCCGAACTGCTTCCCCAAGTTGTGTTGTCGTAACATTTGCCTCAAGAATTATCCGTGTGAGAAGACCTCATTATAGACACAGCTGTAAATCTCAGTTTATCACGAGGAGATTACCGAGAGAATCCTCCACCTACCCGGCCTGAGTTATTGTGTTTGTAAATAACTTATTTCACTATACTCACAATGTACTTTCAAGAGAACTAAGCTGTTATTACTCTTCTAAAATAGTTCTTAGCACATTTTCACTGGGTATAAGACAGCCTTTTAGGGTTATTCGTGCCAAAAAGAATGATAAATATGTACTAGCTTACCAAATTTCGTTGGCGAAACTTGGATTCCGATTGTGTAGAAAAATATACGAATCTATAATACGAGTAGGTGTCAGCTTATCTCACAGATGTTTCAGTACAACTAAAATTGGAAAACTTTGATGCCTATTCTATTTTTCTCACCCACAAACTTACTTTCTTAGAATAGTATTGTACATCTACCATGTTTTTCCTCTGCATCACCCTAAGATTGAGTCGTAGAAAATGCCTAGGCATCCTAGAGCAACGCGATCGTCGACCCGAATCATCAATGACCGTGTAGCTTTATGCTTGGCACTAAGATTGCATAGGCACAATTCTATACTTGTGTTTAAAGTTGTTTTTAAGTAACCCTGCCCTACTCTATGATTTCTCCTGTTTCGTGGATGCGTTAATAGACAGAAATGTTCACATGTACAAACACCCAGACCAGAAACAGCTGCCTGTAAGCCATATAAATTTGTTCCGTGCGGGAATCGAACCTACAACCCGTAGCGCAGGAAGCCAATCGCTTAGCCACTGCGCCAAACGTGCTGACACAAAATACACAAACGAATAAATAGCATACCTACCTACACTTAACAATATAGATCAGTCTATAAATATATCAATTTCTTTTTCAGGTAAGTACCAGATGGCGATAATTAATCTTCAGCACTTCACAATCAATTATTACACGTGACGTAACAAGGGCGCTTCATTGAGGTAAGCTCACAATTTTCAGAATGTCTCATAAATCAAAATATGTCTCATCTCACGTCTATATTCTACAGCCATAGAATCGATACTAAAACGTCAATCAAAATCTCGGCGACGACGACAATGTTTATTTAGTTTTTATGCCTCTGGAATATGAATTTAACATGGTTTTATTGTGTTAATAAACCAATGTTAACATATATACGTTTTATAAGACTCCCTTTCCAATAGAAATATAATTTTATCATATCAAGCTTCTAATTTGTCTCCCTCGGTATATACGACCTCATAGCACGTTAAATTTACCGCCTAATTTAAATGGGCTTCAAAGGGAAACGGTTTTTACACTGAAAAACCAGGCCCTATGAAACGAAACGCTGAAAAATTGTAATGGTTTTGCGGATTAAATCGTTGGCATAAGAATTGTACATCGAAAGCTTAGATTCTGTTCATAAATATTCAACATGTAAATCTTTTACTGTACTGCAAACGTTACGCGTTGAAACAATTTGCTATATGGCCCCGCCGTTGTAACAAAAAGTCCTAAGTATTTTTGGAATTGCTATTGGGCCATTTCCTTTGCTCGGCAGTAGACGGCGATAAAAGTTGGTCACATTTATGAGATTATTTCATATGCGCGCCTGTGTTCAACGCAAATTGCTCGTAAATTTGAAACGTTAACGTTAACTTGCGACAACCCCAATCCAAGATTGTGCTAATTAGTTAGCAAATATTTGAGTTTATCTATTTATGGAAATGCCTTTGTTTAACAATGAACTCGTCACGTTTTAGGTCGCAGTAATGTTCCAAATGACATACGAAAATGTGTTTGGCCTTCTGTTTTCCTCAAAACATATTATTCTCTCTTGCTATTCGCCTTACCCCTGTGATTATTGTGAGGTTGACCTTTCTGTGTTTCTATTTGAGTTAATCTTATTTGGTTGGATTTTCTCTTAGATAATGACAACGTCACGTACAATCAAACATTGCAAAGAATAAAAAAGATGAAGTTATGTTTCTGAGCAAAAACTATTGTGTTGTTTCGTAGTTTTATAATTAACAAGTCATAATTCTGTGCTTCCGAGTGAAATCTCTATTTTATAATCTAATTAAAAGAGTAAAGCGATTTTAAGATAAAGCAGCAATAGAGCAAAAGCAAACAAAACAGTTCAGGTTTCCATCGTTGAAGAAAATATAAAATTATGTTATTATTCACACAGAGAAAACTACTACGCAGTAGAGTCTATTAGAATAAATGTTTTCACATTTCACAGTGTAATACAAGCACTGTTTTCTATAATATGACGGGTCTCACATGCAGGTATTGTGTGACGTAAATATGTACATATACAAACATATCTACAAATTATGTTTACAATATGTGGCGTCGTTCGCACAAAACGTTGCAATATAGATAGGTAAGCTAGCATTCAGATATTAATTCCAAAAAGCTATCGCAAAACGTCATAAAAAATATTTTGGAATAGGAACATACCACGATCATCAATCTGTTTGTCAAGCTTGGTGATTAGTACAATATTCCTTCAAAGGGGGCATTTTAACGGTCAACGAGAAAACCCATGTTCCACTAGAGACGTTCACGGGCTGGGGCCTGATTCACCTAACTAAAGAAGTTTAGTTGCAGTATAGTTGCAGTTTAGTTTCGATTAAAACAACGCTTTTCATATTCTCTTAATAGGCGATCGCTGTCAGATACACTTGCGTGAACTTAACTGCAGCGTCACTGCAACTTGATCGGCGCGTCAATTAGCCTACTGATCACCATGTCTGGCGTAAACCAAGCGTGGTGATAAATCTGTTTATCACAATATCTTATTTAATTAGGATATAGAGGGATGCTGCATGGATTCTGTTGACTTTATCTTTCTTCCACAAGATGAAAAGGCGAAGCCCGTTCTTAAGCGGAAGAAACGCGTGAAAATGGGATGGGAATTTTCTGGTTAAATTTCCGTATTCCGATATATCGTGCCATCTCCTATAAATCACTCATATGCAAAGGAATCAGACATTCAGGACTATCTGCCTTTTGTGTTGATTCCCATGTACCGCAGCGTTCCGAGATGCTTCGTTCGTAAATAGACAGACGAACAATATACACACTTTTGTTCCCACCCCTACAGCTGTACCTTTATGTCAAGGATACATTTCACATTGGAAAGTCGACGAAGTTTAATATTTACAATTCGTACTGGTTTGTTTGTTACATAATTTGAATACCAAGTACTTAGTTAAGACAACATCTTGTGGACAAACATATTATGCCCAAATATGTTAAGACATTTTAGTTGAAGTTGTTCACTGCATATTGTCTATGCAGTGTTTCGTAATTTGATCTTGTCATTTGAATGATAATTCTTTTGTTTACATCTAGAATGTTCCAATCTTTAAAAATACATTTGAATAATTGTGAATGGTATGATACTTTGTAACATCGTGACACTTGTTATGACAAAAATCCGTTGTATTATGACTCAAACAGGTCCAACTAGGTTCAATAATTATCTCTAAAATAAAATGCAACAACACAAAATAAATGAAACAACCATACGCTGGTAACTAAGGGAGTGGCCACACGATTCGGCGACACCAACCATTTTGCCGCATCGGCGTGCACACGTAGCATGTGGAACGGCTCTTGCGGCGCCGCAGTGAGCGGAAACAGCAACTCCGTCAACACATCTGCGGTCTGCGACATCGGAGCGGTGCCGCTCCGGCGCATACACCCTCCCCCCTCGTCTTGGTCCGGTGAACGTGCGGCGCAGCGTCCTACAGCACCGTGTGGTATACCTGGACATTTGTATGTATTACGCCGCAGTGGCACCGCTCAGGCGGCGCTCCAGAGGCGCACCGCATCGTGTGACCTCTCCCTAAGATGGGGAGCAGTGGCACTAGTGCAAGAGGACTGGCTCTGAAGTCATATCTAGCTAGCTTAATGACTTTGCTAAAACCTCGCTTTTTGGAAGAATGCTTGCCATAGGCTAAACAGATAAATATTCTACTACAATCTACAAAAAGAATTACTATAATTAAAAACTTGGTCGACGGATGTTAAACCGAGTACATCTAACTAAGTACGTACTTAACCATTTGGCTTAAACGGGCAGTAAATACTTAAGCTTAATGCTTGTCGGTAAGTTGTCACAACTTCAGAACATAAAAGTAGTTAACATGTCTTCATGCTTAAATCTACGAAGGGGTAGACAGTGGTAGTTATTTCACGAACAAAGTTTGTTAATATCCGACATTTCGCCCCATGTAGTAAGACCGAAGCTGAATCCAAGTTCTTGAAAGTTAACTAGGACGAAGATAATAACTCCATATTCAGCGATAACTGGACATCCGGAAACTCTAAATTGCCTATCATTAAAAATGATCTATGTAATTTTAAAACATATCTGAAAAGTAACTGAAACGCCTATACAAGATTAGTTGGAAAGGGGGTACTAATCCGAAAGGGTATTTAAATACTCATAATATTTAATAACTTTTGTTCTACAACTTTCCCCAAAAGTCAATAGTTTTAGAGAAATAACTGTTCAAAGATGTCATAAATAACGATAAAATCTATCTATCATCAGCTATATTAGGGCCATGCATTAATAGCCCCAAGTTCCGAATTCGCACCTAAATCAGGGTTGTCCATTTTATGAATTGAATAAAAAATAATAGTTTTGTATAGAAATAAAAATACCTAATCGAATTTTGAAATTTTAACACTTACAGTCATCATTGATACTATACGTAGCCCGCGGATTAGTACGCCCATTCCGAAATGAAAATGTAGAAAGAGGTGTCCTGCTGTACAGCCAGAGTTCGCCAAAGACTGTCTCATGGGGCTGGAGACCCGGGCTGCTCCTGACTGAAAACACTGCCCGAAGTGGTAATCGAACACAGGAGCTCACCCCCAATAAGGTCACTTGAGACCACTATACAAATGGCTGCCCAGTAATGATTTATGTATTTATGCATATATAGGTGCGAGCGTGTGCTTCTGTGCGTTCAAACGTACACAGCGCACACTGCTCACTGACTCGGGTATCCCTTATTGAATTTCTCTTGGCATGATCTAAGTGAATATTTCAGTGTTCTTGACGCCTATTTTTAGTGTTTTGGCCGCAGGAATCGTTAAAATTTCGTCACGTTCGTCGCAGTGACTGAAAGATCCTTAGACGATGCTTGTTCAGAATGGAGGTACTATGAATATTACTTCGTATTCCTAAATGTGATTGAAGTTATCAAACGGCTTTTGCTTTCGACAACATAGGTTTTTTAAAGGCTAATACTCGTTGGTACATTACAGTACAGTCAGGAACTTTACTCATTCCATAGCTATTAAGAAAACAAAACTATTACCATAATTATTATACCACATGATAAAATACACCACCATTCAGCGAGAGACCATAAGCCAACCGTTTGCTAAGATTAAATCTTATCAAAGGTTACATCATACTCATACATAATTAAAGTAACTTAAACAAAAAAGGAACATGTTGAACTTCGTTCTCCACATTATTGTTTACTTTAAATAAAATTATTATTGTTCTATGAAATCAGATATTTATCTTCAGTTTAACAAAACTCGGTAACTTGTACTAAGAATATTTTCTTTAATTAATTAGTAAGTTGATACGAAAATAAAGAAAATACCAGTATACAGTATTATTAGTTTTATTTTTATATTGGTATTAGTGTAACTTCTTCAAACCCCGTCAACTACTGCTGACACAGATTACCCTACATGGGATTCTACAAAACTCAACTTGTATTCCAAATATTCTGGTTTTCTTAACGTAAGTCATTTAGCGCTCCCAGTTAACTGACTGCGCGGAGCGATATCGCGCTAGTCGTGCCCACCAGCTGTGTCGCCGTGCTTCCGATCATTTATACGTGGCATCGAAATGACCGAATGTTTGATTTTTAATTTAAACCTTCTAACGTGGTTTAAATACGCCCACCTACCAGTATGGCTAGATTCTTGTTTTTTTAATCAAACAGAAACCGTTGTGACGTTAATCCATGCCAGCCAGTAATACATCATGTCATAGTGGCTTAAAAAATTGCACTCATTCGTTTACATACTCTATTGGCCACAATTCTATTGAGTAGGTAACGTAAACTAAAAAAATGCTATATTTTATTTCCAAATTAAATAAGACAGAAATCTGTTAAAAGAAAACTATAGCTGGCGAATGAAGCTGAACTACAAATCAGCATCCTAATTGCGCAAAACACTCGTAATAACTTATGGCTTTGATTTTGATAGGTTAACAATTTCCATAGCAACGTATGTATTAACAATCCGATTTCGCTACAACTATGTACCACGCAATGAATATTAGATAGATAGATATACTTTATTGTATACTAAAAGAAATAAAACAGAAGGAATACACATAATTAAGAACAGTACAAATGGCGGTCTTATCGCTTATAGCAATTTCTTCCAGACAACCATTGGATGGAAAGAATTGCTAAAAAAAATATAAAGGCAGTTTGCAGCGTACAAATATATAACCTAACAAAAATCGGAAATGAACCAAATAACTAAATGTAAATACATTGTTGTATTGTCAAAATAAAAGCTATTAAAATTACGAATGTGATACGCAATTCGGATGCTGATTTTTTCGACCTCAGCTCAGGGCCTTGAATATGCCTAGTAGCCTACTAAAGTGTAACAATAACGTGTAAAGTACTTTCACAGGACAGACCCAAACAGGAACACAATAGTCCGTTCTAAAACAAAAATAACTGACGTCAGTCTGAAATCTGCCATGCTACTGTGGAATTGGGATAGACACATCTGCCGCATGTCAGACGACCATGAGGCAAACTGACAATCCAATGAGTCCCTTTAAGTGGCAAATGCCAACGCGGCAGACCTGACCTAGAGATGATAAGATGAACTGGACGACTTCCAAAAGGACCCTCACAGCAACAGACAGAGAGAAGTGGAAAGAAAGTAGGTACGCCTTTGCCCTGCAGTAGTACATTACAGGCTTATAATAATTATAAATAATAGTTTAACAGCTCTAAAATGGTTCCGGCTCTTTCTTTTTACCTGTTAACCTTTTGAACGCCAAGCTTTCAATACCACTCGCCCTACGCGAGGCAGTTTTTCAGAGTCAGATTTAAATGAAAACGGCTAATACTATAAATACAAAAAATATACCAAGATGAGGTTTTTTAGACTTGGAAATTAAAGAACATTAATCTATTGGACAATATATTTATTTTATTCGATACATCGTTATCGGCGAATGAGAGCAATATTTTTAGTTCAATTCGATCGATGCTACCGAATTGCGCTATTAGCTGCTTATACATATATCCGCCCAAGGTAACAATCAGAGAGGAAGCAAGTTGTTATGATGTACTTACGTGAGGTTTACGAATACGATAGTAACCCGTCACTGGATATGCACAAAGAACACGATAATTTATTAGGTACTTATTTGGCTGCGAACGGTTCACTCATGTCAATACGAACATTGTACGAAAGAAATATTCATATTTGCTTTCGTTTTACTATTCCTTCGTTTAAGGAAAAGGAAAGCAAGGGAAATACGTCATAGAGTAATTCTATAGGAAAAAATCCGGGCAAAACAGTGAACTATCTTACGGTGATGCTATTTGATGCTGAATTGCTGACTACTGATCAGTGTCGGAGGTCATGAGCGGCCAAGGTAGGGATAACATTTTGCGCCCCCCAAAAAAAACACGCTAAATAAAAAAGGTATTCAATTAAGCATTTTGTTAAAAATTAAGGCAGTAACGATTTTATCTGATAATTATTTTGCATTTAAATCAACATCATATATTTTAACGCGAGATCTGCTGCGGTTTTCTCAGTTAGATGCATATTGAGTGGCCTAATTTGTGCCCCACTAGGTCCTGCCCTCTGGCAGCCACCCCTAAGGCCAGTCCCTAGATGCGACACTACTGCTGATATATTATGATGACGATGATGATGGAACAAAATAAAATTAAAAAACTCGACTGTACTGATACTTCATATCTATTATGAGAAGAGAATGAAACAAAACAGTTAATCCCTAATTTTGGATAAGAAAACTTCATAGAAAGATAAATTACTGAGCACTTTGTTTTCGAGTTTGTTTGATTGAGATCTGTCTACAATTGTTGAAAGTTGGATATAAACCAAACCAATCGTTTTATTTAATCAAAACAATGAAAATAAATTGGAATAACGTTTTCTTTAAATCTAATCTTGATCAAGATAATCAAGAAGCTCTCAAGTATTTATGTCCGGCCTATATTTAATTATAGAGCGATAACAAAAACAAATATTTTTAAAGAACGTGTCGCGTGGTTGAACGTAAAATGTTGCGGATCGCTGATCGGAACTGGGGAGCACGCGGATAACTGAACACTCAATTAAAAATAACTCGAGCAACTTCATTTTAATTGAGTGATACTTATCGGATTCATAGGATTTCAATCATTATCGCTCGAAGTGCATAGTGGTGGCGCGGCCGATAAGCGCAAGCCGGGCGAAGCGATGGTGGCTGTGCTGCGGCGGCGGCGGCAGTCACAGTCGGTTGGCACGCGCGGCCACACGCGCCTTCCGCCGCGGGCCCACGCCGCCCGCACTCCCCCCGCACCGCGTCGCACACAGGTAAACAAACAGTGAACCTCTCCAACACACTCCATACCTAGTACCATAACACCCCTCCAGACCTATCCCCCAGACCCAGTTGTAGTGCTCGAACTTTGTCACCACAAAAATAAATAACATCTCTATTTAAGTGCCAGTTGCAGGTTTGGATTGTTAACAAAAATTTTCAGTGGTTTGTTTTCAATGATTTATTTTTGTAGTGCCAACTCAGATGTGTATGAATGACATAATCGACATCTACAAGTAGTCCAGGAACATGGCTCACCCTTAGCGATATACAAAAACAGCTTTGTAACATATTAATCGACGAAGATAACGGTACCTATGTACACGCAAGAAAAGCTGTTGAAATTGAATTCACCGCGGATGAACTCGGTAATAAAGCTGAACGTAAGTTAATAAAGATTACAAGGGATTTCGGAATGGATCTAGAAGATTCAATATATAATCACAACAAAAATCCACGTCATTAAAATAAGTGTATACGTAAAAGGATACATTTCTTCGTAACTACATTTGACAAAGGTGAAGCGTAAGTGGTACTAGTTTTGGCATAAGATTAAACAACCCTCTTATCGGTTCAGAGGCCTTGAGATGAGTCTGAATCCCACCTGCTTATCAAGATTAATGAGATGTTACGTTGGCGATAACAACACATAAAGTTGCGAACAAATGGTGTAATTAACAATACACAGAGAATATTCAATTTGCATACCGCTTTTATGCCCATGCAACATTCTAAGGAAAACAGCAAAATGAAGACAAGGGAGTCAATGAAAAGCAATCATGTGTCACTAATCTGTCGTTTTGTCGTGACTGAAGGAACTGACAATACTTGGCTAGACCCCAATACGTATGGTGAAGATCCAAACTGCCAATCACGTCAAGAAAATAGCTTTCAACAATATCAATTGACAGAAAATTCAACCGATCAAACCCAAATATCTTGTTGCTCAGAAGGCATGTACAGCAATCAATGCCGAAAATCTCGCCACCGATAGCGTTTTCAATAGTGGATCGGTTTTCGAGAGGTAATTTGAATACGTATCGAAATTTCGATTACCTGGAATCTATCCTCCCCACAAGCTTTGCGGTCCGATACACCATTGGCTGTCGGATTTTATACCTACATCGTCACACTGTCATCGTAATGGTGAGAACTAAAGACATAATTTAATAAGTGGCCCAAACTGTCATCTTTGTTTGGATTACTCGAGGGACTAACATTCAAAATGATCTCCATTTTGTCTCTTAAGTAGGTCAAAGATAATAACTCATAAATTTCAGGCTTAAATTTTTACGTTATAAGCTTGCAACGACTTTGAGATTAAAGGAGAGAGGATATTTCATTTTCAAACATCTTTTTAATTCTCCATTAAACGTTAAAATACTGAATGTAAATACACTGTTTACTGTTTTGAACTTGTTAATCATGATTGTTGTGAAACATATTGACACGATCGCCAATGAGAATTAGATTGAGCTGATAGCATCGCATCGATTCAATTCGCATTACCAGTAGTTAGTATTCAGTATTCACATTTTGTTATATTAACATAGATAAACAAGGTTACTGAACAATACACTGATAAATAATCATTATGACATTGCGAGAGATGGGCTATCGTTTAGTGCCTATTAATATTCCCAAAAAGCGATTGGTTCTCTTCCTAAACACCGCGGGCCGGACGTAGTTGATTTATTGCTCGTAAATTCATAATTGTTAGCAATGTTAACATCGTAAATTTTATTATTGATAGGCGAGGCGCTTGACGCGTTTAACCTGAACTATAACAGCTAGGTATACTAGAAGCTGACCCCAACATAGTTGGGAATGGCTAGGCAGAGCAACGTTAACTTCGTTTCAATGTTTGTTGTCGTGCCTTACCTATTATATTTTTCCCGTGGTATATCTATAACTATTCTAATATCATATGTTGAACCAATTTATTCCTTCTTCAAATATCTTCTCATTCCTCTTAATTTTTATGTCAGTCAGTTAAATATAAGTGGAATGGAAATATAAGTGTTTCAAAATCAATGAAAATAGTCGTGTTAAGTATGTGTAATATTTGTCGCCAGCCATGGCGTAAGTGAAATAAAAACAGCTGCTCGGCCTTGGCCACGGCACTCATCTTCCGTAATTCTTAAATTTTTGGCCTCACATTTAATTTTATTCAAACGAACATTTCAAAATTAATGATCAAATACTAACAAAACAAATTCTAGCCGCATCAAACAAACCGAAAGACAGTTTTTTGTATAACCCCTTTAAAATTCTAATTACTTTAAATTAGAATAATAATGCCTAACAATGATGTTTATAAATTCCGAGCAGCAAAATTAATTATTTTCACTTGTCTTTTGGAGGTCCTCTGTTCAAGACCTTTCCTCCATTGTCAACGCATAACCGTACATTTCGAAACAATTGTGTCCCCCAGTATACATTTGAACACACGTCTAAAGCAGAAAAAGTAATATGACATACAATTAATTAAATACCATGTCGTTAATCTCATCATTTTTATAACCTTTTGATTAAATATTCTAATTATTTTTCAAATTTATACAAAACAAAAAAGACTATCTTCATTATACAACGCTATGTAACATGAATATTTTTTATTACCTTTAAAAAGTTTCTAGACTACAAAAACCCCACATCATATAGTTTCTTCAGTAAATTGCTTAGGAAAACAACGAAATATGTAAATTTTCATCAACAAAACTTTGAAACGAAAATTCGTCTTTGACAAATTTATTCAAATCCAAAACTTATTTCTATCATGTACATAAAAACACAATTGTATTTAAATTGGATTGCTTACCAACTTTGCTTTTCAAAATACAAAATAGGTGCACCTCTTTCTACTCTAACCTTATTCGCTAACAATCGATCTTATCTAAACCACTAACCTAAACAATATGCAATTATGTTGATGCAAAATTTGTTTATCATACATCGATGGTTAATATCAAATTAGTTAGATTTATAACCGCAATGTTTGTACATATTTTACAATATCATAAATGTTATGAAAACGTGGGTTATTTTATGAACATATTTAGGTTTCGCTGAGTTCTGAAATTCGATAGAGCATGATACGTGTCAGTAACTCAGAACGACTTTTTACGACTTTAGCCCTTTTCCCTAACATATGTAGGACATATCGCAGATGTTCCTAGAACCCGTTCAATAAAAATGTATGCCAAAAATGAGAAAAAAATTAAGTTATCAGCAGACTGTCTCGAACGGACCTCAGCTTCATATTTTGTACTATCGATTACCAAATCGTATACCATTTATCCTGTATACCTAATGATTATACTAACCATTACTTTAGTTCGCGTTTAGCCGATTCTGATGGCTGACGATCAATTAGTTCCCGCCGCTGTATATGTATCTAATTTCTGCTAGAACTCTAAAACACACAATATTTCCATATAAATAACTAATCAAGATTACCGTTTACACTTATAGCATGAATTACCGTTATCGCACTCGTACACGTAAACGTGTCACATCTTCTTGACGTAATCCCTTTCGCTTGGTACTCTCCGTATGTCACAGTTATCTAGACTTAAGGCCTCTCATCTAATGCCTACTACCTTGCGACGTGTAAAACCCAGCACATTTTAACACACATTGTGAGGCTTTTGCTACGTAATTCGAGCTAATTATTAGTAGGTTTTGCTTCTCAAACAGTTGTTACCACAGTAAAGCAATTTACAGAACCCACTCTGCATCTTTCTTCCATTCAATCATACAGTTTTCCTCTTCTACACAATATTAAAAAAGTTTTGGCAGGCCGTATTTTGAGAATGCCATCAAAACAGACCGCATTTGTGTCAAAACAAACGATCGGATCGGTCTATATCGCATTTGCCGAGTAGTTGAGCAGATATTTACTAACGATCTTTATATTTTGATAGACCGCAGAGTCATAGTACAGTCGTAGAGTTTCCTGTCTACGATAAATCTAAAAGAAGTTTAGGCGACTATAACATAAGCACGCTTCACCCATTTTTACGCTTATTTGATTGATATTTTTATAACTGCATCCACATTCGTATATGCTGTAGCAGTTTTATTTGCGTTAAGGCAATATTTGCGTGATATTATTGCTTGTCGAAGATTGATTCATAATTTCGGGTTCATTTATGTTTTAATCGAAATTTCATAAAAGAAAACCACATTAACAATTTCGAATTTTCATATTTTACATAGCACTGAATTACTTTGACATGAATGGTACAACCTCGTCATCGCCAGGGCACATAGTTTATATTAACAGATTTCGATACAATGTATCAATCAATACTGATGTTGACGAGTGTTTGTGCCGTATTCTTCTTTCTCCTAGCCTTTTCCCAACTATGTTAGGGTCAGTTTTCAGTCTAACCAGATGCGGCTGTATACCAGTATTTTACACGGAGCGACTGCACGGATCTCCGCAACCCAGTTACTGGGCAATGCCGATATCGCAAGGTTAGACCTGTGTCAGACTTTCAGGCTTATGGCTACCCGTAACGACTGTCATAGGTAGGCTTGCCAACCTTAATGTATGAATTTACCGGGACTTTGGCAAACAAAATGCGGGACGTGGCAAAAAAAGCAGGACCCAACTGTCAAAGTATAGGGAGGCGAAAAATACAATTAGAATTTAATTTAAATAGTTTTATAGAATTTTTTACTTTGGCATTTTATTTTTTTACTTTTGTTTTCATACCAGTTAAACAAAACGTGCGTTCACTGAATTCCGACTTCTGCCCGAAGGTGTAGCCGTAGGTACGATAAAACGGGACAATTGGCGTCCCGCACACGTCTTTCGCGGGACGAGAGGTCCCGGCTCTCGCGGGACGGTTGGCAAGCCTAGTCATAGGTATTCGTAAGACAGTCGGGGCCGCCAGTTTAACGTGCTCTCTAAGGCACGGAACGGTCTTGATGTGTAACGAATGGTCACCCGTACACGGACTGACAGCGGCAAGCGCAGTCTCGCAGATCGTATGATCTGCGCGGTTGTGGCCATCAGCCCCAGTCTTTGTACCATATTGTCTCGCTAAAATTGCAAGACTCTCTAATAATGTCTCTCTTTAATGTACATCTTCCTTACTAGTCAGCACAAAATTTAAAGTAAAAATTAAAATTTTGTATCGGTACAAAATAAAGGAAAGTAACAGGATCAATGAGAACATTCGATTCTGATAAATTTCGTATTATCTCGACTATTGATCTTATCTATTACTCATTATATCACGCAGAACAACGTAATTGAATCCATAGTTGTAAATTTTCTCAATCACTTTGTTCCACCAAGCCGAAAGTTCCAAAGCAATTTCTTATACAAAGATCTACTTTACTTTTTTGTACAATGTTTCTCAAATACGAACTTAAATAGGTCATAGTGTAATTGAAATAATGTCGAAAACGAATTAATTTAGTTACCTTTCAACGAAATATTTAACATTTATTAAGACAAATGTTTCAGTCAATTAGTCCCTTTACTTTCATTAATATTTTGTGCGTATTAATTATCTTAAATTGTCTTAGGTTAAAGGATTATACATAGATTTTGATTGGCGCATCAAAGACTTTGAACTGTCTTGTTTTTGTACTAATTTTCACGAAGTCGCACAAAAAGACTGTCAATCCGAATGAAATTCTATAATAATGATCGTAAAACTACAAGAATTGTTAACGAGGGAAAATATCGTGTTACAAGCGTGAAATACCCTTTGTCAACGTTCCGGCCACAGTTGCTTTCAAGTGTCATTCAATGAAACTTTAACAAGAAAATATTCAAACATTTCAAACTGGCATCCTTGAAATAACCTTCCAAATTCAATGCCTGAAACTTATTCGTACTGGCCACCGTGAACAATAATTTGACGTGACTAATTTTTAATTTATTCAGTTTTTAAATACGCTAGCATCGGAGTTTTGTATAAATTTCCCTTTATGTTGACAGTGCAGTTTTGATGAAAGAGATTTTTATCTTTTAAAAATTTAAGTGTTGCAAAGAAAATTGTGAATCAAAGAGAATATTTAATACCAAAATCTGACTCCACTGTTTGTGCATAGTAAGTATTTATTACATTTTACTGCTGGCAATCCCGACGAATACATGTAAATGAGGCTGATTAGTTTGATTACTAACAATAACTGTATGCTTTTCACTACCGGCAGTTGTACAAAGAGCTTGTTAGTTTGTATGGGGACCGTAATCATATGAATTTTCACGTGGTTTGTTCGTCCACCGAACAAACCGGTAAAGAATAGGTTCCATTAACGGAAAAGTACCGCTGAAAAATCGGTTTCATTATGAAGTGAATTGTTAGAATTTATCAGACTTTATTTAACGTTATAGGAAGATCGCTTCATGAGCTGTATAAAGAATTCGACCCATGTGGTGTCGGAAATTCCTTTTGTCATTTTCTAGGTCTTGGAAAAGAAATTTCTCGATTTATATCCGATGGATTGACATCAAAGCTAGTATGAACACGCTCGTGAAAATACATTTTATCACCTCAATCTTTCCGGTCAATTTCCTTTACTACTAACATCATAGAATATGGACGCTCCCCAAATTTTATGTTTACTTGTCCCACAGAAATATGAGTCATCCCGTACAAAGTGTCTTAGTCAACAAAAACATAAATGTATCGTGACTAGTGAGGTAAGATTTTTACAGGTGTTATAAAACTTATGTATGAACACCTGTTCATACATGCGCTAACCTCATATTATGTAGGAGCAAGATAGTAGAGACAATACAATATTGTAGTATTATGAAGGTTGGTCGTGGTGAATGTTAGCTACTTTTACTTTATGCGCATATGACTGACGTTAATGAGTGACAGGACGGCTCATCGCTATTCAATGCAAATCACGATCGCATTATCGATTAACGATAATTCACTTATTTGTCACAGTCACAGTATTTGCTTTTTGTCCGCTTTATAACTCCTATAATATTGAGTCCTACGAATTCGACAATAGTGGACGATTTTATGATTTAACGAGAAAGTGACGTCAGTGTCAAGGGACAATCGAACGTTAACAGTTATTGTAAATAAAAAACAATAGACCCATTCAGCTCATATACTTACTCAACATTAAGTGAATAGCTAACACTACACACTGGCTGTGACGGATTTTCTAACAAGTACATATTCTCAACTAATAAAAATCAAAATTCTAGAGTTTCTTGTTCTTACTTAGTAACAATTGGGAATAAAGATTAACTTAGGTTTAATTTAGAGTTCTTAGAGCCATTAATTTCTAAAAAAAAAAAGAATTCGCCATCTTCTGTTTGTAAAACTTTGTGTATAACCTAAACTTAAATATAAAATGTAATAAAACTAAACAAGTAAAGAAGATAAACAATCTTAAGTGAACGTCTTCTAGTCAGCAATCTTTGTGATTAAACTTTCATGAGTCAGCACATCACATACGTAGTTATCTAAAGTATACAGACACAATCTAGTATATCTAAGAGTACTAATGAACGAAGAACTTCTTCATGAGGGTAGGCAAAAGTTTTACCTTCACACGTGTAAATTAGGTATCAGATATTAAGAAAATCAGTTTGAGTCAGACGGCAAAATATCAAGTGGCTATTACTTCTTGCAATATACTTAATGCCATTGACAACGTTTGGCTAAATTCATCGATTGAATCATCTGGTATTTGTATACAATTTCACACATGACACATAATGTAGCGTACACACACACACCTGTCGTAGGTATTTCAATGAACAGTAAAAATAAATGTAAGTAGGTACTTTAGTATTCGAAAGTAACATTTAATCATTTTTGTGCAAACTTTCTCACAGTATGTGTTTGTCTGCAGAAATAAAATTCTCCGTCTCGGCGTCTTACTCAGCTACACGAAAGGGATTAATTAATTTTTACGGCGAATTGTGAGTGTATGGTATGTAGGTAGATGTCTGCACTTCAATTACGTATGGTCGTAGTACTATTATGTATTCTGTGACATTGTGCCGAGATTCGCTGTATGAACCCTTTCTCGCCTTATCTCGATTATTTCCCGGGAGCATTGTTCCGTTATGCATATTGCAAATTGACTTTCCTGAACCTTAAAGATACAACTGAATATTTAAATTACTTACCTACAGTAAAAATCCTTTTGTATTTTTTTAGTATTGTGTCTACGAGTACGAGCCTATAATAACTAAAAATACGAACTTATCGTCACCCTCCACGCTAACTGTCGTAACTAGCAACTGATAATTTTTCAGAGAAATTCTCTAAGAGTGACGTATCTGCTTCAAATGAATAGAAATAAATAAATAGATACCTTAGGGCTTTAGGGCAATTACTAACCAAGCGACGAGTAAGCCAAGAGCAATATAAAAAAGTTATTAATTCATTAACAAAGCCACAGCTAACGCAACTTCTGAAAAATTATCATTTGCTAGATACGACAGTTAGCGCGGAGGGTGATTCATTTTATTTAAAATTAAAAATACGTAAAGTTAAAACTAAAAACTTTACACGCGTCTGGAGCAATGGAGTCATGTGAATTATTGTTCGCGACATTGTAAATAGAGACAAAAGACATAATTTCTCATCTTGTAGAACATATTTTATTCTTGGACGGTAAACGAAAGTTCTAACACGGATTTATTTTTTCATTGTCAGACACTGTCGCCGGGCTAAGTATTTTTAGTTCGTTACTAAAAATAGGTCAGTACCTACTATTTTCTGGAAATAGTTTTAGGAATATATATTGTATAGTTAACAGACTAAAGATGAGTCAGTACGTTAATTATGAAATACGTGATGTAAAAATACTCTACTAGTTACACGCATGAGCTTTTTCGATAAACGTTAATTAGATTCATGTACTGTAATAAAAATATTCATGTAGGCACCTACTCGTTTTTATTCTTGTTCTACATAAAGTGCTTTAAAAAAATGCTGTACAACTGCGGTTAATTAATCAACCCGTCATTGTGGTTTAACATTTTATTCCCTTTGTTTAAACAACCTTAATCAAAGTCGCCGTAACATTCAGTAATACATCTAAATATATTTGTACCTAGGTACTCTATAAATAAATCAACCCTGCATAAATCTTCTGGCTTCGCTTTGAATTTCCAAATCATTGTAAATGTTT
Organism: Amphipyra tragopoginis; assembly: GCA_905220435.1. Taxonomy (NCBI): domain Eukaryota; kingdom Metazoa; phylum Arthropoda; class Insecta; order Lepidoptera; family Noctuidae; genus Amphipyra; species Amphipyra tragopoginis. Next base: position 16,869,614 of record HG991997.1, read on the forward strand.
ATGTAACGTCCAACATGCATTCTACTTTGTCCATTCGATTATCTTGTCCACTAGATCAAATTTCTCAGGAGGGGTTGTAAACCCTGATGCAATATATAATATTAAACCTCACTTGGCCGAAACTTGCCAAGTTCGCGATGTAAATGTTGATAGCCCATAACAAATTTCCTTTCGACCCTATCACTCCATCTAAATAAGTTTTCATGAAAATTTCAGGTCTCAGGTCTGATCGATAAATGACCCGCCCACTTTTTGACAACCGAGCAACGTAGCGGAGTGTCCGCTTTATGTGTTCCGGATTAATTCCGAGTCGTCGGTCCAAAAATCGAACCTAAATGACTGGCAAAAGGTTTTTCATATGGTTTTGTGCATCTGTTTTTGCATCGAGCTTAAGCTATGTTTCTATATATACAATACTTATAATTCTAATATGAGTGCACAACGTAAAGATTTGATTTTCAGTATCTATTTAATTTTATTGTAATTCGCAATTTCAAACGTGCTCAATACACAAAACTAGGTATCAATATTTTGCTTCAATGTCTCATGAACTATCTCCCAAAGTGCTTACTCGTGACCGAATCATACGAGTATCTATTAATTGAAATAATGCTGTGGTTGACACACAGACAATAATACCTGTATAATATAATATGGCTTAGATATAATTTTATTCTAAGATACTGTCTGAGACACAACAAGTATTCTCAAAGCATTTTAATTTATAGAGCTAATAAGAGGCAGGCATGATTTCCACTATCTGTTTTATACCTACATTTTGATAAAAAACATAATACAAGACCAATCGAAAATCGTGGGATCTTAGCCTAAAAACGCGACAGAATAGAAAAATACGATTTTCCAGACTACCTAAATCTAGCAATGTTTTTCTTAATAAATCTTGAAAATAAATGGTATTCATGTTTTTTTTTTTCATTTTAACCAGCTTTTCTGAGGATACAAAACAAATATGTCGGTACTCAAAATAAAACTAACTATACCCTTATCACCGCAAGGTGAGTCCTGACGTTTCTCTACAAAACGTAATCAATACAAAGAAAATCAATGGATATTAAAGCTATTTGACGGTTTTAGATGATCTCGTCTACGTTTTTTCGAAAACAGTCTTCTTACGGCTTCAATTTACGAATTTAACGCTATATCAGGACTCATTGCGGTTTAAAACATTGAAAGGAGTATGCTTCGGTGGTTTGGGCATATTGAAAGATTGAGTAAACGGCGATTAACAAAAAGAATTTATAAGGCGAATGTCAGTGGAAACGCCAGTAGAGGACGCCCTAGAAGGACATACATTGATGTTATTGGTGATGTTCTTCAAAAAGACCAGGTGCGTAGAACTTTCAACCGGCGTGCGTGTATGACAAGATGTATGACCGTGGACGAAGCGAAAGGAGTATGTAAGGATAGTAGAATGTGGCGTTCTACAGTTTCTGCCTACCGCCATGGGAAAAAGGCGTGAGTTTATGTATGTATGTGTGTCAGGACTCATCTTTCGTTAAAAAGAGTATGGTTCATATTGGAATATTTAAAAAACACGGTCCCAATAAATTTTTTACCGACAACAACTTGGTTTTAGTTTACCTATAGTTATATTTACCATAGGTCAAGTCAGCCGCCTTTAAAATCGACAGCAAGCTAAAGTCGACTCTCCAGCAGCCTAGTGTTTACCCAACTACGTTGGGTTTGTCTTTCATTATACTACACCAGCTTGAGATTACTGACTCAAAGAATAAATATAGGTACATATTTCAGCTGCAAGTCTAACTTTATTCCTTCATTCGTAAAGGAACTGTTGTGTTTTTCAAAGAATGTATATTTTCAATCCACAACTAAATAGTACATTAGTTACTTATCATGTTATGTCTAACGCTAGTTACAAGAGTTCAATTGATAGCAATAGGTTACTATTGTGACGTCAAACCACAGTAACCACGCATGCATTGTTGATTTATGTAAATGCAGTACCAGCAATGTTGCATTATGACCTACATGACTTCAACCGGACGGTGGACCACAATACTTACGAAGCTTGAAATATTTGGAACTATGGCTTTGATAATGAGACAAAAAAATGACAAATCACTACATAGTATAAAACAAAGTCTCTTCCCGCTGTCTGTCCCTATGTATCTTTAAAACTACGCAACGGATTTTGATGCGGTTTTTTTTTAATAGATAGAATGATTCAAGAGGAAAGTTTATATGCATAATACATTGCACCCGTGCGAAGCCGGGGCGGGTCGCTAGTTAAAAATAAAAATGCCACTTGTTTCCCCTGTACGTTTTTCGTTTTATACAAGGAGTCCCAAAAAATAGTGTCAAGCGGAAGTCTCAGGAAGAATCACCCCCATGTATGTTCCGCGATTTTTTATATGTAGTTTCAGATCATTAAAGTCATACTTACTGTTTTTCATGACATGACATTTTTGATCATCGTGTCATGAACAGTTGTGACGAATACGTGTTTAATTTTAAATTAGATTTTCAATTCGTGGAATTTAGAAAAAAAATGACATTATGGTCAGAGTATGGTTAAAACATGAAAATAAATCATCACTCGAAAACTATAAAAATCGCGGAACATACATGGGGATGATTGGACTACCACTTGACACTACTTTTTGGGACAACCTGTGTAAATCAAATAGGTAAAGTAGCATTTTTTTAATCTTCTTGTACAATACAATCATAATTGCTTTTAACAATAAAGCCCGTAGAAGATTGTTCAAAGTAATCCTAAAAGCAGGTAGATGGATTTTGATGCGGTTTACACGACCGCACGGGAAATGTTATTAACGTTTAACAAGAAGGTGGGCCAACATACCTATTATACAATACGTAACACAACGAAGAGCAAACCTTGAAACTGGTGGATAGGTAGGTTAAGTATGATACGTTCATATTTATGATTAGTTACGGTTTACTCACGTGCATTTTTCGGGATTGCCCGACTAGTTTCCGAGTTTTCGGACCAAAACAGAGCTCATTGATCATGAGCTGAACACGCGGCGAGGTCGCGAGTCGAAAGAGTCGGACAATCCCGAAAAATGCACGTGAGTAAACCGTAACTAACCATAAATATGAAAGTGTCTCACGAAAAAAGTATGATACGATCATACTTTTCGTCACTATCCCCGCTATCCACTTATCACACTGTGCGATAACACGCTCATATTTCAAGCTTGGAAAATTAGGATTCATAGTGATTGTTTATTTCTAACTGGTTTATTATATTGTGCAGCTGATGATGATTAACAAAATTTACATCATCCTATTAAGATGATGTAAATTTTGTTAACCCACTAGAACACTGAAAGACGATAAGAAATATGAGAAAATCCAAAAAAGTGTATGATTGCATACTGCACCTACCCATCAACCAGTTTCAAGGTTTCCCTACCCATCAACCAGTTTCAAGGTTTCGTTGTGTTACTGTATATCGACGCTTGAAAGGCAAAAATTACCAAGCGGCATGTTGGCAACTTTAGGCTGAGCATCCACCAGAGCTGTGCTAAGCTGCGTAGCGAGAAATGTGTTTTGTAAGCACCAATAGAATCACTTTATTTACCTAGCTTCGCTCTGCGCAGCTCTGGTGGATATGGGCTTAGCGGAACGAGGTTTTTGTTCATACAAAACAAACGAGAAATGCTAGCGAGGGATGTGTTGCGAGGAATGTGTTACGAGGAATGTGTTGCTAAGAATGTGTGCGAGGATTTGAAAATATGCGCCTACCAGTCAGTCAATAGATGATGTTTGGAGGAGGTAAATGATCATTTGTACACATTACATATTCCTCGCACAGCTCTGGTGGAAAGGGTCACACCGTTTCACATCCTCGCTACACATTTTCGCACCGCACATTTTCCTCGCACAGCTCTGGTGGATGTCCAGCCTTACACTATTGCATTTTAAAGTTTTATTTAAGTTCAAAATCTTTAAATGCCAGTTTATTAAGCCTTTAAACTGCATTTAAAACGTTGGAATCAAATAGTTATGACAAATACGCGTTTTGTTACGTTTTTTTTAAAAAAACTTTTGGAATGCTCCAGTGTAATATTGCCAAAATGTCGCTTGGTAAATATTGCCTTTCAAGCGTTGATATGCATTCAGTTAATACATACTCACCTAGCATAACGGCATGCTTTTTTCCCATGAGCGTGGGCAAGCACTACGAAACGCCAGGTGCTGCAAGTTTTTATTCCATTGCTCGCTTAATTCGTAAAATTGTGGAAGTGAACTTGCTGATCCACAGTATGAAAGTCGATTGCAGAATTGAACTTGTACAATAAAACTTGCTAGTGGATTTTGCACTTTATATTCTCATTCGCTTCTTCCACGTTCATGTTATTTTCATACTTGCGCGCGGAAGTACTATGCACTTGACCTTATAGGCATCATCAATAAGCTCGCATATCTGTTACATCCGTTCTATAAATCCCCTTTGTTATTGGCCTCCCATTCATCCTCTCTATATGACAAAATCATTAAAGATAATATGTACAGTAGTTAATACTTAATGTTTTTATGTATAACATGCCACGATCGTAATGAGGATAGTTATTATGTCGACGGTAATAACTTGACCTGTGACACGCGTATGCAGCAATCTCATATATTATCATATAATATGGTTGTATAGGTACTACTATTCCATTTATTTCCGTGATATAAACAAACTCTGCAATCGTCCTATTTTACACACGTCACTTAGAAGAATCGATAGGAAACTCATTTGTCAAAATCAGTCCGGTAGAGCCGGTAATGTTATGAACATCGTACATCACACGTTCATAGACTGTTCATATACTTACCTTTGTTTATCTGTTATACATAAAAAACTCAACAAAAGAAATTTAAAAAAAATTGCACCGTATGTATAAAATGGGTTTCTCAATAAATTAACTAGCTGTACTCGGCATGCGTTGCAATGCACTTTTTCCTACTTACTACCTACCTACTACTTACCTACTACCTACCTTCAGAAACAAAATCAAAATAGTAAAAAAAAGTTAAAACCATTTTCATGCATGCGGTATGTAATCAAATGAAGAATATAGACATACTGAGACAATTTCGTTTTTTTTAAATATCAAAATTTTCTTTCATGAGAAACTTCTCTTGATAAATAAGAACGCAAAAAAAAATTACGATATCGTTCCAGCCGCTCACGTGTGATGCCGTGACCAAGGGAAATAGGGATTCATTTTTATATATGTTACGGCTAATAGCCGAAGTGCGGCTACACCTAGTTTTAGCCGGGTACAACTAGGTGCAACCAGTAGCAGTTGGTTAGAACTAGGTGGAGCTTAAGTCAACGGAGCCCCGCTGTGCGGGGCTACTATCTGCAGGGTTTAAAGTAACCTAACACGAAGGGGATGACGGGGGCTTCGTTCGCTCGCTTCGCTCGCTCACTCTAGCCCCCGCCATCCCCTTCGAACCTAATCTATACGTGTCGGGGTTACCCTTAACCATCGGTGTGCGGCTGCACTTAGTTCTAGCCGCTATGATGAAGGCTAAACCTAGTTCTAACCGAAGATAAGTAGGATAGATTTAAGTTTAACCGCATGTGGCAGGCTGCACCTAGTTTTACCCGGCTAAAACTAGGTGTAGCCGCACTTCGGCTATTAGCCGTAACATATACATAGATATGTTCCTTCAAAACTGTTTATTTTGTGAATTTGTGAGAAAAGGGACCTATAAGTAATACAAGCAAGTTCTGTAACTTTATCTTTCAAGCTAGCATTTTAAACTTTACTGAATACGAGCGTGGATACCAAAACAATTACTAAGTTCGCAAAGTTCTGCTTGAGACAATAATAAATTTTACGAATGTTAGATGTTTTCATTTCAAGAAGAAAACAACGGCCGGTTGTTTCACTTCAAAAAAAATACATTCTGTTCAACGAAAGATGTGTCCTGACGTAGCGGTCATTTTTTTTATTGTAGCCGTAAGTAAGGAGACTATCGAAAACACGTAAACGAAATCATCAAAAACCGTAAATTGGCTGCATTATACCTACATGTTTTTTTTTATATTTGATTTTCTTTGTATGGTAACGATTTGTAGAAAAACCCCAGAACTCACCTAAAGTTGAAAAGGGTATAGTTATCAAAAAGATATCTACCCATACAAATCTCTGCAGTGTAGATACAGTGAAGTCTGCTTATAACGACGACGAAGGGACATGCGATATTTGGTCGTACTAAGCGGTCGTCGTTATAAGCATCAGTAGACGTTCAAATATCGTGAAACTAATCATTTATATAAAAATATTGTCCATTATATCTCTACAAATTGAATGACAATCTCCATTTATAACACCGATTTAAACGTAAGCATTGCCTTGAAGTGATGTTAATTTACTAACAAAATTAAGGACGCTTCGTAATAACCAGAAGAAAATTCTTATTTTTCCTTGAAATTACGCGCTAAAAGCGGTTAGTCGCTATATCCGGAGTCGTCTGGTCGATATAAACGGCCTTTTCTCTTAACAATTTCAATGAAAACCAAACTAAATAGTGTTTGCAAGTCGCTATAAGCGCTTCGTCGCTTTAAGCGAAGTCGTGATAAACGGATTCCCCTGTAGTTCCTTTAAAAATGTTAGCGTAAAATGTTGTTTTTCTATTTTATCGTAGTAAGTATTAAAGGGTAAATTATACTTCTAATTTTATGGCTGATCAACATTTAACAGGAAATACGTAACTGATTTTCAGCTAGCTTAAGTTGAAAAAATCAATCTATGTCCACACTTTGACAGTTTGAACGGCTGTGTACTTTAAATTAATCAGTTTAAGGACCTTCATCAATTTCAATGGAATTTCGGCATTTCGGAATAAAACCGAACTCATAAATTACAATATAGTCAACACGGCACATGTGATTATAATGGGACCACGGTAACTCATAATCATTATCATCAATCAAGTATAAATGTCAACGTCCGAAAGGAAATGCAAGTCAAAATATTAATGGGGAACGTTACTATTACCAGAGTTTACGTTGTTCTTAACTATTGGTACATGTTATTGCCTTCGCGCACCGTACCGACAGTATTTTTGCCAAAAAGGAGTTGATTTGAAGTATAATATTATGGAAAACGCTGTCACCTGTAGTGAACCTAACTACTACAGTACTGATTTGGGGTTGTAAATTACAATCGGAATCCTTCATAACTTCTACTTAATCATAATCAACTGATAAACTATTCATTATGCACAGAAGACCACTCCTGTGAAAAGCTTTGTTTATTCTGGATTCACTATTAAAATATACTTTTTCTAATGGACTGCTTTTGGATGGTCCTTGCAGACCTTTCTTCGTAACCGGCTTTTTTTATCAAAACTTAGTAAAGTTTTTAAATATAAAATGGTAGTGATCATTCACTGTATTATGTAGCGATAGGATCAAAGAGATCGCCCGTTACGATCAGCAAATACAGCATTTTATTTATTTTATAACTATATTAATCATCTTAAAATAAACGTTGCCCCGCACTAGGATTTCTCCTGTATCATGGGTGCGTTTACAGACAAATCTCACATACACAAACGCCCAAACCCGAAGCAACTATCTGTAGGCCATACAAATTTTTGTTCCGTCTGGTAATCGAACCCACGACCAGTAGCGCAGAAGCTAATCACTCAGCCACTGCACCAAACGTGTCATCAAATTATTATTCGTATCGTATTATGCTCGTAGTAATTATTAAGGAGCTGCTAATAAAACCATTGAAACAGAAGAGAGTAATCACGGACGCAATCAGATTAATGGATTTCACAGCATGAAATTGAAAAATTAAATGATCGATGCCAGTAATCCATTAAACGTTATTAAAAACTACGTAACGTAAAATTTGCTCATAATTATTAAATCGGCTTGTTGTAGCGTTGGTCAAACATTTACTTACATAACAAACGTGCTAAGAAACAAATAGATCTATCTACTAATCGCGGTATAATAGTCTAGATAAAACAGATTGCTCGTCTTCTTTGAAATGCAATTAACTATACTAATCCTATGGCAACGTTTAAGACTTAAGTACTAAGTCATTGTCATAATAATATTTCAGCGACTTCGTTGCGGGATATAACTTTATCCAAGAAGTTATTATCTTCATTGTCGCTGCAGTTCTCAAGAACACAGCGGTACTGACTTAATACGATGTGCAATTTGACATAATGTTGAATCTGTGTGGATGATAAAGGTACGCTCAACCCAAAGCATTCAATCTGCGTTCACGGTGGCGGCCGCAGTGGCGATTAGTTACTGCAATTGTACTTGTATCGACGTATTCAAACCAAACACGACGCGTTTTGGACAAATTGGACGCCTCGACTTAAGCGTAAAGAAAAGGCTTAAGGCGGAATTAAACGGTAAATTTTTCGTTCCCTTCCGTTTTACATTTTGCTTTCATTCGTCTTCACTCGAAATGAAACGTCTGAACACAAAATGAAACAAAAGTGAACGTTAAATAAGAGAAAAATGAACATTCACTCAAACGAACGCTCTCCCGAGTGAACAAAAATGTACCATCTAATTCTGCTTTTACGGAACACCTTCCGTCTAGCGGGCCAGCAGTAAACTGTGCAGTGTACGGGCTGTTATGAAAATTATTAAATATACATATTTTCCTTGGTACCAACTGCTATGATTTTTCTCACGAAGGAAATATAAAGTAGAGTAAGGTACAAATGCAGTATCTAGCATGCTAAGCGCCGAGTGTATAACATAATACACCGCATACTTTCGTCCTGGGCCAGTATATTATTGGTTATACACCGCACACGCATTACTTCGGGAGGCTAGAGTATCAGTCCTTATCCCTTAATAAGGCAAAGGACATATATGTCCCATCAACATTTTGGAAGATATCGCGAACTAACACCTCCTTGTTATATTTTTATTTTTAAACCTAGCAACATCACAATTTTATACCATTATCTTTAATAGAAAAAAAAAATGAAACAGTAAAAAAGTTGTTATCTTTATTTGAAATATTTATAAAAATTGCCAAATTGTTTGTTATTTACATTTTCTTAAACCTTATGCCCTATTAAAGGTCATATATACACGATACCTTAAAGGAGAATGCCCATTTTTCTTCTGACCGTCGTTGCGCATCAAAAATGTTTGTATGGTGGCAACAATTGGATATAAAAGAAGGGTGATATCGTACTTTCATAGAAAATAAAAATTATCAATACATTTTGTGGGGTTTTTGATGTTCTTTCATTTTATGTTCAGTTTTGAGGTTAGTTTTGTAACAAACCTTTCACCAAAAAAATCTGTCCTTTACAGATATGATTTGAACTCACATAAGACAACAGAAAACAGATTCAAAAAATCAATGAATGATCCCAAATAAATAATATTTCATAGGTAGGTCATGCTGAAAGTAGGTTTGTACGTAGGTACCTATAGGAAGTAGAAAATAAAAATGCTTGAATAGAGCAATCAAATAGTTTTATTGGTCAATATTATATTATTCATAAAATGTGTCGTTTAAAAACGGAGCCGACGGCTCAACAGACCTAAATCGAGCCCAACTTAGATACCACAAAATCTTTGGTGATTTACTGCACAGAGGACACGGACCGTAGTCGTAAAAACGTTCTACACAATCCACACCACCAGCACAAGAACAGTAGAATGGTCTTCAAAAGAGTTCTTAATCGTGCAGGAATCTGAAGACACGACTGGACACGGACTCAATGCAATGATAAGTTACTTATTAGCACAACAAACTCAATAATTATCAAATAAAAAACAACACGATGCTTTGTTTGGTAGACAAATTGACAGTGACACTTTTGATAGCTCACCTTTCACATTGTTTTTTTTTTATAATTTTATTCATGACCATAGATGCAAGTCTCCTTTCACATTGGCCGTGACAGTGTTACCAACAGTTAATCTAAATCACCCTGGTCGTATGTGATTTGTCAACTAAAAAAAAGATTTAATTAGTAAAGTAATATTATTTAAAGATGTTAATTTAAAAAAATACTATTTTAATTCTGTTAAATAATAATATTAAAAAGTAGGAAGAATGACATAGTTGAAATTATTTTTAAAACTCAGCTTCTGTCCATAGGCTATCCCATACGATCGATTATGGGGAGGTTTTTAAAATTGGCAACACAGCTTTCACTAATATACGCCATTTTAAAAGTATGCAATAAAATCCAATAAATAACTAATAAATACAAAATATTAAATGCCACATACGATTTCGACCGAATGAACTAAGAGAAGTTAAAAAAATATTTTATAATTTATGAATATATTTTTAAAGCCATACTCTTTTACTTTAAAGCGATACTGTGTTTGGTCAATCTCCTTTTTTAGGGTATTTGCAAGCCTTGGCCCTCACAAAACGTTTAGTATATTTGGGTTCAGAGTACATAAAAATATCATTACACACTTAATGCCTAATGTCCTAGAGTATCAACAAAGAAATAAATTTAGAAACAGCATTATTTTCCCAAACACAGCTGCTGCACGAATACGCTCTAATGAATGAGATCACTCCATCACTATTGAACGATAGACCGAAAAGGTTTCTACGTGAGACATAAATTGGGCTACCCAATACTATAATAGATGGATAGTCCGGAAACCAACTATAAATGAAGGATGGACTTGTATTGCGATAAAGAATAAAAAAGTGAGATTTTTTACTAAAGTTTAGTATAGGAAACTGAGTAATCTTGTTTTCTTGGCGTCTATGCTTTGAATATCATCATCATCTGCCTAGCCTTTTCCCAACTATGTTAGGGTCGGCTTCCAGTCGAACCGGATGCAGCTGAATATCAGTATTTTACATGGAGCGACTGCCTATCAGACCTGGAGGTTGTGGACAACCCAGTAACTGGGTAATACGATACTCTTGGTAAGACTGGTTGTCAGACCTTCTGGCTTCTGACCAACAGTAACGACTGTCAAAGATCTACAAATGACAGCCGGGACCAACGGCTTTACGTGCTTTCCGAGGCACGGAGGAAACTCGCTATGGTAAATGGTCACCCATCCACAGACCAACCTCGGCAAGCGTGGCTTAACCCGGAAAATCGGTCTATGCGGCTGTAATTATTTAGCCACGAGCTCCTCTCTCTCCTCTCCTCGAGTCTATGCTTTGAATATACGTCTTTAATTTAACAAACTAGTGCAAGTGGCAATCACTTAGAGCATGAAAGTTTATTCTGGAAATCCTATTAGCATAGTCATCCGTTCTGAACGTATACTTCAATTTGGTACGAAGATTATTTTAAGTGAATACGTGCAATAGTATTGCATCACTCAAATACACACACATACACCCTTCGGGAGAATTCACACGTACCACGCCTCACGCATCGCAGCGACAAAAAGTGGTCAAGCAGTGGTTACGTATTAGTGTCGCTGCACCTTTGGCAACAAAATGTGGTCCGTGTGTATTAAACCATTCATTTTTATACGAATTAGTGCCCACGTGCCACGGCCCACGTGTTGTTGTTTAAGTGTGGTTGTGGTGTAGTTGTGGTACGTCTGAAACAAGCCTAGCATACGGGTAAAACGGGACCCTATTACTAAGACTCCGCTGTCCGTCCGTCTGTCCGTCTGTCACCAGGCTGTATCTCATGAACCGTGATAGTTAGACAGTTTAAATTTTCACAGATGATGTATTTCTATTGCCGCTATAACAACAAATACAAAAAAACAGAATAGATAATGGTACGGAACCCTTCGTGCGCGAGTCCGACTCGCACTTGGCCGGTTTTTTAGCTCTTGGCATTGTATACAATTTTCATTGTGTCCTACAAATCTGCAAGCCAGGGTCCTATTACTCATAATACAAGTGAAATCTTACCTATTCATATTTTCTGGACCGATAACGTCTCTGTCGTATCTAGAGCATAAATAATGTCATAAACTAACCTTCCAATAAACAATACAAATCACCACATATAATCACTCATTCTTAGTATAGATCTATGGTCTAAATACCTGTGAGTGCCAGTCACGGAATGCTTTTATGTCGTAAGGCACTACCTGTACAGCCGGCTATTCAGTCTTACTATTTCAGTCGCGTAAACTCGGCATTTGTTAGACTATCTTTGCGCTCAAAGCTTTGCCTAGAATTTCATGATACTGGGGTTGTATTCAGACTTCCCTATTCAACTAGCTTTCAATCAAAAGCCATAATATGCCTTATACTAGATAGAATTGTAACAAGATCTCATCTTTTTCATTTGCTGTTGCATATAAAACGTATATTGGTAGGTGTACACCAGTGCGCTTTCATGTTCATCTTGCGCTTTCAACTTTCAATGCCTCTTGCGTCAAGCGCATGCAATATTGATTGCCATAAGACGCATGCAGCTTATTGTCTACACCGGTGCGCCTCGGTCAGTCGTCAGTCGATATACAATAGACGGATTAGCGTGCGCTAGGGGCGCGCTTTTGTCGAACTAGTATTAAGGCATGCGCTATGGCGCTTCACGCATGCTTCAGACGAAGACGCAAAATGATCATGAAAGCGCACTGGTGTAGACATAGCTTATAGGTTTTATGTGCAACAACATAAAACAGATGAATATACAAGTAGACGTAGGCCAAAGAAACTATGGATGGATTGTGTGAAAGATAATATGGGTAAGAAAGATGTAAGTATTGTGACGGTGCAGCGGTGGCGACTAGCGGGGTGCGCCTATAAAAGGGCCCCACGTTGGGCGCCCGCTAAGCGTGACAGTATTGAGATGTCGATTGATGGAAGAGAATGGAAGAGGAATGCATGTTGTGCCGATCCCACCTAGAGTGAGATGAGGGCAGGGAGATGATGATAAAACATATATAGGTACGTACACAGAAATCTAGATAATAAGACAAGATTTCTGTACGTACGTACTGATCTATGAAGGTATATATCAAATACATTAGGACTTAAAGATTGCCCTGGTGTTAAAGACAGTAAATAGCACTTATGTTGTCTTATTTATTACCTTCTTTAGGAACGTACATACTTATCTATGAAGGTGCATATCAAATGTATTGGACGTAAAGATATGTTCAAAATTTATTACTCCTTGCTCCTCAAATACCCAGCCCCTAGACTACCAGAACTAACTCACGCCATTCTAAATAATTATAAGAAACTTCATACTCAGTCTCAAACTTGTTGAAATTTCTGAAATTTGTCGGTAGCTATAGCGTCGACGTTCCTATGAAATAAAATATATTCTTACAATTTAAGACTATTTTCGTGTAAACAACGAAGACATTTAGAAAAATAAATAATTGGTGTACCGATTTTTCTGTTAAATTCAACCTTAATTTTTTTTGACTGTTCTCTTTTCATTCAGAAACAATAATTTTACGTAAGTGATCAGACTTTTAGAATATTTCGTAGCTTATCACAGGTTATTACCTGTAGCGTAGGTCAGTGTCAATCAAACTGATAACCTCGTAACGTTTTATTATTTTTAATCGCTTTTTACTCAGCCGTAGGCCGTCCGCTGCGTTGAGCGAGAAAAGCGAGCAGACGCGTGCGCGTCTGTTTCTTCAAAAAAAAAACAATCTAAACACTCCCGCGCCACGCAGCGTTGGTTTTGAATTTGAGAGACCCAACACGCGGCGCAAGCATGTCTCGCTCAACGCAGCGGACGGCCTTAATCTCAATAATGAAAAAAAACGATTGAAAAATGCTCTGATTTTTAGTTTACAAAGTAAATTACGTTCGAAGTTCGATCAAATAACGCCCCAATGTAATTTCAAATTCGAAATTCAATGTTAGATTCAAATACACAGCGCTCTTGAATATTGCTTCATAGCCGTGCGCTCAGTACTAAGTTTCATTGAACCATCTTCCCAAATAATAGGTATGTTTAACAACGAGTAAATTGAGCTTTTGTTGGAACACATTTCATGTTAGTTCACGGATTATATCCAGCACTCTAAATAGAAAATGGAGATAAATTATCACAAAGCCGATCATTTTATCGAAACCCGTTACTGCAGTGGCAATCAATCCGATTAATTTGCGAACGATGTATATCGATTCAGGTGTTTTAAGCATCTGTATAATTTTAATCGAATGCAATCCGGCTGACGCTGTCGACGCGACCGGTGAGCTCGGACCTCGTTAATCGATATTAAATACATTAATCGATCACAGCCTATGCGGAAGTGAGTCAGATTTAGGCTATCGCTTCATTAATTAATAATTTGAAAGTGCTTTTAGCGCATTACATTATAAATAGCTATCATCGCGATTAAAATCTTCTGTAGATTCATCTCAGAAAGAAAGCGTTGTTTCGTAAAATGAGATGATCACTTATATAAAAAACTTCTACAGCAATAAAAGCGCACTGACTGTGTTTGTTTATATTTTTTACCAAACAAATAGAGCAATATCAGTCCTTATTCCCTTCGAGAAACATTTTTATAGCACTAGTCAAAACAAGCTGACAGTGATAATAGGGCGGAGAAAGCAAACTCGGAAGTTTGGTTCACTGATTTATAAGCAAAGTTGGATCGACCATTACGTCAACTACAAAAGGTTCGACAAATAGGAGATCGTACAAACCGAAACGCTTTGTTCTAAGATGTTATCCCTTAAATCCATCGTCAAAGTGAAGCAGGACACAAAGTATTTATAGGTAACCATAATATGAAGGTATAAATGTCAAGGGTGAAGCACCTACACCTAGGTTTGGTGAGCTAGAACTAGCACAAATATATGAACGGTTTTCACTAGGCTAGGTAAGATTTAAATACATTTAAGGTCGATCTTAACCACACAAAATAAAAAGCAACTACGAATCCCAAAGTTCAGGCTACGTAAACCGCGAAATGGATTGGTTATACGCTTGGCTACACATAGGTCTTGCCAGTTACCTATGGGCAGTCGCGGTGCGGCTTTTAGCAGTAACGAAGAAACTCGTGTGTAACGAACCTAGCTTAAACCGAAGAATTACTAGAGTAGCGTTGTAGCTATCTACAATTGTACATAGTTGAGATGTCCAGAGTTCGCAGCAGCGTACAATTCCACAGAGTTGAGGTGTCCAGACCTGGTATTTAAATGTAACGGTTATTTATAGTCTACTCGGTCCTGCTTGAAATACTAACGTCTCTATCTTGAAGCCCATAAAATATTTCTATCTTACTCGCGGCTGTTACATAATTCATATGTACATTTATCATTTCAATAAACGTGTTGAATTTACATTGAAACGTTATTATATTCTCAGAGGCTAAAAAATCTGCTCGTGTTACTAATAATATGATAGTATTTTTTGTTTTGCAGATAATTGATGCTCGAGATTCTCGAGTACCAATCTGCAAAACAAAAAGTCTCTCAACACAAAAGATATCAAAAAAGTTCTATTCCGAAAGTTTCAAACAACAAATTAGCTATTTTTCGAGAATTTGACGACCTATATCTAGTAATACATTGCTAAAATGTTCCAAATGACTTGTTCTAAATTATATCGTTACATGTACGACCATTTAGGGACCCAAATTGGTCTCTTCAGTTGGCCACAAATCAAAGTTAGGGTCTCAAAGGTCGTTCGATATTTATAATGCTTTCAAACTTACTCACCTAAATAAAGGGCAGTCATTATACCGAATTAAAGAATAAACAAGGTTGTTGATACTACAATTTGTAAGTATTGTTAATGTTAGGTTAATGCTAAAATATTCCGGTTCAACCTTAGTTGCAAACTTTGAAAATATTAATTCACAAACGCTTTAGGCCTTCCATTAAACTAGATAAGAATTACTATATTCTATTATACCTACCTAAAATATTATTTTAACCCTGTCTGTGCTCCAAGAAAAACAACGGTTAATCTGATCTAAACTGTTAACCAAATTTTTAACGTAGAACCTGTTTTTGTCTCTATTCAAGGTTTTACACCAACATATATAATTATATATAAGCCAAATTGATAGGGTTCAGGTTCGTTTGGCCCAAGTTCACGTGCGGGGCATCCATCAAAACGTCGCCTGGTGTTATCGCCAGAGAACCTTCGCCGTAGTGATTTGTGGCTGAACATTTCACTACTAATGTATAACTTATATACTAATGCCCAACAAACTGCTCTACACCACAGTATAATACGTTTACCTTTGTACCCTAATATGCTTATTCATCTCTTCTGTAGCATAGGTATTATACAAAAAGGATTACCCGTGTAATTTTTATAATACTTAAACATAAGGGTTTTTTTAATATTTCAAACAATATAGCACCTTTATACTGATACACACCATGCTTTGATCACCATACTGTAATCACCAACTTGCATACCCGTAAGACTTTTAGATGGAGTGGTATGGTCTATAAAACCGCCTAATACTTCCGCAAATCACCATCTATTTACTTAACTTCTTTACTTACTTCAGTTAAGGTCCTCTTGAATTTAATTAAACTTTCATGAAAATATAAAATGTTCCGCCTCTCATTATAATCAAAACATCTCAAAGCTCTAAATTGAACGGTTTCCATTTTCCAAATCTTTCGTACAGAAAAGACCCAAAATAGCTCTGAACACAATTTAAATTATAAAGTATTTATAAAATTTTGTGTCTCTTTATAAAAAATACTCTATAGTCTGTTCAACGAAAGATGACTAAGGAGATTGCTATCAAAAAAACGTAAACAACATCATCAAAAACCGTAAAATAGCTATATTATCCATGTTTTTTAATATTCTTTGTATGGTAACGTTTTGCAGAAAAATCCCAGGACTCACCTTACATTGAAAAGTAAAGTTGAAGAGAAAATCACTAATATCTTTAACTTAATTCGTTTCAGGCCATATAAGTTTATAGGTACCCTTATTAAAACAGAAAACTTTAACTGGGAATCGCAAATTCGGGGCGAGCGGAACTTTCGCTTTGACGACTTCAAGATAGAACGTACATGTATTGTAAATTTATAAGTATTATATCAAACCACTCATGTTAATATTATTTTATTTATATGCCTGTTTTGGGGATTAACCAAAACAAAAGGAATTTACATAACGCGCAATCATATGCAGGACGGTGTCACATTGTTAAATTCAACCTGATATTACAATAGGCAGCTGACGTATCGACAAGCATCGAGTAGACCGATCCTGTCGGAATAACGCGATTTTGTTTATTAAATGACAGCTCCAACGATGTAGCTTTACACAATTCTCTAACACCTTGTTCAAACTGAACAAAGTAAATGTAAACACGGGAAGCGCAACAGAGATTATATTTTTACATATACAAATATAATCAGTCAACATCACGACGACAGCGTTGTTTTAGTGAGAGAAATTGAAATGCCTTGTATTAAACTACATTAAAAAAACTTGTTTTCTAAATTAACGTTGGTGCTTACATTAAAATTTTGTAAAATTATCGTATCAAAACCTTACCAAACGATGCCTATGTACTAGGCAGCAACATTAGTCGTTAATCATTCTGAATTTATGTACCATGGGCTACTTTGATATTTTTTTCGAGCATCATGTGTCATCTTATTTATTTTCGCTTTTAGCTGCTACATCAAAAATATTTTATTTAGACTGAACTGAGATATATAAAATCACATAGCCTAGATAAAAAAAACTAAGTCTGGTGCATAGTTTTCGATAAAAAAGGAGAAATGTTCCTTATCAAAGTCGGACCGTAGGCTTTTACTTTGATAATCCCTGTTTTATCATTAAGTGTCAAAGTAAATTAGGACTCGAATTTTGTACGTAATCAGGGGTGTGATTTAGTATTTTTTATCTTCGCCATCTAACATCGCAGACACCTCTACAGGGTGTTAACGAATTCGTGTAATTCCTTCAAACCACGTGATCTACTGATGACACAGATTAACCGTAAATGAGAATTTTTGAAAATCAACTACAAAAAAATTTAAAAAAAAATCTTTGTTTTCTATTTCTAAGTCATTTTAGAGTTTTGGGTTATCTGACTGCAAAGAGCGATATCGCGTTAGTCGTGCCTGCCAGCCGTGTCGCCGTGCTTCCATTAATTTATGCGTGGCATCGAAATGTTCATAAAAATTAAAAAAAATTTTTGCAAAAAAAAAAATTCTTATTTTTTTACTGAATCCTTATTAGGTGGTTTAGATACGATCGGTAACAAAGCCGCATGAAAAAATATTTTTTTTATTTTTTTATTTTTAATCAAGGTAAATCCCGTGCGGGGCCTGTCTACATCAGTAGTAGATCATGTGGTTTTAAGGAATTACTCGAATTCGTTAACACCCTGTATACCGTATGGTAAAATAGGAAAACTGACAATGTTGCCTATACAGTTAAGTTAAAATGCATAAGTTCCATTTTTACAGAGATAGGTACCTATATGACCAAATGCAATATTTTTTGTAAGTATCAATGTCACCCCTTGATTTCAAAGTATCACAGGTACCCCAAATACTCGGACGCAAATTTCCCCTGGTACTTAAGCACACAATTATCGCTATTATAGCCATCCTTGATAATACTGTGCCTACCAGTAGGTATACTATAATTATACCTATATATATACAAGGAGGACTAATCCGAAGCCCACTTATAATATCGCTGATGACTGTTTGAAAGCAAGTGTTAAAATTTCAAAATTCGTTTTTTTTTTCCAAATAAATGTTTTTTTTTTAGTTTTTTCAAAAATCCTTCATTCCTGCTTTAGTTACAAATTCAGAAAATGGTGCTTCTAATTCATGACCCCAAATATGACCTAAAATGTAAACACAGCTGATCATAACTGGGGATAGATAGATTTTAGAGTTTTTTTTTTTTGAGATTTTTGAACAACTGTTTCTCTTAAACTATTGAGTTTTGGGAAAAGTTGTAGAACAAAAGTTATTCATTATTATGTGTACTTTAACACCCTTTCGGATTATTACCCCCTTTCTGACCAACCTTGTATATATCTATGCTGCCAAGCCAACATTACACTGACAGGAAACTTATAGGGATTATTTACGATTTTAACAACCAACCCTTTATATTTAATACTCTTTCTTCTCCAATATCAAAGTTCTAGTGTCTAATCCAAAAGAAGGGATTAACTAGATAAGAAAGGTTTTTCTTGTGCGTGTTACACCCGTTAATTGAAAACGCTTAGCCCTGTACTTTTGTAAGATCAGTAGCGGCTGCAAAGATTCTGAAAAGAAAGTTAGTTGCAAAAAGAAAACCTTTAGTAAAATAAAATAAAAAGGAAATTACAAAGGTATTTTTCCGAGGGACCCGCAAATCAACTTCGGATATTAAACATTTGAGCTCATAAACCCGCAACATTTTGAACGTATTCCTACGCAAGAGAAATATTAAACGATTCAAATAAACCTTTAAATTCTAACATAATAAGACTACTAGACGACTAGAGAGTTTTTATTTTACCTTTATTAGTTAAGCTGCTAAGCGTGCTCCTAACAGCTCTACTTTTCTTTTTTTTTCGTGTTTTTATAAAACGTTGCACCACACTAGGATTTCTTCTGTATCGTGGGTGCGTTTACAGACACAAATCTCACATACACAAACGCCCAGACCCGAAACAACTATCTGTAGGCCATACAAATTTTTGTTCCGTGTGGGAATCGAACCCACGACTCGTAGCGCAGAAGCCAATCGCTCAGCCACTGCACCAAACGTGTCATCAAAATCAAAAGTAAATTTGGAACGTACACTTTTTAAAAGTATGAAACGGAATATGATTTTTACTGTTTCGAGTTCTTGATGATTTGATGATTAAGAATCATGTTTAAAATTATACCTAATGATAATAAGAAATAACATGTTAGCTTACTGTACGTGTTGGGTAACTGTAAGTACAGTAAGCAATTGCTTTTTAAATAAATAAATGATCGTAAAAAGAACTTATTTCGTATCGTCATGCATGACGAGGCAAATGGAAATGGACTGAGCTCGTAAACAGACCGGGGAATGTCCGGCAGGTCAAATTAGTGTGAAGCAAACCGTAGTGTCATAATTCTGAAATGATGGACGTTAATATAACTTATATTTATCGAAGTAACAAAACTATGAGTGCGTTTTTTTTTTCTGTTTGACTGCTGTAGGTCTTCCTAGGGGACGGTTTCTACGTAACCGGGCAGGCAGTTATTGGCGAGACCTGAAGGGTCTCCAGCCAATGGGGCGGAAGTAAAATACTTAACCTAAGCTAACTACTTATACTACACTAACATCATGACTACCTGCAACAACAGCACTAAGGGCGACCCCTAGTGGGACTCAGACCTCGGCTTAGGGCGTTGCTGGCGTGGACATAGGGGGGGAGACAGCTTGATGAGGGCTGAATTATCGGTGTGACTGCGGAGTCTGAAGAGATGACCGGCTCTACGACGGGAGAGCTCGGTGGATCATGACCGGGAGTGTGTTTTGCTGAATAATGTCATATAAATATGATGTTTTATGGCACGTGCACACAGTCTACCGGCAAGTGTTCTGCGTTCGTACGTACGTAACGCTATTAGCCAATCAAAACGTAAAACGCAGTTTGCAGATCGCAAATACGCTGCGTATTTGAACGAGCTACCAAACTGTAATTCTGGATATGATTTTTTTTTACTTTAAAATATCATATTCCTATTCACTTCACGACGAAAATATGCGAAATTACTTTTTATAACTCTAAATGAAATAAAACGACATGCTAAATTGGGTCCTCTAATAGTCAAAGTTTCATGTAGAATGTCCCTGAATATTTAATGCCCCCAAGGGTCCACTGATGCATTACCGGCCTTTCGATAGTTACTCCATTGTTTATTAAAGCTAATTATGTATCCATTTATAACCTTTTAACTGACATTAAACAACCTTCTATTACACGTAGTAACTACCTGATATCTATAAGTACCAGGCAAGTACATAATTATTATAATTTTATTTGGTAAGCATATTTTGATTATGTCTGGTAGAAGACTGCGATACGCTGAATTCATTGATTGATTTAAGTTTTTTTTTTTTAGTTTTTATCAAGTTCATATTACAACATCAAAGTAATTTACAATACGTAGGCGTTTGTTTTTGAGGTAGAAACGTGTTTGAAAGAATACGCGATGCTGGAAGAAATATTTGCAGGTTCTCACAAAACGTAGGTGTGGGATTTTCGTCTGGTGTACGTAAACTAATTATTCAACCTGTTTCTACGTTATTCCATACTCTAGAGCTTTGTAATAAATTATAACATTCTTTCATAGAAGTAAATGTTCTCTTTCTTTTGTATGTAACAGAAATTCAAAGCAATGCTTGCTTTTTAATAATAAAATACATATCCCAATACATTACAACCCGGATATGTGCATAAAATATTTTTATGTAAAATTAAATGATTTATATTTTCAATCACTCGTTTGCACGAATTAATCTGATATTTGACGACGCTATTTGCAATGGCTGCCAATGTTTAAATAACAAATCTGAAAGGCTTTACGAATATTAATAAATACCTAAATATCACAGCAAATACCCGTATAACAAAATATAATATATAAATACTGCCACCAGCTATTTGAAAAACAACTGATATAAAAGTAATGTAAAATATAGCTTTATATATTCCACTTCTAGCTTTGATAAAAAGGGGTCACTGAACAATGCACATCACTAGTTATGCATCAAACCTTACATTTTATACAGTTATTCATAATATAGTTTTAAATGCATAAAATATACAAAGCTAACAAACCGCTCTTGCTTCTTTTACTAATAGCTTCTTTCGTTGTTTTTAGTGGTTATACTATATCAAGGCAGAAACCCTTATCATACATTTCAAGACCTAAATCTTTTTTATAGGTACATGAATTAGTAATATGAGTAGAAACCAACACGCAAGCAATATTGGTAAAAGCATTATACGTCATGACGAAAATCTCGGGAATGTTGGGGTCCAGCGCCTTTGTGTTGGGGCAATAATACCCACCTACGTTTGATATTCGAAATACCTCGGAAGGTTATAACATGTGGAGTGCGTTTAATCTTTGTTCTATGGGTTTGTGAGAACTGTATGATGACGTCAGTGGTCGCAATTTAGGACCGTTTCAAAAATTTAGTTCTTTTATAGTTTTGTTTCCAGCGTGAAGATTGTTTGCCTTACCACACTATCGTATTTAACATGTCTTTAGACTAAACAGAATTTAAACACCTTTTTATGTATGCAGTTTGACATTAGTCACGGTTATGACAAGTGCCTGAACTTGTGTCACTAGCATACAAACTTCACTGGAGTATTTCCTAAGTCCAGGGCTAAACGATATTTTGCAAGCCCTAAGTGTATAAATCACACATTGAAACTTAAATTGAGCACTCGCGGCTGTCGCATTCTCGTTTATATATATCGAAATATTTGTCTCGACAAAAAGCCCGAGACGAACTCGCAATGTGCGACGCGAGTCGGCACAAATAAGAAAAGTTCAGGAAAGGAATGGCGTCGCGAACAAATTAAACTCTCGGCCGCTAAAAACATTACTGATATTATTAAATCTGTAAAAGTTTATGCGTTTGTATTAATAATATTATTTTTCAACTATAAGTCTCCCGCGGGGTATAATAAGGTAACTCCTGCCCCGCACTTTACATTTTGCAAGTTCTAAGTTTGCAAGTATTACTCACTTGCAAACACAATAGTGCTGCCTCCGTATCAGCGTAATGAAATCCCTTTTAGAGATCAATGAGCACCAAATAAAAGATTTACTTATTGTCTTTTCCAAATAAAAGATTTACTTATTCTAAAATCATGCAAAAAGCATGACCAGCGATTTCTTGAATTTTTGGCAAAAAAGAATGGTAACGAATTTTCTATACTACAATTTCATTATAGCACAAAACATGTAGAACGTAATTGTGTGTTTATTTTATTCCATTACAAATAAATATTCAATGACATTCGATAAAACTAATAAAGGCTTATTTGCCTTAGTGGTAACAAATTATTGTAGTGCGTGTGCAAAGGTCAGCATTAGGTTATCAAATTGTAAAAATTATACACCAAATAATTTCTTTGCAACTTTGAGAAAGTTCCATCATAATGTTTAGCCACGAAATTGTACTTGGCACGCTATATTTCACCTTGAAATGTGATTTTTATTGGATATCAAGATGATTTTATCGATACGATCATTTTCGAATCTTATCTAAGTAGGACAAATGTTATTCACGTTTACACATTAACGTTTTTTACATGCATTATTATGTTTCAGACATCAGTAAACCCCCGATTTTTTTTTATTCATGTCGTTCCGCCAGTTCTTTCACGAAGTGCTGGCCAGAATGAATAGACCTACATTGAATGCCGCTTATATTAACCGCAGTCAAATTCAAAAAAAGAACTTATTTACTGGTTTTCGAGAGCCATACCGCTGCGAGTCTGGCGTGAAAACTTTACAAGCTGTTACAGCCCGCTTTTTAATAACTCGCTGCTCCGTCCGAACGCTCTATTCAATTTAAATTTTCAGTTCCAAATTAAGCGCGTTTATCTTTCGAATTCCGAGTTACAAACAGCAATCTAGAATATTCTAGTCATTCTTGAAGCCATTGTTTGGCAAATAGGCCTCGTTTTCGAGCACGAAGGCCGTGAAAATGTTCCGTTTTGCATTGCGAAGATAGCAAATGAATAGACACGCACGGTTGAGTCGTCCATTACGGGTTAGGGGTGGAGGTAGAATTAGACGGTAGATAGGCATCTGTAGGCTGTAGGGACGGAAGCCGCCACCTTCGCGTGCCTGCATTGTTACATTGCACCACGGTCTTTACATATTCTACTTTAGTAAAGGTTTCGACGCAGCGAAAGGTCACGTTCCGTAAATAAATCTGTGTTATAGATACACTTGCTTTACAGTAATTAATGTCATTATACAGCAAGTAGGTATTGTATTTACTTTTTGTGAAATCTGTCTTGTTTCTTTTGGCCTCGTTTTGTTAAAAACTCCCTGTTGTATAAATTTATAAAAACTTTTAATGAAATGCTGATGAAGAGATAGACTACTTGAAAAAGAAACTCCACTTGTAATCCTTTTGTGCAGGTCTTGTGTAACTTTATTCGCTTCCGCTGTGCATCATCAATAATCAATTTACGAGTTGTAAAATGTATTCCGTTTCAGTGATACATTAGCCTTATTATTCGCGTTATCTTGTCAGTTGATATGTGTTTTTCCTTATCTAAACAGTAATTCTATTGTTTCATGTAAATTAAAAAGCGATACAGTTTATTGCGTCAAGTCGGAACTACGATTACATTAATTGTTAAGTTAGGGGCAGAGGTCCACCAACAGGGCCTTTGATCTATTATTAAAGCATGTAAATTACTAAGTACGAACTGCCAGTCCGACAGACTATTAATATCTGATATCCGATTACAACAGCTTCCTATTTGTCTGATATTAGTTGGACTTAATTCAGCGATGATGACGTTGAATACGTAATATGAACTAACAGTATTGGCTACATAGTGTAGATGAAAATGTTTTACAGTAATCTTTCATTTCTCATATCGATTTTGCTTCACTATATTATGTAATGTTCATGTAAAGTGATAAGAATACAGGGTTATTGGTAAAACACTAACAATCTCATATGGTATGTCTACACCCGTGCGCTTTCATGTTCATCTTGCGCTTTCAACTTTCAATTCCTCTTACGTCAAGCGCATGCAATATTGATTGTCATAAGACTCGAACTAGTATTAGGGCATGCACTATTGCATGCGCTATGGCACTTCAGGTATGCGTCAGACGAAAGCGCAAGATGAACATGAAAGCGCACTGGTGTAGACATACCAATAAGGGATCATTATACTCATCATTATGAACAACCTATGGTATCAAACATGAAACCGCGATAAAAAAACAGCTGTTCCCTAAATTTATGTTCGCTTATCTCGTCAAAATGCAGGGAACAGCAGATTTTTTTTTGCGATTTCAGGTTTGGTGCCATAATAATAGTTGTTCATAATGATGAGTACAATGACTCCTTAAGAGGTTGTTAGTATTTTAACAATAATCCTGTATATATTAAACTAGCCTTTGCCCGCGACTTCGTCCGCGTGAATGTCGGTTATTGATCCCTAATTTATTGATTATAAAATATAGCCTATAGCATTCAGGGATAACGTAGCTTCCTATTGGTGAAAGAATTTTTGAAATCGGATGAGTACTTTCGGAGATTACCTCCTACATACAAACAAACAAACAAATTCTACCTCTTTATAATATTAGTATAGATAGTATAGATGTAAATCTAACAAGCCATGATGCATAACAACATCTTAAATAAACAAACTATCGTTTTAGAAGAAGATACACAGAAAGATAAATGTCAGATATCTACATTCAATGAAGGAAATCGCAAAATTTGCTGTCGTGAAACTGTCAACGTTAATCCTCCTTTATTGCCTTCCCTAGTGATCAAAGGTGGATAATCACTTATTTGGCCAAATTCTCGAACGCTGTTTTAAGTTGCCTTTAAGTCATGTGCTGTTACAGTCACTTTACGTTTTAAAGTGAAAGTGACAGCACCAGACTGAGACCCGTATTAATTAATAAACGGCTTTCATTTGAGAGATCCCTCTTATAGAATTGAGAAGTATTAAAAAAAATGTTTCAAATGTATGGAATTCTACTTTATGGTAGCTGCTGTTAGATCTCTCATTTGAGACCTATGAATACGAGTCTTAAAGACAACTTAAAATTGAGAACCGTTTGAGAATTTGGCGACTGAGAATTATTACCATTATGAACTCCTGATTCGTCCAGTATTCCAATTTTCTGCATCAATTGGTAACATATCGTAGATTAATTTAATGCTTTCTGTAATGTACAGGTATCTCTAAACATCGGTCACAGACAGACGTTCATTTTACTTCGGCATACCTGTAACCACAAGGTTGCAGTCACACGCTCGACTAACGGAATAAATGACAGCCGGCTTTGAATCCACCTGTCAGTTGCTAAACGCTTTGTAATCTCCAAAGTGAAGCGAGACAGCCATGTCGTATAAATATAGTCTGACTATAGACAAATTCCTCTGAACATGCTTTGGGACTGTCAATATTAACTTTTAGACATGTTTTATAAGGGAAATAAAATACACATAAGTCAAGGTGTACTGTTGCAAAATATTAACATGAAGATAGCTGAAGACGATTTTAAATGAGATTTAGCTTAAGAATACTGTGCTCATCCTGGTAATCGAACTCAAAACCTGATGTTCGGCAGCTTTGTTTTGAACCGCTACTCTAATGAGGGAAAATATTATTCCATAGATTCTTTATTTTGTGAACATTGATCCAGTTTTATGTTTATTAACTTTATTTCTAGAACACGTAAAATATAAATTACATTCTCGTTAACGACATCAATTCGTAATGGGTCATAAACTTCACTCGAAATCGGAGCATGTGAATCATGTGATCTGTCAAAAGTGATGTGGAATTTAATAATTGAGGGATAAATAATAACCTCCAATATTTCACGTTATTCTTAGACGGTTATATTTCCATCACAATTCTGTTTCATTACGCAAAGAGACATGATAAAATATTTTTGTACCCCTGCATTACTGTGGGAGTGCTTCCACTCAATTTTAAAAATAAGGTGCTTCGTACCGCAGCTCTTTTCCCGCTGTATTTCGTGACATAATAAATAATTCATTTATAAAGTGTCAATCTTACTCAATTTATGCAGAAAAATACATACGTAGAACCAATTGACACTGTATTATAAAGTAACTAAATAAAATTTCTCTCTCCCTTAAGTTTTCAGATATATTAGTAAGAATTTCCGTAACTTTCACATCAAGAAAATTAACTATTGCAAGTTCTGATATTTCGACCAAAGCTCTTAGTTGTACAAAACTTAAGTCTACCTTGCTCTTCAGTCTATTTCGCTTTAATATCCAATTAAGCAAAAGAAAATAGGTATTTAGGTAGATATTTTGATAAGTAAAGTTTATATTTAAAAGTACGAATAAACCAATTGTGACACAATGCGATAAAAATACCTGTTTGACTCATCGCGAGTTTTTCCGTAAACAATGATTTCAGTAAACAGTTCTTGTTTTTCATATACTTTCCAGAACTCGTGGGTATTTAATTCGCGGTGCAGCAGTGATAATCTTAGTCAGAAGGAGCTTTGCCAATCATTATTCATAACGCCGTATGTTTATCGCCCCCTCCATCGTTTGGAGTCATCGTTCGCGATTCTCCTTTTCCTGACGCATATGACTATTTTCGGATGACTTTGGCAGTACGGTTCTCGTGAATTGGCGTAATTAATCTCACATAACGTTTCATTTTGACAGAAATGTGTAATTAATCCTGTGTAGACACATTAAATTACTAACCAGGAACAATCTGGACGTCCTCGACAACATATCTGATGTAGGTACTTCTTTATATGAATTGTCATGCATGATTGACAAACGAAGTTATGAATTATAAATAAACCTATGAATCATTATTTTCGATGTCAAAATTAATTAACAAAATGGTTAATTTGCCAAGACAGATGTACCGTATTATTTTGGCCAACTTTCGGGCGGGCGGCGCAGACGCTGTGCCACGTAGCATACGGCGCCCACGCAAAGCTGCGCGTACGCAACAAAGCGCTATGCGGGATCTCCCGACACTCAGTCCACTCGCGAGCTTGCGCAAGGAAACAACTCCAGAATAACCCGTATTTATAATCACAGTGTTGCACCACATTATTGGAACGGAATTCATTTACATTTCACACTTTTAAGGTATTTATTTGTTGGTTTCTTTGAATTTAGCTTAGTGTATACTATGTATTTTCAACTTCTAAATGTTGAAATGTTAATAGATTTTACTACTACCTGACATAATTTTGCCGGTGGTCATTTGCAATACATAACATTATTTTAAATTCAATAATATTTTCCCAGTATTTTGTACTCTATCTATGATTTAAATATTTTTACAAAAGTAAAAGATTATTACAATGCCGTCTTAAAATTCGTTCATTCCATATAACAATAACTTCAATTGAATCTGAAATGTTAGTAAGAACACAAACATATTTTTTTTGCTTAATCATGAAAGTTACATTCACATACATTTCAAAGTTAAACGTTTCCGTCGCAACAGTCACGGAAAACTGTGGAATCCAGTAGTGGACGTAATATAGGTCAAGTAAACTCAGACAGGTATTCGCACGTTTTTAATAGACACGAATTCCTATTGTCGTTTTACTAGGGCGGGCTGACAAGGACGGGTTGACTCAAATGACTCAAACGATGTAGACATTCTTTTGTTAAATAGAATCGAAACCGATACTGCCATTGAGTTCGAACATAGTAGACCGAAACTTATTTAATTCCGGAATTCAAGTCAAAATATTTATGCAACATTTGTAATTATTTTGATGGAATTTGAATGTGCTAATTTATGTCACCGTAAAACAGAAACAAATGACTTATAAATAAAGATGACTGTAAATACAGCATTGTTACCGCATTCTTCTGGAAAAAATGTGTCTACATTCTTCAACATTGAGATTTATGATTAGTTGCAGTTTACGCATGTGCATTTTTGGGATTGCCCGTCTAGAATTGAGCTTCCGCGGTTTATATGAACCTCTTCAAGTGCCATCCACATTTTGCATTACTTTATGCTCAAGGCTCACATTCAATTGATCGTTATTTGTAAGAAAAATATAACAGTAGACGACTGTTTCGAAGTCATACCCAGAAATTCTCCAACAACGTAAATTTAAATGCGGTCCAAACATTCCCATCTGGCACGACGCCAGCCAAAGCTATCAATTTCTATCAAACTGAGCATTCTAGTTTTACATACACAATGATGAACAGTTTTATATTTCTTTTGTTTTTTTCGTTTACGAAATTGCAGTAAAACGGTTAATTTCATTTATTTTATGGGAACCTATTTTATAAACTTCCAAACATAAAATCCAAATAACAAGAACTGAATGATTCAGCAGTGTAATCAAAATTAAGAACATCGCGTAATTTCGAACACCACAATAACATTTTATTTTCCAATAATTGTAGATTTAACTATCAAGATGTCTGAGAGCAAGCAACTCGAGGCTGGTCAGCAGCTTGTCAAGAGAACCATGGATGAACTGATCCAACAAAAACAGACTACAGAAAAAGTTACCATCCAAGCCAGACAGGAATTCCGTGAAAGCTACCAGGAGAGCTACGAAGAAGAGTTCGAAGAAGAAACATTCACCGATCAATTCGGAAACGAGACCACGAAGAGGGTAGAGTCGAGCAGCGAGAGCAAGGAACATTCGAAGAGCGCGGACGTGCAAGTGAAAGCCACCGGCCTGAACGCTGCGCAAGTCAAAGCCCTCACAGACTGCGCGAACGAGGCGGGACAGCTGGCGCTCGACTCCAAGGCTGCTAACTGAATGTAATTACAAAATCCCTACATTAGCTGGCGCTATTAACAACATACCTGTTATTAAACATACAATTTTCAACATTCTAATTTAACCAACCGCGCAGCCAAATGGTCTTATTGATCTATCCCTAATTACAGCAGTTTCTTACTAATGTTCGAGCTACACGAAATTCCGTAATTCTTTTTACCGTCCTTCCCCGAACCTTTTACCCCACAATTACACATCCTTTTTATTGGTACATTTACTTATAAATTACAACAATATGCTTAATTTATACATTTTGTTTCAGGTGTCTGCCTTATTCCGCGTGTGTGGTGGTCTCAAATAGTGATAAAGACTGTGTCCAGTGTTCCTTATTAAGTATTTTATTTTATCTATTTATGTAAGAGAATATTTGATAAATATGCAATAAATATATTGAAATGCATAAATGGTGTATTGAATAGTGTTGTGTTCGATTTACATGTGTTAGTGGAGGTTATATAGGAAAGCTTTTAAAAATGGAGGAGGAAGATGATGAAAGAAAGAGCCGACGGCCTAATCTCGCAGCTTTTAGCTCAGTGAACGCACGTGTCGTCCACGCCTCACTAGAGGAAGGCTACGTGCGTCAACAAGCATCATCAGAATCCGCCGATGCAAATACTTCGAGTATTTCGGCAGCTCATTATAGTGATAGAAGTTTTGCATCGAAAACGAGTACGTTTTCACGTAGCGGTACTTCGAGTTCGAGCCAAGAAGAATGTGAGGTAGCACACACGACTATTACTAGCGGTCAATATTTAGCCGCAGCGCGGGTCGAAACGGCCCGCTCTATGGAAAGTCTCCGTCCAAGCAAAGATACGTCGCCGGCGCGGCCTTCCAGCTCCTGCACAACCGTTCGCTCCCATCGGAGCTCGTTTTTGACGGCAAGCGAACGTGATGTGCGGGAGACGCGAGGTGCGCCGGCACGGCGAGCGCTGTCCGGGGAAGACATGGGATGTTCCGCGGAGAAACGCCGCGGGTTGTTCGCGAGCACAGAGCGACGTGCCTTACAACAACTCAGCTTACCACCCCCCGAACGTCGTCTAACAATTCTCAGTCCCCACAGCCCTATGGCTATTACGGAGTTGCAGTGGCCTTCGCCTTCCGGAATACGCGGAAGGCGAAAGAAAGGCATGGTGCTACCGAAACTTATACTGCCTCGTAGCGACTCGGATGCCTCGGAGGTCTTTTTTGAAAGGTGCCCATTTTTATTAATACTCATTTCTATTCCAAATTTTACTTTATCACATCCACACCTATTTTTTAGACACAAATATGAAACGTCATATTTTTATTAAAAAGCTTTTTTGTGAACACTATCAGTACATTAAAAATGTAATAAAAAGAAAGTATATTTTCGTGCGTCTTTGCAACGGAGCATATCGTCACCACTCAAAGTCTCCACAAACAAACAAGCTCGTTCCCAACCGATGTTGATTTTATTATGACTGTCGGGTTCACTGGTTAAATTCAAATGAAAGTAAATAAATGAACCTAAAAACTGTAATACAAAGAAGATTGTATTTGCCAAGAGTAACACATTTATAACGACGTGCGTCAGTGGCGAAGTAAAAGTAAAACTCTTTACAACTGCTCAATGTTTATACGACTTTTTGAGCGAACATGTTGTATTTGTATTAAAACCTTGTTGAAAGTTAATTACAAACACAGTGAATTATTATTTTGTTCGGCGTTCTACGTCTACATGTTTATAGGTATGTTGTTTTTGTTCGGCTCTTTTGACATTGTTCACTGGTATTTTATATTCTATACAAAACTACGCTTCTTGCAATTCTTATTCTACTGTACTATTTATATATTTAAAACAAGTGGTAGAAAAACACATACGTAATATTAAGCACTTGCCTTATGACTACTTATGACCTTATGGATACGCTTCATGGTACTTACGTTTTATTGCCTTCACCTTATATTTTATGCTAGTTTTCCCCGTTTATGAAATATTCAGAAGCATGTATCTGCATGTAATATTCACGTAGCCGTAGATAACACGTGTCTATCAGACATATATCATAGATAGATATAAGTATTTTGACACGAATAATTTTTTGATAGGTACTTGCCTACATACTTACTGATAAAGATACGTGTAATTTGAAAGTCGACGTGCTGTTATGGGAGCGTCATGATATCGTTACATAGATCATCGGAATGCACGTGACAAAGTAATCGCGTTTGCTTCAAAATCCTATTTTTCAATGACGATTGCGAAATCGACTCTACGTTGATTGCCAAGATTGTGATGGGGATTAGAAATAAAACTGAGATAATTTTAAATTCTTATCATTTTGGAAGGTAAGAATAGTATTGAAAGTAGAGTTGTAGAAAATTCAACATTAATATTATATTGGACTATGAATATATTGTAAATAAAATATGGGGAATAATCTTAATATAAAATTTGCTTCCATACCTACTATTACACTTAACCTGGAGATGACACCTAGCTAATGAAGTTAGTCATAACTTTTCAATAAGTTCTTGGATAGTTATAACTGCTACGCATTCGTTTATCTCGATATTCCTTTATAGTAGTTTGCAACTTGGATTTTGTGCTGAACTTGTAAGTACTTACCAACACAAATTCAATGCCTAAAATATCATTTTTTGTACCTATAACTTACAAATTGATATTATTTCGAAACGTCAAATTAAATGTTTGGTGATATTTACAAAGTACAGTCGGCTGTGCAGTTTCAACTATACAAACCATCAATAGCTGATTACGTTATACGTACTTAAAACACAGGTTTGTATATACAAGGTTAGTCAGAAAGGGGGTACTAATCCGAAAGGGTGTTACAGTACCCATAATAATGAATAACTTTTGTTCTATCATTTTCCTCAAACGGCAATAGTTTTAGAGAAATAGCTGTTCAAAATTTACATAAAAAATACGCTAAAATCCATCTATCCTTAGCTATGATCAGCTGTGTTTAATTTTAGGTCATATTTGGGGTTACGAATTAGAAGCTCCATTTTTGGAATTCTTAACTAAAGCAGGCATGAAGAATATTTGAAAAAAATAAAAATAATTTTATATTAAAACAAAAAAAATCCAATTTTGAAATTTTAACACTTGCTTTAAAACCGTCATCAGTGATACTTTAAGTGGCCTGCGGATTAGTACCCCCTTTCCGACTAACCTTGTATATAGTTCTAATATAATATTTTTGTTATTGTTTATAATGTATAGAAGGTTTGGTTACAAAAGGAAGATTATAGAACAAAATTGTTCCAATTAACCTCTAAACTTGTTTACAGCATATGTGAATAGAAAACATACACAATGATATGTATTATTGCATCTATTGTGCGATTTAAATCGACACACGTGCTGATAGTTGGAAAACATCCAGAGAACATTCTATAGTATCCTTAGTGATGATTGAGTAGTACAAGAACAAAGCAGGTGCAACATTAAGAAAAATTGCTCTAGAGAGAACAACAGAGTCAATATAGTTAGGCACGAACCAATTTGAAAAAAATATCTTTTTGTGTCTTTTTATCTGAATTTGCTTTTAAAAATTAAGGTACGGTTTAAATTAAATCAATGTTATTTCCAAATGTATTCTTCGTTTGTAGGTTTTTTTTAGTTCACGTAACTGTTTTTTTAAATAAATCACACGCTATTGTTTTCCTTCCCAGGTAGCATTTTTTGTTGGCATTTAGTTTAGCTACATAGGTTACCTCTGTATGTGTGAAGTTTTTATCAAATTGGTTTGGGCCAGACTATATTGACTCTGTTGTTCTCTTTTTACATTTTAATTAACTAAAAGGTAATATAGTTGATACTGCCACACTGCTAGTGGCAGCCATCATCATCTCAGCTGCAAGACGTTCCCTGCTGGACAGAACCATACATGGCCCATACACTTCCAACGGCTTTGACCTGCTTGCAACCAAAAAGACCCCGTGAAAGGCGCGGCACAGAATGATAAATAGTACTACGTACAGAAACCTCACTGCCAAACTGTTGCGTCAAAAACCTAGACCATATGCTCCGCGCATACGATATTAAGTAAACCTCAGTGAGAGTGCTTACATTCCGCTAGGCGGTCTTATTAGATACTTTTTGGCTCAGTCACTCTCTATCTATTCTGTAGGTACTTTTTGTTCGGTCTTTTACTCCGGAGGTAAAGTGGCATAATATGTTTTCATATCCAAATCACGGAGTGACACCAGCCCCACGAGTCAGAACCTTTTTTATACGCAGTTGTCAACCGATTCGTTTTGTTATCTCGTTCTGTCTAGAATTCTCGAAACGAGAGCAAAATACCTCTAGTCTCGGTAGTTCGGTTGTTTTGTTCGGGGCCGGACTACTGAGACTAATTTTGTCTCATTAGTTCGGTTATGACGTCAAACCGAACTGTTGAGACTTGTGTTCTATAGTTCGGTTAATGATTTCAGTATTCTCCGGTCAGTATTCTTATGAAAGTGCCTATTAATTAATAACTACCAAACTATGATTTCAGAGAGTATGTTTGATTCTTTTATTTATATTAAAAGCATTATTTACATCCCTAACCGGACTACTGGTTTCATTTTAGTATCAACAGTTCGGTTTGACGTCATAACCGAACTAATGAGACAAAATTAGTCTCAGTAGTCCGGTCCTGAACAAAACAACCGAACTACTAGAGGGCAAAAGAAGAGCTTACTGAATCGTCTGACAGCTGACTAATCGAATCGTTCTGAATCAGGGGAGTGGTCACGGAAAGCTCATCATCAGCCTAGCCTTTTCCCAACTATGTTGGGGTCGGCTTCCAGTCGAACCGGATGCAGCTGAATATCAGTATTTTACATGGAGCGACTGCCTATCAGACCTCCACAACCCAGTAACTGGGTAATACGATACTCTTGGTAAGACTGGTTGTC
Organism: Amphipyra tragopoginis; assembly: GCA_905220435.1. Lineage (NCBI taxonomy): Eukaryota > Metazoa > Arthropoda > Insecta > Lepidoptera > Noctuidae > Amphipyra > Amphipyra tragopoginis. Next base: position 16,903,930 of record HG991997.1, read on the forward strand.
AGACTTTCTGGCTTCTGACCAACAGTAACGACTGTCAAAGATCTACAAATGACAGCCGGGACCAACGGCTTTACATGCTTTCCGAGGCACGGAGGAAACTCGCTATGGTAAATGGTCACCCATCCACAGACCAACCTCGGCAAGCGTGGCTTAACCCGGAAGATCGGTCTATGCGGCTGTAATTATTTTAGTCACGAGCTCCTCTTCGAGTTTTTCTGCTATCCTGTGATATAACAAGTAAGAAAAATAAATCGTGTATGTTAGAACATTTCTAAATTCACACACTGATTTCATTCATATTAATATAACATTCATGGGAATTCCCAAATGAATTCATCTTGATCCAAGTTATCATTAGAGATGTTAAGAGGGAACATCGTCGCAAAGCAAAAATACGTCTCTAGAGTGGTGAATAAACTCCATTTATTTCTGTCTATTTACCGTTTTCAGCCCCGAAGCTAACGCTCTTTACTGTAAACGGTGTAGGCTCCGCTCGCCCCTTGGATCTTGCCCCTGATTGCGTAAGTGTATCAACTCGCCCCCTTGAATATTAGATACCCCAAATCGCCCCCGATTGTTAGTAAGTTAAAAGTACAGTCAGCACTCTAAGTTTTTAAGTATTTAAATAAATATTTTTTTCTTAAAACTTCGATAGTGTCTTCTTGGGATTTAATGAAGAAGATTGAAATAAAACTGCACATGTAGTTAAAAAAGTGTAATTTGGAATCTAATCACGTAGGTATACTTACTCTTCAATGTTTAACAATTAAATGTTACACTTTTTGGTTTATATATAGATAATAATATAAAAATCACAGATCAAAGTTATGGAATCAACACTTACATGACTAAAAAAACTGTACAAAATAATCAAAGATTTTCTAATTAAAGACTACGGTTTTGTATAAAAACTATTTATCACCAGAAACTCTAAAAAGCTATAAAATGTATCATACCAGTCCGATTTTTCAATCGTCAGATAACTTCTAGCTGAGGATTACAAATGAAGGAACAAGGAACAAACAAAAGGAAGGAAAAAGAAAAAAAGAAAGAAGATAACTTTGAAACAGCTCTGCATGTCAGTTTGTAAAATTCACAAAATAATTGCAACAAGTTAAAATTAAAAATGCACCAATTATGACAAAATGAAGCAAAATTCAGTAATGACAGATATTATGAAAGTGCATTAAGTACACACAAGTAAAAAAAGGCTTCGACATAAGCGTCACTAATGAGAATTATTGACGCTTATGTCGACGCCATTTTGTTAGATTTAGATTAGATAGTTACATTACGACGATACCTTTGAAAAGATAGATACAGATCTTTTCAAAAGTATCATCGTAATCTAATGATTAAAATGATGCTACTTATAATTCTAGAGTCGGCAGACTATGGTTTAGTCTGCCGAATCTAGAATTTGTTTTACGAGTATGTACTCAAAAACTCAAATTGTATTTTTGTGATTATAGCGTACTCGTACAAGGCAAGAGTAGCAAAATTGTTTTATATAATATTTGTAGCGATGTAATAAAACTGATACTATACAGAAGTAGTAGCCAAACACAATTATTAGAATATAAAGCGTTAGCTTAATATCTAATTTAACAAAAAATGGAAATTCAAGTGTAATAAAAACTTACCTTAACTTCCAATCAGGAATTACACTCACAATACACAGGAATATTTCACCTACTTAATTACACATGGAGATAAGTACTAAATTAATTGGCAAATATCGCAAAAAGCATCCCTTCCACATTATAATACGAACATAGAAAGAAAAAGCATTATATTATACAGGGTGGAATCGTTAAGTGTCAACAGACGATTTTTTCGTCAATTTAAGAGAAATTTAAAAAGTTAAGGCTATTATCAAAACTAGGCTACATGGAGAGTATAAATAACTTCAGGAAAAACAAAACCCAGACGTTGAAAATTTTATCTTTCGCTCCCTCCATACATTTAGTATGAGAATTTCTTTCAACTGTTCATACCAATCATACCTAAGTAATCTCTCTCTTTTTTTCTGTTAATATGGCGGCGGAGTTAGCTTTACTCGACTTCGATCTATTTTAGTCATCTCTGTAATAAAGCTTCATATCACCAGATTCCTGAGCACTACCTAAATCTAACCCAGGATTTCGAACAGAAAACAAACAGATTTTGTAGGTTCAGATTGCTTTCTTAATGCGATAGCCTATTATTTTCATGTCTAATAAATAATAATAATATTGCAAGCAGTTTGTTTAACCAATAAAATACTAATAGTTCAATGACAATGTTTTTTATTAAATGGCGCTAAATACCGTCATGATGAACTGAATGAACGTCATGAGGCTGCATGTATAAAAAAACTCCTCTACCTACCTACGCTTTAAGGGAATAGGCATTAGGTGTATTTTTTATTAATTAAAAAAACCAAGAGAACAACTTTTTTTTTGAATTTGAAACTCTGAGCTTACTCGGTAGTTTTTTTTTTTAGTAACTTGTTATTTTTCGGTTTCAGCCAGTTCAATTGATTAAAAGTTAAAAAAAAATATATTGCTGACTTTGTCAATTACAAGAAAGAAATATAATGATTTTTTTTATTGAGTTATTATTAATCCTATCATTCATAAACAATTTAGCTCGAAAATTAAATGCAAAAAAAAAAAATAAGCTTCCTGAATATCTCATGAACAAAAATGTCATACTAAATGTACAGAAGTAGGTAAAATCAAAGTTCTCGACTAAAGGCGATTTTTTTCAAAAAATATTTATTTTATTTTAGTAATTAGGCAGCCTAGTTTTGATATTAACCTTAAGTTCTGAAATATTTCATAAACTGACGGAATAATCGGTCTAAAGCATATTATAGCCTAAATCAGTACATCGAAGATAAAGATGTCTGGCATACGATTCCCTCCTGCACACTGCGACCCTCTGGCACCGTCTAACAGAAGAAACGGACGTTTTTCAAATGCTTACTTATTGTAATTATTTTTTATTTTATTGACTCAATAAGTATGTCATTTTATCTTATTTTTTATTCTAATGTTTCCAATTTTGATTGTTTTTTTTCTTTGAGTTTTCATTTAATTTATTTATTGCTAATATTTGCCTATATTAGTTTGACATTGAATTGCAATTATCAATTATTAATATTATTCTGTTAATACCTACGCAAGGCTGTAAAATGTGAGGACCATGCAGCATTCAGTGTTACACTTTCATTCTTAATATTGGACTGCCTATTGTCTATCGGTATGAGTCTGTCATGCTCACTGAAATGTCCTGCTGATGGTGGCGTTGTGCATCGGGTCGTTGAGTTTTCTGAAACATGTCCTGCAACATGGTTGAGCTGAGCGACGCCGATGTATGCGTCATGCTCGTGAACGGGTGCTGTCTGTTGGGACTGGTCAGCTCGTAACTGCTATGGCAATCGTTTTAAAAGACTAACTTTCTCATTGCTTTTCATGTTGTTAACTGTATGTACTCTAATCTGCATTGTTCTTACATTACTACAATGAAAATTGTCCAATCATTTACTTTTTTAAAAGAGTGTCTATTATGTTTCTTGCCGGCTCTTCTCCAAAGGACCTACTTATTGGAACCGAGCACCTAGTGTTGACCTTTTGAAAGCACCAGTGATCTGGTCTACATGAAATAAAAACTATTTGACTTTGACTTTAATCGCCTGTTGACACTTAACGTTTCCACCCTGTATACGAATTTCTCAACGGGTACCAATTAAAAAAAAACCGTTTGTTTATTGGACCTATAAAAAAGTTTCCTTTGTTATAATAGGTAAGCCAGGAAGCAAAAACTATCACAAGTGTCACGAGTTGGTGAAGATTACAGGTAGAGTTAGTAATCAAACATGGCGTTATTCATAATGTGTGCATTTTTCTATCTAACTGTACCTTTTTTGGTTAAATTTCAAAGGAAATGCCGCAAGGGGCGAATCGATACACCAAAATAATTATTTAAATGTCAATTTTCCACTCGCCCCTTCGTAAGGGGCGAATCACTACAACAAAAAAATAAAATACGGGGCGAGTTGCACATTTTAATCGAAAGGGGCAAGATCTAAGGGGCGAGCGGAGCCTAAACCCTGTAAACAATGAAGGCTTATTACAATAAAACAATTGGCTGTATTAAGCATTATCTCCTAGAACTGGCATACAAAATGAAATGTTTACTGGGATTAAACAATAAAATAGCAATAGTAGCCGTATTATGTATTTAGAAAATTGGCTAAAACTATGTGAAAATAACACCGAAAACAAACAACCATTGCTTTTGCATCTTTATTAACTAAATGAATACTTCTATAAAAGGAGTACATATTATATTTCCAAGACTTCTGCAAATAGATTCATTCCAGGTATCATAATTTAATTTATATTTTCAAGTTGGAAACTAGACGCATTCTCGCAAACCAAGGTTAAAATTCAGAGAAATTTATAATGAACGCCATTTTCAAGTATACTGATCCAAGTTATTTCATATTTCTGCTGCAAATTGATTTACAACACTAACAGAGAGATATTGAATGATAAACTGATAAATTATCGCAGTTGTAATTGATATAGTTATGAAACAATGTTACTCAGCGTCTACTTATCTGTTTTATTGATAAGCCGATACAAACTAGGTTGGAAACTACCTGATTATACTCACACAAAAGTGTACTGAATTATCTCTTTATCTGCAATAGATAGGCGAGTTTACAAATAATTATGCCTGTCTACGTAATTTACATGCTGATATGAGACGCCGATATATATGAAACAGCACACTAACAAGTAATCACTTGTCCTACAATTAACTATGAAAAATTCATTTTAAGTTTCATGAAAAAGCTTTTTTTTCACTTGACATATTTGGCCTTTAGCATCGATATTGGCATTGATTGATAGTCAGAGTGCAACCCGTGATCAAGTCAATCTGACTGCGCAAAATCTATTGATTGAATCGAAACAATACAATACGTTGCACATGTGCAACTCAGGTGCAATAAATATAAGGACAAAAGTGGCGAGATCAATGACATGATGGTCGCAATTTGCAATCTATTTTCGTCTTACAGGTTCTTTGCCAAGTTTACACAAACAAAAAACATTTTTGAGCATGTTTTGTAATTTTTTTGAACCATCGTTGTTATTGATAAAGATACGTATATATACTTACTTTGTGATAAAGTCGATAGATTTGCAGGAACTTGAGCCAAAATATTGCGAGGTATGCGTCAAGATAGTTAGAATAAGCGCCACAATATACGTCACTACTGAAATTTCGTATGAATCACGCGTTTCGTGACTAATCCGCACAGAAAGTTGATAGTTATTTATGTTTGATATTACTTTTCAAAGCATTTTCTTGTTTTTTGTCTGATATTTCAAAAACTCATGTAATGACAGGCATATTTGATACAGTAGAGGTGTGAGCCATATGTGTATAGTAATGCTAAAACAGTATTGATATATTGATACACTTTGAGCATTGATTATTCATGCATGAAAACACAAATAAATGGGTAATTTTAAATTACCTACTTATGCGTATTCCAAATTACCTATTTTAGAATTTAATAGCGACTTGCTTATCTTTGGTTCCAATATCTTCCTGACCGTTATTGGTTAAAAGTATGAATCATGTATCTTTACTGTAGTCTTCGTAACCTAGCGTAGCCGCGTAGCAGCGAACAGATGGTTAAATCTATTTATAGGCACAGTTCGGCTTTTCCAAATACTATCACTTGAAAGCAAAACCATTTCTATATAAAACCCGAACTCATAAATTAAGGTGTTTGTACGACATTAATTTGGGTTTTATAGGAATATCAGAAGATATGACTCGGACTCGTCTATTTGACATCACAAATCCCCCATTACTTTTGTCTCAGTTATCAGCCGCCATACATTCGAGCTACACCTACCGAGCCACGTTAACTGTGGTCGACGGCTTAACGTGCTCTGCCAACCGTGGAGGGCGAATAATTACTCTTAATCCTTATGGTGTTGTATGTAGCCAGCCTAAGAACATATTACGATAATAAATAAAAACGTATTAACTGTAAACATGCATAATATAACACTAGCCTTTTAATTGCTTTAAGCTCAACAGAATTTTGATAATGTTTTAAAACCGCGGTAATTGTTGATTAAATAAATGATTGAATGAAAAATTTATTTGGACTCATAATAAGTAGAAACACAAAATTGGTATACAATGAAACAATGCAGAACCAAAATAAATAATTATACCAATTAATTTATGAGACTAATTAATTATAAGGCAGGGGTGAGTAAATCGTAATTGAATCGTAATGACATATTGTTACCATATTTTACATTCACTGCTCACCACATCATAATAATATCTACCTACAGTCCCAATCTCAATGGGAGAATGCTGTCCTCGTTTGTCAGTTAAGGGACAAATTAAGACCTCATAAAACTTTATTCTTTTGGCATACGGTTTTATTTTGTGGTAAATAGTGTTGAAAGGTGACAGAGGTGGCAGAGTGTAAACTGCTCGCTATCTCCACTAATTTATGAGGACGCGACGCCCGTTAACCCAGCATACATATATTATATATTACGGTCTAATAAACAGTGACACATGTTGTTAATGCTTCAGCGTGACATCGCATGACGTCATAAACACGCCGACCGATCAGCTAGACATAATGCTTCGGGCTAACTTCGCGCTAAATATCTTATAGATACACTGCACATCTGCATTTTCCAAAAGGTCCAGAAGTCTACTATTATAAACATACATTTCTGAGATGATGTGAATCTCACGTAATAAAGACCGAGCCTATTACCTTTTATCAGGCATAATTCCAAACTCCGGACAGCTACTAAGAATTCCCTGGCCAAAAAAACCGATAAAACTTTGCACAACCTGGGAATCCATTCCAGGGTAGCCGTACTTGCGAACGCTAGGGCAATGAGGCACTCTCCCATTTACTACGGAAAAATCTCTCACATTTATATTACGAGGTTCGAAATTCGATAGACACCGAAATTCGAGAGACATACGACGTCCATTCGTATCGTACAAAACAACATAGATACATTGATATAAGGAGCACTATCTGTTTCTACGAATATAAAGGTCAAGATATCGTACAAGATCGTATTTCTCGATAATCTATTGCGATCTCCTTGAAGGTATCATATTTTCCCGATCCTAACACTTGACGTTTACAAAGCGAGCGGGATAATGACCAGTTTTCTACGAATCTCGGACTAATATAAAAGTGTAATGATATCGTACAAAGTGAGACCTACTGTTTAATAAAACTTCCTCATTACAAATCAGATCAGATTGTAATTTAGTTTAATGTTTATTGTTACGTAATTATGCGGCCTTGTATTATGTACTTATTTGCGATATCTTAAGTATTGTCATCGACACTGTAAGGCCATACAACAGCTCCCTTTTTGAGATATCCCTCGTGTAGTTTAAAAACGAATTGGACGGGTTTAAAAAAATGTAATGGATACTAAAATGTATGGAATTCTACTTTATGGTAGTTGCTGTTGGAAAGTCTGTTAAATGAGAATTGTCTATTAATACGGGCCTAAGATATAAATATAAATACAACACGTAACAGGAATAACTCAAACAATGAAACACCCCAATTAAAATATTCAGTTATAATAAAAATACATACACTGAAATTGTATCGTATTTATGTATAGTATTTCTTTTCATTGTTCTCTGATTCAGTCGTATGGCCTTGATATAAGGCTCAATTTCTCCATTTCAATTAAAATAGAGAAAAGTAAAAAGCACGTTTAAAAAAACACGTATTAAAAATGGCTGAAATCGATTCAGTTGCCGATTCTTCACAAAATACTTTCTTCGTTAACATTTATTATGTTACACGTTGTATAGAGTTAGTTTCACAAAAAAATCGTTTCGGCGCTATGTTGGCACCACTCAGTTTTCATTATAAAAGGCGCCTTGAAGCCCTAAAACGATGAAAAATCAGTGGCCAACACAGCCTGTTGGCACCACTGATTTTCCTTTGGCGCTAGTCAAAGGGAATTCTTTCGTAAAACGCACTCTACATAAGCCAACCATCACAGCTATTCTGCGAAATAGAAATTACGTGCATATTTATAAGAATTTTGTTTTCCATTCGTTTGTGTCCACCCGAAGACCCAAGCTGGTAATTTGATATGAAATATTTATAATCCTCTTATTTGCAAAGGAATCGATTTGATTTGCAAGTATAATAAAAACCGGGAATATATTACTTTGGTCTGTTTACTGTTGTCCGATCGATTTTTTAAACCTTTGTCACCTGAATTTATATTTTCGTAATATTTATATTATTATGTTTACAGTACAGTACCTACAGTTTTTATTTATATTACTATAATTAAAAAATTCTCGGATCAGTTGTAATAATGAAAGAAAAGACATACAATATAATAGAATGAAGAAGCTTTTTTTTATTTTTTTATTTATGAATATACGTATAATGCATAATGCAATACATAATGCTTCTGACATACTGGGCATATTAAGTATCCCGTTCCGTTTAACAGAACGTACGTGGCACTATTGACCTAAAATGAATTTGCATATATAAATAATACGAACCTTTGCAATAAATTCAAAATACCGGAAATATAGCAGAAGTCATAAAAGACATAAATAAAAATTCCAGTATGAATGAAAGCGTCGTTTTAAAAAACTGCCGTTCTAAATCATTTCGCTACCATTTTTTACCAAGCTCTAACATTTAGCTCTGAACTTTACTTGCATGATTAAATATCAACATTCTACAGCGCTTTCTACTGGGTTGCACCAGTCCAACAATTTGTTTTCATAATTTATACGCTGTACACTAGGGTGGGTCACTCTGGTATGTTTTTTTTTTTAATTTGTAATAGCAGTAAAAACATGCCAAGTGCTCATATGAATTATAATAAAAAAAAAACAAGGCAATCGAAGATTATCTTCTGCCTTCGGAATGATGTTTTTTTTTTTTAACATGATTTTCTGCATTACTGAAGAAAATTCCAACAACTTCTTCCTATTAATCGTAAATACAGATAAAAAAATAATAAAACGCTATCGTTATAAGCTGCACTCATTCAATAATTTTATAATTTTTATACGACTAAAGCAGTCGCGTTTAGTATAAATAATTATTATTTTCATTAACTGTGTACCTACAAGTGGTTTGTTAAATGTCTCGATGTTATTTGTAATTGTGAATTTGCTGTTAATATAATCGTAAACGAAATATAAAGATTGAATTGTATTTAAATATACGAATATCTGTTTGAAAAATACCTAAAAACAGTTTTTTTTTTTGAAGTTAATCCGGAGGTAGATGCACTAAGCCGCTTGCAATAATATTTTACACACATCATACCAGCCTCAAATTGCAATATAATATCGCTATTAGAACAGACATTATTTTTTTTTGATTCACTACACTGTGAGACACTATGTATACAGTGTGAGTACACACTGTGTACTCACACTGTACGTTTTCTTCATAATAAAGCTGCCAAGAGTTATTCCAACTTCGAATCAAAAAACTTGTACCAATTTGTAGGTGTTGACAACAACGATGCATTATGTAAGCTAGTTTGCAAAAAAAAGCATCATTCAGCACCTGACACCTGGAAGCAATTGCTGGCTGCTCATTACATACCCACGAAACACAGCCGTCACTCATCACACACAGTCAAATGTGAAAATAAAACTAACTCGCATACTTACGTACTCTCTAAACAAGAAACTATGTTATTAAATACAATCATATTTACTTATTTACTAAATTTTTTATTACCTATGTCGTTTATTTATAATTGTTTGTTTATCTATGTATATAGTTAATTAAGTAGCAAATATTCTTATTATTATTTTTTATTCTAATTATTTCGTTTTTATTTTTTGTACCTCTTTTCGATGCGATCTCTTTGACCCAAAGGTTGACTGGTAGGGAATGCCTTACGGCATTAAGTCCGCCTCGTGTACCACCATTGTGCATTGGAGTATTAAATAAATTAATAAATGTATTTTTATAATCACAACGAATACTTTCAGCTACAGAAAGGTGAACAAAAACCTTTTACAATCATTGAATTAATATTCCATTATTATAATCCTTGTTCAAATACGGTAGGGAAAATAATTTGGTATGCAAATAAAACTAACGGTTGGGAATTGCTTTTACCCAAACAAAATCAAAGCGAAACTTTTGTATTAAAAGCATTTGAATTTTCAATACGACACGCTACAAACCATTTCATAACGGAGGTATACGCGTATACAGACCGGATAAGCTCTCCATCAGGTTCAAAGGCAGATTTCACAACCTCCCTTTGTGCCTCTCTAATGCACCTAGTATTAATTAGCTCAGTTCACTTTATTGTACTCGACAGGAGCTCAACACCTATTGTTCATTCCCAAAGGTTAGCATTTAAACGAAGAAAGTTTTGGAAATATTACTCAAGATGATTCGGGCAATGCTGAGTGCTCTTCTAAGAAAGTGCCTCCCGTCGTCTTTCCGTGGAATATGGTATTAAGAGGAAATGTAAAGATTTATCAGAACTATCTGATTTTCAAAAGCTCTCAAGTTCAGACGACATTTGCTGTGTACACAGGAAACTAAATAAACTAGGCAAGCTGTACACAACAGGATTTCACTTAAACGCAGATAAAGGATACTTCAAAAGCATAAAAATGGGTATCGTATAAGATCATGTGAAACGCGATGAAACAGATGATAAACGCGCACAACAGATGATGCATACGTTACAACTTTTGGTTACGAGCGGGCACATCGTACTTCAGTTGTATTTATTTTTGGAGCATATTATAGGCGTTTATTTATCAGTCAACTCTGGTTGCTGCCAGCTAATGTTAATTGTTAGCGTGTTAGAGTTAATTAGGATATTCCAACAACTAGTATACAAGCTTAGTTTTAGTATATACTAAATCTGAAACTAGTTTGTTCAGAATCACTAGGAGAATCGATTGACATATTTTTTACACCACATACTTTTTTTTTTCATAAATTTCTATTTTGTTTCAGTAGGTTTCTACCCATAACAGTTGACGGGAATAGACATCTTGAGGCTTGAGATGGTCCGCTCAGTCAGTTTCCGTGTATTAGACAACCCCTGCATAGTACATCTCAGGCATTTCACACTTTACTAGGGTACTTAACGCCACATAAACTACGGTGTAACTTGGAGATTTATTTAAAAAAACACATATTCAGGCAGTTCTGATGAAAATTGTTGAGGAATAAATTTTATATTTGAAATAAGATCTCTTTGTAGTGCGCTTGTCTATTGAACTGTATTAGAACTCTCTGTCACTCGGTTTAAAAACATGGTTGTATTCTAGTTACAATAAATATTAATTATTCAGAAATCTTGCCTATTTATAATTTCTAACCCGATCCCAACAGGTTATGGGCCCAGGTTATCGCGTATAAGTAGAAATTGTGGCAAAGAGCAAGAAAATTTATTGTACGAAGAAAAATTTTCAAGGCAAGAAACAAAAGCCTATGAAAAATGGAGGTGGCAAGTTCAACGAAAATAGAAAAGTTTGATGGAAACAATTTTCGACAATGGAAGTTCCAAGTCCAGTGCGCCCTACGAGCGAAAGGGTTAAGCGTGAATACTCCAAAACCTGAAGATCGGGTAGCGGCAGTACAGTGGGACAAGGACGATGGGATGGCGATGTTTATTCTGACATCATCTATGGACTTAAACCAAATCGCTTTGGTAGAAACTTGTGATACAGCGAAAGAAGTAATGAGCAAATTAGAAACAATTTAAGAACATAAATCGGAATTCAATAAAATGATTGTTCATGAAAAATTCTACCAGTATGTATACAGTCCAGGTGATAGTATGGCACAGCATGTCTCTAAAGTGGAGATCCTAGCTCGTCAGTTGAAGGATTGTGGTGAAGAGATTAGCGACACAGCTGTAATGACGAAAATTTTGAGTACTTTGCCAGCAACATATCACAGTCTTAGGCAAGCATGGTTATCGCTTGACGCTCAACACCAAACCATTCAAAATTTAACCTCACGCCTGATCGACGAAGAGGCTAGTTTCACAAAAGATAGTGAAAATGAGACTGCACTGGTTACTACTAAAAGAAATGCCAAGTCAGCAATAAAACCACAAAGTGGGAACATGAGTAACACAAGTTCCACAAGATACCATCGATTTCCGTGTTATAATTGTAATAAGAGGGGTCATTTTGCAAAAGAGTGCAAAGCGCCTAAGAAATCTCGACAAAAGAACGAAGAGCAGAGCAGTATGTTTGTAGCGTTTAGTGCCGAACGTAGTATGCAATCAGGCGAAGATAGCATGTGGATCTTAGACAGTGGCGCATCGATGCATATGACGTACAGGCGCGAATTCTTTAGTGAACTGCATGACTATCCGGAACATAACAATGACAGGTCAGTCAGACTAGGAAACAAAGCAAGGATAAAGGTGTGTGGAAAAGGCACCATATTAATAAAAAAATGCGTTGAAGGTCAATGGGAGCAAAGTATCATGACAGATGTACTTTATGTACCAGACTTACGTAGAAATCTATTCTCTGAAGGTGCTGTAGTCAGAAAAGGATACACTATAGTTAAAAGGAATACTAATGCTGTCATATTAAAGGAGAATACGGTAGTTATGCATGCGCATCTAAAAGAAAACAACCTCTATTGTTTAGAAGTAGAACCAGTTGTACAAGAAAGCTGTAATGTCGGTTTCGGTGGAGAAAAATCATGCCTCGATCATAAAAATGAATTCAAATCAGATGGATGTGTGAATGTGGCTGAACAAGAGACAAAGAATTTAGACGAGAAAACTGAGGAAAGAGATAACAAGTTTGATGTATATAGTGCACCAAAACCAGAAAACAGAAGGAATTTTACACGGGTAAATATGCATAAGAAGGAGAAACCAATATCTTCTTCAAGACCTATTGTTACACAAACATGTGATCTCAGTCTACCGATGCCTAATGATAGTATGCATAGATTACAGATCAATAATGAAAAACATCATCTCCGACGGAAGATAAATAGTGATAAAGAACTCAGCTATAAAGTGAGAACAATTAGTCCGCGTATAGTGAATGAAGCAATTTTAGCTGAATTACCCATAATATATGGAGTAGCAATAAATAGCGCAGATTATAGGAGGAAACAGGCTGAACATTATAAGAAGGAAGAGGTTGCATTTAATAGAAAAATCAATACATGGACAAGAACTGCAAGAACTGAAAATAGTCCTACTATCGCTGAGTGTGTTTTATGTAAGAAGAAGAATGAAGAAAGAAAATTGGAAATGTATAAGGCTGGAAAGAAAAGGCATAGAATAATAATAATAATAATAATAATAAATCTTTATTGAAATAATTAGAGTTACAAAATTCTATGAAGCCTCTGAAACCCAAACTAGGTAAAAACCTGTATGTCAGATTCCAGCACCTTCTCCCAATTCATTACAATATTATATTTTTATACCAACTAAGATTTTTAATGAACACAATAATTTTGAGCATGCAGAAATTACAATATAGATAGTACTTTATGGTATAGAGAATGTAGTGTGAAAGTAGTGTGTAGATGTGGAGTGTGGGTGTGAAGTGTGGGTGTGTGTGTGTGTTCACTTTACCTAAATAAAATATTTTTCGGTTTGTTCGTAGTTAAGAGTAAGAAGCCAGTTCTTAACCTTGGACTTGCATTCATGAAAAGAGAGCGGGTAAATGTTTAAAATTTTATTAACCTTATTGTAAATATGTACGGAAAGAAAACGTCTTTGACGTCTGGCTAATGCAGTACGTGTTCTTACGGAGTCAAATACATTAGTAATAGTGCGTTTGTTTTTTAATTTATCTGGATCATAATGGGTAGACACATGCTGTTTGATAATAACCTGATAAACAAAAAGCTGCCTCACCGTGAGAACTTGACACAGCTCATAAAGCTTTCTAGTGGGGAATCTATAGGGTTTAAATGTCATAGTTTTCAGCAAGGAACGCTGAGCTCTCTCTAGTTGTATGATATGCGCTTTACATGCACCTCCCCATACTCCAATGCAGTATCCGATAACAGATTGAACAAGGCCAAAGTAAACAGTACGAAGAAGTTCCAGGTCAGCTACATGCCTAAGATTTTTGAAAACCCATATTAATTTTCTAACACGTGACGAAATCATGTCCATATGTGCCTTCCATGTTATGTTCTCGTCTAGAAGTACTCCAAGATACTTAACTGTCGGAGTTTTATTAATGGATGGACATGAACATTGCTGGTTTAAAGTCTCGCATGTGTGAATACAAATCATGATGTTTTGCTGTTTCACGTGAGAATTCGTAAACTGAACCAATTGAGTTTTTGAAACATTTAAAGTCAATAGATTTTGCTTCAGCCACAAGTGCACCCTGCGCAATTCCTTTTCCGCAGTTTGTCGTACCTCGTCCCAAGTTTCTCCTTTAAATACTAGAGCGGTGTCATCGGCATAAGTAAAAATCTTTCCGTTGTGGAGTGACATTTGACATAGGTCATTTATGTATACGATAAATAAACTGGGGCCAAGAATACTGCCCTGTGGGACGCCGCAGGTGACAGATGCATCTGAGCTAGTATATTTCTTTATTTTAACCTTTTGCCGACGACCCGAAAGAAAATCTTCGAAAATTCTAAGCACGTTCCCTCGTATACCGCATCTTTCTAACTTGTCCACAAGAATGGGGATCGAGACAGTATCAAATGCCTTCGCAAGGTCAATAAATACTCCTAGACACTTTTTTTTGTCATCCAGATTTTGTGTAACATATTCCACCAAAGAGCTGACAGCTCCATCTGTACTTTTCCCTGATCTAAAACCGAACTGTGAATTGGAAAGTATATTATTATGCTCTAAAAAATTTATAAGTTGTTTATTCAGGACTTTTTCTAACACTTTAGAGAGTGCTGGAAGGACAGATATTGGTCTATAATTTGTAACACTGTCGGGTTTCCCATTCTTATGGACAGGTGTTATGAGAGCTCTTTTAAAGACACTAGGGAAAACACCCTGCTCAACGCATAACTTAACAATCTTAGTGAAGAGTGGAACTATAACGTGTTTTGACATTTTAAGAAATTTGTTTGAGATAGAGTCCCAACCAACGGCACTGTCGTTCTTCAAGTTCATGATTAGAGATTCGATTTCAGTTTCATCTGGTGCAAGCAGAACCATCGAATGTGAGATACGAGATATGTTATTATTTGAAATATCTTGAGTGGTAACGGACTGTAAAATATTATCAGCTAGCAACTTTCCGGCACTTGCAAAATATTTATTGACTTCCTCAACCGCATCACATGGATTGTCCTGCTTATTAAGCAAGTTTTCTGCAGACGATTTCTGTTTGGAGGCATTCGTGATAGATTTAATGGCAGACCAAGTCTCCTTATTGTTTCTTGCATTTTTTAAGAGGGATTTTTCATAACTTCTTTTTAACCGTCTCAACAAGGCATTACAAAAATTTCTATAACGTTTATATGTGACTTCAAGAATTTGGTTATTGTGATTTTGTTTTAATTTTTTGTGTAATTTGTCGCGATGACGAATGCAACGCAGTATAGAAATAGAATATAAAGAAAAATGTCCGGCTAGCGCGTAGGTTTATTAATATTATTAAAGGACAGCGTTTCTATATGGTGAGTTGGTTTAAAAGTTATGAGCTTAACAGAGACCAAGTGTTAAGTAGAATTTACGTGTTTAGTAGGAGTTTTTGTTTGTATGGTTGTTTACATTATAAAATTTAAGTAGGAGTGTTGAGGAATAAATTTTATATTTGAAATAAGATCTCTTTGTAGTGCGCTTGTCTATTGAACTGTATTAGAACTCTCTGTCACTCGGTTTAAAAACATGGTTGTATTCTAGTTACAATAAATATTAATTATAAAAATAGTGAATCGGGTCTTCTCGCGTAACAAACTTTAAGAGGCACAAATTACCTTTTATCCCGACGTTTCGGCCGAATTTCACCGGCCGTGGTCACGGGTAGACTGAAGTGGCGGAGCAGTTGTCATCTTCGTGAAGCAAGGGCATTTTCATCTACCCTCACTTGATCTTGATTTTTTATAAAATTATCGTCGGTACTTCGACACACCACACTAACGACGTCTTTACACTCGCCTAAACCGTCCCGTTGACGATAACACTTGCTGATGACCGGATTCCATGATGTTGATAGTTTGTATCCATCTTCCCGATTGAAATTCTTGTATTTCTTAATTTCAATCGCTTCACGTACAATTCACGTACAAATATTAATTAGTCTGAAATCTTGCCTATTTATAATTTCTAACCCGATCCCAACAGTATTTATTTTTGGAGCATATTATAGGCGTTTATTTATCAGTCAACTCTGGTTGCTGCCAGCTAATGTTAATTGTTAGCGTGTTAGAGTTAATTAGGATATTCCAACAACTAGTATACAAGCTTAGTTTTAGTATATACTAAATCTGAAACTAGTTTGTTCAGAATCACTAGGAGAATCGATTGACATATTTTTTACACCACATACTTTTTTTTTTCATAAATTTCTATTTTGTTTCAGTAGGTTTCTACCCATAATCAGGAGTCATCGTTCGCGCGCGAATGTGAGCGTACGTACTACTAGCTTACCGGTACCTTATTTCGGTGCAATGGCGTCAGATATTGTTAAATGTACAAACTGTAACATAGTTATAAACGAGCTACTATCGTTTATCCAGAATAAGGCGGATGTCATGGATGAAGTTTCCCTCACCCGGATATGCAGTGACAGTTTTGAAGATAGTGAGATTGTGGCGGCGAAGAAACTGTTGTTCGATTCTGTTCCGAACTCAAAACGGAAAGTTCGAAAAAATAAGGGTAAGAGTGCTCGAGACATCGAAGATATAATTTGTCTTCTAAAGCTCACTGATCCAGAGTTAGTACCCATATTCGTTGCACGCGATCTACAGAAACTACCACCGGTTACGTTCGACCACATAGATGCAACGAAACTGCTAAAGGATATTATTGTGCTTCAATCTGATATGAAATTCCTAAAAAAGGACTGTGCCACAGCGTCGCAACTGCTGGAATTAAGAGCGGAATTAGACAATCTAAAGAGTGCCTCAATTGTGCACAATAATTTTGACTTTGTAAATAGACGACGAGGCGCATTTATTGAACATATTGATAATTTTGATAGTGGTCCAATGGCCTTACAACCGCTTACGAAGTCAGAAAGCAAAGATAAATCACCAAAATCTCAGTCGATTATTAGTGATTATTTTCCCAAATATGTAGGTGTACAGAAAAAACTGCTATCTACTCCAGATGCCGGTAACGGCGCAAAGCAATCAGCTGGCGACGGCGGTGCGAACGCGATAGATATGATGAAGACGTGTGATGCTATCTCGCTCGTGCAGTGTGAATCACAGCAGCGAGTCACCGAGGACGGCCTGGCGAACGAACAATGCAAAACCCCTACTGCGTGTTCTAAACACATTAACTCGAACATACACACTAATATATCGCCCATATTGCGAGATAATGAGCGCAAGTCGATGGCAGATGTGCTTAAGGCGAGTAGTAAATGTGTAGATATAGTAGGGGATAAATGGTATGTTGTTACAAGTAAGAAACACAAGAAGTTATCATCTCATGGAATGATGGGAAAAGCGAACGTAGGTCCTGATGGGAAATTCAAAGCCGCCGTCATCAAGGTGCCACTGTTTATCTCCAATGTGTGCAAAACAACGGATGAGAGTGATATTATTGCTTATATCAAGGACAGTACTCAGGAAGAGGTAACTCTCTTTAAAATAAACAGAAAAACGGAAAAGAGATACAACTCCTTCAAATTGTATGTCTCAAAAACAAAACTGGACTTATTTCTGGATGATAAGTTATGGCCCGACGGAATTACATTTAGACGATTTGTGAATGATACTTACAAGACAATGACAGGCAGAGTTAAGCAAACACTGAATCACTAAATGGATAACAACATTTATCAAACAAGTAAAATTGTGAGTTTCAACTGTAAATCAGTGAAACGGTCTGTTGAAGCTGTTAAATTTCTTTGTCAGTCAGCTGACATTGTAGTCTTGCAGGAAACATGGTTGCTTCCCCATGATTTACATTATCTCGGACAAATACATGACGATTTTGAGTATACAGGGAAATCAGCCGTGGACACCTCAGCAGGATTACTAAGGGGGCGACCGTATGGTGGTGTTGCAATTCTGTGGCGGAAGCGAGTTTTTGAATCGGTAACTGTGATCAACTGTGTTAGTGCGCGTTTAGCGGCAATTAAACTTTCACTGAAGGACAGATGCATAATAGTGTTCAGTGTTTACATGCCGACTGACTCATGCGAAAACCTGACTGAATTCACCGAATGTCTAAGTGAAGTGAGTGCAATAATCGAAGCCAGCAATATAGAAACGGTTTACATACTTGGCGATTTTAACGCGCACCCCGGTGAGTCATTTTGTTGTGAACTATTAGAATTTTGTGCCGAACAAAAGTGGTTGTGTGCGGACATAGAGAAACTAGACACCAACAGTTACACCTTTGTCAGTGATGCACACGGCTGTAGACGATGGCTAGACCACTGTGTCGTCACACAGTCAGCTTGGTCAACAATTACAGATATAGGCATAGTACATGATGTGTTTTGGTCTGATCACTGTCCAATATTTATTGAGTGTAGACTAGATAAAATAAATCGTAGAATAGAAACGCATAAGACATTTCGCAATAGAGTAATCTGGGGGGAGAGAGACAGCGATCAAATGAGCTTATATTATGACTTATGTAATAGTAAATTAAAGTTAATTGATTATCCCCAAGAATTTGGTATGTGCAGTAATGAACACTGTAATATTATTGAACATAGGCAAATTCTTGACGAAATGTACGAAAATATTGTCGCTATTTTGTCAGAAGCAGCAGTACAAAGCCAAGTGGAAACTCGGGCTAACAGGCATGTTGGCCGTGTTGTCGGGTGGAATAAGCACGTACGAGATGCTCATGCGAGGGCCAGGTTTAAATATCAGCTATGGGTTTGGCATAATAAACCAACATCTGGCGATGTTTACAACGACATGTGCCTTACACGAAAGATATTTAAAAGTAAACTCGTGTGGTGTCAAACTCATCAAGAACAAATTAAGCTTGATATTATAGCTTCTCATCGAAAAGCCAAAAACTTTCAGAAGTTCTGGAAGGCTACCAAAAAGCTTGATGTTAAACCTGGCCTACCTGTGAGTGTTGGGGGTGCGGATCAGCCGGACAGCATCGCCAACATGTTTGTGGACCATTTCAAAGTGGAATCACCGCTAGGCTCATCGTTGCGCGTGCTCGATGACGGATGCTGTCGTGATTCTGACTTAGTTCGTTTTTCAGCAAAGCAAGTGTTAAGTACCATTAAGAAAATGACTCGAGGTAAGTCCCCAGGTCACGACGGTTTAAGCATTGAGCACTTGCAACATGCTGGGCCTCATATCGCGAGAGTGCTGGCCATGTTTTACTCTCTGTGTATGTGTCACTCGTACCTCCCATGTGATCTCATGCAAACTATAGTCGTGCCTATTATTAAAAACAAAACTGGAGACGCTGCTGACAAATGTAACTATCGACCCATCTCCCTGGCTACTATCATAGCGACGGTTCTCGACAGCCAGCTGGATGCAAAATTAGAGGGTTTTTTACAGCTGCATGATGCCCAATTTGGGTTTCGTAATGATTTAGGCACTGAAACTGCGATTGTCGCCCTTAAACATACGGTGCAGTACTACACAAAGCGACAAACACCAGTGTACGCGTGTTTTCTAGATCTCTCCCGTGCCTTTGATCTAGTATCGTACGATGTTATGTGGGAGAAGCTACGGGAGAGACAAGTGCCAGCAGAACTCTTACGTATCTTCCAGTTTTGGTACTACAACCAGACAAACAGTGTGAGATGGGCCGATAGGCTGTCTGCGTCGTATAGGCTAGACTGTGGGGTTAGGCAAGGAGGGATAACTTCACCTAAGTTGTTTAACCTCTACATGAACGATCTGATCGTTGAGCTCAGCAGCAAGAAAGTAGGATGTCGAATTGATGACGTCAGTGTTAACAATATCAGTTACGCTGACGACATGGTGCTGCTGAGCCCAACGGTCAGGGCGCTAAGAGAGCTGCTGACATGTTGTGAGTGCTACGCGCAAAAACATGGCTTATTATATAATGTCAAGAAAAGCGAGTTATTGGTTTTTAGGGCTGCCGGTGGTAAATGTCCTGAATTTGTACCCCCTGTTAAACTTAATGGGAATAACATAGTAAGAGTGTACCAGTTCAAATACTTGGGACACTATGTAACCGACGACCTTAAAGACCAAGTGGACATTGAGAGGGAACGTAGGGCGCTGGCAGTTCGGTGTAACATGGTGGCCCGCAGGTTCGCGCGTTGTGGCAATCCAGTTAAGATAACGCTTTTTAAAGCTTTTTGCCAAGTGTTTTACACGTGCAGCCTGTGGACCAACTATACTCAGCGGACTATCGGCGCCCTACGGGTCCAATATAATAATGGGTTCAGGATGCTGATGGGGCTGCCCCGTTTCTGCAGTGCATCGGGTATGTTTGCACAGGCAAACGTCGATGGTTTCTATGCCATCTTCAGACAAAAATCTGCCTCGTTGCTCTGCAGATTGCGGGCCAGCTCCAACTCCATCCTGAAGACTATAGCGGGGAGGTACGACTCGCCTCTGTTAGGTGATGTTGTTCAAAGATGCATCAAGAACAACAACCTTCTTATGAAATAGATATTTATTATATTAAGTTTACTAACATAGGTGTAAGTTTCTTGTTTACTAACACATATGGATGATACTTATCTGAAATAAACATTATTTTATTTTATTTATTTTATTTTATAACAGTTGACGGGAATAGACATCTTGAGGCTTGAGATGGTCCGCTCAGTCAGTTTCCGTGTATTAGACAACCGCTGCATAGTACATCTCAGGCATTTCACACTTTACTAGGGTACTTAACGCCACATAAACTACGGTGTAACTTGGAGATTTATTTAAAAAAACACATATTCAAGCAGTTCTGATGAAAATCTTGTTGGGGTGTCTCGGTTTTTATATATAATAAAAATAACGTTGTATAAACATCATACCAGTTTTTTTTACATTAACGAGGTATTCGCACAAACCCGTCGATTTCAGGTATAAAGATAAAAAGATAATAAAACAGAATAAAAAACTTGCTTTATCATCACAAGCTATAATAGTTCAGAGATGGAAGTACCTACATGGACCTCTACTAAAGTCGAAGGTAACCCTTAACCGAATAACCCTTGGTCATTGTTGGACTCTATTAACCATTGTTCACGATTTAAAAGCTGTAATTATCGTTTTTTTCAGAAGAAAGTAAACTCGAGGATTCTCTTTTAAACAAAATACGAAATGTTTATTATTAGCAGTCATCGATATTTTCGTAGAGAACGTTCTAATGTAAATTAATAAAGCTGGGTTACAACGTCCATTTTTTCTATCTAAATTCTAATTCTGTTTGAAAGTCGACCGCTATTTCTAGGCTGAGAGATTAAAGATGTCCTTCAAAATGCCATTAACCTTTAATGACTAAGCTGATTGTAGGGTTTTTGTAACAGGCAATGGGTACCAGGGCTTAATTTTCTATTTGAAAGTAATGAAAACTAAATTTATTTAGTGTAACATTTATAATACAAGTTTAGTTTTAGTACATACTAAACCCGAAACTACATTGTTCAGAATCACTAGGAGAATCGATTGACATAGTTTTTACACCACATTTTTTTTTCATAAATTTCAATTTTGTTTCAGTATGTTTCTACCCATAACAGTTGCCGGGAATAGACACCTTGAGGCTTAAGATGGTCCGCTCGGTCAGTTTCCGTGTATTAGACAACCCCTGCATAGCACATCTCAGGCATTTCACACTTTACTAGGGAACTTAACGCGACATAATCTACGGTGTAACTTGGAGATTTACTAAAAAAAAACACATATTCAGGCAGTTCTGATGAAAATCTTGTTGGGGTGTCTCGGTTTTTGTATATACTAAAACTAACGTTGTATATGAAGAATACAGACAAATACATATTAACAAAACATCAGGCCTGTATTCCGCGTAGGGTTGGGCACAGGTGTTTAATACGCCCTCATTTCACCGTTATGTTTAAGTTCCATGTAATAGGGAGCGCGCCTATTGCCATCAACGGGGCACAAATCCAGACTCTGGATAACTGCAGCTACTGAGAAATTCCACACCAAAAACCCCAATAACAGTTTGCCTGACTTGGAGATCGAATCCAGGACCTCACGCTCAGCAGTAGCGATTGTGACCACTAGACCAACGAATAACGAAATAAATGTTATTTTTTTGTAATAACATCATTTTATTAAGGATTGTTTTATCCAGAAATACCTTCCATCTTTTGGTTACTTCCTTGGTTATTTATATCATCATAAGCCTCCGTATTTTTCATGACACCAACCCCGGTCCTGCGCCAGTCGCATCCATCAATCCGTCAATCATCCCAATCTTGCTGGAGGAGATCCGACATTCCTTCTCCCTCGTTTTGGCCACCATTCCGTCAAGATTTTGCTCCATCTACCATCATCCCTTCTAACAATACGCCTTGCCCACTTCCACTTGAGGACAGTCACCAGTTTTACTGTCATGGACTTCGTCCGTCGCCGGATTTCGCTATTCCTGATACTGTCCTCAAGTGTGATACCTAAATAAATACGTATTATAAAATTAAAACTTTTAGTTATAATCAGGTTAACCAACCAGAGATTGGGGTGATTTATTTTGCCCTCATTTCTACATAAAGATGTCCTATAACCAAATTTGCAATGGGATCTATTGCGAAGACTACTACAGAATATAAACCATAGAACAAAAAATTTCAACGAGCGTTTCCGTTTTCCTGCACAATTTCCGACAGTAGGTAGTTCCTTATTGTAGTAATTTTGATTAACAGCAGTGCATTTTTAAACACCGAAGAGAAATCGTCGGCGAGCCGGAGATAACGTGATATTAATCAAAGCTGACGTCTACTCTTTCTGAACGACCGAGGCTACTGAATATTTTACATCGCTCTCTTTACCTTGCCACCCGACCGCGCCGTGCTGTCATGCACGCAGATGTATGGTCACCAACTGATTGGGATAGAATGGATTTGTTCCGGTTTTTGTTTGAATTTGGATCCTCTTAAAAAGCTTGGAACTCATTGAATCATGAATCTTTAATCAATATTAACCATAGGCAATGGAAATTCTCTATTCCTAAAATGTAACCTCACATATCACATAACCAAAAAGGGAGTGTTTTTTTATTCTCTCGATATTCGTTAATCCGGTGATATTCATCGTACAGTCACTAAAACAACATATAAGCACGTTGAAAACAAATGAAACCTACTTCATAGAAAAATAACAAACAACTTATTGTCTTTCAACATACTCAACCAACTAATTACATCCTAGGGAACATATTAACGTAATCTGCTCCTACCTATATATGAAAATAAATCCTGATTTCTGTACTTTCTATACGGTATTCCTACCTACCTACTAGGTAAGCACACGAACTACACAAACCGCCCCCGGGCGGCGAGACCGTTACAAGTCGCTGTTTGACTACCCCTGCCTTCCGTTTAAGGGCTTAAACACACATAGCCTAGATTGACTTAGAAACCGAGCTGCTGAGATAGGTAGAAGCGGCTTCCACCTGTTTTAAGCATTTTGGTACTATTAAAAAGTCTTAAGTGTTTCGACAACATAGTTTATTATGATCTTTCCAAAATTGAGCATAAATAAACATTTTTCCATCTATGGAATAGATATAGACAGAGAACCATTCGTACTGCAGTGGATTTCTTCCAAACGGAACTTTTATACCATGGATAAACTCCCATTATGACCTATAGAACTAAATGTAGGGATGAGTTAGCTTAACTCGTTCCTACATTCAGTTACAAAAAATGCTGATACAACTCCATTTTATAAGAGCCTCAAGAGCTTTTGGTAGGAGCTCGTAGATTTATAAATAAATATTGGCCGTCATGCTCGTAGAAAGGTTCAAGGTTCGCCAAAATTGAGGGCGGAGTAGCGCGATCGGTATATAAAAAATCCATCGATATTCTTAATTTTTTCCATCTCATCCCAACTCTGCAAACGATTGTGATTTTTACAATAAATCACAGAATTTACTCACTGAATTTGAAAATTGATTGCTAGTATTTATGACTCAGTTCTCCTGTGGGTTTGTTTAAAGTTCATTGTGAAACCAAGTGCTAATATTTTATAGACACGACACCACTATTAATAAATACCTACATTGTATTTTCACCGGACATACACACATCAAAAAAAGTTTGCGATCACTTTGAAAAATGATGTAGCCTTTTTGAAGCCGAATTTTCTAATCGGGATTCAAAGCGATAATTATCATGATAAATATAGATTGACAGTTATCTAGATAAACATAAATCAGATTTCAGTTGAACTTTGAATTCTGAATCTTCACATACATAATTATGCTAGTGATCGCAAACTTTTTTTGATGTGTGTCTGATACCATTACCATAACTAAGAGCCACCTTAAATTCCATATTTACGTTGTTATTTGAAGAAGGACTTACCAAAATCAATCTTAACATAAACTTAGACAAACCAACTGCATCAACTAATGCAAGAATCTGCAACGATTAAATTAATCGTTAAAACATTATATTAGAAATTCAGAAGCTCAACGATGCCTAAATTGTCAAAAGTAAAAATATTCACATCTGCATTCAGTGTTTTATTGTCTATCGTATACAAAACAATATAATTTACAACTGAAAATCCAGGTTATATCTAACTATTCTAGCTCTCGACTGGATATAAGCGGACTTTTACGAGTTTAAACTATTTGAACAGATCGTTTTAATGCTTGCTATATCACATTACAAGCATAATTTATTGCACCACATTTAGATAATACTAAGCATTATTTAGTTTGCAGCCAATGTTATTATTTCATGAGTTATGTTTTCATATCATAATTGAATAGGCCGTAAAGATTATAAGGCCACTGTTATTTCACTGCCAAATTCATATCATAATTTTAATGTAAAGCAAGCTCATCAGACACCTAGTAAATCTGTCGATTCGAGTTATTAAATCAATAATTTATAACTTATTAAGCGGTATACGGTAACGAATGAATCTTCCGCACAATTACCTAATGTTAAATGAAAAATATTGTTAGGTGTATGTTTTAATTAGAGGCTAAATAATTAAGTTCACAACCTACGCGGCCCCATTTTAACGAGCTCGGAGTGTCCACGACTTATTACGGCGAGGCAGATTAAATTTTGACATAAGTAACACATTATAACACCCTCGAGGAAAATACTAAATACTGGGGTAGTGAGTTAAGTCTTTTCGAAAATCCCTCGTAAGGCCGGAACTACAGATACTGGCAAATATTGTTCGGACATCGGTATAAAGCCAGTCAATGACATTTCATCGACAGCAAAGAGAAGTGTCAGCTTTATTTCAGTTTGAGAAAAATCTGTGTAGAGTAATTGGCACAAGCTCCAAAATAAAAATTGATCGCTCTGGTTTCTAAAATTTCAAACCAAAGCCAATATAAAAATAAGCTTATTTAGACACCTTCTTTTCGGAATAAAAATACGGAACACAATTACTATCAACATATAAAATGCACCAGAGAGGTCAACCCAAATGTAGAAGAAATACGCTAACGTTGCGGGTTAAGACATCACTACAAACCTCTCCGGAACCGTACATTTCTTTAAATCACCGGGTATGAAAATTTACATTCTACACTCAATGCTGCTGACAGCGGAAACGCAATGATTAGTCAGTTTAGTTAAACACAATAAACTTATCAAACATGAATCTTTACTTATTTAAACACGCTTAAACGCTTGACTATCATTTAGAAATTTCTCCAGTCACGTATATCTGATAATAAAGGAAAAAAAATCTAATGTTTTTCCGATTGTTATATTTTTGACAATATCATGCTACGGTTATAACTTCCTCCTCTACGCTAACGTAGCACGTTGTAGCAACTTGCTACGCCCTTAGGCATATCAACAGATTGGACTACAGCATTGTAAATGAACCATTGTCATTGTCCTTTATTTTCTATTGCGATAAAACAAGACCCATTATCTACAGTAGGCTTGAAGAAAAACAAATAAGGGTATTGTGTAGGTACCTAATAATAAGTAAAATTGGATGACCATTTTGTTGGCCTTCTTACCTTTTTACAGTTTTCCGGCTTTCGGCTCGTCCGGACATTTTATCGAACATAGACATTTCATCACGACTTTTATTCGCTACTTCCCTTTTACTACCGATATGTTACTACTGATTTGAGATCGGTTAAATGTGAACCCACAATTACTAATATGCGTGTTTTCTCATTTGTTTGTGTTGTAAGAAGAAAACAGACAGTAGTGATAGTGATGATTCAGCATTATGCATGTATGCTGCCAACTTTCTTATATTCGCATAAAATATTCTACGGGCGTTTATGGAAAACATTACAGGCATCTTCAGCTAACCTAAAGGCGCTCCTTGAATGTTAAATTTTGAGCATGACTACTTGGCCATAATGCTCAAAATCGAATCTATACACGCGAATGCTCCCAGTGAGAGAGCGCCTTGACATGCGCAGCGCAAGATAATCTTGTCGTTGAATTATCTCGCGCCGAGACGAGATAATGTATCCAGTCGGCTGGACAAGTTTCGTAGCTAACAATGAAGCGTCACTGCATTCAAAACAAGCATTTTTTTTGGCAAATTCCTCATGGATTCCCTTCGCTTGGGGAAGGCGAAGAGTTATGCTGGACTCTTATCGGCTAAAAACCTACGGTGTTCCTTCTCCTGATCCATGTCCGGGGTGGGGTCGCGGGATTCGCAGCTGCATGCACCGCAACCCCGGCAGGCCTCGGTCGGACCTCTCCTTCTGTAGGGCCTTACCCCACGTCCTCCTGAGAGGCACACACGGAACACTGCGCGCCGCCTTCTCGGGCCTGTTACTGGTCGGGCGACGGGTTAGAGCCTATCCCAGCATCTATCTTGCGATGACAGACTTGCCAGATGTCTGCTAATCCTAATATAATCTTCAGAATATCATCAACATTATAAGTACATGTTACCTATCAATAAAAAAGTTATTATTATTATATTATAATACCAGCGCTGAATATGTTATAACAGCTATAGCCTTAACTATTCCAAGTTACAACATAATTATGAACGCTGCCGGTCTAGCTGGCACTGAGCCCCTGTTCTCGACTCATAGTCAGTCTTATCATAATAACATGCTAATGTATGTAATTAGTCCATACACCACAGTAACTTACATAACCCTACAACGTTCCAAGAGACTTTATGTAAAATAGTTTTACATAACAACGAAACTTTAACATGTCTTGAACGTTCTGGAATATTCATTAACATAAAGCATACTAAGATATGGGTTTTACCAGCTTTTAGATTAGGACAAAGAAAAGTATTATTAACTAGAGACCCGCACCAGCTTCGCCCGGGTGCAATACATAAAAACCTTCCTCTTGAATCACTCTATCTATTAAAAAAAACCGCATCAAAATCCGTTGCGTAGTTTTAAAGATCTGAGCATACATAGGGACAGACAGCGGGAAGCGACTTTGTTTTATACTATGTAGTGATATCGAAACACGTCTAGTTGGATTCTAAACTTCATTAAAGCTCCATTTACACGTCTCCAGTCTCAAGTTTGAGTTGAGTTACAATAGTCACACTACTAATGGTAACTCAAATTTTGTAGCCCGTGGGACACTTACGAAAGCGTCGTTCCGCTTTAGTAGATTATACTTTGCATCTGTTGAGACATGACAAGCGCTTAATAATGTGTCTGTACTATTACCGAAAACATAATAATACCTAATTATTAATATCAGCGTAGGCTGTCCCACTATTGGCCAAAAACCTTTCTCCATTTCCTCCACCAAAACTTAATACAAAAAGATTTAAAACCTTGCATGACAGTACCAACTTTTTCAGCTCCACATTGAATTTAAATAATTGATTGAGCTCAGTCAATTACGCTATTGCCAGAGAATATGACGCTTACCAGTCTCAATTAATTAACGCTCCATCTTTTACGGTCTGTTCAATAAGTAATTACTAGAATAATGTGACTCAAAAGGAACAATTACTTCCCATACCTCCTAATTACGTCTAACGAAGCCATCAAACTATATATCAAACTTTCATAGATTAATTATGATTTCTTGAGCTAAACGGGCGTGCACACATACTGGGTTCATGTGAACTAGGAACTGGTGTCAACGTTTTGATTGGCTTACGACGCTGCCCGAACCAATCGTAGAAAAGAACAAAGTTCACATATGTACGCGCTCGTTACAAGTCTATGCCTCTAAAGCGATCCTTAGGCGATAATGCGGCATGACATGCCTTACGTGCTGTCATGCATAGCTTATTGATAGTTTGCATGTATTCGCATCAATCGATACAATTAAACGATCATGCATGCATGACAGCACGCAAGGCATGTCATACCGCGTTCCCGTCTAGGGACCGCTTAAATGAACGTGGATGGCGGCGCTGCTTGTGAAGGGATATGAAAAACCTATCAAATCTATTACATTTCATGTTAGTTCCCTATTTCACCACGTTCGTTTAGGGGGCTATTACACCATCTACGATCCTAGGTATATCCTAGGATCATACATATACAGGGTGGTAATTTGAGATGGGGCATGAAGGGCAACTACCTTAACCATTGTAGCTACACGAAAACATCCTTAGAAGACCAACCTTAAGTTTTGGGATAATTTAAATCGGCATTCACAGATTTTGAAAAAAAAGTACAGTCAGCGAGAAAAAGGGTTGTTTTCACAAAACTTTTTTATGATGCCAATCGATTCCATTTCCAATAAGGATCAAAAGACTCTTGCGGACCAACTGAGGTTGGAGTCCTAGAAAAGTCAGAAATCGCAAAAAACTTATTTGAGATGGGGTAGTAATAGGGGCAGCTACCTTAATCGTTGTGGCTAGAGGAAAATGTTTGTAAGAGACTATCCATGTTTTTTGAAAATATTTCGAACTGCATTCACAGATTTTGAAAATAAAATAATTTATTTTTTCAGCCTTAACATCACTTTTAACAAAATGTTGTTTTTCGTGATTTTTGATGTTTCTAGGACTTTTACCTCAGTAGGTCCGGAAGAGTATTTTGTTCCTTATGGGAAATAAGATCGATTGGCATCATAAAAGAGTTTTGTAAGAACTGACCATTTTTTTGCTGACTGTACCAATTATTTTTTTTCAATATCTTTTTATGCAGTTCGAAATAATGTCAAAAACTATGGCCAGTCTCCTATCAAAATTTTCCTGTACCGACAACGATTAAGGTAGCTGCCCTTATAACTTACCCATCTCAAATAGTTTTTTGTTATTTCTGACGTTTCTAGTACTCAAACCTCAGTTGGTTCGGAAGAGTATTTTGATCCTTATGGGAAATGGGATCGATTGGCATCATAAAAAAGTTTTGTTAAAACAGCCATTTTTCTCGCTGACTGTACTTTTTTTTCAAAATCTGTGAATGCCGATTGAAATTATCCCAAAAGGTAGGGGTGGTCTTCTAAGAACGTTTTCCTGTAGCTACAATGGTTAAGGTAGTTGCCCTTCTCTCTAGACTCTATGGCGCTACTGCCACGCACAATATCGGCTCCGTATTTAAAAAATCAAAAAATTAGAAATATAGCGTTTTATGTGCCAGAAATAAGTGTATTGGTGTCAGTGAACTCTAACACGCAAGTGACAGTGTTATCAAACAGTTTTAAACGTAAATACCAAAGTTACAATAAACTTTAACAAATAAACAACAGTGAACGGCTAAAATTAATAATCTCTTAAAAAAACACTGTTTAAGTGACAATAATGTGTATTCTCATCAAACTATAAGAAGGATCTCACAATTTAAGTGCAAAAACAACATAAAAACGGATTAAAAACTAGAAATACAAAAAACTGAGAATTTCAAAAAAGTACCTCCGTAACCGTCTTTTTCTTTCCTTCAATTGCATATTAAAAGGAATCATCAATTTCACTCCATATCTCTAGTGAACAAATAGCCGAGTGGCTTAAGGGTCTGCTTTTTGAAACCGCTATCCCGTACAACACTCGGTGGTCGTGGGTTCGGATCTCACAAAAATATAAAACACTTTTTCTAATGTCATGGAATACTTTAATAATATAACGTTCAGAAGGAAACCTCGAAAACGATCATTGTCAATCGAAAACGCAACTATAAGTAAACTTGAAGACGATTGCTCAAGAAATTCGAATAACTCTACACTAGATGGCTCCACTAGTAGTCTACCGAATTTGATGGATGACAAAAGCGACATGCAATTGCGAGAACTGCAAAATGAAATTGAGAAACTTAAACAAGAACTAACAGTGGCACATGAAGAGATCAATAACCTATCCTTAGAAAATACACATTTAAAAAATTCAATTAAAGAAATGAACACGAAGAAAGAAATAGTCAGAAGAGAAATAAATAACAAAATAAATACGCCAAAAAGAAAACCAAAGATTTCTACCCGGTCAGAAGATAACATCAGCAAGGGCGAAAAGATTCAAGATGACGAAACATCTTCACCATTACCAAAAAAGCAACTTACACCACCTTCAAGTACCCCATCATCTACAATACACGAAATAGAAGAAATTAGACGTAAACAAGATTTAAACAAACTATGTATTATTAGCAGCAACAAAACCAATAAAATATTACAGATAGCTGAAAATACCATTCAAAACTTCCAAATATGTCATTATCTTACTCCGAATTGCGGTGTAATAAAACTAATTGATAATTTAGGCGAAAAAATTAGTAAATTCACACAAAGAGACTATTGTGTCATTATGATAGGACAAGAAGATTTTATAAGAATTGAGAATTACCATAACCTGATCGTTCAAATTAGGGAAACATTAATAACACATACTCACACAAATATTATTCTATGTCTACCCACTTACCGATTACATGACTGTTCCGTAATGTACAATTCGAGGGTTGAAGCGTTCAATAACATGCTTTGCATAGATAATCAAACCTTTAATTATGCTATTATACTGGATTCGAATTTAAAGTTATCTTGCGATTTTATTATGTTTTGTAAATACAAAGGTCTATTAAACAATAATGGTATGAAAAATATATTTCAAAATTTAAATTTACTCCTAAAACAAAACAGCAATTCTGAAAATACTCTAAACAATAAACCAGGTCAGGATGACAACGAAAAATGTTTTTTTCGAGGATAATTCGAGGTATACAATCTTTCATCAAAATATAGCGGGAATTCTGAGCAAAAAAGATTTGTTTGAAATAACTATTCAAGAGTTAGAAAAAAAACTAGGTCAAATCGATATTATATGTCTCACAGAAACTTTTATGAAAAGAGGATCAGAGGCCAACCTCAAGATTGCCAATTATAAACTGGCAGCATCCTTTTCCAGGACTGACCAACGCAGGGGCGGCTCTTGCATTCTTGTAAGATATAACCTAGACAGCAAACCCGTAAATAATTTTATAGAACCTAAACCATTTCACTTTGAATACTGTTGTACAGAAATAGTGTCACTTAAATTATATATTGTATGTATCTATAGAATACCAAACTACAATGCAACATTATTCTTACAATACCTCGATGAGCTGCTAAAAAAACTTACAAGAAAAAATAATAGAAAAGTTATACTGTGTGGGGATTGGAATATCGATTTGATAAAAAATAATAGCACGACAAAAGAATTACATTCCATACTCCAAAATCATAATATTAAAAATCATATTATTAAACCTACAAGAAAAGAGGCTTGTTTAGATTTGATAACTAGCAATTTATCGAATGTCACTTCGAAAGTTCATTACTTAGCGTTATCTGATCATGAAACTGGACAGAGCATTTCCTTTGAGAGTATTAAACTTAGTAACGGAATAAGATATAGTCAATTTTGGTTCGAAAAACGACGAGACTATAGCACTGAAAACATAAATAAGTTTATGTCTTGTATGGCCGCTCTCTCTTTCAATGACGTTTATGAGTGCACTGAAGTCGACGAAGCATTTAACCTCTTTCATGATACAATAACTCTATTTTACAATCTATGTTTCCCAATTATAAACGTTAAAATAACAAATAAACCCATTCGATCGAGATGGATTACCCCAGGTTTAAAAAAATCAAGCTTGAAGAAGAGGAGGCTTTATCTGAAGTACCTTCAATCACCCATAAACAAAAACACACATCTTAAACAATATAATATTTATAAAACCATATTAAATAAATGTAACATTCAGGCTCATAAAATACATAATACTAAATATATATCTAAATCTAAAAACACTTGCAAAGCTGCATGGAAAATAATAAAAAGTAACTTCAACTCTGAGATAAACGCATCAGATATAAAATTAATAAAACTGGACAATAAGGAATTTACTAACCCAAAAGATATAGCCGATAATTTTAATAATTATTTTATCAATCTAACTAAAAGAGACAAACCCTTCGTAATTGATAACAATATTTTTAAAAACATTCCTAGTAATCCGAACACTATCTTCTTAAATCCGGTAGATAATAGGGACATTTATAAAGTTATTAATTCACTTAATAACACAAATTCTACAGGATATGACGACATAAACACGAAAATTTTAAAAAAATGCGCCCCTTTTCTATCAGACCCAATTAGCCATTTAGTAAATGTATCATTCTTTCAAGGTATGTTTCCAACTCGATTGAAATACTCTTTAGTAAAACCACTTTATAAAAAAGGCGATAGAACTGAAATGAATAACTATCGCCCAGTAACGTTAATTCCAATCATATCAAAGATATTTGAAAAATCTTTTTACAATATACTATATAATTTTCTATTAAAGCATAATATTTTAAGATCAGAACAATTCGGTTTCAGGAAAAACTATTCTACTACTTTAGCTTGTTTCACATTAGTAAAAACTATTACAGAATTCTTAAATAAAAAGATCCCGATTGTATCAATCTTTCTAGACATGTCCAAAGCTTTCGACTTCGTATCACATAATTTACTTCTCCAGAAGCTTGATAGGTATGGGGTTAAAGGTAATGCGCTTAATTGGATTGAAACGTACCTCTCATCTAGGTACCAGTGTGTTGAAATACCAAGCTTAACAGGACTTTACAAAACTTCACAGCGTTCTCAGTACATTATTAATGAATGTGGGGTACCACAGGGAAGTATCCTGGGACCACTGTTATTCTTACTTTATATTAACGACTTACCTGCCTCAACCACTTACAAGTGTGTTCTGTATGCTGATGATACCACTTTACTAGTACATTGCAATAATAAAAACACATATGAAGAGGATGTAAATAATACATTGAATAAAGTAACTAAATGGCTAGATAATAATAATTTAAACATTAACATTAGTAAAACTAAAGTTATTCAATTTCAGACATATAATAGTAACCCTATAGCTACAAAAATTATCCAAAATGATCAAACTGTGGATAAAGTAGAAACCACTACTTTCCTAGGTTTA
The DNA here is from genome assembly GCA_905220435.1 of Amphipyra tragopoginis. Lineage (NCBI taxonomy): Eukaryota > Metazoa > Arthropoda > Insecta > Lepidoptera > Noctuidae > Amphipyra > Amphipyra tragopoginis. The sequence goes on from HG991997.1 coordinate 16,937,640, forward strand.
ATTATTGACAAACACTGTAGTTGGAAGCAACACATAGATAAAATATGCTCCAAACTAGACAGCTATGTATACGTTCTAAATAGATTAAGACAAGTCGCCACATCCAGTGCTACCCTCTGCGCTTATCACGGATACGTTTCCTCGATTTTGCGTTACGGAATAGTCATATGGGGCAATTCAGTTGATCTAATCCGAGCTTTTAGGGCACAGAAAAAGTGTGTACGGTCAGTAAGTGGCGCAGAATACTTAGATAGTTGTGTACCGTTATTTAAGAAACACCGTATACTACCACTACCGTGTCTATATATTTTTGAAATTTGTATATTTGTCTACAAACACCCAATCCTTTTTAGTAAAAATATTGCTATAACTAATAGAAATAGTAGATTTCCTAATAAACTACATGTCCCTAACCAACGTACTACAATGTATAGCAAGAATTGTTTCTGCATGGCTATTCGAATCTATAATAAATTACCGAACTGTCTAAAAAGCCTAAATTTAAACTTGTTTAAGCGTAGATTGTTTGACTTATTAATAAGCAAATGTTATTATTCAACAAATGATTATCTCAATGACAGAAATTTGCAAAGTGTAAACTTAGACTGCACCTAATTTTGTTTGGGAATTTCTGTAGTTATCTTTAGATTGTTGTACCATTATCGTAAAATTATTATTAGAAATGGAAATATTTGTACACCAGAAATGGTAGAATATAAGAGACTTCAATAGTTTGTAACACCTACTGCACTATATTTTAACAAATAAACTGATCTTTCTTTCTTTCTTTCTTTCTTCATGCCCCATTTCAAATTACCACCCTGTATAGGATCATATCTCTAATGACCTCAAGAGTCATATTGTGTATGACAAAATAATTCATATGTCTATATTACATTGTCATATATCTATGATTCATAGATCTATGATCCTAGATATGTGATAGTGAAATATCCCCCTTAGATCCATGTCAGACTATTGTACATTGTTTCCATGTTAAATTAGTAATCGGAAAAACCACATGTACCATATCTTAACAAAAAGTTATATTATAATTTGTTAACAGGAAAAGGGAAATAATTCATAAGCTAGGTTATTATCGTAATGTTATACTCAATGAGTCTGTAATGTTTAATGTTCCTTGATTAAGGTACGGTTATGAATATTTCACTTCCTGTCATCACCAAAAGGTAAACGTTTATTTGTAAACAGGTATATACACTAAACAGTTATATATGTAGATATAATTAAGTATAATTAAGTTTACAAGGAAAATTTGTTTGGAATATAGCTACATTATATTCATTCAGAAACTATTCAACCAATCACTTCTTAGAACTTGTTGTTTTAATTCTTGTAGTGTTTCCATTAAACAATCAATCAACATAGAACTACTATACATTACTTTAGAAATCAATTAATGTTATCTTTGATATTCTGTAATTATCTCGAAACTCTTACTTTACTTTTAATACCTATTATTGTTATTAGTCTGTAAGCCTTCAGTAGTTTGTAAGCCTGTAAGCTGTTACTTTTGTTACCTATTATTGTTATTAGTCTGTAAGCCTTCTTAAAAGTAATAAAATAAAATAAATAAAATAAATAAATTAAAACTAAAGAAACGCCAAGATGGCGCAGTTTTTTTTTTTGTTTTTAAGTACTTCAAACCGTTAAACGTGACGTATAAGTAATATTATTCATGACTTTAATTCTTTACTAACTAATAGACAAAGCATGTTCATTGGGTTATTCTATTGGTAGATAATAATGCATATGATATGCCCTAGCGCTGCGTATCAGTGGCGGTATGTATTGTTTATCTATTGTGTTTAGGATACCGGTTTTCAATCAGTCAATATGTTATTTTATTAATCGAACAAACAAACAACGTTGTTGACGACACGTTTGGTGCAGTGGCTAAGCGATTGGCTGCTGCGCTACGGGTCGTGGGTTCGATTCCCACACGGAACAAACATTTGTATGGCCTACAAATTGTTGTTTCGGGTCTGGGCGTTTGTTTGTGAGATTTGTGTCTGTAAACGCACCCACGATACAAGAGAAATCTTAGTGTGGGGCAACGTTTTAAAAAAAAAAAAAAAACGGGTAATCATCCGATTTCTTAAATAATCTTCCCATTTCCTTGCTTTAAACAGAACAATAAGATGACCCGATAAATTTGAATAAAACAAATTGAGAATTTCGCGGAATATCAGACGAAATCATTTATCACAACACACCCCATTGACGCCATTGTTTAAGGCCCCCTTCAACTTTTAACAGACAAGATTATAGAACATCATTCAAAATGCAATTTAAAAGATTGCGAAGATTTTCAGGAAATAAACGTCAGGCAAAAACACACTTACATTTAATCTTCTTAGAGAGCCCTGGAGCCTGACGAGACCCGGTCGAGTGTAGGTAACTGCGCAGAAATTATGACTAAATATGAGGCAGAGAGCGTTTACTGGCAACGTGCGAATTTGGTACATAAACGTAAGCATTTTTAAAACTATCGTAGACTAAACGTGACGTAAATTCGTCGCTTTGGAGTGAAAACTTTGGGAATGCAATTTGGTCATTTATATTTTATCACACGGTACTATAATTATAAGAGAGCTGCTCTATGCGAAATTATTTTGTAGGAACTGAAATTAAGCCTATATGGGGTATACAGGGTGTAAAAAGACCCATTACATAGCCGAAATCTACGCACTCTGTACATCAAACTAAACTACATTGACCAAAAATAATTGCTGGGAAACGACTTTTTTTTTGGCATTTTTTTTTTTTTTTTTTTGTGGGGCCAATGTGTGCTTGTGGCGATGCCGCGCGCTTGCAAGTGTGCAGCGGCCACACAGCTGCGCCAAGGCGGTTGTGTGCGTTTGATATTCGTTGCGTTTTTGTAACTTCAAATGCGTAATTTGTGAGGAAAAATTGAAAATGTTGATGAGGTTGTTTGGAAGAAAGTTTAGTATTATCACTAATAATACGTTTTTGGAAAAAACTAAAAAAAAATGCATACTTTGACCTTCAATATCTCCAAAACCAATGGTTTCCCAGGTATGGTCTGGAAGAAAAAAATGATCCCAATGATGCGTAGAATATGTGGTTTTCGTTATCGTTAAGGGTCTTTTAACACCCGATATAAAGTTGGAAATAAATAGAATTCACTAGCTTTTGCTCGCGACTTCGTCCACATGAAAGCCCACAGGAACCGTGCAATGACCAAATGCATTCCCGAGGTTTTCACTCTAAGGCAAAATTATGATAGTCTACTTGCCGACTTTCTGTCACAAAATTAACAGTTGCTTGGATTTCTGAATAAGATCATAATTAAAATATTTTATTTGACAAGATTAAAGGCTCCGTTACACGGAGATAGTTTCTCGAAGCGAGTCTCATGCTATCTCTGTTTTCATCGTAGAGAAAGACTAAGACAGAATGAGTCTTGGTTCGAGAAACTATCTCCGTGTAAATGAGCCTTTATACATAGGTCAATCATTTGCTATCGTTTACAGAATAATATACATCAAACAACAGCAAACGTATTAAACCATGTATCATATAATTATGTATTGTTAGTAAAAAAGATTTACTGGCTTTTGTTGGCAGCCTTTATTTTAATTTGTGTAATACATTTATTAAAGCAATAACACGTTACGCGTGACACTGAAATAATTATATTTATAGATAATACCTTCAATTTTCAACACGACCGCTGCTGCACATGTGCCTCATATTTATCAGACCCATTAGTGATGGTCGTATGTTATATAACACAGAAGGGGTGTCCCAGCCCATCCTATTGACATAATCTCCTAACCATCTTTTACGACAGCAACGGGTGGCAAAGGGACTTTGAAATACATGTTTTTCCACATTAAGCTTTTCCCAATACGCTAATTCCGAGCTCAACGAGAGTTAGCGTCCGCTTTCATATTTGTTTTATCAAAAAAAAACACTACACCTACAAAAAATGGAGGTACTAATTAACAGAATTTAAAAAGCAAAAAGAAAGCAGTTGCTGTTGAAATTTAATGCTGGAATATTAACTAAACAATGGGGCTCGGAAGGTTACGAGAATGAATCTAAGGGTGTTACCACACCAATCGATCGATCGTCGATCGATGCCATCGATCGATGGTAGAATGGATTAGTCGACGTCGATCGATTGTTTCTACCACACCAATCGATCGATAGCCGATAGATGCCATCGGTCGATGGTAGAATGGATTGGTCGACGTCGATCGATAGTTTCTACTAGACCTATCGATCGATAGTCGATCGACGATCGATCGATGGTAGAATGGATTGGTTGTCCTCTTGTGAATACATTTCGAAAGAAACTGATGGTATATAGCCGGGGTTAATCGATCTACGTCGACCGATGCCATTGACCGGCAATCGATCTATTGGTTAGTCGACCGGTATCCGTCGAACGATGCCATCGACCGGCAATCGATCGATTGGTTAGCCGACCGGTATCCGTCGATCAATTAAAGCTACCACACCAATCGATCAACGTCGACCGATGTCGATCGATGCCATCGACCGGCAATCGATCGATTGGTTAGCCGACCGGTATCCGTCGATCAATTAAAGCTACCACACCAATCGATCAACGTCGACCGATGTCGATCGATGGCATCGATCGACTATCGATCGACTGGTGTGGTAACACCCTAACCTTGTGCAGCTATTATGGTGAACTTTATATGTAAGGAGAACCAGGGTTAGTTCTATCGAAAGGATTACAAGAGAGCATTACACATCTGTTTTATTTTTATTACTGGATCCATATGAGCTTTAAAGGAGTGGTCTAAATGAGTTTTAATTTAGATCCTTGCCCTTAAAAGGTAAATCACTTCGTGTTCTAATTAATTATTTGGTCGTTTATGTTTGTCTACTACCGTAAGAACAAAGGTCTCGTGTAAAGAAATCCTATTAAGAATCATGACAAACAACTACATACCTACAACAAATAAATTAAACATGTGCGACATTAATAAAATAACCGAGATAATATAAGATACGGAACATTAATACATAATGACATAACTAAATACGTATTTATTCATAATCATGATGACAGAAGCAGAATTTCAAGAATTTAAGTTTCTTCTTGTTTTCGTGTCGACAAAAAGTTACACTGAATTGTGCAGTAAAAATACGGCTAAATTTTGTCTCAGGAATCTTAAATTACTCAATTTTTCAAGATTATATATGCATTGCACTCTGCATTCTCTTTGTAGATCTAGTTAGTAATAAATATGAATTAGAACGGTATTACTAAGAATCTTTCTTAGTAAATTTCTGAATGCCAGCCATTCTCGCGGACTCTATTTATTTGTTAGTTCCTTTTCTCCTCTTTTGTGTCAAAGAACGACGCCGGTATCTTATTGCTTGTTCTTATAGAATAAGAATTTACAATACTGCTTTCATTATTTTCTTTATAATGTGACTTGATAAAAAGTCCGCGATGCCATAAAAATGGAACGAGATTCTGTGATATTTTTTATAAATTGACGAAGTTATAGTGATGCAGAAGATAATATAATATTATAAGCGTATAAAATTATGTGCTCAAACTAGTATTATTTCATTTATTCATTAATTAGTATTGTATCATTTTGGTTATTACCTAATAATAAACAAAATACGTATATTCGTGTAATTGATTCTTTTATTACCTAATATCTAATGTCATGTTCACATATAAATATATTTGAAAATGTTTCCTCGTTCGGGTCCGCTGCGATTGCCATAACATATGATGTATATATTTCATAGAAAGTTATCCTGTACAAAATGCAAACACAACTTTTAAAGATAGAATATATGAGTACCTATTAATAATAGCACAATTGTACTTCTTTCTTTGGCATTACTTAATATTTGAATTGATACTTGAATGACGATGATTGGCGGCAGTATTCCGGATACTAAGTAAAGAACATGCCTTCGTTGCCTCAGGTTTTGGCCCAAGGGACAAAAACTTGAAATGGATGGACCAAAATTGCGCGGTAAACTTCTCGGTCCCCAAGACAATATACGACAATATATGAAACACGTCCCCGCCACGGTGTTTATCTACGGACGTATACATTCATTCTGTCTAAAGCCTGTATATCCTGTGGGTGGGATATGTTAAACCATAATACCTTTACGATGTAAACACGTATCTAAACATATATATGAACATAAGCTACAAAGGCCTGTTTCACTCGTACCATAACTCACCACAACAACAACAACACGTGGGCGGGCACTAATTTGTATGAAAATGAATAGTTTTATTCACACGGACCACTTTTTGCCGTCGAACTCAACCGTGTGGGCGATACCGACCACATCGCAAACACAACGCAACCACCAGCGACACCGCGCACTAGCGGCCGGTCACCTCGCAAACACAACGTTGCGTCTACGCAACACCACGCGCACGCCTGCGCCTTCGCACTAGTCATAACGTAACCAAAACAACTACTAGCGACAACACAACCACATCGACATTTTGTAGTTACCACAACGCAACTACAAGAAGCTACAGCGACACTGTTCTCACATAACCACTGCTTGACCACTTTTTGTCGCTGCGATGTGGTTGGTTGTGGTACTCACGGCTACATATCAAGCTATGCATTCTAGTATAAGCTGATCTCATATTGTATAGGATTTTCTTACAATGAGAGGTCAGTGTAAACTGGAAATTTATAGCTTAATGTGAATTTTCCCTAATACTCTGCAAAAAACTCGGTGTTGTCAGGCCGTGGAAACCGTTTGCTTTTAAACTGTCTCGACTAATGAAGGTTGGCTGTCTGACCTGTATATGTCTGTTACCTTGTGAGGCGAAACTTCTACGATTCATGTCTTTCCTGAATGTATTCTGACGTTACACAGGTTGGGCTTTTCCTCTAACATTGTAGTTTTGCGAGTGCAATAAAATGATGTTCATAGCTCAGACTTGAAACATTAGCTGACAATAAATAAACTACGACAACGGTCTTTGACTCGCGCGCAAATCTTAATAATAGAATTAAATCAGAACAAAATGTCTTCCTGAAATAAAATACAGACGACTACACAAATGTGGGCAGTGTCAGCCTACAGACAACATTGTTCACATTCCTTCTCGTTTATAAAGTATCAAGGCAGCGTTTAATCCTCGATATAGGATAGGAACGTGGAACATTTTCGTATCTGTTAGGCTTAAAACGCACTAGCGGCCAGCCGCAATACGGCGTGCCGCTTGCGGCTGGCCGCACATCGATTTTTACATGAAACCGCATGATCTCAACGCACTGGCGCACGACGGCTAGCCGCAAGTCAGTGCGTTGATATCATGCGGTTTCATGTAAAAATCGATGTGCGGCCAGCCGCAAGCGGCACGCCGTATTGCGGCTGGCCGCTAGTGCGTTTTAAGCCGTAGCCTCAAATTGATGGTAAAAAAACAAAAAAATAAACTTATTTTTTTTGTATTTTATCCAAAGGAGGTTCTCGATTCGACGCGTATGTCTGTTTTTTTTGTATGTACACCAATTACAACTCAACTCAACTGATGGATATTATATAAATTGTATTGTGTTATACTCGATCCCATTTTTTTATCTTTTCGTTAAACCCTTTTCACCGTGAGTCCTGACGTTTCTGTACAAAACGTTACCTGACAAAGAATATCAAATATGAAAAAAAAAACATGGATAATATAGCTATTTTACGGTTTTTAGGGTTCCGTACCCAAAGGGTAAAACGGGATCCTATTACTAAGGCTCCGCTGTCCGTCCGTCCGTCCTTCCGTTTGTCACCAGACCTCAGAACCGTGTATCTCATGAACCGTGATAGTTAGTTAGACAGTTGAAATTTTCACAGATGATGTATTTCTGTTGCCGCTATAACACACATACTAAAAAACAGAATAAAATAAATAATTAAGGGGGCTCACATACAACAAAAGTGATTTTTTTGCCGTTTTTATAGATAATGGTCCCTTCTTTTTTGTTTATGGTTTTTATAGATGGTGACCCTTCGTGCGCGAGTCCGACTCGCACTTGGCCGGTTTTTGTGATGATGTCGTTTACATTTTTTGATAGAAGTCTCCTTTTTTTTTAATTATCGCATGTCATCAATTGACTTCTTCCGCTCTGAGCGGAGCGGAAGGAAGTGTCAGACTCTTACTGACTACGTGTGTACCCATACATGTTTCTCCTAATGCCCTTTGCGTTCCAGGGCCGCGGTAACTCTTTCGAACAAATTCAGCAACCCTGGCAGATAGCAGTCTCCGGCTACAATTCACGAAATAACCGCTATGTCAGGATTCATCTTTCGTTGAAGAGTAAAGTTGTCATTGAATCATAAAAACTATTCTCAGTAGTCACATAATGTTGTCCTCTAGATACACTACTAGAGTTTATAAATCGACAATTATTCAACAGTCATCATCATCATCATTCAGCCGAAAGAGGTCCACTGCTGGACATAGGCCACCGCCAAGCATCGCCACATCAACGGATTCCCGCGACCTTCACCAGATCATCGGTCCACCTTGTGGGACGCCTACCCACGCTGCGTCTTCCGGTACGCGGTCGCCACTCCAGAACCTTTCGGCTCCATCGGCCATCCGTTTTGTGAGCAATGTGCCCCGCCCACTGCCACTTAAGTTTGGCAATTCTTCGAGCTATGTCGGTTACTTTGGTTTTCCTGCGGATCTCATCATTTCTGATATGATCACGCAGGGTAACTCCGAATACTCCGTATTCAACAGTACGTTAATCGATTGATGCAGTTTCTTCTTTTTTTAAAGATTTCGCGATTATTGTAAATCTGCAGTGTTATGAGTATGAAACCGTATAATGCGAGCGTAATTGGGTGTTCATTCTCAATACCAATCGATCCCAGTTATTAATGCTAATTTTCTGGTTAGTTATATCTAACAATTTCCCCTGCATTGGATATCGGGTTTTCCTGGATCCATAATTGTCTAAATAGGTACCTACTGAGTTCTAAATTGCTTTCGTGGTAGTTTATTATGCAAAGACAGACCAATGTCATTGTGTATTGTGAAGCTATCACAATGCTATTATTTTACTGGCATGGTAAGTGTAAGTTGTAGTTCTTTACTTAGTTAAATGATTCCAGAAATTTTCGTTTTCAAACCCACAGCCCAAGCTGCTATGGTATAAAGTAATTAATTTTATTAATAATACAAAAAAGAAAATAACATTTAATTATAAAAAAACTCTCGATCGCCAATTTACTGCGCGTCTAATTGCCATTTTAATAATTGTATAGGGAGTGAAGTGAAAATAAGGGGAAGGAGGAAGTTAGATAGCATCTAGCGTCTCTCAAATTGGATTTATTGGTAGAACTTGGCGCGGGCGCTCCCAATGCGCTTCAAATAATACAGAGGTGTCACTTAATTGGCTGTCCGACTTCGACTTTCATAATATTTCCAATCAAATACAGAGAACTTGCTCTTGGCTTTTAACGAATCTCATATTATGACTTCTCCGATCCTCTTTTACTCTATACTCTAATCAACGAAGGATGAGTCCTGACATAGCGATCATTTCGTAAATTGTAGCCGTAAGAAGACTGCTATCGGAAAAACGTAAATGACATCATCAAAAACCGTAAAATTGTTTAGTATCCATGTTTTTTTTTTAAATATTATTACTCTTTGTATGGTCTCGTGTAGTTCCAGACTTAAAGAATAGCACTACCCCATCTCTTCCCGTGGATGTCGTAAAAGGCGACTATGGGATTGTCTATAGAGGACAGCAGCAGCGTTCTCTGAGTATTTTAACAATCATACTGCGATCGCCAACCCGCCTGCCAAGCGTGGCGGAGGTCCAGCAGTGGACGTCTTTCGGCTAAATGATGATTCTTTGTATGGTAACGTTTTATATACAAATGTCAGGACCTTACGGTGAACAGGATATAATAACACATACTGCGATCACTCGATCACCGATGCTCTTGCCAAAAATGTTAATTATGTCATTATTCCCTCGCGCCCGTTCTTTGCAGCTATTGATGAGGACGCCCATCAATCGGTGTCTATCTGACTATCTGTCCGAGTTTTCCTCGAATTGGAATTTGATCCGATTTCACAAACTGCCGGATACGTTCAATAAAAGTCAGTTACCGATGGCGAACCTGAAAAGTCCCAGGGTTTTCTTACTTATTGTCCCGGTTTAGTGATTTTACAGATAGAAAGCTGCCATCTGTAAAATCATTAAACCGAATTCGAATTTCATTCGATTTTACAGACTACCGGATACGTCCGATAAAGGTCCGTAACCGACGACTAATGTTAATAGTACCGGGGTTTTCTAGCTTCTAGTCCGGATTTGATGATTTTACAGATAGCAGCCCCAGACAGGAGGCATGAACCGATTTCAATTAGAAATCCCTAAGTTATATCTTATTATTGTATGACAGTAAAACTTCGTTCATTGTTTTAAGCTTAGGGGGGGGGGGCTTGCCATAATCGCCACGCTTGGCAGGCGGGTTGGCGATCGCAGTATGGTTGTTAAAGTATACAGAGAACGCTGCTGCCCATCCTGTAGAACATCCTGTAGCAATTATAAGGAATAACAAATTATACATAGACGGAAAACCCACCACACCCACTAACATTAAAGAAAACCAAAGGAAAAATCAACAAATAAATTCGAGCTACCAGGGAAATGATATAATAACGATGAGCAATACTGACCAACTCTGCCGCACATCCATAGCGGATGAAACTGAAAATTATACATTTCGTAAATAAAATTGACAACGACACATCATTTAAAATACTGTTCCAGAATCTTCAAAGTCTTTACAATAAACAGGACATTCTTGAAGTTTTCATTACTCAAAATTCATCATACAAAGCAATAGGTATCTCGGAGACTTGGCTTACGCAAGAAAAGCTGGATATTATTCAATTTAGTGGATATAAATTCGCAGCATCTTACTGCCGCAGTACTCGAACAGGTGGAGGAGTCTGTATCCTACTTCAGGATCATATAGACTGCATTCAGAGAAACGACATTACGGACATGTCTATAGAATATGTTATAGAGGTATGTGCTACTGAACTACCTAAAGAAAATTTGTTAATTATAACCATGTATTGGAACAAAAGACAAGAAGAAACATTTTATCAACAAATACAAAAAATTCTAAGATATGTAAACATTAAATACCCTACGCTTAATGTTATTATAGGAGGCGATTTTAATGTAAACGTCCTGTCTGATAACTCAAAAGCTAACCAATTTTTAAATTTTATGCAGGAATTTAGATTCACACAGCACATAAAAACCCCGACACGCATAACACCTAGTACAAAAACATGTTTAGATCTCATATTCACAAACTTCAAAAATAAAGATATGTACACAACGGTAGAAGAGTTAGGTTTTTCCGATCACAATAGTATAATTTTACACTTAAAATTACCCAAGCAAACAAAGATAATAACTTGGTACACAAAAAAAAGGCGATTCAACAGTACAAACATGTTAAAATTTAAATCAAAATTGCAAAAAATAAACTGGAACGATATAATAACGGCTGATAAAAATATCAATGAAAATTATGAAGCTTTTAACGAAATCCTACTTAGCATCCTAAATCAATGTATCCCATTACAAAAATACAAATTAAAAACAAATTATAATAAATACTGGCTCTCAAGAGGTATAAAAAACTGTTGCAAAAATAAAAGACTATTGAAGATACTAATTACCAAGACACAAAACCCCGTATTAACAAAATACTACAAGAAATATGAAAAAATATTAAAGAAAACTGTAGTGACAGCAAAAAAACAACACTTTAAACATAAAATGATGAAATCAAGCAATAGGGTTAAAACAATGTGGGGAATAATAAATGAACGGACAAATAAAAAAATGAGACACGAGAAAAAGAATATAACTTTACAAACAAACAATAATAATATGACTTCAGAGCCAAGAGAGGTAGCTAACATCTTTAATAATTTCTTTGCTTCTATTGGGAAAACTAGTACGAGCCCATCCGGCCTTAAACCAAAGGAAACACTGTCTACATCAAGGAATTCGATCTTTCTGAGTCCAGCAGATCCTTATGAGGTGAATGCATTAATAAAAAACTTAAAAAATAAGTCGAGCTATGGCGTTGATGAACTTCCACCTACATTACTGAGACAATGTGCAGATGACTTAACTCTTCCATTTTATAAACTAGTAAACCAATCTTTTGAAGAAGGTGCTTTTCCCAACCTCTTGAAAAAGGCCCTTGTAAAGCCAATACACAAGAAAAATGCAAAAACTGACCCAAATAACTACCGCCCCATCGCTCTTCTACCAACTGCATCAAAAATATTTGAAAAAGCCATGTGCAACCGTGTCTACGCTTATTGTGAAAAATACAATATATTTAATGACTGTCAAAATGGTTTCAGAAAAAACCGATCCACAACCCTCGCCATATATAAATACATACAAGAAGCCCTCGATATCATTAACTCCAAAAAATATGCAATAGGATTACTGCTGGATATGACGAAAGCTTATGATAAAGTACAATTTAACATCTTATTAAACAAACTGTATGGCATAGGGATCCGTGGTAAATGTCATGAATGGTTCACATCGTATTTACAGAATAGACAACAGTTAGTGGAATTAGAATATTTTAACAAAAAAACTAACGAAATAGAATTGTTTCGATCGGAAAACATACCAATAAACGCTTCAATCCCACAGGGTAGTGTAATAGGCTGCTTCTTATTCTTAGTTTATATTAACGATCTCCCGAAACATATCAGTGAACCTTGTGTTCTGTTTGCGGATGATGTATCCATTCTTGCCTCATGCGAATCTAATCTCAACCTTAATGATAAATTAAATTCAATACTTGATGCTACAACTCATTGGATGATGGAACATAACTTAGAAATTAACTTTAATAAAACAAAAATAATGACATTTCACCCACGACAAAAAAAACCGATACATCTAAATTTCAGTTATAAAAATTACAAACTAGAAATTGTAAACAAATTCACCCTATTAGGACTAGACATAGACACACACATAAATTGGAAGTCGCATATCCAAAAATTAAAAGCAAAATTATCAAAATTTTCATACGCCCTTAGGGAAATCAAAAAAACTACAGACATAAATACTGCGTTGGTAACATATTACGCATATGCCTATGCATGGCTTAAATACGGTATCATATTATGGGGTAATAGTACAGACTCACCAACACTATTCACCCTACAAAAAAAACTTATTAGAATTCTAGTCAATATTGAACAAACGGATAGCTGTAAGCCCCACTTCCAGGAACAAAAAATTTTAACCCTACCGTGCCTCTACATCTTTGAAATCTGTAAATTTGTACGTAAATACCCGGAATTTTACACAAAAAGAGAAGACATACAAACTAAAATTACTTTAAGACATAAAAATAGATTAAACCTACCTACATCCCGATTAAAAATGCACTCCTCAAGTACCTATGTCATGTCGATAAAAATATATAACAAGTTACCGGAAGAAATAAAAAATATAAATAAATACAACACCTTTATTAATAAATTAAAATTATTTCTATTAAACAAAATCTATTATAATGTGAATGAATACTTGAATGAAAGAATATAATTACAATAAATACATCCTTAAATATAGACATGTGTATATTTATCAAGAATTTTATTTAATGAAACATAACATGACTTCTAAATACACAATGAGTAAATTATAAAATGCTACCCACCGAATCTATAATTTTAATTAATAATTTGTAACCCTAAAATATGATCTCTCATTAAATAAGTTGTAATAATATTACTAAGCAAATATAACTTGTAAAAGTATTATTAGTATTTTAAGAAAATAAGAAATAAGAAAACCTGCTTACCAAATATTAGAATTATTTATGTTAATGTTATTTTATTTTATGCGAATGTAATTGTTTTTTTTTCATGAATAATTTATTTTAATGTTTAGCTTTTTAACTTTAAGTAATACCTAGCTATGTATCTAATTACAAATTTTGCTGTGCCCTGACAGGATCTACAACGGCTCTTAGCTCTAAGCCTTTTGTTAACATCTTTTTACCTTGTGGAATGCAAATAAATGAATATGAATATGAATATAGAAAATACCTTAGTCGCCTTTTACGAAACCCACGGGAAGAAATGGAGTAGTGCTATTCTTTAAGTCCAGCACTACACGAGACTTGTATTTACCTAATAAATAAATATTAGCCTGTAACTGTCCCACTGCAGACCAAAGGCCTCTTCTCATACAGAGAAGCAACGAGCATTGATCACCACGCTAGCTCACTGCGGGTTGGCGATTTGAGAACATTAACTAATGTAATATAATATAATCGAGTATTAACCTAATACTTTTAATTAGTGACGTTACATATGCCAACAACATATTTCAAGTCATCATTACATCTGTCTTTTCTAGTTGTAAACATGTTTTGTCTAAAATACCCAGCAACTAAATCAGTGAAATTACATTTTGGAGACATTTCGTGAGTCATCTTTATTTTTGCTTACAAAGTTTTTGTGTTACACTGTTAAATGACATGCAAGCGTGGTTTGTTTTCTGTGTACAAAACAAGTTAGTTCAACCGCACACGAAACATGAAACAGTACTGTAATCTGGTAGTGAGTTACTGCTCGTTAGTGTTCCTAACGATGTATATTTTTTGTTTCAGGTAAGTTTCAAAGCCGGCCCTGTGGATGTAAGAGTAACTTCACGCGAAAGCGTTACTTCGGACCAGGTATTTGGCTTTCGACACCCAATCTAAGTTAAGCGAATTTCAGACTACGCTATCTTATTTCGCATTATAGTAAAGCATATTGCGTTATAAGCTAACGGAAGTTATAACTATACAAGATTTACCGCAAAGGGGTACTAATCCGAAAGGGTTTTAAAGTACGGTACCCATAATAATGAATAACTTTTGTTCTACCACTTTCACCAAAAAACAATAGTTTAAGAGAAATAGCTGTTCAAATATTACATAAAAATACGCTAAACTCTATCTATCCTCAACTATGATCTTTCACCTCAGCTGTGTTTACATTTTAGGTCATATTTGGGGTCACGAATTAGAAACTCCATTTTCTGAATTTGTAACTAAAGTAGGGATGAAGAATTTTTGAAAAAACTAAAATAAATATAACTTTAAATGCAAAAAAAGTTGTTGAATTTTAACACCTGCTTTAAAACAGTCTTCAGTGATACTGTAAGTGGCCTTTCCGACTAATCTTGTATAGCATGACGTGCACTCTGTACGCTATATCGCAAGCCGATCTACTATGTATAGCAAGTTATTTGACGGCGATCCGTTGGACGACGGACGGCTTAGAAGTGAGGCGGGACGACGACCGGAGAATCGTACGATATAGCTCTGAGAATCGCTCAAGTTTATGGCATACAGCAAGCCAGTACTTTATAGCATCGCGCTGTGTGAACGTGTCCATGTAAATTGTATGCTGAGCGATATCGTTGTGCAAACAATATTTGCTATATGCTAATATTATAGCGTAATCTGAACTGCGCTTTAGTAGTGAAATAAAGCTATGTACGCTGAGAACAATAGGTAAAGCAGGTACAGGTACAACCAGATTTATGTGTATATTTCGTGAAATTACCCTTTAAAACGCACCAGTACGGTATACGTATGCATTTTCATTAATCTACTATAAGGTAAAACGAACGGGGTAATGGAATCCATATCCGCCTTGATAAACTAATTACGCTACCGACGTTGTATCGATTTAGTTCGCAAAATAGGTTAGAAGTTCACCTTTGAACGATGACTCTAACACAATTACGATTAAGGAGTAAGGTACATAAGTTTATCATATTATATCGGGCCGTAACCGTCCGCTACTCAACACAGGCCTGCCAATGACCGCTATTATAAACGGTCAAGGGAAATAATGCCACGCAAAAATCGTCACGCTTGGAACACGGTTTGTTGTTATTAGCAAACAAAAGAACATTGCTGCCCATCCCTAATGCCCGGTACTTATGGCCAAAAATGGATCGCTTTGCTTACCAATGGTAGCATTTTTTCTTGCTCAACTAGGCATGTAAATAGATTCATCAATTTTACCTGTGATAACTAGTAGCGTATGGAGGGGTCTACTTTGGAAAAATATGGGGTATTTGCTGCATATTATTGGTAAAGGTACAAGTCTTAATTTTAACCGATAACGCTTGGTAATTTATAGGAATCGACAGTTAGTCGCCGTTTATGACACCTACCAATGTAAAAGGGGCCTATCCTTTGATCCGGGAACGTCACAGAGCCCATAAGTTTCATAAATACATTTGAATGTAATTTACATACCTATCAATAACTAGAAGTGATTTAACGATTTCCAATCTTTGATTTAAAATGAACCGTGGGGACTACGTGGAATATTCAAGCTGGGCAATAAAACCCGTATAATGGGTACTTTCCATGGGATATGGAAACCCGATAAGTTCGTTATCAACGAAGCTGCGCTTGGACGAAATACATTCAGGTATCGGACTTTTCAAAATTTCGCTTGAGTTGCATGCATCGATCACTGTATGGAAGATTTGACGTGGGATGTAGGTACGCTTGCAAAAGTTATACGAACAATATCGAATATAGGTACAAATACAAACATACACTGCAAATAAAATTGAAACTCAAACAAAATTAAAAGTTCTGCCAACAAGAGCGAATACAATAAGAAGGAATAGAAGTACTTGAAAATCTTCGGTCGAATAATCCGCTATTCAGTGCACTAGCAGACGAGAAGTTTCTAGTAAGAGGGTTAAAGAAAAGCAAGTACCTATCCTTATAAATAAGCGATAGTAGATACCTTCTCGATCCACAAAAAACTTCTTAGATTCCACCAAGCAGGTAACAATAAAAGAATGGTGTGTAAGCCAAACTGCGCGGATACAAAGTAAACAGTAGGTACGTACTTTAACTTCTAATTTACTGTCTCTCTAATTGACGTAAATAAGACCGTAAATTGAATAATTTATAGCCGCACAAATGTCGCAAGAATAAACAACACCCAATGTTCTCGACTCTGCGGATATTCCACAAAATACGATTGTGTTCAGGACGAGAAGATAGAACAATCGCGTTCCTAGTTTTAATTCGAAATGCAGGGAGAACACATACGAGTACGTTGTAGGTGTTCGCGAAACTCCTGAGAATAGACCGAGCGAAAGGGAATACACCGGTCGTGAATTATGAACAACATATGTACCTAACGCTATTTCATGAATTGCTGTAATTGCTATTACTTACTGTAAGACACAGACAACTTGCTATAATATTGATTTATGGCCGATTCCTATGATTTACCGATCGTAATTGGTTGAAATTAGGACTCACGTTATTTTCTTTAGCAATAACAAAGCAAAGACTCAGAAGATAGCTTTGCCTAGTTGACCCTTTGGGAATACGTACTAGATATTACAGGTAAAATTATCTTACAGGTTACATGCCCAGTTTGACAATAGAAAATGCTACCATTATGGTGCTCCCACACTGCTGTTAAAAATGTTTACAAACATTTTCTAACACTAACAAATGTTAGGAAAAGATAAAAATATCAGATAATAATAAATCTAATTTATCTAATATAGATTATTAGATAAAATTTTAATAGATTTTTGCATTTTTTTTATTTATGTTATTATATTTAATAGATTTTATTTATGCGCCTTCGCGCATTATCGTGATGCAAAATCCAAGAATTTACTTTCCACAAATCTGGCCTTTTTCGTCGAATTCGCTCTCTTAAACGCCGCATAACGCTCAAATAATATTCTTTATTTACCGTTTGACCTTCCGGCAAGAATTCCGAGTGCACAACACCGCGATAGTCAAAGAAAACACACTCATGACTTTGACTTTTGATCGACTTTGGCGTGGTTTTTTCGGTTTCGGTTCAGTTGAAAGGCGCCACTACGAAGCTTGTTGACTAGTTTGCATGTCAAACTCGTAAACCCACGTCTCGTCACCAGTAACAATGCGTTTCATGAATGTTGGCATGTCTTGGGACTAGCCGAGCGGCAACATGTTTCATACCCAAGTGATTATTTAAAATGGTACGGATCGACTCGTGAGACACAAAAAGTTCAGCGGCTATCTCTCTCAAACTTGAATGAGGATTTCTGTCACTATTTCCTTCACTTTTCCGATATTAACTTCAGTTGAAGACGTTGATGGCCTACCAGCGCGAGACAAATCTTCCATCACATCTCGACCGCTTTTGAACGCTTTGTACCACTCATAAGTACATGTTTTGTTGATAAAGTCGATTCACCGTAAGCCTTCTGTAACATTTTCAGTGACTCCAAACACGAAATTCAATTGGCGATGCAAAATTTAAGACAAACTCTATGTTCGATGTTTTTGTCCATTATGAAATTCGCAATACCTACACACTAGAACCAACTAAATAACTATCTAAGTATTTAACTAGATCTAACTAAAAACAGCACTGTATTTAATAACAGATGCAACTCAAACTCCGCGCCAAAATGGAAAACAGTTGTGCCAAACAAACAGCAAAAAAAATAATTAAAATTGAATTTGGAATCATAAACAAATCATCCATTCCCGATACTTTTTTGACAGAATGTATATTAATGACGCGAATCGAATTTGAAATTGGATCATTTTTCTTTATAATCCGTTAAACGATTTTGTTACCATATTAAATGTACAACGTATTAATGATTTGAATCGTGGGAAAACAGGTATTTTATCAAACCACTAACGAAACCTTCTGAATGGACCAAAATTTGGATAAGTTTAGCTAAAATGAATGTACATTGGAATAATAATGTAAATGTACATTCTGAATAGCGATTTAAACCGCGTACAATAGAAAGCAAGCTATTCTCGGAATTCAATAGCCTGACCGATGGTTGGACGTGATTTCGTAAATTCAGTGGAAATGTGTACCTACTGGAGTCTTTATTATGGACCGTATTCGTGAACTTACTGAACACAATCGGTTCCATTCGATCCTATTATTGGCGAACCGAACTGCTGCTGTAGCAAGAATATAGGTTAGTATAAGACTTAGGCCCTTCTCACATGAAGATATGAAGCTACTCAAAGGAAATTAAACTGATTACTAACTGAAATCACTAATAACCAAACTTTGCACACGATGCTACTCAAATCACTGTAATTTTAGTCAATTGTCGACAAGATTTTCTCGATCCTGGCTACCATGATGTCTACTAATTCGAGTGATGAGGATATTATTTTACGTAATTATAATCAAATAAACCGCCCAAGTGCGAGTCGGACTCGCGCACGAAGGGTTCCGTACCATTATCTATAAAAACGGCAAAAAAATCATGTCTGTTGTATGGGAGCCCCGCTTAAATATTTATTTTACTCTGTTTTTTAGTATTTGTTGTTATAGCGGCAACAGAAATACGTCATCTGTGAAAATTTCAACTGTCTAACTATCACGGTTCATGAGATACAGCCTGGTGACAGACGAACAGCGGAGCCTTAGTAATAGGGTCCCGTTTTACCCTTTGGGTACGGAACCCTAAAAAGGAAACAGAGTATGAAAACCGCCAATATCGGAACCATCATTTTATTGAAAAAACATTCATCTGTAAGGCATTCGTTGCTGCTAATGAGTTGCAGGAAACCGTGGAAGGAAATCTGTTTTTTTTTTTTTGCCATTTTATAAAATGTCCAAAGAAGCATTTTTTTCAGTGAAAATATAAATTAATTATTTGGTCTTCCATTTTGGACTTTCGTTAGTTACAAGCTCGGCAATCAGACCAACACGCCGAGTTTAGAAGAAAAAGTTATCCGAATGTAACGCTGTATTACTGCAGCGCATTAAACGCTGTTAATAAAATTAAACAAGCGCGTAGCAAATGTACCAAAAGCATTTTTCGGAACGAAAAGAGACGTTCAATTATAAACGAATACCAATACTTATACCAAAATAAATTAAACGGGTTGAAAATTTTCGATGCTCCCTGTAAAATTACTCCTATATTTAGGTAGACACCTATACCTTTGGCGAGGTAATAAATATAGCTAGCCCTTGAATCCCCTATCAGTCTCTTGGGTAAACGTAACAGGGGCTCGAACTTTACACTGCTCCTTTTTTAAACAGACAATGGTTCTTCAATCTTTTGTCATTGTGTGAACTTAAGTGGCGTACTTAGGCGTTTGTATCCTATTTCCGCTATCTCTCCTATAGTTGTTTAGCGTAATACACAGGGCGAATAGAGCTTAGCAGCTGTGGAGCCGTAGGCTATTAATTTGGCAAATCATATGAAAGTTGGGGCACAATTTGCGATTCGTATCACTCGGGCCCGCCTCAGGGCCGAAAGCCTGGCGTTTGCCCATTTCGGTCGTTTTTGCATGAGGCTTGTTGCGGCCTTGAATCTTTTAATGGCGATTTAAAACGATTCGAACTGGAATATAGTTACCCAGTCGGTATTTGTATCTATTTGTTCCGGCATTGCTTAGATGGGATATAAATACATTCAACTGCAAAAATGTGCTTTTCATGACAATTCTTCAAACAGAATGTTGAACATTTTTATAAACAAATACTATTAACATGATTTATTAATATGCTTTTATTTTAAAACGCACTGGTCAATCGTTATTAGCGAACTGTGGATCTATCGTAGTACCTCTACCTCACGATCACGGGCATTATTTGTCATGTTTTTTTATGTCATCGATCTCATGAATACATATTATAATTAAATAAAACTAACGATTCTCAAAAAGCTAAGACATATTCCTATTGAAGTAAAATTATTATTGAATAGACAATTTCCTACCTATCAAAATCAAGAACAAGAAATAGAATCTCAATCAGCAATATTAATTTATCATTAAATTGCGGCAAGTGTCATTGTAAAGATAGTGTGCAAGAGTGCAGCTTGTGTCAAAATACAATAACTAACTTTTATGATTGTCAAAAAATCATCACGCCTTATATCTCGACGGGGTAGGCTCATCGTAAGTGTACAACTGTAAACTTATAAAATTACGGTGAGCCAAAAATAAAAGCACGTTTAAGATGCCACAAAAGATGACCAGGGGCCTAATTCTCCTAAAATAAATCTTGATAAATCACAACCGAACTAAGGCCGAACCGTTCATTCAGACAGTTCTCAATTTCAAAAGCTGCCGAATTGTTTGACACAAAAAACAAAATCAATAATTTTGAAAGTTTTGGAAAACAAAAACTGACTGACGGTTGTGGTTCGATTGCATTTGGCAACAATTTATTTTAGGAGAATTGGGCCCCAGTTATAGCAATCAATAGGTACTTTCACTTAAACGCATTTTATAAGTTGTCCGCTTTTGTATGCAGCCGTCATACGAATGCAATTAAAGTTATGATAATTGAAATATCACTCGTTTTTCTCAATGAAAAAAATGAGCGTATCAACATTTCATATGGTCCATTGTATACGTTTCATGTAAATATTGGAGACACAATAATTTCATTTTATTTATAACCACTACATTTTATGTTTTATATCAAGTTCTCTTTGTTTGTAAGTTACCTTCGTTTTTTCTAATTAATAATGCTCCTTCATTCAACAACAGTACATAAATATAGTATATAAACAGTATTTAAATAGTTGTTTCTTGTATGTTTTTTTTTTTTTTACTTTCTCTGATTTGTTTATCCATTAATTTCGTTCTCCTCATGGTACCGTCAACTTTGTTTTTTATTTACTTTAAGGTTATACGTCAAACTCAAAATGCACAGATTATATAATGTGGTTGCGCGTACATCGGGTGCGTTCCGGATTAAGTGGCGAGCCTGCATAGATATGTTGGGCGTTCTGTAACGCGCTACGTCATGTCTGTGTGGGTGCAATGGAAATAGTTTTTTTTTTTTTTTTTTCTCTTTTACGGTTTATTAAATGCGTCACTTAATCTAATGAATGTTCTGTGCATAAGCGTATTAAGTTAGTGGCGGTACTTTTTCCGTGTTTTACAGGTTTAAGCTTTGATTCGTTTATTTTTTTTGTTTGTTATCTTTTTTTTTTTTCTCTCCCTTTGTTGTGTTTATGTTAGCTGGCGGGTGGTGCAGAGATGCAAGTTTCTCACGCACCAGTTAGTCGTCTTTTTTTTAAACTATAATTTTAACTACATATTTATTTTATCTATTTTATATATATAATATTTATTTATGATTTCGGATAATGATTCTTTTTATTCTGCCAATGATTCTGCTACTTCCTCTGGTGATGAGAGCTTTAGGTCTCTAACGGACACGCTCGGTGACTTTTTGCGACAAAACTTTACTCATCACTCTGACAGGCTGCTGAATGTGTGTCATATCAACGCACAAAGTATCCCCAGCCATTATAGTGAGTTGTATGACGCATTTAATGACAGTAATGTTCACGCTATTCTGATTTCTGAGACTTGGCTCAAGCCTAGTCTTCCGTCAACCACTTACCCTCTCTCCGGGTTTATTCTTATCCGGAATGACCGGATTGGTAGAAGAGGGGGTGGTGTCGCCATATACCTTCGCAGTGACTTTCCCTATAAGATCGTTGCTACTTCTTCCAACAATTCTTCTTCTGCAGAGTTTCTTTTCCTAGAGGTGTGTGTCAAGGGAGCTAAAACCATTGTTGGTGTCATTTACTGTCCTCCTACTGTTGATTACTTCACTGAATTTGAATCGGTACTGGAATCTTTGGGTTCAGAGTATGCACATCATATCATCATGGGCGATTTCAATACAAACCTCCTAGCCAATAATTCCCCTCGACCCCTTAAACTCCTGCATCTCATCGAGTCAGCTAGCTTGCATATTCTGCCTCTACAAGCTACACATTTAAATACTGCTGGTGATGACACTTGGCTCGATCTCATCCTCACCTCCAATCCTTCCCTTGTTTCCTCTCATGGTCAACATGTTGCTCCTGGCTTTTCTCATCATGACCTTATTTTCCTTTCCTATATCCTGAAACCACCTAAGCCCAATCCTAAGGTTCTGTACATGCGTTGTTTTGCGCGTATGGATGTCGAGAAACTACGTCAAGATGCATCCGAAATGGACTGGGAGCCCCTAGTGGAAGCCACCACAGTTGATGACAAGGTTAGCTACTTCAACAACGTTGTTGGTAAACTTTATGACGTCCATGCTCCTGTCAGAAAAGTTAAGCTAAAGCGCCCGCCTGCGCCATGGATGACTAGGGGTATTCGGATGGCAATGCGACGTCGGGACCGCGCGTTTCGTACATATAAAAAGGACCGGATAGAGGATAACTGGACCTTATTCAAGGCTGCTAGGAATCGGTGTAATCAGATGATACGTAACGCCAAACGCCGCCATATTCTAAATAATATCTCCACTTCTTCGTCTGCCGATATTTGGAAATTCCTCGGAACTCTAGGCATCGGTAAACCGCGACACTTAGACCTTCCGAACACAATTTGTTTAGACGATCTCAATCGCCATTTCACAACTGTCTCTACCCTGGATCATCTAACCAAATCACAAACCCTCAATTATATATCTGGTCTAACGCGTCCCAATATTGAACCCTTTCGCTTTCTTCCAGTCGACCCCGGTGAGATTAAAAAGATCATCCTGTCCATCAAATCAAAGGCGGTAGGGTGTGACAGTATTACCCGCCGTATGATCATAACAATTCTAGACCATCTCCTTCCTGCAATCTCCCACCTCATTAACTTCTCCCTTGACTCTGGAATCTTCCCTTCGCTGTGGCGTAAAGCCTATGTTTGTCCCCTTCCTAAGATTTCCAGTCCCTCACTTCCCAGTCACTTCCGCCCCATTTCCATCCTTCCTTTCCTCTCCAAAGTGCTCGAGGCCTGTGTTTATAAGCAATTCTCCCAATTCGTTCTCCATAATACCCTAATTAGTCCTTTCCAATCCGGGTTCCGGTCTGGGCATAGTACAGTTTCTGCCCTCCTTAAAGTGACTGGCGATATTAGGGCAGGTATGGAGGACACCAAAGTAACTGTCTTGGTGTTAGTCGATTTCTCTAATGCCTTTAATACCGTTAATCACGACATCCTGCTATCCATTCTTTCCCATCTTATGGTCTCTGACGAGGCGCTGGAATGGTTCTCTTCTTATCTTCAGGAACGTCAGCAGTCGGTTCGCACTGGTGAGTCCTCATCACGCTGGTGTGACTTAGGAACTGGCGTTCCACAAGGCGGTATTCTTTCTCCTCTTTTGTTTTCTATTTTTATAAATTTCATAACTCCCGAGCTTCAGTGTTCGTATCATCTTTATGCCGATGACCTGCAACTTTACTGTCAGGCGAATGTTGATGGTATTTCTGAGGCAATCGACAATTTAAACAGGGACCTGGAAGCGATCAAGCGTTGGTCTGATAGGTTTGGTGTAGCGGTAAATCCTACGAAATGTCAAGCGATAATTGTAGGCAGCCACCGAAATATGAGCAAGGTGGACAGTCCTAATTTACCACTCATTT
This sequence comes from Amphipyra tragopoginis, assembly GCA_905220435.1. Lineage (NCBI taxonomy): Eukaryota > Metazoa > Arthropoda > Insecta > Lepidoptera > Noctuidae > Amphipyra > Amphipyra tragopoginis. The sequence continues at coordinate 16,962,149 of HG991997.1, forward strand.
TATTTAACGGAACGATCATTCCCCTTGGCTCCGATATTAAAGACCTTGGCTTGCACATCGACTCGAACCTTGATTGGCGTACCCAAGTAACTCAAGTCAGCCGAAAAGTTACAGGAACGTTGCGGTCTCTCTATCGTTTAAAAAATTTACTTCCATCCAATACGAAAACAATGCTTGTGCAGACCTTAATCTTTCCCTTAATTGACTATGGTGATGTGTGTTACTATGACCTGAATGCAGATCTTCTCAACAAACTCGACCGTCTTCTTAATAACTGCATTCGATTCGTTTTCAATCTACGTAAATATGATCATGTGTCCGCATATCGATCACTTCTTAAATGGTTGCCTATTCGCCAGCGTAGGGTGCAAAGGGCGTTGACTACTCTTTTCTCCTTTCTTGACTCTCCCACTTCCCCTACTTATCTAACTTCTCACTTCCAGTATTTATGTTCCAGTCACGAACTAAATCTTCGCTCCTCACACAACCGTCTCTTACAATGTCCCTCTCACCGTTCTGACTTCATGCACTCTTCTTTCTTCATCCAGTCTATTCTTCTGTGGAATGCGCTCCCCTCGGAAATCAGGATGGCCACTAGTCGGTACTCTTTTAAAGTTAAAATACGTGAGCACCTTCGCAATAAATTGGCAGAATCATCTCAACGCTGAATTGTCCTATTATTTATATATGTATTGTTATATATTTATGTATGTATTTATAATTTTTATATTGTATGAATATATTTATAATTATGTATTCCGTATTATTTATTTGTATTGTGTGTTTTAATGTAGTATTTGTAAAAGTTTTATAGATACCCATATGCTTATTTTTGATATCATATTATCGTATCATAATAATGTGTGCACCTACCATGTTTTCTCTGCATCACCCTAAGGTCGACTGGTAGAAAATGCCTAAGGCATTAAGTCCGCCTCTGTACTATTTTTGTGCATAAAGAATAAAATAAATAAATAAATAGAAACTAGCTTTTCTGTGCTCCACTACTTTTAACTGAAGCTTTAATTACAGTAATTAACATATTCAGTGATTTCATACCTACTAGAAAAGGTTAAAGATAATTACAACAAACAATTATTTATGATTGATATTTAAGGTCACATCTGAAAGGGTGGTTAAAAAAACCGGCCAAGTGCGAGTTGGACTCGCGCACGAAAGGTTCCGTACCATTATCTATAAAAACGGCAAAAAAATCATGTCTGTTGTATGGGAGCCCCCTTAAATATTAATTTTATTGTATTTTTTTAGTATTTGTTGTTATAGCGCAACAGAAATACATCATCTGTGAAAATTTCAACTGTCTAACTATGACGGTTCATGAGATATAGCCTGGTGACAGACGGACAGACGGACAGCGGAGCCTTAGTAATAGGGTCCCGTTTTACCCTTTGGGTACGGAACCCTAAAAATGAAAAACTATCAATTTTAGTTGTTATATTTGATATCGAATCCTTATATTTAGGCTATAGAAGTTTTTGAGAATCAGCGTTGATAAAAGAATTAATCAATAATTTATTCACTTTATTTCACTTTGAAATATACAAAACCTCAGAACACAAAGAAAATGAAAGTAAAAAATTTTAAGAACAAATATTTGGATTTCATAGTAATTACGATTCCTAATTAAAACAAATGCCGTTGTCTCAGTTCAAACTCCAGTAGAAGACTGTTAAAATAAGACTAAAAAAAATATTCCTTATAAATGAGGTGAATCCTGCATTTAATATTTAGCTAAAAGATTGTTTACAGCGCGCTGCGCTCAGTTTAAACGTTACTCCGACATTTGCCCCTAGGCACTTGATGGAACCATAACATTTCGAACGACAGCTTGCTCGGAATCTTTTTTCGTTAACATAAAATATTTTCCAGCTAAAAAAAAAAGAACAAAAAACCCGAATGAGTACAAAAATTATAATTTAAATATGGTTCATGTCTTGCAGTGTGTCAGTAATGTGTTATTTATATAACCGACATTTAGGCCTACTTTAAACATACCTCAATAAAATATTAATTTAAATGCTTCTCATTCTATTTTCCTCTTATACAGGGTGTAAACGAATTCGTATCATTCCTTAAAACCACATGATCTAACTGGTGTAGATTAGCCCCGCAAGGGATTTAGCATGTATTTAAAAATTAAATTCTTTTTTTTTCAGGCGGTTGTGGTAAGTGGTCGTATCTAAACCTAGTAAGGATTCAGTTAAAAATAAGTTTTTTTGTTGCAAAAATATTTTTTTATTTGAGTGAAAATTTCGATGCCACGCATAAATGAATGAAAGCACGGCGACACGGCGGGCGTGTGCACATCTCACGCGATATCGCTTTTTCTCTAAAATGATTCGCAAATAGAAAACTAAGTTTTTTTTTAGTTGATTTTCAGAAATACGGGTTAATCTGGGAAAGGAAGGAATTACACGAATTCGCTTACAACCTGTATATTTACAAGTATCCAACTGTATTTTTTTCTTCTTTGGTTTAATCATCGTCTTTTCACGAGTGTGTTTGTCGGCTTTCAGACCGAACTTTCAGTCGAACTTGCTAATAAATATTTAAATACTTCGACGTCTGTCTAAACCTAAACTCTGTAAAATAAACCAATCTTCTCAAGATACACTCAGATTGAATCACATTAATACTTTAAAAAGGTCTTGTGCGGTCTAACAAAAGAATTTAAAGCTTTAAAGACCTGTCTCTGATCTAGATAATGGGTTGTTCGTGCTACTATCTGCCATCAGCCTCGGCAGCCCTTGTGTCAAGCGTAGCGTTTAAATTTTCTTTTTTAAATTAGCAGCTTTAAGTTCGTTGGTAATTTGAAGAAGGAAACAGTGATTGATATGCGGCACGCTGGTAGTTTAGCATTTGACATGAAAAAGTCTTAAGCTTATAATGAGAATATTTTTGTGAGTATTTATTTAAAATTTATGCATACTAGTGTCCGCTCACAGTGTTCGATATTCGACCCACAATCATTTTTCCTTCGTTTTAATTTTTTTTTTATTGAACTTTCTTTTTTTATTTGCTTGAAAAGTTTTATTTTATTCAAGCTACTAAACAAAAAGGAAAAAATGAAAATCGGTACGCAAACAGAAGAGAAAATGGCACTTAACTATTATACACACATCAAAAGTGTCTAGGGATCAACATATATTTTTGCAATAACTTTTCTCCTGATTGATATTAATTAAAATTTTCTTTAAGGATTCATCAAATAAAGTGTTTTCGTTTGTCACAGTAACGATAAACCAAGTCACCTTTGCATTAATAAAGAAATTTGCCATTTTCCTAATAAAGGGATTTTTGACATTTGAACCACTAACACGAAAGTTCGAAAAAAAGACTGAAATAACAGTTTTCTTTAAAATTTTATTGGGTAACCTAAACAATTAATAATCCGTGTTTCTACCGCGAACACTAACAACACAAGAACATCGGTTTGGCATACTCAAAATGAGTTCATCCAAATCACGCTGTGGAATGGCCGCCCATGTTCGTTGCAACAACAAAAAAAGGTCTTCTTGCGACTGGATACCCTCCATATTCGGCAGAGCTCTTCTCTGTAGCATATCCCATGCATGCTCAATCGGGTTCAAGTCTGGCGACTGAGCAGGCCAGGGCAGGACATTGATGTTAGCTGCGGCGAGAGTCTGTCTTACAACTCTTGCGGTGTGCGGTCGTGCATTATCATGCATTAACTGAAATAAGGGACCGATTTGCGCTTGTAGAGGAACGATGACGTCTGATACAATCGTCTCAGCATAAATTTGAGCGTTGAGGTTGCCTCTGATCCAAATCAACTCAGTTCTTCCGCCGATCCAAATACCCGCCCATACCATGATGGTTCCACCACTATAAGGATGGACTTCCTGGCAGGATTTTAATCGCTGTTGGCGTCCAGGGGTTCTCCAGTGTCGTATACGTCTTGTATCCGGTCTCATACCAAAACGAGACTCATCAGAAAAGCACACGAAACGCCATTGTTCTTCTGCCCAATTTCTGTGTCCAAGAGCCCATTGATATCGAATCCTACGATTGTGCATTGCTATAGGTGGTACCCGTAGCGGTCTTCGGGAATGAAGGTTCACTTCATGCAAGCGGTTTCTGACTGTTTGGTCGCTAATTAAGTTCCCTGAAGAGTGATGAAGCCTCACGGCTAACATCATGGCGGTTATTGTTGGAGCTCTTCGAGTTAAGATTTGAATGTATCGGTCTTGTCTCCGTGTGGTGCAGCGATACCGTCCTCCATGGCGCTCAGCCACGGTACCAGTGCTTCGGTAACGTGTCCAAAGTCGACTGATAACACTCTGACTTGTATTCAGAGCTAAAGCCACAGTACGTTGCCGGGAACCAGCTTCTATCATTCCCACGGCTCTGAGCATTTCTTCCCTGCTTAAATGACGTCGCCGCTCCATAATAACGTTGGTTTTAATCAGTAGTAGGGAAACAGTAGCACTAATAATGTCTTCAATGCGTTGTATGTTTTTATAGGGAAAATATTGACAGCTGATTTTCATCTTTTACTCGAATTTGATTCACAGTTCCTGATTCAAATTATGAAATGCACCAAAAAGGATCCAAATAAATTTATAAAATCATAAATTTATTACAAAGCCACATCTCAATCTCAAGAAATCCGCATAAAAATGCTTGATCCCTAGACACTTTTGATGTGTGTATTATATCTTTGCCTATTTATATAATTATAGAAGATGATAACGATGTTGCCATGTAAAGAACTCTTTTGAGTCTGAAGCTGTATGGAAAATATCGAAACATGCACCTGAGTAAAACCCATAAACAATCAGAAACAAGTAATAGTTTTATGTAATATGAAGTTGGGTTTGTTTCTTTAAAATAAAACTAACCAGCTCAATGTTAACCTTATTATTCGATGTTTTCGATTCGACATCTGACAATAAAGGGCTTTGTGTGCATATTTGTTTCGTATGGGTTAAGGGGATCGGCAAAGAATCCCACTTTATCCTATCAGATTCACACTTCAACCCTCGGGGTGATCTTGAGTGTGATTTAGACTAATATTTATGAGTTATTTTGGTTTGTAGTAGAGTTTATTTGAATGTAATTTTATATCCCTATATTTTTATACTGAAAGTTTTATTTATTTATTTAAATCTCCCTTAAAACTGCCATTACAGGTTAAAACCTAATGCGATAGTGCGGTCAATTAAACATAATAACAACACAATAATTTACCAGTTACTATACAATAACATATTACACTAATCTACACTATAATTAAAATTAAATATATTGTTTTAATTTCAAGTATGCGTGCTTACGTCCGCTTAGGCGTAAAAATAAATATTTTTTTCTTTCTAACATAAAATAAATAACAGTATTTTTGCGAATTCACTAAAATAACCTAGTGTATCATGTATGGATTGTATCCGAGTATCGATTCCAGTAATAAGTGCTCGCTTGTAGGCAATTTATTTGGCAGTTAAAGCACGTATACTTGGCAATGGCAGCCAATCTAACGTGCTGTGCCCATGGGCGACTATTTCTATTTTTTATTGGATCATCCAGCTCGGCTACGGCCATTAAATTCTCCGACTCAATTTACTGTGTAGCTTAACTGAAGTTATCTACCTAAGTAATTACCTGGACTGCAACTAAATAGGTACTCTAGCAGAACCTACATTAAGTCTAAAGTTATCGTTAAGACTATACGTTTTCCATCATTGCACTCCTACAAATAAATTTAAGGCGTCAGTGTTCGCAAAATGCTCAAGTTTCTTTTTTTAATTTTATTTGCCTCTTCGATATGAAACATAACTCTTTGTTATAGTCGGATAAGAAAACATTTGTAGTTTATACTAGCAGTGCTAAGCCTCTTTTCTGTGAACATAATTCTCAATTTCCCGTGTGAAAAGGACCCTATGTTCTGATCCCAGCTACGTTAAGATAGAAACATATTATGTACATGTAGGTAGATACATTAACTATTACAGACAATTTAATAAAATAATATCTATGCAAAAACCGTCTCTTATTAAATCAGTGTTTGCTTAGGGCGGCAATTACTCTGAAAGTAAATATTTACAGAATATGAATAGGAATCGTAAAGATAAGTAGAACCGGCATATAATTGTGTTGACAACCTTGAAAGCCGCGGATCTATGAATATTATAATATTATTGTAATATCACCTTGTTACTACGTACACACATCTGTAATTAATGGTTTACTTACAACCACCGAATGTTTTAGTTGTTAAACGATAACGAGTAGGTTACCTGAATTTCAACTGGATTTTCAGCGTTTTTACCTTATGTAAGCAATAAAAAGTAAAGTAGAAAGATAAAATTACACTCTATTGAGCTAATAAAAAAAAGCTTTTTTATCTGGATGACCTGTCGACCTATGCAACTAGGGTGGATATAAATCGTACAACCAACGTCGCGTGAGCTTTCAGCTATAAATGCAGCGATAACTAAAAATATATTTAGTGCACAAACAACCAAGTACTGTACAGACGATAAATTTTATTTTTATACACCGTACTCGTACTAGGTGTAGGCGTAGGTATTACAGCAGGAGAATGGGCAACGAAATCCTCCTACGCTTTCATAAAAATATACTATTTATGGAAACATTTCCCATGGCCATGCGTTTTAATAGGCTATTAGGAAGCCTAGATTTAGCTGTGGACGCTAATGGCCTGCTTATGAGACGATGCGGTATACATACATTCACCCCGCTTTCAGCATAACCTATCGCAGTTCATTGGTAAATATTCTTTTTAAACATAGCTCTTTCCGAAAGCGGAGTTACCTAATAGTTGCTCGTAGTTTTGAAACTACAGATCTATGAGGATGAATATTTGAATTAAGCATATCATTAATCTCCTGGGGTTTAATCATTGTAATAGTTTCAGATTGCTTTTATTCTTGTCTTATCGCTTGATGGCGGTGATTTTGTTTGAGTTTTCATAATCATAATTAAAGTTTTAAACACCTGCATTCTTAACTTTGGGATAAGTGTAATGACGGTCTTAATATTTGGTAATTATTTTCGAATATTGCATCGGTAAGATACTGCCCTTATGGTCATTTCTCCATGGCTGACGACACGACACGACAAAATTAGGTGACGACTCCGAGCACCATATATTATAATTCTATGAACCATTTAAAAGCAAAACGTTCCGGCAGTACAAGTATCATCGTAAACGGTCATCACCAAGATTCGTCTTGATCTTTTAAAAAGCGGCCTTACGGTATACCATCACGATATTTGGACCAGCAAAATGACTAACTTCCTAGTAAATAGATCTCGGGTAGGTATAAGTAGAAACAACATCGGAGATTTTCATCAGTAAATTATACTATGCGGATGGGTATTTACATAATTGCGGATAGTAATAACATCGTATACTAATAATAGTCCATGGTGGGACGGGTTATATGGGTTTTTTATTTTTTTAAGGATGGGAAATCAATTAATGACTTCTTCCGCTCTGGGCGGAGCGGAAGAGAGTGTCAGATTCTTACTGACTAAAATCCATCCGTGTTCCTCCTAGTGCCCTTTGCGTTCCAGGGCCGCGGTAACTCTTTCGAACAAATTCCGCAACCCAGGCAGAAGAGGCCGAACCTTGCACCATAATTGTGCCCGAAAATGGTAATATGTTCGCCACTTATTACCAGACTTACAAGAGGCAAAACCTGGGTGTACAGACTCCTGTAATCGGCGAATATCTCTGCTTACCCACTCGGGGCTTACAAGCGTGAGTTTATGTATGTATGTAATAACAAAGTACGTATATCTACTCTAGTAACTCAATCCGCATGGGAAGCTTTGTGATTGTAGTATTAAATTTCATAGAATCTATCCTCGCAGCGGCCTCCTCCACTGCTGCACCGAACGATCCTTTAAAATATTCAATCTTCTTCTGTCATGTCGGCACGAGGTAATCGAGAATAGCTAACGCCATGATGAAAAGATTAGCCAAGATTAGCAATATTGGTAGCGGGACTGAATGCTGAGGATGCGCCTTACGTATTTGTTTGCCTCCATTCGTGGACGCTCTTTTAATGCGCCCCAAAATATTCAACTTTTATAAAGATTTAATAAACATTTTTCAAAAAAAAATTGGTTTGAAAGAACACCTTTGTATTTATCTACAAACTTACACTTACACTATACAAACAAAAGCGGCTATAAAGAAAAATATATCCTAATAAAACTATAAACAAAAATAGGGCATCAAAATATTCCTCCGCGTCGCTGTCGACTGGTAACGTGGCCGGAAGGCTGGCAGCATCGCCATGTTGTATGGCAATACAACGAAATACCATATCTATTGAACAGTCTACCGGCAGACATAAAGAGTGAAACAAATAAAAACAGATTTTAAAATAAATTGAAAAGATATTATTTAGAAATGTGTTAAAGTGCTACCTATAATAAGTCTTAAATAAGAAGTCTAAAAAGTGTATAAAGACTCACCAGATCCCACAGTCAAACCATTACTACGGTTTTGTGCGGCTTAGTTTATAATTTATTTGCTATATGTGAACTTAAATAAAATAAAATAAATAAATAATGCTAATCCTTTGACCAAAGTGGACGCCAGCCTTCGGGTCACGGAAAGTGTCGTCCAGCCTTGCAACATAAATGATCATAAATCTCAATATATACATATATCGTATTTGGAAATAATATCAACTAAATAAGAATGTTGGTTTTCATTTTAAGAAATGGGATAGTGTTCCACAGACCTAAAACCAAGATTCTGCTTTATAATAGTTTTGTTAGGAGTGTGTTGGAATACTGTAGTGTAGTATGGCGCCCGCACTATTCAGTTCATAGTTTGAGAATTGAACGTATTCAGAAACGTTTCATGTGGCACTTGGCTTATTCTTTGGGTATTGCTAAGAAAATGGTATCTTATCGCTGCACTTCAAAATGGAAACGTTAAGTAAGCGTAAACAAATAATGGATTTAATGCTTCTTTATAAACTTGTAAGAAACAACGTCGATAATCCCCAACTCTTACAAAAAGTAAATATCAGAGTTCCGGCTAGGTATACCTCCAGAATTCTGCGTATGTGCAAGTTGGCTAACGAGTGCAACAGCACTGACATATTCTCAGATTCATTGGCGCGCTTCCGGGGCAACGTTGGGTGCTGTTTGGTGGGTTCATTATTAATAAATTATAATTTGCTGATTGTGAGTCCTCATGGGCAGCATAAGACGCTCCTCCGGAGCGTCAAATGCGGATCTTGTAGTATCAATTACGCTATCAACTGTTTCTGCTATTATCCTTTTGTTTTTATACTGCATGCTGTGTTTGCTTTTAATTAGTTAAACATTAAAATCAAAATGTTATGTGCATGTAGCCTAGATAATAAGTATAAATGTATTAACTGTAAGCGAACCTATATAAATAAATAAAACATTTCTGTTTCTGCTACTATTAGTGGTAGATAATACGATCTTCACCTTGTTACTTCGTTAGGCAAAATAATACCGCGCTAAGGTCCTTATTAATAAACAGCTCTTATTTGAAAGATCCTTTTTAACGCTGGATTTCACCAACATTAATTATCTACTCAACAACCATTTATTCGAAAAATGTACTAGTATTTTGAGTAAACGAAGAATTATTGTTGGTGAACACCAGCTTAAGTGTAGTTTTAAAAGGAAAACATCTTGTTTTAAAAAAAAAGTTGTCAGTTACGTTGAATTCTACTTTATGGTAGCTGGAAAATCTCTGAAATGAGAGCTGTTTACTTTATTACTATGGATTAATAAATCATTTAACAGGCCTATGCTTATGATCGATTTCATTCAGTCTTCCAACAGGCGCACAGTATTTAATTTTTCCAGCGATTACATCCATATGTATGTCACTTCCATTTTACAACCATAAACAAACATTATTATTTCCTCCACATACATGCCACATGTCCACATGACCGCGTGACCCCAGTAATTTACAATAGTAAATAAATACAAATATCCAATTACCGCGGAAACCAGTAAAATAACAGTGGATGAACGTTCATGTATCGCAGTAAAAGTTAATGGATCCAGCTTGGTATCGTTTTACACCAATACACAGACAAGTTTTAATTGTATATGATAATTGGTATTACTATTACGGCATAATAATACCTATTAAAGTTAAACTGAATACTATTCACGTGGGCTGGGAACTGGATTCGCTGTAATTTAATATAATTATTCTCCTCCACATCGGTGTAATATCTGCTAAAATAACATACGGTTAAGAATAAACAAACCCTTCTCCAAACATGGGTATTGTAATAGGGATTGTTTCAAGAGGATGGGCAGCATCGTCCTACTGTCTGTTTATAGTAACATCTTGCAATCAGCATTCCGCCAGCCAAGCGTCATAATTATGGCAATATCTTCGGTGATCATGTTCTCATCAATCTTCTTTTGTAGTTGTCATTGATTCGTATTATTAGGTCACTGATCTTGACTGAATTGTCTTCTTTTCAGGATTCCGTACCCAAAGGGTAAAACGGGACTCTATTACTAAGTAAGACTCCGCTGTCCGTCAGTCCATCTATCTCCAGGCTATATCTCATGAACCGTAATAGTTAGACAGTTGTTTTCACAGATGATGTATTTCTGTCGCCGCTATAACAACAAATACTAAAAATAGAATTAAATAAATATATAAGAGGGCTCCCATACAACAGACATGATTTTTTTGCCGTTTTTATAGATAACTAGAGGTCGCAAGCGGCTTCGCCCGCGTGGTTGTCGTTTATTGCGTATTCCGCGTTTTTCTCCACTATAATATGCATGTATTATATATGTAAAGCTTCCTCTTGAATCACTCTATCTATTAAAAAAACCGCATCAAAATCCGTTGCGTAGTTTTAAAGATCTAAGCATACATAGGGACAGACAGCGGGAAGCGACTTTGTTTTATACTATGTTGTGATGGTACGGAACCCTTCGTGCGCGAGTCCGACTCGCACTTGGCGGGTTTTTTTTTCTTTTTTTTGGTAGTCGCTTCGTATAAAATGCTGGTATTCAGCCGCATCTGGTTAGACTGGAAGCTGACCCTAACACAGTTGGGAAAAGGCTAAGAGGTAGACTCTCCATGCCATTAGCGGCAAAAACGTAAAAAAAATGATCCGTATAGAATGAGATTTAGTGTTACCAATTTACTTACCCCACACTCACTACGCGACAGCCCTTCTGTTAACGTTTTCAAGAGTAGAATTAGGGAGCATTTCCTCTCTGAATGATTGATAATATTATATTATTTATGGAGGTATATTATAGAGTTTACTAGCGACCCGCCCCGTCTTCGCCTGGCTGCAATGTATTAAACATATAAACCTTCCTCTTTAATCACTCTACCTATTTAAAAAAACCGCTTCAAAATCCGTTGCGTAGTTTTAAAGATCTAAGCATACATAGGGACAGACAGCGGAAAGCGACTTTGTTTTATACTATGTAGTGATATATATATGTATTTATGTATGTAGGTATATATTTTCTTGTTGTATATTTATTTAGGTATAGTATATTTTATTTCATTGGAATAATAAGTAGATATAAATAAGACAGTTTGTACACTGGAGATTGCCTTCATCCATCTTATTATCAATCTCTCTCTATCACTCAAAGGTTTGCTGGTAGAAAACTCATTTTTGAGTTAAGCTCGCTTCTGTACATCACTTCATCAAATTGTATTTTTTTATTTTGTCTTTCTTGTGCACAATAATGAATAAGAAAGAATACTAATTACGGAGAAAATCGAAGAGACAGGTGAAAGCTTATAGAATCCTGCAATAATGTTATTGTAGGATTCTATCAATTATCTATCCCTGTATTATAACCAGAGAGCGGAATGTTATGGCAAAACAATTGAAAGGTGATAGAGACGGGTCATTATTTTTTATCGAGTATTCAAGCTATCGATACTTTTTAGTTGTGAACTTTATTTTTAATTAACTTAGCAAATACTTTTATTTTTTATTCTTTACACACAAATCTTTAATGACACATAAATAAAATATTAATTTATCTATCAAAAATTCTGATAACAACCGCGACACGGGAAGTTTACCCTATAGACACTATAATGATGTTTGATATCTTTTGATTGCAGTAGTTACTATAGTACGGTAATCAAAATGAAAAATTAATTACGTCATAACTATTTCAGTTTGACATTTCGTGTTGATCTATTATTTTGTGTTTCTAAAAAATGGCTAATATGTCTGACGCCCGTCTGTGTTCTCAGCTGTTAAAAAGTGTCGATAATGTGAATACTCGATAAAAATAATGACCTGTCTCTATCACCTTTCAATTGATTTGCCGTAAGATTCCGCTCCCTGATTATAACCAACAGGAAGCAGTGGAACAAAGCTGTAGTATTATATTACCTTATTCCCGGATATTGAAATTCTACAGAAGCTTGTTAGTTGGTCAAATTATAAATAAACAAAATTAATTAGTTACAAATTGCAAATAGCCAACAACGGGCATTTGATCCTTTACCAGTAAAACAGATGTCGAATAAAAGCGAAAATGCAAAAGGTAACGGACGAAACTGGGTTTCTATTGAACATAATCTTTTTATTGTTGGATGAAAGTTGAGTCGATTTTGATTTAATATACTAATTAGTGTTTCTCTGCGTAATAAAAATCAAACCAGGCTATTGCTGCTCACTCTTGAAATAAGAGCTATTCCAAGGTGCACCACAACATCTGGTCCTCAGGCGCAATAAAAACTTTTTTTAAATATGCATAAATAATGTAAGTGTAAGGAAAATATTTATCAAACTGCAACCTGCATTCTAATTGCGCAACACAGTCATAATCGCTATGGATATGATTTTGACAGGTCATCAGTTTCTATAGCAACGTTTTTATTAACAATCCGACTTCTCCACAACCATGTACCACGCAATGAATATTGTTTAAGACACATCAACTGCGGTGCGAGCACGGATCTCTTTATCGAGTCGATACGAGAAATTTATCTATTCTAACTTAGAATTTCTAAGCGTCAAGTTTGACATAAGATACAGATATTACGACAACTGTTGTCATTTTATGTATATCTTATGTCAAATTTGACGTTTAGAATAGATAAATTTCTCGAATCGACTCGACAAAAAGATCCGTGCTCGCACCGCTGTTATGATTGAATGTTGGTTATGTTACGCTATTGCCCTGCAGGGGGCTAATAATAACGTCACATTTGGTGAAATATACAACGTGTTACAAAAATACCCCTAAAGCCGAAAGGGGATTAAAAGGTCCCTTGTAAAGTATTTTGGCAATATTTTAAAATAAAAGTAGAACTAAAACAAAAAATTTTGGACAAATCATGAAATAAAATCATCACTGAAAAGCAATCCTGAAAATATAAAAGTAAAGAGTAGACTACTCAGAAAGTTATTTACATTCTTACCTAATTTTTACTGAGAGGTAAATGACAACAACCATAAAAGACTACTTGATTAACATTTTCGTTTTTAAGGGGAATTTTGTAACACGTATAATTTCATATTCGTAATCAAAACTGCAAGAGAGCTGCACATCCAGTCGCAAACTTTGACGATATTAGCCCCCTGCTTCTCTCTTGTGTAACACGATGACTCGCAGACACTAAATCAGGCAAAAAATTAACAAAGTGCAGGGATTTCAAAAACAATAAGCTATCTAGAAAATAACCATTAATTTATTACTTTCACTAAGTAAAGTTTCGCTTTCACGCATTTTACAACAAGCCTTTTTCGAAAATTTTAATTATGATTCATACGTTTTTCTACTTTAACTTGTGTATCAGACGCTTGACTGTGGAACCTCATAAATTTTTCATCTCAACTTATACCCATTCATTATGAATCGAGTCATAAGCAGGCTCATTTCTAACCTTAAAGCGAGTATATTAATTTTTGTCTAGGTTATCTTTTTGCACCTGCTCTCTAACATTTTTTATGAAACAAAGCAAATTTAATAAATTAAAATACTTAAAATGTTATAATATCTGACAGGAATAAAAAACTTACTAACTTTTTCAACCAAAACAAAAGCTCGTTAAAAATATTGTCTAGTTTTTAAGTTATCCTTTAATTGCTCAAAGAACATTACCTACACAAAGACTTCACAAAGCTTTAGCTAACACTAATGTAATCATGGAGTTTTTTTTATTATATTAATACCCGTTTCAAAGATATTTTAACTATGTAAGTATTCCTTATGCCACAATTTAAATTCAAAGATTTTCTTAAAAAGGAAATCTGTAGAAAAACCCAATTTCCGGACATTTTATTTACCTACATTCAGATTGTTTATGCAATACGGCGGGCTATTACATTATTCTGTCCTATTCAAACAACTTCCCAAAAATACAAATAGTGAATGAAAAACCGAAAATACTTTCCGTGAAAAATTGGCGGTACGATCCAATACAATTTACAACTTACAACAACTAGCGCCACCTTCCTCGTTCGACTTGAACTATTAGCTGCCTAGCTTTAACAGTCTTAGGTTCTATAGTTCTAGACTGAATTTAATTTGTATACCCTTGTCTACCCTACCCTACCAAACTGTAACAGCGAACAGAACGCCATCTGTGATCGTGGCGAGGAGTCGTCGCAAACTAACCAAGAGGTTCTTTTTCAGCGAGCCGAGCTGAAAATTTTCCAACTGGTACGTGGCGTGCGTCCAAGTTTTTGTAAATGCTCCCAGATGGCGCTGTAACGTATTCTTTTGTTTTGAGAATTCTTCCGTTTATAGGACAAGACACTTGGATAATAGTCATGTTGAATTAGAAAATATGAATTTTGCTGAAATATCTTTTTTTTATACTCCAAAATTGTATAGAAAAAAATTCAACTGTTTGCTATCCCTGGCTCTATTTTAAGGTCAACCTTTACGTTGGGAAATGAGCAATAGAGTAAATTATGGGATCTAACTTCGTCAAAGCTTGCTTCGCTGATTTAGGCTTTGAACCACAAGGTTAATCTTAATGGCAATTGGCTCAATATAATTCAACCTTTCTGCACGCAACAATCATTTTCCAAGATTTTTTAGAATATTATTTTGTTGATGACAAAGAATGTCCACCGTTTTTGGAGTCGAAGTTACCTATAACAATGTACTACTATACTACGATGAAGGCGACTAGGCACCTCAGTAGTTATTCGATTTTAATGCAGTAGAAATCTAGACCATAGTGTATAAACCAAATAAATATTCAATTATTAGACTATGGCATTAGACTAATATTGTTAATGAAACGGTTTCAATATAGTGCACTTACACTGACTTTATACCTTCTGAAAGATATTCTTTAAGGTAAGCTCGATATCTGCCCGCGATACATCCTCTTTAACGATTTTAAACTCTATCTGTGCTGGTTAAGTCTGTGTTTTGAATGTTAGCTCGTTACTTTGCATTTTACGGACTTTGGCTGGAGAGTGTGGGTCGTCGGCCGCTGCGCCCCGCCCCCAGCGCTGACGTCACACGTGTGACGTCAGCAGCCCACCTGCTTCCGCTCCCTCACCCCCACTACCCTCGGCCGGGGAATATCCGGGGACCTGGCCCCTACAGCAAAATGATTTAATCAGGATTTTGAAGTAACGAAATATAAAATTTGATTTTTAATGTGTACTTACGTTGGCTTTCAATTTATACGCTGTAGATAGATAGATATACTTTATTATACACTAAAAGAAATAGAACAGAAGGAATACACATAACTAAGAACAGTACAAATGGCGGGCTTATCGCGTAAAGCAATATCTCGTTATTAAAGTAGATACTAGGTTTTGACTAATACTAGTTTCAGCTCTAAAATATCATATGATTATGAGTATTCCTATTGAAACTGGAGAATTATTACACCATACAATCAAATTATACGTACTTACGTATCTATTAGGTATACTCCGATCCTTAACTAATCTAGTTCTTTGATTGATTTTAGATTTGCACCGAACTACTACTAGTTCTAGCGTTCCAAAATCCACATAACAATTGATCAACGTCACTCGTGCTCGTCTTTTTCACCTAAAGCTGAAAACTTTGTTCAAAATTCACAAAGAGTCGAGAGATTGACTTCGAACTAACGCCGAAAACTACAAGCGCCCTCTCTAAAATGTTATCGTAAAGTTACAATGTCGAACACGCCTCTATTCTAGTTTTTAACATAAGTCGCGTCATACAGTAAGGCAGATTGGAATTACAAAAATTAAGTTTACTTTTAATAAGAATAACAATTGGTGGTTAGTGATGGCCAGAGTTGGTTAAGTTTGGGCCAGCTAGAAAAACGAACAAAATACTTTCGAGACAGTTTCAGCTTTTTACTTTTGCCCTAAATCCGTTGCCGATGGATTTTTATTAATTGGAAAACCTTATTTATATGAACGTAACTGTGCGTTTGTACGTCACCCGTTATCTAGGCATATTGCAAGGGTGTGTCTGGATAACAGGAACTATTCAAGCGGCCATTATCATCGTGATACGACATCTGCAGCTCTTAGGTAACCTAGATTGTTGGAAAATTATCGTGTCCATGTTCGTGTTGTTGATGCTGCAATTGATATCCAATTATGATTGCCAATGTTATAATTTGTCCTTAATTAGCTGTTAGGTTAGATACATGAGTGAAGATAATTATTGGTTAGCCTCTTAACCGGATAAAATACGACAAAGTGAGTATTGAATAATCATCAATTAACAATCTTATAATTACTCCTCTGCGATAGATACGATAATGTTAAGTCAAATCAAATATTTTGTACAAAACATTGTGAATGTTCTGTATTTTGTCTGCTTTTAAATATACCTTTCAACAAAAAAATATACCCAACTTAATTTTTGTATGTATTATGAGTCCCTTTAGCGGTTTGATTAGTTAGTTTACTTTGTAATGAAAGCTATCATCGTTCTTAACATGGATAAAATTACGTGACAAACTGGATTTTATATACAAATACAGAGGTGAACTTCTACGTCACGAACTAAAAGTCTGTTCTTCTATTCTAGTCCCTCTTCGTTGCATCAAATATCGTTTCGTTGCAACGTAAGAAACAGCTATGCATTTTTCAAATGCTCTTGAAGTAAAGTAGTCTGAAAAATGTTAAACTGTCTTGGAACCTGAAACAAAATTGATCCGATGAGCGAGGGCGGCGCTGCTGTACCTTAAGTAAAAGGGAGATAGAAATATTAAATGAGAAGACACTTAAATACAGGGAGGAATCTTGAGAACGTAACGTGGTATCTTATATATGTTACCTATTTATTACAATGTTGATATTATGGTAATATTACTCTAGTGATAGTGACTATTTATTGTGACTTAAATGATTATATACGTACAAGACACATTTTAAGCAGCAGTTATTAGGTTTTAATGAGTTATTTGCTATCAATTCTTATACGCGACGTAACAGGTAGTCTGCTACCTTACTAGTAATACAGTAACTCTTTTTCCTAAGTTGACTTTTGTGACTCGCACTTTATATCAGATAGATAATCTTCCTATGTATATATGTTGCGTTGTATGAATGCGGTGTGATCTCATAAGATCAGCCACAACGAAAAATGTTTGGTCCAAGTCCCACCCCCGTGCCGTGAAAATGTATATTTCGAATTAGCTTCAACGTGTTTTGGTTGTTTTTGCAAATGCCATAATACGAATTTTGCGTTTTGGCTGGTCTTAAAAGACCACAACGCGTTCTGGTTAATTATTTCTCTCAATGAGCGTTTTTGATCTTTGAGCCTCACATTAGTCGCTTTACAACCGAAAAACATAAACTCTGCTCGTCATTTTGTACATCTTTTACTATGGAAAAAACGCAAAGTTCGTGAGAGAAAAAAAAACAGCTGTACCCCAAGTGTGAGTTTTTTTCGTTAACTACTGTAGTTGCGTCACGCCAAAAATGTATGAAAATTTAGGCTGCGTCTCTAGGCGCACCGTTCAATTAACGCGCGAATATTAGTTAGTGAACGGTGCGCCTAGAGCCACCGCCTAAATTTTCATACATTTTTGTCGTGACGCAACTACAGTAGTTAACGAAAAAAACTCACACTTGGGGTACTGGTTCATTCAAACTAATCAATGTTGCTAATAAAATGTATTGAACAGCTGTTTTTTTCATGAATACAGATTTTATCCCATTGTAAAAGTTGTACAGCGACTGTCATGCTGTTTATATGGGGTGTGTAACGGTTGATATAATAACAAAAAATCTAACGTTCACTTGACCTAATTTCAGTTAATATACTTTTGTTTAATATAACGATCAGTTGAGATAATGAATTGTTGATATAATTTCATTTTATCTAATTTCTTATGATATAATAAACATTTCCTATAATGCACATTTGACATAATATTCATGTAGTATACTATTCATTTACTATATAATCATAATCTCTAATAACTTTTAATATAATTTAGAAAATCTGATACGAAATAAAAAAAAGGAATACACTGAAATTGAATTCCTTCGGGCTTTGGCCTCTAACTTAAAACTGAAATAAGATGTAATATTTATGTGATGCTATGTTATGATTAAAAAAATATTGTACTGTTTTTTTTTTCTTCGCTTTATTCCCTATACACCTACCACCCTCAACTATTGTAACCAGTAGAAATTGGATGCAATCTGGACTTTAGGGCACCCCGACTCGGACAGGTTAGGTTAGAAGGGGATGGCGGGGTCGTGTGAGCGAGCGAAGCGAGCGAATAGACCCCGCCATCCCCTTCGTGGTTATTTTTTTATAAACCATCCAGAAGTAGGACCCCGCGAAGCGGGGCTCCGTCGACCAAGCCCACCCTCAACCATGCATTGAATATTTTAAGATTTGGTTAGGTGCCATTTGAGTTAGGTTAGAACTGTGACTATTAAACATGAAAATTAGGTCAAAAGAACATTAGGTCAAATGAATGTTATATAAAAAGAATATTATACATATTGAAAATTATATAAAATGAACGTTATACTAAATGTTTTATATTAAATGAAAATTATATCATATGAAACATTAAGTCATATGAAATTAGGTTATATGATTTTATAGCATATGAAAATTATATTATATGAACGTTATTTCAAGTGAAATTAGAGCATTTGTTATTATATCATACATTACACACCCGTTTATATGTATGTTTTACTTTTATTATTTCGATTGATTTATCAATTTATCCTATGACAGTTCTCTACCAGGCATATGGCTCTGTCTCTGCCTAGTTGCACCATTAGGGTGTTGACACACCAATCGATCGATCGTCGAAGGCATCGAATGACATCGGACGACGTTTAGTCGATCGATTGGTGTAGTAGAAACTGACGATCGACGTCGACTAATCCATTCTACCACCGATCGATGGAATCGATCGACGATCGATCGATTAGTGTGGTAACACCCTGACTTTGGAGCCTCTATCTTCCGCATCCAATCAACTTTGTTTTTTTATCGTGCAACTACGTACAGACATCATCTTCCTGCCCTTATCCCATGTTACTTGGGGTTAGCGCAACACGTTTTCTCCTTCCATTCCGTCCTGTCAACCGTCATGATATCACTGACTCCCTTCTCTTTCATATCATTCTTCACACAATCCATCCATCTTATCTTTGGCCTCCCTCTACCTCTCCATCCGTGCAACTACGTACAGACAAAATCCATAAAAAAACTATATAGTACTAACTCGCTACAAGATGTGTATATTGTGTATACAGGTCTAAATTGTTGCATCAATAACTAGCCATTGGCAACACAGCAACGTTGTTGTCAGCAACTGAGTGCGGCAAAGAGAAACTACAATCAACAAAGCGGAGGCACCCTGTTATTGAAATATTCACAGCACTCACACAGATGCAAGAATATTACAAAGGGTAAAATTCTTGCGTCTATTTAGAACAGATATGATATGCTGTGCTATGCTCGTAGATATTACATGTACCTGGCGAACTTGAATATTTTCTAGTAGCTAAGTGGACCCACGCGTAAAAAGTTCTAAGTTTTCTTGAATTAACAAGGCACATTCTATGTGAATATTGAAATTCATTTCGACATGGTGTGCGTGTTTGGGTGACAAAAATACATCAATTGTATTATTTAAATGTGACATAAATGAGCCATCGCGACAGCGTCTTACGGAAGCTTACCTTACAATGTAAGATTTCTCTGTAAACTAACCAACATTGAAGATATCATTACATTTTGACTAAGATACAACTAATAAACGACTTTCCTATATTTAATTAGCTTGATATTACCTCGAAACTTCTTATATTATATTGAATTTATTGTAGTTGTTGTAATATTGTATTTATCATGTTGATAGATCTAACAATATTATCTACAACAACATACCACGAAGAACTTTAAGGATCGGATATTATGGAAAACTAAAATAACTTTTATATTAGTTTATCTTGGGAATAATTAAACTGAACAAAAACTAATTAAATAGTGCGGTTATCACATCGGTTATAGGCCACTATCAAAGGGTTGTACCGTTGTGGGTACAACGGTACTCAATATTTTAATAAGCTTATGAGTAATTAAACGTAAGTTCTGTTTATTCTTTGAAGATTATAAAGTGTATGCTTTGTTCAAATTATAGAAGTTAGAAAAATCTAATTTGTACATCAGAGTAGTATTTTAATATAATCACTAACCTAGTCATGTTTTCATATTCCTAATGTAATACACACCAACCATAAACAACTGTATTTCAAATTTACTTTCGCTACATAATACTGTCGTGAGAATATTTACATGTATAATAATACTGAATATTTACAGAGAAGTTTGCAAAGTAAACCTCACGCGCATACATTTGTCTACTCGTAAGAATGCGGCCTACAGGCTACGTGCGTAGCCGCGTAGCCACTGCGTAGCGACACCCGTAGTGCTACGTAGATACGTTAATATTAATAGGCAATTTCACGGTAAATTCGCGTACGTGTACCTTGCGGAACACTAATGCCCTTATTTATTCCCTAAAATAATAGGAAAACTTCAACTTTTGTTACCAAGCGTAATGAAAACGTAAATCTCAAAATCATAGCCAGTCTATCGTAAAATTGACATCAACACAGAACATCCTATCGGAAATAAAGGGTTTATACTTAGAATTTTTTATTAAGTGCAACATTTTCCTATGGATTTTTGCGAACCTTCTTTTAAAATGACATTTTGTATAATCTTAGGCAAAGCAAACTTCAAATTAACTTTGTTTTTACTTTGTGAATTTTATGATGGAACAAAAGTGCATCGATGAGGCATAAATTGTTGATAAAATAAGTTTCGAATATGTTTGACCTCCTCGAGACCGATGTAATATCGGTTTTCGATAAAAAGGAAACAAAGCTATGCTCCGCTGGTATACCTGAGTAGGTACTCGATTCCGCGAAACTGCAGCTCAAAAATCGATTAAGTCCCAAAGCGGAGTTGAGGTCTCGAGGTGGAGGGCTCTCGTGGAGAGTTTTGGAGTATGCTGGAGGTCGGTAAGGGGCGCATGCGCGGGGCGGGGGCACGCTCTGACGTCACTCGTCGCGCCCGGGGCGTCGCGCCAGTGCCTCTCGCGACCGCGCGATCAGTCACGCGCGACTCCCGCCCTAAATCGTCTAAACACGATCACGAGCTTCCGATGTTAATTCTCTATCATAAACAAGCGGTTATTGTTCATAAACTAGCTAGTGCCGGCCGCCGGACGCGCCTGCCCGGCCGGCCACCACGTGGCTGATGTGACGTGACAGTTACACTGTGTTCCGATCCTCCCGCGATATATTTGTTATGGGCATTCCATACAAACTAGTTATATTTACATACATGTAGATAGTGTCGTCGTTGATGACGTACACAAAGGCGGCTGTTTAAATTTAATTATGTGAGAACTGAACTAAATAAGTATACGCTTGAAACTTGACAACAATGTGGCAGTGTGATAATGATGAATAGTGGCTGTATTAGGCCAACTACACAGGCTCGATGAGCTGCCATATTGCACACACATACACACTACACAGCATAGATCATTCACATACATGTTTTGAATCTAAACATTTATTTTTAATGCTAGTTCTCGCTCGCAGTTCCCCCAGCTTGTAAGTAAAGTGAAACTGTAGTAACCTGTACACCTGTATGTTCATCATAATACATCTCTGCAAAGAGAAAATGGATAGATACTCGTACAGTAGTAATAATCTAGCCAATAAGGTAACCTTATACGAGATAGTTGAAACATACATAATACGTGTATGTTTTATACACATGTAAGCATATTCCTGTATCGTCATCATCATAAAGCCTCATTCATCTTATCAGTGAGTCAAGCAGTCTCGATAATAGCTACTGTCTCTGAATATTTATAAACTTTTAATACAATCTATGTTCAGATTTATAATCCAAATAATGTTTACATTTATATCCACTTTCTTCGAATTTCTTAAGCTTCTGTAACAGTTTGTATAGAAGTATTATAAGCAAGGATTATGTTTCTGTGCGTAATACAATATTCGTAAGATAAGAAAGTATGGAGGTTATGTTAAAGGAGAAATAGACCTTAACGCTATAGATATAAAGGTCACATTTTTGTAATGGGTTTATCCACTGAACACAAAAGGATCTGATTTAGGGCCTGGGTAGTTGTAGGGTTTTGTGCTAGTAATATCTTAAAGATTTTTGATGCTGTATTATATTAATACAGCTCTTCCTTTTATGTAATGATTATTTTGATTGACATCTCATTTTATTATTGTTTGTCCAGGTAATTAGGAATTAACGGGGGTACTATGACGACAGTAAGTTCAACGACCTGAAGAAAAAATAGATACGTACCTAATAAAGATACAGTACGTTCTCAGAATACATAAAAGTTTTAAAGTAAACAATAATTAATGAGATATAGTCTTAAAAAGAACTAGTAGAACATAAAACAATATGATTTTATATGCAGGCAGAAACGCCATGTGCCCCTTAAAAATGTATATCTTCTCCGAAACCTGACCATTATTTTCTCTTGTTGGTACAATTGAGATCGCTGCATGGCACCACTTTGATAAATTAAACATCTTGTACAGGAGCCCACAGATCGATTCGCGGGCGTTTCTAAAACTACTGTATTATTCATGTACACAGTGTCTTATTTAAATTAAGCTTTTAAGACTTTCACTAAGTCTTATTCAATATTCATGGTTACTCACACATGGTTTAATTACAGCTTTAACTATTTCAATATGTTTTTGGTCGCTTAAAATTACTTAACGTGCAGGTAATTTACACTTGGTAATTTCGTTCGTGGATGTAATATTATTTATGGCTATAATGTTAATAAATTAAAAAATTATATAGACTTTATATTAAGGAGCAATCATTTACCACACATCTGTACAATTTGTAAGGGTAGATCCCTTACATAGATATTACAATACCTGTATTACAGGTCAACGTGGCCGGACTCTGCTAATAAGACAATGCTGCATGCATCAGTCAATATCAGTAAAATCATTGGGTGTGTAACGTTAGGTCGAACTACGATAGTGCGATGAACGTTAGGTCGAACTACGATAGTG
The DNA here is from genome assembly GCA_905220435.1 of Amphipyra tragopoginis. Classification (NCBI taxonomy): domain Eukaryota; kingdom Metazoa; phylum Arthropoda; class Insecta; order Lepidoptera; family Noctuidae; genus Amphipyra; species Amphipyra tragopoginis. The sequence continues at coordinate 16,985,731 of HG991997.1, forward strand.
CGATGAACGTTAGGTCGAAAGATCGTTCGTGCGATGAACGTTAGGTCGAAAGATCGTTCGTGCGATGAACGTTAGTTCGAAAGAACGTTCGTGCGATGAACGTTAGTTCGAAAGAACGTTCGTGCGATGAACGTTAGTTCGAAAGTACGTTCGTGCAATGAACGTTAGGTCGAAAGAGCGTTCGTCCGATGAACGATAGGTCGAACGAACGTTCTTGCGATGAAAGTTGTAGTTCGACCTACTGCTGGTGCGAGGACCAACGCGCGCGCAAAAGCCCCTTTGAGAGAACTTTACAATATATTATTACTTTGAATCTACACTTTGGGACGCGGCAGTAACTTCTTTTTTTTTCGACAACTCAGTAGTGGCTGTAAATGGCATGACAATATCGCTATTATTTTAATTGAGAGAGGCAGGAGATTGTGGTCCGACTCCTGCCTCTCACAACAAAATTAGGCTCTGCATAGTTTTACCTTTAAGTAATATACGTTAGTATGACGTAGCAGTATCATTCCTTCCCGCAATTAATCCTTGCTACATAACTACTAAACTACAACTTTCATAGCACGAACGTTCGTTCGACCTATCGTTCATCGGACGAACGTTATTTCGACCGAACCTTCATCGCACGAACGTTCTTTCGAACTAACGTTCATCGCACGAACGTTCTTTCGAACTAACGTTCATCGCACGAACGTTCTTTCGAACTAACGTTCATCGCACGAACGATCTTTCGACCTAACGTTCATCGCACTATCGTAGTTCGACCTAACGTTACACACCCAAAATCATTTTTCCAATGTCATCAAGTCACACTCAATAAAATAAACTATAGCAATAGCCAGCAAAGGTTTTATATCAATCTGACAACACGCTTTTACGTGTACCCTTAAGTAAAAGATAAACAAAACTTTTCCTTTTGTAACGGTTCCCGGAAAATTGCCCTTGTTGCACACGCTTTGACATCCATAACTACTTTTGTTATAAGAATTCTATGAAGATAGTCCATTATATTTCATTGGATGATGTAATATACCGGATGTTTTTTTTTTACCTTCTAGAAAAAAATGGGCATAACAGTTGAACGGCGTAGAACCCCAAGGCCCGATGCCTTTTTTTTTAATTACCTGTATTTAAACTTATCTGTCAATAAATACTACTAATTTGAAGTTAATTTTCATACTAAATCAATAAAAACAGAAATTTCGAAATAAATAAATCGATTAAATAATGTCTAACTTCAAAATATACACACCTGCGTATGATGTGAGTTTTTGTAGTAGGTAGGTACCTATAGATATATGAATTTATAACAAGTTAACAAAAAAAAACTATGCGCTAGTCTTTTACTCCGTCACCTATACCCATTTTTTCCAGACGGTAAAAGAGTCGTCCAATATATTAATCGAAAAAAACACTTGCTTGAAATTGTTGGGTAAAATTATGTTATATGTAGAAAGAACGAACTTTTTTCAGGAACCATAATAAATTTTACAGGACATTTTAGAGATAAATGCATTGTTATCAAGTACTTCACGTCCCCAGGCCCCATCAGTCTTACCGTCTATCTGTCCGGGCTAATGTCGAAACCACTTAACGATTCTTGATGGGGTTATCGCTACTTCCTAGGACATTTCTCGAGGGAGGTTTACGTTGGTACATTAGTAGATTATACAGGGTTATTGAAAATATAGTAGCACGCCCTTGGTTAGTTTACTATCTTTTAAAGTAAAAACTTTTGTTTTATGACATTCGGAAATACCAAAAAAAGCATCTTCCCACACAAACTCGACAAGGCCATCGGCAACGATGATAACGGGTCTTTGTTGTATTCAACTGTTGACTATACATGTCACTTAAAAAGTAAAGTCGTTATTTTGAGAAACTCCACCAACTTCCTTTGAAAGCATTTAACTGGCATCTGAATATCGCTGTACATCTGACGTACAACATTTTATTCAAGTCGCAACAAAACTCCTTTTATAGCTTCAATAAAACATGAATATTTTTCTTGTCTGTACGAGAGACGACTTTCGTTTCATCACTCTATCCAATTTCGTTCCTTCCACATTGCCCTTGGGCTTATTACGAGGCTCAAGACGGGGCCTGTATATATACGAGTATATACGTGCGTAAGCAGAACGAATAGTCTGCCTTTGGCTAACAAACGCTAAAACCACCCCTTGACTGTTGGCCTTGCAAATTTTTCAGCGAGCACCGGCCACACGAGAATGTCCTCGAGCGTCCTCCAATATAAAAATTTCGTTTACCGTCTACTTTTATATTAACCCGAAAATATTCTAGTCACCGCTACACGTGGACTCTTTACGCTATTTTCGTATCAATTCATTTTTCGCGATGACAATTAAATATTATTTGCACTACGAATTAAATTTATCGTGATACAGATTGGATTTAATTAGCCAGGTACGCGACAGGTTTTCAAAACTTGACCATAAAATAAAGACCATAAAAAGTTGCGACGCGGCGACACGACGTCTTAAGTTTCTAAAGACTTTACGGTTACGTTTCTTACAGTACAAGCTGTATTTAGAACTGTATATGTACAGTCAACAGCACTAAATTATCGTAAGAATCAGTCATTGTTCTAAATAGTAGAGGTATCATTATTTTTTTTTTTTCATTTTTTGCTTTGTATCGTCATCACTTACTTGGGGGTGCATGAAAAGAGCCTCCACGAGTGATTCTATTCGATACTTCGGTACGTCCGGCGCACCCTGGGCAGTCAGCCTCGCTACCATCCTTGCTGACTGGCTAATCTTTTCACCACGGCATGAGCTATTCTTGTATAGCTCGTGCCGACACGATAGAAAAGAGAGATCACTTACTTTTGGTGTTGACTGTACACTCAATACACGAGTACAAAATGTTTTTATTCAGATTACCTTTACTTACAAAATAGTCGCTACCTTTATCTTTTGTATCATGTATACAGGGTGTTAACGAATTCGTGTAATTCCTTCAAACCACGTGATCTACTAGTGATAGTGACACAGATTAATCCGAAATGGGAATTTTTGAAAAACAACTAAAAAAAATTCAATAAAAAATATTGGTTTTCTATTTCTGAGTCTTTTTAAAGCCTTGAGTTATCTGACTGCAAAGAGCGATATCGCGTTAGTCGTGCCTGCCAGCCGTGTCACCGTGCTTTCATTAATTTATGCGTGGCATCGAAATGTTCACACAAGTAAAACATTTTTTTTTGCAAAAAAATAATTTCTTATGTTTTTACTGAATCCTTATTAGGTGGTTTAGATACGATCGGTAACAAAGCCGCATGAAAAAATAATAATTTTATTTTTTTATTTTTAATCAAGCTAAATCCCGTGTGGGGCCTGTCTACGTCAGTAGTAGATCATGTGGTTTTAAGGAATTACATGAATTCGTTAACAGCCTGTATAAAAAGAAATCGTGGGAACCTTTATATTTTTCTTTCACACATATTCTACTGTTTTGACACAAACTAGAATAATCATGACAAATCCTGTGAAATATGTTGATTTTATCTTAACCTAGTAACACGGGCTGAGTGACCGTAAGATAGTAAAATTCCATGGTTTATAAATAGTTTGTTGCGATTGTCAATTTTCTTTTAGATAAGTAATCTTCAAACTTCGAAGATTCCATAAACATGTCCGATAAACACGATCCTTTAAATCTGTCACTATTTAAAGGATACGAACATATTCTATTAATATACAAAATAAATATTGAGAAATTGTTTTATAGTGACTTTCTATTCAGAACTAAGCATAATCAAGTCATCAATATACCTAGTGAAAAGCGGACACAAAAACAAATAATGATTGGAAAATATCACAAGTAATTTAAGTTTATCCTGTTTGAAGATCCTTTTAGAATCTTTAACATTGATGGATTATGAACTTTGCACTTTGGTGGTCCTCATCTCTTGTTAACAAACGAGATGACAATCCAGTAAGATATGAACGGACATTGAAGTGTACCGATAATTGGCTACTCTGCCGAGGGTCTTAATATGACCTTTAATTTATTATCAGTTACTTGGAAGTCGCATGGTGTCATTTTACATACAAAATGACAGCTTTAAACTAGCAAGCCAGGACGTTCAACGTGCGAAGTAATCACGATTTGCGTTATTAACTCATTTCTCTAAAATTTAAAAAAAAAACTATGCCATTCGATATACAGGGTGTAAAAAGACCCATCACATACCTGAAATCTACGCACTCTGTACATCAAACTAAATTACATTTTCCAAAAATAATTGCTGGGAAACGACTTTTATTTTTAGGCATATCAAAAAACGCTGTTTTTTGTAGCGCGCAATGTAATGCATTTAACCGACTGTGCCTGTGTGTGTTGTGCAGTGGCTACACAGCTGAGCCAAGGCGGTCGTGTGCGTTTGATATTCATTGCGTTTTTGTAACTTCAAATGCGTAATTTGTGAGGAAAAATTCAAAATGTTGATAAGGTTGTTTGGAAGAAAGTTTTGTATTATCACTTAGAATACGTTTTTGGAAAAAACTAAAAAAAAATATGTATACTTTGACCTTCAATATCTCCAAAACCAATGATTTCCCAGGTATGGTCTGGTAGAAAAAAATGATCCCAATGATGGGTAGAATATGTGGTTTTCGTTATCGTTAAGGGTCTTTTTACACCCGATATTTAAATACATCTTAAAATTTACATATCTGTAGGCGTATCATATAAAAAACATATGTAAATATATAAACATATCCATATCAGTAAATAAAATATACATATAACATAAATGTTTGAGTACCTTCCAAGCTATCGTATTTGCGAACACAAAGGAGCCGCGATCCATTCTTTATGCTTTGATAAGATTTATACTTTTGTACAAGATCCGATTTATGTTAAGATTCCGACAAAGGAACGATTTTAGTAAGATAATAACATTTTCTGTGCGTTGATGGAATGTGTTTGAAACGTAAACCGTTATATTTTATAAACTTATAATTGTCTAAACTGTTAAGAAATATTTTTTTTAACTATTAGTGTCTGAGGTAATATTTATATTGCTTTATGTAGAAAGATGTCGGAACCGACAAAAAAAAACCAAAACAAAATAAAATCTTTAAGTACGCTGCCGATCGTCTGTCTACGTCTTTACTTTAAGGCTGTATGGCGGTATTTTACCTGTCAGTTATCGAGTTATCGCACGAGAAATCAGTACAGCTCTATTGTATTCGAATAGGTATATCAGATGCGATATGTATCGACTATTTACGTAGGAGTGAATAGATGTTTTTAGATAATGTTGACACCATACGTGTGTAACACAGGTAATACTTTTGAAAAGCTGTTTTTTTATTCATAAGTCCTGCTTCAAATATACCTAATGTAATAAAATAGTGATAATATGTGTATATGAATACATTTCGTGCACACTCATCTCAATTTATCATGCGGTTCTCTTCCCACAAACTAAAACGTAAGTTGCTTTCACAATGTACGATAAGCGTGCAAGCACTTGCGGCGGAAATCGATTAATATTCAACATGTTGTTGGGCAGAGGTGCCAAGTTTCGCACGCAAAAATAACGTTCTCTCAAAAAGTACGCAAGTTATGCGTGAAGTAATTAACGCTATTTAATCTTTTAGCACCTTGTGCCTCACTTTGTGGTTTAGACTGATAAAGCTTCAGCTGCACGCGTTATTATTTCGATATTTGCATTCACATTTAATAAAAATAAAAGAAATAAACATTAGCCTGTAACTATCCTACTGCTGGGCAAAAGCCTCTTCTCATACATGCATTCACATTTATGTTAAATATTTGTTGTGACTGTCTGTGGCATCATAATGGCGCGCGCTATCTGTAGACCAGCGTTGCAATAGTTTACTGTTGTAGCATTATGCTAAAATAGAGCACTGTTTTGGTCTCGTGCATCACCATAAAGTTATTTATTTCCATTTTCAAATCTTCACATATTCATTCATCATTAATGGATATCCTTAATCTTATAAACTCCTGATTCGATTCTGTAACGACATAATGCGGAAGTGAGGGTGGGACGCTAGTCTGCTATAAATAAGAATAGGAAATGAAAATATCAATAGATTTTTGATATTCCATTCGTGTTATTTAAAAGCACTGTTGCAACTGTCGATCAACTATTTATTTTAAGATTTTATCATTAACACAATCAACAATTGCTGTAGCACCAAGAAAATTCTCCTTTATTTATGTTACGAAGCAGAAACTTCTTTTATCCATTAACTGGCGGTAAATTGTTTTTAGATTAAGTACTTGGAAGTGTTGTAAGTTAATGGAAAAGCTTGGTACGCCTCTGTGATATTAGACGAGGAACGGTCGGGAGTAAGTACGGTGACCTACCTCCTCCTGGCTTTCTGAGAGCTAAACATTAACTGGAACATTAATCAGCAGCGCACGATCATACTTTTAGTGCTCAGCTCAACAATAACAACTGTTGTTAGCTGTATAAGCATAGTACAATAGCACAGCAGGGTTACTTAGTACTTTTATGCGATTTTACATTGAAGCAAGCGTTTATTCTCTTAAGGTTCAACGCGGTTATGTCGGATTTATTACATGGCTTTCTTTATTAAATCAGCGACATTTATTTTGTAAAATTAAGATAGTAAGATCAAAAAATTAAGACAAGGGTACGTACGAAATAATTTTGTGTGACAGTGTTGAATCTTAACAAAATGAATACGTAGAGTTGAGATGGATATCAACTGGAACAATTTAAATTCACAATACAGTACTAAGACCAGGGGCCCAATTCTCCTAAAATAAATTGTTGCCAAACGCAATCGAACCACAACCGTCAATCAGTTTTTGTTTTCGAAAACGTTCAAAATGATGGATTTTGTTTTTTGTGTCAAACAATTCGACAGCTTTTGAAATTGAGAACTGTCTGAATGAACGGTTCGGCCTTGGTTCGGTTGTGATTTATCAAGATTTATTTTAGGAGAATTAGGCCCCAGACCGCTATCGAGACGTTCACGACTCCGTATATTTTTCCGGAATTTAGTTTAAACTGTTTTTCGAATTGTTATTGATTGCGAAAATTCTCTAATTGTTCGTTTTGTGACCAAGTTGTTTAAACATTTCACTTTTAAAGCGATAACATCCTGACATTTGAATTCTTAAGGTTAGAATAATACAGAATTCTTTACTACAGTTAAGTCACGTCACATCTTTAGTTAGCAAACTAGGGTCTAATTAATAAAACATTAAAATAATACAATTTTAGTGCTGAACTTCAGAAATCAGAAAACTAATCATTCTCACAACGCGGCAACGCCTCACGATAACATAAGAATTAACACGAAAGCTCGTATTAAACTAATAAAAATCTTCTAAAACCACAGTAACCTCAACGATATTTCAAAGTAAACTGAAACAATGAAAGTGTGAAAAACGAACAACGATACTATCAGCTACAGCGAAAATAAATACCTAAGAAAAACGCAGCGAAGCATGTGATGGTTCTACTGTGTTCCTGTATTATTTGAAGGTTGTGCGTACTGTATTAGAGTATGGAGGGTACGGCGTGAAGCGAGCCCTGGGCGGGGGCGGCTCGCGGCGCGCGCGCTGTGATGTGATGGGCCAGGACTGGTGCTTCCGACGCAAGAGGAAGCGCAGTAGCAGTCAGGACGACCACCCGCATCACACCCGGTAACTATTATATACACGGTGACATATACATACCACTGCTCAGCGCGTTCCACTGCTGGATATACGCCTCTACTCTCTACCAATGAAATAGGTTATGTCTATACAGAGTGTAAAAAGACCCATCACATAGCCGAAATCTACGCACTCTGTACATCAAACTAAACTACATTGACCAAAAATAATTGCTGGGAAACGACTTTTATTTTTTGGCATAAAACAACGCTTTTTTTTGTAGCGCGCAATGTGTGGTTGTGGCGATCCCGCGCGTTTGCATGCGTGCAGCGACCACACAGCTGAGCTAAGGCGGTCGTGTGCATTTGATATTCGTTGCGTTTTTGTAACTTCAAATTCGTAATTTGTGAGGAAAAATAGAAATTGTTGATAAGGTTGTTTGTAAGAAAGTTTAGTATTATCACTTAGAATACGATTTTGGAAAAAAGTAAAAAAAATATGTATACTTTGACCTTCAATATATCCAAAACCAATGGTTTCCCAGGTATGGTCTGGTAGAAAAAAATGATTCCAATGATGGGTAGAATATGTGGTTTTCGTTATCGTTAATGGTCTTTTTACACCCGATAGATATCACGTCGGCAAGCAGATTAGTTAATATAGAGCCAGTCCTCTCCCAACGGTGAAGCTGCGAAGCATGTTGGACGATTATCCCGCCATCTATCGGTTGTAAAAGCCTTTTCGCTTTAAGGTAGGGTACACAATGGGCGGTGGTGTTACTTTAGGTTGACGTTAGGGGTAGCTAGATGTCGTGCGCTACCCTCTTCTAGTCTTATTTGGGAAAAGGACTTACGGTAAAATGCTAAAATATTGTCAACTTCAATCAAAAAATAATTATGAATACCGTAATTTTGTTCGTGAAAAATTCCTAATAAAAGTGTTCAGCCGAAGCGAAATTTGGCTGAAGTTGAAGCGGAATGTATAATCCGATGCTAAATAATGAATAAATTTTAGGGTTCCGTACAAAACAGTTTGAATAAGAACCTATACTTTAGTGAAAGGTTATCTTAGAAGTTAACCTCCTCTATGTATTTACACATAATATAATTAGTAGACGATTTTTTCGAAACAACCTATTGAAGTTTCGCATAGTTGTGGATTTGACTGACCCATATCTAGTTTAGTCCTATTTTATTTCGTACACGTTTGTAAGCAATCGAGATCCGTATAACCTTTGACGACGGCCAAAGCGTTGAACATATTTAAGTCTAAAAAAGGATAGGCAGAGAGCGTAGGTGTTTAAAAAAAACTCATACAAAAACCATCACTGAAATTAAATATATTTTCGCGTTATATAACTATTAACTACGTAATGATTTGTAAACACAAGTAATTGTCCCTTTTATTGAAATACAACAGCAATTTTCGTACCCAATTGTCAACATTGTTAACAAGTAAACTGAATTATAATGTGAATTCGATAATTAGCGATATACACAGAGGTTGTATAGCGACCATTAGCGACAATATTACATTAGGCATAAGTGGGTATTGTAAACACGGCTATATATTAAGCTATAATTTCCAATATAAGCTGATATCGCATTGTATAGGCTTTTCGTACAATGAGAGGTCCTTTTATACTGGATATGTAGGAGTAAATTGCTAAACATGTACCTACACATGTACATGTTTAGCAATTTCCCTGTGCAGCCTTCGTGTCTTTTTTCAATGGTACGCTACCACCATTCAGACGAAAGACGTCCACTGCTGGACATAGGCCGCCCCCAAGCATCGCCACTATCCATGTTGGGGGGGTTTGCTATAATCGCCACGCTTGGCAGGCGGGTTGGCGATCGCAGTATAGTTGCTAAAGTACTCAGAGAACGCTGCTGCCCATCCTCTAGTGAATCCCTTAGTCGCCTTTTACGACACCCATGGGAAGAGATGGGGTAGTGCTATTCTTTACGTCCGTCACTACACGGACAATTTACTCCATGAATATCATAAATCTGAAAAGGTACATTCAAACAGTTTTTGTTAACCACACACAAATCGACCTGTAACAGAGCATTGCTAAAGCTGAGCTTTTAAACTGCCCGACACTAATCACCACGGTTGATAAACGTAATGGTGATCGTTGTGTGTTATTGGCAGTCAGAAGGAGGACCCTATTGCCGTTCAATTGACGCAATCACTCTTTAATACTCTTTCAATCTATTATTTGTTTATTGTAATGGCAGTTCAACGACTTATTTACTGGTACGTACACACGTTTTAAATGCATACCTAAAGTTACTAGACATAGTAATTTTTCACCTAGAGAAGTGAACTGAATGTGTGAGTGTACTTGAGGAAATAATAGTTACAAATTATAAGTGACTGTTTTCATATTAACTGTCTAAAATAAAAAATAAGGCGAAAAAGATTTTTTTTCTATAGTATGTATGCATACATGCCGAAATGGTTTCTAACCTTATGACTTCAACAGCAGACACATTGAATTTTGAGGAAATGAAAGACACAAATTTAGAATTTATTTTGAAACACAACATAAGGTACTCGTACTTACACATTTCATTCCGAAAACCAAGCTGTAATCATGAAAATCTCGGGCAAAAGCTAAAAACATACATACGTAGTAAGATACATACGTAGTAAGATCCAGTAATGTTCTAAAATCCACAAGGGCCCATTACTTCCAACGGCGCGGTCAAGAGTGCTGTTACTTAGCCCCCAAACTCTTGGGGCCAGGATTTTCAACTGCATATTTATGAAGACCTAAGTTTTCCCTCAATTATTTCCACCTCCTTTCTAGTCCATTTTCGCTTTAGGGATAAACGGAAGGAAGGTGAAGCAATATCAATGCTAAATGGTACTTACCAAGTACTTTCAAATCTGTGCTCAAGACTACATTATTCTTTCATAACTATCCTAAATTATAATAATGTATTTACTGAAATTGTTAAAGATTGATTTTAAAAGAGTAACCATGGAATTTCCTGCCAGCTCTTCTTCATAGGAATAGATAAATTGGAACTCTGTTTAAATTCGACTTTTCATAAGCGCCTGTAATGGTTGAGTTTTTTTATCTATTTACATAATGGCTAATACTCAAATGCTACTCAATTTTAAATTGCCGTTAAGTCTCGTGCTGTCACTCTCACTTTAAAGCGAAGTGACAGTGATAGCACGAAATGAACGGCAACTTAAAACTTAAAATTTTACCATAAGTGTTTGATTTTAAATCTAAGCAGGCTTAAACCGAATCACTGTTTATCTACTTTGAAACAATAATAATAGTATTTTCTATTAGCTTTTCTTGACTTACAATTGAATTTAAATAAAAACCTTTTATTTCAACACTTCTGAAGGTTATTATAGTAAAAGTTAAATGTATTAGGAACATCTAGGTCAATATTATTATTATTCTATGGCTACTAATTAATAGTTGTACCCTTGAAGACTATCATTACCTAAATATGACAAATAAAGCTCCTACACTCGCGACAATCTAAAAAGTCCGATTTGACACCTGTCAAAATACTAGAAGTAATGTCAACACTAATAATTATTACTATATTTTAACAAATAAACTGATCTTTCTTTCTTTCTTTCTTTCCAGTGCGTGGCATTTAGTTAAATTTTATCATGAGTCTTTCTTTAAGATCGAAGGCGTACAACTTCCGTACACATTTATTTTGTGCTTTAAAGCAAACGTCAAATCGGACCTATTACGTTGTCCGAACTGTAGTTCTGCTACTTGTTACGGAAAATAAAAACTTTAAGCCAGGGATGCACAGACCGCGGCCCACGGGCCGCATGCGGCCCTCGATGTACATGCGGCCCGCCAGCGAATTAAACTCTTTTATGTGTTTGTATGAAAATACTGCATTCTATCAGTAATGGCCAGCTTTAGCTTCTGAATAAAGATTTGGAATTTTATCAAAACCCGACACTACGCTACTTATTTTTTTTAAGATCTCTAATTTATTCATTTTTAATTGTTTTTAATTGTGTTGGCCTGCCTTTAGCTCATAGTCCGCTTGAGTGGCCCCAAGTCCTAATAAGTCTGTGCATCCCTGCTTTAAACCGAAAGTTTATAAATAGGTTAGGTTAACTTGGCTTTTGTTTGAAAATATTCATAAATAAAATATTCATACATTATTAGCTGACTCCAGTGAGATTTTCGTCTTATTTACATGCGACTTTTTACTAACCATGTAATATTGTGTAAAGCAAATGCACAGTTTACATACAACCATATAAAATTTATTCTACGAAGTAGTTATACAGTATTCATATGTACCTATGTGCCTAATAAAGTTGTATGTTAGCGTTTTGTCTGTTCAAAGCGAAAAATAAAACCACCGGCGCGGATTCCATTGCAGTTTTCAGCGTAATTTTATTAAATCTCTGCTCTGAAACGCTAAAAAATGTTTTTGATGTGCAATGCCTCATGGGTATTTATATTTTATAATAGGTATTATGAGATACTACGACGTCCAATAATAAAATTTGCTAACGTGAATCCTACCTGTATTCTACGATGGGGTAGGCTGGGGTCAACGATTATACATCGACAATTCGCAAGTTGGTATTAAGTCTCACGTAATAAGGGCCGAGCTTCTTGCAATTTTTAACCGACTTCAAAAAGGAGGAGGTTCTCAATTCGATGTTGTTTTTTCAAGCGAGAATTGAAATTTAGTAAATCCTAGACTGACAATAGATTTTCATCATTATAGCACCTTTGAATGTCTATCACTGCCTTAAAGTAACGCGGTCAACGCTTCGAGTCATCGGTGGTCGCATAGCTCTATGATCATGGGCCATCTCTTGAGATTATGTCACGAGAATTAGTAGCAGTATCCTCCTTTACAGTAATAACATCGATCACCAATCCGTGTGATCACATATCCGATTGATCACATATCCATCTGATCACCTATCCCTTCTCCAAATGCGGTGATTATGGCAAATGATAGTGAGTGTATAGTGACACTAAAAAAATGACAGTTGTACATAACACGCATAACATTCCGTTGAACGTTGTTACGTCCAATCGTTTGGTTGAATGTCATCAAGATAATAATGCACTTCACTGTCGCCATTATCTTCTGTACTATTATTAGCTTCAACCACGTGAAGGTGGTCTTACCATCAAGTAGGGAAAATAACAAACGTCAAAGATTAAAAGTACCTATCGGTGTCATTGTATAATAAAATAAAACCACTTCCTTGTAGGCTCATGATTATTTATATAAGGAAAAAGTGGTAGCTAACACAGGAAGGAAAATGAATCTCACCGTACTTTCCTACCGAAGCACACAGTAGGTGCCAACTGCGGAGACTAGTGACCTACTGCCTGGCACAGCTAAATCCTAAGGCCGCTTGTACACGCTAAGAAAAGTCGCCGGGCCTATGCAAGAATTCGTGTCGTTTCTACACACGAACTGTGTACACTACTTCGGCGCTGATCAAGAAAAAAATTTTGCCTGCGCTAGACACGACGCGTGAACGTTGCTGCGGTGCGGTGGGGGGCGGGGTAGGGTTACGTGGTTCTGGTAGTTTTTGTAAGTTTGTTTGCGTGGACGTAGACGCACGACTGCCCGAAAACAATCTTAACGTTTACACGTTCCTATTCGTCTTGTTTGCAGTAGACACGAGAAGTTTTCGTGCCTAGATCCGACAAAATTCTTGTCGTATACATGATAAACTGGTCCGATCTGCAGCAGACACGGTGAAATTTCTTAGCGTGTACAAGCGGCCTAACAACACTCAAAAAATCAAAAACAAATACATTCTATTATACAAAGTTAGTCGGAAAGGGCACTAATCGGGAAGGGTGTTCATCATTCAGCCGAAAGACGTCCACTGCTGGACACAGGCCTCCCCCTAAAGGGGGGGGAAAGGGTGTTAAAGTACCCATAATAATGAATAATTTTTGTTCCACAAGTCTCCTGAAAAGTTTATAGTAGAGAAAACAGCTATTTCATAAAAAATAAGTTAAAATCTATCTATCCTCAGCTATGATCTGTTGTGTTTACATTTGAAGTCATATTTGGAGTCACGGATTAGAAGCTCCATTTTCTGAATTCTTAACTAAAGTAGAGATGAATAAAATAATATTTTTTGTAAAAACTAAAATAAAATTCATTTTTAAGATTTTTAAGGTTTTAACACTTTCTTTCAAACAGTCATCAGTGATACTTTAATTGGCCCGCGGATTAAGACCCTCTTTCTGACTATCCTTGTATAAGCGCGATCAAAATCGCTACTACATTTAAAAATATAAAAACAAAACTCAAAATCCCCATTATTCGATACCTAACTAAACATACATTAAACAATCTAATGCCTGTGAGGAGATCCCCAGCGGCTTGTGTGATGAACAGCGCTGGTGGCAAGTGGATAATTGGATCCTAATGGGTTCTGTCGACGGCAATGTGATTAGCCCGTAACCTCTCTAACACACAATGACTGCTTACTATGATAGTGCTTCCGATAGCACGTTCGCTGCAGCGCTTTATAATGATGTTATGCAGCGATCGCGTGCAAATGACTTCATAGAAAATTTGATTTGAACTTAAACATTCTTATTTGAATGTATTTACGGATTTTTAGAAAATGAAAAAACAAAACAAGAAAATGTGATGAAACAATAAAATAAAAAATTCAAACACGCATAAATCTTTATCAATAAAATGTCTGAAAGATTGATAATAATCAGTTGTACAAAACAAGATTCCTAATGAGATCTTACACTGATAGGAACATAAACTAAGTAAAAATTCTTTGATACCTAATATTTAATAGACTTGATATTCAAATGAATTACAGGTAAGAAAATAATTTTACAGGTTTATAAAAAACAATCTTTATAGTATAAATATGGTAACATAAATTCAAAACTCGGAGCTAAATAAGAACTTTTCCTTCCTAGCATCTTTAACCGAGCCCTGAAGGCCAATTCTCGTAATTAAAAATGTTCAAAATATAGTTTCAATCTACTCTCAGTCTAGTCTCAATCTAATAAATATGACAAATGATATTCTTGTTCTTTATCAAACTACGCCAAACGTGAGATTAGATTGAAATGAGATTGAAAGTTGACTGAAGCCAAAAGGGTATTCTGGTTACATTATGAACTGAGCCATTTTGACAAGTTAGAATTTTCTTTTTTTTCTAGAATTATAGTCTATGACTGTTGATATCGGTATGCTATCGGTAATAGATTTTAAGTTGACTGAATTGACATTATATCGAGATAGATTGAGATGCTACTGAAACCGGACCAAACTTTAAGTGTACCAGAATACCATTTTTTATTCAATTCATAATTTAATCTCAGGTCGATCAACCTTCAGTCTTACTTCAAATTAATTACGAGAATTGGGCTTCTGGTAAAAACCAAGCTCCTATCTCAGACAATAAATAGGATAAACTTTAAAAAAAAGTAAAAACCGACTTCAAAGAAATACTAAAAGGAGTAAAATAATTACCCTAATATAAAATTTACAGTTTCAGAAGTCGGTGGCTTCTATTTGCTTCAGTGTAGAGTTGCACCGACTTCTGAAACTGTTAATTTTATATTATGGTAATTATTTTACTCCTTTTAGTATTTCTTTGAAGTCGGTTTTTACTTTTTTTTAAAGTTTATTTTTTATTTAATACGTTTTAGTGTCATAATTTTAACCCCCTCTTTCATAACCTTTTTTTTGGCTTTGACGTAGTCGGGCATAAAAAGTCCTTTCAAATGATACCTTACACGATATAATGAAAACATTCCAAAGGGGGGGAGGGGGGGACACGCACCCCCTCCTCTTTTCCAGTAGTCAGTTCCCAACAACAAATATAAACAAAGCAATATTAGTAATTTGAGAATTTTGCTTTGATCCTATGAGGAGTTCCGTTCCATATCTCTGAAGTTCATGGTCTAATCATAACAAAATTTAAATGGGACCAATCGGGAAGTATACCCTTTCGAACAAAAAAAGAATATTTCAAATCGGTTTATAAATGACGGAGTTATGAGGTAACAAACATAAAAAAAAAAAATAAAAAAAAAAAAATACAACCGAATTGAGAACCTCCTCCTTTTTGAAGTCGGTTAAAAAGTTATACTACTCTAAATACTTCCTCATAGAATGAAGTCGTTAATTAATGAGACTCAACTATAAGGTGCAGTAGACAATTTAAAAAAAAACTAAACACATCTCATACTACTGCATACAAATGTATTTTATCGTTTTGGAGAAAAAATATAACGGGCATAGGTTCAGAGCATCGAACTATTTACTTCAATTTTATTCTTTAAAACTACTTTACAATTAATAACTCGTAAGAAGACGGATACAAATATCAGCTTCAATACACTGATCAACCGATCAGGTAGTATCCAACTAATCGACAACTAAGACGACACGTTTGGTGCAGTGGCTGAGCGATTGGCTTAAACGCTACGGGTCGTGGGTTCGATTCCCACACGGAACAAAAATTTGTATGGCCTACAGATGGTTGTTTCGGGTCTGGGCGTTTGTTTGTGAGATTTGTGTCTGTAAACGCACCCACGATACAAGAGAAATCGTAGTGTGGGGCAATGTTTTTTTTTTAAATAAAAAAAAAAATCAGGAAGCAGTATAACAATTAAGATAAACACTCCAAATCAAGTCAATTCATTATAATCGTGTTATATAATCTGCATCACCTAATAATATTATAATACCTGTTGTAGGTAAAGGTGCACATTCATAATACATAGCACAATCAGCCTCAGACGTACGCCATAATTGCATCTACGTGCAATCCCACAGTAATTATCTTTGGCCACAAGCGTAATAATATGGTAGACAGAGCGACGGCCATTACGAGCCAAGGTAACAAGAACACAATACTTGTATTGTACAGACTCACGTGAAATACACACTGCCAATCTATAGGCTATATTTACGAGTGAGCTGGAAGGTATTCTGATGTATTGCTCTATTACAGGTGTCTTTTCTAATGGCGTGTTGTTTTCTAGGACAATTATTTTTCCTTATCCTTACTAACCATTAGGTACAGAATTATACTTTAGCTGATAAAATTGTTTGTTTTGAAAATATTTTTTAAGATCCTACCTATTGTAAATAAGCGAATTGCATACCAAATGTGTATCATTTTTGAAACCTACAGCCTGAAATGTACTTTTCGCCACCCAAAGTTTTTCTAAGATTGGGTCAAAATACGAACGTGAAATAAAAGTCTTCCTTATGCTACGTCCTATGTAAATAAGTTTCTAAATCTTTAGTATTCCTTATTATGTAAGGGCAATGCAAATGCTCCCGCGGATGTGATGTAGTGAGTGCATCCGCATGAAGGGCAGCGCCGCCAACGCCGCGGTCAAGTTCACGCGGCGGCACGACCTACGCGACAAAACAATAAAACATACCTACTTTGTACCCTGACCACTTTTAATTATATAACAAGTCATCAACCCAATGAAAGTGAAACTAATCTAGTAGACTTCGATGCGTTTCCAACGCGATGGCCGGAAAAAACATGGCATGAAATGAAAACTTAACTTGAAGAAGTTTATTTTAATTCCCATTTTGAGTGTGATACATGAATACAGCACTGTAAGTCTTCATTTTCTACGGGTTTTTTAATCTTCGTTTATTTTGTAGGCTTCATTATTCTTCGTATATCTTCGAGTTTAACGTGTTCGATATTTTCAGTAGAATTAGTTGTCTCAATAAATACCTACCTACTAGATATAAATAAAAAAATAATATAAATACTGCATAAACACAGGTAGATAATAATGTTTTAATCCTTATGAACAGAGCAATACTTTTCGCCAGAAAAGCGCCGATTTGTAACAGTATCTCGTGGTTAGATAATAGTAAATCAATGTGGAACGTAACTCTTATCGCTGAAAACGTAATCTTTCAAGCCTTACGAATGTATTAAACCAAATTCAGCGGTTGTGATTCGTAGCAAGCTTCAGTGAAGACGTTAGGTTTTCGCTTGACCTATAAACGAACGCACTTTGCATAGTACATGAAAGTGGTTCTTGGGTAGGCGCCATAAGCAACACTTCTGCACGGCGGCGTGGTGACTTGCGTCATTTCCTACACAAGAGTTGCGTGCCGGCGTACGCATGCGGCTCGCCCCATTCGACCCCCGGCAAAATGGCGGTGCCAACATGGCCGCCGGGCAGCCGCAGGATGCTCTGTGACGGTGCTCCTGTCCGAAACGACGTCGACACGATTTGCCGGCGCGCTGCACACCTTGATACGCACAGCCGCTCAGACACTACCGTCGTGATCGATTTGACGCTTGCAGCGACACGGCACGGCTGCCGACTCGGAACGCGCGTGCAACAAGTGATATCGTGTCGAAAACTGGACAAATAAATGACGCGCTCATATTGTTTTCTAGCAGTGATGTAATTGTGGGTCACATATAAATATAGAACGTGCCCTTTCAGTGAGTGGCGGCGCGGGTGAGCCAAGCAGTGAGTGACGTCGGCCGCTCACGTTCCCCGCGCCGCGCAACGTCAACATTGCCGGCCGCGTCACGCAGAACCGTCCGCGATGCACATAAATAATATCTACACGCACGATGCCTCGTACAATTAGTGACATTCTGTAACGTGAGCCCCATCGATTCGTAGTGTCATTATATAAGACGACCTATTGAGAGGTCGGTAATGTGACAATAACCGCAAACAATTCGCACTTAACCCTGCCACGAAAATGTTTAATTACTGTTTGTTTTACGTATTAACGATGTGAACGTGTAGTTGTCAAGTTAATAAGTATCAATAATGACGATAACACAAGTGCATAGTATAGCGCGAGTGGCAGCCGCTCGGCGCGGCGCCCAGTGTAGTACGGGCCGCCCGGGCGTGTGAAGCGCGCACCAGCACCGCCGCCGCGCACCGCCGCACGTGCTCCTCATGTGCTGCCATGCTTCTGTTGTCATTCATGGAATACATTATCAGTGATTGACTGTTTCGCGTGACTGTGCCAAGATATGATTGTGTGAACTCGGACCGATGTTTTGGTTTTTACGAAGGTGTTGTTGGGGTGCGGGCAGGGGTCGCGGGCGGCGCGTGGCTCGATAAGCCGACAATGTTGACATTCGTGTTTGCGGTGTGGTCGGCGGCGCGCGCGCTGGGCTGGGCGTGCGAGCCGGCGTCTTCTCCCGAAATGGAGGAGGCGCCCGTGCTACCACGGCTCCGCTCAGCACGCGCATCCAGCGACCTGTCCACGCTCAGCACCACGACCACCAGCTCCAGTCAGACCAGTAGTGGCGATCACCCTAAGAGGTCCACACTTCGTTGACTGACAAAAGAGTCACTGTCCTTGATGACATACAACAGTCGTACCGGAATTTACATTAATTATCGACAGCATTTACAAATAAACAACAGCTTTAATACAATAAACTAAATCATTAATCATAAGGATACGATAAATTCGTTGATGAGACTTAGATATAATATTATGTTGATGGAATTATTGTGATATTCATTATCTAAAATACGTTTATAATAATGGCTTTAATCTACAGGTACTTATGGAAATCTGCACTATGTAGATACGACGATATAAATAAGATAATTATGTTACTTTAAGTACCTATAAATATTTATTGGCAATAGGTACACAATCCGGTTGATAGGATTTTGTTTCATTAGTCATTATATGAAATGCAAATATCAGTTAATTACATTCTTTCATTGGATACCACAATAAGACACAGAAGAAACCGGAAGCTTTGTCTTTTAATGGAAGCTAATAAGAAGGAAATATTATAAAGAACAGTCGGGAAATTTTATTTCCAACGCTATTTCTAAAAGCAGGGAGAATAATAATTCACGAGCGTCCCGTTTCTCAGCATCGCATGATGCTACCTTACCTTCATCCCTTTGTTAAAGAATAATATTTCAGGCAAAACTTCAAGTTCTTCGACCCCATTCAAAAGGTTCTCGGGATAAAACAGTAGCAATTTAGCACGTTTTCGTGTGCTAATTCATTACTGCATGAAAGTAGTTTAAGATCAATAAATACTTGCCATCTTATCAATTCCAATGAAAAATATGAAAACACAATTTCACAGTGGAAAGCTTTTACGTCTAACGAAAGTAAATTCTATACAGAAGTTTGTTAAAAATCAATTAAAATTGGTTCAAAACAGCCAGCAATCCCTATTCTTTTCATTCGAATATCTAGAACAGAACCAGCCCTTAGTAGAAAGGTTCAATATGTGACATTGTGAATGAAAAGAGCCAACGGACCAGAATAACTTGGACATGAAAGAGATTCCTTTTAACTGTTTGACCGGTAACGATTTAATACAATTGCTGTTGCGAAGCGTCGATGTCAACAGCTATAGCAGTATTCTGTATCAATCAATGTATACCAAGAACCATACCATTTTTAATTTGTCTCCTTTATTTGCATCAATATAATATGCATGGATTGCGTTAAAATAGCTAAGCTGGTGATCTAGCTGGAATATTTTAAACCGACCTCATAATGGTCCCTCTTTGTGAGGTCGGTTAAAAATATTTCAGGTTCTCAATTCGACGCATTTATTTTATGTATATTTCCGCATCAATCTTTCATTCAACCCAGCCTATCGCAGTCTGCTGCTGGACATAAGCCTCTCCCAAGTTGCAACATAGTCGCTCCTCCGTCTTACACATCCAGTCCACCCCACCCAGCTACCTTGGTACCAAGTCGTCGGTTCATCTGGCTAGGAGGCGTTCTACGCTGGGTTTTCCGATTCGTGGTCTCCACTCAAGGATCGTCTGCTCCAACGGCCATTGGTCTTTCGACAGACAAGACCAGCAGCTTTCCGATTCTGCAAGCCATGTCACTCTGGTTCTTCTCCGGATGATCTCATTTCAGATCTTACAGCGCAAAGAAACCCCAAGCACAGCTCGCTACATAGCTCGCTGAATGACTTTAAATTTATGGACTAGACCAACTGTCAGTGTCCACGTCTCAGCACCGTAGGTCATGTTCTCGCATAACTCTTGCAAATATGTACAGATTTTGATGATTAAATTAACATATGTACTGCCGAGATGGTCCCATGTAAGTTTTATCATGATTGATAAAGCACTTCGGAGATAGAGAATAGAACTTGTCATCGTGATTGGGTCTTTGTAACTTATATCAGAACTGAAGATCATAATCAAATAATTTTGCGTATAGCTGTGTTATAGTCTGTGGTTTTTGTTTATCCCTCTGAAGGGGATAAATCAATAAATGTTAAAAAAACGATTTAAAACAAAACAAAAAGCTTAAATTAATGGTCATATCAGCTAGTATATGATAACATTTTCTGAGGTCGGTACGAACCCAAATTGTAACGAAGAATTGAAATTTCAATGAAATTGAAGACACCAACTTCGTAAGATGTTAATTTGAATATGTAACCATTTTTTTATAGTTTTAAGTTTATTTTGAGATTACGACTGTTGTGTGCCATCATGGCTCTATACGAGTATATTAAATTATAGTGGGTTTGTGACAGCAGTAAATAATGTACTAATGAATGATAAATTGTGTTCTAAAAATAAAGGAAACTTGGCTAAGGATTACATATTTACTAATACGTATAATAAATAATAACAAGACATATAAAGCTCATAACAATATTTCTTATTTATCTTCCAACCAAAATTATAATATCACAAGATTTATTTAGATTCCATTTTTGCAATTTAAAAGGAAGAAAGTAGAGCAAAAATACGTTTTTATCCATTTCGCATATTTTCAAGAAAGTTTAATATTTAGTCCTTCTCGACAAAGGCCGACAGCGGATATATTAACCTTTCCGATTCTGAATCAAGACTGACGGACTATGAAAGGGTCCTTTCTTTAAACCTTTTACCACATCCACCAATTTTGTTACTGTCATTTACTGCTGACATACACGGTAATCCTTATATTTTTGAGCCTTTCTAGAATATTTATCAAAAAGTTATGCCTAGTCATAGTATTTATTAATAAATCACATACATCATACAATGAAAATTCCTATCTCGTCACTGGGCACAGTGTTGATAAGAAAAAACGTTTTTGCACTGAATGTAACATTAAAACACGTGGTTTTAAATCTGCATAGTTACTTTGGCAAGCTACCAAACCAATAATAAACGTACATTGAAGAAAATTTCGTAAACACCCGTTGAAGTGTGATATGAGCAACAGTTCACATGCGATGCTATACTTGTATTATATACAACTGAGAATAACAAAACCACAATAGAAGAAAATGTCAACTGAGGAAGTGAGGAACAATACCTCATATAAGTATCCACTTTCTATTCGTCTTTGGTGACGTTACATTACATTTGCTATTTAAACGGCTTGTAAAAACAATTTGTGTTTCAAAGCCTTAAATTTTCTAATAATTTTGATGATACCAAACAGTTTTATTTAATTCTGAAAAGTTTTCCAAAGTGGAAATGTTGGATTTTGTTCCCCATCTCCTCACTGCCTGCGATATGTTAAAGATGAAATTCACCTAATGTTATGCTTTCTTTATCGTTTCACATAAAGATACGTAAGTATCGTTTCACGTAGATAATAATCTACCTTTATTGCTTCTAAACCTATTTTCATTTATCACTTCTCACTCTTTCAGAGCCTTACTATAACCATGGTTTAAAATTCCATGTGCGCTTCTAAAGGTTTCCATTTTTACTTCTCATATTTACTATTATTCCGATCTGCTACAAAGGTCTGTTTTCCAAGTAAATCTGCTCTACTTTTCCCGACATTTTTATTTTTGCCTGCTCAGTGGGTACTCTGTTTATCAATATCCATCAACAATAACATGTTCTTATATAACATTGGGAAAACCCTGGCTGAAGACATTACTTCCGCACACCAATCACAAGTTCAACTTGATTCTGATCATATAATAAATTCACAGGCTTCCTCCTTCGTTCTTCTCGAAACAGATTCTAGAGAAGTCTATAACGTGCTAATGGGTTTAAAATCTGAAAGCGCTCCAGGCTGGGATAATATTACAACACTTTTTTTAAAAACTGCCAATGATTTAATCGTACCCATAATTTCGCATCTTGCTAACTTGTGTTTTAGCCTAGGGAAATTTCCACCAGCTCTGAAGCTAGCCATAATTACTCCTGTGCACAAGGGTGGTGACAAAGATGACGTTAACAACTACAGACCTATCTCAGTCTTGCCTGCAATATCTAAAATCATTGAAAAACTAATTAACATTAGACTAACCTGCTACAGTAATAAATATAACATTATTTCACAAGCTCAATACGGTTTCAGGCAGAAATTATCTACGGAAGACGCAGTGACAGCACTAACCACTCATATTGTTAAATTAGTAGATTCAGGAAAAAAATGTCTAACTGTATTTCTTGATTTGAAAAAAGCTTTCGATACCGTCTCTGTCCCCATTCTTGTGCGAAGTCTAGAAGGTATAGGCGTAAGAGGAAACCCGTTAGCATTACTAATAGATTATCTAAAGGATCGTAGGCAAAGGGTTAAGGTAGGAGAGTATATTAGTAAGGAGTCTAATGTGACCTACGGCGTTCCGCAGGGCAGCGTCCTGGGCCCGACTCTATTTTTAATATATATAAACAATCTCTGCAAAATGATGCCAGGTAATGGTCGCGTTTTCTCTTATGCAGATGACACAGCTATTGCTTTCTCTGGTGACACATGGGAATCCGTATATCAATCTGCTGAAAAGGGTCTTTTCGAAATTGCTAACTGGTTGAACTCACATCTTCTAACACTAAATATTTCTAAAACAAAATATATTGCATTTACAAATTACAACAACACTCAACCCGGACCTAACGAAACTCTCAAAATCCACACTTGTTGTAATATATCTAGCACAAATTGTTCTTGTAAAATTATTGAAAAAGTAACTCATACAAAATACCTGGGTATAATCGTTGATCAGCGGTTATCTTGGCACACTCATACAGATATGGTCATGGCCCGTACGAGAAAACTTATCTGGATATTTAAGAACTTAAGACATGTGACAACTAAAAAAATGTTAACTGAAATCTATGTCTCTCTGGCTCAGTCAATTCTTATCTACTGTATACCTGTGTGGGGTGGTGCGACAAAAACGAAATTTCTTGAGCTAGAGCGAGCACAGAGATCTCTTATCAAGGTCATGTATACCAAACCGTACAGATTCCCAACCAATGAGTTATACTCCCTTAGCGATATTCTCTCTGTCAGAAAATTATACATACTCCATGCTGTCTTAAAATTACACAAAGTCCTGCCCTATGACCCTCAAAAAGAAAGAAGACGAAATTACCGTGTACCAGTTGAACTTTTTAAAACTACATACGCCAAAAGACAATTCAATACAAATTCCGCTACCCTATATAATAAAATAAATAACATAATTAACATCTATCCCATGAGTACTAAAAACTGCAAACAGGCAATAGTTCAATGGCTAAAACTGAAGACCTATGATGACATTGAATTATTGCTGCAAGCATCGTCATTATAAGTTGATAAGATTCACTCACGCACCCACACCCACATACACATTACACACATGCACACACACACTCAAACACACACTAATTTAGACAATATCTCTAAGTTTTTTTTCTTGTTAATTTTATATTTGTTTTGTTTCTTGTTTAAATTCTATCTTCTTCTTCTTCTTTTGGTACACTCTATAATTTCATATTTAAGAACGGGGCCTCCTAGCACAGGTATATTCTTTACTTAAAAGGAGGCCCCTGTGTGACTTTTACTGGAAAGTGTACAAGATTTGGAAATAAACATTATTATTATTATTATTATTTAAAGAGTCTAAACACATTTTTAAAAGTATTTAAAACTGTAATAAACCAAGTAGAAATTACTCTTAGATAGCATAGTCAAAAATAATCAGCAATTGAAAGTAAATTTTTAACAGATGCTTATCACTTAATTCCACATACGAACCAAGAAATATACATAATGCGTTCTATTTACTTTTCCTAAACATAAACAAAATACTGCCCCCATAATGATATTATTACTGTCATCGGTTACCATGCTCGGTTATTAGATTCTTCCAATTATATACCGAGAACGCCGAGCCTCTAGGTCTATAGGAAAATAGGGACTTGGTGAAAGAGCTCCACATGGTAAACAAATCACCCATAGATGGCAGCACACGGTAAAAATTAACGGAATTTTAAAGACTGCGTCCTTTCACTCCCTATAACACTGTTACTTCCTTCCGGAAAATATACACTATTTAAAGTAAAAAATAAAACGTAGTAGGTACCTACCTACGTAAATTTGTTAACCTGTTGCCCAGTGACAATTAATTATCAGTATATTAACTTATTTTTCTGAATTTGATTCTGACTGGATGAACAACAATTTTTAAATAACTTAAATAAAACCATGACTAAAAATGAAACACCATAAAATATATAAAGCGTTAACACAATCATTTGTTTACAACAAGGATGTCATCTACATTCCCATATAAATAATGTGATACCATGAAAGCTAACAACTTTTTGATGACTATGGTGGAACGGTCTGACTGTCTGGTGGTCGTAACTGACGGGTAGGCGATGTGGTCAGGTGGAGCGAAGCGCCGCGGCGATGGAGTGCACGAGGGGCTTCCCGGAGGCCGCTGAGAAGACCGCCAGTGTCCGCACGGAGGCGGACAACCGGCAGGTATACTATAAATAACGCGGAGAAAATTACACGTGTGATACGGCCCTATTTTTAGAAGTTGGTTTTATCTTCTCTTTGAACTCTTTTTAAAGGGATCCATACGAACAAAATACAAATGATTACCATTACCTAGCCTGGGTAATGTTTACCTACCGTTTTTTACGTACGTAAGTTTAATTAGGCATATAAAAAAACTTTTTTATTTCTCGCTGAAACAATGTTATCGTGAAAAAGCTGTATCGTAAGAAAATACGTTATCTCTACTCTAATATGCATGAGAAAAGTGAAATGCTCGATTAATTTTTAAAACCTTAATTTAGAATTTTACCAATGGCACTTTCATGTTATCATGTATCATTTTTGTTTTTTTAACAAACATAGACCAAGAAGTAATGAAATGTATGTATATTATTATGAATGGCATTTAAATATTTTCGCTTATTACATTGACATCTGTTAACAACCTCAAAATAGTCATACACAAATTATATTAACGTAAGTTCGTTGTGCTTATAAAAATATTTTTGAAGAATACTGAATCATCATGAATTTGAATAGTTACAGAATTTATTTGTTGTTTTGACGTACCTAAACAAAAACATACCATCTCTGCTTATTAGTATCACAGTGTCATACCTAAGTATATCATAAATATTTCATACAAACATGTCACAATAATGACATAAGGTAACGAACCGAGTATGTCATTATTAATAAATATCCGCCGAAGATTCCTTTCCTGTTAATTGTATGACACCAATAAATTCAATAATAATATACATCCATCCTTGTAATTACAATAACATACCTTAGGAGGTATGTCATGAATGCACATAGTCATAATAATGACATACCACATGGTATTATTATGTTTCGTCATTACCAATAGGTCATCAAAGTGGAAAACAAAATAACATTGGAAGATTTATTACATTCTTTCCTTGTATGACATCAATATGCGTAGTCAATGATCTAATAAGAGCAGACAGTATGTATAGGTACTCTGAGAGAAGACATCTGTTGCGTTCATTGGCTGGCCGTAACCCGTAACGCGCGGGTTTTAACACCTACGTCTGACAACATAATCTATGACGATTTATTCAATTGTTCAAGAATAATGCTGTTTACATACATTTAATACACATTTTAGCTGTATTTTTTAAAATATATATATATTTTTATAAATATCTGATTAAAAACGTATGTATCGTTTTTAAAAAGATACCGATCGTGCAAAAAAATCGTACCAGCTATAATTCCGTTTTAAAATACATAAAACTGGCCCAATTTGAAATGTACAAGTTAATTTTCATACTTAAGTATGCCAAAAAAAAGATATAACTCAAAATGCACGTACGTACTTTGTACAATACACCGTGCTTTTAAAATACCTAGAAAACTTTCAGGGGTGAATGTACTCGTTAAAACAAACAACTTTTGCACTACGACTTTGTATTCTTATGTTAGCCCCATGCAAACTAGACAAGATGATAAAATAATCTTGAATGGTGTGTAATTATGGCTATTTTATTTATTTAATAAATGTATTTGATTGTTATTGTTCTTAATAATCAATTTTCCTGCAGGAGATAGGCAGACACTACTCTTGTATACTAGTATTCAGCTGAAAATTGTTTTAAGTTAACAGGGAGCGAGCTTATCCATTATACCATTTCATTCCAAAATCTGGGGTGTTGCTAAACATTTTCTGCCACTACACTAATCAATAAGGTTTCTTTACTAATTTTCGTGGTCTTTTTGAAAAGTTTATCCATTAATGTTTTCGACTTAAAATGTACAATAATTTATATTTTTAATTATGCAACATATGTATACTTATGCATTAATTGGGTAACCCCGTAATAACTTTGCAGGTACTTTACCGACTGGTGCATTAATTGGGTAACCCCCTACTAACTTTGAGGGTACTATATCGACTGCTACATTAATTGGGTAACCCCCTACTAACTTTGAGGGTACTATATCGACTGCTGCATTAATTGGGTAACCCCCTACTAACTTTGAGGGTACTATACCTATTGCTGCATTAATTGGGTAACCCCCTACTAACTTTGACGGTACTATACCGATTGCTGCATTAATTGGGTAACCCCCTACTAACTTTGAGTGTACTATACCTATTGCTGCATTAATTGGGTAACCCCCTACTAACTTTGACGGTACTATACCGATTGCTGCATTAATGGGGTAATCCCCTACTAACTTTGAGGGTACTATACCGATTGCTGCATTAATTGGGTAACCCCCTACTAACTTTGAGTGTACTATACCGATTGCTGCATTAATTGGGTAACCCCCTACTAACTTCGAGGGTACTATATCGACTGCTGCATTAATTGGGTAACCCCCTACTAACTTTGAGGGTACTATACCGATTGCTGCATTAATTGGGTAACTCCGTAATAACTTTGGACGCACTTGTAATTTACACTGGTACTTTTAGTTTTATGAATATATGTAATAAATGAAGGCATCTCATGAATACCTACACAAAAATTGTATGTACTAGAAGTACTAGGGTGCATTAAAAGAGTTCCCACAAGTTACCAGGGAGGTGAGCAATTGATGTAACCTGGAGCCCAATTCTACTAACAGAAACTTTTATCAATAGGGAATACGCATGTAACTTTTTTTTCTCTTAATCAATAAAGCACATTAATATAAACCCAAGAAAAGTATTAAAAGTCAAATGTTATTATTATTTCTTGCTCAAAATTATTATTAAACTTCAACAATTTTCTTCTACAGTTCAAACGTTCTTTATTGTCGCGGTCATAATGTGACGTCATAATCCAAGATACTGCTTTGTTTACATCTCTTTTTAGCCACAAATCATATAAGTTAAATTATTTCTTGTGCTTTATTCAAGCCGAAATCGCACTTACTAACTTAACCTCAGTGAGAAATCAAACAGTTTGCTAAGAAAAGATTATTTAAAGATTTATTCATCTGGATTTTGATGTCACTTCCGGCCTTACGGCATTTTCGAAGACGACGCGTTTCGAGATTGCGTTCCGTTCCACGAAAAAAACGTAACATAAAACAATGAATTGTAAAATAAGAAATGAGTTAAAAAATGTAAAAAAAAATGCAATTTGTGTCTTGACTCATAAACAATGTATGTCTAAATAATGAAAGAGTTTTGAATTACATGCATATTCCCTATTGCAATTGAATCGTTCATTCAGACAGTATTCGTTTACAAAAACTATCAACTGACTGAATGAACGATTCAATTGCAATTGATAAAAAATTCTGTCAGTAGATTTGGCCCCCAGGGGACCAATTCAACTAACAAAATTGTTGCAAAACGCAAACGAACCACAACTGTCAGTCAGTTTTTGCTTACGAAAACTGTCAAAATGAATGTTTTTGTTTTTTGTGTCAAACATTCACTCTACTCATCATTATGAATAACTTTTACTATAGGACCAAAGCCTGAAACCGTGAAAAAAAAATCAGCTGTTCCCTACGTTTTGACGAGTTATGCGAACATAAATGTAGGGAACAGCTAATTTCTTTTTGCGATTTCGGGTTTGGTCCCATAGTAAAAGTTGTTCATAATGATGAGTGCAGTGACCCCATAAGAGGTTGTGCGTTATTTATGTTACACCTTGTATAAGCCACCTCATTCAATTTGTGAGAACTTTACTTGCTTTAAATTAAGACAGATTACCGTAATTATCGAGGTTTCATACAACAATGGCGATATTTTTACAACAAATGCCTTTATTTACAGTTAAAACAGGTTTTGAAAGATTTTGCTGACTCATGATCATAATTTTAACAAAAAACTTTATCACTTTTAGAAAAATAATGCTATTAGTCTCTATGTAGAGCTTCATTGATACGTAGTTTATTGTCTAAAGTCGGAGAAAATTTATTTTCTGCTCCCTGAAAACATACACATATGATTTTTAGGTACCTGTTACTTCTAAATACTTAGACTAGACTGCTTATTAGAATTCTTGAAATTTCATTATTTTAATCGTGCTATTATTAATGATGTTTTTGATATTTGTCAACATTTAAGCGGATTAGTTACAATATAAACTGTTGGTGTATACTTACAATTACAAATGTAATCTCATTGTTAACAAATAGACATACATAATATACAGGGTGTAAACGAATTCGTGTAAATCCTTCAACTAGTGACACAGATTGACGTTGCACGTGAAAGAGGAAATAAAATAAATAAAAAGGAAACGTGATGTTCTCTTTTTAAACGTTTTAGCGCTACGAGTTAACCGACTGCGCGGAGCGATATCGCGCTAGTCATGCCAGCTGTGTCACCGTGCTTTCATTAATTTATGCTTGGCATCGAAATGATCTATCATAAATAATTCTTTGCTTATTTTTTATTGAAACCTTAGTAGTTAGTATAGGTGCAATCACCTGTATTGTATTGTTAATCTATACCAGTAATATAGATCATGTGGTTTGAATTACACGAATTCGTTTACACCTGTATAATAAAAAAAAGTTGTCTTGACGTGAACCATTACAGGCGCTTACGTAAAGTCGAATTAAGGTGCATTCTTCCAGTTTGTCGATTCCTATCTCCAACCCATGCCGTTCAGTATTGTGCAGAGACCTCTGGCGGTGGCAATAAGTACTATACAGCCGACAGCGACAAACCAGAGAAACTTTCCGAACTACGGCTGCTCAGATTTTCCTGTAGATGTCACTGTAGTACCGCGTGGAAACATTCGTTTAAAAAAACGTTTTTCAAATAGGTGCAAAGAGCATCATTCTGACGTAGGTACGTACTTTAATCACTTGGAAATCATAATGTACTCAACATTCGTAAAAGTAATATTGCAATCTAACATGAATCATCAACGTTATAATGATTTATATTAACAGTACGTTGTAAGGTTGGGAAATCCGCGTATAAAATTACAAATATTAGCAAAATCATCATATTGCCTTTTATCGTTTTCTTTGATAAAAGACGTAGAAACTACGTAACACACATTATCACTTCATATCATTGGTAAGCACTATTTACGCGCGCATTTCTCGTACGTTCGTCCATCAGTGCGGTCGTGATTTATATCCTAGGAAAAACATGCGCAGAAAATTATTTACTCAAATTATAATACATGTTTAGAACTGATAGGAATTTTTCATACAAATGCCGGTGCTATTGGGGTAATTGAAATTTTTGAAATGTGTACACGTATATGTACGTATGCGTAAATTTGTTCTATTAATAAGTCAGGCATTTAAACAATGTATGTGTACCACACAAGCAAGGTATTACGAGACTTACTCGTGAGACGATTGTTATACTCTTATCTGAGCTTATCTGCCGATTTACTCGTGTGTTCAGGATTAAGATCAATTCATGACATTTGTGCGTTATATTAATCACTATGTGGTATTGTTTCAGCTTCGATGTGGAGAACGGGGGTGGTGCGGGAGGCGCGGGGGGCGCGCGCTCCCCCCTCGAGGGGGGGTCGCCGTCCACCGCGCTCGTCCTGCAGGCCATGCCGCAGCGCCGCGAGTCCTTCCTCTACCGCTCAGATTCCGACTTCGAAATGTCGCCCAAGTCTA
Source organism: Amphipyra tragopoginis (assembly GCA_905220435.1). Lineage (NCBI taxonomy): Eukaryota > Metazoa > Arthropoda > Insecta > Lepidoptera > Noctuidae > Amphipyra > Amphipyra tragopoginis. The sequence continues at coordinate 17,016,651 of HG991997.1, forward strand.
TGTCGAGGAACAGTTCGATCGCCAGCGAAAGGTAAGATTCTTGAATTGTACACAGGACCAAGTAGGTACCTGTCTAGCCTACGCATACATCAGACAAGCCCGCCACGCCCTCACGACCCACGCTCCAGACATGATTCGATGTAACTATGTGAGACCAAAAGTCACACGTCACACATCTGTTGTTTTGTTGAAGGAGATTTAATATGGAGTGCAATATTAAATCTCCTTCAACAAAACAACAGATTCAACTTCAGAGGGCTTTGTAATCGCCTTAACACTCTACACGTGTAGACAGAACCATTTTTGTGCCCACACAGCAACACTAATTACAATATCAGGCGAGCACGACGCATATTTCGCCTCGTCACACGTCACCCTGCAGACAAATGAAAGGAGCTTTACAAAGCCCACAAAACAATGTTACGTGAGGAGCCCAGCGCTGTGGCGTGTCACTGATCCGCGAATAAAGTGGGTCGAGAGTTTTTTACTTTATTACGGATTAAATTTATAGACTCGCATCACCCTTTCGCTAATATTAAAAACCTTAAAAGGTATGACCTTTACTGTTTCGATCTCAAAGAGGCTGCAGGAACTCATTATACCTTCGTATCGGGCTGACTCGAAGTTGATTGACAAATTGATGAAGAGAATTATTTTCGAAATTGGGTGCAACTTAAATTACTTCTTTAGCGAAAACCTCGCTGTAGGATATAACTATAGAGATGTTTAGGCTTCAAGACAAGCCAGTTGTTTGAGGTTAGATATTAGTATTATTTGTCCTTATAAGTAATTTTATTGACAGACACACATTATCATGACTCATTACCATGCTATTAAAATGTTTACTCTTTATAGGAAGAATAGTAATATTAAGATATGTTATCTGACTCATGACAGAGTTTTATTAGAAAGTTATGTAGCAATATCAACGTAAATAAAAACAATAATTAACGGTATACCAAAACCTGAAACAGTGAATTCGGCCCATTATTCTGAATTGAAAATAAGTGCAGATTTATCTCGGAATTTTCCGAATTCACAGAAAATTTCTAATTTTTTGCCTATTTTTTTTTGCCTATGTTTTATTGTATTTCAATTAATGTTTTGAAAGGTAAATAAGCTGCGTGTAAAGAACGAAAAATTTACACAATGAATTCATCTCATTATTTTCAATATAAAATCCGTGGAAAATCAACGAAATATTCCAAATTTTCCGATTTATAAAACAAACTGCAGATTTTTGCAACATGCTGTGTGTCGTTATACATTTAACAATTATTTATCTTACATCAGAGAATTATAAAATTAGTAAAAAGAAAAATCGGAAAGTCGCAAAATTCAGAGCAAAATATCCATTTACTTTCAATTCTGAATAATGGGCTGAATTCACTGTTTCAGTTTTCGGTAAACCGTCATTATACCAGGTATAAAAGTCATAGATTCATAATAAGTTCAAAGTAAATACATTACTTTAGTAATGATCGGAGCACACATCTAAACATAAATTAAGCATCTTTTTTTACAAAGGTAAATAAGAAATATATTTGTCATTAGAAATCACTCATTCATACCATAAACAAACACCAGCGCACTAAATAAACACAGACATAATATAGCAAGTTCAAATAAAAATATATTCCATAAAATGTTTCAATTATCTACATAAATATATTCGTACTGCCAATAATTTATTTTGATTTGATCTATTAATTGGCCAACTAGCATGGATTTTAATAGTAAGTAAATTTCTACGTAAAATTACACATTCAACTAACATGACGGATCTGCGACCACATTTATCTGTGGTTACGTCGTCTGTAAATCCATGTTTGAGAAAGGTATTACGGCGGAAAGCTTGAATATTAATCTGATTTGAATAATCCCCGATATAACTGACAAATCTTGTAATAATAATTGAATTCCAATGAAAATTATTAAATTATCAAAATACGTGAGGGTTCTTGAGAATATATTACTAGGGTTTCCATGTTGTACTATAACACTTACAAATATACAATACAACAAAATAAGGTATTGAGACATTTTCAGGGATTAATAATTTAATCACTGTCAACAAAATACTTGATACACCGTTAGTATCTACTCATATCAGTATTGCGATGTTATGTACAGATAATTTGTATAGAAATACGTACCTATGTAATATATCTGATAACAATCTCTCATTGTAAAAGTATGCATTCACCATGAGTGTGTTTGTGTCAATTGTAACCATACTTGTTAGAAACATCACTAATGTAGAAGCAGTATAAGTACTCAGACATACTATTTCAAAACATTGAAGGTGTAACTAAGACATTACATTTCGCGTCAATGTTACTCACCGTAGGTATCGTCTCCATTCTGAATTGCATGAAAAAATACAATCAAAGAAACCACACAGCTTCCACACAGGACCAAAGTAAGCTACATGATCATGTTCTATGTAAAATGTATGACTGTATATGTTGTGAACAACTAACAAGTAGCCAGCTTACTCACAAACAGCCTACGTTGGTGACAGCATGCGTATTCGCAAATCTATGTGACCTTAAACTGTGTCGCCTGTTGCTCATACTGTCACAGCACCAGCAGCCTACAGTATGGGGACGAACACTTCATGCTATTGCCACCTCTACAGAGCCTCTCACTACACTACTCTAGCACAAACTTGGTGTGACGCTGACCCCCGCATTTGTAAACGCGACCTGACCGGCTTAGGTTAGGTGGCATAACAAAATGTGTCCTCTGATATCTTCGTTCTTTCTTTCCTTATTTTTTAATTGCTTACAGATTCAAGGAGTCCGAGGCGGCACAGCTGGACAGAGCGTACGTATACTTACCTACGCACCTATAATAGCACCACACCGCTTTATAGACCGTCTCAGTTTTCTTGGCTTGCTCTTCATTCTTGCTTTCATTGTGTTTAGAGCTTTCGTTGTTGGTGTGTGTCGTAGTGCTATTGTTTGTTCAAACAATTGATACAGAGTTTTGGAGTTTAGCCTTTGTGCTACGTTTTTTTTATTGGGTGCTTTTCATTGATTCTGCAGTCTTCAGCAAATTGCCTAAGGTCGACAAAAAACTTTTTATGAAACGTTTAAGAATGTAAAACCTGTAAAAGTTTGTAATGTATTCTACAATTTGGAAACTTTTACCACATCGTTATTTTGCATTATTTATTAGTTTCCAAAGTTAATTTCGCATAGTAGGTCCAAAATTCTATAAAATATTTTTCGTATATTATGTGAGACGCTTAAAATCATCAAATAAATAGGAGATGAAACCATATTTATTTTGTAGTAGGTAATGAATTCTTTCTTGTTTGTGGAATTTATTCTGGAAAACGAAATAAAAGATGACAATCGGAAAATAAATAAAAACCGATATAGTGTACTTACTATCATGAAGCTACTTTCAGAAATAAGAATGTCAGAGTATACGAAATATTTGCGTATTTTTGATATCACTATCAAAGTACAAATATTGTATGCTTTTAACTTGATTGCCTCTCCATAAGATCATATTTGAAAACCAACGAATCAAATTAAGCTATGTTTCACATGCTGCAGGTTTTATTGGATTCAGCTCTGTTTCAGCTGCGTATAACATTTCAAACAAATGATTTTACGTAAATCATTTGAGAGATTTGAATGAAAGACCGATGATACTTTACTTATTGCGTGGATAAACGAAATTTGAGATTATGATCTCGAGATATTCGAACCTTCGGAATAAATAAGATTTTTTTCTTTAAGATATTTTAACATTGTGAATGTGTAGAGCCAAATAACACTGGAAATGTATTTTATTTGCACACAGTTTGAAATGCAAGATAGATATTAGACGTTCAAAGTTTTTAATCATACTAAAATCTATTAGCTGGTTTAGAAATATCTTAGTGTAAATACGTAAAAGGTTTGATAAATCGTTGTCCCAGTAGAGACGTAATTGATCGCAGATTGAGATGCTCGATTGACAACTCCCTAATGAGACTTACCTAATTGAGCATCGTTAAAAACAGTTTAACGATCCCAAATCTTCTAAAGCCGTCTATCGGATTATTACACGTGTAGCGTGTACTAAAGATTACCTGACTCGTATAATACACGAATTTTCTCGGCACCAAACTTCTACTAATGAGAAATATAATTTCCATATTCCTCAAAAGTGAGTGCGATAATTTCTTAAAAATTATTTATTTTCATTATTTTATTTTATTTTATTTGGGTGGCTTACAGCTAGCAACACAGATATAATAGTGGAATAATCGACGACAAGCCATTTACAAGCCTCCACAATTAGAAAAAAGATTGTTACAATGGTTTAAATCTAACAAAACTAGCGAAGGTATGCTTACAACGTATCAGATACAACAAAATCCTTTGAAAGTATGGTATTGATAGATGCCAAACTGCTTGCAAACAGGTCAATTGAGTAGTTTTATTTTTAATAATTAGGTTGAATGATTTGACCGCGCGAATCATGTATGAATTGCTACGATAAACTGTGCGCGCGAACGGAGCATGGATTATACAAAGAAGATCATCAAAAATAATTACTATTTGTAATTGTGAAAAAGATTTACTGTAATCTTGGAATACAAATACAAACCTTGAAGTATCCCCAAAGGAATTATTCAAATAAGCGATTATTTATAGAAAAGCATTCTTAAAATTTACAATAACATCGTTTGAACACATTGGTTCAATACACAAACACAAAGGAACCTCATGTGTGAATATTTTGATATATTTTCGTATGTCATAGTAAAAGATCCGGCGTAACATCGACCTACCCTCATCTGTTATTTGAATGAGATGTCTTTTTCATAAAAGATAAATATAAACTGATAAACTCCGCCACACTGATATACTGGTTGCCTATTATATTCTGGCTAGGCTACCCCTGATATTTTTCGCTATCGTCAAGAGTATCTGTCTATTGAAACTTTCAAGTTCAATCTCCCCTAGAAATGCGATATCACATTAATTAAACTTTACCCAAAGTAAAATACAAATTGAGATGCCTAATTACACTTTCAAAATATTTCATACAAATAGCCCTATAACTAAAATAGATATGTCCATGATAGCGTAGAAGCATCGTCAATATTTCACAAATATACCAGTAACTTGACATGTAACACTCGACTTGAAACCGACTCGCACCTTGGATGTAAAATAATCGATACGCAGACTACGACGAACACGGCCCGGTTATATTTTTCATTTCATCTCTGCATGATGTCTTTTAACTTTATACCTTTACAAGTACGCACGTATATCTGATTTGTCTTTGATATTGATAATACTCTTACTGCCCCTCGATTTCCAAGTCGAACATTGATTACCGGCGCCCACCGCCGCCAGTTTCCATTAGCGCCAAATTTATCGTCGGGCGGCGTCGCGCGCTCTCGGCGGCTCGGCGCTCGGCACGAAGCGAGGCGAGGCGCGGGCGGCCGGGCGCGGGCGAGCGAGTGGGACGCGCCCGCTGCGCCTCGCTCGGCTCCATTGATAGTCCGCGCGGGCTGCCGGCGACACGCCACCTCTATGCCCAGCGACACGCGATGCACACTGCTCTTGTTCGGCCTTACAAACCCCTACCGTCACTCAAACCCCAACTAAAATGTGACTTAAAGCATCGGTGCTATTCAAACGCGAAGTGATCTCTCCAATTAACTTGCGCTGTTCTTAACAAAAAACATAACGTGCTTTATATTTACTTGAGTGTTTGAGATTCGCGGTTGAACGGTTGGACACTGTCGAGGTCGTTCACTGATCTGACAGGTTGGCCCCGGTCGCCCCTGTTCGCTGCACGCAATGCTCGGGCTTCTATAGATACGTTTATTAATCGGTGCCAAGGATGAGGCCTAACATTTATGCATACCTTTAGTTTTTAAGAACCGTCTATTAATTGACTAGTTAAAGATTAGGGGACGCTAATGTGATAATATATTTTCTGTCGTATGAAGTTATAAAAACACAGGTTTCACTTAAATATTGTTGTCGATAAGGATAAAGTGAGATAAAGTTATCTGAACATAAATGTATGCCGAAGTGATAGAATGGTCAATCCAATAAGAGATTAGCCTGAAACATTTGTTATTTATATATTGACATCGCATAGCTGCGACTCTAGGAGTGTTTATATAATAGCGAGTGAGTGTCATCTTACTGAGCTCGGCAATAACAACACTCATTAGTGACAAGTGGCGCAGCGTAGGAGACGAGACGACGACGTAACGTCAGAAATGACGTTAGATCCGCGATAGGTCAATCAGCGACGTGTACGTGCGTGACGGCGTGTTATGTAGTGAATCAGTGGACACAGACAGTCATGCAGCGGTCAGGGTCTCAGTCGGAGCGGCTGGGCGGTGCGGGAGCTGGCGTCACGTTCATCGCCAAGAGCTCTGCGTCGGAGCACAGCATGTCGACGGGCGTGTCAGCCAGCAGCAGCGGCGGTACGCTGCCCCGCACGCTCAGCACCAGCGTGCTCAGAATTAAAAACAGATCCACGTTTTGGGAGAAATTCTGGGACGAACGCACCCGGCGCGATGCGTGAGTAAAATTAGCTGTTTTTCATCGGTCTCTCGGTTTTTATGAAACAAATACAAAAAAAACACCATCTGAAATGTCTTCGAGCTAACAATAGTTATGGCTTTTCATACTGAAATTAGAAAAGCAGACAAACAACCTTCAATTTTAAACACACAATAAAAGTAGAGCTTAGCTGTATAGAGGGAAATTATCAATCTACAACAGCTTCCAAGCTAAATAAAATCCAACACATAGAAGGTAGATACCGACAGAATTCAATAGAAACTCTAACATACGTTAAAATACCTCATCCGTAAAAAGAAACTTATTTGAATTTCCTTTTAACAAAATTAAGTACGCTATTTTTAGGCAAAATCACAAACAATAACCGTCATAGGTGACGAAACCTTAACTTCTTTAATTTGTCACTTGGATTGTTCTACAATGTAGCGTTGTAAATCAATTGTAGTTTACATATACTTGTTTGTTATTACATTGAAAATAGCCTCATAAATCTCATTGTTTTCTTTGCGCCGTAATTGTTTTTGTTGTACATGTACTAGCAAGTATGTAAGAAGTACGTAGGCATTAACCTTAATAAGAATTTTCATCAAGTTCTCAGCTCTTCGCTAGGTACATTCATCTCAGTTTATGTTTAGAGTAATTGCGCGCTGACTATCTAAACTCTCTGGGGAGCGCGTCAGACCGCGTCCCTTCGAGCTCCCAACCGTAAAAACAAATCTACATTATTCTTCGCAACAATTAATAAAATGAACGTTGTTTGCGAACAACTAACGATACCTATATGACGTAGTAAAATCCTTAATTGAATCAAAGGGTAGCGCTTCCATCGGTGGTGATCCATAAAGCGAGCTGTCGTTTAATTAGCCGGACAAAAACATGGAATATGCATCCAGTTAAGTGCTCGCTGTATATTTAAAAGCATCTCACCTTTTTCAATAACATGAGCTAAACATGTTAAATGAATTTCTTAATAAGCTGTAAACTATAGTAAGTAATATACGAATTTATTACTTCCTAAGATAATGTTATGAGGAGAGAATAAAGTTTGCTGACAGAACATTTTTCATCAAGATGAACGACCAGGAAAACAATTACCGTCCTTTACAAAAATGACGGCTTCATCTAATTGATATTTTACTTAACTGTGTACAAAACTCTTTGCAAAACAAACTAAACTTTATTTGCAAAACGTTAATAATTAAATCTATTGTTTCACTATCGAATATTTGACTACCCGAAAGATCTACGGGTGACTATTGAACGGGTCCGATAGTTTCCTAATCTACTCTTGTGTGAAATAAGACAATGAAAGGGATTGAACTATTGTTACTCTAGGCAGCATTTGTGTGTATCCACTGACGTCATATATAAATTGTACTCGTAGCTGCGTTCTATGCAATATGCACATAGAATAGATGATAGCAATTTGCATTCACCTTCACCGCGGCATTTAACTGTAATAGCTCGCACGTTCGAACGGATCCCCGATGCACCTTCCTATGAATTGATAGATTGCGTACGTGTTGACATACTTGGGAAAAGCTTTTCTAGATAATTGCCAACTAAACTTGATAATGTATTGCTTTGCTGAGAAAAGTAAATAGCCTTTTTCTAAGATAATAATTATAGAAAGAGAGAAACAATATTAGGATAAATGGGGCGTTCACAGACTGGTTTGGCATCTCAAGGGGTGTTAGACAGGGTTGTGTAGCGTCACTATGGCTGTTCAACCTATACATGGATAGTTGCTTGACAGATTTAAAAGGAAGTGATTGTGGATTGAAAATGAATGAGTTGCCTGTCAAATGTCTTCTCTACGCAGATGATCAAGTTCTGCTTGCATCATCAGTGGAAGGGTTGCAGGACATGGTAACTGTGATGAACGAAGCATATAAGAGGAAAGGGATGAAAATTAATGTTAGCAAGACGAAAGTAATGGTTTTTGAAAGAGATGCAGATGTATCTGGGTGTATAAGGTAAAGATTGGAGATGAAAGTATTGAACAGGTGAATGAGTTTGTTTATTTGGGAAGTATGTTTACAAGAGATGGTAAGATTGATGAAGATGTGGAAAGGAGAGCAAATGCGGGAAATAAAGTGATTGGTGCTATGCATGCGGTTGTAGCTAACCAGTCAATGTCCAAAAAGGCACGGCTGGCTGTCCATAATGGTGTGCTGGTACCAACGCTTATGTATGGAAGTGAATGTTGGTCTTGGAAGAAGAGTCATGAAAGTAGAATAAATGCCGTGGAAATGCGTTCCTTGCGAAGTATGTGCGGTGTAACTTTGAATGATAGATTGAGGAATGATGTGATAAGACAAAGTTGCGGTTTAAAAGATGATGTAGTGACAAAAATTGAAAGGAATATGCTTCGGTGGTTTGGGCATGTTGAAAGATTGAGAGAACGGCGATTAACAAAAGGAATTTATAAGGCGAATGTCAGTGGAAACGCCTGTAGAGGACACCCTAGAAGAACATACATTGATGTTATTGGTGATGTTCTTCAAAAAGGACAGGTGCGTAGTACTTTCAACCGGCGCGGCGTGCGTGTATGACAAGATGTATGACCGTGGACGAAGCGAAAGGAGTATGTAAGGATCGTAGCATGTGGCGTTCTACAGTTTCTGCCTACCCCCATGGGAAAAAGGCGTGAGTTTATGTATGTATGTATGTAGAAACAATATTAAATTAAAAGGATCATAAAGCAACAAGTGCAAATGGTATTTCAGGTTCACATCACATCTTTTCATAATATCATGCTACAAATATCTAATAAGTACTTACGGATTTTTAAATCAATTGAAACTGTCAGTGACAATGTTACATCAGTTCTGCGTTCCGATTTATTTGATTTAACGGAGCTGAAAGCTGCCCTTTGAACTGTGGCTGACGCCGCAGATTTCAAAGGTCGCTTCGACTTTGGCGAAAATTAACCCAATATTGCCAGTATATTGTGTAAGCACAAATTCCTACACGTGTACGAAAAATAATATGGTCGATATTCACAGCAATACTTATAAACGTACCCTTGACATCAGTAAAAACAGGAAATACATACGATAAAGAAATAAAAACTCGTTTTCAACGTCAAATAACTTCAAATTACGAATTAATATGAAGGCTTGGAGATTACAATAATGTTTACGTCCTCTCGTTCAGATGAAATGAAATAAAATTATCAACTTATTGGCAAATTAATTCTCTCATGTCGATAGTACACGTTACTTATTAATAAAATTTCTTATAATATGTCTTTCAAGCAGTGTATCTGAATATTTGATGTATCTTTTAGTCTCAGTGTTATCTTGATCTTTCATAGCTTAACCTCATTCTCTTTATGATGGGTATGGCAGGCAAATTCTGTGTAAACTAAAAATAGTCCACTTTCGCAAAATAATGTTGAATTGTTTTAATAAAATAAAAGCTGAGCATCGTTGCCTAGTTAACAGAGTGGGCGTTAATTGGAAACACGTGGCCGGTGCAATGAATGAGCAGACTCTAGATGCCTACAAATAAAATGGCAGAGATGAAAGAATTCATTAACATTTTGTAAAACTGAAGTTTAAATGTTAACTCTATTGATTTTTAAAATCTGTGTAGAGTTTATTGATTTCTGCTATTGACGGGTATTTTTATTTGTGTGAGTTTTGTGTGCTATCAATGATCCGTTCAATTTAATGTATAAGCAGACCTCTACCTATCACTAACATAGAGAACCGTTTCGGCGTCAAGCCCGCAGTGCGGGCATGAACAGAGACTCGTTTATATGTATAAAATGTTATGTTTGAACCTGATACCTCTAACTTTTCCAATTCATGAGAGGATCAGATTTTGATTATCAATTGCGTTAACGGTGAAGGAAAACATCGTGAGGAAACCTGAGAGAACTCCAAAAATTCTCGATGGTGTGAGTAGTCCGCCAACCCGCATCAGGCCAGCGTGGTTACCTAAGGGCTATTCCTTCTCAATCTGAGGGGAGGCCCGTACCAGTACCGTACTATATCGGGTGTAAAAAGACCCTTAACGATAACGAAAACCACATATTCTATCCATCAATGGGATCATTTTTCTCTACCAGACCATACCTGGGAAACCATTGATTTTCGAGATATTGAAGGTCCAAAGTTTACAACTTTTTTTTTAGTTTTTTCCAAAAAGGTATTCTAAGTGATAATACTAAACTTTCTTCCAAACAACCTTATCAACATTTTCAATTTTTCCTCACAAATTACGCATTTGAAGTTACAAAAACGCAACGAATATCAAACGCACACGACCGCCTCGGCTCAGCTGTGTGGCCGCTGCACGCATGCAAACGCGCGGCATCGCCACAACCACACATTGAGCGCTACAAAAAAATATTTTTTTATGCCAAAAAATAAAAGTCGTTTCCCAGCAATTATTTTTGGTCAATGTAGTTTAGTTTGATGTACAGAGTGCGTAGACTTCGGCTATGTGATGGGTCTTTTTACACCCTGTGTATAGTACCATAATGGGCTGATTAGATTGAAGTTTACCGTCAACCAATGCACATAGTTCTTTGCGTTAATTAATTAGTGTTCAAATAACTTTGATTGCATAAAACGTGAAAATTATAGACGTCTTTTCTATCTTGTGGAAGTTGGCAACATTTTCTGCGTCAAACCAAACACGACTGCAGCCCTAATTGTAAACATCTTCTGACATGTACAATTTTACATCTATATGTTTCTACATAAATACAAAGGAACTCTTATATGCAAATGTGCAGCAGATAAATAGTTACGAAGGTACATATATCATGTTATTTCCATGAGATTGGTGAGCTCAAACCTATGCCAACAAATTTTGTACGATCCGTGCCAAGCGTCCGATAAAACGTAAATGTACGTATTGAAGTTAACAACAATAATTAGTAAACAAAAGTACTACAGTAATCAATCTCATTGAGAAGAAACCCGATCTTTTCCTACTGAAAAAGAAAGAGAAAAATCTCTATCATTTTTGCTAACAACAGCACTTAGCTTTGCTTGGATTCAGTTTCATTTTCCGAGAAAATTTAATTGAAGAACATGACATTATATAACTTTTTAAAAGGATTATGAGATTAAGTCATAAGTAGCATAATATCATTCGGGACTGGAAAATGTTCCACAACGTTCTACCTGAATTTATCTTCATACAGACCGCAAATCAAATGCAGCGGTTCTGGTTTCGAGTTCATTTTGAGTTATACAAAATTTTACTATCACGGCAGAGGGAGTTTGACATAACATAATAACTCTTTGAAGTTTCTCAGTCACGTATTTGTATGAATACGTTACATAGTCTCAACGCCGGAAAGAAGAATGGGCATTTAGGTCTACGCCTCCTATGAGTGATAGGTACATCAATATAAAGGTTATTTTAAGTAGATTTTTTTTTATTACAGCTACTATCACTTTTATTAGTAGTTATAGAGTTAAAGCTCATTAAACGTAACCATTTAAAAACGATGTTAACACTCAAGTATTACTATTTATTACCTACTAGCGACCCGCCCCGGCTTCGCTCGGGTGCAATGTATTATACATATAAACCTTTCTCTTGAATCACTCTATCTATTAAAAAAAACCGCATCAAAATCCGTTGCGTAGTTTTAAAGATCTAGCATACATAGGGACAGACAGACAGTGGGAAGCGACTTTGTTTTATACTATGTAGTGATTTTACACGTTTGCCATAGGAGCTTTGTCATACTAATTATTTAAAAGTAACACACATAACATCACGCCCATGTTCTCCGAAGGTGTAGACAGAGGTGTTTAGTGCACCCACGTACCATTTCTAGTTGTGCCCATTTTATATCCACATTATGGTACCTTGGTTACGGAAAGTTCTTTAATAATAACATATTAGAATATAGAGCTATATGCTCGGGGGTGGAAGTGTCTAAAGGCGTAATAGCGGGGAAACCCACTCCGGGTCTTTTAGACCCGCGACGGCGAAACCGGGGCCACACCTCTCTACACCTCTAGCCACTCACACGTCTGTTGCCCCCTTCGCCTATGTACTGGCGGCTTTTCAGGGGGCCCAGCTAGTGAGCTGGCGAGTCACCGTCTGCCAATATATTTCAAATTTAAGCTTGAAAGGCAGACGCCGTTTTCTTCCGGCAATAGAAGTTATCCAGTCCACTTAACACCCCTTCCCATAGTCCAGATATTTTTCACCACATTTTACAATAGTCTTGCACCCACCTGTGACGGTCCATGACTGTACTCCAATAGTGCAGCCGTGGATAGTCCCCGGTTGGTGCCCCAACCCATTTTAAATTAAAGTTCTCAAAGGGGCCTCTGCACGTTGGACCTGTGTCCCCGTGTATGCCTTCCAAAGGACCGGACATCTTCCGCACGGAAGATGAGCCATGATGTCCAAAGATATATTAGTATTAATGATAATTTATGAAAATGTATTCAAAAGTATGGTTTCTTCACACTATAACGTTTAAATTCACGGCTCATCTTCCGTGCGGAAGATGTCCGGTCCTTTGGAAGGTATACGGGGGGCACAGGTCCAACGCGCAGAGGCCCCTTTGAGAACTTTAACGTAAAATGGGGTGGGGCACCAACCGGAGACTGTCCACGGCTGCACTATTGGAGTACAGTCATGGACTGTCCCAGGTGAGTCCAAGACTATTGTAAAATATGGCAAAAAATACCCTATAACTATTAAGCAACTCTGAAAATACTAATAATTGACTTTAGTTGTGTAAGTACCAAATGTTTTGTTTAAAAAGACCTTTCTAATGATCACTCATTGCTATAGGAGGGATAGCCAACTTCCAAACATTTCGCCCATCCTCCTTTCCTTTAGTATTGTCTTCTACCTGAATTTGATGTCTATATAAACCCCTAGTCAAAAGCCATACCATTCTCAGTTCAATATACGCGAATACCATCGGTATCCGTAATATGTTTGACAGCTACTTCTGTTGAAACAAGCTCTAACAGATAACATACAATATGAACTGCCGTCAAGGGCTTGCAGCAAACATGTCAGGGGAAATAATCGCTGGCCTTTAAACTTCATGTTGTATACGTAGGTACTGCAAAGAAACTTGACAATACATAATTGCCTGCACTGGATTTTCCATGAGCTTGAAAACAATATTGCATGAATGCAATGTCATTTATTGAATATACATGCAATGTTTTCATTAAAGGTCGAGCACTTTAATCGGCTATCAGCAAGTTAAACAACTATGGACTGAAACGATTTCCGGTGATTAACAGTCTGAATATTCTCTCTTCAAACTGCTGGCATTTGAAGTAAACCAAGTAATTATAGCATCCCAAAACCTTGTTTGAGAATCTCTTAACTGTCAAGAAAATAGACAGCAGGAAAACCAGAAGTTTAGGCTTGACGTCAATGATAGATCTTACACGACAAAAAACCCTACCAGTTGAGGAAAATGTTAATATCCTCTAAAAACATAATGTTAGGTATCATAGCAGATCTTTTCCCAACTGAGATATTATATTTTTTCCGGTATCCCTACAAAGATGATTCTGCGAGGAGATAGTTGTTCTTTTATATACGGAAATAGAATGGGACATACGTCTGTGACAGTGGCCGATATCGTATACCCTTTCCTTTATACCGATCATGTTTCCCTCGCAGTTATTGTGTAGAGACGTTATCCGAACGCACCGAACGTAATATATAGGGATAAGTATACACGAGTATCTGATACCAAGACCCATCGTGAATAATAAACGGGGTATCGCGATTTGAAATCGGTCACTCGGTGCCTGCATATCCTTAATAGAGTGAATAGCCCGAAAGCAAGTGTGTACCTGGCTGAATTTCAATATAATAAAACTTTACATAAAATATGCAATGCACACAAATATGCACACATTTATGAATTATTTATAAATCACAAGGTTTATTGTGCATCAATAATATTTTTTCGATAATTCATTTTCGTATATTTTATTACACACTGAATATTTAAAGTCTATAAAAGCTGAATGATGTGCAATCCTTTCAATGTTAAATGTTGTATTAGAAAATAAAAAGGATCGATGTTGAATCGTCTCGATATAGCTTTTACTTTTATAAAACGAATTCTCTTATGTTCAATCAAGCAGTTGAATGATTATATTTGCCGCAAAATAAATATCATAGCCGCAAAATATGCTTATTACTATTGATACACGATCGTATACGCGATCGTATGACGTATTGTATTTGGTAAGCTGGTAAGAGAAACTTATTGCGTTCTTTATGTATATTATATTCTTATTGAAGATACATCTTTACAAAAAGAGGTCCAAATCAACTTCTTTTATTGATATTCTAAAGAAATAACTTTCATTATTGCATAATAATATGTCGGATTTCAAATATAATTGCTAATAATTATGACTCTACCATATTGTTTGGCTGTGATGCAAAACGGGTAAGTGGAACCTATTAAAAGTTCCTAACAAAGTTGAGAACTTATTGACGAACGTTCAACTAACTCGATCGGGATAAGGGTACTGTACAGTACCTGTACATGAATCATGTTTTCTGAATTGCATATTTGCTCCTCAATTATACGAAAGTTTTTAACATTCAAAACGTCTTTTTACAAATATAGCAAACCATAAAAAGGATTCGAAATTTCGGTTCAACAAACCATTGATAGTCAAGAATGTGCGGAGTAAAAACTGCTTTTTTTTAAAACACACGTATAGAAATAAATAAAAATGTAGAAGGTAATAAAAGCGAAACATACAATTCAAATTTTATTACATTGTAGTTAAAATGTGTAAAAGTATACTTAAAGTTCACTCGTGTGTACACATAGAAAAAACTAAAGAAGTTTTGTAGCACTTTACCTTAGAATACAGAAAGAACTTACATAGCTTTACATTTGCATTTCAGTTTAATATTCATTGAAGTTAAAGGCGAATCTAAAAATCATAGAGATCAAAAGAAATAATAAATCTGTACAGAGAAATGTTCTGTTTTGAATGATCAATAATTCACCATTTTGAATGAGTTTATTAATATAAAAAGGGAGCTTTAAGGAAAATTCTGGTATAAAATAAAATGTATAGGTAGCTTTAATAAACAAAACGTATTAATTTTTTGACAAAGCAATTTACTTGCAAATCTTGTAACTTTTATCCAACAGCTCTGTAATATAGAAAAGCAAGGTACTTATTTCCATTTAGGTAGTTGTGTTAGCAGGATGTCTACGTCATTTCCTCTTCCCTCGGCCACGGCTCGAATCATAAAACCAATTTTCTGCCTGTAGGCAACCTGTTAAGTTAAGGGCTTTTCAGCGAATAAATCACAACAGATCCCGTGTTTGTAAATAAAATTGTACAATAAAACAAAATGTTAACCAAGTAGCGAATTACTTCTTAAGGTTTCTATTAAATATTTATGAATTTTATTTTCATCGGGCAATGTAATTTCTGAACTTAACAATATTTTTTCTAATAACCGAAAATGTACATTAAACCAATCGTATACTCTGATCACGATCAACGAGATATATCTAAAATTTAAAAATCCCAGCCAGCAAAGTGGGTGTATGAGTATATCATTCTTCGTCATTTAATGTTCTTGTTTTACATATGAAATTTTATGACGCGTTTAATTGAAGTCTCAAGAAACTTTCGTCTAAGACTTGACAAATAAAATTAGTAGAATTACGATATTCGCTCTAAACATTTTAATAACGCTGTTATTTCTAAACCTACGCAATTTCGAAATAAATAGTCCTTTAAATATAAATAATTGTAGACTTAAATAGTTAAAACTAATTAATTTAGCCTTCATCTTTGAAACTTAAAGGAATTGTACAAAGTGTGATTTATTAAAACGAAAGGCTTGACAAGAATTGAAATCATTCAACTTTTTTATTAAATACAGTTAAGTAGTTTACGAATAAAAATACGGGTCTAAAAATCAAAACGTCTAATACCATACAAAACAACGTTAAAATATTATTGGAAGTCTCGATAAAATTGAGAATATTTTTTCACAGGCCCAACTCTTGTGATTTATAGTCTAATTCAATTGTTTATTGGTCCGAACCCGGTTTATTTTTCTTTCTAATTTATTGCGGGTTTTATTTACCTAAGCAACAGCCTTTTTTCACACTCTGTTTTTTCTACATGAAAATCGACGCGCGTTTCTAAATAAAATTGTCCCGATAGCGTTGTTTGCTTTTGCATGTCTATTTTAGTCTGTTGATCGAAAATGAAATACCTACAGAACAGTCTACCTATTGATAGAACGTGAGATAGAATCAACATGAAGAACACCCCAAATCTATAGATCTGAAGCGATATGTAAATCGTATGCCTAATGCCTTGTACAGACCAACGGTACGAAGGCGTACGAATGGCTTTCGCTGATTGAACCTTTGCAGCTTTGATGTTTCGACACGCGGAGCAGAGCCGAACGCGGGCGAAGGCCTTCGTATCGTACGCGTTGGCTCATCTTCTCTGAACCGGCAACACCCACTCGTTCGCGTTCGTTCGTTAGCATTCGTTCACCTTCGTACGGTTGGTCTGCACAAGGCATTATTTATTTATTTAGCGTGCTACGAAGAGCAGTCCCACCATAGAAGTAATAAGTACTACGAGTCCCAGACTGGAGATAGACTAACCTCATTGAAATGCTAGTCGTAGGTACATAATAAATCCTTTTCGAAATCAACATCAAAAAATTTAATCGTTCCATAGACTGTCACAATACAAACCAATTTTCAACTTCAAACAGTTTACCCAGCTTTCCTCAAGCGATATTACTTAAATTTTAAAATAATATAGTTTTGAAAAACAGAAACAATAACAAAATTATGAGGTAGGTAGTACTTAATATATTTTGAAAACAATCATGCATTGAAGCCTATTTAAGTTTTTAAATTTATTGTAGTACTGCCGGTAGATATAGTAATATTTAAAATATCCTTTTAACAAATAAAATGCTGCTAGAAAAATAGTGTAGATATAAATTAAAATCTCCCTGTTACTGCGGTTTTGCTAAACGAAGAGAATAACGTTTGGAACTGACCCGGTGTTTGTAAAATAAAAAAACTAAACAAACAAACGGATTGCCTCTATTATGTGTGATGAGATGAGAACAAATACTTCATTAACGACTCAAGATAATTAACTTACAAAAAACGTTTCTTGTTCATTATTTGATCGACTCACACACTCATCGACGTCCTGTATCAGTAGGTGTACGTGAGTGTTGTGGTGTATTCATAGGCCCATTTTAATGGGAAAGCGTCGGCCTTCAGTGCTGAAACTGGCGAATGGGCGAATAATAATAAAATTGTTTACATGCCGAATTATACATAACTCAATAAGCTGCATCGTAATGTCGGAATGAGGTTTTATTCAATTTACCGTCCGAACGTGATTTGGCGCGGGTCCCTACGTCCAACAGAAAATAGTACTGAATTAGAAATTCTATCAAAACCAATCTACGAATAAGTGCTAATACCGGCTGAAATCAGTTGTAAAAATGTACAACTGGCTTTTCAAGATACTGGACATAAAGTTAATGATAATGAATGAATATATGCACTAAGTATTGATAATAAATGAATATATGCACTAAGTAATGATAATGAATGAAAATATGCACTAAGTAATAGAATCCATAAAGTTTGAACGAAGAGATCTATAATAATAATTTATTCCAAATAAAGAATAAACCTGAAAGCTAAATAAAAAGGCTTAACGAAAGAACTATAAATTGAAAACAACAATAAACTTTCATAGTTATTTTACATTCATTGCTAAAACAATGTTGTTACAACATACGCACAATTGTGTTCATTTCTTCTAAACAAATTACCTTGAAGATACAAACATTTACTTAGGCCGTTGTAATTTATTAATTGAGGCCAATTGTCGTTTATCTGCTTCTACGAATAGAATTACAGACGACAGACAACAATAGATCAATAAAATTTGAAGACTTAAAATAAGCGTGTGAACAACATCATACCGAACTTGAGTTCAACGTGCCTTCGACATTTATAAATTAGTTAGGTATTTCTTGAAATGTAATTGCTTCGCTATCAATGAAACTAATACATTTTTATTGAACATTAGTTCAAATAAGATTGGAACCCATGCGAAGCTTGTATTCTTTGTAAAAATCAATAAAAGATTTTCTAATACTAGCCTTTGTCTAATAATAGATATGAAAATTGATTCTTGCTGAATCATTGATAAGTAGAAGCGAGACGGCGTAATATACACAATGAAGTTAAATCAATATTACTTCGCATACTGTTATCGTCGTCGTAGTAAAAATTACTAGTTTAAACTCCATTTTGTACTGTTATCGGCAGTAGCAGCTAGATGTTATACAGGAACTTTTGGTCTAGTTCCAACTATTGTTACAGAGTCGGCCGAATGTCATTTAAACTCACCGAATACAAGCCTTCCTACTGCGGCTGTTTCTAAACTATGTAGATGCAATCTTTCCAATTTTGTATAGTAGACATAACAACATAATAGAGATAAGTTTTGGAATACTTAAGCTTTTACCTTGTTGGACCTTGGATCTACTATAGTTTTTAAAAGTTCTCAAAATCGATAGAGTCTGAGATCTAGGTTTACTCATGCAAAATTATCATTTCTCAAATTGTTATTTTCGTTCCCGGAACAATATCCACCAATTAAGCAGATAATATCTACAAATTATCCGCGCTATTTATACCACCACAGTGTATTGTATAAAACTTCCAAAGAGTTTTTATTAGTCAACTAATTTTAGATTGGACCAATTGTCCGTTTAGTGGCGCTTAAAAATAACTTCAACAATAAGATACTGCGCCTCAAGATAAAAATATCAACCGTATTATGTAAATCCCAGTGTTTAATTAATACTGTGGTATTTGTAAAGCTCAACATAAATAAACTGGAAAGTAATAAGAGAGATGCGTTGGCAGATAACTGAAGTAGTTACTTGTATGTAGGTAGTGTGCGGGGGTGTAGAAGACAAACACATTCTCGTAGCACATGCACCTGCAACCAATGTTGTATTACAGTCCCCAGTAGAACTTGATAAAGAAATAGCTTTAATTTAACTAGTGCAAAACAAAATCGAACTGATAAATCCAATTGGTTATCCGTGAAAAGCTGCAGAATCAAATTAGTCTAACAGATTGCAACTGAATCCTCCTTCCAAGATTGTAAAACAAAGAAAACTACTGCCTTTATAGAAGCTAAGTTCTGAGGAGCTTATAACACAAGTTTCAATCGATAGTTCTAACTTACGACTACCTTTGATAACGATACCCAGCTATTACTTTGTCTTAACTCTAAGAAATAGAGAAACATCTGTATAAAGTTGTAGCGAGTAGTCGAGAATAATTGCAGTGTTAGTGTAAAACAAACTTGATTTCTAGAAAGACCATGATCCCTGCAAGTTTTACGTTTTTTGTAGCTTGTTGTAAGCAATTTAAAGAAACGTGGGTAGATTTCATTTGTTTGTTCCAAGCTACATGCTTAGATTTTTATCTTACAAATAAACATATTCTGCTTCATTAAAGTTTTGTTAAACTACAAAATATCTAGAATGAATGTAATCAAATGGTAGTAAGTAAGATGTTAATGCCGTATGCTAAAACGTATTATCATTTCGAAAATCACATACTTTAAACACATTCGTTCAAATTCAAGTAGCCAACTTCGGTCGTGATCAAGCATACATTATAGCGGAAATTTCGGGCTTATGTTATCTCGTTATTTTACGCAGGCATAAAATACAAACTCAAGCTAAATAAGAATGTGAAAACTTTCTTCTCGATAGCTAAAACAGATATTCCTAAAAGAACTTTTATGCCGTCCTCATTTCATACATACATAATGAAGATACATTACACTAACCCTCTATATAGAAAAAATAATGTTCCGTTTTGTTTATGTACTTCATCTAAGTGAATAACGGATTATTACTTACTTACTATTCCCTTCTTGTATTATACCAATGTTGTTCTGCGAAATCGAGGTTATGGGCCCTATTTCGCTTCAGTTAATCCAATTCGGACATACGATGAAAGAAGTTCTACAACTTTGTTTATCGCGTAATACAATTTCTGACAATCAAATCTCTACACCCACACTTTTACTTAAAAGTACGCGCTACACTTTCTTGCTACAAGGTATACTCACACTATACTATACACTCATTTTATTAAACTCCGCTTTATATTTTCTATTCATTTAAGATATATCTACTCTGTATAAAATACTTGCACTGCTATTATTTTATATTCCTCGTAATTGAGTTAGTTCTCTTGAACAGGATGGCAGTAAACGAGAAAAGTGGCCGCTCGATATAGCCGTTCGTTAAAGTTAATAGACTAAGGCTATAACTAGGCACTACGACTAGCGAAGAGTTGAGGAGTCGTAAAAACGAGTGAGGCGGGTCCTTAACTAAAACATAATTGTTAAAATTCGTGGCACACATAAGGGGGTCCCTTTCAGTCCCATATAAAAGGTCCCCCGTGACAAATGTTCTTATTTATCGTGGGTAAACCCTGATAATGGCCCAAGATAACGCTACTTAGGCATTAATCACGTTGGATTAAATATGTATCAGCTTACACCTCCAACACGAACGAAACAAAAGTGAAAAAATTCGAACATAATCCACAATTAAAAACTGTAAACATGAATAAAATAAGAGGTCACTCCATTACACGATAAAAATATATTTAATTAATGTATGAATAGCTTCCCATATCAATAAGGAAAACTAAAACATATGATACGAGGGAATATGCCGTTTGTAATTTATTGACTAATATAAAAAATATTTGGTACGCTCGGAAAGCACTGGAAATATTAGAATTAAAGCATTATTATATTCCAAACTCTCAATTGCTACCCCCTGCTGGATTTTCGCTAGTTCTGTTGTTGCTGGAGACTACCTTCTAATCTTATATATCTGGAGAACAAACATTGTACGAGGATTTTAGTATCAGAACCTGTTTTATATGTAGATTTCTGTCACCATATTCTCTCAAAGCTGAAGGTAAATTTAGATTCACGGTACGTCACGCTGAGCGAAATACTGAATCAATGTACATTTATAGAGTACCGTACCAAGAATTCACCAAGCATGACTTATATTCAAATTGTATATGTAAATAATAAACCGTTTTTAAGAATATACGTAAGTATGAAATTAAAGATGCATGAATGTAGAAAAACCAAAACAGGTATATAACGATCATAGCAAGTGACGTTCTGTAGTTTCTGCATGCATGAAAAAAGGTAATGTTATGTATGTATGTACTATGAATGTGCACGTACGATTACAAACATAGATTAATTCTCAAATCACATTCCATGGTGAATTGTCATCATTATAGTATTCCACGTTGACGTAGCTCGTTACTCGTATCATACAATAATATCATGTTCACGTACAGCAACTGGCTCATTAGACCATACAGTACCTAAGGCGCACGTGACGCTCGACTGGGCATACTTCCAAACCGGTTCGCCAAATCAACGCCATCCTTACCTTCACATGACTGTCAACTCACATGATTTCTACGATTGTAATTTATATTCAACTAGCCAGTTAAATCTCTGTACACAGTATATTCGTCACTTTCTATTTTTATTTAATGTGTCAATACTCATATTAATACATTTGAATGTGTATTGGTGTCACGCGGAAATTGACAGAAAGAGCACCGAAATAGGTTTTTTTTATTTTTTTTTGTCTGTCTGTTAACATCAGGCTTCGTAATAGACCGCTACAATAAATTGTTTGACAAGGCTATTGCCTAAATAACCACACTTGTCAAACACAGGATAATACATTGCCGCGCAGCAGGAGGCGTTATTCCCATCCTCTTGTCATAAGCCCTTGGTGGCCCTTTGCCCGCTTTACTAATCCCCGAAAAGAGGCACCACGAGTGGTATTCTTTCCCGGAAACCATACGGTCATTCAATTGAAGCTCAATTTAATATTGAAGGAAAGAAGAAAATTGCTAGTATCAAGATTTTACGGACCAACGGACCGTTATTTGTTTTTCATTGTATGAAGGAAAAGTTTTCTGTCTCTTCAAATGAGACTCAACTAGTGATATTGCGTTTTATACAGTTGCTTATATAGTTACTTAGATGATTATTAAAAGTAATATGAGAAGACTATAGTAATACACTGTTCTCTATTACCAATTGTACACTGTTAAGTACAAACAATCTTTAATATTTTTCAGTAATAAATGTTATAAAGTTTATCGATACGTAAAATTCACTTTTTGCAATTGAATATTTGAGATTATATCCATTTTGTTTGCGATGTTAATACAGGGACGAGCTAATTCTTCAGAAGACCCGCCGAAACGGCGCTGCAATGTTGTTTTATAATATCGTCTCGTATCTTATAGTCACCAAAGAAAACAAACTCCGGTCCACCGCATCTCGCTTAATACTCGTGAAAAGTATCTCTTCATACATATTTTACTCTCATGAATAAATATTGTATATTTTTCGTATAAAAGTTACTACTCAACAATAATATTTGAATATTAAAGCGTTAAAGCTATTATGTTATTAGCGATTCGGAATTGTTTTATAAGACAACGTTCTATTGACAGTCTCAACTTTTGTTTTTCTTTCAAGACTCATTTAAATTGATAATAAAAGTCGAAAGTTAAACCAACGATTATATTTCATCCAACGATGCTAATTAGAATTAAAAAAGGAAAAAACTGTTTATAATAACTTAAAGGAAAACGGTTTTTTTAGTATTTTCTGTATCAGTCAGCCTGAAAAGTATGAGGCTCATGAAGAAGTGTGCCATTACTTTACACACCAATGAACTGTTGTTTTATGGTCAATTGCAACACACCACAACTCCCACGACGCCTATTAAAATGTTGTTAACACCACCTGTAACATTTGCAAACTTAATAAGTGACAAAATAATAATAGCCTGTGATTTTAGAACATAATTTTACCTCATCACAACAGCAACAAAACTATAGTCGTCCACTAACCCACTTGGGACTCCCAAGTAAAGGAAATGAGAATGTATGATTAATTAGGTTTACTTACAAAGCACTGTCTACTCTTTCTACAGTGTCTATGTGGCTTTATATGTGAAATAAACCCACTTATATTAGCTACGTAATGTGTGTACAACGTAAATTAGGACAACGGTAACTACTGCATAGAAATTAGCTGGTGAACCTCACATGAGCATAAGCTCTACTTAAAAGCTTACAAGCTTTACCTATGGACACGTACCGAGACATTTACACTGCGGTACGTAAATAGATCGTTGCACTGCTCTAAATATTTGAATTAATGCAACACGTCGAAGTACATATGTACAATTTCCTAAACCAAAACACTGTCTTACGGGCGTTAGCAGCAGCATAAGCGCAAACATACCCATTTACTTTGTATAAAAACTCAACGCGCCGCGTTTTTGCGGCGTCAGTTTTGTCGTAGGTTTTTTTTCTATTGGACTGCTGTAGATGGTCCTTGGGGACCCCTTCTACGTAACCGGGCAGTTATTGGCGAGACCTGAAGGGTCTCCAGCCAATGGGAGGGAAGTAAAATACTTAACCTAAGCTAACTACTTGTACTACACTAACATCATGACTACCTGCAACAACAGTACTAAGGGCGACCCCGAGTGGGACTCGGACCTCGGCTTAGGGCGTTGCTGGCGGGGGTTTTGTGGTATGAATAGTTTTAATCGTTTAATAGAAATTAGTTATGTTAACAAGCTAAAGCTATCGGAATATCCTACCTGAATCATGTGATGTATTAACATTTTCTTCAGTTCAATTTGTTGTGATGAAAAACTTTACAAACGCTGTTTTTTATGACCCAAACACGCATAAAATAAGCTCCAATTAGATTAGATAGTACGCAGAAATGTTGGTGGAACGTATAAACATTCGTTTATCATGAAAGTCTCGTGCTAACATCTGGGTAGTTTATTGCGTGGAGTGATTAGTCTTGCGAATGAACCTCGAGTTGAAACGCCTTCAGCATTTTATCAGGCCTTATCGCATACCTACATTAATTGTTTAGCTTAATACTCCTCTTAGCGTAGGTAGCTCATATGTTTCCTAATGTAAATAGAGTTGCAAGCAGCACTCTGGTAGAGCTCAGCTTAAAGCAACATACGACAGTGTTTGCGAACGTTGAATCTATTTGTACCTACATTGCTTTACATTTTAATGAAATATACATACATACATCCTCCAATAGACAGCTTGATAATGAAATTAATATTTGCTATAGTCTAAATAAACCACTCTCTGCGGTTTACCTAGGTAAAAGTTAATACAAACTTAGTCTTTCCAGCCTTAGATTGCTTCCCGTCGAAACTTTTCTAGTTGAGTATGATTAACTTAAACGGAAAGTAATTTATTTTCTATTAATAAAAATGAAAATTGAATGCTTGTTTGACTTCGTTTGAAAGCAATGTTATAATTTAAACCTCAAATATAAAATAAATGTGATAGCACTAATGCTATTACAAACTATAAGCCGTCTTCCTACTTGCGCTTGAGTGAATTTGTCAGGTTTCTGATACCCAAGTTCAGGTATTAAATTGTGGAGATATCTTCCCCATCTTGCGGCCCACACCCTTCTATAAATAACATTCAGGGTAAGCTGGGAAAACATTTTCTTAGAAATTGTAATTTCGTTCAGATCTAGACGAGAAATCTTAAGAGGTCCATATATTGTTTAGTTACTAAATGGTTTTTATTAGGAAGCTTTTATACAGTATATTTTACACGACTCTGACAATATATCAGACAAACATTATTCCAGTAGCTACAAATATGCGCTTTTTTTTTAAGTAAAAAAGTTTTTATTGCTTTTCAATTGTTTTGGTATCAGGTTTGTTAAACATCTTAATGCGTTCTTATTAAACAGTCATTAAAAACTTGAAACCATTTCAAGCTTATTTCTTATTTGTAAAATACCCGCATTAATGAGCTTTGATACATTTACTTGGTGAATTGTAAAAGAAATTCCATGTTATATCCGTATACGTAAGGATAACACGTTTATCCATATATATACATATATCTATATGTTTGGAAATATGTATTTCATATTTCAATTATCATGTGCGAATGTTTGCGTTAATTTTAGTATTTTGCTTTTGCGGAACATGCTTGGCCTCATATAATAATGTTTACTTATCTAAATATATATTTTTAATATGTATAATTGTTTTGTTTTGAATCTCATACTCCTAGGTACCTACCTACTGCAAAAATAATAGAGCTAAGTCGCCATAAACTGTTCATTATAAAACTATGAATCAATTCCGTATAAATTCGTTACGAAATAAATATTAGTAAAATAATAGATAAGCAGTTCTTCCTGGACTGAAATATGTATCTAACTTTCCCTTTTAACGAACTACAATGTCTTAAAGTACTTACCAAGAAACCCTATTCAGAAAACATCGTAAAATATTTAAGAATTTCTAATGAACATTAAACTTGTAAACTTTTATATTTCAGCCCTTGTCGCCATTTACTGAGTTTAAACACTGTGACCCATTTTTAACCTTGAGTTCTTAGACGTTAGGCAAAATTGTAGTCTGTTGGTATTATCGAGGATCATTGTCAGCCTCAGAATATCAATACGCCATGATATCAAATATACAGCCTCAAAACACAATCCTTTTGTCAGCCGCCTTACGTCCTTTTATTATAGATTTGCCTCATGATTTGTGAATCGTGTTCGTAGCGATGTGCACCTTGGTTGTTTATTTATAAGGTTTATTTTTGTCCGCAGCCACGGCGAAGACTTGATCGTGACGCCCTTCGCGCAGGTCCTGGCGAGCCTGCGCAGTGTTCGCAACAACTTCTTATGCCTCACCAACGTGCCGGTCTCCAAGTAAGTCATTCTTTTGTTTCTGTTCACACCTCTACTTAGTACGAGCGAATGAAGTCTTAAGATTCTTTCAGTCTTTAAGAAATGGAAGAAGGTATGACATACAAATATACAAGGTTAGTCGGAAAGGGGGTACTAATCCGAAGCCCACTTATAGTATCGCTGATGACTGTTTGAAAGCAAGTGTTAAAATTTCAAAATTCGATATATTTTTTTTCCAAATAAAATGATTTTTATTTTAGTTTTTTCAAAAATTCTTCATCCCTGCTTTAGTTACAAATTCAGAAAATGGTGCTTCTAATTCATGACCCCAAATATGACCTAAAATGTAAACACAGCTGATCATAACTGGGGATAGGTAGATTTTAGTTTTTTTTTGAGATTTTTGAACAACTGTTTCTCTTAAACTATTGAGTTTTGGGAAAAGTTGTAGAACAAAAGTTATTCATTATTATGTGTACTTTAACATCTTTTCGGATTAGTACCCCCTTTCTGACTAAACTTGTAGTTCAGTGCCTATTCATCATAGAAAAATATCGGTAGGTATGATAGAAGTGAAAAGTCTATTAAATAACTGTTGAGTTGAACTGTCATAGAAACTTCAACTCCTGAAAATACAAATACTTGCGTTAACATAACAGACAGGCGCTTACAAACTACACTCGAATAAACTAATAATAAACTGCAATTTGCCATAACACAAACAAGTAAAACGACTACACTAAATATTAATTAATTCAACATAGTGAATTAGTTCCGCAGTTCAGCCGCGTTTTGGCTCAACAACAAATTACATTCCATTTAAATTACACTGAAATTACGAAATATAATTCCGAATAATTAAAATTTGAGATTGCATTGAGTAGAGCCGGCTTTGGGGCAACATACGGGCAATTTCTCGCAAATCCAAAACCTTACCTGATATGTAGGTGATGCAAACGTGCTCCACTCTTATACAGGGTGTAAACGAATTCGTGTAATTCCTTCAAACCGCGTGATCTACTGGTGACACTGATTGACCCTGCATAGGTTATTTTTGCAGGAACAATAAAAAAAATGTTTCAAAAAATGAACCATGGTATTCTGTATCTGAGTAGTTTTAGGGTCCCAAGTTAACTGACTGCGTAGAGCGATATCGCGCTAGTCGTGACCATCAGCTGTGTCGCTATGCCTTCATTCATTTATGCATGGCATCGAAATTTTCTATCACATAAAATTTTTATTTGGAAAAAAAATGTTTATTTTTATTTTTAATCAATCTAAATATCATGCGGGGTTAATCTATACCATTAATAGATCATGTGGTTTGAAGGAATTACACGAATTCGTTAACACCCTGTATACAGATAGGTGGGACATATTGTAAAATTATAATTATACAATATGTTGGTCTGTAACCTAGCCATATTTCTAGAGCATATGTATAAAAAACCGGCCAAGTGCGAGTCGGACTCGCGCACGAAGGGTTCCGTACCGTTATCTATAAAATCACGTTTGTTGTATGGGAGCCCCCTTAAGTATTTATTTTATTCTGTTTTTTAGTACTTGTTATTATAGCGGCAACAGTAATACATCATCTGTGAAAATTTCAACTGTCTAACTATGACGGTTCATGAGATACAGCCTGGTTGTCACCAGGCTGTATCTCATGAACCGAACGAACGGACGGACAGCGGAGTCTTAGTAATAGGGTCCCGTTTTACCCTTTGTGTACGGAACCCTAAAAATGTGCTTGATCATCTAAAAATACATATCCAATTCTACAGTAATTTAATAACCAAATTTTCCCATAGACACATTAAATTAGCGATGATTTGAATCCTGAAGTGCCCCGAACGACTTCGAGAATAAGTCACCAGCATCACGTACGCCGCGCCGAATTCTGCCAATATTTTTTTTGTATTATAACTTTCGTGAGACACATTCATATTTATGGTTATTTACGGTTTACTCACGTGCATTTTTCGGGATTGCCCGACTATATTGAGTTGATATATTGAGTTCGTCTCGCGACCTCGCCGCGTGTTCAGCTCATGATTAAGGGCTCCGTTTGGGTCCGAAACTAGTCGGGCAATCCCGAAAAATGCACGTGAGTAAACCGTAAATAATCATAAATATTTTTTTTGGCGGATTATCACGCTTCGTTTTTGTGTCACGCGCGACATACGGGGGGAATATGTTTGTTTACAAATATTTAAAATAAAAATGGTCAGTATCGGTGGTATAGTTACCTCCTAGTGGACTAGTTACCTATGGCATGGATACAGATCAACACCTTGTATAATTAATTACACACATGGTATAGTAGGTAGTTTTATGCAACTAGTAACAGATTTCGATAATATTAAATTTGGTTTTTGGCGACCACTGAAACAGGAAAGAATCAATAATCCTATTTGAAATCTTTTAATTAAAGGTAAACCCATAAACCCCGGAAAAGATTATGTACATGTCTACATCACTATAACTTTACCTACGTAGGTATTATGACGTAGTAATAGGAAACATTAAAATACATAGTATAGAAGCCTACTTACATAAGGTTTGAATCTCGTTATCTGCTTTGTGCGATCGTATCAATAAACAGAAGGCACTTAAGCTTCTTTTTATGTTCTTTTCTCGCAAATTTTCTTCCGTTTCCCTTGTTTTTCTTCGACAAACTGTATGTACATCACTACATAAAAACATCATACATCCCTTAAATCTTTACGAAGCTTGTTTTTGATCTCATCTTCGTCAAATGTATTTCATAAATAAGTTTTTATGACCGTCAAACAATCATAGGCTCAATAAAATTGGTTAATGTAATAAATTAATTAAGAAATAGTATTGACAAACTTTTTTTTAAATATCATAAATAATCAATTGAAACATCTTGAAACAAAAAGCCTTGGCTATGGTTATGTATAACAGTGCACTTTATTTTGGTCAATTGACCCCAAAGCTTTTAGTTCCCAGGTGTATCAAATTATTCTATACTTTTTGGTACATTTTATATTTTCTTTCTATATGTAGATTTTTTTAAATAAAAGCTTTTTTAAATATTTTTAATGATAATTATGTTTTTTACGTTTTAGTTGCCAATCGACTAGAACTTAAAAAAATCTCATTATTGTATTGCTATCAGACCTTCATGTGTATGCAAAATATCAGCTTGTTCGAATAAAAACAATTGTCTGCTACTAAGGTACAAGTTATTCGTTTCCTTAAATCAATAGCTAATACTTACCTACAAACTACTGGTTATTTCATGAGTCATTTCGATCTACAAAAATGACCTACTTAAATTCCTCTTTAGTTATCTACTTATATAATATTAATGACGTAATTTGGAACGTATGACCCATGCACCTCTATGATATGAAAGGACAATGGGCGTTCTGGCCCTTCAGCGGCCATCAATGAAACTAGTATCATTTGAAAGACGAGTGCTTTTAGAACAAATATTGTTCAAGGAGTACGGTTAAATATCATTTGGAAAAAAAAGATACAGGCAAAATACTATTTTAATAAATTATCATATTTTTTTCATGCTGCAATGTTTGTTATAATGATAAAACATACGAAAACTCATTGCATTTTGTTTACTTTATTGACGTGTGCATCAATAAATAATGTTAATAAAATATTAGGCTTAAATGTAAATGTAAAATACTTATTTGTCATAACCTTAGCGGTAAGGGCCACTGCAGACACGATACTTTTAGCATCGGCGATCGACGATTTAATCGCTTTTTGGTCGCTGGATGCCGCGACTGAACACTTCACTCCGCACACGAACGAGTCTCCTAAACGCGATGCAAACGCAAAATCGCCGATCGCTGATGCTAAAAGCATCGTCTCTGTTGTGGCCCTAAGCGCACTCCGGGTTGCTGCGCCCACATAAGGTGGGCAAGAAACCAAGAGGAAGAAATTCTTTTGCCAGCTGATTTTTTAAATGAATTAATCGGTGATGATGATTAAAGCCCAATCATTAATGTAGTTATTAAGTTAATCACTATAGTGCATTATTGTAATCTGGTATACATGTTTTCATTTCAATAAATCAACGTATTTAATAAACCTTCAGGTTTATTTAACCTATCATTATCTTATATTTGTATATTTCGTATATAATAACATAATCATATCATTATTATATGCTTAAATTCATTATTACATCAATGTAACATCATCACGAGGTGTACAAAATATTGTATGAAAGATACAAACTGTGATAATTCCTTTAAATGATTTAATTCGATATTTTTTTTAATATAATCCACCTAGGATAACTTTTTATCCAAGGAAGTTACAGAAGCAATCTTTTGTAATCTTATTGTATACATAATTGCCTACTAGAAAGTAAATAGTACAGAAGTGGCCGCCGATGGGACAAGCTCCATACAATTTTGCCCATTGTCCTTTGAAAAGTCATCAACTACGAACTAGCCGTAATCATCGCCATATAATAATGTTTTATTAACCGCTACGGTGTTATTTGTTCATTCATCAAGGTTAATGTCCTTTACACAGCTCAATATTAAAAGAAAGCTTAGAACATTATCTTCCACCGTGAGTAGAGAACACCGCATACCTATTCTAGAACGTCATTTACTTGATCGTACGAACTGTCTTAACAATGGAAAATCTCACGAGATTACTATAAAAGATTAACTGTACACGAGTTTGCATTTGTCACGTATCCGTGTAGTATCTCTTACGTGTGCCTCGACTTCGTCATCAATGTTGATATTATCTTATGCGCGTGAGCAAATCCAAGGTCTTCCTGCCAAGATGTGTGAAGCTTTGGATATGCGATGCTACTGTGCTCAAAAATGTTTGACATAATATTAATGTTTGTACTCGGTACCGTAATAAAGTGTTGTAATAATATTTAAGTACACACTACCTGTTGTAAATTAACTGATAAGTTTAGCTTATCGCGGCACTCGAAGTGTGATTAAAAGCTTTTGCTGGGTAGACATAGATAGTGCGATGATGTGGGAAAACCGCAGTTGTTATACATACAAAAGACATGGAGTTGTATGCTTGCATTTTTTTTTTTATTTTTTTTTTTATCATCTTCTCATATCGTGTAGATGTCAATAAAATTATAATATGTTTGATTGCAAGCGTTGAAAAACTTTTCCCTTGTATAGCCAATGTGATTTATCTTTTTACTTTACTAATGGTACACAAAACCTTTCGAAACGATAAAATGCACGCAATATCCAAAACTATGTGTCAGCACTTTTTATTAAGAAACCACTCACCTCACATTCACAGTAAGACTGCGAACTAGACGTTTTTAATTAATCATTCACGATCGAGTCACAGTAAACGCGGCTTCTCCATTTATTATTGGTTCCAATGACGTAGACCGTGACGTAGCCGTGTCGTCGAGTTTCGTGGTCGATGACAAAACTGTCGGCAGCGAGCACGCGACGCCGAATCAGACGCTCGCGCGGGTTGACGTCCTCGACTCGTCACCCACGCGGCGTGCCGAGCACATGATATTATTAATGATGAATCAAAGTTATGTTTAATAAACATTACAATTCACAAGTCTACAACAAAACACGGTCTTAATCAAACCGTCATTAAGTTTTAATAATAAACATAACAAATATTTTAGGAAAGCTAAGAAGCTTTTGTTTTCATCCCCCAGACATATATGATGCGAGGAGCCACATGATACTTAATTAAAAGGTTACACTTGACGTCACATAGGGGACCCTTAACCTTTACAAATATGTAATTCATATAAAGGTGAAAGTTTTGAGTAAAATTATACATAATTTATTGTCTTCTGTTAAGAATCGATTGTCTTTAAGAATCTTTAGTCTGCGAAAATTTATCTTACACATTATTAGCAAGTTCAGTGTTATGTGTTCAGTGTTACCCGATCGCAGGACTAGGTATTTATTTTCCAAATAATGTTTATATCGTATTATAAAGCTTTAATTAACTGAAAACCGTTAGTATAATAATCTCGCCGCTCTGCGATGTTTAAGCATAGACAGGCCTTATAATAGCACTAGTATAGTTCTATTGTGTCCTGTCTCTCGAATGTATTCAGACAAATTAAGTTGCCTAACGCAACTGCCTAACTTAAATTTACATATTGGCCTTAGTATCACGTTTACATATTGGCCTTAATATCACGCATGTCAAATAAATGGTTTATATTTGGTTATATTTATTAAATAATATAATATGAATATTTTCGACCATGCACAGCCTACGGCGCAATGTAATAGACAAATATTTACTCCAGGATGTCCTTGCATATTACGTGAATTAAATGGTCAACAACATATCAAAGAGGCAATTAATTTGATGGACGGCACATCACGTTGAATTAGCTCTTGCGCCCATTTACCATAATTACAGGCTTCTGGGACAAGACCGTGTGTATATAAATGTTGTATTACATATTTATAATTTATCATTTATTTACACTCTCTTTTTTCTTGCACTTCATGTCCATCCAAAGGTTGTCTGGAAGAAATCGCCTAGTGTGATAAGACCGCCCATTTGTACATCTCTATTTTTATAGTAATGTTTCTTGTTTGTTTTGTGTACAATAAAGAGTATTGTATTGTATATACCTGCAAAATCATTAGGTTCATTATATACTTTGCTTTTCCTTTGAGAACCATTTAAAAGCTCTTGCCTTTTAACCCTTAATAAGGGAAAGGGATATTTCCCACCGACTTTTTTGGAAGATGTCACAATTTCTTACTATTTTTTTAATATAAATTAAAGTTGATCCTTTAAAATATCCTGTTTTTTCTTATCGTTATTAAATCATTGCCAAATTGTTTGTTATATACTTTACTAAAAACTTTATGGCCTTTATTAAGGGTTAAAAGGAAAACGCACGCGCACTCGAAGCTTTTGAAGCAAGTTAGGTCCTTTTCTACGTCTGTGAACGAAATAAACAGTTGTAAATTCCATCTGTCGTATCGGGCCTTGACATGACCTCACTAGAGTTATCTAACACATGTCTCGGCGCTAAATTTAGATTACAAGCAACGCAGACCAAACAACACTAAACGTTAGCTTTTTCTAATTATAGGACTGTTATTGCGATTATCTGTTTACGATCTACAATGAGTTTACAACCGTACTCAGGGTTGCCTCTAACGCTCATTTAAATTAGGTTCATCCGTTTCATTATTCCAAAAAAAAACAGTTTTTATTTTTTTCGGCACTCTTAAGTAGCCATGGGTATCTACATTTTTATGTGTTTATAAAGTTTTTTATTAGTGCCACTACATCGTATATAGCAGCATCCTCAATATTGGCAACCTTGTTTAAATTATCAACACGACTATAGTATCGTAATCTAAAAGTAGTAATAACAACAACACATTTGATCTGAGGAATTTAGACTTGATATGTAACGCAATCAAAATACCTACTTGTAATAACAGCGGTCAAAGAGTAAGAAAAAAATATAAAACAGTCTCATCTTATTATTTTTATGTTTACAAATAGCCGTAATCGTATTTAGTATAAACCAGTTATAATAAGAAATCATTTCAGCATGTTTCAAGCTCGTGTACTTCTCTACTTGAAAATATAAAATATTGGAGAGTAAGCTCTCGCCCCGTGCCCACTCACTTCCATCAAAGCCGATACAAGAACAGAATTAAATATAATTAAATATAAGTCCTTTTTTTCAAAGTAAACGCGGTTGTAAGGAGGTCGTAATGATCTTCAGATTTTTATGCTCAATATTTTATGTTATTCTTGCTTTTCAAGCTCAATGTTCTAGACGGTTGTGCAGTTACGCACTACACCCTTTTCACCGTTAGCATAGTTGATTAGTGACGTTTCTCTACAAAACGTTACCATTCGAAGATATCAAATATTTTTAAAAAACAAAGCATGGATTGCAAGGTATAATCGAATTCGTGTAATTCCTTCTAACTGTGTCATCTACTGGTGACACAGGTTAAACCTTTGAAAATCAACTAAAAAAAATTTCTGAAAAAATCTTGTTTTTATATTTCTGAGCCATTTTAGAGCCCCGAGTTAACTGACTGGAAAGAGCGATATCGGGCTAGTCTTGCCCGCCAGCTGTGTCGCCGTGCTTTCATTCATTTAATGTGGCATCGATATATTCTCTCAAATGGAAATTTTATTTTGCTTTTTTTTTATTGAATCCTTATTAGGTGCTTTAGTTACAATCACTTACTCCTTCTGCAAGAAAAAAAATAATTTTATATTTATTTTTAAACAAGCTAAATCCCATGCGGGGTCAATCTACACCAGTAGTAGAACATGTGGTTTTAAGGAATTACACGAATTCGTTTACACCCTGTATAGCTCTTTACGGTTTTTGATGATTTCGTTTACGTTTTTTTCAATAGCAGTCTCCTAAAGAGCTCATCGTTGGGCGAACAGAGTATAATTACATTGCGTTTGCGCCTATAAAGTCACAAAATTGTACCAACGTGTTGACGACACGTTTGTTGTAGTGGCTAAGCAATTGCCTTTTGCGCTACGGGTCATGGGTTCGATTTCCACACGGAACAAATATCTGTATGGTCTACAGATAGTTGTTCCGGATCTAGGCGTTTGTACATGTGAAGATTTGTGTCTGTAAAAGCCACGATACAGGAGAAATCCTTATGTGGAGCAATATTTTAATACAAAATATATGTTTTATATAATTTAGCGTCCTTTTACCGTTTGTAAATGTGAGAGTTTTGTAGACTTGCTAGATGCCTGGATACCTATTTAATTTGTGACCATATTTTTCATTATTTTTTTTTGTGGTTCTTAAGTCTCTTAAGTCTACATTGCTTGCTTATAACTATTCTAAGTCATAACTGTACCCACTCAAATTTTTAAAGATATGTATTTTAAAAGAGTAACCATTAACCATGGAGTTTCTTGCCGGCTCTTCTTCATCGGAAACGACTAATTGGAACCGTGCACCTAAATTCGACTTTTCATAAGCGCCTGTAATGGTTTATGTGAAATAAAAACTTTTGATTTGATTTGATAAAAAGAAAAGAAAGAAAGATACTAATTGAGGTTGAATAAATAATATTATAACATTTTATAGTTATCTTTAGTTTTGATTACTTCTAAAGACACCCCAATTTCGTACATACAACGGTATTAGTACGTCCGTCCGTCCGTATATTACAACTTCTTATGTTACAAATTAGTTTCAGTAGGTTTGGGTCAAAAAGGGACATAGATGTAATTTATATTTGTAATAGTACTGTATGTGTAATGTTATGTTGTTATCGTTTCAGATCACGAAGGTCCTCGGGCGCAGCATCCGCTGTTACACCACAACCCAAGAATTTAAACCCAGGAGGTAAGATAGAAATCAGTTCTGTACTAATATTACTATACTATAACTAATATATAATGTATGAATTCGACGATAGATCCACACAGATTATAATAAAGTATTTAAGCCAGATTTTACAATAATTAATTATGTACAATACGGCCGACGTATCTTGGCGAGTCTGAAGTTAGTTG
This sequence comes from Amphipyra tragopoginis, assembly GCA_905220435.1. NCBI lineage: Eukaryota > Metazoa > Arthropoda > Insecta > Lepidoptera > Noctuidae > Amphipyra > Amphipyra tragopoginis. The sequence goes on from HG991997.1 coordinate 17,052,598, forward strand.
TTTGGCTGCGCAATGAATCTTTTAGAAACGAAATTGTCTACTGCGCAGCTAATCAGCTAACTTCAGACTCGCCAAGATACGTCGGCCGTATTGTACTAGTCGCGCGCAGAAGGTTTGCCGATGACTGCCCCTCCCACTTCACCGACCGCTACCCGCGCTTGTCTGGCGTACCTACTAATCGTACCGACCATCGACGCGTGACGTCATGAGGCTATCGGCAAACCTTCTCCGCGCGACTTATAATTGATTGAAGTGTTTCGATATCCATGACATTGCTTAAGACCGTATTTTTAACTTGTCAATGACAGAAGATAGCCTAGACAAATCCTGTTTTATCTGTACTATGTGTGTACATACATATAATAACCTTGGATAAAGTTAAAGCTGGTTTAAAAAAATAACATAATAAAATGATGTTAATTAGAAATTCATAATCTAAAGCAAATATAACATTGGTATTTACACAACCAATTTACTAAGCGAACAATCCTTGTCAAGGGGAGAATAGTTACATTAGTTAGTGAATAGACCTAAGGATTTTGATGAAGGGTATCCTCTATCCTTCTCGAGTGCGAGAAAGCGATTTAGCTAAGTCTCCGCATTGGGAAAACTCATTTAAAGGGACAAACGGCCGACCGTCTATCTTCAAAGCACTTAATAATACCAACACAAAAGTAGTTCTAACAGACTGTCTTTACGAAATATGGTACGTCAGTTATAATTGATAATAACGTGCAGAATTATAAGTTATAACTTAGGAACAGACGCGATGACGTTCAACAGCTGCCTTCGATTTCAAGAAAAGCTCAAGTTCAAATTATATTATATTACTTAGCTGCAGACGTGGTAGATGCTAATAACCTGCACTTGAGTAATTAAAGTTAGAATTTCTATCAGTGAAGCGCTTAATGAATTGTTTGCAGCACTAAGTCTTGCTATTTTCAAGAGAAATTCACTTTATACATATTAAAGTAAAACTAAGCATTATAACATTTTATGCTTCTAAGGTATTTCAGTGAACATTTTATGTTCAAAGGAGTTTGAAATATTTCAATCCTCTTTTTTTCTCTATTGCACTGCTTGTAGATGGTCCTTGCGGACCGTTTCTAGGTAAACCGGCAGTCATTGCGAGATCTGAAGGGTCTCCAGCCAATAGTGGGAAGCCAAATACTTAATCTAAGCTAACTACTTATACTACACTCACTAACATCATGACTACTAGCAACAACAGCACTAAGGGCGATCCCTAGTGAAACTCGGACTTTGGCTTAGGGCGTTATTTCAACACTCGGTGCTCGATGTGGCGAGTGACTCTATCTAAAAGTAATCCTCTTTTTTTTCTATCCAATCATAACATATACTCTTCTATACATTAAAGACGAAAAACATCGTAGTTAAAATTCAATCAGCGGAAATTCAGACCTAATACGTGCTGCGCTGTAATAAATTTACAGTAAACGAAAACAACACGTAATAAATTTACAATAACAGTATATCACAAGGGACCAATTGATATGACATGTTGCGGTCGTCAACAATATGACGTGTTGTTTGTAAATTCTTGATTGTCTTCATGCAATCTCAAATAAATTGGTCCCCTGAGTTACCGTGTAGTTAGTGCCACGCCGTTATTGAATTATATCCCGACAATATAAAAAACTTTATAGGAGTCGCTGGCCTACCTTTCCCAAGGTCGTGTCAATTTGTAAATTTGCTCTTAGCTGACTCCCGAGAATATCAAAGACAACTCTAAAATTTCACACAGAAGTTGTCAAAAATCGCACTTTAACTAATATCATTAGGATGTTTTGGCTTTACTAAGGAAAAACACTGTTCACGTATCGAAAGCGAAAAGTCAGTTGATAAAAAACCGTGTCTTAATGTAGACATGACATACTATCTACAAGGTGTTATTGAAGAAACGCAAAACGATTTTTCGCCACAACCGATTTTTATTGAAATTAATTGATCCAGCAACTTTTTTTACGTTCATACATTATGTTTAAAGATAGTTGTATTTGTGTTGCCCTGAATATTCTGATAGAACGGCTGCTATCTTAATTTCCTTCGTATTGAATTTAGTATGTAAATAGGGTGCGTGGTTTTTGTGATAAATTATAAATGTAATTGTAAAATACTATTTATTTGACAAATATAACCTACTTTAAAAATTAATTAATGATCAACTAATTCTACTCTAGAACCTGGATAAACTACTTTCAGGTTTTGCGTTAATTCAACACCTAACGTTTGTATGTATATAAAACGATACCATGTTTGTTTTTTCATGAAACACATAAAATCTTTAACATAATTATTATGTATGCATGAAACGTTAAGCCCGTTTGATCCCAATAAGGTTAGAATTTCGTAAAATCCTTTCCTAGCAAGCCATTAGAAACACTGCCGAAGTTTCAGGTTTCTAGCTTCAGCGGGTCAAGCTCAGCGTTGATTGGCGACTACTAAAATATGAAAAAAACGGACGCATTTGCAATGGTATCCAGTCATATTACTTGATACCCACGACCACACATCCTAACTTTTCCATGTAGTAGATTTAAAGTTGAATATGTCTGCTATCTAATGGTATTTCTTTTAATTGATTAAAGACGAGTGTTGTTGAGACACATGTAACGAAACCTAACGAAACTAACTACGGAAAATTAATGTAGTTATAAATTGACATTATAAAAAAAACGTAAACTTTTACATTCAAAGAGTAGCCTAAGCTACCAGCTTACCATACCGTTTCACTAAGCTTCATTGATGCATCAAAAAAATTTCCGGCAAACAGCCTACTTTTAAAATATTTGGAAATACGTCCTTAAACAAAAAAAAGAGCCAACACTTAGTTTTTTTACGGAATTTATTCTTTGTAATCATTTAGAAATATGGCAAAAGCACTCAGTACTTGTAACATGTCTTTACCTATTTGCCGACTAAACGTTTATATCTTTGAAAAGTCGCGTTCTTTTACATGTTGAGCAGAAATCCGAAAGCTTTTGATGTGTTGTGCCCTCGAGAGCAGCAGCAATAACGTTTGTACCTAGTACTTGGATCAATATTGAATGAAATGATTGCGATAGAGCACTTGCGTCGGTGCAACTAAACGAAGAGGAGAACTAAAAATAGAGCACTATTGTACTATGATTTACTGGATGTGGATCAGTGGTCAGCTACGGCTATACATTTTCTGCTATTACAATGCTGAATGTGTAAGGCGGTAAATCCACAACTAGGAGAGCCACAATACAGAGCCCAGCTGAGGACGGCAATTAGTTGAGTAGGTTATCGATTACCCGTGTTTTTTTTTGTCCCAGAACAACATTTTTCCAACAAATGAACACATTTTAGCTATACGTGTGCAACTCTCAGCACTGATCAAAAAACAGACTCAGTAAGTAATGGATAAACACTTGAAAAAAAAACAAAATAACAAATTTTGCTAAGTAGATTACGGTTCAGGAGGAAAAAACAGATACTTTCTTTCATTTCCGGTTCGATAGGGACATGCCCCCATAAACAATGCGTAGCTGCAAGGCTATAGATAGCTATATCAGAGAGTAAACAAACGGCGCAGATATTACACATGCTTTGTTTACAATTTTATCAGCAACGTGATCAATTCTGTGATGCGATATAATGAGATTACGAAGAACTGTTATATCACTAGGTAAACTGTCACATTCTTAGTAATATCCGTACGAGGAACAGATTAAATTGATATCTTCAGCTAAGTATAACAACAGATTCACTCGGGTGTTAAAATTTGATTGGAGAAGCATTCATACTTTTCTAACAACACAAAACTTTTTTCTAAAATTTTAGCACACAAAAATTCTTGGTAGAGATTGTAGGTACACATTTATTTATTTCTGTACCTCGTAACAGGATCCATAATCCCCCGTGATTGGATTGTACGCCGCCTTTAGTAGAAGCCAGACACAATAAACCGTCGAAAATTTCCTTTCCTTAATTCAATGCAAGAAAACTGATTCAGATACTTCCACCAGGAAATTCGAGTCAATTAAATTGCCTGAATCTTGAAATACCTACATATATAAAGTTTTTAGCTATTTTCCGCCGTGGATTACAAATGTTTATTTATACTTATTGATAAATCATAATGCGCAACGCAAAAAACGCAATTTCTAGGAAATTTGTATTGGTCTCTCGAACTGAATAATATCAACAAGTCAATCCTTTATTATTCTGATAACCGTATCAATACACAGACAGCTTCCTGTTTAAAAAAATGATCATCTGATTTATAGATAAACGTCCGGAATAAGATAGGTAGTGAAACAAACCGTTTGGTATACATAGAGATAGTTTCAGCAAAGCTGGGGCTTGTAGCTAGCTTTGCCTGATTTAATTACGACAAAGTTAACACAGCCCAGTCACCGTTAAACGTGTTAAAACAATTTGATTGCGGTTTTCAGTTCAATATATATAGACTGAATTCATTACTATAACACTTGTTTATGTTCGAGCTTGTGTGACACTCATTACAGATAGAGTGCTGGATACAAGTACCTTTCGACATAACATTAAACTTTATTCATATTTTGCTGTAAACGTTATAACGTACATTAACATTAATTGTTGTGATTTATTTACAATTTTGTGTATTCGTATTACCGTCACGTTCCTACCTGAGCTCGGGTGCACGTGTGTAGTACTTTCCATTAATGTAGGTATGTCATATTAAATGGAAACGGGTAAATTCAAAAGCAAAAATCTACAAAAAGGGTTATACCTATTACGTACTAGCTGAACCGGCGACTTTACCCGTGAGAAAAGTTCTCAATTCTCCGAGCTGATAGTATTAATGTTAATCTATGATAGTTACCTCTGCCTGTACCAATACCAATTTCATCTAAATTCGTTTAGCCCTTGCGTCAAACAAAACTTTTTCATTCATAGTACCTACTTAGGTATTCGTGAAAGAGATACTTACGAGCTCTAGAAAACGACCTTGTCTTGTGGCTTTATGACGCATCCGCACTAAGTATATAAAGCTGAGAACTAACCTTTACAGTCATTAGTCCTTTATCCTTTTATATAAACAAACGTTAGTGCTAAAAAAATAAACGAAGTTATAAACAACGACTTCTCAAATCAGTTATTTTGTCAATAGCCTTTTTGATTTATTTTCGGTTGGAAAATGACCACAGATCGTGATGAAACAATTGTCACCTTCGACATAGTTACCACCGTTTTGGAGGCGACACACCGACTACAGCATTTTCTCGGCGACCATCACCCCGGATTGTTTCTGTGTATGTTTGTGTTAATTATAAAATATATTAAAAAATACAGTGTTTTATGGCTAATGCCGTAACGACCTTTTGAAGTGATAAAGTGCTTCTTACAATCAATAACAATGTGACTGCAAAATCTGTGTGTTCTGTGATATTAATTAGGTGTATATTTATGTACTTGTATCCGGAGCCTTATGTCGAATGTGAGTAGCGCTAGTTAAATCCAATGTTAATTAAATGTTTCCACCGCAAAGGGAAAACTACTAATTACCGCAAACTTCGGAAAACCCCTTTAACCGACCTATATTATAGGATGATTACCTGTTTTAGTAATTCATAAAATAAGCCTAGGAAAAGTGACGTAGTACAAATATCAAAACTACTCAATAAATAGGTACCATCGTGTCGTCATTAATCATGTCGTAATAGGTTTGACGTACAGACTTGACCCACAGAGGTGTGTCATGGCGAGTCATACGATTGTTAATAGTACTATTTTAGATATGTAATCAACTTTTCATTTCATAAATTTATCCCATACATTATCTTCAGTCCGTTGATTGTAATTTGAGAACACGTCCACAAATGAGCATCAATATGAAAACAAAGTATTCTCAAAAAGTTCTCACAATTTATAAATGACTAAAACGTGCCGCTTCTATTTGGAGCGTGACAGGTACTAATGAGTGCCAATGTTGGTTCCCCGTCATGAGTGGAATTCAGGACGCGTGCTGTCACTCGCTACTCACTGCTTCCAGGAAAAAGCTAAATGTAGGACACCGTCGGTGTAACCGCCAGTTGTCATTCCACAGATGAAACACATCCCTTGCGCGAACTCCTCCAAGAAAAAACTGTAGGGTTTCATGTCCCTTGCCTATTACGGACTTTTCATTTTTATGTTCTTAAACATACACGTGTATTAAAGGTACACGAGTGGTTGTTATTTGGCACCAACGCGTACATAATTCGATCAATCGATTAAGCAACGGTTAAGCGATTAGCTTAGGGAAAAAGTTAAATGGTTCGTATACCTCCTCGGGGCTTAAAATAGACGCCTGATCATTCCGATCAAGCCGAGACCAAGGTTCAGTAATCGTGTCAGAAAATGCAAGATAATGAATAATGCGGAAACGATTTTTTATTTTTGTAACTATGTCATACCGGTCAGTTGTTTAGTTTGCTTTTTTCGAGCCCTGTAGGTATCTACTTCCAATACATAAACTTTTTTGTACTTCTTTAGGTACATTTACAAAATAAATTTGTTGTTTTGAAACGCGCGTTGTGTTAACTTTGGCGTATACGTTGGACGAGGAAAGTCAATCTCATTTTATTTTAAAAGTGTTATTTCAATTCTAAACTCCACGAGTAATATGAAACCTTGAATGATGAATATATATTTTCAACCGCAGATCCTTGTAATATGCAAAGCAATGTAAATATATCTTTTCATTTGTGATTATCTTCTGCACGGTTAAGTTCTTTTGACGAAGTGCTAGCTAATTTAGTTTGTTCTAGTTTCCTCGGTGGCTGGAGGCCGTAACCATGAGCTATATCACTCTTTGCGATATTTCAATTTTTTCAACATGTTACCATTTCTACAGAAACAATTTTTCCTCCGTCAGTTACGTATTTGTCATGTTGTATCCAGTAACAGCTCTGTCACATGTATCCGAATGAAACGGTCGAGCTTATTGTCAAACAAATATTTATTTCCTCGGTACTATTTGTTAATATCAAGGTTGCTACGGATATAGAACGGAAGATTCAGTTTCATATGATTTTTCAAGTACTTCATTATTTTCACGTAGACTGGGAATAAAAGAAAATAATACCTAAATACGATGTCAAAGTCAAAAGAGGAATTCGTGACTGCTTGTACTTAATCTTAATTATTATCTGTACATTCAGTAAATTTGGGTGGCTGAGACTGAGCGGTTATGTCAAACAAAGATGCCTCTGGGCTCGACTCATAAAAGAAAAGAAATAAAGGTCATTGACCTTATGTTAGATCCAAAGGTAATTTTTTTCTATTTGCCTTTTAATCTTACACTTCCATCCTACATGGCCTCGTACAAAACACTTTGAACCTAGAGCTATAGCGTAATTCCTTTAAGCTAGGCTCACTGCAGTGACCACGTAACTACTGCTTGTATTAAACCTTCAGTATTTCAAGAAAATCTACCTCTGTTATTTGGGGAGCCTTTATAAATTTAGTCACAAGAAAATGTAAGAGAAACTATATTACCTTGACGCAATTTTTACAAAGGTCTATGTATTGTAAGAAATATATGAATGATTTCATCGATTGATATCTTGGTAAAAAATTCAGAAATTTATGTTTTGCACGTGCTTAACTTAAAAGCTATAATGTAAACAATACTCGGAACACGATTGTGAGAGGGCAGAGGTCGTGATACAGAGCTGAGAAGTAGTCTACTGCAGCAGTTTAAAAACATATTTTATCAGGATGACCCTTAAAACGTGGAACAAAAATCTCAGTGAATCTCTTGAATGCGAATTATTCTCGTTCGTGGCATAACGGGGTATAAATAATAAATACGAACATGAATCGTTTGTGTAGATATTCTTTATGGGTCTGTTTACCTGAAGGAGGAAAATAATACCTTTTATCCCGACAGATTGCATTATTACTCAATGGAAATTATCCATTTTGTATAAACTCAAATTATTCCATAAAACGTAAGTAAATAAAATGAGGAAAACAGCAGGGACCCAAACTTAATACCGAAAAGTACAATAAAATATATACATCGTGTCCCAGAAAGTAGTGTCAAGCGGAAGTCCAGAGGTAGAGCACCCTTAGATGTACCCGAATCACCCCCATGTATGTTTCGCGATTTTTTGTAGTTTTCGAGTTATGATTTCTTTTCATGTTTTTAATGACAAGCAACAAAACTCTAACTTTAATTAAATTTTTGTTCGTAGTCTCATGAATACATGATAAAATGCGTGTTCTATTCATCTAGTTTGGAAAAAATAACTATTCACGACACTATGATCAAAAATGTCATTAAAGTCAGAGTTTGGTTAAGACATGAAAAGAAATCATAACTCGAAATCTACAAAAAATCGCGGAACAAACATACATGGGTGTGATTCGGGTACCTCCAAGGGTGCTCTACCTCTGGACTTCTGCTTGACACTACTTTCTGGGACACGGTGTATAATGGAACTAAGTTATAAAATTAACAAAGTCTCCTGTCAACACTAACTTTCAGTGTCTTAACTAAACCGTAGGTTGATTCTAATGAAAGGAAGGAACGATTACACTGTATTATTACGATATTTAAAAAAGATTTCATTCGAAGACGAAATGAGGCGCTAGTCAACATTTAAACTACCCGCTGATCAGTCTACCCTAGCAGACAACTCGTCACTATCAGTATTATTTACATTCAAATAAGGTCAAAATGAAGTCAGAACTCATATTATCTGATGAAGTACTATTAATTTGTGACGCACGGGATCACGGTATGTTGCTGTGATCACTACACATAAACAACGTGAAATTAATCTGTTCTGATCATATCCTTTAACAAGAATATATATTAATCATTGTTATGTTTATTACTTGACAAGGTCTAGAACTCTAGAATGAATCGATATTTTTTTTCACATAATTATGTAGAACATTTTATCAGCAACATTGAAAATATAATCGAATTAATATTTTATCGGTTCTCTCCGTACATTCGGATAGTTTGCTTTTGTTTACATATTGATTAAAAAAAACTTATACAAATAATTAAGGTGCCCTCCCGGATTTCGACATAGCTATTTTTTCGTTATTATACTCGAATAAAAAACATTACACTATAGATAATGCTCTTGCGGTGGTTGCGTTTTGTCAGTCCAGTTATTTTCAAATTAATTAGCCTACACACATGTTCCTTAGAAAAATACAGTAAAATTATTGTGCTTAGTGTAATGTAGCATGAATTTAATGTAATTTTGTTTGTTCCAGACGAAGCCTACATGAAGCTAGCCTTAGAAACCGTGGAGGAGCTGGACTGGTGCTTGGACCAGCTTGAGACCATACAGACACACCGCTCCGTCTCCGATATGGCTTCACTCAAGGTCAGTAACTGCACCGTTACAATACATGTACGGATTCACTGCAATATTTTACAGCTAAAGACAAAAGATATGACATTGAAGTAATATTTTACATGCTCTGATTATATTGACATGAGCAAGACAAGATGATTGATCTATACCCGTCATATATACGTCAAAGATAAGCTATGATGGGATATTAGTTAAATAAGTAACAGAATAAAGTTCATGGCTGAGCACTATCTCTTGAGATACATTCACTTTGATTGGGGGATAGGGTCAACACACTGTGTAACCCTCCACAACTACCACAATCATTGCAAATGTATTTAGTTTTTTTTTATTTAATTCTTGACTTGGTCGCGTTTGACCCTCGTCGCACCTAATAGTAAGCCCAGACAGGGTTTAAGATGGAGCACACGAATCCAAGTAACAGATATATAGAGGGATTCCCCTATACCCCTCTGGCTCTCACAAATACACGACGGAACACAGTAAACTGCTTGGCGCCGAACTTTAATGTGAGAGTGGTAGCTAGCCAGGCGAACTGTGAAGATCCTACCAACAACAAGTAAAATAAAAAAAAAATATTACAGTTTCGTTACTTTTATTGTTTGGCCGGTGACCTTTCAGGTCGAGCCAATAACTGCTCGTTTACGTAGAAACGGTCCATAAGGACAATCTACAAGCAGTCCAGTACAGAAAAAAAGAAAAAGAATAAACTTGTACTGTACCTTCTTTACCAAGTCCTTGTAAGTTGTCAGTGGTGAGAAATAAACTATTTTTTTTTACTTATTTTATAAACGCAAAGAAATAAAATATAACTCAATGCTAAAACGGTAATGTTATTTTCAAACACGTTGCACTTGCAATAGTAATAAAATCATTTTTTTTTTAATCTAAGCTGTATTTTCCAATTTAATGCCATGCGATGTAGCTATTAAGAATGGACCTTTTGGAATTGAGCAGTGTGTTAAGTCATTTTGGTCAATAATTTTACCGACCTCATTAAAAATTAGTTCTGTATTACGCGCTACTTATAACCAAAATGTCTAATCTGATAAGCAACTTAACCGGGTGGCAGGTAAACCTCGACACGTGCATTTCACAAAGATCAAATGATATCAAATATTAATGACTTTTTCTTGTCATCAAGTTATCTATACAAATTAGTCTTAAAATAACTGCAGTTAATCAAATTGCGTCTTTTATTTAAATATAATAAGTAGTTCAATGATAACTACATATCTTTATGTATCTAAGATTATGGCTATTAATAGTAATTAGGTTATTGTTACAAATATTACTTACTAGGACACAGAACTAGAACGAATTACGCGTAAAATATCATAAACTGTGAAGGGAAAAAGTCCATTTCACTTTCTTACTAAATCATTTTTTTTTTTCGAAACTTATGTGATATTATTTATCACGTATAACTAAGGTATATCACACATAGGTTTGGAATGTGAGAGACAATGTACTTTCATCAAACGTCTTATCATGATTTATGATGATGAAGATATTGCTCACGATAATTCACTAGAATTATAATTACTGTCACTGAATTGAGACACCAAAATACCCAAGACGTGATCAACCATGCGGTTCTTCTTAAAAATTCTTTAGAACTCTACGTCAGAACTCATTACAATTGTCTCTCGTTACTATTTATACTATACTACGCAGAATCTAAGAGGAAAACTCTATACCTACTCAAACATTTTCACTGAACAAGATTCTAAAGTTCTACAGCTTTTCCCTCTAATCAATTACATTAGATCGTACAGTGATTAAGAAATTGATTACTCTAATTTTCCTTCGTTAATGAGTTTCTCAATTATTTTAAATTGATCATTGAAAACAGGAGAGTAATGATTTATTTCAAGATTAATACATAAGAAATAAATACAAATTGACCATTAAACGCGTTATTATTTCATATCATGATATCAAAATACATGTTATTAAATTCATAAGAACTATTTACAAGAACAGCAAGTAATCTGTCATTAACATTGCTAAGCCTCACTCACGTACACATATGATTGCGATAAATCATAAGAATCATGAATGAACCGAGGGTGTAAGCATGTGCATCTCAAACGTGATAATATCATGAATAATGATAAATCAATCTAGGGGATTATCCAATAGCAATGGAAACTTACAGATAGAATAACTAAGGGAACTTGTGAATTAATAAACATTCGTTTGACAAATATGTATGTTTTATTGTTAAGATGTGACATGTTGTATCAGCGTGTCGTAGTTTATGGCACAGTAACGTTTCATCACAGTTAACAATTATAATGCTTTAAATAATTCACATGCTAGAGCTACTGATCATGACATATTTTCAGTTTGCAAAGCCATAATAACATTTTATATACCAGGTATAAGGGACGATGTACCGAAAATTGAAACAGTGAATTCAGCCTATTATCATATAATTAATTACATTATTCTGAACTGAAAATAAGTGGAAATTTTGCTCGGAATTTTCTGACTTTTCCGATTTTCTTTTCATAAATTTTACATTTCTCTGCTGTAAAATAAGCAATCCTATTATGACACACAGCACATTGCAAAAATAAAATGTATTTTTTAGTAAATCGGAAAATCCGAAAGATTTCGTTGATATTTTCCACGGATTTTCAATTCAAAATAATGAACTAAATTCACTGTGTCAATTTTTGGTAACCTGTCCTTTACACCCAGTTTATTTACCTGTCAAAACACTTATTGAAATATAATAAAACATAGACAAATTAGCAATTTTCATTAAATTCGGAAAATTCCTAGAAAAAAAAAACACTTTTTTCGGTTCAGAATAATGGGCTGAATTCACTGTTTCAGTTTTCGGTACACCGTCCCTTACACCCAGTAATATCTTAGTTTATATCACAAAACAACAAGGGCAAATTCTACAGTGATAGTGTCGTGATGGCAACGCTTTGTGAATGGATGGCTGGAAGTTTGGGTACAGTTGCATACTGTTGTTAATCTTTCTTGGTTTTATTTTAAGATACTCATGGTCTAATATACAAGGTTAGTCGGAAAGGAGGTACTAATCTGAAAGGCTGTTAAAGTACACACAATAATGAATAACTTTTGTTCAACAACTTTTCCCAAAAGTCAATAGTTTAAGAGAAATAGCTGTTCAAAAATTTTATAAAAAATACGCTAAAATCTATCTATCTTCAGCTACGAGCAGCTGTCTATACATTTTAGATCATATTTGAGGTCACGGAATAGACGCTCCATTTTCTGATTTCGTAACTAAAGAAGGGTCGAAGAATTTTTGAAAAAACGAAAACAAATATAATTTTGCATAGAAATAAAAATGATCGAATTTAGAAATTTTAACACTTGCTTTAAAATAGTCATTAGTGATACTTTAAGAGGCCTGCGGATTAGTACCCCCTTTTCGACTAACCTTGTATTGTTCCAATATAGATCAAGACTTACAGTTTAATTTATTGCTGTAAACACTTGTCAGCACTTTTTGCCAGTGTATTGACATGATGCGTTGGAATGGTCTAACTTATTTGACGGCATCATAGACTGTTATCGATATTGGGATTTTACCAAACCCCCATTTCAAAGAATCAATTTGGTAACAACGTCTTAACGTTACGTGTCTATAATAAGTGTATGATAATAGTTTACCATCATAATAATGGAAAGCCCGTTAAGATGTGAGGAACACCGTTCTGCGAATGCTTTGAAGGTTTACCTTACTAATTCCATTAACGTTTTGACTGAATCATTATTTATTTGCCTTTCAAAGTCAAGGGCCCAATTCTCCTAAAATAAATCTTGATAAATCGCAACCGAACCAAGGCCGAACCATTCATTCAGACAGTTTTCAATTTCAAAAGCTGTCAAATTGTTTAACACAAAAAAACAAAACCAATAATTTTGACAGTTTTCGTAAACAAAAACTGACTGAGGGTTGTGCTTCGTTTGCGTTTGGCAACAATTTTGTTAGTCGAATTGGCCCAGGTCTAAAAACGTGTCTGATAATTTGATTTTCAAAACTTGTAGGTAGTAGTAAAACTTGAGTAAAATTTTTGCCAGACCAAAAAAGCCTTTGCAGTAAATGTTTTTTCTTATTGAACACATATTTTCTAACTCCGTAAAAGTATTACCACAAGAAAGGCCTACTGTTCGCCAAAGTCCTGAAAAAAATTGATAGCTCTGATAGCTTTTTTTATGTTTTTTTTCTATGCGAAATGATTGAAAAAAAAAACAATAACTGGTAACTTTTGAACCGTAATAAATTGCACCGACAGGGTTAAAAAGCTTGGAAATGACATTGCCCACGCCCCTATTCGATTTGACCCATACTTCCAGGGACACTCAGTATGTATTGTAATGTAACAGACGGCCCTAGGATCTCCTGAGAGCACGTCTGCTACACCAGTTGTAAAGAATGTGTAGAGCATTCAATACCTAGTACGTAAATAACAAAAATAGAAATGGCTAGAGAATAAGAGGCAGGACTGCGACTTACTACTTACTTACTGCGAGGACTTGGAGTAGTCAGCGAGTTCCTTCTTGTAGTTACGGCATTCGCCAATGGCCCACACAGCCATTTGATAGAAACCGGCGGCAGCAAACAGACCGGCTGTAGCATATCTAGTCATGCGGGTAGCTGACAGCCAGTCCGATCGCCGATCTCGTATGTGTAGCAGGAGACGAAGTGTAAGAGAAGGAAGAAGGGGTTACCCTCGGGCACCGGAATGCATCTCACTTTGGTACCATGGGAGCGCAGGTTCTTGGATAGGTGGTGGAGGCTATGAAGGTGATACTACAGTATAATACACATTATACGATTTTTTTTGGATATTTTTGTTTAATACATTTTACAATCGTACTTTAGATAACGAAGCTTTGAATGTAGTTCAATTAAAAGTACCCACTACTATAATATTTGAATATACTTAATTTTATAATTGGTTAACAACCAAATCTTGTTAAAATTCTGCAAGCAAAATATATTTTGTTGCTTACCTTATATTTTGAATCACGTCCCAAGTTAAATATAAATTTCCGCGCCTTCGATAGCACGTCAATGTTCAAGTTCAAAGCCTCTTTGAGTCGGAAAAGTTTTAATGATTTCGAAGCCAAAAGACTTACTATTCATATATATTTTTCTTGGTAGACGAAATTTTGGTCAACTTATATCTAATTTATTTCTCACAAATTAATTACCGTACACCTTAAACATTATTAAATAGACACGTAGGTACACATAGGTATCTGATCCAGCTTAATTAAAACCGCTACATTCAAAACTGAAACCTGCCACATTTCGAATTCTAATAAAGATGTAATGTTATCTCAAATTAAAATTCAAGTCTATCATTCTCCTTTCAACTGTAAATATGCGTAGATTCATTAGAACTTTAAATAGTTGAGGGATGAGTTTTAATTAAAGGATCCCATTCAACTATCAAGTTATTTTAGACTTAATTTTATTTGAACAGAGGCCATTGTGTTCTGTCTCAATTGTTATTTACTGGGGCAAGTTTAATTAGGACACGACTGGCTAGCATTGCACCACTTTGTACCGCTTCATATTGAGTGAGAGGCAGTTAGTTCCTGGTGGATCGATGCATTTGACGTCACAATGACGCGAACACTTTAATATTTTTTGCCTGACTACACAACGATTTACGACCTAATGTTTAAAGAGCTTTTTTTGTTAAATACGTACGTACATACGTTGCTGTACTGATTGACGAAAGCACGAAATATTGTTACGCAGATGTAGAATATAAGTATACCTACGAGACTTACAGATGGTTGCGCAAATCGAGAAAGAAAATTATTATGTGCACGTCTATCGGAAAGTATGTAAACACTTATCAAGATTTTAATTTATGATGATTGCCTACATTATGATAATTGCCAGCACAGCGTTCAAACACTTCAGCAATATTTTTAGTGGAAGCAAAAGCATCGCTTCATTTTCATTCGAACACTAACTAACTACTTCATTTCCAACCATCCAGCTGTTTGTCTGAACCTCTATATTTCAATAAGAAAACTTTCCTTTATAAATGTATGTAAATGTCAGGGTCGGTCCTGTGTGACCTTTGTGAGCTTTGTGTAACGATCTAATTCTGGTATATGAGTTTCTTAACGAGTGTGGCAATGATTACTGAACCCTGGATAACTTCCTCTAAGGGTATATAGTAATCGGCTGTTGGCGCTGGCAGTAACATGTGTGCGTGACGTCGTATCATTAAAAGTGAAGGGCAGCCCCGCCATACCCTAGTGAATGACGCAAAACCCGAGTCCAAAAAATAATGCGTGTATCATATACAAATCTAAAGTAATATATCACAGTTAAATCGTCTATTTATGGATGCAGTAGATACGCACGAACGTATATTCGATTCGACATTGATACGTAGGTATTCGATTTATTGTAGAGTAGAATTTAACCACACCTCTATTCCGAGTAGATTTTAAGTAATAAACAAAATATTTTGGAGATTGCTCTTCATTCGTCTTTTCATCTTTTCCTCACTGGTTTTACAATTCCTCTTGAGAACATAAAAATTAAGTACGTTTCTAAGTAAAATAACTAATAAACTGTCGGTTGGTTAATAAAATCTTTAGTGAATACTAAAATGACAGGCACGGGTGTTTATAATGTTATTCAAAATCTCTGTTAAATATAAATCTAATTTGAATGTTAAACTACGACAAAATAAGACTAATTTCAAATAAAATTACACAAAAGGGTCGTTCCCAACTCCATTTGTATAAGACGTGCCTGCCCGGTTCGCATTTAGCTCAGTATCGGAGGTAAAACTTGAAAAACCAGCGTCGTAAAATTACATTTTTAAATCTTCCGACTGTTTCAGTACTTTGTCTGGTTTTATTACTCAGCATCCTTGGAAAATACAAAGTAAAACAAAACAGACAGCGATTTACAATGACTTGTCAGTTGTGACGAAGAGAATGTGTATCGGCTAATAGAATTAATCCGCGTTAACCATTCGGAAGGTTGTGCGTGTAGTGGGCTTCATCATGCAATAATAAGCGATAATACATTTTTATAGTGTGTCGTGTGCGCGGGTAAAGGTCCATGGAATGGACGGCGGGTGTCCCCTACGCTCGCGCAGTCACGTACGCAGCGCTAGGGCAACGCGACGCGGCCGCCCGCCTTGAGACAGATCAATCGTCTCGTGACACATTTGTATCTTGAATACTTTATCTCAAATCAAACTGCAGATGAACTGAAAGCATTGCACTTGATATCAGATCTTTTTTTAGCTGGAATCTGAAATCAAATATGATTAGATTACTTTTTATCTTGACCACCACCATAAAGACACGAGTATCTCTCGTCTCAGTAATCCGAACTAAACAATACCACTGAACAATAGTATGCGTCACAATAGTATTGCGCCTTTCCCTATCATTATTATATTTACCTGAAAAGTTTTCCTCCATCATATTAAATCTACATCCTTCACAATTCTCACGATCCGTACGATAAATAGAATGAAAATTCGCTGAAATGCTAACAGCCGCCTACACGCCACAAATCGGGTATTTCGCCTGAAATATATTATTGAATGGAAATACAAGCTTCAAAAGAAAATATGTTTTGTATGGGATTCCACGGTTTTGATAACCACACACTTTGAAGTTGTGTTAGTATTGTCCCAAGAAGAATCAATATGAAACATCAGATCTTACATAATACTTTTTAACACTACAACATATTCTAAGAGAATTCGGAAAGGTCGTGTTTGTATTTAACTGTTATGAACATGTTATCATTCGTAAACATGATTACAGCCCTTGAAACGTACATTTCTAGAAATAATATATTATTGCAATCCACGTCATCGCCACATTCGCCTTTCATTCATCGAATTGTGTACATTCTAAGACTCATAGTTTATGTAATCCAAACTTTCATTGTCGTTACTGCATCTGACACAATGAGGGTGATCGTTACATATAACTTATTTGTATACAAGGTGAGCTAGTATTGCCAGGTCCTACGGAAAATGTAAGTAAAAGTTTTTTAAATTGGTACTTGGTGATTAAGGCTGATAAAGTAATTAATCATTTATCCAACCGGATGAGATAAATATATGTATAGATCAACATATTTCTCAAAGAAGTAACCAAGGCTGTCCTAAAAAATAAAGAAATTGCGTCTACTAAAATTAATTTTGTAATTTAAATCGAACGCATGTTATTCGGTCTTCCCATGTAGGTTCACAGAGCAACATGTTTCCATGTAGAATTTTATACCCTCTGAAAACGTGAAGGTTTCATGAAAGAAACGGGGCATCTGGCAACACTAACCTATCTGACCCGGTTAACGTGTGACGTCTATTCCGACCTCAAGCGTGGAGCGCCCGCCCGACGCGACGACCACGAAGGTTGACATGAGTTTCCCGCCACAACAAAACGGTATTAGAAAATAACTACGTGTTCTAGATTTAAAAACTTAATTGACTGTTGTCCCCATTTTTAATGAATGAGTATTTCAAAGAGGCTGATTGAAATGACAATATTTCAGTAAGATTCCCCCGGGTGTTGGTCCCTCTGTGCTGGAGATCGGGGACTGTTTTTCCCTGACGGAGTTTAATTATCTAATCACACTCTGATCTAGGTAGATCTAAAATACCTAAGCAAGGTTAGTCGGAAACGGAATACTAATTCGCGGGCCACTTAAAGTATCACTGACGAATGTTTTAAAGCAAGCGTTAAAATTTCAAAATTTAATTATTTTTATTTCCGTGCAAGATGTTTTTAATTTAGATTAAATCTACATCCCTGATTTAGTCACAAATTCAAAAAATGGAGCTTCTAATCCGTGATCCCAAATATGACCTAAAATGTAAACACAGCTGACCATAGCTGGCTTTAGATACATTTCAGCGTATTTTTTATGAAATCTTTATACAGCTACTTCTCTTAAACGATTAACGTTTGTAAAGAATTGTAGAACAAAAATTATTCATTATTATGAATATGAATGTACCCTGAACCTGGGGTGCATGAAAAGAGCCTCCACGAGTGACGATACTTAAGCACGTCTGGCGCACCCTGGGCAGTCAGCCCCGCTACCATCCTTGCTGACTGGCTAATCTTTTCACCACAGCATGAGCTATTTTCCTATAGCTCGTGCTGACACGAGAGAAGAAGAAGAACCCTTTCGGATTAGTACCCCCTTTCCGACTAACCTTGTACAAATAGGAAAATCTCTAAATACATATTCACGTACATTCAATGGGTACTTACAAGCGTAATCATGTTAATAAGGAAATAATAGTGTGATAATAAATTGATTATTCATTTATGATAATTGCCAATGCATTTGTGACGTATATTATTAACACGTCACTTTTATAGGCACGCCAACTGTTCTTAGTAGTCATGTTGATAATTTCACATGGGGCACATCTTTAAGCAACCTTTGAGTCCTAAAGTTTACCGCGATATAGATAACGCGAGTAGGTACCTACGTAACTTAGTCATGAATCATTCGAATGCAAATATATTTATTTTATACATTGGCTATTGTAATTACATTTTCGTCACCTAGTCGTCTGCGAACGTGTTTTTGTGAATGTGTAATTGGTACATATATTATGCTTTGAAAGTGGTCTCTATTTCAAATCCAAAAAAAAAAACAATTTGTTTAAAAAAGATTAAATATAAAAAAGGAAAACGCTAAATTGAGATAAATTTATGAATACGGTTATAGGACTGAACATTTCCAAAGATGAAGAATATCTAGCAGTTATGTGATATTTGAATATTTGTCTTATATTAAATACGTATAAATATTACCATTGAGATCTAAATTTAAACTATACGATCTATTTCCTATCGTCGCAACGTCAATGCAATACAAACAAGATTCGAGAAGTAGTCACGGTCAACCCGCCTCGTGAACTAGACATCATTACGTAATTTATTTTAACTACGTAGGCACATAATTTATA
Source organism: Amphipyra tragopoginis (assembly GCA_905220435.1). Taxonomy (NCBI): domain Eukaryota; kingdom Metazoa; phylum Arthropoda; class Insecta; order Lepidoptera; family Noctuidae; genus Amphipyra; species Amphipyra tragopoginis. The sequence continues at coordinate 17,071,934 of HG991997.1, forward strand.
TACTACATCATACTATTATAAAATTACTGTGCTTGATCTTGAAAATCTTGAACAAATTCACAACACTAAGTAAATTCTACGCGTAATATTAAGCAAACCGATCGAACTAAAGTTCTAAACTGAGAAAAAAGTAAACTGAGAAGCTTCTGTTTAAATACTAACATCAAAAAAAATATCAAATTACTAGGTAGGTATTGATTATATTATTAATGATTGTTAACTTTTATGCAAATAGTATACATGTATTACATTATTAGATTATTGCACATAATATCGGGGAATAAAAAAAACATACGGGAAGTGTGTAGGTAGTAGTCTTTTGTTATCAGCATCACTGCAAGCGAGGACGCAGTCATTCATAACACAGCTATAAAATATTCTAGTAAATTATCTACTACTCATAACATTCGCATAATAATAATTATGATGTATCCAGAAGCACCAACTCAAATGCTCAAACTACTGAACTAATAATGTAGTGTGTAAGTAAACACTATCAATATTTTCAAGCTAGTTGAATGAAGCGTATTATCATAATCTAGGTCAGGGCTGTCCACCATCGTTAAACATCTGAACATATAACTTTACTTGTTTACGTCTATGTAATCGTACATCTGAATCTTATCTTGGCACAATCACTCCTTTTTATAGGGAATAATTAATTTATACTATTAGACAAATTAGTAAAGCCTTATGCAGTAGACATTAACACTGCTTATCTATAATAAATAACATATTTTTTTTGATCTGTATCATAATGCTATATTAATATCTTATGTAATATCAGTGTATACAAAAAAATAACTAAGATAAACTTATCTTTATTTATGAAATATCAATGTCTAAGTTGCAAAGCGGTAATATCAAATATTAGAGTTAAGTACTACGTTCTAATATATCTACGTCATAGGCGTCGCGCGACATACGCAGAGTAAACTCTACCTAAAGGCCTCTACACACCAAAGCCGCCGGCCCGGCGGCTTCACCCGGCAGGTTATTGCCAGCGGGTTATTGCGTCCAACTAAGCGAGGGAACATGACGCAAAACAATTAGTGAGGTCCGCCAGGCTTGTTTTGCATCATGTTCGCTCGCTTAGTTGGACGCAATAACCCGCTGGCAATAACCTGCCGGGTGAAGCCGCCGGGCCGGCGGCTTTGGTGTGTAGAGGCCTTAATAAGGTAAATTTTCATTTCAGAGCGGGAATTTCCTACTTATTGGACCATTCCATTAGGTAATATCTATGTAGTTCAAAATTGTGAAGCTGTAACATGTGATTCGGGACTTCACATTTGAACCTACAAGTTACTAAATGAACACAAAAACTACTCATCCTCTAAGATATTCTAGTGTTTTCTTATGATCCCAGTGAGATTCAACTCTAAAATCAGCATCGTTCTTATTATATAGCTGAACGTTCTTTGCGTCTTTCTATGTTATAAATCATCCCGGACAATGCATATTTTAGCAATAATGCAAAGTCACTTCTCTGCGGTATTGTCATGTGCGTAACTTTCAGAGAATTTAACACGTGGTACTACTTATTCCTTATACACAAAATTTATTTATTTAGTAAAGTTTTTTATCTATGACCTTTGTCCCATGAAGAATTCCCGTAATTACCACAATACGTCTGCAATATTTTCCAACTCCAATATGTATTTTAATCTAACCGCTAACTTTAACCACAAATCGTAAGCAAATACCCAGCAAATTATTTGAAAATATAATGTGTAACGAAATCCATGTTTAGAAGAGATGTTTACCTACATTAAAAATACTTGAGACTGAAGTAGGAAAGTACGTTCAAACATTCCATTCCAAGCCTTGAATGCCATTATTAAAATAACACAAAATAAATTCGTTTATTACAAAGATTACACGAACAAATCTTTGAATGCAACAGAATTCATTCCAACACGTGAAACTTTCAAACCGAAGAAAATAAAAATAGTGGAAACTACCGCGCAGGCGCCTGCTTTGTGTTACAGAGAAAACATTTATATTGCTAGATCATTACATTTAATGAGTTCGCAAAATTCACGGGAACACATCCAACTCCCTATCCCCAGTAGCTGGTTTCTTGTGAAGCATGTTACATACGTCGTTTACTGAAATATATGTACCTATTTTCATTCAACATATTGTTTACTTTTTTGCACCATAAGAAAGCTCATTTTCTACTACGTCGTACAGAAAGCAGTCATAACAAAAACACGCTTGATGCATGAAATTCTTTGGGGGCTTAAATAACAATGTTATTGTTTAGTGATGTACTTTTAAATGAAGTAAAAACAAATATGCAGGAACAAATTTTTAACGTATTGACTGCAATATTCCCAGTTACCGCCATGGCAAAATGTACTCCATAGTTTCACAAATATGTTCTCAATCGATAGTCATGAGACTCATGCATGAGAAATAGAGATCACAAATCACAATTCACATGATTCGATCAAATTACGAAACTAGATACCAAATTAACTGATATGATTGAGAGATGTTCCAATCGCAACACGAATGATTAATTCAATTTCGTTCGATGATCAATTTGGCATTAAATCACATTTATTGAGTATCGTCCGATCACTGCGTCACATGCCCACGCCCTAATCACGTCCCGTCATGACCTATGGCATAATTATTAATTACTATGTCAATAAATGACGACCATCAATGTATGATACACCCCAATCATAGATATATGTATTATTTTACTACGACCCAAACGATGACGCGTCGTTTTCGGTTAGGATTTACGATATACGATTTACGATATACGTCATTTTTATGATATTAATTTAAATTTATTAGCGCCTCCCGCCGCTTGGACTTAGTACGTCATTCTACGTCATGTAGAGTTTGGATTATAAATCTTCCTCAAACGTCAACCAGACCACAAGGCTCTGACGAGTGAAAGATGTTGCGATAGCCGACTATCAACCACACTTAATGCCGCAGCCAGAAAATAGCACCCCGTAACCAGCGCGGTGATGACGTCATAAGCTACCTCCTTTTTGAGTAGGTCCATGTTCAGCAGTGGGCTGTGACAGGCTGCTGATGGTGATGGGTCCATACTGAACATAGTTTCTACTTTTATCTTTCAAGAATATTAATTCCTTTACATCTTTCGTATTCGTAGAATTCTATACCGATTCCAACTCCAACGCAACATCATCTCAATCTTATGAAAATCGGTTACGTATAATGTGCTCATACATTATTAGTCATCGTCATTATCACAAAAGTTTAGTATTACACAAGAAATAAACCATTTTCTTCACTTTAAAGGGGTAGGTAAATATAAACTGTCAGATATTTTACATGCAACAAATGCTTGAGGGAAGTCAATTGAGTTCAAAACTTCCCGTGCACTAGTTTCAGCTTTTAAAAATTCTGTAGTTTCTACGTCACGGTTTAGCCATGAATCAATTTAGGTATTTTTACTCCATTGTTTGTTATCCACCCACACCCACACGGTCGACGTCACAGGGAAATTGCGAAACTAACTTCTCTACAAAAACCCTAAGGAATAGAGTACGGTTCTTTAAGCAGGAAATATGCTGTCTTTAATTGATGATAATGAGTTATGGTAATACCATAGATATGGTAAAGAAAAATTGAATATGATCCAACACCCATGTGATTTAAATGGCTTTAGATGTAGTGCATGCAAGGGAATAGAACATCCTACATTAAATTTGTATCAGTTCTTGTTAATGATAGCAAAGTATGCCATAGATATGTAACATAAACTTTAAAAGTTATAAGTTACTTTGACACTTATAAACGTATTTATAAATATGCATAACGTCTGAATATCAGAACTCAGTCCTCCTAACATATATTCCAACGACACGAGAAGATATATTATATGCAACAACATTTTTATTTTGAACACAAAATGATTTCCCATTTTTCGGGACTGAAAAAGAAAAACAATGTGTTTACATTACAATCGATTTACTCGCTAGAAAATATAGTTTACTAATGTTTATAGAACCGTTGGCTTTAGAAAGATCATTTATAACCTAGTTAACGTTGACAGTTTTTATCGATCTTCGTTCATTATTTAGAACGTGTACCAGATTTCAGTGGCACAAAATTTTCTTTAACCTTTCCCTTGAGCTGTGACAGCATACAATTTCCCAGTTAAGTAATACATGAATCACTAGACACGTGAACTAGTTTCTAGTTAGAATGCTTTATCATTTCCATGCCACGTTCCCACACAAGTGACCTGCTGCTCTGTTCCAGTTCCCTCACACTTTCATGACATGATATATGATTGTTTGGTTTACATTCATATTTACACTTGCTGACCAAGATCATGCAAATCGTGCTAGTTATCTATAATATTTTATGACTATACTAATGGAAATCTAAAATTGTAGCCAGTCTTTTAAAAGGAACAGTAAAAGCATTCACATTCAGAAAAACCTATCAAATTCTCTGAAATAACGGTTTTGCAGACGAATCTGGAATGTTCCGTTAAATACATTCAATTTAAGCAATTGGTCGAATCAATCGCCTTCGAAATCAATGGCTGAAAACCAGTTAGAGTCAGTTTATACCAGAGTTCTTGATTAATTTTGGACTGTACATACATACTATAGTGATCGCTTTTCTCTCTCGTGAAAAATATACATATGTCGGTGAGTACGACTGTTGCAATACCTAATAACCAATTATCAAAGTACAATATAACTAGACAATGTCGAAATGTAAAAATAAACAACGAGGTACTTATCTATTTACTGCATAGTTTTTTAGTAGTAATTGCAGTGTCGATGACTGATTGAACAAAAACTAGTGTTATTCCGATCAGTGCCACTGAACAGATTTACTTTCACATAAAAAGAACTTAAACAATTAGAGCTGCGATAATACGTGTCAATGACGAAAAGTGCAACAGGTCTTTTCAACAAAAAAATGCGATAACTTGTAAAACTATAGCTCCGCTTTCTTTATTCGAATTCATTTTAAAATAAAATCCCATTGAACCCGTAAACTTCACACGAACGCGATTTCCTTATTGGGATGTCTAAGCTTCACTCCGACTACCAGGGATCAAGATTAGGCTTGTAAGCCGATAAGAAACTATGTCAAGACCAGTTGTCCCCAAATCTACATGTCATTTCATGGCTGAAAAACATCTTAATTGAGCAGTTAGCAACGGAATCTGTTTCAACCTTCTGTTAATTCCGGTCTGCTAGCCACTATCATGTTACTAGGTGTTTTTGATATAATCTTTAACACTTATCGACATCATATCACGTGTCTACATATTATGTATCTTGTTCATGTAATTCTTGTCCTGTTATTGTCACATGTATATCGCCGCTTGCGATCGGACCATTCAAATCAAATTATTGAAGACATTCCAGATGTCCAAAACAGAATTAGGACTGGTTGCATCCGAATATTAGCGACTCAAACGGGACGTTGTGAATACAAGCCCGTTTAGTCAGATTCAGCCTAACAATTTCAATATATCGTACGACGTGCAGCCAGGTTGCTTACTAATTGTTTTAGTGGGAACCGCCTTTACCTCTTTACTGTGTCAGAGGAAGCGCGAGCGACTGAATCTAGATAACATGTAAAGCACATTACTGGGAAGGCGGTATTTCTGTAGTGTGCAGAGCTGTGACGATAGTCGTGCTACGTTTATTACGAGGCCGCGTCGGCGCGACTGCTTCAGTTTGACGATAGCGCTCATAGATACTAGACGTTCTAACGTGATATTGTGAATAAATTATTTAAGTTCGGAATACGAGCTTATTAGTTTGAGTTCTTTTGAGTTTGGAATATTTATTTTTTTATTTTGTGAAATGCGCGTGTGCGCCGAGAGACAAAGCGTTCGTTTCGCCCCGGCCCGGTGGCTGCGGAGTCGTGCTGTAACAATGGCCCGCTCAATGGATATGTTGCACTTGCAGTTCAAGCGCATGCTGAACAAGGAGCTGAGCCACTTCTCCGAGTCCAGCAAATCCGGCAACCAGATCTCAGAATACATCTGCTCCACATTTTTGGGTAAGTGTTCATAAACCCTTATTTTTACACGAATATTTTATGTAAACAAATGGTTAACTACCAAACTCTTTGATGGGTAGGTATCTACAAGTTATACAAAGTAGTCCTTTAGTGGATATTAAATTATCTCTTGAATTAAATACTGTAGGTACGTTAATTTTATTTTTTATACAACAAAAGAACCTAATAGGTTTTATTTAAAGTGTTTATTATTTATCCGCTTTAATTTATTCTGGAAAATTTATTCATTAATTCGCACATATAAAAATGCTATTCAATAGATGTATAAACGAAGAAAAATTTATTACGAATGCACTTCGTTTATAAGTTTTTAACAACTCACTCCCTGAAAAATGGAATCACGCGTGTGCTGTGTCACATCGACACAATCGCGCGCACTTCTGTCTGTCAAAATTTTGTACGTCATCCATCATAGACAGTGGTCACCCACCGAGGTTACGCAATATAACCTTTTATCTCTTACAATGCATTCGTGTTACAACAACCAACAAAAACTTTATAACTTACGTGATTTCTACAGAACAGTAAACTCAATCAATCGTTGGCAACGATGATTAATCATTACCGAATTGTAGATACCTACTATTGAGTTCCTTAAATTCGTTATTGTACTTTTAAAAATATTCAAATTCAAAAGTAAAAAGCATTCGAATTACAATTTATATACATAGAATTGTTGCACGCAATTATTCGCCAAACGCCGATGTGTTCACGAAGATATTAAATCAACCAAAGCAATATAAGGCACGAATACGTGGTCTGAAAATAAATAAGTAAATAACCTACTTACTGTATGGTGTCAACGTCCTCCCGCGCCCACTAGAGGGGCAATTTAACGTGCACAATAAATATCCTAAAGCTTAAACTTTGCCTACCTGCACAATATAAAAAAGAAAGTTTCAGTAAGGGTCTAGAGTAATTTAGAATCGCTTAAACTATTCCCAACATGAGCCTTTTCTGTTAGATATAGTATACCTCACGGGTTTAAACAGTAAAGCTTAATTTAGAAGCAGTTTAATTCATTTTAATATATTCTTTCGAAGTACTACATGCTACATGACTAATAAACTATTATTCATGTAGATGGGATACAAGGGTATAGAGAAATGACCTTCCGTATGACTTTCCTATACGTATTATTAATTCTCCCTGGAAAAACCGTGATTAACGCGAAAAATTCGTTTAAATAAAAGTAAAACCACATGATTAAGTAACAACGCCTCATAAATATATAAGATTACTTATTGATTACTTGGCGTAATCCTATATCGCGTCACAACGCAGACGTGGCTTCACATAAATCAAGCTTTAATAAAATATTTAAAATCTCAACAACAGGTAAATAAACCTAACAGGATAATAAATGTAAATAAATGTCTTATCAGCGGTGATAAGACCCGATAACCCCTAGCCACGCGCGCGCTCTTCCCGCTCTACAATAACATCCATTATCGATTAAAACCTTATTGAACTAAAGACCCTGCTCCACGGACAAATCGCGTACGCGAGTCTAGCACTGCCTAAACATTTCATTTCATCTTATGTGGTCATTTCATATCTAGACCAACAGGCACGGCGATAAAAGTTATCTATACTGTTATAAAATAATACTTCAAGTTTTAAATTGTATGCTCAACTGCCATTAGGAGTTCCTTTGATAGCGCATTTTAATTAATGTTACAAGTCCCAAAGCACAAGCAAACGAAATCTTGCTAGCAAAGAGAACCTTTCGAAGTTATGATGACGAACAACTACCTGAAATATGGAGTGAAGGAGGGCTCGCTTGATATCTGTTGAGTGAATTCATCGGACAAATAAGTTATCGCGAATCTTGTTAGCTCAAAAGGTCCTTATTATTATGAATATTCAAGGAGAAATTATTGAGGACGGTAAACATTTCGGACATAGATGTTTGACTATTTCAACAAGATGTTATTGAAGCAATTGCCAAATGGGAACGTAGGAACTTCGTAGTGTACAAATTAATTTGTTTTCGCCGTTGAACGACCATGACTAATAATTACGAGAGCCAAATAATGGGCCACTGTCTTCAATAATATCCGCATCAATAAATTAACTTCGTTATTGTGTAATAGTTTAAGTTATACAATAATGGTAATCATTGTATTTCGTGATTAATTATCTGAGACTTTGATTCTTCTGTTTTATTAATTATTATATTCACTTAGTAATCATAATTATCTAATTTGAATCATTAGCATCAAAGCTCACCTGCGCCGTGTGCGACAGCCTAATCCTAATCGAAGCCGTTCTATTGTAGAGCTATCATAAATTAACCAAAATAATCCTTTGATTAAATATCGATTTGTATTGTTTAGGTCGATCTAAAATTAAAATACTACCTACTCTAATGATAGGTACTTTGGTGCAGTTACTGAACGATTGGCATCTGCGCTACAGATCAGGGTTCGATTTCCGCAAGGAACAAATGTTTGTATGGCATCATGTGACATTTGTGCCCGTTAAAACACGCACCCACGATAAAGAAGAAATAATAAAGGGGCAAGGAATAAAAACCCTATTAAATAAAAGTCTGCTTCTGAAATAATAATAATATTGATTTAAAATAAATAAATGGAGTGATAATAATTTAAACTTTATTGGCAGTACAATAAAACAACAGAAGGAAATTAATTAATTCATCCTTCGGCATAGTACCTAAATACATTATTTACATTTCTATTTCTAATGGTATCGAAATAGAAATGAGCTATGAGTATTTTTCTGTTGATAAGATAGGCACTGGACGCGTAGTACTATATCTCATAGATAGATAACAAGCTAATCCATTTAACGTGCTCGGATTATAGTTTCATCATGATGTTGGCCTCCTTAATCGCCTCACCATGTGTGGTAAATCGCAATTGCGAAATACTGTTAAAATACCATTGAATCTAACTTAAAAATGGCTCCGAGGCTGAAATTCAATGCAGTCATTTTTTTTTTAAATGATGTCCATAATTCTCAATATAAGATCTTATGAACTTACAAACAAAAAGCGCTAAGTTTTTCTTGTATGACTCTACAGTTCTATAAAGAGGTGTTTTAAACATTTCTGGGATTCAATTTACAAAAAGCTTATTTCAACGTCCTTACATGAAGGGATTTAAAATATCAACATTACGTCAGAAAACTATTAGTGCAGAAATGAATTGCTAGATAAAAACCCTACCATTGCAAAACCTATTAATGTTATCAAATACACGCTTAATCGATGTGTTTTTTTTAAATCATCATAGTAAATACTCCATAACGCCAATTCTGAGTAAGATAAATGAAGGCCGAACAATTCTATGTGAATTATATAAAAGCTCCCATCGGCATGATTGATTACTTATCTATAGGTAATAACAAAACTCGCAAGCTGACCTAGAATCGTATCAATCATATGTATTAATGGACACTTCACATTTTCACCCACTTTTTCGGCATCGTTACCCAATAACACAATTTAGAAACGCAATAAAATTCGTAATCGATCGATAATATTTAGCTTCCTGTATTTGCGCAGCTTCTAGCATCTATATGATGCTAATACTGCTAATATTAATATTCATTCAGGTCACACAGGCGTATAAATTCTACGAATCTCAATTTGCTTACATATCAATAAAATGTTACGATGCAATATAGATTATTTATCAGTCCATATTTTACTCAACCAATTGAATTGAGTAAAACGATCATTCAGTTATTTTAAAGACTCCATTAACATTGTGTCAATTTACTTCCAGACAAACAACAAGACATCGACTTACCATCATTACAAGTGGACGAGGCTGCTGAAGCGCGTGCCAAGAAAAAGGACAAACCGCGTCATACAGGACCAGCAACAACCATGTCACAAGTAAGTTTAATTTACTGGTAGCAATTCTACAAACTTATGAATTCAGCTTCGGTTTTTGACAGAATGTTAATTTCTATTATTTTTTTGTTCAGATATCTGGCGTTAAGAGGACACTGACGCACACCAATAGCTTCACTGGAGAACGCGTCCCAAGATACGGAGTAGATACTCCTCACGAGGAAGATCTAGGTCGTCAATTGGGTGAAATCGATCGGTGGGGTGTAGACATATTCCGCATCGGCGACTTGTCTTGTGGGCGACCTCTCACTGCCGTAGCCTACGCCGCGTTCACGTCAAGGGAGCTTCTCGGCACGCTACAAATCCCAGCGCGCACTTTCCTCGCCTTCGCCATCACCCTGGAGGAGCACTACGTGCGCGACAACCCTTTCCACAACTCCCTACACGCCGCTGACGTCGCACAGTCAACGCACGTGCTGCTAAACACGCCGGCGCTCGACGCAGTGTTCACTCCCATAGAGACGTGCGCCGCTCTGTTCGCGGCGTGCGTGCACGACGTCGATCACCCCGGCCTCACCAATCAGTTCCTCGTCAATTCAAGCTCAGAGCTCGCTTTGATGTACAACGACGAGTCAGTTTTAGAAAACCACCATCTCGCCGTAGCGTTCAAGCTTCTGCAAAACGAAGGGTGCGACATATTCATTAATCTTCACAAGAAGCAGAGGCAGACGCTAAGAAAGATGGTCATAGACATGGTGCTCTCCACAGACATGTCAAAACACATGAGTCTACTAGCCGACCTCAAAACTATGGTAGAGACAAAGAAGGTAGCTGGAAGTGGCGTGCTATTACTAGACAATTATACGGACAGAATACAAGTGTTGGAGAATCTCGTACATTGTGCCGATCTGAGTAATCCCACTAAACCGCTACCGCTTTACAAGCGATGGGTAGCATTACTTATGGAAGAATTCTTCCAACAAGGAGACCGCGAAAGAGAGCAGGGAATGGATATCAGTCCAATGTGTGACAGGCATAATTCGACGATAGAAAAATCTCAAGTCGGATTCATCGACTACATTGTCCACCCGCTGTGGGAGACATGGGCGGATCTAGTACATCCAGACGCTCAGGACATATTAGACACTCTTGAGGAGAACCGTGACTATTATCAAAGTATGATACCACCGTCACCGCCACCAGCACCCATACAGACGCATTCACTGCCCGATGATGACCGCCCCGAACAAATACGCTTTCAAGTAAGTTGAAGACTTCATTAATTAATACCAAAAAATTCAAAACAGTCTAACGTAAGAAAAAGTTCTACCAATTCCCCTCTTTTTTAACAAAATAAATTATTACATTACCATAATAATCTTTTTCACAAAATTAGTTTGATAATTATTACCTTTATTCCCCTGACGTTTCGACCAAGTTGCACTGATCGAGGTTACAAATCATGCAACGCGAAAGTTTAAAAGTTAACGTTAGTTTGCTAGCCAAAAGCTAGGGTCAAAAAGACATGTTGTTAATGATGTTATGTGTTTACAGGTGACGCTAGAGGAGGGTGAGGGCTCAGAGGAGTGCGAAGGGGAGGGTGACGGCGGGATGTGACGGAAACTACTGGGAATCTGCAAGAAACTCACTGAGAAGATGCAAGTGTGGTGGAAGCTCTGGCAGTAGCGCGGCGCCGGCCGGGCCGGGGCGGGTCTTGTTGATAATAGTAATACTTGTTGACGCTTACCGTCGAAATGGAACGATCTCGATGTATCGTCACATTTCGATCATGATTATTTTTATGTGATTATAACGCAATGTTGTTTAGAAAAATACCTAACGACTAAATAATTATGTCCCTCCAATGACTGTAACGTTCGATTGTCTAGTATTTTTACTATTGTTTCGTTTTGTCTAACCAAAGATATATGAAATGTTCTTTCGTTCACGGAGACGTTCGATAATCCCTGTAAGTAGTTAGTATTCGGTTCTTAATGAGACGTGTAAGTAGTTTTAGTCGTCGACGCCGCATATATCGGCTCGACTAAGTAAGGACATTGAAAACGCTTATTAATTGGTATGAAAGGGTAATTTATATTGTCATATCATCCACGTTTCTCATATTTAATACGGGTTTGCGATAATGATGTTATTCACCAAAATATATTAACATGATAGATATCCTAAATATAAAATCTATTTTAAGGTAAATTTTAAAAATTGCCTTTCGGAGTTGTTGTTGTGTCTTTTTTCTGAATATATAATATTCGGCCAGCCTCTTACTGCGGTAGTTGCCGCGACTCCGACAGCTCCCGGCCGAACCGATATTAACAGAATGTAGAGAAAACACCAACACTTTGTAATGTAGTTATTGTGTGGTAACAATACCATGTCGATGTACGGTATTATTGGAAGGTCAAATTCATACTTAAGATCTCTCTCTTTGTATTTGGTCGGGGGTCAAAAAGACACTTTACCAAATTCATCCTATTAGAAAGCTTTACTTGATTTTTGTGAACCTAAATGCACCTCATTACTTATGGAGGATCGCTGGCGATCCGTTTACTTTTCTCTTTAGAGTAATGTATTATTATTTTTGTAATGTTACGTATTTTATTCTAGTTCTCTTTTACCCAAATACAAAACAAAAAAATTAGTCATGAATCTTAAAGTTTTCGTGTACGCAACTAACGGCTTGAAGTGTTTGATTAAAATGTTAAGTACTAACAATTGAGTGGTTTGCGACTAAGTTTTGTTTTGAGTGGATTCAAATATCTATTTGCTGAATTAAGTCCAAACTTATCGGCGTGCGGGCCGGGTCTTGCAATAGTAGTAGGTAGTTCCCTAAACACTTCGCACAACTGTTTCTTCTTCATCCATTTCATGCCAAATATGCTCCTTTCATTATTCTGTATAATCATATCAAACTATTTCAGAATCGCTATGCAGATCTGATTCCAACTATAACCATATTTGTGTACCTACATAAGTTTTTCTTGTAAGGAAAAGAACGTAACTGGTATCTTTTAAAATATGTATAACAAACACTGTGTAAAAGATGTAATATAAATAAGTAGATGTCTGAAAATTGTACATTGGATGGAAAAACTAGTTTATATCCAGTTTCATGTTCGTCGGTTGCGACCTTTTCATATTTGTGACAATGTTATATCAATTAGCATGCACATAGCCACTTAAGCATTCAGCTATACATAGTCGTATATAAACTTCGTGTAGGTACATTTACAATATTATAAGGAGGGTGTAATACTTAATGAACCTGTATTATTTTTGCATTTCATCATCCATCTTTTTATTTGAATAATGGACGATTTTAAGAGCTGGTCTCTATTCCTTCATGTACTCAAAAGATATTTTGTTTTAAACTGATTAAATGATTTTAGTTCCTCGCACTTCACTTGTTTTGTTTTTGTATCTATGTCATTATTAAATGTCCCCTAGTATTATTATGAAAAGTATTTTCTAAGTCATCGTTTTTTTTTACTCATCAGCATCAGAAGGAAGGTCCAATGTACATTATTTTCGTAGATAAATTAAGATTTTATCGGCGATCAAATACTACGAGCATGTGTGCATCGCCTATCTTCGAAGTGTCTGATTTTGAAACTGCATAGTTTAGAACTTTGGTACCTACGTCAACGTATATATATAAATACATACCTACTACATAAAAAAAATTGGATACGCTTAACTACTTGTGTGTTATAAAATAGAAACATTACGCTTAGAATCATTTATTTTCTTATTAAATACATACGTATTTGTAACTAATTGTGTTGAATATGATATTCGTACTGCAGTAGATCTGTGTATAACGTACGTACCCAATCTTTGGTAATTCACATACTGTGAGCATTTGCATGTACCTACCTTGTACCTTTACCGAATTGTCATAATCATTACTGTTATAATAACTGTACAATAAACAAGATAAATGAGCAGAATGTATAGGTATCTAGATAATGTACTCGTTGTCTCATGTCTCATTTAAATGGATTTATATAATTGCCTACCTAATGCAATAAAATGGTATATAATATAACCATCAGGACATGTTGGATACGCTGTGAAACGTTTGTTCTGTGCTGTGCTAAGTTACTTGTGATTCTACTACCAAAGAACATTTGATAGGAATGAACAAACGCAAGCGTTCACTTATTTATTGCGCATCGGACATGTCATAATTCAATAGTTATAATAGGAATAATTGTTTTCACCAAAGGTTTTCAGTGTTGTGTATATGTTTTGTCACTATGGAGAACTATCGCTAAGATTGGATAATACCTAGTTAAATATTTACCGAGTTAAAAGTGTGCAATGCTGGTCATTTGCATTACTTATTATTTATGTTTAAAATAAAAAAATAGCTTGTAATAGTTTAAATGAATATTTGAGTTGAATTAAAAAATATTAATGTATTTAGAATAAAAAGATATGGGAGAAAACTCTAAACTCGTTTTATTTTGTACTATCGGATAACCATAGAAGATACACTGGGTGGACATCATGATTATCAACTTGAAATTGTAATGGGCTTTGGATATGTATCCCACGTTAAAGAGTTGCTTCACACTGGTGCATGTGGCCTCAGCAGAAGTGTTGAGGTAGATGATAAAACTATTTTTTATCAAGTCTTTCTTAATTCCCGGAGAGACTACAGATACCATAACCCAGGCAAGTAATTAAATACAGTCTTTGCATTTGTGCGAGTGCACATAGAATCGATTGCCAAAAAGCAGTACCTATTAACCGGTTTAAACCAAGCAAAGGACGCGTCTGTCTGCATTCATTCTCAAACAAACGCAAAGCTCAACTTAGGCCTCGCAGACTGTACCACCGGCTGACAACAAACGCGCCGGTACGTAAGGATTGAGGGCCATAACCGTGCTTGTTTGTTGTGCTTGTTGTAAACCGGCTTAGTGTATCAACACACGAAAGTTCATTTATATTATCACTTATAATATCTATGCTCTCATCTCATCCGTGAGTGCAGTATAATCGCTCTCTGGGTTCGAGCCCCAGGCAAGTCGGATGATCTGCCAGGGTTGCGGAATTTATTCGAAAGAGTTACCGCGGCCCTGCAACGCAAAGGGCATTAGGAGGAACACGGATGGGTTTTAGTCAGTGAGAGTCTGACACTCCCTTCCGCTCCGCCCAGAGCGGAAGGAGTCATATGATGATTTCCCATCCATAAAAAAGGCAAGTCGGATGATACGGTATACAGGGTGTAAACGAGTTCGTGTAATTCCTTCAAACCGCGTGATCTACTGGTGACACTGATTGACCCTGCATAGGTTTTTTTCAGAATCAACAAAAAAAACGTTTTCAAAAAATTTACCATGGTAGGTAATGTAGGTATTCCGTATCTGAGTAATTTTAGCGTCCCAAGTTAACTGACTGCGTGGAGTGATATCGCGCTAGTCGTGCCGTTAGCTGTGTCGCCGTGCCTTTATTCGTTTATGCATGGCATCGAAAATTTCTATAACATTTTTTTTTTATTTGGGATATAAAAAAAATATTTTTAGTTTTAATCAATCTAAATCTCATACGGGGTTAATCTATCCATTATTTACGTGAGAAAACATTCTTAGTGCAGGCTGAGATTGCAATTGTTTTCACGTCCAAATAATAATTACTATCATTTTTTGAAACAGAAAATAAAACAAACGACATTCTAGCTACCACAGTCCACAAGTAGGGTTGGCATCTGGCCGGATAAATCCGGTCATGACCAGATTAGATGACAGAGTCCAGACTCTGCCCGGGTATCTTTGTCAGTTGAGTCTATACAAGTCAATACGAGCAATATTATTGACAAATTGTGAAGAATTTTACAATATTTGTCGAGAAACAAACTTTGTGAAAGCTGTTGCTAGTACTGTCCAAAAATATAAGATAGATATACTTATTGTACACTAAGGGCTGATTTTTCAATCGTCAGATAACTTTTATCAGGGGAATAAGTTTGACGTTTTGACAGCTTTTGTATAGACAATATGTCAAACCGTAATATTTATTCCTTAGATAAAAGTTATCTGACGATTGAAAAATCGGCCCTAAAAGAAATAAAACAGTAGGAATACACATGATTAAGAATAGTACAAATGGCGGTCTTATCGCTTAAAGCGATTTCTTCCAGACAACCATTGGATGGAAAGAATTGCTAAGAAAAATATAAAGGCAGTTTGCAGCGTACAAATATATAACCTAATAAAAATCGGAATTAACTAAATAACTAAATATAAATACATAACATAACACAAAAATATATAAACATATCTTAAATATATATATACATATATATTTACATCCTCAAATAAGGTAACACAATATTGAAAGACACACACACAATTTTAATAAGTTAAAATAAATGTTATAATCCAGTCATTATAGTAAGTTCACCTCGGAATTCGAGATACCCAGCTGTAAGTCTGTAAATACTTGTATATTGACACCCTAAAAGTTGTCTCAAAACCTACATATGGTAGGGTGTACGCAACTATTAAATTTTTATTTTATTTTTATTTTATTTTATTTGGTCTACCAACAATTGTTTACACAAACATCTTGCACATAAAAATAACATTAAAACTTTAAGCAGTGTAACAATTACTTAAAGGTAAACACCACATGAACTAAATTATATTAGTAATAATTGTAAGCTAAGTAGGTATACATTTAAAGTTTACAAGACAACTTAAAACTAAGAAAAAAAGAAATGTATTTGTTTTTATTTATATAACACTGCCCAGATTTAGTAAACAATGCTTTACAACAAATCACATATACAGTCCAGAATTTTAGATTTCTGCTTAGTGAGGGAATCAAAGTGAAAGTCGATTACGTCGCTGCAACTATTTAAAACCCTACAGAACCTGGCACATGGAGAGTTAGATCCCAACACCGTTCTTCTCTGGGGGGGACAAAATGGAGTCATAGGTTTACGTGGAATTCTTGAAGGAGCGCGAAATTTAAAAAGTGCAAGCAATGGTGGTGAGTCGATAACTCCTTTCAGGATTTTACAAGCAAACATTGCGTCGTTTAAACGCCTTCGCTCTTCTAATGTTTGCATGTTAAAGAATTTTAATCGGTCTTTATAAGAAAGACTTTTTTTAGCTATACCGATTGAAAAAGCTAGATGCCAAGCAAAGCGTTTTTGGACGCGTTCTAGACGCAAACTGTTCGTAGCAAAGTGGGGCCGCCACACCACACTACAGTATTCTAATACACTACGTACCAGGCTATAATAAAGTACAATTTTAGTTTTACTTTGACGAAAACCTTTACACTGTCTTATGACAAAACCCAGCATCTTTGACGCTTTTTTGGCTACATGATCAAAGTGTGGCACAAAGGTTAATTTTTTGTCAAATAAAACTCCAAGATCACGTATAGTGTCAACTTCATTAACCTTGTCCTTATTAATGCAATATACTGTCTGTATGTAATCGTATTTTCTAGTATACTTAACATGGTAACATTTTTTTGAGTTTAACTGCATTTCATTATCTTTGCACCATTGAATGAGACTATTAAGGTCCATCTGTAAAAGCGAGAAATCTCTATCGGACTTAATTATTCTAAGAAACTTTAAGTCGTCCGCATACATAAAAATTTCGGAGTGCCGTAAGAAGCTGGGAATGTCATTAATAAAATAGTTAAACACTATAGGCCCCAAATGTGAGCCCTGTGGGACTCCAGAAGAGATATTATATATATTAGATTGGTAGCCGTTTACCACAACAAAGAAAGATCTATCTGTCAAATATGAAATCGCCCATTCAAGCAAGCTGCCAGTGATACCATATGCATACAACTTATAAGATAGGATTTCAAGGTCAAAGGTCACAAAAATCGTTTTTTTGCGCTTTTTTTGTAAATATCTCATTTCCTATGGGTTTTTTGCTATTTGTTTTATCATCAATATTGTAGAATACAAAATTCTCTACAAATTTTGTTAAAATTTTTTTTTATACGGTGAACCGTTTTCGAGATAGAGGGCGGAGAGCGCGCGGTCACAGCATCACTTCAAGTCAACCGGTGCCTCCGGTCGAAAACGCGTCATATATAGTTGATGAACTATCGATAAATCAATGATTATAAATATTTGTCAATTTTTGTTAACTATTATATTATATTTTATCATTTTTTTCCTAATCTATCCACTTTTTATTCAGTATTAATTCATTTAACAACACTTACCTGCCCATGTAATTGCAGAATTGTCAATGAAAATGTAGGAATTATATTTGAATTTTAACCTAATTAATATTAATAACTTCTTACATGATGAAAAAAAACAAATACATTATGAATTAATCTTTTTATCAAAAAATATCATTCAATACATTTATTTTTATTAAAAGTAAAAAAATGGAATAAGGGGTACAAAAACTACAATTTATAATTTTATTCATCTTCCTCTTCATCGTCGTCTTCCGGCTGCTGGTAAATTTCAAACTGGTCTTCATTATCGTCTTCAACGACATTTGTCTCAAGTTCTTCCATGATTTCGGGGTCAAAGGTTCCATCTTAGTTAATGTCGCTCTGATATGGTAGAGCATTGAAACCAGCATGCCCATTACATTGGCCACAAGCTAAAGAGCATGGCAAGCCCGCTTTCCTGCATCCGCATCGCGAACCACAACCGCTCTAACTTGCAGTTGCAGAAAATTGTATTTAGCAAATCTTCTGGAGCAGGTGCTAAAATTGTCATGATAGGCTCCAGAAAATCGTTTCGCATTGCCCAACCCCATATCTGGGGTTCCAAATCATGCCCTAACCAAGTTTGAACTTGATAATATACACGTTTGAAATGTTGATGAGCAGCTGCACTTGTTGGTGGAATATTTGAAAGCTGCACAGGTTTATTAAGTTTTGTAGACTTGACGTAATGCTTATAACGAAGATGATCGAGACTTTTCACAGATTTCGGAGCATTATAGACTGCCAATAAGGTTTATGGCGCGTTTTCGACCGGAGGCACCGGTTGACCTGAAGTGATGCTGTGACCGCGTGCTCTCCGCCCTCTATCTCGAAAACGGTTCACCGTATAAAAAAAAAAATTAACAAAATTTGTAGAGAATTTTGTATTCTACAATATTGATCATAAATACAAATAGCAAAAAACCCATAGGAAATGAGATATTTACAAAAAAAGCGCAAAAAACCGATTTTTGTGACCTTTGACCTTGAAATTTAATAGTTGCGTACACCCTACCATATGTAGGTTTTGAGACAACTTTTAGGGTGTCAATATACAAGTATTTACAGACTTACAGCTGGGTATCTCGAATTCCGAGATTCTTACCTAATTTAAGCTTAAATGACTGGACTAATAATTAATAAAGCGTAATTACAATCTAATGAGTTTTATTGCCGGCTGAAAACTGGTCATTTTTCCAAAAATCAAGGTTGTTGACCAACTGTGACCAGATTTCCAATTATAGGCCCTGGAAAGTAGGTGCTATCCACAAGAGACCTATTTTGAATAACAACTCATCATAATGGCAATTTCTCAAATGGACAAATTCTGTAGGTATACATAAATCAGATTATTATTATATTACTATACGCGTGGCGTACGTAGGCATTATTTATTATACAGCCAAAGGTAAGTTATTATAAGGAAATTATTATTCTGTGTCGGTGTTCCTTCTCCTGACGTTCGGGCGGGGTCTTCAACGTCAATAGTAGGCCTGTCGCAGTCCGAGCCATTTATTATTGCGCAAGAGCCCGTGAACACCAAACCTTCGTTATTTTATAAAAGCTGAAAGTTTGTCAGCGCATGATCCCAACACAGGTAAGAACGATGGACCATTATGAAGTTTGGGTTACCGTGGCTTTGGGAGGTAAGCGGTACTAAAGGTATGTAAAATACCGATCTAAATTCGTCAAATAATAAAGTGTGATTTTTTGGTATTACCTTCAGAATATTATTAAAAATCACGTCATTCATTGCCAGACACTTAACATCGTGGCAACCCCTTGCCAGACACCCTTAATGTTCATGAAATTATAATTCTACTTACGTTATAGTATAAAAGCTGATTTTTATAAATAATACTTATGGGTAAATAATTAGATGATGTTTCCTCATTAGCCAGACATTTTTGATAGTTCCAACCCCTTGCCTGAAGCATGTAGGGTAGCTGTAGGAGCGAGAGCGCGAGGCAGTATACAGCGTGACTTTTAATTCATTGGCAATATTTTAACCCCGTATTCTACCCATGATACTAATGTATTTAAGCCCATAATATCGTGTATTAAAATTGTCAAGATAATAATTTTAAAAACGTAACATATCTTGTCATTTACCTACATAAAGTCCAAAATTAATAAACACGATAAAAAAATAAATAGTAAAAATGATAATTAAAACTTTAATAAATTTAAAGTATCAAGATGCGTCCGCTAGTAATGCTAGTATACCAGTTTACTTACGCTACAACGTAGGTACGAATACGAGCTCTCATTCAGTAGGCATGTCCTTGAAAAGAAATGCCGCCAAACAATATTCGGCATGAACAAAGTTTACCTACATCGGGCCTCTCGATCGATCCCCGCGCTCATCTGCGGGGCCGCGGGGTGCGGCCGCCCCCTCTCGAGCAAAGAAATGCATGCGCGTCGTCGCCTGCGCCGCTCCAGTCACGCGTTTAATAGGTCAAGTGCATGACGTGTAATTCGCGAAAGATTCTGTGAACCGTAAACCGTAAGTAACATGCCACGACCACGTAGAACAGTGTACACGAACCAGCAATACCTGGATATGGTCTTGTTTTACGACCGAACGCACAGTTTTCCGCGAACCCGTCTGATGTTCTATCCCGATGAATCAAGAGACCGAATCTTGAGGTCAACTCAAAACTTACTGGATTTTGCATCATTCCACGTAATAACGTATGCCCAAGTGCCAAGAGACCTCCGTGGAAGAGCAGCTGCTGAACGTGCCTGAAAGCTATCAGTCCGAGCTGTACTACCAACATGACACTACCAGCGGGATGTTCGCACGTTCCTCGACTGAAGCTTCGGCAAGCGTTGGATAGGACGCAGCGGGTCTGTACCTTGGCCTGCGCGGTCGCCTGACCTGACGCCCTTAGTTTTTTTTTTGTGGGGTTAATTTAAAAGACTAGTGCACGAGCAAGAAAGTGAAAGTCGCGAACAGTTAAGCGAAAGGATTGTTACGGCATTCGAAATAATAATTGTTAAATCGCGTACATTTGTTTTGCAAAACGTGAAAAGAAGCCATAGGCGCCGTGCTGAGCTGTGTGTACAAAGAACAAGTGAACACTTCGAGCGCCTCTTAAAGTACACGTAGGTAGTACCTCCTAAGTACTAAACTAAAACGTAGTAGATAAGGTACTGTACTAAATAATTACAAACACACGCGCACGCCGGCCACGTAGTCCCAATCAGCTGTTTCACCAAAGTTCACGCGCGGTCGACGCAGTAGGTACAACACAATCGCGCACGCCGGCCGCGTAGTCCCAATCAGCTGTTTCACCAAAGTTCACGCGCTGCAACGCTGTAGGTACTTTTCTAAATAACTCTAATCAGCTGTTTCATTCAATTCATTTTTAATGATATTACAGTCATTGCACATGTAATTTGAAATTCTTGCTAAGAATAAGTTTTACTTTGAACACCGAAGTAAAAGTTTAAATCACTTCCAATTTTCCAATTCTTCCTCTGTCTTTTTTTAAAACATTCCCAGCGCTTGTACTTAATTACTTTTGTAGGTAATGTGCTGGGTGCGTTTACAAACTCAACACGTACATTTTTCTATGCGGAAATCGAATTCGCGACACGTAACGCAGCAGGCACACACTCAGCCACTTTGCCAACAGTGCTGACAATTATTACGTAGCATAACTTATTATTATGTCATTATGTGCAAGCTGCCATATTTCATTGATTGATGCGTAGAAGTGGCCCCCATTTTTAATTTGCTTTCTCGTGTTTGTGGCTTAGACAAACGGGCGCTATTGTGCTTCACAGGGCTTTCTGTCATGATTTTAATTTCTTTCGGACCTAACTAAATAATTTAATTTAAGTACGAGTTACACGTTAGTTCCGTAGGAAAATCGAAGCTGCTACATCGCGATCCGCGAGTTCGCGACCGCAATCAAAGCGACGCCGGAGCGCCGCCCGCGCTCCGTCCCGCGCAAAAAATGAATGGCTGGCGTCGACGGTGATGGCGCGTGTGTGCGTACGTGTCACACACGGCACCCGTACATTTTAAATAGCTCGCAATCACAATTTGATCCTTTTTATTTTTTTGTTCATTTTGGGAAAACTCTGGGTTATTATTTTTGAACACTTTACTAGCTTTAGTTATTATTTGTTCCTCAATTAGATTCTTGGACTAAAATATTGCCAACGAATTCAAAGTCTTCCTGTATACAGGTAATTCGCCGTAAAGATAAAGATAAAGATAAAGATGCATTTATTTGTATGAAACATGTGTTACATTTTTACATGTGGTGTTAAAATATGAATAATGGTATCAACATGTCCTGCCGTATCAGGCGTACAAATTACTTAAAATTAATGTAAGTATAATAGTTTACATACCGCAATTTAGCACAATAATTTTATATATATTTGGCACAATGGATTTATCTAGTAAAAAATCATTTACACTATAGTACCCTTTTGTACATAGCAATTTCTTAAATTTCTTTTTGAATAAATGAACTGTTAGGGTTTTATATGCATTAGGTATTTTATTGTAAATTTTTGGCGCCATGCAGAAAATACTTCGCCACATATGTGTAGTTCTGGACTTATGCAAGCAGAGGCTATTGCCGTCACGTCTGTTGCGTTTAATGACATCCGATTTGTGAGGAAACAATTGTAAATTTTTTCTAACAAATAAAGCTACCTCAAGAATATATAGACATGGGAGGGTCAAAATGCTATGTTTTATGAACATCGGTTTGCAGCTGTCTGTCACTTGTAGTCCAAACATGGCTCGGATACAGCGTTTTTGGTTTTTAAAAGCAATCTCCTTGTCAACTGAATTTCCCCAAAAAATAATTCCATATCTTAGAATGGATGCAACTAGACCGTGATAGGCTGTCAAAAGAGTATCTATGTTCACTATTGGCGCTAGTTTATACAGGGCGTCCCACGACTTTGCCACATGGAGGGAAAGTACCTTAAATACTCTAGATAGAAAAAAAAACTGAATGAAGACTTCATTTTTATTTTAAAAACAATACGAACTGCATTCAAAGAATTTTAAATAATCAACTGTCTGAACCGGGAATCGAACCCGCTAAATGTGAAAATAAAAAAAACTGTAATTTTGTTGTACTGATCGAAAGGCTCGATCAGATACATTTATTTCTTCTAAATAACATAGCATCTAAAATAAAAGGAACATCATGAAATTTGACATTTAATTTAAAATTTTGTTCAGAATAATGAATAGCATTTTCTCTATGTCGTGCTTTTAACAACTGACTTTATGTACTACTTTCTGCTTTATTACTATTTCGAAGTATTATTTCAAATATTCACCATGAAAAAAATAAATAAATCAACGGTAAGCGAGATTATTAAAAGAGTTACAATTTGTATACAATAGGAAGAGACACATTTTGAGCATTTAATAAATTAAATTGTTTGTAAGTTGCACAGTTAAACGTGTCTTATTATTTCATATAAATGTTAAATTTCATGGTGTTCCTTTTATTTTAGATGCTATGTTATTTAGAAGATATAAATGTATCTGATCGAGCCTTTCGATTAGTACAATAAAATTAAAAAAAAAAATATTTTCACATTTAGCGGGTTCGATTCCCGGTTCAGACAGGTGATTATTTAAAAAAATTTGAATGCAGTTCGTATTGTTTTTAAAATAAAAATGAAGTCTTCATTCAGTAATTTTTTCTATCTACAGTATTTAAGGTACTTCCCCTCCATGTGGCAAAGTCGTGGGACGCCCTGTATAGAGCATACGATGATTTGCTAATTCTTTTACTGATATGTTCAATATGAGCTTTCCAGTTTAGTCTTTTATCAAAATTAAGTCCGAGGAATTTAGTGCTGTCTACTTCTTGTATAGTAGTGTTGTTGTAATGAGTATTCATTAGTTGTGGTGTTTCTTTACGTAGACTAAAATGCATAATGTTTGTTTTAGATAAATTTATTTTTAAATTATTATTAATTAGCCAGGATATTACTGAAGAAATTGATGTATTAACGTCGTTTTCATAAGTGTTTGGATCTTTACGAGCAATCACAATTGTGCTGTCGTCCGCAAAAAGGGTCATCGGGTGTGCAACTGAGTTTGGTAGGTCGTTTATATATAGAATAAATAAAAGCGGTCCCAAGACACTGCCTTGTGGCACTCCAAACAATACACAACGCTCATCAGAGTTGTAGATGATCTCCCTTTTGGCCTTGATATCTAATTTTGTAATCGCCGTTATTTGTTTCCGGTTAGATAAAAAGGATTCAATAAGTTTTAAAATGTTTCCTCTTACGCCGTAGTAATCTAATTAATCTATTAAGGTTTTGTGATGAACGTAGTCAAAGGCCTGAGTCATATCACAAAAAATTGAACATACAGGTATAGTTTTATCCACATTTAACGTAATATTATGAAGAAAATCGTATATGGCCCTATTTATTGTCATATTTTGCCTAAAACCTTTTTGTTCGTGACACAGTAAATTATTTTTTTCTAGATATTGATTTATTTGATTATACAGGGCGTCCCACGACTTTGCCACATGGAGGGGAAGTACTTTAAATACTGTAGATAGAAAAAAATACTGAAGAAAGACTTCATTTTGATTTTAAAAACAATACGAACTGCAATCAAAGAATTTTAAATAATCACCTGTCTGAACCGGGAATCGAACCCGCTAAATGTGAAAACAAAAAAAACTGTAATTTTATTGTAATAATCGAAAGGCCCTATCAGATACATTTATTTCTTCTAAGTAACATAGCATCTAAAATAAAAGGAACACCATGAAATTTAACATTTAATTTAAAATTTTGTTCAGAATAATGAATAGCATTTCTCTGACTATGTCGTGCTTATAACAACTGTCTTTATGTACTACTTTCTGCTTTATTACTATTTCGAAGTATTATTTCAAATATTTATCATGAAAAAATAAATAAATCAACGGTAAGCGAGATTATTAAAGGAGTTACAATTTGTATACAATAGGAAGGGACACATTATGAGCATTTAATCAATTAAATTGTTTGTAAGTTGCACAGTTAAACGTGTCTTATTATTTCAAAAAAATATTAAATTTCATGGTGTTCCTTTTATTTTAGATGCTATGTTACTTAGAAGAAATAAATGTATCTGATAGGGCCTTTCGATTGGTACAATAAAATTACAGTTTTTTTTGTTTTCACATTTAGCGGGTTCGATTCCCGGTTCAGACAGGTGATTATTTAAAATTCTTTGATTGCAGTTCGTATTGTTTTTAAAATTAAAATGAAGTCTTCCTTCAGTATTTTTTTCTATCTACAGTATTTAAAGTACTTCCCCTCCATGTGGCAAAGTCGTGGGACGCCCTGTATATATATTTTTCAAATATTTTGGATATAACAGATATTAATGCAATAGGTCTATAATTCGTCATTAATTCTTTGGAATCTTTTTTATGTATAGGTTTTATAATTGAAGTCTTTAAATTATCTGGGAAAACACCGTTACTTATACACAAGTTTAGGATATAACTTAGTTGCTGAGAAATTAAATTGCCAACCGATTTTATAACTTTAGTGGCAATTTCATCTATTCCTTCACTATTTGTAGGTTTAAGACCTTTTATTATATTAAAAATGTCAATTGGTGAGCTTGGCATTAAGAACATAGAATCACAATTGCGCTCTAGATGGACAGTATTTTTATTTTTCTCGGGACATTGTATTAGTGTGACTTTATTAATGAAATAATTGTTGAATTGGTTTGCTATAGTTAAAGGGTCAGTAATTGATGTATGGTCAATTTTAATTTTTTCAATACTATCTTGTGGGACATTAAATTTCTTATTATTTATGATTTGCCACGTAGTTTTGCTTTTATTATTTGACATTTTAATTTTGTAACAGTTCTGGGCCCGTTTTGTTAACATTGTTATCTTTTTTAATAGTTTTCCGTAGTCTTTATATTTGCGATAGTTTACAGTGGAGCGATTAAGACGATATGCCCTTAAGAGGTGCCTTTTCTTTTTACTACAATTTTTTATACCGTTAGATAACCAGGTAGGTTTTTTATTTACTTTAGTAGTAACTATTCGAAATGGGAAACAAAGGTTGTAGAATAATTTGAATTGATCTATAAACAAGTCATAAGCTACGTTAGCATTGGTTGTCTCGTATATTTCAGCAAAGGAGAGGTTTTTTAAGCAATTTTTGAATTTTATAATGTTCTCGCTTGAATAATCTCGTTTTCTTTTGCGCCAATATTGAATAATACACTTCATGTTTATTGGACATTCTATTAATTGGGCAGTATGATCCGATAAAGCAAATTCTATAACATCGGTCTTACACGATTTAGGAAAGTTGTGCGCTATATTATCAATACAGGTTTGGCTTCTGATACGAGTTGGTTGTTCTAAAGCTAATTTCAAATTAAAACGCAATAGTAGACATTTAAAGTCAAGGGCTACATTACTAGGTTGTAAAATATTGATGTTGAAATCACCGGCTATAATTACATGACGAAATCTTTTGTTATTGTTTATTTTTAGCAAGAGTTGCTCCATTTTAAGAAAGAAAATATTTAAATTATTAGCTTTAGGGGTCCTGTATATACATATGACAGCTATTTTATAGTTAAGGAGTTCAATTCCACAACATTCCAAAGTACCCATTTGCGAGAGTTGAGAAATCTCTGGTAATTCCTTGTATGAGAGTCCTATTCTCGCCAGTATACATGCTCCGCCTCTCTTAACGTTAGGTCTACTGTAACAGGCAGCTAAATGGTAATTATGTATATCAAGTTGAGATTCATAGCCTGACATCATGAAATGCTCAGTGATGCATACAATGTCCACAGATTTTCCCTTTTCTATGAGTTCATTAAGAGAGACAGTTAGTGCATCAGATTTAGATAGAAGACCTGCGATATTTTGATGTAGTACATATAGATGTTTTTTTACGAAAAAACTGTTCAGTATTATCGTTTGTGTTACAATCAGATTCTTCTATTGTACTATTAATATAATTTGCCGTATTCCTTACACTACGTTTTAGGATAAGAAAATTAATAGTAGGATCTCCAACCTAACGTTATCCTGGCCGTTATGACATGGAGCGCGTTGTTTAAGGACGCATTTGCAGAGAAAAAGCGTAAGTAAAAAAGTCAAATTTGATTATGTTAAGAGTAGGCAGCATACTACGTTCGTCTTCAAATCTTTGTGAACGTGGTGGGATCTATTCGACCTTTTATTTCTGCTGTCAAAAAACTCTAGTCCACTCACGATGATGGCTCATATATTTTGCCACTGCCACTGCTACTCGCGCTACCGTAAATATTTCCTTAAATACTTCTGCGGCAGCGATGAAGGAAGGGAGCAAGTCCAGTGCCGCTTAACACTTCCATCGCATTCAATAAAGAGAATATAACTATCATTCAACATCGGGCAATGGAGGACGAAGCTGCATCTGCAGCGCTCTGTCACCATAGACATATAAGCTAAAGCAGTACTTCAACTACCTACAATCGTCCTATTTGACACACTCACACAGACACGCACTGCAACGAGACAAATAAGGTATTTTCGGGATTCAGTTCCATACAAAAACAAAAAACTACTCAGTATACAGAGCGTGTCTGGGTGAGTGTTTCAATTCATGAGATTATAGTAAGTTGAGGTACTGCTTTAGCTTATATGTCTAATGTGGCTCTGTCTTCCGAGAGAGCAGCATGTAAACACTCACGCGCTCGCACTACTGGGGCCCAATTCTCCTAAAATAAATTGTTGCCAAACGCAATTGAACCACAACCGTCAGTCAGTTTTTGTTTTCGAAAACTTTCAAAATGATTGATTTTGTTTTTTGTGTCAAACAATTTGATAGCTTTGGAAATTGAGAACTGTCTGAATGAACGGTTCGGCCTTGGTTCGGTTGTGATTTATCAAGATTTATTTTAGGAGAATTAGGCCCCTGGTCCTTTGACTTCCGCACGAAAAACCGTCAATTTCGGGAGCGTTGGGCAACGACAGGGACACGGGAAGCGACCCGTTTACATACTCGAGCTGCCCATTTCCCTACTGACTTTCCTGCTCACACCCGCGGGAGTGAGTAAATGGGGTAACACTAAACTTACAGATGGAAAACCAACCTTCCTTTCACGTAAGTTTCATCTGACCTAACTAGCAAAATATATGAAAATATAAAAAAATATTTTCTTTTTTTTTTCATCCTTTTATAGTTAAATTAAATATACCTACTTATCTGCTTACTAATGGTATTGTATTTATTTTTTCAAACCCTTGCTTTCGTCACAATTATGCCGGTACTCTATCCATTTTCGTTACCTATTCTCTTGGGAATAGGCTACGGAAAAACAATTATTGAATTAAAAATAATAATCTCAAATCTCAATTTTTTTTCGACAACGGTGTAACTATAACGTGTCCGTAGCTATCCGTAACAAGGCTAAGAAGTTACACGGATTAGTCGGAAAATGTACCGAAAAACAGAAAATTAATAGCAATTTTGTAAATACATCCTAAAACCTACTCTTTAATCAGGTTTTAGTCGTAAACATACCTATATATCTTGCCCAGTATACTATTTTAGTCTTTGCATATTTCACTAATACTTACCTAGTTAAAGCAATGGTACGTAATTTCAGTCTGAAATTAGCAACCGGATGACTCTTGGTATTTGAGTTCCTGAGGCAATTTGGAAACTTTTTTGTCTAGTACCTCATAACCCCAAAATGGACGGAATCGGAGAAAAAGGCTGGGGGTCAAAATGTAAAAAAAAACTGTTTTGAAACCGAATGCAAAGGTAGCATTAAAGTACGCGTACTCACGTATTATTTAAAAAAATGACATCCGAAACGTACAAGACGACTTGTTAGAATTAAGGGTAATCATACCTTTTTACCGCTACTATTCGGAACTACAGGGTGTTAACGAATTCGTGTAATTCCTTCAAACCGCGTGATCTACTGGTGACACTGATTGACACTGCATAGGTTTTTTTCAGAACGAACAAAAAAAAGTTTTCAAAAAATGAACCATGGTATTTTGTATCTGAGTAATTTTAGCGTCCCAAGTTAACTGACTGCGTGGAGCGATATCGCGCTAGTCGTGCCCGTTAGCGGTGTCGCCGTGCCTTTATTCATTTATGCATGGCATCGAAATTTTGTATCACGTAAAAAAATTATTTGGGAAAAAAAGTTTATTTTTATTTTCAATCAATCTAAGTCCCATGCGGGGTTAATCTATACCATTAATAGATTAATATATAATTAATAGATTAATAGATCACGTGGTTTGAAGGAATTACACGAATTCGTTAACACCCTGTATATACACTTAGGCTTATTAATTTATTTATGTTTAATTTAAAAACGTTTAATAGAATACATTTAAAAGTATGTAATTTGACTACAATTAAAAGTGAAGCAAAATATGTTTAATAAATGTAGGAATAGTCTAAAATTGTAAGAATCATATTTGGATAATTATTTCTTATTTATTTATCTTGTGTAAGATTAAGAAGTACTGACAACGGATTGTAATAAATAAGAACAAGTTGACAGAGGCGGAATCCCCCCATTGGCTGGAGACCCTTCAGGTCACGCCAATAACTGCCCGGTTACGTAGAAACCGTCCCCTAGGACGACCTACGGCAGTCAAATAGAAAAAAAAAAAAGAGGCGGAATGGAGAGGGCATTCTTGGGCAGACCGTCGAATGGATGTCGTTCACAAGTTCACAATTGTTATACTAGTTGTTTGTTTTGGTTAAAGATTCTTGTTCTTATTTTATGATCATAATAATGGTTGTGTAAAGTATTAAGTTGTGATCTAGTTCATGTTACTAACACTAACCCAAATACAAGCACTCTCAGTGGTGGAGAGTCTATGTTGGTTTTATTTATTTCATTTACCTTGCTCACAATACTTACATATTGATATTAGCTCTACCTGTAATGATAGATTCACCCCAGAAAGCTAAATAGCTATTAATCCTATTAGTAAATTCGGTTATTAAATTAGCTATCCTTCGGGTTTGCTGATAGACTTGCGCGAACGGATTTTTTTAAAATCGAAAAAAAAACATGTCGCAACCGATTGCGCCTTTGAGGAAAATTCTTGTTTTTGTGTAGAGATGCTATAAAAAATGTCATCCATTTCTACTAAACGGTTTTTGAGAAATTAAAGGTTAAAGTGGTGAAAATTTTCGAATTTTCACTCGCTTTTTTCAAAAATCATAAAAAAAAAGTTGTAAACGGATGACGTTTTTTATAGAATCCTGTGAGGGTCCAACTAAGGTATGTATAAATATCAATCCAAAATTACGCACCATTGCCTTGAATATGATCTGTGGGTTTTAGTGCGGTCAAAAACATTTGAAAAATATTGACAGCACTAGGTTTAATCATATCTAAAATCGAGTTTGACACTTGTGCCATTGTAAGGCCCGGACTCCACCAAAGCGGAGATGTGCGGAGATGTCTCGATCAACCAATAGGATTGCGTTATTTTCAAATCTCTCCGCTTAGCTTCAACTCAAAACGAATTCCTATTGGTTATTTACGAGACATCTCCGCACATCTCCGCTTCGGTGGAGTCTGGGCCTAATAGTCTAAGATCAAGTATGGTAATAGTAGTCATATGTACAGGGTGTTAACGAAATCGTGTAATTCCTTCAAACCTCGTGATCTACTGGTGACACAGATTAACCCTAAATGGGAATTTTCGAAAATCAATGAAAAAATTTTTTTTTTTAAATTTTTGGTTTTCAATTTCTGAGTCTTTTTAGAGCCTTGAGTTATCTGACTGCAAAGAGCGATATCGCGTTAGTCGTGCCTGCAAGCCGTGTCGCCGTGCTTTCATTAATTTATGCGTGGCATCAAAATGTTCACACAAATAAAAAAAAATTTTTGCAAAAAAATAAATTCTTATTTTTTTACTGAATCCTTATTATGTGGTTTAGATACGATCGGTACCAAAGCCGCATGAAAAAAAAAGAATTTTATTTTTTTATTTTTAATCAAGCTAAATCCCGTGCGGGGCCTGTCTACATCAGTAGTAGATCATGTGGTTTTAAGGAATTACACGAATTCGTTAACACCCTGTATAGTTCATAAAATATAGCTTGATTAGAATGACAGCTGCCAAACTAGTGTGACTAGTGCTGGGAAAGGACTGACCAAATCGATCTAAATAATTAAAAATAAATATAATACGTATACAGTGCGCGCAAGATAACTCTGCGCGCGACTGAGGGCGTGCTAAACGTTACCATGATCGCAAAAGTTCAAATTACCGCTTTTTAAGCTTAACTTTTTTATCGCTTAACATAATTTTCCCGTTAAATATTCCTACAATCAGGTAGTTCTACTATCAAAATTGATAATACGGCACACACTTTGGTGGATCATGATTAGTTCCGATTTCGGCCGCGCGCAGACTTATCTTGCGCGCACTCTACCTCATTGTACCCACGAAACATTCGCTTCGTGATTGTACCTCAAAAAATAAATTAAAGAGTGAATGAATGAATGAACCATAGAAGTAATAAGTACTACGTACATACAATGAACATACAAGATAACCCCAAAGAAAATTAAATAATTATGTTTAATGAAATGGTATCCGTACTAGCGACTATGGGCACACGGTGGTTCGAAACTGCTTTAAGAGGGACATAAAAAGAGTTTTGAAAAAAACATTTTTGATTTGTTGCTAGATACGGACGGATACGGTACGGCACGTTTTAAGATAATGGGGCGGGGCGCACGCAAAACGAAAGTAGATGGCAGCACCTCTGTTGGTACGAATAACAACCAATCAGAATGAGTTTAGTTGTCATTAGCAATAATGTCTAACAAACTTCAACCAATGAAATTGCTTTGGTACCAGCGATGGTGGCGCCATTAGTTCCCAGTTTCCTACCCCATTTTTAAGTACATAATAAAATTATTGAAGCTGGCGTGCCGCCTGTAGCGCCGCCTCCACACGTTAGGGTAAGCCAAACGATGTCCCAATATGCATTTACGTAGAACATCAAAATCCTTAAATATTTAATTATTTAAAGATGTAATTGCATAGAATAGATTGTGTACTGCAAGTGAATTAATCATCTGTTTAAAAAAACATTATTTATTTCATCAGGTAACACTCAAAAGGTTTGAACTTCCTTCCTCTCTTTCACACTTTCCGAATAAAACAATATGCTATCCTGCTGTCATTCTCAATGTGTATTTTAATGTATACCTCTCATTTGTGGAACAGAATAGGGATGTCGGAAGTGAAAAAAAATATCGATATTTCGATATATCGATATTTATTAAAATATCGATATCGACTTCAATATCACGAGGAAAAAATATCGATATATCGATATATCGGTCAAATTTTCAGAGATTTTCGGTTTTAAATAATAATGTATTTAGTTCAGTCTGGCTCAATAATAGGTAGTAGTATTTTTTACACAAAATGCACATTATTTTAATGTATGAGAATCTTAATAAAAACGAAGGTAATTCAATCATTATTCCTTTTTATTAGGCAAAATCGATACTTCAGTACGTCCGGCGCACCCTGGGCAGTCAGCCCCGCTACCAACCTTGCTGACTATCTAATCTTTTCACCACAGCATGAGCTATTTTTGTATAACTCTTACTGACATGAGAGAAGAAGAAGATTAGGCAAAATTAGAAAATATCAAAAACTAAATAACAAATTCCTAATATTTTTAAGACCAATTTATTGTTTCTTAAATTTGAAAAAAAATATCGTTTTTGATACGATTTCGATATTGAATATTTTGTATCGATATATCGATATATCGGATTAAAATATATCGGGTAAAAATATCGATATATCGAATCAAAAATATCGATATTTCGATATATCGATATTTTTTCAACAAGCCTAGAACAGAAGAGAGGTTAAAAACCACTTTTGAGTCGCATGGAAATTTAGCGCCCACATTACAATCTTATTTTTGTTTCAAAAGAATAATTGTTGCAATGGCCGCTGTTGAAAAAGTGGAGGAATTAAACGAAAATGAGGTTGTGGAAAACGGTGATGAAGACGAACTAGATGCAGTAGAAGAGGAAACTAAAGATCCCGCGAAGAAGAAGAAAAAGAAAAAAAAGAAGAAGAAGGCAGGTTAGAGCGACTAGTATTTATATAAATTCAAACAAACTTATCACTCGCGAACGTACATTACCCTCTAAATGTCTATTTTTATCTTTATAACGTACAGTAATAAAGCGCCTACGCTCAACCCAGTGATATTACGCCGTGTATAAAAAAATAAATATGTATGTGCCCCTTATATACATTTTAGTAATTGTATACACAATGTTAAAGTAAATTACGAAATGTTAAAATACATAATATGTATTTTAACATAATATTATTATTAATTTGACACCTGACTTACTATATAAATTTCTGAAAGGAATAACAGGAAAACTTACTATCTTTGACCACTAAAGTCAAGTAGTATGAGTTTATACTCTTTGAGTTTTATCCAAGCCAAACTACTAAATCTAAGTTTTTGTGCATTACATCTAACATCCTCTGTACCAGAACTAAGTAAATTCAAATTTATATTTTAAAATTGATTATGATTATTTTAATTTCAATGGTAAACAAAAGATAAACAATTATTCCTTCAGAAAATGAAGCAACTGCTGAAAACAATACTGAAGTCACAAATGCTTCAGAAAAAATTGATGCATTAGCTGTTGAAGATGGACCAGCTGAAGGTGATGAAAAAAAAAAGAAAAAGAAGAAAAATAAAAACAAATCTGCTAAAGGACCAACAAAGGAGCAGACCAATCCACCAACAGTGCCAATTGCTGAGCTGTATCCTGATGGTAATATTACTACACATTATTTACCTACACTGACATTATTTACACATAAAGAATAAATGGGAAATGTAAGGAACATGTAGTACAGTAGGTACTGAAATATCTTGACCACCCTGAACATAGGCTTTGTGAACTTTCATGAATGAATACTCAGCAAGATATAGTTACCGGCCTGGATCTTGAGCGCTGACCTTGTTGCGCAGTAGTTGATTTTGTATGCGATACTGCTACTGCGCATCAAGGTCAGCGCTCAAGATCTGTGCCGGTAACTGTTACTGTAAAAACTAACAAATAATCTTTGCTTCAAAAATGGCCAGTATGAAGATAATGTTCACAAATGTAAAATAAAAGCTATGGCTAGGCTCCATAAAAATCTGATGCACAACCCCCTACATGAAATTCATGGTGCCAAAGTTATTTCGGCCATACTGTACACATGCATATTAATAAATGTTGTATGAATCTATGATTTACTATGGGTACTCAATATCTTCATTATAAATCAATCAAATATGTAAAACAATATTTCTTTAGGAAACTTCCCTGAGGGTCAAATAACAGAGCATGGCCCGGCTGAAGGCATTGATGAGAGAACTGCTAAGGAACGCTTCTCTAGCGAAGAGAAGAGGGCTTTGGATAGACTGCACCAAGATATCTATCAAGAAATAAGACACGCTGCTGAGGCACACAGACAAGTAAAACAATTATTACTAAGAAATAAAATATGACATAACATCTTTTGTCTGCAACTTTGTATACATGAAAGCCCACAGGAACTGTGCAATAACCAAATGCATTCCCAAGGTTTACACTATTAAGGCGACAATAAGTACTAATTTACTGGCTGCAGCTACATTTTAAAATATTGTTTTGTGTATTCAGCAAATGTAAAAGTGTCAGCAAAAACATAAATTAAGTATGATTCATAACTGACGAAGCATCTCAGTGTGAATTGTGACAAAGTTCTATCAATAAAATAGTGTCCTTGAACAAATTTTATTGCAAAACCAATAAATTGACCTTAATAACAATTGTTAATTGCAGACACGTAAATATATGCGTGACTGGATCAAACCAGGCATGACTATGATTCAAATCTGTGAAGAACTGGAATCAACTGCAAGACGTCTCATTGGTGAAGACGGATTGAAGGCGGGGCTGGCTTTCCCCACCGGATGCAGCCGTAATCACTGTGCTGCTCATTACACTCCTAATACTGGTAAGAAATATTTTTAAAACAAGGGTTTAAAGGTAGCACAAATTAATTTACTGCTAAAGAATAAGAAACAAGCATCTTCGGGTATTTTAGGGGAGCGTATTTCCCTTTCTGTGTCCAACTGGCGACACCGGTCTCGCGAAATCCGCACGCTTTTGTATTACTACATAATTCAACCAACCCGTGCTCAGCTCGCGTCAACTGAGCACGTTTTTACGATCAAGCAACGTTAAAAGAGGTTTTACAAAACAGTGTGCAATTAAGTTGAACTGAACACGGTTTTTTAATTGGCCTGTTCATAACAAATCTGTGCTGATTTAGCGCGTTCGTAAATGTTCGGAATAAATCGTGCGGGCCGAAGCAGGCGGGAAAAGCCGCGGGGGCCCCCGTGGGTGGACATAATGGAAGAGTTTACAAGGATTTACAGTGAAATTACCAAAGATTTTGAAATGAAAGAGTCGACGGGGCCTCGCGCATCCTATTTCTGTGTGCAGGATTTAAAGTAACCTAACACAAAGGGGATGACGGGGGCTTCGTTCGCTCGCTCACTTTAGCCCCGTCATCCCCTTCGAACCTAACCTATCCGTGTCGGGGTGTCGCAAATTGCTTCGCTCGTTCTTCAAATTAGTCAGTTGGAAAGCAAGTATCGGCAATGAAAGTAGTACCTCAACTAATACCGTCGCTAATTCAACACGCTTTAGAAGACTCATACAGTCAAGAATCAAGTCAAAAAAGTGTTCAGTCCAACTGCACACTATTTTGTAAAACCTCCCCCAGCACCACTTGATCACAAAGGCGTACCCAGTTGACGCGAATTGAACACGGGCTAATAGAATTCCATAGTAATACAAAAGCGTGCGGATTTCGCGAGACCGGTGTCGCCAGTTGGACACGGAAAGGGAAATACGCTATAAGGGACATGTTAAGAATCATTTTTCGATAAATCATAAACATAATATAGCTTATACTTGACTCTACTGTGTTCAATCTCCTTTTGCGATTTATATCTCTTATTTATATTCATAGTTTCTCTTTATGCTTCAACGTGATAATTATCTTCAGCTTTATAAGATGACCTACTTATAACGAGAATTAAACCACCTCCTAACATTTTCAATTAATTTAATATAGGTGACACAACAGTCTTGGAATATGACGACGTCGTGAAGATAGATTTTGGCACTCACATCAATGGGCGCATCATTGACTGTGCGTTCACTTTGAGCTTCAACCCGCGCTACGATCCTCTGGTCAAGGGAGTTCAGGAAGCCACTGAGGCTGGCATTAAGGCTTCTGGCGTTGATGTCAGGCTGTGTGACGTCGGTGCTGCAGTACAAGAGGTAATGTTAGAAAAGGGACCATGCCCTAAGTTTATCAGCATTTCTTCTTAGAAGTTGTCGTCTAGTAGATATACAGCTGCCTGACGTTTTATTATGACGTATAAGTTTCGGTATAGGATCAATTTATGATGATTAAATAACTATTAATGATGAACATCATACAAATACCATCTAGAATGAATCATAAATCAACAACCAGTTACCTATTGTAGCAACATAACTGCTGGATGCAGAACATTGATCTATTCTGCAGACAATCACTACAATAACTAATCACGATGCCTCTCAAGCACCAGCCATTTTGATGCTGAAGACGTTTAAAACAATGTAATATCACATGAATTTTTCAGGTGATGGAATCACATGAAGTAGAACTCGATGGTCAGGTTTATCAGGTGAAACCTATACGCAATCTCAATGGACACTCTATCGGACCCTACAGTAAGTAATACAATGTGTTTATATATACATTTGTGGCATATTTGGTTCGTAAAATGTTAAACATAAACATCTCGTCTTTTAGGGATCCATGCCGGTAAAACTGTACCTATCGTGAAGGGCGGAGAAACAACACGCATGGAAGAAAATGAGTTCTATGCTATTGAAACATTCGGTTCTACCGGACGTGGCCAAGTTCATGACGATATGGATTGCTCTCATTATATGAAAAACTTCGATCAGCAGTTTGTGCCGCTGAGGTAATTATGCGCTTACGTCAAAATTGATTAATGTTTTCATTTAGCATTCTTTTCTCTTGTCTGCAAAGTCAAAATAACAACAACAATAAATGTTTCAATTCCAGACTGCAATCATCAAAACAGCTACTGAACTTAATCAACAAAAATTTCGGAACACTTGCATTCTGCAAGCGGTGGTTAGAACGCGCGGGCGCATCGCGTTATGCCATGGCGCTCAAAGACTTGTGTGACAAGGGCGTAGTGGACGCCTACCCTCCGCTTTGCGACATCAAGGGCTGTTACACTGCTCAGTTTGAGCACACCATTCTACTAAGACCTACTTGCAAAGAAATAATATCACGCGGAGACGACTACTAGCGACAGCTAAAGTTGCATTGGCTGTATTGTGTGCAGCCAGCTTGAGCAATTCGATTTTTTTAAATTAAGTGAACAATTTTAAATCAAGAATGATTTATTAGTTAACAATATGATTGGTGTTATGATGATTTACGATTTTAATTATACATTTTTATTTCGTTGCTGACAACCATAATAAATAGATTATACAATCATAATTTGTAAAACCAAGCATTGCCTAAAGTCAGCATAAGCTCTGTTTGTAAAAATATTTGTTGCTTTATAGTATAAGTGGTCGTTTTTGGACTATTTTGTTCGTGAAAAGCGACGATAAACACTTTGTTGTAACGTTGTTATTTCTTTACTAATCTTACGTTAAATCGTATTTTTAACACACCTGTATTCATAGCAATTGTGTCGATATCAACATATTTGAAATAAAGTTCTACTTGTATTGGAGGCAGTAATTCATTTTATACCCGCATTCAAGAGCTGCTTCTTCTTAGTATTAATTTTAATAGTTTTATACACATGGTTATCCCTGCTACAATAGCCATAGCGTAGTAGTGATGGCCTAGCGATGAGTTCGATCCCGCGCGCCTGGTCTGATTTCGAAATCATGTTCGGATCAGAATTTGATTATCTTTTGCGGAAAACATCGTGACGAAACCTGCATACGGTATGCAGCATACTTGAGAAAGCTCCAAAATGTTTTCAATGGTGTGTGTAGTCCCGCAACCCGCACCAGGCCAGCGTGGTTAGCAAGGCTTAAAACCCTTCTCCTTCTAGCTGATGACGAATTTGGGGAAGGTATTTTAAGCACTTTGAAACTATGAAAACCTGTACTAATCAATGTTGGTGAATCTGAAATCGAGGATTTGGCAGAGTGTTGGTGGTTATTATTTATGCTACTGCGCGGAATATCAGTTTATCAAAAAAATCATCCCAAAAATATCCATAAGGCACCTTGGAATTGTTTTAATTTTAGCATTTAAAGGATATTTCTGCATTCTGACCTCTTGGGGTATTCTGAGAAGAGGCCCGTGCGCAGTAGTGGAAAGCAATGGGCTGATTATGCTACACGTGGTTTATTACTGTTGAATCAAATTTTATCTGACCTGCAACTTATGCACACATCACAACTCCCCGAACAGATAGAATGTAGGTACTACTGGACACCCATATTAATTGACCGTGACGTAATTCATTCGCGGTGTTGCGATTAGGGATGGAATGGAATAGGATTTTAGGAAAATTGTGGGGTGATTCCTATTTGTTCTATGGAACATGACGTCAAAGGACAAAACGGGTCTATTTATTACTAATTTGTTCCGTAGAACTGCATAGGTACTAGCATTTCATCCGACTTCACTTTTCAGTGACGCCATGGAACAAAACGGGAATCTAATTTTTCCCAATTTGTTCTGTGATGTTTGACACAAAGATCTGATAATTTGTGAATGACATCTACGTTGTTAAAATAAATAGGTACGTAGATATAATAAAAAAACGTGTTCCGTAGAACAAATGGGAATTATTATTATTCCCTTTATTCATTTACATTCTTACGTTTACATTTTTTTAAATATAATTCTATAAAAAACGAAAAAAGAAATACATTTAAAAATATAAAAATAGTGGTCCACCGGCATCGGGAGCAGGGTCCAAGCTACCGGTGGTTAGGGCTCCAGAGACAGGAACCTCCTCACAATACGCGCCGTGTCGAGGACTGCTTTCTGTTTCAGGCCCTTGATCCACCCCCCAACGAGAGCCTCCTTAGGTGTTGGTCGAGGCTCTTGGCCATTGGCTGTTACGACTGTCGGCACAATGGTTGCCGAATCCACATCCCACATGTTGACAACCTCTTATGCTAAGTCAAGATATTTGATTTGTTTTTCTTTCTCAGCTTTCACGAGGTTCCCATCATGCGGGATGGTAATCATTGTGCGGTGTTCTGATCGACCTGTCACCACTAGGTATATCAGCTTTATTAGCGACAATAGTCCTGTCAGTGATAATAGATCGATCCCAATACAACGTGATATGACCAATTTCGAGAACTGGGTCGGGCACATACTTGTAGTACGGTACCTACCTCCGACTCCACAAGGCTAAATTTCAAAGCAAGTTGCTGATGAATAATCCTGGCCACTTGGTTAAGTCTATGCAAGTACTCTCCGTTAGCAAGACGAGAACAACCGGAAATAATATGCCTGAGGGACTCCCCTTATTATTATTATGTAGTTATATGTTCTATGGAATAAAACGAGTTTTTTTTTTCTCATTTTTCCCGATGACGTCATGTTCCATAGGACTAGGGTTGCTATCCGTCCGGGTTTCCCCGGATTTGTCCTAGTTTAGAGGGCATCCGGGAGGGGCTTCATAAGTAGTCCGGGTTACAAATTTCAAGTTTTGGGCCGCCCGCGACGCGCGCACTGACCGACGAACCGACTTGCTAAACAACTGTTTTTTATTATACTGACTGTTTAAAAAAACCTGTTGACATGTCCGGGTTCTGGGCTCTAAAATCCGGAGTTTTCACGCGTCTTGTCCTGGTTGCCAAATTTTAGAAATGGCAACCCTACATAGGACATAAGGGAACCACCCAAAATAACCATTTATTAAACAAACTGCCTCGTTGGTCTAGTGGTCGCAGGCGCGACTGCTGAGTGAGGTCCTGGGTTTGATCCTCAGGTCGGACAAAGAATTATTGGGTTTTTTCATGTGGAATTTCTCAGTAGTAGGCCGGAGTCTGGATTTGTGGCCGGTTGATGACAATAGGCTCGCCCCCTATTACATGGGACTTATTATAACGGCGAAATGAGGGTACTATACACCTCTGTCCAACCCTTCGAGGAATACAGGCGTGATGTTATGTATAAACAGATTAAAGCCTAATAAGATAGGCACAGACCCGTCAATAGGCCCATGTATAACCGAACCGGAAATCATCGAAGGGCCTCACGTTTGGCGGCCGTACCTACTTGCCATTTTTGATAAATCGTCCTGCATTGAACTCTCGACTATGGTCTGTCATCAACGTTGCTCTACGGAAATATTTAACAGGGTTTACATTACATTGTACATGAGCTCTTCGTTCTAAGAGCCATTACTCAAAATTTCGTTGTATACGCATTTGTTTCTCTTCAGTAATTTCTCAAAAATCGAAAAGGTAAGTACCTACATAAGGATTCTATTAAATCAATAATACAAAAGACATGTTTCAAAACTTTATTTTTTAGGAAAACGCTAATTTATTACTATCGCAAATATAAACGATTACATTCATAATTTAAGTATGTATTACATAATATCGATACAAAATCTTTCGCCAATAGCGGATTTATAAAAATGTATAAAACTGTAATGACAACTGAATATTAATCACTAGCATTTACCCAATATTTACTCGTCAATTACTACAAACACCTACTCCTTTCTAACATTTGCAAATACTTAATACCTCTAAACAGAGTCCTGCTGTATATTGCTTACTGTAAAAAAGACGAATCAGAAATCAACATTCAGTCTCTTCTAATCTGTCTACGTTATTTTCAAATGCTATACAAACACTTGAAAGGCCTCTTAATCGTTAACTAATTAGGTACGTGCCGGTAATACATAATCTCACATGTGCAAATCTTCAATTTGTTAACCTGAGTTATTGGAAAGTATGGTAATTATAAATTTAACTACTATCATTTAAAATTGGAGTACATATGCCACAATATAATTAGTGAACAATGATACAATAATAAATAAAAATAAATACAATGTTCCGTGATCTTCTTCCTACTCTTACCCCAGCCTATTGCAAGGGTGGGCTTAAAAGGTCAGTGATCACTTTGATAGGTAAATGTTATCATGACAATGCAATAATTAGTGTGCATGTGATTCATGTAAATTATAGCATTTATTAGCTTACAATGAAGCGACTTAGCTTCAACATACACAAGCTACAAATCTTTGTCGATAAAATATGTATTATTTTTATAGCGACTTTTCTACTCATAATTATAATGTAAGCATTTCATGAAGTTTATGTCTTTAGGGTAAAACACAAATGCTAGACTCGCGATAGGCAATGAGTTTGTGAACAGCCGCATTCCATGGAGCATGCTCATGCGGGTCAAATGAATTACTGTTGAATGTGTATGTTGAATATAAAGATAAAATAATTCATATTCAAACAGGCACTAAATTAAGTAGGTACGTATAGGATATAAATGTTAAATATTCGCCATATCTGACGTCAAATGACTAGACTAACGAATTTCAATTTAACTTCTCGTACTGCATCTGCATGTAGCACCTAGTAAATACAAATATGCTATAATTTATATGATTATTAAATATTATATTAATTCAATAGCTAGTATATTACTTTCGATAAATTTACTTTTACAAAATATTTAGTCTACATCAAATAAAACGAGTCTCATAAATAATAATACATAATCTTCAGACATTTCATGAACCAGCATTCAGAGCACGCTACAAGTGATCTACGCGATCCTGTTGCTCTCATTACGATAACCAGGAAACAAAACTGATAATATTATATTGCCTTATACCAAATCGGTAAAGTATCACAGAAATTAACCATACCTAGCTAAACTATGATGTCTTCAATAATATACGAACATTACGAAACACATCAAGATTTGGTCAATGTATACTAAAATATTACGATAATGCATACACTAGTCACAAGTGCCAAGATACAAACAAATTATATTTAAATTAAATAGATAGACTTAGGTAACACTCAAAGCTTACCAAAGTATGTTGAATACGAGGCCAATTGAAATGAATTATGATTAGGCCTTGAACTATTTAATTTTAATAAACTAGAACATATATTTACAAATTCATCAAACAATAAACACTGGTAATGGTACAGCCATCACTGGAAACGTCTAAACCTGCTTAAGCACTATCTAAGAAAAACCATGATAATTGCATCTAATTCACAGTCAACTAATTAATTCATTGCATGCCAACTTATTTAATCCACTGATTGTTAGAATGCGAGCTAATTTAATTGTAAGGATTACGTAATTTATTTTATTGCTATATTTGTTACTGAATGCTAATTAGTAACACAGTAATTTTCATAATATGTAACCCCGAACATTGTAAGCACTTATCATAACTTCTCTTCGACACTGCAATATAGGAAGACTAGAAATTCATACACAAAATATGCTTTAGTACTCAAAGTTCTACGAAGAGTATTAATAGAAAAATAAGTAAGAATTGTAAAGTAATTCAGATTATTTTTTAATTAACTTGGTGTATGTCGGTGCCATCGCCGTTGGTAGCGACTGTGGCGAGTGCCGCAGTACGAGGCCAGATGTAGATGGACTGCAAGGGCACATGGAGTAATTCCACTAGATTTCTGTAGTTTGGCTCTGAAAAAATAATTATATATTTTTATTAGGTATTAGGCGAACCTAAGGGCTAACCTAGAGTAGTCTTGTCGACGCTGCGACGTTAGACGCAGGTCTCAGTGATGGAGTTCACTCCCTACGATTATTGAAGCATATAATTCAGTATAAGGCTAAGGCCGTACTGCCTCAGAAATCCCTAATGCGTAGCTAGAAATACTCGTCGGACCACGCCTGAAGTAGTCTGTAGTCTGTCGAAACAGTTTAATTTTAAAGAGCTCTAAGCGCTAAGCACTGCCATAAGCCTATGGGATTAAGGTGTTTGTATCAGTTGTATTTTCAATACAAATCTTAGGAATAACATTTATTTTACAAAGCCCTAAACATCCTCATTCGCTCATTTACGATGGTAGATACCAGAAATTCGTGTGAACTATTTGTTCTATCAAACGATTAATATTACTCATAAAAAGCCTATAGACAATTAATATCAATGTAATACATTACAGAAATGAGAATATTTGAATGAGCATTCGTACGATCGCATCATTTGCCATTTAGGA
This sequence comes from Amphipyra tragopoginis, assembly GCA_905220435.1. Lineage (NCBI taxonomy): Eukaryota > Metazoa > Arthropoda > Insecta > Lepidoptera > Noctuidae > Amphipyra > Amphipyra tragopoginis. The sequence continues at coordinate 17,115,427 of HG991997.1, forward strand.
CGAAGCCTTATTGTGGTTAGAGGCTTGGAAGTAAAACTAATAAGTTATATCTCTATAGATTAACATTTGATAAGTTAATATTGTTATCAATATCAAACTACAAGTCATCTTCACAATGTTTTTGTTTGATGATATATCGGGTCGCATACCTATAATTCTAAGTCATATTATACAGGCTGTAAACGAATTCGTGTAATTCCTTCGAACTACATGATCTATTAATGGTATAGATTAACCCCTCGCGGGATTTAAATTGATTAAAAAGAAAAAAACTTTTTTTACCCATTTTTTTATGTTATATTATATTCCGATGCCATCCACAAATGAATGAAAGCATGGCGACACAGCTGACGGGCACGACTAGCGTGATATTGCTCCACGCCGTCAGTTAGCTCGGGACGCAAAAATTACTCAGGTACAGAATACCATGTTTCGTTTTTTGAAAACTTTTTTTGTTGATTATGAAAAAAACCTATGCAGGGTCAATCAGTGCCACCAGTAGATCAGGGGGCTTACCATGACCTCTTATGAAAACGCTCAAATGCCAACCAGTCAACTTCCGTTCAAAAGCAGGCCTGCTTCTGATTCGCTAAAAATCGTACCATGACAGTACTAAAGGTGAACGACTATTCAACCAAGTTGAACGGATAAGCTTGTTCATAGTACTAAAAGTCTATACAAAAAAAAAAGTGAACGGATTTCGTAAACGTCAACGTAGCAGGCCTGCCGCAGGCCTGCTCTAACGATGTCATAGTACAAAAACGCAGGGCAGTTCAACTTCCAGGCAACTTCCGCCCTGCTTTAAGAGGTCATGGTAAGCCCCCAGGCGGTTTGAAGGAATTACACGATTTCGTTTACACCCTGTATAGTTGCATAACTGTACTTGTCATACCGGTAAACCAGGGTTACTTTCAAAAACAGGGGTGACATTGATAGTTACTAAAAATATTGCATTTGATCATATATCTCGGTGGAAATGGAACTTATGCATTTTAATTTCCTTGTTTACAATACAATACAATACAAAATAGTTTATTGTGAGTATAAAAAATTGCAATACATTTAAACGTGTTTGAAGCCTCCCTTTAGGCAAACAATGCCTGTATGAGGAGGCTCCAAGTTGTTTAAGTACATTATTTTGGCAGTTTTCCTATTTTACCATTCGGTATTAGAGGTGTCTGCGATGTTACATGGTAAAGATAAAAATATTAAATTACACCCCTGATTATGTAACAAAATCGATTTTTAGATTTCTCGATTGGGGCTACTTTGAAACTCAATGATAGAACAGAGATCATCAAAGTACCTAGAAGCTCTACGGTCCAAGTTTGATAAGGAACATTTCTCCTTTTTTTCTCGAAAACAATGCTGTTATTTTTTTATTTGACCTATTTGGTTTTATACATATCTGATAATTCAGTTTATATAAAAGATTTTTGCTGTAGCATCTAAAATAAAAAAATAAATAAGATAAATACATGAAGCTCAAAAATTAATCAAAGTATCCTCGGTTTACGGTACACATAATTTCAAATAACTGATTAAACATATTTTATGCCCCCATTACTGCTGTTATTATAATTATCTATAGCCCTAAAATTTTCGTGCATATTTTTTTTACGTCTAACGATATTTAAGCGTAACGTTTGTTAGTATAAATGTCCATGTATGTCCGAATGAATGCAAATGTGTGTATACGTCAAAATTAACTAGCCAGTTTCCTCGACTAAATCGACGGAGCCCCGCTATTTCCGAGTGGCATCGCTCTCGGAAAGCGAAAGTGGAGTCACAAGAAAGACCACTGAACGGGGTGACGGGAGCTTAGTTTGCTCGCTTTGCTTGCTCAGCACCCGTCATTCCCTTCGAACCTTAACAGGTTGGGGTACACCAAGTTCCGAGCTCGCTCCTGATACATGCTGACGATGATACCTGATCACATTATGGTTCAGTAATCAATTTATTTGGTTTACCCGATTATGTGTTTCGTATTTTAGACTAAATTAATAGATGTTTCAGTAACATGACTTCTAAAGTTATGATCACTCAACAAGTTATGCTAAACAAAGTTAGAGCAAGTAATCACTATTACTGGCAGTATGGCAGTGTACACTCATCACCACTCTCAGAACCACAGATGTGAAAATAATTTTAAATATTATTAACTTACCATTTTCTGGATTTATATATCCTCTACGTATCAAGAAGTCTAAGAGCACTGGGGCACTCGTTGTCTTAAATTGAGGCGTTAGAGCTCTCTGAACACACTCTTCGGCAGTTAACAACTCAAAATTCTCAACTTCACCATCAGCATTCTGAGGCATGAAGTCCAGTGGCAACTCAAGATCGTATACATATTCTGTGTTAGGGAATAAGCCCCTTTCACTTTCGAAATAGAAACTAAAACATAATAACAGTTATTAGCTACTACATGGCTCTAGAAGCCAGACATTCAAGTAAAATTATTCTTATTGTGTATGATAATTCAAGTAATGATAAACACAGTTGTTCCGTGTTGTTCCCGGCGTGGAATAGGCTACCCGTTCCCCACCCGTGGGTATCGGCGACTAAGGAATTACCTCAAGATCATGGGCAGCAGTCTACTCTTGTCTGCTAATAAAACAAACTGTGAACATCAATCCATCAGCCAAGTAGTGGTTATGGTAAATTCCCCTTTGACCATTCATTGTTGTGATTGTTATGATAACACAAGTTTTTCTATATATTACTTGGTAATCAATTAACATAATTATATTGTGTACCTAACACAGCCAGCTGGAACCAACTTTTTCACTAGTTCTCCTTCAACAGAGGCCTCCTCTGCAGCCTCTTTTATTGTTGTCTCCAAAATGCCATAGCCAACAGCCAGGCCACCACTTACGAAGCAATCCCACTTGCCTACAAATTATGAAAATATTAACAACTATCTTATATCTTTCAAAATGTATTTATATCATTCAGACATACTTTAGTCCAGATGTTACTGTTCTGTGTCAATTTTACTTACGGGAACATAGTATTTCTATCATAATAGGTACATACATACATAATATCACGCCTCTTTCTTATTAGAGTAGGAAGAAATTACAGAATGCAACATGCAACCCTTGCAAACTCGTTTCATAATTTACATGACACATACACTTAATCTCTTTTGTAAAGCAAACTTTTTGGAATAGTACCGCTGTGCTCAAGAGTTCTTATTCTTAAAAAAAAACTTAACCATTCATTACCATACCACACCTGGTTCTATTAAATAGTAATAGTTTTCAATTTAATTTCATTATTGAGTAAAATACTTTCATAATCAATTTAGGATTTAACAATAAAAACCGGACGTTGACAGTGATCATCACCCCTAATTTTTATTATGGAATAGTTACATATTTCATAAAAAAATAAATGCTGTACACACAAATGTGTCACAAGTGTTGTAAATTGAAATGTCTTACCAGGCCAGGTTTGTTTCGTGAAACTTCTCTGCTGTAACCAGATGCAAAGACCTTTTGTTGGGTGGTTCACATAGCCAGTTACACTGACTCCATAGTTCCTGATGCCAAACAAACACATAGCACTCCTGTCCATTTCCAACAAACTCTCTGGATAAAATGGTGTAGTGACCCCAAAGCACTGCAATGAATAACCAATATGTCATATGGGCAATATGGGAATCCAGAAATTTGGCACAAGAACTACCGTGCATATTGTGCGATCTACATTGTGCTTACCACTATTAGTTCGTGGACTGTTTGTTACACATTAAGAAGAAACCCTCTGTGCGTCGGAAAGCACGGTATGCCTTTGTCCCCAGTTGTCATACATATTTGTATGACAGTTACTACAGATAGTCAGAAGCACAAAACTCTGAGAACTAGTAGATGTTAATAATGCCCAGTAAATGGGTTGTAGCGGCTGTATGCAGATGCTCTATGTAAAATACTGATATTCAGTCGCATTTGATGAGGCTGGAAGTGAATCCCTTATAGTTGGGAGAAGGCTAGGAGGAAAGAAAAGACTAACTTGAGTTAGGTTAGTGTTGAGTAAAACACGGTTTCGAAATGAGTTATCAAATGAGGATTGGAATGCAAACAGTACGAAAAACACTATGATATAAGCCTATAGTTGCACCTGTGCGGCAGTGTTACAGAGAACAACGAGGCACATCATACTGCCCCTATCTGACATATCTTGGTTGCTCACAGTTGACTGGCGAAACTTCAAACAATTTTCTTTCTTTCTCATTCTCGCTCTTCTTACAAATCGCAAAGTGAAAAGTAGTGCAACATAAATGTTGAAGTGGTACTTTATACCGGATGTCCGAACGGTACAGTCATAAACTGCCCTATCATTCAATTCATTCCCAACTAGACTTTGAATTTCGGGACATCCTGTGTTCAGCCATCATTACAATTTTCTGTTGTGTATGTCACAAATGCACTGACTCTAGTTAGTCCTACTCAACACTAGTCAGTTTTCAATGTAGCCCAATATGTGGATTGCAGAAGTCAGATAGCATCTACTCTATGTCAGTCACATTCTGATTTAAACTACAACTTGTAGGAACACAACTGCAGCATATTTAGGCAAATGCTAGATTGATAATGACTTAATTTATGATAAATATTAAATAAAGCATTTATAAATAAATTCATCAGGAATAAGGAAACTCCTACATTTATTATGTTTTGGGAACTATTACAACATGACACGTGTCTTGTAATTTTTCCTGTTCAATGGTTCTGATAAAATAAATGAGTCACAAGTTCTATGATTTTATATGGTTGACATACAACATAATCAAAACAAAGTTAAAATTGATAAATGCAATATGAACATTTTTTTTTCTATTTAAGTAAATTTTTTGACTATATCATTAAATATTAAAGTCACTCATACCTCATCTCTCCAGCCTTTTAAAGCACATATCTCATTCTCTTTTCTCAAATTCTGCAATACATCAGCAATCTTCGTTGTCCTCTCCTTATAATCTCTGAATGCTGGATTTAATTCTACATACTTGCCCGTGATTCGAAATACCTGTAATTGGATAATATTTTTCAGTAGTAATGGTTCTATTCAAATATTTTATCATCAATCTATTTATCAAATATATGGAATGAAGTCTTGTGATGTGCTTTCAGGCCCAAAAACTATGAGAAATGGAACACTGACTACTTTCTCTATTCCTGAATGTTTCTGTTTTGTCTCTGCAGGCAATTCTCAAAAACTCACCTGTACAGCAGTGAAATAAATAAATCAATGTTATCAGCTATGATTACTATGAAAGGCTTACAATAATCACATTAATCACCAATTACATTTTAGCTCAATCAATGAAAGGATGTATTTTAATGACCAGTACTACCCCATTTCAGATTATGTATATATTTGTGTAGAATTTTGGTAAATTCATTCAAATTAATTGAAGAATTAATACAACCTTGACATGTCGATTGATGGTAGGGTGCAGTATTGATTGATTTTCATATTATAATAAGATCATACCACTTTGATGATTTATATCAGTAAATAATTTATAAAATAATTACTGATACCTATCCAAAATTGTAAGTATGTATTTAATAAAAATCTTACCTCTGGAAATCTAATTAGGTACTTCATTACATCAGGACGAATCAAACCCACTTGATATCCGGCTACTATAAACGGTTTGCATACTCCCTGATGCAAGCCTTGAACAATGCAAAATATGTAAGCAAACGTACGATTTGCTTTTTCGACAGCTTGTTATTACAATAACAAAGTAAGCTGCTTAAACAGTCACTCACGTATTCCTTAAATAATACATAATTACCTTTAACTCGTAGATTAAACACAAATTTGTAATCACGTACCTGATAGATAAAAACAGTTGAATTTTTTGGCTAATTTGAGTAGATCGGAAATGTTGTTCTGTGCAGACGAGTACATATTTTTCATATTACAGTTCCATACGGGTTCCATAAAAATTATAAGTACTGAATGTTAATACTAAAACCTAAAAAGAATAAAATTAACAGCAACGAGAGGACTGAGAGTCAGTCGTTAGTCGTTTAAAAAACGCTTGTATTGTCCTGTCCTTGTTCAGCAAATTCCACAATGTCTGGGTCTGGCTGTCTTCTGACGACAAAAACAAATGACAGCTGTAGGGACGTATGCACAAAATTCAAGATATCTTAAGATATCGATAATTCTGCTTTTTGTTCTATTCTATAGTTTATTCTTAAACTAATAAGTCGCTACATCGTATACCGCTCTGCAAAAAACGGACGAAAAGTGATAAGCCAAAAGTCATACATTATATCATTATTATATAGCTGTAGCTGTACAGGTTGACAAAATGCGAAAGGCGAAAGAAAGAATACAATCAGGGGGCTTACCATGACCTCTTAAAGCAGGGCAGAAGTTGCCTGGAAGTTGAACTGCCCTGCTTTTTTGTTCATCGTTAGAGCAGGCCTGCGGCAGGCCTGCTACGTTGACTTTTCGTACCATGAACAAGCTTATCCGTTCAACTTGGTTGAATAGTCGTTCACCTTTTGTACTGACATGGTACGATTTTTAGCGATTCAGAAGCAGGCCTGCTTTTGAACGGATATTGACTGGCTGGCATTTGAACGTTTTCTTAAGACGTCATGGTAAGCCCCCAGTCAACCCGACAATTTCAAATATTTTAGAGTCATTTTTTGATTTTTCGTAAAATATGAACATCTCTTACCCCAGTCACTCACATGCGCGCAAACATTCTTAACATTCGCCTAGTGTACGAATGTTTACACGCATGAGAAGGGCCGTCCTTAGAGCAGGGCCGTCAGACATTCATTCGCAAACTCGGTGGATTTGCAAATGGATTCACATACTCAATATGGTTCGCATTTGCGCTTCCTCATACACTTGTTTAAGAATATCTTCACTGACATTCGTACGAATACGCGAACCCACAATTCTCAGTTAATAAAAAGAAAGCCATTTGAGTGACCCCATGTGAGTGACCCCGATAAGACCCTATGTAACGATGAGATTCATTTGTTGCCTTGGTTAAGGAAGGAGAAATAGGACGCAGGGAATCTAAAGTTTTCGTTTTTTTACCTCGGTTTTCAGAGGTGCCGCCCTGGTGGCTGAAAAAAATCATGTGCATGCTGTCATTGTGTTAGTCAGATTCACCAATAAAGGAGATGTTTCAGAAATGTATGGAGCCTGGGCTAGCACCATGTACACTATATGGAAATATAGCTATACAATAAAGTAACCGTTTCATGATGTTAATTTTCTATAATTTTACTTTGGTTAATTGTACATTCAAGTTAACTTGATCAAGGAGAGCAACACAACACATAAAAATATGGTAGATCGAATTATGTGAAATGTCATTTTGACAAATATTGACATGTCAATGACCCCACTGTGTTTATTTCTTGTGTACTCACATAGCCTATCTACGTTGTTTATAGACGAAAATACTTGGATTTCGTTATAATTTTAATGAAATAGAACTACAGGTGTTGTACTCGATTGCGACACACACACATCAGGAAACCTAGGACTGTCAAAGTTGTCAAACTCATGTTAATGTCAAACACAACTGTCATGGCTACCAGAAAAAAGGGTTAACATATTAAAAAAGGTCCCCAAATAATAATTCCAGTACAATTGTACTCTTCTTCAAATTAATTTATTTGTATTTTTATGGTAATCCCCTATTTTTCTATATACTGTACATAGTGGTGGCCCAAAATCAAACATCTCCTTTATCGTCAACTTCAATCTATAAGACACAATTTGATTGGCAATTCGGGCAAATTAACAATCAAATAAACATGGCACGCTTCAACAGTGATAAATGAGCTCCTACCTTTATTGTTTATAATGTCAAAGTCATTCATCATTGATTGCAGTATTGTCATTAGGGATGCAACGATACAACTGAGGTATCGATACTTTTACACGAGACCGTATTGGTCGTAAAGTATCGATACCTACTCGGTATTGAATGAAAAATATCGATACGTGCTCGTATCGGTTGATTTTTTCGTAGAATTAAAGTCAAGTAAAAACAGCAGTAAGTACTGATATTATGTTTTTTGATAGAACAAAACGACTGCACAAGAAAATCAGAGGCTAGGATTATTACATTCATTGATTGACGAATAACGAAATAACTTTGGCGGCTGGTGGACTGTTTTTTCTCTCTGACATAGACAAACATGACATAGACAACTGCGCAAAACTAGGAAAAGATTCATTCAAAACCTTCAATAATATAGAGTACAATAAAGTGGTACATACTATTCCACTTATTTCTCGTCTTCTAGCATAAATAAGTACGTACCTACGCAATCCCTACTAATATTACAAATGCGTAACTCTGCATGTCTGTCTGTGACGCTTTCACGCCTAAATTGCTGAACCGATTTTGATGAAACTTGGTACAGAAATAGTCTGGGATCTGGAGGAAGCCACTTTTATCCACAAAATATGGAATACTCGAGAAACTACATCCACGCGGAAAGTACGCGGGTAGTAAAATGTTATTGTTCTACCGACCAGAGTAATCGTCGCGTATCAAGTACCGATACGAGTTCTTTTGACCAATATTTACTCAATACTCGATACCAAAGTATCAATACCAAAATTACTTGATATCGAAAGAAAAGTATAAATTATGTACTTGTATTACTGGTATCGTCCATCCCTATTTATCAGTTGGTTGTCATTGATTGACATTATGATGACATTTTAGGTTTCAAGTCAGGTCATTCATTTCCTTCGTCCGTTCTATATATTGTTATTATTAAGCACACTTACTTAACATAAACAAATAATATAGTATAATATATATAATTATAGGTAATCTTATTTCCATGAATAATTGCTACTAGACAAAAACAATTCTAAATTTCTTAACAATGTCTTCTGAAAGTTTTGGTGTAGTAAATGACTTGGCTCCAGTTTTTCGGCCTTATGTTCAAAATTTATATCAAGATTTAAAACTTGGTAAGGTGATAAAAGATCATTTTATATGATCACATACAATATTGAGCGATTTTCATGTAATTTATTAACATTTACAGGTTTATGTAAAACTAAAGTTGACTTTGAAAGAGTATCCGTGAATTCCGAGGGGGGTGAATGCCAAATTCGAATTGTACTACCGTATTGTTCGAAGAAATTAAAATGGGAAGTTATATTCGATGGCACAGCGCCTTGGTTCGCGCCAGACTTTAGATTTGATGACGATAGTTTTCTTATGAATGTTGAAGAACAGTTTTTAGAAGAAAAAGTACCAAGTCTATCAAAATGGAATGAAAATGATCCAAAAGCACTCAGTGATGTTATTTCAGAACTAATCAATCTTTACAAACTCCACCAGGTAAGCCACCAGTAAACTTAACACTTGTTTCTTGCTGAGAGTGTCATTGTCCATAGTACCCTTTCAATCCAAGTTTTGTCCCATACAAAAAAATACTCTCACACTCATCATTCTAGCCTATTTCCCACAATGTTGGAGTTAGCTTCAGTTGAAGAATTTCCACAGTAGTTGCAATAAGTTTATATTAAATGGTTATCAGTTAGGACTTAAAAACTATTTTGGTTTAAGTGATGTATTATTTAAGCATTGTAAATTTATGTATCTGATAAATGAATAACTAAAATAATAGAAAAAAAATACTCTTACAGATGTAACTTTATTTCATTTCAATACTTACTTTGCTTTTATTGCAGATTAAAAAATTAAATGAAGATGAGAGTTCTCGTGCCTACTTTGAGTACAGTGCCTTACTTGGTGATGCTTTAACATCCGAAAAGGATATTGAAGTGTGGGTTGGTAGCCATGTAGTCGAGTTCTTGATCAGACTCAATGTGGATACATCAAGATTACCGGAACTGTATAGTGATGGGTAAGCAAGACAACAAATCTTTATGAAAGTTGGAAATCCCTAACATTTTAAAACACTATTTCTATTATTTATTTATGTGAAGAGTACATAAACCACTTATTCATGATGTAAACTGGATTTCATGAAAACCATTTGCTTTTTCCACATTTTATGTTGGATTGCTTATGCATTGGATTTAGAATTCATATGAAATATTAATCAGAAGTTCTAAAGTATTTGTTTTCACTTTCAGAATAGAAAAAAATCCTGGTATTGACACAGCACTATTATTAGTGAGATATCCAAACTCTACAAATGCTGAATTAATACTGTCACCAATACTTACAAAGTCACTAGGAAATATATCATTACCCCTGTAAGTACAACACAAACCCTGATTTAAGATGCAAACAGTATTTTACTTTAATTATACTTATCCCTTCTGAGATAGCAGTAAGGCTAACCTCCGGTTTCTAAATTGAGAATTCGGGATAAGCAATACTTAACCGGTTGCGTCCCGCATGGCGTCCGAGGACGACACCGTTATTGTTTATCAATTGTGTCTATAATTACGGTGATTGAGAGCTTACGTAGGATTTGAGTACAAAGTTGTTAAAAAAATGCTTTAAAATCCTTAATTTTTTTGACAACTCCATACTCAAATGTTAGGTACTTAAGTACTGCTCATCGTAGAATTCTCAATTCAGAAACCAGAGTAATGTATATCAACCAATATATTAAATGTTCTTAAAGATCTTAATGCAAATACCCTATTATATCTGGCACTGTAATAGTTCGTAAGACCACATTCTCACCCGTGAATCCCGTGATGAACTGTGTGATGGTATAAATATGAGAAAACAATTGCTGTCTTAGTGTGTGTCCTGAAACGAACGTCACAGTACTACTGCACTGCCGAACGTCAATTAGGACACCTATTCGACATCAATATGTTTGATCGCGCGTTCGTGTGAACTAAGTTCGTGCGAATAAATTTTCAAACATTTTAGTCGCGCGATCACATCGCGCGAACTTCAATTAGGACACCTATTTAACATCAATATGTTTGATCGCGCGTTCGTACGAACTAAGTTCGCGCGAACTTGCGATGATCGCACATTCGCGTTCTGTTAGGACGACGCCTAAGGACAGGTATCGGCGGTAAAGCCACGGTAAAGTCGTTCCGCAATACGCCCGTGCGCCGTCACTCAGGACGCACACTTAATGTTGCCTAAAGGTAGGGTTGCCATACGTCCCGTATATACGGGACTGTCACCGTATTTAACCATCGCGTCCCGTATTGCTACACGTCCTGTAATTGTCCCGTATTTCAATAATTTCGACAAAATTCGGAAATGGCCCGAAATGGGCGCTGCAGACGCGGGGGTGCATTGAATCCATGTTGATTTGTCATTATAATTTTAAAATGACATGCGCCAATTCTATGATTATATTAAAAAAGAAAACGAGATCAGTACAAAAGTAAAATCAAGCTCAAAAAATGACTGAGCCAAAAAATAAACGTGTTAATTTAAGTAAAAAAATGTTATATGTAGGTACTATTTATTCGATATAAAAACTTTGTTTTCGACTTTTTGATGACTATCTGATTTGATTGAAACGTCCCGTATTGGTCCCTGAAAGTTATGGCAAGCCTACCTAAAGGTCATATTAACCAGATAATTCTAATAGAAATCCCAACAAAAGTTGCATTATTCTGATTAAAGTAATTGATTTTTAGAATGCATCAGTCAGGAGTTTTAATGGATTATGTTCCCATGGTGACAGAATTATTAAATAACAAGGTATAGTAGAATACTTGCTGAATGTTATAAGCTATCCAAGATGTACTGATGCATGAGAAGCAGATACACCTTTTCTTTGAATTCTTTGATACAGGAAAATTAATTAATCTGGGTTTAAATCAACAAAGATAAAGCTTGCTTGAAAAATATTATGGTTTTCAGATCAGAGATTTGCTAAACAATGAAAAGTTAAAGAGAGATTTACTGGCACAACTGATTGTGAAATATGAAGGTGCTGTCCTTGAGCATGATGCTAATAATGCAGCATTCTTATTTGAAATGAATAATTTTCACTGGATCCTGCAGATAGATATTGGTTAGTGTACCATTTATCTTTTTCACATGTTTCTACATTAGTAGCTACTATTGTAATTTATATGTACTTATAAAAATTTTCAGGTGTCAAGTTTCCAGACAAACCTCCAGTATTAACACTGAGATCGATTTATCACTGTACCAAAGGAAAACCAATGTATAAAGTACTCCCAGGCTGCCCATACAATAATTTTGAGGGTTATATTGAACAACAGGTTGAGATTTTCAAAAATGAATGTATGGGTCTGTCATCAAGTAACCAACTACAACTTGTGACTTTGGAAAATTAAACTGAAATACAAGGATTTGTGTTTTATAAATAGGTTACATAAAGCAACGCGGCGAGAGTGGCCGCATTGTTCTATGGTAGATAATAAGTTCATATTAATAATACCTATAATACCTATTTTATATAATGACCATGTCAATATAATGTAAGTGTAAATAAAAGAAGTTTATATTTCAACATTGTTTTACTATTATGTCCAAGACCTTGTTAGTACATAAAAGTTCTACAAGGATTTATTACTGTGAACTATGTGAAACATAATTACGTTTTTTTACAATAAAATTGGTATTGCTTACAGAAGACCAATTCTACTAAACATTTTAAATCACTCTTGAATCGCAGCTTAACCGCTATTTGACTTATTATTGGGATGTATTTAAAATACTTTCAAATTAACAAAAATAACTAAAAATGTTAGACACTATAAAAAATAATACACCTATAAAAAATCGTCACAGCTTCAATAAATTTAAACCATACATAAATAAAATATTTGTTGTTTAAAATATTATTTTATAATAGGTACTTCAAAGATATTGCTTTACACAACAAAATTAATGGTTCGTCAATCTAAAACCATTTGCTTCTGAAAGTTCTGAATGCACCCATTAAATGAATGATGGAAAGTGATCGGCGAGTATTTTTTGGCACTCGCCGGCTGCCGCTGCGGCTCCGCTCGCGCGATTCGTGCGTTGCGTGGTCACAATTTCTAACATAACCTAATCTAACCTACCATACCTTTCAGGTGTTTGTCATTTTAATTCTAATTGCGGGAACTTTGAAGTTTGTAACAGCAAAATTATAGTGCAAACTATAAATAGTATTCATTTTAAAGCCTTTTAAAGGGGGAACAATAATTATTATTTAAAAATATCTTTCTTACATCTGTGGTGGAGCTACGATTCAAATGCGATTTCAATTTTTTTTATGAATGAAATAAGTTCTTAAATGCTCCTAAATTTCATCAATATTTAAGAACAAACTAACAATTATGAAGTGCTTATCAAGACAACAGGTACTGTTACTTTGTGAATAATAATTTAAAGAAAGTATAATCACAAAGAGTTTCCACAGTGACAAACTCTTGCCGACAGAAGAACCCCACAGAAAATAAATACTTAATTAATCGTGATTTCATGCAACACACATGGTTATCTTCTACATTTAATTGGTCAACTTTGTGTTTTCCTTGGATCCAATAAGTTCGTAGCGATATCTCATATACATCACTTTCATTCTGTCCCACATATTATCAAGTGAATCGAGAGCAGGCCTGACATCTAGTAAGGCAAATTGGTATTTGTTGTCAACTTCACCACCATCGTAGTAGTCAATAACATAGCGGACATCTTTTCCACACCTATCAACAATCCAGTCGTGTCTATCAAATGGCAACTCGTATCTGAAAATAATACATTTACACCATTCAAATAAAATTATAATTCAAAAAATAAAAAGCTTGCTGTGTTTTTTTATAACTAGCATACATTGTCATTTAGTTTTCAAAACATACCCAAGCCAAGATCGTATGCGAGCCCGTGGGCTGTAATCTTGAGCCTTGCCTCCAAAACTCTTGAGCCTTGGGTGCCCACACTCCTTTGCATGTAATGCTTCCCATTTCAATACTTCTTGCCATGCCTAAAAGAAAATATTTATTCACAGTAGTAGTACCTTTCATAAATTATATCAATCAAGTAATTTTGAATTTTATAATCAGTAATTTTAACACAAAGATTACTTCCTATTACAGTATGTATGTAAATGAGTTCTATTTGATTTTACAATATAACACTTTTCCATGTACAGTCAGCAACAAAAGTAGCTGAACATTTGAGTTTTTAAACTTTGCATTAATTAGATAACTAATTGATAGGAAACAAAAACTTTAAGGCTTAATCAGAGCTATATCTAGCAGCTTTAGGTATCTATTAAACTTTTTATTTTAAAACAACTCGTTTTCTAATTAATGCCAAGTTTAAAAACTCAAATGTTCAGCTACTTTTGTTGCTGACTGTACATGGAAAAGTGTTATATTGTAAAATCAAATAGAACTCATTTTAAAGGAAACAAAATAGATTTTGCTTGAAACTGATATTTTTTTATTCTTACTATGTTACTACACCAAGAGCATAAAAACTGATTAAATAAGGAAAATTAATCACAAGTACTAAAATTAATTTCAATTACCTGTTCATTATTGGCATTGTGTATTTTGATGATGTCATCCATATCTTTCTGCTTGATGTCTTCATTCTTCCAGCGCCAGCCTTTACGCAGCATAGCATTCCAGAACATTTGTTGACTGGGGTACACCCAGAACTCTGTGGTTCCATCTGGCATGGCACGCGGTATAGAGGATACTTGACGTTGGGTGGGAAGTTCGAATGGCTGGTCAGGAGCAGGTTGTTGGTTAGCTGGTGGCATCTAAATTAAAATAAATCAAATATTAGGAAAGTTACTTTGCTACAATAAGTGGAACCAAGATCTGAAATTTCAGTGTTTTCATAATCAACTTAAATAGAGGTATGTCAACAGAAAAGAAATGATTATTTTTAGGATTACAATAATTCAATGAAAACAAAACAAACATGGTGGTGTCTAGTGTTCTTCATGCACATTGTTGACAACTAATAATAGTGGTTATAGTATTACATTCATTATTATCATAATAATACCAACATCCACTATTATAAACAGTCAGGTTTATTTGCCAAACTGTTTACATTATTTTTGAAATGTATTAAAATTTTCCATGGCAAATTAGGTACATATTTTGTGCCTATTTAGAATAATAAGTGAATTTATGGTGAATATTATAGAGAATCTACAAAAAGGCATGTGAGCCATATCCATACCTATATACAATCATGTAAGCTACATGATATACCTTAAAAGATTGTGTAATACCTTTGAAGGTTATATTATGTTATTACATGTTCAAGTCGTTTAAGATCGTATTTTTAGATTTATCTAGGGCAGTACCGATTATGATCACCTTGTGATTTGGTCGTGATACATACCATGTTATAGGGGTTGATGTCACCGCCCTGCTTTACAGGGCACTCTGATGGTTTCGTGGTTTCCTCCGGTTTTGGGTCCGTTTTCTTGTGCATTGGACATTCTGGTGGTGGATTAGAGTTATTCCCAATGTTTGGCAAGTTAACACCAGCCTCAGCTGAAACTGTATTCCCCATTTTGCTGTTGTCTTACGTAAGATTGTATAGGTTATCAGAGCAGAACATGAACATTAACTTGACATTATTATTGACCACACTGACAGACCAGCTAGGTATACTCTTTGGACTAAGCCACAGATTCAGACATTGACAGCAATTGACAGAATCACAATCAGTGTTGCCAGACCTGATTTTCAAAAAGAAGGCTTTTCAAGTAGACATGAAAAAAGTTGTAGGAAAGAACACAAGATTTTTTCAAATGAAATCATAAATTATAACGTATAATCCATAACATGCTTGTTTTAGCAGTTTAGCTTTAGTACTACGATGTCATCAAGTATTAAAGTAAATGCTCTCATATAGTGCCAAAACTGGTAGACTGGTAAAATTCTCTTTCGACACATAATCTCATTTGGCGTGTTTGGCACTTGCTTCGTTGCTTTCGTCGTTTACACGAACATTACGTTATAAATTGTATCCCTATCTAGTCTGTGCATACAACTCTCTCAACTGCTCTCAACACGCACTGGAGATCGCTTAGGTTTTCGTCCAAACTCAAACTGATTTATTCATATCTAGCTTTTATCCGCGTGAATGTCAGATAAAGGCTATAGCGGATGCAGACGAAATCGCGGATTAATAAATGTGTAGTTATCTACGTTGGGCTGTTTGCTCACAGCCATCTCACAGCGCAGTATTTTTCTTTCTTTTAGCATTAACACTTCTAAACGAAAGGTCCGATTCGAATAATTTAAAGAACATTTTAAATGTACTAATCAACCTTGAATATGAAGCTATTTACTTGGATAAGGATTAATATCATGATAGGAATGTCTTCATCTTTCGATTCTACCCGCGTGTTTTGATTGACTAATTTGAACAAAAGCGGTTGATATGACTTCACTATAATAGTTACGCATATACCCTCACCGACTTTTAGAGTGCGCGCAAGACAAGTCTGCGCGCGGCGCGGCCGAAATCGGAACTAATCATGGTCCACATTGTATCCCTATCTAGTCTGTGTGGTCCACCAAAGTGTGTGCCGTTTTATCAATTTTGATAGTAGAACTACCTGATTGTAGGAATATTTAACGGGAAAATTATGATATGCGATAAAAAAGTTAAGCTTAAAAAGCGGTAATTTGAACCTTTGCGATCACGGCAACGTTTAGCACGCCCTCAGTCGCGCGCACTCTAAGTCGATAGTGAAGACTGAAGAGTACTATAAACATGTAGTACATTATTTTTATGCATCAAAAATAGTTTTTGCAGCTCACGCCAAATAATAAGTTTTGGGTAACATTATTGTAATTTTCTTACAGACCCCTAATTTTTTTATCATAAAATATAGCTTAAAGCACTCAGGGATACCGTAGCTTCCTTTAAGTGAAAGAATTTTTGAAATCATTTGAGTAGTTTCGGATATTACCTCCTACATACAAACAAACCAATTCTACCTCTTTATAATATTATTATAGAATTATAGATTATAGATAGACTAGAATTGATAGCCCACAGTACATGGTCATGTGCAAACCTGAGATGAGAAAGGAAAACATAGTTAATGTTCATAGCATGTTTGTCCCATGCAAGCATTTTGATTTTGGAGGGAGTTAAACAGCCCAGTCCTCGACAATTTCAGAGGCCTTCTCATAATTCACGAAGACCATGCACATGGGGTGGTTACATTTGTGACTCTTCTCCAACAACTGCTTTACAATGTGAATGTGGTTGATGGTGGAGAAACCCCTACAGAATCCTGCTTGCTCAACAGGCTGGCATATGTTGAGCTAGCAAGTGAGTTGATTGTATAACCTAAGCACATAACTTATATGTTTGGGTCTTGGGTATTATATTACCTATACCATCTTGTCTTGACCACTGGCACTGTTTTAAATGTGAAGGTATATTATCAGAACTATTACTAAAGCATAGTAGACAACAAAACAAAGCAAACAAAGGCAAACTTGCAAATAAAGTTTGAAAATGAAAAAAACAGTGAAATGTGTTATATTAAACATCTTGAAATCTGTTTTCCTAATTTATTATACTAGTTTAACAAAGCTATTAAAAACATTATTTTTTCTTCATATATTTTAAATATTTCTTGGCATTAAAGTCATCTTCAATATCATCAGTAATTTTAACTCTCTTCTTTGGCTTCCTCTTGTCTAATCTCATTTTCCGTTCTTCTTCGCTCAACTGGGACAAATCTAGTGGTAACTGAAATGTGATTAAAAAACGAAATTCAATTTACAATAATTTTTTAACTTTAATTTAATCCAGAGGTGTGCATGTTAATGGGGGTTAAAACCGGGTCAACTATCTATTCAGGTAATGGATGGATTAACAAAAATGTAAGTCCTCATTTTGCCCAACAATGGACTGGGAGGCTGAATATTGATTGATTGATAAAACAATAAACTTGTAGGTACTTGACCTAAGACGACCCTCTGACCCTTGATGGAAGAAGAATGATTTTATTTCTATCTTGTTTTTACTTCGCCCCTTAATATGGTGTGGGCAAAATAATTAATTCGAATCTGAAGATTCAAAATAAGAAGTCATTTAATATTTTAGCAATATTTGAAATTAAATTACCTTAATAATTTTCCTTGGTTCGTGGTATCTTATATTAATTGAAGCTCCGTCTGGTAAAACAACTGTAGTTGGATACATTCTAGGATACATGTCTCTGTGAATCTTAGTAACGCTAGATACATTATTATGTAAGTTACTTTTCAAACAAAGGCTAACTAGCGGAGATTTTAAGTTTAATAGGACCTTTACATTCATTATTTTAGTTAAAGTTTCACGTTTATTTTATGGATTTATGAATTTATTTATGTTGTACTATAAAATAACCTACAAAAAGCTTGTCACAATTTGACACTAAGAATGACATTTCAAGTGATGCCCATAATTTCTTAAACAAGTCTTGTAGATATCGATAATTAATTGGACCTGAAAGACAGAACATTTTACTGAGTAAATGTTCTGTCTTTCCGGTCCAAAAGAGTAAATTTTACTCTGTTTTTTTTAGATGGACTCCTGCTGTGGTTTTGGCTGTGGTAGTCTCCGAAGTCACTTAACAATGTAGTGTATAGTCTATGTCAATATCAGTAGTCTGTGGTATTCTCGAGTCTGTGATCAACGCTTTTATTATTATTATTATTCACATTTTTGTAAAGCGTCAAGTTTGCTTGTTTTGTTGGTTGTTGGTCTGCTATAATTTGTATTTTGCTCAGAACAATTTACTAGATATCCGTCGCATAGTGCCATGAAGTGTCTTTTCTCAAGTTTCGACTCTTAACGACAATTTTTACACAAAATGGGTTGTGCACAAAGCGAAATATCTCCTCAAAATGAGACGCCGAGAAAAGGATGCACTGATGTGTTATGGCTCATTATTTATATTTTGTTTTGGATACTAATGGTAAGATTATTACACATTCATATTACATATTTTTAGAAAATAATATTTTTTTGCGAAAGTTTTTATAAAAATATTTAAAAGCATCAGCATCATCATGATTATTTTGTTTCTCAGATTATTGTGGCGTCCATATCATTCGTGTATGGAAATCCTTTGAGAGTTATCAATGGATTTGATTCTTTTGGTAATACATGTGGAGTGAAAAGTAATCATAAGCTGACACCAGCCCCAGTGTCAGGAATTAGTACTGTGGATAAAAAATATTTGTTCTTCATGGACATAAAAGAACTGCAGAGATCCCTAAAAATATGTGTCAAGGAGTGTCCTAACAAGAAGATGGAGTCACTGACTGATATACAAAACTTTTATAAAGAAACTGGATCTAATCTTTGCCGCTATGACATAAATTTAAATAAAATAACAAACAACATAGGAAACAGTTACATAGGACCATGTCCTACACTGCCAGTGTATGAGACATTCCCGCTCCTGAATAGATGCTTCCCTAAGTCAGCACATGAACTTACTAAAAAAGTGTTCAATGACTTCTATGATTTACTCAACAGTTGGGATACTATTGAGCAGATGCTTTCAGATCTGTACTCTTCTTGGAAGGAGATGATAATATGTGTTATTATAGCATTTAGTAAGTATTGTTTTTATACTAATCTATTAACCAATTGAGCCTATTGTACGGTATCAATGTTCATACTATTTTAACACTGCACAGGAAAATATTCCCATAGCACTCAAAAATTAAACCTGCCATAGCCTTGGATAATTAAAGTTATAATTTTATAAATTAGATCAATTTGCACTAGTTGTGTCACTGTGTTATAAATATGTATAATGTGGGAGGCAAGTTAATAAAGACACTGACTCATGCTAACTGGTGATGTCACATACCTAATCACACACAGTTATAGTTAGTATGAATAATATTGTCTAACTAAGCTATTTTTATTTTTTTATGACAATGCTAAAGGAAGTATTGAGGTCAATAATAATGACATACAGTCAACCTTTTATTGGGTGAGGTTCATAAGTACTTAATTTTAGTATGCCTTCTTATAATTTTACCTAAATCTCAATTTACCTTAGTCCCAGAATGCCTGAAATTCGAAATGAATGAATTTCCCAATGTCTACTTATGAACCGCACCCCTTTTATTGTTGTATGCAATTAATCCTTGATATTGTAAGGTGACATCCAAAATAAATAAACCAGCTGACTAAAAATTATTCACAGCCTTGTTTGTGTCTGAATTAATACAATGACTCCTACTAAAGGTAGAAATCAATGGGGTTTGAATATAATTTCTATCAGGATTGGCTTTTTATTTGGAGCAGTGCCAATAGGGGCCTCCTCCCTCCCAATTTGAACTAGGTTATTCACTAGGGAAGGGGGAGGTGGCTATAAACTCTACCCTCCCCCCTAGGCTTATGACAATGGTTAAGACAATTAGAAATGACTTTGAACTAAATACAATAATATCCTTGAAAGAAAGAAACATTTAATCAATAAAGATTAGTAATACTTTTTGAATGCTGAAAGTTGAAAGTCAGAATCCAAAAAACATACAACCTTGTCTGTTTCCTAGTGTTTAGCTGGAAAAAATAAACAAAAAGTAAACATGAAAAATGTTTAGTACAGCTAAACATGTAAGCAAATTAAATTACATATTTTAGCATTGAATGAAGTTGACTAGAAACTGTTATTTGTAGTTTTGTGAAGACTATGAAATAAAAATCTGTGTTTAAAAAAATTCTGCTAGCTAGATAAGATGCATATAATTATATTTTTAATTTTTTGCTACTGGTACCTATTAATTTGTACCTTTCATTAAAATTTCAAATTCAGGTCACAACCTGATTTTGAAATTTTATTGAATTAAGTAATAGGCAATAAACATGCCTAGAGAGGTGTAATGATCTGTAGATCTGTTCCCAGCTGTTTGCTTTTTATTTCGGGAAAATACATTACTTTTTGAATTTTCAGTCTGTTCTCTAATTATGGTCTCGATCCTGCATTTACTGGCTACTTTGGTGTCATGGATATTCATGATATTAGTGTCAATAGCTAGTGTAGCTGGGACAGCATTATTGTGGTACACCTATCATGAATTGAGGACCAAACACAAGAGTCTTGATACTGCATATTTGTCTGTGAGTACTATTCAAATAAGGCATGCTTAAATACCAAATGTAATTAAATAAGACATGTGTCCAATACATCAAAACGTAACTGAAAACATATTGTTAATCAAAAATCCACCATCTAATACTGTGACCTACAAGCCAAAACCAATCTCATTCCAAAATCTCTGGATGGTTGATGTATGTTTTTGTTTTTGACATCCCCTACTTCTATTGAATTTCTGTTATTTATATAGGTTTTGGAATGACATTACATTATCACAAATTTTGTAAAGTAGACTTTAACAATATGAAAATGACATCTTGTTTAGTTTGACGGAATTTCGTTATTAATAATTTATGGGGTGAATTTGAATATTTTTCGTTCCTGTACCCAGCTAGTAGTTGTAGATGCCGCGCCGGCTTACGGCTAATTTATCGTCGATTAGTTGTGAATAGCTTCTCGTTATTTCGCAATCAATCGAGTTCATAGTTAGTAAAAAACATGGTACTCGACGAAAAAACGGATGATGATATTGAAGCCAAATCTCAAATATAAGCTATCCGTTAGCGAAAAAACCAATAACGCACCTGCACCTCAATGTTCAAGTATGAAGCCGGCTTTTAAGTAGTAGTAGAAGTCTTGGGTTCAATTCCCAGGTCTGGCAAGGTGTGTTGCCATTTTGGGTTGCCATCCGCCAGGGAAACCGCAAGCGGGTTTTTATAGTGTCCTGGTTTTACGAACCACAGGACCCATCTAAGAAGGTTCAGAAAGCGCGAGAAAAAATGGATTTCAACCTTAAAAAATTTAACGGACATCTTACAGATGGCAGGTCTGCCCCTATAACATAGAACCTAATACCTTCATTAAACCAATTTCTACTAACTGGCGTGATATTAAACAATTAAATAATAATGTCAGTAAAGTATGTCGTGTGTCGACCCAGATGTTTAATTATAAACTTATTTTTCAGGAGTCCCTAAAGAACGAAAGCGCCTTTTTATGGTATTCAATTATAGCTACTATAATAACGGTAAGTATCTACAACTACCTATGTAAAACATTAATCATAAACTGTTTTTTTTTGTGGCTTGTAAATCTTTTGGGATTATTGTACACACGGCTACACATCAAGCTATACATAACCAGTTTATCTTGGCGTCGCTTTGTATAATCTTTTCGCACAAGTAACGGTCAGCAAACTGGTTTTGCGTAGCTTGAAGTGTAGCCGTGTGTACCTTGTACAATCAAAAAAATGTTGCTACCTTTTAAAAATGAGTCGTTATTTAAAATATGAACTCGACAAGCTGATTGAATTGAAATGTGTAGAAATTTTTAAAGTCGTAGAACTATAGTTGTTACAGTACAGTGTGTATAATTTTACCTCTGAACATTTTTTTGCTACTAAAAGAGCGAGATGTATAGCTTCACCACGCTATCAAATAGAGTGCTGATGTTTGGAAGAAAGTATTTACGTCTTGTTTATAATTTCAGGTGATTTTGCTGTTACTAGTATTTGTGATGCGTTCCCGCGTATCGTTCTTGGCAGCCCTGTTCAGAGAAACTGCTCACTGCCTCGGTTCCATACCCGCCCTCTTCCTGCAACCCATAATTACATTTTTCTTTCTTGTACTATTTTTAGCATTTTGGTCCATAGTTGTGGTAAGATTCAGTTTTATACAAGTTAAATACCATTTTTTTTAACAATGAGCATATTTTATTATAAACATTTTTTCAGGTATGTTTGGCCACAGCCAACTATCCTGGTATACCTCTTCAAACAAACTTTCTAATTAATGGTTCATCTACGACAGAGTTTGATTCTATTAGTAAAACAGCCATGGAAGCACAAAACGGCAATTCAAGTCTTAAAAGTAAGATTTAATTATTCAATACAAATAATACCTACAAGTATTAAGTGTTCATATCAAGTCTTGATAGACATGCTTTTAGTGAAAAATATGTAGTCAATATTAAGATGCACGATTTAATTGTACAAAATATGCTGTAATTGTTAAATCTCGTCTTTATTTTTATTTGCAGCTTTTACACTGGACAATATAGAGTTTGACCCCATGTGGGTTAAGAGTATGTGGTGGATATGTCTGATCTGTTTGATTTGGGGCAGCGAGTTCATCCTCGGATGTCAACAGATGACAATCGCTGGTGCCGTATCACATTGGTATTTCAGGTATGTAACTTTTTAATTATACACCTTGTAACATAATTAACCAGAAAACAGAAAGAATTTTGCCGCCGCGAGTAGGCTTGCACCGGCTCTTTTGGATGCTTGTGGCCGCTCTGCCGCTCATCGCAGCGTTTTGAGCCTCTCACTGTAATGTTATTTCGCTATTTCAATTCTAGTCGTATGTAGAAGGAAATAAAGTTGAAAAGTTATCAATTAAAAAGCAATATTCATTTCTTGCAAAACCTTAATCATAAACTGTGTGAACCCCCCAAACCCTGGCTACGGCCTTGGTAGGGTCTACCGTATGCACATAGGATTACATTTAGGATAGCTGGATGTGTGTGCGTATGTGCGTGCAGTGCGTGCACTTCTCTCTTACGCGCTTTTCGCCGGCTAAGGGAGAAGCCCCACGATGCGGTGCGGCTCCGGCGCGGCGCCAGAGTGGTTGCGCTGCGGCGTAATACATACAAATTTCCATGGTATACCACACGGTGCGGTGCAACGACGCGCTGCTCGCTCACCGGACCAGGACGAGGGGGGAGGGTGTATGCGCCGGAGCGGCAGCGCTCCGACGTCGCAGACCGCAGATGTGTTGACGGAGAGTCGTTCCACACGGTGCGGTACGCCGCCGCACCGCATCTCGTGGCTCTTGCGGCGCCGCGTACTATGTGTGCACGCTGATGCGACACCGCATCGTGTGGCCTCTCCCTAACGTTGTAATAAAAAATCTTAATAATAGTGTTTATAAATGTTTAATGTTGTTCTAGAGGGCCGAATGCTAACCCGTCGCCTGTTTTATATTCGATCGGCAAGCTTATAAAGTACCATTTAGGTTCAGTGGCTAAAGGGTCTTTCTTGATTACATTGTTCAAGATACCTCGTCTCATCTTGACGTATTTACATGCAAGGTAACTTATTTTTAAATATTTAAATAAAGTCAGTTTAGTCCTTCCTCTTATTACCATAACGCTAAATTTCCATTTCGATGCTGGTAGTTAACGCCGCTGGTAATAGTGCCAAAAACTTATCAGCCGTATTAGTTTAAATAATACTATATATTTACCTCCCGCGGCATCGCTCGTGTGGTATGTTGATAAAAAGTATAGTATCCTCTTTCTCTGGGTTTCAGGCTAGCTTTTTGTCAAGTTTCAGCAAAATTTATTCAGTAGTTCAATCGCAAAGAACAGACAGAGAAGCTTATAGTGTATACCCATACGTGTTATATCTTGACTTATCACCTGATACAATTCGTAGTGACTACAATACAATTACCTCCTCATTATATAGTGATTCCATGTCATTTGTCCTAATGTTGTTCCTTACTCTGGTAATTATGTTTTGTATTTTAACTATATTTTTAGGCTGTCATCTAGAGCAGAAAAAGGTTCAGAATGCGCGAAGTGTGGCCTCAAATGTGGTATTTGTTGCTTCTATTGCCTCGAAAAGTTCATTCGCTATTTGAATCATAATGCCTATACTATAATTACTATTGAAAGGTGCCACTTTTGCAAGGCTGCTGGTAAGGTAGGTGTACTTTTTTTTAAATATTGTTTTTGTATTTGAGTCTCCTCACTGGTGTACTGGAAAAGGGTGGGGGTGTAATGGTTAAACAAGGGGAATGGCAACTGTGTCTAGCAAATACGTGTGATCCCTATCCTATGAGACTGAATTCTGTAATATTTTGGAGGTATCACAGTATACCTCTATTCTCCCGGTTTACATGTGTGACAGTAAAATCGGTATGGTGTATTGGTTAAGGTCATTCGGATTTTAATTTTAGAACAAAGGCTTTCAACTACTATGAAAAACCAAATTTTTAATGGGCAGCAATCGCGGCCGGCTTTTTAAAATATGTATGTATATGTTATAAACCAATTACCTAAACTTACAGGACTTATACTAATAAGAGATTTGACATCACTCTGTGCAATACCTGTTTCGCGTGACAAGGACAGAAAATGCCTCCTCAGCAAACTTCGAAAGTGTGTGCAGATGATACAAGTTACAACACTAGTTGTATCATCTGCATTAATCGAACCATTGTCTGCAATGTAAAATATCACTTATAGTCGTATATGAATGCGTATGCGCGTCTCACCGATTAAACGAAAGAGAGTACAGTTGGCCCTAAAAACCAATTCAACTAAACATTTTAGTTGGTGATACAATCGACCTGTTGAGCTCATTAGTTCCAATTTAAGTACAATTGGTAGGTGTGTGCATATATTTTCAAATCGAAAGGGATATAGGACACCAAAATAGATACACTAAACAGGCTTTAACACAAACACTATATTGTAATTTTCTTGCTTCATAACAAAAGGCGTGAGAAGGTCAGCATAGAACGATTATTTATTAAACTGGCTCCATTGTTTAATAGAAGGCAACTCGTAAAGATAAAACTAAGATTATAATGAGTGATAATTACTTTTTTCTCCTGTGATTGGACCAGGTTTATTTTTGCTAAATATATTATGACAATATTCATACTTCTTGATAGGATGCACGAAATTGTAAGAGTAAAGCAGTTTTAGAAGGTGCCCATTCAATCCAGGCGCTTGTCCCTGATTCAATCAGAATAACTACGAAAATCCAGATTAAAACTGTTTTATAAAATTTTCAGGCATTCGCCACAATAGTGAACAACGCGCTTCAAGTGGCAACAATAAACAGTGTGGGTGATTTCATATTGTTCCTGGGCAAGTGCATAGTGACCGCAGTGACCGGCATCATTGGTCTACTGCTTCTCAAACGCAACACTGAACTGCACTTCTTTGCTGTCCCAACACTAGTGATATGCATCTTCTCGTTCTTCATTGCACACTGTATTCTTTCTCTTTACGAGGTTTGTTCTCATTTTTGTTTTTATAGTTTGTTCTTCTTCAATGTTGGGTATCGATGTTGCGAGGCTGCTCATCAAATGCTGGCGTGCGCGTTTTGTCGCGAGGCTGCTCATCAAATGCTCGCGTGAGCGAGGCAGCCTCGCGATATGCTCAAGTTCCGTCTACACGCCGACATGAGCCGTGCTGAGTATGCGGGGCGCCAGTTTACGTTTGACCATGGATCCAAACGAAGTTCTTTGTTTTCCATGTCACGAGCGCGCGAGGCAATACATCTGGTCTCTTACAATTGAGCGGCTCACACTGAGCACCCTTTGAGCACCGCAATTTACCGACAACGCAGATCATCGCGCGAGGCACGCTCGCGCGGCAACAATCACATTGCCTCGCAAAGCAAACGCGTCTACCCATCACGAGGCAGCCTCGCAATGTCGAAACCCAGATTTGTGATTGCGACCCTTAAATATAATCATATAGCATATGTACCAAAGAAGATATTTAAGAAGTTTATTTCCTTTCAATTTTTTTATATGTGTGTCTAGTTAACGCACACAACTGTCATGTGACCATAATAAAAATAGTAAAAACTCTAACTAAACACTACATACTATTTTCTTCTACAGATGGTAGTTGATTCACTCTTCCTCTGCGTATGTGAGGACCGCAACATGAACGGTGCCGATGGTAGATGGAAGAACTCACGTCTAGCAGAACTCGGCGGCCATAAACAAGATAAATTCGATGAGCAAGATGGCGCTGAGTTGCAGGATGTGCCAGACAAGTACTGAAGCTCGAAGCCTGTTGTGCTTGGGGCTTATGCATGTCCGTTTGGTGCCTTATTGTCGTTATCGGCTGCAGATTATGTAATTTGTTTTGCTTCATTAGGTGTACTAAGTCTCTTCATGCAACTTGCGGTTACCCGGCTATCTAGCCTTTATAATGGCTTTAAATCTGAGTCAGCATGTAGTGAGCATGATATTAACAAATGCGGCTAGCGGACCTTACTCCGACCGGTTACTAGGTACAGTCAGCTGCACTAATTTGTTACCCCCTTCAAGAACAAACTTGTTCGTGAGAGGGGTAACCCGTTGATGCAGCTGACTGTACTACCGTTACTAGTCGGTTGGCCGTAAGTGAGAAGTGAGCCTTGTGTGTGTATGTATAAGATGTAGGTTTCTATTACTAAAAAAGGTGCTTTGCTAGACAGTGTGTAGAATTATCTTGTATGGTATAGAAAAGTGGTGGGAGCTTCATGTTTTATTGACTACATACTCTTGTTTATTCTAACCAGTATCAGGAATGCTAATGTCATAGTGTAATGTTTAGTCCTTTAAAACTTGGTTCTGGTTGATATAAGTTGAAGTGGGTTGATGTAAGGCTTGATTAGCATAAGGAGAACGAACTGTCGATTAAGACTAAATCTAACTGCTATTTTACTGTAGCCACGAAAAGTTACCAGTTTCAGCCAACTATAAACTCTCCTCTACATTACTCTTGAGGTTGTCCCAAACAAGACAACGAAAGAGGAGCTTTGAAAAAAAAAGATGGTCTTTGGCTTCAATATAACCTATTATTTCCTACTGACTGGAAACTGGTCATGTTAAGTTTCCTGGAACCTCATTTACTGGAAAAGGTGGAAGGGTTGGAAAAGCCCTAAGCCTTGCGTTCATGATCAAAGATTCGATTGCACTTATGATCTGTATGCAATCTCACAATGTTAACAAAAAAAACTTTTCTTGATCCTTATTAGGAAGCTGCCAGCCGTTGAGTTGTTTGATGCGCAAGAATCACTTGAATAAAAACTTTATTTCGTTTTCAGGTAAAATTGGCGGCCTTTTATAATTACGAAGAATCTTAAACGCTTTTACTCAGTAATGCATTTTTTATTTATTATTAATTTAAGCACATTTACACCATCTTTATGAAGCACGTAACGTGTGGATCACTACTTTTTGTAACTTTAACTTTTCCTATTTACATAATCAAAGATGGTGCAATGTTAGTAGATTTAAGGAGTCGTGGTTTTTCGTATTTTGACATTACTATTTTTCTAATAAATTATCTCGATGGTACTATAAAATAACACGTGTTTTATGAATGTTTACAAGAATTTTAGAAAAGTTTATGATGTGCACTTGAAATGTTATTTTTTTAATGTTGCAAATTGTGTGTTTGTTAATGTTTTAATTATATCTTTTTTAAGCATATTGTGAACACAGAGGCTCTGCTCAAAAGTAGTTTCCGTGTGATATACTCTAGTAATTCTTCGTGAAAGCAGGAATCTCATAATACATCCTGTACCGACTGCTTGATGCAATGGTAAACAGACGGACTGCATTTCAGCTACCAAATTGTAGCATGTTTGAAGTTATGGCAGCTAAAGGAACATTTGTGCAAAAAGCAGTTGGTATGCAGTACGTCTGTATATACTCTAAAATACTGTTGTAGCTTACATCTTCCTGAAAGATTGGCGATAAAATTAATATTGATAATAAGAAAAGTCCGTAATCTCTCGATCGCGAATCAACTCAGTGGTTTTAAGACAAAATAGTTATTACTTATTTTTTAAGGCTAATTTGAAGTACAATTTTTGATAATTTACAATTTTATCCATTTTTTTTAGAATTTAAGTGATTAATATTAGTTTTTTATTATGATTTATTTACAAATGTATCCATTTTAATATTCCGACAGAAATGTTAAATCCACAGATTTTTTATTAATTCCAATTTTAAACATAATTTTATTTAAGGGGCTCAATTTTTTTAAATGTTGTAAAAAATAGCAGGTACGTCCTAAAGGAGAGTATACATTTTGTTGCAGCCATAATTAATTATAAGTACGCTTAGAATAATAGCGCATAATTATAGTTATGTAAAGTTAAATCAGTAGTTAGATGTTGTATTTGTATGTCATCATACAAATATGCAAATGCAATATATCTAGCTTTAATTCCGCCAAACCAGATCGCTAGTTTGGATGCAGTATGCAGCACCACCATTCAATGTACAGTGTAAACAGTTAAATGTAATACACCCATTATTTTCTTACTCCTGCATGTGCATAAACTTGTGGGCGGTGGGGGTGGTGCTTGTGGTGCTGCATACTGCATCTAAACTAGCGATCTGGTTTGGCGAAATTAAAGCTAGATATTGTATTTGCATATTTGTATTACATGCAATTTCTCTCATTTATGTGTGTGAGGACTGTTTGCACAAAGAGATACAAAGACTTGACCTTAAACATTGGCGTGTGGCTCGGCAAACTGAGCCATTTTTGGCTTGGTTTTACTTGCCTCCCTTTAGGTGCGACTTCGGTTCAGTGCGCTATTATTCTTAGATTATACGTATTTGAGTTTTGAAAGATCTCTCTTTGTTATGCTATTGCATATACCTAATGAATAGCATAACTTTTAAAGTATTATTTTAAAGAATTTATGACCGTCCATATTTAAACAAATATCGGTCTAGTTTTTTATGTATATTATTAAACGTATTTTTATTGAATCTCTAATAACCTACTATAGTATGATAACTGCAAACGTGATGTTAGTGTGGGCCTAAAATAACATAATTCATATTCACACAGAAGAGACCTAAACTTCTCTCTTGTGTAACCCGTCGAAATGTAATGTTGTCGATTCTCTTTATAGCAGGGACTGAAAACTGTTGTTAAATTTCGGTATTTAACCCGCTCAAATTAACGATACCGTTTTCTCAACCCTTTTCGTGTATACCGTTATTTAATACATATTTCATTTCGGTATCGATCGAATTAGCCACACGCGGGTTGGCAGTGCGGGGTGTGACAGTTTCAGCTTTCAGTATGTATATCAAGATTTTATAAAGATCACATAACGTTAAATAAAAATACCGTAATTTTGTCGGTAATTCAGTCCCTGTTTTATAGGATCATGTGAGGTTAGAAATAGTTTGTATTTATCAGTCTGTTGTGTTATGCAACCATGTAATTTGTTGAAATATGCAATGTTTAAACTGTTGGTTTATATGTACGGCACATTTGTTTTAACAGTGTTTACCTCAACCTAGCTCTTCCATAATAGCATCCAGGGAAACCTTCTCATCCATAAACATAAATGATATTAAAATAAAAAATAACTTGTGTGAAAAATAAATTTTATTATTACGATTTACCGGGTTTTTTCTTTTTAAACTGCTTCCTCTTTTTGATTTGATCAGATATCGCCTTACTCTTTGCTTTGAGTTGCTTGCGCCTAATCGTTTTATCTGGATTTGTTTTAGATTTCTTTCTTTCTTTCTTTATCAACATGCTGAATGCTGGTTTTTCAACTTGATTGTCACTTTCTTCTTCCATTGAATTTTCTTGCTCTTCTATTTCTTCTGCAAAACAATCACAGTATTAGAAATTATTATTTATAATAAGTTAATAAAAATAAAAGCAGTTTCTTTAGCCAACAAAGCATAATCTTAATTTACCTTTGACAACAACTTCTTGAGCTTTCTCCATGGGATCCCCTTTGAAGAAATCAGCTCCTTCTATATCAGGATAACCAGTCTCAGGTTTGGTAGCTTCATAAACAGCTTTCTTCTCAACTCTTCTTTCATATTTGCTACCAGCTTTTTTGGATACTGCTTGTCTTAGTTTTGCAGGGCTTATGTATTTAGCATTTTCCCATATTGTTGCACCACCAAATGACCCAGAAAATATTTTTACCTGAAAAGATGATAATTATTTTATTTGTATTCATAGTTACCATTAATAAGTTGGTCAATTGACACTTTGTCCTTATACATACAGGATTCAATACAAATCTTGGTCCAATTTCAGCCAAAGCTCCATCTTCAGATAAAATTTGGTAATTTCTGAACCAAATCCTGTTATCCAAGATCATGAAGGTATACACATGATCAAAGAATGGTTGACTCTTGGGATGGTGATTTGGAACACCAAATGTCTGAATGAGCAACTCCTTCAATAAACTGTAATGTGGATCCTTTGTGAATTGTGGGTCAAATGATAGAAGAGGCCGTGATCCCCTCAGGCAGTTTCCAGTCATTTTTAGTTCACCCATTGTGTAAACTGAAATAAATTATAGGTTTTTATTAAAACAAATTTACCTGGTTTTGTTCATACTAAAATGTAATCATAGTCAGTCCCATGCTCCTGGGGCAGTCAACCTTGGGACCAATTCGAGGCTAAGATATTCTCAAATAGCTTGTGCCAACACTAGAAAAGAAGTCAGTGGTTGGATTGGTGAGGTCAATATGTTTACTGCTCCGCCATCCATTTTTCATCTATCTCTTAGTCACTATTCACAAAAGCCAAAGGAAAAGACAGCTTCTTGTTTATTGGGAGCTAAATGGGCAGGCAGTACAACAGGGTTGAGATAATTTTAACCGCTAGCGGCCCGACCGACGATCCGGATCGCCAGTGCCATTGTTTATCTATTGTGTCTATAATTACAGTATTCGATAAGTTAAACAATGAAACTTACTGTTTTCAACCAGGAATTTGACACTTGGTCCATTTGGTATATTAGATACCCACATATAGAGATCTCTCATTTTCCTGCCTTCAAACAGTATGCACTTGTTGCAATTCTTCATTTCACTGATCTCGTTCACAACATACAAGTTTTTACTCCTCTCCATCTTTGACTCTGTCTTATGATGTGGCATCAATTTCTTTATATCCTCCATCAGATGCCGATGACGATGGTTAATACCACGTGCGGCGAAGACTAAAACTCTTTGCCTATTAATCCATTTTAACTAAAATGAAAAATATAGTTTTAGGGGTTATCTTTTCTTTATAGTAAGACGTCCAGTTGGTTAAATGCATTTTTAGCTAAGGAAGCCAGCTGCTGTCCTGTTATTAACAGAATTGCAAAAGTAAATTGCTTTAATTTCACTATTTGTTAATAAATACATTAAAATTTATAACCTGTCTTGGTGCCGGATCATCAGACATTCGAACAGGCGGCAAAGTCAAGACGTTTTCCTCATCTTTCTTAGTTTGAAGTACTACGGGTGCTTTTCTCTTGCTAATTTTTGGCTTCAATTTCACCATTTTTTTAATTACAAACACGTGCGAAACTTCTGAAAGAAAAGTATTCAACAAGGAAGGACACTAGCGCAGACAGAGACCAAAACTTCAAAAAGAATCAAACAAAACGTGTTGTCAATGTCAAATAGGGATGTGTTGACAATTGCAACATATTTATCGACATTGGGAAAATCAATCTAGTTACAAACAATCGACTATGTATCTATTACTACTGTACTCCTTCCTCTTCTTTTGAAACTACCATGCATACTTTGCATGTCACTTCTTTTCGAGGTCATGTGTTATTATTTCGTATTATTACAAAGTTATTATAATTTGTTGCAGTTATTTATAGTTTGATGAGATCATGAGATACAATTTCAAGTTCAACTGTAGCTCTCAGCCACGCAGAGGATTTAATCGTCTCTCGCAAGGAGTAAAGTAATAGGGGCTTATAAATTCTCTTTGACTACGGGAAGTCTCCCGACTACCACTGACCGACGAAAGCACGCGGCACGATGACCATCCAAATCCAAACCTAACAAATAACATTTCAAATGTCAAATTCACCTATTTCGCCACCTGTCAAGATATACTGAGCACTCTGTAATTCTGTTCCTGACATAAATTTGTAATTATTAGAATCATTTCATTACAAGTAATGCTGCTGTAATGATATTATATTCCCAATACTTATGCTATTATATGTTGTCATGTACTTGGAGTAAGTTTGTAATAATAAAATATTTAGAACATTCATAGCAACCAAGATCTCTCACCTCTCCCCTGTAGAATTGTACGTCCATGTGTAGAATGAAATTACTCAAGGTTACGTAATCAATGTTATCACAATGGCGATGCCGATTGCCTCGACGTGAGCGATGAACACTACATTTCTCATTATTTGAATGTTCTATTGAACTCTTAATAATTGATAGGATTTATTTACTCTCCACTAGACACGCAGTGAACCAAAAACGCTCACAGGTGCTAGTAAAGTGTAAATAATAATTTAATAGTTTATTTAAATTACCTCTTTACCTAATAGAAGGGATTTACGTTCCTCAGTTTTAGATGTCAGTATCATTTTTTATTTGGTATAAGACGCTACTGTTTTTCAGTTTACCGTGTTTGTAAATAAAGACGTAGAATAAATTGCTTAAAATGATAAAATCCTTGTTGTCGTGTGTGAAGTTAATTAGAAAAACACATGTTTTGGAACAAGTTAGATATGCATCACAAGCGCTTCCACAGCTGTCTTCGGTAAGAATCAAAATAATAACTTCCACATTGTATTGTATTTTATTATCCGACGGCGCGACAGCAAAAACAGGGTTATTTAGGTACTTACATATTTCTTTTCGAGAATTAACAAAGATAATATTATTAAACCACGAATATCTTAATTACGTTGATGCATGTAGTGTAAGTACTTAATTGTTTCCAAAATAAATATATTTACGCTCTTTCGTCAAGCTCTATTGCAAGTAGCTAGCTACTAATATCTAATCTGTGATTGCAAGTCGAGTCTAGGGCGGATGGGACATGTGGTGTTTTTTTCTTTAGGATAACATCGTAGTGAAGTAATTAATTATTCGCACTTTGTCAGTTCGATTCCCGGTTCAGGCAAAAAAATCAGTAAAAGGTAAATTCTTACTTTAAAAAAAAGTGAAATGAAGTTTCCTTTGAGTGATATTTGCTATTTTTAATATTTAAAGTACTTTCCCTCCATGGCCACATATGACGTAGGTACTTATTGTAAGGAAAATTAATGTTTTCTAAGGAGTAATATGAAATGAAAGGAGTAAAATGACTTCGGTAAACCGGTTCTCTAATAATCTGTGCAATCGGGTTTGGTGCATGCAACGCGTTAACTACATAACGAAGTCACGAAAAAGTTGGTTACCATGACCCGTAGGTACCAATAGCCAATCGCAATGCAAATTCTCAGGATTGATGTCGGTCTTTGATAGAAATTCAATAGAAGTAATGTCAACAACAACAGCCAAAAACTTTCATCAATCCAGAGATTTCGGATTGAAATCAGTTATTGGCATAGGTATTGGTTTCGGCCAAAAGAAACTATGCCTGCTTGTATAACTTTGAAAATAGGTAGAATAAAAAATGTTAGCTTGCCGAAGAAAGACTGCAGTAGGTATACATACACATGTGCAGCTTTATTTAAACGATCGGTACACATTACTGAAAAAAAAACTATCAAAGATTACTTGGGGTCCTACCTAGTCTCTTTTCAATAGTAGAAAGCGTGGTATTTTTGGTAGCATAGTTAAAAAAATATGCCTAGAAGAATTGCCTACCTACTTTTACCTAATAAAACGAAGATAAGGAAGGTAAAAGTGCAATTTATTTATCAATCAGATTTTTGATACATCAATCTCACCTGCACTCGATCATCTTTGCCGCCGAACAAAAAGACGCCGACGAGCAAGAAATGGCTGGACAACCACCTAACGAGTTCTATGACGAGCACAGCACCGCCAGCAGTACTAGAGGTCTGGCTTACGTCACAAACCCGCTTTCCCAGACTGGATGTGGTGGTTATGTGACCAATCTCCCTTTTTCGGAGAGACCAGTCAATCAGTGTGTCTTGCTGTGGACTGCAGCAGGGTGTTCAAATCAATCTAGGTACATATTCAGGCCCGCCACAGTCAAGTTGCGCCACAAATCGACAGGTCGATTGGGGCAGTGGCTTAGCAATCAGCTTCTGCGCGAGGGTCGTGTGTTCTATTCGCGTACGGAACTAAGTAATATTAGTATGACCTACAAATAATTGTATTTGCATCATGTAAACCCACGATACATGAGAAATTCCAAGTGTAAGGCAACGTTTTCTTTATAAAAACGTTGGGCCCTCCACCTTCTGCATAGGCCTGATAAGCCCTTATCTGTGTGTACAATGCATTTGCTTATCTTTTAGGAGAAGTACAATATACAAAGAAAAATCTTCGGCACTATAAACTCATCAGATGTTGGTTACTTCCAATCAATACTCGGGGAAGATCGAGTCTTGACAGATGAAAGTGATATATTACCTTTAGTCCGGTCAAATTAGACATTTCAAAGTGCAATAATTCGCATAGAGCTGAAAATTGGTACGAATGTTCGGAACACCATTATAAATCAAATGTAAAAAGTCCCCAGCGATCCCACACTTGCAAAAAAAAATATCCAAGGTCAAAGTTCGCAAATATGTGTTTTTTGCGTTTTTTAGCCAAACGGTAAGTTTTATGATAAAAATAGATCAGACAAAAATTATAGATTATGCAATTCTCTATAAGAATTGTCTACAATTTTTCTCCTAAACATCACCGATTCTGAGATATAATGGTTGAAAAAGTTGTATTCTTTATCACTGATATCGTACGAATCCTCTTCTGATGGCGATTAACATGTACCAGTTGTCAAGGTCAGTCGTGCTCCAATGTTGGATCACCATGAGAAGAGGATTCGTACAATATCAGTGAGGAGACATCTGATACATCGCTGTTAGACCAATTTACTTACACCCAGCAGGAAGAAGAAGAACAAGCAGAAGAAGAAGTACAAGAATACGAACAAGAAGAAGAGGAAGCAGAATTATCAGATGATTATGAATGAGACGGATAATTTGACCTAATTTTTTAGAATTCATACGGCTTTCGTCATTTCCAATAGTACCAGTTTTTATATATTTTGAATTAGTATTGAATTAAACAGGATCACATTAGATTGTGGGATAGGTCTATTGGAGAAACCACGTTAAAAAAACGCGCCAAGTACACTACCATCCAGGTGGCGCGGAAACGCATATTAAAAGAATACAACTTTTTCAACCATTATATCTCAGAAACGGTGACGTTTAGGAGAAAAATTGTAAACAATTCTTATAGAGAATTGCATAATCTATAATTTTTGTCTGACCTAGTTTTATCATAAAACTTACCGTTTGGCTAAAAAACGCAATAAACCATATTTGCGAACTTTGACCTTGAATATTTTTTTTTGCAAGTGTGGGATCGCTGGGGACTTTTTACATTTGATTTATAATGGTGTTCCGAACATTCGTACCAATTTTCAGCTCTATGCGAATTTCTGTTAACCTACCCCTATGTTTTGAGCTAACTTGACCGGACTACTTATAATATAGACTGGATAAAGAATTGCAGAGGTACTGTAATTACGAATTATTCGCTTAATGCATAATAAGTAATTAGTATTATAAATACCTTAAAATAACGCCAGCTGCGCAATCATTTTCTGAAACTCTATCATTGGCTTCAATTTTCAAGTAGGTACCTAGGTAACCAGTAAGGTAGTAACGTACGATTGTGTTAGATTATACTCCATTTCATATGTGTGCGTTCGCGCAGCGGAATGTTGTTGAATTTAAAGATTTTAATTATGCAGATATTTAGTGTATGACGTCGTATAATTGTGTATGGTAAAAAAAAATTTGTGCACGCAGCCATTGTGGAGAAATTCACCAAAAACTGATTCCGCTGGGCGAACGTTGTCCTGGCGGAACTTTTTTTAATCCATAGACTTTAGAAGAAAGGAGATGTGTCCAAAAATTAGTGTGTATTTGTGTGTATTTGTGTATGTATGAATAAAAATAGTGCATGCATAAACTTCGGAGAAATTCAAGTTTCCGCTACGCGAACGTTTGGCCATTAGCTAGTTTTCATATAAAGCGCTTACATAGAGAGCTGTAGATTTTTACATACGTTGTTTTGAATTTGTTTATATTTGTTTAAAAAACAGATTTAGAAAAAATCGTAGGGCTTAAAAGATAAAAATATAAACGTAAAATACGCTTATTAGGTCTTAGTTCTTAAAGTATGCACTTTGGGGTCTAGATTTTCACGTTTATACAAACCTTGTAAGTGTCTGCAACATGTTGCCAAGTATCAATGATGTTCCGTTAGTAATTAAAGAGTTATAGGACAATTTACCATGAATAGATCACTGTTTACAAAGCAGTCAAATATCACGACGTTCTAAAGGAATTGCATGGTAAAATGTATGCCAATAATTAGTGTATTCATTCAACTATTCACATGCAAAATTTCATGTCATTAAATTCAGTAATTAAAGAAAAACAATTATAATACTAACGAAGCATTGAAAACCTACATAACCCGACCAAGTTCGGATGGCTATAAAAAAGCGGCCGTGCCATATATCTAAGAAACGTTCTTAACCTTCCAATATAGTATTTATTAATATGGTACAGTTGCGTACACAAGCGTTAGGAAAAAATAAAACAATTGCATTTCTTGAATGAAAAATATAATAAATAATAATAACGCCACTATCTACGATAAAAATAAATCTTCAATTAACAAGTACTTCTCTATTTAAATATCCGTGTACAAAAATATTTTTAATTACATATAATACTTAATTATGTAATTATAATAACGTTAACAAACGCTTGCAACGACAGCAATAGACTTAAATGTGTTTTAACTAAAATATTTATGATTATTTACGGTTTACTCACGTGCATTTTTCGGGATTGCCCGACTAGTTTCGGACCCAAACGGAGGCCTTAATCATGAGCTGAACACGCGGCGAGGTCGCTAGACGAACTGTTAAATAATCATAAATATGAATGTGTCTCACGAAAGTTAACTAAAATAGGTTTAATAAACGATTATGAAATAAGGGTATGTATAATATTTCGAGCTTCAATAAAAATTAAAATCACATCACATAACTAGACTATTCAGTTGTTTAGATTTGATCAACATTAAAAAAGTGCATAGAAACTAAAACTTGTGGTAATTATTTAATTTCCCTAAGGGGTCTATAGTTAGAATCCTGATCCGTGAAATCTTCAATAGAAATTAGCTGTATGAATTTTATTTGTCTTAATTAATATATCTAGATTATATCTCAAGTCTCAAGTGCATACTTAAATAAAGTACCTACGTAAATAGTGCCTACTTTCTGTCATAGTCAAATACATTTAAAAAAGTAGGTGTACACAAATAAATGACCTATAAATTATATCGAAACAACAATTGTGTTATCACCTATACCAATTCCATACCGGTATTATACTGTAAATTTTGGGATGTTACCTAAATATATTGCACGGCCGCTTTTTTGTAGCTATCCGAACTTGGTCGGGTTATGTAGGTTTTCAATGCTTCGTCAGTATTATAATTGTTTTTCTTTAATTACTGAATTTAATGACGTGAAATTTTGCATGTGAATAGTTGAATGAATACACTAATTATTGGCATACATTTTACCATGCAATTCCTTTAGAACGTCGTGATATTTGACTGCTTTGTAAACAGTGATCTATTCATGGTAAATTGTCCTATAACTCTTTAATTACTAACGGAACATCATTGATACTTGGCAACATGTTGCAGACACTTACAAGGTTTGTATAAACGTGAAAATCTAGACCCCAAAGTGCATACTTTAAGAACTAAGACCTAATAAGCGTATTTTACGTTTATATTTTTATCTTTTAAGCCCTACGATTTTTTCTAAATCTGTTTTTTAAACAAATATAAACAAATTCAAAACAACGTATGTAAAAATCTACAGCTCTCTATGTAAGCGCTTTATATGAAAACTAGCTAATGGCCAAACGTTCGCGTAGCGGAAACTTGAATTTCTCCGAAGTTTATGCATGCACTAATTTTATTCATACATACACAATTACACACAAATACACACTAATTTTTGGACACATCTCCTTTCTTCTAAAGTCTATGGATTAAAAAAAGTTCCGCCAGGACAACGTTCGCCCAGCGGAATCTGTTTTTGGTGAATTTCTCCACAATGGCTGCGTGCACAAATTTTTTTTTACCATACACAATTATACGACGCCATACACTAAATATCTGCATAATTAAAATCTTTAAATTCAACAACATTCCGCTGCGCGAACGCACACATTTCATATAACATTATAGACAAGCTATCACCAACGCACGAATATCTTTTGAACCATTACTTCGAATAGAGATTTAGCTCATCATACCTACTAATTGATCGCTATAGAAGTGGAAGCAGTGGAAGTAAACATGTTTTGTATTTATACACATTTCCTCGCAAAAATGAGTGTTACATATTTGTTATTAGAGAATAGATACCTATCTTACCGACATTACCTATTCAATTGTTAGTAAATTACGAACAAAAATATGAATTAATTACACAATTAGGTATGAAGTTTATAATAGTGGATAATTAAACGAGCATAATATTATTGAAAATTTTTGCACCAACTTCAACGAGATTTTATGTCCCTAGCTATCGTTTTGTTTTGAACTGATAAAGACACATTTACGGCACTCTACGTTGCAAGTTGGATAATAAATATTTAATTTTCAGGACAGTCAAAGGTTGTATTAAAGCCACGGACTACCGAAGAGGTGTCTAAAATTTTGAAGTATTGTAACGAGAGGCGACTGGCGATATGTCCTCAGGGTGGCAACACCGGCCTCGTCGGCGGTTCCGTACCCGTGTTCGACGAGATCGTACTCAGCTTTGCGTTGATGAACAAAATTGTCAGCCTTGATGACTTGTCAGGTAAACTATTCACGCTTCATACTAATTGATGTTAAAACTGAGAAGTTGAAGTCAATACCTACTTAGCAAAAGAGGCGTTACATTTGCAGATGCAGCATTTTCCCTGACCTCTTACCCTTTATTAACGTCACAACTACTTAGTTGGAGATTACAGATAATCTAAGGGTCGCGGGTTCGATCCCCGCACGGAATAAATATTTATAAGGCCTCGTATGTGCCCGTTGTTTGTGTATGTCATGTGTTCTTGTTTTTAATTCAAAATTAATGTTTTCTTTTACCTCAAAATTAGAGTCTCGACTGAACGGGGTTATTTATTATCTTTTTTTATGTGTGGAGATCGACGTGAGAGACGGTTTTAACAGGTGTCTAAAGTTTTGTAGTATAACCCCTCCCTCCAATAGTCGTAGGTAGAGTGCGCAGACTAAAGAGAGTAGGAAGGTAAATCAAATTCTAGCGCATTGTACTATAATGTGGTGAATTAAAATAACTCTGGATACAGCCAAGTAACCGCAGTATTATTCAATAACTTACGCGTTGCATGATTAGATTTTTTTAAGTAATGATGTAACTTGACGTAAGTTCTTTGATTACATCGACACGTCGACCGCGTTGCTCTGTTTGATTAAATGTTTAAATATGTATATCTTACATACTTTTGTATGTACCTACCTACTATGCACATATACCTCGAGTACCTAACTATACGTAACAAATCAGCTGTGGGACCCATATTATTTTTATCAATTTAATTATACTTATAGTAAAAGGTACCCCTATAGTTTTATAAAGACAGCATTCTATTTGTAGGGGCCTTGGTTTGCGAAGCTGGTTGTATTCTGGAGAATCTGGACAACCATGTCCGCGAGCGGGATCTCATTATGCCCTTGGACTTAGGCGCCAAAGGGACCTGCCATATCGGTGGCAACGCCAGCACTAATGCAGGGGGACTGAGGTTGCTGCGGTATGGTAACCTGCACGGATCTATACTTGGAATTGAGGCAGTAAGTTTAGAAGTATTGTTTTAGATAACATAAAACCATCACCCAACGCTTCGCAATTAGCTCTTGATTTCATGAGAATATGATGTTACACAAAAATGTCATCTTCCGGGACCCGCAACTGCTGTTACATCGCATAATCTCTATGGGTAACATAAATATTTGTATCGTATTCGAAATGAACATCGCGAACGCTACGCCAATAGGTATACCGTTTAAGGCTGTATGGTTTTCAATAACGTTTTATTCTGCGTCTAGGTACACATTGGTCCAATGCGGACCATTCAAAACGTGATTTGTACCAACTTCACGTATATCTGACGTATTCCACATTGGGCACCCGCTTTTACGGCACCCAAGTTAATGGCACCTGAGGTATTCCATATTCGGCACCTATCGGTATTTTTCGCAGGTGCCATTAGTGGAACAGTTTATTATTTAAAATTTTATTCCACTTTCGGCACCTACGAACCAGTAGGTACTAGTGATGGGACGTTTACTTTTTATAGGACGTTAAAATTAAAAATTCGATTAAAATCAGTAGAGTTTAATAACATGATAAAAATATAACTTCTTTATGTATTTTAATATCACAATCGGTTTCCTTAATCACATATATTGCAAAATCAGCCTTGAGTTACAATAGTTTTTTTTTTAATGTTTTGAGGCTTTTTATCAAACATGATCATGCCAGCCTCATCGTACACAATAGAATTTAAAAACAAATACTTTTTAAGTTTACATACAATTATTTGTCTTCTTGATTAACTTTGTAATTAAATTTCAACTGTCTTTATTTATTAAAACTACCAGGAAAGCAGAAATGATATGGAACTAGGTGCTTAAGCGACTTAACATACATAGCTCAATAATGGTAAAAATACAGGTTTTGAAATTGAATCATTTGTTGTTTTGAAAAGTACCAGGGCGACAGAAATGAACAGAAAATAGGCGCTTAAACGATATCACTAAGTGACAGTTATAGGTAAGATATAGGACAGTTTTAAGACTTCTATCCATATAGTGAATAATAAGGAATACTTTATATTCCTTTTTGTGTTTAATCATTGGTGCACATCTTAGTGACATCGTTTAGGCTGTCACCCTGGTACTTTTCAAAACAACAATTGATTCAAATTTAAAATGTCACTTACGGGATATCTTCCGTGATTATTTATTTGTTTGAGTTCCCGATATTTCGACGCTGTTGCAAGCGCCATGATCGCGGGTTGACTCAGTCGGGTTGACTGAGAGTCAACCCGCGATCATGGCGCTTGCAACAGCGTCGAAATATCGGGAACTCAAATAAATAAATAATCACGGAAGATATCCCGTAAGTGACCTTTTAAATTTAGAGACAAACCGTGAAAGCTCAAAACAGTGTTTAACAATTGATTCAATTTCAAAACTTATAATTTTAGCATTATTAAGCTAAGTAGTCAAGTCGCTTAAGCACTTAGCTCCAGATCATTTCTGCTTTCCTGGTAGTTTTAATAAATAAATACAGTTGAATTTTAATTACAAAGTTAATCAAGAAGAGAAATAATTGTATGTAAACCTAAAAAGTATTTATTTTTAAATTCTATTGTGTACGATGAGGCTGGCATGATCATGTTTGATAAAAAGCCTCAAAACATAAAAAAAAAACTATTGTAACTCAAGACTGATTTTGCAATATATGTGATTAAGGAAACTTTTAATAGAAAATATTTTTTAAAAAGAAAAAAAAAAAAAAAAAAAAAAAAAAGGAAACCGATTGTGACATTAAAATACATAAAGAAGTTATTTTTTTATCATGTTATTAAACTCTACTGATTTTAATCGAATTTTTAATTTTAACGTCCTATAAAAAGTAAACGTCCCATCACTAGTACCTACTGGTTCGTAGGTGCCGAAAGTGGAATAAATTTTTAAATAATAAACTGTTCCACTAATGGCACCTGCGAAAAATACCGATAGGTGCCGAATATGGAATACCTCAGGTGCCATTAACTTGGGTGCCGTAAAAGCGGGTGCCCAATGTGGAATACGTCGTATATCTGCGTGTTGACGTAATTCGAGCGCCAACGCGACTGTAGATTATAGGAGGAACCGGCCGTTACCGGTGAATGTAGTGGATAGGTGCCCAGATTTATAACAGGTTTTGTTCTTTGCTTACGAGCCTCGGAAATGAGCGAGAGATAATGTACCTATGTTATAAATGTGTTATAGTACGTTCTTCTTTCTTTTATCAGCATCTTTACTTATTTAAAGTAAATTGTATGTATTTAGATAATCATTATAAAGATGGTAAATATATATGAGAGTGACGGTATAGGTTGTTTATTAAACACGTTGACTGATAAGAGTCCGATAATTTTGTTGAATTTTAGTAGATAACTCATACGCAGTAGACGTCTTCTTTGCTAATTTAATTTAAAAGACACTTCTGGGCTCTAGATCTTTCATAGTAGGTACCTAGTTCGAAATGTATAAATTGTTATTCATATTTATTCAGATGACATATTCGTGAGACGTTTCTGAAGGAAACCGGATTCACAAAACCTGCAGCTTTCTTGTATTACGCACGCACACGCACAGACGCAGAAAACACGTTGACAAACATTGTATGCTCGACAAACAGAAAAAGACGTCCCTATGAGAGAATTGAACCTGAGTCCATAGGTGTTAAACTCAAAATTTACCGGTGGTGGCCGGATTAAGACTATACGTAGGTGCTTGATGCTCTAAGCTTGCCACGCCTATGAGCTCTCGTCTACTAGTATTGGTCTAAAAGAAATCTTCTAGCTAGTGTGTGGGTTGTACACTCTCTTTTGACCTTATTAACTTTTTTCTAATGCTTATCTAGTAGGTAGGTACCGTACCTACTGCAATTATTTTTGTTTGAACCTAGAATTATTTTTCTGCGAACCTACAAATTGTTTGTCGGGTACTGCTAATGGGCCTAATCTAATTTTTATCCCTTTTGTAGGACCAATCCTCACACAAATATTAGTATTTCATTATTTAGAGTTTCTACTCTACCTAAACAATGAAAAACTATTATAGGTATATATTATAACTACCTATTAACTATTAGTCTTCTGAGACACCGTTCCGTTGTGTGGTTCGATACCATCGGGCATATAAATACGCAGGGCTATG
This sequence comes from Amphipyra tragopoginis, assembly GCA_905220435.1. Classification (NCBI taxonomy): domain Eukaryota; kingdom Metazoa; phylum Arthropoda; class Insecta; order Lepidoptera; family Noctuidae; genus Amphipyra; species Amphipyra tragopoginis. Next base: position 17,159,210 of record HG991997.1, read on the forward strand.
TGTGTCCCCAATCCCCATTAGAGAATGTTGATTCTATGTTATCGCTCTACTCTGTATTACTTATGTGAGATTGAGATGAGCATGTGGGAGGCAAATTGTTTATTTATTAATAATTAAAATCAGTATTTAGATCTTTTCGATATGAGTCTACGTTCGACATCATTAGATCTAGATTTTTTTTATTCCTGGTAAGTCACCACTAACTCCTGTGCTATGATACTGGCGCTCCCCGAGACATGACGCCATAAGCAGTTGTTTACTTTGCCTTATCTGGCTCTGTAATTGCTAAACCATCAACTTTGATCGTCATATTGCAATATTCTTATTATCGTCACCTAATAATAGTAGGTACCTACCTACCAACCTACCACATAATATCTTACTTTGTATTTAAGGTGAAAGCCGATGGCACTATAATAGACTGCCTCAGAGCGCTAAAGAAAGACAACACAGGGTATCATTTGAAGCATCTTTTTATAGGATCTGAAGGAACATTAGGATTAGTCACCAAAGTCGCTATACACTGTCCGGTGTTACCTAAAGCTGTCAATTTGGGTTTCTTTGGTAAGAATGCACTTGTCTTCATTCTACAATTTATTAAGTTTTAGTAAATTTTTGATGCAGCGAGCTTCTTATTTTATTATGTCCAACTACTGATTTTGGTGTCGACGTTCGTTCGAGTGACGCTCCAGTTAGGCCATTGATAAAAGAAAAATAAGGACAGTTCCCCCTGGGTGCGTCCCAATCGGAGTGAACAACCGCGTGCGTAGGTACTATACAGGGTGTTAACGAATTCGTGTAATTCCTTCAAACCGCGTGATCTACTGGTGACACTGATTGACCCTGCAAAGGATTTTTTCAGAATCAACAAAAAAAAGTTTTCAAAAAATGAACCATGGTAAGTATTCTGTGTCTGAGTAATTTTAGTGTCCCAAGTTAACTGGCAGCGTGAAGCGATATCGCGGTAGTCATGCTTTTCAGCTGTGTCGCTGTGCCTTTATGCCTGGCATCGAAATTTTGTATCACATAAAAAAAAATTTGGGAAAAAAAAGTTTATTTTTATTTTTAATCAATCTCAATCCCGTGCGGTGTTAATCTATATCATTAATAGATCATGTGGTTTGAAGGAATTACACGAATTCGTTAACACCCTGTAGAGACGTGCGTCTATGCGACAGGCAGTGTGCGACTCCGTACAATCCAGTGCGATGCTAAAATCGATCTGGCGCGTGTCGTTTCGCCCCGCGTCACCATGGGGGAACCGCCTTATGGATGCCATTGCCCATCTCCATCAGTCACCTACTTGAATGGAAATCACGAAATAATAATTTTTAATATTTGCAGGTGTCGAAAGCTTTGAAAATATTCTTAAACTGTACAAAAGCGCCAAATCAAGTCTTGGTGAAATTTTATCCGCTTTTGAAATGGCGGATTTTGATTCCATTAACTCTACTGTAAAAAATCTTAAACTGCCGTAAGTAACAACATATATTTTATAGTTACTTAACTCTAAAAATAAATAAATATTATGTACCTACCTCAAGTACTGGGTGGTAGGCTTATGTAAATTAGGTATCAACCTATCTTTTCAACAGCAACCCAATCTCAGATTATCCATTCTACGTGTTGGTGGAAACACATGGAAGTGACGAGGCTCATGACAGTGAGAAGCTGACGAGGTTCCTGACTAGTGAGATGGAGACAGGACTCATTGTAGACGGAACTGTTACGTCAGAGCCTGCTAAAATGCAGGTAAATAGAGAAATAAGTATACCCTCCTATAGGTTGAAACGACGAAGCAAACAACCGCGAAATTTTCGCGTGCCCTGTACCCACTACAAACACTGTAGACACCTTTGCGAGGAGTTTGTGTGCTGTTCAGGAACGCAAGTGTGGATACAGCTTTAATTTAAATAGGTCTTGTGGTGTGCATCGACGCACTAGATACCTATTTTACTTTTGGAGTAAAGATGTTAATAAATAGCAATTTACACCAGATTACTATCAGGTGATGGTAGATTACGAAAAAAACATTTTTGTTTTACAAAAATCGTTCTTAGTTCAATGTTAATTTAATTGCAGACAATTTGGAACCTCCGCGAAAGCATTGCTGGAGCGGGTCTAGTAGTGGGCTATGTATTTAAATATGACGTTTCTATACCGCTGAAAAACTATTACGATCTGGTGCCTGTATTGAGGAAGAAACTCGGGGATAAGGCCACCATAGTTAGTGGCTACGGACATGTCGGTTAGTAACAAATATTATTTAACTATATTTTTGTAATTAGCGGTTCGAATTCGGGTAACATGATGATACAATTAGGGAATGCAAATGCAATGAATGGCGAGAAAGTGGTGACAAGAGTGACTCGGAGGATTCATAAGAAGAAATAACAGACTATTAGAGTGTAGGAACAAAGGGGCAGTACCTACCTACAATTTGCTTATAATAGCTTCTGTACGCTGATTCCGACCAGTGTTGAAGCTGAAAGTGTTTTCAGCTGCTGGGTACCTACTTAGCATTTGAAATATAGTGCCGTTTGACTGATACCCGGGTCTGTTTCCAAAATCACTCACTAGACTAGTTATGAGTGAATTTGAAAAGAAAGTCATTTTTTTTTTAAAGTAACTACCTATTTATGCAAAGTTTCGAAATTATTGTTATCTCGCCTCGAGATTGTTTTTCCTAAATAGATACATACCTACCAAACAACAATAAATTAATCAACTCATTACTATAACTAGCACGGATTGACAGGCTTTACTGTTTTCCTCGTATTATTTGCACTCAACATGTATTTAATTAGTATAGGATTTGTACTATTTATTCTGTGGTATAGGTATCTAATTACCTGTTTTTACCTACATTACTCTCTCGTTACAATATATTTTTATCAATATTCTAGGAGACGGCAATATTCACATCAACGTCACAGTGCCACAATACACCAAAGAGGTATCATCTCTCCTAGAACCATTCATCTTTGAAGAAGTGAGCAAGCTAAACGGTTCCATTAGCGCAGAACACGGCATCGGCTTCAGAAAACCAAAGTTTATTCATTACAGTAAGGACAAGTCTGCACTACAACTTATGAAGGATCTCAAACAGTTGATGGATCCTAACGGAATACTTAACCCTTATAAGGTCTTACCTGATGACGTACTAGATTAGATTTTGTTTCTTTATAAGTAAACTGCTTTTGTATCGCTATTTGTTGTGGCTATTCAAGAATGTATGACATAATATCTCAAGAGAATAATATGTAGATAGTGATTGCGTATTATTCCATAAGACACTTGTGAGCTGCACTGATAACAGCTGTAGTAATAAGATGATAATAAATGAAAAACAATATATTTAAATGACTTTTATTAAAATATCCATTTATTCTTATAACATTCATAATATCACTGCAACAAAAATACAATGGAATATTATAAACATTTTCCTAATTGCTTCAAATAAATAAATGTTGTATTCCATAAATATATTCGAAAAGGATCTATTACTTAATAATCAGCACAAATGGCTTAGTTTAGCAGGTAGCTTATTTATTGCTATGTAAATTGTTTAATGCGCTATTGATCACTGTAGTCTATCGAACAGCAATTAGGTCATTGGGCTTAAATCCATTTCACACACAAGGCAACTGTCACACCATCTCACTCATTTCAAATAGGCAAATATAATTACAACAACACACGACACAAGTGTAACGAATTTGCAAAAAATATTGTTCAACTCGACATCGACAAAACCATCCAAAAGTTATGAGAAAATGCAACTGGAAGTATCGATAGAACAACTTTATACTCTAGAAGTTGTTTGTAATCTAGGTACTTATTTAAATCAGTTTGCTTTTATAAAAAGGTATAGTTACTCAAGGTAGTGTAACAGCAATGTCTAATTTTTAAAATGATTGTAAGTATTTGGATTAGATCGTGAAATAATGCACTAAACTAAGGATATTTGTGCCAAAGAAATGTATTACGCTATTCAAAAGTCTCTTGATTGTATTCTTCTCTGCCCTACCAAAAGTAGGTCAATCAATTAATAATTAACATACAATTACAATAATTATAATTCATCAGTAAAATGGACAAAATGTCATTTAAGTAAATAAAAAAATTTTCAGCCTTCTAACTTATGCAATATTATTATGTAACATTTTTCTCCAGTGGGCATTGTTTACAATGGAATGGAAGTAATTAGCCTTATTTTTGCATACAGAAGGTATAATTATTTCACTTAGGTTTATTTCAACATTTTCTGTATTTTGTGAGGAAATGTGAAGAAACCCCAAAATTAATGCAATGTTTTTTTCTATAACATGAAATAGAAAAAAATAAATGGAGAAATTATGAGATCACTAAACATTAGATTATTATAGACTAAATGTAAACAAGAAAATGGCTCTAACATATGGCCTTCAAATTTAGTGGTGGGAACTAATATGCACAAAAGATGTATATCAGCAGCTTAACGATACAAGAAAACAACAGTACATTTTTCATTAATAAACTCTTAGTTACCTACACTTGTTTACATTTAGTACATGTGATTTAAGTTGAATATGTTTACGTAACATTGAAAGTAAGAACTGGGCAAATTTATGACGTAATAGAATAGAATTAATTATATAAACATTTTATTTTGCTTATACGTAAACACAATTTAGACCCTCCGGAACAACAGACCAAAAGATTAAACATCACACTAAGAATAAAATTATAAGACTTTTTTTACTGAAAATATCCTAGTTTGGTCATACATAAAGGCATTATCAAATCTAAAATTAAAAAGCTTTAAGTCGGTATATATCCTGATACTTAAACCACTACGATGGAGCACCTAAAAGTAAAGTTGGTGTTGCCCTTTAAGTAGGTAAGGTGGAAAACTGTTAGTAGGATGGCATTGTTAACAGTCAGCGTATTCTCTCGCAGGTAAACATCGACGACGCGCGTCTACTAATGAATTAGTTACAGCGTCTCGATGCAATGATACGCCAAGGTCTTACATCAAACTCATATTTAAATCGTTGACAGGATGGCTACGAGGTTGATCGCTCCCATTAAATCTTTTTTATAGTTTTATATATTTTATATTTTTTTTATAGTTTTTCACCATTGTCCTAGCATAGTAGACGCAGTTTGGTCTGTGCCCCGCGAGGGAAGGGGCGCGTCGCAACGTGCGGTTATCGTTTGATTTGATTAGACATCTTGAGGAACTCCAAGAAGCCGGCCTGCATTTCTGCATCCATGCCGGTGTCCCACGCGTCATTCTCCAGCTCCTCGCTAAAATACATAATCAATCTATGTAACAAGTTTGCAGACATACCCAGTTGCATTACATCATACAAAGTATTAATGGGATATAATGGAGGAAAAAATAATCCAACTAGCATCCTTCTTAGCCATCCAACTACGTGTAGTGTGAACGTGGTACTCACAGTATGTCCTCATCGAGCGCGACGTTCTTGCCGGGCGGCAGGTTGCTCTGCAGGAAGGCGCGCTCCTCGGCCGTCAGCGTGTGGCCGTCTGCCAGGTACCCGCCGTCGCTCGGACCGCTCTCCACTTCGCCGTTCATGGCTGTTATGTATAATTTTAATTTAAGTAATGCATTTCGACGTTGAACGATTAGCGACGAAATTACGAAATAAGTAAAAATACACATACGTAAAAATTTGCTTCGGGCGAATGCAAATAGGTATTATTTAAAAAAAAAAACCCTTGTCATTTTACCTAATTTATATTTTATAATTTGTTATATTGTACTATAATTGTTTTTACTCGTAATTACATTACAATATGCTATGATTAATTCATCAACTGAACTATAATATTTTTATTTTAAAAAGTCTGTATGTATTGAGATTCGAAAATTGATATTTTGTTCGATGACGAAACGCATTCCCTGAAGCCTATTGTTTACGAGTCTACGGCTTCAATCACGTGCACAGTTTCGGGTGCGAGTGTCAGACTCAACGGGAGCCAAATCACGTGGCGAGGTTACTAACTGAAGCGAGAATATGCACGTGAGCAAAGCCGTATACACTTAAAACGTGAATTCAACCCACGCGTTTAATTATTAAATCCCGAAGGTTCTAGGGAAATGTGTCGTTGATTTAGTACTACCTATTACAACATCCTTTGAGAATGGTTAAGGTATAGCGTTTTGTATTAATTAATTAAAATTAAATAATTAATTAATAAAAAAAATACATTATGAGAATGACGTTTATGTTGTGTGTCTTAGACCAATCAAGTTATTACTTTATATCAACAGTAGTCTTTATGCATCTACAAGTGGTCTTCAGCTTCTGCTATGTACCTACTAACAAAATAAAGGTCCAAGAGAAATCGAATCAAAGTTACATTATTATTTTAAAAAAAAACAAGTATTTACATAGATATTCTATAAATAGGTTGTTTTCAACGCTTGTTTATGTCACTATGTTATTAAATGGGCGGTGATCAAATCACAGATTAGTAAATAGTACACACGGCTACACTTCAAGCTATGCAAAACCAGTATAAACTGACCGTTACTTGTGCAAAGAGATTATACAAAGCGACGCCAAGATAAACTGGTTTTGTATAGCTTGATGTGTAGCCGTGTGTACGTAGTGAAGTGATTTTTTCTGCATAATATTATGCTCCTGCTGTAAGTCGCCTCATGCGACAGCTTCTGAAAGACATTTCTGTTGACGGCATCTGTCTCATAAAGAAATATGATAGAGCTCGTTACCGCCATAGTTGTAGCGACGCCTGAGCTCCGGGGGCGGCGCGGCGGCGGGCTCAGGCTCGGCGGTGCCCCAGCGCGCGGCCCTCAGCGCGACCACGCCGCGCACGCACGCCAGCGCCGCGCGACGCTTCAGCCGCTCGAAGGCCGCGTGCATGCCCGCCGGACAGTCAGCGTCCAGCGCTATGCCCGACAGCTATCAAACAAACATTAATATCGACGAACTTTGCTACCGGTTATTTTTTTCGTTGATTGACTTCCATGTTTATAAGAATGAATATGTTTACTCACATGCTATTTTTCGGGAATACCTGACTAGTTTTTGACTCAATTATAGAGTACGAACGTTAGTGGAGCATCCCCTAAAATATACACGTTAGCAAAACCATACATACTAATAAATAAGCAATGCCAATTATGACAAAAAGGTTACACATTTATTTCTTGTTAAAATTGAATCCCAGCAATGTTGTCACGAAAGAGAACAATTACGTACCTGTACGTTACTTGGGAAAACAGCTGCAAATTATCTTGTGAGTATAATTAGCAAGCGAAAGAAAAGGACGAAACAGAGCCATGATGTTTCTAACATCATGACTCTAGTATAGCAGACAGTAGACCGGCATTTAAAAAAGCTGAAGTCACTGAAAACCTGTTCTGTTTAGCGCGGAGCAAAGAATGTTATTGGAAAGGCATGAAAGGAAGCAGTGTGTAAATTATTACTGGTACTAAGTGCATAGTACTGTTAACCCGTTCAAATAAGCTTAGGAATGAGTTCACCGTAGTGCAGTGGGTGGGGTTCGAACTCACGACCACTCGATCGCCAGTCCGACGCCTTAGCTGAAGGGCTATTGTTGCTTTAACAGAGACATAAACTTTAGATGTGGCACTGACGTGTGTGCATAAAAACCGTTGCTCGTGAACAATAACCCTGATATAATTCGTCAACATAATTAACATTATACATTAGTGAAAATTCGTTTTTCTCTGTCTGACAGTCAGAATAATAATCATTGTTTTTTCCTGATTTGATATGCTAGTAAATGACAGTTATCGAACGTATATTAACGACAAACAACCGGTGCCTTAGCCTTGACTTAATCCACCCTTGCTATGTTGCGATGTATAAAATTCGACAACTGATTTTTATATATTTCTTACTTGAAATTAAAATGTAGAAGGTGCAGTTTTAAATTCTATTCTCTTTGTTCAGTATTTGAAATCGTTATTGTGTTAAAATTGCTACAAAACTGAGTATCACGATTCATGAATAATTCTATGATCAACTTCTGGCACTAATACCTATGCATACAACAAGGCTGAAAAAAAATCTTGATAATGGACTGATTCCAACCCATCGCCTCGGGTGTAATTGGCTATAAAATAGTAATATTATTAGCTATAAAAAAGATACTAACTTTAAGCAGCTGACAGACAGCTTTGATGTTTACTTCTTTGTCGGTATCGAGCAGATGGAGCAGCACTTTGCACAAACTTTCACCTAGAGTCTTGATCCTTCCTCCCTAAAAATATAATACTCATTTGTAACAAAGTTACACACTAGGAGTAAATTTTTTAAGATAAAATATTATACCTAATTGCAAAATTAAACAATGGTGAAGTTAATTTATACATTTTTAACATGTTATAAATGCAGGTTGGGTAGATCAAGATTACATTTATTTTCCTAGCATCATTAATTTGTGTTCGAGCTTAGATAAACTTAATTATTATTTTGAAAAAATGGTCACTCAGCAAAATACTGACCAAATCTTTAAAGTTCTTGAAATGTATTTAGTATTATTTCACCTCCAAATCCTAACTTTTATAGTAGTTTACCTGGCTATCTTCCAGTTGGGTGTATATCTCAGCGAGGAACATGGCGAACCCGCGCATGTTCTCCTCCGAAGACTCCATGCCACTGATGATCTTGTTCTCCTCAGTAGAGCAGCGTTCCAGCAAACATGCGCGGAACGTGGACTCTTCCGGCGGTGACACAGAGTCGTACATCGAGCAGAGACGCGCCCCATTGTAACGGAAGTTAGGCTCACCTATTGACTGTCGTCACAAAAATAATATAAACATCAGGATGTATTTTAACTAACAACAATGTACTTCATGAGATGTGCTAAGAAAACTATTGTGTCAATAAACTGACAAAAAACAGTAAGATTATTAACACACTTCACACTTGGTTACCAAGGCAAGTGTAGTGCTTTCACCACAAATCACTAGGTCATAGGCATAGGCAGAACTTTTGTTTAGTATACAGCCTGTAACAGAAAGGGTATATCTATCCGAAAGGGGTGAAGAGTGTATCAGGTATAGAATCTCTGTGCAAAGTTTCAGCTCAAAATAAATTACTCAAAGAATTGATACCAAATTTTTGGTTTCGCAGGTTTATTGAAATCAAATCATAACAAACGTGTCACTGCACTACGAGGGTCAATAACTTCTCACGTCATTTGCTAATATTAAGTTAAATCTCTTTCGCGATCTGTGCGCCTAGTACACGCTGTAGGTAGTGTGCCGCCGCGGCCGCCCTATTGTCGGCGCGAACTGACGGGATCAAACGAGCCGACAATGCGAGCGCGAGCGCGTGTGCGCAATAGGCATTTAGGAAGGTACTCCGTGGTGTAAAAAGTAATAATGCAATGCGTAATTTCCCTATTTACAGTTTTAAACACGATAATATCCAGCCAAAATTACAAATTAAAATGTTTAGTTAATAAAAAAACACGTAAAAAAGTTACGTTAAAATTCAGAACAAAGTTTAGCTAGTATTTAGGTAGCTACTAGCTACTTAGCTTGTTTTTATCCCTCATTCATTACGTACCTAAACAGTAAAATCTAAGAGCCATGTTTAATTTAGTAAATTGACTTACATTTTTAAAGATGGGGTTCGATGTGATGACCTTGGTATTGTATGCACAAGGCCGCTCGCTTGTTCATGGACACCTGAACATTGCGCAGCATGTCCGGTGCTACTGTCCTGAAGGCATCCTCGATCCGTACTTTCATTTCGTGCACTGTATCACACTGCACTGCGTACACTACGTTTTTAATGTCCACAATGTGGGGGTCCACAAAAAAAAATCTAACGGAGTTAGGTCTGGGGACCGCGGAGGCCAAGCCACGCTTCTGCCACCACGTCCGATCCACCGAGAGAAGCGCGCGTCCAAATAATTACGCACATCACGTGCAAAGTGTGCCGGTGCACCGTCGTGTTGGAAAACCATGGTATTCTCCATCACGAGATCCACGTAACTTGATACTGGAAGCACAGTGAGCACATCGTCTAATTCATTCATCAGGAAGTTTAAATAATTTTGGCAAACACGCCAACGAAGGCAGCTGCCGACGCTCAGCATCTGGTCTACCCTGGATAAATCGGTGACGATACAAGTCTCGGGCAGCTCGCAGGTTACCATCTTCTGCTCCGACACACATCATCACCTCGTAATATTCGCTATTAGTTAACGACATTTTTAACAATCACGAAATCACAAGTCGGTACACTGAATCGGATGGAGAGAGCGGCTGAAGGACACGAGTAATAGTCTACGACTGAAGTCACTGACGAAGACAAAAGAACGGTGGGGAAAAACCGAAAAATAAATCTTCTACTATCCTAGTAGTAGGGTAGCTAGCCCAATTATTGTACAATACTATTTTAAAATTTTTGTTGAATTGTTGTTTACTAATCAACTTAGCCTATCGCTGTCCATTGCTGGACACAGGCCTCTCCCAAGTTGCGCCACCCACAACACACGATCCCCCGCCTTTCGCATCCAGTCCTCCCCAATTATTAATAATTTCAAGAAAACTGATCAATTTAATACATGGAAGCACACCGATCAATGAAGAGTTAGGCCAGGGTGTTCATTAATTGACTCAAGAGCTGAGTTGACGCACGAAACCGATAAGATCATTTTTATTGTGGACTGTGGTGGCGGCGGTACCTACATAAGTCCATAGTATTATTTGTAAGTATTGATTAATCAAAATTGCGATAGTTAAGTTGAGTATGATTCCATTTATTTATTACTGAAGGCTACCGGAGATCAACATTAAACCAGGCGTAAAGTTACCTCCACGTTCGTACCAGCAACCTGCAACGGGCTCATTTACCCTAAATATCATTGTGTGTGTGTAGGTATCCAACCTAACCACCGACGAAATTAGGGTTCGTTCAGTTATTGTGCGCAAACGCTGTCCGGACAACTCTCGTTACTCTTGCGGTCCTAGTACTTTTAACAATTTATTTCCATAGTAAATTAAATACATTTTGCGGCCTATTTTTATTTGTGATTTATTTATTGAACAAATAAAGACTATCATCACAAACCATCAAACTACAACCTCTCAATCAACTCAGATTGTAATGTTGTTACTTACTTAGCGCTGTCATCATCATCATAGTCAGCTCATTACTTGACCCACTGCTGGGCACGGACCTCTTCTCAGAATGAGAAGGTCAAGGCCTTAGACCACCACGGTGGCCTAGTGCGGGTTGTTTTGTTAATAAGTAATTATGGCAAAAACTACCAAATATTATTACAATCCTATTTAAATTAAAAGCGGAACCCACTGGCATTTTATTTGTACCAGGAGATACAAAAGTTGCATAGGAAAGTTATTTAGGGTTCATTTTTAAATAAATTATTTTACAAAATCTTTTTTCTGTAATATTCTAATTTCGTAGTCTTTATTCAGTCTTTACCTACGCAATTCATTTGAGATAGGTACTATGGTAATTAAAAATTTAAAACGATAACGTTAACGGAAATTCACAGGAATATTTTTGTTACTTTAAAAAAATTGTGGTCGAATATCATAATTATTAGGCACCTACATTTGTACGTTCATCGAAAGTCGTGAGCTAGATACTCCGTTATGCATGTTATTTTTTATTATTTTTTTACGTAAAAGTACCTATTTTTAGAAAACTGCCGCTTTTATCACGAGTCTACTTACTACCTAAGTTCTAAAATCATTTTCCAAGCTGCGAACAAACATTTGCATTTTAACTTGTTCAAAAACAATCTTTTTTTTAAATTTAATTTTAACTAAACACGGAACCCTTTAGCATTACTTATGTACCAGGAGTCCAGGACACACATAAGTTGCGCAGGAAAGTTAATAATAGGGTTCATTTGAACATAAATTGTTACAAAATCCTTTTTCTGTTCTAAGTTCCATTAAAATGTACTTTCGCAGTATTTACCTAACCAATTAATTAATTTCTGGTGCAGTAATGGGAACCAACATAAAATAAGGATTATGTATGGAATTTATCAATTTACAGCAGATATTCTCTGTATTCACGGCTCATCTTCCGTGCGGAAGACGTCCGGTCCTTTGGAAGGCATACACGGGGACACAGGTCCAACGCGCAGAGGCCCCTTTGAGAACCGCGCAGAGGCCCCTTTGAGAACTACTTAACTACTTATTTAAGTTATTTTTAAACAATTCAAAGTTGTCTGTACCAGGAACCAGGAGTAATTTAAAATACACGGACATCAATTTCACTTTACCCTAAACCCCAACTAACAATGAAATCAGGGTTCTCTATGCAAACAATTTTCAATACGGCGATAACAATTCCTATTTTTTATGCAGTGCTAGTACTTTAATTATTTTCTTTTAACAGTTTTGCGACGTTTTTGCAAGCATTTTATTTATTACTACTAGCTGTTGCCAGCCGGGGTCGCGGGACTTATCTCATTACCGTGACCCCGGAACGTAAAGGGCTATTGAAGGAACACCGTGGATTTTAGTCAGTACAAGTCTGACAGTCCCTCCGGCCCTGCCCGGGGTGGGAGGACTCATTTGATGATTTTACCACGAAAAAAAAAAACTGTTGCCAGCGGTTTCACCCGCTACAATTTGAAAATCATCCCGTGGGAACATAAAATCAGGATACAAATATCCTATTTATTGAGCCAGGTTATGAACTATCTGTGAACCGAACTTCAACCAAATCCGTTCAGAGATTTTTGCGTGAAAGAGGAACAAACATCCATCCATCTATCCAACCATCAAAACAAACTTTCACATAATTACAACATTAGTAGGAAGTAGGATTGACATAAATTGGACTAAAATAAAGACGTAATGAAATCAATTTTGTTGTATGGTTATCTCATTAAACGAGTCCTCGCGCCCTAGGTAGAGCGAAAGGAACTGTCAGTCAGTACTGACAGTCCCAAGGAATAGGATGAAATCCTTCCAGGACCACGATGTCCCGACACTACATCATGTAAAACAAACATGTAAAGCAAACATCACCGGCAGACCATGCAAACAGTAACAATTAATTAATTATGCGTGCGTGTATCATTTTGTAATCAAAAATAAACTATTTAATTGTTGTTAATATTTTTCGTCATAATTATTAGAAAAAAAAAATGTTTTCAACTTTATTAAAAAAAAACATGAACGGAACCCATTGTCATTTTAATTGTGGACAGGACTCCAAGACACGACAAGGACGGCAACTGACCACGCCCCCTAAACCTAAGTACGACGAAATCAGGGTTCTTTAAGCGAAGTATTTTCATTTTTGCAATATCAATTCTCATTACTCATGCAGTCTTAGTACTTTATTTAATTTCTTTTCACATTATGAACCGTTTTGCGACATTTTTATATTTTAATTTATTTTTGACATAATTTGGAATTTCGGATTAAAATAAACATAAAGAAAGACACGTGGTCGAACCAATATCCTTTGTGTGGTATCTCATTTAAATGAATCTTCTCGCCCTAGGTGGAGCGAAAGGGACTGTCAGTCTCTTACTGACTAAAAGTTCATTCTGTTCTTTCGTGCCCCCCTTTGAGTTCCATAGAGTTCCAGGTCTACGATGTCGAAAAACTACTTGGTTAATCCATTTACCAAACAGCACCGCATCGGCAGAGCATAAAATTCCGATATTGTTCTCCAGTTAAGACTAACCACAGACAGAAAGTAATAATTATGCTTGCTATGCCTTTGTAATTAAAAACAAACTTTTAAGTTGTTGTTCATAGTTTCCATGATAATTATTATAAGAAAAAAAGATATCAACTTTATTTTAAAAATCATGAACGGAACCCACTATAATTTTATTTGTACCAGGAGTCCAAGACATACGAAAAAGATGATGTTTTGGGGTTCAGTTGGACTTAATTATTTTACTAAATCGATTTTTCATTCTAAGAAGTTTAAATGGCAAACAATAATATTACTAAGTAATTTAAAAAAAAAACAAGACCTGGAAATGTATTATCTCAATCAATTCAATGAAAAACGATTTGATGATTATACGAATCGCTTCGTTTTTATGCAATCTTCAAGCAAATAGTAAGGTGAATCGAATTTCAAAACTCGGAAAAAATTATGATATGGTCACAATTTTGATTGAGTTTACAAACAAAGAAACTCACATACACAAACACCCATACTTGGATCAACTATGTGTAAGTCATAAAAGTATTTGTTCCGTGCGAGGTTAGAACCCGCGACACGCTGCGCAGCAGTTCATGGCTTAGCCACTTTGTAAGGCAACCGTGGAGTCAAAGTATTATGTTGCTAATAAAAACAAACACATTAAAAACCAAACAGCGAATAGGTAGATTTATCCACATAATTGCAAAATACGAGTACAGACAATACTGTCGGCATTGTTTATGTTTACACTAAGCGGATATTCATTTGTCGGATTGATAAAATTGCTTATTCCAAATGATAGCTAAAAGAAAAGTCAGTAATAAAATTTTTCAAACAAAAAAATAAACATGCGGAACCATTTCTCTAGAAATACCAGGAGTAAGAGGTTTATTTTTACTTACAAATAGTTCGCTGACACCGATCAGCTGACTTAGTGCTAGTGATGTGTTTATTCGAATTTTAAAAGTTCGGTTTCTGGTATCGATGTTTTTAAAAATCTCATAACTTCAATACACGTAAAGATAGGATTAAAAAAAACCTTGCCATATCGTTTGGTATCATCCAAAGAAGCCCTGCCTTCTCGATGTATATACCCATTCCGTTACACCCTGTATTGATGTAGTTGATTTTGTGTATTGTGATTTATTATATTTACTAAACAATCCTTGCCCTTCATACATTTGTTGTAGACATACAAAACTGCGTACTTCTGTTAGCCCAACTAAAAGCCACATGTTGAGCACGTGTTTCAGAATAGGTAGTACCTACTAACAGTATTGTAGTTAATTTGCAGGTAATTAACTAAATATTTATTTTCAAAACTCACCGCACGACTACAGTATGTCAATCAAAGTTCGAAAAAGCAGAGGGCGACGCGCCGGCCACGTGTTATAATATTACACGAACCATTTCGAGCAACTTTCGACCCCCATAACCCTAAATCTAGGTATTAGACCTACACACTTGCAATTTGCAATATTTGCAAGAATTGCAAGAAACATAACAAATTTTCTTTAAAAGCGATTGAAGAATGTTGTAGGTACATTCCTGTAGTTATGATTTATGGAACTACTAATAAAACTTGCCACCTATTTCGATCTCAGTGCTTTTATCCGCGAAGCCTACGAGTCCTTTGTAACAACTTGGCCCCCTTTCCCCCTTTTTTTAATGTTCTGGTGGAATTATCTATTAAAGATTGTCATTTTTAAACACTGATTAAATTATACCTGTCATTTGTATGCTAATGAGATATGGCAATAGATTTAAAAGCCATTTTAGTTAAACAACCTTTAACCATTGTTTATAAGTAAGGGTGTTAATCTTAATCAAAGACATTTTTTTTTTTTAAACTTTACCCCACACTAAGATTTCTCTTGTATCGTGGGTGGTTTATAGACGCAAATCTCACAAACAAACGCCCAGACCCGAAACAACCATCTGTAGGCCGTACAAATTTTTGTTCCGTGTGGGAATCGTACCCACGACCCGTAGCGCAGAAGCCAATCGCTTAGCCACTGCACCAAACGTGTCGTCTATAATAATTGAAATAACAATGTTTGTGAAACTGTAGTGATCTATAAAAACAGGACACAATACATGTTATTTATGAAATTCGAAGTTTGTAAGTACTTATCCAGATTAAGTACTTATTTTTTTTTTATATATACAAGTTAGTCAGAAAGGGGGTACTAATCCGAAAGGGGGTTAAAGTACCCATAATAATGAATAACTTTTGTTCTACAACTTTTTCCAAAAGTCAATACCTAGTTTAAGAGAAATAGGTGATCAAAGATCTCAAAAAAAAAACTAAAATCTATCTATCCCCAGATATTATGATCAGCTGTGTTTACATTTTAGGTCATATTTGGGGCCATGAAAATGGTGCTTCTAGCACCATTTTCTGAATTTGTAACTAAAGTAGGGAAGAAGAATTTTTGAAAAAACTAAAATTAAAATCATTTTGCATTGAAAAAAAAATTGCCGTATTTTGAAATTTTAACACTTGCTTTAAGACAGTCACCAGTGATACTATAAATGGCCTGCGAATTAGTACTCCCTCCGACTAACCTTGTATATAGAATGTGAGCAGTCTACATAAATACTGTTTTTTAGGATTCCTAAAAAGCACCGAAAAGGTCCCCACGGTACCCTATTGGCTATTACTAAGCCTACGGCGCCGCGCGTCGTCTCGTCTGTTCGGCCGTCCTTCCGTCGCGTCAGTCTGTCACAGGGCTGTATCTATTTAACCGTAATAAGTAGCCAGTTGAAATTTTCACAGAATATGTGTTACTATGGCAGAGGCCATAGTAACACATATTCTGTGAAAATTTAATTATGATAAATAAAAAAATAAACCTCAAAAAATTGCATTTTTTTCAATGTTTTTTGTGCCACCTTCATCTTAAAAACGGTAATACATACAAGCGTGAAATTGGGTATGATTGTAGTGCATATCCTATTGTTAAACAAAAAATTATAAAAACAGTTATTTCACAGTGTGGTGGTAAAGAACCCTTAGTGCGCGAGTTCGACTCGCACTTGGCCGATTTTTTATATTAATGATATTTTAATATTTTATATTAACCTTATTATGATCTGGCATTTAAAATCATCATGGAATAATCTTTAAATACCTATTATCAAAAGCAATTAGTTTTGTTGTTAAGCAATATCAAAGTTGATTTGAGACAAAGAAAACCTTAGTGGATCAGTTTTGTGTCATCAGACACATACTGTTCTTATGCTTGCAGACTATTGGTCAGCAACATGACACTGCATTTATGTAATGGTCTGGATGTTTTAGATGGAGCCAGATTCAAATAACCAATCTCATCTCAAAAAATGAAAGGTTGCGGAAAAGATTATAATAAATTAATATCATAAAAGTTTAGAAATTATAATAAAAAAACTGGTTTCCATAACTAAATAAGGTATAGAATTTTTACAAATTAGGAGAAAATTATTTTAGGTTAAAGGATTGAACATACAGTCTCAGCTTCTCTATACTTTAATAATTGTTTATCTAATCTGTTGCCTATACAAAGTTTATTGGCTTCAACCAAATTAATAACATGTGATTATCACATGCTTGTTAGTAATAAAACTAATAAACATATAAAAGATAACATAGGTAATTAATAATTATTAAAAAATTTATATTTTACCTGATTCACAATAGCTTCAACCAGAGGCCTAGTGAAGCTGACATCATGAAGTGTTGTTGCAAACGCATCAACCAATGGGCCGCACAAGGTATCAAACTTGCCAGGATCAAAAGTTATCTCACACATCACTGTTATCAAGTTGGCTATGTTCTCCTGCGGAACGGCGGACTGATCAATAAATTCTTGTTAATAAATTGTACAATGAAATAAAATATAACATTTGAAAGATAATAATGTCTTTATACAAACCCTTAGTTCCATATTTTCGGCTTCTTCAAGTGAATAGGACATTTCTTCTAAGCTGTAAGGGTTTTGATCTTGAGCTTGACGAAGTCGATCTTGCACAGAAAACCGGTGAGGTCTGTATGGTGCTGGATCAGGAGTATATGTGGGTACTGCATGCGGGGTGTAGTTAGGTGGGTACCATTCCTTAGCTTCGGCCGACAGAGTTGATTTGGGAGGTTCAACTGAAACAATGTGTTATAATTAGTTTATGTATGTTCGATTATATAAAAAAATATATAATTGTATATCACAACTAGTTGACCCAAAAACAAATTATTGCATCGTAATCAATTCACAGCACGGCCGGCTGACTTTGTCAAACTACAGCGACGTCATTAGAAATGAAAATCCTTACTTTCACCTGAAGTATTATAATTACGAAGAACGCAACTGGCCAAGTATGACGACGTCACACCGCATAAGTTCGGTTCGTGAAAGTGTGGAATAAATCAAATTGAACGATATACACGTTACCTTTTGATTCCTCAGCAACGATCCTCGGCCTACGTAGCTCCCGTGGTTGATTATCGGGTTGCTGCCATCCGCGG
This sequence comes from Amphipyra tragopoginis, assembly GCA_905220435.1. Classification (NCBI taxonomy): domain Eukaryota; kingdom Metazoa; phylum Arthropoda; class Insecta; order Lepidoptera; family Noctuidae; genus Amphipyra; species Amphipyra tragopoginis. The sequence goes on from HG991997.1 coordinate 17,177,381, forward strand.
CCTCTGCCTCTTGGCCCACCGATCTCACCGTTATTCATTTCAACGCTTAATACTCAACAACGACTGTGTGAATAGTTTTCTCCGACTAATATCCATAAATCATCAGAATATAATTCTAAATCTCGTACGCTTTATAGTGGCTCGATAGATTCGACACGTAAACAAAGAAAAATATACTTCGCTACTAATTTCACTGCACATCCTCCATGTTACTTGAACGAAGGAGATAGATTGCTTTTTTTACTGAAATTGCGTTGTGGTCAGGCAAAGGTATTTGAACTATACAGCCTAACGAAATATATTTGTGTACATAATCTGTATTCCATTTTTTCAAAAGAAATTAGAAATATATTATGATATTTAATAGATTTGTTAATTCTGATCATTCTCATTAAATATTTCGTTATTTTTTATTATTTTGACGATTCAGTAGATGAATGAAATGTATTATATGTATAGATTTGGTTGATGACGTTCGATTCGATTTGTCTCCAAGTACGGCAGTAAGTACGGCTAGCAATTTGATGTAAAGCGCTTAACCGGGCAATGAAAAAGAGCTCCTGCGAATCAAGCTTAATAAAGTACCAACACGGCGTGCGAAATATTATTTGTATGCAAAAACATTCTAGTTTTGTTTTACGAACGAAAGTAGATCTGGATTCTTTGTGGTCGCTACCGATCGATAGCCGTTCTTAGTTTTAACTTGCTTGCTTAACATATTTAATATACTCTTTGCTTGCTTGCTTCGCCATCGAATGCCACACATTTGGCCTAAGGCACTTGTCCCACCACCGACGATGAGCGAGTAGAGCTAGAAACTAGAAACGAGTTGGCGAGCAGCGAAAAGCGAGTGTGTAGTTCCGATACTTTTGTTATTTTATATACATTTATATTATGGTTCATTTTATATTATGGTTATAAGCGAGTGTGCGAGTGCGACGGGCGATTACTCGCACCACTCGCAAATGACCGCTGGTTGGCCTCTTGGCGTGAGTTGAGTTCTGACCGCCAAGCGAGCATCGCTGAGCAAGCATCGATGAGCGAGTATTATCTTTGATAGCTCTTGTCGCTCAGCGACAAACTAGTGGAGCGAGTCCTCGCCGGCCGGCAATGTAAACAACAGTCAGCGATCAACTATTAATAAATGCATCTCTTTTGTTTACACGGAATTTATTGTGCGTTTCTTGAGCGAGAGAATAGCCGATAGTTAGTCGCTTCCTCGCCGGCGCGGCGGTGGGACAACTGTGTAAAGGTGGGGTAAACATCATGTAATTTATTGAAAAATAGATCATTTAATCAACCAAAAAGTTAAAGTTAAACAAGTTACGGTAACCGTTTTTGACGTATCCTTAATAATAATCCGTAGGCGTGTGTGGCTTGAACACGCCATAAAAACATGATGATTCGTAATGAATCACCAATCACTTATTTTCACGGATGTTTGCCGTGTGAACCTTAGAGCATAGAACCGTTTACTACTTGGAATATTTTCCCACATTCTTTATTTCGCGTAGTGGGGTTGTTCTAACCAAGAATAGATCATTCCCACTTGATATAAGTTTGGGTGACCTATTATTTATTCTTATTCCCCCTTGGTTAATTTAAAAAGCTAAAAAGAGTGTTGTATTAGGAAATTCCATCAGAAAGGCTCCAAGATACTCGTTTATTACGTAATATCAGCAATCCTTAAGCTAAGCAAAATTACCTACACATTTTACAGCTTGACAAAAAAGTCAAATGTAAAATGAATGGTTCAATCATAGAAGTAATAAGTACTAGTTGTATATAAAGTCCTTGGGTTCAATCGAATCATCATGTTGAAAAAATTACAAACTTCCCTAAAAAGGTGGGTACCTTTTTAGGGAAGTTTGTAATTTTTTCAGTGCAAGTCTTAGAGCATATACCGTGCAAGTCAATTGGTGCTTCATCAGAAAATAGATCTGTACTAATGCACTCAAATTGATTTAAAATGAATAAGAGTAGGTATCCAAAGTTCTACCAAATAAATTATATTTAAAGAAAATAATATCATGTTTAGTATTGAATGATTTGTGGCGCCCCTCATTTTTCGTACCTACTCTTTTTTGCACAGCTGAACAGGTCTATTCTAATCAAGGTCGCATTTATAGTAGACCCCTAGGTTGAGTTGTAGTTCCGAGGGGGGGGGGGGGGGGGGGGGATTAAATTATTTTGCGATTTCGATGCGTAAGAGCAATGTGGAGCAATGTTATAACTTCAACGCTACCCGCATCCAGTCCAAATAGCTACCTTTTTTATTTATTTTTTGTTGCGCTTGCCCCTAATCTGCTACTTATAACCCCGGTCACTCACATTCATAGAGGATAATAATATACCTCACATTCGTACAAATACGAGAACCCACAAGTGTAGGACGACATTTAAAAATGAATGCAAAGTTTTTCCATAATCATTTGAAAACATTCGTACTATGTACGAATACTATGTACGAATGTTAGCGCGCATGTGAGTGACCGGGGGTAACGGCCCTGCTGCCAATATTCCGAGCTAGTACATATGATAATTATGATTAACACTCCAACTTTCCTATTTGTTACATGCTCCTTATGGGTACAGGAACTGATAATTTTAGAATTTACTGCCTGGAGTTTCGTACTACACGTCTACTTGTATAGCCCTCGTACGAATTTTAAAATTACGAAAACGGCCACAGCTTTCGTGGGCTCGCTGAACTCTTCCCACCAGCGAGAAAAAGACAAATTTATGTAAATTATTCTAATTGGCGACCTTAGAAAATTAACCTATTGCCCATTTCGTAATTTGCAGTTTCTACAGTCTGGACTAGAATAGTCTACCGTGACACTGGGGACCTAAAAAGGTTGAACTAATATTGCGATTGTAGCTTATATTGTAGCTGGCATGGACTACTAGCTGGATGTCGGTTTTAGATACAGCAGGTTTCGTAGGGCCCCACAAACGTTACTATTTCTTTGTTCCAGTTTAGGCTTGTACAAGTATGCAGATAGGTGTGTGGGAAGAATTTGCACAGGTTCCTATATCTAAGCACTACGGCGTTACGCAGGCTTTTGCAAGTCTAAGGGCGTGAATTACATAGAAGCGGCGTAAGGTGCAGGCGCGTCGTTTTCATACATTTTGTACGAAAATATTTGAAGCGGCACGACAAAACGTTTGAAAGCGACGGCGACGCGCCTGCACCTTACGCCGTTTCTATGTAATTCACGCCTATGTTTGCGCAAAGAAATCGTTACGACGTGGTTGGGGCCCATTAGTGATAAAAGTACTTCCGTCGGTGTACAAAAGAGCTGGGCAGATAATTAGAGTTCGTGGTTTCTTCGTGAGCGCGGCTTCGGCTGACATCCTCACGAAGTTTATAAAGTATGGAAGTAAGAACTCGATCCGTGTGTACGATTTACACAAACACACAAATGTGCACTGGTGGATTGAAAATAACTCAGTTAAGAACACCACATTTCCATTTTTACTTATTTTTTTGTGGTTCGTATGTTTCGAGAGAAACTCAATCTGTGTCACTCACCAGTTCAAGAGGTTCGAAGGAATTACACATGTCTACACCAGGTGCGCTTTCATATTCATCTTGCGCTTTCAACTTTCAATTCCTCAAGCGCATGCAATATTGATTGCCTTAAGACGTATGCAGCTTATCGTTTACACCGGTGCGCCTCGGTCAGTCGTCAGTCGACATACAATAGACGGATTAGCGTGCGCTAAGGGTATGCGCTTTTGTCGAACTAGTATTAAGGCATGCGCTATGGCGCTTCACGATAGTCACGCATGCCTCAGAAGACGCAAGATGAACATGAAAGCGCACTGGTGTAGACATAGCTTTATACAAGTTTAAACATAATAATCAGCGTCGTATCTAGGGGTTGCCATAGCAGGACCTAGGGGGGCGCATTTTTATATGAAAACTAGCTTCTGCAAGCTACTTCGTCTGAGTAGAAGACAGTTGCGAATGTTCGTTTAACAAATTAAAATTATAGGAGTGTCTAAGCAATCTTGTTATTCTTTCAATTGAATATCATATTTTTACCGAAAAAAATGATCCTTGCCCTGGGAACTCATGACCCTAGTGGCGACACTGATAATATGAGCGAGTTAATTGCACAGGGGCAAATGAAGACTTAAATCTCAGTAAGTATTTTGACCACTGATTCTAAAAGACAGAGCGAGACGAAAAATCGCAAGTTATGCCCAATTACAATTATGAAAACTGCAGAGAAAAGATTGTATCTTTTATAATTGCTTAAAGTAATAAAAAATAATCATAGCCAATGTATTCTATTCACTACATGAAGCCATACATAATTTACAAAACTATATGCACTCTATTTGCTATTTTTATTTATTTTCTTAAAGTTTTCATTAAAACAATAGTCAACATTTACAGTAAATATAGATCTTCAATTTATCTACACTATAGTATCATCCTTAGATAAGGGTTGCTGCCAGATTTCTTCTCTATTACACTATTATAATTATTATTTTCACAAACAGTTGAGTGTGCACAATTATTATTCACAAGCATTTTATATGAAGCATATTTGCACAGGTGCATTTATTAAGGTGGTTATTATTCATTAATACTTTGAATACATAAGGTAAAATATCAATTTAATTGATTGGAGCAACCTGAATAATTCAAATTAATTTAAAATATAGACTAGTCAACTGCTACTAATTTTAAATACTAAAGGATTCTCCACAGCCGCACGTGCCTTTTATATTGGGATTGTTGAATACAAATTCTGCTGAAAGTTTATCTACAACAAAATCCATTTCTGTTCCTGAAATTAAAAACAATCCACATTAATAAATTAGGTAATTGGTTAAACAGTTGTATAAGTATGGAAATTGATAGGACCATAGCTAGAGGCTCTGCGGCACTGTGACAGCAAGGGATTTAAGGTCCCTTTGTCTACTTGTTTAGGGCCCCCCAGGGCACTACTAGGCTGCCCTGGTGGTAACTATGGCCCTGGAAAGTGATATAAAAGAAAGTTGGTAAGATCATAATTATAGTGAAAGTGATTTATCATCATTATCATCACTCAGCCAAAAGACGTCCACTGCTGGAAATAGGCCTCCCCCAAAAGGGGGGGTTTGCTGTAATCACCACACTTTGCAGGCGGGTTGGCGATCGCAGTACGGTTGTTAAAGTACTCATGCATGAGAATGCTGCTGCCCAGGCCTTTCCTGAGTTATTGCACAATACTTAATTCTCTACCTACTGTATCCAGTTTGCCCCTGCCCAAAGATTGTGCTAAATGTGTATGTGTTTGGAGGATTAAATTATTGAGGTAAAAAATGTAAGTACTCATAACAAGATGATGCATATCAAAGAGAAAGTCATAGTTGTAATGTACAAGGAATTTTAGGAGTTGGCAACTAACAGAGAAGTGGAAACAGCCACATCAACAAGAATGTGCATACTTATTTTAAGAAGAAGTGCTGGTGAATGCATAATTTCAACCTGCTCAATCCATTCTCATCTCTAACCCTGCTATTGCTTCTTTATTTATTGATACTATAATACACATTTTGAAGCACAATATATTATTGTGGTAAATTTAAAAACCCACAAAAATTTGGAAAAATGTTGTTAAGTCTAGACAGTGACCGTCATTCTGAAGTATTATAATATTTTCTTATTGTTATGATGATGCATGCTATAATTAGACCAATTAGAAAAAAAAATGGTAGCTAACAGGATGCATGATTGCTACTAGGAGCTTAGAATTTATATTATTAACTCACACTGACTTACCTAGTAATGTTAATTGTGCCTTTTTGTCAATAATTATGGTAACGCCGTCCTGTTTCACTTCCTCATCTAATTTACCTTTACTCTTTGCATAGTCCAATGTATACGATAAACCATTACAGCCCCTTTGGCGAACACCAACTTTTAAGCCTACAAAGCCTTTCGCTTCTTCTTTCGCCATTATCTCTTTGACTTTATTTACTGCAGAAGGAGTTAAGACTAATGCAGCGCGAGAAGGCAAAATCCTTTTCTTAACCGCCCTCACGGTCGCACTTGCAATAGTTTTAGTGGCCATCTGAAAATGATCAAAATGAAAAATGATGAAATGTTTTCAATCCGCAAATCTTTAAACATTTAAAAAGTGCAATTGATTTAGCTACAACAGATAAAGACAAAAGTAAAAAAAATATTTATTATGACGTACCGTAATTAATTTACGCGCAGTTGTTGTTTTTCTGTTTCATTGAATAAAAATACTATTTCATAACTACGATTTAGCCTGCCAATTTATTTTGTCAAAATCAAATTCTTAATATGTCAAATTGTCAATGTCAAACTATTGAAACAAATCTATATGACTGACAGATCATTGTATCCCTATCTAGTCTGTGGACAGATCGAAGCAATTACGGTCCAATGGAACAAAGATATTAGTCGATTTTAAGAATTCTTTTAAAAATCTTACATAGTGATCTTCTTAGGATAATAGAGGTTGTCCCGTAGACAATCCAACATGTGTTTGTGAAGGGGCTCAAGGCTAAGATCAAGTATGTAACTAGATGGAACATTTTTAAAATGAAAAATTTGCTCTAGTTCATCTCTTCACTCTAATGAGAATTGATCCGAGGGAAAAAGAGACGAACTTGCTGTCATGAGTGTACACGTCAAACGAAATGAAGCTTATATGAGTTGAAGATCCTGAATGCATTTATATGCTAAGATCAAGTATGTAACTAGATGGAACATTTTTAAAACGAAAAATTTACTCTAGTTCATCTCTTCACTCTAATGAGAGATGATCCGAGGGAAAAAGAGACGAACTTGCTGTCATGAGTATACACGTCAAACGAAATGAAGCTTAAATGAGTTGAAGATCCTGAATGCATTTATAATATGATTAGAGATGAGGCAGAATAATCTAGGGACGGTATCGATACATTAAATATTTATTTCCTTAAAATTGAATAATTAATGACTTTCGAATTTGAAACGTTTTTGCAGCGACGTGACTATTCAAAAACGCCTTTCAAAATGTAAAAATTCCTTTCATAAAATACGTAATTAATTTAACTACAAAATCACTCAAACTAATACAGTTTACAATAGAACTAAGAATGCATACGACATGAATGATGATAATTGACCTACGGCGTATCGTAGTTGACTATCGTTTTAACGCTTAGCAGACTGGAGCAATGGTGGTCCAGAAGTAACGGCGCCAGCGCCACGGTTACCATGGAGTTTCTTGTCGGCTCATCTCCATAGGACTTACTTTTTGGAACCGTGCAACTAAATTGTCGAGACGTTTCCTCAATGCATGTACTCTGCTCATTAGAAATAAAAAAAAACGTTGAATTTGAATTTACCGAGTTGTAGGTCGCGGGTTCGAACCCAGGCAGGCACGCACTGTGTAATTTGTTTTGTCACTGCTCTTAAAACTGTAAAGGAACACGGCATGTCCAAGATCCAAAAAATCGAATACATGTGTCATCCATCAATCCACATTGGAGCTGCGCAGTGTATTACAGCCCAATCCCCTCTTTCTAGAGAGGAGGCCTGTGTCCCCGCAGTGTTGTGCTTATGCTTAGAAGACGTGTGACGTAACACTTAAGCTCACATTTTGATGTTGCTTATGTGCGGGTTACATACCACTGGAATTTGCTATATGCATAGGTATCTACTTACTCAATCACTCTTCTATATTTAGAGGACTGGGGTATAACAAAGGTGAGTACAAATTAAAACAGATAGCATTTGATCAAACACGTTTATTCCAAAATAATAAGAAACATTTTAAAATATAAAAATTATATTACAATGAGCAATCTTCAACTTCAAGGAACCCGTGCCTAGGAGAGCATGTAAGGGCCAAAACACACTTAGCGTATCTTGCGCCATGTACTGCGCGAGATACGCGATGCAAAATACGCTTAGCGTTAGCCGCTAAATCTGCTCCCAACATAGTTGGGAAAGGCAGAATTGAACGTCAAATTCAAGGAATAATATTGTAGTCACAGTGGTCAAATACTTGAATAACCCTATCATTATGTAGTGGTTGTCCATGCAATTCAAATATTCGAGTATTCGCCTCATTTTACTGTTCTAATAGTAAGAGCTAAGGTATTCGAATTTTTTAAGTAATGGTTTGTCATGTAATATTCGAACGCAAGAACGCTTTAAGACACGCGCCTACGCGTATCCAATCACTCGGCGGGGGATGCTAACTAAACTAATTTATCCTCATTTTAACGGACTGCAACCTACTCCGACAGATCGGTTAGGTAAAGTTAGAATTATGACGACTCGGCTGTCGGCGGTGGCTGGCGAGCGGTAGTTTCGACCAGTACCCCAAGTGTGAGTTTTTTTCGTTAACTACTGTAGTTGCGTCACGACAAAAATGTATGAAAATTTAGGCTGCGTCTCTAGGCGCACCGTTCACTAACTAATATTCGCGCGTTAATTGAACGGTGCGCCTAGAGACGCAGCCTAAATTTTCATACATTTTTGTCGTGACGCAACTACAGTAGTTAACGAAAAAAACTCACACTTGGGGTACTGGTCGTAGATTAAGTACTTATGTAAGGCACCCCGACCGAATCGGTTAGATTAGGTTAAAACAAACGCGTCACACAAACGCGCGCGAGTTTAACTATGCCCTTTTTACTGGGAGAGCTAAAGCATGGGGCAGAAGCGTCGTCGTTCTCTTCTTCAAGAAGAGCGAAGACTTTATTGAAGAATTATAAATTTCGCTTCTGAGCCATGTCTAAAAGTTGTTTTCGAGAATTGTTATAAATCGTTTAGCGCAAAGATTCGATGAATTTCAACCACCGAAGCAGGTCGGGTTGGGAAAAAGATATGGCACCATAGACCACCGCTTTCATCTGTCATCATCAATAAGTACGTCTGTCTCCTGTTTGTAAATTCATCACGCAAAATCTAAAGATCACCATTTACAAAACAATACAAAACAAAAATCCATGATTTTGTTAATGTTGGTACTTAATAACATTAATATTGTAGTCTTATACCTTTGTTTTGTTAGAAATAATTTCAAAACTTTTATTACGTATTTACAATTTACGGCTTTTACACTGTTTTTAAAAAACTATTTGATTTTTGATTTTGGCCTCCAATAACTAGCTGATCCTAACTGATTAATTAACTAAATTATACAAATCATTCTACCAACTTAGAAATCTTAGGGCCAAAACATACTCAGCGTATCTTGCGCAGTACGCGGCGCAAGATACGCGACACACGCGTAAGTGTGGCTGTAGCCGCTGAAAATACGCCGAACATGGTTAACTTTACATCGCTCGAAACTTTACTCGTTCTAGGCCCCATTAGGCTCGGCTTATCAACGTACAACGCGTGAAAGAATCTATATGTATACGCGTTATGCGACGAATCATGAGCTGCGCCAGATACGTTCAGTGTGTCTGCAGCCTTATAACTATTTTGTTAAATTGAAGTTAAAACTTAAGATATTGATATAATTGAATCATTCTACAACCTTAAACCTAATAAATAATAACATAGCTTACAAAACAAAATGTACATACCTACATACTTATACATTTACATATTAATTGAATTCCATGTAAAATAAACTTATGATCACTATAATTATGTACTTTTGATATTACTTTTTGACTTTGATATTGATTGTTCTGGAAATATAGTGGGTACGGCATCACTACGTAGAGTTCTTTTTTTGTAACCTTCACGGTAGCAATCCACTCTAAAATGGAGTGAACATAATTTTGAGTACTGTGAAGGAGTCCAATTTTGTCTTCCAAGATTACGTACCCACTTATATCTGATTTTTAGTTCCAAAGGAAATCTAAAAAAAAACATTATATAATTACATTATAAATTATATAAATGTTGTATAATGATGTTCGCACTTATACCTAACTATATTTCTACTATTATCTTAAGCTATATATAGTGAACATATAAAGCGACTGAGAAAAATATCGATATTGTGGAGCTTCCCTACTTGTGCGAGTAAAGGTAGATGATCTGCCAAAAACTCTTTGTAAAATACAACAATGTTATTTCTTGAATAAACTACGTTGTATATGCTTACTGAAACTTGATAAAACTTTTAGTGATTACTAATACTAAACCTAATTGGCTTAAAACGGCATTTGGGAATAGTCTTTTCGTAAAAATGAGTGTCGATAACTTACCTATGGAAAGATAACTTGCTATTATTTTCACTTAAAACACTCATACGGCTCTTACAGCCGACTGCAACACAAGCCATATTTAATGGGGCAAGCAATGAACACACTCACTCAGGTCACAATGGCACCAAAAGAAGAATAATTCGATGAAAACTATGTAAGAGCTTGGTATAGTGCATTATACCAAGCTGACTCGCAATTGTAAATTTTGACGTTTAAGACGGAGTCAAAATTTTATGGTTATCTCTTTTTTCTTAATTCATAATTGTCATTTGAACAAAAGAGACAAAAAGTAGAATGACATTCATTTTAAAAAGGTTCTGTCTAGTTCACATACTTTGTCTAAGTTTATATGTATGATTAGAGATGAGGCAGAATAATCTAGGGACGGTATCGATACATTAAATATTTATTTCCTTAAAATTGAATAATTAATGACTTTCGAATTTGAAACGTTTTTGCAGCGACGTGACTATTCAAAAACGCCTTTCAAAATGTAAAAATTCCTTTCATAAAATACGTAATTAATTTAACTAAAAAACCACTCAAACTAAATACAGTTTACAATAGAACTAAGAATGCACACGACGTGAATGGTGATAATTGACCAACGGCGTATCGTAGTTGACTATCGTTTTAACGCTTAGCAGACTGGAGCAGTGGTGGTCCAGAAGTAACGGCGCCAGCGCCACGGTTACCATGGAGTTTCTTGTCGGCTCATCTCCATAGGACTTACTTTTTGGAACCGTGCAACTAAATTGTCGAGACATTTCCTAAATGCATGTACTCTGCTTATTAGAAGAAAAAAAAACGTTGAATTTGAATTTACCGAGTTGTAGGTCGCGGGTTCGAACCCAGGCAGGCACGCACTGTGTAATTTGTTTTGTCACTGCTCTTAAAACTGTAAAGGAAAACGGCATGTCCAAGATCCAAAAAATCGAATACATGTGTCATCCATCAATCCACATTGGGGCTGCGCAGTGTATTACAGCCCAATCCCCTCTTTCTAGAGAGGAGGCCTGTGTCCCCGCAGTGTTGTGCTTATGCTTAGAAGACGTGTGACGTAACACTTAAGCTCACATTTTGATGTTGCTTATGTGCGGGTTACATACCACTGGAATTTGCTATATGCATAGGTATCTACTTACTCAATCACTCTTCTATATTTAGAGGACTGGGGTATAACAAAGGTGAGTACAAATTAAAACAGATAGCATTTGATCAAACACGTTTATTCCAAAATAATAAGAAACATTTTAAAATATAAAAATTAGATTACAATGAGCAATCTTCAACTTCAAGGAACCCGTGCCTAGGAGAGCATGTAAGGGCCAAAACACACTTAGCGTATCTTGCGCCATGTACTGCGCGAGATACGCGACGCAAAATACGCTTAGCGTTAGCCGCTAAATCTGCTCCCAACATAGTTGGGAAAGGCAGAATTGAACGTCAAATTCAAGGAATAATATTGTAGTCACAGTGGTCAAATACTTGAATAACCCTATCATTATGTAGTGGTTGTCCATGCAATTCAAATATTCGAGTATTCGCCTCATTTTACTGTTCTAATAGTAAGAGCTAAGGTATTCGAATTTTTTAAGTAATGGTTTGCCATGTAATATTCGAACGCAAGAACGCTTTAAGACACGCGCCTACGCGTATCCAATCACTCGGCGGGGGATGCTAACTAAACTAATTTATCCTCATTTTAACGGACTGCAACCTACTCCGACAGATCGGTTAGGTAAAGTTAGAATTATGACGACTCGGCTGTCGGCGGTGGCTGGCGAGCGGTAGTTTCGACCAGTACCCCAAGTGTGAGTTTTTTTCGTTAACTACTATAGTTGCGTCACGACAAAAATGTATGAAAATTTAGGCTGCGTCTCTAGGCGCACTGTTCACTAACTAATATTCGCGCGTTAATTGAACGGTGCGCCTAGAGACGCAGCCTAAATTTTCATACATTTTTGTCGTGACGCAACTACAGTAGTTAACGAAAAAAACTCACACTTGGGGTACTGGTCGTAGATTAAGTACTTATGTAAGGCACCCCGACCGAATCGGTTAGATTAGGTTAAAACAAACGCGTCACACAAACGCGCGCGAGTTTAACTATGCCCTTTTTACTGGGAGAGCTAAAGCATGGGGCAGAAGCGTCGTCGTTCTCTTCTTCAAGAAGAGCGAAGACTTTATTGAAGAATTATAAATTTCGCTTCTGAGCCATGTCTAAAAGTTGTTTTCGAGAATTGTTATAAATCGTTTAGCGCAAAGATTCGATGAATTTCAACCACCGAAGCAGGTCGGGTTGGGAAAAAGATATGGCACCATAGACCACCGCTTTCATCTGTCATCATCAATAAGTACGTCTGTCTCCTGTTTGTAAATTCATCACGCAAAATCTAAAGATCACCATTTACAAAACAATACAAAACAAAAATCCATGATTTTGTTAATGTTGGTACTTAATAACATTAATATTGTAGTCTTATACCTTTGTTTTGTTAGAAATAATTTCAAAACTTTTATTACGTATTTACAATTTACGGCTTTTACACTGTTTTTAAAAAACTATTTGATTTTTGATTTTGGCCTCCAATAACTAGCTGATCCTAACTGATTAATTAACTAAATTATACAAATCATTCTACCAACTTAGAAATCTTAGGGCCAAAACATACTCAGCGTATCTTGCGCAGTACGCGGCGCAAGATACGCGACACACGCGTAAGTGTGGCTGTAGCCGCTGAAAATACGCCGAACATGGTTAACTTTACATCGCTCGAAACTTTACTCGTTCTAGGCCCCATTAGGCTCGGCTTATCAACGTACAACGCGTGAAAGAATTTATATGTATACGCGTTATGCGACGAATCATGAGCTGCGCCAGATACGTTCAGTGTGTCTGCAGCCTTATAACTATTTTGTTAAATTGAAGTTAAAACTTAAGATATTGATCTAATTGAATCATTCTACAACCTTAAACCTAATAAATAATAACATAGCTTACAAAACAAAATGTACATACATACTTATACATTTAAATATTAATTGAATTCCATCTATACTAATATTATAAAGAGGTAGAATTTGTTTGTTTGTTTGTTTGTATGTAGGGGGTAATCTCCGAAACTACTCATCCGATTTCAAAAATTCTTTCACCAATAGGAAGCTACGTTATCCTTGAGTGCTATAGGCTATATTTTGGGATCAAAAAATTAGGGATCCTTAAATTAACGCGAGCGAAGCCGCGAGCAAAAGCTAGTGTAAAATAAACGTATGATCACTATAATTATGTACCTTTGATATTGATTGTTCTGGAAATATAGTGGGTACGGCATCACTACGTAGAGTTCTTTTTTTGTAACCTTCACGGTAGCAATCCACTCTAAAATGGAGTGAACATAATTTTGAGTACTGTGAAGGAGTCCAATTTTGTCTTCCAAGATTACGTACCCACTTATATCTGATTTTTGGTTCCAAAGGAAATCTAAAAAAAAAACATTATATAATTACATTATAAATTATATAAATGTTGTATAATGATGTTCGCACTTATACCTAACTATATTTCTACTATTATCTTAAGCATTCACTTATAAATAGAAATATTTAAAGTGAACATATAAAGCGACTGAGAAAAATATCGATATTGTGGAGCTTCCCTACTTGTGCGAGTAAAGGTAGATGATCTGCCAAAAACTCTTTGTAAAATACAACAATGTTATTTCTTGAATAAACTACGTTGTATATGCTTATTGAAACTTGATAAAACTTTTAGTGATTACTAATACTAAACCTAGTTGGCTTAAAACGGCATTTGGGAATAGTCTTTTCGTAAAAATGAGTGTCGATAACTTACCTATGGAAAGATAACTTGCTATTATTTTCACTTAAAACACTCATACGGCTCTTACAGCCGACTGCAACACAAGCCATATTTAATGGGGCAAGCAATGAACACACTCACTCAGGTCCATAGAAGTAATAAGTACTACGTACAACTGGAATGAGTACTTGTCGATTTCTGCGAATCACGTGAGATAGGTATAAGTGTACGCCTTGTCACTTTCTAACACAAGGGTAACCATACGGCAGACTTATGGTGTAATAAGTCCTGCCTAGTATTACTAAATATTGTATGTCCTTTAAAGCATCACAATATCTTTATACCGCAAGTTAACTAAACCAATCGGAAAAAGATATAACCATAATTAGCAATGTCTTCTAACATGTACACGATTATTGTACATACTAGGGATGTTACGGAGCTTCGACTCCGACTCCGATAAGTCGGAACTTCCGATTGATATTACATCTCCGGTTCCGACTTCGGCTCCGATACTTTTAAATCGTAGGTTTGAATAGGAGGTCGAAGCATTTTTTTTATCGCCTGCGCCTTTATTAAGTATGTAGGTTTATTATTTTTAATTGAAATTAAAGAGGCTGACTGAAATTATGTAAATACTATTTTATTTTATTAGGCCTGTCCTTAACACATCTCTCTTCTGCTAACACCTCCGAATCCGCCTCGGACTCCGATTCCGGTTCCGAATCCGACAAACCAAATTTAAAAACTCCGACTCCGACTTCGGTTCCGATAAAACCACCTCCGTAACATCCCTGGTACATACTACTCCTTTTTTGTTTAGGTACATTTTGTAATTATATTCAGATGTTAGGCTGGGACTATAGGTCGCCGCGCCGCCGCTCCTATTTGGGTCAGGGGGCTTACTATGACCTCTTAAAGCAGGGCAGAAGTTGCCTGGAAGTTGAACTGCCCTGCGTTTTTGTACTATGACATCGTTAAAGCAGGCCTGTAGCAGGCCTGCTAAGTTGACGTTTACGAAATCCGTTCACCTTTTCTTTTGTATAGTTTTCATACCATGATGTGTTATTTGATAGCAGCAGAGTGTATATTGAGCGGCTGTAATGTCAAAATAAGCGATCTTGAAAAAGTTAATATTTACGAGCTTATTCAACATTGTTTTTGTTATTAGAGGTAAACTGTTGTGAGGACCCACTTAAAATTTGGTCGATAAGACTTTCTAAACTCGATACTTTGTATAAAAATTACAAGTGTTTATTAGATCACACTTTTTACTGTTTTTGTAAACGTGTGACGAGTACGAGATATTTGAATATTTAGAGAGTAAATATCGTATGGAGAAAAAGCGACAGCGTCGCATTAGGGAAATAAATAACCCATTCCAAATTGATGAAAGGAAATTTATAAACCAATATAGGTACCTATTGCAATATTATATGCAATTTATTTAAAGTTATTTAAAAATTCCCACAGGTGAAGCAGTTTGGTCATACTAACACGACGGCGACGTCTTGTTTGTGTTTCACTAAAAATAAAAGCATCACATTTTATATACATTTTAATAAAAAAAACTGAGACTATGTGCCTAGATTTAATTCGATATTTTGATAAAGGTAAGTAAACGAACGTACGACATTGTTGAAACAGGATTCACAATAAAGTATGAAATCACAACGAAATGCTAGTTTACAATTTCATTGACAACTTCGATCGACTGACTGTGATACAGATATCTGAATGATGACAGAATATCACGCTGCGGAAACAAATTTACCTAAAAAAACACTTAAAACTGCATTAACTAAAGTATTTAATAACTACATCGATGTAGTGGGGAACAAAACAACTCGAGATGTTTTTTAAATTTACGCGCTAAAAAAAGTTGACAAAACTAATCCACGTTGGTACGTTCATAACCACGTTGTTTCTTTTATTTAGAGTCACAAAGGTCTTTTGAACGTGAAACTTTTGCTTTTTAGAGCTATTAAATAATGTATCAATGCCTTGATTTAAATTTGAAAATGAGTATCATTGCGGTCTGAGTTACAATAATAAAAATCTTTGAAAAATAATCCCATATTAGACATTTAGATTTTGTATGTACTGCTCAGATTATAAAACAGAAGGCAGATAGAGTGACAGGAACAATGTGAGTGCGGCCAAAAAAGCAAATACAAATTCAAAAGCGAATACAATCTCGAGTCAGTATGACACGAAGCGCCGCATTGTTAGGACGTCATCGATAATTTTAATATTTATGATAGTAATGCCATCTTGCGTTTATAAACATTGCAAAAACTGTTCCTAAAAACAAAATAAAGAAGATGGAGTATCTTTTCATAGGTTTTATTGATTATTTATCTATTTGGATATTATTTTACGTGATTATTATTAGTGACATCTTGGAACACAAAACCCTAACAAAAATCATTCGGTGTTGCTTGTTTATATTGAAACCATTTACCCCCTAAGTTAGGAAATAAGTAAAGAATACAGGAATAACGATTTACAAAAATATTTATTTCGATTATAGTGTTTTATTTATCGCGTTTTTTGGTTGGTATGTTTGTAGGTATGTGTGTCCGTTTGTATGTGTCTTCGTAACTAAAACTACTTAATGTATTGTCTGTCTCTAATAATAATCATGTACGTCAGTCGATTTGCCAACATAAAGTAAATATAGCTATCAAAAACATAATTACAACCATTCACGACTATACTAAATGACTGCCATAAATCCACAAAATATTTCTATTTATCATCTTCTATTCTGTAATCTTACTTGCATTAAAATACAATCTGACTCAACGGCAGAGATTCACTTTATATACATATGTATAACTCTGTATGTATCTGCATTTTTCGGAGACAGTAAATTGTTTATTTAATTATAATGAAATATTATGGGAATTTTGTCATTATTATGGCAACCGTACACGCACAAAGAGGCAACGTGTTCTTATAGTGCTGTCAAGCACACATGTCTACAGACGTGCCTCACATTATGGTTCAGTACAGTCTATCTGCCTTTTGTTTTATAATCTGAGATGTACTGCTACTAGAAGTATCATGGTCACCCTAACGGTAAGAAAATTCAAGTAATGAAAAACCCTTTCTGTGAAAAGATATTCCACAGTCCGGGTAATATTCGCTTTTGCAAGCATTTACAACGCAAATTCCAAATTAATTGTGTAATAAATCCAATTATTATTTTTTTTTAATTCAAATTATCGGTTTACGTCAATGCAAATGGGGTTATCAGCATTTGTATTTTTTTTACTACCATTGAGAAGAAGCTAAATAGAAAAGCCCAAACCGAGTTCTCTCATCTTCATTACGAGTCAGATAGAGAGAATACCTAGATTTTTTTTGTTAAATTAGTAATAAAATATTTATTATAGGTACCAATCAAATCGTTTAATTTATAATATTTAGGGCTGATTTTTCAATCGTCAGATAACTTTTATATAAGGAATGAGTTTGACGTTTTGACAGCTTTTCTATGGACAATGTGTCGAAATGCCAATTTTTTTTTTTGATGCAAAAGAGTAACCATGTAGTTTACTGCCCGTTTTAATCCATAGGAAAATACACTTTGGAACGCGGCAGTAACTTCTTTTTTTTCCTATTATAAATACCTAATAAATCAAAAGTGTCTTTATATGGTCTAATTGAAATAAATGCGTTGACTTAATATCAAGCTGTCAAAAAACTATAGATAAAAGCACATTATATGAAAATAGCCTCCTGGCCTTACGTTGACGAAAAAAAGTCCTCTTAAAACGAATCGTTGACGAACAAAAGTTCCGATAGTTGTATCGCGTCTCTTGGGATAAATTAAGATGAAAAAAGTTGGTTTATGAATTTGTACATTTAGTTCAAAAATTCTACTAATTTAGGAATATGCATTTTCTATTTACGTGACAACACACAGTGTGTATTAGACAGGGACACAAGGTACAATTATTGCTATCTCAAGTGTACCGTTATGTTTGCCAAGCCATATTATGTCTTATGTTCTGCACATAAAGTCTATTTTAGATAATATAAATTGCCAAGATCTCGGTCCAGTTCTAAAGTCCTTGCTCAGGTCACAATGGCACCAAAAGAAGAATAATTCGATGAAAACTATGTAAGAGCTTGGTATAGTGCATTATACCAAGCTGACTCGCTATTGTAAATTTTGACGTTTAAGACGGAGTCAAAATTTTATGGTTATCTCTTTTTTCTTAATTCATAATTGTCATTTGAACAAAAGAGACAAAAAGTAGAATGACATTCATTTTAAAAAGGTTCTGTCTAGTTCACATACTTTGTCTAAGGCTCAAGGAATATCCGAAATAGGTACTAATGAAAATACGTTTTAATTTATCAGCAAATCATCGTCGTAAAATACATTTTGTCGACTTTGATTGTCTATTTGATCGATGCTGACCGCTAGTGTTGTACAGAATGCGTAATATTTACTGACGATTTGCTGAAAAAACATAATGTATTTTTTCTCTTCAAAACTTTTATTAATAATAAATACAAATCCTGTTTTATCACGCTAGGTACTTCAAGTGGTTCACCCGATAAAGTTGAGGTTGAGTTTCAATTTCCCAACTAATTGCCTCAAAATAGCACATCATGAAAATTGCTATAACTTCTAACCCGTAGAAAATTATTTGTAGAACATACATGGGGGTATTCCGGGTAGATCTTGAGCTGCTTCACAAGTACATGGTGGATTATCCATTATTTACGGGACATTCTGTATAAAAAGCTTGAAAAACTTAATTTCACCGGTAGAATGAAAGCGTGGTTCTACGGTCTCATGTCTTATTACATCATGGACATTATTATTATACTAACATTAAATCTATGGTAAACTTAGATGGTAAACGCTGTATGGCAAGACCTTTGCCTTTCTATAACCCTTCATCTGTCCAACTTCCCGGGTAACTTCCTGGGTATTGTACTAATCAATCTTAAGATAGGAATTAGTGATGCGCCCATCACTCGTAACGAACCTCGTTTGAGTTCCTCAAAATGAAAAATGAGGGAGTTCCGAATTTGAATCACGTTATCTAACTCCTCAATTTGTTATTTGTATAAGTGCGAGAGTGTATCTGACTGATGAGCGAGTGAGTGTGTAAGTGATAGGGATGCAAATATTTGATGAGGTTTGTACGTTCGTTCGCGCACTCGACGCTCTTTCTCTCTCCTTCCCTCACCCAGCGAAGCGGCACGCGGTTGCGCACAAGCAGGCCTTAGGCTCACCAGCCTCTTTCACCTATCCAGATCACCTATCCTCTCCTCGAATGACGGGTGCCTCATGAGTTTATTTCATTGAGGTCCTCCTCACGAGGAAAATGAGGTCCTCCCACTCCCACAGACTTGTTTAAAATAGACGAGTTTCCCATCACTAGTAGGATGACATATATTTCAATTAACAGCTGACGTACCAGGATCTGACAGCTAGTGCTGCATCAATCCGGGGTATTTTTGATATCGATAGTTTATTCAAGGATCTCCTTACACTGGGAAAAACGAATAATCGTAACTCATTGTTCTGATTATTTTCTTCATTTCCTTTGAATGCGAAATAGCTTCAAGTGAATTGAATTTGGAAATGTATGTGAAATTATTTTAACAAATTAAATTATGTTAAGTGAATTTAATTTTTATTTCATGCAATGATATGAATGTCAAAACTCCGAATCCAGCCCATCACTAAATGACACGTCTTCTACCTACCAATCGTACTTGTGTAGCGTGTAATGATTTTTCATTCTCAATGTATTAAAAATTAACCATGGGTGGCCAAAAATTTGAATATGATGAAAGTGGATCTACATTCTTTTACTTTGTTCTATCTTTCCTTGCTTTAATACTTGTGCCTGCAACATTTTACTACTGGCCAAGAAAAAGGAAAGAAGGTAAGGTGCCGTCATGTTTTACAGTGTGATGATAATAATATTTTGCCTTTACAATAAACTAATAGTTTATCGTATGTACTTTTTATTTGCTTCATTATAAATTCATGATAACTATACATTCGTGAATTAACTTAACTACCGTTATGTCAGTAATTTACCGATGACGATGCGGCATAGTGTCGCCTATGGTAAAACCCTACATAAACACGAACAGGAACGAATACGTAATGAGTTTTGACTTTTTTTAGATCCAGCAAAACGTGCGGAATTATGTCAGTGTCCAAATTGTGTAAACAAACAGATCATAATAGAACAATCACAACCCTACAAGGGTGTAAAAAACTTCTTTATAAAGTTAGCTATAATATCAGGATGGGTACTACTTGGATTCTTGGCATACAAAGTGTCACAATTTGACTATGAAATGTCCAATTTTGATCCTTATGAAATATTGGGATTGCCACCTGGTGCCACCCAAGGTGAGATAAAAAAGTCATACCGCAAGCAATCACTCATCCTGCATCCTGACAAAGAGACTGGTGATGAAAAAGCCTTCATGAGGCTTACAAAAGCTTATCAGGTGAGTTTTTATATTTGTATGAAAAATAATACTATACTACTTAACCCGTTCACTGCGGGAAAACACACATGGTACATTTTGCGCAATGTTATGCTTAGTCGGCGGGCGCACACACCGTGTGTTTGCATACTTTTTGTATGAAAATGCACATACATAAATGGTACATGTGCAAAGCCGTACTACTGGCTAATAAAAAAATGTATGTGCAGCAGTCAAAGTGTTAATTGTGTTCTTATTCGTTTTTAAGACTTCTTTATACATATAGTTATCATTTTGAACAATAGAATGTAAGCACACTAAAGAAATATGTGTTACGCAGGCACTGACAGACGATGAGGCCCGCCGCAACTGGGAGAAGTATGGCAATCCTGATGGCCCTGGTGCTATGAGCTTTGGTATTGCTCTTCCTAGCTGGATTGTGGAAAAAGAGAACAGTGTCTGGGTGCTCGGTCTCTACGCTTTAGTGTTCATGGTTGCACTGCCAACTGCTGTGAGTAATCTTTATATCTTCTTTGTTTTTTGTAATTGTACATCAGCTGTTTGCAATATTATCGAATTACACAAAAAGAAAACATTTTTTTAGGGTTCATGCTTGAGTTTAGTTATTATGCGTTTCAAATTATATGATTATATTGTTTAGTTTTGCCATTAAACTGTTTGAACTATAAAAAGGTATGAATTACTAGGTCAGTTTATTAGCATGAAACTGAATGGCCAGAAGACTTTGTTAGCCACCTTTTATTTTTTTACTGAAATACATGATCTTACCCATTTTTATTGATACTTTTATATCAAGATTAATTGCTAAGCTGTTAAATGGCTATTTGATTATCCACAAGTGATGAATTCCAGTCAAAATGTTTGTAAGCCCTTATTATAAGGATTGAAAGGTTTAGGAATATAAAGCAATGCATTGAGAGTTGCTGTTTAAAACCACTTGATACAAAATCGAAATCTTTGTAGAGTAGTTCAGCCCCCCAAAAGTTTTCGATAGTTGTTGTTAACCAATTTAGTTTGTTATCACTTTTTCTCATACACAAAAGTGGACAAGAAAAATGAAATAAAAAAGTGAAGTGGTTGACAACTGATTATTGAAATGGTTCTACATTGTAACTGTAGGAAAGCATTGTAATAATAGCATTAATAATTGAATAAACTTTTTCTCACATTCTTAATATGTGTTGCCTGACTTACTTTAAATTATTAAGGATTTAATAAATTGTAAATGTCATTACTACATACTATTTCACCATGAAATCCTTTCATTTTGGGATACTGACAATATGCAGCGCATATTGAAGTATGTACTCTTCTTATATTTAAATTGTTGTGAGTCACATTCCACATAAATTTGCAGATTTTTTATTTATTGATACTGATTGATGTTATTGCCAATCATGCTGATATTTTTTAACAGTTTTAGAGTAAATTAAGTATGTA
The DNA here is from genome assembly GCA_905220435.1 of Amphipyra tragopoginis. Lineage (NCBI taxonomy): Eukaryota > Metazoa > Arthropoda > Insecta > Lepidoptera > Noctuidae > Amphipyra > Amphipyra tragopoginis. The sequence continues at coordinate 17,199,339 of HG991997.1, forward strand.
TCATGGATTAGCACAAAGGGTATGTTTTATTCTGGGAAACAAAGACTACAGTCATGCAACAGCTGTGTTTGCAGCCATGCAGCCAGAGTTTTTATAAAACTGTTCACATATTTTCCATACAAAGTTACACCGCATGCTGCAGTTCCTTCTAATAGTTGAGAGTACTTTATTAGAAAATTTTAATTTTGTATTTATGTTTTCAGGTTGGTACCTGGTGGTATCGGTCTATACGCTTTTCGGGAGAGCAAGTGTTGCTAGATACTACTCAAATGTATTTCTATTTCTGTCACAAAACTCCATCCATGCCACTGAAGAGGGCTCTCATGATCCTTGCAGCATCTTGCGAGTTTGATAGGAGGCATAATTCTGAAATTATAGAGAGAATTACTGATAATGAGGAAGTTCCAAGTGTATGTATCAGTATTATTAGATTAATTAACATCTTTAGGATTAGAATGCCCATACTAATTTCTACCTTTTACATATTCAATACTTTGTATATTTTCGTCATTATATCAGTCTCAGGATGTCCACAGCTAGATAAATGTCTCCTCATAGCTTACAATAATGAATGCTTCTGAGCCAGAACTATTAAATGGCCACCGGCATCCTTTGTCGGGTCTGTCCATTTAACGAAGGGCCATCCCATGCTCCGCTTGCTGGTTGGTTGCCTATACTTAAATTAACTTAAAATGTAATAATTTGAACTCTTGATGTTGACCAAAGCATTCATTTTAAATACAGTTGCTGCGTGAGTTACCTAACTTGGGAGAGAAGAACAAAGAGCAGCCTCTGTGTCGTCCATACAGTATTAAGGCGCGAGCGTTGCTCCACGCTCACCTGTCTCGCATGAGGTTGCCGCCCGAAACACTCGAGTGCGACCGAAGGTACATAGTGTCGCGTTGCCCCGACCTTATTGTTGAAATGGTCAACTGTGTTAACCAACTCATCGCTCTGGCCTATGCTAGGAGAAGTAAGTATGATATCATGATATTATATTGTACACAAATAGGCTGTTAGTAGATTGTTATATACAAAAAATGTATACTAGTGAAATAGAAAATGAAGCTAAAGCTAAAAAGTGCAAGAGTTTTATAAATGGATTACTTTAAATTAACCCAGTGAAGTTTCACGAGTTAATTTGAAGTAACCTTATAATCAGATATTGCATGCTTCAAGCCATAGAAGAAATTAACAATAAAAAAAACTGGATATGCTACCATTGCTTGAAGCCTGTGATATTTAAAAAATACCCCACATGATCAAACCGTCAGTAAGTAATTAGTCGGGCAATCCCGAAAAATGCACGTGAGTAAACCGTAAATAATCATAAATATGAAAGTGTCTCACGAAAGTTATAATACAAAAAAAGTAAGTAATTAGGTTATACTCAAACAGATTTTTTTAAGAGTACTGATAATTATCGAACCCATAATCTCTTGTAGTATGTATCACAACAATTAATGATTTAATGCGTATTTTCTTTCAGTACCGCGCCTACCAACTATCGAAACGATAGAAAATTGTATGAAGCTGTCCCCAATGATCGTCCAAGGTCTATGGGAGTACAAGTCACCCTTGCTTCAACTACCATACATAAACGAAGATCATCTAAAGTATTTCACAAATAGAAAGAAGCATATTAAGTCACTGCTTCAGTTGGCTCAGTTGCCCGGTGAGGATAGGAGACAAGTGCTGAGGTTTTTAAATGACAAGCAGTATGATGACCTCATGAAGGTGCTTGGCAACATGCCCTACATACATTTCCAAGTGAATACTGAAGGTAATAACAATTGCTTAAATTTGTTAAGCTAAGTAAGGCAAAAAAAGGATTCTCTCCGAAAAGCCATTATAATCGAGAAGTAACTGATTATAGGGAATCAAAATTGAGGGTTGCCATCATATTCGAGCTCACAGGAGCTTGGCTGCTGTGCAACGTGTCGTGGGTTCGATTCCTGCACGGAACAAGAATTTATATGGATTACATTGTTTCGGATTTGGGTGTTAGAGCAACATTTGTCTATGTAAATGGACCTTCAATACATGAATAATACTAGTGAAACCAATTTTTTTTATGTTTCTTTTTTATGCTTTCTTTAATAATTTCTTGTCATTTTGCCTGGCATTTAGCTGTATTTTTGCAATCTACTATTGAAAATAAACTTAAATGTTTATCTTTTTAGTAATTGACGACGAGAACTCAACAGTGGTAACGGCGGGCGCTATAGTGACTGTCACTGTGTTCCTACGACGTACCAACATGAGGGAACTGTTTGGAGACACTACTATTAAAGAAAAGGAAATTATTAAGTAAGTTTTGATGTTACCTTCGGTAAATGGTAACCCAAGCTGCAAATTATAAAATATCTGCCTATCATATCAGCTTGTAAACTACCACGACTTAACTTTGGCCTACGCATATGCCACAGACATCATTCTGCCGCGCTAACGAAGAATACAATAACTCGATTTTCCCGCTTCCGAAAAAAACGCGCTTATCGCGGTCTAAGTTTAAACTGTTTTAGTTATCGCATTCTTGCTTATTGAAAAACCGAGTTCCTGTGGTATTCCGAAAAGTTAATTAGAGAGAGTTAATAGATCCCGATTGGCTGATTCCGCATATATGTATATTTAAATCAAAATCGTCCATAATCGAGTTATTCTTCGTTAGCGCGGCAGCATTGTGACCACAATGTCTGTGGCCAATATTACCAGAATCACCTTGCTTGGTGAACAAACTGGTAATTCTCTAGTATGTAGCTCTTGAAACTATTCCTTAATCGCATTCCACCATACTCTCAGGAAGAGGACGAGACCTTTTATTTGCAGGCAATGTGTCTAATAAATGGCAATGAGCTGGCCCCACTTAAAGACATAATATTGCCACAACCGAAATATAAGTCGTATTTCTATGTGATGGTGATATTATGTACGAATGTTTAATAAAATTATGTCACGTTTAGTAATCAAGTAGAAAAATTGTACTTTTGTATGTGAAAACAAATTGCAATTGTGTTAAATTGTAATGGATTTGAGCATAGAAAACTCTTATCGAAGAGCTTGACTAAATACAATTATACTAAATAATGAGAAGTAGTGTTGGATGTGTGTGTTCAGTTTCATTCGCCTCTGCTTATTTTATTTATTTATTATATTATCAAAAACGTTAACATCCATTTTTATTTTAAACTAGCTGACCCGGCGAACTTCGTACCGCCATACTTTTTATTTAGTGACGATTTTTTTAAATTTTCTTTATACAAACCTTGTCCTGACAATAACGAACAGACAAAAAAACGAATTATCCAATTAGTCGTTCGGAAGTTATGCGCGTACATACATTTCGGCGATTCATTTTTATTTATATAGATAGCTAGTACAAAGTACAACTTAAACCTCGGATTGAGTGTGGCACTTACGATAATTCATCCTCGTGTCACATTAATATAATAAGTATCAGGTGTTACTTTTATTACCAACATTATAATGTATTAAGTGTTTGGTTTTAAACGGCATAATATACAAAGGTTCGGCAATGTTTGATGGCCATATCCACATATTCGTCGACGTCAAAGCCCAAAGGAACCGTGCTATGACCAAATGCATTTCCGAGTTTTTCACTCTTAAGGCGACGATATGTATGTTTTACAATTCTGATAGGAAATATGTTTTTAAACTTTAACTTAACAAAGTATGTAGTTCTTCGATGTCGTAAGTTTATCGAGATCGAAGGAGAGAGTGATCCTTTGACAGTACTTTATTCTGCATTTCATTAGAGGTTGATTACATTCCTCAGTAGCGCAGCTCAAAGTTTAGTATTGTGCGCGGTAAATGCGCATTATTAAGGACTTAAAACGGTAAAACTTAAAGTAAAACAACGTTTTTTTAATTATACGGTAGTTCTTAAAGCGGCGTTAGGTGACACTTAAATGCTTTAAAATCCGTCATTTTTTTGACAACTGAACTGAGTACGGCTCAAATGTTACTTAAGTATTGCTTATCTCGAATTCTCAAATCAGAAACCGGAGGACTATAATGGAAAATGGAAATCATATACACCACACATTTATACATACATTGAAAACGCTCAAACCCACGTCAACGATTAACGACTACATGCCATTGACATTGGTCCCCTAGTGAATACAAAGCTAGCATTGTGCCACTTTCGTTCAAAATTAATTTATCAATGGCACCATTACATTAATTTATATTCGTGACGCGCTACGAATTTAATTTAGCATCATTAGTTTTACCGGTGATAATAACTTTCCTTCTTTCCTACTATATATTCGGAATTATTTTATGATTATACTAGATATCGCCCGCGTGGATGTCGTTTATCGTGTATTTCGCGATTTTCGGGATGAAAGTAGTCTATGGCTCAATTTACACCGCCGCGGAATGGAATGAAAGCGACTTTTTGCAACGAAATTGTACATAGCGTAATGAACTTTATGTCAATTGTATAAAGTACAAACTAAATACTAGCCAAAAAAAGGTCGCGCATCTTCCGGGGAATCCTTGCACATTCTCGAGAATTCCCCTAGCTACTGTCGGCGCCGTCTGTGGAATCTGCGGGAAGTGGCACGAACGGGGAGTCGGTCGGGACGGTCACAGTAGTGCGGTGCCAAGCGTTTATGATGATGATTCGCGGGATTTCTCGAGCATTCCCGCGAATTCGCGCGCCTTCTAGCGTCATGAGGCGAAATTGACGCTTCCATTCCATTCCGTATCAAGTGTCGTCAAAATCTGTTCAATACTTTAGTCGTTATGGAGTAACAGAAAGACAGACATTTACTTTCGCATTTATAATATTAGTAAGGATAAAATATTAGTGCTAATAGCCCGTGAGCCAGCAACAGTTTTGCCGGACCAATTTCCTCTCAAGCGATAACTCGTGGACTGCTTCAGAGAGTTATATTATGCAGCATGGTGAACGTCAGCTGCCGCTCCGTGGGTGGGTTGGGCAAAGGCAGCCCATCAAACATGTAAAAAAAAAAAAAGTTTTCAGTCATTTCCTCCCGACTGAAAATTTGTCAAATGATAGTTAACGCAATTATTCGAAGATAAAAAAAAGTCAGCTGGCCGTACCGTGGTGGATTATACGTCAGCTGGTCACTTGAACATGCAAAAAAAATTTTTTCGTTCAGTGATTTCCTCTCACTTAAAAATTTGTCAGATGATAGTTTACATGCTATTTTGAATAAATAAAAACGTCAGCTGGCTCTATGTTGGTGGAAAGGTCGTCAGCTGATGCAGTGAAAGGTGGAGTATGGGAGCCAGACGTGAGCGCCGATCGCTTATTTAAATACGTCAGCTGACGGGTTTTCCACCAACATAGAGCCAGCTGACGTTTTTATTTATTCAAAATAGCATTTAAACTATCATCTGATACATTTTCAAGTGAGAGGAAATGACATAACTACAGTTATTCGCAATAGCTTCATGCACGCGCCCTTATATGTATCAATCAAATCAATATTCTCATTAATCAATCAATCAGCAATATTTAAATAGACGCACTTTGGACAGAAATCAATCCTGTTAAAATTTATACGCAAGGAAAATCTACCGAAGCACAAAAGAAAAAAAAAAAAACTTGTGAGCCATTCGAAAATAAACTCGAATTTTAATGTATAAAAATGTCCAACGTAACTCCTTTTTGTGTTTTTTGCCAAAAAAACAACTTCAAAGTTGAAAGTATTCTGCGAAGAAAGTTTGAACAAGTGCAGTGAAGTTTTAAATATTCGAAAATGTAATAGTAGTAGTATATAATAATATGTCGTAGCCAATGTAGCCATATCTTAGAATTGATCATTTCATGATGTGGCCGGCCATTTCATGAAATGGTTGTATTTCATGATATGGCCAGCTAAAACTGACCATATTATTTAAAAGTCAACGTTTAGTGATATGTCAATCCACGTTTGGCCATATCATTAATGTAGGGTTTCCATGATATCAAAGGTTTAATAAAAAAACAAATGAAGGAAGCATGTACCATGCAAGCAAAAGCAAGCCAGCATGCAAGTGTTTCTGAGTTTGCTCCGCCAGAAGACTCGCTTTGTCGCCCCTTCGCTTCGCTCGCACACTCGACCAGCGCTGCGCTCAGGAGGTCGCCGACTCGCTTCGCTCGCCACCTCCCCCCACTCGCTACGTTTTGGCCTCGTGCACTCGTTCCACTCAGGACCTCCTTCGCGAGCTTCTGGCTCCACACTTTTAAATAACACTCTAGGGTTAGGACAGGGTCTGACCACGTGCAGTCCGGGTACGCTGAGACGGATTTACATAAAATGGATCAATTTTATTAATTATAAATCTTTCGAATGAATGCGTCGACCGCGTAAGTTTCGATGATTATTTGTTCTGTAGTTTGACAGGTTAACCAGATAAGTAATCGAACAAATAAAATTCTATGAAAAGTTCACCAGCAATTACCATGAAGTCATATTTTGAAATCCAGTAGTAATCCATATACCTAGTCCATTAATTTTCGTTGCGTGGTCACCCTACTTTACTTAATATTATTACCTTTTTTGTCAGAATATTTGTCCGCCGCCACGATGCATCACAAAAACAAAACGATATCAGCGCCTCTAACAGTGGATAATGTAACTAATTTTATGATATGATCACTAATGTTTGACCACATCATGAAGTAGCCGTGCGTTTAGCTGATCATATCGTCGAACGCTAATTTATTCATTGATCTGGCCAGGCCACATCATGATGTGGGCAGCGGGTATTGGCCATTTCATGAAATACAACCATTTCATGAAATGGCCGGCCAAATCATGAAATGATCAATTCTAAGATATGGCCACGACATTATACTACTACTATTACATTTTCGAATATTTAAAACTTCACTGCACTTGTTCAAACTTTCTTCGCAGAATACTTTCAACTTTGAAGTTGTTTTTTTGGCAAAAAACACAAAAAGGAGTTACGTTGGACATTGTTATACATTAAAATTCAAGTTTATTTTCGAATGGCTCACAAGTTTCTTTTTTTTTTCTTTTGTGCTTCGTTAGATTTTCCTTGCCTATAAATTTTAACGGGATTGATTTCTGTCCAAAGTGCGTCTATTTAAATATTGCTGATTGATTGATTAATGAGAATATTGATTTGATTGGTACATATAAGGGCGCGTGCATGAAGCTATTGCGAATAACTGTAGTTATGTCATTTCCTCTCACTTGAAAATGTGTCAGATGATAGTTTAAATGCTATTTTGAATAAATAAAAACGTCAGCTGGTTCTATGTTGGTGGAAAACCCGTCAGCTGACGTATTTAAATAAGCGATCGGCGCTCACGTCTGGTTCCCATGCTCCACCTTTCACTGCATCAGCTGACGACCTGTCCACCAACATAGAGCCAGCTGACGTTTTTATTTATTCAAAATAGCATGTAAACTATCATCTGACAAATTTTCAAGTGAGAGGAAATCACTGAACGAAAAATTTTTTTTTGCATGTTCATGTGACCAGCTGACGTATATTCCACCACGGTACGGCCAGCTGACTTTTTTTTATCTTCGAATAATTGCGTTAACTATCATTTAACAAATTTTCAGTCGGGAGGAAATGACTGAAAACTTTTTTTTTTTTACGTGTTTGAGGGGCTGCCTTTGCCCAACCCACCCACGGAGCGGCAGCTGACGTTCACCATGCTGCATAATACAACTCTCTGAAGCATTCCACGAGTTATCGCTTGAGAGGAAATGACTGACAAAATATACCCTCTGGCTCACGGGCTATAAGAGAGAGGGGCTCATGGCTAATTATTAACCACGCAGATTATATGATTTGCGGGGTTAAGCTGCGCTTGAAAAGATGATTAAAGAATTACGCCAAAAGGATGGGCAGCAGCGTCATCCAGGCGGCTATAACAATAGCAATCATCAATCTGTGTGCCAAGCAGCCAAGTGTGGATTCTGGTTATTTCTTCTTCAACCATTCAATGTAGTCGTCATTAGGAAGCTTATGTTGACCAGTGATCTTGTGGACTAATACATATAAATATAATTTTAACAAGTGGTAAGCTCAAGATTATGGATCAATTATGGGCCCTGTTGGGCACTGTTCATTTTAGTAGGAGAGGAAGACCGCTTAAATTTTTGATGGATTGCAATTAATTTTTTAAAATATTGTTGATAGATATTTTGTTATTAGTTAATGTAATTTTAATATAATAAATTGTCTTGATAGTAATTATAATTTATCATTAAAGTATTATAATATGATGATGATATACAAATATACTCGTGACCTTTTTGTATAATGTCAAGTTTCGATATTCAACAAAAATGATATTAGTAAGTTCTGTAGATCGCTTCACATTTCAAAAACATTGACCCAATTTCCATGCTTTATTTAACATTAATATATGTATAGTATATAATAGGAAAACGATATATAACAACATTAAAGATGAACTAAACTAATATTATTGCAAGTTTTACTACAGCAAAATGCCTAAAACATGTTGATGTTATGGAGTTGAGAGCTGAGAGAGAATTGAGCCAGGTGGATAAACATAGTTTAAATGATACCCATAATATATTTATTATTGCCTAACAGGGAAGACGATGATGGCGTAGCAGTAGAAAATAGTGAAAAGACCGAGAATGACAAAAATGACAAGAACGATAAGAAAGAAACGTTCAAGAGGCCTGTTTGGATGAAGCAGGCGAAAAAACACCCACAGTCCAAGAAGTCAAAGAAGCCAGTGGCAGCCAAGGCACAGGCCAAGCCTGCCGCGCCCGCCACGGCCACGCCACCGCCAACTAATAACGACACAAAGAAAACTAAAGAACCAAAGAAGAAAGATGAAGAGGGTAAATATAATTCACAAGCTGTGAATCACAACACATTCTTTTATCTAGTTTTTAATTATATTAGCGCACAATACGATTCTACTACTCATCCTCTAGATGTTATCGCCTTAGCCACCCAAAGGCACAAAACCCACAGGAAGAGAGGCGGTGGTTTATTCATTATCAAATTATAAAGTGTCGGCTCAATAGGCCAGACTTTTCTACGCCACTAACCACTCTTTCCACCGTGTTTGCGTTTGGCAAACGGATTATACGGATAGCCCATCAGACGCTACTGACTTGCTTGACATAATCGTTCAGTCGCCATTTAAAATCATTTCCAGGAAAGCACACGATACTCGTAGCACGACACGACACGATAAAATATGGGGACTCCTAGCGTTATATTTCTATGAACCGTTTACTCACGAAACGACCCATCACTACCAGTCTCGTAGTAAACAATTCATAGAAATTGATTATACAAGGAAAGTCGGAAAGGGAATACTAATCCGAAAGGGTGTTGAAGTAGGTGACCATAATAATGAATAACTTTTGTCCTACAAAATTCAATAGTTTTGGAGAAATAGCTGTTCAAATATTTCATAAAAATTTGCTAAAGTTTTAACTTTTAGGTTATATTTGGCGTCACGGAGCTTGCTTTTCTGAATTCGTAACTAGCCCAGGGTTATTTTGAATGGAAAAAAATGCCGCGTTTACACATAGTGTGTGCGTCATGTACGCGCGGTTGAAGTTATACTTCGACTTTCTACTAGTGAACTCATTTTTTAAAGTTAAAATTATGTATTTTTCGTACTCTTTTTTGCGCGTAATATACACAAATGTCAACAACAAAATTTTTCGTGACGGTGTTTTTCTCATTTTGTGACGTGACGTGCCTGACGGCGCGGTGCGCGCGCGCATCTCCCAATTTTACTCTCAACAATCGCACCATAAGAAGTATACCTTCAATAATTACATTTTTCAGTGTTAATATTTGCTTTAAAACAGTAATCAATTATACTTTAAGTAGCCCGCGGATGAGTACCCGTTTTCGACGAACCTTTTATATGGCGCTCAGAGTCGTCACCATATTTTGTTATGTCATGTGATCGTGTCGTAAACCGTGGAAAAACACCTCAATCGATGGCCCGATCGAATAAACGTGCAAGAGCTCTGACACGATTATTTGTTTTATTAGATAGGTTTTGGCTAAAAATATTTTTATTCTAAATTTACTTATCCATATTATTTAGTTTTTAATTTTTAACAAAGTAATTATATTAATTGTTCCATACTTACTGTTCGTGTAGCTTTTAAACTTTTATTGTATCCTGTAAACTTGACGTTTTTCTAACACAATTTATGTTCATTCGATGGGACCATCGAAATGTCCTTTGCTGAAGATAGACCAGTAAAATGACGGCTCTGTAAAGGAGGAGTATTTATTTTGGAGATATCGCAATAGTCACTATGCTTGGCTGCTGGAATGGAGATCCCAGTATGTTGTTTACAAGATAGTAGCCCGCTGATGCCCCTCCTATTGACATAATCCCTTAGTCTCATACTCCCACCGGTGGAGAGAGTGGCCCATTTTTTGCCGACAATGTCACAGCTGACGATGTTCTCTTTCTCTCTCACTGTCCTCATTGAAAGCTGTTGGTATAAAATTGCAATAAATGTACAGTAGTGTCATTCTGTAAGAAACCCACCTCAATATCGACGGTTAACTCGATATCCATAATGTCACAGTATGGATAATAGAAGCAAATAACACACAAATAATCGACAGTATAATCAATAACGCGTACTTTTGTTATCCACGCTGTGTCACGACAAGTGTCTGACAGTCGCGATCGAGGTGAGATTCTTACAGAATCGCACTGCTGTTCTTCAAAATGTCCGAACATGAAAAGATTCTACTTCATGAAGTTTGAAATAAATACTCGTCGGAAGTACTAGGTACTATTTATCGATAGCTGCACTGGTGCTAATTTTATCGCTGTCTGTATCAAATATTCGGGCATCGGAGCTGGCAAATACCAAGAACAGTATTAAACTTTTTTTGTTGAGAAAACTATCTAGATATAGATGCTGGCCGTTGATCTCTATTTCTCGTAGGCGGAAAATTATGACAGCGACGTTGTTGAACCGTTAATAATTATTTTAATCCACCTATAAATCATGAAAACTTGTAAGAAGTAATTATTTATGAAATATGACTTGCAATTTTTAGGGTTCCGTAGCCAAATGGCAAAAACGGAGCTCTTATAATTACGTCATGACTGTCCGTCCGTATGTAACTAGGGTTACCATCCGTCCGGATTTGTCCGGACATGTCCGGACTTCTAGACTTTTGTCCGGCTCTTTAATTTGTAGGGATTTTTTGTCTTAGATGGAATACGAGTAATGAAACTTACTTATGTGATATCAAATAACTTTTTAATCTTTATTAACTTCTTATTCATCTAAAAACAAAATATAAATCTTTAACATTCAACTTAACGAGATCAAACAATAAATCTTCGTATGTTTGCATTTTATGACTAAAATGTCCGGACTTTTAATGAAATGTCAGGCTTTTTGTCAGGACTTTTCAAATTTCTAAATGGTAACCCTATATGTAACAGACTTATAACTCCGTTATCTTGTCATCTATGCTGATGAATGTCACTGGCTGGTGTCTTAGTTGAATTGCAATGATTTTGTGATCTTACTGTCTATGTAGTATTCTTGTTTACTGAAAAAAAACATCCAGTTAATAAAAGTAATCTGTATTGTCCCACTGCTGGGCAAAGGCCTTCCCAAGTCCTTCCATGTACTCTTTTCCTGCGCCACCTCAAACCAGCCTTCGCGTCTAGGTCATCTCGCCACCTCTCACCTCACCTCTCCTCTCACCACCTTCTGGCACCCATTGTGTGGAGACTCTTGCCCAGCGGTCATTATGCATGCGGCTGACGTGGCCCGCCCAATCCCATTTGAACCTGGCAGCCTTTTTGCCTACGTCTATTATTCCCGTTTTGGAGCGCAGTGTGCTGTTCCGTATTCTGTCTCTTCTTTTGACATAAGTAATGAATAAAAGACATTATCAATTAATATTTCTTTTTAACTTAATTTTATATTATACTAGCTGAACCGGCGAACTTCGTACCGCCATATTTTTTTAACGTCAATCTGTCAATGTTTTGTCACTATATTGAAGATCTCTCACAGTCTTCTGTCTCAGTAAAAAACCCCACTTTAAAAAAAAACTGTTCTATTTTCAAATTTATTTTATACAAACCTTGTCCTGACAATAACGAACACACAAAAAAAAGAATTATCCAATTTGGTGCAGGCGTTCAGAAGTTATGCGCGTACATACTTTTCGGGGATTCATTTTTGTGTATATAGATTCATTTTCAACGCAAATTAATTTGAACAAGATAATATCTTAACATTTTTTTTAGATATCCTCAATTTTCAGTTACCAGAATACCTACTTAATTATGCACGTGAAATATGTTTGATGCAAAGCATTTCTACTAAGGTTTCCTACTTAGTACATGCTACGGAACCCTAAGTTAGTGAGTCTTCGACACGTACTTGGCTGGTTTTTTTTTCTAAACAAAACCATTTGTTTTAGAAAAGATGACTCTTGTTATTTGCTATACAGGGTGGAAAAAATCAATGGGCCCTGAAGGGAAACCACTTTAAATCCTTAAGATAGATTATTTTTCACAGATTTCTCGACATGCTTACCTAAATCGGGAATCGAACCAGTTAAAAAAATAAACACTCGCTATTTTATTTCACTAGTCGATACAGTCAATGTTAGAGATAAAATTTCTCCAATAAACATTAGGTCTTACACTCATCTGTCGTACAAGATATCCATGAAATCTAATATTTAGGTAGTACACAAAGGCTTTAATCAACATTACCTAGACTAGAACTATTCACTTTTAACAAGTAAAAGACACGTTATAATTTTTTTTAAACTCTAACATCCAAAGACATTCTATGAAGTACAAGCTTGCTAATTTATCTCTAAGTTTATTTGATATTTTTTTATTACAAGTACCTCGTTGAAGACTTAGATAAGAAATTCATTGAATTGGTAATAATAATTCTATGCACATTTTCTTTCTTAGACGGGCCGTTCTGACGAAAAGTTTAAAAATAGAACGTTCCGTTTGACAATAATCCTATCGATTAGTAGAATAAAATAGCGAGGGTTTATTTTTTTTATTTTTAGCTGGTTCGATTCCCGGTTAAGGTAAGCTTATCGAGAAATCTGTGAATGCAGTTTTGTTTCTTTTTAAAAACAAAGGAATGTTTCCTTTAAGAAAAATAATCTATCTTAAGGATTTAAGGTGGTTTCCCTTCAGGGCCCATTGATTTTTTCCACCCTGTATATTATTATATTATGGTCACATCACATCAATATGATTTAGTTTGATTTCTGAATGGAAATAGAACCTTTCCTATTGTTTGATTGAAGGTAAATCAAATATATGGTAACTCCACATTGAAGTCCTACCAATTTACAATAAGACAGTTGTAGGCCCTGCGCAGACGGCACACTTTTTGTGTGATCGAGTCTGCGGCGCACAAAAAGTCTGCATGGCGCGCAAAAAGTCGGTCGCGGATTTTTCACAGACTCAACGCACACGACGCACATCTTCGATCATTTTGTCGGCAGAGCTGTAGGGACGTAGACGCTATGGAAATCGTGCAGAGATCGCGAAGTATTATTTTGTACATGAAGTACGGAAAAAGAAGAAGAAATAGAGAATTTTGGGTACATCCTATACTTTCGGAAAGATTACTGAAGGGACAGTTCCATACATACATTTAATTCTGAAACAACATCCGGCAAATTTTATTTTTTCTTTATATTTTGTTTTTTCTTTAGACGTCATACATGTCCAAACAGGAGCGGAATAAACATTACAGCACACTTCTTCCCACATTTTTCTTTTTAAATGTCTATCATGATATTCTGCCTTAGAAGTATCATAAATTGCTGGTATTTCTTGAATTAACATAGTTACATCGACCTCTGGCGCCATGATAATAGATCGCGTGCGTTACGTCCACCCCTAGCAAATGCAGATTGCCGACTAAAGTGTGCGCCGTCTGCGTTAGCGCGCGTTGAAGCAAACGTTCAATTTTTTTCACACACTTTTTGTGCGGAGCGGCGCGCCGCGGCGCGGTACGGTCTGCCCGAATTACACGGATTTTTTGTGCGCCGGACTTTTTGCGCGTCGTGTGCGTTACTGCATATAATTGCATAGGTTCTATTTTCACAGACTAAAAAGTGCATCACGGATAGTCTGTCGTCTGCGCAGGGCCTTATTATTATAATAAGTTAGAAACATAATAAAACCTTTCATTTGACATGCAACATGTTTATTAATTTCACATAGTATGATAGCTTCTGACACAATAATGATATTTGTCTGGCGTTCGAAAGACGATCTCTCAATGTTTCGTACCTAACCACTAGTCTTGCTATTTCAAATACCAGGCTGGACGCGCAGCAACATTGCCGACGCGAAAAGTCTGGCTCTGCGGTCACAATTCAGTGACTATGAGCAACTCTTGCTTTTTGAACAGTGGACGATACGCTATTGAAATATGTAATTCTTGTCCCTTTCACGGAAACCTTGAAAATATAAAATAAACATAGTTTTTGTTCCTACGTCTAGGTGATGATTCCGAAGTGGGCAGTTCTGACGAGTCGGGATCCCATAGCGACGCTTCGGAGGACGAGTCTCGTGACAAATCTTCCGCGGTCGAGGATGACGATGACCAGTGGGAGAAGTTTCAGAAGAGGTTACAGAAAAGGGAGCGACTGGAGGGACGGTCTAAGAGCTCACATCCTGTGCATTGTCCGTACTTCCCGCAGGTATGTCGTTTTTCTATCGGTAACTTTACCTTGATCATGATAATATCACTAGATTTTTTCTGCAACTTCATTGGTGTGGCCTTCGTAATTCACTATAAACAACCCGCTTTTCTAGGAAGAATGGTATCAGACTTGTTAAATCTCTGAGTAAAATACTGATATTCGGTCGCATGAGGTATGGCCGGAACTATGACTTTGAATAAACGGTCTTCATTTTATATTGAAGTATAAATAATTTTTATTACTGAGAAAAGAAAAAGTTTACGAATCAATGTCCATTTTGCAACGAAAAAAACTTGTTGAACAGAGGTTCCACGGAGGTTAATATACTCCCAGGATGCTTCAACAATCAATATAATAAATATGTTTGCAATTTTTCTTAGTCGCTATTGCGGAAGAGCTTGTTGTTTGCTAATGATTCTCTCTTGGCCTTGCAGATGTCAATATTAACTAAGTACCTACGTACAACACTTTGTTACATCTTCTGATGTTCACTCCGTCGAAATTATGTGAGATTTTAATTACTGGATATAATATTGTAGATGTAACAAATAATAATGTATATTTCTTATATCATGAGTTGGACGTCTGCAGTTTATGCAGATTCAATTCTTGCATTAGGACAAAAATTTGCATAACATGCAGTTTTTTTTTTTCAAGTTCGGATGTTTATGTTTAGATACGAGGCCATGACCACGACACTGATAATACAGTGTGGGAGTAAATCGTACGCTTCTTATTATGAGAAAATTAAACGTACCTAATTTTAAAACTGATTCCCTTTAGCTCTACCAAATGCCGAAAGCTCTGTACTGCTTGAATAAGAATATGGGTTAGCATCTAGCTATAAGATTTCGTAATCCATCCTAGATTATTTTCATTAAAAAAATCCAGGATACTAGAGTTTACGTAATTATCCGAAGCTTCTACCCACATCCACTAATGTTTATTTATTTACTGATAGTGACTCGATTAACTATTCTAATCAAACCATTTAAATGCAAAATAAAGGTTGAGCTAAGAAGTAAGAACTCCTTACATAACATTGCTGACTAATCGGACGCGTGCAGTGATTTTTGATGCAATCTTGTAAATACACGTTTTTTATGCTACTACCGAACTCTAAGTAATCAACAAAACGTGACGCAGTGTCAATGCAATTGCAAAATGATTCTGTAGACTCTGAAAGAAGCACGCGTTAAGATTTTATCTTATCTATCCTAGTGACATTGTAGAAAACCATTCAAAAATTACTTAACCTGTCGGAAATATTTCCGCTTATTTTTCGGTCTAGAAATCTGAACCGTCGAGTCATTCGGAAAGTAAAAAATGTTGTTGTAAAAGCCCAGACCCTGAGGCATCATAGACGAATTGATTTATTGTAGAGTGCTTAGATATTTTAACACCATATTTATAGGTTGTGTCAGTTGTGTGTCATCTTTTGTGCCAATCAATAAGATTTATTAGAAGCAAAAGATAACTAAAATGCTTTTAAATGATTTAGGAACATAAGCATCGCATTCGCCAACTGCGTGTGAAACCAAACTTTTGTAGTGAATAGTTTCTTTTGTTGTCGGTACGTCTACGAACTGGCAGATACTGTAATTTTTTCCCGCGGGAGCTTCTGTGAATGGTGCCGAGTGACTTTGACCTTGCCCTGACCTTCTTTTAGACTTCCGTGATTTTGTTGACCTCAATTACGACATGACATTTATACGTCAGGTGTAGACGTGTTTATATAACTGAATGACACATTCGAGATTGGTGCGCTTTCTGAATGTGAGGTAGCGGATTCAATGCCGTGTTAAAGTGTTTCGAGTTTTTTGGACACGCGGTTTAAGTTTTTAATCTGGTCCCTTTTTTGTTGCCTCTAATCCTGGATTTTCAAGTAAGCACCAATAATTGAGAGTAAGACATATCTTTCTCAAGTATTGTTAGGTCGTCTTCAAGTCCATCCAAAGGTGGGTGAACATCAGCATATCAGCCCAACCTACTGCCTCTTGACTCGCCTCATTTTCCATCATAGGCAGTATCAGCAATATAGGTGTTAACGAATTCGTGTAATTCCTTAAAATCACATGATCTACTACTGGTGTAGGCAGGCCCCGCACGAGATTTAATTTGATTAAAAATAAAAAAATAAAATTCTTTTTTTTTCATGCGGCTTTGTTACCGATCGTATCTAAACCACTTAATAAGGATTCAGTAAAAAATTAGGTTTTTTTTGCAAAACAATTTTTTTTTGAACTTTTCGATGCCACGCATAAATTAATAAAAGTACGGCGACACTGCTGGCAGGAACGACTAACGCGATATCGCTCTTTGCAGTCAGATAACTCAAGGCTCTAAAAAGAGTCAGTAACTGAAAACTAACATTTTTTTTTGTTTTTTTTTTCATTGATTGTCGAAAATTCCTATTTAGGGTTAATCTGTGTCACCAGTAGATCACGCGGTTTGAAGGAATTACACGATTTCGTTAACACCCTGTTTAGAGTGATAAATAGTAGATTGTTGCACCGAGCGCAAAGTGAGTCATTAATGCACGAGTGTTATGTTGGTGCCCGAGCGCAAGCGAGGGCACTAAATTAGCACGAGTGCATTAATCACTCACTTCAGCAAGGTGCGTAATCTACTTTTCTTTCAACTACCAATTTACCTACCGTGATAAAATATACCTACTCAAAATAAAAACTCAAGTTAATGAAAACAAGGTTATCCTGCGACTTTTGCGGCAAAAGGTTATTAACAATTTCATTTGCAGCTGTTTTTATACTTTCTGGACTTGAATTCATATCGCTATCTATTTCCATTTTTGAAAACTTTTGTTGCTAAATAAGAAGTATCAAAGTTTTACAATGGTACAAAATGCGCGCCATCGCCATTAGTTTTTTTTTTTTCACCAATTTGGTTTTATTCAGCCGATTTTTATTTTCAGCCAGTATCTTTTTGATCAAATGCATAAGAATGCATACATACACATTAACACACATATTAAACTTAACGGGAGACATTAAACCTCTGTGGTAAATTTATATCTAAATAAAAAATAAAAAACTGCATTAATGAAAAACAGTGCAGTAATGAAATTTCATACAACATTTCTGCACTGTTTGCAGTGCAGTAATGAGATTTCATACAACATTTCTGCACTGTTTTGCTTCTAAGCAGAAAATACGTATTTTGTGATCGGTTTTGTAGTGATTAATGATAACATTACTACGTAGTTGGAAGAAAACAATGTTAATTTCCATCTCTTTTCCATTACATACTAGGAGAAACAAGAGTACTGGTGGTGCTACATCTGCGACCGCAAGTCGCACACGCTGCTGACGGCGCCGGCGCACGTTACGGCGCTGGTGGACTCGCATGAGCTGCAGCTGCGCTTCACCGCGCCGCGCTGGCCCGGCCTCTATACGCTCGCATGCTGTTTGCGATCAGGTAAAATACTATAGCTACAAAGTATAAAACAGTTATGATGGGAAATTGGAGAAAGCATCAAACAGCTATCCCATACGTTCACCTTGCTTCCACGCAGCGCACCCTGACGAATGAGGCTCTGATAAATTACAAATGCGTTAAGGCAGACCAGTGATGAGTAACAACGTCACCAAACTGTTCTGTATGGTAAATTCCAAACTGGATAAGAATCTAGACTGTACGTCAGAAGTCAGCGCCTTCTCCACTTTTATAAGACCATTTTTTCTATTGTCATAAACACAGTGCTATTGGACGTGTGTCCATCCCGATCGTCTATCCGACGTCTGCAATTACTGCATTATGTCACGTCGTTATATTTGAAATATTAACCGCTATACATAAATTATGTTCGTCCAGTGACACGCATTTGTCTTTCCTTGAAAATTAAGTAAGTTTAAATCCAGAGAAAAGTTTTAGCATTCCTGTTTTAAGACTCCGTGTTTAATTTATTGTCTAGCATTATAAAGCATTCCTATGGAGTTGCTAGGGTTCCCTGTCCATTCTATAGAACAGTCTGTTGAAACTATGGCATGGTTCCTTATTGCTTAATCAAACTGAATCTAGCAATAGGCTGGGATAACGTTACTATAAAAAAAAGAACTTCAAAATAAAGTGATATGCGTCAACCGGACATTTGTTAACTCAATGAATGCACATCACGCACATCGGCTTAGATAAAGTGTTTTTGCAGAGACACCTCAAGAATACTATTGTTTACTATTGAATAGATAATATACCTAATATATGCGTAGGTATGAAATGCACCTTTACTTTACTTTTTGAACTAGGTATAGCTCTAAAATGGCGTCAATCTAATTGTATTATTAGATATGATAGTTTGCATACTTTTTATGTAAGGTAAATGTTAATATGTATTTTTATCATGCAGACTCGTACATCGGCATGGACCAGCAGCAAGACATGAAGCTGGACGTGAAGGAGGCGGCCGCCGTGCCCGCCGAGCACCCGCAGTGGGACCTCAGCGACTCCGACACGGATAACAATGATCAGGTAACAATATACAAAAGCGGATAGGTACTGCATAAAAAAATTGCACAAAACCTATGCATGTCCAGTACTGCCTTGCAGCTTCTTAGAATCAGAAGAGTTTAGGTCCTACTCCATAATCGTGGCCAGGTGCGGGTTGTGCGGATTACACACACCATTGAGAACTTTATGAAGACTCAGGTGTTCAGGTTTCCTCACTAACCTCCGGTTTCTGAATTGAGAATTCTAGGATAAGCAGTACTTTAATAACATTTAATTTTTTTGACAACTTCGTACTCAAATACTACTTAAGTATTACTTAGCCCGAATTCTCAATTCAGAAACCGGAGGTATGTTTTCCTTCACCGTTAATCAAATTCTGATTCTGCACGTGATTTCGAAAAGATAGGTGCGGGCAGGATTCGTCCTCGGACACTCGTTCATGGAAGGCAAGCATTCAACCGCTAAGCTTTCACTGCTAAACATTCACTCTCGTCATTCTAGGATGTGGATGAGATGTGGTTTGTGTGCTGCATGTGTGCCTAGTGCCAACTAAGTTCCTGTTCAATACCTAAGGCTCTTCTCCACATACCGTCACACCTTTTCACTGGGAAATAAGTTTAAACGTCAAAATGGCACATGCTAGGACCCTTACATTGTATTTTCCATTTGCTTCCACTCCCTTGATACAGAACGATTCGATTAGTCAACTGTTGAACGATTCGGTAGGTGATCTCTTTTTTTCATGTTACTAGAATCGTAGACGAACCGAGATACAGGGGCGGATTTGATACGTTGGCTGCCCTAGGCCTATGAAATATTGCCGCCCCCTACTCGCTATAAATCACGAAAAATTAAATTAACTAGGAATTAAAGTAAAAAACAACGAAAGGCAGTAAATGATAAAATTATCTCAATCAGTGTTTCAAATACTGATGCTTACCATTTCTATTTGTAAGTAACAATGAATCGTTAACACGTTCAGTGCCGGGTGTCCTCCTGTAGTCGCATTAACTATGCCGGGTGCCCTCGTGGAGGGGTTCCCTACGCCACTGCGAAAAACATTACTTCGATTTTCATTAGATCGAACACTTTATGACGAATCAACGATACTCCTAAGCTACATTACTTCTAAGTCTTATTTGTGCGATGTAACATTAGTGCGAAACACATTGTATCGAAGAATTTTACACCTATAGCTTATTAGGCCGAATGCTTTTTTCCTCGATAGTACAATATATCGCGCATTTTTTTTACTTTTACTTAATTATAGGTTAAAAAATGACAGAAATTGCTTAAAAACATATAATTACAGTTCGATATGATATCTTATTTAAAAGCAGTAAAACCCCACCAAAAAAAGTCAAAAGAGTCGAAAATGCCATCGCAAGAGTTGTCGAAAATCGCGACAAAATAGAGATTTAAACTTTTTCAAGAGCCAATCAATTGAATTGTAATTATATGTTTTTTATGCCATTTCTGTCATTTTTTTAACACATAATTAAGTGAAAGTAAAAAAAAAAATGCGCGATATATTGTACTATTGTATCGAGGAAAGAAGCATTCGGCCTAATAAGATGTAGGTGTAAAATTCTTCGATACAATGTGTTTCGCACTAACGTTACATCGCACAAATAAGACTTAGAAGTAATGTAGTTTAGGAGTATCGTTGATTCGTCATAAAGTGTTCGATCTAATGAAAATCGAAGTAACGTTTTTCGCAGTGGCGTAGGGAACCCCTCGTGGAGGGCTCATTTTAAATGTAGGTTTTTCTTGGAAAATGCACCGTCATGAAAGAAGCAAATACCTATTTTACGACGCGGCCTAGGCCCGGCCCTACCTGGCATATAAGGAAATCCGCCCCTGCCGAGGTAACAAACAGAATCGGTCGACAACTACTTATCGAAAAGGTTCTGAATCGGGGTGCGTATTCTTCTATCCTTTGTCATCGTAAACCAAATACTTCGGTACTTTTTGTGCCAGTCCCTAAGCCTTTGTAAGCATTGATGTCTTCCATGCTCCGATGCATACTGCACCGACCCCAAATAAATTGGGATAAGGGCAGAAGGATGATGATCTTCTTTTTTATTTAATCACACTGACAGTTTCATTCTGCCTTTTTAATTTCCATTTCATGCAAGGAAAACCATTAAATTAATATCTATAAATATTTATCGACAATCCAAAATCGCGAAATATACATATTTGGTTATACACGTATAAAATATAAATAATTGGGAATAACACTACTTCACGCATTTTTAAATAAAACAAGGAAGAAGCTAAAATGGTTCTGGTTTTTGTAGTGTTATTAAAGTTATACAATTTATCCATGGTAATCTCAATTCGGCTCTTAAGTTATAGGAACAAAAAATTAACAGTTTTTACTATTTCGCTCTTTACACTTTCACATATTATAACTAAGTTATATGAAGCAAGTTGCTGAATTTGAAAACTGACATGCATTTCTTTTTACAGGGAGCCAACGAAAGTGAATTTACAACAGATGACGAGGTGGAAGAGGAGTAGTCGAAGATTAACTAAGTTATTTTTATAGAGTTTATTAATGAGGTGTTTGAGGATAGGTTGTTGTATGGTCTGAGAGCGAGTGAATATAATGTTTTATATCCAAACGGTATATCTTTTATTTTTCCTATACATTTTCCCTCATACAGAGTTCACTCAAATCCTAGTAAATAAATAATGAGGTAAGTTACTTTGTACGAAGTGGATAAATATCGACATTGGGTTGCTTCAAAGAGCCTTCTCGAGTGGCGATACTTAAGTATGCCTGGTGCACCCTGGACTGACTGGCTAATCTTTTCACCACGGCATAAGCTATTCTCGCTATAATAGCTCGGTCGACACGAGAGAAGATACCGACAACGGAGGGATGGAGTCCGCCCTTGCGTCTCGGCAGTCAACTCTGAACATACTCCGAAATGTATCCTTTATAAATCAGCAACAACATTACATTGGTGTTCAAGAACTATGGAATGATGCTTCCGCGAATGGATTGTCATTGAGTATTCCATCTTACTACAGCCAATCTAAACCCTACTTCTGTCTGAGATAAGGGCCGTAAAGTCTGAAATCAAGGGTCTCGGCGATAGGTGGTACGTGGGCTCCTCGAGTAAGCCGACTGTCGGTACAGTGTTACATGTAGCGCTATGTGTTAAGCTACACAAAGGGATGTTAGCGTAGCTGGTTTGCGAGGGTATCGTCCTCCGGAGGCTGCGCGGGCGCGGGCGAACGGGCCGGGGTGGGGCGCGCGGGGCTGACGGCTCGCTCGGGCTCCGTCTCACTCGCGCGCCGCCGCTCGCCACAGCTCCACGATCGAACGATATTCTCCCGCGCCCGGTGTCGTATTACCGCTCTAAATATAACTCGCGAGCGCGATCGCCAATTTAGAAACGGTCGCGCCGTGTTTTGAACCAGTGATTGACAGTGCTAAGTGAAGAATACTACCCCGATCGTCGAGCTATCGGCCGCCGACGTGAGTATCCCCCTGATGTAGTCTAGAGGGCGAGACGACCCTGTATATATTGTATTACCGCATCGCGGTTTTAAAATAAACAGCTGTTCTCGGAATCTATAGTGCTGGTAACGTGCTAAATTGGGAGTATGCTTCTAGTGGAGGTTGTGAGAAATTCGAGATGTTCGTGTTTATTGATGGATGTATAGCAAATATATTGTAGGATGCTGAACCCGCCAATATTCAGGTGTCAAGGGATGTTCACCTCGTTATCTTCTATTTATAAATTTGCGTGAAGTAATAAGTTCAAGGAGCGCTTTCAGCTACTGTCACATGACGAGAGTCAGCCAGGATTTTTACAGACATACCGGCCAAAGGTCGAACGAAACGAAATTAGGTCCAGGATAAATTATCCAGACTGCAATAAATGTCATAAGTAATTAATATTGCCGCATAGCCATAGGTAAGTAAGTAATGATTTTTAGGAAATTCAATTTCACTTTCATATTACTCCTCACATAACTAGAGGGTTTGTTGTTTTGTTAACAATCACTAACCAAATGTTAGCGATATCCGAAAGAATTTCAAGAATTTATTGCAATACCTATCTGAAGTTCCCTAAAGGTCATGTCCGCGCCTACGTTCATATGGCCAACTTTTAAGTTTAAAATCTAGATGCAGACCAAACTAAAGTACCTACCAATGTTGGAACCTGGTCAATTGCATAAGCGCCAATTGTTGGCCGGTTGTCGCGGCCAGTGAGTCAGTCCAGTGCGATTGTCGATAAAAATTTACTAACAGTTGTTGGCAGCTACTGCAGAACTAATTGGGAAATATAAAGGAGAGTCGAAGTGGGAAATATTTGAATCATTACTAGATACATGAGATACTGGACCTTACAATATAACCGCATTTTTGCTTCATTGTCAGAGTAATTATCTACATCTCAGCAAAACACGACTCGATTTCCTGTATTAACAACAATCGTGAAAAGCAATTTAGTTTCTATGTATCTTAAAATTAAATCTACACATCTGAATACGTCTTTTGTACATCTTCTATACATTAGCATATTGTATGCTTTTAAATATTTTAAAATCGTTTTCTCATATTCATCTTATTCGCTTGTGGATAGCAGGTGGTTGGAATTGATTTTCGATCATAAAATAAACATCCTCTTGCGAAAATAGGCAAATAAATATTGATCTATTTATAAAGAAACGCAGTAACGCCGGTAATGCGATAGCCTTGAATATATTTATTTTATCCTATGATAGTACCTATGTGGGTAGTTTATGTGAGAATCCACGAAACAGTAGAGTCTATGTGGATTTATCTGTCTGTTCGCTCTTCGCTTTAAAATTATAAAGAACGCCTTGCTGTGTAATGTTACGCAGTGTGCGTTCGCGCAGCGGAATGTTGTTGAATTTAAAGATTTTAATTATGCAGATATTTAGTGTATGACGTCGTATAATTGTGTATGGTAAAAAAAAATTTGTGCACGCAGCCATTGTGGAGAAATTCATCAAAAACTGATTCCGCTGGGCGAACGTTGTCCTGGCGGAACTTTTTTTAATCCATGGACTTTAGAAGAAAGGAGATGTGTCCAAAAATTAGTGTGTATTTGTGTGTAATTGTGTATGTATGAATAAAATTAGTGCATGCATAAACTTCGGAGAAATTCAAGTTTCCGCTACGCGAACGTTTGGCCATTAGCTAGTTTTCATATAAAGCGCTTACACAGAGAGCTGTAGATTTTTACATACGTTGTTTTGAATTTGTTTATATTTGTTTAAAAAACAGATTTAGAAAAAATCGTAGGGCTTAAAAGATAAAAATATAAACGTAAAATACGCTTATTAGGTCTTAGTTCTTAAAGTATGCACTTTGGGGTCTAGATTTTCACGTTTATACAAACCTTGTAAGTGTCTGCAACATGTTGCCAAGTATCAATGATGTTTAGTTAGTAATTAAAGAGTTATAGGACAATTTATCATGAATAGATCACTGTTTACAAAGCAGTCAAATATCACGACGTTCTAAAGGAATTGCATGGTAAAATGTATGCCAATAATTAGTGTATTCATTCAAATGTTCACATGCAAAATTTCATGTCATTAAATTCAGTAATTAAAGAAAAACAATGATAATACTGACGAAGCATTGAAAACCTACATAACCCGACCAAGTTCGAATAGCTACAAAAAAGCGGCCGTGCAATATATTTAGGGAACATCCCAAAATTTACAGTATAATACCGGTATGGAATTGGTATAGGTGATAACACAATTGTTGTTTCGATATAATTTATAGGTCATTTATTTTTGTACACCTACTTTTTTAAATGTATTTGACTATGATAGAAAGTAGGTACTATTTACGTAGGTACTTTATTTAAGTATTCGCTTGAGACTTGAGATATAATCTAGATATATTATTTAAGACAAATAAAATTCATACAGCTAATTTCTATTGAAGGTTTCACGGATCAGGATTCTAACTATAGACCCCTTAGGGAAATTAAATAATTACCACAAGTTTTAGTTTATAAGCACTTTTTTAATGTTGATCAAATCTAAACAACTGAATAGTCTAGTTATGTGATGTGATTTTAATTTTTATTGAAGCTCGAAATATTATACTTACCCTTATATTCATAATCGTTTATTAAACCTATTTTAGTTAACTTTCGTGAGACAGATTCATATTTATGATTATTTAACAGTTCGTCTCGCGACCTCGCCGCGTGTTCAGCTCATGATTTAGGGCTCCGTTTGGGTCCGAAACTAGTCGGGCAATCCCGAAAAACGCACGTGAGTAAACCGTAAATAATCATAAATATTTTAGTTAAAACACATTTAAGTCTATTGCTGTCGTTGCAAGCGTTTGTTAACGTTATTATAATTACATAATTAAGTATTATATGTAATTAAAAATATTTTTGTACACGGATATTTAAATAGAGAAGTACTTGTTAATTGAAGATTTATTTTTATCGTAGATAGTGGCGTTATTATTAAAAAAATATTTTTCATTCAAGAAATACAATTGTTTTATTTTTTCCTAACGCTTGTGTACGCAACTGTACCATATTAATAAATATTATATTGGAAGGTTAAGAACGTTACTTAGATATATGGCACGGCCGCTTTTTTGTAGCCATCCGAACTTGGTCGGGTTATGTAGGTTTTCGATGCTTCGTCAGTATTATCATTGTTTTTCTTTAATTACTGAATTTAATGACATGAAATTTTGCATGTGAACATTTGAATGAATACACTAATTATTGGCATACATTTTACCATGCAATTCCTTTAGAACGTCGTGATATTTGACTGCTTTGTAAACAGTGATCTATTCATGGTAAATTGTCCTTTATCTCTTTAATTACTAACTAAACATCATTGATACTTGGCAACATGTTGCAGACACTTACAAGGTTTGTATAAACGTGAAAATCTAGACCCCAAAGTGCATACTTTAAGAACTAAGACCTAATAAGCGTATTTTACGTTTATATTTTTATCTTTTAAGCCCTACGATTTTTTCTAAATCTGTTTTTTAAACAAATATAAACAAATTCAAAACAACGTATGTAAAAATCTACAGCTCTCTGTGTAAGCGCTTTATATGAAAACTAGCTAATGGCCAAACGTTCGCGTAGCGGAAACTTGAATTTCTCCGAAGTTTATGCATGCACTAATTTTATTCATACATACACAATTACACACAAATACACACTAATTTTTGGACACATCTCCTTTCTTCTAAAGTCTATGGATTAAAAAAAGTTCCGCCAGGACAACGTTCGCCCAGCGGAATCAGTTTTTGGTGAATTTCTCCACAATGGCTGCGTGCACAAATTTTTTTTTACCATACACAATTATACGACGTCATACACTAAATATCTGCATAATTAAAATCTTTAAATTCAACAACATTCCGCTGCGCGAACGCACACTGTTACGCACTAACAATGAATGATTATTACTTTTAAGTAAGTCCTTATAGAACAGGAAACAACAGTACAGTAATTAATCTTAACAACTTGAGATTTAATAAATAACAAAAAAAAAATGATTAAGTAGGTATGTTAAAATGACCCAAAGTTCAATAGGTACCTACTTTAATATTTTGGAAGAAATAATTACGTACCCATAGGTAAAGAAGAAGCCTTTAGCATTTTCTTACCTATCAGAGCAATGGGTAGTATAAGTACCTACCTACCAGTAGAACCGATTCCATGGTAGAGTTTGAATATGGCCTGCAGTTACGATTGGTGATATCCCAGCACATTGGGCACAGGCGTGCGCGCGATGAATCGAGCCGCGGACTGATAGCGGGCCGGTTAGACGAGTCCCGCAGCCAGAGAGTGCAACGGCCCAAACTAAGGGAATTTTAAAACGTTCATACTTGCAAGCCCTTTGATTTTATAATGCAAGGCTTTGCTGCATCATTATTTTCTATGTTTGTGAATTTGCGCTGCCACACTTTCATTTAGATGATTCGCGTTATCGTTATAACGACCTACCGGTTAGGTAGCTTACACGAGTTGATAAAGAATATATTTCTTCTCTGCACTCAGCTCTTTAATTAGATTCCTCGTTTATTCATATACCATGCTAGTCTGAGGGAAATCAAATAATTAAACGTAAAACATACGAGTCTAAAACCTTAGCCTCAAATATAAGAAAAAAAAAAACAAATAAGTAAATATGAAATTAATGGATAACAAAATCCGTCACTTAAATATTAAATTCAATATGTACCTATTTGTACGATTTATGCAGTCTTTGATTATCATATAAAATTATTCCAGATGTTTTTCCTTTACGATTGCTGGCAATGAAATCATCAGCCGGCACTATTGTCATGAAAATAACAGCGTAAATGATGATTAAAGGTACTTATTTATATTTTTCCTGTTAAAAATTACCCGTTTGTCACATATCTATTACCCGTTTTACTTGACCAACTTTTACTAATAAACCAATTTCAAACTAATTTGCGTACCTACCTACCTAGGCATTGAGTCATTAATTAATTCGAAGGAAAATACTTAGTTGAGCGTGTTTTATTTAGAAATAACAGACAATTTGTAAAATTATTACAAGACATCGATAATAGATTGAAGTAGATGCAGTCAACATCAAAGTAAGTGATTTCAAAAGTGTTGTTGTTTACTCTTCGTTTTCGTATCAGCAAAGTTTGCGAGAGTCATCTGAGAAAAATATTATGGGTGTTGCGCTACGGTGATCGTAAACGTGGAGTTAAATAACAACCTATCATTATTTATCCACAACAGTGATTTTAGACCTAACACCATTGCTTGTAATGGTCGAGTGGCGCCAACGTTATTAATGCTACTTGATAGAGTAGTGATGGAATTATATTGACAACCGTATCTTTCCACAATTTTCTTTGTGTTTTCATATCTTCACACCTTCTGTTTACGTTTTTCCATAACAATTTACATGCAAATGTCACGTTTACTTAGGTATTGATAGAGTAAACTTGTTTTCTATTTAGACTAAGACGTATTTTGTTGTTATCACAAAACGATGGTACAAGGTGTAGGCTTGTAGGAACTATGTTTATCTGGGTCTGTTTGTTTATATTTACAAAGAGGAAGTGTCTGTTATTCTTTAATCTATCGAAATAGTGTTAAACAGAGTTTAAAATTAAAATGTATATGTAGATTCGAGTGAGGTCAAGTGGCATAGTATTATATTATGAAGACTTTTCGGCACATCGCGTTGCCGTCCCTCAGATCCTCAAATATTTTTATTTGTCTGACATTCCTCACATCGAATTTTATTTTCACGTTTTTCATTAATCCTTGGGTCTTAAACGATGAATCATAAGGGTCGTCTGTCTGGGTAGTGGGTACGGTTTAGGTTAGTCATAGTCGATCGCGCCTTATTTCTTCTACATCAGTGTGTTCTGTTGCAGTTTTACGCAAACCATATTTACATTTTGCATATTTTCATTTTTACTTTGTTGTCCAAGGTGTTCTTTATACTTTATACAAATATTTGTGGTGAACTCATCGTTCAAGTTAAGGTGAATATTGTGTTTATGTGTAGTTAGGTGCTTACTGTAAAAAGTTGATTTTTGGCATTCATCATTATTGTGAGTTAGGTATGTATCCTTTTGGAATCTCAGTATGTTGCTAGCAAGTGTGACAATCTAATCACGGGGTTTAGACCAAGTGGGTTGGTTCGATAATACAATGAAGGTTCTTCTCCATAGAAATGACTATTGCGAATATGACAGGAGAATCTTGAATATTCATAACTGCTTGTAGTAATTTTTAATCTTTGTTAGTGCAATTTCGGTTCGTATTTTATGAGATAGTAAATGTGTCTAAATACGCTTAAATTGATTCCAATTAAATTCTACAATAATATCCTTGTATTGTCAACTTTTGTTATGCTCATCCTATTTCTCTGAAGTGTTTGATTACCTAGTAGGTACTTTAGTCTCAACCCAAAACGACTTTGACTACATTGTTCAACATGCGCGAGTAAGTCTTCCTTTTTTGAAGCAGGTCAACAAAACTTGTTTTGTGTGTATCGATTCACAATTAGCCTCAATTAACCTTTGAACTTAAAGATTTTTTTTTCTCTGTTCGTTGTTTATTACGCTGCCAAGCGCTGTTTGTTGGTGTGTGCGGTTGCGATTCTAAAATGTACTATAAAATTTGATGGGACTTTCACTAGATGGGTCTTAATTGATTACATGAATATTATACGACCTAAGTATCTTAAAGTGGTTACTTTTTAATTACTTTATAAATAATTCTTAATCAAAATACGCAGTTAGATAAGACTTAATATCCCAAACCGATTCTACAAAATATGTAAGTAGGTAGTTAGTTTGCATACAGAACAATAACTTCTTATTTAATTGTAGCGTTTTTTACATTTACCGATGGGAGTGGTTTCTATTTGGTTGTTGCTTAAAATAAATGGAGAATAATTTCAGGAGCTATAAATTCTATCTGTATCAGACAAGGTATAAAACTGTTGTTGTCGGGTTAGATACAGACTGAATTGTGTGTCATTCATAAAGATGTCAATATGGCACCGGGATCAGTCGTGCACATCCGTTGTGCTTAACTCATACATACTTTGATGATATATGAATTAGTCCAGAACAATAACGTGGCTATTTATTTCGTTCGTTACTCATACGCTTCGAACGAGGTGACGTCAACATCAGCCCATACATGTACGTAACTTCTTAGAATGACCACAAAATGCTCATAAGGAGATATCTGCAAATACAATGCAATGGATCTCTGCCGTTATATCAAGATCATTTTACCGCAAATCTAAAAAAAAGCGTAGGTAAAATGAAGTTACATGAAAACGACATGAGAAATTATATTGTCAAGTGTAAATCAAAATTTTGTATTAGGTAGACAATTAGTGACCGTAGGTAAATTAATTTCATGGTTACGGTCCCATCTAATTTCGTAAATTCTTGGATAGAGATAGTTTAATATTGTTGGTTGTCTGCCAAAATTTCGCCTATCTTGACACATTTATGCTAGTCATATGTAACAGCCAGTGCTATTCTAAAAATTTGCTCTGGTTTTACGGTAGGTAGGTATTTTCAATGACACAAGTAATATCGTAGCAATGTTGTGTGTAAAGTATTTTAAGCACAATAACATTGAACTTGGTGTTCGCATCAATGAATGTTATTTTTACATTATGTATTTGAAAATACGCGTCACTTAAGTGTGTCGCGGTTGTTGTGTTTGTGCTTGGCATCAATGGAACAAAATTAATACAGCAATTTTTAAATCTAAACATTGAATCCAATTCCGCTCTTTTCCATTGAGTAAATTCGTGACAATGTAGTGCAGTAGGATTGACAACCCTACTATGAAAT
Source organism: Amphipyra tragopoginis (assembly GCA_905220435.1). Lineage (NCBI taxonomy): Eukaryota > Metazoa > Arthropoda > Insecta > Lepidoptera > Noctuidae > Amphipyra > Amphipyra tragopoginis. The sequence continues at coordinate 17,229,895 of HG991997.1, forward strand.
ACATGTTTATTATGCTATACATATACATATGCTATAATACGTATAGTATTAGGAGTCCTACTACTTTTAGGGTTCCGTAGTCAAACTAGAAAAACGTAAACTTAGTTTCGTTATGTCCGTCTGCCCGCGCGTCGTTCCGTCCGTCTGTCCGTCGTACATCCGTCTGTCACAGCCATTTTGCTTGGGGACTATTGGAACTACATGGTTGAGATTTGATAGATAGGTTTCTTCTGTAAACCGCCATATACATAGGAGTGAAGACAAGTTACAAAAATTATATTTAGGGGTGGCACTACATGAAAGTGAGGGAAGAATTTTTTTCTTTGCACTTCCTCTTTTTTTTCTTTGGATAAGTCTTTAAAAATGACATGACGGATCCTAAGTAACTTTTTTGTGTTTATTTGGTGAGATATGAGTTCCGAAACAATGACCCACGTAACCGATCTCAATTCAAAATCTGCGGATTGATGTAGGTTGTTGACAGAAATTCAAAACAAGTAGGTAATGGCAAAAAGCTACATCAATCCAGAGATTTTGGATTGAGATCGGTAATTAATATGGGCCGTAAAGGATTACTTACGTCAGTATAATAAAAAGTGTCATTCACTTTATACTAAATCGTGGATCAACGGTTTTGCTCACACGGCTTAATTACCCGCCCACTATTCGTCAGTCATTCGAGTGCCAAGTATAAATTTAGATTTTTTGGAATACAGTGTGCCAAAAGAATAATACGCAAACATGCGCATACATCACACGTAAACAATATACTTGCCTAATACTTAATTAACTTTATCAACAAGTACCTACATTTTTCTTGTTCTTAACATTGAGATTTCGTCACTGTTTGGCTTGATATTTTGTATCAGCCGGTTACTGCTACTATAGCTAGGATTTAACTACTAATAACCAAATCTCATATATTACAGGATAATCAAATTAGAAAAATTGTTATGATTAGTTGTTTGTGAAGTACGTTATCGCGTCCGAATGACGCGATGGCTGAACGCCAACTCTTTCGCAACCGCTCTATATTTACACACCAAGGTTTTTACATTGCAGTTTGGGGGTTATTGACATTAATACAGAGTTATACAACAAGTTACCTCATATTAGCTGTAAGACGTTAAATCCTGGAGTGCGTCGAGCGACGGCAACGTTGACAGCCGCCCGAGCGACAGTGTTAGTGCCAAGTTTACGCCAGTGCGCGAGACGCAACCGACACCATCCTCACAGAAATAACGCGAGGCTAAACTATATTTAAACATCAAATGTAAAATACCTACTCTAAAAATCCTAATACATTACGTACTAAACGTATAGCACTTTCTCAAAATTATACCTAAGGTTTGTAAGTTAATATGTAACTCGGGCCGATATCTGCTTGTCAATATTGACAGAGCTTTGTAAAATGCAAAAGATAAACTACCTGTGTTAACACCTCCACCAAACAAAGTTACCGAAATGGTACCTATGCTAAATCTGCATAGTTTTATAGCCTTTTAACCTAGATGAATATGATATTCCGCTATGCCATATTCATTTCAGTAAGTAACGACTTCTAAATAACGACACCCGCATAGTCGATAAAAGGAAGGTTGTAGAATTCTACCTACACTAAACACCTCTACATCACTAATCCATTTCTACAAGTTTGCACACTAGAAGAAATTGCAGACGTTATTGGGCACTACTTTCAATCAATATAAATGTCTGCTCCATAAATTTCTAAATGAAGTACTAAATCTTTTAATTTGTAATCTCTGTAGTCTGCACTTTCAATTTCGTACACTTTAGGTATCTACCTACTTAAGTATCGACAAAAACACTACTTAATAATAAACGCTGGCAGTCTAAAGTGAACACGAGGGCTGAATGCCAAATTAATAAGTAAAAATAGTGTATTGTAAATGAATAAAATGTGCAATATCATTCATCGGTGAGTCGAGTAGCGCAGCACGAACGGTTTGACGACGCCATGTCGCGTCAGCTGGTTTGAATAGTTCAGCAGACGCCAAAGTTGCGACACCTCGGCACCTCGGCTCGGCCTGACCGGACTCTGCTCTGGCATGCAATAATATGCGTTTGTCTCATACGCAACCCAATGCAACAAGCTGCGCCGTACACCTACACATTTTATTGATCACGCTCTCAACATTATCGTTTCGCACTTATTAACAAGTATCGATCGACTTTTGAGCCTTTGAGGCATCGATCGTCGACAGCGCGACCTCACAAGGCCACAGCTGGGTAAACAATGTTAAACACACGGCACCTATGTGTTTTGTAATTACAACACAGAAAATGGCATCACTACTGTATCGTAAATATTTCACGTTCAAGATAATGTAAATAGTTTCAAAGTAATTATCTTACCTCACCTTCTAGTGCCACCTTTTTTATTTAATCTGTAACCTACGGGTGTTCCAAGTAACGGTAGATTTATACTCTATTTATATTGTGGAATGAGACTCCCACGCATCCCGCATTAGTTCCCACTATCCTACATGCACAGATACGCAGGTGTGAGAACATGACATGTATCTAATATGTATTTGACTTGTCACCTATTCGTTAAATTAGCTATCAATATTACCTTCGCTACGAGCAAATAAAATATTCTCCTGATCCTTTCATGCTTTCAAATTATATTATTGGCATATACAAAGAATCTGACTAACTAATCTTGAAATCTTTTACTTCTTGTCGGTCACTGCACTGTACTGTACGAATAATTATTCATTTTAAGTTTGTATAGGTACAATCTTCAATGCTTTAAGGAATTGCAACATTTGCAACCTTTCAACCTACACGGAAAAAATATTTATGTGCTAATTGATTTGCCATTTTAAACAAGTACTTAAGCAATTAAGCATATTTGTTTGTATGCAGGCAAATAGACGTTAATAAACCAAACTACCGGTTCAACCTTCGCGAGGTTCGTAAAAAAAGAACTGGTTCTATTTATTCGGCGAATAAAATGATTTACAGTCTGACCGATACCTGCTTTCTATGTTTTCACCGATAGTGCTTAATTATAATATATAAATAATTTAAATAGTTTAGCTATCAGCTATTTCGATTCTCAATTATTGGTTTATTGAATTGAAATTAAATATTGAAAGATATTTTTTGAGAAATGCTTTTATGCTAAGCACAATAAGATTACTCTTGCGAGAGATGAAAACATATCATAAAGACTCCATTTCACCTAAATACCGAAGTACCTAATCGCTTTTGTGACCGACAGCGGACGCGGGCTTTCGTGGTTACTCACCGGTGACGTCATCGATTAACGCGTGACTAACAATCCGATGAAAAATCAAACGTGTAAAAAACATATAAGTATTGAACAATATGTTTACATTGAAAAATTCTCGGAAGTACTGCGGAATATTAGAGGAAATCGTATAGGTAAGGCAGAAACCCTGCTTGCATGACTTGTATCAGTTTAATCTATCTACTTACGATGTTTGTATCTCCTTGTCGACTGATAATATTCAGCGTGTCTTATTTGATTTTATTTAGGTACTGAAAACCATTTGATTGATTTTAGGCCAAAATTAAATTCGATACGGCTAATCATTCATAAACGGAATTAGTGGTGGTGTTGTGGTTGGAGTACTTGGCAACAATTCTACCGATGTTAAATGTACATAATTATTATAAACATTTAATCACCGCAGGATTATTTTACAGTATTTGCATTATTTACTAATTAACTAAATGTACATAGCACTAAATAAAATATTTAGACTAACAGCTATGGTTTCATCTGCCAAATAACGTTCAAATTTTTAACGCCTATTAGAATGCTTAGTAAAATCGAATGTAAAAACACATTAAGCCCGTCTGGGTCGTAAAGAAGCTATAATAATTATCATACACAGCATTCTTGAGATAAGACATAGCCCCCTGGATACTACGTTCAATCACGAACAAAGGCTTCGAGATGACATTGTAGACGCAACGACATTAATGCTGCGGAGATGCAAGATGATTGCAGGAAAATCAATAATACAAAACCAACTTATTTGAAAGTATAATGAGAGAAGCGGACTATTATAGGTTTATTTTACATTATTGAAATATCTAACTGAACATAATCTTTCTATTAACAACGTGAATTGAATAATATATTTCAAATAGATAGTCATTGCCTAGTTAGAGATGCATCAGTGAGATGAGAATGAATAGCATTAGTAGGTACCCAGTCGATACCATACTATATTGTAGATATTCATATCTACCTTACTTATTATATTCATGTATAAATATTATATACAGTTTAAAAGGTTTCAACCATTTTAATGCTCGTTTTATGGTGGTTATCAATTAATTGTAGGTACAATTATTATCTATTATCTACTGCCTGCTTTTAAAACAATAATGAATAATAATTTATCCTAAGCCACATATTATGCCACATTGCTATACAGACTATGACTGTCCTTGTGAGTCTTGTGTGTCTCTGAAGTGAGGTACCTACAGAACGCTCAAAGCGTGTTTTCAGAGCGGCAAAGTTGTTTTACGAGTAACAAATAACTTTGCCACTCTAAAGTAAGCAACAAACTCAAAGCCTGTGGTCAGACAGGCAAAGTTATTTTACGCGTACAGTACCTATGAGCTAAGTCAAAGGTGAATGTACAGACACAGATGTGCATTAATTGGATACACCCCTGGTAACTTTGGACTCTCTTACACCCTGGTAGCTTTATGAATATAATAAGTATTCATGTAGACTTTTACAAGATTTTGCTTTCATGTCCTCTAGTTCGTGAGCATCTAAGTAACAGTTAATTTCAAATTTTAAGAATTAAAATATTGTAAATCGTTTAGGTGTTTATGATTTCATTTTAATTAATGATCTCATAAACCAAATTAAATTTATTAGGTTACCTACATAATCATGTTATTATTTCGTGTATTAATTTTCAGTACATAAATTTTACATTTTTAAATAAGTATTTCATTACTTAAATAAAAAAAAAAGTATTTTATTATTATTCAGTTTATGTAATCTCGTAAATCTCACAGAATGCCATGTCAATTTCTATCACGAAATAGAAAACATAAAATTCCGAAAGAAGAGTCACAGCTGGATTTTATCCCAAAATAGGCTTCAAAAAAGAGGTCCAGAATAAAACAAAAAAAGACAATAAAAAATAAACTTTAAAAAAAAGTAAAAACCGACTTCAAAGAAATACTAAAAGGAGTAAAATAATTACCATAATATAAAATTAACAGTTTCAGAAGTCGGTGGCTTCTATTTGCTTCAGTGTAGAGTTGCACCGACTTCTGAAACTGTTAATTTTATATTATGGTAATTATTTTACTCCTTTTAGTATTTCTTTGAAGTCGGTTTTTACTTTTTTTTAAAGTTTATTTTTTATTAAATACGTTTTAGTGTCATAATTTTAACCCCCTCCTTCATAACCCTTCTCTTTGGTTTTGACGTAGTCGTGCATAAAAAGTCCTTTCCGATGATACCTTACACGATATAATGAAAACATTCCAAAGGGGTGGAGGGGAAGTCACGCACCCCCTCCTCTTTTCAAGTAGTCAGTTCCCAACAGCAAATATAAACAAAACAATATTAGTAATTTGAGAATTTTGCTTTGATCCGATGAGGAGTTCCGTTCCATATCTCTGAAGTTCATGGTCTGATCATAACAAAATTTAAATGGGACCAATCGGGAAGTATACCCTTTCGAACAAAAAAAGAATTTTTCAAATCGGTTCATAAATGACGGAGATATGAGGTAACACACATAAAAAATAAAAAAAATAAAAATAAAAAAAAAAATACAACCGAATTGAGAACCTCCTCCTTTTTGAAGTCGGTTAAAAACGCGTATTTGTATTTCTTTCTACTCAAATAAACCAAAATTTAGATTATGATAAAAAAGTCCTACTAGGTATGTAATGTCTGATTATTATAGAAAATAAATGTTAATAAAAAAAAGTCGTAATGGAGTATTTAATTTTGATTTGTCCATATTCGTTACTTTCCATTGTTGTTGATAAAGCCTCTTAGAGTTCCATAAACCGTAATTATAAAATCTTGCCAAACTTTTGCAATAATATCAAGTATTTTTGTATGCAGTTGTGATATCGGTGCCTGAATGTCGCCTCATTAACAACAAACGGCTTGTATAGTTCAATACTAACCACTTTTATTGTGAATTGAAGAGAATTAATGAAGACGTAAAGTGTCAGCTGAAGAGTGTCGCGACCTCTTGATTGGCGCTGATGCATCGAGCAAGGCGGAGGAATGCCACAACAATTTCAAAGTATCACGACGGAAAAAATCAATTGCACTGCATTTTATTTTAACTCCAACTGCTTTGTTTTTGCAAGATGCGCCAAATGATTCTATAATTACTATCACATCTGCATCTTAATATTTTAGTTGAAATTCAACAATAATATAAATAACACAAAGCATCTTGTTGTCAAGACATTTTGCTAAAACGTGACCGGGTGACGCGATTCGTTTCGGACGGTGTATAAGCTTCCTCGTAAAACTGAGTGATGTAGGGCTAGCCCTAACTTGTAGTTGGAAATTTTAAAATAGAATTGCAGTCATGATTTATGGAATATTTATGCCAATATTAGTCATGAAGCATCGTCGCCGCCATTTATCTTTTAATTAAGTTAGATTGTGACACGAGGGCAAAATGTAATTAGATAGCGATGGAAAGATGATTACATTAACTTATCATCCGATGTTTAATTAAACGGTAGTATACATAACATAGTATAGTGTATATTAGTTTGATAATATCCATATTAATATTTATTTGTAGCAGTACTTTTCTTGTAAAACTATTTTAAAGCATCTAAATAAGATCTTAAACGGCAATTAATGTATTTACTATTTATAGTTACGATGCTGCAAACTTTGTAAAACAACATCTACCTCACGCCAAATAATCAAACCAAAAGATTCTCCCAATAAAAAAGTCCTACGGTGCAGATGTGTATCGTTCCGCGTTCGGTATTCACACAACATGAAGCAGGAATGTAGCATTATAGAACTGCGATGCTATCTATCGGCATTTTTTAATCAAATTTAAAATATCACGGAGAGAAATCTAAGACCTCCCGATAAATGATTTGATTATTGTTTATTCCTTGTATAAATAAACGAGTTTTGCTCTCAGCCTCCTTTCACTGATGTCTTTTGGTTTGCACTTAGATCTTGATCGAAGATAAAATAGATCGCAAGATGTCTGCATACTTACAGTGCGCGGTCAGTGAGGCTGGGCCCGAGAGAAAATAAATCTTCAATTGGGTCAATCAAATGCCAGGCTAATGGTACAACGTATTACTTAATCATTATTTGTACCTACTTTCCAATTTCGTTCTTTCGGGAATGATAATGACTTTTACCTGGCGCATGTACAAAGATATCCGCTTAAAAATAAGAGCTGATCTGTGCCAAGATAATAAAAATTTACGAAATAATGCGTTTCATTAGTGGCCCTATTGATTTTAGTTGTACTTGATACTTGGTTCAGCTCAGGCGAAAAGGAACGATAATAGGTATTATATTTATAAGATTATAGAATTAGGATTGCAGTATTTGTATTTCAATATCGACTAATATGTTTTTTGTGTTATTGTTTACAGATGGCACAGTTGATAACTGTGCGGTTGAACAAAGCCGACCAGCAGCCCCTGGGCTTCCGTCTCCAGGGCGGCAAAGACTTCGGCACTCCTCTTTGCGTTCAGAAGGTCAGTAAATAAAACATGTCAAATCAATATTCGGTTATAAATCGAGTCCACTTATTTTAAATTAAAGCTTTGTAATGATAGCCTTCATTACCGCAATTGTGTGAAGCTGGTCTAACTGAATTGTCATACTTATCATAATTTAGCTACTTAATAGTTTTAAGTGAGTTATAAAGATAGTAATCAATTATGCTGTGGACGTAATTATAAAGTCGTAAGGAAGTTAAAACGTGATTTTATTTTACTTTTTGGACCAACAAAACTGAGTAATATAAAATAAATGTTCAGTCGAGGAAGATAAAAAGGAGGTGAACTTATACACCTTTATTTAACTTCTTTTAATAATCCTACTATTATAAAATTATAAAAGTGAAAGTTTGGATGATTTTGAGTTTGTGAATTTGGATGTTTGTTAATCAATCACGCGGATTTGGATGAAATTTGGCACACAGGTAGATACCTATACCATGACCTGGATTAGGAGATTTCCTACAATTCGAGTGAAACCACGGGCAACAGCTAAGTAGTTACACATAAAGAAGAGCTCTTTAGCATATTTATTTTGACAAACAGTTTATAAATGATTATTATTTTAATTTAGTCACAATGTAAGTAGGTATGTTCAGCTTATCGCTTAAAAACACGCGACTAATAATTTTATGAATACAATGAAACTCGATGCGATTATATCTTTGATCTCGTTTTAATGTAACAATAAGAGATTAACCACAAAGTCTACAAACAAGTAGAGAGAGATATTTGCTCTCGTCCACCCACGCGCTTGTGGGACGCGGCAGCGAGCAGCCACGAAGACGATAACCAGCCGACACGTCCGGACGGTTTTTTATTAGACTATGACGATAATATAGACATACACTCTCAAAAACAACAAGTATATAAATGGTAGAAGCTTTTTAATAAACGTTTTTAATTTCATTACCCTCACAAACTCACTCGCGTACCGCGTCTCTATTAGCTTTGTCCTATATAAGTTTCCTGTTATTATAAGTAGTTGTGCATTTGAATTCATCCTATTTTTAGACGATTGCAGAATATCAAATACACATAATTTGTTAGTCATTATAGCCGTTTCATGCACCTATTTTAGCTACACAAAGTGAGCATATAAAGCTTATAAATATAAATTATCAATTGGTAGATTTATGTGAAGTAGTAGGGTAGGTGTGATAGAAAATATAAAAGAATCAAATTCTTAAATGTGATCGTCATTTCTATTTAAAAATAAAATAAACTAATTGGTAACTTTGTAGTCAGGCTAGTAGGTCTACTTAAGTACCTACAAGATACATTGTTAATGCACGATTAGTTATCCGAAGGAGCTTTTACCACTCATTAACTGTTACCTGACCCCATTGAAGCTTGCGTTTGACACTCGTCACTAAGTAACAAAAAATATTAGGAAAATCCTTAAACATGACTTAAGGCATTACAATGCTTTTGTAAACATATATAATTATACACACTTAAACCGGGTAGGTACTTTCAAATACAGGGGTGGCATTGATAGTTACAAAAAATATTGACTTTGGGCATAAGTAGTAAAATTATCTACGATAAAATAAAATGGTGCACTTTAATTTTATTGTATAGCCAACATTGTCAGTTTTCCTATTTTGTAATTCGGTATAGAGGCGACAGCGATGATAATGAAGATATAAAATATACAAGGTTAGTCGGAAAGGGGATACTAATCCGAAAGGGTGCTAAAGTACCCATAATAATGAGTAACTTTTCTTCGACAACTTTCCCCAAAATTCAATAAATTAAGAGAGGATCTAAGATTAAAAAAAAAAAAACGCTAAAATCTATCTATCCTCAGATATGATCAGCTGTATTTTAGGTCTTATTGGGGTCACGGATTAGAAGCTACATTTTCTAAATTCGTAACTAAATCAGGGATGAAGAATTTTTGAAAAAGCTAAAATAAAAATCGTCATGTTGTATTGAAACAAAATTTATCGAATTTTGAAATTTTAACACTTTAAAACCGGCATTACTGATACATTAAGTGGCCCGCGGATTAGTACCCCCTTTCCTACTAACCTTGTATAATTACACCCCTAAGTGTAAGAAACTCTACTCCTAAATGTTGTTACTTTGAAATTGGTTGATAAAACACCCAGTTTACGGTACTTGGGTACCTACTTGAGATTTAAAAGCATTTCTTAAACAAACAGAACATTTGAGACGATCGCACGTTTGACACGGTTCGAATCCATAGGATCATAATTCTTATTGAAAGTGCCTCTCCAATCCTTTAGCTTTACTAATTGCATTGAACAGTAGCTTGCGCCGTCATTCAGAATCTTAGATCCGTGATTTGAAATTGAACTGCGATTTTAAATTATAGCTTCATATTATTTTAACAATAGCTTTGTAAGCGAGTAGAATGAACGAAAGAATCGCGATTAAAATTAGCCTAGTCTACATGTACCTAAATATAAAATGTTAATGAACCCGTACGTTTGCCGTTTTTTACATCATGTAAAACTAGTGATCCCTAACGCGTTTCATAAATCATTTTTTGGATGTATGATTTTTTTTATGAACTTTATGTTATTTATTAGATATGTAGCTAGAGAATAAGAGCTGCTAAATACTGAAGAAAATTTTCGGGAAACCATTCACAAGGTAGTTAATAGATGACTGTACAAAGAACTATGAGAAGAATCAATACTTATGGAGGATACGTCCTTCTTACATATGCACTCATCGCAACAAGTAGGTAAATAATAAGTAGTTGATTTTTAGAGTTCCGTACCCTAAAGGATAGCTAAATGGACCCTATTACTAAGCCTAACCGCGCCGCGCCGTCTGTCTGTCACATGGTTGCATTTTTTTAAGAGTAATTGGTAGATTTTCATAGAATATGTGTTACTATGGCCTCCACTCATGGCAAATATTAAAAATGATAAAAGTCTGAACCCAAAGGGGGTTCTCATACAAGAAATCTGGAAAAAAAACATTTTTTCAACTCATTTGTGCTTGCTTTATCATAAAAACGGTAATTCATACAAGCGTGAAACTTGATATGATTGTAGTGCATAAGTATTAAAAATAGTTTTGTAAAGAAAATGCACGGTACAGAACGCTTGTGCGCGAATCCAACCCGCACTTGGCTGGTTTTTTATCTTCGCCATGAACCGATTGACCGTATACATATCGGGTATGAAGTTTAGCAATGTCAATAGTACATAGATAGCAAACGATGGTATTTGGCCCCCGACGCCAACGGTACTTCTTTAATGTTCATTATGTGTTACTACTTACTTAAGATATTTCGTGATTGTGTTTAGCTAAATGGATGTCAAGCCGATCATGTTCTTCGGTTTATTGAACTTGTATTCTGTCATTATTAAAATTGATTATGAATTTAGTTACCGCGTCGTTTTAGGGGTGTATATGCCGTGGTAAACTTTATAAATTTGAGAAACAATTTTATGATAAGTGATGAGTCCGGGTGCTGTAATTATAAAAGTTACTCGTAGAAACTTATAGGTAATTCTTGAAAATAAAACTACATGTTTTACGATCCATAATACTTATTTGCACTTTTTTACGTTGAAACGTAATGTTGCTTCCAAACAATAAACGATTTTCAGTTACCGTGTTATTGTATTACATGGATATTCATTTTATGCAGTGTTAAAAATAAGATTTGACCTCAATCCTTTTAAACCGGTCATAAAGGTATAACGTATGGTTATTTGTTTTCCTGTGTTCTGTTTACGGTTGAATAACAAAGAAAGAAAATTATACGGGTATCCCCCGCTTAGCCTTCATGCGTTAAAGCAGAAATTGAATATGCACTGTTAAATTAGTTTTTGCAGGCATTTCGCAATTCATTTTAAAGGTTTCTACAAGGAATTGTGAAAGATAATCCTATTCAGACAGGTTTCAAGTTAAATTGCATGTCAACCTGTGGTCGCATGTTCTGGGTCTGTTGCGCCTTATTATATTTTGGTTAATTTTGTTTGACGATAAATAAGCCTAGTATAGGTGTAACAAAAGTTCGTACAACGTATTGTCTAAATGCTCAACCGAATAAGGAATAATGGCGTCCATTGGATTAAGATAGCTTTATATATGAAGTTTTAATTTTTGTTTAAAAAAAACATGCCTACATTCCAGTGCAATGTCTGTATACCTCGAGACTAATTTATAAGCCAGCAATCCCGATTTTTTGCTGATGTGTTTATGTCCACGGCCACGTACCAGTTTCACTCTTATTAACCGGAATCGCGTAGAGCTTGCTGGGCATTGGTTGTTGCGTAACTATTCGGGTTCTGTCGTTTATATGGAACACAATCTGAGTCACGTACTGGCAGGGATTTGTTTTGAAATTGGAACGGCGACCAACGACAACAACGCCTTCTGTGGATTATCGCTATTTGTCTATTCTAATTACATACCACACTGGTTTCTAGCGATAAAGTCTGTGAATATGCGTTCAATCACGCCTCTTATGGATACGTCGAAGGGAATCTAAGAGAATACGTCGAAGAGAATACGTAAAGAGATTGTAAATTAGGCCGCTTATTTTGATTTTTGAGATAAATTGACACAATCAGTTGGATTATGTGACCAAGGACTGATTTTTTAATCGTCAGATAAGTTTTATCTGAAGAATAATTTTGACGTTTTAAAACCAAATAAGTAGGTACAAAAGTATGGAAAATATGTCAGAAACAAGATTTCTGACGATTGAAAAATCGGCCTTAGGAATAATAAATGACACCAGCATCTATCAGTGTTTTGCCTTGACACACCATTGAAATTGAAGATATTGAAATGTCAAGTGCAATGATTGCAGTTGACGGACAGATTAACACATCGTTTGTTATGACGTTGGAGAGTGCAATCGTCTGGTTTAAATTTAAAGCAATGAAAATCTGTGTCCGTGTAGTATCCTAATCTCAAATTGTTAATTATAGTTACAGTAAGATCTCATGGTAGGTGCTATTAAATGAATAGGAATGTCTAGAATGGTACCCTTGTCCCCATCACTATTTAAACGTCTTACCAAAAAAAGTTAGACCTCTTAACATGAAAATTCAATTTCACTATCCGGTGAATAGCTAGCTAAACAAAAAATTTAAGGATGTTAATCGTGCAAGTCGTGGTGTTCACCGGCTGCGTATTTCGAGAGAAGAATGGAAGACAATAAAGAAAACATAATACGACGCGGCCTCGGCCGGGGCGGCGGAATTGCATTTAATTTCTTGTTCTTGTACTTCTGTTGCCGTATATGGGATGTGCGCGTGCGGCGCCGCTCTGAGGACACTCATAGATTGCATGTGTGCTTGTATGGTACAAAGGCAAAAACAAAACATATAAAAGTAACATTATGAGCTAACACCAAAACTCAAGATGAAATCAAGTTACCATTTATCTTTGTAGTTCTTTACATCATCTTGGTCTATAAAACTTATTGAGGAATCGAGCGCGACATGATCACAATTAGAATAGACGACGAGACGCGATGACGCTTCAGATTTTTTTAAAGAATAAATACTTACCTAAATAATATCTGTAGGTATTCTTCTTCTTTTCTCGTGTCAGCACGAGCTATACGATAATAGCTCATGCTGTGGCGAAAAGATTAGCCAGTCAGCAAGGTTGGTAGCCGGGCTGACTGCCCAGGGCGCGCCGGACGTAGGTAGTGTAGGTACCTACTGAAGTATCGTCAGTCGTGGAGGCACGTAGAGCTGTATAGCGTGCTATACAGCTTATAGACAGCTTATAGAGTAAATGTGTACCATTAGTAAGTTGCTATAGAACCCCCAATGCTACTTGAGACTTTTCATGCAGCCCAATATAATTATATCTGTATTATGAGATTATGACCATTAATTTATACTTTTTTCTTCCAGTTTCTAAAATGTAGGGATTTGTTTTTCCGTTTTGTAAGGACCAAAATAAGAACACAGCCAGACGCAAAATGAATCGATTCTGATGTACCCTTTTGATGAAACCAATCACGGTGCGCGTGCTGTCCGTCGTTGAGGAGTTCCATTCTGTATTTTCAAAGTGCTTCATTTACGCATTTTCGCTGACCAAAACCTCAATATACGAACCGTTAAAATTATAGCCATAAAATATTCAGATGATATAATAATTGATATAATAATTACATGCGTTACGAAACTGCAAAACAAAAAATATATAGGCCGTACAATGGCAAGGTGGTATGCAGTTCCACCTGGCTAGCGACCCTCTAGGAATGCAACTTTTTGTGCGCGCAAATTGTTGTAAGGCATGTGCCTCGCCATTTATGTAGCAGATCTATAAAATTAATTCTTTGGCAGGTAGGGTCAAGTAACCAATTACCAGTACGGTACCTAGTGAACGAAGCGGAAGGAAACTTGCTTGAAGTTCGAAGGGGGAGGGAGGGGGAGGAAAATCACTTATGTAGGTACTTATGTCCTATCAACTTGAATGTTGTTATGTGTCATTTTTTACCAGTTGTGGTTGTCGTTTCTACGTGAATCTTATCTGTCGGTATTAATATTGTGATCGTGCTCGTTAAAGCAGTAGGTATGTACTAATCAGTTTTAATTACGATAAACATGTTGCGTATATTTTTTATTGAGAACTGATGCATAAAATAAATACTTATGCTTTAAGGTAAATCGTAGCATTTACGCTTTCTTCTTTATTCTTATTTTTCGGTATTCCATAGTTGTTACTTACAGCAGATGAAAATGTTAATTTAGTTAACTGCATTTTTTATTACATTACTGCATAATTATAATTAGGTATTTGCCTTGTAAACGAACTAATTTAATGGTAGGAAGTGCCTACCTGCGGCCTGTAAGGAATTTGATTATTGAATAACCTATCAAATAAAGAGCGACTTATGATGAGTCATAAATACCTACAGAGTGCTTATGGAATTTGTTTTTTACGGTTTCTAAACTAATATTTCGTTATCGCCACGTTCACTGGTGAAGATGTAGTAGGTACCTACCTACCTACCTATTGCTCAATTTTGGGATAGCCATCGGTACTTTTAGACAGTAAATAACACGAAACGCTGACGCATGTGTTACTTAAGTATTTGTTACGAGATCCGAATAATTAATAGTATTTTAAAGTGCTCATTTGCTCACTAAATATGTAGTCGCCATAAGATAAATTAGTTTTTATGTTATTTTCCGTCTCATTAATTTCTACGCTGGTTTTCTTTACATGGACAAAGTACTTACAACGATATGTATTAATTTATCTACTTAAATAAATTGATTTTTAGCTCGATATCTTTTCTAATAAATACTAGTAGGCGAATACTATGAATATGAGGAGCTCGTGGCTAAATAATTACAGCCGCATAGACCGATCTTCCGGGTTAAGCCACGCTTGCCGAGGTTGGTCTGTGGATGGGTGACCATTTACCATAGCGAGTTTCCTCCGTGCCTCGGAAAGCACGTAAAGCCGTTGGTCACGGCTGTCATTTGTAGATCTTTGACAGTCGTTACTGTTGGTCAGAAGCCAGAAAGTCTGACAACCAGTCTTACCAAGAGTATCGTATTACCCAGTTACTGGGTTGTGGAGGTCTGATAGGCAGTCGCTCCATGCAAAATATTCAGCTGCATCCGGTTCGACTGGAAGCCGACCCCAACATAGTTGGGAAAAGGCTAGGCAGATGATGAGGTAAATACTTACTATGAATCTCTCAGAATTGTTATTTTGTTCTTATAAGAATGTGCCTACCTACATTGTACGTGTACCTACACACCTTTAATCTAGTGTTTATCATATGTACTCAATTTCTCTGGAATGTAAACATTGGTACCCCAGCTGGAATTTAGCCTAGTTGTATGCAGTTATTTATATACTTGACATTGGTCAATCTGTGCCACGCGTACTCGAGTCACAAAACTAAATATTTTAAAGCAGCTTATTAGGTATATGATACACTTTAGCAAATGTTCCTACCAATCATAGAAAATCTCTTAATTCAATGCTCGCGGTTTTTCTGAATTCGTTTTTTTTATGACCTGCAACAACGATCCTGCACTGGAAATGAAATTCTTAAAAAGAGATGATAATTTGAAGGATTCATTGTAGGCCAAAAATATTGTTATATCTGTATTAGAGATTTGGTAGAAAAAAATACTAAAATACCTATAGCGTTTTAATTATACATTACTAGCTGTACCCGCATGCGTTGCAATGCACTTTTTCCTACTTACTACCTACCTACTACCTACCTACTACCTACCTACTACCTACCTACTACCTACCTACTACCTACCTACTACCTACCTACTACCTACCTACTACCTACCTACTACCTACCTACTACCTACCTACTACCTACCTACTACCTACCTACTACCTACCTACTACCTACCTACTACCTACCTACTACCTACCTACTACCTACCTACTACCTACCTACTACCTACCTACTACCTACCTACTACCTACCTACTACCTACCTACTACCTACCTACTACCTACCTACTACCTACCTACTACCTACCTACTACCTACCTACTACCTACCTACTACCTACCTACTACCTACCTACTACCTACCTACTACCTACCTACTACCTACCTACTACCTACCTACTACCTACCTACTACCTACCTACTACCTACCTACTACCTACCTACTACCTACCTACTACCTACCTACTACCTACCTACTACCTACCTACTACCTACCTACTACCTACCTACTACCTACCTACTACCTACCTACTACCTACCTACTACCTACCTACTACCTACCTACTACCTACCTACTACCTACCTACTACCTACCTACTACCTACCTACTACCTACCTACTACCTACCTACTACCTACCTACTACCTACCTACTACCTACCTACTACCTACCTACTACCTACCTACTACCTACCTACTACCTACCTACTACCTACCTACTACCTACCTACTACCTACCTACATGATGTCGAACGGGATAAAAAGTATCCTATGTCCTTCTCCTGGCTCTAAACTACCTCCCTGCCAATTTTCAGCTAAATCGGTTCAGCCGTTCTTGAGTTATAAGTGAAGTAACTAACACGACTTTCTTTTATATATATAGATATGTATTTTATAGCAATCGATCAACCATTTGATTCTAAGATACTGGTAGAATTTAAAAACAAACGTGCCAACGTGCCTTACAGACAGACAGCTGTTTTGGTAAAATGTATGTAAGTACATTTTAAAATTCCATCTATATTTAACTTTAAACAATGTCAGTTTTCAAATTGCCGACGATAGAAAAAAGTTGGCATTTATTTAACGAAGCGATCCAGGCAAGCTGCGCTTGCGCTGATCTCAGGTTGACGTCATCACAGCAGTTTCCTTCCGCACCCCGCTCTCACCCCGCATTCTATATAACATTTTTATGTAGATATTGGCGTTTAGTAAGTAACGTAACCACGTATGTATGTACTAGGCAAATAGTTTAGAAATATTCGTATGTGTTTAGGAATCAGGGTCAACCTATTTCTTCACATAGGTATCTGTAGGTACAGAGCTAGTTCTTGTAAAACGTGACTAATTTGTATGCACATGAAGACTGTTTATTCCATTAAGTATTAAAGTAATATTATCAAATTAATTGAAATAATTTTAGACTTGTTATTTACACATTTTCCGTGAAAAATATTGACGCATTGGTGATCATTCATTGACGTGTAAACAACAAAACGAATACAACTAAAAATAACGATGCTCAAAATTAATAGGTTAATTATATTTAAATTATTTTTATGTTCACGATTTTAACTCGTGTGGTTAGTGTAACGATGTGAATGAATAGATGGAGATGAAATTGTGAACTGTTTTTGTTTCGAAGTTGTTGATGATGCGATTTGAGATTATGACTGTGTTCTGCCTAGAGTGCCTAGCCTTTTCCCAGATATGTTAGGGTCAGCTTCCAGTCTAAGCAGATGCGGGTAAATACTACAGGTATGTGTGCTGTGCTCCGTAACTCAGTTACTGGGCATTGCCGATATCCTTAGGCTGGACCGGTTGACAGGCTTTCGGGCTTCTGACTACCCGTACCTACCGACTGCCATTGGTATTCGTATGACATCCGGAACCGATTATTTATCGTGCTTTCCGAGGCACCGATGCGATTTGCGAGTGTTCCATAAAAAGAAACCAAGAAAGAGAACTATCATCAAGATAAACATGTAAACTATAATCTTGTTTACTTGTTCTCATATAAATACCGTGGCCATACACTGCACGGAAAATCTTAACAAACAATAAGAAAAGTCCTTACCATCATCCTAAAGTTCAGAAGTTTTAAAGTCGGATTTTGAAAACCCAAACTGTCATCATGCAATGAGACACGAATCCAAATGAATGAAAAACTAAAGAAAACCAGAAAGAAACCTTGTTATTATTTTTGAGGTTTTTCTTCTTTACACCCAAACTATACGACAATCAGAAATTACGGACAGAGTGACAGACAGTTTTTGGATAGGTAACTTAGTACCTAATTGGGTGACGGTGGCCAGTCGCTTCAAGAAAAATACTGAAATGCATGTTATGTGCACATGGACCTATTTAGATTGGAAAGAGACCGTTGGAGAAAATGCATGTAATGATGGTCGTTTTCTTTTTTTTCTCATCTAAAGTTCTTTTCCATCAGGTGAACGGTGGTAGTGCAGCAGAGCGCGCTGGTCTACAGGCGGGAGACGCGCTGATCCGCGTTAACACGACGGACGTATACCTGTTACGTCACCAGGAGGCACAGGACGCTATCCGCGCCGCTGGGGGTAACCTCGAACTTACTGTACAACGGTAAGGATTCCACATTTTATAAATCACCTAAAGAAGAAGACCATTATCGATAATAATTATATCCCATAAAAGAAAATTGGACTGAAACCCAAATTAACTTAAATATTCGGCAACTTTCCGGTAGAAATTATGATTTGATTCATGATTTTCAAGTTGGTAGAAACAGAAAGTTTTACGTAGAGATCAACTACGATAACATGGCACGCCCTTCCATTGACACTGCTAGTAAAATTGTGTGAGATAGAATATTTACAACGTATCATTCATTTGGTATGTCTACACCCGTGCTCTTTCCTGTTCATCTTGCGCTTTCAACTTTCAATTCCTCTTGCGTCCAGCGCATGCAATATTGATTGCCATAAGACTCGAACTAGTATTAGGGCATGCGCTATGGCGCTTCAGGCATGCGTAAAACGAAAGCGCAAGATGAACATGAAAGCGCACTGGTGTAGACATAGACATACCAATTCACTTTAATTATGCAATGGTCGAGCAATAAAACTAATAATTAACAAACCCAAACATGGTGACTTGTTGGGGTTCCTATGCACATACACATTGAGTACAGATGTTGGATTGGAGGGGCGTGCCATGTTATCGTAGTTGATTTTTAACGTGAACGCCCAGAATTCATCAAAATTGGATAAAGAAAAAAACAAAACTGATTGAATACGTAGATCCTATACCTATTCACTGGATATTTTAATAAGAGATTATATCTGACCCGATAAGGAGGAGGAGGAGCTCGTGGCTAAATAATTACAGCCGCATAGACCGATCTTCCGGGTTAAGCCACGCTTGCCGAGGTTGGTCTGTGGATGGGTGACCATTTACCATAGCGAGTTTCCTCCGTGCCTCGGAAAGCACGTAAAGCCGTTGGTCCCGGCTGTCATTTGTAGATCTTTGACAGTCGTTACTGTTGGTCAGAAGCCAGAAAGTCTGACAACCAGTCTTACCAAGAGTATCGTATTACCCAGTTACTGGGTTGTGGAGGTCTGATAGGCAGTCGCTCCATGTAAAATACTGATATTCAGCTTCATCCGGTTCGACTGGAAGCCGACCCCAACATAATTGGGAAAAGGCTAGGTCGATGATGATCTGATCATCTGACCCGATAAGGTCTATGTCATAAGTGTGTGTTTAGTCTTTCGTATGTCAAAAACATCAATATCGATATGACTGATCGTTCTCAATCAATATTCTTCAGTTTTTCACTTCTATTATTATATTAGTAACCTCTAACAACAAATCTTCGTTCATTTATCTTACTAGCGGGGGCGGCACTTGGCGTCCTGCCGTCACTCCGACTGGTAGCCTGCCGAGGCCAGGATCGAGATCCATCGGAAGCACTCCAACACTCGTCACCAACACCTCCCTTAAGGCCACGCCACAACCCTCACGCGCCTTCGGCTCCGGTCACAACAATGTTGCCAAGCCTTTTGGTTACGTGAGTATAAGCATATAACAATCCAGTATTGACAATAGAGATTAAATACATAAGTGGTACCATGTCGTAGGTTTAGTATGATCTCGTCTGCAAATAGACCGTAATGTCACTTATTCTCGTGGGAATATTTAGATAATACCTGTCATGAAAATTTGCAGCAACTACAGCAGCACGTTAGTACGTTTTTCCTTTATTTTGTGGCGGACGACAAAGACCTAATTTATTTTCTTTTGGATATTTGGCAGCTGTTGCAGACTACTGATGATATCGATTAATAGCTAAAACGTTTTGGTTACAGATGAACGGTAACGACTCAGTGAAGAGCATAGTGAACAAACAATACAACACCCCAGTCAATATGTACAGCGATAAGACGATCGCGGAAACTCTCTCGGCACAGACTGAAGTGCTCGCGGGCGGCGTACTCGGGTAAGACCGTTTTGGAGACCTTATTCAATACTTGCCGATAAACAGCGGAGAGCTCAATAAACCTAACGTGAAACAGCTCTTCAGATTGGAATCTAAACATTCGGATTTTTAGAGCGTTTTCCTAGTTGTTTTTGTAGATTCTGTCCGCACTCTCATCCGCGTAAGACAGAAAACGTTTTAAAACTTTACTGGCAAGTAGTGAAACTGCTGCTACATGCAAATTGCATTATGTTTTAACAGCACTCAATCATAATTTTGGATTAAGCACATGTCTGGAACGGTCCTAAGATGTCCCAGTTTGTAGCTTAGAGATATGATTTTTTGGTAACAATGCTAACTTATGTTATGTTAATCCCTCATACAGTATTATTCCCTGAATATCAAATATTTCTTATCTAAAATATCTTTTGTTATCACTTAATGTACATTCTATTAAACTCTCAATCACCGTAATTATAGACACAATAGATAAGACAATTAAGTGTCGTCCTGGGACGACGGGCGGTACGCAACCGGTTAATAAGTATTTACTTAAAGTATAATTTTTTTGATTACTAAATTCCTGTTGTCTGTGATTGACAGAGTGAACTTTAAGAAGAATGAGAAGACATACGACGCAGAGAAAAGCGCTGTTTTCAAGGTTCTGCAAGAGGAACAGAACGACCCTGAGCCAGGTATAAAGAATAATCACCTTTATAATATTACAGAAAGCATAAAGCAGAAAGGTATTTCACACATAAAACACGGGAGTATTTACGTAGATAATGTTTGGCAAGGCAGCCCAACATTATGAATTTCCGCTCATTAAAAAGGGTTTATAATGTATAGGTGAATCAGGTTCTAAAAATGATAACATAATTTAACAATTTGATACCAACTTATGTTAAAATGTATCTTTGTATACAAATTTCCAAACTAGAAAGTAGAAACAATGAAAAAGTCACATGTCGAAATTAATTAACCTCTGAATTGGCATAGTAGTCGAACCCGTGGGCCCGACAGCCGCCCCGGCTGCTCCGGTGAGCGGGCTCCGCCACGTGCAGGCGCCCGTCACCCGGCCAGACGCTCCCATCAACAATACCGGAGGCTTGCCCCCCGGACAGAACATTTGCGAGGAGTGCGAAAGACTCATCACGTAAGTCGGACGAAACGCGCGGGCCGACACGGTAGCACATATCGCAAGCTAAATTTGGTTTCGAATTTGGGGTTCGTATGTTTAGGGTATTCGAATAAGATAAAAATTATGACGAGATTTTTTGCGTACTAACTTCTAATTCAGATTCGCGATTGAATTTCCGAACATCGAAATTTTGGGTTATCTGGTAAGCTGTGTCGTCGAGTTGTAAATAACCCGATATTGCGGGCCAGCAGAGCCTTCTCACTTTTACTCACGAGCGAGCGTGGCGCGCGCTGGCACTCCGTGCAGCCTGCACCGCACGCACCGCTCGCGCTCGCGCACGCCGCGCGTGGCCAGCACGCCGCAGCCGCCGCTCGTGGCGCGCGCCTGCGCCGGCACGCAGACGCCGCAGGAGCAGCTGGCGCCCGAGCCGCCGCACCGGCCCAGCATCCCCATGGGCTGCCACGAGGTGCTGCCCGACGGCCGCATCGCGCTGGGGGCGCCCGCGCTGCCGCAGCCGCGCGACCATCTACCCGTCGTCAACGACACCCCCTATTGCTCCGACTGTAATCGCTACATTATGTAAGCGACGTCCCACGGAATGTCTTGACGTGTTTGCGACCGTGTCGACCTGTGCACTAGCTCTATCGTGTAGATTAAAAATAATTCGATGTGATTCCTTCGTGTTGCGACTCCTCCCTCTTTTTGTTGTAAATATTGAAACGGCATCGCAGGGAGACGTGACATGTAAGTTAGTACACATATCGTGTTTTAACGAAACGACTATCTACTTTCCATTCCGTTCTCGTCACGATATTTGTGCTAAAAAGCTCAATTCATCATTCATTAATTAATTGTCCTCATCTATACCTACTTTCATACTTTAAGTAGTTAGGCAGAATGAAATAATGTATCAGCGCCACTGTATATCTTCACTCAGCATGTCCTCACTTCGCTATCCATATTATTTAGATCAGCACCAGTGTAATTTTGTGTGGCAGATTGGTGGATAAGCACGAACAAGTCGGTGAGCATGTTTGTAGCACGTAACAAGTATGTTATATTCAATGTAAATTTTTACATCTGTATATAAGCACAAAAAGATTTTGAATGAAAAAATAAAATATTATGACATTTTGATCTTCATCCTTAGCTTGACTACATCAAATCTTTAGTGCGTTTTTCCCCCGCTGTCGACTGACGAGTGCTTGTATGTGATAGCGGTGTGTTCGTGCGCATCAAGGACAAGAACCTGCACGTGGAATGCTTCAAGTGCTCAACGTGCGGCACTTCACTCAAAAATCAGGGCTACTACAACCTGAACGGGAAACTTTACTGTGACATCCACGCTAAACTCGTCGCACGCAACAACCCTCCCGCGCCACATCTTGAACCTGTTACCGTACCTCCGTGAGTTCATCTTGTCATTCTTTATCATCAAACAGAGGTCTACTTTGATTGTGTACTATATTTATACTTTGTAGATCAACATTGATATTTAGGATACTTCATAACTTGATAATCTAATTTGTTTTTTTTTTTAAATTTAATTTCCGCATTTTCAGTGGATAAAATATAGTACAGAATTAGAGTTAGGTCCTGTCAAGGAAGCATTCAGACGTTCACTTTCCTCAAACGATTTTCATGCACAGTGGTAGCCGAATCCCTACCAACACGTACTCGACTCCGCTCCCGCCGCTGGCGACCAACAACTACACAAACGGATCCTCATCGCTCTTTAGCGTAAGTACCTTAATAATTAGCGTATTTAGGAGTACAGTATCTACAACACATTGAGTATTCTATGTTCCGCCCGTCGTTTTGTTTTGTATTTAGGTACCTTTTCATTTTAATTATTCCATTACAAAAACGGGCTAATAATTTGTGATAGTATATCTTTCTATTTTTGATTCTTCAATCCCTATAATATTGATTTACAACTGAAGCATAATTGTTTGCTACGCTCACGTACAGCCATCAAGCAACCTGTCTGGCCCGAAGCCCTTCGGCTCGTCCATCGGGTCAGCATACTCGCCGTCGTTGTCCCCGCGCTCGGCCCCGATGTCGCCGGCGCGGCCAGTGATGGCGCCCGCTCCCGCAGCTGCTCCCTTGATGCAGTCTGCCGCTCCAGTCTCGGCTCCTCAAGCAGCGGCACCCTTCGCGCCCAGTAAGAGAGTTACTTTTGCCGTATGATCTTTGAAGTATGACATCTAAAACTGGCACAGTGAAGTTCTAATACCTAATGTACCTTGTCTTGCCGCGATTTACGCATAAATTCTGCAGAATTTAAAATACATCGGTACCTAACTAACTTAGGTATATACAGTTCTTGTATTTGAATAAATTGTGGAAGTTTTGGATGTAAAAAATGTAGGTAGCTCATCACCTACGTATGTTGAAAAAATAAATATAGGTACATAGGTAATGAGTTTTAAGTATGCAGTGACTAGGGAGGTGATAAAAACGTTTACGTTTCTATTAGCACATATTTCATATAGCTATGTATTATACCATAATACATTATGTAATACATGTCCCTAAGTTTGGTAACATTTATTTTTATATATTATTTACATTGTTTATGTTTTATACATGTAAGTATTATCTTAGAAATTTTATATTGATCTAGATACTAAATAGAAGACTATTGTCATGGATTCATTTCAAATTATTATCAACATTATATCGCATTTATTAAATGATTTTCATGTTTTAAAATATAATAATGATAGTCCCAAGCAAATCGAAAACCATTTCAACATACCCATTATGTACCTATGTTACCTTTCATGTTGATATCACTACATGGTAGTTATGAAAGATACTAATAATAAATATTCATGGGAATGATTCCTCTAGTCAGCATTATAGGTATTACCCAAGATGTAGATCTTTAGGAGACATTAAATACATTCTTGCCATTATTTTTACTGTAAAAGCACTCTTGTGTTAAGCATTATTCACCCACCTAGTTCTTTACTTATCCGTTCATAGTGATCGTGATATATTATGTAAAATAAAGCATCTATTAAAAGTAAATAAATACGGGTGTAAACGAATTCATGTAATTCCTTAAAACCACCTGATCTATTACTGGTATAGATTAAACCAGAAAAGGACGATGCAAGATTTAAAAAAAAGTTTTTGCCTTACTGTAATGGTAAAGTAAAATAAAACAACTTTTTTTGTGTTGGTACCATTTGATGCCACACATAAATGAATGGAAGTTCGGCGACAACCCGGGTGGTCACGACTAGTGCGACATCGCTCCGCACTATCAGTAACTGGGGTCGCTAAAATCTAGCACTTAGATAAACATAGAATAGAATTTTAAAAAAACTGATAGAATCCCATGCAGGGTCAATCTGTGTCACCAGTAGATCAAGAGGTTTGAAGAAATTACGCAAATTCGAATACATTCTGTATAATATCTTACAACTACTGTAAACGAAATTGAATATTGGTATTTAATAATTCAAGACAATTATTTGTTTTCGACAGAGACCCCAGTTTCCCTTTTTAAAGGTAATTTATAAATAGGTGCAGTAAAGCTTCTTTTAGCTATTAATTGATAATATGTATATAGTATACAAATATGTGTGAATGTGCTACGCGGGAAGCCAATATCCATGGCAGCCGCCGCATTAAAATAACTACTGCCCTGGCACTGTCGAGTAACGCGTCACTTCATAAATTAATAGTACTATCAAATCAATCTTTAACTTTCTGGCTTCTTTAAACAGTTTGTTATTAGTGAATTAGTTTACACCAATCTACGTTAAGTGGCTTCTTCAATTTTACTAATATTTACTTTCATCTATTTTCTCCCCTTCAATTACCTTTCTAACACTATAATTAACTAACAGCACAAAATGTAAAAAGTATTGTGTGGCCCCCACCTGCAAATCCCTCTGATGATGAACCGCCAAAGTATGAACCACCAAAGTATGAACCGCCAAAATATGAACCAAGTATGAATCCCGTGGCACCCGCATGTGTCAAAGAACAAATGTCGCGGCTGGTAAACAAAATAAATCCCGATTCTGAATCTAAGATTGCGGAAGTTCAACAATCTATGGAACAATTTGTAGCATCCTCGAAACAAAGAGAAGAATTTTCATCTAGCGTTTCATATGCTTCTGCTGCTATGTCTGCTATGACAGCAACTTCTAAATCTGAATCTGTTGTACAAAGTAAACAATCGCAAGTAATGCAAGAATCAACTAGTCGAACTATTCAGTCATTCTCTCAGGAATCTTCGGAATGCCAGAGTACAACTGTTTATCAATCACAAACATGTCCACAAAAATCGTTTAAGAGTCCCGTGGATAACGTTGAAAACATCAATAAGGTACAAATGATTGAATCCAAAGAACATATGCAGTCAAAACTCGCCGCAGAAGTACAATCAGCAAACGTATCAGAGCCCCCAAAAGAAAAAGATAAGGCGCAAATTGTTCAAACCACCGATATGAAAGTTGAATGTGATAGTGGTAGTGATATGCAAGGAACTAAAAATGTGAAAACAATGGAAAAGCTTGAAGTCGATAATGAAGCTGTTATCCAAAGGGAAACCGAGCAAGTAAAGTTAAATCAACAAAATGAAGCGAGCGAAACACAGGATAAAACAAAATCAGAGAATAAAATTATAAAAAAATCCAATATAAATGTGGAGGCTTCCACGATGGAGACATTGCAAACCAGTACGAATCAGGGTGCAATTTATCAAAATGTTCCAGGATCTATGGTAGAAGCACTGACAACCGCGCCGGATCGCCCATATTCACCTTTGCCTACACCACCACAGCCTATAAGTATTATTGGCCAAACTACTGCAGACGATAAAACGGTTCAACATTGTTTAGAAGAAAAGTCCGAATTAAAAGAGTCTTCCGAAATAACGAGTATGCAGTTACCAGCACAGCCTTCTCCGATGTTTTCACAAGAAAAGCGTGGCATAACACCAATACCACCTATAAAGACATATAATCCTCCTGAAAAGGTTGCACCTCCTGTACCAATGCCTGCAGAGACAAAACCATATATTCCACCTGATTTCAAAATTATTATTGAACCTAAAGAACCTCGTGAAGCAACAGCCTCACCTTTGATAGATGCTCTAACAACAGCGCCCGATAGGCCGTTCACGCCCATAATGACTCAAGATCAAAATCAACCAATAGAAAGAGGATCCCTAAGAGATGCATTAACTATCGCTCCGGATAGACCTTACAGTCCTTTTGGCGCCACTACTACCCAATCAAAACAATACATGACAAGTACTATTTCAAACGTGACTGAAACAAATTTATCTGATATCGTGAAGCCAATAGCCACTCAAACATTAACTCAAATGACAGATCAATTGCATTCTGAGTTTTCAGCTATGCAAAACACATGTAATTTGCAGTCGTCTTCCGAAATGTCTGCATTTAGACCAGTACCTAAACAAGTATTCCCCCCGCCACAGCCCGAAGAATTTTGTAAGCTTACAAACTTTCCTCCCATTAGCAATGAATTGAAAACCAGCTTTACACAGGCTACCAAAACAAAACAAGAAACAACTTATTCAGAATCAATGATGATGCAACAGTCTTCACTTTCGACCAGTATGGCCACCCAAGGTTTTTCATCGGTTAAAAACGCTCAAAATTATTTTGAACAATTAGACAAAAAGGAATGCCTAACTTCAACAGCAGTTAGATCTAAATCAGGATTACATAGACCTGATAGTATTCCGCCTTATCAGAGAAATTTCGAACAGCTACCGTCACAAAGAGGAATTTCTCCAGATATGTACAATGCACCAGCAGTTCTGCAAAGACCAGTCACACCAACAACTAATCCACCAACTAAGCCAAAAGAAAAATC
The DNA here is from genome assembly GCA_905220435.1 of Amphipyra tragopoginis. Taxonomy (NCBI): domain Eukaryota; kingdom Metazoa; phylum Arthropoda; class Insecta; order Lepidoptera; family Noctuidae; genus Amphipyra; species Amphipyra tragopoginis. Next base: position 17,257,297 of record HG991997.1, read on the forward strand.
ACTGGAACCAATTCCATCCTACACAATGCCCCAAGTACAAGCCCCAAAGGTTCCACAAATTAAAACACCAGTTCAACAACCTCCTGTACAATTTCGTAAAGATACTCCTATTACCATGACATTTCAACCAGTAACAGATGAGAACTTTATGAGAGTATCACCGTCCCGCAGCCGCCCAACCACACCTAGTTTAATTAATAAACCAGCGCCTATAATACCCCATTACCAGATGAATTTAGTAACAGTAGAGCATTTGGCTCCAGAGAGTCATTTGTATGAGCCTTCTAGTCGGGAAGCTAGTAGGTCCCCTACACCGAAACCGCGATCCCGCTCTCCCGCCCAAGGACCTCCTCCTAATCCGTTAAAAGCACAAGCACCACGTATCAAAGAATCTATTCCGCAATATTATTCGACTGAGACATTTAGTCCGCAAGATCCTTCAAATTTGCGAAAACAACATGAAAGGGATCAAAGAGATTTCCAAACCGCTGCAGAAATATATAGTACGAGTGGTAGTAAGAACTGGGAGCAAACCCAACCGTCAATGGTGAAAGAGCAGAGACATTCAAATGTAGGATACAAAAGCGAAAATTACGCAAAGGGCGATGTTAAATTTAAAGAAGACTCTGTAATTCAAGAAAATTACGGTCAAAGACAAATGCAGTCTCAAAACGTTATTGAACAAGGCAGTACCACTGTACATACGACCAGAAAAACCTTTGAAGAATTCGAAAGAACGCAATCTGCTAAAGTTGTAGAAATCAGAAAGGGAGGTTCATCAATTTCTGGGGCATATGAGAATATGGACTCTAACATTCGGCCTTCCAATATTAACCCAAAGCAAATTTTTCCACCTCCTATGATGAGTTTGCCACCTACACAACAGAGTTCATCTCTTAACCTTACTAATCAAAATATGACATCCGCCAGTAGAACAACAGACAAATATGATCCAAAGCCTTCGATTTCTGGTGCTAACCTAGGTCCAGTGTGTGATCCTACCCCATCGACAGGTTCGAGTGTAGGAGCTGCCGGTCGTGGCAAAACTTTCGGTGTATCATCTGCCCCAAAACGAGGAAGGGGAGTTTTGAATAAAGCTGCGCTGCCCGGCTCCCGTGTGCCACTATGTGGTTCCTGTAATGGGAATATTAGGTGATTGAAACGTAAAAGACTGTGTTAGTGTTTTGGGTGTTGCATGGATTACAAGTGTGAAAACGTGTGTGATTTTTGTATGACTTTATTTTCATTAGTGTTTTTTCTACTACTGATTTCTGTGTTCGTATTTAGAAACTGTTACTTTACACTAGTTATGCACTAACTTAACCATATAATAATTCTGCTTTTAACTGGTTTGTATATTATTTTGATTTTCTAACAGCTAATGAACCGCTGACTACAGGCAGTCCTCACAAAACGGAATACAAAAGTCCAGCAGAAGAACGGCTTATTAGAAAAATGGCTAAAATGGCTCTGAATGGTTATGAAATTGGCATACAGAGAAAAATTAAGCCGGCTGACCACATCCAGTCAATGGCCGATAAAATACAGGACACCGTTGTTACTAAACACCCTCTGAATTCAGATAATTTGCCTTCGGGAGAGAATAATTTGACTAAAACTGTAGAACGAACATATAAGACACATGATAATATTCAAAGCATTGGTGATAAAATTAAGGAAACTATTAAAAACAACCATCCAACAATTGAATCCATGTCTAAGCCCAACATTTTAATACCACCACCACTGCCAAATTCGCCGATACCGACATTTAACGTTCACAGTACTCCAATTGGCCATGCGCTAAATACCAATGGTGACAAAAAGAAATATGACACTATCCCCAAAACCCTAAGCGCCAGTCTAGTTTTGGATGATCGTTTAATTAACAATAACGAAAAGTCTCATAATGGTAGTGGTTACTCAAGTAGTGAAGACTCGCAAAAAGATAAAATTGAACATAGCTACATGGGTACATTACGAAAGACTGGATTAGATAAATCTTCTTTTCTTAATAGTATGAATGGCTCTACTGGTACGAATGCTAATCATGACGTTAAATCAGAATTGAAGTTTGATGGCACTTATTCAAATACTCTAACCAAAAGAAAAATATTTGAAAAAACCGATACAGGTTCTTATAATTCACTAAACAATCTTTCTAAAGCAAGCGATAAAGCTAATAATATAACCGATACAAACATTTGGAACAAGTCTAATTCTTTTGAACAAACTTCTAAGGCAGAGAGTGGAACGAATACATCTACACAGCAAGATGAAGAACTCAATAACAAGAAAGAACTTCCTAATCAATTACATAATAATTCACTTTATACATTCAAAACTTCTACTAACAATAATGCTAATACGAATAGTCATGAACAAAGTAACGATTACGTCGATAATGCACACGCTGACGAAATAAAAAACTTATCGGATAGCGATGAAAAGCAACACCAGAAAAACACAGAGGAAGAAATAGTAGTTAGACGTAGACAAAAAAAAATTTCAAGAGACGATGATGGTAGAAGGGACTCGCACATTATCGCACGTCCTTTGAGCACAATCCAATGTGCAGACGTAGCAGAAGGACTTTATCCCGTATGCCACAAATGTGACAAGGCTATAACCAGGTAACGTAATTTTACTATGGAAACATACAATATAATATTAAGAATTCCGCAAGTTACACTTCAAGTAAGTTACTGAAAACGATTGTCATTTTTGATAAACCAAGCACGATTGTTGTTTGTTTTTCTTTTTTAACATGATTAACCCATAGTTTTGACAAATAGGTCGTTCAGCTAAATACCCTTATTTCTGATCGATTTAAGATTAACAAATGGTTTATTTTAACAGGGGACCGTTCATTACGGCTTTGGGCCGCATCTGGTGTCCCGAGCACTTCATTTGCGTGAATGCAACGTGTAGGCGTCCACTTCAGGACATCGGTTTTGTTGAAGAAAACGGCCAACTCTATTGTGAATTCTGTTTCGAACAGTACATCGCGCCTGCCTGCGATAAATGCCACGCCAAAATTAAGGGCGTAAGTACACAAAACCGAGGAACTAAATAATTCTTAGAGAAAATAATATGTGCCTTCTTACTCATACCATTACAATTACAGGATTGCTTAAACGCTATCGGCAAGCACTACCATCCAGAATGTTTCAACTGCGTCTATTGTGGAAAACTGTTCGGAAATAATCCCTTCTTCCTAGAAGACGGTCTGCCATATTGTGAAGCTGGTATGCATTGGATACTTTTGAACAATAAATCAGACTTCAAATTCTTCAAATGAGATTTTACGAGTTGACTATTTCACAGATTGGAATGACCTGTTCACAACAAAATGTTTCGCTTGCGGCTTCCCGGTGGAGGCAGGCGACAGGTGGGTCGAGGCGCTCAACAATAACTACCACAGTCAGTGCTTCAACTGCACGGTGCGTATGATGAGACTCCTACTAAAAAACACTTACACACACATACACGTTACATCGTATACGAACGACTTGTTTGTTATGTATTATTCAAAGGAATATTTTCATAAGTATATTCTATTAAACAATTTACTTTATAAAGTTTGTATACAGTTTTTCTATAGTTTTAAATTTTATCAAAATTATAAAATACATAAAATAGTCCATTTATCCCAGTGCTCACGCGCAATGCCTACTTGTTTCTATATTAAAGATAATATAAGTATAAATATGGCGTACCATAATTTGAACGACGCTATAATTTATGTATGTCAAACAACTTCATACGTAACATAATATCGATAAGATTTAATGTACATAATTTTATAAGCTGCAGTAGATGCTATTGACACCTATTGAGACTGATCTGCACATTTCAAGCGCGTTACATTACAAGATTCATTTAATTATAGCATTTGCCCTATAACTAATCCATATAAATATCCGAGAACTTATACTTACATGTTTGGAAATCCTTTAAAGGTTTATTATACTTTACTTTAAATAATACTGATATAATCATGCATTCAGAAGCACATTCATTAAAGAATATATTTTGAAAATGATGGAGTAAAAATTATTTGAAGAATAGCAATTTTTATCAATCTACCCACGTCTTTATACAAAGCTCGTCATACGCTGCCACAGTGCTCCCCCTTTACCAATAACCGTGATCTTGTGTGTGCGTTCATTAAAATTGTATTATCATATCTGTATGTTTAACAACTGAGATTTGTACTATGTATATATATTTAATTAATATATTCCCAACTTCCCAAAGTGCAGGAAGTTTTCATAGCGTGTTTTGATCCATTTATTTATCATTAATTATCAATTGTAGTTACCACCTGGTATAATCTGCTTGTAGAAATGCTTCCATGAAACGGTTTGAGTAGTTTTGGCTATTTTATGTATTTTATGACTACAATTTAATTATGTTTAACTGATTGTTAGTTATTACTAGTGTTGTCATGTTTGTTTTTAGATGATTAAGGGCCTATGCACATGGCGTCTTTTCTACGCACCGTCAACGCGCGTTTCCGTCAAACTCCATACATAAAAAATTACAATGACGTTTTTTAAGTATGAAGTATGACAGAAACGCGCGTCGACGGCGCATTAAAAATACGTCGTGTGCACAGGCTCTAATATGTTTTGTATAAGACATACTTAGATATTTAAGAATTGGTATTTCAATCGTAGTATATAAAGACAAGATGAGATCATACCAAATAATACGAATCAAATAATACATTCATAGTCATTTTGTTTTTCCAGAGATGAGAATTAATTTTTATTGTGTATGTTATTTACAGGTGTGCAAAAAGAACCTCGAAGGACAGAGTTTCTTTGCTAAAGGAGGTCGACCTTTCTGTAAGACACACGCCCGCTAGAAGTCCTCAGCAAATAATTTATAACTCTGACACTGTTTACACGACTACTACTTTTCGCCCCGTCTCTCCTTCTCCCATTACGCCTCCTCTAAACACGCCCTCACCACAAAGAACAAGAAAGTTGGAAACACCCCTCCACTTTGATGGAGGACTGTTTTCCGACATAAGAAGTATAGATGGAAAGCTACTCAGCAAGGTGACCGTAGATCGAGTTCAAAGTTCGTCACGACATGACATCACTGATTCGCCGAGAGTCGTTACAGATGGGAATAATTACGTCGACGATATCGTTAAAACAGAAACGATTACAAATGAAAATGTTATTACGGTTAAATTCACCCCCGTGCCGCCAGAACTCGATTCTCCAAGATTGCTGACACCGTCTCAGATGTACAGAATTCATCAGAAGAGTCCTGTCGAATACATCAAGGACAATTTTGAAGATTTACAAAGCTATAAAATTGTAAGTTCATTGTGTAAGGAGAAATTATTTGAAAAGGATAATTTGGAACCAGAATCGAATGAAGGCAGGATATCAGAGAGACTTGATGTTTTTGTGAATTCGTTGTGTAAAGATAAGTTATTTGAAAAAGATAGCTTGGAACCAGAACTTCTTGGTGATGGCAATATCTCAGACAGTCTAGATGTTTATGAACCAATAAAAAGAGGCCCAAGTCCACTGGCCAATATTCTCATTTCAGAGCAGTTAACTAAAATAGATAGTTATTTGCAAGAGAGTTTAGAAGCATGTTCAGGTGTCAAAGATCGGTTTACTCCAACACCGGTTAATATCGAAGGAGACAAAATGGGACCGATCGCAAATCAAATAAACATTTCTCGGGTAGAAGAAGAAAAGGAAGTACACTTCATGTCGACGACGGATCAAAGTTTAAATGAACACAAGCAAAGCTCTTTTGATGAAGAAAAAATATACCAACGTGAAAAATTAACACCAGAACCTTCCTCTGTGAAGAACACTAAACAGAGCTTGTCCAAATTAAACAGTGTCAGTGACAAACGTCCTGGAGTACTGAGTGCTATTTATAATATGCCAATACATTATCATGCAGCGATTCTGTGTTTCTTATTAATTATATACAATCTCATATATCAATACATAAAACAAAACTGTCATGGTAGTAAAAAATAAATTGAGAGAAATTCGATAAAGAAATACGCATACTAAACTAGTCATTGATTTCAGGGACATTTTGTTTCTATGTATTTACCAATTTGATTTTATAAGTTGTAAATAGTCACAGGTAACAAATCTTTCGTGTATCAATAATAATCAATAATAATATTTTATAATTAACTTGGTGCTTTTCACTACTATTCTATAAATTTCTGGCAGTATTGTGATATTTCACATTTTAAATAAGGCTTTGTACACAGCTTCCGGAATGTTGCAGTAAACTGTTACCTACTAACAATAACAGTAGTCCTTAATATTTTAAAATCAACATAACGTAACAAATCGCCGATAATATTATCCGATTAAAGTAAATATAATATGATTGGTGCACCAACTCTACAAGATAATTAGAATAATGTAATGTATGTACTCACATAAGTTTATTTGAAATTGTAATGTTATTATCATGCATTAGATTGTTTAATTACTTTTTTTATCCTGCTACATGTAATAGTAATAATATAAAGTAGATGAATGAAGTTTTCGAAATCTTATATATTTACAGTTGGTAATATAATAATATTAATTTTAAGAACTATTTATATACATAGACTTACTTTATTGCAATTAGCATAACACATAAACAGTATGTGGGCTTAAATAAAGTATTTTATTTTATTATGTTGTTTAATTTTTATACCTATGTATCTTATTCAAAGTTTTGCAGTTTTCGTTTTGCAGTTTCATAAATAAAACTATAGAAAAGTATATTTCATTATTATAAAAATTCAACGTTTTTCTTCTCATTAAAAGTACTCAATCAACTGCAATGTTACCTAACAGTTAAAAGAAAGGCAGAAGACTATTAACAATTTCAATAATAATTTTTGTCCCACTCCGATGCTCGTATTCTAAAACGATGCTCTGTCCCTCACAGTATTTAAATATTTTTTTACATACCTACATGCGCGGGGGTATTTAGTATTCCACCATATTCCGATTTCCTTGGATGTTTTAAGTAATGTTAAATTCACTGTTCTGATACCTATCCTAGCCAGAATCAATCATAATGTTGCTGGTCATAGTGGTCGTTTTCTACTTCTCCCATTTACTTAGTCTTCTATTTAAATCCTTTTTAGAATTAAAATTATTCCAAACCAATGTAAAAGGCTTCAATACTCGAATCATACCTCTATCACATAACTGTAAAGGCGACCCAAGCAAGGGTCGATTTCTGTGATCGTGTGGCCATTAGTAATTTCAGAAGCGTCTTCAACATAGTGAGCCGTCCCCTTGTGTAATGAAACAGATGCAATATTCCTAACGATACATTATTTATTGTTACGATGTATATAGCATCTCCTGACTAGCTTTAAATTTATTTCTGTTAGATTCTGTATCGTGCAATTATTGCACACGCTTGGGAGTCCCGCAGGGCACTCATCTTGGTTATGTATGTTCTTTTTTAGGATTCCGTACCCAAAGGGTAAATCGGGACCCTATTACCACAGTCTACCTATATCTTACTCCTTACAGTCGGTCAACGTAGAACATTGTCGCAGAGCAATCGTGCGGGGGGTTGCGGGGTGAAGGAGCGGAGGTTATGTCCCGAGTAGCCATACTGCTACTCGGGACATAAATTCCAGGGCTCGCACTTTTTGATTTCGAATTTGATTGACATAGTTCATAGAAATTATATTAATTTATTAATAGTATGTAATAATATAAGTCTATCTGGGCCAATTAGTTTCTTTCCAGGCCAGACAAGAAAAAGAAGTCGAAAGACGCACAGAAAACGCCTGGAAAAGCTATTGGTCCATGAAAGATCTTATGAAGGGTAACCTCCCTCTCACCCTTAAGAAAAAGCTCATGGACGTATGTATTCTGCCTATCCTCACCTACGGTGCTCAGACTTGGTCTTTGACAAAACATCAGAAGTCCGCACTCGGGGTTTGCCAGCGAGCCATGGAGCGCAGTATCTTAGGATTCCGGTTATCAGACCGTATAAGGAATAGTGTACTGCGCTCCAAAACTCAGATCGCCGACGTTGGTCAGAAAGCCGCAAGCTTAAAGTGGAACTGGGCTGGTCACGTCTGCCGCATGTCGGACGAGCTGTGGGCAAAACTCACCACTGAGTGGAGCCCACATAACGTTAGACGACGTCGCGGTAGGCCCAGAAGGAGATGGCGGGACGAGTTAGACACTTATTTGAAGGATTGGCCGCAGAAATCAGTAAATCGAGAGGAGTGGAAGGAGGGTAGGGAGGCCTTTGCCCTGCAGTGGGATGACCATGGCTAAATAATAATAGTATGTATGTTGTATGTACATATTAAGAGAATTTTATTATAAAGTCTGTTTACTAATCCAAGATGGCGGCCATGAAAATTTTCATCTAATCATCATGGGTGTTAATTTCATGGTTTTCGGGGTCACTGATGACGAAAATAACTTCAAAATCCAAATCCAAGATGGCGGCCATGAAAATTAGTAAAGTAGTCGTCATGGGTGTCAAATCCAAGGTTTTCTGGGTGCGGATGCCGAAAATGAGGTCAAAATCGAAATCCAAGATGGCGGCAACAAAAATGTCAAATTAGTGGTCATGGGTGTCATTTCCATGGTTTTCGGGGGTACTGATGCCGAAAATGAGGTCAAAATCGAAATCCAAGATGGCGGCAGTAAAAATGTCAAATTAGTGGTCATGGGTGTCATTTCCATGGTTTTCGGGGGTACTGATGCCGAAAATGAGGTCAAAATCCATTTCCAAGATGGCAGCTTTTAAAATTTCAATTTAACCATCATGGGTGTCATTTCCATGGTTTTCGGGGGTACTGATGCCGAAAATGAGGTCAAAATCCATTTCCAAGATGGCAGCTTTTAAAATTTCAATTTAACCATCATGGGTGTCATTTCCATGGTTTTCGGGGATGCTGATGACGAAAATGAGGTCAAAATCTATATTCAAGATGGCGGCCATGAAAATTTTCAAATTAGCCGTGGTGGGTGTCAAATCCATGATTTTCTGGGACGCTGATTACAAAAACGAGATCCATTCTCAAACACCAAGATAGGGAGCACGTTTTACCTGGCAAATTAAATTTAACTGGTAAATTGTTTTGACCACCGTATATTGTCGAGGAATACTTAGTCTTTATTTCCAGCATCAGCACCCACGAAAACCATAGAAGTAATAACCATAAATAATAAGTAATTTTCTATGGCTCCTTCCTGGATTTGGGAATCATTTATTACTCTTACCTACCCCCGCAAGCGTTAGCCACTGCGACTGTAACCTCGACAAAATTTGTAGTTTTAAATATTGTTAGTAAATTCCAGCATAAGATGGCGAACTTGCGGCTACATACCTTTGCATTATTTTGTCAATCGTCAAAATTACGCATGCGTCGTTTTCTTTTTGCGTGTCACTGTTTCTATAAAACGTTAATTAATTTGGACGTTTGTTTGACAAAGTTTGTGTAATTTGTTTTATGTGACAACCCTATGACAAGTGTTTACCAATTTTGACATTTCATAGGACCTGTCAAATGTATGGGCGTTGACCCACTGTATGTAGTAAATAAGTACACTGTGCTATTACTAAGACTCCGCTGTCCGTCCGTCCATCTGCCACCAGGCTGTACCTATCTCATAAACCGTGATTGTTAGACAGTTGAAATTTTCACAGATGACGTATTTCTGTTGCCGCTATACCTAACAACAAATACTAAAAAAACAGAATAAAATAAATATTTAAGAGGCTCCTATACAACAAACGTGATTTTTTTGCCGTTTTTATAGATAATGGTACGGAACCCTTCGTGCGCGAGTCCGACTCGCACTTGGCCGGTTTTTTTATTATTCAACCTTTGCTATTTGTTGACTAAGAAAAAGTAAAAGGACAACAGACGCCTCGCAGTAGATAGCCAACTTGTTAAGAGATTAAGTTTTGGTCTCCTATGACCTAGCGGCGGACTAGAAAACGACGGAGCCGAACATAGATCCGATTACGGGTTATGATTTCATCATCAGATAGATCACCAACTGTTTCGTGAAAACTACTAAACTAGTCATAACCATTTTGGCATTTTAGTGTTCTTAAATATCGGAAACCACTCCTTTTACTGTAATTTTTAAGGGTGTGAGCCTGGAGATCTGTCATGCAGGTCCCGAGCCCAGTATAGACTCCAGCTCTCACAAAGGTTTGAATCTGCTTGTAACTTAGATACTATGTACCGAATTGTACCTTTTTGAGAGAAATAAACTACTATTATTATTACTACGTATCTCTGTTCACGGCTCATCTTCCGTGCGAAAGATGTCCGCCAGTCCTTTGGAAGGCATTTTTGGAAATTTTTGAAAGGGGGACACAGGTTCGACGCACTGAGGTCCCTTTGAGAACATTATTACTACTATTATTATTATTTTACACGACTGCCCAAAAAAGGAGTGTTATGTTTTCAGGGTTAATGTATGTAGGTATGTATGTATGTGTGTTTCTTTTTCTACCATAACGTCTAAACGCCTGAACCGATTTAGATTTATTTGGTATTGTTGGATTCCTTGCATTAGTCTGGGTAACATAGGCTAGTGAAAACTCATTTTATGTGGAAGCGAATTCCATAGAGGCACTGCATGAGTAAAGAACCATCATGACGGGTTACTGCAGGTGTGACGAGAAGTCTCAAGAAGCTGAGCGGCAGGTTTTACCCATAGGAACAAGACAAGAACCACTCAAGGCTTTAAAGATATGCTGGGTATGATTTTTCCTTTCAACATCATCCTGGCCCGTCCCAGGACACAGGTAATGAATAGTAATGATAATTTATAATTAAGAAGCAAACTTGTTTTTTTTGCATTTATTTACAATCTTTTACGTATTTATCTAATATTTACAACTCCACATATTCAGATAAGCCAATTACAATTTTTACAATACAATTAGGGTTGCCCCCTTTTTGGAGCAATAAAAGTACATTTGTGTTTTGGGACAGCAAAAATGAAGTATAATATATGAAAAAAGAGTACTTTTTTCATGTATAAACACATATTTGTCATCCCTTCTTTACTTGAAAACTTGTTGCGATTGCGTTCAGGAACGCCACAAATCTTTCAATCACAGCCAAATACCTTAGTGAGATAAAAGTATGCCAAAAAAATCCACTAGTAGGATGAGAATCAAATGAGAATGGTGTCAGATAAAACAGTGATTTAGCGTACTTTATTACTATCTTAGATTATAAAGTATGTCTAAGTGAAATAGAGTACAATACTCTATAATAGAGTGGCAACCCTAATCGCAATATTCATCTAAGCTACCTACAGGAAATGTAACTATAAAAGATGAAATCAGCATGCCTTTGAGGCAAATTGCTTTTAATTAAAGGATCAATTGCTTTAATATCTCATCCCAAAAAAGTTTATTTGGATATAGTTATGAATAATCCCAAATCTAATCCAAAAACCTAGCCCGGTTGTGGGTTAAGGGTTTTGGGCTAGGTTCGTAAAATGCCTAACTACACATTAACTACCTACATAATAAATATTTTATTAATACCTATTTAAACTGCATGAAACTGACTTCAAATATCTTCTTCAATAGTTGAAGTGTTAGTAAAAACATCTTCATTTTCTCCACCAATTAAGAATGTTTTAATCCTGAAATAAACAGTATTGTATTAAAACTTCTGTATCTTGTATCTATACAATATTATGGGAAAATTTAGAGTAATTCAAAAAGAGGAGATGCTATTTTACATTAAGATATTACACTGCTAATATTCTACGTTTGAGTGTTCATTACCAAGCTGCTTGTGTTGACATGAAGCATCAGCTGTATGACTTCTGACAAGTGAAAAATCAGTACCCCAAGGGTAAACTAAATGTCAGACTTTTTAATGTTCGCAATAACTGGCTTAGATGTTTACTGTCAGGAATGAGCCAACAGAGCTCAGAATGCTGCTGCCCAATTTTTTCATTACAATTAACTGTTTTGCAAAAACTTTAAAACACCTATTAAGTAATTGTTTTACAGCTAACAGGCGAATTCATATATTTACACTGTACATTTTTCAAAAAGGTTAGGAGTAACAAGATGCAACAATATGGAATATGCAAAAGGAGTATGTAAGAATCATAGCATGTGGCATTTTGTAGTTTTAGCCCACCTCCATTGAGAAATGGCTTTATGTTATACAGGTATGTATTATACATGCTTCCAGGGCGGATTTAAATGTTTGGAGGTTCTGAGACGATGAAGAAGTGGAAGCGAGTTGAAATGTTTTAAAAAATAACTCATGAATGTGACTTTTTCTCTTTGTCAAAAAGATTATTTTTCTTAACTAAAAAAATTCAAAAACTCATATTGTAGAGGGACTAACGCCCCTGTTGTCGTCCCCTAAATCGTTGGATCCACGTTTGCAACACCATGCTGGGTCCAAGCCTGATCAAAGTCGTTGGAAACTGAGAATGTGCATTTAAAATATGGCAAATATGTTTAAGGCTCAATAAGCCCCAGGTGAGAACCCCAGTGATTATTGAGGGCGATGATAATGATTAAAGACCTAAATAAGTGATGAAATATATTACCTTTTCCATTCTATTCCTAATCCTATGAATGTGAAAGTTAAGAAACCATGCCACAGTGTAGTCACCATAGGTACAGGTTGTCTTTTATGGCCAAAATTTTTAAATGACCTTTGACTAACTACTGAAATAGTTTTCAAATTTCGGAACATTGGATAATAGTTAGATTTATTATTTAAAAATATTTACTTACTAACTTCTAACCTCCAATACAATCTATTAAAGAAGTAATAAAAGGAAGGTTCTTCGGACATACCAACATATGTGACATATGTCAAATCAACTGTCAACTGTTGATGTTAGAGATGTGGCACAACTTAAATCGTAGGTTAATTATTCGATAATTTCCCAGAACTAAGTGTTATCAATGTCATAAATACAGAATGTTAACGAATTCGGCTAATTCCTTCAAACCGCGTGATGTACTGGTGACACAGATTAACCCTAAATAGCTTTGTCTACACCAGTGCGCTTTCATGTTCATCTTGCGTCTTCGTCTGAAGTATGCGTGAAGCGCCATAGCGTGTGCAATAGCGCATGCCTTAATACTAGTTCGACAAAAGCGCATGCCCCTAGCGCACACACTAAACCGTATATTGTACGTCGACTGACCGAGGCGCAGTCATAGACTACTATTTATACTGGGCGCAGTGTAGACGATAAGCTGCATGCGTCATAAGGCAATCAATATTGCATGCGCTTGTTAAGTTGAAAGCGCAAGATGAACATGAAAGCGCGCTGGTGTAGATACACCAAATGGGTATTTTTGAAAATAAACCAAATAAAATTTATTCACTAGCACCTTAAGCGAGTTGGCTGATGGTATTGTTACAGTGAATAAGGATTTAGTACTTATTTCCGACTGGAGTGTGACTGGAGTGGGTAAAAACACTTGTGAAATTTTTTAAAGGACTCTACACACCAAAGCCGCCGGCCCGGCGGCTTCACCCGGCGGGTTGTTGCCAGCGGGTTATTGCGATCAACTAAGCGAGCGAACATGACGCAAAACAATCAGTGAGGTCCGCCAGGCTTGTTTTGCGTCATGTTTGCTCGCTTAGTGGATCGCAATAACCCGCTGGCAATAACCCGGCTTTGGTGTGTAGAGACCTTAAGGGTTTAAAAACACTGGTGGTAAAAACACTTGCGAAATTTTTTGAAGGTGTAAAAACACTGAACGTAGAAACACTTGTGAAATTTTTTAAAGGTGTAAAAACACTGAACGTAAAAACACTTGTGAAATTTTTTAAGGGTGTAAAAACACTGGAGGTAAAAACAGTTGTGAATTTTTTTTAAGGGTGTAAAAACACTAGATGTGCGAACACTTACTTTTTATAATAATTACATACAATAAAATTTTAATTCACCTCCCAAGAAAGATTTGAACTGGTCCAAACGCTATCCCATCTGTGATATCGGGCATCCTGGGCTTTCCATCCTTCTTTACAAAGATGATTATTTTAAATCCACACTGAATCCGAATCATAAATGAAAAAAATAAACATTTGTTAATTTTATTGAATATAATTATTACTTATAAAAACTAAGTGTTTTTTACCTCTAGTGTTTTTACACCCTTAAAAAAATCCACAAGTGTTTTAACCTGCAGTGTTTTTACACCCTTAAAAAATTTCACAAGTGTTTTTACCACCAGTGTTTTTAAACCCTTAAAAAATTTCACAAGTGTTTTTACCTCTATGGCAACAAAGATAGGCCTTTATTTTTAAATCAATGGGGATTTGTGAACTTTTCTTCCATAAATTCCCACTATGAGCTTGGAGAGGCGGCAATGGGGATTTGCGGAAGAAAAGTTCACAAATCCCCATTGATGGGGATTGTCAATGGGGATTAGTGGAATAACCCGTCATAGACAACAGTTCCTTTTTTTCCGTTCGTTCTTATCTTCTGGTAATAAATTAAATTTGAAAAAAACTATCGTTTTTGATACGATTTCGATATTGAATATTTTGTATCGATTTAACGGATCAAAACATATCGGCTAAAAATATCGATATATTTAATCAAAAATATCGATATTTTTTCAACAAGCCTAACCTAGAACCCGATGACGAAATTACCCTCCTCCAGGAGGCGAGTAAATCGACCAGCACACTCACAGACTAGATAGGGATACAATAGCACACTACACAACGTCCGCCGCCGTCCGGCATACCGTCCTCGCCGACGAGGCCCGTCGCGACGTCCCACCACCGCCGCGCCGCCGGTCATGATCCACCGAGCTCTCCCGTCGTCTCTTCAGACTCCGCAGTCACACCGATAATTCAGCTCTCATCAAGCTGTCTCCCCCCCTAAGTCCTCGCCAGCAACGCCCTAAACCGAGGTCAGAGTCCCACTAGGGGTCGCCCTTATTGCTGTTGTTGCAGGTAGTCATGATGTTAGTATAGTACAAGTAGTTAGCTTAGGTTAAGTATTTTACTTCTCCCCCATTGGCTGGAGACCCTTCAGGTCTCGCCAATAACTGCCCGGTTACGTAGGAAGGGTCCCCTAGGACTACCTACAGCAGATAAAAAGAAAAAAAAAAAAAACGCATCGGAACCTAAGATAAAACCTCTTTTCTCCTCACTAGTGGATTAACCGGATACGATTAATTTAATCACTTTTGATTTTGCTGGGAGTGAGTGTGTTGTAATTCATAGTAAACATTATCAGATACTCGACTTGCTGATTCTGCAAGCTACGTCGGTGTTCCAGTCACAGACTAGATAGGGATATAATGTTCCGGTTCTTCGGACTTACCGCACCCCCAATGCAACACTGTCACTTTTGCAAAAAAGCATTTTTTCAGAAGCATTTAATTAGGACTTTATTATCGTATAAAATGATGACATTTCCTGATTTTCCACAACGACACATAACGCCAAGCAGTGTACCAATCCAATGACATGATCGCACCAAGTACTTTAGGCCCCATAATAAATACTGAACTGGTTTTTCGAAATATTGCAAAAGTGACAGTGTTGCACCGGGGGTGCGGTATGTTTTTTTCTTAGAAAAAAAAGAATGTCAGTTTTTGCTTTTTGCAGATTTTTTCTAAATAAAACTCATAATTAATTACTCCAACTTTATAATAAAAGGCGGGCTTATTGAATTATAAAACACAAACAGGTATTCTTAAAAATACAATATTGTATTAATTGTTACCTATTGTCGTTACTTACTCTGTATTAAATCTATATTTAATTATAATCTTATATTACCTTATGTACATAGTAAAGTATGTAAAATACACGTTTATTTA
This sequence comes from Amphipyra tragopoginis, assembly GCA_905220435.1. NCBI lineage: Eukaryota > Metazoa > Arthropoda > Insecta > Lepidoptera > Noctuidae > Amphipyra > Amphipyra tragopoginis. Next base: position 17,273,140 of record HG991997.1, read on the forward strand.
CATCAACACTTAAGAAAATAAAATATTCAGAATTCTTTTAAAGTCATCAGTTGTTTTGTTACAATCATACAAAAAGAAAACTTCTGGCCCCAACAAAAACTAGATAAAATCGAAATTATTGGGTATAAAAAACGACTAAACACATTTTTTTAAGTTCGCTGTTTTGTGGGCAATTAATATAATAATTATCTAATGTGTATGTGATCAATAGTGTTGTACTTCGTAGCACGACCATGAACGCATTCAATATAACTTTAGATGGTAATAAAATCCTTTTAATTTGTACTATTTTATACCACTAATTAGAAATTTTATACCTCTCAATTATCGCAGATATACAGGCCGTGCTGGGAAGATTCCTTCCCAGCACGACCACGCTAAAATTCCAGCTGGCATAGAAGTTGATGAAACTGGAGCATGCCTAAAAATTTGTACTCATTATGTACTCCTATTTCATTACTGGTAAATTGTCCTAAATTGTTAGAAAAGCAAAAAACATTTTCTGCACATTTTCTGCCCGTAAATGATTTTTATACTCGACACTAGATGGCGTTAAATGTAAAAATTAAGAATTGCGTTCAAACAATAACAATAAAAATATACGGTAGTTTGTATTATTTTTTGCAATTTTTTCATTGTACTCCAGCTGTTACCCGCGGGTTCGCCCGCGTGAACATATTGATAATAAAACTTTTTTCACAACATTCTGGGTTGGCTTACTAAACTAATATTTTATTGATTTAGAGTCAAAATCACGTCCGATAGTCGCTTCCGGGAGCCGGATCCGACTATCTGATCGGATTCATGAAATACACAACGATTCTCTTCTCCGACTTTTTCTGGTATCATTTGTTTTCTCATTCTGTCTGTCTGTAAAACAAACTACCGTATATTTTTATTATTATAGTTTAAACGCATATTCTTAATTTTTACATTTAACGCCATCTAGTGTCGAGTATAAAAATCATTTACGGGCAGAAAATGTGCAGAAAATGTTTTTTGCTTTTCTAACAATTTAGGACAATTTACCAGTAATGAAATAGGAGTACTTATTGAGTACAAATTTTTAGGCATGTTCCAGTTTCATCAACTTCTATGCCAGCTGGAATTTTAGCGTGGTCGTGCTGGGAAGGAATCTTCCCGGCACGGCCTGTATAACTGCGATAATTGAGAGGTATAAAATTTCTAATTAGTGGTATAAAATAGTACAAATTAAAACGATTTTATTACCATCTAAAGTTATATTGAATGCGTTCATGGTCGTGCTACGAAGTACAACACGATCAATACAATACTTTTATTCAACTCAAAAACAACATTATTATAACACTTCTGCAAAATTTTAAGTTTGCTTCTGGATTAATTTCTGAATCAACCTTCCGATATCTATAAATTACGTCAACATAACATCATACTTTCTTAAATTAGGAAAAGTTACAGTTACATTCCCTGACTAACAAAATTCATTAAAATAACACATGTCCATTGCAAAGATTCAGCAGTGCATACTCAGGCAAGACATCAAATACCGACAAGAATACATTATAAACAAAAATAGCTATCTTCTGAAATAATTTACTCAAATCTTAATGTGGTTCTGGATATATTTTGTATTAGAATCTAAAACAGTAACAGGATGATGTAATAATTAATTTTATCCATCAGTTATCTTAGAAACCTACACATAAAGCAACGCGGTCGACGACTCAGGTCATTGGTGGCCGCGTTGCTCTATGAAACCTACATTACGAAGTATTCGACATTCATTCGTTAAACAACAAATACAGCTGTGTATATTTCAGAAAAAAATAACATTGTAAAAAGGGGAGGAATGCGAAGTAGGTAGCAAGTCGATAGTTATGAAGTTTAGGCGAGTTATCTCGTCACCTAACTGACAACCCATAAGAACAGGTCGCGCGGACCAAGCTATGTTCTGCTTAGGTTTTACTTGAGAACGCAGGCGGAACGCAGTCTGCGTGAGCAAGCTATAACAACTTTAGTCTTCAAATTTAATGGAGTGGACACCTGTGTCTATAGCGCCGCCGCGATACGAGCCCCTTTTTTTCTTCGTCTTCTCATGCTTGAACGACTTGCCACGAGTGTGCTTTAAGTCTTGATTAGCACGCTCACCCCATGAACCACGTGAACCAAACTAAAAAATAAGTTTATTTTAGTTAATTGAGTACAAAAAGTTTTGAAAAATTATTGCAGTCTCAGTTATAATAAAAAAAGTGTGTATTACTATTTCAAGTGAGGTTAAAAAATTTGTAAGTGAAAAGCAGTTAAACTTTAACTTAGAATAATGGAAATATTTTTATAGCCTCACCTACTTAATCAAATACAATTTTCTTGTTTTGAGAGTTATCTCCTCCTTCAAAACTTTTTCTATCATTGAAACCTCCTTTGTTGAACCCTCCCCTGTCTCCACCCCAAGAGTTTCGGTCCCCGCGACCTCCTCTACGGTCGCCGCCGCGGCCGCCCCTGTCAAAACCGCCCCGACCTCCCCTGTCGAATCCACCCCGACCTCCCCTGTCAAATCCGCCCCGGCCACCCCTACCACCACGTCCACCTCTATCATTGAACCCTCCACGGCCTCCTCTATCACCACCTCGGCCTCTAAATCCACCTCTACCCCTATCATTGAAACCCCGGCCCCGATTGAATCCGCCGCGTCCACGCTGGTTCCAACCTCCAGATGTGTTGCCTTCAGTTTCCTCGTCGTTTTCTCCGCCTTCTTGGCTTTCACCCTCCTGATAGAGAGAGAAGCACTATGTTATAACCAAGACAACCCTATGTGATGACCATGTCATTCCAGAAAAGTAAATGCCCAAAATGTTGTAGTAAGCCACTGGCTATGAAGCCATGGGCGAAAATGTCCAAGTTTGGCATAACATGGAGTTGCCTTGGCTTTTCAAAACTTTGGGGCATTTACCTTAGCGTCGAATGAGTTATCCTTAAGTCTAGGGTCCACTTCTATTGGTTGCGACGCAACTCGGCGGAACGGAGAAGGCTTACCCGATCCATTATCTTTTTCTTTGGGAGTTGAAACACTAACTGTACCCTAAAATATATTACAGTTAAAATGTCTGTATTTATTTTCACAGAAAGGGCTCTTCCCACTACCCCATGCCATACTATGACCATAACCGTACCAGCAGCCCCCTGATTCAGACCATTCGATCAGTCAGTAATCGAACGATTAGGAAAAGTACCACTTTTTTTTCTCTTAATTCTAGTCTGTCTGCTGGTAGCTGCTTATTATTCAACCAATCATTTATTAGGTCAAACTGTACACTTACTTATTGTATTGAAATAATAGGAATTGCTGGTTTCTATTCTATCAATATAAAGGGTTTCATTCTTATTTAATTGTTGTAAAAACTGCGTAATTTATTTCACCAAATACATGAATAAATAAATCAGCCTGTAACTGTCCCACTGTAGGGCAAAGGCCTCTTCTCATATAGAGAAGGAACTAGCATTGAGCACCATGCTTGCTCACTACGGGTTGGCGATTTCAGACCATTATAAGTCCAGTTTCCTCACCATAGGTCAGCGGTATCTTAGCTTAACTAAGAAAGTACATATCGTCAGATAAGTTCTAACACTGCGTAACTCAAAAAATGGCAGTTTTGAGTTAGGCACGTCATTTGATAGAGAATTGAAAAACGCGTCGTTTGACTACTTACAATTAGGGGTTAGACTGAATAGCAACCTGTTATTTCAAAACACAGCGTGTATACGCTCAATAAAGCCTTAAATTCTCCATAAAGTTTTTTTTTTTAAAGTTTACTTTTTGAGTTATGCGGTGTTAGAACTTAAGCGACGATATGACACTAAAAAAGTCACATTGATACACGCCTGGGTTTGAACCCGCAAGGTTTAACAAGCGAGTCTGTAACCTCCGGGCCAACACAACAATTTTCCAAATACATACCTTAACGAAATTACTGTAAGGCTTCTTGGGAGGTCCACCTGAATCACCTCCTGATGCTTTCCTCTTTTTCCCAGATTGCACTCCATTTTCAGATGCCTAAAAAATACATTTTCAAATGTTATAGTTAGTCACACTACCACTGGTATCCATGTGTGACTCTTCAGTTTTCTTTCCAGTATAATGTAGTTTTAATGAAGTGGTGTAATTGAGATCGAATTAACTCGAAGGAGCCTTTAAATGTAAAAGAAAAAAATACAAACACATATTTACCTATTTATAATTATGAATGTGATAACTAATCACAAATTTTAATATGATGTGTCTCATGAAAGTTATAATACAAAACATATTTACCTGATCGTTGGATTCTTTTTTTGCCACTTTAGAGGGAGGCGCATCTTCATCGCTATCATCTGAAGAATCAGTTTTCTTGGCTGGAGTAGATTTCTGTGCCGGTTTTTGTTTATCGTCATCACTCGAATCTTCATCTGAGGACTCTTGCTTGTTTGCAGCAGGTTTGGACTTAGCGACATCCTTTGGAGCAGGCTTAGATGGTTCATCATCACTGTCATCACTATCATCTGAAGATGATGCCTTTTTAATTGGTGCCTTAGTTGGAGTTTTTGCTGGTGTCTTTTGAACTGCTTTAGGCTTCTCATCTTCACTACTGTCATCACTATCTGATGATGACTCCTTTTTAGCTGAAGCCTTAGTGGCAGGTTTCACTGGGGTTGGTTGCGGTTTCTGGAGAGCCTTCTGAGGCACGGTTTTATCATCGCTGTCATCACTGTCATCTGAGGATTCTTGCTTTTTAAGTGGTGTTGCTTTAGTCTTAGCAGGAGTTGCTTGTGGTTTTGGTGCCTTACTTTGAGGTTTGGAATCTTCATCGCTACTATCATCGGAGTCCTCAGATGATGATTCTTGCTTTTTAACTGGTACAGCCTTGGCAACTGGTTTAGCTGGAGTGACCTGTGCCTTTGGAGCTGCTTTAGCAGCTGGCTTTGGTTTTTCATCTTCACTATCATCACTGTCATCAGAAGATGATTCTTGTTTCTTAGCTGGTGTTGCTTTGTTTGGTGTTTTCACAGGTGTGGGTGCAGGTTTCTTTTGTGCAGGTTTTTCATCCTCACTATCATCACTATCATCAGATGATTGTTTCTTAGCTGGAGTAGCTTTAGCCTGTGGTTTAGCTGCAACTTTTGTAGCAGTCTTTGGTTTTTCATCTTCACTGCTGTCATCAGAAGAAGAATCTTGTTTTTTGACAGGTGTCTGCTTAGCAGCAGCTTTAGCTGGAGTTGCAACTGGTTCCTTAGCTTTCTCATCCTCACTACTATCATCACTATCTGAAGAGTCTGGCTTCTTCTTTGGAGCTATTTTAGGTGGAGGTGCCTTTGCTGGAGTCTTCTGTTGAGTTTTAGGTTTCTCATCTTCACTGCTGTCATCATCAGAAGACTCTTGTTTCTTAACAACTTTTGGTGCTGCATTACTTGGTTTCACTGGTTGTTTTTTAGGTTTTGAAGTGGCATTGTCTTCACTACTATCACTATCATCCGATGATTCTGGTTTTTTAGCTGGAGTAGCTGCTAGTTTCGGTTTAACCTACAAAAAACTCATGTTTTCATAGTGATCTTTATCTCATAATATTCTAAAGTAAAATTGTATTATATTCAGAGGTAGTGACGAATAAGTAAGATTAAAATCACAGTGATTCATTGAAAATTTCTCATCATAATAGCTGTTCTAAAACTCAGATTATCTATGTAAATATTTTAAATTTTATAACAATTGTTCACTTACTTGTGTTTTAGGTTTTTCATCTTCCGAACTATCAGAGTCTGAAGAGTCTTGTGTCTTTTTAGCTGGTGCAGCTTTGCCATTTACTTGCGCAACAGGTTTTTTTTGTGGCTTGTCATCTTCACTGGAGTCATCATCCGAACTAAAGGAAGATAGGGAATTAAAAATATTGTTTTACAACAATTGAAACTAAAATTAACACTTTATAGATTTTAAAATTTGCCAACATCATTCTACTAATTTGGCCTACAGTCTACTGCTGGACATGGCATCTCGAATTATTCCACTTTGCCCCACCAGCCGCCCCACTGGTGGGGCAAAGTGGAAAAAATCTAATTTTGGAGTGGAATTTGCCCCACCAAAGGGAAATGCCCAGATGCCACACATAAAAATGCCTGAAATAAACAACAATGAAATATACGCCAAATTGCACTATAAGTCGTAGGGAACCCATATCATTTTCAATAATTACAAAAAAACTCGGCAAAACTTGTTCCAAACATCTTTTTCTAAAATATAGGTTAAGTCAAGGTTTAAGATTATTACGCAATAATTAATAAACAAAACTGCATTTAAATGTTTTAATCATCATTAAAAACCACTAACACATCATCAAGAAACTGTGCAGGAGGATTGATATTGGGTTGGTACCGGGCCCATGCTAAGTACCATATTATTGACATAGTATGGGCACAGGTACCAACTGTTCGCCGTCCCACGAGGCAGTTACAATAGCGATGCTGTAAAGCCCTTATCCCTGATAAGGAATTGTTAATTATTATATAAACAAAATATATTTTTTGAGAAATATGTCTGCTTTGTATTTTTCCTCGAAGTAAAAAGCAATTACCCGGAAGAGATAAATGCTCAACTAATTCGTTATCCAGTTCCCTACATATTTCAATCTTATAAATACCATTCGCTCGTGTGTGCTCGCCATAGTATGAGCGAGCCTGTTTTATTTGGTACGTACCACATGCCAACAAAACCATTTCGCTGTATGTCAGTTGTGGGAAATCAGCAACATTGTTAGGATTTATATTAATGCTTTGGAATTGCGCTCTGCGACGATTCAAATTATTTGTGATCACATAATCAGCTAGTATATTTTCTGTATACATATTCTGATGTATTATTTGCAAAATATCAACAGCATCTGGCCTGTCAACTATTCTAGTATAAAACCTATTAATTAATGCTGCTGCTATAGAGAAATCTACCATTAAATGTCTCGAAGCTCTATTAAAAAAATCTTGGCGAAATAATTTGAATTGCTGCTTGAATATTCCATTTACGGCTTCCACAACCCAGCGGCAAATAGTAACTCTTCGGCTTTTATTAGCTTCCAGAGTGGATAATTGAATTTCATTTACTTGCAGTGTTGATGGCATGTGAACACTATAATTGCAAGATTGCAAAAGTGGAATGGAATCCCTGAACCCTCTATCAAGAATGAATACGTCACCATCCTGAAAATATTGTCTCAATGGCTTACTGGGTTCATCAAATTCACTAATCATTATCTGAGCATCGGAAGTTGTTGCTGGATAAGGGCCTAACACATCGATTATATAGCCATCGGAGCAAACAAGCAAAAATGGCTTCACAAGGTTTCGATATTTGTGAAGAGAATATGTCTCTTTTTGGTACAAATAGTTGGAGCTTTTTTGTACATAGATATATGTTCCATCAATAATTACGACAGGCTTCCTTATTCCGTCGACTTCGCCAAACAGCCCATTTGGTAGAACAAGGTTTCTTGCTGCTATTTGTTCTCTTGTTATATGTCCAATTCCAAGGTTCATAGGAACAAAATCTTGATGCAGTTTTTCCCTTGCTTTAGCCATTAGACGTTCCAGAGTACTTCTCGGTATTTGTAGAAGAGATGATAATCTTTCATCAGAATCTCCAGTTCTCAATTTCATCAGGTAAGCTCCAAGGGCAGTAGAACCTCTATGCATTTGCGCCAATCGGGGCACCTCTCCCATTAGAGTACCAAAACTATTTCTACTCATTCCTAAAAAGTACCACACCATATGTTCTTCCATTAAGTGTATATTTTCGAAGTCCAAAGCACGACATTCATAATTCACAAATGATGCAAAGTCTTCAATGTGGTCCACAGTGAATTCATGATTCATATCTTCCAAAGCAGGGAGTTCATGCCAAAAGTCACTATTCAAATGATGACTACATATTTTTGAATTCTTTGGTATATAAAACTTGTAGTCCTTGAAGAGCCACACCCTTAATGAAAGTGGTACCACATGTCTATCAATCATATTACATCCTGGATAGAAACAATGACTTTGAGTATCAACTGCTCTTCCGTAATTAGGTAACAGTACGCTGGATCTTATTTGAGGAGGTTCTTCATGTAGAGGTATATTCAAACTACCTGCCTGACTGGGTACCGGACTCGGGCTTGGTGAAGGAGTAGTAGGGGGTGAGGTAGCCCGGCTGCATCGTTGCCAACATGGGTGGCAGATCAAATCCGAAGAACGTAGCTGCAAGCAAAATGAAAAGTAAAAGTTGGTTTTGTTTTACTTCAAGCTCGATGAACGAAAACCTATGCATAAAAAAGTACTCTGTGATAAGTTTTTAAAAGACATGATAGTGACGTTATTTGCACGGGATAAGAGGGAATTACACAGAATTAGGGCAGAGGAATGAACTTACCTGGCGTGGTTGGATTCTGTGTGCTACTACATTCATTATGTGCCTCTCACGATCACTGCTATTTCTTACAACATGTGATCGTTGTCGTAGAACAGACTGTCCACAGCAAACGCACACATGTTGGTGGCCTACTTGTCTACCTGGCCGGCTGGTTCCAGGTGTCTCGGTGATAGTGTGAACCGCTAATCTAAGACATGCATCACAAACAACACTACCTGGTTCAACCTGTGAGAAAGAACAAAAAACAATGTACTAATTGTTCAATGTCAGTGCGTTCAGTTCAATATAATTATTCACAAAAACTATGGAATGAATATACTTACAGCTAATGGTGTTATCCATGCCTGTATTAAACGACGTACTTCATCATTTTGCTCTGATACGACATTACGTCTCATCGCTGTAAGATCGAGATAGCAATTAACACAGTGTACGTTTCCATCCATTTTTAAATGTACACGGTGTAAGAGTCCAAAACAATAGCAGAGTCGTATAAAAAGCAGGTCCAGGTCCGTCGTCAAAAAGCCGAGTCGTCGTCAAGGCGGGTTCAATCTAAGTCGAGTTCGAAAAGGGGTAACGTGTGCAGAAGTAAAATCAAAATCCTTAAAAATGGCCAAAGTCGTCGTTATTATATCCTATTAAGTTATACTCAAGTCGCAAACGCAAAATGTGAATCGATCAATTCAAAACCACAATTCAACGGAAAAATGAAATGCAGTAATCAATATCAAACTGTCAGTAAGGCAAAGGACATGTTATCCATGCAGCCTACGATACTTTTTCTTATTTGAAAATAATTTTATTTTAATTAATATTGACATGCATATAATATTACTTTCATTAGATAAACGTTATAATTAGGTCGAATTATTCTAAATGAACGATAACTGTGCAATAATTCTATAAAATACTTCGATAAATTATTTGAAAATTCTTGTTTGGCTGAATGTCGATTACACATGTCAGATTAAACACAGTTGTCCATTAAAAAATAAGAATGAATTAGACGGATATCAAGCGAAATATTTTAAAGATCGTTATATTTTCCTCCTACGTTTACAAACTTGAGAATTATTCATTATGCATATTTAATTCTAATTAGAATTTAGGACTATTAGTAGTTTCCGTTCATTTCAAGCATTTTATGGGCGTTCCCCTTTAATTAGTGGGGCAGGGTTGGCACTGGAATTTGTGTAAGTAAGTATGCTAGTATTTTATATTTTTTTGGAAAGAAATGTATATCTAAGTGAAAATATGTAAACTTGTGACTTAGTACATAGGTAGTGTTTTTAAATAAAAGTACAAAAATAATTGTTTGAATTTTTTTATTTACTTTTTGTTTCTGGAAGGAAAGTAAGAAATACTTAAAGGTAAAATTTTAAAGCGTGTACTTACCAATAGTGAGCTAAGTAGTATCGCATAAGCAGCTACTTCCAGTTCATTTCTGTTTTCCTGGTAGTTATAGGTATAGGACATGAAAGTTATAATAGGACAGTTTTAATTTAGACTTCTATTGATGTAGTGAAAATAACGAATACTTTATATTCATCTTTGTGTTTAATCGTTGGTGCACAACTTAGTGAGATTGTTTAGGCGCATGTTTTTTGTACATTTCTGTCACCCTGGTACTTTTCAAAACATCAAATAAATGATTCAATTTCAAAGCCTGTGTATTTTTACCATTATTAAGCTAAGTAGTAAGTTGCTTTTAATTTTAAGCACCTAGCTCCAGTTCATTTCTGCTTTCCTGGTAGTTTTAATAAATAAATAGTTTTAAAACGTCTATCGATATCATTTTTATTATGTAGGTATCCGTTTCATCGTTGGTGCGTTTCGAGGAATAATAAATACCCCATATTTTGATACTTACGTTTTATTTCGCACCTTTTTTTTCATTTTAATGAAATTAAATCCAATGGGTCGATTTAACTAGATACTTTTATCCCATGGTATTCTGGCCCACGCGTTCGGCCAACTTTTCCACTACTGTTCCTACTCCGTGTAATTTGGGCCGCGGACTCTGCAGAGGTCAATTTCCCCCTAATCCATTCTCTTTCATGCTTTTTCATAATAACTGTTACAGACCTAGAAGTTTTAGGGCGGTTACAGACCTTGGCATTTTAACATATGCGCGATCAAGCGCGCTACATTTCGCGCTTTAAAAATATGCTACTGTTCGTTTAACCCGGTGGCTCTCTCAATAGCAATACGGATTCGACCGTCGCGCCAATGTGTGAAACAGAGAAGAGCATCAAAGGATACGTACATAATAAAAATGATATCGATAGACGTTTTAAAACTATTTATTTATTAAAACTACCAGGAAAGCAGAAATGAACTGGAGCTAGGTGCTTAAAAGCAACTTACTACTCAGCTCAATTAATGGTAAAAATACAGGCTTTGAAATTGAATCATTTATTTGATGTTTTGAAAAGTACCAGGGTGACAGAAATGTACAAAAAACATGCGCCTAAACAATCTCACTAAGTTGTGAACCAACGATTAAACACAAAGATGAATATAAAGTATTCGTTATTTTCACTACATCAACAGAAGTCTAAATTAAAACTGTCCTATTATAACTTTCATGTCCTATACCTATAACTACCAGGAAAACAGAAATGAACTGGAAGTAGCTGCTTATGCGATACTACTTAGCTCACTATTGGTAAGTACACGCTTTAAAATTTTACCTTTAAGTATTTCTTACTTTCCTTCCAGAAACAAAAAGTAAATAAAAAAATTCAAACAATTATTTTTGTACTTTTATTTAAAAACACTACCTATGTACTACCTAAGGCACAAGTTTACATTTTACTTAGATATACATTTCTTTCCAAAAAAATATGAAATACTTAGCATACTTACTTACACAAATTCCAGTGCCAACCCTGCCTCACTAAAATTAAATTTGGTGGGGCAAATTCCACTCCAAAATTAGATTTTTTCCACTTTGCCCCACCAGTGGGGCGGCTGGTGGGGCAAAGTGGAATAATTCGGCATCTCCCTGTCAACAGATAATTTGGCTTACAATACATTATAACCTTTAAAATGTAGAAGCTACCTTTAATACTAAATGTAAGTGTGATCATAACCTTAAACTAAAAATATATTTACCTTTCCGCTGCCTTCAGAGGTTTTTTGTGCTTATTGTATTCTTGTATTATGTCTGTTAGTGATGGCAGCCCTTTGACACGAGGTTTCTAAAACAAGGGAAAATTAAAATTTATTACTTCAAAATATCTTGTTGCAAAAAATATATTGTGGTTTAACGATTTCATATTTTACGTTTTACGATTAAACTCAGATTTTGTGTGGAATTGATAAAGTCGCCGTCGCTACCTCGAATCGAAGGATTAGTTTTTACAAAATGTCGTGTCGTAGTGGTAAAAATGTAGACATGTGATCAATAAATGTATTTTAGTCTAAATGTAGTTCATAATAACGGAATCTGAAAAGAATCACAACTTTTACCTAACATAACAACAACAGCCACGGATAAACTTGGTTTTTCTAGCACGTGTGGTGACCGACCACACGTGGTTTTTCGGAGATGAAACTTACCGCTTTCGTTTTCTTCAAAAATTCTTGAGCCAGCGATTTGTCAACAGTTTGTAGAAACTGGTGAACTATGGAAATAGCTTCCGTTTGTACTTCCGTAGGGACTCCCATTTTAAATTATATTTATTTTTCTCTAAAACTTGCTGCACTGCAACGGAATGCAACGCCGCCGCTTGTCACAGTCTTGCAGTGTTGCCAATGCCAACCACAGACAGACGTACTAGTAGATAATAGTTTTTATGCTCGATCTTGTAATCGGGGATGTCAGGGGATGCCAGATTCTGATTCGCATTTACTACTAAAAAAAACAAGTCACTATAATCCGACAAACTCGTGCGCGACCGTCCTGCGGGGCGACAGACGTTGTTGGGCCGCGGTAACATCTAGTAATAGTAAATTGTGGCGCAGCGCGTGCGTTAACTTTCCCCGCTGCACAACCCACCCCCGTTATAAATAATCTAGTGTCGCGTCTCCCTAAGTTTTGTCGTCCTGTAGGATAGTCGCACACGAACTTGTCGGACTATAGAGGCAGTATTTTCCACGAAGCAAATATAAATTTGTATTTGCTTCGTGGTATTTTCCCACTGACAGAGTCCGATTTAATGGTAAAACCACTTAGATAGCAGCATTGGTCTTGTTTTGTTACGTTAATCTTAGACATCTCTAATCTTAGATCAATAAACACATTTTCTAGAAAAAAAAAATTATACATTTAAAAATATAAAGAATAAGGATCCACCGCACCGGCATCGGGAGCAGCGTCATTGTATCCCTATCTAGTCTGTGGCAGAGTCCGAGCTATCGGTGGTTATGGCACTAAGCACTTAGAGAGTAGTGATGGTAATTAATGCAATTTCGCATAAATTTCAAAAGCATGCGAATTCATGAGTCTTAGCATGCTAATTGCTATTGCTATGCTATTTGCTAAAATGAACGAAATATTACTGAACTAAACTGCTAATTATTTAAACGAACTCAACAATCACACGCATTCATACAATATACGACCCTAAGTACAAGCAAATCAAAGATAATAATTGCTTAACATCATTCCTCGCATCACCTGCTAAATTGCTCATAATTTTTTGCACACGGAACGGATAGATTTAGTATTCCCATGGATGCGACGGAGATCGCACGCTGCTGCTCTATGATAAAAGTATGAAGCGAGCGATGAATTCGCTTCACACTTCACAGAATTTCACAACTACATTTAATTTGCTAAATGCTAATGATGTCTTCGCATGCTAACAATTATTGTGAATGCGAATTAATCCATCACTCATAGAGAGATAGGAACCTCCTCAATAAACATGTCGGCGACTCGCCAAGGGTTTCATCGGGTCATTCCCACTGGCCCCGCCACCACTGGTGGCAAATGGGATTTTTTATATAAAAATTTATACAAAAATCCCATTTGCCACCAGTGGTGGCGGGGATGTGCGTAAGGATTGAGGGCCATAACCGTGAATCGAAAAACTATTGTTATCAAAAGGGCAACTGGGAATGACCCGTTTCATCAAGATTCATCACAAATCAAACTCCAAATGATGTATCAATCAGCTATAATCAGAAGAACCATGTTAATTCAGGTTATTTCAGTTTAGATTGTTAATGTTAAGTTCACAACAGAAACAATACTTCCGCGCTTAGGCACGCGTCTCGAAGTGTATCTCCCGCCATGTTAACTTATCAGTATGAGACTAATTATATTTGGATTTAGAAATTAACATTAGAATTACTATACAATAATTGTAATAATAGTAATATGCATATAAACAATCTTTCAATATTTTATAAACCAACCAAACTTGTAATTATTTTTTTTGATAAAAACGTTGCCCCACACTAAGATTTCCCTTGTGTCGTGGGTGCGTTTACAGACACAAATCTCACATACACAAACGCCCAGACCCGAAACAACCGTCTGTAGGCCATACAAATTTTTGTTCCGTGTGGGAATCGAACCCACGACCCGTAGCGCAGAAGCCAATCGCTTAGCCACTGCACCAAACGTGACGTCTTTCTCGAAATTATTCAAATCATCATCTGCCTAGCCTTTTCCCAACTATGTTGGGGTCGGCTTCCAGTCGAACCGGACGCAGCTGAATATCAGTATTTTACATGGAGCGACTGCCTATCAGACCTCCACAACCCAGTAACTGGGTAATACGATACTCTTGGTAAGACTGGTTGTCAGACTTTCTGGCTTCTGACCAACAGTAACGACTGTCAAAGATCTACAAATGACAGCCGGGACCAACGGCTTTACGTGCTTTCCGAGGCACGGAGGAAACTCGCTATGGTAAATGGTCACCCATCCACAGACCAACCTCGGCAAGCGTGGCTTAACCCGGAAGATCGGTCTATGCGGCTGTAATTATTTAGCCACGAGCTCCTCGAAATTATTCAAATATGAGACAGAATTAGGCGGAATTGGCGCCAAAACTATAATCATAAATATTGACCTATAAAAACAACCGTTTACGTTAGTCTCATTAAAATATTCAGATATTAATAGTAACAATATTTATATTATTTGTGATAAATAATTTAATAATTAATTTTACAAACTGTAAAAATAATAAAACAAGTTAACTTCAGATGTATTTACCAAAGATTCACTAGATGGCGCTGTACTCAATTAATTCTAAATCCATTAAATGGTAGAACTTGAGCGCGCCCATTTACCACGTCGTGGTCGTGTCGAGGACTCTTTCTGTATCAGTCCATAGAGTAACTTTGTACATTGTATCAGCCTTACCTTGATCCAGCCACCTAACGAGAGCCGCATGAGATGTTGGTTGAGGCTCTTGGCCATTAGGACTATCGATGAAATGGTTACCGAATCCACGTCCAATATATTGACATCCTCGTACTAAGTCAAGATATTTGATTTGTGTATCTTTCTTAGCTTTCACGAGATTCTCATCATGCGGGATGTTCATCATCAATCATAGTTCGGATGGTCGATCTATCAGTTTTATTGGCGACAATATTCCTGTCAGGCCGGCTCCACATGTTGGCCCCAACATTGAGACAAGCGTTGGGAGTTGGCCGAGGCGTGTCGGTTTTATAAAAGGAATCTGCGCCAACGTTCGCGATACGTACACATGTTGGCGCTTTGTTCAGTCCTGTTGCAATTGCAACACGCATCGAGAGCACGCGACGAGAGAGAATGCCATCCTCACCCTCAAAAACGCCAGCCGCATTGACAAATGAAATAGTTATCGAATTTTTAGAAGTTTACCAGGCACAGCCAATAATATATTGTGTCGTCATCCACCATCTTCTTTGACGTGGCTTTTTCTTTTGTTTTCAGTAACAAATATAAATTATAATTGGCACTCAGTAATGTAAAAGCGCTTAGAGCAATTTCAATTTCTGTATCGGACATCTTCACGTTGGCTCTGACGGGACAGGACTGGTGTAATAGCCAACGTGTGGACGCCTCACGAAATTATTCGACCAACGTTGGTACGAGCGTTGGCGGCAACGTGTGGCGCCGTTATCAGTCTGTGCTATCAGTAGAGTGCGCGCAAGATAACTCTGCGCGCGACTGAGGGCGTGCTAAACGTTGCCATGATCGCAAAAGTTGAAATTACCGCTTTTAAAGCTTAACTTTTTTATCGCTAAACATATTTTTCCCGTTAAACATTCCTACAATCAGGTAGTTCCACTATCAAAATGAATAAAACGGCACACACTTTGGTGCACCACGATTAGTTCCGATTTCGGCCGCGCGCAGACTTATCTTGCGCGCACTCTAATGAAAGATCGGTCCCAAATAGGGTTACCATTTAGAAATTTGAAAAGTCCTGACAAAAAGCCTGACATTTCAATAAAAGTCCGGACATTTTAGTCACAAAACGCAAACATACGAAGATTTATTGTTTGATCTCGTAGTTGATTGTTAAAGATTTATATTTTCTTTTTAGATGAACGAGAAGTTAAGAAAGATTAAAAAGTTATTTGATATTACTTAAGGTAAGTTTCATTACTCGTATTCCATTTATGCCAAAAAATCCGGACAAGTTAAACAGCCGGACAAAATCCAGACAAAAGTCTAGAAATTCGGACATGTCCGGACAAATCCGGACGAATGGTAACCCTAGTCCCAACACAACGATAGATAACCATTTCCGAGAAATGTTATAGTAACTATTTAATATTAACTAAATTGTTTAACAACTTTTTCAGTCCATCTTTATGGGTCTTGTCTAAATTATAGTTCTTCCTTGCACACGACACAGATAAAATCATACGCCAGCAAATCAAGCTACCCGAAACTGTCAAATTTTCCCTTAGGCTGAGATCTATAGATCCAACTTGGACTTAGCTTAGACTTTGCTCAGACTTTACTCACGCAATACTTTGCTAAGTGTATGCTTAGCATAATCTTAGATTTGGAATTTATAGACGTATCACGTTGAGACTATGCTGAGCATAGGCTAAGCATACGCTAAGACGGTCGATGTCAAAATACAAGTTATTGTTTCGTTTCAAGCATTACATTCTTGATTTTTCTTTATAAATGTTTAACAATAATAACATGTAAATAATCTAGAACTACGCTCATATTTCTTCTATGTATTATTATTATAAGAATAAGCAGAAATTGGCATGCTTATAAGTGTTTTTTTTTTTTTATATAAACGAACACAATATTATATTCATTAAAACGGATCGCATCGTTTTGACATCTGCAATTTGTCGAAAAAAAGTAACTTTTAATTCATTTTTATACATTTTAAACTTAGAAAAACTTGTTTTATGTGATGTTATACTACCTAATTGTTTTTATCTTAACTAATTCAGAATTAGTTATCAACATCAAGGAAATCTTCCCTAATCTGGTATTACTGAGTTGAGTCTGGTCACTTTATAATACTAAAAAATTAAAAAGTTGTGTAAATATAATGATGGTAAAGTAAATTACGGACCATTATTTTTTGTTAGGATAATAGTAACCTAAGTATTTGCTAAGTCGTCGATTTTGTGAACTTAGACTTTGCTAAGCATTTGCTAAGCACGCACTCAGATGAATTCAAAGACGGCTCTATAAATACTGACTTTGTCATAAGTCTAAAGTAAAGTCTGAGCAAAGTCCAAGTTGGGTCTATAGATCTCAGCCTTAGAGTATATACCTAACCCCTCTGACGTACCCCCGTGACGTATCTCTCGCGATATCTGGCCATTTCATATTATCGTACCGTGTCACGACACACACCTCGTAAAAATGGTTAATTCTTCGGTATTTTCGTGCAAAAAGCGGTCTGCTTCCTCAAACATGGAGTTTTCTGTCACTAATAAGCATTATTTCGGCAAACATGTATACATTTTGCATTATTTTCAAAAATATAATTCACGTCTTAGCTGTCATCTTTTGTGACAGAAATTGACAGAAATATTTTAAAACGAGAGGCAGTGACGGGACAATGTGAATATAATTGAATGAACGAAAATTACAAAGAGGTTTACCGCTTTTCATAATGTTGTCTGTTATTGATTTTATTTCATTTTGCCTTGTTGATACTATTTAACAAAAAATAAAAGGTTTTCTTGCCTCCAACAACAATGATAGAACTAAGTTTCATTCAAGAAATTTAACTTTAATTAATATTTAAACCCTATTACGTGTGCAGCGAACACAATCGACTGAATCGTGGTTAAAATGTTCTCTAATACATCTATACAAGATTAGTCGGAAAGGGGGTACTAATCTGAAGGGGTGTTATTGTTAAAGAACCCATAATAGTGAACTTTTGTTCTACAACTTTCCCGAAAAGTCAATATTTTATATAGAAATAGCTGTTCAAAGATTTCATGAAAAATACGCTAAAATCTATGTATCACCAGCTATGATCAGCTGTTTATCTTTTAGGTCATATTTTGGGGTCACTGTTTAAAAGTTCCATTTTCTGAACTCATAACTAAAACAGAAATAAAGAATTAAAAAAAAAACAAAATATTAATCGTTTTGCATGGAAATAAAACTGATCGAATTTTGAAATTTTTCTCAATAACACTTTGCCCCAGGTCGGGCTAAGTGTTATTGGATTATTCCGTGTGGAATTTCTTAGTAGCAGCCCAGAGTCTGGATTTGTGCCTGGTTGATGGCAATAGACTCGCCCCGTATTACAAGGGAAAGGAACTAAACATAACGGCAAAATGAGGGTTTACTATACACCTCTGCCCCACCCTTCAGGGAATACAGGTGTGATGACCATGTTAACGAGGCAGTCACGCACGGGTGTTCTTAACGTGAGGCATTTAAGCTCCTCGAATTGACAGACCACGCGTAGCGATACCGCGATAGTACTTAATATTTATTTTCACCCGGTACCTATTTAACTTTTTGTTTCTGCCGTAGTCTCTGTGACTATTCTTTATTTTATTAAAAAAAATATAAAAACACTGTAGTTCTTATCCACTTGTAAGTTAAATTGCGGAAGTTGATTGCCGTGATTTTAAAATATTTATTATTTAGTTATTATTTTAGTTGAGTGTTGATTTTTTTTTAATATTTGTTAATGGTACCTAACTTTAGCGAAAATAATATAAGACTCATTTTTATTATTATATCCCTCTGTAGTCACGGATCATCTTCCGTGCGGAAGATGTCCGGTCCTTTGGAAGGCATACACGAGGACACAGGTCCAACGCGCAGAGGCCCCTTTGAGACCTTTAATCTAAAATGGGGTGGCGCACCAACCGGGGACTATCCACGGCTGCACTATTGGAGTACAGTCATGGACCGTCCCAGGTGGGTGCAAGACTATTGTAAAATATGGTGAAAAATATCTGGTCTATGGGAAGGGGTGTTAGGTGGACTAGATAACTTCTATTGCCGGAAGAAACGGCGTCTGCCTTTCAAGTTTAAATTTGAAATGCGTTGGCAGACGGTGACTCGCCAGCTCACTAGCTGGGCCCCCTGAAATGCCGCCAGTATATGTATAGGCGAAGGGGGCAACAAACGTGTGAGCGGCTAGAGGTGTAGAGAAGTGTGGCCCCGGTTTCGCCGTCGCGGGTCTAAAAGACCCGGAGTGGGTTTCCCCGCTATTACGCCATTAGACACTTCCACCTCCGAGCATATAGCTCTGGTGGCCCCCCTCTTGACGGCCGATAAAGGCAAGCCAGAGTTGAGAGTCCTGCGGGCACTCTTGGGGTTCCACTCCAGCCAGCCAATAAAGGCAAACTGAAGACGAGGCCCTGATCGACTGTCTGAGGCAATAAGGTACGCAGTGTCGCCACTCACCAAAAGCTCGCCACAGGCTGCCCTGCGGTTTGTAAGCTTTTCAGTAGACCTCATGACACATTTTTTACTATATTATGGGGTTGTAGAAAGCTAGTCTAATGTTCCCTCCGGTTTTACGTTAATCTCATGGTGAGGTAACGCCTTTCCCAGAGGGGTTTATTATTATTAGCCTGTACTGTCCCACTGCTGGGCAAAGGCCTCCCTCCATTCTTTCCACTTGTCGCGATTCTGTGCAGCTTCATGCCAAATCTCAAGAAAGGCATCCAACTCGTCCCGCCATCTGCTGCGCGGTCTGCTGCGACCCCGTCTCGCTGTCTCAGGGCTCCATTCTTGTGCTATACGGGTCCACAGCTCATTTGGCATACGGCAGACATGCCCTGCCCAGTCCCACTTCAGCTGGGCGGCCTTTTCAGCCACGTCGACAGTTTGAGTTTTGGAGCGCAGTATTGTGTTTCGAACTCGATCAGTTAATTTAACACCAAGTATACTGCGCTCCATAGCTCTTTTTTAAAATAAATTATTGTTATTCTTCTTACAATTGTTTTATTTTAATTTTAAGAACAATAATTACATACAAATTGTTTTCCACGAGATGAAATTATATATTTTATTTGTTCATTCCTTTATCATTCAGTTTATCGGTCTTTTATCATACCACATCACTATATTTTGCGTTTGTGTTAAACGTCAACATAAATAAATACGACGAAGTTATTGTTAGTGTGCGTGTTTTTTGTTTGTATTCCGGCTTCTATTTTTGACTGAGTTCATAGCTACACGATATTTATATGTGTTAAGCTGTAAATGTGTGCTGTACGTGTTTACCGCGTCCCCCCCAAAATTTGGCAGAATAAAATGTTTGGGAACTTGCGCATTGCTACCTCCATAGGTAATGCTCTAAGAATTTTCCCAATCAACCTTGAACCTAATGATTTTGCGATAAAGATGAAAATCTATTAAAAAAAATTGACAGATTGGAGTATATTTATGTGCTAGCGACGCCAGCGTCTGTACAACATTACCTCTAAGCAGCTCCGTCTTTGTCAGACACGTTTTATCGCCTTATATCCACGAATAACATAATAAAGTCTCAAAAATGTTCATATCTTATGTAAAATAATTAAAATATCAAATCCACTAGCAAGTTTTGCTCTGCAAGTTTTTACATGGTATTGCTCGCATAATTCGTAAACCTTGCAGAAGTCGACTCGCAGTAGATGCGTCCACAAAAGTTAGTTGTACGGTACCTGCTTAATAACTTCCACAACAAAACTTGCTATACCCTAAATTCCTAACTCAGATAATTTATGTAAACAAAGGGGATAACAGATCAAAAAAATATTTTATTAATGGTAATTCACTGAAAATTCCGGAAAAAGGGTTAGATTCTCTTGCATGTACTGATTTTAGAAATAATAATTTAAAAAATATCATACCGTAATTACTTTTATAAATTTTCAGTTTTCAACAAAGTTATTAAAAAAAGGAGATTTTCTGGTATAAAGTATTTTATGATACTGGTAACACTGTAGGAGTACAAAACATTTTCAAATTTCGTTTAACAAAATGTCAAAGTTGTTTATTGTTTGTCTTAGCGTACTTAACAATACATTCGTTTTCTTTTCCCGTTTTCGCTGCGTGTTTGTTAATTTTGTTATTGTGCTATAGTATCATCGTGTACCCCTTACTGCATAGCATGACATATCGGGCATTAAGGATTTTTGTCACGTCATTTAAATTTGGTACATATTTTTTTCTTCTTGCAACTCTTATATCAAAAACCGGTAGTATGAGTTGACGTTTGTAAAAAATATAGTGTGCAGCACTAGTGGATTTTAAGAAATATCAGTTTGTTTCCTAACGGTCGACAAGAGGTAAGTGGACTCAGCTTTCGGGGTATTTTTGCATGGATTTTCACGATATATAGCCACGATAATTCTTTTGCATACAATATTCATATATTGAAAGGCAATATGCAAATAAAAACTAGATTCCCATGAATGATTGCAAATATTTTGGTTGCTGAAGTTAGTACCCATATCTGGGATAGTATGCAGTCGCAGGAAAAACTGTTTGCCAGATATGGGATTGTATGCAGAATGACAACAAAAATGACAAAACCATATATGGGATTGTATGCAATTCGATCAATTTTAAGAAATATTATAATTATGCATAACATTTTGAAGAATGAGCTACAATATTACTTTGTGTTTCCTTGGTTTGATTAGGCTTGCTTGCTTGTTTATTTGGCACCTTACGCTTGCTTTTTCCCCCAACAGTTTACGATCAACAATGCCGAGACGGAAACAAGTGCATGTAGTCAACATCCCAGATGAGAGTGAAGACGAAGAACTTTCTGATGAAGATACGGAATGGAGAGATAATCGAGGGTCGGACCCGTTATATTTGTCTGAGTCCGATAAAGATAGTGACGTAGATTCACAGTCAGATATTGAATTGGAAGACCAAAGCGACCAGCCTTCAACAAGTCGACAGGGGAGGGGGGGTAACAAAGGGAAAACTTTTAAGAAGACATATAAATGGTAACACAGTAATCAACACTAGGATAGATTTATTTAAAAGTTAAAAAAGTTCCTAATAAAAACCCAAGTTCCTATAATTTGATTAAATAAAATAAAACATAAGTAAATCTACGCGTTTTTCTCATTTAATTCCATCTCTCCCTGTGCCAGAATTCTTTTAACTGATATTATCTATAAATTCTCTTATTTTTGATCTTATTTTTTTATTTTGCCAGCTAATTCTGCATACAATGACATATTTGGCAAACTTGATAATAAACCTTGAACTGCATATAATGCCATATTTGGCATTGAAGGTTTTTGGTATTTTTTTTCAAAAATACTAGGTCTAGATTTTTTTACATATTTTTTGTGGGATGTCTTGGGGTCACACCACGTCCTATTTTTTTTTCGTCCCAAACAAAAAATCCATGCAATAAGGGGTTAAGTTTTTCATCTTGTTGGTGTTTGTTATATTTCCTTGTTTTTGTTGAGTTCGTTTGTTAAGTTTTATTTGTTATTTGACAAATGGAGCCTCAGCCGGGGCCCTCGAAGGCAGCCGCCCCCGACTTTTTGTCGCCTGTTAAAAAGCGGCCTCGAACATCTATGAGTGCCACAGAAAAGCTTATGGTGATGAATGCGTTTAAGGACTGATTAAAGTGATTATAAGGCGCGTCTCCGACACACTACACAAGACATTGTTCGGCTACGGTATTTTGTTTGCATTGTTCTTAAAATTAACTTGATTTTAAATGATTACTTAGTAAACATTTAATGATAAAATGTTTTGTACCACTAACCTGTCACTTTGACAATGACATTTCTTTGTTTACATAAATTATCTGAATTCTGGAATTAAGGTATAGTGGACTTGGCGCTTTAGTGCATTCGCTACGTTAAGTGCGGCGGCGAGTACCCGCCTCGCGTGTGTGTATTGAAAGATAGTATGTACAAACCCGTCGCATGCGTCCGCACCAGTTAGCGCTGCTCATACTTTCTTTCAATACACACACGCGAGGCGGGTACCCGCCGCGTGCGCCCGCTTAACGTAGCGAACGCTCTTACTTTGGAAAAATGGGAATACTTTGAATTTTTTAGGCTTGGCTTTGCTTGGCTTGGATTCTAGAATACAGTCGAATTGTGAATGAATCTGAATTAAATCCTAATTCCCGTTTTGCACTATTTTTGCTCACTTATGTTCCGTTGTCGTTGGTAGAAGTGCGCGCAAGATAAGTCTGCGCGCGGCCGAAATCGGAACTAATCATGCTCCACCAAAGTGTGTGCCGTTTTATCAATTTTGATACTATAACTACCTGATTGTAGGAATATATAGCGGGAAAATTATGTTCAGCGATAAAAACGTTAAGCATTTATAGCGGTAATTTGAACTTTTGCGATCACGGCAACGTTCAGCACGCCCTCAGTCGCGCGCAGAGTTATCTTGCGCGCACACTCTACTGTCTGTTGGTAGTCGTTAGTACTTTTAATTTAATCTGTATTATCTGTATGTATTTCACAGAATAACTACAATAATACTACTTAATAATCTGTGAGAACAACTACATAGATAACTTTTATGTATCTATAGTTTATGTATTATTTTATGCGAATGACAGTACATAGTAGCACCGATAACTTTGGTTTACGATTTATTCAGAAATTTTGTTTCCACTAGAACTTATTAATTACAGTACAGTGTTGTAAAGTAGGCGATGGAATGTGACTAAACAGTCATCATCTTCAGTGTAAATACTTATTAAAATTGTACTTAGCAGAAGTTACTTATTACATAGCGATGTGAGGTGACATGTTTTTAGATGTTTGCTTTGTCGATGTCCAATGTGATCGGAAAGAAAATCAGTGAATGTTATGTAGGCTCAATTGAGCATTAAAAATATAATATACCACAATGCCTGTTCAGCAAATTAATGTAAAAAACTCTTCGGATATTGAAAGTTGGGAATGGGGAGGTGGATGTGGTAGAGAGGTGATACGGACGGGATCAGGGAGCAGCCGCACGTCATGTAGCAATTCCAGCGGAGATATTTGCCGCATATGCCACTGCGAGAGCGAACCTCACAACCCTCTTCTTGCACCATGTTATTGTTCAGGTCAGTGAAATAAAAATGTATTTACAATGTCCATGTTCCTATCTCACCAAGAAGCCCTATACACATAAAGCGATAAACCAAAGTATACAGCTGTTCTTGGTTTACATAATGTTAGCAGTTAGATATAATTAAGTCAACAATATAGGCAATTACTGTAAAGGGCAAATGTTGAGATGTTAATAAAAATAATTGAAAACCAGTACAATTGAAACTGTTCAGTATAAATAAAGATTGTTATTTTAGCAGGTAAGTAATATTATCTTTAAAACTAACAATTATTAGGTATACATAAAATTATTGTAAACATGGCTTGTATGTATAATTTGAATTTGCCATTATTTAATACTCATAATTTTAATTAAAACTAGCTCAAGGCATGATTGTTAGAAAAGAGATGAGGAATGAGATCTAAGTGTTATTTTTTAACTTATATCAGTGGTCTGGGCGGAGCAGTTATCTTCAAATATGTGTGTAATTAATGTTATTATAAAATAATGATAACTCATGTGTAATATAAAAGTCCTTCACTTTTGAGGTAAATAGTACAAAGCTGTAATTGTTATTTCCTTTTATTAATATTCAGCTCCAACAGGCAAATCTAACAAGAATACAAATATATAATTTTTCCTTTAATGAATAATAATTTACAACATTTTAATTAATACAACAATTGTAGATCATACATTGCAATTAATTAGAATAAATTTTCCTCTTGATATATGAATAAAGACTAGGTTTTAATGGTAGTTTTAATATGTTAATATGTATTATGCAGGGTGCAGCATGCAAGTTAGGAGTTGATTTTTACTTCATCAGGTTACTTTTTAACTGAACTATAATCATCAAATTTATTGAAAAATTACAAATTAATTACCCAGATAAAAGTAATCCTTGTCCTTAGTACCTTTTGCTAAAAAAAAGACAACTTTAAAGTTTTTTATGATTTATTGTGCACTGTAATCATGCAATCTGTATTTATTCATTGTTAAACAGGATTTATGCCTATGGTGAATAATGGTAAAAACTACATGGTTACTTTTTTCAATATTGTGGGTAATTTTAAGTTATTATACTTGGACTTACAAACTTTGGAGATAAGGGGAAGGAGGGGAATATTATCAAATAATATTAACCCACTCTGGGATAAAAATAAAATCAATGGCAAATAAAATTAATGGCTATTTTTAAAGATCAGAAAAGAACAAACCCTATTACAACTATGAAGCTATTATCAATTTGGATTTAAAGATGAAATAAACAAACTAATTCCTGCATAAATAATAATTTTGAATATATAAAATAGTTTTCTATGTTTTAAACAATACATGCATCATCACTAACATTTAAGTTCATCCATCTGTGTGAGATAGACACATTCATCAGCAGATTTGAAGCAGACATTTATTTAATTCAGTTTTTTAACAGTTTGCATCATATCTTTGTTCCTAAATCAGTTACAGCATTCTTGTGAGCACAAAAATGCTACAGATAAGAATTATATGGAATTTAATCCTCTACAAAATTAATCTGTGCTATTTTTGGCGTAAAACCCAAATAAGGAGTAATTTAAATAAACTAATTTGTGGGGTCTTTATTCTAATATAAAGCGCGCGGAGGTCACTCAAGGTCGAAAATTTGAAATTCCATAAGAACACCTAAACATAACACATATCCAACATTCAGAACAACCCAACCTTTTGCAAGGTAAAACTATCTGGCAAGTGGTCTAAATTAGGTGTGGACAAATTACTTCTGCAACTATGCCAAATTTCAAGTTGAAAGCAATACTAGTCATTGAGAAAAACAGCCATGATATAGAGATAGACAGACAGCCACTAAGTCTTACCATTATGGTTTCTTTTGGATGTTTTAGATGTAGGACCCTACAAATATTACCAATGTTTATGCCATCAATTGATAGGGTCAATGTTAAAGTTCAAACCTCCAATAAAAATATTGTGTCTTAAATTGAGGGAAGACCATGAAGTCTTAGATTAATTAAACAATAAAAAAATCAATTCAATGATACCAATACAGCCAATTTTATTTTCAAAACATCTTTTTAAGTTCTTATTTTAACCGCTAGCGGCCCGACCGACGATCCATATCGTCAGTGCCATTGTTTATCTATTGTGTCTAGAATTACAGTACTCGATAAGTTAAGGAACATGATTTCCTTTAATTTAAGATACTAGATTCTTGACCATTACATCATTTGCAGTTTCACCTGTTGCCTTTATCCTAAATTAAATGTCTATTCCATTCTAATCCATTGAACAAAGCCACCAGGGAATTTATTTCTGCTTATTATGAGTCTAATCTATTGGTGGATATATTTCTAAGTTATTCCACCAATAAACAATTTAACGACTTATCTATTGGTGGATTTATTTCTTATGTATTGACTGTCAGGGGTCTATTAGGGCAGCTGGGGCTTTGCTGCGGTGCCTCCGCGTATTTTAAGACTGTGAACAAGTAAATAGAGAGTCCCTTGATCATCCAGGGCCCCTAAGCTATTTGGTCTTGATAAAAAAAACAGATGGAGGTAGCATTGGAATTTAAGCAAAGTTATATTTATTATATTCTCCTTTGTTAAAACAACACACACATCTAATATTTTTCTAAATATTCACCCATATAAGCAGCTAAAAAACCAGACAACTCACAAACCTGAATATGTTATGATCTATGGATTAGATTGTTTCCACAACCACTTAGGTAGAATATTGTATTGAGTTGAAGGTGTCTTACCTAACTGCTTATGAAAACATTGTGTCTACAAAGTAAGCTGAATATGACATTGACATGATCTGATAAAGGCATTGCTAGCAACTAATGCTCAAAACACACAATTGCAATTATGATTTTAAAATGGTTTTTAAAAATCTTATATATTTTACCAAATTGCCTGGATATTGCTATCTAAAGAATAAACTCTTATTGCTATTCCTCCTAGTCTTTTCCAAATTATGTTGAAGTTGGTCTCCAGTCTCAAAAACACGGAGCGACTACCATCAGGCCCCCGGCACCCAGTTACTGGGCAGTGCCGACATCTTAAGTTAGATGGAGGTAGACCAGTTGTCAGACTTCTGACTACCTGTAATGGCTGTCATAGATATTTGTATATCAACTGGGACTGACGGTTTACTGAGGAACGTGTCTTTAGTATAAACTATTTTAAATAATAATACTGTACATGATTTACATACATAATCAAAGATGACATTGAAATAAAAATAAACTTGTTACATAACTTAAATGTTTACATTTAAGTAATATGTACTGCAATTATAATTTAATGATGTTTGTTGTTGCAGGAAGTTTAAAATATGTTCATCAGAGCTGTTTACAACAGTGGTTGACTGCATCGGAGACCAGATCTTGTGAACTCTGCAAATTTAATTTTATTATGCATACCAAAATAAAGCCGTTCAATGAGGTACACCAACTAAATTTATTTTTCCTTTAACTTAACTAACAGTTATTATCTCTCCTCGTTTACGTAATAATGTTCTCACATTAGTTTTGTTTCTTTCAACAAGTTAATTAATAAACAAACATATGCATCTCTACTTCTATCTATGCATTTGGCTGTTTTCTTGAAAAACCTGTTGTCTCTTGACATAAACACCTCGTTTATTATTGTTTTCAGTGGCGTCTGCTAGAGATGTCCGGCGTGGAGCGTCGAAGGCTGTGCTGCGCCGTTCTGTTCCACTGTGTGGCCGCGCTATGTGTCATGTGGTCATTGTTTGTACTTATTGAGCGGGCGGTAGAAGAGGTCAACCGCGGCATGATCGGTATGGATAAATAATAAATAACACACATTAATTTCAGATTTTTATGTTTTTCCGCATACTTACTAGTTTTGAGAACATAAAAAATAAAATTTACTAAACATTCAACTATTGTTGCGTCCATTGTACACACATACCTAGCTACTGAATATTTCTGTAATAACATGAGCCGACAGATTGCATCATACGGTACTCTTGTAGGTGATCTGACGGTCATTCATAGGGTTGAGTGTTTGAGATTGCATTGCAGGGCCAAACCCAAAATTAAGAAATAGAGATCAGTGGTCAAAGGAGATATGAATTCGATCTTGAAGAAATCAAAAATAGGTATCCACTTAAGCAAATTTGGTTTTACTTCTTAATAAATAAAACCAGTCAAGTGCGAGTCAGACTCGACGATCTTCGGCCACTGTAGTGTGTGGCCTGCGGGCGGCGGGTTAGGGGACCCGTCGCCCGATTAGTAACAGGCCTGAGAAGGCGGCGCGCAGTGTTCTGCGCGCGCCTCTCAAGAGGACGTGGGGCTAGGCCCCACAGTAGGAGAGGTCAGCCAGGGGTTGGCGGACCAAGGCCTGTTGGGGTCGGGGTGCATGCAGCTGCGAATCCCGCAACCCCCGCCAAGGATCAGGAGAAGGAACACCGTGGGTTTTTAGCTGGTAAGAGTCCGGCATAACCCTTCGCCTTCCCCGGGCGAAGATTATACATGAGGATTTTAAGAAGATAAAAAAAAAAGGTTCCGTTCCATATCATACTTAAAAAGTCATCATTTTGGGGACTTCAAATTTCTGTAGCTTCGTTTTATTAACTTAGGTTGTATGTACAGATTTTTTGCTGATTTCACAAAACTATGCTAATTAGAGACTTGGTTTAATTTTTTATATGAGCCTCTATTAACCCTATTTCAGATTTTTCGCTTTGCAAATTTCGTAGATTAGGGCCCCTCCTTTATTTCCTTATCTAAGAGGTTGGAATCGTATTTTTTTAGATATTTTCATCATAAGTCAAAAACTATACGGCGTGGAAGGAAATGAAAATATATTTTATAATGTGCAAATGATGCCCTTTCATATGATACTCCATTTGACCTAATAACGCCACTATAAAATTTCGAGCGCCGACTTCGGCCCGAATAGGAAAGATAAAAAAAAAATTAGAGATGCATTATTTAAAACTTTTCTAAATTTTAAGATCATAGCATTGGTAGTTGCTGAAGTAAGCAGCTGTGTCAGACAGGCAGACGGATGAAGACTCGCACCATAATTTATACCATTTTATATGGAACTCTAAAAAACTAAATTTTATATGACTGCTTCAAAAAAAAAGAATTCTGAATTTATAATCATACAATGACGTGTTTCAGCATGGCCTTTTTGGACAAAATTGGTAGTAGTGGCTGTGGGATTCACTGGCGGCGCGGTTTTTATGTACATACAATGCCGCCAATATTTGCATCTTTGTAATCGTTGGCGAGCTCATAACAGGTATTTTTGTCGCTAACATATCTATTCAGGTGGATTCTTTAAGTTTACTGAAATTATTTCACACAAAATATTTATTTTCTCTAGAATATTGTTAATTCAAAATGCACCGGAAAAGATACCAATCGGAGGAGGTTCCCCGCCGGTGCGGGTAAAGAGACGCGAGAGGAGTGCGCGCGGGCAGGTGATCGCTAACATCGAGCCGCCTCCGCCGCCCGCCGCCTACCACGAGGAGGACGAGAGCGGCGGCTTCGAGACCTACCGCGGCAACCCGCACCGCCGCCTGTCCTCGCTCGCCGACGACCGCCTGCGCGTTGACGCGCACGACGACACGCGCCGGTTCTCCGACACGCGGCTCGTGCAGCCCGTGAGCGTCGCCGTGGAGGACGCCGCGCCGCTCGGCCCCGAGGTGAGTGCCCCGCCCGGCCCCGAGGTGAGTGCCCCGCCCGAGCCCGAGGTGAGTGCCCCGCCCCGGCCCGCGCGCGCCGACCACTGACCCCCCTCCCGCTCGACAGGGCGGCGTGTACCACATCAGCGTGGACCCGCTGGAGGCCGACATCCGCGAGCTGCTGGCCATGGAGGCGCGGCGGCAGGCGCGGGCGGCGCGCTCGCTGCCCAACCTGCGCGCGAGCCGGGAGAGCCTGCTGCCTCCCGCGCCCGCCGCGCCCGCTGCTGCGCCGGCCTCCTGAGGCCTCGCGTGCGCGCCGCCGCTGCTGCTGTACCCGGACGACACTATCTACTAGCGGCGCCGCGCGGGCCGAGTGCGGCGCCGGGCGCGCGCTGTCGTAGGTCGCCCGGTGCTCCGCGGGCGGCCCGCGGCCTCTTGTTACTATCGCGAGTGCGGTCGGTGTCCGCGTTTGGTCGCCGCGTGCGACGGTTTACGACGTGATCAGTGTGCTGTGCGTTATACGACGGTGTTGCGTGTACATAGTAACATGGATAATGTAAATAGTAATTATCATAATAATAGTGCAGTCGTCGCTCGTTTAAGGCCACCGTATCACCGCCCGTTAGATACTTATTCCCTATCCTTGAATTTTGTACCATAACGTCCATACATCATATGTGTACATAGCATAAACAAAATTTTACTCCATATTTTTTCGGGATAGCAACATATAAGTAATTAAGATTTGATAGTAGACAGCTTGCAAAATATAGTAGGTAGGTATAATACTGCTGCCAGAGGTAATAATCATGTACCTAGTAGGAAATTATCCATCTACTTTTAATAATTCATGTTTAATATTTGTAAAGATACCCCACCCTTCCAAAAACTATTTCATATTTTTAATTCCATGCTTCTGACGTTCAGCGGCCAAATTACAAGACCGAGTTGTTGATCCAAATGTGTTAAGCCGTGTCCAAACATGCGTATGTTCGCATATGCCGTGAATGACTGCGCTAGCCTACTCTCAGTCTGAGGTATTAGCAGCCATTTGCGGCAAACGTAAACCCTAAAAGCCTTCTGTCGGCGCATGCGTTCGCGGCGAATTCTCATAGTCAGCGTACCGATCCAGAAAATGTGAGCCTTATGATGCGGGGTTTCGGCCGCATGCCTTATGATGTTTGTTTACAAAGGCCAACGTTTTAATATGACCCTATATGTATTATTTAAAATATTAGTTACTGAATATGCTAGAGTATAAATATGCAAATACAATATCTAGATTTAATTCCGCCAAACAAGATCGCTAGTTTGGATGCAGTATGCAGCACCACCCTCCCGCCCACAAGTATATGCACATGCAAAAATGCTCCACGGGGCATCCTCAGGATATTTTGACTCCTCGATCGAGTACTTGTGGGCGGGAGGGTGGTGCTGCATACTGCATCCAAACTAGCGATCTTGTTTGGTGGAATTAAAGCTAGATATTGTATTTGCATATTTGTATGTCATGGATTTCCGCAAAGCAACGCCTAATTCCATCATTTATGCTAGAGTAACCAAATTAGACATTGGGCTGGCGTTAATATGCTATTGTCATAAAATGTGACGTTAAAGCACAAAATTTCTACATAAAATAAGTCTAGTCCTACATCAGACATCCGATATATCCGCCGATAGAGCCGCGGGATCCGCCGCATTTTCTGCGGCAGCCGCATGCATACAATTACAAACCAGTGCGAAAAACGCGTCTCCATAAACGATCTAATACATCGAAAATAATATTTTTGAACAGGACGGCACGGCAAAGGATTTTTGATAACCCTGCCCTCTCTTGCCCTTAGCAAATAATTTTAAACCTCATTTTAATACCCTTAGCACTAGTATAACGCGCAGTACCCTTAACCCTAGATTCATAAACATATGTAGGAGTAACACTATTAATAAACATTCGTCTCACAGACGAACATATTCAGGAATGGTTATTTATGAAATTGTTAATGAAAGAAAACAAATAAATCATTGTATTGTTTAACTCCTTTATTGAGTTATTTAAATCTTATGTGATCAAACAAAAATATATTTATTCTAAACATTGCAGACACATCAGGCCACGGTGGTCGATACACATGAACTTTTTACAGTGGTTACATTGGAACCTCGTTATTCGACGCTTTTTATAATCACAGAAGCTACAAATCTTTTTTTTTGGTTACCACTTGGACCAGGCGTATCGCTAATAGGCGTTTCGCTCAAATCTTCTGCTATCTTCCTGTTTAGGCATCGCCTCAAAGGTGGCCTTTCGCGATGCTTACGTAACCACGGTTCGGTCATTTTCTCTGAAACATGTTATTAAATAATATGTGCTTAAACCACGACTAATTAAAAAGTAATCAATAACTAATCAAACTTACCATTTACTTCATCAAACTAAGAAATCTTCAAAAATCGTGTTACAAAAATTGCAACCGTAGGGTACTCGTCAATCGTGTATCTATTCATAAATATTCGTCCCTCAGACGAATAAAACTCTCTAAGGGTGTTACCACACCAATCGATCGATCGTCGATCGATGCCATCGATCGATGGTAGAATGGATTAGTCGACGTCGATCGATAGTTTCTACCACACCAATCGATCGATAGCCGATAGATGCCATCGGTCGATGGTAGAATGGATTGGTCGACGTCGATCGATAGTTTCTACTAGACCTATCGATCGATAGTCGATCGACGATCGATCGATGGTAGAATGGATTGGTCGACGTCGATCGATAGTTTCTACTAGGCCAACAACAACGCGTCCTCTTGTGAATACATTTCAAAAGAAACTGATGGTATATAGCCGGGGTTAATCGATCTACGTCGACCGATGCCATTGACCGGCAATCGATCGATTGGTTAGTCGACCGGTATCCGTCGACCGATGCCATCGACCGGCAATCGATCGATTGGTTAGCCGACCGGTATCCGTCGATCAATTAAAGCTACCACACCAATCGATCAACGTCGACCGATGTCGATCGATGCCATCGACCGGCAATCGATCGATTGGTTAGCCGACCGGTGTCCGTCGATCAATTAAAGCTACCACACCAATCGATCAACGTCGACCGATGTCGATCGATGGCATCGATCGACTATCGATCGACTGGTGTGGTAACACCCTAACAGCTCAAGGACACGTCACAGCGAGTAAAATGCACTCGCGATATTAATGGTTGTATGACTCAGGAAGGTACTTGAGAGGTCAGCTTTCTATCTATTTCACTTTAAAAATTTGAATCACTTTTACGTTTTGCGCGGTCTGTGAGACGAATGTTTATGAATCTAGGGTTAATACCCTCAGTAACTTTTATACAAAATGTTTGTGCAAGCAAGTTACTGCATGTAGACTGGCCTTTACGTGAATTACGAGATGCCAAAGACAAGAAAAGTACGGAATTTTCTATCATTGCGGTAAGCGCCAAATCCTCTAGCAAGTTTTATTGCCCAAGTTAATTGTTGCAGCAAGTGCTCGCTTAGTTCGTAAAACTTGCATAGTCAACTCTCTGCGGGTGTGTCCACAGTCTGAAAGTTGATTGTAGAAGTCAACTTGCTCAATAAAACTCGCTAGTTAATTTGGCACTATAAACTTTCGCAAAACTTTGATGATAATATTATAATTTAAAATCATTACAATTGCCAGGTATCAGGTGGCTTGCTGTAGTATATTAATCAAATAACGTTGTGTTTAACGCCTTGTTGCATTCGCCACAGTGGCATAAACGCGGCCTAACACATTTAGGATTATCACCTCTCGAGTTTTATTAAGGAAAATAATATAAGATACTTCGATACAATAATTGTTACCAATAATGTCCATAATAATAGTTACATATTCACACACATTTTAATTTATTTCCCATTATATATTATGTATATTTATCCGTTAGTGAATTTTTTTATTAGAAATCCAAGATCGTTATCGTCGGTCGACATAATTATGAAGTTTTCTTTCAATTTCTATTGCCTTCTACTTTAAAATATTGAGGATCTGCCGCACCAGAGCGAATAATTGGCTGCCGCCCAGTACTTCCTAGTGACCAACGTTCCTCATTGGCTGGCTTGGCTTATTTGACTGACTATTATTAGTTAATTATCATATTATGTTGCTTTATGAAATATGGCCACGCACGGCGCGGATTTGCAGCCATCGTTATTTTTTCGGTATGACAACTACTGTTGGGAATATTTCGCCGCAGCGGATTATTTCGTCTGTGTGGCGTTTAGTATCAGAACGTTTCAAGTGCGAAATGTGAGTCGGTTGCAAAACTACTAAATCTCAAAACGTCCAAGATGCATTATGACCAAGTCTCTTAATGTAAAATAATATTTTATTTTATCTTATATTTTAATCTTATTTATTAGAACCCTCCCTGTCAAGTTTCGTAAATCTACGTTTGTCGTTTATTTAACTTCTGGTCAAATTCACAGTTAACGAATAAAATGAACAAATAGTGATCATTTTATTTTTATAGTGCAGCTTAAAATTAAAAATTGAAACAAAGTTGAAGATACCTAGAATCAGACAAAAAACTTGGTTTGCAATGGCATTTTTAAATGAGAATGGCGAGGTTGGATCCACGATTAACGAAGCGCCCGTGCCTGGGAAAGTATAGGGTCAGGGTATGCCAGTGCAGCCGCGACGGCCATTTGACTGACATCATATTCCATATTTAACCTCAATCTACCTTCTTTAGAAATTAATAAAAAATCCTTAAACATTTATTTTTATATAGTTTCTTAGGGTAACTTATTTCTTAATTTATATTCTTAAATATCTTTAATTATGTTCTTTAACACATACTTTAGAAATTAAATTACACAGAAGATTTGGATGTTTTGTAGCTTTGGACATTTTGAGATTTGGACGATTTGCCACCGTGCGACATTTTACTCTTTGGACATTATGAGACTAAACGATGTGTTGGATCCTTTAGATTACTTACCGTATTTTCTCATTCGTTCTTCCATATAAGTAAGTAATTTTAGCAGTTTTAATGTCTGGAGATATAAAAATAAACCTAATCATAAAAGTTTTAAAATGCTATTGAGATTTGGCATAAACTTTTGTCACTAAGGCCCGTATTACTGAAGCACTGGTATCATGGCACTTAAGGACCGCATCGTGTTTCTTTCAAATATAAATTTTATACTTTTGACAACATATAACATTATTTAAATGATCAAATCAGATAATCAAATCAAATCATTTTACTACATGCGTTTGCAAATAGCCTACGGTATCAAGTCATATTACTACTACATGCGGACGCACGGCCCACACACAACACACAGCGTACCTTTTTATGCTAGTTAGGACCATCAAAATCTTTGTAATCGTAGAAGAAAATATTCGACCGCGTATTGCTGTGGTCAAACGACAGAGTCCAATCAAAATGGCAGTCGACCACCAAATAACTGAAATAAAATCAACCTTATTGTATCCACTCCGTCTTAGCAAAATTTTCCAGAATCCCGGCTCGGCAGTGTCGCCGCCAACGACGAGATAAAATAGTTTTTTCTTCTCTTGTGTGTTTTCCAAAGTTTGTCCTTTTTTCCCTTAGTATATTTAAAGTAAAACATGTATGCTTACTAAAGGTATTGTTTTTATTGATTAAAAGCCTCGAGTTGTTTAGTAATATTTACTGTAGCCCATCCCGTTTTCGTTATTTCGTAGGCAAAGTTACGTAAAATTTATATTATTGTAATATAAACAGAAAAAAAATATAGATGAAGGAGTAGTCAGGGATGTTTTAGCAAAGTCGCGGTCGCTTATTTGAAATTTGGGTTAAGGCAAATTTGTTACGGGCTTGCAACCGGCCCTATTCGCAAATCGTACCATTTCTCATTCCCAACTGGCCCCATGATGTGTACAGTTTGAGTGGATATATGTAAGAGAGAAAGGGTGCGTGTTGTGAGGGTGTTTGTTTGTGTGAAAGCTAAGATCGTCTAAAAACAACGATGTATTTATCAGACTTGTCAAAATAATCCTGTAAATTATCTAATAATGAAAATCAAAATAATCTTGGTTGGTATGCTGTAGCACGGGCTACGGGGCCCCAAAGGACGCGGGGCACTGGGCTCCAGCCCAGCAAGCCCATGCGTAACTATCCAAAACGTTTGACTAAGTTTTACGAATGAATGGGTATACGAGTATGTACCGAAAAACAGCATATTTGTACCAGATTTGTAAATACGTCCTGAGTTATCTAAACGATACTACGGAAAACGAAGAAAGGTCTCAATTGAGAGTGCTTTATTAATACGGGCCTTGATAGTTTGAAAATAAAGAAATAAAAATGACTGCGTCCTTGTAAATGGTTTGTCAACAAGACTAAATTAATACACAATAATAAAATAAACTAAAATACTTTTTGGGTAAAATTTGATTCATGAAGTTGCAATAAATATTTGTTTATGTAAGTAAGTATTTAATTATTATTTTTGACTCAATATCTGTATATATGTACGTATTATATGAAAATATTCATGTTTTAAAATGGAATCTCAACTTTATAAACCAGACTTCCCGTAAGCTCTCTTTAAGAAATAAATAATTTGAGGAATTTCTCAATTTTGCCTATAGCCGGAAACAGAATTGTAACCCCCCCTGAGAATTAAATCCCGACCCTTATTTGTAATCCCGGGATTTCGGAATTCGTCCGGGCAATCCCGGGATTTAATCTCTTATTTGGTATGGGCATTTGATAATTCTATCTTACTTTATTTTTTCTATAATCAGCAACACAACGTTTCCTTAGAAATCAGACTAAATTCTCACCTTCTATCTAAGTTGTATAGGAAAATTGGTACATTTCATACAGCAAAACCCGGCTTTAGCAGAAACAAAAAGCTGTAGAGGACAAGACTTAGTTCCCTATTAAAATAACTGGTTTAATTATTATTTTACTCTTAGTTCTAAATGGCGCAATGGCATAATATCTGGTTTTTGTCTGGGTTCGACTCCCGGACCGGTAAATTAATTTTGAAAAACTTCATATAGATTTTGTTTACGAGTTGGAAAATTTATGCGCGTGATATATGTTTGTAATGGCATCCCTTTTCATAGGTATGCCATCTAAATGTGGAGATATAAACCATATTCAAAACAGAATTACTTGGTTCTTTTTGAACGTTGAATGTTACAAAAGATAATCCGATAGTAAAATTATGGCAGACAGTGCCGACATCATGTAAGAAAGATCATTAATATAATTTGGGAACAGAAAGGGGCCCAGAATTGAACCCTGTGGCACGCCCATTTTTACGAGAGATCCTGAAGATGTTATGCCGGTTATGTCTACTTTTTGTTGTCTGTTGGAAAGATAGGATACCACCAGTTTCAGGGGACGTTCACGGATCCCGTAGTGACTTAATTTACCAATGAGCGTTTTATGATCCACGCAATCAAAAGCCTTGGAAAGATCATAGAAGATGCCAACAGCATTCTGTGGGCCTTCTTCTTGTGTGACTAATTTCGCATCCGCATCTGTCGTCGATCTACCTTTCGTGAAGCCAAACTGACGATCGTGTAAAATCATATTTTTTGTTAAAATGAGACAACATCTGTACAAGCATTTTTTGCTTCAAAACCCTTACTTATTGGGCGTGAGGTCTTACAAATGTGTTTCCGGCTTAAGTTAGGATTTGCTAAGAGAGTGGTGCCGCTATCCAGCAAACTTATCTATATAAAAGACAGACTTTTGAAAAGTGATCAGAGATGTTACTATTCTCTGTTCAATGTATTTCTTAGTTTATATCTCTGGTTACAAAACAAAATTGTTTTACGTATGCTGGATAATGACACCAATATCTTAGGAAATTTAGTTTTACTTTGTCTGCTGGTATTGCGGGGCTAATATACTTCTGGATTGATTTTAGTACGCTTTTGCCTACCACATAAAGTTCTTTAAATTCATCTTGCGAAGCTACCGGGCGGGGAGTTTCAAGATAATAATAAGTGTGTGTAGATAGTTTTTCGATCTTTTTATACCAATTAATACAAAGTTTAGGCCCACTTGCGCAACATTGACATATTATTGTTTAGTTAGTCTGGGCCAGTGAAAGTATGGCCGCCTACAGGGATTTTATTGGTTAGACCTGGCTTATAGCTAAGGCCAAACAATGTTGCGCAAGTCGGTCATAAATTTCAATTTGTAAACTTTGTCTAATTCCCGCCGATATGTATTACACTGTTAAATGATTAGCAATATGTTTTTTTATTACATTGATTGTTGACTTATCACGCAAGAGTTAATAATATTGTTTTGCTTTGTTATGTTTATAAATTAAAAGTGAAATTTTCGCTATAGTGGTGTCCCAAAACACGAAGTCATGGAGGGAAAGTAGTTTAAATAATAGAAATAGCAAATTTTACTTAAAGGTGACTTCATTTTCTTTTAATGCCATATCCTTAGAATAATAACGCCTAGAAACCTAGTACGAGCACCAAAAGTGAAGCAACTCAAACTATGCCGGATACGGCAAAGTTAGCGAATCGAGCCGTCAGTGCTCAACGTCACGCTCTGTTGAACACAGCTCCCAAGAAATAATTCAAAATGACAATTTGTTGAGTAAAAAGATGCTATAGCACATCCGGAAAACATAAAAAATGACATAAAGTTACATTTCACATGTTGATACTAACATTAAATCCATTATTTTTTCGTAAATCGATCTCCGAATCAAAATTTTCATAACCTAATTTATTACAATGAAGTGTTGCGAGTTGTAAAGAAAAATTACCCATAATACAGTAGACACTAACACTGTTGGAGTCTACTGTATTATGATGCCCATTTTATTGTAGGAAAACGTGTTTATATGTTAAAAATAACAAAAACATGGTCCCAGCAGACCCGCCTTAAAATTATAGGGTGACGACTTTGAAATATTTAAAAAGTTATTATTATTGGTGAATGTTTGTCGCGTATACATTAAACTGGTTTAAATAGATACGCGACATAGACTCGCAAATTAATAAATTATTGTAAGTATAATTACGAGTTTAGTTAAAAACAACAATAAAACTTTTATAAAGTATTACGATAAGTATGTACTTGTGACAGTATTTTTTTATTAATAAAAAAAAATAGGTTCATTACTTATGTTACGTACGTAACATTTTTTATATTCAATAAATGCTACGGCCCAAATACATACAATTTTTCCCCGAATTTAGGGAAAATTATATTTTCGAGCAACATTTTTTTTACGTCTGTGTGCGTGTCAGTCTCCGTAATTACATGCCGCTCACTCACACATAATTAACAATGTTGCTTCAGTTTTTTGTAGGGAGCGTGTATGAGACTATCCTTCTAGGCGTTATTATTCTAAGGCCATATCCAATACCGATATCTAAACTATCGCCGAGAAAGCCCGAGACGCTATTTCTATTCTTAACTTTTGACATCAAACAGCAAAGGACAGCATCTAGTCTAAGTCTCGGGTTTTCTCGGCGTGTCTGGAATACTGCATGCAAAGTTTTTTTTTATCTTTTGCCCGAACGCATATCTGAACAAACACAAAAGCGAAAATCGGTAAGCTCATAGAGAGATCGGAAGAGTCAATAAACAAATTGTCTTAAATTGATGAAAGACCATGAAACATTAACATAGGTACATTTTAATCACTCATAAAACACCTTCTTTTATTTGTTGTTAAAGTGCGGGTCGCAGGTCAGGAAGAATTTTGTAGAAAGACCTTTGTGCTTACAACCTATTGCAATCTGTGATGAGGTCGGTCACAGCATCTGTGCAAGCGCGACTGCAACATATTTGTGTGCGAGCGACACAGATAAGTAGTGACGACGCGTCATTGTATGAAATTCGTCCTGCTCCGCGGCCGCACTTTAGCTCTCATCTCATGGACTTCCTTTAATTTAGGACATTTTGTGTTGGAGAGATTTGATCCTTATTATTGGTCCTATCGATGTCTATCAACAGGTGCCATAAAATACAGGAAAGTACTATCTTTTTGTTTTGTCAGTTCGATTCCCTATCCTGTGAATGCAGTTTTCCCTCCATGACCGCGTATTTTGGGACACTCGGTTTATGTTTACGAACGAGCCATTTTAAAGAGGCTCATATTATGAAATGAACTTATACTGGCCCGAAAATTAGGCAACAACTAACATGAATATGAGAAAATAAAGTTTTGTGAACTGTATTACATTTACAAATAATGTTCATTACGGTTTTCTAGTTGATATCTTTTATTGACTCTTGTATATGAATCAATGCTTGTGCATTTAGTTTAACATTTTATTTAAATGTTGACTTGTTTGTTATTTATGATAGACATAGACACAACTTAAGGGCGATCTGAGGCATGATTCTGTTTTGTCTTCTCAAGTCTATAACCTAGTAAAAAAAAGGTAATGTAACTATCTCAAACAATCCACAAATTAAATACACAAGTAATTTTAAATATTTGATTGTACATTATTTTGGTCATAGGCTTTTGTGTTTCTCGGACTAATATAAAAGATGTTAAGTGCACTAACAAAACATTAGCGAATATTATTGCGTTTTCAAGAGTAAAGTCACTAAAATATGTATGTATAAATAAATGCAACACTTTTCTCTTTACAACAGCTTTTTATAAGTATCACCCACCCTTAAATCATTATTGGATTACCACGATATCTTTAATGTAACATAGTTAGATAATATGTATTAATAAGGTTTTGTTCAGAATTCATTCGGTTCATAAACAATTGGCGAAGCTAATACTAATTATTATAGTTAGCTGAGTATCCATTATTATTTATTAACGTTCATTCATATTGGACATGGGTACTACAAGTTATTTAACGAATTATTTAATATTAAACTGGAGTCTTTTAGTGAATAAAATAATTAAAAGTAAACATCGCTAATTGAACTTTTAGATAGATAGTGTTTAAATAAAATAGTTCGGACTTTGGTGCTAAATAAAAAGTGAATATCAGTCCAAAATTAGGTAACATTATATTTTAGTACACCGAAAATAGTTGGTGTAATTTCATAAAGTCCTATTTTACGTTGTGTCGTTATTCATAACAATATTCACATTTCGAAATTTTAAATACATGTATACCTACTCTCTTTTATCAGTGTCGTACATTCACCGAGCATGACATTATTTTTATTATATAAATATTCTCAACACGAAAACCGGACCGTTTACTTTGATTTTATTGTATTTCACCTGAATTTATTTCTTAAAAAAAATATTGAAAAATATGTTGGTGAAAACAAAACCTTGATTTACGTATAGTTTTTCATTACAATATATACAAACTAGTCGTTTCCATTGAAATACATACATATATACTGCAGGTGTTTAAATATTTTTCTGTTAATATTATACTATAATCTTATCTTTCTTCTCAATTTTTATTAGCTATTTTACTCATATTAATTCTTCATATTGAATGTTGTAAATTTATTGTATATGGCTTATAATAAATAATACGATGATGACCGGTCAGTTTGTGGTATAAGTTAAAATAATAAGTGAGGTTTTATAGGGTGCTTGGAGATGTATCGTAATGTTACATGCATGTTATGCACTTAATTTCGTGTACTTACGTTGTGTTTACATATCACATATTATAAAATCGGAGTTTAAGGACTAACGCTCATGTAAATATTCGCTTCGAAATTATAAATATACGATCTCGAATGCTTGTAACATGTATCCATCTCCATGAGTCTCACGTGCTATGAATGCTTATTCCAAAGAATTTGTTTCAAAATTATATAAAGTAGTGCCTTATTTGGTGTTCTTTATAACTATATTATGTTTAACGTCTTAGAATTGTGTATAAATATTATTTAACGTTTCTTTGGAGTCTTGGCAAACACTGTTTATAGCTGTGTGCGTGCGGCGTGGGCATTGCGCTTATGGTGACCGATGTCAACACAATTTATTTAACTATAATAGATGTAACTGCCAGTGCACGAGACGTCACCCCTGTCTGTATAATGTGATTTGTGATATAAGTTATTAGTGTTATTTGTTTGCTCAAAATTACTTTCTCCTTTCGATCTGTGTACTTATGGTTCATGAAATTTGTAAGACTGTATTTTATTTTGTTGTGTAACGTCGTTAGTAAACTTCGGGTTATGAATATAGTTATTTTGAAATTACCTTTGTTCTTATTTGCCCTTCAGTTTGTGTATAATTTAGTTTCAATAAAATAAAACAAACGAATAAATAAAAATAAATAATTTATTTAAGGTTGATCGAATTTCATTCTCGTAGGTACGACCGGAGCTCGGGTCGCAGTGACTAGACTGTACACTCAACATTTCTCATAAGTATTCATAAACAATATAAGTATTTCTGTACAAACAGAAAATCAACACTTAGCAATAAACATTACATTTCTACTTAATGTAAATATAAATTATATCACTAATACTCGAGTATTAGAATAATTAATCCACCGAAAATAATATTACACACTGCCAGGAGCATTATTATGATAGCTTCCTAAAATTATTTGTTAGTCTTATTCGTTGCTAACCCAACAAGTCATTACGTCTAATATTATTTGGCGCCTGCAGCTAACCGCCGTAAAACCATTCTAAAAATCAGTCCATTGTGTTATTATGGCAAACTACGCGCTTTTGAGATTCAAGGTCTACACGCAACGCATGAAATTATTGCGTTGTGTGACTGTGTGTAGCGAAGATTCGTGGTGTTACTATCATAATGACAAAGTGACATTGGACATGTTGCGTTGGTGTTGTTTGCCGTAATGGTTAGGAACTTGCACTATGTCGGCAGGCAATAGTATCTCGCTAGAGAGTGGTACATCGCCGTATTAGAACTCGGTGTCACCGAGCACGTTGTACATCAGGCGCTTGAACGAGTTCGACTGTTGGATGTGCTCCTCGTGTAGGGAATTCACCTGTAACAGTAAATAATGATAGCTTACTGTACCACTGTTATAATATAACACTATTGAATACATTTGCACAAAAAATACCAAGGTAAACATTGCTTTAAGGTGTCTTTAGATAGAAGTAACATGGGGCAAGAACAGGGCTAGAGCTAAATAATATTGACTCGGAATATAACGAACCTAAAGTTGTAATCAAGCTAACGAGTTTTGAACATTTGATCGAAAGTATGTTTGTTTGATGTAAACACACCTTAATACGAATTGAACCAGTTTATTTGCTTTATTAGCTAAGAATTGCGTTGCTGTCCGCTATTACTGTTACTTACAGGTAGTTACGATGTCATTTTGGTCGACAAATATCTAAAAGGTCTCATTAATCAAAGTTTACTTACGAAGGTCGATTGTTTTCCTGTCGGTCTCTCTTCTGGCTTCGCCGGTCTCGGAATTGGCGCTGGCTTCTGAAATCAAAATTTGTTTTACGTCTATAGTAATAATTAAATTAAAAGAAAATAATAAAATCGGGGCTCTATACCACGGAGAAGTAAGCAAATAGTAGTATTCACCGGAATCAAAATGGCCCACTTAGTGAATTTTGAGCGCGAAATGAATATCAAATGTAATTGGTTGATCGCGAGCTTCGCATTGGGCGAGTGACGTACTATTTGCTTAGTGCTGGGTGGTACAGTAGCAGTGGTA
Source organism: Amphipyra tragopoginis (assembly GCA_905220435.1). Lineage (NCBI taxonomy): Eukaryota > Metazoa > Arthropoda > Insecta > Lepidoptera > Noctuidae > Amphipyra > Amphipyra tragopoginis. The sequence continues at coordinate 17,316,297 of HG991997.1, forward strand.
GCGGAGGCACTTACCTTGTTGGCGGGCGCCGTGAACACCTTGGTCTGCACGGGCGTGGGCACCTCCTGCACGACGTCGCCCAGCCCCTCCTCCTGCAGCGCGCGGAAGGTCTCGGACTGTGCGGGGTCGTACAGCACGGTGGGCTTGTGACTGCGGCGCGGCGAGGTGACGTGGGGCGGGGCGTTAGTTTTTAGTCGGTTAGCGGGCGCAACACAATAATAGAGAGAAGACACATTAGATACGACTCGGTAGGACGTTAGAAGGGACGCGGAAGCGGTTAGTACGTACGGAAGTTTAGTTTTGTTTGTGTTTCAGGAAGGAAAGGTCGATAAAAATACTAACATTAATTATGTAGAATAAGTCCTCTACCTTAATTATATTATTTAGTTCAATTATATAAATAAAGTATAAATAACTTATAAACTACTTTGTGTAATAGTGATCGCCACACTGTGATCACACAATGTTGTCGCGTGAACGTGGGGCGCATGAGGAGTCGTCTAAATAAATGGTTCGCACTCCTGCATGAAGAATAGCTGACAACATGTCGACGTCGTCACCATGCTTGACGATAAGAACTGAGCGTGGAGTGAAATAGACAAAGTTCGCAAGATACGAAAAGAGCAAAATAAAAATAAAATAAAGCATTAATGCATCATGAGGATGGGCGTCGACTGTTGTATTGGCGTCGTTCTAGTAAAAGACTTGCCTCTTGACAACGTGCGGCCGCCCGTAATGGCCGTTAGCGCTAAGTAAGCAAAGAAATACTTCATTATTATGTGAATATAACACCTATACTATTCCTCCGATGTATTTCTTGTTTAATTGCAACTTTTTAATATAATGTACCACACTGAAAATAAGGTTGCCGAAAATTAAAAAAAAAAGACGTTTTCCTAATTTTGCGGTGTTGCGAAAAAGCAGGGGGTATTTTGTTTCATATTATAATTAAAGAAAACGTATTTATGTACAGAAATTCCGTTACATTGACAAGTGGTTTTCGTTATGTAACGTTAGGGTTGGCATTCTTCCATGTTGTTTAAATTCATTGCCAAGATATGCGTAGTCTGAGATGACTGACGCTATTTACTTAACGTTAGCTAACTTGTGTGTATAGCTAACATTTTAAAATGTTCACTAATTATGAATATTTACTGTTAGCCTTTATCATCCCATAGCTAGGCGGAGGCCTCATGCTTTATTTCCAGGCTCTCCGATCTAGAGCCAGTGTGGACCAATTAATTACTTATTTTGTGCGGCTCGTCTTGCCATTATAAATGTTATAGTTGCGCTGACTAATAAAATATACTATTTAACTAATTGTTTTGAAATGACAGTGCCTATACAGATACTCACGGCAACGGCGAAGTCTGTTGCCTGATAGAGTTAGCGATGTTCTGTTCCGAGTATAGATTGATGGGAGAGTTGAACTGCTTGTGCACCACCTGAAGCGATACGGACATTCATTTAGTATAACATACTTATGTAGACCACTTGAGAGTACAAAAAAAATGTGTGAGAGAGCAGCTACAAGATCTTATTCTAAAAAAGTTAAAACACCAATTGTATTAAAGTTTAAAGATATGTTTCACAGGAAAGGTTTTAGCTTACAATTTTCTGAATTTAATAAACTGCAGACCAAAATCAAGTTGACTAACTACAGCTCGTTTGTGGGCTGGGAATTTTAGATGCAAATCTGTTATTTTTAGTTTTTAGGATATTTCAGCTGTCTCAAGTGAGTATGCATGAAAAGAAGTATAACTACTACTCGAGTATCGTCACTTGTGGAAGTACGTACCTATTTAAGTGCGTCCGGCTCATAGATAATACCTATGTTACATAGATTGGCAATGTAAATATAAATAACAAAGAAGATACGCCATCGGCCAGGCTTCCGACATGAATGTAAAAAATCGTTTTTTTTTCTTTTTAATTTATTATTCCTTTCATATATAATAGTGACGTGTGCAGTGCCTGGATGTAGCATATCCAAGCAGGTAAACCCGCACATTTCATACGTAGTTGAATACAAAAGGCAAATTACTATTTCGTGTACATGTTTATTGAAGTGATCCCACATTTTGTATGTAGAAATAATTAGAAAAATTTAGCCTTTAATTGCTACATATCATTCTCATATTAATGAAAATATGTATATACCCATAAATACCTGAATAGTTTACGCACATTATGGCAAATCGTTTTTGTCTCGCTTTTTTGTTTTTGTTGCCGATCTATACGTATAAATAATATCTATGATTCGGCGCACCCTAAGTAGTCAACCCCGATATCAACCATGTTGACTGGCTAATATTTTTACCATGGTTGAGTTATTCTCGTATGGCTCGTGCGACACGAGGGAGAGAGAGACAGTCTAAATGACGAAGTAGTATTGATAACTAGCAAATTTTATTTCCATGCGAAAGCAGTCCATAATTTAAAACGATTTTGGTCCACAATTAACAACAATGAAGAACGGGTAAGTAGTTACTCTCATATTTTTTTATGACAAAACCCTTTCAAGTCTTAAAAGCTCAAACAAGATGGCGTATAGACACATGAATTTATGAGATCGACGATACTTTGCAAGAGCTCCAAGAATAACTGATGAAAAATCAAATTCAGCATTAAAAGTTTCAACAACGTTGAATATGAGTTTTTTTTATAGAAAAAACTATTGCAAGGTATCGTTTGATAAGTCGACCGGCTTCGTAACAGAAGTTTGTCGCTGACATGCTTGAAGCTGATACTGTTCACACAAGTCATTTAGTGCACCACCTTGTTCGCTTCTTCGCCAACCACTCGCTGCAACACCGACTCTGCCACCTGAGTTTTTATGAAAAATACTATTGTACTATACAATCCGTGCGCTACGTTAATTTATACCGTTAATTCTATATCAATCGCAATGTGTGTAAGGAATAAGAAGGAATACATAAAAGAGTTAAGTTATTAAACTCAAGCGATTACTTAACAACTAAAAAGTGGTTTAAGTAATTATACTGGTTCTATTATACCATTTGACCATTGTATATTGTCTATATTTTTTTGCTACGCTTCCTTCTTATTTCTTTTAAATAGTGTTATCAATATTTTACATCTTTTACATTTTGATTCAATTTTAAGCTTCATTTTTTGTACAGTTTTAGAGTGTGAATAATATGTGTGTGTGTGCGTGCAGAGTACGTGCATGTTTCGTGTAACGTGCAACATCTAATGATTCTACAATTAAAACGACATTTCATTTTTTATAACAACTAAAGCATAGAGAATTTCATTTACTGATACTTTGAAATTAGTTCAATTGAATAGATAGATATCATTATCATATAAGACTGCTGAACATGGTCCATATTACATACACATACAAATAGCAATAAAATAAGAGATAAATATAGCCCATAAGCTATACGTAATATGTATTTCTAGCAATGTGTTGTGTAAAAATATATTTTGATTCAGCAATCTAATGCTATACGCAAGTGGTATTCCATTTATATAACGTCATAAATATTTCCACACGTCTAGTTCGTCGGGGTTTATTGAAGACGTTCAAATGGATTTGGAAATTCGACATCCGTTTTTTCTCTAAAAAGTGTTTGTATTATTCTTAGGATAAAAAAAACACTTATTTTTCAATGACTATTGAACTGTGAAGAACTAGGTTTCTGTGTTTATTGGTTTGTGCAAGAATCATTTACAATGAACCTTTACTAAAATGATTTTGAGAGTCGAATTTACATTTGAGTTTTGAAACTATGCCAGCTACTTTAGACTCACACTTAAAACACAAATGCCTACGTTTCTTCTTTTCTCGGGATATTTTAAAACTATGGACATAATAAGCAGCTTTTTAAAAGCTTTTAAATATTTAGGAAATGCTTCACTGTAGGCACCCCCAAATTAGTCGCAGAGCAACTTGGGCCTAGGATAGTTCCTTGTGGCATTCCTTGTTTCAATCGACTTCTTAAAAAAATTATTGCTTAGAAAGCCTATAGAGAACATGATAGCACGGGGTGCGGATGAAAAAGAATTTCAGAAGAAGACATGAATCTTTAGTTGGATAGATAGTTTCAAATCGAGGGATCAGAATAGGTTGATAACTCGTGTCATTAACCTCAACCAAATTTTCGTGCTATCACGTGCTGCATGTTCGACAGAAGTGAATCAGTGAATATGTAGCGTTACCTTCTGCCTCATGAGGGTATCGCGGTAGTCGTGGCTGGGCGGCGCGCGCATGGCGGGGTTGGGGTGGTGACGCAGGTAGCTCTCCGTGGGGCCGGGCTCACGGCGGACCTTCGCGCCGGGCAGCACTAGGGGCGTTGTGCGGTACGGCTAAAAATCATTAAATTGACACGTCAATATGATTTAAAAACGGTGATAAACACCCATGATTTTTTTGGTGTTCTCTTAGGATAACCTAATTGATACTTAATGAATTTTCGCAAAGTAGTCGAAGAGATCCTCTGTTATTAAATACAACGAATGCGGTATTTTATATGTAGTTGTTTCTTTTATATAATAGGTAAATACATAGCTAGGTATTGTCGTGTATACAGGTGACAACTATGTTACTGAATTCAAAGTTCCGGCTAAATTCATAGTTCAGAAAGTACACGTAGTTACATCAGAGTGAGCTTCTGGCATAGGAATGCAGAGTCAAGTCCAAAACTATTAGGGAATAGAGAAAAGTCGTCAAAGGAGTCGCGAACTCAATTGGAGAAAACAAAAACTGCATTTTTCGGTTTTTATAAAGCAGCTGGGTTAGCAGAGGGAGGGCATAAATGTTTAAAAAAAAACTGTATTTTTACACCAATCTATAACGTTGTCCATAAATCAAAGGAAATTGCCAATTTAATAATTTTTCTTAATTTTCATACATAATTCATTCATGTCATCATCATCATTAGATTTTCATCAACAACATTATCAATTGGTACAATAATATCTACAGAAAGGTATGTTTTATGCAAAAACATAGATTCGCCTTCGGGCAAAACCTACTGCACTTTTTGTTTTCTGTAATCGAGCTTAGTCGACGAGTTTTCTCTATTCCTTTTAGTCTCGGATTTGGCCATGAACTCCGCATGCCCAAATCTCAAATAATACCCTATTTATGTTAGCTACTTTACCCATTTGTATTGACGCTACCATTACATACTTTTAGGGGTTCAATTTACATCCAGTCAGAAAAGCCAATAATGTTTGCATCAAATATACAACCATGATCTAGAATAGTTGGCTCACATCACACGCTAAAAATAGTGCACGTAGTAGACACATAAACTGACACAACAACGTTAAACAACAGCGTTAAACATAAAGTTGTAATTTGTTTTATTACTTCGGTTAACTGAGATTGGTTACTGAAAAACTATGCTTGTCACACATACGTGACCTTTTGGAAGGTCGTAGACGAAGAAATAGAAATACCAACGTTTTCCTTCAAACATCACGTAAATCAGTCAGGGGCCGACACTAATCAGACGCCATTTCTCTTAAAAATGTTGGGTATCTACGCAAAGATTAGCCGCTAAACTCCGTGGCGTATTTCGCGTCGCATCTAATTATACCACGAGGTTATTCCATGTGGGTTATGATATGACTTCTGACACGATTTCGTTATATTTATACGGTTATGATATTCGGGCCGTGGTCGTATTTCAAACTCTGATTTGTTAAGTACCTACTACCTAGATTGGGTGAAAGTGGTACCACAAATATGGCAAATCAAATCTTATTACTTTACCAGCAGAAAACGCGATATTGGTTAGCTTTGGTTCTTACATCAGGACATGTGTGGAAAAGTTTCCATAAAAAAATCACTAGCCCAGGAATACTCATATAATGCAGTGGGATGATTCTCATGGGTATCTAATAATGACCTACGACCATTGGATGGGTAGGCTCCTATAGATTTGTTTAATGGCATGTTTCTAGTTTGTTGGCATGACGATATACGTTTGAAGTATTATTTAGATGGAATAGTCCATACTTCAACCAAGCATCCGTTAGTATCGTACATATGCCAATGAGCAAACAAGCTTCGTTTATTTGCGGCGATGTTTACAAAAGCGGGGGCTTTCGTCACTGACGCAACGTTCTATGTTGGTCGAATACGTTTGGTTTCACTAAACTGCAAATAATTTCGATAATGGATTCCATTCATTAAGCAATTGTTTGAAATTATTGTTTTGTTGGTGCTATTAAAGCCCTATAAAAGTCTATCTAGGATATGTTTATCGCGAACAGATTTAAGTGCTGAAATGAGTAGTTGGAATAAATTTATGATTTCCACGTTCCATATGCTCCATTTTACCGAAGCGACTTGAACATTCTGCGAATCGAGGTTTGTTGATCTCTAGCTTGGAACCAATGTGTCAATGGTTAGTGCGAGATTTGATAGAAGATAACATAAGAAGGTAAGGCAGCTGGCGTAGACTGCCGGCGGAAGGCGGGTTGTAACGTTACTAGTGTCAGACTGATGATTTATGCAGTTAGTTCAGTTAAAGAAAATGCTGCTTAGTGCTATAAAATTTTAATAAATTAAAAATTCATCGTCACACAATTTGTTCGTCTCTAACTCCAACGTGTACGAGAATTTGCTGGTAAAGTTTTCTCTTGATTTTTATCCAAATGAAGATTTGATCCATAGAATTCCATCATTTTGTATCCAGTTTAAGTATCGAATTTTGGACCTTGTCATGAAGACTAATCATCATTAACATTACGTATGGGAATAATCACGTCACATATTCGTGTTGAAAGATCAAGTGGGTGTAAAAAATGTAGTGACGTGACATTGATGCCAAAATAACTTTACAGCTGGCGATTTAATATCAAAATGAGGTCGTAGGATCTTCTAGAATAAACAAAACCTGTTAACGATGATTTTGATTGGTAGCTGAATGATATGAAAATTGATAAAACTAGTTTCTAAATGCATTACTTTCAATGTTTTTTTTTTTGGAATTATGGCTTCAATTGGATTGTTTCAAATATTTATCAAGAATAAAAGAATGATTATTCTATAACTTCGGTTCATTTGAAATACTAATGATTAAGGGAATAACAGATGTGACGACAAGAGAACATCGTGGGATTTTATAGCGTGCAAATGAAGATCATTTAAACAAGCAAGATGATGGTAAAGAAGCATTTTTTGAGAAGCAACATGTTAGGTAAACGGAATATAATTCATGTGCTGCTGCAAAATATTAACTATTAAACAGAAATATAAAAGAATATAGGTATAGAAAATATTTGGAGACCTTATTTAGGCACGTTAAAACTAAAAGCTTATTTTATCGAAGATAAATTCAGAAGGCACACTCGTGGCTTTTGTTGATAGTAATTTCATGATCTCATAAAACGCATATCCTGTTGTAATAAACTTACAATTTTTTTTCTGGAAAGTTACATCGTTATGCTCTTGCCTGAGTTATTACATCACATATTTTGTAACACTACGCGCGTGTCTCAAGTGCTCCAAATTTAGCTTATGCTTCAACATCCTATCTAACGGCTGAATCGCTGACGTTTCACATCATTTACAATTTAATATCAACTATATTACCACAACACATTCTGGTTACGAGGATTTAAGAGGGTTAGGATAGTGGTTAGGAGGTTCTAGAGTTATATATATAATAGCCGCACGCACCCAGTTGGTCGTGACCTCGTCCTCAGGATGCATGGGATCCTGATATCCATTGGGGAAGAAATTAGGATTGACGGCCATCGTGGTAGCACTAAGTTGCGCGGACGTGTGCCGTGCAGAGTATGATCGCGGACTGCCGCTCCAGTCGTCCTCTCCCGAGTAAACAACGCGATTTCAATGCATTCTATTTTGGAAATATGGCGGGAAAATAGGAGTCTGTGTGGGCGAAAACCTCTCGCGCGGCCGCAGAGCCTTGCGCCACATAAAGTACACATATTATAATTTATATGTTTTTCAAAATATTTTTATAAGCAACATTAATATGAAATTGTTGAAAAGAAACTACTATGATTCTATGCTAATATGTCTGAATTTGAAGACGTGTTCTACACGAAGGTTGTCTGGTAGATATCGCTATCAGCGATGAGACCGCCATTGTACCCTTCAATATAATGATATTGGATAAGAGCTGTGTTACAATTTTGGTGTTTAGTAAAGTATACAAGGTTAGTCAGAAAGGGGGTACTAATCCGAAAGGGTGTTAAAGTACACATAATAATGAGTAACTTTTGTTCTACAACTTTTCCCAAAAATCAATAGTTTAAGAGAAACAGTTGTTCAAAAATCTCAAAAAAAAAATCTCTAAAATCTATCTATCGCCAGTTATGATCAGCTGTGTTTACATTTTAGGTCATATTTGGGGTCATGAATTAGAAGCACCATTTTTTGAATTTGTAACTAAAGCAGGGATGAAGAATTTTTGAAAAAACTAAAATAAAAATCATTTTATTTGGAAAAAAAAATCATCGAATTTTGAAATTTTAACACTTGCTTTCAAACAGTCATCAGCGATACTATAAGTGGGCTTCGGATTAGTACCCCCTTTCCGACTAACCTTGTATTCTATTCTACGATCCTTACGTCTCATGGTCAGTCTCAATAACTCGCATGTTCTTTTAGATTTCGTTATGTGTTTTTCCGATACAGAAAAGTTCAATGACGATGAAATCAGTACCTAATTCCATTGCAAATTGTATTAGAAATACGACCGCAACGAACGTCTATTATTGTGATTCATGATTCAGAAAACGAATTTAGCCTAGCTCGAGAACATTCTAAAACTTTCATGTATTATGGCTACATTTCAGTACCTTTGCTTCAGTGTAGTTATAAAGTTATGTATAGGTAATGTTGTCGGGTGTTCTAATCCGAGTGTTCCTAATTAATAACTTAACATCATTAAACGATAACATTTTGGCGTGTCTCCAAGGTACGCCACGCATGTGGTTTAGTATAACACAGTTAACCTATTTGTTGAAAATCAAGGATACATGTAATGTCGACACAAATGTGGTAGAATAATTTAAATTAATTGTAACAACTGACTAAACAAAGAGTTTTTCAAGGTGCAAGCTGCTTGAGTAGTAATTCTATGAGTTCCCAATAAAACTGCATAGTTTTCAAAGCTATAGAATACTCGGAGTTGGTGAATTAATTAACCAGACGTTAAAAGAAAACTACCATTTGGCCTACCATTTGGCACAACATCAAATTACGAATGATGAAGAATGGTTATCAATTTTGAAATGACATTATGAAACTGCATGGCCTCGAACTAAAATAATTATCCTTCAAGATTGTAATATTTTAGCTGATCCCTAAATCGAGCTTGGATTCTTCAAAAACTTAAATTCAACTGCTAATAAGTAACAAGACGAAACAATTAAATCGTACTTAAGATCGCTTGTTTTCCGTATGGCAATGCCCTGTATTTGGTTATGTGTTACTGTGGCGCACATTCCTTCCTGAAGAAGTTATAAATATGTACCTAATAGAAACTATAAATATGTGCCTCTGTGATGTTCAAATGTTTGTATAATAATCAGTTCCGGTGAAGTAAAACGTGTGGAACACGTGAATGCCTAAATGCCCTGAAAATTCCATAGTTTAACCGTCGTGTTGAACACATGGCATATATTGAATAATTTTATTTTTATCTAATACTACACTTCAGCATCTATTTCAATATTTGAATATAGTAAAATGTCCGAATATGTAAACAATAATTTCGATGAAACGTTTGTTTGTTAACCTACTTCTAATCAAGCTAACAATCTAAACAGCCTAATACCGCTGGATGTGTCTCTCCCGAAACATGTAATAATTACAAATACGCACTAGGCTGGTCATGCGAGTCGTTGATTTTTTCAGATCAGTCGCGACCCTCACACCAACTGCTGTTCTGATCTTCGTTGGTCAGTAGCGGCGGTATCGCTTGCAGATAAGCTGCCATTTTGTTAAGAGTAACGATTATGAGCGATGGCAACTAACTTAATATTATACCAGCGGGTTCCTTGACTGATTTTTCATTTAGCAACTCGACCAGGGTTAGTCGGTGTACTTGGAAGAAGGCTAAAATATCAGCATCTTGTATTCGGCTTCGATTTTGATATTACGAGGTTTTGCGGTCGACTGCTAAGATACGTTGCCGCCGTAGAAAGAAATCTCATAATTTGTAAGGCCCGTCGGCTTTAGACGTATTTTCATAAGATTTTGAGTAGTGCGAATACGCACGAAAGCACACGAAAGATTCCAAAGCTCCAAGTTCTATAGGATCTCGCACATTAGGTACCTACGTGTTAGGTCGTACCTAATGTGTGCTGGATACACCTAAAATCTTATGAAAACGCGTCCAGTGCGGCCTAACGCGATACTACATCGTCGTACCAACCTGACCTTAGATGGCTTGTCAACTGTTTCTTCGATAAACTTGAAAGAGTACGAGAATATCCGCATCTTGCCTGCGGCCTGCAGTAAGCGTCTATGCGTACCACGATGCCGATTGGACAGAAGTTAAACATTCGTAACATATCTCATAACTCACCTGACTCTGAATAGACTCGTCAAGTGTATCGTCGGTGCGCGTGGAAGAAGGCGAGAGTATCAGTGTCCGGTACTCGCCCTCCTGTTGCAGGGGGTATGAGTAGTGCGGCAAGCCGGCCGGGCCAGCGGGGCCGTGTGTGGGCGGCACGGGCGTGCGCGGCAGCGACTCGGGGCCGCGCCATCCTGGCAGCGGGCTTGACGTCCTGCGTCAGATCATATTTGTTTATATCCTGAACTTTATGTAAGGAAAAAGGTGCCACGGTCTAAGAAAATAAGCCACTGAAAGTGATTCCGTACTCTGTTTCATCTAAACAACCAGGCAAATGCTACAGACTAACATACTTCTTACAAAGGGCGCTCTTCGCGTGGGTCTCAGGAGGTGACTTATGGATTATATCGGGTGGTTAGATAGCACCGTGCCGAAGAAGAGAGCTGTTTAAACTTGATCAGCCGGACTCTACCAATGGCCAGGAAAATACTAGAAAGACCACTGAAGTGTCCGTAGTTGTCAGGGTTCCTGACAGCTCGCCCTCACCGTAATCACTGGGTAAAGGCTGAGGCTAGGAAGGAAAGTGTCTAGTTATAAGAACATCGAAAGAATATTCCTAAAATTGCATATATGCCGTATATGGACATTCCATCGTGGACCATTAGCTCCACCCTCTTCCGTGGACAGCTTCATTTGTTTTTTCATTCCTTAAAAGATCGATTTAAATTTTAGGTTCGACTTCAATGTTTTGTATACTTTGCTTTTAATAGAACCAATGAGAGACTGACCTTTGGCTCAATCTCTCAGCTAAGAATGTCGTTGCAGTGTTTATTTTATTCCACTAGGACATTTTGGTTTCCTTTTTGTTTTTATATCATTCATGAGATTCAATGAAAAATTTTATCTGTTGGGGACACTCAAGTTTATCGTGGAATTTAAACTCTATCAGGCAGGTCGTGTCATTGACTTTATATTTTTGGCAGCTTTGTTAACGATGCATCATAATTTATTTTTGCTTGGATCGCATTATTTATACAACGTAATTTATTGAACACAGCTGTAGAATTTCCATAATGATAAGTTGAGACTCTAATTCTAGACTAAAGACAATCACATTTGAGAAGGAAATGAGTGATACCAAATGACAGGGAAATAATAGTGATTGAATTCATAATTACATTGTATACATCACCAACGATTTAAATGCCTTCCTGTAATAGAGACAAATGGATAGGTTGTATAGATAAAGAACTCTGATATGTTTTAGAAGATTTGTAGTAAATTCTTCTTACTTTACTCATATAAAATGAAATAATGGTTATGATACCTGTATTGTGCTGCAGCGGCATTGGGAATAGGTGAGCGCGGCGCCAGCGGTGTGCCTGACCCGCGCGGCCCTTCACGGTCCACGTCCCTACACAGCGTGCACAATGAATATGAAACATGGATTCACGTCAAAACGATGCAGTGGTCTGGTCTGTGCCAGTTTTATGATGCATTGACGGCATCAAATAAAAAATAACCATCACTGGACTAATTCGAAGATAACCACCAAACGTTACAATTTTTGAGAATCAAGAATTGATTGTATATTATCATTTTTTATTATTTTTTGTATATAGATTATTTAACAATTTATATCATCAAATCTGTCCAGTAGTGGGTAAATGTAGATGATTATGTGAAAATTCAAAGGATGGATGCAATGCATTTAGTACAACAATAACTTGATAATCTAGATACATATAGAGACTGCTTTCTTCATCGACATATTTATAGAAAGAAATAACATAAACATGAATATAAATAAGGTATCATGCATGTAATATTGACGACAGCATACAGGATGTTACGCATATATTGACTGAGTCTGGAACTTAACATCTGTTTCAATAACAAATATTTTTCAAAAGTGTACAAATATTATAAGTAGTTATTCTAAGAATCGTTTACAACACCGATAAATTACCCATGCTTGATTATATTTTTATACGGATTTAGATAGAAGGAGGCTTACAGGCATACATTTAAAACAAGTTTTACGATACGACAGATTGGTTCAAAATGCCGTGTGATACTGAATCATATGATAATCAATAATAATTAGATTATTTTGGATATTTAAATGCAAATGTTCCGCAGAATTCTATTTGCAAAACCACTGAAAGATAACCATAGAGCGTTTAATACTTATAATATAACTTCTTGCAGACATCTACGTTAATATTACGATAATTTCATTTGATTGATATGACATCAAGGACATATTAAAGACTGTCCCGCAATGTGTCTTGGAACAACTGCAAGGCAGATTAAAATATCGTTTAGATGGAAACTAATCTATAAATTCCAGAAAATTCAGTATCACCAGTAACATAAATCAACATTTAGGTGAAGGGCAACATATGACGCCTAGTGCAAGTCTTACTCAGCGAACTCGTGATAGAAGGTTGGCGTGGGCACGCGGCCTACAAAGCTGCCCGGAGAGCGAGGCAACGAGTATAGGTGTGTGCTCGCGCCGCCCCTGCGGTCACACTTGATTCTTATACCAAGAAATTGTTAACTAGGACATAGTCTTAGCATTACCACTCTTGAGAGCTTGTGTCCAGAAGACTGCAATAGGCTGGTAGAGAACATAGTCCGAGTCTTTGATTGCTTCCGAGTGGACGTTTAAGGTAACGTATTAAAAGCATCACGAGCAGTATTTTTGGTAATAGTTTGATCATCTTATAGAATTACTTTTCGAAGCAGACTGTCTTTTTATTTCCGGTTCTTCACCAATGATATTAAGGTAATGACATTAGGAGAATAAACAAGTGAATACCTGTTCTTACCTTTGTACTACCAGCTTGATCTGTTTGGGCGCATTCCTGAAGAGATTCTGCGCGTCCTCGTGTCGCAGGTCGCGTGCGTCGTAGTCGTCGATTTTTGCGATAATGTCCCCGCGGACCAGTTCCTTGCCGGCGGGAGCACCCGGTGTCACCTGGAAATCATTAGATACAGTTAGTATTCTGAAGATTTACTGAGTTGGTAACAGAGAGGAAGATTTGGTAAGACGCTTTTGATCATACTGGGTGTAAGGGACGGTGTACCGAAAACTAAAACAGTGAATTCAGCCCATTATTCTGAAATCAAGAATTCGAATCGAAAAGAAGTGGTTTTTTTTCTCGGAATTTTCCGAATTTACTGGAAATTGCTAATTTGTCTGTGTTTTATTTTCAATAAGTGTTTTGACAGGTAAATAAACTGGATGTAAAGGACAGGTTAACAAAAATTGACACAGTGAATTTAGTTCATTATTTTGAATTGAAAATCCGTGGAAAATATCAACGAAATCTTTCGAATTTTCCGATTTTTAAAAAAATACATTTTATTTTTGCAATGTGCTGTGTGTCCTAATAGGATTGCTTATTTTACAGCAGAGAAATGGAAAAATATGTGAAAAGAAAAATCGGAAAAGTCGGAAAATTCCGAGCAAAATTTCCACTTATTTTCAATTCAGAATAATATATGATAATAGGCTGAATTCACTGTTTCAGTTTGCGGTACACCGTCCCTTACACCTGGTATAACTTAAAGGATAACCACGGCTAAGTTTATACTCATAAACATTTGATCATCTACGGATGGTAGTGACTGCATGAGATAAGATGTGATAGTTGTATGAGTCACAATATAGTTTACTTCAAGAGTTCCTTGAATTCTATAACTAAGCGTAGTACTGCAAAGCAAAGTTCAAAGCAGGCAGTGTGTCAATCTGGACGCGTCAATATTTATCCAAACTGAAAATATGGAGGTGTTTGAAGTCTCAACCACTGGAATTTTACAGAAAAATGTTGAGCTTCAAAGGATCGTTTAATTTTATCTTACTTTACGATTTCGTAACAAGCTTTAATCTCATCACTACACGTAGCTATAAAATACATAAGAATATAGTTACCAAAATATATTGCGCTTTAAATTAAATAAATATAAATTGAAAAGTACATATTACTAGAATTTTGCCCGCAGCTTTGTTTGCGTGAAATTTTAATAAGCAGATTTCTTTTTCATAATCAAGCAGTCGTGACAACCGCGGACGAGCGACGCGCGCATATACTGCGCTTACGCGAATTATGGCGGATTCGACGGCTATAATAATAACTAACGAATTCTTAACATTTGTGCAAAATAAAATAGACGTTATAGATGAGTTGAGTGTAACTCAAATATGTGCGAGTAATTTTACCGAAAGTGAAATTGAAAATGGTAAATCTGTGCTATTTAGTTCACTGTCCCTGAAATGTGTGCAACGAAAAGGGGAAGATAAAAGCAAGAAGAATATTAGAGATGTGATTAAGGCTTTCAAGGAGTCGGAACCGTCTAAACAACCAGTATTTGTGGCAAAAGATTTAAATCGCCTACCCCCCGTGACGTTTGACTACGTTGACGTGACTCGTCTCCTTAAGGATATAGTTCTCTTGAAAAATGATTTGCAGAATATGCGCGAAAGCTCAGTCTCAAAGTTGGACATGAGTACTTTGGAAACAAAAATTAATACGGAATTAATCGACATACGATCGAGCATTGATAGTTGTGTGGTAAAGAAATCTGTACCATACAATCCTAAGAATAAAGGCGAGAATCGAACAGTATCAATGGCGTTGCCGCCGACGTCACAGCAGACAGCCGCTATTAAGTGCATTGATAAAAGTGTACACCTACCTACACGCACGGATAGCGAATGTGAAACATCGATGGAGACGGTTCTAGACGCACCGTCTTATTGTAATATTGCAAGTATTACCGCTAAGCCGCGCTCTAATGATGAACCAAATATGAATGACGAAGATGGTTTTACTTATGTAGATAACAAAAAGAAGCGTACACGTAATAGGAATATGCGCGGGACGGCGTCGGCGTCGAGTCGCCTACTGGTAGCTGATATACCGGATGCGGTGTACTTATCGCGACTTAAAAACACCACGACTGTTGAGGATATTAAGGAGCATATACTATCATTGGGTGAACAATATATGGATATTCAAATACTGCCACAGAGACAAGAAACTAGTTTCCGATCATTTAAAATTGTTGTACCTAGACATAAACTTACAACATTTTTAAGCACTGATTTCTGGCCGAGTGGAATTATATTCAGACGATTTCGTGAGCGTACAACTAACGTAAACAAACCAACATAAACATGGATAGTACAAGTTCCGAGATAATTATGTTATCATTTAATTGTAAGTCCTTAAAGAGATCAGTACAGCAAGTAAGGCAATTGTGTAGCAACGCAGATATAGTGGCTTTGCAGGAGACCTGGCTGTTGCCTCACGACCTGGATTTTGTTCACAATATCGATAAGGAATATGGCTGTACGGCTAAATCATCCGTCGACACCTCCGCCGGTATACTACGTGGAAGACCCTACGGTGGGCTAGCATTGATGTGGAGGAAGCAAAAGTTTCCAAATGTGACTATTGTTGAGTGTGGTAACGATAGGTTACTTGCGATCCGTGTTAACAGTCCCGTGAGTTCCTTCTTAGTTTTCAGCGTTTATCTACCTACGGATAAACCGGATAACTTACCTGAGTAGGTACACGGACTGTCTTGCCCGTATGAATGCAATTATAGAAGAAACTGATGTTTCTGCCGCTTATATGTTGGGTGACTTCAATGCTCACCCAAATGCACCGTTGGGTCGTGAATTGATGATGTTTTGTGAAGAACAAGAACTTATATGTGCGGATATTGTGTTGTTAGGTTTAGGATCGGATACGCATACTTTTACCAGTGAATCGCATGGCTGCAACCGGTGGCTAGACCACTGCGTAGTCACAATGTCTGCTTGGAGCACTGTCAGGTCAGTTAATGTTGTTTATGACGTATTCTCTTCGGACCATTTTCCATTACGCATTGTGTGTGATGTGAGAGGAACGGGCAGTGGTCTGGCTGCCGATTGTGGCATAAACAAATGTAACAAAATATTGTGGGGAAACAGAGCGCTTAGTCAGATAACGGCTTATAATACCTATTGTAATTTGCATTTGGAAAAAGTTAATGATGTATTAAGTTGCGTAAACTGTGAAAGTAATGTAACATGTGAGCATATAAATGAGCATCGTCAATTTATTGAAAAGTTATACTCTAATATTGTTGATATTCTTCAGCAGGGAGCTATAAAAAGCTATGGGTTGGACTCCAGTGGATGTAAATTACGTAAACCTGTAACAGGATGGAATTATCATGTACAAGAATGTTATAGCTCGGCGAAGTTTTATTATAATTGGTGGGTGACAGCTGGTAGACCGTCTATGGGTGACATACATAATAATATGATTATCACTCGCAAGATATTTAAAAACAAATTAAAGTGGTGTCAACGTAATGAAGAATCAATTAAAATGGATATATTAGCCACGCATTGTAAAAACAAGAACTTTATAAAATTTTGGCAAAGTACAAAAAAGCTAAATTGTAAACAAACTGTACCGTTAGCCATGGACGGCCTACTAGAGCCGACTCAAATCGCAAATATATTTGCTGATAAATTTAAAATGGAGCCAATGCCTGTGGGTCCGGCCAGCCAGGTTTTGGGAGGGGAAGGTCGGGGGTTGGGTGAAGGTGAGACTTATGATCGGTTGCATTTTTCACCGGAGGATGTTTGTGACGTAATTAAGCGTATGAAACGTGGTAAATCTGCAGGCCATGATAACTTGAGTATAGAACATTTGATTCATGCAGGCGAAGTCATTCACGTCAAATTATGTGTGTTATTTAATTTATGTATAAAATGTTCTTATTTACCTAAAGCTTTAATGAAAACAGTGGTAATTCCAATTACAAAAAATAAAACGGGGGATCTCAGTTCTGCTACCAACTACCGACCTATCTCCCTCGGCACTGTCCTGGGTAAGGTGTTGGAGCGTCTCGTGCAGCCCATACTGTTGAAAAGTGCTAGGGTAGATGATGCTCAGTTTGGTTTCCGCCCTGGTCTCTCAACTGACTTAGCAATACTTTCGTTAAAGCATACGGTAAATTATTATAAAAGTCGTAACACGTCAGTTTATGCCTGTTTTTTGGACCTGAGCCGCGCGTTTGATTTGGTAAATTATAATATTCTCTGGAACAAACTGCTTGACTCGGGTGTACATATGGACTTAGTAAATATCTTAAAATACTGGTATGGAAACCAAACTAACTTTGTCAGATGGGGCGATGCACAGTCTAGCGATTACAGGTTAAAGTGTGGAGTTCGTCAGGGGGGATTAACTTCTCCAGACCTATTCAATATCTACATGAATGGTCTTATTGAGGAGCTGAGGGGGACCGGTGTCGGCTGCCACATGGGCGGTGTGTGCTTTAATAATATAAGTTACGCGGACGACATGGTCCTCCTGAGCCCCTCAATAAGAGGCCTCAGGCGGCTAGTAGCCATTTGCGAGCGTTATGCCAGCTCGCATGGTATGGTTTATAATATCATGAAAACTGAAATGTTAGTCTTTAGAGCTGGAAAGGGACCTGAGAAAGTTCCGGATGTTTTTATCTGTGGTTCACCGGTGAGGGTTGTGCGAACGTTTAAATACCTGGGACACGTTCTCACTGACGATCTTAAGGATGACGCCGATATAGAACGAGAAAGACGGGCACTCTCGATACGGTGCAATATGCTTGCTCGTAGATTTTCTCTCTGTAGCCCTTGTGTGAAGAAAACGCTTTTTCGTGCTTATTGTCTCTGCTTTTACACATGCCAGCTCTGGACAAAATTTAAAAGGTCGACATTAAGTACCATGCGCGTGCAGTATAATGATGCATACCGCATCTTAATGAAATTTCCACGGTACTGTGGTGCGTCGAGCATGTTCGCTGAAGCGAGAGTGCCGGACTTTTATGCAATCATACGTTCTCGCATTGCATCGTTTTTAAAAACCATACGTAAATCGGCCAATCAACTGCTGAGGATCGTTAGTGAGGATTGGAGTGGTCCGATCCACAGGTATTGGCTCGAAGTCCATCGGAGTTCCAATAGGAAATAAAATTAAGTATAAATAAATAAATAAATGTAATTAAATATTATGAATAATATAATTATGTCAAGGTTGATGTAGGATAATGTAATCTGTAATCATTGGGACTTGGTGCCTTAATAAATAAATTTTATTATTATTATTATAATTATTTTACCATGCAAAGGCATGGTAAAATAATTATAATAATTATTTTTTATTAGTTTCTAAAATACAACCTTTAAGAGGGTGTAAAGACACCCTCTTAAAGGTTGTATTTTAGAAACTCCCAAGCTACATATTTTATTATTTCTTACAAGGATTATCTGTACATCTTTTTATGTCAATCGGGCCAAGCTATAAAATGTTCCCCTACAAACTTTAATTCTTCCTTACTTTTTAGGGGTAGTTTTAAAAATCAAAACGTCCGTCTTTCATTATTTCCTTTAAACCAAACTTAAACACACCATTTCACCCCAGTAGGTGTGTTATTTCAAGATATCCTTTCTTAATGGATGGCTACGTTATAAAAGGTAAAATTGCAAGTTTTTAACCCCAGCGGTTTCGGCTATGCGTTGATAGATCAGTCAGTCATTCCGTCAGTTTCTCTTTGTATTATACACACAAGATAGCTGCATGTGTGGTCATTCAAACTTTATAGAAAATATGTGGCTATAATGTATTGCTGTAATATAATATATAATTATAGCTACACCTTTATCTAGTGTTAAAATAATGGAAGACACTCTAGGTAGCGATCGCCTACAAAAAACGTTTGAAAAGGTATTGCCCGTGTAATAATATAATCTTGACCGGTATGCGACACTTATAGAAGGCTAACAGACAGGCCGTGACATTCTGAAGTTTGAACCGAGCGTCCAATCCGTTCGGTCACCTACAAGGGTAAGTGCAATCACACAACAATGTATTTTCAGGCAGCTTGTTCACTTCCCAATTATTATTTTTCATTTGTTTCTATTTTTTTACTTATTCACCACGACATGAACTATTCTTATACATCCTATTCCGCTAAAAGATCAGTTATTAACCCAATCTAACAAAATCTGATTAAAAGAAATAACTACTTGTTCCATGTGAATTTTATTTGGGCAAGCGTTAATAAATTAATGTAGCAATGATAATTCATAATTCCAGCTGACGAAATTTTATAGGGCTAATATGAAGGGTGTAGTATATTGCATAGAATGCTAGGTCGACCTTGTAGCTGGGGTAGAGGAGGGGAAGGGCGCGGGACGTATGCACCGAGTTTGGCTGATGGCCAGGCTAAATGCGTCCGCGCCGGCGACGCCGCGCCAACCTGACATTTTTTATTGAAAACAACCGACGGATCGGATGGAGGCCGCGTCGCATCGACGGCTCGACCTGCGCAAATCCATCACACACTTCCTCGAGTCAATGGCGAGGACATACATCTATATTTACTCTTATCCATCACCGTGGGTCGTGGTGAAATTCTTGTGAGGACGTCAATTCTAGTTCGTTGTGATTGACGATTTTTTTAAAACGTTATGCTGGCTAACGTCCATCCGCGTTGCAGTCATACGCAGATGACGCGTACGTGCTTGCGTCAGAAAGCTCGGGTTGGGTTGAAGTAGGTGCAGGATGTTAACACACGTTTAACGAAACTCTTATCATGCCCACTTCTATTTTTAGCTTATTTGAGTCAACATTGCATGAAGCTTTTATTAAGCCCGTGTTGCCAACGCTCCAATTAAAAGCTCATGCTTACGAAAGTTTCTCTAAAACACGAAGAAGTCAGTGTATTTGTTACCGTAAAATCCCGAGAATCGTAAGAACCCGTAGTAACTGCGAAATATCCACGAGCATTGGACATTTCAGGTTCTAATTAGTCGCATCTACCATTGATGACATATGGTACGGGGCCGTGGTTTCTCACTATGGGCCTCATAAGAAAGCTCAAGGTCACTCAACGATCTATAGCGAGAGATATGCTTAATATTTCTCTACGAGATTAAATCCGAAGTGAGGAGATCCGTAAAATAACTAAAATTGAACAAAGCTGAAAGGATTAGTAACCAGAAGCGGCAGCGGGCGGGAGACAGTTCGTAAAACTGATGGCCAGCAGAATGGTTCTCAAATGGAGACCACGCACCGGAAAATGCAGCGTGGGACGGCTTCCAGCTAGATGGACTGACGACCTGGTGAAGTTTGCTGGGAGTCGTTGGATACGGGTGGCATGTAACTGGCCGTTGCGGAAATATATAGGATATTTTTCAGCAGTGGACGTTCTTCGGCTGATATGACGATCAGGCTCAGTAAAAAGCCAATGTCATCTTTAAATTCAGCTATTTATAAAGCGCAGCTCCAAGATGCGACTTGTCAGAACCCGAAGTGTCCAATGCTCGTGGATACTTCGTAATTTTACTATTTACTCCGGGTTCCTACGATCATATATTAAATAAATGGCTCTCCATACACTTTCTGTAAAATCGTTTCTTTCGCGAGCCAAGGTTCCTGTACAATTTATTGTTATTGAATGTGGGTCACAATTTCAAGAACCTAATTTCAAACGTTAAGAAACAATTACGAGATTCAGAGATTTAAAGCCATAAAGTTATAAAATATGTGTATAATTAAAATCAAAATAACTCAGTTGGCGTTTATATTTGATCTTTTCAACGAGGGCTGAACTAGGCCTAGACATATTATTGAATACAACGTAGACTTGACTAACGTTGAATAAGATTGTTAAATTATTACATATCGCCGAAATCACATAAATCAACAGGTGCTGGGCCCCGCTGCCAAGAAGTGACATACGTTATGATGTTGCTAATTACCCAAATGTTTAAATGTTGCTTTTTCTTTAAAAATTAAGTTTTTTTTTCAGTTCCGTAGCATATTGATCTCTATTAATATGTATCGAACCGATTGACTCATCGCAGCCATATGGAGAGGAAGTAATGAAGGCATTTTAATGGCAAAGTTAAAGGAATGAGCTCAAGGCTGTGTTTGCGATTGAAAGATTTATGATAGCCAAGGTCAACCGCGAGATTATTTGCTGAGTGCATTTCTCGATCAGCGGCAAACAGATGCGAGACATCATGTTATATGTGGTAATCCTAAATATATGTAGGCCAAAAATGACGTCCAGTCTAGAATAAATCATGTCAAGATTCGTTCGATATTCTTGAAATAAGATACCACAAATATATCATATAATGTAAAAAGAATTTAGTGTTTAGCTATAGGTAAGAGTTGTTTGCAAAATCTTATTCTCTCTAGAACAGCCGCTCATTCTTGGAATATTATAATTTATTGCTCCTTGCAGGTAATTTTATTTTATTATTTGCTTCCCGGTCGATGTTATAACGTGTTTTTATGTGTAAGATAACCCGGCAGCACATTTTTTATTGATGATTTAGGATGCCAGTAAGGACGCTAAACAGCGGTTTCTTCTTACTGCGAGGGTACTAACACCTGACTAGAACAGCTAAAATGGTTTAACCATCTGTAACTCCCTTTTATGCAGAGGAGATAAAATCTACATTAATACAGTAAGTAATTTCGTTCAGTATTTTCACAGCCTATTACCCGGTTTGCTTAAAGGAGCTGGTCAAACGGCCTTCATTATTTTACCACTTTGCGGGGTTTTTACAGGCGTTGCTGATGGCGGCCACATACTGCGCTTACTAACAAATATTTCTCTTTATCTTGCCGAGTTTGTATTTTTTGGTTATGATGAGTGACCCCGTGGTGGTATGCAATTTGGTAATTTTTATTTTATCATGACGTATAGGGACTGTATCTTATAAGAGAACCGCTCTATGTGAAATTAGTTTGTAGGCACTGAAACTAGTCTTTATTGGGTACATAAAATTCGTAATAGATATAATTGACTAGCTTTTGCCTGCGACTTATTCCGCGTGAAAGCCCACAGGAACCGTTCAATGACCAAATGCGTTCCCGAGGTTTTCACTCCCGAGCGACGATATGGCGATGATATCAGAAATTGGTGCTTCTATAGAAAGTGCTTTTTATAAACTAGATAGACGGTCTAGACCACCTCTGATAAGAAGCTGTGGTGCATGAAAAACAACGCAAAACACTGAATGCAAATAGCTTGACAGCTCTCCGTGTGGGCGAGTTCTAACACTTAACTGATTGATATAAATACGACTCTATTGTATCGCCAGTCGATCTAGAATAATTTTCTTGTTCAGTGAAATCAGTTTCACATTCAAGGTGGAATTCTTCATAGTGTTTTTGATTCCTAAGGTGAGAAGAAAACTGGCCTATACTGGCTTAAACAGAGAGGAGTGGAAGAGCCTCTCTTTTCGTTTCCACTTTTCTTCTTCTTCTGGGGTTTTGCTCTAAATTGGGATCTACCAAGATAGAAATAAGTTACAGTATTATAACATCCATGGGGACAAACTTCCAAGAGATATCTGTTTTATTTACAGTTTAAGGAATGTCTCTTTTTATATTACGTCCCTAGAATATGTTATAACGTTTTACGATTTTGTTTGTGACCCAAAAGACTAAACCTCATGATTTGAGAGCCGGGTTTTCGTTATAAATAAACGCAAATCAGCGCCAGCGCCACTGACCACGACACTTGTGCCTGATTCATTAGAAAAATATTACTCTTTACGTATTTTCATTTAAAATGCATTGCAATATTTATATTCGTCTGGAATATTTCCACTATGCCGAGTTGGAATTTACTCCGCTACGAATAGACATCACTTCCTAGGTGTCGTTAAAGAAAAATTTGTTTTTTTCAGGAGTTGCAGCAACAGCATTGTGAATATTATGACATCAAACTATGTTTACTAAAGTCATCCTTAATGAATAGTAATTGGCACTAGCACACATCGTTCCCTGGACTATGGCAGATAAACCACGACATTACTGACTATTTTGAATTTTGGAGTGGACGTGTCTGAGATATGGGTTATCCACAATATTGTAAAACTACAATTAAATTAATTATATGTATACAAACAGGAGAGGTGGAGAGGAGGGGAAGAGGGAGACCAAAGAAAATATGGATGGATTGTGTGAGAGATGATATGAATGAAAAGGGAGTAAATGATAGCGGAACGGATAATTTAATCGGGAAGAATGGAAGATTAGGCATAAGGGCAGGCAGAAGTCTGTAATAAACAACTTTACCATTACTTTACCAAAACACAAACTTGTTTACAAAAACTTTACCAAACTTTACAATTTACCCATTGATTTAACTTATGAGTCCAGCACATGGTGGGCTAAATCAGACTTATTAAAAATAAAAAAAATATGTATACGGAATAGGTGTGCCTGGCAACATTTCCAGGTGAGCCATCTCAACTTCTATGACTCAGTTGCCTCCTACACCTTACGCGAATTGAGAAATAGCTGTGATGCACTCTTGGTTTTCTTGCAATCCTAGGTCAGTACTCAAATAATTGAGGCATGCCTTAGATTAGGCAAATATAGGCCAAGCATCCTGTTTTTCTAGATTTTCAAGAATATAAGCTTGAATGCTAGAAATATGAAATATAACGTTTTGTGAGAGCATTATAACTACACAATAGTTTTATTTGTTTGTCACAGATTCGACGAAAACATCCAATCTTTAAACCAATCAATCCAAAAATTCTTATCAATTTGAGTGAAGTTCCAATATACGTTTCATAGTTTCACATAAAATAAGGGACCGCGAAGATATAAAAAAGCTTTACATTTAAAACATATTTTAACAAAGCTTTTGGAACCTAAGGTTATCTTGTCATTGGCAGACATAAAATCATCCAGAGTAACAAATTGACATTTAAACATGTACTTTTTATTTAATTAGTTTTATTAATACCGATCGACTGACTGGCGAGGTTATAAAAATATGTAAGGGGTAAACAGTATCTGCAGCTAAAATTACTTCTTAGTATTTGAAATGTATTTTGCAACAGTAACAACAAACATTTAAGATAAATTAATTATGATCGTTATCTCGGCGTTCATTACTAATGTGGCTCTGAGTGCCATGGCAATGTAATTAGTGTTGGAAGGGCATTAATAAAAAAAAACGGCCAAGTGCGAGTCGGACTCGCGCACGAAGGGTTCCGTACCATTACCTATAAAACGGCAAAAAAATCATGTTTGTTGTATGGGAGCCCCTTTAAATATTTATTTTATTCTGTTTTTTAGTATTTGTTGTTATAGCGGCAATAGAAATACATCATCTGTGAAAATTTCAACTGTCTAAGTATCAGTGGCGAAGGGTGAATTTTCTTAAAAGGGAAGCCGGACCAATTATTTGTTTAAATGATAATTGAAAATAATAGATACTAGTATTTGCCATATTTCGAAAGGGAAGCCGATAGGAATCGAGTTGTATGGAGCCTTCGCCACTGCTAAGTATCACCGTTCATGAGATGCAGTCTGGTGACAGACGGACAGCGGAGTCTTAGTAATAGGGTCCCGTTTTACCCTTTGGGTACGGAACCCTTAAAATGAGTGACAGTTAACATATTCAATCATTACAAAATAACGGTTTTCCAGTATTCGGTTTAGGAATAACAACGTCGGGCCGCAAGTTTACTTTGCGTCAAAAGCTTGTGTTATTGGAGCAAGGTTCCTACTTTGTATATGTTATGAACACAAATCAATCGTGGTGGCTTATGGTTCCTGTTTTAAGTTTACAAAAGCTGCACTTCTGCATACTCCGCGATACGAAGGTCATTGGTAATGAGCAAAACAGAAAGAATTAGTGCGCAATTTTCGTGCGTACACTATGGTAACAATTTCTTCATTTACTTTGAAAATGCTAACTAATTGGCCAAAAAAATTAAAACGTAAGAGATTAAGCTAACGGGGTCATGTCGCATCGTCGTCGGCAGCTGTCGAACGACACGATACATCCAAGAATATATCAGTTATAAAGAGAGTTCGTCCACGCTCTAGATATATTTTAATGATGTTCTAGATAATCTTTACACGACGGTCGTTTCCCGATATTTTAAAACGGCTCACCAGATACTTGAATTACAAAAATAGCTAAAGTGCTTCACATTGTCCGCTTGTTGGTGAAGTCCCAGACTGACTGACAACGCTATAAATATTTTTGTACCCCGGACAAATTATAAAATAATACAAGTAGGCTCATTTGATTTTTTCTAAGAAGACTATTCTGTCTACGTATGATGTAGATTGCGATAATTAACTAAAACGTGTAGTTTGGAAGATTTATGTTCATCGTCAACCTAGATAGCGTCTTATTTACAAACAGACCGGTACAACTCCAGCGCCGGGTGTGTTTACACCGGCGTCCGAGTGACGCAGTCGTCCCTGCGAGTAACCGTGGAAGCTATACCCTGGTGACGATGAGCGGCGTGGCGAGGTCGGCGCCGCCGACGAGGCGCAGGCCCCAGTTGACCTCGCGGCTGTCCCGGCGCAGCGTCACCACGAAGGTGTGCAGCCGCCCCATGCTGCTGAGAGAGATGCACTGCGCGCGTGCGACAGGCGCGGGTGTGTGCGCGGCGGGAACACGCGACGTAGTGCTAGTGCGCGCTAAATTAGCCTCACCGCAAACCCGCACCGCCCCCTGCCCCTCTAGTTCTGCACTGCATGTAACCCTGCCTTCGCAATCGACCTAATTCGATTTACGGAAACTCTGGGATATATCGATGCTTGATTATCCAGCCGTTCCGGCAACTCTTGGTCTTGTTTATTTAGTCTCAATATAACGACGCATTAGACATGACCTACATATGTTTCAAGTTATTTAACATGAAGTGCAAGTGAAAATACCTCATAATTTTAGATACTTATTAAACAACTGACTCGTCAGAGCTTTAAATAAAAAAAGACAAATTAATCTATTTAAACCAAAAAACATTTTTTTTTTGTTTTTAGTAGTGCGACATATCCTTCTCAATTTGTTATTATATGGTCAATAAAGTGAAAAACTCTGAATAATTAAATTGAATATTTTAATCACCGAACGTTCCTTTAGGAACCCATTCCTGTTAGGGGTTAACACAATTTACTGATATGTACATGCATTACTGATCACAATTTCCTGCGTAAATTTTTTATTATGCACTTAGACATTTCTTTTGGCATCATATAACGTTATTGATGTATATTTAGCCCATTGATCATGATTAGTAATAATGAAAAGACTTGGAAAGGAATTGGCATGTGACTTCTAAAGTAGTATGATGTGTCATTAAAAATATATTATTTCACATCTGAGCAACGTAAGTAACACATCTGTAAATAAAATATTGATTGTCGGATTGCTTGATTGATTGCATAAATTATAGAATTAACTACTTATAACACTGTAGCTTAACAGTATATTTTCAATTCTTTGTATTCTTTTTAGTTCTAGTCCAAAAGAAAACTCCACTTTTTAATTTCTCTCTGAACCGACATTTCACTTTAAATTAGTATCTCAGTTTCAAGTTTCAGCAAAACTGCGGTATATTAAACTATTTTCTGTTGCGTAACAGAAAATAACTTGCACACTTTAGTATCAAAATCGACAGACTAAGGCTAAGATTTGAGCATGGCTAATAGTATTCAAATCGTTGCACAATATCTAACAATTGTCTAAAATCCGCAATTCACGCAGGTTTAATACTAATACAAGTACATTATTATAAAATGTTTTACCTTTCGCCTTTGCCCAAAATCCCTGGGCTCATCTCCAGGATCTCTGCGCTGGTGGGGCACTCGCCAAAACGGTGGCCGCTCGTACATCGGCATGTTCACTGCTCAATATCGGTTCCAGGCAAAACTGACACAAAAATATTCTTATTATAATTCAACTGCAACAAAAGCATGTTACACTTGCAGTGATAGTGCATACTATCACAATCTCTTTATAATCCGACGTCAGTAAAATTTCATAATGCATAAACGTAGGTGTTTGGCAACATTTCTATGCAATAAATCACCTGTTCTATGGACAAGGACAGTCGAGCACAGGAAAAATTACACGTTAGACACCACGTGGGCAAGGTAGTGGGGGGAAGTACTAAAATATTAGGGCTAACTCACCAGAGGGCGCGTGGCGTGGTAACTTGTTCAGCGTCGTTCGGCCAGTGCGGTTTTCTATTATCTCGAATTATTTCGGAGCAACATCAAACTATATATATTTTTCGCGTCGCGGCGGGCGTCGGTTCGACGGCTCGTGCTTCGAGTGATTTACAAGACGGAGCTACACGAGCTGTTTCTGGGCCAATACAGAGATCCGCAACACTACGTCCACTGTGACTCGGGAACACTCGACACCGGTTCAATGCTCCCGAATTCTCGTTTGTCGGATATCTTGACGTTTCTAGGAGACTCAGGACTTGTAACGAGACAGCGGGACTCACTAATGTGTTTACGGACGTTGAACCCAGAAAGATTCATGTCGACAAAAAAAATTGTTACCGCATCAGAAAAAAGGTTTATTGAAATACATTTATTAATATAATGTGTAAGAAGAACCAAACGAAAATATACTGTAACACAAGAAGATAAAGTCCAAAATTAATAACTAATATTTATGGATACCAGAAGTTTTTTTTTATTACAAGACTGCAAAACAATTTTTTGTGATGATATTCCCTCTTATTACGAAAGATGATCCAAGAAAAACCCAGGTTTTAAAATAGCTGTCTCCTTTTGTTGTACGACGTTAGAAAGTGATGGGTATATTTTAAATCTTGGTTTTCCTTAGTCTTGGTTTAAATCATCTTTTGTAATAAGGGAGATTACGTTTTTGGTTTAAAACGACGAAAAATAAAAAAAATACTGTCACAAAACTAATTTATTCTTAGAAACCACATAAAAGTACAGGAAAACCTTTAACCGTTGTGTTACAAATGTCATGATTTACAAAAAAAATAAGCTTAATTAATGAGAAGAGTTAGAAATATAAATATGTAAATGTAATGTAATAATAATACGTAGTCATTATCATTAATGTTATATAGTACAATTACATACTAGGCTAATCATATGAATCTGCCTGTATGAGATAATTAAGTTTAACATTAGTTTCTTGGTGACTCATGAAAATAAATTAAGACAGTAAAAGCGAGCGAGTTCACAAACTATTATAAAAGTACACGATAATACAAATAAATAGTGTTAATAGCACACATATTTTATTTCATTGAGATTGAACAGGTTAGATCATAAATATTGAATCGAGACATCTAAATCAGTAACATTATTTAGCTTTATAGATAAAATTGAACTAAGATATTCTGCTTTTGATGATTATACAATTTATTTATTCAGATTATTAGAAATATAACTTTTTCTTATAATGCATGTTATTTTATACTTACAACGAAATAATCTATAACAGTTGACTTACAAACAAAGCTAGGTACATGATTGAACACATATTCATTTAAAAGATTTAATAAAACTCAGTCAAACAATCTACAGTCAGCATCAGACATAATTATCTGGAAGTACAGACTGTTCAAAACGATTTGAGCAACTAAGAAAATTAAACTATATCTCAATGATACAAAGGTGTTTCAGAATGAACACAGTAGACGACAACTACCATTCTGACTAGTATTTAAAGCTAAACATTTTTAGTTGTTTATGTAATTTTATGATCAGTCTGTTCGTTAATTTCTATCGTTCATATTTGATGCTGACTGTACTTATAATAAAATACTATAAAAGAACTAAAATATTAAATGACCAGAATAGAGAGCTTAATAACAATATAAAATAACATAATTCACAAAGTGCATATTCAACCGATTCATCGAAGACACGACAAAAGTGTCGATTACTACTGTCTTACCAAAAATCGTGTCTGACAATTGTCTAGAAAGTCTAGATTAAACATGGTCACATGTAGAAACCGTTAGACACGGTTTTAACAAGTATATAAATGTTAGGTTAGGGCAGTCTTTCTCAAAGCGGGCGATAACGCCCCCTTGTGGGCGTTAGAGGCGTACAGGAGGGGGGGGGGGGGGGCGTAAAGAGTGGTAAAAGTAATGTTTGCGGTTGTGATTTTTAAATTATGGTAAAGTAAAAAATTTTAGGGGGCGCTAGAGAATAGTTGATTCTCAAAGTGGGCGGTAAACGAAATAAGTTTGAGAACTTCTGGTTTAGGGGATTAGTTCTACAAAAAAAATGTTGCCTAATCTCACCTCTAACCACAACCAAACTGTCAAAATGTTTGACAACCAAAACAAAATCAAAAATTTTACTGTAGTTGGTTTGCGATTTGGTCGAATGTTTTTTTTGTTGAATTGTCCACCCTGGTGTTTCATCTGCCATAGAATTAGCATTGTAGTTTTTATTTAATGCATTTTGTGAAGTTTTAATGACAACCGGCTTTGAAATTCCCTTGTCTAATAAATTGGTGTAAACATGTTAAAAAAATTCAGGTGAATGCCAAGTATAAAATGTTGCATTAATATTTTATAAATCAATTAATTCGAGATCTGAAGTTTACGCAAACTCTGCATTATCAATGTTAACGGAGGCTACAAGCCATTCTTCTATAGAATCGCCCACGTTCAGTCTGTAGTTAGGGTTTGATATTGGACTAAAATTATAAGATGACTATGAATT
The DNA here is from genome assembly GCA_905220435.1 of Amphipyra tragopoginis. Lineage (NCBI taxonomy): Eukaryota > Metazoa > Arthropoda > Insecta > Lepidoptera > Noctuidae > Amphipyra > Amphipyra tragopoginis. The sequence continues at coordinate 17,346,391 of HG991997.1, forward strand.
AGTTATTTGGTTGATTTCCGATTTTTATTAGGTGATATATTTGTACGCTGCAAACTGCTCTTTATATTTTTCTTAACAATTTTTTCCATCCAATGGTTGTCTGGAAGAAATTGCTTTAAACGATAAGACCACCATTTGTCATCATCTGCCTAGCCTTTTCCCAACTATGTTGGGGTCAGCTTCCAGTCGAACCGGATGCAGCTGAATATCAGTATTTTACATGGAGCGACTGCCTATCAGACCTCCACAACCCAGTAACTGGGTAATACGATACTCTTGGTAAGACTGGTTGTCAGACTTTCTGGCTTCTGACCAACAGTAACGACTGTCAAAGATCTACAAATGATAGCCGGGACCAACGGCTTTACGTGCTTTCCGAGGCACGGAGGAAACTCGCTATGGTAAATGGTCACCCATCCACAGACCAACCTCGGCAAGCGTGGCTTAACCCGGAAGATCGGTCTATGCGGCTGTAATTATTTAGCCACGAGCTCCACCATTTGTACCCATTCTTATTTACGTGTATTCCTTCTGTTTTATTTCTTTTAGTGTACAATAAAGTATATCTATCTATCTATGACAAGAAACATAGCCTCTGAATAAAAAATAATTTAACACGCCTGGCATGTCGTTCGCATTGAATCGGTTAATCGTCATCCACACATAAATAAATTACGTATCAAAGAGTTTGTGTGAGCACAGCGGCAATACTTTATAGGACGTCTGATCAAAGGGACGTTCGCCCGATAGTAAATGTCGTCGTTAACTTCAGTCATTTCGAACTGATGTCTCATTATAATACTTGTTCGATCGGTTTAATTATTTAGTATGAGGAACTTTTGAGTAGTAATTTTTATTTCTGACTGCCTAATTTAGAGATTTATATGTATTGGTAAAAAATTAGAAGCATGACGTTTTAGTCCGGTATTTTGTTCCACATAAAGTATATACTGTTCTATTTCCTTATTGTTAAACTCGAAAATTATTGTTAAACGCAAAAAAAACCTAAAGTCAAATTACAGCTATACCTAGGTTTCAAAACTAGGTGAGGCTAATGGCCGACCTTACAAACGCTACCCAATTTTTAGTTGTCGTTCAGACTTGTTTTGTCACTTTAATAAGGCGAAGTGGCTTTAAGGCACGAGACTTAACGGCAACATAAAATTGAGTAGCGTTTCAGAATTCGGCTATAGGAAACGTGGATCAGTGAGCACATCCAAGATAAACAGACTAGCGTGACACGGCCGCTGCCGGCAAGCGCCAAAATGCATTTCTTTTTAATCCCAACCTACCCGCTTGAAATTCATTATATTCAGGCATATACTTATTAAAATATAGAATTAATATAACACTCCAATCGAACATAATCAGGCAGTAACCTCGAGAGTTGTTTGAAATAACTTTAAAAATCTAATATGGCTGGTTTGGTGTCTCTTGCGCATTTGATCAACGAATACATAAGTTTGACAAAACCTGTGTCCTTCGGCTTCTCGAGACCACGGAGAAGTCTGTTCTTCATTACTGCGACGAATTCACGGTTGCTGAGTTGCCCGTCCACTGCGAAAAATGACAACATTGGAATCTAAATAATATTGTGTTTAGAGGAGTGCAATTTTGTTAGTATCTTTACTGAAACGCTCCCTAAAATCTCCCTAAAACGTAAGTAATCTTCCTTTTTTACATCATATAAATTGTTTTAAGTTTTAGGGAGAGGGTAGTTTTAAAACATGAAACACAGATGACATGCATTAATTATTAAAGAGCATTAATTTATTAAAACCCTTCCGAGACCTTAACTAACAGGTTCTTTCGAAAAAGTGTTACTCTGGTGTTATAAAAATTGCATCATGCCGATTTTTTTATTGCAACTATAGTCAGCAGGCGATTCTGTTGCTGCAAAGATGCTCTCGAACCTCATTCCAGATAACATACTTCTTTACAAATACTAACAATTCACAATTTAGTGATCATTGTTTGCACAAACACAGAAAGAAAAACACTTTTCTATTTTATATATTATATATTTGAGGTACCTATCTGTATTATTTAGTATGGAGAAGAGAAGAATATAATCACCTTAAAATTTAAAATACATATTAATAGGATGTCTCATAAGGATATCATTTACGTACTGTTCTCATCAAAAATAGTGAAGACCACATTAATGACGTGAGGATCCAAGTCAACATGTGCTACGGTCCTCGCCACGTGTCGCAGTGTCGGCTGGTCGATGGACGCGCCAGCAATGTGATAGAACGTAAGCGCTGTGTCCACGTCGTTGATGTTGTTTAGAAAGTGGAAGAACTTCAGGTAATCGTCCTCGGTTATACCCACGCCGTGGTCGCGGAAACTAGAATAGATTTAGTAAAATATATGTAGTAAGTATTGTTTAAAATGTAACATTTTCTGTGACTATTGATAGAAAAACGATAATATCGATGTCCGCCGGCTCGGGCTAGGCCAGATAAATTGGTGCTAGCGATAACCAAGGAAAAGAAGGTGGTGTTTTATTAAAATTCTGTGTCTAATTTAACATTTAACTAAGGCCGTAAAAAAAAGTAATCTTCATAAAAAATATGGACCTTAGGTCAATTAAAAAACAACTACTTTAAAATTATTTCGAAGGCTTTATTTTCTTTTAACCTTATGTGAACCGAGTATTATCTGTAGACTTATAATTTTCCCGCGTGTTACGTATTTCCAGTGTGTTATCATGTGTTACCTTTTCTATTTACGGCCGTTTAATATTAAACATTTTTAATTTATGAAACTTACGTTTTTTTAACACGTTTCAACATTCTCGCCTTCTTCTTTGCTGGATAACCCGCATAAGCCAGCAGAAGTTCGGCAAAGTCCGCTTCAGTGATGCGACCATTTTCATCTGGAATGTTTTGGTTGTGAATTGAAATACGTTATCTGGTTAATCTTTAATTTTTATTAGATTAATCTTTATCTGGTTAAAACAGATAAGCTACTACAGAAAAGCTAATCACTAACCATGCGTACACTTATTTTTGTATACATCTAATATCATTGCACATGCAGTAAGGTGTTTAACCATGAGATGATATATGAAGATTTATTTTATGACATATCATTCCCCAGAATTAAACAAAGAATATATATTATATATGTATATAATATATATTTGTTGCATACAAAAAAAAAAGTCTATCGCTTACCAGGCTGTTTCCTTTGGAACTCAAGAGATAATATTTCCCTCTGAAGTTGATGTTGAAAGTCTAAGAACTTTTCAATCGTTAGCTTCTGGTTGAGATTGGGTCCGAAGAAGTATGTCGTCAGCGCCGAGTTGATACCCTGCAAGTTACGATGTACATTTAGAATTTGTTTTATGAGTGGAAACAGTATATTAGGAGCGGTAGGTATTCAGTAAACTGTATATGCGTGAGACACGAGATCCCGAGGCTACTCCGCTTTCTCGTTCTCTTTCCACCAAGAATAAAAGTTTTTGACACATTGCTTGAAATTATTATTGAGCCTCCTCTCACGTTCTGTTATGTAGGTATTTTACTATACTTGAAAATCAATACTTTTAGACTAAAGACCTACTGGCTTAAATATAGTGGAAGTATATCTAATCGATATTGCGAACTGCATCAAAAAGTGTATTATTTCAAATGCTAACCATTCTAACTTCAATTTACACGAGACCTTAAGCAACAACGATGCTAAATTAATGTAATCGTTATGTGTCTACAATACCTTGAAAGTGTTGCCAGTGTTGGCATGGTCTCGGTGCCTGGACCCGATGCTGCTCTGCTGTCGGATGAGGGCTGCCACCTTTTCAAACTCTTCGCAATCCACGTCACCGTCGCCGTTTAGATCGAACATACGGAACGCGATTTCGAAATGGCGGCGCGAGGCTAAAAATATAGATAAATAAATATAAATTGTCGATGGGTATGATGTATGGGTGCTTCTTGGAAAAGAATAGACCACCTCTTTTCACCCATGGATGTGGTTACAGATTTTCAACCACTACCGTCACAATTATCTTTCTGATTGAGGACGAACTCGTGATTTAATTCTGTCCGATTTTTTTGATCAGATCGGGGGTATACGCTTGCTATGGGATTATGTCAAAGGGTGTGTAAAGACATGGACCGTTACAAAAATCATATTTTGGGAATACTGCAATCAAGATTACAGTTTCTTAAAGCATATCAATAACTCGGCTGGTAGTGTGAGTCAGTAAGTAATAAGAATAATATGCATCAAAGAATTCGAATAATTACGCAAGAAGAGGGAGAAGAAGATGGTCCCATTAAAAAAAATGGTACCTCTGTCCAATTGAATTAATACTTCTACATAGATAGGAGAGGCGAGCTTTATACAAAATTATAGAAATAATTAATTAATTAGTAGGTATTAGATAAAAAATAAATAACGTTTTCTTGTATTAGACAAACATTCGTGTAAAAAGCCAAGTCTGTCTGTTATTTTTTTACAAATCTGTACCACGGTTAACATTAAGTGTAGTATATCCTTATGCTTCATGATTTCGTAGTCTGAAAAATATCGCTATATGCCAGACTTGGCTCTACATTACATCGCAGAAGCGAAAGAGTCGCGAGACTTGGTTTTTTTTACATGAATGTTTTTGATGGGATATTGGTTTCCAAAGATGATATTTGTTGACAAATATGCCAAGAGCTGTATCGGTTGCCAACTCACAAAGAAGCCGACGGGTTAATGGCCTAGCATGTTGCATCCGATTCCACGATTTGCTGTGCCCCTTTATGTGTAAAAGGGCACAGCAAATCGTGGACATGTCGACCACTTGGGACCTCTCTGTAATAGTTCAGGCAAAACCTACATTTTTGACTGATGACTGAGAGAAATCGGATGACGGAAGTCGGATCTAGAGCGTAAACTACCATACAAATAGTTCTATGACTACTTCGGAACGTATTTTCACGGATTCGGATCGGATGCAGTGCGTTAGAGCGATTACGCACTGCATCCGATCCGAATCCGTGAAAATTCGGATATAAAAAACTCGGACCGAATTCAGATATTGCTTTACGCACTGCATCCGATCCGAATCCGTGAAAATACCGATCTAGAGTAAAAATCTCGGACCGAATTCGGATATCGCTTACGCACTTATCCGATCTCTGATCCAAATTCAAACAATTCAGGGGCCATCTTTGGCATATCCATTTGGCGTCCGATTTGAATCCGAGGTAGTGCGAAAGCGTTCATACAAACATTACTACGGCTACTTCGGTTCGTCAATATTTCTTCCGAATTGGAGACTCACGGATGACGGATAGAAATCGGATGACGGATGCCGGATGTAGTGCGTAAACTACCATACAAATAGTTCTATGACTACTTAGGAACGTATTTTCACGGATTCGGATCGGATGCAGTGCGTAACCGCTGCCTGTAACCGCTCTTGGATCTAAAGTCACGAAGATTGAAGATGTTACATTGTTTTGACCTTTGTTATCAACGCATTAGATTACTTTTTTCAACGATGCAACCTTTCTCTAAAAGAAAAGAGGCGCTCAAAGAGTTCTAGTTTTCAATTTAAAAGTGACAGTGCAAAATAAAACTGACAGTTGTCAAATAATTTTGCAAAGGAAAATAGGCAAAAAAACCAGATCCAACAGAAACTACTTATATTGGTATAAAGGGGAATGCCAAGATCCGGCCAGTACAAAGTAGTATGAACAGACATGCCGTAATTTTGATAATTCGCGTTTTTTTTTTAAGATTTATGGAATATAAATAAAGTCTGGGATAGTACACCGTCGGATAGTCATTTTAAATAGTATTTTATTGTTTTGGTTAGTAAGTTTCAACGCTTTTTTTATCTGCAACTACAAATAGAAATGTTGCACAGTATAAAAATTTAATTATATCGATACTAAAATTACATTTATAAATCGATTACAACCATGAAACAGTATGTAATTGTAAATAATTATATCATGATAATATCATGTTATTTAGGTAAATAAGTATTTATTTTTTATTCACGTTTTCTTGTTTGAGAAATGTGTTAAGTGAATTGTGCTCTTCCATTAATAGCTACAAATTATAGTACTAAGCTTTATTAGTAATAAGCTATTACGAATAATCCTAGTAACCACTATAACACAACAGGTTTGTCACTATTCTTGTGATTTAACTTAGGGGCTACTTTTATTATACGAAACACAATAAATAACATAATATTTTATTAAGCTGAGTATGTATAGGTACCTACCAAAGGCATTCAATAGTGTTAGTTAACATATTTAATTAAACTCTTTGATGTATACTATTTTTAAATTAATGTTTTGTAATATTATGAAATAATTTACAAAGCTATTATTACTATATTACTATCAACTATTTATTTTGCCAAATAAGTATATTTCTTTTTTTATTTTATATTCCATTCGATTTTATACATAGGTACTTGATAATCGATTACGTTTAAAATCGAATATTGTTATAATTTTATTTTAATGGCGACAACACCTTTGTCACAATTAAAATGACTTCCACTTTTTTCTTACGATTATTGCCAAAAATAAGTAGGTATCTGTATCGAAGTAAGTACCTAACCATATTATGGTATAATATTCCTATCGTGAATACAATATTATGGATTTTTGTAAAATAAAATACTTTGTTTAGTAAAAGTATGATTTTAATGTTATTTGGTATTAAGACATTCATGTTTTATCATCGTTGCCATGGCAACGTCATTATACGACAAATTCCAAATAATATAAGACTTATTTTGCTTTGGTTCTGGTTTGGTTATTTAGGTATTATTCTGACCAAAAAGGGTTTAGTTTTGTTATTTACATTTGAATGCTTTAATCAAACAATAATACTAAGATTTTTACAAAAATACTGAAGGTCTACCAATACGACAAGGATTAAAAAAATTATTCATCAAAATGTCGACGGAGTATAAAGAAAATGTTAGTTCGATTTTCGAATTACCATTCTTCCCCAGGTTAAAAATCTACTATTAAGGTCAACTTTATCGACCTATAACTTTTCTTGGTGCACTTCCAGCGGAAATGTTGTTATTGTAATACATTCTACAATATTTGCTCTTTTTAATAAGATAATTTTCATCCTTGTTCTATCTGGCCGAGTCGTAAAAGAAATCTTGGCATTCCCCTTTGTCACACTTATGGCCGATTTTTCAATCGTCAGATACATTTTATCCAAGGAATAAATATGACGGTTTGATATATTTTCTATACAAAAGCTGTCAAAACGTCAAACTTATTCCCCTTAACAGTTATCTGACGATTGAAAAATCAGCCCTTAATATCCTAAACAATCCTGCATATTTTTTTTCTTTAGGCTCCGTTCAAACGCGGTAGAACGAAGTCAATTTTTATTTTGTTTTTCCTAGATAAAAAAATATTTATAGCAATCACTGTATCGCGCTGCACTGCTAAGTGTAGCATGGGTATACTCTTGTGCAAAGGGGTATCAAAATCTGGTCACGGCAGTTTTGAGAAAAATAATACTTTTAAAAGTGGTAACTTGAGATGGGGCAGTAGGGGCAGCTACCTTAACCGTTATAGTCGCAGGAAAACGTTCTTAGGAGAACGTCCATTTTTTTTGCCATATCTATACACTTTTACAAAAAAAACTGCCTTCGTGGAGAAGGGCCGTTTTTACAAAACATTTTTATGATGTCAATCGATCAATTTTCTTATAGTAATCAAAATACTCTTACTCAAAACGTCAATAATCGCAAAAAAAACTTATTTGAGATTGTGTAGTAATAAGGGCGGCTACCTTAAGGCTAAGTGTATGCTGAGACGCAGGTGACGCAGCGCAGCACAGTACAGATTTTGCCGCGCAGGGCAGGCGAGGCAGACATAGACCACGATCGCATGCTGCGACGCAGTTCGAAGACACATTCGAGTTTTAACTAGTACAAACAGGGTGTTAACGAATTCGTGTAATTCCTTCAAAGCGCGTGATCTACTGGTGACACTGATTGACCCTGCACAAGTTTTTTCCAGAATCAACAAAAAAAGTTTTCAAAAAATGAACCATCGCATTGTGTATCTGAGTAATTTTAGTGTTCCAAGTTAACTGACTGCGTGGAGCGATATCGCGCTAGTTGTGCCCGTCAGCTGAGTCGCCGTGCCTTCATTAATTTATGCATGGCATCGAAATTAACAATAACATTAAAAAAAAAAAGAAAAAAAAGTTTTTATTTATTTTTAATCAATCTAAATCCCGTGCGGGGTTAATCTATACCATTAATAGATCATGTGGTTTGAAGAAATTACACGAATTCGTTAACACCCTGAAGAATAGACGCGTTCGAGTTGACGAACGTTTTTTTTAATAGTCTGTATGATTAGTATCATACAAAAAAGGTTCACAACGCACTAATTCAATTAAATGTTCTGTCATTGCAATAAAATTCGAATTAGCGGTAAAAAAACACATGTCGACATGCACGCGTCGCGCAGAAATCTGTGCCGGCACTACAACGAGGCGCAGAGCAGGGCAGACGCATGTCTGCGTCGCACGCGTCTGCGCCGCAGCGTACGCAGTTCTTAGTACGTTCATGCAATACAAAATCTGCTCTGCGCTGCGCTGCGTGCACCTGTGTCGCCTGCGTCTCAGCATACGCTTAGCCTAACCGTTGTGGTTACAGGAAAATTTTCTTAGAAGACTGTCCATAATTTGAAAATTTATTGCGAACAGCATTCAGACATTGAAACATTATTATCGTAACTTTAAACTGTTTTTATTTTTCGCGATTTCTTACTTTTCTAGCACCTCAGTGTAGGTTTTGGGGAATGCATCCATCTTAAAACGAATACTCTATAAGTATACTGGGATGCACAAAGGTATAGTTGAGGTATCATTGTACAAATATCAAACCGTATCGCTTTTGGTTCATAGACCACTTTCGCCCAGTCTCCTTTCTATCAGTTCTAAGCAGTTCCGTCATGTTAATTTAAACTAGGAACGCAAGATGTCACTATAACAAACAATAAAGACAGCATGTAATTGTCATGGGTAATTGTCAGATAATTATTGCAAGTGAAAATCGACCGTATCGTTTAATGACGTGCAAACGAATTATGAGCCTTCACGGAGATATTTTCTCGAAGCGAAATATGAGCGATTATGAGCCTTCGCGGAGATATTTTCTCATGCTATCTCTGTTTTCGTCGTAGAGAAAAACAAAGACAGAACGAGTCTCGCTTCGAGAAACTATCTCCGTGTAAACGGCGCTTAAAAGTCTGGTAAACCACTTATATGGTCGAGTGTATGTGCGTAAAACCTAATAGAGCCTAGATTAATAGAATCTTCACCAGTGTCGATCATTAAGTCACCGACTTGCTTGCATAATGTGAAGCATTCCTTCTTTTGGGGGGGAGTCCTACATCTGGCAGTGGTTTAAAGGCTGTGTAGTACTTAGTTGATAGTAGTAGTAATATAATAAATTAATTCTATGACTGGGTCTGTGGTTTATAGTTATTATTTTATCACACATGCATTTAAACATGTTTATCTAAATTCATGTCGTAATTATGAATTCAAAAATAGTACCATAGTAATATACTTTATTCACGTGAATCTCTTATAAATTTTAAAGTTTTATTAAAGTACAGTTTTCTATTAAAGTACACTTCGGACCAACAAAAGAGTTTTCAATAAAAAAATAGCGGTTGCGCGTTTTCTGCATTGGTCTGCTGGATTTGGGCGCCATAATAGTTTTAACTTTGGTCGTTTATTTAAAATAGCTACCGATTGCATTAGTTTTGATAAATTAGTGTAAAAACTGCATATAACTGTGTATGAAAACACTCGTGTGGTAGTGGTATTATTAAACTCACACTCGTGTTTTAATAAACCCTATTATGAAATAGTTTCATAAGTTCACTGAAAAATATTACATTTTCATTGTTTCTGGGACCTCTTCTCAGTATGAGAAGGATTTTGGAGCCCTCTCGCGTGTGCATGTTTCCTCACGATGTTTTCCTTCACCGTTAACGCAAGTAATAATCAAATTCTGATACGCACATGAATTCGAAAGTCAGAGATGCGGGCCGGACTCGTACTCAGACCCTCCAGTGTGGAAGGCAAGCGTTCAAACGCTACGCTATCAGTGGAAATCGGGACTAAAGTTTAAAGTTTGTGACTGTTTTGCAAAGCATTTTACATGTTTTGAGTTAAAACAATAAAATAATCTATTCTTTTCTTTTAAATCATATTCGTTGACAACAGAAGCCGTTCTCTCCCGTACCCCGTTATCACCCAGGTTAATCGGTATCCCAATTTGACACATTGCAGGTTGATAATATTCCTAGGCATTATAATATAATGCCGTTTTAGATACATTGCCGATAACATATTTTTAGACATTCAATACCACGAACCGCCTGCAATACATGGAAGAATAAAATTCGCAGTTCAACTCGGTCTATCGGGGTCTGGGACTGGCTAAGCCTTAATTTCATGGTTATATGAAAATGAATTCTAAAAAGGCTAACTATTTTCGTTGCACGGTTAAATGGGAAGTTTCAGTGCCCAGATAAATCTCGCGCGCGAGAAACAGAAAATCATTAAATTCGCTCATGCCCCGTACGATCCCCCACCCCCGTCGGATGCTGCGTAAATATCCATTGGCGAATCCGTGTTTATAAACGTACGTACGTACTTACCAAACTAACCCTTATCTGAACCATGTTCAAGTGATATATTGTCGGAATAACATAATAAAAAAAACGTTAATTTTTTTCTGACTTCTTTCTACTGCACTTTGTACCACATGACGCGTCAAAATGTTATTCTCAGTGAAACGTTTTCGGTTGAGAATAAAATCAAGAGCATATCAATATTTCAGATGTGGTGCAAAGACAGCAACTTTTCTGTTTTGGGCGACTCTTTACATGGTTGTTATGAAAATGACAGTATTCAAAAGCAGTGTGAACACCCCGGTGAAGGACTGGTCGATGGTACCTGACAATTACACCAAGTGGCTGGTAATGTGCATTGTTGTGATTGAGTGCGCGACATAATATTTAATAGCGTTACAGGTTGTTGTGATATAATGTAGTAGTTAACAGTGTGCTTATAACAGTTACAGGGTCCAGTGTTAGGCGACGATGAGCCAGATTCAAACAGTAATAATTTAGAGTGGTCGGAGCCAGATAACGCTACCCTTTCTGAACTGGCGAAACGCACAGAAACAGTTCGAGATGTGTGCCACAAGAGAGCTCTTTTCAAACTACCAATTAACAATAAAGAGTTTTTTGTGGATCATTATCATGGTCTCGTGTGGTGCAATATTTTCAAAGCCGCTAGTTCGTCTTGGCTTTATAATTTTAATATTTTAGGTAAGATTTTTCGTTATGTTATAGATGTAATAGCCATACCAAGATTGTTTGAAGTTTAAAGACTTCAATGATTGTTTTAATCGTGAAGATGTAGTGCCTATCATGATAAGAAATTCAGGAAAATTTCCGGGTAACCCAGGAAATAACTGAAAAGTTTATTAATATTTTTTTGAATTTTCAGCGGGCTACGACAAAAAGTTTTTGGCTCGTAGTAAGCAAACACCTTTGATGTTAGCAAGAAAAAAATTCCCTCGTCCCAGTATAGAAGAACTATTAGATTCAGTGAATACACCAGGAGTAGTATCACTTTTAGTAGTGCGAGAGCCGTTTGTGAGGTTGTTATCAGCTTATCGTGATAAGCTCGAGAACTTAATACAGCCATACTATAGAAAATTGGCGAAATCAATAGTCAAGAAGTATAGGGAAAAGACAATTAACACTTTAGGACCGAAAAAAAGTATTGGACCAACATTCAACGAGTTTGTTAAGCATTTGATAGATGAATATGGTAAAGCTAACGGCTATACTTTTGACGAACACTGGGCTCCGTACTACCAGTTCTGTTCACCTTGTGCAGTGAACTTCAGCATGATAGCGAAAGTAGAAACTTTGGCAAGAGATTCAATGTATGTAATACAACAATTGGGACTTAGTGAAGTGTTAGATGGTAAGGTTCGTGATCGTAGGATGAGGCTGCGTACTGTAATGAATAAATCTCGAGATGGTAAGAATACGACTAACTTGGTAAGATATTATTTCAGTCAACTAGATCAAAATATGCTTGATGATTTGTTAAAAATATACGGTATAGATTTTGAAATGTTCGGATATGATGCGAAAGTTTATGAAAGTTATGTAAGTAAATAAAGAGTTTATTGAAAATGATTTTAGTTTCAATAACATTTACTTAGTTTAGTTGTCCTGTGTTCTTCTAGAACAATAATGAAATAGTCTAAAGTCTTGTTTTCGCATAATACATACGAGTTGTAAGAGTCAACTTAGATAAAGAGTTATTAATATGGTGATTATGCAAGATAAAGGGCTATTAATTCCCCATGTACTTATACATATCAGCTAGTGTACCGTTCACTGCTAAACTGAACTTCCCTATAGACTGCTTAAATGAACTATAGCGAGGAAAAATTGCCTTGATCGCAGCCCCATGTTAACTAATTAGATATCGCAGTATATCGTTATTAGCAATTAGGAGGAAGCTGCTGCTTTTATTCTTGACATAATACCGACACCCAACTTACAGTAGGATAGGAGGTGGTACACGTAGGATACACGGGTATGAATATTTATATCGATAACTATACTTTTTAAGCGACTTCGAAAAGGCGGAGGTTATCAATTCAATGAGTATTTTTTTTTAATGTGTAACACCGATTTCTCCGATATTTGTGGACATATTGGGTGCGGTTCATATGGACTTAATTTCATTATGTCTTCTTATCATTTTGCCTAAATCTCAATTTGCTTTAGTCCCGGAATGCCTGAAATTCGAAATGACTGAATTTCCCAATGTCTGAAAAAACAAAAGGCCAGTAATGTACAGTTAAATATCTATTGAATAATAATATGACTATACTTATTTTGGAAACTGAAAACGGGCGTCAGGGTGCACAGCCGTTGGTTGAACGTGAAACGTATATGGTCTAGTCTTTTTTTTTTTTTTTTTTTTTTTTTTTTTTTTATCGTGGGAAAATCCTCATGGATACCCTTCGCCTGGGGAAGGCGAAGGGTTATGCCGGACTCTTACCGGCTAAAAACCCACGGTGTTCCTACTCCTGACCCTTGGCCGGGGTCACGGGATTCGCAGCTGCATGCACCGCAACCCCGGCAGATATGGTCTAGTCTAGAGTAAAAAGAAAAGAAATAAAAAAAAAATCGCGGTTCTTTATTCACTTTCCTGTTATATGCACTAGTTACGTTGTAGCTTACCCCAACTATAGATGGCATACGGCTTGTTATTTTCGCGACACGATGCTCGACGCTTAGCAACGTAGCGGGCTGCTCAGCTAGGACGAAGGGTAAATATCCCGTCTGCATCACTTCACGGAGGTTAAGGAGATCGTGGATTACATCAGAGTCAAGACCGAATGGACGAACAGTATTATATTATTACTATGCCAAACTTCATGTTTCTATGTAAGCCGAAAGTAATCATAGTAACTCTCAACTCAACTGTATTCATTTCTGAGGCATTTGTTTTTTCAGACATTGGGAAATTCAGTCATTTCGAATTTCAGGCATTCTGGGACTAAGGCAAATTGAGATTTAGGCAAAATGATAAGAAGGCATAATGAAATTAAGGCCTTATGAACAGCACCCGACCTATTTGAGTAACAATTTTTTTGTTTGGTGCGAAATACTCTTGAGTTGATTCCTTTGAATTTTATTAAATTTGGTTGATTCGTTTTTTTTATACAATATTATTAGTAGTTTGAAAATGAATTGCCTATATGTATAGACGACGTTCTAGTTGTAGTAGTGGTCCACGAATTTGTATACTATTGTAATTTAATTTGTGGCACTGAAAAGTTTTAAATAAATAACTATAAGGCCCTGCGCAGACGACAGACTATCCGTGACGCACTTTTTAGTCTGTGAAAATAGAACCTATGCAATTATATGCAGTAACGCACACGACGCGCAAAAAGTCCGGCGCACAAAAAATCCGTGTAATTCGGGCAGACCGCACCGCGCCGCGGCGCGCCGCTCCGCACAAAAAGTGTGTGAAAAAAATTGAACGTTTGCTTCAACGCGCGCTAACGCAGACGGCGCACACTTTAGTCGGCAATCTGCATTTGCTAGGGGTGGACGTAACGCACGCGATCTATTATCATGGCGCCAGAGGTCGGTGCAACTATGTTAATTCAAGAAATACAAAACAGACCAGCAATTTATGACACTTCTAAGGCAGAATATCATGATTGATCAAATGTAGTAACAGACATTTTATAAAATTTGAAAAAAATTGCAGGATGTTGTTTCAGAATTGAATGTAGTGTGGAACTGTCCCTTCAGTAATCTTTCCGAAAGTATAGGATGTACCCAAAATTCTCTATTTTATCTTCTTTTTCTGTACTTCATGTACAAAATAATACTTTGCGATCTCTGCACGATTTCCATAGCGTCTACGTCCCTACAGCTCTGCCGACAAAATGATCGAAGATGTGCGTCGTGTGCGTTGAGTCTGTGAAAAATCCGCGACCGACTTTTTGCGCGCCATGCAGACTTTTTGTGCGCCGCAGACTCGATCGCACAAAAAGTGTGCCGTCTGCGCAGGGCCTAAAAGTAAAAACAGAGTTAAAAAAAAACCTGAAAGGTGTACCTTATCATAAAATTAACAGTTTCATAAGTCAGTGCCTTTAAATTGCTTCAGTGTAGATTAGCAGTTTTTTTTTAAGTCGGCTCTAACTTTTAGGTTTACCGTCTGCCCGTAACTGAACTCGGCATATTTCATAGACACACACCCTTATTCAAAGAGTCGCAGATTCGACTACACTATGAATAATAAAAACTCGAAAAATATTTTTTTGCGTCTTGTGTGTAATGGCACCCGCAGCCTGTAAAAACTAGGAATGATATTGCACGACACCTTTGAGTATCACCTACGACCTAAACCACAGAATAAATAATAGTACAGGCCTAAACATGTAATAGGGCCGACGTATCTTGGCGAGTCTGAAGTTAGCTGATTAGCTGCGCAGTAGACAATTTCGT
This sequence comes from Amphipyra tragopoginis, assembly GCA_905220435.1. NCBI lineage: Eukaryota > Metazoa > Arthropoda > Insecta > Lepidoptera > Noctuidae > Amphipyra > Amphipyra tragopoginis. The sequence goes on from HG991997.1 coordinate 17,361,477, forward strand.
TTCTAAAAGATTCATTGCGCAGCCAAACAACTAACTTCGGACTCGCCAAAATACGTCGGCCGTATTGTAAGCTGGGGCCCAATTCTCCTAAAATAAATTGTTGCCAAACGCAATCGAACCACAACCGTCAGTCAGTTTTTGTTTTCGAAAACTTTCAAAATGATAGTTTTTGTTTTTTGTGTCAAACAATTTGATAGCTTTTGAAATTGAGAACTGTCTGAATGAACGGTTCGGCCTTGGTTCGGTTGTGATTTATCAAGATTTATTTTAGGAGAATGAGGCCTCTGCTCTTACTACAGCAGCTACTATTGATTCAGAGGTCTGATTCACTCAACTAAACAAGTTCAGTTGCAGTTAAGTTTCGATCAAAACAACGCTTTTCGTATTCTCTTAATAGGCGATCGCTGTCAGATACGCTCGTGTAAACTTAACTGCAGCGTCACTGCAAGTTGATCGGTGAGTCATGAAATTACGTGAATTAGCCTACTGTTAATAACATTGAGAAAGATCAATAATACATATCAGATTTTATAATAACTGCTGGCAGGTCCATTCCTGCACGTCGTGCAAACCCTAGGTGCATATGGCTAGGGTTGCCAGCCCTTCTACAGGATGGGTCAAAAATCGTGGATCAAACGAAACAGGGCGATAGTTGGGGTTATTTGCAGTGAAAAATATCTCTGTGGCAGAGCCCTAACTTGATCTCCTTCAAAGTTAAGGAGAATTTGAGTGTTTTTAAAAAAATATCAAAATTTGTAATAAATAGTAGAGATGGGCCGAACATGGATTTCACCGAATACGAACATTCGGCCGAATATTCGGTAAAACTTTTACCGAACCGAATATTCGGCCGAATATTCGGCATAATTGATTCCCTAAAGTAAACAATACAAGTCTGAATGCGTTTACGAAAAGCGCGCGGATGGGCGTTTTAAGAAAATTTACCTTCATGTAACTTAAATAAAAAGTTAATAAAAATGTGAATTCTTAAGGTCATGTTCCTGTAACATTATATTCGATTTGGTCTCATATTTGTCTTAGTATGTCACTAATATTTATAATAGAGTAACTCTGTTTGTGTAGGGGTAATTGATTGATCTCTCAAATGAATACCTATAAAAATGCTTTTTTTTTAATAATATTATATACTATATTAATATAATTAATTCTTTCTCTTAAAAAAACTATATTGGTTTAATACTTTTAACGTTTAAACGTTAAAGTTTATAAGAAAATAACTGTTTATTTTCAATAAATAATTTTTGCTACTTTAAGTAGAAACTAGAAATAAGTATGATTATCATATCTGCTAAAATGTTGTAATTTAATCATGCAATTCTTTCTTACATTATAGACCTGATTATAATAACATATATTATTTTATTATAAAGAGTTCGCTGTAGCCTAATCCCAAAATAGCTACATACTTATATTTGGTTTTTAATAACCATCTTTTTATCTGCTGTTATTGGAAATAAAACTATAGTGCCGACAAAAACATGTAAATTACTTACCTCATAAATATAACCCATTTAACACACAACTCATACTCAATCATACACGGCTCAATACAGTAAAAATACTTTGAGTATCACTTTGCCGAACCTTCGGTGATTTAGCCGAATATTCGGCCGAATACGAATATTCGGTAAACCTGCCGAATATGCCGAATAACGAATATAAAACGAATATTCGGCCCATCCCTAATAAATAGGCAATTAGAGTAAAATGAGTTTGTACCTATTTTAAAACAATAAGTGGTGTTTAGTTGCTTGAAAGAGTTTTTATGACCGTGAGTACCATGATGTATGAGTATTGGCACTTTTTTCAATATCTTTTAAGTCTCACGAAAAAATTTTTGTAACTTTTATGACCGTGAGTACCATGATTTATGAGTATTGGCACTTTTTTCAATATCTTTTAAGTCTCATGAAAAAATATTGGTAACTTTGAAAAATTACTGTAAAAAAATTTACTACAAAAAATGCTGCAAATAACCCTAACTATCGCCCTGTTTCGTTTGATCCACGATTTTTTACCCTCCCTGTATACAGTATAGTTTTTCTAGTTCCTAGTAGTTGGCTAATCTACTGCATTTTCTTCTAAAGCAAATTCATACACTGTGAATTCTTATTTCGATTCTGCTATGAACACCCATAAAGCTCTCCTTATAATAAAAATCGTAATAAAGCTAAGAGTATTTTTATGGGCTGGGTTCGAAAATACTATATTTACTTTAAAATTGTTGGCCTACGTTTAACGTCGTAAAATAACATTGAATCACTGCATAACATAGCCCAAACCACCGTTGCGGTACACCCTGTATATTTTCAAACTCAACTCAAAACACATTTAATCAAAATAGACTAGAATTACTTAGTTCTTTTTGAACGTCAATCTTACAATACACAGCCCACAAAAAAACCCTCCTTTCACCGCTACCTAGTGTTAATGCTGTGAAGAAGAAACGACGCAACAAACTCCCCAGCAACACAGTACTGTCTGTCAGGTGAATAAGTTAATTGAGTCTATAGAAGGTTAGTCGGAAAGGGGGTACTAATCTGCAGGCCACTTAAAGTATCACTGATGACGGTTTTAAAGCAAGTGTTAAAATTTCAAAATTCGATGATTTTTATTTTCATGTAAAGTAATTATTATTTTAGTTTTTTTTAAATTCTTCGTCCCTACTTTAGTTACGAATTCAGAAAATGGAGCTTCTTATTCGTTATCCCAAATAGGACTTAAAATGTAAACACAGCTGATCATTACTGAGGATAGATAGATTTTAGCGTATTTTTTATGTCATTTTTGAACAGCTATTTCTCTAAAACTATTGACTTTTGGGGAAAGCGGTAGAACAAAAGTTACTCATTATTATGGGTACTTTAACACCCTATCGGATTGGTACTCCTTTTCTGACTAACCTTGTATAAAGAAAATCATAATATATTTTACGCATGGGAGGATTCACATTATGCTTTAGGCATTTTTTGTGACTTGTCAAAGGCGTTTGATTGCATTTTTCACGAGACATTCGATCAGGAAATTACATTACTATGGATTTAGGAATACTGCTCTGGATCTTCTTATTTCTTATTTGTGTAATAGGATCCAGAGAGTGGACGTGAATGGAAAGAGACCTCCGGGGTCTGTGGTGACCATGGGAGTTCCGCAGGGTTCAATTCTTGGACCCGTTCCTATTTCTCGTTTATATTAATGACCTACCTTATCTCGTAAAAAAAAACAGAAGATGGTGTTATTTGCAGATGACACTTCACTCTTATTCAAACTCAAACGGCAGCAGCCGGTTACTGACGATGTAAATAACGCTCTCTCTGAAGTAGTCCATTGGTTCAATGTTAATAATTTAATTTTAAACGAGAAAACTACTAAATGTATACGATTTTTAACACTTAATATTAAGCAGGTGAAAACCAGTGTACTAATAAATGGGGAGGAGTTGGATCTTGTGGACACCACTGTGTTCTTGGGTATAACTTTAGATTCGAAACTGTAGTTGAGCTCACATATAAATAAATTGTCGAATAGACTCAGCTCTGCAGCTTACGCGGTCTATTAACAAATGTAGACAGCCAGATTGGTATAATTCAGTTACTTCCATAGTGTTATATCATACGGCATTTTGTTGTGGGAAATGCTGCCGACATTCAAACTATCTTCGTTTTTCAAATGAGGACTATTCGAGCAATTTGTAACCTCAGTTTTAGGCATTCACTGAGGGATAAATTTAAAGAAATTAATATAATGACGGTCGCATCTCAATACATTTATGAAAATTTGATTCCATCAAAAACATTCAAGTAAAAAAAACCATGTCTCGCGACTCTTTTGCCGTGAAAAGTTCTAAGAACTTATGTACCTAAAGCCAAGTTGGGCATTTCATTTATAAATATATTTTTCGGACTTGGCAATCACGCAGAATAAGGATACACTAGAGTACTGGTTTACCATGGTACAGATTTGTTTATTAAATTAAGAAGGTATCTTGCATCACAGTAATCCTCATACTGTGTAATTGCTAAGGCCAAAAAATATCTTAATAAATGAAATGCCCGAACTGTCTAATTCTTGACTGCAGAAGCAGCAGAACTTAACCTACTAGAAAGGGCAGTTATGTGAGCCCCACTGTAATTTGTAATCTATTATTATGCCTAAAAATACAGTTTGATCTACTATGTCCAGTTTACTGCCGTCAGGCGTTATGTTTACTCGTACATGGGGAAAATTATATAGATACCTATTCTAAAAATTAATCCGTAATGTACCTATTGACATTTAAGGAATATTATTAGAGTTTGCATATTTGTCCCCTTCATTATAAATAAGGTATAATAATTATGACTAATGGATATTCACTTACTTGACAATACAGTCAGAAGAAATATGTAGTCACTGAAGGTGATGAGTCCCGACGAGCCGAGTTTATAGAAAATGGAGTCTTCATCTAGGTCGAGGTTCAGACGTTGGCTGATGCTCTGCGTGAAAACATAATAGTTAGCAACACAGCAGTAATTCCTGAAAATGCATAAGCTATCTCTAGGCACCCAAAAATTACTATATGAAGTAAATATGTAAACTAATAGCAAAGTGGTTAGTTACCGATTATTATTCGTCGATTTATCAAACTCTATTAGAAAAAATCCTATTTGAAAAAATAGGGCATGGACTCTAAAAGTTTATAAGTTAAAACAAATACTACAAAAATTAAAATAAACATCTTTAAGATGATAAATAACAGCTAGTTCTACTACTAAAAAAACGTCTATAATAAGTAAGTAAAGAAAAGAATTAAAATCTTGGCATGCTATGGAGAGAATGGTTGAGAATGCAACTGTTTTGCGAGATCTAAGACCCATTACGCTTGAAGTAGACAGCTTAAAACAGCGAGCTTAGTGAGGTCTGTAGCAGATTACTACATTTTAGAAAAAAAGATCGTCCTAAAATCTATAGTAGTGATCTAGACTAGATTGAGGCACGAAGTGGCCAATGGCGATGACATGAAAGTTGACAGGGACATAACCAAGTCAAAGATGTGCACTTGAAATAAAAAAAAGATTACGAGATTAAGTCGAGAGCAGTAGAGAAATAAGAAGAGGAGAAAGACAGTACCTCATCGATGTTCTGAAAAGACAAGAAAGTGATGTGAGTGGTTGAAAAGATGGTGCTGACTGTGCAAATGTCCAATGACAATTTAGGTTGCCGTAAAGCAATAGGTATTCTAAATAACATCTGTGATTGGGTAATGTGTTCCTAAAAATTGGATATGTGAAAACAGTAATGTAGAAAATATTAAGTGAAATACTTTTTGTAAACTTTCTTTATTCTTCTTGAAGATAATCTGCTCCCTCTATAATATAAAGAAATCTCCTGTTAAAGTGCTATTTAATCAGTGTTTAATATGATTGTACAGTCATAGATGTACAAATGGATCATTTATTAATACATTATTAAAGCATAATGTGGGAATATCAAAATAGCAGTGAAGATTAAGTTGAATTACTCTGCAAGTGCAAGTTATATGGATTATAAGGTTAACTCAATGGGAATGTACAGTTCAGTATTTCCTGTAAAAACTTTTAAGTTATTTTGAACTTAATTAAATGCTTCTTGAACATCCAGTTCAGATTTTTATCATCCATGATCAAAATCTTTTAACACTGCTGTTGGATTGGAAGTCTATTTCTCAACTTGAATACATAAAATTATTTTATATTACAGTTAGAAACCGTGATAAAAATAGATAGGTACATCATTTATAAATAGTGAAACTTACCTTAGGATCATATCTTCTATACTGGTCTAATCCCAAACCTGATAGAAAAAAAAAAACATAATGAAATTTCTAAATAATCTTGATTTCTCAGTAAATCTACAGCTAAGTAAATTATTAGATTAAATGGTGTCAAACTATACATATAATGGTAGGGTAACACACTAAGGTTAAGGATTTATAAATAATTCATATTAATGTGGTATTAATATTAAAAAAAACTTATTTGTTCTAGCTTACTAGGTAATGTCACATTTGACACAGTCTTGTGAAATGTGACATCACTTAGACATGTTTCACCAGAGATCAACATAGGAATGTGGTACTTCTAGGGCCACATTCGACCCAGTTGTCTAATTGTTTTGGTTGTCTAGGATATTTTACAAAGATCTCTAGAATTTATTTATTTAAGTAGCTACACATAATATTACCATCTGGTTGTTTAACACCAGGGGTCATGGAGCGCAGGAAGTCATCAGGGGTCATGAAAATCTCATGCTGGTCATGATGCTGTGCCTGAAGGGTGGCAAAGTACCGAAATACCTTATCTGGTGTTGAATACTGACGCATACGGTTTTCATATTCAATTATCTATCCAGCAGCGTCCAAAAGAAAAAACATTATTGTGAAGATGAATCAATGATATCATATTTTTTTATCATAAATACATACATACATATACTCACGCCTGTATTCCCCGAAGGGTTGGTAGAGGTGTACAGTACACCCACATTTTGCCGTTATGTTTAACGTCCCATGTAAAAGGGAGCGAGCCTATTGCCATCAACCAGGCACAAATCCAGACTCTGGACTGCTACTGAGAAATTCCACATAGAAAAACTCAATAACACTTTGCCTGACCTGGGGATCGAACCCAGGACCTCATGCTCAGCAGTTGTGCTTGCAACTGCTAGACCAACGAGCCAGTCTTTTTTTCTATTAATTTAATAATCTCTCTCTAGCTAGAGGACAGGCAGCAGCGTTCTCTGAGTACTTTAACAACCAACTGCGATCGCCAACCCGCATGCCAAGCGTGGTGATACGGCAAACCTCCCCTTTTGGGGGAGGCCTATGTCCAGCAGTGGACGTCTTTTGGCTGAATGATGATGAATATAATAATAATTACTTTTGTGAGTTGTGAGCAAAGCAGAAAATATAAGATTCCTATGAAAACTAAGTTCTTTCCATACTTTAGAATATCTTTAAGTAATACATTTCTAAGATATAGTAATTCATATTTCATTAAATGTTAACACAGTGGGTACATTGCAAAAGTAGCATAACTGATTAAAGTTTAAGCGGTAGTCTAGTTAAGATAGAAATAATAATACCTAACTTAATAAATTATAAAACAAGTTTGTTATAAAGATGAATATAATGTTATTTAAATTTGTTTTATGTTATCAGCAGGGAGCCGAATCTTATGGCAAAACAATTGAAAGGTGATAGAGACAGGTCATTATTATTATCGACTATTCAAGCTATCAATACTTTTTAACAGCTGAGAATACAGACGGGCGGACAGACATATTAGCCATTTTTTGGAAACACAAAATAATTTTTCATTTTGATTACCATAATCAAAAGAGATCAAATATCATAACAGTGTCTATAGGGTAAACAGTTGCAGTAGTTATCAGAATTTTTGATAGATAGGACAATGTTTTATTTATGTGTCATTAAAGATTATTTATGTGTAAAGAATAAAAATTTAAAGTATTTGGTTAAGTTAATTAACAATAAAGTTCATAAATAAAAAGTATTGATAGCTTGAATACTCGATAAAAAATAATGACCCATCTCTATCACCTTTCAATTGTTTTGCCACAAGATTCCGCTCCCTGGATATCAGTTGTTTGAATCAAAATATTTTAAAAAGTAAGTGGTATACTTACTTTTTAAAATATTTTGATTCAAACGTATAAGTAGGAAACATTGTAAACCTATATGTTGTGATTCCTAATTGTTCTGCATTGCCAATTTTATTTGGTTCAAAGAAAAGTGTCAAAAAATAAAGTAAAATAAAATAAAGTAAAATAAAATAAAGTTAAAATAAAATAAAACAAATACCATCAGGCTGTTTCATGCCAGGTGTGATTGCTCTCAAAAAGTCATCAGGTGTCATGTAAATCTCTGTGTGTTCACCCAATGTCAATTTTACTGTGGCAAAATATCTAAATATTTTGTCTGGGGTAGAATAGGATCTCATACGATTTTCATATTCAATTATCTGTATAAATTAAAAAAAAAATACAATTCCATTAATAAATTATATTAAATAATAAAAAAAATAATGAGTAAATAAATACCAAAGGATATTAAGAGCATACCTTTCTGTCACGAAAACCAATTTTTTCTTTTCTGTATCTCTTCTTTTTAGTGTCAACATCACTATCAGAGTTAGATTCTGCAATTTCTTCAGCAGCATTTATAGACGGTAATAACTGATGCTGAGCCCTAAAATTGTATTCAAAATTAAGGTTTTTTATATTAATCAAATGATGTATTTGCCTAGAGGTTTCAGACCTGCTTGTTATGCACCAGGTTGTAGGTTGAAACCCAGGCATGTACCAATGTGAATTTTTCAATGTCATATGTACTTTCTTCTTTCTAAGATAACACTGACATACAGTGAAGGAAAACACTGTGAGGAAACCTGGACTTGATTGTCACAAAGTACAGTTTATACTTTTGCAGCTATCATCGTTTTACTTGTTGTACTTAGTCTTGTGTTATTGTTCCGTAATAAACTTTTTATTATTTTTATTATAACATACAGTAAGTGTGATGATTAATCCCTTTAGTGGGACAGTTACAGGCTGATTTATTTATTTTAAATTAAGTTTTCTGTCTTTATAAACAAACACATCAGATTCTATTCACAACATTGTTTTAGCGTGTTACCTAGAAATAATTGTCCTAGGTCAAATTAAATGTTTGATTGTTAGGTGTATCTTATTGAACTTAAGAAGCCCTGTGGTTAAGCTGAGTGATATATGTGATGAGCTTTGTTTCCATTCCCTACCCGAAAAATTAAAGTTAAAAATAAATCCTCTGCAATCCATGTCTGATGAACGAAGTTATTAGTCACAGTTTAATGCAGTTCCACTTACCAGAATTTGTATGAAGTATAGGCTACTGCACCCAACAAAACAGAAAAGCATAAATCTTTGTATGTATATTGCCGCCGGTTAGTGCTATCATAGTCTCTGTCGGTACTATAATTTCGCTGTAATTGGAATGTTTTATCTGATGTTACTGCAAGTACTCTGGATGTCGTGCCAATGGACACAACTTTCCGAATCGTAGCGAATTCGGTTGGAAATTTAAGGAGACGTGAAGTAACACTATACATTTTGCTAAAAATGAATTAGATAATTGAGAAAACAAACAGGATTTCCAAAATATTATAAATAACTTTTACAGATCTCTAGCATTGTTGACAGCTTTCAAGTTGTCAAAAAATTTACTGACTAGGCATGGGTTCGATATATCAAAACGTAACTTATATCGGATATGTGTTTATTATCATACCATATCGATATCTAAATATACATAACCGTTTTCACAAAAACTTCATCGAGTTAAGGTTTATCCAAAGCGCAACAACGAGAACGAACTACGAATAACGAACAAAACGCAAACTTCACATCACGAGCGATATGACATCGACGGTTTTTATTCGCTTTGTCTCTGTCTTACCATTCAATTTTTTACTGGCGTAAAAGTGATGAAGCGAATATCACGTCACTTCGGCTAGTGATTGGTTATTTGGTTAATAATAGTGCGTGCGTAATATTTAACGCGCTAGCAATAAGGTCTAGTTTCTATTTATTTAGTTACAACAAAGATTCCATACGTTAGAACTTTCCGGCGGCTACTCGATATCAGGAAAAAATTCATTCTTTAAACTAGACCTACGTGCAATAGATTTAAGGTTGAATTTATGTTGTTGGAATAAGAATTGCATCGAATGAATTTTGATTTGTATTTTTTTAGACAGTTTTGTTTTGAGTTGCACTTGACCTTGGTGACACGTGCCCTACTTAACGATAATTCTTTGCCTTTTTTTAGTTTTATAGTTAGTATTTAGGTTGCATGAAGCATGAAGGGAAATCGTCGTACTTACAAGAAGCTAAACTGATAAAAACTTTAAAAAACGAAAGTACCTATATCAATGTATTAACGGTAAAAGTGTGAGTTTGCGTTTGTTGCTACTGCGTTTCGTACGTTTCATAGTTACTTGTGCAAATCGTACTACTGATATCGATATCTGAAAACGGTTTTCGATATCGATATGAAAACTGAATATCGGTTACATATCCGTTTGCAACTAAATACGAAAACGCCCATGTCTATTACTGACAGACTGACACTACTGTGACCGATACTGACAGACAGTAATATTCTTGCCATATTGATAAAATATATTTTTTATGCCTATTTCACACATGGGCGTGCAGCGAGGCAGAATAGTGAGCAGGGGGCTTACCATGATGTCTAACGAAAACGTTCAAATGCCAGCCAGTCAATATCCGTTCAAAAGCAGGCCTGCTTCTGAATCGCTAAAAATCGTACCATGACAATACTAAAGGTGAACGACTATTGAACAAAGGTGAACGGCTAAGCTTGTCTCTGGCCTGCTGTGATGTCTATGTCTTTGTAATAGAAAACGTTCAAAAATCTAAATAAAATTCATTAGCAATTTACCGGTTTTTTGAAAATGATAAAAACATGATTTTTTTGGGTAAGTACCCGTTGTATTTAAGATTATGCTAATCCACTGACTATGATACATTATTTAATAGCTCTAAAAAGCAAAAGTTTCACGTTCAAAAGACCTTTGTGACTCTAATAATAAAAGAAACAACGTGGTTATGAACGTACCTACGTGGATTAGTTTTGTCAACTTTTTTAGCGCGTAAAGGATGATGGGCAAAATTGTATGAGACCTGTCCCCCCCCTTCCAACAGATTTTTTTGATGTGTCATTAGTTTCATAAGGATCTATGACAAGACTATATAGCAACCAGTTTTAACTTCAAAATCGATGGGGTTTAGTATATACAGGGTGGTAAAGGAGTACCGGACAAATTGGTCAACATAATCAATAACAACAACACATATGTCATTAGATAGATATTGCAATATACTGCCATAATTACTATGGCGGCTCATTTCAAATCGCTGTATGAAAAAAGTTAGGGCGATGTTTCGTAGGTTAGGTTATGTTAGGTCAGGTTAGGTAGTTTTTTTCTTGTTTATTGTTATGTAATAAAAAACAAACAGATTGAGTAAACAGTGTTATTATTATGTACCGTCATCCACAATCACATTATAAATAATTGTCTGCAGAACCCCTGAAAGGACGATGTCTACCAAATCCTAAATACCACACTAGGAACCAATAACAACCACACATGTCATTAGATAGGTATTTTAATATACTGCAGTAACTACTATGGCGGCTCATTTCAAATCGCTGTATGAAAAAAGTTAGGGCATTTTTTCGTAGGGTAGGTTAGGTTAGGTGTTTTTTTTCTTATAAATTGTTCGGTAATAGCAAAAAATGCAAGTAGAGTGAGTAAACAGTGTTATAATTATATGTCGTCATTCAAAATCACATCTAATAAATAGGTGATAGGTGAAATTACCTAACTTGACCTAACCTAACCTAACCTATGAAACATCGCCATAACTTTTTTCACACAGCGATTTTAAATGAGCCGCGATAGCAATTATTGCAGTATATTGCAATACCTACCTATCTAATGACATATGTGTGGTTGTTATTGGTTCCTAGTGTAGTATTTAGGATTAGGTAGACATCGTCTTTCAGGGGTTATGCAGACAATTTATTAATGTAATTGTGGAGGACGATATGACCTTTTACGTGAGTGGCAACAACAACTGTAAAAAGTTTCAACTCAATCGGATGAACCGTTTGAATTTTTAGTAACAATTATCCGATACGAATCGCGCGCCACCTATTGTACGTTGATGGTACTATGTCAGAAACTGTCACGTGAGTGGCAACAACAACTGTATACAGTTTCAACTCAATCGAATGAACCATGCGAATTTTTACTAACAATTATCCGATACGAATCGCGCGCCACCTATTGCACGTTGATGGTACTATGTCAGAAACTCTTGCGCAAGTGCTAACAATAACTGTACTTAGTTTCAACTCAATCGGATGAACCATGCGAATTTTTATTTACAATTATCCGATACGACTCGCGCGCCACCTATTGTTCGTTGATGGTACTATGTCAGAAACTTTTGCGTGAGTGCCAACAACAACAGTACAAAGTTTCAACTCAATCGGATGTACGACGCGAATGTTCATTTAAATAAAATAATAATAAAAAAAATGCGTTTTTCCCGGAATATCCCGCTCCTTTGAGGAATGTTGCCATAGGAAAAATTTATCACCCTACTAAGATGTTTCAACTGAGATACATTTCAGATCTGTTGGGGTATGGGGACGTTTTGTCCCATGGTCCTTTAAAAAACATCTTGAGTTGTTTTGTTCCCCACTTGACATCGATGTAGTTATTAAATACTTTGGATAATGCAGTTTTAAGTATTTTTTTAGGATTTGTTTCCGCAGCGTGATATTCTGTCATCATTCTAATATCTGTGTCACAGTTAGTCGATCGAAGTTGTCAATAAAATTGTAAAATTGCATTTCGTTGTGATTTCATACTTTATTGTGAATCCTCTTTCAACAATACGTACGTTTGTTTACTTACCTTTATCAAAATATCGAAATAAAACTAGGCACATAGTCTCAGATTTTTTAATTAAAATGTCGCATATAAAATGTGATGCTTTTATTTTTAATGAAACACAAACAAGACGTCGCCGTCGTGTTAGTATGACCCAACTGCTTCACCTGTGGGAATTTTTAATAACCTTAAATAAATTGCATATAATATTGAAATAGGTACCTATATCGGTTCATAAATTTCCTTTCATCAATTTCGAATGGGTTATTTATTTCCCTAATGCGACGCCGTCGCTTTTTCTCCATTCGATATTTACTCTCTAAATAATCAAATATCTCGTACTCGTCACACATTTACAAAAATAGTAAAAAGTGTGATCTAAACGCTTGTAATTTTTATACAAAGGATCGAGTTTAAGACTTTCTTATCGACCAAATTTTAAGTGGGTCCTCACAACAGTTTACCTCGAATATCAATTTAGATACCAAACAATGTTGAATAAGCTCTTAACTAGTAACTTTTTCAAGATCGCATTATTTGACATTACGGCCGCTCAATACGCTCAGTTGCTATCAAATAACACGTCATGGTATGAAAACTCTATACAAAAAGAAAGGTGAACGGATTTCGTAAACGTCAACCTGCCTGCTACAGGCCTGCTACGTTGACGTTTACGAAATCCGTTCACCTGTTTTTTTTTTGTATATGTAGACTTTTCGTACCATGAAAGAGCTTATCCGTTCAACTTGGTTGAATAGTCGTTCACCTTTTGTACTGTCATGGTACGGTTTTTAGCGATTCAGAAGCAGGCTTGCTTTTGAACGGATATTGACTGGCTGGCATTTGAACGTTTTCTTAAGACGTCATGGTAAGCCCTCTGCTACAGGCCTGCTTTAACGATGTCATAGTACAAATAAGCAGGGCAGTTCAACTTCCAGGCAACTTCTGCCCTGCTTTAAGAGGTCGTAGTAAGCCCCCAGGGGCCCACAGGGTGCTACTACTACTATGATAATATTTTGCGGTAGACCATAACAAAATAAATAAATGTGACCAACAAGGCTTGACAAACTTAAAATATTAAGGCTTTAGTTATTATTCTAAGGGCCGATTTTTCAATCGTCAGATAAATTTTATCGAAGGAATAAATATGACGGTTCGACATATTTTCTATACAAAAGCTGTCAAAACGTCAAACTTATTCCCCAGTTATAAGTTATCTGACGATTGAAAAATCAGCCCTTTAGTTGACAATGAAAGCTAAGGGGAAGCGACATCACTACATCCGTTTTTTTTTCAGATGTTGTTATAATATTCGCGCCTCGTGGACGGGTATCACATAATGTAATTGTGTCGGTTCTTTATTAGAGATCCGAAGGAATCACCTCACCTTACCTTTCACAGAGTTTTTACAACTTTTTAGTAAGACTACTGAGAATAACAGCTACATGTTCAAAATAATCGATATGAAAATGGCATTTCTACAGTAAACACTGGCTGCTTATCAATCTGTCATTCTGGTGAACTTAACTTTGACAGTCCACGGCCTTCGAGAATAGACGATCGACGACGGAGACGGCAACGAATCAGCTAAAAGCATGAATTTTTAAATTTTTTCAATAAAATTTGACCGATTTTGACCGCGTTTGCCAGACCAGACAATATATTATACTACACATTCGAATAGTGTCAAAGGTAAATTATTGCACAAGATAAAATAAACTTAGAGATTAATAGCAAACCCTGAATAAAATAAGAACGAAAATATACTTGAATCACCAGCCTCACCGCAACAAACCTATTACAAATTGATACGTGAAAAGAGTGAGTTATATAACCTTGAATCACGAGACTAGTATTGATCAGATAATTTTCTTTAATATTGTGTGGATAAAACCTATCAGGTATGTAATTGCAATTTCTAAACTTTACGCCGCATTATGTGACGCAACGAGTAATACGGAGGTTAGGAAAACTGGAGTACCCAGTGATTAATTTCGTTTTTACATAGACACTATAAAGTTGGTACCGAAATGTTGATTATATAACACTGTTTCAATTGAAAAACCATGCAATTAGAAAGTAACCACTGCACATGATAGGCACCATGACATAGATTGAAGAATTTGGTCCTTTCTATTTTTTATCTGACATCTGTTTTCATTTTCATTATTAACTTACATAAATGGAAGGTATAAGCCTTATGTGGATACATTATTATATTCATGTCTTCATCCCTGTTGTTACCATATTCTAATCAATTAGAACATGAGGAACATTTACTGCATTCAAATAACATAGGGTTTATGTTGATGGTTTCAGAATACCCAAAACATCCCTTTAATTAGTCTTACATTATTTTTTATGAACTGTTGTGCATAAAATCATTAGATAAAGATGTCATAATTTATATAGAATTTTATTTTTACAATAAATAAATAAGATTAGACAAGAGTTACAATATCAGCACTAGCATTTTTTTTACTGTAGCTAGTGCAAATTTTTACCTAAATTCTTTTAGTCTATAGATTTTCTAAATGTGTCTTGAAAACAATGAAGTTTGGCTCATGTAAACACTAATAATTTCTCTGATGACCTTGAACTATTTAATTGAGTCTATAAATAATTTTAGAACAGTAGTGCATCTATAAAACAATTTTGACTACCTGCCAAATTTTGACATACTAGAAAGTTGACAGAAACATATAAGTACAGATTTGTTTGCAATTAAAGAGGGGTTGAAGAGATGAATGGTATTGGAGATATTCCTAAAAATAGCTTATTTTGGATTCCCTATTAGCACACAATGTTTAGGTTTCCAGTTAGTGATCTAGGACCAGAATTGCTACTTTTTACTCCCCATTTTTTGACTCCACAAGCAGACTAATAATTTTGATTTTTGAAAAAGAATATAAAAATACAGAATTGCATGCAGAATATTTTTTTTAAACTGGAGTCTACAAAGTGCAATTTTAGAAAAGCACTTTCTACTATTTCCTCTTGGTTTTAAAATCATGATGCATATTCTACACACTAAAAGGCAACCCATGGGTAATCTTACAAACAAAACATGAAAGATTGCTAATGTTCCAGTTACTCTGACATTGACAATGCTGTGTCCTAAATTCTTGTGTCTTTATTCTTTATTCTTGTTTTATCTAGAGCACAGAGTTGTATAATAAGAGTTTATTATGTTTCACAACATCTATGAAAAAAGCTGTGTCTCTAATTCAAAGGTCTTAAACGACGGGTCCTACGTATACTAGTATAAGTGCAAAAATCTGACTTTACAGAAGAGCAGTTTAAAAGTTCGAAAGCTTTTAAATTTGACATAAATCAGTAGAAGTATTTGAAATTTTGGAATGGACCATACCACACCCTTTGAAAATTACAAATATTTCTTTTGATTTACGTCAAATTTAAAAGCTTTCGAACTTTTAAACTGCTCTTCTGTAAAGTTTGATTTTTGCACTTATACTAGTATACGTAAGACCCGTCGTTATAATGCATTTTGCATAGATCTAAAATTATAATTAGGCAATTAAAACTTTGACTGTTGCACATAATTTTTTTATTAGCCAGTAGTGCGGCTTTGCGCACATGCTTTTTATGTATGGGCATTTTCATACAAAAAATAAGAAAACACACGGTGTATGTGCCCGCCGACATTGTACAAACGTACCGTGTGTTTTCTTTATGATCTGTACTACTTTAACTTTTAACTAACTGTATTACTTTAATTACCAATTATGTTATTAACTGTTAAACAATTAATTCACAAAGTGCAAAAACTGCGTTTTGTAAATTAATGTTCCTGTTGAAATTCAACAAGAACATAGGAACTTAACATAGAACAAAACATTCAACAGTTGAATGTTTTGTTCTATGTTAAGTATAGGCAGTTTTAGATCACATTTTCAAAATCTGAACAAATGACTTGTAACTGCATTTAATTAAATGCTGCATTAAAAATGTATGAAACAATCCTATAATGGATAGATCAATAAATAGTCTGTAACATTCTGAAGCAATGTTGATTGAAGTAAGTAGGATATTACTTGATAATAAAATTATGGATAAATTCAAAACCAGTCAGGGATACTATAAAAAACACAATATATGAAAGAAACACCATATTATGAAACTCGCTGATCCAATAATCAATAGTTTCTCCAATTTTAATAATAATTTAATGAACTGAAACTACTGACTTGTCCATTTGAAAATTAGCTTATTCTTTAACCATATTGTAAATGTTTTCATCTCTACTTTTCCATGGTGAGATGCAATTTTTATAATAATGACTGGCGGTTAATTGAGAATGTAATCTTGTTTACAGAACTGACACTAGGCTTAAACAACAATCATGCATCGAGCAAGAGTAATATTCCAAGTTACGAATAAAGTTGGAAATAACGACAGGTTTGCGTCATGGCTCCTCAACAAACCACAGGTGAGTTATTTGTTTTTATCTTCAGCAAAACTAAAACACTCACTATTTTTTAATACAGGGTGGGTCAAAAATCGTGGATCAAACGAAACAGGGCGATAGTTGGGGTTATTTGCAGCATTTCATGGTAGTATTTTTTTACAGTCAGGTTCTAAAGTTACAAATATATTTTTCGTGAGACTTAAAAGATATTGAAAAAAGTGCCAATACTCATAAATCATGGTACTCACTGTCATAAAAGCACTTTCAAGCAACTAAACACCATTTATTGTTTTAAAATAGTTACCCATTTTACTCTAATTGCCTATTTTGGTATATTCTTAAAAAACACTCAAATTGTCATAACTTTTAAGGAGATCAAGTTGGGGCTCTGCCACACAGATATTTTTGACTGCAAATAACCTCAACTATCGCCCTGTTTCGTTTGATCCACGATTTTTGACCCACCCTGTATACTAAAGAATGCATTTTATCTATTCGATTAGTTTTGAAACTTAAATCACAGAATAGTAACAGAAGCACCACTTCGCGCAACAATTAATAGAAATATCGACTCTTGCTACAAAGCAACAAAGTGCAATTCAGCTCGCATAAGCGCTCAGTACCTAACGCTATATTCACCTAAACGTTGCCGCTCTCTTCTAACGCGCAACTCTGTCGCTGTCTGGCGCGGAGTGACGCGCTAGCTGTGGCGCTAGGGTTTTCGGCTTGCCGCTGCTACTATACGTCTATCTACCTACTTGACCACGGAATCTATCTTTATGTTTGATGCCTATGATTACACGGTCAATTAGGTAGATAGACAATGAATAATTAAGTTCGTCATTTGTAATTTACAAATGAAAACAAACCTTTAATTTTTAGGCTACCTAGATACCTCTTTGTTTAACATTCCTCAATAACTTACATTAATAATATTTTCATATTTTGCAATAATTAAAATGTTCGTAGAACAAAAACATCAAAAATTCTGGTTGTTTACATTTTCACTATACTAATTCTTAATTATCTCCTAAACGCGTGGACCGATTTGCATGATTTAAACGGATATAATGGTTTTAGACCTCGATCTCTCATTTGACACCAAAATCGTTAAGTTATCTCAACAAATAAAAAATCACATTTTCAAGTTGCGCTCGTAATTATGTAAATCAATGTAATCAAACATTAAACGTTAAAACTACGGTTCTATATGACTGTACCTACTTGTTACCTAGTTAACTTGTAGATAGGGTTTAGTTGCCGACATAATGCACATGAAAACGAAGTTTTATCATCGTTTTTAAATTAATTTGAACTTATTTTTCCTCATCTGCAGGTAATGAAAAAAATGACACTGTCGTCTCCGTATTTCGACACACATCCATCAAATGAGCAACGTTTTAGACCAGCCATTCTTGTTGCTCACTAAACTTATTTAAAATAATAGGTACATAAGCGCGCGCGCGAGCGTTGACAGCCCACTGGCGAGGTGGCCGCGTAGCCACGCGAAATTGTAGGCACTTATCGCTGTAGGTACGGCCGAGTGGTGGAGGCCTGCTTAAATGCTCATTCTATACTTTAATCATCTTGACGTTTCATAGTTGATTGTAAATCTAATAGGGCTTTCATAGCTACTGAATAATATTTGTTGTATCTGCCCCCTGACTTAGAATGTTTCGATAAGTCAGTTGTCGAACGATTCCGGTTGTTATCTCTTTTTCTCTCGTTACGAGAATCGTAAACGAAACGATTATTATTAGGTACCTACTATTAATTCTTTTGACAAATTTATCCGTATTCTACGATGTTTTTATTACAATTTGCTACAATAATTGATTCATAAGCAAATTGTCTACCCCTTCTTTTTCCCAAATAGGTAGGTATGTTGGAGTCGGCTTCCAGTCTAACCAGATTTTACACAGAGCGATTGCCATCAAATCTGTGTAACCCAGTCACTGTGCAAATCCAATATCCAAAGGTTAAACCGGTTTTAGACCAGTTTCGGGGTTTTACGGGACTACCTACACTACCTGTAACTACTGTCGACCGTTTAACGTGCATTCCGAGGCACGGAGGGGTCTCGATGTGTAAGGGAGAAGCCACACGATGCCGTGCAGCTCTGGCGCGGCGCCTGAGCGGTGCCGCTGCGGTGTAATACATACAAATTTCCATGCCCACCACACACGGTGCGGTGCAGCGCCGCGCCACATGCTCACCGGGCCAAGACGAGGAGGGAGGGTGTATGCGCAGGAGCGGCGCCGCTCCGACGTCGCTCACCGCAGATGTGTTGACGGAGAGCCGTTCCACACGGTGCTTTTTTTTTTGCTAACCGAATAGGGGCGTGGCCTAACAGTTTTGTTAGCAAAATTGGCGCTACGGACCCGGCTTAACATTGTTTGCTAACCGAATAGGGACGTGGCCTCCTAACAGTTTTGTTCGCAAAAACACAATAACGTGTTAGAAAATTGGCGCTGCGGACCCGGCTTAACAAATAGTCATCTATCCACGGACTAACTGCGGCAAGCGTAGCTTAACCTCGCAGATCCTATGATACGCGCAGTTGTAAAGCCCTTACACATTGTCCATCACGAACCATGGTCTGCTGTACAGCAAAATAATGATAAAAGAATGTCTATGTATGATTTATCACTGATGATAACGGATGTAGCTGCGACGTGACACATCACGTTATTATAACAACGCTTAGATAATAAAATATTCCAATAACGTAACAAGTAGCTGCTTACGTACATGAAAAACCTTCGCGGCCTTTAACAATAAGTTCAAGGGTCTGACTGAATTCATGAGGCCACGATCATTAAACGAATGACTCCGGCCTTGCCAAATGATCTGGTTGTAATTTCTCCATTTAGACGTTACCTGTGGCGATAAAGTAATAGAGGTGGATTTTAGGAAATGATGGGTTGCAGATAAACGGTGACGGATGATACACTATCACGCTGAGGCGTCATTATGGCAATGCGTGAGTCACATAACATGTCGCCTCGTCGGTAGTACACACAGTATAAGCTGACCTCTCATTGTACGAAAAGCCCATACAATGCGGGATCAGTTCATACTGGATATGTATAGCTTGATAAGTAGCCGTGCGTACATACTCGTTTTCACCAGTTTATAAGTACTGCGGATTATTCCATTTACCGCAATAGCCGTATGACTTTAGTGGGCTATCCAAAAAATTAGTCCCAAGTTTTTTTTTTGTTAACAAGAATCCCTTTTATTAGCTCACTTTCTGTATTTAGTCTTTAGCGAGTTCCCAACCTTAAGGAATGTGAACTCACCGCTCCTCTAATGTTGTTATTCCCTCGTTCAAAGGGCATAGTTACAGACTAAGGGCCGATTTTTCAATTGTCAGATAGCTTTTATCTGAGGAATAAATATGGCGGATTGACATATTTTCTATACATAACCTGTCAAAATTATTCCTCAGTTAAAATATATGACTCGTGTAGTGCCGGACTTAAAGAATAGCACTACCCCATCTCTTCCCGTGGGTGTTGTAAAAGGCGACTAAGGGATTCTCTACAGGATGGGCAGCAGCGTTCTCTGAGTACTTTAACAACCATATTGCGATCGTCAACCCGCCTGCTTAGCGTGGTGATTACGGCAAACCCCCTCTTTTGGGGGAGGCCTATGTCCAGCAGTGGACGTCTTTCGGCTGAATGATGATGATGATGAAAAGATATGACGATTGAAAAATCTGCCCTAGAAGATGGTAGGTAGTCACTTCCGTTTTTCTGAGTGATGATGAATCATTTAATAATTATGCCAATTATTTTTAGAACCTGGACGCTTTGTCGGTTTATTTAGCGGTTGCGGTAGATTATTATATCCGCTTTAGTTTATTTTATCCATTTCCCGAACGGAAGTTATGAAGTGTCGTATACTTGTCTTTCCTTATTGTACCATGTTTTTGAACTTGGTACTTCCTGTTCTACCTACAGTTATATTTAAAGAAAGTTCTTGGCAACAAGGTAACTCATATCTCGTATTAAATAATTGCATTTATCCTTTGACGCCAGCCTTCTTATGCAAATTAACTTTTTAGTATAATAATAAGTATAGTCTGACCTGGACCATTTTAAAAAAAGATCTCTTTATAAAACTATTTTGGTAAATAATTTGATAGTTGTTGACAGAAAAAGGTTTTTATAGCATTAAAGAATACCTTGAGAGTAAGAATTGATTGAAGTACTTATGTAAATGTTTTACTGTAGCTATGTATTGTTAATAATGTAATATAAAAAACTGAAAAGAGATATTATGGTTGTTTATTTAGTCTCTCATGCTAGTGATGGTCAATATGCGGGTACTATTTTTAATGTTATTTATATTCATTGTACTTACTGTCAGTCTACCCATATTATGCGAGTAAATGATTTGTATTATCTTTTTTTATGAAATTGGTTCGGGCTATACGTTTCACGAAAACAAGATTTTGTTCCGATTGTGAGAAGGAGGATAATATGACAAGGAAAACGACATGACACATCGGCATTTGTGGCCCGAAAAGAAATAAACTTTTGCCAAAATGCTAAAAATAAAACTCAATAGAGTTGTCTTCATTCATTAACATAAACTATGGCTAAATATAGTAACAAACACACATCCTTATAGACCGGTAAAGTGAGCCGTAATGAATGAATAAATTGATATTAATTATTTAAAAATAAACATAACATCACGCCTTATTCCCCGAAGGGTTGGGCAGAGATGTATAGTACACCCTCATTTCGCCGTTATGTAAGTCCTATATAATAGGGGGCGAGCCTATTGCCATCAACCGGGCACAAATCCAGACTCCAGGCTGCTACTGAAAAATTCCACACGGAAAACCCAATAACACTTTTCCCGACCTGGCGATCGAACCCCGGACCTCACGCTCAGCAGACGCGCTTGCGACCGCTAGACCAACGAGGCAGACTATTATTTAAAAACCAGGGCACATAGGTGATAGGACACTATCACCTATGTGCCCTGATTTTAAGTACGTAGGTAGCTAGGTATAACGCTTGCGTATTTAAACAGGTGTTAAGCCTTTTATTTGTAAGCATTAACAATTCTTTAAGAATAGTTTTTCCAGCCATCTTCGTTACTTATTGTTGATAAAGTCACTAGTGTAGGGTTATCTGATTGATATTATTCTCATATTGTTATCTATTCCGAGATATTTCAACGTGAAGGTGTCATGTTTTAAAGAAAATAACAATGCTTCAATATCACACACATGACGTAACACGAAGTAATAGAAATGAATTATTTTATATTTCAGCATTAATGTAACATAATCCACATCTAGACTTTCAAACAGATGGGTTATTAATGCAAAGAACAATGATTATTGATTGTAAATTAAATTAGTATCGTGGTAATAATTATAATAAGCAAGCCTAAGAAATAACAATTAAATCTTCAAGCTGAGAAAATCCCTTGTATTTATCTATTGCGTCTATTTGAAACGTACAATCGATTCGTAGTTAGTACCTGCTACAACTGTCTGTTGTATTGTGTAACTCGTGTATATGTCGCGCCTCCCAGTTGTTCTATCTGGTTTATGACGACGCGGGCGAGCCCCTTTGTGACACTGATAAACTTTGTTTTACATTGTTATCTTATGCTAGTTGTTTTTTTTAACCCAGAGTTGTTCTACTTTACATGTTTTTACATAATTTAAGCGGTATGAATAAATACATTATTTTTACAACAAATGCTTCCAACATAGCAATTAAGGAATGAGTTTATTATTTGCTTTTACTTATAGAACAGGTTCTGGCTTACAAAGACAATTGGAAAATCGCCAAATCAAATGTGTTTGCCGGTCGCCAGGAACAGATTTATTCTCATGTTTGAAATCTGTAAACAAACTATGGTCTACCATATTTTGACGTCACGTGATCGAATCACCTCGTTTGTTTATGCGGTTTACATTCACCTATAGTACCTAGTTTAATTGTAGTAAATGCCTATGCCATTGCTTAGGCTTCTTGGTTTATGAGTATTCCAGACATGATAATCTGATAAATACTGATTTGATTATCCGTTCTTGTGAAGCAGAAGTCATATTGTCCATTGATGACACGTAAAACTTGTTAGTAACATAATCGCGTTACATTATCTTCATGAAATGTTATGAAATTTTAAACGTGACCATGCCTGTTACGCACTTTTTATAAATGATTGTCAAAATAAATGACTCTAATTACGTTTTTTTTGTAAAAGGTAACAAAAATATTCTTCTGTCTTCATATGAATATTTCCTCAAGAAAATATATGTAGATTATAATTTTTCATGACTACTTATACTTTAATCACAAAACAAAATCTTAAATCATGTGCCATGTTAAACAATACAGTATGTTAATTAAATCTTTGTTTTGTTTGTACAGGCGGCGCCGGTAGCAATAAGTGCCCATAGGCATACAAGTTCGGCAGCCGCAGAACCGTTCCTAAATGGCTCCAGTTCAGCCTACGTGGAGACCATGTACAATACATGGCTCGCAGACTCCAGCTCTGTACATGCGGTAAGTTATGAATCATGTTTAAGCTGTATACATAACGCTATAAAAGAATTTTGGTGTCAGAGAAGTTTGACATAAAATGTGGTAGTGAAATGTCATTTTTAAATAAAATTGCACTTATCAAAATCAACATCATTGGTCAGTTGTTTAATAAAATATTTTTGCCAATAGCCCTTTTTTAGTGCTTTAGCTTTGACTTGGGAAGACAGTTTGACAAGCGGACGGTTTGATTCAAGGTTGACTAAGGGCCTTCATGCAATTTTGTTTTTACGTTTGCCGTTAATAGCATGAGATTAAAAGTGAAGGACAACTATAATGTAGTTGACAACAGTATAATAACTAGACCATCAACGTTCATAAGAATAGGTCTTGACATTAGTATTGTGTCTGTTAAATAATGCCTTGACATAAAAATGAATGACCAGATAAATTGATTGCTGTACTAGAGTTTTTTCTAGAAAGGATTGATTGAATTGATTTTGTAAGAATATGCAAATTCAATTTGATTTCTTGGAAATAGTTGTTAGAGATTACACAAAGATTAATATTTCGTACCTATTTAATACATTAGATTGTGCTCTTAAAATTTTTGGAAGTTTACAGCCATTTAAGCTAAAATGTAATTTTAATTTCTTGCTCTTTTTATTATTAACCGCAGTAAAGATACGC
Organism: Amphipyra tragopoginis; assembly: GCA_905220435.1. NCBI lineage: Eukaryota > Metazoa > Arthropoda > Insecta > Lepidoptera > Noctuidae > Amphipyra > Amphipyra tragopoginis. The sequence continues at coordinate 17,385,638 of HG991997.1, forward strand.
CATTCCGTTATTATCAAGAATCGCTAACAAAGTGCACCACGAATAATTAACTCACCAGTTAAATTATGCAACTTGTGTGACATGACGAGCAATATTCTCGCCAGTTTTCTTTTAAAAACTATGCATCACATATAAGGTGTACCCAACATAAACATCCTAGAACATTGTGGGATTACTTAGGAGATTTAGATACGCTTAATAATATATTTTTGCTTGTCTACCACATATATTATCTTCTGATGATAGCGCTGCGGACATAATTATGTAGACGTCTCAGATAAAACAATTTATTTTCCAAGTTTCCCAGTATTATCTCAGTTCTTCACGGCTATCAACGAATTAAAGGTGTTGTAGAGCTTCCTTATAAGATCAATCTATTGCGTCATTATCAAACACATAGTATATAATGGCAGATGTTTTCAATTCTGTTTAAATTAACAGATCTTGAATTCACATGTGTAGTTAATTGTGCCAATACCCATATGGACGACTGTCAAATTTAGCATTATTTTTACGCGTTACACGTTAAATAGGTGATCATTGTCGTAAAAACCAAAGGCCAAATCGTTCTTTGAGCTTTACCCGTAACAGAACAAAACGTTGTTGACACAACCACTTGACTGATAGTACGTGCTAACAAATACGTACTTCCAATTACAGATCGGTGAATTGATCCGTTGTGTCTAGACGAGGCGTAGACAGTTTAGTTTTATTATCTATCGCCATGCAAATCATAGAGGGAATCTTACTAAACCATAAGAAACTTGTTTTAATTCCATAATAAGTGTCCACATTAATATGAATAGTGGCGTCATTAATGTAGGGTCAGGGTTCTTTAGAAAACGTGAATAGGTACTTCACTAATTCTCGGAAGCGTTTATAAGTAATTTGTAGTGGACATAAATGAATGAACCGTGAAAGTCAAGGGCACCAACGAAATAGTCTATGTAACAATATAGGAAAAGTGATGATCACGAGTGCGAATGAACAGTTCATGTAATGTCAATTTACGAGTGATTACTAACTGAAGCCAGTTGTAACTCGATTGGGGATCTGCTTTGGTCTTACGAAACCGGACCAAGTAGGACTGAATTGTTCAAAGGACGGTCTTTACGCCCACAGCTTATCTTGAAAATTAGCGTTCAGTCATCTAGGTAGTTAGTTGGAAAAGCTTTATTGTTGCTGTTAATCCTATTCAAAAATGGATAATAAATGAGAATATTTTATCTCCCATTATTTGACTTTTGTAAGGGTCTTTCCACACTTACAAACGGGGTCGTCCGAACCGAGGCGAACGACGTCGGTTGCACCCTTATTCCCGTAGACAAAGCTTTTTCCGACCGACCTAAGCCGATTCGCGTCGATAAGTGTGTGGAGATCCTTATAGACCGGCAAGTACGCCCTTTCCATTTAACTTTGAACTATAGATAAGATACTCTAGCAGCGAAGGCAAGTATGCAGTGAGGTTTAAAGTTTATATTGTTAGTTTCTCTACCTACGGAACCCTCGGTGTGTCCAACACACTGTAGATATTTTTTACTTGTTACTTGTATAGCAAGTAGCAACAGTTACAGTTTCGTTAAGAATTATCAAACTGAATAGTTACCTACACATTTAATGAATACGGTTTTTCCTGCGATTAACAGACTCCATATCAACATTAATTTATATTCATCGAAAAAAAAGTAATATGAAGTGTTCAAACGTCTATATTAATGTTTGAAATAGCTATCACACACTATCAGCTTCGTTCTGGCAAATTAGATTTCATATTAATTGATCCCCCTAATTAATCTTTAGTACCCACAATCGTTGTGATCTCCGTAGAGATAACAGAAGTGCGTCTTGCCATAAAGAAAATAACACAGTTCGTGATGTTTTTAACTGTACCTAGAAAACGTACAGTTTTTGCTTGGATCTATTGTAGTGTCCGACCGAAGGTTCGGTTTCGGTTTCGGTTTCGGCCAGTTTCGGCCAAAAATTCTTGTTTCGGCTACAGTTTCGGTTTCGGCCAAAAATCAGCCGAAAGTTCGGCCCCGCCGAAACTCAGTGTTCGTGAACTTCGGCTGAGTTCGGGACTCGTGTGTGGTTGCCAGCTGAGTTCGCCAGTCGGCGTGCGGCGTGGTTATGTTGTGTTTGTGATTTTGTTTGTTGATTTTTGACAAAGTTTACCGAATTTAGTACAATTTATTGTAAATTTTGTTGATACTGATAATTAGTTAAATAATTCTTTAACTACCAAGTATCAAATAGGTACAAGATCTCAATGTCAATAAATAATAAATTAATCTTTACGACATTGAACACAAATACTCAATTAAGAAGTCTGTACTTTACGTTTATGTGTTGATTTTTGCCAAAAAGTCTAACATTATTTTTGATGTTATATTGTTAATAGCTACCATAAATGAATAACTATTTTCGTTACATATTTTCATTATTGTCTTTCATTTCATTTAACACGAAAAAACTGTCTGTATATGTGTAAAAAGATACTAGATTTCACTACAGGGTGTTAACAAATTCGTGTAATTCCTTAAAACCACATGATCTACTACTGATGTAGACAGGCCCCGCATGGGATTTAGCTTGATTAAAAATAAAAAAATAAAATGATTATTTTTTCATGCGGCTTTGTTACCGATCGTATCTAAACCACCTAATAAGGATTCAGTAAAAAAAATAAGAATTTATTTTTTGCAAAAAATATGTTTTATTTGTGTCAACATTTCGATGCCACGCATAAATTAATGAAAGCACGGCGACACGGCTGGCAGGCACGACTAACGCGACATCGCTCTTTGCAGTCAGATAACTCAAGGCTCTAAAATGACTCAGAAATAGAAAATCAAGATTTGATTTTTGAATTTTTTTTCAGTTGATTTTCAAAAATTTCCATTTAGGGTTAATCTGTGTCACCGGTAGATCACGTGGTTTGAAGGAATTACACGAATTCGTTAACACCCTGTATACAAGGTGGGGCAAAAGTAATCACCCGATGTTATTATGCTGTAATTTTTTTTTGAGAATGAAAATATTTGATTCTTCTTGTGGATTATGTTTATTTATTTAATTAATTAGATTTTTTTCCATCAAGTCCAGAAAGCGATATCAGTCAAGTGGCCGCCGCCGCGCCGTCAGAATTGATGACTGGCTCGACCGGATACGGGCTGGTTTTATGGCATTTTCAATTTTTTTTCGAAAACGTCGCTGGCCCTTACATTACTTATGTGGACGGCGACAGCTTTCCTTAAAGAGAAGATCCGACGGGAATGCGAGAACCTATCGCCGGAAGTTCTGACACATGTGATGAAAACTGTCATAAAACGAGCCTGTATGGTATCAATTCTGCGTTTGTTTGTGAGATTTGTGTCTGTAAACGCACCCACGATACAAGAGAAATCTTAGTGTGGGGCAAAGTTTTATAAAAAAAAAAAACTGATGGCGGCCACTTGACCGATATCATTTTCTCGACTTGATGGAAAAAAATCAAATACATTAAATACTTAAACATAATCCACAAGTAGAACCAAACATTTTCATTCCTAAAAAAAATTACAGCAAAACAACATTGGGTGGTTACTTTTGCCCCACCTCGTACAATAGAATAGATTTTTTTACATGTCTTAATAAGGTTCGGTTTCGGTTTCGGTTTCGGCCGAAACTGAGACTGGCGCCGAAGATTCGGTTTCGGTTTCTGTTTCGGTTAAAAATCCTGTTTCGGTCGGACACTAATCTATTGACTTTACATAACCTAGTAGATTCGTTCTATCTCACGAAGTCCGGTGTTGTGACTTTTATGTATCTGACATAAGGTTCAATTTCAAATGATACAAGCCTTTGTGAGAAAGAATATTTCTATAGCTTTACCTACATACTTCAGCAAAACATGTAATTCAGCTAGCAAGTATCATGTCGGTCGTGTGACGATTAAATTGTTACCTACAACTAGTGACGTAAACGAATTATAATTGTTACAAATCATAACTCTTCGTCATTGTTATCTTATTAAAAACGTCTTCGCTCATATCAAGATATTTTACATTAAAGTGAAAACTACGATAATTCAATTCAATTGAATTATCGTAATTAAGTTATTACTATGAAGTTTATAAGGTATCTACTAGGAAATCTCGATCCAACGATAAACGTTACGAATGATATACGTTGTATTTTCCTACTACCTGCAAATATAGTACGTCTAGTTTTATAGACTTACTTATGCATTCAAAGTGTAATCGATTTTCATGGTCTGGGTGTTTTCCAGTTCGTTTGTCGATTCCATAAGTTTGCTGGGGCCGAAAACCGTGCATTATCGTCATTGACGCGATATGCTTTTTATTTGAATATAAACTATTGATAATTCCAGTTTTTGTTTTTAAAGATAAATTATTTAATCAGTCTCAGACATGACTTGTCATAATTAATCTTTACGATTATTATTTTAAGTATATCTGTTTTAGGACATAATGAAGTTGTTTTGTTTTAGTCGTGGGATGCGTTTTTCCGCAATGCGACAAATGGCGCCCAGCCCGGCGCTGCGTACACGGCGCCGCCGAACCTCGCACCTTACAATAAGCACGAGGTCCCCCTCACAGCGCTCGTACCGGCCGGCGCTGGCATGCCATCCATTGCACAAGGTAGGTTCTACCACTTCTTATTTCGAAGAAATGAAATAAAATGCAAGATTTGATCCTGTAAGGTGGTCGTAATCGTAACATGACAGACGCGCACTTGAACTTTGTCTTTTGTAACTAGCTTAACTTCTGAGATAAATGTCCTGCTTTTGATTTGATTTTAATTCTTGATTTTAATTTTGATTTTGATCTGGATCATGATTTTTATTTGAATAAAGTAATGTGGTTTAATTTTAATTGTAATTTATGTAATAATTATGTAATAATTTATATGGGTACATCATCATCTGCCTAGCCTTTTCCCAACTATGTTGGGGTCGGCTTCCAGTCGAACCGGATGCAGCTGAATATCAGTATTTTACATGGAGCGACTGCCTATCAGACCTCCACAACCCAGTAACTGGGTAATACGATACCTACTCTTGGTAAGACTGGTTGTCAGACTTCCTGGCTTCTGACCAACAGTAACGACTGTCAAAGATCTACAAATGACAGCCGGGCCCAACGGCTTTACGTGCTTTCCGAGGCACGGAGGAAACTCGCTATGGTAAATGGTCACCCATCCACAGACCAACCTTGGCAAGCGTGGCCTAACCCGGAAGATCGGTCTATGCGGCTGTAATTATTTAGCCACGAGCTCCTCTTATAAATAAAAGCTTATAAATAATAATTTATATGGGTACAATACCTGAAATAAACGATTATTATTATTATTTAAATAGAGAAAAGGTTTTTTTTATAGATTCAACTGGATAAAGCCATAGTTTGTTTTTTAAAACAGGCATTATTTCATCTATCACTAAAGTTTAAAATTGTTTTGTTAGGCATACCTTTGATGTATAAAGAAATGTAAATGGCCGTAATGTTCAAAATGGGCCCTTTTAACGAACTCCATTAGATTTACCTCTCTAAAGGCTTTCGCCTCGATGACTAGATTAAAAAAAATATTTTACTCTTGATTAGTTGCGTGCAAAAATTCTACTACAATGCCAAATTCCGTAGCGATATGTTTATAAATAGCAGATATAATTGACGGTAACCCACATACGGACGGGCATCAGTGTTTTCAATGGCAATAGGGTTTCCTTTGTTCCAATTTTGTTCGGACCCTCATAATGGTTATGATGATTATTTCACAGGTTCTCCAATTAATGAGAAGATAATCGACGACCATCTCGCTGTGCAGGCCATCATCAGGAGTTACCAGGTGATGAATGTTCCTAACATAAATATCTGATATTATTATTGATAACATTCATTATTGTTTGCACTTTTTGTCCACCACACGTGACTTGCTATGGTTAGGGAGCTCATGTGCGTCAAAATAAATGACTATTTAACGTGAAAGGTCTCTCGGGAATAGGGCTGCCACCGGAAAAAGATTTCAAAAACATTTGGTCGAAATCGAGATTTTCCCCCAGACGCACTAGAAAATTAATTTTTTAAGTATGTATAAATAGCAAAAATATAAAAGTCGTGCCTATGCGTTTGGCGGGAGGAGCGCGGAGAGGCAGTGCGTTCGTGTTCGTACCCAAGTCATAATTACGTGTGTGTGTGTTACGAGGAACTCATTGCTACAATAGAAAACGAACGAAACTGTCAACGCGATGGATCCCATCCAGGGTATTACCCGGACACTTTTTGAGAATCCCTCTATTGACAACAGACGCCTTCCCAAACTAACACGAATCCGGGGAAACACGGACGGATGGCAGCCCTGCCGGGGAACCTTTTTGATCTCAATCATGTGCAATTTCGCTCGCTGTGTTTCAGTTATTAAATTGGCTCTAAAGGTGTTTTTATTTTGTCAATCAAGTACTTCGTTATGGAGTACGAAGCAATAACAATTGTATAACTTAGAATAGTTTGAAAAAAAAACGTCATCAGCTCCCTACCTAAACGTGTTTACCCTTTTTGTTTTATTCCCAGTTTGAAACATATTGACCCAGAAATGTTTATGTTAGGTTTAGACAGAGTTATTATTACACATTATTACCCTACACTTGCTTCAAGTATTAGCAGCTTTTTAGTAGTCATGATTATAAGGTCGCGGTAACTTGATTCATTTAGATAGGCAAAATGTTCTTTGCTCGTACGTCTTTTGAGGCAATTATTTAAACATTGAATTGAATTATGACATTGTGTTTTTATTTATTATTTAATAAATCTTGTTTTTATTGTTAATTTCCTAGGACTAGTAAATTAGGAATTATACATAAATAATAAATATATACGTTACGTGTATATTGTCCAAGATAAAGTCATTGTTACTGCGTGTGAAAAAATTGGCATAGCGGTTTCAAGACTATTCCGTTCAACAAGTCTAAATTCCATAACACGACCTAGCGACAAAATTCATCTACTTACCTTTTTCTCCTTGTGATATACTGACATTTGATTTACTATATAGCATATCTAATGCATCTAAGCATTTGATTGTCTTTCTCAAAAAGCTATAGTCGCTAGGTCGTGGATGATTGCAATTTGGGCTAAAATGTGATGTGGTGGCGGGTGCGTGACAGGCTCGCGGTCACCTGGCGGCTGACGTGGACCCGCTCGGCATCACGACGGCCAACCTGCCGCAACTAGGCATGCGGGGCCCAAGCTCCGAGCTCATCATGAGGAAATATTTCAATTTCGGTACGCAGGAGACAAGGGAAATGTCGCTGTCGTAATTGGACACAATCACAATCGTATATCGTTTCGTTTTTTATTTCAACATTGCATTGCGTGTCACTGATTGTTGTGTTTCGTAAGCGATTTTATAACACACATACATATTTTTAACTAGTCATGCTTATGGGAGAAATGGTCACAAGTGAAAGAGGTGGCCTTGTCTAGCTATGGATGGTCGTAGCTTTTATACCACGCAAAACACTTAACCTGTAGCCTTAACAATGCATCATCTTTTATAAATCTCTGTAATAGTTTTGTTCTCAAACTTGAAATGTTTGATTAATAATAGTGTGACGTCAGTATCTTATTGTAGATAACACATTTTGTTCAACTACACTGCTTGTGTAATAGACATTTATATTAGGACATTGTTTCTTGCATATGCATGTGTGTGATAATATTCGTTATCGATTTATATCAAAGGTTTTATTTTGCTGTAGTGTTTAATTTCAAGCAGTTTTTGAGACCCAAATAATGCTAACAATTAATCAAGAAAGAAAGAAGTTATTTAGTAATGACATTTCAATGCAAATATAAATATGATTATCCATGAAGACATTCATTAAACGTTTCGTTCATGCCAACTAACTGGACCGTCATAAAATGCTAGTCTCAAATGATTCAAAAATGCAAAAATCAAAATCATAGGTTACAATTTATTGCTGTTTTTCTTTTCTGTCATATTTAACACATTTTTTATATGATAGGCGCTCAGAAATAATATGCACGTTTATGGGAATACTGTGGTTAATATTTTTTCTATTCTTTTTCTACATAAGCTGCGTAACAATCTCATTTGCAATATATACTTCCAGTATCTTAAATTACATTTTATTTTAAATACTTTGTACATATATTTCTATGAATAAAATACGCATCGAATCTACTTATGTATTTATATCCGCTTGATAATTATATATCTAAAGAAAAGAGGTATGGGGGACAGTCATTTTGTTGTCTTGTTGAGAAGATTTTCTTTTACGTTGGATGTAGTCGCGTGGTCACCTAGTGGCGCACTTAGACCCGCTGGGCATCGCCGTCGGGGACCCGATATCGAGTGGCGAATGGCACGGCGGGTTACGAGCCTTCGCTAACGAGGCTGTCATTAGACAGCACGTCCGATTCGGTATGAACGACCAAACTCTATCACGTATGCGGTTGGACGACACTGATGTCAAATGGACTTCGCAATTATACATCATTAGTACGATAAGATAATGCATGTGTGAATTGTTAACCCAAACAAATAATTAATTAGTTTTCTACGTAGTAAATGTCTGTCCAATTGACATCAACAAAGTTCAAGTATTGAGTAATACGTTACTCTCAACTTATTGTTACGGTTCTGTAGGGGGGTTAGTTTCGGTATCACTCCTAGCACCGGCTGTTTGCAGATATTTTCTTGCGAATACACGCGTCCTTTTACACTTATCTTTCCTGTATCGTTAGTAGTTAGTTATGCTTTTATGGTGCTTGGTTTGTAGAACTTTGACCTAGTAGCTATAATGGATATGGAAGGTTTTAGGATACAATTATCTTGTATATAAAACGTATTTGGATAAATATTTCATTCATTAAACAAGAATAAGATATATTTTTCAGGATTAATTTTTAATTGGAATGTAAATAATTGAGACTAGCTTTTTGAAATTCACGGTCATAATATAAACACACAAATTTTTTACTAATGATTGAAAATGACTGCTTTATCTCCTATTGTATGCTGGTACAATGTAGAGAGAGCAATAACTAACGAAATGAGGTTTGGGTATGAAAGAACTGCATAAAACTAATCGCTTTATCATCATATTCCTTTACTAGAGTTTGTGAATATTAGAAGATACATTGTAAATAAGAATTAAATCCAGACATGTAGGTATTAGGATTAGGTAGTTAGGGAATATATTTTAGGTTAAAACATATAAGTAGGTATGTGTAACAGATATAAGGATTAAATAGTTAAACTGCGTTTACTTTTAAACACGAGCAAACACGCATGATGTTTTCCCTTCAGTGATAAATTAACGTCAAATATGTCATTGTGCTATTACCTAATAATCCCTGTGTGACTTGTAATATTTATCTTAGAAACTAAAACAGTATGAAGTATCATCGTTAACGTTAATGTATTTAATTAACTGTCGTTTACTTGTTGATTGAACGGTTACTGTTGTCGAGTGTGTGATACGTATATGTGATTAAAAGTAATGTTCTATACTTACATTGTATATATTGTCATTTAGTTGAAATATATAAATTAATATTGTACATTGTACAATATATGAATGCAGAGTAGGTTTAGAGCGTATTTATTTGAAACAATTAACAGGTTTCTAGGGACTATAAAATTAACCACTATCTTAACAACTGCTTAATTTGTGTTGTTGATGTTTATACCACTCCTGGCTTCTACGAGAATATTTGTTTTGCTCCCAGATCAGCACTGTATGTATTGTATTCTAACATGCTGCTTCTAAGCCCTGCAAAATAACAGATTAATCCCCAAAAAATCCTTTTATTATTTAAATAAAGGAGACGTGCCTCAAGCTATTTATTTATAGTCACGATGGATAAAACCCAGCTTTAAAGATACTACATGACATGAATATTTATTATTTTATGCTTCTTATTTTTTATTTGAAACAATAATTTACCGAAGTACCGGCTGTTACATACTACACGCTAAATGAGAATATTGTGCACTAAAAAACAGATCCGAGGACATCACATAGCGGATCTCGACCCGTTGGAAATAGCGAACAGCGCTTTTATCGGTAAAAACAAACGGGAGGTGATTCACAACAGCTACAGGTTTGGTAAGGAAACACGAGAACCTGAAATACAGAAAGCACCATGGTCGCTCGTTGTATCATATGTAGGTAGTTATGGCGGCAAAGCAATTTTCCTCTTCAATTTTCCATTTGCAACACGATTAAAAAACTAGAGAACACGATTAAAAATTAAAAATCATCTAATCTAATACCTGATATTATGATGAGATTTCAAGTGGATATATCCTGTATCAATTAATATCTTTAGGCAGCAATTTGATATATTCGGATTTGCACAAAACCACTTAATTATGTGTTTTATTATGTTGTTGTTGCAGTCGGATATTTGGACTATTTATGAACAGAGTTTATCAGCAAAGATAACAAAATATCATTAAACGTGTTTATTTTTTATTTGCGTTTATGTTTCGTTTAAAGATGTCTGTTCGTAAATCGATTCGGAAGCTGGTAGCCATAACTACAAGATCATAATGAAATGTGGATGTATCGCACCAAGGTCCTCGGCTCGCACGCACAATTGTTCATCTCAATTTTAAGTATTCATGATCTGCACGTTTATTCATATTATTATGGTTTATTTATTATTATATTGAGTGCATGTCTTTATATTTACTAGATTGTAGGTATGAGAATTAGCATGTATGTATAAACTGCATGGGATTGTACTAGATGGTGTTAATATTCATTTAATATAATATATTATAGTATGTAAATTTATGATTGGTTGTGGTTATATTTATACAAATAGAAAAATATATTGTTGTTTGGCATTGAAGAATGCGCTAGCTATAGTTTACTTAATTTTGTCGGTGTTGGAAAGTCGCCAGATAATTGTTCTTAACTTCTAAACTATAATATCACATTGATGCACATCAGTTTGAAATACTTACATTTATTATTCAATGTATAAATGTGTATTTGTAAATGTAAAGTTGTCATTTCCATGATTTCCATATTATGGGCGTAAAAATTTGGGATAATTACGTTAAAATCCTAGTAAAGGGATATGATAAAACCTGTAATTTGCTTCTATTTGTGCTTGTTTGAAAGGGTAGTGTATACTTCTGCTGTAATACCTCATTAATTTTGCATCATGTTCATGGGTATTTAAGCAAAAGTTTTTTATTTTTTTACGTTCCTACTCTGATTGCGCCTTTTATCTTTTAGATGAAGCTGATATGGACAGAGTGTTCAAACTACCATCTACTACTTTTATCGGTGAAAAAGAGAAAGCGTTACCGCTAAGGTAGGATTTTGATAACAAATATAATAGATTATTTTATACGGTGACAATATACAGGTTGTTCCGAAAATCAACTCAAGGGCAGGGGACTGTTTAGAAAAATTATAAAATTGTATACTTTTTTTTTAAAACACTTTATTGTTGATTTATGAGGTAAAATTTTATTCATGGCAACTTTGAAACTCGAAAACGAACTTTGTTGTAATATCATTTCTGAACATTCATTAACTGCTCCATCATTTGTTTCCAGCTTGAAGTTGAGTTCGGAGCACCATGTATAGATTATTTATTTTAGGCACGAGGTGATCATGTTATTAAACTTAACTATCTCATTGTTTTTATTATTTATAGGTATAATGGAACTAAGAATTTCGGTGATTTTATTTGTCAATATTTATAAAAAATATTTAGCTTTAGTAGTAAAGAAACGTATAATCTCAGGTAATGTTGATTCAGATAAAGCCTAGTCTTATCAATGTTATTGTGGTGACCTTCACCTTGTGTTTCGTAAACGCCCATGACGAACAAAGTTTATCGCTTTTGTCGATAATACCTGCCACAGCTGATTGGATATAATTATCTGGATAAATAAGAAAAAACAACGCTTTTAATTTCCGTTGATTTCTTTAGATCAAATCATTTGTGATATTTGTGCTATTGTTACTGCACTTCAATTAGTTATACCTACTGATTTGTTTCCCGTCTTATGTAGCTTACATTTGCTGCAAGTGTTATGAAGTATAAAGTATATACTATGTGTAAGTATATATACATACTGTATACCGCGAAATAATCTGGAATAATACTTTCAATTGAGATTTATTGATATCTAGTCGTCGTCTATAAAATATGTACCACCATAGTGTATAGAAGTATAAATAAATAAAATATTAGAGCCATTTGATGTTACATGAATATGAATCAGCTGCGTAGCAACAAATAATAGTCTATGAAACCCGTATTCTCGTTGATTATAAATGTGGACTAGTGTTGCCCGGGACGTAGACACCCTTCTCTCTGATTCCGGACACCAATCAACTCGGCCTATCGCAGTCATAAGCATCGTATTAAGCTTGTAAATAATTCCAGGGAGATCCTGAACCGTTTGGAGCAAGCGTACTGCAACAACATAGGCATTGAGTTTATGTTCATAAACTCTCTGGAGCAATGCAACTGGATCAGGCAGCGCATCGAACCGCCCAACGTCGGCAAGATGAGCCCCGACCAGAAGAGACTGATCCTCGCTCGTCTTACCAGATCCGCTGGGTAAGTGATCCTGTTTTATCATTCTGTAGTATAACTATTATTAACGGTTTCTATATCCTTGGTAATGTATTAAGCAACAAATCGTATCTGGTTTAGATATCTATATGAAATCACTAGTCATCTGTTGTTGTTCCGTTACTATCATTTTTGTGCCATATGATATAGATGTCGATCTCTGATATAGATTTAAATAAACAGGATGTATCTGAATTCGTGTAATAGGCTTGTGTCCATTAAGAATAAATATAATGGATAGGGGTTTATAATGATTAATTATATTATGGAGAAAATAACAAACAATTTTAATTATTAAAAGCGTTAAAGATTAATAATATTTTTAAAAAATAAATTTCGTAAAATGAAACCTTTAGTCACGTGACAGTGAACACCAATCAGAAAGCGTTACGTCACGCCGTGCGAAACTCCAATCTTGTCTTTGACGTTTCGAGTATCACTACCGGTTCTTGATAAAATTTTGGTTTTTAACAATTAATATCAAGTTGATACAGTTTTTGCTAATTATAATTTGAAAGAATTAACCATGGAATCTGGATTCAGCAAAGCAGACAGTAATAATTTGCCCAGAATCGATGCCGTTATGCTTGGAAATTTTTTCGCGTCGAACAGTGACTTTTGCTCATCTGAATTTCTCAATGTTAAAACTTCCTTGTAAGTATAAAATATTTATTATAAGCTTAAATGCTATGTGACATTTCAGTTCGGTATACAACAAAATAGCTTTATAATGGTAATAACTAGGTATTTGCCATTTCAAACTTTAAATCATTTAGGTAGTTATGTTGTTTGATATTATACGCACTTAAACTTGTATCAGAAGTATCTATAAGAGAACAACTTGGAGTACAACTTTCTTTTGATTCATTCAGACACTCTTCTATTATCATCTTTCTTTGTTTTTTTAGAATATATGGCCGTTCTGTACTGCTGCATGTTCGTTTTCTTCTGTCTTCTTGACATCCAAATTTACTTGGCATACAACCTGGTTTCATGCGCACTTGTGATACTGTTCCCTTCATATGATACTCCATATAATTAATCATATCATTTGGCAACTAGAATAATAAAAAGAGTATGTTTGTAACATTAATTAGAAAACTAAAATAAAACGTTCACTCAAGTGAAACAACTTAACCTGAACTCATGTATTTCTTATTTAGAAAATAGGGATTCTACAAAACACATCTAGTTTGCTCGAATTAAGTAATAGATTGTATTGTGTGAAATACTTACATCAAAATGATCTTCACAAAAATACATTCTTGAACCTGTTGATAAAGTATGAGCATCATCTCTTCTTGCAAGTTTTAGCCACTTTTTCCGTATTTCTCCATTGTTTGGAACATATATAAATAACTTGTTTGGCGTTTTTATAGTCGTGCTATCACACTGGGGCACTATACAGTACTTATAATATGAGAAATTCATTTTTAAACGATAAAAACTAGCTATAACGTACGAAGACACGACCGCTCTTTGGTTTGTTTCGCACGGCGTGACGTCATTCAAGACGCCATGACAGTCTTGTGCGTTTTGGAACCAAATTGAAATTGGTTTTTTAAAACGCGAAATTTATAATGTAAACGCTCGATTAAAAATAAATAAACCTTTTTTTTCGATAAAATGCCTAATAAGCTAAAATATTCAGCAGTTATTGAAATTTTGTCAACTAGCCTATTCCTTTAAACCTCGTGATCTACTCGTGACTGTATCATAGACCCTGCATGGGATTCATTCAAATTAAACATATATTTTAAAAAGACTGTGCTTAAACGTGCGACTAACTAGCAATTCCCAAAATGTTCCTTTTTACTGCTTATTTCTAATTTCCCTCTTAGTTTTTCTGACATATATTTTTGTCCTATATTCATAATGTAAAGGTAGAATAATATAAAGATAAGCTAAATGTTACTTAGAAATAAGTTGTTAATAGAAAGACAATGACGTTTTCATAATCTATACTAATATTATAAAGAGGTAGAATTTGTTTGTTTGTTTGTTTGTTTGTTTGTATGTAGGAGGTAATCTCCGAAATTACTCATCCGATTTCAAAAATTTTTTCACCAATAGGAAGCTACGTTATCCCTGAGTGCTATAGGCTATATTTTGGGATCAAAAAATTAGGGATCCGTAAATTAACGGGAGCGAAGCCGCGAGCAAAAGCTAGTATTTAATAATTCTTGTTATGTCTCGTGCATATTTTCCGCAATCAGAACACCTACTCATTAATGTGATTAGCTATTGTGCACTTCTGTGTAGTGTTGATAACCAAGTAACAACTTAAGTGGGCAACTCCAAGAATAATTATCAACTATTACAAAAATGCTTGTGTATCGTGTAGTGTAATTACATAATGACTATCCCCTTAATGCGTTGGAAAATAGCGTTAGATGAGTCGCGCTTGACGACAATGCACACAGTAATACGTTTAGATAAGAGAGGCCTTAGAAATTCTATGCAAGCAACGGGCACAAGGCAGAATCGATATTACAAGTAAATTCATCATAATTTGCATCATTTTCTTTCTTGTCAATATAGAGATAATAGAATGAAGATTCCATTTTTTGATAAATATTTTCACAATCCGTGGAAATTGTACCAAAATTCCGTTACTATACCTTAATAATAGTTTAGATTTATTGTTTATTTTTTTGACGCTCATAATGATTAGGCTGGCATATGTATGGTCTTAATATTAAGGAATGATCATGGTTTTAAATTGCAGATTGTTCTTACTAGTACACATCTTACTTATAAACGATGATTAAAGGTTGTTTAAACTAAAATGGCTTTTAAGTCTATTACCATCTCTTATTCATTGGCACACAAATGACGAGGACAAGTATAATTAAATCAGTGTTTAAACTCTCAATCACCGTAATTATAGACACAATAGATAAGACAATTAAGTGTCGTCCTGGGACGACGGGCGGTACGCAACCGGTTAAAAATGAAAATCCTTTATAAGTAAGGGGGATAGACTTCAGATTTCTCATGAGATCATTAGCATAACATTAACATAATATAACCTATTTAATATTCCACTTTCAAAAACGAACCTCGGACATTACGCCGCTGTGCCAAGACTCTGTAGGCAATACAATACCTTGTCGAAAGTCCATGATATTGACATCTGCGAGTCTTTATCAAAATATAAAAAGATATTAAAACAACATTTGTAAAACAACTGCTCAACTTCTAAATTGTTTTTAACTGTTTAACTCTCATTTTTTTATTTATTAAATATTGTTGTAATTTAGCTTAGTCGAAAAAAAAATGGCATGTTGTGGCCTCCTATAATTGAAGGAGTACTCGGATATAAGGCTCATTCTATTTACCAATTTTTGTGATTTTCTGTGTATGTCCTTTGTTGGAGGTCCTTAATAAATAGATAAATAAGTACATACAAATCAACAGAAGCAGTCATGTAAATTTATCTTCCGATTGTAATGTCGTCTACCAAACAGGTATTATATTACGCATTTCTGAATAAGACTTATCATCTCAAATAATTGCAACGTTTCCATTATCAAATCAATTGCTTGTCTAACGAATGCAAGTAACACGTGTATGATGTTCAGATTCGAGAACTTCCTGGCGAAGAAATGGTCATCGGAGAAGCGTTTCGGTTTGGAAGGTTGCGAGATCCTGATCCCGGCCATGAAGCAAGTTATCGACGTGTCCACGCGCCTCGGAGTCGAGTCCATCATCATGGGCATGCCTCACAGAGGTAACTTATCTACCTATTATTTATAACGACATCGACAACAACATTTGACGGCAATCGCCCGCGTGTCCCGTGGTTGAGTTCAGCACGAAAAAAACACCTAAATGGCTGTTAATAGTTGTTCTAAGTCTGAGTGTTTCTACGTGTGAGTTATGTATGTAAATGTACTCACAGTACAGAAACAACGATAGGATGGACATAAAAGAAAAAAAAAAGTTACATTCTGTAAAAAACTGTTAGCCTGAGTTCAGTCAATACTTATCATGCACCCATAGAACGGTGCCGATACCTACTACTGCAATTTATCGCGAAGTTTTTACTTTGTTCCGAATGCATAATGTTTTTAAAAGAATAATTGTCTATTGCACTATATTAGTCATTCTAAGAACAGTAAGTACACTTTATTTACATAATTAAATATTCGTTTTTGTTAGTGCCTCGTGTTTTGTTATGTAAATCTGTAGAATATTAATGAAGTATTGCTTGATGTAACCATTATATTTTGTTCGCAGGTCGTTTGAACGTGGTTGCTAACGTATGCCGTAAGCCCCTGCATCAGTTGTTCACTCAGTTCGCGGCTCTCGAGGCTGAGGACGACGTAAGTTTTTCTGTTATCACTCGATACTATTCTTTCACAATCACATGACATGAAACAGAGATGGAGCAGGAATGAACGTGTAAATAACATAATAGGGTATTTGACTGAAAAAAACTAATTAGTCCATCAGTTAGATTATAAAAAAAATATTTGACCCGTATTTTTTCTTTTGTTACGTGAACCAAAATTGACGAAGATACGACACTTTTAAAATTGGCAAAACGTCACAAGCAAGTACAACTTTTACTTGCTTCTGACGTCACAAGCCCCCACTCTCGAGTTTTGATGCGTTATATCTTCCAAATATTTATAGATTTAACAAAGAAAAAATAAGTGTCCATTATTTTTCAAAACTCTTAACTGGCGGACTAATTAGATTTGCAATTTATTGATGTTGTTTATACAGGCATTTCTTTTTTTTTTAATACTTAGCACAGTAATAACATCACAATGTTCGTTTGTACAGGGGTCCGGTGACGTGAAGTACCACTTGGGCACGTACATCGAGCGTCTCAACCGCGTCACCAACAAGAACATCCGCCTGGCTGTGTGCGCCAACCCCTCTCACTTGGAGGCCGTCGACGCTATCGTGCAGGGCAAGACGCGCGCTGAACAGTTCTACCGCGGAGACAACGAGGGCAAGAAGGTAACACATACACCTAACAATACGCCACCGGCTAGCGAAACGGGTAGGGACCCATCCTGTGTCGTAAAAACCTACTAAGGGATAGCTTCGAGTCTAGAGCAGGAGTCTCGAAACTATGGCCCGCAGGCTAACGCCGTCTTGCGAGCTCTACCAATTAAGTGCGCATAATTAAAAACTACAGTATGTTCGATGATAAGCTAGCTAGATCTTGGCCTTTGGGACGTAGTGGAGGATTCAGTGTGAACCTTAGGCTAAAAAGTTTGGAGACAACTGGCTTAGAGGTTGGGAGGGGCAGCGTACTCTTTTTTTCTAATAACAGCAAACTGCGAACATTCATCTGTCTGCCAAGCTTGTTTATTTGAAAGACCATGTCCGGCCGTGAGCGTTTATGAGCTGATATGACAGGGATGTGTGGCACAAGCGTTAGTTTAGCGTTGACGTCGGTGAAGCTTGAGCATATGCGGATTCTACACGAGTGCCGCTGGACGAACGTTGGGCTGTGGCCTGTTTGTTACAAACGCCATAGGCTGCGTCCTGCGTGACGCTGTACGCGGCCGACGAATGCTTATTGTGGAAATGCACTATAGTGGTCTCTCTCAAACTCATAACGCCGCGTCTGTAACAGACTACTGCCTGAAGCGAAATTTATACGTCATAACCAGTGATCGGAGTAGGTAGATTGATTTTTGGTACTTGTATCATAAATGCACACAGAAAGAATAACATGGATAAGCCATTTTTCCGGAAAGTAATTCCGGTATTTCCGGATTCAATTAAATATTGTTAATGTTTTCAGTGATATTATTACTTCTCAATTCAGAATTTAAAGGAAGGTATCAAAACTAAATTAATTTAGTAATTATCTGTTGAATAATAAAAACAATCGAATTCCGATCGAAGCATTAATACATTTTTTATGCACTCTACGAACCGAAGTAAACGAGTCAGCTACCTGGCATGTCGTCGGCGAGCGTACGCATTGTTTTGATAACCGGTTAGTGCACCACCCATGATCCTTTGTTCTAATTGATCGTTGGGTTGTGTCAAATAGTGAAAGAGTGCCGTTAAAAAAGAAAATGAAGAATATAATATTGCTCATTTTAAGTTCCGTTTTTTTTTAATAATTATCCAATTCCGAAATTTTCCGAAAATTACGAAATTCCGGAGGAATGTCCATATTAATATATACGTTTCGGATCAATGACCCCAATTCAATCTACCTACTCCGATCACTGGTCATAACATAACGACTACAATGATAAGAATGCTCTAAAACAGAATTCACACGTCATAACATAACTATTACTTGTTATTAAATTCCATTAACCATTCCCAGGTAATGTCTCTCCTGCTCCACGGTGACGCGGCGTTCGCAGGTCAAGGCGTGGTGTTCGAGACCATGCACTTGTCGGACCTGCCCGCCTACACGACGCACGGCACCATCCACATCGTCGTCAACAACCAGATCGGCTTCACCACTGACCCGAGGCACTCGCGCTCATCTGCCTACTGCACAGGTTTGTTTATTATTGTAAAACAAATAGGTTAGGTACGACAGTAGGTTATTGCGAAGGTCTATATTTAGAAGTGTTAGAAGTGGATGATCATGTCAAATGTTAGCTGCTGATGTCGGTATGTGACTTTTGGATGTCAGTGTAGACTGAGACGGTAGCGTCATAATAATATAATTATGTATAGGCTGTACTTTTGTGGGAAATTGGAACGTGGTGAACATGTTCGCCGAGCGGCGAATTCTGTTAATACAGGCTTGATTTTGTAACGCGGATAATTTCGGAGGCTTTCTTTCATAGTCAACCGTTTCGGGTTTACACCGGTTTCCGGTAGAAAATATGTACCCACGGGTATCGTGAAAGGTGATTAAGAGATTTATAAGTAATTTTACCTAGTCATAATATCATACTGCGATCTATCTACATTGTTGCCGTAAATGGGACCCCCAAGCTTAGCAGTGGCCGTCTACGGCCAGGAATATTTTGTCTCTCACATTGGCACGTGATATAATGTAATAGTTAATGCCATGGTGATTAGCCAGCCAGCAAGGTCAGTAGCGGGACTGTGTCCCGAGTGCACGAGGCGTACTTATTGTCACTCGGGGAGGCTCTTTGCTCCTCGCTGAAGTGATAGCAGTATACTAAAACGTGTTGTAATATGTTCAGACGTGGCCCGCGTGGTGAACGCGCCCATCTTCCACGTGAACGGCGACAACCCCGAGGCCGTGATGCACGTGTGCAACGTGGCGGCCGAGTGGCGCGCCACCTTCCACAAGGACGTCGTCATCGACATCGTGAGCTACCGCCGCAACGGACACAACGAGATCGACGAGCCCATGTTCACGCAGCCGCTCATGTACCAGAAGATCCGTAACACCAAGCCCGGTAAGTTAAGACGGCGTCACTAAATGTTTCCTAGTTTTGTTAGCAGTTAAAATGAGTTGATGCGCTGCTTGCTGCCTCAGCTGACAAAATATTTGTGTGAGATTTTTTAAACAATTCTTGCTTTCATATTCTTAACGTTTGACTTTTCTGCTCATAGTACTCGATAAGTACGCTGACCAACTGATTTCTGAGGGCGTCGTCACCGCAGCTGAAGTGAAGGATGTAAAAGACAAATACGACAAAATCTGCGAAGATGCGTACAGCCAGGCCAAGCAGGAGACACACATCAAGTACAAGGACTGGCTCGACTCGCCCTGGTCCGGATTCTTTGAGGGCAAGGACCCACTTAAGGTAAACTTACCTTTACTTTTTTATTGTAGCGGATATTGGGGCCTGTGTTCAGTAGAGCACTGATATGAATAATTTCCAAATCTGTGAAATCTAACTAAAAAAAACAAAGAAGTCTTCGAAGTCTTAGAAATCCTGCCCCAAGGCACAGTTTCCAATTAGTAAAGCTCGGTTGTAGAAGCCGCGTATAGTGATAGTTGTACTAAAAAAAACGAATGGCCGTTTTAGGGTCGCCGTAGCATACGGAACTTGATTTTTTCCATCTCAGGCAGGACAAAACAATGTTTCAAACATAAACGCTGGTCCTGACCCGTCTGTATGATTATTTTTACTATGTGATAAAAATCTCTTTACGTATGCTAACCTTATGAAAGACTAAAGACAGTAGATTATTCGATCAATGTTCCTCCATAGATGTCCCCAACGGGCGTAGTAGAAGAGACATTAGTGCACATCGGCAAACGTTTCTCATCGCCGCCTCCCAACGCGGCGGAGTTCGAGATCCACAAGGGACTGCTGCGTATCCTGAAGGCGCGCATGGCCATGGTGGAGAACCGCACCGTGGACTGGGCGCTCGGAGAGGCCATGGCCTTCGGCTCTCTGCTCAAGGAGGGCATACACGTCAGGCTCTCCGGAGAAGACGTCGAGAGAGGCACCTTCTCACACAGGTCTGTTTATATTTATTTTTTGTCTTAATTTCCACAAACTGCGACCACTAATTTTCTGCCAAATCAGGTAATTAGTTCGATTGTCCCTTTGAATGGTCCCAGGTGCCAAATACTATTGATTTTGGTCTGACAATGCGTCAAGAAGAAAACACGTCTTAAAATAAAACCACTAATTAATTTTTGTTGAAAGATAATGCAAATTATATATTCAGGCACGCTATGTAAATTTTCCCAAATGGGTAACTAACCATCATGAGTCCACCATGACTCCATCTATAAATTCTATAGAATATACAAAGAAAGATTAATGGTTACCGTTCCGCAATCGCTCCGTCCCACATTCGGTATGACACCTCACATACAATATTATACACTACAATTGCTGCCGTTGTGCATCGGTTACGTAATCGTTGCGCATCCGACTCCTGTGTAATTCCACAGTCTACCTATATCTTACTCCTTACAGTCGGTCAACGTAGAACATTGTCACAGAGCAATCGTGCGGGGGGTTGCGGGGTGAAGGGGCGGAGGTTATGTCCCGAGTAGCCATACTGCTACTCGGGACATAAATTCCAGGGCTCGCACTTTTTGATTTCAAATTTGATTGATATCGTTCATAGAAATTATATTAATTTATAATTGATTATGTAGGTATGTGTACCTATTACGAGAATTTATTATAAAGTCTGTTTACTAATCCAAGATGGCGGCAGACATACATTTTCGAATGATTGTTCGTGGGAAGTCATTTCCACTGTTTTCAGGGTCACTGATGCCGAAAATGACGTCAAAATCCAAATTCAAGATGGCGGCCATGAAAATTTTCATGTAATCATCCTGGGTGTCAATTTCATGGTTTTCGGGGTCACTGATGCCGAAAATAACGTCAAAATCCAAATCCAAGATGGCGGCCATCAAGATTTTCATCTAATCATCATGGGTGTTAATTTCATGGTTTTCGGGGTCATTGATGCCGAAAATAATGTCAAAATCCAAATCCAAGATGGTGGCCATGAAACTTAGTAAATTAGTCGTCATGGATGTCAAATCTAAGGTTTTCTGGGGTGCGGATGCCGAAAATGAGCTCAAAATCGAAATCCAAGATGGCGGCTACAAAAATGTCAAATTCGTCGTCACGGGTGTCATTTCTATGGTTTTCGGGGGTACTGATGCCGAAATTGAGGTCAAAATCCATTTCCAAGATGGCGGCTATTAAAATTTCAATTTAACCATCATGGGTGTCATTTCCATGGTTTTCGGGGATGCTGATGCCGAAAATGAGGTCAAAATCCATTTCCAAGATGGCGGCTATTAAAATTTTAATTTAACCATCATGGGTGTCATTTCCATGGTTTTCGGGGATGCTGATGCCGAAATTGAGGTCAAAATCCATTTCCAAGATGGCGGCTATTAAAATTTCAATTTAACCATCATGGGTGTCATTTCCATGGTTTTCGGGGATGCTGATGCCAAAAATGAGGTCAAAATCTATACGCAAGATGGCGGCCATAAAAAAATTCAAATTAGCCGTCATGGGTGTCAAATCCATGATTTTCAGGGACGCTGATTACAAAAACAAGATCAATTCTCGAACATCAAGATAGGGACCACGTTTTGCAAATCTCATTTAACTGGTAATTTTTTTTGACCGTCTTTTATTATCGAGGAATACTTAGGCTTTATTTCCGGCATGAGCACCCACGAAAACCATAACCATGAATAATAAGTAATTTTCTATGACTCCATCGTAGACTTGCGAATAATTTATGACTCTTACCTACCCCCGCAAGCGTTAGCCACTGCGACTGTAACCTCGACAAAATTTGTAGTTTTAAATATTGTTAGAATACTCCAGGATAAGATGGCGAAACTGCTGCTACATACCTTTGCATTATTTTGTCAATCGTCAAAATTACGCATGCGTGGTTTTCTGTTTGCGTGTCACTGTTTCTATAAAACGTTAATTAATTTGGACGTTTGTTTGATAAAGTTTGTGTAATTTATTTTATGTGACAACCCTTTGACAAGTGTTACCAATTTTGACATTTCATAGGACCTGTCAAATGTATGAGCGTTGACCCACTGTATGTAGTAAGTAGGTACACTGTGGTAATTCAGTGCAGTAACGCAAACATTTCTGTGTGTCAGGCATCACGTGCTGCATCACCAGAAGGTGGACAAGGCGACGTACTGCTCACTGTGCCACCTGTACCCCGACCAGGCACCCTACACCGTTTGCAACAGCTCACTGTCTGAGTACGGTAAGTGCTCTTTAGCAATACCAATATTAAACTAAAATACAATATTACGTTGACTTATTAAACGGCCCGTATTTGCTCTATTTTTACCACACGCGATGATTTTTTCGTTTAGATAAATATGTGATATTATAGTACCACTTCGGGCTATGTTTACAGGTCTCGTGTTCCTATACAGTTGCTTTTGTACATTCAAATTAAGTGGTAACATGATTGTTTTATAAGCGAATAACCGCGTACCTAGAGGATATTCTCTTTCTTTAGCGAATTTGTGGGCCTCGCGATACACATACAATATACCTAGTGGGAATTTTCCATGCGTATCGCCAGGAGGCGAAAGTCAGGAGACGTATTTACGGGTGCCCATGAACGATGCCGCAAAATATTACAGAAATCGTTACCACTTCTGACGTGCCGTGTGAGAAAATTGGTAACACCGCAATCGGCAACACCTGTTCCCAACAAGTTTAGGTTGCGTTGCCGCCACCGAGTGGGAGAAGTGTTACATTTTATAACCTGAGTGTGGCGGCATTAATAGAAGGCAAGTTGAGGCAGCAAGCGAAATTTCAAATAAATATTTTTCGATCCAGGTGTTTTGGGCTTCGAGGTGGGTTACTCTGTAACCAACCCGAATGCGCTAGTACTGTGGGAGGCGCAGTTCGGAGACTTCAACAACTGCGCGCAGTGCATCATCGACCAGTTCATCGCCAGCGGACAAGCCAAATGGGTGCGACAGTCCGGACTTGTGCTGCTGCTGCCGCACGGCATGGAGGGCATGGTACGTTACACAACATTGTATTGCCGCTGAATAATATCATACGCTACTTACAATACTTGAATTCGTGTGTCAGGGTCCCGAACACTCTTCAGCGCGGCCGGAGCGGTTCCTGCAGATGTGCGCTGACGACCCCGACTACATGCCGCCGGAGAGCCCCGACTATGAAGGTCAGACTTCTTGTATGCTTTCTTATTTTTTAATCCCGAAATAAATCATCGAAGAGGAAGAATTTGAAATCAGAGACCGCAATACATCTTAAAGCGAGCGACAGATATAAACAAAAACGGCTCAATAACCGAAATACCTCCTCTTCAATGCGCGCACTTAAGTAGAAATTTGAAGTGATTTGGTATCTGAAATAGAAATAATGTTTAATCCAAATAGACGATAAAAAATTAAAAACAGTATTATTAACATCAACGTAAAATGCGACAGTATCCTACCCCAATTTTATTTTGTATGAAGGTCCCCAGTACCTATTCTGTTAAATAAGATGGTATTTTTTTATGAGTTTAACATTAAGTCTGATCAGCCATTACGCCTTTATTGAGTAGATCTTGACATTTTTAGACCCTTAATTTGTCATTTTTAGCTCTGTTAAGCGAGCTACCTCTTAAAAAAGATATCAAATGTATTTAAATCGATGACGTTTACATTCGGCTCCATTTGGAATGCCGGTCCCTGGCCGCCATGTTCTCGACAGTAATATAATTGTAATCTGCAGTGCGCCAGCTGCACGACTGCAACTGGATCGTGGCCAACTGCTCGACGCCCGCGTCGTACTTCCACATCCTGCGGCGACAGATCGCGCTGCCCTTCCGCAAGCCGCTCATCCTCATGACGCCCAAGTCTCTGCTGCGTCACCCCGAGGCTAAGTCTTCCTTCGATGAGATGAGGGATGGATCCAGCTTCAGAAGGTAACGATTAGCTGCTAATAACAATATTCTATATCTTTTCCTATAGTATGTATGGTGTGTTAAAGAGATATGGAATCCACTACGTACATTCACATTTTGCTGAGTAGCCAGGTCACTGCCAACGCTGGATTTAACGTCTTGTGCTTAAAAGTTAAAGCACTCAATTTTATAAAAGTAAATTGTCAACGAAGTGAATTATATGTTCGTTGTTTGCCTGTACAGTGTACACCTAACTCTTTTGCGAACTGTATATAATTTCGAATAAAATTTCAATTCTTCATTGAATCTTAGTCCCATTGCTTAGCCAATAAGTGAGGAGCAATAAGCTGAAGAATAAAATAGCGATAAAAATGACATGAATTTATCTTCCTATTGTTTTTTCTATTTATTTTCGGAAATAAATACAGTTGTAAATATTGATGCTATTTGTCCTTCAGGGTAATTCCCGAGGACGGCGTGGCCGCCCAGAACCCGAAGGATGTCCAAAAGATCTCGTTCTGCTCGGGACGCGTGTACTACGACCTGCTGAAGCACAGACGCGACCAGGGACTCGAAAATAAGATTGCTATTGTCAGGTAATGCAAGCTACCTCCTATTCTAAAATTAAAATATGAATTTCTTTTGGACATATTTGCTACTGCACAACGCTATAAACTATGATCAATCGTGCTAGCAAAAATTAAACGTTCAAAAAACTTAATTAAATATCAAAAAAAAATCAGTAAAAAGGAAACAGTGTTACCGCACTATTAACAAGTTCATTACAAATAAAAAATAGTTGTATTGTGCGCAATTGAATATCTCCTAAATTGATTTCACTTTTTTAACAGAGTTGAGCAAATCTCGCCGTTCCCCTACGATCAGATCAAGGCTGAGATTGACAAGTACCCTAACGCGAGCATTGTGTGGACTCAGGAGGAACACAAGAACTCCGGATATTGGAGTTACGTCGAACCGAGGTTCCGCACGCTCTTGCAAAACTCGAAAACTGTGAGGTATGTATCCTTTTCAAAATTTTGAGTCCTTGTTAAAAGAAATAAATAGGGTGTCTGACAATATTTATTTATTCACTATTTCGAAAATAATACAATCAAAATAATTGTTCCTGTAATAGTCGTTTCTTCTCTCGTGTTAGCGTGAGCTATAGGCGAATAGCTCATGTGGTGAAAAGATTAGCCAATCAGCAAGGTTGGTAGCGGGGCTGACTGCCCAAAGTGCGCCGGATGTACTTATGTTTCGTTGCCCGTGGAGGCTCATTTCATGCACCCCTATGCATCAGTAACAGTGGAAAACCTAATGAAATATAAAAAAAAAAAACAACCTGTAAGACTACCTACATCTTACTCCTTACTGTCGGTCAACGCGGAAAGTTTTTGCAGAGCAATCATGCGGGTTGTGGGGGAAATTGTCCCAAGCTGCCATACTGCAGCTCGGGGCATTAATGCCAGGGCTTTCGCTTTCTGAACACGAATGGAATTGAAAAAGTTCATAGGAGCGGTTGAATTATAATCACGTTTTATTAATATAAGGGGAACACGAGGTCGATTCACTGCGCGGCATACCGTTTTGCCGTCTTAACGTATATGCTTACTTTTGCAAATTGGAATTTTCGCAAATAAGATGCGTAGTAGTAGCGTGTAGCCGGACCATTGATCAAAGCTTAAACCGCTGGTGGGTAACCTAGAAGCATGAAATTTTGCACAGGAGTTCCTAATAGTAGGTGAGCACTAAGAAAGGATTTTTCAAAATTCGCCCCCGTATATAGTTCAATAAAAGATGAAAGTTTATATGGAATTACGTCATTTTTGGAGTTTTGGAAAACTCATTGGCACATGGCTAGTTTTTAATAATTGTCAAACACCCTATTATTTTTGTTCATTATTCACTCACTTAGTGAGGCTAGAAGTTGATCTCACTATACCGAATGTCGGTGATAAAGGACGCAATGGCAACTAGGTAAAACTGTAATTAATTATATCGTAGAACGATACCAATCGGCATCAAAATATGCAGCTTGAGCTTCGTTTAGGCCATTACAATAAAGTTTGCATGGTTTTTATCGAAATTGCATGCATGACTGTTCATTAAATAACATTTCCGATACCTATAGTGTATATTTTCGCGCAATCCGACATTAACTGTCATATTTCCTTAACACGGTGTGCTAAAAAACGTTGCGCCATAATTTAACTGGCTATTGGTTGCAGCAAAAAGTCTCAACCTCAAGGGCGTAATTGGTTTACCCAACTTTTCGGCCGGGAAGAGAAGCCCGCCCCAAGTGTCGATGAACCAGTTCCGCGCACCATTAGGTGAGATAACGGCATATGGCGTCCCTTCCCGTACCCTATAGAATCCTTCTTTCTTGCTTAA
This sequence comes from Amphipyra tragopoginis, assembly GCA_905220435.1. NCBI lineage: Eukaryota > Metazoa > Arthropoda > Insecta > Lepidoptera > Noctuidae > Amphipyra > Amphipyra tragopoginis. The sequence continues at coordinate 17,412,976 of HG991997.1, forward strand.
CACAAAATCCTGACGGAATCGTCTCATTCCGAAGTCGTTTCAAGCATATTAGGGTGTTTGGCTATTGATTTTTAAAAGAAATCTAAAAAAAAGGAAATTTAAATAAAAACCGCAATTTGTATTTTTATTTACTAATCAGATACTTATACTCCTGTGATATCAAGTTATGCCGCAAAAGCGCCATGAGTTAGTCTTCCATTTTTATACTATTTTTTAAGATCACATGTAGCCATTTCTTGAATTCGTGCGTGAAAAAAATATTCTTTTATATTTAAAATAGTAGTCAGACACCCTGTTGGTCACGCTTCTAAGTGTATTTATATTAAACTCAAGTCACTGAAGAGTAACAGATCATGACAATTTAATGGTAACTTGTTTATGCTATATTTGCTTAACTTTTGCTTGTCAATTATTACGCCTTAACACGGGACTTGAGTTTAGTTAAAATACTGAAATTCTATTACGAGTATCGATTAATATTACATACTTTTTGAAGTGCTTAATTAACAAAGTCATTCAGAGACATTTCATGCAAATATTATTGTGTTGTTTCATATTAATGTTTAATAATTCGCGCTAACTAAAAACATTAAGCCCAATGCTCCAGTAAACCAATAAATGTTTCGTAACCTGTGTTGGTAAATGTTGGGAACCAAAGAACACAATTCCTACTTAACCAAAAGTAGTGCTTAGGAGCTTAGTTACTATTAAGCCCCTACTGCATTACTATGCAGTTACTTATTTTTAAGTAGAACCTAAATTTAGAAATGGTATTACTACGAGGCAAAAATCAATTAGCGCAATTCGAACTCTTACCGATAACCCTTGGTAAAAAAGCTAAGAAAACAAAGCAATAAATCCTTAGGCGCCATCTCCATTACCGAGTGTATCGCGGCGACAATCTCACTGTGCCATCAAATACATCAAATTCATACAAAACAGTTTCTACACAGCGCGCGGCAATATTTATTAATAGTGAATTTAATAGCACGGCGATTCGGCGCGGTACACTTGCTCGTGGAGACTAAGGATTTCATTGAAATGTTTTAAGGATTCACCATTGCTATTAGCTACCTTTTACAGTAACATAATACAAGTTATCCTTCTTTCTTAGCAGCTTAGCTTATGTGACTACGAAACTCAAGCTGCAGCACTTAATTCATTATTTGACCAAGCTTAATAAATGTTTAATTTAATGTATCTTTGTTATCATTAGGGACTAAAAATCAAGGGTCGGCTACGATTATCGCACTACGATAAAAGTAGATCGCATCTGTGTTTTAACTTCCATTTTAAGTCCTAGTATCGTTTTCTATGATATCGCTTGCGACCTTACTTACGTAAAATGAAAGCAAAGTCGCAAAACAATGCATCAGTTCCGCCTTTATTTGTGATTACAGTTAGCGATCGTCTATCTAAAAATGAACACCCCTACGATACGTTTACGCTCACATGAAAAATAGTTGTACAGAGGCAATACACACAAACTGATCTTCGTCATTGGTCGTTCAGTCACACACATTTCCTCTCATACTTTGAAACAATAAATTCACACATTTAAAAAATCACGTTTAGTGGAGGGGCGTTCAGTTTTCGATTAGATGATCTCTACCATCGTTACCGTTACAAAATAATATTCTTCAATATTTCTTTTTGTAATTTGTTTGTTTTAAATCACCTCACTTTTTAGCTTTTATAAAAACTGAGTATATTATTTTGTATTGAACAGAGACGAACGGTATGACCTCAAGTTATAATATTTTTGTTTATTACAGCTACAACGGCCGCGCGACCGCCGCGGCACCCGCCACCGGCTCCAAGGCAGCTCATAACAAGGAGTTGAGGAATCTTCTTGACGAGTTCTGCGTGCTATAAACGACCATATCACACACGAACATACGCGATGCCAATCATGAATGACTCGCTCATGCATCAAACACATGGTCTAATGATAGTTTAAATTCAAATCGTGCTTAAGCGATTAGTTAGCCATTCATGGTTTAACACCTAAAACGTACACACATAGAATGTAAACCGATGTACTTGCTATTGTTAAAACAAATTAGACACAACAAGATTTATGCCATATTAAACACGATACATCATGTAATAGAATCTTAATAACTACGTAATCTATCTCAAAACGTAATGTATCTTAGACTTGATCATTTTTTTTGAACGGAATTTATTTTTGTATAATATTAAAAATTATTTTTTCTCCTTACTCTCAGTATTTTGTTGTAATTCTCTTCATGTTTAGGTAGATTAGTTAGATAAATTATTATTTATTTATTAAATGTAGCATACGTGATCTGTAGGACCTACATTATTTATTTTTATTGTTAAAGCAATATAAAGTAGTCTCACGTAGTCTCCACTTGTTAGGATGTTGCGTACTAGATAATAATAATTACTTCAGTAAAAAAATGGTACATTTATTACAAAATTGCGTCAATACGCTGGTTGTATTATTTTTGTGTACATAAATTTATGTGTTTTATTTTTTAATTATTCTTATTGGATATTTCTGTCGTTAACGGATTTGAAGTTAAAACGTTCCTTTTACTAGTCTGGGGATACGTACGTAAAATATAATTGAGAATAATCTTATAACGTAGCGCAGTAATCGCACTTCGCGAGCGATACTAGTAATAATAGTGTAGTAATATTTTTTGGTAATTTATTGAGTTTTGGACTTGTTTTGGGACTAAATCAACTTTTATTTGTCACTTAAGTTGGTTTGGATTTATAATGTAATGTTCAGTAATTATTAATAAATCTCAATAACGTCGACCGTAAAATATCCACAAAGTTGTTCGCTTGCAAGTGCGATTGTTACCAATGACTTGCTTAACGATAATGTACATGAGATATTATTAGTTAGTGGATAAATGTCTAGTAACTAGGCACCAGTTTAAAAGCAAATTGCACCTTACTACATAAAATGTATGTAATTAATTAGTTAGCGTCACCTAGGTCGTTTTGCTTTGCAGCCTTCCGGCCCCTATAGGTTTAGTTCGCTCATAGTTACCGCCGTTGTAAACGGCACATTGTAAGGAATAACACCAACATCCATTGCTTTGTATAAACCGATGCATACTATTATTATCTTGTCTGTAGTCAATCTTCGAATGTATGTCGTTACGTTACCTAATCTGTACGTAGAATTAAACAAAATCGAAATTATCTCGCTATTGAGACAGGTACTAGCCACGTGTAAAACTGAGCTTTATTCGAAATCCTAGTATTATGTGACATTCAATCTTAACATTTAATACTGTTTAGCTTTCTAACACTATTCGCATGTGTAGATACATTGTTTTATTGTTAAATTAACATATTTTGATGTTCACGTATTTTCGATTTATTATAGACTCAGGGCGTCGGCTGAGAATTTCAAAGATTTTAATGATAGGTATTCTTTTGGCAAGTACTACCTGAGTCATTTTATTGCTAAATGTTAGTTTGAACTAGATATTTACAAATAAATATACTTTTAATTGAAAAACGTTGTTTTATTTACATGCTTTGCAATACTTGTCTCACACAGTACAGGGTGTATGTACATTCGCTAAACTGTTTTACATGGCTGAACAAAAACGTCACAGTCTGGAAACCTCAACCGCAATGTACCTACTTACTAAAATAAAATATAACATCGAAGCTGAAATATATTTTTTTTGTCTTTTAGGGCTGATATTTCAATCGTCAGATAACTTATCTGGGGAATAAGTTTGACGTTTTGAAAGCTTTTGTATAGAAAATATGTCAAACCGTCATATTTATTCCTTGGATAAAGGACAATGGGACAAAACGTCCCCAGTAGTGTATCACTTTTTTACCTATGGTATATGAAAGACCTTATTAATCTCTTAATTTTATTGTATCACAGCTCATCTGTAAAATGTTTAGTATAAAAGTTATTTGATACGAAAGTAACATAAAAATTACCTTAAAAATGCTTATATTATTACTTCAATATGAGTATAATTATTTTAGTTAGTGATAAGGGGTTATTTCAAGAGCTCCAATGCTAGTGTAACAATAAAACAATCAAATAAAAAAATTGTTCGATGTGGGAAAGAGAGAACGAGAGGCGCACGCATCCGGAGGCGAGACGCGGCACGAGGCCCTTCGGCAGCGGTTCGGTAGTTACCATTTTCAAACGTAATATCACCCGATATGGTTTACATTACCTGCGCATCGTACCCACAATTGCATCCCCGACGAACAGTTCGGTTTTCGAACCAAGCACTGTTGCATTCGACAATTGCACCGCACAGTCTAACACATAGCTCCCGCTTCATGCGCTCATACAAAACGGGTATGCTATTCTTCGACGTAGCAAAAGCCTTCGACAAGGTCTGGCACAACGGTTTATTACACAAACTCGTACAGTCTCGTGCTCATCATTCGAGACTTTCTGTCAGATCGCTCCTTCCGCTATCGCCAAGAAGGCACCTTCTTGTCTCCTCGCCCCATCCGCGCCAGAGTCCCTCAGGGCTCCGTGCTATCGCCCCTTCTGTTCACGCTGTACACCAGCGACATTCCCAAACGTGGCTTCGCCAAGTTGGCTCTCTTCGCCAACGACACGGCCATCTACTTTTCCGGTAGGAGTCTCGACAGTATCAATCGAACCCTCCAAACCGCAGCCGACGCCCTCGGGGTCTGGTTCCGGAAATGGAGAATAGAGGTGAATCCCGAAAAGAGCGCAGCCGTTCTTTTAGAGAGATATGGTGATTCCCACATCCACATCCGTCCCGTCCTCATGTTCGGCAAACAGGTCCCTTGGGAGAAGAAAACCAAATACCTGGGGATTATCCTCGACCACCATTTGAATTTCCGAGACCACATCAAAGCGGTGCGCGCTCGCGCCGCTTTCGCTGTCGGTCGCCTCCACCCCATCCTTAGAGCACGCAGTAGTCACTTAGAAATAAGCTGAGAATCTACGTGACGTGCATCCGCCCCATCTTGACTTACGCTAGCGTCGTGTTTGCACATGTTAAGCCTTCCCGCTTCAAATCCTTCCAAACCCTACAAAATCAAGTGTTGCGCAGAGCCGCGGCTGCCCCGTGGTTCATATGTAACATTCAACTCCATCTCGATCTAAAAATGCCAACCATGAGGCAATACGTATTTCCAAGCGCTACTTCGACATTTCATCGACACCCGCCATCCGAACCCCCTAGTCGCCGCAGCGGTCGACTACAGTCTCTAAGTAAAGTTCGCCGCCCAGGCACACACTTTTAGAACCCGATGACGAAATTACGCTCCTCCAGGAAGCGAGTAAATCGACATACACGGCGTCCGCCGCCATCCGGCTTACCGTCCTCGCCGACGAGGCCCGTCGCGACGTCCCACCGCTGCCGGTCATGATCCACCGAGCTCTCCCGTCGGAGAGCCGGGCGTCTCTTCAGACTCCGCAGTCACACCAATAATTCAGGCCTCATCAAGCTGTTCCCCCCCCCCCCCCCCCCCCCGAGCCCGCACCAGCAATGCCTTAAGCCGAGGTCCGAATCCCACTAAATGATAAATGATATTTATTTCTGTAAATAAATCTGTTACAGACAGTTTTACAAGTCAATTTTATATGTTTTTTTAAGACTAGATGGAGCCGGCATTTCCTATCTGACTCGCTCTGAGAAGAAAAGCCGAAACAAACTCAGAGGTCAACGTCTCTTTTAAAGTCCAGACATTGTAGTATCAAAAACTATGCGAGTGTAACAATGTAGGGCAACGTCTGGAATGGCCTTTTGAGGAAAGAGCCATAACAGCTTTGAGTCGACCTGTCTAAACTGACGGTACGCATGCATCAGCCATCGTGTAGCTCAACCTTATTTTAGGGAGCTCAACGACCCGACGCACGACGCCACCAATCAGCAAGACATTTGCGTAGGTCACAAAAAACACTCAAAACCGCCAAACACTTATGAAATTCGAGTAGGATACTAGCCTACACGGTACTCACATTCACAATAAAAAATAAAATTTAATTAAAATAATATCAACATATTAATAATTGAATAATTATTCATCAAAAGGTCAAAGTAAAAAAAAAAAAAATTCAACAATAATAATAATCAATCATGCAAAATGTCAAAATAAGAGTTACAAAAGAATTACAATGATTTTTCTGTGATGAGAGCGAGCAGCTCAATTCCAAGCATCTTTATCGTCCATATAATCTTTAACTTTATAGAAAGCTTTATTGCAAAGTTTCTGCTTTACATAGGACTTAAATTTATTAAGACTTAGTTCTTGAATATTGCTTGGAATTTTGTTGTAGAAACGTATACTTTGGCACCTAAATGAATTACAAATTTTTTGGAGCCTAGTCATTGGCAGTATAAGTTTATTTTTATTTCTAGTATTGAGGCTATGAATGTCGCTGTTCTTAGAGAACAAAATATTTTTCTTAACATACATCAAATTTTCATAAATGTATTGAGATGCGACCGTCATTATATTAATTTCTTTAAATTTATCCCTCAGTGAATGCCTAAAGCTAAGGTTATAAATTGCTCGAATAGCTCTCTTCTGCAAGACAAAGATAGTTTGAATGTCGGCGGCATTTCCCCACAACAAAATGCCGTACGACTTAACACTATGGAAGTAACTAAAATATACCAATCTGGCTGTCTCTACATCAGTTAGCTGGCGTATCTTATAGACCGCGTAAGCTGCAGAACTGAGTCTTTTCGACAATTTATTTAAATGTGGGCCCCACTGCAGTTTCGAATCTAAAGTTATACCCAAGAACGTAGTGGTGTCCACAAGATCCAATTCGGCTCCATTTATTACTACACTGGTTTTCACCTGCTTGACATTAGGTGTCAAAAATCTAATACATTTAGTTTTCTTCTCGTTCAAAAGTAAGTTATTAACATTAAACCAGTGCACTACTTCAGAGAGAGCGTTATTTACATCGTTGGTAACCGGCTGTTGCCGTTTGAGTTTGAATAATAGTGATGTATCATCTGCAAATAACACAATCTCCTGATTATCTTGTTTGAGATAAGGTAAGTCATTAATATAAACGAGAAACAGGAACGGGCCAAGAATTGAGCCCTGCGGAACACCCATTGTCACCACAGACCCCGGAGATCTCTTCCCATTAACGTCCACTCTCTGGATCCTATTACCCAAATACGAAATAAGAAGATCCAGTGCGGTATTCCTAACTCCATAGTGATGTAGTTTCCTGACCAATGTCTCGTGAAAAACGTAATCAAATGCCTTGGACAAGTCACAAAAGATGCCTTAGGCATCATGTGAATCCTCCCAGGCGTTAAATATATTATCTAAAAGCTCAACACCAGCGTCAGTTGTTGAGCGACCTCTTGTGAAACCAAATTGTTTCCTATGTAATAAATTGTTTTTATTAAAGTGGCTTTGTAGCTGATTAAGTATTAGTTTTTCAAATATTTTACTAAAAGTGGGTAGCACAGAAATAGGCCTAAAGTTGGTTGGGTCAGATGTGCTACCTGATTTAAATAATGGTATAATCTTACTATTTTTCATTAAGTCAGGAAATACACCACAATCAATACATTTATTGTAAATTAAAGCTAATTCAGGTGCTACTGTGCTGATAATAGATTTTGTAACCTCAACGGAGTTACCCCAAAGATCGGCGGTCTTTTTAACATTTAGGGAATTGAAAGTTTTTACAATATCTTTGCCGGTTACATAATGAAAATTTAATTCATTGTTGCATATATTAACATTTTTTTTCAATAGAGATTCAGCAGCAGTGGGGGATGACTTCAAGGATTTTGTGGTTGAGACTGGAATGTCCGTGAAGAAGTGTTCGAATGCTGTAGCAACTTCTAAGTCTGATTTCACTGTTTTGTTATCAATTTTAAGGCTATAGTCACTACATCGATTCTTGACTCTCCACTAGGGGTCGCCCTTAGTGCTGTTGTTGCAGGTAGTCATGATGTTAGTGTAGTACAAGTAGTTAGCTTAGGTTAAGTATTTTACTTCCCCACCATTGGCTGGAGACTCTTCAGGTCTCACCACTAACTGCCCGGTTACCCGCAGAAGGGTTCCGTAAGGACCATCAGCAGCAGTCCAAAAAAGTACCCACATTTGCACCCGATTACTCGTAGTGGCGTTAGTACCTGTTCGGAACTGCCTAAATTAAATATCATTTTTATTTTATTTCAAACCGATTTCATTCATTCCTTCACTCATTCTCGACTACTCATTCGTTCGTTCATTCAATCAAACTCACTCTATAGTGCTACAAGGGTGGGGACGGGGTCCATACATTTTGTCCCATTGTCCTCTATCTGACGATTGAAAAATCGGCCCTTAGTGAAGTTATCTTGATGTGGGTGGTTCACTATGTAACGTGATTTAATAACAGAAAAATATTTTTACATACTTGCCTGTTAGCAAACAACTTATATAAAAATACTAGTAAAAAAAATTATACCAACTAAAAAGTAAACAAAAAAAAGAAGCGCGCTGAATTATAAAAATAAAGAAGTGTTGTAATGAAAAGCGCAATAGATCACTGCCCTTGACGTAGCGTGGTTGACGCGGCTCACCGCGGTCTTGGAGCACTTTCAAGATTCTTATCTTTCGCTAGTCTCATTTCAGCTCACAAAGCGGTCTCTGCTCCCTATTTATAAACTGCTTGGCTAGCTCCGGACCACACCAAAAGGTGCGAAGATTAAAGATGATATCAGTTACAAGTGCGTTTTGCACGTCACGCTGCTTCAAAGACGCGCGCTCGTTTGAATAAACTCTGCGTATTGTGGGACATTCTTTTTTTCCAAGATGCGGGTTGCGATAATCTCGAGACTATGCGGGTTATATTCAAGGAATTTAAAATTAATTAAAGAAGGCTAGGCGTTGTTTGTTCTTCGTCGTGGCTTTCAGTTCATATTTTATGTATTAGGTATGTACAAAATAAAAAGAAGCAGGATTTTAGATTGGGATAAGGTTTACATTTGTTAGTTAGTTGTTAGGCACAAAATCTTTACATACAAAAAATTCAGCTTCCGTATGTTTGTGTCAACAAAACTCGAAAAGTAGTCGATGGATTGTTTTTTTTTACACTTGTTGACATTTGCGTGAAGCTTACTGGCATAATAAAAAATAAACTTCCTACGCAGGCGGAGCTGCGAAGGCATAGCTAGTTTATTAAAAGTCTACAAATAGGCAAGGAGCATTATTTGAATCGCCAACTTTTTAGGCCTTGGTTTGCATCGTATTGAATAAGTACAATAGGTTGGACAATGGTGCCGATTCTCTTGTTCACCAACTAAACTAAAATTAGAGAATTGCTATCTTTTACTAACAGATAGCGCGAGAAAAGGACGGTGATAGACAACAACTAAGTTAGAGATGTCAAATTAGTTTACGCCTTGAACTTCACCGTGTTTTTAGTCGACACGTTTTAAATGTCGTCTTTGTAGGGAACTTTTAGTTCAACTAAATTTGACAGCTCTTATTTACGTATGTCTCTTTCTTATTTTATTAGAGTGAAAAAGATGGCAATAGCCTAAATTAAGTTTAGTTTGTCCATAACAGAATCGGCACTTGCTCCATATTCCTGGTTTGTTAGATCTCAGGTATGGGAAAAAATTGTTTACCATCCACTTGATTAAATTTTGTCGTTTTAATAAAATCCAGATAGGTCGAATACCGTAAATCTTAACATGTTATTCCGCGCTTCGCACGTCGTCATGAAAATTAGTCTGTCTATTCACAGCGTGTATCTAACACATAACGAACGTAAAGCGTTTTGGAATCCAGACGGTAACCACAATCTACCTAGACGATTGACAAAACGGAAAGTAGGTCTGAAGTTGCCTAAGGAGGCGGGTTGAAAGTAATTATACTTTTCAGCCCTAGGAGAATCGTTTTCAACTGACAGCTAGCAAATTATAAAAAAAAAAACTACTTAGTTCTATTTTCACGTTTCTATTGAACCATGTTCCAATTTTCTTTACAGCCACTTAATTAGGTACAGCGCGATGTAAAATTGTAATAACATAAAGTTAAGTACTTACCTACCTATTAATGAATATATTTTTTTAAATGACTATAATATAATTTAGTTTCAACTATTTCTATAAAATAACATATATTTGGGCAAAATATTTACCATTTTTTCAATGATGAAAATGAAAACCGAAGGCCAGCCACAGAAAAAAAAAACAAAATAGGCGGGAAAGCGGCAATTCGATCAATCAATCTAATCAATTCACTCATTTTTTCGGGTCATTCCCAGTTGCCCCGCCACCGCTGGTGGCAAATGGGATTTTTGTATACATTTTAATATAAAAATCCCATTTGCCACCAGTGGTGGCGGGGCAACTGGGAATGACCCATTTTTTCTTTAGCTAATTCATGTTTTTATTTTTACTTTCCTTGTATTCGTAAGGAAAAGCAGTGTTTACCTCGGGTTAAAGACTTATTTAGTCCCTCGAACTATTGGCGCCCTCGCTACGTCTCGGCTTACTAAATAAGTTACTTTCACCCCTAGGGTAACAATGTACTATTGTAAATCTGCTAGCTGTTTTGAAATGACGTGGTTAATGTTTATCCCTACTGCGACATCTTTATCTAATCGAGCCCGAGAGATCTTCTTTGTGGATTAACGAGCTCGATGGTTTTATTTATTATCGAATGGTGAGGTAGTAAATAACCTACGTTGACCTACGACCAACGACAGTAAAACCATATTCTCTTTGCCTACGACCGAACCGAGTTGTAAACAAGGACATTATAATAATATATTATTTCGTAGTACTTGTAAGTGTACAAGATTCGGAAATAAACCTTATTTTATTTATTTATTATTTACTTATTAGATCATTGTGCTTGTTATCCACAGTTTTTTTTTTAGATTTCTACTTTTAATCTGAAAAACCTACCTTTGATTTCTAACCTGAATAAATTAAATTAATGTGTATAAGTTGTGACTTGAACTAAGCCCATTGCTTAGACAAGCACCACTACCTCATTTCCTGATACCTAAGTACGCTGTCACAGGAAACCATCGCGTATTAGCCAGTTGATTGATAAGCTTTGATTACGTCACCAAAATAATTAAAATAATGTGTATAAGATAACTTACGTAGATTTTTTTTTTTTTTAGTATGTCGGTAGGTATTACGTTTCCCTGGAAGCCATTACAAATTTATTTGATGCATTGTAAATGTGTGCTTTAGGTACGTACCAGCTTGGCGGATGTACTTAAACGTTTTCCGCAAAGAGTTTTCTCTCTAAACTAAAATGTCATCCGTGAAGACTACAATCCGCAGAAGTATCACAGCACTTTGTTGTTTCTCCCGGGGCTTAGTCCTTTGTTTTCTAAAACCTCCCCGAGCTCCTTTAATACTTTGTAATGGCGGGACAAATTCTGTGTGTCTTGCTCGCTGTCTGCGATGACTGAGTTGAGATGAGCTCTTGTGCCCAAGTGGGTAGGTACATACTTAGAACATGCACTTTACGCAGATACGACAACCTTTCGGTAAACACTCTTTATACCTTGAAAATGGTTTATGTTTATATAATTAATGTTCCACTTCATTGTTTCGCTGTGACATGTCAAAATGAAAGTTTGGCTTTCTTTCACAGCTGGCGTATCTACAAGGCGATTTTTGTCGCGCGTCTACGTGCGGCGGTTTGCGTTTACGAACATAATTAAGGTCCGTCCACCCAACACTGCATGTAGATGTAGCAGCATTTTGTCGTTAGCGCGATAAAGCACATAGGCGTGTGGCTACGCGCGTAGCTACTGCCGTAGCAGCGTCCTCCCGCACTAAGAATTTACTAGGTAGCGCTTTGAACCACAGTAACACGCGTTGTCACAAAGACGGTTCGCGTACATGAAACGAACTTCAACAAAGCCTCAAAAAAAAAAAAAAACACACAGTGCGACATTAGGCCAAGACCGAAGAGCCGATTGCTGTAGTGGTACGAGCGGCTACGCTATTAGTTTTCTGCGGCAAGGATTTGATCTCAGTATTTAATAAATAATTACCTAAAAATATACGCAAATTTTTTAGGTCCTTAAAGATATTTGCTCCGAATGTCAGTGTTCATGTGATAGCACCTACGAAACATGAAAAACGTGTGGCGCATCGTTTAATAGAAATAATCTGGTTAGTCATTTTGATCGAAGTCTAATTGATATTATTAATCGGTACCGCCCGTCGTCCCAGGACGACACTTAATTGTCTTATCTATTGTGTCTATAATTACCGTGCTTGAGGTTTTAAGTTTACATAAATTATAACACACTTACAGGAGTGGTTTTAGTTATGAACGTTAAAAGAAAAACCGACTTCAAAAGGAGTAAAATAATTACCATATTATAAAATTAACAGTTTCAGAAGTTGGTGCTAATCCACGCTGAACCAAATTGAAGGCACCGACTTCTGAAACTGTTAATTTTATAATATGGTAATTATTTTACTCCTTTTGAAGTCGGTTTTTCTTTTATTAACCGACTTCAAAAAGGAGGAGGTTCTCAATTCGTCTGAATGTTTTTTTAAAGTAATTTCATTTTTCTATTTTAAGTGGCATAAACAATACATAAACATGCAATTACAGTAATGCTGTTATCCATTGAAGAGTTCCATTGCCAATCTCCAAGGGTCTTTATCAGATATAAATGGGACCACCGTGGAGAATACTCTTTCAAACAAAAAATCGATTCAAGTGTGCCAATGAAATTTAAAAATTCCCTCGATTTCTCCAGGATCCCATCATCAGGTCCTGACCTGATGACCATGGGACCACCTGGGAAGTATACTCTTTCAAACAAAAGAAGAATTTTCCAAATCGGTCCAGGCGCCTTTGAGTAATCGAAGAACATACATAAAAAAAAAGATTCCGACGAATTGAGAATCTCCTCCTTTTTTTGAAGTCTGTTAAAAAAGGTAGAAAAGGTAAATAAATAAGGTCAACATGTAGTTATTTAAAATATAGTTATGATTGCTCTACCAAACCTCTCATTAGTTATACGAGTACTTCGCCTACCTCTAACATATGAATAGAACCTAAGTGTTTGTAGACATCCAGGTACCTAGACACGAACGTACAATAAAGGGAGATAATAGATATCCGTCTAATACTAACTGGTTGAAAGACCAAAGAAGATTTATAGGACAGGTAACTAGGCAGTATCTCATCCTTTGTATCCGTTGACACAAAACGTGGAGAAACAAAGTTACGCGTCGACGTAGCGTCGCTCGGTCGCGTGCGTGCGTTGCTTAGATACTTACCGCGATACCATCTTTAATCTTCAGTCTTCACTGTTTGTTACTAAAAAGGTTTTCTTTAAGCAGAAATACTCGTATAAAGCTTTGAAGATAACGAAAAAAGTATACCTACGTACCACGTTACTTATTTAAGTAAGCCGATATTTTTTTTGCATTAACCTGTGGAATTATCTAACGAAAACTCTGAACTAATGCGAGTTGAGGTCGCTAAGTGTTAAAACACGGCATTCATTATTTACTTGATTACAACTACCTGTCCATGTTTAAATATTTACACAAAATAGATAGCTACTTGCCATAGTGGAAGTAAATTGTCTATTTTTCTGTTCTGTTTGCCTAGCGTGGAATTTTTATCATGTATTTTTCTTTATCAATGTTCGTAGTCACGGTTGAAATCACAATACAATAGACACAGCGTATGTAGCGGCTATGAAAGCTTTATAAAAAGACTACGTACACCGCACGCCTTTGTGGGCGCATTGAGGCATACATATTAATCGCTTTTATGTAGAAAAATAATGCGGACGTCACGTACTAGTACAAGTAATGCAAACTTTGATGTATGTGTGTTGGATGTTAGAAGAGATTTGTTAAGTTATAAGAATAGAAATGCTTGCTGATATTTTAACAATAAGATTTTGAAATTTTATTAATTTTTTGTAGAAAATCTTATTGTTCATCTAAGCAAATGCTTTCTAGCTATCTAGGTAACAGTTTGCACGTAAAAATCGTATAATCTGCTTACCATTAACCGACTTCAAAAAGGAGGAAATACGACTGTTTTTTTATGTCTGTTACTCGATATCTCCGCCAATTATGAATGGATTTTGATTATTCCTTTTTTGTTTGGTAGGCCATACTTCATAGGTGGTCTCATATAAATTTTATCGAAATTGACGAAGCGCTTTTTGAAAAAATCAACAAAATACTTAGGTGACGTTTTGGTTTGAGGTTCCCTTCAGTAAAAGTTCTGATGAGGACTTTCAATCTCTGTTTAAACTGTCATCACAGAAACATTAGCCAAGAACAAAGAAGATTATGTATCTGTGTTCCTGACGTCACATCGGGCCGTGCCAGTGGGTCGCTTCGGAGCGTTCTACGAGCTTCCAGGACCTTCTACGCCGGCCCCCACCTTGGGCTCAGCCGCCGACCGGCGGCAGCTCGCCACTCACTCCGCCGTTACCTTAGCGTGCGCACACGCATCGGCTATCTTTTTTGTAATCAGTTACCTATCGAAATATAGTCATTATTATTGAAGTCTAGTAGTTTTAATTATTAGTCAAGACCCCCAGCAGCACACCTGGAGCTTGGCATTCAAACAATCTGTAAGGAGCCGTCATGATAATTATACATTAATAGATACCTATTCTTAAACAAAACTACCTAGTTGTTGGAAAGATTACGCCAACCGTGTCATTTAAAGTCCTAAACCGTGTAATTTATGGCACTAAAACGTAATTAATAAAAAACTTTAAATAAAAGTAAAAACCGACTTCAAAAAAACTAAAAGGTGTAAAATAATTACCATAATATAAAATTAACAGTTTCAGAAGTCGGTGCAATTCTACACTGAAACAAATAGAAGCCACCGACTAATGAAACTGTTAATTTTATGATATGGTAATTATTTTACACCTTTTAGTTTTTTTGAAGTCGGTTTTTACTTTTATTTTATTTATTACAAAGTTTTTTTAGGAGCCAAATACAACTTACACATATTATCATTATGCGGCGCCCTTAGATTTCTTTTAATAAACACAGCAGATCTATTTCTTCGAAATGTCTTATAAGAGATAAACAGGGTTTGTAACAAAATCCTGGGTCGTCACCACACGTCTACATATTCACAGATGTAGCGGCCTCATAAAAGACCCAAATTGTTCTTTTTGCGTTCCGAATGAGGCATGGAATCGAATGCCAAACAGCTTGTTTTGTTGACTTGCTAAAACAACGTGCCGTGAGAATTTCGAAAACATGGAATGGATTTTGTTACTATTGCATACGTATACGTTTATTTACAAGATTTTTTGGTAGATTCATAATGCGAACGCTATAGCAAAACATGGAGGACTGCAGAGCAAAACAGGCTTAATCCCGGGATCGTAATAGGATCTTGCGGTAGATGAAGTTGCGTTTATTAAAACCCCAATGTACCTATAGTTTGACGCCTACTTTTGTTTGATAGATTTAAGACCTATAACATACGTACTTCAATAGTTTCTTAATTAATTCTTGATTTTGTCGGATTTTTCAAACAAAGTATGTATAACGTACAAAATCAGACCTAAAAAAATAATAACATTTTACTGCTTATAGCGGAGACGCAGTTGGATATGAGATTATCTAAGTTCTCTATCAAGGCGGTTGAGGATGTCTTCAAGGTGCTTTACTAGGCGAAAGTACCCACGTGTTAGTACAGGTGAATACTGCTGTCTATTCTTCTGGCGCAGTCGCCTCTATATATACTCTTTTCAACGTAAGGTGAGTTACGTTTGTTTACAAAACGTTACTAATTACCATACAAAAAACATCAAATATTTTTTGAAAACAAACCATGGAACTCATAGCTATTTTACGGTTTTTGATGATGTCTTTATAGTCTCCTTACTGCTACAATTTATTAAATGATCGCTATGTTAAGACTCATCATTCGTTGAACAGAGTATCGTTGCACTTCGTCGCAAATAGATAGGTCGAAAAATTACTATAGTGAGCATTATAGAGGCGCTTTCATTAAGTTCACATTCAAAATTGAAATATGTAGGTATACATGATCTTTTACAGTTTATGCCTTAGGTAGGTATAGGTCTGCCCTACGCCTTACGGTTAATGAACTTCATAAACCAATATAGGCGTAAATATGTAGCATAATATGAAGCGTTGTACAACGAACATCGTGTCATATTGGGTTTCAAAGTCTTGTGTGAAATTATCCTTTCTACAATAACATTACTGTTCCTAGTGTTGGTACTCGTGACATGATATGGATACGTTCGCCCGAGGGCCCGGGGCTGAGGTTCGGGGTGAAGGCATGCTAGTGACATTTATCCCTATAGTTTAACAACAAAGGAGTCAGATTTGTTGCGTTATAATGTCGCTGTTCAAAGGGCCACCTTTGTTCCAGCGCTCGTTACGATGTGACACGTATGGGGGCAAAATGCTTTGATGCTGCTTTTATTTTTGTTTGTTCAGCTAATTCGTCGTTTGAACCCCAAGATGCAACTGTAAACTATGCTACGGATATTTCCCATGGAAGTACTTTGATTACGTAATAATATTTCCTGTCTGTAGCTAATTGCATTGCAATTACAGTTCTTGTGAATTGTATTGCAAAGAGCAGCGTAATATTTTTTACAAAGTGGTTTGTATTGAAATTATCTACAATTTTCAACTTCCGATCGTTTGTTTGTGAACAGTTAACTAGAAAATATCGTTTACCAGTTAAATGCAAAGTAACTAAGTATTATGCTCTGATCTGAATCATTTTAAATATGTAATGTTTAAATAGCTACTGGATGTTAAAAAATCTTAAATGTAGACAATAATTTGCTGCAATAGGTCCCCATGGAGTATTTTAAATTCACACAACTACAAGCTAAACAGCGTGCGATGCAATGAGGCAATTTCTTGTGATCGAATTTATTGCAACATAGAAGACCATTGTATCAACGGCAAGCTGGAGTTATCGAAGCGTGACTAAACAAACATTAAAATACAAAATTTTATAGTTTGTTATTACTTTACCAACATACTGATCAGTGGCGTAGCTATGTAACCAAGGGCCCCGGGGCAAAAATGAAATTGGGCCCCTATTTAAACTAAATTACTTTGAAGGTGCAAAACTACTTCATCATCAGCTCCTTATCGCCCACTGCAGGGCATAATAAAGCAAAGCTATTTACTGGTAAATATTATGTATAACACAGCAGATAGGTAATTATTTAATCGTAATTCCTAATAATATTATAAATGTGAAAGTTTGTTTGTTTGTCACGCTTTCACGTAAAAGTCGTTGGTTAAGGGCCAAAAAGTTACAGTCAAAAATTCTTTATTCAACTAGCTTTATAACTTTTTCGAATGTCGTTCATGGAGGCTGAGGGTCCCCTCGAGCTTGGGGGCCTCGGTGCACTGCCCCGCCTAGCCATACGGTAGCTACGCCACTGATACTGATATTCCTTTCCTTTCTTATATACTTTTCAACGTAAGATGAGTTCTACAAAACGTTAACATACAAAGAATATCAATCTTACCGCTATGTCAGCAGGACTCATCTGTGAACAGTGTATAGTGTCGGCATGAGTTATACGACAATAGCTCATGCTGTGGTGAAAAGATTAGCCAGTCAGCAAGGTTGGTAGCGGGGCTGACTGCCCAAAGTGCGCCGGACGTACTTAAGTAAGGTCACTCGTGGAGGCTGACTTAAAAAAAAGTTTTCTGCATAAATAATTATTACAAAATTATAACATTGTATTTTCAATTTATGTATGTAGATTCTATGAACTGTGTGAGATGAACGTAAAGAAAAATAAACAAGACCTAAAAAAAATATGTAAAAGAAATTAGCAATGGCGGGGAATGTAACGAAAACCTCAGTTTTGCACAAATTCTCCGCTGTTTCTACTATTAATAATTTTTTTTTCTATTGGACTGCTGTAGGTGGTCCTAGGGGACCATGACCTGAAGGGTCTACAGTCAATGGGGGGGGGGGGGAGTAAAATACTTAACCTAAGCTAACTAGTTGTACTACACTAACATCATGACTACCTGCAACAACAGCACTAAGAGCGACCCCTAGTGGGACTCGGACCTCGGCTTAGGGCGTTGCTGGCGGGGGCTTAGGGGGGGGAGACAGCTTGATGAGGGCTGAATTATCGGGGTGACTGCGGAGTCTGAAGAGACGACCGGCTCTACGACGGGAGAGCTCGGTGGATCGTGACCGGCGGCGGTGGGACGTCGCGACGGGCCTTGTCGGCGAGGACGGAATGCCGGACGGCGGCGGACGTTGTGTATTGTGCTGGTCGATTTACTCGCCTCCTGGAGGAGGGTTATTTCGTCATCGGGTTCTAAAAGTGTGTGCCTGGGACGGCGAACTTAACTTATGAGAGAGGGACTGTAGTCGGCCGCTGCGGCGACTAGGGGGTTCGGATGGTGGGGGGCAGTGTCGAAGTAACGCTTGGAAATGCGTTTGAGTCTTTGAGTATTAATCCTCTTGGTGTTGTAGGTTTTATAGGTGGCGGTAACCACTTAGGGAGTGCCTCCGCTGCCGGCGCCGGTTGCCGCTACGAGTGCCGGCGCCGGCTTCCAAACTGGCTGCGGGCGCCGCGCCGACTTCATGCACTGTTTTTTTTACAAATTCAAGTCAAACTCTTCATGACACGATTATTCGTCACCCACTTTCATTTTCACAATAAAAACAAATGAAATACTGGGGATGTTTGTAAGGTTGTTTGGGTTTCCAACAGAGTCGACGGAGCCCCGCTGTGCGGGGCTCCTATTTCTAGCTACAGGGTTTAAAGTAACTTAACACGAAGGGGATGACGGGGGCTTCGTTTGCTCGTTTCGCTTGCTCATTGTAGCCCCCGTCATCCCCTTCGAACCTAACCTATCCGTGTCGGGGTGCCCTAAATTACGGAGCTCGCTCCGCTCGCTCTTAACATTAGTCAGTTGGGAGACAAGTTACAGTGCTTAGCCGAAAATCTAACCTACCTTTCAACTAAAATACCTACCAAACAACTTATTATCGCCGCCAGTGTCCATTTTGGGTGCCGCCAGCCGATGTTTTTAATCTCGGCTGCCGGCAGTAATGTACCGCCGGTTCCCAATGGCGTTATTTTTGGGTCGGCGCCGGCAGCGGAGGCACTCCCTAACCACTTACCATCATGTGGGCCATAGTCTTATTTGCCAACCTACTATATAAAAAAACAATCGAAACAAGCACCTAAATAAGAAGTACAGCCGTCTGGGTGGCAGAGACATAATCAGTTCAAAAAACACTAACCTGCAAGTAAAAATCTTCGTACGACGCGTCCACTTCGGTCAGCAGAACAGAATCCTCGCGATCGTCGATCACCACTTCAAAGCACTTTTGCATTTTAGCTTTTAGTTTTAAGAGTTGAAAATATACCGCGTCGACAAAGTTTTATTCCGTTTTGAATACACTTTCTCGATCGATTCGCGGATTGATCGCGAACAAAAGTGCGAATAAAATGTGTTTCTCGCGTTCGGTAGACTGTCTTGTGGGTGGATGAAAAAAAAGGGATTGCGGGTTGGAATGCTAACGTTTCATACACGTACCTAGTTATAAATATCTAAGCATGCGACTTTATCAAACGATGCCTACTTATACCATTGATATTATGTAAAACTGTCATTAACGCTTTTATTAAAAGGGACTACTGGGACAAAAATACACCAATTGCTGTATCTTATATATCGCTATCTCTTTAACTCGTTCTCGTCATGATTGTAAATGACACAACAATATAATCGTTCAGGGGTGATTCTATCATTACAGTTTTAGCTAATATCGGTATGTCAGGATTGCGAGCAAGGTAAACACAGTAAATAAAACCAACATAGACTCTCCACCACTGAGAGTACTTGTATTTGGGTTAATATTAGTAACATTAACTAGATCACAGTATATTACTTTACACAATTATTACAAGATCATAAAATAAGGACAAGCTATTCAGATATAAAAGGTCAGACTTCCTCAGCTGTTCAACACGGAATGCTCTCGCTGCGTCGAATGACCACCGCCTTTATAACCTCGGGTGGGCCGATCCATATCGACGACTACCCTCTCTTGTCAACATTGCCCAGTGCTACCCGCTACCGATAACATGATTGTCTAACGTATGT
Organism: Amphipyra tragopoginis; assembly: GCA_905220435.1. Classification (NCBI taxonomy): domain Eukaryota; kingdom Metazoa; phylum Arthropoda; class Insecta; order Lepidoptera; family Noctuidae; genus Amphipyra; species Amphipyra tragopoginis. The sequence goes on from HG991997.1 coordinate 17,433,087, forward strand.
CTTACTCCATATAGATACTGGTTAAACTAATGCAGGACGCATTTTAAACGCCATGTTCTATGAATGTAACATATCTAATAGTATAAAAAATAGTATAAAATATCATTCTTCTTCTTCTTCTCTCGTGTCAGCATGAGCTATATGAAAATAGCTCATGCTGTGGTGAATAAAATATCATTGACTATTATCAAGTGTTTTCGCGGGAGATTTGTCTGGCCAGGACGGGCAGTGCGACTCTCTAGTAGAAATATATCGCTGCCGTATCGCATGCGTTGTAGTAGAGAATCATAAAGCAGAGCGTTTTTAATTTTTTAAGTGTTTTAAAATTTTAATTAACTGTGAAATTACCTCTTGCACGCTATTTTCAACTCTTTTTTAGTTGTGATTTCAATGAAAATTGTTGGTGCACTCAGTGTGACACTTAGAATCATTATGATTTACTGTTACAGGTTAAAATGATGATTGCCTTGTAAGGCCCGGCGCCCACTTACGGGATGGCATGGCAAAGGATTTTTTTAATTCAAATAATTTTAATCCTTATTTTACTACCACTAGCACTTGTATTTGCCTAGCATACCGCGGGAGGCTTCGTCGTGCTCCGGCATGCCGAAGCATCCCGCAGTACGGGAATTGTGAGTCCTAAAGGGTATCTATGTTCTATCTATGTTAGGAGATGTGGTTTCCGCACTTAGTCCTTTAAGTGGACCATTGTACGTGGGCCATGGCGGCCATCATTCCAGCCAGCCCACCTCCTTCCAGAAGCAGATTAGGGCTCTCAGTCCGCTCAGAACATTTGCGAGTGATTTCGGTGCGCCAAGGGTTGCTTCTCGTATTTGGGTGACCCCTGTGCATTCCAGGAGCACGTGTGCGACCGTCTCTTCGGCCCCCATACATGCTCTGCACAGAGGGCTGTCCGTTATGCCTATCGTGTGGAAGTGTTTGTTTAGTGAGCAGTGTCCGGTTATCGTTCCGGTCACCATTCGCAGGCTGCTCCTGTCCAGGCGCAGCAGGCGCCTTGTCAGTTTGCTATCCATTAGTGGCATGGCCTCCTTGGATTGCCTGCAGCCTGGGGTTGAAGTCCACCAGCTCTGTGCCTGTATGTGAGTAAACTCCTGGAGCCACCTGCGTAGTTGGTTGAAGGGGATGGGTACTATAGGTTCAGGGCCATAGACTACCGTGCCAGATCCTCTCCTGGCCAGTTCGTCGGCTGCATCATTTCCTAGTGATCCACTGTGTCCTTTTATCCATTGCAGTGTTATTGTGTTGCGGTTTAATACCGATACACGTTCCAGTGCATTATGGCATTCTAGTATAAGTTTTGAGGTAATATGGTTCTTGTTCAGGGATTGAAGGACGGATGCGCTGTCGGAGAGTATACGGATATGGGTGTCCGTGACTTTCCTGGCTTCTATGGCATATGCCGCTTGGATGATGCCTACACATTCCGCCTGATAGACCGTGTTGAGTGCCCCTAGCGTTTTTGATACTTTTATGTTAAGATCGTTCGAGAAGACTCCGGCTCCGGTGCCGGAGGCAGTTTTCGAACCATCAGTGTAAATTCTCATCTCTTTCGGGCCTGAGTAGTCACGTGATTCTTCCTCAAGCTGTATATTGTAGTGTTTCTGGAAGTTGTATGTCTTTTTGGTTCTGTCGGTGGGTGCTGCTATCATGGGTTGCCTTTTGATTGCTTCGTCTTTTATACGAATGTGTTTTATTCTGGAGTCACTTCCCAGGGTGCCGGCTATGCTGAGTCTGAGAGCGGCTAATGCTGCTTCCTCCCGTACGATAAGATGTAGCGGTGGCAGTCCCAGCATTGCTTGTAGAGCGGCGGTGGGTGCGGTTCTCATACAGCTCGTGATCGCTACGCAAGCAAACCGCTGCAGTTTTTCTAGTGTTTTTTGGGCTGTGCTATAGTCCGTTCTGGGCCACCAGACTAGGGAGCCGTATGTTATAATTGGTCGGATGACTGTGGTGTAAAGCCAGTGGGTGATCCTAGGACTAATGCCCCAGTTCCTGCCGAGTAGTCTCTTGCATTGCCATAAGGATATACTGGCCTTCGTGGTGATGTATTCAGTGTGCTTTGCCCAGTTCAGCTGCTTGTCCAAGTAGATGCCCAGGTACTTGGCCTCAGAAGCTAGGCTTAGAGTGGTTCCAAAGAATTGTGGTGGTTGTAGTCCCGCTAACTTCCTCTTTCTGGTGAAGAGGACAAGTTCGGTTTTGGTTGGATTCACTGTTAGTTGATATTCTTTGCACCAATTCTCTACTATTTTCAAGGCTTGGCGCATAAGGTTACATAATGTGCCTTCGTGGGTGCCGTTAATTATGATGGTTATGTCATCAGCATATCCCACGGTAAAGTAACCTCTGTCATTCAGTTGTTTTATGAGGCTGTTCACAACAAGATTCCACAGTAGCGGCGAGAGGACGCCTCCCTGAGGGCAGCCCTTCGCCACGACAGCTCTCGTTGTGTCATTTACTGTAACTTGTACAGCTCTCTGTTTGAGCATATTTGTGATCCAGCCCCCCAGCGTCGAGTCAACGCTGTGTCTTTCGAGGGCCGTGCTGATGCTGTGGAACATGGTTTTATCGAAGGCGCCCTCAATGTCAATGAGGACAGCCAGTGAGGAGCATTTGTGATCTATCGCACACTCGATCTTGGAAACCACACTATGCAGCGCGGATTCTGTTGATTTTCCTGTGGAGTATGCATGTTGTTGTTTGTGTAATGGCTTCCTGCAGAGAGGCCCGTCTCTGATGTGTCTGTCGCAGAGTCTCTCGAGGGTTTTCAGTAGAAAGGATGTTAGACTTATGGGTCTGTAGGCTTTGGGTTGTGTATAGTCACTTTTCCCGGGCTTGGGTATAAAAATGACTTTCACTTCACGCCATGCCAGTGGGATATATCTGTGTGCTATGCAGGCTCGATAGACTTCCTCCAGCCATGGCGTCACGGAGTCCGCACCCCATTGTAGTAGGGCTGGAAAGATGCCGTCTAGGCCTGCAGACTTGTATGGCTGGAAGGATTTGATCGCCCATTTCACTCGGTCTTCTGTTACTATGTTGTGGGCTCTAGACCAGTCTTGGTCAGTTGGAGCCCATCTTGGTTCATTTTCCCACGTCCTGTCCTCGAGGAGGTTACAGTCCGGGAAGTGTGTTTCTAGAAGGATCTTGCTGGTCTCATGATCCGTTAAGGTAAATGTGTTGTCTGGTTTTTTTAGCGCCCCGAGGGTACGATCCTGTTCGGTTGATAGGATTTTCCTCACTCGTGCGGCTTCACTGTTTGATTCTATAGATTCGCAGAATTTACGCCAGGCTAATCTTCTGGCAGTTCTGACCTGTTTTTTAAAAGTGTATTGGGTTTCTTTGTATAGATCCCAGTCTTCGGGTAGCCTTGAGTTTTTGGCTCTGTTGAATTGTTTGCGTAATATGTCTCTGAGTTTACCAAGATCAGCGTTCCACCACTGGTTTCCCTTACCTTTGGAATGTGCCCTTGGTGTACAACAGACATGGTATGCTTCAGTGATGTACTGTGAGAGTTTTGTTACTATGTATTCTATCTGTGTTGGATCTGTTAATGTGGTGGTGTGGTGGTGGAGGTGTTTGTCCAGCAAGGTAGCTAGAAGGCGTTTGTACCTCGGTACGTTGGTACGGCGCGGGTTTCGTTTTGGGGTGGGTTTTTTTGTGTTAGCTGTTATCGTATAACGAATTCTTCTGTGATCAGAGCAAGACGGCTCATCAGATACGTACCAGTTTGAGATGAGTTTTGTCGCGCCATCTGTGGCTAGTGTAAGGTCAATAATTGTTTGTCCTCGGGCAGTTACCCAGTTACCCTGCGCTTCTGCTGAAGCTTGCGTACTCCGTCCGCAGAGGTCGAGGCAGAACCGCCTAGGCCGGCGTCCTTCTGTCTGTTCATTTGTGGGTTGAAGGTGTAGCTGTCCCTAACGATGCTCTGTTGCCAGATGCTCGTGGTAGGCCCACCTTGTCTTGTGTCCGGTCTGTCAGTTGGCGCGTGTGTCGCAGCCGAGTCAGGGTTTTGTGGCGCGATAGTCGCAGCCGTGTCGGTGTTTAGTAGCGCGTTGGTCGCAGCTGAAATAGTGTTAGAAGGCGCGTTAGTCGCAGCCAGTGTCATGGGCGCTAGAGAACTAGCAGCCGATCGCGCAGACGGCGCGGGTGTGAGCAGCATGTTGCCCCCCCCCAGATTACGACGGGGGCAGACCGACGTCATCTCGATGGCGTCGGTGTGGGGTTCCCCGGCTTGGCCGGGACCCACCTGGGGAGTTTTTCCCATTCTGCATCATTTGTTTGTGGGTGGGCTTTTTTGGAATTGAGGTTACCCTCCTCAGGGACCGACAGGATATAGGGAAAGGAAGGAGTTTGTTGGAGGCTGGATCATAGGAAAGCATTGCCTTGTAAGGCCCGGCGCCCACTTACGGGATGGCATGGCAAAGGATTTTTTTAATTCAAATAATTTATTCCTTATTTTACTACCACTAGCACTTGTATTTGCCTAGCATATCGCGGGAGGCTTCGTCGTGCTCCGGCATGCCGAAGCATCCCGCAGTACGGGAATTGTGAGTCCTAAAGGGTATTAACAAGGTCTACATTTATTTGAGCTTAAAAAAATCCCTTGCCGTGCCATCCCGCTAGTGGGCGCAGGCCCTAAGAAAGCCTGTTTTCAGAACGCTGAATTTGGTCTCACTTATAAAAATTACCAATAGATGTAGAAGTCGGTCAGATAGTTCCAATTTCCGTAAAGTATCTACCTATTATATTACAAAGTACTCTGTGATTCCCACTTAACCTGCCCCGCTTCATGCCAAATAGTAAACAATCGTTATTTATTATTTTTCAATTTTATACCTAAGGTAAGGCCATTATTACATGGCGCGTGGGGTTGCAGGCGTTGCAGCATTTTTACTTGGGCTAAATTTAAGCTGATGAATTTAGTCTATTAAAATAAATTAATTCTAAAAAAGAAAACGTTACTCTTTCTTGTACCTAAAGTAATCACATAGCAAATAATATGCGGTCCATATAAAATTCAGATTTAGAAACTTTCTTAATTCTAATTTGCCGAAAATTTCACGTAGAAAATCGAGACCATGGAATTAGCTCCTATAAAAATGGTATTTGTTTTTAGGATTTGCGAAACTTCTCAATCGTAAAAGAGTTTTTAACAATCCGGTAATTTCGTGTTTGGTTATCTCTTTAGGTAATCTCGAAGCTTTTATATGAGGTGTCTAAATGAGCGTCAAAAATGAAAAGTTAAAGTTTCAAGTATATTAGAGATATCCAGCGAGTAAGTCGCATTACCATAAATAATTCTCTGTGGATACTGTATCCTGAAGATCCTTGTCGATAATTCAAGGTTTGAATAATTCAGTAGACGTTTTAGGATAATTCCCAAATTGAAGGTTTCACGGTTACGCGTCAGCTTTAATGAAGTAAAGTTTTTCCTTCCATTCTTTCTCGTATTCCGGAACCCTCGCGTCGGGTATTTCGTTTTGGTACAGGCGTTCTATCTTGTCCAATTGAAAGCGAATGTCGGGGAGGCACGATACAACGGAATCGTAGCTAAAAGGATTGTCAACTTTTAAACGTGCTCGTTTCTTTTTCGAGTGTATTGAAGAGATCTGTGAATGCAAATACGAGTATGTGGTAATCAGTGATTCAAAGATGAACGCGTTAATATTGTATGTGCGCGAGTCATTTTTACCACACACAAGTCGACTCGTAACTAGAATCGGTAAAATATAAGTGCAGATGAATAACCACGTTAATATCGATTTCCGATTTCGTAGACGACGATGAGAACAGAATCTCGATTGAAAAGACTTAAATTAAATGTAAAGGAAAAATTATGTCGTCGACGAGAGATCTAATTAAAAGCGTAAAAGGTTTTGTGTTCCTCAGAAAAAAAGACAAAAGGACTACAAAGGTTGACGTCAATAGCGATTTGATAAAAGTATTAAATTTCAGTTACTTTTTATCTTTCCCTTTCGATCTTGATTTAACGTCCTTTGAGGTCATTACTGAGGCTCACCGGAATGGCTTCGCTTAATGAAGTCGTGAAAGAAAATTGAGTTTAGTTAAAGGGGCGAATTTAATTCGATTTCAAACTTTTTGAATGAATGTCGCAGTTTAAGAACGCCGGCATCATGAAACCCGCAAAATAAGATGGAAGCGAAAAATGGAACTCTGACTTTCGTGGTTAATTAAAATAAATTATTCACTGGCCTCTTAAATAGATTGCTCGGCTTCTCCATTACAAATCGTTTCAAGTTAATTTGTGATTCCGGAGAAGACACCTAATGGTACTGATTAAGTAATCATTACTTATAACAATGACGTTCATAGACGGATTAAGATTAAATAATGTACAACGTTATTTCGTGGCCATCTTAAGAACGTGTTCTCTCACTCAATAGTACTAAAAGGTTTATTCTAATTTCGTACATTTAAATAAAAATATTTGCATGTATTTTTATTAAAACGGCTAAGCTCACATCGAGTTTTCCCACGAACAAGTCATTTACAAATGCGTCTTAACGAGTAAGCAGCACGTCTGAAGTTGCCAGTGGCACGCGAACTTCCGACATTTTAACTAGCACAAAGCTGTTAAGCCCGCATTGATTTTATAAGCGGGAAGTCCGTGCCGTGGAGCCGAAGCCTTCAACTTAACCCGATGGCTCACCTTCAAAGAATGCCGAGACTTCAGAAAACTTAGATAGCCTAACGAAAGTAGTTTGCAACAAGCACTTTTCTTAGAGCGTTACTATCGTCGGCACATTACAACTTTATTTACTACCCTACTGATTATAGTTACTGTTCAATTCTCCGAATATGCCTCTATACCTTTCGGGGGCTTTCGGGTCGTCAATGGCCGTTTATATTGTGTAGAATGTGCGTCAAGAGTTAACAAGCAAAATCCTTTAGAAACTTTTCAACCAAATTCAATAAGCCAAAGGAAGTTTGTGTTTGCAAAACTCATTGAAATTACAAAAAAACTTTACTTTTATACCAAGGCAAAAAATTCTTTTTCAGCTTTTACGGTTCCTTAAAAAAGGAATTCTTATATTTTGAAGAACTTGTATAAATTGTGAACTGGGGTTTATAATGTAAGTACGTATAGCTATGGTAGGTTTCCTTTGAAAATAATGTTTTTCAAAAGTATTTGTTTGTTACAGCAGTATGTTATAATCAATAAATCAATAATGGATCAAAGTAGTCATAACTTTCGGTAATTAGAGTGGGGTCCACACAACATGAACTTGTAAATTCTATTTTCATTACAAAGTTTATTTGTAAATTAAGTCCCATTTGTGTTTTGTATACTGGTAGATTCATGCTGTAGCAGATCAATGATTCTTTGAATTGTTAATCGGGCAGCCGGTTCATTACTACAAATTACGATTTTCTCTTAGTCTGCTTATATCTGATGAACTTACCAGAATATCTCTAGGATTTATCATTGATCGAGCTTTTATAATAATAATAACATCATAAAGTTCATACTATCTCTAAGAGCTTTATAAAAATGACCTAAAACACTGAAAATAATTTATAATTACAATTTAATGCACAACGGCTCTCGTCTAAAATGCATGCAGCATTTACACAGGACTTTAAAATTGTAAAACCTTTTTGCTAATTATGAAGTTTAATTTGAAAGACTAGACTGCTCTTCATTAATTCTCTGGGCAACGCAAACTGATACAACGTAACAAGTTTTAACAATGCACTTTCAGAATTTAGCTGTGCTTCTCAATTCTGTCCCGAATTGTTACACAACTTGTGGATTGTTAGTTTTAGTTCATTTCATGTTATTTGTCAAGAGAACCGAGTCAAATATGTTTTTGTAAAAAGTCCCATCCGGTTTTTTTTTGCGTGAACGAATCACAAAACAAATGGGAATAAATCGGCTTCTATTTTTAGATACAACTTATTTGTACGCTATCGGACCTATTGCATCTATTTTGTGTCGATTTAGAACACAAAATGTTAAATATATTTTTGTGTACCTACAATTTATCTTGATGTGCCGCCTACCGGTTCTGTGTACAAAAGGTGGGCGTTCATTCGATTTTGTTTCCACGTTTTGCTTGTTTCAGTCGGTCGTTAAACCAATACAGTGGGCGTGTCATTAGGGATGTCGCTCATTCAATGCCATGGCTCTGATGGCACGTGATAAACATTGCCTCACTTCAAGATGTCTCGAGATCCTAATTACGAAGTGAATAATAAAATACGCCCACAGAATCAGGCGGAAGACGCGGTTTGCAGTAATATCAGACAGGCGTTCAGAATTAATGCACGTTAACGTGTGGTGAGTGATCATTTGTAGCGAGCGGTTAACACAGTGACTTAGACGGAGGTCATGATGATCACTTGGCACGAAGTCATATGGGTGATATCTCTCGGTATTGCTTGAGGTTACAAAAAAAAGCCCTGCAATTCCTTCCTTCATACATCCTTGTATCTAGTATTTAAACCAAAAGAGATAATACAAACTCGATAAAACCAACAAGTTTATCGAGAGCGTATCGATGTACTATGTTAAATAACTAATGGCAGGTTTGAATAAAGAGTAGGCAATAAGGAGGTGAGATATTGCTTAAAAGCTTACACTCCCGGCTGCACAGCGAAACAGGTGGCTGCGGTGTCCTTGTGAGCTATAAACTGTGTTCTATGCGCTTCTGCAATGGACACATTTTACTCTCTTTATCGTCTGATATAGTCCGACAGTCCTTTGTTCTCTTGGCTGTTCTTGAAAATTTAAAAGCGGTCCTTGCAGTAAATTCGCGTTCAACGCGCGCCTCGGACCGAGATACCGGCCGATGAATAAATTATTTTCACACACGTGTATGTGTAAATACACATACGGACACGGTAAGCATGCATAAATTAGCAAGCATTAAATGAAATGCTCGTGTAATGTTGTTAATTTTAGGAATAGTTTGTAGTTCTTGTACTGAATTGTTTAGCGATGATACTTATGACAGGCGACCGCTAACGTTTGCGCTCTTTTCAGCGTAATCCCATTGCCATTCGAAACAACGTACCTACACACCATTTAAATAAATTGAGTATACCCTACTTCGGGTTTCTTACAGACATCTTTCAAAGCTCAATTATTGGCTCTGTTTTCATTAGATTTAAATTTTTATTTCTACAAGTCTTCAAAGACGAATACTTTTTTTCTCTTTGTCTGTGTCGCTTGTTTTCATCTGTTTTCTCAGGAGTGGATAAAAGGACAATTATCTACGTGTTTCAATGTTTCTACAATTAAAAGGCAACAACTATTTTTCTCTTTTGCGACACAAAGTGTCGTATTCAAGAATAATAAACCTGAATAGTGAAATAGAGAACTATTTGTTGGAGTCCGAGTTTTCCGTCCTTGTACTTTTTCTGTCCCAGTTTTATTATTTTCTTATTTGTGCAAAACGTGCAATTGTTGATGCGCATTATAAAACAGCTGGTATAAAAGGTAGCGTTACAATGTAAACAAAATTAAGGTTGACATTAACATGAATAATTTACGATTCTTAATGTGAATTACATAGGACTGAACGTTTGGTTTTGCGTTGGTGCACCTCAGCAAGACGTTGTGCGTTACGTACTTATAAGAAAAGTTACAACAGAAGAAAATGTTACTTAACACTCGTTTTTGCCCGCGATTTCACCCGCATCCTAGAAGAACTACTTCATGTACCCGGATAGAAAGTATACTTTGTCCTAATCCATGGTCTACCTGTCTGCCAAATTTCATCCAAATCCGTTCAACCGTAAAGCCGGGTCCGCAGCGCCAATTTTCTAACACGTTATTGTGTTTTCGCGAACAAAACTGTTAGGCCACGCCCCTATTCGGTTAGCAAACAATGTTAAGCTGGGTCCGCAGCGCCAATTTTGGTAACAAAACTGTTAGGCCACGCCCCTATTCGGTTAGCAAACAATGTTAAGCTGGGTCCGCAGCGCCAATTTCGGTAACAAAACTGTTAGGCCACGCCCCTATTCGGTTAGCAAACAATGTTAAGCCGGGTCCGCAGCGCCAATTTTGGTAACAAAACTGTTAGGCCACGCCCCTATTCGGTTAGCAAACAATGTTAAGCCGGATCCGCAGCGCCAATTTTGGCAACAAAACTGTTAGGCCACACCCCTATTCGGTTAGCAAACAATGTTAAGCCGGGTCCGCAGCGCCAATTTTGCTAACAAAACTGTTAGGCCACGCCCCTATTCGGTTAGCAAACAATGTTATCCTGTTTGCAAACAAGAAAACACGGCGCAGCGGACCCGGCTTTATGGCGTGATTGATTAACAAACGTCCAAATTCACAAACTCACACACTTTCAGGTTTATAATATTAGTAGGAAGTGGGATAGGATAATTAGTAGTTAATCTACTTTATAACCTACTAGAGGTCGCTCGCGGTCTCGCCCGCTTGAATGTCGTTCATCGCGTATTCCGTATTTTTCGTGATAAAAGTAGCCTATGTTCTTATCCAGGTTCCAGACTACCTCTGTACCAAGTTTCATCAAAATTGGTTCAGCGGTTTAGGCGTGAAAGCGCCACAGACAGACAGAATTACTTTCGCATTTATAATATTAGCATGCATTGCATGCGGAGTTTACCTACAAGTGATTGGGATTAGGGATTTCAAAAAAGGAGAAAGTTCTCAATTTGTCTGTATATATTTTTAAGTCTACGATTTTGTACTACTGTAGGCTTTAGAATCTGCGTAAAGAAACCCACTCGTGCGGATGATAACATTTTGTGTGTTAGGATTTTGAGGATACCTACCTAAGAGCCAATCAACTAATACGTACTTACTACACAAACCAAAGGATTAACATGCTCTCCGAAGTTTAGAGGATTAGGTCCCTCATACAAATGTCTGTCAGACTAATCGTAGCTTAGCCGCATGGTAGTGAATTCGAATAATCGTGCCATCGAGTGATCCGCATATTCATAGGTAAATCGGTTCGTGCAAAAGTATTTGCATATATGGAACGGTAAACGTATTTGTACGTTAGAGGTTTAATGTCAGTTAAATCCCAGTAAAAAAGCTTGGTGAGACCGGGATCTCCGTAGCTTCCAGACTTCCAGTGTCGGTGTCTGTCCAATGGGAAGGATGATAAGGACCGATACTCTCTGCGGGCTAGTCTGTTTGTGTTGTATTTAGCTTATGTTAGGACACGTTCGCTATTCTACTTGGTACAATGTTTTGGTGTACTTCTTACGGCCTGTAGGTACTTATTGCTTATAGAGCTTGACTGGCTAGTCGCTTTACATCCGAAAACCATGCACTCTGCTTATCATTCCGACAACTTTTACTAGGTATGTGAGAAGAATTGAATTCGTGAAAAAAAAATCAGTTGTCCCATACATTTTGTTAAGCAACATTGGTTTTGTTTTTTAATACAATTTAATTATATTTTGGAGGAATGAGGGTTACTCGTCGTAAAGAAAACAATGATAACGAGGTCAGAAATGCGAGTGATCGAATGTGTATGTATATTTTATTCCCAAAATGCCTTATTTATATTTACAAATTTCGTCTTACAATTATAACTTAGCTAAACTATATTACAAATATTTACACCAATCATAATCTAACAAACGGCGCGCCCTGCCCCGCGGGGTGCGGGCGCGGGACGAAGTTGAACACCTGCACCGAGCTTATAAATACGAGTTGACACGCGTCCTCCGCACGCATTTCGCCGAGCGCCGATGTCGAGTGAAGATACGTGATTCTCTCTGCTGTCCAGTGTCCATGCTGTCGTGATCACGGAAGATGTGCTGTGCTGCGTGGCTTGCCTCATTGCCAAACGCTCTTATCAGAGCGAACTGACGCGTGCGGCGGCGTGGTGTGATATCGATGTTGGCCGCGTCGATATTACGTTGCGTCGCTGGCGCGGAAGCGTCTTTATCAAGACGACGCCTTGTCTCTTACTGTTCTTATTTCTTTGTGGTAGACGCCTGAACGTGTCGTCTTTCTCAAGGCGGTTTCTCTCACTGTCTCTGAGAGGCTCCTCAAAACGTGGTAACGGTGCAGGTACTGGTATTGGTGTATGGTACGGTGTTCATGGTAAGGTACGGTATTCATGGTAAGGTAAGGTAAGGTAAGGTAAAGTGATGAGTATTCTATGTCGCTACATCACTCCCCCCTAAGCGAAGCGTACGTTCGGTTTCACTGAGCGTCCAGAACGAGTGACGTAGGCATCGCGCGTTATCGCTGGGGTCGATGACCGTGGCTCGCTGCTCGTAGCGCGCGGTGTTTCGTCGCTCGTAGTTCGCACGGCTTCGTCGCTCGTAGTGTGCGCGGCTCCGTCGCTCGTGGTTTCGTGTCGTTGCTGTGTTGCTGTTCTGGTGGTGGGTTCTTTGTCGAGTAGGTGTGCTGGCTTCACCCTGTCTATTGAGACTACCGCGGTTCGTAAGGGCATCTGTATGGTGAATTGTTTGCTGTTTCGTTGTAGAACTCGGAACGGGCCGTCATATGGTGGGGTCAACGGGCTTCGCACGGTGTCGTTACGCACGAAAACATGAGTACACGTCGCTAGGTCTTTATATACGAACGTGCTCGTGTTGTTATTGTGTGACTTGCTGCATGGTGATAAGGTCGACATTGTTTCAGTCAGCTGGCGGACGAAATCTGCGTCTTCAATATTCGGCTGTGTAGGCACGAAGAAATCTGACGGAATTCTAAGTGTCGATCCGTAGGTCATCAGGGCCGGACTCACTTGTGTATCTTCACGTAGGGCGGTGCGTAGTCCAAGTAACACGGTCGATAGTTCGTCGCTCCAGTGTGTGCCGGCGCTTCTCGCCATGAGTGCGGATTTCAGAGTTCGATGCCAGCGTTCGATTTGACCGTTTGCTTGTGGGTGAAATGCAGTAGTTCTTATTCTTGTGATGCCAAATTTTTTCATTAGTGCGTTGAATAATGACGATTCGAATTGTCTTCCTTGGTCCGTTGTCACACGCAACGGGCAGCCAAATCGCGATATCCACCCATCGTAGATCGCTCTAGCAACAGTGTCAGCAGTGATGTCGCGAGTAGGTATTGCTTCAGGCCATTTTGTGCAGCGGTCAATCATGGTAACTAGGTATCTGTAGTCGTTTGACGGTGGCAGTGGTCCCACGATGTCAATATGTAAATGTTCGAAGCGCGCGGATTTTTGAAATTCTCCGAGCGGACTGATAACGTGCCTTTGAACTTTCCCGCGCTGGCAACCGATGCATGATTTTGCCCAGAGACCGACTTCTTTGTTCATACTCGGCCAGAAGAACTTTGCTGCCATCAATCTTCTTGTTGTTCTAACACCTGGGTGACTCAGTTCGTGTTGCGCTTTGAAGGCTACAAAACGATAAGTCGCTGGTAGGTACGGACGAATGTTGCCGGTTGACGTTTCGCATATGATAGGTCGTTGACCCCCGGGCAATGTGATGCGTGAGAACTTGAGGTTTGGGTTGGACATGCAGGTCTTCAGCTCTTCATCATCTTCTTGGTCTCGAGCAAGTTGATTGTAGTCGATCGTAGATTGTGATAAGTCGATTTCCTCGATGCGTGATAAGGCGTCAGCTGCTTCGTTCTTATCACCGTGAATATATTGAATCTTCGTACAAAATTGACTTATGTAGTGTAGTTGGCGTTCTCTTCTTGGTGTATCGGTGCTACTTGGTGTTCTGGTTAGCGCGTAAGTTAGAGGTTTGTGGTCGGTGAATATTGTCAGGTCATTGCCCTCGATCAGCCGTCGTAGGTGTTTTACAGCGGTGTACATTGCTAATAATTCGCGGTCGTACACGCTGTAGCGTCGCTGTGTCTCACTCATAGTTTTTGAGTAGAATGCCAGAGGTTTCCACACGTCGTTCACTTTTTGTTGTAGGACGGCGCCGATACTAGTGTTGGATGCGTCGGTAAATAAACAAAGTGGAGCGTTCGGTATCGGGTGAGTGAGCGTTGTTGCTTCGAGTACGCTTTGTCGGCATTTCTCAAAGGCTTGCTCTGCTTCTTGAGACCATTGTATCGGAGATTTATCATTTTTCTTGCTGTTGTGTAGGTACTTATTTAGTTCGTATTGATATTCTGCTTGATGGGGTAAACAGGTGCGGTAAAAGTTGATAATTCCTAGAAATCTTCTTAATTCTTGTACTGTCTGTGGCTTCGGATAGTTGACTATGGCTTGTATTCGTTCTTGAGTGGGGTTGATTCCTTCTGAGGATACTTCGTATCCGAGAAACTCGATGTTTTTCTTATCAAACTCGCACTTGTCGATGTTTAGACTGACGCCGTAGGTATTTAGGCGTTCGAGTACTAATTCTAAGTGCCGACGATGTTCTTCTTTGTTTCTAGAGTGTATCAGCAGGTCGTCAACGAAACAGAATACGATGTCGTCTAGTCCTCGTAGTACTTCGTGCATGAAGCGTTGAAAGGTTTGACCGGAGTTTCTTAGGCCAAACGTCATGCAGTTAAATTCGAAGAGACCGAAAGGTGTTATTATGGCTGTTTTCTGAGCATCTTCTTTCGCTATAGGCACCCAAAAATATGCCATCTTCAGGTCGAGTTTGGAGAAGATTGTTTTGCCATGAAGTTGGTAGGTGAAGTCTTGAATACGAGGTATGGGGTATCGGTCGGGTACGGTGACGGCGTTGAGTCTTCTGTAGTCACCACATACACGTAGTGAACCATCTTTCTTCTTGACTACATGTAGCGGACTGGCCCACGGACTGTTAGACGGCTTGCATATACCCATCTCGATCATGCGTTCGAATTCAAGCTTGGCTGCTTTGTACTTGTCGGGCGGTAGAGGGCGCGGCCGAGAGTAGATTGGCGGTCCGGTTGTTTCGATGTGGTGCGTGACGTTGTGTTTGACTGGAGTTTTCAGTGACATTGGTCTTAGTACATCTGGATATTTCTTCAGCAGGTCGTGGTATGCGTGGTCTCTGTTGATGATGTAGATTGATTCTTCACTGTTATTTACTTGAATGGCGTTCACGCTGAGTTCTGTTACGCGGTCGACGAGTTTTCTTTGGTGTAAGTCGACTAGTAATTTGTGATGTACTAGGAAGTCTGCACCTAGTAACGACGTCTTCACGTCCGCGACGACGAAAGTCCACTTGAAGCTTCTTCGTAAACCTAAGTTGAGCTCGAGTGTGCGCTCACCGTAGGTACGAATTTCCGTGCCGTTGGCCGCGAACAGTTTGTAGGTATTCTCTGCCGGCTTCAAATATTTCTTGTTTCGGGCGGCTAATACGGATATGTCGGCTCCCGTGTCGACAAGAAATCGTTCTCTGTTGATAATGTCGATCACACATAGGCGGTGGGACTTCTGGTTTACATCGACACCCGCCACAGTCGATGTACTTTTTAGTTTCCCTGTTTGGTTTTGGAGCACGGCGATTCACATTTTCGCGCCTCGTTGCCAAATCGGTAGTGATATCGGCACAGCCAATCAGGATCGCCGGGCTTGCGCGCGTTGTTGTGTGCGCGGTGTCTCGATTGCGAGCGGGAGCGGCTACGGTGTGCGGGGTGCGAGCAGGGGCGGCGATTCGTGGAATTTTGTTGATTTCGCAGCTCGGCGAGTTCGAGAGATATTTTTTCTATTTGTTTTGATAACATGCTGATTTGTAGACTTGTCAAGGTATTCTGCTGTACTCCTGATGTATTGGTTGACGGAGGGTTTTCAGTTGTGACTGCGGCGACTGTGGCTGGTTCGAAATGCTCCATCATCTTGTCGGCCATAGCAGCTAGGGTTTCTAGTGCCGACTCGGTGTTTACAGAGAGCACTGCGCGAACTTGTGTAGGCAGATGGTTGAGCCACATAACCTTCAGTGCTTCGTCAGATAGTAGTTTGCCGCTGAGGTCTCTCATCTTACGCAGCAGCTGGCTCGGCTTCTGGTCGCCGAGTTCGAGGCCGCTGAGTAGTTTCTGTAGTTGGCGATGGTCTGACTCCTGGTACGTTGATATTAGTCTTTCTTTGAGCGCGCTGTATTTTCCGCTGGCCGGTGGTTCCAGGATGATGTCGGCGATCTGCTCCAGGTCGCTGCAGCCGAGCAGCGGGACGACGAGGTTGAATTTCTGCTCATCTCCAATTCTACTGGCGGCAACGGCGGCTTCGAACTGCGCGAACCACAGACGCGGTTTTTGGCGCCAAAATGGTGGTAGTCGGGCAGGTAGCGAAATTGTAGCCACGTTGCTCTTCACGGTTGTAACGTCCTGCGAATCGGTGAATTCTTCTGTGGATTTCGACATCTTGCGGGGTTCGGTGTCTTCTTGCTATTGCGATCTTCGAATCTTCGTGGTCTTCGGAGTTTTCTGAGTGTTCGGGTCTTCTAAAGTCTTCTTCGGGGTCACCAATTTGGAGGAATGAGGGTTACTCGTCGTAAAGAAAACAATGATAACGAGGTCAGAAATGCGAGTGATCGAATGTGTATGTATATTTTATTCCCAAAATGCCTTATTTATATTTACAAATTTCGTCTTACAATTATAACTTAGCTAAACTATATTACAAATATTTACACCAATCATAATCTAACAAACGGCGCGCCCTGCCCCGCGGGGTGCGGGCGCGGGACGAAGTTGAACACCTGCACCGAGCTTATAAATACGAGTTGACACGCGTCCTCCGCACGCATTTCGCCGAGCGCCGATGTCGAGTGAAGATACGTGATTCTCTCTGCTGTCCAGTGTCCATGCTGTCGTGATCACGGAAGATGTGCTGTGCTGCGTGGCTTGCCTCATTGCCAAACGCTCTTATCAGAGCGAACTGACGCGTGCGGCGGCGTGGTGTGATATCGATGTTGGCCGCGTCGATATTACGTTGCGTCGCTGGCGCGGAAGCGTCTTTATCAAGACGACGCCTTGTCTCTTACAGTAAGAGACAAGGCGTCGTCTTGATAAAGACGAACGAACGAACAGTAAGAGTCTTACTGTTCTTATTTCTTTGTGGTAGACGCCTGAACGTGTCGTCTTTCTCAAGGCGGTTTCTCTCACTGTCTCTGAGAGGCTCCTCAAAACGTGGTAACGGTGCAGGTACTGGTATTGGTGTATGGTACGGTGTTCATGGTAAGGTACGGTATTCATGGTAAGGTAAGGTAAGGTAAGGTAAAGTGATGAGTATTCTATGTCGCTACAATATGCTCGGTTTTGGACACAGATAATGTAGCTTTCAATGGGTTTAGCCAGCAGGAAAATTGTTTACAAGACCATGCAAATGCACAAAAGATACCTATTATACCTACATCAAAATCAAATAAGTAGTTAAATAGAAGACTTAATAAATAATTAATTTTGATATCAGCAAAATTACAAAATATTTTTTTCTCACGAATTCCGATTCTATGTTATATTTTACGCCTGTACAAGCAGCTACATTAGTGTGGTTTGATATTTTGATAATATTTAAAGCTCTTAACTAACCCGCCGTACAGTGTAGGTACCGTCCGGCTGAATGCCGTAACATAAACTAAATATGTTTCCGCCTTAAACCCATAATACAAGTCGTATTTACCTGCGGCCATCTTTATTTCTTCACTTGGAAGAATATTTACGTTGGCTGCGGCCGGCTTTCAGATTTATTTATGTCAAAGCCGATATTATAGAGTTGTTTACACAGTTGAGATGGATACAGCTATTCAGCACGAAGGTAGGTTTATATTTTTGGATACAATGAAAATGTTGTGTCGGATATAAGTGAAGGTTTTTTTTATTATTGTCATCATCAGATAACTTTCGTGAGACACATTCATATTTATGACTAGTAGTACGGTTTACTCGTTCTTTTAGAGTTCGACTCGCGACCTCGCCGCGTGTTCAGCTCATGATTAAGGGCTCCGTTTGGGTCCGAAACTAGTCGGGCAATCCCGAAAAATGCACGTGAGTAAACCGTAACTAATCATAAATATCATCGGATAAGTCCATAAAAGCCCGCGCTGATTATGCTCCTTCCAATAACAGTATACCAAAATGAAATTATTAGCGTATTGCAGTGAAATATGAAATTACTACGATTAGTTTAGCTCATAATCGGAAATGTATGCACTTGTCATACATTTCTAAATCAGATCTGCATACTAATGTCGTTGACATTAAAATGTAGAACAACCTAATTGGTTTGATAAATCAAATTTAATAAATGTGTTTTAGCTAGTCAGCTGAAATGTTTTTAACTTATTTATATAAATGAAATGATAAACTAAAAGGTTAAACAACTCTGGAAAACTAAACTAGCAAAATAAAACATTAAATAAATATTATTATGCAATAGCTTCCAAAGTTATATCAAAACTGTAAAAATATAGAAATTTTAGATCTTACCTTCAAGTATATTATGATGCATAGCTTGGAATATCTTAGTTATGGCCCAAAACCGTGGTTGGTGTTAGAGGATCATAATATTTCCATAATACATATCAATAATACCGATGATAGCGTTGCCTTTGCCCCACCCGACCCGTCTTGCGCTATAAAGAGGGATTAAAATTGCAGCGATGCAGCTGGCCCGGTCGTCAGCTTAGCACAGGGCTGCTGTGTTCCGGACAACAGGATATCGAGAGCTGCGAGATTTACACGTGTCCATATTTGAACTAAGTTTATTGTAAAATTTTAAACTCGAGTTACATTTAGACTACGGCTATGACTATGAATGGCATGCACTTGTGTCCAAGTCGTATGTCTTGGACACAAGTGCAGGACATTCAGTGTTTATTTTATTGAAAGTGTAAAATATAGTTAAAAACGCGAGGGGATGTCGGGTAATAAAAATAATTAAAACTTGTAGGTACACAGTTCCATCCCTCGCTTTTGTTATATAATAAGTACAAGTATGTCAGTCACATTATACCAAACATCACACCGGTATCATGTCAATGTAGCCGAGTCATAACTCGAGTCGAGCATGTTATCTTAGCAACCCTAACGTAGTGCTTATTCACATAGATCGCGAATTACGGCTCCGACGACGACGTAACAGTGAAAAAACAACTACAAAACTTCAAATAAGCGAGTTTTAAAAACTCCTACAACACGTTTAAAAGTGAAATAATTTTATGAACACGATTTAAATAAAAAAGGTAGCTATGACACCCTGCATGTTAAAAAAGATTAGCCAGTGAGTAATGATCATTTCGCGGCTAACTGCCCAGGGTGGGCCAGGAGTACTTAGGTACTCTTAGGTCATTTGGGGAGGGTCCTGCTGTATATCCCAATCATTAAATAAACTGCTTAATCTGTTAAGTTTCCTGTCTCTGGCATTGACTAGTTCTGCGTAGCCTTTTTCTCAACTACGTTGGGATTAGCCTTCACTCTAACCAGGGGGCTACTCCCTAAGTCCGTCAACGAACTTAGTCGCCCGTCCGAAAGTAGCGCGAAACGTAGGAGTGAACAAAACAAGTGTCAAGTTCAACTTCTCGGACGGGCAAAAACACATCGGTATAATAGTAGGGACAGTTGTCAAATCGTGTTGTCATTCATTCTTAGTTCGGGCCCCGAAATAATTGTATGTCCGCAGGTGATAGGGAGTAGGAAACGCTCGTAACTAAGGCCAAAACCACGGACAAAACACGGAAAATACGGACTTTGTGCTTAGGGAGTAGATCCCCAGATGCGGCTGAATACCAGTATTTTACACGGAGCGACTGCAATCAGACCTTCGCAACCTAGTCATTGGGCAATGCCGATATCCTAAGGTTAGACCGGTTGTCAGGCTTTCGGGCTTCTGACTACCCGTAATGTGAGATGGATACCCGTCGTAGGTATCCATCTCACATCCGGGACCGACGGCTTAACGTGCTCTCCGAGGTACGGAGGGGTTTCGATGTGTAACGAACGGTCACCCATCCACAGACTGGCCGCAGCATGCGCAGCTTAACCTTGCAAATCGTATGAGCCACGAGCAGTGGCGTAGCTATGTAACCAAGAGGGCCCGGGGCAAAAATGAAATAGGGGCCCCATTTAAACTAAACTAAATACTTTGAAGGTGCAAAACTACTTCAACATCAGCTCCTTATCGCCCACTGCAGGGCATAATATAGCAAAGCTATTTACTACCTTTAATTGATTAATCTTTAATTCATTAATCTTTAAAAATAATTTAAAGATTAATAATAATTTAATTGATTAATCTTTAAAAAATTTAATCAATTAAATGTACATAAATTAGTACCTATTTAATCTAAATAACTAAGCGCAATAAACGTGCAATCTTAATATTTAAATAGATAAACAAATAATTACTCTAAAACATAAACAGCGTAAATATAGTACAAAATTGCATTTAGTATAAATAAATTAAGTAAGTAAATATCTACCTTCATACATAGTGCAAGTTTCATTGTTATTCCGAATTAATAAAAACAAAATAATATTAATATATAATTTAATTAATATTTAAAGGATAAATTATAGTATAAACTTTTTAAAATGCTAAACTTCCTTGTAAGGAAATTAAATTAGATGGATAGGTATATTGATATTAATAATTTGTATATTAAGCTTCCTCTCTCCTAATATTTTTGCTGTGCCCGACAGGGTCCATAATGATCTCATATTTTTTTAAGTTACCACCAAATTTACATTGTGGAATGCAATAAACTTATTGAGTATTGAGTACCTACTAAGCATTATGTATAACGCAGCAGATAATTATTTAATCGTAATTCCTACTAATATTATGTGAAAGTTTGTTTGTTTGTCACGCTTTCACGTAAAAGTCGTTGGTTAGGGGCCAAAAAGTTAGTCAACTTTTTTTTATTCTTATTAATTATTATTTCTGTAGAGTTAATTTAAAAAAGAGACCTCAACCTACCACATTTACCTAACGTATGACGTAACTATTTCCTATTATATGAGTTTAAAGCTTTTATATAGGTACGTCATCTTTGGTATATTACGAGTTTAATACAGAGGGAGTCCATATTTTATCGTTTACGAGCAGGTGTAAAGCGAACCCTAATACGCGATGAAGAAAGCCCGTTGACAAATGATTCTGATACATAATGCGGCGGGCGATATGTTGTGTGCAATTTAAAAATAATCTTGTGCTGGCTTTGTTGTCAGGCGAGCTATATTTTCGCACCCTATATATAAATGTAGGCGCGTGTGATAGCTTTTGTTGTTGTTGAAATTACTGTTTTTATGTTCTATAAGTTGTAGTATATACAATTATACCCCATAATCCCATACATAAACGATGGTTATAGGAACAACCTTTAACTCTTGTTTATAAGTAAGGGTGTTAATTATAACGGCTTTCAAGTCTATTGTCATCTCTATTCATTGGCATTCAAATGACAAGGACAGGTATAATTTAATCAGTGTTTAAATGACATTCTTTTTCTATGGCTCGATGTGATTGATCATGTTACTAGCATTATGATCATATTCCTAGGGAGATGCTTATGAAACGCTTTCTTATAAGCACTTTCCGGTATATGATCATATCGCTAGAATTATAATCATACAACGGTTATAACTATTGTGATTATACAATAAGTAACAGGAAACAACACTCAAACACCCCAATTAAAATATCCAGTTAAAATCATGATACATACACTGAAATTTTACTTTTATGTGCATAAATATTGTTTATTTAAGAAAATAGTATTACTTTTAATTGTTACCTGCATTTAAAATTCAGTCTTATGATCTTGGTGGCTCAACTTTGTTATCTGAATTAAAAAGAGATAAGTAAAACGCACTTTTAAAAATAATTTCACGTATTAAAAATGCCTGAAATCGATTCAGTAGCCGATTCTTAACAAACTACTTTCAGGGCTTGCGTTTATTATGTTACAAGTTGTATACTTAAAGCGTCGTTCATGCGCGGCTACCAATAATAGGCATGTTGACAGCATCGATAAATTGCTTATCTAATTAGTCCGCCAGTTAGTTTTGAAAAATGGACACGTATTTTCTCTTTTGTTAAATCTATGAATATTTGGAAAAAAAAACGCATCAAAACTCGAGAGTGGGGGCTAGTGACGTCAGAAGCAAGTAAAAATTGTATTTGCTTGTGACGTTTTGCCAATTTTAAAAGTGTCGTATCTTCGTCAATTTTGGTTTAAGTAACAAAAGAAAAAATACGGTTCAAATATTTTTTGATAATCTAACTGACGGACTAATTAGATTTTTTCAGTCAAATACCCTATTTTAACTAAAACTAACAGGTCAACTAGTGCGTGTTTTATTAACTTTCTGTTTATAATCTTTGCCATGTTATTCTCATTCAGATCCTTAAGAATAAATAATGTGATGTCTCCTACCATTGCACCATAGGTCCATTTAGTTTAATGGAGGTCCGGGGCTCTATCAAGATTGAGCAACGTTGACCTGAATTAGTGCTAGACACTGATATCGATTTCTAGATTCCAGTCTAGCAAATATTTTCATTCAAGAGGAAATTACGTGAATGTTTTACGAAGTTCTGCCGGTCGCCGCACCTGAAAATTAGAACAAACTTCTACAATCTATATAAGCATATAATGAACAAGCACGGGAGATTGTTATACTTATATATATTATCACGATGAAAATATGTGAGGTTCATGAAACATTCAACTTATAAAACCTTTACCCGCTTTTCCTGGCAACGTAGCCATTTAACTTTTTAATTTTCCTGTTCCTCGTACGAATTTTAAGTTATATCGGCTATATTTAAGCCGGTTAGATGCGACCTACAACAACGCGTATCAGATTTTGAATTTTTTCACCAGAAACATGATGACGAAAAAAATATTGAAAAATGAAGCTCCATGTCGCCGATAACTAAGTTTATTTGTCCGTAAAAGCTACGGGCAGTAACTTTTATACTAAACTTGTTAAAACGTGACGGCTCACCAATGTTGAGCACGACTTCACGTAACTACTACCTACGTACGGTACGTACGTACGGTAGTCCGTAATTAGCCTGATGTAAACATCGACACTACCATTAACCCTTTGAAAGTCATCGTGTATTTATGTTCAGGGGTGCATGAGGCCGGAAGTAGACTGCAGTGCAGTCGGGGCCTTGGCAGAATTTATAGCCTGGCCTGGTAGCCGGGGACACAGAGTGATCGCGGCGACTGGCTCGATCCCTAATAAATAACTGCAGCCAACTTTCACAACGTACAAAACGGCACATTGCTAGTTTTTTCGCGGCCAAACTGCATGTGCCGACATTCAATTGATTTAAAATCTTGATTAATAGAATACCTCGCCGGAACACAACCCTAGAATATGGTAATAAATATATTACCATGTTTTGGATCTACTTCTTCAATATCTACCTATTTCAATAAACGTTACATTTTATATGTATTTCTTTCCTTTATAACATGATAATGGTGTCTTTTCCCTCTGTATTTACGAAAGTAAAAGGATATTGTGCTTGCCTCGTTGTTGATATTGTTTTTTTCCGTTTACAAAACTATTATTGTAAGCGCGTTTGATAACATTGGAGGTTATTGTGTATCCTATCGCCTTTATTGGTGTCGCTCTGCCGTCTTATTTTTTTAAGGTTGTGTTGTGAAAATAAACGGCACAGTTCACGTGTAAACCTGGGATGGACCAAAGAGAATAAACTACAAAGATAACAAGATAATCGCGTCCGAAGTTTCCTATTGTAAGTTTAAGTGGACTAAGAGACACGAGTCGGGTGAGACAATTTAATCTTGTCGGCTTCATGGTCCCTTGGACCGGGGGATAGTTTTTAAACGGTTAGAGTTTCTTTGTCATCTATCTAGCGCAAGTCTAATTCGTTTTTAAAAACTTTTAACGACATCGCCGACGGTTAATTAGAAGTACTTCAGTGAGCCTGTTTATTCTGGATCTTTCTTTAACTGTGTAAATGTTAGGTGATTTTTGATAAAATCTTGTATTTACGTTTTGTACTTTTCCTACATGACTACAAACTATTATACCTCATTTAAAACATAACATAAACTCACGCCTGTACTCCCCGAAGGATTGGCAGAGGTGTATAGTACACCCACATTTCGCTGTTTATGTTTACGTCCCATGTAATAGGAGGCGAGCCTATTGCCATCGACCGGGCACAAATCCAGACTCCGGGCTGCTACTGAGAAATTCCACACGGAAAAACCCAATATCACTTTGCCCGACCTGGGGATCGAAACCAAGACTTCATGCTCAGCAGTCGCGCTTGCGACCGCTAGACCAATGAGGCAGTATAATTAAAAATTTCATTAAAAATCTTACATTAACGTCTGCCATATACGGGGTTATTATAACAGTACCTTGTGAGACACTACTATCTAAATAAATCCCCGTTTAATACGTAATTATTGTTATTAAAATATTGTAAAAATAGACAAAGAACAAGAAAATGTTGTCAAAGTTTCTTTCAGTAGCTGTCATGGCTCCAATAACAAATTAGGAGCGTCGAAAACAAAGTGTTCACTCTGTCGAATCGACTTTTCAATCCACGGAAATGACCGCTCATTAATTTTCATAAAAACGGAATATCACTTTATTTATTTATAGGCGGCAAAAATATCTTTGAAATCGTTAAGAACTTATTAGTTACTTTAGAAATATAATTTTAAACCAAGTTAAACTGGCCAGTAAAATACAAAACTACATACAAGTATTTCCTGCGGGGTAGGCAGAGATCAACATCTTAGTAGCAGGAGACATAAATTATTAGCAGTCCCTTCATGTCGAACTGTTGCACACTCTCAGTCACCCATACCCCGGACACTGACTGCGCTTAATGCTCTCCTGGATTCAAACCCAGACCTTGATTTGTTTGGGGATGCATGGAAGACGATTTTGTCGGAATGTATGAAGTATTGTGAGAGGATATTATGAATGTGTTACTTGTGTGTAGTTTGCAGTATCTTTAAGTAGTGTAATTGGTTTCGGCCGTTCTATTTAAAGTAAAAAAATAAAATAAAAATAAAATAAAATAGTGCTTGTTCACGTACAACTCGCGGGTGCGAGCGCGGTCGCGGGCGCGGTGGACTTGGCGAGTTCGTGTTCACATTGCCCGCCAGGCGTTTGCGCGAGTGTGACGTGTTATCAGAGGTTGTAAACATGGACGACGATCTTTTGTTTTTAAACGAAAATTCATTCCTAAAATGGGATTTCATACCTTATACAAAAATAAAGCTGTTTAAAATACCTATAAATATGAATACTTTTATTTACCTTCCATAACAGGAAATAATTCAACAATTTCTTTCCATAACTTATAAAGGACGTTTCTGTTCATATGGTAACGATGTTTGCTTTGCCAAATTGGAGTTCTTGCCTGAATAGATGAAAAACATGCTATGATTTCCAGCGAAAAGTTCAAACGGGTTGATTTTACCTGACGACGCGAGTGAATCGCGCGCTCCGCCGCTAGTTCGACGTGAACACTCGCAAACAACTTCATACGTTTGATATTGTCGCGAGCGCGGCGCACGCTCCCGTCGCGAGTTCGCCCGCTACATAGCCCGCACCTGCGTTTTGTACGTGAACACTTGCATATTGTGCCATATGTTTGATATTTCGCGACCGCGCCCGCCACCGCGCCCGCGAGTTAACGTGAACAAGCACTTAGTCTGACAATGACTTAGGATCACTTTTTCTTATGTGCGGGAGGTAATTATTCCAGTAAGTCTAATTTTATAATTTTATGACGTATTGTTTGGCTTTTTAGAGTTCCGTACCCAAAGGGTAAAACGGGACCCTATTACTAAGACTCCGCTGTTCCTCCGTCTGTCCGCCTGTCACCAGGCTGTATCTCATGAACCGTGATAGTTAGACAGTTGAAATTTTCACAGATGATGGTATTTCTGTTGCCGCTATAACAACAGATACTAAAAAACAATAAAATAAATATTTAAGGGGCTCCCATACAACAAACGTGATTTTTTTGCCGTTTTTATAGATAATATTTCCAGCTTTAGTGGTTTAGGCTCTGCGTTGATGAATCAAATGTCAGTCAGTACCAGTCTCTTTATATATAAGATGGTACGGAACCCTTCGTGCGCGAGTCCGACTCGCAATTGGCCGGTTTTTTTAAGATTTCCTGGTCATACCGAGGGGCACTGACAACTAGCTTTCCCTCTGAAGTACCTACTAATATGTAATACCTTGGTTGTGAGAAATTTGTTTATTTTTAAGTGTGCGTCAGCTTTGACGAAGAAATAAATACTTTTTCTTTCTTTCTATAACTTGTTAACGGAGCGATGTCAAGGATGATTTATTGGATAACAAAATATTTTCTTTCAAGCAGCGGAAGTGTCCTTGCATGAATACATATGAATGCAATCAGTGAGCAAGTTACGGGTATCTGTTACAGCGCTAGATTAGTGAGAACGAAGGGGCCAAACCCCTCGGAGCAGAATGTAGCGGAAAAGAATCCAGCAGGAAACTCTATTAAGTTACAGGGAGACGCTTAGTCGGGAATTAAATTTAGATTGAAACTATCCGCTAAAGTGGCCGCCCGTTTAACTTTACTTTCATGTTTTAAACTATATTAAAATTGATTTCCCGTGGCCAAAGATCCAGTAAATTTGTTGAAGTTTTATTGAGAATCCAATCAGTGTTTCGTTTGTGAATAATATCGGAGCCGAAGCGTGTGGTTTCGCCCACATGCAATTATTTCGCCTATCTTACGGAAACCATATGTTCCCGTGGGCTTTACGTGATTTTGCAATGTTTTTGTTTGTTGGAAGCCTTTGTTAGTCAATGAGGTATATAATCTTAAAAGGATCTCTGTTTTCAGATTAAAATTATAATCTATACCGTGTTCAACGAAAGATGAGTCCTGATACAGCGGTCATTTCGTTAATTGTAGCCGTAGGATACTGCTATCGAAAAAACGTAAACGATACCATCAGAAACCGTAAAATAGTTATTATTACCCATGTTTTTTTACATTTGATAATCTTTGTATGGTAACGAGCGTCAGGATTCACCTTACGTTGAAAAAAGTAAGCAAGAAAAGCTACATCTTTAGTATTCCTAGCCATATTACAGGTCTAGCGCATAACTGAGTCAGCGCCTGAGGTAGCTGCGCGGTGCGGGAGGGTGACAGTTGTCACAAGTTGACGAATCAGTGAGCTCTCGCGTCGCGTCACCACACCCCTCCCGCACTGCGCAGTCTACCTCAGGCACTGACTCGGTGATGCGCTAGACTTGTAGTAAAATTACCTAGTAGGTACTCTGAATAAAATAAAAATTTAATGTTTAAAATCGTTATAATTTCAACAGTTGCTTGAAGTAATCATGTGCCGATCTATTTAATAATGCAGTAGCGTAACCACAGTACAATAGATATCTACCTAATTATCAAAAAGTGGGCCACGGGGCGCGGTGCCAAATGAAATGGAATTTATATTCTGTATTATTGTTGGTTTGCCTTGCTTAAATTTACTGACGATCAATTCCCTTCAGGATGAATAAATATCAAACTAGGCTGTAAAATAAATAGGTACGTGTAATGAACATAGTTAAGGCTGGTCGTCTCAGGTGCATGGGCACACCGCCGCGAGGGAGGCTGATTAATTAGACCCAACGCACAAACCCTTTGAATTATTCGCATATAAACGTTGCAAAGCTTCTTAACGTTGTGCTCCTCAAGATTCTCTGTAGACTCGCTTTTGGCTTATTCTCCAATTAATTAGCGAGTAACTCGCTATACAGTGCGTTTAAATACAAAAATATTGTTTACAACAATATGATTTTATGCTTGTGTTTTGTTTTATTGCAGGAGTTTGTAATAATTAAAACATGTAACTACTTTGTTGCATTTTAACATCGAAATATTTATCGGTAATCAAAAATCATTACTTTTTATAATTACCTCTACCTATGTTTTTTAATTTGTTACAATGGCTTACTAATTATAACTGAACGTTCAATGGAAGGATTACCCCTTATTACAAAAGATGGTTTAAGAAAAATCTAGGTTTTAAAATAGCCCCGTCTCTTTTTGTTATATGACATAAGAAAGTGATGGGTATATTTTAAACCTGGGTATACCTTAGTCTTGGTTTAAACCATCTTTTATAATAAGGGGGATAAGTTTATATTAACAGAACAAACACAGCTGAAAAATTATTGTTTCACAGTTTGTCTCAAAAAAGATAAGATGGTTCTAAATTGTTTGCAGGAATTGCAACTATTCCTACTACTTCGCCAAACGTTACCACGCTATGACTAAAATCACAAAGCTAATATAATGCAAACACGCTAAATAGTGCATCGAGCGCGCTAGAAACACTTAAATCGATTTAGCAATTTTCATTATAAATTAAACATAAAGTTGGGACACTTTTTATTTTATGAACGGGTTAGCACGTCACGGTGCGGTTTAGCATAATAATGGCACAATATTGAAGCAATATAAAGTGCTCGTGGCGAGGTGCTCTCGCCCTGATATTCAACAACTTTTAGACCTTTGCGTCAAAGAGTCCGCGGTTTCTTTGAAGTCATGTGCAACTGGGGCATTGTTACCGGCGATGCGATGCCGATTTCTTGTAAGACTTGAAGTCGGTTTGGGTTTTAATAAATTACTATTTGCTTTAACTTTGTACACGTATTTTGTAGAAACATTTTATATCCTTACCTAGATCGTTAATACTTTCGTTCTGTGTACTGTGCACTTATGTTTATAGGAATAAATAAATAAAAATTATATCCTCCTTCTCTACCCGTGGATGTAGAAAAAAGCGAATGAGAGACTATGCAGCTCATTTCTGTCCTACTGGTGGGCATTTATCACTTATAAAATTAGATGCGTTTGGGTCTAGTCCACCACACTGGCACAGTAGATATATGTATATGCTAAAGCAGTACCTCAACTTACTATAATCGCCTGAATTGAAACACTCACACAGACACGCACTGTAAACTGAGTAGTTTTTTGTTTTTGTATGTGACTGTATTCCGAACTTACCTTAGGCCCTTGTCCCACCGCGAACGATGAGCGAGCAGCGAATAGAGCTAGAAGCTAGAAACGAGTTGGCGAGCAGCGAGAAGCGAGTGTGTAGTTCCGATAGTTTTGTCGCTGGGCTATAAGCGAGTGTGCGAGTGCGACGGGCGATTACTCGCACCACTCGCAAATGATCGCTGGTTGGTCTCTCGACATGAGTTCTGACTGCCAAGCGAGCATCGCTGAGCGAGTATTATTTTTGATAGATCTTGTCGCTCAGCAACAACCTAGTGGAGCGAGTCCTCGACGGCAGTGTGAACAGTCAGCGATCAGCTATTAATATATGCATCTCTTTTGTTTACACGGAATGTATATCTATTGTACGTTTCTTGAGCGAGAAAATAGCCGACAGTTAGTCGCTTCCTCGCCGGTGGTGGGACAACTGCCTTAGAAGTCTTCTTGTTGCATCTGTGTGTTTCAATTCGGACGATTGTATGTAGGTGGTTGAAGTACTGCTTTAGCTTATATACCTATATTCTGTGACACTGGCCTTGTGCAGGTAGGCGGATTATACACACCAGCGAGTTTTTTTTAATGGACTGTAGCGTCCCTAAATTCACTTTAATCAGGGAAGCACAACGCTAAATATAAAACAACTACCTATTTTTCAAATAATTCCTTTGTTAGGAGATGTCAATTACACGAAACACAATTTGGGAGAATTGTAAAGTGGGTAATGTTTGTTTAACTTATCAAGTACTGTAATTATAGACACAATAGATAAACAATGGCACTGACGATCGGGATCGTCGGGCGGGCCGCTAGCGGTTAAGTCTTTCTTCCCTGAATACGGTATAGTCCGCACGTAACATAAATCGAGGCTAAAAACTAAGTGCTAATTCCTGATAAATTTCTATCACCACACGTTAACAGTATTTAGCAGTTAGGTCATGATTGAGTAACAAATATTAGTCTGTCTGCGTGAATCCACATTTCGGTTTACATTTCTACGTTCTACACATTGTTGACCAGTCAGTCGGTCATCAACCTATGCCCAGCGGGGCAGCGTGTTGGTACCATGTACTGCTTAGGTTTTCTTTTTTAATTAGATTTTTTTAAATGAACTTTGCCCCACACTAGGGTTTCTCCAGTATCGTGGGTGCGTGTACAGACACAAATCTTCACATGCACTAACGCCCAGACCCGGAACAATTATTTATCTGTAGGCTATGCAAATACTTGTTTCGTACGGGAATCGAACCTACGACCCGTAGCGCAAAAGCCAATCGCTCAGCTACTGTACCAGACGTGTCGTCAAACTGCTTAGGTTCAATTATATTATTGTTTTAGTATTATTCTTGTTCAAATCAGTGCTTGGGAAGTTTGTATACCTGTCCTATATTGTTACTATTTTAGTATAATCATCTTGAAGTAGCAGAAAGAGTCCTAAGTAGGCTTGCCAACTGTCCCGCGAGAGCCGGGATGTCCCGTTTCTAGAGCTTTAGAAGATGCGTCCCGCAAAAGACGTGTGCGGGATGCCAATTGTCCCGTTTTATTGTACCTACGGCTAAACCTTCGGGCAGAAGTCGGAATTTAGTGAACGCACGTTTTGTTTAACTAGTTGTATGAAAACAAAAGTAAAAATATTAAAAAGCCAAAGTAAAACATTCAATAAAACTATTTAAAATAATTTGTGTTCTATTTAAAATATTTTTCGCCTTCCTATACTTTTTTTTTTTTTTTTTTTAAACTTTGCCCCACACTAAAATTTCTCTTGTATCGTGGGTGCGTTTACAGACACAAATCTCACAAACAAACGCCCAGACCCGAAACAACCATCTGTAGGCCATACAAATTTTTGTTCCGTGTGGGAATCGAACCCACGACCCGTAGCGCAGCAGCCAATCGCTTAGCCACTGCACCAAACGTGTCGTCAACAGTTTAGAACAAGTTTTAGAACTTTGACAGTTGGGTCCCGCTTTTTTTTGCCACGTCCCGCATTTTGATTGCCAAAGTCCCGGTAAATTCATACATTGAGGTTGGTAAGCCTAGTCTTAAGGCCAGTAATCGTGTAATGGTTTTAAAATAAATGAAATGGAAAAGTTAAATTAATTATTCTTATGAACGATGGGCTGCAAAACTTTGCCTGTCTACTTATTTTTCTTGGCCATAAACTGTCTGAAACTGAAAGATCTGGATCAGCTTAGGTCGAATGAATGCGATTACTTTATTAAGGGGAGCCTAGTTTTATAGTTTTTTTTTCACGGTAACCTCTCTTGGTCTGACTCTATGTTCAATAAATCGAACACTCAATACATCGAGTGTTCAAAATATCGAATGTTTGTTTGATCGAACGTTTAAAATATCGAATGTTTGTTTCATTGAACGTTCAACGCATCTCATATTCATTATATCGAAATATTAACATACTGACTACTTATTATATTGAATATTAGTATACAAAAATTACGGCTATGTCGAAGAAAAACGCAGCTTAATTTTTTTTTGTTTGTTAGTTATTAATTAAATTAAATGTCGTGTTGGCCCTGAGGTTACAGACCCACTTGTTCTATGCACCGGGTTGTGGGATCAAACCCATGCAAGTGTTTTTAAATATTCAATGTAATAAGTAATCAGTATGTTAATATTTCGATATAATGAATATGCGATACGATGAACGTTCAATGAAACACACATTCGATATTTTGAACGTTCGATCAAACAAACATTCGATATTTTGAACACTCGATGTATTGAGTGTTCGATTTATTGAATGTTCGATTTATTAACCATTCGATGAAATGAACGTTCGACTATTTGAACATTCGATACATAGTGTTCGATTAATTGATATTCGATGTTTTGGCATTCGATATGGCGTAGTACGTGGCGTCAAAATGTGGGGAACAGCTGTTTTTTTTTCGCGATTTCAAGTTTAGTCCCATAGTAAAAGTTGTTCATAATGATAAGTACAATGACCCCTTAAGAACTTGTACACTTATTTATGTTACATCTTGTATATGGATACCTATACAAAAAAATATCCACTAGAAGTACCTACTAGGGCGCATTAAAAGAGTTTTCACAAGTTATCAGGGGAATAACACGATTTCATAATAACACGAATACGCGGCTTCGGATATTTCCCATTTTGGAAAAGTTTTCAGCCCAGCAGTGTTCCGGGAAAAGCTGATTAACTGTATTTGGAATAAATATATTATGTATTTGTTTGCCTCGGGGCAGGACCAAATACCGAATACGTGACAGTAATGAGTATGTACTTATGCTTTCCGACGACAAACGCTCTCGCGCCCAGCAATTGAGGTCACCAAAAGCTTTAATAACCTTTGTTTAACATGTACGGCTAAAAAAACAGGGACGCATACATAATATATGTCCCAGTAAAATATGCTGAATTGACGCGAGCCGATCGTCCTCGTAATTTGAAAGCAATGAAATGAATTGGTATCGTAATAAAAACCTTAGTTCATTATCGACAGTAGGTTTCGCTCTCAATCCTGCTCGTTACCAAGACATAGCTTCATGAATAATGTACCACGAATAATGTAACTCCACGAAATATCTACTTGCATGTTTTAAACGCTGAGAATTTCTCCTTTTGATATTCGTTTGAATTGAGAACGATTTGAATGTGTTATGTGTAAGTGATGACTAGGATATATATATATTTACATTTCACTTTGTTAAACGAGAGTATAGTGTATTGGTTGTGAAGAATGTGTATTTTAAATTTCAAAATAAGTGGAATTACATGTCAAAATTACTGAAAAACGTTTTCTTTTTAGTAAAACATCATTGCTGAAACCATACAATAATTACGTACTGAAACACCTTTACACTTTTTTACGGTCTGTGGACTCTGAGAAGAAATATTTATTTACACAAACAATATTTACATAATTACAAATAAAAGATAAAGAAAAATATATCCTAACAAAACTAACCGAACTTCACACTAATTTGCTTTTTCCATATTTAGACAAAACCAAGCACCTACAATTGATTGAGACTTTTTTTAACAAGCTTTTGTTAGCATTCTATTGATAAATAGACTTTCAAACCGATTAAGAAGAAAAATAGGGTGGACAGACTAACTTAAATGAAGTTAGAAGTTGAACTCTGGAACTAAAACAAAACCTGCTGTTTGTAGTTGTAAGTATAAAGTCCCTCTCTTAGTTGGTACCCGTAGGATTTCTCGGTATTTTGTAAGAAAAACGTTATAATATACGTATTTTATAGTTACATTTTAAAGTGGAATTTCCGGCATATCCGTACCTAGAACGTAAGTTCTTTAGTTCTGTGTACTGTACACTTATGTTTAAAGGAATAAATAATTAAAATATGTAAAGATGATATCCTTCTCTACCCGTGGGTGTTCATACAAAAGGCGAATGAGAGACTATGCAGCCCATTTCTGTCCTATTGCTGGAACAGACTAGTCCACTACGCTGGCCTAGTGTGGGTTTTGCGGACTACACAAACCAGCGAGTTTTTTTAATGGACTGTAGCGTCCTCTCATTCGCTAATAACGAAATAATTTGCTAACCGTGGTTATTATTCCTGAATGACCATCAATTTAGCAGTAAATGTTTGCCGGCTAATAATAATATGATGATCGTACTTTTTATAACAAATATCAAATATCTATGTGTTCTAGAAAAGGGAACGTAACTTGTCCACTCAGAGTGACACTTCTCGAACACACCCTACATTTTCTATTCGCGTACAACAATGAAAACCGTGTAAGTTGGGCGTGTAAGTAAATATGAATGATTATAGGGACACTGTCGAGGTGGGGTTATATCGGTGAGACACCACACGGCCGTGGGGAGGTCACAAGTCGTTTATTTCAATAAGACAGGCTTACCTGCCACCTTGCTCGACCCTTTCCCTCGTGACGCCCTGTGACTTATGAGCTTTATTTATATTAATTAACGAGAAATTTATTAGAGCTTGCAGCAGCGCTGGTAATCTTAATGTACGTAATGGTCAGAAGATTTTGCATGATTTAATTATTTTCGTTTTATGCTCAACCTAATTTACGTTATAGAGTTCCACAGGGCTGTACAAATATGTTGTATTTTATGTAGAATTATTGTTGCTTGATAGCAACTACGTATTAACTTAATAATAAAAGAAACATTTGTAAACAAAATGTGTACCATATTTAAAAAAATAAAAACGTTAACAAGGTACTCAGTTTTCACTTGTCGCGCGGAGTAAATAGATCGAAACTTGTTAAACTTTTTTTAAATGTGTCGACGGACGAACGGGCTAATGGAAAGATCCTGCGAGGGTTCGTCGACACGTTGAACGAGGTCAAGCTCTTGTTTTTAAAGCAATTTCGCGATCAAAGTCCTCACCTCCATAAAAGGAACTGCAAACATTGAAGCAATAATCGATTTAATGAAAGGGGAATCGAAGGGTCCCGTAGGTTTGCGTTTCTAAATTTACGACTACCTCTAGCATTTAATTGGAATTTCGTGCCGCAATAAAAACGACTTGATGACCTAAAGATTAAA
The DNA here is from genome assembly GCA_905220435.1 of Amphipyra tragopoginis. NCBI lineage: Eukaryota > Metazoa > Arthropoda > Insecta > Lepidoptera > Noctuidae > Amphipyra > Amphipyra tragopoginis. Next base: position 17,467,492 of record HG991997.1, read on the forward strand.
ATGGGAACTCTTTAAAATGAAACTGAATGCTAAATGGCTCGCGATCTCACGTTTACAAATGATGCTTTTACTTCAGACTCGCTCGGATACATGGATAGGTCGAGACTTATTTAAATAAAAGCAAATAACTCCAAGTTGCGCGAGTTTTACGTTTGTCAGCTTACAGCATTAACTTGCAAGGTATCAGATAAGTTCTCGAGACGTAAGATGAGTACAAGTATTAAAAACAAAGTATTAACAATAATGGATTGAATTAAACTCTCATCTATATAAATAAAAAGAAAAGTCCTGACTGACTGATTGATTGACTCATCAACGCCCAGCCCAAACCCTTGGACCTAGAAAGCTGAAATTTTGTACAGAGGTTCCCTTTATAATGTAGACAAGGATAAGGACGGATCTTTTGAAATTCAACCCCTAAGGGAGTTAAATAGGGGATGAAAATTTGTATGGAAAATCGTCACTTAACGGGTTCAAAATTTCGCGCAAGCGAAGCTGCGGGCAAAAGCTAGTGATACAATATTACGAAGGGCAGTTCAGACTACGCTATACTATTCCGACCGACGGGGTAGAAGTGAGGCTGGGTTGGGACCGGAGAATCATACGATATAGCTCTGAGAATCGCTCACGTTTATCGCGTACAGCAAGCCAATACTTTATAGCATAGCGTTGTGTGAACGTCTTCATATAAAATGTATGCTGAGCGATATCGCTGTGCTATACACTCTATACAGTATTTGCTATAAGCTATACAGGGTGTAAACGAATTCGTGTAATTCCTTCAAACCGCGAGACCTACTGGTGACACTGATTGACCCTGGATAGGTTTTTTCAGAATCAACAAAAAAATGTTTAAAAAAAATGAACCATCGTATTCTGTATCTGAGTAATTTTAGCGTCCCAAGTTAACTGATTGTATGGAGCGATATCGGACTAGTCGTGCCCGTCAGCTGTGACGCCGTGCCTTTATTCATTTATACACGGCATCGAAATTTTCTATCACATAAAAAAAATGTTTGGGAAAAAAGAAACTTTTTTTTATTTTAAATCAGTGTGGAAGTGGTAAAAATTAAAGTTATTTTAAGAACTGCAGCAGTAGTGCGTATTTGTTTTGGTGATTACCTAGGCACCATGTCAACCATGTTGAAAGAAGAGACTTAAACTTTATCCGTTGCTTCGCAAATCGATATAAGAAAAATCAGCCAAGTACGAGTCGGAATCGCGCACCGAGGGTTCCGTACCTTGGAAAGAAACGTATTAAAAGTTATTTAGTCTGGTTTCTAAAAAACTCTGCTGCCTTTAAGCAGCATTTTATTTTTCCTGTAATATTTACATGACTAAGCGGCTTAAATAAAAATAAACATATCATTTTATAATAAGCAAATAAAGCCCTATATGTAACCCCATTTTATAATTACAACCCCCAAGTTTGGTCCCCATTGCACTAAAATTATTTTAAGCATTATTTAAAACTATTATTCCGAATTTCAAATCGATAGCACGAGTAGTTCCCGACATAAGCAGCTGTGACAGACAAACGGACCAACGAACTTTTTTTTTACTATTTTGGTACAGAACACTAAAAATAACAAAACCGCAATCTTTACAACGGAAATGTTTTGTTAAACGATTCTTAGTATTGTTGCGCTTCACAATGGAACTGTTCGTGACTTATAAATTTTGTCTATAAAAGAATTTTCCTGTACGTCTGGACAACGATAGTAAGGAAACTAGGAACGGAACTAATTTTTTTAAAGAAATGAAATGAACATTCACCACAAAGAGCCGGATAATAAAATAAAGGTTCTTTCCCTCTCTCGTAAATCTTTCTAACCAACGAATAGAATAGGGAACGAAAATGGTACAATCTTTAACTTTCTGACAGTTTAATAAGATAATAAAAATATAACCAGGAGAAAAGAATTAATATCTCCACACTTTTCGCAGTTTACTTAGATTTGAGTTCTGAAATCCAACAAAAACAATCTTTCAATCTTTTTATGAAACTTCAACTGGAATGTTTTTTTAAACTTTTTTGTCCTAAAGTGCGTTGTAAGCGTGTATCTACTTATATCATCAAGATTTTAGGCGTGATACCCCGAGAAAATTATGTTGGAAGCTATAATGTGAAGTAAGTTGCAGGTAGCTTTTACCCTAAAGGCTTGGGGTGTTACCTACCGCACACTTTCGTCGTAACTTAAGATCCCATTGAATTTCCTCGAGTTTTCTCCGCAAAACCAGATTTGAGAAGAACCGCCTTTTGTTGGTCTTTGTTGACATTCAGATAACTTCGAAGATTTGGAATTGCCTTTTTTGTTTGTTTATATAATGTAAAAACTATAAATCAGAGAACTTTTTTTTTAAATTTTGGACCCGCATCAGTTTGTTTTACACACAGGGACAACAGTCTGTCAACGATTATAATAATCGAAAGACCAAATGTAATGGAGAATGGAAAATAATACTACTCGTATTATAGTTATATTACCGGAAAATGACATTAATACATTTAAAAGTGATTGCTCAAAATAATCGGAGCCAGAAACGTAAAAATAGAACACAGAGTACACAAACAGCTTCTAGTTGGAACGTTAGTGTGCGCACACATCGGAAGCTGCTGTGTGCTCTGGGTGCGGCCGGCACAGTCGGAAGTGTGTAGTTATGTGAGTAAACTAACGCGGACTAGATAGGTTCCAAAGTATCCATCGTGATAACGATATTCGTTCGAAAAACGTATTTGCTTTGAAGGGAATTGCAAGTTAATTTATTATGCTGTGATATCTTTTAGTCAGTGTACAGTCTATTGCTATACTTAAGCCTCTGGTCACCAGGATATACTATACAAGTAGTTTGGAAACCTTGGAGCTAGCTTCGTTGCACTGGTGACATGCCTGCCTCTTTTCTGGAGTATTTAGGTTGCCCAATTGAATGGTTATTACGCTGTCTATAGGTAATCAAAGCCTTGTTGGTCAGCGCCAAGATGAACCACAAATAGGGTAGTTGAGTCAAATATGGATATTTACGTGACTCTCTGCTGGTCCCCTCAACATTGATCAGGGAGAAATCTGGTTCCATTGTTTTGAGTACTAATCTTATTTTAAGAAAGACTGTATCATATCGTTATGGGTCCAAACATTGCACGAAACATACGCAATCATTGAGCTCAACCGTGTATATCTGACATTGTGAAACAAACGCGTCAGATTATGCGCGTATAATATCCGTTAAATTAACCTTATGTGAGACACACTACTTCCGCGTGCGTTGATGGGATTGACTTGCGAGTGTGTTTCGTGTGTAAGATAATCAGACCATTACTGTCTACTGGTCACGGGCCGCTTTTCAAAGCGAGAAAAGTTTACCACGCTACTCTGGGGACCTACTCCCTAAGTCCGTCAACGGAGTTAGTCGCCCGTCCGAAAGTAGCCCGAAACGTAGGAGTGAACAAAACAAGTGTCAAGTTCAACTTTTCGGACGGGCAAAAAAACATCGGTAGTAGGGACAAAGTGTCAAATCGTGTTGTCATTCATTCTTAGTTCGGGCCCCGAAATAATCGTATGTCTGTAGGTGATAGGGAATAGGAAGCGCTCGTAACTAAGTCCGAAACCACGGACTTCGTGCTTAGGGAGTAGACCCTTTGGTTCGGGTTGGCGGACTACACATAGGTACCATCAATAACTGATTTTTGTTTTGCAACTCTCTCAGGTGCCCATGTTTCCTCACGATGTTTTCCTTCAACATATTCTAATCGGTTTTTCGTGTATATAAGATAATAATTACTGATAATAAATACTGTATTATGTAATAAATTTCGAGATCTTGTTTGTAGCCTTCCTCAGATTGTGTTGAGTATTGACTTGATCAACCTGATACGTGAATGTGAGTATTTTACTCGGGACCAGGGGGTACTGCACGGGGAATTGCAGACGTCAGAATCTACAATACAATTAGTAGGTAAAACTGTGATTCGAAGTTTGAACCAGTTTTCAGGTCTTACCATTTCCAGGGTTTAGGTTGTTTGTGTCTAACTGCAGTAGATATTGGCATGACAACCTTGGTTGATGGTTACTTTGGGACAAGGAGGGTCTTGATGTGAAATGAATGGTCCCCCATCCAAGGCTTGACCCCAATAACATTTCTTTACCAAACGCCCCTCATTCATTATATTTCGGGTACTTTTTACTTCCACTGGAAATCGTACGTGTCGGGAACTTCGTGGAGTGAGCGCCATCTGTTGTCCGCCACCTAACTAACCGTGACGTCAACATCGGACCACCACTGCTCGTTGGAGGGAGGAGACCGGCTCACTCGGTGCGCCCGGAGGATTGCTTCTTGGACCGTACGACGGAACACTCGTCTAGAGTATTCTGTGTAGATTAGCTGAAGAAGTCTGATCTTTTATATCTGACTAGCTTGTCCTTATTTCATGATCTTGTAATAATTATCTAAAGTATTATATTGTGATCTAGTTCATGTTACTAATACTAACCCAAATACAAGTACTCTCAGTGGTGGAGAGTCTATGTTGGTTTTATTTACTACATTTACCTTGCTCACAATCCTGACATACCAATATTAGCGATAACTGTAATGATAGAATCACTCCTTAACGATTAAATTGTAGTGTCGCTAACATACGAATATCTAGTGCCCTATAAAAAAACATTCCATACAATACAAAATGTAAGAACCAAAAACATGTGACGTTAGACTAGCAGTACCGACAAAGAAGTCAAGTACTATTGCGTTGCATGCTATAAAATGGTAATCCAGGTTATGATTGGCACTAGTAAAATTTTCACAGCTCCCGTGTCGGTCGGCTGGCTGGCGCGCCGCGATAGGTCAGTTTAATCGGATTCTTTATTCATGAGACCACCACCACTGCACCAACGCTGTATTCAAAATTACACTTCGCATATTAACTGGAATTAACACTAGTTTATAATATTGGAGCGACTGTTAAATTTATGCACACAATTTGACGAACCCATTATACCCTACATTAACCAATGTGTAAATTTCTAGTCAAGTAATTAAATGTATGTGCATAATAATTTGCTCTGTTTGCCTACTTCACTCGAGATATAAGATAATCGTCGATTCAAAGCAATGCATTCGAGATTAGGCGCGGAACGTGCGCTGTGTGCATCATCGGTGTGGAGCGTGAGAGTTAATTTTAAGTCTCAGTTACCCTCAGCTACAAGCACCGCTTAACTTTAGACTTATAAAACAATAAAATATTTAAAGACAAGTGTGTCAAATTGTCTTATAAATTGCATTTCTAATTATCGTTTCAGCTTTGTGATCAATTGTAAGGAAACGATTAGGATGGTTTTCAGGTTGCAGCGCCAAACGCATCAATAATGTCATTTATCTGCAGACATGTACATAATGTAGGCTCGGGGCAGCCAGTAGATGTGGTCCGATTTACTTCAATTTGAGCCCATGTCGTGTGGCGATGCGGTGGAAGCTGAAAATTTAATGCCACGGGCCTCTCGTTACTCTGTGTCAATGTTCGGCACCCTGTACATATGAAGGTATATTTATATTGCTACTTTGGCCTTTACGGATACCTCGAGAGTCGGGAGAACGTATTGCATTTTCTATGTAGTGAATTAATAGTCAATGTGTGGTATGGAAGTCTGCGTTGTAATCTTCGTGAGGTTTTGTTTCAGACGTACTTGTACGTGACGGCCTGCGCTCGCGTTGTTGCGCTTCATACTTTATGCAGGGTTGTTTTTGTTTTATAAATATGAGGTGAGCTTACTCAATATTATCTTAAAGACGAAATGCAATCTCATATTTCTATGTTTTATGATGAATACAAACAATATGTATCGTACTACACCTGTTAAACCAAACAATAACATTAAATTAACTATTGTCAGTAAAAACAACCTTCTAATTGGGTTTTTAACATCCACCAGTACCTCAAAACTCACTATCAATTAACTAAACTGAATTCGTAGATAAAGTTATAATGAAATTTTCGAACTTCGAATTGAAACGTTTGATATTTAACAAGCCTTTAAATTAGTCAGTCACTCACAACTAACAATCGCAAATGGATTTTATGATGCCAAATTGTTTTACTTATTCAGTAAAGAAAATTAATCAATTATTTTGTTGTTTTAGGTAAGGCGTAAACTCAGAACATTGTTATTATCTCATTTCTGTTTGTTTTTCTTTTTTCTAATGTTGATGTCCCTGTTTCGTTTATTTATTTTATACCCATTTTTAACACTTTACCATGGATCCTTCAAGATGCTGGCAGTAAAATGAACGAAATTACATTAAAAAAAAACAATTAAAACGATATAGGTCCATGATATCATAGTAGTTTAAGAAACTGTTATGTACATAAGGGTTATTAAAACATGAGTAATGTGTGAGTTAAAATTAAATGTTCTGTAATTGCAATAAAATTCGAATTAGCGGTAAAAAACACGTGTCGATATGCACGCGTCGCGCAGAAATCTGTGTCGGCACTATAACGAGGCGCAGAGCAGGACTGAAAACTGCCAAGTTTTCACAAAACTGCCCTGAAACTTATGTAAATGGATCAATTTTCTTAGATGTTTCAAAATATTGTTCGAGACCCACTGAGGTTAGAGCAATTGAAATGAAAGAAACCGCGAATAAAATTATTCCAAGTCAGGAAAAAAAGGAAAAAAAAATGTGCGTTGTCTTTACGTGAAGGTCGAAATCTTTTCAAAAATTACGGACCGTCTCCTAGGAACATTTTCCTGTCACCACAAAGGTTAGGTAGCTGTCTTAACTGTCTCATCTCAAATTACCACCCTGTATAAAAATTTATCGAACTTTACTATTTTATTACAGTTACCATAAACATTATAATCACTCAAAAATAACAAACTGCTCCAAAATGCTCAGTAAACAGCCCGACCTACATGCTGAACTGGAGTCACGTGGTCTTTCAGAAACGAATAAACAACCCGGTGAGTCAGGGTCCCAGCAGCTGCCGGCAGGTGCCGATAAACTTTCTCTCTCGTTGGTACCTGGAAGACATTTTTGTTGCACTCATTTAAAAAATCCATATTCATGTCAGGTAATTATTTGAAACCGTCGTATTCGTCTGGTTTTTTGCTTATATTTTCAATTTTTTTTTTGTTTTTTAGAAATCGTTGCCCCACATTAAGATTTTTCTTGTACGAGTATCGTGGGTGCGTTTACAGACACAAATCTCACATACACAAACGCCCAGACACGAAACAACCATCTGTAGGCTATACAAATTTTTGTTCCGTGTGGGAATCGAACCCACGACCCGTAGCGCAGAAGCTAATCGCTTAGCCACTGCACCAAACGTGTCGTCAAACTTTTGTCGTCAAAATTTGCTTTAAAACAGTCATTGGTGATACTTTAAGTGGCCTGCGGATTAGTACCCCCTTTCCGACTAACCTGGTATTTATTTAATTTCTATACTACGGATAATAACTACTCCACTTGGAACAATTATTTAATTATATTTAATTACGTTGATTTTATGATAAATGATATTTATTTCTGTAAATAAATCTGTTACAGACACTTTTACAAGTCAACTTTATATGTTTTTTTAAGACTAGATGGAGCCGGCATTTCCTATCTGACTAGCTCTGAGAAGAAAAGCCGAAACAAACTCAGAGGTCAAGGTCTCTTTTAAAGTCCAGACATTGTAGTATCAAAAACTATGCGAGTGTAACAATGTAGGGCAACGTCTGGAATGGCCTTTTGAGGAAAGAGCCATAACAGCTTTGAGTCGACCTGTCTGACTGACGGTACGCATGCATCAGTCATCGTGTAGCTCAACCTTATTTTAGGGAGCTCAACGACCCGACGCACGACGCCACCAATCAGCAAGACATTTTGTGGATTGATTTAAATGATGGCGTTGTACTCTAGGTATTATGCCAAATTAGCGTTAGAAACTACGAAATGCATTTGAAATAGGTCCAACTTCAACTTACATCATAAGTTTAGCAAAATGGAAGGCAAGGCACAGATTGGGGTGATAAAAAATAAATAAAAATAAGGATAAGAAGTTTTATTAAAAGTTGTTTAAACGCGTAAGCATTAGAATTTTGCAGTCCTTTTCCGATTCGGATTTAAAAGTAAAATCTACAAAATGAGTCGAAAGCTTCAAATCATCAAGTTTACAAAAAGGAGAATGAAGAACGAAAAAAGCCTATTTTGCCCTTCCAGCCGGGAGGCAATGTTCATCGATATTTCCAACTGCTTTTTTGTTTCTACCTTCCTGTATAGACTCCTGCTGTCGTCACTCCCATCCATTCGTCTCGCTTGTCTAGCCACATACAAGCGTACATATTCATATTATGTAACGTGCAATTGTTAGAGTACCTATTATAGGAGCTTATTGCTAAAACTTAATTCTGAATTAGTATTCCAAAACAAAATTTTGATTTATGTTATCGTTAGCGGGTAACTTTGTGCAATGTTGACAAAGGAAGGTAGTCGTCGATAAGGATCAACGCATCGGGTGATGCTTTATAGGCGGTGGTCATTCGACGAAGCGGAGACCGGTCACGATCCACTGAGCCCTCCCGTCGTAGAGCCGATCGTCTCTTCAGACTCCGTAGTCACACCGATAATTCAGCCCTCATGAAGCTGTCTTCCCCGCCTAAGTCCCCGCCAGCAACGCCCTAAACCGAGGTCCGAGTCCCACAAGGGGTCGCCCTTAGTGCTGTTGTTGCAGGTAGTCATGATGTTAGTGTAGTACAAGTAGTTAGCTTGATTAAGTATTTTACTTCCCCCCCATTGGCTGGAGACCCTTCAGGTCTCGCGGTTACGTAGAAACGGTGCCCTAGGACAATCTACAGCAGTACAATTGAAAAAAAAACGAAGCGTAGCATTCTGTGTTCATTAGCTGAAGAAGTCTGACCTTATATGGATATCTGACTTGCTTGTCCTTATTTTCTGATCTAGTATATTTGTGTAAAGTATTATATTGTGATCTAGTTCATGTTAACCCAAATACTCTCAGTGGTGAAGAGATGTTGGTTTTATTTACTACATTTACCTTGCTCGCAATCCTAACATACCGATATTAGCCATAACTGTAGTGATAGAATCACCCCTTCACAATTCTGTTGTTGTGTCTTTTACAGTTATCCGTTAGTAATATACAAGCGACGTATAGTAACGTTAATACTTATACTCGTACCTTTTAAATAAAGTTTCTTAAACACAAACAAATTCAAGTACACCTTAACATTTCTGATTTGTAAAACGTCATTGTAGTAACATTTTAAATAGAAAAAAACATCAGTACAATCATTTATTTAATTTCAAGTCATCCTGTACTTATAAAATGCCAAAGTATAGGCCAAACTCAAGGCACTCTAGATTTTTTATAACAATTCTTACGTGGTAACTAAACGTTCGTTTTTTTTGTAAATTCTTCTTCTTTCCAAATCTGAGAGAAACGTTAGCGCAAATTTCCTGAGGTGAAAGTAAATGAAGAAGTGCGCGGAACCCAACACTCGCTATTGTCTCTTTGGCACTCACTTTACGGGCTAATTGATTCCCTTTCATGCAGCGCCGAACAAGAAAACGCTGTTAAGATTTCTGTGCATTGTTCGTTAATTGAACGTGTTCCTGGTGCAATGCCTTTAACGTTCCGTGCACCGTACACCGCAGCTGATTGGGTGAATGTTTTTAATATAAAATTGACATAGCAATTCTATTTATTATGCATTTACGTGGGATCATATTTTAGATTACGTGTGTTACATCATGAATCGATCAGTTTGGAAACAGTTAAAACAATATTAATTGTTTATCAATTAACTATGTAATTGGCAGGTTTATGAATTGGAGAGTATATTAGGTATATATTTAGGTAAATAAAATAAAACTTTATACCTAATTATGGAAGACTCCGTTGAACGTGGTGATGTTATTTATCACTAGTTCAAAATAAAATGGATGGTCAGCTTTAAACGATTTTTTTGGCGAACCCATTAAAGAACTTCCTGGTTCCCCGTAGATATCTGAAACACATGAACACAACATTATTTTTCTTAAGTGCTTATGCGTGGACGATGGATGTGCGTGTACGATACGTAGGCCAAATTAAAGATGATTAAATACTGTTGTTTGAATTCCACTCGCAGTTGACAAAGACCGACAGTTCACTTCTAAAATGAAAGAATCTTACAGGTAAAAGCGGCCGCCTCTGTGCCTTCTTCATCCACATCAACGTACGCTTTTTGAATGGCAGAGCCAATAAATATATTGGATATTTCTTTTAACATATTGTCCAGTCGGGCTTCATTTGGATTGAATATTTTTTCAATGTTCATCTAAAATATTTTAAATGGGCTAAGTATTGTTAATTGCAGGTAAAATAAAACTAAAAAAATTGTATGATCCACACCTGACGAAGCGCGTTAGAGCGCAAGCGCGCGCAACACAGAGCAGCGCATCGGAATGAATGGAAGCGCAATTTATAATGCAATATAGTGAATTGATTTGTATCTATCTTATATATCTTCTTTACTATTATTTGTATCTATCTTCTTTACTATTACTCAAAGTACACTTTGACAGTACATTAAATATTTTTCCAAAATTCAATTTTGGGTACTGTACTATCGATACAGAAGCCAATTTTTTTTTGTATTGTTGTCTGTCTGTCGGTCCAGGTATCACGTAAAATTCCGTTGATGAATTTTGTTGAAGCTTTCGCTGATGTGTTGCGTAAAGACTTGCGCTTATGCTGGTACATATACTATCACGCTATTATTCATAGGAGCTGAGCAGCGGACTCCGATGTTACTTCTACATACTGCGACGTATTAACTTAATACGTCGGATAGGTAGTATCCACGGATAAACTTAATACGTGAGATAATTATGTATTATCGCGCTATTTACAATAGGGACTGAGCAGATGTTTCCTAAGTATATGATCGGAAAGGAAAATGGGCAATTTCCAAATAATAAAAACCCAGAACCAACAGAAACGACTGGTATTGGTATTTTTCACACTTATGCCCTGTTTCTGGGGTACTCTTGAACGGAGTTTATCTATTCGATAGCACTATTGGTTCGATACAGTGTCACATTGGGTTTCTGGACACCCCAGTCAGGAGATGATCTTAGTTCAAAATTAGTTAAAAAGTTCAAAGTTTACCGGTTCCATAACTTTATTTGTCGTTTTATACCACATTATAACAAGAGTTTGAATTAGATGAGTTAGATGAAGAGTTTAACATGATATATCGTTTTAAAAAGGGTGTATCATAATTCATAATACACCTTTGTGAAATAATTAACCTAGAACCCATTAATTTACATCATAAATAGGTACGTTAGTCTAGTTTTTTCCCCAGATATATTTAAACTTTACTGACTCATATTGTAAATTAAGTTTTTTTTTTTAACATTTTGGTTTACTAGTTTTATTGTGTTGTTGCTGTTGCTGTTGGTGACAAATAACGATGAGAAAATATTGTGATTAAAATTTAATATTTTTTAAATACATTGCATATATCAGATGAGATTAAAATTTATACTGGGGCCTATCTGCAAAACTTATAAAGTTATAAGGCGAGAAAAATATCTTTAGAAATAGACCCATCTAGAGGGCCATTTACGAACTTGTTTGTTGGTTGAATAGTAGTAAAAGATGAATTTAGTTTATGTCACAGTTAATTTTGTTGAATCAATAATTATTGAGAGTTTAACTGTGGACCCCAGAAACCGGGCAATTAAAGTGGCTTTGATAGATGACTTACCTCCGATTTCTGAATTGAGAATTTTGGATAAGCAATACTTAAGTAGTATTTGAGTACGGAGTTGTCAAAAAAATGCTTTAAAATCTGTCATTTTTAGGGTTCCGTACCCAAAGGATAAAACGGGACCCTATTACTAAGACTCCTCTGTCCGTCTGTCACTAGGCTGTATCTCATGAACCGTGATAGTTAGTCAGTTGAAATTTTCACAGATGATGTATTTCTGTTGCCGCTATAACTAAAAAACAGAATAAAATTAATGTTTAAGGGGACTCCCATACAACAAACGTGATTTTTTTGCCGTTTTTATAGATAATGGTACGGAACCCTTCGTGCGCGAGTCCGACTCGCACTTGGCCGGTTTTTTTTGACAACTCCGTACTCAAATGTTACTTAAATACTGCTTATGCTAGAATTCTCAATTCAGAAACCGGAGGTTAATCGATTCAGTTGTCCTATCACCTTTTTAAAACCAAGAATTAATCACCTCAAAATCGAATGAAATAATCAAAAAATGTTTTATAATTATTCACCATAAAAAAGAAACTAAAATGAAAAAAAAAAAACTGCTGGTTCAGGAGTTTCACTCCAGTAAAATTTTACCTTTATAATATACAAGGTTAGTCGGAAAGGGGGTACTAATTCGCCGGCCACTTAAAGTATGGGCCTGTCCACATCTCCACGTTACGACGTCGTCAACGTGGAACTGTGCGTTGACGTAACGTGCAGATTTACGTTACCGTATCGTAAAAATGCACATCAGGATCATTGTTAGATTTATCGTTGACCATGTAGATCCTGAATTTTAATAAGAGAAACCGTAAGGTATGGTTTTAAAGCATCGGAGCACATAGACGGCAACTAACTCGCGAGTGTGGAGAGCGCGGGCGGAGCGCAAATACGTTTGCGCTTGCGGCTAGAGGCGGAACGTGTTACGATACGGTAACGTAGCACGTTATTTCAACGCACCGTGCCGCGTTACCGCACCGTTCCACGTTGACGACGTCGTGACTTGGAGATGTGGACAGGCCGTATCACTGATGACAGTGATGACTGTTTTAAAGAAAGTGTTAAAATTTAAAAATTTGAACATTTTTATTTCCATGCAAAGAAGAACGGTCATTTGTGACCCAGCCCCGACACGAAAGATACATATCTCAGTTTTTATTTTATTTTATGCATTGCTAAAATATATTTTTTTTATTTTCGAAATCAATGGCTAACATCAAAAAATTGCCTTATGTTTTTTTTCAGGCGATATACATTTTTTTAATACCTATTTACCTACAAAAACTTAATGACGATACAATAGTTATGGAATTATCCAGATGACCTGGTGATGGAGCTGGATTATGTAATTTTTAAACTTCTAGTATAACAATCGAGATAAGGTTCGTTAAAATCGTCTTAAATCGGTGATTCTGCAGATTAGAGATTACGGTATGATTAAGAAGCTGGCTAGATAGTGGAATATTTTGGTAGTTAGGTACTAAACACACCGAGTTTGAGCTTATCAATAATAACTCTATTTCAGTGCCGTTTGTGAAACAAAAATAAAACCGTTATTACTATTCGTTAATAAAAAGAATTTTAAAATTTTTGTCTGAACAAAATCAAATGGCAATATATAGGAGTTAGCCACTGATATTCAGAATAGTGTTAATTTATTTCTGTTATATTTAATATAACAAAATAACTGAGATAAGTTCCTTTTGTGTCGGGCCTGGGTAAATTTCCTATGGGCCGTGACCCTTCTTCTTTACATTTATTTAAAAAAAAAAAAACTCTGTCTCTGTTACGAATTCATAAAATAGAGCGTATTAGACGCTGTGGCCTCAATGTATACACAGCTGCTCATAGTTGACGATAGACGATTATTTTTATGAAATCTTTGAACAGCTATCTCTATTAAACTATTGACTTTTGGGGAAAGTTGTAGAACAAAAGTTAATCATTATTATGGGTACTTTAACACCCTGTTGGATTACTACTCCCTTTTTGACTAACCTTGTATTTAATGAAATATCCAGCACATAATGAATTATAAAACATAATATAAGAAACACTCACCTTTTGGAGTACTTCTCTTAGGTCGGTGGTAGTTTCGATTTTAAACTTCGGAATTTCAACGATAACTTCTTCGTATTTCATATTTTTAACGGCTATTGATAAAAGTACAGGATTTTTGAGTTTCTCAACTAGATCGTTGATGCCTTCTAATTGGTTTGGAAGTACGATTAGTAGTGATGATTGATCTCCATCATATAGCAATTCCAAAAGCTGTTTAATCAACAAATTGTAAGCTATTGTCATCATAATTATTAGAAAAACAAAACTAAGAACTTTTTGTGAGAAATATTTGTTTTGTCTTTATGGATAGTTTATTTTCCTTTTGTCTAATTGGTAAGATGGGAATGTAAGTGTAATTTGTAATAGTGGTTAAATCACAAATTATTACACAAGATATAAATCGGAAATCTATTTCAGATTTTCAATATGTTCAAAATGATTGATCGATCAATGAAGTCCATGAAAGTCTAAAGCTATGTCTACACCAGTGCGTTTTCATGTTCATCTTGCGTCTTCGTCTGAGGCATGCGTGAAGCGCCATAGCGCATGCAATAGCGCATGCCTTAATACTAGTTCGACAAAAGCGTATGCCCCTATCGCACGCTAATCCGTCTATTGTATGTCGACTGACGACTGATCGAGGCGTACCGGTGTAGATGATAAGCTGCATGCATCTTATGACAATCAATATTGCATGCGCTTGACGCAAGAGGAATTGAAAGTTGAAAGCGCAAGATGACCATGAAAGCGCACTGGTGTAGACATACCATAAATATGTCTAATGTCTCTGACATCATTTCAAGATGTTTTTTTTTTTTTTATACGTTGCCCCACACTGCGATTTCTCTTGTATCGTGGGTGCGTTTACAGACAGAAATCTCACAAACAAACGCCCAGACCCGAAACAACCATCTGTAGGCCATACTAATTTTTGTTCCGTGTGGGAATCGAACCCACGACCCGTAGCGCAGAAGCCTATCGCTTAGCCACTGCACCAAACATGTCGTATTTAAAGTATATAAATTTAAAATGGGACTCTAAAATCGGTTCAATATGTTGAAAGCCAGGCAGTGTTGTCGAAAACATCAACCGCGCAGCGTGTTGTAGTTAGTTTTCTGGTATATTAAACGTTACTCTGACTGGCATCGTGAAAGACTGTGTGCATGCAACCTTTTATTTTTGAAATATACGTTATTAATAGAGATCAACTACGATAACATGGCATGCCCCTCCATTGACACTGCAAGTAAAAATGTGTGAGATAGAATATTTACAATGCGTCATTCGTTCAACGCAGATGTGTATGCACTATTCAACTAGTAAATCTTCTCTCGTGTCAGCACGAGCTACACGAAAACAGCTCATGCTGTGGTGAAAAGATTAGCCAGTCAGCAAGGCTGGTAGCGGGGCCAACTGCCCAGGGTGCGCCGGACGTACTTAAGTATCGTCACTCGTGGAGGCTCTTTGAATTTACCATATTGATAACTAGTGAAATTACTATTTATTACCTAGTTATGTTTTACAATATTATAAATATGGGGGCTATTAGGTATTTTTATGCTGTATCTAGTCACTAGAGATATCTCTCTATTATTTATCATGATAGAATAGAGAAAGGTTAAAAATACACTTTTCACATCATCATCATAGCTTCATTAGTGGGATGTTGACCCAGCAGTCATTGTGCCGACAGTCGTTACCGTTAGGCAGCTGGATCAAGGGTTTGATTCAGAAAGCGGTATTTCTGGACACGGCGCGTATTATTAGGAAGTTCCTCTCTTTGGAGCCATGATCGCCGGTAGCTTGGACCCTGTTCCCGATGCCGGTAGGCTATTATTTTTATATTTTTAAATGTGTATAGTTATTTATGATATGTATTTAAAAATATAATTTATAAAATGAATAAACGGAATAATAATATAAATTAATTAAATTTAAATTAATCATTACTAAACAGCCTAGACTGTAGGCAGCTTGGACCCTGTTCCCGATGCCGGTAGGCTAATATTTTTGTATTTAATGTTTGCTTTTATTGTATTTTAAAAAAATGTACTTAATATGTTTATAAAATGAATAAACGAAAATATCTATTACTCACCTTGCTGGTTATAAGACGTTGGAAAATCACCATCCGATGACGATGTATTTCATGACGATAATATCGTCCACGTATATACGTATGTAAATAATTATAATAATCGTGTACAATACGGCCGACGTATCTTGGCGAGTCTGAAGTAAGCTGATTAGCTGCGCAGAAGACAATTTCGTTTCTAAAAGTTCCATTGCGCAGCCAAACAACTAACTTCAGACTCGCCAAGATACGTCGGCCGTATTGCATTGTATGTCATTCTTTCTTTTGGGAATTTTAATACATACTTAAATACGAAAATGCACTTAAATTACTGTAAGAGAAAGCGAAACAGCGAGGCACTGAGACGTTAATGATGTGGCCGGGTGTAAAATGTCATAAAAAAAAACAAAAATAAATTATATTAAACTAACGCAAGGTAGGTTATCTACCTTTTTTTTTTTTTTTTTTTTTTTTTTATCGTGGGAAAATCCTCATGGATACCCTTCGCCCGGGGATGGCGAAGGGTTATGCCGGACTCTTACCGGCTAAAAACCCACGGTGTTCCTTCTCCTGACCCTTGGCCGGGGTCACGGGATTCGCAGCTGCATGCGCCGCAACCCCGGCAGGCCTCGGTCCGCCAGCCCCTGGCGGACCTCTCCTTCTGTGGGGCCTTGCCCCACGTCCTCCTGAGAGGCGCGCACGGAACAATGCGCGCCGCCTTCTCGGGCCTGTTACTGGTCGGGCGACGGGTCCCCTAACCCGTCGCCCGCAGGCCACACACTAGGGTGGCCGGAGATCGTCGCGCGCCCTCCGGCGGCGCCCGGTGCGTCTGGCGCGGGAAGGGAGAGTGGCCGTCGCCTCTCTCTCCCTCTCCGCTCCCTCCTTGGTTGCCATCACCACCTCGCAAAAGGAGGTGACGGCTTCCCACGCACTCTCGCTCCCGACCATGGACAGAACCACGGCCGGAAGCGAGAGGTCACCACCGACTGCCGCCACTAGTTCACGGCGCTGCGTCGCCCACGCAGGGCACGCCTGCAGCGTGTGCAGCTCCGTGTCCTCAGGGCAGTCGACGCAGTGGTGACATCCGGGCGTCTGCGTTAGTTTAATATAATTTATTTTTCTCCTAAATTCAATGCGAAATGGAGAGTCTGTACGTGAAACTACATGTATTGTGTGTTAATGCTAATACTGAGAACGAATCTTGAGAGTAACTAACATTCATGCATGTTTAAAATTTGGTATAATTTTAGCGATACATTTTTGTCTTTTTTGTTTGATATAATTTTGTAAAAACTGGACGTTTTATAAAATCATTTCTCCCGCTTATGAACCATTAAAGAAAAAAAAATAAGTTATTTAAAAAATATGTTATTTAGTATTAAGTCACTACGATACCATTAACTTTTTACACTCACCCGGGGGACCTCAGTCGGTAATTGAAGGGATTGAAGAATTTCGTTAAGAGATTCTCCTACTGCGGCTAGAGACAGCTGAGTGAGGGGAGACAGCACAGATATTGCTGACAGCACAACATTTTCACCTGGATTGGCTTTCACCACTTCCTGAAATTTTAAAATAGTTTTATAAACATTTATTATTTTGCTTCTATAACTTTCCTGCACACGTATATTTAATACGTATTTTTTGGGTCGTCAAATATGTAATATAATGTAGTTATGTTGTGAACTTACTTGAAACATTTTGACGGTTAACCGTGTAGGAGAAAAATTCGGCGTTTCTGATGTTGCTGTTGCCACGAGGGCTAATACTAAAATATTAAAAATTATAGAAATCATCTAACTACTATGGACACAGCTATTAGCGGCGCTCGATTCTTTAATATCACTAAAATAAAATGTGACTAGCTTACTAATCATTTGAATTGTTGTTTAGGAAAAAAAACACGTTAGAATATGTCCCAGGGTCGTTTCTGTTACTAACGGACCAATATGAGACAGTAACTTTCTTCTTCATGAACATTTTTTATTCACTTTATGCTTGTAAACGGCAGGGAAGGCTTAGAAATCAAAAAGACTCACAGTATATGAAGAGCTTCATGTTGTTGGGGAGTCCTACTAGTACACTGGACTGGATTAGCACTGAACTGCGAGCATGAATGTGAAATGTTAATAATTGTTATAATATAATAATTACATAAATATAAATATTTAAAAATGTAGATTAGACATAATAAGAATAGAGTACTAATTATTACTGCCTTATTATTAGAAGGAATACCTATCAGTTGACTGAAATCATTTATATTGGAGATTCACAGAATAAACTTTGGCAATTAATTCCGGCTGTTATTTAATATCGTTGTAAATGTGGATTAAATTGAGTACATTTTTCAATTTAGCTTACAAGGAAAACATGATTGGTTATGGTACTTGGTTACTAGGTTGTTTACCATAGTTGAATAAAATATATTATGACAAAAAATGTTATTTCTTTTAAATGCATATCTTTAGTGTAATGTTTGCGCAGGCAATATTTACATTATTAAATTAATACAAAAAATAGGGACGATCATGACAAAATCTCAACAGTCGTTTTTGTTTTTTTTTGTGTCTTCTTTCCCCCTACTGAGCAAAGGCCTCTTCTTTTGCCGTCCAAATATCTCTATTTTGTGCCGTTCCTGACCAAGTTAGACTCGCAAACACATCTAGATCGTCACACCACCGAGACGCCACGGTTGACCTCGACGATGATGTTCTCCTTCAGGCGTCCAGTGAGTGGCGATCTTTGCCCATCTGTCTGGGTACATTCGAGCGACATGACCGGTCCACTCTTACCTTAATGTGGCTGTTTTTTCTCCAACACCTTCTACTTGCGTTATGGAGCGCAGGGTCGAGTTTCTTACGCGATCGGTTAGTTTAACATCCAGGATACTACGCTCCATTGCTCGTTGGCAAATCTTGAGTTAGGACGTTTGTGAGCACCGTAAGTTAGAACGGGCAGGGTGCAGAGACATATCGATGAGTTTACGTTTCAGGGTTACCGGAAGGTTGCGGAAACACAGGGCCTCGGAAGGGACCACCCGCGAGATCCCACATCGTGGTGGGAGGCGTCCGCATCGGCGTCGAATCCACGATGAAGTACTTTGGACTCGTTCTCGATGGCCGATGGGACTTTGGGCCACACTTTCGGCAACTTACGCCGAAATTGATGGGCGCCGTGGCTGATAAGCGGGTACTGTATGATTTCTTTCGAGACGGGGAGCCTCCTAGTCGGATCGATGCCCTGGGATGCTAAAATCTATCTATCTTCAGCTATATCTATATATCTATGATCAGCTGTGTTAACATTTCAGGTCATAATTGGGGTGACGAATTAGAAGCTCCATTTTCTGAATTCGTAACTAAAGTAAGGACGAATGTACGGGAATTATAAGGAATTTAGTGGAATAATAACTGCAGGAATACTCAGTGCAAGAACAATTAATTTTAATGCGGTGTTAATTTAGCGGGAACAATTTTGTTATTCGTATTTTTGGCGGGAAACAATTAGCAAGTGCCTATTCTAACGTTATGACAGATGACAGGTGCCAAAAAAAAAAAAAGTGTTCCATTCAGCCTATGCTGTTATAGTGTATAGTCTATGGCTGTGTTGATCACAAGCTCCAACATGCCCCCGGGCGTTGAAAGCAACGGTTTCAACCAGATTCCGAAGACACGGGCAATGGGCAGATTCTGTTGAATGCCCGCCGAACGACTCCAGTGGAGGTCTTGATGTCAGCTACACGAGCGATGCCATCTGTTCCCGGGTGCACAGCCACAATTCGTCCAAGTCTCCACTTCAGAGGAGGAAGATTATCCTCCTTAATCACGACCAACGAGTTTAATTTTAGAGCATCTTTGCAGGAACGCCATTTGGACCGTACTTGTAACTCTGCAACATACTCCTTACTCCATCTGCTCCAGAAGTGTTGGCGGAGTTGTTCGATTCGTTGGAAGCGAGATAGATGGTTGGCAGAGTAATCCTGGTAGTCAGGTTGCGGTAAGGAAGTAAGAGACCGCCCAATAAGAAAATGTCCTGGCGTAAGCGGAGTATAATCTGCAGGATCTGAAGAAATCGGCGTCAGTGGACGAGAGTTCAAAATGGCTTCAATCTTAGTTAGTGCGGTGTACAGCTCCTCGAAAGTCAAATTACAATTTCCCAACACTCTTAGAAGGTGGTATTTTGTTGACTTGACACCCGCCTCCCAGAGTCCACCGAAATGCGGGGTATATGCGGGTATAAAATGGAACCTTATTCCATCGTTCGCTGCACTTTCACCCAAGGACGAACTATGTAATTTTAAAAATTTAGAAAGGTCGTTGCACGCACTGACAAATGAGGTACCGTTATCCGAGAATATATCAAGGGGTTTACCTCTCCGAGAAATAAAACGATTCAAAGCCAGTAAGTAGCTATTGCTAGTTAAATCGCCAACGAGCTCCAAATGGATGGCCTTGGTTGTAAAACAAATGAAAATTGCGACATACACCTTTACTAGCCTGCATCCACGACCTTGACGACTTGCACACATAATAGGGCCAGCATAATCAACGCCCGTGCTCTCAAAGGGATAACCTGGACGAAGGCGTTCTTGTGGTAAGTTACCCATTAACGGAGTTACGACCTTACCCTTCATACGGTGGCACAAAACACACTTGTGACAACAGGCCTTTGCCAAGTTGCGACCTCCTATTGGCCAGTAAGATTCCCTAATGGAAGCTAGCAATAATTGTGGGCCAGCATGCATCAATCTTCTATGCTCGAAATGAAATAATAATTTTGTTAACTTATGAGTGGACTGTAATAATATAGGGTGCTTTTTACTGTAAGCAAAATTAGAATTATTGAGACGTCCTCCTACTCGCATAATATTTTTGTCGTCCAAAAAAACATTGAACTTTAGAAGGGCGCTCCCTTTAGGTAAGCTCCTTTTATTTAAAAGTAATTCGTACTCGGGAAATGACTAAGACTGACTTTGAATAATTACAACATTTAGTGCATCTTGTAACTCATCGTGTGACAAATAATTAACCTTTGGATAATGTTTTCTGCATGACTTAATAAATCGCAATAGATAAGCAATAGAACGTATTGTAATGTAACAGACGGCCCTAGGACCTCCTGAGAGCACGTCTGCCACACCAGTTGTAAGGAATGTGACGTTATCCGTGAATCCTACCTATCTATCCCTAGTCGGGCAAATAAGGAAACACTTAACACACAACAATTTTATAATATGATAATAAAGAAACAGTCAGTAAATCCGGAACACACGATCAAGTTTACGGTTGGTAAAGCGAGCACGAAAAATGAGGTGAAGGGTGGTGAATACGTGGCCCGTCAACCAGACGGAGTGCCTGTAGCGCAGCAGCGCCTCAGCGCCGGAGGCCCAGCAATGGCCCACTCGGCGGGAAGCTGGCAGTTCAGCAAGCAGCAATGCCGGAGGCCCAACAATGACCTACTCGGCGGGGAGCTGGTAGTTCAGCAAGCAGCATAGAAGAGGCAGAGGCCCGGTAATCGTCCACTCGGCGGAGTCCTAGCAATTCCGCCGTCCGGCAGACCGTCCGCACCCTTTCGTTGTTCCTTTTCGAGTCCCACAAAAACAGCTTGCATTTTACTTTTCGCATTTTTTAAAATTTGAACGAGTGTGTTCCAAATATGTGGCCTGTGATAGAGAAAGAGGTTAGTACATTATAAAAGTAAAAAGGAGGTGAAATGTGTGAAGTGAATGATGATGATAAAGGTGTGATCCTACATTACCCCAAAAACCCGGAAAAAAAAATTTTTTACTTAGAAAAACAATTTTTTTTCAACCTATAAATTTTGAGGTTAGGAATATATTACCTTGACACATACATTCATCATTCTGTCAAAACAATCAAGCACTCACACTTACAGAGGGAGGGGATATGGCTCACGACTACTTTGAGATCAATGGCGCATACTCCACAAGGATATATTTGAGATAATGAAGGCTTATTTTTAGGGTGTCATTACCCGCACCGCTTAGAAAA
Source organism: Amphipyra tragopoginis (assembly GCA_905220435.1). Taxonomy (NCBI): domain Eukaryota; kingdom Metazoa; phylum Arthropoda; class Insecta; order Lepidoptera; family Noctuidae; genus Amphipyra; species Amphipyra tragopoginis. Next base: position 17,489,409 of record HG991997.1, read on the forward strand.
CCAAAAGAAAGATTAAAGATAATGAAGGCTTATTTTTAGGGTGTCATTACCCGCACCGCATAGAAGAGAATAGATAAGAGATAATGAAGGCTTATTTTTAGGGTGTCATTACCCGCACCGCTTAGAAGAGAATAGATAATAGATAATGAAGGCTTATTTTTAGGGTGTCATTACCCGCACCGCTTAGAAGAGAATATAGTAGATAAGGGGGGAAAAGATAGTAAAGAGAAAAAAAAGGAATGGGGGTGATAGTCACGTGATATAAAAAAAAAGCCAAATAGTTCCCAATAATGAAATGAGATGAGATGAGATAGGTACAGCAATGTAAAAAAACAGACTATAGAAAAACAGAATATGCAATTTAAAAACATATCTAATTAATAAAGAATACAAATGATAGATAGGAAGTACAAATGGTACAGATTATGGTGCTGCATTCTTGTATGTAAGTAAGACGACTTGAAAGTTATCAAAAAAAAAAAAATTCAATTAAACAGTAAAAAGTATGTAAACCCAAGTTTAAAAATAACTTCTTCTAACTCGTTTCATCGTGAAGTGATGAATGTAGTACTATTCAATGTCAGTAGTAGTAGTAGTGTAGTAGTGTAGTGTAGTTAGTAATTACTAGTAGTAGTAGAGTAGTTAGTAATCACTAGTAGTATTAAAGTAGTTAATAATTACTAGTAGTAGTAAAGTAGTTAGTAATTACTAGTAGTAGTAGAGTAGTTAGTAATTACTAGTAGTAGTAAAGTAGTTAGTAATTACTAGTAGTAGTAGTTAGTAGAGTAATGTTGTAAGAGTATGAAGAGTGTACTACGTTCGAGTAATGTTTGAAGTATATTTTAAGTTCACGGAGAGTCGAAAAATAGTTCAAAACATATTCGTACTTGTGCAAGTAAGTTTTTAGAATTTAGAAAAAAATCTTTAAGAAAGAAGATTTCATTCTAACTTAAAAGATCAAAAGAGTTCGCAATTAACCATAAAGTTGTCAAACTCAAAAGAAAAATAAATACGTCAATATAATATGACAAATGTATGTTGACGTATTATATGTCAATATCCTAAAATAAATAATATTGAATTATTTTATAGGAAAATAATTCAGTATTTTATTTCCGTAAAACGTTAAATTAAACGTACGAATCGTAAGTATGAACGAAATATGTAGGTAAGATAACAGTTCTACACAGAAATAAAACCACACAAATTTTATTCCTAATAGTGAGTAGCGATAACGATAGAAGAATTCATTTTTATAAGAATATTGCGGTAGACGCAATTAACTAGGCTAGCTAAGCTACAACTTGGGTTTACTACAACCAACCAACAAGGTAGAAAGCGTAATCATCTACTGCAAAAATGTTAAGTCACCTTACAGAATAGCAAGATGAAACGTAGAGCGTAGAGTATGTAGGCTCACCAGAATGCAACACAATATCTCTGAAAATACAAATAAATGTTAAGGTAGGGTAAGGAGAGAGGGAAAAGAGTAAAAATAGAGTACAAATAGTTATAAGAGGCCGAATGAATATCCAAACTATACAATTCGTAGCTGAATTATTTTAGAATTTAGAGGAAAGGGGTTCAGACAAAGTTGGGCGCCAAACTGTAATGTAACAGACGGCCCTAGGACCTCCTGAGAGCACGTCTGCCACACCAGTTGTAAGGAATGTGACGTTATCCGTGAATCCTACCTATCTATCCCTAGTCGGGCAAATAAGGAAACACTTAACACACAACAATTTTATAATATGATAATAAAGAAACAGTCAGTAAATCCGGAACACACGATCAAGTTTACGGTTGGTAAAGCGAGCACGAAAAATGAGGTGAAGGGTGGTGAATACGTGGCCCGTCAACCAGACGGAGTGCCTGTAGCGCAGCAGCGCCTCAGCGCCGGAGGCCCAGCAATGGCCCACTCGGCGGGAAGCTGGCAGTTCAGCAAGCAGCAATGCCGGAGGCCCAACAATGACCTACTCGGCGGGGAGCTGGTAGTTCAGCAAGCAGCATAGAAGAGGCAGAGGCCCGGTAATCGTCCACTCGGCGGAGTCCTAGCAATTCCGCCGTCCGGCAGACCGTCCGCACCCTTTCGTTGTTCCTTTTCGAGTCCCACAAAAACAGCTTGCATTTTACTTTTCGCATTTTTTAAAATTTGAACGAGTGTGTTCCAAATATGTGGCCTGTGATAGAGAAAGAGGTTAGTACATTATAAAAGTAAAAAGGAGGTGAAATGTGTGAAGTGAATGATGATGATAAAGGTGTGATCCTACAGTATCAGCCGTGAGTAATTAGAATAACGACTAAAATTAATCAAAACCTCACTTTTTAAATCATTAATGACAGCACTTAACACTACATTAGGTCGAGTCTCCGGTAACGACTCCAGTCCTGGACACTTTATTTGTGAAGGCCAGCCAGACGGGTCTAGTTCTAAGAATTTAGGTCCGTGCCACCACAGATCCAATCCCTGCAGAACACTGATATCCACCCCACGAGATATGAGATCTGCTGGGTTTTGATCGGTTGGGACGTGCCGCCATGTACAGTTACCCGCCTTATCCAAAACTTCAGCAACGCGGTTGCGTACAAACGGCTGAAGTTTGGTAGGCATCATCTGTAGCCATCCCAACACGATGGTTGAATCAGTCCAACAATAGACCCGGCTGATCTTCAGTCGCAGTGAGCTCATCACCTTCTCACAGAGACGAGAACCGACTACTGCACCACACAACTCCAGCCGCGGGATTGTTGTAGGCTTTATGGGAGCCACTCGACTCTTGGCCATCAATAAACGAACCAAATGCTCACCCTTATCACTAACACTGCGAATGTAGACGCAGGCACCATATGCGGCCTCAGACGCATCTGTGAAAATATGGAGTTCTAGCTCCGTATATAAATTGCAGACTACAATTCGCGGAATACGGAAATGATTTAAAAGAGGCAAAGACTTAATTATAATATCCCATGGTTTCCATATCTCATTAGGTAATGGTTGATCCCATGATAATTTGTCTAACCACAATTTCTGTAACAATACCTTCATAGTGATAACAATAGGACCCAACAAACCTAAGGGATCGAAAATTCGCGCAATCACGGATAGCAAATCACGCTTAGTATACCCATTCGAGGACTTAGTTAGATTTATAGGAAACCCTAACTCATCAGCACTGACATACCATCCAAGACCAAGCAATCTGTCAGGCTCATTAGGTCCAATGTTTAAGTCTAATGACGCCGGCAAGTTGCCTGACGCAGGATCACAATTCGACACTAGTTGAGGTTCATTTGACTTCCACTTTCTCAATGGCATACATGCCGACGCAAGCGCTTTCGTAACTTCAGTGCGAATGAATTTTGCTTCGTCTAAGTCATTTCCTCCCGTCAGTAAGTCGTCAACGTAAAAGTCATGTCTGATGATATCAGATATTTTAGGGTTCCTACAATCGAGTCCTATTTGTTTAAGGCATCGTGTCGCGAGGAACGGTGCACTAGCCGTACCGTACGTGACGGTGTTTAATTCATAAACATTAATCGGCTCACAAACAGTGTCACGCCAAACAATCTGTTGCAAATACCTATCCGACGGGTGGACGACTATTTGTCTATACATCTTCTCCACATCCGCAGATAAGACATACTTGTGGAACCTGAAACGAAGAATTATAGACAACAGATCGTCCTGCACAGTAGGACCGACCATCTGCAGGTCATTAAAGGATACTCCCGTCGAAGTAGGACAACTTGCGTTGAAGACAACACGAAGTTTGGTCGTGCTACTCGACTCACGTAATATTCCGTGATGAGGAATAAAGTAACCAGACAAATTAGGTTTATTAATTTTTGTCATATGAACAAGTGACTCGTATTCTAACAAAAAATCGTGATACATTCTACTAAAGTCTGGCTTAACCTTTAACCTACGCTCTAAAGACTGTAAACAATGTGCAGCTTTCTTAAAAGAATTGCCCAGAACTGAAGGATCTTTCTTAAGGGGTATGCGAACACAAAAACGACCATCAAACAATCGTGTCGTATTTTTAACGAAATGATCCTCACACAGCTTTTCTTCTGGCATGTAAGAATTGGAAGATTTCGCATTCACCTCCTCTAATTGCCAGAACTTTGTCAATTCTGTTCTAAGCCTTTCCCAGTCACTATCGCCATCGGAAACCATTTTAGAAAAATTACAATTTACATCATTCGACAGCAGTGAAATATAATTTTGAGTAATTGGACCGGAAACTATCCATCCTAAACGGGTTTCACATAATATTGGTTTTCCGGTACCTAGCTTTAGTCTTTGCGATCCTAACAACTCCCAAAAGAGGTCAGCGCCGATTAATAAATCGACATTAGCGGGCTTATAAAAAGTAGGATCAGCTAAAATAATATTCGATGGTATTTCGAAATCAGAAATGTTTATTTTACGGCACGGTACGTTACTTGTAATGTATGGCAGAACAAAACAATTAAGTTCGAAAACAAAACTATCATCTAACGATGTCACCTTAACACGACAAGTTTTGCCTACATGCGAAGTGACATTGTTGATGCCTAGAATAGATTTGTTTACTTGGCTAGTTATTAAATTGAGTTGTTTACACAACCTGTCCGTTATAAATGACGAGGTGCTACCGCTATCAAGAACCGCGCGAGCGAGATGCACGCAGCCGTTGTGGTCCCGCAGCTTGACCAGGGCGGTCGACAACAATACATCTTGCTGCTTATGACCACGGGGAGATGCAATGTTAGCTGACAAGGCTACGGTATTTGTATCAGTAGTGGTAGACGGTGAAGAAAACGATGCAGACAAGTTGTTATTATCACGAAGTGTATTCGCAATAGTGCCTTTAGAATCTATGTGAATTAGTGTGTTATGCCTACGTTTGCATAGTTTGCAACCTGGTTTTTTACATTTATTAGCATAGTGACCTGAATGAAAACAGTTGAAACAGACTTTATAACTGGGCAGTAGTTTGAGACGATCGTCATTGTTTAATGCGAGAAACTGTGGACAATTGTTTAAAATATGATCATTGTTATTACATTTAGGACATACTTTAGGAGCTGATACAGTGCTAGAACCGTTAGGAGATTGTGTTGCTACCATAGACTTGATCTTAGGGCCTGATTTACCTGACGTTTGGGAATTATTATTGCGAACTATTTCTAAGGTCTCGATTAGATCGGCTCGATTACGTAAGAATTGCATAAATGCGTCAAACGTGATCGTGCTGTCTTTGTCCATCCTACCTTTGTACTCCTCCCATTCACGATAGGTCCTTTGATCAAGCTTGCGAGTAACAATATAAATCAAAAGTGTGTCCCAGAATTTAACAGGTTCCCCTAACGACTCTAATGCACGCAAATCTTTATTTAAGTGATCGATTAAACCTTTTATTGCAACAGAAGATTCCTTTACGATCGACTCGATATTAAACAATGCGGACACATGATTTTGCACCAATAATCTTTTGTTGTCAAATCGGTCACATAACACCTTCCATGCCACAGAGTAATTGCTTGAAGAAAACTCAATGGATTTAATTACTACTGCAGCAGTTCCCTCAAGAGATGCTCTCAAGTAATGGAACTTATTGATTTCGTCAATGTCGTCGTTACAATGAATCAGACTAGTAAAGGTGTCGCGAAATTCTAGCCAATTAGAATATAATCCATCAAACTTTGGTAACTGAATCGTTGGCAATTTAACTGGCTTATGCATGCCAGCATGTGTACTTTTACAGCTTTCCATCGATTTATTATCTTTATTAAAATCACTCACAATATTTTGTGCTCTGGACAAGGATTGATAATAACGAGACTCGAAATCAGAACGCTCAGAGTATTGTAATTTGAGATCATCTACAATGCATTCCAGACGTAACTGTACCTCATCATACTGCTCGTACAACGACTCGATCTTACCCATACGCAACTCCAATTCCGACACATCACAGTTTGATAACTCTTTGTCCTTAAGTGAGTCCAGAAAGTTGATGAACGCAGTCAAACGACCTTTATAGCTACCTCGCTTTTTAACTAAATCCCTTTCCTCGGACATACTGGGAGACGAGTGTTGTCAACCTGAAATTGATACAGGAATACAATTATAAAACGAACAATATTATTTTAATACACATCTGAAACTGTGTTTTATACACTTTCTGAATACTATTTTTAACAATGACTTGCTCTAATATCAAACACTCTCAACTTACATGTATTATGTTAAGATACCTGCTAACACTTAACAAACACTGATATGTAGATAATTATGTGTATTAGTTACAGCTTTATACCTAACTTAAGTTTAAATGATGTAGCAAATAAGCTAACTATACTGTAATCTGTATGATTTTAAACTTAGTTTGGCTGTTGAATAAAATACTAATCACAATGCAACAAGTAGGTACCTAATGATTTTCATCTAACACAATACAATAGGTAATATACTGACCTTTTATGAATATTTACTTTACTTATACTACCTGAGTGTTGGGTGACGATATTAAATTAATTATAAACGCCGTACACCGCTAATAGCTTGCTCGAGATCAATCCAATCCACTGGCAAACCTCCACGACGCGTGGATAATACAATTCTTAATTCCTTGATTATAACCGCTGATCTTCTTTATATTATACGTTATCCAGCTCGTTATGGACCATGTACGGGAATTATAAGGAATTTAGTGGAATAATAACTGCAGGAATACTCAGTGCAAGAACAATTAATTTTAATGCGGTGTTAATTTAGCGGGAACAATTTTGTTATTCGTATTTTTGGCGGGAAACAATTAGCAAGTGCCTATTCTAACGTTATGACAGATGACAGGTGCCAAAAAAAAAAAAAGTGTTCCATTCAGCCTATGCTGTTATAGTGTATAGTCTATGGCTGTGTTGATCACAAGCTCCAACACGAAGAATATTTAAAAAAAACTAAAATTATTTTACATGGAAATAAAAATTATCGAATTTTGAAATTTTAACACTTGCTTTAAAACCGTCATCAGTAATAGTTTATTTAAGTGGCCTGCGGATTAGTACCCCCTTTCCGACCTTGTATAATGACAGAAAACTATAGATAACTATTACTGGACTTCCAGTTTTGAAAATTTAAACATTAAACTTACGATAAATAGTGTACGTAAACAAATATGAGTTTCGTAAATTCAAATATTTATTAGTCAGCTGGTTGAAAGGGGCGAGCGGTAAATCATGACATCGCTCAATATAAACAATAGGTAAGGCCATAAAGATAACAAGGGTGGAAGGTGGCCCACATTTGTCTTCCCGTGGTGTAACGTTTGTTCGTCTGACAGTATTCATTAAGGCACAAAAGCGTTGTCTATCAGGCAGTTTCCGTGACGGTCGTGTTCCTCCTTAACAAATTGGTGGAGTAATGTGCGAAGCGCTTGGACAATGGAAGTGCTTCTTAACGGAACTACCGAGGCCACTATTTACTTACTTTACCAGTCATGGGGCAGTCCTATTAAATTATACTAGGTAACAATGAAGTTAAATTTGTTTGACTAACATAGTTTGTAAAGCGCGTAAGGGTGCCTTTCTAGCAGAGATGTGCATGCAGCTATGCTGCGAGAATGTAAAAGCTAAGCTACCAAACTATGTTACCGTTTCCACTGATGCTAAGCCATGTACCGGAGCGAGTAAGATGTGTTATGTGCCTACTGCAGGTACACTGCTCTGCACATAGCTACACCACTCGCCCATCTACCTATAGCACGCATCCATAGCTCGCATCCACAGCACGCATTCACAGCACGCATCCTTCCATATAAAAAACGTAGCTTAGTTGAATCAGTTTCCACCAGTGCTATGCTATGTGGACCAATGAATATGATTTGTGGTTATCAAACGCATCCACAGCAACGTTGCATAGCACATCTCTTGTGGAAAAGCAGCCTTACATTAAAGTGTTTGTAAACTGCTCTTGGATGTGTTGCCTCAGCCCCTAAGAATGGTAAGCTCGTTGAAAACTTTTTCTTTCGTTTCGCTTCGGCATGAGCTATACAAGAATAGCACGCCGCTGGTGGTAAGATTAGCCAGTCAGCAAGGTTGGTAGCGGGGCTAACTGCCTAGGGTGCGCCGGACGTACTTAAGTATCATCACTCGTGGAGGCTCTTTGAATTTACCATATTGATAACTAGTGAAATTACTATTTATTACCTAGTTATGTTTTACAATATTATAAATATGGGGGCTATTAGGTATTTTTATGCTGTATCTAGTCACTAGAGATATCTCTCTATTATTTATCATGATAGAATAGAGAAAGGTTAAAAATACACTTTTCACACCATCTGCTCGACAATGTCCAATTATATGTCATGCAAACATTACCTAAAGTAAGCCTTGTCCTAGGGTCTAGCCAGGCAATAATATTTTATTGAATTTCATTATAACCCACTGGTCAATAATTTCATTTCAATTTGGCACCTCAACTAAAAATTCGTATGAAATCTTTTACCATTAGTCCTGCACCAAAAATAACTTGCTCGAAAATCGAACTGGCCATCACGAGTAGAACACAAACAATATGTCGACTATTGTATTATTTAGAATTATAGCTCTAATAAAATACTTTGGTTCTCAGTAGTACTATTGCTTTTCATTGTCTTGCAAGTGTGAAAAGTAGTGTATTCTCCTCGGGGATAAAGGTAATTTCGTCTTATAGCCCAATCGCCAAGTCGCAAAAAAGGGGTTACCCTTGCAAAAGGTCAGTCAGTCCTGAATTTTGGATATGTGTTATGCTTAGGTGTTCAGAAAAAACAAGTTTTCGACCTTGAGTAACCTCGGCGCGCTCCGCCTATTCACTTCGCTCATCTTGGATTATACTCAAAAAATGAGTTTTTATTATACAACGTCTTACAAAAATACCCCTAAAGCCGAAAGGGGATTAAAAGGTCCCTTGTAAAGAGTCTATTAGCAATATTTTAAAACAAAAGTAGGACCCAAAAAAAAAATGGACAAATCATAAAATAAAATCATCACTGAAACGCAACCCTGAAAACATAAAATTAAAGAGTAGACTACCCAGAAAGTTATTTACATTCTTACCTAATTTCCTCTGAAAGGTAAATGACAACAACCATAAAAGACTACTCTTGATTAACATTTTCCTTTTTATGGGGAACTATGTAACACGTTGTATAACTCATAATCAATTTTTACGCCAAAAATAGATAGCCCTAAGTATTTTTTTTTAACGGAGAGTTTACTACATATTGCAGTTTATTATTATTAGGCAAAAACACAATTTTTAAGCATTTTTCATTTCCGAATCAAAAAGAGGTGTTATACGTTTGAAGCCAATCTTAATCTACGACGCAAAAAGAGGAGTGGTTCATAAGTTAGAAGCCTATGTCTGTCTGTCTGTATGGCTCTCTGTTTGTCCGCCTGTTTGTGTCTGGCCAAAATATTTACTTTCAACCCTTGGTTAACAATCTACTATTGTGTACCTACTAAATTAGTATAGATCTACGAAGGGGGGCTCCACTCTTGCAAAGGTGTGCATTATACAAGGTGTAACATAAATAAGTGTACAACCTCTTAAGGGGTCACTGTACTCATCATTATGAACAACTTATACTATGGGAAAAACATGAAATCGCGAAAAAAAATCTGATGTTCCCTACATTTTGACGAGTTATGCGAACATTAATGTAGGGAACAGCTGAGAGAAGTGAAAGATCTAAGCATACATAGGGATAGATAGACAGACAGCGGGAAGCGACTTTGTTTTATACTATGTAGTTATTAGAGGTCGCTCGCGGCCTCGCCCGCGTCGATGTCGTTCATCGCGTATTCCGTATTTTTCGGGATATAAGTATCCTAGGTCTTTCTCCAGGTTTCAGACAATCTCTGTATCAAGTTTCATCAAAATCGGTTCAGCGGTTTAGGCGTGAAAGCGTCACAGACAGACAGAGTTACTTTCGCATTTATAATATGAAGTAGGTATGAAGTAAGTATTCGAGATTATAAGGAAACGACAAATTAAGTTGAAATATAATTTATTGATTTACGAATTATTAAGGTTGCATGACTTATCCACTCGTCGTGATTCTTATTTTGCAATAGATCTGAGAAATGAGAAGCAAAGATAAAAAAATATGAAATTTTGTTAAGAGTGTACAGTCACGAGCACCAATATACATGTAGCGAAATTCAAGTGATGTTCTCTCTAAATACCGATTGAATTTGCGAAATATTTTAAATGCCATATTTTCGTATGCATTCGCAGATACTATGCAAACAATATTTCAAGCTTTTCATTACAATTCCTTCGTTAATGCCGTTTTTAATTTCACTACGTGTATACATGTTGGTGCTCGAGACTGTACATCAACGGATATACCTATTAAAAGCGTTCTAAGGCGCAAACAGATTGAGCTTATTATATGCGATGCGACGCACGTGATGTTATGTCCAACGTTTTCATGTAAAATGGTCTATAACCTTTATAATAATTTGACATAGATACATTTCATTCCAATCGGTTCTGAGTTTTCTTTATTTCTCCTATGTGTAGCATTGTTCAACATAAATTATGCAACTTTTGTAAGTAATTAAACTATGGCGTTCAATGGCCGCTACCGTGCATTAACACATTCGAGTCCACCACACTTTTCATAGAGCTCATACGCCATCCCGCCATACATATTACTAGTGGACCTTCCAGGAGGGTTCCTGGCATTAGGTTAAAAACCGTGAAAAATACGCTTCTACGTCGTAAAATAGGTGTTTGCTTGTTTCATGACGGTGAAATTTCCAAGAAAAACCTGCATTTAAAATGAGTCCTCCACGAGGGCACCCGGCATGGCGAATACGACTACAGGGTGCCCTCTAGGAGGGCTGGAAAGCACTGGAGGCACTGAACGTGTTAAAATAATATATCGCTTGGTTCCTGGACAGGATTAGACCTTTTTTTCCCGGGGGTGTAGTAAAAGGTGACTAAGGGATTGTATCAGAAGGGTGGGCAACGTTATCTTCCTGTGAGTTCATTACAACATACTTACCGCCATCAGTAGCAACAGTTTGTAGAGCCAGTACGAAAATATACCCTCATATCAGTTCCTTGTAGCGATAGATTGTCTACAGCATCGGACGTTTTGGAGCTGATGATGTTATTATGCACATACATTTTAACTGGTAAGTATGATTGACATCAGGGATGCACAGACAGCATGCGGCCCTCCGTCGATGTACATGCGGCCCGCCGGCGAATTAAACTCTTTCATGCGATTGTATGAAAATACTGCATTCTATCAATAATGGCCAGCGTTAGCTTCTGAATAAAGATTTGGAATTTTATCAAAAGCCCACACTACGATACTTAAATTTTTTTAGATCTCTAATTTTAACGTTTTTTTATTATTTTTAATTGCGGTGGCCCGCTTTTAGCTCATAGTCCGCTCGAGTGGCCCCAAGTCCTAATAAGTCTGTGCATCCCTGATATACATATTACATAGAAACTGTTAAGATTATTACTTATGTGCTCAAGATTTCATATTTACCAAATAAGCAGAAATTCTCTTACATACTATAGTTGGGCCGTTTTGAACTGAGTCGTCGGGTCATTAATATTTTTTGTCTATCTGTCTCGCTCCCACTGGTTAGGCTTACGAAGCGCTACCCAGAACTATTATATTCATATCGGTAGAGTAAGTAGGTACCTATTTAGCGAAGATTCCGTTAAACGTGATCATGTTGTTTATTTGCAATTCAAAATAAAACGGGTGCCACGCGTCGAAATATTTGAGTTTGGAGTTGCCAAGGGTTGCAGTAACTAGCCCCATTACGAATGCTGTAATTGAAAAAAATATGATACAGCAAAATACAGTCAGGTTAAATGCACGCAAAGTTTAGAACACTGATTATTTTATCAATTTAATCATAATCGTTTTTGCGTTTAGTGTCCCAAACATGAACTCTGCTAGTGCACAGTAACATGTGTTTTACAAATTATAAAATCTAATCTATACTTCTATACTAATATTATAAAGAGGTAGAATTTGTTTGTTTGTTTGTTTGTTTGTATGTAGGAGGTAATCTCCGAAATTACTCATCCGATTTCAAAAATTCTTTCACCAATAGGAAGCTACGTTATCCCTGAGTGCTATAGGCTATATTTTGGGATCAAAAAATTAGGGATCCGTAAATTAACGGGAGCGAAGCCGCGAGCAAAAGCTAGTCAATTATAAAATTAATGTGGATACCATTATTAATCATTTTGTATTTAATTATGACTCATGGCATATAAAGGACCTATAATTTATAACTTACCTATACAATAATAAATAGTAATTCAGAATAACCAAGTTTAAGTTTTTAGTTTCATAACTGACATACAATTGAATAAATCATCTACTCTGTTTAGTTGTACAATATTTACACAAAAAATATTTACAAATATAAGTATATACAAATAAAGAAAAATATATCCTAATAAAACTATAAACTAAAATAGGGCATCAAAATATTCCTCCGCATCGCTGTCGACTGGTAACATGCCCAGAAGACTGGCAGCATTGCCACGTTGTATGGCAATGCTAATCCTTTGACCAAAGTAGAGGCCAGCCTTCGGGTCACGGGACGTGTCGACCAGCCGTCTTGCAATATCTTTATGTAAGAGTACTCGGACCCCACGGCTCGAGTGTTTCCACCCCAAACCGCCCGAAAATATAATTACTAATAAAGTTATTACATTTTCGCCGCTTGAGGGCCTCCGCAGCTGCGGCAACAGCGCTAGCACAGCCTGCTGAGCTAGGAAGAAGGGATGGCGCAAGGGTATCGACACACGTTGCGTCCCATACCAGAGGCCTACCCATCTTCCATGGCATCAATGACATGCCATCTGGTCTCTTGCCATCGTCACGTGCCAAGCCATTTGGTTCTGATACGGCTGTAACGCCGGCGGTGACAAGAGCACGACGGATAAATTATCATTTAAGTTGGCGTGCCGTGCTTATACGGCCTGCACTCCTGCTGCCAGACAAGCTGTGGTGTCCGAGGCTGTTGACGGCTTCACTGCAGTGGCAGCGATGCGGAGCACAGCAAGGAGCACCCAAACGAAGGTTTTATATCTTATATGTATATTTATGTAATAATATCACGAAGGGGAATTCATTCAGACCATATTATAACAACTTTATAGAGAAGAAAATGTACTCCTGGGTCAGCTTTGGATAGATGGTAATTCTGAAGAGGTTCAGAAGGAGGAATAGTAGAAAGAGAATTGTGATATAAAATTAAAATGGGAAAATGGTCTCTGCTAAATGAATTGTGCAGGACAGACCAAGAAAGAGTATAAATCAAAGAAGGAGACGCAAAAGTAAGATTCGGAACACTGACATTTTGGGAAGGGGAGAACCTACAGGGAGCAGATTCATCATATAGGACACAAAAATTAATATTGTCTAAAAGGTCGAGTAAAAAACTGGAAGAGGGGTCATTACAATGTCAGCCCCATAGAGTATGCTAGCGGTTAAAGTCACCTAACACAAACATTGGGCCAGGGATAGAAGATAGGATACAACTAAATTTAGAAAGAAGGTTAGGATAAGGAATACAAGCAGAGATAATTGAAACATTTAGAGCTCTGATGGCTACAATGCGTAAGCGAGGATCGTATTGGTGAATAAAGATTTGAGTGAAGATGATAGATCTACTAACTAATAAAGCACAACCCGCCCAACTGTCATCTCTGAGCTCTTAATCATAAACAGTCGGGCAATCCCGAAAATGCACGTGAGTAAACCATAATCTATGTATATAAAAATAAATCCCTATTTACCTTGGCCACGGCAACACGCGTGAGCGGCAGGACCGATTTCACAATTTTTTTTTGTTCTGTTCCTAATTGTCAGGACTAGGTTATCTATGTATACAAAAATATATCCGTATGTCGCAGAATCAACACAGAAGCACAACTATAAGAATGACTATTGATTATTGTTAATGTAGTAGGACGCCATCTATTGTCGGAAACGTCAAGCAGTGTGCTTGGGTGAGGTCGGTGCGGGGCGTGGCATGTCTTGTTTGACGGTTGTCAGTAAGCTGTCAGCTGTCATTCTTTTGACATTGGATGCATTTGATTTGAGTGAAGTCACTTTTAAGTGAGACACGAGGGCGAAAGGTCGTTTTGCCAGCCTGCACCGAACTTACCGCGTTTCCGTACTTTAATCAGTTTCCATCGGTTTGATCATTAGAGATTTTATTATTTTGTTATCGAGAGTGAATAAATAGAGGACTATAATCAGTGTTGTGACTATTATTTCCTGCCTACACCAAGTAGAACTTGGACTCTGATGACGAGGTACCCTCAATGGGTGAACTACCCTCGTTACGTATTTCCCTTGGTCACGGCATCACGCGTGAGCGGCTGGACCGATCTCGCAATTTTTTTTTTGTTCTGTACCTAATTGTCAGGATTGGGTTATTATTAAACAAAATAATGATTTAAAAAAAAAAAAACGAAATTATATCAGGATGTCCATATTCTTCATTATTTTGTTTACCGCATGCATGAAAAGTAGTTTCTGAAGGTAGGTGGTAGGCAAGTAGTAGGTAGGTAGTAAGTAGGAAAAAGTACATTGCAACGCATGCCGGGTACAGCTAGTTAATCATTAAAGAAGATCTTGCTTTTTTTGCTTCTACAATTCCATTGGAAGATTTTGCGAATTAATATTTTGAGTAATTGTTGGAAAAGGATAACAACAATTTTCGGTAAAGAATCACTGAATTAAGAAATAATATTAATTAAGAAGCAAGTAACAAGTCTTATTAAATTATCATTAGGAGTGGGAATGGGGGTGGAGTCACAAATGAAATCAACAAAAGCAGAGGCCGGGGAAACTTTGAGGGTCCACAATAGTTCTATGGTCCTGAGAGTCAAATGACTTACCTAACTCAGCTTTAGGCTGAGGGGTTAGACAGACTGGCTTTCTGCTCTCTCTGTTTAGCTACTTATCAGTGTTACGGTGTATCTGTATGGGTTGAAAGGGCAACAATAGGCGCGGCCGCCGTAAATTACCACAAAGTCAGCGTTTGGCGTTAATTTTCTTTGGACATGTACGGTCGCGGACTCGAAATGTTTATCAGATTTCAAATTCGATTCCTTATCACACTGTGCACAATAAGGTTTAAGATGTCATATCAATGTATGTCATATCGACCTTATGAAAAAGTAATGTGCAAGCAATTATAGACCTTAGGGTGGTAAACATTTCAAGTCCCCGACTATACGGCTTTACTACTGGTCGATCTTGAGGTGCAGTGACGTGCTGCCATCTACTATTTTACAAAAGAGAACATAAACATTGAATTTCTAACGCAGCTTAATCCTGCTAAGATCACTCGATTATTTAAACCGCAGATTGATTCCCACACGATTCCTTCACCTTAAGTCAATGGTGTAAGGTTAGCTTTGACGGATCTCATACTACCACGCACCACGCTCCGGTGCGCGGGGCGACGCATCCATACGTGCGGCGGAGGGTGCGCAGATCTGCACCATCATGCGTCTCCGTGTGGGGCCGCAGATGAACCTGTCAACATCGAGTTCCATCGTCGACACGTCCATTATTTGCAAAAATCTAGCAGTATTATATATATATCTATATCTAGCATTATTTGCAAAAACCCAGTGTGGCACACCTTGCGGGACGCCGCGCGTTATAGCGTTATCTGCTCGCGGTCTGCAACCACGCGCGTCGACGCGTTGTCAGTGTGTTGCACTGTGCATATTTTATATACGAACTGAAGTACGTACGGTCAAAGTTAAAAAACAAAGCCCCGCGCACTGCAGCGTGGGGCGTGGTAGTGTGAGATCCGCCTTAGAAAATATCTTGCCAGAATAATTTTACTGTAATTAATGCATTAAGGTTTCGCATCACCCTGCGTTGTTTGATTTATGCTACGTGAATCACTCCATGCAATGTGTAGGATGAAATTATTTATTTCTAAAATCAGTTTATAAATACCGTTAGCAGCTGCTGCCTCGGTTCCTTGCTCATTCACCTCAATAAATGCTTTCTGAATAGCATGACTTAAATACAAATCTGACTTGCTTTCTAACATATTGACCATTCGAGCCCCGTCCGGTTGAAATAATGTTACAACGTTCATCTAAAAATGTAATAAATGAATCAAGCAAAATACAATCAAATAATTATTAAGAAGAACACTAACTTCGGGTACTACATAGCTTAGAGCATATACCTATATGCTCTAAGCTACATACCGATCGTAATACACAGCCTCAACCAACATCTGAAGAGGCTATAGTTTGAGCAGCCAGATCAAGAAGGTGAGAAGATGGTACTCAAAACACGGCGCGTATTGTTAGGAAGTTCCTCTCTCTGAGATCCTGACCACTGGCAGCTTGATCCCTGTTCCCGATTTTTCCCGATTGTGAGGAACTTTTTTTTTTAATTTTATTTTCCTTGCTCGGAGCTAAATAAAATTTATTTGACCAAAAACACATTGTACACTATAGTGTAAACTGTATCACGGCCCATACCACCTATCAATCACCCACGGCTCGTTGTGAATTAAGTGTGACAAGGTTTCCTGTGCATTGGCAAGTGGCTCAGCTTATCCCTAATACGAGGTAAATTTTTGAGATGGGTTTGTATGACCAAAGTCTAAACTATAATTTGACAAATAAAGAAAAGTGGCTAAAGCTATTTTACCGATCAATTTCATATTTAAATAAAGAAGGAGGCGTGGTCTCTAAAAAAAGTGGATGCAGATACAATTCTGATATTAACTAAGGGTTAATTATACAAGTAATATTATAAATGTAAAAGTCTGTGAAGATCGATGGATGGGTGTTTGTTACTCGATCACGCATAAACGGCTAAACGGATTTGGGTGAAATTTGGCATACAGATAGACCATGTCTAGGATTAACATAGAGAACACTTCTTATCCGAGTACTTGAAAAAGTTGTCTTAGGATGCGAGTGAAACCGCGGGCAACAGCTAGTCTTATGCTTGTTTCCCACGGTGCGTGATTTCGCGCACCGCGACGCACGAGCTTGCACCGACGCACCATGGGCAGAGACTCGTCCGTGGTAACACGGACGCGTGCGGAGCGGTGCGCCGTATCCACATCATGCACCTTCATAATGTGGCTTCCCATGGTGCGTGATTTTACGGATGATACCACGCACAGCCGGTGCGCGCTACCACGCACCGTGGGAATCCAGCTTTAGATAATTGTACTATTTGGTGAATTAATTTAAACGAACGGGCTTAGCCAAGAATCTAGCCAAGCAGGATATGATCCCAATACGCAAAATCAAAAAAACGGTTGATAAAATTTAGAAACAGTATTTTAGTAATCCCTAAATGTTAGCCTTCTTTTCTTTGTTTCTCAAATCGATTTGGGCTAAACAAACCCATCTCGAAAACTTGCTCTTCATATTATGTGAACGTTAAATCATGTAACAATGTAGTAATTTGTAATTTTATATTTAAAGGATAAGAAACAATACTAACTTTTGTGAGAACGTT
This sequence comes from Amphipyra tragopoginis, assembly GCA_905220435.1. Taxonomy (NCBI): domain Eukaryota; kingdom Metazoa; phylum Arthropoda; class Insecta; order Lepidoptera; family Noctuidae; genus Amphipyra; species Amphipyra tragopoginis. The sequence goes on from HG991997.1 coordinate 17,506,955, forward strand.
TCTGAGGTCAGTGGTAGTTTCAATTTTGAACTGTGGTAGTCTCACCGAAACTTCATAGGACTGCATATTATTAACGGCATTTGATACAACCGAAGGATCTCCGAGTTTTTCAATAAGTGAACTGATTCCGTCCAATTGGTTTGGAAGTATCAATAGAAGAGACGATTGATCGCCTTCATATGGTAATTTCAAAAGCTAAAAATGAATTATTTTTTTGAGTACATATCTGCTACATTGCAAAAATGTGATTTTATATTCATACATTTATATCTTCAAAATTGTTAATTCTTGTTGGATCAGTTTTGTTAATAATGTGGTGATAATTAATTCACAAAATCCGCTTGATTATGATAGTCGTTCTTTAAAACGATCTTTGAGGACGCCTATAATTATTTTTGTATTATAACTTTCGTGAGACACATTCATATTTATGATTATTTACGGTTTACTCACGTGCATTTTTCGGGATTGCCCGACTAGTTTCGGACCCAAACGGAGCCCTTAATCATGAGCTGATCACGCGACTCGCGACCTCGCCGCGTGATCAGCTCATGATTAAGGGCTCCGTTTGGGTCCGAAACTAGTCGGGCAATCCCGAAAAATGCACGTGAGTAAACCGTAAATAATCATAAATATGCCTATAATTATGTTCAACAGAGGACGTCTTCGAACTTATAGGGTACTGAATGATCTTTAAAATGAGGTACTTAAGAATATGTATTACCTTAGCGTCAAGTTCCTTACTTTCTCCGTATTTGTGGTCTTTTGTTTGGGCCATAAAAACTTTTTCGGCAGTTTTATCTTTGCTTACATAGAATGTGCCAGACCTTGTATCGGAAGGATGGAATGGTTTTGACCACTTACCCTAGATTTAATAAAATATTATTAGTAATCGCAATACTTGTAAATTTCCGAGTGATTTACTTGAAGGAGTAGCCAGTGTTTCCTCATTATTATTGTTCATAAGGAAATTACATCTCTGAGTTATAACTTGACTGGCTAGCATTTAGTGATTCCAAAGAACTATGTTGAGTTTTATTCATGAAGCTTTCGCCAGCTAGCTTCATTAATCTCCACTTTTTGATCTAGGTGATCTTGAATTAGACATATTCCTTTAAAGCGTGATAGTGTGTCCTATGTTCAATAAATTAACACCTCATGTGCCCTAGCCAGAAGTCTATAGATTTGGGGAAATTAAACAAGGTAGTCGGAAAGGGGGTACTAATCCGAAAACCCTGCATAATAATGAGTAACTTTTGTTCTACAACTTCCCCCAAAAGTCAATAGTTTAAGAGAAATAGCTGTTCAAAGATTTCATAAAAATACGCTAAAATCTATCTATCCTTAGCTATGCTCAGCTGTGTTTACATTTTAGGTCATATTTAGGGTCACGAATCAGAAGGTCCATTTTCTGAATGTGTATATGTTACGGTTAAATGCCGAATGGCGGTTACACCTAGGTTTAGCCGGGTACATACAACTAAGTGCAACCAGTAGCAGTTGGTTAGAACTAGGTGGGTTTAAAGGTTTAAAGTAACCTAACACGAAGGGGATGACGGGGGCTTCGTTCGCTCGCTTCGCTCGCTCACTCTAGACCCCGTCATCCCCTTCGAACCTAACCTATCCGTGTCGGGGTTACCCTTAACCATCGGTGTGCGGCTGCACCTAGTTCTAGCCGCTATGATGAAGGCTAAACCTAGTTCTAACCGAAGATAAGTAGGATAGATTTAAGTTTAACCGCATGTGGCCGGCTGCACCTAGTTGTACCCGGCTAAAACTAGGTGTAGCCGCACTTCGGCTATTAGCCGTAACATATATGTAATGTGTAACTAAAGCAGGGAAGAAGAATTTTTGAAAAAACGAAAATATTTTTTGGAAATAATATTTTTAACACTTGCGTTAAAACAGTCATCAGTGATACTTTAAGTGTCCTGCGGATTCGTTATCCCTTTCCGACCTTGTATAATATCCAGGATAAATGATTTATACAATATTATTTATCTTTAAAGTATAAAATTTGATGGCTTTGATTCCCATTTATCTTGTAGCTGATACTTTAATAAACCTTTTTAGGTATTCGAATGTTCAAACTTTCTATGTATTCAAATGTTCAACAACACTTACCAGTTGAAAGTAGTTTTTAAACATTTATGTTTTTTTTAGAAAATTATCCAGGTCTATGATAAACAATGATGTTTATTTCAAAAAATGACTACGTATTAAATGTAAAAAACGAGAAAGAACCTTATTTCATCAGCTATCCAACGAGTTATGAATGTTATAAGAATATTCAGAATTTCTTGTAAAACTCTTGAAAATACTGACATAATGTGGAATAGTTCCATTGTGTGTAATAATAACTTTCGTGGCTCCCGATTGTGTTCGTCACAACTCACAGTACCCCCGATGAGCACATTAGTAAAATTGTAAATAGTCTTACATACGACAGTTGTTAGGAATTAATAAAACATAAGAGGAAATTGAATTGAATAGTCAAAAAGGCTGTTACAACTTACGCTGTAACTGTAGTTTTAGCACCTGGTACTTGTGTCTTTTTGGAATAAATAATATAATATACCTTAAAGTAAATGGCGTTAACGAGGACAGCGGATGTCACAATATTTACTGAGTCAGGTGATAATAAGTTCTTGATACGGTTTTTTGTGTTATTTGCCACCTGCAAATACAATTTATGATTATGATGCCTGTAATCGTCGAACAATTAGGCAGCGGTACAGGTCCTTACTTAAGGTACATAATTCTCAGCTGGACGGTATATGGTGGAATGCGATATGTTTCATTTCTTCCACGATACCAACCCTGACAAGATGCTGGTCTTAGGGTGCCTTTCCACCAGAGATGTGCTATGAAGCTATGCTGCGAGAATGTAATAGCTAAGCTACGAAACTATGTGACCGTTTCTACTGATGCTAAGCTATGTAGCGGAGCGAGTAAGATGTGCTATGAAAATACGCCGCCGCAAGGTAGCTGTGCGAGGAAGATGCGCAGCTCGTGCCATGCGACGTATTGACAATAGGGAAGGCATCTGCACATAGCTATACCACTCGCAACCATCCATAGCACACATCCATAGCTCGCATCCATAGCACGCATCCACAGCACGCATCTTTCCATATAAAAAAACGCAGCTTAGTTGAATCAGTTTCCACCAGTGCTATGCTATGTGGACCAATGAATATGATTGGTGGATATCAAACGCATCCATAGCAACGTTGCATAGCACATCTCTGGTGGAAAGGCACCCTTACAGTCACAATCTGTGACAGGTAGACTGCTGATTATTTTATTGTAAGACTGATAACGCGTTTGCTTAGAGAAGTATTTAATCGCTACGAGTTACATGGAAAAACAGTTTTGTAAAGACAGGTTTAAAAATTTTACACAAAGGAGAACGGGCTGGGCTTTTTGTACCCCTCCTCTAGCAATGAGTGATATTAGTTTTAAGTAGCACTTTTTTTTTTGAATTACAGTTTCTGTCAATTATTAGTATTTATGGAGTTAAAGGTCGTTAAATGTAACCATTTAAAAACTATGTTAACGCTCAAATATTGCCATTTATTATCTTTTTTACACGTTTTGCCATAGGAGCTTTGTCATAATAATTATTTGAGTAAGTAACACATGTAATATCACGCCTGCATACCCCAAATGGGTAGACAGAGGTGTTTAGTGCACCCACGTACTATTAGTAGTTGTACCCATTATTAATCCATAACAATTATGGTACCTTGGTTATGGAAAGCACATTTTTTTTTTCCCCCGCCTTCTTTCTTAATAATATTATGATGATAATTTATGATTTTTGGGATTTCTACATTATTTCATTGAAAAAATATATTTAAAAGTTAGTTTTCTTCACACTATAATTATTATTTGCAAATAATATGAAAAGAACGTAGCGATACAGTATAAGAAATAAAAAAGAAGAAATTGAGATAGTAAGGATGAAACGATTTTTCACTTCATATGTGTTATATAACTCCGAAAATAATAAAAATTGACTGTTGACTTGTTTTGCTTAAAAAGACCTCTCTAAAGGAGGGGTAGACCAACTTCCAAATATTTCGCCCATTCTCCTTGTGATGGTTAAAAATATTGGTAAAATGCAGTACTAAATTATTACGAGTATTAAAAATTAAAAACTGCTTACCCAATTGTTTATTTCACTGGCTGCTGCTTCCCTTTGTGAGAAGTCAATGCTTTTAACGTCAGAATTGAAGACATCTCTGGACATAACAGCATATTGTTCGTTCAATACTTCACCTTTGCGGACGTACACTCTATTTGCTAGATTAAACTCAACCCCCATCACTGATTGCAGTTGCTTGGTCACGTTGGTAAACTGTTCTTTTACCTATGCGAGACATAAGGGGTAAAATTTTGAAATCTTAGAAAAATAATAATAATTATAATCATTTATTTCCAGTCACAAGACTCATAGTGTTAGTACAAAATTAAATGTCTAAACATAAAAAAAATACTACAATATTTTTTTTCAAATTATTAATTTGCAGCTCTTTTGTTTCTTGGTCAGTAAAATAAAAAAAGTCATACAGTAGTACATAAGTTATAAGTTTAATAATCTATACAGGATGTTAACGAATTCGTGTATTCCTGAAAACCACACGATCTACGAGTACTACTGGTGTAGATTGTCCCCGCACGGGATTTAGCTTGATTAAAAATAAAAATCTTTTTTTTTCATGCGGCTTTGTTATCCGTCATATCTAAACCAACTAATAAAGATTAAATAAAAATAAGTATTTTTTATGAAAAAATATATTTTATTTGAGTGAACATTTCGATGCCACGCAATAATTAATGAAAGCACGGTGACACTGCTGGTGGGCACGACTAACGCGATATCGCTCTTTGCAGTCAGATAACTCATGGCTCTAAAATGACTTAGAAATAGAAAACCACGATTTTATTTGACATTTTTATAGTTGATTTTCAAAAAATCCCATTTATGGTTAATATCTGTCACCAGTAGATCACGTGGTTTGAAGGAATTATACGAATTCGTTTACACCCTGTATTTATAATTATATTATTTTATCTCCTGTCATAATGACCAATCACGGGCTTTTTTTTAACAAGTTCATGTTAATCTACATACACTCACCTCATTATCATTGCGTAAACCAATAGCTTTAAGGATTTCATCATGACATTCGCCTTCTGAACCTAGAGCCAGCTGAGCGAGGGGAGACAGCACAGAAAACGCTGACAGCACAATATTTTCATCTGGGTTGGCTTTTACCACCTCCTAAAGAATCAAAATATTTACAAGTAGGTAGCCGCAAAAGACGCATGCCTTTTATGACCTCTATGACCTTGAGCATTGTTGTTTACAGTAACCCCAATGCTCAAGGTCATTATGACACGTCGGGCTGAGACACGCGTTTTCTAAATCGAAATTTTATAAACATAATTTAGTGTGCCTAATTATTAATTACTAATTATTCTTAATTTCTGTAGGATATCGGTAGATACCTATACAAAGGTTAGACTAATAATTTAATTATCAGATGGTTTCAGGCTGGGTCTTCTTCTTTATCTCTCGTGTTGGCACGATCTATACGAGGAAAGATTAACCAGCCAGCAAGGTTAGTAGTGCGGCTAACAGCCCAGGGTGCGCCGAACGTACCTACTTGAGTGTCGTCACTTGCGGAGGCTCTTTAAAGGCACCCAGACTGGGTACTTACAGCGGTCGGTCAGCTATCAAAAGTTGCCTAAAACAACGTATTTTCTTTTAGCCTAAAGCCCTCTTTTCTTTTTGCACTTACTTGAAACATTTTGGCAGTAAACTGGTCGTTTCCCGCCTTCAGGAGTTCTACATTTGATTCTGACATCGTTGAAGCCACAAAGGCAAATACTGAAACAGTTAAAATTATATTCATTTGAGGTACCTAAGAAGATTGATTTGACATAATCTTGTAATAGCGAATGTTTAAGTCGAAAATCCATTACTGCGCATGAAATCCACGCCCACGCTACTCATGTTAGCTGCGTGGGCGGTTGCGTGTATCTACAAATACGTATCCACTGCGGCGCACGGCCATGCGTAGCTTCCGATGTTGCCAACCAATGTTCGATCAAGTTAATAATAATTTTAAGCATTAAGTATACTCGTATTTATCAATTTTAAGTACAAATACGGTTGAATGTGATACCAATTTCATTAAGTGAGTGACTATGTAGAAATATAATTTTTCGGGTTTGTTGGATTTAGAACTTTAGATACACAAAAAAAAATACGACGTATAGATACTTAGATATACCTATTTTGTGATGGATGATACCGTAGATAAGAAAAGATCGAAAATTCCCTACATTTCTAGTATTTATAATATTCCTAGGACATCGGACACGAATATTTTCTTATTTTATGTTTTTCAGTTCGATTTCGTATTCGGGTTTTAGATTTTTAAACGTTTTTATTAATATCAACTTTTTAGTTTCAAATTACTTTAAATAGTAAGTGGCCAATAATACAGTTGACTAATGAAACAGTGGCCAGCAGACTAGTCGGCGTAACAAAAAGTTACAAAATATAATTAGGGACTTTAATCATTCGGCGTTTTGAATTATTCGGCGAAATGAAAAGTGGCGAAAGGTTTTTGGCCAGATAAGAATCGACTAATAATATTTCGGTATTCCAACAGAGAACCGAGTAACATAGTTCCACTATTTTCTGGCAGGCAATACTAGTCTAAGACTCACAATATATAAAGAGCTCCATGTTAGCAGCAGGTCTCACTCGTGCGCGGGATCGACTCTTCCAACCGACTGCGATCAAGATGCTCATGCGGGATCCTTTTTACTGTTCGTCGTAATAAACACAATAAAATTATTATAACGGTACATTTTTTTCATCACAATTTCTGTAGGTAATGCATACAAGGAAATATAATTGAATTGAATTTACATATCTGTAGATTACGTTATCGACAATTTATCGGATAGGATTTTATGGATAGGTATTAATAAGAAATTTTATTCATTTTTAAAAAGAAAAGCAATTTGCGCCGTGAGTGCACCTATTTGTGTTCAGCGCATTTGTCGATGTGTCCACACCTTAATGTTTAAAAAACCAACGTTAATAAAGCGGAATTGGATATATTCCCTAGAGATTAAAATATAATAAAATTTTATATTGTATAGTTCCCTGGACTAAGTCGATGGAGCTCCGCTACGGGCTCGTATTTATGAGTGGTATGGTCACAAGAAAAATCACTCGAAGGGAACGACGGGGTATCGCTCACCAGGGTCCGCCATCATTTTTTTAACTTAAATCAACGGAGTCGGGGTACACAAAGTCCCGAGCTCGCTTCGCTTGATCTTAGGGCAAGATTCACATACCACACTTAGACTTTGTTAAGTATGCATTTCATACGAATATGAACATTATTCGTATAAATTAATGGTCATATTCGTATGAAACGTTTATTCACATACGAATATGAACATGATTTGTAAAAGACTAAGGTTCATATTTGTATGAAACACTTACTATACTTACAAAAGCTGGTCTAAGAAAAACCAAGAATTTTAATGAATTTCGTCTCTTTTTGATATATGACGTCGAAAAGTGATGAAGTGTATTTGTGAAATCTGGATTTAGTTTAGGTTTTTAACCGGTATCCCCTTGATTCGTATAACATCTGAAGTCCTAATGTCAAAAGGCTTATATGTTCGGCATAAAGTTTTTTCGCATAATTGATTATATTGGCATAGTTGTTTGTGAGCATATTGGTTTAATCGTCATAATTATAATTCATCTTAATTTTGTTCACCATAATCTTAGTTGCCGTAAATGTAGAAGTCATATTATTGATATGCCTAATAACAATTTAGTCAATGTAGTCCAATATCCCCGGTTGGTGCCCCACCCCATTTTAGATTAAAGTTCTCAAAGGGGCCTCTGCGCGTTAGACCTGTGTCCCCGTGTATGCCTTCCAAAGGACCGGACATCTTCCGCACGGAAGATGAGCCGTGACTAGAGAGATTTAGTCAAAATACATTAAAATTTTAATTTACATAGATTTTGGGGCAAACACTATCACTTGTCTCCCAACTGATTAATTTTAAGAGCGAGCGAAGCGAGCTCTCTTTTCTAGGGCACCCTGACACAGATAGGTTTAGTTTTGAAGGGGATAACGAAGATCATTAAGACATCAGTAATTATGGGAAAAAAGTTATGCCTGATAATTTATTCAGCATAAGCGTTATGTGAAATGATGTTTATGACAAGTAAAGTTATGCGAAGATAAATTTTATGACTTTGAATTTTATGCGACCGCATATGGAACCGTTTAAAGCATCTTTTGTAATAAGGGGGATTGCGTTTAACTAAAGTGACCTAAGTCAGTTAAAACTGCATAAAAATGAAGACACCAATCGACCCCATCGCATTCGGGAGACCACATGAGGAGCACATTGGTTGGCATAACATTTTAGTCCTAATATTGAAAGTAATAAAAATTATCGGCACACCGTGTTTTCGTATAATTGTTTATTGCCATAGTTGTTTGTGAGCATATTGGTGTCATGGTCATAATAATTACTTGCTCTAATTTTGTTTAGCATAACTTTAGTGACCATAATTGTAGAAGGTATATTGTTGAAATGCCCAATAGTAGTTTAATCTAAAATATGAAATGTGTTTCATATTTTAGATCGGCTAAACAATATAAATAATTACCGAACCATAATGTGATCAGAAATCGACAGGGCAAGGATACCTCGGGATGTATTGTGGTGGGCCTTGCAAAAGAAAGGTGTGCCTAGGAAGTATTTGGCATTAATTTGTGCAATGTACAGTCAATCCAGTACCTACGTTCGGTCAGCTGTGACAACACCGACAAGCTCAGTGTGACTGTAGGCTTGCATAAAGGGTCGGCTTTAAGTCCTTACCTCTTCCTGTTGGTAATGGATGCTCTGACGTCCGACATACAGGAAGAGGCACCCTGGTGCATGCTGTTTGCTGACGATATTGTTCTTGTCGGTGAAGATGGACATGAGCAGACTGGACATCAAATGTATGCTACATTTGCTGTTTAATAAGCTTTAAGTAGAATTAATTTTATCTGTTGTGTAAAATATACCTATCACTTAAAATAAGTGAAGAAAGTACAGATAGTTGTTCCGGGTCTGGGTGTTTCTGCATGTGAAGATTTGTGTCTGTAAACGCACCCACGATACAAGAGAAATGTGAGTGGGGGGAAACGTTTTTTTAAAAAAATAAAAAGGGTTCCAGCTCAAAGAAACGACAAATGAAGTTTAAATATAATTTATTGATTTCGAATTTTGACGGTTGCTTGACTTTAACCCAGTCGCTGTGATTGTCTTTTGGTAATAAATCTGAGAAATGAAAAAAAAAGTTGATATATTACGAATGTTTGTTAAGAGTTACATATACATCCAAATAACGTTACGGATAGTTGTATCCGCTATATCATCATTATCCGTATAGAGTTATTAAAAGCCCACTGTTTTGGGCTTAACCTGATTTGTAAATAGCGTCAAATACGTTTCGTGCCAATCGAACCTGGGTTTTCTGGATTAATCTCTGTTGTAGCATAATTATGCAACAAAATTTGTAAGGAACGTGTGCGTAAAAGAAGATCATCTTAATATATAGACCTTTTTTCCCGTGGGCGCTGTAAAATGCGACTAAGGGATGGTGGGCAGCATTATCTTCCTGTGAGTTCATAACAACATACTTACCGTGAGTATGGAAATATACCCTCATAATACGAGTAGTTCCTTGCAGCGATAGATTGTCTACAGCAATAGGAGTGTTGGGGCTGATGATGTTATTATGCAAGTACATTTTAACTGGCAATTATGAATTATACATATTCAGATGTGTTTTAATTTTATTTTATCTATATTTATAGAGGGTATATTTGTCAATAAAATTAGGTGTGTAACAAGTTGATAAATTTTCGGTAGGGCCAACACCAAACACACAGTATGGTAACTGTTATGGTTGCATTATTACTTATGTGCTCAAATTTCATATTTATCAAATGAGCAAAATATTTCTTACATACTTGTTAAACTATTAAACTATTTAAACTATTTAACTTATATTCATATCGGTAACGAAGTAGGTACCTATTTAGTGAAGATTCCGTTAAACGTGATCATGTTATTTATTTGCAGTGCAAAATAAAACGGCCGGTTCGCGTTGAAATGTTTGAGGTTGGAGTTGCCGCGACTCGCTCCAAATAATATTGGGAAGGCTGTAATTGTACAAAATTATGATACAATAAATACTGTTAACGTAAATGTACGCAAAGTTTAGAACATTTTGATTATTATCAATTTAATCATAATCGTTTATTGTGTTTAGTGTCTCAAACACGAACCCTGCTAGTGCACAGAAACATGTGTTTCACAAATTATAAAATCTAATTAATTACAAAATTACGGTGGATACCATTATTAGTCCTCTTCTATTCAATTATGACAAATAGTAAATAAATAGCAAATAATAATAAACAATAACAAAAAGTAATTGAGAATAACCAAGATTAAAACCTCAAGCACGGTAATTATAAACACAATATATAAGACAATTAAGTGTCGTCCTGGGACGACGGGCGGTACCGGTACGCAACCGGTTAGGTTCTTAATTTTATATCTTATGTGTACATTTATACGATAATATCATTTAGGAATTCTTTAAGACCATTTCACGATTATTTAGCCAGGAAAATATATTCCTGTCAGCTTTCGATAGAGGGTATTTCTGAACAGGTTCAGAAGGAGGGATAGTGGAAAGAAAATTGTGATATAGAATTAAATGAGAAAATTTTCTCTGCCATATGAATTGGGTAGGAAAGACCAAGAAAGAGTAGAAACCAAAGAAGTGTAAGCAAAAGTAAGATCTGGAACACTGACATTTTAGGAAGGGGACACCATACAGGTAGCAGTTCCATCATTAAGGACACAAAGATAAATATTGACTAAAAGGTCGAGTAAAAAATTGAAAGAGGGGTCATTACAATGAGCCCATAGAGTGTGCCGCACTTAAAGATATTTTTTTTTTCCCTTGGAATATCTTCATGTATACTCTTTTCCCTGGGAAGGCGAAGGGTTATGCTGGACTGTTACCGGCTCAAAACCCACGGTGTTTCTTCTCCTGATCCTGGGTCATCTTTGACCGAGGTCGCGAGATTCGCAGCTGCATGCACCGCAACCCCGACCTCTCCGTCTGTGGGGCCTTGCCCCACGTCCTCCTGAGAGGTGCGCGTGGTACACGGCGCGCCGCCTTCTCGGGCCTGTTACTGGTGTTGCCTACGGGCGACGGGTCTCCTAACCTGCCGCCCACACACTAGGATGGCCGAAGGACCTCGCACACCCTCCGGCGCCCAGTGCGTCTGGCGCGGGAACTCAGTGGCAGCTGCCTCTCTCTCCCTTTTCACTCTCTCCTTGGTCGCCATCATCTACTCGCAAAATTTGTCAATGACTGCGACCGACGACGACGGCCAACCGAAGTGCTTGCTTTTGTTGATTCCATCAGTGGAGTCACTGATGGAATCAACAAAAGCATAGCCATTAAGGTTGGCAAAACTTTGGAATGCCCACAATAGTTCTGTGGGCCTGAGAGTCAAATGACTTACCCAACTCAGCTTTAGGCTGAGGAGTTAGAAAGACTGGCTTTCTACTCTCTCTGTTCGGCTACTTAACTGGGCTATAAGTGGTACGGTGATAGGGTAAAAAAAAGCGCGGCACGCCGTAAATTACTACAAAGTCAGCGTTTGGCGTTAATTTTCTTTTATAAGGCATATAGGACAGTTAGTATTGAACCCCTCCCTGTACTTGTGGGTATGCCACCGGTCAATCTTGAGGTGCAGTGACGTGCTGCAATGTACTATTTCACAAGAGAGAACATAAACCTTGAATTTATAACACAGTGTGATCATGCTAAGATCACTGGATTATTTAAACCGCAGACTGATTCCCTCACTATGTTTTGCTTCACCCTAAGTCAGTGGTGTCTTAGGTTAGCTTAGAAAATATCTTGCCATAATAATTGGAGTGTAATCAGTGCATTAAAGTCTTGCATCACCCTGCGCTGTTTGATCCATGTTACGTGAATAACTCCATGCAAAATGTAGGATTTATTTAGTTAGGTATACTTAAAATCAATTTATACATACCGTTAGCAGCTGTTGCCTCGGTTCCTTTCTCATTCACCTCAATAAACGTTTTCTGAACAGCCTTACTTACAGACAAATTTGATTGTCCTTTTAACATATTTTCCAATCGAGCTTCGTCCGATCGAAATAATTTTACAACGTCCATCTAAAAATGTCGCCAAAAATTAATCAAGCCAAGAAGCTCAAGAAGAACACTAACTTTAGGTACCTACTACATACCGATCATAATACATTGCAATGCTGACTTTTAAGTGGTCTTACAAATGACGTGATCTAACTTTGTGCCATTTGTTTAATCTTTATTTACGAAAAGATATGGAAGTTAAAAGTACTATAGTACGTATAGTACGATATAAGTTATGCGCGTCGGCAATTTCGTGTTTCAGAATTTGTATGAAATATGCAACCAATTAAATGACCAATCCGAAATTGACGCAAAGAGGACGACACTGGGGTTAAACCATATAATGAAGACACACAAAAAAAAAAAAACGGCTCGCTTAATACTTACCGTTCTTTGGAAACATGAATATTGCCGAGGCGCACATCTTAAGTTTTTAGTACTATTAATAACGTCCCTGTGCAAACATGTCAAAAGAAATACAAAACATAGTCATGTTACAAAAACGATCTTTATACCGTTTAAAATTATCTGCCTACACGGCTCCACTCACGTGCATTTTATTGGAGTTGAGTTGCCCGACTTGTTTCGGACTCAACACGTCGCCCTCGTAGCGTCCGCTCGTTGCTCGTCTTATCCAGTCAAAAGTAAAGTAGTCAAAAGGATTAGTTCCGGTGCACACACTGCTAACTTTGTCACAGTTTAGACTAACTTACCTACTATGGTTGCATCATCCAAGCGGCATATGCCATAGAAGCCAGGAAAGTCACGGAAAGTCACACACCCATATCCGTATACTCTCCGACAGCGCATCCGTCCTTCAATCCCTGAGCAAGAACCATATTACCTCAAAACTTATACTAGAATGCCATAAACCACTGGAACGTGTATCGGTATTAAACCGCAACACAGTAACACTGCAATGGATAAAAGGACACAGTAGATCACTATGAAATGATGCAGCCGACGAACTGGCCAGGAGGTGATCTGGCACGGTGGCCTATGGCCCTGAACCTATAGTACCCGTCCCCTTCAACCAACTACGCAGGTGGCTCCAGGAGTTTACTCACACACAGGCAAAGAGCTGGTGGACTTTAGCCCCAGGCTGCAGGCAATCCAAGGAGGCCATGCCACTCATGGATAGCAGACTGACAAGGCGCCTGCTGCGCCTGGACAGGAGCAGCCTGCGAATGGTGACTGGAACGATAACCGGACACTGCTCACTAAACAAACACTTCCACACGATAGGCATAACGGACAGCCCTCTGTGCAGAGCATGTATGGGGGCCGAAGAAACGGTCGCACACGTGCTCCTGGAATGCACAGGGGTCACCCAAATACGAGAAACAACCCTTGGCGCACCGAAATCACTCGCAAATGTTCTGAGCGGACTGAGAGCCCTAATCTGCTTCTGGAAGGAGGTGGGCTGGCTGGAATGATGGCCGCCATGGCCAACGTACAATGGTCCACTTAAAGGACTAAGTGCGGAAACCACATCTCCTAACATAGAACATAGAACCTACTACGGATGCCTGACTTACATTTCAAGGCTGGTTTCCAGGCACGCGGCGGTGTTCAACCGTCATTTCTGTTGAAGTTTGGGTGACGGCTAATTTCTATGGCTTTACGTAGTTTCCGCGGCACGAAATACTTCTCCCTCTATAGTATGAAAGCCTTATCAAACCGAATGAAATGAGCCGTAAGTACCTACCTGAGATGCATAGGTCGTCTATTTTTCTGTAACTGCCTATCTTTCGCTTCTAATGCTTTTCATACTAAGTACGTATGTTTTATTATTATAACTTTCGTGAGACACATCCATATTTACGATTAGTTACGGTTTACTCACGTGCATTTTTCGGGATTGCCCGACTAGTTTCGGACCCAAACGGAGTCCTTAATCATGAGCTGATCACGCGGCGAGGTCGCGAGTCGAACTGGCAATCCCGAAAAATGCACGTGAGTAAACCGTAACTAATCGTAAATAAGTACGTATGTGTTCGTTGAGCCTAGTTGTGATATTGCGGCAAGTTTCCTCTATTAAATTCAGGGTACATAGCCGCACGGTATCATGAATGCAAGTCGGGCAACTCCGAAAACTCCGCACGTGAGTAAAGTCGTACATAATCTTAAACATGAATTTCACTTAAGAAAGTTATTAAATTATACTGTCGCTCGAACCAGTAGGTACATAATTCAAATGCTTGTGCTGTTGTTCTTCTTTCAATTGACCTTTTTATGTTCACTGTCACACCACTAAAAAGTCAACGTTGCTGACGATTATAGTCAAATGCTGTAATTTTTATGTTCTATGTATATGTCGTGGCCAGATCATAGAATTGATCACTTCATGATGTGGCCGACCATTTCATGAAATGGTTGTATTTCATGAAATGGCCAATAGTCGCTGCCCACATCATGATATGGCCTGGCCAGATCAATGAATAATCAACGTTTGACGATATGATCAGCTAAACGCACGGCTACTTCATGATAATGGTCAAACATTAGTGATCATATCATTAAATTAGTTACATTAACTACTGTTAGAGGCGCTGATATCGTTTTGTTTTTGTGATGCATCATGGCGGCGGACAATTATTCTGACAAAAAAGCTAATAATATTAAGTAAAGTAGGGTGACCACGCAACGAAAATTAATGGACTATTATTTGATTTCAAAATATGACTTCATGGTAATTGCGGGTGAACTTTTCATAGAATTTTATTTGTTCGATTATTTATCTGGTTAACCTGTCAAACTACAGAACACAGCACCAAATATAGATGCACGTTACTGCGAAAGTTTACTATTTAGTATATTGAATCATTTGGGTTAGGTTAGGTTAGAACAGTGACCCATAACGCGCGAAGGCGAGCGAACGAAGCGAGCGTGCCGCAGTAGCGGCCGCCGAGCGCCAGATCCCCTTAATTGTTTGGTGAATCAAGCTATTAAACTTTCGCGGTAACGTGCATCGATATTTTGTGCGTCGAAATTCCGTAGTCTACTCCTTTGCTTGTATGGTACGTGCTTCCTTTATTTGGATTTTTTATTAAACCTTTGATATCATGGAAACCCTACGTTAATGATATGGCCAAACGTGGATGGCCATATCATTAAACGTTGACGTTTAAACGATATGGCCAGTTTTAGTTGGCCATTTCATGAAATACAACCATTTCATGAAATGGCCGGCCACATCATGAAGTGATCAATTCTAAGATATGGCCACGACATATATACAACCTCCCAACATCAACCGTTGGGCAGTAGCCCGCCAGGCACAAGACTCCGCCTGGTTGGAGGATCCTCCCTTTGGTTGGAGGAACATCACACCAAGTTTCTCCACAAGCCCAACCAATTGTTAATGCACATGCTGGGGCCGGACCTGCGTCTCTATCGTCACGGAGCTTCGTACAATGATACGATACATTCAGATGTAACCAACCATTATCGGTTATCGTCGCGATAGTTCGGGCTGCGTGCAAGTTATCACTCGGGTGGCGATACAGGTACAATTCCGTGCTTCGCGGACGATCGCAGCCGCGCGCGATCTATCGCGTGCGGCGGTCAAAATACGGATATATAAAACTCGGACCGAATTCGGATATTGCTTTACGCACTGCATCCTATCCGAATCCGTGAAAATACCGATCTAGAGTAAAAATCTCGGACCGAATTCGGATGTTGCTTACGCACTATTCCGATCTCTGATCCAAATTCAAACAATTCAGGAGCCATTTTTGGCATATCCATTTGGCAACCGATTTGCATCCGAGGTAGTGCGAAAGCGTTCATACAAACATTACTACGGCTACTTTCAGTCCGTCAATATTTCTTCCGAATTGGAGACTCACGGATGACGGGTAGAAATCGGATGATGGATGCCGGATGTAGTGCGTAAACTATCATACAAATAGTTCTATGGCTACTTCGGAACGTATTTTCACGGATTCGGATCGGATACAGTGCGTAATCGCTCTAAGGAGTAATATGTAAGTAGACTGTGCTATTATTACGTTGGTCGAACTGTTGTCAATTGTTTTGGAGACCCATTTTAAAAAATGAAGAAATAATAGGTACTTACTTTTTCGAGAACTGTTTTAAGATCAGTTGAAGTTTCAATTTTGAACTTTGGTATTTCCACCGACACTTGGTTGAACTGCATATTTTGAACGGCATTTGATACAACCGAAGTATCTCTGAGTTTCTCAATAAGTGAACTGATTCCGTCCATTTGGTTCGGAAGTATCACTAGAAGAGACGATTGATCGCCTTCATATGGCAATTCCAAAAGCTAAAAATGAATATTAGTAAATTTATTTTGAGTACATACCTACTAAATTGCGAATATGGTGTTTTATTTTCATATATTCATATCTTCTCATTTGTATGTTCTTGTAGGATCAGTTTTTGCTAGCGAGATGTTGTGATAATTCGCAAAACCCACTTGATTGAAATATTCGTTTTTAAAACGATCTATCAGGACGCTTATAATTATGTTCAACAGTGGACGTCTTCGAACTTATAGGATAATGAATGATCTTTAAAATGAGGAACTCAAAAATGTATTACCTTAGCGTCAAGTTCCTTACTTTCTCCGTATTTGTGGTCTTTTGTTTGGGCCATAAAAGCTTTTTCGATACTTTTATCTTTGTTTACATAGAATGTGCCAGGCCTTGTATCGGAAGGATGGAATGGTTTTGACCAGTTACCCTAGATTGAATAAAATATTATTAGTAATCGCAATACTTGTAAATTTCCGAATGATTTACTTGATGGAGTAGCCAGTGTTTTCTCATTATTATTGTTCATAAGGTAATTACATCTCTGAGTTATAATTTGACTGGCTAGCACTTAGTGATTCCAAAGAACTAATCATCATCATCTGCCTAGCCTTTTCCCAACTATGTTGGGGTCGGCTTCCAGTCGAACCGGATGCAGCTGAATATCAGTATTTTACATGGAGCGACTGCCTATCAGACCTCCACAACCCAGTAACTGGGTAATACGATACTCCTGGTAAGACTGGTTGTCAGACTTTTTGGCTTCTGACCAACAGTAACGACTGTCAAAGATTTACAAATGACAGCTGGGACCAACGGCTTTACGTGCTTTCCGAGGCACGGAGTAAACTCGCTATGGTAAATGGTCACCCATCCACAGACCAACCTCGGCAAGCGTGGCTTAATCCGGAAGATCGGTCTATGCGGCTGTAATTATTTAGCCACGAGCTCCTCAAAGTTCCAAAGAACTAATACAATGTGAATAAATACATGGGTGTCCATTTGTGTCATTTATAGGTTTATTTAACACGCCAGTTGAAAAAGCGCTCGTGCGAACTGGGCCTAAAGGTTGAATTTGTAAAAACGCTCAAACTTAAGTACATTTATTTCTAACCAGCAACCCAATTATTTGATATCATGCTTTTAACTATGAAAAAACTTTCATCCCTTATTTTATCCCTTAGGGGAAGAATGTCCAAAAATCTTCAAACGTGTATGTATACTTCAAACCAGAAGCCTAAATATTTAATTCCATGCTTCTTACTTCAAAAGTAGCACATTTCTCAAAAAACTTTCAACCTCTTATTTTACTATTTCACCCTCTTAGAGGTAGAATTTCCAAAAAACATCTAACACGTGTACGTTTATTTCCCAGCAGAAACTCTATTATTTGATTGCATGCTTTTTACTTCAGAAAACCTTTCATCCCTATTTCACCCCTTAGGGATAGTCTTTCCAAAAACCCCTAAACACGTGTATTGCTTCGTACCATAAAGTACCAGATTTCTCATACAAACTTTCAACCCTTATTATTTCACTACCTTATATTGTTTTCACGATAAGTTGATTAATTTGGCAGATGTCAGTTCATGACATGAAAATAAATTGTAATGGCGATTGTTTATGACAATTTAATTCAATATGTATTAAATCAATTTAAAAGATTAGTAAAGCGTTACCCAGAAGGTTGTTTTAAAATCAGAAACATAGAAACAATATAGTTTTATGTGTTTAACGCCATAATTATAATATTACTTAAATGATTTTGAAAAAACCCCGACGCGTTTTCAAACTTGCGTCAGATGGTACCAGTTGCCAGAGACGTGCGTATCGATAAAATAATTTCGATAAATTTATATTTAACTGAATGAATATTTTGACTATCGTAATAATTATAGACGATAGACGCAGTTGATTGAATAATTAGAATAAGGGTCATTATGGCCCAGTCGCCTTGCAAAAGGTCGGCCAGTCCTGAATTTTGGATATGTGATAAGGATAGGTGTTCTTATGAATATTACAAATTTTGTACCTTGAGTGACCTCGGCGCACTTTGTCATCTTGGATTAAAGACCCCAAAAATGAGTTTTTATTAAATAACTCCTTATGGGTTTTATGCCAAACCAATTTTGTAGAAAATTAAATTCCTTACAATTCTTGTCTTAAGTATTTTTTATGGCTAAAAGTTTACGACATATTGCGCTTTGAAGTAGATAAAAATCACAATTATTTTTTCTTATTTTTCATTCCCGACTCAAAAAAAGAGGTATTGTCCCATGTCTGTTTTTCTGTTTGGCTGTCTGTTTCTCTGTCTGTCAGCTTTTCATAAAAACACCTAAACACATCCAAAATTCAGGACTGACGGACCTTTCGCAAGGTAAACCCCTTTTTTGTGACCCGGCTACTGGGTTGTATTTGGTTATTGGTAGTAAATAAACATTTATCACTCATCCCATACCTGCTGGATTTATTATCACATCAGCACGTAATCGTCTATTGTTGAAGATGTGCATGCTAATTGACTTAATCCTAATTACTTAAATCACAAGGTATTTGGAATCTACATACAATCACATTGCAATTATTTGTCAAATTCTCGCTGAAATTTTACAAATTTTATCGATAGTTGAATCGACTGTAGTCACATGTCTAGCATCTCTTATTGACATGTGTCATTTTAATCAACTTATCGTGAAAACAATATAGGGATTTCATTTACAAACACGCTCAAACACGTGTACATTGATTTCTAACCAGAAACGTTATTATTTGATTTCATGCTCTTTTTAACTTCAGAAAATCTTTCATCCCGTATTTCACCCCTCAGGGGTAGAATTTCCAAAAATCCTCAAACACATGTATATTTCTTTCCCTTCAAAAGTCTGAATGTTTAATCCCATACTTCAAAACTATCAGATTTGTCATACGAACTTTCAACACTTATTTCACCCCTTTAGGGATTGAATTTCCAAAAACCCTAAAACACGTGTATGTTAATTTCGGACCTACTGGTCCGAAATAAAAAGGGGGAGGGGAGGGGGGGGGGGGGGTAAAATACTTAACGTTTTTTTTTTGTCTGCCTTACTCTTACTGACTAATACCACCCCGGTGTTCCATCTCACTCCTGCGCCGAGGGTCGCGGGAACTTATGATACTACCGCAATCCCCGGCTGGAGGCGTAACGATATCGTCGGGGATGGAATCTAAGTGAACGAACGAGGAAGACTTGAGGCGCTTCTCTAGTTTACCCCAGTCCGTGACAGTTTTGGTCGGGGCGGGTTGACCAGGATCCGGGGGACCACCCCGGGGAGGTCCCCTCACCTAGGTAGGTGAAGGACTACGGGACGGTGGTCGGAGTCTAGCTCTTCATGCGTCTCTATAGAGCGTAGACCGAGGTTTACGTTCTTTAGAAGCGCTATGTCGAGGACATCGGGCTGAGCTTCTTACTTCAAGAGTACATACCAGACTTCTTATACAAGCTTTCATCCGCTATGTTACCCCCTTAGGGGTTTAATTTACAAAAACGCTCACACACGTTCATTTATTATTAATCCGAAACCCTATTATTTAATTTCATGCTATTAACTTCAAGTAAACTTTCATTCCCTATTTCACCCCTTCAGGGGTTGAATTTACAAAACGCTCATACTTGTACATTTCTTTCTAACCATCAACTCTATTATTTGATTTCATGCTTTTATCTTACATAAAATTTTCACCACCTATTTCACCCCTAGGGGTAGAATTTACAAAAACGTTCAAAAACGTGTATCTATACCTAGCCAGAAAGCCTATTATTTGATTTCATGCTTTTAACTTCGTAGAAACTTTTATCCTCTATTTCACCCCTTAGGGGTAGAATTTCCAAAAACCCTGAAACATATGTATGCTTATTTCTGACCAGTAACCTATATATTTAATTTCATGCTTCTTACTTCAAAAGTACCAGATTTTTCATACAAATTTACAACACTTATTTCACCCCTTTAAGGGTTGAATTTCCGAAAACGCTCAAACACGTGTACATTAGCTCTTAACCAGAAACCTCAGTATTTAATTTCATGCTTCTTACTTCAAAAATGACGGATTTGCATACAAACTTAAATCACCCTTTTCACCCCTTTAAGAGTTGAATTGTACTACTACTGTACCACTGCTAGGCACAGACCTCTTCTTAGGTCGAGAAGGGTATAGGCTTTAGTCCACCACGCTGGCCTGGTGCAGATTGGTGGACTTTCCTTCAAAAATCAAATTCTGATTCGTACACAAATTCGAAAAGTCAGAGGTGCGGGCCGGGTTCGAATTCGAATCCTCCTGCATGGAAGCCACTAGGCTATCACTGCTTAGAAAGATTGATATTGTTTTATTGTGGTCTTGCACAGATTCGACATACATACAAAAACAGAATATAAAATGGCGTTTGAAAACAACAGGAAAGAGCTGCTGCAATAAGTTGCTGCACAGCGTAAGCGCTGTAATCGTAATTCAGAACCGGATACTTGTCTTTTTGGAATAAATGATTATATACCTTAAAGTAAATGGCGTTAACGAGGACAGCAGCTGTATTATCATCCACCATGTTAGGTGATAATAAGTCCTTGATACGGTTTTTTGTGTTATCTTCCACCTGCAAATACAATTTATGACTATGACGCCTGATGACCATCGCTTATACTCGAACAATTAGGCAGCGTTATGGGTCCTTACTTAACTTATTGAGTACTGTAATTATAGACACAATAGATAAACAATGGCACTGACGATTCGGATCGTCGGTCGGGCCGCTAGCAGTTAAGGTATAAGTCACCGCTGGACGGGTTAGTATATGTACAGTCACAATTTGTAACAGGTAGACTAACGTTTTTTTATTGTAAGACTGATGAGGCGTTTGCTCAGAGAAGAATTTAATCGCGAAAAAAATTATTTAAATTATAACGAGCTTAAAGAAATAAAAACCTTTGCTTACCCAACTGTTTATTTCACGGACTGCTTCTTCCTTTTGTGAGAAGTCAATGTTTTTAACATCTGAATTAAAGACATCTCTGGACACAACAGCATATTGTTCGTTCAATACTTCACTTTTACGGACATACACTCTATTTGCTAGATTAATTTCAACACCCTTCACAGATTGCAGTTGCTTGGTCAAGTTGGTAAATTGTTCCTTTACCTGTTCGAGACATAAGGAAAACAATTGGAAATATTATAAAAACGTCAAAACACAAAAAAAAACTATAAATTTATTACATACTATAACACGACTCCGTCCGCCAGGAAGTCGGAAACCAATATTGTGTCACAATAGCTAACGATATTTCTTGATAACTTTAAATAACAATTCTAATATCTTTTGGCTGAGCGAATCTTAATGATGAAACAAAAACTAAATGTTAATCCGACGTACGGCCGATATTTGTCTATAAAATCAACCGCATTGATTCAATATTTTTTACCTGATGCGTGCACAAACAAATCGACAAACAGATTAGCAAAACAAATATTCCAAAAATGGTCGAAATGAATTCTATTCGTTATGATTTAACCACCCCGCATTTTTTTAAATATTTCCATTGAGAAGATACGCCCAGCCTGCAGATTTATTACATGTAGGTTAGGTATAGATGTCTCTGTAGATAATATGCCAGAAGCTTTTTTGTTTCTTAGTCAGTTAAATAAAAACAGTCTGTTATTTATAATAATCTAATATTTATCTCCTATCATAACGAAAAAATACGGTTGTTTTTTTAAAAAATAGGTTAATATTAATGTACAATAATACTACTTACCACATTGTCGTTAGGTAAACCGATAGCTTTGAGGATTTGGTCATGAGATTCTCCTACTGAAGCCAGAGACAGCTGAGCGAGGGGAGACAGCACAGAGAATGCCGATAACACAACATTTTCACCTGGATTGGCTTTTACCACCTCCTAAAAATTCAAATTAATTTGAGTAGGTAGCCATGGAAAAACGCATGTCTTTTATGTGCTCTATGACTTTGTGCATTGTGGTTTTGGTCACAATGCTCAAGGTCAATATGACATATCGTGGTGGCACTACTAGTGTGTGTGTGCGTGCTGAGCCCATAGAAGTAATAAGTACTACGTACAACTGGAATGAGTACTTGTCGATTTCTGCGAATCACGTGAGATAGGTATAAGTGTACGCCTTGTCACTTTCTAACACAAGGGTAACCATATGGCAGATTTATGGTGTAATAAGTCCTGCCTAGTATTACTAAATATTGTATGTCCTTTAAAGCATTACAATATCTTTATACCGCAAGTTAACTAAACCAATCGGAAAAAGATATAACCATAATTAGCAATGTCTTCTAACATTTACACGATTATTGTACATACTAGGGATGTTACGGAGCTTCGACTCCGACTCCGATAAGTCGGAACTTCCGATTGATATTACATCTCCGGTTCCGACTTCGGCTCCGATACTTTTAAATCGTAGGTTTGAATAGGAGGTCGAAGCATTTTTTTTATCGCCTGCGCCTTTATTAAGTATGTAGGTTTATTATTTTTAATTGAAATTAAAGAGGCTGACTGAAATTATGTAAATACTATTTTATTTTATTAGGCCTGTCCTTAACACATCTCTCTTCTGCTAACACCTCCGAATCCGCCTCGGACTCCGATTCCGGTTCCGAATCCGACAAACCAAATTTAAAAACTCCGACTCCGACTTCGGTTCCGATAAAACCATCTCCGTAACATCCCTGGTACATACTACTCCTTTTTTGTTTAGGTACATTTTGTAATTATATTCAGATGTTAGGCTGGGACTATAGGTCGCCGCGCCGCCGCTCCTATTTGGGTCAGGGGGCTTACTATGACCTCTTAAAGCAGGGCAGAAGTTGCCTGGAAGTTGAACTGCCCTGCGTTTTTGTACTATGACATCGTTAAAGCAGGCCTGTAGCAGGCCTGCTAAGTTGACGTTTACGAAATCCGTTCACCTTTTCTTTTGTATAGTTTTCATACCATGATGTGTTATTTGATAGCAGCAGAGTGTATATTGAGCGGCTGTAATGTCAAAATAAGCGATCTTGAAAAAGTTAATATTTACGAGCTTATTCAACATTGTTTTTGTTATATGTTATATCAGAGGTAAACCGTTGTGAGGACCCACTTAAAATTTGGTCGATAAGACTTTCTAAACTCGATACTTTGTATAAAAATTACAAGTGTTTATTAGATCACACTTTTTACTGTTTTTGTAAATGTGTGACGAGTACGAGATATTTGAATATTTAGAGAGTAAATATCGTATGGAGAAAAAGCGACAGCGTCGCATTAGGGAAATAAATAACCCATTCCAAATTGATGAAAGGAAATTTATAAACCAATATAGGTATTGCAATATTATATGCAATTTATTTAAAGTTATTTAAAAATTCCCACAGGTGAAGCAGTTTGGTCATACTAACACGACGGCGACGTCTTGTTTGTGTTTCACTAAAAATAAAAGCATCACATTTTATATACATTTTAATAAAAAAAACTGAGACTATGTGCCTAGATTTAATTCGATATTTTGATAAAGGTAAGTAAACGAACGTACGACATTGTTGAAACAGGATTCACAATAAAGTATGAAATCACAACGAAATGCTAGTTTACAATTTCATTGACAACTTCGATCGACTAACTGTGATACAGATATCTGAATGATGACAGAATATCACGCTGCGGAAACAAATTTACCTAAAAAAACACTTAAAACTGCATTAACTAAAGTATTTAATAACTACATCGATGTAGTGGGGAACAAAACAACTCGAGATGTTTTTTAAATTTACGCGCTAAAAAAAGTTGACAAAACTAATCCACGTTGGTACGTTCATAACCACGTTGTTTCTTTTATTTAGAGTCACAAAGGTCTTTTGAACGTGAAACTTTTGGTTTTTAGAGCTATTAAATAATGTATCAATGCCTTGATTTAAATTTGAAAATGAGTATCATTGCGGTCTTAGAGTTACAATAATAAAAATCTTTGAAAAATAATCCCTTATTAGACATTTAGATTTTGTATGTACTGCTACTAGAAGTATCATGGTCACCCTAACGGTAAGAAAATTCAAGTAATGAAAAACCCTTTCTGTGAAAAGATATTCCACAGTCCGGGTAATATTCGCTTTTGCAAGCATTTACAACGCAAATTCCAAATTAATTGTGTAATAAATCCAATTATTTTTTTTTTTTAATTCAAATTATCGGTTTACGTCAATGCAAATGGGGTTATCAGCATTTGTATTTTTTTTACTACCATTGAGAAGAAGCTAAACAGAAAAGCCCAAACCGAGTTCTCTTATCTTCATTACGAGTCAGATAGAGAGAATACCTAGATTTTTTTGTTAAATTAGTAATAAAATATTTATTATAGGTACCAATCAAATCGTTTAATTTATAATATTTAGGGCTGATTTTTCAATCGTCAGATAACTTTTATACATATAAGGAATGAGTTTGACGTTTTGACAGCTTTTCTATGGACAATGTGTCGAAATGCCAATTTTTTTTTTTTGATGCAAAAGAGTAACCATGTAGTTTACTGCCCGTTTTAATCCATAGGAATCTACACTTTGGAACGCGGCAGTAACTTCTTTTTTTTCCCATTATAAATACCTAATAAATCAAAAGTGTCTTTATATGGTCTAATTGAAATAAATGCGTTGACTTAATGTCAAGCTGTCAAAAAACTATAGATAAAAGCACATTATATGAAAATCGCCTCCTGGCCTTACGTTGACGAAAAAAAGTCCTCTTAAAACGAATCGTTGACGAACAAAAGTTCCGATAGTTGTATCGCGTCTCTTGGGATAAATTGAGATGAAAAAAGTTGGTTTATGAATTTGTACATTTAGTTCAAAAATTCTACTAATTTAGGAATATGCATTTTCTATTTACGTGACAACACACAGTGTGTATTAGACAGGGACACAAGGTACAATTATTGCTATCTCAAGTGTACCGTTATGTTTGCCAAGCCATATTATGTCTTATGTTATGCACATAAAGTCTATTTTAGATAATATAAATTGCCAAGATCTCGGTCCAGTTCTATATAAAGTCCTTGGCTGAGCCACGCCGTTTTTTATCCATAGATATTGTGAAGCATAGATGTATTGGAGCCTGCAGTGGAGCTCGCGTAATGTCTGCATATTGCGTGTACCCACTCTATTGCTGACAGACCTAATGCTAAAAATCTGCTCGGAGAAACGGTTTTGCGTAAACGCTCTTATACATTGTTGTATGTTAGAATTTCCCTCAAAAATTATGGCAATGTTATTATGTTTATGACCGTTTGAGACCTTAATACAGGGTATAAACGAATTCGTGTAATTCCTTCAAACCACGTGATCTGCTGATGACACATAATAATCCTAAATGGAATTTTTTTAACAGGAATCAAAACAAAAAATAATCACTCTTGAATCACTCTATCTATTAAAATAAACCGTAGTTTTAAAGATCTAAGCAGACATAGGGACAGACAGACAGCGGGAAGCGACTTTGTTTTATACTATGTAGTGATTATTATTTTCATAGTTTTTTATTTATGATTAAAAGCGTCTGAAAAAATACGCCATCCCCTTTATTTCCAAAGTTTGCAAAGCGAAAAATTTTAAATAAATCGAGTTGATAGAGGTTTTTGTAAATATTACAGGAAAATTAAAACGATATCTGTAACTAGCACAGTTTTTAAGAAATCAACAAAGATCCTTTACAAACAAACTTAGTTGTGGGGTTCGAAAAAAAAAGAAAATTGAACTTTTCTAGGTACGGAACCCTCGGGGCGCGAGTCCGACTCACGGTCTTTTTTTTAGCCTTTAGTCCTCTTTTTTTTCTTGCACTTACTTGAAACATTTTGGCAGTAAACTGGACGTTTCCCGCCTTCAGGAGTTCTACATTTGATTCTGACATCGTTGGAGCCACAAGGGCAAATACTGAAACAGTTTTAAATTACTTTCATTTAGGGTAGGTACCTACCAAAGAAGATTGATTTGACATAATCTTGTTATGGCGATAGTTTATGGTTATACGTTTTATGTCGGGATCGGATATTCGGATGCATATTTATTTACCTAAAGAGAATTTTAAGCTACGGAAGTATGGAAGCGGCTTCTTAAAATATTTTTTTTTGTTAAAAAAATACCCGTCGTTCCAGGAACATCGGGAATGCATAACTAGTCGAGTGTATATACAGGGTGGTAATTTGAGATGGGGCATGAAGGGCAGCTACCTTAACCATTGTAGCTACAGGAAAACGTTCTTAGAAGACCACCCCTAACTTTTGGGATAATTTCAATCGGTATTCACAGATTTTGAAAAAAAAGTACAGTCAGCGAGAAAAAGGGCTGTTTTCACAAAACTTTTTTATGATGCCAATCGATCCTATTTCCCTTAAGGATCAAAACACTTTGCCGGACCAACTGAGGTTTGAGTACTAGAAACGTCAGAAATAACAAAAAACTATTTGAGATGGGTTAGTTATAAGGGCAGCTACCTTAGTCGTTGTCGCTACAGGAAAATGTTGATAGGAGACTGGCCATAATTTTTGACATTATTTCGAACTGCACAAAAAAATACAGAAAAAAAACTAGATGACTAGATGTTAGAGTACTAGAAACGTCAAAAATCACGAAAAACAAAATTTTGTTTAAAAGTTACGTTTGTGCCGAAAAAAAATTTTATTTTCAAAAACTGTGAATGCAGTTCGAAATAATGTCAAAAATAAATGGATAGTCTCATAAGAATATTTTCCTTTAGCCACAACGATTAAGGTAGCTGCCCTTATTACTAGCCCATCTCAAATAAGTTTTTTGCGATTTCTGACTTTTCTTGTACTCCAACCTCAATTGGTCCGGAAGACTCTTTTGATCCTTATGAGAAATGGGTTTTGTAAAATAGTTTTGTGAAAACAACTCTTTTTCTCGCTGTCTGTACTTTTTTTTCAAAATCTGTGAGTGCCGATTAAAATTATCCCAAAAGTTAGGGGTGGTCTTCTTAGAACATTTTGCTGTGGCTACAATGGTTAAGGTAGCTGCCCTTCATGCCCCTTCTCAAAGTACCACCCTGTATAGCATGGAAGCGACTTCTTAAAATGATTTATTAAAAAAAAACGAGATTTTTGGATTGCATAAATTTAAAATTAATGTTTAACCGCCACTGCAAATATATGTATAGTATGTAGAGTGTAAGAAGAAGAATGATGTGTGTTAAGATAAACCAAAAAATAAAAACATTAATTAAAATAATTGTCCCGGAACCGCGGGATTTTTCGATACAAAAGCGCGTTCCATATTAGCCAACATCTCAAGTCTAGGTGAATATGCATCCGAATATCCGATCTCTAGTTATAAGTCAACAAATGATATAAAAACTCGTCCCACAGCCCAAAGTAAATCTTTGCATAATGATTCATCATCTGCCTAGCCTTTTCCCAACTATGTTGGGGTCGGCTTCCAGTCGAACCGGATGCAGCTGAATATCAGTATTTTACATGGAGCAACTGCCTATCAGACCTCCACAACCCAGTAACTGGGTAATACGATACTCTTGGTAAGACTGGTTGTCAGACTTTCTGGCTTCTGACCAACAGTAACGACTGTCAAAGATCTACAAATGACAGCCGGGACCAACGGCTTTACGTGCTTTCCGAGGCACGGAGGAAACTCGCTATGGTAAATGGTCACCCATCCACAGACCAACCTCGGCAAGCGTGGCTTAACCCGGAAGATCGGTCTATGCGGCTGTAATTATTTGGCCACGAGCTCCTCCTATCTTTTTCTATCTTATTATTATCCTATTTTTTTCTATCTTTGCATAATGATTAAAAGCCTAAAGTTAAAAACGTTTTGCATCCATGACAGACTTTGTGAAATAAAGTCTCTTTTACAAAGCTACTGCATATGATACCAGTTGATAGGGAAGTGACAGACAATTACTATAAATTAATAAATGGTATATATTTAAAAGCATTTTAAAATTAATGGAAATAAAAACAAAAAGGCACATTTCAAAAATAATGCTGTCCACTAGAAAATTAAAGGTACCTACCTATGCATTATAAAATTCTGCTTATTCGATAGAATTCGAGTCATTAGATAACCAGTACGTAACTAACAATGTTTATAGGTTTATAGCTCTTTTGTCTCAATAATAAGTAAGTACTCAGTTAATCCGTAACGTCTCACAACAGAAAACGCCAAGATAGGGCAGTAAATTTATGAAAAAAACATCATTTTGAATTGTTACTAAGTTAGGATGAAGGTCAAGGTTAGCCATAGCCATGTCACATTTAAATAAATAATCTCGGTAATTGTTTTTATAATAGCTACATGAGTAACATAGTTCTACTATTTTCTGGCAGTAAATACTAGTCTAAGACTCACAGTATATAAAGAGCTTCATGTTAGCAGCAGGTCTCACTCGTGCGCGGGATTGACTCTTCCAATCGACTGTGATCAAGATGCTCATGCGGGATCCTTTTTATTGCTAGTCGTACTAATTGCAATATATTATAACGGTAAAAAAAAAATGTTATCATAATTTCAATCATACGCGCAACGAAAAATCATTGAATTTACATATTTTACTTTATTTACTTATTGTGTTATCGACAATTATGTGTATGCCTAGGTATAATTCAGAATTGTAATCTACCACTCGGACGTATACTACAATCTAGCCTCTAGTCTCAGTAGTTCGGTTGTTTTGTTCGGGACCGGACTACTGAGACTAATTTTGTCTCATTAGTTCGGTTATGACGTCAAACCGAACTGTTGATACTAAAAAAGATACTACCAGAACTACCAGTAGTCCGGTTAGAGATGTAAATAAAATGATTTTATTATAAATAAAAGAATCAAACATATTCTCTGAAATCATAGCTTGGTAGTTATTAATTGATAGGAACTTTCATAAGAATACTGACCGGAGAATACTAAAATCATTAATCGAACTACAGAACACAAGTCTCAACAGTTCAGTTTGACGTAATCCGAACTAGTGAGACAAAATTAGTCTCAGTAGTCCGGCCCCGAACAAAACAACCGAACTACTGAGACTAGAGGCAATCTAGACTCTAGATTTTAGAGGTATCGTGCAACTGCAAATTTTAGTTGATTGGCGCAATTTGTCGCAATATCGATGGTTTAGAATACACGTGCTAAGTACAAAATAATTGAGTTTGGACATTTTTATGCCAAGCGTGTCAAATGAGCAAATCTTACCTTTTGCATCACCAGAGCGCTTTTTTATCTCTTTCTTCTTAAAACGTAGTAGATATTTAATTTTATAATAAGTGACACGAAACCAACGTTGGCTTAAACCGAGCCATAGGCGAGGTTTTTAATAGTATCACACGAGTGTTTTAATACCTAGCTATGTGCAATTTCATACACTACTTTAGCTAAACGTATGCAATGCAATTCAATTAAAAAATCAAAGTCAAAACAGTATTATGGCGCCAAAATCTAGCAGCCCATCGCGCTTGCGTGTGCTTGAGCGCGCATGCGCCCTAGAGCGTGCCGTGACAGATAATGTGCAGCCGCCAACAAAGTTGAATTGAAAACTCTTTGGTCGGTCCGTAGTGTACTTTAATAGAAAAAAAGTTATTTTTCATCCCACCTATTCGAAAAGGACGACTTGGTTCGCCTTTAAGTGCGCCCAAAGGTGGTGTTTTCTATTAAGAAACTTTTAGCGGGCAGGAATGAGTTTTTAATCCTCTTTATTAAATAAGTGCGCCGCAATTATCTTTGCCGCGCACTTTTTGAATTCTTTTAGCGGGCAGGAATGAGTTTTTAAACCTCTTTATTAAATAAGTGCGCCGCAATTATCTTTGCCGCGCACTTTTTGAATTTGGAACATTTTAGTGTTCAGCGCCAAAGAAATCGAACGCAAATATTGTTTGAAGACTGGCTGGTACGACGGCCCAAAGTCGCGCCGCCGCGCCGGCGCCGCGCGCCTGCTGATTATAAAAATAAATTAATAGAGAATGAGAACGTAGCGCTAGCGCGCGTTAAATTAATTTCATAATTGCGAAAACGTCTCAAATGTAAATATAAGTTTTTAGTTGTTTTATTATTAGATACTATTTAATTTCAATTTAGTTGTTACTCTGTTTTATTAAATAATAATATTACAATAAAATATGAGGCGCCTTTTATTTTCTCATAGTGGGTGATGAAAAGTAGAGTGTATCACTCGGGCGCAAAATTATTTTTGGCTCGGGCGATATACTTTGAATCCCTCGCTACGTTCAGGATTCTACTAAAGAATCCCTCGCTACGCTCGGGATTCTACTCTAGAATCCCTCACTTCGCTCTGCATTCAAAAAAGCGCCCTCGCCGTAAAAATATTATTTTGCTCCCTTGTGATACAATCTACTATTTCATCCCATCTATTCGAAAAGGACGACTTGGTTCGCCTTTAAGTGCACCCAAAGGTGATGTTTTCTATAAGAAACTTTTAGCGGGCAGTAATGAGTTTTTAATCCTCTTTACTCTTTATAAGTGCGCCGCAATTATCTTTGCTGCGCACTTTTTGAATTTGGAACATCTTAGTGTTCAGCGCCAAAGAAATCGAACGCAAATATTGTTTGAATAAAGACTGGCTGGTACGACGGCCAAAAGTCGCGCCGCCAGCTGAATAAAAAAAAAGAAATCAAATTAAAAACGCGCGAACTACAACCCGCGTTTTCGTTAATTTTCAGGGATTATTAGAAATTCATGGTTTTGTTTTGAAAAATGAGTTCTTCAAGTGACAGTGAAAATATAGAATTAACTCCTGAAAGTATTGGAACTGACGCAAGAAATGTGAGGGATTAAAATATGAGGCGCCTTTTATTTTCTCATAGTGGGTGATGAAAAGTAGAGTGTATCACTCGGGCGCAAAATTTTTGGCTTGGGTGACGTACTTTGAATCCGTCGCTACGTTCAGGATTCTACTAAAGAATCCCTAGCTACGCTCGGGATTCTACTCTAGAATTCCTCACTTCGCTCAGGATTCAAAAAAGCGCCCTCGCCGTAAAAATATTATTTTGCTCCCTTAGGATATAATCTACTATTAAAGCATTGTTTTGACCCTTAAATTGGCACTGTTGTTTAAAATCAACATACTAAAAAACCGTTTATAGATCTATTCTTTTTCATATTTTCCATAAAATCGGCTACGTAAGTAATTTTGCGATACCAGAAACTCAGATAAATACACGAGCAACTTTGCTTTGCTTTTTTTAAAATATTTTTTTTACGGTCCAAATGTCATCTTGACAGAACTTTGAAGTTTTGGCGCCAAGCTCTTTTGTGAGTGGTATTCTGAAAGTGGATACGGGGGTAGGTGTCCAAAAAATTTTTTTATTTATTACAAATAGCTTCATCTTTTGTTTTATGTTTAAATTTTTGAGGAATAATAATAGTGTTCATCAATATTGGCTTTATTCGGTATGTTGTGTAAAAACAACATTGCGTATTGCGTAGGTCACTAAATGCATGTTGGTGAAGAGTTTGCTTATATTATTTTCAGCATGTCGTGCTTCTCCGAAATATTTATAAATCAGTTTTTGGAAAGTCTAAATGACTGCGAAAACGGGTAAAATTTAACTGACTCTGAAATTGAAGATGAAAGCAATTATAACAGCACAGATCCTCAGGTTATTCCAGATCTTGAGGAGACAGAAGTCTGATGTGGAACGAAGGGAAACTGGTGATGGCCCTCCTCTATTATCACATAATGCGATTTATGACCGTGACCTTCCCATTGTTGTTGTGGAAAATCTGAGTGATGATACACCTGTGAGAGCTGGTCCTTCATCTCGATATGCTATGAGACATGCCATTTGGCGTAAAATAAATTTGAAAACCTATGACAATGTGGTATCTATTTATGGGAGAAGGTCAATTGCCTGATGATTTATTTGATCGCAGAACGCCGTTACGTTTTTATTCATTTTTTCATGCCAAATCTAGTTAAAAAAATCGCAGAAGAGAGTAAGCACGCATAATACACAGCACAAGAGTCTCAAATCCTGAAACTATGAAAAGTCTGCCTTAACAGCTCTAACAAGAAGGTAGAACTGGATTTAGCCTGCAGGCGGCGGGTTTGTCGAGTCCGTCACCTGACTAGTTTGAAGCCCGGGATGGTGGCGCGCCTAATTCCGCCCGCGTCTCTCAGTACGTGAGGCAAGGCCCCATAAATAGAAGAGGTTTGCCAGTAGTCGTGAACCAAGACCTGTGAGGGTTGCAGTTTACGGTGCATGCAATAGCGAATCCTGCGACTCCAGCCTTTCCTGGGAATGACACCGTGAGCTTTTAGCTGGTAAGAGTCCGGCACAGCCCTCCGCCTTCCCAAGGAGGGACCCACGAAAAAAAACTTGAACTCGACCAAGAGGTTCAGGGAGGAGCAGCAGGAGCCCGATAAATCCCCTCAAAAGACGTACCATTAGATCAGATTTCTTATTGGGCAGTGTGGGTAGTATATGGCAGTGTGGCAGATAAGAAGCAAGATTGCAAGTACCTACACCTACACAAAATAGTTCGGACTTTACTTTTTTTAAATGTCAAAAACTTAAAGTTACTGTTACACTAAAAAAAAAATAGTTTTTATAAAATTTCACACTGAATAACAATAAACAAATTACATAAACAGAGCAGGGGCCCAATGCTCCTAATATAAACCTTGATACATCACAACCGAACCAAGGCCGAACCGTTCATTTCTACAGTTCTCAATTTCAAAAGCTATCAAATTGTTCGACACAAAAAACAAAATCAATCAATTTGAAAGTTTTCGAAAACAAAAACTGAGTGACGGTTGTGGTTCGATTGCGTTTGGCAACAATTTATTTTAGGAGAATTGGGCCCCAGGACTATTTCTCAATTGCCCATACTTCATACATTTTAACGAGTATGCAACGTTGTTTTAAAACAACATACCAATTATTTACGGTTACGATTTTCATTAGATTATAAATTTGTACGCTGCAAATTGCCCTTTACATTTTTCTTAACAATTCTTTCCATCCAATGGTTGTCTGGAAAAAATTGCTTTATGCGATAAGACCGCCATTTGTACTGTTCTTGATTACTTGTATTCCTTCTGGTTTATTTCTTTTAGTGTACAATAAAGTATATCTACCTACCTATTTACATAATATACAACCAAAACACAATAAATATGTTTTATTTTATTTTTAGGGTAATATACTGTTAGCTTGTCTCTGGTAATACCATATTAGATTGTCTCTGGTAACTGTCATATTACTTACATTCACTCAATCGATCATTCATTCGTTCATGATTAAGAACTTATTGGTAGTCATTCGGCAGTCTTGTCAGAGACGTCGAGGTGTGAAGATCAAGTGATAGTTACTGTGTAATTTTGGATTAAATGGTAACACTTCAGATACAAGTGTAAGTACAGATTAAATCATTATGTATTGAATAATTGGAATTGTACCGAGTATATTTGTGGTTTATGTTGAAGGAAGTAATAAATATCTATGTTTATACTGAAATGTCTGGTTTTCTATTATGAATCCTTTATTCTGAACCGGTGGCCAACAGTTCAGAAGCGGGATAATAAGGGAATTTTCATAATTCCCTTTTTCACGTCCACATTTTAACGGATATTTGATGTCATTTATTATCAAGTGTAATTTATTTTTCCCACTCGGTAAATATATTTTTGTGACTATTTAAGTTAAATAAATATCAAATATTTTATTTTTCTTTTCCATCTGTCATACGATATTTATTTCCTCACTCTTTACCGTAATAATATTAAAGAACCGTAATTAATAAATATCACATCATCCATGTTTAGAAAACGAAGTATTAATTTCGACTATGAATTTATGAAAGTTTCTACTGTGGTAGATTTATAATTATTCAATTTTTAAGCGACCATTCGATATGGTAGTCTGTGTTCTGTTACATACTTAGATATTTTAAAATTAATAATTATGATATTGATATAAAGATTTTAGTTTACTTTATTCAAAGTAGAATTGGTACGGTTATTTTATTCGTGTAATTATTATCATGATATGATGACGCACCAAATTAATTTAAACTAACTTTTTGTGTTTTTGCATAGTATGGCTTACAAGAATAGAGATGGAAAAGAAAACTGCTTTATTTCTGCCTTAATAGCTTCTTTAAAATAATGCAATTATAAATGGAACAATATTGGATCAATATTATGATAATAAAATAATGACTTTGACTTTTATTATAACCTTAAATATTGTTTCGTGTTTATGAACAAACACTAAGCTTTACAGCTGTAAGTTTCAGATACACTTACAATGGACAAGGAAAGACACAGTCGAGGGGAAGGACTGATGTTCATGGATGGTTATAGATGACGATGGATCGCCCAGGTTAAAGGGCCAGGAAATGTTCAGGATTAGAGCATTTCGTATTTTGGCTAGGACAGACGGCCAGGGAGTTCTCAGGTTAGAGAGCAGGGAAAGTGAAGTCGTTGAATAGCGGAATGAATACTACTGGATGTACTAGAAATTTGAAAAGGCGAAATGTTATTATAAATGAACAGTTCAATGAACGAACAAAATTACAAGAAACGAAAAGCAGTCCAGGAACACAGGAGAAAGATCAATGCACAGGAGATATCGCAACGATAGCTCGAGTCCGGGTGAGTCTTTACCAATTAGTATTATGTTGACCATGACAATTTTAAATAAAGCCTGGAGTTCAGATAAACATAAGTTAAAATTTAACGCAAACATTTACTCTGTTAGTACGGATCACTAAAGTTGAAGAATGCGCGGAAATATGTGGATTATATGAAAAGCAACATTACGTCCTTCCTAATCTTACTGGGGTTACGAAAACGTGGTATCAAAGATGACCTTCTCTTTTGTATAATTAGAGAGCATTGAAGAAAACAAAAATTAGTTACCTATTCCCTTGCCGTAAGAACTATGCTGAACTCCTCACTGAAATGCTAATTAACTAACGTCCCGACCGACGAACCGGTTCGTCAGTGCCATTGTTTATCTATTGTGTCTATAATTACAGTACTTGAGATTTTAAACGTGTCGTGTATGGTTAATCATTGGAGCAATCAATTATTATTGCATAAAACTGAATTAACTGAATAAGTGTAAAATTCATAGGAAACAGGCGGTGGATTGAATTTTAAATAGAGTAGATAATCAGGCCACAAAAGTGGGAGTTCAAGTAGCTTAATTTAGTGAGTCAGTATTTTAGAATAGTCAAAGTAGGGCAAACTAGAGAAGTTACAACATACAAGCAAAAGAAATGGGTATGATCACAAGTCTCTTATTAACGCAACACATCGACAACTTTAAATCCTGAACGATTAATTCAATTCAATTGTTTTTATTGTAATGAATCTGGCCATCCCAGTTTTAGAGTATACGTATTCAAAGAGCATAATTATACTCCTAACGAATCGGCTGAATTTATGCGTTACTGATGGTTACAGTGACGGATACGTTTTTCGATATTGGTATCAGTGGCTGGCCTGTATCCAGTCATTAGATTTGAGAAGTCTGTGTTCCCAAGTTATGCGTTACTGATGGTTACAGTGACGGATACGGTTTTCGATATTGGGATCAGTGGCTGGGCTGTATTTAGTCATTAGATTTGAGAAGTAAGTCTTCTCAAGTTATGAGTTACTGATGGTTACAGTGACAGATACATTTTTCGATATTGGGATCAGTAGCTGGGCTGTATCAAGTCTATAGATTTGAGAAGTCTGTGTTCCCAAGTTATGCGCAGCTGATAGTTGCAGTGGCTTATACATATACGTTTTTCGATGTTAGGATCAGTGGTTGGGCTGTATCAAGTCATTAGATTTGAGAAGTCGGTGTTCCCAAGTTATGCGCGACTAATAGTTGCAGTGACAAATACATTTTGATAATAGGATCAGTGGTGAGGCTGTATCATGTCATAAGGTTTGAGAAGTCTGTGTTCATTTATTACAGTTAGTAGAGCTAGGGAACTTGGTCTCCATGTAAAGGTTTCTTCTAATATTCTACTGCTTGGAGATATGGATGTGAATTTTATTGCTGTATGTATACTAACAGCCAGTGTTGAGGCACAAGGTGTCAAGAAGGTTATAGATGTATAAGTGGTTCACGATTGCGTTTTGGATTGTCCCGCGCTCCTAGGACATTCTTATACTGAGGTGCCTAGTTTAATAACCATTCAAATTCCATTCAGGGTGTTTTTTTTTGGAAAAAAAAGGTATACCCTGTATACTTATTGTCTAGTGGTGACATTGTTGTTTCGTGTCCATCGGATCTAATCTAGTATTTGATGGGAGCATTTACGTACGTGGTTCGCTTCGAGGTGAAGAAGGCAAAGAATGTTATCTTTTATCTGGTAGATACCGTATCGAAGACGGTCATGGTTCCCTGCTTGCATATAATACGTCGTAAGGACAATGTAGCAATTTCTGGGAATTATTTGCTAACGCGGTCTATCAATACTAAACATTTGCATTTACTATAAGTTTTAAAAAATGTTCACAGATGACTTTTGAGTCGTATAGCTCTGATGATTTGATAAATTGTGGCGAGGAATTTGTTGGCATTGGCTGAATGGGCTAGTAGCCATTGCTCAACATAATTTCCAAAAGAAAAACACCATCTTGGGTCTGGCACTTTCATACGAGACCGGGGCAGCCATGACGTCAGGTTACACTTTGTTATAATTATAAATAGAAAGTAAAGCTTATTTACGAAACAAAAGTAGTTTTAAAACAGAATTAAAAGACAATTAGCGTGTCTGTTTTTAAACATAACTTAATAAACATCAGGATTGTTTTTAATGATCTGAAGGATTTACGATTTACGGGCGCTAACAAAATGGTTACGGAGTTTGATTTGTTGGGTTTTGAAGTGGACTCATGTATACGGTCACGTGGTGGCAGAGCAGATGTTGTCTTGAAGTTCCCGGCACTTAAAACCAGCGTGAAATTGGTAAATTTTTGGGGTTGTCTACGAATTTATATTAATTGATTGATATTTAATGTTTTGTTTATTAATAGGTATTTGACATTACCATTGACTGATCTTCTGAATGGAGGTGGCATGGATATGGAGTGGTATTGAGGACTGATACTTTACTTACGTGGCGTCTATTGTTAGCTTTGTGTGATTTTAAAGCAACAACACAAGTTACACACCGATGCGTGCAAAGATGGACGGACTGACGGGTGTGCTTTTGCAAGACGTTTTCGTAGGAGTGTTTCGATCTGTCTCATGTTTTGGGCCGTAGAACCTCTCCCTGGCGAATATGAGATTCGCTCCTAGGAATCTTCTACCTTGGCGGTGCTAGCGTCTTTGAGTGGACTTACAGTGTGCTTGCTATCACAATTTGTACTGACTGGTGGATTCACATTTGATAAGCGCAATCTGATTTCGTGAGTTGCACATTGGTGGGTTCAGCTACAGGTGTTTGATTGTGTTATCGAGTCTCGACTTGGCTATCGAGTGGTGCATGCTAACGCGTGGAATCGCGGCCTGGTTTCGGTCCCCGTACATGGGAACTTGTATTTTGGACATTCCTGAGTTGAGTACTCTTTGCCATTGCGCAGAATGGTGGATGAGGAAGTGCAGATGTTTGAAAATATACTCTGCAAAAGGGGTGCACGGTCATGAATAACGCAGGATATATAAATATTTAGCTGGTTTCTAAGGAGATCTGAAGGCAGATGTACGGAGGAAACCACGAAAAAGTTGGGCATTGCAGATTTGATGAGGCTCTTTGTTGTTTTGAGAAAGGTGTTTTTAATCTTGTTTGGAATGGGCTCTGTGCAAGGCGCCTGCTGGTGAGTGAGAGGGTAACTCTCATCTAAACGAAGGAATCAGCGTTACCTCCATACGGTGGATGCGGACTGCCTAGGTCTTTTCATTTAGAGCGAAGGGGGTGGCTGTTATTTGCAAGTATTGTTTTATGGTTTTATTGTATATGTTGGTATAACTGCTGTCAAAAATACTAAATCATAGATGAGTATACGAGTGTTTGAGGAACGTATCGGCTAATATGCCTTCTCGTCTGACAGCCGACTAGGAAAGAAGCTTTACCAGTAAAAGATTTAGAGAGTTTGTTCCTTTATGTGGAATGAAGAATATTGGCAATACCGTCGCCTAAAGCGAGTGGGCGAGTCGAACGTTTTGGTGGACTTATTTTGGATGCTCTGTCAACTTCTCCGTAGCCAAGATGAAGACACCTGGGATGATTGTATTTATGAAGTCCAGATAGACAACGGTGCCACGATCCATAACATAACCTGGAAAGGGTCACTGAATTGTTATTTAGTTTTGGCGTTGCTAGCGGAACGGAAGTAATTTTATACTCTACTGTGTCTAATGCCGCCGATGTAGCTGATCTGGAGGAGTTAGATAGGCTGGGGGTAGAGCAAGCGAAGGTATTGGGGAACAACGGCTAGAGAACATAGGGGTTTGATAGGTGTGGGAAATCAGAAACTGTGGAATGGAGATTAGGTTTGCGTTGATACCACGATAGTGCGTGTCGGATACTAGTGGTTAAGTTTCAAGGACCACGGTCGCGTGGTAAGGGTGCTTCCCAATGAGAGGTATCTGATTGAAGATACCTCCATGTCCCGCAAACGTGGCCGTTATCGACAGGATGTAGTCTTGGCGTTTTGTAGAGATTTGGAGAGTAATGAAGAGGTTAGTCGTAGTAGCAATAGTGAAAACAAGGTAGAGATAACAAACTTTTAGTTATTACAGGATTAAATGTGCTTTATATTATTAATATTAATTGGTTGAATTATATTAATGAGTTCACAGAAAAGTGAAGGTGTTTTATTGAGATCGCGGACTTCAGGGTTAAGGAGAAAAAGAAAGAAAGAAGGAAAAAGTATTTATTCGGGACGAGCACTGGAAATAACAACCGAGAGCGACGTAGGAAGAAGGAATAGGTTGATTGTAATTGTTATTTCATAAAACAATGTTTTAGAAATGGCCGCTCGCACGGCCGGTGTACGTGTTATTTTTGCACGCAACTACCCGCTACTTACCTTATATTTTTATAACACAGTATAATGTAGTTACATTTTGTATAAAGATCACTATAAAAATTATGTGGGTCCCTACTAAGACTTGCACATACCTTGTACTTGAAAGACATTATTAAATTAAGTCATCATTTTAGGTAATCTATATTATAATAAAAACATGTTTTAATGTGTGTAAAGGCGTTTAGCCTGTGTAACGAATTAACTGTGATTTGTGTACAAATAGAATAAGATCGTTTGTAAACAGTATTGTAAAAACTTATATATTAATAAAGACCTTGAAAAATCAATCAATCAATCAATGTTTTAGAAAGTATAGATACTGTTGTGTTATATTCTTTATAACTATAATTTAATGCTAGATTGCCAATGTTATACAACTGTTTGATTACTGGAAAAATAACACCTAAATTAAGACTATGATTGTTTTGTAGTTTACATATCGTTGGTGTTTAAATAGCGAAACTCGTTTTTATAGTGTGTATAAAACTGTACGCGTGAGGACACGCTTTGAACAGGATGGCCGAACTGTTAGCTTGTCTCTGGTAATACCATATTAGATTGTCTCTGGTAACTGTCATATTACTTACATTCACTCAATCGATCATTCATTCGTTCATGATTAAGAACTTATTGGTAGTCATTCGGCAGTCTTGTCAGAGACGTCGAGGTGTGAAGATCAAGTGATAGTTACTGTGTAATTTTGGATTAAATGGTAACACTTCAGATACAAGTGTAAGTACAGATTAAATCATTATGTATTGAATAATTGGAATTGTACCGAGTATATTTGTGGTTTATGTTGAAGGAAGTAATAAATATCTATGTTTATACTGAAATGTCTGGTTTTCTATTATGAATCCTTTATTCTGAACCGGTGGCCAACAGTTCAGAAGCGGGATAATAAGGGAATTTTCATAATTCCCTTTTTCACGTCCACATTTTAACGGATATTTGATGTCATTTATTATCAAGTGTAATTTATTTTTCCCACTCGGTAAATATATTTTTGTGACTATTTAAGTTAAATAAATATCAAATATTTTATTTTTCTTTTCCATCTGTCATACGATATTTATTTCCTCACTCTTTACCGTAATAATATTAAAGAACCGTAATTAATAAATATCACATCATCCATGTTTAGAAAACGAAGTATTAATTTCGACTATGAATTTATGAAAGTTTCTACTGTGGTAGATTTATAATTATTCAATTTTTAAGCGACCATTCGATATGGTAGTCTGTGTTCTGTTACATACTTAGATATTTTAAAATTAATAATTATGATATTGATATAAAGATTTTAGTTTACTTTATTCAAAGTAGAATTGGTACGGTTATTTTATTCGTGTAATTATTATCATGATATGATGACGCACCAAATTAATTTAAACTAACTTTTTGTGTTTTTGCATAGTATGGCTTACAAGAATAGAGATGGAAAAGAAAACTGCTTTATTTCTGCCTTAATAGCTTCTTTAAAATAATGCAATTATAAATGGAACAATATTGGATCAATATTATGATAATAAAATAATGACTTTGACTTTTATTATAACCTTAAATATTGTTTCGTGTTTATGAACAAACACTAAGCTTTACAGCTGTAAGTTTCAGATACACTTACAATGGACAAGGAAAGACACAGTCGAGGGGAAGGACTGATGTTCATGGATGGTTATAGATGACGATGGATCGCCCAGGTTAAAGGGCCAGGAAATGTTCAGGATTAGAGCATTTCGTATTTTGGCTAGGACAGACGGCCAGGGAGTTCTCAGGTTAGAGAGCAGGGAAAGTGAAGTCGTTGAATAGCGGAATGAATACTACTGGATGTACTAGGAATTGGAATTGTTTATTTGGAACTGATATTGCTATGTTGTTCTTTTTGATTCAAACGAACCTTCAATTTTGACTTCGTGTTGTAGAAAAAAATGGTTTTCCTAAGCGTTTAGGGGCAAATTGTTCCCAGTTTTAATTTTGTAAAGTTTTGGCCCTTTTGTGTTTTTGATAAAACTATTTAGGTATTTAAGTGGTTGTAGTTTTGACTTAGTGTATTCGTTACATTTGAAAAATAAACATTGTTACGAGGGATGTTACAGTGATTGATGAAAGTCATACCTATCGTGCAGTGTGGAAATCAAGGAAACGGCGCCAATGATCGGTTTATAAGAGTTCAGACCGGTTCAGGCTCTGAGAGACAGAGCCTAAACCAGTCTGAACTGTACCTACTGAATACTGAATTGACGCAATGCTGCTATTCGGACCCGTAGCTTCCTGGAGGTGGTTCATATTTTTTGCAAATCTGAAGTCTAGTTTTTTGTCAGAGGCAGGCTGATTTTTGACATATCGGGTGTAAAAAGACCCTTAACGATAACGAAAACCACGTATTCTACCCATCATTGGGATAATTTTTTTCGAACAAACCATACCTG
Source organism: Amphipyra tragopoginis (assembly GCA_905220435.1). NCBI lineage: Eukaryota > Metazoa > Arthropoda > Insecta > Lepidoptera > Noctuidae > Amphipyra > Amphipyra tragopoginis. The sequence continues at coordinate 17,549,042 of HG991997.1, forward strand.
GGAAATTATTGGTTTTGGAGATATTGAAGGTCAAAGTACACTCTTTTTTTTTTAGTTTTTTCCGAAAACGATTTCCAAGTCATAATACTAAACTTTCTTCCATGCAAATATTATCAAAAATTTCAATTTTTGCTAACAATTACGCATTTGAAGTTACAAAAACGCAATGAATATCAAACGCACACGACCGCCTTGACTCGGCTGTGTGGCCGCTGCACGCATGCAAACGCGCGGCATCGCCACAACCATAATTTGCGCGCTACAAAAAAAAAACGTTTTTTTTCATGCCAAAAAGTAAAAGTCGTTTCCCAGCAATTATTTTTGGTCAATGTAATTTAGTTTGATGTACAGAGTGCATAGATTTCGGCTATGTGATGGGTCTTTTTACACCCTGTATATTTTTTGGATAGGAGACATAGTATACGGATACGTCAAGGGAATCGCTTTGAACACGAAAATTTTACAAAAATGTGTGGAGGCTCAAGTAATGGTTTAGGGTGGAATTTGTTTCGGGGCCCGTACGGAGTTATGTATAATTGAAGGAGGTTCATCATCAAATTATAGACATCCCAGAACCCCATGTTGTGCCATGTGATGCAATCAGAGAAACAAAAATGCACCATTATACATTAGCCGGCCACTGCAGTTGAGGTCCACAATGTCATGTTACAAGTTTTTATAGCCCAGCCCAGGGTGGCTCTTACGCTAAGCCAGACATACATCCAATAGAATATGCCTTGGTCTTGATAGGACATAGGGTTAGAGAAATAAATTCAGGCATCCAGGAACATTAGATGATTTAAGTGTTTCATGCGAGTATGAGGGCATTTTGCCTTAAGAAAATAAAATAGATTGATATATCGCATGGGAAAATGTGCTATAATACTGATTAGGATCCTAGCAGTATAAAAAATAAAACAAAAAAATAAAAATAGCTAATTTTATTCCGGGAAATATGCGCTGAAAATATTAAAATTAATATTTTAGCAAATTAAAGGATTTCAATTGCCACATTCAATTCAATGATTATTGACTATTTGCCCTTTAAATGCATTTATCGCTAATTTAAAAATAATTAAACAGAAACGCTAGTAAACAACACAAAATTATGAAAAAAAACGGTTTTATTTTGTGTTCTGCTAATTATAGTAGTACTGGCAACATTGGATAAACGTAAAGAAAAAGAGCGGTGCGCGCATGCGCTCTAGACTTGTAAGTAAAAAACCACCATTGAGGAACGTCAGCTATTTTTGCTTTTTTCCCTTTTTATGTTTAAACTTTGTTGTGATAACTTAATAACTGATTGTGATTCATTATCTCTCTTTATAAAAAGTACCTTTAGTTCAAGGTATACAAGAGGAGCTCGTGGCTAAATAATTACAGCCGCATAGACCGATCTTCCGGGTTAAGCCACGCTTGCCGAGGTTGGTCTGTGGATGGGTGACCATTTACCATAGCGAGTTTCCTCCGTGCCTCGGAAAGCACGTAAAGCCGTTGGTCCCGGCTGTCATTTGTAGATCTTTGACAGTCGTTACTGTTGGTCAGAAGCCAGAAAGTCTGACAACCAGTCTTACCAAGAGTATCGTATTACCCAGTTACTGGGTTGTGGAGGTCTGATAGGCAGTCGCTCCATGTAAAATACTGATATTCAGCTGCATCCGGTTCGACTGGAAGCCGACCCCAACATAGTTGGGAAAAGGCTAGGCAGATGATGATAAGTTCAAGGTATACAAGAATAGTTATATCGCTAGTTACAGAGTATGTAGTAGTCACAGTAGACATATAAGCTAAAGCAGTACCTCAACTTACTATAATCGCCTAATTACCTTTAGAAGTCTTGTTGCACTGCGTGTCTGTGTGTGTCATTTCAGATGATTGTTGAAGTACTGCTTTAAGTTAAATACAAATACTGTGTGGTAGTGAAGGTATACAAACGATAACAATTCACTATTTGTCAAAATTTAACCTGCTTGAAAAATTAGCAATCCTGTAATTAGCACGTTTGTGTTCTAGACCATCGACGCTCTGACCCATTAGTCGCCTCTTATGAAGTTTCAATAACTACGTGAACATATTGGTTAACTTATGCTTAGCCTGGCTATTTACTTCCTGAAATATAATAGGTGTTTCTTACTTCTCGTAAGTGTCAAGATAGAAGATGATGGGCGGCAGCTACTAGACTTGGCTGAAGGATATTTAAAAAAAAAAAACTATTTTCGAGTGCAATAAATCCGGGTTACCGACATAAACCTTGATATCTCGGAAGCTAAGAATGCTAGCATAATCAAATAAAAAGTATTTTATAGGCTATTTAAGAAGTTTCAATAATTTTATTTGAGGAGTTATAACTTTGCTCCCGAGTGTATATATTTACGGTTAATGATAGGTGTGAATATAAACTTAAGATTAACCGGTTAATGCTAAGTTTAAATTTGATGGTTGGCTAATGTTCAATACAATGTTCTTTTGCGATAAATGATTTCATCTTTAACCGGTTAGACTTAAGATTTGCCAAAACGAATGGTTAAAAATATATGTGTTACGGGTAAAGCCCGAATGGCAGGTACACCTAAGTTTACCCGGTTATGTAAGTCGACGGAGCCCTGCGCGGGGCTCCTATTACTGTGTGCAGGGTTTAAAGTAACCTACCGCGAAGGGAATGACGGGGGCTTCGTTCGCTCGCTTCGCTCGCTCACTCTAGCCCCCGTCTTCCCCTTCGAACCTAACCTATCCGTGTCGGGGTTCCCCTTAACCACCGGTGTGCGGGTACACCTAGTTCTACCCTCTATGATGAAAGGTAAACCTGGTTCTACCCGGGTAAACCAAGTTGTACCCGCCATTCGGGCTTTACCCGTAACATATATATTAGATAAACAACATTAGCCAACCATTAAATTTAACCGGCTAATCTTAAGTTTATACTCACAACTATCTTTAACCGTAACATGTATACTTATGAATGGAAGGGAAATGAAAGAAACGACGCTTTTCTTGAAAAATAATTTATTGATTTCAAATATTGACGGTTGCTTGACTTCAACCCAGTCGGTTTTATTCTTACATTCTAACACATCTGAAAAATAAAAAAAGGAAGTTTAAAATTCTGTAAAGAAAAATTGTAATGATATTATTTATTTTTCAAGGATTTCAGATTGTAAATCAAGTGTTTGTAACTAAAATACATTTTACACATTCATTTTGTGAAGATTTATGCCTCTTTAAAAAGGAAGTTTGGTTCAGCTGAAGTGCCGCAAAACAAAGTTAAACAAGAATTTATGTTTTAAAAGAGGGCATTAATTTATGGACTTACTTCCTTAATATTGATAACATGCACCGTATCCAATGGTAGGTAGGTACCTACTCCATGCAAGATCATATTATAGTTTGTAAGGTTACTTCATGCACACATTAGCCTCTACCATGTTATGTGTCTTTGTAGTTAAATGTTAGATACGATGCTTTCTTTAACGTCGTCCATCTCTTATTTAGATCACGACTTGCCGTTAGCATGCCTTTTATTTGTCCTTCACCAGAATTTATCCTTTCAAATTTTACAATGCCACAAGTTCTATTAGTTCAATACAATGTTTAAATAACCGACTAACGTGCGTGGTGCTTGCATAATAGGATGCGGAAACTTAGTCTGTAAAAACTATTGAAACAAACTATGTCCAACAAAAAACTTTCCAAAAACATAAGATTAAATGTATCATACGTTTAATCTTATATTTTTGAAAAGTTTTTTTTGTTAAACGAGAGTTTCTTGTTTGTGTTCACATAAACTTATGTTCCAAAGTCAACGCAAAATGGCGTGACTGTTAATAATGTTATAGTACCTTAAATTCTGTTTTCTTGCCTTTGACGCTTTAAGACCTACATAGAACTTGCAGCACTGCAAAAGATACAATAACTCTATCCTTAACCACATGCTTTATATACTAAGCAATACATACTACGATAATGTAATGAGTTATCTCACAAATATTCCAGTGAACACATTTAATTTTCTTTTTAGTTCGTTACTTTTACATAGTATCGTAAAAACAAACGGATGGTCTGCTACGAATTCAGCGGTCGATCTAAATGCCGCCCTGACATCAAGGCTAATATCTGAAATGTTTGTATATATTAATTTATGATTTTGTAAAAACTTACGAGAAGGAAATTTAAGTAAGTATGTGTATGTATTTAATAACAGTCAATGATATTATTGTTACGCTGCATAAATATACCTATAAAACGCGTATATAAGTTTCACAAATAATTTGGAACGAAAATTAGGAAGAAAGTACGAAAGAAAGAAATACATATCTGTAAAAAATGCGCTTTTAAAATTATTGTCATAGACGTTACACTCATCGCCTTGTTTTACACGAATTAATTGCGAGACTTCCCAATTGGAGGATTTTGCTTCCTCACTTTGAGTGCGTATGCGACATTTATATTATAATATATTATGTCATAACTTTTTGTCGCCAAATTTTCAGTCATAATAATCTACAATAGAAATCGGTCGTGGATAGTTTTGCTATTGACCCATATTAGTATTCATTAATGTTATGGGTCATGAAGTGTCGGTCCCTTATTAGTCATTAGCTTACACATTGTAGATCTTCTAAGTACATTTTTTTTAGAAATGCCCGCATGGCATGCACGGTTATAAAGCACAGCCCAGGCAATGCTGCCAAAGCCCTTAGGAGAACTTTCATTCGAAGATACAATTTCTTCTTTCGTGAGTAAGGTTACTATTTAATAAAAGAAGTACATACACATGCAATTGTATTATGAAAAGGTTTTATTACAATACGTTAAAGCCAAGTAGGGAGAGTATTGAAGGGTTAGAAATAGCGTTTTTCAAGTGGAGGTAAGGTGTTTAGACCAGATGAACAGAAAGCAGGGCGAAGGCAAAGCAATTCTAAACTAACAAAATGATCATGCTCTAGGTGCAAATCAGGCACCAACATACGCGTAGGTACCTAAGACTGGAGGACTCCATTAAACAGAATGTTATATCCCTCCATTAAGAAGAACACGAACGGATGGTCCGCCTTGAATTCGCGGCGCTCTGTTATAAAAGCGCTCAAATACGCAATACCGAACTCTGCAATGATAACGGCGGAAATAATGCTTAGAACACGCATGTACACACTGCACTGTGTATGTCTGGAATATTGTAAAGATGTGCACTTATTATGTTTTATTTATTTAATAATTTATGTACGCACAAAAATTAATAAAAAAATAAGTGAATAAGGACCGTAGCGTACAAAGGCACTGCTTATTTCTTACAGAAACCTTTTCCAGCAGACCTGCGTGAGGGGAATTTAGAACAAGAAATGTAGAAAATAGTATGTAAAACCGAAGAACTATTCTTCATAATAAATTATAAAACTACATTAAGTATTCTTAAAACTATTTTCTCAGTCATTTGTAATTTATAATGAAGCTCGCACCTTTACAAAACAGTTTATTCATACATTTATTTTAATCGTTGAAGAATACAATTAAACAGATAACAAATTATTATCTAAAACCAATTCGTTAATTGAATTTTATTGATAAAGGCAAAGGTAAATTGTGACAGTAGAATAAAATTATTATTAGTAATAAGCAACAGCAAGCTTTTATGGAACACCAAACTTAGGGTTTGCCAAAGCTTTACGAAGCATGTTGATTTGAACAGTCAGTGACTAAATTTGCAACACCACGATACGCTGCAAGATTGTTGTTGTAGGTATTAAGAATTCTAAGCTGAGTTGGAAGTGAGCGCGTCATTTGCGAGGATGGTCATGACCATAGGTACACAGAGGAAATGATGCCGTGATGATTCAGACAATTTTGGAACAAAAAATTCCCGTAGACTGAAGAACCTTTTGCAAAGCTGTGGAAAGAAAGATCATTTAACAGAAACCATTGATAACGGAAACGCTTAACTCTTACTATTTTAAGAAAATTGCGAGTGTTGTTCTGTAAACGTTAAAATGGACTTCGATTAAGGAGTTCAGGACTGAATCGGGAATCAATCAATGAAAGATAAAAAGACAAAACAAAGGAGTTTAGCAACATCGACCAACGGTTTATTTTAATAGTATTTGATATAACTTCGAGCACAGGAGACGCAGGTTGGTGGAGGGGTGGTCCAAAATCTGTAATAAGATATTAAAAATATAAAGGCGACTTTGGAGGCAACTGTGTTCCTGACAAATACCTCTTTTGGTAGCCTGTGTTGGCAATACTGGGCGTTTTTGATAAAGCTTTAATAAAACAAGTACCTACTACCTGTGTTGGCAATACTGGGCGTTTTTGATAAAGCTTTAATAAAACAAGTACTACCAGTTGACCTTAACATGTATATTGTAACGTATGTTTATGACCACCTTAATGGACTTCAGGCGAAGTGACTTCCAACTAATTTATGAATATATACGCTTCTTAAGTATTATTTTCAATAATATTATTTTATTAATTAAATAAAGTAGGTAGATACGTTTAAACAGTGATTGTTTTTTTTTTGATATTCTATTTTTGTTTTTCAATGTCATTATACGAAGAAGAAGGATAAGACTAAAGAATAAATAGTTGTTTTGGGTCTGGGCGTTTGTGTATGTGAGATTTGTGTTGTAAACGCACCCACGATACAGGAGAAATCCTAGAGCGGGGCAACGAAAAAAAAAAATGCTATACCAATATATATATATGCTATATCATGGCAGAGTAGACCATGGTCTGAACAACATTTTTTCTAGTAAAACAACCAATTAAAAGTCAGCGTGTATTTAAGAGTAATTTTGAACAAAACTATCATTAAATTAGTATGGTTTAATCCCAATCCCAACAATTACGGGATTCTGATGTCATTGATCCCGAAATCTTTCCTTACTGGACCAGAAAATAGCTAGCATTCAGAGTCCCGGGACCCCGGGATCGAATTCTCCACAAGACTTACACTGAGTTGCAAGAAAGATACCATTAGGTGGTCATTAACTAATCCGTCATTAAGAATAATGTTTCCATTAAATTAATGGCTATTGCATGAACACTAATTAGGTCGTAGTTCGTTCTTCATTTACTAATTATCTTACATTGAAATCATGGGGAGTTTGACACATCAAAAATTAATTTTAATGGATAGTTAAACATTCCATTAAATCTAGCTTCTTGCAATGGACAGAAGAGGTTAATGGAGCATTTACATTCTAATGAGAGCATTAAAATTTAATGGACCTTTCTTGCAACTGAGTGTATAGGTTGAAAAAGCAGAATTAATTTAATGAAATAATTAATGTGGTTAATTGCCAGAAAGGGCAATTAACAGTTTTTTTTTCAGGGAGCATATGGCGTAACTATCTACGTTATTGATAAAGAAAACCTCTGACTCGTGTTCTATTCTTTATGTTGAAAGGTTCAGAATAATTCTCCTATTGTTATTATTAGATGTTACTATTCCACAAATATTAAGTATATCAAAGGTGTAAAGAATAAAATTCCGTACCTATTTATGAAAGATTCCGTTGAAGGTGATTCGGTTACTTATTTTCAATGCAAAATAAAATGGCCTGTCGGCTGAAAATCTTTTTTTTCTATTCGAGTTATTCGTACTTGAAACAGGAACGAATTCTGGAATTGTACATTTAAAAAAATAATTAAAGTACTATGTAGTTTCCAAAAAACCGAAAATTTTAAATACTTAATTCTTATAAAATCATGGTTTTGCTGCCATGCCCCTTATTTTAATATTAGTTAATAACTGGCATTATTGTTAATAACTACTAACTTTTTGTTTGAAACAGAGCGTCCTAGAAAAATTGACACGAGAGATCATAAATGTGATTGACATCGTCACACGTCATTTGTTCATAAGTGTGACCTAAAACAATACGATTAGACCCCAGAAATCGAAATAATATTAGATATCTGTGGATTATACCAAAAGTCATCTCGAATTATATAATTGGTTGATATTCGTGCTTAGACTTTATGCTAAGTTCCTTGTATAATATATTTATATTTATTATACACGCTGACACTGAATTGGTTGTTTTACTAGAACAAACGTTGTTCAGACCATGGTCAACAACAAGTACAAAAAAAAAAAAAAACTAGGCTTTCTTAAAAAGTCATAAGCTGTTTCTCAAACGTGTTCAAACATTAACCGTAACATTAAAGTACGCATCGCGGCAATCACGGTAAAGTTCCCGGCAAATAACTTGAACTATCATGGCGTCGACTGCGCAGGTGCCCTCTGACTCTGACTTGTATGTCTTTTTTTTCAAGACCAATTTCGTTTTTTTTGAAATTTTATACTATAGAATGGTAGTAGAGCGTGATCTGAACAACGTTTGTTCTAGCAAAACAACCAATTCAATGTTAGCATGTATACTTTGACTTTAAAGTGAACTTTATTTATATAGGTAATCATTTATGTAAACAAAACACTTAATAAAAGATAAGTTAATCAGGACCGTAGCATACAAAGACACTGCTTATTTCGTAAAGACTAGTATGGAAGCTCAAATAAATACTTATATTAGACAGTATTGAAAATTGTCCTCAGAAATCGATTGAAAATTGTCCTCAGAAATCGATTAAAAAACTTTCCGAGTTTTGTTTTGTTTTTTCTGAGTTTGTTCCGAGTGAATTCACACTGTTTGTAAGACCACTATAAAGTTACCGTGTGTATGTATACCTTATAGCAGAATGCAAGTTGGTTATTTCAATATGATTTTTGAGAAATCAAGAAATAAAGTTAATAATTACTGACGGGCTTTTTAGTGGTGATATTTTATTACGCCTGGCACACCGTGGGCAGTCAGCCTCGCTGAGTATGTCAACTTTTCATCACGGCATATGCTATGTTCGTATATCTCGAGAAATGAAGAACGTAGAAGAGCACATTGCGGATGAATGTGATGAGAAGGAACATAAATATGCCCCTCACCTCGATGAAGACATCAGAAACGTTAATACTAATATACATATAATATTTCAGTAATCACTTTAATAATTGAGGGCTGGAAAACGATTCCATGAAATGAAGATAAATTGTTATGCCTCAACACAAAGTAGAAAAACCTGTCGACTTTGAAGAAATATCGACGAGACTCCTTGAACGGAAATGAGGCACCAACCAAGAAGAACTCTGTTAAACACTATAATGCTATGGAAAAGACTACAATTGATATTGTAATTCAATGCCGTATGGCAGAAGACATAATTTTACCAACGACCGAACAATACGTCAATAATACCCAAATAAGCTTTTGTTGAAATTTTCATTGTTCGCCATTTCTTTTGACCTGCATTTAAATATATCTACATACCTTAGTACTCCCCAAATGTGTGCATGTATGGTGATTTTATTACAATGGAAAATATGATTATAATATTTAAATACTTACAATATAATGTTAAAAAATATTTTGCAACAATTTTGCTGTTTTGCAACTACAAATTTCATAATAAAATATGCAGGCATTTTTACGTGCAATGTATAATTAATTAAATGCACCATAAACCATGCATAATAAAAATAATTTACTCGTTACCTAAGAGTAAAATGCACCGCTGAATAGTGTTACAGAGTTGATTTTAAGGACGTAATAGAAAGGCCTATCAACGACGAAAAGAGTTCTAGGAAATACTAGTTTGGCTGATCGATTATAGACGATAAAACCTGCAATACAATAAACAAATAAACACAAAATTCTTTTAAATCAGTTGACATGCATATTGGTTAATCAATGGGAATGATATGAAAAAAAATTGATTCAATAAATTAGCTTAGATATTATTTTTGGATTTTTACACGTTTATGACAATTTAAGATCAATTACAATTTACACTTTTAAGTATTCACATTTTCTTTCTGCGTATACGCAAGCTTGCATGCTTCTAACTTTTGAATATTAAGTATATTTAAATTTTCTAACACTGGCTATAGATAAAATACTTTTTCCATTGTTATTTTAGATAATAATCTCTTATCTGTTTTAACAAGGATAAAGGTTTTCAAAAAAAAAAATATACTCACCGTTGGCAGCGGCCGCCTCAGCTCCTTCCTCATTCACATCAATGTACGCTTTCTGAACAGCGTCACTTATATACAAATCGGTTTGCCCTTTTAACAAATTGTCTAATTGAGCTTGGCCCGGTGTGAATAACTTTGTAACGCCTATCTGAAATATATATTTTGTAATTTTTTAGTCAATCGTGAATAAGACAGTAACATTTTTGTACCAAATACATTTATGTCGTTTTAAATGCTGGGTTAAAGACCCAATACTAACTTTGTTAAGAACCGCTTTCAGGTTAGTGGTAGTTTCGATCTTGAATTTTGGAAGATCAACATCGACTTCATTGGTGTACATATTTTCAACGGCCTTTGATAAAATTGAAGAATCTTTGAGTTTCTCAACAAGAGAATTGATTCCATCGATTTCGTTCGGAAGAACAACTAGTAGTGATGATTGATCTCCATCATATGGCAATTCTAGAAGCTAAAATGCAAAAGTAAAAATATTGTTACACATGCAATAAGTTTAGGATGGAACAATCTACGATTTCATAAAACACAAAAAAAAAACGTAATCCTAATGGCAATATCTTCTGTATTATAATCTAAATATATCTAAGGAACTTAAATTTTCGTAGTAAAAGTTTTACATTACCTTAGCATTAAGTTCCTTACTTTCGCCGTACTTGAAGTCGGCATTTTTGTGCATTGTCGGTAATTTGATAGTTTTGTCTTTGGTCACATAGAACACCTTATCCGTGGTATCTTTTGTGGAGAAGGGCGTTTTCCACTTACCCTAAATAAATAATAATTAATTAATAACTATTAGTATAGTTACGTAAATATATATTATATAAATTTAAGTGAATATGTCCTGACTGACTGATTCATCAACGGCGAGTCGAAAACGCTGATGCTAATTACATGCGATGGTAGGTGCCTATTGTGATTTAGGCACGCAATCACGAAAATCCTTTCATGATGAAAGGATTTTCAGAAAATTCATCCTTAAGGAGGTTAAATTGGTGATGTAAGTAGTATGAAAGAAATTCCAAAATTTTTGAAGTCAAATCCATGAAAATTTATATTTGGTTTTCCGGTTAGAAAATATGAAGTTTAGAGAAGCAATAATAAAGGATTTTTCGAAAATCAACCTCCAAAGAGGTGAAATGGGGTGTTGTAGTTTTTAAGGCAAAATCCAACAAACTTTAGGAACGCTTCACGGTAGGTGCCTGAGCAATGAAATCCTTGCCAAGGTAGGCTGAGGAGACGCTGGCGAGATTGAATTTGGGTAGAAAAGCAACTAACAAAAGTATGTAAGGACATGGGGGAGATCTATCCCAGCTTGGGTCAGTATAAATAAAGAATAAAAAAAACATTAAATATCCAAACGATTGCATATACATTATTGCATTTGATTTGATTGCATTACAATATTAATATGTAATTGTTTAAAATTATGAGCTTTAGTAGCTATTAAGTGAAATGGAGTGAACGAAAAATATCAATTAAAGAAATACTTTTTGATAGTCAGAGTTATTAGTATTTCTTTGCAACTTCTTGTAAAGAAGTCAATTCCATCTTATAATAATTATTAAAATATTATTTTTAACAAAACTATACGGTGATTTTTATACGATGATAAAAATGTAATAATAATTAGAAAATCAATAACACACCTTGAAGTAAATGGCGTTGACGAGTACAGCAGCTGTAGATGCATCTAGCGTGTTAGGGTCTACTAAGTCCTTAATACGGTGATTTGTGTTGTCTTCAACCTGAAAATTCAGACGTATAATTATAATATTACCACCACGTTTGAGATTTCCAAAAGATTTGAAAGTACATGCGACGGTTTAGAGAACAATACCTTAAGCACAAACGTTAAATAAGAAAACCCCATATCTTTTTAACAATACCGAGCCCTGGGATTTAGCATGGTTACAATATTACAATAGAATTCGAAAAGTATGTAATTAGATATTATTATTTTAGAAAATCACATAGTGTAGTATCTATGTGATAAAGACGAACTGTTTTCCATCCTTAATGCCGTTACCATTTCGCTGATTCTGGTCTAAAAGGGCGAAGTACGCAAAATACTGTGTAGAATACTAAGGCTAACCGCAGATGGGATACTAATGAGCTCCAGACATAGTGTTTAGCTGCAGTGACCGTTTGGTGTAAGCAGCCATCGTCTTGATCGCTCGAGCGACCGAGCTATGATTTGGTACACCGTCTTGATCGCACGAGCGACCGGTTGTCCCTTCGTGATCGCAAATATCGGTCGCTGTGGACACAGTTTAGTGTCTCGAGTTACGAAAATGTGTCATAAGGTACAAAACTCCGTTAATACACAAACCCCCTTATTACAAAAGATGGTTTAAACCACGGCTAAGGTAAACCCAGGTTTAAAATATACCCATCACTGTCTTATGTCATATAACAAAAAGAGATGGGGCTATTGTAAGACCTAGGTTTTTCTTAGACCATCTTTTGTAATAAGGGGGACGTGTCCCGACGAGTTTTTTAACAAAAACTAATTTTTGGGGTCTTCAATTCAAGATGGTGGAGCGCGCCGATGTCACTCAAAGTCGAAAACTTATTTTTTTCATAAGAACACCTAAACATAACACATATCCAGAATTCAGGACTGACCAACCTTTTGCAAGGTCCCTCTACCTGGCGACTGGGCTATAGCAGACAGAACAAATTGCAAAGACGATGCTCAATTTGGAAGGTCAGCAATAAAAAGTACATGAAAAGAAAAAGGAAAAAGTTTTTACCCATGTGTTAATTTCTTTAGCAACGGGAACATTTTGTGAGAAGTCAACGTTTTTAACGTCAGAATTGAAGACATCTCTGGACACAGCAGCATATTGATCGTTCAATACTGCATCTTTGCGGATGTACACTCTATTTGCTAGACTTAACTCAACACCCTTCACCGATCGCAGTTGCTTGGTCACGTCGGCAAAGACATCTTTTGTCTGAAAGTAAAATTAAAATATTACTTTAATTATTAAAGTTGCACGATACTTAAACTCAAAACTCGTTTATTCAAAATAGACTAAGTAGTATTACTTAGTTCTTTTTGAACGTCAAATTTACATAAGACTGCCCCAAAAGCGCCCACCCTTCACCGCTTCCTAGTGTTTATGCTGTGAAGAAGAAACTGCGCAACAAACTCCCCAGCAACACAGTTCAGTCTGTCAAGTGAATAAATAAATGAGTAGGTATATATACTATATGTATACAAAAAAAGTAAAATATTAATTACATTGATTAAATTATGCAAGTTGATAATGATAAACAAAATATTTACCTAGAACAATTCTGGATTAATTGCAAACAAAAGCAAAAGTTTTTTTTTTGTATTTTAACTTAATAATCATTAATCTTAATAATCATAAATATAAAAGCAAAAGTATCAAAATAATTATAGATAATTCAACATAATATAAACACATAATTATATACCTACACTCAATAATTATAAGACACTATATGGTGACTGGTAATTAGTGACCGATAGTTTAAGACATGATTGTACTCATGATAACAAACAACTTTCCCAAAGAATCATAATTTATAAAAAAAAAAAAAAACATATTACGAGCCGCGTCCATTCCGTAACGGTTTATTAATAAATTTTAAATGAAAAAAATAAAATCTAAACAATGTTTCTTTGGGAAAGTTGTTTGTTATCATGATTACAATCATGTGTTAAACTATCGGTCACTAATTACCAGTCACCCTATATACATATATTTCAATACAATAACATTACTAAAGGTAATTTGAGAACAATGTAGGTCAATGTCAGTAGTACAAGAATAACAATGAGAAATTGCCTTAATGTTGCCATAGCATGTAAGAGCTGACCAGTCCCGACAGACAGCACCCATTCACGAGCATGACGAGCGCATCAGCATCGGTTAACTCAACCATATTGTAGGGAACTTAACGACCCAATACACAACGCCACTGTCAGCAGGACATTTTAGTGAGCATGACAGACGGATAAATTGAAAGGAGTAAAATTAGTACTATTGATTTTATTTAAATACTATACGGGATTGCCCGACTAATAGGAAGTTATAATACAAAAAAATTACACTTACCACATTGTCATTAGGAAAACCAATGGTTTTAAGGATTTCGTCATGAGATTCTCCTACTGAAGCCAGAGCCAGTTGAGCGAGGGGAGACAGCACAGAAAATGCCGACAGCACAACATTTTCACCTGAGTTAGCTTTTACAACTTCCTGAAGATTTAAAAAAAAATAGTGCCACTTATTATCCACTTTTTAATATCTTTGACATTGTCGTGATAAGAGGTACGTATTCCTCTGTGCAGAATTCCGCATTGTCTTGTTACTTGTATCCAAAGTTACACCAGGGGCGTTTTAGTATCGAATCTACGAGTTTAGATATAGGTACGTTAAACAATTATGTCCAATAAAGGAAAACATAAATACATTACTTGTTTGGCTGATTGCGTCACGGCCTTTGTTTTTCTGCATTCAAGGCCTACTTTACACTCACGATAAGATGATTGGTAATATAAGTTTCTGTCGAAGACTTCCAGCTTTATCAGTTACCATTGGTACACACATGTTTTGGGGCTGATTGGTAAATATTTACAATCAAACAAAAAGACAAAACTATTTATAAATTATTTAGAAAAATAAATTTACGTTTTAATTGTCTCAGAATATTTGAAAAATGGTATTAATTGATTGGCGGTTGTAATGGCAGTTGAAATGATACTTACTTGAAACATTTTGGCGGTAAACTGTTCGTTACTCGCCTTCAAGAGTTCTATATTTGACTCTGACATTGCTGTTGCCACGAGGGCTAATACTGCAACATTAAAATACAAGGTTAATGTAGATAACTATTTTTACTAAATTAAAATGTTTTGATTGCATATTGTAAACTTCATAAAATCAGGTTAAAGGAAAGGCCAGGGTGAAATTTGTCTGCCGGGGTTGTGGTGCATGCAGCTGCAAATCCCGCGACCCCGGCCACAGGTCAAGAGAAGGAACACAACAGTATATTATAAGTAACGATAAAAAAATGTTGAAATTAGTAATACACCAATGTTAAAAAAAAAACGCGTGTCTCTTTCTATCAATTCTCTGGTAGCATCATGATATAAACGCATCATTAATAAATGACATCGAACTTTGTTTTAATTAAAAACAGGTCAGTTTGAATAATTAAAGATAATCTTCTTAACTTTATCTATACAGTTCGCTAAATTGCTGTGCGATTTTTTTACCATGGCTGCCAGAACTAGTTTCATCTACTCGCCTGACAATTTTTTGTGTAAACTTTGACGTACAAATGACATGGGCATTAATAAGACAAACCGATTGTATGAGTTTAAATGAACTTAAACATAAAAATAATGAGTAACAATCGAGTACAATCAACAAAACCATATTATGAATAAATGTAAGTCCTAATTGGACATAAATTACTAATCAAATTCTATTGTCAAACATGTTATAGGTACGTTAAAAAATATTCAAACAGAATGCATAAAGTAAACAATGAACTATAAGGAAAACCGGTTGAGTAACATTAATGCTTCTGCTATTTTATGTCAGGGAATCCCAGTCTACCTTTACTGACCAAGAAATCAAGATTTCTGTTTATAATAAAATTAAATGATGTCAACTACTTCACTTCACAAATTATTAATTAGATAAAAAGGTAAATCTCAAAAGGTATATTTTCAATGTAATAACAGAGGATAAGCAGATAAAACAATGATGAAACTTCGTATTCTCGTCTTGTTATCGAGTTTCGTATCTTGTTTTTTTAGTGTAAGACAGACCGAAAAATATATGATGATAATAAACTCATACTTAACAGTGCAAAGGTTAGTTATTTGAAGGCACTAAGAAAGAAGTTATTTCTATAATAGATTTGGTTACTAAATTACTAACTAACGGTTTGATAGATAAAGATCAAGATGGGGCAAAAGTTTTAAAACCTATCAATAGTTTAAAAATTTTAAGGTTAAATAAATGCCATTAAATGTCAAAATTTTCTCCTAATTTGGGATAAGATATTATAATAAATTGTGTAGTGATAGCTCTCGTATTGTTACTAAATATTTAAATCAAAATAGATAATAAAGACTCACAGCATATAAACAGCTTCATGTCTGCGACGGCGTCTCGCTCGGACGCTGGATCTACACTAACCGGTTCAAAACGCGATTCGCTTTTAAATAATACAATTTGTTGACTAAAGTCACGATGTGATGCTAATGCCGCATAGCAAGATAAACAATAATAATATTGGGTATTCACAGAATGTGCGAACATTTCACTGAATTTTATCTTTATTTGCTTCCAATTATTGGGAATAGAATGAATGTAAATTAATCTGAGGAAAACTAATTCATATCACAATTTTCGATAGTGGTTCCAAGGAAAAAAAATGAGTTTGTGTTGCTGCGCGTCATCGTGTGGTATCGTTGAAGAGGTCTTACAAAATAACATGAAAGTTCTTGAGTAATTTTTATTTAGGCGAATATTTGGTGAGTTACGAGCTCCGAAATTCAGTAATAATGTGTGTGTCCTTCTAACGTTCCAAACGAGTGATCAAAAAATCTGAAAAAAGAACAAGCTTTTGGTATCTAAAAGACACCAAATTCAACCAAAATTAATTTGAAAAAGATCCATTACTTAATACGTTTTTTTAAATATATTCACTACTTTCAGTTCACTGCTATTTTGAGTTTAACGGTCTCATAAATAACTTTGTATTCTCCGTGTCTCGGAGAGCACGTTAAACCGGCAGTCCCGGGTTTCATCTATGAATACCTATGACAGTCGCTACGGGTAGTCAGAAGCCTTAAAGTCTGACAACCGATCTAACCTTAGGATATCGGCATTGCCCAGTAACTAGGTTTCAGGGGTCTGATGCAATGGCAATAGGGAATATGCATGTAAGTTTTTTTCTCTCTTCACTACATAGTATAAAACAAAGTCGCTTCCCGCTGTCTGTCTGTCCCTATGTATGCTTAGATCTTTAAAACTACGCAACGGATTTTTATGCAGTTTTTTTAATAGATAGAGTGATTCAAGAGGAAGGTTTTAAGCTATAAAACGTACACGTGCAAAGACGGGGCGGGTCGCTAGTAATCAATAAAGCACAGAAATATAAACCCAAGAAAAGTTTTAAAAGTCAAATGTTACTATTGTTTGTTGCTCAAAACAATTATTATACTTCAACAATTTTCTTCTACAGTTCAAACATCTGTTATTGTTGCGGCCATAACGTGAAGTCATAATCCACGATACTGCTTTGTTTACATCTCTTTTTTAGCCACAAGTCATATAAATTAATTTTTTTCTTGTGCTTTATTCAAGCAGAAATCGCACTTACTAACTTACCTCAGTGAGAAATCAAACAGTTTGCTAAGAAAAGATTATTTAAAGATTTATTCACGTGGATTTTGAGATCACTTCCGGCATTTTCGAAGACGTCGCGTTTCGAGATTGCATTCCGTTCCACAAAAAAAACTTAACATAAAATAATGAATTGTAAAATAAGTACTGCATTAAAACATGTAAAAAACAATGCAATTTGTTTCTTGACTCCTGTACAATGTATATTTAAATAATGAAAGAGTTTTGAATTACATGCATATTCCCGTGTATTTCCCGTGTAAAATACTGGAATTCAGCTGCATCTAGTTAGACCGAAAGCTAACGCCAACATAGTAGGGAAAAGGCAAGGCAGAAAAAATAAAACAGCATCATTGAAATATTATAAAATATACTTCTTGCTACATAAAACATAATACGTGTTACGGAACCCTACACTGTGCATGGTCCGACATGCACTTAGCCGGTTTTTTTACGACCGACTTAGACCTAACCTAAGCTTTCCGCCGTCTAGTAAAGTATAACGGATATCTATGACATCAGTCAGCAAAATACTATAAAATTAGTGTGATGTAATTTGTGCCTCTTTTGGTTAAAATAAAGAACCAGCTAAAATTAATAACTTCTTTCTTGCAGTAAGTTCGATGTGTTGGCTATTAACCGTAGTTTTTCCGCCATATAAAACATGTATGTAACTAAACTATAGCCGGAAAATCAATTACGTATGCATAATACTTTCAATCATTTCGAACAATCATTAAACAATTGAATTATGAACAATCATAAATATAAATTGAAAAAGCGCGATATAAAAGAACAATGATTTCTTTTAGGTAGGTAAGTACCTACTTACTCTTTTACTTCAGCAAGGACCATTTATTATATTCTTTAATAATTTATGTATTGTTTTGAATTAGGGTGCTACCACACTAATCGATCGATTGTCGATCGATGCCATCGATCAACGTCGATTGATTGGTGTGGTGGCTTTTTCAGACCGACCTATCATCGATCGACCAGCGGCCCATCATCGATCGACGACCGATACTTGCTACCACACCAATCGATCGACAATCGATTGCACCCTTAGAATTCATTAAACGTACCTACATAATAACCATCTAGCGATGCAACTCGTATCTATAATTATGTCTACGTTACCGATCTAGAATTTACAGATAGGTATTGACTAAATTAAAATTTAATAAGCCGATTCAAGTCACGAGTTGAGTTCCATATCAAGATTACGGCAAATGTTTTTAACAACTTAAATACATCTAATCCGACAAATGTCTGGGTCTCCAGAGTTGTATTCAGTTTTAACTTATATACTTATAATATCAAGATGATCTGTTATTTGCAAAATGGTCAAAGTTTCCAAGTTTACCACACTGCGGCGAATGAATCACAGCGTTCTAGGCAATTAAAGAGATAATACTATAGAAAGTTGTAATCTTAGTAATAGTTTAACAGTCGATCGTGTATTTATTTGCACTTCAACCAAGATTATTTTCGTAGCTACGAGTATCGGTTACGATTCTGTTTGTTATACCATGAATAATTTCTGTATTGTACAATGTGTCCAAAAAGATGTTTGTATTTTTTAATGATAAATAACACAATTATATAAGAAAATATAATTATACGAGTACATATACCTATTTGTGACAAAATTTAAAAAATAAATGATCTAGGTTAATTTGCAAAAAAAAAACGCTATCTAAACGTTAATTAACACTGAGCTGACACTTGTCAAGTTGGGAGCGTATCAGATTTAAAAAACACGTCTGCACGTTGCTCTTGATATACACCCAATTCCCATGAAGATGACGTCATGAGTACCTAACTCTCAAGAGTTAGTTTAACCGGTTGCGTACCGCCCGTCGTCCCAGGACGACACTTAATTGTCTTATCTATTGTGTTTAAAATTACGGTGATTGAGAGTTTAAGATAACATCAGCGATAAAGATAAAGAGGAAACACAAAAAAAAAACGTGAAAGAATATTTTGGAAACCTTGTTTAAGATACCCAAAAACAGGAAATTTTATTACAAAACCGTAATATTATACCTTTTTGTAATGTCATCTCACAATGGTTGAGCATCTGACTTCCATGGGATATAGTTGGTATTCAGAATGAGTAACGCGTATTAGCCTCATCTTTATAGTTCCGACGTGACAGATCCACGGCGTCGTGACGTTTCACTAAACAAAATAATGTTGATTTTGTCTTAATATTTCTATGAAAACTATACATAGGTTTTTCCAAGGCATTCATTTTCCTTTACTGAGTAAGAACCTTTTATAAATGGCGTCATTTAAGTTTTTTTTTATGACAAAGAGTGAACAAACGAGGACAATTGATGAAAATATACTAATGTTTTAAAATAGAGTCGTACTATAGGTACTACAAAATTCTAGACACATGTTAATACTGTGTTTAACGTCAAAATTCTTTCATAAAAAGGTGTTTTAAGCCCTGTTTAGTCTAAACACAAGTGAAACACGATTTTGCGGCAAGGCAGCCAGTGTTTAAATAGATTGTCTTTGACGAATACGTACATTAAAAATTATAAGATGAGCAGAAAATACGTGCCAAGTAAAAATAAATAATGTTCTCAACAAGCTCTTTTCTTAGGAAGTACCACAGGTCGTCGATCAATATTTACCTTAGATTGGTTCATTTGGTTTCGATTTCAAGGAAAGCAAATTGCACAATAGCCTCGAGCAGTCGGGTAAAAACGAATGTTGTTCGGGTACATGTGTTTTTACAGCATGTATATTCTTGATAGGATTTTAACGCAAGTAAACGGAAAAACAAGTGATGGAAAGTGCTTACCGAGGTTTGAAATTGGAAACGCGTTCGTCAGAGTCCGGAAATTGTTGGTTCGTCGACGGCTACGGCTGTAGCTGACGGGTCACGTGAGCTCATTATCCTGTCACGTGGCGAGCTCCAATTGCTCCCCGCAAGATGTCTCGCCACGCTGTCGCGTTGTACAATGCAGTGATATAACACGGAACGTGTGAAACGAACCGAACTCCGAATTCCTCCGTTTCTGTGTACGGGGTTTAAGGTAAAGTCAACTCATAACATCATGTAGGAAGTTGCCACTATACTCGAATTAGTCTTATAAGCCTGGTATACACGGGTAGAGTGAACGGTATAGTATCACTGTAGAGTACTAACTATAACAATGTAGACGGCATTGGCAGAGTAGTGTACTAAAACTTGAAAGAGTAAAGTGACTAGCCCCGCGGGCAAGCTACTCTACCACTTGCCTTCTCCCACCATGGCGTCCACTCTACTCTACCGTACACTTTACCGCCTACTCGACCCATGTATACGTATAGTAAACTTACTGTTCGAGTCCCGTTCATGGCGTTCTCTTTTCTCCCGGACGTTATTTGAGCGACGTACGTGGCGTTCTAAGAAACACTAGTTACTCTACTAATAAAATATAAATCTACGTGTAGAAATTTACTCTACTGAAACTGGTAGAGTAGTACTTAGAATTGGTAGAGTATTACGCTAGTTAACTCTAGCGTTAACTCGACCCGTGTACACCAGGCTGTAGTGCTTCTTCTAAATCGGGCTAAATTGAGGACAGTCGCAAGCGGCTCAACGATTTTGGTGGTTGTATCAGGGTGGCGGGTGTAATGTTACAAATAACCATGCAGAAAGTATAAATTCGATGTACCTGCAAAGTAGTAAAGTTTAATAGTTTATGTAGAATATAATAATTCAATTTACCCTTATTAAATCGTACAGTGATAACCAGTGATCGGACAAACGGGCGCTTGTATACTTAAACTTCACTTTTATTCCCACGAAATAATAATAAGGACATACCTTTCAGAATCCCAAATCCCGGAATCGTTTGAAATTCCTGAGATTGATAAAAATATTACATGCATACAAAATACAACGTGTTACATAATTCCCATTAAAAAAGAAAATGTTAATCAAGTAGTCTTTTATGGTTGTTGTCATTTACCTCTCAGAGGAAATTAAGTAAGAATGTAAATAACATTTTGGGTAGTCTACTCTTTACTTTTATGTTTTCAGGGTGGCGTTTTAGTGATGATTTTATTTTATGATTTGACCAAGTTTTTTTTGGGTACTACTTTTATTTTAAATAATTGCCAATAGACTCTTTACAAGGGACCTTTTAATCCCCTTTCGGCTTTAGGGCTATTTTTGTAACACGTTGTATAGTTAGAAATCGTTGTTTTTTTTTATTCCATTTGTTTTGAATAAAATAAAGATACTAAATCAAAATAACGACAGCTATAATTTCATTAGGTTTGTTATAGTTGTTTTCACAAAATTGTTCAATCCCGGGAACCCGGGAATCCCAGGATTACTTATTTATTCCGAAAAAAATGTCCATAATGTTCTTTCGTGGGAAGAAGTTTAGGTATATAAGCGCCCGATTATCCGATCACTGGTGATAACGATCACAAGAAGTATGTTAGCCGCCTTCCTGATGTCAAGAATGTCAAGATGTCGGGTTAAACCTAAACCTGAATGGATAACTTATTACCTGTACGTGCATTAACTACAATACCATTGTACTAACAATGTACAGACGCCAGCACATAAAGCTACTACAATATGTCAAATTTCTTTAATAGATTTTCATCTTTATCGCGAAAGAATTAGGTTCAAGGTTGATTGGGAAAATTTGACAGTTTCGGGTAGCTTGACCTGCTGACGTCTGTACTTTAACAAATTACAAGCAAAACCAGATGCGACTGATGGATAAGAAATAAAATGGAAAAAAATACATTTTGCGCCTGGCAAGTTTTAATAGCAATACGACTTATAGAGGTCAGTGAATACGACTATTACAACAATGTTTTTTTTTTCTACGAATTATTCCTTAACCCTCAGTTGCATCGACTGGAACTGCTCGTGAACTGCTAGTGGGGATCGACAGTGAAAAACGGTTACTAATTAAGTAGCAAGAGTAAAGATACCTATATTAGAAAAGGTTTTGACGATTCAGAGTCAGTTTTTAATTTCAATTACTCGAGCTTAAAAATCCACAAGAGTTATAGGTAATTCTGATTCAAATTAAGAGAAAATGTCTCTTCATTTGTTTTGGAATAAAAATAAGGATCACGATAAGTACCTAGGTAAACACTGTATCTAAATACTACTTACCGTTATTTTTCCAAAAATACTTAACTTAACATTTTATTATTCGATCGATTTTTCAATCGTCAGATAATTTTAATCAGAGGAATGAGTTTGCCGTTTTGCCATTTTTGTATAGAAAAATGCCAAACCGCCATATTTATAGTTCAGGTAAAAGTTATTAACGATTGAAAAATTAGCCCTTAGATGAACAATAGACTATTTATTAGAATAGTCAGTTAATTTAATAGTTCAATTCTCCAAAAACGGGGGTTCTCAGTTTCTGTGATTATTAACGTAACATACGAATTATTAAAATAATAATATTAACGGTTGGTTAGAAAATTCGTATATTATACGAATTTTCTAACCAACCGTCAGTAAGTTATAATGATTTAATTAAATTGCACTAGTGTGCATGAAGTCGTTTCCACTCCAGTGTTTTTACATCATAAAATGTGTACGAGTAAAATATTTAAACATAACATTGCGAGGCTTCTATGATTTAATATTGTTCGGTTATCGTATAATAATTATAGAATACAATTAATGAAGTAAATTATGTAAAGATCAAAGTAAATTTTCGTAAAAGACTAATTGAAAAGAACGTAGGTTGCAATTTTTTTTTTTTTTTATTACTTGACTTGGTCGCGTTTGACCCTCGTCGCACCTGATGGTAAGCGCCGACAGGGTCTAAGATGAAGCATACAAATCCAAGTAACAGAGTTAAGAGGGATTCCCCTATACCCTTCTGGCTCTCACATACACACGACGGAACACAGTAAACTGCTTGGCGGACTTTAATGTGACGGTGGTAGCTGGTAGCTAGCCAGGCGGACCGTATCTACAACCTACAACCAAGCAAAAATTTTTGCAATTTGATTTTATGAAAGGAAAGTATACAAACAAGATCTAAGAAAATGTGTAATTAAAGCTAAGGGTCCATAGAATAGCAAAAACAATCAGAGAAAACTTAAAACTATTTATTGTCGATTGGTGCAACAGCAAAGGAAGAAGGAAGGAGGAGCTCGTGGCTAAATAATTACAGCCGCATAGACCGATCTTCCGGGTTAAGCCACGCTTGCCGAGGTTGGTCTGTGGATGGGTGACCATTTACCATAGCGAGTTTCCTCCGTGCCTCGGAAAGCACGTAAAGCCGTTGGTCCCGGCTGTCATTTGTAGATCTTTGACAGTCGTTACTGTTGGTCAGAAGCCAGAAAGTCTGACAACCAGTCTTACCAAGAGTATCGTATTACCCAGTTACTGGGTTGTGGAGGTCTGATAGGCAGTCGCTCCATGTAAAATACTGATATTCAGCTGCATCCGGTTCGACTGGAAGCCGACCACAACATAGTTGGGAAAAGGCTAGGCAGATGATGGTGCAACAGCAAAGGAAAGTAAGTATTAAAATCAAATCAATATGGGTGTATCAAATGAATCAATTATGCAGCTTCAGTTTTCTCTAAAACCGAACTAGTGAGAGAAAAGATCAAACCCTTCTTTCTCCATTTCTCAGATTTTCTTATTCATTATGTATAGCGCCATTTCTCTCGCGCAACGGAACATTGCTAGAACTATAATATGTAGTTTACACGTCAAACGTACGTACCAAGCTCATTATTATTATGAATACGTCGTAACTTATTATGAGTACCATGTAGGCTTTATGCAGGAATGTCGAAACTGTTTGCCGGTTTTGACAATTTTTTGTGACCTACACAAATGTCCGGCTGATTGTTGGCGTCATGCGTTGGGATGTTGAGCTCCCAAAATAATGTTGAGCTACACTATGGCTGAAGCATGTGTGCCATCAGTTGAGAAAGGTCAACTCAAACCTGCTATGGCTTTTTCTTAAAAAGGCCATTCCAGAGGTTGCCTTACATTATTACACTCGCTTAGTTTTTATACCACATTGTCTGGACTTTAAAAGAGACCTTGACCTCTGAGTTTGTTTCGGCTTTTCTTATCAGAGCTAGTCAAATTGGAAATGCCAGCGCCATTTAGTCTTAAATAAACATTACATTGACTTGTAAAAGTGTCTGCAACAGATTTATTTACAGAAATAAAAACCATTCATCATTTAAAGATAACGTATAATTATGGTGTAGTTTGTGGATATTGTGGTCGTTAAAATATTATGGTGTTGAAATAAAACAAACTTTTACTAGAATATATTATATTAATTTTTAATCAGAGAAGTCGTTACTTGTGATGCCAGAACTCTTCAGGTTCAATATTATGCTTCTGCCCCCAAAAATACCTATCATTAAGAGGTTCGGAAATATATCTACTTCGATTTGTATTAAGAGGTAAAACTATTTAAAAAAATACTATTCAAAGGCGTACAACATAAACCTGGATACCTATTTACGAAAGATTCCGTTGAAGGTGGATCTGTTATTTACTTTCAGTTCAAAATAAAATGGCTTGTCGACTGAGAGTATTTTTTGATCCGGGTTATACTCGTACGAGCTTCCACCACCCATGGATACTGAAATTGAAAATAAAAAAAATAACAAAATTAAAAATATACCTACGATACACCGTACCGTTGTTTATGAACATAGGGAACATGCAATTTTGCCCATTATACATTTTCAAACTCATTGGATAAAGAATTCGAGCGAGCTTTTCTTGCACCAATCGAATTAAGAAAACTTAGTAGAGGCTGATATAAAATATTGTATCACAGCCATTATACTCTGGTCAACGAAAGATGAGTCCTGCCTGACAGAGCGGCCATTTCGTAAATTGTAGTTGTAAGGACGCTGCTATCGAAAAAACGTAAACGAAATCATCAAAAACCATAAATAGCTATAATATCCATGTTTTTTTTATATTTGTAACGTTTAGTAGATAATCGTTTTGTAGGACTCACCTTACGGTGAAAAGGGTATAGCGTCATTGGTCATTCGGTGAGAGTAATTTTTATATCTATTACGGGTAAAAGCCGAATGGCGGTTACACCTAGGTTTACCCGGGTACAACTAGGTGCAACCAGTAGCAGTTGGGTAGAACAAGGTGTAGCTTAAGTCGACGGAGCCCCGCTGCGCCGGGCTTAAGCCTTTTTCTGTCTGCAGGGTTTAAAGTAACCTAACACGAAGGGGATGACGTCATCGACGTCAACGACATCCCCGTCGAACCTAACCTATCCGTGTCGGGGTTCCCCTTAACCACCGGTGTGCGGGTACACCTAGTTCTACCCGCTATGATGAAGGGTAAACCTAGTTCTAACCGAAGATAATTACTCAAGTACTGTTATAGACACAATAGATTGTTTATCAATGGCAGGTGTCGTCCTGGGACGACGGCGGGGCGTCACCTGATAAGTGGGATACATCTAAGTTTAACCGTATGTGGCAGGCTGCACCTAGTTGTACCCGGGTAAACCTAGGTGTAACCGCCATTCGACCTTTACCCGTAACATATCCACTGTCAAACGAAAATGCATGTTTTTGTGTTATTGTAATGTAATATAAAGCCGGGTCCGCTGCGCCGTGTTTTCGTGTTTGCTAACAGGATAACATTGTTTGCTAACCGAATAGGGGCGTGGCCTAACTGTTAGCAAAAAGATCTAACAGTTTTGTTAGCAAAATTGGCGCTGCGGACCCGGTTTAACATTGTTTGCTAACCGAATAGGGGCGTGGCCTAACAGTTTTGTTAGCAAAATTGGCGCTGCGGACCCGGTTTAACATTGTTTGCTAACCGAATAGGGGCGTGGCCTAACAGTTTTGTTAGTAAAAACACAATAACATGTTTGAAAATTGGCGCTGTGGACCCAGCATAAGACAATAAATTATTTTCACCATCGACCGAACAGAAAACTTATTTTTCTTCTCGTGTGTTGACACGAGCTCAAGAGAAAAGATTATGCCGTTGTGAAAAGATTTATTCCGGTCAAATTAGATATTTCAAAGTGCAAAAATTCGCATAGAGCTGAAAATTGGTACGAATGTTCGGAACAACATTATAAATGAAATGTAAAAAGTCCCCATCGATCCCACACTTGCAAAAAAAAATATTCAAGGTCAAAGTTCGAAAATATGGGTTTTTTGCGTTTTTTAGCCAAACGGTAAGTTTTATGAAAAAAATAGGTTAGACAAAAATTGTAGATTATACAATTATCTATAAAAATTCTTTACAATTTTTCTCCTAAATATCACCGTTTCTGAGATATAGTGGTTGAAAAAGTTGTATTCTTCATTATATGCGTTTCCACGCCACCTGGAAGGTGGTACTTGGCGCGTTTTTTAACGTGGTTTCCCCGATAGGCCTATCCCACAATCACCATCAGAAAAGGATTCGTACAATATCAGTGAGGAGACGTCTGATGCATCGCTGTTAGAACAATTTACTTACACCCAGCAGGAAGAAGAAGAACAAGCAGAAGAAGAAGTACAAGAAGACGAACAAGAAGAAGAGGATGCAGAATTATCAAATGATTATGAATGAGACGGATCATTTTACCTATTTTTTTAGAATTCACACGGCTTTCATCATTTCCAATAGTACCAATTTTTACATATTTTGGAATAGTATTGAATTAAACAGGATCACAACAGATTGTGGGATAGGCCTATCGGGGAAACCATGTTAAAAAAACGCGCCAAGTACACTACCTTCCAAGTGGCGTGGAAACGCATATTATGAAGAATACAACTTTTCCAACCACTATATCTTAGATACGGTGACGTTTAGGAGAAAAATTGTAGACATTTTTTATAGATAATTGCATAATCTACAATTTTTGTCGGGCTTATTTTTATCATAAAACTTACCGTTTGGCTAAAAAACGCAAAAAACCCATGTTTGCGAACTTTGACCTTGAATATTTTTTTTGCAAGTGTGGGATCGATGGGGACTTTTTACATTTCATTTATAATGGTGTTCCGAACATTCGTACCCATTTTCAGCTCTATGCGAATTTCTGTTAACCTACCCCTATTTTTTGGGCTAACTTGACCGGACTAATTAGCCAGTTAGCAAGGTTAGCGAGTCAGTTGTGGAGGGTCTTATAACAACTTTTTTTTTTATTACTTGACTTGGTCGCGTTTGACCCTCGTCGCACCTGATGGTAAGCGCAGACAGGGTCTAAGATGGAGCACACGAATCCAAGTAATAGAGATATAGAGGCATGCCCCTATACCCCTCTGGCTCTCACATACACACGGTGGAACACAGTAAACTGCTTGGCGCCGGACTTTAATTTAATATATTTTTCACCATATTTTATAAGTCTTGCACCCACCTGGGACGGTCCATGACTGTACTCCAATAGTGCAGCCGTGGATAGTCCCCGGTTGGTGCCCCACCCCATTTTAGATTAAAGTTCTCAAAGGGGTCTCTGCGCGTTGGACCTGTGTCCCCGTGTATGCCTTCCAAAGGACCGGAAATCTTCCGCACGGAAGATGAGCCGTGATCCCAAAGAGATACATAATAATAATAATATAAACTTGAAGAAGAAAGAATAATATTGTGAAGGATGGCACGGTTGACATTTGTCGGGCATGCCACCGTCCAGGAGAATCTATCCGACACATTGTCTCCGGTTGTTCCCGTCTTGCCAACGGAGAGTACTTGCACAGACACAACCTGGTGGCCAGGATTATTCATCAGCAACTTGCTCTGAAATATAACCTTGTGGAATCGGAAGTACCGTACTACAGGTATGTGCCCGACCCAGTTCTCGAGAATGGTCATGTCACATTGTACTGGGATCGATCTATTATCACTGACAGGACTATTGTTGCCAATAAGCCTGACATAGTGGTAATAGATCGATCAGAGCGTCGCACAATGATTGTTGATATCACCGTCCCTCATGACGAGAATCTCGTGAAAGCTGAGAAAGATAAACAAATAAAATATCTTGATCTAGCACACGAGGTTGTCGGCATGTGGGATGTGGACTCAGCAGTCGTTGTTCCGATAGTCGTTACGGCGAATGGCCTAATAGCTAAGAGCCTCGATCAACATCTCAAGAGGCTCTCGTTAGGTGGCTGGATCAAGGGCTTGATACAGAAGGCAGTACTCCTTGACACGGCACGCATAGTGAGAAGGTTCCTTTCTCTGGAGCCCTGACTGCCGGCAGCTTGGACCCTGTTCCCGATGCCGGTGGGATACTATTTTTTATATTTTTAAATGTATATTGTTTTTTTTTTTTATTTATGATATGTGTTTAAAAATATAATTTATATGTGTTTAAAATGAATAAAGGGAATATAAACTTTATTTCGGGTGGCATAGACCCATAGAAACCTTAACCTAATACACATTTACGAGTTTATATAATTCAATCATGATTCGAAAGACACGTGATGGTAGCTAGCCAGGCGGACCGTATAGATCCTTACACCAAGCATAATCATCATAGTGATGTGATAAGAAGTTAATCAGAACTGAATGGATGTATGTGTTACTGTAAATAGTAATTCTAGCCAGATGACGAAGACTTTGATATAATATTTAAGTATTTAAAGTCTAGAAGTAGTTATGAAATTATTTTAATCGAAATTTCTTGTTATCATGGAACTAATCATATGAGTTGTTTTTTAATTGATCTTTTACAAACACCGTTTGATTCCCGTGTGCCGTGTTTATATTTAATACTTATGGAAAGTTCCTTTCAAATCAACGTTAGGTAAGCTCAAAATAGTACAAAAATCGTGCTCTGAAATCCTATACTTTTTTTTTTATTAGCAACGAAGTCACTCCATTTGTAATACAACTATATGGTTAACATGCATATCTAATATTAGCAGCCAGCGAGTTGAATTTCTCAATATAACTTTTAAAAAACCAAGGAGCAAAGTGCGAATGATTGAGATGAAAACAAACACAAGCGCATGCGCCACACCACGTCTCAATGAAGATATGCACAATACATAATGCTTAAAAAGATTGCCGTTCTTTTTTTGTAATATGCCTTTGATAGAACGTTCCATCAAATAAAGCCAAATCGTGATGCCTCAACTCAAAGTAGAAAGGCTTAACGACTTTAAACAAAATAATGTGGAGGAGGCTTGTTGAACAGCAATGAGGCACATTTATGACGAACGCTGAAACATATTATAAAATTGAGCAAGAAATTGTGAACGATTAGCATTTAATAATAATAACTGTCGGCTTTTCAGGGGGCCCAGCTAGTGAGCTGGCGAGTCACTGTCTGCCAACACAGTTCAATTTTAAATTTGAAAGGCAGACGCCGTTTTCTTCCGGCAATAGAAGTTAACCAGTCCACTTAACATCCTTTAGACCAGATATTTTTTACCATATTTCACAATAGTCTTACACCCACCTGGGACGGTCCAAGACTGTAGGTACGCCAATAGTGCAGCCGTGGATAGTCCCCGGTTGGTGCCCTACCCCATTTTAGATTAAAGTTCACAAAGGGGCCTCTGCGCGTTGCACCTGTGTCCCCTGTATGCCTTCCAAAGGACCGAACGTCTTCCGCACGAAAGATGAACCGTGATCATCGAGAGATACATAATAATTTATCTTTATTTCATTTTGAAGGCACTCCCTTTTTTTTAAATACATACACTGTGTTTAGTCTGAATAATCAGGTCACAATATGAAACATAAAAATCTTTTAACACGTTTCCGATTGCTGTTTTGGAAATGTATAGAATTCCTAGGAAAGTATAATAAAATGTATTATACACATTTTCTGTCGATTTTAGGCATTAACATTTCCTAGGAATTCTATACAATGATGGATTACACACATTTCCGTTAACATAATTATATAATGAATTGTTTATGAATATTATTTTTAGGTTACTTGGTAGTTTAATATTTTATTCTCTTATATGGCATGATGCCTGATTTAAACAAATAAATGAACAATTTAGAAGAGCAATTATAATTTGAAATTGTGTTCCGATTTTAAAACTCAAACTCAAAACTCATTTATTCAAAATAGACTAGAATTACTTAGTTCTTTTTGAACGTCAGGTACGTTACGTTGCGTTACGATACGTTTTCGCTCTGCGTATGTATGTACAAGCTTATTATGAACTTCTATTTTCATGTTTTACTAGCTTTTGCCCGCGGCTTCGTTCGCGTTAATATCGAATTTGATAACCAACTCTTAATACACCACTAACGTTTCTATAATAATCGAATCGAAAGACACGTGGCGCCATCTATTAAGGTTGTTGTTTTCCTCGGGAACAGTACCTTTTTTGGGATGAAATGTACCCTATGTCCGTTTCTGTACACCTGATAACGTATATGCAAAATTTCAGGATGATCGGTTCAGTGGTTTAGGCGTAAAAAGGTAACAAACAAACTTACTTTCGCATTTATATAGTAAATATTAGTAGAGTTAGGATTTAATTAAGAGGAGAGTCCTTAAGAAACACCTGAAAAGGCACTTACTGTTTTCAAAATTTCTATAAACTCTCCGCATGGAATTACATAAAAAAAATAATGAAGAACCTTAATAGATGTGCCAACAGTTTCACCGCGAGATATTTGCGAAATCATCATTCATTTCGAGAAAAAAAAATGTTAAATTCCCTCAAAAACATCTAAATCGACCTTTTCTATTTGCAGAATTTACTTAATTTTAAAGGACTATATAAAAATCTATTTAGTTTAATCGTGACACGAAAGTATGAATAACACATCTACCGTTTTATTATTTAAATAAATCAAACCAAATGAGAGTAATCTACGTCTGAACATTGTTAATTTTTTACGGAAATTGTTTTCCGTTCCCCATACATTTTAGTATGGAGCAATATCTCCCGTAATTTGTTTTATAAAAGAGTACGCACGCGAAAAATTTTCAGTGCCATCCTAGAATCCAAGGTGACAGCACGTCCGTTTATAATTCGAACCGAGCTCTCGAAACATCTACGCACAAGGCATAAGGGTGGGTTGCGAGTGTCGTGACATGACTGCATTTTTTCACTCTTTGAACAATAAGACAGACGACTCGGACAGTGACTGAATTGACACATTTTAATTTCAATATTTTTTTCACTGAATATTTGGACACCATCAAATTATTGAAGCTTTTTAAATACAGTCAGATGAAAAAGTATATGTGACAAAAAAGCGTTACCAAAAAAACTATTTGTGGCTTTAAGGTGGCATCTTTCAGTAATAAATAGCTTTGTGGACTCACCACTTTGAACTGCACCAAAATATTCTTCGAAACGCACCAACGATGAAACATAGAGAAGAAAGAGCATGAAGGATTCGTAGTGAATTATATCGATAACGTTTTAAAATGCAGTTGCCTCTTATTGTTTATTTATTAAAACTACTAGGAAAGCAGAAATGAACTGCAACTAGGTGCTTAAGCGACTTACCTCCGGTTTCTGAATTGAGAATTCTAGGATAAGCAGTACTTAAGTAACATTTGAGTACAGAGTTGTCAAAAAAATGACGGATTTTAAAGCATTTTTTTGACAACTCCGTACTCAAATACTACATGTATTGCTTATCTTGAATTCTCAATTTAGAAATCGGAGGTTACTACTTAGCCCAATCATGGTAAAAATATAGGTTTTGAAATTGATCATTTGTCGTTTTCAAAAGTACCAGGGTGACAGAAATGAACAGAAAATGGGCGCCTAAACGATGTCACTAAGTTGTGCACCAACGATTAAACACAAAGAGGAATATAAAGTATTCGTTATTATTCTTATATAAAATAAGATAGAAAACTTAAAACTTTCCTATATATCTTACCTTATAGGTCACTGTCACTTAGTCAGATCGTCTAAGCGCCTATTTTCTGTTAATTTCTGTCACCCTGGTACTTTTCAAAACAACAATTGATTCAATTTCAAAACCTGTATTTTTACCATTATTGAGCTAAGTAGTAACCTCCGGTTTCTGAATTGAGAATTCTAGGATAAGCAAGTAGTACTTAAGTAACATTTGAGTACGGAGTTGTCAAAAAAAAATACGTATTTTAAAGCATCTTTTCGACAACTCAGTACTCAAATACTACTTAAGTATTGCTTATCCCGAATTTAATTCAGAAACCGGAGGTAAGTCGCTTAAGCACCTAGTTCCAGTTCATTTCTGCTTTCCTGGTAGTTTTAATAAATAAACAACAGTTGAATTTTAAAACGTCTATCGATATAATTTATCACGAATCCTTCGTGCTCTTCTCTATGTTTCATCGTTGGTGGGTTTCAAGGAAAACTTTTGGTGCGGTTCAAAGTGGTTGCGATTCGAGGAATACCCCATCTTTATTTTTACCTAACTGCCAAGGCGCGTATCTATCTATGTATGTGGGTTTATAATATTATTTATTAAAACGGCTGCTTTAGTTATAATCCGGTTAAAAACAGTTTTTTTATAACTATAGGCTGGGCGGAGGACGGATTTCCACAATTATTACGGTATCGTTGAAAGTTTTTTATCTGACTGTACAAAACAGCTTTTTTTATTGGTGTCCGAATCATCAGTGAAAAAAATATTGAAATTAAAATGTGTCAATTCGGACACTGTGTCCGAATATATTGTGAGTTTTTTATATATTACTTATTAATGATTTCCTTATTTTACCACGTTTCATGGCTACGTCAAGGCCGTGGTCAGACTTGCCAATTCTGACGTTTGATAGCTTGTCAGCTGAAAGGTTCTCTATTTCTTGTTAATATATTTTTCTGCATATTATTACTATTTCAGATAGAAATGGGAAAACGTAAAGAAAATTACAAAAGTTTTATCTTGATTGTATGCTTCCGGAAATAACAGATTCAAGATTAGATAGAAAAATGGAAATAAATGAGCCCAATTATTTGATTGAGGCAATTTAAAAACGGGAATCTGAAAGAAAATCAAAGAAACGGAACAGCGAAAATTAATGTTTTATCTGATGTCAGCAGCCCCAAAGCGCCAAGCAATAAATAAATAAATTAAAGAAAATAATTTATCAAGCATTAATTTTTGTATTGTACTAAGATGCACCTATAATTTTTTTATAATAAAATATAATTTTAAAATATCAAACAGAAAAAAATGTTACTACACCCAGTAATTGAGTTATGTACATTCTTTGTTTTTCATTACAAATCAATCACACATTATCTCGTTTTCATTTTTATGTTGGTTCTTATCTTCCCTCGCAACATTTACATACCCTAAAATATTCCCAAACAAAAATTATGTGTCATTATATTCGAAAATAGAAACAGAAAATCAACAATAATATATTACAGTAATTATTCTAAGTTTAAATCTGTCAATGCCGATTACACTGTGACCCCACCCTTTGTTCACGACACCAATACCACAGTCTACCTATATCTTACTCCTTACAGTCGGTCAACGTAGAACATTGTCGCAGAGCAATCGTGCGGGGGGTTGCGGGGTGAAGGAGCGGAGGTTATGTCCCGAGTAGCCATACTGCTACTCGGGACATAAATTCCAGGGCTCGCACTTTTTGATTTCGAATTTGATTGACATCGTTCATAGAAATTAAATAAATTATGTATGTATGTATGTATGTTGTATGTACCTATTACGAGAATTTTATTATAAAGTCTGTTTACTAATCCAAGATGGCGGCCATGAAAATTTTCATCTAATCATCATGGGTGTTAATTTCATGGTTTTCGGGGTCACTGATGACGAAAATAACTTCATAATCCAAATCCAAGATTGCGGGGATGAAAATTAGTAAAGTAGTCGTCATGGGTGTCAAATCCAAGGTTTTCTGGGTGCGGATGCCGAAAATGAGGTCAAAATCGAAATCCAAGATGGCGGCTACAAAAATGTCAAATTCGTCGTCACGGGTGTCATTTCCATGGTTTTCGGGGGTACTGATGCCGAAATTGAGGTCAAAATCCATTTCCAAGATGGCGGCTATTAAAATTTCAATTTAACCATCATGGGTGTCATTTCCGTGGTTTTCGGGGGTACTGATGCCGAATATGAGGTCAAAATCGAAATCCAAGATGGCGGCAACAAAAATGTCAAATTAGTGGTCATGGGTGTCATTTCCATGGTTTTCGGGGGTACTGATGCCGAAAATGAGGTCAAAATCGAAATCCAAGATGGCGGCAATAAAAATGTCAAATTAGTGGTCATGGGTGTCATTTCCATGGTTTTCGGGGGTACTGATGCCGAAAATGAGGTCAAAATCGAAATCCAAGATGGCGGCAGTAAAAATGTCAAATTAGTGGTCATGGGTGTCATTTCCAAGGTTTTCGGGGGTACTGATGCCGAAAATGAGGTCAAAATCGAAATCCAAGATGGCGGCAATAAAAATGTCAAATTAGTGGTCATGGGTGTCATTTCCATGGTTTTCGGGGGTACTGATGCCGAAAATGAGGTCAAAATCCATTTCCAAGATGGCAGCTTTTAAAATTTCAATTTAACCATCATGGGTGTCATTTCCATGGTTTTCGGGGATGCTGATGACGAAAATGAGGTCAAAATCTATATTCAAGATGGCGGCCATGAAAATTTTCAAATTAGCCGTGGTGGGTGTCAAATCCATGATTTTCTGGGACGCTGATTACAAAAACGAGATCCATTCTCAAACACCAAGATAGGGACCACGTTTTACCTGGCAATTTAAATTTAACTGGTAAATTTTTTTGACCGCCGTATATTGTCGAGGAATACTTAGTCTTTATTTCCAGCATCAGCGCCCACGAAAACCATAGAAGTAATAACCATAAATTATAAGTAATTTTCTATGGCTCCTTCCTGGATTTGGGAATCATTTATTACTCTTACCTACCCCCGCAAGCGTTAGCCACTGCGACTGTAACCTCGACAAAATTTGTAGTTTTAAATATTGTTAGTAAATTCCAGCATAAGATGGCGAACTTGCGGCTACATACCTTTGCATTATTTTGTCAATCGTCAAAATTACGCATGTGTGGTTTTCTTTTTGCGTGTCACTGTTTCTATAAAACGTTAATTAATTTGGACGTTTGTTTGACAAAGTTTGTGTAATTTGTTTTATGTGACAACCCTATGACAAGTGTTACCAATTTTGACATTTCATAGGACCTGTCAAATGTATGGGCGTTGACCCACTGTATGTAGTAAGTAGGTACACTGTGCCAATACTATGGGCACGCGTGCCTCCCGGTGCGGTGAATAAATAGCTTATACATTGCGCGTTTTTTGCAACATACTTACTAGTCCTTCAGAAGCGAACGCGCACTGAAGGTTTATTTAAGCCGGCGCGCCACAAAATAAACCTTCGGTGCGCTTTTGTTTTTCGGTATGTGTACACTACATTATGTGATGCAGCTGTATTAGTAGAAATGTCGAAGTGTGGGTTCGAAAATAAGTTCTCACGCTCGCAAACCTTCCTCTTAATAATTGACAAGATATTAAAATATCTACTATCTATTTGTTTTATTATTTTACATAAAAATCTCTATCTGTTTTAATTGGAAACCATATTTTGAATTTAATAATGATATAATACTCACCATCAGCAGCGGCCGCCTCAGATCCTTCCTCATTCACTTCAATGTACGCTTTGTGAACAGCCGCACTTAATAATATATGTGACATATGTCGTTCTATTATCAATTTTTCTAGTTGAGTTGGGCTTGGTGGGAATAAATTTATAACGTTCATCTGAAATGTTTTGTTTTGGTTTAATCATAGGTAAATTGGGCAAATATTTACTTAGCAAATATTACGTTTTAAAAATTGAGTTGAATACCCAACACTCACCTTTTTGAGAACAGCTCCAAGGTCAGTGGTAGTTTCGATCTTGAACTTCGGAAGTTCAACTATAACTTCGTTGTAACTCATATTTTCAACGGCCTTTGGTAAAACTGAAGGATCCCCGAGTTTCTCAACAAAAGTGTCGATGCTGCCGATTTTTTTTGGAAGTACGACTAGAAGTGAAGACTCCCCACCTTCATATGGCAATTCTATAAGCTAAAATGGAACATAATGATTACATAGACTGCCTCGTTGGTCTATTGGTCGCAAGTGCGACTGCTGAGCGTGAGGACTTGGGTTCTGGAATTTCTCAGTAGCAGCTCGGAGTCTGGAATTGTGTCCGGTTTATAGCAATAGGCTTGCCCCCTATTACATGGGACCTAAACATAACAGCGAAATGAGGGTGCCCTACAATTTTGTGTACTTCTCAATCTGCGTTAATTAACTAAAGCTGCTTACAATTTACAATCCGTTTCACGTTGACATAAAAAATTAGCTAACTTTAATTCATGTATATCATCAAATTAATACCTAATGATAATTTGTGTGCCCCTAGTGAAAAAGGGTATAAGTCCTTATATCCTTTTTCGCTGGGGGCACAGATTTAGTCAGACCAGGAATAAGGATGGGCCAAATATTGAGCCTTGGGGCGCGCCAAATGTAACTAGGAGCTCCAAAGGTGTAGGGCACTTTACACCAAGTGATTGCTGTAACTAGCAAATAAAACAAGGACTTTGACGACGTGTGTGGGGTGGGGTATGGTGGGGGTATGGTATAAGGTATAAGCACAGTCTACCTATAACTTACTCCTTACAGTCGGTCAACGTAAAACATTGTCGCAGAGCAATCGTGTGGGGGGTTGCGGGGTGAAGGGGGCGGAGGTTATGTCCCGAGTAGCCATACTGCATACTCGGGACATAAATTCCAGGGCTCGTACTTTTTGATTTCGAATTTGATTGATATCGTTCATAGAAATTATATTAATTGTATGTATGTTGTAGTTGTATGTGTACCTATTACGAGAATTTTATTGTAAGGTCCGTTTACTAATCCAAGATGGCGGCATACATACATTTTCAAATGATTGTTCGTGGGATGTCATTTCCACGGTTTACGAGGTCACTGATGCCGAAAATAACGTCAAAATCCAAATCCAAGATGGCGGCCAAGAAATTTTTTCATCTAATCATCATGGGTGTTAATTTCATGGTTTTCGGGGTCACTGATGCCGAAACTAACGTCAAAATCCAAATCCAAGATGGCGGCCATGAAAATTAGTAAATTAGCTGTCATGGGTGTCAAATCCATGGTTTTCTGGGGTGCGGATGCCGAAAATGAGGTCAAAATCGAAATCCAAGATGGCGGCAATAAAAATGTCAAATTAATCGTCATGGGTGTCATTTCCATGGTTTTCGGGGGGTACTGATCTCGAAAATGAGGTCAAAATCCATTTCCAAGATGGCGGCTTTTAAAATTTCAATTTAACCATCATGGGTGTCATTTCCATGATTTTCGGCGATGCTGATGACGAAAATGAGGTCAAAATATATATTCAAGATGGCGGCCATGAAAATTTTCAAATTAGCCGTGATGGGTGTCAAATCCATGATTTTCGGGGACACTGATGACAAAAACAAGATCCATTCTCAAACACCAAGATTTTACCTGGCACGTTTTACCTGGCAAATTACATTTAACTGGTAATTATTTTTGACCGCCGTATATGATCGAGGAATACTTAGGCTCTATTTTCAGCATCAGCACCCACGAAAACCATAGAAGTAATATCCATGAATAATAAGCAATTTTCTACGGCTCCTTGGATTTGGGAATAATTTATGACTCTTACCTTCCCCCCAAGCGTTAGCCACTGCGACTGTAACCTCGACAAAATTTGTAGTTTTAAATATTGTTAGAAAATTCCAGGATAAGATGGCGACATTGCTGCTTGCCTTACATTACGACCTTTGCATTATTTTGTCAATCGTCAAAATTACGCATGCGTGGTTTTCTTTTTGCGTGTCACTGCGGTTTCTATAAAACGTTAATTAATTTGGACGTTTGTTTGTCGAATTTGTTTTATGTGACAACCCTATGACAAGTGTTACCAATTTTGACATTTCATAGGACCTGTCAAATGTATGGGCGTTGACCCACAGTCTGTAGTAAGTAGGTACACTGTGGTATAAGTATACAGTATGGTAATTTGAGATGGGGTATGAAGGGCAGCTACCTTAACCATTGTAGCTGCAGGAAAACGTTCTAAGAAGACGAGCCCTAACTTTTGAAATAATTTCTATCTGCAATCACAGATTTTGAAATAAATGTACAGTCAACAAGAAAAAGGGGTAGTTTTCACAAAACATTTTATGATGCCGATTGATCCTATTTCGCATAAGGATCAAAAGACTCTTCTGGACCAACTGAGGTTGGAGTACTAGAAACGACAGAAATTGCAAAAAACTCACTTGTGATGGGTTAGTTTTAAGGGCAGCTACCTTAATTGTTGTGGCAACAGGAAGATATTCTAACAGATTGCCCATATTTTTTGAAAATATTTCATACTTCATTCACAGATAATGAAAACAAAATAATTTTGTTTTTCGGTATCTTCGTAACTTTTAACAGAATTTAGTTTTTCGCGATTTCTGACGTTTATAGTACTCTAACTTCATGGGTATCATAACATTTTATGTGAGAACTACTGGGGATAGGTTGGCATCATAACATTTTATGTGAGAACTACTGTTTTCTTTTTGCTGACCGTACCAAAATCTTTTTTTTCAATGTCTTTTAACGCAGTTCGATATATTTTCAAAAATTATGAAGTGTCTCGTAAGAACATTTTCTTGTAGCCACAACGATTAAGGTAGCTGTCCTTATAAATAACCCATCACAATTATTTTTTTGCGATTTCTTACTTTTCCAGTACTCCAACCTCAGTTGGTCTGCAAGAGTCTTTTGATCCTTATGGGAAATATGATCGATTGGCATCATAAAAATGTTTTGTGGAAATTGCCATTTTTCTCGCTGGACTGTACATTTTTTTCAAAATCTGTGAATGCAGATAGAAATTAATCCAAAAGTGGTCTGCTAAGAACGTTTTCCTGTAGCTACAATGGTTAAGGTAGCTGCCCTTCGTGCCCCATCTCAAATTACCACCCTGTATCACTACATAGTATAAAACTGTCCCTATCTATGCATAGATCTTTAAAACTACGCAATGGATTTTGATGCGTTTTTTTTTAATAAATAGAGTGATTCAAGAGGAAGGTTTATATGTATAAT
Source organism: Amphipyra tragopoginis (assembly GCA_905220435.1). Taxonomy (NCBI): domain Eukaryota; kingdom Metazoa; phylum Arthropoda; class Insecta; order Lepidoptera; family Noctuidae; genus Amphipyra; species Amphipyra tragopoginis. The sequence goes on from HG991997.1 coordinate 17,588,562, forward strand.
ACATTGCACCCGGGCGAAGCCGGGACGGGTCGCTAGTAAGTAATATAATAAGGTATAAGTGGGGGTATGGCATGACCAAAGTCGCAACACCGTTGATAGGGCTTGTTACCCTAGAGATTTTTCGAGTTGTGAATTTCCATAAATAATGAATATCTCGAAAACTAAGCTTAGTTTAACAAACTATACCCTAATTTTTTGTTTCCAATTAGGCATCGGAATCGATGGTTAAAATCTTTCGGGTACCTCGAGCCCACGGTGTATATCGCGATGTACTGCGATTAACAATCCGTCGGCCAAACGTGGTGATTCTGGTAATATTCCTGACTGTTAGAACGGTGATTGGAAGACCAATGTTCAGCAGTGGTTTGATGTGTCCTTGTGCCAGTATAACTTGTATTATCTAATCATACGTACATTAATTTTATATTAATTGAACATACATTACCTTTGCATCAAGTTCCTCACTTTCGCCATATTTAAAGTTGTCATATTTGTACATTGTAGGTATTTTGATAGTTTCGTCTTTGCTCACATGGAAATCCCGATCTTCGGTTGAGGATTTGTCGAAAGGCTTTTGCCACTTTCCCTGAATTCAAATAAATTTGTAATTTCTAAATGAATCTAAAAGTATGCTACCGTTAGTACAAAGTAATGTGCTTGTTAACTAAAAATTCCAAGTAGATACATTATTTAATAAATGCTTTTTGATAGTTTAGATTAGGTTCATTTTGCAACGGGAACTATACATATTTTTGGTGAGCATAGTTTATATTTGTCATCAACGTTGTATGTATCATCTAATTAATAGATCTATCGCCACGAAATATTTTCATTCACAAATAAATAAAAGTGTCGCCAGATATGAATTACCAAATTAATTTCAATATGTATCTAAAATAAGAGATGGATTATCAATAAAATCGTAGTTCATTCCTTGGATAAAAACGTTGTTATCAAAATAATAGGTTTTTTCATGTAATAGCTTCGTACTCAGAATGGTATGTCTGTCGCCAAATAAATCGATTATCATCCCCAGATTGCGACTTGTTTTTATTAGTTATTTTGTCACCAGTACAGTAGTTACATTTTATTTCATTCAGTTATCAAAACAATACTGTTCGTTTTCTATACATATAATAAATCTGTAGACATGGCGTGTCTGTACATAGCAAATATTTTGAAAAAACCTGGTTGGGGAGTTAAACGATAACCAATAGAACCCATTTTTAACATTTTTGGAATTTTTGTCTGTTTGTCTGTTTATCTGTTTGTCTGTTTATCTGTTTATTTGTGCAAGCATCACGTAAAAACAACTGATCCAATGTTGTTGTCTTTTATAGTTAAATATTGTGCTTATCTCCAAGTAACATATGTTTTTTGTTTCATCGCAATCGCTTCACGCAATCAAAAGTTATGCGAATTTTAAGTTTTCTAGAAGAACTTAGCATGTATTTGTGTATACCATTTCTTTTCAATAGATGGCGTAACGTGTATCAAATCACGTTGTGAGGAAATTCGGTGTAATACATTTATATTACACCGAATTTATTACTATTCTCAGTCTACGGAAGGTCTATTGAAATGCTATCCGAAGAAGGTACTAATACTAACTAAGCTTTTATAAAAAAAAAACGAAAATGTTGTTATTTAAAATTGATTAGGTACCCATCTATCTGAATGGCAGTGGAAGAGAAATACACTCAATTTCATAAGCGAGTGTAGGTATTCTAAATTGTTAATTGTGCAAGGCAATACGATAGATTAATTTGAAATACTCATATATTTTATTATGAATACTAAATACGTATTTATAAATCTATACATTACTATGAATAAAATCCAAAATGCACTTTGTCTGTAATTAAATATTTTTCCAAAATTTCGATTCGGTGGTACTATACTATCGATACAGAAACCATAAATTTTTTTTTTAGAATTATTGTGTCTGTTTGTCTTTCGTCCGGACATCACGTAAAATCCCGTGGATGGATTTTGATGGGACTTTCGCTGATGTGTTGCGTAAAAAGCGACAATGTTGCTGGTACATATATCATCACGCTATTGTTTATAGGAGCCGAGCAGCGGAACATTATTTCCACATACTGCGAAGTATAAGCTTAATATTTGGATCGTAAAATCGCGTGAATCGATTTTGATGGGCCTGCGCTTATGCTGGTATATAAACTATCACGCTATTGCTCATAGATGCCGAGCGACGGAACATTATTTCCATATACTGCGTAGTACGAGTATAAGCTGTAGACAGAAGTAAGTGCTGCACTGAACGGTCGCTGGCTCAGTGTCCTGCATTAAAACCTCACTTTAAAAAAAATACTTTTTGTAATTTTTTTGAAATGTTTTATATACCTATTCTATTTTGTTCATTGTTGTCCGAACTATTCAAAGCCTGTCGTCGCCGTTTTATTAAGTTTATTTAAGCCTTAGGTAATGTCCCAAAACACATGGCCATGCAGGGAAAGTACTTTAAATATTAAAAATTGCAAATTTCACTCAAAGGAGGCTTCATTTTATTTTTAAAAGTAAGAAATATTGCCTTTACTGATTTTTTTGCCTGAACCGGGAATCGAACTGATAAAGCTATACCATCTGGTGGCACCTGTTGATAAATATCTTTATGGTCAATAATCAGGATCAAATCTCTTTAACAAACACACTGTCTTAAATTGAACGAAGTGGAAAAAATAAGAACTAACAAAAATTAATAAGTGCTTGAATTGAAATGTATCTAAGTTTTTAATTTTCGTTTTATGGTCTTCCATCAATTTCAGACACAATGTTTATTGGAGCGATTTGATCCGTATTATTGATCCTATCGATTGGTGATATAAAAATACAGATAATATTTTTTCGCATTTGGGTTGGTTCGATTTCCAGATCAAACTTTTTGAAATCTGTGAAAGCAGTATCTAACTATTTCTAACTTATAAAAATAAAATGAAGTCTTCTATAAGTGAAATTTTTATATATTTAAAGTACTTTCCTATTCCACACCTCGAATGAAATCATTTTATAGACTGCACTGCGTAAAATATTTTGATTTAGTACACCGATTGTAACTAGATGGCGTTGTAGCCATTTTTGTATCGCCATAAGGTTTCGTTACATTATTACATTACATATCAATATTCAATTATAATCCATTTTAGCAAGGAAATGTATGGAAATAAGCAACGCGTTTTTAGTATTATGGTTATATGAACCTTTACGGTCAATCAAGAAGAGCTGAAACTCTACCTAAAGAAATGGTTTAAAAGATATAAGTGCCTTGGTGGGACACCTTTGCCTATTATTATAATAAATGGAACAAATATAACTATTTAGTTGCTGCGACACAATGTTGTTTTCCGAGTTCCACGCGGACGGAGTCGCGGGCACAGCTAGTCGTTACTAATTTCATAGTTCAGTTTATTAATTTTTATGAAAAAAAATTCAAAGGAGCGGAGCCAAAGCGCGCTATGAAAATTATTCTAAGGGACGGCCTCCGAGCTCGGTAATTTGGGGCACCCCGACACGGATAGGTTAGGTTCGAAGGGGATGACGGGGGCTAGACTGAGCGAACAAAGCGAGCAAACGAAGCCCCCGTCATCACCTTCGTGTTAGGTTACTTTAAACCCTGCAGACAGAAATAGGAGCCCGCCCAGCGGGGCTTCGTTGACTCTGCTTTGGAAACCTAAACAACCTTACAAACATCCCCTTAAGTTTTTAATTTGCAAATGCTACTACTTTTGGAACTTCATGAATTTTTCAAGTGCTATAATTTCCTTTTTTTTAATGATTGTTTTCAATTAATTTGATTATTCAGTTATCAGGACAAACCTATTTTATTAAATCCAAACCTATTTATTTGATACTTGATAGTATATCCCGATGATTATATGTGATTTATTATGGAATTGTTTTTATATTGTTTGGCAACCACATTTCGGCGACAGATCTACTATTTTGCGGACAAACCCTATTGTTTTAGAAATTCAAAACCAATTAAATTGACGATAGTTTAAATCACACGCTTTTGCAACTTGTTATTAATGTAAAGTTTAACAGTTATATTATAATAATAAAATGAATATATTTTTACATCAACTTCATGCGGTAATTTTAGCAAGTGATAGAGATTTGTTATTATGTTATGTTACTAGAAAAAAAACGAATAACGCACCTTGAAGTTGATAGCGTTGACGAGGACAGCTGATTTAAATCCATCAAGCGATTTAGGGTCTACTAAGTTCTTGATACGATGATTTGTGTTGTCTTCAACCTACAAATTTAGTTACATCATTACCAATTTTAGAATTACCATCACATTGGAGACCGTCAAAAGATTAGGAAGATTTGTAAGTATATGCATGTGCTAGCGATGAATGCCTTGTATTACGAAATGTTATGTGCAATAAAAGGCTCACGACTAAATACGACCGAAAAATGACAGAGTAACCAATCAGCTAGATAGCATATAGGATATATTGTATTAAAAACTAGAGGGGTCCTTTATAAAAACACAATCAATCGAGCCTCAGTTCAAGTGGAGATGAGCTTAGTTTAGTCATAATTACTTATTCCTATAGTATAAAATCTACATCAACATAAAATAGGTAAAGGATGTTGTATAAACTGTAGAAATAATACCGTAAATTAGTCACGCGGAGAGCGAACTGGTCTAAACGGACAAAGTACTTTAGATAGTATTGTAGTTTGAAGTAGCAGCGAAATATTGCGAAAGGATAAGTAAGACATCGGTTCTTCCGCTACAGTGTAACTTAAATTACAAAATAATTATTAAGGAATTTACATAATATGTAAGTTCTTGTTAGACAGGTTTAAAAGAGAGGACATAGCATTAACATTACGCTCAGTTTTGACATTAGGCAATAAAAAAGGACTTGCAAAGAAAAAAAAACATTTTCCATGTTTTAATTTCACGAGCATAGTTTATATTTTTAAGAAAAAGTAGATACATGAAAAGAAAAAGGTTTTTTTACCCATGTGTTAATTTCATGAGCAGCGGCGTCGTTTTGTGAGAAGTCAACATTTTTAACGACAGAATTGCAGAAATCTCTGGACAAATCAATAAGTGGTTTTAACAATGCGCTCCCATCGGAAGCGTACAGAATATTTGTAAAATATAGCTCCACACCCTTAACCGATCGCAATTCCTTGGTCACGCTGGTAAAGACTTCTTTTGTCTGTAAGAAACGTTAGAAACATGTCTGCATCATAAAAATCTGTTTAAAAATGCAACGATTGTCTTTAAATAGAAAGAATTTCTGATTGAACAGTGAGTTATTATTCCATAGCTTATTTGTTTCAAAATTCACACGCAGATACTATGCATAATATATTTCACATCTTGTTTCAAATCAAAATACTGTTTAAATTAATATAACGGCTACGGCTTGTGTTGCCCAAATTACTTGGACCGACCTTTGTTTGGCCTTGATAAAACACCAACTGCAATAAACAAAATTACACTTACCACTTTGTCATTCGGTAAACCGATAGCTTTTTGGATTTCGTCATGAGAATCTCCTACTGAAGCTAGAGATAGCTGAGCGAGGAGTATTAGCACAGACGATGGTGACGACACAAAATTTTGACCTGGATTGGCATTTACTAACTCCTGAAAATGCGAAATAGTTTTAGTAGACATCCGCTTTTAAATATTTTTGATATTTTCATTATAAGAAATATTTTTTTCCTGTATGCAAGATTTGGAAAGCTTACACCACTAGGCATTTCTAAATCGAATTCAAGATATGTATATACTATACTATACATATAGACACGTGAAACAACGATGTCCAGTAAATATATAAATCTACTCGCGTAAAAACTTTAAGAAGCACAAAATACCTTTTATCCCGACGTTTCGGTACCGACCGAAACGTTTCCCGGGATAAAAGGTATTTTGTGCCTCTTAAAGTTTTTTACGCGAGTAGACCCGATCTATAATTTTATAATGTGTAGAAATCGCGAAAGTTTAAAAACATACATATTACTTGTTCGGTTGATTGCATCATGGCCTGTATTACTGCATGACGAAGTATTTCAGGAAAAACTTTACAATCACGCCAAGATGAAGACTAATTTAAGTGTCCATCAAAAACATTCGTCTTGTTGCTCACAATTACCATTTTGAGATAACTTATACAAGCTTCGTTTTAGTATATACTAAACTTGTAAACTTGAAACTAGTTTGTTCAGAATCACTAGGAGAATCGATTGACATATTTTTTAAACATCTTTTTTTTTCTGAAATTCTAATTTTTGTTTCAGTAGTTTTCTACCCATAACAGTTGACGGGAATAGACACCTTGAGGCTTGAGACGGTCCTCTCGGTCAGTTTCCGTGTTTTAGAAAACCCCTGCACAGCACATCTCAGGCATTTCACACTTTTTTAGGGAACTTAACGCGACATAAACTAAGGTGTAACTTGGAGATTTACTAAAAAAAAATACATATTCAGGCAGTTCTGATGAAAATCTTTTGGGGTGTTTCGGATTTCGTATAAAGTAAAAATAAGGTTGTATACATATACTTTTGGTGTTGATTTGGGATGGGTGTAATTGCCAGGCGACATGGTCACCGCACCTCCAGTATCCTTGATAGAAAAAACTACCAATGCGGGCTGGTAGAAACCGTCTGGTGAACAAGGAGCCTGACTACTTACTGAAGAAAGTTATACTATATACCTAATAACTATATAAATAATAACTATAATAATACTAATAAAAAATGTATCATGAGGTCTACTGAAAAGCTTACAAACCGCAGGGCAGCTTGTGGCGAGCTGTTGGTGAGTGGCGACACTGCGTACCTTATTGCCTCAGAGAGTCGGTCAGGGCCTCGTCTCCAGTTTGCCTTTATTGGCTGGCTGGAGTGGAACCCCAAGAGTGCCCGCAGGACTCTCAACTCTGGCTTGCCTTTATCGGCCGTCCAGAGGGGGGCCGCCAGAGCTATATGCTCGGGGGTGGAAGTGTCTAAAGGCGTAATAGCGGGGAAACCCACTCCGGGTCTTTTAGACCCGCGACGGCGAAACCGGGGCCACACCTCTCTACACCCCTAGCCGCTCACACGTTTGTTGCCCCCTTCGCCTATGTACTGGCGGCTTTTCAGGGGGCCCAGCTAGTGAGCTGGCGAGTCACCGTCTGCCAACAAAATTCAACCTCAAACTTGAAAGGCAGACGCCGTTTTCTTCCGGCAATAGAAGTTAAACAGTCCATTAAACACCCCCTCCCATAGACCAATTTTATTTTTAGCATATTTTACAATAGTTTTGCACCCGCCGGGGACGGTCCATAACTGTACTCCAATAGTGCAGCCGTGGATAGTCCCCGGTTGGTGCCCCATCCCATTTTAGATTAAAGTTCTCAAAGGGGCCTCTGCGCGTTGGACCTGTGTCCCCGTGTATGCCTTCCAAAGGACCGGACATCTTCCGCACGGAAGATGAGCCGTGATCTCAAAGAGATACAACTATAATACAGTTCTCATAGGGGCCTCTGTGCGTTGGACCTGTGTCTCCCGTATGCCTTCCAAAGGACCGGACTCCTTCCGCACGGAAGATGAGCCGTGATTCCAAAGAGATACTATAATAATAATAATAGAAAATATATTGTGAAGGACGGTATGGTTGACATCCGTCGGGCATGCCACTATTCCGGTGAATCTATCCGAGAGATTATCTCTGGTTGTTCTCGTCTTGCTTACGGTGAGTATTTGCAAAGGCACAACCCCGTGGCTGGGATAATCCACCAGCAACTTGCTCTAAAATATAACGTTGTGGACGCAGAAGTACCATACTACAAGTATGTGCTCGACCCAGTTCTCGAGAATGGTCATGTCACATTGTACTGGGATCGATCTATCATTACTGACAGGACTGTTGTAGCCAATAAGCCTGATATTGGTAGTAGTGGTGATAGATCGATCAGAGCGCCGCGCAATGATTGTTGATATCACTGTCAAGCATGACGAGAATCTCGTGCAAGCCGAAAATGATAAAAAAAATATCTTGATTTGGCACACGAGGTTGTTGACATGTGGGAGATTGACTCAGCAGTCATTGTGCCGATAGTCGTTGCAGCTTAATAGCCAAGAGCCTCGACCAACATCTGATGAGGCTCTCGTTAGGCAGCTGGATCAGAAAGCGGTACTTCTGGACACGGCGCGTGTCGTTAGGAAGTTCCTCTCTCTGAAGCCCTGACCGCAGCTTTGACCCTGTTCCCGATGCCGATGGGCTACTATTTTTTATATTTTGAAATGTTTTTTTATAGAAATATTTAAACATGTATTTAATTAGTAATGTAAGAAACAGAAACAAAGGAAATAAAAAAAAATAGCCGTATATCAGTGGTCTCTAGTTTAATTATGTACGATTTATCAATCTATCTATATCGGGTGTAAAAAGACCCTTAACGATAACGAAAACCACGACGTATTCTACCCATCATTGGGATCATTTTTTTCGAACAAACCATACCTGGGGAATCATTGGTTTTGGAGATATTGAAGGTCAAAGTACACTTTTTTTTTTTAGTTTTTTCCAAAAACGATTTCCAAGTCATAACACTAAACTTTCTTCCATAAAAACATAATCAAAAATTTCAATTTTTCCCAACAAAGTAACAAAAAAAAGTTTGAAGTAACAAAAACGCAATGAATATCAAACACACACGACCGCCTTGGCTCGGCTGTGTGGCCGCTGCACGCATGCAAACGCGCGGAATCGCCACAACCATAATTTGCGCGCTACAAAAAAAAAGCGTTTTTTTTTCATGCCAAAAAATAAAAGTCGTTTCCCAGCAATTATTTTTGGTCAATGTAATTTAGTTTGATGTACAGAGTGCGTAGATTTCGGCTATGTGATGGGTCTTTTTACACCCTGTATATACAGGGTGATTGGATCTGGACCCGCCATAGCAAATTCGCATACAGAGGAGGTCATGTATTAAATTATTAGACCTTACTTTCCCTAGCTTAAGTTCTATAGTTTAGGAGATATGTCAATTTTTATATTTTATTGAGATTTTTCCAAAATTTACATTCAAGCATTCATAACTTCAGTTTTTTTAATTTTTTTAGTATTTTTTTATTATTTTTTGGTAGTCAAACATCTATGATTAAAATACGTCGAAAATTCTCTCAAAATAGGGTTCCCCGCACCGCACCGCACCATGTGGCTTCAGTTTAATTATGTACGATTTATCTATTTCCAAGCAATTGCTCATATAACCAATGATGTAATAAATATTGCCGTAATGCATACTTACTTGAAACATTTTAGCGGTGAACTGTTCGATACTCGCCTTCAAGAGTTCTTCATTTGATTCTGACATTGCTGTTGCCACCAGGGCTAATACTGAAATATAAAAATACAAGATTAAACTATGTTCAGTGAAAGATGAGTCCTGATTAGGGATTGCAACTCGGCACTAATTTTAATCCGGTCAGATCCGGCCGGATAAGTCACATCAAACAAATTTAGCCTTTTCATTCTAAAATTAGCTGTATAAAATATATTCAATTGGGTGTATATTCTGTCAAAAAAGTATCGCGAATGGATGATTTGTTCATGGTTCCAAATTTTTTTTTTCTTTTGCGAAATATTTTCCATTTTGGCGCGGAGTTTGAGTTGCACCTGTTATTGAGATTACATACAGTACTGTTTTTAGTTAGATCATACATTATTTATATTATTGCGAATTTCTTATTGGACAAAAACATCGAACAAAGAGTTTGTCTTAAATTTTGCATCGTCAATGGACTTTCGTGTTTGGAGTCACTTAAAATGTTAATGAAAGCTTACGGTGAATCGACTTTATCAAAAACACGTACGTATGAGTGGTACAAAGCGTTCAAAAGCGGTCGAGATGTGATGGAAGATTTGCCTCGCTCTGTTAAGCCATCAACATCATCAACTGAAGTTAACATTGCAAAAGTGAAGGAAATAGTGACTGAAAATCCTTATTCAAGTTTGAGAGAGATAGGCGCAGAACTTTCTGTGTCTCACGAGTCGATCCGTACCATTTTAAATAATGACTTGGGTATGAAACATGTTGCCGTTCGGCTAGTCCCAAAAGACCTGAATTTTTTCTCCAAAAACTTAATCGCATAAGAGTCGCTGAGGACATGCTAGAACGAGTCAATTCCGAACCAACATTCATGAAACGCATTGTTATTGATGACGAGACGTGGGTTTACGAGTTTGACATGCAAACTAGTCAACAAGCTTCGGAGTGACGCCTTAACCGAAACTGAAAAAACCACGCCAAAGTCGATCAAAAGTCAGTCATGTTGATTTTGACTATCGCGGTGTTGTGCACTCGGAATTCTTGCCAGAAGGTCAAACGGAAAATGAAGAATATTATTTGAGCGTTATGCAGCGTTTAAGAGAAAAAAATCGATGAAAAAGGCTAGATTTGTGGAAAGAAATTTTTGGATTTTGCATCACGATAATGTGCCTTTGCACAAGGCCATCATTGTGAACGAATTTTTGACCAAAAACTCAACAAATACCATCGAGCAATCACCTTATTCACCAGATATGGTGGAGCCGACTTTTTTCTTTTTCCTAAACTCAAATTGCCACTTCATGGCACCCATTTTCATTCGGTAGAAGACATAAAGGAGAATTCTCAAAATAAAACCGACTTCAAAAAAACTCTAAGGAGTAAAATAATTACCATATAATAAAATGTACAGTTTCAGAAGTCGGTGCAATTCTACGCTGAAACAATTGAAGGCCTATGAAACTGTTAATATATAATTATGGTAATTATTTTACTCCTTTCAGTTTTTTTGAAGTCGGTTTAAACTTTTTTTATTGTATTTTTGTCAATTCTAGCACAGAACACCTATATTACTTAACAACAGTACAGTATGTTGTTGTGAATGGATGTCACTGAATCTCTCTAGAATTCTAGGTATTTACGGTGTGATGTTATAATTCGCAAGCTTGATTATATCATAAAATAAACTGTCTGTATTTCTCTTTTTTTTTGTAAATAACAAAATAGATAATAAAGACTTACAGCATATAAAGAGCTTCATGTTTGCAGCGGTGTGTCTCACTCGGACGCTCGATCAACACTAAGTAGTGACGAAATGATGCTCATTTAAATAACACAATGTTTGTCACTGTGATCACTTGCGGTATAATAAGGCTGGTGTGTACCAACATTAATTTTCTGTGTAAATAACCGTTTACTCGATAAATAAACCAGAATTTTAGGTAAACGGTTGGTTAACCAGGAAATTGTTGTTGGTGAATACCAGCCTAAGTTAATTTAACAGATTATATCGATACCTCTGGGCTCAAAGGGAGTATAGCATAAAACATGGGTTACGTATGTTTGTATACTGTGTACCTTAATATTGATATAATATATAAATATTATGGTATACAGTATACAGATATACGTACTACTATACATATTATACTAAATAGGTATATTATACCTATTTAGTGAATATTTATTCGTCACCTCAAAATGTTCGCTGTGTGAATAGAATAGAACTATTATTTGCAGGAACAATGGTTTTACAAGTAGAACAGTCGCAATAAGGCGTTACCTTGCAAAAGGTCGTTTTTTTTCTATTGGACTGCTGTAGATTGTCCTTGGGGACCCCTTTTACGTAACCAGGCAGTTATTGGCGACACCTGAAGGGTCTCCAGCCAATGGGGGGAAGTAAAATACTTAACCTAAGCTAACTACTTGTACTACACTAACATCAGGACAACCTGCAACAACAGCACTAAGGGCGACCTCTAGTGGGACTCGGACCTCAGCTTAGGGCGTTGCTGGCTCTTAGGGGGGGAGACAGCTTGATGAGGGCTGAATTATCGGTGTGACTGCGGAGTCTGAAGAGACGACCGGCTCTACGACGAGAGAGCTCGGTGGATTGTGACCGGCGGCGGTGGGACGTCGCGACGGGCCTCGTCGGCGAGGACGGTAAGCCGGTCGGCGGCGGACGTTGTGTAGTGTGCTGGGGTCGATTTACTCGCCTCCTGGAGGAGGGTAATTTCGTCATCGGGCTCTAAAAGTGTGTGCCTGGGACGGCGAACTTTAGGTACTTATGAGGGAGGGACTGTAGTCGGCCGCTGCACCGACTAGGGGATTCGGATGGTGGGTTGGAAACGCGTTTGAGGTATTGCCTGATGGTTGGCATTTTAAGATCGAGATGGAGTTGAACGTTACGTATGAACCACGGGGTAGTCACGGCTCTGCGCCGCACTCGATTCTGGAGGGTTTGGAAGGATTTGAAACGGGAAGGCTTTACGTGTGCGAACACGACGCTAGCGTAAGTCAAGATGGGGCGGACGCACGTCACGTAGATTCTCAGCTTATTTCTAAGTGACAATTTACTGCGCGCTCTAAGGATGGGGTGGAGGCAACTGACAGCGAAAAAGGCGCGAGCGCGCACCGCTTTGATGTGGTCTCGGAAACTCAGATGGTGGCCGAGGATAAGCCCCAGGTATTTGGCTTTCATCATCATAAGGGATCTGTTTGCCGAACATGAGGACGGGACGGATGTATGTGTGGGAATCACTGTGTCTCTCGGAAAAGAACGGCTGCGCTCTTTTCGGGATTCACCTCTATTCTCCATTTCCGGAACCAGACCCCGAGGGCGTCGGCTGTGGTTTGGAGGGTTCGAGAGATCCTATCGAGATTACTTTCGGAATAGTAGATGGCCGTGTCGTCGGCGAACAGAGCCAACTTGGCCAAGCCATGTTTGGGAATGTCGCTGGTGTACAGCGTGAATAGAAGGGGCGATAGCACGGAGCCCTGAGGGACTCCGGCGCGGATGGGGTGAGGGGACGAGAGGGTGCCTTCTAGGCGATAGCGGAAGGAGCGATCCGACAGAAAGTCTCGAACGATGAGCACGAGACGGTCCGGCACGTTGAATTGGTACAGGTTGTATAATACACCGTTGTGCCCGACCTTGTCGAAGGGTTTCGCTTCGTCGAAGAATAGCATGGCCGTTTTGTACGAGCGCATGAAGCGGGAGCTAATGTGTTCGACTATGCGGTGCAATTGTCGAATGCAACAGTGCTTGGTTCGGAAACCGAACTATTAGTCGGGGATGAGTTTACGGGAGTCAGCGAAATCCTTTAAACGGATATAAATGAGACGCTCATAGATTTTCCCAAATACATTGAGAAGACTGATGGGGCGGTAACTAGTGGGCTCACTCTTGGGTTTGCCGGGTTTTGGGATACCGATAATGGTAGCTTATTTCCAAGCTTGCGGAAAGATGTTATTACTCAGAGCGCCATTGAAGATGGCGGTCATAAGGACTATGAGCGGGGCGGAAAAGTGTTTGATCACCTTATTGGTGATAAAGTCTGAGCCGGAGTCTTTCCTGGGTTTGAGTTTCCTCACTATCGAGTGGACCTCGTCTACGGTGATGGGGGGTAGGGGGTCGTCAGGGTCTTCATCGGGAGGAAGGGCGGGCGGCCCTTCGTTCCACCTTGCGATCCACCTTGGAAAGATAGACCGGGTCTGCGGGTTGGATGTTGGGAGTGCATTGGGCTTCTAGACTGTCGGTTAGACATTCGGACTTTTCATCGTCTTCAAAGGCCGGCCTTTGGTTTGGACGATTGAGAGGGGGAGTTGAAGCTACACAATCGGATTTTAGCAAAAGGTCGGGCAGTTCTGAATTTATGTGTTACGAATAGAATAGGATGTACTTTATTTTACACCACAATTGTAACACAGCTCTTATACAACATTGAAGTGTACGATGGCGGTCTTATCGCTAATTTCATGAAAAATTCAAATTTTCGACCTTGGCTGAGCTCCGCGCGCTCCCCCATCTTGAATGACACCCCAAAAAATCGTTTTTATTTAATAACTCCTTAAATAAGGGTGTTACGCCAAAAATAATCCAGAAATATTTCATAGGAAATTAAATTCCCTATAATTTTTGTTTTATTCCATAAGTAATATGTCGAGTGCGTGACATTGCTCCAAGCAAAGTAGACAAAATTCAGAAATATTCAAGATTTCAAATTTTTTACTCCCAACTCATTATTATTAAGGGGCATTATAAATTTGAAGCCTATGTTTAATCACCGATGCAAGAAGAGGGTTTTTTTATACGTTCGAAGCCTTTATTTGTCTATCTGTGTCATTGTAGCTCCGAAACAGATGAACCATATTCGATGCGGTTTTTTTTGTTTGAAGGCTCGTTTAATCGGTATGATTATAGACATGGAAGTAAATTTAATACACATTGTATGGCAAAGATCTCTACACCAACTGTGAAAAAATATGATGAGCTTGCAACACCTGAACCGATTTCTACATTTCACATTTCCAGGCAAAACTACTTGGCGACTGGGCTGAAGACCTTATTTTATGCAATGTTATTTATTTATTTATTTCCAAAACACTTAGCCTACTTTACAATTGGTTGTAGCCACACAACGAAAACCTTTCAGGGTTTATCTGTGTGCTGGCGAGCCGTTCAAATACATTTCACAAAAAACATAAAAATTGTTAGTTGGTTACTAATGTCAAAGTCATTAGAGTCATGTTTCACCTTATGAAAAGGCAAGCAAATATTTAATTATTTGCATGCAAATATCAATATGTTATGAATATGTCACATTATCATTACTATTTACACAATTGTCAATTTGTAGCTGTCAATAATATAATTATGAATATTAATTCCATTACAATAATAATACAAAATAATAAGTGAACATTCTAATTACAGAAAGGAGAATGGGCAGTGCTGTATCAAGCTATGTTATACCTACGTCATTTTAAAGTTCGTAATAATAGCTTTATTTTGTTGTATGACACTCATTGTATGACACCAACAGTCAGACATGTGCAGGGAAAGAACCATGAATATTTTTCTTTTAGTAAATGTTACTTTCCCTTAATGTATTTTATATAATTTAAATAATTACGTCTCTCTTTAAATTCACGGCTCACCTTCCGTGCGGAAGATGTCCGGTCCTTTAGAAGGCATACGGGGGACACAACAGGTCCAACGCTCAGAGGCTCCTTTGAGAACTTTAATCTAAAATGGGATGGGGCACCAACCGAGGACTATCCACGGCTGCACTATTGGAGTACAGACATGGACCGTCCCGGGTGAGTGCAAGACTATTGTAAAATATGGTAAAAAATATCTGGTCTATGGGACGGGGTGTTTAGTGGACTAGTTAACTTCTATTGTCGGAAGAAAACGCCTTTTAAGCTAAAAATTGAAATACGTTGGCAGACTGTGACTCGCCAGCTCACTAGCTGGGCCCCCTAAAAAGCCGCCAGTACATAGGTGAAGGGAGCAACAACGTGTTAGCGGTTAGAAGTGTAGAGAGGTGTGGCCCCGGTTTCACCGTCGCGGAGAATGGGTTTTCCCGCTATTACGCCTTTAGACACTTCAACCCCCGAGCATATAGCTTCGAGCATATATACAGGGCGTCCCACGACTTTGCCACATGGAGGGGAAGTACCTTAAATACTGCAGATAGAAAAATTTACTGAATGAAGACTTCATTTTTATTTTAAAAACAATACGAACTGCATTCAAAGAATTTTAAATAATCACCTGTCTGAACCGGGAATCGAACCCGCTAAATGTGAAAACTGTAATTTTATTGTACCAATCGAAAGGCTTGATCAGATACATTTATTTCTTCTAAGTAACATAGCATCTAAAATAAAAGGAACACCATGAAATTTAACATTTATTTGAAATAATAAGACACGTTTAACTGTGCAACTTACACACAATTTAATTTATTAAATGCTCTAAATGTGTCTCTTCCTAGTATAAAAATTGTAATTCTTTTAATAATCTCGCTTACCGTTGATTTATTTAATTTTTCATAGTGAATATTTGAAATAATACTTTGAAATAGTATTAAAGCAGAAAGTAGTACATAAAGTCAGTTGTTATAAGCACGACATAGAGAGAATGCTATTCATTATTCTGAACAAAATTTTAAATTAAATGTTAAAATTCATGGTGTTCCTTTTATTTTAGATGCTATGTTACTTAGAAGAAATACATGTATCTGATTGAACCCTTCGATTAGTACAGTAAAATTCCAGATTTTTTTATTTTCACATATAGCGGGTTCGGTTCCCGGTTCAGACAGGTGATTATTTAAATTTCTTTGAATGCAGTTCGTATTGTTTTTAAAATAAAAATAAAGTCTTCATTCAGTATTTTTTTCTATCTACAGTATTTAAGGTACTTCCCCTCCATGTGGCAAAGTCGTGGGACGCCCTGTATATGTTATTATTATATACTTCTTATATATAGCCTTTGGTCTTGGAACCATACGAGACCATTAACCCGGCCCTAGGGGGGACAGGGACACCTTCCCGTGCACTCTACTAGGGTAATTCCTGTTTAGCGCGTCCTAGTCGCGGGGGTGGGCACTCCTTACTTCAGTAGGCCGAAGTTTGTGTGTGGCTAAGTTTAAGTAGGGACCCAGTTTCGCGGGGTATAACGCGAACCCATGCCCAGGGTTACGGGTGAAAACCTCAACGGCTGTGAAGGCGGAGATGATGACCATCGGTACGGCGGAACAGGCGGAAGGGGCACAAGCCTAAAGTTAGGCTGACCTGACATAATGAGGTATCAGGCTACTTTAGGTCTGCACCATCAGGCGGGGTAGCGCAGTAAGGTTGGCGGCGAGGCTCTGGTAATAAGATCCAACGGCGGCACCTAAGCTTCCCAAGGAAGTTACTGTCTTGGCGTCAGGCCGCAGCCGGCTATAAAACTAAAGCCACTTTTTATCCTTGTCTGAATATGAGTACAAATAATAGAGGGCGATTAAATGTTAGGGCGTTTCCCCGAAGCGACGAAGATGCAATTTACAATAGTAGGGCGTCCCCCCGAAGCGACGGAGATGCGACTAAAAATATTAGGGCGTCCCCCCTAAGCGACGACAAAAGCAACACATGACTTCTACGACTAGCAACTTGGAACGTGGGCTCAATGACAGGCAGAAGTGCCGAACTAATAATATGATACAACTAAACACTGTTAAAAACTGCTATTGTAAAACATTAGATCTATACTTTGTAACTTTCATGGGGGAATGGTCAGCGAATGCAAAAATCCGATATTAGTAGTAGACGTTTATCATCCACCTTTAGAGGTCTTTATAAGTAATGTATCACCGTCAGTATTACAAAATAAAAACACACTTAGAAGTAACTTTAGAAAAGCTAATTACACGTTAATCAACACTAAATTAAAAGCCATAAACTGGAAAGACGAATTTTCTGATCTGCCTAATGTCAATGCTATGGTCGATTCGCTGTACAAGCACCTAGATATTATTGTCAATGAGTGTGTACCTCTATATAAGGCTACAAACAGCAAGTACCCTGTTTGGTTCTCAAAACCTCTCATAAGATTTTTAAATGAGAAAGAAAAACTCCGAATTCGCTTTAAAAATATAAAAATCCCAGAGATAATTACGAATATAAATTTCTTGACGAGAGAGCTAAAACAATGATTAAAAAGTGTTACAAAAACTACGTGCAAAATACCGAAATAGCTATCAAACAAAACCCTAAACTATTCTGGTCGTTTGTCAAAGCAAAAAAGACCAAATCTAGTGACATTCCCTCGGAGATGTCTCTGGACAACAATATAGCAGCTACTGGAGAAGAGGTTTGTAAATTGTTTGCCACACACTACTCATCCACATACATACAATCGGTAGGATCCCCAGACATATCATCAACTCGCATTATGCAAAATAAAGTTCACAGAAAAAGATGTCTTAAAAGCACTAAAAAAATTGAACGTTTGCAAGGGTCCAGGTTGCGATGGTTTTCCGCCATTGTTTGTAATGAGGTGTGCAACTAGTTTAGCTCTTCCACTAAAAACAATATTCAATCCAATCATCGGAATTCCCTGCAAAGTGGAAAATCGCAAATATTGTTCCTATATTCAAAAAAGGAGAAGCCAATGATGTAAAAAATGACCGTCCCATATCACTCCTATCAATCTTTTCAAAAATGTTTGAGACTCTGGTATGTCCAATCTTAACCTCGCATATTAAATCACAGTTAGCCCCCCAACAGCACGGATGCTGCAGTAACAAATCTACTACCACTAACTTAATGCATTACATCAACGATATAAGCGGATCTCTTGACTCCCGTAAGCAGGTAGATGCCATATACACCGAATTCAGTAGCGCGTTCGATAAGGTTGACCACTTGATTTTGGTAAAAAAGCTCGAAAACTACGGAGTACATGGCCATCTGCTTCGATGGTTCAAGTCTTATTTAGCTGAGAGAAAGCAAAAAGTAGTAGTAAAGGGATATGAGTCGCCGCTATACACTGCCACATCTGGGGTACCACAGGGTTCTCATATGGGTCCGATTCTCTTCTTAATCTTCATCAACGATATTATATACCTACTCTATAAAGCATTGCAAATGTTCCATCTACGCTGATGATTTAAAAGTTTATAAAGAAGTCAAATCCCATGAAGATGTTACTCAACTTCAAGAGGTCTTGGATTCCATTTCTGAATGGTGTGTAAAAAATAGGATGTCACTTAACGCCAGCAAATGTTACCACATGACCTTCACGAGGAAAAAAAACATACATCTATCGTCCTACAAACTAAATGGTGTGACATTTAAGAAAGTAGATACAATTCGCGACTTGGGAGTACAGCTCGATAGCAAACTGACTTTTAGAAATCATTTAGATAACATAATCTCCAAAGCGTCTAAAATGTCTGGTTTTGTTAGAAGAACATGCAAAGATTTCAAGTCTATTTCAACCTTAAAGTTGCTTTATAACACTCTTGTGCGAAGTATATTGGACTATGCGTCTCCCGTCTGGAACCCCAAATACCAGGTCCATATTAACCGTATGGAGAGCATCTAAAAACGTTCCACCAGGTACCTACGATTCAGATGCAGTAGCTGTCCGAATGATGCTCAATACCACCAACGGCTTACCCATTTCCAAATTACCTCTCTCGAACATCACAGAGACTTGACAGACCAGATCTTATTTTTCAAAATTATTCATAAGCTAGTTAATGTATCAGAGTTACTAGCTGAAATAAACATTTCAATTCCACGCCGTAAACAGTAGTTTACAGATCTAACCGCAATATAAACATCTTTCAAACAGCTACGTCCAGAACCAACCTCGGCTCAATGGCACCTATGAACCGACTGATGAGAGATTACAATGAAATCAGTACACGCACAAATGACATCGACATATTTTGTAATACATTGCCACAATTTCGCAGAAATGTACTGGCTTCTCAGCAGAAACAAGATTTATAAAGGGATGGGTACTCACTATATCGTAATTAGGCATTTACGCGCTGTTTCTGTAAGACAATTGTTGCATTCGCTGGCGAATCCTATTCTATCTCAAAACTTCCAGTATGTCACAATCGCTCGCTCTTTTTTTTTTTGTTAATTTTGTTCATCATATTGTATTGCTATAAGCTATAATTTTGCAAGTGCTGTGCACTCCTGTAAGTGACGAGTTCACCATAATCCAAAATCCCCAAAATTGATTATTGTATGTTTATTAGTGAATAAGTCGTTGGAGAGCCATAATACATAAATAAATAAATAAACTAAGCGAAGTCCTTTCTCGACGCTGCATTGACGCATGTTGTGTACAAGAGACTAGGTGGCGAGGATCAAAATCTAGAAACATTGGAAATGGATATAAATTGCTCTACCATGGAACTGAGGCTAAGAAGAATGGTGTGGGCGTCATATTATCGGAAGAATTGAGTAACAGACTAGTAGATATTCAGAGAATTAGTGACAGATTCTGTTAAAACTGCATTGGATAAACAGCCATGTTTCAACATAATTTCTGCATGTGCTTCTCAAACAAACTGCACAAACGTTGAAAAAGAGAACTTCTGGGATGACATGCTGAACCTGGTAAATGGTTTGCCTCAAGATGAATTTATACATATAGGAGCAGACCTCAACGGGCACGTTGGCGAAAAAGATGAGAATTTCGAACGATGGCACGGCGGATTTGGTTATGGGACGCAAAATCAAGACGGACTGAGAATTCTAGAGTTCTCCGCCGGCTGTGATCTTGCCATTATAAACATATTCTTTAAAAAGAAAGACACTCACCTTTTAACTTATGAGAGTGGCGGAAATGCAACGCAGATTGATTACTCACTAAGCAGGTGTAAACATTTAGGCCTTTATAAAGACAGCAAAGTTATCCCCGGTGAAGCTTTAACTACCCAACACAGAATCCTAATAACAGTGTATAAGCTTCCGAAACCCCTAAAAATCAGCCGATGTGTGACACCTAAACTCAAATGGCAAAGACTACATGAGCCTTGTGGTGAATCTCTGATCAAAGAACTAGCGGAGAAGATTAGCGCCATGAATGTACATATGACCACGAATAAAATCTGGAATGAGTTTGAACAATTTTGTAGAAAAAGCGCAAAAAAACATCTCGGAAGAATGAAACCCAGAAAAGGGCCATTTAAAGAGACCAGCTGGTGGCAAGACGGTGTTAAATCAGCTGTATCGAAGAAGAAAGAGTGCTTCAAACTATGGCAAGCTACAAAAGAACAAAGTCATAAAAACCAATACACTACAGCAAAGAAAGAGGCTAAGAAAGAAGTTGCAATGGCAATGGCAGCAGCAAACAGTAAATTATATACACAATTAGAGTTAGCAAAAACCGATATAGATATACATAAAATTGCAAAAAGTAGAAACAATAACACCAAAGATTTTAATAGAGTTAAATCGGTATATAAAAGATAACAATAATAAACTACTTACATCTGATATGGATATTAAAGAACATCATCATCTGCCTAGCCTTTTCCCAACTATGTTGGGGTCGGCTTCCAGTCGAACCGGATGCAGCTGAATATCAGTATTTTACATGGAGCGACTGCCTATCAGACCTCCACAACCCAGTAACTGGGTAATACGATACTCTTGGTAAGACTGGTTGTCAGACTTTCTGGCTTCTGACCAACAGTAACGACTGTCAAAGATCTACAAATGACAGCCGGGACCAACGGCTTTACGTGCTTTCCGAGGCACGGAGGAAACTCGCTATGGTAAATGGTCACCCATCTACAGACCAACCTCGGCAAGCGTGGCTTAACCCGGAAGATCGGTCTATGCGGCTGTAATTATTTAGCCACGAGCTCCTCCGGCGGATATTAAAGAACAATGAGTACAATACTATAGACATCTACTAAACGTGTCCCACCCCCGGGTATCGAACTGTGAGAAGCCTAAACCCGTCTACGGACCAATACCTGTCATAACACCTCAGGAACTGAAAAAAGCCATCGCGCAAATGAAAAACCACAAGGCGACAGGACCGGATGAAATCCCAGCAGAGGTCTGGAAGTAACTAGAAGAAGCAGGGATGGTCTGGTTGTACAATCTATTTAACAAACTGATTGAAGGCGATTGCATTCCTGATTCATGGCGGAACAGCTTCTTAATGCCGTTTTACAAAGGGAAAGGGGATATTAGAGATTGTAATAATTACAGAGCCATAAAACTGATGTCACACACGTTCAAAATCTGGGAAAGGATAATTAACAACAGTCTTGTTGAACTTATAAACCTAACACCAAATCAGTGTGGTTTTGTTGCCGAGAAAAGTACTTCAGACGCCATTCAAAATATCCGAATACTGCTTGAAAAATCAAGAATCAATAACACCAATCTACATAATGATCTTTATTGATCTTGAAAAGGCTTTCGACCACGTGCCTCGAGATCTCATTTGGGAAGCACTCAGAGATCAACATGTCCCTGAAGAGTACATAGGACTCATACAAGATATGTACAATGGTGTTACAACACAAGTAGTATGTCCAGCAGGAACATGCGGAAAATTTGATGTTACGGTGGGAGTCCATCAAGGTTCGGCACTGAGCCCTCTGTTGTTTAATGTAACCATGGACTACCTTATGAAACGCTGCCAGAAGCCCGTGCCGTGGAATATACTGTACGCAGATGACGTTGCTTTGATAGCTGACTCGGTAGTAGACCTACAAAACGATTTTGACCGTTGGATGAAATCGCTCGAAGACAATGGTCTGAAGATCAGTCGTAAAAAGACAGAGCATATGTCGTGTATATTCGGTGGCCATACGGACGTAAGTCAGATTAAAATTTTCATCGACGCCACACTCATACCGTCCGTCGACCAATTTAAATATTTAGGGTCAATCATCAGCAGTGATGGCAAAATTGAGCGAGACGTAACCCATAGAACAACCACGGGATGGAGGAAGTGGAGACAACTTACAGGCGTAATGTGTGACAAGAAGATGCCAATTAAGCTTAAAGGCAAACTGTACAAAACAGCAATTAGACCCGCCATCCTTTATGGTACAGAGTGCTGGGCAACCACTAAACAACACCGGTCAAAACTACACACAACGGAAATGCGCATGTTAAGATGGTCAGCGGGCGTCACACTTCTGGATAAAGTACGCAACGTACACATCCGAGGTAGCTACAAGATTGCCCCCATTGCTGAGAAAGTTAAAGAGCAACGCCTTCAATGGTATGGACATATGTTACGCCGTCCAGAAGACCACATGGTGCGAGTAGCCCTTAACCTGCCGACAGTGTTGCGAAATCGCGGAAGACCCCCCGCCACCTGGCTGACAACAGTCCAGAAAGATCTGAAGGAGAGCGAAATAGATACCGCAACGGCTCTGGATCGACATAAATGGAAAAGGCAGACAAGGAGAGCCGACCCCAGATAATGGGACAAGGCAAAGGAAGAAGAAGAAGAATTATATACTTCTTATATTCGTAAATTATTCAGCACATATTCTGCAAACCCAGGTCTTGCTTTTAAAACTTCTCTTGTGAGATGGTGGCGTTCCCGCTGGCGTACTAAAGAACAGCCACATGTAACACAATGGTTTATATGTTCCATCTTTTCTAACGGATCCAAGTCGCTTGCACTCCAGCCTATTCGTACTAGCCAAAATCAAAGTGTATGTAGGTATGTCTGTAGAAGATTTTTTATTCGTCTAACTTTTGCATACATAGAAATGTCAAGAAATGTCACAGTCACAGTAAGAAAAGTATACTACCTAAAAATATTTTTTTTCTGAGAAAAAATAAAAATATCATGGTGTCATACAATAAAATAAAGTTATTATCATGACCTTTATAATGGCATATACCACAACATGATACAGCACTGAGGACAAAACGCTCATTCTCCTTTATAGATTCGTTTATTATGTAATCTACCAGCATCTCTCTAGTAACCAGGCTTTTAAGTGATGACACAGATACTGGTGACACAGATAACTAACTGACTGCGTGGAGCGATATTTTGCTAGTTGTACCTGCCACCTGTATCGCCGTGCTTTCATTCATCATTTCAGCATCAAAATGTTCTATCACAGTATCTAATAAACGACCTAAAAATACTATTGTCACTGTCTGGTATTACTGCAGATATGTCTTCTGCAAACAACACGTATTTATGAACAGCAACGTTTGGAAGGTCATTTATACCGGATGACTTTTTTTTTACCGTCTGGAAAAAAATGGGTATAATAGGTGAACGGAGTAGAACCCCATGGCATAGTTTTTTTTTAATTGCCTGTAATGAAATTTAAATAATATCAATAAATACTAATTTGAAGTTTTTCATACTAAATCAATAAAAACTAATTTTGAAGTAAATAAACCTATTAAATAATTATCTAAATTCAAATCATACACATCTGCGTATTATTTGAGTTTCTATAGTAATTATCTATAGATATATCAATTTCATAATAAGTTAAAGAAAACAAAATGTCAAAGCTATGCCAGTCTTCTACCCTGTTTACCTATTATACCCAATTATTTCCCATACGGTAAAAAAGTCATCCAATATACAGGATGTAAACAATTGGAGTAATTCCTTAAAACCGCATAATCTACTACTGGTGTAGATTGACACTCACGGGATTTAGCATTATTAAAATAAAAATAAACCTTTTTTTTTCTTACGGTAGGGGTAAATCGTATCTAGATCACCTAATAAAGATTCAATAAAAAATAAGCAAAATGTTTTTCCAAAAAATACATTTGATTGAATATTTTGATGCTACGCATAAATGAATGAAAGCACGGTGACACAGCTTTCGGGCACGACTATTCAATATCGCTCTTTGCAGCCAGTTTACTCGAAGCTTTAAAATAACTTAGAAATAGAATAGCATTTTTTATGATTTTTTTTTGTTTTGTTTTCAAAATAACCCTTTTAGGCTTAATCTGTGTCACCAATAGATCACGCGGTATGAAGGAATTACACGAATTCGTTTATACCCTCTATGGTAGAAATAGTGATGGCCCAATAATACTACCCTGTGGGAATCCCAACTGCTCCTGTAACGAGATCTTTATGACGTTGACACCATGCTTTTGTCAATACAAAATATTTCGATATTATATCATAGAGATAACTATGAAGCTACGAGCAGAATCCCGGATATCATAATGTTCGCACTTGCCGAGACTCGCACTCATGTCTAAAAAGATATCATTATACACAGACATATTTAACCAATGTTTAGATAGCGGTACATTTCCTGATTTGATATTAATAGTAAGGTAATACCAATCTCCAAATCAGGTTGCAAGAATAACCCCTCAAATTACAGACCCATTTCGGTGCTTCCAGCACTAAGTAAAATCTTTGAGAAAATCGTGCTTTATCAGATGATGTCTCATTTTGATCTGAACGGGATATTGCATAGTCGCCATAATGGTTTCATGAAAGGTAGGTCAACTACTGATGCAGGAGTGAAACTAGTCACTCATATTTTAAAATCCTGGGAGAGCTCTCAGGATGCTATTGAAATCTTCTGTGATCTTTCTAAGGCATTTGACTGCGTTGACCACAACACCTATATCTGTAAATTACACGACTAAGAAATTCGTGGACGAGCTGTTGACCTTGTTTTCTCCTATAGACAGCACAAAGTAGGTGTCAACGCTGCCGTACGAGCAATAAAGGCAGTAAGTTTTTTTTAAATAATATACTTAATATGATAAGCCTAACTAATAAGGTTTAATTTGCAATACGCTAAAATTGCACTTACTGCATTTATTGCACGTACGGCAGAACGGTGCGATATCTTCAGGGTCTTTAGTAAAGTGGGCGTGCCTCAAGTCTCAATTCTTGGACCTTTTCTGTTTTTATAAATGATTTATTAACTGAGACATTGTTTATTTCAATTATTACGAGTTAGATGGTTTCCAATGAATTAAAATAAATAAATTTATATGTTAGGCTCAAAAATATACCGGCCGATATTGTAAAATAATATCTATGTGTTTAACATATTTGTATTTTTTTAAATATCACTGAGTGATTACTGATTACACTCGACGCGAGTTTATTCTTCCGAGTTCGGCGTGCTCTTGTTGTTGTAATATTCGCCAATGTAGCAAGCAAAGATCGTTACACCAAACAACCTAGTCATATTTATTTTTCATTCGTTGCAATTAACAATGTAATGCTGGGTGTGACACGTTGCATTGCATCTTGGAGTTTTTAGCGACAAATTTATCGATCTAGTTCACACAGGGAGATCTTATGAGGTGGTCTTAATACCACAATAAAAATATCAATGGCACTTCCCGTGGAAGCGATCATTTCAAATATTCCATACAATGCTTACTACTGCAGGCTGTTATGACGCAAAACTGCATCAATTTTATGTAATAATATCCACTGACTCGTTTCTAGAATAGTTGTAATAAACACTGAACTTCATTGGATTGTTTCCCGCCAAAAACACCTCTCAGCGGGGTTAATTTTTGCAGCATAAATTCAAGGGTTATCGCTTTCTGATTTTGAATGGAAGTGAAATAGTACATAGTTAATCACGTTTTATCAATATTAGGAGAATTGGCGTCGCTCGGTTCAAAAAACAACAAATACACTTCAAAATAAAAGTTGATTTCTTGACATTTTCAACATTAATATTAATTTTTTTGAATAGATAACTTATTACCTGAGTGTGAATTAACTGCCTTATTAATGTACTAACAATTCACTTCAACATATTACAAGCAAAACCTGATGCGATTGAAGGTTAAGAAAAAAATTTGAAAAAACATCATTTAGCACCTGGTAAGTTTTAATGGCAACGTGACTATACAATAATAAAAAGAAAATGCTATTAAACTTGTCAGGCGCTATAAGACATTTTTTTTCCAAATTACCGTCAGTCGCATCATCTAGAACTGCTCGGAGCAGCTTTACCTCGTGGTGATCGATAACGAAAAACAGTTACTTAGACTTAAAACGCACTAGCGGACAGCCGCAATACGCGTGCCGCTTGCGGCAGGCCGCACATCGATTTTTACATGAAACCGCATGATCTCAACGCACTGGCGCACGACGGCTGGCCGGAAATCAGTGCGTTGAGATCATGCGGTTTCATGTAAAAATCGATGTGCGGCCAGCCGCAAGCGGCACACCGTATTGCGGCTGGCCGCTAGTGCGTTTTAAGTCTTACTAATTAAGTAGCAAGAGTGAAGAGTGAATATTAGAAAAGGTTTTGACGTTTCGGAGTCAGTTTCGAATTCAATTACTCGAGATTCAAAATCCACAAGAGTTATAGGTAATTCTGATTCAAATTAAAGAGAATGCTCTCTTAATTTTTTTTGGGGTAAAAATAACGGTAATCCTTATTTTTACTCCAAATGGTTGATGATAAGTATCTAAGTAGTAAACACGGTACCTAAATACTACAGTTTATTTTCCAAAAATACCTTGAAATGTTATTATTATCTTTAGGGATGATTTTTCAATCGTCAGATAATTTAATATATCGTCGGCTAAAAGTGATTAACTGATAACTCCATTTGAACGATTTTACAGGTAATGAATAAAATTTAATAATTTCTAGGTAGATCGTTAATTATTTATTTTGCAAAAGAAGAGTTTTCGGAGTAATATTAGACTATTATCAATTAAAGTGATTTTTGTTTTAATTCAGTATGTACCTATAATTAATTGAAAAAAAAACAGTTTTTGAATTGTCTGTGAAATCATATTGAAATGGAGTTATCAGTTTTTCACTTTTAGCCATAGAAGTAATAAGTACCCGACAATATGAGGAATGAGTTTGTCGTTTTGACATCTGCCAAACCGCCACATTTATTCTTCAGATAAAAATTATTGACGATTGAAAAGTTGGCCCTTAAACGAGTATGAATAATAATACTACTTAGAATAGTCAGTTAATTTAATAGTTCAAGTATCCAAAAATTGGGGTCCTCGGCTTCGTCTCTTTGCGGCCATTTACTTAAAATAATATACGAATATCCTAACCAACCGTCAGTAAATGATTCAATAAAATTGCACAAGTGTGCATGAAGTCATTTCCAGAGGCACACTCTAGTGTTTTTACATCATAAAATGTGTACGAGTAACATAACATTGCGAGGCTTCTATGATTTAACATTGTTCGGTTATCGTATAATTAATACGAAGTAAATTATATGTAAACATCAAAGTAATCGTAAAAGACTAATTGAAAGGAACATTAGTTGCAATTTGATTTTATGAAAGGAAAGTATACAAACAAGATCTAAGAAAATGTGTAATTAAAGCTAAAGATCCAAAGAATAGCAAAGACAATCAAATAAAACTTAAAACTACCTATTGTCGATTGGTGCAACAGCAAAGGAAAGTACCTATTAAAATCAAATCAATACGGGTGTATCAAATGAATCAATTATGCAGCTTCAGTTTTCTCCAAAACCGAACTAGTGAGAGAAAAGATCAAACCCTTCTTTCCCCATTTCTCAGATTTTCTTATTCATTCTGTTTAGCGCCATTTCTCTTGCGCAACGGAACATTGCTAGAACTATAATAGTTTACACGTCAGACGTACGTACCAATCTCATTATAATTATTAATACGTGTCGTATCTTATTATGAGTACCTACCATGTAGGCTTTATACAGGAATTTTTAAACTCGTTTGCCGCTTTTGAGTATTTTTTGTGACCTACATAAATGTCCGGCTGGTTGGTGGCGTCTTGGTTGGGGTGTTGAGCTCCCTAAAATAATGTTGAGCTACACTATGGCTGAAGCATGTGTGCCATCAGTTGAGAAAGGTCAACTCAAACCTGCTATGGCTTTTTCTTAAAAAGGCCATTCCAGAGGTTGCCTTACATTATTACACTCGCTTAGTTTTTATACCACATTGTCTGGACTTTAAAAGAGACCTTGACCTTGAGTTTTCGGCTTTTCCTATCAGAGTTATTCAGATAGGAAATGCCGGCGCCATCTAGTCATAAATAAACATTGCATTGACTTAAAACACTGTCTGTAACAGATTTATTTACAGAAATAAAAACCATTTAAGGGCATCGTATAATTATGGTGTTGTTTGTGGACATTGTGGTCGTTAAAATAATTGATGTTGAAATAAAACAAACTTTTATTATTTATTAATTTTTAATCAGAGAAGTCGTTACTTGTGATACCAAATGTATTCAGGTTCCATAGTATGCCTCTGCACGCAAAAATACCTATCATTGAGAGGTTCAGCAATGTATCTACTTCGATTTGTATTATGAGGTAAAACTATTAAAAAAATACTATTCAAAGGCGTACAACATAAACCTGGGTACCTATTTACGAAAGATTCCGTTGAAGGTGGATATGTTATTTACTTTCAGTTCAAAATAAAATGGTTTGTCGACTGAGAATATTTTTTGATCCGGGTTATAAGAGCTTCCATCACCCATGAATACTGAAATTGAAAATAACAAATTAGTACAATTAAAAATATACGATATACCGTACCGTTGGGGTGCATGAAAAGACCCTCCACGAGTGACGATACTTCAGTCCGTCCGGCGGACTTTGGGCAGTCAGCCTTGCTACCAACCTTGCTGACTGGCTAATCAGGAGAAAGGACAAAAAAAAACCTTTGTTTATCAACATAGGGAACATGCAGTTTTGTCCTTTATACACTTTTAAACTCATTAGATAGAGAATTCAAGCGAGCTTTTCTTGCACCAATCGAATTTATGAAAAATAGCCAACCAGAGGTTGTAATTAAAATAATGCAATTGGGTTCATTGGACATTTGGTGAAAATATTTTTTGTCTCCACTGCAAAATGTGAATAAAAAATGTGAAAATGTGAAATAAGTGAGACGATATATTATTTTCACCAATGACCGAACACATAACCTTTTTACTCTCTCGTGTGACACAAGCTAAAGAGAATAGTTTGAGCCGTGGTGTAAAGATAAGCCAGTCAGCAGGGTTAGTAGCGAGTCAGTTGTGGAGAGTCTTATAACAGCTCATCGTAGTGATGTGATAAGGAGTTGATCAAAACTCCATTACCATCCGCGAGACCTAAACTGAGCTTTGCATTTGTGTGAGAATGAATGCAGACGCGTACTTTGCTTGCTTTATTCCGGTTTATACTGCTTTTTTGCAATCGATCCTATGTGCACTCACACAAATGTAAAGCTCGGCTTACGCCTCGCCAGTTGTACTAAAAATGGAATTAATGGATGATTAAATGCTGTTAGTATTAATAATAACCGGTGTGTATTAATAATTACCGTAGCAATTAGTAAATCTGATTTAAATTTAACTGATTCTTGTTAATAATTGCTCAATAACAGCTTTGGTTAAAGTCATCAATCATTCATGATTTGATGTAGGTATTTCTTGCTTGTTAAGGGTTCGTTTATAAAATAAGCAGGTGTACAATTTAATTTAAATTAACCTAATTAATTAATAAATAATCGAACCAGCAGGACCAAAATCGGCTAAAAAGTACTTTGTAACACTACAAATTTTGACATGGTCCTAATTAATGATGAAGGCGGTTAGGTGAAGTTAGAACTAAATTATTAAAGAACAAAATTGGGTACCTATTTACGGAAGATTCCGTTGAATGTTATTCTGTTATTTATTTGCAGTGCAAAATAAAATGGCTTGTTGACTGAGAATATTTTTTTATTCGCGTTATACGAACTTCCTAAACCTACGAATGCTGAAATTGTACACAACATTATTTATTTCGTTTTAAGAAAAGTAAAATAATTAACAATTTGGCATTTATTTTAGAAATAATAAAAAACGGCATTTTTTGTGTGGGGTTGGTTTTCTTTTAAAAAAAATTGTAGGTATACAAATGTAATATTGCCATGTTTTAAAAATAAAGTTATAACAAGAAGGCTTTCGCGCATCTTCCAAAAAAGTTGGTGGCAAATAATATTCCCTTTCCCTTAATAAGGGTTAACAGTGTTTGATGTGCAGTGTAAAAGCTACCAAAAATTTGGAAGCTAAAATTGTAATTTATTTCCATTCAAATCAATCAAGTGTTTGTGCACGCGTGAATAAAAAAAATCCCTAATGTGTCGATTAAGTATGTCGCTAATTCTAGCCAGGTAACGAACATTTTGAATTGATTTTTATTTGAAGTTCAGAAGTGGTACTGAAATTATTTGAATGGAAATTCCTTGTTATCATGTGGAACTAATCATATAAGTTGATTTTTAATTGATCTTTTACAAACACCGTTTGATTCCCGCGTGCCGTGTTTATAATTAATATTTATGGAAAGTTCCTTACAAAACAACGTTACGCAACCTCAAAACAGTACAAAAATCGTCCACCGAAATCTATTACCTATACTGTTTGTTTTATGTTTTATTATAAAGTGCAAAGTCACACCATTTGAAAAACAACTATAACATTAACGTGTATTTCTAATATTAGCAGCCGGGCGGCGGTGAGTTGAATTTCTCAATACGTGTTTTAGAAAACCAAGGAGCAAATGAATGAGATGAAAACAAACACAAGCGCGTGCACCACATCTCGATGAAGATATGAGAAACATCCATGTTAATATGCACATTATACAAGGTTAGTCGGAAAGGGGGGTACTAATCCGAAAGGGTGTTAAAGAACCCATTATTATGAATAGCTTTTGTTCTACAACTTTCCTCAAAAGTCAATAGTTTAAGAGAAATAGCTGTTCAAAAATTGCATAAAAAAAATCGCTAAAATCTATCTATCCTCAGCTGTGTTTACATTTTAGGTCATATTTGGGGTCACAGATTAGAAACTTCATTTTCTGAATTAGTAACTAAAGCAGGGACGAAGACTTTTTGAAAAAACTAAAATAAAAATTATTTTACATAGAAATAAAAATTATCGAATTTTGAAATTTTAATGATTGCTTGAAAACAGTCATCAGTGATACTTTAAGTGCCCTGCGGATTAGTACCCCCTTTCTGACTAACCTTGTATAAAGCTTAATAAGATTGCAGTAATTACTTTATTAATATGACGGTTGGATAACGATTCCATCAAATAGAGCCAAATCGTTACGCCTCAACTCAAAGTAGAAAGGCTTATCGACTTTAAACAACTGTGGAGGAGGCTTGTTGATCGGCAATGAGGCACCAAGCATGACGAACGCTGAAAAACATTATAAATTGAGCAAGAAATTGTGTACGATTAGCATTTGAACACAACAATAATGGGATAATATGAAGGCTCATTCTACCAGTGACTGAACAACTAACTGTAACAGTTAATCATAGTGATCCGATAGGAATTTCAAGAGAACTGAATAGCTAGAATGAATTTAATGGGTTTATAATTAAATCTAATCAATGTTTCTCGATCTTTTCAACGTTCCCTAGCCAGGCTAGGCTTAGACTGGCAGGACTCTTTCTAGCTTGTGTGCTGTGCTGTCTTTTATTTTTAGAATATACCTACTTATCCAAAGCACGTTTGTTAACTCCTCGTTTGAATTAGTGTTTAAAGGAGAAGTTGCAACTTCCATAGAAAATTACCCCACGTCCGACAGCTGAAAAATATCTCAAAAAAATAGATACAAATGAGTATTAATAAATTGCATACCTCCGATTGTCGTCCTTACTGGCTATCATACTTAGAAATTGCCCCAAATATTCTTTCAGGCGCAGTATTACTTATCTTAAAAATATTTTACTTTCAATCATGCAATACCTACTACTTTAACGACCATAAAAAGTGGAATAAAGATGACACAAAGATTAAACAAATGAACATCTGTGTCATTCTAAATCATTTGCTTTCTTGTTACAAGGAAGATGTAAAGAAAAAAAGAACTTATTTATTCCTGTTCTATATCTAACAAAATATTATCTAAAAAATGCAATGGGTGGCTAAAAACATCTTCGTATCTCGCCCAACCAAGATAATACAAAATAGTCGTTACATGGTTTTTGACTACCTGAGTGAGACCGGGCCATTGTTAAATAGCCGTCCGTGTGTAATATCTGTAATTATTAATACTCATATGTTATTATTAATCTAGTATAATAACTATTATCAAACAATCGCAAATGAGTTAATACAGTGTTTAATTGCTTTTTAATCCTGTTCTAAAACTAAAATCAGAAGTTAGTCTATTACAGGTATTCTGCCCCTGAATTAATATGTGTATAGAGCAATTTTGTAATGTGCTAGCCAGTAAGGATGATCACCGGAAGTATATCACTATACTCATTTTTAGCGATTTTTTGAGATTTTTATCTTTGTAGTCGGAAGTGGGGCATTTTTGCAACTTCTTCTTTTGTTGTTTATGTATCTTTTAGGTTAGTTGTTAGTTTTATATTGTATTTTCTTATATGGAATGATGCCTGATTTAAATAAATAAATAAACAATTTATAAGATCAATTATAATTTGAAATTGTGTTCCGATTTTCGCTCTGCGTATATACAAGCTTGTGAACTTGTATTTTATTTATTTATTTAAATAATAATTTTCAAGATATTAAAATATCTACTATTTGTATTATTATTTTAGATACAAATCTCTATCTGATTTAATTGGAAACAATATTTTAATTTAACAATGAAATAATACTCACCATTAGCAGCGGCCGCCTCAGATCCTTCCTCATTCACATCAATGTACGCTTTCTGAACAGCCGCACTTATGAACACATCTGACTGTCCTTTTAACAAATTTTCTAGTCGAGCTTCGCCTGGTGTGAATAATTTTACTACGTTCATCTGAAATAATTTGTTTTGGTTTAATCATAGGTAAATTGGGCAAATATTAGGTTTTAAATGTTGAGTTGAATACCCAACACTCACCTTTTTGAGAACAGCTCCAAGGTCAGTGGTAGTTTCGATCTTATACTTCGGAAGTTCAACTATAACTTCGTTGTAACTCATATTTTTAACGGCCTTTGGTAAAACTGAAGGATCCCTGAGTTTCCCAACAAGAGAATCGATGCTGCCGATTTGGTTTGGAAGTACGATTAGAAGTGAAGATTCCCCACCTACGTATGGCAATTCTAGAAGCTAAAATGGAAAATAATGATTACATAGACTGCCTCGTTGATCTAGTGGTCGCAGGTGCGACTGCTGAGCGTGACGACTTGGGTCGATCCTTAGATCGGGCAAAGTGTTACTAGGTTCTTCAGTGTAGTAATTGTCAGTAGCAACCCGGACTCTCGAATTGTGCCCGTTTGATAGCAATA
Organism: Amphipyra tragopoginis; assembly: GCA_905220435.1. Taxonomy (NCBI): domain Eukaryota; kingdom Metazoa; phylum Arthropoda; class Insecta; order Lepidoptera; family Noctuidae; genus Amphipyra; species Amphipyra tragopoginis. The sequence goes on from HG991997.1 coordinate 17,622,118, forward strand.
GGCTCGCCCCTATTACATGAGACCTAAACATAACGACGAAATGAGGGTGTATTATACACCTCTGCTTCAACACTTCGGGAAGTAGGTTCAGTCGCGGATTTGAAATGTTTACCACCCTAAGGTCTATAATTTGCTTTGCTTGCACATTAGTTTTTCATAAGGTCGCTTGGTCGCTCACAAAGAATTGACAGGGCAAAGATATTTTTTTCTTAATCGACATAAAAAAGTTAATTTAAAGAGTTATTATGTATACTCGGCAGCATAGAAAAAGAAATCAACCTATTTAGTAAATGCAATCAATTTCGCTATATACAACTTTTGACTAGATACGCATTCCCTAAAAAGGAGTTAATAACATCAAAAAGTGGTTAGCTTTTATGCTAGAATCGACGCTTCACTATTTTAAAAACGAATACTTATGTATTGTTGATAAGACATCTTAAACCTTATTGTGCACAGTGTGTCATGGAATCGAATTTGAAATCTGAAAAACGTTTCGAGTCCGCGGTTGGTACAGGCGTGCTGTTATGTTAAACATACATAGGTATCAGTAACGCCATCTAGTGTACTAAGTTGGAGTATGTACTTAAATAAGTTTTGGCTGGAACACAAACGTATCGTTTTGTAATTAAGGTGTGTTCCCATCATCAGTTAATGTAACATTTATTTATTATACTCTTTATTGTACTTATTACACCGGTAAACAAAAAGAAATACAAACATTTACACAATATAATATTATGTACAATGGGCGGTCTTATCGCACAAGGCGATCTCTTCTAGACAACCTTAGGATGGACTGGAAGAACGGAAAGAGATAAGGGGCAGTTCTGGTGTACAAGTACGTATCGTACATAATATTACTTAACAATAACATAAAATACATATCAATAATTACACAAATAAAATATGTAAAAAGTTATATACATCTTTAAAACAAACTAATACCTAAATAAATATTTTATTATTAAAAAAGCAGAAGAGATGTGAGCAATAATCAAGAAATAGCAAATTAAAGTGACAGGTGTTCCTTCACTAGATTTTTAAAAACTGGCAGTGGTCGCGCACGTCTCACATTAAGTGGTAATGCATTCCACAAGCGAGCAGCTTGAACAGTAAAGGACTTGTATGAATATTCAATTATTATCTTCTACAAACGTCTGAAATAATTTCTTACTAAAATTGAAACAATCTAATATATCTTGGACCATTATTCCTAGGTAATTAGATTGTTGAGCATAGAGTTTGGAGGCTTTAGGCTCTTATTCCGTCTTGGTATGGGATCCGATTCCCGCGTTGACTCCTCCATACTGTTTTGTCTTAGAATCTATCAAGAGAAATCTTAATAATCACCAACACAAACAATGGATTTCTTATATTTATTACTTACTGTGCCCAACAACTTTGTGTACTTCACAATCTGCGTTGATTAACTATAGCTGTTGTGGCATTTTTACAATCCGTTTCACGTTGACATAAGTTTAACTTTTATGTTTATCATCAAATTAATAAAGATCATTTAGTCAGGCTAGGAATAGGAATGGGTCACATATTGAGCCTTGGGATACGCCAAACGTAACTAGGAACTCCAAAGATGTAGGGCACTCTACACCAAGTTGTTGCTGTAACCAGCAAATAAAGCAAGTACATTTACGAAAAAATATATAAGTATTTAACGCGATGTACAGACGCCAGCACATCAACCTACTGCAGTCTGTCAAATTCCTTTAATAGATTTTCATCTTTATCGCGAAAGCATTAGGTTCAAGGTTGATGGGAAAATTTTACAGTTTCATTCTTGAATGTTAGAACGGTCATTGGAAGGCCAATGTTCAGCAGTGGTTTGATGAGTCCTTTTGCCAGTATAGCAGTATAACCCGTGTTATCTAATTATAGGTACATCAATTTTATATTACTTGAACATACATTACCTTTGCGTCAAGTTCCTCACTTTCTCCATACTTAAAGTTGTCAGATTTGTACATTGTAGGTATTTTGATAGTTTTGTCTTTGCTCACATGGAAATCCCGATCTCCGGTCGAGTATTTGTCGAAAGGTTTTTGCCACTTACCCTGAAAAGAAATTTTATTAAAATTTGTAGTTTCTAATTGATTCTAAATGTATGTTACCGTTAGTACAAAGTAATGAGCTTGTTGACTAAAAATTCCAAGCAGATATTTAATAAATGCTTTTTGATAGTCAGAGTCATTAGTATCATTTTGCAACTTGTTATTAATGTAACGTTAAGTATACCCATTAAAATACAATGAATATTTTTTTTTACATCAATACTTCAAGCGGTAATTTTAACACGTGATAGAGTATCAAGGGTTCCTAAAAAAAACCAAATAATGCACCTTGAAGTAAATTGCGTTGACGAGGACAGCTGATGTAGACCCATCCAGAGATTTAGGGTCTACTAAGTTCTTGATACGATGATTTGTGTTGTCTTCAACCTGCAAATTCAGTTACAACATTACCAATTATAACATTACCATCACGTTGAAGATCATCAAAAGATTAGGAAGATTTGTAAGTACCTATATGCATGTGCTAGCAATGAATGCCTTGAGTGTTACGAAATATTATGTGCGACAAAAGGCCCACGACTAACAACGACCGAAAAATGACAGAGTAACCAATCAGCTAGATAACCTATAGGATATATTGTATTAAAAGTAAGAGGGGTCCTTCATAAACAATTGATCGAGCCTCAGTTCAAATGGGGATGGGCTGACGTTTGTTATGATTAGTCTGATGATATAAAAAGCACGTTAATATAAAATAGGTAAAGGATATTATTTAGACTGTAGAAATAATGCCGTAATCTAGGTAAGCCGAAAGCGAACTCGTCTAAATGGATAAAGTACTTTAGATAGTATTGTAGTTTTAAGTAGCAGGGAAATACTGCAAAAGGATACGTAAGAGATCGGTTCTTCCGCTACTATGTAACATAAATTACAGAATATTTTTTAAGGAATTTACTAATATGTAAATTCTTGTTAAACACGTTTAAAAGAGAGGATTTAATATTAACATTGCACTCAGTTTTGACGTCTTAATTTCACGAGCAGCGTCTAGACTTTGTGAGAAAAAGTAGGTATCGTCCGCGAGGCCTAAGCTGAGCTTTGCATTTGTGTGAGAATGAATGCAGACGCGTCCTTTGCTTGATTTAAACCGGTTTATACTGCTTTTTGGCAATCGTTTCTATGTGCACTCACACAAATGCAAAGCTCAGCTTACGCCTCGCCAGTTGTACATGAAATGAAAAGGAATTCTATTTTTACCCATGTGTTAATTTCAAGAGCAGCGGCATCATTTTGTGAGAAGTCAACGTTTTTAACGTCAGAATTGAAGACATCTCTGGACACAGCAGCAAACTGTTCATTCAATGCTCCCCCTTTGCGAACGTACACTCTACTTGCTAAATTTAGCTCCACACCCTTAACCGATCGCAATTCCTTGGTCACGTCGGTAAACACTTCTTTTATCTGTAAGAAACATTAGGAACATGTCTACATGATAAGAATCTGATTAAAAATACAACGATTGTCATAGTACAGAGGGAATTTCGGATTGAACTGTTAGTTTTCTTAAAACTATTTCATAGCTTATTAGTTTCAAAAGTGCCTGCACGCAAATACTAATACATAATATATTTCACATCTTGTTTCAAATTAAAATACTGTATAGGTACATTAATATAATACATTAATATAACTATTTAATATGTGTTTTCCCAAATTACTTTGACCGAATCTTTGTTTGGCCTTGATAAAACATCAACTGCAATAAACAAAATTACACTTACCACTTCGTCATTCGGTAAACCGATAGCTTTTTGGATTTCGTCATGAGATTCTCCTACCGAAGCTAGAGACAGCTGAGCGAGGGGAATTAGCACAGAAAATGGTGACGACACAACATTTTCACCTGGATTGGCATTTACTATTTCCTGAAAATGCGAAATAATTTTAGTAGATATCAGTTTTTTAATGTTTTTGATATTTTCAATATAAAAAATGTATTTTTTTTCCTGTATTCAAGATTCGGGAAGCTAACACCACCAGGCGTTTCTAAATCAAAATTAAGAGTTTTAGGTATATGTATACTATACCTAACGTTAAACAAATATGGCCATATTACTTGTTCGGTTGATTGCATCATGGCCTGTTTTGTATAAGACGATATACAAGGAAAAACTTTACAATCACGATAAAACAATGACTAATTTTAGTGTCTGCTGCAAACTTCTTGTTATTCACAGTTACCACTTTGAGATAACGTATTCACATTCATTTTTGGTAGTGATTATTAGGGTGCCAGACTCCAGTGTGCCAGACAGAAAAGATGACCAAATGTGGGCCGGTAAAAAACCCATGGTGAACAAGGAGCCTGAATTCTAATTCTAAATAAAATAATATTATGAATGAAAATAATATAAATAAAATAATATTAGCCTGTAATTGTCCCACTGTAGGGCAAAGGTATCTTCCCAAACAGAAAAGAAACGAGCATTGATCACCACGCTTGCTCACTGCTGCGGGTTGGCGATTTCAGATCATTAAGTACAGGTTTCCTCACGATGTTTTCCTTCACCGTACCGTGTCAGTGGTGTCTTAGTTTAATTATGTACGATTTATCTATTTCCAAGCAATTGTTCATATAACCAATGATGTAATAAATATTGCCGTAATGCATACTTACTTGAAACATCTTAGCGGTAAACTGTTCGTTACTCGCCTTCAAGAGTTCTTCATTTGATTCTGACATTGCTGTTGCCACGAGAGCTAATACTGAAATATAAAAATACAAGATTATACTCTGTTCAATGAAAGACGAGTCCTGACATAGCGGTCATTTCGAAAATTGAAGCTGCAAGGAGGCTGCTATCGAACAACCGTCAACAACAGCATCAAAAACCGTAAAATTGCCATATATACACTTTTTTTATATTTGATGTTGTTTGTTTGGTCAAATTTTGTAGAAAAACCCCAGGACTCACCTTACGTTGAAAAGGGTATAATGATTTTCTTTTATTAAAAGTGTTTGATTTTATGTTGGAAACCTCAAAAAACAGGTTTTAGGAAAGGTCTGAATAAAACATTGTAAAATGGGTGTAGCGATTTGTGTGTCTGATTGTTTGTCAATTCTAGCACAGAAGACTTTTATTAGGTAATTAATAACAGTACCGTGTGTCGTTGTTGTGAATGGATGTCACTGAATCTCTCTAGATTTTTTGGTATTTATGGTTTGATGTTAAAATTAACAAGCATTGATACATGAACATACAATAAAGTGTCTGTATTTCTCATTATTTATTGTAAATGACAAGGTAGATAATAAAAACTCACAGCATATAAAGAGCTTCATGTTTGCAGCGGTGTGTCCCACTCGGACGCTCGATCAACACTAAGCGGTTACGAAACGATGCTCTTTTAAATAACACGATGTTTGTCACTATGATCACTTGCGGTCGGTGTTCACCAACATTAATTCTCTGGTTAAAAACCGTTTACTCAAAAAAAGAACCAGAATTTTAGGTAAACGGTTGGTTAACTAGGAAATTAGAGTTGGTGAAAACCAGTCCAAGTTAATTAATAGGTTAAAATATTGAGTATTCACAAAATGCATACTTTGCGGAATTCTATCTTTATTTCCTTAAACCTAAGTAAAAATCTTAATAGTTGTTACAAGAAAAAACTTAATTTGTATGTTTTCCATCAGAACGTTTGTACTAGTTGTTTTTTTGACGAAGTACTAACAGAAAATCTTTGACTAGTTACTTTCTGTTAGTTAAACAGAGATAATTATGTTTACCGTAATATTTATTAGAAGTAGGCGATTCGAATATACATATCGCAGAGCGAGCTTGTGAAATGTCAAGCATTATTGTTTTTTTTTGTTATTCATTATTTTTAAATTATTGCTCAACGCACTACTTCAATGTTTGGTTGTGGCGCGATGACAGATATCGGTGTGACCCAATAACAATGTGGGTGGTCGATTTAGGACAAATAGGCTGAAAAAGCATTCAGTATCGAACTCTCGTAGAAGTCTAACCTGTATTATTTGACTAGTTTGTCCTTCTTATTTTATGATCTTGTTTGAACTATATTGTGTTGTGACCTAGCTCATGTAACTAACAACTAATCTGAATACAAGTACTTTCAGTGGTCGAGAGTCTATGTTGGTTTTATTTAGCATGCCCACATTGCCCCTGATAAGCAGACATCGGTTTGAACTGTAATGCTATAATCACTGCTACCTAATTCTATAACCGAATTTGTCTGCGATATTCATATATACTTACAAGATATTTCGACAGATTGAGTTCCATCATAGAGATAACTATGAAGCCGTAAGCAAGACCCTGGATATCATAATGTACGCACTTATCGAGAAGTTTGTTGTGATTTACCATATCAAAAGCCCTACTCATGTCTAAAAAGATGACGTCAATCGACTGTTTTCTATCTATACATATATTCGGTTACGGATAACCGAACAATGTGGACTTATCCTTTCAAAGCTATTCTGTTCTTTCTTAATAATATTGTACTTATTTATAAATTTAATAAATCGACGATCATAACATTCATAACTTTTCATAATATTCAAAAATATCGTAACTAGCGTTATTGATCTATCGAACGTTCTATTTTTCTTATGTTTTACAACAGAGATCTACGATTTGTCCGTGAATATATCGTTCATTAGCGATAAATTAAATGAGTCAAAATTGGCCTTATTTGAAAGGCTTCGCCCGAAACTATTTGGTATCTCAGTTATAGGCCCTTTATGCCTTTAGTTTGTAATTTTTGTACCTGTAAAACAGACATTAGCTATGTTTAATAAATTGTTATTTAGGTATACAGGCAGAGTCATGTCATCTTAATTTTAAGGTTATTATGTATGAAAGGTTTCGTTCTATTAATATTCGTCCTGAAAATGACAAGTTCCGTAGCATCCCGTAAAATCGTACAATTATATTTATTGTCTTCGTATTTATATACACAAATGCCTAGCTAGAGGTTGGTGTTAAAACTTCAATATTTTGTATCATATTGTTAGCATCTTTAGTTTTCTTTAGTGTGGGCCCCGGCAAAGAATATGGCGCCCCTTTACCTTCCTTTAAAAGGCGACTAACGGATTGCACAGGATGGACAGTACAGGAGGATGGACAGTAGTATCCTCCTGTCTGTTAATAACAAAATACTGCGATCACAAATCCATCTTCCAAGCTTGTTGATTATGGTAATATGCCTTCTTCTTCTCTCGTGTCAGCATGAGCTATACGAGAATACCACATACTGTGGTGAAGTAGTAGCCAGTCAGGAAGGTTGGTAGCGGGACGCCGCACTATGGGCTGTAAATCGAGTTTCATAGTCATTTTAAACTTTTCTCTTTAATTTTTTTTTAAATTTTTTCTTTCTTCTAGTACCTTCAGCGGTTATGAATATATATAAGGAATATCATATCATAGGCAAAATAAATTATTAAAAAAAGAATTTGTAAATGTTGTATGGCGCCAAAGTAATAAATCCAAATATCTTCAAAACCGCTGTCTTAACCGTTATATCCTTACAGGTGGCTGTTCTACAATTTATTTGAAATTTTGCAGAAAGGTGTCTGTATTTTAGAGTAACACTACTACTTTTGCAAAATTAAGAAATATGTTTAATGACATCGAGAAAAAAATATTAAGTGATAATTTAATTACGCATTCAGAACTCGTTTTAAACACTGTATTGTATGATCGTTAACCTATTAGGACTTATCTAATTACCCAAATGTTATAATTATAAAAATTCTTTTATAGTATAATTTAATTACGCATTCTAAGAACTCGTTTTTAACACTGTATTGTATGATCGTTCTTAATTTCAATCTTAATTTTGTAAAAGTAGTAGTGTTTCTCTAAAATACAGACACCTCTCTGCAAAATTCCAAGTTTATGAACCCATTGATCCAGATGTAAGTACAAATTTTAGTTCAACAATTTTTTTATATAATGTATTTATTTTTATAAAAAAACCGCAGTTGTCACCGTATATAAAATATACCAAAAAATGGCAAATAAATTGTAGAACAGCCACCTGTAAGGATATAACGGTTAAGACAGCGGTTTTGAAGATATTTGGATTTATTACTTTGGCGGCATACAACATTTACAAATTCTTTTTTTAATAATTTATTTTGCCGATGATATGATGTTCTTTATATAATATATTCATGACCGCTGAAGGTACTAGAAGAAAAAAAAATAAAGAGACATGTTTTAAATGACTATGAAACTCGATTTAAGGCCCACAGTGCGCCGGACGTACTTTTAACTATCGTCACTCGTGGAACCTCTTTTCATGCACCCTTAATAAATTAGTGTTTCATGGTTTCATGACCATTTAATGTAGCTTATGTTTGGCAGTCGGATGTTTAGGTACAGGCTGATGAGATTAGCTTTTCCTTCTTAGGCTACGAGCCATGTTCGCCTTGTGGTCAATGATTATGAAACAGTTTATAGACTTTATCCTAATATAGTACCTACTTAAGTACATCGCAACGAGTCCCTATGGAACATCCACTGATATAACTGTAAAAAAAAAAACTATGTTTGGGAGGATTTTACCATAACAGATAATTATAATGAACTCGTGTAGTTTTATTGTGTATTCCAGAAGAAAATATTCAGCTGAAAAGGTAAAATAATAATATATTACACAAAAGCCTCAGACCATAGTTAGCAGGCTACTATAAGTTACTAATGAAGTCGTGAGAGTATAAAGTGTACATTACATGTACAATTTTGAAACTCCATCGAATTCTAATTAAGTGGAGAGTTTCAAAGTTTACGAGAGTTATATTCTGATTCGAATAAGGAGGGAATGCTCCATTTAAGCTAAAGTGATAAATAAATACAGTAAGTAAATGATAAAGTTTGAATTTTATTACTTCTGAGATGTATTGGACTATGATAATAGTATGTTAAATCCACAAAAAGGGAAGTTCAACTTTACTTCTTTGGGATTAATACAAGATTTTTCTAGCACTTAAAAACTTTTTCAATAATTGCCACACATTTTTATAAGGTGCACGCCTGGTATTGCTTCATAACATGTTTAGGAGTTAAATATTTCAACGATGTTTAACTCCCGCTATGATGTTTCTATGAAAATTTTACGTTGTTCGGTTATCGAATATTAATTACCTATAAGATGTGCGTTATTATATTAAAGTAGAATATAACTTAATTATAATGAAGGGTCTGAGGTAAAGATCAAAGTGGGTACATTTTCATAAACGATTAGGGATGTTGCTTGCAATTTGATCTTAGGGAAGGAAAGTAGTCAAACAGGATCTAACAAAATGTGTAATTAAAGCCAAGAATCCAAACAATAGCTAAGACAATCGAGCGAAGACTTATAAAAGACGCCTATCTTGAGTTTCGACACGTTGATAGAATTAATTAGGTAAGTACACGTTTCGCCGTTAGATATTTTACCAAAAAGTAACGTGAAGAAAATAATTCAATTAAGCAATTTATTATAAAACATTTTTTATAAGTATGATACAATGTTGCTTTCAGAGATGAAAGTATTTACATCTTTTAATACAATAAGTCATCGTATTAATATATATTATAAGGCGTAAAAAAAAAAAACCACAGAAATGTTTGTTCATCGATTATAAAGTCGTATCTACTTAATTAACAGAGTTTGAAATTTAATTAATCCTTTTGTTTTATAAATTAGATAATCCGAAGAAGTTTTGGTAGACTGACCCTTTGGCAGGCGGTTCGCTATTGTAAATGAGTATCCCCGTCAGAACCTTTGGACTTACAAATAGATTAAATAATTTCAATATGTACTTGTTGAGTGCCTTACAGCTGTATGAGAGTAAATTACCTTTTAGGTATATTTTATAAACGGGAGTTCCTCCGCTGTCGGTGCCGGTCACTGATTTGGTTGCCGGCACCGGGTACCAAATTGGCTACTAGCGCTGCGCTACCTACATACAATATTTTTATACAACTTCAAGGCCTCTTCAAACTCTTCATGAGGCGAATATTCCTCACCGACTTTCATTTTCACAATAAAAACAAATCAAAACCGCAATGGGCTGTATTTAAAATCACTTTAAAATTATTGAAAATAACAACAAAAAACGTTACAGGCATACTAAAAAATAATAGTTTGCACTATAATAAACAAAAACCATTTAGTTCTAACCGTACACATTAAACAAATGGTGGAAAGTAATCACTGACCTCCCGCTGCCGCGCCACCGCTCGCTTTGCTCGCTCGGCTCGTGCGTTGAATGGTCACAGTTCTACCAAAATCTACCTTTCAGCTTTTTGTCCATTTTGGGTGAAGGCAGTCGATGTTTTTAATCTCAGCTGCCGGCAGAAATACTGTACTGCAGTTTCCCAATGGCGTTATTTTTGGATCCCGGCGCCGGCAGCACAGCAGTGGAAGCGGCACTTCTTTTATAATATTAAGATAAGATTTAGGCATTCTGTAGATAAAAATGTGTTCAGCTGTAAAATAGTTCCCGAAAGTCGTTGATAAAAACATGTTTGTTAAAGCTTATTAAAAGTATCAAAAAACCTAATCTGCTTTGTACGTAATTAGTTTAACATTTAAAATTAATTAAATCTGATTATCAATTATGAATTTTAACTACTTAATGTGCATTGTGAATTCTTGTTTCAAACAAAATTTTAATTGTTCTCGAATAAATAAGAAAATGTAATTATAGGTTCTTTATCCTCATTCGTGACTTATAGACGCAACTTGATTAGAGAATTTATAGTTTTCCACATATCTTACTTGTATAATATTATTCACATGTCTTCCTCGTTTTACTATCAAACAGACTCAGCTGCCAACAAGCTGCATTCCATGAAATCAACCAGTGAGGCTAAATTCTGCACTAGATATCTTCGCTTGCCAAACTACTAAGTCGAAAACAGTACCGTCCGCATATATCTAAGTCGCAATTAATCTATCACAGCGAATGTTGAGTGAGAACTGGCTGAATAGTTCTGTCGCTACCATCAGTTGGGAGCACTCAGTTGGGCAAACGCAGCGGGCAATAACATGGGACCGTCACTTGCATGTGCCCTCGTAACTTTCATAGATAATAGAGCATAGATTTGGAAATAGGTAAATAATGGAATTAGGCGTTACTTTGCGGAAATCCATTATTACAAATATTAAATTACAATATTTAGTTTTAATTTCGCCAAACTAGTTGATCCAACTTACACGCAGTTAGAAACTTGCGGGCTAGCGGGCCCTCCCGCCCGCAAATATACGCACATGCAGAAGGTATGATTATAATATAATGGTGCTCCCACACTGCTGTTAAAAATGTTTACAAACATTTTCTAACACTAACAAAATGTTAGGAAAAGATAAAAATATCAGATAATAATAAATCTAGTCTATCTAATTAGATTATTAGATAATATTTTAATAGATTTTATGCAGATATTTTACATTTATGTTTGTCTAGAAAATGTTAACTAATGTTTGTAAACTTTTTTAACAGCGGTGTGTGAGCACCTTAACGCAACATGCAACACAAACTTGTTCACGTGTTTACTTATTATTGTAACTGCCTATATGTACCAGAACTAGGTATATGTATAAGTGGAATCTTCAACGATACAAAAAATATTTTAAGTTTGAATGTGTGAAGCTACATACTCATGGTTCCTCGTTGACGAAGTGATGGAAAACATCGCTTTGGTCCAGTTCCACTGCATACTAAGTTTGACTATCTTACAAGTTTTCTGTAAAAGAATAGGGTATTATCAGCTTAGCATTGGTACTTTACCTATAATGCCAATAGGAATTATTTTTCCTTGTATTTCTTTACGAACACAAAACATGAGATACCATCAATCATTTATTTAAACTTTTAGGTGTTATACATATTATGGAACGGGCTAAGAACCAGTGTGTTTTTGTAATGAGTTATGATTGTTACGCGGCATCCTACGTGAGCGATCTAGAAGCGACGCGAAGCGGCGCGGCGCGACGCGGAAACAACAAACAGTCGATACCTATTGAAGTATCCTACGTGACCAAACCCACGTGGAGTGCGGTGCGGCACGGCGAGAAGCGAAGCGAACACGATCAGTTGGCTTGATATTTTCGCGCGAACTGGATGCTGTGCCGTACAGTGCTACTGAATGGCGGCAGCGTGCGGCGGGCGGTTCGCGAATTCGTAGGACAAAGCCACTGCTTTGCACCGCATCGCATTGAATTCGCGTGTCACCGCATCGGATCGCTTCGCAATTCGCGTCGCTTTGAACCGCCTACGTAAAACGCCGCGTTATGTATAATTCGTTGTTACATTTCAGTCCAATCTACTAATCTAGTCTTAATTTTGTAGTCTTTGACCGTATAAATGTAACTGACTAGCACCGTGCTGACGGACCAGACAGACGACGTTGATATACAAGTTATCTGCATTTTATTACTAGTCCCATTCTGTTAATTACAATAACAATTTACAAACCTCTAATAGAAAATAAATTGCACAAAATGGCGTCACGTTAATACTTACCGTGGTTGCATCAATATCAGAAGACTACCTACTTGTATCGTGAAAGACAAAACCCGCCGGAAAAAAATAATAATCATTGCTAACTGATCTAAATCAAACTGACTGGTTAATATTGTAACTGAAAAGACTATTTTCACAAAAGTAAACTTAAGTTGAAACTACACCGCGTTCGAAATATTTGAATTTTAGTTTTCATTTGTTTTATAATATTTAATGTTTTCAATTTTTTAAAACATAGGCAAAGGCAGGTGCTTTATGCAGCCTAGTGAACTAAGAATTCATACAATTTTAATCGTCTTTTAAAAAGTGTATCGTTACGCGTAAATATTATTTTTCAGTAAATTAGGTATAGGTATCTTTTCTGAATAAAATGTCTTATTTTTGCACTTAATAGGCACCTACTATGTACTACTTAAGTCTACGTACTAGTACTAGGCATTGTTTATTTTAATTACAACTTACGAGTTAGATGGTTTCCAATGGATTAATTTAAATAAATAAATATTTAAGACTCGAAAATAGACCGGACCATGTGATAAAATATTTATTTTTTGTTTTTATTATCACCTTAACACTCGACGCGAATTTATTCTTCCTAGTTTGGCGCGCTCTTGTTGTTGTTAATATTCGAGGCTACGAACAATTCTAAAGTTTTCGTGGCTGCTGATGCCGAAGAGCGTACCGCCCGTCGTCCCAGGGCGACACTTAATTGTCTTATCTATTGTGTCTATAATTACTGTACTTGAGGTTTTATGTCAAAATCTAAATCCAAGATGGCGACTACAGGGAACCTATTTTTTTTAATTACTCTTTTATGGTTGTTTAATATATTCAATCAATTTTAATTGTCAAATAATGTGTATATATGTCGTGGCCATATCGTAGAATTGATCACTTCATGATGTGGCCGGCCATTTCATGAAATGGTTGTATTTCATGAAATGGCCAACTAAAATTGGCCATATCGTTGAAACGTCATCGTTTAATGATATGGCCATCCACGTTTGGCCATATCATTAATGTAGGGTTTCCATGATATCAAAGGTTTAATAAAAAATCCAAATAAAGGAATCACGTACCATGCAAGCAAAGGAGTAGACTACGGAATTTCGACCCACAAAATATCGATGCACGTTACCGCGAAAGTTTAATAGCTTGATTCACCAACAATTAAGGGGATCTGGCGCTCGGCGGCCGCTGCCGCGGCACGCTCGCTTCGCTCGCTCGCCTTCGCGCGTTATTGGTCACTGTTCTAACCTAACCAAATGATTCAATATACTAAATAGTAAATGTTTGCAGTAACGTGCATCGATATTTTGTGCTGTAGTTTCACAGGTTAACCAGATAAATAATCGAATAGATAAATTAATCACGAAGAAGAAAGTCAAACAAGACACCAGTGTATTCTCAACTTTTACATGGACCGATTCCTCAATTAATCAACATCAAGTTTGCAGTTCTAACAGTATCAAAAGAAGGCTTTAATAAGCTAATTGGTCCGTTTGCATTGGTTCCTCGATACGTTTTCGAGTGGCGAGTACGGGGATGCACTTGCAGTACCACTCCGGTCCTAGCCACGTCGGTCTCAGTATAAACGAGATAGAACACGATCTAGCCGTCAAGTGACCCTTGACATCTTCACAACGGAGCATTGTACTCTGTGTTTTCTTTTTAATTGTACGAACACGAATGCGATACGGTCACGTTTTGTGTTACTTAATAATGTTACGTTTTATGGCTTTCGTTCTTTTTTATTTTAAAAAAGACGGCCTGTTTGTTTGTTTCTTAAATGCATTGTGGTAGGAAAGTTTTTTTTGTGTTGTTTTGTTGTGGTTGGGAAATTATAACGGATATGTATAAATGAACTTGAGGAGCTCGTGGCTAAATAATTACAGCCGCATAGACCGATCTTCCGGGTTAAGCCACGCTTGCCGATGTTGGTCTGTGGATGGGTGACCATTTACCATAGCGAGTTTCCTCCGTGCCTCGGAAAGCACGTTAAGCCGTTGGTCCCGGCTGTCATTTGTAGATCTTTGACAGTCGTTACTGTTGGTCAGAAGGCAGAAACTCTGACAACCAGTCTTACCAAGAGTATCGTATTACCCAGTTACTGGGTTGTGGAGGTCTGATTGGCAGTCGCTCCATGTAAAATACTGATATTCAGCTGCATCCGGTTCGACTGGAAGCCGACCCCAACATAGTTGGGAAAAGGCTAGGCAGATGATGATGTATAAATGAACTTGAAAAATAATACATCCCACTTTAAAAAAGGCTTAGCTTTTGCACTATAGTTTTAATGCTTTTAACTTCAAAGTCCACCGCAATAAGAAATTAAATGACAAACAGATACCTGAAAGGTAGGTTAGGTTATGTTAGAACCGTGACCACCAGAAACGATTCGCTTAACCGATCACTTTCCACCATTCGTTTAATGGGTAGGTGCGTTCAGAAAGAAATGGTTTTTCATTGATCATGGTGCAAACTAATAATTTTGTAGTTTGTAGCATTATTTTTGAAGTGTTCATATTTTTTTGTTAATTATTACTTTTAATAGTAGATTGTATCATAAGGGAGCAAAATATTTTTTACGGCGAGGACGCTTTATTGAATCCAGAGCGAAGTGAGGGATTCTAGAGTAGAATCCCGAGCGTAGCGAGGGATTCTTTAGTAGAAACCTGAACGTAGCGAGGGATTCAAAGTAAGTCGCCCGAGCCAAAAATTTTGCGCCCGAGTGATACACTCTACTTTTCATCACCCACTATGACAAAATAAAAGACGCCTCATATTTTATTGTAATATTATTATTTAATAAAACATAGAGTTACAACTAAATTTAAATTAAATAGTATCTAATACTTTCAGGAGTTAATTCTATATTTTTACTGTCACTTGAAGAACTCATTTTTCAAAACAAAACCATGAATTTCTAACAATCCGTGAAAATTGACGAAAACGCGCGTTGTAGTTCGCGCGTTTTTAATATGATTTCTTTTTTTTTTATTCAGCCGGCGGCGCGACTTTAGGCCGTCGTCGTACCAGCCAGTCTTTAATCAAACAATATTTGCGTTCGATTTCTTTGGCGCTGAACACTAAGATGTTCCAAATTCAAAAAGTGCGTGGCAAAGATAATTGCGGCGCACATATAAAGAGGATTAAAAACTCATTACTGCCCGCTAAAAGTTTCTTCTAGAAAACACCATCTTTGAGTGCACTTAAAGGCGAACCAAGTCGTCCTTTTCGAATAGATGGGATGAAAAGAGCTTTTAAATACAACCCAAATTTTAAGAACTAGAATAACACTCACGCTCACTTCTAATAAGATTTCACTTTTAGGGAAGGTAGTATGCGATATGCATAGTGACGATACACAAGCACCAAGATTGCCTTTCCGAGTCTTGATGAGACGGTGCGGTTGGGCTTACTTCCGCCGCAAACTACACAGACTGCTTAGCTCATGACATGAAAGCTTGAAATTCGCAACAATGTTCCGCAATCATTATCATCAATTGTTATTTAACTAACTTGGGTGATATCAAGTAGAATTGTTAATCAAAAACAGGCTCACCTTTGAATAAAAAAAGGATTCTAACAGGATATACTACAAGATAAAAGTTTTTTGATAGATTTCTTGACATTTAATATTATTATTGTAAAGGAGAAGTTGCAATTTCCATAAAAAATTACCCCACGTCCGACAGCTGACAAAAATATCTCAAAACATAGATAAAAATGAGTATTAATAAATTGCATACCCCCGATTGTCATCTTTACTGGCTACCATACTTAGAAATTGCTCCAAATATTCTTTCAGGCGCAGTATTACTTAACTTAAAATTATTTTTGGAATAAAGATGACATAAAGATTACCTACGACCTAAGGTATTGTTCACAAGGAAGTACTAAAGTTAATTGATATATGTATTATGTAGCGAAAAAAAAAGAAAAAAATTGCCTGATTTGGACTTTTGTTGATATAAAATTTGACTCGTATTACCATCAGAAACGCGTGGTTAAAAACTTTCGGGTACCTCGGGCCCACGATTAGGGTTGGCATCCGTCCGGGTTTCTCCGGATTTGTCATAGTTTAGGAGGGCGTCCGGGGGCGTCCGGGGAGGTTCTCAAAAAATATCCGGGTGAAACCCGGACGCCCGTGGCATTGGCAGTTTTGGTCGTTTTCTATTCCAGCAATTGATCCACGCGTTAATTTAGAGTATGTTATATAAACTTATATTTTGGCTATTTAAATTATATAAGAAATTATATACATATATTTTTTTTTGCATTTTTTTCAAGGGCGTCCGAGGAAAAATACCGATTTCGACCAAATGTCCGGGGTTTTTGAAACCTTTGTCCGGTGTCAACATTTAGGTGATGGCAACCCTACCCACGATGTAAAGTCAGTAAGCGTTAGGTATCTACTTTAAATAATACTTTTTAAATATGTTATTATTAACCTTGTATAATAACTATTATCAAACAATCGCAAATGAAACAAAGAAAAGAAAGAAGAAAGAAAATACATTTATTTAACACAGACCAAAAGGTACACAGTACAAAACAAAACATAAGAAAAAACAAAAAAAGAAATTAGCAGGGAAGTGTGCCTCACGAACGTAATGAGTTAATACACTGTTGAATTGCTTTTTAATCCTATTCTAAAACTAAAATCAGAAGTTAGTATATTACAGGTATTCTGCTCCTGAATTAATATTTAGAACAATTTTTTAATGTGCTGGCCAGTAAGGATGATCACCGGAAGTATATCATTTTTTTATATTCATTTTTAGTGATTTTTTGAGATACTTATCATTGCAGTTGGAAGTGGGGCATTTTTGCTACTTCTCCTTTATATCAAAGGTTATGCTCCAACTTTTAATAAGTTACAGTGCAAGCACCACAACTCCGTTCAATTTTCGAACAATCTGTTAATTATTTCCCCATCATATTTTGACAGTGTATTGGACTTTGAATACAAAGTTTCGTATTAACAGCGCGTCTAGTATGTTCGTGCAATAATGTCGTTGCAGTATCCTATTAAAACTTTATTTATTCAAGGTTTAAAGATAAATATTTTGACAATTTTCTTTAATCCAACGTTGTGTGGCAGACGGCCTTAATCCGCTGCAACAAGAGGCACAAAGAAGTAAACTAGATTAGAGAAATGTACAAGAACGTGGTTACATGCTTTACAAATTAAATATGTTACGTTCTACGTACGTTATCGAGTAAGTTTGCAGTTGTAGTCTCTGAGAAATGATTTGGTTTAAAGTTTCGGCTGGCATTCGCAGTCACAATTTTAGTCACAATGTTTTATGTTTAAATACATATTTGAGGTACTATCTCATTTAACTGTGATATTATCACTACATAGTATAAAACAAAGTCGCTTCCCGCTGTCTGTCCCTATGTATGCTTAGATCTTTAAAACTACGCAACGGATTTTGATGCGGTTTTTTTAATAGATAGAGTAATTCAAGAGCAAGGTTTTAAGCTATAAAACGTACACGCTCGAAGCCGGGGCGGGTCGCTAGTATTGTTAAATTTTGGGATAATAATGACGTGCTTTCGGCAATTAGCTGTCAGGACGTTTTGCTTTCTCATATCGATAATTATCATTAAAATATGTATCCTGTCCTTATTAGAATGTTAATTTATTATTTCATTTTATTTATTTTAATAGAATTATTTTTTTATAATTATATAATTAATTTAAAATTATCAATTATTGTGCATATAATAATATAATATGTATGGTAGTGATAGTGTAATATATTAATAATTAAGATTTGCATGCATGTTATTAAGTATTTGCCTACCTTTTAATATGGTGAAACAAGAGTCTAACGACATTGTATAAAATAAGATCTTGTAAGGGCGACATATTAAAAATTGACTTAGCCCCCTTATTAATAAAGGTTTAACATTTTCAGTCCAGGAGGGCACCAGGTAGTCGTATTCCCCATGCCGGGTGCCCATCGTGGAGAGCTCATTTTAAATGTAGGTTTTTCTTGGAAAATACACCGTCATGAACTAAGGAAACACATATTTTACGACGTAGTAGTGTATTTTTAAAAGTTAAAAACCTGATGCCAAGAACCCTCCTCGAGGGTTCACTCTTAGCGCAAACGTAATGCCGAGGACCATTCTGGAAGGTCCTCTAACCATATGTATGGCGGCATCGCGTATGAGCTCTTTGAAAAGTGTGGTGGACTTGAATGTGTTAAAGGATCTTGTAAAACAACCGTTCACGCAAATAAATGTTCTATTCTGTTCTATCTACTCAGAAATATTAAGTTTGTGGAGGAACGAGGTGTGGTGTTCCTCCAACCAAAGGGAGGATCCTCCAACCAGACGGAGTCTTGTGCCTGGCGGAGTCTTGTGCCTGGCGGGCTACTGCCCAACAGTTGATGTTGAGAGGTTGCATATACAAGCTTAGTTTTAGTATACACTAAACCTGAAACTAATTTGTTCAGAATCACTAAGAGAATCGATTGACATATTTTTTACACCACATTCTTTTTTTTTTCTTCTTACATTTCAATTTTAGTTTAATAGGTTTCTACACAATAACAGTTGACGGGAATAGACACCTTGAGGCTTGACTTGAGATGGTCCGCTCGGACAGTTTCGTTGTATTAGACAACCCCTGAATATCACATCTCAGGCATTTCACACTTTACTAGGGAACTTAACGCGACATAAACTACGGTGTAACTTGGAGATTTATTAAAAAAAAAACACACATATTCAGGCAGTTCTGATGAAAATCTTGTTGGGGTGTCTCGGTTTTTGTAGACAGGTTGGAAAAAATCAATGGGCCCTGAAGGGAAACTACTTTAAATCCAATAGATTATTTTACTTAAAGGAAACATTCCTTTGTTTTTAAAAACAAACAAAACTGCATTCACAGATTTCTCGACATGCTTACCTAAACCGGGAATCGAACCAGCTAAAAATTCAAAAAATAAACACTCGCTATTTTATTCTACTAAGGGCCCATTGATTTTTTCCACCCTGTATACTAAAAATAATGTTGCATACTATCTGCGTGTTAAATCTTGATATCGCGATGTAGGCTTGAATAGTCCGCATGTGGCGTGATATATGCCGCCACAAGTTTATCATTTAATCTTACATAACATAATCAGCACATTACTGTCCCACTGCTAGACAAGAGCCTCTTCTCGTAATGAGACGGGTTTAGGCCTTAGTCCGCCACGCTGGCCTGGTGCGGGTTGGTGGACTACACACACCATCGAGAACTTTATGGTGCCCTTGTGGAGAAACTTGGTGTGGTGTTCCTCCAACCAAAGGGAGGATCCTCCAACCAGGCGAAGTCTTTTGCCTGGCGGGCTACTGCCCAACGGTTGTTTTTTTTTTTCTATTGGACTGCTGTAGGTCGTCCTAGGGGACGGTTTCTACGTAACCGGGCAGTTTGCCCAACGGTTGATGTTGGGAGGTTGTATATATACTATCTGCGTGTTAAATCTTGATTGCGCGATGTAGGATAGTTCGCATGTGGCGAGATAGATGCCGCCACACCCTCTCAGGTGTGCAGGTTTCCTCACGATGTTTTCCTTCACTGTTAACGCAAGTGATAATCAAATTATGACGCACACATGAATTTTAAAAGCCAAGGGCCGGTTCGAACTCGTTCTTTCCTGCATGAAAGGCAACCGTTCAAACGTTGGGCTATCACTGTTTTTAGGGTTCTTACCCAAAGGGTAAAACGGGACCCTGTTACTAAGACTCCGCTGTCCATCTGTCCGTCTGTCACCAGGCTGTATCTCATGAACCGTGATAGTTAGACAGTTGAAATTTTCACAGATGATGTATTTCTGTTGACGCTATAACAACAAATACTAAAAAACAGAATAAAATTAATATTTAAGGGGCTCCGATACAACAAACGTGATTTTTTTGCCGTTTTTATAGATAATGGCACGGAACCCTTCGTTCGCGAGTCCGACTCGCACTTGGCCGGTTTTTTATCATTCAATTATTATCCAAAAATATATTAGTTCAATTATCCACGCATTTACGTCGTCTAAATATGTAATGTACACACAATATGCTCTGTGTAAATTTTTTAGGTCGTAATGTCTTGACAAGCGTTTATTCGGAGCCCCTGTTCCGCTATGTCGCCACAGGGCCCATAATACATGGTATTTTACTTTGCTACTGCTTAGTGTTATGTTTACGTTTATTATAAGAGCCCTCTCGCCAATGCTAACATTTTTTGTTTTGTTTAATTCACACGGAGTTACTTTCGGAGGTTACATGCCTTTGGAGGAGCATTTCAGACGGAAAATGTTTAGAACAGTTTTTTTTTGTAGTGATTGTTTTATTTTCTTTTCTTGTTTATCGGTTCGATGTAATTGCGTTTTAATAACGCCATCAGAAGATTGTACAACAGCAAACTTACGCCTGACTCTTCTGAGATTACAGGGATGATAATAATATAATATATTGAGTTCTAATAATAATAAAATGATTCGGCAACCATTGTGCAAATAGTTGTAACGGCCAGTGGCTTAATGGCCAAGAGTCTTGACTAACTCATGAGCATGATGCTGTCGTAAGACAGCTGGATCAAGAAAGCGGTACTCCTTGACACGGCCCGCATAGTGAGGAGGTTCCTTTCTCTAGAGCCTTGACCACCGGCAGTTTGGACCCTGCTCTCGATGCCGATGGGAACGAGTTCGTGTAATTCATTCAAACCGTGTGATCACTTACTCTTGCACTTGCACTTGCTTTGTGACACTGATTGACCCTGTATAGGTTTTTTTCAAAAACAACAAAAAAGTGTTCAAAAAATGAACCATTGTAGGTATTCCGTATCTGAGCTCTTTTTAGCGTCTCTAGTTAACTAACTGCGTCGAGCGATATCGCGCTAGGTGCCCGTCACCTGTATCGCCGTGCCTTTATTCATTTATGCAAGGCATCCAAATTACCTATCACATAAAAAAAAATTGAGAAATAAATTTTGTTCTATTATTAATCAATCTAAATCCCGTGCGGGGTTAATCAATACCATTAATAGATCATGTGGTTTGAAGGAATTACACGAATGTTTACACCCTGTATATTGTTTTTTATTAGATGTGTATTTAACACGTTCACTGCGTTACGAGATCTAACGGATCTCGTACGAGTCTTCCACTCAGTGCGGCAGTGAAATTGTATGTCCATCCCGTTCTGGCAAATGAATTTTCTTTAGGTTATTTTTAAGTTAGAGTGAAATGCCTTAGCCTACCATTCATCAGTACCCTAATTGTAGTATTTTTATCAATAAAAACGTACGAGATCTTATAGGTCTTGTAGCGACCAGATAGAAAAAAAATGCATTTAGTGCGATACGAGACTCATTGGATCTCGTAAAAATTTCGTATGAAACCTGTTCATAAATCTATTAGTGTTGTGTCAACTTTTGAAGAGTAAAACTACTTTTACTTGCTATCATGGATAAAATAGCCGGAAAAGGTCACGAAGAATTTTAGAACTATCATTTTCCAATTGTGACGATAACGATATGACGAATAAATGTGATAATTCTCCAAAAACACAATGTCTATATCGAAAAGTATTGCAAAGTGTTTTAAGGGCCACTTGTGGAAATATTAGTACTAGCCCCAGTTCTGGACTCATTTATCAAGAACTTTCTAATGCAACATCACCTCCATGTCTGCAAAACAAACATGTGAGTTACTGCGATTCTCATTTATGAAACTACTATCATGTACTTAGTAGGTACCAGCAGCAACATTTACGATCATTCAGCAGAATCTGGAACAGCCAAAATAGTAAAAGATTGTCCAGATTTACTGGATGCAACGAAACGATGTGCTTAAGGTGTTTTAACGAAAAACATTAACCTTTTTAACATTTCGTATTTGTCAGTAATAAATGATCCATTTAATCATTCTCGACAACTCATTTTTTATCTAATCCCATCACTACTGTTTTATCGATATTTAGACACAAGTGCGTTACGCGATCTAAAACGTCTCGTAATTTTTTTACTTTCAGCGCGTTACGAGATCCTAACGGTCTCGCGATTTTGCTTTTGTGCTTTTGTTTCCATTTTTTCTTTGATCGTCGGGCGAGCTCACTTATATATTGACATATCTATCATCTACCGATAGAAGCAAAAAAAACTTAGTTTGAGGTATTTTCATAAAAATATTTTGAGTTTAAGGTGACAGTCCGTACGACATCTAGAGAATCTCGTCCCGTCATTAGGAGAAGACAATAACGAGTTCTTTTAGACCTCGTAACGCTACAGTGGCAGGTAGCATAAATCTGGACTCGCAGTGAACGTGTTAAAAATATAATTTGTAGATACCTAATGAATGTACGACGAATAAACGAAAAGTTAATTTAAACGTTTAAAATATGAATGAGTGCACTAGTATGGTATATTAATTGCTTATAACCATGGCCAAGATATTAGAGAATACGTTGTTCGTGATATATGGCTTAGCAACGTGTCGCCACTAATGCACTGCCGCAAACTTTAAGCCCAAGACAATATTCTCCTACGCTTATGTGTACCTACCTACCTAACTATGCAAATATGAGGATTGAGTAGTAGTATACATAATATAGTCTGAACTATACTCTGGCCTAAAGCAATTTAACCGGTTGCGTACCGCCCGTCATTCCAGGACGACACTTAATTGTCTTATCTATTGTGTCTATAATTACGGTGATTGAGAGTTTAATGATGATTCAGTCGAAAGACATCCACTGCTGGACATGGGCCTCCCCCAATAAGGGGGGTTTGTCATAATCGCCACGCTTGGCAGGCGGGTTGGCGAACGCAGTATGGTTGTTAAAATACTCAGAGAACGCTGCTGCCCATCCTCTAGTGAATCCCTTAGTCGCCTTTTACGACACCCATGAGAAAAGATGGGGTAGTACAGTCAGCATCAGAAGTCGATGAGCAACTCAGGTGTCCAAATAATTAAACACATTCAAGATACCAAAAACATCTATGCAACAAAACTGTTCAAATTGTTTTGAGCATCATAAACTCCAAATATATCTGAGCAGTCACAATGTCAAATATTTATTTACAAACTAAAAGTCTATGGTAAGTAAACAAGCTAAACATTCAAAGGTAACTAAGCAACATGTTATTCAGAAAGTCAGGATAGCAACGTAAAATGAATTGTATTTGATTGTGCTTAGAGTCGTAAATTAAAAGTTCAAAAATAGATACCATGTGTACTATTGTGTCAATACATCATTTTTTCTTTTTCTTCATATAGCTATATCCCTTTCATTTCGTGCGTGACGTCATTGACGTGTCTTTTGTTTATAATATAATCTGATAGTCAAGTTGTAGGAAAACATCGTAAGGAAATTGAAACGAGTATTTATTCCACGCGAAAGACATTAAATTCGCAACAATCAGTTTGAATGAAACTGAAATTTTTATTTGCTACATTTTCTAGTATATCTTCAGGAATTGAATTCGTATTAAATAGGTACCTACAAAATACCTCGGTTCATTTTAACTATGTTTCGGGTTGATAACCGTGTCCAAAAAAGTACAAAATCTGTTAAACGTCAATTTAATTACTCGGTTAAAAGATATCTAACGATGTAAAATCAGCCCGACTAAGCACGCACTGAGTGATAATATGATTTTACGCAAGCGGTTTTCACATGCTTCTTTTTCTATCGTGTCGGCACGAGGTATACAAGAATAGCTCATACCGTGGTGAAAAGATTAGCCAGTCAGCAAGGATGGTAGCGAGGCTGACTGCCCAGGGTGCGCCGGACGTACCGAAGTATCGAATAGAATCACTCGTGGAGGCCCTTTTCATGCACCCCTTTTTTCAAATGCTAAAAGCGGCTTATCTATGAACATGCACTGTAGCCTGATTTTAGTAGTCAGTTATCATCGAATCGCATCGAATATACCTTTAGCCAAAATCTAGCACGATACGTTTTAAAACAGTCACTTTAAAAAGAACCGCTAGTGCGTGCGCTGGTATAGAAAGCCATACGCGTTACATTTAGTGGCTCACCGCCTGCCTTTAATTGCAATGCCTGCCTACATTTTAATCTTAATAATGTCACAGGACACTGTACATCTTACAGCGATAACACACTGGCATGGCGGTCGAATCCATTTTGCTACAGAGAGACCCACTGGCAGTGCGAACAGTAGCATATACGTGCGTTCGGTTTTTTTGAAGCGCGAAATGTAATGCGCTTGAATGCGCGCATGCAAAAACTGTAAAAAAAAGTAATAACCGACTAAAAAAACATAAAACTAACAGTTTCAAAAGTCAGTGGCTACAATTTTTTTTCAGTGTAAAATTGCACCGTCTTCTGAAACTGTTAATTTTATCTTATGGTAATTATTTTACTCCTTTTAGTTTTTTTTTGTAGTCGGTTTTTACTTTTTTATAAGTTTATTTTTTATTGAATACGTTTTAGTGCCATAAATTAAACCCTCTCTCCTCCATACTCTCTCTCCCTCTCTCTTCATAACCCTTATTTTTGACTTTACCGTAGTCGGGTATAATAAGCCCTTTCATGCTATACCTTACACGATTTTTATGTCTATTTCTCAAGATTGATGATGATGATGAGATTTGATTATGTCAATTTCTATTTCTCATTCCATGTCGCACACTACTGTAATGGAATTGTCATGAATATTCATGATCTACTATTTTAAAAAGAGTATTCATGGAGTTTCTTGCCGGTTCTTCTCCATAGAACCTACCTTTGGAACCGTGCACCTAGTTTTGACGTTTTAAAAGTGCCTGTAATCTGGTCTATTTGAAATAAAAAACTTTGACTTTGACGATATAATTCAAACATTCCGGAAAATGGGGGGGGGGGGGGGGTTACGCACCCCCTAATTTTTTCCAGTAGTCAGTTACCAACAACACGTATAAACAAAGCAATATTAGTTATTTGAAAATTTTGCTTTGATCCGATGAGGAGTTCCGTTCCATATCTCTGAAGTTCATGGTCTAATCATAACAACATTTTTAGGGGACTAAACGAAAAGTACCTATACCTATACCCTCTCCAAGAAAAAAAGAATTTTTCAAATCGGTTAATAAATGACGGAGTTATGAGGTAACAAACATAAAAAAATACAACCGAATTGAGAACCTCCTCCTTTTTGAAGTCGGTTATAAACGAGCATAAACCAAGGTCTGTAACCGCCCTAAAACGTCTAGGTTTGTAACAGGCCTTAGTATCACTGAGCAATATATTGAGAAATGGTTATTGTTTACTTATTTTTGAACACTTTGGTTGCTTAGTTACATTTGACTACCTCAGTTGACAAGATGATTTGTTTGCATAGAAATATTTGAATTGCGAGTGTTCAGATGATTTTGATACATTGGATGCTAATAATAATTTGAACGCTATTGTTGTGCAGATGTTAATGTGTTTTTGAGAGTGTAGAATTATCTGAGTACCTGAATTGCTTCTATGTATCTGATGTTGACTGTACTATTCTTTACGGCCGGCACCTCACGGCTTTAAAAAAGCAATTTAATAAATGTGAACAATCTTTTGAATATTTATCTGATTAAAAATTAAAGTATTGTTTAAATCAAATCAATTTTAATTGTATTCTGTTCATAATTTGTGAAATCATGTGACTTCTTCTTAGTCTTTTTCCAACTACTTTGGGATCAATTCCAGTCTAAACAGATACGGCTGAATACCAGTATTTTATTCACACCGATAATTCAGCCCTCATCAAGCTGTCTCCCCCCCCTATGTCCACGCCAGCAACGCCCTAAGCCGAGGTCCGAGTCCCACTAGGGGTCGCCCTTAGTGCTGTTGTTGCAGGTAGTCATGATGTTAGTGTAGTACAAGTAGTTAGCTTAGGTTAAGTATTTTACTTCCCCCCCATTGGCTGGAGACCCTTCAGGTCTCGCCAATAACTGCCCGGTTACGTAGAAACCGTCCCCTAGGACGACCTACAGCAGTCCAATAGAAAAAAAATAAAACCTGTATTTTACACGGAGCGACTGCCATCAGATCTTCATAACCCAGTCACTGGGTAAGTGCCGATATTCTCAGGTTACCAGGACCAGTTGTCAGACTTTCGGGCTTCTGTTTACCCGTAACGACTGTCGTAGGTAATCGTGCGAAACCCGGGACCCACGGTTTTAACTTGCTCTTCGAGTCACGGAGGGGTCTCGATGTGTAACGAGCGGTCACTCATCCACAAACTGACCGCGGAAAGCGCAGCTTAACCTCGCAAATCGTATGATCCGCGCGATTGTTAATTAGCCATGAGACCCTCGTGATGTGAAATCATTTGAATATTGCTAAATATCAAAAATAAGGCGATTAACACACGGCACCTCGCACCGCCGCGGTAGGCGGTGAAGCGGATCTCTAGTTGCATTGGTCTCTAAGAAATCCGTCGACGCCTAAGACACGTACACAGCCCTACCACGTGGTCGGGGATGTGGTCGGGGAGATCCGCTTCACCGCCTACCGCGGCGGTGCGCGGTGCCGTGTATTAATCGCCTAAACGCATTTTTTTTGTATACCTTTTTATGAAATTGGTTTGGGCCAAACTTTACTTCTTGATACACATTTCCTTTTGCTGGTATCGAACTTCTATACGTACCTTCACAAAATACCTAATCTACATTTTGTTAATTTTTAATCATAATTGTACAATTTTACGACAAACGTAAAAAATGCAAGACCCAAATAACGTTGCTTTATCGAAACTTTTATTGCAAATTGATATATATGTTACCGGCCAAACCCGATTTCAGGACAAACTAGTTTTGCCTAGGCTAAACTAGTTCTTCCTATACGCGATAGGAGTAACTAGTATAGCCTAGACCAAACTAATTTGGCCCAAGCCCGATAGGATAAACCAGTTTAGCCTAGGCTAAACTAGTTGATCCTGATATAAATACGCACACTTTAGGATAAACTGGTATGGCCTAGTCTAAACATTATAGTATATCTAGAAAGTCAAAATAAATAGATAAACTGAACGAAATACTCCGTAATTGGAAAAATAATCATTTTTATTAAAACCATAATGATTCGTCGTTAAAAGTTATGGATAATTGGTAATACAAACAATCATACTATAACAAATAATAAGTGTTTTTTTAATAGAAGCAATAATCATATCTCAATTATTAAAATTCTTATTTATTTTTACATGGTTTGCTTTGGTGGCACTTAGAATTGCAGAGTATCTTCTTGCACTAGCATCTGTTTGTGGAACAGTTTTTGTTGCAGCTGCATCTTAGTAGGCGTTTCGGCCGCTGAGTTTCGTCCGATCCGGCCGAAACAGCCATTTCATTATTATTAATATTTTTGAGTGGTGTTTCGGACGAATTCTTTTTTAAAGGCAGAGTAACGTCAGAAACATAATCAAATAATACCTATTTTACTTTGTGGCCATGGATAAATCGAAATGTACAATCAAATAAAAAAAGTCTTATTTTTTTACTGAATCCTTATTATGTGGTTAAGATTCGATCACTAAGGCAAAGGGAAAGAAAAAAAAAATTTTTTTTTGGCACTTGTTCCCCTGTGGTGTAAATCTATCTATACCAGTAGCAGATCATGCAGTTTTAAGGAATTACACGAATTCGTTAACACCCTGTATAAGACTGATTATTGTTGTTTTCATTTATAATTCTTATTTTTAATTCATTTATAAGACTAATTGTTGTAGTTTACATTTATAATTCATAATGTACGCTTTTTAATTGATATATAAGACTGATTATTGTTGTTTACATTTATAATTCTTATTGTACGCTTTTTATTTGATATTTAAAGACTGATTATTGTGATTTATCATGTTTACTGTTGATTGTTGTAATTGTATATTAAACTTTATCTTTGTCCAACAATTCCCTGACTTTTACTTCAATAATATAACCCTGCCTAAGATTTTTCATTCTGGCCGTACAAAATTTGCTTCAAAAAAAGTATCGTCCGAAACGCCACTCAAAAATATTAATAATAATTAAATGGGTGTTTCGGCCGGATCGGACGAAACTCAGCGGCCGAAACGCCTACTAAGCCCATCTCACAAAACCTTGGCCTGATCCAACTGAATGTTTTGTAGCTGCAGTCCTTAACGATACTTCAGAGCCTTGGTTTACATCTGCTACCTCTAAAAAACTTTGATTGCAAAAGCCGAATTCTGATCTGAAAAAATAAATAAAAACATATTAACTACTTTAGAATATCATGAATGCTCCAGAAAGATAGATAAGTAATTAATTAAGAAAAAATAAAACCTGCAATATAGTTTCCAAAGTACACCATGTTTGATGCCAACTTTGTAAAAACCTTCGTCATTTTTCTGAAGAATAACTCCAATGATGTTTCTGAGATCACCTTTGCCTTCGTCAAATGACATGTATGCTCAATTACTTTCGACTCTGCAAAATTTTTTTGTTTAGACTGCTTAGACTATACCAGTTTATCCTAGAGTGTGCGTATTTATATCAGGATCAACTAGTTTGGCCTAGCCTGAACTGGTCTATCCTATCGGGCTTAGGACAAATTAGTTTGGACTGGCCTAAACTGGTTTATCCTATCGGGCTTGGGCCAAATTAGTTTGGACTAGGTTATACTAGTTACTCCTATCGCGTATAGGAAGAACTAGTTTAGCCTAGGCAAAACTAGTTTGTCCTGAAATCGGGTTTGGCCGGTAACATATACACAATACGAAATGAAATAGAAACAGCCGCTTTGGCATACTTATTGTAAAAATGGAAGCAGAAATCATAAAACAACATCGTCATCATGAAAGATTAGACAGAAAGACAAATGGCAGTAGGTACCTACGGGCATAACACATTGTACACACTGTATTGTTCTCAAAGAGACGAGAATGTTCTTTTTTTCTGTGTGCTTTTTTTTTTTTCTTTTTTTATCGCTCCATTTGCGCCAAGCTTGGCTTGTCTCTGCATCCCAGCGTTCCCTATGGGGCGTAATTAGGGTAGACCACACGACTAATTGAATAAAAACATTGCATAATTAACGAAGGGAGCAATGCCGCTGCTACCGTTTGTACACCTTGGGTTCAAAGGGTGTTCAAAACTTTGTCTTTCCGTTAACAACTTCAATTTAATATAAATGACGGAATATTGTGTTCGTAGGTATATAGCCAGCAACGGTGCTTTTGTTATCTTTGAAATTATTTGCTGTGTATTTTCACCAATGTGCAATAGAGTACATAATAGTAGAATACATTGATTTTAATTCGTAAATTGAAAATCAAGCAAGTACTATCACATTTTCATGAAATGCAAAAATAATATTTGTTATTTTGCTATTTAGTTTGTGTTTCGGTATCTGCCGTTTGCAGTAAGTAATTTGACATCGTAACAATAATTTTTCGCAGAAGCGTATATCACAATATTTCATTGAAACAGGTTAATAATAAGCTTGTTGTAATAAAACACCACCGAACCACACTTTATGAAGTAATAAAATCCAGCGGCGTGGTTTAAAGTTCACGGAGGCGGTCGTAATGAATTAAAATACTTTGGGCACAGGTCGTTTACGGAAAGTTGATGTGCTTATACAAATGCCCTGCCCAAAACAGGACCCCCTGTAATCATACATTTAATGGTTTCCATAATGACCTCGTAAAGTAGTAACTGCCACAAGCCGTTTCATAAATACTGAACTTTGAGTATGAAACTTTGAATTTTTCTCCCAAATTAAAATTTATTATGCACTTATTTGACGTGGAACACGCACGAATAAAGGGTTCACGGAAGCTTAATTGAATTATTGAATATTATAACATATCATCAAAAACTATTCCCGAACTCCGATAGAGTGCCTAAGCCAGTTAATAAAACTAAAATTTGCCTCGTTTCGAAATATTTTATGGAACAATGTACGTAATAAAATCGACTGGTAAAATGTTTGAACATCCCTCTTCTCATACTCCGTAGTGAATAAAATTCAACGGGAAATTATTATTCTGTTACATGAAATAAACACATATTTTGTTCCAACAGTATGCTTACAATTTGTTTGATGTGCAAACTGCGCTATTATCAGGAAATTTTATATTTTGCAAAAGTTTATTTCATAAATGCGGTGAAAATAGAACTCGTTACCAACTATACAGTTCTAGGTTCAATTGTCAGGTTAGATCAATATCTTTTATTTAATGTATCTCTGTTCACGGCTCATCTTCCGTGCGGAAGATGTCCGGTCCTTTGGAAGGCATACGGGGGACACAGGTCCAACGCGCAAAGGACCCTTTGAGAACTTTAATCTAAAATGGGATGAGGCACGAACCGGGGACTATCCACGGTTGCATTGGAGTACAGTTATGGACCGTCTCAGGCGGGTGCAAAACTATTGTAAAATATGGTAATAAAAATATCTGGTCTATGGGAAGGGGCGTTTAGTGTAACGGTTAACCTCTATTGCCGGAAGAAAACGGCGTCTGCCTTTCAAGTTTAAATTTGAAATGTGTTGGCAGACGGTGACTCGCCAGCTCAAGATCAATATTATTGTTTAGTTTAGTAATAATTAATAAGTAGTAAATCTTATGTGACTTTAAGATTTTATAGACGATGGCAGACTTCGTATGACGTTAGAGAAAACCATGATTTTTTTGACATTATGAACATGAAAAGAAAATAAAAAAAAAACCGACCTCTACTTCAATTTGACGAAAGAGCTCGTACCTGACAATATGAAGCTGAGTAAATAGAATCACTACCCACGTATCAATTCACATCAGACTAGGGTACCGCGATGGATTAGTGACCCTTTCTACGACGATGAATAATTAATGCGAGATAAAAAAATATGTAAATAAACGAAAAAAAACAATTAAAATACCGGATAGGAGGCGCGATCGTTGACAGTTAACACAATTCGTACATTACCGCAGTCCAGCCTCTGCTATTTAGATTAATAAAATCCTGACAGAATCAGTACGACGCGACCCTTTAATCCATTTATCTTGTAAAGTCACCTTTTGTACCCGTTTCCCATTTTAAATCTATATACTGATATAAGATTTTTTGGGATCTACCGAAACATCAGCATTCGAAAGCCTTTTTTGTTTAAAAAAGGATACGTCAATTACTTGAATTAAGAATACGTGACACGAAAACGAAATGGGCTTTGAAACAATGTATTGATAAATGAACAGTATTTGCGTACGAAATACAATACCTTTCGTATCATTGTATTTTACAAACAAAAATCAATGTTTGAATTTATGTTTATTGCGTTCACGTTGTGTGATACTGGCAATTAAAGGATTCGTATTTCCATTTGCAATCTGGCCAAGTAAGGCGAGAAACGTGGGAAATAGAATGAGGTCAATACAAAGGTATTGATAGGTGCACAAACTATTTGTACTTTGTCAACTTATATACTTAAGCTCAAATTATTACGCTATAAAATCTTTAACAGGTATTAATACTGTTCAGAGAAATAAAATCCGTTTTATGGATTAACTGCACTTTAATTTTCCATTTCAGTTGTTTCCAGAGCTGATCGATACGGATGTTCGGAAAACACGATGGTCAGAGCAAAAGTAAATAAAAACGTAGGTTTTCTAGACCGATCCCGAAATACTGTGATGTGATTACGTTGTTTTTAAAACGGATGCCGCGGCTCAATATTAGCATTTTTATACATTTCTAGAACTCTGTAATTACTAAGCCATTTTTGAGCTCATAATGTTCCTAAAGGGTTGTTTAATAACGGATACAATGTAAGCTGTTCCATACACTGAGCTCCCGCATAACGAGTACAATTATTCCAAAGATTTTACGATAATACCATTTGTTCATCTCATCCCCTCTGAAGGGAAAATAAACAAGGAAAACTGGCTTGGCAATAATTTTTAGCTTGTTAATTTATAGTCTTAAAGACGGCCCGGCTTCCTTAGAATAAAAGTGTTTTATGTGGAAAACATCTTCTGGCATTCCCATTATTCGTGGTATTGTGTGTAAATACTCTTACATTTAAACGTTGTTTTCAAATATTGTTTCTAACTCTGTCATCTAAGAAGAATAAAATGCAAAATATTACAGAATATACCTCTTTACTATTCAATTCGTGAAACAAATCTCGTCGGCTGGAGAAATCGGTGTTGTCTCACGTCAAACCCATATATTCCAAAGGTAGGTCTTACACGTGTTGACCTGGAATCCAGACTTAAGTAAATATTAAACACCGAGCCTTCAGTTTACAAACGTCCTAAATAAATTCATAAGGATAAGATACAACTAATACAATAACTTCTCCTTTTACAGTTGGACGATCTTGCCGTGATTCCACCAGAAAGTTTCAGTATATAAACGTTCTCGATTCATTGACTCAGAAATCTGTTTTCCGTTAGTGGACCACCCTTGTACTCACTGCTTTGTTTACCCTGATGGAGGAATGTTGTGACTATGTAATGGTGTTCTGGGTAAAGGCGTTATTAAATTATATGCAATGATGTCAGGCGGAAATTGTTCATTGTCAGTGACTTCACGCTTCTGATTATATTAAACAGAGAGTATTTTTGTTTCGCAAACAAATTAGATATTTCGTGTTAAATGTTGTTGTAGATAAGGAAAATTTGGTTACAGGAAAATTATTTGAAATTGTGCTGTAATTTTTTTTTTTTTGTTTGACGGGATGTAATAAATTTACTTTACCTACAAGAAAAAAATAAGATTGGAGATTCACTATGTATGATTCACATATACTATCTATAAATAAAATATACTATTCAATAGCGTTAATGTTATTAAAAAATAATGGCTTCTAGGAAAGTTTAACCCCCGTTAACTTTGGTATCAATGTTTAGTGTTCCATACTAACATTGGCAAATTGGAAAACTTATAAAGTGACTTTCATTTAATACGTGTTAGAAGAATTTTACGTAAAATTTAAACATGTGATCACTTGAGGTTTGGAGTTATTTTCTGGTACTGGGCGTGAGGAGAATAGTTTCTATAAAGTTTAATACTTATTTAATTTTACGTAAGCTTTCTTCAAACTTAAATAAACTTGAAAAATCGCTAATAAATATTAGAAAACTCTAAAAGTTTTTTTATGTATTACTAGGCCTGCGTTTGGCCGCCATCTCGCCTGATGTTAAGCGATGATGCGGTCTACGATGGAGCATGCTTGCCCAGAAGAAACCGATTCACTCGTGACTTGAAGACACTTAGATTGTAGCTGTCGAGGAACACCCACTCGGGCAGCGCATTCCACTGTTTGGCGGTTTTCAAAATGAAAGTGGAATCAAAGCGCTTCGTTCGGGTTTTTGGTATATCAACCATGAACCGATGGCGCTTTTTCATGCTTCTGGCCTTCCGATAGAAAAAAGGGCAGGGGATTATTAAATCATGCAGATCTGAAGCACACTCTCCGAAATGTGTCCGATAAAATCCGATAGACTCGCAACTTTGCGCCGATGCTCAAGACTTTGGAGCTTGGTCTGAACAAGGGAGTCATTGCTGATGAGCTTCTTGGCACGCTTCTCAATGGACTCCAACGCCTCAAGCTGGTATTTGGTTGAGCCATCCCAAAGGTGCGAGCAGTACTCCATGCACGAACGAACCTGTGCTTTGTATAGTTGAAGCAACTGTGACCGATGTGAAGTACCACCGCACCTTCGAGAGGACACCCAGCTTTTTAGCAGCCAATTGAGCTTTGGACTCAATATTTGGAATAATATCAGTATCAATACAGAAAAGAAGTTAAAAATCATTTATTAAAAATGTTGAGAAAAAATTAAGATTACATTACCTAACTTACTCTACAATAAACCATGTAGCCAACTTAAGTTGCACCACACCTTTATGCCTTTATCTATTGAAGAAGTTTCATTTAAAATGGTCATGTAGCAGGGGATTACTTTGACGTATACGGCACGGAACACTCATCATGCAAGGCTCGACTCGCACTTGGCCAGTTTTTATTTAATCCTTTTAGACTGCCATCAATTTCCTGCCAAGTCTTTAAATAAAGTGGATAACTTTAACTAAAACAAGGGAATTTATGGTGAAGCAAGCTTTCTGATTGTTATGGTTAATCAAATTTTGGCACAAAAGAGTTTAGAAATAGACTAAAGTCAGTTGGAAAATGTTTTGCTTCGTATCTCGTTGATTACTTCCGAACTAGCGATAGAACGGGGCAACTCTGGAAATGTACACCGCTAAGTTTTGCCGTGTTACATCGGTTCCGAGCATGTAAGAGTAGTTCCCGAACTCCTTTCAACGTATAGCTTAACGCGATGAATACATAATATGTATAAGCTGCATGAAATGTCAGCTATCCAAGTTGAAATTCTTAATGAAACTTGAAAGTTAGGAAGAATAGTTTCACAGAACTATTACCGATAAATTTATGACCAGGAATACGATTTCGAACCTTTGCTTGCGGTCACGCAGAGTTGCCCGTGGGAAATTAAGGTACGATGGATACAGATCGTAGGCGGGTCAGAATAAGGTAGTGTACGCATTCTTTCGTACACCGTTAACTGTATTGAAATACGGTTGACCTGTGTGTTTCGGATCTCAGTTTCGGAATATTGACACTATCGACACGTCTATGTGTTTTGGTGCGAAATTGAGGTAACATGAGAACGAAAATGGTATAGCGACGTAAACGCAATGGATCGAAATACGGTAGTTGCTTTGATAACTATATAGATGAGAATGTGTCTGAATGGTTGTTCAATGGCCTGAATTATTTCTAAAGTTTTTAGGACGGCTTGTGTGTGGCTGCATAAGTGATACATTATAGGGCCGGATTTAGGAGAGAGCAATTAGGCTTTAATCCAGTGGCCTCCACATGAGGTCTAAATTTTTTCTATGACACCATGTCGCCTTCTGTTATGCAATACAATATTTTAGTTAATTAATTCCGCCAAACTAACGTAAAAAACGTTGCATGTTGCATTTTTTGGTGATGCTGCATACTGCAACCAAACTTGCGATCTAGTTTGGCGGAATTAAAACTTAATCCCTGTTGTATTTGCATATTTGTATGTCATGAATTTCCGCAAAATAACGCGTGTTTCCATTATTTAATATAATCGCCTGTCAAAGTTGTACTACAGAGTACTAGTATAGATAGTGAGAGCTGGAGTTCACAGAAATTATTGATGGTTTTTCGACGAAAAAATCCCGCAATGTTTCATTCACCTAATAACATTAATCATTTGTGTATATTTCTTGTATTTTACGAGAACTTCAATTGTTCGTTAACACCATTTTTTTACTTGGAATAAATTATTGAAAAACTGTGGAATGTTTTTTTTTTTGGTTTCAAAAATTATTGGGGCCTTAGTTTCTTCATCGCCCCAGGGCCTCTAAACCTTTAAGTCCGGCCCTGATAACTACAAAAATTAAAGAAACAATAATAAAATGAAGAAAGAGAACTCGATATAATTATGAATACTTTTCATAAATATTTCAAAGTGGATGTACTTATTTAGTTCGATCTATTTCTGGTTTTCTTTCATTAACATCTCGTCTTGTTGACAAAGTTGTTTCTAAATATAACGAAACACTTTCATCCTTTATATTAAAAGAGGCCATTGAGACCGAAATAAACTTGTTCTGTTATTTTTTATCTCATTGAATATCTTATGAAAGGCTGAACCGTTATCTTTCCCTGCAAATATAACTTTTAGTCTCGAATCAAAAATCAAGTGGATCGGAACAGTAGCTGCCGTGTTTAGTTTGTGAAACAAAAATAAAATATGATTTTTCATGAGCTCCAGTGGTCACGCACAGCTTTGGGCGTTTCTTTTTATTACTCAAGAAAATTCCTGTTCCTTTTATGTTAACTGGTGCTTTATCGTGTTGCATGCCACTGAACCACCCTGGTGGGGCTTTAATAACAGCGTTTTGGAACTTCCGTGGTTGTACAGTAATGTGGCATTCACCACCGTTAGTGGGATTTACCGAAAAATTGAATTATGATAAATATGAAAAGAAAAACAATATTCACAAAAGTAGGAAATTATTGTAATCGACTCATGT
This sequence comes from Amphipyra tragopoginis, assembly GCA_905220435.1. NCBI lineage: Eukaryota > Metazoa > Arthropoda > Insecta > Lepidoptera > Noctuidae > Amphipyra > Amphipyra tragopoginis. The sequence continues at coordinate 17,658,714 of HG991997.1, forward strand.
AGAAGTTTATTCATGAGTAATTTGAATTGAAAAGAAATAAAACATACTTCAGTAACTTCGGTTCAAAGTCTATTAAATAGGTATTATCTGAGGTGTAAGTGTAAATGATTCTGTTAATCTCTTTTTAAATACGCTTATTTCATTACTGCCTATTGTAAAAGCTTAAACATATAATATTTATTAAACTGCGCGATTCAAATGTAATTCATTTAACTTCATTAAACTACGTTTAAAACATTTAATCTTTCGTTTTACTTTTTGTCAATTAACAGGCGATGTTAGGGCGTATGCACACGGCGTTGTTTCCAAGTGTCCTTTTAAATCCATACTTAAAACTTAGGGTTCCGTACCTAGGATACCTTTCGTATCGTATTTTGATACGGAACCCTGAAACCGTGATGACATTTTTATGTTTGGAGAGTGGTGCGTCGACGGCGCGTAGAAAAAGGGTCGTGTTCATAGGCCTTTAATGTTAAGACAGTATTCAAGCCGGTTAACAGTTTTATTCAGTGTCCATGATATTTGTTTTAATTTTCGATCTATTTGGCTCTACTGATTGTGTTTCTTCATCCAAGACTGAGCAAGCTTTTTTTTTAGGCGGTTGTTGCACAAAAGTGATCCTAATAATGTTATTAACTTATCTCAAACATAACACCTAAGTAAATTTCCATGTAAACCAACGTCGTATGGGCTTAAACCGCTCTAGGTTGCTAAACATATTCCCGGTCTAAGGGCCACACGATTACAATTACTCTCGTCGGGAAGGGCGGTACATATTTATTTGTCAGCAAAATCGCGCTTGCCCATTAGGGCTGGGGAAATCGTAAGCACGCAATAAGGACTTTTTGGAAGTTGCCTCCATACTTCGGAGTGCCCGACGCCTAATGTTTATTTCATACGATACCTCTGAATGAATTTTAGACGTCACTTGTTTTTTGTTTTTCTGAGGGCATATGGAAATAAAAGGATATTAGGAAAATAATGTTAATGAGCTGTAATGCGTTCAAAGTTCATTATTTTTGTTTTATTACATTAAAATCACTTGTCCATTACAAATATAAGGCATCTAATTCTGCGAAATGAGGCCGCTTCTTGTTATACGACAAAGTGCTACTCGTATTAAAATTTGTTTATTTATAAATAAACTAAGGCCCGTATAATTAGCTCCCATTTGAGAGACACCTTTTAAGTGTAGTTTCTACATAACTTGAGAAGTATTTAAAGAAAAAAATGTTTTGAAATGTATATAATTCTATTTAATGGTAGCTGCATTTGGAAGATCGAAGAAATGGGAGCTGTTTATTAATACAAGCCTAAATTAAACACAAAAACCTTTTCTGTTGTGTGACCTTCTTTCCTGAAAACTTACTATCTTGGGTGGTACTTCGACAACAACTAAGTAAAGTATATTATATTAAACGCAAAAGTGGTCCACTAACAATCTCAGTACGACAATAGAGCCTTTCATAATGTTGTCATAATAATGTATCGAAATACTTTAGAAGTAGAGTACAATATGGGTAACAATAAAATAGTTTCTTTATTGTGGCGGCAGGTGAACCTCGGGGGAAATTAACGATAGATTGCAACGTCAAAAACTTGATCACATATTGTACTCGATTTCCTTCAAGTATTGCTCGACGTTGGGTCGACGCACGTATTATATTACTTTCACTACCTATAATCATGATTTCTATGAACAGACACGTTAAGTTACGCGCACACTATCGCGTGTAACAAAGGCTAATCCCTATTTTGTTCAGCACGAACTACGTGCGTTAGGTGCGAACATTGTAAACGACAAACAAATATAACACCGGCCGAACAGCGATAAATAGTTAGGCCTTTTTTTCTAAAGGTTCGAATGAATTGTTTGACAAAAATGTAGATCTCGATTTTAGTTCACGACACAAAAATGGTACACACGAACGAACAAAGTCGTCACGTATCATGCAACATAATAGTTCAACCCGGTCGTGTGTGCCCATCCTTTTTGTTAGATCTCCGAACGTTTCGAGCATCCGCCTGATTTGCGGGGGAATCAACTTTATTTATGTGCAGACCTTATTTACTGATAATCTTGGTTTTATTACGAGGGTAACTGTGCCTACTCATGAATACTACTAAAAGTTACGGTTTGCAAACAAAGCACTAGTTGAGGCAGAATAGGACCATCCGTTTTTGTCGGCAATAGATTTTGTTTTTTCTACTTCAAAAGATATTTGTTTAAGATTCTTACGCGATACAATAAAACTCCTTTTTTATTGACCTTCATTAGACGTTTTAGTGTGTAGGTATCTAATATACAAGTTTAGTTTTAGTATACACTAAACCAGAGACTAGTTTGTTTAGAATCACTAGGAGAATCGATTGGCATAGTTTTTATACCACGTTAAATCTTGCATTTTTTTTTCCATAAATTTCAGTTTTGTTTCAGTAGGTTTCTATGCATAACAGTGGACGGGAATAGACACCTTGAGGCTTAAGACGGTCTGCTCTGTCAGTTTTCGTGTATTAGATAACCTCTGCATAGCACATCTCAGGCATTTTCGGCGAGGAAGCGACTAACCATCGGCTGTTTTCTCGCTTACGAAACGTACAATAGATATGCATTCCGTGTAAACAAAAGAGACGCATATATTAATAGTTGATCGCTGACTGTTAAGGGTTGGACCTCATCTGGCAGCACGGAATCGCCTTTTTCCGTCGCCCTTTCTCTTTCTGTCGCTTAGAACTGCCATCCGACCATTGCATTTTGTCCGTGATGCCGATCGCCTCGAGGATTCCGCCGCGTGCTATCGCATTATGCTTTCTGTCTCGGTCTAGCAAATGGCAGTTCTAAGCGACAGAAAGAGAAAGGGCGACGGAAAAAGGCGATTCCGTGCTGCCAGATGAGGTCCAACCCTTACACTGCCGGCGAGGACTCGCTCCACTAGTTTGTCGCTGAGCGGCAAGAGCTATCAGAGATAATACTTGCTCAGCGATGCTCGTTTGGCGGTCAGAACTCACGCCGAGAGACCAACCGGCGGTCATTTGCGAGTGGTGAGAGTAATCGCTTGTCGCACTCGCACACTCGCTTCTCGCTGCTCGCCAACTCGTTTCTAGTTTCTAGCTCTACTCGCTTCTCCCTCATCGTCGGCGGTGGGACAAGTGCCTTAGCTTGATTAAAAATGAAAAAATAAAAATCATTTTTTTCTTGCGGTTGAGTCAAGTAATCGTATCTAGAACGCATAATAAGGATTCAATGAAAAATAAGCAAACATTTTGTTTCAAAAAAGTTATCTTTATCTGAGTGAACATTTCGATGCCATGCAAAAATGAATGAAAGCACGGCGACATAGCTGGCGGGCACGACTAGCACGATATCGCTCTTTGCAGTCAGTTAACTCGGGGTTCTAAAATGACTCAGAAATAGAAAATCAAGTTTTGATCATGTTTTTTCAATTGACTTAAAAAACAAAAAAAAACATTTCCGCTTAATCTGTATCATCAGTAGATTGTCACGCGGTTTGAAGGAATTACACGAATTCGTTTACAGCCTATATATCTACATACACCTACATACGAGTACATACGTGCGTAGACATGTTTTTTACATTGTGAATTTTTATGTCCAAATTCTTTCGGCAACATAATCGCGATATAACCGCCAAGGCCTAGGAAAATAATGGTTGGACTAACTATATTCGCAAGTTCCACGCAATGAGCCCATCTCTCGTTTTACCTGATGAAATATGTAGGTTAAATTTACGACTTACGCAACTCGTAATAAAAAACGTCCATTGCGAAAATATTTTGTTAAAACTTTTGTATTACCATACGTACTTTGGGTAAGTTCCTTATAACATTTTCTTGTTCTATATGTAGTTTTATTTAGGGCACTTTATATTCTTTGGAAGAATTACAAGGATATTTTATATAGTTGCACACACATTCGGCGCACCCTGGGCAGTCAGTCTCGTGGCCAACTTTGCTGACTATCAAATCTTTTCGCCACACGAGGGACGAAGATAGTGTTGTCACATGAATAAATAAACCGAGCAGAATGAAAGCTTCATACTAAACGCCGTGTGTAGGTACACTACTACACGCACAGCTTATGTGTGCGTGACTGTCACCGACAAGGCGCGCGGGGAGTGCGCCGGCGCGGCGCCCGCTCGGGTAAAAACCGGATTGAGGCGGCTCAGTAAGCGGACAAAGTTAAGGGGTGTCACAGCGGCAGCGGTAGCGGTAGCGTTACGAGACGCGGACGTTTTATTTTAATTGTTTCTAAAGATTCCAAACTGTTGTACTGTGTGTATGTGTACAAATAATGGTAGGAAAAACAAGGAGACTTCTTATTTTGTATATCCAAAGGATCTTGTCAGTTAATTATATCTACTTATCCTACACATGTTTAATGCTTATTACAGAATATTTAGTTACGAGTAGATAAAATCCAAAATAACTAAGATGACGATAAGGCTTTCCCATAAGAATGATTATTTGTAAGTAATTATGTTGGCGTATTATTTGTTTTAGTAGGTTTGTAGAATAGTACCAAAGTATTTGTAGGTCGTCTTAGTAAGATTTCAGTTGGCCTTTTCTATTAGATAGGTAGGTACTTAACTTACGGTCGTGAAATAGTAGACAGCCCTTTGAAAGTAGGTAAGAATTTTGAACTCTGTTAGGAAGCTTTCATTCTGTTCGGTTTATTTATTCATGTGGTGTTGTTCCGCGAATAGAAATTAAAATGCGCGTAACCTCGGATTTAATTACTCAATGAAGACATAATTTTTGCATTTATTTCATTCTTCCTGCTACTTTTGTCTTCAAGTGCTAGATTTTTTCGCTTTAATCTCATAAATTGTATACACCGTGGGCCCGAGGTACCCGAAAGATTTTAACCATGTCTTTCTGATGGTATTATGAGTCAAATGTTATATCAACAAAAGTCCAATAAAGACAATTTTTTTTTTGTTTTTCCTTTCTTTATAAATAAATTAACTTTAGTACTTCCTTGTAAACAATACCTTAGGTTGAACTGGCAACATTTATAAATTATCGTGTGAGTGGATAAGAAACTTCTCACTTCACAACACTCCCCGACAAATAAGACATTGGTATGACAAAAGTCGCAACGCCACGTTCATAGAACTTGTTACCATCGATATTTTCCGATTTGTGAATTTCCGTAAATAAAGAATATTTCGGAAATTAAACAAACTATATACTAGTTTTTCTTCTCCAATTAGGCATCGGAATCGATGGATAAAATCTTTCGGGTATCTCGGGCCCACGGTGTATATTTTTCGTAATATAAAAAAGATTTTCTTTACACCATATTCGCTTCAGCGAATTGTTTGCTGGTGGCGGAAAGATAAATTAATACATCTTGTTCCTACGTGCACTGTGCAGCAATAAGATGTTGCATACAAGTAATATTTGCTGCAGCAGTGCCATGAGCAAAATTAGTTTGAAAGCGTCTTACTTGTAACAACTATCCTCAAAGAGAACAACCGAGGTACTTGTACAAAGTAGCTAAAGCTGTCTCTTCGCGCCGTAAGACGTTATAAAGGAATTATACAACATATAACATACAGAACAATATCTATCTACCTACATAAATAAAATAAAAAGTCCCGACTGACTGACTGACTCATCAACGCCCAGCCCAAACCCTTGGACCTAGAAAGCTGAAATTTTGCACAAAGGTTCCCTTTATAATGTAGACAAGAAGTAAGGAAGGATTTTTCGAAATTCAACCCCTAATGGAGTTAAATAGAGGATGAAAGTTTGTATGGAAAATCGTCAAAATTTCACGCAAGCGAAGCTGCGGGCAAAAACTAGTTTATTATATTTAACAATTGAAGGTCACACTGTAATATCGGTAAATTTCGTAAAACCGATCACGACTTGGTGGTGTGCGACTTAAAAACCACGAATGTTTATTAGAACTGCAGTAAAAATGATCTTTATGCTGACCCAATAAGTGTGAGTGGCGCAAAAATGAGCGACTGCCATTGGTTGTTTGATCAGGTATTTTATATTGACGTAACTTTTTATTTGTATTATACCATACGCCATTCGATAACTTTATTCACGTAGTAACGTTTCACGTTCAAAAACTTAACAAGATCGCTGTCAGTCCCGAGATAAATTATTTATAAATTAGGCTACACGAATAGAACGCTCGAAACTTTCAAAAGCAAATATGTTAACACTACATTGATAGGACATTTATTATCATGATTGCAGACCCTTCAGTTCAGAAAAACATAACATAACACCACGCCTGTATTGCCCGACCGGCTGGGCAAGAGGTGTATTTTGCCGTTATGTTTAACGCGGCGTCATACGTGAGTGATCTACAAGCAAACGCGAAGCGGCGCGGCGCGACGCGGTGCGACGCGAAAACAACAAACAGTCGATAGGTCTATTGAAGTATCAAAAACGCACGTGGAGTGCAGTGCGGCACGGCGCGAAGCGAAGCGAACGCGATCAGTTAGTTGGCTTGACATTTGCGCGCGAACTGGATGCGGTGCCGTACAGTGCTACTGAACGGTGGCGGCACGCGGCGGGCGGTTCGCGAGCTTGTAGGACAAAGCCGCCGCTTCGCACCGCATCGCATTAAATTCGCGTGTCACCGTATCGGATTGCTTTGTAATGGCGTTCGCTTTGAATCGCCTACGTAGGACGCCGCGTTTAAGGTCATGGCACACTATACCGGCACCGCAACAGCACCGCTCCAACCCAGAAATTAACTTGTTATTCAAATTAGAGCATTAAATCGTGTGTCGTATAATATATTTCATAATGTCAATATGAAAAAGCCAACGGCGGGCAGTCAGCGCGCTTGCCGCTACCATACTACTCGACTCACAGACAGCGCGCTGCAAGCGAGCGGACCGCATGCTTACAGCGTGCAAACTGCGTGCTTACGGCGCGCCGACTGCGTGCTTACGGCACGCCGACTCCGAGTCGCCAGCGAATGCAAGTCCTAGGTGTGTTCAATCACAAATGCCATATAACAATTGTGTTCGCGGTGACGCGTGGATTGCGAGCTTGCACCTCGCAGACGACGCGTTGTTAGCGCGCTGGCGGCTACCCGTAGCCTAAATTCGAGGCGACGACGTGCTGCAGCTGTGCAGCTGCTGTACCGGTCTACTGTCCATTTTATAGGCGGCAAGCCTATTGCCATCAACCGGGATAAATCCACAAATTCCACACGGAAAAACCCAATATCACTTTGCCCGACCTGGGGATCATCGACCCAGGACCTCACGCTCAGCTGTCGCGGTTGCGACCCCTAGACCAACGAGGAAGTCATAAAAACAATTATCCAAAACTCATCAAAGACCTAGCTAGTTTCTAAGTGATATGTCTTACGTTAGAGGTTAAACAGTCATTATTCCACTTACAACCAGAAACTAACTACATAAAAGAATAGTTTTTGGCTTTGTACATAGTTAATGCTCGAACAGTTTCTTTAATCAAAGGTACTCGTCCGATATCGCATGGAAACGTTAGAACAAGGAAGAAGTTTTCACTTTTGAAGAAGTTTCCCTGTATCTACTTCAAGTTTCTCAAGTCCTGGTGCACTTCGTCCAATGCATTTTAACATATTACCATTGACATTAATGTATGTGAAATACGCCCAGAGCCAAGTTCACGAAGCTTGTATGTAGTTTTAGAACTGTTAGTTATTTACTTAAGTAGTGCTTTTAAGGGAACGAGGAAAGGCAATTACCTTCACACTGGGTAATTACAATTACGACGGTGTTTCGCTGCATAATGCTGTCGCTTCGTACAGTGCACTGATCCTGTAACATTATTTAACGCCTCGCTCATTGGTTTACTTGGTCCTGAATGAGTTTCATGATCTATTCATTCCAAACTGTTCTACCTAGCCTGTTCCCAAGTATGTTGGGGTCAGATTCTAGTCTAACTAGATGCGGCTGAATACCAGTATTTTACATGAATAGAATAGAATAGAAAGATGTTTATTTCCTTGGTTCAATATGTTACATTATGTCCTCAGGTCGCTGGTGTCTTCGACCTGTGGATGTGTCAGCTACTTATAGTCTACCTATGTTTGTCTGAAAGAGATCTATATAAGTGTCGTGTAGTGTGTGCTGTGAGCTAGTTAGTGTATACAGAATTTTATATAAATTTATAATGTTCTTATATATTGCCCTATCTTAGAGGAGCTCGTGGCTAAATAATTACAGCCGCATAGACCGATCTTCCGGGTTAAGCCACGCTTGCCGAGGTTGGTCTGTGGATCGGTGACCATTTACCATAGCGAGTTTCCTCCGTGCCTCGGAAAGCACGTAAAGCCGTTGGTCCCGGCTGTCATTTGTAGATCTTTGACAGTCGTTACTGTTGGTCAGAAGCCAGAAAGTCTGACAACCAGTCTTACCAAGAGTATCGTATTACCCAGTTACTGGGTTGTGGAGGTCTGATAGGCAGTCGCTCCATGTAAAATACTGATATTCAGCTGCATCCGGTTCGACTGGAAGCCGACCCCAACATAGTTGGGAAAAGGCTAGGTAGATGATGATATTGCCCTATCTTATTTACAGCTAATTACAATTTATGCATGGAGTTTATATTACATGGAGCGACTCCGCAGCCCAGTTACTAGGCAATGCCGATATCCTTAGGTTAAACCGGTTATACGACTTTCGGCTTCTTCATTACCCGTAACTTCTGTCACAGGTATTCGTACGACACCCGGAGCCGACGGCTTAACGTGCTGTCCGAAACACGGAGGGGTCTCGATGAGCAATGACGGTCACCCATCCACGGACTGACCGCGGCAAGTGCAGCTTAACCTTGTACATCTTATGATCCGCGCGGTTTTTAATTGGCCACGAGCCCCTCATTCATTCTAAAGGTTTACTATTTATAATCTTCTTTTATTTTACTTTGTAGTTTCTTTCTTGAATGTGAATGGTGTTGTGGAATACTGTAAGTTCTCTAAAGCAAAAAACACGTGTTTTTTTCTTTCGATGTCGATGTAAACACGAATTAAAACTTCGTTTCTGGAAAATACCTATTTTTCGATGATTTTATATCATAGATGAAAATCTGGCTTCGCTAGGATCCCCTAGTAGCGCATTATATCTGTTGCAAAACAAAAAAAAAATGCTTTATGAATAAAAAAGTGAACGCATGCACGATCAGTTTCACATGGTTTTATTTTAAAAGCAATATGATGAAAATTCTGGTTTTACAAATGCATTCATTCTTCTCTAAAAAAATGTTCAATCTCAATTGTCCTGTTTCTAATAAGTATCAATAAAATTTTCGGACCAACTGAGTTATAATAGAAGTAATATTAGAAAACGCAAAAATATTTTCCTATTCCTTACCATTATTTTTAAATTTTACTTTTTTATTTAGGTACACACAATATTTACATAATTGCGAATAGAGGTACTTATAGACAAAAAAAGAAAAATATATCTTAATAAAACTATAAACTAAAATAGGGCATCAAAATATTCCTCCGCATCGCTGTCTACTGGCAAATACCCAGAAGGCTGGCAGCATTGCCACGTTGTATGGCAAAGCTAATCCAGTAGAGACCAGCCTTTGGGTCACGGGAAGTGTCGACCAGCTGCCTTGCAACCTCTCTGTATAAAAGTTGGGCACTTTCCATCTTAAGTTTTCACTCTATATTGCATGACCTTTTATTGCTGCAATGGTGCTCTTTGCGGATGATAGCACAGTAATAATAAAATGTGACAAAGAAAATACATACGAAAATGAAATCAATCAAACATTAAATACCATAATTCAATGGCTAACCAAAAACAATCTTAAAATAAATATGAACAAGACAAAAATAATACGCTTTCACCAAAGAACACAACCCAAAAGTATAAATATCAATTACCAAGGCAAAATAGTACACTCCGTAACAAATACTAAGTTTCTAGGAATCAATATTGATAATAAGCTATCGTGGAAAATGCATCTAGAACATGTCTGTAAAAAACTTAATCAATCCTCATTTGCTCTCTACAAACTCTCGAAAATTGTCAACAAAGAAGCCGTATTAACTGCCTATCACGGGTTTGTTGCACCTACTCTAAGATACGGTGTGATATTTTGGGGTAACTCGGTCGATAAGGAAATCATATTTAAAGCTCAAAAGAAGTGCATCAGAGCAATCTGCAACCTTGACAGCACTACCAGTTGTCAACCACACTTTCAGAACTTAAAAATTCTGACACTGCCTTCGCTATATATTTATGAGCTAAATTTATTTGTTAAGTCTAATCCAAAATATCATAAGACTATGGTTAAAAGCGCATATAGACAATTACGTAACAAAAAAAGATTAGAAATAGAAATACCATATGGAAAAACAGCATTAGTCAATAAAAGTGTTCTTTGTATGGCATCATTGATATACAACAAACTGCCTGATGATGTCAAAATGTTACCTATTCCGCAGTTCAAGTCTAAACTACATAAGTTTTTAACCAATAAGTGTTATTATAAAAATAAAATAAAATAAAAATGTTTATTTCATCAACTTAAAAGTGGTACAATTGCTGGGTTTGGAATCACCTTTTAAGCAAATATTTGCTTGTGTTAGGTGATTCCGCTCTTCCAAGTTACTTTAACAATGCTTAAGTAAGTGAGATAAACAATAATTTTGAAATTAACCTAAGCATGCAAATAATTAGTTAAGAATATGCACTTTGATACATTTACAATGCGCACAAGGAGTTTAGTGACAAAGTATGAAGGACATCAGGAGTGACTGATCTATGCCAATGATTAAGTAAGAAGGTGAGCGCGTATGTGAGTGTGTGTGTGTGTGTGTGTGAGTGGGTGTGTGTGTGAGTGTGTGTGTGTGTGTGGGGGGGTGTGAATGAGTGTGGGAGATTATAATATTAAACAGTACTTGGAGGATTCAAATATTTCAATTTAATAATATCTATCGTAATCTAATATACCTAAATATATTGTAATATGTAATAACAGTAATGGATTTAATTGTAAAATTATATTATGTGACATGACTATATTTGACTTGTGCATAATAATAATTTTTGACATTTTGTTATTATTATTTTTGACATTTTCTAACATTACTTTTTTCTTTTTTGTAATTGAATTTAAAATTTCATTGTTTGGTACCTAATATATGAATTTGCACACCTCAATAGGTTATAATACAGTGCACCTCCTACATTTTTATAACACCTTTTATACATGTATTATGCAAATAAATGATTTGATTTGATTTGATTTGCGATACTTTATAAGGAAGGCCATTCTAAGCTGTGGAAGTCTGCTGAAAGATATAAAAGATAAATTAACAAGCTCCATAGCGTAAGCATAAATAGCATTATTGGCCCATAACTGTCTCATTGCTGCACTGCAGACACAGGCCTCTTCTCAGAACGAGGAGGGTTAAGCCTTAGTTCACCACGCTGGCCTGGTGTGGGTTGGCGGACAACACATATAGTCGCGGATTTGAAATTTTTACCACCCTAAGGTCTATAATTGCTTGCACATTACTTTTTCATAAGGTCACTCGGTCGCTCGCAAAGAATTGACAGGGCAAAGATATTTTCTTCTTAATTGACATAAAGAGGTTAATTTAAAATGGCAATATACTAGTTAGCATAGAAAAAGAAATCAAACTATTTAGTAAATTCAATCAAGTTCGCTCTATACAACTTTTGACTAGACCTACCTAGACTACCTAAAAAGGAGTTCATAACATCAAAAAGTGGTTAATAGCCTTTTTGCTAGAATCGACGCTTCACAATTTTAAAAACTTATACCTACTTATATTAGTTGTTATGACATCTTGAACCTTGCGCACAGTGTGAGAAGGAATCGAATTTGAAATCTGTTAAACATTTCGAGTTCGCGGCTGTACGTGCCAGCGAGAACCTTTTGGAGCACTTTCAAGTGTGCAGCAGATATCCTGATGATGTTTTCCTTGACCGTTAACGCAAGTGGTAATCAAATTCTGATCCACACGTAAATTCGAAAAGTCAGAGGTGCGGGCCGGGATCGAACTCCTGTAAAGGCAAGCGTTCAACCGCTACGCGATCACTGCGTCCTCGTCTGCTGTCGTTTAAATTGCGGCTTTATATTTTTTATGCCGTTGTTTATTTTACAATGCGGTCTGGCTGCAGCCGTGTTTCCACTAATGAGCCAATGTGCAGTTCCCATGCTTACATTGGCTCGTTGAATTATCTTTTTTGCATTATAAAAGATTTAAGTTAGTGCGTTGTGATACTTATGATTATGGCCATATACAAGCTTAGTATATATGTCGTAGTCGGATTGTATAATCCGCCATATTACATTACGGCTAGCCGTTATCAAAAACAGGGCCGTTTTGAAATGCGGCGGTTCAACGATTAGCCAGATTGTCATTGCGATACGTTCTTCAATAAGGCGGGCCACGTTTAGCCGCATCGTACTACTACTTATATTGTAGGGTTGTTTGGGTTTCCAAAGGAGTGTCAACAGAGCCCCGCTATGCGGGGCTCCTATTTCTGTCTGCAGGGTTTAAAGTAACCTAACACGAAGTGGATGACGGGGGCTTCGTTCACTCGCTTCGCTCGCTCACTCTAGCCCCCGTCATCCCCTTCGAACCTAACCTATCCGTGTCGGGGTAAGGAAATGTATATTTTCGCCCACTCAGTACTCAACGGAATTGTTGTTGTTATGTCAAGCAGCGCCACGAGTGTTAAGAATCGGAACTAAAACCTGTCAAAGAGGCGGCTAATGTCTCGCTGTATTACATTATAGCTAGCCGTGTTGAATAACGTATAGCGGCGAATACATTTCGGCGGTTTTTAATTAGCTGCATTCAATCCGGCTAATCGTTGAACCGCCGCATTTCAAAACGGCCCTGTTTTTGATAACGGCTAGCCGTAATGTAATACGGCGAATTATGCAATCCGACTGCCATATATACAAAACCTGAAACTAATTTGTTCAGAATCACTAGGAAAATCGATTGACATACTCGTATTTTTTAATATAGGATTTTTTTTTCATAACTTTCTGTTTTGTTTCCGTAGGTTTCTACCCATAACAGTTGACGAGAATAGACACCTTGAGGCTTGAGATGGTCCGCTCGGTCAATTTCCGTGTATTAGACAACCCCTGCATAGCACACCGCAGGCATTTCACACTTTACTAGGGAACTTAACGCGATATAAACTACGGTGTAACTTGGAAATTTATTTAAAAAAAACACATATTAGGCAGTTCTGATGAAAATCTTGTTGGGGTGTCTCGGTTTTTGTATATACTAAAAATAACGTTGTATATCCGACAGATTTAGCGTCAGTACATTCTCAATGCGCGTTCGAGTGTCGCCACTTCATTTGCGAATACAAATGCAATTTTGTGCACACCATAAATTCGATTCGATTCGGCAATTCGAGCCTATGCGTGGCGACAAGGTCATGCGCTCGGTGCATATCCCTCGATATACGGATATAACGTCATAACCACGAGGTTATGATGTTATGAATGAGACGCAGTGTTTTTTATGTTATGGTGCTTGTTTTGTATTGTTTCTAGTTTGATTTTCAGATTTGAAATTAGGATTCCAGCTCCCTTATTCAGAACAATTCAACTAACTAGTTGTTGACAATTTTGCTGACGAGGAGCTCGTGGCTAAATAATTACAGCCGCATAGACCGATCTTCCGGGTTAAGCCACGCTTGCCGAGGTTGGTCTGTGGATGGGTGACCATTTACCATAGCGAGTTTCCTCCGTGCCTCGGAAAGCACGTAAAGCCGTTGGTCCCGGCTGTCATTTGTAGATCTTTGACAGTCGTTACTGTTGGTCAGAAGCCAGAAAGGCTGACAACCAGTCTTACCAAGAGTATCGTATTACCCAGTTACTGGGTTGTGGAGGTCTGATAGGCAGTCGCTCCATGTAAAATACTGATATTCAGCTGCATCCGGTTCGACTGGAAGCCGACCCCAACATAGTTGGGAAAAGGCTAGACAGATGAGTTGTTGACAATTAAGTTTGTTATTTCTTTTTCTCCCGTTTTGTATGCGAACAGGAGACGAAACAAGATAAGAAGCCGAATCGGTCGACAACTGCTTACCAAAAAGGTTCTGAATCGGAGGGCTGGTCAGCTTTTGTGATTCGATTTGTTATTGTCAGGTTAATATCATCGATAAATAAATAAATGTTTTTATAGCGTATAAAACATGCATTGATGACCTAAAAAACACTTTATGCACATTTGCGACACACAAAATATTTAACGAGAAATACATAAATTCGCTTGAATTGTATCACATTCCAATTATTGTCCGACAAAAAAAAAACTGACATTTACACAATGTTTACCCAGAAAATACAAACCACTACAGAAGGAAATCAATGTACAAATAAAAATACACAGCAACCCTTCGTGGAACAAAACTGTATGTATTTGTTATATCCACCATAAATACTGGTCGTGGAGTATAAAAATAAAATAAATTCATCGGTTTTGTTCTCGTAAGGTGTAACGGCAGCATAAAAATGCGGTTGACTTGTAATTGGGTTATGATCGGGCGGTGGTCAGGGCAGGCTCAAGGGACAGTCCTTTATTACCCTGGATATATTTTCAGCCCGTTACAGACGTGGACCCAACGAGTATTTTGTGAGAATGTGCCTTAACGTCCTTTCTTTTGGCGTACGGTCTCAGATGTTTTGTGACAAACAAATGTAGGGTATCTTACTTAAGATCTTTGGACATGATGACTTTTGAATTTGGGGACTGTGCGACTTTATCTGGCCCGATGTGTGTAGGGCCGATAAGATATGCGGGTAAGATAATTTTGTTTTTGGCGGTTGAAATTGGTAAAAGATGATAGTTGCTATTGTTAAAGTTAAGTTAAAGATAAGATTTTAAAAGAGTAACCATGGAGTTTCTTGCCGGCTCCTTTCCTTAGGAAACGACTAATTGGAACCGTGTACCTAAATTCGACTTTTCATAAGCGCCTGTAATGGTTTACGTGAAATAAAAACTTTTGATTTTGTTGATGAAGGTTTTTATGTTGATTAACAAATTTTCATCCTACACCGTGTAGGGTCACTTTTTCATCATCATCCTTATACGTCATTTCACTTCTTTTTATTTATATTAAACCTTTTTTATCACAGGCTACATTGTTTTTGAACATCTTATAATCGAAATTGGAAAAGCACTCGATCGAAAGAAAAGAAGGAAAGTTTTTTTGGTCATCATTCTAGAGGGGGCCATGAAAGTGAGCGGACGAAGAGAATAATTAAAACTAAAAGGTGGATTGCGATTTTAAAGAAAAAGATGAAGGAAAAAAAAAATGTTTAATATAAATAAAAAGAAGGATATAAAGAATAAGAAGATGAAATATAAATAATAATATAAATAAAGAATAAGAGGATGATGATGAAAAAGTGATCCTACAAACGCCATCTTAATAGTAGAAGTCACTCAAAGTTCATAGTCTGACTAGTAGCAGATTCAAAAACTCTTTCCAAAAAGAAAAAGAAAATTCATATCGCTAGCTTCTATTTCTCAGTTATCTTTACCTACTAATAAGGCCAGTTATTATCCTCACGTTCCATAACCCGTCAAATGCATACGGCGCTCCGCAACTATTAATAACAGCTTTAATAATACCCATTACAAAACGGTTACGTTACAATGCTCGAATGTACCAAGCATAAGCTCGGACCTGTATTTTTATCGATTTCTCATGTTGCGTTAAAAGGGCTCATTTGGTTTTATTGTATGAAATGGATGGAAGTATAATTTGCATTGAGCCTGTGGTCACGCACATCGGGGGCGTTTCCTTTTTTTATTGTTCGGGTTCTTAGGCTTTCGTCGTGGCTTTAATGCGGGGGGTGGTCCGACCCACCTGGATAGAGTTGCGAACGGTTAAAAGCTGTCAACTATGTATTGGTACTTTGTTTCAGTGAAGGGTAGGTATTATTTTTAATTGCTTCATTTTGAAACCACTCTACTTTAGGTCACAGCAGTGCAATTTTGTAAGAATCTCACCTCGATCGCGACTTTCAATTAGACATTTGTCGTGACACAGTGTGGATAACAAAACTATGCGTTATTGATTATACTGTCGATTATCTGTGTGTCATTTGCTTCTATTATCCATACTGTGACATTATGGATATCGAGCTAACCGACGATATTGAGTTTCTTACAGAATGACACTACAGTTCGCGCAAAAAATTGGTCAGTGAATTTCGTAATATTTTTCAGTGTTACAAAGCTTAACGGTTTAATTAAGTTTTAGAGTGTAGCATAGTGTATACAGCTGAATATAGCGAGGAGGCACAGACGCCGGGAGACATCGGTATAATTACCACTTCAGGCAGGCGCATTGGTAATAATTGTTCTGAGATCTTATTCTTACACACAATGCTTAGTACCTATGGGGAGAGGTATCTCCCAGTCTGTCCCAGTCAGTAGTCTCAGCCAGGTAGCAGTCAAGTTGTAGAAATGTAATCACATAAAAAAGCTTTAAGCCTAACACAGATACAGGTGATTGTTATTCGAAGAGATATACTTTCTCAATGTTTTAAGATTTAATAAAAAAAAACTATAAAGATATGACTCGGATAAGGACTGCCTCGTTGTTCTAGTGATCGCAAGCGCGACTGCTGAGCGTGAGGTCCTAGGTTCGATCCCCAGGTCGGGCAAAGTTTAATTGGGTTTTTCCGTGTGGAATTTCTCAGTAGCAGCCCGTTGTCTGGATTTGTGCCCAGTTGATAGCTATAGGCTCGTCCCCTATTACATGGGACTTAACATAAGGGCAAAATGAGGGTGATACACTTCTGCTCCACCCTTCGGGAAATGCAGGCGTGATGTTATTATGTTCATAGAAATATGAATAGAAAAAGTAGGTAATGGAATGTAATAAAAAACTAAAGAAACAGTTAAAAACAGCAAATACATAATGAACAACCAGCAAAAACTACACAAGCTAAAGATTATTTAACAATAAACAAGCATAATAATTTCCAATTGACATTAGCCAGCTATTGGCAGTAGACCAAACAACTACCAGCAAAATCTTCTCGCCTATGGCGTCACGACCTAAAATTTCCTGTACAAATACTCTGTGCCTCATTATTTAAGGATTATGATAAACAATATCACTATGTAAGCAAAGAACGGTGAATCCATAATATGACGTATATTTAATACAGGCAATAAGACATTATATTTCAGCATAGCTACTTATTATCGAGGGTGAGCTTACTAACATGGACATCACGATTCTGAAGGAAAAACTTCGGATAAGTATTGAAGAAAGAAGCCTCATTAGACGGTGGATGAGGAAAAAAATATTTGTGACAGGAAATGTCGTTATTACACTCTCAAAGATTGCTCCTAATTTATATCTACTCTGTGACAGATGAGGGGTTGAAAGTAGAAAAAGGGGTGAAAATTTAAGAGTTGAATTTGCGGGAAAATGTTATCATTATTAGGGCGTCCCACTGCTGATTATAGGCCTCCTTCGGCCTTATTCGCAGGAGCGCCTTTTAAACGTAATTTAAAGACAGAACAAAGTAAAAGGCCAGATTAAAAAAGCTCTATCATGTAAAAACTATAGGGTGTAAATCGCGTGATCTACTAGTGACACAGATCGACCAAGAACAGGTTTTTTTCAGTTTCAGCAATAAAATTTTTTCATAACAATAACCTAATTTTCTGTTTCTGAGTCATTTTAGCACCCCAAGTTAACTGACTGCACGCAGCAATATCGCGCTAGTCGTGCCTGCCAGCTGTGTCGCCGTGCATTCATTCATTTATGCGTGGCATCGAAATGTTCTATCGCATAAAATATTTTTTTTGCAAAAAATATGTTTGCTTATTTTTTTATTGAAACCTTATGAGGTGGTTTAGATACGATGATTTAACGCTACAGCAAGAAAAAAAAGCTTTTTTTAAATCTAGCTAAATCCCGTGCGTATATTATTGATAGATCATGTGGTTTGAAGGAATTACACGAATTCGTTTATACCCTGCATATTTTATACGGTTTGAAAGAGAGTTCGTTTCTATGGGCCTTAAGGACCCCTCTAATGAGACTACTAGACTACTCTCGGAAAGCGGATTAGTGATCGTAGTTCCTATGTTATTATTATGTAAGCATGCCTATTTTTGGGAAATAGCGAGGGGTTGGTGTAAACTCGAAATAAGACGTAGTGGCAATCTTCTTACGGTTACTAGTAACTTGTGTAACCACGGACCGAGCCTAGTGTTTTTATGAAATTTTACATAAAATTTTATCTTTATTTTCTAAATATTATTACTTATTAATATCTATATAGGGTGTGCCAAAACTCAACGTCAAGCCGGGAACAAAATAATGATGACTGAACAGTTTTTTAATTGATCTCACCTTGTTTTTTAGAAAAAAATAGATTAATGAGGTATATACTTAAAGGCATTTGGTTATCCTTATCAAAAGCAGCCACCGTACTATGCGTGGGTTTGCGGGCGAGGAGAAGCAAATTAAAGTCTTTGATATCAATTACAAGTCGTACTTTGACAAACACAAATAAAATGATGCACAAAGATAGACGACGTTCCACCGAGTACGTGGGGCGCGAGCGCACATGCATCCAATCCCAATCACTTTTGTTATCTTAATCATGATCACCATTAATAATCAACACCGGGGTTTTGCTCGATAGCTCTGACGTTATCTGTCTAGCTTTTCGCGGGCCGCCTCCCCAGTCCTCGGTGTTACGTCAAATCGACATTGACCGCTGTCATCTGGTAGATGTCATTCGTCCAGGAATCAATTAAGTTTGGCGTCGTCAAGCCAATTCTCTCGACGCGCCGTCATACTTATAATTTTATTCATAGTAACTTTGTAACTGCAAAATCTTTATTTTTTTCTGAACAGTCATAAAATATATATACACTTGGGAGCAAAGAAATCGAGCCACTCCGTTTTTCATGTGTCCTGGTTATTAGTTTTTTTTTCATGAATTATATACTTCAAAATATAAAAAAACTACTCTCATTGTAAAGGTTATCAAATAACCTTTTATGCGATATATGTTTAGAATTGATCTGTTCCATAATACCAAAAATAATAACAATTATACCTACGTGAAAATTTGAAGTGGCTCGATTTATTTGCTCCCAAGTATATATTTTGTTGTTCTCGG
Source organism: Amphipyra tragopoginis (assembly GCA_905220435.1). Taxonomy (NCBI): domain Eukaryota; kingdom Metazoa; phylum Arthropoda; class Insecta; order Lepidoptera; family Noctuidae; genus Amphipyra; species Amphipyra tragopoginis. The sequence continues at coordinate 17,677,884 of HG991997.1, forward strand.
TTTGACGTTGAGTTTTGGGACAGCCTGTATATTTAACATTCATTTAGATAGGATTGAAATGAAATAATATTGCAATAATGTTTAAAGTTCAAAAGTAGAGCTTTCAGCTGAAAACTAGGTCACGTTCTAACTCGAGCACGAACTGATATGTGTCAAAAATAATAATCAACTGTAAATATTTTCTAACCACCGATGTTATCAATGAATATAAATATATTTAGTATTGGGCAAACATTTTAGATAAAATATGTACGTGTTTTCGGTAAAAGTAAGCCAACTCGATAGATAACTGTACAGCCTGTACAAATGTGTACTTTTTATGTAATAAGTTGGCAAGCAGGTTTTTTTTTAAATTAAATCTTGCCACACACTTGGATTTCTCCTGTATCGTGGGTGCGTTTACAGACACAAATCTCACATACACAAACGCCCAGACCCGAAACAAATATCTGTAGGCCATACAAAATTTTTGTTCCGTGTGGGAATCGAACCCACGACTCGTAGCGCAGAAGCCAATCGCTCAGCCACTGCACCAAACGTGTCGTCGGATGATGAAAAGTGATCACTGCAGCCTAACTTACAACACCGAAAGTATTTCTGATGCGTTGCCAACCTAAGAGACAAAATTGGAAAGTCTCATGTGCTTGCAATTTCACCTTCATCCATACCCTTCAAACTGGAACACAGCATCGCTTCTGCAGAAATACTTATGTTGGTAGTACTTCCCCAGACGATTTTTTTCACAAGAAGCTCCGCTTCTCAGCTAAATTCTAAACTAAAAACTTGTTGCGTGGTTCGTCATTTCAGCTCGCAAACAGCCACCAGCTGAATACCTAGCTCCTCGTAGACCTTTTTGCCGGGAACTACACGGTTGTTCAATCAGCTGTGGTGCCCAGACAAGTTCCTCTAAGACCTCCGTTCCTCTTGGGGGTATCGTAAAAGGAGACTTAGATAATACTATTATCAAGACGAGTAGGCTAGACGAGTACATGAAAAAAAACTCTATCAACTACAGTACTACTACACTCGGGAGCAATGAATTCGGGTCACCAACATAAAGGATGATGGGCACAAATGTATGGAGTCTGGTACTGGGTCCAATCGGAATGATCGATACACCGTTGGAAAGGTATTTTTGTGTAGATTAAGAATAACCATGGCGCTAGTCCCGATTCACTGTCCGATCGAAGTAATCCTGCTTGAAAGTTATTTATTTTTGTTACATCCTATTAAGTACACATACTTTTATTATCATTTTTCTCCATTTTGGCATGGTATTACAATAATAATTATTAATATTTTTCATTATCTATGTAAATAAAACAAGTTCGAAGTAAGTTTCATCGTTTATTGTATGTAAGTATACAGTGTGTAGACGAGTGTGTAAAAGACCCGCATAGCCGAAATCTACGCACTCTGTACATCAAACTAAATTACATTGACCAAAAATAATTGCTGGGAAACGACTTTTATTTTTAGACATAAGAAAACGCGTCCGATTTTTTTAATAGATAGATCATCCTTAACTGAAAAATACTAAACCAAATTTGTTGTGATTTTCATCCGTTAACTGAATTTTATTTAGCTCAAAATCAGTGCAAATATCATCAAAATCGGTCAAGCGAAACCGGCGATATGATTTTTTAAAATTCTATTTCGAACTGAATATCCAGTATCTTCTGAAGACTATATTTCAAAACGGACAATTGATACGGGTTTGTTGCCATGGTAGTTTTTGTACTCTTGAAAAGAGCTATCCAACGATGGTAAATTCATTTTGATTGGACATGAGTACCAAAACGCCCATCCTCCGTTTAATATCTCGGCAACTAAGAAAGACAGCATAACAAAATGAAAAAAAACTATTTAAAGCTACTCAAATAAAATTAATAGAATTTAAGGGGCTCATGGCTAATTAACAACCACGCGGCCATTATGATTTGCAAGGTTAAGCTGCGCTTGCCGCGGTCAGTCTGTGGATGGGTGACCATTCGTTACTCATCGAGACCTCTCCGTGCCTACGTGTGGAGAGCACGTTAAACCGTCGTTCCCGGGTGTCATACGAATACATATGACAGCCGGTCTAACCTTAGGATGTCGGCATTGCCTAGTAACTGGGTTGCGGAAGTTCGATGGCAGTCGCTCCGTGTAAAGTACGCAGCCGCATTTGGTTAGACTGAAAGCTGCCCCAAAATAGTTGGGAAAAGGCTAGGACTAAATTAAATTAATAAATTTCTTAGAAAGAAAGAAAGAAAGATTTATTTGCACAGAATACAGGTGGTGCCAGATATTACAATGGCGGATAGTTCAAACTATATTCTGCCTGTATTAGGCAAACAAATATATGTAATTATACTATAAAAAATATGCTATTATATTACTTACAAATGTCAATTTATATTATTATTTAGCAATTTTTTTTTATTATTATTTTATTAAATTATTTTAAATTTTACAAATAATCAGATTCAATAGTTTTATGTCGCATAAACTCTACTATGGTATAAAAGCACTTATCTACTAGCCACTTTCTCAACTTAATTTTAAAATATTTAAATGGAAGTTCCCTGAGGCTCTTAGGCAATTTGTTAAATAGTCTATAACTTTTTTTTAACAACCTGTCATTCTTAGTTTTTGAGATATTAATGTTTATGTTGGTGACCCGGATTCGTTGCTCTCGAGTATACACTCGGTCAGGTTAATATTAGCTACTAACAAGCAAATACTAGCTTTTTATTAGCCAATATTAACCTGGAAATTTTTGCTTTAACGTAGTCGATTCCACCTATACCTTTCTGTACAGAGCCTTTTTACGTTCAGCTTCAATTATCAGTAGAACTAATGTGGAGCCTGTTTTGGCAAGAGTCCCAAAATTCATGGCAGGCACCGCAGTCACCCCGCGTGAAAAATTCCTTTAAAAATCTCAGTATTTTACAACATGGAACACTTCTCACATGAAATATGTGGTCTGTTTTGCTATTTTTATCGGCTATTTAAACTACAGAAGTATCTAATAGAGAATCAGGTTCTAAATATCTACTTAATAAAAACTATAACAATGACTGATTGACAGACAAAGCACAGATTAAATCGATGGGTCTTGAAGCATGAAATTTTGCACAAGAATTTATTATATAATGCAGGTGAGAACTAAGAACGGATTTTTGAAAATTTATGTCTTAAGGGGATGAAAGTTTGTACTGAAGTTCCTATTTTTTTAAGTAAGAAAATCTATCGGGCACACGGTTAGTTTAAATAATTTAAAATTATAAAAACAAAAACATTAAATCATTAACAATAATATATAAATGTTATATTTATTTATACCGTTTTCATATCCTTGTGTCATTGAAATGTCAAGTGCTTTAAAGGTTCTTTAATTCTCATTATTTCCTTTTCATTTTCATTTTATATATCCATATCTATAAAAGGAGAAGCTGACTGACTGACTGACTGATCTATCAACGCACAGCCTAAACCGCTGGGGTTAGAAACTTGAAATTTTGACAGTAGGTTCCTTTTATTACGTAGGCATCCACTAAGAAGGGATTTTTCGAAATTCGTCACTTAACGGGTTCAAAATTTCACGCAAGCGAAGCTGCGGGCGAAAGCTAGTATTTTATAATGTAACGCGAAAGCTCACAAAATAATAAACATACTTATTCGTTAACGTAATATTACTAGTCAAAACAAGAAGATTATGACTCATCATTAATGAACTTTGTACTTTCTTAGCTTCTAACCAAATTACCAACAAAAAATATATTTAGACGTTATAACTCCCACAAAGCAGAGCCGTGTTAAGCTGATTACTGCTCGCTGACCTTTTAAATACAAGCTTAACATCGAAATCTGACCTGAACGAAAATTAATAAGGTAGATAATTATTACTTGGCCTATGACAAAATTACTGCGAAGGAAAGAAAAAGTCAAATTATGTTAAATACCCGAACGCTCGAAGAATTTCTTATAATTGCCCCTCAAACGAGTCTTTCAATTGGTAAACGAAAATTGTCATTTGTTTAATCAAAGTAAAAAGATTTTCGTGTAACGATTTTGTAGCTGTTTATTTGTAGTATTATTAAATAAGTTTCAGTTTTGTAACCCATTGATCTTAAGTAAAATAACATAATAATAAATTAGCCATACAGGTACAAACATAATCTGTGGATCGATAGGGTCTTAAATTGCAAAGTCTGATAGAAAACACTGCTATGCATAATTGCAATGATTAAAATTAATGCATACAGCTTAACGGCTCCAAATTATTTATCTCACAATGTAACCACTCGAAAATACGCTCAACCCGCAAGAAAAAATAAACATGACCGTACTCCCATACACATATAATTCAATTTTACAGTTCCCATTTTAACAGCAATCGGGGCGCAAAACAAACGCAGTAAAAGTCGTTATGATCATATCGCATCGCAGATTTTTGTACCGGCAACACAGTTGGCAGAGGCTTGCTTTATTATATAACGAGACAACCCCGATTGTTTCGCTCAGAGGAATTATACGAATGTTTTAAATATCTCTCACGGCACTCGTGTACGTTATGTTCGTGTTGAAACGCGTCAAGGCACCCAGGGAGCATTATTTCAAAGAGTTTGTGAACAGGGTTGTAAACCACTAACGACTGCCCGACCGCGATAATGAATTCACTCTACACTCCAAACGCCACCGCACATTTGAATCTAACGAGGAGCTCAAAATATTTAGGAAATATGCGTAGTTATATTTCACTAGAAAACTACGACCCAAATGGTACCCAACAAATTAGTTTGTAAACATCACACTATACGCATTATGTTTGTTACATGCCAGCTTTATATAACAGGCCTACGTTTCCAGTAAAGCTAGGTAATAGTTACATTTTTTTTCTGTTTTTTTTTTTCCATTTTCGGTGGGTATAAATATTTTGTACCCTTTATAGTTTTTCCAAGAAACTAAACAAACATTGATCGTAAATCGTAACTTTTAGTGGATACTGAAATCCACGTACAAATTCTCTACTAAAAGGAATGTATTACGATTTAAGGACAAAGAAACCTGAAAGAGAACTACCCATGTTTGTCGTTTGTCCGTTCCCTGCAGGGGACCCGAATCCATCACTGCATCTCCTGCTGAGGTCATTTATTATAATATCATACATAGATAATACAGTAAAAAGAATAACACCGCTCGTGGGTGCCGTAAAAATATGTTATTATTCTCATGTACCTAGTAAAACTAGGTCATAACACTAATACTGGGTGTAAGGGATAGTGTACCGAAAACTGAAACAGTGAATTCAGCCCATTATTCTGAAACGAAAATTAGTGGTTTTTTCTGTCGGAATTTTCAGAATTTCCTGGAAATTGCTAATTTATCTATGTTTTATTGTATTATAATAAGTGTTTTGGCAGGTAAATAAACTGAGTGTAAAGAACAGGTTACCAAAAATTGACACAGTGAATTTAGTTCATTATTTTGAATTGAAAATCCGTGGAAAATATCAAAGAAATCTTTCGAATTTTCCGATTAATAAAAAAAAACATTTTATTTTTGCAACGTGCTGTGTGTCCTAATAGGATTGCTTATTTTACAGCAGAGAAATGTAAAATTTGTGAAAAGAAAAATTGGAAAAGTCGGAAAATATCCGAGCAAAATTTCCACTTATTTTCAATTCAGGATAATGGGATGAATTCACTGTTTCAGTTTTCGGTACACCGTCCCTTACCCCTAGTATAAAAATTGTGTTTACCACAGATTGCAATGGCTAGATAACAATGGTTAAACATACCACCGGAAAGTCAATACATTACCAACATAAACCTTGATATCTCGAAAACTAAGAATGATTGCTTATTAAAATTTTTTTTTTTTAGATTATTTAAGAATTTTATTTGAGTATTAAATGTATAGACTTTGAAACTAGAGGTTGCTCGCGGGCATTTCGTTTATCGCGTATTGCGTATTTTTCGGAATAAAAGTAGCCTATGTCCTTCTCCAAGTTCCAGACTATCTTTGTGCCAAAATCGGTTTAGCGGTTTAGCTGTTAAAGCGTAACAGATAGACAGAGTTACTTTCGCATTTATAATATTATAGTAGGGATACTTTTTATATAAATAAACTAGCATTATTATCAACTAGCATTACTTATTTAAATAAATTAGCATCCGGATTCATTGCCGCCGAGTATAGTTGACGAAAAAACGAATTTTACTGCTTTCTGGTGAGCACTTTTAAGGAGGTCCACACACCAAACGTGGTGCGGTGCGGTGCGGTGCGGCGCGGTTCGGTCAGTGGCCGTCGCTTTTAAAGTACAATTCGATATTCGCCACACCGCGCCGCGTTCGGTGTGCATTGTCTCTTATAAATGCATAGGTAAATACCGCGGTCACCGCGCCGCATTTTATGTGTGGAGCTCAATAAAGCACAGCATATTCTGGAAATGGATGCATAGATACTTATAAATATAGAAATCTACCTATCGTTATATTAATAATGAAGTTTTTACTCATCGCTGATTTGTTCAGCTATGGGTAAAAGTATTATACCAAACTACGTAGACATCACCTAAGCATTGTGGTATAAGGGACTTTTACATTACACGTTCTACTTAACTATACAAGTTAAAAACAACACCTCTAAACGGTTCTAACAAGGTTGGTCACGTTTTGAACTTCGTGTGAAGTACAGTACTTACATGTTCCTTAAAGAACAACCTCAATTTCTTGGGGTGCACGAAAAGAGCCTTCATCAGTGACGATACTTAAGTACGTCCGGCGCACCCTGGGCAGTCAGCCTCGCAACCATCCTTGCTGACTGGCTAATCTTTTCACCACAGCATGAGCTATTTTCGTATAGCTCGTGCTGATACGAGAGAAGAAGAACCTCAATTTCTGTAGTAAAATTTGAGGAACAGCCAAAATCCATACAAAACCGTAATAAGTTAATAACAACTCATATTGGAAATTAATAATGAATAAACTGTCGTAGAGTGCGAAAATTTACTTTTAAACGCAATCTGAGGACAACTTTTCTAGCAAAAATATCTGTAAAACAAAAGCTGCTTTTTGCAAGCAGGTACCCTTTGCCTCAAAGGGGTGACTTGGTCGGACCCACCCCTTGGGTCAAGTTACGCCTCGTTGATTTTTTAACGGGAAAAAGCCATTATCATTTCATCTTATCATTGCTAATTCAAAAAAATGTTACAAAAGATGTAACATTTTTGTAAAGGGTCATGTAATATTCTTTTATTTAAATTGTTTTTAAGTAGAGTCTATACATATAATAAATCTATAGACCTGGTGTGTCTGTAAATATGATATATTAAAAAAATAGCGGTGTCATTATAAAATAACTAATAGAATCCATTTCGATAATTTTTGAAATATTTGTCTGTTTATCTGTTTGTCGGTTTACTTGTGTACGCATCACGTGAAAAGTACTAAATCAATGCGGTTAACTTTTATAGACTAATATCGGACTTATTTCGGAGTAACATTTAGTTTTTGTTTCATCGTAACGGGTTCGCTCAATCAATAGATATTAGAATTTAAAGTTATCAAGAAGTTTATTTAATTATTGCAACACAATATTATTTTCCGACTTCCACGCGGGCGGAGTCGCCGGCATAGCTAGTACATAATAAATCTTCCTTTTTAATCCTTGTTTTGGGATTGACTTCACCACTATAGTTCAAGGGAGTACCTAATAATAAACCCAGGAACATATTGTCGCCTCTCAAAAATTAACGTCAGCCTTTCATTTGTCTTTTATTTCTCTGAATTCATTAAGGTGGATCCACACATAGCGAGGAATGCGCCGCGAACAGCGCACAACGCATGCGTATCCCTAACGACACACGCTGGCTCGCCTCGCACATGCTCAGCCTGTGCGCAGCACATGCCTCGCCACAAACATGAAGACGAACGATGCATTTGCTTCGCACGCGATGGCTCGACCCGAGCATACGTTGGTACATTTTTTCGACACGCACGCCTCACTCCGAGGCATTCGTTGTGCGCCATTCGTGGCGCATGCCTCGCAAAGTCTGGATCCACCTTTACAATTGTCACGGAGATAAAATAATGAGTGAAATTATTTCATTTATTATTGATGATTAAACGAACTTACCTGTACGTGAAGTTCTATCACAATTACTCGAAGAGCTTCGTTCGAAGATATTAGCATTAACACACATGTAGTTTCACCTACAGACTCGCCATTTCGCATTGAATTTAGGAGAAAAATAAATTAATAAAAATATTAAACTAACGTAAGGTAGATTAAAAACTTTTGATTTTTATCATGACATTTGCACCCGGCCTGCTCATTTAGTTTGGAGATATGCTGAGCTGTTTGATGTTTCACGACGAGGGGTTCAGTATACTTACTAGGGAGGGAGGGATGCTAATATCTTCGAACGAAGCTCTTCGAGTAATTGTGATAGAACTTCACGTACAGGTAAGTTCGTTTAATCATCAATTACTCTCAAGCTTCGTTCTCAATATTAGCATTAACACACATGTAGATGTTGAGAGAAAGCAGTCGTGAAATATAATGAATTACATAATTATGTATATCTTTTATAGGGATGAATGAAATAATATTTCATATTAAACATATATTATATAATGTAAGTAAACTAATAACATAAATGAATATCCTTTTAATTATAACAATGTAGGTAATTAGGTACTTGTAAATCGGAACTGACATAACTGAAATGGAATAATTAGCCATTTAATACGCTTCTTACAAAATCACATTCGTTAGACGCATCGTCTGAAATTGTTCGATTATAATATTTAGCGAATACAGTAGAGTTTGCACTCCATCCAGCAGTTTTACGTATAACATCCAGACTAACACCTACTCTATAAGCCTTGGAAGTGGCCGCATGCCTTGTGCTGTGTGCAGTAAACAGCGATATGTCAACACCGCTATTATGTAACATGCTCTTTACCCATTTAAAGTTTGCGATGTAACTGCTCGGTATGGTTTTCTATACGAAATTAAAAGTGATTGATGAACTTGACGTATCTGATTGGTCTTATCGAGATATATCTGCAGGGTATTAGCGGGACATATTTGCGGTCTCTGTGAAAAATAAGGTAAGGAAAACACTGGTTGTAAAGAACCTACACGAGAAGTTTTAATTAAATCGGGAATTTTAATTATAAACCCTGAATCTAGCTTTGTTATATTATTGACATGTATTTTTGATATAGTCTGCATTCTATGAGCTGTTATCAGCGCTAAAAGGGTCACTAACTTTTTACTTAGTTTTTCAAGGTTTAAACTTTCATTTGGATATAATTCTGCTAAATAATTTAACACTTGATCAATGTTCCACGTTAAATTGTATTTAGGTAATGAGGGCCGCAATCGAAAGACTCCCTTGAGGTACCTCTTTATATAATCATTGTTTACTATATTGTGACCAAGTAACAACGATAAAGCGGATCGGGAACTATTTAAGGTACCATACCGAGCTCCATTATTAAACATTTCCGTTAAAAAACCGAGAACATTACATGATGATGCACTGTAAGGTTCTATATTGTTTCCACGACAGTACGCAAACCACTTCCTAAGGCAAGTATCATACTGTTTGATTGTGCTATCTGATAAAGATGCCAACATTACGGGTATGGACGACTGCGGAATTCCTCTTCGGAGTAGCGATATCCGGACAACGTCCCGACAACCAGTGTAATTTGCCGGTGTATTGCACGTTCGCTACAACGAGATATAATTAAATCACCCTTAGATTTCAGAATGAGTGGTTTTGAGGTAAGAAGCTTTTTAAAAAGAGGATACCAGGGCTGTGTTTGCCAATTTGGTACAACGACAATGCCAGTGGCTCTGTCGTTAATAATTTTACGTAAGGTTTTTAAAATAACTGAAATTGGTGGAAACGCGTAAAAGAAATAATTTGACCACGATATGGTGAACGCGTTAATTGCATAAGCGTCAGGGTCCCTATGCCAAGAAACATAGGTATCACATTTATGATTAATTCTACTCGCGAACAAATCAATACAAGGGACACCAAAGTGCTGTGTTATTTTAATATAAGCACTCTGAGAAATTTCCCACTCGATGTCGGGGTGTAATCTTCTTGATTCCGCGTCCGCAACTACGTTATCAGAAGAACGTATGTAATCGGCATGAACCATAATTTTACGCGCTTCGCACCAATTCCACAATTGTTTAGTAATATCCGTCAAATGTGGAAACTGTATTCCACCCATTCTATTTATGTACGATATAGCCGTCGTATTATCAATACGTAACAAAATCTGATAATTTGGGGAATCTTGCGCAAAAACTTTAAGGGCAAGGAAAGCAGCAAGTATTTCCAAATAATTTATATGCAGAGTTCTCTCATGTTCATTCCAAGGGCCACTGGCAGTCTCATCACCACAGGCGGCGCCCCATCCCGTTGTTGAGGCATCACTAAATATCTCTAAGGAATATTTATCATCTTTTATTTTGCAAACCGAATCATTTATAGCTTTAAGCCACCAGTCAAAGACGGGCGATAACTCAGTTGGTAAAGTCATAAACTTATCGTAGTCTTCATCATCTTTGAGGTTAAGATATTTACACCTCTCAAAGTCCTTGGTGTAAAGCCAGCCGTAGTCTACGGCCTGACATGCCGATGTTAAAAGTCCGATAAAACGAGCAAATTCTCTTATTTTACATCGTTTGAGTTTTCTTATTCTTAGTAATTCTTTTTTAATTTTCTGTCTTTTATCATCAGGTAATCTAACTTCAAATTTTTCCGAATCTATAATATTTCCTAAAAACTTGCAAGAATTCGTAGGTGTAACAGAACTTTTTTCTGTGTTGATGATGAATCCTAACGATTCTAATAGTAATTTTGTGTCATTCATATTTTGTAAACATTCAGTGTATGATTGACCAACCAAAAACAAATCGTCCAAATAGAAGGTAGATAAATATCCCCTACACCTTAGTAATTTTGCAACTGGTTTAAGAATCTTAGTAAAAATATAAGGGGCAGTATTTAAACCAAACGGTAGAACGTTAAATTCGTAAAGATTGCCATTCCATTTAAAGCGTAAATATTTTCTTGAATTTGGATGGATGCTTACTAAAAAATAAGCATCTTTTAAATCGAGTGTACACATATAACAATTTTGTGATACGAGTTTTAAAGCTGTTCTTAAATCTTCGAGTTTGAAATGTTGCGTCGGTATAAATTTATTTAACTGTTTTAGATTTAAAATGAAACGTTGTTTACCGTTTGGTTTCGGAACAAGGAATATACTTGATATATATTGGCCCTTGCAAGGTTGACATATGGACACCGCCCCATTAGAAATTAGATCTTGTATCAATTCTTTAAAGGCCTCATATTCACATTGTGAATATACAGGCTCTGATGGCACGGTTGTTTGAATAACTGGACCAGAAAAAATGATTTCATAACCATTAATCCAAGAAAGTATAACCGGGTTACTGGTTATCAAGCACCACTGCTCATAAAAATATGAAAGACGGCCAGCAGGCCTTACCGTCTCTAACGTCTGTGACGTCTTTGCGGCTGACGTGACGATGTCCTGTAAGCATTGTTGTGCGTCGTCCTCGTCGCCTGTCTCGTAGTCTGAGTTGTTGATGGTGCTGCCCGCGCATATCTCGCGCCCCCTGGCGGCGGCGGTGGAAACTGTCTGCGATTCGCCAGGGGGCTCGGTAGTTTAAAGGTCTGTTGACCGCTTTAACCGGTTTATGAGCCGTAGACTTCATCGTCGAAGCTGATCTTAAATCAGCTCCAGATTTAATAATGGTTTTTGCTGATTTTAATGTATCCGATAGGTTAATACCAAATAGCATTTCATCTATTTTCGTTTTCTCTAACTGATCTTTTAGTTCTTTCTTGACAGTTGAAAGAATGAAAATACGTCGTGAGATCGAGTCCGTATATTGTATATCGCCAAGGATTCGAGCTGTATCCATCAATAGCTTAAGAAGGTCAGGGTTTTTATGACCTGATGAGAGCATTGAGGTAATAGCCTCACTGAGAGAGGACAAGGCACAGGATGTAAGAACCTGTTTACTTTCTATGCCTTTATCTCGTTTTGTTTGACTGTCCACCAAAGACGCTCGAATCTCCGGATTGAGGGTTGGCGCTCTTATAAACTTGCAGTTTGCCGGAACCAAGTACCTATCCTTTAATTCCTTGCGGTTTTCTTTGGAGAGACCGGAGGTAGCAATGTGGTTGAGTCTAATCGCAAGATCCTTCTGAATTTCACTGCCGTATTCTTTAGTAGAGGTGGGATCCTCACCTAATATTTCCAATAAATCCGGATCTAATTCGGGAACATCTTGTTGAAGAGCAGAAGAATGCTCAGGTTCACTTGCTTCCACTAGCTGAGGTACGACAGTTGAAACTACAGCAGGCGCAGCTGGTGTTTGTGCAGAGGAAAGAGCAGTGGCGGTATTCGGCGGCAGTAAGTTTACTTGTGCCGTGATATTGTCGGTGGCAGGCGACTGTATAACGACTGGGGTAGGTACCTCCCCGTCATCACTATATTCGGATGTTGGGCCTGGTTTCCAGTACGAACATCCAGGTTGTGGATCCCTGTCGCCGCAGTGTCTAGCATAATCGTCATCGATGGCAATTGATTCGCTCTCTGCAAGCAAAATAATATTTTGCTTAAATAAGCCTATTAACGGTTGGGAAGTGAGACTCCTTGTGAGCAACACGCAATCCCAATAGGCAGTTTAAATCATTATTCTTCTTGTACTAACGTACGAGCTATAGAAATACCCCTAAGGTAGATCCGAGCAGCAAGTACTTGATGTTGGAGGTGGAAAGCCCCCAAAGGACAATCCGATATTCCAATTTTGAATCCGTTATAGATTCAAAAAACTTAAACGTACCATTATGATTCACCGGTTGCTAGGCTAAAAGTAACCTATTAACATGTTAAAACATAATAATAATATTAATTACTCACCTTGCTGGTTATAAGGTGTAGGAAAATCACCATCCGATGACGATGTACTTTCATGGCGATAATATCGCCCACGTTTAATTTCACGTTCTAATTTTTTAAGTTTTTTACTTATATAATTATAATTATCGCGTTTGTCACTCTTTCTTTTGGGCATTTTAACACTTAAATAAGAAAATGCACTTAAATAACTGTAAGACAAAAGTAAATATGCGAAACAGCGAAGCACTGAGACGTGAATGAGCAGGCCGGGTGCAAATGTCATGATAAAAATCAAAAGTTTTTAATCTACCTTACGTTAGTTTAATATTTTTATTAATTTATTTTTCTCCTAAATTCAATGCGAAATGGCGAGTCTGTAGGTGAAACTACATGTGTGTTAATGCTAATATTGAGAACGAAGCTTGAGAGTAATTAAATTATGCCGAGCCTTATGCCCGGAAAACGGCAATAGGCTCGCCCCTTATATAGGACTTAACACCATAGACGAAAAGTGGGTATACAGTATAGGAGAACACCTCTGTTGACTCCTTCAAACGTAACAGGCGCGAGTATAATGTATGTTATATTAAAATTTATTTGGCTTACCTACATGAAACCGGTATAATTACATAATACCAGTAGGTATAATTATTTTATCATTTATATAAAAAAAACTCATAATTAAATAAACATATTCCTTCATGCACGCTCTAGTTACCTGCACACACTTCGTGGTATACATAATTAAAAATAGTCACCTGTAGGGCTATGTTTTTGCGAAAAACTGTGTTTTACGCGTTCATCGTTGGAAAAAATAGAACATCCGTTATGCAATTAAACCTCGCAGATAAACTTGTTACATTTTAAGGGGCATTAAAATTCCTGACGACTTGTGAAACGACGTGATGCGATATTTTCCCGTAGCTGTTTTAAAAATACCCGGTTTTCAACGTAAACGTGATAATGAGCGTTGGTCAATTAATTAGTCAGTTAAACCGTGCATTTTTAATGTACGTATATGTCGTGATTTTTAAGCTAATTACATCGGTGTCGCGTTTCGTATACTAAATAGATGTGTATTAACATACCCAGTACGTAGGCACACACAGTAACACCGCCACGTGAAATAATTTGCATGAAGCATTTCCTAGCTTTATAGCGTCGCTCACGGCATCTGTAATGACTAAGGTGGCGTTATGCGACGCCTTCGCCACTGTAATTAGAGACTCACGAATAAAAACGGCATAAAAGCTTTTAAAATTCAGTCAAGTAAGTACTCGTTCACCCTTCACTCTTTGTAGAGGGTAAAAACTAGTGGTACTCATTGGGAGGAAATGGTGTTCGACTTCGTACTTCTTGTTCCAAAATGTTGTACATTGGCGCAACGGTCGCAAGAAATATTGCTGAGTGTTCTGTAGTTCAATTCTCAGGTCAAGAAAAGTAGTATAAGATTTTTTCTGATAGGAAAATTCCTACTAGCAGCCGGGGCTTAGGAAAGTTCCAGGCGAGAGAAAAGCGGCTTAAGCGCGGTTCAGACTACGCTATACTATTTAGGTATAAAGTAAAGCATATTGCATTATGAGCTACAACTATGTAGAATGACGTTCACACTACACGCTATATCGCAAGCCGGTCTACGGCGATCTGTCAGCAAGCTAATACTTTATAACATAGCGTTGTGTGAATGTGTCCATATAAATGTATGTTGAGCGACATCGTTGTGCTATACAATATTTGCTATAAGCTACAATATTTGCTATAACCTATTGATATAAGCTACAATATTTGCTATAAGCTAGATAGTCTGAACTGCGCTTTAAATTTTTATTATTAATGTGAATTGAAGGTGAGTGTGCAACTAGTAACCCTCTGTCTACTGTTCCACAGAAACACAGGCATGATGTTTAGTTTCTAAAACGCTGTTCTCTCTGATATATGATACGTTTTCGGCCCACAGGTTGTAAGACTCAACCGAGGGTGACTGGGCGACTTAATGGTGCTTGCAGACGATGGGCTAGAATTAGAACTGTGTGACCTATTTGTACACTACCCCGTGTGTTCAGCCCGAAATGGTATGGCCATTTGGTCGGAATGTACGATATAGTGCACAGTAATTACAGTACTGTGAACTGAGTAAAGGCAAAGAGGGTCGACGAGTTTCGTTTGGAGGTCACATCTTTAAGAGTTTGGATGAGCATGATAAAAAATCAGTAAAGAAACGTACTTTATACATCATGGGGATATTGTCATGGACCAATGCTTCTACCCATTTCACAGGCTTAGAAGATTATACATCGTATCAACGCTCAATATCACTGGAATATACAACTTTATTTTTAGTATATACATAAACCGAGACACCCCAACAAGATTTTCATCAGAACTGCCTGAATGTGTGTTTTTTTTTAATAAATCTCCAAGTTACACCTTAATTTATGTCGCGTTAAGATCCCTAGTAAAGTGTGAAATGCCTGAGATGTGCTATGCAGGTGTTGTCTAATACACGGAAACTGTCCGAGCGGCCCGTCTCAAGCCTCAAGGTGTCTATTCCCGTCCACTGTTATGCGTAGAAACCTATTCAAAGAGAAAAAAAAAGGAAAAATATAATGTGGTGTAAAAACTATGTCAATTGATTCTCCTGGTGATTCTGAACAAACTAGTTTCAGGTTTAGTGTATACTAAAACTAAATTTGTATAACGATTTAATCGATATGGGCTTCCAACTATGTAGACTATTACCTGTCGTTATGGAATCATTGAACATTGACGTAAAATGATCGCCAATCCGGGAGGAATTGGCGATCATTTTTGTTATGTAAACAAGTTGGTATCAATCCTTGTCTGCTCGTCACTTTTAACGATACCCAAAAGGAGACGGTCTTTACCACACGATTAAAACATTAGCATAATAATCAGACCATTACCACAGTCTACCTATATCTTACTCCTTACAGTCGGTCAACGTAGAACATTGTCGCAGAGCAATCGTGCGGGGGGTTGCGAGGTGAAGAAGCGGAGGTTATGTCCCGAGTAGCCATACTGCATACTTGGGACATAACCTCTGCCCCTACATAATTTTGACATTTCATAGGACCTGTCAAATGTATGGGCTTTGACCCACTCTAAGTAGTAAGTAGGTATACTGTGCCATTACTGTCCCACTGCTGGGCACGAGCCTCTTCTCAGAATGAGAAGGGTTTAGGCCTTAGTCCACCATGCTTGCCTGGTGCCTATTGGCGGACTACACACGCCATCGAGAACTTTATGGAGCCCTAGGTGTCAAAACAATATCCACACAAAATCAATATCAACCTACAGTTTCCTGGAACAAAGCACAAAGGAAGAAGTATTTATACACTAATAATGAGTAAAATTGTTTCTGCAGTTGACTGACCGTTAGCCAGTGTATACGAAGGGACAGGTATCAGCAAATATCCGGTTCGGTGGGCGTTTATGACGACGCTCGTTTTCCGGGTTATTTCAAACGGGATTTTTACCTTTTTGACAAAAGATTTACTTTCCACATCTCGTAAAGTTGTTTGGTCGTATACTGAAAGTGCTTTGGCTTGCTTGTGGTCTTTCAACTACCTAATTTGTCTTTTTGACATTTTTGAGGGAGAAAAACGTCAAAAGATTAAAGTTAAGATCATGAGGAGCTTTCAGATATAAATATTTGTAATTTTTATGTTTCGTTGATCTCGGTTATAAACGGATTATTTTACAACCCTACATTATAGCTTGGGTGATGTTAAATATAATTCATGGATTTTACGACGCCTAACAAAAATACGTGGTCATAATTAACAAGTCGAATAAAATAAAATCGGCCAATATTTTTTCAACTCTCCTTACGAATGGATTAACTGAATCTATTTGTATGGATAGTCGAAAGAAAGAATGCCCATTTTTTTATTGGCTTTTTGTTGTTGCTCTAAATAGAAGTCCAAACAACCCCCTTAAATACGACCACGCATTGCTGATACACGTTGTATAATAGTCGTGCTCTTCATCATCACGCAAAATACGCGCTTAGACGTGGAGTTGCGGACACCAGCCCGTTATACCTTACCTTATAGGCGTGCTCTTAGCATTTATCAAGTAACATTGTAATAATCGTAGTTGACCAAGACAGGATTACTACGATAACAAAGTCCCTAAGACAGTTGGCTCCATGGATGAGGCCTGTGTTCAGCCGTGAACATGTATGAATAATCTTAAAATACATTAACTGCTGCACACATAAATCAAATTTTGATTTGCACTGCTATACCAAATTGCAAGCAAGAATCTCATCATTAATTTACCATCCGAACTGAAAGGGGTAATACATCACAATGGTAGTTTGACATTTGAACACTATTGTTTCCCCAGTAAGCCGTGAAGAGACATGGAATTTTCCTGGGGCTACTGGCCATACATACCCTCACGCGCGCCCCACAAAGGTCACGGCACATGTTTACGACCGGCTCGCGACTTCCGAATAACATATTCTTAAAACATACACGCATTAGTAAAACTCGACGTTTCTTTGACAATGAAAAATATAACGTTTTCCAGCGGCAGTAATATAGACCATTATTCTAAATTACTTCATAAGGCTGAGTTGACTTCGAAAAACGAGAGTTCACGGAGGTAAGGATCATAAATATCGGTCTATTGTTTAACCCACAAAGCGAACACTTCTTTTTATTATTTGACCCTTTTGTGGGTTAGTAATAAAATGCGGTCGAAAGTGGTAAATAATAATCTGGTTTGCGTCGCTTCGTTGAGCCTGAACCCCTGGGACCAATAAATTGATGTAAGAGAACAATATGTACTCATTTTGATATTTTGTATTGATTAAAATAAAAGCATTTCAGGATGTTGAGGTTGGTTTCAAATCTCGCGAGGCCAACCGGTAATTAGAACAAATGTGTATTATAATGAACCAAACAAAATTCAGAACAAAACACATATAACACACTGGAAAGGCTAATATATAAATGTAAAAATGGACTCGTGAGACAGTAGAATATAAAATAATGTCCTCGAGTTATTACGGAGGGAGTAATACTTTTAAATGGCCCGATATATATTTTATTCCCGTCTGCCAATAAAATGAGAATGGATACGTGGGTTTCTTTCAATTAATCCAGGATTTATCACTTACAAGCGGTATGTATTTGGCCTATTCAGCACTTAATTCGGTCACGTTTAGGTACTCCTATTTCAATGACAGACAAGAGTGATGTAATTCAAAACGAACAGTTGAAGCTTTTAAGCCGCGTACGCACGAGCGAACACAAACATCGCGAACACGACTATCGAACACATTGTTCGCACGTGCGTACCACTACCGAACAGTGTGTTCGCCGAACACCTTCATAGTGATTCGTGTTCGATGTTCGTGTTCGCGATGTTCGGTGTTCGCTCGTGCGTACGCGGCTTTAGCATTGCAAACAATAACCTTTAATATTACAACAGTAACAGTAAATTGCCTCTTAAGAAGTCTTACGTTCAAAAACTTAATACTCTTATTAAATTGACGAACAATTGTGTATTTGAACGTAGCAAATTGTCAGATTTCGGGATTATATTTTGGACAAAACAGAATAATGGTTCGAGAGGACTAACGACAACGTGACCCCAATTATTTTTATAACAATGGCTGTTTTGTACACTGGATTCCACGGCCCTCCCGAAATTTGCATGACATTGCCTAACACCAAACACGATTTGTTTTTTGAATGCTCAAGTGATTTTAGCTCTAGGATTTTAATAATTTTATGTATGAATATTATACGCTCACTGAACCTATCAATTGGACGCAACAGGGACACGAGCTGTCAATTTACGCTGTGAATGTTAGGGTGCTTCCTCACTTGTGCAACATTCAATAGTATAAATATGATTTAAATTGCATGTTTCAGAAATGTGAATACTACCATTAGTTTCACGTTGTGAGAGAAAAATGTCTGAAGGTGTTAAAAAATTAGCTCTAAGAATTTTGAAGGATTACTCTGTCTCGCAAATTGAACTTTTCGAAATTCGCTTATTTTTATATTATACTGCAAAAAATAATTGCGTATTTCGAAAAGTTGATACCGAGTAACCCCACAAAATTCTTAAAGCTATTTTTTAACATTCTGTATATAGTAAAATGCCATCGCAGCAAGACATTATATATTGGGAAAGAAATAAAAAAGGCCAGTTTTAGTTAGAGAGATTTATACATCGTTTGTAACTTTATCTATCGCGCTAGTAAGTTATTACGACTAAGGTCAAACTAATGTCGATTTTTTCCCCATTTAAATAGCGAATAATGTTCAGTAACCGTGAAGCGGAGTAGAGCGGCCGTATCTGTGCTCACTACATAAATCAAATATAAATAAAGGACCTCATAAGCTGTCAACGTAATGCCATTCAAGCCAGGCCTGGGTGCGTAATATCGTCGAATAAATCATGTTCAGCTAAAATATGCCTCAATACCCACTGTTGAATATGAAATCACTTTCAACCATTTAGTTTGAAAATACCTAATTCAGAAAAATGAAAGGGTAATGTGGGTAAATATGGAATATTTTTGGCCTTTTTCGTGTCCTTTTATGTACTACGTGACATCTCTTTTTCAGAGTGGCTCGAGGCCAATTAACAACCGCGCTGTTCGTATAATTTTCAAGGTTAAGCCGCCAGTCCGTGGATGGGTGACCATTCGTTTCAATCGAGATTCTTTCGTGCCTCGGAGAGTAAACCGTCAGTCCCAGGAGGTCTACTCCCTAAGCACGAAGTTCGTGGTTTCGGCCTTAGTTACGAGCGTTTCCTACTCCCTATCACCTACGGACATACGATTATTTCGGGGCCCGAACTAAGAATGAATGACAACACGATTTGACAGTTGTCCCTACTACCGCTGTGTTTTTTCCCGTCCGAAAAGTTGAACTTCACACTTGTTTTGTTCACTCCTACGTTTCGGGCTACTTTCGGACGGGTGACTGACTTCGTTGACGGACTTAGAGAGTAGGCCCCCTGGTGTCATACGAATACCTAGTGACAGTCGTTACGGGTAGTCAGAAGCCTGAAAGTCTGACAACCGGTCTAACCTTAGTATATCGGTATTATCCAGTAACTGGGTTGCCGAGTTCTGATGGCAGTCTCTCCGTGTAAAATACTGGTATTCAGCCGCATCTGGTTAGACTGCAAGTTGACCCCAACATAGGAAAAGGCTAGGTAGAATGTGACATCTCTTTTTCAATAATGTTAATCTCATTTTAAATGTTTGTTTGTTATGATGCAAAATTGGACTTACTGATGTGAACTTTCAACGCTTTAACTAATCCAGTGTTAAAATAAAAACCGGCCAAGTGCGAGTCGGACTCGCGCACGAAGGTTTCCGTACCATTATCTATAAAAACGGCAATAAAATCATGTCTGTTGTATGGGAGCCCCCCTTAAATATTTGTTTTATTTTAATTTACTTAATTGTTTATTTTTAAAGTGAATATACAAGGTTAGTCAGAAAGGGGGTACTAATCCGAAAAGGGCTTAAAGTACCCATAATAATGAGTAACTTTTGTTCTACCACTTTCCCTAAAAGTTAATATTTTAAGAGAAACAGCTGTTCAAAAATTGTAAAAAAAATATGCTAAAATCTATCTATCCTCAGCTATGATCAGCTGTCTTTATATTTTAGGTCATATTTGGGGTCACGTATTAGAAGCTCCATTTTCTGAATTCGTAACTAAAGTAGGGACGAAGAATTTTTGAAAAAACTAAAATAAAAATAATTTTTCATCCAAATAAAAATTATTGAAATTTGAAATTTTAACACTTGCTTTAAAACCGTAATCAGTGATACTTTAAGTGGCCTGCGGATTAGTACCCCCTTTCCGACTAACCTTGTATATCTAAATATTCCGTGAATATTTCAAGCGTCTACCTGTTGCCGTTATCAATATCGAGTAAAAACCAATGACGTATTATAAATAGACGCGTCATGCACCAACATCACGGCACTCGAAATCAGCGTAAAAATACTATCGGTAGCTGGATAGCTACATAAACGTACGGAGAAGGAAAGAAAATTAAAAGTCATATAAGGAATTCCTGTTGTTAGAGAGAGATAAATATGTACCTATCTTAGGTTATGTTATTATTCTTTGGTGCATGCTCATTGGTCAAGCGCGTACAAAAAGAGGCATGTGGGGAAAAATTGCCACTCAATTTTCTCGTGTTGATATAGGTACCTAGGTAAGTAGTAGATTTTTGGGTAAAATAATATTATTCTCTATCCTTAAAATTATGAATGTAGTATTTCGCAACAGTAATTATAGTTATTTAATTAAAAACAAAATTTAATATAAACATAAAAATCTTTATTTATATAATCAAAGAAATCAAGTAAGAATCTCTTATGTGTGTATGTCTGTGATGATCTCTTGATGAGATAGGTACGATTCGAGTATGATTCGAATACGATTCGAGTATTGGTCTATTATATTGATCATTAGGTTTCATAAAACATATTATTATATTCAAATAATATAAATTAATTAATCGAAATAAAAACCTGTGTAGGTTTTATAAACACTGATGCAAAGTTGCCGATTTTCCTCGCTAGCCGCCATTACGCTGCATCGAAAAAAAATTAAATTCAATAAATAATTTTTCTTGATACTTACGCATGAAATGACAGTTTTTTATCTTTTACAGTTGCAGTATAATTATTACATTTTCTATACACACAGGACCACAGGACGGCATTTTTTTTCGCTAATAGAGAAAGTTATTACATACAAGTTAATTCTATTTCACGTACAGCCGCGGCAACGGTTGCTACGCGACTAAATGGATGTCAGGCAATTACCTTGCATTCATCTAGCCACTACAGAGCGCGGGCAACGTATCTATAGTAGTTTATATTATCATTGGTAAAAACGAGCAAAAAAATCACGTTTGTTGTATTGGAGCCCCCTTAAATATTTATTTTATTGTATTTTTTAGTATTTGTTGTTAAAGCGGCAACAGAAATACATCATCTGTGAAAATTTCAACTGTCTAACTTTCACGGTTCATGAGATACAACCTGGTGACAGACGGACAGACGGACAGCGGAGCCTTAGTAATAGGGTCCCGTTTTACCCTTTGGGTACGGAACCCTAAAAACAACACATGAAAGTATTATTTATATAGCTCTTCGATGATATAAATATTAGAATTTTCTTGTAGGTTTATAATAGGCCTTTGTTAGTAATAGTAAACTGAAATAATTGCGATAGAAACTTAATAATACGTAAGTTTACAGTTGCAAAAACTTCATTGTAGTTACAAAGAAGGGGTGTTGCCTTATGTTCTTGGAGTTGAGTATTCTATTTAACACCTAGGATCAAAGAGCGATAAAAACATTTGTAGAGATAGTCGAGTCAGATGTTTCGCAAAGATCTTTACACCGTGTAAACGAATATGTGTACTTGCTTAAAACTATATGATCTATTAAAGGTATAGATTATACCCAGGCAGGATTTAGATTGATCTAAAATAAAATGTATGTTTTTTTTTTTCTTGCGGTATTGTTAGTGATCATATCTAAACCACAAAAAAGGAAAGGAAAAAAACTGTTACTAAAAAATGATGTTATGTGGTAGAATTTTTTGATGCCATGCATAAATGAATGGAAGTACGGGGACGCGATATCGCTCCGCGCAGTCGGGACGCTAAAATGACAGAATACCATTTTGTTTTTAGCTTTTCATTTTGTTTTTAAAAAAACCCTTCCATGGTCAATCAGTGTCACAAGTACATCACGTGGTTTGATGTAATTATACGAATTTGTTTATATCCTTTATATGTAGTAATATCTTCAAACTTCTACATGTACACGTCTGTCTATATTTCAAATACAAACATATACAATTTTAAATTTATCCCTCGCAGTTAACGTTCAAAGAAAACATGGCACGTCGAAGGATAAATAAAAATGATAAATTCTCAACGCGTGTTATGACCCCTGGAAGCCGGATATAGGGCTATGTCTGTCACGATGGGGAATATGGATGGAGTGCCGAGACGGGCGCTTGATTATAAATCTGTGCTTGCACAGAAATGGGCCTTATAACGATATAATAACCCTCTAATATTTCGCTTTATAAAATTATAGTCGTGTCTTACGACATTACGAAGATATGGGATATTCTTAGCCGGGACCATGTGGCGTAAATTACCTTCGTATACCTATAAGACCCTTATGACGAATTATGATGAATTGACGAATGATGATGAATATCCGAATAATACAAACTAGATATTAATACTGACAGGATCCATTTTTGAATGTAATGACGAACACGTCACAGGAAATCCTTGTGTGGAGCAACGATCCCAGAAGTGTTTATTAATTAAACACATCACACGGTACTTACACTCAGTTCTGCTCCACAAGGACGAAATAGAACAACATGAGTAGAATGCAAAAATAATAACCATTCCGTAGTACAACGGACATGTTTAGATAAATTCGGTTAGTCGGAAAGGGGTTACTAATCCGCAGGCCACTTAAAGCATCACTGCTGACTAAACAGTCAAAAGTAAAAACAGTAAAACAGTAAAAAGTAAGCAAGTTAAAATTTCAAATTTCGATAAATTTATTTTCCTTACCAAATAATTTTATTTTAGTTTTTTTCAAAAATAGGGTATTTGACTGAAAAAATCTAATAAGTCCGTCAGTTAGATTATCAGAAAATATTTAAATAAACCAAAATTGACGAAGATACGACACTTTTAAAATTGGCAAAACGTCACAAGCGAGTACAATTTTTACTTGCTTCTGACGTCACAAGCCCCCACTATGGAGTTTTGATGCGTTTTTTTTTTCCAAATATTCATAGATTTAACAAATGAAAAAATACGTTTCCATTATTTTTCAAAACTCTAACTGGCGGATTAATTAGATTTGCAATTTATTGATGCTGTCAACATGACTATTCTTCTTCTCTGTTTTAGTTACGAATTCAGAAAATGGAGCTTCTAATTTTTGATCCCAAACATGACCTAAAATGTGAACTCAGCTGATCATAGTTGAGGATAGATACTCCTAGATTTTAGCGTATATTCTATGAAATATTGGAACAGCTATTTCTCTTAAACTATTAACTTTTGGCAAAGTTGTAAAACAAAAGTTAGTCATTCTTAAGGGTACTTTAACACCTTTTCGGATTAGTAACCCTTTTTCGACTAACCTAGTATAAGTAAGTGTCTGCTTGTGGTGAGACACTTGAGTTTTACGTTTTTGTGAAAATAAAACCCGAAGATAATTACAATAACTTGTGTAATATTGTTTTAAACTTGTAACAAATGTAAAATAGGTGTGACCGCCGATTCGAGAGACGGAATACAACACTATGTATAGACGGTGCGGTAGGTAGAACAAAAAATAATAATTTCATAACGTCAATAATTTAGATGAAGAGACGTGATTTGCAGGAACTATCTTTGCTAATCAAAACATGTAGGCGCCGCCGCGCCATACTCCCCCCGTTGAAAGATCTCCTTTCAACTTCAAATCCTTGCTTCTTCTGGCATGTGAAGTGGGCACAAACGCACCAGAGCTCTTCGGAAGCAACCCGAGGCGGTTTTGACGTCTGCTACTCGTGCTACGCCATCTGGTCCCGGGAAAAGCCTTGTCACTCGTCCGAGTCGCCAACAAAGAGGTGGCAGGTTTTCTTCTTTGATCAGGACCAGATCATTTACATTGAGTTGCGTTGTTTCCTTCCTCCATTTTTGACGCTTTTGTAAAATCGCTTATGTATTCGCTCTGCCATCGATGCCAAAAATGCTGACGGATTTGCTCCAACATTTGATAGCGCTTCAGCTTACTGGGGTCCATATCTTCAAGGGCTGGAGACGGGAACGTTGTAAGCGCTCTCCCGATGAGAAAATGTCCTGGGGAGAGGGAGAGGAAATCGTTAGGATTGGAGGACATGGGACACAAGGGACGGCTATTTAATATTGCCTCCACTTGTGCAAATAAAGTCTGCAATTCTTCAAATGTCAGGTGAAGATTGCCTACGACACGTTTGATATGATGTTTAGCGGATTTGATGCCTGATTCCCAAATGCCGCCGAAGTGAGGTGAGTAAGCGGGAATGAAATTAAATGTTATGCCTTCCTGTGCAGCAAAGTCGGAAAGCAAGTGACTATTTGATTTTAAAAATGAACCCAATTCTTTAGCTGTCGCGACAAAATTTCGACCATTGTCGGAGAATATTTCCACCGGCTTGCCGCGTCGTGCAATGAAACGTCTTAAAGTCATAACAAAGACGTCCTTAGACAGGCCGCTTACTGCCTCTAAATGAATACATTTATATCGCATACAAATAAATAAGCACAAATAACATTTGATAAGTCTTGCGCCTCGTCCCTTACGGTTTATGATAAAGAACGGGCCAGCGAAATCCAAACCAACTGATAGGAACGGATAATTAACTGTAATACGTTGCACGGGAAGATTTCCCATCTTCGGTTGTAGAGTATTTCCTTGGAAGCGTCTGCATGTCACGCATTTGTGTACTGTGCGACGAGCAAGATGCCTTCCGTTTATAGGCCAAATAGTTTCCCTAACCGTGGCTAATAAGAGCTGTGGTCCAGCGTGCATCTGACGGATATGCTCACGCTGAAATAATAATTGAGTTAGATGGTGTGATGAGTCAAGAAGTATTTGATGCTTCTTCTCATAAGGATAATCAGAAGCTTGAATTCTGCCACAGACTCTAATAAGATTCTTATTGTCTATGAACGGTGACAATGATAGAATTTTGGATTTATTATGCAATGGTTTATTATCCTTTAACATTTTAAATTCACTTAAAAATGATTGTTGCTGAGACATAAAACATAGATCTTTAAAAGAACAATTTAATTCATCTGATGTTAAAAAACCAGTGCGTTTAGAATAAGGATTTTTAGCGTTAAAAATAAATCTATTAATAAATGCCAGCACTCGTTGGAGCATAGTAAGTGACGAATAATTTTCAAAATTTATTAAAGGTTCAGTGATAGCACTCAAATGGGATTTAACTTCAGGTAAGTTATTTTTGTTAATAATATTAGAATTTAAGATAGGCCAATTTGATTCGTCTTTAGCTAAGAACTTTGGACCGTACCACCACAGATCTAACCCTGGCAACTGAATAGGATTAACGCCTCTAGAAATGAGGTCAGCTGGATTTTCTGAAGTAGGTACATACCTCCACGATGATGATTGTGTTGTTTCTATGATTTCACCTATGCGATTTGCTACAAACGTTTTTAAATTTCTAGGTACGCTGTGAATCCACGCGAGGACTACGCTGGAGTCGCACCAATGGACTACGCGACATGGTTTGTATTTTATTGAATCACATACACTTTTAGTTAACCTGGCAGCGAGCAAGGCAGCGCAAAGCTCCAAGCGGGGAATCGTCATAGGTTTTAAAGGTGAGACTTTAGACTTTGAACATAATAACCTAATAGTAACATGATCATTGTGATCTATTGATCTAATATAAATGCAAGCACCGTAGGCGCATTGTGATGCATCACTGAAGGAATGGACTTCAATGACTTTTGCCTGATCACAAATAACGTGTCTAGGAATGTGTAAACTATTAATATGATGTAAATTATTAGAAAACTCAGCCCAAGATTCTTGGATTTCTTGAGGAACAAGCTCGTCCCAATCAATTTTAAGTAGCCATAACTTTTGTAGCATAATTTTAGGTAAAATTATACACGGACTTATTAATCCTAATGGGTCATATATTTTTAAAGAATTTGACATTATGCGACGCTTAGTCATGTGACTGGCTGTCATTGCTTTAATTGAAAAATGTAACTGATCACTGGACGGATTCCACCCCAGTCCGAGCGTGCTTGACGAGTCGCTTAGAATGAGTTTATCGTTTTGATTACATTTGCTGTCTTGTAATATACTTATTAAACTACTTTTATATTTCCGTAACGGAAGACAAGCTAAATTTATTCGGCGTATTCATTGATAAATTCAGTGTATTGTTGTTTAAGCTCAGGATTCTTACGAAATCGTTTTTCTTGATTGCGTAAACGCTGCTTGGCTAAATTGTAGGACTCTCCAAGACAAGCAGGAGTGTCAAGCAACGGTAATTTGACGCAAAATCTCCCTGAACCTAATCGTTTGGTATTAGCTGTGAAATGTTCTTCACATAGCCTTTCACTTGGAGTTAAAATAGATTTATGAGGAAGCTCTTCGACTTCCCAAAACTTGGTTAAATTCTGATCAATATTTGTTAGTGAATCTGAATTGTATGATTGATTGGAAGTTATTGAATGATTACATTGAATGTATTTAGAACAACTAGAATACATTGGACCAGCTACGAGCCAGCCGAACTTTGAATTGATTAATTTTGGGTTCCTGGGTCCCAATGAATATTGTTCAGTACCCACGACATCCCAAAATATGTCCGCCCCAAGAATAACGTCAATCTTTGCTGGTACGTTAAAATCAGGATCGGCCATCTTTATGTTTTCAGGAAATTTAACGTGTTTCATGTTTATAGGAGCCCTAGGTAGCTCGCCTGTCAGTTCATCAAGCACTAAACAGGATAAGGTAATGGTATATGGATTATTAAGTGAGTTGAGTAATATGTTGCAAGTTTCTGTTACTTTATCGCATACATTATTGCCTATTCCAATTATTTTTAATTCTTTTATTTTATTTATGTCTAATTGTAATTTCTGTTTCAGGTCCCTGGATATAAAGGAAGATTGACTGCCGCAATCTAAGAGGGCACGTACTTTCTCTGTAATATTAGTCACTGGGTTTGATACTTCGATAACGACAGTGGATAAAAATACTTGATACGTGTGCTCTTTTGAAAAATGTGCTAATACAGCAGAGTTCGTGGAAGATGTGGACGGTGACGCATCATGAGATTGGTGTATAAGAGAATTGTGGTGTTCGTTGCAATTCCTAAATATGCATGGTCCCAATGAACAGTCAGACGCTTGGTGGCCCTGTCTTAAACAATTATGACACAGATTATATTTTTTAACATCAACCAATCTTTCATTGACACTTTTATTTTTAAATGTAGGACATTGATAAATTCTGTGTGGATCTTGACAAATAATACCTACAACTTATTTTATTTTGTATATGTTGTTGTTGATTATTGCTGATAAAAGTTTTAACGTTATTTCTTTCGTGTTTATTATTAAAATTAGTATAATGTTGTTTTTTGTTTGAATATGTATGTTGATGATGAGGATTCTGACCTGGGTGAAATGTGACCTTGGATGTTTTATTAGCATTGTCAGATTTACTACGAGTCAAGGCTTCTAAGACACCAGCACGGTCTGTTAAGAACTTTTGAAACTGAGCTAAGGTTGGTACATCATCGAATGAATTGCGTAATTCTTCCCACTTTACTAAACTGTAACTATCTAATTTAGACGACATCATAAATACAACTAAAACGTCCCATTTTTCGGTGGGTTGTCCCAAACTAGCCAATGCTCGCAAGTTCTTAGTTACGTGATCAGCCAAATATCGCAACGATCGTTCGGATTCGTTAGTAATTGGTTTCATATTAAATAATTCTGACAAATGATAGTTAATGAGCAATCTCTTGTTGTCGTATCGGTGACATAGTAATGACCAAGCCTCTTTATAGTTTGATGACGATACTTCGAGATTAGAGATTATACGTGCTGCTTCTCCTTGAAGATAGGATATTAAATAATGGAATTTATGTATATCGGAAATGCGTTCATTGTTATGTACTAAAGCTTGAAAAGTATCTCGAAACTCAAGCCAGCGAAAATATGCTCCGTCAAATTTGGAAATCTCGATTCGCGGCAGCTTGAATCCCATATGATCAGAATTATGATTGTGATGGCACGAGAAGGCTGAAGACTTGCGACGAACTTCAGATTGAATGTTCGCTTCGTCAATTAAACTCTTAGCTGTTGCTATACATGAAATAATATCGTGCTCAATGCTATCACGCTCATCAATCTCTGAATCCAAATTTTCATGATTAAGAACTTCAATTTCAGTCTGAAGGATATCGAACTTAGTAGATAATCCTTCAAACTTACTCAACTTTAATGACAACTCCACAAGTTCAATACTAGATAATTGTAATGATTCTAATGTTGATACATAATTTTTAAATTTTGTTATTTGTCCCTTTATAGAACTACGCTTTACACTGAACTCTTTATACTTAGCACTAAAGGACATGGAACAAAACGTACCCACCTTGTAGCAAATTGAGGCTAGTACCATTAGAAAGGTCTTTAAAAATACATAAATATTTTGTATGGCGACAACTCTGTATCTAACGGGAGAAAAAAGTTATTCGACGTTGAAATATGTGAAAAGCCTTTGTGAATTCACCCATTTAATCGCGGGCCATTTAATCATTTCCGTTGAACTAGCCCAATATTCTGCTATAGGTACCTACTTAAACGTAGGTTTATCTATACACCCTCATATGCACCTAAACATCTATGCGTATAATATATTTTGCTATACCTAGAGTAGGTTTTCTAATGGGAATTAGGAATGCATGCATGAATGAAGTTCCCGGATGGAAAACTAAACAGGAAGACGGGAGGAGGAACACGCTCAACTCCACCGCACTTTCTGAAGCTTAAAGATTCGCGCATATTATGACGGGCCGCAGCGGGTCGGGTCGCAGCGCAAAAATCAGCTCGAATCGCTCGTATGTATTTTATATGAACTATCGCACACTATGCCGGGGCGCAGCGGGCCGCATATTCCGCCGCAGATTTTGGTTGAGTGTGATGCGGCCCGCCCCGCCCCGCTGCGCCCTAAGTAAGCATTTTGCGCTGCGCTGCGGCCCGCTGCGACCCGACATAATGTGCGCGAACCTTAACACAACCGAAAATCCACATTAAACACACAAAACGGAAGGGAACTGCAAACATGTGGATACGCCGAATGTAGGAGCCATTTTAAATAAAAATATTGATATTATGTATAGCAAAACTTAAAAAAATATATAAGGTATTCTATGATTATCTAAATGAATATTTTTTAATAATTAGGCGGTGCATATGTGATAATTAATTAAAAAAAAATATTTATCACTTTTCACTTAGTTTTTAATAAAATTCGAAAAAATAAACTTCGTCGGTCCGGCAAATGCTTGGCATGAAATAATCATTGAGAGCAACAATACCATTTAGCGATGATGTTTATTTTGTGTACCATAATAAATAAACAAACTGTACTTAATTGAATTCACGGCGTTTAAATTAATATTTTCCGTAGCAAAAAATAAATCTTAGGAAGCTGGGTCAGTCTCTCTCTATGAAACAGAACGACTGGTTATTCATTGGGCCTATATAATAATAATTATAACACTACATAGACGATTGAAAATGCAAAATAGAAGTGATCATAACTTCGGTCTGCCATTCATTCATTCATTCGTTCATTCATTTTTGAGTTGTTCACTTATGCCTCTTCTAAATGACACCTAGTCTAAAATGCTACAAGGTGGGTACGGGTTCCAAACAAAATTACCCATTGTTCTTTGTCTAACTCGGGTGCCATTATTATATGAATTTAAACTACCAAAAATAAATAAACACTTGTCCACTTAGCTGCACTTAGTTAGAATTAACTTAGGTATCTCACTCCTCCTCCCTTCGGCGACACTTGCAGCGAAGAAACCGGTTCCGCACAGCTAAATGATTGAAGTGCAGGCCGTATTCCTTCACCGAACCTGGAAATGTCGGCAGAAACGGGTGAAAAGCAAGAAATAACTTTAATGGATATTAGAATGGACTTTGAACTTTAATAATTAGAATGACCAATTAAACTGGTAATATGTGGTAGTAATGAGAATGTAATAGTACCTACCTATGTAGGTTTAGGTTGAACTATTACAATATTTTATATTGAATGACCTTTGTACCCACGGACGTGGTAGGTATGCAACAAAGAAAGAAAATAACTTGATGTAGGTTATTATTTAAGGTGATTTTACGTGAATATTATTATGAATAAAGATTGTAATTGCCTTTTGTGACCTTATATGCACCGTGAAGGCAATAAAATATGTATTGAAGTTGGTTATATGGGTAGGACAAAGAAAGGATTAGGACACTTATCTCTGTGGAAGAATGCTGCCGTGGTCGTGGCTAAGTCTATTGTGTTCTAGCTTAGCTGCCGGATCCTGACGGTCTTGATTCTGGATGATGAACGTCCTGACTATGTCCAGTACCAGTAGTGACTTGCTGACTCTTGATAATTACGTGTCTTGTCACGGTCGCCAAATTATGTCTGCTTGTGGTGAGACACTTGAGTTTTACGTTTTTGTGAAAATAAAACCCGAAGATAATTACAATAACTTGTGTAATATTGTTTTAAACTTGTAACAAATGTAAAATAGGTGTGACCGCCGATTCGAGAGACGGAATACAACACTATGTATAGACGGTGCGGTAGGTAGAACAAAAAATAATAATTTCATAACGTCAATAATTTAGATGAAGAGACGTGATTTGCAGGAACTATCTTTGCTAATCAAAACATGTAGGCGCCGCCGCGCCAGTAAGTACACACCCCACTACACTAGATTTACAACATCCCAAAAAGTAGGTTCTACAGAAAATGGAGACACTCTGTCTGACTCAGCGATGGTTTGTATGTACCAGGAAATGCCAAATGGAAAGAAAATCGTGAAAAACTATCGACTTAAAGTAAGTCATCATCTTCTATGTACCTAGCCTAGACGCCCCTCTCCCCTCGCGCCCCACGGTGACGCATCCTTCTTGTTTCGCGACGCACCTCGCGTCACGAACTGGCCGGGAACGTATCGTGTAGTAGTAATAATCGTCGTACCTGCATAAGCCTAGTTTTGTTTATAACATTATTCGTGGAATAAACAAGTTGTTTATATTAACCCTACGTTTTTATCATACCTGCTACAATCTAAGCATACATTTACTTATTTATTTTATGAAAGGTAGCTTCACAGCTGACAGTACATAAACATAAATTTATTTTACTAAACATTGCGCCAATTACGAAGTACACAGAAAAAATAGTAAGATAAGCAGAGAGTGACTCTAATTGATTGGCATTAAAATGTATAGTGTGTGCTTGTTTGTGTGCAGGTGTCTGTACGGTGAGGGTGTCTGTAAATGTAAGTGATGATGTGTGTAGGTCTATATACTTATAAGTAACTGGCACTACTGGGGTAACTGGATATCTCGCGTTTGATCCAGGATTGTGATGATCTCCTTCTTAAGACTGTTCCGTGTGGTATTAAAGAGGTCAAGCATTGAGAACTTGTCATTATATAATGCGGGTAGACGCAGGAAAGGCGACTTCTTCATGTAATTAGGACATAGGGACAGACAGACAGCGGGAAGCGTCTTTGTTTTATACTATGGAGTGATGTAGTGATGAATCCCTATTTACCTTGGTCACGGCATCACGCGTGAGCAGCTGGACCGATTTCGCAAATTTTTTTTTGTTGTGTTCCTTTATGTCAGGAGACGGTACCTATGAAAGAAAATTTTGATATTTTAAAAAAAAACGAAAATTATCTCAGTTTGTCCATATTCTTCATTTGTTTACCGCATGCATGAAAATGGTTTTAACTTTGTGTTATTATTTTGATTTTGTTTCTGAAGGTAGGTAGTAGGTAGTAAGTAGGAAAAAGTGCAGTGCAACGCATGCCGGGGTACAGCAAGTCATCGATACAATCAGTGGCCGATTGGTTCTAATGCCATCTGCAATCTACCTAACTGGTAGATACTCCACTGGAACTGTTTAAGAGACAGTCCGATTATGTAGAGTAAGTCTGCATTCCCTCCAGTCGTACATGAGTTATCGGGCTCTTATAGCCTACAGCTTAACTAACTAGCATCTGTGTTCGGCATGGAATTAGAAGGAATGGAACGCTCATGTGCGTTCCACATGAGCGTTCCATTCATAGGGAACGGTGTGATCGAAGTCAGCCATTTTCGGCATAATATGTGAATTATTACATAATATGTGCATGCTGAGTTGGACACCCATTTGTTGCAACCTTGAGCCACAGAGCGCTTGTTGGGCGTTCCTTGTTTGAATTCAGTGACACTTTATTTTTTAATGTTTTTTATGACTTTTTTATTTTAGTTTTTTATCTGTATTTCATGTTTTTATTTTATTTTTTGTTTTTTATCTAACTTTTTAAAATTTCATTTTTTATTATTTGACTTGGTCGCGTTTGACCCTCGTCACACCTGATGGTAAGCGCAGACTGGGTCTAAGATGAGCACACGAATCCAAGTAACAGAGATATAGAGGGATTCCCCAATACCTCTCCGGCTCTCACACACACACGACGGAACACAGTAAACTGCTTGGCTGACTTTAATGTGAAGGTGGTAGCTAGCCAGGTGGACCGTGAAAATCCTACCACCAAGCGTGCTGGGTTTTATTGAATCTTACAACACGCATCTATTCCCAGCGAGCGGTGAGGAAGTTTTATATTCTACCCCGTCCCCACACGGGAATAACTATACTATTGTGTTATGTATGTGTTTTGTTGCACTAAATAAAGCTTTTATCTATCTTACTAGCCGTGCCGTTGTGCTGGCCTGGAACAGTTATAGTTCCGACGTGATCGACGGATTTA
The DNA here is from genome assembly GCA_905220435.1 of Amphipyra tragopoginis. Classification (NCBI taxonomy): domain Eukaryota; kingdom Metazoa; phylum Arthropoda; class Insecta; order Lepidoptera; family Noctuidae; genus Amphipyra; species Amphipyra tragopoginis. The sequence goes on from HG991997.1 coordinate 17,711,497, forward strand.
TATATTTCTCTGAAAAGCTTACGCCTAAAGCGATCGTCTATAACGACAGAAGTTCTATCACTATCGCGCGTCTCACAAGATGCGTAAACTTGATGTGTACTGTAAATATTACGCGTATTAACACTCCATTTTCTTACTTCACGGTGCTCGGCTTATAACTACTTAATTATACATGTGAGATATTATGTGTCTATATAGGTGCACCTTCAATATGGGATGTGATACAATTTTGAGGAACCAGTATTCTAGCCGTGTATTACACGTTGGTTGTATACCTCGATGGGCTTGGAACGGTATTGATGTAAAGTATCGTGTTAATAGCACTCAGATTAGTAGGAGAAGCTTTGCTCGTTACAAATTATTTTTTTATCATAAAATAAACACTTTTATCTGGTCGGTTTAGTTTGGGTCATAGGGAAATAATTATCCGTTGAATAACGATTATGGGGTGGTAAAAATATAAAGTTTTATGTAGCACCTGACAGCTAAGCATTGTATTACATAAACTTATTGCTGTCAAGCACCATAGTAACACCCTACTGAGTACTTCCCTCTATTCCCATTTTTTATTTATTCCAAAATCAATAAGGAATCGAGTCTTATTACAGTCATTGTGGACTATAGAATTATAGTGCCCTGCGTGTCTGCCTGCACGCATATTGTAAAAATGGGTGCATAAGTAAGTTGCTCGCTTGTGTATGTGTGTCAGATTTTGTCGAGGTATGCGTACAATCAACTATCATTAATGTAAAATCATCTTTAACAACCATTTCAACTCGAGGGGAGTTCGAATTCTTGAACGGATAGAAAAATAAATTGTCATGCTTATTTTATTGTTTAGTTAGTAGATATTAAATTTACAGTTTGGAGAATCCTGATATTCAGCCGAGAGCAGAAGAGTTTATTTTTTAAACGACTTCAAAAAAAACAAGGTTCTCAATTCGTCCGAAAGTTTTTTTGTATGTTTTTTACGCGATATCTCCGCCAATAATGAATGGATTTTGATGATTCTTTTTTTGTTTGGTAGGCCATACTTCAAAAGTGGTCCCACATAAATTTTATCGAAATTGATTTAGCACTTTTTGAAAAAATCAACAAAATCAAAAAATATATACTTAGAGGACGGTTTTGGTTTGTGGTTCTCTCCAGCAAAAGTTTTGATGAGGATTTTCAATCTCTGTTTTAACTGTCATCACAGAAACATTGGCCAAGAACAAAGAAGATTGCATGTATTTGTATAGGTGAAAGAATCTGTTGGGGAAACGGAAAAAAATGAATCGTCCTGTCGACGAACAGTCCAATGACAAATCGGTCTTAGGAGAACGGTTGCGGAATCGTAAGGGATTGTAAGGAGCCGTCATGATAATTATACATACATTCTTATTCTGAAAGAAAACTACCTAGCTTTTGGAAAGATTACGCAACCGTGTCATTTAAATTTGAAGTCTTACCGTGTAATTTATGGCACTCAAACGTATTTAATAAAAAACTTGAAATAAAAGTAAAAACCTCTCTTTTTAGTTTTTTTGGAAGTCGGTTTTTACTTTTATTTAAAGTTTTTTATGTAGGTATTCCGCAATACGATATTATTAGAGAGCCCTGTAAAGCCAACATTTTTTTTGTCGAATACAACGTTTAGACGTGATTGAAAATTGTTAAAATTGTTTGCGTTTCATTATTATCATTACGTATCAATCTATATTCTTCACAAAGACGCTACAATAATTGTTTGTATTTTTCTGTAGTCATTATTAGTCTTTAATTATTTTTGCCAAATAAAACTTTCATTGCCTTGCAGCCAATACGTAACATTTAAAAACGTACATTTAATAGAACCAATTGTTCTGTTGTTCGGACTTTTATTTCATCTAGTTTACTTTTGACACCGGCCTATTCTCACGGGGTGTGGGAATGGGAATATACGAAAATCCTCAGTTTTTCAATTTACGTAGTGGCTGTTTCATATGTATCGCGGTGCCACAGCGGGCAACCACCCATTCTGAAAACTGACTTGAATTGTGAGTGTGACTAGATTAAAACCTATATTCACTAAATAAATACGGGGAGTAAAACATTTTGTTGATTAAAATGCTTTTGAAGGTGCGAAAGGTGTATTTTGTTTTGTTTTTGTTATATTTTCAATACCACAGTGTATTGATAACACAGTTCAAACAAATATCATAGAGTGCTTTCTACAAAAACACAAAACTCTTTTTATGTTTTTTTTTTTATTTTAAGTTTTTATTAATTAATTGGTCACGTTTGCCAGCTATCTCACCTGATGGTAAGTGAAGATGCGGTCAATGATGGTGCACGCTTACCTAGAAGTAACCTATTTACACGAGATTTGAAAACGGCATGTATTTAACGCGGCGACAAACTAATCTGATTTAGGGTTTTAAAAATAATTAAAATGGGTAGCAAAAATAATAGGTTGGCAGCTACAGTGAAGTAGCATTTTAAGTATAAAGCAGCAGCTTTATTTTTAGTTGTAAGCTTTGTTTAAATTTAAATTGGCAGTGATCTTTTGGTTTTTCTTTTTAAACTAGGTGGAGCTTAAGTCGACGGAGCCCCGCTGCGCGGGGCTCCTTTTTCTGTCTGCAGGGTTTAAAGTAACCTAACACGAAGGAAATGACGGGGGCTTCGTTCGCTCGCTTCGCTCGCTCACTCTAGCCCCCGTCATCCCCTTCGAACCTAACCTATCCATGTCGGGATTCCCCTTAACCACCCTGCTAACATTATTAGTCGCCAAGTCATTATTTATAGCTCCTCGCCTCATTTTATTAGTTGCAAACACTTAGTCGCCTTTTAAGTTATTAGTCACCTGGAAAATAATAAGCCTTTGAAAACTCCAAGGTTATAGCTATCGGGAAACACAGACTCTGGCAGGGAGTTCTACTCCTTAGCTGTACGCATAATGAACGTTGTGCCTATGGGTGGAATATTCACCATAAAGCGGTGGCGCATCGCTGTGCGTCTGGTCATCCGGTGATGAAACGGGATTGGGGGAATTCGATTGTGCAATTCCATTGCATCCTCTCCAAAATGTACCCTATAAAACACCGATAAGCTAATTCTGGGACAATGTTCAAGGCTTTGAAATCTTGTTTCTACTCAATGATATTATAAACTATAGATGCGTTCCCCGCGCTCAATATTGGCAGTATTAAAGCAAGGTAATTGCTCGGCATTCACTTGGTCACGCACCAACCAGTGTCACCCTATAAAGTGTAAATCTTGCAATTTATTGCGAAAAAAAGGTCAAGTTGTGTTTATAGACGATGTAAAAATAATACTCTATAATTAATTGTATAATTTACGTCGTATAATTAAATATACTGATATGTAGCTGTAGTAAAATTTTCGCTGTTTTGTAGTCCAATGATGTTGGTGTATGACGTGTCTATTTATAAAATGTTATTGTTTCTACTAGTCCATCGTCTCCAATGAGCCTCTGCCTCTGCAATCGGTTTCAAATGATTTCAATCGTTGATTACTTTAACGAATAAAGATGAAAACATTCAAAAACGATTGCATACTGCCACAGACGTAGATTCTTTAAAAAGTTAAACGCTTGTCAAACAAAGTCGAAGATAAAATATTCTTCAAACCGCTCAGACGTCGCGATAGCATTTCATCTGAATTATTTCTTTTAAAAGCGATTATTCTTTAGATACCTACTCATATAAAGTTCGCATGATATGCAATTATGCATCAAGGAAACTATTATGTGGGTTGATCTCCAAAATCAGCGTATTTGTTTAACCTGCTGATGGTGGCGTTGTATATCCGGTCGTTGGGTTCCCTACAATATGGTTGAGCTGAGCGATGCGGATGTGCACGTCATACTCGTGAACTGGTGTTGTCTGTCGGGACTGGTCAGCTCTTACCTGCTACGACAATCCTAGAAGGCATATTTTTCTATTTTGTTACTCTTATGTGAGTTTATTTGTTACGTTAACCTCCGTATTCTCATTCTATTTCTCACACTACTGTAATGGAATTGTCATGATCTGCTATTTTAAAAAGAGTATTCAAGGAGTTTCTTGCGACTCTTCTCCATAGAACCTACCTTTTGGAACCGTGCACCTAGTTTTGACGTTTTAAAAGTGCCTGTAATCTGGTCTGGTCAAAAAAACATTGACTTTGATCTCTCTGGTGAATTTTATAATTATATTGATCATAAGTGTGTTCCGTGTTTTTATTTCGAAAAAAAGGTGTCTAAATAAGCCTATTTTTATATTGGGCTCTATTTTAACCAAGCAGTTTTGGAAAAAAATTGGTTTGAAATTTTAGAGACCAGAGTGATCAATTTTTATTTTTTAGATTGAGCCATGCTTACCAATGCATCCTAATACCTAACGCAGATTAAAAGAATCCCGGCAGCCTTATCGCATACGAAAAAACCACAGCAAAAAAGCAAACAGTACAAAACAAAACTCGAGTGTCGAAATCAGTCGGGCACAATAAGGAGGGCTAAAAATCTCATTTACCTGGCACACGTTGATAAAAAGGTTGAACATTAATTACATTACCATCACCGACGCCCCAGGTGCGTCCAGGGCGAAACACCCTGTTTTATTAGCCTTCGTGTTATATACAACTCGTTTGTCAACGTAATTAATGCGGTACCTATGTTAATAATATGTATTGTTTAGACTAATTTTTCGGAAGAAAATTTGGCTAAGGTTATAATTTTCAAAAGTTTTTTTTTATTTCTCGGTACCTAATTTTAAAATTATTACTTCCTTCTGGTGAGACAAGTAAGACTTATTTATCACCGGATTTTGAGCTAAACCTTACTTTAGCAAAACCTAGGTATTACTGATGATAATTTTCTTTATTGTCTTTGAAACAATTAAAATATTTCAAGATACCCATTCAACATACCTATAATAACTATTTGATAATAAAAATCTGCCTAGCCTTTTCCCCGAGCTTTTAGAAGTACATGAACAATCGTCTCTCGTGTCAACACGAGCTATACGAAAATAGCTCATGTTGTAGTGAAAAGATCAGCCAGTCAGCAAGGTTGGTAGCGGGGCTGACTGCCCAGGGTGCACCGGACGTACTTAAGAGCGTGTACGCCGTTCGGCATTTCATACAAAATTTCAAGTCCTTATTTCTCGACATGACTGAACCGATTTTAATGAAACTTTATATCCATCAGCAGGATACATAGGACTAAAAAGTTAGTAGAAAACATTTTAGAAAAATAATGTTACAGTTAAATTAGACCCATTTTAAATTTTCCATTCAAATAAAAATTTCAAATTATCTTTTTGTAAGTAAGACATTTCGAAAATGTTTTCTACTAACTTTTTAGACCTAAGTATTCTGCTTATGTGTGTGAAGTTTTATCAAAATCGGTTCAGTCATTACGAAAAACAAAGACTTGAAAATTTGTATGAAATTCCGTACGGCGTACACGCTCTTAAGTATCGTCACTCGTGAAGGCCCTTTTCATGAACAATAAAAAAATGTTTTTTAACACTGGATTTGTAAAAAACGTTGAAAGTTGTCGTTACGTCCAATTTTGCGTAGTCAGATGTATAAAAACATTTAAAATGAGAATAACATTCTTGAAAAAGAGATGTCACGTTCTACTTAGTCTTTTACTAATTATGTTGGGATCACCTTCCAGTCTAATCAGATGCAGCTAAATACCAGTATTTTACACGGAGCGACTGCCATCAGACCTCCGCAACCCAGTTAGGTACTGGGCAATACCGATATCCTAAGGATAGACCGGTTGTCAGACTTTCGGGCTTCTGACTATCCGTAACAACTGTCATACGTACGAGTATTTAGGGGTTGCCAACTCTTTGTCCGTCAAAAATAGTAGTTCTAAAATGATTACCCACAAAAATATAATAGATAACGAAAGGATGAAAAATAATATAGTAGGTTCCAGAATAGGTACTTTATTTCCTAAAAGAATATTGTTTTATAAATTAACTTCAAAAGTAAGTAGTTACCAAAACACATACCTACTCGAGAGCGCGAAAATCGAAATTGCCCATCTGTCAAAAGTCAACGTAACTGTCAACTTGACATACCAGAATCGTGCAGAAATAGATATTGACGTTTCGTTTTAAGCTTACAAATTGTTAAACGAATATTATTGCTTTGAGCTTGGTGCCTTTTTAAAATATAGTAGTTTCGCCTACTATATACTTTTTTCAGAAATATAGTAGTCGGGCCTGTAATATAGTAGGATACTATATTATATGGTAGGGTTGGCAACCCTATACGTATTCGTCTAACACCTGGGACCTTGACGTGTTCTATAACATATAATATCATTTTGTAATAAATGCCTACATAATAAAGTTTACAAACTCTAATTGGAGTAGGTTGTCTTAATTTACAAGTGTTTATCGAACCAAGTACTGAAACGTATTCGTATCTCCACGAGTAAGTAATTAATTATGATGTAGGCCTATTTTCGTTACCTTTATGTATGTACATACGTTATTAACAAGTCAGACATCGAGTCCCTAATATTCTGTACGTGATAAGTACATGTACACTACATTGAGGCTACAGACACGTTCCCAAACTTGTCAGACACTGCCTTGCCAACACGATAATCTCATTGTATACACAATCTAACTACACCAATTGTAGACTACCAATTTCACAAAAGAAATCTTGTTTAGCTTTCATATTATTAAAATTACAACTCTAGAATCCAATAAGAATAAATGTCAAAAAATAAATGTGAGATTTATTCTTCAAATCAGAATAATATATTGCCCGAATAACAAAGATAATCAAATGAAACATCAAAAACACAATAAAAGGCGGGCAAACGCCGTGATCGCAATACGCTTGTGTGTTAGCGCATAGGCAGATATATTCTTGAGTTACGCTCAATACTATTTACTCGGCGATATTCTCCCTTGTGAAAATCTCTTAGATGCGATCATAAATCGCTTCGGCTGACATAATAGCGTAAAGGGAGCGGCCTGGATTTATGCATGTTTGATTTAGAGGGAGGTGAATGTTGTCATTTTACGGACGTTCTCACTAAAAATATGGTGCTTTTACTTTCGCGAATATCGTTTACAGAGGCGAAACGTACACGCTCCCGTTTTTGCACTGGCGTTATGAGTATTTCATTTCCACTTGTGTTTAAATAAGTACATGAATTTTCATGAACGTTTTGGTATACCGCATACGTAATAAGGCGCTTTATAAAAAGGAGAGAACATAAAGCGTGTGTTTTCGAACCGAACTCTTCACTCGAAACTCGAACGTTTCAAATTGGTCTTCTAACAATTTGTAAAGTACCTATCCCTCGCATGCTTACCTCGGAGCCAGATATCGTAAACTTCGTTTCTTATGCGCGTTTTCGTTTTATGATTTATTGTTAGGGCTCATTTTGATGATTGAATAATAAAAACTGCTCGGTCGGGTACCACATTTACATTTGACTTTCATTTTACCACGTGAATTTTAATAAGATTTATAATAAAAGAAAATATTTCTTTCACAAAGATATAAATTCGGTAGATAGAATTTAAACGAAGTACTTTTTATTTAGAATTTATCAGATAACATCTCAATGGGAATTTATTTAACCTGACTGCAAAGGAGGGGCTGACTATTAAATTTATTTCAGAGCCGGTCTTCGTTTATTGCGATTCGGATTGGAATTGGAATATCCAGACAGAACAGATTAACAATTTTCGAATTCTAAGGACAGCCTGTGTTCTAAATTCAAGACACGATTCAAATTAAGTGATAAAGCGTTGGGAGTACGCCGCCTGTGCCCGGTTGTCACCCGGTAATACCCAAAGAAGCGACGTGCCCCTTGCCCCATTACGGGGAGCTGCATTGCAACAATTTCGAGGAGGAAATTTTCTAAGTCTATCAACAAATTAAGTGGTAATTATCACCAAATCTACGCCTCGCCTCAATACGGAGTGTTAATGAATTCGTGTAATTCCTTAAAACCGTATGATCTATTACTAGTGTTAATTAACGCTGCACGGGATTATACTTGATTAAAAACATTTTTTCTTCCTGCGGTTGTCGTTTGTTAAACAAGAAAATTATTTAGTAAAAAATTGCAAAAAATACGTTTTTTTATGTCTTCGTACATTTTGATGTGAACGGAATCTCGGCGACAAAGCTGGTGGCCACCACTAGCATGATATCGCTCCGCACAGTCAGTTTACTCACGGCACTAAAACGATACACGTCAAGAAAACCAGTCTTCTTTGAAAAAACATAAAAGTTGTATCTGAAAAACTGTCACGAGTCAATCTGTGTCACGAATAGATCACGATGTTTGAAGGGATTACATGATTTCGGTTACACCCTGTATACATAGTCGGTGTGTTAAAGTGTTCGTTGTAATGTTTGATTAGGAGCCGAGGATCCGTGACCGTGAATCTGGTACAGAGAGCAATTTGCGGATAAATGTTTCTCTATAATTATAACAGTCTATATCATAACATTTGAACTACTCTCTCACAGTGAGAACAATTTCGAATAATAATTAAGCCGGGTTTCCCGTGCGTTTAGCTCTACACATTGCACAAAACCAATTAAACAACACAAAGATTCAAAATTCAAATTTTTATTTCGAATAGGCACACTACATGCACTTATGAGCCCAAATACACGTCCGATACTTGCCTCCGATAGTCGGTTCCGATAGTCTGATCAGACTATCTGAAGGCCTCCGATTCATACATTTGTTTGAACATGAATTACACGTGCGATCAGACTATCGGATCGGATGTCAGAATCGTAAGCATCGGCCGGGCGTCGTCGTCGTCCAGAAAAAATCTGACACGAGAATCGTACGTGTATTTCATGAATCCGATCAGATAGTCGGATCCGGCTCCCGGAAGCAACTATCGGACGTGTATTTTGACCCTAAGAAAGGAATCGTTTTTTTTTTCAAAAATGTGTTCCTATAGAGAAGAGCCGGCAAGAAACTCCATGGATACTCTTTTAAAATAATTTCAAGTGCAACCGGGTATTGTTACAATTCAGTACTTAAAATTGTGTGAGAATAATGCAGGTTAAAGTAAAAAATATAAAAAAAATAAACTTTAAAAAAAAGTAAAAACCGACTTCAAAGAAATACTAAAAGGAGTAAAATAATTACCATAATATAAAATTAACAGTTTCAGAAGTCGGTGGCTTCTATTTGCTTCAGTGTAGAGTTGCACCGACTTCTGAAACTGTTAATTTTATATTATGGTAATTATTTTACTCCTTTTAGTATTTCTTTGAAGTCGGTTTTTACTTTTTTTTAAAGTTTATTTTTTATTAAATACGTTTTAGTGTCACAATTTTAACCCCCTCCTTCATAACCCTTCTTTTTGGCTTTGACGTAGTCGGGCATAAAAAGTCCTTTCAAATGATACCTTACACGATATAATGAAAACATTCCAAAGGGGGGGAGGGGGGGACACGCACCCCCTCCTCTTTTCCAGTAGTCAGTTCCCAACAACAAATGTAAACAAAGCAATTTTAGTAATTTGAGAATTTTGCTTTGATCCGATGAGGAGTTCCGTTCCATATCTCTGAAGTTCATGGTCTAATCTTAACAAAATTTAAATGGGACCAATCGGGAAGTATACCCTTTCGAACAAAAAAAGATTTTTTCAAATCGGTTCATAAATGACGGAGATATGAGGTAACAAACATAAAAAATAAAAATAAAAAAAAAAATAAAAAAAAAAATACAACCGAATTGAGAACCTCCTCCTTTTTGAAGTCGGTTAAAAATTAATAATAATTTACATATTGGTAGGGATAATAAATATGTATCAGCAAAGCGAGGCTCAACCACATTATTATAGGAACCCAACACAGCCGTCAGCAATAAGTCTAATTAAACTCAATGTCAAAAATGTTACATTAATGGCTGCATTGTGCTCCCATTTGCAATATTTAGAGGCGATTTCATCAACCCATCAATAAGTAGTCCGTAAGTATTGACCAGATAAGCTAAATGTGACCTTCAAATATGACATAAATGTGTTCAATAATCTTGTCACTATCACTATTGATACGAAGGTGAAATGAAAATGTTAGTTTATGAAAAATTTAGAGACCGAATTAGCTTGATGAACCGTTAATGATAAGTTGGTGAAACACCCCCTCAGTGGTCTATTTTTCAGTAGGTTAATATAACAAAGATCAAAATGGTGGAAAACTTGTTTTGTTGAGTTTAATTGAGTTATGTAGTCGAGAAAAACAAGCGCAGTAGACCCGGCTTTTGACACGCTATCGATCGTAAAATGAGGTTTAAAAATGGTGAATTAACTGTTGTAATGGTTTTCTGTAAGAGATTGCTTTCGATAAGACCGCCAATAAAATTGTGTTAGTATATGTTTGTATGTTTTTTTTCATATATTTACTCTTGATTTAAAATAAGTATACTCTATCTTTCTATTGTTAAAATACTCTTAAATTCTGTTCAACGTAAGATGATTCCTGACATAGCAGTCATTTCCTAAATTGAAGCTATAAGGAGATTGCTATCGAAAAAACGTAAACGACATCATCAAAAACCATAAAATAGCTATATTATAAATGTTTTCTTTTTTACATTCTTTGTATAGTAATGTTTTGTAGAGAAATGTCATGACTCACGATAAATAACTATGAATTATTATAGACAGAGAAGTAGCGATTCTATGTCATAATTATGTCTGTGTTCTATTAACAAAATACATATCACAGGTAACTACTCGCTCAAGAAACGAATAAAATTACCGTCGTCTATGTATACACGAATATTCCTAATCCATAATTTGGAATACTATGAAAACAGCGGAGAGAACATCTCAATACATCTGACTGTCTAATAACAAGCGATCATCGAATAAACAGATCACGTACTGAACACCAAATTCATAATCGGCGATTGAACGCAACCCCAAGGAATTTGTAAGGGATAACGCGAAAACTGAAGGTGTTTATGATTTTATGATGCTACTCCATTCTCGAATATGGTCGTACAATAACGATAAACTGTTACGACCTATCCGATGAGGAGAAAAAAATGTCGTACAAGACTCGTTTGAGGAGAAAACCTAATGATATTTTACTTTAATAACAACCTGACTTGACGTCTCTATAATATGGAAAAATAAGCCATTGACAGGAAAGAAAGTGGTACTTACTTTACTTTACTTGGAAGAAAAATTTATTAGAATAATCGTGGAAGGTAAAATGTTAATGCGTATTAACATTCTCTCTTTATTTCAATAGCATGGGGCTGATAATTTACGTTAGAATGACCGTACATATTATTAAAAAAAATATTAAATAGGTAGTCCATACATTTTATTTTAGTTTTAAATGAAACCAGTACCATATATATATAGTCTACATAGCACCAAGACCTTAAGGTACTGGTTATATTTTTCTTATAAATTTCATTCTTTTTGGACTTATATTGTGAAACTGTGCTCCTAAAATTATTACGAAAGCAATGGCGAAACCTTTTTACAAACAAAAATCACTGACAATGCCAGCAATACACGTTTAGCAAATAAATTCTATATAGAGTAACCGTAATATTCCACAGCCACAAATGGCGCATAAAACAAATGCCTCAATTAATGCCTCGAAACAGTTGTTAAGTCAATAGTTCGAGCAAAATAAATAAAAAAGTTTATTAAAAGAAAATGTAATCAACACAAATTACAGCCTGGCAAACGATAATTTAATAGGTCTTTATTAATATTTCAATTTATACACGCAATTGGTATAAGAAATGATAGATTACTATCTTGTTTATCGAAATGAGAAAACAGACTGCAATTTATGCTCGGGATACACGAGGCTAGTTTTTAAAAGCTAAAACTATAGCAATTAAGCTAGCTATCCCATAATATCCTATCTTGGCTTACTATATTCGCTTGGCATATGCTAGAAAGGTTTACATGATGCCATAAAATTGTAAGCCAGTATCATTGCAGTGACTAAAGTAAAAGAAGACATCCTTGGATTGGATACTAGCTTCACCGGATAAATGAAGCTATTACACAAGTCAGGATAACAATATCAGTGGCGGGAGCGCTAGTAGCTCAAAGACAGAACCCCATCCTATTAAACTATCCTAGCTTGAGACACTAGCATACTACTAGCCTAGAAATGAAGCTAGTTCTGTATACGCGAAGCCAGAGTTACTTGCTGGCTAGATTGCTAGCATTAGCTTGCTATCCTAGCTTAAAAAAACGAGGCTCGTGCATTACAGATATTAAATGACAACGGTGAAAAAGACAGAAACAAGGATATTTACGTTATGTTGGAAATTATTAACTTTTGACGATGTGATGAGATACGACTAGATGTTTATAAAAGTTTGAAAAATGCATAAAGTCAAAATGAATGTTTTAAAATTGTGTTCATCAATCAATGCTGTACCCAGGAATTATTCAGCGGAACATATAATACGTCGGTTACTCGTAACGGCCCGACATAACTAATGACTATAAAAGCATATACTGGACAGTCTACTTATCAGCAAATTGGCACCTGTCACCACCAATTAAACATCTAATAACATGTTCTCGACTTACCAAATCTATTAGTCATATTTATTAGTAAAAGCGATTATCGACTTGCCCCATAAGGTCACGAAAATTGTAAGCGGTGACCCCAGATGGGCGAGGGGCGAGTAACTGCGAACGCAGCCGAACAAACGGAGAGAGGGAACTCTCTTCAGTCGTGTGTCAACCATCGACGACGCCGGTCGTCCGTGCCGCGCTCGCTACGAAAATATTACGTGAGCTTCATTATAACTCGACTCAACTCTCTGATTGAAATGTTAATTAAAACCGTGTGTGAGTAAAGTGCTTACAGCAATATATGGATGGATAAAGCTCTGTGATATGTGATGGAACTGTTTGTTTAAAAACTTAATGAGGATGTATGTCTTATTGGCAGTACTCAGTTTACTTATAAAAGGTAATCAATGATGTGAATGAAATATGTGTTACTTTTAATATAGTTATATAATAATGAATTTAATATCTAGGATGTTATGCGTGCGGATAATATACATTTTTAATCACTTTCAGTGATGCATACGAACAACTTAGTGAGTCCCGCGTTGGGCGACAATAAGCGTCAGTGTCAGCTACGATATTTTAACGCGGCTTCATTTTCACTTTAGGAATAAAATTGCATAAAGATATTATTCATGAAGAGGACCGAGCAAGGCCTTATTATAAAGGCCATTCATCTTAGTGTGACATCATAAGAAAAGCTACTTTCTTCAGTAGGTTCTCAACAAATACGTATTTATTTATCGCCACGATAAGAAATTATTAATTATTCTCTTGAAACTCTTGCTTCTGAGTAAGATTAAGGTTGACATTTAGAATAGAAATAAACAACTTTTCCTTCTACTTATCGTGAGTGAAGAGTTGAATCCAAAATTTCTGAGTATCTCTTAATAAACTTTTAATGGAATTAAAGCATATAAAACGACCCTTTCCCTGAGTAAGCTGAAAAACAAAAAGCTTCAATGAAATCATCAGTATATCTTTTATCTAGAGGGCCTCTTAGTTAGATTTATTCAGGCCTGCCCCCGGCCCGGGTCGCTAAAAGCAAATTGAGCCTTAAAAATACAAACTGTATCTCTTTTTAATTTTTTTATGGAAATGACCAAGAAGTCTACCATAATCGATATTCAATTTATTCGAAATCGGCTCCTAACTACCAGTTTATTACAGCTTACTGGAAAGTTGTGTAAGAATTAGGATTTTCAATTTTTCCAGAAAAGATCAACCGAGCATTGCCAACATTTATAGGAGAGTCATGTGCCTAGTAGGCATATAAACAGAAGTCTGCTGATGAGAGGTGTCAGCCATATAGACCATCCCTTCCCCTACCGTGGGTGTCGTAAAACGCGACATAAAATTTACCTCAGTAGGGTGGGCAGCAGCGTCCTATTCTCTCTCTTCTCTGCCAATAACAACCTATGATCACTAATCCGTCTGCCAAACGCGGTGATTATTGCAATTTTCTCTATGCCCGGTCATTGATGTGGTCATTTAGAAGAACATGTCCAGCACTGGATGTTTAAGGGCTAATAAAAGATAGAGAGAAACGGAGAATTGTATCATCGTAACACAAAATTTTATAAACAGGTTGTTAACGAATTCGTGTAATTGCTTCAAACCTCATGATCTACTGGTGACACTGATTGACCCTGCATAGGTATTTTTCAAAATCAACAAAAAAAAAATTAATCATGGTATTATGTATCTGAGTAATTTTAGCGTCCCGAGTTAACTGACTGCGTGGAGCGACATCGCGCTATCGTGCCCGTCAGCTGTGTTACCTATGCACTTCTTTCATTTATGCATGGCATCGAAAGTTTCTATCACATAAAAAAAATATTTGGGAAAAAAAAAGTTTATTGTTATTTTAAATCAATCTAAATCCCTTGTGGGGTTAATCTATACCATTAATAGATCATGTGGTTTGAAGGATTTTCTTATTTTTTGTACCTCTTTTCGATACTTTTCTCTTTGACCCAAAGGTTGATTGGTAGAGAATGCCTTGTGGCATTAAGTCAGCTTTATGTACCACAATTGTGCATTGAAATATTAAAAAGAATACATTGTTTCTTTCTAAGCAGTAAAAGAAACATTTTTATTATCTAAGAATCCTGAATATTCCGCGAAGTGCATGCTGCAAAGAGACACAAAGATCTCGTAGAAATACTGGACATAATATTACGTTTGTTACTATCGCTCTTGGATATCTCTTTCGCTATAAAAATTCGAACTTTATGTGCAGTTAGAGCGCTACCTTCAGTTGAATCCTTGTCATCATCATCAAATTGGTAGGGTTCTTGAAAATAATCTTGATCTCAATCCAATTCCGTTTTAAAGAATGTCATGAAAGAAAAACAATGCGTATTCTTGAATAAAAATATACACAAAAAACAATTTGATTTTAATGAATTAATTCAATAAACACTCAATATTAAACCAGTTTGGCGCAAATATTGTATTCAAAAGTACGAACTGGCATTATGGGAAGGATGATGGATCAAAATCGATCGATCAGGACTTAACTGGACAATGTGCAACAGATTGGCCCGGAGACGTCCAGCTTTGAATATACTCGTAAATCTCTTCCACCCGTCTTCATTCCTAGAGATGCTGCACCCGTCTCATTCAATCCCGGTTTCCATGCAGTTTGATATTATCCAGTCAAAGTTAAGAAGAACAACTTACAGTAGCTGTTGTATATGGCTACTGTCACCCTTGGGCCTATACAAGGTTACTCAGAAAGGGGGTATTAATCCGCAGACTACTTAAAGTATCACTGATGGATGACGGTTTTAAAGCAAGTGTTAAAATTTTAAAATTCGATAATTTTTATTTCCATGTAAAATTATTTTTTTAAGTTTTTACAAAAATTCTTCATCCATGGATTTAGTTACAAATTCAGAATATGGAATTTCTAATTCGTGACCTAAAATGTAAACACAGCTGATCATAGCTGAGGATAGATAGATTTCAACGTATTTTTTATGTAATTTTTGAACAGCTATTTCTCTTTAACTATTGACTTTTGGGGAAAGTTGTAGAACAAAAGTTAATCATTATTATGGGTACTTTAACACACTTTTGAATTAGTACCCCCTTTCTGACTAACTTTGTATAATACCACTACAATTTAATAACATACACAACATAACATAATCAGCACATTACTGTCCCACTGCTAGGCAAGGCCTCTTCTCAGAATGAGAAGATTTTAGGCCTTAGTCCACCACGCTTGCCTGGTGCGGGTTGGTGGACTACTCACACCATCGAGAACTTTATGGAGCTCTCTCAGGTGTGCAGGTTTCCTCACGATGTTTTTGCTTCACTGGTAACGCAAGTGATAACCAAATTCCGACAATTTAATACCCTGCTTTAATTGTCTCATTGTAGGGTAAAGGTATCTTTTGATGCAGAAAAGGTACGAGCATTGATCACCACGCTTATTTCCATATTGGAATTGATGAAATAAATTAAATTTACTCACGCTTTTTTCCCATGGGGATAAGCAGAAACTGCAGAACACCACATGCTAATCGTAGGATCGCCTTACATACTCTTTTCGATTCGTCCACGTTCATACAACTTGTCTTACACACACTTCGGTTGTGAGTACTGCGCACCTGTTTTTTTTTAAGGACATCAAATGTGTTGATGTTATACATCGATGTATGTCTAGGGCGTCCTCTACTAGCGTTACATAATAGTTACAAAATATCAGTTATTAAGTCACACCATCAATCTACTTTTAAAAATATAACCACATACCTCGTCTTACATTAAAATCCACATTTAGAAAGTATGAATTAGGGTTCCATTGTGACGAAAAGGGAATTAAAGACTTGGAAAAAAAATAGAAACAAAAACTACAATAAACGTATACAATTCACGCCTGTATTCTCGGAAGGGTTAGGCATAGGTGTATTATTAGTACAGCCTCATTTGGCCGTTATTTTTTAAGTCCTATGTAATAGGGAGCGAGCCTATTGTCATCAACCGGGCAAAAATCTAGACTTCGGGTTGTTACTGAGAAATTCTACACGGAAACACCCAATAACACTTTTCTCGACGTGGGGATCAGACCTAGTACCACACACTCACCAATCGCGCTTATAGCCACTAGAGCAACAAAGCAGTCACTTATTGCATTATTATATGGCCACTTTAACTTATTGATAAGATAGTAATCGCAGTATTACCACAGTAAACAGATACTTTAATCCATTTTCCTGGTTCAACCCGTTATTCTCTTTTTACGCCTCTCTCGGGAATTGATGGAGTGGTCTATTCACAGTGGGGACTGCAAAGTTAAAACAGCTGTAAATAAGTTGTGACAGGTCGATATTCTACAGCCTAGAAGCCGTCAGTTGATATAGCCTACTTGGGTAACTTGATACTTTTTTATCGCGCGATAAAACATGTTTGTTTTTCTGTTATAGCCCGATAAAATGAAGAGTACGTGTTTTCGGATCGTAGCACGTAGCGTTATGTAGTTTCTACCTAATGCCGGTTGAATTTTGTTTCGAAATTTAATTCTGTATTGTTTGGTGGGAATTTTATAGGGAACTTAGGATTCCGTAGTTTAGTAAGTAGCAAACATAGAATCGAAGCTTATTTTATGGACCGCAAATTTAGTTTGTTGGTAAGTGAAAATTGCGGATATATAAAAAGCTATCTTTATGCCTCTTGTTCACGGCACGATTGCTTAACCGTACGGCGTATTAGATGCGCCGTAGAAAAATCGTGTGAGCTTGTACACGACACGGCAAACCATCAGCCGATACAACACTGATGACCGTGCCTACACACGGCTAATTAACCGTAGGTTTTTACGGCGAAAAAACATGTGGGAATAAGAGGCCTTACTAGATTTTTTAATTACTTGGTTGGAAATATTCTACTTGATAAAAAAAACACTTTTTTTGCATTTTCACAGACCTATCCAAAGATATCGCACACTTTTTTTTGTAATATCTCCAAACATATGGCGATATGCATAAGACACCTTTTTTTTTTTTTTTTTTTTTTTTTTTTTTTTTTTTTTTTTTTATCGTGGGAAAATCCTCATGGATACCCTTCGCCTGGGGAAGGCGAAGGGTTATGCTGGACTCTTACCGGCTAAAAACCCACGGTGTTCCTACTCCTGACCCTTGGCCGGGGTCACGGGATTCGCAGCTGCATGCACCGCAACCCCGGCAGGCCTCGGTCCGCCATCCCCTGGCGGACCTCTCCTTCTGTGGGGCCTTGCCCCACGTCCTCCTGAGAGGCGCGCACGGAACACATGCGCGCCGCCTTCTCGGGCCTGTTACTGGTCGGGCGACGGGTCCCCTAACCCGTCGCCCGCAGGCCACACACTAGGGTGGCCGGAGATCGTCGCGCGCCCTCCGGCGGCGCCCGGTGCGTCTGGCGCGGGAAGGGAGAGTGGCTGTCGCCTCTCTCTCCCTCTCCGCTCCCTCTTTGGTCGCCATCACCACCTCGCAAAAGGAGGTGACGGCTTCCCACGCACTCTCGCTCCCGACCATGGACAGAACCACGGCCGGAAGCGAGAGGTCACCACCGATCGCCGCGACTAGTTCACGGCGCTGCGTCGCCCACGCACGGCACTCCTGCAACGTGTGCAGCGCCGTGTCTTCCGGGCAGTCGACGCAGTGGTGACATCCGGGCGTCTGCTCCCGGCCTATGCGACACAGGTACTTCCCGAAACATCCATGTCCCGAAAGCACCTGCGTCAGCCGGAAGCTGAGGGCGCCATGCCGCCTCTCCAGCCACTCCTCCATAACGGGTCTTACCGCCGCTATTGCGGCGTGCCCTATGCATAAGACACCTGCTTGTAAAATTTTATCCGAATCGTTGGAAGGATTTTATTGAAATTAAAATCCTGTACCACACGAACGGACGGTCACGACGAAATTATAAGGATTCCGTTTATGGTTAGATACGGGACCCAACTAACAAACAAGTGAACTGATTTCTAGCTGCAGTAACTTGTTTCTTTTATAGACAACCTTTACGTATAAGGTTAAAGGGAAAGAGCCGAAGTGTGTGAGACTGTAGTCTGTTTAAATATACAAGTTGCATTTACCTATCTGTACATATGTATCTATATTCCTATGCAGCAGAAATATACGATCACCCACGCCCTCTTCTGTATCTGTACTAGAGTCTCAAGTATTAACATCAGATCTTTGTAGTATTTTGAAGTCAGGTGGACGTGGGTGAGAGGTCTACGATCTCTGTGGGCAGAAATTTTTCCTACGATGAACTTTAATATATTTTAAGTAGTTACTTATTGTTTGTCTCGTGTAGTGCAGGACTTAAAGAATAGCACTACCCCATCTCTGCCCGTGGGTGTCGTAAAATGCGACTAAGGGATTCTCTAGAGGATGGGCAGCAGCGTTCTCTGAGTACTTTAACAACCATACTGCGATCGCCAACCCGCCTGCCAAGCGTGGTGATTACGGCAAACCCCGTTTGGGGGAGGGCTATGTCCAGCAGTGGACGTCTTTCGGCTGAATGATGATGATGATGATAACTTATTTTTTGCGGTGCTCTTGTCTCCTTTGCATTTGCTTGGATCATAATATGATTTGCAAGATTTAAGCTGCGCTTGCCTCTGTCAGTACATAGATGGGTGATCATACATTGCGCATTGAAAGCCCTCTGTGCCTCGGAAAGCATGTTGCACCGTCGTCGGTCGGTGTCATACGAATACCTATGACAGTCGTTATGGGTAGTCAGAAGCCCGAAAGTTAGACAACCTTTCTAACATAACATATATTGGCATTCTCAGTAACTGGGTTGCGGAGTTCTGATGGCAGTCGCTCCGTGTGAAATACTGGTCTTCAGCCGCATCTGGTTGGACTGGGAGGTTACCCCAACGTAGTTGGGTAAAAGACTAGGTAGAACATTTCTGTTTTATAAAAACATTCGTCATTTAAGACTGCTGTTTACACCTTCTATTAAATTCAATATGTTTATATTAAAAGTAAAAAAAAAAAATTAACAATAAACAGTAACTGTAACCGAATTCGTGTAATTCCTTAAAAACACATGATCTACTACCCCTGCTCCCGCACGGGATTTAGCTTGATTGAAAATAAAATATATAATTATTTAATTTTTCATGCGGTTGTGGTAAGTGATCGTATCTAAATTACCTTAATGTGTAATAATGATTCAGTAAAAAAATATCTTGCAAAAAATTTCTTTTTTGATTCTTCTTTTCTTTTCCACGCATTATATAAATGAATGAAAGCTCGGCGACACAGCTGGCGGGCACGATTAACGCGATATCGCTTTTTGTAGTCAGTTAACTCGGGGCTCTAAAATTACTCGGAAATAGAAAACCGAGTTTTTTTTTGAATTTTTCTTTAGTTGCTTTTTAAAAATATCCCTTTAGGATTAATCAGTGTCACGTGGTTTGAAGGAATTACACGAATACGTTCACACCCTGTATACTTCTAAAACAACTTGACTTTGGTGTTTTGGTCGCTAATTCAGTAAACATTCCTCTCGGATAACTCCTCAAATTTACCAAATAAAAACACGAATACAACACCCTAATAACATAAAAAACAAAGGTAAACAATATAATGAAATTAAACACTAACGCAAGGAAAACATCAAAAGGTTTACTGAAATTTAACTAATATCGAGTAAGTTATTCCAAGTGCTTTGAAATATAGGTTTGTAAAGCTTATAATTATTCTAAACTTAACAAGGCGGATGAAGCGTCTTGAATTAGCTTCAAGATATTACAGGTTAGCTTTAAATAGCCACAAAGCGTTTAAATGTTGATTATATCGGCTTCGCTGGAATGACTTTGTGAGATTACTGTAACCTTTTGGTAAATAGAAGGTACATTCTAGGGAAATAAAAATTGGATTTTGATCGCGTCGTTAGCCATCCATTGATTGATGTTAGGAAAAAAACACAGTTTTCGGACTTATCGTAAATAATTTCGTTGATTCCTGAGGTTTTTGATTTCAGTTTATTTTGTTCAGGAAATGATATCATGGAACAAATGCTTTATCCCATGATTGGGATGGGTTACCTACTTTTTACTTCTGTTACGCAGAAACGTAAGTAATTAAACTTGCACCCTCTTGACATCTTCTTGAGGGATTATAGGCGTCACCTTTCAGAATATAGTAATACTACCTTTCACCTCAAAATAACTCATGGCACACTACTAAAATTTTCTATAATTCAATCGTGATTCGAAAGACACGTGGCGCCATCTATGAACGTTACTGTTGTTTTCCTCGGGAACGGTACTCTTTTTCCGGATGAAAGGTACCCTATGTCCGTTTCTGTACACCTGATAACTTATATGCAAAATTTCAGGATGATCGGTTCAGTGGTGTAGACGTGAAAAGGTAACAAACAAACAAACAAACTTAACACTTAAAACGCGACTAGACCCGAATCTGTATTTTTATAATGTGTACAGATCGCGAAAGTTTAAAAACATTCAAACAAACTTATTTCGCATTTATAATATTAGTTAGGATTTATTTCTTGCTTTAGTTTTAACGTAATGGAGTTAATCAGAGCAATCGTAGTCTTGAAAGATTGCAAATCACTTTAACCTATACCTCTTCGTAAATCATCATCATTCAGCCGAGAGACGTCCACTGCTGGACATAGGCCTCTCCCAAGCATCACCAGATCGACTGCTTCTCGCATCAAGCGGAATCCCGCGTCCTCGTAAATATTAAAGCCATTGAAAGATAATTTCTTTAAACAAAAAAACATTACTCTATCCTAGGATTTCTTTTGTATCGTGGGCACGGTTACAAGCAAATATCTCAGAAACGCAGACCCCAGACCCGGAATGACTATTTGTAGGCTATAAAAATATTTGTTGCGTCTCTGAATCGAACCGCGATTAGTAGCGCAGAAGATAATTGCTTAGCCAATGCGTCAATCAAACCGTCAATTTCTGTTACATTCTGAACAGTAATCATTTCCAGTCTGTTTTGTTCTGCGCCAGTTCCCCTCTTCTTTATACGTTCTGACATTCAACTTTTCTATCTAATCTTTGTAGCTTGCTTTAGGTACAATGCGTCGCCTTCGTTTTCCTTCTATACCTACACGATGTACCATTAGTACAACAAGCTCGATATAAATGTTTGTTTAATCTCGGAATACGTCCAAGCTTAAGCAATTAAATTAAGATACCTGCATTAACTATTGACCTTGACCCATTTTGGTTTGGTGTGTTGGTTAATGTATGAACTTTTTTGGTGGTAAGGTCGAGCAGGGTCCGTACCCTAGTACCCCGAAAAACCTTTTATCCTTGACGGAATTACTTACGAGGCAATCGTTCAAGGTAAAGCTTCTATAAGTAATTTTGTAAAGCTTTGGTACAAATCTGTTATAAATAAATTCACCTTTTTCAAGCTTGCTTGGGTGCTAAAGGATTTAGTTCTTGCTTTGTGGTGTTAAATCCTGTACATAGGGTTAGTGATTTTTCAATAACTAATGGTGACTCTGCATATATTACTAAACCTATCAGAATGATTAGGTAAATTTTGTTTAGTATTCATTTTGAATACTGTAGTTGTGTTAAGTGACTGTAGTTGATGGATAAAGGAGAAGGGGGAGGAGACCAAAGAAAAGATGGATGGATTTTGTGAGAGATGATATGAATGAAAAGAGAGTAAATGATAGCGGGACGGGTAATAGTGAAGAATGAAATAAGAATAATATATAAGAATAATAAATAGGTTACCCATAGAATTTAAAAGCATACAAATTTATTTAAAAACAAATTATAGACGTATTTATTGAAGAACGTATATATTATTCTATCGATGAGTTCATAAATGACAAACGACAGACATAATATGTTTATTTTTTATATCTTTAATCATATTTTGTGTGACTTACACTCACACTCAGTTGCAAGAAAGGTCCATTAAATTTTAATGCTCTCATTAGAATGTTAATGCTCCATTAACCTCTTCTGTCCATTGCAAGAAGCTAGATTTAATGGAATGATTAACTATCCATTAAAACTAATTTTTGATGTGTCAAACTCCCCATGATTTCAATATATAATAATTAATAAATATAAAGAACGAACTACGACCTAATTAGTGTTCATGCAATAGCCATTAATTTAATGGAAACATTATTCTTAATGACGGATTAGTTAATGATCACCTAATGGTATCTTTCTTGCAACTCAGTGTTAGTAACATATTAGAAAGTTTAATGTTTTAGTATTGTATGATTAGAATCACAATTTGAATTTTCAACAGAGATTTATTTTGTTAAGAAATAAATATGACTTATGAAAAAACATTTTGCGCTTACTCCAAGCAACTTGGGATAAGGGTAGGCAGAACACGAAGAAATTGTGTTAAGTTACAGATAGATAACTACTACACGAATATTGTAGTCATGGCATAAGAATTCTATACTTCAACCTCTATACAAAATAGAATATCTCAATAAAAACACTACGTTATTAACTTAATGAATTAAGAACCATTTGGGCTGTCTTTCGGGACTAAGCCCGCAATCGTACTACTGAACCACCGTGAAGTCAGGATGTACAGCCATAAACCACCAAATCTTATGACTCTCCGGTGTCCCGTAGAAAGTTAAGATGTCCCCCAACCGGAGCACGGGAAAAACCTTTCTGTTCCTTAAGAAAAGGGTTCCAAATCGATAGATCACTTTAACAAAGTCACTAAATTACGTACATATAATATTTTCCCTGATTTTGGTCTTAATTTGTTCGTGCGGTGTACGATAAAGTAAGAAACAATTTCCATTTCCAAGCCATTGCCAACCATAAAATCTTTATCGTCACAATCGAGCTGCACTGCAGTTGTACTTAAACGTTGTTAAAATTGTGAAGAAAACTAGCGAATGAACCACCTTCCACTAATTAACCGACTTTAAACAATAAAGTTACCTTAGTGACGTCTTGGTATCACCAACTTGAAGGCGAGACTTTCAAAGATTAAACAGTACAAGTTTGTTACGGTTTAACAAGGTCTCGCTTCTGTTACTCCCAAATGATTGTTGTAAAGTCCAGTTTGCGCACCCCTAGGGAAATAAAGCGAGATGGATATATTTGCAAAACGAATCTCTCTTTCATCTCGTACAAAATTATAATATTTTATTAAAGCTCTGGGATCGTTATTTGGTTCTGGAATTAATTTTTCAAGACGTCTAACTTTTAGACTTTCCATACGTCTTGCTTACGTAAGTTGGACGGTTTCTATCTCGTTTGCCTTGTTAACTACTTCTTTATTCCGCCTCGCAATCCTCTTCGGCAATAAGTTTGGAAACATGTAATTAATGGAACTATGTTGAAAACATTTCGTTCTACATCGATACTATTCAAAATTCCATTTCAAATGTTTAACTGACATCAAAAAGACCGTTTTCGATTCGACGAGTATCTTTTTTTTAATACAT
The DNA here is from genome assembly GCA_905220435.1 of Amphipyra tragopoginis. NCBI lineage: Eukaryota > Metazoa > Arthropoda > Insecta > Lepidoptera > Noctuidae > Amphipyra > Amphipyra tragopoginis. The sequence goes on from HG991997.1 coordinate 17,735,481, forward strand.
GGATTTGAAATCGGAATTACGATATCATCCTTTTCTAATGAATCCGTCAGATAAATGGAAATCCTCAAGAGCATGTGTATAATTCCTGTCAAAAGTATTGAAGGCTCGTTACAAATTCTGATACAGTACGTAGTGTTAGAAAACTCTACGAATAAGTTATGATCCCAAAGCTTCTGTGACAAATCCTCTGTACGTAACAATTGACTTGAAAACATGTATAGGACAGCGCTAAGTAGTAAAAAGTAGAGGGTTTGAAAAGATTTTCCTTAAATATAAATTGTATGTAGTTAGGAATATAGAGTAACAGTTATAATCTCTCTATTCTTTAGTGACCGCTAAGAGTAACAAAAAATGTTGAAAAAACATATTTTTCGAGGTTTCTTGTACGACCACCATCTGGATTTAGATTTCATATTTGCGATGATAGAGGCAGTAATGCATACTTTGTGAAATTAAAAGTGGCTACCTATTACAGTTAAAAAGATACATCCCTGTGGCAGACGGACGGACGAACGTAAGGCTTAGTAATAGCACAGTGTACCACTTACTACATCCAGTGGGTCAACGCCCATACATTTGACAGGTCCTATGAAATGTCAAAATTATGTAGGGGCGGAGGTTATATCCCAACAGTATGGCTACTCGGGACATAACCTCCGCTCCTTCACCCCGCAACCCCCCGCACGATTGCTCTGCGAAAATGTTCTACGTTGACCGACTGTAAGGAGTAAGATATGGGTAGACTGTGGTAATAGAGTCCCATTGGCTCCCTTTGGTACGTAACCCTAAAAAACAATGCTTCGACATAGCTCTTAAAATGTCAGCTCAAATTAACCGAATTAATTTTAGTTGAAAATTTAAAAGTACTAGGTATTCTTTTCAGAATTTTAGAATTTTTTGCCATCGTAATTGAAATGTTAGTGAGGAGGGTTACGGGCAATGACATTAACTCGCAAAGAGACAGACAAATTGACAAACAAGGTGAAAGAAAAAGGTTTCTGTTTTTGCATTTTGGCTACGAAACCCTAAAAAAGTAAGGTGACCTTTTATAAACACACATAACAATTTTAGTTTCGGTAGCTCCGTCAAAAGAAACGCTTAGTCTTTAATCGGCTCTAATGATTATCCTTGTACATAAAGCTACTACAATCTGTCAAATTTCTTTAATACATTTTCATCTTTATCGCAAAAGTGTTAGGTTTAAAATTGATTGGGAAAATTTGACAGTTTCGGGTAGCTTGATGTGCTGGCGTCTGTACCTTATTTATGTACCTAGAACGACATTTTTATCGAATTTTACTTGCGGTAGGCACCTATAAGTACAAATATTTAAGGATTGTTGATTTTTATGATACCTAGATTAGATAGTTATAAATTTTGTTAGATTAGATTGTTAAAAGTGTTGAATCGCTTACTACTTTGGCATTTTATTAAATACTAGCTTTTGCCCGCAGCTCCGCTTGCGTGAAATTTTGAACCCTCGTTAAGCCCCTTGTTAGGTGCAGTTAAAAAATCAAAAAAAAAATTCATCCCCTATTTCACCACTTACGGGTAGAATTTCCAAAAACCCTCAAACACGTGTATTTTTTTTTTCTCACCAAAAGCCTACATTTTTAATTTCGTGCTTCTTACTTCAAATGTAACAGATTTCTCATACAAACTTTCAACACTTATTTCACCCCCTTAGGGGTTGAATTTCGAAAAATCCCTTCTTAGTGGATACCTACATTACAAAAGGAACCTACTGTCAAAATTTCAAGTTTCTAACCCCAGCGGTTTAGGCTGTGCGTTGATAGATCAGTCAGTCAGTCAGTCAGCTTCTCCTTTTATGTATATATGTTACGGCTAATAGCCGAAGTGCGGCTACACCTAGTTTTAGCCGGGTACAACTAGGTGCAACCAGTAGCAGTTGGTTAGAACTAGGTGTAGCTTAAGTCGACGGAGCCCCGCCGTGCGGGGCTCCTATTTCTGTCTGCAGGGTTTAAAGTAACCTAACACGAAGGGGATGACGGGGGTAGCCGTAACATATAGATTTCATTGGTTTTTATACTGTTGCTTATTATTATTGCAACAGTTTCGAGATTTCTAATAAAAATATAATAGTACAAAACCCTATTGAAAACTGTCAAAACCTCATAAATACAAAATTATCAAAGAAGATAGCAAATCAAATTGTTTGCAATTTAACGCGTAGACGACAGCTAATTTATAAATCAAGGGTGGGACAGAAACAGTTAGAAGTTGAAAGCAAACTTTGCTAAGTAAGTTACAGGGAGGTGCGAGCCGTGCGTGTCCCAACAACTCCTACTGGTAGTGTCAACGATTTATATTTATTTAGCACTAGTTTGTACCGTGGTTGTACTTGCAATGCTGTAGAGATTTTTTATCTTCTATTTAGCTGGTAAACAATGACCGCTGACCTAGTGACAACTAACTAGTGGCTATAGGGAGTAATGCCCATGTTTTTTAATTTTTTTATTATTTGACTTGGTCGCTTTTGACTTTTGTCACACCAGAAGGCTAATTTTATAATGAAAAATGTTCAAAATATAGTTTCGATCTAGTCTCAGTCTAGTCTCAATCAAACTCATAAATATGACAAATGGTATTCTTGTTCGTTAACAAACAACGTTAAACGTGAGATTATATTGAAATGAGATTGAAAGTTAACTGAAGCCAAAAGGGTATTCTGATTACATTATGTACTGAACCATTTTGACAAGTTGGAATTCTCATTTATTTCTAGAATTTTAGTCTATGACTGTTGATCGAGATCATATGATGATACCGAGGTATGGTATCGGTAATAGATTTTAAGTTGACTGAATTGACATTATATCGAGATAGACTAAGATGATACTTATAAAGATGATAAGAAACCGGACCGAACTTTAAGTATACCAGAATACCATTTTTCATTCAATTTATAATTTAATCTCAGTTCGGTCAACCCTCAGTCTTACTTCAAATTAATTACGAGAATTGGACCTCTGATGCTAAGCGCAGACAGAGTCTAAGATGGAGCACGCGAATCCAAGTAACAGAGATATATACTTTAATGTGAGGGTAGTAGCTAGCAGTGGCGTAGGGTGAATTTTCTTAAAAGGGAAGCCGGACCAAAAAATGCTTACCTTGCTCAAGTGTGATGCGTGAATTCCAGTAACTACTCGTTTCGAAAGGGAAGCCGACAGGAATCGAGTTGTATGGAGCCTTCGCCACTGGTAGCTAGCCAGGTGGACCGTATAGATTCTACCACCGAGCGTGCTGGGTTTTATTGAATCTAACTAGTAGTGTCTATTCGCAGTGTGCGGTGAGGAAGTTTTATATTCCAGCCGTTCCCACACGGGTTAAAATGATGGTCATGTTGGAGATTGCATTGGTGAAGTACGTTGTCAAAACTATAACGCGGGATATAGAGTGATATACATCCCTTTAGTACTGTCCTAACCGGCATTTATAATATCCACGGGAACAAGAGTTGCCTTCCATTGGTTAGAAATTAAAGATCAATTGAAATAAAAAATGAATCACGCGACCAATTACGTGACCTATCCAGAATTGATCCATACACGACGACGCCGGAGTTATAATAATATTATGATTATAAAGAAAGACAAAGAAACATTGACCGGGTCAAATCTTTCGTACAAATCCGGGAACACGATGATTGCCGAAGAACATAACGTATGTTATGTTCTTCAAATGTACCGTACTTGTTATTTAAAAACGTCACTCATATCAGTATCTATGATATTCTGTCTATTAGAAAATGTCTCCAACGATATTATACTGAAGAATATCGAAAATATTATACGAACTGACTGCTATTGGATTTACGATATCAGCGGTTTTTTCGATTCCATTTATGTTTATACGACAATATGTATCTGTTGTTTGATTTAATATGACATAGAATTGAACCATTTTATTTGCATGTTAACATGTTGGTAGCCTTCTAATGTTTTTATAAACTGTATGTACGTTTGAAACAATATTTGTTTGTGATTTTGATACGAGTTTTTTTTGGTTTCGTTATGCTATACACAAATAGGTCACACAACATAAAATAAAGGGAATTTTGCGGTTTTCAATATGTGATAAATTAAAGGATAAGTTTTTGGATAGTGGTTATGACGAAAAATTAAGAAGAGCGCAAACTAAGGAGGTTTTTAGAAGATAACGTCACCATGTACGGCATCTACGTGGGTTTTAAAAGATACCGCCACCATGTACGGTATCTACGTCGGTTTTAAAAGATAGCGCCACCATGTATGGTATCTACGTGGGTTTAAAAAGATAGCGCCACCATGTACGGTATCTACCTGGGTTTTAAAAGATAGCGCCACCATGTATGGTACCTACGTGGGTTTTAAAAGATAGCGCCACCATGTACGGTATCTGCGTGGGTTTTAAAAGATAGCGCCACCATGTACGGTATCTACGTGGGTTTTAAAAGATAGCGTCACCATGTACGGTATCTAGGTGGGTTTTAAAAGATAGCGCCACCATGTACGGTATCTACGTGGGTTTTAAAAGATAGCGCCACCATGTACGGTATCCACGTGGGTTTTAAAAGATAGCGCCACCATGTACGGTATCTACGTGGGTTTTAAAAGATAGCGCCACCGTGTACGGTATCTACGTGGGTTTTAAAAGATAGCGTCACCATGTACGGTATCTGCGTGGGTTTTAAAAGATAGCGCCACCATGTACGGTATCTACGTGGGTTTTAAAAGATAGCGCCACCATGTATGGTATCCACGTGGGTTTTAAAAGATAGCGCCACCATGTACGGTATCTACGTGGGTTTTACCACTTAATTAACTTTTTTGATGTTATCGGTTGGCAAACAAGCCAGTGGTTCGCCAGGGGCCCCATTCTAATAAAATAAATCTTGATAAATCGCTACTAAACCAAGGCCAAACCGTTCATTCAGCCAGTTTTCAATTTCAAAAGCTGTCAAATTGTTTGACACAAAAAATAAAACCAACCGTTTTGACAGTTTTCGTAAACAAAAACTGACTGACGGTTCTGGGGTTCTACTCCCTAAGCACGAAGTCCGTGGTTTCGGCCTTAGTTACGAGCATTTCCTACTATCACCTACGGACATACGATTATTTCGGGGCCTGAACTAAGAATGAATGACAACACGATTTGACAGTTGTCCCTACTACCGGTGTGTTTTTGCCCGTCCAAGAAGTTGAACTTGACACTGGTTTTGTTCACTCCTACGTTTCGGGCTACTTTCGGACGGGCGACTAACTTCGTTGACGGACTTAGAGAGTAGGCCCCGTGGTTCGTTTGCGTTTGGTAATAATTTTGTTAGTTGAATTGCCCCTCTGATGGTATGTAATTACCACCGCTTACAATCCCACGACGATTGCTGATGCATTGCCAACCCTTGAGACAAAGTTGAAAAGGCATGCAATTTCACCGGCACCTCATCATCATCTGCCTAGCCTTTTCCCAACTATGTTGGGGTCGGCTTTCAGTCGAACCGGATGCAGCTGAATATCAGTGTTTTACATGGAGCGACTGCCTATCAGACCACCACAACCCAGTAACCGGGTAATACGATACTCTTGGTAAGACTGGTTGTCAGACTTTCTGGCTTCTGACCAACAGTAACGACTGTCAAAGATCTACAAATGACAGCCGGGACCAACGGCTTTACGTGCTTTCCGAGGCACGGAGGAAACTCGCTATGGTAAATGGTCACCCATCCACAGACCAACCTCGGCAAGCGTGGCTTAACCCGGAAGATCGGTCTATGCGGCTGTAATTATTTAGGCTCCTCGCAATTTCACCGGCACCTATATCCTTCAAACCGGAATTCAGCAATGCTACTTGGAGGAGCGATTGGTATGGTGGTAATACGGATAAACTAATTTACAAGGAGCTCTACTACATCTAAAATCTACTACTTCGCTGATTTTTTGTAAAAAAATAACCTATTCGTGTAATTCCTTAAAACCACATGATCTACTACTGGCGTAGATTGGTCACGACCGGGATTTAGCTTGATTAACCTGTGTAGTACTGTAATTATAGACACAATAGATAAACAATGGCACTGACGATCCGGGTCGTCGCGCGGGACGATACCGGTCAAAAATTAAAAATAAATTGTTTTTTTTTTTCATGCGGTATCGTTATTTGATCATATCTAAACCACCTAATAAGGAATAAGTAAAAAAAATGTTGTGCAAAACATGTTCTTTATTTGAAAGAACATTTCGATGCCACGCATAAATTAATGAAAGCACGGCGACACGGCTGGCGGGTACGACTAACGCGATATCGCTCTTTGCAGTCAGATAACTCAAGGCTCTAAAATGACTCAGAAATAGAAAACCAAGTTTTTTTTTATTTATTTTTTCGCTTGTTTTTCAGAAATACCCACGGGGTTTGAAGGAATTACACGAATTCGTTTACATCCTGAACATAAAAAAAAAGTTTTATTTGTCAGAAAGATGGATGGATAATTGGATAACCACTAATATTACCACGACCCATTTTTCTAAACGAAATTGTACATTGACGGATTACTCTTTCCTCCATCTATAACAAATATATAATAGTAAAATTATTAATCAGTCAATCTATCGTAGTGTAGGCTTTTATATTTCCAGTTATGAATGGAAATGAGACCCATAAGTTTAGCACTGTTTTTATATCTTACTAGCTTTTGCCCGTGGCTTCGCTCGCGTTAATATAACACACTACTAAAGTTTCTATAATAATATAATTCAATTATGATTCGAAAGACACGTGGCGCCATGTATGCACGTTATTGTTGTTTTCCTCGGGAACAGTAGTTTTTATCGGGATGAAAATATATGTCCGATTCTGTACACCTGACAACGTATGTGCAAAATTTCAGGATGATCGGTTCAGTGGTTTAGGCGTGAAAAGGTAACAAACAAACAAACTTAATTTCGCATTTATAATATTAGTTACGATAATAAAAATACAGATTCGGGTCTAGTCGCGTAGAAATTTAAAAGGCACTAAATACCTTTTTATCCCGACGTTTCGGCCGAATTACACCGGCCGTGGTCACGGGAGTCTACCCGACCGAATCTGTATTTTTATAATGTGTACAAATCGCGAAAGTTTAAAAACAATTAGTTAGGATTTTTAGGTTTATTTTATCATTCCATGTTTGCTATAATATGATGGACTAGCGGTTGAACGCTTGTATTCCATGTAGTGTCTAAGGGCCAAAACACACTAAGCGTATCTAGCGTAGCGTATCTTGCGCAGTAATGCGCGCGCACGAAACTTCTCGGCCCTATTACGCTCGGCGTAACGACGTAAAATACGCTTGGTGAGTCTGCGGATCAGAATTTGCATGTAGCGCGATGCTACGCGTAACACGACGAAACATGAGCTGCGTGTGGGTTCCAGTACCCTATCTAGTTGTTCTTAATAAATGAATAAGACTGAGAGACTGTAGGTAACACTAGTATAATATAATAATTAATTAAATATTGGGATCGATCTATCATCACTGACAGGACTATTGTCGCCAATAAACCTGATATAGTGGTGATAGATCGATCAGAACGCCGCACAATGATTGTTGATGTTACCATCCCGCATGATGAAAACCTCGTGAAAGCTGAGAAAGACAAACAAATCAAATATCTTGACTTAGCGCACGAGGTTGTCAACATGTGGGATGTGGATTCGGCAACCATTGTGCCGATAGTCGTAACGGCCAATGGCCTAATGGCCAAGAGCCTCGACCAACACCTCAAGAGGCTCTCGTTAGGTGGATGGATCAAGGGCCTGATACAGAAAGCAGTCCTCCTCGACACATAGCTTGGACCCTGCTCCCGATGCCGGTGGACCCCTATTTTTTATATATTTAAATGTTTTTTTTGTATTTTTATAATGAAATATTTAAAAATGTAATAGATAAGAAGATAAATGAATAAAGGACATAATAATTAAATATTGACAACAAGTAGCTCGCGACGCGTACAGTGTGTTATCGAGTTCTTAGATCGCTGTCGGTGCGCCGGCGCCGCTCGTCCCGGGTGGCCGCGCCTCTCCACCCTCGCGTGCCTCATACCCCTCCGTTGTCCAGGCCGATTAGTCACCAACACTGCGCAAGATACGCTCAATGCGTCTGCAATCTAAGTTCGAACAAGCCCCGCATCTGCGACTTTGGAATTCATGTGCGAATTGATTAGCACTGGACTTAACGGTGAAGGAAAACATCGTCAGGGAACCTGCACAACTCAAAAAAAAATCGTTAATTCAAAATAAACTAGTATAGTTATGGGCACGGATCTTGAGCGCTGACCTTGATGCGCAGTAGCAGTATCGCATACAAAATCAACTACTGCGCAACAAGGTCAGCGCTCAAGATCCGTGCCGGTAACTATACAGCATGTAAAGGTAAACACCGTTATCACTCAAACCATGGGTAGTTGACTTAAATGTAAAGATATAGGACCGAGTAAAAAATAAGTAAAAAAATATACGCGCGAGAAATGAGCGGCGCGGCGGCGCTATGACGCGGCGTACACACACTCGCTAACGAGACAGCTGACTGACTGGGGTAGCAAACTGTGCGGGGCCGTGCGTCAGTCCACGCGGCGAGTTCCCCGCGCCCCCTCCCGTAGCTTGTAGCCCCCGCGCATAGGGTGAAATGAATTTGGGGAAAAATTAAAATTTTAGAAAAAAAAAAGTTTGTTATTTTTCATTGATTTTACGTTCTATAAATGAAACCAAACCACTGGTTTCAAGGATAAGTGTGTTTACCCTTACAGCCTGTATAACTTAGTTCTTTTTGAACTTCAAATTTACATAAAACTGCCCCCAAAAGCGCCGACCCTTCACCGCTTCCTGGTGTTTATGCTGTGATGAAGAAACGGCGCAACAAACTCCCCAGCAACAACATTGTCCAAAAAAGTTCTTGATCCTTTGAGTACTCTACCAACCCACATCAGGCCAGCGTGATGGACTAAGACCCTAATCACTGATCATTCTGAGAAAAAGCGCTAGGTTATGTATTTTTGTTGACTTTTTTACATACATACATAACTTCACGCCTTATTCCCCGAAGGGTTGGCAGAGGTGTATAGTACAACACCCACGTTTCGCCGTTATGTTTTTTTAAGTCCCATGTAATAGGGGGCGAGCCTATTGCCATCAACCGGGCACAAATCCAGACTCTGAGCTGCTACTGAAAAATTCCACACGGAAAAACCCAATAACACTTTGCCCGACCTGGGGATCGAACCCAAGACCTCACGCTCAGCAGTCGCGCTTGCGACCACTAGACCAACGAGGCAGTCAACTGTTTATTTAATTTCATAATAATTGAATCTAGTTTTTTTTTACTCAATTCTAGCCAAAATAAACTTTTTCCTTGCTTTTTAGGGTTCTGTACCCAAAGGGTAAAACGGGACCCTATTACCAAGACTCCGCTGTCCGTCCGTCTGTCCGTTTGTCACCAGGCTGTATCTCATGAACCATGATAGTTAGACAGTTGAAATTTTCACAGATGATGTATTTCTGTTGCCGCTATAACAACAAATACTAAAAAACAGAATAAAATAAATATTTAAGTGGGGCTTCCATACAACAGACATGATTTTTTTGACGTTTTTATAGGTAATGGTACGGAACCCTTCGTGCGCGAGTCCGACTCGCACTTGGCCGGTTTTTTTCTTTTCTGAGATTATGGCAATATCTTTAATGCCAGTTTATTTCACTGGCGATCGGGATGACCAAGTAAAGCATTATAAAGGGCTGATGTGATGGTGATAGCAGGGTACTTATCATGATGATGATACAGTACTAGGGCTTGGAAGTAGGAGTTCGTTAAATGTTCATCTATAGACAGTTGGCTACGAGCTGATTTGAGATACTTTTAGAAGATGCAATTTCCTCTAAATTAGACCATAGTTAAGAACGTGAGATTGACCGTTATTATCTTGATTAAAACCAATTGATTTTGATTTGATTAAAATAGCCACCAATAGAATTCTACGACCTATGCACGACCAAGGTCAAGAATAAATCGACGCGCTTGTCTGCTACGACGCTGTAGGCCGTAGCCTCGTAGCCGTAGCCGCGTAGCCTTAACTTCATTGCGTCGGCATTGCAAGTAGCAATAGTGCAATCTTTGTTACGTATCTTCTCCAAACGATACTTACCTTTTTCAAAATCATTTTTTTATGAATAAATGTGATTCCGTTTCGTTCCCGTAAGTTTTTTTTATTATTAAATGATGTTAGTACTTTTATGGAACCCAAAAAATATGCTACAGCGATAACTCATAAATATTTAATTTGAATTTCTTTCATCATAAAAAAAATGTACCTGCTGATTATCATAAGCATCTAACTAATACTCTTATTAGCCCATAAACAAGATACAGCTTACCGGTGAAATAAGATTAGATATTTTACTCATAAAAAGGAATAATAATGTTTTTAATTTAGCCGGTGTCTTACAGAATCGTATTTTACAGGTATATAATTTTTATTACCGACTAAAACAATATTTATTTAATATCTGTCGTAGACACGCCATTAGATGTTTTAACCTGTTTTATTTTTAACTCATATTTTATTTAGGTTTCTTTACAAAGAAAATAACAGAGCCGTGTAAATAATAAATGTCCATGTTTTTTTTTGTATATAATTACTGAAAATATGATATGTCTCTATTTATTTTCCATCCCAAGAGTTTAATGGTACAAGGTATTTTTTAATTTCATTATTTGTTTTTAAATGCCTACAGGCCTTTTCCTTACAGATTATTTTATGTATCGCTTGTGGTGGTTGTCTAAAAAACATTCAAAGTTTGTTTTTTCTTTTATTCTTTGACATCTTCTTTGTCTCATTTGACTCTTGCTGCACCTGATGGTAAACGCAGGCATGGTCTAAAAAGAAGAATACAATTAAAAAAAAAACAAAAAAAAAGTAACATAACATGATATTATAATAATAAGTAAAGTAACATAGATATAGAGGGATTTCTCTATACCACTTGTTGTGAGGGTAGTAGCTAGCCAGGCGGACCTTATAAATCCTACCACCAAGCGTACTGGGTTTTTTTTAAATCTTACCAAAGCCTATGGTGTAAATAAAAAAAGCAAAAAATAATTGGATAGAACATTTCGAAGCCACGCATGAATGAATGAAAACACGGCTATACAACTGGTGTGCACGACTAGCGCGATATCGTTCGGCTTCAGTCAGTTAACTCGGGGCGCTAAAATGAATGAAAATGACTCGGAAACAACACCATGTTTCTTATTTTAATTTTCTTTTGTTTAATCTGAAAAAAACCCATGTTGAGTCTGGTCAGGTGGTCAGGTGTCACCAGTAGATCAGAACTCTTTCAGTTATTACGGGTGTAACATTACATCATCCTACATTATTTTATGCAGTAAAAATAAGAATACATTATCACCATCATCATCATTCAGCCGAAAGACGTCCACTGCTGGACACAGTCCTCCCCCAAGCCATGTGTGAGGGAGGGGAGGTTTAATTAATTGCCACGCTTGGCAGGCGGATTGGCGATCGCAGTATGGTTGTTAAAGTACTCAGAGAACGCTGCTGCCCATCTTCTAGTGAATCGCTTAGTCACCTTTTATGACACCCATGAGAACAGATGGGGTAGTGCTATTCTTTACGTCCGGCACCACACAGAACAGAATACATTATGTCAACATCAAATCGAAATATCGAAAGTTGATCTTGAAAATCAGTTAGGATATCGATAGGACTATCGCTAACATAGGTATTACTAACATAAGTATACTATCGGAACTATCGTTAGCCTTATAAATACCCGAACTATCGAGCTAGCGATATTATACCGACAGACATCTATCGAGCGCCATCACTAATCAAATTATCTACTCTTCTACACAAGACGTAACTGTCGAACAGACGATCATCACTTTGCGATGGACTGGCAGACTGCCACAGTATAGCCTTACAACCGTGAAACTCGACACGATATTGTTGTACCGACATGTTAATAGTCATGCATGCAGTGTCGTATGGCGCCCGCTTTATAGCTTGCCAAAGGCTCTAAAGGAAATATGAAATAGGTACACATAAATATTTACAGCTATCATGGGCAGTCAAGGTTATTTGCGATACTAAGAAAATAAGACAGAAAGCTTAATATTATGACCAATCTCATCGTTCACTCGTTGGATTTTTTAATCGTTGGATTAAAACGACACGTTAGGTGTCTTCTAACTTTAATTGGATAAGAAAGGTATATTTTGTTCAATGTAATGTGTGTATTAAGTTATATTTAATATGTATGAATTTATTTTGATATGTATGTTAGTCTTTAAGGTATTTATCTATGGCATTTTGTAGCCTGTTATATGTATAGTAAGTATATGTGTATCTATTAGTTTCGGCTAGCCTCCACGACACAGGGAATCCTAGTGTGGAAGCTAGTACCAAATGTAATATTATTATTATGTAAGTTTATTGAATAAAGTATTTGATTCCTTTAGTGTCAAGTCGTAGGGGAGCTAAATAACACGAGAGAGGGAGGGGCTCGTCGCTAACTGCCGCGCGGATCATATGACTTGCAAGGTTAAGCTGAGCTTGCTGCGGTCAGTCCGTGGATGGGTGACCATTCGTTCCACATAGAGACCCCTCCGTGCCCTGGAGACCACGTTAAACCGTCGGTCCAGATATCATTACGAATACCAATGACAGTCGTTACGGGTAGTCAGAAGCCCGAAAGTCTGACAGCCGGTCTAACCTTTTTTTTTTTTGTTTTTCGGCGTGGAAATCCTCATGGATGTCCTCCGCCCTGGGGTGGGCGGAGGGGTCTGTCAGACTCTTACTGACTAAAACCACCCCGGTGTTCCATCTCACACCTGAGCCGAGGGTCGCGGGAACTTACGACACTACCGCAACCCCCGGCTGGTGCCGGCCCGCCACAGCGGGCCTCCTTGGGTTAGCGGGGGGAGTGAGGTGTTAGACTCCCCCCGCGCCGTCTAAGAGGGGCGCGCTTGGAACACTTCGCGCCGCCGCCTCGGGTCCTGATGTGTGGGGGGCGACAGACTTCCCCAAGTCCGTCGCCCCTGGACCCATTTAGGGGGGCTGGAAGAGGGCGTTGTCCGCCCTCCGCCGACGCCCGGTGCGTCTGCTGCGGGCCGGGTGAGTGGAGGTGATCTCCCTCACCCTTTCCGCATCCTCCTTCTGCGACATGACCGTGTCGCAGAAGGACACCACCGCGTCCCAGGACTCCTCGCTGTCGACCATGAACTCGACCACGGCCGACAGCGACAGGTCACCGCCTACTCCTGAGATGAGGGCACGGCGCGGCTCCTCCCAAGCGGCACACTCTGCCAGCGTGTGCCACTCCGTGTCCTCCCGGCAGCCGGTCTAACCTTAGGCAACCTTACGGCATTGCCCGCTAACTCGGTTGCGGAGGTTTGATGGCAGTCACTCCGTGTAAAATACTGGTACTCAGCCACAATTGGTTAGACTGGAAGCTGAATATAGATAAATAACAGGTAAAATATTATTTTCCTATGGTATGCTAAAACATAATTATAAAATTGTGATCAGATAGACTAATGTTTTTTTTTAATTAGGAATACAATGATTATAAGTCTCAAATACTTGACCGTATGTCGTCATTTTCACCGATATAATTGCAATGTTTTGTTCCTTCTGCTACTAGAACTACATAGTTTACTGTACAATATTAGGTAGATTAACTAACTGTTTTATTGTTGTTTATGAATAATACTTTGATGTTTTGTACCTACGATCATTAGAAAGTTTACTTATTTTGATAATAATTGTTTCTCATATAAGTGAATGCTCTTTGTAATTCTTATGAGGAATAAAGATTCATAACCAGAATAATAATATTATTTTTGTTAAGGTACAGCTATACCATAGTCCACATGGCAATACATGGGCATTTACATTGCAAATACATTGTTTGTGTGACCCATGTCATCAGTATTCGTACTATTAAGTAGCAAAATTTCGCAGATCCGAAATAGTCCCAACTAGATTCTTTAATCCAAAAATAATCGAGACTGGCCCGACCATCTTTGAAACTGGAACTTACAAGTCGTCATAAAAGCCACCGGTGCTTCGCGATGCAAGAAAATATTTACTCTTTTTGTCCTGCTTGGGAAAATACGTCATATATCTAAAGTCCAAAGATATACGTGTGTTACGTTGCAGTGTACAAAAATATATTTTGATATTAAAAGGAAAATGCTAGAATAGTTTGAGCATCGAAAAAGTTGCTGTACTTTACGGCGCTACGAATTACGATGGTCAATTTTCTAGTTTTCAATTTTGTACATGGATTTTTCCTTCTCAAAATGCAGGAGAGTAGTAAAAGTAGTTCGAAAATAAACACACAAATCATCAAATAGGTAAATTATCTTTATGAAAAAACTCGTTTCTATATTTACTGGTTCTTTCTAAATGTATTAAACACAAAAAAAAACTGTTTATTCCAATCCCTTGTTGTTTTTTTAGACTAGTTAACCTATTACTAAGACTCCGCTGTCCGTCCGTCTGTCACCAGGCTGTATCTCATGAACCGTGATAGTTAGATAGTTGAAATTTTCACAGATGATGTATTTCAGTTGCCGCTATAACAAAAAAAATACTAAAAAACAGAATAGATAATGGTACGGAACCCTTCGTGCGCGAGTCCGACTCGCACTTGACCGGTTTCTATATTAACTGATTATACAATTAATTCTGCTTAGCCGTTTCCCAATTATGTTGGGGTCACCTTCCAGTCCAGGGGGTGCATGAAAAGAGCCTCCACGAGTGACTATACTTATGTACGTCCGCACCCTGGGCAGCCAGTCCCGCTACCAACCTTGCTGACTGGCTAATCTTTTCACTACGGCATGACCTATTCTCGTATAGCTTATGCCGACACGATAGAAGAAGAAGAACTTCCAGTCTAACAAAATGCGGCTGAATACTAGTATTTTACATCGTTAGATGGTTAGACCGGTTGTCAGACTTTCGGGCTTCTGACTATCTGTAACGACTGTCATAGGTCTTCGTATGTCACCTGGGACTGACAAGTTAACGTGCTGACCGAGGCACGGAGTGGTCTCCATGGATTGACCGCGGCAAGTGCATCTTAACCTTTCAAATCGTATGATCTGGAGCCCAATTCTACTAACAGAAACTTTTATCAATTGCAACTGAATCGTTCATTCCGACAGTTTTCGTTTACAAGAACTATCAAATTGTTTGACAACAAAAACAAAACCAAACATTTTGACAGTTATCGTAAACGAAAATTGTCTGAATTAACGAGTCAGTTGCAATTGATAAAAGTTTCTGTTAGTAGAATTGGCCCCCTTTTTTTTTTATTGGAAAATCATCATGGATGCCCATCGCCCTGGGAAAGCGAAGGGGTATTCCGGACTCTTACCGGCTAAAAACCCACGGTGTTCCTTCTCCTGACTCTTAGTCGGAGTCGTGGGATTCGCAGCTGCATGCACCGCGACCCCGGCAGGACTCGGTCCGCCAGCCCCTGGCAGACATATTCTTCTGTAGGGCCTTGCCCCACGTCCTCCTGAGAAGCGCGCACGGAACACAGCGCGCCGCCTTCTCGGGCCTGTTACTGGTCGGGCGCCCATGCGTGGTTGTTAATTAGCCACGATAGGGGTTCGTGCGGCTCATACTACGAAATGCAATAAGAAAGATAGGTAACAAATAAGAAAAATATCTACTAAAAATTAAGTTGCAAATAATCTGGATTACAGCTATTGTTTAACGACATAACTTCTCCTTGTTTCAGAGTCCTTACTGCTAAAAATCGTTCGAGTGTCTGTCCCCACGTACCGAGTGAGAGGGCAACCAGCCCAGTTCGAATGCGACTACGAGCTAGGCGAAGACAACCTGTATTCAGTCAAATGGTACAGAGACAATGAAGAGTTCTATCGGTACATGCCCAAGTATGATCCCCCGAAGCACGCCTACAAATTGGAAGGGATCAAAGTTGATGTAAGTTGGTTGTGTAAGTTATAAGTAACCTCTAAGTCCGTTGTAGACGGTCACGTTTGTTAGTAATGTATGTATGGGTGCCTTTTTTAACTGTTTTCTTGGTCGAATACAAGACCTGGGGCCTAATTCTCCTAAAATAAATCTTGACAAATCACAACCGAACCAAGGCCGAACCGTTCATTCAGACAGTTCTCAATTTCAAAAGCTATCAAATTGTTTGACACAAAAAACAACATCAATCATTTTGAAAGTTTTCGAAAACAAAAACTGACTGACGGTTGTGGTTCGATTGCGTTTGGCAACAATTTATTTTAGGAGAATTGGGCCCCTGAGTCAATTGGTTATGGTAAACTAGAGGTCGCTCGCGGCCTCGCCCGCGTGGATTCCGTTTTTTTTCGAGATAAAAGTAAAAGCCTGTCCTTCTCTAGGTTCCAGACTATCTCTGTGCCAAGTTTCATCAAAATCGGTTCAGCAGTTTAGACGTGAAAGCGTCACAGACAGACAGAGTTACTTTGGCATTTATAATATTAGTAGGGATTTATTAGCCATATGTAGTTTTTAAGGTATCTAGTTTTTTCATTATGAGGCAAGGTTATTAAAAAATATTATTGACTAACTCGTTGGTCTAGTGATCGCAAGTGCGACTGCTAAGCATGAGGTCCTGAAGCCCAATTCTCGTAATTAATTTGAAGTAAGACTGAATGTTGACCGAACTGAGATTAGATTATGAATTGAATAAAAAATTGTATTCTGGTACACTTAGAGTTCGATCCGGTTTCAGTATCATCTCAGTCTATCTCAATATAATGTCAATTCAGCCAACTTAAAATCTATTACCGATAGCATAACGACATTAACAGTCATAGACTGAAATTCTAGAAATAAATGAGAATTCCAATTTGTCAAAATGGCTCAGTGCATAATGTAACCAGAATACCCTTTTGGCTTCAGTCAACTTTCAATCTCATTTCAATATAATCTCACGTTTGACGTTGTTTGTTAAAGAACAACAATACCATTTGTTTTATTTATGAGATTGAGATTATTCTGAGACTAGATCGAAACTATATTTTGAACATTTTTAATTACGAGAATTGACCTTCTGGGTTCTCGATCCCCAGGTCGGGCGGAGTGTTATCGGGTTTATCCGTGTAAAATTTTACCGTAGCAACCCGGAGTCCGGATTTGTGCCAGGTTGATGGCAATAGATTCGCTCTCTATTACAGGGGACTTAAACAAAATGGCAAAATGAGGGTGTTACTAAACACCTCTGCAAACCCTTCGGGAAATAAATGCGTGATGTTAACTTTTTGTTATTATGTTATTATAAATGTTTTATTCAATGTAAGAACTCAGCTGAGTAGCCTCTTTAAATATACGGAGAATTCGGGTAGGTATTTTATTCTACGCCGAGGATCACTTATAAATATGTAATTTAAATATTCTATTACCAGTAAATAATATTTCTGTATACCTGATAACGTACGAAGCTGAACGTCGTAGTTTGGCTTTGTATAATTAGGTACTTGAAGATGAAATGGATCTATGTTGTTGTTATTTACTTTAGAAAATTAACCGTCTGTAAATGATACCATCTTATTTTGACGTAGTCAACCGCTTTGTCTGTAGCACACCATTCCATCTTATAATTTACCTTTGTAATGATGAGAAGACCAAAATATATCTACTTTGATATTCCTTTATAGGTTTTATACGTTGATACTCCTTTAAGGTTTATTGTAAGTCATTTTACTTTCATCATATTTGAGAAGCTACGTTTTTTTATTCAATAAACAATAATAACAATCTCGTGTAGGTAAAATTATATTATGAAAAGTCGATGACAAAAACAGGACCAATAATAGGCTAGTACAATGTAATGTGGTTATGAAATGTGATACAACGCTATGGGGCAAATTATCTTATAATTTGAAAGGTTTTCTTGGAATCTCATTCTTTAAAGAGGTTATATAGTTCGTTTATCTATTCGGGGCGCACAATAGGGTACGCCGTCGAACACTGACAAAAGATCGGGATAGAAATGAGCCGAAGCCACACAATCCATACGAGACCATCGAGGAATACTATCGTCTAAGCTAGTGGAAACGTGCTCAACAAAATTACTTGTAGTGGGAGATTTAGCAGGATTCAATTTTCCTTATTGATCATGATATCTGGGAATTTTGTGTCCTCACTCAATTTTGGTTCACAAAACTTGCAATTTTTATTAATGAATAGGTTAAACTGGTATTTCAACAAGTACACGTGGAGCTATGTTTACACCAGTGCGCTTTTATGTCCATCTTGCGTCTTCGTCTGAAGCATGCATGAAGCGCCATAGCGCATGCAATAGCGCATGCCTTAATACTGGTTCGACAAAAGCACATTCCTCTAGAGCACGCTAATCCGTCTAAATATGCCGCACAGATAGCTACAAGTTCACATGCGTCCATCTTGGCGACTGACCGAGGCGTACCGGTACGGACGATAAGCTGCATGCGTCTTATGGCAATCAATATTGCATGCGTTTGACGCAAGAGGAATTGAAAGTTGAAAGCGCAAGATGAACATGAAAGCGCACTGATGTAGACATACTATAACAATATTCATAAACAAACGAATGTGACCTCAATTACGGCAAGTAGTTTATTATTCAAATAACCACAGTCTACATTTTAACGAACCTAATCCAAAATAAATTATCTGTACCAAAACATAATCCAGAGTCCTCCAAATCCAATACTTACAACAAGTAATCTTGGGAACAGTTGAACAATAAATCTACCGTCTGCTACTTTTGCTTTACAAATAGTAAAATTGCAAAAGGCAGTGAAACATTTAAGTGAGCAATTTAAAAATTCTTAAAGTAGATACCTACAGTTGAGATTCAGTCAGCAACGAGGTCGTTCGTTAAATGGCACAACTTTTGTATGACTTCTTGCAATTAGCTCATTACACAGTTTTTCATAGAAAAATGTATTTTTGTTTCGAACCGATCTGAAGAAACTTAAACATAAAGTTGTCTACGCAATACATTGAATTGCACTTTACTCTTCTACTCTCCTTAACAAAAAACACAGGAACGCTCTTGTCACAACGACCAATGGCATAGTGGATTACGATAGACTTTAAAATGAAATTAGAACCAAGTTGTCGTGCATGGAATACTGCTCGCACCTTTGGGATGGCTCAGAAAAATACCAGCTTGAGGCGTTGGAGTCCATGGAGAAGCGTTCCAAGAAGCTCATCAGCAACGACTCTCTTGTTCAGACCAAGCTACAAAGTCTTGAGCATCGGCGCAAAGTTCCTAGTCTGTCGGTTTTATATCGGATACATTTCGGAGAGTGTGCTTCAGATCTGCATGATCTAATTTCCCCCTGCCCTTTTTTCCATCGGACGGCCAGAAGCACGAAAAAGCGCCATCGGTTCATGGTTGATTACCAAAAACCCAAACGAAGCGCTTTGATTACACTTTCATTGTGAAAACCGCCAAACATTGGAATGCGCTGCCCGAGTGGGTGTTCCCCGACAGCTACAATCTAGGTGTCTTCAAGTCACGAGTGAATCGGTTTCTTCTGGGCAAGCGTGCTCCATCGTAGACCGCATCATTGCTTAACATCAGGCGAGACAGCGGTCAAAAGCAGGCCGAGAAACAATAAAAAAAAAACATCCATGCAGGAGGGCCCGAGATTAAACCCGGCCCGCACCTCTGACTTTTAGAATTTGATTTATCATTTGCGTTAACGATAAAGTAAAACATCATGAGGAAACCTGCACACCTGAGAGGGCTCCTTAAAGTTCTCGATAGTGTGTGTATAGTCCGCCAACCCACAACAGGCAAGCGTGGTGGACTCAAGGTACAAGTCTGAGATGGGCTGCAAACTGCAGACTGCAACCGCCGACCGCAAGTCACATTGGTTTGTATTAACCAGTAGTGTCGCTTGTCTGCTGCTGTCATCTGCGGATGCAGTTTGCGGTCGCCGTTGGAATACTACCTTTAAGATGTGCACCTTAAAGGTGTTATTTGGACGGCGAGTTGCGGTCTGCGGATGCAGTCTGCAGTTTGCAGTCCGTCTCGGACTTGTACCTTAAAGCCTAAACCCTTCTCATTTTGAGAAAAATCCTGTGCCCTGTAGTAGGACAGTAATATGCTGATTATGTTATGTATGTAGCCATGAAATTTTAGTAAAAATAAAGACACGGGCCGTTCCGGGATTCAAACCCTAATACATAATATACCATTGTGTTAGATTTGCTAATACATCTCATGCTCTGATCGATAAGGGGACATGATATCAGGTATCATGTGCATTGGATCAATCAATATGGTTTATTGCGTTCAACTATGATATCCTGTGCATTATTAACGTGAGCGTTACTGTCTCGTTTGTCTACTAGTCGCAAGCCCGACTGCTGAGCGTGTAGTCTTAGGTTCGATCTCCAGGTCGGGCAAAGTGTTATTAGGTTTTTCCGTGTGGAATTTCTCAGTAGCAGCCCGGAGTCTGGATTTGTGCCCGGTCAATGGCAATAGGCTCGTCCCCTATTACAAGGGACTTCAACATTTCGGTGAAATGAGGGTGTTACTAAAGTATACACCTCTGCCAATCCTTCGGGGAATACAGTCGTGATATTATGTTATACTAACATGATAATTTTGTCCATACAGTTACAAAAATCAGATGACCGAAGAGTCATCTTACATCAGGTGACGCTCAAATCAAGTGGACTGTACAGATGCGAGGTATCAGCAGAAGCGCCAAGCTTTGCATCAGCAGCTGGAGAAGGCAGGATGGAAGTTATATGTGAGTATACTTATGGAACATCATTGTCATCATATCTGCCTTTTTCCAACTGTAGGCTCCGGTGCCATGTTTTACGGCCACGACAGTTGTCGCAATCAAATAGGTCGGATTTGATACCTGTCAAAACCGTCTATGAGTACCGTTTTTCTATGAGTAGTATTTGCACTTTAATTACTCAAATGCGCGGCGTTTAGTTGCATTTTAGCACAAGTGCGCAGTATAAATAATAAGGCGGTGGCTTACTTTAAGATTGATCGCGTGCAACTTCAGTACTTATTTATTTATTTAGTGGTTTAATGAAAAAAAAGTAGAATAGAACGTTCATTTGCAGGAACAATAGTTTTACAAGATCTTATTATGAGCAATATCATTAGAGTCATATTCCACCGTAAAAAGGCAAGCAAATATTTAATTACATGCATGCAAATCTTAATTATTGCCACAATATCATTATTACTTACAGAATTGTCAATGTGCAAAAAATAATTAAACGTCAAATCCAATCTGTTACGTTGGACAAACTGTAGTATTTTAAATAGAGCCACAGCTATTCGCAACAAAGCTACAATGGGGCATCTTATGACTCGATCAGTGATTGGACTTTATGGCTTCTGACTTCCCATTACGACGGTCATTGATATTCATATGACAATCGGGACCCGAGCTTAACGTGTATTTCGTGGCACTTCCTCCATGCTTTCGATGTATCAAGAACGGCTATTTATCCAAGAAGTGACCGCGGCAAGCGCGGTTACCCCACAAATCGATTGCTCTGTGCGGTGGCCATTAAGCTACGGGCTCTTCCAATGTTATTTATGAATAACAGCCAATAAATCCAGTAAAGGAAACCGCCAAAGTACGAGTGTGTCTATGGCAAAATTGCGTAAGAGGTGGAATAATAAGGAGGCTACATGCATCCTTCTTTTATACATGTGTACTTTATACCGTGTGTCTCCATAAAGTGCATAAATGCAATTGGGCAAAACTAGACAGCTTCAAAGACGGACAAAATAATAAAAAAGAACTTGGTTTCCAATTATCGTGAAAAAACACTGTTAAAAAATCCAATTTTTCGTAACTTCTTCCTTATTTTTAAGTGATGATATTTTTTGGGGTAAATTGTATTTCAACGTCATTAACGTTTTTGTTTTATCTTGATGGTTCAAAAATTACAATAAAATATGTTAACGTCTATAAAACCGAGTTTTTTTTAGGTTTTTCTTTGTTATTTTTCCTGTAAAATTGTCTAGTTTAACCCAATTTCAAGTCTGCATTTTATGGAGACTCGCACTGTATACAAATACTAGTGTCTTTCTTCTACTTATAGTAAGAAAGATAACATTGAATATTCTTCAGGTGAATATTCGAACTACCTTAACATGTTTCTAACAAATCGTTATTGTTTTTGGTTGATAACAATAGAGTTGTTTCAAATTGTTTTTATTCTTGTCTCGTTGCTTGATGGCAGTGGTGTAGTTTGGGTTTTCATTATCATAATTGTAGTCTAATCGTCTGCATTCTTAACATTGGGATGATAATAACGATGTGCGTAACAATAAACCTGATATAGTGGTAATAGATCGGGCAGAGCGCCGCACAATGATTGTTGATATCACAGTCCCTCATGACGAGAACCTCGTGAAAGCTGAAAAAGAGAAACAAATTAAATATCTTGATTTAGCACACGAGGTTATCAGCATGTGGGATGTGGATTTAGCAGTCATTGTCCCGATAGTCGTTACGGCGAATGGCCTAATAGCCAAGAGCCTCGACCAACACCTCATGAGGCTCTCGTTGGGCGGCTGGATCAAGGGCTTGATACAGAAAGCAGTACTCCTTGACACGGCACGCATAGTGAGGACGTTCCTTTCTCTGGAGCCCTGACTATCGGCAGCTTGGACCTTGTTCCCGATGCCGGTGGGCTACTATTTTTTATATTTTTAAATGTATATTGTTTTTTTTTGTAAGATATGTACCTATTTAAAAATATAATTTATCTGTATTTGTAGAATGAATAAACGAGATGTGCATAATAAAACATTGTTAAGGTTTTTCGAATCACCAAACAGACAAGTGTCATTAAGCTTGTATATTTCAATTTCCCTGTCTTTGTTTTCTTCGTAAAGTCATGATCTATTCCGTTCATTTACGACTTTAATTTCGTAAAAATTCCAATTTCATTCCCTTTGACGAGAGGCATACGTAACAGAAGGGAGCCATTATTTCAATTTGGAGTTTGTATTACAACCGCAGTTTCAGTAATAATATGGCTCCCGGCTCTAACACAACCGATGTACTTCCATTGTTTTTTTATCTTTTAACTTTATATGCTGCGCTATTTGTTTTACATGTTGTTCCAACTCTTTGAACGCAATTCTAGCTTTTTCCGTTACCGGATTTTATCGGTGTGTATTTCTCATTCTGGAGCCCAATTCTACTAAAGGAAATGTTGATAAATTGCAACCGAACTCAGGCCGAACCGTTCATTCACACAGTTTTCGTTTTCAAAAGCTGTCAAATTGTTTGACACAGAAAACATAAGTAATCATTTTGACAGTTTTCATGAACAAAAACTCACTGACGGTTGTTGTTCGTTTGGGTTTGACAACAATTTTATTTGTCGAATTGGCTCTGTATTCTTACCAAATAATGGAATCAGAAGGCCAATTCTCGTAATTAAAAATGTTCAAAATATAGTTTAAATCTAGTCTCAGTCTAGTCTCAAACTCATAAATATGACAAATGGTAGTCTTGTTCGTTAACAAACAACGTCAAACCTTAGACCAAATAAAAAACCAAGACAGAACGCTGTGAACAATACAGTGAAGCACGCCAAAACTACACCTAAGCTCTGTGCATACACGCACACACGCACACATTTACAACATTTTTCAATCAAACTACACCACACAAAGTGCACACATGTTTACGGAACCGGCCTCACGTCACTGTTGACAGCGCGGCAGCGCTCTGTCTTGGTTTTTTATTTGGTCTGAGCGTCAAACGTGAGATTATATTAAAATGAGATTGAAAGTTGACTGAACTCAAAAGGGTATTCTGGTTACGTTATGTACTGAGCCATTTTGACAAGTTGGAATTTTCATTTATTTCTAGAATTTTAATCTATGACTGTTGTTTTTGGTATGCTATCGATAAACGATTTTAATAGACTGAGATCATACTGAAACCGGACCGAACTTGAAATGTACCAGAATACCATTTTTTATTGAATTCATAATTTAATCTCAGTTCGGACAACCTTCATTCTTACTTCAAATTAATTACGAAAATTGGGCTTCTGGCGTTATATTGCGGAAATCCGTCACATACAAATATGCCATTACAATATTGAGTGTTAATTTCGCCAAACTAGTTCACTAGGTTGGGTGCTGCACCGCCCTCCCCCGCAAATATTTGCATGTGCACATACATACAGGGGGTAAACGAATTCGTGTATTTCCTTCAAACCGCGTGATATGCCTGGTGACACAGATTGACCAATCACAAGATTTCTTCAGATAAAGCAAAAAAAAAAACTAGTTCTCTGTTTTCTCCGAGTTAACTGACTGCACAGAGCGATATCGCACTAGTCGTGCCCGCCAGCTGTGTCACCGTGCTTTCATTTATGCGTGGCATCGAAATGTTCTACTTTTTTTGCTGATTTTTTTATTGATACCTTATTAGATGGATTGAATACGATTACTTACCCCTGCAGCAAGAAAAAAAAAACGTTTTTTTATTTTTATTCAAGCTAAATCCCGTGCGATGTTAATCTATACCAGTAATAGATCATGTGGTTTTAGGAATTACACGAATTCGTTAACACCCTGTATTGTAGATAGAGTACTGTAAATAAATTTTGGGTGAAAAAATCTAATTAGTCAGATTATCAAAAAATATTTGACCCGTGTTTTTTCTTTTGTTACGTAAACCAAAATTGACGAAGATACGACACTTTTAAAATTGGCAAAACGTCACAAGCAAGTACAATTTTTACTTGCGCCACAAGCCCCCACGCTCGAGTTTTGATGCGTTTTATCATTCCAAATATTCATAGATTTAACAAAAGAAAAAATACGTGTCCATTATTTTTCAAAACTCCAACTGGCGGACTAATTAGATTTGCAATTTATTGATGCTGTCAACATGCCAATTGTAATTGCATATTTGTAAATTTCGATCCCCCTAGTGAAAAAGGGTATAAGTCCTTATAAAGAGTACTTTTACCCTTCCAGTGGCACACAATTATACTCTTTTATGTGTAGGATGTATCTTAGAATTTTCTATTAAAGTAATCGTGCAACAATCTTCAAAGTAAAACAAACTACATAAAAGTTTGTTACTTTATGTAATCGATAATATACTTTTGTATTTATATTGATTGCAGTATCCACCTCCCCGCCCACTACAATTAAAATAAAGATAACTGTAAAATACACAACAATATAATCGTTTAAGGGTGATTCTATCATTACAGTTATAGCTAATATCAGTATGTCAGGATTGCGAGCAAGGTAAATAAATGTAATAAATAAAACCAATATAGACTATCCACCACTGAGAGTACTTGTATTTGGGTTAGTGTTAGTAACATGAACTAGATCACAATATAATACTTTACACAATTATTACAAGATCATAAAATAAGGACAAGCTAGTCGGATATAAAAGGTCAGACTTCTTCATCTGATGAACACAGAATGCTTCCGCTTCGTCGAATGACCACCGCCTTTATAACATCGGGTAGGTTGATCCATATCGACGACTACCTTCTTTTGTCAACATTGCCCAGTGCTACCCGCTGCCGATAACATAACTGGGTACAGTACAACACAACTAACAAGTCGCATATGCTAACTTCATAACACCTATCACTTCCGAACTGAGTGCGACTTCCAGGGCACGAATTTTTATTAGAATTGCAATAAAAAAAACTTTACGCTGATGCAATAAGTGTGAGTGGCGCGGTGCCATTGGTTATTTGATCAGGTACATCGATGTAACTTCTTAGTTATGTCGTACCTACTGTATACAGTCAGCATCAAATATATAGGGACGAACAGACTGTTTATAACTACCTAAACAAATTAAACTTTATCTCAATGGGATAAAATTCTTGTCAGAATGACAGTTGTCGTATACTGTGTTCACTCTGAAGCTCCCCTTTGCCTATAGACAAATAGCAATCGATGATCGCTAGAGACTAGAAAGATGTACTGGATTGACATAAGCTTTCAACCGGTCAAGCGATCTGTTATGTCATTTCCATATATTTAATTGGCTTTTCTATTCTCTAGCGATCATCGTTTGCCATTTGTCTACAGGCACTTGTATCATTGAGATTACAGTTTAATTTTTCTTAGTTGTTCAGACAATTTTGATCACCCTTTTCGCCCCGATGTATTTGATGCTGACTGTACTTCTAGACTCATCGTACGTGAAACATACTATAGATAATAAAGTAAGCAAATCTTTTTGTAGCTATGAATGTGATTTCATGATTGTATTTTTTGTCCAGATTTACCGCGGGAAGGTCCAAGAATAACAGGCAATGAACAGGAGAACAGAAGAGGGGACTCCTTATTTCTGAACTGTACGTCGGGCCGGTCGTACCCTGCGGCTGTACTCAGTTGGGACATTGATGGGGAAAAGGTACTGTAAAACATTTCGCATAAAAAAATATTGACGTTTACTAGATAGACAAGTCTTCTTCAAGTCACGAGTGAATCGGTTTCTTCTAGGCAAGCGTGCTTCATCGTAGACCGCATCATCGCTTAACATCAGGCAAGATGGCGGCCAAACGCAGGCCTACTAATAAATAAAAATAAAAAAAAGACATAGTTTGTGACGATCTATGTATATATAGCTAGTCGTGGTGATCTGGAGATTAGAGGCCCGCTTCTTAACCACCGGGTTGAGGGTTGAAACCCAGCCATGTACCAATGTGACTTTTTCAATGTCATATGTAATTTCTTAGTTAATCTAAGACAACACTGACGTACCTACGGTGAAGGAAAACATCTCGAAGAAACCTGGACTTAATGTTCTTAAATCGCCAACAGGCAGTGACCAAGCGTGGTGATCAATGCTCGTTCCTTCTTTGTACGAGAAGAGTTCTTTGCTCTGCAGTAAGACAGTTTACTGATTTATTATGAATCGGTAGTTCATCATCATAATTCAGTCGAAAGACGTCCAGTGCTGGACATAAGCCTCCCCCAAAAGGGGGGGTTTGCGTAATCACCACGCTTGGCAGGCGGGTTGGCGATCGCAGTATGGTTGTTAAAGTACTCAGAGAACGCTGCTGCCCATCCTCTAGAGAATCCCTTAGTCGCCTTTTACGACACCCACGGGAAGAGATGGGGTAATGCTATTCTTTAAGTCCGTCATTACACGGGTTTGGTAGTTATAATAAAAAATAAAAGGTTGGAAACGTTTAACTTTAATATTGTTACAAACCCAAATCACATTGTACAAACATTGAAATTGTCAGTCAATTTTGCAGAAAATCACAGATTTTTATTCCGATGTGACCTAACTCCGAACCGTCTGCAAACACTAAACGGCATTTGTTTGTTTAATAAACGTATAATAAAAAATGATGCTTCAATTTTTGTATTATAACTTACGTGAGATACTTTAATA
This sequence comes from Amphipyra tragopoginis, assembly GCA_905220435.1. Taxonomy (NCBI): domain Eukaryota; kingdom Metazoa; phylum Arthropoda; class Insecta; order Lepidoptera; family Noctuidae; genus Amphipyra; species Amphipyra tragopoginis. The sequence continues at coordinate 17,762,938 of HG991997.1, forward strand.
TTTATGATCAGTTACGGTTTTTACTCACGTGCGTTTTTCGGGATTAACCGATTAGACACGCGGCGAGGGCCCGAGTCGACATGCGTGTTTAGCTTCATTTGGGTCCGAAACTAGTTGGGCAATCCCAAAAAATGCACGTGAGTAAAAACCATAACTAATCATAAAATGTGCTTAAATTGCTTGTTATGGTCTGCAACTGAACTTTGGCAAACATATCAATTATCTTCCGTGCTAGAAACCAGTACTCTTGTTCAGTGCCGACTATATCAGTCAATCCTCTCGACACACCTTGAATATCCATTTAGGCACTACGTTTCCATCATATTTTATTTCGTTAACAGTCAAAGGAAGTCTGCAAAAGATAAAATAACGGGTACTTACAAATATAACCTATCGATAAATTAGCATGATTTTGTGATGCAAGTGTTTTTCAACATGATTATTTTGTCCGTTAAAAGTTTTGAAAAATATTTATTATTTTAGGATTTCATGATATTCCATTTGCCATTGGCTACATTAAATTAAAAGAAGATTTGCAAATTAGTTTTAGATTGTCGCCGAAATAAATACTGCTGTTGTAAAATACTTATAATATTTGTCTTCATCCTCGATTGTTATCTAGGTACATCAAGTAGATAATAGTCAATAAAATTTCAAACACGTAGAAATATATTGAAACGGTTTATAAACGTAAAATAATGAACCGCTCGTGCATCGTTAGCATTTTATTACACAATTATACCTGTAGATAATTCTAGATCTTAAATGAGAAATGAAAATTTTATGAACGCTCCGTGAATACCTGTAAAAGTTCGTCGATGCTATGAAATAGATGCAGTAATTTATTTGTTTAAATTACGACCTCTGAGTTATTTTGTCATCAACTATATAAGTAGCTATGATCACAAAGTAATTAATGTGCATCCATTTACTGCAAGTTAATTAACGTGTTTTAATTTGTTCGTTCCGAAATACAATATTACACTTAATAGATTTCATTACAGGCCAGCGATCCTTATTAATATAATTGTTCATCCTGATATTTGACCCTTTTCAACGAGTTTTCTGTAATTCGACTCTTACTTCCAATAAGGTTTTTTTCAAATTTTAACTTTGCCCGAATCCTTATTAGGCTTATTGAACTGCGGGCTCGTATTTATCTTTTATTTCTGATTTGGCTCGAGTTTGTTTTTGTTTTGAACAGAACTTCCAAACTCGTCACATTCTTTTTTTTTCGGGTCAAGTTAAACTTGTGAGCAATGTACAAAGCTATACAGTGAAATACTTGGACAACAAGACTACTGACAAGATTTTTTATTGAAATTGTTTTTGTTTTTTGTGTCCCGATTTTTATTAGATAATCTGACAAAAGAGAATCAGATTCTAGACGAAACGCAAATATTGAATCAATATCTACACTTTGTTAGAAGTATACAGATGTGATTATAAGCGATTAAACTGTTCAATACTCATCTGCAAACTACGAATATTTGGTAGAATAGATCCATTTACAAGGTCCCCTGTTCACAATGGTTACTTACCATGAAATTTATGATCAATTATCGCATCAAATGTACCGAATCGAAGGGTCTTGTTTCGAGAATGTCTCCTCGGAACTGCTATTTGTGGCTATTCCTGCGTTCTATTGGTAAATTCAAAGCCTGGCTAATTACTGAGTGCCGTAAATTGGGATTTTAGTGTAGCAAGTTATGGGTGTTTTGTTATAATATCTTGAGCGATAAAATCCTCTAAACTGGGTTCTTGAGACATTATAAGTTTGAAGTTGTTTTTATAAGTTTTATGAGCGCCTAGATTAAAAGGAAATCAATCTTGTTCCTTGACAAAAGATTATAATTTTAGAATAGCCCTTGACCCTTAATTTTACTAGTGATGTACCTAGGTACTTATAAATGCCTCCTACTTTAATGAAATCGTTTTGGCTGGAGACCCTTCAGGTCTCGCCAATAACTGCCCGGTTACGTAGAAACCGTCCCCTAGGACGACCTACAGCAGTCCAATAGAATAAAAAAAAAAAAATGAAATCGTGACCGGTTGCGTCCCGCTTGTTGTCCCAGGATGACACCGCCATTGTTTATGTATTGTGTCTATAATTATGGTGATCGAGAGGTTAATATCTTCTTCCAATCTTTTTATATGTATAGCCTACTAGCTTTTGCCCGCGGCTTCGCTCGCGTTAATTTAGAATTTGATAATCAACTCTTAACACACTACTAAAGTTTCTATAATAATATAATTCAATCATGATTCGAAAGACACGTGGCGCCAACTATTATCGTTACTGTTGTTTTTCTCGGGAACAGTACTTTTTTCGGGATGAAAGGTACCCTATGTCCGTTTCTGTACACCTGAAAACGTATATGCAAAATTTCAGGATGATCGGTTCAGTGGTTTAGGGGTGAAAAGGTAACAAACAAACAAACTTACTTTCGCATTTATAATATTAGCTAGGAAGTTAGGATTAGGATTAGTAGAGGAAAAGTAAGTAAATATGGAATAGTATCCCTAATCTGGAATAAAGGACTATTCTATATTTGCTTTCTTTCCTGTAATCGTCGTAACGCCTAATCAAAGCCTTCTAACAACAGAAACATGTTCATTATTCCCTCTTCTTAGCGCTTATCCTGACTAATTGACATTTCACAATTGGAAAAATTGACAGTTCTCTTATCTTGTTCCCCTTTGTCCGTTCGTAGGAGCTAATTAAGATTATTATCAATGTCGGGATTGTAGCCGGTCACAATGAATTAATTGACCGGTATTGTATGACAATTATCGTGAGCTTATATAGGAAGATGTTTAATAGGTTGGATAATAGATAACCAAGGTAATGTTGAAATCTCTTTATAATACGTGCTATTCTTGAAGTTGAATTAAATAGCTTGGCGGAGTCAGAAACCTCATTTTTCATTCAAGAGGTTTTCATGTTTTTATTCTATGAAAAAAGTCATAGGTATTAAAGCCGAAAAAGTATGTAAGTACATCTGAACTGAGGGATTAATCCTTGGGAAATAAAAAGGCAGAAAAATAATTAAAAAGAAAAAAAAATTACCCGGTATATTCTGAGATTCATGCTGTGACACTTAGTTCGGGCGTCTGAACTGAGGGATCAAGTTATTCGACCATAACTTTCATAAAACGCATTAAAAATTTTTTAGAGTATCCCATCAGGTTTTTATTTTTTTACTAATTCTGCCTTCTTGTTTCGCAAGGATTTAAGATTTGATCGGCTGTTCGGATGCACATTAAAAAGTTATGTCAAACATAAACACGCATTAATAAGCGTTTATGCAACTCATGGCTAAGTATTCTTCTAAAAATGTTAACAAAATCGTCTTGGCAGTTATATGATATGTCTACACCCGTGCGCTTTCAACTTTCAATTCCTCTTGCGTCAAGCGCATGCAATATTGATTGCCATAAGACTCGAATTAGTATTAAGGCATGCGCTATTGTATGCGCTATGGCGCTTCCCGCATGCTTCAGACGAAGACGCAAAATGAACGTGAAAGCGCACTGTTGTAGACATAGCTATACGTAAAAACAGTCGGAGATAGTCATTTTCATATTAATATTCTTAGTAAGCTCTTACTTACGAAATACACCTTTTGGTAGTCGGGAGAACGTGGATTCGTTAAATAATATGGTCATACTGACCTACATGGTACAGTACCGGAAATAACCGAAATATCCGCTAGAATTTGGAGTAAGAGATTTAGTTGCAGCAATATTTTGTATGCCCCTCGGTTCGGTATATGGATATGCTATGTATGTTAACTGGAGTTAGTTATATGAAACAGTAACGTAAATACGTTACACACATTGTGAAACTAAGTCTACAGGCTGTAAACGCGTGATCTACTGGTGACGCTGATTGACCCTGCACAGAATCAACAAAAAAAGTTTTCAAAAAATTAACCATGGTATTCTGTATCTGAGTAATTTTAGCGTCCCAAGTTAACTGATTGCGTGGAGCGATATCGCGCTAGTCGTGCCCGTCAGCTGTGTCGCCGTGCCTTCATTCATTTATGCAAGGCATCGAAATTTTCTGTCACATAAAAAAATATTTGTGAAAAAAAGTTTTTATTTATTTTTAATCAATCTAAATCCCGTGCGGGGTTAATCTTTACCATTTAGATCATGTGGTTTGAAGGAATTATAAGAATTCGTTTACAGCATGTATAATCAGCCCCCATTGAGGTACAAGTACAACACAGCGCTAAACACACCTCATGCGGCGGGTGATCGCCTGCAGCTGACCATTTACACGGTCGATTTTAGTCGTCGCACGGCATAAGTCGTAATGCACCCAACTTTGCGGCTTGCGATTTTAGTCGCTTGCGGCCTAGTCGAATTGTCATTTAGACGGTCGATTGTCACCGTGCGGCTAGCCGTGCAGCGAAAATCGACGCGTGTTAATCTCCTATTATGACTACTAAATTAAATCCCTTGCATTTTTTTTTCTTGCTAGCTTATTTAATTCTTCAATTGATAACATAGGTCTGTTTTTCCACCAGGTCACCGACCCTTTACTTCTAGTTGAGTACCCGCCGACGCAGCATGCGCACGGCCTCCTTTCCACGGCGCTGGGATTGCGCGTGCCCATCGGCCGGACAATGCAAGTGCGGTGCACCGCACGCGTCGCCCCCGCCTGGCGGGAAGGCAGCGAGGCAGTCGTCGGGAACAGTCAGCTTGCTGACAGCAAGGAGGCTATGTTATTAGGTAATTTGATTATGGAATACGATTTTTTAATTATGTAGGCTGTCGAATGTGTTTACATGTTATTTATATTAGGGCGTTTGTCGAGCGTAGACGCCGCGCGAATATGACGTGTACGCTGCGTAGGCGGTAAAATCTCGCTTGACAAACGCCTACGCTGAACGAACGCTAGTGTGATGTATTTCTTTATGAATCTAAAATAGAAATTGCCAATCTTTCTTTAATAGGTATTATTTGCTAATTAATATCACTGATGTACCTACTCATACATCTTGATCGATTACCGGAAACATAGACACTATAGATAAACAATGGACGCCGCCACTGATTCGCGGCGCTGGAACGTTATCGGTTAATTATTAATAATAATAAATCATTTATTTCAGAATAAATTCATGTTAATTACCCAGTGATACTTTGCCAAAATATTAATATGAAGTTCTCCATTTCAAAATCCGCATCAAATGACATGTAAAGATATTTAATCGACTGTAGGTACCTCTTTGGGGCCATTCTACGATGCATCGCAAATTGTCTAACTTTTGGCGTGATATCTCCTTTGATTTCTGTTTTTTTGGTAAATCAAATAATAATTGTATTAAATCATAAAAAATACCCATGTTTCGTGTTGAATTCTATCATCTATTTCTTATCGTAGAATGACCCTAATCTTTGTTTAAGGTATCGGGGAGGACAGCATTCTTTGTGAGTAGAAACCTCGATGTACAGACACCAGCACATCAAGCTATCCGAAACTGTCAAATTTTCCCAATCAACCTTGAACCTAATGTTTTTGCGATAAAGATGAAAATCTATTAAAGAAATTTGACAGATTGTAGAAGCTTGATGTGCTGTGTGCTGTCTGTACAAATGCTGATTTTTTTGTGATTTTACAAACGACTCTTGATAATTATAGGTTATTGTCTATTAGATAATAATCATGATTATTTTCTATAAAGAGCTATAAAATGATAGCACAAGGTACGGACAAGCCGTTTGTACTACCAATATAAAATCAGCGTGTAGTTGTCTTACCTTTTAGAAAATTCATTTAATATTCACATTCATATCCCTATGATGCTTCATACTGGAGGATATTGCACTACGTGCCACGTTAGTCATGAACTATTGAAAAATCTTGGAAATGTCAAAGCAATTTGCCTATTGCCTTTCGTTCCCCATAATAAAATAAACTATAGTCTGTTGACTGTACAAAGTATTTTTTTGAACAAGGACCATCTTTCATCACAAGTTTCTTTGTAAAAAGTAAAGTGTTTTATAAACGACGGAAAAACTTTTGTAGGTTGCTTTTTCTGACATTTCTAGTACACTTACCTCAAAAATAAAAGAAATGTAGTGTCTATTGATCCTTATAAGAAAAAAAAACGATTATCGACATATCATTGTGACTGACTGCATAATTTTTTCAAACCTGAGAGTTCAGTTTGCGATTTCTGCAAAAGTTATTGACAGACTCCTGAGAACGTTTTCCTGTATTTTCAAAGCAATTTGCCAATGTTTAAGCCTTTCGTTCCTCATAATATAATAAAGTAAACTATAGACTGTTGATTGTACAAAGTATTTTTTTGAACAAGGACCATCTTTCATCATAAGTTTCTTTGTAAAAATAAAGTGTTTTATAACGACGGAAAAACTTTTGTAGGTTGCTTTTTCTGACATTTCTAGTACACTTACCTCAAAAATAAAAGAAAGATAGTGTCTTTTGATCTATAAAAGAAAAAAGAACAATTAAAGATATATATTTGTGAGAACAGCCATTTTTCTCGCTGACTCTAGGTACAATTTTTTCAACCCTCTGAGTGCAGTTAGCAATTTCTGCAAAAGTTATTAACCGTCTCCTGAGAACGTTTTCCTGTATTTTCAACGGTTAATGTAGCTGCCCTTACTGCTCCATCTCAAATTGCCATCCTGTAGGCAGATATAATCTAAATATTTAATGGGTGCTAATTAAACAGACTTCTTTTTAATAGCATTATTCGCCTCTAAAAATCTACATTGCCTTCCAAATTACTAAGTCAGCAACAATTAACGAGCGTCTGAATGATACTATCTTAGCTACTAGTTATCTTCTATGTAAGTCACTCTAAATACAAATACAACTCAGCGTGGTGGTTATTTTTTAGCATCTAAATTTGTAACATGCTTTCAAACAGTAAACTTCTAAAATACTAATACATATATGACGTCAAAAAAAATATTCTATTAGCTGCTAATTTTTTAACTCAGTACGTTTAAAATGTAACTCTTTGTTCAATATACTCTAATTTCATATTCAAACTCTTCACGAGACGATTGTTCGTCACCCACTTTCATTTTCACAATAAAAACAAATGAAAAACTTAAGGGGATGTTTGTAAGGTTGTTTGGGTTCCCAAAGCAGAGTCGACGGAGCTCCGCTGTGCCGGGCCCCTATTTCTGTCTGCAGGGTTTGAAGTAACCTAACACGAAGGGGACGAACGGGGGCTTCATTCGCTCACTTTGCTCGCTTACTCTACCCCCCGTCATCTCCTTTGAACCTAACCTATCCGTGTCGGGGTGCCCAAAATTACCTTGGTTTTATTAAAAGACAGCTCTCACAATCTAAAATATATAAAGGAGCCCACTTACAGCATTAGTCGCTGAATTATCAATTCAGAAGTAAATATATTTATCGGTAGCTCTGAGTCACGTTAATTTACGTTCGTAAATTGAAGCCGGTTTTTTGGTATTCTGTTGGAACAGTAAAGATGATGAATTAATATCATAGAAGCTGTTCTATTAACTCGTTGCTTACTGTAAAAAAAAGACGTTAGGTTGCAGGTGTTGAAGGGAACTTTTGTTGCTGCACTCATAAATTTCCTATATTTAATTACTTCATTTGAGCTTCACTCCAAGCACAACGTAGCATGTGGGCCATAGGTTTTGCGTCAAATGATCTTCGTTTTGTGTAAATCATCAACTTCTCTGTTTACTTATTGACATAGTCGGTTAATTTACGGCAGTAAAATTAATGATTAATGAATCTTTCATTGCGTTAAACCTATTTAGCGTTAGAATATTTGCCTAATTATAATTATCGTCGTTTGAATTTATATGATTTGGTTGTGTAGTCTCAGCTAAGATAGGACAAATAGGAATTAAAACGAATAATTTAGGCAGTGTTATAAATTAAGGTTTTAAAAAGAAAAGATTTTAATTAAGGAAATATTGAATAGCATTATCTTTTACATTTATTTTGAAAAGAAAATCGAACCATATTAAGTCAAATTGGGAATGCGGGAATATAATCTATGAAATGATAGTTAAATACTTTCATAAAATTTATTCCCGTAACTTTTCATTTCCGATTGTTGGTACAAATGAACGGTGCAAGAACGGTGCAACAATATGGATTGTGGCGGAATCCTGGCACTAATTACACCGTGCAAACGAACCGAGCGTACGTATCCGTTTAATTAGGAAGGCACGGGTTTGCCTCGTAAGTTCGTATATTTCAGTGAATATGAAATGCATTCCTTTTGTAAATATACAACGTGGAAGGAAGAAATGCATTTCAGAAATGAAGATATGTTTTGTGACCTTAATAGCTTAGAATAGTGTTTCTCTAGCATCTGTAATTTTGTTATACCCTTTTCACCGTAAGTTGATTCCTGAAGCCCAATTCTCGTAATTAATTTGAAGTAAGACTGAAAGTTGACCGAACTGAGATTAAATTATGAATTGAATAAAAAATGGTATTCTGGTACACTTAAAGTTCGGTCCGGTTTCAGTATCGTCTCAGTTTAGCTCGATATAATGTAAATTCAGTCAACTTAAAATCTATTACCGATAGCATACCGATATCAACAGTCATAGACTAACATTATAGAAATAAATGAGAATTCCAACTTGGCAAAATGGCTCAGTACATAATGTAACCAGAATACCCTTTTGGCTTCAGTCAACTTTCAACCTCATTTCAATATAATCTCACGTTTGACGTTGTTTAATAACGAACAAGAATACCATTTGTCATATTTATGAGATTGAGACTAGACTGAGACTAGATCGAAACTATATTTGGAACATTTTTAATTACGAGAATTGGCCATCTGACGTTTTTCTAAAAAACTTTTTGTTACTATACAAAGAATCCCTACTTAATAAATCTGTGACGCTTTCACGCCTAAACCGATGAACCGATTTGATGAAACCTTGTAGGTACAAAGATAGTCTGGTACCTGGAGAAGGAGATAGGCTACTTTTATCCCGAAAAATACGGAATACGCGATAAACGACATCCACGCGGGTGAGGCCGCGAACGACCTCTAGTAATAAATATTTTTAAAAAACAAACATTTATAATAAAGCTATTTTACGGTTTTTGATGATGTCGTATACGTTTTTTCGATAGCAGTCTCATATAATTTACGAAATGATTGAGCTGTCAGGACACATCTTTGGGTGAACAGAGTAAAGGGTTATAAGAAAGCTAGTTTCTGTTTTCACGTCACACCAAAATCACATAAAGTCGACTATATTGCCAAGGAGTTTGGTCAAAATTGACCCAAAATTTTCATAACGCCCGGCGCTTAAGAAATGTGTCTCAGTTTATGCATTATCATGAGTTAAAAATAATTGCATATTTTTTTTTTATTTCGATGGCTGTTACGTAAATATCTCTATTTCTTTTTAAAGGTGTACAAAAATTTTTTTTTCGTTTAATTTTGCTAGAAAATACTTACATGTTTAGATTTAGCTATTAGTGAATAAATGTGATATTGCTACGCATTTCAGATCAGTAATAATAGTAATAATTTAGTATGGACCGTGACCCGTCTCCCTTCCTCTACTCCCTGAAGAAAACATGATGGCATTTGGACTATTTTGTACAAAGAATCATTTAAAATAGTCCAATAAGGCAAATCTATCCATATCATGCGGAACCTTGTAGCAAAAATATAAAATATCTCACGAATTTTCTAGAACCGCTTGAAAGTCCCGCATGAATAGCGACTAAACGATTGGCCGACTAAAATCGCTCGATAATAGAAAGAACCATTGAACGAATTTTCAATCGAGGCCATTAACTGTAGCGAGCATGTAAACGATTTTCGATCGGTGACTATTCTAAGAAAAACTTGGAGTTATAGTAATTTATTTGATATGTTAGTGTTATACGTATAATAATTTTTGGCATTCTGCTAAACAAACATGCGCGTACGGTGGGTGACAAAAGTACACCTCTGTAAACATTCAGGAGCCTGATTCACCTAAGTGCAATTAAGTTTCGATCAAAACAATGCGTTTCGTATTCTTTTAATCGGCGATCGCTGTAAGATACGCTCGCATGAATTAAACTGCAGCGTCACCGCATCTAGATTGGCGCTTCATAAAATTACGTGAATTAGTTATTACTATTATTATTTTCTCTTCTTTTTTACCCGACTACGGCAGGGAGGAAGGGTTATGAATCTCACCGGCTATGAATGTGTGTCTGTGAGTTTGTTCTTTCACACCCTGAACTACTGAACAGATTTCAACAAATGAGTCGTGAGAGTGTCCTAGGGCACATGACGTCACAAGAAAACTATTATTAGATCAAATTGGTGTGTATCGTCGGTGCTTTTACAGATCTCTTATGCATTATAACATTTTGCCGGTCAAATATTTGTCTCAATCCCGCGATCCTTGGCATAAAAGGCGGATAGCTCCACCATTCCGTTAAATCGTCTTTAAAACGTTATTGTATTCTTATCGTTAGATGAAATTTTCTAAATTATTTCGAGACACGCGTGCCTCGCTTTTCTATACCAAAAGGGAAAAATCTCCTATAATAAAACGAATATGTAGACAATTCCTTTAACATAATAGAGCAACAAAACCTTAACTCACCATCGCAAATCCCTAGTTATAACAATTTAATATCCCCGACCCATCTTTCATAACAATGTTATAAACTGATGTCGATCGCAAATCGCAATATCTTACGGTATTATCATCGGAACATTGCCTATTCAAGTGAACTCCTATTATACAGGCTGTATTGATACCATTAATATATACTATCGAATCGATTTGTAATTGATGATTAAACGAACTTACCTGTACGTGAAGTTCTATCACAATTACTCGAAGAGCTTCGTTCGAAGATATTAGCATTAACACACATGTAGTTTCACCTACAGACTCGCCATTTCGCATTGAATTTAGGAGAAAAATAAATTAATAAAAATATTAAACTAACGTAAGGTAGATTAAAAACTTTTGATTTTTACCATGACATTTGCACCCGGCCTGCTCATTTAGTTTGGAGATATGCTGAGCTGTTTGATGTTTCACGACGAGGGGTTCAGTATACTTACTAGGGAGGGAGGGATGCTAATATCTTCGAACGAAGCTCTTCGAGTAATTGTGATAGAACTTCACGTACAGGTAAGTTCGTTTAATCATCAATTACTCTCAAGCTTCGTTCTCAATATTAGCATTAACACACATGTAGATGTTGAGAGAAAGCAGTCGTGAAATATAATGAATTACATAATTATGTATATCTTTTATAAGGATGAATGAAATAATATTTCATATTTATATAATGTAATTAAACTAATAACATAATTGAATATCCTTTTGATTATAACAATGTAGGTAATTAGGTACTTGTAAATCAGAACTGACATAACTGAAATGGAATAATTAGCCATTTAATACGCTTCTTACAAAATCACATTCGTTAGACGCATCGTCTGAAATTGTTCGATTATAATATTTAGCGAATACAGTAGAGTTTGCACTCCATCCAGCAGTTTTACGTATAACATCCAGACTAACACCTACTCTATAAGCCTTGGAAGTGGCCGCATGCCTTGTGCTGTGTGCAGTAAACAGCGATATGTCAACACCGCTATTATGTAACATGCTCTTTACCCATTTAAGTACTTAAAGTTTGCGATGTAACTGCTCGGTATGGTTTTCTATACGAAATTAAAAGTGATTGATGAACTTGACGTATCTGATTGGTCTTATCGAGATATATCTGCAGGGTACTAGCGGGACATATTTGCGGTCTCTGTGAAAAATAAGGTAAGGAAAACACTGGTTGTAAAGAACCTACACGAGAAGTTTTAATTAAATCGGGAATTTTAATTATAAACCCTGAATCTAGCTTTGTTATATTATTGACTTGTATTTTTGATATAGTCTGCATTCTATGAGCTGTTATCAGCGCTAAAAGGGTCACTAATTTTTTACTTAGTTTTTCAAGGTTTAAACTTTCATTTGGATATAATTCTGCTAAATAATTTAACACTTGATCAGTGTTCCACGTTAAATTGTATTTAGGTAATGAGGGCCGCAATCGAAAGACTCCCTTGAGGTACCTCTTTGTATAATCATTGTTTACTATATTGTGACCATGTAACAACGATAAAGCGGATCGGGAACTATTTAAGGTACCATACCGAGCTCCATTATTAAACATTTCCGTTAAAAAACCGAGAATATTACATGATGATGCACTGTAAGGTTCTATATTGTTTCCACGACAGTACGCAAACCACTTCCTAAGGCAAGTATCATACTGTTTGATTGTGCTATCTGATAAAGATGCCAACATTACGGGTATGGACGACTGCGGAATTCCTCTTCGGAGTAGCGATATCCGGACAACGTCCCGACAACCAGTGTAATTTGCCGGTGTATTGCACGTTCGCTACAACGAGAAATAATTAAATCACCCTTAGATTTCAGAATGAGTGGTTTTGAGGTAAGAAGCTTTTTAAAAAGAGGATACCAGGGCTGTGTTTGCCAATTTGGTACAACGACAATGCCAGTGGCTCTGTCGTTAATAATTTTACGTAAGGTTTTTAAAATAACTGAAATTGGTGGAAACGCGTAAAAGAAATAATTTGACCACGATATGGTGAACGCGTTAATTGCATAAGCGTCAGGGTCCCTATGCCAAGAAACATAGGTATCACATTTATGATTAATTCTACTCGCGAACAAATCAATACAAGGGACACCAAAATGTTGTGTTATTTTAATATAAGCACTCTGAGAAATTTCCCACTCAATGTCGGGGTGTAATCTTCTTGATTCCGCGTCCGCAACTACGTTATCAGAAGAACGTATGTAATCGGCATGAACCATAATTTTACGCGCTTCGCACCAATTCCACAATTGTTTAGTAATATCCGTCAAATGTGGAAACTGTATTCCACCCATTCTATTTATGTACGATATAGCCGTCGTATTATCAATACGTAACAAAATCTGACAATTTGGGGAATCTTGCGCAAAAACTTTAAGGGCAAGGAAAGCAGCAAGTATTTCCAAATAATTTATGTGCAGAGTTCTCTCATGTTCATTCCAAGGGCCACTGGCAGTCTCATCACCACAGGCGGCGCCCCATCCCGTTGTTGAGGCATCACTAAATATCTCTAAGGAATATTTATCAACTTTTATTTTGCAAACCGAATCATTTATAGATTTAAGCCACCAGTCAAAGACGGGCGATAACTCAGTTGGTAAAGTCATAAACTTATCGTAGTCTTCATCATCTTTGAGGTTAAGATATTTACACCTCTCAAAGTCCTTGGTGTAAAGCCAGCCATAGTCTACGGCCTGACATGCCGATGTTAAAAGTCCGATAAAACGAGCAAATTCTCTTATTTTACATCGTTTGAGTTTTCTTATTCTTAGTAATTCTTTTTTAATTTTCTGTCTTTTATCATCAGGTAATCTAACTTCAAATTTTTTCGAATCTATAATATTTCCTAAAAACTTGCAAGAATTCATAGGTGTAACAGAACTTTTTTCTGTGTTGATGATGAATCCTAACGATTCTAATAGTAATTTTGTGTCATTCATATTTTGTAAACATTCAGTGTATGATTGACCAACCAAAAACAAATCGTCCAAATAGAAGGTAGATAAATATCCCCTACACCTTAGTAATTTTGCAACTGGTTTAAGAATCTTAGTAAAAATATAAGGGGCAGTATTTAAACCAAACGGTAGAACGTTAAATTCGTAAAGATTGCCATCCCATTTAAAGCGTAAATATTTTCTTGAATTTGGATGGATGCTTACTAAAAAATAAGCATCTTTTAAATCGAGTGTACACATATAACAATTTTGTGATACGAGTTTCAAAGCTGTTCTTAAATCTTCGAGTTTGAAATGTTGCGTCGGTATAAATTTATTTAACTGTTTTAGATTTAAAATGAAACGTTGTTTACCGTTTGGTTTCGGAACAAGGAATATACTTGATATATATTGGCCCTTGCAAGGTTGACATATGGACACCGCCCCACTAGAAATTAGATCTTGTATCAATTCTTTAAAGGCCTCATATTCGCATTGTGAATAAACAGGCTCTGATGGCACGGTTGTTTGAATAACTGGACCAGAAAAAATTATTTCATAACCATTAATCCAAGAAAGTATAACCGGGTTACTGGTTATCAAGCACCACTGCTCATAAAAATATGAAAGACGGCCAGCAGGCCTTACCGTCTCTAACGTCTGTGACGTCCTTGCGGCTGACGTGACGATGTCCTGTAAGCATTGTTGTGCGTCGTCCTCGTCGGCTGTCTCGTAGTCTGAGTTGTTGATGGTGCTGCCCGCGCATATCTCGCGCCCCCTGGCGGCGGCGGTGGAAACTGTCTGCGATTCGCCAGGGGGGCTCGGTAGTTTAAAGGTCTGTTGACCGCTTTAACCGGTTTATGAGCCGTAGACTTCATCGTCGAAGCTGATCTTAAATCAGCTCCAGATTTAATAATGGTTTTTGCTGATTTTAATGTCTCCGATAGGTTATTACCAAATAGCATTTCATCTATTTTCGTTTTCTCTAACTGATCTTTTAGTTCTTTCTTGACAGTTGAAAGAATGAAAATACGTCGTGAGATCGAGTCCGTATATTGTATATCGCCAAGGATTCGAGCTGTATCCATCAATAGCTTAAGAAGGTCAGGGTTTTTATGACCTGATGAGAGCATTGAGGTAATAGCCTCACTGAGAGAGGACAAGGCACAGGATGTAAGAACCTGTTTACTTTCTATGCCTTTATCTCGTTTTGTTTGACTGTCCACCAAAGACGCTCGAATCTCCGGATTGAGGGTTGGCGCTCTTATAAACTTGCAGTTTGCCGGAACCAAGTACCTATCCTTTAATTCCTTGCGGTTTTCTTTGGAGAGACCGGAGGTAGCAATGTGGTTGAGTCTAATCGCAAGATCCTTCTGAATTTCACTGCCGTATTCTTTAGTAGAGGTGGGATCCTCACCTAATATTTCCAATAAATCCGGATCTAATTCGGGAACATCTTGTTGAAGAGCAGAAGAATGCTCAGGCTCACTTGCTTCCACTAGCTGAGGTACGACAGCTGAAACTACAGCAGGCGCAGCTGGTGTTTGTGCAGAGGAAAGAGCAGTGGCGGTAGTGGTATTCGGCGGCAGTAAGTTTACTTGTGTCGTGATATTGTCGGTGGCAGGCGACTGTATAACGACTGGGGTAGGTACCTCCCCGTCATCACTATATTCGGATGTTGGGCCTGGTTTCCAGTACGAACATCCAGGTTGTGGATCCCTGTCGCCGCAGTGTCTAGCATAATCGTCATCGATGGCAATTGATCCGCTCTCTGCAAGCAAAATAATATTTTGCTTAAATAAGCCTATTAACGGTTGGGAAGTGAGACTCCTTGTGAGAAACACGCAATCCCAATAGGCAGTTTAAATCATTATTCTTCTTGTACTAACGTACGAGCTATAGAAATACCCCTAAGGTAGATCCGAGCAGCAAGTACTTGATGTTGGAGGTGGAAAGCCCCCAAAGGACAATCCGATATTCCAATTTTGAATCCGTTATAGATTCAATAAACTTAAACGTACCATTATGATTCACCGGTTGCTAGGCTAAAAGTAACCTATTAACATGTTAAAACATAATAATAATATTAATTACTCACCTTGCTGGTTATAAGGTGTAGGAAAATCACCATCCGATGACGATGTACTTTCATGGCGATAATATCGCCCACGTTTAATTTCACGTTCTAATTTTTTAAGTTTTTTACTTATATAATTATCGCGTTTGTCACTCTTTCTTTTGGGCATTTTAACACTTAAATAAGAAAATGCACTTAAATAACTGTAAGACAAAAGTAAATATGCGAAACAGCGAAGCACTGAGACGTGAATGAGCAGGCCGGGTGCAAATGTCATGGTAAAAATCAAAAGTTTTTAATCTACCTTACGTTAGTTTAATATTTTTATTAATTTATTTTTCTCCTAAATTCAATGCGAAATGGCGAGTCTGTAGGTGAAACTACATGTGTGTTAATGCTAATATTGAGAACGAAGCTTGAGAGTAATTACAAATGTTGCGATTAATTAACTACTAATTTGGTGTAACTCTATACGGTGGGTTTGATTGAGGATTACGATTGACGGATAATGTAGTGCTCTCTACTGTTTATTAAGTATATACGCTGTATATTTTTAATTAACTAATTAGCTTTGATCAATTAATTAAAATTGAACGAATTGATTGATTCCGGTTTCTGAGTTAATGATTTCATCATAGACAACTTAGGAACATAGTAAGGAGTTGTCAATAAAATGCTTTAAAATCCCCGTTCAAATATTACTTTAGCCTCCTTTAATTCTCAACTCGGAAACTGGCTGTTATCTGCTTCAGGTAATGATTTAATCGATTCTCTTAACTTTTACCGATAGACCAGTTGCGAAAGAAATTTTCAAGTTTTTTGGTAGTATTATTCAATTACAAGTCTCATTAGTACACACAGTGGCGTAGCTACTGTAGGGCTAGGCGGGGCAGTGCACCGGGGCCCCAAAGTTCAAGGGGCCCCTTGGTCTTCATGAACAACCTTTGAAAAAGTTATATAATATCCTAGTTGAATAAAGAATTATCGACTTTTAACTTTTTTAAACATAATACTTGGTAGTAAGTAGCTTTGCTTTATTATGCCATGCAGTGGACGATAAGGAGCTGATGATGAAGCAGTTGTGCATCTCTAAAGTATTTAGTTTAGTTTAAATAGGGCCCCAATTTCATTTTTGCCCCCGGGCCCATATTTGCATAGCTACGCCACTGAGTACACAACAAAAGAATACTTCTTGAGGTTAAAATGTATTCAAGACAAGAATCCGAAAAAGCATTCTTTATTGTAGTGGCAAAATAAGGGCCTTCCGCAAATATTACTGCAATTTAAATAACCACCTTGTATATATAAGCTTGGGTCGTTGGTTTGTAGTATTGATTTAAAACAAATGTTAACGTAGCTACGAGCAATATTTGAGCCTTCAATTTCGACAGTGCCAGGCAATTACGTATTGCTGAGGTTAGACAATATGAACTCTGTATATTTTTCTATGGTTATAGGGGAGAGTTGGCTATATCGTACTGCCATTTAAATCGTACCACTTCTAGATTTCCCACTAAATAATCTAATTTTTCTACACTGGCCACAGTAATCAATGTCCTAGTGGCACCCCCAACTGTCCACCATTTTGTAATGGCGTCTGTTGGAAATTGTACGTGTGAGTGTAAAAAATAGTTTTTAGTGGAATTCGATCAAAATTTTTGTGTTGTGTTGTAAGGGCATAACTCGTGAACAAGGTAAGTTAAAATTACATAATCTATGGTATTTCACTACGAAACTATATTAGTTTATTGATCATTTTTGTAACGTGGCTAAGTTTTAAGGGTATTTTTATTTCTTGATTTTAAGAAAAATCTATGTGCTTTTTTAAATCGTACCAGCTGCAGTTCGGTTAATTGTACCGGTACGATTGAAGCATCTGAAAAGTTCATGATTTGATTAATGTATTTTTTTACAGTTTTTTTTTTATTTTAGCCATCCGACATGGACGGTAAAAATAAATACTATCAGTGGAGTAAGGAAGACTTGGAAAGAGCGATTTGGGCTTACGAAAAAAAAAAAAGTTTAAACAAAATCTCAGAGACCTATAAATTCGATCAACAATTCTGCGGCATGTTAGGAAAAGAAACAATATTGCGTTCGATGGCACTATTCATAAAGGAAGACCGTAGCTATATTTTCTAAAGTTAAAGAAGATAAATTAGCTTCACACATCCTTGAATGTTGGTTGCATGAGACATGCTGTCTCAATTAATGCTATAATCTTTAATACTGAATTTATTAGTATTTTTCTTATCTCATATTATTATTAATGTTTGATATAGGTATATTGATTATATTGTTACTATTTGTACTTGTGCAATCAGGCCAAAAATAAATAATTTAATTAAAAGTTTGCTGGTTTTTAATCACTGATACGATTAAAATACTTGTGGTACAATTTAAATACCTGTGGTACAATTTAAGCAACTTGACGGCTAAATCGTACCAATGGCAGACCTTCGGGAAAAGTATAATTTGGGTATGTAAATTAAATCCTATCAAACTGATTTCTCTATTTAAGATAGCCAAGATACTAAACTTTGATTTGCATATGCACTTATATTTAGAAGTCTCTTTACTAACTAAATATCCGAATCTAACTCAAAACTGGTACGATATAACCGACTCTCCCCTATAATGTTGTTGTAATGAAGAAAGAAAAAAATATTTATTCTTCGCACAGAGTAACGAAACGCACAAAAATAAAAATTTAAAATAGAAAATTAAACTAGTGTGAGCCTCCATAAAGTGTACATACGAAATGGCGTGAAACTAGACATCATTTCATCGAAAGGAAAAATAATTTAAAAAACTTTTTTCTCGATCTTGGTCGTAAACAAAAAGAAATCAGATTTTCCTTATATTTAAGTGACGGTAATTTTTTTTGGCGTAAAATGTTTTTCATATTCATTGCCTGTTATTTACAATCATTATTATTTTTGTTTTAACATGACATGACATTTGGATCAAAAATTACAATAAAAAATATTACGCAGTTTTTTTACGCTCCTAAAATTTTGGTTTGTTTAACCATACTGTATACCTAGTTAAATTTTTTATATTGTTTTTTTTGGCATTTCGTTACGCTTTGCGAAGAATAATTTGTTTCGTTCTTTCTTCACTACGAGTATACAGTAAAATTGTTTTTGCAGAATTCTATAATAATGTTTATTGTGCTCACAGTGGCGCGATGGCGTAGGTAAAGTCATTCTGTCTCGACGTACTTGGAGGTATACTGTAGTTAGTGTGTAGGATGCTTATAACATTTATACAGTTAATGGCTCGCTACAGTTAATAGTACATTTAAAGTACCTTGTCTTGAAATTGCACGTGCAACTCCCAAAATTAGCATGAAATTAATTTTCAAAGGACTAGCAGTGGTATTTGAGTGTCAGTCACGTTGTTAAATTTTGAACACGCGATGTTAAAAATAGTTCATGATAAACGTAGTACCTAACAAATTCAGCGATAGGAAACTGTTAGGGTGTGATTAGATTTTTAACACGCTCTGAATGCAGTGACTTCATTGATCACATATCAACACGCGACACAAAATTTCGTCAATCATCAAAGAGCACGCTATGTCAAGTCGGGTGTTAAAAGTAATGTTTGGCCCTTTTTACTGACATTGTATGTACTGTTCAACTACTAGCAATACAAAAACGAAAGTAGAAAGTAACAAGTGATAATTCTCTTTTAAAATTGCAGCACAAAGTAAACGCTGGTACATTATTGTGATGTCCAACTTTTTACTAGCTCCCCGGGGGAGTCTCATCATTTAACTCGAATAACAAAGCTTGTTTGTTTCAGTGAGGAGTTCAAGCGAGGCGTCTGCGCTAAGTGTAATGCTGTTAACACTTTCCCTCGCCCTTTCCTTCAGATCCCTAATGCAATCAGAAACGTGATAAATTATCTCAACTCTTTTATTAACAAAACGTGATTTAGACGCAGGCAAGGCTCCGGAATATTCTAACTGAGGAATATTCACCCATAAACTTCTTGAATATAATTAAACATATTACTTTAACTTTGTAATTGGTTCTTCAAATTATATTGTTTATATGATAATGTACAATTCAGGTAGCTAGTAAATACTTTAATGTTTTATAGTAAAATATTTAATTAAGTCTTCGATACATATCTCGGTCATTATTGCTAGTGTAATAATAATTTCGTTGGTACTTTCTCGAAAGTGAAGTTATCATTAGGTACAAAATTTATATTTTTGCAGCAAAAGCTATTTGTATTTATTTTTTTGTTTAAAAACCTATCTTTAGAATTCAAAATTATATTGTAAATAAAAGTTTAGAATCGCCTTCTTAGATAATATCTAATGATGTATATAAAGTAATAATTAGTCGAGATCTTTTTTGTAAGAATATTATAAAAAAATCGAGAACTTATACTACATACTGGGAATGTTGACGTTATGTAAAAAACAATGAGGGATTAATACTTAAATAAATAATAAAAAACTAGAAATACGAACTGCTTTTAAGAATCCTAATTTTTGTAATCAAGTTTTCTAATGACTTTGGAGTAAGAAAATCTTGAAAATATAAGTCACTGCTGTACTATAATATAAGTAATTGGATGTTCTTACCACCAATGAAATTGTATAGAATGATTTCGAGCGAACTATTTGTCAGTACATATCCTGAATTGCTATAATCACGATACCAAGTTGTACATATCGGTCTAGTAACACATATGCTTTCGTTGTTAATGTGTACTGTAATTAGTATTTTACTGGCATGATTTTTGTTGAAATAAAGAACAATTTGTTACAAGATTCTTTTTTTATTAATTATTCCTTTTGGATCCCTAAATGTTAAAAGAAGATTACCCACTTTTCAAACAATGAAAAAACCTAAAACAAAAACTTGCTGGACGCTAATGTACAGTCAGAAGCAATAATATCTGCCTATCGCCGGTTTTAAAATCGCCAACAATAGCAATCTGAATATGGATAGAACGGATAAGGGCCTATGTATAGAATGGATGGCCGTACTACCCAGAATCACGTATTTCATCACTTGGCTTGGGTCAGATGACTATTATTAGCGGTTTTAAATCCGTCGATGGGTAGATATTATTGCTTCTGACTGTACATTAGCGGCCAGCAAATTTTTGTTTTAGGTTTTTTTAGGATAGGGCTTGGTAAGAGAAATATATTTTACTTTGGCACTAAGTAGCTATCATATCTAGTCTACATATCTATATCATAGCTGATTTCAGTATTATATTTGGATAATCGATTTTTACACGCTCTTCTTCACGCATCTTGTTTCTACGTAGTAGATATAGGTACTTGGTGTCAAAGTGAAACATACTGTTTTTTTTTTCTTGTATATCGTCTTGGGGGACCGTTTCTACGTAACCGGGCAGTTATTGGCGAGACCTGAAGGGTCTCCAGCCAACGAGGGGGAAGTAAAATACTTAACCTAAGCTAACTACTTGTACTATACTAACATAACTACCTGCAACAACAGCACGTGAGACACGGACCTCGGCTTAGAGCGTTGCTGGCGGGGGCTTGGAGGGGGGGAGGGAAGACAGCTTGATGAGGGCTGAATTATCGGTGTGAGAAATATACTGTCTTCAGTGGTAAGTATCAATGGTCGCCAGCAAATAAAAGAAAACTGAGAGCAATGCTGGCTGATATTTTTACATCATAATTATTCTAATGGGCGTAAATAAAAATCTTAACCAGGATGGCTAAAAACATTTTTACTACTCAAAATTTAGACCCAAGACAACACTGCTACCACCTTTATTTTACAAATAAACTTACATTTGGCACTAGCTTCCACACTAGGATTCCCTGTTTCGTGGAACCTATGTGAAATTACTACATACTGGTATACATATTAGGAAAATACTGTTTGACTCTTGTTTCGAAATACACGAAGAAAATAATATTATTGAATCAGACCTTTACGTTACTGATAAGTAGTAAAAACATTTTCAGAAATAGAAAACTAGAGTCAGGTACGTTGTTTATGCCCTATTTATATACCTTCTGACATACCCTATATCGAGGATACCCTAATATCCTTATTAAGTCTTAGGGTTTCGGATCGCTTCTATTTGTAAAGGCCTGATTTTGAATCCCGGATCACTCAAAATCTTTTTGACACTTCTCTCACTACTACTAATATAATATTACTAGCTGTACCGTGTATGCGTTGCAATACACATTTTTCTACTTACTACCTACCTAATATTTACCTAGTACCTACCTTCAAAAACAAAATCAAAATAGTAACAAAAAGTTAAAACCATTTTCATGCATGCGGTAAACAAAATTAAATAAAGAATATGGACATACACACATCAAAAAAAGTTTGCAATCACTTTGAAAAATTATGTAGCCTTTTTGAAGCCGAATTTAATAATCGGGATTCAAAGCGATAATTATCATGATAAATACAGATTGATAGTTAACTAGATAAATATAAATCAGATTTCAGTTGGACTTTGAATTCGGAATCATCACATACATACTTATGCTAGTGATCGCAAACTTTTGTTGATGTGTGTACTAAGATAATTTCGTTTATTTTTTAAATATCAAAAACCTTCTCCTGACAATTAAGAACACAACAAAAAAAAAATTTGCGAAATCGGTCCAGCCGCTCACGCGTGATGCCGTGACCAAGGGAATAGGGATTCATTTATATTTATAGATTGTTGATGTACGAGTAGGTATCGGTTAATTAATTTTGCGTACAGGTATAATTTAATAGAATAGGTATGTATGCGTAAGTATCTTAAGAACTTTAATTAATATTAATAAAAAACGAAATAAGGCTTCAGGATCAGGGCTTACGATTTTTTTATCATATAAATTAATAACGTAGAATCGGCCGGGCTCACTTTTAATAAATATAGTGTGTTTGGTTTTGCGCTACTGAAAATATATCGACGTGTTAACATGTGTGTTCTAGAATTGTTCCCAATAGATAGGTACGTCATACGGAAACCTCAAAATGTAACTATGGACTTAACACCGCACCTACATATCCTGAGCTGTTAATCGATATACAAAATAAATAATTAATTTAATATAGATGATAATGAAATATGTTATAATGCAAACTGACGATTAAAATAAAAACAGTTGAATACAAAATAAACATTGCTTTTTTTCAATCATAAATCAAATAAATTGAATAATATGGTATTCTAATAAATCATTATTTAAATTACAGCTCAGGAAATGCAGTTACAACGTTGTGTTCTTAACAAATTTAATGTTCAAGGTTTACATTATTATACGACTTAGCTGTTGGAAATAATCTTAGGTATGGTATTTTTTTTGGACCACCAATGTTTGAAATTTGCCTGATATCCTTTTCGGTAGAGCAAACACCAATCATACTGTATAAACCAAATTCTGCATACATTAAAAAAAATAAGACTAGAAAATAATTTTCAAATTACTTTTGTAAAGGTCCTTACTTGCGTACACTAAGTGATTTCTTTATGGATTTTTTCATTCGACAAATTATTTAATTTCTGCAGTGTTATCTTACTCATTCGTAGCAAAATAAAAGTCCGCTTCATAGCTCTTACCGCTACGACGAGGGCTTGCAAATTGCTACGAATTGCTACGAATTGCCACGAATGCCGTAGCTTGTGATACTTTTTGAATGAACGATACCGAACAAGTATAAAATATTTATTTAATCAAAGCAGTGACTCTCGTTTTTATACGTCAAATTACTTAAATGTGTACTTCGGCTTTTCTTGAAGAATACAACCGTCAAATAAACTTGGAGTTAGAAATAGTCGTAAATCCATGATTTAAAAGAATAAATCCCTCTTTAGCGGTCTCAAAAGCAACCTTTTATCCTGACCATCTCGTACAATCGTCGGGGCTTCCAAACTCTTTTGTCAGCTCCGTACTACACTTGTCTACGAGCACTTTATTATATTTTCTTCGTAAATTGGACTTCCACTCAAATAAATAATATGACGTTCGTGTCGATGACAATCTCGAGGAAATACGGGTAAATATAGTTTTACAAATTGATAGGGAAGTCCTTTGGAATATCAGTGATATTCGAGTTATTGCATCGAATGTGGTATGCCATATGCGATCTAAGAAGGAATCTGAGAAGAGATTTGTCATCGGTATCTGTAGTAGGCACCTTTATTCATTTATATAACCACCTAAAGAACGAACGCCACAAAAATAAAATATGCATAACACAGCATAAAAAAGCTATTTTTAGTAAAAATCTTTACTTTAAGGTATGGCACCCAAAACATACAATAAACTGTCTATAAATATCATAGAAATTAAGAATATAGATTTATTTAAAAAATGTTTACACGAATTTTTAGTTGCGAAATGTTATTACACGATTAATGATTATTTAAATGAAAGATGCTAGACCTGCTTCATCCGATTTATTTTGATTCTGTATTTAATTTATATTATTATAATAAGGTTGTAATGTTACCCCATAATTGCGATATGACCCGTACTTATCATAATTGCTGTCCCTAAATAAATAAATAATACTTCAATTATTTTCATTTCATTTTCATTTCATTTTTTATCATTTTGACATTACATTTTATAAAATTGGTATTGACTAAGCATGAAGATTTATTATAAGCATTGTATTGCACCCTCTTGAATTTGTATGGTTCAACGCAAGACATAGATAGACTCGCTATATTGTACTTGTACCTAAATTTCATTCATTACTGTTACTCTGATTGAGATAATTATGTTATTATGGTTGACACACTTTTATTCTCTCTATTCTTTATTGTATTGTACTTTCAATGATTTTAATATATTTCATGTTTGTTGTATGTTTACTATTTGCATACCCATATGACGGTAAAATATGGAGAACTATTTTTAAGAAAAACATCTATGTATCTTTTACCTATTTTTGCAAATAAATAAATGATTTGATTTGAAGATTTAATCGGTGCAGTGCTAATAAAGTACTAGGTTAGCTCAGCACTTAGTATAAAAAAGGATATAAAGATAGACAGTGACCACGAAAACAACATGTTTTTAGAACAATTGTTTCTAAAGCTGTCTGCATAAATTAAGGGTTGCGTGCTGGAAAGTATTAGAAACCTACTGGTGCTAACCAAGACTTAGGCTGATAACATTGCTACGTACAAAGACATGCTTAAAGCAGTCTTAAAAACAACGGAAATGAAACGGAACAATTTCTTTTGTTGTTGCTTCGAAACAAATGATAGTTGAGATAATTCGTTTCTCAACAACAGTGGATGTTATTGTCCTTCCATCCTTGAAAAGTTATAACGAGTAACTGACACTTGGACTTCAAAACCCGTCCTCCGTCGCTTAACGTCTCGGAGACAGTCAGGATGGAATTATACAACAATGCCTTATGATTTCCTGTCAACTGGATAGAAGACAACACTTTAATGAAAACGTCACAGTTACTGAGACGTCGACGAATTTTCGCTCATCAAAGAAAGTACGATGTGACAGCGGGAATCCATTTTGTAAGCAAAATGGATAAAAACATTGGTGGAAAAATAATAACTCCGCAAAACATATTTTAGAAAGTTTTTGAGCGATATTGTTTCACCTTTCTTTATGTGTTGTACCTACTGTGAGAGTTTGGAACATTTTTAATATTATTTCACAAGTAGGTCGCACCCACGGTATAGAAAAAACAAGTGGAAGTGCTCTTATACTTCCTTAGTACGCCCAAAACCATTGTGCAATACAGACCTGCCGAGCTCTGTACCACGCAATGGTTTCGGGAGAAATTACATTATAAAGCATTGAGTGGTACAGAACGCTCCGGTTCTGAATATCACGATGGTTTCTTAATACGCGTATGGGGGCCAGTGTCGCCAAACTGACATAACAAATACAATTTGTAACAAAAACCCTGTCCGATCCAATAAGGGCGTACTCCTGGTTCAACATACGAACAATTTTTTTTATAAAAATGTAGCTCATAAAAACCAACAGTTATTGATTTTTTTATTTTTAAAATCCTTGCGAAATTTAACACTAAATATGGCAAATTTTTATTAGTTGATAACACTCCCTGGGGAAAAATAATAATCTCAAATCCATTAAATGGTTACGTATATGTGTACGCAGTACGATGCCGAATAATACTCTCAGAGCTAGCGCGCACGGGTGACTTTTGTCACCGTGATAATTTCATCACTCTTATAAAATCTAAGAGTATGTATGGAGATGCACTCAGTTATCATGTCGTAACACACATACATACATACATACCAATGGACTTGAAAGAGTGACAAGATTTTCACAGTGACAAAAGCCACCCGTGCGCGATTTTATAAGAGTGATGAAATAGTCACGGTGACAAAAGTCACCCGTGCGCGCTAGCTCTTAACGACCGGACAGGGTTTTTGTTACATGCTGTATATTGAAAGATATCAAACTTTTATAATTTATACGACTCTATGAGATACATTTTTCGTCCTGTTATAATTTTTAAAAGTTAAGTTTGCACAGTAAGTAGTTATTCGTGTGAGCCAATGTTTCGCATGTCCGCACAATTGTGACACACGCGCGAAAGCTGCATGACACATCCACTTGATTTTTCTATTCTGTGGTCGCATCCATTGAGAAGTTATAAATTACACCGAACATTAAATTTAGTATTACGACCTCCGTGGTCACCTCTCCTCGCTTTAATGTACAGCCACGGACTCGAAATGTTTATCAGATTTGAAATTCGATTCCATGACACATAAGGTTCAAGATGTCATAACAACAATACATGAGTATTACTTGGTTTTTAAAATTGTGAAGCGTCGATTCTAGCAAAAAGGCTATTAACCACTTTTTGATGTTATGAACTCCTTTTTAGGTATGTGTGTAGTCAAAAGTTGTATGGAGCGAATTTGATTGAATTTACTATAATAATAATAATATATTTATTTGCCAGAAACACGGTACAAAGTTGTTACGTACATGCACTAAATAGGTTTATTTCTTTTTATATGCTACCTAATATTATACACAGTGTTCCAGAAAGTATAAGTCGCGCGAAGAAGGTTTGCCGATAGCCTTATGACGTCACGCGTCGATGGTCGGTACGATTCAGACGAGCGCGGGTAGCGGTCGGTGAAGTGGGAGGGGCAGTCATCGGCAAACCTTCTGCGCGCGACTAGTAGTGTCAAGCCGAAGTCCAGAGGTAGATCACCCTTAAAGGTACCCGAAATACCCCCATGTATGTTCCGCTATTTTTTGTAGTTTTCGAGTTATGATTTCTTTTCATATCTTTAGTGACAAACAACAAAACTCTGACTTTAATGATATTTTTGGGGTGCATGAAAAGAGCCTCCACGAGTGACGACACTTAAGTACGTCCGGCGCACCCTGGGCAGTCAGCCCCGCTACCAACCTTGCTGACTGGCTAATCTTTTCACCACAGCATGAGCTATTTTCGTATAGCTGTGCTGACACGAGAGAAGAAGAAGAATGATATTTTTGATCATAGTGTCATGAATATATGATAAAAATGCGTGTTCTATTCATCTAGTTTGGCAAAAATAACTATTCACGTCGCTATGATCCAAAATGTTATTAAAATCAGAGTTTGGTTAAGACATGAAAATAAATCATAACTCGAAAACTACAAAAAATTGCGGAACATACAAGGGGGTGATTCGGGTACCTCTAAAGGTGCTCTACCTCTGGACTTCCGCTTGACACTACTTTCTGAGACACGGTGTATAATGTCTTACTTTAGGTAATAATCCACGATATTTTGCATAGGACCTTAGTAGATGCTGGAGAGTATGCTGGTGTCACTAAAAATGAAATCAGTTGTATTTGTTATGTCATAAATTTTTGGTAAATTCATCAGTTCATTACTTACGAGTTCTCTAAGTTGTAATTACATTCGTGCATCTAAGAAACAAATGGCCACGTGCTCATTGGTAGATAGCATGCACGGATGTTATTATTTGTATTAAATTAATGGATTTATTCATAAAATTATTTTTTTACAGAAAAGAAAATTATGCCATCAGATTCATTTTTTTGTGATACGTACCTACTTCATCTTTAGCAAAATATCGATTCGAATCGAATATTAAAGTAAGACCTTGTATAGCCTTTTTAAATTAATATTTTTATGTCAATTAGGAAAAAAAATATCTTTGCCCTGTCAATTCATTACACCTTATGAAAAAGTAATGTGCAAGCAATTATAGACCTTAGGGTGGTAAACATTCAAGTCCGCGACTGTATGTCTCATTGATTTATAATTAACTAGCTTTTGCCAGCAGCTTCGCTTGCGTGAAATTTTAAACCCTCCAAAACGCTCAAACACTACCCGTGGTTACATTTATTTCTAACAAGAAACCTTGTTATTTGTTTCATGCTTTTAGCGTCAAAAAATCTTCCATCCCCTATTTCACCCCATATGGGTATAATTTCCAAAAACCCTCAAACACGTGTTTGTTTATTTTTCACCAAAAGCCTAAATATTTAATTTCATGCTTCAACTTCAAAAATGACGGACTTACATACAAACTTAAATACCCTATTTCACCCCCTTAGGGGTTGAATTTCGAGAAATCTCTTCTTAGTGGATGTCTACGTCACAAAAGGAACCTACTGTCAAAATTTCAAGTTTCTAGCCCCAGCGGTTTAGGCTGTGCGTTGATAGATCAGACAGTCAGCTTCTCCTCTTATATATATAGATAAATAATACAGTTTATGAGGACCCCTTGGTAAAAGTTATGTAAGAGTAGATTTTATTTAGATAAATAATTTTCAAACCAAATGGTGCTACATATATACCTACCTATTTATTTATTTTCTTTTACTTGGTTGCATGTGACCTAGTCGTACCTGACGGTAAGCGCAGACAGGGTCTAAGATGGAGCAAACGAATCAAATTAACAGAGATATAAAGGGATTCTCCTATATCCCTCTGGCTTTCACATATACACGACGGAACAGAGGAAACTGTTTCGCGCCGGACTTTAATTTGAGGGTGGTAGCTAGCCAGGCGGAACGTATAGATACTACCAACAAGCGTACTGGTTTTTAACCGACTTCAAAAAGGAGGAGGTTCTCAATTCGGTTGTATTTTTTTTTTTATTATTTTTTATGTGTGTTACCTCTTATCTCCGTCATTTATGAACCGATTTGAAAAATTCTTGTTTTGTTCGAAAGGGTATACTTCCCGATTGGTCCCATTTAAATTTTGTTATGATTAGACCATGAACTTCAGAGATATGGAACGGAACTCCTCATCGGATCAAAGCAAAATTCTCAAATTACTAATATTGCTTTGTTTATATTTGTTGTTGGGAACTGACTACTTGAAAAGAGGAGGGGGTGCTTGTCCCCCCCTCCCCCCCTTTGGAATGTTTTCATTATATCGTGTAAGGTATCATTTGAAAGGACTTTTTATGCCCGACTACGTCAAAGCCAAAAAGAAGGGTTATGAAGGAGGGGGTTAAAATTATGACACTAAAACGTATTCAATAAAAAATAAACTTTAAAAAAAAGTAAAAACCGACTTCAAAGAAATACTAAAAGGAGTAAAATAATCACCATAATATAAAATTAACAGTTTCAGAAGTCGGTGCAACTCTACACTGAAGCAAATAGAAGCCACCGACTTCTGAAACTGTTAATTTTATATTATGGTGATTATTTTACTCCTTTTAGTATTTCTTTGAAGTCGGTTTTTTTGTTGTATCTTACAACAAGCGTTTATTCCTGGCGCGCGATGGGAAAGTTTTATTTTAGTCCGCCGCCACACGGGATAATGACGTTTCAATTATCGATCTTAGAAAATGTACCTATATCGTAAGTATCAACGATGTTTTTAAATAGGTTGCGCCAGTAATGTGATAAATAGACAAAGAAGGATGCAAATGGAGTCTGGTACTAGCACCAATCGGAATGAATGATACACCGTTGGAAAGGCATTTTTGTGTAGATTATGAATAACTATGGCGCTAGTCCCGATTCACTGTCCGATCGAAGTAATCCTGCTTGAAAGTTATTTATTTTTGTTACATCCTATTAAGTACACATACTTTTGTCATTTTTCTCCATTTTGGCATGGTATTATAATAATTATTCATATTTTTCATTATGCAGGTAAATAAAACAAGTTCGAAGTATGTTTTATCATTTATTGTGTGTAAGTACACAGGGTGTAAAAAGACCTATTACATAGCCAAAATCTACGCACTCTGTACATCAAACTAAATTGCATTGACCAAAAATAATTGCTGGGAAACGACTTTTATTTTTTGGCATAAAAAAACGTGTCCGAGTTGTAATAAATAGATCACCCCTAACAGAAAAAATACTAAAACGATTTTGTTGTGATTTTCATCCGTTAACTGAATTTTATTTAGCTCAAAATCTGTGCAAATATCATCAAAATCGGTCAAGCTAAACCGGAGATATGATTTTTTTAAATTCTATTTCGAACTAAATATCCAGTGTCTTTTGAAGACTAAATTTCAAAACAGACAATTTATACGGGTTTGTTGCTATAGTAGTTTTTTGTACTCTTGAAAAGAGCTATCCAACGATGGTAAATTCATTTTGATTGGACATGGGTACCAAAACGCCCATCATCCTTTGACGAAACTTTTGATGCATTGGCTGTGCGATTGGATTCTGCGCCACGGGTCGTTGGTTCTATTCCCGCACGGAACAAATATGTGTATGGCCTACAGATAGTTGTTGCGGGTCTGGGCGTTTAAATGTGAAGATTTGTATCCGTAAACGCATCCACGATTCCACGATACAGAAGAAATTCTAGGGTGAGGCAACGAAATTAAAAAAAGGAGAAAAAATGTTAGCATAGATCCACTTTTCTAGATTCCCTTTGACAATATTCACAAACTACAGCAAGAAATACAGTGACCTATTTCTGGACAGGGATCAGTGATCACCCAAATATTATTGGAACATATTTTTATCTGGTTCCGATTTTATTTTTATTCGTTCTTTTATCTTATTTCTGGTCTATTGATGCGTAAAAAGTGCCTACACGCTTGGCACGAGGTCTTGATAAAATCGGGAGCCGATTAGGGTGTCCTTACACTACAGTTTTTTATTCGTTCTTTATTCAAATTGACACAAGGGAACCGACAGGGTGTAAAGGCTGATAGGCCAGTAGTTTAGTACCAAGTGATAGCTGACTGGTGGTCGTCGTCGTCCGAATGGTCACATCTGATTACTGTGTACTCGTATTTTGTCACGCAATACTACCCTCAGATAAGTTTTATGTGAGCTGTTAACCTCACCTATCTACTTAAGCGGGTTACTTTACCTTCCAGGAAGTTTGTCATTAACGATTCAACGGAATTACCACCTTCTTTGTGTATTTATAAAGTTATTATTTCAATATGAGTTCGTAATAATATATTTATTGAGTAAGCTCTGTAAAAAGATAATTACCTGTATTTTACGTACTATATTAAATATTTGAATGGTATACTCATAGATGGGACTTTATAAATATGTTTATTTTGTTTTGCGGTGTATGTGCCGAGGTTTATTTAGACTGAAAAAGTTTTAAGTGGCTACATTAGGACTGTCTAGAACTGACTCAAGAAAGTTAGTGTAAATATGTTACTATAATATTTAACCTCTAAAGACTGACCAATAACTTATTCTAGAGGTTTTGTATACATATCAAATTACGTTTGTAACTGTTTTTGAACTCTAACCCACCTTGGAACAGCTTAGGTGTCATCACACCATTGTGTAAAGGATACATTTTTAAACGACTTCAAAAAAAGGTGAGGTTATATGATGTGTTTTTTAGGGTTCCGTAACCAAAGGGTAAAACGGGAGCCTATTACTAAGGCCCCGCTGTCCGTCTGTCCGTCTGTCTGTCCGTCTGTCACCAGGATGTATCTCATGAACCGTGATAGTTAGACAGTTGAAATTTTCACAGATGATTATTTCTGTTGCCGCTATAACAAAAAAATACTAAAAACCAGAATAAAATATATATTTAAGGTGGCTCCCATACAACAAACGTGATTTTTTTGCTCGTTTTTGCTCGATATTGATAACGGCAACAGGTAGACGCTTGAAATATTCACAGAATATTTAGTTGTATATTCACTTTAAAAATAAATAATTAAATTAAAATAAAACAAATAATTAAGGGGGGCTCCCATACAACAGACATGATTTTTTGCCGTTTTTATAGATAATGGTACGGAACCCTTCGTGCGCGAGTCCGGGTCGCACTTGGCCGGTTTTTTTTTTGTTTTTCAGTTATTTCGTCGCCAATTCTGAACCGATTTTAATTATATTTTTTTTTGTTTGAAAGAATATTCTCCCGGGATGGTTGCATTAAAATTTGATACATAGACAACGGAACTCTTCAATGGATAGCAAACCACTCGCGATTGCTGTAATCGCATGATTATGTGTTTATGCCACTGAAAACAGAAAAATATTTTTTTTTTTTTTAATCTGAAAAGAGTAAAATAATTACCAAGCGGTGCTTCAGTTTGGCTCAGCGTGGATCAGCACCGAATTTTGAAATCGAAACTTTAGGTTATAGATTGTTTAGTGATCGGGCATAATAAAACTCACTAACATAATTAAGCGGACTGTATTTCTAGCACAATGTACTAATATTGTAACTATGTTAATAATTATAAGCAAAAGGAAAACAGTAACCGCACCATTGTTGCGATCCACAGATAATCAATTATGTCATATTAGTGTTGCTACACAAAAATTAAATTTAACTTTATTATTATTTTATACTCTTTTAAATTTTTGTTTGATTTTTCTTTTAGAACTAAATCACTAAGACTTGTGTTGATTTTTTTAATTTCATTTAAACTGTCTTGCAGGGCCCACCTTTTTGATCCATGATCTCTCATAGATTTCAAGTGAGTCAATTATCTATTTCATTTTTAGAGAAATAAGTTCAGGAAATGTATAGTAATAAACAACGTGATTGCTTCCAAAAGCATTATACTGTGTTGAATACCTAAACACAGTATAATAATAATGTAACTCAGGATGGGGTGCATAAAAAGAGCCTCCACGAGTGACGATACTTCAGTACGTCCGGCGCACCCTGGGCAGTTAGCCTCGCTACCATCCTTGCTGACTGGCTAATCTTTTCACCACGGCATGAGCTATTCTTGTATAGCTCATGCCGACACGATAGAAGAGAGAGACTCAGGGTGGCTGGACAAATCTTCAAAATAGCTCGTAATATGCTCGTAATAATAATGTACCTTAACAATCAATGTAGATGAGCTGAAACTTTATTCGAAAATGGTTCAAAAGACATTTGTGCTTTGTTGGGCCACTTTTGTCTAATGTTTTAAGAAGTCGAATACAAGCATCGTATGTTATTATTATTATTTGGACTCCTTCACTAATATGCATAAACATCAGTCGATGACATTATAATAATAATTTTTTATTCACCCAACATTTATCAAAATAACAATAAGAAATAACCTTCATGTTTAGCATTGATTCGAACATCGAGTAAACATTCGTTTATATCCGATACTTAGGTACAGAAACCGATTTTCGCACATTCTAAAAAGATATTTGCTCTGCGCTCGAAACACAATGCCAGCCCAGCAGGGTTTCCACAAAGAACGTAATTCGTCGCAGCTGGCGGCGCCACAAAGAAGTGAATATTATCGCAGAGTACGTCCTGGGATAGCCGGCGAGATTACAATATGTGACATTTTTGTGTTACATCTTCACTTATGTTACGCTAATAATGTTGGAATATTAAATTCGTAATTGTTAGTAGGTTTTCGTTTTTTTTGCGGATCGCTGGGTAAAAATAAAATGACACGTAACGCTCTTTGCATTTACAATTTGGGAAGCGACCCTGTTAGCGGCTGACTGTTTGCTGGCCGACTGTGAGCACGGTATAGTGGTATAATTGTGCGAGGAGTCTTATTCTCTCGTGTCAGCATGAACTGTACGAGAAAAGTTCATGTGCCGTGGTGAAAAGATTAGACAGTCGGCAAGGTTGGTTGCAAGGTTGATTGCCCAGGGTGTGCCGGGCGCACTTAAGAATCGCGACTGTTATTGTATGACTGGCTAACTGCGGGTGAACTTATAAAAATAGAATGCTATTTCAGGGAACACACAGCCACAAGTAAACTTTTTGCAATAAGAACAGTATACTCTTATCAGTATACTCTTACAGACTCCTACTAAAACAGGGAGGATGCTAGTAATAGTACTATGGGCTTGTGTGACAACCATTGGTTAACTCTAAACTTAAGGCCTGTCCACATCTCCACGTCACGAGGTCGTCAACGTGGAACGGTGTGGTAACGCGGCACGGTGCGTTGACATAACGTGCAAATTTACGTTACCGTATCATAACACGTTCCGCTTTTAGCCGCAAGCGCACTCGTAGGTATATGCGCTCCGACAGCGCTCTCTACGCCCGCGAGTTAGTCGCCGTCTATGTGCTCCGATGCTTTAAAATCATACCTTACTGTTTCTTTTATTAAAATTCAGGATCTACATGGTCTACGACAAATCTAACAATGATCCTGACGTGCATATTTACGATACGGTAACGTAAATTTGCACGTTATGTCAATGCACCGTGCCGCGTTACCGCACCGTTCCACGTTGACGACGCGGCGACGCGTCGTGGAGATGTGGACAGGCCCTTAAAGATAAATAATTATGTTGATAGTTCTTTGACAATCTGCCAAGTTCCATTATGTATTTCCCAGATGAGAGTTATCCGACGATTGTCAAACAATCCCTAATGAAAGTAATACGTTTTAATCTGAAACTGACGTAGTATTTTTAAACGTCCGAAATTACAACGTAGTGTTGGCTCGGTCTTTGTAAACATGGCGTTAAGCTTTGGAGTTCGGACAGCTTTTACTTAAAATGATCCAAGCTTTATTTTAAATAATGAAAAGTTCTGAAAGTGTTTTAATATTCTGTTTTATGAGATGCAAAATAAATACATTGTAGGATAAGAGGATAATTTAATACTGTAAAAAGAATATTAAAATTTTTGGATTGTTGTAATAACTTATAAGGTAGGTACTAGCCTTTGCCCGCGACTTCGTCCGCGTGAATGTCGGTTATTGATCCCTAATTTATTGATACTAAAATATAGCCTATAGCACTCAGGGATAACGTAGCTTCCTATTGGTGAAAGAATTTTTGAAATCGGATGAGTAGTTTCGGAGATTACCTCCTACATACAAACAAACAAACAAATTCTACCTCTTTAAAATATTAGTATAGATTATTTTGCTTAATAATATCGATGCCTAACAGGCAAAAAGGGATAAGTGTAATTTTTTGGAATATTTGGAATCGTCTTCTGCGTCGATTGGTCTAAATCTCATGACTCTACGGCATACCTACTGACGCTTAGCCGATATGTAAATTAAGGTCCCTAACTTAATTTCTTCGTCTTAAACGAATTTATAAATTGGCGGTTATCCATTTTTGGCTGTTATGTGCCGTGTGGTGCCAGACGTAAAGAATAGCACTACGGCGTCTCTTCCTATGGGTGTTGTAAAATGCGACTAAGAGGTTCAATAGAGGATGGGCAGCAGCGTTCTCTGAGTACTATAACAACCATACTGCGGTCGCCAACCCACCTGCCAAGCGTGGCTATTATGACAAACCCGCCCAACATGGAGCATAGGACCGGTGGATGTGGCGATGCTTGGGGGAGGCTTATGTCCAGCAGTGGACGTCTTTCGGCTGAATGATGAGGCATCGATATGGATAGTAAATTAAAATTAAGTTCATTAATTGAAATAATTAAAGTTATTTGATTAACGAATACTTTTTAGCTATGATCTTATGATGATAATTACATTGTCAAAATTAAATGTTTAAGCGCTAGCGGCCCGACCGACGGTCCGGATCGTCAGTGCCATTGTTTATCTATTGTGTCTATAATTACAGTACTCGATAAATTAAAGCACATAAGCTTTAAATAAATATCTCGCGGGAGGGGCTCGTGGCTTACCAACCGCGCGGATCATATGATTTGCAAGGTTGAGCTGTGCTTACCGCGGTCAATACGTTGATGGGTGACCGTTCGTTATACATCGAGACCCCTCCGTGCCTCGGAGGGCACGTTAAAGTGTCGGTCCCGGATATTATGCGAATACCTGTGGCAGTCGTTAAAGTCGTCAGAAGCCCGAAAGTCTGACAACTGGTCAAACTTTAGGATATTGGCATTGCCCAATAGCTGGGTTGCGGAGTTCTGATGGCAGTCGCTCCGTGTACAATACTGATATTCAGCCGCATCTGTAAGTCAATTGCGTAACGTAACCAACATCAATCATGACAGTTTATGAGTCATCATCTGCCTAGCCTTTTCCCAACTATGTTGGGGTCGGCTTCCAGTCGAACCGGATGCAGCTGAATATCAGTATTTTACATGGAGCGACTGCCTATCAGACCTCCACAACCCAGTAACTGGGCAATACGATACTCTTGGTAAGACTGGTTGTCAGACTTTCTGGCTTCTGACCAACAGTAACGACTGTCAAAGATCTACAAATGACAGCCGGGACCAACGGCTTTACGTGCTTTCCGAGGCACGGAGGAAACTCGCTATGGTAAATGGTCACCCATCCACAGACCAACCTCGGCAAGCGTGGCTTAACCCGGAAGATCGGTCTATGCAGCTGTAATTATTTAGCCACGAGCTCCTCCTCATGACAGTTTATGAGTCAACAACAATATTCATTGCGTGGTACATAGGTGTGGAAAAGTCGGATTGTTAATACAAACGTTGCTGTGGAAATGGTTGACCTGTCCAAATCACAGCCGTAGTGGTTACGAGTGTCTTGCGCAATTAGAATGCTGGTTAGACTGGAAGCTGACCCCAACATAGTTGGGAAAAGGCAGGCAAAACAAGCTTTAAATAAATATACAATTCACGTAGAAGGTACAGACGCCATGAGGTCAAGCTACTCGAAACTGTCAAATTTTCCCAATCAACCTTGAACCTAATGCTTTGCCGATAAAGATGAAAATCTATTAAAGAAATTTGATAGTTTGTAGTAGCTTGATATGCTGGCGTCTGTACAACCTAGTTTTCACGGTACAGCGCGTATAGTCCATCAACGACTCTATCCAAACCCGAAATGAAAATCACACTTCAGTGCAGCAATCTACTGACCGCACCGCCGATTGTCGACTTCCTCAATCTCAAGAATTTGTGCTATGTCAACCAAATCAGTGGGATATATCGCATCATTGTGTATTACTTTTACGACGGAATGAACATTAAATCGTGAAAAAAACAGATGTTTTATATATTTTGTTGAGCAACATTGATTATGGATTATGGACCAGCAGATTTTTTTTCACGATTTCAGTGTTTGTCCGATACTAAAATTTGTACAGAATAATGACCAGAGCTCATCGTTTTCGGCTGTAAGACGACAATAAATCACGGAAATTATGTACTCCCGGTGGTATAAGTAAAAATACATATACCTACATACCTAAATATACCAATGGCATTAAGTCCGCCTTGTATACCACCAATGTACATGAAGTTTAAATAAATCAATAAATAAAATCATCATCATAATCATTCAGCCGAAAGACGTCCACTGCTGGACGTAGGCCTCCCCCAAAGGGGAGGGGGTTCCGTAATCACCGTGCTTAGCAGGCGGGTTGGCGATCGCAGTATGGTTTTTGAAGTACTCAGATAACGCTGCTGGCTATCCTCTAGAGAATCCCTTAGTCGCCAAATCAAATCAAAATCAAATCAAATTTTTTTATTTCACATAAACCAATACAGGCGCTTATGAAAAGTCGAATTTAGGTGCACGGTTCCAATTAGTCGTTTCCTATGGAGAAAAGCCGGCAAGAAACTCCATGGTTACTCTATTAAAAAAAAGGGATATCTTTTACAATTTCAGTGAATACAGTAGGTCGCCTTTACGATACCCACGGGAAGAGATGGGGTAGTGCTATTCTTTAAGTCCGGCACCACAATAGACTAAATACGATATACCAATATAAATATATGAACTTGTGTGTGATAATAAATGTTTTCCTTGTACATACATGCAACTAGTGTCTAAATGTATATAGCAGTCCGAACACGTTGCCCAATTAATTTAGTATATCGATTGCAAGGTGTATACAATCACTGTAATAGCATCACCCGTTAGTTACTACGTCACTAAAAATATGAGTAAACAGATTAAATTACACGAAAGAATCTTAGTATTCGCATCTAACTTATCAAGTACTTAGGTACGTCAGCTTCAAACGAAGTTCAAAACTTCTATACTTATCAAGATATTTTCGCTCGGATATCGAAAAGCGGATTCGAGTTCTCGTTACAGGTATTCCTAGAATAATCCGTCAGTTTGCTACTTGTGTCGATAGTGGAAGAATAGATAAATCAAATAGAACACGATTTATTACCCATGAGTCTGTGTTTGTAATAGTTTCAATTTTTACACGGATGAAATTGTTATTGATGGTTTAAACGTCCGTCATGTTTTTGGAGAGGATTTGTAAAAATATCGGTGTAACTGCAAATTGGAAACTTAAAAGGATGAAACATCATGAACTGCAGTGAACGATGTGAAAAAATATTTGTCATACATAATCACGTTTTACAATCGAATAAAATACTAATACGTACAATAGAATAGAAATATTTATTTGCTTAGAATGTAGGTATTACAGAGGTGTTAACAAATTGTTTGTGAGTCCATATACATTCTACCTTACGGCATGCAAAAATTAGAAAGTACAGCTAAATCTTAAATTAAATCACAGTCTGCTAGTGCTAGATTATACAATAATACTGTGAATGCAACTAAAAAGATCTACCAACAGAAAAAAATAATCATTGGCAAGAAACAGCACGGTTTAATTAATAAGTGAGCATGTTTCCTCGAATAGCGACGCCATGAGTAATTATACGAAGGATGAAACCCTCGTACGAAGGAAGATACATGGACTTATAATAAAAGAGGAAGTCGTGTCCTTACAAATGGTGCTATCTAATAATAACTAGTACACACGGTGCCTCAAGATAAGTATTCACCTAACTGACCTATTGGTTTTGAGCACAACAAGCTGTATTCGATAGATTCTTAAGTAAGGACTGACTTGCAGGGCAATCGCGTAACGTAACCAACATCAATTATGACAGTTGATGTGTCAAAAACAATATTCATTGCGTGGTACATAGTTGTGAAGAAGTTAGTTTGTAAATACGAACGTTGCTATGGAAATTGTTGACCTGTCGAAATCATAACCATAGCAATTACCGCATATTTATTATCCGATCGTAATGTAACATTAGAAATAGAAATCATTTATTTGCCAATAATGTAGGTATACAAATATAATGGTTATTTTGAAGAGAGTCCCGATACATTTTACCTTACGGCATGCAAAATTATTTAATCTAATACATTAACATGCAAACATTATTTGTAACAACATAGATTCAAACATTATTTCTTGCCGGCATTTAATTATTTTGAGACAATAATGATAATAAACACTCTGAAGACTATAAATTAACAATAGAGCAAAAACAACATAAACAGACATGAAAAAGGCTAAGGTAGGCAGGCAAGTAAGCAACATTACTATCATTATTAAAAATACTCATATTATTCATAAAATCTTCGGAACATTGAGAGCCAAGTTGTTACGTTACGCCCCCTGATAAAATCCGCGTAACATGCTCGTTTTGAACGCTGACTTAGAATTACAGTATAACCAGATGCAGCTGAATATCAATATTATACTCAGAGCGAGTGCTATCATATCCCCGCAACCTAGTTACAGGGAAATACCTAAATCCTAAGTTTAGACCACTTTTCAAACTTTCATGCTTCTGATTACCCGTAACGACTGTCATAGATATTTGTATAAAAAACGAGACCGATGCGACGGTTGGTCTCGATGTGTAACGAACGGTTACCCGTTCATGGACCGACCGCGACAAACATAGCTTAACCCTCCATGCATGCTACTACGTCTTCTGCCCTCTTTTACGTCTTCTTCTTCTATCGTGTCGGCACGAGCTATACAAGAATAGCTCATGCCGTGGTGAAAGGATTAGCCAGTCAGCAAGGTTGGTAGCGGAGCTGACTGCCCAGGGTGCGCCGGACGTACTTAAGTATCATCACTCCTGGAGGCTATTTCATGCATCCTCTTTTACGTGACCCACGAGGAGAGTTGGGCTGTATTCGTTGCCGGATATTTCACCACAGTGTAGCGTGTAAGTTTATAAAGACTGATTCATAGTGGAGCAAATATTGCAGTATTAGAAACTTGAGTAAATAAATATGATTACGGATAAGCGGGTGTGAGAAGCACTGCCAACTGGGGATTACACTCACACACATGATTTCACATAAGTGATATTACAAAATGAGCAAAGAGGTTGCAGTTGCAGTCTTGCAGTTAGAAATATAAATGGAAGTATTAATCTAATTTGATGAAATAAATTGTGTCTTTCAATTGTGAACATAAAGAATTTACTGTAATTTGTCAAAATATCAAGGTTTTTGATGCTGACAACACTATCACATTAGAGTGTGTGCATATTTTAAGAAGGCACTTGGAAAATGAATCCAATGAGCATGGTACTTTGTTATTTTTTTGCACTGTTTATATGAATCTAAATTCAACCAATAAATTCAATACCGACCGCCATTTTGCTATTATCGTCAAAATTGGAGCATTCGATCTGAGACTGAATAAATAATGAGTTATATCATTTTAAAACCCTTTATTTTCTGCTCAAGGTGCGTAGTAATTGAGTTAGTAACATTTCGAATTTATTAGAACTGTATTAAATTTGATAAGCCACAAAATGTTAAGGCTCTAATTTACGATGAAACTCGAAACCTACTATGAAAACAAATCGAGTAAAGTTTTGAGTTTCTTTGAAGTTTCTTTAGAATTTTTGACATCGTTTTAGAAATTACTGTCACGGATGGCCCATTATCAAAAATTCTAAAGCCAATAGGTATTACATTTATGAATGTGTCATCATGGAAATGATTATCACCGAGAAGGTATTTTCGTTGCTATGAAACATGAGATGAAAACGTTTTCGAGTGGTTACTATGTTCGAAATAAAAGCGCACGGTACGAAATTTTAAAATTTTCATCGTGAGATCTGTACTGCCGTCGCGAAAGTATGAAAAAAACACAAAAATAATACAAAACTAGGTATCGTCGCGACGATACATTCGTACAGTACGCTCATTTAGTTTTATCTTGAACAACCTGAATATAAACGAATGTATACACAAAAAGGAAACAGTTCCTGTGAAAAGTATTAAATACAATTTACTAAACTAATGGTCGATCCTAAGATAGTGTTAACTAAATATTAATTAAGAGCCATTTTGTATCTAAAAAATATACCTATTACGAAATTCAGAGCGGCCAAGACAAAAAGCGCGTTTTGTAAATGTAATAATTACGGCTTAAATTTGAATAAAATTATGTAATTTGAGTAGGTATGTACGTACCTATAGAATAAGCATGATAGACGCACATGAAAAGTGCCTAAACTCGCGTAAACTGTTAACTTATTTCAAGGTGGGTGTTTCGTGTGAAAAAAATGTCCTTCGTGTCGTATTTCTTAAGACCAGTGATCAATGGGCAATGGTCACGCAGCGGGCGGGCACGCGATGCTCGTCCGACTCATACCTCAGCCCGCCTTCTGACACCTCGTTTTCTAGATTACAAACATAAAAATACCGCCGTGCCTCTTCATTACCGACCACTTAATTTAATAGAACGTACCTTTTCATTGCACTGGTGAATCGTGTGTAATTTAAAGCCTCATTTGTATGTATTTCCGGGTGTTATAAGTGACTTAGGCTGCGTCTGCAGTGTGGGGCGGGGAGGTAAATGATTTTAAGTTCTAAATCGTTTTGACTAAGGACAAAATGTTGGTGGCATTTTGTTTACAACGTTTGGATGCATACAAATTTTTGGACGCAAAAAACCGAATTTCTTAAAATATTATTTAACTTATAGCATGGAACTTTTATTATTAGGGCGTATTGTGAAAAAGATGAGTTTTTTAAATGCGCTGTAAATAATATTTTGTAGGTACAAATAATCGTAATTTATACGAGGTTCCTCAAATTACCTTTTGAAGGTAATTTGAGGTGGTCTACTGGCACGAAAAGAAGAAAA
The DNA here is from genome assembly GCA_905220435.1 of Amphipyra tragopoginis. Lineage (NCBI taxonomy): Eukaryota > Metazoa > Arthropoda > Insecta > Lepidoptera > Noctuidae > Amphipyra > Amphipyra tragopoginis. Next base: position 17,804,796 of record HG991997.1, read on the forward strand.
CTTCTGAAGCTCCAGAACAGAATTACTTAGAGTTTTTTTTCGAAATTAAGCCATACAGTGTTTTTTATTTGCCCCACACTAAGATTTCTCTTTTATCGTGGGTGCGTTTCCAGACACAAATCTCACATACACAAACGCCTAGACCCGAAACAATCATCTGTAGGCCATACAAATTTTTGTTCCATGTGGGAATCGAACCCACGACCCGTAGCGCAGAAGCCATTCGCTTAGCCACTGCACCAAGCGTGTTTACATCCTTTGTTTAATTAATGATGTATTAAATAAATCAATTTATGTTCAATGGTAACTGCTATCTCATTTAAGTTAAACACATTTTAAATAATCAACCAAATTATTCGAGTGACGGTCGTGTATTTTGATACACGACCGTCACCCGAATAATTTGAAATTCGGAAATCAGCTTTCTCAGCACTCACAATCCGGAATTCGAGAATATTTTTGAACAAAGAAAACGATTGAAAATCCTCGCTATCACAAACTTTATAATCAAAATAAAGTCTTCATCGTGTTCGCTATGTCGCACAACTGCGCAACCATTGGTAAGTACACAGCGTACCTCCCTCTTCTCATTAAAAACGTCAACAGAGCCAGCGCCGTCTCCCATACAAATGCATAGTGTCATGTGAAGTCATTAGCCAGTAATCACGTGACGAGATTGCTGCAGTCTTTTGTTTGTTCCTCATCCACCCGTATACGCGATAAACTTTTGTACTGAGTACCTACAGCACCGATACGTATTACCGGGACGTGTACCCTTTCGTTTTGTCTTCCTGTTGTTCATTTGAATCGATATTGACGTCACAAACTAGATCTATTGTTCATTTCGGGTATTTTCGTACTGTGGAAATAATTGAATTTAGAGACTGAATAGCCGAGCGATTTGTTACGGCGTTATCTTTAGATTTTAAGTGAGCCTAATGAATTATTATCCTTAATGTACACTGATGTAGCATCTGTCATTAAAAATATCCAATGTTTAATTTATACAAGGTTACTTGGAAAGAGGGTCAATCCGCGGGTCACTTAAAGTATCACTGATGACAGTGATGACTGTTTTAAAGCAAGTGTTAAAATGATTATTTTTATTTACTTGCAAAATTACTGATCCGTGACCCCAAATATCATACACCTAAAATGTAAACACAGCTGACCATTAGCTGAGGATAGATACATTTTAGCGTATTTTTATGCAATCTTTGAACAGTTGTTTCTCTTGAACAATTGACATTTGGGGAAAGTTTTAGAACAAAAGTAAGTATTTCATTGTAATGGTTACTTTAACATACTTTAAGATTAGTACGCCTTTTTTGACTAACCTTATAAAAACATTTATGTCATCATCATCATCATTCAGTCGAAAGACGTCCACTGCTGGACATAGGCCTCCCCCAAGGGGGGGGGGGGGTTTGCCGTAATCGCCACGCTTGGCAGGCAGGTTGGTGATCGCAGTATGGTTGTTAAAGTACTCCGAGAACGCTGCTGCCCATCCTCTACAAAATCCCTTAGTCGCCTTTTACGACACCCACGGGAAGACATGGGGTAGTGCTGTTCTTTAAGTCCGGCACTACACGAGACTACACGAAACATTTATGTAATCAATTACGTAGAACCTACATGAGCTTCAAAGTTCTCGAGTGACACGAGCGACAAGTTGCTTCTCTATTCAGGTACTTGAGCAAATATCCTGTTCTAGGCGACTAGCGTCTTGAAAACTGGCCGTCAAAGCGTCCTAGTCTCTAAGGTGACGTTGTGTAATAGCCCTTACTTACCTACTAAGTTACACTTTAACAAATAACTTAGTTACAATTACAAACCATTCCGTTTGCGTTTCGTGAAATTATTTTATGAATTCGTTTTAGATTAACGATGATAAACTTACTGAAATAAAAAACGCGACAAGTTTTATGTTCTCTTTGATAGTAAATCAAGTATAAGGTAACTTGTTCTGCCTAGACTTTTCCAAACTATGTTGGAGTCAGCTACCTGTCTAACCTGAGCCTACTCCCTAACTCCGTCATCGAAGTTAGTCGCCCGTCCGAAAGTAGCCCGAAACGTAGGAGTGAACAAAACAAGTGTCAAGTTCAACTTTTCGGTCTGGCAAAAACACATCGGTAGTAGGGACAACTGTCAAATCATGTTGTCATTAATTCTTAGTTCGGGCCCCGAAATAATCGTATATCCGTAGGTGACAGGGAGTAGGAAACGCTCGTAACTAAGGCCGAAACCACGGACTTCGTGCTTAGGGATTAGACCCTCAGATGCGGCTAAAATACCAGTATTTTACACGGAGCGACTGCCATCAGACCTCCGCAACTCAGTTACTGGGCAATACCGATATCCTAGAGTTAGACCGGTTGTCAGACTTTCGGGTTGCTATCTAACTGTAACGACTGTCATAGGTACGAGTATTCGTATACACCCGGGACCGACTTTTTAACGTGCTTTCTGTCGAGTTTCTTGCCGGTTCTTCTCCATAAGACCTACCTTTTGGAACCATGCACCTAGTTTTGAAGATTTTAAAGCACCTGTAATGAAATAATAAACTTTGACTTTGGTCACCCATCCATGGATTGACCTCGGCAAGCGCCGCTTAACCTCGCAAATCGTATCAGCCGCGAGCCCCTTCAATTATATAACGGAACTAGTTTTCAAAGGAAGGGCTGCCGTCATCAAGGACTTGATGAGTTTATTGACTCACTTAGCAAAATCAATGAGACAAAAGCTGTTTTGTGCTGCGCACGTAGCGTGGGTTTAAGACGTCTAGTTAATTTCGACGACTCCGCAAATCTCCAGCGAATACGGATCACATGATCATTAAGATATCTAAGACGAGTCCTCGAGACAGTGCTTACATTGCGAGGCTTTTGTGATCTCCCGTAATTAATAGGCTTAATATTTCATACACTTCCTGAGGATTTTCGCTAATTTTCTTCGTCGACGACACGTTTAGGTAGATTACCCTGCGCTTAGCGTAGACACCATCAGTCAAGATTAAGAAGAAGTGGAAATAACTGCCCCTCTTTAAAAGCTTCACCTTGTTCCGTCCCCTCATTAAGGTAACTTCGTTAACATAATAAAAGTCATCTCAAACGTTACTACGTTTTAGTTACACAAACGTGTTTCTTAATTGTCGGCTAATTAACAAGTTAGGTAGGCATCTATACAGTTTTCTGTCTTCGTAAAAATGTTTACAATATTTTTGCCAAGATTCAGTAGGTATACAAGAGATAACAAAAATTACAATAATAAAATAAGTACGCATAATGAAAAAGTTTTCATAATTATATTAAAAACTTTCTCGTTTTTATCTTTGCAGGCTGCATCTAATATTTTGCAGTATAAACTTGGTTTATAGAAATTGTTACATAACTAATTAAAATCGTAAACTTCTCTTCCAATTTAAAAGTCCATTACGGCAATATGTACTCGGGCAATTTCGAAACTCTTAGAGCGTAATTATAACAGTGAGACACCACCGCACCGATGCGGCGACGCAACGCAACGAACGCTGCGTCGCACTATTCTCGCCGCGTCGGTACGTTGCACTATTCTCACCGCGTCGCTGCGTCGCACTATTCTCGCCGCGTCGGTACGTTGCACTATTCTCGCCGCGTCGCTGCGTCGTACTATTCTCGCCGCGTCGGTACGTTGCACTATTCTCACCGCGTCGCTGCGTCGCACTATTCTCGCCGCGTCGGTACGTTGCACTATTCTCGCCGCGTCGCTGCGTCGTACTATTCTCGCCGCGTCGGTACGTTGCACTATTCTCGCCGCGTCGCTGCGTCGTACTATTCTCGCCACGTCGCTGCGTCGCTCTATTCTCGCCGCGTCGGTACGTTGCACTATTCTCACCGCGTCGCTGCGTCGCACTATTCTCGCCGCGTCGGTACGTTGCACTATTCTCGCCGCGGCGCTGCGTCGCACTATTCTCGCCGCGTCGGTATGTTGCACTATTCTCGCCGCGTCGCTGCGTCGCACTATTCTCGCCGCGTCGGTACGTTGCACTATTCTCACCGCGTCGCTGCGTCGCACTATTCTCGCCGCGTCGGTACGTTGCACTATTCTCGCCGCGTCGCTGCGTCGTACTATTCTCGCCGCGTCGGTACGTTGCACTATTCTCACCGCGTCGCTGCGTCGCACTATTCTCGCCGCGTCGGTACGTTGCACAATTCTCGCCGCGGCGCTGCGTCGCACTATTCTCGCCGCGTCGGTACGTTGCACTATTCTCGCCGCGTCGGTACGTTGCACTATTCTCGCCGCGTCGGTACGTTGCACTATTCTCGCCGCGTCGCTGCGTCGCTCTATTCTCGCCGCGTCGGTACGTTGCACTATTCTCACCGCGTCGCTGCGTCGCACTATTCTCGCCGCGTCGGTACGTTGCACTATTCTCGCCGCGGCGCTGCGTCGCACTATTCTCGCCGCGTCGGTATGTTGCACTATTCTCGCCGCGTCGCTGCGTCGCACTATTCTCGCCGCGTCGGTACGTTGCACTATTCTCGCCGCGGCGCTGCGTCGCACTATTCTCGCCGCGTCGGTATGTTGCACTATTCTCGCCGCGTCGCTGCGTCGCACTATTCTCGCCGCGTCGGTACGTTGCACTATTCTCACCGCGTCGCTGCGTCGCACTATTCTCGCCGCGTCGGTACGTTGCACTATTCTCGCCGCGTCGCTGCGTCGTACTATTCTCGCCGCGTCGGTACGTTGCACTATTCTCACCGCGTCGCTGCGTCGCACTATTCTCGCCGCGTCGGTACGTTGCACAATTCTCGCCGCGGCGCTGCGTCGCACTATTCTCGCCGCGTCGGTACGTTGCACTATTCTCGCCGCGTCGGTACGTTGCACTATTCTCGCCGCGTCGGTACGTTGCACTATTCTCGCCGCGTCGGTACGTTGCACTATTCTCGCCGCGTCGCTGCGTCGCACTATTCTCGCCGCGTCGCTGCGTCGCTCTATTCTCGCCGCGTCGCTGCGTATCACTATTCACTAGTGACCCATGTTTTGAGTTGCGGTTTGCGACATCACAGACTTTTACTTTGAGGTGCTTACCGCACTGTTGAGTTTACGTCCTTATTTTCAATTTTAGAAAAACTAGTTACCACTTCGTATAACTCCACCTCTATTTATTTTTATAAAACAATATTTCGAAGAGTTTTCTATAAAAAGTTACAAACCAAATACATGTATGCCCGCGTGTTAATTAATTTCAATCAACCACTATTACTATTAGCTAGAAATACCGGAGTGGCGTACCTAATTAATGTGTAAAACAAGTATGAAAGCCCCGTGACACGTTAATTGACTGTTATTGTTAAAATAACGAGTTAAAATTAATTATACTATACCGCTTATCTGTTAGACTGCGATTTTAGACGTTGATACCGTATTATTGAATGAGTACGTCATTTAACTAATGTTTTTATTGTTTGTGGATTTGAATACGGTTATTGTGTAATAGTATTAACTTCATGTTTATGATGATAAATGGTAAATATTGAATCGACAATACAATGTTCGGATTAGTTTGATATACGTAATTTACTTAATTACATTTTCTATATAAAGGACTAGTTGCGTTTCGTCTATAAAAGAACTTGTAATAAGGTGTAGATACATTTATGGGTAGTATTTAGCAAAAAAAAGTGAACTGTTTCTCATTACTGACTCGTATTTTCATAATTTAGAGTAAATTGTCTACGACTACATTCGGGAGAAAGAATCCGGGTCACGGGTATTTGTATTTTTAAACGACTTTGAAATAGGACGTTATTTCAGTTTCTAGCAGAGCAGTGCACACAGTATTTTACGAAATATATCCAACCTATTTTCACTTACCTTTTCCAAATCGCTGAACTGTCCGGCCCTTGAATTTATCTCAATAACAGCAAACTAAACGGGCACGGTATCGTGTCCGGCGTCGATACGACACGCGAAGTGACGGAACCGGTGATAAGATAACGGTCCGAATTAAAACCGGGATATACTAGTTTGACATGAAAGGGTACTAGGGTCCTGAAGTTTTGTGTAGGAAAGTTAGCTGTGAGTTTTAGGGTTTGTGTTAAATTGAATTGGTCATGAAGGGGAGATATTTATTTGTGTTTTCTTCTGAAAAAGCAAAAAATCCGGTGAATTTCTCGTAGAGGAATCGCTCTGCAATAACCGATTCGCTTGCTCAGTGGGTGCACGTCTAAATTTTTAAATTTTTGTGGTTTGACCAGATTACGGAAAAAACTTTTCTTTACGAGGTATGTTTATGATCAAAACCTTTTTTATTTCACTCAAACCATTACAAGCGCTCATGAAAAGTCGAATTTAGGTGCATGGTTCCAATTTTGTCGTTTCCTATGGAGAAAAGTCGGCAAGAGCCGGAAACTAGCAAGTCTACGAAATCCTCACATTTACAAAACGTAAAAACGGGAAGCAAAACTACCTATATAAAACAATTGACATTGTTCGGGCTTAATAAAGAAGCGGCTTCTTCGAACGCACCTTAATCTCATTGGCTACGAATGACGTTTAATGAAGCGGCCAATGGGAGAAGACGTCATTGCGCAACGTAAAAATGTGTCAAAACTGTCATCTAGAATCACTGTACTTTTCGCGCCTCAATTGCATGTACATATAATTAAGATTAAAACCGAAATAAATATAGTATCCGCAAAAGTTTAATAAAGAATTCATTTAACACATCAAACCCTCCAACATATTGGTCCTTCTAAGCCGGATCCATCTAAAAATCAATACCAGCATTGATCGTTGGAGGCTACGCAAGAAATCTACCTACAAAGAAGAAAAAATTACGCATCTCAAGAAGCTCATGAAGCTGTCGAATTAGAGGAATTGAAATAGCAGCGTATGCAGCCTGGAAGCCAAGGGAGCAGTCGAAGTTTACGCAGAATAGTCGCAATTGTGGGAAAACGCCGGTTCCGGACCTGAAAACGCGCATAATAGGTACGGCCAGCCATCCTGCCTATTCCTACTTCTATCTCCACTTCCACTGTGTAATACCGTGCTATTCAATTAATTTCAGTACCTACATTTTGATTGTAACCTGTTTGCGTGCCCAACTCTTCCGCGAAGGAACAGCGTTATAACCGTCACCTTCATTCAAACGTGAGTACTCCACCTTCACTACTTTCCACCAAAATGAGCGAAGAAAATACTAAGGAGGCCTTACTGGCTACCAAGTCCCGCGCTAAATCTCCTCATAGGTCTAATAATAGTGAAAATAGTGGTTTAATTAAGGAATTAGTTAAAAAACGCGCCATTGTAAAAGGTCGATTTACAAAATTTACCAATTATCTATCTACCCTTGAAGCTGAAACTTTGTCAAGTCAAAAACGCATTGATCTTAAGTTACGTATTCAGGGAGCTACTAGTTTGTTCAGTGAGTTCAATGCCATTCAAACTAATATCGAGGAATCAGTCTCTGACATGGATGAGCAGTTAACCCAGAGAGAATTGTTTGAAAACAGCTATTATACAACGTTATCGCAAGCTGAATATTTATTAAACCAAAATCAGGTAGCTGACAGTTCCAATAAATGTAGTCATCAAAGAAAGTCGGTTAAACTGCCTACTATTTCTATGCCAACGTTTGATGGTTCATACGAGCAATGGCTAGAGTTCAGGGATACTTTCCTATCTTTAGTGCATAATTCTAGTGAACTTAGCAGCATAGAAAAGTATCATTACTTAAAATCATCACTCAAGGGAAGCGCGGAATTAGTAATAAATTCAGTTGAATTCTCTAGTGATAATTATCATGTTGCATGGGAGTTGCTTCTCAATCGTTACAATAACAGCAGATTGTTAGTGCATAATCATGTTAAATCGTTGTTTACTATGCAGAGTGTTAGCAAAGAGTCACCAGTTTTGATTAGAAAGTTAATAGACACGGTTCTAAAGAATCTACGCGCATTGAAGTTACTAGGCGAGCCTACTGACTCGTGGGATACATTAGTAATCTACATAGTAGTGTCTAAATTAGATCAAACATCAGAACGCGAATGGGAACAACATAAAGGCTCATTATTTTCCGGAAATGGTGACTCCAAGACACAACTCAAAGTGAATGATTTAGTGAAATTCTTAAAAGACAGGGCAGACATGCTGGAAACACTGCAAGTGTCACATAGTAAAACTAGTTATGATACCAAAAAACATAATAACACACAAAATCAGTCTAAAATTCACTGCAATGTTTCCACCAATAAGCCACAGGAATATTATAAGCGCGATTATACTAAGAAACTTTGTTTACTGTGTAACACACGTCATCCACTGTATTCTTGTCAAAAATTCATTGACTACGATTTGGAATCTAAACTTAAATTAATTAACGACAAGAACCTGTGTATGAATTGTTTACGTTCGGGTCACACTTTAGAGAATTGTAGGTTTGGGCCGTGTCGAATGTGTAACAAAAAGCATAACTCATTAGTTCATTCGGATAAACATAATAACTTGAGTAATAGTAATGAATCTGTTGCACTTCATGCGTCGCACGCTAATGAGGTGCCGGCTCCTGCGACTACGGAGATGCCTTCCCCTTCCGCGCCCGACATACCGCGCCCGGCGTCGTCGTCCAACAAAATTCCTACGATCCAAGCAAATAAAGTGCACGTTAATATTCAATGCACTCAATCAGCTGTTATGAAACCGGTTTTACTGTCGACCGCCTTAGTTGAGATTGCTGATAACCATAACAATTATCATTTAGTACGCGCTCTTCTTGACAGCGGTAGTGAGCGATGTTTCATTACTAAATCATTATGCGATTTACTACAAGCGCCAGTAATACAGTCCACTCAAGAAATACGAGGTGTTGGTAACTCAGTCACACAATCTACGCAAATATGTGATGTTGAGATTAAATCGCGCACCAACCAATATACTATGCGTTTACAATGTTTTGTTTTACCTAACATAACGTCGGCGTTGCCTGCAATGCCAAAACAATGCGCACAATTCAATATTCCCGAACATATTCAATTGGCAGATCCGCAATTTTATGAATCTCAAAATATAGATATACTAATAGGCGCAGATAAATTTTGGGATTTAATAAATAATAATAAAATGAGATTACCTAATGGACCTTTCTTATTAGATTCAAAGTTAGGCTGGATTATTTCCGGACCTATTTGTACTCTTTCGCGTCATGATAGGTACATTCAGTGTAACTTCTCTCAGTCAATTGATTCACAGTTACGACTGTTCTGGGAACTTGAAGAGATACCTGTGCGTCGGGATACGCGCACTGACGAGGAACGTGCATGTGAACAACATTTCGTCAACAATACTACGCGCAATAGTGACGGAAGGTTCTGTGTACGCATTCCCTTTAAACAAAGTCCCGACACATTAGGTGAAACTTATTCGCGAGCAGAACGTCGGTTCTTAGCTCTCGAAAAGCGTTTACTACGTAGTCCTGATTATAAAAGGCTTTATAGTGAATTCATTCATGAGTACATTCGCTTAGGTCACATGAGTCGCGTTGATCACTACAGGACGCCTCATTACATCTTACCGCATCACGGTGTCATCCGCGAGCACAGTACAACCACCAAGTTACGTGTAGTGTTTGATGCGAGTGCTGCATCCAGTAATAACGTATCATTAAACCAATTACAAATGGTAGGCCAGCCAATACAAGGCGATCTAATGGCTATCTTACTAAGATTTAGGCAACATACGTATACGGCATGCGCCGATATCGAGAAGATGTATAGGCAATGTTTAGTTCATGAAGATCAACGTGACCTTCAATTAGTCTTGTGGCGTGATGATCCGTCTGAGTCATTAAGTACCTATCAGCTTAATACAGTCACGTACGGGACCGCATCTGCACCATTTCTAAGTTGTAGGTGCCTAAAACAACTATCGGCTGACTGCACGGATCCTGACGTCACTAGAATTATTAACGAAGATTTTTATGTTGACGATATGATAACAGGGAGCGATAGCAAAAACAAATTGATAGAAAGTTGTCATAACGTAGCGAATGTTTTAAATTCTGGTTGTTTTCCACTCCGCAAGTGGATGTTTAATTTTAATTTGGATAAAACAGAAAATAATGCGTCTGATTTATTTAAAGATTTAACACTAGGCGAGAACGTTCATTCAAAAACTTTAGGGATAAGTTGGTATCACATAAGTGATGAATTTCATTTTAATACGCAATTTGAAAATGATAATAAAATTATTACAAAGCGTTATATCATGTCAAAAGTCTCGCAAATATTTGATCCTTTAGGATTACTGAGCCCTATGATTATAATAGCAAAGGTTTTATTACAAAAATTGTGGTTGTTGAAAATAGGCTGGGATGATGAAGTGCCTCGTGACGTCATAGACACTTGGGACCGCTTTGCAAGTTCTCTGCCTATTCTCAGCGACATACGCGTGCGGCGACACGTCATAGGTAACGAGCCTGCGCGTTTAGAATTACACATTTTTACAGACGCCTCAGAGTCCGCCTACGGGACATGTATTTATGTGCGCACAGTTAGTTGTGACTCATCGGTTACTGTCAGGTTATATTGCTCAAAGGGCAAAGTCGCACCTTTGAAACCCGTTAGCATCCCGAGGTTAGAATTATGCGGAGCCTTATTAGGTGCTAGGCTATACAAAAAGGTACGCGAATCGCTTAACTGTCACTTTAGCAATATAATTTTTTGGTGTGACTCCACTGTTGTGCTGGGTTGGCTGCGCATGGCTCCCAATCTATTAAAAACATTTGTTCAAAACAGAGCGGCCGAGATCCATGAAATCACTAAGGAACTTCCATGGTGTCATGTGAGTGGTAAAGACAACCCAGCCGACTTAGTTTCTCGTGGAGTCAGGCTAGATGATCTAAAATCTAATACTCTGTGGTGGGAAGGGCCAGCATTCCTTCGCGATTCTGAATTTGACTGTAATAAAATAATTTCAAAAGGGGCTCAGAAAGCTCACACTGAATTGCCTGAAATAAAACCGATAAAAGCTGTTCACCTATTTCTCAGCGCGACAGACGAATCAGTGTTTCCTTTCGAAAGATTTTCCCAATATAATCGCATGTGTCGCGCTTGTGCATACGTATTACGTTTTATTTATAACACACGCCGGCATGAGAATGATATTCGTCGTGGACCTCTTACTGTAGCTGAGCTAAGAGACGCAAACATAACGCTAGTAAGGTTGAGCCAGCAACAGTCCTTTCAAGAAGAATATAAACTATTAGTAAATAAACAAAATTTGAAAAATAAACATAGTTTAAGTAAATTAAATTTATTTATTGATACTGATAAAACTTTACGAGTTGGAGGTAGAATTAAAGGTTCGCCTAATTTTACTTTTAATAAAAAACATCCGCATCTAATATCATCCAAACATTGGGTTTCAGTATTATTATTTCGTGGCGAGCACAAACGGCTGCAGCACGCTGCACCGCAAGCGCTGCTATACAATATACGCGAGTCACACTGGCCGATAGGGGGTAGGAATCTCGCTAAGCGCACTGTACATGACTGCGTTACTTGTGCTCGGTTGAGAGGTAAACCACTATCACCTATTATGGGTGACTTACCGCAGGAGAGAATCACTCCAAGTTTTCCTTTTTTACGTAGCGGTGTAGACTACGCTGGGCCAGTGCTCGTACTGAACCGTAAAGGCAGGGGCTCAAAATTAATAAAGGCTTACATATGCCTATTTATTTGTTTCGTAACGCGCGCAATACATTTGGAACTGGTCAGTGACCTCACTACTGATGCTTATCTGCTTGCGTTAAAGAGATTTATTTCTCGGCGTGGCAAACCTGCTGAAATTATTTCTGATAATGGTAGAAATTTTGTAGGTCTTGCTAATGAATTTTCAAAATTTTTATCAAATTGTTCTGATGACCTAATTGAATATGCGACTAGTCAGGGCATAAAATTTAATTTTATTCCGCCGTATGCGCCTCATTTTGGTGGATTGTGGGAGGCTGGAGTGAAGTCGTGCAAGCATCATTTGTTCCGAGTAGTCGGTAACGCACACCTAACATTTGAAGAGTTTAGCACGGTATTATCTCAGATTGAAGCCGTCCTTAATTCCCGTCCTATTAGTCCTATGTCAACAGATCCTAATGACTTTCTTCCCCTAAGTCCAGCTCATTTCCTGGTTGGTCGTTCCTTGACAGCGCCCGCAACTGAACAGCTGACTGATGTTCCTCTCCATCGACTCACGCGTTACCAAAGATTAGAACAAATCCGACAACATTTTTGGGCTCGATGGAGCAAAGAGTATATCTCGGAATTACAAATCAGAACCAAATGGAAAGAACATAAAGCCGATCTTCAGCCTAATACTCTAGTCGTGATCAAAGAAGATAACACTCCACCACTGAAATGGAGGTTAGGACGCATTGTATCTACAATGCCAGGAAAAGATGGAATTTCCCGAGTGGCTGACATTCAGACGACTTCAGGAATCATCAGACGCGCATTTCCTCGAATTTGTCCTCTGTTCGACGAAGATGATGACGACATGTTGGACGCAGGTGCTTCCAAGGCCGGGGGCATGTTCGGGCTTAATAAAGAAGCGGCTTCTTCGAACGCACCTTAATCTCATTGGCTACGAATGACGTTTAATGAAGCGGCCAATGGGAGAAGACGTCATTGCGCAACGTAAAAATGTGTCAAAACTGTCATCTAGAATCACTGTACTTTTCGCGCCTCAATTGCATGTACATATAATTAAGATTAAAACCGAAATAAATATAGTATCCGCAAAAGTTTAATAAAGAATTCATTTAACACATCAAACCCTCCAACAGACATAATTAATTTTCATTAATAGGTATTTCAGAGAAAAAAAATTAAAATTAATAAAGCAAAAAAAAAAAACAAGAAGCGAAAACAGAAGAAGCGAGAACAGAAAATCACAAAATATCGTAAGTATAAAGGCCTTACCTTAACTAGCTGAAACCTACGATTACGAATCATTTCAAGTTCTTTTTTATGTTTTGTTTGAATGTTATACTGTGAACATAATTACCTGAAACAACATTTTTCGTCGCTGTTCCAGCAGTGTTTTAAATGCATGTATCTAGGTTGAAACATGGTTGAAACCTATAAAGCTCTCACAAACGATAGTATCGCCTGTGTGTGGCCCATGAGTGCCATTAAATAAGTTCATTTCCTTTTCTCTCAACTCAATTACTCGGTCGGAACACATTTTAGCATTCGTTGCAGTTATAGTACTTTTACTGAGAACAATTTATATTATTATTAGCACAGGGTTTATTCGAATTCGTGTAATTCCTTCAAACCGCGTGATCTACTGGTGACACAGATGGATCCAGGATAGGAAATAAAAAAAAATAAAAAAACTAGTTCTTAATCATTTTAGCGCCTCAAGTTAACTGACTGCACGAAGCGATATCGCACTAGTCGTGTCTGCCAGGTGTGTTCTATCTCAAAAAGATAATTTTCCAAAAAAAAAACTTAAATTTTTCACGATGCAATCTTTTTTAATAATCTAAGATTAAAAAAGAAAGAAGATTATACAGAAAGTAACTTTCTGTATATTATTTTTCATCAATCTAAATCTCGTGTGAGGTTAATCTATACTAGTAAAAAATATGTGGTTTTAAGAAATTACACTAATTCGTTAACATCCTGTATACATCATATAAAGTCCTGCGAAAATGTCTGGCCAAACTTTAACGGATTGTTCAGAATGTATAACTAAAATGTCCCTTAAAAAACAAACATTGTAAACAACTTATCGTGACTTAAAAACGACAAATTATTACTAATATTATAGCTGTATGCGGTAGCGCGTGATCGAGCAAGGTCAATGAACCTTCACCAAAACACAAAATATGACGTTTTTGTCACGGTTAAACAAAAAGTATGTTATTTTCTACGCTTGTCGCTGTTTTTTCGTTTTATTTTATAACAGACATCATCATTTACACATTCTGTACCACTCCCTCTACAATATTAGTCGGAAAGGGGGTACTAATCCGAAAAGTTGTTAAAGTACCTATAATAATGAATAACTTTTGTTCTACAACTTTCCCCAAAAGTCAATAGTTTAAGGGGGTTCAAGAAAATAAAACGACTAAAAGTACATAAAATAACCCTTATATAAGAAAAATAAAGATGTGAAAAATACATACAGAAAAAATCTGCGCCTGAAAAAAAAACGCGTGGGGTACGAAACGGAACGAAAATATACGAAGATTACCGAATGCGATCCAATAATCGACGGTGCCGGAGGAATTCAAACCACCGTATATTTTAATGTAGGTAATAGTTAGTAATCAATGAGATATGCCGCACGCCTGTTCTTATTTTAATTCTATGAATGTTAATATCTGAACTCTTCGGGGGGGGTTTGAACCCCCAAAACCCTCCCCCTAGCTACGCCCGTGACGCACGCACTTAAGTGCAGGCTGTTCCAGTGCCTACTAAAGCGACTGTCCAGCCTGCTCGTTATCATCTCCAGGATGTTGTTAGTGCTGGCGCAGACTGTGCAGAGCGTGGCGGCGCGGCGCTCCGTTTGCGTAGTATGGCGTGGAAGCCGTCGAGACGTGCGCGTTCGCGAACATGCCTGATGTGCTGCAAGCCCGCGGCAGTCGCAACAACACCCTGAATGCATTATTGTATTGGAAGCGTAGTGCATTAAGCGATTTTTGCGTGTATTTCGACCACAGATTGACTTTAAAACAGTCATCAGTGATACTTTAATTGGCCCGTGGATTTTGCTTTGGTAAGCGCGATTTTTTTGTTTGCCTCTTTGGAGAGAGAAGAATAAAAGAGTCGGAAGGTAAAACTTGACTCTCTGGGCTACGATTCGAGTCCTGGATTCGATCACCACACGAAACCAGTATTTATGTAATAGGGCGGTACAACTGGCGAGGCATAAGCTGAGCTTTGCATTTGTGTGAGTGCAAAATTAAATAGAATCGATTGCCAAAAAGCAGTATAAACCGGTTTAAACCAAGCAAAGGACGCGTTTGCATTCATTCTCACACAAATGCAAAGCTCAGCTTAGGCCTCGCGGACGGAAGCTTGAGATGGAGCAGTAAGGGCAGGTAACTTAACCGTTGTAAGTACTGGAAAACGTTCAAAGGAGGCTGTCCATATTTTTTGAAAGGAGCGATATATTAAAAAAATATATGGACCCTCTCCTAAGAACGTTTTCATGTAGCTGAAACGGTTAAGGTAAAAGGTAAGCTACCCTTACTACCCCATCTTAAATTATCATCCTGCATAGCCTATATAGAGAAATTTAGAAAATATTCGAGCTATATCGGTTACCTTGGTAACCGATAGCTCGAAGAATTGCCAAACTTAAGTGGCAGTGGGCGGGGTACATTGCTCGCAGAATGGATGGCCGTTAGGGCCGAAAGGTTCTAGACTGGCGACCGCGTACCGGAAGACGCAGCGTGGGTAGGCCTCCCCCAAGGTGGACCGATGATCTGGAGAAGGTCGCGGGAATCCGCTGGATGCAAGAAGCACAGGACCGGTCGATGTGACGATGCTTGGGGAGGCCTATGTCCAGCAGAGGACGTCTTTCGGCTGAATGATGATGATGATGATGATTGCCTATTTGTGAGTGTAGTTCGAGAGAATAAAAGCGAGAGTTTTCGAGGAATTAGGTTTTGTGTTTGTAAACGCTCCTACGTTTTAGACAAAATCCTAGTGTAACAACATACTTAAGAAAGAAAACAAAGCAACCACTGGGATTTTCACGAGACCTGTCAAAAAGCACTTCCTGTGACACTGTAGCTTCCATATTTTTTATGTGATATTATATACAGTAGTTTACAATGTGCCCATGCCTTAAACAGACTAATATTATACAACTTTGTAGCTTTGTTACAGTAAACCAAAGAATAAACTAGCAAGCTAGAGTAGGTACCATCGCAAACCCATACGTAAACCGATTTACAAGGTACATTTTCTACGGTACAGGTTCAAACGTCATACCTAGGCACGGCTCCTAGCCTCATACATTATTTAGGCATAGGCAGTCACGTATTTTTCGAGTAGTTTCAGTCCGCTTTTGCTTATGAATAAATGAAGGAAAAAATGTCGGTAGCAATTGCCGAGAGATTCAGCGGCGAGTGAATTTTCTTTAAATTTCACTGCTTTTAAATAAGGACAATAAACGTAAAAAAACTCTATCGTGTACTTTACTAGACATATGAACACCTATTGTTATTTTTTTGACTTATGCCCCCTTATTACACACGATGGTCTAAGAAAAACCTAGGTTTCAGATTAGATTTTAGATATATGACATAAGAATGTGATGGGTATATTTTAAACCTGGGTTTACCTTAGTCTTGGTTTAAACCATCTTTTGTAATAAGGGGGCTCGTGTTGTTGGTAAATTCTGTCAAAATATTCATATCTATAAAGATCGGTTCAAAAACGAAATTAACAAATTAACATGCCAGAATTTATATAATCTATGTTTTATTACAAATCGTCGCCTTAAGGTCACAGCTCTTTAAAGCCACCCGGTATCCGACCCGCATCGCCTCGCCTCGTGCGTTTGGATGTGCGCTCACTACATCAATTTCGTAGCGTCACCGGATCGCCTCGGACGTATGCCGTCCACGCGCGGACGACGAGTTGACGACTCGGTGACAACTCGCTGCTCGCATGCTTGCCTTGCGTTGCTGCGCATTGCTAACGCACAAGTCTCGAGTGAATCCCGCGCTGCCATCGAGTGCACTCCTCTGACGACTCCTCTGGTTGATCACGCGACGTTTACTTGTGATAACGCGGCGTCCACCCGTGAACCACCTGCTAACAACGAGTGGACGCCGAGCGACGAGGCAATGCGGGTCGGGTGCCGGGTGGCTCTAATGAGCTGTAACCTTTAGAGTGAAAATCTTGGGAATGTATTTGGTCATTGCAAGGTTCCTATGGGCTTTCACGTGAACGTAGTCGCGGGCAAAAGCAAGTCAGTTATATTTATTACTAATTTTAAATACCCATTAAAGGCTTAACTTCAGTGCCTACAAAATAATTTCGTATAGAGCGGCTCTATAGTGGGGGCATGTGCTATACCTGTGGACGATTTCCAGAATTTGAAACAAAAGTATTTTTTAAAAAAAACCTCATTCTTTTATCATGAAATTATTTATTGTACGGCTTCGTAACTAATCAACTCTTAATAATTATTAGTCTCAAATGCGATGGCAAAAACAATTGCTTCGAAAATTAAAGATCTTCAAAAACCCTTATTTCGTCCCTAGGTACAACGTACAAATGTACCTATGGACATCACAAATGTACTTATGGACGGTAATGTACCTATAGACAAGCATTTAACATTGCAAAAATATCAGGTTTATGTTGCGATAATTCTGGAAAACGTTGTCAATAACATCGAAACCATCCTATACCAGCCATTTTGTATTGATTCCAGCTTTTAGGAGTATTTTCTTTATTTTTTGAAATGTAGACCCAATGCATATAGGCTGCCTTTTCTAAATATTCACGTAAAATAATTTCTTCATGCTCTTGAAACACATTTTTAACCGTCGTCAAAAAACGGAGGACGTTATTTACGTCATTCTTCAATAACTCTATAAATTTTTCATTGAGATCATTATCTTTATTGGGTTGAAAATATTTAAAAAATGGTAGATTTTGACAAGACACCTTACGAACCGAACATCCACTTTTGACATCTAACTGCTTCGGAAAGAGTGTCTGGACATATTTTATCCCGTGTCACTCTGGTTTAACTACGTGGCACTGAAAAAAAACCAAAACAAATGTAATGATTTGTCTGTATAAGTTACTGTCCACAGGTACAACCGATATATCGCTGCTTAAATTCAAAAGGGCCACAAATCAAAATAACTAAAAATCCTTTTTATTGCAAAAATCGTTTCAATTCTGTTTATATTTTTATATGCGAAAAAGACACCCAGTATTTTCGCATTAATAATAGTCCAATCACACTACTGCCCTCTTTGCATTTTTACACTTTGGTGGCTAATTTCAGGTCAAAGCGGCCATTTTGTCAGTTGTGACCCGGCATTCTGCCTGACCACACGTATTCTTTGTAAAAAAGGGCCACATTTCCAAAAATATCTCAGTTTCATTAAATTTTTTATTAAATAAAATTTATATTAATATTAAAAAGTGCCACATTTTGGAATACGACCGTATTGAATTTAAAATACATGTAATTGTAACATTATTTTATCAGCAAAAGTGCCGTGTTTTGTAATGCGTTCGTTTTGAATTTAAATGAAATGAGTTTTATTATTATTTTACGAAAAAAAAAGTGCAGTATTTGGAATGCTTCTGTTTTGCACGTAAGATTAAGGTGAATATGATAGTTTTTATTGAAACAAATATGCATTATTTGTTTAGGTTGTTTTTATGTTTCAAAATTAAATCAAAAATTATAATAATTAGAGTTTCAATCAAATTATTAACATATGCTTAAAGCTTAATACTAAACATTTGACAAGGCACCTGGCCGAATAAACCGAATATTCGACCAAACATGCTAAAATTAGTTTCTAAGTTTTCGATAATTGTGTTGCCGCGTAATCACGTTGTTATAAGCATGTATTTTGTCCGTCAAATATTCTCCTAACAACATTGTTTCTTAATTTATAGATGAGCACCTTAAAGAAAAATGTCTGGTAAGATTAGAAAAAGAGAAAGACAAGGAAAGTGTAGGCAAAATTATTATTCTAAGGCAAAAACTACAAGTCGCAGTCTATGATTTAAAAGCGGTAATACCCTGTCCACAAGGTGAAGTATCAAGCTTCTATTACGTCCCAAAGCTGAATCTTTTGAATTTTACTATTACTGAGCTTGGTACTAAAAACACTACATGTTTTGTGTGGCGCGAAGGAGAAGGAGGCCGCGGCGCTAACGAAATAGATTCATGCGTACTTATGTACTTAAAGAGTTTGCACGATAAAACAAGTGAAGATTTTGACGTTGTTTTTTATAGCGACAATTGCTGTGGTCAACAGAAAAGTAAATTTATGTTGGCAATGTATCAGCACGCCATAAATGAGTTTCAGAAACTTAGGAGCATAACTCATAAATTTTTAATTAAGGGGCACACCCATTATGAGGGGGATGCTGTTCACTCCGTCATTCAGAGGAATATCACAAGAGCATTAAAATCTTCGCCAATTTATGTACCTGACCAGTACATAACTTTGATTAAACCGCAAAGAAGAAAAGAACACCTTTTACTGTAAAGGAACTCACACATGAGAATTTTATGAATTTGAAATCTCTGGCTGTTGGCAACTACACCACCAATGAAGATGGAGATAAGGTGAAATGGGCAGATCTTAAAGTCATTAAAACTGATCAAGAGCATGAGAACATGTTTTTATATTAGACTTCATACGAAGACGCAGAGTATGCCCAAGTAACTACATTAAAAAGAAGGCAAAATGCACCTGAAACTGGTCCGCGAACTATAAAAAAAACTCTATGCCAATAAATTACAAGTTGCTGAAGCGAAAAAACAAGGCATTTTAAACCTGATTGAAAAGAATGTGATCCCAAAGTATTACGAAACTTTTATGCTAATCGTAATTATGATCATAGTTTTAAATGATAATAAAGTAAGTATACTTATTTAAACCAGGGTATTTTTAAGACTGATTGATACAGACTGATTTTAGTAGAGGAATAATTTAAAGTGTTAGTTAACGTTAAAAGTTTTGCTTAAGAGAGATTATTGTGATGACTTTTACTCTGTTCAACGAAACATGAGTCCTGACAGCTCGGTTATTTCATAAACGATAGCCGTAAGACCGCTATCGAAAAAATGACAACAACAGCATCAAAAACTGTGAAATAGCTATATTAATTGCTTTGTTTTTTTTTTTTAAATTGTTTAAATGTTGATTTTATAGAATGTTATTGCAAGGTATTGCTATCATTTAGTTATAATTGCGTATTCTTAACACATTGCACTAAACAATGATGAAAAACATCTAATAAAACTTGTTTTTACTATGATTTGTGGCTTTTTATTAATTACATTCATAAACATTATGGTCATTTTTTATAAGCAAAAGGGACTTATGTGATATTTTACTTAACTGGGTAAAATTTATAGCAAAAATGAAATTATAGAGCAATAGAGGCTTAAAATATACATCCGATGATATATAACACATAGGTATAGAGTATATATTTTTTTAATAAAAAAACAAATACCACGCCCAAAACTTTGATGAGCTCTCCTGTAAAAAAATGACTTTTAGACTTATGGCCCCTTTGAATTTAAGCAGCGATATGTACCTATGGACAGTCCACAGGTACATTCATTCCCCCGTCCACAGGTACAAATATTAAGACATAAGCTAGAAAGGGTTGAATCTTTCTACAAAGCATTAATAGAATCGCAAAATAGTCCTTATTTCAATGAAAAAGAACTAAGTTCTGTAATGCATCTACAATCATACTTCTAGTTTAAGTTACCTCACAGAAAAGCACCTTGAAAATGTACAAAAAAACTTACTTTTTGAAATAAAAATCTTCAACAGTACATCACGACAGATTTGTTACTGACAGCATAATGACAGTTAGTCAGTGTTGCCATTTGTCAAAAAAAGTTTACGAATGCGTTCAAATTATGAATTTACGCCTTTTAGTTTTTGAAATATTGGTAGTGTCCATAGGTAAAGCCGTCCATAGGTACAACACTTGACCCTACCTATACGTCGTGATAAAATAAAAATGACCAAATTGCATTCCCGAGATTTTCATTCTAAGGCGACGAAATACAAAGCTTTGTCATAAACTCAGACAAGCAGAACACACAAAAATAACTCTTAAATAAATTAAAATTCATACCACAACCCAACTTCGTAGTTATTAAATTAAACCTGTCTTACAGCAAACATGCATACATTTACGCAACGAGAATAGAGCACTTCGCCATTTTACTTGGTCCTAATAAAATCAAAATTATGTAAATACCGTGAGCTTATTCACTCAAGTATAAATATTTTCCAGTATTAAAGCAGTACAAAATGCAAGGCTACATTGAAACAAATCTTCCTTTTTATTAGAGCCATGAACGTGGAGATGTATTTTATTGCAGCTTTGAAATATGCCCGCCGCGCCGTTTCGGTTGAAGTTTCGAGAAACTAAATTCTCTTCTTAGTTGAAAGATCAAAAACGGGGTTTGTGGTTATCCTCCTTTATGGTTTAGGAGTATAATTTTTATAAAATGGATACCGTTGGAAACGCTGTACTATATATTTTTGAATGTATTTGCCGAGTTATCCCAGTTTCGAATATTCGCCGAGAGCGTCACAAGAGTCGACAAAGATCTTTGAGCTTATGTTGCAAAAGTGTGTTTACAAATCTGTCTATCAAACGTAATAATGTCACTATCGTTTCTTGCATCAGTGTATATGCGTTTGTTGCAACTCTGTGAAGTCTCAGTCAACTTTTAAATGAGTGTATTTACGTTAATGATTTTCATGCTTGTTGAATCGGAGTCTCGAGTGATCTTTTTTGTTAAGTATATTAAAACTCTTGTGAAACACATCTTGGTTAGGAGTTAGTTATTCTTTATGATTAAATACATTAAGAAGGAGCTCGTGGTTAATTAACGATGGGTTACCATTAATTACACATCGAGACTCCTCCGTGCCTCGGAGAGCACGTTAAGCCGTCTGTTCTAAATGTTATACAAATACTTATGACAGTCGATACGGTTACTCAGAAGCCCGGAAGTCTGACAACCGACCCAACCTTAGGATATCGGCATTGCCCAGTACTTAACTGGGTTGCGCAGGTCTGATGGCAGTCGCTCCTTGTAAAATACTGGTATTCAGCCGCATCTGGGGATCTACTCCCCCAGCACGAGGTCCGTCGGCCTTAGTTGCGAGCGTTTCCTACTCCCTATCACCTATGGACATACGATTATTTTGGGGCCCGAACTAAGAACGAATGACAATACGATTTGACAGTTGTCGCTACTATCAGTGTTTTTGCCCGTCCGAAAAGTTGAACTTGACACTTGTTTTGATCACTCCTACGTTTCGGGCTACTTTCGGACGGGCAACTAACTTCGTCGACGGACTGAGGGAGTAGGTCCCCTGGTTAGACTGGAAGCCGACTTCAACATAGTAGGGAAAAGGCTAGGCAGATAGACTAAAGACATTAATGATCCAATCTCGATGCGAGACAGCGAATCGAATCTAGTGATCAGCACAGTGATTAGAAGTTCAGTACGAGTAGAAACATGCACGTAAAAAAAAAACATGTGGAGAATGTTCTCAAAACATAAGATGATGCCCTAGCTGAGTGCTCAATAAATAAATTTAATGTTTTTGTCGATGAAAATAATTTAATGCGTGTTGGTGGTCGGTTAGCTAACTCTGAATATTCCTATGATAAAAAAGATCCTATTATCTTACAGTCCACTCATTATATTACTAAACTTTTATTTACATTTGAGCATAGAAGACTAATGCACGCAGGCCCGCAGCTACTGCTGGCTACTATAAGAGAGAACTGTTGGCCTATTGGTGGGCGTAACCTGGCTAAACTTACCTATCGTCAATGTAGATGTATAAATGCCGTAGTAGTGACCTCCAACAGTGAGAGACTGGCCTTAGCAAGAAGAGGATAAAAGAGCAAATTAGCCGTGTATGCTAGCTATGTTTGACAATGCACCCGTACCGTAACTAATGTTGTCTAATTTGACAAGCTTGGGTTCACAGTAGAAAAACCCGGGACAGGGGTCGTAAATCCGGACGACAACATTGGATTGGGGTGTCCCACGAACATTCTTACAAATTTTTGCAACTGTAAATGTATTTTAACTTTACCCTAGCGTAACATGTACTTGGCTCTTTGCAAAGCGACGATAATGAGAGAATGGGTATTTTGGTTGTCTCGGTTTTGTTTGTTTGGTTTTGTCGAAATGGTTTTAAGGTTGAAGTAAAATTCGTTTTTTTTTTGCATAAAGCTTAATTGATTCCTTTCTAAACCTATAAATATTTAATTACTAGCTTTTGCCCGCGGCTTCGCTCGCGTTAATTAAGCTTAAAAAAACTCTTAACACACTACTAAAGTTTCTATAATAATATCATTTAATCGTAATTCGAAAGAAATGTGGCGCCATCTATGAATGTTATTGTTGTTTTCCTCGGAAACGGTACTTTTTTTCGGGATAAAAGGTACTCTACAAGGTTAGTCGGAAAGGGGGTACTAATCCGAAGCCCACTTATAGTATCGCTGATGACTGTTTGAAAACAAGTGTTAGAATATTAAAATTCGATATTTTTTTTTTCCAAATAAAATGATTTTTATTTTAGTTTTTTCAAAAATTCTTCGTCTCTGCTTTAGTTACAAATTCAGAAAATGGTGCTCCTAATTCATGACCCCAAATATGACCTAAAATGTAAACACAGCTGATCATAGCTGGGGATAGATAGATTATAGAGATTTTTTTTGAGATTTTTGAACAACTGTTTCTCTAAAATTATTGAGTTTTGGGAAAAGTTGTAGAACAAAAGTTATTCATTATTATGTGTACTTTAACACCCTTTCGGATTAGTACCCCCTTTCTGACTAACCTTGTATATCCGTTTCTGTACACCTGAAAACGTATATGCAAAATTTCAGGATGATCGGTTCAGTGGTCTAGGCGTGAAAAAGTAACAAACAAACAAACTTACTTTCGTATTTATTTTCGCAAGTTAGGATTAAGTCACAATATTTTTGTCGATGGCGACGAAATGATGGTAAATTCATAACAAACACCCTTATTTCCGAGGTATTGTGTCAACGCCACATCAAACGTGAAACCACTTTTCCAATTTTTTCACTAAAAAAGCATGGCTTCCACTTTACCCGTCAACAACGCGTACGGAACAGCATTTCGTACTATAAACAAAAAGGTACATCAATCATTCTTATACCCACGAGGCATCGGTAGCGGTTGTAGTTGCTAGGTAATAACAATCGGAAGAGGGTAGTCTGTTGAATTACAGGGGCGGGCCTCCCTCTATTGCCTTCCAAGCAAACAAAGTTGCAATAAACCCGACCAAGACGACTGTAACGGTCCTACTATCTTAATAGCGCTTTTATCCATCGGGCTGGGTTACACATGTCGCTTTGTGAAAGTCTCAAGACTTTGTCTACTCCACTGCATTTTATTTTCAGCTTATCTGTTTCAGATATTGGCGATAAGGCTCCAAGTTTCCGAGTATTGGGTGTTTTATTCGTTTCCTATTCTTTTCCAACAGAATAATGGACGTTTTAGATAGTGTTCGGTTCAAAAGCTTGTTTGATCCTCTGGAAACAAATATGCTGACTGAAATTAGGTCACTGTCATAAAATACTCTGAGACAAACAATAGCTTCTCGAAGAACAAGTGCAAAGCAAAGTGAAATTACTACAGGTGCAATGGTTCTACAACGAATCTTCCTATTTCTGGGAATACAGTACTAAGGTGTCGACTTTTATTTTAATAAAACAAACAAAAGCTAACTTTTTAACTGGAAAATTAGACGTATATCAATAGGTAACCGTGAAAGCCACCGGCAGAAGTTTCTAAACTAACAACATTGTTCATCGTGAGAATAAATTGTGGCGCCCGAAAAGTTTGGGAATTAAAATATTAGCCCGCGTTTACAACATTAATTGGTTTTAAAATATATTTGCATAGTAAAAATAATTGAATGTTGATACAGAGTAAGTGAGTGGCCACAACCGTTATAAGGCGCCTGCTATACGTTTAATATTTATCACGAAATTTGAATCGCGATCCTGGTCTCTACCTACCGTACACTGGATTGTGAGATTTATTGAGTGTTTAGATCAGTGTATTAATTGTTTAAACGCTTAATCACAAAACACATTTATTATAAATGTTGGTTTTGAATCATTGGTCAGACGTCGTCTATCTATGATAATACTTTATTTATTGGTTCTTATATTTATTATCCTTTTCGTAATATCAAGGATTTTTTATTTGATTGTAATACTACTGTAAATAAATAACACATTAAGTATTTAATTTGTATTTTATATTTTTAAATATATGTGCAATAATTAGTACATGTTTTATCACAGTCCAGGATTGCGATCCTCTCTTCTTCTTCCTGCCCTTATCCCATGTTACTTGGGGTCGGCGCAACACGTTTTCTTCTTCCATTCCGTCCTATCACCCGTCATGATATCACTGACACCCTTCTCTTTCATATCATTCTTCACACCATCCATCCATCTTTTCTTTGGCCTCCCTCTTCCTCTCCATCCATCCACATTTATACTCATAACTCTTTTTGTCACATGCGTTTCATCTCTCCTCTTCACATGCCCATACCAAGACAAACGGTTCCCTTTCAACTTTTCTGTCACTGGCGCTACTTTCAAACTTCCTCTAATATACTCATTCCTGACTTTATCCATTCTGGTCACTCCACACATCCATCTCAACATTCTCATCTCCGCTACATGCAATCTTTTTTCATCCGTCTTCTTCACGGCCCAACATTCCGATCCATACAGTACGACAGGTCTTATCACGGACTTGTAGATTTTCCCCTTTAACTTGAGAGGCATCCGTGAGTCGCAAGTTATTCCAGTGACCTGTCGCCATTTCATCCATCCTGAGTTGATCCGGTGTGTAACGTCTCGGTCTACCAGGTCCAGGATTGCGATCCAAATATCGTAATAAATATTGAGTGTGTAGCATGTGCCTTGGAAAGTGATCATACGAGTCATCAAAATTTTCCATTAGTGCAATAAATACAGAGTGGTTATTATTGTACAGAAACTGTAGGGTAATTCCTGACTAAACGAATTGTTTCTTTTTTAATCAAGTTCAAATGCAGTTCTATTTTTCTCCAAAATTAAGCTAATGAAGTTTTTGAACACTTTTTTTATCACTACATAGTATAAAACAAAGTCGCTTCCTGCTGTCTGTCTGTCCTTATTTTAGATCTTTAAAAGTACGCAACGGATTTTGAGGAGGTTTTTTTAATAGATAGAATGATTCAAGAGAAAGGTTTTAAGCTTTAAAACGTACACGTGCGAAGCCGGGGCGGGTCGTTAGTTTCTGAATAAAAATCAAACCGCAGAATTCAATTTGTTATTCTAATAAACTATTTAATTAAATTCTGGCCACAATTTATTACGCTGAAAGGCCTTACCATTTTTTAAGCCGGTACATTATTATTAGAATATCAAAAGCTGAGATTGAACCACCCTGCCTCTTTCCTAGAGGGGTGACTTGAAGCTAAATCCCTGTTTGATTCCTCGTGACGATGCATAACATGTGTTGCTCAAGAAACAAGAACAGTATCAATAAAAGTTTAACGTGCGTCTCAGAATATTAACGATATAAAATGAAAACTTGAATTTAGAAGAAAATCTTAAAAGCATTAAAAGCAATTAATTGAATTGAAAATTAAAGGAATTGAAGAATCAGGATTTAAGAGTTTGAAGATAAGTGAACTGATAATAGAAATATTTGTTTTATTGTTTTCAACTTGACTACTTCTTAAACAATTTAAGTCAATTTGTTAGTTTTTCTACTTTCTTTTACTTTCGCACAAAATTTGTACAGAGGCGGACTTAGTGCTTTAAGCATTTTCTACCAGTCGATCTTAAGGTGATGCAGAGAAAACATGATAGGTGAATAAAAATAAACACAAAGATAACGGTAAAACATTGTGTTTCTGTACGGTACCTACTCGATCACACACACAGACCTACCCACTCTACTAGTACAAATCACAAGAGAGACATTAAACAAATTACGGAACTGTTCGATAAATTCCATCAAATCATTCTACGTCGGAACTAATAACATTATATCAACACAAACCTTCCAATGTAAGTAAATAAATATACCCATACCTATGTAACTCTTTGTATAGCCACCGCACTTCATAATGTAATTACTTCCACAGCTGTAGGTCTTACAATATCGTGTCCAAGACGGAAAAAAGGAAGCCCGTAGCGGAAAATTTACTCTCCTTAGCCAGTGATTTTTATTTGCTTTCAGATCCGTTCCCCTGCCACTGTGTACTTGATAGAAAGAACTACTAAACTTTTACCCCGCAAGCAATTATTTTAAACTTTACATTTCGATACAAATTGTACGGACTTTGCTTTTGTTTTGCTGTGAACTTTTTAAATGTGTGTTTGATTTTGTTGCCTTGCTTTTGTTTTTGTTAGGGCACTGTGGTTCGTGGGAACTAGGTTAACATGTTTTAAAAGAGGTTAGTGTTAGGCAAAACTGTTGTGCTTGTATGGAAAGAATAAGAACGCGAAGGAATCTAAAGATGTATGAAGCGATCATGCTCCACGGCGGCATGTTTTCTGAGTAACTCGCGGAGAATTTCAGATTCTATAAATTTTGAGTACGTGCTTGTTTTTTGTAAGAAAATTTGAAATTTCTTTATTATTTTAAGCTCTGGCTCTTATCTATCATTTAGCGGAAGTCCAGAGGTAGAGCACCCTTAGAGGTACCCGAATCATCCCCATGTACGTCCCGCGTTTTTTTAGTATTCGAGTTATGATTTACTAGCTTTTGCCTTTTGCTTCGCTTGCGTTAATTAAGCTCAAAAAAACTCTTAAAACACTACTAAAGTTTCTATAATAACATAATTCAATCGTTATTTGAAAGACACGTTGCGCCATCTATGATCGTTATTGTTGTTTTCCTCGGGAACTACCTTTTTTCGGGATGAAAGGTACCCTATGTCCGTTTCTGTACACCTGACAATGTACACATTGTCCCAAAAGTACCCGGAAATTCTCAATTGAAAATCCCGCGCTTGAGATATTTCAAAAATTGATATTGCGTTTGATTGGTATAATTCTTATTGACATGTAGTAAAAAATAACTTAACCACTGTCGAGAATTTTGTGAGTACTTAACAATTGTCTGAAACAACTTTTGTGGTTGCGTCATTTTTTATAATATAACAGCGCAAAATGGACGTTGCTAATGAGATGCTTTCTGAAGCACAAAACGCTTCCACGTTCATGAAACGCATCATAACTGACGATGAGACATGGGTCTACGAGTAGGTACGACATGGAAACAGAGCAACAAACATCCGAATGAGTCTTTTCAGGTGAGCCAAAACCAAAAAGACCGCAAACCAAGTCAAAAATCAAGGCTTTTTTTACTGTTTTCTTTGATTATCGGAGTGTGGTTAATTATGAGTTCCTTCCGACGGGCATGACAGTCAATAAGGAGTCATGAGGCGTTTGCGCGATGCTATCCGTCGCAAACAGACAGATTTGTGAGTGGAAAACTCATGGACTTTACACCTTGATAACACGCCGGCTCACACAGTCATGATTATTCGTAGTTTTTTGGCCAAACATTTAACGAACATCGCTCCGCAGGCACCTTACTCACCGATATGGCACCATTGTGACTGTTTTCTGTTTCCTAAACTTAAATTGCCGCTTCGCGGAAAGCGTTTCGAGACTATAGAGGAGGTGAAAGAAAATACGACGAAGGCGCTGTAGGCCATCCCGATTTCGACTTATAAAAAGTGTTTCGAGGACTGGTTGAAGCGCTGGCACAAGTTTATTGCCTCTAATAGAAATTACTATGAAGGGAAAAAAATAAATTTGGATGATTAAAATAACCCTTTGTGTTTTATTTACAATTTCCGGGTACTACTGGGACACAGTAGTATACGCAATTTCAGGATGATCGGTTCAGTGGTTTAGGCGAAAAAAGGTAAGACATAAACAAACTTACTTTCGCATTTATAATAATATAATATATAGTGAAAAGTTAGGATAGGATTTTCATATTTTAACCAAACTCTGACTAATTGACATTTTTGATCGTAGTGACGTGAATAGTTTTTTTTCTAAAATAGACGAACAGATAGTTACATTTAAAAAAAAACACGCATTTTTTTTTTTGACGACACGTTTGGTGCAGTGGCTAAGCAATTGGCTTCTGCGCTACGGGTCGTGGGTTCGATTCCCACACGGAACAAAAATTTGTATGGCCTACAGATGGTTGTTTCGGGTCTGGGCGTTTGTTTGTGAGATTTGTGTCTGTAAACGCACCCACGATACAAGAGAAATCTTAGTGTGGGGCAACGTTTTTTTATAAAAAAAAAAAAAAAAAAAAAAATAAAAAAAAAAAAAAAAAAAAAATTTGTCTCAACTGTTCATGATATTACGATGCAAAATGTCATGTATTGTCATGAAAAAAAATGTAACTCCTAAACTATAAAAAATCGCGGAACATACGTGGGGGTGATTCCGGTAGGTATCTCTAAGGATGCTTTACAGCTTGACACAATTTTTTGAGACACCTGTTATATCACGTACTTAAAAAATATTTACAAATACAATAGAAACTATAACTTACACAGACACGTGTGTCAAGTACAGCACCTTAATGACCAGCCATCGAGCAACAACTACCACTTACAGTCACACAACCGTCCATGTAACAACGCTATCTTATAATTTATATAGGACTATTTGTATCAAATAAATTACTGTAAGCGAACGTCCGACAAGTGTTGGGCGGGACAGTTTTTCTTACTGTATATTAATGAAGCCAGCTATACAATCTCAGACGATATCTATATAATTTATTGCTACACCAGGTGTCGCACTGAAGACGAATTTACATACCGTACAACGGAGAATAGAGTGTAATTTATCGCTACGTGTATTTTGTTCACAAGAAAACGATGGGTTCCCGATAATAAGGTCAAACTTTGTTGCGAGACTGTACTTGCGAATTTGCGACGCAAATTAGATATTGTCTGATGTATTGCGCGTAGAAGAAAATTCAGATGAGACGTTCGTAACGTCGTATATTTATTATCCCTGACCCTGGAAGGTAAGCAAATGTTGTGTAAAGTTATAGAATTTACAAGAAAATGATCTACCTAGGATGTAAAAATTATTTCCGTCTCAGGTACCACAGAGCATAGAAATATTATACAACGTTAGTCAGAAACGGGTTACTAATCTGAAAGGGTGTTAAAGTACTTATAATAATGAATAACTTTTGTTCTACTGCTTTCCCTAAAAGTCAATTTTAAGAGAAACTAGCGACTCGCCCCGGCTTTGCACGTGTACGTTTTGTAGCTTAAAACCTTCCTCTTGAATCACTCTATCTATTAAAAACAAACCGCATCAAAATTCGTTGCGTAATTTTAAAGATCTAAGCATACATAGGGACAGACAGCGGGAAGCGACTTTGTTTTATACTATGTAGTGATGATACTCGTAGCTGTTCAAAAATTACATAAAAAAATACGCTAAAATTTGCTTTCGTTCGCTGTGGTTACATTTTAGGTCATGTTTGGGGTTACAAATTAGAAACTACATTTTCTGAATTCGTAACTAAAGCAGGGATGAAGATAATTTTACATGGAAATAAAAATTAACGAATTTTTAAATTTTAGCCTTTGCTTTAATTAAAACCGTCATCAGTGATACTTTAAGTGGCCTGCGGATTGGTACCCCTTTCCGACTAAACTTGTATACTAAAAATTGCCTTATGGCATTAAGTCCGTCTGAGGTACCACCATAGTGTATAGAAGTATACAGGGTGTTAACGAATTCGTGTAATTCCTTAAAACCACATGGTCTAAAACTACTGATGTAGACAGGCCCCGCACGGGATTTGGCTTGATTAAAAATTAAAAATAAAGTTATTATTTTTTCATGCGCCTTTGTTACCGATCGTATCTAAACCACCTCATAAGGATTCAGTATAAAAGTAAGAATTTATTTTTTTGCAAAAAAAATGTTTTATTTTTGTGAACATTTCGATGCCACGCATAAATTAATGAAAGTACGGCGACACGGCTGGCAGGCACGACTAACGCGATATCGCTCTTTGTAGTCAGATAACTCAAGGCTCTAAAATGACTCAGAAATAGAAAATCAAGTTTTTTTTAATTTTTTTAGTTGGTTTTCAAAAATTCCCATTTAGGGTTAATCTGTGTCACCAGTAGATTACGTGGTTTGAAGGAATTACACGAATTCGTTAACACCCTGTATACAAGGTGTAACATAAATAACGCACAACCTTTTAAGGGGTCACTCTACTCATCATTATGAACAACTTTTACTATGGGAACAAAATATGAAATCGCGAAAAAAAAACTGCAGTTCCCTGCTTTTATGTTCGCATAACTCGTCAAAATGTAGGGAACAGCTGTTTTTTTTTCGCTATTTCCTGTTTGGTCCCATAGTAAAAGTTGTTCATAATGATGAGTACAGTGACCCCAAATGAGGTTGTCCGTTATTTATGTGACACCTTGTTTAAATATGACGGATGAACATCTTCACAATGCTCATTAGCACTCATAACTGTGGGCTCCGGTGGATAGTGTTGGATAAAGAAAATGCAATCGTACACTCAGATTATAATTCTAACAGTTATAATTAGGTACAGTAAATAAGCAAGCAAATATAACAAGCCACGTATCATAGAACACGAGATGGTTCAGCCGACCGCCAGCCATAGAGTACCCTTGACATTCCATACTCAAGCATAGAAGTAATAAGTACTACGTATGAAGTCCTTGTACTGAAGTCACTACTCGATGGTGCGCGCGTCACTAACTCCATCGAACGCCAACCAGGTGGCGTTAGTGTCCTGGATACGACTCGATTCCGACACGCCCATCCTGCTTGCACACGTCCTCGTGTGATGGTTACTCTGAAAAGAAATAGTCCACGAGAAAACTCTGTTCCGCTCGGTCTTTCCTGACCAAACTCTTAGATTTATCGGATCAGGGAAAATAGTGAAATTTTATAACTCTACAGTTTTATTTCGACCAAATCTTACTCTTTAACTTAATCAGGCACGGGAAATTGGGAATAATCGAATTTACAACAATCACTAGCCTGAGCCATGTACCACAGTCATTCGAATCATTCTTCAAAACTCTACTGCAACAGAAACCGCCAAGCTTGCAGAAACTATCGAGTAAAACCTCTAATGCCACGGCTCTCCAGCCGACTAGCAATCTCATTGCTCTCACACATCCAGCGCATGGATCAAAACTTCTGTATGCATATCCATCAAGTGGATCGCCCGTGTGCATCACCCACTGACTACACACTATGGTCTCTTCAGACCCCGACCTCCGCCAGAGTTGAACGCGCATCGCGCACCCACGGACTACTTGAGTTACCTCAAGAGACACCGATTTCTACCGGGCTACGACTACGTAACAACCACTGGTACGGTCGAACACAATACGGCCATTAGAATCCCTTACTCGACTGTCTATTACAACTTAAGCTTGCTCATCGTCATGAAAATCATTATTAACATCGACTGGTACATGACCCGCTGGCACCATGGGGCTGAGCGATTTGATCGGAAATTATTAATCAATCAGTATGCTAAGCGTGGTTGTAATAATAATAATATAATAATAATTTTTATTTCAGAAAAAAGGTTTGATTACAGAAAAGGAGGTAACGTTGGTTCCTTTACTAATGATGAACATTGTATCACAGGTACCAGCGCGTTCCACGGTATAGGTACAATAAAAGCATGAACGATGGTCTTGTTGTACAGGGTGTTAACGAATTCGAGTAATTCCTTCAAACCACGTGATCTACTGGTGACATAGATTAATCCTAAATGGGAAATTTTGATACTCAAATAAAAAAAAAAAAGATTTTCTATTTCTGAGTCATTTTAGAGCCTTGAGTTATCTGACTGCAAAGAGCGATATCGCGTTAGTCGTGCCTGCCAGCCGTGTCGCCGTGCTTTCATGAATTTGTGCGTGGCATCGAAATATTCACACAAATAAAACTTTTTTTTTGCAAAAAAATAATTTCTTATTTTTTTACTGAATCCTTATTAGGTGGTTTAGTTATGATCGGTAACAAAGCCGCATGAAAAAATAGTAATTTTATTTTTTTATTTTTAATCAAGCTAAATCCCGAACTGGGCCTATCTACAGCAGTAGTAGATCATGTGGTTTTAAGGAATTACACGAATTCGTTAACACCCTGTATATTCCTTCAACAGCATTCATTGTACATAGGAAATAGGGCCATATTCAGTATTACAGAAGTTTTAGAACCTTTGATAACAATACATACGTATTGTTTTGAACAACTTTCGTACTCGAACTGTTTTTTTTTAATCGGTATTGATTGTCTCGTGTATTGAATAGGCGGAGCGGAGGCGACCGGTAGGCGGTAGCAAAGCGTTTTGTTTGCAAAATTTGAGTTTCTATGGAATGCTTCAGACATAAATAACAGAGAGAAACACAAAAAATCCGTTCCTTTCCCGCTCTAGTTCCGACGTCGGTCCGCAGTTAGATGCGACGCATCGTTTTGCGAGTGGATATTTTTGTTCATTCGAGAACGTTTTCAGAATGTATTGATTCAGAGTACAGAGTACGGTATGTGACTGGCGATTCACTCTGCATGACGTCAGCGCCTCTAGGCCGCTTGTTGCCTGTTAAAAACCGGGTCTTGTCAAACATGAATGTCAGGCCCAAAGGCCAGCTCAATTAATGTGCGATACATACAATATTTCTTTTCTTATTATACATTGCAAGGCGGCTGGTTGACACTTTTGGTGACCCGAAGGCTGGCCTTTACTCTGGTCAAAGGATTAGCAATGCTATACAACGTGGCCATACGTTGACTGCCCCGTTGGTCTAGCGGTTGCAAGCGCGACTGCTGAGCGTGCGGTCCTGGGTTCGATCCCTAGCTCGGGTAAAGTGTTATTGGGTTTTTCCATGTGGAATTTCTTAGTAACAGCCCGGTGTCTGGATTTGTGCCCAGTTGATGGCAATAGGCTCGCCCCCTATTACATGGGGCGTAATACAGAACGGCGAAATGTGGGTGTACTATTCACCTCTGCCAACCCCTCGGGGAATACAGGCGTGAGATTATGAGTTTGACAACGTGGCAATGTGGCCAGTCTTCTGGGCACGCTGCCAGTCGACAGCGATGCAGAAGAATATTTTGATCCCCTCTTTTATTTTATACTTTTATACCAGAATTTATTTTTCTTTTTTTGTACGTATTTGTCCCTATGTGACAAAAAAATATCTGTATACATTTTCTGAATTTATACACACAGGATGGTTCCCTAACTGTATCTTTCAAAGTGAGAACGCCAAGACTTCAAGCGTCAATAAATAATCTTATGTAAACACAATCAGCGCTACATCAACAACCCTCAAATAGAATATGAGAGACAGTTTGTTAACTAAATAATTTAGTACTGTTTTGTGTTCACTTCTGGGCTTTCCAGTAACTTGTAACGTTACTCCCTCAAGACCCGAAGGTCCGTCTCTGTGAAATATGGCTGTGTTGACAACACATTTTGTATAAGGGACGCTATCATTTCGGAGTGTTTCGGCGTGATGGGTTAAATGGCTTTTGGTTTTGTGTTGTATCAATCAAAAGTAGCATGTTAGGAGTTCGATATTTATCAAAAAATTTGGTTCGCGATTCTGGATTGTAATATTTATTTGAACCTTTAGATCAATGTATTGATTGTTTAAACGCTATTAAGATAGTGATAATAACTGATGAAATATCGTGATAAATATTGGACGTGGCCTAAGAGATAAATTTAATTAAACTGATAAGCGCATGCTATACATTCAATATTTGTTTGGTATTTGGATCGCGATCCAAATACCAAACGTGTAGCATACGCCTTACAGGTGTTGTTTTGAGAAGTAAAATCCGGAATCTACAAGAGGCCTCGCCCACGGCGAATTTTTGAAGCTTTTTTGTTGCTGTCACGCATGTGTATCGATACACCCGCGATGATGTCGCTGGCTGTGTACCTTTGCCCAGATTCTATACGCGATAGTGGCGATGCAGAAGCGCGTTTACAAAACGCGCGACAGCATCGCTACCAAAAGTCGCCGTGGGCCTGGGGTCTAATACTATAACTATTATGTGTATTTAAATAACATATAAAAAAACATGATTATGATTGTATTTAAGGACATTTCGCATCAATGCAATCCGTGCAAATGTCTGAAAAATCTTAACAAGTTCAAACGAAATGATGTAAAAATTTTACTCCTAAAAGGTCAGTTATGAACTTGTAGTTTTTTATTCTAAACCAATTTAAAAGTAACAGCTGTACTGGCATCTTTAGCGGTGTTACTTTATTTATTAAAGTTGTTTTGTCCATTACGAAACTGTTACTCAACTGAAGAAAACGCAGCGAGAAATGAAAAGTTTAAACTTTAACAGCGTTTATTTAGATTTATAAGTAACTTTACATTTTCTTTAATAGTTTTGCTTCAAAAACTGTGTAGCTATAATACAGAATTAAGTTAACCCTTCTCATTTTCAAAGGCCGTGCCCAACAGTCGGACAGTAATGGCACAGTATGTTACGGGTAAAGCCCGAACGGCGGGTACACCTAGGTTTACCCGGGTACAACTAGGTGCAACCAGTAGCAGTTGCGTAGAACTAGGTGTAACTTAAGTCAACGGAGCCCCGCTGAGCGGGGCTCCTATTTCTGTCTGCAGGGTTTAAAGTAACCTTCTTAAAGATGACGGGGGCTTCGTTCGCTCGCTCACTCTAGCCCCCGTAATCCCCTTCGAAACTAACCTATCCGTATCGGGGTTCCCCTTAACCACCGGTGTGCGGGTACACCTAGTTCTACCCGCTATGATGAAGGGTAAACCTAGTTCTAACCGAAGATAAGTAGGATAAATCTAAGTTTAATCGCATGTGGCCGGCTGCACCTAGTTGTACCCGGGTAAACCTAGGTGTACCCACCACGGGCTTTACCCGTAACATATATAAGCTAAAGCAGTACTTCAATTACCTACAATCGTCCGAATTGACACACTCACACAGACACGCACTACAACAAGACATCTAAGGTATTATCGGAATGCAGTCACGGCTGTCATAGAGTACCTACATGAAAAAGAGTGCATTATACTCAATATACAGTGAGTGTCTATGTGAGTGTGTCAATTCAGGCGATTAAAGTGTGTGTAGGTACTGCTTTAGCTTATACAAGGTTAGTCGGAAAGGGGGTACTAATCCGCAGGCCACTTAAAGTATCACTGATGACGGTTTTAAAGCAAGTGTTGAAATTTCAAAATTCGATAATTTTTATTTCCACATAATTATAATGAAATTTTTCGAGTTTTTTCAACAATTCTTCGTCTCTACTTTAGTTACGAATTCAAAAAATGGAGCTTCTAATTCGTGACCTCAAATATGACCTAAAATGTAAACACAGCTGATCATAGCTGAGGATAAATAGATTTTAGCATAATTTTTATGTAATTTTTGAACAGCTATTTCTCTTAAACTATTGACTTTTGGGGAAAGAGGTAGAACAAAAGTTACTTATTATGATGGGTGTTTTGACACCCTTTTGGATTAGTACCCCCTAGCCGACTAACCTTGTTTAACTACTGTGGTAATGGACTGATTACGATAAACGTTTGATTACCGGTATGCCACCGCACTGGTTTCGGAGGCTGTCATTATATTAGCCCGTATGCACTGCTTAACATAGGCGTCCTAATGATCGTTATTATAGACGGTAATTAGGAATATTAAATTTCCATAATCATCCCGCTTGGAAGATAAACAAAGATGTTGTTATTGGAACTTACGAGAACTCTGCCTCATCATCATTATCATTCAGCCGAATGACGTCTTGTTTTGCGAACTTTCCGAAAGGTTTTTTTATTTACCTGAATGAAAGTTTAATGAATTAAGAACATAGATTTTGTTCCCTATTGATCTCTAAACTCAGGCGACTGGTATATGGAAATAGATGAAAATATGAGTTAAATGAATTAACTGTACCGGCGGAAAGATGGAACGTAACTGAACTACCGCGTGGCATGAACTAGTTTTATATAAAATACAGGTGCGGATGTCAGCAAATTGGACTAAGGTAAGGCAGGGTATAATAGTCCACAGCTGGACATAGGCCTTCCCCAAACAATGTTGGAGGGAGGAGGGGGGTTGTATTTAATCACCAC
This sequence comes from Amphipyra tragopoginis, assembly GCA_905220435.1. Taxonomy (NCBI): domain Eukaryota; kingdom Metazoa; phylum Arthropoda; class Insecta; order Lepidoptera; family Noctuidae; genus Amphipyra; species Amphipyra tragopoginis. The sequence goes on from HG991997.1 coordinate 17,841,799, forward strand.
GCTTGGCAGGATGGTTGGCTATCGCAGTATGGTTGTTAAAGTATTCAGAAAATGCTGCTGCCCATCCTCTAGTCACTAGAGTCGTTTATATCTTTTGATTCTGTCAGAGATTCGAAAGATATCAAATATTCTACTAGGATCATAGACGAATCAAAATGTTTTGAGCCGACGGGCCACCTGATGGAAAGTGATTACCGCTGCCTAAAATACACCGACAACACCAAAAGGATTGCTGATGTGTTGCCAACCTTAATGAAAACTAAAAAGAGTAAAATAATGACCGTAATATAAAATTTATGATTATTTACTTCAAAAAAAAAACTAAAAAGAGTAAAATAATTACCAAAATGTAAAATTAACAGTTTCAGGCGTCGCGGTCGGTGGCTTTTATTTGTTTCAGTGTAGAATTGCACCTACTTCTGAAACTGTTAATTATTATTTTTTGTATTATAACTTTCGTGAGACACATTCATAAATATGATTGTTTACGGTTTACTCACGTGCACTCGCGATCTCGCCGCGTGATCAGCTCATGGCAGTAAGGGCTCCGTTTGGGTCCGAAACTAGTCGGGCAATCCCGAAAAAATGCACGTGAGTAAACCGTAAACAATCATAAATATGAATGTGTCTCACGAAAGTTATAATACAAAAAATAATATAAAATTAACAGTTTCAGAAGTAGGTGTAATTCTACACTGAAACAAATAAAAGCCACCGACTTCTGAAACTGTTAATTTTACATTTTGGTAATTATTTTACTCTTTTTAGTTTTTTTTGAAGTCGGTTTTTAATTTTATTTAGTTATTTATTAAATACGTTTAGTGCCATAAATTATGTCTACTAATATTATGAATAAAGTATAGCTTACTATACTAAGTACTTACCAACGCGATTAATTGTACATTATAAGTATGTCTAAGCCAATTTACGTACCTCATAGGCATACGTTGCCCAAATTAGCTCAAGGGCGGGCTAGCTCTGAACATTAATCAGATTATACGATAATGTTAGTTTCATGATGTTGCTTTATGTTTGAATAATGCTTACAGGAAACATACAAAATGAACAAAAAAAATAGAAAATAAACATGTTGCTGTGTAAGTACACAATTTCTGTTCAAATAACATTTTCGAAAAATAAATTTACCAGCATCCTAATTGCGCAAAACAATCGTTATTGCTATAGGAGGAGCTCGTGGCTAAATAATTACAGCCGCATAGACCGATCTTCCGGGTTAAGCCACGCTTGCCGAGGTTGGTCTGTGGATGGGTGACCATTTACCATAGCGAGTTTCCTCCGTGCCTCGGAAAGCACGTAAAGCCGTTGGTCCCGGCTGTCATTTGTAGATCTTTGACAGTCGTTACTGTTGGTCAGAAGCCAGAAAATCTGACAACCAGTCTTACCAAGAGTATCGTATTACCCAGTTACTGGGTTGTGGAGGTCTGATAGGCAGTCGCTCCATGTAAAATACTGATATTCAGCTGCATCCGGTTCGACTGGAAGCCGACCCCAACATAGTTGGGAAAAGGCTAGGCAGATGATGAATCGTAATTGCTATAGCTTTGATTTTGACAGTTCAACCATTTCTATAGCAACGTGTGTATTTACCTTAGACAAAGTATGTGAACTAGACAGAACCTTTTTAAAATGAATGTCATTCTACTTTTTGTCTCTTTTGTTCAAATGACAATTATGAATTAAGAAAAAAGAGATAACCATAAAATTTTGACTCCGTCTTAAACGTCAAAATTTACAATTGCGAGTCAGCTTGGTATAATGCACTATACCAAGCTCTTACATAGTTTTCATCGAATTATTCTTCTTTTGGTGCCATTGTGACCTGAGTGAGTGTGTTCATTGCTTGCCCCATTAAATATGGCTTGTGTTGCAGTCGGCTGTAAGAGCCGTATGAGTGTTTTAAGTGAAAATAATAGCAAGTTATCTTTCCATAGGTAAGTTATCGACACTCATTTTTACGAAAAGACTATTCCCAAATGCCGTTTTATGCCAAGTAGGTTTAGTATTAGTAATCACTAAAAGTTTTATCAAGTTTCAGTAAGCATATACAACGTAGTTTATTCAAGAAATAACATTGTTGTATTTTACAAAGAGTTTTTGGCAGATCATCTACCTTTACTCGCACAAGTAGGGAAGCTCCACAATATCGATATTTTTCTCAGTCGCTTTATATGTTCACTTTAAATATTTCTATTTATAAGTGAATGCTTAAGATAATAGTAGAAATATAGTTAGGTATAAGTGCGAACATCATTATACAACATTTATATAATTTATAATGTAATTATATAATGTTTTTTTTTAGATTTCCTTTGGAACCAAAAATCAGATATAAGTGGGTACGTAATCTTGGAAGACAAAATTGGACTCCTTCACAGTACTCAAAATTATGTTCACTCCATTTTAGAGTGGATTGCTACCGTGAAGGTTACAAAAAAAGAACTCTACGTAGTGATGCCGTACCCACTATATTTCCAGAACAATCAATATCAAAGGTACATAATTATAGTGATCATACGTTTATTTTACATGGAATTCAATTAATATTTAAATGTATAAGTATGTATGTACATTTTGTTTTGTAAGCTATGTTATTATTTATTAGGTTTAAGGTTGTAGAATGATTCAATTATATCAATATCTTAAGTTTTAACTTCAATTTAACAAAATAGTTATAAGGCTGCAGACACACTGAACGTATCTGGCGCAGCTCATGATTCGTCGCATAACGCGTATACATATAAATTCTTTCACGCGTTGTACGTTGATAAGCCGAGCCTAATGGGGCCTAGAACGAGTAAAGTTTCGAGCGATGTAAAGTTAACTAGGTTCGGCGTATTTTCAGCGGCTACAGCTACACTTACGCGTGCGTCGCGTATCTTGCGCCGCGTACTGCGCAAGATACGCTGAGTATGTTTTGGCCCTAAGATTTCTAAGTTGGTAGAATTATTTGTATAATTTAGTTAATTAATCAGTTAGGATCAGCTAGTTATTGGAGGCCAAAATCAAAAATCAAATAGTTTTTTAAAAACAGTGTAAAAGCCGTAAATTGTAAATACGTATTAAAAGTTTTGAAATTATTTCTAACAAAACAAAGGTATAAGACTACAATATTAATGTTATTAAGTACCAACATTAACAAAATCATGGATTTTTGTTTTGTATTGTTTTGTAAATGGTGATCTTTAGATTTTGCGTGATGAATTTACAAACAGGAGACAGACGTACTTATTGATGATGACAGATGAAAGCGGTGGTCTATGGTGCCATATCTTTTTCCCAACCCGACCTGCTTCGGTGGTTGAAATTCATCGAATCTTTGCGCTAAACGATTTATAACAATTCTCGAAAACAACTTTTAGATATGGCTCAGAAGCGAAATTTATAATTCTTCAATAAAGTCTTCGCTCTTCTTGAAGAAGAGAACGACGACGCTTCTGCCCCATGCTTTAGCTCTCCCAGTAAAAAGGGCATAGTTAAACTCGCGCGCGTTTGTGTGACGCGTTTGTTTTAACCGATTCGGTCGGGGTGCCTTACATAAGTAATCTACGACCAGTACCCCAAGTGTGAGTTTTTTTCGTTAACTACTGTAGTTGCGTCACGACAAAAATGTATGAAAATTTAGGCTGCGTCTCTAGGCGCACCGTTCAATTAACGCGCGAATATTAGTTAGTGAACGGTGCGCCTAGAGACGCAGCCTAAATTTTCATACATTTTTGTCGTGACGCAACTACAGTAGTTAACGAAAAAAACTCACACTTGGGGTACTGGTCGAAACTACCGCTCGTCAGCCACCGCCGACAGCCGAGTCGTCATAATTCTAACTTTACCTAACCGATCTGTCGGAGTAGGTTGCAGTCCGTTAAAATGAGGATAAATTAGTTTAGTTAGCATCCCCCGCCGAGTGATTGGATACGCGTAGGCGCGTGTCTTAAAGCGTTCTTGCGTTCGAATATTACATGGCAAACCATTACTTAAAAAATTCGAATACCTTAGCTCTTACTATTAGAACAGTAAAATGAGGCGAATACTCGAATATTTGAATTGCATGGACAACCACTACATAATGATAGGGTTATTCAAGTATTTGACCACTGTGACTACAATATTATTCCTTGAATTTGACGTTCAATTCTGCCTTTCCCAACTATGTTGGGAGCAGATTTAGCGGCTAACGCTAAGCGTATTTTGCGTCGCGTATCTCGCGCAGTACATGGCGCAAGATACGCTAAGTGTGTTTTGGCCCTTACATGCTCTCCTAGGCACGGGTTCCTTGAAGTTGAAGATTGCTCATTGTAATCTAATTTTTATATTTTAAAATGTTTCTTATTATTTTGGAATAAACGTGTTTGATCAAATGCTATCTGTTTAATTTGTACTCACCTTTGTTATACCCCAGTCCTCTAAATATAGAAGAGTGATTGAGTAAGTAGATACCTATGCATATAGCAAATTCCAGTGGTATGTAACCCGCACATAAGCAACATCAAAATGTGAGCTTAAGTGTTACGTCACACGTCTTCTAAGCATAAGCACAACACTTCGGGGACACAGGCCTCCTCTCTAGAAAGAGGGGATTGGGCTGTAATACACTGCGCAGCCCCAATGTGGATTGATGGATGACACATGTATTCGATTTTTTGGATCTTGGACATGCCGTTTTCCTTTACAGTTTTAAGAGCAGTGACAAAACAAATTACACAGTGCGTGCCTGCCTGGGCTCGAACCCGCGACCTACAACTCGGTAAATTCAAATTCAACGTTTTTTTTTCTTCTAATAAGCAGAGTACATGCATTTAGGAAATGTCTCGACAATTTAGTTGCACGGTTCCAAAAAGTAAGTCCTATGGAGATGAGCCGACAAGAAACTCCATGGTAACCGTGGCGCTGGCGCCGTTACTTCTGGACCACCACTGCTCCAGTCTGCTAAGCGTTAAAACGATAGTCAACTACGATACGCCGTTGGTCAATTATCATCATTCACGTCGTGTGCATTCTTAGTTCTATTGTAAACTGTATTTAGTTTGAGTGGTTCTTTAGTTAAATTAATTACGTATTTTATGAAAGGAATTTTTACATTTTGAAAGGCGTTTTTGAATAGTCACGTCGCTGCAAAAACGTTTCAAATTCGAAAGTCATTAATTATTCAATTTTAAGGAAATAAATATTTAATGTATCGATACCGTCCCTAGATTATTCTGCCTCATCTCTAATCATACATATAAATGCATTCAGGATCTTCAACTCATATAAGCTTCATTTCGTTTGACGTGTACACTCATGACAGCAAGTTCGTCTCTTTTTCCCTCGGATCAATTCTCATTAGAGTGAAGAGATGAACTAGAGCAAATTTTTCATTTTAAAAATGTTCCATCTAGTTACATACTTGATCTTAGGTATTTACAATCCGACTTCTCCACAACCACGTATCACGCAATGACATATTGTTGTATTGTCAAATTGAAAAATATTGAAATTACGAATGTGATACGCAATTCGGATACCTACTGATATTTCTATGACCTACTAATTAATACCGTGCAAGCGTATTACATAGTCGAATAAAAAATCACTATAGTGCACAAAATAAGGGGTTTGTTTCAAACAATTAGTAGTTTAAACAGAAAATCCTAATTCGAATACCTCGTTGGTCTAGTGGTCGCAAGCGCGACTGCTGAACTTGAGGTCCTGAGTTGAATCCCAAGGTCGGGTAAAGTGTTATTGGCTTTTTACCTGTGGATTTCGCAGTAGCAGCCTGGATGATGACCACAGATCGAAATAGGTAGAGTATATTCACCTAAACTTCGAGGAAGGAAGTAACATAGAGTGGTAATACCTCCTCTAAAATTCCGGTAAATTATAATGACGTTTTAATCCCGGGATTTAAAAATCACGAATTATTTATTGGACTTTAGTTTAGTTACAAATTAAATATTTGAAGAATCATATATTATAACATTTTTTAGGGTTCCGTACTAAAAGTTTTAAATTAAAGAGATTTGTTCTACATATTATTACCATTGTTTTACATTTTACGGAACCCTAAAAAATGTGATATGATTTTTTAAATCAATCATTTCTAACTATAAATAGAGTCCAATAAATAATCCGCAATTTTTAAATCCCGGGATTAAAACGTCATTATAATTATTACGGGATTTTAGAGGAGGTATTATCCACTCTATGTTACTTCCTTCCTCGAAGTTTAGGTAAATATACTCTACCTATTCCGATTTCAGATGATGACAATAGGCACGCCCGCTATTACATGGGACTTAAACGTAACGGCGAAATGAGGGTATACTATACACCTCTGTCCAGCCCGTCGGAGATTACAGGCGTGAAGTTGTGTTATGTTACTAATTCAAGTGTTGTAGACACAATAATAAATTATCACAACACCCGAGACCATAACTCGTTTATCTCAATGAGTCTGTGCGTAATAAAAATTCAAAAATAATATCAGAAGATAACAAAAAAACCAGCCAAGTGCGAGTCGGACTCGCGCACGAAGGGTTCCGTACCATAATCCATAAAAACGGCAAAATAATCATGTCTGTTGTTGGGAGCCCCCCTTAAATATTTATTTTATTCTGTTTTTAGTATTTGTTGTTATAGCGGCAACAGAAATACATCACCTGTGAAAATTTCAACTGTCTAACTATCACGATATACACTATACACTATATACACTATACAAGAAGTAGACAGCACTAAATTCCTCGGACTTAATTTTGATAAAAGACTAAACTGGAAAGCTCATATTGAACATATCAGTAAAAGAATTAGCAAATCATCGTATGCTCTATATAAACTAGCGCCGATAGTGAACATAGATACTCTTTTGACAGCCTATCACGGTCTAGTTGCATCCATTCTAAGATATGGAATTATTTTTTGGGGAAATTCAGTTGACAAGGAGATTGCTTTTAAAAACCAAAAACGCTGTATCCGAGCCATGTTTGGACTACAAGTGACAGACAGCTGCAAACCGATGTTCATAAAAGATAGCATTTTGACCCTCCCAGGTCTATATATTCTTGAAGTAGCTTTATTTGTTAGAAAAAATTTACAATTGTTTCCTCACAAATCGGATGTCATTAAACGCAACAGACGTGACGGCAATAGCCTCTGCTTGCATAAGTCCAGAACTTCACATATGTGGCAAAGTATTTTCTGCATGGCGCCAAAAATTTACAATAAAATACCTAATGCATATAAAACCCTAACAGTTAATTTATTCAAAAAGAAATTTAAGAAATTGCTATGTACAAAAGGGTACTATAGTGTAAATGATTTTTTACTTGATAATTCCATTGTGCCAAATATATAAAATTATTGTGCTAAATTGCGGTATGTAAACTATTATACTTAGGGCTGATTTTTCAATCGTCAGATAACTTTTATTCGATGAATATTTTTGACGTTTTGACAGATTTTCTATATAACATCTGTCAAAGCGTGATATTTATTCCTCAGTTAAAAGTTATCTGACGATTGAAAAATCGGCCCTTACATTAATTTTAAGTAATTTGTACGCCTGATACGGCAGGACATGTTGATACCATTATTCATATTTTAACACCACATGTAAAAATGTAACACATGTTTCATACAAATAAATGCATCTTTATCTTTATCACGATTCATGAGATAACAGCCTGGTAACAGACGGACAGACAGACAGGCGGACAGACGGCCAGACGGACAGACGGACAGACAGACAGACGGACAGCGGAGCCTTAGTAATAGGGTCCCGTTTTACCCTTTGGGCACGGAACCCTAAAAAAAGATAAAATTTTCTGTTATATATTAAACATGACAGACTGACAATCGAATTTTCTAGATAACGCTTTAACCCGTATACTGAACATTATATGGATTCTTGTTATAATTTTGCTTTACAATTTCATATCTATCTACATTTGGAATGTTAATTTAGCATACACAATGGGCTACAAAGGATAATGTCAATGATACAAGGTATAAAAATTAATAGCTTGTATCTCGTAAACCGTAAATCTGTTGAACTGGACCTGACATTAAAAAACGTGCGTAAATCGATCGTTTGTCATTTTGTATAATTTGCGAAATGATAAGCAAAAACGACATAAAGAGAAAAGTTACTATAATTGCGACATGTATAGATATAGATTAGCGTAAAATTATGTGTTGTCATAAATGCTTTGGCAAACATCTAGATCCTATCAGAATGGTCTGAATATACATTTTAGCGATTTAAAGAAAAAGCACCATGTTCCACTTGCTGGGGTGTCCAAAGTGTCCGTACACCTGCACATTTGAGAACATAAAGAATACCACCGCTGCAGCGATTGGCGTAGTCCAAGTGGGCCCAAATAATAGAAGTAATAAATATCATCGATTTGAAAAGAAGAAGAACAAAGAAAATGTTTATAATTTTATTATTCTTCTCTAGTGTCTATACACCGTATCCCAAAATTCAACGATAAGCGGGCACCAGAGGGTGGCCCTGCTCATGACAAATCGAGAAAAAAAAGATAGTTTTTTTTTTTTAAATTACGAACATTGACTAAAATATAATATATTTGATTAATTTTTACAAATTCAAAAACTACTTACAGGCATTCTGGGACTTTTAAGGGTTGTGGATAGCAGTGCTACTTAGGTTGCCGATACAAAAAAACAGCAGAAATATTTGAAAAATTTTCGAAGGATTTCAATTTCTTTAAAGGAATATCAAAAAAAAAGTCGAGTTTCATGAGCAGGCATCCTCTGGTGGTCGATCATCGTTGAATTTTGGGACACGGTGTATACTAGAATAGCTCTGATGAAAAGATTAGCCAGTCAGCGAGTTTGACAGCGGGACTGACTACCCTGGATGCTCCGGACTTACTTGAGCATCGTCACTAGAATAGGTTTTTTTAATATACCCCATATTTAAGTTATGTTTACTGTTCATATTGAGCAGTGGACATGAGGAACTTAATATTAAATGTGGTTAGTTTTTGGTGAGTTCAGCTTATACTTTTGTAACATCAATAGCTATTTAAACCAATCAATAAAGACGATTTAAGTAAGTTAAGTATAAATATTTCATTTTTCTGTAAGTTTAACCAAATCAAGTTAATTATATATGTCGGAGGAGTGAAGTAAACGGCTTGTTTACGTACTAGTGGCGCCATCTATTGGTGTTTGAGATACTCTAGTCGATTAATCAAATCGATAACAGCTGTCATTGAGTCAGTAGTTCTAGCCAAGGTTGTCAAATGAACTGTCACGTGTGACGTTTGACATCTGTCAGATGTCGAGGTGAGACTAGTGTGCTAGTGACACGACACATTTGACATCGAGAGCTCGATCGCGCCGGGTGTGCGCACTGATTCTAACCAACCACGTGCAACATGGCGGACACCGATGATATTTCGGATAAATCCTTCTGCATCTCCGACATATACATTTTGTTCTCCCATCTTTAAACTTCGCATTCCATCATTTACTTTCTTTCTTAGTATATGACATCATTTAAATTCGCTAAGTTCCTCACAGTTTTCACAAACTTGGCAAGGTCTTCACGTATATTTGACTCGTATATAAAAACCTTCTCCAACAAGGCTCCAAACTGTCTGACTCGTGCGTCGAGGAACTCCTGAGTGCCACTTCGGGCGACGCAAGGGCCATTTTGTTGGTCTCAAACACGCGCCAAATAATGTTTTCACATATTTTCCTCGTTTGTTTTACAATATACTGGGACTGAGTTGTTGCATATGGATTAAGATTTCAGTTGAAATAATTTGTACGTTTTGTTAGTGAATATACACTATGTAGTTTCGTAATTAGCTCAGAATTATCTTCGAGTCCCTACGAGCTTTTGCTCTTTTATAATTCTGGGCTAATTAAATGAGATCACATCAAAGTCTATTTTCATTTATTTATAATTTAATTTGAATATTTAAATCAATTACAGGTACAAAATAGGTATTTATTTATTTACTTTAATTAGAACGGCCACACGCTACTTACACTAATTAAGACGCAACTAGTACACATACTCCAGGCATACTGATAAAATCTTTTTTCATTCATCAGGAAAAATATCACAATTTGTATTAGTCTCTAGGAGTGTGCTGAGAGAATGAGGTACAGGAGAGTTTACCCACGCTAGCATTTAATAAGCAGGCACGGCAAAAAGCCATCTTTAATTGCTTACCTACATAATATCATTTTATGTCATTAAAACAGGGCTCGAAGGATTTGACTCGTGACCTCGTCGCGTAATTAGCTCATTGAGGGCTCCGTTTGGCTCCAAAACTTGTCCAGCGATCCCGAAAAATGCACGTGAGTAAACCGTAACAAATAATAAACATTGAAACAAAGATTCATTGTTTAAATAATTTGGACTACCATAATATACTAGAGTCATTACTTTTACGAGATCTTAGTTCGTACTGGCGCCTCTTGTCGCCAAGAGCTCTAAAGCGAGTAGTAATTAGTCATTCTCGAAAATAAACTACACCGTAACTGTTTTATGGTCACAGTTAAGTCTTATTTTATTATCTTAGCAAGGAGAAAGTCACGATTTGAGTTTAATTTACTAGCACAGTCTTGTGTATCTTGTACGCGTTGGCTTAAACCATACCTTAGGTAAATATATATTAAATCTAAGTAAACAACTTTATGCAGACCTTGTGTTCGCAATCAGTTAATCAAATATGAATATCTAGTTTGTAAACATACTCTAATTATGATATATATGTATTATACAAGTTTTCTGTGGTTGGCCAAATTTTAATCATAGGTACTATTTGGTTTAGCCTTGTAGTCATCGCGATCTTCTTCTATTGTGTCGACACGAGCTATACAAGAATAGATCATGCTGTGGTGAAAAGATTAGCCAGTCAGCAAGGACAGTAGCGAGGCTGACTGCCCAGGGTGCGCCAGACGTACTGAAGTATCGTCACTCGTGGAGGCTCTTTCCATGCACCCCAATCATGTCATTGCGATGACAATCGGTTACATAAGGGTAATTTTATAAATATCGGTAGAGGCATGTAAAGCATTTTAATCTAATAACTCACCAGCTACATTTACTGTATTTGACGATCTCCTTTTTTATTCAATGCTCGCGTTGTAAGACTGTCCTAATTCCGGAAGCTGCGGAACATGCGCTCATTACGAACCTATTAAAAATAAACATTTAACTTGGTCACATTCGACCCTAGTATCACCTGATGGTAAGCGCAGGCAGGGAAAGATGGAGTACACGAATCCAAATAACAGAGATATAGAGGGATTCCTTTATACCCCTCTGGTTCTCACATAAACACGACGGAACACTGAAAACTGCTTGGCTAAGGACTTTAATCTTAATCTCTGACCCGCTGCTCGTGTCTACTGTGTCAGCGAGAAGTAAAGTTCTCTTCAGCGTCGCCGTGAACACTATCGACGCTTCTACGAAGCTCTTGCTTGATAAAGCATCGAAGCGGGCTGATGATGATGGTTTTGTGACGGTGCAAAGGGGGAAACGCCGGCAGAGGACCCTCAAGAACCGCTGCGGCACGGCTCCTGTAGAACCAACTTAATTATACGTGCCGCGAACACTCCGGTGTACGTCTCCCGCCTACACTACACCACTAAGGCGGAGGACATCGAGGAGTATGTGCGCCAAAGGACCAAGAACACGGCGAGAGTGCAGCTGCTGGAATCACGCCGCAATGTCAACTTCAGGGTATTCGTGGTGCGAGTAGCAATTTGTCTTCTGCACCTCGTCATAGAAGAGAACTTTTGGCCGCAAGGAGTGGTGTTCCGTCGCTTCCGCGGACAAGTGCCACACGATCGCAAGTGAAAAGTGTTTCTACTAACATGGGCTTAAGTTTTATTACTAACATAAACTGTATTATTTAACATATATGTTAGTTTGTAACGTATATATCTATGGGCCATAGTAGCCTGAAAATAAAGAGTTATTATAATTATTATTTAATGTGAGGGTAGTAGCCAGCCGTATGGATCCTGCCACCAAGCGTGCTAGGTTAACACGCGTCTAATCTCAGCATGCGGTAAAGAAGTTTTATATTCTAGCACGTCCCCACACGGAATAAAAACAAACGAGCTAATACTAGAACTATTATAGGTATTACAATAGAAAAATAATTATACAATTAATAACCGATTATAACCAAACTGTGCAAATGCTACTCTAAGTATATTCATAATACAAATCCTCGGATTTTCCGTAGCTTTGTGCACTCGTGAGATAATAGCAAAACCATGTTTTCAAATTTAATTTATACAAAACTATAATCCTACATCCGTCCGGTTGTATATTATTTTCGTATTTGTTTCAGTGTTAATCTCTTAAACGGATTAGTACCATTTCAATAATTGAAAACAGGTAGCAAGAGGGGTATTACCAAATTGGATTACAATAGATGCAGATAATAGTATTATAAATGTAGAATTATATTCCTATTTGATGGTTTTGGTTATGACTGTAAGCTCTCTAACAAGTTATCATTCTAAAGTTTTCATTTAAATTACGTAATGGATTAATATACTGTAAAGTGGAATTTAAATAGGACTTTAGAAACTACGAAGTTAACTGAGAATTTTAAACGTTGGGTGTTGAATAAATGTTTTCATGTTGAAAATAAATTAAAACTTATAATATAGCAAAATGTCCCACAAAATCGTCAGGTGTGGCTAGCCGCCCGTATTTTCACGAATAAAGTAAATGATATTTATTTTTATGAATAATAATTAATTTCTATTTGACAGTAAAAACCGACTTCAAAAAGACTACAACAATTAAAATAATTACCTACCATATTTTAAAATTAACACTTTTAGAGGTTGGTGCCTTCGATTTGGTTCAGCGTGGATTGGCAACGACTTTGGAAATATCTCCTTGCAGCTTTCTTTAGTCGGCTTTAACTTTTATATTTTGATATACCTACTTAATACTTCTCACTGCCAAAAAATACAATTTCAATAGTGTACGTGAACCACTATAACTAGGACATCGTTTATCTAGGTAATTCATTTTTAACCGACTTCAAAAAGAAGGAGGTTCTCAATTCGTCTGAATGTTTTTTTTTGTTACGCGATTTCTGCGCCAATTATGAATGGATTTTGATGATTCTTTTTTTGTTTCGTAGGCCATAATTAAAAGGTAGTCCCATAAAAAAATATAGAAATTGATTCAGCGCTTTTTGAACAAATCAACAAAAACAAAAAATATTATATTTAGATGACGTTTTGGTTTGTGGTTTCCTTCAAAAAAAGTTTTGATGAGAACTTTCAATCTCTATTTTAACTGTCATCACAGAAACATTAGGAGGTAAGGAGCCGTCATGATAATTAGGCATTATATTAATACCTATTCTTAAAAAAAAACTACCTAGTTGTTGGGAAAATTACGCAACCGTGTCCCTTAAATTTGTAGTCTTAAACCGTGTCATTTATGGCACTAAAACCTATTAAATAAACAACTTTAAATAAAAGTAAAAACCGACTTCAAAAAAAACTAAAATGAGTAAAATAATTACCATGATATAAAATTAACAGTTTCAGAAGTCGGTGCAGTTCTACACAGAAACAAATAAAAGCCACTGACTTCTGAAACTGCTTGAGGACTTGGGTTTCGATCGCCAGGTCGGGCAAGGTGTTATTGTATTTTTCCGTGTAGAATTTTTCAGTAGCAGCCCGGTATTGTAAAAGACCTAACAACGTAATCGTTCAGGGGCGATTCTATCATTACAGCTAATATCGGTATGTTAGGATTGCGAGCAAGGTAAATGTAGTAAATAAAACCAACATATAATACTTTACACAATTATTACAAGATCATAAAATAAGGACAAGCTAGACAGATATAAAAGGTCAGACTTCTTCATTTGATCTACACAGAATGCTCCGCTTCGTCGAATGACCACCGCCTTTATAACATCGGGTAGGTTGATCCATATCGACGACTACCGTCCTTTATCAACATTGCCCAATGCTACCCGCTACTGATAACAGTATTTAGATTTGTACCCGGTTGATGGCCATAGGCTCGCCCCATATTACATGGTACTTAAACATATCGGCGAAATGAGGGTGTGCTATACACCTCTGCCCAATCCTTCGGGGAATACACGCTTGTTATGTTTTGTATATGTTACAGGAAATGTATTAAACCTAGAAGATGTAGGTATATAATTCCTAGGAAATGTATACAATGCCGAGCCAATTTAGGAAATGTGTAAAATAATTTGTCAAAGGTTCTTTGGTACATACATTTCCTTGGAAATGTATATATTACCTAGGCATTGAATGCAATTCCTAAATGGTACTAGGAAATGTATGAAAATTAACATTTTATCTGTAATTTGGGGCACCCCGACATTGATAGGTTAGGTTCGAAGGGGATGACGGGGGCTAGAGTGAGTGAGCGAAGTGAGCAAACAAAGCCCCCGTCATCTCCTTTGTTTTAGGTTACTTTAAACCCTGCAGACAGAAATAGGAGCCCCGCACCGCGGGGCTCCATCAATTCTACTGTGGTAACCCAAACAACCTTACAAACATCAGCGGAGGCACTCCCTTTTTATAAATGCTTACGCTGTGTTTAATCCGAATAAACAAGTCACAATATGAAACATAAAATTCTTTTAACACATTTCCGATTGCTGTTTAGGAAATGTATTGAATTTCTAGGAAATGTGTGTAAATAAATTTATTTCACACATTTCCTGTCGATTTTAGGTATTATATACATTTCCTAGGAATCCAATACAATGGCGGATTACATACATTTCCGTTAACACATAATATATATGTAGGAATGTACTTAGTCCAAAGTAAAGTTACTATATCGAACATCACTTAGATGATGCTGCGCTTTTTGTAGTTTGATAGTTTTATTGTAGTTTGGTCTAACCCGGCGAGAGATTGAGTGATGTCATTATCCATCTAAGTACATCATTTCATCACGAGTTTCACTTCGGCGGTGTATATCATGAAGCTGATGTAATATTACAAACATAATACGTACATGTCATCGAAAAGTTTGAGGAAACAAGCCCGGATCCGAACTCTGAGGCGTGACCTTAACCCTTAACAACCCTTCAAGGCTTCATATACAGGAATTCATAAGGAAAAAATGTTTTCCTTATACTAATAATATAATCCAGTGGGTGTAAAAGGGTTAAAAGGGAGACAACAGACAATAAATAAAACAAATGTGACATCATTAGAAGAAGAAACAGAAAAAAACTTAAAAAAGAACACTATTTGTTTAGGCTGTAGGCTAGGTAGGTCTGCAGAACAAGCTTTTTCAAACATACGAAAAATACTAAGTTTGTCATCATTAAAACAACACGCCTAGAGTGTTCAAAGCTCAGATTTTAGAATTTTAGCAATGCGAAATAGAGGTTTTTTTGAATAAGACATATGGTAACCACGTACTTTAAAAAAAAAACGAAGTACTGTACAAAATAGTAGTAGTTTCATAAAGTCTGTTTACGAAAAATTAATTAAAAACACCCAATATTTTTAACAGTAACAAGGCGCTGGGCTAAAACAAAAAAAAACTCAAATGATTGGAGTGAAGCCTTGAATTTTTCAAACCGGTTGAGATTATATTCTAACATAATATAAAATTACGCCTGTATTCTTCATAGGGTTGCAGAGGTGTATAGCACCCCCTCACTTGGCCCTCATTTGGCATGTGGTAGGTATTTAGCACAGACTGGAAGGCACACAATGTAAAATAAAGCATAAAAAAAGAAATTAGCAGGAAAGTGTGCCTCACGGCTGCGCCAAAAAGACCCAGTTCAGCAAAAAATGGCATTAGCCGGCCTTAAATCCAAACTTCGGGCTACTACTGAGAAATTTCTAACGGAAAAACTCAATAACGCTGCCCAACCTGGGGATCGAACCCAGGACATCACGCTCGACAGTCGCATTTGCGACTAGACCAAAAATGCAGTCAATTAAGAAAATTAAGAAAAACAAGACAAAAGATTTTTAACATTCTAATAAATGATTGAATTCACACCATTCATTTCTAAAACTGGCTATCCTTCCCTCTAGCCGAATTTTCTCGAAACAGTATTAAAACGTAACAGCAGGTTCATCTCCAATTAGTTTGCAAAACACGGCAGTCAGTCCTGCAGTTTGTTTGTTAGTACAATATAACAACCAGTTGCTAGTTGTTAATATTGAACTAATTGTTTTGTAAATAACGAAACAATCGTTAAAGGAAAATATACTTTAATAATTATGTTCCAGTGCTTCGATATTTCCATTCGGTTCAAAAAGAGCTCAGAACAAAACTAAAACGAACACGAAAATCAGTTTTATTTTGTTTTTACGCATGAAACTGTAACGAGACGATATTAACTCGACGCGTAGAGTCCGCGAGGCCTAAGCTGAGCTTTGCATTTGTGTGAGTGCACATAGAATCGATTGCCAAAAAGCAGTATAAACCGGTTTAAACCAAGCAAAGGTCGCGTCTGCATTCATTCTCACGCAAATGCAAAGCTCAGCTTAGGCCTCGCGGACTGTAACAAAACTTAGAGCATCGATATGGGAAGAAGACACAATTAGAACCAACTGACCTTCACAAACTTAAACCTTAGACGAGAAGCGCCGATTAATTCAGATTTTCAATTTCAGAATTTATCATAACATATTTAATAAAGTACTTTGCTCAATATTTACTCAGTCATTCCCTGCGATACTTAATTAGTTTTACGTTTTTAGCAACAATTATTACCTTTACGTACCAATGATAGTGTAGAATTGTTGCGACTTACTACTTCTTAATTAAAAGAAAGAACACTGAGAACTTGCTTTTTATAAAATGTTTTTTTTGGGTAGCTTTTTATCTGGAGAAAGTTTACCTATATTTTTTTATAAAATGACGGACCATTAGGGTCTACAGTCTCAATTTTATTTGCGCAAATTCTAATATGCACAAGTAAGCATATTTACGTTAAGACGGCAAAACATTTGCGCAAATGGTACGATTGTTATTACCGACCATACGGTTTACGCATACAAGTCGCTGCGTGTAGTTAGACCATTACAGAGCAGATACCGGGATATACTGCGTATTAATTATGCAATATGTCCGGTTATGGAGTAGCGATATTCTAGGTACTTATACAACAACTATTCTAGTACACAAATACACTACACACTAGGGTCCAATCCACTTCCCCGCTATTTGGCAGCCATTTTGCTTTCTTGTTGAGATATTATTTATCTTAAAGTTATGAAAATGTGAATCCATTGTATCGTAATGTAAACGATAGACAGTATTGTTGCCCTCCGATAAAACCTACTTTATCTTAGTAGGACCAAAACTTTGAGAGATATGACTTTTTTTGTAAACACGTACAGAATATCTCAACAAAGAAATTGAAGTGGATTGGATCCTAGTGTATAGTGTATTTGTGTACTAGAATAGTTCTTATATAAGTATAAGTATCTAGAATATCGCTAGTCCATGACCGGACACACTGTATTTTCATGATGCGAAAGTTTGCAAAAAAATCGGTTCCCACATGTACTTATCCAATTTGCTTGAAAACCATAAAACTAAAACACTTAAATTAGTAGTTACAAAAAAAGTTGTGGTCATAATTTTTTTGGTTATAAATGAATCATGAAATAAATTATGACACTGTTGTGAAGTTAATTAATGTAATGCAAGTCTATGAATATATTGTGGCGTCAGTAATAATTACACGGAAATATTCCCGAAAACACAGCAAAACATTGTATTTTATTGGAAACGCCGCCAATTATGATCGGTTACTAATTGATTTCTTTATTTCGTGTGATAGGTACTAATACAAAACTTTTCAAATACATACATTATTGAAATTTTCCGTCAAAGACCACTCCTGAATAATAAATCGGATATTTAATACTTTCTTAAATATCTATACATCGTACGCCCGAGGTACTCGAAAGATTTTAACCACGCCTTTCTGATGGAACTGTGGCGGCATTTATCTCGCCACATGCGAACTATCCTACATCGCGCAGTCAAGATTTAACACGCAGATAGTATATATACAACTTCCCAACATCAACCGTTGGGCAGTAGCCCGCCAGGCACAAGACTCCGCCCGGTTGGAGGATCCTCCCTTTGGTTGGAGGAACACCACACCTAGTTCCTCCACAGTACTATGAGTCAATAATGTTATATCAACATATTATTTTGTATCAATAAGCTTTAGTTGGTGGCAATTAACTTTCTGGTGTACCTGTAAACAATACCGCAGTTTTTTTTTTCTATTTTTCTGCTATATGTGGTCCTTGGGGACCCCTTCTACGTAACCGGGCAGTTATTGGCGAGACCTGAAGGGTCTACAGCCAACGGGTGGGAAGTAAAATACTTAACTACTTGTACTACACTAACATCATGAGTACCTGCACAACAGCACTAAGGGCGAACCCTAGTGGGACTCGGACCTCGGCTTAGGGCGTTGTTGATGACATGACAGCTTGATGAGGGCTGAATTATCCGTGTGAAATACCTTAGGTTGAACTGGCAACGTTTATAAATTATCGTGTGAGTGGATAAGAAACTTCTCATTTCACGAACCTCCCCGACAAAACACGACGTACGGCGATCGGGGTATGGTATGACCAAGGTATGATTAAAGTCACAACACCGCGTTCATAGGCCTTGTTATCCTAGAGATTTTTCTACTTGTCAATTTCCGTAAATAACGAATATCTTGAAAATTGAGCTTTATTCAACAAACTATATCCTAGACTTTCTTCTCCAATTAGTCATCGAAATAGATGAATGAAATCTTTTGGGTACTTCGGGCCCACGTTGTATAACTACGCAGTATGAAACAAAGTCGCTTCCCACTGTCTGGACGCTTAGATCTTTTAAACTACGCAACGGTTTTTGATGCGGTTTTCATCAATACACAGAATGATTCAAGAGTCAGATATATTATGTATGTAGGTTATACATGCATACGTGATAAACGACAAAAACGCGGAGACTTCGACGAGTAATGCGAACATAAATGTAGGGAACAGCTGATTTATTTTTCGCGATTACTCATTTCGTCTTAAAGTAAAATTTGCTCATAATGATGAGTACGATGACCCCTTAAGAGATCGTTAATGTCTCACCAGTCATTCTGTATATACCATTACTGAATTTATGCGGTGTAACCAGGTGGATATATTTTTTTCCGACTGTACTAAGCTAGGTAACTGCCTATTGTAATACACATGCGATTTGTTGACATAAGAAAACCCATTACCGGAGCGGCACCTCAGATTTACGACTGTTTGCTACTGGGGAACTCTCCAAACTTATATGTTTTTCCTTTATACGAACGTGAATTCGGGTTTTTAATTAAGGATTGCTGTCGCGTTTTATGTACACACTTGGGACTCGTAACACACTTCATTTACGAGTTTTCGTCGTTTTTTTTTCGTGCGTATGTAATTTGTTAGATTTGAAATCCGTGTAAGGAATAAGTAATCATGAGTAATGGGTCTGACCCTTATTCTTCTTCATTTTATGATATTTCATATTAGCGAAATGAAAATTATTTTTCTTCCTATTCAGTTTAACTTTTCTGCTATTATTTCAGTAATAGAAAAAACGAATATTAACGAACCACGCATTTAAAAAGAAGAGAAATAAAAATGCCTTGAGTATTTCTACTGAAATGCTGACGTAAAATCTGAGGATAGTTCGGAAATACAGTCTGAAATGTAAAAATAAAATAAAGCAACAACTGAAAACTCACTAATTGGTAATTTTTGTGTTTTATTTTTAAGTTTCCTGCAATTTGGATTGTGATTACGTATTTTTAACTGAATCCGAACAGGAAGAGGTACTCAATTCGATGAGATTTTTTTTATTTATTTACTTCGATTTCTCCGAAATTTGCAAACCGATTTGAGTAATTATTTCTTAAGTGGTGCAGAATACTCTCAAATTGGTCTCTTATGAATTTCAATATGTTTGGTTGAGTAGTTTTTTATACAATATTATTAGTAGTTTGCAAATTAATTATCGAAATAATAAACGACGTTCTAGTTGTAGTTGGGGTCCACGAATTTATATAGGGTGACTGGTAATTAGTGACCGATCCTTTAACACATGCTTGTACTCACGATAACAAACAACTTTCCTAAAGAAACATTATTTTTATTTATTTTTTTCATTTAAAATGTGTTAGTAAACCGTTACGGAATGGACGCGTCTCGTTATATGGAAATACTATTGTTTTGTTTTATAAATACTGTTTCTTTGGGAAAGTTGTTTGTTATCATGAGTACAATCATGTGTTAAAGTATCGGTCACTAATTACCAGTCACCCTATATAGACTATTTTAATTGAAATGTAACTCATTTAAAAGTTGATGTGATCCGACCGATTTCGGCCATGGCGATTGCTTCAGCTCCGCTGTAGTTGTCGTTCGAGAGCTCGCATGTGGCTTATGTAACCAATCTTCTTTTTGAAGATCCTCGCACATTGCGGGCACGTGAGCACACCATCTATGTAATTATAGTTAATTGCCGCAGGTGGTCGGGCTTGCAACTGGTCACGCTTAGCATCAAGCTCAAGGCGTCGCTGTAATTCAAAATCATGAACTTTGGTTTTAACCAATTTAAAATTATTAAATAAAAACATAAAAAAAATTAGAACCGACTGAAAAGAAAACCGATACGAGTAAAATGATTACTTATTACCATGTTATAAAATTTACATTTCCATAAGTCTGGTGCATTTACATTTTTTAGCGTGTATTAGCACTGACTTCCAGATCAAGCTTCCTTTGAAAAATAGTTTTTTTTCTTCTATATACTTTTTTCCTACACACCCTTTTTTGTCAAAAAAAGTAGGCAGTCTCGTTAGAAAAAGCGTGACGCCAACAACGCCACCACTAATTCAGTGGGTTCAAAATGATGTGGTAGATTTCTACTTTTCACTTTGAATTCTGGTAAAAGCCCGTGCAAAATGAGCATGACATTAAAACTTATGAAGGACATGCCCCGTCCAATAATGTAGCAAATATGTCAGCTTTGATCTTTATCTGTCGAACAGCGGTCCAAGAACCATAATAAATCGAACGTTGCGTGTTACCATAATATAAAATGTAACACCTCCTGAGACATTTATTTTCGTTAGTAACACTTCTTATTAGTGAAGATAG
Source organism: Amphipyra tragopoginis (assembly GCA_905220435.1). Lineage (NCBI taxonomy): Eukaryota > Metazoa > Arthropoda > Insecta > Lepidoptera > Noctuidae > Amphipyra > Amphipyra tragopoginis. The sequence goes on from HG991997.1 coordinate 17,862,988, forward strand.
AAGGTAGACACGCCAACTAATAAAATGTTAATAGGGAAATGTGTTTTCTTGATAAATAAACAGAACTTTGTTTATTGTCAGTGATAAAAACCATTTATTGTTAACGCATTGTTAGTTTGTTAGGCACGACCGAATTTGATTCGCTTTTGATATTTTTGTTTTGTTTGCAGATTTTTTTACGTTTTGCTCTGTAATAATAATGTTTGTTTAAAGCCCCGTATTCATTGTAAACATTTGTTGCACAACAGTTGCTCAAAACCAAAGTGTCTCAACATCAACATGTTTTCGCTCGCCGAGCGGCAACTCTTCAACATGGCGTGATCAACTCTGCAACACAAATGTTGACTGCAACATGTTGACATCAACTTAGCAACATGTTTATGCAACCGTGTTTATAAACAAATGTTTTTTGAGCTCTAATCAACAACCGTCAACATGACGCAACTTAAAATGATAATACAAGAAGTAAAACTCTGTTTAATGCCCACAGACGGAGGATTTGTGTATATATATTGACAGACGAAAGCAATGCAAGGGTCGCGCCATACTCGTGCCAATCGCAAACGACCGCAAGTCGTGCGAGTTGTTTGCGCATCATTCTCCATACATAGGCAGTTTCTCCACGGATGCTTTTTGTATTTAAACCTTATCAGATGGTTAAGATACTATTACTAAAAATATAGGAAGACAAAAAAAAACTAATTTTTAGTCTAGGGTTCCGTGTTCATCAAGAAACCGTTATAGTTTCTTCATGTCCGTCTGTCTGTCTGTCTGCCTGTCCTTCTATATCCGTAAAGTGGGGATGTTTTTCACGTCTACCCCATTGTGTGGGGTGTTGTTGGATAGGTCTTTCAAAAATATTGCGGGTTTGTGAATACAATTTTTCGATTAAGGGGTCCGTTTCTGAATTATTAAGCTTTAAAGTGCTAATTTTTGTTAGAGGTTAGAGTCAAGTACCTCCCCCCACTGCCAGCTAAACGGTTAGTTTTGGCTAAGTGAAAAAATTCACGGTAGTAGTATACACAACGATGTTAAAAGGAAAACTATCACAGCTAAGTAGGCTTTACAAGTTTACGAGTAATGGCCGACCAACTTATAAAATTTACTCGGAAAAGTAAAAATTTCGTGCAAATTCTGTTGAAAAGTTACTAAGCCCTATTCATAGTCCGCATTATTGTGCAACTACGGAACCCTATTACTGTGCGTGGCCCGACACGCACTTGGCTCGTTTTTGTTTTTCTTCTCGGCTTCTTTAGATCTTCCTTCCGAACCGTTTCTACGTAATCGAGCAGTTATTGGCGAGACATGAAGGGCCTTATTACAAAAGATGGTTTAAACCAAGACTAAGGTAAACCCAGGTTTAAAATATATCCATCACTTTCTTATGTCATATATCAAAAAGAGACGGGGCTATTTTTAAACCTAGGTTTTTCTTAGACCATCTTTTGTAATAAGGGGGGAAGGGTCTCCAACCATGTAATAAAATTCCGTGCTGGGTTAATTTATACCAGTATTAAATCATGCGTTCCTTGCGAAGTATGTGCGGTGTAACTTTGAATGATAGATTGAAGGATGATGTGGTAAGACAAAGTTGCGGTTTAAAAGATGATGTAGTAACAAAAATTTAAAGGAGCATGCTTCGGTGGTTTGGGCATGTTGAAAGATTGAGTGAACGACGATTAACAAAAGGAATTTATAAGGCGAATTTCAGTGGAAAGGCCAGTAGAGGACGCCCTAAAAGGACATACATTGATGTTATTGGTGATGTTCTTCAAAAAGAATAGGTGCGTAGTACTTTCAACCGGCGTGCGTGTATGACAAGATGTATGACCGTGGACGAAGCGAAAGGAGTATGTAAGGATCATAGCATGTGGTGTTCTACAGTTTCTGCCTACCCCCATGGGAAAAAGGCGTGACTTTATGTATGTATGTATGTATTAAATCATGTGGTTTAAAGAAATGACGACACGTTTGGTGCAGTGGCTAAGCGATTGGCTTCTGCGCCACGGGTCGTGGGTTCGATTCCCACACGGAACAAAAATTTGTATGGTCTACAGATGGTTGTTTCGGGTCTGGGCGTTTGTTTGTGAGATTTGTTTCTGTAAACGCACCCACGATACAAGAGAAATCTTAGTGTGGGGCAACGTTTTTATAAAAAAAAAAAAAAAAACCCGAATTCGCTTACAAAACAGCCTATATTCACAGGAAAAAAAATAACCCACAAGAAAAAGTATAAGAGAAACAATCATAAACTAAACTCCACAATTGATTTATTAGGAGGCAGGAATATGCACAATTAAGTACATTGTCAGTTTGTATAATATTCAATGTGGATATCAGGTATTGTGTTCAATATAATCATACTGTAATGAACTTAGCTCTCAAAGTGATATGCTGCTTAGAAGCGCGGGAGCATAGTGAATTCAGATTACAGGGATCAATCTAATTACCCGGATGATCTAACTAACAATACCTTGTTAGATATACCTATTACATCCATATTCAGAATTCTATGATGATATATACAAGGTGGTCCGAAACTAAACGTCAAACCGGGAACAAATGATAGGGCAGTTTATGACTGTTCAGTGTCACGCTTAGCGGGTTAAGGGTGGTTTGAGAAGTCAACCCTTAACGAGCATGTGCACATAGAATCAGAATCTAGCAAGAAGCAGTTTAGTAGGCGTGTACTTACTGAATAATAAGGAAAACACTTTTAACCATACATTATACAGCATGTAAGGGTAAACACCGTTATCACTCAAACCATGGGTAGTTGACTTAAATATAAAAACATAGTAAAAAAAAAAAAAAAACGCGCGAGAAATGAGCGGCGCGGCGGCGCTGTGACGCGGCATACACACACTCGCTAACGAGACAGCCGACTGATTGGGGTAGCAAACTATGCGGGGCCGTGCGTCGGGCCACGCGGCGAGTTCCCCGCGCCCCCTCCCGTAGCCTGTTGCCCCCCGCGCATAGGGTGAAATGCTTTTGAGGAAAAATGAAAATTTCATAAAAAAATAAAGTTTGTTATTTTTCATTGATTTTACGTTCTATAAATACAACCAAACCACTTGTTTCAAGGATAACAGTGTTTATCCTCACAGCCTGTATATTTAAATAATTATAACAAAATAAGACTATAGGGCGGATTCCAGGGTCTTCAGGTGTAGGTAGAAACATAACTAGCGGCTGCTGAGGCGCGAAAGAGGACGAAGTTTTTTTTTTCTATTTGAGAGCTGTTGGTCGTCCTAGGGGACGGTTTCTACGTAACCGGGCAGTTATTGGCGAGACTTGAAGGGTCTCCAGCCAAAAGAGGACGAAGTGCAGCGTGCCGGCCCTTTTATGGGTGCACCGCGCCAGTCACCACCACTACCATCGTCACATCAGTTTTTTTAAATGTTTTATTGTTTTTGCGTCAATAAGTTACCATGAAAAAAAAATACCTCATAAAACTGTCTATAAATTTGTTTTTTTAATGTAAGTATTCAGCTTTTTTTTTTCTGTACTTCCTTATGCTGCCCTATCATTAAATGAAACAAATTTTGTTCAGGCTTGACGTGGGGTTTTGGAACAACCTGTATACATATTATTTATACTATCTACAGGACCACCGATAATATCCGACCAGTCTCAAGCATGAATAATGACCGTGAGTAGTAATTGTCAGATATATCTGCTTTTATGTACATTTATGAGCTCACAAAGCTTTTCTGAATTTTCCCACTATACAGGGTGTAAACGCATTCGTATAATTCCTTCAAGCCTCGTGATCTACTGGTGACACAGCCCCTTCAGCAAAACTGTTTTTTTTTTTTTCAAAATCAACAATAAGAAATTCAAGGATTATGTAATGTTTTTTTTTTAAATCATTTTAGCGCCTCATATTATCAAACTGCAAAGAGCGATATCGCACTAGTCGTGCCCGCCAGTTATGTCACCGTGCTTTCATATATTTATGAGTCATCGTAATGTTTTTGTTGCGGACGGCAAGCCTAACTTCAAATAAGACGTAAACAAGGTCATAAAATACGTCACAATGTATAGAACAAGATGACCACTAGCTATAGACAGTGGACCATATAGCCACAGCTAGCTACAGTAAATAGAACAATTTGAGAAAATATAATGGTAAATGAACATTACCGGGGGGTTACACCATACGCTACTTGTGCCACCCTAAATGGTACGTAAGCAGGTGCATCCGCCGGCATTTTGGTCGGCACTCATTCTACGCTCCAGGAACCTATACGAAGAACTGAACCCTGAACCCCTGAAGCCCTGCTGCCCTGAAGCCCTGAAGAAAGAAGAACGTATAGTCGATTCATATTAGAATGAGTGCAAAAGTTTTTAGTGTAAATAACATAAGTTTTGTTTGAATAAATACGGCAAGTGCCTTTCACCAAGTCAATTGTTTTACTGGTTGTCCTCTACAGCCAGTCGTTGTGGTCCTACGAAGCCGGATCGAAGAATCAGTTAAGAAGATTTGAAGATCCAAGAACAGGGTGCCAGGTGCTCAAGATTGTTGCTGTCAGGGGTTCAAGATTGTTCCTGTTGGAGGTGCCGGGCGTACAAGAATTGTTCCTGTGGAGGTGCCGGGCGTACAAGAACTGTTCCTGTGGAGGTGCCGGGCGTACAGAACTGTTCCTGTGGAGGTGCCGGGTGTTTCAAGACTGTCGTCGTTGATACATTCCTATTTCTTTAAGCGGGTGGACCGCGGCTCTGTGTCTCTAACCACCTAACGGTGTCAAACGGTTAGAGGCCAGAGTTAACGCCGATCAAGGCGGTGTGGTATTGTGCGATACCACCGGTTCGTCAAGAACGCCTTTTTCAAGGCGCGAACCGAACCAGTACACTACGCCGGTAAGGTCGTGTGTGGTGTGGGGGCCGGACTGTAGGCACTGCCGAAGGGGCTGGGTATTTCCCACCGGTCCCCGAGCGCCCCACAGTACGCACGATCCTCTGCTGGGTAGATCCTACCTGTCCAATCCTGCACGTATCCATCCCTGGCGGAGCGTATCCCGGTTAACCCCGGACCCTCCAAGAGGACTGATAGGGCTGTTAGGGCTGTTAGGGGGCGTCAAATGCCGAAGATGCCGACCACGAGGAGCCAAGCAGCCGAGGACAAGACAGCAAGAGTGTACGAAGATCCCCCCGCGTCCCCGTCCGCACAAGCATCCGCGTCCGCATCCGTGTCCGCACCGACCGGTACCACGTCGCGCGCGCATACCGAACCGAACCCCCGCGTGCCCGCGTTACCCGCACAGACAAGAATAGACGCCAGCATAGCCGCAATGACGTCACGCGCCGCCGCCGCCGCAGCCGCTGCCGCCGCGCCTGACACAAGAGAAGAGAGGAGATCGAGAGCGCCGTCCGTGCGCTCTCAGAGATCGACTGCCAGCGCTGTTGCCCGAATACGACAAGCAGAATTCGAAGCCCAGGAACGTCTAGCCGAAATTCAAAGGAAGGAGCTGCAATTGGAAGCGGCCCTTATCAAGAAGCGGCTAGCTTTGGACGTAGCCACTATACGGGAGGAGACAGACCGTGAAAGCGTCATCGCCCGTGAGACAATAGAAGTGGACAATCGAATCGCTGATTGGCTGAAGAACGCTCAGTCCAGAGGGGATGAACTACCCCACATGACGCCATATGAAGAGATGTCATCTGCAGTCCGCGCCTCGGCCCTGTGCGAACCACGGGGGGAGCGTACCGAGCGCGCACCGCAGACCGAACGGCATCGCGAAAATGACGACAACAGAGCAAGATATCAGCGCGAGAACGAAGGGCAGCGATCACACCACTCTTTTTATAAATATGCACCGCCGCCGAGGCAAGAACAAAGAGGAGTTACGATCGAGACTCCGAGACGCAGAGATAGATCACCTACGCCGGGACGATCACGAGAGCGAGGAATAGATAGATTAGCCGAGGTGTTAGAACGAATGGTTATTAAACGCCCGCCGCCCAGACAAGCGCAAGAACTGCCCATCTTCAGCGGTGCTCCGAACGAGTGGCTACTATTCCGAGCAGCGATGCGTGACTCAACCAAAATGTATGGCTATACACAAGCCGAGAACCTAGCGCGTCTACGAACATGTGTAAGAGGCGAAGCAAGAGAATTAGTAGCCGCCTTGTTGTATACAGCTGCCGACCCCGCAATCATAATGCAGACACTTGAACAATATTACGGCCGCCCAGAGATTATTATTGATAAAACTTTGAACGATATAAAGAAGTTACAGCGACCCGGACCAACGGCCAGTGAACTAAATACGTTTGCAATACGACTTCAAAACATAGTCAGCGTACTCACTTGTATAGATGAGAAAGGGTACCTACAGAATCCTATGTTGGCTCGTCAAGTGACCGAGAAGTTAAGTCCGCATATTAGAGCGAGATGGTGCGACTACGCAGAAGAGTACGGAAGCAGGAGCGAGCCAGAGATTGTCACTCTGTCTCGCTTCCTCATGAGAGAGGCTGATCGCGCCATACGTTTTTCCTACTCGTCTGCAGCAACCGGAACAAAGGAGCCAACACGTAGTGCGCCAGCAGCTAGACCTAGCTACGGTTCGCCTAAAGGCCTAGAAGGCAGGAAGCGAGGCGCAGCTGCTTACGCTGCAACTGAAAACAATAGCGAGAAGATGTGTCTGTGTTGCGGGGCCGAACACGATACAGTAAAATGTAGAAAGTTGGAAGCGATGACGGTACCACAGAGATGGGAATGGGCAAAGGAAGCACGCGTATGCTTTCGTTGCCTGGGTAGCCGTCATCGTCGGATGAATTGCACTGCCAAGAAGTGTGGTGTAAACGAGTGTCGCCATCCACATCACGTATTGTTGCACGGAACGCAGCAAACCGCGCTAGGAGGCGAACAACAAAAGAATGTAATCACCGCGTCGGCTCACGCCGTAATGTCAACTGGCGCGGTGCTATTGAAAATATGCCCCGTGATAATTCGAGGGCCCGATGGACTGGAAGTGGAGACTCACGCCTTACTCGATGAAGGATCTACGATTACTCTGATCGACGAGGAAATCGCTAGAAAAGTGAACGCGCATGGAACGAAATGCGCGCTGCGATTGCACGGATTAACGGCAACGCGGCAGGAACCAGAGAGTCAGAGCGTGGCATTGGAGATAAGGGGAGCACGATCAAGCTTCCATCCGATACAGGCGCGAACCGTCAAAAGTCTCAACATTACCAGTCAAGCGATCGCAGCTGAGTGTTTGAACTATAAACACCTACAACAGCTACCACGGAACGAGGTCTGCTATGGAGAAGCACGACCGCGCATACTATTAGGCGCAGATCATTGGCACCTAATAGTATCGCGAAAGCTCCTGACCGGAGCAAGGAACGAACCGGCCGCATCACTAACAGAGCTAGGATGGGTAGTGCACGGTACGGTGCCACGAACTATAGTGGCGAAGGAAGACCCAATAGATGGCGCCACAGTGCTACACGTACGTGCGCCTCAGCATAGAGAACGATTAAGAAATGATGAAGAGCTACATGACTTAGTCACGACGCATTTCGCAATAGATGCGCTAGGAATTTCGAGTAAAAATAAACCCGTCAAGGAAGACGAACGCGCCAAGGAAATATTTAATGAAACAGCGCGACTAACCGACGGACGTTACGAAGTTGGTTTGCCATGGCGTACGGACGATACTCGCCTACCGCCTAGCTTTGATATGGCGCTGCGAAGGTTGCGCACCATGGAACGAAAAATGGATCGAGACACGAAGTTTCGTCAAGCATATACGGCGCAAATAGACAACCTGTTACAAAAGGGATACGCCGCTCCAGTCGAACACACAGACGACAGCGCAATAACATGGTACCTGCCACACTTCGCAGTGACTAATCCGAACAAGCCAGGAAAAGTGCGCCTTGTATTCGATGCGGCTGCAATTACAAACGGAAGATGTCTGAACGACGAATTACTTGCCGGACCCGACATGTTAAACACGCTTTACGGTATACTGTTTCGATTCAGAGAAAAGCCGATTGCTATAGCGGCCGACATACGCGAAATGTTCCTCAGAATCAAGATTCGACCCGAGGACAGAGCAGCGCAACAATTTCTGTGGCGTGGTGACGAACGAAAAGGCCCGCCACAGAAATACGTAATGAACTCAATGATATTTGGCGCTCGTAGTTCTCCTTTCCTAGCTCACAGCGTTAGGAACAGAAACGCTGAAAAATGTAAACATGCGCACCCGCGCGCCCTCTATGCAATAACAAAGAACCATTATATGGATGACTGGGTCGACAGTTTCGAGTCAGAAGAGATCGCTGCACTCACGATCGCAGAAGTGCAGCGCATTCACGAGCAAGCCGGCTTTGAACTTGCCGGGTGGAATTCTAATCGACAACACTTGCTCGCGAATATCCTAGAACAAGATAAGGCTAACGCCCCGAAGGAACTAGGTGCGAATGCACACCCGTACGGCAAGACGCTGGGTATGATGTGGTTGCCAGAAACCGATGAACTTGCATTCAACACCGCTATGCCTCGCGTACCGAACGACGTACGTGAAGGCACGAGAACACCAACTAAACGTGAAATGTTGGGAGCAGTAATGTCAATCTTTGACCCGTTGGGCTTGTTAAGCCCTTTCACGATTACGGCAAAGATCACTCTACAGGAGCTATGGCGAAAGAAGATCGGCTGGGACGAGCAACTACCCGCCGAAGAAGCTATCGCGTTTCTCGAATGGATAAACGGTCTGACGAGCGTGGCGGGCTTGCGAGTCCCCCGATGCTACGCGAATCACATGACCATGGAGCGATCGTTGCACGTATTTACAGACGCTAGTGAACAAGCGTACGCCGCTGCAGCATATTGGCGATTGACACGGCCCGACGGATCAATAGACGTCGTGCTAGTCGCGGGAAAAGCTAAAGTAGCGCCAATGAAAGCTCAGAGTATTCCACGCATGGAGCTACAAGCGTGCCTGATAGGCGCTCGACTATCCTCCGAGATACGTAAAGAACATAGATGGGAAACCGAAGTGACCTATTGGAGTGACTCTAAGACGGCATTACACTGGATAAGGAACGACTCCGCGAGATATACACCGTATGTTGCGCATCGGCTGAGCGAAATTAGTGAAATAACCCCCGCTGAACGATGGCGCTGGGTACCGACCGCTCAGAACGTAGCTGACGACGCGACTAGACACGGAAAAACGAGTCTCTTACAACACGATCGATGGTTCAATGGACCGGCCTTCTTGCGCGAACCGGAAGAACAGTGGCCACAAGAAATGAACCAATGTGAAGACGAAATAGTAGCCCATACTAAAGAAGAGGAGAACGTTATGAACATAAAACGATTCTCTTCATTTGATCGAGCGTTGCGTGCCATGGCGAACGTGTTGCTCTTTATAGATAAATGTCGTAAACGCGCGACAACAATGGACGTGCGTCATCTCAATGAAGCCGAACTAACGCTTATACGAGAGGCGCAACGCGATAGTTTCTCTGAAGAAATCAAAAGATTAACGTCAGGGAAGAACGTAGAGAAGTCGAGCCGGCTCAGCAAGCTAGACCCGGTTTATGAAGATAAAGTAATTCGACTGAACGGGCGAATTGACGCAGCCAATGTACCAGAGTACAGAAAGAGGCCACCGATCTTAGACGGCAGGCATCCGCTTGCGCGCCTACTTATAAAACGTGAACACGTCACAAATGGACATGCTGGCCGAGAGCACGTAGTAAACAACCTGCGACAGCGATACTGGATAATAAGATTACGAACTAGCGTGCGCATCGTACTAAATGAATGCATTATGTGTCGCATGCGACGGAAATCACCGCCTACACCGGTGAAAGGAAATTTACCCAGTGAAAGGCTTGATGCATACGCTCGCCCTTTTACGCGCTGCGGTGTCGATTGTTTCGGTCCCATGACAATAACCATAGGAAGACGTAGAGAAAAACGTTGGGGCATGTTATTCACGTGTTTGGTGACTAGAGCCGTGCACATAGAATTGCTGCCTAGCCTCAGTACGGATAGTGCGATCATGGCACTAAGAAGAATGGCCGCGCGTCGCGGTTGGCCACAAACAATAATGTCAGACAACGGCACGAACTTTCGCGGTGCTGACGTCGAGTTAAAAAACGCCTACAAGGAATGGGCGTCTGAACTTAAAGATTACGCGCTCAATAAAGGAATTGAGTGGCGTTTTATCGACCCTGGTGCACCTAACCAGGGGGGAGCCTGGGAGCGGCTCATACGTAGCGTAAAAACGGCGCTCGCGGTAATACTAAAGGAGCGCATGCCAAAGGAAGAAACTTTGACAACCGTTATGGCTGAAGTAGAGAATATATTGAACTCGCGACCGCTCACTCACGTGTCTGTAAACCCAGAAGAAGCAGAAGCGTTAACCCCCAATCATTTCCTGCTGGGGTCAGCATCGGGGCTACCGGTCACTGGAACGTGTGACGTAGCTGATAAGCGCGCTTGGCGAGCAGCACAAGCGCTGGCAGATCGATTCTGGGCTAGATGGATGAACGAATATTTACCTACACTGACACCGCGCGGTGACGTCAGACATAGTCGCGCAGAGCAAATAACGGAAGGCGATGTCGTCATAATCGCTGACGGCTTACTACCGCGGAACGTGTGGCCGCGGGGCCTTGTTGTGCGCGCGATATTCGGTCCTGATGGTGTGGTACGGAGTGCGGATGTGCGGACGCGGGGCGGCATATTTAGAAGGCCCGTGAGAAGGCTTATCGTCCTCGACCATATAGAAGAAGAAGCTCGCGAGGCTACGCTGGGGGGAGACTGTTGCGGACGGCAAGCCTAACTTCAAATAAGACGTAAACAAGGTCATAAAATACGTCACAATGTATAGAACAAGATGACCACTAGCTATAGACAGTGGACCATATAGCCACAGCTAGCTACAGTAAATAGAACAATTTGAGAAAATATAATGGTAAATGAACATTACCGGGGGGTTACACCATACGCTACTTGTGCCACCCTAAATGGTACGTAAGCAGGTGCATCCGCCGGCATTTTGGTCGGCACTCATTCTACGCTCCAGGAACCTATACGAAGAACTGAACCCTGAACCCCTGAAGCCCTGCTGCCCTGAAGCCCTGAAGAAAGAAGAACGTATAGTCGATTCATATTAGAATGAGTGCAAAAGTTTTTAGTGTAAATAACATAAGTTTTGTTTGAATAAATACGGCAAGTGCCTTTCACCAAGTCAATTGTTTTACTGGTTGTCCTCTACAGTTTTATTAGACAAAAACTTTTTTTTTCGTTTCTTTTTTTGTTGAAACCTGATTATGTGGTTTAGACGATAACTTAACTCTACCGCGAGAAAAAAAAAAAAAAAATATCTTTAATCAAACTAAATCCTGTGCGGAGTAAATCTACACCAATAGTAGATCGTGCGGTTTTAAGGAATTGCACGAATTCATTTAAATTATATTTAAATTCCAAAACAAAATAGGTGTCGCTGACCTTGAAAGACTGCTGGATTCTGGATATCAATACAGAAAAAAAGAGTAAAAAACAGCATTTAAGGGCTCATTCACACGGGTTCCGTCATTGACGATTCGTCATAAAACACGATACGTCATGACGGATGGACGTTCACATCGCATACGAAATCGTGTTTTATCACGATTCGGCAAAATATCCGAATTGATGTTCACATTCGTTTCGTGATTAGTCTTGGATGAACTATCGAACACGACAGTTCATCCAAGACTAAGAATCACGAAGGATCCGTCACAAAAAAATCACGATTCGTGTTTTTTGACGAACGTGTTTTTTAAAAGACGATACGTAATTTAAGACGTGTTCGAATTTTTCACGATTCGTGATGCGTGTGAACACGGGCATTTAAAAAGAATAGCCGCAGTAAAAAAAAAAACAAATCGTGAAAAAAGACGATACCTACGTGAAAAAAAACGAATCGAATCGTCGTGTGAATGAGCACTAATATACTTAGTTGTTACCGGCCAAACCCGATTTCAGGACAAACTAGTTTTGCCTAGGCTAAACTAGTTCCTCCTATACGCGGTAGGAGTAACTAGTATAGCCTAGTCTAAACTAATTTGGCCCAAGCCCGATAGGATAAACTAGTTTAGGCTAGTCCAAACTAATTTGTCCTAAGCCCGATGGGATAGACCAGTTTAGGCTAGGCCAAACTAGTAGATCCTGATATAAATACGCACACTCTAGGATAAACTGGTATGGCTTAGTCTAAACATTATAGTATATCTAGAAAGTCAAAATAAATAGATAAACTGATTGAAATACTCCGTAATTGGAAAAATAATATTTTTTATTAAAACCATACTGATTCGTCGTTAAAATTTATGGATAATTGGTAATACAAACAATCATACCATAACAAATAATAAGTGTTTTTTTAATAGAAGCAATAATCATATCTCAATTATTAAAATTGTTTTTTATTTTTACAATTTTTACGGTTTTTTTGGTGGCACTTAGAATTGGCTTATTATTTTCCAGGTGACTAATAACTTAAAAGGTGACTAAGTGTTTGCAACTAATAAAATGAGGCGAGGAGCTATAAATAATGACTTGGCGACTAATAATGTTAGCAGGGTGGTTAAGGGGAATCCCGACATGGATAGGTTAGGTTCGAAGGGGATGACGGGGGCTAGAGTGAGCGAGCGAAGCGAGCGAACGAAGCCCCCGTCATCCCCTTCGTGTTAGGTTACTTTAAACCCTGCAGACAGAAATAGGAGTCCCGCACAGCGGGGCTCCGTCGACTTAAGCTCCACCTAGTTTGAGCGACTTAAGCTCCACCAATGATGTTTCTGAGATCACCTTTGCCTTCGTCAAATGACATGTTTGCTCAATTACTTTCGACTCTGCAAATTTTTTTTGTTTAGACTAGGACATACCAGTTTATCCTAGAGTGTACGTATTTATATCAGGATCAACTGGTTTGGCCTAGGCTAAACTGGTCTATCCTATCGCGCTTAGGACAAATTACTTTGGACTAGCCTAAACTAGTTTATCCTATCGGGCTTGGGCCAAATTGGTTTAGACTAGGCTATACTAGTTACTCCTATCACGTATAGGAAGAACTAGTTTAGCCTAGGCAAAACTAGTTTATCCTGAAATCGGGTTTGGCCGGTAACACATTCTTAAAACAATTTAAAAGTGTTTTTCAGTTTATTATTATAGTTTAATAAAATGCCATGATCATTTTTACTTCTATTTTATATGTTGTGTACCTATAAGGACGGTAAGTAGCATGAGATAATTCAGACATCAACCAAAGGTGTACAAAATAATCGGTTACATAATATACACATAAAATGTAGGTATATACATAGTTTATAATCGGATTACATACTAATAATTATATCCAATAACCACATATATACTGGTTCCACTAGACAAGGCCTTTCAGATATCAATCTCTTATATCATTAAAATGATCTAGTAGATACCTATCCATTGCTCTCAATTAGGAACGCATATCGTGTACGGGTAAGTGTTTGATTCCTTGCACGTGAACTCGATCCAAATTCCAATTATGTGCGTTTGGATCCCCTCGAAGAGAAATCGATCTTCCGTTTGTTAGGGAGGTCGGTCTACGGCCAAATTACGACTATTACCGGCCGATACTCTATTTGATTATATCTCGGTAACTGACGTGGCTAGTGCCAGTATTTGGTATGTGTTTTTTGGGGAAGTCATTTTGTAATTGATTTTGTTGATTTTTTAATTATGTAACAACGATTTCTCTTTGGGAGTAATGAATTTGGGTCACCAATAAAAACCTTAATATCTCGGAAAGTAAGAATGATAGCTAATTCAAATAAAAAAATATTTTATAGACTATTTCATGACTATTTAATAAGCTAGCTAGCATTCTTAGTTTCCAAGTTTATGTTCTGTCTGCAGGGTTTGAAGTAACTTAACACGAAGGGGATGACGGGGGCTTCGTTCGCTCGCAACGCTCGCTCACTCTAGCCCCCGTCATCCCCTTCGAACCTAACCTATCCGTGTCGAGGTACCCCAATTATCTCTAAGAATATGATCATAAAACGGCTAGGGGTTCACAAATGCAATGAAGCCTCCGCCGCCGCCTCCGCTGCACCCCGGCACTACACTCCTACAATTATTTCACTAAACTTAATCTAGTAATATAATTAATTATATCACTAAACTTGAACCGTGTTATAATTATACTCCTAGTAAGTTAGTCATGAATGGCTTTCGTATAACTATGTTACGGTATATAATTATATCCCTAGGGATATAACTATATTACGACTTTATCTATCATACTGCGACATATACATTACTAACTTCTAAAACATCGTAATAGAATGATGAGTTTGACGAGACTGTTTATAAAGCATAGAATGCTTCACCATTAGTGTGTTTCACGACTAAGAAAACCTTGCTTGAAAATATTACGTATTATAAGGTACTGACATGGTACTACTTTATTGATTAGCAGCATATAGGTAGATATATTATGTATCGACAACAATTTACATGTTACAACTTACTTGAAAGAGTGATCGTATGAATCAATTGCATTTTATAAACAATTTAATCACAGTACAAAAACAGAGCACTTTATAATATTTGCTTGAATTGCTGATATGTGTTTATTTGTATTTGTATATTTCAGTATTGTAAAGAAAAGAGCTTTAAAAATAAATGATAAACGATATTTTTCCACCTCAGCGTCCGTCGCAGATCAAACTCCAAACTTTCACATATTTTAGTGTACTTGACAGACGTACAAAAAACAACGCACATCGTTTTGTGTACACTTGGCAAATAAATCAGTGTACAGGAGCCAAAGGACAATGGGCGTTCTGGCCCATCAGCGGCCATCAATGAAACTAGTATCATTTGAAAGGCGAGTGCTTTTAGAACAAATATTGTTCAAGCAGTACGGTTAAATATTATTTGGGAAAAAAGATACAGGCAAAATACTATTTTAATGAATTATCATATTTTTTTCATGCTGCAATGTTTGTTGTAATGATAAAACATACGAAAACACATTGCATTTTGTTTACTTTATTTACGTGTGCATCAATAAATAATGTTAATAAAATATTAGGCTTAAATGTAAATGTAAAATACTTATTTGTCAATAACCTTAGCGGTAAGGGCCACTGCAGACACGATACTTTTAGCATCGGCGATCGACGATTTAATCGCTTTTTGGTCGCTGGATGCCGCGACTGAACACTTCACACCGCACACAAACGAGTCTCCTAAACGCGATGCAAACGCAAAATCGCCGATCGCTGATGCTAAAAGCATCGTCTCTGTTGTGGCCCCAAGCGCACTCCGGGTTGCTGCGCCCACATAAGGTGGGCAAGAAACCAAGAGGAAGAAATTCTTTTGGCAGCTGATTTTTTAAATGAATTAATCGGTGATGATGATTAAAGCCCAATAATTAATGTAGTTATTAAGTTAATCACTATATTGCATTAATTGTAATCTGGTATACATGTGTTCATTTCAATAAATCAACGTATTTAATAAACCTTCAGGTTTATTTAACCTATCATTATATTATATTTGTATATTACGTATATAATAATATCATTATTATATGCTTAAATTCATTATTACATCAATGTAACATCATCACGAGGTGTACAAAATATTGTATGAAAGATACAAACTGTGATAATTCCTTTAAATGATTTAATTCGATATTTTTTTTAATATAATCCACCTATGATAACTTTTTATCCAAGGAAGTTACAGAAACAATCTTTTGTAGTCTTATTGTATACATAATTGCCTACTAGAAAGTAAATAGTACAGAAGTGGCCGCCGATGGGACAAGCCCCATACAATTTTGCCCATTGTCCTTTCAAAAGTTTTTGATTTATCATAATCCGGATTTCCATTTGGCGAACGCCTGGTCCATTATTCTATGTCACAGACACGGCAAGGGTGCGTGCTTGGCGAAAAAATAAAGGCATTTATCGCTCCCGGAGTTATTTATAAACAATCCGATATAGGTATTGATCAAGGAAGTTGTGGCATGAAGGATTTCTGCAAAGGATTAGGGAAAAATTGCTTTGGTACAATTTAAAGGAACTGTAGAAACTTTAGAAGTATTTTATATAGTTAGTTATACATATAAGTTTATTATTTACTTTCCGAATGTTATTGTATAGCTGTTGTGTTCTTTTAATTTGATAACTGATTGGGGGTACTTACTAAGTTAACTACCCTTTCTTATGCATAAACTTGAGCTTGGCGATGATTGCATTAATAATAGTTTAACCCACACTGTGCCGGGTCCGAGCCGAGTCCGACTCTACCGAATACTTTCGGTGAAACGTGAACTAGTCCATATTAAATACTAGTGACCCGCCCTTGCATTACTCGGGTACGTTTTATAGCTGAAACCTTCAGGAAGAAATTACCTAAATGAAGATGTAAACATCATCAAAATCCATTGAGCAGTTAGAGAAGAAGTAAGCGGACATACAGACAGACGCGAAAAGCGACTTCTATTTATACTATTTAGAGAAGAAACTTAGCATATTATCCATGTGGTGCCGGACGTTAAGAATAGCACTACCCCATCTCTTCCCATGGGTGTCGTAAAAGGCGACTAAGGGATTTACTAGAGGATGGGCAGCAGCGTTTTCTGAGTATTTTAACAATCATACTGCGATCGCCTACCCGTCTGCCTAGCGTGGCGATTATGGCATACCCCCCCCAACATGGCTTGGGGGAGGCCTATGTCCAGCAGTGGACGTCTTTCGGCTGAGATGATGATGATGATGACATTATGCATCCATGTCTTGCCCGTGCTTCGGCTCGGACCCGGCACGGTCTAGCATAAATCATCCTTTACCCTGCTCATAAAAAAAAACATTGGATTAAATACACAAATACAATTTATTAAATCATTTTAAAGCAAGTTAATTAAGTCAACGGCAAAATTATGTTATTTAAAACTAAAGGTACGAGTTTGTAGCCGAATGCAGACAGCAGCAGCAGACGACGTGTCGCTGCTACACTACTGGTTTCTATGTATTTCTATGAAATACTTTCCGCAGCTAGCGACACGTCGCCAGACAACACGTCGCACGACCACAGACAATGTGTCGTCCGACCGCAGATCAGTAGTGCCACCGACACTGGAGCGACAACACGTTGAATACATAAACTCACGCCTGAATTCCCCGAAGGGTTGGCAGAGGTGTATAGTGAACCCACATTTCGCCGTTATGTTTACGTCCCACGTAATAGGGGTCTAGCCTATGCCATCGACCGGACTCCGGGCTGCTACTGAAAAATTCCACACGGAAAAACCCAATAACACTCTGCCCGACCTAGGGATCGAACCCAGGACCTCATGCTCAGGATTCGCGCTTTCAACCGTTAGACCATTGAGGCAGTCTACACACGTTGAAACTTTCTCTAAAAATGATTTTTTCCAATTCCGAGGAAGAAAAACTGACAAACCAGGTGGTCCAATATCCTGCACTGTACGATTCATATCACTAAAATAAAAGATACAAAAGTAAATCGCGATCGCTAATCCAGGTCAGACATCATGCTTCACGGAACATTCAGAACTAACTGGAATACGACGCTGCCGTCTGCTGCAGCTATCTGCAGTTGGGTTTGGAATCATGACAGCAGCGACATAACGTTGCGACATGTCGCAACGACACGTCGTCTACGAACTCGTACCTTAATCGGAATTATTTTTAGTAATAAAAGTGTCGGGACTGAAATATGCCGATCATGTTTACAAAATCAGCGTAACAAAGGAGGAATTTAAGTAAATGCGATATTGAGGTGAGATATCACGTTCCTGACATAGACGTCATAATAAAAGAGTAGCCACTTAAATTACAAACCGTATAAAATATGCGTTACCTCCGGGAAATCTTCTCTGTGCCAGAATGTAGTCGCCTCGTAAAGCCATCTAGTAACGAAGGTCCCAAGAGAGTACACGCTGTATTTTATTCTCGTCAAAAAAGGACATCTACATATCGCACGATGCTTGTACGACTGTTTCTAGGATTCGCAGTGGCTCAGTAATTTGTGATTTTATCTGCAGTTGATCTGTACGTTGAAGGTATAATATTTGAGCTCAATGCGCCGTGTGACCTGGGGCTAAAAATAGGCAACCTCCCCTACCTCTTCTTGTTAGCGAAGGGACTATATCAAGTAGTTGTAATAAAATAAATCGGTCTAAAAGCAGAATATTATCATTTTACGGACGAAGAAAATTATCAGTTTCGGAAAATATATAAGTTAGAATATTCTCAACAATATTATGAAGTCAACCGAAATATTGTTCAACTGCAACATCTGGTCCAGCCGCAAGCAAAAACTAGTTCAAGCTCTGAACGCTTTTATACCGAAAATAAAAACAAAAAGTCTTTATAGTCCTACAGAGGGACAATGTCCCAAGTCGCGTGTTCCGAAACCCTATTTCAGTCCAATAAAACAAAATTTTGTAAAGGAAAACTTTATAGAATGCGCCTACTTTAAAAGTGCAGGCAATTTCTCAACCTTTGAAATGAACAATAAGAGAATTCTTAATCAACTAATTATAAAAGGTGGAGCAGTTAAAACAAACTTAACAAACGTCATGAATAATATCACCAGCTGTTTATTGCAGAAATTTATCGTCAAACTTCGCGCCTCAAAAACTCCTAACTGAAAGCATAAACAAGAGATTATAGCAGAAATAAAATAATTAATTTCCCTTCAGAATTCAAGTCGGAGTGCGAAACGTAATAATTACGTTGTTTTAATGATACACGCCATTAAATTAATGTGACACCGTTTAATATTGATGATGTTTTTTCCAAATATTTAATTGACGTAGGGGCGAATTAATTCGCGTTTTAATGGTAATCTGGAATATTTGATGATGCAATCGGAAATTGACACGAAGTGTAAAATTCGCTTTTATGTGAACTAAGAATAGCCCGTTACTGTTTTTAGTCTGTAGTTTTTTGTAAAACAATCTGTTATCGCGTCGTTGCCACTCTCAGCTCTGGAAAAAAACATCTAACCTTAATCGATGTTCTAGTGAATTTTGACGGGTAAGGTCAAGTCACAAAATGATACTTTTTGTCTTAAATTAAGATTCTGATATAAATATTGTAGTATCACCTTCATGGTCATTCACCTACCTACTTGCTATTTATATTTTATACTTATTTATTGATGACAGATGGGATTCTAATTTGGACTGGGACTTTGGATTTATTTTTTGGACACCATGGTGATGTTTTTTTGGATACGATTATTTTCTATTTATTTTACATTCATAAATGTTATAAACTGAAATTTTGAATATTTCTATGGCAGAACAGTTTTTGATATTTTACTGAAATGAAGCGTATCAAGTTAAATAAAAGCATTTGTGGAATTTCTACGTGTTTCCCTTGGTGTATTAACAGCTATGGCATGTTATCCAACTGGAAAGCCAGATAAAGAAGCTGCGCCCGTCGGTAACCCCTTCTCTCTTCTTTTCACTTCGTCTCCTGCCCTACCTGCACTTGTGAGATCGGCGATCGGACCTGCTGTCGTCTACGTCTACTACTATGACTACGACTAAATGCTACAGCCGGTCTGTTTGCTGCCGCCGGTTTCCATCAGATGGCTGTGTGGGCCATCGACGAACGCTGTGAATACAAGAAGGAACTCGCTGACTACTGCAAGGGACGTGACGCTGTCCTGCCTCTTATTCTCTAACCATTTCTATTATTGTTATTTATGTACTAGGTATTGAATGCCCTACACATTATTTACAACTGGTGTAGCAGACGTGCTCAGGAGATCCTAGGGCCGTCTGTTACATTACAATATGTATACTAATCTGAAAGTCAAAGTCAAGTCAAATAGTTTTTATTTCAAGTAGACCAGATCCCTGGTGCTTTCAAAAGGAAGTCTGTAATTATACTTTAAAATGCAGCGGTTACAACATCAACAAGTCCAACTTTCCAGTTAGTTTCAATATTTAAGCCGAAGCAGATATACAAGGTCCTATCTATTCATACACGAAATATTTTAAGGGATACATCTAAGGTGGTCAAGAAGCCAAATACAAGTGTTTTTTTTTATAATTGTATTGTTTTACGTAATTATTATAATTGTAATAATGCTTGAGACATTTTGAATAAATTTGAAAAAAAAAATATCCTATTCATTGACAATAAATACTACGTAGAAACTAGCGTAATGGATGTAAGGTCCCCGTCGCGAGAAGCTATAAATTTTGTAAACACACATTTAGGGGTTCGCAACCTTTGGAACAAATAAAAAAAAACAGTTTTGTAATGATTTTTATTTTTATATAATGGTTTTTATTTTATTTATATAATAATAAATAATAATCTACGAAAACAACACAAACAAACTGAAACGCATTCAAAACTCAAATGACAGCATTGACAGCGTCAGTGTGAACTTACTTCAAAATGGCGGGCCAAATGTTGACGTTCCATGAGTCAGACACGTTCCGGTACCACAAAACATTAGACGATAGCGCTTTATATCGCTAAAATATAACCCGACTAAGTGAAATTGCTCGTTAGTTTCGTATTACACGTATGTAACTTTGAGTTGATTGAATTTGGGATTATTTGTTGTTGATTGAATTGTCGCTACGTAACTTTGTAGAAGTTCTTTATTTACAAAATTTATAGCTTCTCGTGACGGGGACTTTAGAAAATAGTAATGAACCAGTATTTGATACGTGTATCAAGTAAATTTAAACAATTTAATAAAAAAAAAAACTTTAGTTTTTATTTTTTTTATTTTATATGGCTTCTTTATATAATATAAATATTCTTTATATATAGATAGACCTTATATATAATGACTTTAGGGTAAAGTTTAAATCAAGAGTCTTGGCCTCCCTACATACCAATCAAACATAATACGACTTGACTGTCCAGGAATGTGATTTTTGTTTTTGTTTACTTTGTTTTAATTATTGTTATTATTGTATTTTTTTTCTTTTAGGTACGTTTTTGTTGTTCTCTATTTAAATGGTTTTTAATTGATAGTACTTAAGTTAGCAACTAAGCGGTAATCTGGCGTCTCTTTTGTAAATGTTGTGTTTACCTGTAATTGGCATTAACCTTAAAATTTACTGTGTGTTTGTGTATACAACGTTATTTTTAGTATATACAAAAACCGAGACACCCCAACAAGATTTTCATCAGAACTGCCTGAATATGTGTTTTTTTAATAAATCTCAAAGTTACACGGTAGTTTATGTCGCGTTAAGTTCCCTAGTAAAGTGTGAAATGCCTGAGATGTGCTATGCAGGGGTTGTCTAATACACGGAAATTGACCAAGCGGACCATCTCAAGCCTTAAGGTTTCTATTCCTGTCAACTGTTATGGGTAGAACAGACCTACTAAAACAAAATTGAAATTTAAGAAAAAAAAATGTGGTCTAAAAAATATGTCAATCGATTCTCCTAGTGATTCTGAACAAACTTGTTTAAGGTTTAGTATATACTAAAACTAAGCTTGTATATGTGCTGTGGGTGGACCTTAGTAAATAAATAAATAAATATTTACTTTGAACGAGCATAATTTTAGTTCGTCTCATCAAAGGACAACGTCCAGCTACTAAAATTATCATTACGGCAATCTATTTCCAAGTGGTCACAATACCTCCGCAGTGAGCGGCTTCCGGCGATACTCCACTCTATTTCCGTTTCCGTAAATGGCCGGAAATGAATTCAAAACACCCTGGAGCAGCATCCGATCTCTTGTAGGATCGGTGTATTCACAAGCATTCATGAGCTGCCCGTTTTGTTACCTGGTCAATGCATTAATTTAGTTGAATTCTAGTACCTAATATGTGGATAATTTCTTGGAATTTCTCAATATTAATATACCTATTTACCATCGACGTACATAATATTCATCAGCCATTTATGTACCTATTCATAAGGCTTATTCTAGTCCACTGAATGCGTGTTAAAGAACATTAAATATTACCCAACAAAGTACTGGACATGTACTTTAATTTTGAAGACGTTAAAATGAACTTAATGATAAAGTCTGCTATATATGTACCTATATAGTAAATGTACATAGAGCAAGTAGTTAAAAACATTCTGATAAAAATAAACACCAATATACAAAGGCTATAAAAGACAAAATATAAACATAGAGATGGAGCGAAGTAGAGATTCTTCTCGCCGGACACGCGCTTCCGAATGAGTTAAATTTGACAACAGATAGACGGGATCCGCGAGTATTTCAGAACGTGCTATTTTTGACGTAATTCCCGTTTTTGTGGCCAAGTTGAAGCAGTTGACAGTTAACATAAAATGCAACGGAAACTTTGGGACGGAAGGAGATATATTTGGCGCTTTATGGAGTGTTAATTTTCTTCTTTTGTTACTTATAGGAGTGTCTGTTATGGGATGAATATGTAATTATTTTCAATGTTGTTTTTAATAAAGATGAAATATAGATATCAGAATTGTCATATTTTTTAGACCCGCAAGTATTTCAGAGCGTGTAATTTTTGTCGTAACCTCCGCTTTTGTGGCCAATTCGATGCCATTGACAGTTAAATAAAATGCAACGGAAACTTTGGAACGGAAGAAGATACATTCGGCTTGTTATGGAGTGTTAATTTTCTTCTTTTGTTATAAGAGTGTTAAAAGGGTTTTTTTGTTTAGCATAATGTTTCATTTTAAGATAATAAGTAAAACCATTCGGATTTATGATGGTATTCGAATTGACTGGAATTCGAATAAGATTTGCAATATACTTAAATCGACAAAAGACATCAAAATTATGGTAAGATTATGATGATTTCCAATTATCTTCAGCAAGATTTGCAGTGGTGGTTAGATCATTGTTACAACTTTCAATATTTATAGACGGAATAATTTTGTATTGGAAATATATTCGGACGCATCGATGTCCGATAGGGGAGCGGCTTGTGGAAAAAAAAGCAAACGGGCTTTGGTCTAGTCATGAGTCTAAAAAACACAACAACAATAAATGAACTAGAATACATTTAGTTAACTAGGCCAGATTTTTAAGAATATTATATATACCTAGGTGTATCTTTTTAATTATTATGTAAGATTTTTTATTAACACACGCACACGTAATGTTGCACCTCTCTTTGCTCACGTAAGTTACGGAAAAATAAAAACTCCTACCTTTTATCAGCATAACAACTTGATGACTCAGCTGAAAGACGTCCACTATTGGACATAGGCCTCCCCCAATAGGGGGGGTTTGCCATAATCGCTACGCTTGGCAGGCGGGTTGGTGATCGCAGTATGGTTGTTAAAATACCCAGAGAACGCTGCCGCCCATCCTCTAGTGAATCCCTTAGTCGCCTTTTACGGCACCCATGGGAAGAGATGATAGTGCTATTCTTTACGTCTAGCACCATACGGAACCAACAACTTATCCAAACTATTTTCCGACAAAACAAATTGTCCCGAAACATAACATCAATCTGTCGAACACCAAATAACACATAACACTTCTAAGCCGCGAGGTAAAGTGCAACTTTCCACTTTGTACTTGATCATCTTAACTGAGTAGCTAACGTTTGGAACTCCGAGTCTTTAGCGACATTAAGTTGCTCCACGGGACAAAGCCGGCGCTAATCTAGGCTTACTCGGCCAAACTTTGGTTTTCTATTAGACAGAATCGATTTCTGTTTTCGCATCTAATCTATCAATTCGTCACTTGGGACTTGCGAGCTTAAGATAAATGTGATTTCTTGACTGCTTAATAAAAACGTGTGGGAAAGTTTTAATACAAGATTATCTGACATTTAGGCTTTGCGCAGATGACGGATAGTTTGTCCAGCGGATTGCCGCGGACTATAATGCACGTGGTCTTCTTCTTCTATCGTGTCGGCACGAACTATACGAGAATAGCTCATACCGTGGTGAAAAGATTAGCCAGTCAGCAAGGTTGGTAGCGGGGCTGACTACCCAGGGTGCGCCGGACGTACTTAAGTATCGTCACTCGTGGAGGCTCTTTTCACGCACCTCAACACGTGCACGTGGTTGGTAGTTGTTAGGCTTTTTTTAGGGTTCCGTACCCAAAGGGTAAAACGGGACCCTATTACTAAGGCTCCGCTGTCCGTCTGTCTGTCTGTCCGTCTGTCTGTCCGTCTGTCACCAGGCTGTATCTCATGAACCGTGATAGTTAGACAGTTGAAATTTTCACAGGTGATGTATTTCTGTTGCCGCTATAACAACAAATACTAAAAACAGAATAAAATAAATATTTAAGGGGGGCTCCCATACAACAGACATGCTTTTTTGCCATTGGTTTTTGGTACGGAACCCTTCATGCGCGAGTCCGACTCGTACTTGGCCGGTTTTTTTTATTATTATTTGACTTGGTCACGCTTGACCCTCTTCGCACCTGATGGTAAGCGCAGACAGGGTCTAAGATGTAGCACACGAATCCAAGTAACAGAGATATAGAGAGATTTCCCTATACCCCTCTGGCTCTCACATACACACGACGGAACACAGTAAACTGCTTGGCTCCGGACTTTAATGTGAGGGTGGTAGCTAGCCAGGCGGACCGTATAGATTCTACCAACAAGCAAAAGGCTCTAGAGTTTTAGCGACAACTACGGACAAAATGACCGTTATGTACTTTGAATGCGTGCTGAATATAGCGACGGGCAACAACTATCAACCACGTTCATTTATTGTCCGCGCCAGTTCGCGGGACAAAAAGTCCATCGTCTGATTAGGGCCTAAGGCGTACTTATTTCACATTACAATAATTATATAACGAGGGTAGTTCACTCATTGGGGGTACCTCGTCATCAGAGTCCAAGTTCGACTTGGTGTAGGCAGGAAATAATAGTCACAACACTGATTGTAGTCCTCTATTTATTCACTCTCGATAACAAAATAATAAAATCTATAATTATCAAACCGATGGAAACTGATTAAAGTACGGAAACGTGGTAAGTTCGGTGCAGGCTGGCAAAACGACCTCTCGCGCTCGTGTCTCACTCCAAAAGTGACTTCACTCAAATCAAATGCATCCAATGTCAAAAAGAATGACAGCTGACAGCTTACTAACAACCGTCAAACAAGACATGCCAGGTCCCGCACCGACCTCACCTAAGCACACTGCTTGACGTTTCCGACAAACGATAATAGATGGCGTCCTACTACATTAACAATAATCAATAGTCATTCTAATAGTTGTGCTTCTGTGTTGATTCTGCGACTTAAACATAAACATAACATCACGTCTGTATTCCCCGAAGAGATCGGCAGAGGTGTATAGTACACATTTCGCTGTTATGTTAAGTCCCGTGTAATACGGGGCGAGCCTATAGCCACCAATCGGGCACAAATGTGGACTCCAAAATCAAATTCAAATTTTTTATTTCAAGTAGACCAAATTACAGGTGCTTTTAAAACGTCAAAACCAGGAGCACGGTTCCAAAAGGTAGGTCTTATGGAGAAGAACCGGCCAAGAAACTGAATGGATACCTCCGGGCTGCTACTGAGAAATTCCACACGGAAAACACTTGCCCAACCTAGGGATCGAGCACAGGACCTTACGCTCAGCATTCGCGCTTGCGACAATCATTATACCTTTATACGTATACGAAACAAACCAACCGAAATAGAATGTCTTTTAAAATACATACAAATGTAGCCTTAAGCTTTTCTCAGGCGACTTAACGGCCTGTGAAGATAAAAATAAACAGCAACCAACCTGACTAAAACTAGAACTAAAAAAAATACCAGCTTACATCACATAAAACGCATTTTTTGTACATAAACCCTCTCATTCCACTTTGAAGAGAAACAACGGCTCAGCTACAACAGAGTCATTTACTCGTTTACTTGAACTTTTTTATCAAAGAGCTTTATGACATTAAAGTTTTTATTACCAAGCCGGCTCGAGTAGGTAATCCATGCAATTTGTTTTACTGTTCTACGGATACAGCATGTCCTTAATAATACGTGATGTTATTATCCAAGGATTACCAAGGTGGCGGCGATGTACGGACTATGTTCTTCGTTTTTAAATTTAGTCAAGTTTTTTATACTTAGTTTAAGATGTTAGAAACTAGTGGTGTCTGAGGTGTGCACCCAGTACGCTGCGTTTTGGGTATTTACATATCGAGCCTGTTATGGAAAAACATCGTAAACGACAGACTATGGGTATTTCACTTTTTTATCGTAACGTTAAGTTAAAATTAATAAATAATCAATAAAATACCTCTCCTGTAAAATTGTATGTGTGTCACTTACGATGTTCTTCCATAACAGGCTCGATAATGTAGTATGACGTGCGTCCTACGAACCGCAGCGCTTGATGTAAAACGATGCATAGAAATTCATACAATTTTATAGAGCGGCCGAAATGCTGTGTACTAGGCGCGTCTCTGGCGCCTTTTATGCTGGTCCCCTATTATCCACTTTAGATTTGAGTAAATAAGTTCCAATTGTAAAGGCAGCCGCTTTTTTGTTTAAAAATGTTATAAGAGTCGCCTAAAATAGAATTAAACGAGATTTAAATAAACTAAGAGTATTCTCAGGATTACTGTTTTGATTCAATTAAGTGTGACAAATAATTTTCAGTAAGTACTATTTGTTATACTGGACAGTCTGGATATTCTGTATTACTATAAATGTTCTTCCAAGTCACAGTAGAACCGCCGTTAATCTCAAGATTGTGCGACACTTTGCCCCTAACAAAGTTGTGCGTAGAATTGCCTCACATACCTTTTTGCTCACTCAGTAACTTTTGTGTAAGTTTCCTAGAATTCCTTATAAGTGACAGCGTAACTTTTGTTAATCTACACCCGCTGAGGCGTCAGACTACCACTTATATAACTTGACTACTAAAATTCATATTTGAAGAAAAAAAGCAAGAAAAAATATTTATTATAGACTCACACAAGCAGTTACAGAACAAAAGCAATATACAAAAAGAAAAAGGATAAAAAATTAAAACTACCTGCACGAGGCCAAAAAAGGCTCCTATATCAGCATAATGCTGCGACATTTAAAAAACAAAATGTCGCAATGCTGGTTTTCTGACAGGACCTTAGTGATGCCAATAACGACACAAATATATAAATAGATAAATTATGTATGTACAATATATTTATTAAATTATATTATAGATATTGAGCTCGAAAATAACTACACACACGCTGTATATTGGATTTTAAATTTTTCGAACCGATTAAAGCATAAAAACTTGTTTACAGTACATAATATAAATATTTTAAACTGTCGTAAAATAAACAGTAGAAGCACAGCAACACGCTCTAAAAGCCAGATTGAAATGCAAATAAAAACGATTCAGCTCTCGGAATTGCATATTCAAATTGCTAACTAAGTTCACCAATAACTTCCTTTCATGCAACGTCTCAGCAAGATTGCCAGTTATTATTTTTATCTTGTTAAAAACATCGACGTCATTAATTTACATTTTGAGCAATAAGCCAAAATGCATATTAAAAAAAGGGAAAATTAAAATCAATTTCGTGCAGCATCAATATTCCATTTTCCGTTCGTTACGATGGCATTCCGACAAAGAGATTTTATTGAATAAATTACCTTTCATTAAAATATGTTTAAAGGCAATTCTGGCTGAAGCGCTGCGTAGTCTAAGCGGAAAATTGTTGTGAGGTAATCTTGCACTAAGCGTTGTACCTACCTTAGCCCGCTTTATATAAACAAGCGTCGATGGAGTTAATAGTACAAACAAGAATTGCTCGCATTGGGTAATGATTAGCTTCCACGTGAAATTCGCTTGTAAAAACAAACGAGTCTTTAATTAAAACTGAAAGAAATTGTATATAAGCTGCTATCAAGACAGTGCCTGGTAAAAGAACTTTACATTGTTCTTTAAATATTTTTGTTGCATTAAAAAATAAACAAAAATAAACCCTACCCTCCTGTTTACTGCAAAAACCTGTCGTAAAGGACAGCCCATGAATAAACTGGCACACTCTGCCTTCGTTGTCAATGCAACTATTGGTTTAGCTCGTCTCAATAAATTTATTCTTGGAATCACACATTATTTCTGAATATCGTCGTCGACGTCGGTCGCGGAGATCGTACGTGAGGGTAATGTAAACAGTAGCTGGTATGCCGCGAGACATGTTTCGTCACTTTAGCTGAAAAGGCGAAACATCGAGGGCTGAGACGCCCCGTTTCGCCAACAAATCTCTCGGATAACCTTCCCCATTCATACACGTAAATTGTTTGGCAACACTGACAGCGCGCTGAATCGCTACGACAGCAATATGATGTTTGATTATAGCTTTAGAACTAGCGTATCGTTTAAATGGGTTCAGCAAATATAAAGTTTGAAACTGAAAGTATTGAGTTTTATTGTGGGAAGTGTTTATGTAGAAAGTTTGTAGTAGGTACAGTGCATTCAATCCTCGAAGACGTACCCCACTCCTTTTTGTGAGAGGCAGCTGCGTGGTGCGTATGTACACGTCTTATTATTATCTTACATTAATGTACACGCACACATCTAACTATTGTGTGTAGATAAAACTAACACAATTTGTAATACACAGTTTTGCACTGTAGCGATTTAGACAAAGACTAGGGTGTCTTCGTGGATTGAACTATATTATGTTCTTATATAAAGAATTAACGGAAGTAGGTGTTATAAGGTTTCATGTTCAAATATCAATCGACCCTGAGTGTAGCGTGGGTGATTTCCACTCAGGTTCATAAAGAAACGTACAAATGTAAACAAATAGAAGAATAGACGTTCTGGGAAAGCAAATTTTAGCCACTTTTTATAAAAGTCGTCAAGTTTTATTCCATATAATATTTCTAGAACGTATTCATTCCATTTACAAAAAGGATCATAATCGTATATCTTTTTTCTCTCCTTAATATTATGCTCAACAGCAAAGGTAAGCCAAATGTTTGTCCACTTTTATTTATCCTCTAATTGTGTTAGTTTTATTTAATAACAAAGCCAAGGTGGAGGAGAAAAAACAGATGTTAATTTTATTCATACAGAGGACTCGCGTCCCGACCTATTCCATATTTGCTAATGAAAATTACTGGGAATGAGTCTGCAGCTATCATCTTGAAAATCAAATTAAAATTATATGTAAATATAATCTACTCGTATGAACAGAATGTATTTTAATTCTAATTAATGTTTCGTATATTAAACGTCAATCCCAGATTACGTTATCTAAATACATAATGTCAACAAATTTTTGGTTAAATCTTTTAGAGTTAGACTTAGAATAGAATCCTTGAAATTACCCACCGCTTATCTTGTTCAAATAATTTGAATTATTCTCATATTATAATACAACTTTATTTTTAGTATGTACAAAAACCTTAACAAGATTTTCATCAGAACTGCCTGAATGTGTTTTTTTTAAATAAATCTCCAAGTTACACCTTAGTTTATCTCGCTTTAAGTTCCTTAGTAAAGTGTGAAATGCCTGAGATGTGCTATGCAGGGGTTGTCTACAACACGGAAACTGACCGAGCAAACCGTCTCAAGCCTCAAGATGTCTATTTCCGTCCATTGTTAGAAACCTATTGAAAGAGAAATAAAATTTATAAAAAAAAAGGAAAAAAAAAAAAAAAAAAACTGTGGTGTAAAAACTATGTCAATCGATTCTCCTGGTGATTCTGAACAAACTAGCTTCAGGTTTAGTGTTTATTAAAACTAAACTTGTGTAGAAAATTTGATTATCATTTGCGTTCAAGTTGAAGGAAAAACATCGTGGGGAAACCAGCACACGTGAGAGGGCTCGAAAAAGTTCTCGATGGTGTGTATAGTCTGCCAACCCGCCCAGGCCAGCGTGGTGAACTAATACCGAAACCCTTTTCATTCCGAGAAGAGGCTCGTGCTCAGAAGTGGGAAATTAATGGACTGATGATTTCTTCTTCTTAGCGTGTCGATGACAATCTCCACCGTGTCGGCCCAGAACTCAGCAATGAGTTTAGCACTATCCGTAGCGTCTATTAGTTCTTGTAGCGTACAGGTAACACGGCAGGCATGATGCTAAGTGCGCCATAGTTTGCAGAACGGCACCACATTTACACTCTAGATTTGAGTTATCCGCCAATCTCTACCTGAGCAGGTTTTCCTTGCTTCGACCAACCAGAGTCCGAAGTCTATTTAGAGATTTCCAGGTCAGCCAAGGCAACTCATACCCAGGTGGGAGATCCTTGGAAGGGGCAACAAACGGAGTGGTTAGAGAAGCCTTATCTCGCCACAACTGAACTCTTGCCCGTGTGCATGCTTTATACTTATGGCATGTATTAAATTAAATGATAGAAAGTCTGAACGGTTTTCAGTTTTCAATGATTTATTCCTGTACATAATTTACCCACTAAATATACAGTACCGTCGTAAATGAACGCGCACAGAGTCAGAGAGTAAGTGACTGCATAGATGTAAGCGGCGGAGATCTTGACACAGCAAACACATTCGCTCCGAGAACGTCTCGATCTGTCGCCTAGATATGCGAGAATAAGTGCCAGTAAAATAGTTCTGTTGCAATTACAGATATCAGACTACGTTTGTGAATATATTTGAGGTAAACTGCTGCTTTCAGTGTTGGAAAATATATAAAATGGAGCAGGAAGGTCGAATAAAGATTTAACATTTTTGAAATATAATCGGATGACACTTTTGGCTTGAGACTAGGAGTTGTGACTTAAAGATAAGACTGAACCAAAAAAAATATCGATATGGAAAATTACACATCCGAACGGTTCGAGTGCTGCGAGCGACCTTGGTTTTTGCTGCCAATTTTTTGTCTAATAATGTAATTAATGTAACAGTATTTATAATTATTGAATAATAGAGCTTAAATAAAACTTATATTTTATGAAAAAAAAAATGGTTGAATTCACACTAAATTAACTTGAGAGAATTAAATAAATAGGTTAAAAACTGTGCTTGTTGTATCTTTTTAGAGCAGCATTTATTTATTAAAATAAAAACCAATCAACGTTACAAAGAAAGAAGTTTTTTTTTTCTAATTTTCTCTCATAAATATGGAGAAAAAAGGTTTCAATCGTAGATTCTTTGAGTCGGTCTTGTCCGTAAAGCATACAAGTACTTACAATTACGCCTTATCTACAAGTTTGTCTCGAGGTATTTATTTATACATGTCAAAATAAGTCTCCAACATCCCAGAACACATATTTCTTATCTGAGACAAATAACAAGTCGCAGAATTTAAACAAACTAGCAAAGTAAGTACTGAGCTGTTTCAAAATGAAATGAGGCGAAAGACTCCATATTTATATACGTAGGTATGCACGTCGCAGCCCGCCTACAGGCAGATTCCAAAGAAGTTCTTTATAAAGTTCGCGTAACCCTTTGTTTGCATAAGAAAACCTAATTATAATAGTTTTACATCCACGTAGAAATCTATTATGAGTTTACAAACTTATGTACGAACACAGCGACGGAACTCTTGTGTTTTCTTCACTAACCAAATAAGATAGTAAGATTTTACTTGGTTTGTCAGGCTGGCGTTTTCGTAACTTAGTTTATGTTGGTTTTATTATCTTCAAATTTACTTTGGAAGGCCTTTTTCTTTATTCAGTGCTTAGGTAGGGGTTTTTTTATTCGTATGTTCCATTTATAATAAAATCGATTGTTACGTGCAGCGCGGAGACGAATATTTGATGACCCAATTCCCGCAGTGGCTAAAGCCGGGTCTGCTACGATCATATTTTTGTTAGAAATAGCATGTTTTTTTAACAAAATTGGGGCGTAATATAGCTGTTTACTGAGATGTAATTGGTCCAAGTGTTCACTGAACATGTTTTGTTAGACTTTTCTCGCGCCACGGGACGTGATTCCGTACCATAGAATAAATTTAAATATGGCCCATATATATTATTTGTTCCGACTATAGGTGTTTGTACATGTCAGATTTTTGTCTAAAATGCATCCGTTTTAGGAGGAATGTACAGTTTTAGTAGGGCACAATTTTAGTAGCTGTATTTATTTATATTTGAAAAAATGTAATTAAGTATACATTCTACATTGCTTCTAAAATTCTTATACTACTAATAACACACTAAATATAACAAAACATCACGCCGAAGGGTTGGGCAGAAGTGTATAGTACACTCTCATTTCGCCGTTATGTAAAAGGAGGTGAGCCTATTACCATCAACCGGGCACAAATCCAGACTCCGGGCTGTTACTGAGAAATTCCACATGGTAATACCGAATAACATTGCCCGACAGACGTGTACCGTTTCATAAATCCAAACAGCTTCAAAAATATTCGGTCACCTAATTCTCGCAAATTAAAGGCAGTGCTTAACATCTGAATCCCGGCAATATCAATATTCTTAAAGCGTCCCGCTGCGAATTAGTAGTAGTATTAGTACCTAGTATTTGGTATTCAAAGTCAGAAGACACAACAGGCGATTGGCGAGCGGCTAGAGAGATTAATTTGCATTCACGACCAAAACGGATCGTGAGGCTATTTCGTCGGCATCTCTCCCATTTCCCGTGTATACTGTACAAGTGTACATGCATATATACTAGTATAGTAGGCACCTAACTGTATCAGCCGTTAGCACCGCCTATGCAGATATTAAGTTTCTTGTTGAACGTTTATTTCTACTATACTTAAATACCTTTTCTAATAAGATTATAAAATAGAACTACAACTTTTTCACATTGAAAATATAATTATAAAGTAAAATGTGTTTCTATAAACAATAAAAATGTGTATACACAACTTACTCTGTTTATTATTTGCAGCTTTATTTTTATACAAGGTTATTTGGAAAGGGGGTACTAATCCGAAAAGGTTGAAGTACCCATAACAATAAGTAACTTTTGTTCTACAACTTTCCTCAAAAGTCAATAGTTTAAGAGAATTTCATGAAAAATACTCTTAAATCTATCTATCGTCAGCTATGATTAGCTAAGTTTACATTTTAGGTCATATATGGGGTCACGGATTAGAAGCTCTATTTTTTATTAGTAACTAAAGTAGAAAATAAAATAAAAATATTTTGCATAGAAATAAAACTTATAAAACTTTGAAATTTTATAACACTTGCTTTAAAACAGTCGTGAGTGATAGTTATTTTAAGTGGCCCACGGATTAGTACCTCCTTGTTTATATTTAATCCTAACATCAAAAATATAAATATTTACTAGGATATTAATCTAATCTATATCCGTGCTAGGATTTTAACAGCTTCATAAACTTTGAATAAACATTTTCAACGCACAAAACGAAACGTAAACTTACACACTCACATATCAGAGATTTTTTTCAACGAACGGCATTCATAGTCCATTAATAAAACATGTTTGTAGTGTACAAATAAAAAAAAAACAAACGTACGTGCATACCTACAAATATATGACATAAATTGATACCAACAAAGTTGTCACAGTGAAATATATGGACGTCAGAAAACGTAATGCAGCGTGCAAAGTTATTACAATACAACCAATGAAACTGCAATAAATTACAGCTGAGCTTTCAATCACATTTAAAATTAATGCGTTCTCTATAGACGCTCCCTATACGATAACCATCCCGTTACAAAATGCACCTCGTATGATCCGACCAATATTTTTTGTGGCACGCTCCAACGTTATACGCACACAGTGTAAATTGGAAACAAATCAAATATGCATCGTTCGTCCAACCGTGAGATGGAAAACTCGCATTAGCGATATATTCGAATATCAGATCTATTCCGAATCCGCTAGCAGATAGAATCGACAAGTTATAGGTACCATTTTTTCGGTGAAATTTGATTTTTTGCTTAGATTTGCTTTGACATCTTTTTCGTATATTCGTCTAGTCTAAGCCGTCATATATAAAAGACGTTGGTATCATATTTTTCTTAACAAATTGCAATACATATCTATGTCATTTGGATGAAAAGGCAAGCGACTCATCATTTTATGTGGTATCATTATTTACTCACGCTGCATCCATGTCTAGCCATAAAATATTTTTATGACAAATAGAGTTGAACCGCGGCAATCCCAAATAAAGAATTTTATGAATTGTCTGAGTCATCTAGAAACGTCGCTTTACTACTACCATATGGATGAAGAAGTATGAATGAATGATACACTCACATTTGCTATATGACTTCCGCAATCTGGGAAGAAAGGGTAGATGCATTTCAACTGAAAATTTTTAAGAAACATTTAGAAACATCTTCAGAAATAACCGACCGCACAGCTTTAAAAGTGCACTTAAAGTGATTGTATTTTATTTGTCGTTCTCATTTTTGTGGGTTGCTCGATAAATGTCAAAGAACAGGTATTTGAAGAATGCGACAGAAGATAGAAAGTAGATGTAATGTTGGCTGTTTTGTATAAACTCGGCCATATCTGTATGATGGGAAGAAAACGCGATCGTCTATTGCATCTCGGTGTTGTCCCGCGCGGATTTACGTTTTACAGCGTACTAACCGTTTGCATCTTCAATGCAATTTTGAAGGATCTGCTTGTATTCGCAAATGGGGACTAGCTAAAGTGTATGAAGATTTTTCTTTGGATTTTTTGTCTGTAAATACTTTATAAGTAAATAAATGTATGTTATAAAGCGGTCAGTGACGTTTTGATTTTTATTTTTCAACGGAGTCCTTGGATTTTAAGTTGTAAAAATGTTATTCGGCGGTCAAAATAACTTGACCCTGAACATAGGTTCCCCGAACTTTACGAAATGGTTACTGTTCAAACATTAATTATTCTTTGCTTAAGAAATTGCCAATTTTAGGATGACGTTACTTAAAAGCTTATATATTAGATTGATCAGCCTAGCCTTTTCTCAATTATGTTGAGGTCAGTTTTCCATCTAACCAGATGTGGCTGAATACCAGTATTTTACACGGAGCAACTGCCATCAGACCTCCGCAACCTACTGGCCAATGCCGATATCTTAAGCTTAGAACGGTTGTCAGACTTGCGGGCTTCTGACCACCCGTAACGACTGTCATAGGTATTCGTATCACACGCGGAAACGACGGTTTCAATTCGACGGGTCTCGATGTGTAAGGAACGGTCACCCATCCACGGACTGACCGCGGCAAGCGCTGCTTAATCTTGCAAATCGTATGATCTGCGCAGTTATTAATTAACTACGAGCTATTTATTAGTCTCGTGTAGTGCAGGACTTAAATAATAGCACTACCCCTTCTCTTCCCATGGGTGTCGTAAAAGGCGACAAAGGGATTCTCTAGAGGATTGGCAGCAGCGTTCTCTGAGTACTTTAACAACCATACTGCGATCGCCAACCCGCCTGCTAAGTGTGGCGATTACGGCAAACCCCCTTTTTGGGGGAGGCCTATATCCAGCAGTGGACGTCTTTCGGCTGAGTGATGTGATGACGAGCCATTAAAAGTCATTTAGTTTCTAAAAAAATATATTGCGATGTCATTTGCATGATATTCAAGCTCACAAAGATATTTTATCCGTAATGTAACTAAATCTTTAACGCCTGCTAGTCTTACCCCTCGTTTACACCTAAAAACAAGTTGTGATACAAGTTGAAACAAATTGTTTAAAGGTCTTTTCAGAAGTAGTTACCGTCCGCCAGGCCTAAACTGAGCTTTGCATTTGTGTGAGAATGAATGCAGACGCGTCGTTTGCTTGGTTTAAATCGGTTTATACGGCTTTTTGGCAATCGATTCTATATGCACTCACACAAATGCGAAGCTCAGCTTACGCCTTGCCAGTTGTACTTGTTTTTAACACGTATTGAAAATGTATTAAATATTTATTTGTCTTAAAGATCTACATACATGTTTCCTACTTAAGAGCGTTTACGCTGTTCGGCATTTAATAAAAAATTTCAAGTCCTTATTTTTCGTTATGACAGAATCGATTTTGATGAAACTTCACACACATAAGCAGGACACTTAGGTCTAAAAAGTTAGTAGAAAACATTTTCGAAATGTCTTACTTAAATAAAGATAGTTGGAAATTTCTGTTTTTATAGAAAGTTTAAAATCAGTATAATTTCGATGGCCCCACCGAATAAACGTGCAAGAGTTCTTACACGAAAAATTTTTTTTTTCATTTTTCCTTTCTTTTGCCTATCCAGCACCTACTTAATTTTTTTTATGAATTTTAGACTCAAAACACGCCTATTATAATAGTGAATTTCTTTATTCTAGGGAAATAATTAAAATTAAAGTTATACGAATAATAGTTTACGCTATTATTACACGCTTTTTGAGTCGCCAAGTACACAAGAATAAACATGTTAAAACCTACAGACGTTTGAGAAGATTTGTGATTGTTTTCGAATTTGGGTAATGTCTTCTTACACGTTTATACGCGTAGAAAAATGTATGTAAATTTTATTACCAATGTTTCATTCCACAAAATGTAAGTTTGAATATAAATAGGTTTTTAAAATTAAGGTATTGCATTGTCTCTTACAAATTTTTTTTTCTAACAATTGTGTTAAAGATTCAAACATTAGTTGCATTAATTGCATATTAATTTAAGTTTATACCTAGGAACGGTAAACAAACAAATGTTTACGCGATAAATTCTATAGCAATAGTACGTAATGTTAGAAAGGGGCACGGGGGGTAAGATGCGAGTGAAATTAGGTGACTAGCTCGGAGCCGGTGGTGACCTCTCGCTTCCGGCCGTGGTTCTGTCCATGGTCGAGAGCGAGAGTGCGTGGGAAGCCGTCGCCTCCTTCTGCGAGGAGGTGATGGCGGGAGAAGAGGGAGCAGAGAGGGAGAGAGAGGTAGCTGCTACTCTCCCTTCCCGCGCCAGATGCACCGGGCGCCGGCCACCGTAGTGTGTGGCCTGCGGGTAGCGGGTTAGATGACCCGTCGTCCGACCCGTAACAGGCCCGGGAAGGCGGCGCGCAGTGTTCCATGCGCGCTTCTCAGGAGGAGGTGGGGCAAGGCCCCACAGAAGGAGAGGTCCACCAGGGCATGGCGGACCGAGGTCTGCCGGGGTTGCGGTGCATGCAGCTGCGAACCCCGCGACCCCGGTCAAGGGCCCGGAAAAGGAACACCGTATGTTTTAGCCATTAAGAGTCCGGCATACCCCTTCGCCTTCCCCGGGCGAAGCGCATCCATGAGGACATTCCAATGAAAAAAAAAAAGGTCAGTCTTGTTATGAGTCTATGCGCGCTATTACATAATTTTGTTTCGCGCAATTACATTTGATTATAAATATTATAAATCTACTGCCATTGGAAAACTCCATCTCGGTCTCCAATGACAGTGAAGAGGAGGATTAGTGTTTCTAATATTGCAATTCGTTATTTTTATATTTCATCAAGACGTCTAGTACTTTGTGTTCACGTGGATAAATACATAATTATATTTTTTTTCTATATAATTTCTGTATTTTATTTCACCCTTTCAAAGTCAATGTTTTTTATTTCAAATATACCAGATTACAGGCACTTTTAAAACGTGACAATTCCGTTACAGTAGTGTGAGAAATAAAATGAGAATAATGCAGGTTAATGTAAGAAATAAACTCACATAAGAGTAACAAATAGAAAAATATGCCTTCTAGGATTGCCATAGCAGTTAAGGGCTGAACAATCCTGACAGACAGCACCCGTTCACGAGCATGACGTGCATATCCGAATCGCTTAGCTCAACCATATTGCAGGGAACCTAACGACCGGATATACAACGCCACCATCAGCAGGACATTTAAGTGAGCATGACTGACTCATACTACCACACAATAGGCAGTAATGTGATATGATTGTAGGTGTATCATTAATTGCTGCATGTTGGTCAAACTTTACAGATTGGAAAATAATATTATGCTGTAATAAGCTTTAGATATCAAAATGCTCCTAAATGATTTAACCTTTATATCCGGTAAATCAGTAATACTAGATGGCATTTTATTGTAGAACCTAACACTGTTCCCCATAAACGACTTGCTGGTTTTTCTTAGTCTAAAACCAGGTACTGTTAGCTTGTGTTTATTGTGAGTATTTCTGTTGTGGACGTCACTTTTCTTGTTATACTGGGCAATATTCTTTCGAATGTACATTGTTACTAAGTAATACAAAGATGGTAGGGTAAGTTTATTTATTTCCTTAAATAATTCACGAAGCGATTCACGGCAGCCTAGATTATAAATAGCTCGGTCTGCTCTTTTTTGTAATATGAAAATAGTACCTACATCAGCAGCCGAACTCCACAGTAATATACCTTAAGACATTATACTGTGAAAGTATGCAAAGTACCAGTGGCGAAGGGTCCATACAACTCGATTCCTATCGGCTTCCCTTTCGAAATATGGCAAATACTAGTATCTATTATTTTTAATTATCATTTAAACAAATAATTTGGTCCGGCTTCCCTTTTAAGAAAATTCACCCTTCGCCACTGCAAAGTACACCAACCTAGCCGTAGCTACATCAGTCAACTGCCTAATGTTCCTAACGGCAAATGCAGCAGAACTCAGTTTGCCTGCAAGTGCCTCTAAATGAGGTCCCCATTGCAATTTAGAGTCTACTGTGATGCCCAGGAAGACAGTTGAGGGAACTGGGTCTAACGCTTTCCCGTCAAGTTTCACATTTGAACTAATGTGGGGTA
The DNA here is from genome assembly GCA_905220435.1 of Amphipyra tragopoginis. Taxonomy (NCBI): domain Eukaryota; kingdom Metazoa; phylum Arthropoda; class Insecta; order Lepidoptera; family Noctuidae; genus Amphipyra; species Amphipyra tragopoginis. The sequence continues at coordinate 17,901,570 of HG991997.1, forward strand.
CATTTGAGGTGGAGAATTTAATACATTTGGTTTAACAAAATTGTGTATATTATTATACCACGCGTTCAAAGATGTATTACATAAAAGAAAACTGATCTTATTAACACTAATATAAATGCATACGATCTTTCCAATCATATAATAGCAGAACAATGTACTGTAAACAAGCGTGTAAATAGTTATAGCTGGGTTCAAAAATAAACTTGATTTACGGAGAATAATAGTGTAACATTACAGTACGTTTTATTCGTTGTGTATTATTACACGAATAAACGTGTAATGATATATTACTGTGACTTAGTCATGCAAATTTCACAAGAGTAAAAACATTAAATAGTTTTTCATGAATTTCCTGAAACTCGTTGATGTTTAAAAAAAAGTAAACATACAAGTCTATAGTTTATTTTTTTACCTATAATTCGATAGTACATTATTTATACCTATTTACAATGAAATGAGCGTTATTGAAGTTTAAACGTTTTTATTTTTTCCTGAAAAGTTGTCATTTTTCTCTTACACGTTTATTCGGTGGGGCCATCGATTTAACTGTAACGATATTTTTCGAAAATGTTTTCTACTAACTTTTTAGTCCTACGTATCCTGCTGATGGACTAAGAAATAAGGACTTGAAAATTTGTATGAAATGCCGAACGGCGTAAACGCTCCTAAAGTGGAGTGGTGTTCCGTCGCTTCCGCGGACAAGTGCCACACGATCGCACAGCGGATAACATAGTGCGCAAGTGAAGTGTGTTTACTAACATAGGCTTAAGTTTTATTACTAACATAAACTGTATTATTTAACATATATATGTTAGTTTGTAAGGTATGTATCTATGGGCCAAAGTAGCCTGAAAATAAATGAGTTTATTATTATTATTATAAAGTACGTAAAAACCATTTTTTCCTAAAATTTCTCCTTTATCCATAGAATACATGTTTATACCTAGGTGTAAACAAAGGGTTACCTGCTTGCATTACTAAGCGCAAACTGCATAAATTACCTTCACAATAGTCCAATAACAAAATAAAAATCAACGTTGAAAGTTAATTACGCTCTCATTCTTCGTATTGTGTAATTTACTGGAGTGCTATTTGCCGAGATAAATTAAATTCAACTTTGAACTTGTCAGTGGCAGCCGTCAAACGCATTAAGTTAAAGGCGAGCGCAGAAAGCCCCATCGTTACATTACACTGTTTAGAGGTACAACGGTACTTGGAGCAAATTTTCGCCCTAGGGATGCTTAGTTTCTCAGATTAAGCATTTGTTTGTCCCGTAAAGAGGTGTCACTAAATTAAGCGTTTATATTCCGTACACTAAACCCAATGAAAACCGCTCATTGTTAATTAAATTTGTGCAGGCAGGGAGAAAATGTTGTTAGAGCAAACATGATTTGTTGCTATAATTCACATATAGTGTCCTTATCACACATAATGTGCTTGTGATCGAGAACCTGTTAAGATTTGATTAATGGCCGTTTTCAATAACGTATCTACTGGTGGTAAATTTACTTATTTATTTTAAAAAAAATAGAACCATCTAAAGCATAAATTACACATAATATAAATACTGACATTAATTAATTTAATCCCTACTAAATTTGTAAATGCAAAAGTAACTCTATCTGTATGTGAGGGTTTCACACCTAAACCGCTAAACCGATTTTGATGAAACTTGGTACAGAGATAATTTGAAACCCGGAAAACGGCATAGGCTACTTTTATCCCGAAAAATACGGAATACGCAATACGTAAAATATTAACCCTTTCACTCAGTCTTCTCGCAATACACTAAGCATTCCAACAAAATCACCTTCCTTTCATCAGCTAATAGATCCAGTGAAGGATTAGATTTCAGGAGAGCGTGGTGATGGAGGTTTACCCTACAAGAGAAATATGACATTACTTCTATCGAAGTAATGTCACTATCTCTAGTAAGGCAAACCGCCGATAGATAGGTTATCTAAAACGGTAGTAAGACCATCAGATGTGGACGAATAGAATTCAGAATTCAAAATGCGGGGCTTTACAACCGATCAGTGTGCTTTTACATTGCGAAGCTGATTAATGAATGAGTTTTAGTTAAGCTGGTGTGCGTGCAGTGAAATTGTTGAAGAGCAAATGGTGTGGCAGGCGGACGGACAGCCGGCTTTCGGGTTGAGTGGTCGAATGCACTAATTTGCAATGCGACTACGGTACTTTTCATCGTCCCTTGTCGTGCATTGTGCAAGCGGCTGCTTTCGACAGCTAAAGCGGTAACATTTACGCTTGTTTGTTTATTTTCGCAGTCCTTTGTGAGCTGTGTTCGTTTGTGATGACTTTACAGGACGTGGAACGAAAGCCTTGAGGCTCGGTGTAATTGAATTATAGTGGTTGTTCGAGTACGTTCCAAGTACGTACGTAAAGAGGTGTAATATTGTATTTAACTAAGTTTCGTAGATGTTTTGCTGTGCTAATTTGAGATATTTAGGAGTACGATGTAATTATAAGATTTATGCGTATACTTGAATGACGAAGACGTCTGTTGTATTTTTACGATTTTGGCCAGATAGCAATTTTTTTATCGAAATTTCTGAGCTGAACGGGGCGAATCGATAGTTATATACAAGCTTAAGTTTTTGTTGGCTAAAGGTACGAGTTCGTAGCCGACCGTACACAGCAGCAGCACGATGTGCCCTTACGACACGTCGTAGCGACACGTCGCAGCGTCATGTCGCTGCAATCTTGATTCCGAACCCAACTGCAAATGGCTGCAGCAGACAACACGTCGTATTCCAGTTAGTTCTGAATATTCCGTGAGATAAGATGTGTGACCTGTTTAGGATTAGCGGTCGCGATTTACTTTTGTATCTTTTGTTTTTTTTAGATGCATCGTACAGTGCAGGATATTGGGCCACCTGGTTTATCAGTTTTTCTTCTTCAGAATTGGAAAAACTCATTTTTTGAGAAAGATTCAACGTGTCGTCGCTCCAGCGTGGGTGGCACTACTGATCTGCGGTCGGGCGAGACGTCGACTGCGGTCCTATGACGTGTAGTCGGGCGACGTGTCGCTGGCTGCGAAAGGTATTTCATAGAGATACATAGAAACCAGTAGTGTCGGAGCGACAAGTCGTCTGCTGCTGCTGTATGCAGTCGTCTACAAACTCGTACCTTTAAGGTGCTTTTCCACCGGTGAGGCGAGGCGAGATGAGACGAGACAAGGCGAAACGAGAATTGAAAATTATACGGCAAATTTCAATTCTCTCCTCGCGCACCTTTGGTGGATATGGTCTGGATTGGCGAGGATGTGCAAGAAGAGAATTGAAATATTTTTTTTGTATAACATTGAAGCGTATTGATGCGGACATAGGGACATGGAGTGCTTATTGATATAAATAGCCATCGTGAGATCGCACAATATCGCGTGGGCTCCTGATGGCTTGCGGTGGAAATTTTTGGTGGACATGTGCCAGCAAGATTTGAATGGGCCGGCGAGATTTCAGTTCTCGTTCGCCTCGTCTCGCCTCGCCTTGCAGTGGAAATGCACCTTTACGCAGAGTTTTTGTGCAGCATGCAGTTATTATTAACAAAGAATAGCCAGCGTATTTTATAATGTCGTTATTTCTCAAACAATAAAATATTGAAACGTATTGTCGATATTAAGCCGCTTTAAATTATTCCTGTAATTGTAAAGCATTGCTTTCTGTTGAACGATTTAATAAATTAATTAAATTGTATTTTTGGTGAAATGTTTTTTTCATTTTAAATCTTTCATGTATTTACATTAACTTGATTTCGAATTAATCAGCTTTACGTTTTCTAGTAATAAAACATAATCGGTTTCAATCACGTTAACACGAACAAAGATATACACAGTGGTAAATTTAGCCTTTTTTTTAAAAACGATAGGCTGTTTTTAACAAAATATATCTTTTTAATGCTGGAGCCACACTAACAAGGCTTTAGCTAACGTTTGTCTTATCGCAATAGACCGAATATAAGAAATGCATGTGATTTTTAACCGACTTCAAAAAGGAGGAGGTTCTCAATTCGGTTGTATTTTTTTTTTTTTTATGTTTGTTACCTCATATCTCCGTCATTTATGAACCGATTTGAAAAATTCTTTTTTTGTTCGAAAGGGTTTCCTTCCCGATTGGTCCCATATAAATTTTGTTATGATTTTACCATGAACTTCAGAGATATGGAACGGAACTCCTCATCGGATCAAAGCAACATTCTCAAATTACTAATATTGCTTTGTTTATATTTGTTGTTGGGAACTGACTACTGGAAAAGAGGAGGGGGTGCGTGTCTCCCCCTCCCCCCCTTTGGAATGTTTTCATTATATCGTGTAAGGTATCATTTGAAAGAACTCCTTATGCCCGACTACGTCAAAGCCAAAAAGAAGGGTTATGAAGGAGGGGGTTAAAATTATGACACTAAAACGTATTTAATAAAAAATAAACTTCAAAAAAAAGTAAAAACCGACTTCAAAGAAATACTAAAAGGAGTAAAATAATTACCATAATATAAAATTAACAGTTTCAGAAGTCGGTGCAACTCTACACTGAAGCAAATAGAAGCCACCGACTTCTGAAACTGTTAATTTTATATTATGGTAATTATTTTACTCCTTTTAGTATTTCTTTAAAGTCGGTTTTTACTTTTTTTTAAAGTTTATTTTTTGAAGAATATGTTTGTGTCACTGTGACAGCATTAATATTCATCCCGTAAGTGTGGCCACGGCGTAAGAAATATCATCTTGGTGCTAAGATTGACTTTACAGACAGATGTAGGGTACGGCAAAAAGGGATGCTTGTCTTAAGATTTGTATAATATGTAGGTATTAATATTATGTATATACAGGGTGTTAACGAAATCGTGTAATTCCTTCGAACCGCGTGGTCTACTGGTGACACAGATTAAACCTAAATAGGAATTTTCGAAAATCAACCAAAAAAAAAATCCATTTTTTTTTTGGTTTTCAACTTTTGAGTCTTTTTAGAACCTTAAGTTATCTGAATGCAAAGAGCGATATCGCATCAGTCGTTCCTGCCAGCCGTGTCGCCGTACTTTCATTAATTTATGTGTGGCATCGAAATGTTCACATAAATCTTTTTTTTTTTGCAAATAAACAAAATCTTATTTTTTTACTGAATCCTTATTAGGTGGTTTAGATCAGATCGGTAACAAAGCCGCATGAAAAAAAAAGAATTTTATTTTTTATTTTTAATCAAGCTAAATCCCGTGCGGGGCCTGTCTACACCAGTAGTAGATCATGTGGTTTTAAGGAATTACACGAATTCGTTAACAGCCTGTATATGTGTGTGTATTAACCAAGACCAAATATCCGCAGGTCGTGCACACATTTGATGATGATCACTGTGTTGAAATTGAACGCGTGACCCAGGCCAAATAAGACGTTCGCTTAGTCACTGCGCTATCTACGTCGTCAATCATGCAAATCCAATTTGGGTAGTCCGCATTCGTGATGTTAGGCGTTAATAAATCACAGAATATAAGTTTGTCGCCTTGTCGCTTTCAGGATTATCCATTTTGTTAATTGAAGCGTCGGGGGTCACGCGAGGGCCCGATTAGGGCATAACTAATGTTACCAGATGCCCCTTAAATGACGGGACAGTCCTTTTAGTCATCCCGACGGTCCCCAGACCGGAAAGAGTAAAATGTTCCTTTGGATACGTCAGCTTTACCCTCATAAGGCCTAGTGAAGAAGGTAAGCTTGCGTAATACTGAAATAATTTGAAGATTTAGTTTTCAGTAACGGTTTGGCTTTTGATGGACGTAAAAGGTTAAAATGCGACGTGTGTGGTAAATAAATACGTTGACTCGTAAAATAAAAGGTTTTATTTTCGATTCTTTGTCAATCGTAGAATTTCGTAGTAGCTCGTAGCCACGTAGCGCGTCGTAGATTCGTAGTCGAACGTAGCAGTATGGCTACGTTATATTGTTTCAAAAAATAAAACCAACGCCGTGTTTTATTTTTGGGAGAATCTTATTTAGAAAATTTTATTAATATGTTAGCATTCTCACAGCCATAGACAATTAATTTAGTCATGTGGTAATAAAACTGTAAATATACAGGGTGTAAACTAATTCGTGTAATTCCTTCAAACCGCGTCATCTACTGGTGACATAGATTGACTAGTAAATGGGTTTTATTGAAAACCAACAAAAAAAATCAAAATAAAAAACTTGTTTTTTTTATTTCCGAATCATTTTAGAGCTCCGAGTGAACTGACTGCAAAGAGCAATATCCCGTTAGTCCTGTTCACCAGCTGAATCGCCGTGCTTTCATTCATTTATGCGTGGCATCGAAAAGAAAACATACAAAAAAAAAATTGTAAAAAAAATTTTGCTTATTTTTTTATGAAATCCTTCTTAGGTGGTTTAGATACGCTCACGCCCTACCGCAAGAAAAAAAAAAGTTTTTTTTTATTTTTAGTAATTCTAAATCCCGTGTGGGGTCAATCTACACCAGTAGTTGATGTGGTTTTAAGGAATTACACGAATTAGTTTATACCCTGTATATCTCTATTAGTTCTATGTGTAAAGTGTAGGCATGATTGCTGTCTATCGCGTGTCCTAGTGAACTTAAAACGTCTGGTCACGTGAAGCATAACAGTGTCTCGCAGCCCTAATTTGAGGGGTGCCGCTCACGAATTCATAATGATGGACGTCGATGGTCCAATCTGGGAGTGGCGAATTAAAATTAGTTGATTTACTGTTAATTGGTATTAAATAGGCTCGTTTTCGTTTAAATAATGAACGTCATAAATGAGTTTCATTTATTTTAAAATGTATTTTAATACTTATTTATAACTAGCTTTCGCCCGCAGCTTGCGTGAAATTTTGAACCCGTTAAGTGACGATTTTCCATACAAACTTTCATCTCCTATTTAACTCCCTTAGGGGTTGAATTTCGAAAAATCCCTTCTTAGTGGATGCCTACGTTACAAAAGGAACCTACTGTCAAAATTTCAAGTTTCTAACCCCAGCGGTTTAGGCTGTGCGTTGATAGATCAGTCAGTCAGTCAGCTTCTCCTTTTATATGTATAGATGATGCAAAATGCCCAAAAAAAGCTATTCGAATTTTCAATTATTCCATTGAGAAGGGTGTGATAAAATCCATTGTTTGATTTTGTCCCTGAAATCACGAACCTATTTCTAAAATTCAAGAGCGTCTTGGTTTTTATGTTTGGAATAACCTTAAATATTAGATGAACAACCCATACGATCGAACCCTTTTAAGATAGTTCTAAGACTATTTTTTTTCTATTTTCCTATTATTTATTAGTCTTTTTTCCACAAAAGAAAACCTCAGAAAAATATAACCAAAATAAATTATAACACAATAATGATTTCCCAAATCGTGCTTCAGTAATTTTCCAACAGGTACAGAAGCAAACAATACGGAACTCGTTTTCGACAAATGTTCGGAAAAAGCCACTACAAACACAATTCGTACAAAATATTTTCGCTTATTATTTAATATTTGCTGTTTATTTCTTTGATTCTAAATATAACTGTAAATTATATATTAAATAATTGGTGGTTGTAGAAAGTATAGAAATTACATTAAAAAAAAATGCGTTCATATTTTTTTATAACAAAACAGTACGTCTGGCGCACACTGGCAGCCCCGCTACCATCCTTGTTGACTGGCTAGTCTTTTAGCCACATCAGAAGCTATTCTCGTATAGCTCCTGCCGACATGAGAGGAGGCAGAGAGAGACAAAGCACGAAAGAGCATCAGTCATATCAATTTACGGTCTGATGATATTCCATTCTCTAGAGGAGTTCTTAGCTAATTAACAACAGCACGGATCATAATATGATATGCAAGGTTAAGTTGCACTTGCCGCAGTCAGTCTGTGGATGGGTGACCATTCGTTACACATCGAGACCCCTCTGTACCTCGGAGAGTACGCTAAACCGTCATACGAATACCTATGACAGCCGTTACGGGTAGTCAGGAGTCCGAAAATCTGACAATCGGTCTAACCTAACGTTATCGGCATTGCCCAGTAACTGTGTACCGGAGGTCTGATGGCAGTCGCTCCGTGTAAAATATTGGTATTCTGCTGCATCTGGTTAGACTGGAAGGTCTCCAACATAGTTGAGAAAAAGGCTAGGAAGTACGCACGGCTACAGATCAAGCTATACATTTCCAGTATAAGCTGATCCCGCATTGTATAGCATTTCCTTACAATGAGAGGTCAGTGTAAACTGGAAATGTATAGCTTGATGTGTAGCCGTGTGTACATGCTATTTCATTCTCTCCTCAACATGAGCTCTCGAATGAATGTCCCTATGATTAATAATAATTGCCATAGTCACCACGTATGGTAGCCGGATTGATGATAGCAGTATGTTGTCATTAGCAGACAAGAGGGTGCCGATGACCATAATTTTGAGATGATCCCTTAGGGCATATACATAAAGGAAGCAGGCAACCAGCGCCGACCTACCAGTGCTTATCGGTAGTGCCGTGCCAGCACGGATCTTTTGATCCAGTCGATTCGAGAAATGTATCCATTCTACGACATACGAAAAAGTTTTATCTATATCTTATGTCAAATTTGACGTTTAGAATGGATTTTCTCGAATCGACTCGATAAAAGATCCGTGCTCACACTCCTCGACCGTGCAGGTAACTGCTAATTAAAAGAAGCGGGTAGAAGCAGGAGCTGGCCTTTTTTAACAAAAATACGCCTTATTCCCTTGCAAATGCAGCAACAAATGACGGCTTACCAGCGCTGATCGGAGCAGGTCGGAACTTGTCGGCGACATTCGGAGCTTGTCGGCGGTGGTTCGCCACACAATATAGAGACTACCTGCACCGATTAACTGCGCGGACCAGCACCGACATGCGCTGACAGATCGGCGCCGGTAACCCGCTTTCTACGTGTATACGCACTAACACCTGGTTCCTGTGGTCATTTTAATATTTTTTTGTTAAATCTGATAAAATTAAGATTTATTCAAATTTACATATAAATGCTAACTTTGAATGACAGTTTGAACGTACATTATTCTAGCAAAATGTTATAAAATCCATTTTATTATTCTAAAGTTGGGAATAAAAGTAGGTACACAAATTAAGTAGTAAACCATGCGTAGGCCGATACATATTATTTCAATCTCTTGTTTGCAATTTATATATTTATTTGTATTATGGTTTTTTGTATTTTATTTGCATTTATGAACATAAGTTTATAATATTTTTGTTCCTTTTGTATTTACGTGGTTCTTTGTGTTTGTATATTTATCTGATTCTTTTGTTTTTAAACACAATTGTCTACATTTCTTGTTGTAAATTCTCCTCTCGCAGGTCTGCTGGAAGAGATTTCTTGAAGAAATTAGAAGTTCCTTTGTTCGCTATGGTCCTTGTTAACTTATATTTTATTAAGTGTCGTGTGTACATAAATTAATAATTTAATTTCCAAAAAAAAAACTACTTAATCGTCACATCATAATCACATCATCCCATACACATCCATTGAATATGTGCTTCTTAACACAACTAATCAAAAACTATTCTACCACGTCATTCGAGTCAGCTTGTTTATTACGTGATAAAGTTCACAGCGATGGTTCCATGTTGACAATAACCCTTGTCTTTACGACCCTTATAATGTAGAACATTAATGTGCAACCTTTTATTACTCCATCACTGTTACATCCGTGTGGAATTGCGAATAAAAAGATTTGCAAAAAAGTTAAAAGGAAATTAGCGAAATTTGGGCTGTGCAAGATGCCTTTGTTGTCGCGCAGTCGGGTAAAAATGCAGTATATTTTAGTTTCTGTACCAGAATGTTTCTTTTTTGTAGTAGGTAAAACTGCGTAATTTAATATGAGTGTGCTTATATCTCTAACCTCATGCACTAATTTATCTAATAGGTTTCAAACAAACCGATGGTCCATTTGATGGAAAGTGATTACTGCTGCCTATCATCATTTGAAGGACGTCCACTACTGGACATAGGTCTAGCCCAAAATGGGAGGGGTGTTTGCCGTAATCGCCACGCTTGGCAAGCGGGTTGGCGATCGCAGTACGGTTGTAAAAGTACTCAGAGAACGCTGCTGCCTATCCTCTTGAGAAACCCTTAGTCGCCTTTAGCTATGTCTACACCAGTGCGCTTTCATATTCATCTTGCGTCTTCGTAAGCATGCATGAAGCGCCATAGCGCATGCCTTAATACTAGTTCGACAAAAGCGCATGCCCCTAGCGCACGCTAATCCGTCTATTGTACGTCGTCGACTGACGACTGACCGAAGCGCACCGGTGTAGACGATAAGCTGCATTCGTCTTATGGCAATCAATATTGCATGCGCTTGACGCAAGAGGAATTGAAAGTTGAAAGCGCAAGATGAACATGAAAAGGCACTGGTGTAGATATACCTACCATTTTACGATACCCACGGGAAGAGATGGGGTAGCGCTATTCTTTAAGTCCGGCACTACACGAGACTGCCGCCTATAAACACCTACAATACCGAGACGATTGCTGGTGCGTTACCAAACTTAGAGACAAAGTTGGAAACTCTCATGTGCTTCTAATTTCACCGACCCCCATACCCTTTAACCACAGTAATGCCGCCTGGCGGCAGAAATATCATGGCGGTAGTACTTTCTCGGATGAGATCTTACACACAGATACAGAGATTTACAAGGAGTTCTAATACTACTAAAACCTCTAGAGTAATTGTGGTTAGGTAAGATCCAAGTTGACATTTTATTTATTTACTTTAATTAAAACGGTATTACACCAGTTACAATAATGAAAGATAGTAATAGAAGACGATACATGCATACAATACAAGGAAAAGAAAATAAAAATTATTCTAATAATACTAATAAACTTTTTCATAATTTCCTTACAATGCTTGTGACAGTATATTCTTTCACTCATTCATGATGCATTCCTCTCGCAGTACTCTAGACATTCCGACAAAATCACCCTTCATTCATCCGCAAACATATCAAAATTCGGTCTGGCGTCCAGGAGGGCATTTAGCGCGGTGAGACTTCGCGGTATGGGTGATCGTGAACGAGCCACAATACGACATGTCGGAACAGCAAACAGCTTATGTTTTCTGCTCCGGCGGTAATTATTGGGAACAAATAATCGGCACAACTTGCAATTAAGATCAGGGGCATCTACTTTCCCTCGGAGGACCTTGCACATCATTAAGAGTTGGTCACTAGATCTTCTGTATGTCCAAAATAATGGATCACCGATTCTGTCGATCTTTTGCGTGGTATGAGGCCAGTCTAACCAGATGCTGCTGATTATCAGTATTTTACACGGAGCTACTACCAACAGATCTCCGCAACCTAGCTGGGTAATGCCGGTATCTTAAGGTTAGGACGTTTGTCAGACTTTCGGGCCCTGACTACCCGTAACGACTGTCATAGGTATTCGTATGACAACCAGGCCCGACGGCTTAACATGCTCTCCGAGGCACGGAGGGGGTCGATATGTAACGAACGGTCGGTCACCCATCCACAGGCTAACCGCGGCAAGCGTAGCATACCTCCGTTTTCTGATTTGAGAATTCGAGATAAGCAATACTTAAGTAATATAATAAGTAAGGAGTTGACAAAAAAATGCTTTTAAAATCCGTCATTTTTTTGACAACTCCGTACTCAAATGTTACTTAAGTACTGCTCATCCTAGAATTCTCAATTCAGAAACCGGAGCATAATCTTGCAAATCGTATGAACCGCGCGATTGTTAATTAACCACGAGCCCCTCTTAACTTGAATTAGTATATGGGGTGTAAACGAATTCGTGTAATTTCTTCAAACCATACATTAATGGTATAGATTATTAAACCCGGACGGGATTTAGATTTATTAGAATCTAGCTTTTGGCCGCAGCTTCGCTCGCGTTAATTAAGCTCAAAAAACTCTTAACACGTTTCTAAAGTTTCTATAATAATATAATTCAATCGTGGCACCATCTATGAACGTTGTTATTGTTTTCCTCGGGAACAGTACTTTTTTTCGGTATGAAGGGTACCCTATATCCGTTTCTGTACACCTGACAACGTAGATGCAAAATTTCAGGATGATCGGTTCAGTGGTTTAGGCGTGAAAAGGTAACAAACAAACCTACTTTCGCATTTGTAATATTAGTTAGGAAGTGCTAAAATTACTGAGATACAGAATAGGTACCAGTGGTGAAGATTGAATTTTCTTAAAAGTGAAGCCGGACCAAAAAATGCTTTCCTTGCTCAAGTGTGATGCGTGAATTCCAGTAACTACTCGTTTCGAAAGGGAAGCCGATAGGAATCGAGTTGTATGGAGCCTTCGCCACTGATAGGTACCATGGTTCATTTTTTGAATACTTTTTTTTGATGATTCTGATAAAAACCTATGCAGGGTCAATCAGTGTCACCAGTAGATCACGCGCTTTGAAGGAATTACACGAATCCGTTTACACACTGTAGTTATTAAAATAGCAACTTAGCTGTATACATAATATCAGTCAAAATTACTACCTTCCTTAGACAATAGGGCCTCTATTCTAATTCACTCACTCGTGCGAATAGGTTAATCCCCGAGTTTCACGCACCATTGAGATAATCCTTCAATTTCCACTTGCCTGATTGAGTACTTAGCTATATTATCTCGTCTAGAACTTAGTACCTATTTATGCTGCTAAGACTTAGGATATTTCGACGCAGAATTTCGGTTAGATTAATGTATTAAAGTTACTTAAACATTAATTAACTAAATGTCTCTGTTGTTTTTTTTTTGAGTTATAAGCTACTAGAGACCCGCCCCGGCTTAGCACGTGTATGTTTTATAGATTAAAACCTTCCTCTTGAATAACTCTATGTATTAAAAAAAAACCGCATCAAAATCCGTTGCGTAGTTTTAAAGATCTAAGCATACATAGGGACAGACAGCGGGAAGCGACTTTGTTTTATACTATGTAGTGTATGATGTAGTGATTAACCTCCGGTTTCTGAATTAAGAATTCGGGATAAACAATACTTAAGTACCTAGTATTTGAGTACGGAGTTGTAAAAAAATGCTTTAGAATCCGTCATTTTTTTGACAACTCTGTACTCCAATGTTACTTAAGTACTGCTTATCCTAGAATTCTTAATTCAGAAACCGGAGGTTATTCCTGATGATATATCTACAAAGTAATTACTTTACCTACACACATCAAAAAAAGTTTGCGATCACTTTGAAAAATTATGTAGCCTTCTTGAAGCCGAATTTTCTAATCGGGATTCAAAGCGATAATTATCATGATACCTATAGATTGATAGTTATCTAGATAAATATAAATCAGATTTCAGTTGTACTTTGAATTCAGAATCTTCACATAAATAATTATACTAGTGATCGCAAACTTTTTTTGATGTGTGTATGCGAAGTGGATTATTCTGAAAGATAGACTGGACGTTGGGCTGGAATTTCAGTGGAACTCTTTACTATTTTTAACCGAGTTCCAAAAAAAGGAGGAGGTTCTCATTCAACCTGTTTTTTTGTACGTTTGTTCTCCGATATCGTCGCCAATTGGTAACCGATTTTAATTATCTTTTTTTTGTTTCAAAGAATATTCTTCCGACGTTGTCCTATTTATATTTGGTACAGTTTCAGAAGTCGGTGCTTTCAAATTGGTTTAGCGTGGATTAGCACCGACTTCTGAAACTATTAATTATGTTATATGTCAATTATTCTACTCTATTCTGTGTTTTTTTTTTCTTAAAGTCTGTTTTTCTATTATTTGTTTAAAGTAATTTTATTTTCTAATTTAATTTTTGTTCTGTGAAATATATTAAAATCTTAGCACAGTGAGGTACACGTTAGCCCAGAGCACACAAATGCAGTTTTGCTGTTATACCAACTAACGATTTTATTTATTCTCTGTGGACCAATATTGCGAAATATGCTGACTGCAGCTGCAAATAACTAAAGTCGAGTTCAACAAAAACGTTCTTATAAATATATTTATATAAATTTTACGTAGACGACTTACAGAAGAAGACAGAGAAGAATACAACTTAACTTCTCTCTGTCTAAGAAGACTAAGATGAACATGTACAAGTTTAGTCGGAAAGGGGGTACTAATCCGCAGGCCACTTCAAGCATCACTAATGTTTGTTTTAAAGCAAGTGTTAAAATTTCTAAATTTGATAGTTTTTACATAACTCACGCCTTATTCCCCGAAGGGTTGGCAGAGGTGTATAGTATACACCCACGTTTCGCCGTTATGTTTAAGTCCCATGTACTAGGGGGCGAGCCTATTGCCATCAACCGGGCACAAATCCAGACTCCGAGCTGCTACTGAGAAATTCCACACGGAAAAACCCAGTAACACTTTGCCCGACCTGGGGATCGAACCCAAGACCTCACGCTCAGCAGTCGCGCTTGCGACCACTAGACCAACGAGGCAGTCATTGATAGTTTTTATTTCCAAACAAAATCATTTTTTTTTAAATTCTTCTCTCCTTCGTTAGTTATGAATTCAATTAATATGATATTTTATATGTTATGAATTATACACTAAGTAATGCCGGTAACTATTATAGTTCTAAACTCGCACCTAAATTAATTAAAGCCACATAGCTGAGGATAGATAGGTTTTAGCGTATTTTTGATGAAATTTTTGAACAGCAATTTCTCTTAAATTATTGAGTTTTGGGGAAAGTGGTAGAACAAAAGTTACTCATTATTATAGGTAAGTACCTACTTAACACCCTTTCGGATTAGTACCCTCTTTCCGACTAACCTTGTAGTATACAAGGTTAGTCAGAAAGGGGGTACTAATCCGAAGCCCACTTATAGTATTGCTGATGACTGTTTGAAAGTAAGTGTGAAAATTTCAAAATTCGTTTTTTTTTCCAAATAAAATGATTATATTTCAGTTTTTTCAAAAATTCTTCGTCCCTGCTTTAGTTACAAATTCAGAAAATGGTGCTTTTAATTCATGACCCCAAATATGACCTAAAATGTAAACACAGCTGATCATAACTGGGGATAAATAGATTTTAGAGATTTTTTTTTGAGATTTTTGAACAGCTGTTTCTCTTAAACTATTTAGTTTTGGGAAAAATTGTAGAACAAAAGTTAAAGTAAAACATTATTATGTGTACTTTAACACCCTTTCGAATTAGTACCCCCTTTCTGACTAACCTTGTATACAGAATAATTTATCTTTACACTGGTAATGTCATAATTATCAAGTGTGGGGTGGGCTAGAATACAAGGGTGTTAACCAATCGATCGATCGTCGATCGATGGTAGAATGGATTAGTCGACGTCGATTTATAGTTTCTAATACACCAATCAATCAACTAAACGTTGACCGAAGTCGTTCGATGGCATCGATCGACGATCGATAAAACTTCCTCAACACACGCTGGGAATAGAAAGTGTGTTGTAAGATTCAACAAAACCCAACACGCTTGGTGGTAGGATCTAAACAGTTCACTTGGCTAGCTACCACCCCTCACATTATAGTCCACAGTCAAGCAGCTCTTTGTGTTCGCTTTCGTGTGTATATGAAAGCCAGAGGGCTATAGGGGAATCCTTCTATGTTTTATTTTTTTTCTATGTTACTTGGATTAATGTGCTCTATCATTGACCCTGACTGCGATTACCATTAGGTGCAAATGGGATCAAATGCGACCAAACCAAAGTTATAAAAAAGTAAAACAGAAATTGCCTGTAGTCGGTTTCCTAGAAAGCACATTCAGTTTCTTTATGTAATCACAATATAAATAGAATAAAGGACAAACTACCAAACAATAAAAAAAACATATTTCATCACAATAAAATTCACGCTGTTTAAAACGCAAAATAATTCAAAACTGATTCCGAATCGGATTAGTGATTTCTGTTCCGCGGCACACGAACAGAACCCCTCATGAATAAACCACCTGCCTCCACTCTTCATTCAATTTACGGAAATCACACTTAGTCCCAAATCTGTTTTGGGTATTAAACGTTTTTGATCCACTCGCACTGATCGTGGAGCAGCTACATAAGCAGATTAACAAAAGCATGTTTGTGCTGGACCGACTCCAGCAACTTACACACATATCGTAACAGAAAACGACCTCTTTAATCACCACGCTTCATCCTTTTCGTCCGCTATACGAGTGAGTGAGATGGGTGATAATCCATCGTCGGTTAGGAGCATGGTAGCCCATTGCCGGGCGTGCGGCATAGACTCAACGGACCGCAAATTTGTCGGAACTACCAATGAAATCGGATTACTTATAGAGTTCGTGGCAAGGGAGAGCTAACGAGCGAGAACACCATTACCAGCCGTCAGTGGCGTCTTCAGACACGAATTAGATTTGCCGTCAAACTCCGAAATATTGGTTGCGATCTTTGATAAATATTGACGCCGCTAGTTGTGACTGCTGCGAAGCGAGGCTTTAAATGATTTTATAATGTAGTTGCTAAGTTTGTGTTGAATTATTTGTTCATTGCATTGTTTACTGTTGGTTTTGGGTCAAATATGAATTCCTTAAAACCTTTTTTCATATTGATCGAGAGAAACATCTGTTGGGAATCTATCTATATTTATCAAGTGTTTTGTTCTAAAACCTAACAGAACGTTCAAAATAATTTTGGAGGGCAATGTTAAGGGTCAACTTTAATGTTTATGTGTTAGTTGGTCGAATAATTATAGCGAACATTTATCACTTTCATATTGTTTTATGTCAGTTTGGATCATTTATCATGCCACGAGTGGGTAACGGTGGGTCAAACATCGGAGCGGCGAGTTTCTAGGGTGGATAGAATACTTTAATACATCGTTATAATTTTGGCACTAATGTTAAGTTGAATAGAATACAAACGGATGTTTTGTTTGTTATTTGTACGATGAATACCGAATGAAATAAATATATTTATTACCAGCTGTTGGCCGCGGTTTCACTTGTAGCACAGAAATAGAATAGAACTTTATTCGCTAGAATTATTGTAATACAATTTGATACATATAAACAGTTTCCAACACATCTCGCCTTCAGTATGCATGCGAAATGTTAGATAATCATTGTTAAAACAGATTAAATCATACAAAAAAATGTTTATGAGTAGGTAAGCTTTGTATTTTTTTAATTTAAACAACTAATCATACTTTTTCTGCACGTACCCGGATAGAATTTATCCTATGTGTCAATTCAGGTCTATTTGTGTACCAAATTCATTCCAAATCTGTTCAGCCGTTTATTCGTGATTGAGTCACAAACATCCATCTATTTTCACAAACTTTCACATTTATATACAAGGTTAGCCGGAAAGGGGGGTACTAATCCGAAACCCACTTATAGTATCGCTGGTGACTGTTTGAAAGCAAGTGTTAAAATTTCAAAATTCGATATATTTTTTTTAGTTTTTTCAAAAAATCTTCATCCTTGCTTTAGTTACAAATTCAGAAAATGGTGCTTCTAATTCATGACCCCAAATATGACCTAAAATGTAAACACAGCTGATCATTATTGGGGATAGATAGATTTTAGTGTTTTTTTTTTTTTGAGATTTTTAAACAATTGTTTCTCTTAAACTATTGACTTTTGGGAAAAGTTGTAGAACAAAAGTGATTCATTATTATGTGTACTTTAACACCCTTTCGGACTAGTACCCCCTTTTCGACTAACCTTGTATAATTAGTATATACTAGCTGTGCCCGCGACTCCGTCCGCGTGGAACTCGGAAAACAACAAATTGTCGCTCTTTACGCAACACATCAGCGAAAGTCCCATCAAAATCCATCCACGGGATTTTACGTGATGTCCAGACGGAAAGACAAACAGACACAATAATTCTAAAAAAAGAAATGTTATGGTTTCTGTATCGATAGTATAGTACCACCGAATCGAAATTTTGGAAAAATATTTAATTACGGACAAAGTGCACTTTGAATTTTATTATTAGATAAATAGATTTATAAATACGTATTTAAGTATTTATAATAAAATAAATGAGTATTTCAAATTTATCTATCGTATTGCCTTGCACAGTTAAAAATTTTGAATAAGATATGAAATTGAATGTATTTCTCTTCCACTGCCATTCAGATAGATAGGTACCTACCTAATAAATTTTAAATAACATTATCTTCGTTTTTTTATAAAAGCTTAGTACCTTCTTCGGATAGCATTTCAATAGACCTTCCGTAGACTGAGAATAGTAATATATTCGTTGATTATATTTCCTCACAACGTGATTTGATACACGTAACGCCATCTATTGAAAAGAAATGGTACTTATACACAAATACATGCTAAGTTCTTCTAGAAAACTTAAAATTCGCGTAACTTTTGATTGCGTGAACCGATTGCGATGAAACAAAAAACATATGTTACTTGGAGATAAGCACAATATTTATTTATAAAAGTCAACAACATTGGATCAGTTGTTTTTACGTGATGCTTGAACAAACAAACAGATAAACAGATAAACAGACAAACAGATAAACAGACAAACAGATAAACAGATAAACAGACAAACAGACAAAAATTCCAAAAATGTTAAAAATGGGTTCCATTGGTTATAGTTTAACATCCCAACCAGGTTTTTTCAAAATATTTGCTATGTACAGACACGCCATGTCTACAGATTTATTATATGTATAGATAATTAGATTTGCTCTTTTATTTTGGAACATGAATAACTTAGGGTGCAAGATGCAATTTTTGTCCTCAGATAATAATGTAAATCACGGTTGCGGGTAGGTTTAAAAAATAAAATTGTGGAACTATACAGGGTTATTGGAAAAACACTTACAACCTCTTAAAAAATCAACTGTTCCCTACATTTTGACGAGTTATGCAAACATAAATGTAGGGAACAGCGGTTTTTTTTTTCGCGATTTCAGTTTTGATCCCGTAGTAAAAGTTGTTCATTATGATGAGTACAATGATCCCATAAGAGGTTGTTAGTGTTTTTCCAATAACCCTGTATAGAAAGTACGGTCCATGAAGACGCACCCCATTCTTTGTCAAAATCGCAATAGTGCAAAAGTGTGCCTTAAACAAGTAACTGCCTATTTGTACAGTCAGCATCTTATCTGCCTCGCTTTTCTCCAAGTATTTTGGGGTCAGATTCCAGTATATTTTACGTGGAGCCTTCAGTCCTCCGCAATCCAGTTACTGGGCAATGCCGATATTCTAAGGTTAGACCGGTTGTCAGACTTTCGTACTTGTGTTTGCTTGTAACGACTTAAGGTTATGGCAAACTATATCGGCACCGCTCCAACCCAGTAATTAACTTGTCATTTAAATTAGACCATTAAGTCGTGTGTCGTATAATACATTTCATAATGTCAATATGAAAAAGCCAACGGCGGGCAGTCAGCGCGCTTGCCGCTACCATACAACTCGACTCGCAGACAGCGCGCAGCAAGCGAGAGGACAGCGTGCTTACGTCGCGTCGACTGAGTGCTTACGGCGCGTCGACTGAGTGCTTACGGCGCGCCGACTGCGTCCTTACGGCGCGCCGACTCCGAGTCGCCAGCGAAACAATGTCGTGAAACACATTATCAAAACGTACAAGTCTAGGCGTGTTCAATCACTAATGCCATATAACAATTGTGTTCGCGGTGACAGCAAGCTTGCACCTCGCGGCCGGCGCGCGGACTGCGAGCTTGCACCTCGTGACTGGCACGCGCACTGGGAGCTTGCACCTCGCGGCCGGCGCGCGGACTGCAAGCTTGCACCTCGCGGCTGGCGCGCGGGCTGCGAGTCGTTAGCGTGCTGGCGTGCTGCAGCTGTGCAGTTGCTGAGACGGTCTACTGTGCCATAACCTTTATTCGTATGACACCCACGACTGACAGTTTAACGTACTCTCCGAGGCACAGAGGGGTCTCGTTGTGTATCAAACGGTCACCCATCCACGGACTGACCGCCGCAAGCGCAGCTTTACCTTGCAAATCGTACGATCCGCGCGATTGTTAATTTCCCACGTCTCCCTCTCGTACAGTTAGCATCATAAGTCAATAAAAATTTCAGATTTTTAAACGTAGTTATCTCTACTTTCTAATAAAATGTGACATACTTTTTCAACTTTGGCTTAAACTGCATGAGAGCTTCGATAGCCAATATTGACAGTCGCATTTCATTCTATCTACCCTATTATCGCTTTTCATTGAAAACTTTAAACTCCTTTATTCCCGTATATTTCAGCACCATTCTATTTCTAGTTACTTTACGATTGTGCCGAGAGTAGGTACTATTATTTTTGCTGTCGCATTTACAACCTTATGTCAATGATAGAAATAGTATGATGTTAAGTAAAAATACCACTTCAGTAAGGCTGTAAGCTGGTTTTATATTGTAACTTGTTTGCAATGTGAGCTTCTTACGACTTTGCAAGATCGTTAAATTTACGAGTATGCTTTCGAGAATGCTCTGAGAATTCTTAAATGAGTTTCTCCATTGTCGAGTAAATTAGCTCGTATTTATTTTGGGATAGGAAAACGTGAATCTGAATTGTTAACATAGAATAATGTTAACTCGAGAGCGATATGCATGGTGGGTATCTCTCGTTATTATTTCACATGTTGAACATGTACAGTCAAAACGAAAAGTAAGTGATGTTTGCTCAGTTTGAAAATTGTTTTATGAATTAATACTTCAGCCAATTATTATTTTTGTCAACATATAGCGATGGAGAAATGTTATGAAATTCTTCGTATAATTTTGAAATTCCAAAACATTAGCCCATTTTTGCTGTTGACTGTACAATATTTTAATGAATATGGTACCACTGAATTATAAAGGAATTACACATACCTTTTTTTTAAACATTGCCCTATTATAGGATTTCTCCTGTATCATGGGTCCGTTTACAGACACAAACGCCCAGACCCGAAACAACTATCTGCAGGCCATACAAACTTTTATTCCGTGCGGATATCGAACCCACGACCCGTAGCGCAGAAGCCAATCGCTTAACTACTGCACCAAACGTGTCGTCTACGTATATTACGCTGTCAACAACTTACAGAGATCACCGATCCGTTAGCCAAGCTTGGTGATTGTGGCGGTAATTCCTAACGACAGTCCGTTAATTATGGCGATTAATGAAGTGGATGTCTGCGGGCTGACATGTAGTTACTTTGCAAAATCAACATTCTGCTCTTCTCTCAGTTTCTCTTCGGAAGGCCAAAAGTCTGACAACCGGTCTATTAAGCATTGCCTAATAACTGGGTTATGGAGTTCTGGGGCCCAACTCTCCTAAAATAAATTGTTGCCAAACGCAATCGAACCACAACCGTCAGTCAGTTTTTGTTTTCGAAAACTTTCAAAATGATTGATTTTGTTTTTTGTGTCAAACAATTTGATAGCTTTTGAAATTGAGAACTGTCTGAATGAACGGTTCGGCCTTGGTTCAGTTGCGACTGATCAAGATTTATTTTAGGAGAATTAGGCCCCTGATAGCTGTCACTCTGTGTACTGGTATTCAGCAGCATCTGTTAGACTTGTAGCTGACCCCAACATATTTGAGAAAAGGTTAGGCAGAAGAATACCTTCCCACCACAAAGGTTTCATATCTAAGTAAGCGTCCTGAGTGATGGCGCACCGCGCAGGTGGAATGAACGGCCCATTAAATAAATGTTCGAAACGTTTGAATTTTGATATCGACATTATTAAAACCAAAGTGAAATAAACGAAACACTAAACACGCGCGTACGCTTCAACTTTCCCGCGTGCACTAAGGACAGGTATCGACGGTAAAGCCACGGTAAAGCCGCTCCGCAATCCGCAATACGCCCATGCGCCGTCACTCAGGACGCACACTAACTCCTTCGCTGTCTCAGCAATCAAACTTTGGAACGTGCTCCCCCTTGATACTAAAAAAGCCCCGAGTAAATTCTCGTTCAAACGCGAAGTTAAGGAATACTACTTGAAGTCGCTGGACTCCTAATCATCTAATTTACTCTTCATCATAATTGCATTTAGATTTTCATAATGTTTTGTATTTGATATACGAGTATATTGTAATATATACATATATATTATTATTTATGTACCTACGTTACATTTATCTTATGAATTCGTAGTATATTCAGTTCATAATTGTCATCTCACTTTTTTTTTTCCTGTACCTATTTCGATGTTTTTCTTTTTAAGCCAAAGGTTGACTGGTAGAGAATGCCTTATGGCATTAAGTCCGCCTTATGTACTACCTTAGTGCATAGAAGTATAAATAAATAAACAACAACATACTTATAATGTACTTCTTATAACGTGTGAAATATTCATTTTTACCCTCCACCGGGGAAGACGAAGAGTCATCAGACTCTTATCGACTATAACCTTTGGCCGGGGGCGCAAGATTCGCTCACGCCTTCTTTGCCCGACATAAATTATACCTGCCATGTTTCGAGGAATGCAAACACATGTCGTCAACATAGCTTGAAGCAGCCAGCGTCAGTAACTGAAATGTATGTTGATTGATCTTTGCTTTAGCACGTAGTACGTGGCACATTTCTTCAAAGGTTTTTTTAAATCTTCGACAGAAAATAATTCTATTTTGTTTTTTGTATGAATTAGTCTCATGTTTGACCACTATCATCTGATGATAAGTGAAGATGCGGTCGATGATGGTGCACGCTTGTCTTAAAGTAACTTATTCAGTCGAGATTTAAAAAATTCCAAGCAGCTATCAGGAAATACACTCTGGCAGGGAGTTCCACTCCATAGCTGCACAATGAACGTGTTCAACATCACATTTTACGTATTTAGGTAGGTATAAGAAATATCTAAATAATACTTAAATTGTTGTTTTTTGTACCACGACCGACACTAATTTCTGTCGTAAACAAGTTGTCAAATTGACGGGCGTTAAATATTCAAATCCGTTTTCTAACTACGCCTACAAGTAAAATACAGACTACCTAACGTCCCCAACTATTACCTACATCAATACTTCCCACACAAATAGAAACGTCACATAATTAATAACCCTTCTCAAATTATTACAAGTTAATAACAATTACAAAACTGTTCTCAAAACCGATTCAACAAACGTGTTCAAACTCCACAAAGATTTACACAAGAGTTACAACAAATTATTCAACGCATGCACAAATTTCATTAACGGGGGCCTGATTTATATTTTATTCATGCCAGACCCTTAATTAATAAGCGGGTAATAAGTGGATACATGATAGGATTTTGTCGCGAGAGAAAAACCTTACAAAAGGTCGGAACAAGGAGATCCTATTAATAATGTAGTTACTCCCGACCTATTGCTTCCTGATTAATTATTTCCCTGACAAAACCTATTATTATTTCTTTCTAATTCTCTGTAGGAGACGCTTGATACTTCATTTATTAGTGATTAGTCAATTCGGTTGAATGGTTGACTACGTTCCAAAAGGTTTTGCCGATAATTTGTTCCGTGTGACTGGACAACCTGTATTAATCTATTGACACCTCAGTATATCTACTGAAATAGACATGGAATAAAAGAGATTTCATTACTTTTACTAGGACTTTGTTCTATTCTGAATTTATTTTGTTCCTATCATCATCATTCAGCCGAATGATGTCCACTGCTAGACATAGGCCTCCCTCAAGTATTGCCACGACGACCGATCCTGTGCTTATCGCATCCAGAGGATTTCCGTGTCCTTCCCCAGGTCATCGTTTGACCTTTTTTTTGTTCCTACGCGGTTCATAAAATTCGACTGGTGGAAGAAATTATTGGTGAATAAAAGGCGGCTTTCTTTACAGTCAAAGGAGTGCATATTCTGTATTTATTATGTTTGTGGTTTTATAGAAACGTCAAATCCAACCTATAAAACGTTCTGGCCGTAATTGGATGTAACGTTATATTCTTCCTTAATTGGAGGTTACTAGAGACAGCGTGTTTGGAATCAATATACAAATTGAAGCCTCGGCAAAACCATTAATACAAAAATAGAAACTATAAAATCGGATCGCTCAACACCACAATATTACAACATATTGCTCTTTTTTATTTTCTAACGAAATTAGTAAGCGACGTTACTGATTAGAATTTCTGCTACATTTACAGAATGAAATATTTTTTAGACCATAGATTTTTATTAGAACAATAATCCATAATAATCAATCAATCTAGAATGAACAAAATTGATTCAGTATTATGAATGTACTTACCTTTATTATTTTCAAACTCACGGAACAGTTTTATTCGAAACAATTCTCATTTTAGTTTAAATTTAAAACATTTCGGACTTCATTATCATGTTAGTAATCATGTAAGGTAAACATTTTAAATCTATTTCCGTCATTAAAAGTTAATTATTTGATCGGGATTAATTTACTGTTTGAACTTACACTTAATTGATTATAGCTTTCGTGAGACACATCCATATTTATGATCAGTTAAGGGCTCTTTTTTGGTTCAAAACTAGTAGATATCCCGAAAAATGCACGTGAGTAAACGTAACTAATCATAAATACAAGACCGAATTTCCGATTGGGCCATAATTAAAATGCATTGTCAGTCGGTGGGCTACGTAGTAACTTAGTAATAGCTACCATAATGTCAAGCGGAGTGGTTTCTACTATTCCTTAGTGGGTTTGGCGGGCAAACTCAAATGTGTTGGCGGGCCACGCTGTGGCCCGCGGGCCTAGGGTTGCACGGCCCTGGTATAAAAAGTAATAATTTGTTTACCATTCTAGTGTTTTTTGAAACCGAGTACACATGGAGTCCTTGAAATCGTGGGGAGGCGTAGCTAGATATTATACAACTAAATAAGTACTCAAAGTAAAGTATAAAACTGTTCAAAGTCTTTGTCTACTTTTTTTATTCATTGACTTGGTCGCGATGGCCTAGTCCAGTGATGGACAAAGAACGGCCCGCGGGCCAGCTCCGGCCCTCGAAACGCTTTGATCCGGCCTGCCAACACCCGTAGTCGTAGGAACCTTTCGAATAGCCTAGAATAAAAAGTAGATACCTGCGTTCTGTTTGAGTCGACATAAATCAATGTATGGAAATTTTGGCCCCCATAAGATTGACTAGGTTTATTTGGCCCTTGATGAAAAAAGTTTGCCAACCCCTGGCCTAGTCGCACCTGATGATAATTATAGAGCACTCGAATTCGAGTGACAGAGGTTTATAGAGATTCCCTTATATCCCTCTGGCTCCCACTATACACGATAGAACACAGTAAACTGGTTGGCGAAGGACTTTGATGTAAGGTTGTTACCTAGTCTAGCAGACCGTATAGATCCTACCACCAAGCGTGCTAGGTTTTGTTGAATCTTACAACACGCGTCTATTCCCAGTGCGCGGTGAGAAGTTTTATATTCTAGATGCAACAAACAATTGAATTATTTTCCGTTCCAACCCTGCTATTGTTTACAGGGTTGCCAAGAACCGTGCGGTCAAATTCTCATAAATTCACCTTGTAATATTACAAAATTAAAGCCTTCGTACTAACTATAAGGCTTTTAACATAGTCAAATGATTAGAGCCAAAATTTATGTATGCCTTTTAGTCCTCCTCGAAGGAAGTGAAAACGATTTGTTATATGAAAATGTATTAATTATATGATAGGTGAGACCGAGTATTATGTTTGATTTATGTTTTGATTTTATCATTGCTTTTGGGTTGTGTTTTTGGGAATCTATACTGTAATTGTAAGGTTACAACCTTGTTACCAGTACTGCTGAGGGTTAAAGGGTCAAGTTAAATTTAAATAACCAGTTGTGATATATTATGATGAAGATATAATATATTAAAACCTCAAGCACGGTAATTATAGACACAATAGATAAGACAATTAAGTGTCGTCCTGGGACGACGGGCGGTACGCAACCGGTTAAGCAATGATGACCAAGCAGTTGAACGCTTCCCATTCAATGTAGGAGGGTCCAAGTTCGAACCTAAGGGTCAAGAACAGTCTCGATCAAGTCACCTTTCATTTGTTTAGGAGCTATGATGCCACAGACAGACACACAGATGGACACGTTAAACTTATATCTCTTACAACTTTATGCGTCGGGGGTTAACAACGAACCTCGAGGTTTTGGATCGAAAAGAAACAACGACGCACATTGAGCTTATAAATATACTATCAAAGTATTGTCAAACAACGAACTTCTAGATGACAACTAACGTTTGGGAATAGTGTGAACGAAAGACAAAACGTCAAATCTCAAAAATCGAATCGGTCGTCGGATACGAAACACTTTCGTGTTTGGAAAACGAGCTATCCACCAACCGAAACTTTGTACTTCAATTTCGGATTTCCCCCTGGCCCGGACCTCTGACTTTTCGAATTCATGTACGAATGTTAACGATGAAGAAAAAACATCGTGAGGAAACCTGCACACTTGAGAGTGCTCCATAAAGTTTTCGATGGTGTCTGTACTCTGCCAACCCGCAGCAGGCCAGCATCGTGGACTAAGGCTCTTTACTTCTTCTCATTTTGGGAAGAGGCCCGTACCCAGTAGTGAGACAGTAGTGGGCTATATATTTATTTATTTAATACTTCAAGGCACAATGGTGGAATATAAGGGGGTTAGGCGACATGTCACCCTCTTGAAATCTCGCCTTCCGGCGAGTTGTACCCTTTGGTCAGATGTTGAGGCCGCATTCGCCCGAATGTACCTATTTTTATGACTGGGCCTGTTATACCCTTGAAAACCAACTATATTGTGTTCACCCAAAGATGAGTTCTGACAGCTCGGTCATTTCGCAAATTGTAGCAGTAATGAGACTGCTATCGAAAAAACGTAAATGACATCATCAAAAACCGGAATATAGCTATATTATCCATGCTTTGTTTTCTTAACATGTTTGATATTCTTTGTGTGGTAACGTATTGTAGAGAAACGTCACTAATCAACTTATAGTGAAAAGGGTATAGGAGTCAAATCGCCCACTGAGGAAGATTCTTATATCGGTCTGGTATAAATATAGGTTGATAATTATGAAGATGAAAATAGATAAATAATTATCAAGATAAACATAGTGTGAAAATTATCACTCGTTACCCGTGGACCCGTTAATGGGTCGACCCACCGCGAGATTTCAAGAGAGCGACATGTCGCCTAACTCGCCACAAGGCATTCTCTACCAGTCAACCTTTGGGTCAAAGAGAACAGCATCGAAAACACCATCGCTCCGCGCAGTCAGTTGACTCAGGCCTCTTGTTCACGGCACGGTTTCTTAACTGTACAGCGTATTAGCCGCGCCGTAAAAAAATCGTGTGAGCTTGTACACGACACGGCAAACCACCAGCCGACACTGATTTATGTCCATTTTGTAACACAAAATCAGCGTTGGAAAGCTGTCATGCAATAATTGCCCGTCACGAAAACGTCCGGTGCCGTTAAAAAACTCTCAAAGACTGTCATACAACACTAATGTAAATCAAACAGTGCGCAAGAGGAGTAGCCACGGAGCATACGGCGGCGCAGGCGTGCCGTTCGGCCGCCGTGTCCGTCAATAAACTTCTATAGTAGCCCATATAACACTGATGACCATGCCTACACACGGCTAACCGTAGGTTTTTACGACGAAAAACGTGTATGAACAAGAGGTCTCAGGGTGCTAAAATGACTCAGATAAGGAACACCAAGTTTTCTTTTTGAATATATTTTGGTTGAATCTGCAAAAATTCCATGCAGGGTCTGGTTCCCTATCCATTTGCATAAAATTTTAAGACCTAATATAACTTAGCATAATTTTGTTTGGCATAATTATATTTACGCATAATATAATTACGCATAACAGCTTACGCATAAGTTTTTTTAGCATAATTTCTCTAACCATAATATTGATTAAGCATAAAGTTCTAAAGCATAACTTTTTTAAGCATAATATCTTAAAGCATAAATTTATTTACGCATAATGATATTAAAACATATTTTTATAGGTATAACAATGAAATAATTTCCGGAGCAAATTTCAAAAGAACAACGTACACATCAACAAAGTTTAAAATAACGATGGTCATTTGATCAAAAGTTCAGCTGATCAAAGTCTGGAATATCTATGTTTAAATTATTTATTACACTATTGACCAAATCGTTTAAAGGTCAAAATGGATTACTGGATAAATTGTTTTTATACACCTTCAAGGCCTCTTCATGAGACGATTATTCGTCACCTACTTTCATTTTCACAATAAAAACTTAAGGGGATGTTTGCAAGGTTGAGGCTCCAAAGCAGAGTCGACGGAGCCCCGCTGCGCGGGGCTCCTATTTCTGTCTGCAGGGTTTAAAGTAACCTAACACGAAGGGGATGACGGGGGCTTCGTTCGCTCGCTTCGCTCGCTCACTCTAGCCCCCATCATCCCCTTCGAACCTAACCTATCCGTGTCGGGGTGCGCCTGTGACTAGATTATTAGACAATGGTAAAAACATTTCTGATTATCATAACTAACATTATGCTAATAGTCATTAGGCCTACTAACGTTATGCGAAACAAATTTATGCCAAAACAAATTAGTCTTTAAGATGATTATGCCAGCATAAAATGTATGCCTAAAAAAATTATGCCGAAGTATTATTATGCCAAAACAAATTGTGCCAAAATCGTTATGCCGAAGTATATTAGGACAAAGAACATTATGCGAAAAGAAGGGATCCCGCAGGGTCTACCTGCGTCACCAGTAGTTACAACAGCATTTTATACAATAAATGCATGAACGTCCAATTACAGTAATATTGTATTGTTTTTCTCTCCGTATTTCTTTTTTCATCTTTCTCTTTCATGTGCGGACTACGTAATTAATTAACATGCTTGTATAATTAGCATATTGTTATTAAAACAGACGTTTCGCTTACAAACTGTCTCTTATTTAAATGTTTAAGTACTGAAGTACGACATAATTAGTCCAATAAGTAATGGTGACTGTCAACAGTAAGCTTTTCGGCATTAGCAGACGTTAACATCTTAATCTAGACGTGAACGTGGGTGTTTTAAAGCGTTCTCAGCATTTTAGTTAATTTTACTTGACGAATAAACGGGTGACGGACGAGTTCGCAATATAATATTTGAATTTGAAACGCACCCACGATACAAGAGAATTCTTAGAGTGGGGCAACGTTTAAAAAAAAAATATAGATACAAGCTTAGTTTTAGTATATACTAAACCTGAAACTAGTTTGTTCAGAATCACTAGGAGAATTGACTGACATATTTTTTACAACACATTTTTTTTTTTTCATAAATTTCTGTTTTGTTTCAGTAGGTTTCTACACATAACAGTTGACGGCAATAGACACCTCGAGGCTTGAGATGGTCCGCTCGGTTAGTTTCCGTGTATTACACAACCCCTGCGTAGCACATCTCAGGCATTTCACACTTTACTAGGGAACTTAACGCGACATAAACTACGGTGCAACTTGGAGATTTATTAAAAAAAAACATATTCCGGCAGTTCTGATGAAAATCTTGTTGGGGTGTCTCGGTTTTTGTATATACTAAAAATAACGTTGTATACTAGAGTTCGCCCGCAGCTTCGCCCGCGTGGATATCGTTTATCGCGTATATGTGTCACGGTTTTCAAGATTAAAGTAGCCTATGTCCTTTTTCAGGTTCCAGACTGTCTCTGTACCAAGTTTCATCAAAATCGGTTCAGTAGTTTAGGTGTGAAAGCGTAATAGATAGACAGAGTTACTTTCGCATTTATAATATTAGTAGGGATTATTATTTTTATAACAAGACCAACAGAAATAGGCTAAAACTCTTTAAAACAGTTTTGAACTGGTATTAGGATAATCCCTAATTATAATAAGATTTATCTGTAAAGATTGTTACGTAGACAACGACGTTAAATATTTCTATATTTTAAATATTCTTTTTTTATAATTATATTTTTTTGAAAAAGTGTGCTATTTTTTTGCTGGGGAGTTTGATATTAATTCTAGTCAACATTTTTGAATAAATGAGTCTTGAAGTTTGAATTATTATGTGAGAAGAAAATGAATACAGGAATCATTATTTCTTTAATAAAGTAGTACCTATTTTTAACCATAATTTGGAACAAATGAAAGCGTCTGTCACGGACTACCATGAAAATCGCGTTTGACAGATGGATTTCTGGTTGCAATATTATGATGTACAAGTACTCAGGTTGATGAAACTAATTCATAAAATGAAATACCCTTGCCTGTAGACAAATGGCAAACGATGATTGCTAGAGAATAGAAACGCCAATTAAATGTATGGAAGTGACATAACAGGGGCCCAATTCTCCTAAAATAAATCTTGAAAAATCACAACCGATCCAAGGCCGAACCGTTCATTCAGACAGTTCTCAATTTCAAAAGCTGTCTTATTGTTTGACACAAAAAACAAAATCAATCATTTTGAAAGTTTTCGAAAACAAAAACTGACTTAAGGTTGTGGTTCGATTGCGTTTGGCAACAATTTATTTTAGGAGAATTAGGCCCCAGATCGCTTGACCCACAGAACAGATAAAAGACGTGCTTGACCGGTCGAAAGCTTATAAATGTCAATCCAGCACATCTTTCTCTAGCGATCATCGATTGTCATTTGTCTACAGGCACTTGTTTGTCTTTGACGACTCCCATAAATAGTGGGTAGAGTTGGCTTACTATTTTAGTCCGGACCAAATCAAATTACAAAACATTCCGTTCTTATGCTTTTTTCTTTCCCGAGAAATCAATAGACGATAAGTTACCGTTACTATTTTGACGTCGTTTATTTTTAAACACAATAAACGAGCAGTTCCGTATCGGGTTGACGGGCGACGCGGCGTGGCAACGGTTAAATTTCCCAGCGGACGCGACCGCAACCCGCGGCCGCTGCTGACTTGTAACAGAAGATCTATTGGTTGCGCTAAACAAAGCGCATTCAGCCTACTGAAAAGACTCTAGGCTTTTCCACTTGTACAATGTTTTTGAACGATACAACGACTTTTAAAAGTGCATAGAAGTGCGCTTACTTTGTGTTCAGTTAGCCAATTTTTAAAGACGAAAACCAGAGTAAATCATTTATTTTTAAAGGCTAGCAGTAAATGGATGAATTTTCTCGATCGTGAAAATGGAAAATTAATGCTGTTTCTGTTTAAAAAAAGACAACACACAAGTGAAAAACAGTTAGACACGAACGGTTAGACACGAACCTGCTGACACTAAATGTTAAGAAGACCAAATACTTATATTGCCTTTAGATAAACTCAAGCTACCAAAATACCACATTGGCATCTGAAAATTCACGACAGTTCATGTTTCAACTCAATCAATAAAGATACTCAATGTTCATGTAGTCACGTCGATAAAGTAGGTGAAATAAGATACCTAGGAGTAATTATAGATCAACATCTATCTTTCAAACCGCAAATTAGGGAATTAGTAAAGCGTGTCCAAAAACAAATTTACATTATGAAAATGATACGCGATAGTGCTTCCTTTGATGTGAAGAGACTTGTTTATGAAGCCTTATGCCAGTCGTTAATACAATATTGTATCACCATTTGGGGAGGAGCTGCAAAAACCTATTTACTGGACCTCGAAAGAGCACAACGCGCCGTTCTAAAAACTATGTTGCGCAAACCATACCGCTTTCCAACAAAAACACTATACGCAGAAGCCTCGCTGCTGAGTGTAAGAAAACTATACCTACATTTTAAACGCGACAAATAATCTAATATATCTCAAAACGGAATGATTTAGATGATCTACGTAGAGTTCCAATACCCGCAGTCATGTCAACTTTTGCACAAAGACTCCCTCATTTTCTCCATCCATGTGTGTACAATGCTGTCACCAAACACTGTAACGTCAGCAACTGCTCCCGTTATCAAATCAGGAAAAAATTAATAGCCTGGTTTAACTCATGAGGAGACAGAAGACATTTTAAATATTATTAAATAGACATGGCACATAACTCCACACATGAACTCACGCAGTCTCATGCACTCATGCACGCAAACAACACGCGCGCAAACAATATACGCACGCAAACACACACACGCACACACACGCATACACATACGTACACACTCACTTACGCACACGCAAACGCTCTAACAGTAACGCAACTGCACACGCACTCACAAACACACACACACCACCACACGGATACACAATACTTTTATTTTATACTGATTTTGATCCTGTTTGTTAAAAATAATACTCTTTAATACTCTTTGCGTTACATATTTTATTTAATTTTACAGTGGGACACAGTGTACCTGTACCCACTACATGTTTTAACAATTTAATATTTTTTGAAGCTAATGTTTGTTTGTTAATTTTACTTACTGGTAAATCCATTTATTGGTACCCAAGATACAGGCTTGCCTAGTTTGGGGCCAATGATAATAAATATTGTTCATGTGTATTTTTGAAATAAATTTATCTTATCTTAAGCCCTTACGAAATGGAGTGTAAACACGTTTGTATGGAAAATGATAGTCTTTGCGTGTATCTTGAAACCTGATATATTAGGTACCTACTGTTTTACGCAAATAATAAAACATGGTATTTTTGTTACAAAATAATTGTGCCATTCTTTACTAAAATTCGTATAGGAATCCGTTTGTATCCGATTCCCTGTGTTTATCGACTTCAAACTCGGTCTAAATACTGTTCAAATCAAACAAAGTTTATATCCGACATCCACACAGACGAAGTCATGGGCAAAAGCTGCTTTTCGATAAAATCTTTAAACGTCAAATAAATCTCAATACATATTCCAAATAAACGGGAACGTGTACGATTTAAAATAAAATGCTTCTGATATTTTGAAATTTTTATCGATAATTCCCAAAAACCTTCAAAGGAAATCAAGCAGAGCATAACAGGTAAGCGGTCTGCGTGTATTCCGAAATGACGTCAAAGGTAGACTGGGAATGTCTGAAACACAATTATTTTTCAACGCAGAAGTTGCATGATAAATAAAAACCATAAAAATTTAATTCAGTAAAATTCCGGACAGTATTAAGCGTGTTTATTATTTCATAAATTATTCTTGTATGCTACCTATCTAGTATATTTGTAGGTACACCCATCAAAAAATGTTTGCGATCACTAGCATAATTATGTATGTGAAGATTCCGAATTCAAAGTCCAATTGAAATCTGATTTATATTTATCTAGATAACTATCAATCTATATTTATCATGATAATTATCGCTTTGAATCCCGATTAGACAATTCGGCTTCAAAAAGGCTACATACTTTTTCAAAGTGATCGCAAACTTTTTTTGATGTGTGTATGTTAGTCAGCTAATTTACTATAGGCACAAACAGATTCGAATGCTCGTTGACGTCATTGATCAATCTACCAGTGGACAACCAAATTGTGGATCAACCGTGAAAGCTTGCAAAACACACACACACACAATAAAACATACATTAAAAAAACACATAACAAAACTAAAGAACGCATGATGAATGGCAGAATTTATCAACGATTCCTACGAATTATAATTTTACCGAATGAAAAATTCATCGAATTCAATTTTTTTTTTTAAACAGAAAACTTGCATTAACGTGCATGTTTCTTGAATAGTACAGTTTTCGTATACAAAAATTCAACAAAAACAAAACCAAACATTTAGATACACAGGTTTACAGGCTACGTATCGAACGGTAGTTTTGGCTATCAGTAATAGCAACTTTAGCTTGGTTAGAACTGCGATCATTATTGAGCGCCAGATTGTCCAGAACTAACTGGTTGTATTTTCGGCGAAACATGAACTTCTATTGAACAAGACTATCAGGGGGATTTTGCGATCGCTGATCGATTATACTAATAAGCATCAGCATACAATCATCGTTTATGATGATAGCTGTCCGCTCTATAGATGAATTCATTATTTAGTCGCCTGATATGGGTTGATAATAGGCATGTTGACAGCATCAATAAATTGCAAATCTAATTAGACCGCCAGTTAGAGCTTTGAGAAATAATGGACACCTATTTTTTCTTTTGTTAAATCTATGAATATTTTGAAAGATAAAACGCATCAAAACTCGAGAGTGGGGTCTTGTGACGTCAGAAGCAAGTAAAAATTGTACTTGCTTGTGACGTTTTGACAATTTTAAAAGTGTCGTATCTTCGTCAATTTTGGTTTACGAAACAAAAGAAAAAATACGGGTCAAATATTTGTTGATAATCTAACTGAAAGAGAAGGACTAATTATATTTTTCAGTCATATACCCTAACCAGAAGAGAGAGAAAAATACAGTTTATTATGCCTCGTCCACTTTATGGCAGTTAAAAGAAAGAAGAAAGAAAAATTGTTCACATTCACAGTTTTCTTATGGGTAATAGAGTATGATCGATAATCGAACGGCAGTCAATCTAAATATCACAATACTGATCTGCCACAGAGAAATTTATACAATAGACAAGGCGAACACATGGATAGTAAATGCCGTGCATTTAAAATGGCCAGAAAAACTTTCGGGAATAAATACAAAAAAACTTTTTCGATTTTCAGAAATAAGAAAAAGAAAACCTTCGAATGGAAACTCCAGGAACAGATCGGTAATTACAACAGGATGAGGAAATTCCTAGTCACTGAAAATGCACGGTGAATAACGGATAGGTTTCGATTAAAAACATTCAGTCTATCGGAATTTGTTAAATTGATGATGTAGTGACAAAAATTTAAAGGAGTATGTTTAGGTGATATTGGAGTGAACGGCGATTATCAAAGGAATTTATAAGACGGATGTAGTGGAAACGACGCTTCGGGTACATTTCCACAAGAGATGTGCTATGCAGCTATGCTGCGAGAATGTAAAAGCTAAGCTACGAAACTATGTGACCGTTTCCACTGATCCTAAGATATGTAGCGGAGCGAATAAGAAGTACTACGAAAATGCGCCGCCGCAAGTTGTACGAGGAAGATGCGCAGCTCGAGCTATGTGACGTATCGACAATTATTGTCGATATCTATTATAGGGAAGGCACGGGGAGCGGCGGCGCGGTGCTCTGCACATAGCTACACCACTCGCCACAATCCATAGCACGCATCCATAGCATGTATCCACAGCACGCATCCTTTCATATAAAAAACGTACTTTAGTTGAATCAATTTCCACCAATGCTATGCTATGTGGACCAATGAATATGATTGGTGGATATTAAACGCATTCATAGCAACGTTGCATAGCACATCTCTGGTGGAAAAGCAGCCTTAGAAGGACATGCATCGATTTTATTGGTCATGTTCTTCAAAAAGGAGAGATGCGTAGTAGTCTCAACGGGTGTGCGTGTATGACAAGAAGTATGAACGACGACTTTTTTTTTTCTAAATCTTTGCCCCGCTCTAGGATTTCTCCTGTATCGTGGGTGCGTTTACAGACACAAATCACACACGCACGAACACCCAGACCCGAAACAACTATCTGATAGGCCATACAAATATTTGTTCCGTGCGGGAATCGAACCCGCAACCCGTAGCGCAGAAATCAATCGCTCAGCCACTGCACCAAACGTGTCGTCGTGTTTCATGGACCGTATCGACGTAACCGGGCAGTTATTGGCGAGACCTGAAGGGTCTCTAGCCAATGAGGAACGTCGACGAAACAAAAGGAGCATGTAATGGTGATAATTATTACACGGTTCAACGGAATTGATTCAGTTTAGTTGAATGGTGCAATAATGAAAGCATGTGCTGTATATGTTGCAGTCAAAACTATTAACCAGTCAAAAGTACCATTGACTAGCAAAATCAGTCAAAAGTACTTTTGACTGAACAGGTTGGTCAAAAGTGGTTTTGACTGAAAATTATTGGTTATTAGTACTTTTGACTGCAAATTTGCGGTTAAAAGTACTTTTGACTGACGCTCTTCGTCAAAAGTAGTTTTAACTGCAATAAAGCATCAGTCAAAAGCACTATTAACTTGTTAGATGTGAATAAAAAAGATATTTATTAAAGGGGAATTAATAATCGGGCGAATAAATAATATATGGAATGAGATACTTTGAGATACTTTGAGATACTTTAATACTAAACCGAGCGGCATTAAAATATATTTGCGAAAAATTAACTTAACTGGCGTTAATTAATGAATGACTAAAATTCGTAAAATGAGCTACTAGCAGTGGGAAACAGTTAATCTAAGCTAGCAACTAAAATTCCAAGTGTCGGAATTAAATACTAAATTGGGCGAAAAAAATACTGAGTGGGCGACAAAAATACTGAGTGGGCGAAAATACATTTCCTTGCTCCGACACGGATAGGTTAGGTTCGAAGGGGTTGACCCCGTCATCCACTTCGTGCTAGGTTACTTTAAACCCTGCAGACAGAAATAGGAGCCTCGCGCAGCGGGGCTCCGTCGATGCTCCTTTGAAAACCCAAACAACTTTACAAACATACAACAATAATGTGAGTGAAATTTGTTCGCTTAATAATTATTATGCTGATCGTTCTGAATAACTAGTACCTCAAATTCGTAATTTTAAGTCGCCGCTTTCAATATTTTTGTTCGCCCTCAGTCTTTCGCCCACTTAGTATTTCAGTACGCCATAATCAGTATTTTTGACACCTTTACTTTGAATTTATATTCGATCGTTTATCGTTTTATCGACCACCTTAACTTTTTAAGAGTTTTGACTGATACGACCAGTCAAAACCACTTTTGACGGAATCACTTAGTCAAAAGTACTTTTAACCAGCTCCGTTGGGCAAAAGTACTTTTAACTGTTATTTTAGTCAAAAGTTTTATTGACTAAAGCATACGGTCAAAAGTACTTTTGACTGATTTTGCTAGTCAATAGTACTTTTGACTGGTTAAGAGTTTTGACTGCAACATATACACAGATTTTGTCGAATCAAGTCGTATACTTGGGTCGTCATTTGATCGTTTTTAATTAAAGAATAATTAAAAACGAAAAGAAAAGAACGACGTTGGTGGGTGTGTCCATGGATATTAAGAAGACCAAGCTTGGGAGCTTCAAACAGTCTATCGAGAAAATTGGCAGAAGAGGATCCAGATTCATACATCAATCGTCAATTGATTCATCATCAATTGACAATTCTGGCATTCTTCCGCGACGCTGCAGCACGGATGAGTAAATATCGACGTGTGAATCGTTCAATATTGTGTTTACACATTCATATATCATTCAACTGCGTTGAATAGTGAAGGCCAAAAGTGAAAATATTGAGCATGTTCAATTCTTCCAACGCGATTGAACGCGATTGAACAATGACATTGAATGATTCACTTTTATGTTTACATGGTTCAATTTGGTTGATTCATCCAAATTGAAAGGCAGAAGTGAACCGTGTGATCTATATTTATAAAAGGAGAAGCTGACTGACTGATTGACTGATCTATCAACGCGCAGCCTAAACCGCTGGGGTTAGAAACTTGAAATTTTCACAGTAGGTTCCTTTTGTAACGTAGGCATCAACTAAGAAGGGATTTTTCGAAATTCAACTCTTAAGAGCGTGTGCGCCGTACGGCATTTCATACAAATTTTCAAGTCTTTGTTTTTCGTCATGACTGAATCGATTTTGATAAAACTTCACACACATAAGCAGGATATTTAGGTCTAAAAAGTTAGTAGAAAACATTTTCGAAATGTCTTACTTAAAAAAAGATAATTGGAAATTTCTGTTTGTATGAAAAATTTAAAATCAATCTAATTTAACTGTAACACTATTTTTCGAGAATGTTTTCTACTAACTTTTTAGTTCTATGCATCCTGCTGATGGGTATGAAGTTTCATTAAAATCGATTCAGTCATATCGAAAAATAAGGACTTGAAAATTTGTATGAAATGCCGAACGACGTACACGCTCTTAAGGGGGTGAAATATAAAATTTAATAAATAATTTAAGTTTGTATGTAAGTTCGTAATTTTTGAAATAAGACGCATGAAATTTAAATATTAAGGTTTCTGGTTAGAAATAAAGCTAAACGTGTTTGAGCGTTTTTGGAAATTCAACCCCTAAGGGGGTGAAATAAGTGTTGAAAGTTTGTATGAGAAATCTGTTACTATTGAAGTAAGAAGCATGGAATTAAAAATGTAGGCTCTTGGTGAGAAATAAATATACACGTGTTTAAGGGTTTTTGGAAATTCTACCCGTAAGTGGTGAAATAGGGGATGAAAGTTTTTTTTTTTATTTTTTTACTGCACCTCACAAGGAGCTTAATGAGGGCTCAAAATTTCACGCAAGCGGAGCTGCTGGCAAAAGCTAGTATCACCATAAGGATCGTAGCATGTAGCGTTCTGTAGTTTCTGCCTACCCCCTTGGGAAAAAAGCGTGAGTTTATGTATGTTTGTTTGTATCGATGCCGGAGTATCGGACTCCAATGATAAACATAGCCGTCCCGGCGGAGATAGCCACGGATCATCGATTCTAATGCAGACGGTGCAGATCACATCCAGTTAATCATAATTTAACTACGTTGTACACCGGTATGGGAGGATGTTCTAGTACAAACTCAAGTTTATTTCCCTTGTGGATGTATTGGCATCTGTTGTATACTCTGAGATATATTCAGATTGTGATGTTGTTTACAGAATAAAGTGTGTACATAAAAAAAAAAACAGTCAATTTCCGGATATGAGAAGACTTTTATACTATCAGGGTATAAATAAATATTAGCCTGTAACTGTCGCACTGTAGGACAAAGGCCTCTCTCCATACAGAGAAGGAACAAGCATTGATCACGACGCTTGCTCACTGCAGGTTGGTGATTTGGGACCAGTAAGTCCAGCTTTTCTCAAGACGATGTTTTCCATCACCGTATGTCAGTGGCGTCTTAGATTAATTAAGAAAGTATGTACACATGAAAATGAAAACATCACATTGGTATATGCCTGGCTTTGAACCTGTGCGGTGCTTAACAAGTGGATCTGTAACCTCAGGCTCACTACGACAATTTTCATCACATGTATCAATCAGGGTGTATTTTCTTGAAAAGATATATGCAGAAATGACCATGGTGTTGGAAAATTTTGCAAATCTTTCAATTTGTTTCCATAGCATTTTGATTGAGTCCCTTCAGATCTCAAGCAGCTATGAAGCCAGTTCACAGCTTGTTTACGCGCTTAGTTAACGAGTTATTAACGTAATTAATGAGCCTATGATTTTATCAGCAAGCATGTTCGAACATACACGCAATGTAGTAATGAACTAATTAATATGTACCTTTAAGGTTACTTGTAATAAAACGAACGTAGTGTTTGTAATTAATAGAAAAAACATGCACTTCTAACACTGCCTTATGCGTCGTGAAAGGTGGTTAAAAAATTAATTACCTGTACACTGATAACTTAATGCTAACAATGCCTAGTTTTTACCCGACTACGGCCAAGCAAAAAAGAGGGTTATTGACAAATAAGATGTCTCTGTAATTGGAAATTAAATCCAGGTGCGAAACGCCTTATGACGGTGGCTGAGCAGTCAAATTGAGTGTTTGACTCAATTTCCGGCCTCCGATTAATTGGTCTCCCAATCCGAATTCACGTGGAATTGAAATCAAAGACAATGCGTCTTTAGCTTAGTCAATTCTGATTTAGTTTTTGCCTACTACTAGTCTCGCTTGGTGCAAAGGCACCCTTCCGCCCCCCACCCACAAACCCAGCTTTTCCGCTGACGTTCACTGCTAAACGCGGGCCTTTTTTATGTAATAGATTGGAAAACAAGACTACCTAACTAAATTTCGACAAATCGTTCTACGACAAGATTCTTCGACACTATGGAACTCCGACATTACGTTACTCCGACAATTATGGAACTTCGACACTGGGGTTTAAAGTAACCTACCATGAAGGGGATGACGGGGGCTTCGTTCGCCCGCTTTGCTCGCTCATTCCAGCTCCCGTCATCCCCTTCGAACCTAACCTACCCGTGTCGGGGTGCCCCAAATTAGGGTGTCAAAGTTCCATTGTTGTCGGAGTATATATATACAGGCTGTAAGGGTAAACACCGTTATCCTTGAAACCAGTGGTTTGGTTTCATTTATAGATTGTAAAATCAAAGAAAAATAACAAACATTTTTTTTTTTAAATTTTAATTTTTCCTCAAAAGCATTTCACCCTATGCGCGGGGGCAACAAGCTACGGGAGGGGGCGCGGGGAACTCGCCGCGTGGCCCGACGCACGGCCCCGCACAGTTTGCTACCCCAGTCAGTCAGCTGTCTCGTTAGCGAGTGTGTGTACGACGCGTCGTAGCTAGGGCTTTCAATACCGGTATTCCGGGATCCCGTAATACCGTAATCACGGATATATATTGGTCTTTTTTTAATCACGGTATTGACGAGCCAATACCGTGATTACGGTATTACAAACATTAATATATATTATTGCGGTTTGTTGTAATAAGTAGTCAGAAATTGTATTATGTGGTACAATTTACGATGTGATGTTACTCTCACACTGGTTTTCGCCATTTTTTTTCTTTTGTGGGGCTCTCGGTGGTCTTTGCGGACCCCTTCTACGTAAAATACTTAACCTAAGCTAACTACTTATACAACTTGTACTACACTAACATCATGACTACCTGCAACAACAACACTAAGGGCGACCCCTAGTGGGACGAGCACGGGGCTTAGGGCGTTGCTGGCGGGGGCTTAGGGGGGGGGGGGTGAGACAGCTTGATGAGGGCTGAATTATCAGCGTGACTGCAAAGTCAGAAGAGACAACCGGCTCTACGACGGGAGAGCTCGGTGGATCGTGACCGGCGGCGGTGAGACGTCGCGACGGGCATCGTCTGCGAGGACGATAAGCTGGATGGTGGCGGACGTTGTGTAATGTGCTGGTTGATTTACTCGCCTCCCTCCATAAGGAGGGTAATTTCGTCATCGGGCTCTAAAAGTGTGTGCCTGGGACGGCGTACTTTACTGATGAGAGAGGGACTTTAGTCGGCCACTGCGGCGACTAGGGGGTTCGGATGACGGGGGGCAGTGTCGAAGTAACGCTTGGAAACGCGTTTGAGGTATTACCTGACGGTCGGCATTTTTAGATCAAGATGGAGTTGATCGTTACGCATGAACCACGGGGCAGCCGCGGCTCTGCGCAACACTCGATTATGGAGGGTTTGGAAGGATTTGAAGCGGGAAGGCTTAACGTGTGCGAACACGACGCTAGCGTTAGTCAAGATGGGGCGGACGCACGTCACGTAGATTCTCAGCTTATTTCTAAGTAACAACTTACTGCGCGCTCTAAGAATGGGGTGGATGCGACCGACAGCAAACGCGGTGCGAGCGCACACCGTTTTGATGTGGTCTATGAATTTCTGACGGTTGTCGAGGATAACCCCCAGGTATTTAGCTTTCATGTCCCAAGGGATCTGTTTGCCGATCATGAGGACGGGACGGATGCATGTGGGAGTCACCGTATCTCTCGAAAAAAACGGCTGCGCTTTTTTCGGGATTCACCTCTATTCTCCATTACCGGAACCAGACCCCGAGGGTGACGGCTGCGGTTTAGAGGGTTTGAGTGATGCTATCGATACTCCTACCGGAATAGTAGATGACCGTGTCATCGGCGAAGAGATCCAACTTGGCCAAGTCACGTCTGGGAATGTCGCTGGTGTACGGCGTGAAAAGAAGGGGCGATAGCACGGAGCCCTGAGGGACACCGACGCGGATGGGGTGAGGGGACGAGAGGGTGCCTTCTAGGCGATAGCGGAAGGTGCGATCCGACAGAATGTCTTGAATGATGTGCTCGAGACGGTCCGGCATGTTGAATTGGTACAGTTTGTGTAATAAACCGTTGTTCCAGACCTTGTCAAAGGTT
This sequence comes from Amphipyra tragopoginis, assembly GCA_905220435.1. Taxonomy (NCBI): domain Eukaryota; kingdom Metazoa; phylum Arthropoda; class Insecta; order Lepidoptera; family Noctuidae; genus Amphipyra; species Amphipyra tragopoginis. Next base: position 17,943,241 of record HG991997.1, read on the forward strand.
TTCGCTACATCAAAGAATATGATGCCAGTTTTGTACGAGCGCATGAAGCGGGAGCTAATGTGTTCGAACATGCGGTGCAATTGCCGAATGCAACAGTGCTTGGTTTCAAGGAGTCAGCGAAATTCTTTAAACGGATAAGTATATGTTTTCACCAGCGCAAGCGCCCGCTCTTATCTCTATCTCACACTCCCGCGCCCCACCTAAGCTGATTCCCGAAATCGCCGTACTTATATATACGTTATAAAGTCTATGTGAAATGCCTACGTGCAAAATGACTAGATTTATTTTAAGTTCAAAACTTAAAATAAATCTAGTCATTTTGCACGCACGTTACGTTCTTAATTCCTAGTCCTATAATCAATCAATACCAAATTGTTATACTACTAAGAGTGTTTTGTATTATTATTTTCAGAAAGTAACCATAATAAAGACTGATTTGAAAATAAAAACACGTATTTTAAAGGTTTTATTAATGTCCTAATTAAACTTGTGTTCAATACCGTGATCACGTGATCACGGTATTGATCACACTAATACCGGTATTGATACCGGTATTGAAAAAGTCCGGTATTTGAAAGCCCTAGTCGTAGCGCCGCCGCGCCGCTCATTTCTCGCGCGTATTTTTTTAATTTTTTTTTTTCGGTCTACGTTTTTATGTTTAAGTCAACTACCCATGGTTTGAGTGATAACGGTGTTTACCCTTACATGCTGTATATGTCAGAGTTCCATAGTATCAAAGTAAAATCTTGTCGTAGAACGATTTGTCGAAATTTAGTTTGGGATTGGGCAAACAAGTCGACGGGCCACCTGATGGAAGTGCTTACCGCCAACTATACATAATATTACACCCACAACACTGGATTGTTGATGCTTTGCCGACCTTAGTGACAAAGTTGGGAAGTCTCATGTGCCTGTAATTTCACCGGCACCCTTAGAGCGTTTGTCCACTGCCACCGTCACCGAGAAACGAGATTATTTCGGACCAAGTTCGGGAAGACGTGACGGCGATCGTGTGTCCACCGCGACCGATCTCGGTGGTTCGTAACACAAGACAAAAACTCGTGCACCGGCGTCGTCAATCTCGGATGTAGTGGACAAGTGCAGATGTGTTTTGTATTGCCGGCATTTCGGTCCATCACGATCTCGGCCGAGTTCTAGCGGCAGCGCTGATTTACTGACAATCTCGGTGGCTGAGATGACGGCGCTCGGATGACGAACAGCCACAGTAATGTATGTATCGCTACTTCGGCAACGTCATCTCGTTCTCGGTGACGGCGGCGGTAGACAAACAGCCTTACCCTTCAAACCGGAACACAGCAATACTGCTTAGCGGCAGAAATAGGTATGAAGGTAGTTCTTCTTCGGACGAACTCTTTCACAAGAAGCTCTACTACTCTTAAAAGACTTTTAAGTAGACTTTTCTTCTTTCCTCGCGTCGATACAAACTATATGACAATAGCTCATGGCGTGGTGAAAAGATTGACTGCCCAGGGTGCGCCGAACGTGTGGCTCACCGTCCGATCAGAACCAGGCCCGGGTCGACGGTGCGTTGTGTTCCACGCGCGCCTCAAAGAGATGTCAGCAAAGTAGACGGGGTCCGCTAGGGCCAGTGCCTGCCAGGGTTGCGGAATTTGTTCGAACGAGTTACCGCGGTCATGGAACGCAAAAGGCATTAGGAGGAACACGGATGGGTTTTAGTCAGTAAGAGTCTGACACTCTCTTCTGTTCGACACAGAGCGGAAGAAGCCATTTGATGATTTCGCAAACATAAAAAAAAAATTGCGCCGGTCGTGCTTAAGTATCTTCACTCATGGAGGCTCCGTTCATGCACCCTCAGTAGACTGCTATAGGGAATGGTCAAAACATTGCCATAAAAACCAAACTTATTAAATCACCTTGTGAAGTTACTGCTGCCCAACCCACAGCAAGAGAAGCGATGCTGTTTCCTTGTACGAAACCACAAGTTCATACCAATACGAAGGGGATTTCAAAGGTATGGGCCCAATTATACATCCTACCTCAATTAGCATTGTGTCTGGATCTATAAATACGACATCAACACTACCTCGGTCATTGTAGCGCATTTGGTCGTAAATAAACTCGCCCCAAATAATGCCACTTTGATTCGAAATTCGAACACTTTAGTTTTAAACTGAATGTTGAATGAGCGTTTAAATAAATACTACGTTTGCGTTGCTAAAGTATTTATTTAGTTTCTATTTTTAAATGAAATATGGAAATAAACCATAAATACTACCGCCTTGGTTTGTCGTATAAATAGAACTGTACAGCCGCGGACACGAATGTTATTAGATTTCAAATTAAAGGTAAATGGGCATTTTGTTCGGACCTGTGACCCACCAGCGACCACTAACGAAACTAATCGGAGTATGTTAAAGACCATAAATACTACCCAATGAGATGAGTCGCATTCCTCAAAAGTATGGGAAAGTTTTTTTAGCAAAACAAGAATTAATATAAAAAAAGGATTTTCGTATATCCTTATCCTTCTAAATATATAAAATGCTTACAAAATGCACAAAGATCTTCCTAAAAAGGTACAAGAATGTTTAGGAGCTTTTCTATCTTGTTCTTCGCAGATTTTTGAACCACATAACTTTTTCCCCCATACATTTGGATTAAAATAAATACATTCCGTGAAATGTTAACCCTAAACCTTCAAAACAAACCATATTTCATTAATCGACGCGTACTTTTGAGGTACCGGGTCAAAAATACCCAATGACCTTTGATTCCTTCTCACACTATACGCAATAACGTATATGATGACTAATCAACTAATATAAGTCACTATTACTTTTTAAAATTGTGAAGCGTTGGTTATAGCAAAAAGGCTATTTGATGTTACGAATACCACTTTTTGATGTTACGAACTCCTTCTTGGATGTGTGTCTAGTTCAAAAGTTGTATCGAGCGAATTTACTAAATAGTTTGATTTCTTTTTCTATGCCACTGACACTGAGTTGCAAGAAAGATACCATTAGGTGATCATTAACTAATCCGTCATTAAGAATAATGTTTCCATTAAATTAATGGCTATTGCATGAACACTAATTAGGTCGTAGTTCGTTCTTCATTTACTAAATATCATATATTGAAATCATGGGGAGTTTGACACATCAAAAATTAATTTTAATGGATAGTTAATCATTCCATTAAATCTAGCTTCTTGCAATGGACAGAAGAGGTTAATGGAGCATCTAATGAGAGCATTAAAATTTAATGGACCTTTCTTGCAACTCAGTGTAAGTCAAATAAAACCACAAGCACGGTAATTATAGACACAATAGATACGACAATTAAGTGTCGTCCTGGGACGACGGGCGGTGCGCAACCGGTTAAGAAAAGAAAATCGTTGCCCTGTCAAAGTTTTGCGAGCAACCGAGCGACCTTACGAAAATGTAATGTGCAAGCGATTATAGACCTTAGGTGGTAAACATTTCAAGTCCGCGACTGTTCCTACCTAAGTCTATTTTTAATATTTCGAACTTTGCGCTTCGTATTTTTATTTGTAACTGCTGTTTGATCTCAATAAACCATAGAGGAACTAAATTTCCCAGAATGATTGTATCAGTTATCAGCCTAGCGGTTGAAAGCTTACGTTCCTTGCAGGAGGATCCTAGTTCTAACCTGGCCTGTACCTCTGACTTTTGGAATAATTCATGTGTGAAACAGAATTTGGTTGATGATGATGTGATCCGACCGATTTCGGCCATGGCGATTGCTTCAGCTCCGCTGTAGTTGTCGTTCGAGAACTCGCATGTGGCTTATGTAACCCATCTTCTCTGTGAAGATCCTCGCACATTGCGGGCACGTGAGCACACCATCTATGTAATTATAACAGCACCTGCAGAAACCTGCTCAACTGAGACTAGGTAGTCCACTAACCCACTAGAAGCTAGCCTCAAGTGAACTAAGGCCTTACTTAGTCTAAAAAGAGGCTTTTGCCCAGCAGTGGGACAGTAATAGGCTGACTATGATGATTATGATCTTATCGGAAACTGATATTATGCCAGCATTTGGTATTACAACTGAAATTATCCGTTATATAAATACAAATGTTATTTTAAACAATCAGTGTATTCTTTCAAGCCGATTCTGGGAAAAAGAACAACGATTACTGATGCACAGAGCAAGCATGAAACTGCTTTTATGCACTCAGTATTAAATTAATTGTTGCCATCCTCTCCATAAGGTGTTCACGTACGTGCAAATGTTATCTGAAAACCCCTTAACGGCTATAAGCACCATGTACACGATTCACTCATTTGCTTTTACCTTATACGCTTTTATGGAAGGTACACTTTATGTTGATATCTTGCAATTCCAAGCAAGACAATAAACAGCTTTGAAAGGACCCGACTTTTAAAAAGACCAACCCATTATTCCCTTATTCGTAACCCTTATTCGAAATACATTGCTATGTTCCGGGTTTACAATAATGATAGCTAACTTCAGATTCCTGGAATTTACAGTTGCAATTCAATGAAATAAATATTCAATTTGACGTATGCTAAATTAATGTTGACACTACATTAAAGTACGATACAACTAAGAAAGTCGCATCGGCAGTCTTCGTAAAACCGATGACTTCCGAACTAAGTGCGACTTCAAGACCACGAAGGTTTCTTAGTTTTTATTTATTGATTAGCTTTATTTTTATCCCTTACATACATGTAGTTATCATCTACGGTTTTGTGTTGTGTATTTTATTTATTTATTTAAAGGAACTCCAACGACTTATCCACTATAACATATGTATATATAATTAGGCGAACATTCGTTTTTGGATTATGGTGAATTTGTCACTTATAGGAGTACACAGCACTTACATATTAAGTCGTTAAGCTAAATACACTGCAGTGACAATGAAGAATAAAACAAACACAATAACGAAGAATACAATTATTCAAATAAAAATTAATGGGGGTTGTTAATGAGTGCAATTCAAAATAATAATATATTTTTTTAATGTTGTGTACTTATTAATTTATTTATATTTGTTAATAACGTTAGTTTTGTACTTAAATAAGATTAGTATTGTTAGTTTTAAGGGCCGTCTTTTGCGGTGGAAGCCTTCTCTAAACCGTTCCAGGTGGCTTGATCCTTTGCCCATCTAGGCCATAAGTTTCCGGCTATTTGTACGATGTCGTCACTCCATCTTTTGAAAGGTCTACCATTCCTTCTTTTTTTATAAATTGGATACCAATGTGTAATTATTTGTGACCATTTTTCATCCGTAGCTCTCTGAATATGACCTGACCATTTCCATTTCAGTGTTAGGACCTATTTAAAGGTTTCTTACCTACTGTAATAAAAATTTGAAATAAAAATTTGCTGACGCAATTGGTTGTTCGACGTAATTTCTTAGTAGTGTCGTTCTGTACCTAGGTATAGCTACTTTTATTTGTTTTTGCTGCCTAAATAATCTCTCAAACAAGAGAAAAATCCGCCCAATTACCGACATGAAGAAACGAGATCGGCTTACAGAATTTACGTTAGCAAGCTAGAAATTTTTACGACAACCAAAATGTAACCTTCTAAACTGAAACTTTTCATAGAACACACAATAACAACAAATCCAAACCATTTTCAATAAAAAAAACTCAACGGAAAAACCGAACGTAATTCGAGTTACGTACAGTCGGCAAATTAGTCGCGTGCATCGAATCGGTGTCGTCCCGTGACACATAAATTACGGTATCCATGTAAGTAAACACTGCAATGGATTCCCAACGTGTAATACGCGTCGTAATTGGCCGCTGCTCTTTGATTGTTGTGATACCGTGTACAAAATGACAGTGGTAATGCCTCACACATTTCGAAACTGTTAAAACGGGGGAATGAAGACAGGCTTAGTTAATGTTGATCCGTTTGTTGAAACAGCGTTTTGGTTTTGTAATTACATTGGTAAATTAGCAAAACAATTATTGTTTGTTAATGTACGAATGGGAATTTGATTTTGAGTTGCGTTAATGGTTAGAGAAAACATCGTGAGGGGACGACGACACGTTTGTTGTGGTAGCTGAGTGATTGGCTTCTGCGTATCGTGTCGTGGGTTAGATTCCCGCACGAAACTAATATTCCTGGCCTACAGATAGTTGTTCCGGATCTGAGTGTTTGTGTATGTGAAGATTTGTGTCTGTAAACGCACCCACGTTACACGAGAAACATTGATGAGGGGCTAAGTTTAAACAAAAATACATTCGAAAATGAAACGGCTCCAAATTTTTTTTGGATGATGTATACAAGCTGTAAGGGTAAACACCGTTATCCTTGAAACCATGGGTAGTTGACTTCAACATAAAAATATAGGAGCGAGTAAAAAAAAAAACGCGCTAGAAATGAGCGGCGCGGCGGCGCTACGACGCGGCGTACACACACTCGCTAACGAGACAGCTGACTGACTGGGGTAGCAAAATGTGCGGGGCCGTGCATCGGGCCACGCGGCGAGTTCCCCGCGCCCCTCCCGTAGCTTGTTGCCCCCGCGCATACGGTGAAATGCTTTTGAGGAAAAATGAAATTTAAAAAAAAAAAAAAGTTTGTTATTTTTCATTGATTTTACGTTCTATAAATGAAACCAAACCACTGGTTTCAAGGATAACGGTGTTTACCCTTACAGCCTGTATAGTCCGCCATCCAGCACCAAGCTAGCGTAGTAGGCTAAGACTAACCCTCTCATTCTGCATTACAAAGGGCTGATTATACTGAGATAATGATGTACCGTGTAGGGATGTTTTGCTTTCCAACCAAAAAAATGCAATTTCGATGCACTTGTATGAGATTGCAGACGGATTGCTTCGTATCTGCAAGGCAATCGTACATCATCATTCAGCTAAAAGACGTCCACTGCTGGACATAGGCCTCCCCCAAAAAGGGGGAGGGATTGCCGTAATCACCACGCTTGGCAGGCGGGTTGGCAATCGCTGTATGTTAAAGTACTCAGAGAACGCTGCTGCCCATCCTCTAGAGAATCCCTTAGTCGCCTTTACGACACCCACGGGAAGAGATGGGGTAGTGCTATTCTTTAACCGCCATTTTCAATATCCTATCTATCGGCGGTTTGCTTTACTACAGATAGAATTTTGACATTACTTCTATGGAGCATATGTCTTTCTATCTCTAGTATGCGAAACCGCCGATAGATAGGTTATTGAAAACGGCCGTAAGTCTGACACTACAAGACACGAGGAAATCGTACACTCACCCCTAACTGTCAAACAGTCGCCATAGTTTGCTGTTTGAATGGTGCTTTATTAGAAAAATATATCTTGTTTTAAAGTTTCCTTGCAGTTGTGCTGAGTGCATTAAAACTACAAAGAGCGTCCTCTTAAATGACAGCATCGATAACTTTTATTATCAAAACTTGAACACAAGCCGCACGCGTAAAAGTAAGCATTCAGAAGTATATATTGTCATACGGTAAATATTTATAACAAGTAAAAAAATATATTTATACAGCTTTCAACTCGAATCTTTTTGTCTGTATCTGCAAACGATTTATTTTAATTATTATTTAAAATAAATACTTCGTAAGTTTCAAAGAGTATTTTATCTCAGTATTCATTTCAATTCAGTTTACGTGTGTGACAGATTAAATAATTCCTTTGTATTTCTCTGAAAAATGTTCGATAAAATCGTTCAATAAGAACATACTTGAAGGATTACAACATTGGCGTGAGGGTTCGCTGTAAAACTGCGGGCGTAGCTACTCTTCATTAAATTCGACTTAAATGCGGGCTGGGCCGCGGGAACATCTAGTTTAGCATCAGCTTGTGGTTCAACTACTTATTATGTAGCAGCTATTTATATACCTACATAACCATTTGTCTTCATGTTGACAGGCAGATAAGCAGCTATGAACTTCTTCAAAATTTTATAAACTCTTCTGATAATTTGTCATTGCAGCTACCTTCACATATGTTTGTAACATCTAAAAAGGAATTTAAAAAAAAACATTTATTTTCACCATCTAAAAATACTCTGACAGAACTGTGACAGAACTGTGACAGAACTCTGACAGAACTCTGACAGAACTATGACAGAACTATGACAGAACCATGACAGAACCATGACAGAACTCTGACAGAACTCTGACAGAACTCTAAGAGAACTATGACAGAACTCTGACTCTCCTACTGACAACCAATGCATCAGCCAAAGGGCCAAGAGTGGTTACTGAGGGTAAATTAGGGGGTACCTAAACTATGGAGTTGGTTAATGTCTTGAAATTCTTGCAAGGGACATCCAAGGGCTTAAACACACTTAGCGTAACTTGCATCGCGTATTTTGGGCAGTAATGCGCGCGCACGAAATTTCTAGGCCCTATAATTACGCTCGGCATAACGACGCAAGATACGCGTGTTGAAGTGGCGCAGGAGAATTTGTATGAAGCGCGATGCGTATACGTAACGCGACGAAGCATGAGCCGCGCAGGATGCGTTCAATGTATCTATAGCCTAACTGGTTGAAGTACTACGTATGACTGTCTGTAACATGTACATAATCAATCATAACAAAGCGAACTCTTCGTTGCTAAATGTACGGCAATACACGACCCATTGCTACATTATTTGAATTATAAATCAGATCCTAATGTTTCTACCAGTATCCACACACAGGCCTATCTATAAGTAAGATACAAACAACAATAATTTAACGGTGAAAAACTTCTACCTTTGAGACTAAACCTCTTAAGGCTGACCGTAAATCAGTCACTAAGTGGCCAGTATACTTTGTATACCAAGCCACAAGACGGTCACTCGAGTAATCAAGAAGGTAACTGCGTATACTAACCCGTCACTGCAACTAAAAACAAATAGCAATCAACTGTGTTTGGACTAACTTAAGGCCAAAACACATACTGTGCAAGATACGCGACGCAATATACGCTCAAGTGTAGCTGTAGTCGCTGAAAATACGCCAAATATAGTTAACTCAACATCGATCGAACGCAAGATGCGCGCGAAACTTCTAGGCCCTATTACGCTCGGCGTAACGACGTATAATACGCGTGGTGAGGCCGCGCAGGTGAATTTATATGTGGCGCGAAGCATACGCATAACGCGACTTGAGCCGCGCAAGATACGCTTAGCGTGTATGGAGCCTAAAGTGTCCCATCTGCGGTCAGACTAAAAATACAATATTTCAGCTGCCTCGTCACGCTTGACATGAGACAGCCAATAGATGCCATTTTACGTTTCGGTTAGGTAAAACATTGTCATAACAGTAAATTGTGGGAAACTACCTGTATTACTTTTCACTAGTATAGACATGCTATTTTAGGGTTGATAAATATAACTTTGTATTATTTTACACTATTTGTGCCCGCGGCTTTGTCTGTGAAAACATAAGGCTACTGCGCATCACCCATACTCAATAGCGTGATAATTTGTACCCTATAACCCGATCAGCTCTATAACGGACATTAATGCCAAACAACTAAATCTATACAGTAGTGTTGGCGTGAAGCTCAAACATAAAAACAAACACAAATTCTAAAAAATTCGCAGTTTCGCATCAACTCCAGTATCGTTCCTAATTAAGGAAGCAATTTTTTTTTCACAAAACTTCTATTTCCACTTTTTGCTTCGTTACGATTTTATAATATGACGTATAAATTTATTAGTTTGTGGTTCTAAACCAAGTAACGTCCAGCCACTCCCCTCGCATTGGAAGAAGCGTCCTTCTGTTTATAAACAATCTGCTTACCACCGTATTCCTTATTGACGTCATGTCCAAAAATACCATTTTAGCTTTGAATGTATCTCAGCGTACGTAGTGACAAATACTTAGTAAGTAAAAAGATAACGGGACTTAAGTTAAAATGTTTACTATATATAAGATGTAGCGCATAACTGAGCCAGTGCCTGAGGTAGCTGCGCGGTGCGGGAGCAATAGCTAGACCGCTAGACCTGTAATAATAAATATAGTATTCGCAAAAACTCTAAGAAATGTTTGCTAAAAAAAATTCAAAGGAAATATAAGAGAAATGCAGTTTTATTAAATTACTGTTCTGTAATCGCAAAACATATTTCGGTTTGATTTGATTCGAATTTCTATAATTTGATACACTGGCGCAAAACGAAAAATAAACCGAAGTATTTTTGCCTTTTTTAATCTGATCTTATATTGGTCGATATCAAAAAAGCTATCTATTTGATTTCGAACGCTTGACGTTGGGCATTTCTGAAAGAATTGGTCCAACAGATATAAAGTGAGTTTGAAAACTGAACTACAACAGACTTTTATGCCTTTTTATCCAGGCACAACATGCTTCACTTTAAAAATTCAGTCATGTATTCAACCTTACACGAATACTATGTCGGGGCTTTCAACCTCCCTGACCTATCAAAGTCTGTCCGATAATAATTCGAGAAATCCGATATTTTAAGTTCGCTTCGCTTGCTCCCTTGCGCCCTCTTCAGTCAGCAAATATGTACAATATTGGCATAAATATTATATTGATGCATAAATCTGATTTTCAGTAACAAGAATTTATAATTGCACCAAACAAAAATAGGTATTATTTTAATAAGTACCAATTAAACAATTTCGATGAAAGAGTCTACATAGTAGCGATATTTAAATGTTACAGCAAATATCGATAAAGGTTTAATTATAACTTACCTTGCCCTTTAAGCGCTTGAAATTAGCAGAAAATAAAATTGTACGTATAAGATATCGTTACTTTTTATTGCAATGCGTGTCTACACGAAATACCACTTAAAATGAAGTCATTTCAGTTTTCACCAGAAATAAAAAGACAAAATAAAAATCCTATGAAAGACATTTGAGCTAGGTATGCTGCAAGAAAGCACAATTTCCTTGCATTGTTGAGAATGTAGCATGTTACTGCATATTCTAGTGGTTATTTGAAAGCGAGATTAATCCGAAGATATTGTAGTCATAGGTGTAAAGCCGGGAGGTATCACGTCATGACGTCATGATTGTCGTAAGTACCGCCGTCGCACTGCATTTCCGCTAGGGCAGTGACACTTTCATTTGCAATGTCGATGACAATATCGTTCATCGACAAAGTAACTTTATTTGATTTTATTGTTTATGTAGAATAATACTAACCATATTATAAAGTAATCAGATATATGGTGACTTGTCTCGCTTTCTGCTACTCGATACGATTTCTTTATTTCTGTTTTATACGTTTTCGTATCGATTGCATTGTGTATTCATCTCACTGACATTATTAATCCCGACCTTTGCCAGTACTCGTCTGAGCGTCGAATAAAGACATTATGCATTAATATAAAGCCAGACGCGAAATATAGATCAATGCGTATAACCTTATATTACCTTCGAAGCTTTAAATTAGATACTGACACCGCAGTCGCGACAATGCCAGACCAAAAAAGCCGCAGCAAGACCTAAGTTATTCTCTGTGAAAGATTTATTGAAATCGAGTTTTCCACAGTGAGCAGTTATATTCAATATGTGGAATAAACTTACTAAGAATAGTGGCACACCTCTATCCTAAGAAGAAATATGGCAGCGACTGGATGGAGCTTAGGGCGGAAAGTTCAAGGTTGTTCTAAAAGGAACATTTTAGCTACGGGTGCGATAACGTCCATTTTGTCCTCTTGGTAAGATAAATACTCGGTATTTAGTTGGCAACTTAGAGATGAGGAACAAACTTTCTGAGACAGCTGTAGCATGTATATTTCGAATTGTTAGAAGACGTTGCTACATGATAAAATATTCTACATTACGTAAACGAAAATTTTGAACAAGAATATGAATATTACGATCCATTTTGAAAATATTAAAGTGTAGTAAGCTTACTCTTCAGTCATATCCGTGAAATTGTTAGCTTCAATATCAACAATACACTATTGCATTTCAGCACAAAATAATAACGTATCTCATGTTAGTACAATTCAAACGATGTTCGATACGTATATCGACTGTCGAGATAATCCCTTTTCAGTGTTCCAAATACGATGGTAGTTATTCGGAGCACAGAAAAGGGTACTCTGCAACGGTAGATCAAGAACGTGTAAGAGTAATATCGTCAGTGAAGTACTTGGTACTAGGAGAATACAGGGTGTAAACGGATTTGTGTAATTCCTTCAAAACCACGTGATCTACTGGTGGCACAGATTGACTTGCGTGGGTTTATTTAAGATATAAAAAAAAAACAATCTTTATGCTATTTCTGTGTGAATTTGGCGTCCCGAGTCAACTGACTGCGCGGAGCGATATCACGCTAGTTGTCCCGCCAGCTGAGTCGCCATACTTTATGTGTTGCATCGAAATTTTCTGTCAATTTTTTTTTTTGTATTATAACTTTCCCGAATGTGTCTATTCATATTTATGATTAGTTACGGTTTATTCACGTGCATTTTTCGGGATTGCCTGACTAGTTTCGGACCCAAACGGAGTCTGTAACCTTGAGCTGAACATGCGCCGAGGTCGCGAGCCGAAACAAAAGTTTTTTTAGTAAAAAAAATTTTGTTTATTTTTGTTGATTGCTTTTTAGGTGATTTAGAAACAATTATTTATACCTACCGCAACAAAAAAAAAGTTTATTTTAATTTACCAAGCTGAATCCCGTGAGGGGTTAATCTATACCAGTAATAGATCAAATGGTTTGAAGGAATTACATGAATTCGTTTACAACCTGTATAGTAGGGAGGGCATTATGACTATGATACTTAGCAAAACATGGTGAAACAATACATGCTCCAAAGTCCTCCCTCTCTTAATGTACTGAGTGAGCACTCAGAGGTTAAGTACATAGCTCAGTTAAATTACTCCCCACTCTATCTTTGAGACATTTTTCCTTGTTACGTGAAGCTGGAATGAAATATAATTTACAGCTACTCCACGGAATTTGTCGCTCTAGTTGTCTGTGAAATATTATTATGGTGCTTGTAAAAGTAGTGGCTTGTTATTTTAATTAAATTGAGTTGTTTTTGCTTCTCATCTCATAAATTTTTGAAACTTTTTAGGCAAGCGCAAATATCGCAGTACATTAAGCCAAAACAATTTTTCGTTTCCTCCGAAGCACCTGTTATCGAAATATTCAGCAAAAGATACATATTTAAAAACTCTGTTTTCAAAGTCTCAAAGAAAGAAAACGTCATAAATGTTGGATCCCTCGCCGCGAAAGGTACAATTTTAAAATAACTTTCGCGCTGAGTTTCCATTTCCAAACATTTGAACCTCGAGCGTTTTGCGACTGGCCGAATATGGTTTCTTCTTTTACTTTCTTGGAATACTTTTAAGAGGTAACTTTTCAAATAAATCAGTAGGCATTGCAGCAAGACCTCGCGGCTGCGTACTTACTCTTTGTTATCTGCGAACTGCCGGCGAAACTTTCGGTGACTTATTTAAAATTCCATGTGTTTTAAAAACCTTTTCAGTGTTTAAATTACGATTGTGCCAGCTGTTGCACGTGACTTTTTGACGTTCCTTTTTTCGTGAATTAAATTAAACAACAATAGGAGGTTAACATTTTAATTTGATTGCTGTAGTCGTATGGCCATTGTTTGTCCTTTCAGAGATATCGCTGACCATCATTTTGTTTACGATTTCGTTAGTGAACTGCTTTATAAGGTCTATTTTAATAATCCACGATATTTTGTATAGCGTCTTTGTAAATGCTAAAGATGGAGCACGAATCACAAAAAAATGAATCTAATGGTATAATTTTCTTTTCTGTTAAAAAATAATTTTATGAATAAATCAATTAATTTAATACAATACTCCGTGCACGCTACCTACCAATGAGCACGTAGCCATTTTTTGTTAGATGCATGGATGTCATTACAACTTAGACAACCCGTAAATAATGAAATTATTAATTTACCAAAAATGTATGTGAAATAAATAATACAACTGATTTCATTTTTAGTGACACCAGCATACTCTCCAGCACTTACTAAGGCGCTATGCGAAATATCGTGGATTATTAAAGTAAGATCTTATAAAACCTGGAAGATTGACAGATTGATTTATTAGTATAATTAATTTCGTATATATATTCATCGTAAATACATAAAACATATATTTTTGAATACATATTTTAAGAAAAAAACAATACACATTTATTAATTAGGGAGTGTAATTATTTGGCTACAGCAGGACCTTACTTGAAGCGATGAAGTCTTGTATGGATGATATTCTTTCAACATCGAGATCGCCCTTATTCCGTAACACAACTAACTACAAAATTCATTTATAAATTAATTGTATAATTTAGTATGAGCAACAAGCCTAAACATAATATTCTTTAAGCCACTCGATATGCGCTACATAAACCACTCCGGAAAAAGATGCTTTCTGACAGTACCGTTTGATATTCAATACCTTTGATCGCAACGAACCATCAGTTGCTGCAAAGGTTATTTCTAGTTTAAAAGTAATTTTATCTTTAAATTACATGTTATTTGATGTTAAAATGTACTTAGATAAATATTGCTTTGATACCAGATAGATATAATCGTGAGGGGATCGGGAGGGGTTCATGGGGTAGTCAACAACTGCGGAACATTGTATTTTCAAGGTTAAGCTGCGCTTGCTACGGTTAGTTCATGGATGGGTGACCGTTCGTTACACACCGAGACCGTTCCGTACCTCCGTAGGAACTTTAAATAAGGTCTGCTTGAAATTACGGCCGCGTGCAAAAATGAGGAGATGTTAGTTGGTTTTTATTTTAACCGAGATATTGGTATGTATCTACATCATAATAATATTCTAAGTACTTCACAAACTAATCAAACAAAATAAATGAAACCTTAAGTACTGATAAGTACAAATTTCAATAAAAATGTGGGTGACTCCGTACACGCTTATTAATATATATATAAATAAAAAATAAAAAACGTAGAGTACGTTAAGACCGTCGATCGGGTGTCATACGAATACCTATGATAGTCTTTACGGGTAGTCAGAAGCCCGACAGCCTGACAACTGGTCTAACTTTAGGATATCGGCATTGCCCAGTAAATAGATTGCGGAGGTCTGATGGCAATCGTTTCGTGTAAAATACTGGTATTTATCCGCATCTGGGGGCCTACTCCCTAAGTCCCTCATCGAAGTTAGTCGTCCGTCCGAAAGTACCTAGTCCGAAACGTAGGAGTGAACAAAACAAGTGTCAAGTTCAACTTTTCGAACGGGCAAAAACACAGCGGTAGTAGGGACTAGGGACACCTGTCAAATCGTGTTGTCATTCATTCTTAGTTCGGGCCGCGAAATAATCGTATGTCCGTATGTGATAGGGAGTAGGAAACGCTCGTAACTAAGGCCGAAACCACGGACTTCGTGCTTAGGGAGTAGACCCCCTGGTTAGACTGAGAGCTGACCCCGACATAGTTGAGAAAAGGCTAGGCAGAAGAACATTAGATAGATAAAATAATAATACGTACCCATTCTCAAATAGCTCCAAATTTTTAATTTGATGGAATGAAAAGTATAGCAGTAACACATGTAATTTTTCACGTTTTATGATACGTGCATCATCTCGTCATGCAAAATTAGTTTAGCATTTTAGGCATAAAGACATACCAAACAGAAAATAGCTACCGGACATACAAACTCATATTCTTTTGTTTAATGTTAGTAGGAAACATTGAATATTTGGTATTATTATTATAATAATCTGAAATGTTATTTACTTTCGCTCGTAGGATGAGAAATTAATTAATAAACATACATCTCTTCAATATTTCGAGGAATCGCTCGAAAAGCGTATCGATACTGTAGATAGATAGATAT
This sequence comes from Amphipyra tragopoginis, assembly GCA_905220435.1. Lineage (NCBI taxonomy): Eukaryota > Metazoa > Arthropoda > Insecta > Lepidoptera > Noctuidae > Amphipyra > Amphipyra tragopoginis. Next base: position 17,958,997 of record HG991997.1, read on the forward strand.
ACTTTATTGTACACTAAAAGAAATAAAATAGAAGGAATACAGGTAGGTAATCAAGAACAGTACAAATGGCGGTCTGTAATAGAATATACAAGAATATTTTATCTAATCTACAACGCAATGACCAGCTTTGTTCAAAACCGTTGCTATCCCGCCGCCCGATTACATTTAAATATCTCAATAGTAAAGTTTTTACAATTGTTAAATGTATTTTTGAATCTTTACAAAAAGATTTTCGCAACAACACAATATCCAGATGTTGTCCCACGAGTGTATTTCCAACTATTCGGCAACAATTGACGGGATCTAAACGAAAGCAAACTCCAATTTCATACAGAAAACGGGCACAAATCCTCAGAGGCTTTTATTGAATAAATTAACTTTTATTAAAACCGTGTTTGTGACCCCGACGGCCCTGGCTTCGACTTACCGACTTATTTGGCAAATCTGATTACGCTTTGGTAAATAAAAACTGGCACTCTTGACAACGTTATTGATCCGTACGAAATTATGGAGAAGCTGAAAATAAGGCAAGTAATTATAAACTGGTTAACATGTTACGGCGTAATTTAGTTGTTATTTAGTTGTTTATATTATATTGTTAAGTTTAGCTTATCTATCGCATTAGCTTTACCTACTACCTGTAATGATAGACGTAAGTTTGCTGTCAATAAATAAATAAATATAAAATGGCTGAAAATACAGGCTGTTAACGAATTCGTGTAATTCCTTTAAGCCACATGATCTGTTAATGGTATAGATTAACCCGGCACGGGATTTAGATTGATTACAAATAAACAAAACTTTTTTTTCCCATTTTTTTAATGTATTACAAATTTCGATGCCATGCACAAATGAATGAAGGCACGGCGGCACAGCTGACGGGCACGAATAACGCGATATCGCTCCACGCAGTCAGTTCACTCGGGACGCTAAAATTACTCAGATACAGAATACCACGTTTCAATATTCTAAAACTTTTTTTGTTTGTGTCACCAGTAGATCACGTGATTTGAAGGAATTACACGAATTCGTTAACACCCAATATAAAGGGGCTCGTGGTTAAATGGGTATTACGCAGGTTAAGCAAAAACTGCAGGTTAAGCCGCGCTTGCTCCGGTCATATCTTGGATGGGTGGGAAGCTAGGTCAGAAACTTCCTCGTGTTCCCGGTGGCTTTTGGTCCTTTTGGATATGTCCGGGAGACCACCAAGTAGTTGGGACGATGTACCAGGGCACGGGTAATCACTGGGGCCCAATTCTCCTAAAACAAATCTTGATACTCCACAACCGAACCAAGGCCGAACCGTTCATTCAGACAGTTCTCAATTTCAAAAGCTGTCGAATTGTTTGACACAAAAAACAAAATCAATCATTTTGAAAGTTTTCGAAAACAAAAACTGACTGACTTTTGTGGTTCGATTGCGTTTGGCAACAATTTATTTTAGGAGAATTAGGCCCCTGATCTTCAAGGGCTTGTCACACTGGATGCGTTCTGCGTCCTACGGCCTGGTCAAATCGAACGCAGCCCGCATCCTATGTAAACATCATTTGCATTTTATGTACATTTTATGTAATTTCGATCTGACTACATATGCCAGCACAAGCAAAGAACGTAGGGAACGCACCGGTCAGGCGGTCGGGGTGGGAAGGACGCGAGAGGGCTGCCCGGTTGCGGGCAGGCGGGCAGCGGGTGGCGGGCGACGGGCGGCGGTCCGGGCAGTTCATAGGGGAGATAGATATTGCAAAAACATCGATGATGACATCGATAATGACAACATGTTCTTCTTCCTCGGTAATCATTCTCGTCAATTGAAACTACAACAGAACTGTCCACCACTACACGCAATCAAATATAAAATGGCCGTTGTTTGCCCTACCCGTCAGATCGCTGACCGGTTGCCGTGCCCGGATCGCTGACCGGTTGCCGTGCCCGGATCACTGACCGGTTGCCGTGTCCGGATCGCTGACCGGTTGCCGTGCCCGGATCACTGACCGGTTGCCGTGCCCGGATCGCATCTTCGGTCAAAGGTAGAAGGAGGAAAACCATCGTAGTTTGTTGTACCCATGCGGATCCTTCGCACGGGATCCACGCTCGAAAACCCCGTAAAAAAATTGTCTTGAATGGGTCATAAATATTTTCATAATGAGACTACGTAAGTAAGGTAGGTAGGCCTTGGTACCGTTTCTCATACGCTATGTCCGTCCTTACAGGAAGCCAAATGCGTTAACGTCTGACTACCAATCTAACTTCCAGCCTAAAGGTGCAATTCCACCGGCAAGGTGAGGCTAGACAAGGCGAGGCGCGAATTAAAATCTTGCCGGCCCATGGCGTATTCCTAGAATATACAAGGTCAGAACGCATGCATACGAAACTAGCCGCGTATTAGAATGTTGTAAATTACAACTTCGTTTCTAAAATATACACGGATTTTTCGTACTGATCGCGTATACTTTAGCCCTTTAAACCCGAACTAAAATGAGTGCGTTTCACTTTAAAAAAATCTGGCGCCATACCGTTTACTTTCTGCGAACGCAAAAAAATAAAACTCACTCTCATTTCAGGTCGGGTGTAAAGGGTTAGAATGTTCCGGGTGGAAAAACCGATTCAAAACTATACAGTGTCAGTTACATTTAAGAAGTTACTTAACTTTTTCAAACGGGTTTGTTAGGAAACAACACTTAAAATGTGGCTTCACTTGATGGATCAAATCAAATCATAAGTTTTATTTCACATAAACCATTACAGGCGCTTATGAAAAGTCGAATTTAGGTGCACGGTTCCAATTAGTCGTTTCCTATGAAGAAGAGCCGGCAAGAAACTCCATGGTTACTCTTTTAAAATCCATATATTTAACAATTTGAGTGGGTACAGTTATCACTTAGAATAGTTATGAGAGAGCAATGTAGACTTAAGAGAAAAAAACCACAAAATAAAAAAATATGGTCACAAATGAAATAGGTATCCAGGCATCTAGCAAGTCTAAAAGACTCTCACATTTACAAAAGGTAAAAGTACGCTAAACTGCAGTTAACGACGTATACTTTAGAATAGAGCATAGTGGCGCGGGCATTCAAAATTATACGCGATTAGTACGCATTGCGTGCTGGATGGTACTAGTGAAGTATATTTTAGAATCGAATGCTTGAAATTATCAATTCTAAAATATACACGATTCTTGCGGAATACTGATGTATAGTTTAGAACGCTCGATCATCAAATGTGTATCCTGAAGTATACGCGGTCAGTTCGGGCGTCTGCCTACTGTGGCCTTGTATACTATGGAAATACGCGGCGAAAATAAAAATCTCGCGACCGTTGTCCACCAAAAATTGCCTTCGCGAGCCATCACGAGCGCGTGCGATATCGCGCTATTAATATCAATAAGCACTTTATATTCGCATCAATACAATTCAACGTTATACCAACAAATATTTCAATTCTCGTCTCGCTCATCCTCGCCAATCCAGACCATTTCCACCGAAGAAGCGCGAGGAGAGAATTGAAATTTTGCCGTACAATTTTCAATTCTCGCCTCGCCTCGTCTCGCCGATGGAACTCCACCCTTAAAGTTACTAGTACTAGTAACTTTGTGGTATCGATATTCCCCAGTAATTAAGTCATGGAAGTAAGAAGGCATTTGCTCTTCAGAAAAAATGAGGTTCGGTCGATGTAGACATCGGCTGAAGATTTGAAGCTGACCCAACATGATTATTGTATAAAAAGTCGGAGTGATGATGAACAAAGCAATTGAAATTATCATTGAAAGGTACTGGGAGATAAATAATACATTTATGACTGTTTCCGTAGTTTTGAAAATAATAAAAAGTTATCAAACAAAATAAAATTGGGAAACAATATCAATTATCGTTTCAATCACAAAAATGTGTGTTAACTTTTATATTTTGTTGACATATAAAACCGAAAGCATTGTTCTACGATTGACATAGATACGTTACGTAATATACATTCTATAAATTCATAATAAAGAGAGTTTTTGCTACAACATTATCATTGTTGTCATACGGAAATATATTTTGCGTACATTTACAGCACAAAAAATACCTACAAAAACGCATGATTAAAACAAAAACGTAGTTACGTTAAAAAGAAAATTATTACTCATTATTCAAATTGTTACGATTTGATAAAATTTCGAATAATTCTCGAAAAAAAATACACAAACTAGAAAAACACTACACACACTAGGTATTATTTTGGCTTGTACTTTCATTCATACCCGAGGGACATTTTTACTTTACGAAAATCCGTGAATAGAAAACATAAAACCGCCTCGCCCATCCAAATCCCCTTCACTTCAATGCACACTTTTGAATACTACAACAAAAGAGCAACGCACCATGATTACGAGTTTCGGTTGCACCGCAATATGACTCCGGTAGTTGCCCAGATAATTTTTTTTTTTTTTTTTGTTTTTTTTTTTTTTTTTTTACTTTATTTACAGGGCTTTGTCGCTTAGCGACCACATCGCCCAGTGCGGGAAAAGACAATAATTGATAACTTATAAATACGTTACTTATCACTAGCTTACGATCTACTAACCACTAATTTGTACAAAAGTTTTGCTTTATCGGACACTGGAAAAGCAAGAATGGTGTTACAAATGCCAATGTCATTTATTTTAAACGGTCCAAAAATATTTATCCTAGTATTTTCATTCCGGGCACACTCCATCAAGACATGAAGGACATCATCAACCACTCCACATAAATCACAATTTGGTGACGAAACTTTTTTCATTAAATAATAAAACTTATTTGATGGAATATGTCCGGAACGAAGTCTTAAGGCTATAGTCATTAAGTTTTTGTTAAGATCACAATCAATCCACGGAACCCGAGAAATCTCTGGCTGGATAGTTCGGTACCATATCCCCTTTTCTTTTGATAGATAAAATTTAATTGAACATGTGCCCGTTCCCACAGGGTTGCCACCATCGCCAGATTAGAGAGCTGTGATCGCTTCCCAGCTTCACGGGCAACTCGACGACTACTAAATGAATTTTAATGAAGTAGTTAAGTGCGGGGCCGATGGAAAACTTATAGGAACTTTAAATAAGGTCTGCTTGAAATTACGGCCGCGTGCAAAAATGAGGAGATTTTAGTTGGTTTTTATTTTAATCGAGATATTGGTATGTACTCTAGATCATAATATTATTCTACGTACTTCACAAACTAATCAAACAAAGTAATGAAACCTTAAGTACTTCAATAAAAATATGGGTGACTCAGTACACGGTTATTAATATATCTAAACTCGTTGAAGCTCATGTATTGTAGATATTGCGAGTTTTAGTAGGTCTTCCATTGATATGATCGGTTATTGAATTGCTTTGATACCAAAGAAAGAAAGAAAAAACGTTTATTTGACGCAACCGAGACATATGAAATTACAAAGAGATATACATACAATAGTCAAGAGAAAATAATAGCAATAGCAATGCAAGTACAAACAAGTAGACAGAAGCCAGAAAGTCTGACAGCCGGTCCAACCTTAGGATATCGGCATTGCCCAGTAACTGGGTTGCGGAGGTCTGATGGCAGTCGCTCCGTGTAAAATATTGGTATTCAGCCGCATCTGCGGATCTACTCCCAAAACACGAAGTCCGTGGTTTCGGCCTTAGTTACGCGCGTTTTCTACTCCCTAATCCTACGGACATCGATTATTTCGGGGCCCGAACTAAGAATGAATGACAACACGATTTGACAGTTGTCCCTACTACCGATGTGATTTCCCGACCGAAAAGTTGAATTTGACACTTGTTTTGTTCACTCCTACGTTTCGGACTACTTTCGGACGGGCGACTAACTTCGTTGACGGAGTTAGGGAGTAGGCCCCCTGGTTAGATAAATAAATATTAATAAATATTTTTGGGACATTATTACACAGCACCATCTAGTCCCAAACTAAGCAGAGCTTGTACCATGGGTACTAGACAATGGATATAATACTTATATACTTTTTTTTTTGTAAATACATACTTATAATACATAAGAAACACCCAGACCAACAGAAACACTTATGTTCAGCACATAAATATTTGGTTTGTGTGGAAATCGAACCCACGACCTCGTGATCAGCAGTCCGACACTCGAAACACTAGACCACAGACGTCGTCACGATTCGTCGTCAGATTGGAAGTTGACCCCAAGATAGTTGGGAAAACGCTAGGCAGAATGAACGTACAAACACTGAATGAATATTTTCCCATTCCTCTGTTAACCAATCAAATGACGTCGCAGGTCTTCCTTACCTACAGTTTCCGAGAAACGTTTAGAATTAAACATAATTATACGATAGCAACGATCAGTAGTTGTAGTACGCAACAGTTTGTTGTTGAACGTTCACCGTGAGCCCGATAGTCGTTACATACGTGTTCATGAAACAAACCAACTCGCCGAAGAGGGCTCGGGTAACTCCCGCCACTTTTACAAAGAAGCTACTCTGCACAAAGTTTCACTTGACGTGGATTCCGAACGAATGTCGCCAGAGAGTCGTTTGAATAAAGTTAGCCCACTGATTTATGTGAAAACTTTTAGTAGTACCGCGTCCCCGGAATATGTGGCCCAGTGTATTGTGTGTACTTATCTTTCTGTGTTTATTCTGTAGTTTTGTTATTGCTTAATTCCCAGTGGCAAGGACGTCGTCGTGTTCGCCTGTATTGTAAATAATGTTACCAACTTACCTACTAACTACGGAAAATCCGTAAAAGTTCGGCTGAAAAAATGTATAACTGAATGACATTCAATAACAGGTATTCAAAACGTTTATGCGAACACAATACTTACACAATTTTTCCTTCCAATAGAATTATTCCGTCAAGTTTTATTTCCGTAAATCGAGAAGGCGATCCAACACTTTTTATACGGTATCAGAACCTCACGTGTCGTCGCACGCACCCCAATAAAGAACAACTTGGATAACGCTACTCACGTTGGAAATCCACAAATCGGGATTGGGCCAAGGGTCTTTGCTAAATCGAAATAAACAGGGGCATCATCGAATTCCCATTCCGTCCTTTACATTTGATTTATCTGCTGAGTGGGATCAACTTGAGGCGTAATTTATTGCAACCGAGCGCGGAGGCCTCTTCCGCCGTTAATTCTGGGGACGGCTAGATAACGTTCTTGACACCTTTGTTTAGGATACACACGGGCTGGTCGAGAAGCTGGGTAAATCTTTCAATATATAGCGCTAGGGGATGTTTGAAGGTGTCTTTGGAGATTATAAGCATTTGATATTGTAAAATAAAGACATCACCTACTATTCTTCAAAGAAGAAGATAGAGGTCATCGTCTTACTGTTATCACAGACAGTTAATAGAAAACCGTGTCTTACGTGAGTCTTGTTAAGAATTTATATATAGCTATAAAGCTCCCGTCAGCTAGTAGATTAATGAGGCGGTTGGTTCAGACTGCTATAGAACTGTTCTTCTTCCCGATGAAATTCCAAGTCAACAGTGAAATATTGTTTACAGGTGACAATATGTGAACAAGAACAACCAGAGATGTCCAGATTATACGTTAGTGCGATTATCCGATTAATGGGCCAATTGAAAGCCGATTACAACGTCAATTGACTGTAATTAGTGAAGCGACGTAATGTGTTGCACTTCGTGATCATTCAAGAGGCTCTTGTCAGGTGCTTAGAAGACAATGAGAAATTGATTCCTTAGTAATAAAAACAAATTTAACAAGAAACCTGCGATTAAACGAAACATTAACCGCCAAGCATAATTGGCCATTTCACACTTTTTCAGTTACCTTTTGATTCAAAACTTCATATTTTCTAGTGTATTTTTGTAACCCAAACCTACATACACCAAAACATTCGTTCAGGCCAGAACTTTTGTTTCTCCATATACACCGTGTCCCAAAATTTAACGATAAGCGAGCACCAGAGGGTGGACCTGCTCATGACAACTCGAGAAAAAAATAAAAATAAACTTTTTTTTTAAATTCCGTAAAAGAAATTGAAATCCTTCGAAAAAAATTCAAATATTTCTGTTTTTTTTTTGTATCGGCAACCTAAGTAGCACTGCTATCCACCACAATCCTTAAAAATTCCAGAATGCCTGTAGTTTTTACACAAAAATCAATCAAACTTATTTTCGTCAATTTTCGAAGGACTTCAAATTTAATTTTATAATTTAAAAAAAAAGTTTTTTTTTCTCTATTAGTCATGAGCAGGGCCACCTTCTGGGTCCCGCTTATCGTAGAATTTTGGGACTCGGTTTATATACAAAGTAAGTATGAAAATCGAGTGCAGTAGCGAATGTATCATTTTTGATACATACCGTATTAACATGCGGTACAAAATTGATATACTGGAGACTGGCGGTAAAGTGTTAAAATATGTATAATAGAAATATAAATTATAGAAATATAAAAGCATATAAACAGACGATACAGCTAACGCGTAAACTTCGACCTATTAACGATTTAAGCTTACGAAAACCGAAAAGAATCCACCCAAGACTTATCTAAGATATCTTTGTAACCGACTTCGAAAAGGGGGAGGTTATCAATTCGAGGCGTAATTTCTATTTAATTTATTTATATCTTTGAGATTTGTGAATCGATTTGAGTATCTACAGAATATTCTCGATCCCTAATGAATTTCATTAAAATTGGTTTATAAACGACGTTCTAGTTGTATTGTACTGGTCGACGAATGTGTACACTATTGTGATTGTAATTTGTGGCACTAAAAAGCATTAAATAAAAAACTTAAAAAAAAAGTAAAATCCGACTTCAAAAGTCGTTTTTTAAGTAAGTTCATAAGTCGGTGCGTTAAATTTGTTTTAGCTTAGTTTCGATTTCCGAAACTGTTAATTTTATTACCCTTCGTAATTGATAACAATATTTTTAAAAACATTCCTAGTAATCCGAACACTATCTTCTTAAATCCGGTAGATAATAGGGACATTTATAAAGTTATTAATTCACTTAATAACACAAATTCTACAGGATATGACGACATAAACACGAAAATTTTAAAAAAATGCGCCCCTTTTCTATCAGACCCAATTAGCCATTTAGTAAATGTATCATTCTTTCAAGGTATGTTTCCAACTCGATTGAAATACTCTTTAGTAAAACCACTTTATAAAAAAGGCGATAGAACTGAGATGAATAACTATCGCCCAGTAACGTTAATTCCAATTATATCAAAGATATTTGAAAAATCTTTTTACAATATACTATATAATTTTCTATTAAAGCATAATATTTTAAGATCAGAACAATTCGGTTTCAGGAAAAACTATTCTACTACTTTAGCTTGTTTCACATTAGTAAAAACTATTACAGAATTCTTAGATAAAAAGATCCCGATTGTATCAATCTTTCTAGACATGTCCAAAGCCTTCGACTTCGTATCACATAATTTACTTCTCCAGAAGCTTGATAGGTATGGGGTTAAAGGTAATGCGCTTAATTGGATTGAAACGTACCTCTCATCTAGGTACCAGTGTGTTGAAATACCAAGCTTAACAGGACTTTACAAAACTTCACAGCGTTCTCAGTACATTATTAATGAATGTGGGGTACCACAGGGAAGTATTCTGGGACCACTGTTATTCTTACTTTATATTAACGACTTACCTGCCTCAACCACTTACAAGTGTGTTCTGTATGCTGATGATACCACTTTACTAGTACATTGCAATAATAAAAACACATATGAAGAGGATGTAAATAATACATTGAATAGAGTAACTAAATGGCTAGATAATAATAATTTAGACATTAACATTAGTAAAACTAAAGTTATTCAATTTCAGACATATAATAGTAACCCTATAGCTACAAAAATTATCCAAAATGATCAAACTGTGGATAAAGTAGAAACCACTACTTTCCTAGGTTTAATTATTGACAAACACTGTAGTTGGAAGCAACACATAGATAAAATATGCTCCAAACTAGACAGCTATGTATACGTTCTAAATATATTAAGACAAGTCGCCACATCCAGTGCTACCCTCTGCGCTTATCACGGATACGTTTCCTCGATTTTGCGTTACGGAATAGTCGTATGGGGCAATTCAGTTGATCTAATCCGAGCTTTTAGGGCACAGAAAAAGTGTGTACGGTCAGTAAGTGGCGCAGAATACTTAGATAGTTGTGTACCGTTATTTAAGAAACACCGTATACTACCACTACCGTGTCTATATATTTTTGAAATTTGTATATTTGTCTACAAACACCCAATCCTTCTTAGTAAAATATTGCTATTACTAATAGAAATGGTAGATTTCCTAATAAACTACATGTCCCTAACCAACGTACTACAATGTATAGCAAGAATTGTTTCTGCATGGCTATTCGAATCTATAATAAATTACCGAACTGTCTAAAAAGCCTTAATTTAAACTTGTTTAAGCGTAGATTGTTTGACTTATTAATAAGCAAATGTTATTATTCAACAAATGATTATCTCAATGACAGAAATTTGCAAAGTGTAAACTTAGACTGCACCTAATTTTGTTTGGGAATTTCTGTAGTTATCTTTAGATTGTTGTACCATTATCGTAAAATTATTATTAGAAATGGAAATATTTGTACACCAGAAATGGTAGAATATAAGAGACTTCAATAGTTTGTAACACCTACTGCTCTATATTTTAACAAATAAACTGATCTTTCTTTCTTTCTTTATAATTGTTAATTATTTTACTCCTTTCAGTATTTTTTGAAGTTGGTTTTTACTTCTTTTATTTTTGAGTAAGATTTCCTTAAAGCACTGAATCTATTAAAAATGAAACGCGCTTAAATTCAATAACAACTTCTTTTGTATCGATATCATCAGTTCACCAGTTCCGATCCACGGATAAGCGTTACTCGTGACGTGATCCGCGAATCGCGATTCAATACTAAAAGGACTATAAATACACATCATGCGCGTCATTTGATACCTATTGCGAATAAACTAGATGCCGCAGTTTATCTTGATGATGCAGTAACAAAATGTGTTAGAATTTTGTTTAAAATGTTTTAGTTTTTTATTCATTATGGTTTGTTTGTTCTACGTTAGTGATGAACGATAGTCCGCGTACTCGCACCTTCTCATTCTGAGAAGAGGCCTGTGCCCAGCAGTGGGACAATGGGCTGATTATACAAGGTGTAACATAAATAACGCACAACCTCTTAAGGGGTCACTGTACTCATCATTACGAACAACTTTTACTATGGGACCAAACTTGAAATCGCGAAAAAAAAATCAGCTGTGCCCTACATTTTGACGAGTAATGCGAACCCTTTAGAGATTGTGCGTTATTTATGTTACACCTTGTATAGTATTGCAATTTTAATCTGCAAACACCAAGACAATTTGTTTGTTTGAAATGAAATTACTTATTTTGCAACTTAGATATTTAACACCTTCAGTGCTGGGTGCCCTCCAAGAAGGCACCCTGTAGTCGCATTTGGAATGCCGAGTGCCCTCGTGGAGAGCTCGTTTTAAATGTTGGTTTTTCTTGTAAAATTCACCGTCATGATGATACAAGCAAACACCTAATTAACGACGTAGTAGCGTATTTTTCACGGTTTTTAACCTAATGCCAGGAACCCTCTTCGAGATTTCACTCTTAGCGTAAACGTAATGCCAAGGACCATCCTGGAAGGTCCACTAGTAATATGTATGGCGGCATGGCGTAAGAGCTCCATGAAAAGTGTGGTGGACTCGAATGTGTTAAAAATCACTTTTACAAGTCGTTTTGTTTTTTAAAAGCTAGATGGCGTATCATTTCCTATCTGACTACTTCTGAGAAGAAAGGCCGAAACAAACTCAGGGGTCAAAGTCTCTTTTAAAGTCCAGGTATATTTCTGGTATCTTTAACACAGGTTACTATGTAATCTAGCTAAGATGCCAGTTGCGATCCGTACTGTGACCAAGAAACATAAGCTAATGTATACTGTACTTTTTTGTTTTTGTAATGTTATGTTTTTTACTGTGAGTACTAATAAAGCATTATTATTATTATTTCCTGTAGCAAAAATTGATTGTGAGGACAATGCAAAGCAACGCCTGGATTGGCCTTTTGAGGAAAGTTGCAGAGCAGTTTGAGTGGAACTATCCCAACAGATGGTACGCATGCATCAGCCAACGTGTAGCTCAACTCCATCTTAGGGAGCTAAACGTCCCGACGCACAACACTAGTACCACGTACTATTACAACCTTTGAAGAACAGATAAATTAGATCATATTTATTTTATTAAATTCCTTATTATGGTGCCACTCAGGTTATATAATTTAATGTTCTATAACATTTTAAAATAAATTATTTTAAACTTTCGCGATTTGTACACATTATAAAAATACAGATTTGGATTTTTTTTTAACATTTTACAACTCTGTAACATTTCGATAACTTTTACATTTTGTTAATGTTACATATATTATAATATTTTATAACCTCAGTGTGAAAACACCATTAAAGGTAGATTCAAGAAGAGATTATCTGGACAGCAATAAAATTTAATCTCGATTGAGTTCAATAAAATTTAAACCTCTATCTCGTACATTTTAAGATAAAAGCGAATTTGAATCGAGACATAACTCGTTACTACAATCGCGTCTTAATCAGACATCGTTCAACAAAAAGCGATTTTAGGCAAAGACGCTATGAGTTTGCAAACGACAGCAACACGCACCTAGTAGATATAAATATATACCTATATGGCTACTCCAACAACTTTCAGTACACCTAAAATTCCTTCAGCAATTCAATTATTGAAAAGAACAAAAGAAACATTCTGTCGCGTACACAGGAGCATAAAATTGAAATTGCTCGTAAAATCATTGTAGGCAAGTTGTTTAACGACTACATTTTGCTTTGAAACGTAATTCTTTACGTGCATTTTTTTTACATTTTCTTTAACTCTTCAATTACTAATGTAATCAGAGAAAAATAAAAAGGGGATTTTAAAAAAAAAAGTTTGAGCTGTGCAAGCATCTCGTTTGGAATGTGATGAAACGATCAGCGTATTAAATTGGTAATTTGAATAGCTTTTATTTTGAAAATACAACAATATCCATTGCGTTGTACATAGTTGTTGAGAAGTCGGATTGTTAATACATACGTCGCTACGAAAATTATTGACCTGGCAAAATCAAAGTCACAGCGATTACGAGGGTTTTGCGCAATTAGAATGCAGATTTTGAAATCTTATTGCTTTGATAAAACAAAAACTTCTAAAGCCTTGTACGGACCAAGCGTTCCAATGTGCGCGTCATCTAGGTATGTTGAATACGCGTACAGGCTAATAGTCCCCTTTGTGTACGCGTTGCTGCAGGTCCGTAATAAGCGTTCCTGTGTACGCCTCACCGACTACGCGTACATTGGAACGCTTAGTCCGTACAAGGCTTTAGACCGAAGTTCTTCGTTTTAAAAACCTTTTACATACATGATGCAAAGTGATGACGTAATTAATATTGATTATTTTCAACAGGCGTATGTTTCAACATTCACTGCACGCCACACAAACGTATTCTCCTTCTATTTCTTCGAATCTGTCTTAAATTCGACTACAAAATCCCTTCACTAAAATCTTAACACCATTCAATACAATAAAGTTGAAGGTAATTGAGGGAAGAACGCCACAATAGCATAATTAGTGGGTTTCTCTTAGACTCGAGATGTTAAATAAAGGAGTAAGTTTGAGGGACAATTTACGACGGAGTTGGGTACTATCGCCGCTTAATTCCGTGCCGAGAAGCCAGATAACAGTCTCGTAGTGTCGCTCTCGATTTATTACTTTAATCAAACGTAGAACGTATGCTGACAAAAACTACGCACTTAATGCCTTATTTAGGAGGGAAGAGATTGAACGCAACCCGTTGCGGTTGTTTTTTGTTGCTGTTTTAGTGCGTTTCTGGGTTAAGAGAGAATAATATAGTGAACAGCTGTCGTGTTCGCACACATGTCGTAAGAATTGATTTGAGTTCATCGGGTAGACGGGTGGTAGTTACGCGTCAACGATATCTGTATTACGTTATGTTTAACAACGAACAAGATAATGTATGAGTTGTCATATTAAAAATTAACAATTGAAAATTGTAGTTAGTAAGCGTATTATAGGCTATATACATTGTGTCTTTCGATAATGTGCACAGACGAAAATGGGTGAAACTAGAACACAATTTATCGACAAAAAAATGGGAAAAAAATCTAAGCAAAATAAAAATTTGTCGAAAAATAAAACAAAAAATTAAAAATCGATTTCATGAAACATGTTTTCTAATTTGATGACTGTTTTTTACTGATTGATTTTTATTTGCTATGCAACAGCAATTATTAGTTATCATTATTGTTTTTATTTAAACGAAATATGCGCATTTAATAAAAAAAAAATATTTTTCATAATAAAAAAGTTAAAAAATCGATATTATTAAAAAAAAGTTTTTGAGTTTTTTTTTCTTTTTTTTGTCGATAAATTGTGAAGTGGTTTCACCGATTTGCATCTGTGCACATTATCCAGGGACACACTGTATATAGCATTGTGTAGGTATAGTATAAAATATACCTACATACATACCTAAACTCACGCCTTTTTCCCATGGAGGTAAGCAGCAACTGTAGAACGCCACATGCTACGATCCTAACATATTCCTTTCGCTTTGTCCACGTTCATACCATCTTGTCATACAGGCACGCCGGTTGAGAGTACTACACACCTGTCCTTTTTGAGGAACATTATCAATAACATTGTATAAAATATATGTATTTAAAGTTGTTTAGATTTTAATCACTACATACTTAGTATAAAACAAAGTCGCTTCCCGCTGTCTGTCCCTATGTATGCTTAGATCTTTAAAACTACGCAACGGATTTTGATGCAGTTTATTTAATAGAGTGATTCAAGAGGAAGGTTGTAAGCTATAAAACGTACCCATGCAAAGCCGGGGCGGGTCGCTAGTGAGTGTATAAAATAGATATTGAGGACCGAAATATATCGTACGTTCGGTGGTATTTTGATATCTTTATTATCATAAAAATTTAAAAACATTTATCTTTATTATCTTTCATAGGAATAAATTATCTTAACTTACATAATATCATAATATGTGAATTAGTAAAAGTTAATTAAGCTTTATGAAAGCGTGTCTAAAGTTATGTTTTCATACCTAATAACCAATAAAATGCTTACCAACAAACAATACATGGGTATCGATACCCAACCTTTATTACCTGATCCCTCATTCAAAAACTTGCTAATTAACAATCAGGTAGCCTTTTGCCATCCAATGACTGTAGTTAAATTGAAACCCAATTAGCGATTATACAGGGTGTAAACGAATTCGTGTAATTCCTTCAAACCGCGTGATCTACTGGTGACACTGATTGACCCCGAATGTGTTATTTTAAGAACCAAAAAAAAAGTTTTCAAAAAATGAACCATGGTATTCTGAATCTGAGTAATTTTAGCGTCCCAAGTTAACGGACTGCGTGGAGCGATGTCGCGCTATTCGTGCCCGTCAACTGTGTCGCCGTGCCTTCATTCATTTTTGCATGGCATCGAAATTTTCTATCACTTATACATTTTATGAGAGAAAAAAAAGTTTATTTTTAATCAATCTATATCCCGTGCGGGTTAATCTATAGGTACCATTAATAGATCATGTGGTTTGAAGGAATTACACGAATTCGTTTACACCTTGTATATGTTACGGCTAAAAGCCGAATGGCGGTTACACCTAGGTTTAGCCGGGTACAACTAGGTGCAACCAGTAGCAGTTGGTTAGAACTAGGTGGAGCTTAAGTCGACGGAGCCCCGCTGTGCGGGGCTCCTATTTCTGTCTGCAGGGTTTAAAGTAACCTAACACGAAGGGGATGACGGGGGCTTCGTTCGCTCGCTTCGCTCGCTCACTCTAGCCCCCGTCATCCCCTTCGAACCTAACCTATCCGTGTCAGGGTTACCCTTAACCATCGGTGTGCGGCTGCACCTAGTTCTAGCCGCTATGATGAAGGCTAAACCTAGTTCTAACCGAAGATAAGTAGGATAAATTTAAGTTGAACCGCATGTGGCCGGCTGCACCTAGTTGTACCCGGCTAAAACTAGGTGTAGCCGCACTTCGGCTATTAGCCGTAACATATATACCAGCGGTACAAATATGTCGGATAGTTTCTATCATGGTATAATAATATGTTTTACCAGATATTCTCTTCCACTGACAGCTTCGTCACGTGATTGGCCCAAGACTACGTCATCGGCTGTAGGTGGTGCCACTATGTGTAAATACCCGAGCAA
This sequence comes from Amphipyra tragopoginis, assembly GCA_905220435.1. Lineage (NCBI taxonomy): Eukaryota > Metazoa > Arthropoda > Insecta > Lepidoptera > Noctuidae > Amphipyra > Amphipyra tragopoginis. The sequence continues at coordinate 17,975,269 of HG991997.1, forward strand.
AATGCATTTTTTTTCACTTAATTGCTTCTATAAAAAAACAATTTTACAACACAGCGCAGCGGATCCGGCTTAAGCCGTGGTGTTCTTAAAAAATCGGAATCGAAAAATCTTTTGAGTCCGGGACATCTGGAAACATTTACTAAAATCGGGAGATATCCCAGAAAATCGGGAGACCTGGCAACACTGATGGCGTCTTCCTCTAGTGAGCGCGAACACAAAATGCGTCACTTCTCCTCCCCGCAGGCGAACGCGGGGGATGTTATCCATTTGTCTCGGCAAACATGTTATTGTGTTTTTGCTAACAAAACTGTTAGGCCACGTCCCTATTCGTTTAGCAAACAATGCTATCCTGTTTGCAAATAAGAAAACACGGTACACCGGTCCCGGCTTTAGGCAATCGTGGGTTTCTGTCAGATAGTAGGTATATTTTATGATTAGTTACGGTTTACTCACCTGCATTTTCCGGTATTGCCTAGACTGTCTCTCGAAAGTTATAATACATAAGATAATAGGAACTCACGAAACTCTTGCATGGACTCCGATTAGTGCACATTTATAGTTGCTAAATGCATACAGTTATAAGCTAAATTGAGACAGTTGCAAGCTTTGTTAGTTATTTAGCTAGTCCATTTGTCAAGTTGCAATAGGACATAATTTCGTTTCGTAGGTAGATCGTAGTAAGCACATCATAATGTATCATCATCAACATCATCATTCAGCCGAAATACGTCCACTGCTGGACATAGGCCTCCCCCAAAAGGAAGGGCGGGTTTGCCATAATCTCCACGCTTGGCAGGCGGGTTGACGATCGCAGTATGGTTGTTAAAGTACTCAGAGAACGCTGCTGCCCATTCTCTAGTGAATCCCTTAGTCGCCTTTTACCACACCCATGGGAAGAGATGGGGTAGTGCTATTCTTTAAGTCCGGCACTACACTAGACCTATAATGAATATCTACTGTGTACGATATTATTGTTTCTTTCCTCGGGGACTGGCACTGTACTCCTTACCACAGGTTATCTAATAACCTAGCTAGGAATTCAGCACCTCACCCACCATTTTATTGTAGCCTTTGTACACTATAAACGATTCTGTAAATTGTCATCATGTATGTAGGTACTACAATGTTTTTTTGATGAATAAATTATATTATTAAATGCATACAATTATTAGCTAAATTGAGATAGTTGCAAGCTTTGTTAGTTATTTAGCGAGTCCATTTGTCCAGTTGCAATTGGACATAATTTCGTTTAGTAGGTAGATCTTGTTGTATGTCATTAGTTTGTCATATAATATTTCCATTGGGTGCCAGTGTTTTTGCCGAAGTATTTTATATCGAATTTCATTACGCCGACAACGATTCGCCGACGTAATCTTTGCCGAAGCAATTTTTACCTTAATTTGATTTTGTTCGGGCTTAATAAAGAAGCGGCTCCTTCGAACGCACCTTAATCTCATTGGCTACGAATGACGTTTAATGAAGCGGCCAATGGGAGAAGACGTCATTGCGCAACTTAAAATGTGTCAAAACTGTCTGTTTCGCGCCTCAATTGCATGTACATATAATTAAGATTAAAACTGAAATAAATATAGTATCCGCAAAAGTTTAATAAAGAATTCATTTAACACATCAAACCCTCCAACAGATTTCGCCGAATGATTATTAGCCACCATAATTATTTGCCAAAAAAATCATTCGGTGGTTTTAGTCGAATATTTACTTGGCTATTGTTTAATTTGCCAAATAAGTATCCGCACAACATTATTTTAACACAGTGGAATGTATTGTTAATCCGACTCAGTGCACCCCGACTACACGTCAGACTCTGTCCTACCCCTAGACCCCTAGAATGTTATTTAAAAGCGTGGAGCCAGAAGCTCGCGAAGGAGGTCCTAAGTGGAACGAGTGCACGAGGCCGAAGCGCAGCGAGTGGGAGGAGGTGGCGAGCGAAGCGAGTTGGCGACCTCCTGAGTGTAGCGCTGGTCAATCGTGCGAGCGAAGCGAAGAGGCGACAAAGCGAGTTTTCTGGTGGAGCAAACCCAGAAACACTTGCATGCTTGCTTGCATGATGGCAAAATGAGCTATCTAACAAGTGTAAAGTAGCCAATAATACAGTTGACTAATGAAACAGTGGCCAGCAGACTAGTCGGCGTAACAAAAACTTAAAAAACATAATTAGGGACTTTAATCATTCAGCGTTTTAACTATTCGGCGAAATGAAAAGTGGTGAAAAGTTGTCTGCCAGATAAGAATCGGCTAATAATATTTCGATAATCCGACAGAGAACCCTTTCCATTACTGCCCCGCTGCTGGGAACAGTACCCCAAATGTGAGTTTTTTAAGTTACTACTGTTGCGTCACTAAATTTACACACGAAAATTTAGGTAGAGCTTATAGCGGTGAACAGCGTGATTAAAAATTTGTTTGACACTTATCACGGTAAACTATTCGTTACGGAAACGTATAGTAAACTACCCAAATTACACTTGGGGAACAGGCCTCTTCTCAGAATGACGCTGGCCTAATGGGCGTTGACAGACTACACACTGTCATCGCTCCTATCGCTCTTGGCGCTCGGGCCGTTCGGACGTGGAGTGTCGTTTTCCACTTTGATATTTTTTTGGTTCGGTCTTGCCTTATTACGATATTAACATATTAAGCCTGGTGTGCACCAACTTTATTATATGGTTAAACAACGTTTATTCCAATTGATCATCAAAATTAATATTAATTGGTCAGCGGAATCAATATTTGGTCATCATTATCATCGTTCAGCATTATGGTTGTTAAAGTACTACTCAAAGAACGCTGTTGCCCTTTAGTGAATCCCTTAGTCGCCTTATGCCCATAGGAATATGCTCTCAATTTATAATTTTTTCTCGCAATTTAGTTTTGATCAGTTAAATGGTACCCCTAGAATTTTAGCTAAACAGTTGTTCAATCAAAGAATTAATGTTAGTGAACGCCAGCCTTAAAGTATTAATATTGCGATACCGAATATCAATTCGAACCATTGTAAACATCAGCAGATGAATGGAAACTACTAGAAAATTCACAATAATATCATTAATATTACAATACATATTATATGATTTTCAATACTATCAATATTTAAGTACACCACAGCACAGGTTATTACACATGATTTACCAGTTACAATAATGGTTACCGCAAATAAATAATATAATAGTAGATAAATCTCAAATCCAGTTACATTATGATACATTACATAATCGGTGTATAGTCCATTGGCAAACGTTATACCCGAATGTGATTAGGCTGTGACCAAATAACCCGCATTTAGCCATTTAAATCGATCAATTAATAGCCTATTCCTATTTTTACCGAGAGTTATTTGTTAAAATTAAGACCTATATCTTACCAATAATGAAGGCCTTGGACGAAGAAATGAAGCAAGGAGCTTTGCATAGTAGTTTGTCCAATACCTACATTAGTAGCTATCATAGATAAAAGGGCAATGCTCAAAATGCGAAGACCCAAAACTCCGCGTTAATCACAATAAAATATAGTTTAATAAGCAATAATGTGTTATTAATACTGCATAAAAGTTGTGTATGTGCATGACCAAATATATGCGGTGTGAGAGATTTAGAACAATTTGTAAAATGTAGTTTCAACCTAAAGTTTTACCTGCACTCAGATTTTTTGTTGTCGTTTTCAGTAATTTTTATAAAACCTCCACTTTTATTCTAATATGAAATGAATTGAAAAAGTGCCGTGTGGTGCCGGACGTAAAGAATAGCATTAACCCATCTCTCCCCGTGAGTGTCGTAAAAGGCGACTGAGGGATTCACTAGAGAATGGGCAGCAGCGTCCTCTGAGTAACAACCATACTGCGATCGCCAACCCGCCTGCCAAGCGTGGCGATTATGGCAAACTCCCCCAACATGGAGCCCCCAACAGGTAGATGTGGCGATGCTTGAGGGAGGCATGTGTCCAGCAGTGGACACTCGGTGTCGGAGTGGACTTTCGGCTGAATGATGATGATGATGAAATGAATTTAACATGACTAGTACCCAAAAACACCTTCGCGTACGCGTAAGAATCTCGGTTTGAGAACATTTCATAACCTTACAGCTCGCCAAAAATTATACTATATCTGTTCGCACCTTTACAATCATCACTGACAACCGAACATCGAACTGACGTCAGTCGCTGATTCAACAATACTAATTTATTGGAACGCTACTGACCCAATTATTTTCATCCAGCCTCGGAAGTAAGACAACTGAATCAATGTTGGTAACATTGTTGATTAAAGATGTAATGCGATGTAACTACAAACTGCTTGTGGCTTATGTTGATTGCTTGGTGATGACTGGAAGAAGATACTGTAAGTATATCAGAAGCATTGTGAGGTATTTATGAAAGAAATGTCTCTAATATGTTTTTTTTCCTTCGTTCACTAGTATGTATGCCTTTAATTAAAGTAAAATGAAATAAATAAATTATACTTTTTGACCGAGGCTGCGTGGGAGAAATCCTAAACTAAACGAGCCTCACAAAAATTATTGTGTCAGCGCGGCTTAGACAAATAGTATAATGATCACGCAACACTAGCTGTGCGCTGGGTCAGAAATTCTGGGTGAAGAGGTGACAAGCAGGTACTTAGGGGAAGCATTCTATTTAGTACGCCAATTTGAAGAGTACCAATTCGAATCACACCAATAATAGTACTATTATATTAAGTAAACAGGGTGTAAACGAATTCGTGTAATTCCTTAAAACCACATGATCTACTTACTACTGTGGTAGAATGGCCGCGCACGGGATTTAGCTGGATTAAAAATAAAAAAATAAAAAGACTTTTTTTTTCATGCGATTGGGTTAATTGGTCGGATTTAAACCATTTTATAAGGAAGGATTCAGTAAAAAAACAAGCAACAAAATTTTTGCAAAAAAAATATTTTATGTGAGTGAACATTTCGATGCCACGTATAAATTAATGAAAGCACGGAGACACGGCTGGCGGGCACGACTAACGCGATATCACTCTTTGCAGTCAGTGAAATCGGGGCTCTAAAATGACTCAGAAATAGAAAACAAAGATATAAAAAAAATGGTTTTCTAAAATACCCATTTAGGGTTAATCTACGTCACCAGTTAGATCACGCAGTTTGAAGGAATTACACGAATTATTTAACACCCCCTTTATTTTCTAAAGCTCGTACCATTACTATTGGTACGATTCGAATTAGAGCTCTTTAAATTAGTGCGCTAAATGGAATGTCTCCTCAGGGGAAAGGTCGGATTGGTGTGCCAGAGAGATAGTACTAAACTAGGCTACAACTGCCCTCTGAGGCGAGTTTCCCGTACTCGTTCTCGTGGTAGTCCCATGGCAGCGCCGTCTCTGCTTCCTCTTGATATCTTAACTCACTGGTTGACTAGTATTAGTACTTCGATAACGCTGAAGAGACTCTTAGTATTGCAGTAGAATAAGGGTCAAAATACACGTCCGATACTTGCTTCCGGGAGCCGGATCCGACTATCTGATCGGATTCATGAAATACACGTACCGTCAGCATCAAAAGTAGCTGAACATTTGAGTTTTTAAACTTGGCATTAATTATAAAACGAATTGTTTTAAAACAAAAAGTTTAATAGATACCTAGAGCTGCTAGAAATAGCTCTAAGTATGCCTTAAGTATTTTGCTTCCTATTAATTAGTTATCTAATTAATGCAAAGTTTAAAAACTCAAATGTTCAGCTACTTTTGATGCTGACCGTATGATTCTCATGTCAGATTTTTTCTGGACGACGACGACGCCCGGACGATGCTTACGATTCTGACATCCGATCCGATAGTCTGATTGTACGTGTAATTCATTTTTGAACATACGTGTAATTCATGAACCGACTATCGGAGGCAAGTATCGGACGTGTATTTGGGCTCTAATATGTTGGCTGGGACTCAAAGATGGTGGTCAGAGCCGATCGCAGGTTAGCGGTAAATGTGTGTGCAGATCAGAAGCCCAATTCTCTTAATTAATTTGAAGTAAGATTGAAGGTTGACCGAACTAAGATTAAATTATGAATTTAATAAAAAATGGTATTCTGGTACACTTAAAGTTCCATCCGGTTTCAGTATCATCTTAGATCTCGATATAATGTCAATTTAGTCAATTTAAAATCTATTACCGATAGCATACCGATATCAACAGTCATAGACTAACATTCTAGAAAAAAATGAGAATTCCTACTTGTCAAAATGGCTCAGTTCATAATGTAACCAGAATACCCTTTTGGCTTCGGTCAACTTTCAATCTCATTTCAATATAATCTCACGATTCACGTTGTTTGTTAAAGAAAAAGAATACCATTTGTCATATTTATGAGATTGAGACTAGACTGAGACTACATTTTTAATTACGAGAATTGACCTTCTGATGGTTGACCAATGCGACCGGTAAATCCAGCCTTGATGGAGATCGAAAGTAAACTGTTTAAAAAGCAATCTATGGTTTGTGGAAAAGAAAATAAATTAGTGGGTAACTTAAAGTAAAATCGGCGCGAACAAATTGTTTACGTTTCTTTTTGTATCAACACTATGATATATTACCATTGAAAAATGTTGGTTAAGAAGATTTTGCTAACCATCTCACTGATTTCGACGTATTTCTTTGCAACAACTTCTAGTGGAACAGTCAAAAATTTAGTCATCTATGTAGTCGGAAATTTTCCGGCTCAATTACCGCCTCTCACTATTTTACCATTAAACCAACACACAAAACCACCCGCGCTCTGCAACGTCCCTATTGCATTACAATTGCATTAGATTTACATTACATTTGGGCACCAACCCTCCCGCGCTGCGGTCCAAACGCACTCGTATTGGCGATTAGACTTACAAACGGCACACGTAATCCGATATCGAATATGTAACGTCAGTAGGTCCATTGAACCCGTTGTGCTCAATTTGGTTTTGACGCGTTATTGGGGATGAATGCATTCGATGTGAATGTCGATCTAAATGTTTTTTTTAAAGGAGAGAAAAAAGGGGTAACGCTGAATCGCTGTGTTAGTGCAAAATGAGAACTGTTTCGTTTATTACATATATCTGTCGCTTATTATAATCGCATCTATTATATTGGTGCCGGTTATCTTGTTCACCAAATAAACTAAAATTAGAGACTTGCTATCTCTTAATTACAAACAGCGCAAGAAAAGGGCAGTGATAGATAAGAACTACGTAAGTTCGAGATGTCAAACTAGTTTACGCCTAAAGCTCATTAGAACCACCCGGCACCCGACCCGCACCGCCCCATCGCTCGGCATCTACTCGTTGTCAGCAGGTGGTCCACGGGTGGACGCCGCGTTATAACTAGTAAACGTCGCGTGGTCAACCAAAGGACCTCGCGCGGTCACCGAGTGGATATCGCATGGTCAACCAGTGGACCTCACGTAGTCAACGAGTGGAAATCGCGGGGTTCACGAATTTCCGAGTGGTCTGTCAGCAATTGGCACGTTTTCAATTTCAAATTCAATTCTCGATACGTCTTTCTTTATTCATTTTGAAAGCAAAAACTATACGTCCGACATGTTAGAAAGAAGGGCTGAAAATGACGGGTGGGTGGGGAGCAGCGCATCGCTGACGCATTGTCCTCGCGTGAACCACTCGCGGGCCGTGCGCGGTCTTCTCGATGGCAGCGCGCGGTTCACTCAAGGCAAGCATGCGAGCAGCGAGTTGTCACCGAGTGGTCAACTCGTCGTCCGCGCGTGGGCGGCATACGCCCGAGGCGATCTGGTGACGTTACGGAGTTGATGTAGTGAGCGCACCTCCATACAAATTCATATAAAGAATACGAACCGCACGAGGCGAGGCGATGCGGGTCGGGTGCCGGGTGGGTCTAATGAGCTGTAACCTTTAAACTTCACCGTGTTTTTAGTCGACACATTCTTATGGGTAGTCTTTTGTATGAAATAGTTTAACTTTTGTCAGCTCTTATTTACGTCCATCTCATTCTTATTTTATGAGAGTGAAAAGGATGGCAATAGTCTAATTTAAGCTTAGTTTGTGCGCAACTGAATCGGCACCAGTGTCTTTACGGTAAGGACACACGGCGACACATTACACTCGACACACAGTGTCGACACCGAGTGTCGTAGTGTGAACATCGCTGTTACACTGAGTTGCGCATTAGCTTGGGTTTAATTTCAGAGTCGCGATTGCATTGTGTGGAATGTCAGTGTCACCGTGTATCATAACCGTCAACTGATCAATTACCGGAAATATAGACACATTAGATAAACAATAGAAACCGCTGCAGATACGCAGGGAGAAATTACGTGTCAAGTAATAATTTTATTTTATAAACTTACGGTAATTAAAAAACGGTACGTGTACTCATGTACCTATGCGCGGTAAAAGTTCGACTTTCCACCAGAGAGCTTGTTTTTAAAGTAAAATTTTTAATATGTATGACTAGTGTAGACTAATCTAAAATAAACAGGAGTAGCCTCGAACGTGATTAGTGCAATGTTGACTATAACCCAGTTTACAATACTGCTGATGCAAATACTTCCGTATCATATGTAACGAATAAAGTATTTTTTTAAGATTGCTAATGTTAATAATATTGTTAAAAATGTATGTTTCTTATAAGTACTTTAAGCACTCCTGCCGCCTGTGACACAGGTTTATCCTAGTACAGGCACCTAACATTGTAAATACCTTTATAATTAGGTACTAAGATTTTTATTGTATTTTACCAATATTTATAATAATTGAATAAATATTATTATTTGTATCTCTCTTTATAGATACAATAGTTTTGCACCCACCTGAGACGGTCCATGACTGTACTCCAATAGTGCAGCCGTGGATAGTCCCCGGTTGGTGCCCCATCCCATTTTAGATTAAAGTTTGAAAGAAATTTTTGAATAAATATTATTATTATAGTGGCGGCCCCATTTTTTGTACTTGTTTTTGCAATACTTTAGACACCTTTGAGGTTTATAAATAATAAATAAACAAATAAATAAAATATTTATTCAAAAAATTAAATGGTAAAATACAATAAAAATCTTAGTAATTATAAAGGTATTTACAATGTTAGGTGCCTGTACTAGGATAAACCTGTGTCACAGGCAGCAGGAGTGCTTAAAGAATGGTCCTTATAGGAAACATAAATTTTTAACAATATTATTAACATTAGTAATCTTAAAAAATACTTTATTAGTTACATAATGATAGGGAATTATAAAATTTGCATATGCAGTACATATTGTATAAACTAGGTTACATAAATTCAATATTGCACAAATTACTTTCGAGGCTACTGATGTTATTGTAGATTGTTGCTGCGGGCGATAATGTGCTTAGACAGCGACAAATCCACGGTAAGTAGGACGAAGTATTGAAGAAATATAGAAATAATGTCTAGGCTATAAAATACAATTATTGTAATATGTTACTAACTGCTAAATTAAACTTAGAATAAAACGGCGCTCTAGGCACCCTCATAATCAATGGAGTTTATATATCTATATTCGGCTATTTTCCTAGCAGGGCACTCAGAGTCTCCCGTCTTGTGATTGTTGGGCTTTTTAAAGCGTGTACATGATGCACATTTCGGTGCGTCAGCTTTCTTCACGCACTCAGACATCGAGTGTCCTGACTCACAACAGTGTCCACACGTAGAATTTTCTTCTCTGCAGGTTTTTGCTGCATGACCGTATTGTTGGCATTTGTAACATCTAGTTACAAGGGTAAAGTCCCTGACAGGACAGGACGTCCAATTTATAAAAAGTCTTGCTTGTGAGATTAGGGCTTTGCGTATGTTAGCTGGAACTTCAATTATGTAGTTACAGGTCGCAGCATCTTTCTTCCCAGATTTGTGGCTTAGTTTAACCATGGTCAAGAAAGATTCTATGGGCATCGCTGGAAACTTGTCGGCTACATTCTGTTCGAAAATGCACTTAAAAACCTCATTTTCCGTCAAAGAAGTCAGCACTCCTACAACCACGATCCGGGGTTTGCGTTTGTTGGGTTCGTCGGCAGTAAGTCCGGATGTAGAGAGCTGGACTGCGTTTTTAAGTTTTTCGGCGTCATGTTTCGTCTCTGTACTGACAATAACGCCTCCATTTTTAGTTTTTCGGACTCCACGTACTTGTAGCTTCATTTGCTCTGGGCGTATTATTTTTTGCACGAGGTCTTTCGTTTCGTCGCTCGATTTTAATTTATCGTTGGGATAAATGGCCACAGAGCTCAGGTTATTTGGTCGAATGAAATTATTTGTTCCCTTTTTCACCATATCGGCAAAAGAAACATTTCCCGTAGCACCAGAGTCCTTTATCGCCTGCTTGAGCTCCGAAATGTGTTCCGTGAGGTCACGCTTTTCTTGAAGGTCCTCAATCATATTATACGCTCGGAGGGCTTTCTGCTTCAGCGACTGATAAAGAACTGCCATTTGTGAAGTGCATGATCCTACTTTACGGCACAGGTTCGATATCTTCATTTTCTGCTCCGAGTTGAGTTTACCATCCGCGGCAATAGAGCATACTTCATTTAGTTGCAACTCAATGTTTGACAACCATTTTTGGATGTTGTGCGTGGATACAACTTCAACCGAAGTATCGGGGTTGCGGGCTGGGTTTTGCGTCGTCGTCTTTGCCGGCGAGCCAGAAGGATGCACTGGCCCTCTCGAATTAGAGGGGCTGTTTTCCATTTTGTGTAATAATTCACTACTTCAAATAATTGTCCATTATGTACTGTAACTACACACTAAGCAAAAATTAAATTAAATTAAAAATTAAATTATGTGAACAACTAAATTCAAGATGTCAATAGAAAAGAGGTTTTTGTTTAAATTCAAACGTGGGTCAAAATACACGTCCGATAGTTGCTTCCGGGAACCGGATTCGACTATCTGATCGGATTCATGAAATACACGTACGATTCTCGTGTCCGATTTTTTCTGGATGACGACGACGCCCGGATGATGCTTACGATTCTGACATCCGATCCGATAGTCTGATCGTATGTGTAATTCATGTTCAAACAAATGTATGACGCGGAGGCCTTCAGATAGTCTGATCAGACTATCGGAACCGACTATCGGAGGCAAGTATCGGACGTGTATTTGGGCTCTAAACCTTTTTCGTGAGTGTATGCGCGCGCAGCTCCCAATTTTACTCTTAACAAATGAGCCAAGAAAAATATAGTAACTTCAAAATACAGTTGCGAAGACACGGTTTAGTAAAACTCAAAAACACCTTTCCCGTCGCTGATCTCGCTTCATCATTAGTGTTTTTAGACCAAACATCGAATTTTGCCAGCATTTGAAGGCACTTTAATTTCATTTAAAATTCCGGTTTCATAATAAAAACAAACGGTAAATAATATGCAGTTGGACTATATTAACTTCTGAATGCAAAGTTTTGCATCATTAGTGTGGATTCAGGCGTTGGCTACTGTTCGGCTCACTGGCTTTTCAACCGTGTTTTCACTGAATGTCGGTTCTTACATTGAAAATACTATGTAGATAGCGTACCTATTAAAGTCAAATGCAAAAAAATGCACATTGCTTTAAGTTGTACTTTGTTACAACAAGCCTAACACGAATTACCGCGATGAGAAATGTCACAGATAGTTTTGTAGAAAAGAAAAAAAAACTAGATACAGCACTAATGGCCAAATACTCAAACGCTATACAATTTATAGTTGCCGTTAATTTCGTGCTGTCACTGTCACTTAGCCTTAAAGTTACAGTAACAGCACGAGACTTGGGGCAACTTAAAATTAAGTATCGTTTGGCAACCAACCATAGAACCAAGTCTTTGGTTTTATGGTTGGTTGCCAAACGATACTTAATTTTAAGTATCAAATCAAACCAAAGCCTTGGTTCTATGGTTACAAAAAATGTTAAACCATTATATTTGTCCTTTGTAGAACCCGATTGGGATTTTGTTATACTCCTGTCTTTTTGCATAAAATTCGTGTTCGTGACTCCTCTCTCTGCGAGTGCGGGTTGGAGGGCGGTACTTAGGATTACATATTCTTTGAATGCTCGAATAACGTTCCACCTCTCGATTTGTATCGCCGTCTTCCTAAATTTAAGATCTCTCTCCCAATTAATTTCCCTTCTCTCCTAACATATTCTTCCACGGATCTATTTGTGGCGATGATGATTTTCATCCGTCACAATAATATTAAATTATTCGTTTTTACTTCAAATATTTTCTGTCTAGGTGAATGTGGTATATTTTTATTGTCATAATTATAATATTTATGTAGTAATATTTTTTGTTTGTTTCAGTTTTGTACTAACCCAACAGTAGTATTTTTAGTTCAACTGTATCAAGAGAAGTTTTTTTTGTTCCCTTTCTTTGCCATGTCACTTTCGACATTGGCACTAATTGTCATAAATAAAATTAGAATAGATTAGAGTATCGTTTGAGTGTTTGGTCATAAGATACAACATTATATGCTATGAAACATTAAATCAGATCAAAAATAAATACATAAATACTCATTAAATACGATAATTATCACTGATGAATTTAAATGTGGGTTGCATGAAAAGAGCCTACACGAGTGACGATACTTAAGTACGTCCGGCGCACCCTGGGCAGTCAGTCCCCCTATCAACCTTGCTGAGTGGCTAATCTTTTCACCACAGCATGAGCTATTCTAGAACAGCTCGTGTGGACACGGGAAAAAAAATGTATAAGTACAAGGTGTCTCCTGGCATTAAAATTCAGCAAAATTCTTGACACAAATATCTGTGAAATCTAGGGCAAGCCTGAATTATTTTATACATCCGTACATCCGCCAATGACGATATTGCGACCAATACACCTACCAGTAATAACTGGGCACAGTTCCAAACTAGGGCTTGAAAAAAAACTATTATTTTGGGTTTCAACTTCAATAGCTTTGCTTCACAATTTAATTCAACACATTGCATCATCAATGCAATTCATGGTTCAAGCTTACGACGGCGTCTCCAGCATTCAGCTATTACACATAGTTCGATCTTTGAAGACGCGTCCCACTCTTTCTCTAAATCGCTACAGTGCAAAAGTGTGCATTATAAATTCGACGAGTCCTACGTATACTAGTACAAGTGCAAACACTCAACTTTTCAGGAGAGCGGTATAAAGATTCTACAGATTTTAAATTTGACGTAAATCAAAAGAAATATTTGAAATTCTCAAATGGTGTGGTATGGTCCATTCCAAAATTTCAAATACTTCTATTGATTTAAGAGCGTGTACGCCGTTCGGCATTTCATACAAATTTTCAAGTCCTTATTTTTCGATATAACTGAACCGATTTTAATGAAACTTCATACCCATCAGCAGGATACATAGGACTAAAAAGTTAGCAGAAAACATTTTCGAAAAATAGTGTTACAATAAAATTAGACCGATTTTAAATTTTCCATACAAATAGAAATTTCCAATTATCTTTTTTTAAGTAAGACATTTCGAAAATGTTTTCTACTAACTTTTTAGATCTAATTATCTTCCTTATGTGTGTGAAGTTTCATCAAAATCGGTTTAGTCATAACGAAAAACAAAGACTTGAAAATTTGTATGAAATGCCGTACGGCGTACACGCTCTTAAGTCAAATTTAAAAGCTTTCGAACTTTTAAACTGCTCTTCTGTAAAGTTGGGTTTTTGCACTTATACTAGTATACGTAGGACCCGTCGAATTGCTATTGTGTTTGTTTTATCGCTACACAATAGTTAGATGTGTGCATACGAACACTAATCTATGTATATATTTATCTATAGGTATAAAAATGAATCCCTATTTCCCTTGGTCACGGCATCACGCGTGAGCGGCTGGACCGATTTCGCTAATTTTTTTTGTTGTGTTCGTAATTGTCAGGAGAAGGTTCTTACGAAAGATAATTTTGATAGTTAAAAAAAAAAGAAATTATCTTAGTATGTCCATATTCTTCATACTTAATATATGTTTACCGCATGCATGAAACTGGTTTTAACTTTTTGTTACTATTTTGATTTTGTTTCTGAAGGTAGGTAGTAGGTAACTCTTTTTGTATATAATATCATTGAGGTAAGTAGTACTCGTACTTCAGTAGTAAGTAGGAAAAAGTGCTTTGCAACGCATTCCGGGTACAGTCAGTATAAGATAATAATAAGGGATGTGTTCATATGCGCCACGCGGCTGCCTATCACAAAAAGTAGTAGGGTGCGTTTTCGTACATTGAACGCACTGTACTACTACATCCTTTTCAACGTAAAGTGAGTCCTGACGTTTCTCTGCAAAAGGTTACAGCATATCTAATGTAAAAAAAAGCATTTTACGGTTTTTGATGATGTTGGTTACGTTTTTTCGATAGCACTCTCTTTAAAGGTGCTGATAAACCTGAGCATTCTCTTGTAACAAAACAACGAGCATTCACCATTTTTAAATGCTGTCGAACAGAAAATTCGTAATTTTTTTGTCTGTTCTAACATTCGCTAGAATGCTCATTACAAGTGAATGCTGAGGTTTATCAGCGCCTTACGGCTACAATAATAATTTACAAAATGACCGCTATGTCAAGATTCATCTTAAGACAGGAATGTTTGGCATTAGTTCCTGCACATGTGGCTTCCCTGGTACCTCATTAACGACGTATGTGTATGTCTATTAACTATCCTCAATTATGATTTTTATTTTTATTGCTATCGTTACTCTCAAGATATCTTTTATCTTTATCTTACAATAATTTTTTCTCTAAGTTTTGATGACATTTAATCATGTCAATTGTTTTATATAGTTTAGCTTCATTTCATCTTTTGTAAATGTGAGAACTTCGTGGACTTGCCTATACCTACATATAATTGTGTAAATTACTATTATTCATATTGTTATTTTTTTTCTTTTTGTTTAATTTTTGTACTCAAGACTTGGTATTACATTACTCACAGGTCTGTGGTCAAGACTACATTGTTCTCTCTTAACTATCATAAATCATAGTACTGTATTACTGAAGTTGTTAAATATATCCATTTTTTTAAAAGAGTAACCATGGAGTTTCTTGCGCGTTCTTCTCCATAGGAAACGACTAATTGGAACCGTGCACCTAAATTCGACTTTTCATAAGCGCCTGTATTGGTGTATGTGAAATTTTTTTTTTGATTTGATTGAATTTGATCTTTCCCATCGCGGAGTCAACAGACACTTTTACTAGTAAATTACATTACCTAACAGTAAAATCCAATTAAAATTTCTTGGCCCAGGGACAGAATAATAACAAAGTATATTTCTCGTATAACACAGTTAAATTCGTACCTACAAATGTCAATTACAAATAAGTCATTCCATGATTTCCATTGCGAACTAAATTAAATAGAGATAGTTAATGGAGTGTCAATCGTAGTGATGAATGTTTGACGTTCGATACATTTGCATTGGGCCAATAAATAGTTCACGCCGTTCGAACGGTTGGAACTTTACCGTCGTTTGGGCATTGTACATGTTCAACTTTATTATACAGGGCTACTGGTAATTCGACGTATTCCTTGCACCACGTTATAGGGGGGCTAATATGCAACAAATTTAACCCCCTCAGCGCGGGGGCCCTTGCCTCTAGATAACAGGGCATCGAAATTGTGACCTAACCTAAGCCTAACCGTGACCTAACCTAACGACCTAACCTGACCATATTTTTTTTGCCTACTGGATATCCTCATGGATGTCCTCCGTCCTGGGGGTGGACAGAGGGGTCAGTCAGACTCTTACTGACTAAAACCGCCCCGGTGTTCCTTCGCACACTTAGGTCCTAACCTAACCTACCTAACCCTGACCAAACATAACCTAACGACCTGACCTAATCTAATCCTGACATTTAGAGGACAGTTGGTGCCCGACAGACTGCTGTTTAATCTCTACGCGAGGATTATGCAATCAATTGCACTTAACGGGCCACCTGCGTGCTTGTAGAGATTTTTCAGAAATCGCCTTTGTCAGTATTTTATGACATTTTTACATTAGTTTCTAAATATTTTTTGAACGTCTATACCTCGTTGGATAGCTGATTAAGTAAGGATGTTTGTCTTGCATTTTGTACACTTAGTGTCATAGTTATTTTTTGAGATAAACATCACTCTTTATCGTGTACCTCGATGATTTTCTAATACACTTATTTAACTTTTAATGATTACTTTCAGTTGGACGGTCATTAAGAACTGTTAAATACGCAGAAAGCTTCGTAAAAGTATCAGCTACAAGCTTATATCATAATCAAAGCCGATCAATTTGATATTTTAGAGATAAATAGTGTTTAAGAAGGAATTCTGGGTATTATTAAAAATAATATAAAAATTGCAATATCTCGAAATCCATTGAAATTCGTAGAACATATGTGGGGTTAAATTTGTTGCATATTAGCCCCCCTATAACGTGGTGCAAGGAATACGTCGAATTACCAGTAGCCCTGTATATTACGTGTGTTCGTGGTAGTTTTGTAGTGATTTAATTCACAATACAGTATCTCTTAGATGTGAAAATTAAGAAAGACATCGGTGTTTTCTTAAAGAAGGGTAAAGATTCGGTTACAAGCTTAATTATAATTGCACGCATTCTAATTTTCACAAGTAAGCATGTTAAGACGGCAAAACGCTGCATGTAGCCTAGGACCTTAACGTTCATGCTTACTTGTGCAAATTAGAATGTGTACAGGAATTTTAATATCAAATGTATCTCATCATTAAGTGCCAAATCCACTAGCAAGTTGACTTCTGCAACTGACTTTTAGGCTGATTTTTACCAGCCAGCAGGATCACTTTATTTCACAAACCTTGACATATGTTTGAAAATAATGCAATCCTATTAGTGGATTTGACACACATCCGTAGCACACATCTGTGATGGAAAAAACTGTAGACACACCCGCAGCAAGTCGATTTCTGCAAGTTTTACGAACTAAGCGTGCACATCCGTGCAAAAACTTGTGCAGCAAAATTTGCTACTGGATTTGGCTTTAACAACAGCAGTACGGTTGAACATAATTTTTTACCAACATAACTGTATCTATCAACAACACAGTGTAAAAACTGGGTTTCTTTCGAGACAACTTTCAACCGCCATTCAGAGCCTTGATAAGCAGTTGCTAACCGATTCGGTTTGTTATCTTGTTCCGGCTATGTTTCTCGTAACAAGAGAAAAAGAGATGGCATGCCGAATCGTTCGACAACTGACTATTGGAATCGTTCTGAACCAACCGGTTTGGCGGTCCTTGTAGAGTATTCTTAGGTGATAGAATCGTCCGCCGGAGGGCGCGCGACGATCTCCGGCCACCCTAGTGTGACCTGCAGGCGGCGGCCTGTATCCGTCGCCCAACCAGGAACAGGCCCGAGAAGGTGGCGCGCATGTGTTCCGTGCGCGCCTCTCAGGAGGACGTGGGGCAAGAACCCACAGAAGGAGAGGTCCGCCAGGGGCTGGCGGACCGAGGCCTGCTGGGGTTGCGGTGCATGCAGCTGCGAATCCCGCGACCCCGGCCAAGGATCAGGAGGAGGAACACCGTGAGTTTTTAGCCGGTAAGAGTCCGGCATAACCCTTCGTCTTCCCCAGGCGAAGGGTATTTATGAGGATTCTCCCACGATAAAAAAAAGACGGTATAATCGTAAGTGAACGACAAGTTTCAGTAAACAAGCGCTAAGTAGGTCATACAGAACTTCATCATCATCATCATTCAGCAGAAAGAAGTCCACTGCTGGACATAGGTCTCCCCCAAGCATCGCCACATCGACCGGTCCTGTGCTTCTCGCATCCAGCGAATTCCCGCGACCTTTACCAGATCATCGGTTCAACTTGTGGGAGGTCTACCCACGCTGCGTCTCCCGGTACGCGGCCGCCATTCCAGAACCTTTCGCCACCATCGGCCATCCGTTCTGCGAGCAATGTGCCCCGCCCACTGCCCGTTAAGTTTGGCAATTCTTCGAGCTATATCAGTTACCTTGGTTCCGAATGATACAGAACTTAGGTCTTACAAAACCACTTTAAAACATAATAACAAAAACAAATATTAAAACTGAACAAGTTCAATTTCTTATAAAAGTTAGATGAGGAATATAATTTAATTCATTCGAGTTTGTTATGACATCACAAGCTGAAGAGGTTTATTCATGAATATAATGCTCAGGTTTAGGGATCCCTATATGTGTATAATATTTATAATATTTATGTGTGCAATATTTATGTAAATAGGAACTGGGCAAAAAGACTGGGCACAGTGAAATAGTAATTATTGAAATAATCTTTTATTATTGTACACTTATCGTCTGCCAATACAAAAAATACTTGTTTCGTGAAATTGAGGTTTTGAGATAACTTAATTTTCATAAGAATTATTGAAAGAATATTTTCATGAATTCTTCTAATTTCAGTTTTTAACTCTTTGCAACTGATTGTTCGCACATTTTTATTATTAAGAACCCCCGCGGTTCGGGTTCTACTTATTTTTTATTGAGTTTTTTTTTGTATCAATTTTTTTTTTATTTAAAAGTTGCGCCTACGTTAGTAAATAATATTCTATGACATAAGTTGTTTTTTTTTTTACTTTTTAGGGTTTCGTAGTCAACAAGGAACCCATAAAGTTTCGCTATGTCCGTCAGTCTGTCCGTCCGTCCGCAGCTTAGCTCAGAGACTCTTAGTACTAGAAAGCTATAATTTGGCATGGATATACATAATTATTATAATCACGTCAACAAAGAGAAAAAATAAAAACATGAAAAAAAAATGTTTTTTCGTTAACCTCCTTGGCGTGTCCAAATAAGAGATATTTTTTTTCTCGTCTTCCTCACGGTGTGGGATGTTGTTGGATAAGTCTTCCAAAAATATTGCGGGCTTGTGAAAACAATTTTTTGATTTAGTGATCCGTTTCTGAAATATTAAGCTTTAAAGTGCTCATTTTTGCTAAAGTCAAGTGTCCCCACCCCCAACGGTTAGTTTTGGATATCGTGAAAAAAATCACGGTAGTAGTATATACAACGAAGTTAAAAGGAATATCACAGCTAAGTAGGCTTCACAAGTTTACGAGTAGTAGTCGACCAACTCATAAAATGTACTTGGAACAACAAAAAGCCTTCTTCTATATTACTGCGCATGACACGACACGCACTTGGCCGGTTTTTACAATATGTTCTTTCACATTTTGAGCGTTTTCTAGTCGGCACAAACACAGATTCCTTGTCAACGTTTCAGTTAGAACAATAATAATATATTACGTTTAAAGTTTAACCAACGAATTATAAAAATAAATTATAAAAAAAGGAGAATAATTCTAATGTGTGGCCGCAAACTGATCTCTATATTTTCTTGACAATTCTTTCCATCCAATGGTTGTCTGGAAGAAGAGGAGCTCGTGGCTAAATAATTACAGCCGCATAGACCGATGTTCCGGGTTAAGCCACGCTTGCCGAGGTTGGTCTGTGGATGGGTGACCATTTACCATAGCGAGTTTCCTCCCTGCCTCGGAAAGCACGTAAAGCCGTTGGTCCCACCTGTCATTTGTAGATCTTTGACAGTCGTTACTGTTGGTCAGAAGCCAGAAAGTCTGACAACCAGTCTTACCAAGAGTATCGTATTACCCAGTTACTGGGTTGTGGAGGTCTGATAGGCAGTCGCTCCACGTAAAATACTGATATTCAGCTGCATCCGGTTCGACTGGAAGCCGACCCCAACATAGTTGGGAAAAGGCTTGGCAGATGATGACGTTTAAAGTTTAAACGACGGTTTAATAGTAATACCAAGTTAGCTAGTGAATCGTTAACAAACTTCGTACTAATTGGTATTTCAATTAGAGCTTCCAATTTCAATAACTTGTTTTTTTTTTGATTGACGACACGTTAGGTGCAGTGGCTAAGCGATTGGCTTCTGCGCTACGGGTCGTGGGTTCGATTCCCACACGGAACAAAAATTTGTATGGCCTACAGATGGTTGTTTCGGGTCTGGGCGTTTGTTTGTGAGATTTGTGTCTGTAAACGCACCCACGATACACGAGAAATCTTAGTGTGGGGAAAAGTTAAAAAAAAAAAAAACTATAAGGGGCAAGTGCACCGTACCACAGATTATACTTATTAGTTAACAGTATCTCGCTTTGTCAAACGTTACTCCGCCTGAACTGCCAGCACACTGATAATTGCTAGTCAAGAGATACCACTGGGTTGATCATCCAGTAGACTCACTTAGAGGGACTGTTGATGAACGACCCAGCAGAGATAGGCTTTTTTTCAAAGTCAGTCTATTATTTCAAATAGACTATATTTCAAGCACTTTTAAACGTCAAAACTTGGTGCACCGTTCCAAAAGGTAAGTTCTATGTACGTAGAAGAGCCGGCAAGAAACTCCATGTATGCTCATTTTAAAATCGTAGTTCACGACAATTCCATTACAGTAGTGCGAGAATAATGTAGGTTTATGTAAGAAATAAACTCAGATAAGATTTACAACTAAAAAATATGCCTTTTAGGATTGCCATAGCAGTTATGAGCTGACCAGTCCCGACAGACGGCAGCCGTTCACGAGCATGACGTGCACATTCGCTTTGTTCAGCTTAACCATACTTATTGTAGGGAACTCAACGACCGCCGTTTCTTCTTCACAGCATAAACACTAGGAAGCGGTGAAGGGAGGGCTTTTTTGTGGGAAAGTAATTCTAGTCTATTTTGAATAAATGAGTTTTGAGTTTGAATTTGAGTTTGACTGGATACACAACGCCACCATCAGCAGGACATTTTAGTGAGCATGACGGACTGATACTTCTAGACAAAAGGCAGTAAATTAAATGAATATAGGTGTATCATTAATTGCTGCATGATGCTCATACTTTACAGTTACAGCTAAAAGATAATAAGTATCCGTTTTGTTTAGTTTAGGAAGTTCAATTTATAAAATATGACCACACCATTGACAATCTACCGGAAAAGGTTAATGATCAGAAAAAAACGTCCTTAGATCGCTTACTGAAGCGACAACAGGACTTAACAGTACAGTCAACATCAGATACATAGAAGCAATTCAGGTACTCAGATAATTCTACACTCTCAAAAACACATTAACATCTGCACAACAATAGCGTTCAAATTATTCTTAGCATCCAATGTATCAAAATCATCTGAACACTCGCAATTCAAATATTTCTATGCAAACAAATCATCTTGTCAACTGAGGTAGTCAAATGTAACTAAGCAACCAAAGTGTTCAAAAATATGTAAACAATAACCATTTCTCAATATATTGCTCAGTGATATAAGGCCTGTTACAAACCTAGACGTTTTAGGGCGGTTACAGACCTTGGTTTATGCTCGTTTACAACCAACTTCAAAAAGGAGGAGGTTCTCAATTCGGTTGTATTTTTTTTATGTTTGTTACCTCAGAACTCCGTCATTTATTAACCGATTTGAAAAAATATTTTTTTCTTGGAGAGGCTATAGGTACTTTTCGTTTAGTCCCCTAAAAATGTTGTTATGATTAGACCATGAACTTCAGAGATATGGAACGGAACTCCTCATCGGATCAAAGCAAAATTTTCAAATAACTAATATTGCTTTGTTTATACGTGTTGTTGGTAACTGACTACTGGAAAAAAATGAGGGAGTGCGTAACCCCCCCCCCCCTTTTCCGGAATGTTTGAATTATATCGTGTAAGGTATAGCATGAAAGGGCTTATTATACCCGACTACGGCAAAGTCAAAATATGAAGAGAGAGGGAGAGAGAGTATGGAGGAGAGAGGGTTTAATTTATGGCACTAAAACGTATTCAATAAAAAATAAACTTATAAAAAAGTAAAAACCGACTACAAAAAAAAAACTATATAAAAGGAGTAAAATAATTACCATAACATAAAATTAACAGTTTCAGAAGACGGTGCAATTCTACACTGAAAAAAAATTGTAGCCACTGACTTTTGAAGCTGTTAATTTTATGTTTTTTTAGTCGGTTATTACTTTTTTTAAAGTTTTTGCATGCGCGTATTCAAGCGCATTACATTTCGCGCTTCAAAAAAACCGAACGCACGTATATGCTACTGTTCGCACTGCCAGTGGGTCTCTCTGTAGCAAAATGGATTCGACCGCCATGCCAGTGTGTTATCGCTGTAAGGTGTACAGTGTCCTGTGACATTATTAAGATTAAAATGTAGGCAGGCATTGCAATTAAAGGCAGGCGGTGAGCCACTAAATGTAACGCGTATGACTTTCTATACCAGCGCACGCACTAAGTAACGGTTCTTTTTAAAGTGACTGTTTTAAAACGTATCGTGCTAGATTTTGGCTAAAGGTATATTCGATGCGATTCGATGATAACTGACTACTAAAATCAGGCTACAGTGCATGTTCATAGATAAGCCGCTTTTAGCATTTGAAAAAAAAGGGGTGCATGAAAAGAGCCTCCACGAGTGATTCTATTCGATACTTCGGTACGTCCGGCGCACCCTGGGCAGTCAACCTCGCTACCATCCTTGCTGACTGGCTAATCTTTTCACCACGGCATGAGCTATTCTTGTATAGCTCGTGCCGACACGATAGAAAAAGAAGCATTTGAAAACCGCTTTCGTAAAATCATATTATCACTCAGTGCGTGCTTAGTCGGGCTGATTTTACATCGTTAGACATCTTTTAACCGAGTAATTAAATTGACGTTTAACAGATTTTGTACTTTTTTGGACACGGTTATCAATCCGAAACATAGTTAAAATGAACCGAGGTATTTTGTAGGTACCTATTTAATACGAATTCAATTCCTGAAGATATACTAGAAAATGTAGCAAATAAAAATTTCAGTTTCATTCAAACTGATTGTTGCGAATTTAATGGCTTTCGCGTGGAATAAATACTCGTTTCAATTTCCTTACGATGTTTTCCTCTAACTTGACTATCAGATTATATTATAAACAAAAGACACGTCAATGACGTCACGCACGAAATGAAAGGGATATAGCTATATGAAGAAAAAGAAAAAAATGCTGTATTGACACAATAGTACACATTGTATCTATTTTTGAACTTTTAATTTATGACTCTAAGTACAATCAAATACAATTCATTTTACGTTGCTATCCTGACTTTCTGAATAACGTGTTGCTTAGTTACCTTTGAATGTTTAGCTTGTTTACTTACCATAGACTTTTAGTTTGTAAATAAATATTTGACAATGTGACTGCTCAGATATATTTGGAGTTTATGATGCTCAAAACAATTTGAACAGTTTTGTTGCATAGATGTTTTTGGTATCTTGAATGTGTTTAATTATTTGGACACCTGAGTTGCTCATCTACTTCTGATGCTGACTGTACATTACTATTTTGATTTTGTTTCTGAAGGTAGGCAGTAGGTAGGTAGTAAAGTAGGAAAAAGTGCATTGCAACGCATGCCGGTACAACTAGTTCACAATAAAAAACTGTCATCAAAATCCCGAACAACATTCTGCAAAAAAATTCAACAAAATTTCTTCCTTTCAATTCGAGCGGTAGCAAAATAATTGTAGGTATATTTAAAGTTTAGTTGAAAAACTTCCCTTTGAATGTGTAACATCAGTTCATTAGCGAGCATTCACGCCACGTCAGCGGTCTAACTGACGGAGTGCGCCGCCGCAATTCGTTTTACATCTGACCTAAATTCTGCCTATAGATAATATAAGTTTGAATAGGGTGAAACTTTTTGCGTACATTCAATGGTTGGTGATTGATTTTTCTCTTTTTTTGTTT
The DNA here is from genome assembly GCA_905220435.1 of Amphipyra tragopoginis. Taxonomy (NCBI): domain Eukaryota; kingdom Metazoa; phylum Arthropoda; class Insecta; order Lepidoptera; family Noctuidae; genus Amphipyra; species Amphipyra tragopoginis. The sequence continues at coordinate 17,998,955 of HG991997.1, forward strand.
CTATTAGCGTGTGTTTGCGTTACGTGTTATTGTTTCCAGTGATAAATAACAGTTGTATTTATTTAAAGGCTTGTCTGTATTTAAGCGATGTTGCCGAAGACTTAGATGGATGAACGTTTGATGTTTTCACTCCAACAATTCTCGGAAAACAAGATATACCGTCAATCGTCGCGGACATATGCATATTATAATTAGGGTTTAAACGAATTCTTGTAATTCCTTCAAACCGCGTGATCTACTGGTGACATAACCCAAACCCCCTTATTACAAAAGACGGTCTTAGAAAAACCTAGGTTTTAAAATAGACCCGTCTCTTTTTGTTATATGACAAAAGAAAGTGATGGCTATATTTTAAAGCTGGGTTTACTTTAATCTTGGTTTAAAACCATCTTTTGTAGGGGCTTATGTTTATTTTTGAAAAAACAATTAAAAACAAAAATTGTTTTTCTATTTCTGAGTCATTTTAGAGCCCCGAGTTAACTGCAAAGAGCAATAGCGTGATTTTAATTTTTTCGTTAATTTAAGCGTGGCATCGAAAAGTTTATAATAAAAACACCTACCCTAACAAAACAACACATTCTAACAGTAGTAGGCGATCACAAGCTTTAAGGCAAAGTGACATACGACCACGGATCACTATGAATATGTATTAATTACATTAAAATTAACGTGTAAGTTGTTTATCTAATAGACGATACACATTGATTAGTTTGCACATAACAATGTTAGATGATATTTTCTTGTTTCATTCATTTTTCAGTAGTCGGGTTTTAGTTTTTGAACTTACTTTTTTTTTGCTTATTTTTTTATTGAATCCTCATTGGGTGGATAAAATACAATCACTTACCGTATAGCAAGACGAAAAGATTTTTTATTTTTAATCAAGCTAAATTCTGTGCATGGTCAGTACACCACCAGTAGTAAAACATGCGGTTTTAACGAATTACACGAATTCGTTTACACCCTGTATACTATTTAGACAATCCTCGTGTACTTCGCAATATAACGGTGGCAACCAACCGCAAGGAATATATTTTACATTTTGACATTTTGTCCATACAAAAGCTGTCAAAACGTCAAACCTATTCCTCAAATAAAAGTAATCCGACGATTGAAAAATCGGCCCTAAGTTACATAAAATATATCAATGGTAACAACAAATTTTCAGTCAAATGAATAAAGCGCGTAGAATAGGCATGTTGACAGCATCAATAAATTACAAATCTAAATAAGTAGTCCGCCAGTTAGTTTTGAAAAATAATGGACACGTATTTTTTCTTTTGTTATATCTATGAACATTTGGAAAGATAAAACGCATCAAAACTCGAAAGTGGGGGCTTGTGACGTCAGAAACAAGTAAAAATTGTACTTGCTTGTGATGTTTTGCCAATTTTAAAAGTGTCGTATTTTCGTCAATTTTGGTTTACGTAACAAAAGAAAAAATACGGGTCAAATATTTTTTGATAATCTAACTGACGGACTAATTGGTTTTTTCAGTCAAATACCTTCCCTATTGTAAACTGACCGTCACGTTTAGTAACTTCTCATAAAAAAAAAAAAAACATCGTAATTATTAATAACCATTTCAAAGATATATTTAAACATCGTGACAATAAAATGTCCGTTAATGACCGAGCATTTATAATTATAAAATATAAATGACGTACACTTATGGCATAATGTGTGTCAGTTTACAACCCTAGAAGCGCAGTTCAGAATACGATCGTTTTGTGAAAAATACCCACTAAATTTTCCGACTTTTTGCCGTGTGGTGGGTGTCGTAAAAGGCGACCAAGGGATTCACTAGAGGATGGGCAGCAGCGTTCTTTGAGTACTTTAACAACCATACTGCGATCGCCAACCCGCCTGCCAAGCGTGGCGATTATGGCAAACCCCAATATGCTTGGGGGAAGGCCTATGTTCAGAAGTGGAGGTTTTTCGGCTGAATGATGATGATGATTCAGACGCTCTGGTTGAACTATAAGCCAGAAAAGAAGAAGTATGAGTGCTATATTGTACCCTTGAGTAGAAAGAGATTTAACAGTTAGCTTTTGCTTACAAACTTCATCTGTATTTTAGATGTTAAAATATTTTAGATTTCGCAAATATAATTCTGAGTATTGAATTTTCCGTTTTCCAATGCATATTCACCAAGTAAACAGTAAAATATTTTCGTAAAATACCATGTTCATTCTCAAAGAAAAACGTGGTGTTAGTTAATTCTGTATTTAAATAGAGTCGTTTAATGGGAGAGCATCTCAAAGGGACTTCAAAGGCAAAACACGTGGAACGCACTTTTGCGTTCTTCATTTATTCATAGGGCTCCGAGGTTGGGGTTTCAAAGCCGCAGAAAAACATAGGTTACACAGGAGATATAATCGCCGCAGCGCATTATATACAAAATCTGCTTGTGCCTTCTTAGAAGCAATAACCTTTTAACCCTTTATAAGGCAGTGGCAGTATTTTCGCCACCAACTTTTTTGGACGATGTCCCGAAAGCCTACATGTTATATTTTTATTTTTAAACCTAGCAATGTTACGATTTTTAGCCACTTTCTTTATGAACAAAAATAAAAAAAGGACAAAATATTTTTTTTTTGTTTATAAAAATTTGCCAAACTTTTTGTTATTTACTTTTCCTAAAACCTTTTGCCTTATAAAGGGTTAAGCACTTGAATTCACACGCATTTTTTAAGTTGTGTTTTATATCTTTATGGCGGACGAACCGATGGCATCAAACTTCAAAGGAATTACGGAAAATTTTGCAACCGCGCTTATTGTAACTAATAAAGTCTGAGCATAGGTTTTTTATGTAGCCAATTTGAAACTATCATAATTATGTATCACAATAATATATCTATCTACATTGGGGTGCGTGAAAAAAACCTTCGAGAATGATGATACTTAAGTACCGTCCGCGAGGCCTAAGATGAGTTTTGCATTTGTGTGAGAATGAATGCAGACGCGTCCTTTGCTTGGTTTAAACCGGTGTTGGCTATCCCGAAGGATAGCTAATAAAATAACAGAATTTACTAATAGGATTAATAGCTTTCTTGGGCGTTATTTAATAAAAACAGGATGGTACATAAGAACTGAATACTTTAATACAATCAGTTATTATTACAATGCAGGAATATCAGACACAGTCATATTTACAATCTTTAAACAAAACAAAGCAACAACAATTGTGAACGTTCGTACAAACCAAAGATCGCAGCAAAAGAAGGGCGAGTACCGCATCGCATACTCTTTTATAGACCGTTTTGACAGGTCGTGAAGTAAATATGTCAGACCACCGCCACGACCTCATTAAATCCCTAACACCGGTTTATACGGCTTTTTGGTAATCGATTCTATGTGCATTCACACGAATGCACAGCTCAGCTTACGCCTCACCAGTTGTACGTCCAGCTCAGTCTAGGCAGTCAGCCCCGCGACCAAATTTGCTGGCTGGCTATTCTTTTCATCACGGCATGAGCTCTGAAGCTATGAAGATCTCTTTATCTCGTGTCAGCACGACTCTCGTATAGGTCGTGCTGACACGAGATAAAGAGATCTACCTACGTTTTGCCAAAATAGTTAAAAGTGAGCGATCAATTTCTGTTTTTGTTCCAAAAGATCATTGATTGGTACTATTGGTGAGGTGCCGTGTGGTGCCGGACGTGAAGAATAGCACTACCCCATCTCTTCCCATGGGCGGTAAGAGGTGACTAAGGGATTCACTAGAGGATGGGCAGCAGCGTTCTCTGAGTACTTTCCCAACCATACTGCGATCGCAAACCCGCCTGAAAAGCGTGGTGATTATGGCAAATCCCCCCTTTTGGGGGAGGACGATGTCCAGTAGTGGACGTCTTTCGGCTGAATGATGATGATGCGAATTCGTGTAATTCCTTGAAACTCCATGATAACTGGTGTAGATTAACCCTGCACGGGATTTAGCTTGATTGAAAATACTTTTTTTCTTGCGGTAGGGTTACACGAGAGCATACAAGGTGTTTTTTTGATATCCCATAACTCTAGGGTATGATTGAGATCATATCAAAGAACCAACTGGCATATGAATTATTCTTCAATCATAATTTTTTTTTTTGTTTTCATTTTTCATACAAAATAATTCGACAAAGTCGCGATTATTAATGTAAAACACCCTTACGTGAAATATGACAACGTCGCATTTTCTTAGCTTTAAATATGAATGATTGGTTTGAATAAATAGTAGATTGTTGCACCGAGCGCAAAGTGAGTCATTAATGCACGAGTGTTATGTTGGTGCCCGAGCGCAAGCGAGGGCACTAAATTAGCACGAGTGCATTAATCACTCACTTCAGCAAGGTGCGTAATCTACTTTTCTTTCAACTACCAATTTACCTACCGTGATAAAATATACCTACTCAAAATAAAAACTCAAGTTAATGAAAACAAGGTTATCCTGCGACTTTTGCGGCAAAAGGTTATTAACAATTTCATTTGCAGCTGTTTTTATACTTTCTGGAATTGAATTCATATCGCTATCTATTTCCATTTTTTAAAACTTTTCTTGCTAAATAAGAAGTATCAAAGTTTTACCACAGTGTACCTACTTACTACATACAGTGGGTCAACGCCCATACATTTGACAGGTCCTATGAAATGTCAAAATTGGTAACACTTGTCAAAGGGTTATCACATAAAATAAATTACACACACTTTATCAAACAAACGTACAAATTAATTAACGTTTTATAGAAACAGTGACACGCAAAAAAAGAATCACGCATGCGTAATTTTGACGATTGACAAAATAATGCAAAGGTATGTAGCAGCAGTTTCGCCATCTTATCCTGGAATATTTTTACAATATTTAAAACTACAAATTTTGTCAAGGTTACAGTCGCAGCCCAACTAACATTTTAGCGTTAAGACAAGCTGTAGTGGACCTGTATATCGGTTCTGCTTAGATATTAAAGTGTTAGCGTAGATCTTACAAGAGAGTTATAGAGTGTAATAACACCTTTATATCTTCGATTTTGGCGCAAAATTTTGCAGGTAAAGTCTGTATAAACCCTTTACAGTGGTTCTATATAACCTTTAGTAGGTGTGTTTTAGAGGTGTTACAAGATCGTCGGTTTCCGCTTGAAACTTTATTGCACCTTTATAATGAAGTTAATTGATACCTTGAGTTACATAAAATATCTATATCGGTGTCAGATAGAACTTGGATCGGTATTTTGATACCTAATAACACATTTGTAGCGTTTTCGGTGTCAAAAGCAAATAGTAAAAGCTTTAAAAGTCTTCAAATTATTTAATTTGTTGAGTTATTATTATCAACATGAGTGCTTCATTTTATCTGGCGGACATTGCAACATTTTCATGACGAAAAGTATTTTTGATTAACAGTATTCTTGAAGTGTAAAGTTAATTAAACATTAGTGCGCTTGCAAGTTTACTGTGATTGTATATTATGTTTCGCATCTCAATTTTGATGCGCCTTAAAAATAAAATGATTTTGTAAAAAAAAAAGGAAAACAATTAAAAATGCTAATAACCTAAAATGGTTTTTAGACACTCATTTTCAAGCATTGGTTAGTTTTAGTGATTGTATACAAAAAATATGTAAAATAATTCGGAAAATTTAGCTACTTCGTTACTTAAAAGTGATATTGTATTAATACATTTTTAGGTTATGTTGACAAAAAGTGACAAAAAATGGCGATTTTTTTATTAAAGCTACAGTCCTCTCATAAGTCTATTATGACACCCGATGAACTACTACGCCGGTAGTTAAAAGTATTGTGCGGCCTTTGTTTGACATAAGAATTACAACTTATTTATCTAACACCAAAACCTTTATGTCAGGATCTTACGAAACTGCTATAACTATTTAACCTATCATTGCCTTTAGTCTAACAGGTGTAAGCTGTATATTAGAGTTATACAACGCATGTGGAGTTTGGTGTTATTACACTCTTAATTAACTCCGTTGCAGAACCGACGACGTTACTGAAGTTGAAATATAGCCTTAAGATATATAAGCAACTCCATTAGAGCAGATGTAGCATTAAGGGAGTTAATGAAGATCTATATACAACTTTGAGCGCTGCAGGCCGGTACAAGCTTTAACGTCTTAAGTATAAAAGCAGCCACTGCTACTACACTAACTGTAAAGAAAATACTGCTTCGTTGTTTACAGTTCTAATACATTCTGAAGAGCTAAACGTATTTCATAAGTAAACTGTATCACCTTTAGTGACAACTGAATCCATTATAAATTAATAGTAGCACTCTAAGCTTTAAAATGACCTGCAACCAACGCTTAATTGTTTGTTGGGAGTGGCTAACGCTTGCGGGGGTAGGTAAGAGTCATAAATTATTCGCAAGTCCACGATGGAGTCATAGAAAATTACTTATTATTCATGGTTATACTTCTATGGTTTTCGTGGGTGCTGATGCCGGAAATAAATCCTAAGCATTCCTCGATAACAAAACGGCGGTCAAAAAAATTTACCAATTAAATGACATTTGCCAGGTAAAACGTGGTCCCTATCTTGGTGTTTGAGAATTGATTTTGTTTATGTAATCAGCGTCCCCGAAAATCATGGATTTGCATCCATGACGGCTAATTTGAATTTTGTATGGCCGCCATCTTGCATATAGATTTTGACCTCATTTTCGGCATCAGCATCCCCGAAAACCATGGAAATGACACCCATGATGGTTAAATTGAAATTTTAATAGCCGCCATCTTAGAAATGGATTTTGACCTCATTTTCGGCATCAGCATCATCAAAAACCATGGAAATGACACCCATGATGGTTAAATTGAAATATTAATAGCCGCCATCTTGGAAATGGATTTTGACCTCATTTTCGGCATCAGCATCCCCAAAAACCATGGAAATGACACCCATGATGGTTAAATTGAAATTTTAATAGCCACCATCTTGGAAATGGATTTTGACCTCATTTTCGGCATCAGCATCTCCGAAAACCATGGAAATGACACCCATGATGGTTAAATTGAAATATTAATAGCCACCATCTTGGAAATGGATTTCGACCTCATTTTCGGCATCAGCATCCCCGAAAACCATGGAAATGACACCCATGATGGTTAAATTGAAATTTTAATAGCCGCCATCTTGGAAATGGATTTTGACCCCAATTTCGGCATCAGTACCCCCCGAAAACCATGGATATGACACCTGTGACAACGAATTTGACATTTTTATAGCCGCCATCTTGGATTTCGATTTTAACTTCATTTTCGGCATCCGCACCCCAGAAAACCTTGGATTTGACATCCATGACGACTAATTTACTAATTTGCATGGCCGCCATCTTGGATTTGGATTTTGACGTTATTTTCGGCATCAGTGACCCCGAAAACCATGAAATAAACACCCATGATGATTAGATGAAAATGTTGATGGCCGCCATCTTGGATTTGGATTTTGACGTAATTTTCGGCATCAGTGACTCCGAAAACTATGAAATTGACACCCAGGATGATTACATGAAAATTTTCATGGCCGCCATCTTGGATTTGGATTTTGACGTCATTTTCGGCATCAATGACCCCAAAAGCCGTGGAAATGACTTCCCACGAACAATTATTTGAAAATGTATGTATGCCGCCATCTTGGATTAGTAAACAGACTTTATAATAAAATTCTCGTAATAGGTACACATACATATTTATCAATAATAAATTAATATAATTTCTATGAACGATATCAATCAAATTTGAAATCAAAAAGTGCGAGCCCTGGAATTTATGTCCCGAGTAGCAGTATGGCTACTCGGGACATAACCTCCGCCCCTTCACCCCGCAACCCCCCGCACGATTGCTCTGTGACAATGTTCTACGTTGACCGACTGTAAGGAGTAAGATATATGTAGACTGTGGTTTTACAATGGTACAAAATGCGCGCCATTTGTTTTTTTCTTTTTACCAATTCGGTATAATTCAGCCGATTTTTATTTTCAGCCAGTATCTTTTTGATGTAATGCATAAGAATGCATACATTTAATATTAAACTTAACGGGAGACATTAAACCTCTGTGGTAAATATACAGGGCTACTGGTAATTCGACGTATTCCTTGCACCACGTTATAAGGGGGCTAATATGCAACAAATTTAACCACACATATGTTCTACGAAATTCAATGGATTTCGAGATATTGCAATTTTTATATTATTTTGAATAATACCCAGAATTCCTTCTTAAACAGTATTTATCTCTAAAATATCAAATTGATCGGCTTTGATTATGATATTAGCTTGTAGCTGATACTTTTACGAAGCTTTCTGCGTATTTAACTGTTCTTAATGACCATCCAATTGAAAGTAATCATTAAAAGTTAAATAAGTATATTAGAAAATCGTCGAGGTATACGAAAAAGAATGATGTTTATCTCAAAAATTTACTATGACGCTAAGTGTACAAAATGCAAGACAAACATCCTTATTTAATCAGCTATCCAACGAGGTATAGACGTTCAAAAAATATTTAGAAACTAATGTAAAAATGTCTTATAATATTGACAAAGGCGATTTCTGAAAAATCTTTACAAGCACGCAGGTGGCCCGTTAAGTGCAATTCATTGCATAATCCTCGCGTAGAGATTAAACGGCAGTCTGTCGGGCACCAACTGTCTTCTAAATGTCAGGATTAGATTAGGTCAGGTCGTTAGGTTATGTTTGGTCAGGGTTAGGTAGGTTAGGTTAGGACCTAAGTGTGCGAGGGAACACCGGGGTGGTTTTAGTCAGTAAGAGTCTGACAGACCCCTCTGCCCACTCCCAGGACGAAGGACTTCCATGAGGATATCTAGTAGGCAAAAAAAAAATGGTCAGGTTGGGTCGTTAGGTTAGGTTAGGTTTAGGTTTATCGCACGATCTCCTACGAGGCGGCTTGCGTACTGGCCGGATCTCCGCCTTGGGACCTCGAGGCGTTAGTACTCGCGTCACTATATCGGTGGCGCGAGGAAGCGAGAACGCGGGGCGAGCGGCCGATGCAGCGACAGTTGGAGTTGCGTCGGTCGCAGCTGCACGAGGCCCTGGTGGCGGAGTGGCGGGACAGGCTTTCACGCCCTACCGCCGGCCTCGCCACCGTCGGGGCGGTCCGGCCGGTGCTCGAGCGCTGGCTCGGGAGGAGGCACGGCTCCCTGTCGTTTCGGGCGACGCAGGTGCTCTCGGGGCACGGTTGCTTCGGGAAGTACCTGTGTCGCATAAACAGGGAGCCAGACGCCCGGTGTCACCACTGCGGCGATTGCCGGGAGGACACGGCGTGGCACACGCTGGCAGAGTGTGCCGCTTGGGAGGAGCCGCGCCGTGCCCTCATCTCAGGAGTAGGCGGTGACCTGTCGCTGTCGGCCGTGGTCGAGTCCATGGTCGACAGCGAGGAGTCCTGGGACGCGGTGGTGTCCTTCTGCGACACGGTCATGTCGCAGAAGGAGGATGCGGAAAGGGTGAGGGAGATCACCTCCACTCACCCGGCCCGCAGCAGACGCACCGGGCGTCGGCGGAGGGCGGACAACGCCCTCTTCCAGCCCCCCTAAATGGGTCCAGGGGCGACGGACTTGGGGAAGTCTGTCGCCCCCCACACATCAGGACCCGAGGCGGCGGCGCGAAGTGTTCCAAGCGCGCCCCTCTTAGACGGCGCGGGGGGAGTCTAACACCTCACTCCCCTCGCTAACCCGAGGAGGCCCGCTGCGGCAGGCCGGCACCAGCCGGGGGTTGCGGAAGTGTCATAAGTTCCCGCGACCCTCGGCGCAGGTGTGAGATGGAACACCGGGGTGGTTTTAGTCAGTAAGAGTCTGACAGACCCCTCCGCCCACCCCAGGGCGGAGGACATCCATGAGGATTTCCACCCCGAAAAAAAAAAAAAAAAAAAAAAAAAAGGTTAGGTTTAGGTTAGGTCACAACTTCAATGCCCTGGGATCTAGAGGCAACTGCCCCCGCGCTGAGATATCTGCACCTGCGTCATCTGGAAGCTGAGGTTGCCATGCCGCCTCTCCAGCCACTCCTCCATTACGGGTCTTACCGCCACTATTGCGGCGTGCCCTGCGCTGGGGTGCGCAAGTCGTTCCCTCCACAGCCACTAGGATCTGGCGGAAACCACTCCGCTCAAGCGCCTCCTCGCTTTGGCGATATCTCAGCGCGAGGGCCGTCGCCTCCAGATCCCAGGGTATCGAAGTTGTGACCTAACCTAAACCTAACCTAACCTAACGACCCAACCTGACCATTTTTTTTGCCTACTAGATATCCTCATGGAAGTCCTTCGTCCTGGGAGTGGGCAGAGGGGTCTGTCAGACTCTTACTGACTAAAACCACCCCGGTGTTCCCTCGCACACTTAGGTCCTAACCTAACCTACCTAACCCTGACCAAACATAACCTAACGACCTGACCTAATCTAATCCTGACATTTAGAGGACAGTTGGTGCCCGACAGACTGCCGTTTAATCTCTACGCGAGGATTATGCAATGAATTGCACTTAACGGGCCACCTGCGTGCTTGTAAAGATTTTTCAGAAATCGCCTTTGTCAATATTATAAGACATTTTTACATTAGTTTCTAAATATTTTTTGAACGTCTATACCTCGTTGGATAGCTGATTAAATAAGGATGTTTGTCTTGCATTTTGTACACTTAGCGTCATAGTAAATTTTTGAGATAAACATCATTCTTTTTCGTATACCTCGACGATTTTCTAATATACTTATTTAACTTTTAATGATTACTTTCAATTGGATGGTCATTAAGAACAGTTAAATACGCAGAAAGCTTCGTAAAAGTATCAGCTACAAGCTAATATCATAATCAAAGCCGATCAATTTGATATTTTAGAGATAAATACTGTTTAAGAAGGAATTCTGGGTATTATTCAAAATAATATAAAAATTGCAATATCTCGAAATCCATTGAATTTCGTACAACATTTGTGTGGTTAAATTTGTTGCATATTATCCCCCTTATAACGTGGTGCAAGGAATACGTCGAATTACCAGTAGCCCTGTATATCTAAATAAAAAATAAAAACTGCACTAATGAAAAACAGTGCAGTAATGAAATTTCATACAACATTTCTGCACTGTTTGCAGTGCAGTAATGAGATTTCATACAACATTTCTGCACTGTTTTGCTTCTAAGCAGAAAATACGTATTTTGTGATCGGTTTTGTAGCGATTAATGATAAAATTACTACGTAGTTGAAAGAAAAATTAATTACTCTTATTTATCAATGAAACTTAGATACCTATAATTTAATTATTATTGATTATATCTTCGAAACTATGCATTTTTGGACCAACCTATTCTAGGAGATTTTGTGTTCTTTTCATTTAAATAAAATATAACCCTAGGGTTATAGGATATCAAAAAACACACGTTGTATAAAAGAACGGCAAAAAAATGCAAAAAATGTTTTTATTTTACAGAACATTTCGATGCATAAGTCCATGAAAATACGGCGACACAGCCGATGGGCACAACTAACGCGATATCGCTCCGTGTAGTCAATTAATATGTATAATTCCAGCTAACGCATAATATCCTTCAGCGGAGCTAAGTACAATGCCTAAGTATGAACAATAAATCAAAATAATAGATACTCGACTCGAATTGGAACACATCGAATCGCCTATTCGTATTGATATAATCGAATCCCATTGTACTCAACACAATTACGAGCTCTTTACAAATTAATGAACGTAAGTAGCTAATAACAAAATATTCGGAAGTCGTTTTCAATCGTCCTATTGTCAGTTTATCGGAGTCAAACAACAATAAAAAGTAACTTTGTATTGACTCTGAGATCCGTTTTGATCCTTTCGATACGTGATCTAATCAAGAAAGGGACCCCTGAATGTAGTTAATTAGGCAAATAGAAAGTTTTCAGCGCTCTCCACTCGACTCGAACCCGTTGGTTGCAAATTCGTTTGTTTTCAAACATTCCGGGTCAATATTCGGATTTATTGTCTTTCGTTCGTAGATAGTAGTTTGGTTATTACTATTATTAGCCTTTATCAAAAACACATAATGTAATCTACACTAATTTATATGTATGCAAAATTTAGTTTATCCGTCTGACTGTCTGTTTGTTGCATCTTCACGACTATTGATAAAACAATTTTGCTGAAACTTAGTAAAGCATAATAAGTCCATTACTATCCCAATGCTGGGCACGGGCTTCTTCCCAGAATAAAAAAGGTTGAGGCTTTAGTTAGATAGCCCGAAATCCGGAATAGGACATAGTATACTTTTTTTGACATCCCACGCGAACAATACTATTAAGATCATATTTGATTGACTGGCGATAGTCTGAAAGGCCTCCGCCGTCCGACTTACCGTCCTCACCGACGAGGCCCATCGCGACATCTCACCGCCGCCGGTCACGATCCACCAAGCTCTCCCGTCGCGTCGTAGAGCCGCTCGTCTCTTCAGACTCCGCAGTCTCACCGAAAATTCAGCCCTCATCAAGCTGTCCCCCCCCAAGCCCTCCCAAGCCCCCGCCAGCAACGCCCTAAGCCGAGGTCCGGCGGTCGTTGCAGGTAGTCATGATGTTAGTGTAGTACAAGTAGTTAGCTTAGGTTAAGTATTTTACTTTCCCCCCATTCGCTAGAGACCCTTCAGGTCTCGCCAATAACTGCCCAGACCTATGGTCCCCAAGGACAACCTGCAGTAGCACAAAAGGAAAAAAAAAAGAAACTGAGAGGTCTGGGAATCATGGCGAAAGCCATTCATTCAGCAGTTAGACGAGAGACCCATACTAATTTTAATGATAGTACTAGTTTTAAAAAAGAACTGGTAACCTTAATTAGTTTATCTAATATTGAATTGTACGTAATACAATACCACATCATAAAAAATTGATTATTAAACTACGTTATTTTTCATGTGAAGAGTTACAAAGTCGTATTCATGAGCACTAATACTTTTATCCATATTTTTATTTCTAAGATAAACCTTCTTTGTGTAGTTAATGTTCAAACGAGTTCAGAATAATTAAGGGTTCAGAGTTAATTATGTAATTACTATACTAATAACGTTTTAATTAAATAATCGCGTTCATATGTTCAAAGCTTTTGCTTTCACACACAATATTTAAGCTTCTTATTTTTACGTTCCATTCCGATAGAATTAACTTGTGATTACAAAGTATTTAGTTTTGTTAGCTTAGTGCTTCAAAAGCCTTTTATCTCTCTTTTGAAACTTGAGTAAACTCATCGCATTATTATTAATGGTCTTTCAGTATAAGGGTGCCTTTCCACCAGAGATGTGCTATGCAGCTATGCTGCGAGAATGTAAAAGCTAAGCTACGAAACTATGTGACCGTTTCCACTGATGCTAAGTTATGTAGCGGAGCGAGTAGGATGTGCTATGAAAATGCACCGCCGCAAGGTGTACGAGGAAGATGCGCAGCTCGAGCTATGCGACGTATCGACAATAGGGAAGGCACGGGGAGCGGCGGCACGGTGCTCTGCACATAGCCACACCACTCGCGACCATCCATAGCTTGCATCCATAGCTCGCATCCATAGCACGCATCCACAGCACGCATCCTTCCATACATATATTGTGGAAAAGCAGCCTAACGGTAGCAAGCACAGTGGTCTATTTTGAGTTTGGAAAATGAAGTTGGAATTGTGCTCAGTAAATGGAGACTCATCGGACCTTAGAAATTCATGTAGTAATAGAGTTCCATGTGAATGATTTCGTCCAGGGATGAACTAACACCATACATGTTTTTACCGCCAAGCAGCTGTGTTCTAGTTTGAAAGGTATGGGTGCCGTTGAAATTACAGGCACATGAGGCTTTTCAACTATGCCGCTAGGGTTGGCGACGCATCAGCAATCATCTTGGGGTTGCAGGTGTATACACGTTGAAATTTTATTTGTTGTTTTGCAAGGACAGACGTTGTTCAGACCATTGTCTACTACCATTAAATATTATCAAAAAAAAAACGTGACTGGTCTTTAAAAAAAAAAACACGAAAACAAATACCCAAATCAGAGATACCTGCGCAGTCGGCGCCATGATGATTCAAAGTTATTTGCCGGGAACATTACCGCGATTGCCGATGAGTACTTTAATGTTACTTTTTAAGAACGACTAGTATTTATTGTTTTCTTTTTGCTTCATTTTTATATTTGTAGACCATTGTCTGAACAACGTTTGTTCTAGTAAAGCCGTGTCCGTAGCGCCAATTTTCTAACATGTTATTGTGTTTTTGTGAACAAAACTTTTAGGCCACGCCCCTATTCGGTTAGCAAACAATGTTTGCAAACACGAAAACACGGCGCAGCGGACCCAGCTTAAAACAACCAATTAAAAGTCAGCGTGTATAGGCGACGGTAACCTTTACCATCAGGTTGGTTGACGGTGGAAGGTCAGCTTGATGGCTACCTAAATAATATAAAAATATGTCAGCTAGGACCAATATGCTCCAGCAGGCGCCATTTACTAGGGCTCTTCGTATTTTAAATCGAATAGGTTTGTGATGAGATGTTGACCTTGACATTTTTACAGTTCTTTGGCGAAATTCACTAAAACTACACTTAAATGTATTACTTCTTAAGTATTACGTTGTGGTATTGGTTACTTAACTGTAAAAACTCTGTTAATATTAAATAAATAAAAACGGAAAAAAATCACGTTTGTTGTATGGGAGCCCCCTTATATATTTATTGTATTCTGTTTTTTAGTTTCTTGTTATAGCGGCAACAGAAATACATCATCTGTGAAACTTTCAACCGTCTAACTATCACGGTTCATGAGATACATCCTGGTGACAGATGGACGGACGGACAGCGGAGTCTTAGTAATAGGGTGCCGTTTTACCCTTTGGGTACGGAACCCTAAAAAACAAACAAACAAAACACGTTTTTTTCTATAGATACGTAGTAATCCTAAGTCCCGTCAACACAGCCATGACGTTCATCAAAACAATATAAGTAAATCACTCAAAAGGAAAAACGTCAAAGAATTAAATTACAAGTCTCTCCATTTTACTTACAGACACAATAATTCCCACAGCACTAATTACTGTAAAATCGTCGCGCAAACAAGAAACTGACATAGTCTAGTTAGCTTTTAAAATAAATTCATAGTGTAGACAGATATCTGGCTTTGTCTGGAACGGTCCCGTGATACGTGAGCAAAATTCAGAATATTTTCACTGAATAATAAGTAAAAGAAGCCTCACTTCGTTTCATATACGGAAACTAAACTCATGGAGGTATACATAGACGCCGAGTGAAACAAAAGTATCAGTACTGTAAATGACACAACAATATAATCGTTCAGGGGTGATTCTATCATTACAGTTTTAGCTAATCTCGGTATGTCAGGATTGCGAGCAAGGTAAACACAGTAAATAAAACCAACATAGACTCTCCACCACTGAGAGTACTTGTATTTGGGTTAGTATTAGTAACATAAACTAGATCACAATATATTACTTTACACAATTATTACAAGATCATAAAATAAGGACAAGCTAGTCAGATATAAAAGGTCAGACTTCGTCAGCTGATCAACACGGAATGCCCCCGCTTCGTCGAATGACCACCGCCTTTATAACCTCGGGTGGGCCGATCCATATCGACGACTACCCTCTCTTGTCAACATTGCCCAGTGCTACCCGCTACCGATAACACGGCCCTCCTGCAAAACACACGTCCTCGTGTGTTGGTGGTTGGTGGTTGACGCACCATCAACCCCATCGTCAAGATTGTACATCAAGGCCTGACTTCAGTGACACCTCTGGACCTTAAACAGAAACAAATAATACAGTACGCATCTCGGCCACACCTGATCACTCATCTTTGACCTCGTCATGTTACTCATGTCTTTGACCAAAGTAAAATGAAGAGCATCCAAAGAATGTTTGAATCGATTAGAGCTTGTTATCCCATCGACGGCCAACAAGCTCATCACCCATGACTTAAACTAGTTGATATTCATTCAGTATCAACCTAGTTCTATATTCGTTCATAACTTCTCGTATCAACATCTTACAAACATCCACACATTAGATTTCCAACATTTTCACATTTTCATAAAATACTATCTCAGATGCCTATTAGACAGTTCTACTTTGGTTAAACATCAAATTTTAGTTATTCAATAAATCATAATAGGTACATAAACACACAATCTCATCATACACAAATTCATAAAATCATTTAAATACATTTACAATATTTTTCAGGGCTAAATATCTCATTATAGTTTTTCACAAATTCATAATACACACTTAAAATATTTCTTGGTTAAATATTTCAACGATTCACAAAGCCATAATACATAAACACTTAAAATATTTCATTCGTAAAAATCTCATAATTATTCACAAAATCAGAACATAATATCTCAATAATTTACAAACTCATAGTACATTAACACTTAAAATATTCCATGATTATATATCTCAATTATTCACAATTCATTGTACCAGCATATAAACACTTCAAACTCATAGTACGTCAAACACTTAAAATATTTCAAGATTAAATATCTCATTATTCATAAACTCATAGTACATAACAACGATTAAAATAATTCACGATTCATTATCTCATTATTATTCACAAAATCCTACATTCTTAAATATCTCAATTCTTCACAAAATCAGAAAACAAACATCCTAAATGTTTCATGGTTAAATATCTTTAAATCTTTAATCATTATTCACAGTATCATAGTACATAATTATAAACACTTAAAATATTATCTCAATTATTCCCAAAATCATAATACTTAAGTATCAACCTTTAAAACTTTTCAGGATCAAAATAATATCTCAATTATTCACAAACTCATATTACAAAACTGACATGATGTTGTAAACATAATATTTCTGTAATGCGCTAATAATACAACCTTTTTACAACAATACAATACATATTATACACTTCTTTAACGAAAATAAGTCAAATTATTTCTTATTTAAAAATGAATTTGACAAATTAATCTTTAACGGAAGCCGTCATAATAATTATCGTCAATAATAAATACAATTTCCTGTTTTCGTCTACAAAAATACATTTTAAACCATAAGTAATAATAACAAACTACTTTTTAATTTCAATAAACTATTTTGTACCATTCTACAACAAGAATTATAACAAAACGAATAAAAAACAAATATCAATATTTTCAAAACTTTTTCAAAACATTAATTCAAAACAGAATCTCATTTTCACTGCATTTTCATTTATCAATTAATAGCATCACCCGCCTTGGATTTAGCCAACTCATTTGGCATCACCCGCCTGGGATCCTGCTTTATCAACATGGCATCACCCGCCTTGGATCTAGCCATATCATGGCATATCCCGCCTTGGTTCCAGCCCTATAACAATTGCTTCGCCACGTTAGAGTTTCAGTTTTCCCCAGGCGAAGCCTTTGGCCAACCCCGGCTGGCCAAACCGGGCGGTGCCAAAGATCAACCCTGGTTGCATCTCACCACAAACTCTAATACGACTTGCAATGTATTTTCCTACACGAATAAATACAGATGCCGTATTTATTTTCCACGAATAAATACAGATACCATCATATTTATTTTATACTATAAACACAGATATCATCTCATTTATTTTACACGGATAAATACAGATAACATCTCTTTTATTTTACATGAATAAGCAAAGATATCGTTGAATATTTATTTTACACGAATAAATAACCTCTCAAATTATATTTCCTTCATCAAACTTCTTTCACACATAATAAAATGGTTGCGACTCACCGGATTTATCACATTTTGTCGTTTTCAAGTCATCAAGTTTTTGTCAGTCCGTCTATAGGGGATTTAACTTATCAAAATATTTACATGTGGGTATACAATCATAACGTGGACTGGTTTTTTCTTGTTCCACTTCTGATGTAAATGACACAACAATATAATCGTTCAGGGGTGATTCTATCATTACAGTTTTAGCTAATCTCGGTATGTCAGGATTGCGAGCAAGGTAAACACAGTAAATAAAACCAACATAGACTCTCCACCACTGAGAGTACTTGTATTTGGGTTAGTATTAGTAACATAAACTAGATCACAATATATTACTTTACACAATTATTACAAGATCATAAAATAAGGACAAGCTAGTCAGATATAAAAGGTCAGACTTCGTCAGCTGATCAACACGGAATGCCCCCGCTTCGTCGAATGACCACCGCCTTTATAACCTCGGGTGGGCCGATCCATATCGACGACTACCCTCTCTTGTCAACATTGCCCAGTGCTACCCGCTACCGATAACAGTACAATCCGTGCATGCCGCAAATTCTGTGGTTCCACTCGCACTGAATTCTACAAGCGAGATTTTTATCTGGCGTTTTCATTAGTGAACCTTCTGCGGTATCTTATTTTATGGTGTGATGTGAGCCCACGCTTTCGCCAGCCGCGTTCGTAAGGGTGCCTGCATACATACGCGGTTGCCGCGACACGGACGTGGCTGTAATAGGAGGCAATTTAAATAATGTTGGTTCCTTTATGTACTCGACTTTGTTGATGACTACATGTAGCAGGTTTGTAGAGCAGTATGTGATCTGCAATTATAAAATAGTGCTACAAAAACATCCTTATTCTGTATCCCAAAAGTATTTTAATTATATAGTTGAATTTATAAATAAAACAGAATTATAACCACTAAAACCACTATCGCTTTCAGCGATAATACCGCCATTGTACCCTTCACTAAATTATTTTGTATAAGAGCTATGTTATAATTTTGGTGTACAATAAAGTATATTCTATTCTATTCTATTCTAAAATATTCACATTACTTCTGCGTAGAGGAAGCTAAAATAGAGCCTCCCGCGTTCCAGTTGCCACACCGCAACTGGAACAAACTCGACCTGAACACTATGAATAAACATAAAATTCCAAAACAATTCCAAAACAGTGCAATTACACGTACCTTAATAAAGAGTTCATGTCCACACAAGCTCATGTAACCCGGATATGTACATCACACCGCATCGCGCGGCAATTTGTGCCGCGCCTGTGTGCGGTAGCCTAACTGTCAGGACTCGAGCGCTTTCATCAGTAATGTGCATTTCGGTGCTGCATACAAAAACGACCTTAACTAATAGTCATTTGTTGAACGTGTAACGTTGAAACACTACAAAAATAAGTTTTTAGAGGTGTTTGTATGTTTCACAAACACGATTAATTAGAACTCTCTATAAAATATTTTTAAACGGAATTTTGTAAGCCAAAAGGTTGACGACACCGCTTATTGAGATTATACAAATGGAGTGGTTAGTGGTTTCAGCTTAAGTGTGACTCGGCCTTAACTGGATTTTAAACAAATTTAAGATAGCCTGGAAAAACGCAAGAAAAATATAGGCGATGTTATAGATACAACATTTTCTTAATAGTGACTGCCTCGTTGGTCTACTGATCGCAAGCGTGACTGCTGAGCAAGAGCGCCGGGCAAAGTATTTTTGGGGTTTTCGTGTGAAATTTGTCAGTAGCAATCCAGTGGATTTGTGCCCTGTTAATGGCAATAAGGTCGCCCCCTATGACATGGGACTTTAACATGATGGCGAAATGAGGGTGTTCATCTTTAATCCTTCTCATTACCTCTGCCGAACCCTTCAAGAAATACAGGCGTGATGTTATGTATGAATGTTTACTGCCTTATATGACAAAGGTGTTGAGTCGAAGCAATTTATACAGGGTGTAAACGAATTCGTGTAATTCCTCCAAACCACATGATCTAATAATGGTATAGATTAACCCCCGCACGGGATTTAGATCGATTAAAAATAAAAATAAATTTTTTCTTCCCAATTTTTTTTTTGTTTCTCAATATATTTAGATGCCATGCATAAATAAATGAAAGAACGGCGACACGGCTGACGGGAACGACTAGCGCGATATCGCTCCACGCTGTCAGTTAACTCGGGACGCTAAAATTACTCAGATACAGAATGCCATGTTTCGTTTTAGGAAAAGTTTTTTTTGTTGATTCTGAAAACAACCTATGCAGGGTCAATCAGTGTCACCAGTAGATCACGCGGTTTGAAGGAATTATACGAATTCATTTACACCCTGTATGCTTTTCCGAATCAAATTTCAAACTTAAAACCCACACAGTTATCATAGTTTAGAGGCTAAATATAAAAATAGCTTCTAGAAACTTCAGTCTTATCTTCACGCGTTATTTCAATTAGAATGCCAAGGCGTTAGAGGCCATTATGGCATTGTTTGCAAAAAATAATTGGGTTTACATGTTGTATGTAGTTAACAGCTCCTCATCACGAACATCATACTCGTAACAAAGGCAAACGTCAAAGTACGCTGTAACCATAACTTAAATAATACAAACACGCTTATTGTTCACGATTATTCGTTCTTCAGAATATAAAAGAAAAGAGCGAGTGCTCATATGTATTCTGCTATCATTTGTCGAAAGAATGGGAGGAATGACCTACAAATAGTCCTGGCTAGCTCTAATATTTACTTGAGTGCGGTAATGGGCAGTAGTATCACTACTTCAAAAGAACTGGATTAGAAAGAGGTCGTTTTTTTTTTAAGTATCAGACATCGTCTAATGACTTCTTCCGCTCTGGGTGGAGCGGAAGGGATTGTCAGACTCTTTCAAAACCCATTCGTGTTCCTCCTAGTGCCCTTTGCGTTCCAGGGCCGCGGTAACTCTTTCGAACAAATTCCGCAACCCTGGCAGGCACTGGCCCTAGCGGGCGCCGTCTATCATGCTGACAATTCTAAAAATAGGTAGTTAGGTACCAAGTTTAATCAAAATCAGTTCAGCAGTTTAGGCGTGAAAGTGTAACAGACAGACAGATTTACTTTCGCATTTATAATATTAGTAGCGATTGTGCCACTTTTGTTGGCATATATTACATATTTATCTCCATTTATGTTACAGCTCCGGTTCGTATGATGTATGTACTTTATGACGCGATACTAATAGAGTCCTCGCCACGCGTCCGCAGGTTTTGTTGCTCGATGTCATGTCAGCGTGTCGCTCTCGCTTGTGAAACGTGTAATCCGAATGAACTAGGTAACAAGGTAAATCTCGTTTCAAAAGCCGTCCGGTTATTTAGACGTAATGAGGTAACATCATACACGGGTACACTAACATTAAAATAAATGGTTCATTCATACAGAATTTTATCTCTTGACAGTTTTCAGATGGATGGGTTTTTGGTTTAGAGCAACGCTTCCACTGACCACACGTCGGTAGCCGCAATGCTCTAAAAATAAAGGAAAAGTTTGGCGTATTAAGAGTTTGTCAACCTTTGCATTGTGCTCCTTTTTCGCTGTGCAGCTTTACCGCAAAAATCACAATCTTTTTAGAGTTCCGTACCCAAAGGGTAAAACAGGACCCTATTACTAAGACTCCGCTGTCCGTCCGTCTGTCCGTCTTTCACCAGTGATAGTTAGACAGTTGAAATTTTCACACATCGCCGGGTTAATTCAAAAACCAACTAACTGCCCAAATCATGATATCAAGTTATGGCGTTTTAAAATGTTGTGTCCTAAAATTTCATATACTATCTTAGACAAGATTGTAGACGAAACTTTAGGACACAACCTTAGATAAGATAGTATATGAAATTTTAGGGCACAAACTTTCAAAACGCAAAAACTCGAAATCACGAGTTGGGCAGATAGAGAGACAGAGTTTATGAATTAACCCGGCGAGATGATGTATATTTGTTGCCGCTATAACAAATAAATAAACATTTAAAGGGGCTCCCATACAACAAACGTTTGATTTTTTGCCGTTTTATAGATAATGGTACGGAACCCTTCGTGCGCGAGTCCGAATCGCACTTGGCCGGTTTTTTTTTAATTCGGATACAAATTCCAGTTTTCAAAAAACCGCACTCTCAACTTTGTACCTAGGGAGACGGACCTATGTTGTTCTCTGAGTGAATTCACAAGGACGGTATTGTTTCTACTAGTCGCGCGCAGAAGGTTTGCCGATGACTGCCCCTCCCACTTCACCGACCGCTACCCGCGCTCGTCTGGCCTACCTACTAATCGTACCGACCATCGACGCGTGACGTCATGAGGCTATCGTCAAACCTTCTCCGCGCGACTTATAGTTAGTTACTTTAACAAACGTATACCATTGAGACGTACTATCTGCATAGGGTTAAAAATCAGTAGAAAGATAAATCATGTAGAAAAGTAAGTAGTTCTGCCAAGTCTTTTACCAACTATATGGGTTGGCTTCCAGTCTGACCAGATACGGGAGAATACCAGCATTTTCCACGGAGCGACTTCCATCAGACCTCCGCAACACAGTTACTTGGTAAAGCTGATATCTCAGTTGTCAGATTTTCATGCTTCTGACCACCCGTAACGACTGTTAAGGTTTTTGTATGACACCCTAGACCGACGGCTTAAGGTGCTCTCCGAGGCACGGAGAGGTCTCGATGCAGTGGCGTAGCTATGTAACCAAGGGCCCCGGGGCAAAAATGAAATTGGGGCCCTATTTAAACTCAAGTAAATACTTTGAAGGTGCAAAACTACTTCATCATCAGCTCCTTATCGCCCATTGCAGGGCATAATAAAGCAAAGCTATTTACTACTATGTATTATGCAGCAGATAATTATTTAATCGTTATTCCTAATAATATTTATTATAAATGTGAAACTTTGTTTGTTTGTCGCGTTTTCACGTAAAGGTCGTTGGTTAGGGGCCAAAATGTTAAAGTCAAAAATTCTTTATTCAATTAGGATATTACAGTGACAGTATAGAGTGTTACTTGACAAGCAACGGTTGGCAAAAACATTGTTTGTCATTTCATCATTTTACAACAGCAAGTTTATCAAATAATTCACTTGGCAAAATAATTATTCGATAAACTTTTATTTAATAAGATATTATTTGACAAACAATTCATTACTTTTTCATTTAATCTCATAAAACAACGTTTGAAATAAAGACGACACTTACTATAACATTGACTTATTATAACGCAATTTTATAAAAATGTAACTCACATTAGCCAAACGCTATCACTTGTCTTCCAACTGACTAATTTCGAGAGCGAGCTCGGGAATTTGAGGCACCCTGACATGGATAGGTTAGGTTCGAAGTTCCCCCTTCGTGTTAGGTTACTTTAAACCCTGCAGACAGAAATAGGAGCCCCGCAGCGCGGGGCTCCGTCAACTCTGCTTTGGAAACCCAAACAACCTTACAAAGCTGAAATGTTTGTTATAAATGTATTGTAATGAAATGATATTTAGTAGAAACGTGATTTATCAAAATGCATCTAAATATGAAATTAAAAATGTATAAGTGATTAAATATCATCTGATGCATTTGTTAAAAGAAGTTTTTGCCAAATAAATGTTTGTAAAACGAGTGTTTTTAAATTAAAACATTTGCGGAATAAGTAATAGTATACGAAACGTTGGTTGTGAAATGAAAATTTGTCAAAGGAGTTTGGTGAAACTTTAGTGAACCGGATATCTATACTATAATAATATTATAAAGAGGTAGAATTTGTTTGTTTGTTTGTATGTAGGAGGTAATCTCCAAAATTACTGATCCGATTTCAAAAATTCTTTCACCAATAGGAAGCTACGTTATCCCTGAGTGCTATAGGCTATATTTTGGGATCAAAAAATTAGGGATCCGTAAATTAACGGGAGCGAAGCCGCGAGCAAAAGCTAGTTACCTATATAACTTTTTCGAGCGTCGTTCATGGAGGCCGAGGGGTCCCCCGAGCTTGGGGGCCTCGGTGCACTGCCCCGACTAGCCATAAGGTAGCTACGCAACTGTCTCGATGTGTAACGAATGGTAACCCATCCATAGACTGACCATGGCAAGCGCAGCTTAACCTTGCAAACCATACGATCTTCGCGGTTGTTACTTAGCCACGGGCCCTCCGAGACCTAGCTTAGCCGAGACTTAGGTGTAAGTATGAGAAATAAACAAAAACTTTCGGTCACAGTTCTCTAAAACTACATCGTAAATCTTCACGTCTGCACAATATGTAGGTCAGACGTAATCGTTTATGGTACGTACTACATAACGTTAGTGTAATGAGCGTTGTGTTCCAAGATCATTGACTTGCAACGGGTTACCGTGCTTAGCGAACATAGTTGTACGACATAGATAAGTACAGAATTTCCACACTCTTTTAGTAAAAAAATATAGTCACTAGAGCGTAATATGTCACGCCTTGACTCGAGCTCACTGATTGTGAAAAAACATAAGATAATATGAGATCACGTCTGTATTCCCCGAAGGTTTGAGTATAGTGTTCTCAATTTCCATCAACCGGGCACAAATCAAGACTCCGTGTTGAGAAATTCCACACAGAAAAAACCCAATAACACTGTCCTTCCTAGTGATCGAACCCAGGACCTCATGCTCAGCAGTCCCGCTTACAACCACTAAACCAATAATGCAGTCCCAATTATAGTCAATTAAGGGTAAAATTTCCTGCCGTTACTGAATTATCTAAAAAATTGAGAAAAAGATAGTAGATTAATGCTTTCGACACAACAAACGCAGGACACGAGCGGGAGGTGTCATCGGCGGACCCGCGTGACTAGTAATCCTTTGAATACAACTCACGCAGGCCCGCATGACGACGATGCGATCTGATCGTGTACTGCGTTTGATGTAACCAACGCTTAAGGCCCAATTTTACCAATTTCAGATAGGTTTATGTGAGGAATAAGTTAGTTTTGACAGAATTTCTATACGTATAAACAAGCTGTCACAACGTCAAAATTATTCCCCAGTTAAATGTTATCCGATGTTGGTAGAATCGGGCCTCAGTGCTTAGTGTTCATATTTCACCACCAAATTCCACTAACAGATTATAATTTATATTCTGGTGCCCAGGGGGTAGTTACGCCTGCCATTGCGACCACAGGTGTCACGTTATTTCGACTTCTGACCGTTGCGGTGATTTTCCTACGGATTTTGCAGATGTCGATTGCGCGGTTCGTCCGCACATTTCGCTCTATTTGCTCATTTCGCTTATCCAACTCGATTTTAAAAAGAAAATTATTTCCTATATTCTTCGTGGTTTGTTAGGAATAAGTATTCTGTACTTTCCTATCTCATGACCGCTCTCACTTATGCAACATTATCCTTGCAACGCAACGCTAACAGTTTAAAACTACCTATTCTGAAGCGACTACTATGGGCTCCTAATTATATAACCGTTTCATGTTGCTTAGCCTTAACTTCGTTCATTAATAAATGAGTAGGTAATTGGTTGCTCAATCAAGCTAGGTAAGAATACTGTTATTTTTCGAAGAAATTGCCTAATACGTACATATTCTATAAAAAACAATTAAACAGTTTTTTGGTATGAAGTGTAGGTAGGTCCCAAGGTGACCCACCCAACTGCCTGCCGCTGATTACTGTTATTCTAGCTAGTATTACATTTAACTAACATTTTACTCTCATCAAAAGTTTCGTGACGGTGACATTCTGCCGACAAATGTGCAGTGCATTAATTTGATTACTTTTAATGTTTAAATAACTGGGGGAGGATTGCAAGTCAACGTACCATACATCCACTATGTAGGTGATGCGTGAGCTTAGTGAAGTACTTGGCGAGAAACAATCCGTTAGGCAGAATATACATGAAAAGGGCTGGATGTCGACGAGATGCAGATGTAATGGACATAACATGATCCCGCAAGCGTCCCGAAGCTTCTGCGTAGATTGTGCATAATGACTCGTAGTACTATTTTTATGAAATATTTTAAACTTCAACGTCGAGGTCACGTCCATGACCGTTGTCCACGTCACGTGCTGTCTGTGCATTGCGTAACTAGACGTATTACATGTATAAGAATTTGAATACATTTGAAATATGACTATATCGACTATACAACGTTATTTTTAGTATATACAAAAACCGAGACACCCCAACAAGATTTTCATCAGAACTGCCTGAATATGTGTTTTTTTTAATACATCTCCAAGTTACACCGTAGTTTATGTTGCGTTATATTCCTATTAAAGTGTGAAATGCTTGAGATGTGCTATACAGGGGTTGTCTAATACACGGAAACTGACCGAGCGGACCGTCTCAAGTCTCAAGTTGTTTATTCCCGTCAGAATAGATATTTATGAAAAAAAAGGTTAAATATAAGTATAATGTCGCCAGATATTCATCCAGCAAACCATTTTGATGCAGCATAGTCTCCTGATATATAATCCTTCTCTGTCTAGTGGCAAAAGGCGATACAATCCCGTAAACAGAAGCCAGATGAAACTTACCACCATGCACTCCAAACGCTTCTTCTGTCACCTAGGCCCTTATCTATATAATAAAATTAATAGAATCCTGTCAATATACGAACTTAAAAAGATAACATGCAAAATGAAACTAACTACCTGGATCCAGGAATTAAGCTATGACGACACCGAAAACCTCTTTGCTGTACTAGTGTAGATACGATCTAAAATACCTACTATAAACCACACATACTCTCTCTCTTTCTCTCTCAAACAAACACACTCACTCATACACACTAATGCACGCACACACACACACGCACGTTCGTACACACAATAACGCACACGCTCTTACTCATAAACACAAACACACAACGCTAACTATGTTTATTGTTCTTGATTTTTTTTGTTTATGTATTAAAATTTCCGACCACAATCTACTGTAAAATTCAGTGCACAAATTGTAAACCACCAAGGAGGAGACCTGGTGTCCTGAAATACAGGCCATGAGCCTAGCTTAGGCACCAGTCTCCCACAATACACATAATCTTGATATACAAAATCCCAATAATTTGTAAAACTATTGTATTGTGGCGAGAAAATAAACTATTTATTAATATTATTAATGTGGTGTAATAACTATGTCAATCGATTCTCTTGATCCTCCTGGTGATTTTGAACAAACTAGTTTCAGGTTTAGTTTAAACTAAACTTGTATAAAGATAGCAATGGACTAATCAACGTCGGAGCCAAGTCCATGACTGGCTATCAACGTCGAGTCCTGTCTGTTTTAATTACGTAACTGAACGTATTAAATAAGAATTTCAATTCATTTGAAATGTAACAATTTCGATCAAGTGAAATTTAATGTAATTAAATTAAATTCCTCTACTTTGAATTTACGCACGAGTTAGTGCAATAATATACTAGTTAAAGTAGGTCAGTATTTCTAACTGGTGCAATATTGCTTATCCGGGCAAGCTGTTAACATTATAAGCTAACTACTGTACGTACATTCGAGTGTAATTATGTTCCTAATTAAGGTTTCATATCACCACCAGAGTAGGTTCATACTGCGTCTCTACTGACATATAAATACAAGGTGTAACTTAAATAACGCACAACCTCTTAAGAAGTCACTGTACTCATCATTATGAACAAATTTTATCATGGGATAATACCTGAAATCGCAAAAAAAACAGGTGTTCCCTACATTTATGTTGGCATAACTCGTCAAAATGCAGGGAACAGCTGATTTTCTGATTTTAAACTTCTCTCAACATGGCATAGCTTAAGAACAGCATCTTAAGAGGAACTGGCAAAATGTAAACGTCATCTGAATTCCATACCTACATTGACAACATTATTAGGGTTCTGTTATAATTTATCATACACCCCTAAACATATAAAATATAATCGCTGACGCCGTATAGGTGTCATGATACGTTTCCACGTTCCAACGTTTCCTTTTTATTTTAGTCATACTTTGAACTTCGCAGCGGACACTTTAATAATAATTCTGTTCATATTCATTTTACGAATAAATTTACCTTCCAGCAAACAAAATAGTTTTTTTTAAAAAGGTACTTTGAGCTCGCCCTGTAACATTGGTGTCAGAAGTGGGATAGTCAGTATAAGTCGTTACTGGCTATCCAAAGAACTATAAAAACTAAATTCGTCGCGTTCTGTGTCCAGCTGCATATCCGCTCTGCATTCACCACAAAGTTGTATTCTGTGACTCCATCCAGTGTGACTCTATCCAGCGTAACTCTTCCCAGTGTGACTCTCTCCAGTGTGACTCTCTCCAGTGTGACTCTCTCCAGTGTGACTCTCTCCAGCGTGACTCTCTCCAGTGTGACTCTCTCCAGTGTGACTCTCTCCAGTGTGACTCTATCTAGTACCGTGTGACTTTGCTCAGTAAGACATTGCATCGTACAAAAGCAGAAAATATCATTGCATCCAGCCGTAGTTACCGAAAAACTACTTACCTTCTATTGGCTGTGTCGCTGTGCACAACACCACCGAATCCCGACGAGTTGTCTAAGGTAGCCAACGAGTCTGACGTCTCATCGTGTATCTGGCTTCAAGTTAAGCAAACCCCTTCTAACTCCATCGACGAGTCGTGCAAGTGCTGCTGTACCTGCTGTTTGCGCCAGATCCGTGCTGCCGTCGCGTCCGCTACTCACCGAAGCTTGCGTGATGTTTCCTGCTCTCCAAACCGTCGCCTTGCTGTGAGTAGAATATTCTGTCTTTTGTTGTTGCCACGTACGTCTATTCCTTCTAAATCCTTGTATACCTATTTAAGCATCCTGAGATGGCTAACTCAAGTGAAAAGAAACAATTAACACCTACTATGTCTGAGGCATATCCTGTCCAGGTCTTATGTAACTTTATAAATCCGTACCAAGGTGAGCGCGAAACCCTATCGGCGTTCTTAACAAATTGCCAAAACGCTCTCGACTTAGCATCCGACAGTCAAAAGTTCCTGATCCTAAAGTTCATAATATCAAAACTACAAGGAAAAGCACAAGTAGCGTGTTCAAATAAGATATTCGACAATTTTGATGATTTACGAACATTTTTAAGACAGAATTTCGGTGAAAGAAAGCATTATAACCATCTTTTGTTAGAACTGCAATCGTGCAAACAGTTACCTAACGAAACTGTCGCACAATATTCCCTCAGGATAGAGACCTGTTTAACGGACCTGCAATCTGAAATTCACAATTCAGATTCGTTGAAGAAGGAACTTCCAGGTCGTATTGCAATGACAGAAGACCTAGCTTTATATACGTTTTGTCTCGGACTTCACTCTAGGTTAAGTAATATTGTCCGGTGTCGAGATCCACGAAACCTTAATGCTGCTATAAGTGTAGCCACCGAAGAAGAAAAAATATACAATTTCTCCGTTAAATCCGCTTGTAAAGTTTGCAATAAGGTGGGACACTCTGAGTTTGAGTGTCGATTTCAGAACAGACAGAATAAGTCTGCATACCCATCTAAATCATATTCGCAACAGTTTAATAATAAGAATAAATCCAATAACAGTAATGGACCTTCAACTTCCAGTTCCCAACCAATTATATGCCGTTATTGCAAAAACATAGGGCATGATATTTTACAATGTCGTAAGAGGCAATATAATAATTCCCGCTTCGATCGCGGAATGTCCAAGAATACAACACATGAACAAAAATATGTAGAATGTACTCAAGTTTCAACGTCCGACGATGACAATAATGAATATGATTTAAACTAAATGATCAGATTACGAATCAGTGCCGACGTAATTCTGATATTATAGGCACTAATCATAAGAATGTTTTGTTGGAGAATCCAATTTCTAAATCTAATTCTATTTCTAAATCCAAATATATTACTAATTCTACAAAAAATAATGACTCAATCCTTACTAGTTCTTCTAAATCACTTACTAATTCTATGAAAAATAATGACTCAATCCTTGCTAGTTCTTCTAAATCACTTACTAATTCTATGAAAAATAAAGACTCGATCCCTACTAATTCTTCTAAATCACTAATTAATCCTATGAAAAATAAAGACTCAATCCCTGCTAATTCTTCTAAATCAATTACTAACCCTATAAAAAATAAAGACTCGATCCCCACTAGTTCTTCTAAATCACTTATTAATCCTATAAAAAATAAAGACTCAATCCTTACTAGTTCTTCTAAATCAACTACTAACTCTATGAAAAATAATAGTTCACATAAAGAAATACTAGATCATTTTATACAAAACCCAGATGGCTATTATACTATTTATGATGTTTTTCCTAATTCAAGTTCCTCGTTACCGTATATTGTTGTAAAAACTTCACATACGAAAGAACCTATTCGCCTCCTGGTCGACTCCGGCAGCTCCATATGCATCATTAAAGAACAATGCCTATTTGAATTACCTAAAGTTGAAAAGGATATTTTAAAATTCAAAGGTATTAATGACATTGACACGTTCTCTGAAACTAAAGGCAAGTTTATACTATCATTAGGACTAGAAAATGAAATTAAAGTTCCTTATTATTTTCATATCGTAGACAAAATCAATTTAGAGTATGACGGCATCTTAGGTTCTAATTTTCTAGAGTGGTATAAAGCTCTTATTAGTTATGGTAACTCTAAATTAATAATCCAAGAAAATCCCTTATACTATTTCAATTTAATAACAGCACCTCTTGTGAAGATTATTCCTCCTAGAAGCGAAATGTTCATTCAATGCAAAGTAACAAACCCTGAAATTCGAGAAGGGCTTTTGTTAGATACCAAATTACAAGAATATCCTCACTTATATTTTTCCAAATGCTTAGTGCACGTCGATCCTAATAACCAGATAACTATTTCAGTGCTTAACACATCAGAAAAGGAAGTAATCTTAAAAAACCTTGAAGTAACGCTAGAGCCTATTTTACAGATAATCGAGCCTAATCAAAACATTGTTTCTCTCAACACAACCAATACGGATGTGTCCTATTCTAACTCAACATATCCATACACATCTGACCGAGATTCTAGGGTCCAAGATATGATAAGATGCGAACATCTTAATTCAGAAGAGGCAGATCGCTTACGTAGCATATGCTCTAAGTTCCAAGACGTATTTTATTTAGAGGGAGATAAACTTACGCATACTAATACCCTAGAACATGAAATCCGTGTTAGTTCTGAAATTCCGATCGCAGTTAAAAGCTATAGGTTTCCTGAATGTCATAAAGACGAAGTAAACAAACAAATAAAAGATATGCTTAATCAAGACATAATTCGACCTTCAATATCTCCGTGGTCAGCACCGATTTGGGTCGTCCCAAAAAAACTAGACGCATCCGGTAAGCCTAAGTGGCGTATCGTTATTGATTATCGCAAGTTAAACGAAATCACAATTGGCGATGCATACCCAATTCCAAATATTTCCGATATCTTAGATCAGTTAGGCCATAGCAAATATTTCACCACACTTGACCTTGTATCTTCATTTCATCAAGTCAAGGTCAAGGACACAGAAAAAACTGCGTTTAGTGTCCCATCTGGTCATTACGAATTCACTAGGATGCCTTTCGGACTCCGTAATGCACCATCCACGTTCCAAAGGCTTATGAATATTGTCCTAAGTGGCCTTCAAGGTACTCACTGTTTTACATACATGGATGATATTGTACTGTTTGGGCATAACCTTGAATCACATTGCCAAAATTTAGAATCAGTTTTTGGGAAATTACGTGAACATAGATTAAAAATACAGCCTGCCAAATGCGAGTTCTTACGAAAAGAAGTACAATACTTAGGTCATATAATATCAAATCAAGGCGTGAAACCTGATCCCAAAAAGGTATCTTGTGTTCAAAATTTTCCAATTCCTAAATCTCCTCGTGACATTAAATCATTTCTCGGGTTAGTTGGTTATTACCGGCGGTTCATAGAGAATTTTTCCCACATTACGAAACCTCTCACAGGCCTTCTAAAGAAAAATGCTAATTTCGTTTGGTCCCCTGAACAACAGAAATCCTTCGATGAGTTAAAACATAAAATAACTACAGCTCCTATTCTCCAATATCCCGATTTTTCTAAGCCTTTCGTGCTAACCACTGATGCTTCTAATTTCGCTGTTTCGGCAATCTTATCTCAGGGAAAAATTGGTCAAGACTTACCAGTCGCGTATGCATCCAGAACCCTTAATAAAGCGGAGGGAAATTACTCTACCACCGAAAAAGAATGTTTAGCTATAATTTTCGGTACTAAGGTCTTTAGACCTTATTTATATGGTCACAAGTTCATTGTAGTCACTGACCACAAGCCACTTCAATGGTTATTTAATTGCAAGGATCCTAGTTCAAAATTAGTTCGCTGGCGTTTAAGGCTCGAAGAGTTTGATTATGAAGTGGTACATAAAAAAGGTAAAATGAATTGCAATGCAGATTCCTTGTCCCGTAATCCGATACTTGCCATTGATCCCAATGCTCCTTCTACCTCTGAAACTTATGAAAAATATTTACAAATTAGTCAACAACATAATAATTCCTATGACACTGTAATAGAAGAACATAA
Organism: Amphipyra tragopoginis; assembly: GCA_905220435.1. NCBI lineage: Eukaryota > Metazoa > Arthropoda > Insecta > Lepidoptera > Noctuidae > Amphipyra > Amphipyra tragopoginis. The sequence goes on from HG991997.1 coordinate 18,031,208, forward strand.
TAATTCATTACTTAAAACAAAATGTAAAATGGTTACTTACCCCTCTGCCATTGACTTAGACGACTCAATCCCGTACTGCTCTGAAATTCTACAAATGTCTAAGTTCGATGAAGACTTACCTGATATACGAACTTTAGAACGAGAACTATATACGTATCAAAGTACGTCCAATGAAAAGCACATATTCACACATTTATTTTTGCGCGTCCACCATTACGATGAAATGGGTTACAAAGATATATTTAATATGTTAAGGGATTATCGAGAGATGATTACTGCCTGGTATTCAGAAGAAAACGAATTTGCTATCTCTGATTTCCAGGATCCATTCACGAAGATATCATTTACAAAACTGTACAATATTATTGGGTTTCTATTTCATAAAACAGGCATTAAAGTTCATATCTATCATAATAATATTCTATTTCCTACTCCCACTGAAGTTCCTCGTATATTAAAAGATAATCATGACTCACCTTCAGCAGGACATCCGGGTATTTCTCGCATGTATGATAGGTTAAAGACTATTTATTGGTGGAAAAACATGCGCCAAGACATAGAAAATTATGTCAAGAGTTGTAAATCTTGCCAAGTAAATAAGCCACTGCGGCAAACAAATCGTGCTCCTATGATAATCACATCCACAGCAACTAAACCTATGGAAAAGGTATTTTTAGACGTTGTAGGGCCATTACCTGAAACTCATGATTATCATTATAAGTTTATTCTCACGTTACAAGACGATTTAACGAAGTATTCGCAAGCATATGCAATGACAACATGTTCCGCTGAAGAGACTGCACAAAAATTCGTACTTTTCATTTCTCATCTAGGTATTCCTAGAATGATCGTTACTGATCAAGGGACCAACTTTACGTCAGATGTTTTAAAACAATTAGAAAGATTATTCGGCATTAAACACATTTTTGCTTCTCCTTATCATCCACAAACGTGTGGCGCACTTGAAAGGAGCCACGCGACGCTTAAAGAGTACTTACGATCATATGTTGAAGAAAATCAACATACCTGGAGCTTATATCTAAAAACCGCTATGATAGCGTACAATACTAATGTGCATTCCACTACTGGTTTTCAACCGATGGAGTTATTGTTTGGGTTTAAACCTTACATGCCCCAAAGTGCGGATACTTTAGATTTAAATACATATACAGATTATATTCGTGCTCTTAATCATAGGTTATATTATAGCCGTCAAAAGGCCTTGCAAAATATAAAATCTTCTAAAGAAAAGTCTAAGCAACATTTCGATGCACATGCTAAACCCGTGACGTATAAAATAGGTGATATGGTTTATTTACGGTGCCATCATAAACAAAATAAGGCAATGTCTCCCATATGGAAAGGGCCTTACAAGATCATCAAAATCAATGGAAATCATACAGTCACCCTTTTAGTCAATAGAAAACATATTCGTTCGCATTATGATGAAATTAAAATTGCAATAGATGACTAGCTTAATCTTTTCTATTTCAGGCTAATACTTCAGCGGTCATCGAGCCACAAATTCGTTACACCGATCGTAGGTAGTCCAGGCCTATATTTCGATCAATTATTGAACGTTAAGTTCACTAATGATTATTGGAATGTTGTAACTTACTTAGATATTAGTCATATAAAACCACACCTAGATAAAGTCGAAAGTTTAATCAAAGAAGTATCTAAGTTCTGTGTTACTAGCTCTTCTAGTAAAATCCAACTAGATTGTACCAATTTACTATCGCCGTTACAAAGTCAACATCTTAACAATGTTCGTAAATTTTCGTCTATATCTTATCTTGTTCAAGATCAAAAACCTAACCGTTTTAAACGCGGACTAATCGATGCTGGCGGCTCAATCTTAAAATCAATTTTCGGAACTTTAGACTCTGATGATGCCTTAAAGTTCTCGGACGCTATCACTAAAGTACAGTCGGACGAGAAACAGTTAGCTCACTTAATGAAGGATAACATTCATGTTATTCGATCTACTATTTTAAACTTCAACAACACAATGTCAAAGGTAAATAAAAATCAAGACCAATTAAATCAAAATTTGAATTGTATCCGAAATGCATTTGACCAACTATCGAATACAAACGATAAATTAGAGATAAAAAATCATTTAATAATGTTGTTAAATTCTTTAGAGAGTATTATTATAGCCTTGTCCTTTGACATTGATGACGTCAACAACGCTATCCTATTTAGCAAGCTCAACATTCTTCATCCGACCGTACTCAGTCCCTATCAATTATTTCAAGAACTAGATCTACATAAAGATAAGCTACCTAAACACTGCGAACTCCCTACAAGTTTATCCTTAGAAAATATACATGTTATTATAGATGTATCTGATTTAGTCTGCTATTATCATCTTAATAAGATTATTATTATCACTAAAATCCCACTCGTCCTTCCACAGACATACAATCTCTATCACACCGTTCCACTTCCAGTTCCTTATGACGTTACTAAACCTGACACTTATATACTCATAGCTCCTAATAAACCTTATGTGGCTATAACAACTGATCGTATGTTCTATTCACTGTTAGAGTCAGTGGACAAGTGTCAAGTTATACAAAATGAGTGTTATGTGTGTTCTTTAGGAAATGTGTACTCTACAATTGCGAATCCAACTTGTGAAACAAAAATCTTAACCGAAGCTATAAGTTCGTTGCCAAATTCTTGTAATACAAAGTTGTTACATGGCTCAATCGATGTATTCTTTAAGTTAAATAATAATAAGTGGTTGTTTGTACAGTCAGAACCCGGAAAGGGTCATATTACGTGTGAAGATGATCCTAGTAATTATGATGAGATCTTTTTCGGTACAGGCATGTTGGCCTTGCCAAAATATTGTGTAACCTTCTTTAAAACTTTAAAGTTTACGCCTAGCGACCATGTTACGTCTAATGTTACTAATCGTATATCTAATTTTAATATTATAGAAGATGATTGCTGTGACAATCAGAGAATAAATAAAACGATATTACATCTCCCTTTTGTTAAGTTATCTAATGTTAATGATTTCAATTCTTTATTACAAGCAAGTGTGCATTTGAACGAATTCGAAAGGGAATTGAATAAGATTGAACAGCCATCTCATTTACAAAAGTATGGCACTCATTATCTTTCGTTAACGTATATTGTCTCTATCATTGTTTTAACTTATATCTTGTATAGATCGAGGAAGTTACTATGCTCTTGTAAACCACAATATTGTATCCAGGTATTTAATCAATGTAACACCAAAAAGAAACAAACAGTTCACACTGTTCAGTCAGTAAATAATTGTTTTTCCGAATCCTCTGACGAGGATGTCCAAGGTTCAAGCAAATCCTTGCCTACTCCACCAAGACGTAATGTTATGACGTAGTTTTCCAATGTCCTTAATAACTGTATTCCCTATTCTTAAACATAGTTAATGTCTCGTTTAGATAACTATAATTGTATTAGTAGTTATAACTATGTCTTACATTTAATTCTAGTTTAAATCTTAATTAAATAACTGTAGCTACATGTATGCTGTTTTCATAGTTCTTTAATCCTAGTTTGTAACCAAAACGAAGTTCAAGTTTCCACTTTAGATTTCTCATCACTTTTAACCGTAATGATCAATCTTATCGGGGGGGTTGTTATAATTTATCATACACCCCTAAACATATAAAATATAATCGCTGACGCCGTATAGGTGTCATGATACGTTTCCACGTTCCAACGTTTCCTTTTTATTTTAGTCATACTTTGAACTTCGCAGCGGACACTTTAATAATAATTCTGTTCATATTCATTTTACGAATAAATTTACCTTCCAGCAAACAAAATAGTTTTTTTTAAAAAGGTACTTTGAGCTCGCCCTGTAACAGTTCCATACCCAAAGGGTAAAACGGGACATAGTAATAGACTAAGACTCCGCTGTCCGTCCGTCCGTCTGTCACCAGGCTGTTTCTCATGAACAATGAAAACAACCGTGATAGTTAGACAGTTGAAATTTTCACAGATGATGTAGTTATATTGCCGCTATAACAAAAAACAGAACAAAATAAATATTTAAGGGGGCTCCCATACAACAAAAGTGATTTTTTTGGCCGTTTTAATAGATAATGATACGGAACCCTTGAGGAGCTCGTGGGTAAATAATTACAGCCGCATAGACCGATCTTCCGGATTAAGCCACGCTTGCCGAGGTTGGTATGTGGATGGGTGACCATTTACCATAGCGAGTTTCCTCCGTGCCTCGGAAAGCACGTAAAGCCGTTGGTCCCGGCTGTCATTTGTAGATCTTTGACAGTCGTTACTGTTGGTCAGAAGCCAGAAAGTCTGACAACCAGTCTTACCAAGAGTATCGTATTACCCAGTTACTGGGTTGTGGAGGTCTGATAGGCAGTCGCTCCATGTAAAATACTGATATTCAGCTGCATCCGGTTCGACTGGAAGCCGACCCCAACATAGTTGGGAAAAGGCTAGACAGATGATGATGATGATACGGAACCCTTCGTGCGCGAGTCCGACTCGCACTTGGCCGGTTTTTTTTTTTAATAAATCAGCTTTTCACGTGATATTTAAACGACACTTACAAACTGCTCTCAATTAAGAGCTATTTATTTATTTGAGCCTAAGACACCACGTTGAGTAAGCGGAAAAGTGACTTTTCTATTCACCTCAGATTCTTGTTGCAAATCTGTTGGTGATTCCGTGATAATAGTAGATTTTTTATAAACCGCATATTAGGTATGTATACGTATACAAGTCGATGATACTGATTGTGCGACTTAATACTCACTTCTAACGACACCCCTGGGAAAAAGTTGCCAATGACATAGTTAGCCAAAGAGTTAGGTAGTAGGGAGGTAGTAGTTAGGGTAGAAAACTATTATGTGTTTATAGGCCTCCATCGTCAAGTACCTCCCAATTTTTACTAACAATGGAAGATGCTCTTCGTAAAATAAAAATAAACAAGAAATTATTAGTATGTGGAGATTTTAATGTCGACATTCTACTAGACACGACTGATAAACATAACTTCTTATCCTTATTTAAATCATTTAACTTGAAGTGTATGTTCGCTGAGCCGACTAGAGTGACACCTACTTCAGCCACCTGTATTGATAATGTTGTAACAAACTTTAAAATACTAGACAAGTGCCTCATTAGTGGAATCCGTTCTGACCATAAATGTCAGTTAGTGAAATTGAATGGCCATGCAATCAAAAATAAAAAAATAATTAAATGTAGGCCTCTAACAATTAAATGTCTAGAAGAGTTTAGTAAAAATTTAGAATATGAATTAAATACAATCAAATCATATCCGGACAACCCCAATGAAATGTATGTCACATTATTTAACGCCATAAGTAATGAATTTCAAAAGGCGTGTAAAATAAAAAATGTTACTATAACAAATAAAATTAGATTTAGTACCTGGGCAACAAAGGGTATAAGACGAAGTAGGAATGTATTATACGAATTATATGATAAAAAATCGTATACACCCAATGTAGACTTTCATAATTATGTTAGGAATTACTCTAAACTTTTCAAAAAAGTTTGTATACAGGCAAAAGCTACTTACATTAGTGATCAAATAAAGAAATCGGATAATAAAATAAAAGCCACGTGGAAAATAGTAAATACTGAAACTGGCAATCGTGGGTTTAGTGACAACACTATTAGTTTAAAAATTAATGATGAACTGGTTTCAGACAGGACTGTAGTCGCTAATTTCTTCGATAATTTCTTTACTAATATTCCTTTAGAGACTACAAAATATCTTCCATCGTCACCAGTAGCAGCAGAACATTTTTTGAAAGAAAATGTTGATTTACGAGTACCTAACTTCAAGTTCGAATTTGTAACCCACACTGACATATTAAAAACTTTTAAAACTATTACAATAAAAAAAACAGAAGACCTTTGGGGTTTGTCAACGAAAGCCGTGGCGGCAATAATTACTAAGATCGCCCCTATGCTGGCAGAGATCTTTAACTCTTGTATTATTGACGGCATATTTCCCGATCTCATGAAAACCAGTAAAATCATACCCATTTTCAAAGCAGGTTGCCCAAATAACGCGTCTAACTACAGACCGATATCCATACTACCAGCCTTAAGCAAAATTTTTGAAAAGCTAATTTTAAATCAAATGCTTACACATTTTAACACACATAGAATATTACACGACAAACAGTTTGGCTTCACAAGAGGACGATCTACAGAGGATGCTGGATCCACTCTAATTAAAACCATATTAGGGGCCTGGGAGGGGGAACAGGATGCTCTGGGTGTGTTCTGTGACCTTTCTAAGGCATTTGACTGTGTGGATCACCGCACACTTACCCTGAAACTGCAGTACTACGGAATCCGAGGTAGATCCATCGATCTTGTGACTTCCTATTTGTCAAATCGGGAACAAAGGGTGGCTGTTGATAATGTCATCTCTACAGGCTCGCGAGTCAGAATTGGAGTACCCCAAGGATCAATTCTTGGCCCATTCTTGTTTCTAGTATATATTAATGATCTTCCATTTATGATGAAAGACAATAATCTGTCAAATATAGTTCTTTTCGCTGATGATACATCATTAATATTTAAAGTAAATAGAAAGGACAGGGATCTTATAGAACCTAATAACACACTAAATTCAATCTCGAATTGGTTTTCTGCCAACAATCTTCTTTTAAATGCTAAGAAAACCAAATGCATTAAATTTTCATTACCAAATGTAGCTCCTATTAACGCAAATGTAAGTCTGGGCGGGAAAAGGTTAGATCTTGTTCCCTCAACAGTCTTTTTAGGGATTACAATAGACCCTAAACTACAATGGAGGCCTCATATAGAGGCTACTGCGGGTAAACTCAGTTCTGCCGCTTTTGCTGTTAGGAGAATAAGACAGCTTACTGATGTGACTACGGCTAGGATGGTGTATTTTGCGTACTTTCACAGTATTATGTCTTACGGCATTTTACTGTGGGGGTCAGCTGCTGATGTCGAGACACTTTTCATATTGCAAAAAAGAGCAGTCCGAGCTATTTATAACTTAAGCTCTCGAGAGTCTCTTCGTGAACGATTTAAGGAGATCAATATACTTACTTTACCATCTTTGTACATTTACCAAAATATCCTGTACGTCCGTAAAAACATAGCGAGTTACAGTAAGAAAAGTGATACACACAGCTTGAATACTCGAAATAAGCATAAACTTGTAGTTCCTGGTTTTAGACTTTGCAAGACTAGTAAGTCTTTTTTGGGGAATAGTATTAGGTTCTATAATAAAATTCCATCTTGTATTACTGAATTGCCTTACATGAGATTCAAGTCTTTGGTAAAGCGTGTCTTAATGTCAAGAGCATATTACAATATAAACCAGTACATTGAAGATAAAAATGTCTGGAATACGATTCCCAACTGCACACTGCGACCCACTGGCACTCCTTAATTGTCTGTTTAATCCTTCATGCGTTGGTCCTTAAATTTTTAACATTTAACTGTAGGTATCTTTTTTTTTACCTACTCATTATATATTGTATTATAATTTTATATATCTTTTATTCTTTGAGTCTGATATAGGTAGTATCAGTTTTCTTTTTAGTAATGCCCATGGCATCAAGCTATTAATTAATAATTACAAAATGTAAAATGTGAGTATCATGTAGCCATTATTGTCATGCTTAGTATGTTTTTTTTTGTGTATTCCTACATAAACCTGACTGTTGTCTGGCAGTTGAGGCTGTCATGCTCACTAAAATGTCTTGCTGACGGTGGCGTTGTGTATTGGGTTGTTAAGTTCCCTACAATATGGTTGAGTTAAGCGATGCTGATGCGCTCGTCATGCTCGTGAACGGGTGCTGTCTGTCGGGACTGGTCAGCTCTTACATGCTATGACAACATTAAGGCAATTTCTCATTGTTATTCTTGTACTACTGACATTGACCTACATTATTCTCACATTAACTGTAGTAATAATAATGTATTGGAATATATAGAGTCTATGTAGATTGAGTGTAGGTATATAATTGTATGTTTATATTATGTTGAATTATCTATATTTAGATACTTTTACTTTTGTTTTCAATTCATCCAGAATTGTTCTAGGTAAATATTTTGTTTACCATCATCAACTTGCATAATTTAATCAATGTAATTAATATTTTACTTTTTTGTGTATAGACTCATTTAATTATTCACTTGACAGACTGAACTGTGTTGCTGGGGAGTTTGTTGCGCCGTTTCTTCTTCACAGCATAAACACTAGGAAGCGGTGAAGGGTGGGAGCTTTGGGGGTGCAGTCAATTGTAACTACCAAAATGTGACGTTCAAAAAGAACTAAGTAATACTAGTCTACTTTGAATAAACGAGTTTTGAGTTTGAGTTTGAGTTTGAAATATACTTTTTGGCACACCAAGAAAGAAATAAAGAAAATAAAGTCATACAAGAATCAAACCGTAAGAACGATTACGCATTGCATCAGATCCGAATCCGTGAAAATTCGTTCCGAAGTAGTCTTATAACTATTTGTATTGTAGTTTAAGCACTAGATCCAACTTCCGTCATCCGATTTCTCTCCGTCATCCGCGAGTCTCCAATTCGGAAGAAATATTGACGGACCGAAGTAGCCGTAGTACTGTTTGCATGAACGTTTTCGCATCATCTCGGATTCAAATCGGACGTACGCCAAAGATGGTCTCTGAATTGCTTGGATTTGTATCAGAGATCGGATTAGTGCGTAAGCAATATCCGAATTTGGTCAGAGATTTTTAGACTCTAGATCCATATTTTCATGAATTCGGATCAGATGCAGTGCGAAAAGCAATATCCGAATTCGGTCCGAGTTTTTTATATCCTTGTTTTTACGGATCTGGATCGGATGCATTGCGTAACTGTTCTAAGTGCAATTTGAGGTTTTATCGCTGAAAGGCGCAATTCATATGCTGGGGTTACATTAGCGGGCTACTGTGAATATTCCTGTTAATGCGATGAGTGTGGCCGGGTAGATTATTGTAACGCATAGTATTTGGACGAAGACGATGTACTATCGGGGCACTGTCGGTAAACTGGCGCATCAAAGGGATTTGTGGCGACAATATTCGCTTGAGTGGCTACACCTACGTCACTTCAGTGTCATCCAGACTTTGTAGCGGGACGGCCGTGCTTGTGTGTGAATCTTCGCCCGCCTAATGTAGCCCCAGAATTACAGAAAGGACAAGATATCCCAGGCTAACATGCACAGCGTGAGATAAGTTTGTCCATGCATTATCTCGTGCCAATTGTGAAAATCTATGGCTCATTTTCTCGTCTGGGCGGGCACAAGATAATGCATCGACAGAATTATTTAGCTCTGCACATGTCAGCCCGGCTGGACAACGGACATGGACGTAACGTGTAGCTATCGTTTGTATACTTGTTGTATCTTTCATGATATTCCTTACAAATAGTAGGTACTACGGGTCTGACAACAGGTCATGTCATGTCCATCCCACATCCCCAATGTGCAAAATACGCGTTGGATTGTATTGATAATAAAACAGGTATCTAAGTAGTCAGATGTAATAACGACCCCCAAGTATATAATTTTGAAACACAAGTCAAGCCTCACTAATTATCTTTAACTACACAAATAGAATCAATACTAGGGCGAGAAATAATAGATTCATCGGTAAACAAAACATCAACCTTCAGAACGAAACAACTCGTTAGCCGTAACCCTCATTATACAACCATATATTACAAACGTCACGTCTCATGTCTGTATTCCCAGAAGGGTAAAACAGAGGTGTACCTTAGTACATCAACGGTTTGCTTTGTCTTCTCGGAAAGTTACAATGGTGTACCTTTGTACATCCGCAGTTTTTAGCGACGGTATATCCTCGTTTGCCTATACAAGTTTCAGACGATTTAGGCAGCGTTTTACAAAGAACACTCTCTTTTTGTGCCCGATGCAAAAGCGTTACATACAGCCGAATACTCTTTGCATTAAAGCTGTGCTTATTGGAATATGGTTGGTAAAGTACGGTTTAACACATTCGAGTCCACCACACTTTTCATAGAGCTCATATGCCACCCAGCTGTACATATTGCTAGTGTATCTTCCAGGAGGGTCCACGGCATTACGTTTGCGCTAAGAGTGAACCCTCGAGTAGGACTCCTGGCATTAGGTTAAAAACCGTAAAAATATTCCACTACGTGTTAGCTTCTTTCATGACGGTGCATTTTCCAAGAACAACCTACATTAGAATGAACCCTACACCCTACACGAGGGCACCCGGCATGGCTAATGCGACTACAGGGTGCCCTCCTGGAGGGCTCCCGGCACTGAACGTGTTAAGGTTCCATGCTTTATGGAGCGATGCTATTGCCAATATTGCCATTACCTGGACCTCATTTTAGACCCCGGGCTGCTCTTAGAACTTTGGTAAAAGTAAAACCAAATACCACGACCATAGAAAACTTTAATATAAAACTTCCTCACCGCACGCTGGGAATATACGCGTGTTGTAATGTAACAAAACCTAGCACGCTTGGCGCATCTATACGGTTCGTCTAGCTAACTGTCCGCCTGGCTAGCTACCACCCTCACATTAAAGTCCGGCGCCAAGCAGTTTACTGTTTTCCGTCGTGTGTATATGAGAGCCAGAGGGGTGTAGAGGAATCCCTGTATATCTCTGTTACTTGGATTCGTGTGCTCCATCTTAGACCCAATTCTGCGTTTACCACCAGGGGCGACTAGGGTCAAATGTGACAGAGACAAATTAGAAAAAATAAAATACTTCAGTACTCATTCTCGCGACCTTTTTTCACACACAGTATTATTTTTATAATGTTGTGCATTTATATAACGCTACCTTAGTATGATAATAGTAATATAGCCCACAAACATTTGCGTCATGCACGTACATTTTTAAATTATATTGACACAGGAATCACGTAAAACGCGACATCCCGGATTAAAACCAACCCCGTGTCGCGGGCTCGCTGCCGCTTACAAAACCCCCGTTTCCTTTGTTGTGCAAAGAAGGGTGAAAAAAAAAAAACGTTCTACAACTTGTAAGAGAAAATCAAGCGAATTGTTGCTTGAATTATCCAACGGGAATTATAAGCACAAAAAAATATTGCTAGACTACATTTTTTTTTCTAATGGACTTCTTTTACGTCGTCCTTGCAAACCATTTCTACGTAACTGGGCAGTTATTGGCGAGACCTGAAGGGTTTCTAGCCAATGGGGGGTGAAGTAAAATACTTAAGCTTTCTTTTTTTGTGGGAAAATCCTCATGGATGCCCTTCACCCAGGGAAGGCGACTGGTTATTTATGGACTCTAACCGGCTAAAATCCACGGAGTTCCTTCTCCTGACCCTGGGCTGGGATAGCGGGATTCGCAGCTGCATGCTCCGCAACCCCGGCAGGCCTCGGTCCGCCAGCCCCTGGCGGACCTCTCCTACTACGTCCTCCGGAGAGGCGCGCACGGAACATTGCGCGCCGCCTTCTTGGACCTGTTACTGGCCGGCGACGGGTCCCTTAGCTAACTACTAATCTTATACTGACATCATGACTAGCAACAACAGCACTAAGTGGGACTCGGCTTAGGGTGTTGCTGGCGGGAGATTGGGAGGGAGACAGCCTGATGAAGGCTGGATTATCAATGTGACTGCGGGATTGAAGAAACGACAGGCTCTAAAATAGGAGAGTTCGAGGGATCGTGAACGGCGCTGGGAAGTCGCGACGTTTCTCGCCGGCGAGGACGGTAAGCTCGACAACAACGGACGCTGTGTAGTGTGCTGGTCGATTTACTTACCTCCTGGAGGAGGGTTATATCGTCTTCGGGCTCTAAGACTGTGTGCCTAGGATGGCGTACTGCACTGAAAAGAGAGGGACTGTAGTCGGCCACTGCGGTTAGTAGAGGCTTCGGGTGGAGCAAGGCAGGGTCGAAGTAACGCTTGGAAATGCGTTTGAGATGTTGCCTGATGGTTGGCATTTTTAGATCAAAATGGATTTGAACGCCGTTGGCGACCCTAAAAGGTGGGAAAAAAAGTACTACACAAGCATAATCAGCCCATTAATGTCCCATTGCTAGGCTAGGGTCTGTTTTCAGAATGAGAAGAATATAGGCGTTAGTCCACCACGCTGGTCCGGGTTGACAGACTACACACACTTCCGAGAACATTTATTTTATATTATTTTTATGTGACCGTTTCTTGTGGCAGATTTCGTCACGATGCTTTCCTTTACCATCAACACAAGTTCAGACTCTGTTCCGTATATACATTCGAAAAGTCAGCGGTGCGGCCCGGATTTTAACTCAGACACTCTTGCATGAAAGGCAGGCATTCAAAGTAGGCTATCACTACTCCCCGTAAAAGAAGAGAAAGAAAAGATACTGAATCTAACATAAATAGTATGTAGTAGTATGAGATCATTACCCTGGCTTAACTATACCCACTTAAATCTGCTAAGACGCTCACATTCACACTTATTATATTTGGACCGAGTTATGCCGCAATCTCAATGCAATAAACATTCAGCTTGGCGGCACGTGCCAACGACGACTAGCTTTTCTGCCTCTACGATGGATGTAGAGCAGATAAATGAGCCATAACACGAGACTATAGAGAGAAATATTCATAAATAAACCGTAATCGTCTGTAGTGGACTGGACATACTTCTTAGAGACTTTTTCCTTGCCTTTTTTTCCAAGTATGTTGGGGTCGGTTTCCAGTTTAACCAGATGCGGATGAATATTACTTTACACGGAGCGACTCCCATCAGACCCATGCTACCCAGTAACTGGGCAATACCGACATCCCAAGGTTAGACCAGTTACTGTTGTCAAACTTTTCGGGCTTCTGTCTACTCTTCTGGGTCCTGTTTTTTTTGGTGGTGGACTCCCACCACGTAAAGAAAAAGCTATTTTGGAATCTGCAAAGTCAAAAAAAATAGACACTGATAGTGTGACGGTGGTAGTGGTGGCGACTAGCGAGGTGCGCCTATAAAACGGCCGGCACGCTGCACTTAGTCCTCTCATGCGCCTCAGCAGCCGCCTAGTTAAGTACTACCTACTACACCTGAAGACCCTGGACTCCTCGTATCGTATTGTCTAAGAACCACGCCCTGTAAACTAGTCTAATTTTGAAACTATTATAAAATATATTATTGTATGGTTAAAAGTGTTTTCCTTAATATGCTTATGTAAGTACACTCTTGCTAAACTGCTTCTTGCTAGATTCTGATTTTATGTGCATATGCTCGTTAAGGGTTGACTCTTCAAGCTACTATTAACCCGCTAAGCGTGACAATAGAAGTGTGAACATTTTATTTTTTACTTTCTGCCACATCCACTTCTTTCGAAAAAATTGCAACAAAACCTCCTCTCGGTAAGTTCCTTTCAGCTCCCGGTTTACATTGTAAGTATCGTATTAAGCCTAGTACCGGTTTCCAGGAATCAAACGAAGGATAGTACTAATAAACGAACGAGGTAATATAATGTAATAATACCAAGTGCAATATTTTCGGAACTATGATAGGCTACCTACATATTCTCTCAATTAACGGATTATTTGAAGCCGTTTCCAGTAAAACAATCTTCTAAACTGTGTACATAATATTAGAGGCGTCTATTCTATGTGCAAGCCTTAGTGGTAACACGGGCGAGACGTGACGAATTATGTGGGGTCCACTCAACACTCAACACAATATGCAACAAATGTGCAATATATTCCTCACGTGAGAACATTGCAACTACTACAGGCGGTACAGCAACGTGTTTGCGGTGCAACGAGACCGTCGGGCACAAACGGCTAACTTTTGTGATTGATTAAATTTTACTAGCTTACCTTGTGACTATTATAGCTTAATTTAGAACTATGCTTGTGACACAAATTTAATGCTTATGTATACGGAAATTGGGGGTTCTTGGCTAATTAACAACTGCGCAGATCATAATTATGATTTGCAAGGTTAAGCTGCACTTGCCGCGGTCTGTAAATGGATGGGTGACCATTCGTCACACATCGAGACCTCTCTGTGCCTTGGACAACACGTTAAACCTACGGTCACGGGTGGTACCCATCAAGATTTTCCCATGAAAAGACCCATCAAGATTTTCCCATAAAAAGGGCAGCAACATCTAGCAGAGGAATGCATCTTGACGTTATCCCTAACGGCCGAAATTAATAATCGATCCCGTCGTTTTTGTCAGTAATCCAAGATTTCAATTCAGTTATGTTAAAAACCAACATCAAGCCATACATTTTTGATTGGTGTTGATTATTAATATTTGGTTCATCGCCTGTTTTATTTATTAATAAAAACTGTTGAACAACTAACAGACACAAAGCTAACATGCACAAACAAACACCCAAACCGGAATCAACAATCAGTAGTCCATACAAATATTTTCTCCATGCGGGAATCAAACACGCGTTCCATAGAAGCAATAATAGCGCGCAGAAGTCAATTGCTCAGCTGTTGCGTCCAGAAGTAGGAAAAGGGTAGCCAATTCTTTGGCGAGAACTACACGAAATAGCTTTCTCTACTGACAATTAGAATAATTTAGACCTCTCTGTAACTTAAACCCCACGTGCCCTGTTACAGAAATTATGCACGGTTCCGCTTTGAAGGACCATGCAACTCGTGCATACAAACTTAATATTCATTAAGCTGCACAAGCTGCATTCAGAACAAATTAATACGCAGGTGTTGTGGGCACTATTTGAGTTGCTGGAAGCCAAATTTCGTTAAGGTGTCCCGTGTGGGGACGTGATAGAATATAAAACGCCCTCACCGCGCGCTGGGGGTCTATTCCATGTTGTAAGATTGAACAAAAACCAGCACGCTTGGTGGCAGGATCTGTACGGTCCGCCTGGCTAGCTACCACTACCACATTAAAGTCAAGCAGTTTACTGTGTTCCGTCGTGTGTATGTGAGAGCCAGAGGGGTATAGGGGAATCCTTCTATACAGGGCGTAAACGAATTCGTGTAATTCTTAAAACCACATGATCTACTATTGGTGTAGATTGGCACAGCACGGGATTTAGATTAATTAAAAATAAAATTCTTTTTTTTCATGCCTCTTTGTTATCGATCGTGTCTAAACCACTTAAGTATCAAGGATTCAATAAAAACATAAGATTTTTTTTTGCAAAAAAGAAAAAATATTTCTCTGAACATTTCGATGCCACGCATATGAATGAAATGAATGAAAGCACGGCGACACGGCTGGCGGGTGCGACTAACGCAATATTGCTCTTTGCTGTCCGATAACTCAAGGCTCTAAAATGACTCAGAAATAGAAATAGCAAACATTTTTTTGTATATTTTTTTTTTGTTTTTAAAAATTCCCATTTATGGTTAATCTGCATCACCAGTAAGTAGATCACGTGGTTTGAAGGAATTACACGAATTCGTTTACACACTGTATATCAGTTACTTGGATTCGTTCGCTCCATCTTAGGGTGCTTTTCCACCAGAGATGTGCTATGCAACGTTGCTATGGATGCGTTTAATATCCACCAATCATATTCATTGGTCCACATAGCATAACACTGGTGGAAACTGATTCAACTAAGCTACATTTTTTGTATGGAAGGATGCGGTCTGTGGATGCGTGCTGTGGATACGTGCCATGGATGGTTGCGAGTGGTGTAGCTATGTGCAGATGCCTTCCCTATTGTCGATAGGTCGCATAGCTTGAGCTGCGCATCTTCCTCGCACAGCTACTTTGCGACGGCGCATTTTCATAGCACATTTTACTCGCTCCGCTGCATAGCTCAGCATCAGTGGAAACGGTCACATAGTTTCGTAGCTTATCTTTTACATTCTCGTAACGTAGCTGCATAGCACATCTCTGGTGGAAAGGGCATCCTTGGACCCTGTCTGCGTTTACCCTCAAGTGCAACTAGGGTCAAAAGCGACCAAGTAAAATAATAAAAAAAAGGTGTTCTGATATGAACGTAATTGTAATAATTTATGTCTGTCAGATTATTGTGGTCATATACAATGTGTCCGGTCATGGACTAGCGATATTCTAGGTATTTGGCAGCCATTTTGCATTTTTGTTGAGATATTCTCTACCTTAAAATAATTTTATATCTAGAGGTAGAGGCTATCGGTGCAAGAGTGGTGTAACCCTAAACATGCACTTAGGAGATTATGAGCAATAAAAAAAATGCCAAAAACACCAAAACTGCAACCAGCACAAATTGTGGGTGACACCACTTTTGCTCTGATAGCCTATATTATGAACATGTGAACCCATTGTATCGTAATGTAAACGATAGAAAATATTGTTGCCCTCCGAATAAACTTATTTTTATCTCAATAGGACCAAAACTTTGAGAGACATGACTTTTTTAGTACAAACGGACAGAATATCTCAAAAAAAATGGAAGTGGATTGGACCCTTGTGTATAGTGTATTTGTGTACTAGAATAGTTGTTATATAAGTACCTAGAATATCGCTAGTCCATGACCGGACACTGTATATATGATGACAATTTTTACGGTCAAATCAACGTAAGAGTCGACTACTAACCTATGTTACAAACTACCATTGCTCCGAATTGATAATATCGCGCGCAAACTATCGAGGTAGAAAATGCCATATTCACCACCCGTTGGCACAAGGATTTATGTTACCAGTTGTTAGTTATGAACTCTGTTTATGTAGAAAAATAAAACGGACTTTGTAACTTATACAACAAAATACAGCTTAATACAAGTCTAATAACGGAACTAATATTAAGGTTCCGTCTAAAAACAGTGTCAACAATTCATAAGTAAAGTTCGCCGTTCCAGGCACACACTTTTAGAACCCGATGACGAAATTACCTTCCTCCAGGAGGCGAGTAAATCGACCAGCACAATACACAACGTCCGCCGCCGCCCGGCATTCCGTCCTCGCCGGACGAGGCCCGTCGCGACGTCCCACCGCCGCCGGTCGCGATCCACCGAGCTCTCCCGTCGTAGAGCCGGTCGTCTCTTCAGACTCCGCAGTCACACCGATAATTCAGCCCTCATCAAGCTGTCTCCCTCCCTAAGCCCCCGCCAGCAACGCCCTAAGCCGAAGTCCGAGTCACACTAGGGGTCGCCCTTAGTGCTGTTGTTGCAGGTAGTCATGATGTTAGCGTAGTACAAGTAGTTAGCTTAGGTTAAGTATTTTACTCCCCCCCCCCCCCCCCATTGGCTGGAGCCCCTTCAGGTCTCGCCAATAACTGCCCGGTTACGTAGAAATGGTCCCCTAGGACAAGCTACAAAAGCCCAATAGAAAAAAAAAAACAGTCTCAATTGGACACTACTACTACGCCCGTCTGTCCGTCCGTTCATCGGTCCCTCCGTCAGTCTGCCTGTCACAAGGCTGTATCTTTTTAACCGTAATAGATAGCCGGTTGTTTTTTTACAGAACTTGGGTTACTGTGGTCACTATCATAGTAAAAATAATAAAAAAAAACAAACTCAAAGGGTACTCGATGAAGCAAATATAAAAAAAAACACCTTTTTTCTTCTTGTTTTATCTTGAAAACAGTAATACAAGCGTGAAACTTGTATTACTTTTGTGCATACTTTATAGTTAAACAACAAATACTAAAAAGAAGGAAAACTAGTGGTGGTACGGAACCTATAGTGCGCGAGTCCGATATTTAAAATGAATAAAGTTCTACCAGAGTGGTTATTTTTAAATAAATAAAAAATAATAAATATTAGCCTGTAACTGTCCCACTGCTTGGCAAAGGCCTCTTCTCATACAGAGAAGGAACGAGCATTGATCGCCACGCTTGCTCACTGCGGGTTGGCGATTTCAGACCATAAGTCCAGGTTTCCTCACGATGTTTTCCTTCACCTTATGTCAGTGGCGTCTTAGATTAACTAAGAAAGTACATATGAAATTGAAAAAATCTCATTGGTACTTGCCTGGATTTGAACCAGCAACCCGGTGCTTAACAAGCGGGGCTGTAACCTCCGGGCCACCACGACACTTTTATGTTATTTTTAAAGTTTAAATTTTATAATGTACTACCTTTTGCCCGCGGCTTCGCTCGCGTTAATCTCAACCGCCCAAATATACCGAAAACGGTACGGCCGCCATTGCTTATCTATTTTGTCTATAATTACAGTACTACACAGGTTAATTAAGCTCAAAACAACTCTTAACAGATTGCCAAAGTTTCTATAATAATATAATTCAATTGTGATTCGAAAGGCACGTGGCGCCATCTATGAACGTTATTGTTGTTTTCCTCGAGATCAATACATTTTTTCTGGATTAAAAGTACCCTATGTCCGTTTCTGTACACCTGACAACGTATATGCAAAATTTCAGGATGATCGGTTCAGTGGTTTAGGCGTGAAAAGGTAACAAACAAACAAACTTACAATAGCATTTACAATATTAAAAAAAGTTAGGATTAGGAAGTTAGGATGACTAGGGTGACCTATTTTTCGTACTTTTTTGCGCAGACCGATATGAGACGAGATAATGGTACGATCGATACGTTTTGATAGTTATTTCATATGACTGTAAAACTTTAGTATGTGACTCGATGTGTTAAACGCCCCTTTTGGCTTTTCTCACAAACACTACTTATAACGAAATAAAATAAAAATTTCATTATTTGCCATAAATTATCCACGAAGAAATTGAAATATTTTAGAACGATCTCACGAATCTCCTTTATGGCTAAATTTCATTCATAATATCGAAATCTTTCATGATAAATCCGTTGCACCTGCCACGGCTAGAAAAGTGCAGTATTAAAAGGTTTTATAAGTATTATTTGAAAACCTCTCCGGTGACTGTCGGACCAACGTCGATGTGAGCTCCGGTTCTTGTCTAAAGCTGTGTGTACATATTGCTACGTACGTATGATTTCTAAGAATTCTTTGCCTTCTTGAGCCATTTTTCGATGTACGGCAAGTGAAATTCCGGGAAAAGTAGTAGTGACTCAATCAGGTATGTAGATCTGATAAATTCTATTCATTTATTGTTTGTCACAGGAATACTTGAGTTTGTTATACTTATTACTAAAACTGTACCGTGTGGTGCCGGATGTAAATAATAGAACTACCCCATCTCTTCCCGCGGGTGTCGTAAAAAGCGACTAAGCGATTTACTAGAGGATGGGCAGCAGCATTCTCGGAGTACTTTAACAACCATACGGCGATCGTCAACCCTCCTGCCAAGCGTGGCGATTAAGGTACACCTCCGAAACGGGCTGCAAACTGCAGACTGCAACCACAGATCGCAAGTCGCCATCGGAATATCGCCTTTAAGATGTGCACTTTCATTCATTCTCTTCATTTTTAAAAAACGTTGCCCCACACTAAGATTTATCTTGTATCGTGGGTGCGTTTACAGACACAAATCTCACAAATAAACGCCCAGACCCGGAACAACCATCTGTAGGCCATACAAATTTTTGTTCCGTGTGGGAATCGAACCCACGATCCGTAGCGCAGAAGCCAATCGCTTAGCCACTGCACCAAACGTGTCGTCGTTAAAGGTGCTATTCCGACAGCGACTGCAAAACTGCAACCGCAGACCGCAGCCGCAGATCGCACCGCAAGCGATACTACTTTTGCAGTTTGCGGTCTGCAGCCCGTCTCGGACTTGTACCTTTATGGTAAACCCCCCTTTTTGGGGGAGGCCTATGTCCAGCAGTGGACTTCTTTCAGCTAAATGGTGATGATGATTACAAAAAAACACCCTTTCATTATCGTTGGCAAACAAGCTGACGGCCCACCTGATGGTAAGTGGTTACCGCCGCCTGTATACACCTACAACATCAAGAAGATTGCTGATGCGTTGCCAAGTTGCCAAGATTAGAGACAAAGTTGGAAAGTCCCACGTACCTGTCATTTCACCGACATCTACAGAGTGTAAACGAATTCGTGTAATTCCTTCAAACCGCGTGACCGTTAAAAAAATTCAACGTAAAATCTTAGTTTTCTATTTTTGAGTCATTTTAGAGCCCCGAGTTAACTTACTGCAAAGAGCGATATCGCGTTAGTCGTGCCCGCCAGCCGTGTCGCCGCCGTGCTTTCATTCATTTATGCGTGGCATTGAAATGTTCAACCTAAATAAATATATTTTTTGCAAAAAATCCTTATTAGGTGGGTTAGATACGATCACTTACCCCAATCTACACCAGTAGTAGATCATTTTTGGTTTAAAGGAATTACACGAATTCGTTTACAACCTGTATACCCTTCAAGCCGGGTTACAGCAATGCTGCTTAGTGGCAGAAATAGATATGGAGGTAGTACTTCTTCGGACGTAGTCTTTCACAAGGAGCTCTACTAGTCTTAAAAATTTCCAATCTTGCCTTTTTAAAGAAAGTGTCAAAATTTCAAAATTCAATTGAAATTTTCCTTTGCAAAATGCTTTTTTATTTTTAGTTTTTTACAACAATATTCTTCACCCCTACTTTAGTTAAGAATTCAGAAAATGAAGCTGTTAATCCCTGACTTAAAATGTAAACATAGCTGAGGATAGATAGACTTTAGCGCATTTTTTATGAAATCTTTAAACAGCAATTTCTTTGAAATCATCGACTTTTGGGGAAAGTTGTAGAAGAAAAGTTATTTATTATTATGGGTACTTTAGCACCCGTTCGGATTAGTAACCCCTTTCCGACTAACCTTGCATACAACATGTATATTAAGTTAGTTTATCCTAACTTCCTAACTTAATATTATAAATGCGAAAGTAAGTTTGTTTGTTTGTTACCTTTTCACGCCTAAACCACTGAACCGATCATCTTGAAATTTTGCATATACGTTGTCAGGTGTACAAAAACGGACATAGGGTACCTTTCATCCCGAAAAAAAGTACTGTTCACGAGAAAACCAACAATAACGATAATAAATGGCGCCATGTGTCTTTCGAATCATGATTGAATTATATTATTATGAAAACTTAAGTAGTGTGTTAAGAGTTGATTGAAAAATTCTAAATAACCGCGTGCGAGCTGCGGGAAAAAGCTAGTTTCGTATATTTTATTCTAGGTACCTAAAGGTTCCACTTACATTTTCATCAACATATTTTCCCGTATTAAACCTCGTTCAAAGAATATACGAAAACTAGACAACCTATATTTAGGCAACAGGACAATAATCTCAGCTTGTATTTGGGTAAGAATTTCTAATATTTGTAATGTTATGTAAAAGGTCTCTAAAGAATTTGATTTTCACCAATGCCTTATGTTAGCGGCTTCTGAAATTAAGTAAATAAAGTAGACAAAAATATTTATCTACAAGATGTAAATGAATTCATGTAATTCCATAAAACCACATGATATTAATACTGGTAGAGATTAACCATGAACGGGATTGAGAAAGATTTAAAAAACAATTTTTTTTCTTGCCCAATGTTAAGTAGTCGTACCTACACCACCTAAAAAGGCGTGAATAGAAAAAATAAGTATAATTTTTTTTTTTAAATATTTGTTTCTAGTCCTGCCTTTGACCGTCATCTCGTCTGATGATAAGTGATGTGCGGTCTACGATGGAGCACGCTTGCCCAGAAGAAACCGAACATTAGAACATTTATTTATGCTACACATAACTGGGAGCGCTAAAATGACTCGGGAACCGAACAACATGTTATTTTTAACTTATTTTTTATTGTTTCTTAATAAATCCCTCCCTGTGTTACCAGTAGATCACGAGGTTGGAAGAAATTACATGAATTCGGATACAACCTGTATAGTACGCCAACGATAGCGTAGGTAGATATCGTTAATGTAGTTTGTATAAAAATAGTTATTGGAAATAATCTAATAGAAGGTCAACATATATTCTTAGAAAAACTAAATGGTTTCATGGTAACTTAATATTTTGTTTTCATATCTGTGTCTAGCAGTTCGGGTTCCGATAAAATGGGGCTATTTGAAAATCAGGGGATAACAGTAATTGGTATAGGAGATTTTTCGACAAATTTTTTGAGTATTTGCAATTTTAAATCCCTCATCATCTGCCTAGCCTTTTCTCAACTATGTTGGGGTCGGCTTCCAGTCGAACCGGATGCAGCTGAATATCAGTATTTTACATGGAGCGACTGCCTATCAGACCTCCAAAACCCAGTAACTGGGTAATACGATACTCTTGGTAAGACTGGTTGTCAGACTTTCTGGCTTCTGACCAACAGTAACGACTGTCAAAGATCTACAAATGACAGCCGGGACCAACGGCTTTACGTGCTTTCCGAGCCACGGAGGAAACTTGCTATGGTAAATGGTCACCCATCCACAGACCAACCTCGGCAAGCGTGGCTTAACCCGGAAGATCGGTCTATGCGGCTGTAATTATTTAGCCACGAGCTCCTCGTAATTGCACTGCAATTTTAAATCCCTAAATAGTATTAATTGAAGTCGCTTTTCCCGTCTGTCTCTTTTTCCGCTTACTTCTTCTGAACGTCTCAATGGGTTTTTATGTGGTTTCCATGTTAATTTAGGTAATTTCTTCCAAAAGGTTTTAAGCTACAAAACGTAGGTACCCGAGCAACTCCCGGCGAATTGCTCGTATACAATAACATTGAAATTGTAAATACATAGCACTTGTGGCCGTAATGGATTACGAAACACGTTCCTTAACTGAATTCCAATTAGCCCCGTGCTTTTCCAGTAAACCCATTTTACAGTATGTCATGCTCACTCAAATGTCCTGCTGATAGTAGCGTGTGTGTGAGCCGTTCGGTTCCCTATGAAATGATTGCACTGAGCGATGCTGATACATGCGTCCATTTCGTAATCGTCTTCAGCTGGGATTGGTTATCTCTCATTTGCCATGGCAAATGACTGATAATTACCCTTATTACCATAGCCATCATCTTACATTGTTCTCACATTTTTAACTCACAAAAACAATGTATCAAACATTTTTGTAATACTTAATTTGATGAAGACTAGTAACTATCGAGTTTATTGCCCGTTTTTCTTTGGAACGCGAATAGTAAACTTCGGATCGCGGCAGTTTCTTCTAGACAATTCAAAAGTGCATATAAAAGTTGTATTGAAATAAATGCTTTGACTTTGAATCAAAATGCTTGGAAAGAGGTATTTGTCATCGCAGAATGTAATTTTTCAATATAATTATTAACTAGAGATCGCCTGCAGCTTCGCCCGCGTTGATGTCATTTATCGCTTAGATATTTCGCAGTTTTCGGGATAAAAGTAGCCTACGTCCTTTTTCGGGTATCAGACTATCTCTGTACCAAGTTTCATCAAATTCGGTTCAGCGGTTTAGGCGTGAAAGCGTGACAGACAGACAGAGTTACTTTCGCATTTATAATGTTAGTAGGGATATTATAACAATACTGACTCGGTTCTAATCGCGTATAATATTTAAAGGGAACAATAGTTTTTTATCCCGACGACATTTCAGCCGAATTTGACCGGCCGTGGTCACGGATAGTCTCACAAATCGGGTAAATATTCTACGCGATAAGACCCGAGTCAGCGGTGCGAGCTTGGATCTTATTATCGAGTCGATTCGAGAAATTTATCTATTCTAAACGTCAAATTTGACATAAGATATAGATAAAACGACAACTGCTGTCATTTTATCTATATCTTAAGTCAAATTTGACGTTTAGAATAGATAAATTTCTCGAATCGACTCGACAACAAGATCCGTGTTCGCACTGCAGTATTGTTATAATGTATACAAATCGCGAAAGTTTAAAAACGTTTACTATCAATATTTCAAGATTAATATCTACTAACATCTCTTTAGGACAATGTAATTCTATTCTTCTTCTTCTTCCTGCCCTTATCCCATGTTACTTGGGGTCGGCGCAACACGTTTTCTTCTTCCATTCCGTCCTGTCACCCGTCATGATATCACTGACTCCCTTCTCTTTCATATCATTCTTCACACCATCCATCCATCTTTTCTTTGGCCTCCCTCTTCCTCTCCATCCATCCACATTTATATTCATAACTCTTTTCGTCACATGCGTTTCATCTCTCCTCTTCACATGCCCATACCAAGACAAACGGTTCCCTTTCAACTTAACAATGTACTTAATTCTATTACTATTTATTTTTAAACTACACAAAATAAAAGAAACACGATAAATATTTCACCTACTTACGGTGTAAGTGCAGCCTTACAATCCTATCCGACATAAAAAGCATTGTCAAAGCGTTGTCAAAGTGTCAATTTTGCATTGAATTATGTCACTTTGTTGGGAAGCGTCGAGTCACAGCGTAAGTGTGGATTCACACAGTGGCTTGACGTTCAGAAAATAGTGGGAAAAAGTTACTATCTAAGACGCATGCTACATGTTCATAATTTATCGCGTTAATATTTGGATCGTGATATTTATTGAGCATTTAAACAATCAATGCATTGATCTAAGCTCAATAGCCGGATCTACACCAAATGATCCCATTATTGATCGCCGATCCAGCGATCCGCGATCCGGAAGCGTGGAGCATGGATCATGGATCGTACTCGTCTGACGGCTTGTATTTTCTTGCGATTCTGCCGCGCCCCTCCAACACAATTGATAATAATCCATAATTGGATTCCATATCGTTTGATCACAGACCGTGTCTTTGATCGCGCGCTTTGCACACAATCGTCCACGCCACGCGCGCCAATAGACTGAGGCACCTTTGTGTTTAATCCAAAAACCGCCAACCAACGGATCGCTCGCGGCAAGATGCGTGCGATCCTGCCGCGCAGTTTGGATCACGCGAGACACGTCCACATCAAACGCTCCTGTAGAGCGCGCTCAAGCCGCACGCGAACGGAGCGCATTGGGTCGGCTGGTCTGGATCCGGCTAATAAATATCACGATACAGGATCGCGATCCAAATGTTGTGATAAATATTGAACATGTAGCATAAGCCCATCGTTCTTCTTGACATACTATATACAAGGGACATTTGAAACCATAGCAAGCTCTTGTCTGCTATTTACTTTCATTAAAAGTTACAACTTATGTTCTATAGCTCTTGGAAATACCGAAAACGAAACACCTTCCCGTACAAACTCGACAACCGAATTGTTAATTTTACATGAGAAGATTTATTTAAGGTACCTATTCTCTGACTTAAAACAAAAGCGGTTACTTTTATAGATAGAGTAGTAAATAGTTCATTTCTATAATAAACTATCATTTTATAGCCAGCCTCGTTGGTCTAGTAGTCGCAAGCGCGACTGCTGAGCGTGAGATTCGGGGTTCGACCCCAGGTCGGGCAGTGTGTTATTGGATTTTACCGTGTGGAATTTCTCAGTAGCAGCCCGGTGTCCGAATTTGTGCCCGGTTGATGGCATTAGGCTCGCCTCCTTACGTGGGACTTAAAGATAACGGAGAAATGACCATGTACAGACGCGAACTCGAAATGCTTATCACATTTCAAATTGGATTCCTTGACACACTGTGCGCAATAAGGTTCGAGATGTCATATCTTTGCAAGCGACCGAGCGACCTTATGAAAAAGTGATGTGCAAGCAATTATAGACCTTAGGGCGGTAAAAATTTCAAGTCCGCGGCCGTACATGAAGTTAAAATAAATAAATGAGGATGTACTATTATAAACCTCTGCCTAACCCTTTGTGGAACACAGCCGTGAAGTTATGCATAATTTTATTCAAGACTAACAGTACCAAGGATAAAATGTATATCAAAAACTCTCTTCTTCACCTTAGAAATATAAAAAGGTATCAGAATTCAAATCAGCCACTTCCGATAGAAGAACGCTAAATCACTTGTGAACTTATGTAACCTCAAGAGACTATACAAGTTTAAAGAAAATACATATAACATTTTAAACTGGATACTGCAATAAATCTTGTACGTACTTTCCACCAGAATGGCGGATAGTTCTATCTAGCATTCTGGTCAGGAAGGGAATGTTCTGTATTCTGCTGAACATTGCGTTACAAAACGAATAGTCATTTCACTCGACGTAGTAAATCCGAGATTGTGATTTTTTTAATTTTAATATTGAATATGCATGTAATTCAAAACTCTTTCGTTATTTAAATATACATTGTACAGGAGTCAAGAAACAAATTGCATTTTTTTTTTACATATTTTAACGCGTTACTTAATACAATTCATTATTTTGTGTTACGTTTTTTTTGTGGAACGGAACGCAATCTCGAAACGCGTCATCTTCGAAAATGCCGGAAGTGACATCAAAATCCATGTGAATAAATCTTTAAATAATATTTTATTAGCAAACTGTTTGATTTCTCACTGAGGTAAGTTAGTAAGTACGATTTCTGCTTGAATAAAGCACAAGAAATATTTTAATTTATATTATTATGATTTGTGGCTAAAAAAGATATGTAAACAACTAATTAAAATGAGATAATACACAGGATCAAGGATGGACCTAAATGAAGAGTAAAAGTTAAATAGAAAAGATCCTGACAATTTAAATACCTACTACATTTCAATGTTATATTTCTCGTTAGTAAATTAAGAACAAATCTTATCTCGAAATTCTCATTAATTGCGTCTTAGGACGACACAATTAACGAGAAGAAAAAAGGTACTTATACCTACACATTTCCTTCTATTATATCCGTCATACATTTTCTTCATAATATGACACTTGATATTTGCAAACGAGAGGTGCAAATGTAACCGATAAATTGCCGAATTCCCGTAGCTAATGCATCTGTCACCGATTGTTACTCAAGCGAACTGAATACATTTTCATACTTTATATCAGGTTGTGGTACAATGCATAAACTTAAGGTGGAGATCATTATTATATTAACCCACTAGCGACCCGCCCCGGCTTCGCACGTGTACGTTTTATAGCTTAAAACCTTCTTTAATCACTCTATCTATTAAAAGAAAACCGCATCAAAATCCGTTGCGTAGTTCTAAAGATCTAAGCATACATAGGGACAGACAGACAGCGGGAAGCGACTTTGTTTTATACTATGTAGTGAAGAATATAAACCTTTTTATGATTAGTTATAGTTAACTCACGTGCATTTTTTGGGATTGCGCGAAGACGCGGTGCGTGTTCAGCTCATGATTAAGGGCTCCGTTTGAGTCCGAAACTAGTCGGACAATACTGAAAAATGCACGTGAGTAAACCGAAATAATCATAATTTATATGCATGTGTCTCACGAAAGTTTGAAATACAAAAAAAAAAGAATATAAACCTTCTGAAATGGTGGTAAGCTGACTTGATTTCAGCGTAGTCCGTACATAGGTAGTTCGTAAGGAAACATTTCTTTCATTTTTCAACAAAATAACGTATTCTTTGTACTTAATCGAACGTTATATCCTGGTATTGCCTAGTAACTGGGTTGGAGAGGTCTGATGGCAGGCGCTCGGTTTAAAATATTGGTATTCAGCCGCATTTGATTCCACTGAAAGCGGACCCGATCAAAGTACCAACACCAAATTATTTGGGAAAAGGCTAGGCAGATGTTCTATCTAGCCTACAAGAATCGAACGTTAAATTGGCTACAAAAAGTGAACGCAAAAACCATTACACAGCTTACATACTATGAAAACAAAACAAAAAAATCGCTTTCCGTTTCTCCCTCAAGCCGCCTCCCTCCCGGGCGGGCTTCACTCCTTAAGCTTCCATAATTGGGAAGCATTCGGATCACGTATTAAAAGCCGTGTCGGTCCCAGACACAGTCCGATAAGGATTCCGTGAGTCGATTCATATTCACGAAAAGAATTCACCTCCTGAAAATTAAATATTAAAATTTGTAAACGTCTCCGATGTTTCCTGGAGTGCTTTTAATACGTTTGGAGAAAAATGTATCTCCTTTGTTGAGCGTAATGAAGCAAAAGCGATTTATTATTCACTGGGACTGCTTGAGAAGATTTAATTGAATGGGTCTCCTTATAAACTTCTAAATATAAATGTTGATTTAATTTTTCGTCTAATCGTTTATCGTTAAATCTAGGGACAAGAAAAAAAAGGTATTGTTAAGTTTATTGTTGTTTAATACGTATTAAATTTAATATTAAGGACGCTTACTGCGCGCTACCTTCGTAATAAGGGTTCGATTTTTAAGGGTTAAATAAATTAATGGTAAAAAAACCTTTTTGAAAACAAGCATTTATTTAATTGCCCTAAAAAGAAGAATATAAACTTTAACTTAAATTAAACCAAAGATAAATGATGGAATCAGGCGTTACTTTGCGGAAATCCATGACATACAAAAAATGCAAATAGAATATATAGTTTTAATTCCGCTGAACAAACGCTTTTGTTCAGCGGAACTAAAGCTAGATATTCTATTTGCATTTTTGTAAATTAAACTAATCAATTTAGTACATGTATTATATAATTTATTAAATGATATAGAAGCTTGTCACGAGATTTACCTGAGTACTAACTAGTCTTGCTTGACATACTTATTATAAGTACTTAATTCTATGAAATTATAAACGCTTGTAAAAAGAGATCAGACATTATGATGTAGTAGAATTATTTATGTTTCCATGGAAGTGCATTACTACATTTAAATGTTTGATTTGATTATCACATGCCTTAACGGTGAAGGAATACATCGCGAGGAAACCTGCACACTTGAGAGGGCTCCATAAAGTTCTCGATGGTGTGGGTGGTTCACCAACCCGCACCAGGCCAGCGT
Source organism: Amphipyra tragopoginis (assembly GCA_905220435.1). Lineage (NCBI taxonomy): Eukaryota > Metazoa > Arthropoda > Insecta > Lepidoptera > Noctuidae > Amphipyra > Amphipyra tragopoginis. The sequence continues at coordinate 18,059,788 of HG991997.1, forward strand.
GGTGGACTAAGGACTAAACTCTTCTCATTTTGAGAAGGGGCCCGTGCCCCACAGTGGGACAGTAACTGGCTGATTATGATGATATAATTTATAATTAAAGTAAGGTTATGCAAGTTTTCCGTGTAGTGTCGGACGTAAAGAATAGCACTAACCCATCTCTTCCTATGGGTGTCGTAAAGGCGACTAAGGGATTCACTAGAGGATGGGCAGCGGCGTTTTCTAAGTATTTTAACAACCATACTGCGATCGCCAACCCGCCTGCCAAGCGTGGCGATTATGGCAAACCCCCCCAACATGTCGATATGACGTTGCTTGGGGGAGGCCTATGTCCAGCAGTGGACGTATTTTGACTGAATGATGATGAATGCAAGTTTCCCCTAACTTTTTTTCTACACAAATTATTTTTTACTGAAACGTACTAATGTATAAAAAAACATTTTAATAACATAAATATTTTAAATTAAATAATAGATACACGCAAAGGATTACAGTATCGAAATATATTTTTGAAGAAAATATAAATCCGAAAATCATTGATAAAAGCTTCCAGCTAATCCCGTAAAATAAACGAAACTTCCAACCCTACACCAAAATACACCGGTGATTTTCTGGGAAATAGAGCTTTTGCTCCGTAGTAATCAAATAAAAATAAGGTAGTTTGATTGGATCAACTGGTCAGCGGCTAAGTCATGCCGACTTTCTAATGGATTTTTCAATTAACTACTATTAACGACGACTGATTTTTTTATTTATTTTTGTTGTCTTGGGCTGCAGACAAATTGAGCGTATCTTGCGCGGCTTATGTTTTCTCGCGTTACGAGTATGCATTGCGCTACATACAAATTCTCCAGTGCGGTCTCACCACGCGTATTTTACGTCTTTGCGCCGAGCGTAATGTACGATTTCCACCAACCGGGCCACGCAGGAGCGCAGCGCAGCGCATCGCAGTGGATGCTCGAGCACGCGCCAGTAGCCGACCGCGTCCGCCCGACGCCTACAATCTGCTGGAACCCGGGCGCATGCGCGCGCTTGCTCGTGTTTCCGCTATCGCAGTCAGTTTTTACCTGCGGTGTGGCCGAGCGGAGCCGACTGGATGCGACTACAGCCGAGCGCCGCCGTCCACGTATGCGAGGAGCCGACCGGCTGCCGCGGCATCCGAGCGCAGCCGATCGGCTGCTGCGACATACTCGCGGATCTAACCGAGTTCCAAGCAGTGTAAATTCCACGCAAACATGAAACTTAACTATTGTATAGAAGCCTGAATTTCCTGTAGCACAGTATGAAATGCGCTCCGGCGCGGCCCGTTTGGTAGAAATCGTACATAATAGGGTTAAAAGTTTCGTGCGCGCGCGTTACTGCGCAAGATACGCAGTGTGACTTGACCCTTAGTCTGCCTCGAAAGAGTTATTTGAACGTTAGACTAGCATCATCAAATCATAGGCCTACTCGACGACACCGACTGTTCGCCACATCACATTGCCGCACTGTGTCGCGTGCGCAATCCCCGTTGTGTCGCATGCATGGTGCTATAAACTCCTTAATGGAGACAGTCCCGGAATGTGACATCTTTAATGACACACTCAGGGTGATTATGTCAAATTCTCTCATGTTCTGTGAAACTATGTTTGTTAGGTAAATAAGTTGTACGTTGTTATCACTATATTCGATTTTATTTTATTTTCTCTTTTTAAAGTTACTGTTAAGTATGTTTGATCTCTGACTTGTTATTTGTTTTTTATGTTAATTATGTGATACATTTAGTTTTATGTTTAGTTTTACCTATTAATTACTGTCATTGGCGCAAGCCGTTGTAATTAATTATATATAAATAAATAAATAAAATCCAAAGCGTGTCATATCATAATGTAAACAATATACACTTATTTTCTTTGGCTATATTTTGACATCACAAGTATACCTGCTTAAGAAGGCTTAAGAAGATTGTCATGGTGTTTGTACGTACCCGATGCATTACGATCTTATCCTATTTATCCATGTTTGATCTTAAGACACAATGCTCTATTGCTATGCATGGCGTTACTCAGCGCCGACACGTTCGGCTTCACACTGTTTGGAGATCTACTAATCCAACGAGAGAAAATACATAGATACCGTCAGTATTCTCTTAAGGGGAGGTAGACACACTAAGGTACAAGCAATATACAGTTTGTAAAATAATAGAGGGCTTTCCCTTAAACCCGTTAATCTACATCATTAATGCGTTAAAATAAGCAAACGTTTATAAATAAAAAAAGTTAATTAAAAAATCAAAAAACCCGCCTGCATAAAAAGCATACTAAAAAGATAACAAGACGTGCTTCTAATCATAACATACTCGTACATATCATAACGTGAAACTTACGTAGGTTTTCAAAAAATCATGCTATCAAATCGTCACATGCAGTCGGAGACTACGTATGGTTTATTGGTCAGTGAGTTTGTGAATTACATACGTCTTAGGTAGCCTCCGACTGCATTAGAGACTCTATTTGGGTCACTGGACTTACGTGGTGGTATAGTAAAAAGTCCAACTAAACAATCTACATCGTGTATTATATTATTTTACTAGAGGTTGCTGGCGGCCTCGCCCGCGTGGTTGTCGTTTATCGCGTATTCCGTATTTTTTTTAGGTTCCAGACTATCTTTGTGCCAAGTTCCATCAAAATCAGATCAGCGATTTATGCGTGAAAGCGTAACAGACAAACAGACCGAGTTACTTTCGCATTTATAATAATTAATAGGGATGTAGACTTGCGAAACGAAAAAAAAAAAAAATGTGCGGTCTTTAAACGATCAATAGAAAGAACCCATTTCGATTTTTTTTTGGAATTTGTGTTTGTTTATGTGTTTGTTGCTTTGTCGATTTGTTTGTACAGTCATTACGTAACAACTACTGACTCAATGCGGTTGACATACAGACAAATATTGAGTGCATCTCGGAATACGCAATAAATAGAAATCTAAATTAATAGTAATAATTTACTAATAACATAAATACAAGTAGGTCCATAATAATATATAAACATACATACATTTTATATTAACATTTTATATTAATAATATAATAATAATCTTATAATAACCAACATAATAAAATTTATATTTTTATATTCTTACAAACTCTAGAAAAAAATAGCAATTAAATCCAATATCTAACTCTAGTAGGTGCACAGTAATAAATCTATATATATAAAAGAAAGTCGTGTTAGTTACTTCACTTATAACTCAAGAACGGCTGAACCGATTTAGCTGAAAATTGGCAGGGAGGTAGTTTAGAGCCAGGAGAAGGACATAGGATACTTTTTATCCCGTTCGACATCATGTAGGTAGGTAGTAGGTAGGTAGTAGGTAGGTAGTAGGTAGGTAGTAGGTAGGTAGTAGGTAGGTAGTAGGTAGGTAGTAGGTAGGTAGTAGGTAGGTAGTAGGTAGGTAGTAGGTAGGTAGTAGGTAGGTAGTAGGTAGGTAGTAGGTAGGTAGTAGGTAGGTAGTAGGTAGGTAGTAGGTAGGTAGTAGGTAGGTAGTAGGTAGGTAGTAGGTAGGTAGTAGGTAGGTAGTAGGTAGGTAGTAGGTAGGTAGTAGGTAGGTAGTAGGTAGGTAGTAGGTAGGTAGTAGGTAGGTAGTAGGTAGGTAGTAGGTAGGTAGTAGGTAGGTAGTAGGTAGGTAGTAGGTAGGTAGTAGGTAGGTAGTAGGTAGGTAGTAGGTAGGTAGTAGGTAGGTAGTAGGTAGGTAGTAGGTAGGTAGTAGGTAGGTAGTAGGTAGGTAGTAGGTAGGTAGTAGGTAGGTAGTAGGTAGGTAGTAGGTAGGTAGTAGGTAGGTAGTAGGTAGGTAGTAGGTAGGTAGTAGGTAGGTAGTAGGTAGGTAGTAGGTAGGTAGTAGGTAGGTAGTAGGTAGGTAGTAGGTAGGTAGTAGGTAGGTAGTAGGTAGGTAGTAGGTAGGTAGTAGGTAGGTAGTAGGTAGGTAGTAGGTAGGTAGTAGGTAGGTAGTAGGTAGGTAGTAGGTAGGTAGTAGGTAGGTAGTAGGTAGGTAGTAGGTAGGTAGTAGGTAGGTAGTAGGTAGGTAGTAGGTAGGTAGTAGGTAGGTAGTAGGTAGGTAGTAGGTAGGTAGTAGGTAGGTAGTAGGTAGGTAGTAGGTAGGTAGTAGGTAGGTAGTAGGTAGGTAGTAGGTAGGTAGTAGGTAGGTAGTAGGTAGGTAGTAGGTAGGTAGTAGGTAGGTAGTAGGTAGGTAGTAGGTAGGTAGTAGGTAGGTAGTAGGTAGGTAGTAGGTAGGTAGTAGGTAGGTAGTAGGTAGGTAGTAGGTAGGTAGTAGGTAGGTAGTAGGTAGGTAGTAGGTAGGTAGTAGGTAGGTAGTAGGTAGGTAGTAAGTAGGAAAAAGTGCATTGCAACGCATGCGGGTACAGCTAGTTTATCATAAAATTCAAATATGATTCTCAAAACCCAACTAAGTAAATTAATGAAATTACATAAAATAATAATAAAACTAATATAAAGAATAAGTAATAATACGAAATTAAAAAGGGTTTAATACCCTTTTAAGTAGTTTAGATTTTAGAGAAGTTTAATACTTCCTCCTCTCTCCTACATTTGCCGTGCCTGACAAGGCCCACACATGTTTCTTATATTAATGTAACATCTATTTAACTTGTGGAGTGCAATAAATGTATTGAGTATTGAGTATTGAGTAATAACATTTAGTTTTTGTTTCATCGTAATCGGTTGGCTCAATTAAAATATAATAGAATTTAAAGTTATCAAGAAGATATTTGTGTAGTTATTACGACGCAACATTGTTTTCCGACTTCCACGCGGACGGAGTCACGGGCCGTTATAAAATAAATGTGAAAGTTTTTAAAGATGGATTGATGGATATTTAAGATGATGGATTGGATTGATTTTGATAAAATTTAACACACAGATAAATCATGTCCTGTATTAACACATAGGATACTTTTATCCGGGTACATTAAGTAGTTTCTCTAAGATGCGAGTGAATCCGCGGATAGCAGCTAGTATCCTAACTTCCTAACTAAATTATAAATGCGAAAGTATATTTGTTTGTTACCTTTTCACGCCTGAACCACTGAACCAAACATCCTGAAATTTTGCATTATACGTTTTCAGGTGTACAGAAACGGACATAGGGTACCTTTCATCCTAAAAAAAAGTACTGTTCCCGAGGAAAACAACAATAACGATATTAGATGGCGCCACGTGTCTTTCGAATCATGATTGAATTATATTATTATAGAAACTTTAGTAGTGTGTTAAGAGTTTTTTGAACGCGAGCGAAGCCGCGGGCTTTAGCTAGTTTATAATAAATCTTATCGAATTTTATATAATAGCAGTGGGTGGATACAAGCTGTTGCTAATGATATTTATATTGCTATTTTGTATCAAAAGAAAGATAGCAAATGGGATCACAGTAATTAACAGTTACAAACTATTTATCTGACGCCTCTTTAATAAATTGGCTAGACGTTTATACCTACAAGGTATAAGCGGTGCCCGGTGATAGTTGCCCGTAGCTCACATTATTTCGCAGACAGTCAAGGCCGAAGTAAATATTCGTGGTTAAAGACGTCCGTTGCCAGAAAGGGAATACATTTATGTAAATAGGTACAGACCGCATCCAGGGTGAGTGGTGCCTCTAGGCCCTGCTTAATCTTGCAAATTTATGCAAGTCGACGACAACACGTCAAACTGTCTTCGCTAGAGGACGTGATCCAAATCCGATTCAGCGCGTCATTTCGGTCGTAAAACGCTTTAGCAGTTGGCGCATTTGTCGCATAATTCTGATCTCCTCGGAGGCCAATAGCTTCTTGTGACGAACCCGATTATTATTCAAAGCTGATCCGTTTGCGTGCGTGTCTGTATGGGTGCGTCGCGAGAGCCAGTTTACGTGGGTTGTGGATGTTTGGGATATCGATAGCGGAGATACATTGTTCATTATTACTGTGGGTTATTAATCAAAGTTTCGGGATATGTCTGACTGTGTTTACAGATGTCTAGAGATGGACTTGGTTATTGTTTTACCCTTGAGTACGAAGTATTATTATGTATTATGTGCCTTGAACGTTGTCGCAAAGGTTTTGGCATATTAATTTGTACAACCTAGTCCACAATTTCAGCTTTAGTAATCTATTACGAGATATTAGGTAATTAACACGTCATGAGAGGGATTTTAGGGTCTCATTAAAGGTTTTATGTCTGGCTTTGTGGTAATTACGCTCGAAATCTTTGCTTTAATGTAGCACTCTGATTGGTGGACGGGGATAATGATATTCTCAAATAACTGTATGAAGAATCTATATATATAATAAAATCGTAACGAAGCAAAAATAGTACAATGAATAATAATGAAAAAAATAATTACTTACGTCTACTAGAAATGATACTGATGCCGAAACAGAAGTTTTTAGAGTTTCTGGCTGTTTGTCTGTTTGAGCTTAAAGCCAATACTTCAAAACAGATTTAGTTGAAATTTGGCAAAATGGCCGTTAAAGCACAGTGTACCTACTTACTACATACAGTGGGTCAACGCCAAGTCAACGCCCATACATTTGACAGGTTCTATGAAATGTCAAAATTATGTAGGGGCGAAGGTTATGTCCCAATTGTGCAGTATGGCTACTCGGGACATAACTTCCGCTCCTTCACCCCGCAACCCCCCGCACGATTGCTCTGCGACAATGTTCTACGTTGACCGACTGTAAGGAGTAAGATATAGGTAGACTGTGGTTAAAGAGCGGGTCAGGTCACGCTATAGCAGTAACATTCTGAGATATAATTAATTTTTTTTAAATGGAGAACTTATAAATTGTTTAGTCATTGCGACACAATATTGTTTTCTGACTTCCACGCGGACGAAATCGCAGGCTCAGCTAGTATAAAATGAATTTACTTTCGAACAAATTGAGCTGTTTTTATTTTTTCCTTCAGCATAGAAGTTATTAACTACATAGCCACAATAATGAAATATCTTCAACGTTAAAGGTTTTCTACGACCAATAAGGCAATAAAGGTACGGTCCCAGCAGAATAAAGACGGCTATACTATTTGTCCAGCTAATAATGTTTAACTAGGTATAATATTTCTCAACATGATACAGGTAGCTGTCTCAGGTAAATAGATTTCTTTACCTCGTTAGCCGTTATATTCTTGCTCTTTTTCCGAGCTTTCTAGAAAAACGCGAACAATACGAAGTTACCTTATATAATGGACTTAATGTTCAGGCAGAAGGCGTATACGTTTGTATTATAATGAGCACCACATAAAATAAAGGAGAATTGTCGATAGTCGTTTCTAGAGTAATAGACGCGAGAGTAAGTAGGACCTACAATGTCTGTGACATCTGGACGTCTAAGTGTCAGGTGCAGATGAGTTGTGCATGTGATTTGTGTTTGTACGGAACCAAGGGTATTCTAGTATGATTCTAAATGATGACTGGTTGGCATTTGGGCACATAAATGACATTATTAGTTTTTCTATTAGAACGGATTCGTGAAATTACGGATATAAAAACTCGGACCGAATTCGGATAATGCTTTTCGCGCTGCTCCTATCTGAATTCGTGAAATACGGTTCTAGAGTCTAAAAATCTCGGACCGTATTCGGATATTGCTTACGCACTAATCCGATCTCTGGTCCAAATCCAAGCAATTCAGGGGGCATTTTTGGCATATTTCCGATTTGAATGCGAGGTAATGCGAACGCGTTCATAAAAATAGTACTACGGCTACTTCGGTCCGTCAATATTTCTTCCGAATTGGTGACTCACGGATGACGGAGACAAATCGGATGACGGAAATCGGATCTAGTGCGAAAACTACCATTCGAATAGTTCTATGATTACTTCGGAACGTATTTTCACGGATTCGGATCGGATGCAGTGTGTAACCGCTCTTAATGGGAAATTATCCGGAGGGGGTCGTGGTTAATTAACAACCCCGCCGATCATACGGTTTGCAATGTTGAGCTTCGCTTACCGGGGTCAGTACGTAGATGGGTGACCGTTCGTAACACTCCTGCCTCAGATGTGTTAGGAACGGTCACGGACCACGTTAAGCCGTCAGTCCCGGGTGTCATACGAATATCTATTACAGTCTTTACGGGTAGTCAGAAGATCAGAAGATGATAACCGATCTTCTTCTTCTTCCTTTGCCTTGTCCCATTATCTGGGGTCGGCTCTCCTTGTCTGCCTTCTCCATTTATGTCAATCCAGAGCGGTTGCAGTGTATTTCGCTCTCCTTTAGATCTTTCTGGACTGTTGTCAGCCAGGTGGCGGGAGGTTTTCCGCGATTTCGCGTCACTGTCGGCAAGTTAAGGGCTACTCGCACCATGTGGTCTTCTGGACGGTGTAACACATGTCTGTACCATCGAAGGCGTTGCTTTTTAATCTTTTCAGCAACGGGAGCAATTTTTTAAGATGACAACCGACCTAACCTTAGGATATAGGCATTGCCCAGTAGCTGGGTTTCGGAAGTCTGATGGCAGTCGCCCCGAGTAAAATATTGGTATTCAGCCGCATCTGTACCCCAAGTGTGAGTTTTTTACGTTACTACTGTAGTTGCGTCAGGCTAAAAATGTCAAACAAATTTTTAGTCACGCTATTCGCCGCTAGAGGCGCTGCCTAAATTTTCATACATTTTTGGCGTGACGCAACTACAGTAGTAATGTAAAAAAACTCACACTTGGGGTACTGGTTAGACTGGAAGCTGACCCCAACATAGATGGGAGCCAGCAAGGTGGATAGATGAGAAATGATCCTATAACTGTTCTGTTTTTTTCATTTCGCTATAAGGAACCCTAAAAAAGTAATCTAAGTACAAAAAATATAGGTAGTTTATTTTAAAGGCTTAACAACCGCGAATATATGACGAATACGGGAACTGGGCTTTTACATTTTATTTGCGTGCACATTCCACTGGCGGAAAGGCATAGCTCATGCAAGGCTCCCGAGCTATGTAAACAGATTACGTGCATACTCCAACATGTACGCATTTTTATAAATAACTGTATTATCTACCGTAAAATAAAATTAACAAAGCTATCCAGTGCTCAATTTATATTGCATCGCGGGCTTGTAAAAATGTACTCGAGCGCAAAATAACCTGAATCCTCTCCTAGACAAGCTATTTAAATTGCTATCAATTTATTTTCCTCTTAAAGTTGATATTATAAACAAGGGCCTACCTCATGCCGTAATATTTACACTTTACAGGATCTTAAATAAATATTTAAATAATCTAAGTACCTACTTTAATTATATTTTCTAGTAGGTATTAAATTAGTCTAAAATTTTGCTAAGTGGGCATAGGTATTATAATAGTGGAGTTGGCTTTCAGTCATATTCTTTTTATTGAATGGTTTGTTTATTCCAATTTTTTTTCGACGCATTGTCTCACTTTCCGTGATTATGGAAGCCATCTACTTCCATTCACTTTAAGTAGGTTCTTCTCACTAACGCACTTGCCGACTTGCCGAGCATCGTGTAAGGGCACAAAAACTTCCTTTTTTGCAGAGGCAATGGACCAGCGGTAGACCCTGGGCAGCCAGCCCCGCTAGGTACCAACCTAGCTGACTGACTAAGCTTTTCAGCACGGCTTAAGCTATTCTCAAAGCTCGTGCTGACATGAGAAAAGAAACGGTAGAATGGGGACTACGACTACACATGAAAAAAAAAGGTGATAAAACTTCACTATTGGAAGTTTTGTCTATCTATCTAGTATTTTTGGTACTGGGCAATGCCGATAATCTAAGGTTAGAACGATTGTCAGACTTTCGGGCTTCTGAGTACTCGTAACGAGTGTCTTATGTATTTGTATAACATCCAAGACCGACGGCATAACGTGATCTCCGAGGTACTAAGGGGTCTCCATCCATCCACGGACTAACCGGGGCAAGCGCAGCCTAACCTTTTTTTTTTTTCTTGGGTAAATCCTCTTGTATTCCCTTCGCCTGGGGAAGGCGAAGGGTTATGTCGGACTCTTACCGGCTAAAACCCACGGTGTACCTTCTCTTGGCCCTTAGCCGGGGTCGCGGGATCCGCAGCTGCATGCACCGCAACCCCAGCAGGCCTCGGTCCGCCAGCCCCTGGCGGACTTCTCCTTCTGTGGGACCTTGTCCCGCGTCCTCCTGAGAGGCACGCACGGAACACATGCGCGCAACCTTCTCGGGCCTGTTACTGGTCGGGATAGGGGACCCGTCGCCCGCAGGCCACACACTAGGGTGGCCGGAGATCGTCGCGCGCCCTCCGGCGGCGCCCAGTGCATTTGACGCGGGTAGAGAGAGTGGCTGTCGCCTCTCTCTCGCTCTCCGCTCCCTCCTTGGTCGCCATAACCACCTCGCAAAAGGAGGCGACGGCTTCCCACGCACAAGCGCAGCTTAACCTTACAAATCGTATAATCCGTGCGGTTATTAATTAGCCACGAGCCCACCAGTAAAATAAAATCCAATAAAAAAATGACTGCGATCATCAATTTCACTAACCGATCTCTACAAAATAATTTATATATACGAGTATTGTAGCTGATGGCGAAATATTACACTGCGCTTCGTTGATGGCTAAACGACATAACCATAACAATTCATCTATATTTGATAACCGCGCAGCCTAAAAGGCTTTTAATTTAGTGGTGTACGTTTGAACAGCAATGGTGGCAAAATTCTGGTTTTTGCACTCAGGAAGCAAAATATTAACAGTTTGCACTAACCGACAGTTAACCGTTTAAATATTGTGATTGGCTACAACTGTTTCATCATTACCTAGCTGGTAGACAACATATAACTGATAGCCTAGTCGTTGAACGCATGCCTTACATGTAGGAGTGTCTGAGATCGACCCCGGCGCGCACTTTTGACAATTCGAATTCGTGTGTGGATGACAATTTGACTATCATTTGTAAACATAGTGAGGAAACCTGAAAAACATCGCCCTCTAAGTTTCTTGTCTTGTGTCTTCAAAAAATAAGTTCTGGTTGGTGTGCGTAGTCCGGCAAACCGCACCAGCCCCATGTGGTGAACTAAGGCCTGAACCCTTCTCATTTTGAGAAGAGGCCTGAACCCACCACTGGGACAGATCAAAACAAATCAAATCAAAAGTTTTTATTTCACATAAACCATTACAGGCGCTTATGAAAAGTCGAATTTAGGTGCACGGTTCCAATTAGTCGTTTCCTATGGAAAAGAGCCGACAAGAAACTCCATGGTTACTCTTTTAAAATCCATATCTTTAACAATTTGAGTGGGTATAGTTATGACTTAGAATAGTTATGAGAGAGCGAAGTAGACTTAACCAAGAACCACACAAAAAAAACAACATGAAAAATATGGTCACAAATTAACTAGGTATCCAGGCATCTAGCAAGTCTACAAAGCTCTCACATTTACAAAACACATTCTCACATTTACAGTAATGGTAAACAAAGATTCTCCTCAAATAATGCTTTAGAATTATATGAAGAGATTGTAACGCTACAATGACTGGTCTTGAGGGAAGATTGTCATAATTAACACAACGTTACCCAAGGACCACTGATAAATTCTTTTAAATACCAAACATTTGATTTTTATGATAATATAAGGCAAAGAGACGCGCATACTTAAAACCAGCCTAATTGAATAGCAATTTTAAAAGATGACATTCAAAATTCAATTTATTAAAAACTAGACTAAACGTTTATTGCGTATTCCATATTTTTCGGGATAATATAATTCAATCATGATTCGAAAGACATGTGGCGTCATCTATGAACGTTATTGTTGTTTTCCTCTGGTACAGTACTTTTTTTCGAGATAAAAGGTACCCTATGTCCGTTTCTGTACACATGATAACGTTTATGCAAAATTTCAGGATGATCGGTTTAGTAGTTTAGGCGTGAAATGTAACAAACAAACAAACTTACTTTCGCATTTATAGAAATCAAACCCTCCATGGCTAGGATAAGGTTTCAAGGAGCAATTACTGCAATGGTGCTTTTTATAAGCCCGATACGATTCCCTAAGCAGCTTAAGGCTAGACAGTGTGCCTAGACTAGGTTTAATGGTAATTCAAACTCGTCTGAGCACACTGTCTAGCTAGCCAATGAAAATTTGCAATACGTTTTTTATTGAAGAGATTAATTTTCAAACGAGATCTTCAGTTACTCGGAGCTAAATATGACTGTGGATGGATATGCAAGTACAGGTTAGCCAAAGAAAAGATGAATGAATTGTGTGAAGGATTATATGGGTAAGAAAGGAATGGGTACTGAGATTTATTTATTTATTTAAATGCCTTAAACTATCATTACAGGTCTATAACCTAATGCAATAGCCAAGTCACACACAAAACTAAAATTAAAGCACCAAATACATCTCAAGATTATTGTTTGTAACACAACGTAAACAATAGTACTTTTGCAAATTCACCCCAGTGACATGTAAATATATCAATTTCAACTCTCTCGATATGAATGTAAGTAATTGAGATGAATGAATGAATGAATGAATGATTTATTTACTTAAAATTTCTTAACGCTAAGTACATTGCCCCACAAAACTGCTTACGCAGTTTAACTGTGAGATCGTTGAGTCTCTCTTACATTAAAACATAATATCAGGTAAGTACATCAATAACCTATAAATACTTAATACCTATACTAACATAGAATCTAATAAATATTTTTTGAGTTTATGTGCGAATTTAACTTTATTATCTTCTTGTCTGATGTCAGCAGGCAAGGTGTTTAATAAATAGGGAACGCGTTTTTTTAAAGTTCTGTCGCCATAGTAGTTACTAACTCTGGGTACATCATATTTAACTGCTGTCATCGACCTGGTAGTATACCTGTTAGAAACTAGTGAGTCACTATCTCGACTGCCATGATTATTAACCAATAATAGGTACTTATGCTTAAGGCTAACTGGTAGAATTTTACATATTACATTATTATATCATTGAATAAAAACCAATGTTTCCTAAGACGAAGACGTTTAATCAAAAATTGTTTGGAACCCTATACAAAGCTCGGGAACGAAACCATAGCGCGATTCAGCGCAATGCACAACGCCATCTAGTAACATAATATGAACTAAATTCTTATTTTAATACAAGATTATACATTCCGCCCACCATGGACAGAATGTCCATTGTTCCCGCCCACCATGAACCAAACTCATTCGACAAAATGGACTGTATAAAGTTTAAAGCAAAAGGTTAGGTAACTATGCCATGGTAGTTGAGAACAGAACACACTTATAATAATCAGTTTAAACTATGGTAACATAAATTAACAAACAACTCTAACAACAAGTTTTCAAAGTTTTACAATAATAACAAAATTCAAATTAAACTAAGTTACTTTATTGAGCAACAGGTAATACACACAACTTAGTTACTGGTCGTTTAAATGAGACACCCTTACACTTTAGAGTAACTACCCTCGTAATATTGTCCAAATCTGGGTGTTTCGCAGTGATTTTACCTAAAAGCCATTTGGCTGGAGGGAGATCATCCTCTTTGACTAATACAACATCACCGATCTCTGGTTCGGGAGTTTTGTTTGCCCACTTGTATCTATGTAAAAATTGAGATAAATACTCACTAGACCACTTACGCCAAAAGTGTTGTAGCATTTGTTGCATTAATTGCCAACGTTTTAAAGATGAAATAGACGATGTTTCGTAGTTGTGCTCTGGTACAAGTATTAATGGTTCACCTATTAAGAAATGCCCTGGAGTGAGGGGTGTGGGATCTTGCGAATTTGTACTAATTTGAGACAGTGGCCGAGAGTTTAGACAAGCTTCAACTTGATACAGTAACGTTGACATCTCTTCGAAGGTGAGAGTAGCATTGCCAATTACTCGCTTAAGGTGATGCTTGGTGGACTTTATTCCAGCCTCCCATAGTCCGCCGAAGTGCGGAGCATGTGGTGGAATAAAGTGCCACGTAGTGCCGTTGTTTGCCAAACACTCAGCGATTTCCATCGCCAAGGATGACTTTTCTTGCAAGAACAAGCTTCGGAGTTCACGAGCGGCACCAACGAAGTTGGTTCCATTGTCACTAAATAAATCTGCGCAATGTCCACGCCTGGCAACAAACCTTTTAAAGGCAGCAATAAAGCCTTGTGATGTGAGATCACTCACAGCTTCCAAATGTATGGCTTTGGTAGCCATGCATACAAATAAACATATATAACCTTTATATGCTCTGTGACCTCTACCTTTAGACATACGAATCTGTATGGGACCAGCATAATCAACACCGCTTCGAAAAAACGCTCGAATTGGGGTAACACGAGCTGGAGGTAATTGCCCCATCAGTTGATCTCTAGTCTGTGCAGCATGTCGTACACAGACAACACATTTTCGAACAATCAATTTTACTTGGTTTTTTGCGTCGATGACCCAGTATTTAGTTCGCAGATAATTCAGCATTAGCTGTGGTCCACCGTGCAACGTGATATGATGAGTTTCAGTGAGGACTAAATAGGTAAAATGAGATTTCGACGGCAAAATGATTGGGTGTTTTGTTTCAGTTTTAATTTCAGCTTTTTCCAGACGACCTCCAACTCTCAAGATGCCTGAGTCATCTAGAAACGGATTCAATGAGGTGAGTTTGCTTTTCTTATGCACTGTCTTGTTTTCTTGAATATCCTTTATCTCCTGATGAAAGTTTGCTGCTTGACATTCTTTCACACATATATCAAGAGCTTCATTTAATTCTATGCGAGTTAACCACACGGGTAAGTTACAATTATCTGCCTTTTTTAACTTTCTGATAAATCTCCTACAATAAGCTAATACCCTAACTAATTTACGAAGAGACGAAAACTTAGTCCACAACTCGATATTATCCCTTTGAGTAACCTGATACACTTTCTTTGCCTTTTCTTCTAAGTTAGTGTCTGGTATTTTTTTTTATCATAAGTTACAGGATTATTTATCAACCACGATGGCCCTGTTTTCCACAGCTGAAAACTCGGTAATTCTGATGGATTAATTCCCCGAGACGCACAATCTGCCGGGTTTTCTGAAGATGATACGTGGGACCATTGGTCCCTATCTAAAATATTGAGGATCTCCGAAACCCGATTGGCTATAAATGTTTTCCAGCGAGTTGGGTGGCTGCTCAACCACGCCAGCACAACTGTGGAATCGGTCCACGCACGTATGTTGGCTTTTGAAACGTTCAAAACTGCCGAGACTTCCTGTAAAAGCTTAGCTAGTAAGACAGCCCCACACAACTCAAGCCTCGGAATGGATACTTGCTTAACTGGTGCTACTCTTGTTTTGGAAGACACCAGATGGATGTAAACTTTTCCTGCATCATCTACCACACGCATATAAACCGCAGCAGCATAAGCTTCACTGGATGCATCGCTGAATCCATGGAGTTCCAAATTACTATTTTTCTTCGAGTTAATCCATGGTGGAAGTCTAAATTTGGTAAGTTCACCCAGTTCTGCACGGTAAGTAATCCACTCATTTAAGAGCTTAGGCGGTAGTTTATCATCCCATTCTATTCCCGCAAGCCAAAGCTTTTGAATCATAATTTTAGCTTTTATGATTGCTGGTGAAATCCATCCCATTGGATCGAACAATTTAGCAATATCAGAGATAACTTTTCTTTTTGTTACAGGTTCACTGATTGGTGGTAGCTGCACGGAGTACTCGAAGTCATCGGTTCGTCGGTTCCAGGTAAGTCCCAGTATCTTTATTAATTCATTTTTCTTTAGTTCTAGATTGCTTTCTATTGCTTTGCTTCTTTCATTGATTTCCTTTGACAATTGCTCATTATTACTTGACCATTTCTGTAGCTCGAAGCCTCCTTTGCTTAGTAGATTAGTCATTTCTGTAAAGATTTGTTTTCCTTCTGATACAGTGTCGCACCCAGTGAGCAGATCATCCACGTAGAAGTCGTTTAATATTATTTTAGATGCTAATCGGAATTGGTTGCCTTCATCATGAGCTACTTGGTGAAGCGCTCTTACTGCCAGGTATGGAGCTGGAGCTGTCCCAAATGTGACTCTTACTAATCGTAAATGTTGTATGTCTTCTTTACAGTCAGCTCTCCATACCAACCGTTGATAGTCTGCATCTTCGTCAGTCACTTTCACCTGTCGGTACATCTTGACGATGTCAGCTACCAAACAGATGGGATGAAGCCTCCACCTCATAAGAATGTGCCTGAGATCTGCTTGTAAAGTTGGACCTACCATAAGATTGCTGTTAAGTGAAACACCGTTATTGTCTCGACTCGAAGCGTTAAATACGACCCGAAATTTTGTGGTAGTTCTATCGTTTCTAACTACTTCATGATAAGGTAAATAAACTGCCTCTGGATTATCGATTTCCGTTTTAGGTATTATTTGCATATGACCAAGCTTTAAGTATTCTAAAATAACCTCCGAGTATTTCACTTGTAAATCAGGTAATTTTAAGAAACGATTTTCTAAAGATAACAATCTTTTTATTGCAATATTGCGTGAATTGCCATATTTACAGCTCGGATCGTCATCTTTAAATGGTAACTTTACTATGTACCTACCGGAACTATCGCGTTTAGTAGTTTTCTGAAAAATCTCTTCACAACGTTTTTCCTCTGGAGTGAATTGATCTTTATTCAGAGTAAAGTTATCAGATTCGAGCTCCCAAAATTGTTTCAGGTTAAATTGTTCATTGCAAATGTTGGTATGCAGAGTGATGATAGTACTATTGGAACTAATAGTATTGGTTTCACTACCTCCACCCACCTTACCAGACAAAACCCAACCCAACTTGATGTTCTGTGCTATTGGTGTTCCTGGCGGGCCTCGAATCAACCCCTCGATTAAAATTTGACTATAGACTTCTGCGCCAAGCAATAAATCTATTTTATTTGGTATGTTAAACTTCGGATCTGCTAACTTCATAACTGGTAAGTTAGGCCACAGCTGGACCACGATTTTTCTTTCAGGTAGAAATTAAGTTAACTTCCTAAGCACGTATGCCTTGACTTGTACGGTAAAGGTAGGGTCCTGGATAGATTGCAGTTTGATATAAACTACATGTTTACAATTTAGTGAGGAATTGTTTTCACTCCCCACTCCAAATATAACACTGTTGCAATTGATTCTTTTAAGCCCAAGTAATTGGACTGCAGACTCCGTTATAAAAGAAGCCTGTGATCCCTGGTCCACTAGAGACCTCAGTGTTATGGTAGCCCCTGTGTTGGTTTCTGCCTTTACCAAGGCCGTTGCTAATACAACCTGACAATCACTGTTAGAAAAACAACTCGTTATGTTGCCTACCTTGGTCTCGTCTTGTGATGTTGTTGCGGCTACAACAACATTGGTACTATCAACTGATTGCTTTGGTTCCCCATTGTCAGTTGATTGGTTATTATTTGTGTCATGCAGCAACGAATGGTGTTTCTTTTTGCATATTCTACATCTAGTGGGCAAACGACACGATATTACCGAATGATTTGCACCTAAGCAATTGAAACACAACCCGTGGTTTTGGACAAAATTACGACGCGATGGCAGCTCCTCCTTAGCAAACTCCTTACAATTTCCTAATTTATGACTGTTGCTGGAACAAAAGGTACATGGATT
The DNA here is from genome assembly GCA_905220435.1 of Amphipyra tragopoginis. Lineage (NCBI taxonomy): Eukaryota > Metazoa > Arthropoda > Insecta > Lepidoptera > Noctuidae > Amphipyra > Amphipyra tragopoginis. Next base: position 18,077,360 of record HG991997.1, read on the forward strand.
ACTCTCATTGACATTTTTGATAACATGATATGATTTTGTGGTAGTGCTCTTTACAACTTTTGTACACAAAAATTCAAGTGACCTGAACCTGTGCTCTATAAATTCTAAAAATTGCTTTAAAGTTGGTAATTCGTTAGTATTGTTACAAATTTTTGCTTCCCATTGTTTGCGAGATTCATTATCTAATTTAGAGCACAATATGTAGATAACAATGATATCCCAATGTTCTATGTTAACACCTTCATTTTTTAAAGCATTAAGACATTCATTAGTTGTATCAAACATTTCTTTTAAACAGTTAGATGATTCAGTAGTTAGGCTTTTTTGACTAAAAAATCTTTTAAAGATACAATCTGTTATGAACTTCTTATTATTAAATCTATGCTCCAAAAGGTCCCAACAAGTAGAATAGTTATCACTTGTAATCGGTAGGTGTCGCAAGAGTTGTTCAGCTTCGCCAGTTAAATAGCTTTTCAAATAATGTAATTTTTGTACGTTATCTAATGACAGGTTATTATGGATTAGTGAAAGAAAGAGATCACGAAACGTTGTCCACTGAGAATAGTGACCAGAAAACTTCGGTATTGCTATTCTAGGTAATGTTACGCCATTCTGGATCATCTGGTTGCCATCTTTAGCACAGTCGTCGGTTTTCTTACTTGTACTCGTAGTATTAGATTTCAAACGGTCTTTCAATGCTATTTTGTAATCTGTGTATAAATCTTCCGACTGGCTATACATGTCATTTAAATAATAGTCAGATTTTTCAAACTCTTCCCTTTTACACGCTGTTACGAGTTTCGTATGAGTGTCATCAAACAACAACCACTGTTTTTCCAAAGTTTCAAGCCTTGTTTCCAAGTAGCTAACTGTAACTCTTTCTTTAGGAGATTTTCTGAAATTAGTGTATCCCCTTTCTATCTTTTTATTGGTATCGACTTGCAATCTTATTAACGAATCCATTTTGTTTGGTGTTTATATTCCAACAATAACTTCTTATATTCACAAAGTTAACTTCTCAAATTTTTTCTAAGTCCAATTTTTCCAAAAAATATTCTAAGTGTTTGAACTTCTAAACACTTAGGTGAAATCGGACATGGATTCCCCGTCTGGTCACACTTTGAAATTTTACAAGTCTATGGAAGATTGCAAGCTAAATTTTCTAAGTTAATATTCACTCACTAATACACTAATTTAGCTTGAATCACTACTATTTTTAAAGTACTTACAGTTTGTCCTAAACTTTACCACACAATACACAGTTACGTTCACTTAACTCACAAACTTGCCAACTTTAACGGATAGGGAGCGCCACTGTTTCACTGTCCAAATGTACTATGTGCCTCAGTCACAGCATTCCGGCTCGAATGACCATGAATAAAAACCAATGTTTCCTTAGACGAAGACGTTTAATCAAAAATTGTTTGGAACCCTATACAAAGCTCGGGAACGAAACCATAGCACGATTCAGCGCAATGCACAACGCCATCTAGTAACATAATATGAACTAAATTCTTATTTTAATACAAGATTATACAATAACCTATAAATACTTAATACCTATACTAACATAGAATCTAATAAATATTTTTTGAGTTTATGTGCGAATTTAACTTTATTATCTTCTTGTCTGATGTCAGCAGGCAAGGTGTTTAATAAATAGGGAACGCGTTTTTTTAAAGTTCTGTCGCCATAGTAGTTACTAACTCTGGGTACATCATATTTAACTGCTGTCATCGACCTGGTAGTATACCTGTTAGAAACTAGTGAGTCACTATCTCGACTGCCATGATTATTAACCAATAATAGGTACTTATGCTTAAGGCTAACTGGTAGAATTTTACATATTTTGAATAACTTATAATAGTCTCGTTTACAACTGTTTTTAGTTTTCTTGTTTACTAATAATTTTAAAAATCTAATTTGAATTGATTCTAGTTTCTGTATATTAGTTTTAAACGTCAAACCATAACAATCAAGAGAATAACTCAGTATTGAGTCAACTAAGGATATATATAAATATTTTAAGGTGCTGGGGGGAACTTTAAAGCTTAAGTGGTAGAATTTACATAGCAATACTCTAAGCTTACTACAAATGTAATCAATATGTGAAGACCATGAAAAACTTTCATCGACTTTCATTCCAAGATATGTGACACTTTGTACTTGTTCTATTGGTTTACATTTACAGTTTCAATTATTATTATGCATACACTCATAGCTATGGGTAAAAATGGAAGGGCATGTATTAGTCAGATGTATATATGGGGAATGCATCATCAACAGCTTAGTTTTATCGCCATTAAGGACGATACCGTTGTCGTGAGACCACTTTACCACTGCGTCTACGTCCTGTTGAACGAGTCGACAGGTACCAGCGAGGTCGGTGCCGGCGCGCAGCGCACACAGGTCGTCCGCGAACATGTGCGCCGAGCAGTGGCGCAGTACGCCGCACAAGCTGTTCACGTGCAATAGGTAACACACAGGCCCGCATCCGGACCCCTGCGGCACCCCGCACCCCACCTTCCTCTCGTCGCTGTACTCATCACCTACCTTTACTCGGTAGGAGCGTGATGTAAGATAGTCGCGGAACCATTTGTTCAGCGGCTTTCCGACTCCACTCTCCTCCATGGCGTTCAATAAGGTCTCAGTTTCAAGGGTATCGAAGGCTTTTTTATAATCAAAGAATACCGCAACTACAAACTTTTTCTCACTTAAATATGTATTAATTTCGTCGGTATATCGTGTTAGAAGAGTATTTGTACTTTTACCTTTCTGCAAATGATTGGAGATATAGGAAAATGGACGAACAATACACGTTGTGCCGACCCCATCCAGGGTAGAATATGATGCTGATCTTCGGTTACTTAATATGTATGCTATAATAATTATTAAGTTTCATTCACGCAGATATCGAAACCCTGAAACATTTTCATCACTGGCAAAATCAAATCCAGACGACCACATCAAAGAAATACAAACATACGGTGCTGTAGTCCGTGAAGTTACATACTTATTGTATCTGACCACTTTTAGTTGTCCAGAGGAGTACTTATTATTTACATTTTTGCTGCTTAACGAATGCATTAGGAGCCACTTTCCTTAAAAATAAATAAAAATAAAGTAAAATGTTTTATTTCATATTTTTTTTTGAAATCCCTAGAATGTTAGTACAATGAAACCTAAATCTAGTGTTAGTAGTTAAAAATAAATTACTTCCTAATATGGGTATCAACCCAATGCTGGACGTAGCATGTATACAGCCTATCCGCTATAACAGCCAGGATACTGTTGGTGCTGGCGCGCAGCCTGAAGAGCGGTGCGTCGCATCGCTTGCGAAGCACGGCATGGAAGCCATCAACATGTGCGTCCGCGAAGATGCCCGACGCACTGCACCAACGCGGCAGCCTCAACAATGCCCTGAACGTATTGTTATACTGGACTACTGGATACTTATACTTATTTAAGGACAATTGAAACATCTTTAAATTAATACGTGAACATCGAAAATGGTCGTACTCCTTTTTAGTATTTGGTTTAAAAAGAGGGGAATTAAACTTATATCATTCGAAACGTACTGTTCCGTAGATGTGCACAAAATATATGTGTGTATGTTGCCGTTAAGGCAGTTAAAATTATGGTCGAATTTCGATCGACCACAAGCGATTCTGAGTCAACATAATTTGGCCAAAAGGGTGAGCCATATTAGTTACCCAACAACATTTCCATCTCTTTATTAACCAAGAAAAAATTGAATTGAGAATATTCCACCTTCAACTTCAAACTTCAAAACTCATTTATTCAAACGTAGACTAGAATTACTTAATAGTTTTTGAACGTCATTGTTACTAAAGACAGCCCCCAAAAACGGCCGCCCTTCAAAACGTCCTAAAAATCAAACCAAAGAATGAGGTTATTAATTCTTCGACCTAAAAATAATAATAATAATAAATTGTTTATTACCACAAAGGTCAAGTACATTGCACTGTATACAGATTAGAGTTCTTAATTTAATAATAGACAAGTACAATAGGTTCAACTCTGTCCCCTAAACTAAGCTAGGCCTGTATCTTAGGGGACAGTGCCCGGCTATCGGGTATGCTTATACAATTCTATTGTGGCAGACGTGCCAGTGGACTGTGTCAAGTCAAGTGGGTGCATTTTTGAACTTGTGGTAAACTTTGAAAATGTGAGAGTGAGAAAGTGAACAGCGAGTTGTATAAGTGCAAATGTTTGATGACTGTGTGTGGTAAGTGTTTGGGGTGTTTTGTGATAGTGTTGAGTGTAGTGAATGAAGTGAGAGTATGTTTGTAGTGTGTTATGGATGTGGGAGTGTTTAGCGCATGTGCGAAAAGTAGGTGGATTACACATAAAGAGTGGATGTTTATTATGTGATGTAGGTTAAAAGTGATTCCGTTCCATGATAGTCCTGTTTTAGCAGCCATTCAATTACTGTACGTTTTATTTTATACCTGGGGAGACCGAGAATATTTAGTTTTTTATGGACTTTATTATAAATGTGCGTACTTATTACGTAAAATTGGTGCCTTGCAAACTTCGTTTTAAAGTTTGCAAGGCACCAATTTTACGTAAATCTTCTACTTAACAGCGACTGGAGTTACTTTGATATCAAGGGGCGACATTCATAGTTACTAAAAATATTGCAATTGGCCATAATTAAATCTCTGTAACAATGGAACTTATGCATTTTAACTTAACTTTATAGGCAACATTGACAGTTTTCCAATTTATTTTACCATACGGTATACATAGAGGTGTTTGCGAAGTTAGATGGCGAAGATAAAAAATACTAAATCACACCCCTGAATATGTACAAAATTCGAGTCCTAATTGGGGGCTACTTTGACACTGAATGATAAAACAGGGATTATCAAAGTAAAAGTCTACGGTCCGACTTTGATATGTAAATTTCTCATTTTTTTTTATCGAAAACTATGCTGTGTAGTTTTTTTTTATCTAGTCTATGTGATTTTATATACCTATCTCAATTGATTCAGTCTATATGAAATATTTTTGATGTAGCAGCTAAAAGCGAAAATAAATAAGGTACTAGCACATGAAGCTCAAAAAATTTATCAAAGTAAGTTCTAGGGTAGTTAAAACAAATTATATTCCTACATCTACATCGATTAGTTAACCGGACTAAAGCTGCAGCAAATAAAGCAAGAAGCCAGTTTTGGTCTCAGACATTTTACGTTCGTTGCAAGAATATCTGGCATTGGGAATTGGGCGTACATATTTCAGTACAAGGGTAGTTTAAGCGCAACAATCCGGACTCGGATTTTACGAGGCCTCCGGAAGGTTGAGGTTGTTGATATATATTTAAAAGGCTGTATCATGGTGTAGATAAAGAACAGTAACGAAACTTCGGAGAGACGGTCGATTCGGCGCACGCCTCGTACACATCGCTGCTTGAATTCAAAAGGGCCACAAATCAAAATAACTAAAAATCCTTTTTATTGCAAAAATCGTATCAATTCTGTTTATATTTTTATATGCGAAAAAGACACCCAGTATTTTCGCATTAATAATAGTCCAATCACACTACTGCCCTCTTTGCATTTTTACACTTTGGTGGCTAATTTCAGGTCAAAGCCGCCATTTTGTCAATTGTGACCCGGCATTCTGCGTGACCACACGTATTCTTTGTAAAAAAGGGCCACATTTCCAAAAATATCTCAGTTTCATTTAATTTTTTTATTAAATAAAATTTATATTAATATTAAAAAGTGCCACATTTTGGAATACGACCGTATTGAGTTTAAAATACACGTAAGTATAACATTATTTTATCAGCAAAAGTGCCGTGTTTTGTAATGCGTTCGTTTTGGATTTAAATGAAATGAGTTTTATGATTATTTTACGAAAAAAAAGGTGCAGTATTTGCAATGCTTCTGTTTTGCACAAAAGATTAAGGTGAATATGACAGTTTTTATTGAAACAAATATGCATTATTTGTTTAGGTTGTTTTTATGTTTCAAAATTAAATCAAAAATTATAATAATTAGAGTTTCAATCAAATTATTAACATATGCTTAAAGCATAATACAAAATATTTGACAAGGCGCCTGGTCGAATAAACCGAATATTCGACCAAACTAAAATTAGTTTCTAAGTTTTCGATAATTGTGTTGCCGCGTAATCACGTTGTTATAAGCATGTATTTTGTCCGTCAAATATTCTGCTAACAACATTGTTTCTTAATTTATAGATGTGCACCTTAAAGAAAAATGTCAAGATTAGAAAAAGAGAAAGACAAGGAAAGTGTAGGCAAAAACTTTGTAGTCGCAGTCTATGATTTACAAGCGGTAATGCCCTGTCCACAAGGTGAAGTATCAAGCTTCTATTACGTTCCAAAGCTGAATCTTTTGAATTTTACTATTACCGAGCTTGGTACTAAAAACACTACATGTTTTGAGTGGCACGAAGGAGAAGGAGGCCGCGGCGCTAACGAAATAGGTTCATGCGTACTTATGTACTTAAAGAGTTTGCACGATAAAGCAAGTGAAGATTTTGACGTTGTTTTTTATAGCCACAATTGCTGTGGTCAACAGAAAAATACATTTATGTTGGCAATGTATCAGCACGCCATAAATGAGTTTCCGAAAGAACAATGATCACTCGCCTAACATGCTTGGACTAGTAAAATCTAACAAAACGTAACTTGATGAAACATAATGTCGTTTCATTCGCCTACATAAATATAAATAAGTACAGCCTTCAATATATTTTTAAAAGGTGGGAGAGATAAGATATTTTGCCACTTCCATTAACAGATTCAAAACGTGATGCAATTCCAAGTCCATTAAACGAATGCCAAGTCAACAAGAGTAGAAGATCAATCGGAATCTGTAAGCAATGCAAAAATATAAAAAAAAAGGGAAAATAATATAAAATCGCACAGAACACCAAAGAATATTGTAACAATAAGCGAGGAGAACACAGTCGTCGCCGAAACTACAACGACATGGTTACCATGGACACGGTGAGCGCAGAAAACCACAGATTAGTTAATAGTAGCTAGCTACAGAAAACCGTCAATTTATTTTTACTTGTCAAGAATAGGGAGGGACGTAATCAATCGGTTTATGACAGTATCGATTTTTAGATGTAAAATCATTAGTTTTTTATCTAATTCATGGCTTTATTAAAACAATTTACCACGAAGTAACATCAAATTCTATTACTGGCTAAGCTTAGTATAATATTGATGTGAGTTTATACGGTTGACATTGCCTGAGATTTTATTTCGATTTATGATATAAAATCATATTAGACTAGAAAAAGTATGGACTTCACTAGTAACGTAAGTAATTACGGATGCGTTCGAAGTTAGATATTTTATACAGCGTTCTGATGAATAAAATAGTGTTTTTTAAATAAGATTATCTATATTTCGCCATCTTTTAAAAATAAACGAAGATATCCAATAAATACACTAACAATGCACTAATAAATTGGTGACAGTTTCATCTCGGGAACAATTTCTAGTCCAAAGTGACCATTGTTCTTTAGGAGCATAACTCATAAATTTTTAAATAAGGGGCACACCCAGAATGAGGGGGATGCTGTTCACTCCATCATTCAGAGGAATATCACAAGAGCATTAAAATCTTCGCCAATTTATGTACCTGACCAGTACATAACTTTGATTAAAACCGCAAAGAAGAAAAGGACACCTTTTACTGTAAAGGAACTCACACATGAGAATTTTATGAATTTGAAATCTCTGGCTGTTTGCAACTACACCACCAATGAAGATGGAAACAAGGTGAAATGGGCAGATCTTAAAGTCATTAAAACTGATCAAGAGCTTATGCTTCTTCGTAGGAAGTCTTATATAAAAACATGTTCTTATGAACATGTTTTTATGTAAGACTTCCTACGAAGACGCAGAGTATGCCCAAGTAACTACATTAAAAAGAAGGCAAAATGCACCTGAAACTGGTCCGCGAACTATGAAAAAACTCTATGCCAATAAGTTACAAGTTGCTGAAGCGAAAAAACAAGGCATTTTAAACCTGATTGAAAAGAATGTGATCCCAAAGTATTACGAAACTTTTTATGCTAATCTTTAATATGATCATAGTTTTAAATGATAATTAAGTAAGTATACTTATTTAAACCAGGGTATTTCTGAGACTGATTGATACAGACTGATTTTAGTAGAGGAATAATTTAAAGTGTTAGTTAACGTTAAACGTTTTGCTTAAGAGAGATTATTGTGATGACTTTTACTCTGTTCAACGAAACATGAGTCCTGACAGCTCGGTTATTTCATAAAAGATTGCCGTAAGACCGCTATCGAAAAAATGTCAACAACACCATCAAAAACCGTGAAATAGCTATATTAATTGTTTTGTTTTTTTTTTTTTAATTGTTTAAAGGTTGATTTTATAGAATGTTATTGCAAGGTATTGCTATCATTTAGTTATAATTGCGTATTCTTAACACATTGCACTAAACAATGATAGAAAACATCTAATAAAACTTGTTTTTACTATGATTTGTGGCTTTTTATTAATTACATTCATAAACAATATGGTAATTTTTTATAAGCAAAAGGGACTTATGTGATGTTTTACTTAACTGGGTAAAATTTACAGGAAATATGAAATTATAGACGAATAGAGGCTTGAAATATACATCCGATGATATATAACACATAGGTATAGAATCTATATTTTTTTAATTAAAAAAACAAATACCACGGCCAAAACTTTGATAAGCTCTCCTGTAAAAAAATGACTTTTAGACTTATGGCCCCTTTGAATTTAAGCAGCGACATTATTTAACCTAGTTTCGTTAAGTAAAAGTCATGCTGAGGGGCATTTACGTTGGGAGAGTGAGTTGCCTAGTACGCGGTAGGTTACTAGAATATTGCAGCTAACCAATTAAAAGAAGTTAATCTTAATTAAATTAATTGAAGAGTCTAATTTACATTGGTAGTAAAAATCTTACCAGCTGTCACTACATAGCCCGAAGCATTTTTATTGGCTCAGAAATTATAATGTCTAAGGTATTATCAATTTACACTTATCTGCTGGACTAAATTACTTTGCAAATATAAGCGCACCCTTAGGGCGAGATTCACAGACCGCACTGAGACTTTACTTTGCTAAGTAAAGTAAGCGTTTCATCACTACATAGTATAAAACAAAGTCGCTTCCCGCTGTCTGTCTGTCCCTATGTCTGCTTAGATCTTTAAATCCACGCAACGGATTTTGATGCGGTTTTTTTTAATAGATAAAATGATTCAAGAGGAAGGTTTTAAGTTATAAAACGTACACATGCGAAGCCGGGGCGGGTCGCTTGTACGAATATAAAACTTAAGTATACTATAAATAATGTGCATATTCATATAATCGAATGAGAATAAACGTTTTATACGAAAATGAACATTATTAGTATTCATATTCGTAAAAAACGCTTACTTTAATTAGCAAAGTAAAGTCTTAATTGTGGTCTGTGAATTTCGCCCTAAATGTCATGCTTGTCGAGACATCCAGCCGTCCTATTTACAGGACTATTGCAGCCTTTCCCTTTATTCCTGTTTACCTGATACCAGTCTGTATGAGAAATCTAACGCTCAACTTAATCTCCTATGGAAGCGCAGGTTATAATTCGCGGAAAACGGTTTAGTTGCAGTACTGCTGGGAATTTACTGTGTTATGGTGGTCCCGAGACCGCCATACGGACGGACTTAGGCAGCCAATCGGAAATAATCTTTGGGATGCCGCACAGTTACGCGTTCTGTGTGGATTTTTTATATTTAGGCCATTGTCATGGTTTACCATGAATTCCTGAATGAGCGGATTTTAAAAAGATATGGTTTAGTAATGACCAATGTAAAAGGTTTTTTTAACCGGTAGCGGCCCGCCTGACGATCTGGATCGTCAGTGTCATTGTTAATTTATTGTGTCTATAATTACAGTACTACAGAGGACCGATTGAGTACTGTAATTATAGACACAATAGATAAACAATGGCACTGACGACCCGGATCGTCGGTCGGGACGTACCGATTGAGTACTGTAATTATAGACACAATAGATAAACAATGGCACTGACGATCCGGATCGTCGGTCGGGACGTACCGATTGAGTACTGTAATTATAGACACAATAGATAAACAATGGCACTGACGACCCGGATCGTCGGTCGGGACGTACCGATTGAGTACTGTAATTATAGACACAATAGATAAACAATGGCACTGACGATCCGGATCGTCGGTCGGGACGTTAGCGGTTAAGCGAATATATTGTAATATGGTGTCTGTATCTAAATAGTTCATCTGTGTCTGTGTTCATAGTAATAATACAAATATATTCAAAATAAATTTTTTCGACACGTTTAGCGCAGTGGCTAAGTGCTTGGCTTCCGCGCAACGAGTCGGGGATTTGATTACCGCATGCAACAAGTATTTCTATGGTCTGTAGATAACTGTTCCGGATCTGGGTGTTTGTGCATGTGAGGATTTGTGTCTGTAACTGCTGCAGGACAATTCCTAGCCAACTCCTAGGCTATTTATAAAAAATACGTATAAATTTTTGCTCACAGCTGCCTTTATCATTATATTAAACTAATTATAATAAATCCCAAATAAATCTTACTTAATGTCTAACTTAATAAATAAGATGGATCTAATATCAAGTCACAAATAACACCTTTAAAGACCAAATATTACGTTTAATTAAAATTCATTCTAATAATAGCGACGCTAACTCAGATAATTAAATTCTTCAAATTCATAATCCATGAGATTCAAATTAAAGTGTTAGTTTAAAGTTTCAATCATTTTATGTTGGAACGTAACAGCTGTTTGACTAGATAATTAAATTATTTTTAGGCTTCATTTGTACTTAACTTTAGTACAAAAATATAAGTTCGAGTATTTGGCTTCATTAAAATATAAAATGTTTATGTTTTCGACTCCAATTTACATAATGTAGTATTATTTCTTGCTTTTTGCATATTAATACAGAACTAGCAACTCTCTTTGTGTGTTGGTAATTTTATTTTTGTACAAAAAATGTTATTATAGCCATAACATTTTCTTAAAACGACTGTTATATAAAATGTCTTGCTGTAGTAATGAACATTAGCTTTGTACTTAGTTTTTCTTTATATATATTATACAAGGTTAGTTGGAAAGGGGGTAGGTAATAATCCGTGGGCCACTTAAAGTATCACTGTCTTTTTAAAACACGAGTAAAAATTTGATAATTTTTTAATCCACGCAAACTGAAATTTTATTTTGGTTTTGCAGAAATTCTGCTACCCTGCTTTGATTATGAATTCAGAAATTTTGTCTTAAAAAAAAGTCTGGTTAATGTGTGTAGTCCGACAACCCGCACCAGGCCCGTGGACTTAGGCATCAACCCTTCTTATTACGAGAAGAGGCCTGAGCCCAGCAGTTTGACTGTAATAGTAGATAAAGATTCCCCTCAAAAAATGCTTTAGAATTGTATGAAGAGAATGTTACGCTACAATGCCTCGTCTTGAGGAAAGATTATTATAATTAACACTATGTAGCTAGCAATGAACATTACCTTTATACTAAGTTTTTCTTCATATCTATAAAATGTGACAATATTAACATATTTTCATGCAATCGTTTCTGTAGGTTTTTAACCGTAATCACCAGCGCGCCTCGGCGGCCTATGAAATATTTAAATAAACTGCGGCGGCATTTTTGTTATCACATTATGTGATTTTCACGCAAATAGCCAGGTAATATATTTATAACAGAAAGAAATATGTATATTTTTATGTGGGTGCTTGCGGAACGACGACATTGTAATGATAAAAGTTGATTGGAATCATCACATTTCTCGGTTATGTGTGGTAATAAAGGACACATAGAGCCATAGAAAATAATATACTACATGAAATTCGGTACTTAGACGATATCATCATCATTTTCATTCAGCCGAATGATGTCCTACTGCCGGACATAGGCCTCTCCCAAACAATGTTGGGGGGGTTTGCCATAATCGCCACGCTTGGCAGGCGGGTTAGCGGTCGCAGTCTGGTTGTTAAAGTACTCAGAAAACGCTGCTGCCCATTCTTTAGTGAATCCCTTGGCCGCCTTTTACGACACCCACGGTAAGAGATGGGGTAGTGCTATTCTTTACGTCCGGCACCACACGAACGCCTACACGATATACAGGTATACAATTATAGGAGTTACTACACACAAAATCACGATGAGTTTCGAACTTCAAACTTCAAAACTAATTTATTCAAAATAGACTAGAATTACTTCGTTCATTTTGAATGTCTATGTTACAAAAGACAGCCCCTAAAACGCCTGCCCTTCACCCCTTCCTAGTGTTTATGCTGGAAGAATCGGTGAATGTGAAACAAACTCCCCAGCAACACAGATCTGTGACTAGGCTTGCCAACCTTTATGTATGAATTTACCGGGACTTTGGCAATCAAAATGCGGGACTTGGCAAAAAAAGCGGGACCCAACTGTCAAAGTATAGGGATTCGAAAAATACAATTAGAAATTATTTTTTCGTTCGTTCGACGCGAGACTTGCGGTCGCGATCACCACTCTTCTAGCTAAACAAAACGTGCGTTCACTAAATTCCGACTTCTGCCCAAAGGTTTAGCCGTAGGTACGATAAAACGGAACAATTGGCGTCCCGCACGCGTATTTCGCGGGACTCATCCTCTAAGCTCTAGAAACGGGACGTCCCGGCTCTTGCAGGACGGTTGGCAAGCATATATCTGTCACGTGAATAAATTCATAGAGTCGACACACAAAAAAAGGTAATATTTATTACAATAATCAAATTATGCTAATTGCGGATGATAAAAAGTATAAGACCATAACATTACGCCTATATTTCCAGAAAGGTTGGGCAGAGGTACACCCTCAGTTCGCCGTTATGTTTAAGTCCTATGTAATAAGGGTCGAACCTATTGCCATCAAACGGGCACAAACCTAGACTCCGAGCTGTTACTGAGAAATGCCACACGGAAACACTCAATAAGACTTTGCCCGACCTGGGGATCGAACCTAGGACCTTACGCTCAGGAGTCGCACTTGCGACGACTAGAACAACGAGGTAGTCAAGACAAAGTATACGTAAAGAAAAAGAAAAGAAAAGAGCCTCCATGAGTGACGATACTTCAGTATCGTCCGGCGCACCCTGGGCAGTCAGCCCCGTTACCAACCTTGCTGACTGGCTAATCTTTTCACCACAGCATGAGCTATTTTCCTACAGCTTCTGCTGAAACGAGAGACGAAGAAGTAAAGAACAATTCTGATATTTTTAAATGCCTTTCATAAATACTACTTTGATAATGATAATAATTTAAAACAGCACAGAAAAACAAGACCACAGACAATATCTCAATAAAAATACAATACAGTAGAGAGACCCGCAGTATTGTACAAAACTCACAATATTTACTACAACAATAAACTCTAAGAATAATAATAAGCATCGGACTTTCAATACTTTTACTAAGTTACTTTCTTTGCTTAAGAAAATTCCTTCATGCCTGAAAACAGATAAAAACTTGTTCAAAGCAACAAATTCGAATTGAAAAACTTAGTGATTATATTTTTCAGCATCGCCGCGTAAGTTTGTTATTGGCAAATCCCTTATAACTCGGCATGTTCACGGTCCGTACTCCCTAACTTAGAAGAACCCAAAGTAATCTAAAACAAATAAAGATGAGTGGGACCCCGCAGACGTTTCGCGCATATCGAATTCCCCTTTATGTTCATATGAATAATAACAAATTTTGTATTCAGCGTTTTGTTTGAGACTTCACTAAGAACTTTTGCAGAGGGAAATTGTTTCCCCGTTTGTCGCCGAGTGACTTCGAGTTTGATATTAAATCTGCGTTGGGATCAATCATAAGGATGTAATTTTGACGTCGATATATCTTTTTGAGCGATGTGCACATAAGAAACTTTTTTGTTACTTTACAATTGTTTCAAAACTCCATTTATTCATCTAACTTACTTTTTTATATGTGGCATACATTAATTTTTGTAAATGTACAGAATTGACTACTTATCTTAATATCATAATTATTCTAGTTACAATTGTTCTTAAGAATCCTGTGGGCGTCACTAATTGCACTAGAACATTGACGGACACATATAATACCATACCACTCAACATCATAATTTAAACAAACACAAAACAGCTGAAAAAATAAATTAAATAAAAACTTTATTTCCTACAGGTTACAATTAAAAAGTCTGCAAAAACGTCAAATCAAATCAATAGAATTTATTTGCTCAATTATGGTAGGTGTAAAATATGGGTCCCCTATGTTGTTTCGAACGCCGCTGTTGCGACACACGCTGTTGCGAATTATTTTTCCACTGCCTCACAGGTTCCAAAGCTCATGGACTCGAATGAAGTAGTCGCGAAAGACGCTGTTTCGAAAAACATTTTCACTGCTTCATACGCTCGAATGCTTGTGATTTCGATTTATTTAGTCATAAAGTGTACAGAAAAATATTTAAGCAGTAATTAAATTAAATCAACAAATTCGGTGTTAACATCAACATTTAATATTATTATTAACGTATTGTTTTACGTTTGTTCTTTACATCGGACATCAAAATTTATTTACCTATTCGTGAGTCTCGCGTCATATATTTATAAGTTTTATAATTGCGCAGTTTTGCTTCCCATTTCTGCCTAGATAATGCATAGAATAAACGCAACACATTCAGTTTCATCGATTTCAATAAAAATCCAAACGCAATAATTTCAAAATGTGGGGGTAGGTGGCCACCACAAAGTATAAGGTTTTCTAAATACGATTTCAGATGTACCCACGAATATGTTTTTTTTGCAATATCTTATTCCAACGTAAAGTGTGATGGCGAAAACATTGAAAAATGAGCGTTAATAGTTTTATTCGTCCTGTGACTACTCGATATGGAAAAAGTAATCTTCGACTCGAATAAAGTAAGACTAAATAAATCGAAATCACAAGCATTCGAGCGTATGAGGCAGTGAAAATGTTTTTCGAAACAGCGTCTTTCGCGACTACTTCATTCGAGTCCATGAGCTTTCGAACCTGTGAGGCAGTGGAAAAATAATTCGCAACAGCGTGTGTCGCAACAACGGCGTTCGAAACAACATAGGGGACCCGTAAAATATAGGTGTTGGTCTTTTTTCAAGTACATTATATTCTGCCCCATCATCATCATCATCATCATCATTCAGCCGAAAGACGTCCACTGCTGGACATAGGCCTCCCCCAAGCATCGCCACATCGACTGGTCCTGTGCTTCTCGCATCCAGCGGTTTCCCGCGACCTTCACCAGATCATCGGTCCACCTTGTGGGAGGCCTACCCACGCTGCGTCTTCCGGTACGCGGTCGCCACTTCAGAACCTTTCGGCCCCATCGGCCATCCGTTCTGCGAGCAATGTGCCCCACCCACTGCCACTTAAGTTTGGCAATTCTTCGAGCTATGTCGGTTACCTTGGTTCACCTTCTGTTCGGTTCTGCCCCATAGGGCGTGCAAATCGAGTTTATTATAATAGTAGAAAAAAAAAAACAAATTACAGATTTATGTTCGTAATATTTAAACATTAGCTACCTACTTACATTTATGTATTATACATCCTCTCATGTCTATCATTGGTGTTACCGTTGTTGGGACGTATCAAAATCCTAATGATTTTAGATGTTGAGTTAATTATCCATAGAAATCGCAGCTCTGCACAGTTTTTAGCCCATCCAAAAACCTACTCAAACTGTTCTAAAACACATCAAAAGTACACCTTCAAGAAATATTAATAAAAATAAAATAACTACTAGGTATAGTTTTACGCAAAAAACCGAAAAACAAGGAACATGAAAACGTACAGTGGTACCGAAGTAAGCCGGCTGTGAAGTTATAATGAAGTTTTTAAATGAACGTACCCGCTTCATAAAGTGGAGGGCGGCTTCCAATGGTCTTCTTTTAATTTATAACGCTGGGCTCCTATTTTCCGACAACTTAAGCAACGAGAGGAGAGGGAACGTATGACGCGTTCAAAACTTCATAATCGTACGTTATAACTATGTGTAGCGTAGTTAAAAATAATTTGACGGCTAGGGGCAAAAGTAGCAACTCGAAAAATCTAAAGAAAAATGGTTTGATGGCTCCGGGTAAAAATGGCAACTCGGAAAAACGTAAATAAATAAGTTGATTACTGTAGAACATGAAAATTAGACGGAAAACGCGTAGAATAAAATCAGAAGGTCAGAAGGTTTTTAAATTGAACGCGTATTTAATAAAGTAGAATCAAATCAAAGAGTATTTTGTTTTCTACTGCTTTAATGTTCGGCTCAATTCAATGGAAAAAGCGACATCACCTAATCATTTTGGCCTGGAGACTTGCAACACAGGTTATACCTAGTGCAGGCTCCAGTCTCCACAACATAAATTGTCTACACCGAACAAAAAATAATAACCCTTGTACGTTTAATTTAAGTATGTTTGTGGAGAAAATAAACGATTATTGTATTGTATTGTATTGTATTGTATTTTGCACAAATAAACTATTTTTGTACTATTAACGTTCGTAAGACATTCATATTTATGATTAGCTACGGTTTACAGAAATGTATTTTTCATGAAAAAAAAAAATATATACAAGGTGTAACTTAAATAACGCACAACCTCTTAAGGAGTCACTGTACTCATCATTATGAACAACTTTTACTATGGGACCAAATACGAAATCGCGAAAAAAAAACTGCTGTTCCCTACATTTTGACGAGTTATGCGAACATAACAGGGGTTAAAGAACAACCCGTCGCCCGACCAGTAACAGGCCCGAGAAGGCGGCGCGCATGTATTCCGTGCGCGCCTCTCAGGAAGACGTGGGGCAAGGCCCCACAGAAGGAGAGGTCCGCCAGGGGATGGCGGACCGAGGCCTGCCGGGGTTGCGGTGCATGCAGCTGCGAATCCCGTGACCCCGGCCAAGGGTCAGGAGTAGGAACACCGTGGGTTTTTAGCCGGTAAGAGTCCGGCATAACCCTTCGCCTTCCCCAGGCGAAGGATATCCATGAGGATTTTCCCACGATAAAAAAAAAAAAAAAAAAAAAAAAGGGGTTAAAGAACAGCTGATTTTTTTTCGCGATTTCAGATTTGGTCCCATAGTAAAAGTTGTTCATAATGATGAGTACAGTGACCCCTTAACAGGTTGTGCGTTATTTATATTACACTTTGTATACAAATGAGCTAGTCTAGCATTTAATGTCATTTAAGTTTGATAATATAAATGTTAGATAGCGTTCGTAGACTTTTATAAAGGTAAACAACTATAATAAAAAACAATCTCAACATGTGCTTTGTTTCACAAAGTAGGTATTATCTTATAGTCTGCGATGAACGAAATGCAAACTAGTTTGGATTGTATCAGGCGGACAAACTGCGTGCTCAGCACTGACCTATTCTGAAGAACAAAATTTTTTTTCGAAAGCTCTCATTTTTCAATTCTACTTTTGTTGCTAAAACTTGCAGCAGTTTTTAAAATAGGATAACGATTGTATAACCCGTTGTTAGAGCCAACAGTTGAAACGCTGAGGCCATCCTCATCCAGCCATACAAAGCCGAGCATTAGAAGACTTTGTTTGAAACGGACTTTAGCAACAGGCAAAAACATTTACTATTGTAACGTCACCCGATAAGAAGCGGTGACGTCAAAGCTGTACTATTGTACCCCACAGCGCATAAATCTGGTCCCCTGAAGTAAGGAGAGAGGCTATTTAAAAAAGTTCTTCTTATTTTTCCGCCTGGCGTTTTTGACCCTGCCTTTGCCAGGATTCACCGTCCCCCACAATTCCCTCCACTGGTTATCAACCTCCTCAAAGGTAAACGAATTTCTGCTGAAAATTTCGCAAATTACACTTTACGCGAGGGACAGTACTAAAGACCCACTGCTTGGCAGCCGATGCTCTATTGTGACGTCACTAGAATAGTAATCGCTTTATTCGCTCTACCTCGTAACTTGAACCGCATCACAAAATGTAATATTATAATGAAACACCTGATTCATGTCTGCTAAAGCCTTCTGTCTACCTTAAAGTGTTTGTTGAAATGTAAACTCAGTTTTAATTAAAACCGTCCGTGTTTTCTTCTACTACTACTTTAATAAATATGAAATTTTGAGGAGGCTACTATATTAAGAAGGACTTCTTCTTCTTTTATCGTGTCGGCATGAGCTATACAAGAATAGTTCATGCCGTGGTGAAAAGATTAGCCAGTCAGCAAGGTAGCGAGGCTGACTAACCAGGGTTTTGTTTTTCTTATCTATTGGACTGCTGTAGGTGGTCCTACGGGTCCCTTCCTACGTAACCGGGCAGTTATTGGCGAGACCTGACAGGTCTCCAGCCAATGGGGGGGGAAGTAAAATACTTAACCTAAGCTAACTACTTGTACTACACTAACGTCATGACTACCTGCAACAACAGCACTAAGGGCGACCCCTAGTGGGACTCGGATCTCGGCTTAGGGCGTTGCTGGCGTGGACATAGGGGGGGGGGGGACAGCTTGATGAGGGCTGAATTATCGGTGTGACTGCGGAGTCTGAAGAAACGACCGGCTCTCCGACGGGAGAGCTCGGTGGATCGTGACCGGCGGCGGTGGGACGTCGTGACGGGCCTCGTCGGCGAGGACGGTATGTCGGACGGCGGCGGACGTTGTGTATTGTGCTGGTCGATTTACTCGCCTCCTGGAGGAGTGACTACCCAGGGTGCGCCGGACGTACTTAAGTATCGTCACTCACGGAGGCTATTTTCATGCACCCTATTAAGAAGGACTGAAACAGAAGACTTTCAATTGAAGTCGTTGAATAGCTTTATACACATCGCAGCGTCGCGTCTGCTCACTGTTTATCGCATCCTATAGATAGATAGACACATACTTTATTGTACACTAGCGACCCGCTTCGGCTTTGCACGTGTACGTTTTATAGCTTAAAACCATCTTCTTAAATCACTCTATCTATCAAAAAAAACCACATCAAAATCCGTTGCGTAGTTTTAAAGATCTAAGCATACATAGGGACAGGCAGCGGGAAGCGACTTTGTTTTATACTATGTACTGATTAAGAATTAAACAGAAGGAATACACATAATTAAGAATAGTACAAATTATGGTCTTATTGCTTAAAGCAATTTCTTCCAGACAACCATTGGATGGAAATAATTGTCAAGTAAATATATACATCAGTTTGCGGCCTGACACTTTGATTAGAATTATTTTCCTTTTCGATGTAATTTATTTTAAAAATTTGTGGAAAATGAAAAATGTTCATGATGAAGTTACTAATACTAAGAAATCCTAAAAAGATGTTTGGAAACATAATGGTCTTACTTAACTAAAAATGAAATGAAATTGTAAAGACCATATCGCTGCGGCTAATATAATTGTCTAATTTAATGTCATGCGAAGAATTGTGTTTAAAAGTATACCTAATTAAAAGACATTTAGTAGTTTTATCACAACAAATTAAACAATAGAATAACGTCAACTATACAACTTTGTGTAAAGTTGTTTTTTAGAAAAAAAACGAATCGCTCTACTATTTAATTTTCTTCTTTCTACAAATTTAGTGCCAGGGAGTAGTATCAAGAAGTGAAGTGCTAACGCGGATATTATACTAACAAAGCTGTTAGTGTTTCGAGACGTTTCTGGCAAAGAAAAGCCACCCA
Organism: Amphipyra tragopoginis; assembly: GCA_905220435.1. Lineage (NCBI taxonomy): Eukaryota > Metazoa > Arthropoda > Insecta > Lepidoptera > Noctuidae > Amphipyra > Amphipyra tragopoginis. Next base: position 18,097,080 of record HG991997.1, read on the forward strand.
TTCCCCACTCATGGGTGTTGTAAAAGCCATAATGATTTATTGGTTAAAATTAAGAGTCTTGTATCTTTACCATAAATGAAACAAACAACAAAAACATTGTAGCCTTGTTTTAAATATTTCCTGTTTTTTTTTGCTATTATTATAGTGTATAGATAGACATAGATATTGATCTATCTATACCCCGTGGCTTTGCATAGTAAACCATCACATTCGTTAATAGCTATCACGGGTAAAATTCTCAGTTTTGCAATAAAAACGCTACCATTGCCATAAGCAAAACGATTTGTTTTCGGCCATGGGAACCGGGTATAAGGGATTACCGTATCTTATTTATTATGCAGTGATTTTCTTTGGAATATGTTTTGATGACAATTAACTATGTCAGTTGTTTTATATAGTTTAGCGTCCTTTTACCTTTTGTAAATGTGAGAACTTTGCAGACTTGCTAGATGCCTGGATACTTATTTAATTGTAATTTTTGCATTTAACTCGTCTATATTTTTTTTTTTTTTTTAAAGACTTTGCCCCACACTAAGATTTCTCTTGTATCGTGGGTGCGTTTACAGACACAAATCTCACAAACAAACGCCCAGACCCGAAACAATCATCTGTAGGCCATACAAATTTTTGTTCCGTGTGGGAATCGAACCCACGACCCGTAGCGCAGAAGCCAATCGCTCAGCCACTGCACCAAACGTGTCGTCATATTGTTCTATCATAACTATTCTAAATCAAAACTTTACTCACTCAAGTCGTTAAAGATATGGATTTTAAAAAAGTAACCATGGAGTTTCTTGCCGGCTCTTCTCCATAAGAAACGACTAATTGGAACCGTGCGCTTCGATTTTACATAATCGCCTGTAATGGTTTATGTGAAATAAAAACTTTTGTTTTTGATTTTGACCTTTACTAGTTTCAACGATCTCAGACCGTGTGCCAACCGTAGTGATTATAGCATCCTTTTCTATTACTTTGCATTACAGCAGTCATGGAAAGGCAGATTTTAAGCGGTGGGCATGATAAATCCAACTCACTGAATTACGAGGTCTGCGAGAGGAATAAAATTCCTACCATTGGAGGATCACTGGCATCGCGTCATGCGGCGTATTTTTAATAGAGAGGCAACTGTCACAATGTTGGTGCAAATGCCTTTCGCACCGTTCGTCTGCACATAATCACTCCATTTCTCCGTCTTTCGTGCCTTAATCCTTAGGCGTTGTCCTCATTGGCAAACGACGCGATCGTTTAAATGTTTAATTAATTAAACATTTGAACGATCCCGTATCTATATCGTATTAATTAGGTATACGTATCTTAATGTACAGTCGCGGACTTGAAATGTTTACCACCCTAAGGTCTACAGTTGCTTGCGCATTACTTTTTCATAAGGTCGCTCGGTCGTTCGCAAAGAATTGACAGAGTAACATTAAAAGGTTAGTTAAAAAAAGCTATATACTAGGTAGCATAGAAGAAGAGATCAACCTAATTAGTAAATTCAATCAAGTTCGGTCTATATTACTTTTGAATAGGCACACATACCTAAAAAGGAGTTCATAACATCAAAAAGTGGTTAAGTCTTTTTGCTACGCTTCACAGTTTTAAAAAAAGAATACTTCTTTGATATGATATCTTGAACCTTATTGCGCACAGTGTAAGAAGGAATCGAATTTGAAATCTGATAAACATTTGGAGTCCGCGGCTGTATGTGACACAATGGTGTTTTTACCATAGTTATAGACACATTAGATAAACAATGACGGTGTGGTCCTGGGACGACACGCGGGACGCAACCGGTCACAAGCTATAGTTTTTTGTATTTTATTTTGTATTGTTTGACTTAGTCACATTTGACCCTAGTCGCACCTGATGACAAGCGCAGACAAGTGTAAGATGGAACCCATGAACTATAATAAAAAAGATGTAAAGGTATTCCCCTTTACCACTCTGGCTCTGAAATAAAATAGCGAGTGTTTATTTTTTGAATTTTTTTACTGGTTCGATTCCCTGTTTAGGTAAGTATGTCGAGAAATCTGTGAATGCAGTTTTGCTTCTTTTTAAAAATAAAGGAATGTTTCCTTTAAGAAAAATAATCTATCTTAAGGATTTAAAGTGGTTTCCCTTCAGGGCCCATTGATTTTTTCCACCCTGTATACTCGGAAACACTTTTATGTGAGGGTGGTAGCTGGCCAAGATCATATATACAAATAATTTCTACCATCAGGTGTGCTGGGTTTTGTGGATTCTTACAATAACACGACTAATTCCAGCGTGCAGAGACGAAGTTTTATGTTCTAGCCCGTCCCTCACACGGGATAAAAGTTATAATGTTAAGTATACAAAAACTTTGAATTAGAAAAAAATATTACGAATGTTAAAGACTAGTTTTTACACGTGGCTTCGCTCGCGTTAATTTATAATTTAAGAAAAACTCTCAAATACACTACTAAAGTTTCTATAATAATATAATTCAATCGTAATTCGAAAGATACCTGGCGCCATCTATGAACGTTATTGTTGTTTTCCTCGGGAACAGTCCTTTTTTTCGGAATGAAAGGTACCCTATGTCCGTTTCTATACACCTGACAACGTATATGCAAAATTTCAGGATGATCGGTTCAGTAGTTTAGGCGTGAAAAGGTAACAAACAAACAAACTTACTTTCGCATTTATAATATTGGTTAGGATTGTGCATTCATACGATCGCATCGCTTGCTCGTGCATCCCTTGTCAGTTAGGACGACGCCTAATTCTCTTCCACACTTTAATCAGCGGACTGCCGGACTTAATTTCGTTTTTGTGTCCTCTTCTTATTGTCCTATAGACATCAGCACAACCGTTTAAGTTAATTCCTTTATTAAATTTTCAGCTCTAATTCTGTGTTCTCAACCTTAAAGGGATTAGTGTTCGCTTTATGTATTATTAAGCAGAAATTAATTACTACACAACCCTGAGAATTCTGCAAAACTGAAAACAAGCAAGTTATTTTGAGCGTCAGTTTTATTCATTTTCAATGGGATTACTCAGTTTTTAATATTCATAACTGATTTTTACTTAATATTGCCAAGTCCGGCCAGACTATAAAAAGTCCGCAGACATTTTAATTTTGTTTTCATTTTTAATTAAACATAGAGACTGTTTACTCAAACCTTAAATTTGGCTTAACCTGTCTGCTTATTAAGCTGGGTGCTGATTTTAATTATAATAAGTTAAGACTATGAAATATTATTAAATTTTAAGTTATAAATTCTTAATTGCCTTTGCGTCGTCATCTATATTAGACAGTGATTACTTCTATTAAACATAATTATACCTTCAACCTGTTAAAGTCGAAGGAATTGCTATAATTACGACAATTTGTAGATGGATATTGGCAAATTGTAGTAATGAGAGAGCACGTTAAGCCGTCATGTCCCGGGTGTCATATGAATACCAATGAAAGTCGTTACGGGTAGTCATAAGCCCGAAAGTCTAACAACCGGTCTAACCTTAGGATATCGGCATTACCGATATCCTAAGTCAACTGGGTTGCGGAGGTCTGATGATAGTCGCTCCATGTAAAATACTGGTATGTAGCCACATCTGGTTAGACTCGAAGCTGATCCCAACATTTTTGGGAAAAGGGAAGGCAATGTGATACAATGTCACTAGTAATTATACAACACTATTTTTAGTATACACAAAAACCGAGACACCCCAACAAGATTTTAATCAGAATTACCAGAGTATGTATTTTTTTAAATAAATCTCCAAGTTACACCTCACTTTATGTTGCCTTAAGTTCCCCAGTAGTGTGAAATGTGTGAGATGTGCTATGCAAGGGTTGTCTAATACACGGAAACTGACCAAGCGGACCGTCTCAAGCCTCAAGGTGTCTATTCCCGTCCACTGTTATGTATAGAAACCTATTGAAACAAAACTGAAATTTATGAAAAAAAATTGTAGCAAAACTATGCCAATCGATTCTCCTAGTGATTCTGAACAAACTAGTTTCAGGTTTAGTGTATACTAAAACTAAACTTGTATGGGTTACTACACGTCTTTTTGAAATTTAATACACAATTTCCCAACTCTAACAACGTAATTCTTAGACGCAATAACATAATAAATGCAGGTTCTTTAGTACCATAATAGCCACCAAGTTAATTTCATGCAGCTCAGTAGATATTTTAACATTGAAATGGGATTAGGAAGAAACCGCTGGGCGTAGTTAGCATAATTTTCAAATTCTCAACTGTCAGAGGAATTTATTAATGCTCCATGCAAGTTAGCTCTCATGCGACCACGAGTGCTGCAAAAACATTACTAAGAGGGATAAATGTATAAAATCCGACAAAGTGTACGATTTGTTCGTATGAAACGAGGGCAATGGTACGTAATCCATGTACTAAAGTGTGTCACTAAAGCTTTGTTGGGCTTTTCCGCAAAATCCTATGGAGATCCTGCACTGTAACTTCGATGTTGAATATTGAACTAGTCTTGATAATGTTTAGAAAGTCAACGCAAATCTAGTAAGTAGTAAGACATATTTGTTTATAGACTATAAATTGTGGATACCTATTTTTATTAGATTTAATCCATTTATTCATCTTTAGACATTATTATTTACGATAATAAATAAATAAAAAAAACGCCTTCCTTCATCGGGAACAGGGTCCAAGCTGCCGGCAGTCAGGGCTCCAAAGAAAGGAACCGCCTTACTATACTTGCCTTGTCAAGGTGTACTGCTGTTACAGTTTGTATCAAGCCCTTGATCCAACCGCCCAAAGAGAAGCCTCATGAGGTGTTGATCGAGGCTCTTGGCTATTAGGCCATTCGCCGTAACGACTATCGGGACAATCACTGCTGAGCCATATCCCATATGCCAGACAACCTCGTGTGCTAGATCAAGATTTAATTATTTATTAACTTTAGTTTAGTGTTCTACTAATTGCGATAGCGTTGATTTTGTTAATATTTCGTGTTATTATTTTAGAACCCAATCCGTATTATCCTGACTTGAAAACCTGTGCAATTAGGTATATAGTGTATTTTCTTATAGCAATCCGACAGAGGTTTAAATTCTTTATTACAACGCAATCGACTTAACGATATCGATGTAGTTTAAATATACATAGTTGTAATGGTACCGACATCTCTTTCACATACTTCGAAAAGCACATTACCACAAAAAAAAAACATTCTCAGAATAAATAAATTGGCATCGTATATCGTATTCCACATCAATATGAAGATGTATCTTCACATTGCTGTGGAATACGATGTTTTATCTTAATCTAAGATCCATTTTTATCAAGATGCGTGCTCTGTTTTTCAACTTATTAAAGTGGGTTAAGCAGGTTTTAATTAAAGTAAAGTAAATTCTTTCGCAAACCATGTCCGAAATTGAGAAAAATTTTATCCAGCAGCCGGCATCGTAAGTTTATTTTAAAATTGTTAACAAAAACAGAATTATCATAATTTCGCAATCTAAACGTCACATTAGGAATACACTGGCATTATTAAGTTAAAAAAAATCGAAACATAAGTACTATATTCGTATTTTTCTGTAGCAAATGTTCAGGAAGCGAACGGCGGGGGTGGAGTGTTTTCGTTTAATTTCCCAGTAAAATGGTCTACCCTCTTCAACATAATTACAGAGCGGCTAACTGAATGTACGTATCGCTTCATCACCGTCTCATCTTTTCACCGAGTATTTTTGCATTTTAAAAAGGTTCGCTCATTTTTTTTGACTGCCATTCTTAGGTTATAATTGAAAATTCGATTGGAGCATTAATTTTTTTTATGTTACGTTTGAGTTTTAAAAGGAATGCTCTGGTAAAAGTGGACGTCAGTTGATCGCTGTTGGATTGTACGATCGATGAAGCACGTGGAAAATTTGATGTTGTTAATGAGTTAATGCTTGTCCACTGTTTCATTGCAACTTGATTCTCCTCAAGTTTTGCTTTGATACATTTGATGCAATTAAATCAGAAACTATCTCTGCAATGATAGCCTAGCGGTTGAACGCTAGCCGCTTGAATTCGATGCAGTAGGGTGTGAGTTCGATTGAGGCCCGCATCTCTGAATTTTCCAATTCATGTGGGGATCGGAATTTGATTGTCACTAGCGTTATCATCATCTGCCTAGCCTTTTCCCAACTATATTGGGGTCGGCTTCCAGTCGAACTGGATGCAGCTGAATATCAGTATTTTACATGGAGCGACTGCCTATCAGACCTCCACAACCCAGTAACTGGGTAATACGATACTCTTGGTAAGACTGGTTGTCAGACTTTCTGGCTTCTGACCAACGTAACGACTGTCAAAGATCTACAAATGACAGCCGGGACCAACGGCTTTACGTGCTTTTCGAGGCACGGAGGAAACTCGCTATGGTAAATGGTCACCCATCCACAGACCAACCTCGGTAAGCGTGGTTTAACCCGGAAGATCGGTCTATGCGGCTGTATTTATTTAGCCACGAGCTCCTCATTGTCACTAGCGTTATCAGTGAAGGAAAATATCGTGAAGGAACCTGCACGCCAAAAGAGCTCCAAAAAATTCTCGATGGTATGATGTGTAGTCCACCAACAGGCACCAGACAGCTTGGTGGAAACCTTTTCATTCTGAGAGGAGGACCGTGCCCAACAGTGGGACAGTAATGGGCTGATTATCTAAGGGATTTGTCAAGAGGATGACATTAGTAGGTACTCTCCTGTGCACTAGGTACTAACGACATAATGGTAATCACCACCTACCCATGCCAAACAATTCGATGGCTACAATGTTCCTCCGCGACGCACGGTTCGATGTAGTTGTCCTTAAGTGGTTAGTAATGTATCTTGCTTATTTTTCTGTAACAAAGAATATTTGTAGGTATTGTATTGTATTTACATTGTCGTTTACAGCTCCCAAAACAAGTTATGATAGAAGTTGTAGACAAATTGTGTACTTATAGGTGTTTGTAAAAGAAGTTATTTGTTTTTAACACGTGTTTTAAATATATTGAATATTTAAAACACGTGTTATGAAGATCTACATACATGTTTGCAATTTGAAGTGCACTGATTCGAATCTTACTAATAGTATTCCTATTGGTGTGATTCGAATTGGTGCTCTTCAAATTGGTGCGCTAAATGGAATGCCTCACGTTTACTACTTAAAATATGTACGGTATTAATGCAATTATTTGTTGCAACAGTACTTAGATGTAAACGAAGGGTAATTAATGACGGAATGCTGTATACGTCAATGCAGAAGAATCTTCAACAAGAATAAAAATGATATCGCAAAGGCAGCGAAATAACTTGTCACTGACACAACTGACCAGGGGGTCAATTCTACTAACATAAACTTTTATCAATGGCAATTGAATCGTTCATTCAGACAGTTTTCGTTGACGTAAACTGTCAAAATGTTTGGTTTTGTTTTTGTTGTCAAACAATTTGATAGTTTTTGCAAACGAAAACTGTCTGAATAAACGATTAAGTTGCAATTGATAAAAGTTTCTGTTAGTAGAATTGGGCTCCTGGCTGTTAGCGAACATTCGGACAGTTAGTATAACGAGCATAGAGTTCGGGGCGAGCATATTATACAGATTTTAGCAGGCGGCATAGCGTAATAAGCTCACTCTTAATGTTGCATAACAATCGAACGTTCAAATCCTGCCACCTTTAAGCAATCGATAGCACATCCCAGTTAATAATCACCCTATTACCAACGACAAACGCGATAAAACAAAAAAGATTCCGGTAAAAGTCGTTCATTCAAATTCATTTACAACTTTTACTCTTTTAATTAGTACCTACGAGCCTCTGATATTTTTAAATGCAGAAAAGCGACGACAGAACGCCTAATTGAGTTTGCGCGACACATTTTCTTAGTAACCGGTAATTGAGATTCAACCCGAGGTAAAAAAAAACACTGAATAAAATACAAAGTGCCTCCAAAGAGTCAGAGCGACTTTTAATAAAGTTTTCTTTTGGTTTTCTCTTTTAGAAGTGAGAAAGAAACTTCATAGTACATTATAAGGTCTGTGTTAGTAGTTGGTTTCGTCATTTGTTACACAAAGGCAAAAACTTTTTTTCTAGTGAAGTTGTCGCAAGGGCGACTGCTGAGCGAATCCTGGGTTTGATTCCCAGGTCGGGCAAAGTGTTATTGGGTTTTTCCATGTGGAATTTTTCAGTAGCAGCCCGGAATCTGGAGTTGTGGCCGGTTGATGGCGATAGGTTCCCCTCCTATTACATGGGAGTTAAATATAACGGCGAATTGAGGGTGTACTATATACGCATACACCTCTGCCCTATCCTTCGGGGAATACAGGCGTGATTTTATGTTATGGTGATTCAAGTGTGTGTGTCCTTTATGTTTTTTTTTCGTGTTCTTTCTCATTCAAAACGTTTGAATGAGCCAGAAAGAATTCATAAGGTGGATATCAGTGGAAACGCCGATAGAAGACGCTCTAGAAGAACATTATCGACGTTATTGGTGATGTTCTTCAAAATGGACTGGTACGTAGTACCTACTCTCAATAGGCTTGCGTGTATGACAAGATTTATGAACTTGGACGTAGTGAAAGAAGTATGGAAGGATCGTAGCATGTGGCGATTTGTAGTTTTTGCTTACCCTCCAGAAAACAAGGCGTGAGATTATCAAATTATGTAATGTGGTACATTTATAAGCCATTTATTATTTCGTATATGATTAAATAACATGTTTACTCCTATAATATATTTACAACTTTGCTATCAAAATGAAATGAAATTGTTTATTCTGTAAACACGACTTTTAAATATCTTTCATATGTCACTTTATGTACTAGTTGATTTCACCGTTTTCTATCTGACTACCTTTGAGAAGAAAAACTGTAACAAACTCATAGGTCAAGGTCTCTTTTAAAGTCTCAAGTACTGAAATTATAGACACAATAGATAAACAATGGCACTGACGAATCGGTTCGTCGGTCGGGCCGCTAACGGTTAAAGTCGTATTTTTTCATATCGGGTGTAAAAAGACCCTTAACGATAACGAAAACCACATATTCTACCCATCATTGGGATCATTTTTTTCTACCAGACCATACCATGGGAAATCATTGATTCCGGAGATATTGAGGGTCAAAGTCAACATTTTTTTTTTGTTTTTTCCAGAAACGTATTCTAAGTGATAATACTAAACTTTCTTCCAACCAAACATTGTCAAAATTTTCAATTTTTCCTAACAAATTACGCATTTGAAGTTACAAAAACGCAATGAATATCAAACGCACACAACCACCTTGGCTCAGCTGTATAGCCGCTGCACGACCCACACAGGCACATTCGGTTACGTGCATTACATTACGCGCTACAAAAACACAGAGTTTTTTTTATGCCTAAAAATAAAAGTCGTTTCCCAGCAATTATTTTTGGTCAATGTTATTTAGTTTGATGTACAGAGTGTGTAGATTTCGGCTATGTGTTGGGTCTTTTCACACCCTGTATAAATAAAACTATGTAAGAACAAGGTAGGGCGACGTCTGGACTAACCTTTTCAGGAAAATGACAAAACAGTTTGAGTCAACCTGTCACGACATACGGCACGTATACATCAGTCAACGTGTAGCTCAACCCTATTTTAGGGAGCTCAACGACCCGTTGCACAACAATACCGCCAGCAGGACAATAAAAAGTAAGCATAAAAAACTCAAACTGACAATTGTAAGAAACTAAAGACAAGACATGTAGCCTACACAGTACTCACGTACAATTTCATAGAATAAGGAATCAAGATAACAGAAATTGTTGGCAGCCCAACATTAATTGAGCGTATGGCCGCTTTAAGGTATTTTGACTGTTATTTTTATACAATAATGTGTACTGCATTTTCATATAAATGCGAGTTTTCAAGAATTTTTTTAGTGGTAAATACCTTGAAACGGTCAAATCTCAAAATGCGTTTTTCGTTGATGGTCGCTTTCTGCTTCTATACGCTTCTTTTTCTCATTTCGTTCGTTTCGTGGCGAAAAGATTAGCCAGTCAGCAAGGTTGGTAGTGGGGCTGACTGCCCACGGTGCGCCGGACGTACTGAAGTATCGTCATTTGTGGAGACTCTTTTCATGCACACCAATATTGATAATATTAAGTAATAATATTATGGCAAAATTACCTTCATTTATAAAGGTCTTGTTTCCGGTCCGCCATGAGAACAAGGTGTTTTTTGTATTGTGCAAAGTTCAAATTAATAATAATGACAATAAAATGTACATTTTTGTTCAGTTTCCATTCCATCAAGACTTTTCATTCAATACTACACAAGCGTAATTAACCACCCACATACAAGCCCACGCTCAAACAGAAAGAAAGTTATCAAAGATAAGATAACCTTCTTAAAGAACAATACATTATATATAGTAACGAAGAAGGAACGTTAACATCATTAAAAATGAATCAAGAAAAACATTACACAACAGGTTTAAACGTAGCAGTCAAAAAGAAACGTCTACCTTTGTTTTATTTGCTCTATTTTTATTCGTTTCATAACAATATGCAAATTATACTGCAACGTATTAACTATAACATTTACGAAACGTTATTCGCAGTAGCCATGCGCTAGTTTCACTTATTAAATAAAAAAACTTGCTCACTATTTCAAAGATCGGTATAAGGCGTTCGACACGCGAACCGTCGATCAGCCGCCAATAGGTCGCGCGCCGAGTGCCGGAGTCAATCGAATTTATTCAGTAATTTCCTCCAACGAACGACCTTCACGAATCACCAACTTGTACAAATGTGTTTCGCCAAACGGAAACTTTGTACACAATCTACTGTACGTCGAACACGTCCAACGCAAAACGTTCTTTCATGCCTTTCGAGAAAAATAAACCATAGAATTATAATGTATGAATATTTTAGTTTACCCCACAAATAGCCCAGTCGTCTAAATGGGTTTGCCAAACGGAAGCTTTTTACACAACGTGTGTCGACGTAAACCTTTCATGTTAACGTGGCCGCACTTATGAAACTACAATTATAATAGAGAAAATATTTCTTGTGAAACCTTCAACGACTCGAAACGACAGACTTGTAAAAGAAGTTGACTTTGAATCAAGCCAGCAACTTAATACTATTGTGATAGTATTTGGAATGGAGAAAAATGAAAATGCGATTTGATTTATTTTTCATCATTATTTTATTCTTATGGAGAAAAATAGTTGATTTTCCTTGAAATAACCTTATACTGTTTAATAAGAACTTCAATTTTAATAAGCTGTTATTGTTGTGCCTAGCCTTTTCCCAATTGGGGTCAGCTTCCAGTCTAGCTAAATACGGCTGAATACCAGTATTTTACACGGAGCGACTGCCATCTGACATCCGAAACCCAATACTGGGCAATACCGATATCCCAAGGTTAGATCCGTAGTCAGACTTTCGGGCTTCTGACTACCGTAACGACTGTTATAGGTATAAGATGTAGTATTTAAGGATCCTTTCTTTTTGCATAATGTTCTTTTTCCTAATATACTTTGGCATAACTATTTTGGTATAATTTGGTTTGCCATAATGATACTTTGCCATATTTTTTTTGGCATACAGTTCATGTTGGCATAATTATCTTAAAGGCTAATTTGTTTTGGTATAATACTTATATAATTTTATAACACTGTCACTTGTTTTCCAGCTGACTAACTTCAAGAGCGAGCGAAGCGAGCTCGCTCATTTGGGCCACCCCAACACGGATAGGTTAGGTTCGAAGGAGATGACGGGGGCTAAAGTGAGCGAGCAAAGCGAGCGAACCAAGCCCCCGTCATCTCCTTCGTGTTAGGTTACTTTAAACCCTGCAGGCAGAAATAGGAGCCCCGTCGTGCGGGGCTCCGTCCACTCTGAATTTAGGACTTATAACTTTTATTAAAACCGGTTTTAATTTATGCTTTAGAATTTTATGCTTAATCGTTATTATGATTACATAAATTATGCGTAAGCTGTTATGCGTAAATAATGTTATGCGAAAATAATTAGGAGAAACAAAAGTATGCCAAGTTATTAGGTCTTAAAATTGTATGCAAATGGATATTGAACCTAGTATTTAACGTGCTCTCCGAGGCATAGAAGTTCTCGATGTGTAACAAATGGTCACCCATCCACGGACTGACCGCAGCGAGCGCAGCTTAACCTTGCAAATCATGTGATCCGCGCGATTGCTACTTAGCTACGAGCCCTTCTTTTCCCTTCCTTTCCTTCCTTTAATAAGCTGTTATTATAAAAACATAAAAATGTACCTATACTAGAAGCAGACTCTCGTTTGTAATATTCTTGTTTAAGTATGGCATTACTCACGTGATGTTTTATGCACATGCGACCTCGCCTCGTGAAAAACTTATGCTTAAACGTTTTAGTCGAGTCCAAAACTCCTTGCTTCCTTGATAACATACACGTGAGTTACTGTAGTACACGATGGCTGATGCATGCGTGCCGTCAGTTGGGTCAGGTCAACTCAAACCTACTATGGGTCTTTCTTCAAAAGGCCATCCCAGTCGTTGCCCTACATTGTTATACTCGCATAGTTTTTATATGATATAAAAACTGTTTGGACTTTAAGAGAGACCTTGACCTCGGTGTTTATTTCCGAGTTTCTTCTCAGAGTTAGTCAGTTAGAAAATAGCGGCGCCATCTAGTATTAAAGAAACATTACCATTGACTTGTAAAAGTGTCTATAATGGCCGATTCCTATGCTTAAACGTAATTGATTAAATATTTAGACTCTTGTATCTTTACCAATAATAAGGCAAAGACCTGCTTTGCATAGTATAGGGTTCCCATACGTTACTAGCTATTAGAAGTAAAATATGCTTATGACTTATATTTAAATGCCCAGTTAGGCATTATGAAATGCTAACATTATTGGTAAGCAAAATTACTTATCTGTTTTTGGCCATATATGCATCGGGCACAACATATTTATTTACAGAAATAAAAATCATTTATCAAGGGAAGTTATACTCAATTTTGACGACACGTTTGGTGCAGTGGCTAACCGATTGGCTTCTGCGCTACGGGTCGTGGGTTCGATTCCTACACGGAACAAAAATTTGTATGGGCTACAGATGGTTGTTTCGGGTGTGGGCGTTTGTGTCTGTAAACGCACCCACGATACAAGATAAATCTTAGAGGGGGCTAAGTTTAAAAAAAAATACCCATGAACTAAAACGTCTTCAAAACAAAATTTTCAGACCATGCAAAATATCGGAATGTGAGTCGAACCCATAAAATGCTCCGCTACTATCCAATCCAAGTCGTTAAATAAAGGTACTATTAAAACAATGAATGTACCCAATCTTAGTTAAGAATTTGACTGTTTTCCCGTACCATTTATTTTATTTTTATTTTATTTCTGTCGGCCATTACCAACGAAAACTTGTAAAAGAGAGCAACGGATTAAGTAAATACCACTTACAAACTGAATACCCTTTGTGTAAAAGGAAACTTTTAGTTTACCTTACTTAATTATAATATTTGAAAAGTTAATTCTGAGCCTTAGTTTTTTTTTCAGTTTTGTCTATTTGGACGAACGTTTATTTTTTACGTTTCATGTCGTATATTTGTTGAAATGAGAGCTAGTCGGATTGGAAATGCGATCGAAAAATATTACATTGACTCGTAAACGTATCTGGGGGTCTACTCCCTAAGCACGAAGTCCGTGGTTTCGGCCTTAGTTACGAGCGTTTCCTACTCCCTATCACCTACGGACATACGATTATTTTAGGGCCCGAACTAAGAATGAATGACAACACGATTTGACAGCTGTTCCTACTACCGATGTTTTTTTGCCCGTTCGAAAAGTTGAACTTGACACTTGTTTTGTTCACTCCTACATTTTGAGCTACTGTCGGATGGTCGACTAACTTCGTTGACGGATTTAGGGAGTAGGCCCCCTGTTACAGTTTTTTTTCATCATCATCATCATCATTCAGCCGAAAGACGTCCACTGCTGGACATAGGCCTCCCCACCACATCTGGTCCTGTGCGTCTCGCATCCCGCAGATTCTCGCTACCGCAAACAACAGCACTGAAACGTGGTCGCTCACAATGGGCCTCATAAGAAGGCTCATATCAGAAACAGATTTATTTACAGAAATAAAAATTAAACATTTAATAAAAGGCAAGTAAGAGTTGTCCAAATAAGTATCTAGTAGACGGGAAGCAATGTGTATTGAAAAAAAAAACCCTAAACCTCTAGCAAGCGTATCGATTAATCGCACCATCCCTTCTAAGATTAATCGTTGGGTTGAACGAACATTTTAGTAGTGGATGTTTACATATACATATATTATTTTTACGCATATACCTACTATATAAATACGTATGTCAAGTTACCAAAAGGACTACGCGGTGCCTACGATGTAGCTACGTCGAGGCCTACGCCTGCTACGCGGTCGTAGCAGTTATTCGATGGGCTTAGCTGTATTTATCTAACACTAGCGACCCGCTCCAGCTTCGCTCGTGAATAACATACCTAAACCTTTCTGAAAAAAAACTCAAAAAGTTGATGATAACTGCAGGTACCGGCAACATTATTTATTTAGAGCAAAAAAAACAGAGATTCAACTCCATTCGGTTTTTAAACATCAATCATAATTTTTCTTCTTTTTTCTATTTGATTGCCTCGTTGGTCTATTGGTCACAAGTGCGACTGCTATGCTTGAGGTCCTGGATTCATTTCCCAGATCGGACGAAGTGTGTTTTTCCGTGTGGAATTTCTCAGTAGCAGCCCGGAGTCTAGATTTGTGCCCGGTTGATGGCAATAGACTCGCCCCCTAGTACTATACACCTCCGCCCTTTCCTTCAGAGAATACAGGCGTTATGAGAAGGCTTCTTTTTAAAGAAAACTACCACTATTTCATCCTCTAACATAAGTAAATATAACGATACATAAGTGTTACTAATACTCGCCTAGTTATTATCCCTCGTCAGATGTACAAAGGGATTGTGACAGCTGATATCGTATAACAGAATATCTAAAAGCTTACACATTTAATGTTGCCTAGTAAACAAAAAGATGTTTGACATAGCTTCACGCCTTTGCGATTGCGGTAGAGGTAAGGAATTTCGTATTTTGCGTAGTTCAGAGTAGTTATATTAATTTTGTTTGTTATATGTATGGGGAATATAATACTATCATATATCTAGGATCATAAATCTATGAGTCATAGTTATATGACAATATAAAGCTGGCTTCCCACGGTGCGTGGTAGCGCGCACCGGCTGTGTGGTATCATCCGTAAAATCACGCATGGTGGGAAGGCACATTATGAGGGTGCGTGAATCGAAGCTATTCTTTCATTCCAAAACACCAAGTGAAAGAGAACTCGTACCGCATCTTTGAAGTTACTGACTCGCGGCGTATACAACGTCCCGCTCCGCACTCGTCCGCGTTACCACGGACGAGTCTCTTCCCATGGTGCGTCGGTGCGAGCTCATGCGTCGCGGTGCGCGATATCACGCACCACTCCGCACGCGTCCGCGTTATCACGAACGAGTCTCTTCCCATGGTGAGTCGGTGCGAGCTCATGCGTCGCGGTGCGCGATATCACGCACCACTCCGCACGCGTCCGCGTTACCACGAACGAGTCTCTTCCCATGGTGAGTCGGTGCGAGCTCATGCGTCGCGGTGCGCGATATCACGCACCACTCCGCACGCGTCCGCGTTACCACGAACGAGTCTCTTCCCATGGTGAGTCGGTGCGAGCTCATGCGTCGCGGTGCGCGATATCACGCACCACTCCGCACGCGTCCGCGTTACCACGAACGAGTCTCTTCCCATGGTGAGTCGGTGCGAGCTCATGCGTCGCGGTGCGCGATATCACGCACCACTCCGCACGCGTCCGCGTTACCACGAACGAGTCTCTTCCCATGGTGAGTCGGTGCGAGCACAGGCGTCGCGGTGCGCGATATCACGCACCACTCCGCACGCGTCCGCGTTACCACGAACGAGTCTCTTTCCATGGTGAGTCGGTGCGAGCTCATGCGTCGCGGTGCGCGATATCACGCACCACTCCGCACGCGTCCGCGTTACCACGAACGAGTCTCTTCCCATGGTGAGTCGGTGCGAGCTCATGCGTCGCGGTGCGCGATATCACGCACCACTCCGCACGCGTCCGCGTTACCACGAACGAGTCTCTTCCCATGGTGAGTCGGTGCGAGCTCATGCGTCGCGGTGCGCGATATCACGCACCACTCCGCACGCGTCCGCGTTACCACGAACGAGTCTCTTCCCATGGTGAGTCGGTGCGAGCTCATGCGTCGCGGTGCGCGATATCACGCACCACTCCGCACGCGTCCGCGTTACCACGAACGAGTCTCTTCCCATGGTGAGTCGGTGCGAGCTCATGCGTCGCTGTGCGCGATATCACGCACCACTCCGCACGCGTCCGCGTTACCACGAACGAGTCTCTTCCCATGGTGAGACGGTGCGAGCTCATGCGTCGCGGTGCGCGATATCACGCACCACTCCGCACGCGTCCACGTTACCACGGACGAGTCTCTTCCCATGGTGAGTCGGTGCGAGCTCATGCGTCGCGGTGCGCGATATCACGCACCACTCCGCACGCGTCCGCGTTACCACGAACGAGTCTCTTCCCATGGTGAGTCGGTGCGAGCTCATGCGTCGCGGTGCGCGATATCACGCACCACTCCGCACGCGTCCGCGTTACCACGAACGAGTCTCTTCCCATGGTGAGTCGGTGCGAGCTCATGCGTCGCGGTGCGCGATATCACGCACCACTCCGCACGCGTCCGCGTTACCACGGACGAGTCTCTTCCCATGGTGAGTCGGTGCGAGCTCATGCGTCGCGGTGCGCGATATCACGCACCACTCCGCACGCGTCCGCGTTACCACGAACGAGTCTCTTCCCATGGTGAGTCGGTGCGAGCTCATGCGTCGCGGTGCGCGATATCACGCACCACTCCGCACGCGTCCACGTTACCACGGACGAGTCTCTTCCCATGGTGAGTCGGTGCGAGCTCATGCGTCGTGGTGCGCGATATCACGCACCACTCCGAACGCGTCCGCGTTACCACGGACGAGTCTCTTCCCATGGTGCGTCGGTGCGAGCTCGTGCATCGCGGTGCGCGATATCACGCACCGTGGGAAACAAGCATAATATAGTTATATGAATCATTTCTCCATACAAAGATATGATTCTGCGCCTCAAAGAGATGTCAGCATAGTAGACGGGGCCCGCTAGGGCCAGTGTCTGTCGGCGTTGCGGACTTTGTTCGAAAGAGTTACCGCGGCCCTGGAACTCAAAGGGCAATAGGAGGAATACGAATGGGTTTTAGATTCCCGTACCTAAAAAAAAGGTCTTTTAAGAGATATGATCCTAGATATATGATAGTGTAATATCTCCCTATGTGCAAAATAATGTCTAATATTTCAATCATTATGCATACGAAGTGACTGTGAAGTCTCTTGTACATTTTGTAATACGATGCAATTTGATTTTTTTTATAAGATTTAGTGATTTGGAATTGAAGAGAACTGCTTAAAACCCGTACAAACTATTTTTAAATAAAAAATAAAAATGATACATAAAAAACGATTTTTTCCTCCTTTTATTGTTTATTTAAAAAAATGCCAAATTGTTTGTTATTTACTTTTCTTAAAACCGCGTGCCCGATTAATTGTTAAGAGTGTGAATTGCTCGTATGTATAATCAAAAACGTACTCTGTTAGAAGACGCACAACACAAAGGATAGATAATATTATTGAAAAAGAAACAATTACCGTACGGCTCCCTTAAGGATACACAATTAAATAGTATATTCTATTTAGCTTGGACCGACACGTAATTGTTATTGTTTACACAGGCTGTCCCTAATAATACCGTCAAACCGGGAACAAAATGATAGGTATAGATATAAAAATAGTATTTAATCGTTTTCGAGTTTCAAAATTACCATGAATAAAATTTTACCTCATAAATCTAACTATGAAAGAAAGATTAAGTGAACGGCGATTAACAAAGAGAATTTATAATTCTTTTCTTTTTTCTTTATTCTTGATTATCAGGCTACTTAGGCCCATAGATATACAACGTTATTTTTAATATAATTATACAAAAACCGAGACACCCCAACAAGATTTTCATCAGAACTGCCTGAATATGTGTTTTTTTTATAAATCTCCAAGTTACACCGTAGTTTATGTCGCGTTAAGTTCCCTAGTAAAGTGTGAAATGTCTGAGATGTGCTATGCAGGGGTTGTCTAATACACGGAAACTGATCGAGCGGACCATCTCAAGCCTCAAGGTGTCTATTCCCGTCAACTGTTATGGGTAGAAACCTACTGAAACAAAATTGAAATATAAATAAAATATGTCAATCGATTCTTCTTGTGATTCTGAACAAACTAGTTTCAGGTTTAGTATATATTAAAACTAAGCTTGTATACCATAGACATAATATTATGTAATAAGGCGAATGTCAGTGGAAACGCCAGTAGAGGACGCCCTAGAAGGAAATACATCGATGTTATTGGTGATGTTCTTCAAAAAGGACAGGTGCGTAGTACTTTCAACCGGCGTGCGTGTATGGCAAGATGTATGACCGTGGACGAAGTGAAAGGAGTATGTAAGGATAATTTGGCATTTGGCGTTCAACAGTTTTTGCCTACCCTCATGGGAAAAAGGCGTGAGTTTATAGATGTATGTATGTAAATCTAACTATTAAATGTGTTTTTTTCTGAACTGTCATACTTTAAACTTCCAAATATATTTTTTCCTTTTTTTTTGCTTTTTTTCTTATTTGCGTAAGTACTTTGTGCGCTCTAAATATTAATCTTAGTTTTAAACGTTGTTTCTCAGTAAGTGAATTATGTATGCAATTCTTCATGAGAAATAAAGTTGCCGTTAAATCAAAAAAAAAAAAAAACGTCTAGAACCACAATTTTTTTTTTGAACGCAATGTTACCAAAGACAGACCCAGAAACGCCCGCCCTTTACGTTTCCTAGTGTTTATGCTATGAAGAAGAAACGTCGCAACAAACTCCCCAACAACACAGATCTGTCCCATAAGCTATCGTAGTTCCCGGATTGACATTGAGTTTCGGGACATCCTATATACAGCATGTAAACGAATTCGTGTAATTATTTCAAACCTCGTGATCTACTGATGACACAGATTGACCTAGCACTAGTTTTTATCAGATTCAGCATTTTTTTTTTCAATCGTACATTCTAATTTTCTATTTCTGTGACATTTTAGCGCCCCAAGTTACCTGACTGCAAGGAGTGATATCGCCCTAGTCATGCCCGCCAACTGTGTCGCCGTGCTTTCATTTATTTAAGCATGGCATAAAAATGTCATATATAAGGTGTAACAAAAATAAGTGTACAACCTCTTAAGAGGTCACTGTACTCATCATTATGAACAACTTTTACTATGGGACAAAATCGAAGTCGAAAAAAAAAATTTGCTGTTCCCTACATTTTGACGAGTTATGCGAACATTAATGTAGGGAAGAGCAGTTTTTTTTTCGCGATTTCTTTTTTGGTGCCTTTGTAAAAGTTGTTCATAATGATGAGTACAGTGAACCCTTAAGAGGTAGTACACTTATTTATGTTACACCTCGTATAAAAAAAAAAAGATTTTTTTACTAAAAAAAATACGTTTTTTTAAACCTTATTATGTGGTTTAGATACGATCACATATCCCAACACCAAGAAAAAAAAAGTTTTTTATCGTTCTATATCCCTTGCAGGCTTAATCTATAACGGTAATAGGTCATGTAGTTTTAATAAATTACACGAATCCGTTTACGCTCTGTATTTGTCCTAGTTCTTCCCAAAAACATCAATCTAAAAATAAACAAAACATTCTTCCCTACATTTAAACTGTAAGCAAATAATTACGAAGCCTGTGTTTAAGAACAAAAAGTATTTTAATCGTTATATCGCGTGACCTCGGTACACCATTGTGCTCTTTACTTGGGTGGTTACTCGATAAGGAGGCGTAGTTAGCCAGACCTGTGCCTGCTATTTATGTTTTTAATCTACACTAAGAGGCGCGATGGCTGTTCCCAAAGTGCCGATGCCGGTAATAGGGGCCTTTTTCAGGGCTTTTACTTCCCCCGTGTCGTATGAGGCTGTGTGTGTTGTTTTTACATGTATGTGTGTTTTAATGTGTAGGTAGAAATTAGTTTTTGCTATAGCAATGAAACGTGTTATTTGATTTGGAATTGTTTTCTTTTATGGAAGTGTGGACAAAAATTAAAAACTTTTTAATAAACTGGTTTGTTTTTCAGTGTGTAACAATCAATTTAGCAACTAGTTCAATAACTTCTAAGCTGCTTTATACTTCCTGGCGGTCGATACTTATTTAAAATTGAGTTATCAAACTTCGCATCGCATCCGAAAAGTTAAATTGAAAACCATTAAAAGCCAATCATTGGTGAACTTTTTGGGCTTCCATCAAATTACTTTGAATCCGCGACTATCCATTACTGGGAATAGCATTTTCAAAAAAACGTCAAGGAGGTGAAACTGAACCAATATATCAAGCGTTCGTGCCCCACGACCACGTCCCGGGTGACTGATGTCCCCCACTCATTTATAAATTGACCTCACTTTGGCTTCGAGGCAGTTAAAGATCGAACCCATATGCCAAAAATTTCCGTCTTGCTATCGACATAATAAAGTTATTGCTTCGTGTATCAACACTAAAAATCGATAGTACACGACCATGTCAATAACTAACGTACATTTCATATGCTAAGAAAACTTTTGTGTGGAAGTATTGTGTTAATGCAGGTATAACGATACATGTTGAACAAAGAGCGTGGACGTTTGTTCAGCGAAACAGAAATTGTATTCACATTTCAGTTTCATGAATACTTTCCATTGAAATCCGTGTCTTTTCATTTTTATACAAAACCGTGTCCGCCTAATGATCTGAACCAACACCTGGCAAACTTTTCTTTATAATTTCGCGAAATATTTTTTATTAATAAAAGCTATGTAAGGCGAGTCAACCGTGAAATTATTATACACATTGACAATCAATTTCCCGAGACATACCGGTAATGTTGATTAGATAGCTATTCTCATCCTTTCCCTTTAGAAAATTCGTACCAAATCGCGCGTATCGTTCAGTTATAAATTGCCATTACATCGCAGACGACAAAGCATTGAAATTCTGCCAATAAACTTGACTGAACGGGATCCGCCGCCAAGTCCCCTGTCGATACGCCGATAGATCCCTCGGGAGAGAAAGATGTGTTCCACTTATTTCAGAATTGACTTCGTTTTATTTTCCCCTTCCTTCTATTTGACGTCACTTCAACATTTTACACTGCGTGCGGCTATCTAAATAGTCTAATATTTTTGTTGCCTTTATAATAAATTCGTAGTATAAAAAATTGAAATTTATTACTAACATTTTGTGCCTAAATACAGCAAGCCACACAGTTAATGGTACCATCAATCATAAAATATAGCTTTGTGTGTGGTCAGCGCGGCGTACGTAGATGGATATTTATAACTACAACAAATCAGTTGGCAAACGTGGATCACAATAATTCAGAATTATTATTTGGAGAGGAAATTATTAAGGTGGGTAATTATTATTACGGTGATTAGAACATGTAATTAATTTCCTGCGTTGAAGATTGATAGCCTTGTCTAACGTAATTGTTTATCTATTGTGCTTCAAAACACAATATTGTATTATTTTCGTCTTTCTTGTATTATCTATGAGTACTGATACTTGTTCTGTATGGTGCCGGACGTAAAGAATAAGGCTACCCCATCTCTTTCCGTGGGTGTCGTAAAAGGCGACTAACGGATTCTCTAGAGGATGGGCAGCAGCGTTCTCTGAGTACTTTAACAACCATACTGCGATTGCCAACCCACCTGCCAAGCGTGGCGATTACGGCAAACCCCCCCAACATAGATGTGGCGATGCTTGGGGGAGGCCTATATCCAGCAGTGGACGTCTTTCGGCTGAATGATGATAATGACTGGTACTTAACTAAGCTATTATTATTATTGCAAATATTTTATTTTGTACAAAAAGAGAATCAAGTGGAAATGGTAAATATATTAACATACATTAACATAATATACATTGACGAAAAGTTGGGTAGAGGTGTATACACCCTCATTTCGCCTTTTTTATGTGTAAGTTGAGCGGACAAGGTGAGAGAGGGCGAGCCTATTGCCGTCAATCGGGCACAAATCCAGACTGCGGACTGAGAAATTCCACACGGAAAAACCCAATAACTCTGCCTGACCTGGGGAACCAACTCCGGACCTCACGCTCGGCAGTTGCTTCTGCGACCACTAGAACTACGAGGCAGTCATAAAGATAAACATATTTCATACATATATTTTGATAGAACAGTATTATACCTGTACCTCTTCTGAATCACGGCTCGTCTTCCGTGCGGAAGATGTCCGGTCGTTTGGAGAGAGGCCCCTTTGAGAACTTTAATATCTAAAATGGGTTGAGGCTCCAACCGGGGACTATCCACGGTTGCACTATTGGAGTACAATCATGGACGTCCCAAGTGGGTGCAAGACTATTGTAAAATATGGTGAAAAATATCTGGTCTATGGAAAGGGGTGTAAAGTGGATTGGATAACTTCTATTGCCGGAAGAAAACGGCGTCTGCCTTTCAAATTTAAAATTGACAGTATTATTATTTCGTTTATTCATCTAAATATATTATAAATTACATTTTTAAATATTTCATTATAAAAATAAAAAAAAACATTTATAAATATAAAAAATAGTAGCCCACCGGCATCGGAAACAGGGTCCAAGCTGCCGGCGCTCAGGGCTCCAGAGAGAAGAACTTCCTAACGATACGCGCCGTGTCCAGAAGTACCGCTTTCTGAATCAAACCCTTGATCCAGCTGCCTAACGAGAGCCTCATCAGATGTTGGTCGAGGCTCTTGGCTATTAAGCCATTGGCTGTAACGACTATCGACACAATGACTGCTGAGTCAATATCCCACATGTCGACAACCTCGTGTGCCAAATCAAGATATTTGATTTTTTTATCATTTTCGGCTTTCACGAGGTTCTCGTCATGCGGAACAGTGATGCCAACAATCATTGTGCGGCATTCTAATCGGTCTATCACCACGATGTCAGGCTTATTGGCAACAATAGTCCTATCCGTGATGATAGATCGATCCCAATACAGTGTGACAATACATGACCATTCTCGAGAACTGGGTCGAGCACATACTTGTATTATGGTACTTCTGTGTCCACAAGATTATATTTCAGAGCAAGTTGCTGGTGGATAATCCTAGCTACGAGGTTGTGCCTGGGCAAATACTCACCGTTAGCAAGACGAGAACAACCAGAGACAATATGTCGGATAGATTCACCGGGACAGTGGCATGCCCGACAGATGTCAACCGTGCCGTCCTTCACAATATATTTTCTATAGTTGTTCGTCATCATTACCTCGTCCATAATTGCAGAAACAAAACCTTCGGTTTCCCCAAAGAGGTCACCGAATCGTATCCAGGCTACGGACGCTAGGAAATCTACATCGGGCCCGTGAAGGGCCCGGTAAAAGCGTCCATGAAGCTCTATGCTCCGCCATACCTCCCTGCAGCCATTAGTATCAAGTACTACAGGCTTGCGCCAGTTCTCTTTCGCCAAGGAGAGCGGAGTGAGTCCCTTGTCCACTGCGACTACATCTCGATGCATCCCCACGTCGGCTTGGGAGAAGTACTCCCTGAGACTGCTCACCTAACGGTTGTGGAGGGTCTTAGCATTTAAAAAGCCTCGACCCGCACACTTCCGCGGGATGTGCAGTCTCATTACCGATGAGCGTGGGTGATGCACGATGTATTATTATTATTTTTATGGTTAAGTGTATCATTAGAATGATTCCAGTGAAACCCAACCTAAATATAAAATAAATGACAAATACTAAAATGAAAGCTAAATAGTAATTGATACCTACACGAGACGAAAAATATTGTTTATTTTGCTGTTAGCAATTTATGCGGAAACGTTTCATTTATACTGAAAAAGTATAAAACTTTCATGTTTTGCGTTTAGTTCACGCGAGGAATTACTACGTAGTTTGTTTTTAATTTTAGAATTTAAATTTCAAATAAAACCGTACATTAATTAAAACATGTAAATGTTTACTACATCACAAGCACATGAAATATTAATTTTCATAGCTAAACACCTATTTCATTTACAAATAATGACTAGAAATACACTTTTATTCTTCGGCAGTTAGTTATAATGTACGAGACTTTTTTTTTCTTGGGAAAATCCTCATGGATACCCTTCGCCTGGGGAAGGCGAAGGGTTATGCCGGACTCTTACCGGCTAAAAACCCACGGTGTTCCTTCCCCTGACCCTTGGCCGGGGTCGAGGGATTCGCAGCTGCATGCACCGCAACCCCGGCAGATAACGTATGAGCCTGTTTAAACTTATGCATAATATCATGCTTTTTTCCCATGAGGCAGTACCCGAATGCCATGAGCCACGATCTGTAGGTACGTTCTCTACAAAAGTAGCTGAACAATTAAGTTTTCAAGGTCCCGTACCCAAAGGGTAAAACGGGACCCTATTACTAAGACTCCGCTGTCCGTCTGTCTGTCCGTCTGTCACCAGACTGTATCTCATGAACCGTGATAGTTAGACAGTTAAAATTTTCACAGATGATGTATTTCTGTTGCCGCTATAACAACAAATACTAAAAAAAACAGAATAAAACAAAGATTCAAAGCGGCTCCCATACAACAAACGTGATTTTTTTGTTTTATAGATAATGGTACGGAAGCCTTCGTGCGCGACTCCGACTCGCACTTGGCCGGTTTTAAACTTTGGCAATAATTGAAAAACTTATTGATATAAAATAAAAGTGTTAAGATATACCCAGAGTTGTATCCAGACTCTTAGAATTTGAAAATATCTCTCTCTCTAGGGTCGGTCCCTCATGTCTGAGGATCGTGGTCAGCTCTAGAGTTGCATCTGGAGCGGATGATCTGCTTCCACCGGTTTCTGTCCAGCGCGTCTCTTACAACCGTGTAGAATTTGGATGACGACGAGTCTTTTATTTGATCGGTCCATCTTGTTGGTGAACGACCGCGCGATCTTTTGCCTTCGGTGTTCCCAATCACAATCAATTTTTCCAAATTTTCGTCGCCTCTGCGCACTGTGTGGCCAAAGTATGAAAGAATACGTTGTCGGCATAAAATGGACAAGCGAGTTTTTCTTCGGAGCTGAGTCAGGATCGATGCATTTGTGCGTTTCGCCGTCCAAGGTATTCCCAGCATTCGTCTCCAACACCACATCTCGAATGCATCAATCCTTTGTCTTTCTCGACCCTTTGAAAATATAATAATACTTTTTTTTAAATATTCATTTAGTTGAGATTTCTTCCTTACTAACTTAGGTCACTGACTGTACACTTTCTGTTTTTTTCGCATTAATGTAGGTTTTATTATAAAAAGGGAAGAGTAATCCCATTATTTAGAAGTTTTAGCTTTTATTGTTCCAAAAAGTGTGGTCCTTGGAGACAGAACAACATTGGGAACGTCCAAAAGTTTGCCTAGCCACCGAGGAAATACGCCAAAATACATTTACTGGATCCAGGAGTAAATGGAAAGTAACCCACTGAGGAATACGGCGCATATCCTATGAATAAATATTTAATCAAGTAATTCAACTATACAAATTGTGCAGTGGGTTTATACAGAATGGCTGGTGAGTCACTAACGATATCTTAAGGGGTTATTGTACGTACTCATCATTATGAACAACTTTTACTATGGGACCAAATCTGAAATCGAGAAAAAATAAAACCGGCCAAGTGCGAGTCGGACCCGCGCACGAAGGGTTCCGTACCATCTATACTTCTATACTAATATTATAAAGAGGTAGAATTTGTTTGTTTGTATGTAGGAGGTAATCTTCGAAACTACTCATCCGATTTCAAAAATTCTTTCACCAATAGGAAGCTACGTTATCCCTAAGTGCTATAGGCTACATTTAGTATAAAAAAAATAGGGATCCGTAAATAAATTACAATAATGTAACCCAAGATATCAAAAATTGGCTTATCTATCGTCGTCTTAGAGTGAAAACCTCGGAAATGCATTTGGTCATTGCACGGTTCCTATGAGGTTAAACGCGGACGAAGTCGCGGGCAAAGGCTAGTTATCTATAAAAAAGGCAAAAAAATCATGTCTGTTGTGAGGGAGCCTCCTTAAATATTTATTTTATTCTGTTTTTTAGTATTCGTTGTTATAGCGGCAACAGAAATAAATCACCTGTGAAAATTTCAACTATCTAACTATCACGGTTCATGTGATACAGCCTGGTGAAAGACGGACGGACAACGGAGTCTTAGTAAATCAGATGTTCTCTACATTTTGACGAGTAATGCGAACATAAATGTAGGGAACAGCTGTTTTTTTTCGCGATTACATTTTTGGTCCCATAGTAAAAGTTGTTCATAATGATAAGTACAATGACCCCTTAAGAGATCGTTAGTGTCTCACCAGGCATTCTATATAGACAGATAATAGTTATGATGATGTTTCTTGGAAGACAGTCAAATCATTGTTTGATGATTGACTTAATGGGTCTCAGACAATAAAAAGCTGAAAACCAAGCTTAAAATCGTGTCTTAGTAACATCAAAATACAGACATCAACTCGTCTTCAAGTTCTTCAAGTTTTTTCAACAATTTTATACCACTTTTGCCTCCACGAGTGACAATACTTATGTACGTCCGGCGCACCCTGGGCAGTCAGCCCCGCTACCCGCTGACTGGCTAATCTTTTCACCACAGCATGAGCTGTTTTCGTATAGCTCTTGCTGACACGAGAGAAGAAGAAGAAGATACCACTTTTCTCCTTTACCTCTTTATCTTTTTTTGAAACCGCGCCATAAAGCCAAAATCTACTTTCGGATTTGGAAAGGCAAACTTATAGGAAACGTTTGGGTGGAAGTTTCCAGAGTGGATAATGTCGCTATGACTTTAAATATATGGTACGTACTCAAGTGTGTACATACAGTGGTGGACATATAATTAGAAACACCAAGTGTGACTTTTATTTTTAGTACATTTTAACTTGATAATTAATATTGTACTTATCATAGAGGGCTAATTCCTATTTATCTATAATGTATCCACATAATGAAGTATTCTTATGTCAGTTTTGGAAATATCATACAACCGTTTATGTAAAAACTGGTATACTTTATAAAATAAAATGAAGCAGCACAACGTACTAAGGTGGACAACTAATTAGAAACGGAAATAAAACATTACCATAAATATGAACAAAGGTAACGAAACAATAAATAATGAAGTTAAATGATACAAACGTTTTATAATAAACAATTAATGTTGGGTTGGGAAGCCTCTGCTGTCGATTACAGCTCTACAACGACGTGGCGTTGATTCTATCAATGTTTCATACATTTCCAGGGAATATTTCTCCAAGCTTCTATAAATGCGTCTTAAAGTTGTTGTAGTATGATACTAGTAGTAGTACAATATTAGTGATATGTTTATTGGACTGTGTTTTCTTTACAATGTAGTACCACACATTTAGATTTGATTCAAATTCGGACTATTTGCAGACCACTCTAACACCAACACTAATTAGTCTCTTAGAAATGCTTTAACACTGTTTCTTTGGTTTGGATTATTGTAGTGTCGGTGTTAGATTGGTCTGCAAATAGTCCTGATTTGAATCGAATCTAAATTTGTGATACATTGTAAAGAAAACACAGTCCAATAAACATATCACTAATATCGTACTACTACTAGTATCATACTACAACAACTTTAAGACGCATTTATAGAAGCTTGGAGAAATATTCCCTGGAAATGTATGAAACATTGATAGAATCAACGCCACGTCGTTGTAGAGCTGTAATCGACAGCAGAGGCTTCCCAACCAAACAATAATTGTTTATTATAAAACGTTTGTATCATTTAACTTCATTATTTATTGTTTCGTTACCTTTGTTCATATTTATGGTAATGTTTTATTTCCGTTTCTAATTAGTTGTCCACATTAGTACGTTGTGCTGCTTCATTTTATTTTATAAAGTATACCAGTTTTTACATAAACGGTTGTATGATATTTCCAAAACTGACATAGGAATACTTCATTATGTGGATACATTATAGATAAATAGGAAGTAGCCCTCTATGATAAGTATAACATTAATTATCAAGTTAAAATGTACTAAAAATAAAAGTCACACTTGGTGTTTCTAATTATATGTCCACCACTGTACATATACATGGTGTAAACGAATTCGTGTAATTCCTTCAAACCGCGTCATCTACTAGTGACACAGATTAACCCTAAATGGGTATTTTTGAAAATCAACTAAAAAAAAATTCAAATTAGAATCATGGATTTCTATTCCTGAGTCATTTTAGTGCCCTGAGTTAGCTGACTGTAAAAAGCGATATCGCGTTAGACGTGCCCGCCAGCGGCATCGCCGTGCTTTCATTAATTTATGCGTGGCATCGAAATGTTGACTCAAAAAAAAAAACTTGTATTTTTTTACTGAATCCTTATAAGGTGGTTTAGTTACAATTACTTACGCCTACCGCATGAAAAAAAAAGAATTTTATTTTTTTATTTTTAATAAAGCTAATTCCCGAGCGGGGGCAATCTACACAAGTCGTAGATCATGTGGTTTTAAGGAATTACACGAATTCGTTAACACCCTGTAGACACTAGTCTGACAGTTTGACGAACCCGCAAAATTCAAGTCCCATTGACCATTTCAAAACCTAGTAACTCGCTTCAACCATTTCGAACCAGCAAGGAACCGTCTCTTGCTATGTTTTGACATGGTCGCTGCGAGTTATTAGATTTTACAAACGTTTTTTTTCTGCGATTTTGAAAATAGTAATGTCACTTGCCAGGAATTTCATTTTGTATAATTTTTTTTGTGGGTACAATGACCAAGTAAAACGCAATAGGCAAAAACCGGTTTTTTATCAAAAAAAATCACTTGCCTGGTTTTAAAATTTCATAGCCGAAATGTCTCGCAACAGATGTCGCCAGATATGTCAGGCGAAATCGCGCAACGTTACAGGACATCGCGTGACTCGCCTAAAGGTGCGTACATATTATATAACATAACATGTTATAAAACGTTGTTATATAACATGTTACAGTTATGTGGAGACTGAATGTTATAAAACATGTTATAATAACAAACGTGTTGTATAACATGTTATTAATATTTACAACAATGTCAATAAACTAGGACGAGCCCAGCATCTACGTTTTTTTCTTTCGTTATTTATAAGTACAACAGTCGCTGCAGTAGCTAGGAAAACGTCCTCTCGTGTCGACATTGTGAACAGCACTGCAGAACTACAAACGACAATGTTATATAACATGGTTATATCGCATTGTTATTCTAATGTATACAGTATTGTTATATGTTGCAATGTTAAAAAACAATGTTACATATTGTGGACGTGTTAAATAACACAAGTTACACAACATTTTACTTAATCTGTACGCACCTATAGGACGAAAATGTCGCGGCAACAGTAGTTTGATGACGTGACGTCGCGTAATATCGTCGGTCATCGCTAGCAATACGTGTCACAGAACAGTTATTGTTCGCTAATGAGTACGCGGCCTCATACCGAAAACTCTATAATTTACCTCAGTAAATCTTCTCGTGTCATTGATTTCCTGTCGAGACTATATTTGGCTAAGATAAGCTCTCCCTTCGTGTAACCTTTTCATTAGTAAGCCCTTCACATATTGTAAGGGTATCAAATGTATTATCAGAGCCGACTGAAGGTCTAATACCAATCAAATCGATATTTATTATACCCGCACAGCCCCTGAACCAGATATAACCAGTAATTACTGGGTACGTCATTAATTTTCTAAGAGATTCGAGATAATTGTTTCTTATTTGATAAAAGAATAAAGGTTCTTTTTCCATTTTGTTATTTTTCGTATACGAAAACTGTCGTAATGATTGTTTTGGGTATGGTTTCTTCGTAATTTGTCAACAAATTGTGATTCTTTGATTTGGCCTGAACTTACAACACGGATCGGATCGAAGTCGAAGGAGCGATAAACTGTTATAAGTAAACTCTCGTAAGCTTGGCCTTCCCGATGGCCTGCGGGATGCGGGAGGGGAATGATTCGACCAATTAGCCAGTCCGCTGTTATCTATCGCTGCTGGTGGCCAACAGACGATTGGTTACTCGTTTCCCTCCCGTGTCTCGCAGACCATCGGGATGGCCATGCTTACGGCGCGGCGGTTTATCTATAGTTGCTCGAAATAGGGAAATACAGCATGTAAGGGTAAACACCGTTATCACTCAAACCATGGATAGTTGACGTGAACACAAAAACAAAGGACCGAGTAAAAAATAAAAATAGTATACACACGCGAGAAATGAGCGGAGCGGCGGCGCTACGACGTACACGCGCTCGCTAGCGAGACAGCTGAATGACTGGGGTAGCGATCTGTGCGGGGCCGTGCGTCAGGCTACACGGCGAGTTCCCCGCGCCCCCTCCCGTAGCTTGTTGCCCCCGCGCGTAGGGTGAAATGGTTTCGTGGAAAAATTAAAATTTTATAAAAAAAAAAGTTTTTATTTTTCATTGATTTTACATTCTATAAATGAAACCAAACCACTGGTTTCAAGAATAACGGTGTTTACCCTTACAGCCTGTATAAGCTTAAGATTGCTACTGATTCGCGATCACAGTTAGATCGTAGCTTTACAACCCAATGCTAAATCAAGAAACAATAATGTGTCTTACCTCTTTTCTTTCCGATTTCTTCGAATCCTTCCTGTAAAAATAATTGAAAATATCCAGTTACCATGAATTTTTGGGCGATAAGGCGATTTCCGTGGGGAAATTTCTGAAGCATGTCGCTCCGACTTGCGTCACACCACTGTGTCACATTCTTCAGAACGATTTTAGCATCGCACATTGTACGGAGCCACAGACAGCAGTCGCACGGCAGTCGCGTAGGCGATAATCTCTGTAGTACGCAGGCGATCGTTGTCGCTCCGACTTGCGTCACTGTGAGACACTTGCCTGAGCTTATCCTATTAATTGTACCAGTGCTATTTTTAATCCCACACAAGTTACGCCATACGTTTGTGTAACTACCCACACATTATTGTACACTTGAATACACTCATTCGTTCAAGAGCTTGACAAAATATATTTTATGTGTACACAAAACATGTTCATTCATGAATAGAAATGTTAAATATCAAAATATAGTAATTAGATGTTTTTCATCCCACGTTGTAATGTAACATAAAGTGATTTAACCTCGCTGATTGGCTAATTAACCGCGGCATGAGCTATTCTTGTATAGTTTGTGCCGACATGATAGAACGAGATGGAACAGCTATATGAGTGTTTTGATGTAGGTATTATAGTACCGTCCGCGAGGCCTAAGCTGAGCTTTGCATTTGCGTGAGAATGAATGCAAACGCGTCCTTTGCTTAGTTTAAACCGGTCTGCTTTTTGGCAATCGATTATATGTGCACTCACATAAATGCAAAGCTCAGCTTACGCCTCGCCAGTTGTACTAGTGTAGTAGAGGGGCTCATGGCTAATTAATTGCCGCGCTGATTATACGATTTGTGAGGTGAAACAGCGCTTGCCATGGTCAGTCCGTGGATGGGTCATCGTTTGTTATACATCGAGACCCCTCCGTTAACGCAAGTGATAATCAAATTTTGATCCACACATGAATTCGAAAATTCAGAGGTGAGGGCCGTGATTGAACTCAGACCCTCCTGCATGGCAGACAAGCGTTCAACAGCTGGGCTATCACTGCTAACTGTACCTCAGAGTATCTTAGGTGAATGTTAACCTAACATAAGCCTTTGTACGCACACGGCCTACCAGTAATTCACCTAACTAAACAAGTTCAGTTGCAGTTAAGTTGTGGAGAAACTTGGTGTGGTGTTCCTCCAACCAAAGGGAGGATCCTCCAACCAGGCGGAGTCTTGTGCCTGGCGGGCTACTGCCCAACGGTTGATGTTGGGAGGTTGTATATATACTATTTGCGTGTTAAATCTTGATTGCGCGATGTAAGATAGTTGGCATGTGGCGAGATAGATGCCGCCACAAAGTTTCGATCAAAAAACGGTTTTCGTATTCT
Source organism: Amphipyra tragopoginis (assembly GCA_905220435.1). Lineage (NCBI taxonomy): Eukaryota > Metazoa > Arthropoda > Insecta > Lepidoptera > Noctuidae > Amphipyra > Amphipyra tragopoginis. Next base: position 18,129,217 of record HG991997.1, read on the forward strand.
CTTAGTCGGCGATTGCTGACAGATACGCTCGCTAGCGTCACTGCAACGTAATCGACACGTCATAAAATTACGTGAATTAGGGCGTATCCATAAAGGAAGCAGGTAACCAGCGTCGACCTACCAGCGCTTATCGGTACCGATCCGTGCAGGTAACCGCTACATAAAGGAAGCAGGTAGAAGCAGAGGCTGGCTGTACAAACAAAAATACGCGTTATTCCCTTGTAAATACAGCAACAAATGACTGTCTACCAGCGCTGATCGCAGCAGGTCGGAACTTGCTGGCGACGTTCGTTGCTTGTCGGCGCTGGTTCGCCACACAGTATAGAGACTACCTGCGCCGACTAACTGCGCGGACCAGCACCGACAAGCGCTGGCAGATCAGCGCCGGCAACCCGCTTTCTACGTGCATACGCACTTAGTCTACAAGCAAGTAACAAGATATATAAAGCTACCGTTTTAATAATAGCATAGAGTAACCACAGCCCCACGTGCAATAACTCAGGGTGTAAGGCCCCGTCGTCGGCCCCATGTCAACAACTGATCCCCCTTGATTGGATCATCGATCCACTGATAAATTTATCACCCGCCAGTCGGCTTTAAGCAATCACACAGTCTACTATGTAATTTTAGCCGTCACTTCAGTAACTATTGAGTTTCGAAATCAACCGGTCCGGTTGAAATGGAATAAAATTAGATTTGGATCGGAAATAACTTTGTTCGATTAATTTTGTCTGGTGTTGAGAATGTGGCGTTGTGATTGTGTACTGATGGTCGTTTTCAATGTCCTATCTATCGGTTTGCCATATTAGGGATAGAAAGGAGATTGACCAAACACAGTATCGCTTTAAAGTAAAAGAGTATGGCTATAAAAATATACTCATAAATTATAAAATATTTTTTTAATTTCTCTTAGTTCACTCGGTCGAAATCGTATGTGGGGTTTAATATTTTGTATTTAATTAGTTATTTATTGGATTTTATTGCATCCTTTAAAATGGCGTATATTAGTGTAAGCAGTGTTGCCAATTTTAAAAACCTCCCGATAATCGATCGTATGGGATAGTCTATGGAAAGACGCTGAGTTTTAAAAATAATTTCAACTATGACATTTTTCCTCCTTATTAATATTATTATTTAACAGAATTAAAATAGTATATTATTTTTTTTAATTGACATCTTTAATTAATATTACTTTACTTATTAAATCTTTCTTTAGTTGACAATCCACTTACGGTCAGGGTGATTTAGATTAACTGTTGGTAACACTGTTACGGCCAATGTGAACGTTGTATCTATGGTCATGAATAAAAACTATTAAAAAGAAAAAAAATAATGCCAAAAGTGAGCTGTCAAAAGCTTCACTGTCAATTTATCTAACAAACAAAGCATCCTGTTGTTTTTATTTGATAATTGTTGTGTTAATAAGTATCTTATCATTGCGTTGAGTCCGTGACCAGTCGCGTCTTCAGATTCTTGCACGATTAAGAACTCTTTTGAAGACCATTGTATTATTCCTGTGCTGGTGGTGTGGATTGTGTAGAACCGATTACGGTCCGTGTCCTCTGTGCAGTAAATCAACAAATATTTTGTGGTGTCTAAAGTTGGGCTCAATTTAGGTCTGTTGAGCCGCCGGCTCCGTTTTTAAACGACATATTTTATGAATATTATAATATAGACAAAACTATTTCATTGCTCTATTCAAGCATTTTTATTTTCTACTTCCTATAGGTACAAACCTACATTCACCATGACCTATGAAATATGATTAATTTGGGATCATTCATTGGTTTCTTGAATCTGTTTTCTGTTGTCTTATGTGAATTCAAATCATATTGTTGTAAAGGACTGATTTTTTTGGTGAAATGTTTGTTACAAAACTAACCTCAAAACTGAACAGAAAATGAAAGAACAACAAAAACCCCACAAAATATATTGATAATATTTATTTCCTATGAAAGTACGACATCACCCCTCTTTTATATCCAATTTATGCTACCATACAAACATTTTTGATGCGCAACGACGGTCAGAAGAAAAATGGGCATTCTCCTTTGACATTACTTCTATGGAGCGTATGTCAAATTTTATCAGTGGTAGGGCAAACCGTTTAAAGATAGTTTATTGAAAATGGCAGTAAGTGGATTCGTTGCTTAGTCTAAATATTTTTCTTGCATGCTTGATTGGAAAAGTAAATTAGTGGATTGCTTATGACAGCCAGGTTTTTGTATACCGACCAATGTAATTAAAAAACCTAGACGATAGCGTGTTTATTTTTTGCTTTACCATCGTCTCCTAAAAATTGTCCTATATTACCTACCCTCGTATACAAGGTGGGGTTGACAATATGACAATAAATGATACTACGTATTCTATGATGTGTTCTAGTACCGTACACAAAAAATAAGTTATTTCCAAGCACATTTTTATCGCATGATTTTTCAACTTCACTCATTCATGTAGATGAAGGGATGTTGAAGTGAAAACTTATGTTAACTACATCTGTTCTACACGTGTAAATAAAGATTATTTTGGTTTAAACGGTTCATAGATTTACGTAACATCGCCTAAAGATCTTGATATTCGCAAAATTATTAAATCGTACGGGAATTTCTGTGACTAAATTATTGAATGTACATTATTGATATTTGTGTTCAGTCGTAAAACCTATCATAGAATACAAGGTATCATTTAATGTCGTAATGTCATCCCCACTTTGGATACATATATTCCTATCAATGACTTCATGGCATTCGAACCACATCGAATATAATTAAGTTACTAAATAACAACACAAACCGTAACACCAAATAACATGACACAACATTCTAACATAACTAAGCGAATAAATTGTAGTAAAACAACCAATACGGTAAAAGCAATAAAAAAACTAGATACGCCTTTCAAGTACAATATTAAAAATTGTAAAAAGAAACATTTTATTTTTATTAATTAATTCTGACTACAAAGTAACCTACCTTAAAATAACGGGATATAATGTTCTTATTTCTCAGTATACTTTGTAGTCGGATCGGAGGCCGTATCTAGCAGTAATACTATATCCCTGAAATGCACAATAGGATTAATTAAACGTACTTACATCACCAAACCACTTTACTACAAGTTTAGCAATTCGCTTTGTGACGTATGCCATGATTGCGTTTAAAATGGATACTACTCACGCTTTTGTTGTAGATTTACAATTTATATGTTTAAATGCATTGTCTGTGATATGATATGATTTGATGTGTGTGAGGGGCTTGTGGCTACGTAACAATCGCGTGGAAGTGATTTGCAAGTTTAAAGCCAAGCAAAGCCACAGTTGAAATTCACTAGTAAACTTTTGTTTATAAACGCTGTTTCAGAAACAAGAATGTAGGTGTTTCTGAAACATTGATACATATTGCGGTAAACACTACTGACAATTTTTAAAATTGTTTCTACAAACATTTACGTGATGCTTCTGAAACTTCTGGCAACTTGTATCTGAAACATCTGTTTACAAGTGAATACGTGGCTTTATCTTTCAATCACCGTAAACATAGACACGTAAACACAGATCGGTGTGCCACCTGGTACAACACCGGTTAAGCTCGGCTTGCCGTGTTCAGTCTACGGATGGGTGACCACTCATTACACATCGAGACCCCTCCGTGCCGCGGAGAACACGTTAAGCCGTTGATTCTGAGTGTCATACGAATACCTTTGACAGTTGTTACGGGTAGGAGTGAGGCGTATTTATCATAAAGGTACAATTCCGTGCATCGCGGCCAATCGCAGCCGCGCGCGGCTAATGCGTCAATAGTCAGAGTATAAAAATGTATGGCACCGCTTCCGAAGTCTGCGACAGACGCGTGCGGCTAACGACAGATTAGTCAGTATATTATAGACACTACTATTGACGCATTAGACGCGCGCGTCAGCTGCGATCGGCCGCGATGCACGGAATTGTACCTTAACAACTATTTAAAACAGGTATCTTATGATAACAGACTGTACCTAACTGTGACAAACATACTGAAAAAGCAGTTCCTGTTCCACGAGCTAACAAAATCCCCTTTAAGACAGTCACAAGCTTTTCTCTATTCATGCCTATGACAGTTACCTTAGTTAGAATAAGATAAAAAATGTTACTGTTACTCTGTAACATCCTGTTACAGCTGTCACAAGCTCTTTTATTTTCTCGCATAGGTTTAACATCTTAGAAAGAGAAGTCCTGCTGCTACAGTAAACAGGTTAAACGTTGCTATCTGTGGCAACAGAGAACACACAATAGTTTGTGCCCACATAGCATGAAATAACAGACTGTTATTTTATAACAGGTTTTTGGAACTGCTATTTACGTGTAACAGGAACAGGCGTAACAGATACGTGATTTTACCTGTTACAACCCACTCCTAGTTACGGGTAGTCGGAAGCTCGAAAGTCTGATAACCGGTCTAACTTTAGGGTATCAGCGTTACCCAGTAACTGGGTTGCGGAGGTCTGATGGCAGTCACATCTGGTTAGATTGGCAGCTAACCACAACATAGTTGGGAAAAGGCGAGGCTGAGATGCATTTTCTGTGATATACAGGGGGAGGAGCTCGTGGCTAAATAATTACAGCCGCATAGACCGATCTTCCGGGTTAAGCCACACTTGCCGAGGTTGGTCTGTGGATGGGTGACCATTTACCATAGCGAGTTTCCTCCGTGCCTCGGAAAGCACGTAAAGCCGTTGGTCCCGGCTGTCATTTGTAGATCTTTGACAGTCGTTACTGTTGGTCAGAAGCCAGAAAGTCTGACAACCAGTCTTACCAAGAATATCGTATTACCCAGTTACTGGGTTGTGGAGGTCTGATAGGCAGTCGCTCCATGTAAAATACTGATATTCAGCTGCATCCGGTTATACTGGAAGCCGACCCCAACATAGTTGGGAAAAGGCTAAGCAGATGATGATACAGGGTGTTAACGAATTCGTGTAATTCCTTAAAACCACATGATCTACTTGGTGTAGATTGGCCCCGCATGGGAAAGACTGATTAAAAATTAAAAACTAAAAACTAAAAATCTTTTTTTTTTCTTGAGATTCAGTAAAAAAATAAGTTTTTTTTTTGCAAAAAAATAATTTCATGCTCTTGAACATTTCGATGCCACGCATAAATGAATGAAAGCACGGCGACGCGACTGGCGGGCAAGACTAACGCCATATCGCTATTTGCAGTAAGTTAACTCGGGGCTCTAAAATGACTCAGAAATAGAAAACTAAGATTTTATTTTTAATTTTTTTTCAGTTGATTTAAAAAAAATCCCTTTGAGGGTTAATCTGTGTCACCAGTAGATCACGCGGTTGGAAGGAATTACACGAATTCGTTAACACCCTGTATATTTCCACCAGACATCACTGATACCATGTAATAAGTATTTTTTAATATTGTGGCGAGAAAATAAAATCTTTATTTATTTAATGTAGGATCACTTTTTCATCATCATCCTCTTTCACCTTCTTTCTATCTACTACTAGCTTTCGCCCGCAGCTTCGCTTGCGTGAAATTTTGAACCCGTTTAGTGACGATTTTCCATACAAACTTTCATCCCCTATTTAACTCCCTTAGGGGTTGAATTTCGAAAAATCCCTTCTTAGTGGATGTCTACGTTACAAAAGGAACCTACTGTCAAAATTTCAACTTTCTAACCCCAGCGGTTTAGGCTGTGCGTTGATAGATCAGTCAGTCAGTCAGTCAGCTTTTCCTTTTATATGTGTAGATTAAACTTTTTTTTCCTTTTTATTTAATATAAGAATCAAAACATGTGGCCTGTGATAAAAAAAAGGTTTAATAGTAGATAGAAAGAAGATGAAATGACGTATGAGAATGGTGATGAAAAAGTTATCCTACAGACCTCGTAAAATTAAACTATCCTAGATTTTATTTTTGCGATCAATATCATTTGGCTTGGTTTAGTCTTAATTACGGAAATCTCCCAGGATTTGGGTTATTATGGCATTGGTCCCATATAAAATACTCATAGCCAGCCGCATCTGGTAGTCTGGAAGCCGATCCCATCTTTGTTCCGTAAAAGATGAGGCTCATGTACCTACAATCACCGGTCCACAGCTTTCACATAATTATGAAGATTAATTACATGGCAAACAGTAACAACACGCAAAGCAAAGTTAACTTAAAGATAGGAAACCTCAACCGCGCGTCAGTACCAAACAAACCACAGAAACCCATTTCCATTCTATTTCTCCCACTTACAATCTAAGTATAGATAGCAACTACGTAAATCACACATACTAACTCTATCTATAACCTACTGCCACCCAACGTACTATGTGTAGAACACATTACATATTTTCGCCTTGGTAATATAAAAATGGGGAACGAATTTGCCCAGCCGTGGACAAAACAAGATAACAAAAAAAAACTTTGGTCTTTCAGGTCTAGGTAAGTTTCAAACTTTCAACAACTATCACTGTAAGTTTTAAAACAATATCTATAAAACAGTGCAGGAAGATAAATGTTGTTCTAAAAATCAGTCGGTCAAAAAGGATAATTAAATAGTATTTTAAGAATGTTAAGACTTTTTCACGCCAGCTTATTTTCGTTTGCGCGTTTTCACGCTTTGAACAAAATAGTAGAAGACTGCATAAATAATTTTATGAAAGTGGAACTCGAACACGCAACGCTTAGCACAGAAGACGGACTGTCCACCACTGTGCCATTTAAATCGTTATTTATAAAATAACATCGCACCTTTATTTCCCGAAAGGTGGCGTATAGTATACCCTCATTTCGCCGTTATGTCTAAGCCGTTATGTTTAAGTCGGTTCGCAGTCATGTAATAGGGGGCGAACCTATTGCCATCACAACTAGATACAAATTCAGACTCCGAGCTGCTACTGAGAAATTCCACACGAAAAAACTCAATAACACTTTGCCCGACCTAGAGATTGAACCCGGGACCTCACGCTCAGCAGTCGCGCGTGCAATCATAGACCAACGAGGCAGTAGAATAGAATAGAATACTTTATTGTACACCAAAATTGTAACATAGCTCTTAAACAATATAATTTAGTGAGTACTTTAAAATATTTCCCAAAAATTGGGATACATATTCCTCACCTTCTATGCAATATTTTGTACAATCCTTCTACTCCCTCCTACTTTAAAGAACGTTTCGAGTGCCTCTATGACACACATTCGAGATCATTAAAGTCATCAGAGAATCTGACGTTAAAAATGCCAGCACATTCTACCAACTTCTTTGGTAAATCTTTCACAGTCCAGGTTGTTCGGCTTTGGAATACTTTGCCTGTAACAGCTAGACGAGCGCAATCCTTGGCACTACCAATCGATATAGTTATCTGTTTGCATCTTTATTTATATTTATACATTGCCTGTTTATATTATATATTACCGTATGATTTATACAGGGTGTAAACGAATTCGTGTAATTCCTTAAAACCATATGACCTACTACTGGTATAGACAAGCCACGCACGGGAATAAGCTTGATTAAAAATAAAAAAATCAAAATCTTCTTTTTTTCATGCGGCTTTGTTACCGATCGTATCTAAACCACCTAAGAAGGATTCAGTAAAAAAATAAGAATTTGTTTTTTTGCAAAATAATAACTTTATTTGTGTGAACATTTCGATGCCACGCATAAATTAATGAAAGTACGGCGACACGGCTGGCAGGAACGACTGACGCGATGTCGCTCTTTGCACTATAACTCAAGGCTCTAAAAAGACTCAGAAATTGAAAACCAATATTTTTTTTTAATTGGGTTTTTGGTTGATTTTAGAAAATTACCATTTAGGGTTAATCTGTGTCAGCATTAGATCACGTGGTTTGAAGGAATTACACGATTTCGTTAACACCCTGTATATATGCTTAATATAAAATATGTTTATTGTATATAGCATTTATTTATTTGTGTCTTTAGGTTTATTTATAGTACTTAATTTAATGTCTCCTTATTTATTGTTACACACCGAGAACTACCCCTCACTTTTTTGTTGCACTTCATGTCCATCCAAAGGTTGTCTGGAAGAAATCGCCTAGTGCGATAAGACCGCCCATTGTACATCTCTATTTTATAATAATGTTTCTTGTTTATTTTGTGTCAAGATCCACCGAGCTCTCCCGTCGTAGAGCCGGTCGTCTCTTCAGACTCCGCAGTCACACCGATAATTCAGCCCTCATCAAGCTGTCTCCCACCCTAAGCCCCCGCCAGCAACGCCTTAAGCCGAGGTCCGAGTCCCACTAGAGGTCGCCCTTAGTGCTGTTGTTACAGGTAGTCATGATGTTAGTGTAGTACATGTAGTTAGCTTAGGTTAAGTATTTTACCCCCCCCCCCCCCCCTCCCCCATTGGCTGGAGACCCTTCAGGTCTCGCCAATAACTGCCCGGTTACGTATAAATGGTCCCCTAGGACTATCTACAGAAGGCCAATAGAAAAAAAAAGTTTATTTTGTGTACAATAAAGAGTATTGTATTGTAATATACCACTTCATAATTTAATCCTACACAAGGCCAAGCAGTTTCAGTTCGCAAAACGTCATTAGCTCCTTCGAAATCCTGAAAATGGAAGCAGCTGAGTTTACATCCACAACGATGGGCACATCACGGTGAAATCAGTCGTGACAGATAATTACCCGGGCAGCCTCCCCCGACTCGCTCAGCGCTGCAGATTGCAGTATTACATAGTAGGTTCTATGCAATCGGATGTAGGTGAATATGTGTAGTCTGTGTAGGGCTGTATAGTCAGAAATTTAGGAGAAGAGAGCTATTAATTTAGATGGATATTTTGCCTTACAAAATGGATAGAAGAAAGTTAAGAAAACATTACTATACCGGGTGTATATTTATATATTTATTATATTTGGGGTGCATGAAAAGAGCCTCCACGAGTGACGATACATAAGTATGTCCGGCGCACCCTGGGCAGCCAGCCTCGCTACCAACCTTGCTGACTGGCTAATCTTTTCACCACGGTATGAGTTATTCTCGTATAGCTCATGCCGACACGATAGAAGAAGAAGACCGGGTGTAAACGAATTTGTGTAATTCCTGCAAACCACGTGATCAACTGGTGACACTGATTGACCCTGCACAGGTTTTTTTCAGAAGAAACAAAAAAAAAGTTTTCAAAAAATTTACCATCGTATTCAGTATCTGTGTAATTTTAGCGTTCCAAGTTAACTGACTGCGAGGAGCGATATCGCGATAGTCGTGCCCGACAGATGTGTCGCCGTGCCTTCATTCATTTATGCATAGCATCGAAATCTTTTATCAGTTAAAAAAATATTTGGGAAAAAAAAGTTTTTTTTATTTTTAATCAATTTAAATCCCATGTGGGGTTAATCTATACCATTAATAGATCATGTAGTTTGAAGGAATTACGCGAATTCGTTTACATCCTGTATAACATAACATCACGCCTGTATCCCCGAAGGGTTGGGCAGAATATATAGTACAACCTCGATTCGATCCCATGTAATAGGGAGGGCGAGCGTATTGTCATCAAACAGGCACAAATCCAGACTTCAGACGGCTACTGAGAAAATCCACACGAAAAAATCCAATAACACTTGACCTGGTGATCGAATTCAGCACCTCACACTCAGCAGTCGTGCTTGCGACCACTAGACCAACAAGGAGAACAAATTACGTCATTTATACAAGCGTTTTAATCAATAGAACGCGACAAGTTGAACAGCATGTTCAAAAACCTAACTTACATCTAGCTGAAAAACACTTATAAATAATATACATTTCTAACCAAACTAGATGTCTAGCAACCCTATTGGTACTTTTGGGACATGATCTCTCTAAACGTGAACACTCCAACGCCTCCAATATGAAACATAGACAATATCTCCAGCCATAGTTACAAATAATTTCAGAAGATTTTCGTCAATAATATAATTAGTGTGATAATAAAACTTCTTCCTAACTTTCTTTTAAAATAAGCAGAACATTTTTTTTTATTTTCACACAAAGACGCACATACAATACTTATAAAACAAAGGTAAAGAGAATGACAAAGAGAACACACTTCCAAACCTAAATGTATTTTTTTTCTCTGTCATCCTTAATCTGATGTCTTCATCATCATCATATTATCATGCCCCACACGTTCACTGTTGACCATTGATCTCCCAATAAACACTACAATAATATAAATGGTCAAAGAGAAAATTGCCATAAGTAACATGCCTTGCAGATTTAAGGTCATGGAACATTATACCGGCACCGAAACTGCACAGCTGCAGCACAGCGTCGCCTCGAATTTAGGCTACGGCTAGCTGCCAGCGCGCTAACTACGCGTCGTCCGCGAGGTGTAAGCTCGCAGTCCGCGCGCTGGCCGTTAGGTGCAAGCTTGCTGTCACCGCGAAAACAGTAGAATGGCATTTGTGATTGAACGCCTACACTTACACACGCCTAGGCTTTGTACGTTTTCATAACGACGTTGTTTCGCTGGCAACTCGAAATCGGCGCGCAGTAAGCAGGTGGTCCGCTCGCTTGCAGAGCGCAGGCTGCGAGTCGAGTTATATGGTAGTAGCAAGCGCACTGACTGCCCGCTGTTGGCTTTTTCGTATTGACATTATTAAATATATTATACGACCCACGATTTAATGCTCTAATTTGCATGACAAGTTAATTGCTGGGTTGGAGCAGTGCCGTTGCGGTGCCGGTATAGTGTGCTATGACCCTTACATAGCCAGCAAGCCCCATGCATCCCGTGTAGAGACGGACAAGAATATAAAATGTCCTCACCGCATGCTGGGAATTTACGCGAGTTATAAGATTCAACAAAACCCAGTACGCTTGGTAGTAGGATCTAAACGGTCCTGGCTAGCTACCATCCTCACATTAAAGTCCGGCGCCAAGCAAGTATAGGGGAATCCGTCTATATCTCTGTTACTTAGATTTGTGTACTTAGACCCTTGTCATAGGGTAAAACGTGATCAAACCAAAAAAAAAACCTGTGAAAAATGACGTTGTAGTATAATAATTCCTTATTATCGTTTCCCCTATGTTACACGAACGAAAACATTACCGATATCTGAATGGCATCGTCTCAATAGTGTAAACAAACCCGTAGGTTTCCAACAACATTTCAATCGAGACTCGAAACTTCCATAACGTATTCATAGACATACTTTTAAACGTGGTTGTTATTTGAAATCCATTTGCCTCTGTTTATTATGTGAGCGAATATGAAACTTTCCGTTAGGAATATTTTTTGTTTGCGTTTTCGCTCTTTGTATCGACTTAGTTATTTAAAAACTTTCTGTGTTGATATTTATCTGAGTCCGTACAACGTTGGCATTTTTGTAGGTATTCAATTCGTGAAAACACGGTCAGTATTCTATTCGTTCATTTTTGTATGTTTCAAAATTCCTATGATAAAAGGAACTGTCTGTAATAAAAAAATTGGCCGCTTTTCAAAGTAAAGACTCGGTAAACAAGTATACAACATGTAACAACACTCAAACAGCCTAAATTACAATATTCAATTATAATCATAATTCATACATTCAAATTTTACTTTCATCTGTTTAAATATTGTTTATGTAAGAAAATAGTATTATTATTCATTGTTAATGCATTTGAAATTCAGTCTCATTGAGTCCTCAACATAAGGCTTACATTTCTTTATCTTAATTAAAGGACTGATATGAAAACAGCAAGCAAGCATAAAAACAAACACACACGTTAAAAATGGGGGGCATCGATTCTTAACAAACTACTTTCATAGTTCGCGTTTATTATGTTACACGTTCTTCTACTATCGTGTCTGCATGAGATATACAAGAATAGCTCATGTTGTGGTGAAAAGATTAGCCAGTCAGCAAGGTTGGTAGCAGGGCTGACTGCCCAGGGTGCGCCGGACGTACTTAAGTATCTGGATCATATGGAGGCTCTTTTCATGCACCCCATTTGTACACTGTTCTATCTCTATCTATCTATAGCGATAGCCCAACGGTTAAATGCTAGCCTTCTTCTTTGTAAATTCCTTAAATAATAGTAATATAATAAATTTTGAAAACCAATTAAGTTCTGAGATAATTAATTTTGAAATTCCAAAATGTTCATTGTCTTTTGCTGCTGACTGTAAATATTGTACGTTCCACGCCACGGCTTCTGAAGCCACAACCAAGATGAATAATAATCATTTTCTGGAATTTAGATAAATAGAAGTAACGAATAATTCTACAGCTAATTAGACGAAAACTAACAGCTAGCGACAAAATTTGGTAAACAAGTAGATAGAGACGAATTGATCTCAGCTAATTGAATATTCCAAAGAAGTATTAAACTTGTAAAATAGTCTAGATACAGCCTGAGTATATCTTAAAATTTATATATCAATTTATCAACATGAATAGTTTTGTATCAATTAGTTTTCCAATTAATGCGAAGTTTAAAAACTCAAATATTAAGCCACTTTTGTCGCCAGGTGTACCCAACTATACAGGGTGTTTTGTAAAAGGACCGACATAACTATGTGAGGGATTGCGGAGGTCATTGACTGGCTAAAGCTAAATTAAAAATAGCATTTAGTTTTTTTTTAATAATTTGTAATTTTTTCATACTTTTACACATTTTTTTGAGGCAAAGTCAGTGTCAAAGTCAAAGTTTTTTATTTCAAGTCGACCAAATTATAGGTGCTTTTAAAACGTCACAACTAAGTGCACTTTTTTTTGACTTTGCATCATTCTGTTTGGTCATTTTCATGAACCCAATTGAATCAAATAAAGTTTTATCTATGTAAATAAAAATGAATCGCCGAAATGTATGTACGCGCATAACTTCCGAACGACTGCGCCAAATTGGATAATTCTTTTTTTTGTGTGTTCATTATTGTCAGGAAAAAGATTATATAAAAGAAAATTTAAAAAAAATGGAGGTACGAAGTTCGCCGGGTCAGCTAGTTTAGAATAAAAATATATTGCAGAATACAACTAAAGTTATTTTCTACTATTGCAACTACAAACGAAAAAGTTGTGATGACTTAACATATTACCGTAACCGTGACATGAGGTTTATGGGTAATAACTAGCCAAATGACCTTTCCCAAAAAATGGTATCGGTCATCCTTCTAAGCAGTCTGTTTAAAGGTACGAGTTTGTAGCCGAATGCAGACAGCAGCAGCAGACGACGTGTCGCTGTGACACTACTGGTTTCTATGTATTTCAATAAAGTATCTTCCGCAGCTAGCGACATGTTGCCCGACTACACGTCGCACGATTGCAGACCCAGTGTCGCCCGACCGCAGATCAGTAGTGCCACCAACACTGAAGCGACAACACGTTGAATCTTTCTCAAAAAATGAGTTTTTCCAATTCCGAGAAAGAAAAACTGATAAACTGCAGCCATCTGCGGTTGGCAGATTACCGCTACTCTCTTCAAAATCTCAGGAATAAGTGTGCCACCAATTCTTTTTTTTTCTATTGGACTGCTGTATGTGCTCCTATGGGACCATTTCTACGTAACCTACGAGACCTGAAGGGTCTGCAGCCAAAAAAGGGTCTCCAGCCAATTGTGTCCCCAGTGACGGCGCTCGCCCTTATATAAACAGTAGTAAACAACCCTACTCTGCCCCACTCCTGACTACCGGTTATGATGTGTCAACATAAACTTATTTTATTTTGTTTATACAATTTAAATAGTGGTAGTATGCTTTTTAATTGCCTTTAATTACATTATTATTTTATTGAAGTAATAAATCAACATAAATTTACTTAAAATTTAGCAACATCTCACAACTGCACGGCTCTGACGCTGCGACGTGACGCTGCGACGTGTCTCTGCGACATGTCGCAACGTCATGTCGTCAGCTGCTGCTGTCTGCAGTCACCTACGAACTCGTACCTTAATGAACACAGTTCAAAACCCATCTCTCTATCCGAAATAATAGATCAAAGTAAACTAACAATGGAGATGAGAATGCAGTCTGACCAAAGTGATTCCTGTACCGCGGGTGCAGTTAATAAATTAATATTTGTTTGGTCTTGTGTGTACTCAGTCCGTTCAGATAGTTGTTGCGAGTCCGGAAACTAGTTTTCACATCGGATTTGAAATGTAAACCTTTAGTTTGGCAGTGACATAGGATATAGGACATAGGATGAAGAAATATCTGTAGGCCATAAAAAAAAACAGATTATGTTGTAGTGACACATTATACCATTGTAATAATAAACGCCACGTCTGCGTTATAAAGCGTGCTACTCCGCTCGCTAGTCGTCTCCAAGCTTTTGCGTAGGTTTGTTGTGCCTAAGAATATTGTATTATTGTACCGTGTACAGTGAACAATATAGACACCAAGTTTTACCTCTTCATCTGAACTTTCATTTACACTACTCCCGAACAATACTACGTCAGTGACAATAAATAAGTAATATAATACAAAAGTAGTACAAAAATGTCTACACACTGTCAGCCCAAACCCGCGATTACTGCCCTTTATGATTGTAGGTAATACTTGGGCCATACTAGAAGTTCCTGGATTCTGATAAAGTAACTTATAATATTTATAATGTATTCCTAACCTAACCTTATCCATCGTTAAGTCAACACAATTTTTTTAAATTTGTGCCTCTTTCTGAAAACAAATGACAGACGTAAAAAATAAATGAAGGTGTTCTACAGCCAAAGAGTTTTATTTACAAAAATAGGAATTACTTTTTTAGTACCTATCTTTTACGCCAAACATTATCTCGTCTCGGCACGAGATAGTGCGACGATAAAATTATGTCATGCTGCACATGTTAGCTCGGCTCACCTTCAAATTGTCATATGACACAAGGAAGCTTAGTTCAAAGAATTCTTCTGACGTCATTCGTCAGTTTTCCTACATTAATATTATTAGAATTTATGGATTATGCTAAAACTAACTAATATTACGAGTATAAATGCGAACGTAAGTTTGTTTGTTTGTTACCTTTTCACGCCTAAATCACTGGGGGCCTACTCCCTAAGTCCGTCAACGAAGTTGATCGCTCGTCCGAAAATAGCCCGAAACGTAGAAGTCAACAAAACAAGTGTCAAGTTCAACTTTTCGGACGGGCAAAAACACATCGGTAGTAGGGACAACTGTCAAGTCGTGTTGTCATTCATTGTTAGTTCGGGCCCCGAAATAATCGTATGTCCGTAGGTGATAGGGAGTAGGAAACGCTCGTAACTTAGGCCGAAACTACGGACTTCGTGCTTAGGGAGTAGACCCCCTGATCCGATCATCCTGAAATTTTGCATATGACATTGTCAGGTGTACAGAAACGGACAGAGTACCTTTCATACCGAAAAAAAGTACTGTTCCCGAGAGAAACAACAATTATGATAATAGATGGCGCCACGTGTCTTTCGAATCATGATCGAATTATTATAGAAGCGTTAGTAGTGTGTCAAGAGTTTTTTTATTATAAATTAACGCGAGCGAAGCCGCAGGCAAAAGCTAGTATGTTTATAAATTGAGTTATAAACATTCAGTCAGATACAACTAAGAAGAGAGAGAAAGAGAGAGTATAAAATAAAATATATAAATGAAAGGAGTTAAATGATAAAAAATAATTATCTAATTAATGTTCTCATAACGGCTATTAACCTTGCCAGACAACGAATTAACTTTTATTGTAGGACTCCATTAAAATAGAATATAACTCAAAAATTAGCATAAACCGGTAATAAATTATTAAATAAACTTAATTAAAAGCTGAGGATCTCTAAAAAATGTTGGTTTTGCTGCTCGGCTGCATATTCAGAAGTTGGTAACTGCGCACAATAACGTGGGGAAAGTTTAAAGTGGCGTGTTTTTATAGTGGCCGGGTAGTGTGAATAACACAAACTTTGGTCGGCCACACAGCAACACAATAATACCCACTCACTGCTCGTTGCTTCTGTCCACCGACTGCTGGGACTGATGGGGAATTATGTTTTTATATAATGCAGCAAAAAAAAAGAAGAAAACGAATAAACTTATCCCAATAGAATTTGATAAAAATTAACAATGTTTGGGAGATACATAAAAAATACAAACGTATTCCAAAATTTAAAATACTTTTCGTTCGATTTGATTTAAACAATACCATAACTGTATAAAAAGAAAACTAACTAAACTTTTTAGTATTTTTCTCTGAAATTGCTTTCTAATAGCAGTTTCAGAGAAACATACTAAAAAAGATAGGTTTCTATTTATAAAATTGGACTGTGCCAGACTATAGGTTGGACTGTTTATATTTCCACCTAGGTACGTGGAAATATAAATAGTCCAACACAAAGAGAAAACGTATCGTTCACGTTTAATCACTACAAAGTACACAACAACTGCAACATTAGAGTTATTTCACAAACACCACAAAATAATTATTTCAGTGTTATTAATTCGTTTATTTACGTTCCGCTCCTGTATGTGAACTACGACAAGAATTATAACACAATGTATTCATGCGAACAAAATTGAAATGCATGAAAATGAGGGTACGAACATTTTCAAACTGTTAGCGAAAAAGTAATATTTTCGTCAGTTTACAGCAACAATTGCTTGCAATTTATAGTAGGCATTAATTAAAATTTTAATAAGATTCCGAGGAAAGCGTGTTTTAGAACAAAGGAGAATACCTTACAATGTGATGAAATAAGTCAAACAATAATTTCGAAGCGAAATGTGGTCTGGGCCTTTGTTTTAATAAAATTTAATTAAGCGTAATTATATTTCATCTTTCTCGTCTTGAAGACGAATCAGAGTAATCTGACTGTGATGGGCTCGATGAAATCGAATCTATGTAAGCACGGCAGTGTGCCAGACAAGTTTGGTAATACTGGGGTACGCAGGTGCGTTTAAACCTTCATTTTAATGAGGTATTTATATAAAGATTAAAAGATAAAGATAAAGAATCATTTATTTGGACACAGCACAAAGAGACAAAACAGATAAGCTTGAAGCCAGCTTGAGGCGTTGGAGTCCATTGAGAAGCGTGCCAAGAAGCTCATCAGCAACGACTCCCTTGTTCAGATCAAGCTCCAAAGTCTTGAGCATCGGCGCAAAGTTGCTAATCTATCGGTTTTTTATTGGACACATTTCGGAGAGTATGCTTCAGATCTGCATGATCTAATAGCCCCCTGCCCTTTTTTCCATAGGACGGCCATATACCGAAAACCTGAACGAAGCGCTTTGATTCTACTTTCATTGTGAAAACCGCCAAACAGTGGAATGCGCTGTCCGAGTGGGTGTTCCCCGACAGCTACAATCTGGTTGTCTTCAAGTCCCGAATGAATCGGTTTCTTCTGGGCAAGCGTGCTCCATCGTAGACCGCATCATCGCTTAACATCAGGCGAGACGGCGGACAAACGCAGGCCTAGAAATAGACAAGAAAGTTGAAATTTTGACAGTAGGTTCCTTTTGTAACGTAGGCATCTACTAAGATGGGATTTTTCGAAATTCAACCCCTAAGGGAGTTAAATAGGGGATGAAAGTTTGTATGGAAAATCGTCACTTAATGGTTTCAAAATTTCACGCAAGCGAAGCTGCGGGCAAAAGCTATGTACCTATTGATATTGTACCTAGTGAAATGCTAAAATTAGCTATCGAAAAGTTTAGAGACCGAATTAGCTTAATGAACAGTTAATGATAATGATGTTTTTAGCCACAAATTGTTTGTTAAACATATTTTAAAATCAGTGCTCTAATTGCTAAACCACACTATCAATAGAACATTACACGGAAAAATATATTCTATTTAAACAAAATTTTTTAAACTTAATCTACTTTAAGTTTTAAACAGTATGCAAAAAACCTAGCTAACTTAAAGGTACATGTATTTTTCTCATTGAATAGAACTTACCTCTCATTTAGATCGGAATCCTTTTGTTGGAGAACCAAATTGGCGCATGAACGAACTTGGCTTCCTTTTTCCCATTATAATACTCTTAGTGTCATGACATTTATAAGGAAAAGGGCAGAAAGTATTAGATATTATTTCAACAATTATAATAGGCAATTTGACTTGTTTACAGTTCAACTTAGAATAAACATGTGGGCGGTCTATAGATCAGATTTTCAAAGGTTAGGTTGTACCTAAGTTAATAAAGTCACGACCCATTGCATTGTTTTACAGTTTTGAGGGTAAACAGTAGTCAAAATGTTATAGATTTATAGAAGTTTACTATTTCTGTCTGAACTTTGGTGTTAACTTAGTACATAAAAATGTTATTATTTTTTAAAAGAGTTTTTCGAGGACAGAACTAAACTTTGACTTAATGTAAAATATGAATACAATATAATATATAAAAATAATATAATGTCTATTATCGCTGACGGGACTATTGTAGCCAATAAGCCTGATATAGTGGTGGTAGATCGATCAGAGCGCCGCGCTATGATTGTTAATATCACTGTCCCGCATGACGAAAATCTCGTGAAAGCCGAAAACGATAAAAAAAACAAATATCTTGATTTGGCACACGAGGTTGTCGACATGTGGGATGTTGACTCAGCAGTCATTGTGCCGATAGTCGTTACAGCCAATGGCTTAATAGCCAAGAGCCTCGACCAACATCTGATGAGGCTCTCGTTAGGCAGCTGGATCAAGGGTTTGATTCAGAAAGCGGTACTTCTGGACACGGCGCGTATTGTTAGGAAGTTCCTCTCTCTGGAGTCCTGACCGCCGGCAGCTTGGACCCTGTTCCCGATGTCGGTGGGCTATTATTTTTTATATTTTTAAATTTTTTATTTTTATTTTTTATAACGAAATATTTAAAAATGTAAAATGTATGTACTAAAATGAATAAACAAAAATATAATGTTATAATAACATTATATCGCAGGGCAGCATATAATGATTAAATAATATTCATATAATAATAAAATACCTATTTAAAATAACAATAACATTAATAAACTAAAGAATAGTGTATATAGGTAATTGTAATTTTATTTTATTTTCATAATTAATAAAATTATAAAATTGTGTAACTGCGCCCTAACAGGGTATCATGTATCATGCATGAGCTTATATAAAAGTTTTGCGGTACAATACCGTACAGTAATTAATAAATAACTGCGTGGGATGTGCGTAGTGCGTCGATTAGTTCGGATACGAATGGTCTTACGCTGGAGGAGTAGCAACAAGCAATAACTAGAAATTAAACGTCAAGGCTTCCAAACGTCATCTTCAAGACACAAAGCTAACTGCTGGGTCAAGAAGCCTGTGTAAGGCATGGTTTATATAGCTGTAACGAGTGGCAGAGACGTGGCGACGACGTAGCGCAGACACCATTATCTCTCCTCCATAAATTTGTATGAAGTGGCGCGGGCAAGCCCTGTCAGTTCTAAAGTGATAGATCGCTGTCCCGGCGATATAAGTTCATGGAGGAGAACATGTGTTTGTGCCACGTCGTCGCCACGTCTCTGCCAGTCGCCACGGCTATACAAGGTTAGTAGGAAAAGGGGTACCTACTAATCCTCAGGCCACTTAAAGTATCACTGATGACTGTCTTAAAGCAAGTGATAAAATTTCGAAATTCGGTAATGTTTATTTACATACAAAATGATTTGATGTTTATTTTAGTTTTTTTCAAAAATTCGTCATCCCTGCTTAAGTTACAAATTCAGAAAATGGTGCTTCTAATTCATGACCCCAAATATGACATAAAATGTAAACACAGCGGATCATAACTGGGGATAGACAGATTTCAGCGTTTTTTTTTTTTGAGATCTTTTGTCACCTATTTCTCTTAAACTATTGACTTTTGGATAAAGTTGTAGAACAAAAGTTATTCATTATTATGGGTACTTTAGTACCCCTCTGCCAACTAACCTTGTATAAAACATGCTTTAGTGGATGGAAAACTTAGTTATAACCAACCCACTCTTTTTCGAAACGTAAAATAACTGCTTTTATTCAACTTGAACAGCCGCAATACCTGCTATGCACATTAAAAGTTTATAGTCGACATGGCAGATCGGTAGTTTGCTACGAAAGCGTAGCTAACACCGCGTCAGCTACGTCGTAGCAACAGTGTAATATTCTTATTGAAAATTGACGCAGTAGCCAACAAACTGGCTCTTGAAAATATTTTGAAGCAAATACATATGGACAAAGCTCTGAAAAAGTTAATTATAAATAAAATAAGATTCAAACGTTAAGAGCTTGTTGTTTACAATATTATGACAATATTATACATCAACACCTACTTACCTACCCATTTCGTATCTTCACCAAATGACCGGACGATTAATCTAGTAACATGCGATGTGTCAGTCGCTTCATTGTTACCAGGTGGTGCCCATGATTAATTATCTGACAAAATTGTCCCACATTAATAAACAATTAGTTTGCATACGAGTCCCGGTTTATTTATGCAGCTCGATATAATTATGCGATAATAAAATTTTAATACAGGATATATGAAATATTAAAATGATTTACAAAATTGGTTTTGACGCTGATTTTCGTTTAAAGAGTGATCAACGCTATTAACTGGATCAATGATACAAGGTTCGTTCGAACAAACTTAATGAAATCAATGCATTTGCATTGCTCTAGTTGAAATATGAAATCGTGAGGGGACAGATAAAAATATAATTCTCCTCCGTTATCGGACGACAGAGTTGTAAAAGAGGTGATGAACCTGGCATCATAAAAATTGTGCAAGAAAAATGACAATACACTCGCCACCTGTGACTAAATACAAGAGGCGAAACGTAGGTGTACAATCTCCTGTTATAGAAGAACATCTCTGCTTGCTCCTTCAGAGATTACAGGCGTAAATATGCATGTTGTAAAGTATAGAATAGATCTCTGTTCGTGGGTGTTAATTATATTTATTACGTCAAGAGAATGAACCATTTACTAACGTGCATTTCGGGAGGGTCCAACTAGTTTCGGACCCAAACGGAGTCCTTAATCATAAACTGAATACGCGGCGAGGTCGAGAATCGAACACATATAAAATTATCTACTGTGACCACCAATTATACTTAATAGGTACCTGTTAGTCGTAATGGTTATTGAAAGTCCAGCACTGGACCAGCAAGCTCACTTTTTCCGACTGCAAGACAATAGTAACTCGAGCTAGGATTATGGACTAAACGACCGAGTTCAAAGTTTTTTTTTGACTTGGTCGTATTTGACCCTATTCGCACCCGATGGTAAGCGCAGACAGGGTCTACGATGGAGCACACGAATCCAAGTAACAGAGATATAGAGAGATTCTCTCTCTGGCTCTCACATACACACGACTGAACACAGTAAACTGCTTGGCGCCGGACTTTAATGTGAGGGTGGTAGCTAGCCAGGCGGGCCGTACAGATCCTACCACCAAGCTTACTGGGTTTCGTATAATCTTACAACACGCGTCTATTCCCAGCGTGCGGTGAGGAGGTTTTATTCTAGCCCGTCCCCACACGGGAGTGTGAGTTACCTAGTGTGTGTTTGGACACATCGCTAGAAAAGGTGGTCATAACCTAGAACGTCTAATGATTGAAGGGAAACGTCCAAGAGGTCATCTTTCTACAAGATGGTTTGATCAAATCTGATCATGTGTGAACACCAACCTTCATGATGCACTTCACGACGCAAGACAGGAACAAATGGCGTAACATAGAGAGAAGCGGATTCCAAGGGGGAGTGACGACCCTCAGAAATGTGGAACACGACGCAAGAAGGAGTGTGTTAACAGCCTAAATAACAAATAATTCCCCTTTCATTTTATTTAAGTACTCTCAGATATTACGACTTACTAAGCTTACTTAATAACTTGGAATAGGACTTTGTACTCGATTGTTCTCAATCTTATTTAAGATATTAGGTAATTCGCATTTAATAGAAGTCATGCAATAACTATATGGTCAAATGAACAAGAAAATGGATGAGGACAATTTAATAAAGAGATCAAATAAATAGAATCAAGGTGACTTTGGAGAAATCAGACGATATCCAGCTTCACAATTAAATAAACCGCAATCAGCCAACAAATTGTCCGAAAAACAAAGATTGAGAGTTATTTTATTACATTGAATCAGCCTTAAAAGAAACTGATTGCAATGACTATTATTTTATTTGTCTATTTTTGGTACAGACAGCAAAATAAACATCAACATATGTTACGTACTTCAACATGTCATTTTAAAATTGTATCAACATATTTCGGAACAAAAAAATTTAATCCTATTACGCACAGTACTTTTCATTGCAACTAAAATTGTTTTATGTTATTATGAATACGTTTTGTTATTCTGAAGCGTACCTACTTAGGCTTAGTTGCACCAACTAACTTTACCATATTAACGTCAAACTAGTACTGATTTGACAGAAGTTTCAGTAAGGTTAGGGTTATAGTTGCCTGCCGGGATCGCGGTGCATGCAGCTGCGAATCCCGCGACCCTAGCCAAGGGTCAGGAGAAGGAACACCGTGGGTTTTTAGCCGGTAAGAGTCCGACATACATAACCCTTCGCCACCCCCGGGCGAAGGGTATACATGAGGACAGTCCCACGATAAAAAAAGTTTTATAGTTAGTTACCCGTAGCCCGACCGGTTACAGGGGGCCTACTGCCTAAGCAAGAAGTCCGTGGTTTCGGCCTTAGTTACGAGCGTTTCCTACTCCCTATCACCTACGGACATACGAATATTTCGGGGCCCGAACTAAGAATGAATGACAACACGATTTGACAGTTGTCCCTACTACCGATATGTTTTTGTCCGTCCGAAAAGTTGAACTTGACACTTGTTTTGTTCACTCCTACGTTTCGGGCTACTTTCGAAAGGACGAGTAACTTCGTTGACGGACTTAGGCTCCCAGGCCCGAGACGGCGGCGCACCGTGTTCCGCGCGCGACTCTTTGGAGGACGTGGGGCAAGGCCCCACAGAAAGAGAGGCCTGCCGGGGTTGCGGTGCGTGCATGCGTCCGGCATAGCCCTCCGACTTCCACATATGGAGGGAATCCATGAGGTAATTATCCTGGCGTGAATGAGGTAAGAATAAAAAAAAGGTTTTTTTTGTCAGTTGGAGCAACTGAGCCCAAGTTTTCATGTTCTTAAAGTCGACATTCGTATGTGTTGATATAATATGCTTTTCTATACATACATCAATTGTTATTCGCCCAACATTATCCTCCATGGCTTCATGGTTGTCGGGAAATAAATGTGGCCTCAAGTGTTTTACTACCACTCCAGGGTAAAAGGATACACCGTAAATAAAAGCATTTATACGTTAACATGAAATGGATTTATGTACTTACACATATTTCTAAATAGAACATTTTCGTGATCTCTGAAAACGGACAACTTGTACCATAATAAGATTATAGAAGACGACAGTTTAATTGAAAAGTCGGGAAAGCATGTAAGATAGATAGAATAGAATCAGGGAGTATAATATTTAGTAAGCATTATGAGTTGATAGTAATAACTTGAATGACTTATGTGACCTATAACATAGAAGAATAGGGACGTAACTAAACTCAAATTTAGGACATACAGCGACTTAATTTAAAAAAAAAAAATTGTCATTTGTTTCTAAGGCAACCTAGTTTTGATAATAGTTAAACGTTTTTCAATTCCTGTTATATTTATGTAATAATTGCCTGTTGACTCTTACCGTTTCCCCCATGTTTACTTACACCGCCACAACCGCCCCAATATCTACACAATTCAAATTTTGCTCTTAAGACATTGTGTCGGAACAAAAATAGCGAATGGAGCTGTATTGGTACTAAAGTAAAAATTTACACTTAACCACCAACAGGTGCAGCGGTGTACTCGGCTTTGGGTTTTTGGAACTAAACCACATGTACCGCAACAGCTCTCTACTTTGCGCAAAAATAAATAAAATAATATGCTTACAAGTTTTTTTTTAAATGGAATAGAATAGAATCATTTATTCGCTAGAGACATGATTTTACAAAGATGTTACACTTATGAAGGTACACAGACATCTCACCTGTAGTAGGCATGCGAAAGTTTCATATTTATTTATAGAATTAGATTATATACATTTATTATTTCTATTAAATTGAAGTTAAATAAAAATTATTAGAATGTCACATGATCATAGAATGGTATTGTGATTTAATAAGAAAATGTCAAAAAATAATACTTAATGTTAATAAACTGAATTTTTGTTTTTGTATTTTTTATAAAACGTTGCCCCACACTAAGATTTCTCTTGTATCGTGGGTGCGTTTACAGACACAAATCTCACAAACAAACGCCCAGACCCGAAACAACCATCTGTAGGCCATACAAATTTTTGTTCCGTGTGGGAATCGAACCCACGACCCGTAGCGCAGAAGCCAATCGCTTAGCCACTGCACCAAACGTGTCGAAATGTCAATATAATCGATGTCATATCAAATTACTATAAAGATAGGAAATTAATAATAAAGATAGACAATATTACACTTTTTATAATCAACGATCAATTCTTTACATAAATTAATTACGTTTGCTATCGAAAAATTCATGAATTGTGATGAAGCAATTTTCAATCAACCATCACTGTCTTAATTTGTTTTTGAATTTATTCATAGGAAGTTATCTATACACACGTGGGATGTGATTGTTACACTTTTATGCACATCATTAGGCTGCAGCATTTTTATGCAGCATTTTGTAGTAAGCTTTTATAACATAACATCACGCGTATATTCTCCACAAGGTTCGGCAGCGATGTAGGTACACCCTCATTTCGCCATTATGTTTAAGTGCCATGTAAAAGGGGGCGAAACTATTGCCATCAACCGGGCACAAATGCAGCAAGTTTATAGAATAATTTTAAAGCAAAATTCGTAACTGTATTGTATGCTAGATCCAGTTACTACCTACGTGATCATCATCAGACCTTAAAAGTGATGAATGTATTGTTACCTATTTTTAGCTTGCATGAAGCTCAATGGAAAATGGGAAAAAGCTGATTACAGACTTCGAGGGAATGAGATACCTACATGTATATTTTTTATACATAAGTTTTATTTGTGTTTCTGAAGTGACATTTCATTCGCCGTAATTATAGACACAATAGATAAATAATAGCAGTTTCGTCGTCGGATGACACGCGGGAAGTGCAGTTCTGAATTTAGTCTAGTTATGAATTTATTTATTACACGCAACACTTGATAAACAATAAGTTCATCAGGACCATTGCGTGCAAAAGCACTGCTTATTTCTTAAATAAATCTCTTCCAGCAGACCTGTGAGAGGAGAATTCAGAACAAGAAATGTAGACAATTGTGTTTAAAAACAAAAGAAACAGATAAATATACATAATTTAGTATAGTTTTACATTTTTAAGATGTTGCTCTATATTGAATAAAACCTGGTAATTGGCATACAATCAGCTCTTGTACCACTAAACTTAATTACTGTATAACATATGATGTATCTGCTGTTGGTGTATCAATTACGAATGAATTAAAGTTGTTGTAACGATAGCCAAGAGACTCGACCAACATCTGATAAGGCTCTTGTTAGGCGGCTGAATTAGGGGCTTGTTAAAGAAAGCGGTACTCCTGGACACGGCGCGAATTGTCAGGAAGTTTTTCTCTCTGATGCCTTGACCGCGGGCAGTTTGGACCTATCATCGGGAACAGGGCTACTATATTTTTTATACAGGGTGTTAACGAATTCGTGTAATTCCTTCCAACCGCGTGATCTGTTGGTGACACTGATTGATCCTGCATAGGTTTTTTTCAGAATCAACAAAAAAGTTTTGAAAAAATGAGCCATGGTATTCTGTATCTGAGTAATTTTAACGTCCCAAGTTAACTGACTGCGTGAAACGATATCGCAGTAGTCGTGCCCATCTGGAGGCCATTTCTACTAACAGAAACTTTTATCAATTGCAACTTAATCGTTCATTCAGACAGTTTTCGTTTACGAAAAGTGTCAAAATGTTTGGTTTTATTTTTGTTATCAAACAATTTCATGGTTTTTGTAAACAAAAACTGTCTGAATGAACGATTAAGTTGCAATTGATAAAAGTTTCTGTTAGTAGAATTGAGTCTCAGCTGTGTCGCCGTGCCTTCATTCATTTATGCATGGCATCGAAATTTTCTATCAAACAAAAAAAGAATTTGGAAAAAAAAAGTTTATATTCATTTTTAATCAATCTAAATCCCGTACGGGGTTAATCTATACCATTAATAGATAATGTGGTTTGAAGGAATTACACGAATTCGTTAACAGCCTGTATTTTGAAATGTTTTTTTTTCTATAGATGTACAAGGTTAGTCGGAAAGGGGGTACTAATCCGCAGGCCACTTAAAGTATCATTGATGACTGTTTAAAGCAAATGTTAAAATCTCAAAATTCGATAATTTTTATTACCATGCAAAACGGTTGTTATTTTAGTTTTTTCCAAAATTCTTCATCCCCGCTTTAGTTACGAATTCAGAAAATGGAGTTTCTAATCCATGACCTCAAATATGACCTAAAATGTAAACAGCTGGTCATAGGTGAGGATAGATAGATTTAAGCGTATTTTTTATGAGATTTTTGAACAGCTATTTCTCTTAAACTAGTGACTTTTAGAGAAAGTTGTAGAACAAAATTTATTTATTATTAGGCTACTTTAACAAATTTTCAGACTAGAACTCCCTTTCCGACTAACTTGGTATAACAAAATAAGTTTACATGTATTTTATTTAGGGCTGATTTTTCAATCGTTAGAACTTTTTTTTATCTGAGGAATAAATATCATGCTTTGACAGCTTTCGTATAGAAAATCTGTCAAAACGTCCAATTTATTTTTCGGATAAAAGTTATCTGATGATTGAAAAATCAGCCCTAAAATAAATAAACGGAAATAAATAAAAACATTGCAAGTAAACAAAATGCTTGTAAAAGCATGGCACGCCGACAAAATAAATTACCAATTTGTACAGCAGCGTGGCAACTATAACATAATTGAAGGAGGATGCTCACAGCGTTCCTTTTTTCAAGGAGGCATGTTCATTAATTACGGGGGCGTATTTTTGTCGCTGTCCATTAGAGATACGTCAGGGCACCATTAACCTGAGATTAATGACGTGGCGAGCTAAAATCTAACGCTATTTTAAACATTTTAGCCTTTGACAGCCTAAAATTTACAGCGTATGATCGTTATTGATCGAGGAAAGTTTATTTTGTAAATCTAGTTAGGGTTTTCGAGGAGTTCATGTAAGCCTAATGAGTATAAAGTTACAGAACTTTGTTTAAAACAGTGCTTCATTATAATTAGTTAATTGTTTTAATGTGAAGTTTGATCCCTATGTTTAAAATCTGTCACTGAAAATAAAATTAATTTGACGACACGTTTGGTGTAGTGGTTGAGCAATTGGTTTCTGCGCTATGGGTCGCGGGTTCGAATCCCGCACGGAACAAATACTTGTATGGCCTACAGATAGTTGTTCCGGGTCTAGGCGTTTGTGCATGTGAGATTTGTGTCTGTAAACGCACCCACGGTACAGGAGAAATCCTAGTGTGGAGCAACGTTTTTATTTAAAAAAACAAACAATAAAATTCGTTCTGTCCTGTTTACATCATTTGGAAAAACAAACAGGACGTAGTACACTATAATTGTTCTGTTTTTTAACTACATTAAACATGGCTTAACAACTAGTGGGAAAAAATGAATTATCTTAACAAATGCGCCCCACTACGCTCTCCACAGATTATTTTACACAATTTACTTCTGATACGCTAGCTGTTTTCAATGTAAAATAAAAATAATAACCCTCCTGCATGGGCCTGCAAGCTTTGATGTTCAATATTTTATTATTCTCCATCTAATTATAAAATAAGAGAACAAAGAAATAATAGTGATGTTATTATAGACGACCAAACCAATTAGATGACCTGGTGGAACGTGGCCTTACCGCTCGCATAGTGCCTCAGGTACCGCGTTCGTCTGTTTGTCGTAATTGTTAGTGGTTTATGGTGAAAAAATTGCGCCTGACGTCACGTTTTACAGTCGTTTAGTTGGCTTAGTCGGCTAGTACATTTAGATTCTTGTTACCGTTCCCAGCTAAGAATATCTACAACCCTTTGTCCCACTGGTATCAGTACAGAGGAATAATGATTTCTCTTAAGTGCACAGCAAACATGGGCAGCATTTTCCTGCCTTAGTCTGTTGTTAGTGCTTTATCTGACATAATGATTACCTTTGTTGTGAACGCAATCTTTCTACCAGGTGTGGTAATTACGCTAATTACGTTATAATAATAAATATCAACATCACAGTGAGTGCTGCGCAGTCGCGTCGAGCTTGAGCGACGAGTACTTCTCTCCGCCGACGTCACCACCACCGGCACGCCGGGGACCTCGCGGCCTCCCGGCTTCCGACAAGTTCCCCGCTCCCGATGGGAAGAGCATGAGATGGTCCCAAAAAATCAACACCATTCATCATTGCGGTCTTTGGTTGGACACAATTTTGTCATCTTAAGATCAGCAGCTCGTGGACTTTTATGGGCTGGTATAATGATGTGTTGTGTGGTTCCTGGCAAAGTTCCATGTGGTTACCGACTAGCAAAGTTATTCTTCTAGACTAGACTTCCGACTAGAAGAATAGGCTATCCTTTTCCCGTGCATGGGTGTCGAAAAACGCGACCAAGGGATTACGTCAAAAGGATGGACAGCAGCGCCTTCATATTGACTATCTGCGATCACCAGTTCGTCTACCAAACGTGGTGATAATGGTAATTTCCCTTTTGGGCATTTTCTCTCCCTCTTTGAGGCTCTTTGAGAGGCCCAGCCTATGTTCAGCACTATGATATGATTCAGCAACGAGCATCAGCTCGTGTGTACGTACAGTCCACTGTAGGTACACATTATTATCATCATCCTCAACATATCAATGCTGAGGATGATTATAATAATTTGTACCTACAGGTGACGCAAAAGAGCTGTTACGTACGTAATAAAGTCATATTATCATAATGAGCTTACTAGGATACCACGTGCCTACCTTTTTAAACATAAGGTGAGTCTTCTACAAATCGTTACCAGACAAAGAAAATCAAATATTTTTAAAAAACAAAACATGGATAATGGTCACAGCTTCCCCACATTACTTTTGATGGTTCGACAATTCCTTACAGCGATTCAGTGAAAGACCTGGGTATTTATATAGACAAAGAGTTTTCGTGGGGTCCTCAGTTGCAAGAAGTAAGCCGCAAATTGTTTGCGTCAGCAGGGTCTTTACGGAGATTGCGCAATTTTCTGCCAACTGCCACTAAAACTGCGCTCGCCCAATCCCTTCTTCTCCCAATCCTTGATTACGCCGATGTCAGCTATCCTGATCTTACTGAAGTGCAGCTAGATAAGCTTGAGCGACTCCAAAACTTTTGCATCAGATTCATATTTGGTTTACGCAAATATGATCATGTTTCAGAATTTCGCATTAAGCTCAACTGGCTGCCAATCCGCCTTCGCCGGAATGCTCGTATCTTATCATTGCTTTACAGTATTCTGTTCAATCCTGCAACCCCCTTTTATCTCAAAGAACGTTTTAAGTTCCTTCATGACACTCATACTAGAGACTTAAGATCATCGGAAGATTTGAGACTTTCAATGCCCTCGCATGCTACCAAATTCTATGACAAATCGTTCACAGTCCAGGCTATACGTTTGTGGAATGCGCTGCCGATGCCAGTAAGACAAGCTCAGTCACTGGATTCTTTTAAAAAATTAGTCAAAGATCATTTCTACTCTCAACACATTTCTATTTCTTCATGATATCAATACCTCATCATCAACCTACTTTGTTTTTCCTTATCGCTTAACTATATAACATATTTATACATATAAACAATATATAATATATATATATAATTTTTATATGTAAGTATTATGTCTATGTATTGTGTGTAGTATATAGTATATATATTTTCCAGCAGTACACCACGGACTATCCCCCCTATCTTATTCATTGTTTTCCTGTCCATCCAAAGGTTGTCTGGTAGATATCGCTATCAGCGATAAGACCGCCATTGTACCCTTCACTAAATTATTTTGTATAAGAGCTATGTTACAATTTTGGTGTACAATAAAGTATATTCTATTCTATTCTATTCTATAATATAGCTATTTTTACGATTATTGATGATGTCGTTTACGTGTTCTCGACAGCAGTCTCCGGCTACAATTTGCGAAATTACCGCTATGTCAGTACTCATGTTTCGTTGAACAGAGAATAACATAAAATACTAATAGAAAACGAGGTAATTAACCATCATCCTAATTAGACTTGCAAGCAAATCCTTTCCATTCACCATTCAAAACAATACAAAGATACATGATATCACTACTAAACCACACAATCTAAAAGCATGCAATAATGAAACACCACTAGAAAGAGAGAAAGAGATAAAGCACCATAGAGTGGGCACTTCAGAACATATCTCGTTAGCCTTCCAATTAGTGCTCGGATCGACAGTTGAATATTTTATAGATCACAGTTACATTACCAATAGGATTTTATTACTTGTTTATTCTGCTTTCCTATAGAAACTGTTGTCTTTTGCAATAATAACTGTGATTTTTGTATTATTTTTTTACTGTTCTTTTGTTCTGACCCATCTGGGTGAATAATTATTTAATAACATTGGTATTGTTAATTAATCAGGATTCTCGGAATACTTCGAATGTGTTTGTTATTTTCTCTGTTTCTTGGTAAGTAAAAGGATAATAATTTCTGCGATGGACGTGTCGATTTCCTGTAATTTTGATAACATACGATTCTGAATAACAGATTTTTTGTGTGTTCAGACATAAAATAGGCTATCTTCTCTCCATCCGTGGGTGTCGTAAAGGGCAACTAATGGACGATTTCCACCAACCGGGCCACGCAGGAGCGTAGCGCAGAGCGTCGCAGCGGATGCCCGAGCACGCGCCCGTAGCCGACCACGTCCGCCCGACGGCTACAATCTGCTGGACCCCGGGCGCATGCGCGCGCGTGCTCGCGTATCCGCTAGCATGCTCTTAGCGACTAGTGATGCTTTCGTGTCGCAGTTAGTTTCTCCCTTCGGTGTGGCCGAGCGGAGCCGACCGGCTGCTGCGGCGTCCGAGCGCAGCCTGCTGACGCTGCATACGCGCGGATCTAACCGAGTTCCAAGCAGTGTAAATTTCATGCAAACATGAAACTTAACTATCGTATAGAAGCCTGAATTTCCTTTACCACAGTGTGAAATGCGCTCCGGCGCGCTCCGGCGCGGCCCGTTTCGTGGAAATTGTACATTATAGATTACGTCTAGAGGATGAGTAGCAGCTTCCTCTTGTCTGTTTATCACATAACACTGCGATCACCAATCGTTCTGTTCAGCCAGCTCCCTGATTCAGAATGATTCGATTAATCAATTGTGGAACAATTCGACATGCTAACTCTTTTTCTCTCGTTACGAGAATCGTAGATGGAACGAGATAATAAACCGAATCGGTCGACAACTGCTTATCGAAAAGGGTCTGAATCGGGGGGCTGATCACTAAGCGTGGTTAACACGTTGAACGCCATGACGGACACATGTGTCCGACAGCATATTTTTTCCCGGGGCCGCAACAATATATCAAGAATTGTCCAAAAATCGTTGGGGTGTTTTTTTGCAAATATTGTCAAAAAATAACTTACAATAATGGGCGACTAACGAAAACTACGATAAGCTCATTATTTAAGGCAGACACCAGTGTCCGTCGCGGCCTGCGTGAACGTCCAACCGGCTTTCCAAACGCAGGCGCCGCGCGGGTCACTCTGTCGGCTCCCCTCGCGCTTCGACACCCGCACCCGCAAGCCCCAGCGAGACGCTTCACTCGTTCTTAAAGGCTCTTTATTAGTGTCTATCTAACAATAACATCACTTAATATGACATTGCTCTTTTGACTGTTCATTTCATTTTTGTGTTATAACTTTCGTGAGACACATTCATATTTAGCTGTGATTATTTATAATTTGCTCACGTGTATTTTTATGGATTGCCGGACTAGTTTCGGATCGAAACGTAGCCCTTAATCATAATCTAGTGATTAGATTAGATGATTTGGTTAAACATATTGCCCCTTATTACAAAAGATGGTTTAAACCAAGACTAAGGTAAACCTAGGTTTAAAATATACCTATCACTTTCTTATGTCATATAACAAAAAGAGACGGAGGTATTTTAAAACCTAGATTTTTCTTAGACCATCTTTTGTAATAAGGGGGATTTCGTTTAATATTTATTGCTGTTGGTAACACCAACATTAATATTTTTACTTTATGTTGTTGTGGAAACACTTTTTGAATTTGTCTTCGATTGGATCTCGTAGCGGTGGTGCGAACTATTGTACACTTAATATAAAATGATGTCTCTTTGATTAAATACCTCAAATAATAAGAAAATTGTATTACTTTAAAGTACTCTGTGCCACAAGTTAGTGAATAAACATATACAAGATGTAACATAAAGGTGCTCACACACCGCTGTTAAAAATGTTTACAAACATTAGTAAACATTTTCTAAACAAATATAAATAAAAAAAACTGCAAAAAATCTACTAAAATATTATCTAATTAGATAGATTAGATTTATTATTATCTGATATTTTTATCTCTTCCTAACATTTTTTTGTAAACACTTTTTAACAGCAGTGTGGGAGCACCATAAATAACGTACAACCTCTTAAGGGGTCATTGTGAACAACTTTTACTATGGGACGAAATCTGAAATCGCGAAAAAAAGAATCAGCTTTTCCCTACATTTTGACGAGTTAAGCGAACATAAATGTAGGGAAAAACTGTTTTTTTTCGCGATTTCTAGTTTTGTCCCACAGTAAAAGTGTTCATATTGATGAGTATAGTGACCACTTATGAGATTGTGCGTTATTTATGTTACAATTTGTGTACAGTCCACCAAGTCTAAACTCGTACAGTAATCATTACTGCAAGTAATGACCACCACCATTCCAAACCACATCCATTCGGAAGCTCTCACTCAGTTTCATTGACTACTTCCTAATTGCCTTCATGCTGTATTTGGGAGTTCCATAGTTTTCAGTTGCAGCACTCCCGTTCATTGAAGTTGAGAGACACGGATCTCTCAACTACAACTAATTCACTATACTACTCCAGCAGTGCACGTTTTCGGTCTAATTATAACGAGATAGACGATTTACTAATAGCTGTTCCATATTCATAGCCTAAATATTTTCGTCCACAAAATAGTTAATGAATAAAAACCCAATCGTATGGAACAGACCGTACTGACGTATTTACACAGTATATATTGAAGTTGTTTGTGCTCTATTGCAAATAGTGGGATGTGGCTTTAAAAACAGCGGTATTGTAAACAGTGCTGCTGGTTGCTAGGAGGACGAGTGTGATGGTTATTTTGTGATGTTAGTCGTCAGAGGCTCGTTGTTCGGTCGACAAGATGCACTGTATCGAAGAGGCAGAGACATTCGAAGTGCCTATCTATCGATTTACCCACTCACTTACTCAGCGAGATTGCTACAAGCCAAACCTACCTCATATTTGGAAAATGCTGGGTCCAATTGAGAGTCCTTTATTTTTGACAGTGATTATAAATAAAATAATCTTTGTTTTTGATAAGTAACATCCAAAGTTGGTTATTAAAAAAGAGACAAAGAAAGTTCTATTAGTAAAAAATAAATTTAAAAAACTTAATATTTAGTTACCAGTTCATTGTTCGTCATGCATCTTTGAACGATGGCATTCAACAAAGAAGAGTCGTATCTCCCTGCTTTGGTCTTCAGGATGGAGTTGGAGCTGACCCGCACTCTGCAGAGCAACGAGGCAGATCTCTGTCTGACGATAGCATGAAAGCCATCGACGTGTGCCTGCGTGAGCATACCATATCATTATAAGGAAACATAAACATGAGATATCATTACGCCTGTATTCCTCATAATTATGTTTGGGCAGAGGTGTATAGTACACCCTCATTTCGCCGTTATGTTTAAGTCCCATGATATAGGGAGCGATTGTTATAGGGAGGAGCTCGTGGCTAAATAATTACAGCCGCATAGACCGATCTTCCGGGTTAAGCCACGCTTGCCGAGGTTGGTCTGTGGATGGGTGACCATTTACCATAGCGAGTTACCTCCGTGCCTCGGAAAGCACGTAAAGCCGTTGGTCCCGGCTGTCATTTGTAGATCTTTGACAGTCGTTACTGTTGGTCAGAAGCCAGAAAGTCTGACAACTAGTCTTACCAAGAGTATCGTATTACCCAGTTACTGGGTCGTGGAGGTCTGATAGGCAGTCGCTCCATGTAAAATACTGATATTCAGCTGCATCCAGTTCGACTGGAAGCCGACCCCAACATAGTTGGGAAAAGGCTAGGCAGATGATGTTATAGGGAGCGATTCTATTGCCATCAACCGAGCACAAATCCTGACTCCAGGCTGCTACTGAGAAATCCCACTCGGGAGAACCCTATAATACTTTACTCGACCTGGGGCCCAATTCTCCTAAAATAAATTGTTGCCAAACGCAATCGAACCACAACCGTCAGTCAGTTTTTGTTTTCGAAAACTTTCAAAATGATTGATTTTGTTTTTTGTGTCAAACAATTTGATGGCTTTTGAAATTGAGAACTGTCTGAATGAACGGTTCGGCCTTGGTTCGATTATGATTTATCAAGATTTATTTTATGAGAATTAGGCCCCTGGGGATCGAGCCCAGGGCCTCAAGCTCAGCAGTTGCGCTTGCGACCATTAGACAAATGAGGCAGTCATATAAGAGTCGTTTGTTTTCAAAACACAGTCCCAAAAATACAATATATATTTTGTATGTCACGAAAGATTTCATCATTAACAACCCAAAATAGATACTCAATAAGTAAGTTCCCAAATTCAAGCACGAGTAGTACATATATAGCAGTGGCGAAATGTGAATTTTCTTAAAAGGGAAGCCGGACCAAAAAATGCTTACCTTGCTCAAGTGTGATGCGTGAATTCCAGAAACTACTCGTTTCGAAAGGGAAGCCGATAGGAATCGAGTTGTATGGAGCCTTCGCCACTGATATATAGGTAATAATTACACTTTATTATGTTCCCGTTTCTGGGACTGATTTTATACATGACATATCCTGCAGAACTGGAATCTCGAAAGTGATATTACTAATCGAATATTTAGGAAGGCACTAGGACTTCATTTTTGCACAATCGTTAACTCAGTGCCACTGAGAAATACGAAAACACATTTTACGTTAAGTTAAATACTTGATGACCCATTTTAAAGCACTTTATTGTATTTACAACAACATTGATCTATTATTTATTTTATACAGCAGCCAATGGGCTACGCAAATTAAAATTGTACAACCCAAACCACAAGTTTCGAGCGGCGACAACAAAAATGGTCCTTAACATTTTATAGAATCGTAACTCCGCTACGAATGGACTTACATAAATAAAACTATGAAAAATGAATGGCTCAATTCCTTTATCCCTATTTTTTCCTCCATCGGACTCCAAATAACGTGCTCGTTTGCCATCCAGGGTCATAAATTCGACGTCTCTCTGGCCCCACGACCCATTTGCAATTGAAAGCGTTCTTTATAACAGGATATGTCCGGTCTCACTTTTACGAGCGACTGTACATGCAAACTCGGCCGTACTAACATAATACACTCGCCACTTTCCTATTGACTACATTCGCCGATATTTTTCTTTGTTACCTAGTTGTAATTCCTTTTAGGATAAGCTGACAATTCAATTTTTTGTGATGATGTAACAATGGAAAAACTATACTTAATGTGCTATATTTAAATGTATTCATTATTCAGTGTCAAGTTTAATTTTGCTGACTTTTCAAATTAATTTTGGATAAAGTCTCCTACACTCGAGAGCAATGAATCTGGGTCACCAACATAAACCTTAATGTCTAGGAAACTAAGAATGATAGCTTATTTAAATAAAAAGTATTTTATAGACTATTGAATACTATTTATGTTTAGTTACGGTTTAGTAAGGTGGCGAGTCGAAGTCCTCCTCGCCGCGCTCCTCGCGTGTTCAGCTCATTTATTTATTTATTTACTTTAATTGGGGCTCCGTTTGAGAACGAATCTAGTCGGGCATCCCAAAAAAAGCACGTGAGTAAACTATGAAAAATATTATGAATGTGTATCACAAAAATATTAAAAAAACAAAAAATATTTAATACTCTTCCAAAAAATATTTAATACTCTTCAAACAAAATTTATAAAAATGTTTAATAGTCTATAAAATACTTTTTATTTTAATAGGCTAGTATTCTTAGTTGATGATCTGGTGAAGGTCGCGGGAAACCGCTGGATGCGGGAAGCACAGCACCGGTCGATGTGGCGATGCTTGGGGGAGGCCTATGTCCAGCAGTGGACGTCTTTCGGCTGAATGATGATGATGATGATTCTTAGTTGTCGAGATATTAAGGTTTATGTTGGTGACCCGAATTCATTGCTCCCGAATGTAATAATAAGAAATTTTCGTAAAAATTACAATTCAAAGATTCTATCTCTACCTTTTTATGGCAGAATCTTAAAAACCCAAATTGAATTTCAAACGATTGGGCATTCTAATCATACTAAACCAGATAAACAGCTTAATCTCTACTTATCTCGCTAAAACCGCTATAAACAATCGTATTCTATCTGCGTGAACATTATAGTATAATTATCTGAAAATCCAATCGCCTAAAACGCCATAAATAAAAGACCATTGTCGGCCAAATCGGGTTGGATTTAGCCATACCGCATGGTTCTACGCAATGGCGAAGGATAGAATACAAATAGCAATCCAATCGGATTGCATACATCCACTAATTGATTGCTAATCCGTCAGAAAAGCTGATTGGTCAAAGGGTTCACTGAAGGGTCTGATTTACAATTTTCGCTCATTATAACTAACAATCAGACGTATAATCGGTCTAGATAGGATCATTTCTAAACGATTTTCGAAACCGAGTTATTTACTCGTTTGCTTGAGTACCCGCAAAGTTTAAAACATCACACACAAACACCCTACACTTACTCACTACATACACGCACATACCCTACACTTACCCACTACACACACTCACACCCTACATTTATACACCATATACCTAAAACTATTTTTTTTTCCATTGTTTTTTTTTCTATACATAAATTTTAGATTCTGTTTCTTTGCCACCACTTATTGTTGAAACGTCCCGATTTACAATTGATATGGCTTTGTTTGTTTACGGAGAATCACTGACTCCTAAGTCACAGGCACCTACACCTAGTTTAGGAGTCAGAGTATCTAATTTTTGTGACCTAGCAATAAGCCTTGTAACATATTTTTAGTTTAATGGATATTGTATGCGTTGGCTTTGTGAAATAAAGAATTATTATTATTATTTATCAAAAACTACACTCACCGGCATAATTAGCGGAACGCAACAAAAAACCGTGTTTTTTCCATAATTTTGTATTGTACACTAATGTTTTTGTTTAAATATTTGATAATTAGGGTTAAAATGCATTATAGGGACAAATAATCAATAACCATTTATTTGAATTTGGCAACTTAAATCTTTAATTTGCTAAAATATCCATTTTGTAACTTTCGGCACATATTTTTTAGAATAATTAATTTGCTATTTATTTTATTTTTTTGTTTGTTTTATCACCGTTTCTATACTGCTAGGATCCTTATCAGTATTATGACATGTTTTTCCACTAAATTTTTTAATCCATAGTCTTTTCTTAAGACAAATTGTCCCCATACTCCCATGAAACACTTTTAAATCCTCTAATGTTTCTGGGTGGCTGGATTTTTTTCTCTAACCCTATTTCCCGTCAAGGCCAAGTCATATTCTATTGGAGTCATGTCCGGGGTCCACGTTGACCCACCGTTGGTGTGTTATTACGACATCTTATATGAAATTGCGGACCACGAATACAAATTACATACACAAGGTTCTTTTGAATAAAATAATCATCATAGCAATAGCAGTACCATATAATAAAAAAATTTAAAAAATAAAAACGTTCCGCTAATTATGCCGGTGAGTGTCGTTAAAAATTAACGCTCTTGAATCTGTCTTGAAGCCGTGATGTTGCTTATTATTTTTGCTCAAAGGCTTTTATTACGAGTATTAACTAGCTACCACCCACGACTTCGTCTACCTGGATTTCAGATTTTAAATTACCGCCATCTATTGCCAAAATTTTGTACTAACTGAATAATTATCCCAAGGGAACGTACTTCCCGGATAAAAAGTATCCTATGGCCTAATTCAGGTCATAGTCTACCTGTGTGCTAAATTTCATCTAAATCCACAAACATCCAAATTCACAAACTCACAAACACTCAAACTTTCGCAATTATATTATTAGTAGGCATGTACATTTATTTACAAAGAAATACTATCGTTGAAAGCAGAGCTCTATAGACTCATCGGAATTCCAATTAAAAGTGATTACTTTGTAACATACTAATATTTGTAACATACTTGTTTTTTTTTTCTTGACTATGATTTCCATCCGACTCGAAGGTTGTCTGGAAGAAATCGCCTGGTGCGATAAGACCGCCCATTGTACACCTCTATTTTATATCAATGTTTCTTGTTTATTTTGTGTACAACAAAGAGTGATTGTACTGTATTGTAATATTTTCTAACAGATTTTACCAAAATATCAACCTTTACACTACAAGTTAGCTAAACCAACAAGGTATGGGACAGCAGTAAATGAAAATATTATATTAAAGGTACAAGTCCGAGACGGGCTGCAAACTGCAGACTGCATCCGCAGACCGCAACTCGCCGTCCGAATAACACCTTTAAGGTGTACACCTTGGTAGTATTCCAACGGCGACCGCAAACTGCAACCGAAGATGACAGCAGCAGACAAGCGACACAACTGGTTCATACAAACCAATGTGACTTGCTGTCTGCGGTTGCAGTCTGCAGTTTGCAGCCCGTCTCGGACTTGTACCTTTAAACTGCATATTTTCAACCTTCTGCCTAACGAGGCAAAAGGTTGCAGGAAGGAGGCAGTCACGCTTGCGACCACTAGACTAACGAGTCTAGTGGTCGCAAGCGTGACTGCTGAGCGTGAGATCCCGGATTCGATCCCCAGGTCTGGCAGTGTTATTGGGTTTTTCCGTGTGAAATTTCTCAGTAGCAGCTCGGAGTCTGGATTTGTGCCCGGCCCATGGCAATAGGCTCGCCTTCTATTAAATGGGACTTAAACATAACGGCTTAATTAGTTAAGAGTCTAGATACTAACTAACACCTCTGCCCAACCTTTCGGAGTAAACAAGAGTGATGTTGTAGTGATGATTTTCAACCTTTACAACTGATATTTACATATTTTATTAATCCGAATCCAAACAAGGCCCAATTAATTTACTAACAGACTTCCCTTCCTGTTGAGTAATACAACACTAAAAGGCAACGTCATTAATGAGCGCAGGACAAAATTGCAGAAAAACAAAACACTGAAGTCGAACTGAGCTGAACAACATGGCGTTCAGCTGCAGGAAGACTGTCATTAGCAACAATTTGTTTGCAAAGGCGACGCAGATCTGAATGTAATTAATTACGTCTAAGATAAACAAAAATAGACTACCTATCGTTTAGTTAAACTGATAATAAATAGTTTTACTGCCGATTCCTATGATTTACCTAGCGTTAATACGTAAATAAATCAGCTTGTAACTGTTTCAATGCGGGGCAAGGCCTCTTCTCGTACAGAGAAGGAAAGAGCATTGATCACCACGCTTGCTCACTGCGTGTTGGTGACTTTAGATCACTAGGTCCAGCTTTCCTCACGATTTTTTCCTTCACCGTATGTCAGTGGCGTCTTAGATTAACTAAGAAAGTACAT
This sequence comes from Amphipyra tragopoginis, assembly GCA_905220435.1. Taxonomy (NCBI): domain Eukaryota; kingdom Metazoa; phylum Arthropoda; class Insecta; order Lepidoptera; family Noctuidae; genus Amphipyra; species Amphipyra tragopoginis. Next base: position 18,169,004 of record HG991997.1, read on the forward strand.
TATGACATTGAAAAAGTCACATTGATACATGTCTGAGTTTGACACCGCAACCCGGTGCTTAACAAGCGGCATCCTAATTGCGCAAAACACTCATAATAGCTATGGCTTTGATTTTGACAGGTCAACAATTCCCATAGTAACGTATGTATTAACAATCCGACTTCTCCACAACTATGTAGGTACCACGCAATGAATATTGTTTTGGACACAATCATCAACTGTCATGATCAGTGATCGGAAAAAAGTGAGCTAATTTACCTAAACTTCAAAGAACAGAGACAATAAGTGGAGACTTCCGTGCGACAACATTTTTTTTCGGGAAAATTGTCCCGGGCTTCGGGACATCACTAAAGTACATTTAATATTAATGTTATTAATACAGAAAACTATTTAATTCGTTGCCTGTTTTTTTTTCCAAAATTTACACAAAACCAGTTGACACGTTTTTTATTGTTTTCAAAAAAGAGATTTTTTATTGTTTTCTAAAAAGGAGATCGTCTTTTATTTTTTGAAAACAACAAAAAACGTGTCTACCGGTTTTGTGTAAATTTGAAAAATTAGAAAAACGTTGTTGTCTTGAAGTCTCCACTTTTTGTCTCTGTTCTATGAAGTTTATGTAAATTAGCTCACCTTTTTCCGATCACTGGTCACGATTGATGTTGGTTACGTTACACAATCGCCCTGCTGGTCTGTAACCACTGGGCCACCACGGCATTTTTTACCTAGCGTTATTGGTTAAAATTAAAACTCATATCTTTACCAAGAATGAAGCAAAGAACCCATAGCTTTGCATACGCTCCTCCTTAAGTTAGTAATAGCTATCACAGGTAACATTAGCTTACGTAGCAATATGCCAAGTTTGGCAATAAAAAATGCTACTATTGGTAAGCAAAACGATTCGTTTTTGTCTGTAGGAACAGGGCAATAGTAGACAGTAGATTCAATATTGACAGTCTTATTTTATAATAGCTTCAAAAATTATTGTCTACCAATCTTTAGTTTAGTTTCGGAGAAACGGATATTATGAATTGAAAATTGTTTTGTTGTCAATTAATTGATGTGCGTCCAATAATTCTAATGAACAAACTGGGATTCGCCGAAAATTCGCATTAGGTGGTTTTCACACTAACCTCGTCCAACGTAGGCGTTCGTCGAATGTATTCACGCTGCATGCTTCGTGTTCATATGTCGCAGTACCTAACATGCTTATAGCCGTTATATGAAAGATATGATCATATATACCGGAAGTTGCTTATAAGAAAACGTTTCATAAACATCACACTATGAATTTGATGGACTAATCTAGTGACGTACACAAAACATGCACCTTTTGCCCCATACGCTTGCTGCTCGTAACGCCCTATAGTAGTGTATAGGGCCTATACGGAGTGCTGCGCTAGCGTAATGCATAAGTTGCGCCAACGCAACGTTAGCGTTCATTGAGCGTACGGCTTAGATATTGTAATCCTTTACAATATTGTTTACCAAAATGTAATCTTAGTTTTGATTGAAAACATCGCAGCATCGTTTTAATTTTTTTGAAAAATATCACGCTTGCTTTCCCTAATGGGTTTAACACATTTATACTTAGTGCAAAACCATTAGTTGCCTGTGTCCAACGTCAGGCTTGAATGTGGAGTATGGCGGATATTATGATATATTGCAACGTGTATTGACAGATTGTTAGCCCTTCAATCATTAATTATAATTAATAACTATCAGTATAATAGGAGAAGCAATAGTTGTTTCCTGCAGTCAACTACTATGAAAACCAATGTTTTCTTTTCTTGTGCTCTGACCCTGAGTTTTTATAATGGATAAAACATTATAAAATTCTAAAACATTTCTATAACTTTTATATTTTCTTTTGATTTTTTGTCGTAAAACTTAATATAAGCATCGTTTTTGGGAGCACCATCGAGTACAATGAATACAAAAATAAAAATGTTCTTTGTGTACCTTTCGCAAACCTTTGTAGGCGGACACATCATGCACAATCAATAACCGTGAATCAATCATGTTAATTAAGCATTAGATGAGCTGATTTGACTGCACGAATCAATCAAAATAGGGTGACATGTTGTTAGCCGGGTCCAGACCAACCGAGCACGTGTGAACGTGGCTCAGGTTGCCTTGGGAGCTCGTTTTATTGGCCGAGAATAGTTCGACCCTGAGCCATGTGGTGTCGGTACGGAGGTCGTGCTCAAAGGTGGCTCAGTTTGAGCTACTCGCTCGGTGACGGTAGTGCAAACGCTAGCGCACCGATGCAAAACGGACCAGGAAGACAGTATTCGCTTGATATAGTTATATGGCAGTTTTAAAATGTTGTGGGACTCAAAAACAAAGATCCTGAACTAGACAGTAACTAAAACTAGACAATATAAGCTTCTTGTTTACAACGCGGTCTGGATCAAACTGGCTCGGCTTGGCTCACAAGGCCCGCCTCGTGGCTCCGATTGCCTCGACATGGGGTCTACTCCCTAAACACGAAGTCCGTGGTTTCGGCCTTAGTTACAAGCGTTTCCTACTCCCTATCACCCATAGACAGATGATTATTCCGGGCCCCGAACTTAGAATGAATGACAACACGATTTGACAGTTGTCCCTACTACCGATGTGTTTTTGCCCGTCCGAAAAGTTGAACTTGACACTTGTTTTGTTCACTCCTACGTTTCGGGCTACTTTTGGACGAGCAACTAACTTCGTTGACGGACTTAGGGAGTAGGCCCCCAGACACGAGCCAGAAGCCCGAGCGTAGCTCGCGAGCCGTACTCTGTCAGTCAAAACCCAGTTCTTTATAAATTTCGGCGTCGGAATAAAACACACAAATAAAATATTTCGTCTATCTAGACTTTGATTAAAAAGAGATTTTTTGTCGAAAAATTCCGCAACGCCCTAAAACCTGATTTTTTTTATGTGTATAAATGGACCAATGGACACATTTCTTTTTTCCATTTTACAATCCAGTTACAACCGTTTGGAACCTCAATTTCTGGTGAATGTGTTGCAAATAGAAAAATAGTAAATCGTATAACATATCCGCTTAAAGATGTCCGCATAACTAGACATAGTTTTAAGCCTTTTATCGCAGTTCGGCAGTACAGTCGAGGTAAAATACGAGTGTCACGCTGCTGCCGCCGATAATACCCAGCTGATATTTAACTTTATTTTGGTTTACGACCACCTACTTATTTATGTTGATACTATTTGTCGATTCAGGTACTTTACAATACGACGACGTGACAAACTATATCCAGAAATTGTAGTGATAATATTTCTAGAGTATAAAGTAAGCCAAATGCCAATGCTAAACGTAGATTAAAATGACAATATCCTCTAACGACTGCTCATTAGTGGTTTGCAGCTTTTATTTTAAAGCAAGCTTTATTAAAACCATTTGAAAGCACTCTTAGCTGAGCAGGATGAGCCAGAACTCGAATATTTACTTTATGCAGTTGCTGAGTTCTTGTGACCACCTTACGAATAGTTTCAAATCAGCTCAATCATCATCATCATCATCAGCCCCTTACTGTACCACTGCTGGATATGGGCCTCTTTTCAAAATGATGAGGATGCCTTAGTCCTCCACGCTGACCTGGTGCGAGTTAGCGACTACATACTTCGAGAACTATTTGGAGCCCTCTCAGGTATGCAGGTTTCTTTACTGATGTTTTCCATCTACGTTAGATCAAGTGATAATCAAATCCGCACATAAACTCGAAAAGTCAGAGGTTACGGCTGGGATCGAACTCGGAGGGCGTTTATCCACCGCAACCGTCATCACCGAGAACGAGATGTCGTTACCGAAGTAGCGTTAGATACATTACTATGCCTGTGTGTCCACAGCACGTCCGTCATCCGAGTGCCCTCATCTCGGTCGCCGAGATTGTAAGGAGTTCGGCGGTATCACTAGAACTCTGCCCGAGATCGTGACGGGGCGAAATGCCGGCAATACAAAACACGTCTGCACTTGTCCACTACACCCGAGATTGCTGGCGCCGGTGCACGGATTTTTGTGTTTGGCACAACCGATATCGGTCGAGGTGGACACACGTCACTCGGTCCAAAACAATCTCGTTTCTCGGTGGCGTCGGCGGTGGACAAACGCTCAGACCCTCCCGCATTGAAGGCAGCGTTCAACCACTAGGCTATCGCCGCTTCCAGCTCAGCTCAATGGTACCATCATATTGTATTGTCACTATCTGTCACTGGGACTATTAACTATGCAAAATATCAGCTAGGAACTAGCTTAAAATTGACTTACAAGCTTTGTAGCAGACAACAAAGCAAGCTAAATAACAGCTTTTGAAAATGCCTAAACTCAGCAGTGGGTTTAATACTTTTAATGCTTTGTGAAAAGAAGTTGATACTTTAAAGTAATGACCCGATTATATGTAGTGACGATTTACTAATAATTTCAGGAAAATTTACAAAGGATATGCTGGAGGAAGCGACAAAAGGAAAAGGATCTTGTCACCTGATGTCGACTCTTGGCTACTGTCCTCCTTAATGGTGAATAATATGGTTGTTAATATTACTATTGTTGTTTTACTACAATTTCTCTTGATAGAACGATAATTTAAAAGTAAATAGCAAACTAATTTAGGCAAAATATTATCTAATAAATAATATGGTACAAAACTAAATAAAAAAAAAAACGTCAAGGTATTGATTTATTATCATGTTTTGTGGCTTCTTGTAAAAACATTTAAATTAGCCACTACGAAAAATCTCGTTTTGATCGACTTCAAAAAAGGAGTGGGCTCGTAATTCGTCGTGGCAACGAAGAATCAAAATGGGAAATTGAAATCACGGACTTCAGAAAACGTTATTTTTATTTTAAGACCATTATTTTTGCATTTTAGATTTTTTAAGTCGGCTGTTTTTATTTATGACTTAATGACACACAAAAAAACAAAATTAAATAACGAGTCACAAACTACGAAATAGTTTCTGTTCTGGCTACTGTTTATTAGGACTTATCTTTAGTTAAAGTTACAAATAAAAAGGTTGACTACATAAAAAGGTATAATATGATTGACGTTCCCTGTTTAGAGAATAATGTACTGGTGAAAGAACGTGTATTTGTAAAGTGAATAACAGAAAATAGTAGAATGTATCAAAAGGGAGCAGAATAACATTTTTACGGCGAGGGCGCTTTTTTGAATCCAGAACGAAGTGAGGGATTCTAGAGTATAATCCCGAGCATAGCGAGGGATTCTTTAGTAGAATCCTGAATGTAGCGACGGATTCAAAGCAAGTCGCCCGAGCCAAAAAAAATTTTGCGCCCGAGTGATACACTCTACTTTTCATCACCTGCTATGAGAAAATAAAAGGCGTCTCATATTTTATTGTAATATTATTATTAAATAAAACATAGAGTAACAACTAAATTGAAATTAAATAGTATCTAATAATAAAACAACTAAAAACTTATATTACATTTGAGACATTTTCGCAATTATAAATTAATTTAAATACTAAGCGCGCGCTAACGCTACGTTCTCATTCTTTATTATTATTATTTTTTTATTCAGCCGCGGCTGCGCGACTGTGTGCCGTCGTACCAGCCAGTCTTTATTCAAACAATATTGGCGTTCGATTTATTTGGCGCTGAACACTAAGATGTTCCAAATTCAAAAAGTGCGCGGCAAAGATAATTGCGGCGCACTAAAGAGTAAAGAGTATTAAAAACTCATTACTGCCGGCTAAAAGTTTCTTATAAAACACAATCTTTGGGCGCACTTAAAGGCGAACCAAGTCGTCCTTTTCGAATAGATGGGGTGAAAAATATTTTTGACCGAAAACTTAAGACTCAACATGTAGCATCTTAGCAAGATTTCGACTTTTTTAACAGATACCGAGATAGCACCCTAGCAATAGACCCGAAAATCTTAATTAAGCTTGTTCCATCATTTCATACTCAAATAATCATAAATAGTCCGGTCAAATTAGATATTTCAAAGTGCAAAAATTCGCATAGAGCTGAAAATTGGTACGAATGTTCGGAACACCATTATAAATCAAATGTAAAAAGTCCCCATCGATCCCACACTTGCAAAAAAAATAAATATTCAAGGTCAAAGTTCGCAAATATGGGGTTTTTGCGTTTTTTAGTAAAACGGTAAGTTTTATGATAAAATAGATCGGACAAAAATTGTTGATTATGCAATTATCTATAAGAATTGTCTACAATTTTTCTCCTAAACGTCACCGTTTCTGAGATATAGTGGTTGAAAAAGTTGTATTCTTCCTCTTAGAATCCTCTTCTGATGGCGATTAACATGTACCATTTGTCAGGGTCAGTCATGCTCCAATGTTGAATCACCATCAGAAGCGGATTCGTACAATATCAGTGAGAAGACATCTGATGCATCGCTTTTAGAACAATTTACTTACACCCAGCAGGAAGAAGAAGAACAAGCAGAAGAAGAAGTACAAGAAGACGAACAAGAAGAAGAGGAAGCAGAATTATCACATGATTATGAATGAGACGGATAATTTGACCTAAGTTTTAAGAATTCACACGGCTTTCATCATTTCCAATAGTACCAGTTTTTACATATTTTGAAATAGTATTGAATTAAACAGGATCACAATAGATTGTGGGATAGGCCTATTGGGGAAACCACGTTAAAAAAACGCGCCAAGTACACTACCTTCCAGGTGGCGTGGAAACGCATATTATGAAGAATACAACTTTTTCAACCACTATATCTCAGAAACGGTGACGTTTAGGAGAAAAATTGTAGACAACTCTTATAGATAATTGCATAATCAACAATTTTTGTCCGATCTATTTTTATCATAAAACTTACCGTTTTACTAAAAAACGCAAAAAACCCATATTTGCGAACTTTGACATTGAATATTTTTTTTTGCAAGTGTGGGATCGATGGGGACTTTTTACATTAGATTTATCAGGGTGTTCCGAACATTCGTACCAATTTTCAGCTCTATGCGAATTTTTGTTAACCTACCCCTGTTTTTTGAGCTAACTTGACCGGACTAAAAATAGAACAAATAAACTAACAGTGCTAACTTCAACCTCACTGTCATATAATTAAAGTCGTCTACTCTAAAGCCAGTTATTACCTTAATATACAGTTAAATATTGAATAAGAGAGCACAGAATACTGCAGTCGAGATAAGAACCATAATTAATTAATAACGTTAACCCCAAGCCAGGTTAACACGGAAAGTTTGTAGTAACTACTTGCAATGAATCTTAATAAGCAATGTACAGTGGGCAAAAGAGATATGAATACAGGCTTACAATTAATACCAACATGAAGGAAGAAAAAAAATTGACACGAAAATAAGTAAAAATAAAGTTAAAAAGGAACTATACAATTAAAAAAAACATTAAATACAGTATTTTACTAGCAATATTTTATCACATTGAGAATACTAGCTAATGCTCTCAGCTTAATACATTGCTATAATAATTATATTGCTTTCATAATAACTTTTTATGTACCAGAAATGTTCAGACGAACGACGACAATAACTTAGCCACATAGTGACATTAAAAAACAGATGTAGCTGTATACTTATCTCGTTTGCCCACTGTACAACGTCGGTCGCCCGGTCCTTCAAGCTATTAGTTACATGTAATGGGGAATAACTTGGAAACAAAGACATACACAACCTTTGTTATAAAATTATCTGTGACAATTTTATACGACGTTTTTCTAACTAATAGCCCGCTTACCTAGAAAGGTAGTATAATGTTTTTCATAGAAAGCTGCTCGGTTATCGCTATGAGCCGTGTGCATTGACAAACGAAAACATGCAAATTTTGTTGCATGTGTTGTTTTGATAAAACTGGTGAAGGAGCTGTTTGTGTCCGCGTGCCTTGCGTTTTATATTATAAGTAGACCTTCTAGTGACAATTTCAAATGTAGACACGTCAGTATCGCTTTAGTCCGGCTGCAACATTTAAATAAAAGTATTGTTTTATCTATGCAAAAATATATTAATCAGTAAAATAGTAATTAATCACAGTGGTTTTTTATGCATTGTTTTTTTGTAATTTTTGCATGCGGTATCCATATGACGCAAATCATATTAAAACTTAAACGGCAAAACTACATTTAGTTAATATAATGCATTGAATTAATTATAATATACAGGCTGTCCCGAAATTTAACGTCAAACCGGAAACAAATGATAGTTATTGACCGGATCAGTTTTTTTTATTAATGATTAATATTTTTTTTTAATCTGAGGTAAAGATTTATTCATGGTAACTTTGAAACTCGAAACACGTTACATTTCTTTTCTGAACAGTCTTTTATTTATTTATTGATACTCACAGCATAAACTGCCTTATCATTTGTTCCCGGCTTGACATTGAGTTTCGGGACACCAATGTATACTTAATTAAATATTAACTGCAACTGCATTATTAAAATCAGAAACTCGTCAACCTATGTTACATCCAGACCTTGGTTTTTTTTTATCGTGGGAATATCCTCTTGGATAGCCATCGTCCGGGGAAGGTGAGGGGTTATGCCGGACTCTTACCAGCTAAAAACCCACGGTGTTTTCTCCTGACCCTTGGCCGGGTCGCGAGATTCGCAGCTGCATGCACCGCGACCCCGGCAGGCCTCGGCCCGCCAGCCCCTGGCGGACCTCTCCACCCCCAGTAGTGGGGCCTGGCCCCATGCCTTCCTGAGAGGCGCGCGCGGGACACTGCGCGCCGCCTTCTCGGGCGACGGGTCCCCTAACCCACCGCCCGCGTGCCACATACTACGGTGGCCAGAGATCGTTGCACGCCCTCTGGCGGCAGGAGCGTCTGGCGCGGGAAAGGAGAGTGGAAGTTGCTTCTCTCTCACTCTCCGCTCCCTTTTTGTTCGCCATCACCTCCTCGCAAAAGGAGGCGACCACTTTCCACGCACTCTCGCTCCTGACCATGGACAGAATCACGGTCGGAAGCGAGAGGTCACCACCGGTAGGCGCACGTAGGGCATGCCTGCAACGTGTGCAGCGCCGTGTCTTTCGGACAGTCGACGCAGTGGTGACAACCGGGCAACTGCTCCCGGTCAACGCGACACAGGTACTTCCCGAAACAGCCATGTCCCGAGAGTACCTGAGTCAGCCGGAAGCTGAGGGCGCCATGACGCCTCTCCAGCCACACCTCCATGACGGGTCTTACCACCGCTATTGTGGCGTGCCCTCTGTTACATCCCGACCTGTGTTAGCTTAGGTCAGGTCATGAACCTCGCCTATTTCCTTCTCAAACTCTTAATACGGTTACATTTTAGCAAAAGAATAATAAAAAAAAAAAACACTTATGGGTGTCCCCCATAATTCAAATAAAATACCACAAAACTAATTTCGTATTGTTTGGGAATGATTTATGTATTGAATAAAGATCTTATAAACGTACGCACAATATTTAATTCCACGAGATTATACTCTAAAAGTAGGTATTCGGGCAAAACAATAATTACGTTCATATCTCATGATTTATTGCATTAACTTATTCTATCTTCGGATTATTCCGAAAGCCGAAAGTTTCAAGTAGGCGTAACGTTTATAACACAGAAACTTCTTTATTAACTACGTTCATCATTTATTTATATACTCTTTATTGTACATTACACCTGGTTAACATAACAAGGAAAAACAATTTAAACACAAAAATGCACAATGGGCGGTCTTATCGCGCAAGGCGATCTCGTCCAGACAACCTTACAGCATCATCATATCAACCTGGAAATTTCTAGAAGAAATAACAAACAATCTCGAGGAAATAATGTCATAATCACCGTATTTAGCCCATTGGCTGGAAACCCTTCAGGTCTCGCAAATAACTGCCCGGGAAACGGTCCCCAAGGACCGTCTACAAGAAAAACAATAGAAAAAAAAAACCTTACTTAGCAACTTGCACTAGAAGCAGAGCTCCTTATGAATAAGTTCGTCCGGAAAAGTAGTAACTACTACCACAGTCTACCTATATCTTACTCCTTACATTCGGTCAACGTAGAACATTGTCGCAGAACAATCGTGCGGGGGGTTGCGGGGTGAAGGAGCGGAGGTTACGTCCCGAGTAGCCATACTGGGGCCTAATTCTCCTAAAATAAATTGTTGCCAAAAGCAATCGAACCACAACCGTCAGACAGTTTTTGTTTTCGAAAACTTTCAAAATGATTGATTTTGTTTTTTGTCTCAAACAATTTGATAGCTTTTGGAATTGAGAACTGACTGAATGAACGGTTCGGCCTTGGTTCGGTTGTGATTTATCAAGATTTATTTTAGGAGAATTAAGCCCCTGCATACTTAGGACATAACCTTCGCCCCTACATAATTTTGACATTTCATAGGACCTGCCAAATGTATGGGCGTTGACCCACTGTATGTAGTAAGTAGGTACACTGTGGGACTACGATGCCTGATTCTACCACCAAGCAGTAGCATTGGCTGTGTTCCGGTTTCAAGAGTATGGGCGCAGGTTTAAATACCGTAATTATATGTGACTTTTCAAGTTTGTTTGGCAACGCATCAGCAATCCTTTTAGGATGGTAGGATAAGGTCCATATATTCATACACGAAATATTTTAAGTGATACATCTATAGGTGGTAAAGAAGCAACAAAAAAAAAACCAAGTATCTGTTTTTAAATTAAATAATTTAAATTTACTTGATACACATAACAAATACTGGTTCATTACTATTTTCAACATCCATCACGCTAGTTTCTACGTAGTATTTAGTATCATTGAAACGGGCAATTTTTTTCTCAAATTTACGCCAATTTTCTCAAGCATTATTACAATTACATTAATTACGTAAACTAAAATACTAAAAAAAATTTTTTTTTTTCGCTTTTATTTGGCTTCTTTACCACCTATATAAATGTACCTATCCCTTAAAATATTTCGTGTATGAATAGATGGAACTTATATATACAGGGTGTCTCGATACTCAATGTCAATCCGGGAACGAATGCAGGGGCCTAATTCTCCTAAAATAAATCTCGATAAATCACAACCGAACCAAGGCCGAACCGTTCATTCAGACAGTTCTCAATTTCAAAAGCTATCAAATTGTTTGACACCAAAAACAAAATCAATCATTTTGAAAGTTTTCGAAAACAAAAACTGACTGACGGTTGTGGTTCGATTGCGTTTGGCAACAATTTATTTTAGGAGAATTGGGCCCCTGGACAGCAGGTTACGACAATACAGAAAAAAAATCACTTTCGTATTTCAAAGATACCATGAATTAAATTTTACCTCATAAATTAAATGTGTCCTTAAAAAAAAGTATACAACTTTTAAAAAAAAATCTGTACTCTCATAAACTGCCCAATCATTTCATTGGCTTGATGTTAAGTTTTGGGACATTCCGTAATGATCGTGGTAACCAATAAACATCAGGTGAGCCGTCAGGGCGCCAATTCTACTAACAGAAACTGGGGCCTAATTCTCCTAAAATAAATCTTGATAAATCACATCCGAACCAAGGCCGAACCGTTCATTCAGACAGTTCTCAATTTCAAAAGCTGTCGAATTGTTTGACACAAAAAACAAAATCAATAATTTTGAAAGTTTTCGAAAACAAAAACTGACTGACGGTTGTGGTTCGATTGCGTTTGGCAACAATTTATTTTAGGAGAATTGAGCCCCTGTTATCAATGTCAACTGAATCGTTCATTCAGGCAGTTTTCGCGAAAACGGTCATTATGTTTTGTTTTTGTTGTCAAACAATTTGAGAGTTTTTGTAAACGAAAACTGTCTGAATGAACGATTCAGTTGCAATTGATAAAAGTTTCTCTTAGTAGAATTGGGCTCCTGCTTGTTTGCCAAACTAAATCATGAAAAAAATACAATAAATCTGGTTTGTGACCGTAGTATGTTGTTACAGGCGCAAAGCAGCTACTACACCCGTGATATATCCCTTTGATTACCTTTTATGACAGGGAAGAGAAGGTTCAGTCTACTCTTTGCCAGACACCACATGATCAAACGACGTTTTTCATAACAACAACAAGAAAATAATTAAGTTTTTATTATTTCTGTTTATAAAGGAAATATGCTAATAAAAGCTTGGAATTGAATTTAGCGCATCGACTCAAATTACATTTAGAGTGAGGTCAGGCGGGGTCAGCTTGTTATCGAGTGAAACACAATCGCTCGAGCCTGGCCTGAATCCATACTGAGTAGGTATCTCAATACCCAAATCACTTACGTAAAAATACGTAATTCACAATGGAATTAGTATGAAAGTTAGTCAACTTTTGAAGGTAGTAATTATAGAATAACGATTTTTTTAAATTGGTCGTAGTTTGATATGATCATATCTAGTTTACAACGTGTAACAGAAATGCGTAGTCATATTTAAAGGGGTAGTTTGGTCTCTCATTCAGAGCAATATTTGATAAGTCAAATAAAAAAATTCAGCCAAAAAATTTTCGGCTCTCCATACGAATTGACCCAAAGAATAGATTGTGTGAAAGATGTTATGGGTAAGAAAGAAGTGAGAACTGAGGTGACGGCTGATAGAGGAGAATAGAAGAAGAATACATGTTGTGCCAAACCCGCCTAGAATGAGATTAAGGGCAAGGAGATAATGATACGAATTGGACCGATCAGTAGAAGCCGACGAAAGGATAGTCTCAGTGTCTCAATTTTTGTTTGACCTATCAAATGTTGCCATTGGACTTAAAAACTACAATTTACAAGAGCTCTTTTAAGTCAAGACTTGCGTTCCTATTGGAGAAATGTCTGTATTCGATAGACGATGACATATCCACGTTTTAAAGGAATTTGTTATTATTTAATTAATGTGAGACTAGGTAATATTAGCATGTAGTAGCTTGTAATGTTTGGGAATTTTAAATTGTATTGAATTTTTTTAATTTGTAATGATATTATTTTTATTATTTTCTATCATTTATTGTATTACTGGCGACCCGCCCCGGCTTCGCCCGGGTGCAATGTATTATACATATAAACCTTTCTCTTGAATCACTCTATCTGTTACAAAAAACCGCATCAAAATCCGTTGCGTAGTTTTAAAGATCTAAGCATACATAGGGACAGACAGCGGGAAGCGATTTTGTTTTATATCCTATGTAGTGATGAATGTGTTAATTTTATAATTTTAATGAAAGTGTCTTTATTTATTTATAATGATTTGAAACGTGGTCGCTCACAATGGGCCTCATAAGAAGGCTCAAGGTCACCCAAACGGCAATAGAGAGGGCTATGCTCGGAGTTACCCTGCGTGATCATATCAGAAATGATGAGATCCGCAGGAGAACTAAGATAACCGAGATAGCTCGAAGAATTGCCAAACTTAAGTGGCAGTGGGCGGGGCACATTGCTCGCAGAACGGATGGCCGATGGGGCCGAAAGGTTCTGGAGTGGCGACCGCATACCAGAAGACGCAGCGTGGGTAGGCCTCCCACCAGGTGGACTGATGATCTGGTGAAGGTCGCGGGAAACCGCTGGATGAGAGAAGCTCAGGACCGGTCGATGTGGCGATGCTTGGGGTAGGCATATGTCCAGCAGTGGACATCTTTCGGCTGAATGATGATGATTTCAAACACAATTTGAATTGTTCCTGAATAAAATTGAATTGAATTGAATTATTGCTCTAAATAAGAGTCCAAACAACCCCCTCGAATATGACTACGCATTTCTGATACACGTTCTATATAGGGTGACTGGTAATTAGTGACCGATACTTAACACATGGTTGTACTCATGATAACAAACAACTTTCCCAAAGAAACATTATTTATAAAAAAAAAAAACATATTACAAGCCGCATCCAGTCCGTAACGGTTTATTAATAAATTTTAAATGAAAAAAATTAAATTAAAATAATGTTTCTTTGGGAAAGTTGTTTGTTATCATGAGTACAATCATGTGTTATAAGGTATCGGTCACTAATTACCAGTCACCCTATTACAGGGGTACAGTCTGTTCGCACCTTAACTTAGCAATAAAACAGCTCTTAATAATACAATTTCATTAGATGAGCTTATTCGACCATGCTAATAGGATATTTTATAATAGTTCGCTAGACACGGAACCGTCCGATTGGCGGCCAGTAATAGGATTACTAATAAAAGTTTCACTTTGTGACGTCATAATATGGTTCGAGCCGTGTTTGTCTTTAGCCTTAAACTCAGTGATGTACGTAATTCACACATGATTTGTTAAAGAGGATATTGACTTTAGCAGACTGTGGTTGCAGGTAATTCTGTGGCGGCATCTATCTCGCCACATGCGAACTATCCTACATCGCGCAATCAAGATTTAACACGCAGATAGTATATGTATATACAACCTCCCAACATCAACCGGTGGACCACCATCTGAGTTTCCGAGACCACATCAAAGCGGTGCGCGCTCGCGCCGCTTTCGCTGTCGGTCGCCTCCACCCCATCCTTAGAGCACGCAGTAAATTGTCACTTAGAAATAAGCTGAGAATCTACGTGACGTGCATCCGCCCCATCTTGACTTACGCTAGCGTCGTGTTCGCACACGTTAAGCCTTGTCGTTTCAAATCCTTCCAAGCCCTCCAGAATCGAGTGTTGCGCAGAGCCGCGGCTGCCCCGTGGTTCATGCGTAACGTCCAACTCCATCTCGATCTAAAAATGCCAACCATCAGGCAATACCTCAAACGCATTTCCAAGCGTTACTTCGACACTGCCCCCCTCCATCCGAACAAAAAAAAATAAAAAAAAAAATCTCATAAGTAAAGTTCGCCGTCCCAGGCACAACAGGAACAACAGGAAGCGAACGCGATCAGTTGGCTTGATATTTTTGCGCGAACTGGACCACGCGCGGTGCCGTACGGTGCTACTGAACGGCGGCCGCGCGCGGCGGGTGGTTCGCGAGCTCGTAGAACAAAGCCGCCTTTGCACCGCACCGCATTGAATTCGCCTGTCACCGGATCGCTTCGCAATCCCGTTCGCTTTGAACCGCCTACGTAGGACGTCGCGTTAGTGTTTAAGAATATAAAACTTCCTCACCCCACGCTAGGAATAGACGCGTGTTGCAAAATTCAACAAAACTCAGCACGCTTGTTGGTAGGATTTATCCGGGCTATATAGCTAACACTCTCACATTAAAATCCGGCGCGAAGCAGTAAACTGTGTTCCGTCGTGTGTATATGAGAGCCAGAGGGCTATAGGGGAATCCCACTATATCTCCATTACTTGTATTCGTATGCTCCATCTTAGACCCTGCCTGCGCTTACCATCACGGTCAAACGCGGCTACGACAAATACTAAAAAAATGTTGTCAATATACGGTGGTACTTAATCATGGTTAAGTACCACCGCATATTGTTAAATAGTGCACTGTCATGTCACAGGCTATCGGCCTGTGTGCTAAGATTACAATAACATTTTTGTTTGATATCTGAGAACGGATTTATGATCTAAAACGAAGCTAAGTAACCTTAAATAACTAAGTTCTACGACCGATGTTTCAAATCAATGAAAAAATACCCAAATAAATTATTTGTTATTTGAGATAGGTTTGCTCTTATCTCTGGTCAAGGTCAGAGGTGACAAAGTCTACGATGGTGCGAGCGTGCCCAGAAGAAGCCTGTTCACTCTAACTTTGAAGCGTAGTGAGTTCCACTCTTTTGCCGTGCGCATTATGAAGGAAGTTTGGAAGCGCTTAGTGCTAATTGGTGGAATGGCAACTAGGTATAGATGGTATAATTTGCAGTGCGTCTAGATGTCTGATGATAGAAGGGGGCCGGTGGGATGAGGTTGTGGAGTTCTTGAGAATATTCACCGAAGTACAGTCTATATTATATACAGGATGTAAGGGTAAACACCGTTATCACTCAAACCATGGATAGTTGACTTAAACATAAAAATATAGGACCGAGTAAAAAAAAAAATATACGCGCGAGAAATGAGCGACGCGGCTACGCTACGACGCGGCGTACACACACTCGCTAACGAGACAGCTGACTGACTGGGGTAGCAAACTGTGCGGGGCCGTGCGACGGGCCACGCGGCGAGTTCCCCGCGCCCCCTCCCGTAGCTTGTTGCCCCCGCGCATAGGGTGAAATGCTTTTGAGGAAAAATGAAAATTTTATAAAAAAAAAAAAAGTTATTTGTCATTGATTTTACGTTCTATAAATGAAACCAAACCACTGGTTTCAAGGATGACGGTGTTTACCCTTACAGCCTGTATAGTATGACTATAGTAGTGACCGACAAGCAGGAAACCTTGCGGCGATGAGCCAAGCTGTGAAGCTTGGCATCTACCAGTTTTACGTCGCCAATGAATCTCTTAGCTCTGCGTTCCACTGAGTCAAGCGCGGCAAGTTGGTATTTTGCTGAGCCATCCCAAAGGTGGCTGCAATACTCCATGCAAGATCGGACTTGCGCCTTATAAAGAGTCAACAACAGAACTGTCCAGGCGAAAAGTATCACTTCACTCTATTTCGGAAATTATCTTTACTTACGTCAATGTTTCCCAACACAGCTAGATGACGTCATCTGTTGTTGGTAACATGAAACAAATTGCGACACAAGTGTCATAGCAGTGTATCCTAGCGTGAACCTAGGTAGGATGACAAGTCAGTCCCTCACTATATCAAATATATATGGCACAGTTCTTATATTTAGTCCTTATAGGGTAACTCACGAGTCAATGGACAGTTTAGCGAATTTAAACTTTTCTTTTTTTTATTACAAAAATGCAGGACATACCATAAAAATAAATCAATAGTTGGAAAGTGGATCTCTCTATTTCATGTTGTTATAACACAATATTATAACGTACAATATATTTAAAATAATAGTATTTTAAAAGTGCCAAAAAACACAGTTATTGGACAGCATTTGCAGTCATTGGACATTTATTTGAGTCATTGGGCAGAATTTACGATGGCGTTAATTGATTTTAAAATGCTCTTTTACTAACTAAAAACAAATCTAAATTAGGTTTTTGTCACTAGACAACTTTAAAAATAATAAACTGAACTAAAGTCAAGTGTTTTATACAGGATTATTGGAAAAACACTAACAACCTCTTACTCTCTGTACTCATCATTATGAACAACTTTTACTATGGGACCAAACCTGAAATCGTGAAAAAAAAACAGCTGTCCCCTACTTTTTGACGAGTTATGCGAACATAGTGTTCAGGATGTTTTATTTTAAAATGAAGAGTGGATTTAGGAATACTTCCTTACTATGTACTTAGTACTGTACTATGTACTTAGGTACTTCCGCGCAATTTCACGAATTTTTCCGCCATTTCGAACTTCCTGCAAAGCTTTACGTAAGCTCTCAGAACTGTAAGGTTCTTTTTTTTAAATTTTAGGCATCTTGTCTTGTCTATCTATTTCTGCAACCAATCATTGGACATACATTAGACAGTCATTGGACAGTAGCGTCCAATGACTGAATATAAACGTAAATGATAGTCATTGGACAGTGTCCAATGACTGTTAAATAAGCTAGCGGAAGAGTAAGATTTTTTTATATTTTTTTTATAACTTATACACACACGAAGAAAGCATAAAATTGAAAAAAAAAGTTTCTTTCAATACTAGTAATTGGACAAGATGTCCAATCACTAAATCACTAAATATATTAACTTACAGTCCTTGGACATGGGATAATAATTATAATCTCAAATTACAAAACATTAAGATTACGTTTTGAAATAACGTGTAAAACAATATAAGCTACCATATATTTAATGCAATTTGTCCCAAACAATCAAAAAACAAGATTTTTTTACTATTTTGTCAGTCCCTGTCCTTAACAAATTTATTTATTTTTGACGAGAATTTGACACTGCGTCGCGACCACTACATTAATATTTTTTAACTGCCAATTTCGGCATCTATTGGTTATTTCAAATATTAAAATCGACTTTGGAGACACGTAAGATAAATAACACTTGCTTGAATGCTTCAAACATCGCTTGTAGTTCTTATAAAATCCGTAAAAGAGCGAAGTGTCCATTCACTAGTCGCGTCCAATAACTAGTGAACTACCCTATATTCTTTTTACAATTAATAACGATTTTTTAATGCTGAACTTATAATATTTATTTAAAGATCCACTTTTGTGCCGATCACAGCAAAAAGTTTACATTCTTTCTTGTTTCTTTTTTACTTTTCCACCCCATCGAACCGAGAATTGCCGTTTCGAATCATAATCGTTATTCAGGTTGTATTTTTTAAAATACCATATAAATTTCTACAGAAATTTGTTGTTTCATAACATCAAAAAGCAATATCCGAGCGCAGTGCTTCCAATTACCGGAGTTTGCGGTCGTGTTCGGTGCCACTGTGCCGAGATGGAATTGGCCGAACATGGCCGTACCTACGATGGGGTAACAAACATATCGGTAATGCTAATTTACATTATGTGCATCCATTAACGGTTAGATATTTCTAGTAAATAATGATTTTGATTGTACGCGTAACTCGGACGGCTGAATCTATTCCGCACTTTTAGGTAATGGACGTATATTCGCTAATTAATTGGGAAGCTTGTTAGTATTTGCGTTTTGTTTTATCTGATTAGATTAAATTTCTAATTAGTAGTTAGTATGATTAAATTATCTTTTGTTAAAGCGGGTCTAATTTTAATTTCAACTAGAGGTCTCTCGCGGTTTCACCTGCGTGGATGTCGTTTATCGCGTTTTTCGGCATAAAAGTAGCCTATGTCCTTTTCCGAGTTCCAGACTAAGTCTGTACCAAATTTCAACAAAATCGTTTCAGCGGTGTAGGCGTGAAAGAGTAACATACAGACAGACAGAGTTACTTTCGCATTTATAATGTTAGTAGAGATTATTCGTACATTGTTCTATGTTAGGAGATGTGGTTTCCGCACTTAGTCCTTTAAGTGGACCATTGTACGTGGGCCATGGCGGCCATCATTCCAGCCAGCCCAGAAGCAGATTAGGGCTCTCAGTCCGCTCAGAACATTTGCGAGTGATTTCGGTGCGCCAAGGGTTGTTTCTCGTATTCGGGTGACCCCTGTGAATTCCAGGAGCACGTGTGCGACCGTTTCTTCGGCCCCCATACATGCTCTGCACAGAGGGCTATCCGTTATGCCTATTGTGTCGAAGTGTTTGTTTAGTGTATTCGTACATTTAAATTATAATCTACACTTGGGAGCAAATAAATCGAGCCACTTCTATTTTTCACGTATAATGGTTATTATTTTTGTTATCATGGAACAGATCAATTCTAAATAGATATCGCCTAAAAGTTTATTTGATAACCTTTACAATGAGGGTAGTTTTTTGTCAACTTTTCATTTGAAATTAAAGGATAGAATAAAATAATCGCATTTAATTTGCATAATATGACCTTTTGATTGCGCTCCAATATGAAAACGTTAAATTGGGGGTTTTTGTTAATTATACCTACCCATATTGTAGTGTGATTGTTACAATGTTTTTGTTTTAAACTGTTTTTTCTGGACTGTTTTTACCGTGTCCAATTTTCTATCAAAATTACTGTTTTTCTTTATGAACCAATAATATCACTCAAAACGGTTATCATTTAATAATGTAAATCCCAATTTTAAAGATTATTTAATAAACTTTCAAATTACATAAGTATTTTATAGAATTATATAATTCATGAAACCAAAACTAATAACCAGGACACGTGAAAAAAGGAGTGGCTCGATTTATTTGCTCCCAAGTGTATTTAAATCAAAATTAATCCGAACGACTGCACCAAATTGGATAATTCTTTTTTTTGTGTGTTCGTTATTGTCAGGACAAGGTTTTTTTTTTTTTTAATCCTGCCGTAAAGAAAAAAAAATTGCCCACCGACATCGGGAACAGGAGCCAAGCCACAAATAGGTAGAGCTCCACGTAAGGAACCTCCTCACAATGCTTAGTGTCAAGGAGGTACTCCTTCTACCTATATCAAGCCCTGACTCCAGCCAGCTAACGAGAGTATATTGTGATTAATTGTTTAGTATTATTAAATTTAATTGAACTCTATGTCGAATATTACTTTAATAAAATACCTGATATTGCATTGTTCATTTTAACTAGTAAATTCTAACTAAGCACAAATAAATACGATTTAATATGTATTACTACTAGCTTTTGCCCGCGGTTCCGCTCGCGTTAATTTAGAATTTGACAATCAACTCTTAACACACTACTAAAGTTTCTTTAATAATATAATTCAATCATGATTCGAAAGACACGTGGCGGCATCTATTGTCGTTATTGTTGTTTTCCTCGGGAACAGTACTTTTTTTCGGGATGAAAGGTACCCTATGTCCGTTTCTGCACACCTGACAACGTAAATGCAAAATTTCAGGATGATCGGTTCAGTAGTTTAGGCGCGAAATGGTAACAAACAAACAAACTAACTTTCGCATTTATAATATTAGTTAGGATTAGGAAGTTAGGATTAGGATATTAGTTAGGATGTCCATTCCAAACCCCTATACACTACATCACAACTAATAAGTTACATCGATGTACCTAATGGAACAACCAATGGCAGTCGCTTATTTTCGTACCACTCACACTTATTGCGTCAGCGAAAAGATATTTTTTACTACAGTACTAATAAAAAATCGTGGTCTTGAAGTCGCACTCAGTTCGGATGTGATCGGTTTTACGAATTATGACTTCTTAGTTGTGTCGTACTGTACCTTTGATCACCATCATCATTCAGCCGAACGACGTCCACTGCTGGACATAGGCCTCCCCCAAACAATGTTGGGGGGGTTAGCCATAATCGCCACGCTTGGCAGGCGAGTTGGCGATCGCAGTATGTTCGTTAAAGTACTCAGAGAACTCTGCTCTAGTGAATCCCTTAGTCGCCTTTTACGACACCCACGGGAAGAGATGGGGTAGTGCCATTCTTTACGTCCGGTACCACACGTACTGTACCTTTACCCCCTTATTACAAACGATGGTCTAAGAAAAACCTAGGTTTTAAAATAGCTCCGTCTCTTTTTGTTATAAGACATAAGAAAGTGATGGGTATATTTTAAATCTGGGTTTACCTTAGTCTTGGTTTAAACCATCTTTTGTAATAAGGGTGTTCCAGTTTGCCATCATAAAATAATTGAATCGTATTTATGAAATCATTAATCATTGCGTCCCGGATCAAATTTGACCAATTTTGTCTAGCGAGAATTGCAAATACTTCCTGTTCACTGATTTATTTATCATAGCAAAGTGAATATTTTGAAGTCAATCCTCTAGATTAGAGGGAATAAAACATTAGCGGAGGCCGAGGCGTGTGCGGCGTCAGTAACGGTGTTTGACAACGTATATCAGTAACATCAAAAGTAAAGGATAATTGATCAACGTTTCAAAAGTGTTTTACGAATGAAAACATGACAATTAATATTTTTTGTAGGTAACCAATAACGATTTCTTAGGTATTCAAAGCAACTATCTTCACAGATATCTAATTTTAAAATATCAAAATATCGACTTTTGCTATAGGGTGGATTTAAAAAAAAGTGTACCTAGAGTTTTTGTGGTGTCCTTTAACTTTCGATTTTTTTGTTTACTTACTCCATTGTAATATATTAATATTTTTTCACGTCATTTGTTGATCATATAGTTGTTAGCATTTCTGCATATTTTTTTTCATTTTCTATCTGTTTATTCATCATGTTTTAATTTAATAATGTTACCATGTTCATACGTAATGGTACCATAGTACCACCATGTTCTTCTCCATGACATTTTTCGGTGATCCTATCGTTAGATTGCACTTAGTTGTTTTCTCAGCCCTTTTTTTTAAGTTGGGAAATCATCAAATGACTTCTTCCGCTCTGGGCGGAGCGGAAGGGAGTATCAGACTCTTACTGACTAAAACCCATCCGTGTTCCTCCTAATGTCCTTTGCGTTCCAGGGCTGCAGTAATTCTTTCGAACAATTTCCGCAACCCTGGCAGGCACTGGCTCTAGCGGACCCCGTCTACTATGCTGATATCTCGTTGAGGCGCGCGTGGAACACGACGCACCGTTGACCCGGGCCTGGTTCTGATCGGATGGCGAGCCACCCAACGCTCGCCGTCCGCATGCTCTCTTTTCTCAGTCCTGGGGGGTTACCATGATTACTTAGAGCAGGAATGGAGAGTGGGTAAGAGATGGCGCTAGAGAGCTGTCTAGCGCTGTCACTTTCCCACTCTGGGAACAATATTAAAACATTCTTGCTCTAAGAGATCATGGTAACCCCCCTGGTGTTCGATTTTGTTTGTTAGTTTCTATTATTATAACTTTTGTGAGACACATTCATATTTATGATTAGTTACGGTTTACTCACGTGCATTTTTCGGGATTGCTCGACTAGTTTCGGACTCAATCGGAGTCCTTAATCATGAGCTGATCACGCGGCGAGGTCGCGAGTCGAACCCGATTAAGGACTCCGATTGGGTCCGAAACTAGTCGGGCAATCCCGAAAAATGCACGTGAGTAAACCGTAACTAATCATAAATATTGTTAGTTTCTGTTTAGCGTAAAGATTGTCTAACCTTAGCAGAACCGTGTACCTATCATGGGTTTAAATATAGATATTGGGGTTGGCTGGTTCTCTTATCCAGACAGATATTTGATAGTCTAATAGGTAGTAACTTAGGTCTTAGAACATACACCTCCATAACAAAAAATAAATTATCTTACCTATATTTACATATTTTATTAATAAAATTGTTCCCAAAAATGAAAATAGGCTCGCCACCTTTTACATAAGTTTAATACAAGAGGCGAAATGTGTATGTATGTCATACTCTCAATACTGGTACATTAATCAACTTGTCACGTCTATTAAATTATGAAACAATACAAATAAGTGTTTTGGAAAACAATTTAGATAAAATTGTACACACAAAGAAAGTCACAACATTTAAATGTCAGAGAGCTTTGTCTGAGACGATACAAGTCAAACAAAGCTTCAGCAATATTTCTTCTGTCTGTGTTCTTCTACTACTAATATAATCAAGTCCCGAAACAATTCTTATCTTAACAACAGGCAATTGATGTCTAACGACACGATAATCAAGGGCCCAAGAGAAAGTGGCACCGTAAATCTTATAGATCTGAGTAAATACTAACAAACTAGGAGAAATAGTAAGCAAGTTTCATATAGTCGCACATTACAGTGGCACGAAGCAAACTTCGAGCGGCTTGCAATCGTCCGACTCAGTACAAAAACTGAACCACTGAACTTTGCTGCGAAAACTTGCGAAGTTGTAAAGGCGGTAAAAACTCGTTACGCCAAATCGGCCACTAAAACTCGCGAAGCGAAAATTCTATCCAACTTCAATTTACTTTTATTGTTCTTACTCTTCCTATTCTACGAAGCAAAAAGTTTTTTTTTTCTTACGTTTTCGAGATCTTCTAAACACATTTTTATACCGATCCAAACGAACAGCGTCAAAATTTCACGTTTGAAATTTTCCTTGTTTCAGTGTATCAAAGGAAATGGCAGAATCTCATTCCCACTGTAATGTAAATAATCTTTATTTGAATTTCGCTTTCAGCGCTCCCACGCAAGTACTAGATGTCGGCGGTATCTTCGGGTATGTTAAAACATTTTGGTATGAAATGGAAGTCTTTTAAATATAATATTATTGAATAGAAGTCGCTTCTAATAATCTTCATATTTAAGTCAATTTCCGTTTAAAATTGATTGATGTTATTTCTATTTAAAAACATTAATTAGAATAGATAATTAGGTACTTTAGATTATTCAATTTCGAATATATATTTTTGAAGTAACGTTGGTATAATAAGAAATTATTTCAAGGACAAATTTTGAGTCGTTTTTAGACAAACAAAATAAAAATAACTACTAAATTTTAAAAAGCAACTCTTCACTGTTATGTACAAACATGGAATATATTTTATTTTAAACTTTATTAGAACGAAATATTTCCCCATAAGGCAAGTCTACGGTAAACGTGATGAGAATCCCATTTTGGGATTGCATTTGGGTGATGTATTATCCATTTTGCGTACAAATCTGCGCTTCTACGCAATCAATCAGGCTTGTACGAGTCATAAATAAACCGGATGCGTGTTGTTTAGTTGACAAATATGTGCAAAGTTAGCAATACTAATTCTAAAATAAAGTTAAACGTGACAAAAACATAGCTAACAATACGGGTAGTGATAATTTTGAAATGATAAAGGTAGAAATGAGTAGGTATATCAGAATAAGTTTGAAAGTGGCGCCTGTGACAGAAAAGTAGAACCGATTATCTTAGTATTGTCATTTAATGACAAGGTACGAAAAGCATGTGACTAAGAGAGTGATGAATATAAATGTTGATGGATGGAGGGGAAGAGGGAGACCAAAGAAAAGATGGATGGATTGTGTGAGAAATAATGTGATGTAATGTAGCAGACGGCCCCAGGATCTCCTGAGCCCTAGCCGGACAAACGAGGAAAACACTTTTCAAGACAACTTCTATAATATGGATAAAAAAACACTTATAGTCTCTAATAGCACACGTAAAAATTTGAAATGGATACACGAAACTTCTCTGAGTGATATTTGGGTGACCGGGAGCTCAGTAGTGCAGTGACTAGGCGGAGTGCTGGAACCTTCCAGCACTCCGCCTAGTCAGCAGTGCAGTGACTCCTTCAAGTAAGTCGGAGTGCCGGAGGCTGAGCAGTACAGCGACTAAGCGGAGTGCTGGAAGGTCAGCAGTGCGGCGACTCCCTCAAGTAAGTCGGAGTGCCGGAGGCTCAGCAGTAGTCTCCTTCAAGTTAAGATCAGTCCGCTCACTTTCCTGGTCGCCTCTAGAATGCCAAAGAACCTTGTTTCTTTTCTTTTTCGAGTGCTTTTTAAATTTTGATTATAGAGTGTTCGAAAGCGATGTGGCCTGTGATAAAAAAAAGGTTCAATGTAAATAGAAAGAAGGTGAAATGACGTATGAGGATGATGAAGAAAAAGTTATCCTACAATGAATGAAAAGGGAGTTAACGATAATAGGACGGTTAATAAAGAAGAAAGGAAGAAGAAAACATTTTGCGGCGATCAAGTGCATCAAGTAACTTTGGATAAGGATAGGCAGAAGAAGATAGGTCTAAGATCAGATATAAGATCAGAAGTAGGTATAAGATCAGAAAATAAGGACAATGACAAAAATGCTTGTGTAAATTATTATATTGTGATCTAGTTCGTGTTAAAAACACTGACGCAAATATAAGTACCCACTCTCAGTGGTAGAGTGTCTGTGTTGGTTTTATTTACTACTAGCTTTTACTGATGCTTCGCTTGCGTGAAATTTTAAACCCGTTAAGTGACGATTTTCCATACAAACTTTCAAACCCTATTTAACTCCCTTAGGGGTTGAATTTCGAAAAATCCTTCCTTTTCCTTGTTTACATTATAAAGGGAACCTCTGTGCAAAATTTTAGCTTTCTAAGTCTAAGGGTTTGGGCTCGGCGTTGATGACTCAGTCAATTAGTCAGGCAGTCAGGACCTTTATTTTTAGTTATATAGATAATTACTTTATCCGCAATCCTGACATACCGATATTAGCTGTTACTGTAATAATAGAATCACCCTTACACGATTATGTTGTTGTCTTTTATAAATCTCGTATTGAAATTGAAAAAAGTAATAATACAGCGACAATATTTCCAGATCATAAACATAACACTACACAAGTAATTTAATACAACCTTTTTAATAAAATTTATAAATCACGTGACAATCCAACATTAATCATATCCCATTGATCGTATATCGATCGATTATGCTTAAGCATGCATTTAATAAGCGGCTAATCGTTCAATCGCGTGTTCCCATAATAACTGTTAGGTCGCTTTTACATTATATTGCGTACATTGTAACAAAACGTTGAATTATAACCTCGTGTATTCGTTTAATCTAGGTGTAACTTTCGAATAGGTTAATTACTTTTGTCAAGGACAAATGCGAACTATTGTTAGAATCTGAGAATTATTTTGTTAAGGGTATCGAAGAGTTGATCAAAATATTTAATTATGAAACTTTGTAGACATGTAACAGCATACAGTGACTGAAAAAAAGGAGTGGATTTATGTTGTTCTTGACAAAATACATGTAATATTAAGTAAAATAAGTATAATAGTTTGGTTTATATCAGCTTTATACAAGTTTAGTCGAAAAGAGGGTACTAATTCGAAAAGGTATTAAAGTACACGTAATTACGAATAACCTTTGTTCTACTACTTGCCCCAAAAGTCGTTAGTTTAAGAGAATGATCAAAGATTTATAAAAAAAAAACGCTAAAATCTGTCTATCCATAACTTATGTATCTTGGATTATATTTGGGATCACGGATTAGAAGCTCCATTATCTGAATTCGTAACCAAAGCAGGGACGAAGAATTAAAAAAAAAATGAATTTATTTAATTTTGAAATTGCAACTTTGTTTAAATGTCTCTACAGGATGGGCAGCAGCGTTCTTTGAGTACTTTAACAACCATACTGCGATCGCCAACCCGCCTGCCATGCGTGGCGGTTATGCCCCCCCCCACCCCCTTTTAGGGGAGGCCTATGTCCAGCAGTGGACGTCTTTCAGCTGAATGATGAACTTTGTTTAAAACAGCTATCAGTGATACTTTAAGTGGCCCATGAATTAGTACCCCCTTTCCAACTAACTTTGTATATTCCACAAGCTAAATGCATACACAATTATTTCCACAATAGTTGCTTTAATAACACACTAAAGTTATATCTCGTATTCCTTCCACCATAAGTGTCGCGGTATAAGGGCGCTTTCAAATTAGACGGTTGTTATCGGACTGTAGCCGTGACGCGACGAGAGAGCAGTGTGACGCCCGACCTGCTGCCGTGCGTGCGCGGTACCGACGACGCACTGCTCTCAGGCCGCGTCAACTGTATGAAAAAACATAACCACCCGTTTGCAGCTCGACAGCCACACTGCTGCGGCACGGTTGCAGCTCGACGGCAACCGTCTAATTTGAAAGCGCCCTAAGAATCTTCAAAGCTTTATTAAAACCGCTGTCACCAGCCACTTTTCACTGTTGAAACGACTTATTCTAAAGTTGGCGGAATTTGTGCCAGGTAACTAATGATGGTATTTCTAGCTGAAATATTCGCTTACAGACGAACTTTATTCCGAAGCAACGAGAATAAATAGACTTCTCATTAAATACAGTTTTGATTTACTATTTCAGGAATTTGCAAATTCATTGACGCTTTCTGTGTTTTATTGAAAACAGTTAACAAATTCCTAGAACCATTCTAATAAATAAAGCAAGTTTAAATTCATCAGTGATTGAATTTGTCAAATATAAACGAAAGGTGTTAAAAAAATATATACAAGGTTAGTCAGAAAGGGGGTACTAATCCGAAAGGGGGTTAAAGTACCCATGATAATGAATAACTTTTGTTCTACAACTTTTCCCAAAAGTCAATAGTTTAAGAGAAATAGGTGATCAAAGATCTCAAAAAAAAGCTCTAAAATCTATTTATACCCAGTTATGATCAGCTGTGTTTACATTTTAGATCATATTTGGGGTCATGAATAAGAAGCACCATTTTCTGAATTTGTAACTAAAGCATGGATGAAGAATTTTTGAAAAAACTGTAATAAAAATCAATTTATTTGGAAAAAAATAATATCGAATTTTGAAATGTTAACACTTGCTTTCAAACAGTCATCGGCGATACTATAAGTGGGCTTCGGATTAGTACCCCCTTTCCGACTAACCTTGTATAGGGTGACTGGTAATTAGTGACCGATACTTTAACACATGATTGTACTCATGATAACAAACAACTTTCCCAACGAAACATTATTTCTAAAACCAAAAAAAAAAAACATATTACGAGCCGCGTCCATTCCGTAACGGTTTAGGTATTAGTCAATTCTAAATGAAAAAAATGAAATTAAAATAATGTTGCTTTGGGAAAGTTGTTTGTTATCATGGGTACAATCATGTGTTAAAGTATCGGTCACTAATTACCAGTCACCCTATATACAGTATAAACAAAAATGTATTTGATCGGTATGGAAAATAATAAAAAAATACGCGAATTTCGAGAAGTTGTTCTACGAAAGTTGTTCAATTTCCGATACCGAGAAATCCTACATAATTCTTAGAGTAATTTTTTTATCAAACTGTATGCAAAGAATAACTACATTAGTCCGTAGACGTCCTTCAACTTCAAACCTTGGATCTACAATTTTTTTTTTTTAATCTTTGCCCCTCACTCAGATTTCTCTTGTATAGCTGCGATTACAGACACAAATCTTCACATGCATAAACACCCAGACCCGGAACAACAATCTGTAGGCCACATAAATATTTGTTCCGTGTGGGAATCGAACCCACGACCTGTAGCACAGAAGCCAATCGCTCAGCCACTGCACCAAACGTGTCGTTAAAATAAATGGCTACAAAATTGCCAGTCTAAGGTACGATTCAGACCAACCGGCTCGCATCGGGCCGGGCCGGGCGGTATTTTACAATGCGGTAAAGAACATTGAAATGTATCAACAGTAATTACAGTTCATATCAAACTCAAACTCAAACTCAAAACTCGTTTATTCAAAGTAGACTAGTATTACTTAGTTCTTTTTGAACGTCACATTTTGGTAGTTACAATTGACTGCACCCCCAAAGCTCCCACCCTTCACCGCTTCCTAGTGTTTATGCTGTGAAAAAGAAACGGCGCAACAAACTCCCCAGCAACACAGTTCAGTCTGTCAAGTGAATAATTAAATGAGTCTATACACAAAAAAGTAAAATATTAATTACATTGATTAAATTATGCAAGTTGATGATGGTAAACAAAATATTTACCTAGAACAATTCTGGATGAATTGAAAACAAAAGTAAAAGTATCTAAATATAGATAATTAAACATAATATAAACATACAATTATATACCTACACTCAATATATACCGGGTGGAAGGGACATCGTAACGTATACGTGTACCATGGATCCAGTACATGATTCTGAACCCCCCAGCGTTGGAATTTTTCGTCGCTTTTTTCTTAATTTTTACGATTTTTTTTGCAGTTTTTTTTAATTTATAGTGTATAAAATCATTATTGTTTTCCATCCCAATGCGATAAAAAAGAAAAAAACAATTATTTCACAATTTTCACGTAAAACAGCAATGAAAATCAAACTTAAAAAGTGCTCCCGATCAGCTGTTTTGGTAAAGTTCACGAACCGAGGTTATCGCAACAAAGTAAGTGAGTGCAACAAAGTAGGCAGTGTAGGCACTAGTCACTGAGCGCGCGCTCACTCAAAGAAGCCGACATGCCGCTGCGCCGACGCGCGGTATCGACAAAGCTATAGCGGCCAGTGCCTATGAATCTAACAGATGCGTTATTACGTAAATTAATATTATCAGATTGACTACTTTTATTTAGACTTTTTATCTGGGATTATTAATGATCTCTGATAGTATGTCCAATACTGTTATCAATTTTAATAAATTGAATGTAAAAAAATAAGTTTTTTTAGTAATTAACCTTTTTTTTAGGCAATTTTTGTTATAAACATTTGTTTTTGCATTAACACCTTTGTTTAACCGATGTAATCTGATCTTTAGTAAATTTTAACCCTATCCATTTTCGCAATTTATTTTGTCAGTACAACTTAATGCGTTGGCACAGTCTATCATTTTATTGGTCTGTGCATGATCTAGGTGCCTACGAGTCTATGACGGCTTGTCGGCGAAATTGTAAAGGAAGTAAAATGTTGAATTTCGCCGATTTTTGATCAGTTCAGTTTCCGATTTGCGTTCATTGTAAACGGTTGTGTTGTTTTTCGTGATTTTGGATTTGAGCGTATTAGTTATTATCAGTAGAGTTGTTTTTTTGTCTGTGTTGTACTGTGTGTGTTTTGAACGAAAATGCCTCGGATACGTAACAGTCATAACCATACGTTTAGTGCCCGTAACTAGAGAGATGCCGGTGGCCCACTTCCGGGATGCGTGGTACCAACACGATGGCGCTCCCCCACACGTGACTCTTCCAGTGCGACAGCCTTACACCTTACAGCGACTTTTGGTGACCAGTAGATTGGGAGGTTCGATCCACAACCCTGGCCAGCGCGATCACCAGACTTGACCCCACTAGATTTTTGTCTGTGGGGTCAAGATAGGGACTTTGTTACGGAGTGCAATACGGCAGCAGAAATGCGAGATCGCTTGCGACGCTCCGTGCGGAGTATGTCCGAGACCCCACCTTATTGCCCCGTGTCCACGCTGAAACTCTGCGCCGCGCTAGGATTTGTGAGCAAGTTGGTGGCGGCCACTTTGAACCCTATCTTATTAGGAGTCCCTCACTCCTAATAAGAGAGATTAAGGTGAGTGTTAATTTGTTTGCAACTAATTGCCATGTAGGTAGGTAGGTACCTCATCGGAATCATTAGGTAGGTACCTACTTGTGTTATTTAATGAGCGAACGAGCAATGTTTTGTTTTTTGTTGTAAGCAATCAGTCAATTGAACTAAATTTCAAGTTCGGTTTATCAATGTGTTTGTTAGGTGATTTCTTTATCAGTAGTGTAAACGTAGGTATGCTACTTTTCACGTTTACAAAAGCGTTGTGCGGCAACGCGACTCCGTGCCGAACTCAGACTTGTGATGTGTGCGTGCGTATGCGTGTAGGCACTGTACTTACTGTACGGCCGCCGCGCCGCGCCGCGCACCGGTACCGCGTTAGCGGAGTAATGGCTTGCGGTTGTGATTGTGACTCGTTGTTTGCATTCGCAGTACATTGCGCGCTTAAAAATGACAACATCTGTAACCTATCATTTGTGATATTAATGACTTACGTAAATTAATTTAAGGCTTTATGAGGAACCTTTTCACGAAGTTTGTGTTACGATGTCCCTTCCACGCTGTATAGACTCTATATATTCCAATACATTATTATTACTACAGTTAATGTGAGAACAATGTAGGTCAATGTCAGTAGTACAAGAATAACAATGAGAAATTGCCTTAATGTTGTCATAGCATGTAAGAACTGACCAGTCCCGACAGACAGCACCCGTTCACGAGCATGACGAGCGCATCAGCATCGCTTAACTCAACCATATTGTAGGGAACTTAACAACCCAATACACAACGCCACCGTCAGCAGGACATTTTAGTGAGCATGACAGCCTCAACTGCCAGACAACAGTCAGGTTTATGTAGGAATACACAAAAAAAACATACTAAGCATGACAATAATGGCTACATGAAACTCACATTTTACATTTTGTAATTATTACAATTGTTAATAGCTTGATGCCATGGGCATTACTAAAAAGAAAACTGATACTACCTATATCAGAATCAAAGAATAAAAGATATATAAAATTATAATACAATATATAATGAGTAGGCAAAAAAAAAAGATACCTACAGTTAAATGTTAAAAATTAAAAATTTAAGGACCTACGCATGAAGGATTAAACAGACAATTAAGGAGTGCCAGTGGGTCGCAGTGTGCAGTTGGGAATCGTATTCCAGACATTTTTATCTTCAATGTACTGGTTTATATTGTAATATGCTCTTGACATTAAGACACGCTTTACCAAAGACTTGAATTTCATGTAAGGCAATTCAGTAATACAAGATGGAATTTTATTATAGAACCTAATACTATTCCCCAAAAAAGACTTACTAGTCTTGCAAAGTCTAAAACCAGGAACTACAAGTTTATGCTTATTTCGAGTATTCAAGCTGTGTGTATCACTTTTCTTACTGTAACTCGCTATGTTTTTACGGACGTACAGGATATTTTG
Source organism: Amphipyra tragopoginis (assembly GCA_905220435.1). Classification (NCBI taxonomy): domain Eukaryota; kingdom Metazoa; phylum Arthropoda; class Insecta; order Lepidoptera; family Noctuidae; genus Amphipyra; species Amphipyra tragopoginis. The sequence goes on from HG991997.1 coordinate 18,200,729, forward strand.
GTAAATGTACAAAGATGGTAAAGTAAGTATATTGATCTCCTTAAATCGTTCACGAAGAGACTCTCGAGAGCTTAAGTTATAAATAGCTCGGACTGCTCTTTTTTGCAATATGAAAAGTGTCTCGACATCAGCAGCTGACCCCCACAGTAAAATGCCGTAAGACATAATACTGTGAAAGTACGCAAAATACACCATCCTAGCCGTAGTCACATCAGTAAGCTGTCTTATTCTCCTAACAGCAAAAGCGGCAGAACTGAGTTTACCCGCAGTAGCCTCTATATGAGGCCTCCATTGTAGTTTAGGGTCTATTGTAATCCCTAAAAAGACTGTTGAGGGAACAAGATCTAACCTTTTCCCGCCCAGACTTACATTTGCGTTAATAGGAGCTACATTTGGTAATGAAAATTTAATGCATTTGGTTTTCTTAGCATTTAAAAGAAGATTGTTGGCAGAAAACCAATTCGAGATTGAATTTAGTGTGTTATTAGGTTCTATAAGATCCCTGTCCTTTCTATTTACTTTAAATATTAATGATGTATCATCAGCGAAAAGAACTATATTTGACAGATTATTGTCTTTCATCATAAATGGAAGGTCATTAATATATACTAGAAACAAGAATGGGCCAAGAATTGATCCTTGGGGTACTCCAATTCTGACTCGCGAGCCTGTAGAGATGACATTATCAACAGCCACCCTTTGTTCCCGATTTGACAAATAGGAAGTCACAAGATCGATGGATCTACCTCGGATTCCGTAGTACTGCAGTTTCAGGGTAAGTGTGCGGTGATCCACACAGTCAAATGCCTTAGAAAGGTCACAGAACACACCCAGAGCATCCTGTTCCCCCTCCCAGGCCCCTAATATGGTTTTAATTAGAGTGGATCCAGCATCCTCTGTAGATCGTCCTCTTGTGAAGCCAAACTGTTTGTCGTGTAATATTCTATGTGTGTTAAAATGTGTAAGCATTTGATTTAAAATTAGCTTTTCAAAAATTTTGCTTAAGGCTGGTAGTATGGATATCGGTCTATAGTTAGACGCGTTATTTGAGCAACCTGCTTTGAAAATGGGTATGATTTTACTGGTTTTCATGAGATCGGGAAATATGCCGTCAATAATACAAGAGTTAAAGATCTCTGCCAGCATAGGGGCGATCTTAGTAATTATTGCCGCCACGGCTTTCGTTGACAAACCCCAAAGGTCTTCTGTTTTTTTTATTGTAATAGTTTTAAAAGTTTTTAATATGTCAGTGTGGGTTACAAATTCGAACTTGAAGTTAGGTACTCGTAAATCTACATTTTCTTTCAAAAAATGTTCTGCTGCTACTGGTGACGATGGAAGATATTTTGTAGTCTCTAAAGGAATATTAGTAAAGAAATTATCTAAGAAATTAGCGACTACAGTCCTGTCTGAAACCAGTTCGTCATTAATTTTTAAACTAATAGTGTTGTCACTAAACCCACGATTGCCAGTTTCAGTATTTATTATTTTCCACGTGGCTTTTATTTTATTATCCGATTTCTTTATTTGATCACTAATGTAAGTAGCTTTTGCCTGTATACAAACTTTTTTGAAAAGTTTAGAGTAATTCCTAACATAATTATGAAAGTCTACATTGGGTGTATACGATTTTTTATCATATAATTCGTATAAGACATTCCTACTTCGTCTTATACCCTTTGTTGCCCAGGTACTAAATCTAATTTTATTTGTTATAGTAACATTTTTTATTTTACACGCCTTTTGAAATTCATTACATATGGCGTTAAATAATGTGACATACATTTCATTGGGGTTGTCCGGATATGATTTGATTGTATTTAATTCATATTCTAAATTTTTACTAAACTCTTCTAGACATTTAATTGTTAGAGGCCTACATTTAATGATTTTTTTATTTTTGATTGCATGGCCATTCAATTTCACTAACTGACATTTATGGTCAGAACGGATTCCACTAATGAGGCACTTGTCTAGTATTTTAAAGTTTGTTACAACATTATCAATACAGGTGGCTGAAGTAGGTGTCACTCTAGTCGGCTCAGCGAACATACACTTCAAGTTAAATGATTTAAATAAGGATAAGAAGTTATGTTTATCAGTCGTATCTAGTAGAATGTCGACATTAAAATCTCCACATACTAATAATTTCTTGTTTATTTTTATTTTACGAAGAGCATCTTCCATTGTTAGTAAAAATTGGGAGGTACTTGACGATGGAGGCCTATAAACACATAAAATAACATATCCTTCCGTTTCTGCACACGCAAGCTCACATACTCGTTCAACAGAGAGATTACAGATATCTAAACGCTGTTTATACTTTAAGTGATTTCTTATTAAAATTAAAGTCCCCCCACCCACAGCTGATACTCTATTGAACGAAATGGCCACCTTAAAATTTGCTACACTAAACGACATTGTATTAGCTTTCAGCCACGTCTCTGTAAAGCATAAAATATCTACATTATAATTTTCAGCAAATAACTCAACATCTAAAATTTTGCCGGAGAAGCGGTTTATGTTCTGATGTGTCAATATTAAATAATGACTATCGCTCTCTGTTGTCGGACAACTTAGTTTAAATTATTATGCTGAGTGACCACATCATCGTTAGTACTAATACTAACTATACTGGACATAGAGGCAAACTTCGTCATACTATTTATGACTGTGTTAAAATTAAATACCAACAACATAGCAATATGTTGCCTAAGTTTCCTAGGGAGATAAACAGAATCCCCGTTCAGTTTAAGTTTACCAACAAAAGCATTGGTGTCAAAAAACATAAACTTGTCACTATGGTGACTTACTAAAAAGTGCATATGCATATTTAGCGCGTGAACGTAATTATTTTGTCTGTCTGACAAATGCTCAAGATATGGAAATGCACAAAGTATTATTTTGTTACATTGTAAATTTAACATTAAGGCAACACTATCGGTGATGTCTTTCTTTTTTACATTTAAACTACTTCCTATAAGCAATGCATGCAAATATGCATTCCTATGCATATTTGCATGCAACTTACACATCTTCCGTCGGCATCCCGCGACGTGTCGCAGAATGCATTCGGCTGTCGCTACGGCCGACTGGCTCCGAACGGCGCCGTCAGCATCCAATCGGCTGCTGTCGGGTCCGTTCGGAGCCGGTCGGCCTTTTCATAATCCATTCGATAGTACCTAATCATGGAATTTTTTAACATCATTTATTAAATCATTATAACGTGTATGGAACTCGCAGAATTCATACCTTTTTTGCCATAAATGATCAACCCAAATTTTTCGTTTCTACTTGTTTTTTTTTCTTCTTCCTCTAATGCAAGGGCTAGCAAAACGACGTCCCACTCCACCATATTTGAAATAAAATTTCACTTTACGTCTACGCGGCGCAATGTGAGCAGCACTTCTGGGCGCTTGGAGTGCGTACGGATTCCAGCGGACGCTGTCGGCTGCCGCGGCACACGTTCGGCTGCCGCGGCACGCGTACGGCTCCGTTCCGATGCGGCGCAACGCGAGCCGGTTGGTCTGAATCGTACGAGAAGCGTTCGCCACACTAAACACGGCGTGAGCAGGGCCCGCGTGAGTTGTATTCAAGGGATTACTAGGAAGCATGTCCGACACAATCCCCTCGTGCCCCGCTAATGTGGCGAACGCTTAAGGGTTAATTGCCGTAATCACCATTCACCACGCTTTGCAATCGTTTTAGTTATCACTTTATAATAATAATAATAAACATTTTATTTCGGATTTTTTTCCATAGATTGTTAGTAAACATTAAAAACTTAAACAACTATGTTAGTAAACATGTAGGCTGGACATACTATTTATAATTGGGCAATCAAATCTGCCCGCAATGACATTCAGGAGACTGTTCGAGCTGCCCCGAACCCTCTTCAGCAACGAAGCAGCACGCTTGCGCCTGATCGCTGCAAAGCCATCAGTATGCGAATCAGCGAACATACCCGACGCACTGCAGAAACGTGGCAGCCCCAGCAGCATCCTGAACGCGTACTGGACTCGAAAAGCATTGATGGCTTTCTGCGTGCAGCCTGTCCATAGACTGCACGTGTAAAATGTCTGACAATACGCTTTGAAAAGCGTCAGTTTCACTTCACACGTACAACGAGCAAATCTACGGACAAGCATGTTGCATCGAACCGCCAATGCTCTTCGTTCCCGTTCTACATCTAGATCATCCTTACTGTCTGCAGTAACGATATGGCCAAGGTACTTAAATTGTTGAACACGGTTTAAAACAATTCCAGATAACTTGAAAACAGGATAGTTTTCTGAGGACTTTGCTCCAAAAATAAGAACCTCACTCTTTTTCGCATTATATTTCAAACCGTGTTCCTCAACGTACCTCTCACATACCCCTAACAGCTTTCTTAAACCAGAGGCCGACGGGCTCAAAAGCGCCATATCATCGGCATAGCTGATATTATTGAAGGCTACCCCATCTATAAAGCATCCCACTTGCAAGCCACTAAGCTCGATGCTTTATGAAGAACTTTTTTTTTTCTAAAATCTTTGCTCCACACTCCTATTTCTCCTGTATCCAAGGTGCATTTATACACACAAAATTTTCACTTAAACAAACGCCCAGACCCGGAACAATATTTGTTCCTTACGGGAAATGAACAGCTCTCATCAAGCTGTCTCCCCCCCCTGAGCCCCCACCAGCAACGCCCTAAGCCGAGGTCTGAGTCCCACTAGGGGTCGCCCTTAGTGCTGTTGTTGCAGGTAGTCATGATGTTAGTGTAGTACAAGTAGTTAGCTTAGGTTAAGTATTTTACTTCCCCCCCATTGGCTGGAGACCCATCAGGTCTCGCCAATAACTGCCCGGTTACGTTAAAACCGTCCCATAGGACCATATCAACCAGCACAAAATAAAAAAAGATCCCACGACTACTTGTACTATTTATTCTGTGCCACGACCCTTAGCTCAGTAGCTAATCGCTCAGCCACTGCACCAAACGTGTCGTCAAATATTATCAGTAATAGTACAATCATCGTACATCGTATTCAATGCGATGAAATCAACAAAAACGCGCACGAAGGGTTTCGTACCATTATCTACAAAAACTGCAAAAAAATCATGTATGTTGTATGGGAGCTCCCTTAAATATATTTTATTCTGTTTTTTATTATTTGTTGTTATAGCTGCAACAGAAATACATCATCTGTGAAAATTTCAACTGTCAAACGATCACGGTTCATGGGATACAGCCTGGTGACAGACGGACAGGCGGACGGACAGGCGGACGGACAGGCGGACGGACAGCGGAGTCTTAGTAATAGGGTCCCGTTTTACCTTTTGGGTACGGAACCCTAAAAAGCGTTATCGCAATAAGCTTAGCTTCTTTACAAAAAAAATATAATATATATCCGATATATTACCGATTATCCGATACCCAATCAATAAAATACAAAAAAATAAGGTAAGTTCTTAAAAGCATCTGTCCCAGCGTTTCCTTATTCACACACCACAGTCTCCGTACTTGACTTTGCATAATAATGCAAACTATATTCACGACGGCACAGATTTATGGTGGAACAGGGTGTTAGGGGACGAATAAATATCTAACAATGCCTCACGCTTACTTTAAATTATTCTCTTCTAACGAAAAAGTGCAGATATGTCTTTTACAGCCGAATTTTTGGGCCATTTATCAGTTGTTTGTGACAACTGCCGGTAGAATAAAATATATATCGGTACGTAATATATTTGCCGCTGTTTCTGGCTTATGACCGATTCCTATGCTTTACTGAATGTTATTGGTTAAATAAAGATTCTTGTATCTTTTTAAATAGACCCCATCGGTTTGCATAGTAGAAACTCTCATACATTAGTAGCTTTAACACGTGAAATTAGTTTACAAGTTTATACAGTATATAAAATAAAAGAGGGCCAAGGCCAAGTCTTTTATTAAGGAGGCCCCTTAAACCCGTTAATCTACATCATTATTAGATTAAAATCAACATATAAAACATTCAGACGAATTGAGAACCTCCTCCTTTTTGAAGTCGGTTAAAAAGTACAAAAATATGCAAAAAATATTCAAAAAAATATTTAATAAAAATTTAAATCAATTCGGAACGGCCTGTCGGAAAACCAAAATAGTAGCATGGATAGGTTGTATGCTATGTTGCTGTGTTTTTTACATGTTTATTAGAAGGTTTTTCAGTAAAAATAAACTTTAAATGAGCGACGGCCATGTTGTAATGAACAGCAGTGACAAAGTTTTGCACAAAATTTACTAATAGCAATTATATCAATGCCAGCGCTATTTATAGAACACCCTTTTGAAGATCTAAGAAGGTTATATTACAAATTGACTTACTTAATTTACTTCACAGTAAAGCATTGGGTACTTATTATAAAGCAGCGCAAATTTCAACGTAAACGAACGAATTTGAACACTATATTAACGATCTATAGAATTTATTTTTCGTAGTAGTAAAGTATTACAACATATCGACGCTTGAAAGGCAAAAATTACCAAGCGACATGTTGACAACTTTACACTAGAGCATTTTAAAGTTTTATTTAAGTTCGTAATCGTTAAATGCCAGTTTATTAAGCCTTTAAACTGCATTTATAATTCGTTTCAATCAAGTAGTTATGACAAATAGGCGGTTCTTTACATTTTTTTCCAAAAAAAAAACACCTTAAAAATGCTCTTGGGTAAAGTTGCCAACATGTCGCTTGGTAAATATTGTCTCTCAGTGTCGATTTATAGATACATACATACAAAAACTCACGCTTAGGTAGTACCTATGAGGCTTGCATAGTCACAAAAGTGAACTAGTGCCTCGAAAAAAAAAAAGATAAAAAAAAAAAAAAAAAAAAAATACTCACGCCTTTTTCCCATGCCTACGCTCAACGAGAAACAATTGAATGCCACATGCTACGATCCTTACATACTCCATTCGCTTGGTCCACGTTCATACAGCTTGTCATACACGCACTACGATTGAGAGTACTTGTACGCACTTGTCCTATTTGAAGAAAATCACCAATCGTATTGATGTATGTCCTTCTAAGGGCGACCGCTACCGCGTAGTCCACTGATATCCGCGTTATAAATTCCTATTATTAATCGCCGTTCACTTATTCTCTCAACCTAACCAAACCACCTAAGCTTACTCCTTTAAATTTTCGTCACTACATCATAATCATCAAGTTACCTATAATACAGGATGTTAACGAATTCGTGTAATTCCTTAAAACCACACGATTACTACTGATGTAGGCAGGTCCCGCACAGGATAGAGATTGATTAAAAAAATAATTTTTTTTCATGCGACTTTGTTACCGATTTTATCTAAACCACCTAGGATAAAAAGATTCAGTAAAAAAATAAAGAATTGATTTTTTTGTAAAAAAAATGTTTTATTTGTGTGAACATTTCAATGTCACGCATAAATTAATAAAAGCACGGTGACATGGCTGGCAGGCACGACTAACGCGATATCGCTCTTTGCAGTCAGATAACTCAAGGCTCTAAAATGACTCGGAAATAGAAAATCAAGTTTTTTTTTGTTGATTTTCAAAAATTCCCATTTAGGGTTAATCTGTGTCACCAATAGATCACGTGGTTTGAAGGAATTACACGAATTCGTTAACATCCTGTATACAGTAGTAGTAGAGTTCCTTAACCCTAACCACATTTTGAGGTTTACTCAACTTATAAACTTGTTATACTCAAAACCAATACGTGCGAAGAACATACAAACAATGTTTTACACAAACGGAATACCCTCGAGTAACCAATACATGCATTTCACTGAAACCACGTTTAGTACGAACAACGTGGTTTTATTCCAAATTGTTTATAGCCACCCCTCGTTGAATGTCAGCCTAATGTTACTAGGGCAGGTCGAAGGCCAAGAACGTGGAACTTAACTAACTTTAAACCAACACATGAAATCCAACTATTACTAACCCCCGGGGCTTAACTTCCTAGTACTCAATTATACATTAATCAGATAAACATGAACAACACGACACGACTTATCTACTAAAAGAATCTAATTGCCTACTTTGTTTTCAATAGCAGTAGAATTATGTTTATTGCGCTGTTTGTTTCACCAGAAATCACAAAGAGGAAATTCATAAAGCATAGCACTGCGGTTTCACTAATAAATGAGCTTTTATATAAAAATACAAACAAAATGCTGAAGTCGGGACACGAGCAAATTGAGGGCGAAGCAATTTGTATCTCTTGTCATACTTTTTAATTTCATCCCGAGGAAAACAAATTAGTTTCGCCCGAACACTTTGCATATTTACAAATCTTGAACGATGAGAGCGGGTTCTACTTCCTTTGTTGTATTTTTAATAATTTTTAAAGCTTTATTAAAAATAAGACAATGAACGAAATCGGCTCAAGACCTCGCAAAAAACCTAAGATATATTTTTTCATATTTCATTTTTTATTCCGTTTTAATTTCAGCCACTTATCCTTTGTACATTACTCAAAAATGGAGTTACCAGTCATGCTCTTTTATTATATTTTTTTCTTAGTAAATTTATAACGAACGCTTAAAATTGAGTTTACGGAGAACATTAAATTCTTGAGTTTGAAAAAATATCAAAGAAATAAAGAGACATAACATACACAGCTCTGATATAGATAGCGAATGAATCTTGCAATGTCCTTGAAATCCAAAGCGAAAACGCGGGCGGACTCGTTCCCGATAGCGCACACATAAATTGTCTGTGACAGGAAAGCTTTAGGCTCATTTAGCTCGCCGAGGATAAATGGCAATAAGTGGAATAAACTTTCATCTAGAAATAGAAATATGTACTGCGAAGTCAGATAAGATAAATTGAACGGGACATTTTAATATCTCGAGACGCAGATTGGAAATAGAATTGCATTATGTGCATTTATTTATTTATCCATCACTTAAGCCCGTATACTTATTGAGCTCTAAATAGATCTACTAAGCTACTTAGACTTTTAAGATTCCATTATATATCTTTTAGTTTCTAATTCGATTTATAAACAGATTTTATGTTATCGAATGTATTTTTTTATGTTTCCCCACCCTCATATTTCTCCTGTATCGTGGTTGCAAATCTTCACATGCTCAAACACCCAAACATCAAGACCCAGAACACGGTTACGGTATAAATGATTAGGTGCACATTAATATTGTGCACCTAATCATTTTATAATAGTATTATTATTTTATAATATCGTTTAAGTATTAGTAATTAAGCACTGTTGTTATAGCGAATGTGCCTACAAATCCATTTCCACTTTTATGGTATAAATCAAACTTGGAATTGTATTTAGACTGAATTACAAAAAAAGAAAAAAAGCCCAGAAGTCAATCGCACAGCCAAGGCGTCAAATGTGTCGTCAAAAGTAAAAAATGAGATGTCGTTTAGGTACACCTTGACAGCTCCTGTAAGGATTCTGCTCTGAACCGCCATGTTGAGATTATTTTATGAATATGGGTCCCACGCCTTGACGTAGAATTACGTCTTCTACGTCAAACGCAAAACCACTACGAGTAAGGCTGGACATCCACCAGAGCTGTGCGAAGAAAATGTGCGGTGCGAAAATGTGTAGCGAGGATGTGAAACGGTATGACCCTTTCCACCAGAGCTGTGCGAGGAATGTGTAATGTGTTAATGTGTACAAATTATCATTTACCTCTTCCAAACACCATCTATTGACTGACTGGTAGGCGCATATTTTCAAATCCTCGCACACATTCCTAGCAACACATTCCTCGTAACACATTTCTCGCAACACATTCCTCGCAACGCATCCCTCGCTTGTTTTGTATGAACAAAAACCTCGGTCCGCTAAGCCCATATCCACCAGAGCTGCGCAGAGCGAAGCTAGGTAAATGAAGTGATTCCATTGGTGCTTACAAAACACATTCCTCGCTACGCAGCTTAGCACAGCTCTGGTGGATGCCTCAGCCTAATAGATCAGCCTTAAATGATGTACGCACAAAAATAAAAAAAATCTTTTCAAACGAATGAAAACCGCCAACAAATTCGCACGAACAAATCACTCAAACACGGTCAGACAAAACGGTCAGTAAATTAAGAGAAGGAAGTGGCCCACATGCTGTCCCGTTTAACTGCTTAGCACATTACATAGGTGTGTCAAGACATACGTGTGCTAAACTGACGTCAGTTTCCTGTCAACACGCCGCCCTGTCGTACTTACACATCCGACATCAACAAAAACAATGTGAACTGAAGACCAGTGAGTGTGATGCCACGTTTACACGTCTCCTGCCTTAAGGAAAGTTCGTGGTTACTTGAATTTTGTTACTTAAAACGTGTTTAATTACTTTAATGAGTGGGTATTTCACTAACATATCAATAACTATTCATTAAGCTAGATGGTAGAAGCCCCTAACAACGCTGGACTTCACTTGTGTACTCATTACAAATATGCAAAAGGTATGACGTGAGAGTAGAACATGTGATAGTATTTCATGAGAATTTAATAAGAATTACTTTTAATTTATCCTGCAATGTGATAAAGGAGATAATTATTGTCATCGTTTTTTTGTAAAAGTGAGGGTAAGAGAGGCGTGAATGTTATGATCGAATGGGTACTAGTTTTCCATTATTGTTTTTAGAATATTTATTCTTTTTATTTTTAGCACATACTTGACAATTGTACCTACTTGATTCTGGTTTATAACTGCGTTCGCTATACGTACAAAGACGTTAGACTATCAGCATTTTCAAAAAATGGTGTAATGGGAGATTTCCTTGATGTCGTGCTCAGACAACATAATAATGTTATGATTTGTATGGCATAAGCCGATCATTAAGAAAATTCTCTTAATACTCAAGAAACACACGATACATCTATCAGTACAAAGCACAGCAACACATTGAAGTATCAAATTGTTATATGTTTTCAGTTCTGCAAAGTTTAAGCCTTAAACGGTTTAGTTATGTCCTTTAGTTTGAATTCAGTAATTGAACCATCCAACCCACGTCCTATCATGAATAGGATTTCACTGGCTGTCATGTCATGTGACGTTTTGTGCGTGCCGTTTAGACGATTTTTGCAGCATCATCATCATTAAAACAAAAACTGTACGCGCACTCTTCTAAACACTACACACATGTAAACGAGCCTTCTCGTAGGTTTAGTGAGGCAGAAATAAAGCCACTGCGTCTAATGGAGCGTTTCGATGCGGTTTTGCAAAGCAAACGTTTGTGGTTACTTCTGACTAGTTTTGACACTTAGACGGGAATCCTCTTTGCACGTTGCCAAGGAATCTTACTGCGAAATACACATACTGCCCCATTGCTTGAATAGTTTTTGGACTGTACGGGTTGGTTCTCTATTGCTTCTAGGTAAAAATATCGAATAAAAGTTTTTGTTTTTGTACATAATATATATCATAATGTTAGAGACATCAATCGGCCCATTAGTCTACAATAATTTAAAGATAATTTGACCAAATCTAAGAATACACTAACAACAATGAGAAAATATTTTTACAACCAAAATATTCCTTAATTATATAGAAAAAAATCTTTTAACTATTTCTTTAATTGTATATGAAACAATCTTAAGGAGAATTCTCTTTAGAATCTGAGGTATTATATTATAAACTTTAACGCACATAAACATACTATTTCTTTGGTAAAAGGCAGTTATACATTTTATCTGGCATAACTGTCCTTGTAGGATCCCTTCCAAAGTCACATTATTTAATCTATAATAAATATTACCGGTTCAAAAAAACACTATCAATTCTAAATATTTTCTAAGAGACTTTTTCATGAATCAAATAATGTTCAAGACTTTTTTTAGCTAGATTTCTGTTCAAAACTCTAAAAGAAAAACAACACAAAAATAAGAATATTATTTACTGAGGAAGCAAAAAACACTAATAGATATTGAGAGCACTCAGGCAGAGGGTAAATTCAAAAAATTAACAGTGCATTAGACTTTGAATGGCGGGTCATTCATCTCACCGTAATGGCAGAATGACGTCTTTCTAATGGACCGGGACAAAGAGGGACTCTTGTTAGTAATTATTAATGCATTAATGCCAGCCCCTGGGAAAGTGCAGGGAATCCCTACGATAATTTGAAATATATTGTTGTTATTAACAGTTTTAATTAAGTATACGTTATGAATAACATAAATATACAGAGTTCGTCGTCCTCCAAACAATTTTGTGATTAGTTAATTCTTTTAAATTAGTATTCGTTCCAACTACTATACGCATCTTGTGGTCAAATGTGTAGTACCAGAAGAATGTAACCGATACTGTTTTATAAGTCGTTAAGTCGTTTAGACTCCAAAAAGGAGGAGGTTATCAATTCAATATTTATATTTTTTTGTATTTTATAGATATCGTGTTGATACTGTGTGTATGTAGATATCACAGAATATTGCTTTTACTGAATTCATGTCTAGCTTTGTCTTATCAGTGGCATAGAGACCTGGTGATCTTTAACACAGGTATTGCAATACTTATTTCAGGCACTAGTCTCTCACAAATTTTGTTAATGTATCATAGTTAGTATTAAGCATTATATCCTGTTTGTAAGTTTGTGAAGAGAAAATAATTATATTATTTATTTCTGACTAATCAGAAGAACAAAAAATGTTGTTATCGTATTTCCGAAGAAGTTTTAAATCTTATAATCGTTGCCTGAGTGGGTGTTCCCCGACAGCTACAATCTGGATGTATTCAAGTCACGAGTGAATCGGTTTCTTCTGGGCAAGCGTGCTCCATCGTAGACCGCATCATGGCTTAACATCAGGCGAGATGGCGGTCAAAGGCAGGACCACTATAAAATTTAAAAAAAAAGAATTTCCACTTCCTGAATTCCAAAAAAGCTATCCCATGCACATTTACGAGTTTAATTTTTTTCATTTGATGTTGTCTTCACCGTTAACGCAAATGATAATTAAATTCTGATTCGCACATGAATTTAAAAATTCTTATTCATCGTTATCGTCGAAAGATGTCCACTGTTGGACATAAGCCTCCCCCTCATGCATCGCCATGTCAGAGTTGCGGGCCGGGAACTTAGTTCTTTCATTCCAAATTGTTACTGCTTTATTACTATTAAAACATAAGTCATAATCATATAATGCATTGTAGTACAACAGTTTGCACTTTCTAAGTGCCAATAAAAACATTCTTATTCCATCTCACTGAACGCGACATTCTTAAAGCGTTACTTTTTAGAATATAAAGAAGCCAGCAAGCATCTTGTTATGCAACAGCAGTAATTGCATTTCCCGTCCCGTAATACCAGAAAATAATTCTAGATTCTTCCAGCGAATGAGCGGTAAAATGATGGTGACTATTGTGTTTCAAAAGGGAATTTTCAAGACTATCGTATTCTACAATGTTCTATTTCTTTAAAAAAGAGGAAGCGTTTTACTAGATTAAGAGGTACGAGTATACTGTTCAGGATATTGTATTGTGTTTTATATTTCACTAGCTTTTTCTGTGTCTTCAGAAATCTGATAACATGACGATACGATCCTGTTTCACAGTCCTCTGTTACAGTGTCTACTTTTATAGCAAAGTATCTTTTGTTTTACAAACGGACTTAAAGAAAAAAAAGCAGAAAACATTCTTAAAACAATAACTAAACATAAAATAAAAGCTATACAGAGCCAAAAATGAACTCCATCTCAGCACAAGCTGCAACAGTAAAATGTTGCAGCCATGATATTCTGGAGAGTCCTGTTGATTTAAAAGTGAGATACGGATACATAAACTTAACGAAGAGGCATGTAGATGTTGTCTTATACAGACCTTGTAGAAGTACATGTAGAAGCTACACTAGGCTTGCATAAGTGCTACACTTGTGCTGCGCTAGTGCTACGTTAATGCTACGAATGTGCTACGCATGTGCTACGCTTCTGTTGTACTTGTGCTACGCTCGTGTTATGCTTGTGCTACGCTTGTGCTATGCTTGTACTACGATAGCGCAACAAAAATACTACGAAGATTCTACGCTAGTACTACACGTAATATTATATTCAGTTGAGACCGCCACCAGTGCTAATGTAAAATTATTGTTAAGTTTTTGTTAGAGCTTAGTCGCACCTGTTGGTAAGTACAGACAGGGTCTAATATGGAGCAAACGAATCCAAGAAGAGGATGTAGATGGATTTTCCTAAACCCCTTTTGCTCTCAAATGCACACGACGAAACACAATAAACTGCTTGGCGCCGGACTATAATGTGATGTGGGTAGCTAGCCACACGGACCGTTTAGATCCTACCACCAAACATGCTGGGTTTTGCTGAATCTTGCAACACGCGTCTATTACTAATGCACGGTGGCTTTTAGCTATAGGCATTGTCCTACCACCAACGATGAGCGAAAAACGAGTAGACCTAGAAACTAGAAACGAGTTGGCGAGCAGCGAGAAGCAGTGTGTAGTTCCGATAGTTTTGTCGCTGGTCTATAAGCGAGTGTACAAGTGCGACGGGCGATTACTCGCACCACTCGCTCGGGGCGTTGAACAATAAAATAATGCTATACTCATATAAGTGATACTATTTTTTTCGTTGGTTGTTCTTTCGGCGTGAGTTCTGACCGCCAAGCGAGCATCGCTGAGCAAGTATCGCTGAGCGAGTATTACCTTTGATAGCTGTTGTCGCTCAGACAAACTAATGAAGAGTCCTCGCCGGCAGTCTAAACAGTCAGCGATCAAATATTAATATATGCATCTCTTTTATCTACACGGAATTTATATCTATTGTACATTTCTTGAGCAAGAAACTAGCCGATAGTTAGTCGCTTCCTCGCCGGCGGTGGAACAACTGCCATAGGTACGCACTTTTAGTTAAATAATTTAATAATATGCATATCCATCAATTGTTAATACTCATCATTCAGTTGATCCTTTTCCGTAATAATACGTAGCTTTTATTGTGCAACCATTCTGGTAACATCACAATGTATGTACATACAAAACAATAGTTACTCATAATTATATTCCCAGCTCTTAGTTACATTGCATATTTATAGAAATGGTAGCGATGAATCTCTCTTGCATATATACAAAACCAAAGCGCGTGAAATTCAATTACAAATAATGTTTACTTTAAATCCAGCTTTACACAGAACATGTAACATATTTGTATGACTATTTTCCAACAAAAAAGGGTTCGGAGAATAATTCAGAAATCGCAAAATCTCAAAATTTAAATTTTATTCATATTTGGGATATGTAGAGCAAATCGGTTGGTGCATATTTTTATTCCTTTTAGCTGCATCAGCGTTAGCGCCGAGCTACGTGAGCGAAATACAGATCGTTCGATGATTAGTGTTTTGCTCAGTAACTACGTTAAGGAAGGGAACACACGAATCTTAGCAAATTCGATAAAAGTTGTAGATATAATTTGTGTAAACTATACGTTAGCGCAACGTATGAAGTTTCCTTCTACAGAGATGCCGTAAGGAATATAACATTATCTTACGCCGAACTTGCGTAATTTAGTTCGCAACTCAACTGAAACAATATTTTAAAGAATTCGTTTTACATTTATAATGTTTCGCCTTTGTATAGCAGAACTTTATTTAAAAAGAGTTTAGGAAGTTCTTTTTTTTTTTTTTTTTTTTTTTTTCTATTTGACTGCTGTAGGTCGTCCTAGGGGACGGTTTCTACGTAACCGGGCAGTTATTGGCGTGACCTAAAGGGTCTCCAGCCAATGGGGGGGGAAGTAAAATACTTAACCTAAGCTAACTACTTGTACTACACTAACATCATGACTACCTGCAACAACAGCACTAAGGGCGACCCCTAGTGGGACTCGGACCTCGGCTTAGGGCGTTGCTGGCGTGGACATAGGGGGGGGAGACAGCTTGATGAGGGCTGAATTATCGGTGTGACTGCGGAGTCTGAAGAGACGACCGGCTCTACGACGGGAGAGCTCGGTGGATCGTGACCGGCGGCGGTGGGACGTCGCGACGGGCCTCGTCGGCGAGGACGATATGCCGGACGGCGGCGGACGTTGTGTATTGTGCTGGTCGATTTACTCGCCTCCTGGAGGAGGGTTATTTCGTCATCGGGTTCTAAAAGTGTGTGCCTGGGACGGCGAACTTTACTTATGAGAGAGGGACTGTAGTCGGCCGCTGCGGCAACTAGGGGGTTCGGATGGAGGGGGGCAGTGTCGAAGTAACGCTTGGAAATGCGTTTGAGGTATTGCCTGATGGTTGGCATTTTTAGATCGAGATGGAGTTGGACGTTACGCATGAACCACGGGGCAGCCGCGGCTCTGCGCAACACTCGATTCTGGAGGGTTTGAAAGGATTTGAAACGACAAGGCTTAACGTGTGCGAACACGACGCTAGCGTAAGTCAAGATGGGGCGGATGCACGTCACGTAGATTCTCAGCTTATTTCTAAGTGACAATTTACTGCGTGCTCTAAGGATGGGGTGGAGGCGACCGACAGCGAAAGCGGCGCGAGCGCGCACCGCTTTGATGTGGTCTCGGAAACTCAGATGGTGGTCTAGGATAACCCCCAGGTATTTGGCTTTCATCTCCCAAGGGATCTGTTTGCCGAACATTAGGACGGGACGGATGTGGGTGTGGGAATCACCGTGTCTCTCGAAAAGAACGGCTGCGCTCTTTTCGGGATTCACCTCTATTCTCCATTTCCGGAACCAGACCCCAAGGGCGTCGGCTGCGGTTTGAAGGGTTCGAGAGATGCTATCGAGACTCCTACCGGAATAGTAGATAGCCGTGTCGTCGGCGAAGAGAGCCAACTTGGCCAAGCCACGTTTGGGAATGTCGCTGGTGTACAGCGTGAACAGAAGGGGCGATAGCACGGAGCCCTGAGGGACTCCGGCGCGGATGGGGTGAGGGGACGAGAGGGTGCCTTCTAGGCGATAGCGGAAGGAGCGATCCGACAGAAAGTCTCGAATGATGAGCACGAGACGGTCCGGCACGTTGAATTGGTACAGTTTGTATAGTAAACCGTTGTGCCAGACCTTGTCGAAGGCTTTCGCTACGTCGAAGAAGAGCATGCCCGTTTTGTACGAGCGCATAAAACGGGAGCTAATGTGTTCGACTATGCGGTGCAATTGTCGAATGCAACAGTGCTGGGTTCGAAAACCGAACTGTTCGTCGGGGATGAGTTTACGGGAGTCAGCGAAATCCTTTAAACGGATATAAATGAGACGCTCATAGATTTTCCCAAATACATTGAGAAGACTGATGGGGCGGTAACTAGTGGGCTCACTCTTGGGTTTGCCGGGTTTGGGGATACCGATAACGGTGGCTTGTTTCCAAGCTTGCGGAAAGATGTTATTACTCAGAGCGCCATTGAAGATGGCGGTCATGAGGACTATGAGCGGGGCGGAAAAGTGTTTGATCACCTTATTGGTGATACCGTCTGAGCCGGGGGCTTTCCTAGGTTTGAGTTTCCTCACTATCGTGTGGACCTCGTCTACGGTGATGGGGGGTAAGGGGTCGTCGGGGTCTTCATCGGGTGGGAGGGTGGCCCTACGTTTGACCTCGCGATCCACCTTGGAAAGATGGACCGGGTCTGCGGGTTGGGTGCTGGGAGTACATTGGGCTTCTAGACTGTCGGCTAGACATTCGGACTTTTCGTCGTCTTCAAAGGCCGGCCTTTGGTTCGGACGATTGAGAGGGGGAGTTGAAGCTACACAATCGGATTTCAGATTACGTTGCAATTGCCAGAAGGCCAGATGGGATGGCTCTAAGTCGCTCAACATCTTGTCCCAGCGGGCTTCCCGAACCTCCCGTACACGTTTCTTTACAGCACGCTGTAGAGAACGCATATGGACGCGGTTAGCTTCGCAGGGAAAGGAGTCATAGGCACGGATGGACGCGTTCTTCTCCGTCAGCAGTTCGCGCACATCGTCCGGCAGCTTCCAGCGGTGTTCGTCCACCGCTGGAACCTGCCGTGAACACTCGTTCACCACGGACTGTACGTGACTGGTGAGGGAGTCGATCGCGCCCAACGTGTCGGCGATCGTAACGATATCGTCGGGGATGGAATCTAAGTGAACGGACGAGGAAGACTTGAGGCGGTCCTCTAGTTTTCCCCAGTCCGTGACAGTTTTGGTCGGGGCGGGTTGACCAGGATCCGGGGGACCACCCCGGGGACCTAGGTGAAGGACTACGGGGCGGTGATCGGAGTCTAGCTCTTCATGCGTCTCTATAGAGCGTAGACCGAGGTTTACGTTCTTTAGAAGCGCTATGTCGAGGACATCGGGCTGATGGTCAGGGTTATGGGGGTAGTGAGTGGGACACATCGGGGCGAGTTTAGGAAGTTCATTTCCATGTTAGTATTTAACATTTTTTTGACGTATTCTACTAAAAGCACAATTATTTTTCTGATTTAATCTATATTTATAAAAGAAGGAAACTGTCAGACTGGCTGACTGATCTGATCTATCAACGCACAGTCTAAACCGCTGGGGTAAGAAACTTGAAATTTTGACAGTAGGTACTTCTAATACCGTAATCCACTCAGGAAGGGTTTTTGGAAATTCCACCCCTAAAAGAGTGCAATGGGTTGTTAACGTTTGTATAAAAATCTTTATTCCATTGGGTTAATAACTTGAATTTTGGCACAAACACCCTTCAAAGTAAATAATAAAACACGGACTTTTTAACCGACTTCAAAAAGGAGGAGGTTCTCAATTCGTCTGAATGTTGTTGTTTTTTTTTTTTGTATGTTTGTTACGCGATATCTCCTCCAATTATGAATGGATTTTGATGATTCTTTTTCTGTTTGGTAGATCATACTTCAGAGGTGGTCCCATATAAATTTTATCGAAATAGATTCAGCGCTTTTTGAAATAATCAACAAAAACAAAAAAAAATATATACTTAGATGACGTTTTCGTTTGTGGTTCCCATATGCAAAAGTTTTGATAAGGACTTTCAATCTCTGTTTTAACTGTGATCACAGAAACATTAGCCAAGAACAAAGAAGTTTGTATGTGTTTGTAAGGAGCCGTCATGATAATTATACATTAATTCTTAAAGAAAACTACTTAATTGTAGGAAAGATTACGCAATCGTGTCATTTAAATTTGTAGTCTTAAACCGTGTAATTTATGGCACTAAAACGTATATAATAAATAACTTTAAATAAAACTAAAAACCGACTTCAAAACAAAAAAAACTAAAAAGACTAAAATAATTACCAAAATATAAAATTAACAGTTTCAGAAGTCGGTGCAATTCTACACTGAAACAAATAAAAGCCACCGACTTCTGAAACTGTTAATTTTATATTTTGGTAATTATTTTAGTTTTTTTTGTTTTGAAGTCCGTTTTTAGTTTTATTTAAAGTTATTTATTGGATTTTAAAACTACACTTAAAAAACCGGCCAAGTGCGTGTCGGGCCACGCGCAGTAGTAGGGTTCCGTAGTTGAACAATAATGCGGACTAAGAAGAGGTCTTAGTAATTTTTCAATGGAATTTGTAAAAAAAAATTACTTTTCCGTTTGGTCGACTATTACTCGTAAACTTGTAAAGCCTACTTAGCTGTGATAGTTTCCCTTTTAACTTCGTTGTATATACTACTACCGTGAACTTTTTCACATATCCAAAACAAACCGTTTAGCTGGCAGGGGGGGGGGGGGGGCACTTGACCCTAACAAAATTTAGCAATTTAAAGCTTAATATTTCGGAAACGGATTCCTTCCCATGGACAAACCCACAATATTTTTAAAAGACCTATCCAACAACACCAGACACAATGGGGTAGACGAGAACAAAAAAAACGTCCCCAATTTAGATGGACAGGAGGCACCCTAAAAAAAATATTTTTCATGATTTTATTTTACCACTTTGTCGGCGTGATTTATATGTATATTCGTGCCAAATTATAGCTTTCTAGTACTAAGAGTCTCTGAGCTAAGCTACGGACGGACGGACGGACATGGCGAAACTATAAGGGTTCCTTGTTGACTACGGAACCTAAAAAGGGGCTCATAGAGGGTTTAAAATTTCACGCAAGCGAAACTGTGGGCAAAATCTAGTAGTATCGTAACAAGCTACTACTAGGTAAAAAAAAAAAAAAAAATTAACAACGGCATTCTGAACGCAATAGCTGTACGCCCTGACTGTCCCTTTCAGGATCAGTGGGTAAAGTCTTGTGTAGGTATGGCGAGTCATGGCAAATACTAATCCTAACTTAATATTATAAATGCGATAGTAAGTTTGTTTGTTACCTTTTCACGCCTAAACCACTGAACCGATCATCCTGAAATTTTGCATATACGTTGTCAGATGTACAGAAACGGACAAAGGGTACCTATCATCCCGAAAAAAGAAAGTACTGTTCCTGAGGAAAACAACAGTAATGATAATAGTTGGCCCCACGTGTCTTTCGAATCATGATTGAATTATATTGTAACTAGCTGTACCCGCATGCGTTGCAATGCACTTTTTCCTACTTACTACCTACCTACTACCTACCTACTACCTACCTACTACCTACCTACTACCTACCTACTACCTACCTACTACCTACCTACTACCTACCTACTACCTACCTACTACCTACCTACTACCTACCTACTACCTACCTACTACCTACCTACTACCTACCTACTACCTACCTACTACCTACCTACTACCTACCTACTACCTACCTACTACCTACCTACTACCTACCTACTACCTACCTACTACCTACCTACTACCTACCTACTACCTACCTACTACCTACCTACTACCTACCTACTACCTACCTACTACCTACCTACTACCTACCTACTACCTACCTACTACCTACCTACTACCTACCTACTACCTACCTACTACCTACCTACTACCTACCTACTACCTACCTACTACCTACCTACTACCTACCTACTACCTACCTACTACCTACCTACTACCTACCTACTACCTACCTACTACCTACCTACTACCTACCTACTACCTACCTACTACCTACCTACTACCTACCTACTACCTACCTACTACCTACCTACTACCTACCTACTACCTACCTACTACCTACCTACTACCTACCTACTACCTACCTACTACCTACCTACTACCTACCTACTACCTACCTACTACCTACCTACTACCTACCTACTACCTACCTACTACCTACCTACTACCTACCTACTACCTACCTACTACCTACCTACTACCTACCTACTACCTACCTACTACCTACCTACTACCTACCTACTACCTACCTACTACCTACCTACTACCTACCTACTACCTACCTACTACCTACCTACTACCTACCTACATGATGTCGAACGGGATAAAAAGTATCCTATGTCCTTCTCCTGGCTCTAAACTACCTCCCTGCCAATTTTCAGCTAAATCGGTTCAGCCGTTCTTGAGTTATAAGTGAAGTAACTAACACGACTTTCTTTTATATATATAGATTGTATACTAGGTTAAGGTTTCTATGGGTCTATGCCACCCAAAATAAAGTTTATATTATTATTAAGTATACAAAACGCATCCCTACGCGTTCATTACATTAACCTAAATCTTTAACAACAATGGTATAACGATCGGATTTTTGTCGTTAAAACTCCAATGGTTGCAAACGTTTTCATTCTAACGATATCTCTCATTAACCGCGTCTTTCGTTTCGCCAATTATTTTCCGACAAATCACGTTCAAAGTTACCCCACAATCGATCATCATTACCCTGGCTTACCATAAACATATTTATTCACTGTGTATTTTTTGGGATGATTTATAAGATTCGACTTTGACAGTAGCTGCCAAATTACGTATTGAAATTGGCATCTCCATCAGCATCACTAAATATTATATAAAACACAGTCGTGTCTGTCTAGCTAGACAAGGGTTAGGCAAACTTTTTAACCCTAGAAAGATAGTCTGCTTTCTCAATATTGCGATTTACGCGTTGTGCGTTTCAGACATCTCACTCGTTGCACGAACGAAGCTTCTGCAAGATGTAAGTATCTGAGTAATTTTAGCGTTCCAAGTTAACTGACTGCGTGGAGCGATATCGCGCTAGTTGTGCCGGTCAGCTGTGTCGCCATGCCTTCATTAATTTATGCATGGCATCGAAATTTTCAATATAATACATATTTTTTTGGAAAAAAAAACTTTTTTATTTATTTTTTATCAATTTAAATCCCGTGCGTGGTTAATCTATACCATTAATAGATCATTTGGTTTCAAGGAATTACACGAATTCGTTAACAACCTATATATATATGTATATTTGGTGTGTGAGCCGAAATTCGCAGAATGCCGAATGAAAATAGCATACAATGGGGCTGATGTGGCTGTGCGTTGAAATCCTGCTCTTTTATTTCCCCTTTTCCTAGTACAAATATATATTTTAACATTCAAAGTAGGTGTTAATAGAATTAATGCAAGTGCATTCATTATAAATTACTAGTGGTAGTAAAACAGTTGAGGTAGGTACTTAAAGAGCAAAATGGCCGTTTGATGTCGGCTAGACCTTTCAACAATATAACGTAAATTATGAGATAAATAGAATTGTATCAAAATTATGAGACATTAACCATTTTATGTGGGATTTAAAAACTTAGAACATCGAACCAGTTTTTATTGATATGAGCCTTAGGGAGCGTTCAGAAGACATGCGCCCGCTACGCGACACGCGTCTAACTCGCTTTGAAATTTGTTGTATATAATTTGAGTCTTATAACACATCAATAAATCTCAAATTGCATTTACCATCCCAGTCGGGAGGGTGGAGGAGGCGCGGACGCTGCGCGATTGCGACGCGTGTACTACGCAATAGCTATTCGGGCGCTGAACGTGCAAGTGTACTTTACATCGATAAAAAAATTACGTTAAGACAAGGGACTAACTATTAAATTCCAAATTTTCTGAGGAGGGAGCGATTCGTAAGCGACGTGCGCCGAAAAAAATCGCACATGTGTGAACGCAGCCTTAAACCAAATCGGAAAATAGATGAAAATACTTACTTTAATTTTGCATTAATGCAATGTTAACGAATCGTTTTCCGTACTCAAGGAATCTTTATACAAGGCTAAACTGGAACGAAACAGAGGACAAAAAAAAATTGCGTCTAATCGGCCCGTTAAGATGTTTATAAAAATACAAGTGTACGTATCATATTTATCAATACAAAGTGTATATTATATACTACATACTGGTAATGTTATCTAACTAATACTTTGAGTACGATGTCTTAACGAAACTAATCCAGATTATCGGACTAAGTGGCCACTAAGTCGTACACGCCGCAGAAAACACTTATAGCACATTATTGCGGCTTACTGCAGTACTGTTTCTTTATTGAAAATACACAGTTACATAAGTACTAACAGCTAAGAAGATTACTTGTTTATTCGATTCGTAAAATAAAGGACAGCTTCGATCATAATTTATTTATTCTCCCTTTCACTTATTCCAGCTTACCTCTTATATCTATCTCACTCACACACAATCTATCACATTTATACAATTTCTCTTTCATAGAGTGGCTACGCCCTGTATCTGATCCGGATCCGTTAAATACGGATATAAAAATCTCGGACCGAATTCGGATATTGCTTTTCGCACTGCATTCGTTCCGAATTCGTGAAAATAGGGATCTAGAGTCTAAAACACTCGGACCGAATTCGGATATTGCTTACGCCCTAATCCGATCTCTGATCCAAATCCAAGCAATTCAGCAGCCATCTTTGGCATAATTATGTCCGATTTGAATCTGAGGTAATGCGAAAGCGTTCATACAAGCAGTACTACGGCTACTTCGGTCCATCAATATTTCTTCCGAATTGGAGACTCACGGATGCCGGAGAGAAATCGGATGACGGTAGTCGGATCTAGTGCGCAAACTACCATACAAATAGTTCTACGACTACTTCGGAACGTATTTCACGGATTCGGATCAGATGCAGTGCGCAACCGCTCTGTGTGCGTCGCACGGGCGGATTTCGGAGCGGCTTTACCTTCGATACCTGTCCTTAGTGTACGCGGGAAAGTTGACGCGTACACGCGTGTTTAGTGTTGCGTTTTTTACTTTGGTTTTAATAATGTCGATATCAAAATTGAAACGTTTCAAACATTTGTTTAATGCGCCGTTCATTGCGCCTGCGCGGTGCGCCGTCACTCAGGACACACACTTAGGGTGCATTTAATTTTTCTATCACTTTCTTATGTCAACTGTCATACCTTGCAGATTTATAAGCACAAAAATTGCGGTGTTAACTGGTTCAGGGGTTAAAGCAACAATCCGGTACGGCACCACTCGTCGCCACACACCGCAACGCAACCCAAAAACATGCGCTTTACGACGCTCGCGAACATGCAATCATTGCTACTCCCTTTGCCACCGGTTCGTTGCGGTTCCACACCACACTGTTCTGTTTTATTCTGAGGACCATCAGATGGCGGAATATCCATCTAAATTGCCGTTCTAAAGGTAAAGGTGAGAGAGGTCTACGGTCACCAATCGACAACTTTCTGGAGAAGGCTAATACACCCGCTAGCAATAAATCCGGGTCACCAACATAAACCTTCATCATCATCTGCCTAGCCTTTTCCCAACTATGTTGGGGTCGGCTTCCAGTCGAACCAGATGCAGCTGAATATCAGTATTTTACATGGAGCGACTGCCTATCAGACCTCCACAACCCAGTAACTGGGTAATACGGTACTCTTGGTAAGACTGGTTGTCAGACTTTCTGGCTTCTGACCAACAGTAACGACTGTCAAAGATCTACAAATGACAGCCGGGACCAACGGCTTTACGTGCTTTCCGAGGCACGGAGCAAACTCGCTATGGTAAATGGTCACCCATCCACAGACCAACCTCGGCAAGCGTGGCTTAACCCGGAAGATCGGTATATGCGGCTGTAATTATTTAGCTACGAGCTCCTCCCAACATAAACCTTAAATCTCAGAAATTAAGAATGCTAGCTTATTCAAATAAAATTATTTTATAGGCTTCTTAACAACTTCCCTGACCAATGAGTCATATTTGACTCACGAGAGCGTATTAAAATAAGTTCACATAAATCACATGTGCCTCATTTCTCTGTACAATTTTGGGCAGATTTTTTGTCATAAACGTGGCGTGACATTTTTTTTCAATAATACGTGTACGTATAGCAAAAACTCTAAAAGAAAATAAAAGAAAATTTCGCGATTTTTGGCTGAAATATTTATTATTGTATTATAACTTTCGTGATACACATTCGTTCGTTCGTTCGTCTCGCGACCTCGCCGCGTGTTCAGCTCATGATTAAGGGCTCCGTTTGGGTCCGAAACTAGTCGGGCAATCCCGAAAAAATGCACGTGAGTAAACCGTAAATAATCATAAATATGAAATATTTATGGCATGAATGTTATATAACTCATCAGAACAAAAAACCAGTGGGCGTGGGGTACTCACAAAATGCGTTGCATGGGGACAGGGAAGTTGCTGCTGTGGCGCTGTTGTTGAAGAAGCTTCTTTTTTGTCTTATACTCACATTCTTAGTTTCTTAGATATTAAGATTTATGTTGGTGACCCCGGATTCATTGCTCCAGAGTTTTCAGTGAACGGCAAATCCCTAAACTATTGTTGTGTCGCAGAATCTACGATTGTAAACAATACTAGCTGGTTTACGACTGCAATGATGGACGATGAAGTGCGGCCAACATTAACAGTTTTGTACAGGAGTCATAAAAAATATTTAATAGCCCCTGTTGGCTACATTTTAGCGTTCATTAAGCACTCAATGTGCTTTATTTACTTTAACATGATTTTTCAGAACAAAGGTATTGTCTGTCAACCATATAACGTTACTTCACGCCTGTATTCCGCGAAGGGTTAGGCAGAGGTGTATAGTACACATTAATTTCGCAGTTATATTTAAGTACCATGTAACAGGGGGCTATCTCCATCAACCGGACACAAATCCAGATTCCGGGCTGCTATTGAGAAATTCCACATGATCAACCCAATAACGCTTAACCCGACCTGGGGATCGAAAGTCACGTTCAGCAGTCGCGCTTGAGACTACTACTTTATTTTTATTATAATTCATATTTGATGTACAGAAGATAAATTTCTTGCGATCCATATTATTCCAGTAATTCTACGCATGTATACGTCTGACTAAACCATTAAAAGTATGGGAAACGCCAAAAGCGTAATGCAGCGTATACAAATAGCCAACGAACGAAGCTCTATACCGCCAAAAACCGTGTGAAACCAGACTCCTTCTGTCTAAAGTTTGGTAAAATTCAACAAATGACATACTATATGGCGTTCGATGGCTAGGTGTGTACCAGTGGCGAAGGGAGAATTTTCTTAAAAGGGAAGCCGGACCAAAAAATGCTTACCTTGCTCAAGTGTGATGCGTGAATTCCAGTAACTACTCGTTTCGAAAGGGAAGCCGATAGGAATCGAGTTGTATGGAGCCTTCGCCACTGGTGTGTACGCTGCACAAACCTAAAGATTTGGCAAGAATAAACATTAAAGTTTGTCCTTATAAATATTAGCACACAAGAATCAGTCAGGTCAGCAAATTACGTCATATGTCGACATTATTATGTCGCTGAATTTATTATAATATAGGACTGTCTACGTACTATATTATAAAGTGCATCGCTTCATAACTACATGACAAATGTATCCAATCTATTAGTGATTTGTGGGCACACTAATGGCTGGGAGAATGCGATAGTACATACCACATGGGACGTCGTAACTTTAATAATCTGGAACACTGGAGTCGGTCATTAAGATATATTAGGTCAGGGTATTAATTATACGTTATAGTGTTTTGATTACTGCTACATATAATTAATATTGAATGGGTATCTAATGATACAATACGTAACATCACACACGTATTCCCTAAAGAGGCAAGCCTGTGTTTTTAACACTGACTGTCTTATTACAGAACTACTTGAGTGAAACTCCACGAGTTGGGTAAGGACGTCCAGCGCATCCTGGGCAGTCAGCCCCGTTATTAACCTTGCCCACTCCACGGTATGAGCTATTTTTATGTAGCTAAAAACACTAAATAAGAAGACCACAAAACGTCTTGTATTTGCCGATGATCTGAACTCTACCACGCTATAAAAGGTCCTGATACTTAATTGCGAACAGCTGCAAGAGTATATAGATGCCGTAGTGGATTGGAGTGAGGTGAATCGCTTGTACTTTAATGTACCTTTACACGCATACGCACACCGCTGCACTTTAACTATAATCTGGCGGGTGCTCCGTTGGATCGTGTCAACCAAATAAGAGACTTGGGACTGACATTAGACTCGCGATTACCTTGGGAAAAAATGTCCCCACCCTCCAACAGATTTAAAACATATCTCATTCGAAGCGTAATAATACGTTGACAAATCTTTACTATTGCGACAATCTTCAAATGTGTGGTGGGGTTTACGTACAAATCATATTTTTATGTCAGTACTTATTGTAACTTTTTTACATGTTTTTCATAGTGTGCAATGAAAAGGAATATAAAAATGGCAAAGTGAACACTGTTTACTATTATGATGAACTTGTTATAATATTGGACTACTAAGGAATTTTGAAAAAAAGATCTAAAAATTTTTCTCGAATATCCCATACCTCTACAAGGTGTAACTTAAATAACGCACAACCTCTTAAGGGGTCACTGTACTCAACATTATGAACAACTTTTACTATGGGACCAAAACCCGAAATCGCGAAAAAATAATCAGCTGTGCCCTACATTTAAGTTCGCGTAACTCGTCAAAATGTAGGGAACAGCTGTTTTTTTTTTCGTGATTTCATTTATGGTCCCATAGTAAAAGTTGTTCATAATGATGAGTACAGTGACCTTAATAGGTTGTGCGTTATTTAAGTTACAGCTTGTATATTAGTGGCTACAATTATATTATCTACCTAACGCAAATTCGGCTCAACGCTCGGCGGTGACCGTTGAATCGAATTTGCGTTGCATGCGTTTCCTAACGCCGTGTTAAAAATATGGCCGTGCGAATGTTCGCTAAATAGAAATACTTACAGTGTTTAGTAAAACATACGCAGGCACACGATTGCACTAGATATTGGTTTGATTTGGTTTAATATTCTATTGTGAAAGCAATGTCAACAGGCAGAAAAGCTTCAGGGCTTCAGCATCAACACAAACATTACTTTTATCTTAAAAAGTACTTTTGACACAACAATATAAAGAAAAATCGTTTTTTGTTTATCCGCACGTGCAGTCACCGTCGGCTGCTGCAGCGGCGCTTGGAAACCATTTCATATAAATAAATACAAACCAGTAGTGCAGCTGCGGCCGACTTCATGCAGTCGCTGCACGTGCTGTCGGCAGTTGCAGTTGGCAGCTCGGTTCGAAATAGTACCTTTAACCTGTAGCCCTGTATATACATATACAGGGTGTTTGGCAGAACGTTGAACATACGAAAATGGTGGATAGGTGGGGTCATCTGCTACTTACTCAGCCCTAATTTATTTGGCCCTGGCCCCCTGGTCTTTTTTTTAATGCAAGTTTAAATTAAGATTTAAGTATTTTTTACATCTTTCTGTAAGTTTGAGGACTCATAACTTTTTTTCTAGCTAACATCTGAATAAAGCAATAATTTTATAAGATTCTGCCAACATTAAAGATTAAAAAGTTAAGAAAGTGGTGAAACTAGAAGAAAGCAAAAAAAATATTTTTTTAAAATATCAAGGTGTCCAGGGCCACATAAATTAGGGCTGAGTAAGTAGCAGATGACCCCACCTATCCACCATTTTAGTATGTTCAACGTTTTGCCAAACACCATGTATACTGTGCTAACGCTTAGCAGCTACGCAAGCGAACACTATTATCCCAAAGACACAGTTGAGTCATAATTTCAAATGTCATGCAAAGTGATCTACAAAGAGCATAGCCATCTTCAAGGAATTGCTAAAGGCACTCTAATAAACGTCAGGACTCAGGATTATTCAGTCTTGTGTTGTCAAGGACGAAAGACAGATTCACAGAATACTGTATCTATTCCTTTATGTAGTTGCTATGCTATAATAGTTCCGTCGTTGTGTACGTAACTCAGGAGTCATATAGACTTTTCTGGAATATACTTATAATGAAATGTCGGACCAAATTGGTGAATGTATAAAATTGTTCCCACCGCAAAACATTCTGTATAAAATGGTCAAAAATGAGTTAAAATTTTTATAGATTTAGCCATAACAAGGCTACTAACAGACCTAAATAATTTCTATTGCAATTTAAAAGTTATGGAAGTTAATCAATCAAACAAATATTTTTTTGCGTTGTGGCTTGTTTATTGATTTTTAGAATAAATTATAAGTAGTTCCAAATACACTTGGCTTATGTTCACCAGCAATTATCTGGTTAAACATCCAAATAATCTAAAAACGTACAACATTTTTAGGTAAACAGTTGTATAACCAGAGGATTTATGTTGATGAAGTTCTATTCTTTTTTGGCGTAGTAATATTATCAAATACGTTAAAGTTGTCAGTCACTCCGAAAACCGAAATTTCGTCACATGATCGATAAAGCAACCAATGCTCGACTTGCTAATGAACGCAAGTACCGAACCAAACGAGTTAACTGTTCCCTAATTACTATTAACAAAGCAACAAGAAGGAACATGGAACCTAGTTAGGTACTGATCACACGGAACGGCCCGCATGCAACTTTGACCGATTGAAACTTGCTACATGAACCCCTGAACATTCTCGAACGTTTAAAGTTAAATAAAGATTTAGAAATCAAAATGTACTTACCAATATTTTGTAATTTAAAAGAGTCTCCATGACGATACTGGAGGACATCTGGTGGACCCTGGGCAGAGTAGTCAGCCTTACGACCATCCTTGCTGACTGACTAATTTTCTCACCACGGTTGATGAGCTGTTCTCATATAGATCGTGTCGACACGAGTGAAGATTTGTGTAATGAAATTTAATTTTTAAAGTAAATTGACTACGACAGATGCATGTATGACATTAACACATGCGAGACCACTACACTTTTCATAGAGCTCATACGCCTTCCCGCCATATGTACTGCTAGTGGACCTTCCAGGAGAGTTCTCGGTATTACGTTTGCACTAAGAGTGAACCCTCGAGTAGGGTTCCTGGCATTGGGTTAAAATCCTTGAAAAATACGCTACTACGTCGTAAAATAGGTGTTTGCTTGTTTCATGACGGTGATTTTTCCAAGAAAAACCCGCATTTAAAATGAACCCTTCACGATGGCACCCAGCATGGCGAATGCGACTACAGGGTGCCCTCCTGGAGGGCGCCCGGCCGTGAACGTGTGAAGAAAAACCAAAAGAAAAACACGCCTAAAACGCGACCACATACCAATTATATTTTTGCGAAGCATTCCATTTAGCACAACAATTTGAATAGCACTAATTCTAATCTCCCAATAGTATTCCTATTCTTGTTGGTCTGATTTGAATTGGTGCTATTCAAATTGGTACGCTAAATAGAATACCTCATTTTTGCAATTCATGGTGGCGCTGCTTGCAAAGACCTTTTGACAATAATATGTCAAATTCAGTCAATTTGAAACTAATAACCTATTTGCACTTACGGATGGTAACGCACCCATGTTAATTGTGCGTCACGTTTTAATATAGTGAATAAGGTACCTGTAGTGAAATTAAATCAAAAAACACCGTAACAAACCACGGTTTTAAAATAGCCGTAACCTTTTTAGTAAAGGGCTACCTCGGTTTAAATCTTCCGGAGAACCTGCAAAAAATATACTGGGATCAAAACACCGTATGCATATCTAATTTGCTTTCCAAAGCGTCAGATCCACTAGGAAGTTTTGTGGTGAAACTTGACTTGTACTACAACCGACTTTAAAAGCTGTGGACAGAGCCGCAGCAAATGGACTTCTGCAAGTATTACGAACTGAGCGAACAATGGAGTACAAATACTTGCGCAAGGAAAGCTAGTGAATTTGGCCCTTTAGACTAACTGTGCTTATAATTAGAAGTGAATTAACTGGAAAATAACACTACTCATGAGAGACTGTTTGCCCCGTTATAAATAAACGATCACCGTACTAAACGATCCACACAAATCTATTTTTAATTCCACCAATTTTCCCGTATTTATGGCAACGGTATTTAAACAACAATAAAATATACAATAACTGCTCGAAGTCAAAATCACAAACCCCAAACAGGGTTATAAGGCATAACAATAAAAATCATTTCTAATCTCGACGTCAATTTTTAACAATTCATCTTGAGTGGAGCGACGGTGAAGTGGCCGGCTTTCAAAAGTCATTTTTCAACCGTTATGACGTAATCGTTTATAAACTCTTAGCTTTTTATTTGGAGAGTGGGGAAATTTTCATATTCAACGTTTTATAAGCTTATCCGGGAGTGGTCGCGGGCGCGCTTTGTTCCAGTACATTCTTCCTGGTTAACGGCAGCCGAATTGCGTATCAGATTCAAAATTTCAGCTTTCTTTTTGACGATACAACGATATTCATTGCGTTGTACATACACACATCAAAAGTGTCTAGGGATCAACATATATTTTTGCAATAACTTTTCTCCTGATTGATATTAATTAAAATTTTCTTTAAGGATTCATCAAATAAAGTGTTTTCGTTTGTCACAGTAACGATAAACCAAGTCACCTTTGCATTAATAAAGAAATTTGCCATTTTCCTAATAAAGGGATTTTTGACATTTGAACCACTAACACAAAAGTTCGAAAAAAAGACTGAAATAACAGTTTTCTTTAAAATTTTATTGGGTAACTTAAACAATTAATAATCCGTGTTTCTACCGCGAACACTAACAACACAAGAACATCGGTTTGGCATACTCAAAATGAGTTCATCCAAATCACGCTGTGGAATGGCCGCCCATGTTCGTTGCAACAACAAAAAAAGGTCTTCTTGCGACTGGATACCCTCCATATTCGGCAGAGCTCTTCTCTGTAGCATATCCCATGCATGCTCAATCGGGTTCAAGTCTGGCGACTGAGCAGGCCAGGGCAGGACATTGATGTTAGCTGCGGCGAGAGTCTGTCTTACAACTCTTGCGGTGTGCGGTCGTGCATTATCATGCATTAACTGAAATAAGGGACCGATTTGCGCTTGTAGAGGAACGATGACGTCTGATACAATCGTCTCAGCATAAATTTGAGCGTTGAGGTTGCCTCTGATCCAAATCAACTCAGTTCTTCCGCCGATCCAAATACCCGCCCATACCATGATGGTTCCACCACTATAAGGATGGACTTCCTGGCAGGATTTTAATCGCTGTTGGCGTCCAGGGGTTCTCCAGTGTCGTATACGTCTTGTATCCGGTCTCATACCAAAACGAGACTCATCAGAAAAGCACACGAAACGCCATTGTTCTTCTGCCCAATTTCTGTGTCCAAGAGCCCATTGATATCGAATCCTACGATTGTGCATTGCTATAGGTGGTACCCGTAGCGGTCTTCGGGAATGAAGGTTCACTTCATGCAAGCGGTTTCTGACTGTTTGGTCGCTAATTAAGTTCCCTGAAGAGTGATGAAGCCTCACGGCTAACATCATGGCGGTTATTGTTGGAGCTCTTCGAGTTAAGATTTGAATGTATCGGTCTTGTCTCCGTGTGGTGCAGCGATACCGTCCTCCATGGCGCTCAGCCACGGTACCAGTGCTTCGGTAACGTGTCCAAAGTCGACTGATAACACTCTGACTTGTATTCAGAGCTAAAGCCACAGTACGTTGCCGGGAACC
The DNA here is from genome assembly GCA_905220435.1 of Amphipyra tragopoginis. Lineage (NCBI taxonomy): Eukaryota > Metazoa > Arthropoda > Insecta > Lepidoptera > Noctuidae > Amphipyra > Amphipyra tragopoginis. Next base: position 18,233,429 of record HG991997.1, read on the forward strand.
AGCTTCTATCATTCCCACGGCTCTGAGCATTTCTTCCCTGCTTAAATGACGTCGCCGCTCCATAATAACGTTGGTTTTAATCAGTAGTAGGGAAACAGTAGCACTAATAATGTCTTCAATGCGTTGTATGTTTTTATAGGGAAAATATTGACAGCTGATTTTCATCTTTTACTCGAATTTGATTCACAGTTCCTGATTCAAATTATGAAATGCACCAAAAAGGATCCATATAAATTTATAAAATCATAAATTTATTACAAAACCACATCTCAATCTCAAGAAATCCGCATAAAAATGCTTGATCCCTAGACACTTTTGATGTGTGTAGTTATGGAGAAGTCGGATTGTTAATTTCTCCAAGGTCTATGGTCAAGATTACATTGTTCTCTCCTATCTATCCTAAATCATAGTACTGTATTCACTGAAATTGTTAAAGATATCCTTTTTTTAAAAAGAGTAACCATGGAGTTTCTTGCCGGCTCTTTTCCATAGGTAACGACTAACTGGAACCTGCACCTAAATTCGACTTTTCATAAGCGCCTGTATTGGTTTATGTGAAATAAAAATGTTTGATTTGATTGAATACATACGTTGCTATGGAAATTGTTGACCTGTCAAAATCAAAGCCATAGCGATTACGAGTGTTTTGCGCAATTAGGATGATGTTCTTAGGTTCAGTTTTATTGTTTTCAGAAGGTTTATTAGCGATGAAATAGCTATTGTGTAGGTATACGACCAATAGAGCCAATAGCTAGTTTTCAATGTTGGTCATACTTCATTGTACTTTCATGATTTACTAGCTACTTTGCTGGGTCCCTATTCACATCTATCGACTACACACACATTATATTTTACCCTTTTCAACGTAAAGTGAGTCCTGGTGCTTTTCTACAAAACGTTACCATACAAAGAATATCAAATATTTTTTTAAACAAAACTTTACTCATGAGGCTATTATACGGTTTTTGATAATGTCTGTTACGTTTTTCGAAAGCAGTCTTCTTAAAGTTACAATTTACGAAATGACCGAAGTCAGGACTCATCTTTCGTTGAACAGAGGAGAAGCCACACGATGCGGTGCGGCTCCGGCGCGGCGCCTGAGCGGTGCCACTGCGGCGTAATACACACAAATTTCCATGGTATAGCACACGGTGCGATGCGACGCCGCACCGCACGCTCGCCGTACCAAGACGAGGGGGGAGGGTGTAAGTGCCGGAGCGGCAGCGCTTCAGCGTCGCAGACTGCAGATGTGTTGATGGAGAGCTGTTCCACACGTTGCGGAGTGGTGCCGCACCGCACCGCGTGGCTCTTGTGACGCCGCGTACTTCCTGCGTTTGCACGCTGAGAGCGGGAGCACACGATGCGTTGCGGCGGCGGTGCGGCGCCGGAGCGGTGTCGCTGCTTCGTCTTACATAGAAATATCTGTGGCATGTCACACGATGCGCTCCGGCGCCGCACCGGACTTGCAACCACCGAGACGAGGCGGGGAGGGGTGAATGCGTTGCGACGTCGGAGCGGCACCGCTCAGTTGTTTATGCATCACAAGAGACGTAACGACAGACGTGCGTAACAGACTGTCCAACGCTGCTACGGCGCCGCTGCGACATAACAACGTTGCGGCGCCGCACCGCTCGTGTGCCCGCTGATACGGTGAAATCTTTGCGGTGCGGCGCCGCAACGCGTCGTGTGCCCCCGCTCTGACGCCGCGTACTTCCTACGTTTGCACGCTGATGCGGCAAAATGCTCGCCGTGTGGCGGCGCACCGCACCGCACCGCACCGTGTGGCTTCTTCCTTATTAAACAACACTTCAACATTTAGTTTAGGAAAATCTACTTAATTATTGTATAATATATCAGTGGATCCTGGAAGTAACAGAACAATGAAATAATATTTTACAAAATATCTCAGAAATTATTTTAGCACAAACTGTATATACAATTCTAGTCATCTAAGTCTACCTTCTAGGAATTTCTGAAAACAAAGACCTCTTTGCTGAACCGGAATTGTAAGGAAAATAATTTATTACACGAATTTATAACCTTTTGTTTGTAGTAAACCGATTTCATCATTAGAATGTTATCAATATAAGAGGAAGATCATTAAAATAATTGGCAACATGAAAAGCATACCTACTCAGAGCAATCGGTACTTTTATTCTTCATTACGAGTATGATTTAATGACTTCGTCCTTCTTAAAAATGAACTAGGTTCATTATTCAACAGCAAATGAGGAGTGTCAGATCAAAAGTATCTATTTACGTCATAAATCATTTTTCGGAAATGACCAAAAACTTATAAGTCGTATTAATTTTTTGTAGTTCGTTTTGACCGAAATTTAGAATTTGAGGACATTATTCGTAGAGAAATAGCCACTTTTGGTGCAGTCAGAAAACGTACCATTATCTATTCTGTTTTTTAGTATTAGTTTGGCTTTGATTGGCTTCTGGGCTACGGGTTGTGGGTTCGATTCCCACACGGAACAAAAATTTATATGGCCTACAGATGGTTGTTTCGGGTCTGGGCGTTTGTGTATGTGAGATTTGTGTCTGTAAACGCACCCACGATACAAGAGAAATCTTAGTGTGGGGCAATGTTTTTAAAAAACAAGAAAAGAAAAAAGATTTGTTGTAATAGCGGCAACAGAAATACATCATCTGTGAAAATTTCAAGTGTCGAACTATCACGGTTCATGAAATACAGCCTGGTGACAGACGGACAGACGGATGGACAGCGGAGTCTTATTAATAGGGTCCCGTTTTACCAATTGGATACGGAACCCTAAAAATCTACTCTGCAAGAAAAAGTTTTTTTTTTGGAAAATATATCGACAAAAAAAAGGATCGACTTGTGATCAGACAGTCTCCTCAAATGATCAGTTTTGTAATTTCAAGCCTGGAATTACTTTCTCCTTCTGTAATCCTGAACTAAACAGAATGTTAGACTCTCAGTGTCTTGAACTGCAGTTCAATCTTCCATCACTGACCTTTAAAATATAATTCTTGTTTGACACATCTCCTAATCCAACTAGCCAACTTAAATCTGTGACTTCTCAAGCCAAATATAGGAAAAGTAATTCTAAGTTTTGTTTTAAAATGATGTTATTCGAAATGGATAAAGTTTTAAGTGGGTCGCTGAATATAAGAGAGCTGAGTATGAGGTTAATGCTAAGATTAACTGCGCAACGTGATAAAACCTTACTTTTATCCTAGAAGCTGTATTTTATCAGGACTTTCGCGGATTTATCTCACAACACACGTTAATACGACGCTGCAATTGTTGAAGTCGTCTGCTATAAATTTTGTTTCTAAGCTATAAAACTTTACGTTTTTGCATCCTCACACTAGAATTTAGAGTGGTGGATACTATTGCGAATACAAATCACATGCACTAACATGTAGAGTAGGAAGAACTTCTATCTATAATATTTATACACTAGAGGTCGCCGAGGTATACGGTAGAGTGGTAAGTGTTATCGCGTATTCCGCGTTTTTCGGAATTAAAGTAGCCTATGTTCTTTTTCGGGTTGCAGACTATTTTTGTACACACGGCTACACATCAAGCTATACATTTCCAGTTTACACTGACCTCTCATTGTAAGGAAACCCTATACAATGCGACATCAGCTTATAATGGAAATGTATAGCTTGATGTGTAGCCGTGTGTACCAAGTTTCATTGAAATTGGTTCAGTAGTTTAGTCGTGAAGAAGTAACAAACACAGACACAGAGTAACTTTCGCATTTGTAATTTTAGTAAGGACTAGCTTTTGCCTGCAGCTTCGCTTGCGTGAAATTTTGAACCCGTTAAGTGACGATTTTCCAGACAAACTTTCATCCCCTATTTAACTCTTTTAGGGGTTGAATTTCGAAAAATCCTTCCTTATTCCTTGTCTACATTATAAAGGAAACGTCTGTGCAAAATTTCAGCTTTCTAGGTCCAAGAGTTTGGGCTGGGCGTTGATGTGTCAATCAGTCAGTCAGGACTGTTCTTTTTATTTATATATTTAAGATATTAGACCTTGTTGTAAAATCGCGACAAAATGGAACCCGGAATGTTCCGTAACAGAGCTTCGCTTTTTCGCTTAGTAGGTCTTCACTTCTATTTTATATTACAAGAACATTATTATTTCTTTATTACATAATTTTAAATAAATAACTTCAATAAATAAAAAAGCTATTTCAAAAAATTTGTAAACGATCTCGTTTATCTATTACGATTCAAAGTATCGCGACGTTTCTCCCTTTTATCTTATATTAGCCTCAATTCAGTATCTACGGAAATATTTCTTTCACTTGATTATATTTCTATAGATCTTTGAGAGTTGGCGAAAATCCTCAAGAGTCATCGTTACTAATGAAAATTACAGCGATTCGTATTGAAGGTAAAGTGCAAACGCTACCAAATGAGTCGGAACGAGAACGGCAAGGTGCCGATAATTCAGCTCGAGTTCTCTCACTGACTCGACGAAATTCATTCTCACGACGCAATCTGATTTAGGTCATAGATATCTTCTAGTGTTATTAAATAAAATTCATGCTTTTGAAGTGGTTTCTACTTTAGTGTTCCAATTTATGTCGTTTGTGTTAATTTGGGAAATATTCTAATTTTATAGCCTTGTTTCTTGATTAAGGCAAGAACTCAACGGTATCCTCCTGTGACAGTCATTTGAGGTAAACAATAGTTTACGCCCTAAGGCCGCTTGTACACGCTAAGAAAAGTCGCCGAGCCTATGCAAGAATTCGTGTCGTTTCTACACACGGACTGTGTACACTAATTCGGCGCTGATCAAGAAAAAAATCTTGCCTGCGCTAGACACGACACGTGAACGTTGCTGCGGTGCGGTGGTGGGTGGGGTAGGGTAAGGTGGTTCAGGTAATTTTTGTACGTTTGTTTGCGTGGACGTAGACGCACGACTGCCCGAAAACAATCTTAAAGTTTACACGTTCCTATTCGTCTTGTCTGCAGTAGACACGAGAAGTTTTCGTGCCTAGAGCCGACAAAATTCTTGTCGTGTACATGATAATTTGGTCCTATCTGCTGCAGACACGGTGAAATTTCTTAGCGTGTACAAGCGGTCTTAGGCGCTCGTCCATCTGTCTGAATCGTACGCATCGGACGGATTTTAGTATTTTTTGTCATAAAAGTGCTTCCACCTATCGGCAACAGATAGAACGCGTGCATCGCATCGTCGGCAGTAACCCGCGTGCCGATGACGTCATTCGGGTTATCGAATGCCAATGTCAAAAATCCGATTGCTCATCTCGCGCACGCTTGCGTTTGCACTTCGAATGCTGCAAACGCAGTGAACGCACTATTCTTTAGTGATCCGTTTGATGCGATCCGTCCGGTACACTGCAGACAGGTGGACGCGTACCTTAACAGGATAATTTATTACATATTTAACAGTTTTTTTAGGGTTCCGTACCCAAAGGGTAAAACGGAACCCTATTACTAAGACTCCGCTGTCCGTCCGTCCGTCTGTTACCAGGCTATATCTCCTGAACCGTGATAGTTAGACAGTTGAAATTTTCACAGATGATGTATTTTTGTTGCCGCTGTAACAACAAATACTAAAAATCAGAATAAAATAAATATTTAAGGGGGCTCCCTAATAACAAACATGATTTTTTTGCCGTTTTTATAGATAATGGTACGGAACCCTTTGTGCGCGGGTCCGACTCGCACTTGGCTGGTTTTTTATTTGTCTGCCCCATTTTTCTTGTGTTCGCTAGCACGGCTGCTGAGCGTGGGGTCCTAAGCTCGATCACCAGGTCTAGCGAAGTGTTATTGAATTTCTCGGCAGCAGCGCGGAGTCTGTATTTGTGCCCAGTTAATAGCAATTGGCTCGCTAGGGGGATTAAACATACCAGAAAAATGAGGTTTGTACTATGCACCTCTGCAAAACCCTTCAGGGAATATGGGCGTGATATTATGTTATTTAACAATGTCTTTTAAATGACTTGTCTAAAAAAAATACTTTTCTATAATTTCAGTAACATCTACCTGAATTACAGATTACACATTGTTCCCTGGAGCTGTTTTCCATAAAATTACTTAGTGCCCAGACACAATTCACAGAACACATCCATTTTATTGTTAAATAGAATTCTGTAGGCACAATCTCACTCAATTGCTAGCATTTCAATAATGTTTACTTAGGTACCTACAGTTAAATAACACAAACCTAATTAAGTAGCTTCGTATTATAGATAAATTGTTTAGCTACGCACCGGGTGTCTGGATTATATCCATTTGATATTATGTAAATAAGCTAAATCTGCACGTACCTTGAGGAAACTTCATGCCTTACACGAGGTAACTCCTAAATATGTTAACGATGTCATATATACATACATGAATGAGAATCTTGGATAAGTTGCTGCTACTTTTACTTATATGAATGATATTTCTCATTTTGATGCGCATCTGGAGATGAAATGGGATGTTAGAGTTGCCAAGTTGAAGATCACATGAAAATAGCGATGTTTTGTGAATATCTAGGCTTTAGGTTATGAACTTGTGGCTTTGTTAATGTTTTTAGTAGTCATGAATTGCAGTTATTATGTCAACCCGTCCGTGTGGTGCCGGACGTAAAGAATATCACTACCCCATATTTAGTTATTAAGGGATTCACTAGAGGATGGGCAGCAGCGTTCTCTGAGTATTTTAACAAACATACTGTGATCGCCAATATCGTGAGTATGAATGTCGATGGCTATAAGAGTAGGGGAAGATCAAAGAAACGATGGATGGAATGTGTGAATGATGATATGGTTAGAATGGGGGTGACTACCAAGATGACGACTAATCGAGAAGTATGGAAGAAAAATACATGTTGCGCCGACCCCAAAATAAATTGGGATAAGGGCAGGAGAATGATGATGATGACTGTGATCGCCAACCCGCCTGCCAAGCGTGGCGATTATGGCAAACCCCCGCAACATGGAGCACAGGATAGGTAGATGTGGCGATGCCTGGGGGAGGCCTATGTCCAGCAGTGGACGACTTCCGGCTGAATGAATGATGACGTCAAACCGTAATATTGTTGGAGACGGTCGTGGCTAATTAACAACCGAGCGGATCATACGTTTTGTAACACTAAGCTGCGCTTGCCACGGTCAATCCGTGGATGGGTGACCATTCTTTATACATCGAGACCCTTCCGTGCCTCGGAGAGCACGTCAAGCCGTCGGGCCCGGGTGTTATACGAATACCTATGACAGTCGTTACGGGTAGCCAGAAGCCCGAATGTCTGATAACCGGACCTTAAGTTATTGGGTGTTAACGAATTCGTGTAATTCCTTCAAACCGCGTGATCTACTGGGGACACTGATTGACACAGCATAGGTTTTTTTTCAGAATCAACAAAAAAAGTCTCCAAACAATTAATCATGGTATTCTTATTCTTTATGTGAGTATTATTCTTTATGTGAGTAGTTTTAGCGTCCCAAGTTAACTAACTGCGTGGAGCGATATCGTGCTACTGGTGCCCGTCAGCTGTGTCGCCTTGCCTTCATTAATTTATGCATGGCATCGAAATTTTCTACCAATATAAAAAAAACTGTGAAAAAAAAAATATTTTTTTATTTTTAATCAATCTAAATCCTGTGCGGGGTTAATCTATACCATTAATAGATCATGTGATTTCTGGTGGTTCTGTATAGGCACTCAACTGGGTTGCAGAGGTCTGATGGCAGTCGCTCCGTGTAAAATACTGGTATTCAGCCGCATCTGGTTAGACTGGAAGCAGACCCAAAAATAGTTGGAAAAAGGGTAAGCAGATAGAACATCAGCCCTTCAAATTATAATCTAACGCGGCAGCTACGTGAGCGGTCTAGAAGCGACGCGAAGCGGCGCGGTGCGACTCGAAAACAACAAACAGTTGATACCTATTGAAGTGGCCTACGTGACCAAACGCACGTGCAGTGCGGTGCGGCGCGGCGCGAAGCGAAGCAAACGCGATCAGTTGGCTTGATATTTTCGCGCGAACTGGATGCGGTGCCGTACAGTGCTACTGAATGACGGCGGCGCGCGGCGGGCAGATCGCGAGCGCGTAGGACAGAGCCGCCGCTTCTCACCGCATCGCTTTGAATTCGCTAGTCACCGTATCGGATCGCTTCACAATTCGCTTCGCTGTGAACCGCTTACGTAAGACATCTACTTAATGTACAAAATTAATACGTATTTAACAAGTGTAAGTTAATATTTCAGCGAATATTTTTCATTTTAAATTCAAAACAATTTAATCCTCTCGACTTTTTTGACAGTTTTGGAATTTATTTTTGACTAGCTTTTGCCCGCGGCTTCGCTCGCGTTAATTTAGAATTTGACAATCAATTCGGGTTGTATAAAAAAACTCTTAACATACTACTAAAGTTTCTATAATAATTTAATTCAATCATGATTTGAAAGACACGTGACGCCGTGACGCCATCTATGAATTTTATTGGTGTTTTCCCGATTGATCAGTACTTTTTTCGGAATGAAAGGTACCCTATGTCCGTTTCTGTACACCTGACAACGTATATGCAACATTTCAGGATGACCGATTCAGTGGTTTAGGCGTGAAAAGGTAACAAACAAACAAACTTACTTTCGCATTTATAATATTAGTTAGGATTAGGAAGTTAGGATGTTTAATGGTGGTAATGAAAGTATTACCACTTAACACAGTTCCCCCTCCCCCTTTCCGACAAGAGCGATCAAACAAGGGTATTGTCATAATAATATTAGTTCCTGGAGGGTGCTACACCATCCTTAGTCACCATTTAAGATACCCATGCTAAATGACGGTTTGATTTATTCATAGTCGAGACCTCACGGCGTTATTGACAAACTTTATTTTTGCATACGTTTCGTAGTTATTCGCGTTGGGTTTTTGACCCTCTTGTGGAACTGGCTTTTTATTACACAATAGGTAGTTTATAAAAGTTTCGAGTCTTCTTTTTACAGCGGCTTGTTCCAACATTGTCTGTGTTATATTATGAAAAGACAGGCTTGATGTTTTTTTTACTTTACTTTAACGGAGCAAGAATTCTCAAAATCAACATTCATTTTTTTCAATTTACCTCTTAGTAAACACACCAATCGTACTCGAATTTCCAAAAAATACTTTTTAGTATAAAAGCCAACGGCTGGTCATAACCAATTTAAATTATCGTAAGTGTCACTCTGAAAAAAACTTTTTTGTGATATGTAACATAATATTAGTTATTTAAAACAAGTAACTACATGACTTGTGCTACTAGTAACTAACTAATGAGCTACCAGTAAACAAGCGGTTTGCTAATTATAATCAAACTTCGTTTGCTATACCCTTTTCATCGTCAGGTGAGTCCTAGGGTTTCTGTACAAAACGTTACCATACAGAGAATCCTAATCCTATTTAATTTTTAATTTAATATTATAAATGCGAAAGTAAGTTTGTTTGTTTGTTACCTTTTCACGCCTAAACCACTAAACCGATCATCCTTAAATTTTGCAGAAGATACGTTGTCAGGTGTACAGAAACGGACCTAACACATTTCATTCCGAAAAAAGGTACTGTTTCCGAGGAAAACAACAGTAACGTTTATAGATGGCACCACGTGTCTTTCGAATCACGATCAAATTATTATAGAAACTTTAGTGGTGTGTTAAGAGTTTTAAACGCGAGTGAAGCCGCGGGCAAAAGCTAATATTTTTTTAAAACAAAACATCGATTTATTTACGGTTTTTGATGATGACGTTTATATTGACAGTCTCCTTACTACTACTAACGTAACGACCGCTGTGTCAGGACGCATTTTTGGTTGAACAGAGTAGGTATAATAAGCACAATTCGGCATTACATAAGATTACTAAACTTGTTAAGATGTTCATTTTTTACCCGTCTACGGTGAAGTGAAAAGGAAGGGTAATGATTTTGGCAGTTTATGTATGTATGTATGTTCCACCGTAGCGCCTAAACTACAGGGGGCCTATGCCCTAAGTCCGTCAACGAAGTTAGTCCCCCGTCCGAAAGTAGCCCGAAACGTAGGAGTGAACGAACAAAACAAGTGTCAAGTTCAACATTTCGGACGGGCAAAAACACATCGGTAATAGGGACAGCTGTCAAATCGTGTTGTCATTCATTCTTAGTTCGGGCGCCGAAATAATCATACGTCCGTAGGTGATAGGGAATAAAAATAAGAAATAGGGAAACGCTCGTAACTAAGACCGAAACCACGGACTTCGTGCTTAGTGAGTAGACCTCCTGAACCGATTTTAACGAATGAGGTGTCAGTAGATTCGTAATAATGGCCCGGGTAACATAGGCTATACAATTATTATTTTCTTGTTTCATCCTTTTATACCTCTTTTTTTACGTAGTCGGGTTATAGTTTTTTAACTTTATTTTTTTTAGTGCATATGATCACAGTAAAACTACTCATCTTCGGATAAGATTGGAAACAAGTACCACGTCGGTACATCTTGTATATTAAAGATATAGATGCTCCGATGATGGTCTATCAACCTAACTTACCACTCGTGGATAGAGTTGTAAAGTGACCGTCACGTTATATGTGTCTGAGCAATGTGACCAAGAAAATTGGACATTTTCTCAATGTGACCGGGTACTTTCGTTACATAACGAATGTCAAGTTGAATTTAAAACTAATTGGATAGTCCATCTTCAATACAGATAGATATTTAGAGTGATTTCATGAAATAACAAGAATGATAAAAAATTAAATCGCAAGCTTTGCAAACACTCTTTTGTTTCATAGTAAAAAGTATCAATCTCTTTATTATTTTTTTCGAAAAAATGCTGTCGTTGAATGTTTTGTATTTCTAAACAGTAATATAATTAGGTATCTTACAACTAAAACCTAAATAACTATTAAGTAATATTTTTTGAAAATGGCTATCTCGTTGCTCTATAGTTCGGAAGTACGACTGCTGAGCTTGAGGTCCTGGATTCGATCCCCAGGTCGGGCAAAGTTTTATTGGGTTCTTCTCTGTAGCAGCATGGAGTCTGAATTTGTGCCTAGTTGTTGGCAATAGGCTCGCCCCCTATTACATGCGACTTAAACATAACGGTGAAATGAGGGTGTGATTATTTTTTTAATCTATGTTATTTTGGGTTTTTTATCCACAAGGATACGTCAACTCCATTGTACTTTTACAAAATATGTAAACTAAAAATAATAATTTAAAGAGAACCCTAAAAAGTATGGAAAATTATGGATTCACGACAACTGCCAAAAAGAGACTTAAGATCATGGCATACTATACCGGCACCGCAACGGCACCGCTCCAACCCAGCAATTTACTTGTCACTCCGAGTCGCCAGAGAATGCAAGTCCTAAGCGTGTTCAATCACAAATGCCATATAACAATTGTGTTTGCGGTGACAGCAAGCTTGCATCTCGCGGCCGGCGCGCGGACTGCGAGCTTCCACCTCGCGGCCGGCGCGCTGACTGCGAGCTTGCACCTCGCGGACGACACGTAGGTAGCGTGCTGGCGGCTAGCCGTAGCCTAAATTCGAGGCGACACGTCGTGCTGTGCAGTTGCTGCGCCGGTCTACTGTGCCATGACCTTTAGTCCATGTCTGCGCTTACCATCAGGTGCGACGAGGATTAAATGTGACCAAGTGAAGTAATAAAAAAAAGAGGTTGTAATATACATCTCTGCCTAATCCTTCGGGGAATATAGGCGTGATGTAATGCTATATTTTTTTCTAAAAAAATATCTGTACGGTATTGTACCGCACAACTTTTACTGATAAGTTTGATATGATATTAAATGATACGAGTCCTTTAAAGTCCAATAGTTTAATACACTAAGTTAACACCAAAGTTTAGACAGAAATAGTTGTTAAGATTAAATGATATTGATAGAGTTAAGAATAAATGATATTGATAAGTGAGAACACACGGTGCATTCGATGACCGGTAATGAACTGAATTGTAACTAAATGATAATGAATTATAAAAGGTGGCGGATATGCTGACGCGGTAAGTACAATAATTTTGCAATGTACAGTTGCACTGTACATGCTCCCGGGCGAGATGTAAGATGAGAGTGTGAGATGATAAACTACGAAAAGTACAACAAAATGATATTAATCAAAACTTAAATGATTAGGTACATAGATAACTAATTTAAACAATTATAGTGCTGCTTTAAAACACGAACATTGCTGTATATAAATTATAAAAGTAAATGATAAACTAACTTATATTGTCCTTAATTATCTGATATTACACTAAACACTGGTTTTAGCACTGGAAATGGAGACGTTGCTTTGTCCTTTTTATTGTCACTGGTAGTAGACATTTCTCCGATACTATGATGACACTCATTCAATTCTCTACGTGAACAATTTAATTTTTTACAACACTTCACATTGACACCAGAACACTCGTTTGGAACACTGACACTGATGGTGCTAACGACTGGCTGCAGAACCGCAGGATCCTCCGCCCCCGACGGCAAGGTAGCGGCAGCCGCCCTCGCCTGCGCTCTCCATCCCAGGTGATGTCGTAGTCGGCGCCACGCTACAAGCATTCCAGCCAATATCATTATGCCGATAATGCTGTAGATTGCTGCATAATGATGAACATCGTGGAACCTTAGATCTTCTGTTAATGGAGTACTCTGTTTGATCATGTCCAATTGGTTCTTTATGTTTGACAATTCTTGTTGCCTGGATTCATAGCCGGTGGCATTTAAAAGCGACTGATATGGTACAGGTGATATGTTTATGATATGATTTATAGGAGCAATGTTAAATGTTCCTATATCTGGTGTAATGTCGGTTTTGCTTGATCCTTGCTTATGACTGTACAGACTAAAGTTCTGGGACTTAATAACACATCCCTGACCTATACTCAACAGACCTGCTTGTGACAGTTGTAATGCGGTAACTTGATCCGGGCATAATAAACGAAGTCGGCACGTTTCACAGCAAAAGTACATAAAATGATTTAAATGATTTATTTCTGCCCATTTGTTTGCACATGGGCTGATTTTTGTTTCGCATGTTCCAGTTCTCTCTGAAACCAGGCATAAACTTTGGTCGTCCTTGACATTGTATATGGGTCTCTTAATGCTACATAAAATAGTTCCTAAGCTTTGTTGAAGGCAAGAATTGATATCATTTTCCGTAAGTGATAATAAGGCGTCTTTCTTAAGGTTGATAGCGACATATTCTGATACAGGAACTATCTCAATCATTTGGGATCCCATCATATGCGGTACAGAAATGATTTTCAAGATTTCGAAGGCATCTCTAGTAATCAAGGGTATCTTAATTTCAAAAATGAAATAGTGTTCAGATATCCTGGCACGTATCCTAAGTAAATGATAAATTTTGGTAAATTCCATTCCGTCCACTGGTGATGACAGATCCATTGGAAGCTGGCTCGAAATCACATCTAACTCGTGTTTCAGTTGCTGAGGAGATATTAGATGTAAGTTGAATTTGCCGTGGTAAATATCTGTAAGTGTGTCGATCAATTTATTCTGTATAGTTTTTAGCTCTAGTAAAAGGTTGTTGGCCATTAATGCTGATAAAGTAAAATCAGTGATAATACTGCAGTTTTGTACGGCAGATCTTAGCTTACTAATAGTATTCTCTAAATTGATCATCCTTTGATTAATAGCCTTGTATTGTTTGTCCATGATGGTTTCGGTCCTCTTTAGTAAATTGAACTCGGCTTCTACTATAGAGGTCTGATTTTTCCAAAGCATTGCCATATGATTCTGATTAATTTTAATTGTTTTAATATCTTTCTCATAGTTTTCTGCAAAGTGTTGATCCAACACTCCGAATAAGCTGTTGGCTAGATAGCCGACACCGTCAATGAGACCGCGCTTTTGTCTCGCACGCGCATCTTTTTGCTGATTCAATAGCATACGATTATAGTGTTGTATTTCTTGGTAGCCGTGACGTAGTTGTATGAGGATTCCCTCGCAATGAGACACGGTGTCTATTTCCGTACACAATGTATTTAAATATTCTATGTTCTTTGATAAGGCTATCATACCATCCCAGTATGGATTCATATCAAAGTAAACCACTAAATTCCACTCGTCCCTGATCAAATGCATATTACTGATTTTATCGAAATATAGTGACTGATTATTAGGCAAGTTTTTAACATTATATTCACACTGCGAAGAAGATATCAACGTCATGAAAAATAATAAAAATGTTACTGCCATTGTTGTGAAATCAAATTTTTTACGAGTTGGTTTATTCGATTCTTCCGATTCTGGGATATTCTTGATTATTTTATTTGTTTTATGCTGATTGTCTAACTGATTGCTATTTGATATCTCATGAACAGGTAAAACTGACAACTTAACGATAGGCCGTTTCATGAGTCCATTTTTTGTTTTCACAGTGACGACTCTTACGTGGCCATCCTGTCCCGGGTGTAGCTTCATGACTCTACCCATAGCCCACTTTCCTGGAGGCAAATTTAAATCGTGTATAATAACTATGTCGTTAACTCTTATCTCACTCTGTGCTTGTTTCCATTTGCTCCTAGCGTTCAGCTGACTGAGGTACTCTGATTGCCATCTGCTCCAAATGTCGTGATATATTTTTCTTGTCAATTGCCACCTTATTGGAAGGTCATTTTCAGTTTCATAGATTGTAAGATTAGGTCCGCTAGCTAGAAAATGTGAAGGAGTTAAAGCATCGAGATCTTCTGGATCTTCTGACATGGCACAAAGAGGCCTTGAATTTAGGCAGGCTTCTATCTGCGTTAAAATTGTGGTTAACTCTTCATATGTGAGTTTTTGTGTCCCAATTACTCTTCTCATGTGATATTTCAGGCTCTTGACCCCTGCCTCCCAGAGACCTCCTGCTGACGGCCATGACGGGGCATTAAAATGCCATTCTATTTCCATGTTTGTAATTCCAGGTATAGCCTGTTCTTGGAGTTCTTGAAACTGCTGTTGTAACACGTGACTCGCGCCTAAAAAGTTGGTGCTATTGTCACTATACATGTGACGTGGAGTACCTCTTCTAGCAGCCATTCGCCGTAACGCTGCTAAAAATGTGGATGTTGTTAGGTCAGAGACCAACTCCAGGTGCACGGCCTTTGTCGCCATACAAACGAAAAGAGCCACGTAACCTTTTGTTGTTTTTATTCCGCGACCTTTATTTGCTTTGACGTCGATGAATCCGGTATAATCTACGCCGGTATGACAAAACGGCCTCGAAGGATTACACCTGGGTTCAGGTAAGTCACCCATAAGCTGATAATGTTTATAAGGATTATGTTTCCTACAAGTTACACATAAGCGCAAGCGCTTCTTGATTGCTCTATTTCCTCCTAGGATCCAAAACTTTTTCCTCAAAAATGTTGACGTCAATTTGGCTCCCCCATGAAGGGTGAGTTCATGACCATGATCAATGATTAAATTGGTTAATCGGTTATTATTGGGCAATATGACTGGATGCTTCATATCTTCGCTGATATATGCTTTCCTAAGCCTCCCTCCAACTCTCAATATACCTTCTTCGTCAAGGTAAGGATTTAGATTTAAAATCTTGCTAGACGCTTTGATCTTGTTGCTTTTGCTTAACTCTATGATCTCCTCTGAAAATTCTTGCTGTTGTATATATTTTGATAATAATGACTTGGCCTTATGTATTTCGTGTAATTATAAAAATGTTCCCTTCTTCTGCTTTTTGTTTATAAACCGTAGAACCATGGCTAATGCACGTACTATTTTCATATACGAACTACAGTTCTCAATAAGTTGCTGTATAATACTTTCGCCTTCTAGCTTCGTTACTGCATTAACTCTGATACTCTTCTTCACTTCTTGATCTATTGGATAATGTGATAAGTCATTACTTCCAGGTACATTATGTTTCAATAACCAAGTTGGTCCACGCCACCAGAGATGATGATCTTTCAATTGAGATGGCGATAGTCCCCTGCTCGCACAGTCAGCGGGGTTCTCCTCTGACTTAACATAGTACCATTGGTCTGCAGGTATTACTGATATTATTTGGGTCACTCGGTTAGCAATGAACGTGTTCCAGCGTGTCACATCTCCTTTGAGCCAACCCAGTACTACCATTGAGTCTACCCAACAGTATACTTTGATATTGTAGTTGTTTAAGCATTGTTGAATTTTAGCCATGAGTCTTGATAACAGGACCGCTCCACACAGTTCCAATCGAGGGAGCGAAACCGATTTGCTAATAGGTACTAATCTAGCTTTTCCCGCTATCAATGTTACCGATGTGTTATTTGGTCTTTTCATCTTGCAATATATGACGCACGCGTAGGCTTTTGTCGAAGCGTCACAGAATCCGTGCAATTCAATTTGATCTTCCTCCCGAGTTTGTATCCACCGTTCGATTTGATATTGATTGATATTGCTTAGATCTTCCCTGATAGCTATCCATTCCTTATGTATGGTATCCGGCAATGCGTCGTCCCATTGAATGTTCAATGACCAAACCTTTTGAAATAGAATTTTTAACTTAGTTGTTACTGGAGAGAGCCAACCAAGTGGGTCAAACAGCTTTGATATATTTGATAATAATGTACGCTTGGTTGATATTGATATAGTTGATTCAATGTTGTATTGAAAATTAAATGTATCTTGGACCGGGTTCCAACTAAGGCCCAATGTCTTTGTGGACTCCATATGCCTAAAGTCGTATTCACCTTGATTGTTATCTGCAGAATCAACGTTTTGTAACAACTCAGGGGCATTAGATTTCCACTTCCGCAAGTTAAAACCACCTGATTGCAATATGTTTATTAAATCTTGTTGTATATTTTTACCCGTCTGTATGTCATGTGATCCTTGTAATAAATCGTCCATGTAAAACGATTTTTCCAGAATATTGATAGCACTGCTGTTGGGATAATTCGCCTTTTCGTCTTGTGCCAGTTGACGTAAAGTCATCATTGCAAGGAAAGGGGCTGCTTTTGTTCCGTAGGTCACGGTTGTCAAACGATATTCTTTCAATTTATCTCCGGGATAATCCCTCCAGATGATTCTTTGTAAGTCCTGATCTGATTCATTCAGCCATATCATCCTAAACATTTTTTCGATGTCGGCAGTAAAACCATATTTAAATTGTCGCCATGTGATAATTAAAGTCTGTAGGTCTTGTTGTAAATTTGGCCCTCTGTACATAAGGTCATTGAGACTGTAACTGGAACTTGTTTTTGAGGATGCATTAAACACAACGCGTAATTTGGTTGTTGCAGAGTCAGCTTTATGAACGCAATGATGTGGTAAATAAAAATTGTTATTGTCAATTTCGCCATTTACGTTTTTGCTTGCTAAGCTCATATGTCCGAGCGATAGGTATTCGTTAATAAATAACTTATATTCACGCGATATTTCTTTTTGCTGAATAAATTTCCGTTCCAGTTGTTTAAATTGTGCAATTGCTTTAGACTTCGAAGTACCTAAATTTTCTTGAAACATTGGCTTCAATGGCAACCGAACCTCGTATTTGCCATCCGGGCGTCTTTTAGTTGTGTTTTTGTAATAATCTATGCATTTTTGATCCTCTGATGAATATACAGGGTCCCCATGATGGGGTATATCCTCTATCTCCCAAAATCTGCTGATATCCCCCATGTTTTTCAAAACTACGTTACACTGTAGCGTTTTGACAGCCTTTCCACACAGAATCCACCCGAGGCCTGTTTGTTGGGCCGTTGGGAAGGTGTCTGACTTACAAATCCCTTCTAAAATTACCTCTGAATACACTTCGCCGCCCAACAGTATATCAATAGGCCGGCTGATATAAAACTCTGGGTCTGCTAATTGAATGTTATCTAGACAAGACCATGCTGGTTTTGGAAATGTAACATTAGGTAGGTTATTGATTAACGATTGCATGATAAATACATCTGTTTGAAATGAATGTTTGCTACTGATAGAAGTAAAGTTTATACTGATTGCTCCCGTGCAGCTGCTGCTTTTGGAGCCAACTCCTGATACAACACCTTTCAGCTTCTGACGTGGAAGTCCTAATAGCTGCGCCGCATTCTCGGTGATCAGGGATGTTTGCGATCCTTGATCTAATAGAGCTCGCATCTTGATAAAGGTACCGTCTGCTCGCTGTACCATGATTACAGCTGTTGGCAACAGCACTTCTTGTGCCTCGCCTTGTAGTGACACGTGTGAATTCCAATGACCCCGAGTCTGTTCACCCGTATTGGAAACGCTGTTGTTTACTGATTTTGATGTCGTTGCAGCGGGAGTCACGTTGCTGCGCACGAACAACTCATGTAAAACGGTGTTATGATTTCCGTTGCACGTGCGACAACGTTTTTCCGAAAGACATGCCTTATTGTAATGATTATAAAGACAATTATTGCATAAATTATATTTCTTAACAGTCCGCCTCTTCTCATCAGGGGACATGTCTAAAAATTTTTGGCAATAGAATATTCCATGGTCGTATGTTTCACAAATGGGACATTTGCTTTTCATTTGATTTCCACTCGTGTTGTTATCTGACGTTGGTTCAACACGACGGCTTGTGAACGATGATTGTTTTTGATGTTGCGGCTTTTGCTGTTTATTAAAAAAATGATATGACGATTTTTGACTGTCGTAATTGTTATCTTGGTTTGATTTAATCTCCGTCTTCCTAGCTGAGGTCTCCAATGTTATAAACTTGGTTTCTAGAAAGTCGAGAAATTCCTGCAGCACTGGCAACTCCCTAGGTTCTTTAAGTGATTGTAGATATTCGGTGTTAGTTTCTGGGTCCAGTTTTTGTGATAAAATATAAATAAGCAGGGGATCCCAGGAAGAGACCTCTATGCCTAAATTCTTGATAGCGTTCAGACACTCGTTGGTTGTTGCATGGACTCTTTTGATATGACCTACTGATAATTTAGGGCTCACTGGAATATTAAATAAGATATTAGCTTGAGACATAAACAGAAGTTTTTTGTTATTGTACCGATGGTTCAAGATGTCCCAGCACACCGCATAATTGTCAGAACTGATTGTAAGATGTTGAATCAGTCGCTCCGCTTCTCCTTTGACCTTTCCTTTCAAAAACTGCATTTTCTGAGCTCCTGATAGAGATGGATTTTTGTGTATGGTCTCCGAGAAGAGATCTCTAAATGATGTCCATTGCCTATAATTACCATGAAAATTAGGTATTTCCATTTGAGGTGTAGTTTTCTTGGAAAAGGAAGTGGACCACAATTTTTTGTTTATTGATTTTTTCATGTCGCTGTAAATTTGCTCATAGTTGGAGTACATGTTCTCATACTCCTTGTTCGAACCCTCCAATTCACTATCTAATTCCCAATGCAAGGTGTCTATGACAGACCATCGTGATTGCAGTGTGCGGAGTAAATCATCGAACTCCCACTTCTCTGCTACTGAATCTAAGTTTATGCCTGATACTGTTCGTTGGAACGCCCTGAAATTGCTCGCCTGTTTTCGTAGCATTTCTTCTGTTTTGCTGTTTGTGCCCTTGGATACCGAGGAAGAGAGTTGACTCGTCCCTGCCCCGCCCAATAACGTAGGTGGCTTCAATAACGGCGTAGATGGCCTGCTGTCCTCTCTCACCTGATAATTTTGTATCACCGCACGTATATTGTCAAACCTCTCCTTCACAGCTTCGTACTGATTGGACGTGAAATAAGTATGCGATCTCACACCAAAACTACACATGTTTGAATGATTCGTCTGGAACTCGAGCCAATATTTATCGAGAGTTTCGAGTCGCCGCTTGATATAATCCGCTGTCTTCCGCTCCGATCCATCTTTCTTGAAGTTGGTAAACAGCTGCTCAACAGCAGTAGCAATTTGCTGCTGTGTAGATAAAAGATCTTCCATAGTCGCCATTGCGCGAGATTCAGAAAAAAAGGAAAGATCTTACTTGATGTTTCGCTGATAAGTGTAGCAGTTGACCGCAAGCCCTGTCTGCTCACGATCACCGGAACAACACTTCACAAATTCGCAAAGGTCCACCACACACGCGAATGATCCTACTTTCAACCAAACCGCGCGATAGGTCAAAATGCTCGAAGGACCAAAAAGATGTACGGTATTGTACCGCACAACTTTTACTGATAAGTTTGATATGATATTAAATGATACGAGTCCTTTAAAGTCCAATAGTTTAATACACTAAGTTAACACCAAAGTTTAGACAGAAATAGTTGTTAAGATTAAATGATATTGATAGAGTTAAGAATAAATGATATTGATAAGTGAGAACACACGGTGCATTCGATGACCGGTAATGAACTGAATTGTAACTAAATGATAATGAATTATAAAAGGTGGCGGATATGCTGACGCGGTAAGTACAATAATTTTGCAATGTACAGTTGCACTGTACAATATCGATAAATCGAAAAACACTGATTGTACCTGACTAACGTAACAATAAATGTCCTTTAGCGACTGATGAATTATTTTAAAATGACGTAATGAGCGGTGATATGCTATAACATGTCACTGTTACTTTACAACCCTACTCGTGAACCATCAATACCCTTATTTAAAGCAAACAGCATATCATTCAGAAGTATCAGGTCCACAGTCAATCCAATCGTGTGACTGCAACGAGTCTACGTTATTCCGAGAATCCGCAAGAGAGCAATATTTTCACAGATAAGCAAGATGTGTGGAGCAATGCACTTGAGCAAATACGAGATGGATTTTAGATAGTTCGCTATATTTTCACATAAACTGCCCCATACTACAAGTTACGGGATTTGGAAAGGCAAACTTATAGGAAACGTTTGGGTGGAAGTTTAGAGTGGATAATGTCGCTATGACTTTAAATATATGGTACGTACTCAAGTGTGCACATATACAGGGTGTTAACGAATTCGTGTAATTCCTTAAAACCACATGATCTACTACTGGTGTAGACAGGCCCCGCGCGGGATATAGCTTGATTAAAAATAAAAAAATAAAATTCTTTTTTTTTCATGCGGCTTTGTTACCGATCGTATCTAAACCACATAATAAGGAATCAGTAAAAAAATAAGATTTTTTTTTTTGCAAAAAAAAATATTTTATTTCTGTGAACATTTCGATGCCACGCATAAATTAATGAAAGTACAGCGACACGGCTGGCAGGAACGACTAACGCGATATCGCTCTTTGCAGTCAGATAACTCAAGGCTCTAAAAAGACTCAGAAATTGAAAACCAAAAAAATTTTTTGATTTTTTTTTTGCTTGATTTTCGAAAATTCCTATTTAGGGTTAATCTGTGTCACCAGTAGATCACGTGATTTGAAGGAATTACACGATTTCGTTAACACCCTGTATATGTATAGTAACTATTATCGGTGGCGCTACCATTGGGCAATGTTGACAAAAGAAGGTAGTCGTCGATATGGATTAACCTACCCGATGTTATAACGGCGCTGGTCATTCGGCGAAACGGAGCATTCTGTGTAGATCAGCTGAAGAAGTCTGACCTTTGACATCTGTCTAGCTTGTCCTTATTTTATGGTCTTGTAATAATTGTGTAAAGTATTACATTGTGATCTAGTTCATGTTACTAACACTAACCCAAACACGAGTATAAGTAACGTAAAACCTACCCAAATTGGTCCACCCAACATAATCCGCCCACTAATTGTTACTGCATTTTTTTAATAATACAGTGCATTTATTAAGCTAGGTCTTGTTGGAATTTGAAACTACACTTTTAACTTTGTTCTTGTAATAATTGTGTAAAGTATTATATTCCTCTCATCGCGAGCGCAACGCTACGCGGCGCGGTGCAGCGGCAGTTCGACTCGCGACCTCGCCGCGTGATCAGCTCATGATTAAGGGCTCCGTTTGGGTCCGAAACTAGTCGGGCAATCCCGAAAAATGCACGTGAGTAAACCGTAAATAATCATAAGTATTATATTGTGATCTAGTTCATGTTACTAACACTAACCCTAAGTACTCTCAGAGGTGGAGAGTCTATGTTGGTTTTATTTACTACATTTACCTTTCTCGCAATCCTGACATACCGATATTAGCTCTAACTGTAATTATAGAATCACCCCTGAACGATTATGTTGTTGTGTCTTTTACATAACTCATCATAATATATAATGCATAATGGGTTTCATTTTAATATACCACCTACCTAAAAAGGTAATATAAATTGAACTTTTTTTTTCCTTTTTATTTGTAGAGGGTTTAGTCATAGACTGATTATGCCACCCTCATCGGTAGAAACAATAGCTTATTATCTAAGTCCTTTCTTTTACTACTTTATACAAGATTCTTGCATCCTTTGACAGAGGGAATGCAAGTATATAACATTCATTCGATAAGAGCCGATCTATAGACGCTAGTGTACATGGAATACGGATACTCGAGCTGTAGATCAGTATAATTATGTAGGAACGTCTCTTTTTAAATACAAACTGGACAGCTCGAGTATGTGTGCAGTTAGGCGTGGTGCGTACGTCTGTGTATACGGCGCACTAAAAATACAAGGTGATCTGCCTACCCTTATCATAATAAAACTATGTGTTCCCTTACCTTTGTAATGATGCAATAATGTTATGTAAACTAAGAGCTGTATCCACGAGAATACTGCCGACAAACTGTCCTGCAGTTTGGCAGAAGATTTGTGTAATATCCACTCATGTAAATGTGGAAAATTATAAAAAAAAAAAAAAACATTCTCCCTCATCAAATTATTTGCCTTACAATGTAACTCTTTCGGCCTCGTTCCGAACACACTCCATTAGTATATGATAAATGTCCTCCACTGTGTTACATTCAGGAAAAAACCGGCCAAGTGCGAGTCGGACTCGCACACGAAGGGTTCCGTACCATTGTCTATAAAAACGGCAAAAATATCATGTCTGTTGTATGGGAGCCCTTAAATATTTGTTTTATTTTAATTTAATTATTTATTTTTAAAGTGAATATTTAACTAAATATTCTGTGAATATTTCAAGCGTCTATCTGTTGCCGTTATCAATATCGAGCAAAAACGAGCAAAAAAAACACTTTTTTTGTATGGGAGCCGCAACAGAAATACATCATCATAGCGGCAACAGAAATACATCATCTGTGAAAATTTCAACAGTCTAACTATCACGGTTCATGAGATCCAGGCTGGTGACAGACAGACAGACAGACGGACAGACGGACAGCGGAGCCTTAGTAATAGGGTCCCGTTTTATCCTTTGGGTACGGAACCCTAAAAAATAATAATATTATTTGTCTAAATATTAAACTTTATAGGGTGTAAACGAATTCGTGTAGTTCCATAAAACCATCACTACATAGTATAAAACAAAATCGCTTCCCGCTGTCTGTCTGTCCCTATGTATGCTTAGATCTTTAAAACTACGCAACTAATTTTGATGCGGTTTTTTTTAATAGATAGAGTGATTCAAGAGGAAGGTTTTAAGCTATAAAACATACACGTGCGAAGCCGGGGCTAGTATAATATATTACTATAGAGTAACGCTGCAGGAGATTATGCTTGATTAACCGGTTGCGTACCGCCCGTCGTCCCAGGACGATACTTATTTGTCTTATCTATTGTGTCTATAATTACGGTAATTGAGAGTAAAAACTAAAATTTTATGAATTTTAGCAATTAAGAATAAATTATGTGATTGAACATTTCAATGCTTCGCATAAATTAATGGAAGCCATTATGGATAGTATAGATACAGCTGACGGGCAAGACTAGCTCGATATCAGTCCCCGCAGTCAGTTAACTCGGGGCGCTAAACTGACTCACGTTAAGAACAAAATGTTTTATTATGTTGAAACTGATGATACCATGAATCAATCTTTGTCACCAGTAGATGAGGAAGTTTGAATGCAACGAATACGAACGCGTTAACACTCTGTACGTCTAGCACGAATGTCCTGACGTATATAATAGTAACGTAAACGTAACGTTAATGTGAGTGAATTTTGAATTTGAAATACACGTTTCACACCTAACATTTAATTAAATTGAAAACTTTATTCATATCTATGTATGATACAAATTGTGATTGTAGCATAAATTTAAACCAAAATGCTATACGATGGTTGTATTTTCGATTCAAAATTCAGTTACATTAACGTTACGTTTACGTTACTGTACGTCAAAACATTCGTGCTAGGCCTACTGTAGAATAGAAAAATACGAATCTATCAGATCTGCAGGGCAATTGAGTAACGTAACCAACATCAATCATGACAGTTGATGTGTCAAAAACAATATTTATTCAATGCGTGGTACAACTGGCGAGGCGTAAGCTGAGCTTTGCATTTGTGTGAGTGCACATAGAATCGTTTGCCAAAAAGCAGTATAAACCGGTTTAAACCAAGCAAAGCACGCGTCTGCATTCATTCCCACACAAATGCAAAGCTCAGCTTAGACCTCGCGGACGGTACATAGTTGTGTAGAAGTCTGACTATTCATGCAAACGTTGCTATGAAAATTGTAGACCTGTCAAAACCATAGCCATAGCGATAACGAGTGTGTTGCGCAATTAGAATGCTGTTTAATAACATTTATATACAAGTAAAATTCACTAGAACAATTTGTTTCACTAAAACAATGCCCATTTCACACGCGAAATTCGGCCAATAAATGTTTGTTTACCGAATCCGTGGTTACAATTTATTAATTTCTTTGTATGGCCCCGATGTGACTAGATATTGCTTTCTAGGAAACTACCGAACGCAATAAGCTCATAATAAGAACGAATGCGGTGACATGGTAGAGATTATTCCTTGCCACGAATATACCGCAGTGCGGAGTACTCGTAATTTCTACTAAAGTATCAAACATAAATTCAATATAAAACCTTTAAATGGAAGCTTCAGTAGGTAGCTATTATTGCGAACTTGAACGTGGATACCATAATTTTGTATTTTTGCTCACTAATATTATGGGCATCATAAAAATGTATTCCGTTGAATTTGCTTCATGATTACGACATTGACTGGGTTGCCAAAGGGCTGAAATATCCCTACGTAACGGGTGGCGGGAAATTTGGCTTTATGTAAATATGCTGCATATGTAAACGAGCCGTCTAACCTTCTGTTTCGCATGTTTACGAAATAAGTTCTAGTGACGTCAGCTGGGTTTTCAGCTACATCGGACTTATGATTTCGTCCGACAGTTTTTGGATGCTCGTTTCAAATGTAGATAGATAAGATAGATAAAACCTTTATTTAGTGCAACAAAAGACACAAAATAGAATATCACAATTGGTTACAAAACAAATGAAATAAAAGAAAAAAAAAACATAAAATACAGACACCAAACGAAAACAAAAGTATGATTATAAAAAAAGGGGAAGAGGGTGACACTGTGAATTCTAACAAGGTCCCTTAAAATTTTTCGTGTACGAATAGATGGACCAAACCATCTAACCTTAATACAAGGTTAGTCAGAAAGGGGGTACTAATCCTAAAGGGTGTTAAAGTACCCATAATAATGAGTAGTTTTGTTCTACCACTTTTCCCAAAAGTCAACAGTTTAAGAGATATAGCTGTTCAAAAATTACAAAAAAAATATGCTAAAATCTATCTATCCTCAACCATGATCAGCTGTGTTTACATAATATGTCATATTTGGGGTCACGAATTAGAAACTCCACTTGCTGAATTCGTAACTAAAGTAGATACGATGAATTTTTGAAAAAACTAAAATAAAAATTATTTTACATGGAAACAAAAATTCTCGAATTTTGAAATTTTAACACTTGCTTTAAAACCGTCATCAGTGATACTTTAAGTGGTCTGTGGATCAGTACCCCCTTTTTGACTAACCTTGTATAAAAATAAATATCAACATACACTTTAGGCAAGACAGCACATGATTAGCTTTACGTATTTTTAGATCACAGTATAAAACATACTTACGCCTACAATCCTCTAACGGATATGCAGAGGTGTTCTCCTATTACAGGAGTCTGTACACCCACATTAATTTCGCCTCTTGCATTTAGTCCCATGTAAGAGGTGGCGAGCTTACTGCTATTTTTCGGGCACAATTATGGTGCCAGGTTCGTCGCCTCTTATGAACCGCTTGCCCCGTAACGAAAGGGAATTTTATTCTTAATCCGTCCCCCCATGGACAAATGAGGACACAGTGCGTAATGAACTTTATACTGAAAAAAGAATGATGTAGTTTCCTATAATTTTTGAACAATAATGTACCTATAATTATCGTAATAAGAATATACAGGGTTACTGGTTATCGTTCACGATCCCGTGGCACGATTGTAGGACACGTTATCCACTATTTAATAACCCAGAAATAGATTATGCAAAAGTTAAACATTTTCGAGTTTTTATTTTTACTATGATTTTTAACAGGAAAGGTTGGTAACTTTAAAATTATCTCTCGAAAATGGTTCAATTTTGCATAAATAATTAATGAGTTTATTTGGCTTGTTTCACACGTACCACAATTTCACCACAACCACAACACAACAACAACACGTGGGCGGGTACTAATTTGTATGAAAAGGAATAGTTTAATTCACACGGACCACATTTTGCCGCAAAATTCAACTGTGTGGGTTATACCGACCACATTGCAACCATCAGCGACACCGCGCACTAGCGGCCGGCCACCTGCAAACATAATGAGTCGATCTGTCTGTCTGCAAACACAAGCCACAACGTAACCACATCACAACTATTAGCGACAACGCAACCAAATCGACATTTTGTAGTTACCACAACGCAGCTGCAAGAAGCTGCAGCGTCACCATTCACAGGTAATAACCACTGCTTGACCATTTTTTGTCGCTGCGATGTGATGCGGTTGTGGTACGTGTGAATTCTCCCTTAGATAACATAAATGCTACAATTCTGCCAATAACCAGTAACCAATAACCCTGTATATGGCTAAAAGCCGAATTGCGGTTACACACAGGTCTAAGTGCAGCCTATTTGAATTAAAATGCGTGTATTTTATGCGCTATAAAATCAATAGGAAAATTTCAAAACCCGATTTAAAGTTTTGCGAAAACATTTTCATTTGTTATTCGTTCAAAGCGTTTACAAAATTGAGACTGAAAGAAGACCAAATAGTCCTAAATGTCTGGTTCAATGTTAAGAGAATTCTCACATTGCGAATCTTGCTGGGTGAGAACGCCCGCGTATTAGGTAACGAAGTGTCTGTAAGCGAATTTTGAGCATGGGTACACCGATTTTGAGGAGATCTGTGCCAGTAA
The DNA here is from genome assembly GCA_905220435.1 of Amphipyra tragopoginis. Lineage (NCBI taxonomy): Eukaryota > Metazoa > Arthropoda > Insecta > Lepidoptera > Noctuidae > Amphipyra > Amphipyra tragopoginis. The sequence continues at coordinate 18,260,588 of HG991997.1, forward strand.
TAGATAGATCGGTTCTAGATAGTAGTTTTCGAGAAAGAGGTGAGTCGAAACTTACATAACAATTTAGTTACGAAAAAAATGTTTACGTGTAGGGGCAGTACGTCCAAAATGACATGCTGTTTTGTTTTTTAATCATATAATATTTTAATTAAGACCGTTACAATCAGTCTTTGTAATTTATAATCATCTTTGGTTCATTGCCTTAATTCTGGATTTATAATCGAATATGAACTATGTTTTATTTTTTTGGTTTATCCCAACCTCTAACAAAAACCATTTTGTCCGTATAGTGTGGATATAATAACATACCACATAAATTACGTATAAGCTCACAAATAAAGTTTTAGATCTTCTTCGGAACATCAGCTCATGATGCATGAGCCCAACAAGAACTCGTTACACATCGTAACTAGCACTTTCCGGGCTTTGAGAGTGAAAATATATCATTACAATAAATACACGGGCAGTCCTCGTCGTCATTCTCAGAATCAACAGGAAAATCTTCTGCACCCTGAGCTATCACTTGTAATTAATGTTTTTTACCTGTCTACTTCTTATTTCCAGTGTTTTTTTTTTTTTATTTTTGGCGTTTTTTTTTCTATGGTATTGCCGTATGTCGTTTTGTCCAGAGTGCTGGTATGTCATTTTGTACAAAGTGTATAGAAACAATAATAATTTCCTAGTTTCTATACAAGCGGATATTCATGATAAAATAAAAGTATCTATATTAAAATGCAATGCACCCATGCATCGATTTAAATAACAGTCTAGACGAAACAAAAGGTAAAACGCGAGAAATCCATGTAAATAATGCGAAAATGTCCTGACTCCTTGCTTCGTTACGACTGAGCCAATGTCGCACTTAATTTCAGATGTTTGCCAACGTGGTAGTCTTACGTGTTACGATGTCAAACGGGGCCTCAAACTCACCTCGAAACCTCCCCCCCATTTCGAAAAAAACCCGATATGTCATTTTGTCCGTGTATGTCATTTTGGACGTACTTCCCCTAATTCCTGGGAAAATATTGTTTCCTCGAAAATATTGTTTACAGACATTATTTTTGTGACATAACAGATTTATAAATACTTGACCCGGATAAGATCCATATTAACTTTTTGATTTATTTGATGTAGATAGATCTTATTACTGCTTGATAAAAGGATTACACGGAATTTCTCTAAGAAACCAAATACCCCGAATACAGATGATCAATAGTAAGCCATATTCGTAGAAGTTACTCAACCAACAACATTCACCTGAAATAAAACAAGTTAAAATCGAAACTGTAGAATCACTCGAAATATTTTCTGAAAAAGATGCAGTAAAAGCAGATTTCCTTTCACAGAAACACTCGACTTTTAAACGACATTTTAGCAGAAAAAACAACAAAACAACCGTGCAGAAACATCAGTAAAACTTTACAGAAGTTATTGAAGGAAATAACGACGTCTGTTCCAATGTCCCGACATGTAATACGCTTGTACGATTCGCGCGGAATCGGTAAACAAATGGAAGGAATCAAAGTGTCCCGTACAACGTACAAACTATTGTCAGGGAGCTTATGTCCACATTAAGCTTTGTTTTGTTTACAATGTTCGTGTTTTGTTTATTGTTGTGTGTGACGACTTTGCGACGTGTCGGACCAATGTGTCGGACTAACACTGTTGTGGCAGGCCTTATGTTTTATTTAGCTGGTTAGAAGTTGTAGGTGTGTTTTGAAATACGTCTGGGTTCTGCGTATAATTCAATTGTTTTTTTTTCGTAAAATAATAAGAGCTTGTTTTATTGACTGGTATTATTATTATAAAATACTGGCTTTTGCCCGCAGCTTCGCTTGCGTGAAATTTTGAACCCGTAAGTGACGATTTTCAATACAAACTTTCTTCCCCTATTTAACTCCCTTAGGGGTTTAATTTCGAAAAATCCTTCCTTATTCCTTATCTACATTGTAAAGGAAACCTCTGTGCAAAATTTCAGCTTTCTAGGTCCAAGGGTTTGGGCTGGGCTCAACTCAACTCAAAACTCATTTATTCAAAATAGACTAGAATTACTTAGTTCTTTTTGAACGTTAGTTTTACAATATTATAGACATCCCACAAAAAGCCCTCCCTTCACCGCTTCCTAGTGTTTTTGCTGTGAAGAAGAAACGGCGCAACAAACTCCCCAGCAACACAGATATGTCTGTCAAGTGAATAAATTTATTGACTCTATACAACAAAAATCATCATATTTTTTACAATAATAAAATTATGCAAGTACAGGTAAAAACAAATTAAAAATAAAGTATATAAATCAATTCTGTATGAATTGGGTTAAATCATAATCGTATCTAATATAGATACATCATAAACCTACATCTAAAAACTATTGGTTACCAGGGAAGCCACATGTGCAGAAAAGAACTAGCGCCACACGTCCCTATCGTCAACATAGTCGTTTATCTTATAGTATGCCTTTTTAATGAGAACTGATTTAACGTGAGATTTAAATTTGCCCTCAGTGAGATCCGTAATTGATTTGGGAAGCTTGTTATAAAATCGAACACAGTTTCCTAGGAATGACTTATTCGTTTTGGATAATCTAAATTTAGGGACTACTAATTTGTGTTTGTTCCTAGTATTTATATTATGAACGTCGCTTTTTACACTATACATTGGCAGATTTTTACGTACAAACATAATGTTTTCAAAAATGTAAAGGGAAGGCATCGTCAGAATATTAATCTCTTTAAAGAAGTCTCTAAGGGACTCCCGAGGGCCCATATTATAGATCGCGCGGATTGCCCTCTTCTGTAATATAAATATCGAGTCGCGATCGGCCGCTGCCCCCCACAGCAGAATACCATAAGACATAATGCTGTGGAAGTACGCAAAATAAACAAGTCGGGCAGTAGGTATGTCAGTTAGCTGTCTAATTCTTCTGACTGCAAAAGCAGCAGAACTTAACCTACTAGAAAGGGCAGTTATATGAGCTCCCCACTGTAATTTGGAATCTATTGTTATGCCTAGAAATACAGTTTGATCTACTATATCCAGTTTACTGCCGTCAAGCGTTATGTTTACTCCTACATGGGGAACGTTTGGCAATGAGAACTTCAGACATTTCGTTTTAGTCGCATTTAATAAAAGATTATTTGCAACAAACCATTTCGATAGAGCGGATAAACTACTATTTACATTTAAAAGATCTATGTCTTTCCTATTGATTTTAAAAATAAGGGAAGTGTCGTCCGCGAACAAAATTATGTCAGATAGTGCCGACATCATGTAAGGAAGATCATTAATATAAGCAAGGAATAGAAAGGGGCCCAGAATCGAGCCCTGTGGCACGCCCATTTTTACTAGAGACCCTGAAGATGTTATGCCAGATATGCCTACTTTTTGTTGTCTTTTGGAAAGATAGGATAACACCAGTTCCAGAGGACGTCCACGAATCCCGTAGTGACTTAACTTACAAATGAGCGTTTTATGATCCACGCAATCAAAAGCCTTGGAAAGATCACAGAAGATGCCAACAGCATCCTGCGACCCTTCCCAAGCCTCCAAGATATGAGTGACTAATTTCGCACCCGCATCTGTCGTCGATCTACCTTTCGTGAAGCCAAACTGTCGATCGTGTAAAATCCTATTTTTATTAAAATGAGACAACATCTGTTCAAGCATAATTTTTTCAAAGATCTTACTTAATGATGGAAGCACTGAAACAGGTCTATAATTAGAGGGATTATGCTTGCAGCCTGATTTAAAAATTGGGATAACTTTGCTGTGTTTCATCAGATCAGGGAAATTACCGCTATCTATACTAAGATTAAATATTTTTGCAAGAGTCGGGGCTATACAACCAATAATGGATTCAAGTACCTTAATAGAAATACCCCACAGGTCTTCAGTGTTTTTAACATTTAAGCTTTTAAAAGTTTTTACAACTGCAAATGGTGTAACATGTTTAAACTCGAAATTTGGAATATCTTTAGAAAAAAATTGTTTCAACAACGATTCTGCTGCTGATGGTGATGAGTCAAGTGACTTCGTGACTTCGATTGGGATATTTGAAAAAAATAATTTAAATGCATTAGCAACTTCTACCTTTTCCGATAAAGTTTTATTTTCAATTTTCAAAGATATTTCAGGATCCCTAGGATTCATTTGACCAGTTTCAGTGTTTATAACTTTCCATACCGCTTTTATTTTATTTTTAGATTTACTTAGTTTACTACTGATTAATTTAGATTTTGCAAAATTACACACTTTCTTAAATAATTTTGAATAGTTTCTGACATAATCATGAAAAGATTTATCAGAATTAAAAGACTTTTTATAATATAAGTCATAAAGCACATCTCTACTTTTTCTTATACCTTTTGTGGCCCATTCATTAAAGCTGCATTTATTGTTAAATTTAATATTCTTTAAAGGGCACGATTTATTAAATTCTTGGCATGTTATATGAAATAACTTATTACAATTTTGGTCAGGGTCATCGGATGTAAAACGAGTAAGACACAATTGAGTTTCAATATTATCCTGCAATGAATGCAATTTATTTTTAGTCATTAATCTAATTTTAATATTTTTGGTTGATAATAACTGTTTATTCATTTTAAAGTTAACAATTTGACCCATGTGGTCAGATCTAACGCCACTAATCACGGATGTGTTGTTTACTACACTATTTGTAAAAATGTTATCTATACATGTACTGGTAGCGGCAGTAATTCTAGTGGGTTGATTTATAATATGTTTTAAATTAAAAGAATTAAATAATGCTAAGAGTTTACTCTTGTCGGGTGAGTCCACTAAAATATCAACATTAAAATCACCACAAACAAAAATTAATTTATTGTTCCTAAAAGCTTTTCCTAAAATCTCTTCCATAGCAATTAAAAAAGAAGAAAAGTTTGAGCCCGGCGGTCTGTACACACATATTACAACACGATTTTCTATTTCCGCACAAGCTACCTCACATAAGCGATCAATAGATAATGAAGTAATGTCTTTTCGCTCTTTACATTTTAAACTATTATTACATAAAATTAAAGTACCACCTCCCACAGCGGATAGTCTATTGAACGCACTGGCAACCAAAAAGTTATTTACACTAAAATGCATTTGATCTGGTTTCAGCCATGTTTCACAAAAACATAAAATATCAATGCAATATCTGTCTACTAATAATTCTATATCTAATATCTTGCTAGAGAAACGATTAATATTCTGGTGGTATAGCAGAACATCATCGTTATGCTTCTCTATTGTCGGCTCTAAAAGTTTAAACAATCAATCGCAGTATTGTTAGAAAAACTGGACAATACTGAGTCGCTACTTAACCTAGTCTGTGTTATATTTGCTATAACAGAGTTAACATTATACGCTATCAATGTAGCAATCAGATGCCTGCATTTACTAGGAAGAAACATTGCTTCCTGGGACAATTTAAAACCACTAACAAACTTGTTAGTGTCAAAATACAATAATTTGTCACTATGACGGCATGTCAACATATACATTATGTTGTTCAAGTGATGAATATAATTATTATCTTGAACTTAACAAGTCTGAATAAGGCAGAGCACACAACATAATTTTCCCTATATTCTTTAAATTTAATAAGGTGCCAACACCATTAACAATGTCCCTTTTCCTTACTCCAATACTATTTCCTATTAACAATACAACAGTAGTTTGACTATCATAATGAGAATTTACAATTTTTTCTACTATAAAGTTAAAGTGTAAATTAGGGTAACAATGGTTGGTGATAGACTGGGATAAACAATTTTGAAGAGAAGTCCCTAATCCTACACCCAATTTGTCAGTGAATACTACAGTATGATTGCACATCTTGCTATCATTATTCCTCAAAGGTTGAGTTGACTCGGGCAATGGTGTAACATGCTGGAGTACAGAAGACGGAGAAGGGTGGACACAGTTGCATGAAAGATTATTTGTCAGAGACTCATATCTCTATGGGCGTTGATGAGTCAGTCAATCGGTCAGTCAGGACCTTTCTTTTTATTTATATAGATGGGTTTTCTTCGTAAAACAATTGAAGCCTGTTTTATTGGCTGGTGTTATAAAATATTGATATAATACCAGCTTGTTTTGGCCCACTGCACAGTAAAGGCGTCGTGCGTTAACAGATATAGTATAGTATTTTTTGTAGAATGAAATAGTAAGCATTTCAATTAAATATATCAATAATATTTATTATACAACACGTAACAGGAATACCGCAAAACACACATGCACAGAAATTTTATTTTTATGTGCTTAGATATTGTTTTATGAAAATTGTATTATTTTTCATTGTTAACTGCATTTGAAATTCAGTCTTAAGGCTTAGATCATTGGCTTAATTTTTTTGACATAAATTAAAATAAAGAATCGTAAAAGCACGTTTAAAACATACACATTAAAAATGACTGAAATGGATTCAGTAGCCGATTCTTAATAAACTACTTTTAGGGTTTCCGTTGATTATGTTACACGTTGTATATTTAATATCTGTATAAATAAATGTAGTTTTATTAAACAATATTTATTTTTACTTATTGTATTTTACTTTTGTCAACCAATTATTCTTAGTTTACTTTTATGAAAGCTAAGTAGATAAAGTGCAAAATATCAGTAAGTTTTGATGATATCAACAGGCTTCGTTCAAAGTTCAGTTACTTCAACCAGTGAATTTAAAGAAATGCGACAAGGAAAACTCCAAAACCTAGGTTGTGAGCTCTTGATCTTGAGACACGATTTGGAAATCTGAACAGATTTAACAATCTTTTAGCACATTTTCTGAGAGATCGCGTTCAGTATTCTAAAAGGCAATAACTTAAATTTTGCAGATAAAGCGATCATCATCATAATTTTAGCCTATTCTGGGCCAAAAAAATCCAATGAACATGAAAAACGACTTCAAATATAAAAACCTAAAAATACACGACACAGGTAGTCATAAAACGATGACACGGCAGTACTATTCTACTGAAAAAAGAAAATAATGTCGGCGACGCGTCAAGAAACATGAAGATATCACTTACGCACCATTACTTCGAATGTAAGATGATATTCATACATAAAGGAACGGCGATGGAGATGTCTATAATTGTATACACGAGTAATAAGAGACTTACACATTTTTAGGGTTCCGTAGTCAAGAAAAAACCTTGTAACATCCACATCAGTAAACCTTTCTGTGACATGTGTCTTGCCATGGCTAAAGGTCCGAGTCGTGCTGCAAACTGCAGACTGCAACCGCAGACCGCAAGTCGCCATCGGAATAGCACCTTTAAGGTGTGCACTTTAACTTTTGCAGTTTGCGGTCTACAGCCCGTCTCGGACTTGTACCTTAACAATGAAAAAAGAACAACGATAGAATAATAAATATAAAAAAATAACATTATCATTATTTACGTAAAATTAAGTTTGTGATTGTACAAAGACTAACTGACTGTACTGAGAACTCTAAAAATCTACCATATTAACATAACATAATCACACCGGTATCATACAATACGGCCGACGTATCGTGGCGAGTCTGAAGTTAGCTGATTAGCTGCGCGGGGGGGGGGGGGGGTGCATGAAAAGAGCCTCCACGAGTGACGATACTTAAGTACGTCCGCCTCGCTACCAACCTTGCTGACTGGCTAATCTTTTCTCCACGGCATGAGCTATTCTTGTATAACTCGAGCCGACACGATAGAAGAAGAAGAAGTGAATTTTAACTTTTTTTACGTGTATTAATAATACTAACCAACATATTGTCACTTGAGCTATATAAACGGCAAGTTTAGTTGTTAGTTGAGAAGCTGTTCACACTGTTCCAAGTTCTAGCTCGTGCTGACTCGAGAGAAGAAGAAGCTGCGCAGAAGACAATTTCGTTTCTAAAAGATTCATTGCGCAGCCAAACAACTTCAGACTCACCAAGATACGTATTGTATTCTCTGAAGGGTTGTACTTATAATACACCACTTCGCCGTTATGTTTAAGTCCCATGTAATAAGAGGCGAGCCTATTGCTATCAATCGGGCACAAACCAGACTACGTACTGCTACTGAGAAATTACACACGGAAAAACCGAATAACACTTTGCCCAATCTGGGGATCGAACCCAGGTCCTCACGCTCAGCAGTCGCGCTTGTGCTCACTAAACCAACGCTGCCACGCTAGCAAAGAATACAGTAATTTGATAATTGGAGGATCTTGAGACAAATATAATCAAGGTTAATCGGAAAGGGGGTACTAATCCGAAGCCCACTTATAGTATCGCTGATATCTGTTTGAAAGCAAGTGTTAAAATTTTTTTTTCCAAATAAAATGATTTTTTTTACTTTTTTCAAAAAAAAAAAATCCCTTCTTTAGTTACAAATTCAGAAAATGGTTCTTCTAATTCATGACCCCAAAAATGACTTAAAATGTAAACACAGCTGATCATTACTGTGGATAGATAGATTTTAGAGATATTTTTTTGAGATTTTTGAACAGCTGTTTCTCTTAAACTATTGACTTTTGGGAAAAGTTGTAGAACAAAAGTTATTCATTATTACGTTTACTTTAACACCCTTTCGTATTAGTACCCCATTTCTGACTAACTTTGTATACGGAATCGGCGAATCGAGCTGAATTCGAATATATACCTCAAAATGCTTCAAAAATCGAGTTATTGTATTCTTCGTTAGCGCGGGAGAATGAAGCAGTGCCTTTATTTTCCAGATAAGAGTTAACCGGACATTTGGGATTCAGGCCCTAAAACAATAGACACAATGAACATAACGGAACCCCACGTTATATACCAGGACAAACTTGGCAGTTTTTTTATTACATTCATGTTGTGTACAATTTTTTGTAATAAAACATTGTTTGATAGAATAACATTATTGTTGAACATGCCCTAATTCGAAATATCAAATATGTAATTGGAGAATTCGTTTCGAATGCGCTGTGTAGTTACGTTAATTGGCAGATTTGAACATACAACAATTACCGCGTACGACACGCTAACGAAGACAAAATATTTGTAAAATTCATTGGTGTAATTGACAGTTTGTATAAAATTATCATGTAATAATGTATACGTAGGAAAATCTTCATGTTATTTATACCTAATATTTGAATTTGTTTTGGGGTGCACGAAAAGAGCCTCCACGAGTGACGATACATAAGTTTGTCCGGCGCACCCTGGGCAGTCAGCCCCGCTACCAACCTTGCTGACTGGCTAATCTTTTTACCACGGCATGAGCTATTCTCGTATAGCTCGTGCCGACACGATAGAAGAAGAAGAAGTGAATTTTAACTGTTTTTACGTGTATTAATGATACTAACTAACATAGTGTCACTTGAGCCATATAAACGGCAAGTTTAGTTGTTAGTTGAGAAGCTGTTCACACTGTTCGAATTATATATAAATTAAGTAGGTAGTAAATTACCTAAAACTAAATTAACTCATACTGCTTTAAGTTTTTTTTTTGTTTTTCATGTTGTTGTCATTATGTTATAGCATAAGCTAAATCCTGTGCGGGGCCAATCTATACCATTAATAGATCATGTGGTTTGAAGGAATTACACGAATTCGTTAACATCCTGTATATACAGCCATGCAGCAAATCTATTAGATAACAGGTTATTCAAATAATAATTAACTCCCATTTATATAGACCGATTTTTTCTTTCGAACTTTTATTATGGAACAATCAAACGCTCAGCCCTAATTCCTTATATCGATTTACTAGCTACGACGTGCGATTATGATACTGTAATTGTATTTTCAAAATCGATATTAAATAAATCGTGCATGCACCTCATTGATTTACTTCGAACGTAGGATTTCAAATGGACTTGAAGTAACGTAATTGCTTTAGCCCCAACGACGTGTGAACTGGCACAAAAGCTAATTTGCGTTAATAAAATCGGAAAAAGTCCAACGAGATTTTCAATTACCATTGAATCTAATTTAATCTGATCAGTTACAATTCTGCCTGTTTCTAAGTAAGCCACTAATGGATTCTGTATACAGCCGCGGACTCGAAATGTTTATCAGATTTCAAATTCGATTCCTTCTGCGCAATAAGGTTCAACATGTTATAACAACTTACAATAAGTATTGGTTTTTGAAATTGTGAAGAGTCGATTCTAGCAAAAAGGCTAGAACCCCTTTTTGATGTTATGAACTCCTTTTTAACCCCCGACGCAAAAAGAGGGGTGTTAGAAGTTTGACCGCTATGTGTGTCTGTGTGTCTGTCTGTGGCACCATAGCTCTTAAACGGGTGAACCGATTTAGGTGCGATTTTTTTTATTTAAAAGCTGGTTTTCTAGCGGTGGTTCTTAGATCTGTTTTATCAAAATCGGTTCAGCCGTTTCAGGGTCATCAGCTGTTTTGATATTTGCGTTGGGGTTTTTTTAAATTTTTAATTTATGTTATTAGGTATGTGTGTCTAGTCAAAAGTTGTAATAGAGCGAACTTGATTGAATTTACTAAATAGGTTGATTTCTTTTTCTATGCTACCCAGTATGTAGCCTCTTTAAATTAACCTCTTTGTGTCAATTAAAAAAAATATCTTTGCCCTGTCAATTCTTTGCGAGCGACCGAGCGACCTTATGAAAAAGTAATGTGCAAGCAATTATAGACCTTAGTGTGGTAAACATTTCAAGTCCGCAACTGTACATTTCAGGCAGAAGGACTCGGGAATGATCGAATTTATTCGAGTTGTGGTGATCAAAATGTACAACCACAATAGTTAAGCTCACTCAATCGACTTTACCAAACAGTGGTTTGGCCTACTAATGACGATGGCAAGGGGTAACTGTGTTAATTTAGTATGCATTAGGTACAGGATACGATGATAGGGAAGTAGTACCTAAATGCGGCTTTAATGATGTTAATAAACTTAACACAACATAAACAGATTATGGTGAAACTGTTGCGTCGTTCACATAATTGTTTTCTTTTGTTTTTTCATAGAAGCGAAGAATATGTATTATTTTTGAAAGTGTGTACGGACAGCGCGTACATTGGTACGCGTAGTCGGTTACGCGTGTCCTGGAACGCCATGTCCATACTTGCAGCTACGGGTACGTTCCCGTACGAGTGTACGCGTAGCTGCAAGTATGGGTACGTTCCCTAAGGGCTATATTTCACCGGGACACCATGGCGGCGCAACCAGTTGCGCCACTGTGGTGTCCGTAAGCTACCAAACTAGACACCACAGACACCAGAGTCGCCACACCACACTGAGACAGTATCAAAATGGACCTCGGAGAGATAGCACTGCTGATGTATTTACGTAGGAAAAGAGAGTTCAAGAGAAAAAAGAAACAGTGGTGGGTTCATCCTTATTTAGCCGATCGCTGTAAGAAAGGACAATTCGTCAACATATACGACGATCTAAGAAAATATCCGGATAAGTTTTTTAGCTATGTGAGGATGTCCGTGAGGTCCTTTGATGAGTACCGTTGACAAAACATAACAGTGCACACGTGTTGTATGCAATGAGGTGGGGGCGTCACTGGCGGCCAGACTGGCGGCCGAGTGAGTGAACACTATACAGCGCTGTAGTAATTAGTGGTGGCGCGACCAGCGAGGCGGCGCAACCAGTAACATTCTGTGCACGCGTCCGAGTTGGTCGCGCCACCAAATTGGTTGCGCAACCAAACGGACACCAGGTGAGTAACTCTCTATAGAGCTGTATACATTTTGTTGGTAGCGGCGACTGGTTGCGCCGCCATGGTGTCCCGGTGAAATATAGCCCTAAGAGTGTACGCGTAGCTGCAAGTACGAACATGGCGTTCCAGGACACGCGTAACCGACTACGCGTACCAATGTACGCGCTGTCAGTACACACCTTGAGAAATAAAAATTCTTAAACCATAAACATTACATAATCATCCCATTACTGTCCTATCTCTGGGCACGGACCTTTTCTGAGAATTAGAAGGTTAAGACATAACCAAGTCTGCAAGCTATTTGTCCCTAATAATTACTGTCGTAGCAGGAGACATAAATGATTAGCAGTCCCTTCATGTCGAACTGTTGCACACTCTCAGTCACCAATACCCCGGACACTGACTGCGCTTAATGCTCTCCTGGATTCAAACCCAGACCTGGATTTGTTTGGGGATGCATGGAAGACGATTCTGTCGGAATGTATGAAGTATTGTGAGAGGAAAGTATGAATGTGTTACTTGTTTGTAGTTCACAATATCTTTAAGTAGTGTAATTGGTTTCGGCCGTTCCATTTAAAGTAAGAATAAATAAATAATAAATAAATAAATAAGGCTTTAGTCCATCACGCTGGTCTAACGCGAGTTGGCGGACTACGAACACCAACAAGAACTTTTTTTTAATCCCAGCTGTATTGTGTTTCCTCACGATGTTTCCTTCACCGTTAACCCAAGTGTTAATCAAATTCTGATCCGCACATAAATTCGAAAAGTCCGAGGCTGGGGTCAAACTCAGACCCTCCTCTTCATCTATGAAAGACAGGTGTTCGACCGCTAGGCTAACATTACTTTTAAAATGAAATGTTTACATCTTCTATACATATAAAAGGAGAAGCTGATTGACTGACTGACTGATCTATCAACGCACAGCCTAAACCGTTGGGGTTAGAAAGTTGAAATTTTGACAGTAGGTTCCTTTTGTAACGTAGGCATCCACTAAGAAGGGATTTTTCGAAATTCAACCCCTAAGGGAGTTAAATAGGGGATGAAAGTTTGTATGGAAAATCGTCACTTAACGGGTTCAAAATTTCACGCAAGCGAAGCTGCGGGCGAAAGCTAGTTTAACATAAGCGAGTTTAAAGTGAACGTAAGTAAGTTTTTAAGATCGATTTTCAACATAAAGTAAGGTACGTCTGAGACGGGCTGCAGACCGCAAACTGCAAAAGTAGTATCGCTTGCAGTGCGATCTGCGGCTGCGGTTGCAGTTTAGCAGTCGCTCTCGGAATAGCACCTTTAAAGTGCACACCTTAAAGGCGCTATTCCGATGGCAATGCGGTTGTAGTCTGCTGTTTGCAGCCCGTCTCGGGCTTGTACCTGTAATGTCAATGATTAGTAACTCAGAAGTATTTTTTTATTTTTGGAGTTCTACTGCCATGGCATCTAATAAATCCAATAGTTTCCTGCACTCTGATTCAAAAGATCAAAATACAACATCCATATCCATTTTAACTTTCCATCGAATTGCTATCCCATTCAAAACCCGAAACGATAGCAAACAATTGCTTCACGTACAAAGTTACGTTTACCGTTCCCAGTGATTGGATATAGAGTAAAAAATTAGTTTTAGATACGTGTCAGTTGTTCAGAAAATGGGTTGTCGCATCGCGTAGTGATTGATATGCCGCCCACACGATGACAGACCATTTATCTTGTGAATTTTGCAACAAAACCTGAGGATAATGCACTGACGGCTACGTGCGCATGTGTGGCTATTGGCGCATGCATATCGCTTTAGTAATTTTCTTTTTGACTGTAGCGTTCTTAAATTTGTTTGCAGAGCGTCGCGTGGTTTTTTTCCCCAGGCAATCGGCTATTATCGCTGTTAGCTTAGCTCAGTTTTATACAAGTATCGAAACAAAATCAAAAGTTTTTATTTTACATAAACCATTATGCGCTTATGAAAAGTCGAATTTAGGTGCACGGTTCCAATTAGTCGTTTCCTATGGAGAAGAGCCGGCAAGAAACTCCATGGTTACTCTTTTAAAATCCATATCTTCAACAATTTGAGTGGGTACAGTTATGACTTACAATATGGAGTTAGGAATACCGCACTGGATCTTCTTATTTCGTATTTGGGTAATAGGATCCAGAGAGTGGACGTTAATGGGAAGAGATCTCCGGGGTCTGTGGTGACAATGGGTGTTCCGCAGGGCTCAATTCTTGGCCCGTTCCTGTTTCTCGTTTATATTAATGACTTACCTTATCTCATACAAGATAATCAGGAGATTGTGTTATTTGCAGATGATACATCACTATTATTCAAACTCCAACGGCAACAGCCGGTTACCAACGATGTAAATAACGCTCTCTCTGAAGTAGTGCACTGGTTTAATGTTAACAACTTACTTTTGAACGAGAAAAAGACTAAATGTATTAGATTTTTGACACCTAATGTCAAGCAGGTGAAAACCAGTGTAGTAATAAATGGAGCCGAATTGGATCTTGTGGACACCACTAAGTTCTTGGGTATAACTTTAGATTCAAAACTGCAGTGGGGCCCACATATAAACAAATTATCGAGTAGACTCAGTTCTGCAGCTTACGCGGTCTATAAGATACGCCAGCTAACAGATGTAGAGACAGCCAGATTGGTATATTTTAGTTACTTTCATAGTGTTATGTCGTACGGCATTTTGTTGTGGGGAAATGCCGCCGACATTCAAACTATCTTTGTTTTGCAGAAGAGAGCTATTCGAGCAATTTATAACCTTAGCTTTAGGCATTCACTGAGGGACAAATTTAAAGAAATTAGTATAATGACGGTCGCATCTCAATATATTTATGAAAATTTGATGTATGTTAAGAAAAATATTAGTTTGTTCTCTAAGAACAGCGACATTCATAGCGTCAATACTAGAAATAAAAATAAACTTATACTACCAATGACTAGGCTCCAAAAAATTAGTAATTCATTTAGGTGCCAAAGTATACGTTTCTACAACAAGATTCCAAGCAATATTCAAGACTTAAGTCTCAATAAATTTAAGTCCTTGGTAAAGAAGAAACTTTGTTCTAAGGGTTTCTATAAAGTTAAAGATTATATGGACGACAAAAATGCTTGGAATTGAGCCGCTCGCTCTTATCACATACATCATTGATATCATTGAAATTACTATTTTTATTTTTTTGACATTCTAAATTATTTATTGATAATTTATTATTGAATTATTTTTATATTTTTGTTTGACATTTTGTCGACTATTATTATTAATATGTCGCTTGTTTTTTTATTTATTATTTTATATTTCAATTAATTGTGAATGTGAGTACCATGTAGGCTAGTTTTTATACACGAATTTTATAAAATTGTTTGGCCAGTTTTGAGTATTTTTCTGACCTACGCAAATGTCCGGCTGATTGGTGTCGTCGTGCGTCGGGTCGTTGAGCTCCCGATAATAAGGTTGAGCTACACGATGGCTGATGCATGCGTGCCGTCAGTTAGGACAGGTCAACTCAAACCTGCTATGGCTCTTTCCTCAAAAGGCCATTCCAGACGTTGCCCTACATTGTTACACTCACATAGTTTTATACTACAATGTCTGGACTTTAAAAGAGACGTTGACCTCTGAGTTTGTTTCGGTTTTTCTTCTCAGAGCTAGTCAGATAGGAAATGCCGGTGCCATCTAGTCTTAAAAAAAAACATTACATTGACTTGTAAAAGTATCTGTAACAGATTTATTTACAGAAATAAATATCATTTCATTTCATCATTTCATTTCATTTCATTTCAATACCTAATTATGAGAGAGCAATGATTATGTAGACTTAAGAGCAGGAACTAAACAAAACAAAAATAAATATGTATGAAAAATATGGTCACAAATTAAATAGGTATCCAGGCATCTAGCAAGTCTACAAAGCTCTCACACTTATAAAAGGTAAAAGGACGCTAAACTATTATATATAAAACAAGTGACATAGTTAATTGTCATCAAAAAAAACATTACAAAGAAAATCACTGTAAACATTTCTATAAACCATCTTGCCAACAGGTTGCATACCCAACTGTCTAACAGTATCTCTTGTTTTCATGTCGATTTGAACACATTAAAAGGCGAATAACTTATTCGTTTCCTTACAGTCCAAGTTTTACAGAAAATATGGACGTGGTATTGAAAGCATGAGAATTTAAATCTTCCTAACCTCGCCGCAAAGAATTTTATATAAAAGATTTTAACGTAAAGCAGCTCAGAACGACATTGTTCTTCAATAAAGTATAAAAGAAGGCAATTTTTTATAACAAGTAACCGAAATGGCACTCAATGCATGGTAGAAGTGAAGTGAGCAAATATATGAATAAATTTTGAGACTCTGAAACGGTAACGGTGGGACTGTTCCTCTTGGAGCCTTAAAATTAATGATCTGACACTTTTAGAAATATAATAATAAATAATCATGCTTAGCACACGAGGTTGTCAACATGTGGGATGTGGACTCGGCAACCATTGTGCCGATAGTCGTTACGGTCAGTGGCCTAATGGCCAAGAGCCTCCACCAACAACCTCATGAGGCTCTCGTTAGGTGGCTGGATCAAGGGCCTGATACAAAAAGCAGTCCTCCTCGACACGGCGCGTATTGTGAGGAGGTTCCTCTCTCTGAAGCCCTGACCACCGGTAGCTTGGACCCTGTTCCCGATGCCGGTGGGCTACTATTTTAAAATTTTTAAATGTTTTTATTTTATATTTTAATATTAAAAAATGTGTTAAATACGTATGTTAGAAAATGAAAAAAGGAAATAATAATAGTTATGCTAATCCGTCTAGAGCGTCTCACAATATTTTTTTTATGTCATTGTCCCGCATGACGAGAATCTTTTTTTATTTTTTAATATTTGACTTGGTCGCGTTGGCTCTAGTCGCATCTGATGGCAAACGCAGACAGAGTCTAAGATGGAGCACACGAATCCAAGTAACATACATATACAGGCCGTTAACGAATTCGTGTAATTTCTTCAAGCCACATGATATATTAATGGTATAGATTAACTCCGTACGGAATACAGAATGATTAAAAATAAACTTTTTGTTTCCCAATTAATTTTTTTACGTGATAGAAAATTTCGATGCCATGCTTAAATTAATGAAGGCACGGTGACACAGCTGATGGGCACGACTAGCGTGATATCGCTACATGCAGTCAGTTAACTTGGGACGTTAAAATTACTCCTCAGATACAGAATACAATGGTTCATTTTTTGAAAACTTTTTTTTGTTGGTTCTGAAAAAAACGTATGCAGGGTCAATCTGTGTCACCAGTAGATAATGTGGTTTGAAGGAATTACAAGAATTCGTTTACACCCTTATATAGGGATTCCCTATATCCCTCTTACCCCCTTTACCCCTCTAGCTCTCACATGTGCACGAACGGAACACAGTAAGCTGCTTGGCGTCGGACTTTAATGTAAGGGTGGTAGCAAGCCAGGCGGACCATATAGGTCCTGCCACCAAGCGTGCTGTTCTCTTGAAAGCCGGGATAGATAAATAATTTAAATATCTTAACTTGGCACACCAGGTTGTCGCCATTTGGGATGGTGATTCAGCAGACATTGTGCCGATAGTCCTTACGGCCAGTGGTCTTAAAGCCAAGAGCCTCGACAACATCTGATGGGGCTCTAGTTATGCGGCTGGATCAAGAGCCTGATACAGAAAGCAGTAATTCTGGACACGGCGCGTATCGTTAAGAAGTTCCTCTCTCTGAGGCCCTGACCTCCGGTAGCTTGGACCCTGTTCCCGATGCTACAATTTTTCAGGCTACAATTATTATATAAAGCTTTTTTTGCAAATTTTTAGAATTATTTAAAAATGTATATGTAGGTATCGAAAAGAATAAAGGTCATGTTAAAATATGACATTGAATAGAATCATTTTTAATATTAATATGACAGCAGATATTTTAAAATGAATTACTCAAATTGTTCTGAAATCCCACCAACGCAATCTATCAAAAAGCTTTGATAATCGGCTTGACAAAATCTATCTAATCTATTTTCATTTGACACAAAATTAAAATTGATCGCTCATCTTTATTTTTTATGCTTCTTTATTTTTTTTGAATCATTTCAGTAATGAATTTCCAAAAAAAAAAACGTAATTTCGGAAAATCTGGTACAAAAGTTGTTGTAGATATTACGGGGTCGGGCAACCGTGACAATATTTCACGGCTCGGGTTTCGGATACGGGTTGCAAGTGGAATAATACTACCGTAAAGTGTCCCCTTACAAACATTCCAAGAATCTCATTTAAAGTTCAGCATACTCCAAAAGTCGGAGTCAAGTGTATTATGTGCACGTTCACATACTAACTTTTGCTCTTCACATAATGCAAACAGCTTTAGTGCCTACATTAAGGCCTCACTGCCTTAGTATTGCACATTATACACTTAGTTGGGGTGCATTAGGCGCTATTGCTTACATCGCTTTTTGTTCAGCGGTAGTCTGTAGAACGATAGAAGTTCAGTGACCGATATTCTCAGATTCTAGTTCAAAACTTCATAACAGTTAAGGGAAAATAATCAACACTAACTTGCTTGTTCAAATCTCGTTGCAGGTGTCTGCAGCAGGAATGAAGATAGAAAGCATAACTTTATAAATTTCTAGTATTACATCATTTGAAATGGCACTTACTAAACAAATGAGGGGATTAAATCGATAAATAAGACTAGTAGACCAAAAATTGTAAAAAATAATATTCAAATCCTTACAATAAGCCTAAAACGATTTGTTTATTTAGACTCTTTTTTTCTTTGGTTCGAAATTACCCCCCCAAGTATTTGTATTTTTTTTTGTAATGTCTCTTTTTTATTTATTTGCGCATCAGCAAAATCTAACATTATGCCAAATTTAAATGTCCTACATTACATAGATTTTGAGAAATACCTCCGTGATAGACGACGGACAAGAGTGATATTATAAAAATCCGTTTTTTCCTTTTAAGGTATGGAATCCTAAAAATACCATAATTTAGCCAATTAAAAATAATGACAGCAGATTTTTTAGGCCGCCGTTATGCAAGTTTCATTTGCTACGAGTATATTTACCCTAATCTCATGTCAGTTAATGACATTAGATAGATTAGATAGCCTAAAAACTTTTTACACAAAAATAAAGGAAACAAGTTCAATATATTTTTTAATTGTTTCTTTTTGAAAGGTGTGATTAATTAATAGCCCGCTATTATCTTTCATTGAACAGTATTTACCGTTGTCCTTACGCTTACCCTTCGAATTTAGAAATGCCTGTTTTATTAGGCCTTAATATATTCTAGTCTAGACAGCTTTCTAGCCACACATCAATCTGCATTATTTAGCCTAACCTGTCATTGTGTTTAATTTATTATCTTGCCTTTTAGACGAATTACTTATTATCACGCTATTTGTATATATAGATATTTATATGTATAGATAAATGAGTTTTGAAGTTGAAATGTACTAACTTAAGCTAAAAATACGGGACCACACGGCATACATCTCATGGTTTTATCTTTTAGCCGCGTTTTAGTTAGCGTTTAGCAGAATTACAACAACAAACAATAATTAATTATGACTAAAATGTTTTAGGATTCCATAAATTAGGCGGAATCTTCTGAAAAGGTACTAATAAATGAAATGAATAATTTGGAAATTATCCTGCTCCAAAACATACCATTACAAATAGGCCAACCGCCAATTCAATTCAGTGAAACTCCAATTTTCCCCGAATTTCGATTCAATATTGACCAACGATCACCTAAACATTCACATTCAACACCAGTCAAATTATGAATAATAGTCCTTAAACAAATCAACGTCATTTAACGATTACTATGACGATTAAGTAAGGGCTCAAAGTATTATCTAATCAATACTATTAACTATTAATTAATCACTAAGGTGACGGCAATGAAAATAACGCTAAGGTCACGGCACCAACTGAGCTAATTCTTAATATTGAGGTCGCGTGACCAAAGGACGAAAGTACGTGGTATTAATAATAACCAAGTTCATATTTAGGAAACAATGAATTACCCACTTTTGTTTATATAACGTTCTCTGTCAAATTATTTAGTAATTATTATGTCCTTGTAAATATTAAGTGTTTTGTTGAGTTATAATCATGAACACGAGCAAATTATTGTTAAATTGTTCAATTCGTCATTTCTAAGGTATAATTTTGGGTAATTTATTTTATGATTTACTATAAACAGAAAATAAAAATACTTGTAGCCTACCTACTTCTACGTTTTGGTAATTGAAAAATTGGCAATTACCGGTTCGGTTCGATCCTTTCCGTCTAACTTTTTTATTGCCTTAATTAAGACTGAGAGGTAATCTAAAATTACTTCGCAGTCTATTACCGGTCATAAAACGAACTTAATAAAGTTTCCTACAGCTATTCGGTGAAAATACACTAATGGCCGGTTGCTATATCAAAAAATAATTCGTTTTGCTTACCAACCAGTTTATCACGTTGTCAACATGGAGCATTGGCACTGACACCATAATGAGAGGGTGCGAACTTAGGTTTTTCATTACTTTATTAACACAAGCTGTAGAGATCAACTGTATTTGCAATGACTGTGTACACGTATACTCCATTTCATAAAACAAGACAAAAGTCTCCCACAAAGGCACGAATATACATCGGAACAGTTGCTTCAACTAAATAAAGCACAGGTTCGTTCGTGCATGGAGTACTGCTCGCACCTTTGGGATGGCTCACCCAAATACCAGCTTGAGGCATTGGAGTCCATTGAGAAGCGTGCCAAGAAGCTCATCAGCAACGACTCCCTTGTTCAGACCAAGCTCCAAAGTCTTGAGCATCGGCGCAAAGTTGCTAGTCTATCGGTTTTTTATCGGACACATTTCGGAGAGTGTGCTTCAGATCTGCATGATCTAATACCCCCCTGCCCTTTTTTCTATCGGACGGCCAGAAGCACGAAAAAGTGCCATCGGTTCATGATTGATATGCGCTTTGATTCCACTTGCATTGTGAAAACCGCCAAACAGTGGAATGCGCTGCCCGAGTGGGTGTACCCCGACAGCTACAATATGGGTATCTTCAAATCACGAGTGAATCGGTTTCTTCTGGGCAAGCGTGCTCCATCGTAGACCGCATCATCGCTTAACATCAGGCGAGATGGCGGCCAAACGCAGGCCTAGTAACAAATAAAAAAAAAATGGACTATTTCTTCAAGTAGAATTTCAGCTCATCTTGATTGACCGTTAGTCCATCAAGATTCATAGAAACACAACACTGTGTTGAAACCACAGAACAGATCTTCTATCTGTTCTGTGGTTGAAACCCTGCTGGAAGCAAACGTGTTGCTTATTACTATACATATCCTTGCTAAAATTTGTTTTATTATTAAAAACACCTATTACTCATATTGACGACAAGTTTGGTGCAGTGGCTGAGCGATTGTCTTTTGCGCTACGGGTCGTGGATTTGATTCCAGCACGAAACAAATATTTGTATGGCCTACAGATAGTTGTTCCGGGTCTGGGTGTTGTGCATGTGAAGATTTATGTCTGTAAACGCACCCACGATACAAGAGAAATCTTAGAGTGGGGCAACGTTTTATGAAAAGAAAAAGAAAAATTGCCCAGAAACGTCACGTCATTGGAAACGGATAAAGAGGAAATTGCCATAATCAACATGCTCGACAGACGAATTGGTGACCGCAGTTTATTTTTCGATACAATAGAAAGCAGGGGGATGCTACTGTTCATCCTGTTACCGTAATCAGAACCATTGACCTATTCTACTTGCAAAAAATACTAAAATGAACGATGCGTCAATACAAGGTTAAGATACAAGTCCGAGACGGGCTGCAGAACGCAAAATTCAAAAGTAGTATCGCTTGCGGTGCGATCTGCGGCTGGGGTCTACGGTTGCAGTTTTGCAGTCGCTGTCGAAATAGCACCTTTAAAGTGCTCACCTTAAAGGCGCTATTCCGATGGCGACTTGCCGTCTGCGGTTGCAGTCTGCAGTTTTCAGCCCGTCTCGGACTTGTACCTTTAGTCGGAAATGAGGTACTAATCCGCGAGCCACTTAAAGTATCACTGATGACTGTAAGTTATAAAGCAAGTGTTAAAATTTCATAATTCGTTAATTTTTATTTTCATAGAAAATGAATTTTATTTAACTTTTTTTTTAAATTCTTGATCCCTGCTTTAGTTACAAATTCAGACAATGGAGTTTCTAATCAATTACCCCAAATATGACCCAAATTGTAAGAACACAGCTGATCATAGCTGAGGATAGATAGATTTTAGTGTATCTTTTATGAAATCTTTGAATAGCTATTTCTCTTAAACTATTGAAAAGTTGTAGAACAAGAGTTATTCATTTTTATGGGTACTATAACACCCTTTTGGATTAGTACCCCCTTTCCGACTAACCTTGTATACGGAATCGGCGAATCGAGCTGAATTTGAATATATACCTCAAAATGCTTCAACAATCGAGTTATTACATTCTTCATTAGCGCGGCAGAACGAGGCAGTGCCTTTATTTTCCAGATAAGAGTTAACCGGACATTTGGGATTCAGGCCCTAAAACAATAGATACAATGAACATAACGGAACCCCACCTTATACCTATACGCTTCTTCTGTTATCTCGTGTCTACACGAGTTATTAGAGAATAGCTCATGTCGGGGCTGACTGCCCAGGGTGCGCCGGACGTACTTAACTATCGACCCTCGTGGAAGCTCCTTTAATGCACCCCCATTATACGTTACATTACCAGAGAGGCATCATTATTGATTTTTAACATATACCCAAGTCGTTTTCACTTTAGATTTATGCAGTGCTACATAAAGTGCACATATTGGGTGAAACTAGACATTATTTTATCGATAGGAAAATTACAAAAAAATACAAAGAAAACTTAAAAAACGTATTATGAAAAAAAAAACAGATATTCCTTATTTTTAAATGACCGTTTTTTGGGTTTGCAGTATTTCATCGTCATTGCTTGGTGTTAACAATCATTTCAATTTTTTTTTGTTTTGACACGATAAACCACTTGGTTCAAAAAGAAATCAATCAATAAGACAGTTAAATAGAATACAACAGAATAGAATATACTTTATTGTACACCAAAATTGTACAATTTTGGTGTACAACAAAATTGGACAACAAAAGATAGTCGTTTTTTTCTGATTTTATTTTTCCCGTCGGTAAAATGATGTGCAGTTTCACCCAATTTCATATGTATACTTTATGAAGACTCACACCGTATTCTACATAGTTTAGGTTTCTATTGATAACAACAAATAAGGTCTTAGTTTGAACCAATAACGGCCAATAACTGTATTAGTCACAATATTTCATACAAGGAATCCATAACGTTATTTTCCACTTGTTACGTGGCTCCGGATGCTTTAACCCAATAATGTGCAAACACTGTCCCACTGGTCGTTAAGACTGATTTATGTCCACAACTTAGAGACACTCGCAGTGAAGACAGCACCGTACCGGTTCAACTGGGTTATCATAACGTGTTTATGTCAGATAAATGACTTATTAACAATGACAAGTTGGGAATATGGCAATAATTAAGTTCAGAATTTGGTGCCGACAAGATCTGGTATGTTCTTGTTCTGCCAAATCTTTTACCAACTATGTTGCGGTTGAATATCAGTATTTTATACGGAGCGACTGTCATCAGACCTGCGCAGCCCAGTTACAGGGGGTCTACTCCCTAAGCACGAAGTCCGTGGTTTCGGCCTTAGTTACGAGCGTTTCCTACTCCCTATCACCTACGGACGTACGATTATTTCGGGGCCCGAACTAAGAATGAATGACAACACGATTTGACAGTTGTCCCTACTACCGATGTGTTTTTGCTCGTCCGAAAACTTGAACTTAACACTTGTTTTGTTCACTCCTACGTTTCGGGCTACTTTCGGACGGGCGACTAACTTCGTTGACGGACTTAGTGAGTAGGCCCCCTGAGCAATACCGATATGCTAAGGTTAGACCGGTTGTCAGATTTCTGGCTTTTGACTATCCGTAACGACTGTCATAGGTATTCATATAAAACACGGGACCGACGGCTTAACGTACTCTCCGAGGCACGGAGGAGTCTCGATGTGTAATGAACGGTCACCCATCCTCAGACCGACTGCGGCAAGCACTGCTTAACCTTTGTAATGTAGCAGACGGCCCCAGGTTCTCTTTAGCTAGGGACACGTCTGCTACACCAGTTACAAAGAATCGCATTGAGCATTCAATACCTAATACATACAGGGTGTAAAAAGACCCATCACATAGCCGAAATCTACGCACTCTGTACATCAAACTAAATTACATTGACCAAAAATAATCGCTGGGAAACGACTTTTAAATTTTGGCATAAAAAAACGCTTCTTTTTTGTAGCGCGCAATGTGTGGTTGTGGCGATGCCACGCGTTTGCATGCGTGCAGCGGCAACACAGCTGAGCCAAGGCCGTGTGCGTTTGATATTCATTGCGTATTTTTAACTTCAAATGCGTAATTTGTTAGGAAAAAATTAAATTTTTGATAATGTTTGTTTGGAAGAAAGTTTAGTATTTAGTAAATACTTGGAATTCGTTTTTGGAAAAAAAAAGTATACTTTGAGCTTCAATATCTCCAAAACCAATGATTTCCCAGGTATGGTCTAGGAGAAAAAAATGATCCCAATGATGGGTAGAATATGTGGTTTTCGTTATCGTTAAGGGTCTTTTTACACCCGATATACATAACAATAATAAAATGCTTATAGAATAAGAGGCAAGATAGCTTTACGTCCCTTGGAGTAGTCAGCAAATTCCTTCTTGTATTTACGGTGTTTGCCGATGGCCCACACAGCCATTTGATAGAAACTGGCGGCAGCAAACAGACCGGCTGGAGTGCATTTAATCATGACGGTAAAGAATAGCCAGGATCCGAACTCGTAAGTGTAGTTAGGGCAGGAGACGAAGTTGAAAAGAAGGGAGAAGGGGTTGCATTGGGCACCGGGATTTGTCTCACTTTGGTACCAGGGGGGCACAGGTTCTTCAATAGAATGTGGATGCTCAGGTTGTCCAGCTCACATAAGTCCTCCGAGTCCCACGTAAATGCAGGTGTTGCATGGAGCGGTGTACAGGGGATAGTTGATGTGGCATGCCGCATACAATGTAAACAGCCAGTAGTTTTAAATATTATTTGTACTGATTTATACACATTGAAAATAATTATCTACCACTTTTATCAGTCTCCATCTTCCGTGTCAAAATTAAAAAACCACGCTATTAAACGAATATAATTATCCAAAACCATGTGGCCTGTCATATCAAAAAAACAACCATATCAATAGAAAGAAGGTGAAAAAATGAATGAGGATGACTTAAGGATGATGATGAAAAAGGTGATTCTACCTAACTTGCGTTTGCAAATATGGTGCACGTACCAACAAGATTAGATATGTGCGCCTATTAAATTTTGTTGTTTTTTTATCTTTAATTTTACCTATTCTGTAGGTATCAAACTAACAACACGATGTTAGTATAAAGTTTGTGTACATTTGTAAGTTTCCGTGTAGTATTGATACGGTAATTCATGACATTTTAGTCTCATTAAAACTACTAAACAAACAACTATTTCCAGACATAAAACGATTTTCTAAATCTGATTAAGAAGTTGTTCCTTTCTAAAGTTATCTCTTTATTAACCTCGAGATGAAAGCACCGCAGAAAGCCCTAAATATTATTAAACATCAAATGAATTATTTAGCACTTTCAAATTATCTTTAGCCGAAGTAGAATATCATGGACAAAAGACGGCATAACGCGAACGACGTAGCTTAAAATAATAAAGGCATTCGGAATTTTGTGTTAAGCTTTCTCTCGGTGCCAAATGTTTCCAACTCGACTTACGAGTTAAATTGCCAGGATTCGTCTTAATTCTTCAGCTATTACGACTCTCATGACGTGTACACGGCAGGTGCTTCCAAGATAATTTTGCAGTTAGTTTTGTTCATGATCTCTTGTTGTTGAGTAATTAACTCTGTAAAATCTACTCGCGAACTTACCTCATTTTTTACCGTGAAACACAGAGAGCTCTTAATAAAGGCGAGTAGGCGAGGCTTTTAACGCTTTTATCTATGACACAAGAAAGTAGGAAGTGAGCTACTTTGTGCTAATAATATATGAAAGCTTTACTCAGTCGTACTTTGTGTCTAGTTTATCGCTTTGTGAGCCCACTGTTTAAAGCTATTTAAAGCCATTCCATGTCACAGTTGACGGGTTAATAGTAGAAATTATGGTTATTGCTGCAGTGAGTTCCATTCCCGTACGCCTACGTCCAACAATTTAACGAATCATAATAATTGTTTTAATATCCAAACTAGATTTTACAGAGCAACTTGGAGGGAGCAATAAAAGAATTTTTCATCGTAAAAAACGAAAGGTAAGTACCGTCATTAATACAAACTTTGTATTTCCATGATTTGTACCTCTTGCTTTGTTGTATTGTAATTTTTACGGTCGGGGATGCCTGCGCTCGCGTGGCTACACTGCGTAATCGTATTTTATATCAACAATGGCCCTTATCTGTAAAAACGTATTTGAAATTCATGGGTCTGCGTCGTTGAAAAATTGTCTACAGTATTTTTATGTTTAAAGCTCTTGGTGATGATAAAAAGTCAGGCTTACCTGTTCAGACGCACGGAAAGTTGACATTTAAGTAATTTATATTTGTAATTTATGGTGACCTTTACCTTTATGGTGGTCAGAAATACTTTTTAGGTAATTATTTTGTACGTTAGAATATAAATGTTAGCTTTGCGCTACGATACTAACAAGGGTGAAGTTTTAAACGTTTTCTTTCTCGCCTTTTACGATATTGGTTTGGAGTGAAATATCGGCGTCCTTAACTTATTTATCTCTGGCAGCCAGGCCTAAGACGTGCGTGCAATGTAAAGTTCACGAAATATCTTTCGAATGTAAAATGAGATAATTTAAAGAGTTTCACAGAACGTTGAGATGATCAAACGTAATTTAATAAACAGATACCTAGTTGTACTTGGAATAGATCGAGTTCAGATTCGCCGTCTAAAATAAATGTTTAAAGTGGAAATGTCGTCCACTGCAAACTAACGGATTACACTTTTTAGCCTGGATTTTAAATATTAACTAGGTACGCTAAATTCATCCTTCAAATACATTTTTCTTTTATTCATTTCACCACCTACAAAGTAATTAGTTAAACGATGTTTGCAGTGTATAATTTTGCGTATTTCTCGTGGCATGTAGTGTGAAAATATTACAGTTTTTCAAGGTGAGTCAAAAGTAAATCATCGGGAAAATCTATGGAGATGCTTATGTCCAGCAGTGGAATTACTTATACAGGTTCTCCCAAAATTCAATGTCAAGCATAGAACAAACGATAGGGCAGTTTGTGACTGCTCAGAAAACAATACAAAAAAAATTGAAGGGTTAAATTTTTCAATAAAGACAAAAAACTTCATAGCGTTGTCAACGTTAAAGATAAAAGTTTGAATTTAATTTATGTTAATGTTGTATGAGTCATGCATTAAATTATGTATTATTTTAATCTTAAATACTTCACATTACTGCAAACTATTTATAAAAATACTTAGGATAAAAAGGATGAAAATGTGAGTTATGCTGTTTTTGTAAAAAAACATTCAATTAAGATGTATACTTTTTTTTAAACTCATTTAATAGTTAAATTGATGAGGAAAATGTTATTCATGGTAACTTCAAAACTAAAAAACGGAACAAAATATAAAAAAAAACTGAGTTGTCATAATCTGCCCTATCATTTGTTGTCATCTTGCCGTTGAGTTCTGGGACACGTTTTAAAAAGGTAATTAATGTTCAGGTATGAATTGCATTCTAGGATCCAGGTTATATTTTTGTTAGCTTGTCTCTGGTAATACCATATTAGATTGTCTCTGGTAACTGTCATATTACTTACATTCACTCAATCGATCATTCATTCGTTCATGATTAAAAACTTATTAGTAGTCATTCGGCAGTCTTGTCAGAGACGTCGAGGTGTGAACATCAAGTGATACTTACTGTGTAATTTTGGATTAAATGGTAACACTTCAGATACAAGTGTAAGTACAGATTAAATCATTATGTATTGAATAATTGGAAATAATTGGAATTGTACCGAGTGTATTTGTGGTTTATGTTGAAGGAAGTAATAAATATCTATGTTTATACTGAAATGTCTGGTTTTCTATTATGAATCCTTTATTCTGAACCGGTGGCCAACAGTTCAGAAGTGGGATAATAAGGGAATTCTCATAATTCCCTTTTTCACGTCCACATTTTAACGGATATTTGATGTCATTTATTATCAGGTGTAATTTATTTTTCCCACCCGGTAAATATATTTTTCTGGCTATTTAAGTAAAATAAATATCAAATATTTTATTTTTCTTTTCCATCTGTCATACGATATTTATTTCCTTACTCTTTACCGTAATAATATTAAAGAACCGTTATTAATAAATATCACATCATCCATATTTAGAAAACGAAGTATTAATTTCGACTATGAATTTATGGAAGTTTCTACTGTGGTAGATTTATAATTATTCAATTTGTTAAGCGACCAATCGATATGGTAGTCTGTGTTCTGTTACATACTTAGATATTATAACATTAATAGGATATTTATATGAAGATTTTAGTTTACTTTATTCAAAGTAGAATTGGTACGGTTATTTTATTCGTGTAATTATTATCATGATATGATGACGCACCAAATTAATTTAAATTTTTTTTTTGTGTTTTTGCATAGTATGGCTTACAAGGATAGAGATGGAAAAGAAAACTGCTTTATTTCTGCCTTAATAGCTTCTTTAAAATAATGCAATTATAAATGGAACAATATTGGATCAATATTATGATAATAAAACAATGACTTTGACTTTTATTATAATCTTAAATATTGTTTCGTGTTTATGAACAAACACTAAGCTTTACAACTGTAAGTTTCAGATACACTCACAATGGACAAGGAAAGACACAGTCGAGGGGAAGGACTGATGTTCATGAATGGTTATAGATGACGATGGATCGCCCAGGTTAAAGGGCCAGGAAATGTTCAGGATTAGAGCATTTAGCATTTTGGCTAGGACAGACGGCCAGGATGTTCTCAGGTTAGAGAGCAGGGAGTTCTCAGGTTAGAGAGCAGGGAAAGTTAAGTCGTTGGATAGCGGAATGAATACTACTGGATGGACCAGAAATTTGAAAAAGCGAAATGTTATCATAAATGAACAGTTCAATGAACGAACAAAATTACAAGAAACGAAAAGCAGGAATACAGGAGAAAGATCAATGCGAAGGAGATATCGCAACGATAGCTCGAGTCCGGGTGAGTCTTTACCAATTAGTATTGTGTTGACTATGACAATGTTAAATAAAGCCTGGAGTTCAGATAAAAATAAGTTAAAATTTAACGCAAACATCGTAACGGATTTGAAGCCTATGAGTAAAGAACAGACTGTTAGTACGGATCACTAAAGTTGAAGAATGCGCGGAAATATGTGGATTATATGAAAAACAACATACATTACGTCCTTCCTAATCTTACTGGGGTTACGAAAACGTGGTATCAAAGATGACCTTCTCTTTTGCATAAGTAGGGAGCATTGAAGAAAAAATAGTTATGTATTCCCTTGCCGTGAGAACTATGCTGAACTCCTTACTGAAATGCTAATTAACCGCTAACGTCCCGACCGACGAACCGGTTCGTCAGTGCCATTGTTTATCTATTGTGTCTATAATTACAGTACTTGAGATTTTAAACGTGTCGTGTATGGTTAATCATTGGAACAATAAATTATTATTGCATAAAACTGAATTGACTGAATAGGTGTAAAATTCATAGGAAACAGGCGGTGGATTGAATTTTAAATAGAGTATATAATCAGGCCACAAAAGTGGGAGTTCAAGTAGCTTAATTTAGTGAGTCAGTATTTTAGAATAGTCAAAGTAGGGCAAACTAGAGAAGTTACAACATACAAGCAAAAGAAATGGGTATGATAACAGGTCTCTTATTAACGCAACACATCGACAACTTTAAATCCTGAACGATTAATTAAATTCAATTGCTTTTATTGTAATGAATCTGGCCATCCTAGCTTTAGAGTATACGTATTCAAAGAACATAATTATACTCATAACGAATCGGCTGAACTTATGCGTTACTGATGGTTACAGTGACGGATACGTTTTTCGATATTGGTATCAGTGGCTGCATGGGCTGTACATCCAGTCATTAGATTTGAGAAGTCGGTCTTCTCAAGTTATCCGTTACTGATGGTTACAGTGACGGATACGTTTTCGATATTGGGATCAGTGGCTGCATGGGCTGTACATCCAGTCATTAGATTTGAGAAGTCGGTCTTCTCAAGTTATCCGTTACTGATGGTTACAGTGACGGATACGTTTTCGATATTGGGATCAGTGGCTGGGCTGTATCCAGTCATTAGATTTGAGAGGTCTGTCTTTTCAAGTTATGCGTTACTGATGGTTACAGTGACGGATACGTTTTTTGATATTGGGATCAGTGGCTGGGCTGTATCCAGTCATTAGATTTGAGAAGTCAGTCTTCTCAAGTTTTGCGTTACTGATGGTTACAGTGACGGATACGATTTTCGATATTGGGATCAGTGGCTGGGCTGTATCCAGTCATTAGATTTGAGAAGTCAGTCTTCTCAAGTTATGCGTTACTGATGGTTACAGTGACAGATACGTTTTTCGATATTGGGATCAGTGGCTGGGCTGTATCCAGTCATTAGATTTGAGAAGTCGGTCTTCTCAAGTTATGCGTTACTGATGGTTACAGTGACAGATACGTTTTTCGATATTGGGATCAGTGACTGGGCTGTATCCAGTCATTAGATTTGAGAAGTCAGTCTTCTCAAGTTATGCGTTACTGATGGTTACAGTGACAGATACGTTTTTCGATATTGGGATCAGTGACTGGGCTGTATCAAGTCTATAGATTTGAGAAGTCGGTGTTCTCAAATTATGCGCAACTGACGGTTACAGTGACAAATACATTTTTCGATATTAGGATCAGTAGTGGGGCTGTATCAAGTCATTAGATTTGAGAAGTCTGTGTTCCCAAGTTATGCGCGACTAATAGTTGCAGTGACAAATACGTTTTGATAATAGGATCAGTGGTGAGGCTGTATCATGTCATAAGGTTTGAGAAGTCTGTGTTCATTTATTACAGTTAGTAGAGCTAGGGAACTTGGTCTCCATGTAAAGGTTTCTTCTAATATTCTACTGCTTGGAGGTATGGGTGTGAATTTTATTGTTGTATGTACACTAACAGCCAGTGTTGAGGTACAAGGTGTCAAGAAGGTTATAGATGTTCGAGTGGTTCACGATTGCGTTTTGGATTGTCCCGCGCTCCTAGGACGTTCTTATACTGAGGTGCCTAGTTTAATAACCATTCAAATTCCATACAGGGTGATTTTTTTGGAAAAAAAAGGGTGTACCCTGTATACTTGTTGTCTAGTGGTGACATTGTTGTTTCGTGTCCATCGCATCTAATCTAGTATTAGATGGGAGCATTTACGTACGTGGTTCGCTTCGAGGTGAAGAAGGCAAAGAATCTTTTATCTGGTAGATGCCGTATCGAAGACGGTCATGGTTCCCTACTTGCATATAATACGTCGTAAGGACGATGTAGCAATTTCTGGGAATTCTTTGCTAACGCGGTCTATCAACACTAAACATTTGCATTTACTACAAGTTTAAAAAAAATGTTCACAGAAGACTTTTGAGTCGTATAGCTCTGATGATTTGATAAATTGTGGCGAGGAACTGGTTGGCATTGGCTGAATGGGCTAGTAGCCATTGCTCAACATAATTGCAAAAAGAAAAACACCATTTTGGGTCTGGCACTTTCATACGAGACCGGGGAAGCCATGACGTCAGGTTACACTTTGTTATAATTATAAATAGGAAATAAAGCTTATTTACGAAAAAAAAGTAGTTTTAAAACAGAATTAAAAGACAATTAGCGTGTCTATTTTTAAACATAACTTAATAAACATCAGGATTGTTTTTAATGATCTGAAGGATTTACGATTTACGGGCGCTAACGAAATGGTTACGGAGTTTGATTTGTTGGGTTTTGAAGTGGACTCATGTATACGGTCACGTGGTGGGAGAGCAGATGGTGTCTCGAAGTTCCCGGCACTTAAAACCAGCGTGAAATTGGTAAATTTTTGGGGTTGTCTACGAATTTATATTAATTGATAGATGATTGATATTTAATGTTTTGTTTATTAATAGGTATTTGACATTACCATTGACTGGCACTCGAAAGGAGGTGGCACGGATTTGGAGTGGTATTCAGGATTGATACTTTACTTACGTGGCGTCTATTGTTAGCTTTGTGTGATTTTAAAGCAACAACACAAGTTACACACCGATGCGTGCAAAGATGGACGGACTGACGGGTGTGCTTTTGCAAGACGATTTCGTAGGAGTGTTTTGATCTGTCTCATGTTTTGGGCCGTAGAACCTCTCCCTGACGAATATGAGATTCGCTCCTAGGAATCTTCTACCTTGGCGGTGCTAGCGTCTTTGAGTGGACTTATAGTGTGCTTGCTATCACAATTTGTACTGACTGGTGGATTCACATTTACTAAGCGCAGTCTGATTTCGTGAGTTGCACACTGCTGGGTCCAGCTACAGGTGTTTGATTGTGTTATCGAGTCTCGACTTGGCTATCGAGTGGTGCATACTAACGCGTAATCGCGGCCTGGTTTCGGTCCCCGTACATGGGAACTTGTATTTTGAACATTCCTGAGTTGAGTACTCTTTGCCATTGCGCAGAATGGTGGATGAGGAAGTGCAGATGTTTGAAAATATACTCTGCAAAAGGGGTGCACGGTCATGAATAACGCAGGATATATAATATTTCGCTGGTTTCTAAGGAGGTCTGAAGGAGATGTACGGAGGAAATCACGACAAAGTTGGGCATTGCAGATTTGATGAGGCTCTTTGTTGTTTTGAGAAAGGTGTTTGGAATGGGCTCTGTGCAAGGCGCCTGCTGGTGAGTGAGAGGGTAACTCTCATCTAAACGAAGGAATCAGCGTTACCTCCATACGGTGGATGCGGACTGCCTAGGTCTTTTCATTAAGAGCGAGGGGGGTGGCTGTTATTTGCAAGTATTGTTTTATGGTTTTATTGTATATGTTGGTATAACTGCTGTCAAAAATAATAAATCATAGATGAGTATACGAGTGTTTGAGGAACGTATTGGCTGATATGCCTTCTCGCCTGACAGCCGACTAGGAAAGAATGAAGAATATTGGCAATACCGTCGCCTAAAGCGAGTGGGCGAGTCGAACGTTTTGGTGGACTTATTTTGGACGCTCTGTCAACTTTTCCGTAGCCAAGATGAAGAAACCTGGGATGATTGTATTTATGAAGTCCAGATAGGCAACGGTGCCACGATCCATAACATAACCTGGAAAGGGTCACTGAATTGTCATTTAGTTTTGGCATTGCTAGCGGAACGGAAGGAATTTTGTACTCTACTGTGTCTAATGCCGCCGATGTAGCTGATCTGGAGGAGTTAGATAGGCTGGGGGTAGAGTGAGCGAAGGTATTGGGGAACAACGGCTAGAGAACATAGGGGTTTGATAGGTGTGGGAAATCAGAAAGTGTGGAATGGAGATTAGGTTTGCGTTGAGAGATGGGTGTACCACGATAGTGCGTGTCGGATACTAGTGGTTAAGTTTCAAGGACCATGATCGCGTGATAAGCGTGGCTTTCCAATGAGAGGTATCTGATTGAAGACACCTCCATGTCCCGCAAACGTGGCCGTTATCGACAGGATGTAGTCTTGGCGTTTTGTAGAGATTTGGAGAGTAATGAAGAGGTTAGTCGTAGTAGCAATAGTGAAAACAAGGTAGAGATAACAAACTTTAAGTTATTACGGGATTAAATGTGCTTTATATTATTAATATTAATTGGTTGAGTTATATTAATGAGTTCACAGAAAAATGAAGGTGTTTTATTGAGATCGCGGCCTTCAGGGTTAAGGAGAAAAAGAAAGAAGGAAAAAGTATTTATTCGGGATGAGCACAGGAAATAACAACCGAGAGCGACGTAGGAAGAAGGAATAGGTTGATTGTAATTGTTATTTCATAAAACAATGTTTTAGAAAGTATAGATACTGTTGTGTTATATTCTTTATAACTATAATTTGTTGCTAGATTGCCAATGTTATACAACTGTTTGATTACTGGAAAAATAACACCTAATTAAGACTATGATTGTTTTGTAGTTTACATAATTAAATTAATTTAACGATATTATCGTTGGTGTTTAAATAGTGAAACTCGTTTTTATAGTGTGTATAAAACTGTACGCGTGAGGACACGCTTTGAACAGGATGGCCGAACTGTTAGCTTGTCTCTGGTAATACCATATTAGATTGTCTCTGGTAACTGTCATATTACTTACATTCACTCAATCGATCATTCATTCGTTCATGATTAAAAACTTATTAGTAGTCATTCGGCAGTCTTGTCAGAGACGTCGAGGTGTGAACATCAAGTGATACTTACTGTGTAATTTTGGATTAAATGGTAACACTTCAGATACAAGTGTAAGTACAGATTAAATCATTATGTATTGAATAATTGGAAATAATTGGAATTGTACCGAGTGTATTTGTGGTTTATGTTGAAGGAAGTAATAAATATCTATGTTTATACTGAAATGTCTGGTTTTCTATTATGAATCCTTTATTCTGAACCGGTGGCCAACATTTTGAAACACTACATAACAGTCATCATCAGTGCGCCTGCTAAATACGATTATGTGCAAAAAGGTGCAGCAGTTTTAAAGTAAAAAAACTAAATTGTTATTAAGTATAACATGATAACGGCTGATTACCAGTCTTCTTCTCTCGTGTCAGCACGAGCTATACGAAAATAGCTCATGCTGTGGTGAAAAGATTAGCCAGTCAGCAAGGTTGGTAGCGGGGCTGATTGCCCAGGTTGCGCCGGTCTTACTAAGTATCGTCACTCGTGGAGGCTTTACCAGTGATTTTACTAGTGTCAGATAATTTTTATCTGAGGATAAGTTTGAAGTTTTGATAAGTTTTGTTAATAAAGTCTGTCAGAAAGTCAAGTCTATTCCCCCGTAAGATAAAAAAGATAAAATTTATCAGACGTCATTAAAATTGGCCCTTCATATAACTTTATTCTCTTTGCAACAGATTTATCAACATTTATTATACTGAATCCACACTTAATATACATAACAATACTATAAATTACCATGTCATAAATGTTAATTTTTTAATGGTAAAGTTGAGCCCACAAAAATCCGCCGTGCAAACGCCACAATATTAAAAAGCGCAGTCTCGCCGAATAAATTAAATGAAAAATTCTGAAACGCGAATTTAACTTCGTGAAGTGAACTACGAATTCAAAAAGGAATTAATTAAGCCGATGTGTTTAAAACTCTGCACACGAGAGTTATAAATTTTAGTGAGTGAGTCACGACCTCGCTATGTATTTATGTATTCGCAAGAATTTACTGAGCCACTTCAGTCCACACGTGAGTTTTGTATGTTAAATTAGCCTCCTTGCAAGTTAATGGTAGTTTAACGAGAAATTTATATTGTTTGGATTGAGAATATTGTGATGAAGAATGGATGCTTCCCTAAGTCCGCCTCTGTACAAATTTTATGCGAAAGTATGAATAAATAAATAAATAAGAATTTTTAAGGCATTTTTATAATCTTATTAGCTGTTGCCCGCAGCTTCGCTTGCGTGAAATTTTGAAATCCAAAAAGTTTATCTTTTATTATTTACTTTGAAGAGTGTTTGTGCCAAATTTCAAGTTAACCCCACGGAATAAGGATTTTAATATAAACGTTAACAACCCATTTCACCCGTTAGAGGTGGAATTTCCAAAAACCCTTTCTTAATGGATGCCTACGTTATAAGAGGTAGGTACCTACTGTCAAAATTTCAAGTTTCTAACCCCAGCGGTTAGGCTGTGCGTTGATAGAACAGTCAGACAATTTTTCCCCATGCTTCTTACTTAAAAAGTACCAGATCTCTCATACAAACTTTCAACCCGTATTATTTCACCCCCTTAGGGGTTGAATTTGCAAAACTTTCAAATACGTGTACATTTATTTCGATCCAGAATACCTATTATTTGAGATCATGCTTTTAAGTTCAAAAAATCTTTCATTCTCTATTTCACCCCTTAGGGGTAGAATTTTCAAAAACCCTCAATTACGTGTATGTTAATTTCTCACCAAAGGTCTAAATTTTTAAATTCATGCTTCTTACTTCAAAAATACCAGATTACTCGTTCAAACTTTCAACACTTATTTCACCCCTTTAGGGGTTGAATTTCCAAAAACGCTCAAACACGTGTACGTTAATTTCTAATCAAAAACCATAGTATTTAATTTCATGGTTCTTACTTCAAAAATGACAGACTTACATACAAACTTAAATCCTCTACTTCACCCCCTCAGGGGTTGAATTTCAAGATATCCCTTCTTAATGGATGCCTACGCCACAAAAGGAACCTATTGTCAAAATTTCAGGTTTCTAACCTCTGCGGTTTAGGCTGTGCGTTGTTGTATCAGTCAGTCAGTCAGGACTTTGATTTCATATTTAAAGATTGAATTTATTTATAACTTGTTACATGCTGCACCGGTGGACGTCATCATGTTAACGCCGGCTGACGCTGCAACCCAGCGTTGTGGCTCTGTCTCGTATGTGAGTCACAGCATATGCTGAGCGATGGCCGTTTTGTGTGGATGTGTCGCATATTTTCCGAACAGATAAATTTTGAATTTTTTTCGTGCGTTGTCGGCGCGAATAAACATAATTTCTTTCTTTCATTTCCAACGTTAGTAAATCACTCGTAGTAGCCAAAAAATTTAAGGCTAAATATACGGATGATACTGCCAGAACAACATCAACAAAGTTTGGCGTAGTTCCGGGTAAGGGTATACTTATGAATATACCCTAGCAAACTTTAAGTCCTTTAAAGTTTGGAGAATGATTTCAAAATACCCAATTATATTTTGTGACAAAGGCTTTTACGAGAAAACCTATAGACATGTTATGCATCAGAAGGTATACAACATAATTATTACATAATTCCCCATAAAAAAGAAAATGTTAATCAAGTAATCTTTTATGATTGTTGTCATTTACCTCTCAGAGGAAATTAGTTAAGAATGTAAATAACTTTCTGGGTGGTCTACCTCTTTACAGGTGTTTTCAGGGTTGCATTTCAGTGATGATTTAATTTTATGATTAGTTAAAAAAAAATTGGGTCTTTTTTTAAAAATATTGTTAATAGGCTCTTTACAAGGGATCTTTTAATCCTCTTTCGGCTTTAGGGGTATTTTTGTAACACGTTTAAGGCTAGAACTTCTTCAAGCTAAAAAGTTTATACAAAATGTATCCGAATCCATGTAGGTACCTAATTGCTTCAAACCTCGTGATCTACTAGTGACACAGATTACCCTGCATGGAATTATTCAAATACAGCAAAAAAAATACTAATATAAGACATGATAACCCGAGTCATTTTAGCGCCCCGAATTAACTGACTGCCCGGAGCGATATCGCGCTATTCGTGCCTGCCAACTGTGTTGCCGTGCTGTCATTAATTTATGCGTGGCATGGAAATGCACATGATATTATTTTCTTGCAATTTTGCTTATTTTTTTTAAATCCTCGTCATATCTTAATCTTTTGATTTAGATACGACCACTTGCCCCTATAAAAAGAAAAAGCTAAATCTCGTACTAGCTTAATCTATACCAGTAATAGATAATGTAGTTCTAAGGAATTACACGAATTTGCTTACACCCTGTATAGGTAAGTTACCTGGGGCCCAATTCTCCTAAAATATATCTTGATAAATCACAACCGAACCAAGGCCGAACCGTTCATTCAGACAGTTCTCAATTTCAAAAGCTATCAAATTGTTTGACACAAAAAACAAAATCAAACATTTTGAAAGTTTTCGAAAACAAAAACTGACTGACGGTTGTGGTTCGATTGCGTTTGGCAACGATTTATTTTAGGAGAATTGGGTCCCTGCTCTCTACTTATTATTTTAGGTACCTACACCAAATCCTACGCCAATACTAATGCTTCGAACAAAATTTTAATTGGTAGGTACATAAATTAGTAAGTCGTAAATGCAAAATTATGCGCAAAATACTAAATAGAATGGTAAGGTCAGTAGGAATGTCATGCAAATATTTGCGCATTCAATTTTGTCCAGTATACCTTTTGTCACCGTCCAATCGCCCACATAATTCGTAATACTACGGCATTATACAAAATTTTACACTGACAGTTTTATTCTGGTGAATTGAAATGCATTGTGATTAAATATTGTCCTTTCATACACTGAGCTTATTAAATTCAGTTAAAATTAGCCTATTTTGGGATTAAACTGTCGCGCGGCATTATCGCTTATTGTTAAATCATTGCCACGTATTTAATAATATGAGTAAAGTAATTACTTTGTGGTCGTTCGTGTGGTCAACAGTGCCAATTTCAACCACAGATGCTTTTTGAGTAAAAAAGAGGATTTGTTACTAAACTTTGTTTTATATCATAAATCCATCGGGACACCGAACAAAACTGTGATTTTAGTTTAATGTAAAACCGATAAGCGGCTTTTTATTTGTTTGTCAAATACAGGTAAGGGAAATGTTTGTTTCAATACTGAATTCAGTACTGAATTCGTATTTTATGTCTGAAATACAGGTTTTTAAGAAGATTAAATACAAATTCAAATATCGAATTGTCAATGTAGGTATATTACAATAGATGGTAAGTAAGAAATTATTTCGCCACATTGTATCCATACTGATATACTGTTTAGTTTCTGTAATTATATTCTAGGTAATAACACTAGCGAATTTATAGGTAATTATATAACAGACAAAAATACTAATTATGTCTTTCCTTGTAATTTAATAATTAAACATATCAATAGAGAAATATAAATATATTTATAACAGCTTTAGTTCATCTGGCAACATTAACAATAATAATCTAAATTATTCACTTCCAATATATTTTAACACTTATTCTACATCTACATATTTATTATTCCATATCCATCGTATTTCTACTATCTTTAACAGTCATAAATTCAGTCATAGTATAGTAACACTTATTTATTAAAAAATGTTTTAATTTATTTTTGAAGAGAGGTAAGTTTAAAGTTCTAATTTCCTTCATGTATTATAAATTTGTGGAGCCATCACAAAGATACTTTTAAGTCTGATCCCACAATTTTTGCGTTTTATGCCTGAAAATCACCATCATCCTCCTGCCCGTATCCCAATCTATTTACGCTTGGCGCAACATTTATTTTTCTTCCATCCATCTCTATTAGCCATCATCTCAATAGTCACCCTCTTTCTAGTCATTATCATCTTTTACATTATAATATGCTATAAAATTACTTAGCAAACTAATAATGTATTTGTTTACGATGAATAAAGGATAATAATATTAAAAGCATCGTATCATTGCAATCAAGACAATTAACTATTATAGGTAGGGTTATTAAAATTCAGTATTTTTTTATTAAAACTTACAGAACGTACAAGGATCCACTTTTAGCGGAAGCCAAGTACACTCTCGATTTTTCAGAAGCATAACTTAGTCATTATAGTATAGTTGCACCTTGCGAGTGAATGCTGCAAGATAAAATATTAGCGCAGTTCCGAAGCTTTTACGCATATTATTTATTCAAAGTAAGAATAGAGAATACTTGGAGCCACCGCCGTGGATATCGGAAATTTACAGATAAAAAATTTACCGACTGAAATTGTATCGCTAAGTTTAAATTTAATTTTTAAACGGATGCCAATGTACGCGTGGAATATTTTAGAGGTGGAAATTATTTTTCATTTAGAAATGCCACTGATATTTTGACGTTTGCAAAACATCAATTCGAAAATGTTTCCAGAGTACAACAAAAGTAGAGTACTTACATTATTAAATTTTCTGTACAGTAACAATCACTCGCGTACGGAAAATAACAATAAAATACATTGAATTATTAATATTACTCTGAAGCATAACTTATTCACATATAGGTATACGTATTCATGTGTGTTTACATTCGCTAGCAAAATAATCAGTGATCTGAAAATAGTTACAAAATATTATTCATGACACAATTTTAAATAGATTATCAATTAAAGTAAACAAAATTAGTTCAACAAAATGAATTCCAAAATTTCGAAATTATTAGTAGATGTTACGGGTAAACATTTGATATGATCAAAACATTGCTTATACTACGAATAGTTCATACCTATATGGATTAAAATTTCTTAACACGCTGAAAGCCAAGACTCAGTTGCATACATAGGTACACGACTTCTTTTTCAACACATTTCAGTCCACTTGGGAAAGATTAATTTAGTCGTAAGTTTCAAATCCGGTCAAAAGTAGTAAGAACACCGTGGTGATTTTAGTCGGTCAGAGTGCAAGATACACCTCCGCCTTCCTCTGAAGGAGGTATCTATGAGGGCATCCCCTTAAAAAAGGTATATATTTAGGTGTATATGTGTCATCTCTGTAGGTGTATAGTACTGATATGATTACAGTTTTTTTTTCTATTTTTCTTCTTTTACCTGATCCTTGCAGACCGTGTCTACGCAACCGGGCAGTTATTGGCAAGACCTGAAGGGTCTTCCGCCAAGGGGGCGGAAGAAAAATACGTAACCTAAGCTAAGACCTGAAGCGTAAACTCATCGATATGTGCATCCTACCCGTTCTAACCTACGGTGCTCAAACTTGGTCACTGACTGAAGAACAAAAGTCCAAACTCAAGATTTGCCAACGAGCAATGGAGCGGAGTGTACTGGGTATTAAACTAACCGATCGTGTTAGAAACACCACCCTGCGCTCCATAACGCAAGTAACAGAAGTTGGAGAAAAAACAGCCAAGCTAAAGTGGGAGTGGGCCGGTCATGTCGCTCGAATGCATCCGGATAGGGGGGCAAAGACTGTTACTTACTGGACGCCTGAAGGAGGACATCGCCGTCGAGGTCGAACTCGGCGTAGGTGGCGTGATGATCTAGACGTGTTTGCGGGGCTAGCATAGTCAGAAACGGCACAAAATAGAGATGTTTGGAAGACAAAAGGGGAGGCCTTTGCTCAGCAGTGGGACAGTCAAAAGGCAAGTAAAAAAAAAACTAACTTCTTATACTATACTAACAATAACCCCTATAGTCCCCGTCGCGAGAAGCTATAAATTTTGTAAACACACATTTAGGGGTTCACAACCTTTGGAACAAATAAAAAAAAACAGTTTTGTAATGATTTTTATATAATGGTTTTTATTTTATTTATTTAATAATAAATAATAATCTACGAAAACAACACAAACAAACTGAAACGCATTCAAAACTCAAATGACAGCATTGACAGCGTCAGTGTGAACTTACTTCAAAATGGCGGGCCAAATGTTGACGTTCCATGAGTCAGACACGTTCCGGTACCACAAAACATTAGACGATAGCGCTTTATATCGCTAAAATATAACCCGACTAAGTGAAATTGCTCGTTAGTTTCGTATTACACGTATGTAACTTTGAGTTGATTGAATTTGGGATTATTTGTTGTTGATTGAATTGTCGCTACGTAACTTTGTAGAAGTTCTTTATTTACAAAATTTATAGCTTCTCGTGACGGGGACTTTAGAGGGACAGATATTCCTACTGTGTAGTGTACAGATATGCCTGTTTGAGCACTCTGAAGGTACACAGTCCCCAGACAAACCCCTTGCTTTATTGTATAGTCCCTTACCCCCACAGCCCTTAGGCCTAAGATATTAAATTTGTGTAAGTAATGTGTGCTGACGTCATACCACTTTCCAAATTCGCTTAGTAAGAACAATGATAAACCGGAAACACGAGCTGAAATATAACCGAGGATAAAATGTCCTTTGTTTGAGATAGGGGATGTATTATAACGACCAATAGTAAAGGCCACTCCACCCATTAAAGGTAGTAATGAAATTCATTGAGGTAATACAATAAATCAGGTAATTTATTAGTGCGACTCCACGGCTTTCGTTAGTTTGAAACTATTTTAAAGCACTGAAGCTGCCTCGTAAATATACTGAAGGTGTTTAAGAACAACAGCGAGACCAATGTTCTGAGCCGGCAGTTCAAATGAGCTTATGTGTCAACGTAGACGACTAAAGGAATACTTTAAGCAGGTACACATTTTTCTAAGGTGCATTAGTAATGGGAAGACGTCTTGAGTTTTTGCCAAAGCCTATAATACCTTCTCTTCTCGTCTAATGGACAATACAGACTCAAAGCATTGACGAAGAATCACATGGACCAAGATTCTAGTACAAAATTCACAAAAAAAGTGTCCTGAGTACACAACCAAAGCCCTTGCCAAGGCACACGGCATATTAACATAGAAATATCAACAAACTAATTTAAATCCGGTGTCTTCATCACAATACCTAACTTAGTTAATTTCTTTGCTTGATAATAATGTTTTTTTTTAATTTCTCTTTTCTGCTGTTACGTGTTTGTAATTAATATTATTTATTATTTTGTTGTTTTTTCTTACTTATAATTTGACTGTACAATGCTTTGGTTGAGAATGTAATATTGTATAGGTAAATAAATAAAAACTCAATTTTTTCACCACACGAAGATTTGACTGCACTCATTGACGTAAATTAGTCTTAAGTTTCGATTCGAACATTTTTGAGCGTTGACCCGTAGTCTATGTATCGTCAATAACTCAACGTTATTTTGTTAAGAAGAACGGAAGCGACGTTCTTACAGCTTTATTTAACAAAAATATCACGAATCAATTTCCAAAGAGTGCTAGTTTCAATTTTAATTTTAAAACCCATGAGTGTTTATTGTGACGATCTCTGAAGAGCAAGGGTCATTACGACCTGATAATATGATAAATGGGAAGAATATTTCAATTAACCAATCATAAATTAACAGTAACCCTCCAACATTTAAAGCGTAAAACAATTAGCAGACAACGAGTGCAAAAATTGGGTTAATCTCTCACACAGAAAATTTCAATAAATAATTCAAATAGAGGCGCGCGCCACGATTTACAAGAAAGGCCTGTATTAATGGACCAGCACTTCATTTACATTGTTTTAATCGTCCATTGTACTTCGGAACTTATAGATTACTGTTTATTATAGATAAAAGTGATTATTTATCTGTTAGAAAGATAGGTTAGGTACTTAAATTGAACACAGGCATACTATAAAATAAAAGACTATGTTGACGTTGTGGTTTGTCTACACCAGTGCGCTTTCATGTTCATCTTGCGCTTTCGTCTGACGCATGCCTGAAGCGCCATAGCGCATGCAATAGCGCATGCCTTAATACTAGTTCGAGTCTTATGGCAATCAATATTGCATGCGCTTGACGCAAAAGAAATTGAAAGTTGAAAGCGCAAGATGAACATGAACCAATACCAATAAGGACGTGTGGCATTATGATTTTCTTTGTATAGACTCAATTAATTTATTCACCTGACAGACAGAACTGTGTTGCTGGGGAGTTTGTGGCACCTTTTCTTCTTCACAGCATAAACACTAGGAAGCGGTGAAGGGAGGGCTATTTTGTGGGCTGTCTATTGTAACATTGACGTTCAAAGAGAACTAAGTAATGCTCGTCTATTTTGAATAAATGAGGTTTGAGTTTGAAGAATAATCTTATCAAGCCTAAAAGTTAAATTTATGGGAAGGTAAATATGGTTACAAAAGCTATTATGAAACTTTGTGCATATTTAAAGCACATTCACGATATGAATTAGCCTGATGCACGAGCATTATGGTAACCTATTTAGATAAGTCAACGCTTTTAACATTTCAGGGAAATAAACAGCGGTTACGTTACATATTTTTTTCTTTGATTTTTATCGCAGTAATGTTAAATAATACCTCATTCGTGGTCGCAAGTGCGGCCGAGTGTGAGGTTCTCGGTTCGATTACGGGGTTAACAGTATCACACAGTTACTCTCTCAGAATCTCGATGTTGAACATTCGAAATTTAGTAATTCTCAATAGTAAGCTTTTGGAGTTCCGTACATCGCGATGATAAACATTCGTAATGACGTAATTCGTAATAGTAAACTTTCGGAGTCCCGTACATCGGAATGATGAACATTCTCAATGACGTAATTCGTAATAGTAAACTTTCGGAGTAACGTACATCGGAATGATGAACATTCTGAATAAAGTAATTCGTAATAGCGTACCTTCTAACTCACGTAATTCGTACTTTTAAACTTTATGAATACTGTACATCGGTATTTTAAACTTCGAAGTTCAGTAATACAGTCTTATGGGACAGAACACCATTACCAGCATAATTTGGAAACCATTTATTTATTTTGGACATAATTTACATCTGCGTGCCTCTTAGGGAAATACAGTCGCGATGTGTTTATATAACATTAAATATTTAAATCCAATTCTAGTTGCAAAGTCTCTACAAATCTTGAGCAAGGGAAATCGATTTAGAACCAACTTATTACAAAGTTGTTGGGCAATATCAAAGGTCACAAGGAAGTTTACATTTGGCTCCGGACCCCGGGACGTTTTCGACGTGGGGTCCCAAAACATCCAAGCATTTTCCCTTTCAACAACCCGAAAATTATTCTGTATAAGAAAATATAAGTTCAACAAAGATATTTCTAGTCACAAGATCGGATGTAAGGCCGGTCCGAAATAAGACACGCGACGTGTAATTTTCGCGACTGCAATATTATGTCGTAAGATAAGGTTTTATTTAGATTATGTATGTATTGCTACGTAATAACTGATCTTGAATTAGATGTAGGTAGGTGGTAGGTATTACATGAACTTGCTGACATACCAATATGGTTCATATTGGCTTATGAATTAGATGTATTTTCTTCCTTATAAACAATACAGTTACCTACGTCTGGAATATACATGCTATTCAAAAAGCATGCTTGATTGCTACTGGGTAGAATGCTCGTTTAAAGCATGCTCTGCTAGTGTATTTTAAGCATGCTAGATTTGTTTACACGTGTTAATTAGCTATCTACGGAAAGTAGCATGCTTTTTTGCTACTACATCATAATACAGGGTGTAAACAAATTCGTGTAATTCCTTCAAACCGTATGATCTATTACTGGTATAGATTAACCCCACACGGGATT
The DNA here is from genome assembly GCA_905220435.1 of Amphipyra tragopoginis. Classification (NCBI taxonomy): domain Eukaryota; kingdom Metazoa; phylum Arthropoda; class Insecta; order Lepidoptera; family Noctuidae; genus Amphipyra; species Amphipyra tragopoginis. The sequence continues at coordinate 18,305,514 of HG991997.1, forward strand.
TAGATTGATTAAAAATAAAAATAAACTTTTTTTTCCCAATATTTTTTTTTTGTGACAGAAAATTTCGATTCTATGCATAAATGAATGACGGCACGGCAACACAGCTGACGGGCACGACTCGCGCGATATCGCTCCACGCAGTCAGTAAACTTGGGACACTAAAATTACTCAGATACAGAACACCATGGTTCATTTTTTTAGTAACTTTTTCTTGTTGATTCTGAAAAAACCTATGCAGGGTCATTCAGTGTCACCAGTAGATCACGCGGTTTGAAGGAATTACACGAATTTGTTTACACCCTGTATATGTATTTTCCAAGCCTTCCAAGTCTTGTACAGGTTATTGAAACTAGGCGAATTGAGTCCTCTATATAATACTGTCAATATAGAGTATAGGTATAGAGCTTAGATTATATACCTCTAGATGTAGCCATTTATATAGGAAATGTGAAAGTGAGAAACTTAAACAGAGTGAACTCGAATTCGACGAATTCCCTTTAGGGCGTGATAATGTGTATTATTCGCAACAATTAAGCACCCCATGTACCCAAGGCGAAAGTTAGTTAGATTTCGATAAATTTCAAGTTTTATACACTTCTGGACACATCTATTGGCCCACCTTGTATTTTCAGTTTCGTTTGGTTCTAGCTAAAATTTTATATTAGGTCGAGCAAAAAGTTTTTATGCAGTTTTGAAGCTGGCACATTCACAATTTTATTCAATAGTCTTTTTTTGAATTTCGAACACAGAATTGAAAGAAACAAAAGACAATTTGGAGCCTGTTTGTTGATATCAAACAATCGAATACTAAGAAAACTTGGTTTTATTGGTTTACTTGGATTTAATTCTTGAAAAAGTGATTGATATCTTTGGTTTTGCAACAAACATTACTTATTCTTAACATTAAGGTGAGGTTCTATCAATAATCTATGGATACTTCACCTGAAGTCGCCGCCCAAGCTGTGGCACTTATTCAGGCCGGACACAGCCAAAGAAACGTGAGTGCTCAACTTAATTGTTCGTCGCCAAGGAAGGCCACGATCTCGGGTCACAACTGAAAGGCAGGATCGATTCATCGTGACGACCAGCTTGAGTAATCGTCACCTTACCTCCATTGAGATACAAAACCAACTTCGCCACTTCCACGGAGTATCTGTGAGCGCTCGAACTGTTCGGAGAAGGTTAAAAGAACGCGATATGGTACCACACAAGCCAGCTAATGGGCCCAAACTAACGCGAGCCCACCGAACAGCGCGCCTTCATTTCGCACGCAGTCATTTAAATTGGACACAGCAAGATTGGAGCCGTGTACTCTTTTCTGATGAGTCTAAAATTGTGTTACATGGCAATGATGGAAGAAAGAAGGTCTACCGACGTAAGGGAGAGCGTTTCACACAATGCTGCTTTGAAGAGAGGGTTGCTTATGGCGGTGGCTCATGGACTGTCTGGGGCGGTATTTCCGCGAGCGGCAAAACTCAACTTGAGGTTGTTACAGGACCACGGCTGCCAACATTAAATGCTGAAAGGTACATTCGTGAGTGCTTAGAACCTCACGTGATACCATACGCGGACTATGTGGGCCCAAATTTCCTTTTTATGTATGATAATGCAAGAGCCCATGCGGCCGGCATCGTCAGGGAATATCTTCGGGATGTGAACATCACAGTTATGGACTGGCCAGCCAGAAGCCCAGACATGAACCCCATTGAGCACATGTGGGACGAGCTAAAAAGACGTGTTAGGGCTCGTCAGCCAGTTGCCCAGACGATGCAGGAGTTGAAAACTGCCATAGAAGAGGAATGGGAGATGATCCCTCAAAATTTCATAGAGCGGTTGATAAACTCTATGCCTGATCGTGTGAGAGCTGTGGTAGATGCCCATGGAGGCAACACGCGTTATTAAATTAAACCTTTATTTGATAAAACATGTTTTTTATTCAAAAATCAATTGCCTTTAACAAGGCGCATATCCGACTTGTTAGGCGTAGCTCCATGTCGTATGGTATTCTGAATTCAAATTTAAAACAATACGATCGAAAAAGATGGTAAAATGTATCAGGTTTAAAACTGCATCAACAGTTTTTGTTCAATCTAGCAATCATATTTCGGTAGGGGCCATCGAAACCTAAACTCTAAGGTGGGCCAATAGATGTGTCCAGAAGTGTAGTTTTTTGACAGAACTCGTTATTAAATATTATTAATTTATCTTTAAAGTATCAAACTTTGATTTGCATAATAATTTGTAGCTGACACTATAAAAAGCTTTCTAAATATAAGAATGTTTAAAAATCACCAGTTGGAGGTTATTGTTAAAAGTGTACTAAATGTTTTATGAAATAATTCAGTTACGGCTTAAAGAATGATTACTATCTCAAAAAAATACTATGACACTCATCGTCTGCCTAGCTTTTTCCCAACTATGTTGGGGTCGGCTTCCAGTCGAACCGGATGCAGCTGAATATCAGTATTTTACATGGAGCGACTGCCTATCAGACCTCCACAACCCAGTAACTGGGTAATATGATACTCTTGGTAAGACTGGTTGAATATGACACTAAGAGTACAATATTAGTAAGAAAACAAAGCATTGTATCTTCTGTCTCTTCCGTTTTTTCGCTTGGCGAACTTTTTAATGTTAGCCAATTTACTGTGACAGAATTTCGGTTTAACGGTGTTTTTTTTTTCTTTAATTTAAATCGTTGCCCCACACTAAGATTTCTCTTGTATCATGGGTTACTTACACTTACAAACTTACAGACACAAATCTCACATACACAAACGCCCAGACCCAAAATTTAACCATCTGTAGGCCATACACATTTTTGTTCCGTGTGGGAATCGAACCCACGACCCAAGTAACCAATCGCTTAGCCACTGCACCAAACGTGTCGTCGTGTTCTTGTATTTATGAGAAGTAAACCCCATTAGTTAAGTTTTTTTTTTTTTTTCTATTTGACTGCTGTAGGTCGTCCTAGGGGACGGTTTCTACGTAACCGGGCAGTTATTGGCGTGACCTGAAGGGTCTCCAGCCAATGGGGGGGAAGTAAAATACTTAACCTAAGCTAACTACTTGTACTATACTAACATCATGACTACCTGCAACAACAGCACTAAGGGCGACCTCTAGTGGGACTCGGACCTCGGCTTAGGGCGTTGCTGGCGTGGACATAGGGGGGGGAGACAGCTTGATGAGGGCTGAATTATCGGTGTGAATCCATTAGTTAAGTGTTTAGAGTATATTGTATGCTCTACGATGGGAGGATGCAGTATTTCAATTTTATATTGCTGTCTCATAAGCGGTCACGCGGTAGCTATCTGGAGATATATAATCTAAGGTACAGAGCAGGGGTGGGCAAACTTTTTTCATTTGGGGCCAGGAAAACGCAATAGATTCTAAAGAGGGCCAGAATTCCAAAAAAAATAATGCATTTTTGGCTGTAATAATGAAGGTTATTTGTTATAGCAAAACACTCTTGCTCTAAAAGGGAGGGTTAGCGGGCCAGCTTAAAACCCTTTGCGGGTCAGAAATGGCCCGCGGGCCGTAGTTTACCCACCCCTGGTATAAGGTGTTTTAAGGTTGGCCAATGAAAGACAAGAAAGATAAGAAATAAAACAGTGCAAAAGTTATAAAGTTGAAAGCTATCTTGCGGGGAGTAAAGGAGAGCCATTACACTGAAAAACAAATTGTCTTACATTTTTATTCAAAACTTGTAAAAAGACTTTTCAAAAACATATTGTTAGCTTTGTATAGGCAGTGTTTATAACATGTTTCCTGCATGGACATCGTGACAAATCTTTATCTGGCTCACAGCTTGTTTTGTGTGGAAACTATAAAGGAAAACATTCATTGAAACATATAGAATACATTATGATATACATACATAGACATACTTTATAGTACACCAAAGGCATTTGCATGATGTAATTAATTATTATTAATGTGATGTAATCATTTATAACCTATCTAGTGGCCCTCATTATCATAGTTTCTTTTGTTAATATATGGGAAAGTGGGGTAGGACCGCGACGCTAAGGCAAAAATTAAATGAAACACAAGTTTGAAGAAATTTAATAAAATTTTATTAGGCTATATTTAGTTTAGTTTATACATTACATATTTAGCACTTGAGATAACTTTATTCTTAATTCTAAATAACAAAAAATAATCAATACATAAACGTTACGTTTTTACGGTTTTGCCACATCCCTTGTCCAAAACCGGGTATATCCAAATTATAAATCCGATTATGTCACTTAACAGTGATAACAATAGAACTCATCAAGATCTTCGGGTTCCCAACCCATACAACCTTCATGGGCCCAGTTCTTACATTTAAGAATTGCATCCATTGCTCCTTCGCGAGTATAATGATACACTTGTTAATTCCAAAGAATATTAGATCAATTGACCGTAAAAGCGTTTTTCTTATATATTGTTGTCGAGCACGCACTGACGTCATTGAAAGTTTGTTGACAAACTAATCTGGGTGGGCAAAAGCAACTGGCGAACGCGCGGCTAAATTTGAAACGTGTAAGAGGCTATACTGCCTTGTTCCGGTTTTACCCGCATACCCGGTTTTGGACTAAACTCCCCAACGAATAATGTAGCGGGCTGCAATATTGTTTATATTTTGTGTTATCTTTTCTCTGTTTCAACACATATTGTAGCTGATTATTGTCCCAGAATAAAGAAAAAAAAAATAGGATTAGTACAATAACAATATTATACAAGGTTAGTCGGAAAGGGGGTACTAATCCGAAGCCCACTTATAGTATCGCTGATGACTGTTTGAAAGCAAGTGTTAAAATTTCAAAATTCGATATATATTTTTTCCAAATAAAATGATATTTTTTTTAGTTTTTTCAAAAATTCTTCATCCCTGCTTTAGTTACAAATTCAGAAAATGGTGCTTAATTCATGACCCAAAATATGACCTAAAATGTAAACACAGCTGATCATTACTGGGGATAGATAGATTTAAGAGATTTTTTTTTGAGATTTTTGAACGACTGTTTCTCTAAAACTATTGACTTTTGAGAAAAGTTGTAGAACAAAAGTTATTCATGATTATGTGTATTTTAACACCCTTTCGGATTAGTACCTCCTTTCCGACTAACCTTGTATAAATTATGTAATTAATCGTTGTGTACCATTAATTACGTATCTAATATTAGATACACATTTCCAGTAAGAGCTGATCTCGCATGCATTGCATTGCATTGGCTTTCTGTACAATGAGAGGTCAGCTTATACTGGAAATGTATTACTTTATTTGTAGCCGTGTCTACAATGGCGATCTTATTGCTAAAAGCGATATCTTCCAGACAACCTTTGGGCTGGACAAAAGTACATTAAAATTGAAAAATATAAGGTATTATTAAGGCGGATGTCATTGGAATTCCAGTTGAGAACGCCCTAGAATGACATACATCGATGTTATTGGTGATGTTCTTAAAAAAGGACAGGTGCGTAGTAGTCTCAACCGGCATGCGTGTATGACAAGGGGCCTAATTCTCCTAAAATAAATCTTGATAAATCACAACCGAACCAAGGCCGAACCGTTCATTCAGAAAGTTCTCAATTTCAAAAGCTGTCAAATTGTTTGATACAAAAAACAAAATCAATCATTTTGAAAGTTTTCGAAAACAAAAACTGACTGACGGTTGTGGTTCGATTGCGTTTGGCAACAATTTATTTTAGGAGAATTGGGCCCCAGATGTATGAATGTGAATGAAGCGAAAGGAGTATGTAAGGATCGTAGCATGTGGCGTTCTGCAATTTCTGCCTACCCCCATGGGAAAAAGGCGTGAGTTTATCTATGTATGTACTTAGGTATTTTATAACTGCATTCTAATTGCTCAACACACTCGTACTCGCCATGGCTTTGATTTTGACAGGTCAATAATTTCCATAGCAACGTATGTATTAACAATCTAACTTCTCCACAATTATAACACGCAATGAATATTGTTTTTTGCGAAATCAAAATCATAGTGATTATGAGTGTTTTGCGCAATTGCGCTAGCTTTATACCTTACAAATTAACATTATCATTCTAGTATTACAACACAGGGTTTTCTACATATCAAAATATTACTTTTATCTTCAACAAATCATCATTCCATAAATAATCTACTTCAATGCAGACGTTCCACGGGTTTGTGTCGGGCGTCTATCTTATACAAAGTTAAGGCATTAAAACGATTTATGAATGTTAACTTTCGAGCTGAAGCAGACATCGCTGACGCCGTTCTTCTTAAGAAGTGGAAGCGATATGCACCTAGGAGATGCATGGAACTTCTTATATCCTTGACTTTTATGAAAAGTTCTTTCGCTTCTTGGTTTTTTTGGGTTGAGCGAAATTTTTATACGATTGTGAGTTTTAAAGAGTTTTACCATAATGCGATAATTCTTGTAAATGTTTACTTTGCGCCCTCAGTCTGTAGCCTGCTGTCCTGCGTTTAACGCTTGGATTGGCTTAAGGTGCGTACAGATTAAGTAACATGTTGTGTAACTTGTGTTTTATAACACGTCCACAATATGTAACATTGTTTTACAACATTGCAACTTATAACAATACTGTACACATTACAATAACAATGCAATATAACCATGTTATATAACTTTGTCTTTTGTCGTTCTGCAGTGCTGTTCACAATGTCGACACGAGAGGACGTTTTGCTAGCCGCTGCAGCGACTGTTGTACTTTTAAATAACAAAAGAAAAAAACGTAGATGCTGGGTTCGTCCTAGTTTATTGACATTGTTATAAATATTAATAACATGTTAAATAACACGTTTTATAACATTCAATCTCCACATTACTGAAAAATGTTATATAACAACGTTTTATTACATGTTATGTTATATAATATGTACGCACCTTTAGGACGTTGCGCAAGCCAATTGAAATAAGGAACGCAGATAGCTTGCCCGCGGCTTCTGCGCGCGAGCTATGAAGTCCTCGTTTCATCAAAACCGATCTAAAATCTTCGCTGTAGTGGATCACTATTTTATTCCACAACAAACCAATGCAATAACATTAGATGTTGAACAAACAAACAAGTGTAACAACAACAATACCTCAGCACGTCATTTGTTAGGTACTAATGAAAGTGCAGTGTAATACGACTAAAAGCACTGATAGCTGTAACACCGTGCCCGCAACTAACCAACCTCGCTATCCGCCAGAATCACATCTGTGTATAAATATACTCCAAAAAAATAAACCTTGAGATTATAAATCAGCACCTCGAACTTTTGGAATTCATGTGCGGATCAGAATTTAAACGTTCGTCATTGTAGTTTAATAGTGCGTAAGTAAGTCATTTTGTGACAAAAACAAACAACACTGCGAAAGCCACAATATTACTTGGAATGAAAAAGATTATTAGGATTTTCAAAGGTTAGGATTTTTAAATCATCAAAGAGTTTATTTGTAATGATAATGAAAACAATTTTGCGTTCAGCGTAGGTTACGCTCGTTTTAAATAGTTTTTTTCACTCCTTGTAAAGTAGTCATTTTTGACTTCCGCGCTGTTAGAACTTCACTGACGCTTTGAAGGAAATTATCGTGAGGAAACCTGCAAATCTGAGTGATCTGCACTCCAAAAAGTTGAGAAAGGGGCCCATGCCCAGCAGTGGGACAGTAATGGGCTGATAACGTATATTAAATATGTGAAAGAAAGAAAAAAAAAATATTTATTCTGGTCTCACACAGGCAGTTACAGAAACTAAACAATATACAAAAACAAAAAGGATAAAAATTAAACACAGCATAATGGTTCGACTTTTTTATTATTTGACTTTAGTGCGTTTGACAATATTTTTTTTCGTGGGAATGTCCTCTTTTGTCTACGCCCGGGGAAGACGAAGGGGTATACCGGACTCTTACCGGCTAAAAACCCACGGTGCTCCTTCTCCTGACCCTTGGCTGGGGTCGCGGGATTTGCAGCTGCATGCACCGCGACCCCGGCAGGCCTCGGTCCGCCAGCCCCTGGTGGACCTCTCCTACTGTGAGGACTCCTGAGAGGCGCGCAGGGAACACTGCGCGCCACCTTCTCGGGTCTGTTACTGATCGAGCGACGGGTCAATTAGCGCGTTTGACCCTAGTTGGACCTGATAGCAAGCGCAGACAGTGTCTAATATGGCACACACGAATCAAAGTAACATAGAGAGTTTCCCTTATATCCCTCTGGTTCTCACATAAATGCGACAGAACACCGTAAACTGCTTGGTGCCGGACTTAAATGTGAGGATGGTAGCTAGCCAGGCGGACCGAATAGAACATACCAATAACAAGCATGTATCAATCAATAATATCAATCATGCCTAAATATGGTTATTATGACAATATTTAATGACCGGTAATTGTAAGCAGTCACGTTCAGTGAACATTTACGGGCTGAGGACTTACCTATCACTATGAAAAATCAAAATGTCAAAGTTAAAGTTTTTTATTTCAAGTAGACCAAATTACAGTTGCTTTTAAAACGTCAAAACTAGGTTCACGGTTCCAAAAGGTAGGTCTCATGGAGAAAAACCGGCAAGAAACCCCATGGATACTCTTTTTAAATAGTAGATCATGACAATTTCATTACAGTATCGTGAGAAAAATGGTATGAGAATAATGCAGGTTAATGTAAGAAATAAACTCATATATTAGTACCTAGGAAATAGAAAAAATCGCCTTTTTAATATGTAACATTCAAATAGTTGAGCTGGAATATGTAATCGGAAAAAATTTGGTATAAATTTTAAATGTGCTGAATTTTACATTAATATTTTCAAATGGCTTTTGCAAACAGCGCAGCGCCACCACGAACTGCACAAATAAATAGGTAATGTACGACACAACTAATCGTATCGGCAAACTTCGTAAACCCGAACACTTTCGAACTGAGTGCTACTTTAAGACCACGAATGTTAATAGTACCTACTGCAGTAAATAATGATCTTACACTGACGCAATAAAGGTACAAGTGCAGACCGCAAACTGCAAAAGTAGTATCGCTTGTGGTGCGATCTGCGGCTGCGGTCTGCGGTTGCAGTTTTGCAGTCGCCGTCGGAATAGCACCTTCAAAGTGCACACCTTAAAGGCGCTATTCCGATGGCGACTTGCGGTCTGTGGTTGCAGTCTACAGTTTGCAGCCCGTCTCGGACTTGTACCTTTAGTATGAGTGGCGCTAAAATGAGCGACTACCATTGGTTGTTCGATCAGGTACATCGATGTAACTTATTAGTTATGCTGTAAAGTTACGTGGTCGCGTTTTTTAAATCTCATCTATCTATTTAAATATAAATTAAATGCTGTTCGATGATAAGCGCATCACTTGAGAACGGTTGAAACAATTTGCCATTTTTTTAAAATTGTTTCTTTTCTTCCAAATAACGTTTTTATGGAAAGCTAGGAAAAAATGGAAGACATGCCCGGAAAATTGGCAATTTCGGGGAAAACTGCGAACGAAACCGCAGGCAACAGCTAGTATAGAATAAAGCCCCTGGTAGATAAAACATGTGCCCAGTGATGCACGATGTGAGCTAAAACGAACACTAACAAGCAAATGATGCAAAGACGTTCTAAGTAATTTAAACGAAGTAACATGCCTTAACTTCTTATTCCCGTTAAAATTCCGCCGGCGACGCGCACGTACGTCGTAACGTCTCTACTTTCCTAGATTTATAGGACACCAGTATTTATTATGGCATCTTCTAACAGTTTACCACGGTCATTTTAATGTGGAGCGTTATTAAATTAGGTGATTAGCACTTAATTGAGGGGTAATCTTTGAAGTGAACGATACATTTTTTTTTTATAACTTCCTGAGACACACATTCATAATTATGATTAGTTACCGTTTACTCATGTGCATTTTTCGGGATTACCCGACTAGTTTTGGACCCAAACGGAGCCCTTAATCATGAGCTGAACACGCGACTGTTCGACTCGCGACCTCGCCGCGTGTTCAGCTTGATTAGACATCAAACTTTTGAGCTGTAAAAAAGTGGTGTTTTCGTCGTGCCATGCCGTTGGAGGCGTCGTGAGCAAGTTTTAAATTCACGTCCATAGACGTACGTGGCGGTCAAAAGGTTAAAGGTTTCGTTTAGGACCGAAACTAGTTGGTCAATCCCGAAAAATGCACGCGAGTAAACAGTAACAGCTTATAATAAACATGCAAAACATGGTCAGAAAGTACACATTAATCAGTCCATTACTGTCCCACTGCTGGGCATAGGCTTCTTCTCAGAATGAGAAGGCTTTAGGCCTAAGTCCACCACCCTGGCTTGGTGCATGTTATCGCTAGCGGGTAGCATTGGGCAATGTTCACAAAGGAAGGTAGTCGTCGATATGGATCAACCTACCCGATGTTATAAAGGCGGAGGTCATTCGACGAAGCGGAGCATTCTGTGTAGATCAGCTGAAGAAGTCTGATCTTTTATATCTGACTAGCTTATCCTTAATTTATGATCTTGTAATAATAGTGTAAAGGATTATATTGTGATCTAATTCATGTTACTAATACTAACCCAAATACCAGTACTCTTACTGGTGGAGAGTTTATGCTGGTTTTATTTACTACATTAACCTTGCTCGCAATCCTGACATACCGATATTAGCTTTAACTGTAATGATAGAATCACCCCTGAACGATTATGTTGTTGTGTCTTTTACATGCGGGTTTGTAGAAAAGCCCTTCTTGTTTTAGTGTTACTTTCCGGATAACTACAGGAAACGACTTCCTAAAAGTTGTGTGAGGTTAATGTGACATTTATTTAATTAGTACAGTACTGTCAGAGGCCACGGAGACCTATCATCTAGCTCGGTTACAATTCGAAAAAAAAACATACATTTAGATATAGGTGTTTTTATAAATATAAAAGAATTTTAAAAATATCTTATAGTTCTAACTTAAAACCAGCTTAGCTTAAAAATTATTAGTTTGCACCATAATTTTATTACTTCTAACTTTAAAAGTTTTCTTTAAAACTTAATTTTACTGCTTCTAACTTCAAAGCCCCTTTCGCAATAAGAAATAAAATAACAAACAAATAGCTGAAAGGTAGTTTAGGTTATGTTAGAACAGTGACCACTGCCGTGGCAGCGACTCCCAGAAACGATTCGCTTCTCCGATCACTTCCCACCTCTTGTTCAATAAGTGCGTTCAGAAACAAATGGTTTCTGATTGATCATAGTGCGAACCATTTATTATGTAGTGGAAAGCATTATTTTTGAAGTGTGCCTTAGACATATTTTGTCGTTATTTTCAATAGTTTTAAAGTGATTTTAAAGAACATCCCTGAGATATGTTGTCATGAACTGCCGTACTCTGTGCATCAAAGTCAACTGACGCGTAACTAGGCAAACAAACATCTATGTTTAACCGCGAGAGACGCCAGCAAACTCACAGCTACACCAGACCTGCAGTACAATTGCGTAACGTAACCAACATATTTCATGACAGTTGATGTGTATAAGTACCAATTATATAGTTGTGTATAAGTACCAATTATATAGTTGTGGAGAAGCCCGATTGTTAATACGATGTCATGGAAATTGTTGACCTGTCAAAATCAAAACCATAGCGATTACGAGTGTATGGTGCAATTAGAATGCAGATAAGTGCGGTCATATTTGGTTGACAACAAAACCCATGCAAAAAAAGCTGAGACTGTCTAAGAGATTTTTTTCCCTAAGGATAAATAATCTTATCATCTGAGCTACATGTACAAGGTTAGCCGAAAAGGGGTTACTAATCCGCAGGCCACCTATAATATCACAGATGACTGTTTTAAAGCAAGTGTTGAAATGTAAAAATTCGATCATTTTTAATTCCGTGTAAAATGATTTTCATTTCAGTTTTTTCAAAATACCTTCATCCCTGCTTTAGTTACGAATTCACCAAATGACTTAAAATGTAATTACTGCTGATCATAGCCGAGGATAGATAGATTTTAGCCTTTTTTTACGAAATATTGAAATGGCAATTAATTTCTCATAATCTATTGACTTTTGGGGAAAGTTGTAGAACAAAAATTATTATGGTTTATTAAATTACTAGCTTCTGCCCGCGACTTCGTACGCGGATCCTGTTGCTTATGCCAGTGACAACGGGGTCGTCAAAATCGAAGATCTGAAACGTCTGATGTCGAATTCTAAGAGCCTGGGGACGGGGAAACAACGGGATGCGCGAGACGATTCGAGACGTTCCAGATCTTTCATTTTTGTAAGTTAACAGGAAATGCCCATCAGACTAAACAACTTTTACTAAGACGTCATTCCTATACATGTTATAGTATTGATGGGCTTTGGAGTTCCACAACAGGTATTCCAGATCTTCAAATTTATTCTCACAGCAGAAAATGCTCTTCACGTGGAATAATTTTTGCTATGGCACCATTTTTATATCTCTTATACTTCAGCTGGTCTGTTGCGGTTCTGCATCAGGTGTTCCATTTTCAAAATAAATTATAGCCTATATGTTGCCCAGACTTAATACCTATACCTACAACAAAAAAAACTTTTCTTCCCGTAATTCCGCAGCGGATCCCAAGGGTACACTGAATTAACAATAATATTGCAAATAACTTTTAAAAAAATCTTTATAAACTATATTTGGGGTTTTTCCTTCAGGAGCTAATGTATAAAGACCGGAAGCGTTGCTGATCCTTGAAAAAGCAACATAAAGTTGGCCATGAGAAAAACAGCCCGTTGTCAGGTCAACACCAGCGGCTTTAAGCGTCTGCCCTTGTGAGTTGTTTATTGTCATGGCAAAGCAAGTCACAGGGAACTGTATGCGCTTAAATTGAAAGGGGAAATTGTTGGGGATGAGTGGTATGCGCGGTATGAACACAGCCTCACCGGCACCACACCCAGTGAGGATTGTAGCAACAATTATATTACGTTGTAAAGCGTTGACAATAAGACGGGTTCCGTTGCACAGTTTTGGCGGAGTTAAATTTCGCATCAGCATTATGGGAACACCGACTTTAAGTCTTATTTTATGAGCAGGGAGACCACTCGCTGTAAGTGAATTGAGAAACTAAACTGGGTAATTAGTGGCGTCTTCCTGATCGACAACACTGTCGAAAGAAGTGTAAACCACTTTGTGGAGAAACATCACGTCGGGGTCACCAATGTGGAGAAACTTGGTGTGGTGTTCCTCCAACCAAAGGGAGGATCCTCCAACCAGGCGGAGTCTTGTGCCTGGCGGGCTACTGCCCGACAGTTGATGTTGGGAGGTTGTATATATACTATCTGCGTGTTAAATCTTGATTGCGCGATGTAGGATAGTTTGCATGTGGCGAGATAGATGCCGCCACAACTTCATCCCCTACAATATCCGCCAAAAATTTTTGATTAATTTTTGCAGCTTTTTCATTTTTTGGGGTCAATATGGCGCGTTCGCATAACCATGAATTTTCTAATAATCTAAGTGACTGCTCCCCTGCGTTACCGGGTAGGCTACCGTGTTACGAAGATAAATGGAAAAGGAAATTAAACACTCAAATCACATAAGCTCGAAGGCATATTTATTGGATAAAATAAAAAAAAATGGGAGTTTTGGCCAGTTGAGTCAAATTTTCAATGATATACCATCGTCATCGAAAATCAGTCCTAAACTGTTACCGCCTTCACCGCGTGGAGGTACTCCAAGCTTATGTTATTTTATAATTATACAGTGAAATTAGTGATAGCTTTGATTTCCACATCAGATGTTTCTGATCTTCGATTTTTATAAGTCAACAGGAAATGCCCATCAGACCGAACAACTTTTGCTAAGACGTCATTCCTATATGTGTTATGGTGTAGCTGGGCGCTTGGAATTCCACAACAGGTGTTCCAGATCTTCATTTTTTATACGTCCACAGAGAGTGCTCATCAGGCTGAACAACTCTTGCTAAGACGTCATTCCGATATATGTTATAGACGTTATAGTGTAGCTGGGCTCTTGGAGTTTCACATCAGGTGTTCCAGATCTTCAAATTTATTCTCTCATCAGAAAATGCTCATCACGTGAAATAATTTTTGCTATAGTACCGTTTTTGTATCTCTTATAGTTTAGCTGGTCTGTTGCGGTTCTGCATCAGGTGTTCTAGTTTCCAAAATAAATTATAGCCTATATGTTGCCCAGACTTAATACCTATACAACAAAAGAAAAATCATTCAAATCCGTCCAGTAGTTCCGAAGATTAGCGTGTACAAACAAACAGACAAACAGACACACAGACAAACAGACAGACTTTTTTTTTTGGATTCGTGCTCTATTACTGTTTCTAAACCCCCCTCAACTATTGTTTTTTTAATATATTCAATGTACAGACACCGTTTTTTTACTGTTTTATTATATGTATAGATTATGGGTACTATACCACCCTTTTGTGTTAGTACCCCCTTTCCGACAAACTTTTTATATTAACAAATTACTGCTTGATTTTATGAACCTATTACGTGATAACCGTCCCATATAAGCCGTTAGATTATCACTTACAATGCCTTTAACTACTATCAAACCTTCTTCCACGATTTCCTCCATTGACGTTTATGATTGGATAAGGGGGTCGATCCATAATTTTATTTTCATTCAATTTCCATAAAATGAAAAACATTTTACATCTTTGTGTCACGATTTAATTAAAACCAAGGTCTGGAAATTCGAGTTTGAAAAATGTATAAACAAATCTGTGGGTGTGCAGGGCAAATAACAATTCAACGAATTCTATTTATAATTTACATCCAATAATTAATAAGTCGGTTCCTTCAATTTGCTTCAGCATGGTTTAGCACCGACTTCTGCAACTGTTATTTCATAATATTATGATCATTATTTCATTAGTTTTTGTGAAGTCGGTTTTATTTTTATGAGTTTTTTTTTCTCTTTTTATTTCTTCGTTAATTAAAACATGGTTAGACCTAACAAAAACTTTGCTCGTAACTCAATCACACTATGACAATGCGTATTGTTCATCATTGAGGAGTTCCATTCTCTATCCTTGAAAGTCTATATCAGATCTTCACCAAATTTAAATGGGTCCATTTCGGGAAAAGACTTAAAAACTAAAAAAACATCCGTATCGGGGCATATACTTACCTAAATGTTGGAGTTATGAAAGAACATGAATAAAATATTTATAAAAAAATACAGACGAAGCGAGAACGTCCTTTTTGAAAAAGTCGCTTAAAAACATTAATATAATAGGTAAGTATATTGTTTTATTAATGTAGTGCAGTCGTGCATGCAGATTGCATTTTCTAGGACAATGATTATAATTATAAACAACCAATAAAGACTTTTATTGTTCCATTCGCCTGTAAAAACATTGCCTACGGCTTAGCACAATGGATATTTCCGCAGACTGGGCGAGCACAGTTCGGTTCAAATGTTTTTTTTCACGTGAGTTACCTCCGTCGAATGAATTTGTGGCTTCAATATACATACACTGAACATTTTCATTGATTTTTACACCGTAAAAGTATTCAATGGTAGCTTTAGTGCAGTGCAGGTCGAAGTTTGTTGATTGGCTAGTCCACGAATGCAGTTTTACTACGGTTTTATCTTATTCTGTGTAGGTACATTCGCTATTGTAGCATGAATGTTTGTTGTTCAAAGTCTAAACATTCAATCGTGGTATTGTCGGCTTTTGCGAAAATGGAAATACCTTTATGTGAATTGTTTTCAGTATTGTAAAGATACAGTTTGTTGTGTCTATTTTATTCTAGCTGATCTAATAGAGTGCATTGATTTGGACATTTTAAAAGCTACAAAACTTCAATTTTGATTTTAGCCTATGGCATATCACAAAATACATGGTAATAAATAGAACATCAAATTAAAGGTCCCAAATATAGAAGTATATATATATATAACTATAAACGGCCACAATAAGTGGTCCAAAAAGGATAATATTGTCAACACCACCAAACTTAGCCTGGGATTTTTATTTAAATAGTAGACATGCGATGAAAGCCCAAAACCACCTCTTTAAGCCCTCATAAGCCTTTCAAAAACCTAATTCCGCGATCCCCTACAACATCACACAGTGGAAATAAAATAACAAACATAGTTACCTACTCCATTATGTGCTTAAATGTAACAAAGCCCAAATCTAGCTCCACTAAGGTACTAGAATACAAGATAATGAATTCAAGGCACTAAAATACCGACTAGTCTGTTTAAGCATTGGGTTTAATTTGATCCAGACTACAAACGTGGATCACAATACAAACGGTGATAGCGGTGATTGTGTGCCAGAAGTAGACACGATGACGTCATTAATCTTTGTGTAATGACCACCGAAATGCGGACGCGGCCGTCATGGCACATTTGCTAAAGTGAGACAACGTTACAGTATGAATAAAATAGAGCTTTATGCACTATGCAAAGTTCTATTACACTTACAATTTTAGTATCCAGCTAGGTACATTCACAGGCGAATATACTCGTTTTAAAAATAACTTTCGACGATGAGTTTTCGGAACGAAAGTGCCACATCGTCGTGCTAACTTGTGATCAACTCCTAAAAGTTTTTATGCGTTGATCACAAACCCATTTGCAAAGTTGAGATTCGAAGGAATATTCACGACTGCATTTCTGTGCATACTTGTGCCCGTAGTTCAGTGGGTATATGACTCTGCAGTCTACGGTGCTTGTAATTTATCCTATACGATGATGTAAATTGGAGTTAACGACGCTCAAAAGCATTTAAAGAAAGAAAACAATAAGAAAATAAATTTTATTCAGGCAAGAACATAATGTCAGCGTGAACAATAAAACATAAAGATAATAAAACATAGGTACACATTTTATGCTGTCGACCATGCCCGTGCCGAAACGATCAAAGCATGCGGGGCGTCAACGCCCACTGCCGATTTTCAGTTGCAGTACACAAGGACGAAGGTAATTTTAAATATTTTTATTATTTGTTTGCATTGTTTATTTGTATATTCAAGCGATGATACTGATGACCGTAACATCAGTGGTGTCGGCACTGGGCCAGAATAGTTGGTGGCACTTCACTTCTGTTTGCGCTCTATGACTTGTCTTATTATTTATACTCCAAGAAAGCGGCCTTGCCTGCCGTAGGCTGTAGAACACAAGCCGGGCGATTCTGGTAGTTCTCTTAATCACAGGTCAAATTCGAGTTGGTAATCGAGTTTTATTCAGTAGGATCTTCATTTGTAGGATTAGATTGTTTATGGTATACAATAAACAATCAAAATGAGGTTTATAAGCCAATGAAAATACAGGTTTACTAATGAAAATAGAAAAACTTTTAATCGAATATTGTTTCGCAGACAACGATTTGCAGACACTTCAATTGAAATACTTTTAGTTATATTAATTTTAAATTTAACTTAAACTTGGTAACTAGAAAAGCTTTTTGTAGAATTTTATTTGTTCGTTTATTTATCTGGTAAACCTGTCAAACTACAGCACAAATAATCATCGAAACTTTCTTAGTCGACATA
This sequence comes from Amphipyra tragopoginis, assembly GCA_905220435.1. NCBI lineage: Eukaryota > Metazoa > Arthropoda > Insecta > Lepidoptera > Noctuidae > Amphipyra > Amphipyra tragopoginis. The sequence continues at coordinate 18,322,980 of HG991997.1, forward strand.
CATTCGATCTAAAGTTTGTCGAAAAAACAGTAGGATCCCGAAAATATAAAATTGTTGTGCAATTAAGATAAAAATCATTGGATGCCATCATTGCATGAGCTTAGCCAAAATTTTATACAAGCCAGCAGAGTGCGAGCACGGATCTTTTATCGAGTCGATTCTAGAAATTTATCTATTTTAAACGTCAAATTTGACATAAGATGTAGATAAAATAACAGCAGTTATCGTTCTATCTTAAGTCAAATTTGACGTTTAAAAATAGATAAACATGTCGAATCGACTCGATAAAAAGATTCGTGCTCGCACCGCAGTTCATTCTATTTTTTCTTGTACGAGTTTTAGCGAATTGCACAGTCTTTGTCTTACAAAATAATGTTTCAACATTCATTCGTAATTTAAACACAATAAAATAATACTTTTACATGCATAAAGACGTGAACAAACCTAAATAGATTATTTGTATCGAGATAAAAATGTCCCTCGGAGTTTTTAAAAGTCGGCGGGACCGTAAATTCCCTTACACATTTTTTCAAGGAATTGTTTAGAAAGTTTGAAATTTTCTGTTACATTTTAGCATCAACATTTTTACCCTTTTATAACACTGAAACGGACGATTCTACGGACTGTTATAAAGACCAATTTAGGGTATTTTCGGGTTGCTTATAAAAAATTACAGCGTGTAAATGAATTAATGTAATTCCTTAAAACACATGATCTATTATTACTTGCAAAGATTGACTCCGCACGCATGCATGTAGCGGAGATGAGAAGGTTGAGAAAGATGTGTGGAGTGACCAGAATGGATAAGGTCAGGAATGAGTATATTAGAGGAAGTTTGAAAGTAGCGCCAGTGACAGAAAAGTTGAAAGGGAACCGTTTGTCTTGGTATGGGCATGTGAAGAGGAGGGATGAAACGCATGTAACCGAAAGAGTTATGAATATAAATGTGGATGGATGGAGAGGAAGAGGGAGGCCAAAGAAAAGATGGATGGATTGTGTGAAGAATGATATGAAAGAGAAGGGAGTCAGCCCAACAAACATTTACGATGTTGAGTAGACGTTTTGGTGGCAACTTAATGTTATTAAGTATAATCGTATAAATGTCATAAGGACGTTTACTCGACGGCATTAGGGCCCATTTTATTCAACTTAAGGCGCTAAGAGTTTTGTGTAACAGTCATATAAATACCTACTTAGTCGTATAGTCGTCATATACACGTCGGCGATATGACTACATGTAATATTATGGCGCACAATATGACTTTTATATAATGTAATTGTTGTGTTATTGTCATTTAAAGGTGATGCTTATATTGAACAAATTATTACAGATTATATATCACGATAATTTAATTTGGCAGTGTTTTTGACAGCTGAGTTAATATTGCATTTTTTTATTTGTTATTTGAGGTGATAAAACCATTTTATCTGTTGAAAACCACTGTGCAATCAAGTTTACTGATTAATGTGGGGGGTAACTTTGTAACAAATTTTTTATGCGCTTTTAAAATTTTAATGTTTTCACATATTTTAATTAATAATTTATTAAGTAACAGCGTTATATGACAACTATATAACTTCCCGACCTATAAACTACGTGCTCTTTGTAAATGTCTACGCCATAACAGTTGATTTATGGATCAATAATAAACGTCACTTTTTTCGATCCATGTTGTACCAAACATTAAATAAATAATTATGATAAATTTGATTCCAAAATGGTGGAAGTTGTATGCAAGGTAGGTATTATAAACCGTTAATATGAGTATTAATTAAATAGCGGTCGTATTATCATGTTTGTGATACTTTAGGATGTATACAGGTTGCACTCGTAATACTTATTCGACTTAGAATAGAATAGAATTGAATTTTATTTAAACATCTTAAATACAGTACACCAGTAGTAAACATTAAACGTAGTTACAACTAAAGTACTTACATAGTTTCCGAGTTTTTGATGTACACTCACTAAGTTTATTGGGTGCATTTGAACAAATAAACAGTAAGATCAAAACTTAGATAGTAACAAAATGTCATCGCAACTATGTAATTTGACTTAATTACTAATAACAAGAACGAATAATAAATATCCATTGACGGTATACATGAATAAAGTTCATTACCTCCCGTGCTAGTTAAAACTGTGTTACGGCAAGGTAAGATTCTCGTTCGAAGATTAATTTTCAATCGTAGCGTAATGAACATAAAACACCCTTTTGCTAATAGATTTTTTCTTACAATGAGTAATAGACGCCGATGTCGAGTTACAAGTTTAAAGTAAACAAGTAGTATATGTAAAATAACTAGACAAGCATGCTGCATAATACAATAAATACGATATTTAGAAGTAGATACTGGAATAAACATACTTTCGCTATGAATGTACGTTTTGTAAGTGTGCGTGTGTATGTATGTATGTTATGTTTTTAACACATTTTTTTTTTATGTATTTATCTAAACTCTTACAAATGATAAAATATCATTCCAGAATACAAATAGGTAACGCAATATTTTATATATTTTGCTTGGTCGTGTATTATTTTGATACTTAAATATTAATGTACCTGCACTTCTATTTTTATATGTTTTATATGTATACAGGGCGTCCCACGACTTTGCCACATGGAGGGGAAGTACCTTAAATACTGTAGATAGAAAAAATTACTGAATGAAGACTTCATTTTTATTTTAAAAACAATACGAACTGCATTCAAAGAATTTTAAATAATCACCTGTCTGAACCGGGAATCGAACCCACTAAATATGAAAACAAAAAAAACTGTAATTTTATTGTACTAATCGAAAGGCTCGATTAGATACATGTATTTCTTCGAAATAACATAGCATCTAAAATAAAAGAAACTCCATGAAATTTAACATTTAATTTAAAATTTTGTTCAGAATAATGAATAGCATTTTCTCTGACTATGTCGTGCTTATAACAACTGACTTTGTGTACTACTTTCTGCTTTATTACTATTTTGAAGTATTATTTAAATATTCACCATGACAAAATAAATAAATCAATGGTAAGCGAGATTATTAAAATACTTACAATTAGTATACAAGAGGAAGAGACAAATTTTAAGCATTTAATAAATTAAATTGATTGTAAGTTGCACAGTTCAACGTGTCTTATTATTTCAAATAAATGTTAAATTTCATGGTGTTCCTTTTATTTTAGATGCGATGTTAGTTAGAAGAAATAAATGTATCTGATCGAGCCTTTCGATTAGTACAATAAAATTACAGTTTTTTTTGTTTTCACATTTAGCGGGTTCGATTCCCGGTTCAGACAGGTGATTATTTAAAATTCTTTGAATGCAGTTCGTATTGTTTTCAAAATAAAAATGAAGTCTTCATTCAGTAATTTTTTCTATCTACAGTATTTAAGGTACTTCCCCTCCATGTGGCAAAGTCGTGGGACGCCCTGTATATAATTAGTTAAAACTTGGAAGTAATTAAAATGATAAATTTCCATATTTTAACATATAGGGGGATAAAATAAATAACATAGCATATACGTATCTCATATAGATATTTTTATGAATTTTTCTGTCCGTTCATAATCCAATTTACCCAGAAACTCATCCAGTGCCTTTCTACAAACATAACTAGTCATATTTTTTAGGGATTTTATTTTACTAACACGATTGTACAATAACGGAGCCAGAAAAAAAGAGAAACTCTGTGCAAATGTCGTTTTACATGCTGGGACAACGTACACCTCATGTGATCTTCTGGTAGATTTATTAGTTGGTTTTTCACGGATATGTTGTTTTATCACCATATTCTGTATAAAGAGTTGGCGAACATTTAGGACTTCAAATTCTTTGTACAGAGCAGTCGTCGGATACCTAAATCCCTTGAAATTAATAACCTTCAGAATACACCGGTGTACCCTTTCTATTTTTATCATAGTACTTTTCTTAGCACCACCCCAGGCAGCGATACCGTAAGAAATTATTGAACGACACACAGTAAAGTAAACAGTTCTGTTAGTGGTTTTATCTTTTAAATTTCTAATTTTTTTGAAAATTGGTATGAGTTTACGTATTCGAGATTTTAAATTGCTAATATGTTGTTTCCAATTTAAATTTTTATCGATTTCTATGCCAAAATATTTAGTACTATCAGTTGAAGATAACAAGGAACAATCACAATTATTAGTATTGTCACAATTAGAATGATGAGCTTTCAAGGTGAAATCTGAGGGAGGTTGTAAGTTATTTTTTATACTAAAAGTTACACACTTTGTTTTTAAAAGATTTAAAGTAAGTAGGTTGTAATCAAGCCATTTAATTATCTTTTGAAGACCTTGCTCGGCTGACGACTTGACGTCGGCCCATGTTGTATGTTGGAACAAAATTACTGTATCATCAGCGAAAGTAGTCACCTTTGCGTTGGCTATTTCAATATCACAAAGATTATTAACATAAATCAGAAACAATGTGGGTCCAAGAACCGATCCCTGAGGCACACCGAAATTAACCTGTTTTTTAGAGCTACAAATATTACCAATTTTTACAGTCTGTGACCTGTTTGTCAGGTAGTCCCGAAACAGATCAAGTGGTATTCCTCGAATACCAATGGTTTCCAATTTACAAATGAGTAGGGGAATTGAGACAGTATCGAATGCCTTGGCTAAATCTAGCAGATACCAAGGCATTTTTTTTTGCAGTCGAGATTGCCAGCTACACTTGTAACAAGGTTCTCAACTGCATCTATGGTTGATTTATTTTTCCTAAATCCAAACTTATACTTAAATTAATGGTTACAAATACTACGTGTAAACAATTATTATCCGTTTAGCAGATGTTTAAAAGGTAATTATATGACCAAATTGTCAGTATTACGACGTTTATACTACGAAAACGTTTACACGACGAAAAGTTGTATAAGTAAGTTTTATAGACGTCGTCATAGACGCTATTATATGACTATTGTAAAAAAATGTCGAAAGAACGTCTATATGACATTATTATACGACAAAAAATGTTTATAATTATACGGACACATAATGCACCAGTACATGACGAAGAGTTAAAAAAAATACTGTAAAATGACTTTAATAAAACTCAAGGTCGTATAAATGTTTGATTATATGACAAAAATGTTTGCTGGGAGTGATATCATGACGGTTGACAGCAGGACGGAATGGAAGAAGAAAACGTGTTGCGCCGACCCCAAGTAACATGGGTTAAGGGCAGGAAGAACAAGAAGAAGATTGACCCCCACGGGATTAAGAATGATTTAAAAAAAAAACTTTTTTTTTGCCTTTGATTTCATCGTATCTAAAGCACTTGCTAAGGGTTCAATAAAAATTATAAATTTTTGTTTTACGAAAGACTAATTTTCTGTGATAGAACGTTTCGATGTCACACATAAATTATGGAAAGTACGGCGACACAGCATCCGGGCACGACTAGCGCGACATCGCTCCACGCGGTCAGTTAACTCGGGGCGCTAAATTGACTCGGAAACAGAACTACGTTTTTTTTTGGAACTTTGTTTTTCCTAACAAAACATGTGCAGTCAATCTGTGACACCAGTAGATCACGCAGTTGGAAGAAAGAATTACACAAATTTATATACACCCTGTTAATTGTACAGGTTTCGTGGACAGTTTGGTTTCAGACAGTTCGTGGACAATTGTACAGGAGGAGCTCGTGGATAAATAATTACAGCCGCATAGACCGATCTTCTGGGTTAAGCCACGCTTGCCGAGGTTGGTCTATGGATGGGTGACCATTTACCATAGCGAGTTTCCTCCGTGCCTCGGAAAGCACGTAAAGCCGTTGGTCCCGGCTGTCATTTGTAGATCTTTGACAGTCGTTACTGTTGGTCAGAAGCCAGAAAGTCTGACAACCAGTCTTACCAAGAGTATCGTATTACCCAGTTACTGGGTTGTGGAGGTCTGATAGGCAGTCGCTCCATGTAAAATACTGATATTCAGCTGCATCCGGTTCGACTGGAAGCCGACCCCAACATAGTTGGGAAAAAGGCTAGGCAGATGATGATGAATTGTACAGGTTTGCTAGATTTTTAGGGACAACTTGAAACTGGCTTACCTATACATGCTTTAGGTACTATATGAATCTATATATGTATATCTTCTATTTTTTCTTTAATAAGCAGATATAATAAACCACAAAACATTACTATCACTACATAGTATAAAACAAAGTCACTTCTCGCTGTCTGTCTGTCCCTATGTATGCTTAGATCTTTAAAACTACGCAACGGATTTTGATGCGGTTTTTTTTAATGGATAGAGTGATTCAAGATTAAGGTTTTAAGCTATAAAAAATACACGTGCAAAGCCGGGGCGGGTCACTAGTGTGATTATAATTTTCAGTGTATCATTTTTATTGATTTAAGTAAGTATTTTTACTTCTGCCTCGTTAGTCTGTTAGTCGCAAGCGTGACTGCTGAGCGTGAGGTCCTAGGTTCGATCCCCAGGACGGGCAAAGTGTTATTGGGTTTTTCCGTGCGGAATTTTTCAGTAGCAGCCCGGAATCCAGATTCGTGCCCGGTTGATGGCAAATAGGCTCGCCACTGGTACTTAAACATAATGGCGAAATGAGGGTGTACTACACCTCTACCCAGCCCTTTGAGGGAAACAGGCGTGATGTTATGTAAGTATTTTTAAATTAAGTACCAACTCATTCAGTTTCATATATATATCGTTTGTGCTGTTATAATATCATACCTACTATTTAGGAATTCCCGGACTTAACTCCGGACAGTTTGAAACTAGGTGCGATGACACTACAGAATCCCCCTCTCATGTTCTGTGGTTGACAGCGTTCAAAGCCAAGCCAGAACATATTATTATGCTTAAGAGACCTCAACATTGAACGCATTGACAACTTCCTAACTTAGCTCGTTAGTGGGGCAACTTATAGTCGCTGGGATATTCAATATTTTCTATTGATTAACATGATAATCTACATATATAAGCATGAATTGCTGTTCGTTAGCCTCGCTAAAACTCGAGAACGGCTGGACCGATTTGGCTAATTTTGATTTTGAAATATTTGTGGAAGTCCAGGAAAAGTTTAAATGGTGATAAAATATGTAAAAATTGCGAGGAAAATAATAAAAACAACAATTTTATTTTCCCATTAAAATTGTTTCTACCTGTCAAACATTCGATGTTCGTCCCGTCGGTGCGGTAATTTCGGGTCCCCTTAAATCAAAAATATTGTGTCTCCAAAAGCACTTCAATAAACAGATTTTAAAACCAAACAATTCTTTTTTTTACGTGGCATTGTAACGCAGCCTGCAGCTAGTATGATATAATATTGGAACTGCGAACCCAAACTGGGGTGAGATGATTATATCATGTTTATTTTTCCTTCAGAACTACAGTGAGTCTTTTATAAAAATACTAGAGATCACTCGTGGCCTTGCCCGTGTGGATGTTGTTTATCGCGTATTCCGTATTTTTCGGTATAAAAGTAGCCTATGTCCTTCTCCAGGCTCCAGACTATCTCTGTACCAAGTTTCATTAAAATTGGTTCTGCGGTTTAGGCGTGAAAGCGCCACAGACAGACAGAGTTGCTTTAAATTTATAATAGCACTAGCGACCCGCCCCGGCTTCGCTGTACGTTTTATAGCTTAAAACCATTCCTCTTGAATCACTTTATCTATTAAAAAAAAACCGCATCAAAATCCGTTGCGCAGTTTTTAAGATCTAAGCATACATAGGGACAGACAGCGGGAAGTGACTTTGTTTTATACTAGCTGTGCCCGCGACTCCGTCCGTCTGGAAGTCAAAAACCAATATCGTGTCGCAATAACTAAACCATATCACGATTCAAAAATGGCCACAAACATTATAGGTATGCTTTCAACATAGAGATAATAGTTATTTGTTAAGTTAGCATACCTGAAAGTACAATTGATTCAGCGATTTAACATACACTCATACACATAACGCCATCTATTGAGCAAATATGGTACAAATGATGCTAATGTCTTCTTGATAACTTTAAATTCTAATATCGTTTGATTGAACGAACCGATTACGACGAAACAAAAACTAACCTCCGGTTTCTGAATTGAGAATTCTAGGTTAAGCAGTACTTAACATTTGGGTACGGAGTTGTCAAAAAAATGGGTCATTCCCAGCAGCCCCGCCACCACTGGTGGTGCTGCTGGTGGTGGCGGGGCAACTGGGAATGACCCAAAAAAATTACGGATTTTAAAACATTTTTTTGACAACTTCGTACTCAAATACTACATTATGTATTGCTTATCCCGAATTCTCAATTCAGAAACCGGAGGTAAATCATAATATAACTCATTGTTAGATTACAAGGTTAGTGGGAAAGGGAATAATACGCAGGCCACTTAAAGTATCATTGGTTATTGTTTTAAAGCAAGTGTTAAAATTTCAAAATTCGATAACATTTAATTCCAAAAAAAAAAGTTTTTTCAAAAATTGTTCTTCCCTGCTTTAGTTACGAATTCAGAAAATGGAGCTTCTGATTCGTGACCCCAAATATGACCTAAAATGTAAACACAGGTGATCATAGCTAAGGAGGATTTTAGCGTATTTTTTATGAAATCTTAGAACAGGTATTTCTCTTAAACTATTGACTTTTGGGGAAAGTTGTAGTACAAAAGTTACTCATTATTATGAGTACTTTAACACTCTTTTGGATAAGTACCCCCTTTCCGACTAACCTTGTAAAGGCACTTAGATAATTATGTTTTCTCAGGACGATAGTCCAATTCCAAAGTTCGAAGAAAAGTGTCTTCTCAGTAGATAACGCTTTCGACTTCTTTAAAACTTTTACAACAGGTGAAACAATAAAAGGTTTTCTGACAGCTAGAATTTTATTACAAAATATCACGCCTGTATTCCCCGAAGGGTTGGACAGAGGTGTATAGCACACCCTCATTTCGCCGATATGTTTAAGTCGGTTCTCTGGTGGAATATCGAAATATTATTAGCCGATTCTTATCTGGCCGAAAACCTTTCGCCACTTTTCATTACGCCGAATAATTAAAACGCCGAATGATTAAAGTCCCTAAATATGTTTTGTATCTTTTTGTTGCGCCGACTACTTAGTCTGCCGGCCACTGTTTCATTAGTCATCTGTATTATTGGCCACTTTACATTTGTTAGATGGCTCATTTTCCCATTATGCAAGCAAGAAAGCAATCAAGCATGCCAGTGTTTCTGGGTTTGCTCCGCCAGAAAACTCGCTTTGTCACCCCTTCGCTTCGCTCGCACACTCGAACTCGGGTTACATTTAGATCATGTGGTTTGAAGGGATTACACGAATTCGATAACATCCTGTATATATTGTATATATCTTATATATTGTATTTTAAACTCGTGGCTAAATAATTACAGCCGCATAGACCGATCTTCCGGGTTAAGCCACGCTTGCCGAGGTTGGTCTGTGGATGGGTGACCATTTACCATAGCGAGTTTCCTCCGTGCCTCGGAAAGCACGTAAAGCCGTTGGTCCCGGCTGTCATTTGTAGATCTTTGACAGTCGTTACTGTTGGTCAGAAGCCAGAAAGTCTGACAAACCAGTCTTACCAAGAGTATCGTATTACCCAGTTACTGGGTTGTGGAGGTCTGATAGGCAGTGGCTCCATGTAAAATACTGATATTCAGCTGCATCCGGTTCGACTGGAAGCCGACCCCAACATAGTTGGGAAAAGGCTAGGCAGATATGATGATGATGATGATTGTATTTTAAACATCCCAGATCTGCTTCTGCACCCGCCTACTAGGGTAACAGAAGTCGAGATGGATACAAACACGTTTACTTTGAAGTCACGTCCTACTTTAATGTGACGCGTAACACGTACAACCGTAACAGGTTTTGGGGAAGGCTCTGTTCCTAATAGTATGTCTTGATAGGTTGTTAGATTATCGCCTACAGCTTTTACATAGGTATTCTGTATTACCTACTTTGTAGAAGATGATAAAGCGACTTTTTATGTTATAGTCACTTTTATTTCTGATCTAAAGAACATCATGGTAATAAGACTGTGAATGTCTTTGGTGGTAGGATCTACATGGTCCGCCTGGCTAGCTACCCTCTCATTAAAATCCGGAGCTAAGCAGTTAATTTGTTCCGTCGTGTGTATGTTAGAGCCAGAGGGGTATGGAGAATCGTTAGCTCCATCTTAGACCCCATCAGGTGCGACTAGGGACAAACGAGACCACGTCAAATAATAAAAAAGACTGTTTTGTGTTTTCCTTTGTTTTTATGACCCCCGGGGATTTGACATTCATTACAATATTCTGGGACTTAAAGAAAAATTGGACGTGTTTCCGGCATAAAATAAGCCATTCATTTTACCACCTGTAAAGTTATATAAAGGGCAACTAAGATAAGGTAGGTATATCAAAAGACAGCGTCTTTTGCTATTCTAATCCTTTTGTCAAGATTGGTGAGTATTGTAACTTTCGTGAAACACATTCTTAATGATGATTAGTTACAGTTTATTCACGTGCTTTTTTCGGGATTGCTCAACTAGTTTCGGACCCAAACGGAGCCTTTATTCATGAGCTGAACACGCGGAGAGGTCGCGAGTCGAACTCGACTCGAAGTCGAAGTCGTTTTGGTCCGAAACTAGTCGGGTGATCCCGATAAATGCATGTGAGTAAACCGTAACTAATCATAAATGTGGTGTGTATGGTAATATTCCCTTTGACCCCTTAAGGAAGTCATTGAAAGGTCCACGTTCATCCGTAGACTAAATAAATAATAAGTTGATAATTCAGTACACGCCAAATTCCATCGCAATTTCTTTCACCTACAATTTAATTATAAGTACCTGTATAGCACAAAAATGATGAATGTTTCCCGCGGGACTCGCAAAGTGAATTAGTGCAAAATAAACTAAACAAGGCCCCAAGAAAAATGGCGTCGGCTCATAAGTAATAGGTACTTGCCGCCTTAATAAGAGTTCCGTACAGAAACAGAAAAATATTTATCTTTTGCACGCTGGAAAAGTGACCTTGGGGGGTGTTACTTACGTTGTAAAATGTGTAGAAATAATACTGGTGAAGATGTTTTTCGTCAGTAAATACCAATGCGTTTAGCAAGCGAAATGTTCATAGCATTATCTCTCACGGCTGTTGTAGATATGTGTAGTCATCATTAGCCCAAATCTCTTATTACGTAACACATTAAACGATGATAAAACAGAAATGAACAGTAAATAATAATGAATCATTAGATCGTCACGCGCGTGCTTCGTTTGATTCCTAGATCGAGAAGGTTTTTTGATTGGATTGATTTCGTAACCAGCCGACTGTAACTAAACTGTTGATATTGTTGTGGCTCTGTAATGATAATGATGTGATATGATTGATAATGTTGTGGCTCTGTAAAATTATTTGGATATAACAAGCATAATCTTTATTTTTCAATGTATCTTTAACATTATCATCAGACATGTTGCCAAGGTATCAGTCGACCTCTTTGTTTGATTTTATATTCTTCTAAAATAATATGGCACATATTATTCCGTATGAGCTCTAGGTACCTAATTGGGATTCAAAACTCATATGGCATAATCAGAGCGCCTCACTCGTAGTTTTAGTCAACACTAACAACGTACTCGTATATCAAGCCTAAAATGAACATTTTGTACAACCACACTGAAATAATTAGGCTTTACATTCTGCTTCAAATTAAGCCTTGAATTTGTACGTATTTGTTTCAGGCAAGGACAAATACGAAGAAAAACAACTGACAGTGATTTTCATGGAAGGATCTCCAGTGGCTAGTTTTTCGTCAAATTATTTGAATAGACTAGGGGCACTTCGTACACATCATTCCGGATGATTGATAGGCTGCGCACACGCGAGAATCTGCTTTATATTCTACTTGTCTTGGAAACTTCGCTAACTAGTCCCGGCTGAAGTACAAAAAGGAAACCTGGAAGTGGCTTAACGTAGTAGTGCTTATTACTTCTACCGAATTTTATATCGTTCTAGTTTTACCTAATTATAATAAAATACTAGATAAATGGTAATTTTATAAGAAAAGTTCTCACTTTTCTTCTAAAATTACTTTAGCTAAGAACTTTGATGACATCACTAAATTGTATTTTTTTTTGTACAATCCAAATCCTAACTTCCTAACTAATATTATAAATGCGAAAGTAAGTTTGTTTGTTTGTTACCTTTTCACGCCTAAACTACTGAACCGATCATCCTGAAATGTATATACGTTGTCAGGTGTAGGTACAGAAACGGACATAGGGTACCTTTCATCCCGAAAAAAAGGACTGTTCCCAAGGAAAACAACAATAACTTTCATAGATGGCGCCAGGTGTCTTTCGAATTACGATTGAATTATATTATTATAGAAGCTTTAGTAGTGTGTTAAGAGTTTTTTTGATCTTAATTAACGCAAGCGAAGCCGTGGTCAAAAGTTAATAGAGAATATGAATTAGACCTTGACTACGCTTTATTATAGGCTTACAAAAATGTGCCTTCTTTAAGGATACTAAACCGCCGAAATCACTAACAAGTTTTGTTGCGCAATTTGACTTACGCAGCCGACTTTCAAGCTGTGAACAACTGCAGCAAGTCATACCTATTCATTTTCAGACTTTGGCAAATTTAACGAACTTACCAAATGCAATAATTTGCACAACAAAATTTGCTGGTGAGTTTGGCGCTTAAGAGCGTGTACGCTGTTCGGCTTTTCATACAAATTTTCAAGTCCTTATTTTTCGATATGACTGAACCGATTTTAATGAAACTTCATACCCATCAGCAGGATACATAGCACTAAAAAGTTAGTAGAAAACATTTTCGAAAAATAGTGTTACAGTTAAATTAGACTGATTTTAAATTTTCCATACAAACAGAAATTTCCAATTAGCTTTTTTTAAGTACGATATTTCGAAAATGTTTTCTACTAACTTTTTAGACCTAAGTATCCTGCTTATGTGAGTGAAGTTTCATCAAAATCGGTTCAGTCATTACCAAAACCAAAGACTTGAAAATTTGTATGAAATGTTGTACGGCGTACACGCTCTTAAAGACTCGTCATACACCTAGTTAACAGTTAAGTTAGCAGCTGGGAGCTTTTCTTTAGCTCAAAACGCTTGCAGTTTGACCATTGAAACCCATAAAAAGTTAATAAGTTTTCGTAGGGTGGTTTTTGTGAGACGGGTTAGCAGCGGCAGCTTTAATTACCCAGACATCACGGGCGAGATATTTTTAGACTAACTGGGAAAATGTCTATTTTTGATCAAGTTTGTTTCAATTGTTCTTATTTTTTTAAATATCACTACAAGGTAAATAGCATTCGCACTAAAATAAATATGCAGAAGTCTGTTCGTCTGTTTACTAAGCTTTCTCGGTCAAAATATCTAACAAATTCTCTTGGTATTAGACAGCTGATACCTTGACACCTGGAGAAGGATATTTAGTCTGGTGTTCATCAACATTAATTATCTGGCTATCAGTTTACTCAAAGAAAATATTAGATTTTAAGGTAAACAGTTGTTTAACCAGAGCATTACTGTGGTGAACACCAGCCTTAGTTCATTACTTTTCATGTTAGAAATATTAAAAACTTTATACCGGATGACCGATTCAGAAATTTAGCTGGTTTAAACCAGCTCAATTTCTGAATTCGTAATGCCCGCTACCCCTTCCGGTTAAAGTTTTTGGAGAGTTTGGAACACATTTCGAACGCAACTTTAATCAAATCGTAGTACAATCTTACTCGACGTACAAAACAAAGCTAATTTCAGAGGCCGCGGCTGAAATTTACGGAAACAGGAGCCACGTCGGCTTGTTCCTGAGATTGCGTCTGCTACGTCCAACTTTAAGCATTGTGAGACTGCGTACAGAACTGGCAAAGCTATCAAAGTTTATAACACTGTCTAATACAATGCTATATGCAAACGCAGCGGAACTTTGTCGCGAGATATATTACGTTCGAATCGTGTTCAGAAATTATAGTGAAGTGTGCCGATACGATGGTTGGAGTTGTTCTTCAAATGTTCAACCAGATTTCTCATATGGAATTGTGAGATGTATGAAAAGAGCTTCCACGAGTGACGATACTTCAGTACGTACGGTGCACCCTGGGCAGTCAGCCTCGCTACCAACCTTGCTGAGTGCCTAATCTTTTCACCACAGCATGACCTATTTTCTTATAGCTCGTGCTGACACGAGAGAAGAAGATGAGGTGCATGAAAAGAGCCGCCACGAGTGACGATGCCTTAGTATGTCCGGCGTACCCTGGGCAGTCAGCCCCGTGACCAACTTTGCAGACTGCCTAATCTTTTTATCACGGCATGAACTATTTTCGTATAGCCCGTGCCGGCACAAGAGAAGAAGATATAGAATTAATGTGCCTTATTATTTCCAGGAATAGACAGCGTTAGAGCGATTACGTACTGCATCCGATCCGAATCCGTGAAAATACCGATCTAGAGTAAAAATCTCGGACCGAATTCGGATATCGCTTACGCACTTATCCGATCTCTGATCCAAATTCAAACAATTCAGGGGCAATTGTTCTTCCGAATTAGAAACTCACGGATGACGGATAGAAATCGGATGACGGATGCCGGATGTAGTGCGTAAACTACCATACAAATAGTTCTATGGCTACTTCGGAACGTATTTTCACGGATTCGGATCGGATGCAGTGCGTAACCGCTGTTAGACTGTGTTATTCAATCTAATTTGTATAGCAATTTATGTAATGTTGTTCTACATAATATATAAAAAAGTAACGTGACAATGACTGGCTGACTAACTGATAGAAAACGCACAACCCAAACCACTGGGTCTAGAAACTTAAAATTTTGCACAGACATTCTTTATCCAATCAATGTACTCTAGTACTCAGGACGCAAACTTATGTTTGATGGTCAAGTTACCTGAACCGAAAATTTAATGAAAATGTGTCAAGTAGAATAGCGTTATGTTACTTTGCTTAAACAAAAAGAGACACAACAATGCTATTTCCATGTCAAATTTATTTATTTATAGTGTGAAGCGCAGTTGTTTTTATAAAAAGAAATGAAAGAAAACAGTGTGCATGCTATTCTGTGTCTACGTGCCTCACTGTCTCGTCTCCATTTAACTTATCTTGCTCTGTGGCACGTACTTGATCTACATAAATATACAGCCTGTCTTCCCGAAAGATTATTATCTTTTAGAAAAAGGAACTTAACGTTCATCAAGTTTGTTTTCTATTATGGAAGATTAAACTCGTTCACTCGATACTTAAGTACGTCCGGCGCACCCTGGGCAGTCAGCCCCGCTACCAACCTTGCTGACTGGCTAATCTTTTCACCACAGCATGAGCTATTTTCATATAGCTCGTGCTGACACGAGAGAAAAAGAAGAGAAGAAGAACTCGTTCACTTTCATTTAACCAAAACCATTGCCGCTTTCGGGAAATACTTTCAATTCCAATTTTAGACGTAACTCAGAATTTATCAACTAGAAAAACTTACGGTTTACGATTTGAAATTATTTATTTCTTAAAGATTAAAAATAATTATAAGCACAGAAATAAACAGTCTATGTTATTTAAAAAATAAATCAAATTAGTTGTCCAGAGAGGTGTATAAAAAGTTATTTCATTTTCGATATGAAATTAGGACGGTAGTTGCAAATATATCTGTTGCCATATGGTGATTCGGTGTGTGCTTTGTTTTTCTTGACAATATAAAGCCTCGTTCATAGTGTAGATAAGTTTGTATTCTATTTATTTAATTTTTCTGTTGCATTTTAATGATATTTTGAATATTGAACTTAACTATTCAGACGCATTGAACCCAGAACCCTCCAACTGGCTACTATTACAATACAATACAATTTAGGAGTTGAAATGAAATCGATAAGCTACATAAGTATAAAGTGGCAAGCTGTCTAAATTATTATCCATTTTTAATAATTAGATTAATTGAGGAGGTAGTCTCTTCGAAATTATATTTTAATTGCTTATACAGGGTTAGACGAAAACGGACACTAATCCACAGAACCTTAAAAGTATCACTGATGACGATTTTATAGCAATTTCAAAATTCGATTATTCTTATTTCCAGTTACCTAAATAATAATATTTTTTTCAAAAATTCTTCATCCTTTCTTTAGTTACGAGTTCAGAAAATGGAGCTACTAATCTGTAACCCCAAATATGACATAAAATGTGAACACAGCTGCTCATAGCTGAGGATAGATAGATTTAAGTATATTTTTATGAAATATTTGTACAGCTATTTCTTTTAAACTACTGACTTTTGGGGAAAGTTCTAGAACAAAAGTTATTCATTATTATGAGTACTTTAACACTCTTTCAGATTAGTACCCCCTTTCCGAATAACCTTGTATACAGGGTGGGTAAAAAATCGTGGATCAAACAAAACAGGGCGATGGTTGAGGTTCTTTGCAGCATTTTTTGGTAGTACATTTTTTTACAGAAAGTTTCTAAAGTTACAAAGAATTTTTCGTGAGACTTAAAACATATTGAGAAAAGTGCCAATACTCATAAATTATGATAGCCACTGTCATAGAAGCACTTTCAAGCAACTAAACACCATTTATTGTTTTAAAATAGGTACCCATTTTACTCTAATTGCCTATTTATTACAAATTTTGGTATTTTCTTAAAAACACTTAAATTGTCACAACTTTTAAAGAGATCAAGTTAGAGCTCTGCCACAGAGATATTTTTTACTGCAAATAACCCCAACTATCGCCTTGTTTCATTTGATCCACGATTTTCGACCCAGCCTGTATTGTTGCCAAGTCGAGTACAAATCTTCATAATGAAACGAACAGCCGATATAAATCTTGATAAAAAAAAACAAATATGTATATCACTTCTAAAAATATAATTTTGCCTAATCATTATTGGTGTTACGCAACGTTATTATTATATTTGTTGTTTGGAGAGTCTATCAAATATTGATCAACATGGAAGTGATAGGTTATCTTTCACGATTTATTAAAAACTAGAGATTGCTTTCGGTTTCGCCCGCGTGGATGCAATTTATCGTTATTCCGCGTTTTTCGGGATAAAAGTAGCTTATGCCCTTCTCCGGGTTCCAAAATATCTCTATACCAAGTTTCAACAAAATCGGCTCAGTAGTTTAGTCATAATGAGGTAACAGACAGACAGACGTCATTATTTTCGCATTTATAATATTAGTAAGGATCAAGGATTACTTCGTAGATTTTTTTAAGGCAATTTGAAGTTAAGTTTTTTGCATATTTTGAAATATTTTAAACTAAGTAGTTACGATTTTTTTATATCTATTGTTATTATAATTTAAAACTCTATGTGATATGTTTATAAACTGTATGACATCAAGATACCGACTGTGCCTAAGTACCACTTGGATGATATTACATTTATTCCCGATCATATTAAACGCAAGTCATCATCAGTCATTCTACACATTTGCATTACAAAATAAATGATAATTAATGTTTATATAACTTACTATATTAACTAACAATCACTGCTCAATGTATTTTTAATAAACAACTAAGTACAACTCGATAACATCAAGAATGTCGTTATTTGTATCTCACTCACGCACGTTCTGTCAGCGAAATATGTCAGGCAAATAATAAATCTGTAATTTTCAATGCCATTCTATATTTAATCATGTTATAAAATGTAAATAAGTTCTAAAACCACAAAAAAATCCTTCTTTAAAAAAAAAGTTACCCCGTCTATCGAGTTTCTCCTGTATCGTGGGTGCGTTTACAAACACAAATCTTCACACGCACAAACGCTCTGACCTGTAAAAAGTATATCTAGGCCGTAAAAAAAATAGTTACGTGCGGGAATCGAACCCACGACCCATGGCGTAGAAGCCAATCGCTCAGCCACTGCATCAAACGTGTCGTTATTCCTCTCATAAAAGGAAATAATTTCACCACTTACGCTATGTAATTACATAATTTCTCACACGGTCAAGGTTTCTGCATTGACCATGAATTCGTGATAAAAAATATGCACAAAGCAAAAAGTGTGTTATACTGTCTGTATCTGCGTCTGCAGAAAAATGGCAATCGACAATCGCCAGAGAATAGATACGCCAATTAAATGTATGGAAATGACATAACAGAGGCCTAATTCTCCTAAAATAAATCTTGATAAATCACAACCGAACCAAGGCCGAACCGTTCATTCAGACAGTTCTCAATTTCAAAAGCTGTCGAATTGTTTGACACAAAAAACAAAATCAATCATTTAAAAAGTTTTCGAAAACAAAAATTGACTGACGGTTGTGGTTCGATTGCGTTTGGCAACAATTTATTTTAAGAGAATTGGGCCCCAGATCGCTTGACCGGTCGAAGGCTTATGTCAATCCAGTACATCTCATTGCCATTTCTATTCTTTAGCGATCATCGATTGCCATTTGTCTACAGACGCTGATAAGCTACTATGATCAGGAAGTAGAATAGGAGTTTATTGTCTTCGTTATTCAGCACAATAGGCAACTGAGATGAGCAAGGCCATTCCGCAATCATTAGGGTCATTAAAATTTACGTATAGTCAACATCAAAACTAAATGATAATTGTACTAGGTTTCAAAAGTGTTTTATGAATTTAAACTTGTTTTCAAAATAACAGAATAGACAACACTAAATACTAGTATTATTGTAATGTTCAAAAAATCAAGACATGCTCTGATATTATTCTTTTTTTTGTTTGAGATGGGTTTGCTCTTGACTCTGGTGAAGGTCAGAGGTGACAAAGACGAAGTCTAGGATGTAGCGAACTTACCCAGAAAGAGCCTGTTCACTCTAACTTTGAAGAGATTCGGGTTGTAATCGTTCGGGAACACAGACGCAGGTAGTGAGTTCCACTCTTTTGCCGTGCGCATTATGAAAGATGTTTGGAAGTGCTTAGTGCGAATTGGTGGAATGGTAACTAGGTATGGATGGTAACTGGCAGTGCGTCTAGATGTCCGATGGTAAAAGGGGGCCGGACGGATGACCGTGTGGTACCGGACGTAAAGAATAGCATTACCCCATCTTTTAACATGAGGGTCGTAAAAGGCGACTAAGGGATTCACTAGAGGACGGGCAGCAGTGTTCTCTGAGTATTTTAACAACCATACTGTGATGGCCAACCCGCCTGCCAAGCGTGGCGGTTATGGTGAACCCCCCCAACATGCTTGGGGGAAGCCTATGTCCATCAGTGGACGTCTTCCGGCTGTATGATAATGAGAAGGGGGCCGGTGGGATGAGGTTGTGGAGTTCTTGAGCACACTCACTGAAGTACAGTCTATAGAAGACCGACAAGCAGGCGATCTTGCGGCGATCAGCCAAGCTATGAAGCTTAGAAATTTAAAGTTTGAAAAAGTCGTCAACTCAAAAACAAACTGTTGTCTGTACAAATAAAAAATCTAATTCATCGCATGCACAGCAACGTATATGGCTGAAATAAATTGGCCGTATTACACAAAAACCTCACCTAAAAACCGAAAAGGTTTTTATTTTATTTTGCCCGTAAAATGCAAACCTTTGTATCATTTCGCGCGACGGTAATTCTGTCAAAAAATTTTTACAAACCAATTTCTGTTTAAAACTAGTTTAAATGTCAAAGCCAAAATAAATGGTTGAGTAAACACAGGGATGATATAAATAATAGTTTGTATTTCAACAATAATATTTGTTGAAAAAATTTTATTCGTAACATAGAATAGATAACGTGTATTGGACATCAAACAAAATGTTACGGTTTTTTCCACAATTATCTGTTTTTTTGGTAGGTACCATTTAATGAATAAGGAATAACAACTGTGAGGATGACATGGTATAAAGTAAAGATATAAATATATATTCATCTCTAGAGATATTGCATAAAAATTGTACAGAACACAAATCATCACAAAAATACGGTTTTATCATCGCAACAATATCTAAAAATAAAAAATGGGGTTTGGAAAGGCATCAGGTATACCTAAATCGACTGCATAGTGTAACATGAAAATAATAAGAAGTTGTGGAATACACATATGTATAGTCTTCTATACGTTTTTTGTACCCAAATAGTTCACTTTTTCGTTTAGGAGAAAGATAATACACTAGAATGTTTTTTACTATTTCCATATATCTTGCTACACTGATGAACCTTCTCGTGTAGTGCCGGACTTAAACAATAGCACTACCTCATATCTTCCCCTGCCTGGGTGTCGTAAAAGGAGACTAAAGAATTCTCTAGAGGATGGGCAGCAGCGTTCTCTGAGTACTTTAACAGCCATACTGCAATCGCCAACCCACCTGCTAAGCATGGCGATTACGGCAACCCCCCCTCCCCTTTTGGGGAGGCCTATGTCCCGCAGTGAACGCCTTTCGGCTGAACGATGATGATGATGATGATGTACCTTAACGGTGTGGAAGTAAAGTTGGTTTTTCATCTATAATTTTACTGTTTGACAGAAATAAGCGATCAAATAGATCCCTTCAGCAATCCAATAGATCACGAAGGTCCACATTCACAAAGATTTGAACTGACCTAACTTGAAGATGAAGATACGCTGTCTATGTGTGGGTCGTCGGCATATCGTAATTTAACTTTTAACCTACCTTTTCTGTAAATGTCTCCTTAATCCTGATAGAAACTCAAACTCAAAACTCGTTTATTCAAAATAGACTAGTATTACTTAGTTCTTTTTGAACGTCAAATTTACATAAGACCCACAAAGCGCCTACCCTTCACCGCTTCCTAGTCTTTATGCTGTGAAGAAGAAACGGCGCAACAAACAGCAACACAGTTCAGTCTGTCAAGTAAATAAATAAATGAGTCTATACACAAAAAAAGGAAAATATTAATTACATTGATTAAATTATACAAGTTGATGATAATGAACAAAATATTTACCTAGATGATGAGAAACCATGGTGACTGCTTGCTGACCACGTTTGACAAAGGACCGATGCTACAAACCGAGACACAACCTACCAGAAGATGGGATACTCGTACACTGAATACAAAAGGCAGGGAAGCCGTTTCCTGGTAGGCTACAATTCGGAGTCAGGTGTTGTACGTAGCTTCCTCACGCAAATTAATTACTGTTAGCTACACAACCCAGATCTTTTGTCTAAGTTTAGCAGAGTTGTAGGCATGTACCTTCCTAATATGCTGCATTGTTTGCAATCTACAATTTATTCAATACATCACTTTTAGGATCAAATCCATCCACGAACCGATTTTTTAAAATTATTATTTAGTGATAATTCAGGAACTCACTCACGGTTCACGGTACATGTTAATTTTTGGAAATAAAATTGCTGCTAATTTATCATAATTATATCAATAAAATTATACATAGATTGGGGTATAGTGTATACAGAGTGGTATTTTTTGCAAAATACATTGGGTGTGAATCCCGGCTAAACCAGCAAATTTTTCAAAAACCTTAAATTCCTGTAAGTACTAGTATTTTCTCCAAAATTGAGCTCTCGACTCTTATGATATTTTTCACGATTCCTCTTAAATGCAATGTACCGACACTAATGACTATACTCTGTTTACACAAATATGATTCCTGATAGCTCGGTCATTTCGTAAATTGTAGGCTACTGCTATCGAAAAAAACATGAAATATGTAGCTGTAGTATCAATTTTTTTTTTAAATATTTGGTATTCTTTGTATGGTAACGTTTTGCAGAGAAACGTCAGGAATCAACTTACGGCGTAAAGGGCCTAACGAAAGCTAACGTACGTTGCTCGATTCTGCTAAAAACCGAATGAAACCGGATTCGTTCTATTATACAAGGTTAGTCGGAAAGGGGTACTAATCCGAAAGGGCGTTAAAGTACCCATAATAATGAACAACTTTTGTTCTACAACTTTCCCCAAAAGTCAATAATTTAGGAAAAATGGCTGTTCAAAGATTTCATAAAAAATACGCTAAAATTAATGTATCCTCAGCTATGATCAGCTGTGTTTACATTTTAGGTCATATACGTATTTGGGGTCATGAATATGAAGCACCATTTTCTGAATTTGTAACTAAAGCAGGGATGAAGAATTTTGGAAAAAACTAAAATAAAAATCATTTTCATGGAAATAAAAAAATTATTGCATTTTGAAATATTAACACTTGCTTTAAGACAGTCATCAGTGATACTTTAAGTGGCCTGCGGATTAGTACCCCCTTTCCGACTAACCTTGTATAGAGTTTGGTCAAATTCAACAAACGACGCACGTTCGTTGGCATTCGTTTGTCGTCATTGGCCAGGTATAAACCCTGCATTAATTTCGGTTTTAGACCTAGAGAGCCATCTAAAAAAACTCATATGTGTAGACTAGCTTTCGCCCGCAGCTTCGCTTGCGTGAAATTTTGAACCCGTTAAGTGACGATCTTCCATACAAACTTTCATCCCCTATTTAACTCCCTTAGGGGTTGAATTTCGAAAAATCCCTTCTTAGTGGATGCCTACGTTACAAAAGGAAACTACTGTCAAAATTTCAAGTTTCTAACTCCAGCGGTTTAGTCTGTGCGTTGATAGATCAGTCAGTCAGTCAGTCAGCTTCTCCTTTAACATGTATAGATAAGTGTTCATGCCGGCATAAATATAAATAAGCAAACTGACCTTGACTGGTAATCAGTAATTGAGTGAGACGTGTTATATTACGATCGTGTGTGTACGGAATAGAAATAAAATGTGAGTATCTTATGATAAAAACATTGTGTGAAAATATTTGTTTTGATATTAATCACGGAAATATAAATAAAGATAGTTAATTAGGTGTATATTGTGATATATTTAGACACAATACTAACTACACCGGACAAATGTGTACCTATATCTTATGTTTGAATTACGGAATCAATATTTTTGTTATCTTACATTTATTGTTGTTTGACACGTTATAATTTTTATGTTTTAACATCGTTTTTTTGTTTTAATTAATTACTTTAGTGCTAAGTGCACGATATGTTAGAAATAAAAACAAATAAAACTTTAAAAAAAAAGTAAAAACCGACTTCAAAGACTAAAAGGAGTAAAATAATTACCATAATATAAAATTAACAGTTTCAGAAGTCGGTGGCTTCTATTTGCTTCAGTGTAGAGTTGCACCGACTTCTGAAACTGTTAATTTTATATTATGGTAATTATTTTACTCCTTTTAGTCTTTGAAGTCGGTTTTTACTTTTTTTTTAAAGTTTATTTTTTATTAAATACGTTTTAGTGTCATAATTTTAACCCCCTCCTTCATAATCCCTTCTTTTTGGCTGTGACATAGTCGGGCATAAAAAGTCCTTTCAAATGATACCTTACACGATATAATGAAAACATTCCAAAGGGGGGGAGGGGGGACACGCACCCCCTCCTCTTTTCAAGTAGTCAGTTCCCAACAGCAAATATAAACAAAGCAACATTAGTAATTTGAGAATTTTGCTTTGATCCGATGAGGAGTTCCGTTCCATATCTCTGAAGTTCATGGTCTAATCATAACAAAATTTAAATGGGACCAATCGGGAAGTATACCCTTTCGAACAAAAAAAAAATTTTTCAAATCGGTTCATAAATGACGGAGATATGAGGTAACACACATAAAAAATAAAAAAAATAAAAATACAGCCGAATTGAGAACCTCCTCCTTTTTGAAGTCGGTTAAAAATCAATTTATTCAGCATGCAAATCTCTACATACTATAATGCCAAAAGGTGCGACAGTTACCTAAATAAAAATACGTAACAAGTACCGCGTTTATTACACCTTAAACTATTAGTAGACTAAAAAATACAGAAATGCGTCGCATGTGAATGTGTCATCACTCAGCATTAAGCTTTGTTGTGGCAGCATTGGGACTAATTTTCCCAACATGCAACATCAACAGCGCTGATTTTCAGTGACGACCTCGTGTAATACTACATTTACGTAGGATTTCTTATGAAAGCAATGACAGTTGCTTCTAATTTATTGCTATTTATTATGGTCAGCTTTGCGCATTAAATTCTATAGTCGTCAGAGGCGGGCTAGCAATCTTGGCCGCCCTACGCCGTGTAATACATTTAATTAGGTGCCTTCTTGTCAATCAACAAAAAAACCTACCAAGAACATGTTACCTATGCACGCAAAGCAGGACTATAACTATACTATGAATATAAACAACAAGAATCCAAGAGAAAAATGAGCTTATTTCGACAAACGTTGATCTCAAATACTAGGGCGGTTCAATAAGTACCCGTGTTTGAAGACAGTTTACGTTGCTAAGGCAAATTGGTGTTACCATCGTGTGCTGTAATTTATAAAAAGCCGCCAAAATAATTTTGATGCTGATTCATAAATGAGTTTTGATTTTACAGCAATTTCAGTAAATCGTGTAACGTAGTTTTCGGCAAGATGGAAAAAGTGCTGTATCGTTTAGTGATTCGCTTTCTAGTTTTGGATAGAAAAACATATGAGGAGATAAAACCGAAGTTGGATACTGCTTAAGGGGACCCTTCGCCGTCTATGACTACAGTCAAATATTGGTTAAATGAATTTAAACGTGGTCTTACATTTGTTTTTGATGAGGAGCGCCTAGGATGCCCGACAGATGTGGTTACTGAGGAAATCATTGAAAAAGTCCACGACATGATTCTCACTGATAGACGAATGAAAGGGTACGCAGTAGCGAAGATTGTAGGTGTTTCGACGGGAACGTTAATTAATATTTTACCTGATAAGTTGGCGATGAAAAAGTTATCACCCCGATGCGTGCCGCGATTGCTCACGGCGGACAACAAGCGGGCGCGGCTCTCAACTTCAAAAATGTGTATGGACCAATTTAAGCGAGATCCGAAGTACTTTTTTGCGGAGTGTTGTCA
Organism: Amphipyra tragopoginis; assembly: GCA_905220435.1. Taxonomy (NCBI): domain Eukaryota; kingdom Metazoa; phylum Arthropoda; class Insecta; order Lepidoptera; family Noctuidae; genus Amphipyra; species Amphipyra tragopoginis. The sequence continues at coordinate 18,347,793 of HG991997.1, forward strand.
TCTGATGAGACCTGGATTCACCATTATGTGCCGGACACCAAGCAACAATCAAAACAATGAGTTACTCCCCGAGAATTTACTCCAAAGAAAGCGAAGATGGTTCCATCGGCCGAAAAAGTTATGGCGACGATTCTTTGGGATGCGAAGGGCGTCGTACTCCACGGACTTCGAAGAAACAGGAAAAACGATCACTGGACAATACTTCAGCAAGTTATTAGACCGCTTTGACATGAAATTAAAGGAGACACAACCCTTTAGCGAAGAAGAAAGAGTTGTTTCATCACGATAACGCAACAAGCACATTCATCCGAAGTTGTCGCCGCCAAACTGAATAAATTGTGTTCTGAATTGCTACCGCATCCCCCGTATTCGCCCGACCTGGCTCCCTGCTAATTCTACTTGTTCACAAACCTAAAGAAATTGCTCAAGGGGAAAAGAAATAGCTGAAATGAGGAGGTCATCGTCGAGACGGAGACATATTTTTGAGCGTTTAACAAATCCTATTTTTTTTGGTGAGTTAAAAATATGGCAGGGCCATTGGGAGAGGTTTATATCTCTAAAAGGAGTCTACGAAAATAAATACAAAAAAAGATTTTGAAAAAAATTACATCTTCATTCCTAACACAGGTACTTTTTGAACCGCCCTCGTACATAGTCATTTGTGCAGGCGCAAACTGTAATCAGTAAAATGATAAGAAGGTACAGTCAACTTCAAAAACATGATACCCTTCAATATTCCTACAATTCAAAAGTGTATTTTAGTATTTAAGTATCTTTAAGTTTTACGTAATACTTAAATATTTCAAAATTCGAACAAGAACTTCGATTTATGTAGGTAAATCAAAAATCTCGTCGCCAACATTTTCAAGAATTCTCTTTTGCATTTAAGTAATATACAAACACATTTTTGTAGCTGACTGAATCACACTATCCCAAAATGACAATTATAAAAATCTGGAGACACATACCCTTCCCCAAGACATGATCTTCTGCGTGATAGCCCCTCTAGTTTTTTATTATAACTTTCGTGAGACACATTCGTGTGTGCAAGTGTACCAACTTAAAATCAGCGCTGGGTGTTTGACGCCAAGCATAATATCCTGAGTTGGTGACCCTTTCGGCATGGGCATGCTCGACAGCATAAAATGTGTTTGATTCTTTTATGTTTTTTTTTTCCTTTCTTTCATTCATATTTATGATTAGTTACGGTTTACTCACGTGCATTTTTGGGGATTGCCCGACTAGTTTCGGACACAAACGGAGCCTTTAATTATGAACTGATCACGAGGCGAGGTTTCGAGTCAAACTCTCTAGTTTATTCACAACCCTATTATAAATATTACAGATGGTGGCAAAACTTTACGCAGTTGATCTGAGCCCGCCGGTGCGTGCGGCCATGATGGCTTGTGACGTGTTCAACGTGCCCTTCGAGAAGATAGAAGTCGATCTTATAAAAAAGGAAAATCTAAAACCCGAGTTCGTAAAGGTCGGTGAGACTTAAAACTATTACAAATTAAAATCTGTTTAATAGATCTCTTGAACCAACAATGTCAATGGGCTAGCTATACTCGATTCAACCAAAGATGAATCCTGATATAGCAGCGGAGACTGTTATCGAAAAAACGTTAACGACATCATCAAAAACCGGAAATACAAATATACAAATACAATATCTAGCTTTAATTCCGCTGAACAAAAAGCTAGATATTGTATTTGCATATTTATAGTCATGGATTTCCGCAAAGTAACGCCTGATTCTATCATTTAAAAACCGTAAAATAGCGATATTATGAATGTTTTTTTTTTATATTTTATATCCTTTGTATGGTAACGTTGAAGAAAAACGTCTGGACTGACCTTACGGTGATAAATGATGTAACAGATTTATTTCTGTAAACAAATCTGTTGCGCAGACACTTTTACAAGTCAATGTAATGTTTTTTTTTTGTGAAAAGGGTATCGTAGATAGTGTTTTAAGTATACATAACTCGATATCCAAATACAAGTAGATATGTAATGTAGACCATGAATTAAAAAGAAAGGTTTTTTTTTTATTTCATATAATATTTTAACCGTGCCGTGTGGTACCGGACGTAAAGAATAGCACTACCACATCTCTTCTCATGTGTGTCGTAAAAGGCGACTAAGGGATTCACAAGAGGAAGGGCAGCAACGTTCTCTGAGTATTTTAACAACCATACTGCGATCGCCAACCCGCCTACCAAGCCTGGCGATTATGGCAACCCCCCCTGTATGGTCCCTTGCTAGACCACACAGTCTTTTGTGTTAGAAATGAAATTCGATAGTTCAGATTGAAATATATATTGTCCAAAACTTAACTGATAAAATGAAGTTAATGAACTGATGTGAGTTAAAATGATATCGAACACACGCGGCCTTGTTGCCTTTACATGAATTTGAGAACGCACGGCTTTCTTGATAGCTTACCGCGAACGAACTGAATATTAAAATGAAAATGCATGTGTCGCGTAAAATTGCTGACTTAGGAAATGTACGGTTGGACCGTACACCCCCCCCCCTCCCCCCTTTTGGGGGATGTCCAGCAGTGAACGTCTTTCGGCTGAATGATGATGATGATGAATATTTTAATTGTGGAATTATCATTTTCAGAAAAATCCACTGCACTGTGTTCCAGTTTTCGAAGATGGTGATTTCATTCTACATGACAGGTTCGTTGTTTTTGTTACTTTCATTTGGCACTATAATGAAAGGCTCGTGCCAAATAACAACCGCGCGGATCATAGGTACGATATGCAGGGTTAAGCTGCGCTTGCCGCGGTCAGTCCATGGATGGGTGACCGTTCGTTACACATCGAGACCCCTCCGTGTCTTTCAGAAGCCGTTAAACCGTTGTCGGATTTAGTAAAAATAGTCTGTGTAGTGTCAACTACAGATCTAACGCATAACTGAGTCAGTGCCTGAGGTTGCTGCGCGGTGCGGGAGGGTGATAGTTGTCACAATTTGACGAATCAGTGAGCTCTCACGTCGCATCACCCCTTCGGCACCGCGCAGCTACCTCAGGCACTGACTCAGTTATACGCTAGACCTATAGTAATAATGCGCGGCATTTAGTTGCATTTCAATAAAAAGCGTCTTATTTATAACCAACAGAGTGCAATGTTGCCTATACTTATTTATTTTGTGATTTTATGGAAACGTCAAATCCAACGTATAACGTCCGGGTCTGTAGTTCATTTTCTTCCATAACAGATGTTTTACTTCTAAATCACTTGGCTTTAATGACTGTTTTTATCCTCTTTCCAGCCACGCTATAATGGCATATCTAGCAGATGCCTACGGACAAGACGACTCGTGGTATCCGAAGGATTTAAAAAAAAGGGCGTTTGTCAATCAAAAACTTTTCTTCGACACTTCTATACTTTTTCCAAGATTACGAAGCATAACGGTAAGCGAAAAAATATTTTAGATTTTTATTAAATCACTATTTACTAACAATAATCTAATATCTGCTTGTTGGTCTAGTGGTCGGAAGCGCGACTGCTAAGCGTGAGGTCTTGGGTTCAATCCCCAGGTCGGACAAAGTGTTATTAGGTTTTTGTGTGTGGAATTTCTCAGTAGCAGCCCGGAGTCTGGATTTGTGCCCGGTTAATGGACTTAAACATAACGGCGAAATGTGGGTGTTACTATACACCTCAGCCAACCCTTCGGGGAATAGAGGCGTGATGTTATGTTTATGTAATCTAATATCTTCAGTACCAAAAATATTTAAATTCGGAGCAATTTTATTTTTAGAAAAAATAGTATGTATTATTATAACTCAGACCAAAAGATTTCAGGAACTGAGTATTCGTACTTACCTAATACTGTGTTCGCAAATACGATGTTTACGATATTTAAAAAAAAACATATAATTTGGATTTCGTGTATGGGGTAAATTCATGGGATAATGCCCCCTGATATGGGCTTAATTTAACTTCAAATGGATTCTGACGAGTTATGCGAACATAAATGTAGGGAACAACTTTTTTTTTCGCGATTTCAGCTTTGGTCCCATAATAAAAGTTGTTCATAATGATGAGTACAGTGATCCCTTATGCGGTTGTGCGTTATTTATGTTATACCTTGTATATTTTAATTACTTATGTTATGTGTATTTAAAACTATCTCCGTCCGTTTGTCACTGCAAGGGACAAACTAAAAATCACCGCTGGGTGTTTGACGCCCAACTTATGCTGAGTCGGTAACCTTTTGGCATGGACAGCATAAAATGTTGTTTAATTATTTTTATGTTTTTATTATTTGTGCTGTCATTGTAACAATGGGTGTTTTTTTTTGTTTTTTTTTTCTTTCTTTTCTTATAACGTGTTTTTTTGTTTGTACAGTTCGCATTAGTAGTAGAGGGAAACAAGGACATAAAACAGCAGCAGTTAGACGACATTGAAGAGGCGTATGGTTTTATGGAAGCATTCCTATCCCAAACCACTTATATCGCCGGAGATCACATCACAATTGCCGATCTGTCTGCAATTAGTAATATAACATCTTTGGTACATTTACTACCGTTAGACGAGAAAAAGTAAGTAAAAGATCAGCTAAGTATAAACTTTACTAGGTAACCACTTAGTGCGCGTTCACACAACACGCGCCCTCTAAGCGCACGCCACGCGCGTCAGCACCAGCGTCTAACTGGCTTTAAAATTTGTTGTATATAATTTGAGTCTTATGACACATCAATAGATCTCAAATTGCATTTGCCATCCTAGCCGGGAGGGTGGAGGCGGCGCGGGCTCTGCGCGATTGCGACGCGTGTACTTCGCGATAGCTATTCGGGCGCTGCTGAGCGCCCGAATAGCTATCGCGAAGCTATAACGTACATTTTTTATTTACATCAATAAAAAATGTACGTTAAGACAAGGAACTAACTATTAAATTCCAAAGTTTCTGAGGAGGGAGCGACTTGCACGAGAGGAGCGCGTGCTTTTGCGCCGAAAAAAATTGCGTACGCGTGAATAAAGCCTTATTCTAGTTTGTACAGGAACAACTTAGCCTCCGAAGCCCGTTGTCGCTGTTTACAAGAAAGGGTTTGGGTCCGAAAGCAAAGTTGATCACCAAACCAAAGTTTTTCTAGTTCGAGCTAAAAGACGTAATTAACACCTTCATAAGTATTGCTTTAAGGAAGTTCTGGATCAACTGAATGAGGTTCCGTATGGGCAACGCAAGAATACTTTGCATTTGACGACATGTTCAGTGCAGTGGCTGAGCAATTGGCTTCTGCGCTACAAGCCCTGGGTTTCCCGCGCGGATCAAATATTTGTATGGCCTACAGATAGTTGTTCCGGGTCTGGGCGTTTGTGCATGTAATGATTTATGTCTGTAAACGCTCCCACGATACAGGAGAAAGCCTAGAGGGGAAAAATAAAAAATAAACTTCCAAATACCAAAATTTCAATGACCGTTACAAAGAACGATCAAAGGAGATATTGAGATAATAATCACGCATGGCATAAGGACTTATCAGCCTTATTACCATAACAGACGATGCTGCCCATTGTCACAGTAGACATCTAAGCTAAAGCAGTACTTCAACTACCTACAAACGTCCGATTTGACTCACTCACACAGACACGCACTGCAACAAGACAAAATAAGGTATTTTCGGGATGCAGTTCCATACAAAAACAAAAAACTGCTCAGTATACAGAGCGTGTCTGTGTGGGTGTTTCAATTCTTGAGATTATAGTAAGTTGAGGTACAGTAGATTGTTTTGATGAAATCCCTTAGTCGCCTTTTACGACGGTTGTGTAAGAGGTGGCCTTTTCATTGCCAAGAACCACATGAAGCGTGAATTACATAGAAACGGCGTAAGGCGCAGGCACGGCGCAGGCGCGTCGCTTTCATACGTTTTGTCGTGCCGCTTCAAATCTTTTCCGCAAAAAATGTATGAAAGCGACGCGCCTACGCCGCCTCTGCACCTTACGCCCCGCTTCTGTGTAATTCACTCCTGAAACAGTTTTTTGAATACAAGAATAACATTGCTTCCTTGCAGTTAAAAAAATATAAATTAATTGTATAAAATTTAATAATTTTCGTTTTTCTCAGATATCCGAAAACAACTGCTTGGCTGACAGAGTTGATAAAGAAGCCATATTGTCAGAAACATAACGAATCTGGAGTAGCTATCCTTGGACAAATAATAAAGAAGAGTCTGGAATAATCATCAGACTAACCTTTTCGGAAAACATCACCCTATGTTCGGATTGGCTTCCAGATTTATTAAATACGGCGGAATATTTTACACCGAGAAACTCTGACCTCCGAAGTTGCTAAATACCGGAACCTGTTGTTGAAGGAATCATAAACAACTGTTTTTATGTGATAATAATTATAAGTTACCTATTGATTCTTTTCTTTTATTTGTCGTACATACTCACAAATTATACTGTTTAATACACATCTTATATTTAACATTCAAAAATATAAAAAAATAGTAGCTCGCTGGCATCGGGAACAGGGTCTAACCTGCCAGTTGGTCAGGGCCTCAGAGAGAGGAACTTCCTAACAATACGCGCCGTTTCCATATGTACCGCTTTCTATATCAGGCCCTTGATCCAGCCGCCCAACGAGAACCTCTTTAGATGTTGGTCGAGACTCTTGGCTATTAAGCCATTGGCCGTAACTACATATCGGCACAATGATAGCTGAATGTCCACCCCACATGGCGACAACCTCGTGTGCCAAGTCTTAATTATTTTTTTTATATTTTTCGCCTTTCACGAGGTTCTTGTCATGCGGAACAGTGATTTATTCTTATTATTATTCACATGCATTTTATTGGGATTGCCCAATTAGTCCTTTCGGCGACAACGCGTGACAGAGAAGCTTATGATTAAGAGCTCCATTTGTGCAGTAAGTCGGGCAAACCTGATATTTAAAATACGTGGGTAAAGCTATACATAATCCTAAACTGTTTTTATCGCCTTATAGTTTTATGTAAATGTTACGGTTAAAGATATGTGTGAATACAAACTTAAGATTAGCGGGTTAATGATAGGTATAGATCGTTGACGTTCCATACAATGTTCTATTCCAATATATGATTTCATCTTCGATCGGTTAAACCTACTTTCATTTTTAACCATTTGGTTTTGCCGAAACCTAATGGCTAAAAAATCATAGCAATCGAGCGATGTTGGCACCCTTCAAAAATAATGCCTTCCACTACAAAATTAATGGTTTGCATGATTATCAATCAAAAACCATTTGTTTCTGAACGCACTCATTAAACGGGTGGAAAGTGATCGGCGAAGCGAATTGTTTCATTTGTTCAAAATAGACTACAATTACTTACTTAGTTCTTTTTGAACATCACTGTAAATTAACCGACATAATTTTATTCAAAATAAATTGAAGTTGTAACAAAGTTAACTATTCTATTCACATGGAAATCGAATTTATTTAGATTAATAACTAATGAGTCTATTGAACGTCCCAAAATATTAATGTCCGATCATTCTAATTAGCAACAATGCCACACTGGCCCAAACATGGATAATAATACAAATTAATACTAGAGATAGCTCGCGGCCTCGCCCGCGTGGATGTCGTTTATCGCGTATTCCGTATTTTTTCGGAATAAAAATAGTCTTACTAACTTCAGAAAACAGGTATTATAAGTATATAGGATAGCCTAGCGGTTGAACGCTTTTCTTTCATGCAGGTGGGTCAAGTACGATCCCGGCCCGCACCCTGACTTTTCGAATTCATGTACGGATCAGAATCTGATTATCACTTGCGTTAACGGTAAAGGAAATCATTGTGAGGAAATGTGCACACCTTGGAGGGACTAAAAAGCAGCTCTCGATGGCGTGTGTAGTTCGTGAACTCGCACTTGGTCAGTGTGGCGGATTAAGGCCTAAATTCTTCTTATTCTGAGAAGAGGCCCGTGCCCAGCAGTGGGCTGAATATTACTACATTAGGTATTATGTTAATACTCCAAACTGATTCATCACCATTGTTACTTCCGTCAAGTTGGTTCAGCATTCAGCTACTAAAGCCTGGTCCGTTGCACCGTGTTTTCGTGTTTGCAAACAGGATAACATTGTTTGCTAACCGGATAGGGGCGTGGTCTAACAGTTTTGTTAGAAAAAACAATAACATGGCGCAGCGGACCCGGCTTAAAGGCGCAGCGGACTGGCCGTTTTGCTAACATGTTTTGCTAACTTGTTTTGATGACATGTTTTGTTAGAAAATTGGCGCTACAGACCCGGCTTAATATTATTATCAACCAGGAAACATCCACAGCTGAACGTGAGCCTTCTATAGACCGCTACAGCAAAGGTTCATATCGCCATAATCACCATGTTTGCCAGACAGATTGGAGATAGCAATATGTAGTGATTAGGAGAAAGAACGACATTGCTATTCATCCTCTTCAGAAGCCAGCAACGGACTCTTAAATCTGCTATCTACCAACGGCTGATTACTATGATTTACCAAGCGTTATTGGTTAAAATGAAGACTCTTGAATCTTCACCAATACCCCATAGCTTTGCATAGTAGATATCACAGGTAAAGATTACGATTGCATTTATATGCTCAGCTTGGAAATAAACAATACTTCTACTGGTAAGCAAAACGATTCGTTTTTAGTCAAACTTATAACTCCTTGTAGCACCGATGAGTATTTTACAAAGACAATACCAATTTGTCACTGTATTTGATGTCTGTCAAATTGATTATCAACACACAAGTTAAAGGTTATCAGTTATCAACTTATCACTACCGCTTATTATTTGTTGTTGTTTGTACAAAAAGCAAATACTACGGTTATTAATTTTAAAACTCCAGTCATCGTCGAAACGCGAAGTTATGTTTTAGGGTCTACACAGACTGCGATCGTAAGTACAACTGATATTCGTATCTATTGTATGCTATTAAGTTCACAACTCGATCCCTTAGTTCACAATCATACTAATTACGGGAAAAAAGGTGGTGTAATTAGGACGATAGTGCACAAATCATAACGTTACAATTTCATTGACAACAAAAATGTAATTAATGTGATTGTGAACTAGGGTATCGAAATATCATCACACTCCGCGCTAACTGTCGTAACTAGCAATTGATATTTTTTTAAAGAAATTCTCACAGAGTGACGTATCTGCTTCAAATGAATAGAAATAAGTAAATGGATACCTTAGGGCTTTAGGGCAACTACTAACCAAGCCAAAAGTAAGCCAAGAGTTATTAATTCATTAACAAAGCCACAGCTAACGCAACTACTGATAAAATATCAATTGCTAGATACGACAGTTAGCGCGGAGGGTGACGATATAACAGTAGCCCATGTATTAAACATGGTCCTAGTCCTAACCAAAGCATTCAGTAGTAGTAGTTATAGACCGGACATTGTGTCAAAATTTGTAATCTGGAAGCAACTAAAAATAACGACAAATTAGCACTAACCCGCTTAGTCTTGCTCAGTATTCAATCTCTTTGGTCTTAATCAATGTCCATTGAAAGTTATGTAAGGCGTGCCTTTATTTATAACTGCAACCAATGAGCTAAGAATAATGCCGAATTAATACTTGCGTGTCCACTCGCAATTCGCAGAGAAATTCGATGGAACCTTCGCATCACGCGAATGTCGTCGTGAACTGCCCTTCACACTCTCTTCGTACCAACCTCCTCTGCAGAACCTGCCCTTTTATGAGTGACGGGAATCGAACGATAATAATCTTTAAAAATGAGGAAAGGATAACATTTTCATTGACAAAGTTCGACAGACTTTTACCACAAATTCTTTGGATAAAAATAGAGGTTCTCATAGGAAGTAAAAACATTTACGTAAAGACTTCATTATTGTAATCTTAAAACAATACTCGTATACGTAAAGAAACAGAAGTTTTGTTTTGTAATAATTTCTGGCATATATGTAGGAATACATTGTGGCGGCATCTATCTCGCCACATGCGAACTAGCGAACTATCCCTACATCGCGCAATCAAGATTTAACACGCAGATAGTATATATACAACCTCCCAACATCAACTGGTGGGCAGTAGCCCGCCAGGCATAAGACTCCGCCTGGTTGGAGGATCCTCCCTTTGGTTGGAGGAACACCACACCAAGTTTCTCCACATTGGTGACCCCGACGTGATCGTCACAGACAGTGTTTCCTCACTGGTGACGTCACACACAACCTTCGCAGCCTCGGCAGCCACATCATCACTCCCTCAGCAGCTCAGCATTCAATCGAGCAGCAAGCAGCGAGTCCCACAGCCAGCCAGCATCCTCGGCTTCAACGGGTGATGTGACCACTAGCCTGCAGCGAACGCGCAAGCCTGGTCACGACCCTCAGCCCATTTCAGCATCATGGCGCATCATACTGCACTTCGGCTGGTCAACTAGCAGAGGCACTTCTCTCCTGGTCGACGCAGTCCACAGCCACCACTCACCGCTCACAGTTCCGACCCACTGCGAACTACGCGGCATCCGGTTTCGACTTAAAGGAACCCCTCACTGGCCCTGGCAAGTTCTCAAGACTCAACGACCGCTCACTCATCAAGACGATCGACCTCCGGTCTCAGGACGGGAGTGATGTGGCGGCATCTATCTCGCCACATGCGAACTAGCGAACTAAACCTACATCGCGCAATCAAGATTTAACACGCAGATAGTATATACACAACCTCCCAACATCAACTGGTGGGCAGTAGCCCGCCAGGCATAAGACTCGGCCTGGTTGGAGGATCCTCCCTTTGGTTGGAGGGACACCACACCAAGTTTCTCCACAACATAATAGGTATATCATGTTCTACGAATAAATTTATTGCTACGTTAACTATTTTGTATGTATGACTCAAGGTCCAACCTTTATTCATCATCATCATTGAGCCGAAAGACGTCCACTGCTGGACATAGGCCTCCCCCAAAGGGGGGGGGGGGGTTGCTATAATCGCCACGCTTGGCAGGCGGGTTGGCGCTCGCAATATGGTTGTTAAAGTACTCAGAGAACGCTTATGCCCATCCTCTAAAGAATTCCTTAGTCGCCTTTTACGACACCCACGGGAAGAGATGGGGTGGAGCTATTCTTTAAGTCCGGTACTACGCGAGACCAAACTTTATTAAGAGTCACTAAATGTTTATAGTAAATCAGCTAGAGCAGTCGCGAGCAACATAAAAAAACAATAAAATGAGCAAATATTTAAGCATCTTAAGGTAAGGATTTAACTAAATCCGTGAGACATGTCACGTAAGTACGTGCTAATCCTGCTAGATGACATATAATTAGAGTGAAGGACGTTGGCTGTTGTGTACAGGACACATAACAGTTTGCTGCAGTTAACGGGTCATTGCCATGCTCGTAGACGATAAGTTTACAACATGATGTCACCGCAGAACACTGCTACAGATAGCTAACTATGTGTAGTACACTAAGACTAAGTACATAACTAACGTTAAAGAGATGCAGGAGATTATGCTGGTAATAAACACAGAGATAAGTTTTTAGAAATAAAACAAGCAATATCGTTATTTACTCTGCGCTATTGGATCTTACCAGAAATAATGTAATATGTAGGTACATATATAATAATAATATGTTATTAGTCTGTAAGCTTTCTTTAAAATTGAATAAATAAATATAAATGCAATTTGACACTTAACTGGACCTGGGGCCTAATTCTCCTCAAATAAATTGTTGCCAAACGCAATCGAACCACAAACGTCAGTCAGTTTTTGTTTTCGAAAACTTTCAAAATGATTGATTTTGTTTTATGTGTCAAACAATAAGACAGCTTTTGAAATTGAGAACTGTCTGAATGAACGGTTCGGCCTTGGTTCGGTTGTGATTTTTCAAGATTTATTTTAGGAGAATTGGGCCCCAGATAAAGGGTTTTGAAAATATGTAGTTTCGGACGATATCGAAATTAAATTTATATCAGTTGATAGGTATCTCTACATAGTATAAAACGAAGTCGCTTCCCGCCGTCTGTACGCTTAGATCTTTTGAACTAGGTACGCAACGGATTTTGATGCGGTTTTCATCTTAATTTAGGTAATTTCTTCCAGAAGGTTTTATGGCCCGATATCCACCAAAGCGGATAGGAGATGAGACGAGAAGAGATGTGCTACGAAGCTGGCAGGTTATTTCCACCAAAGCAGAGAGAAGATGCGTAGCGGAGAGGAGATGCAAGCTGTGCGTAGCGGAGATGTGAGCTGTGAGAGCTCGAAATCATTCAGTTCGGGTGTGCGAGGCGCGGGGAGAAGGTATTGGGGAAAGGAGCGTGCGAGCTCGGGCACCGCCCGGCCGCCCGACTACACACATTTCCGCTCTGCCGCGCCGCTTGCTCGCTCGGGGCAGAAAATTCTATAAAAATGAGACATCTCCTCTCCTCTCCGCTTGATCCATTTCCACCGAAGCTAAGCGGAAATAAAGAAATCTAATTGGTTATTCAAAACACATCTCTTCTCCTCTCCTCTCCTCTTCGCTTTGGTGGAAACCGAGCCTAAGCTATAAAACGTTGCTGAGCGATGCTGGGGCGGGTCGCTAGTTTTTAAATCGCGCTAGTTGGCGCCAAATTGGTTTAATATTAAGCATTTTGTTGACTGAATTAATCAAAACATTACAATTGAAATTGTATTGCTTCTTTAATTATAATCATTCTTAATAACGCATTTAATCGGAATTGAATTGAGACCGGAACTATTTACAAGTGTAGCCTTATGTACGATTTCCACCAAACGGGCAGCGCCGGAGCGCATTTCACTCTGTGCTACAGGAAATTCAGGCTTCTATACAATAGTTAAGTTTCATGTTTGCATGGAATTTACACTGCTTGGAACTCGGTAAGATCCACGCGTATGCCACGGCAGCTGGTCGGCTGCGCTCGGTCGCCGCGGCAGCCGGTCGGCTCCTTGCGTACGTGGACGGCGGCGCTCGGCTGTCGTCGCATCCGGTCGGCTCCGCTCGGCCACACCGCAGGTAGAAATTGACTACGATAGCGGATACGCGAACACGCGCACGCATGCGCCTGGTTTCCAGCAGATTGTAGCCTTCGGGCGGACGCGGTTGGCTACGGGCGCGTGCTCGGGCGTGCGCTGTGACGCTCTGCGCTGCGCTCCTGCGTGGCCCGGTTGGTGGAAATCGTACAGTACTGATTTCATATCGAACCGAATCTAAGGCCTCTCTGCAGTCACGCTCACGATCAATTATGAGACAGTTTTATTCCTAACAATGTAAAAATATTTTACAGATGGTAGTAAAACTTTACACAGCGGATCTGAGTCCGACAGTGAGCGCGGCCATGATGGCTTGTGAGGTATTCAACGTGCCATTCGAGAATGTACCGGTTAATCTGATGGAACAGGAACAAATGAAACCAGAGTTTTTGAATGTAAGCAATACAAATATTTATGTCTTTGTACGAATGAAATAATCTCTAAGCTACGTTTAAACTTTAAATTAATCGTCTGAGTGGAGGCGAGAACGGTATCAATTTCTACTCGGCAATTTCTGTGATTAGCTTGTGCTTAGTTAAATAAAAGACGTGTTAAAATTTAAGCAACTCTCATCTTCTACTGGTGCCGTTCCATTAATGGAGGTTGACCGTCAGCGACCAAGCAACCTTTATCATAATTTATGCTAAATTTAGCATGAACTAATTAAAACAACCACAGAATAATGAATAGTACTACGTACAGCCGCGGACTCGAAATGTTTATCAGATTTCAAATTCTATTCCTTCACACCCTGTGCGCAGTAAGGTTTAAAATGTCATATCAGCTTACATAAGTATTGGTTTTTAAAATTGTGAAGCGTCGATTCTAGCAAAAAGGCTATTAACCACTTTTTGATGTTATGAACTCTTTTTTAGGTGTGTGTGTCTAGTCAAAGTTGTATAGAGCGAACTTGATTGAATTACTAATAAATAGGTTGATTTCTTTTTCTACGCTACCTAGTTTAAAGCCTCTTTAAATTAATCTTTTATGTCAATTGCGAAAAAATATATTTGCCCTGTCAATTCTTTGCGAGCTACCGAGCGACCTCGTGAAAAAGTAATGTGCAAGCAATTATAGACCTTAGGATGGTAAATATTTCAAGTCCACGACTGTACAAAAACAACACTGTCCAACTAAAGCGTCAGGTACCTAGAAAAATGTACTCTGCGCATGCGAAATTGACTTTAGTTTTAGGCGTGAGAGTTTCCATTACGGTGTGCATTCGCGCTCTCATTACATCTCGGTCTCGGTTAGGTCAATAACTAACATTTGGTTTGTATTTTCATACTTAGAGCGGTAACGCACTGCATCCGATCCGGATTCGTGAAAAACGGATATAAAAAACTCGGACCGAATTCGGATAATGCTTACGCACTAATCCGATCTCTGATCAAAATCCAAGCAACTCAGGGGCCACCTTTGGCATTTGCCGATTTGAATCCGAGGTAATGCGAAAGCGTTCATACAAACAGTACGAGTACCTACTACGGCTACTTCGGTCCGTCAATATTTCTTCCGAATTGGAGACTCACGGATGGCGGAGAGAAATCGGATGACGGAAGTCGGATCTAGTGCGTAAACTACCATACAAATAGTTCTATGACTAGTTCGGAACGTAGTTTCACGGATTCGGATCGGATGGAGTGCGTAACCGCTCTTAAACAGAACTGCTGTCGGGGCGAAGGGCGAGCTCTATGCGGTACAAAATTTAATTCACAAAGTCACATTACATCCCTTTAAATTTAAGGGCCACTGAATTAGATATAATGTTATGAGCGCAGTAATCAATAATTTTTCAGCTCGCGAACCCAAAAAGCGAATGTTGAGGTTTTTCGCTGCTACATAGGCAATGTTTATTCGTGAAGGTACACTAAAGTGTGAACAAGGCGCGCAGAAGTGCTTATGTAGACCTTGTTCATTCTGCTTAAAGGTATTTCTGTTGCTCGTGAAAAAACATTTAGCCTTGCAATTTTTACATTTTGTGCAACTTTTTCATTGTAAATTAATATTTTTAGAAAAACCCACTGCATACGGTTCCCGTTCTTGAAGATGGCGAATTTATTCTGCATGACAGGTTCGTAATTTTGCTTCTTACCTAGTCTTTCCATTTGGAGGTCTGCCCCCAGATTGAGAACGATTCGATTAGGGCCGACGCACACAGACGGTACGGCGTGGCATGGAGTGGCACGGCGCGCTTCGGCATACCGAATCATTCTGTGGCATCCCGCAGCATACTGAAGTATCCCGCAGCATACTGAAGTATCCCGCAGCGTACTAAAGTATCCCACGGCGTACCACGTCGTACCGCGGGATTCTTCGGCATGCCGTAGCACGACGAAGCATCCCGAGGTATATCCGCGGTATGCTAAGCATGTACGGTCAGCATCAAAAGTAGCTGAACATTAGAGTTTTTAAACTTTGTATTAATTAGATAACTAATTGATAGGAAGCAAAAAATTTAAGGCATACTGAGAGCTATATCTAGCAGCTCTAGGTATTTATTAAACTTTTTGTTTTAAAACAATTCGTTTTCTAATTAATGCCAAGTTTAAAAACTCTAATGTTCAGCTACTTTTGATGCTGACCGTACAAGTGCTAAAATTATTAAAATAAGGTTTTTAATTCATTGGCACTGAGAAAGAAGAGAGACACCTTTAGCACTCACTTTAATTAACATACAACAGTAACCTATGCATCTCACGTATTGCAGCGGCGTGCCGTGGCATCTTGTGGAATGCCACGACGTGCCGTAGTATCCCGCGACGCGTCACAGTATCTCGGGGAATGACGTGACGTTCCGCGGCATGCCGCGGTAAGTCGTATCATCACGCGAGACGTTTTGATTAAAATAAAATAATATCAGTGTTATATGAAAATAATTTGTCGACGATAAAAATCCTTTGCCACGCCATGCCATGCCGTGCTGTCACTGGGCGCCGCGCCGGCCCTTAGTCAGTTGTCGAACAATTTTTCTTTTAGTAACAAGAATTGTAGATGGAACGAGATAACAAACCGAATTGGTCGACAACTTGTCGGGAACTTCGTGGAGTGAGCGCCATCTGTTGTCCGCCACCTAACTAACCATGACGTCAACATCGGACCACCACTGCCCGTTGGAGGGAGGAGACCGGCTCGCTCGGTGCGCCCGGAGGATTGCTTCTTGGTCCGTACGACGGAACACTCGTCTAGAGTATTCTGTGTAGATCAGCTGAAGAAGTCTGACCTTTTATATCTGACTAGCTTGTCCTTATTTTATGATCTTGTAATAACTTGTAATAATTATCTGAAGTATTATATTGTGATCTAGTTCATGTTACTAACACTAACCCAAATACAAGTACTCTCAGTGGTGGAGAGTCTATGTTGGTTTTATTTGCTACATTTACCTTGCTCACAATCCTGACATACCAATATTAGCGATAACTGTAATGATAGAATCACTCCTTAACGATTAAATTGTAGTGTCGCTAACAAACTGCTTATCAAAAAGGTTCTGAATACAATTAAAGCAACCTGCACTTTTTTTGTAGACTTAAGCAACATAACTGTCACTATAAGCTGGTTGCTTCATTTTAAATTATGACTTTCGTGAGACACGTTAATATTTATAATTGTTTCCGCTCTAATACTCGCAGTTCGAGTCGGAATCTCGCCATATATTCATCTCATTAAGGACTCCGTTTGGGTCCGATATAAATCGGACAATACCGAAAAATGCACGTAAACCATAAACAATCATAAAATGAAATAGGATGCTGTTTTCACCGTTTGTAAATATCATCATTTCGGCCCGTGAACGTTCATTGCTGACCATGTCCTCATCATTTATCTTTTTTTTATAACATCCGCTTGACATTCCTCTTTGGTACTAAATTCTGTCCAATCCTAAATGCAAACAAACTCGTTTTTAGGGTTCCGTACCAAAATGGTAAAAAAGGAAGGAAGTCCATCTGACCGTCAGTCCGTCCGTTCGTCCGTCCGTCCATCCGTTTGACGTTCATCCGTTTGTCCGTTCGTTCGTCCGTCTCTCTGTCACAGCTGCTTGTTTCAAGAACTAATAATGCTATCGACTTGAAAATTGGAATAGTTTTAAATAATGCTGGTCCATCTATATTATAATAATGCAAGTAAAAAATTGTTTTTATTTTTTATTTTAATAATTGCAATAGGGGCCGAAGTGGGGCGTTGAAATTTTAAAATGATCAATGTTCAAGTGTGGTATCAGATGAAAAGTTTTCATTTGGACATTCGATTTTTTTTTTGCAAATTTTTTGACTTATTATAAAAAAATATTTTTAAAAATCTTCGAAGTTTGCAAAACGAAATATCTGGAATAAATCTAGTTGATACTAGAGGTTTATGTAAATATTACAGGTAAAATAAAACAATATCAGTAACTAGCACAGTTTTATAGAAATCAGACGAAATAACTTTTACTATGTTTCCTTTCAAGGTGAAACCCTCGTTCGGAACCCTCGCACTCCTCGACTCGCTTTCCTTCCAAGATACGGAACCCTCGGTACGCGTCCAAATCGCATTTGCCCTATTTTTATTCGTGAACACGGCTTAAAACATTCTAATTTATAACTGTACAAATTGATTTATTGTCCCCTCTGTGACGGATATTTTGCCTTTAAATCACTTGTCTCTTACGTCATTTTGTTTCCTCTTTCCAGTCACGCTATATTGATGTATTTGGCTGACGCCTATGGAAAGGACGAGAAATGGTATCCGAAAGATCATAAAAAAAGAGCGCTTGTTAATCAAAAACTTTTCTTTGACAATGATATTCTTTTTCCAAGACTTAAAAACGTAACGGTAAATGAAAATATTAATTTCCGATAGTGTTAAGTAAAGTCTAACATTTGAGAAGTAATCGCCATATTTTTAATTGTTAATTACTTATTATTATGAATTTCTTTAGCTTCATGAGTTCAAATCCTTTGCAAGGAAGACTTCGTCTTTGTAGGCTTTTGGTCCAACACGCAAAGTTTTTCTTAGATTTTTGATCTTGTGACAGTAACTGAGGTTAGTTTAAAACGTTAAACTACTTAAAGCGATTACAGCCGCAAAAGTGGCCCCACTTCAGAAAAAAAAACATTATTTCTGTCAACACACAACATAATTATTTAAATTTCGTACGTACAACATTTTAGTCAAGTGTTGTAGAAATGTTCGAACACCAAATATCAACACTAGAGCTTCTGGATTCGAAGTTTTATCGATAAGTACCAAAAACGGCCGTTTTTAGCATTAATTACTAAAACTTCTAACCTAGTATGTCAAGCGTTGTTTTTTGATATTAGAAATTTTCTACAACACTTGACTAAAATGTTGTACGTACGAAATTTCAATACGTTGTGTGTTGACAGAAATAATGTTTTTTTCCTTAAGTGGCGCCACTTTCGCGGGGTAACAAATAAAAAACCTTAAATCTCTAAAGTGTTTTATAATATTTATTTTTTAATGTGTAATTTATTTAAATTGATTTCAGTACACATTAGTCAAAGAACGGAAAAAGACAATAGACCAAAGACATTTAGATAACATTGAAGAGGCGTATGCGTATATGGAAGAATTCCTTAAACGAACGGCTTATATTGCCACAGATGATATCACGATTGCCGATTTGTCAGCCTACAGTAATATGTCGTGTTTGGCTCAAATTTTACCTGTCGACGAGCAAAAGTTAGTTGAAAATTTTCAAATATTTGTTTGACCTATTAAAACTTGTTCTGGGTGTTTGTGCCTTTGAAATCTATCTGTAAATGCACCCACGATACAGGAGACATAAACGTGTGGGGAAATGTTTGAAAAAAAAATTGTACCTTCTCACGGGTTTTTTCAGCTAAATAGCTAGTGATCCGCTCCAGCGTCGCTTGAGTACGTTTTATAGCTTAAAATTTCCGGAAGAAATTCCCTAAATTAAAATTAAAACTGCATCAAAATCGATTGAGTAGTTTAGAAAGAAATGACTGGAAAAACAGACAGACAAAAAAGCGCATTCAATTGATACTAATTAGAGATTAGAAATTGGCACTAAAATTTCTCTATTACATAATAATACCTACTTAACAGTACTCTTTTGCCAAAACTTACAGAAGTGTAATTAGTAAAATTTTAATTGTTGTGATAATTACTTTCAATGATTTCCGCAGATATCCAAAAACCAATACATGGTGTGAAGAAATGAAAAAGAAACCTTATTGTGAAAAATATAACAATGCTGGAGCATCGACCCTCGGAGTCTTACTAAATCAGTTAAAGCAATCACCGACTACCTAGCCTTCTCATAATGTTAGCTTACCATCGAGATGCGGCTAAATACAGAGAGACCCAATAATTGAGAAAAACTGATGACAAAGTTTTAATATTTAATAATCTGTGTTTAAACTAAATCAAGAGAATGAGAGTCACGAAATACAACTGTTTTATTTATAAAGATAAACAACTTTATTTTTAGTATACGGTATATAAAAACCGAGACACCCCAACAAGATTTTCATCAGAACTGCCTCAATGTGTGTTTTTTTTTTAATGAATCTCCAAGTTACACCTTAGTTTACGTCGCATTAAGTTTCCTAGTAAAGTGTGAAATGCCTGAGATGTGCTATGCAGGGGTTGTCTAATACACGGGAACTGACCGAGCGGACCGTCCCGAGCCTCAAGGTGTCTATTTCCGTCCACTGTTATGCGTAGAAACCTATTGAAAGAGAATTGAAATTTATGAAAAAAAAAGGAAAAATATAATGTGGTGTAAAAACTATGTCAATCGATTCTCCTGGTGATTCTGAACAAACTAGTTTCAGGTTTAGTGTACAATAAAACTAAACTTGTATACAGGTGTCCCGAAACTAACGTCACGCCGGGAACAAAATGACAGGGCTGTTAATGACTGGTCAGATAAAAAAAAATCTTATTCGTGTTACAAAATTACCATGTATACCTGCAATTTGGCTTTATATCTAACTACGAAATGTGTTTTAAAAAAAAGATTAAACCTTTTTTTTCTGAACAGTCTTATCATTTGCTCCCAGCTTGACGTTCAGTTTCGGGACATCATGTATTTATATACATTTTGTATAATGATGGGGCTACATTAGCGGGCGAAGATTCGTGTCGCGTTGGCGCGCTAAAACATCGTGTACGGGCATACGCGATGTTCTTGTCTACATAAGGCGGGCGAAGATTCATCGTGCCGGATTGTGTTGTTCCCTGTAGTGCGGCCGAGACGTAGGGTCGTAATTCAAAATGGAGGAAGTAGTGGCGTTGCATTATATGTCGGTAAATTATTATTTATTACAATTGTACGAGTATCAGTTACAAAATAATGTGAAAAAGAGACGTAGGTGTAGCCACCCAAGCGAATATTGTCGCGACAAATCCCTTTGATACGCGCCAGTTTACCGACAGTGTCCCGATAGTAGGTACATCGTCTTCGCCCGAATACTACGCGTTGCAACGATCTACCCGGCCACACTCATCGCGTTAACACGAATATTCGCCGTAGCCCGCTAATATAGCCCCAGCATAAATGACACTTTAAAAATACTACTTTTGTAGTTTTATTTATTCTTTGAAAAGACAAGCAAATTGAAATATTTTGAATTAGGTACATACATTATTTAGCAAAATTATTGAATGTGTCGGTTATTTTAATTAGCGACATTCAAATAAAACCGTCGAAAAATACCTGAATGATAACCATGTATATTCCAAACTGTTTCATCGACGCCATTACATCCAACGAGATTGGATTGAAGTGGGCCGAGTGCCAGTGCCCGTAGATACACAACCTACAGCATGATATTGTGAATAAATCGTAAGCTGCGCTCTGACCATGATATATGCCGGTACAAATTGGATTTATTTCCCGCTTTCCCTTCCCATTGGTACTGAACAGAAACTGTTATTGCACGTATGAACGATGAGGTGTCATGAATAAAATATTCTGTAGCGAACGCGTCACGCACCCGGAGCTTTCGATCGCGATTTCAATGTGATACACCAATCACGTGACACCTCGTACAAATGATTTATTGCTCGTGTACACATCAGTATAACCAGCTTTGGCACGTACAATAATAGAATTACTGTTCTCGAGCAATCCGTTGCCGAACATATTCCCAGTACCTATTAAATCATAGTAACACACGCTGCTTTTTAGGGTTCCGTACCCAAAGGGTAAAACGGGACCCTATTACTAAGACTCCGCTGTCCGTCCGTCCGTCCGTCTGTCACCAGGCTGTATCTCATGAACCGTGATAGTTAGACAGTTGAAATTTTCGCAGATGATGTATTTCTGTTGTCGCTATAACAATAAATACTACAAAACAGAATAAAATAAATACTTAAGGGGGCTCCCATACAACAAAAGAGATTTTTTTCCGTTTTTATAGATAATGCTACGGAACCCTTCGTGCGCAAATCCGACTCGCACTTGGCCGGGTTTTTTGATACAACATGTAATAAAAATAACGCAGACATTCAAACACCCCAATTAACATATTCAGTTATAACCGTAATAAATATGTACCTACACTGAAATTTTACTTTTATTTGCTTAAATATTGTTTATTAACGAAAATAGTATTATTTTTTCGTTTATTCATTTAGAAGACATATACAATTACATTTTTAAATACAACAATGCAAAAAAAAAAACATTTCAAGCAATCACCGACATCCTAGCCTTTTCATAACGTTAGCTTACCATCGAGATGCGGCTAAATACAAAGCGACCCATTAATTTCATTATTTTTATTGTTAAAAGCATTTAAAATTCAGTCTCATGGCCTTCTCATAAGGCTCAATTTCTTTATCTCAATTAAAAGAAAGAAAGGAAAAAGCATGTTTAAATAAATTACACATTAAAATTGACTGAAATCGATTCAGTTGCGGATTCTTAGCAAACAAACTACTTTCAGGTTTTGTTTTATTATATTACACGTTGTATAAACAGTTCGTGTCCAAATATTACAAGCATGGTAAAAATAACGTGATACCAATTAAAAAAATAGACTGGGAACTAGTCCTAACAATAACATTTTTTTATTTATTTTTCGTTTTATGCATTCAAATTGCACTAACCACTAAAAATTCAATTTGTAACTATTAAGTTACCCAATCAATGACCCCTTAACGAGGTATAATCAACATACTAAAAAACTAAATCGTTAATTATGTAGGTCTATAAAACTTAAGTGGCATAATAAAAAAATGCAAATTCATTGCAATTACGTGTGTATGAACAATACGTCATATTTAAAACAGCCTTTTCATTGTGCTAAATTAGGTGCACTAATTTTAGACTGTAGGCTTAGGAGGAGAGCTCTTTATACAATAGAATTATTATCCAAGCACTACTACAACATTACTCTAAGGGCTGATTTTTCAATCGTCAGATAACTTTAATCTGGGGAATAAGTTTGAAGTTTTGACAGCTTTTGTATAGAAAATCTATCAAACCGTCATATTTATTCGTTGGATAAATTTATCTGACGATTGAAAAATCGGCCCTAAATCTTATTTTATTTAATATAAATGTTAATATAATTAAGGCAAGCTTAGTTAACTAGTGAACTGAATTAAGGCAAGCTCAGATACCTAGTGAACTGAATTAAAGCAAGCTCAGATACTTAGTGAACTGAATTAAGGCAAGCTCAGATACCTAGTGAACTGAATTAAGGCAAGCACAGATACCTAGTGAACTGAATTAAGGCAAGCTCAGATACCTAGTGAACTGAATTAAGGCAAGCTCAGATACCTATTGAACTGAATTAAAGCAAGTTCAGATACCAATTAGTGAACAGAATTAAGGCAAGCTCAGATACCTATTGAACTGAATGAAAGCAAGTTCAGATACCAATTAGTGAACTGAATTAAGGCAAGCTCAGATACCTAGTGAACTGAATTAAGACAAGCTCAGATACCTAGTGAACTGAATTAAGGCAAGCTCAGACGCCTAGTGAACTGAATTAAGCATATTGTTAATGGCAATTGTGGCGGAGGAGCTCGTGGCTAATTAATAACCGCGCGGATGATATGATTTGCAAGGTAACCTTATGACCGCTAGGTTTTTTATCAGTTGCCGTGCCCCTAGCGCCCAGCTCATAAATCTGCAAAATAATAACTACTATGAAAAAAGTATTATTAACATGTTACGTCAATACATGAATACATTTCAGTTTTTTTGTCGTATTTATCCGACTTGGGCGAAATGGACACGTTTTTTATTGTCGGATATATCCGTCTGGGGCGGTTAAAGGGTTAGGCTGAGCATCCACTACAGCTGTGCTAAGCTGCATAGCGAGGAATTTGTTTTGTAAGCACCAATAGAATCACTTCATTTACCTAGCTTCGCTCTGCGCAGCTCTGGTGGAAATGGGCTTATCGGTGCGAGGTTTTTGTTCATACAAAACAAGCAAGAAATGCGAGTGAGGGATGTGTTGCGAGGAATGTGTTGCGAAAAATGTGTTACGAGGAATGTGTTGCTAGGAATGTGTATTATTCTTCCTCATATTCGAAAAGAGTCCGCTACCTATCCTCGCACCGCTCATTTGAACACATTAACACATTACGCATTCCTCACACAGCTCTGGTGGATAGGGTCACACCGTTTCACATCCTCGCTACCTATTTTCACACCGCACATTTTCCTCGCACAGCTCTGGTGGATGCTCAGCCTTAAGCTCCGCTTGCCGCGGTCTGTCCATTGATGGGTGACCGTTTGTTACATATCGAGACCCCTCCGTGCCTCGGCGAGAACGTTAAGCCATCGGTTTCAGGTGTCATCCAAATACCTATGACAGTCGTTACGGGTAGTCAGAAGCCCGAAAGTCTGTCAACCGGTCTAACTTTAGGGTATCGGCATTTCCCCGTAACTGAGTTGCGGAGGTCTGATGGCAGACGCTCCGTATAAAATACTGGCATTCAGCCGCATCTGGCTTAACCGGACGCTGACCCCAACGTAGTTGGGAAAAGGCTAAGCAGAACAGTTAATGGCGCTTAAGGCACTAATCATATTATCCAGCACCAGTTTGCAAAAATGCTGAATGTTTAGTGGCGGCATCTATCACGCTACATGCAAACTACGCAACACAACAGTGGAGTAACAGATTATAGCGACAATAACGACCATTCTCTAAGTTGACAACATGACAGTTCCTACATCGCGATATCAAGATTTAACACGCAGATGGTATACCTATATGTATACAACCGCCCAACATTAACCGTTAGTTAGCTTAGGTTAAGTATTTTACTCCCCTCCCCATTGGCTGGAGACCCTTCAGGTCTCGCCAATAACTACCCGGTTACGTAGGAAGGGTCCCCTAGAACCATCTACAGCAGTAGAACAAAAAAAAAAAAACATTAACCGTTGGGCAGTCCGCCAGGCAAAAGACTCCGCCAGGCAAAAGACTCCGCCTGGTTGGAGGATCCTCACTTTGGTTGGAGGAACACCACACCTCGTTCCTCCACAGGTTTTAGATATATTTGTTCGCTTCACCTGTGAAATCATGTACTTTCAGATACAAAAACCTTCTATAGGATCAGTGAGTGTGCTGAAGCATGCTGAATCATGCGAAAGTTCAATTTATGCACAAAGGTAAAAGTATACGTACGCTTTCAAAATACCCATCTTCTATGAGTGAAATGCGAATTAATTGATGTAGATAAGTATGTAATAGTCCCTAACGGTCAATAACTATTCTATCGACGGGATGCCCTACTAGAAATATAAATTTGACATAAGCTCCATAGAAGTAATGTCAAACTATCTCTAGTACGGCAAACCGTCTATACATAGCTTATTGAAAACGGCCGTTCGTCGGTTCACGAACATTTTATGAGTAGTTAAGCAATCGATCCAGATTGCTTTTTCAAGATTCATATCATTACTGTCTCGCTAAGAATAAACCCGTAATGATCCTGTCCTCAGTAAAGCTATACCGCAATGAATTGTATTAGGTACTTCTGCATGCAAATGCCATTTGTTAGATTTATGCTTCAATGCAAAACGACTCATTCCTATTTTGCTTTGCGTTTTATTTGAATATTACCGTGATACTCATTTTTGTTGTTTTTCCATTGTTGAACGAATTACGCACACAAATCTATGCCGTGTCACAGCTTTATACGGTTTAATCTCCTTTGCAGATACAAATACCCGCATCGGTGTATTGTCTTTTGGGACATATATTTCAATAACTCTGCTGTGGTATTGCGTATAAATCGTTCTTTTAGACATTTGACAATAATTTACGTCGATAATTTGCATCCGGACAAAATATACCTTTATTAACGTATAGTTGAGATATATTTTCTACGGGATCTCATTTATTTATATTTAATGAGTACATTACGGCTTAATGACTGTTGGAGGTAGGTAAAATTTAATTATTCGGCTTTTTTTGTACGGGCCGAATTCTCTAATTACGAAATAAAACCACTCTGACCGCTATTGAATAAATGATGGCGGGGACAGATGGATAATGGTATTTTTTAAACCTATTTCAAATTGACCTTGTTTTTGTGAAATATGGGTGGATGACGTGGCTGGAGTGGTCGGTGACATACGTACCATTATAGCGATATTTTATATAAATAATGCCCACTTTGACGCTACATAGGGAACGCCGGGTCCAATATTTTTGACATGCTCCTGACAGTGAAACCGACCTTTTTTGTAAGCACGTACAATGGCTAAAAGGGCGTTGTTTTAACATCCATTGGCAAATATATATCTTGTCCCTATGTGCCTATAAAATTGAAATTATAATTCTACTGCAAAGTTTCCAATACCGTTTCAAATTAGCCTTACAAAAGAACGGCTGCGTCGTAATGACCATGCTTAGGTTCTACGAATACGACATAGGTAGATAGATAGAATATAATTTATTGTACACCAAAATTGTAACACAGCTCACAATAACATACATTGAAGTGTACAATGGCGGTCTTATCGCTGATAGCGATATCTACCAGACAATCTTTGTACAGGAAGACAATGAATAAGACATACTAAATTTATTCGATCATTCAGCCGAAAATGCTGGATATAGGCCTGCCCCAAGCATCGCCGAATCCACCAGTCCTGTGCTTCTCGCATCCAGCGGATTCTCGCAACGTTCACCAGGTAATCGGTACATAAAGCATCATACTTAAATGCGTCTAGCGTACCCTGGACATTCAGCCTTGCAACCAACCTTACTGTAGTCAGCAATTTAAAGTCAATAGATTAGCTAGTGCTAATCTTTTCACCGTCTAATCGTCCGTGTGGTGCCGGACGTAAAGAATAGCACTACCCCATCTCTTCCCGTGGGTGTCGTAAAAGGCGACTAAGGGATTCTCTAGAGGATGGGCAGCAGCGTTCTCCGAGTACTTTAACAACCGTACTGCGATCGCCAACCCGCCTGCCTACGGCAACCCCCCCCCCCCCCTTTTGACCTTTGGCCTATGTCCAGCAGTGGACGTCTTTCGGCTGAACGATGAGACCAAAGAAAAAAAGGTTGACCGTAACTAATCGTCATTCAAAGATATGATTACATGTATGGGATGATAATCCTTACCCATAAGTGAATATAATTTGTCCTTAATAATTATATTGATATTTTACAAACTTTTAAGGTATAAGCAGAACCTTTTGCGATACTAAAACCAACTTAGAAGTGGGTAAGTACAATCCAATCTAAACTGTACCAATGCATTTCATGACTTTAATAACTGTTGAAGGTTCTATCACATACTTTCCGTCGATAGATTGAAATGAGTAAAAAGACTCCATGACATATTTGCCTAATCTAACGATATCAAAAAGAACCGAATACTAAAATGTTTTCATTTTATTAAGCTCTGTAAGGTGCTCTTACGAGTATGTAAGTATAAGCTGCGAAATTAAATGCACAGTGCTGGCAAGTGTCATTTTATTAAGTACGATCACTTCTCAAACTCCTAAAACTAGCTAGTTAGCATCAAATATTCAATCTTCCATTGCTGCCCATGGCTCGCACTAATAATTCAGCTCTCATCAAGCTGTTCCTCCAAATCTCCCGCCAGCAACGCCCTAAGCCGAGGTCCGAGTCCCATTAGGGGTCGCCCTTAGTAATGTTGTTGCTATTAGCCATGATGTAAGTGTAGTATATGTAAGTTAGCTAAGATTGAGTATTTTACTTCCTCCTCATTGACTGGAGACCCTTCAGGTCACTGTCCGCTTACGTAGAAACGATCCGCAAGGAAAAACAACAAATAGACAACGAGAAAAAAAAAACCGGCCTAGTGCAAGTCAGACTCGCGCACGAGAGACTCCGTACCATTATCTATTCTGTTTTTTAGTATTTGTTGTTATAGCTGCAACAAAAATACATCATCTGTGAAAATTTCAACTGTCTAATTATCACGGTTCATGAGATACAGCCTGGTGACAGACGGAAAGACGGACAGCGGAGTTTTATTAATAGGGTCCCGTTTTACCCTTTGGGTAAGGAACCCTAAAAAACTGTTGCCTGTGGATCGGGCATGAGATGGCTGTACCTATGAAATATTTGTAAGACAATATTGTTGTTTGGTGATCGCAGTATGTTGATTGACCAAGTCCTGCCGGGGTTGCGGTGAATGTGCGAGTCCATGACCCCGGCGTGTCCTCGGAGGAACACCGTAGTGGTTTTTGTCGGTAAGAGTCTGAAATTACCTTACGCTTTCCCCAGGGATATTCATGAAGATTTCCACACGTAAAAACGGTCGGCGATTCGCGCTAATTACCTAAATAATCAGACTCAGTTTTTAGAAAGGTTATAACTTTTTGACAATCTGATTGCACTAATTTATATATCTGAAGGCGCGTTCTGCCTAGCTGGTTGGGATATTAGGGTCAGCTTCCAGTCTAACCAGATGCGGCTGAATACCAACCCTTATTTTACACGGAGCGACTGCCATCAGACTTCCACAACCCAGTTGTTGGCCAATGCCGACATTTTAAGGTCGTTGCCAACTTTTGTGCTTCAAACTACCCGTAACGACTGTCATAGGTATTCGTATGACACCCGGGACCGACGGTTTAACGTGCTCTCCGAGGCACGGAGAGGCCTCGATGTGTTACGAACGGTCACCCATCCACGGACTGACCGCGGCAAGCGCGGCTTAACCTTGCGAATCATATGATCCGCGCGGTTAATAATTAGCCACGAGCCCCTCCAAGTAATATGATCGGTGCACCTATTAGGTATATTGTGTAATCTGAGTGCAATCTTTTACATTTTTTTCTTTCATAAAGCATTAAAAGCAATGGTGAGTTCCTAAGTACCTAAAACAAATCCGTACGTCATACAGAGTGTTAACGAATTCGTGTTATTCCTTAAAATTACATGATCTACTACTGGTATAGATTGGCTCCTTCGGGAATTAGGTTGATTAAAAATGAAATTCTTATTTTTTCTATCGGTAGGGTTAAGTGATCTTTGGCCTGCGGGCGACGGGTTAGGGGACCCGTCGCCCGACCAGTAACAGGCCCGAGAAGGCGGCGCGCATGTGTTCCGTGCGCGCCTCTCAGGAGGACGTGGGGCAAGGCCCCACAGAAGGAGAGGTCCGCCAGGGGATGGCGGACCGAGGCCTGCCGGGGTTGCGGTGCATGCAGCTGCGAATCCCGTGACCCCGGCCAAGGGTCAGGAGTAGGAACACCGTGGGTTTTTAGCCGGTAAGAGTCCGGCATAACCCTTCGCCTTCCCCAGGCGAAGGGTATCCATGAGGATTTTCCCACGAAAAAAAAAAAAAAAAAAAAAAAAGGCTTAATCTGTGTCACCACGCGGTTTGAAGGAATTGCCAAATTTTACAGCTAAAACACAAATCACTACATATGTGAAAGGTGCCAAAGTAATTAAGCCAATTAGAGGAACTGAACCTAAAAGTGAATGCTGAAAAATCGAGTCCGTTAATAAATTCGAATGTTAACATGAAGAGAGGAGGGTACATGTTAGATAGTGGCCCGTTTGGTCTACCTCACATCGAACAGCGGCCGGTAAACGATATCGTTGTACCGCGGTCCAGTCGTAAGGATAATAATATGAGTCACGATAATGCAAGCGTAATACCGACGCCGATATATCGCACTCTCGTTAACACGCAGGCTGGTGGTGACATTCGGAATAAACCCGTCTCGCCTGCACCGGTTAACTCGACTATGCTTGATAACGATAGCTTAGTGGCCGTAGATAACTTATGTAAACAGCAGACTATGGCAGAAATTGTAAAAAGAGGCGAATGGAAGGAAAATAAGCCTGATGAACAGTGGCTGTTGGTACAAAGGTCAAAAATGAGAAATCGTTTTGTAGGTATGACCGGAAAAGCACTTTCTAATTCATTAGGAAATTTCAAGGCCGCTGAGATAAAAATACCTGTTTTTATTTCTAATGTGAATAAAGCTACAACTGAAAAGGACATATCTGAATACATTGAACAAAAAGCAAATGAAGTTGTAAAATTAGAAAAAATTAATATGAAGTCTGAGAGGCAGTATAACGCCTATAAGTTGTTTATACCTAAGTTCAAATTAAGTACTTTTTTGGATGATAAATTTTGGCCGGAGGGAATCACTTTTAGACGATTTATCAACTTCAAGAGAGGAAAAGACACAGATACTGTTAATGATGATCCTACACATTGTACATAATGGATAATAACAACAAAAAGAATGTAACCTTAACAACATTCAATTGTAAGAATGTTATTCGATCGGCTGATAGCGTTCGCAGATTGTGCTGTGTTGCTGATGTTGTTGCACTTCAAGAGACCTGGCTTTTACCTCATGACGTGCCATACCTTGGCAGCATTGATGATGGCTTCGCTTATGCGGGCAAGTCCGCCGTCGACACGTCTGCCGGGGTCCTTACAGGGAGACCGTATGGTGGAGTCGCGCTCTTATGGAGGAAATCAGCGTTTGCAGCGGTATCAGTGGTGCAGTGTAGTAGTGATCGTCTGGTTGCCATTAGGATTGAGCATGCAGAGCGTTCCCTATTGATATTCTCAGTGTATATGCCTACTAACTCGGCTGATAATCTAGTTGAGTTTACGGAGTGCTTAAGCGAAATTATTGCTATAATAGAGAACAGTAATGTAGAATCAGTGTTCATACTAGGAGATCTTAATGCACACCCAGGTGAGCGCTTTTCAAATGAATTGTTAACTGTGTGTGGGGAGCAATCATGGTCATGTGTTGATATGGAACTACTTCCGAAAGACACGTTTACATTTGAGAGTACCGCTAATGGTGCATTGCGCTGGCTTGATCACTGTGTGGTGAGCAGTGCGGCACGACATTTGGTTGTAAACGCGTCTGTTTTGTATGGAGTCTATTTGTCGGATCATATTCCCTTATTAATTGAATGTAATATTGATTTAATAATACCTAAATTAGTAACTCCTACCTATACTTGCAATAAGGTAATATGGGGCGAAAGAAATGTCAATCAAATTAATGAATATTCGAATATTTGTAATTCTAAATTAAAATTATTAGATTTCCCGGATGAATTTCGTTATTGTGCGCATAAAATGTGTTCTAATCCTGATCATTATGTAGTGTTAGATACAATGTATCATAGTTTGGTAAGCATTTTAAAGGAAGGTGCCGACCGCACTTTTTTATGTAAACAAATGCGTCATAATAGCAAAAGATACATTCCTGGTTGGAATAAGCATGTTCGTGACGCTCACAGAGAGGCTCGACTGTGTTACCAAACATGGTTGTTTTGTGGTAAACCTGCTAGTGGTTATGTTTACAATAAAATGTTTCAATCAAGGAAAACCTTTAAGAACAAATTAAAATATTGTCAAGATAACCAACAGCAGATAAAAATGGACATTTTGGCTAAACATCATACTGAAAAGAAATTCGGTTCATTTTGGAAATCAACAAATAGTTTGAATCCGAAGTCGGGTCCCCCTGTGGGCGTGGCGGGCGTACATGAGCCAGCAGACGTAGCCAATGCTTTCCGGCGTCATTTCAAGGTTGAGTCACCTCTTAGTAGACCTGTACAGGCGGTCGATGCTGGGGCCAACTCTGAGGACATATCGATTATTTTTACGGCTCAAGAAATTGCGGCAATTGTGAGGAAAATGGAGAGGGGTAAATCACCAGGTCATGATGGCCTCAGCATCGAGCACCTGAAGTATGCGGGGAGACACCTGCCACGTGTCCTTGCTTTGTTTTTTAACATGTGCATTAGTCACAGTTACTTACCGGATGACCTTATGTATACAATGGTAGTGCCTATTGTAAAGAATAAAACAGGGGATGCCTCTGACATTTCTAATTACAGGCCCATTTCTCTGGCCACTGTCATAGCAAAAATTTTGGACAGTCTGCTTGATAAACAATTAGCAAAAAACCTCGAACTGCATGACGCCCAGTTCGGCTTTAGACCTGGGCTGTCAACTGAGAGTGCAATCTTGTGCCTCAAGCAGACTGTTCAATACTACACAGACAGGAAGACGCCTATTTTTGCCTGTTTCCTGGATCTGTCAAGGGCATTCGATCTCGTATGTTACGATGTTCTGTGGCGTAAACTGAAATGTGATACTACTTTACCACCTGAGATAGTGTCAATATTTCAGTACTGGTATAGTAGTCAAAGTAATAGTGTGAAGTGGGTTGGCTCGCACTCGGACGTGTATCGGCTGGAGTGTGGGGTGAGGCAGGGGGGGCTTAGCTCACCCCGACTCTTCAACCTATACATGAACCAACTGATCGTTGAGCTCAGCAGCATCAATATCGGATGTCATGTTGATGGGATATGTATAAACAATATTAGTTATGCTGATGATATGGTGTTGCTGAGCCCGTCGATCGGTGCTCTGAGGCGGCTGATCGCTATATGCGAATCTTACGCGGTGAGTCATGGGCTTAGGTATAATGTCACAAAAAGCGAACTAATGGTTTTCAAAGCAGGCAGTGTGACATATTCTAATATTCCAAATGTCGCACTGTGTGGACAATTCCTGCGAAGGGTAGACAAGTTTAAATACCTAGGTCACTGGATCACCGAAGACCTTAAAGACAATTGTGACATTGAGAGGGAACGTAGGTCGCTGGCTGTTCGTTGTAACATGCTGGCCCGCAGGTTTGCGCGATGTACGAAGCCAGTAAAAGTAACGCTTTTCAGAGCTTACTGTCAGTCCTTCTACACGTGCAGCCTGTGGGTCAGTTTCACTCAGCGGGCATACAGCGACTTACGCGTCCAATATAATAATGCACTGAGAGTACTGTTGAGGCTGCCGTGGCGTTGCAGTGCGTCAGGGATGTTTGCGGACACAAACATTGATGGTTTCGCCGCCATTATTAGAAAAAGGTGTGCCTCTCTGATGACGCGTGTTCGCGGTAGTACCAACACTATTCTCAGTGTGTTCGCAGATCGGTGGGATTCTCCGATGATGCAGAGGTGGATGCAGCTCCACGCTCAAGTGTAGCTGTATGTTTTAGTTTTATTTTGTATATACCTACTAACATTAGTTTAAGTAATCTGTTACTAACCCTATGGACTTTGTCTGAAATAAAAGTTAATTATTATTTCCTTTATTCACATTTTTTTACATATTTAGTTACATTTTTAAATATTCTAATATAAAAAAAAAACATTTAAAAATATAAAAAATAGTATCCCACCGGCATCGGGAACAAGGTCCAAGCTGCCGGCAGTCAGGGCTCCAGAGAAAGGAACCTCCTCACTATGCGTGCCGTATCCAGGAGTACTGCTTTTTGTATCAAGCCCTTGATCCAGCCATCCAACGAGAGCCTCTTAAGGTGTTGATCGAGGCTCTTGGCTATGAGGCCATTCGCCGTAACGACTATCGGAACAATGACTGCTGAGTCCACATCCCACATGGCGACAACCTCGTGTGCTAGATCAAGATATTTTAATTGTTTATCTTTCTCAGCTTTCACGAGGTTCTCGTCATGAGGGACCGTGATATCAACAATCATTGTGCGGCGCTCTGATCGATCTATTACCACTATATCAGGCTTATTGGCAACAATAGTCCTGTCAGTGATAATAGATCGATCCCAGTACAGTGTGGCATGACCATTCTCGAGAACTGGGTCGGGCACATACCTGTAGTACGGTACTTCCGATTCGACAAGGTTATATTTTAGAGCAAGTTGCTGATGAATAATCCTGGCCACCAGGTTATGTCTGTGCAAGTATTCACCGTTGGCAAGACGAGAACAACCGGAAACAATGTGTCGGATAGATTCTCCCGGACGGTGGCATGCCCGACAGATGTCAACCGTGCCATCCTTCACAATATATTTCCTATAATTGTTCGTCATCATGACTTCGTCCATAATTGCGCAAACAAAACCTTCGGTTTCCCCGAAAAGGTCACCAAACCGTAGCCAGGATACGGACGCTAAAAAGTCAACATCGGGCCCATGAAGGGCTCGATAGAAGCGCCCGTGTAGCTCCTTGCTTTGCCATACTTCCTCGCGATCATTGGTACTAAGTACTACAGGCTTGCGCCAGTTCTCTTTAGCCAAGGCGAGCGGGGTAAGGCCCCTGTCCACTGCGACCACATCTCGATGCATCTCCCCTTCAGCTTGGAGGAAATACTCCCTGAGACTGCACACTTCGCGATTGTGTAGGGTCTTAGCGTTTAAAAAGCCTCGACCCCCACACTTTCGCGGAATGTACAGCCTCATCACTGAAGAGCGTGGGTGATGCATCCGATGTACAGTCAGCAGTGCACGGACCCTTCTATCCAGGGCGTCAAGATCAGTCTGAGTCCACTTGAGTATGCCGAAGGAGTACATCAAGACCGGCATGACCCAACCGTTAAAGGCGCGCACCCTGTTTCCGCCTGATAAAAGACTTTTCAATACTTTATTCAGGCGGCCAAAGAAGCGCTCCCGTAACGATTGCCTCATGTCGGCCTCACTGATGCCTAAAGCCTCCGACATACCCAAGTATTTGTAGGTCTCAGTTGGGGAGAGGGATCTAAGTTGTATGGAATTCGAGAGTTGGATTCCCTCGGATTCCACAATCCCCCCTCGCTTTACATGCATGACCGCGCATTTGTCCACACCAAATTCCATCCTGATAGAGTTACTGAAGTTTTCAGTTACCTTCAGTTTTCAGTAATTATTATTATTATTAAAGTAAAAATCTAGAAGATAACGTGCTTAAAATATAACATACAGCTAAACGAAGTCCTGAAATGCATAACAACCTAGTTTCATGGTTTGAGTGATTGATGGAGCCCCATTTCACGGGATTTCTCATTTCCTGTTGTCGTGTCAACATAACACCAAGACTATGGCGGAAGATTGTATCTTTACATGAGTCGAATCTGGTTTAATATTCGGCAGGAAAGAACGCATTTTGGTTTAAACTCTCAATCACCGTAATGATAGACACAATAGATAAGACAATTAAGTGTCGTCCTGGGACGACGGGTGGTACGCAACCGGTTAAACTTGAATTTACATTGCAATGCATATATATTATACCTACGACCGGTATCCCGGAACACAAATTACAAAAAAAATACCAATGGTCATATTTGGGCATAATTGTTTGGAAGCACGTTCCTTAACTGAATTCCAATTAGCTCCGTGGTTTTAAATATCCTCATTTTACCGGTATTACAAAAAAAAATATTGAAATACAGCTTCATAAATATACTTCTGTTGTGTTATAAAATACATACAACACTTTTATGAGAATAAATTAATGTATTCGCGTTTTGTAATAAATGCACTTACAGCAATTTTATTATAATTCGTTCATGAAATATGGAAAGTGCGTGATGTGATAAGTGTACTTATAATATAACAACATAACATCACGCCTGCCTGTATGTCAGGTACTTTTAAAATGTCAAAACACCTATGCACTGTTCCAAAAGGTAGGTTCTATGGAGAAGAGCCGGCAAGAAACTCCAAGAACACTCTTTTCAAAATAATAGTTCATGACAATACCACTAACAGTAGTGTGAGAAATAGAATGAGAATAATGCAGGTTAATGTAAGAAGTAAACTCTCATAAGAGTAACAAATAGAAAAATATGCCTTCTAGGATTGCCATAGCAGTTAAGCATCATTACAATATCATATTATTTTTATTCGAAATTCCTTGGATACGGCTTGAAACATTCTAACTTATAGATTAAGGTTTGTCATTATTCATGGAAGCTTGTTACACGTTCAATATTTATCACCCTGTGTGGGGACGGGCTAGAATATAAAACTTTCTTACCGCAAGCTGAGAACAGACGCGCTATGTAAGATTCAACAAAACCCAGCACGTTTGGTGGTAGGACCTATACGGTCCGCCTGGCTCTACCACCTTCACACTAAAGTCCGGTGCCAAGCAGTATACTGAGTTCCGTCGTGTGTATGTGAGAGCCAGGAGAATATCTCTATATCTCTGTTACCTACTTAGATTTGTGTGGTCCATCTAAGACCCATTCAAAAAAACACAACATTTAGATTGTGATCTTGGATCGTGACCGACACTGACCGTATAGCATGCGCCGTAGACTTTAAAGAATATTTCCAAGATCCAAGTGCAGTCAGTGGTTTGATCAAACGTTCGTTGAGCTATGAACAGCTACTATAACTACAATGAATGATAGCCAATGACAGCTACAGAAAACGAAACCCATTCGCTTGTACCCAACATAAATCAACTTGTCACTTACGTTGTTTTGTTTTCCTCTTTCTAGTCACGCGATATTGATGTAACTGGCAGACACTTACGGCAAGGACGACTCGTGGTACACAAAGGATGTTAAAATAAGAGTACTTGTTAATGAAAAGCTGTTTTTCGATACCGGTCTTCTTTTCCCGAGACTACGAAGTGTAACGGTAAGCGGAACCAACCAACTATGTAAGGATGCAATATGGTCCGGATATGAAGGATGTAAGGAGTTTTTAGCCTAATCAGACGCTGCTTCTGACTGTCTGTAACAGTATTCGTATGAAAACCGGGATCGAAGGCTTATCGTCCTCTTCAAACACTGAGAGATCTTGATGTACCCATAGAGTAGTCATCAATCCAAAGACTGACCAGTGACCACGACAAGTGCGACTTAAAGTCACAGCTCATTAGAGCCACCCGGCACCCGAACCGCATCGCTTCATCGCTCGGCGTCCACTCGTTATCAGCAGGTGGTTCACGGGTGGACGCCGCGTTATCACCAGTAAACGTCGCGAGGTCAACCAGAGGAGTCGTCAGAGGAGTCCACTCGATGATAGCGCTCGATTCACTCGGGACGTGCGTTGTAGGTTGACAATGCGCAGCAACGCAAGGCAAGCATGCGAGCAGCGAGTTGTCACCGAGTGGTCAACTCGTCGTCCGCGCGTGGACGGCATACGCCCGAGGCGATCCGGTGACGCTACGGAGTTGATGTAGTGAGCGCACATCCATACAAGTTCATATAAAGAATACTAACCGCACGAGGCGAGGCGATGCGGGTCGCATGGCCGGGTGGCTTTGACCTCACTGATAATTTAGCCACAATTCAGCATAACTATCCGTAATACTCGTGATATTACTCCAGACTCTCGCAGGGAAGCCTGAGACTTAGATTCTATCATTAGCTATTTGATGTTAAAAAGAAAAAAAAAAACGTTGCGGGCTCTCTTTGTGTCTCTTTATGATTGTCATAGATATTCATACAAAAACCGGGACCGACAATTTAACGTGCTCTCCAAGCACTCACAAAACATTCACCAGAGTAAGTACCTGGTCAATGCCTACGCCAATTATACCGTAAAGCAGCCATTAAAAATAAAATATCCACCATATTTCAAACATAATGCAAATTTTAATTACGCAAACAATGACGTCTAAAATTAGATCCTCCTTCGCTTATAACAGAGTTTATTACGCTTCCTCTCTTAAGTTACCTCGATGAATACCTACAAATTATCAGTTAAATGAACCGAACGTTCAGGTAATGAACTAATTAATCGTTGACGACTAAGTGGCTGGCAAAGGAACCGTGACTGATCCAGCGATCAGTTACGTGTGATTAAGAAAACTGGAAATCGTAAGGAAATTGACGGATGTTATTTAGTATCGGTATTGCCCAGTAAATGGGTTGCGGAGATCTGATAGCAGTCGCTCCGTGTAAAATACTGGTATTCAGCCGTATCTGGGGGCCTACTCCTTAAGTCCGTCAACGAAGTTAATTGCCCGTCCGAAAGTAGCCCGAAACGTAGGAGTGAACAAAACAAGTGTCAAGTTCAACTTTTCGGACGGGCAAAAAGACATCGGTAGTAGGGACAACTGTCAAATCGTGTTGTCATTCATTCTTAGTTCGGGCACCAAAATAATCGTATGTCCGTATGATAGGGAACGCTCGTAACTAAGGCCGAAACCACGGACTTCGTTCTTAGGGAGTATACTCCCTGGTTAGATGCGAATCTGACACCAACATAGTTGGCGAAAGGCTAGGCAGAACAGTAAAAATAAATAATAAATATTATATCAGTTATGTTCTATATTTTTCAATAGCCGTAAAGTTTTATTGGGTTTTCTGTAAGGAAATTCGCAATATCAGACTGGAATTTGGAGTTGTACCCGGCTAATGGCGAGTGGGTTACATTTTACCACCACCGTGGGACTGCTACCAAAGTTTGAGAAATGTGGGTGTATGAAAGTACCAACAATCATAATGACTATTGCCACCTATTTATAAATTTAGGATTGAAATCAACGAAGGAGGCTATTGCCCTGCTGCGCAAAAGGTCCAAAAGGCAACATCCAGTGGGACGCTACAGAGTAACAGTAAGAACGATTTAATGTGATAATTATTCATTATAACGCAGGTAAATAACTATTATAAATGACTAGCTTTTGCCCGCAGCTTCGCTTGCGTGAAATTTTGAACCTGTTGTGACGATTTTCCATACAAACTTTCATCCCCTATTTAACTCCCTTAGGAGTTTAATTTCGAAAAATCTTTCCTTATTCCTTGTCTACATTATAAAGGGAATCTCTGTGCAAAATTTCAGCTTTCTAGGTCCAAGGGTTTGGGTTGGGCGTTGATGAATCAGCCAGTCAGTCAGGACTTTTTTTTTATTTATATAGATAGATATAGATAGCCTTCGTATAACTAGTAGTTGCCTAAAACAAAGAGACATGAAAACGATGCTACCTAACGACTGCCGTCATAAAGTAGTCGTAGACGTTGCATATTCTACCGTCCGATTTCTGAAAGGCCGTTAAGTGAGTAAAAGAGTTATGAGCAATAACGTGAAAAATATGTGTTTTTGTTATACCAAATTATTGGGCTGCTTTAAGCTCATTGTATAACTTTTAATGAGTTACAGGTTTAATAATGTTTTTAAAATTAAAGTTTTTGTTATTTAGTCATGCTTTTCTTTACTGAAATGTGACCATCTACGATATGGAATGGTATGATAGGTTAATGTCTCTGTAAAAGTCTCAAAATCTCGTAACTGACAAATGATAGAAAAATACGAACCAGACTGGTCGATACAGAAAAAATTGCGCTTTTACGTAGTATATAAAACTAAAATTTGACAAAATGTTACGGCTTTTTAGAAATTGGACGGCAGTATTATGGTACGTACACACCACGCCAAAGAACGCCAACGAAAGCCAACGAACGAGGCTCGATTAGAATGCAACCGGATTCATTCTAAACAAAGTATAGTCCAATTCAACAAAAGACGAACGTTTGTTGTAGTTCGTTGCCTTCTCGCTAGGTGCGGGCTCTCAGAACAGTCATTATAACTAAGTGTTCCCAAAGTTTCAAAATGTATTATTGTGTTTCTGCAATACAAGGTAAATGCAGTTGAAATTCTCAGAGGATTAGAACAACTATTACTGTAAGTTCAGAACACCTCTTCTTTCTCGTAGCCTTTTCCCAACTGTTTTGGGGCCAGCTTCCAGTCTAACCAGATGCGGCTGAATCGCTTCCGGCCGCGGTTCTATCCATGGTCGGGAGCGAGAAGCCGTGGGAAGCCGTCGTCTCCTTCTGCGAGGAGGTGATGGCGACCAAAGAGGGAGTGGAGAGGGAGAGAGAGGCAGCTGCCACTCTAACTTCACGCTCCAGACGAACCGGGCACCGGAGGGCGCGCGACTATCTCCGGCCACCGTAGTGTGTGGCCTGCGGGCGGCGGGTTAGGAGACCCGTCGCTCGACCAGTAACAGGCCCGAGAAGGCGGCGTGCAGTGTTCCGTGCGCCTCTCAGGAGGACGTGGGGCTAGGCCCAACAGTAGAAGAGGTCCGCCAGAGTCTGGCTAACCGAGGCCTGCTGGGGTCGCGGTGCATGCAGTTGCGAATTCCACGACCCCGGCCAAAGGTCAGGAGAAGGAACACCGTGGGTTTTTAGGCGGTAAGAGTCCGTATACCCCTTCGCTTTCCCCGGGCGAAGGGAATCCATGAGGATTTTACCACGAAAAAAAAAATTGCGGCTGAATACCTTTATTTTCCACGGAGCGACTGCTTTCAGAACTCCGCAACACAGATACCGGGCAATTCCAATATCCTAAGGTTAGACCAGTTGTTAGACTGTTAAAAGTTGGAAAATAATGGTAGCTTATGTTAATGAAAATAATAGTTCCAATTTTTCTAAATATGGTGGCTCGTAAAAGCTTGGTGAGAAAGAGTTCTTTGTTTTAGTGGTGTGTCCATTAATGTTGAGTGACGAAGCAGGAAGTCTAGCCTAGTTTTTCAATGGTTTTTTATTATTTCTCATATCACTTAAAGTAACGCGAGCAAAAAAGTTCACTGTTAATTTAAGTTTTATGTCAACTATTCTTACTCAAAAGTTTCCGTATAACCGGGAACTTAAAAGTGGTCGACGCTTTGACGAAGTTTTTCATGTAAATTCTTTCAGAAAATTATAAAGTCATAAGTCACACTATATACTTCAAAAAAGGAAATTTCACGAGTATTTGCATAAAATGTCGAATTAAACGTAGCTATAGATTTTTCGAGTTGTGAATATCCGTAAATAATGAATAACTCGAAAATTAAACTTTATTTTACAAACTATTATATCCTAGCGTTTCTTCTCCAATTAGGCATCGGAATCGATAGTTAAAATCTTTCGGGTACCTTGGACCCTTGGTGTATATTGCATTAAAATGTCCCTAAATAAATAGGCAATAAAGTACTCATAGAACATTAGTTGGATTATTGACGTGAATTCAATCCTAAAATTATTTAAGCGTTCGCCACAACCCACGCGGGCCCCGTTGACGACACGACCCGCTCGCGCTCCGCGTTTGTTGTGGCAAACGCTTCACTGCATAGTATAAAACAAAGTCGCTTCCCTCTGTCTGTCCCTCTGTATGCCTAGATCTTTAAAACTACGCAACGGATTTTGATACGTTTTTTTTAATAGATAGAGTGATGTTTATATGTATAATACATGCATATTATAGTACCCGTGTGACGCTGGGTCGCTAGTAAATTATAAAGACTAAAAGTAGGTTATGTCTTCAAAAAAATCACAGAATAAATAAAAGGTAAAACATAGGCTTTGCTTGCCTAGTTCTCTGCAAAGAACAGCTATAAGTGATATTGCCGTAATTTTAACTGTTCGTGGACAGATAAGTAAGTAATCAACATGTTATGTTATAAATCACTGACGTGGAAACACATGGACCTCGGATCAGCGCTCAGAAAAGCCCGAACTGAATGTAGACTAAAACGCGAAAAAGTAGACCATGACGTCAATGGGTGCAGTCAAATCTTCATATATGGTGAAAAATAGTTGTTAGCTAAATTAGGCATAGTGATGACGACATAGGATTTAAATTAGTTTGTTGGTATTTCTGAGTTTATACACCGTGGGCCCAAGGTACCCGAAAGATTTTAACCACGCCTTTCTGATGGTAGTATGAGTCAAATGTTATATCAACGAAAGTCCAATTAAGTTTTTTTTGTTTCCATACTTAATAAATCAATTAACTTTAGTGCTTCCTTGTAAACAATACCTTAGGTTGAACTGGCAACATTTATAAATTATCGTGTGAGTGGATAAGAAACCTCTCATTACACAACCCTCCCCTATAAATAAGACATACGGCGAGAGGGGTATGGTATGACAAAAAGTATGGTACGGTGTATAGCGGTATGCCTTGGCTCGCGCTCTGGTGGTGTATGATGTAAACTCAGAACACTTTTCGGGAATTTTGTACTAGACCCTTGGTCCATGGTTATCATTCAAATAAATCTATTGCAACACGTTCACCAGTTATAATCCCGAAATTGTCTTTCAATAATTAATGTAGACCACATGACTACTTATATCAAAATCTAGCTGTATGTAAAGAAACATTAAATTTAGGATTCAGAGATTAACATTAAAGCCTAAGCCTATTGTATACGAAATATTTTGCTTACGTCTTTGTTATGACGTCACTGTCGCGACTAGTGTGACAAGGGTCCTTGTCATGTCACAATCCTCTTAAGTAGTGTCACTAAAAGCATTGCTAAACCGACCCAGTGTTAGGCTCTAAGGTACAACAAAATTTTTGGTTTTTCGTAGACGTTATTGTTTTATAAAAATAAGAAGCTATTTATCATACTTGTGAATATGATATTAAAATAGTAATAGAAACATGACCGTCACGGATAAGTAATCTACCATAAAGGCAGAGGTGATCCTAAGGGTGTACTTAAAGCTTTCGTCACAACACATGCGAGCGCGAGCGGTGGGTGTCGTCGGGGGGTCCACGTGATTTGTATTCACAAGTAAGGGGTCACTATGCAGCATGTCACACCAAAAGCGAGCGCGAGACCGCCACGTCGTTGACATGACGACACGTTTGGTGCAGTGGCTAAGCGATTGGCTTCTGCGCCACGGGTCGTGGGTTCGATTCCCACACGGAACAAAAATTTGTATGGCCTACAGATGGTTGTTTCGGGTCTGGGCGTTTGTTTGTGAGATTTGTGTCTGTAAACGCACCCACGAATCAAGAGAAATCTTAGAGTGGGGCAACGTTTTCCAAAAAAAAAAAAATAACAAACTAAAAAAAAAAAGACTCGCTCGCACTCGCAGGTAATGAATACAACTAACGAGAGCCAACCGTTGACACGACCTGCTCGCAACGCGTTTGGTGTGGCGAACACTTAAGTCGTTGAAGACTGATGACCTTCGGTTTGTAAAACAGAACACAATAGAATTAGTTTATAACACAAGGAGACTAAGGCATTTTGTCATGAGGATATGACAAGCAGCATACTCTTCTCTGCTTGCGATCACCAATTCATCTGGAACGTGCTGATAATGGTAATATCCCAACTTAACATATTAACCTATGGATGTTTGCGAGCTAATATAATAAGATGAACTTCCACAAGCGCCATTAGAACATTAGTGGGGTGCATTAAAAGAGCATCCATGAGTGACGATACTTAAATGTGTCTTGCACACCCTAAGCAGTCAGCCTGGCGAGCGTTGGGTGGCTCGCCGTCAGATCAGAACCAGGTCCGGGTCGACGGCGTATTGTGTTCCACGCGCGCCTCAAGGCGATTTCAGCACAGTAGACGGGGCCCGCTAGGACCAGCGCCTGCCAGAGTTGCGGACTTTGTTCGAAAGAGTTACCGCTGTCCTGTAACGCAAAAGGTATTAGGAGGAACACGGATGGGTTTTAGTCAGTAAAAGTCTGACACTTCCTTCCGCTCCGCCCAGAGCGGAAGAAGTCATTTGATTATTTTCGAACCTCAAAAAAAGGCAGTCAGCCTCGCTACCAACCTTGCTGACTGGCTAATCTTTTCACCACGGCATGAGCTATTCTTATATAGCTTGGTTGATATGAGAGAAGAAGAAGACAAGCGTAATTCTTGAAATAAAAAATAAGGTACAGGCCAATCAGCTAAAAGAAACAGCGAACCAAAAAGTAACATTCCATAACAGTTTTTGAGCTAATAAGGAACGTTTAATGACTGCATTATGAATAACTGAACGGCTTGCCTATTATCATAATCCGTTACCGTTATTGTAATCCCCTAGGGTTATCACCACCAACAAGTGGCCATCTGCATAATGAGTGAAGAATCCCTGTTAAAAATTATAGTACCAGATAGTGAAGAATTTGGAAATTGAATTAAAATAACCATGGAGCTAACATATAATTATGTGTCTTACGATTATAATTATAAGTGCTATTGTTCTTTTGCAGCTCGTTGCTCCTTGCGTGTATGACAAGATGTATGAACGTGGACGAAGCGAAAGGAGTAGGTATGTAAGGATCGTAGCATGTGGCATTCTACAGTTTCTGCCTATCACTATGGGAAATAGGTGTGGGTTTATGTATGTACAAATGTATTTTACTTTTGCTACACGTGTGTAATTTCTGGCAAAAAATAGGCCACCCCTTCCT
This sequence comes from Amphipyra tragopoginis, assembly GCA_905220435.1. NCBI lineage: Eukaryota > Metazoa > Arthropoda > Insecta > Lepidoptera > Noctuidae > Amphipyra > Amphipyra tragopoginis. The sequence continues at coordinate 18,391,135 of HG991997.1, forward strand.
ACTCGTAGCGTCATATGTATAAGCTGACGAGATTATGTTAAAAGGATAGGCAGCAGCGTCCTCCTCTCTGCTAATAACAACGTAATATTAAGATATCCACTGCGATCACCAATTGATCTTACAAACATGGTGATTATTTCAATATCCGTGTACTTCTTCTCTCGTGTCGGCAGGAGCTATACGAGAATGCCATGCCGTGGTAAAAAGGATTAGTCAGTCTAAAGAGAATATTTTTGTTAGATATTATAATGACTGAATGACATGAAGATACATGATTTTTTCAGTTTAAATTGTCCGAAATGATATTCAATTAATCATAATTCAACATTATTTGGTAAGTTTATAATAAAAACAAGCTGGCAGTTAGGATAAAAAACTGTCTCAATTAAAAATATTTTAACATAAATGTATGTATTTCGAACTTTTTAATTTACCGTCTATTCTTTTCGCCATCAATAGACAGGAATAACATAAGGCTGTCTACATCAATAACTGGCTGTTGCGTATCAAGTCCATTGCCTTAGAAAAAAAAAACACTAGAGGAACGCGGGAAATTGCAAGAATATGTTGCGGAATTGGTGGTTGCAATTTTCAATCTGGTGAGTTTTTCGTTATTTTTATTATTTTTATAGCACAATTGATATCAAAGTGACAACGTCATGTTTTAAGCACGACGTTAATTTGTTACCTATTATGAAGTTATTTTACAGAATACAAAAGTTAATATAAAGTTTAAAGGTATAACCTAATTTAACCACACCGTTACGTTCGTGGATTGGAATAAAATATTTTTAATTGCCATGCGTTATGGTTCTCTTAATACAAATATACTAAGTTTGCCATTATAATACGAAGTCAATTCCAAAAATTATAATATACGTGCCATACTTCACTTGCACATGTGTGTAGTGCTAGTGCGTTTATGTACATGTGAAGATTTCTGTCTATAAACGCACCCACGACAACAGTTATTTGAAGAAAGGGCAACGTTCTTTTTAAAAACATAACTGTTCGTAATCCAAATTCACAACAATCAATTAATATTTTTTCGGGTACAATATTAATATTTTAAATAGCACCACCTGTAACTAAGTACGTCGTGTACTTCCAAGCGCGTTGCGGCCTACCTATCAAACTGTGGAACAAAGCCGACTAAGTCTTGTATTATGCAAACAAGCATCATGTAAGGCGTGGATTTATGAGGCAAGTTCGTTGGGAAAATCGCGAGCGCCACCCGTGGGAGTAACCGTGCTCACTATGGCTCCATATATTCATATTTAGGGTTAGAAGGCTCTAGGCGACTGCCCTGGGGAACGTCGCACACATGAATGACAATCATACGTAATTGAATTGATTAATCATTGTACGAGTTCATTCATATTCAATGATGTGGTGTTGTTCAACGAAAACTTGTGTTTAGTTTCATAATAGATTTATGGAACATTATCTGTGATTAAAACAATAATTTCTAGTTACTATGAAGTTGATAAGCAACGAATTTTGGGTTGAGGTTGGCAAAATTGAACATTTGAATTCTCTCTTCATTTATAGCCAATGTTGTTTTAATGCATTTTGTTAACGGGTGACACTGTTTTATGTCACTTATAAAAGTAGAATGATTATAGCTATATAATTTTCGACGCGACAGTGGCCATTAAAACTAGGTTCAGTCTTTCAGAGTATAAAATTAAATTTTAACACGGTCACAACTTTATGACTCAATGTTAACTCTTTTAATGACAATATCTGAAGTTGGTTTTCAATCAAAGTTTATTCATAATGGTTCCTAAATGACCATCAATAGACATACAAAACGGGCGACGTATCTTGGCGATTTTGAAGTTAGTTGTTTGGCTGCGCAATGAATCTTTTAGAAACGAAATTGTCTACTGCGCATCTAATCAGCTAACTTCAGACTCGTCAAATACGTCGGCCGTATTGCACCTAGTAGACCTTTCAATAAACCTAAGAGAATCGATCTTGGGAGACATTGTAGATTTTTAAGCAGATTTACAATCGCAATATAAGAATTATAGATACAACATAGAATTAATTATGTATTACGTAGGTATAAATATAAATTCTTTAGACACGGTTAGTTCATAGATTCTAAATAAAATCAGTGTTTCTACGTTATCTTTTATAACACACTCGTAATAAATGACGTCTGTGCCAAGTGACAATATCAAACGATGTTTCTATTAAATAGCCGCATTAATAACTATTCATACATACATAAAGTCACGCCTTTTTCCCATGGGAGCAGACAGAAACTGTAGAACGCCTCATGCTACGATCCTTAGATCCTTAGGCTAAGCGTATGCTGAGACGCTGGTGATGTAGGTGCACGTAGCGCAGCGCAGAGCAGATTTTGTAATGCATGAACGAACTAAGATCTGCGTACGCTGCGGCGCAGACGCGTGCGACGCAGACATGCGTCTGCCCTGCTCTGCGCCTCGTTGTAGTATCGGCACAGATTAATTCTGCGCGACGCGTGCATGTCGATGTGTGTTTTTTACCGCTAATTCGAATTTTATTGCAATGACAGAACATTTAATTGAATTAGTGCGTTGTTAACCTTGTTTGTATGATACTAATCATACAGACTATTAAAAAAAACGTTCGTCAACTCGAACGCGTCTATTCTTTGTACTAGTTAAAACTCGAATATGTCTTCGAGCTGCGTCGCAGCATATGGTCGTGGCCTATGTCTGCCTCGCTTGCCCTGCGCGGCAAAATCTGTACTATGCTGCGCTGCATCACCTGCATCTCAGCATACGCTTAGCCTTACAAACTCCTTTCTCTTCGTCCACTTTCATTTAATTATCTAGTCATACACGCACGCCCATTGAGAGTACTACGTATGTATTATTAACTTATTAAAGTATTCTTAACCGATTAATCAAATTCTAACTCATTTGAGTCACAAAAATAAATCAATCTTTGGTCGAATTAAATTTAAAAATCCGTTTCAATGAACACTTAAGTACGCAGAAAATTGTGTCGTAGGCGTAATATTTAATATGGAGGTTGTCTGTAGGTTGTTCGTAAACCCATTCTGAATAATCTAGGTACAAAAAGTTTCTCTAGTTTAGAACGCGTGCTATCGCAATCGCAAATTAAATTGATACTTTTCCAAAACATTTTACTATGATTTATATAAATTCATGCTTTCAAACGTATTATCTCGAAATATCTTAGTTATAATAATTAATTTGATACTTGTTTTAAGTACATACTTACATTTTAAGGCTTGGTTTATACATAGGTACTCTAGTAAAGAAATGCCTAAATGTTAGGCCACGATCGTAAGTTTATTGCAGATAATAAGTACCTACACATAGTTATTACATACATAAAGTCATTACATATTTTTGACAATATGTATAGATTATGTGTGTATTTTGTTAGTCATATCTACTCATCTATAGACAGTCTGAAGACACTGACCGATTATGAATTAATGGGGAGGAATATGTCCAGCAGTGGACGGGAAAAGGGTGAAATGATGATGATTGATGCGTGATATTTTAGGACACTTACTCATATAAATATATTCTAAATCTATATTATATTAGATTGCGCCATCAGAACAGTTTTGATCCATCCCGCCAACCACCGTAGTCAACCTTTCGAATAGACTCGGTAAATGTCTCGAAAAATGAACGTTTAAAGTTTTTTTTTTGAAAACCCTGTTTCTGCTATCTGCTATTATTCGGATCTGGTACATTTGCGCGAAAGACATTTCCGCGAACGACACTTGCGCGACTCCCTTTGCGCGACTAGACAAATGCGCGAATGGACTTTTGCGCGACTGGACATTTGCGCGACTAGACACTTGCGCGACTGGACGTTTCCGCGACTAGACTGTTGCGCGAACCCACTTGCGCGACTGACTTTTCCGCGAAAGACATTTGCGCGTAGGTATATACTTCCGCGATAGGACACTTGCGCGACATTTATTACGCAAAGGATTTAGGGCAAAATCCGAGAAATGAGATTCCATACCATCACGCCTGTATTCTCCGAAGGGTAGGACAGAGGTGTATACTAAGTATGTGACTATATGAACCCATTTATTACTTTATCTAGATAAAATTCATAAAGGCTAGTTTAAGTTGTTTAAAGTTTTAATTAATATCTCACAAGTTTTCCCTCCAGAGGGACGGGTTGGTCAAAATAAAAATCAAGATGGCGGCTGTGAAATTTTACAAGATATGCGTCATGGGTGTCGTGTCCTTGTTTTCGGGGGCGCTGATGACGAAAATGAGGTCGAAGTCAAAATCAAAGATGGCGGCTGTGAAATTTGACAAAATATGCGTCTTGGGTGTCGCGTCCATAGTTTTCGGGGGTGCTGATGACGAAAATGAGGTCAAAGTCAAAATCCAAGATGGCGGCTTAGAAATTTTACAAAATATGCGTCATGGGTGTCGCGTCCATAGTTTTCGGGGGTGCTGATGACGAAAATGAGGTCAAAGTCAAAATCCAAGATGGCGGCTTTAAAATTTTACAAAATATGCGTCATGGGTGTCGCGTCCATGGTTTTCGGGGGTGCTGATGACGAAAATGAGGTCGAAGTCAAAATCCAAAATGGCGGCTGTGAAATTTTACAAGATATGCGTCATGGGTGTCGTGTCCATGGTTTTCGACGGTGCTGATGACGAAAATGAGGTCGAGGTCAAAATCCAAGATGGCGGCTGTGAAAATTTACAAAATATGTGTCATGGGTGTCGTGTCCATGGTTTTCGACGGTGCTGATGACGAAATTGCGGTCGAAGTCAAAATCCAAGATGGCGGCTCTGAAATTTTACAAGGTATGCGTCATGGTTGCCGCGTCCATGATTTTCGGGGGTGCTGATGACGAAAATGAGGTCGAAGTCAAAATCCAAGATGGCGGCTTTGAAAATTTACAAAATATGTGTCATGGGTTTCGTGTCCATGGTTTTCGAGAGTGCTAATGACGAAATTGCGGTCGAAGTCAAAATCCAAGATGGCGGCTATGAAAATTTACAAAATATGCGTCATGGGTGTCGTGTCCATAGTTTTCGGCGGTGCTGATGACGAAAATGAGGTCAAAGTCAAAATCCAAGATGACGTCTGCAAACTTTTACAAAATGTATGCGTTTGTATGCGTCATAGGCAAAGTCTTACAGCCGCACTCTTGGATTTTGACGTTGACCTCATTTTCGTCATCAGGACCCCCGAAAACCATGGACACGACACCCATAACACATATTTTGTAAATTTTCACAGCCGCCATCTTGGATTTTGACTTCGACCTCATTTTCGTCATCAACACCCCCGAAAACCATGGACGCGACACCCATGACGCATATTTTGTAAAATTTCAAAGCCGCCATCTTGGATTTTGACTTTGACCTCATTTTCGTCATCAGCACCCCCGAAAACTATGGACGCGACACCCATGACGCATATTTTGTAAAATTTCACAGCCGCCATCTTGGATTTTGACTTCGACCTCATTTTCGTCATCAGCGCCCCCGAAAACAAGGACACGATACCCATGACGCATATTTTGTAAATTTTCATAGCCGCCATCTTGGATTTTGACTTCGACCGCAATTTCGTCATTAGCACCCTCGAAAACTATGGACGCGACACCCATGACGCATATTTTGTAAAATTTCTAAGCCGCCATCTTGGATTTTGACTTCGACCTCATTTTCGTCATCAACGCCCCCGAAAACAAGGACACGATACCCATGACGCATATTTTGTAAAATTTCAAAGCCGCCATCTTGGATTTTGACTTTGACCTCATTTTCGTCATCAGCACCCCCGAAAACTATGGACGCGACACCCATGACGCATATTTTGTAAAATTTCACAGCCGCCATCTTGGATTTTGACTTAGACCTCATTTTCGTCATCAGCGCCCCCGAAAACAAGGACACGACACCCATGACGCATATTTGGTAAATTTTCATAGCCGCCATCTTGGATTTTGACTTCGACCGCAATTTCGTCATTAGCACTCTCGAAAACCATGGACACGAAACCCATGACACATATTTTTTTCCGCCATCTTGATTTTTATTTTGACCAACCCCTCCCTCTGGAGGGAAAACTTGTGAGATATTAAAACTTTAAACAACATGTGATGGTATGGAATCTCATTTCTCGGATTTTGCCCTAAATCCTTTGCGTAATAAATGTCGCGCAAGTGTCCAATCGCGGAAGTATATACGCGCAAATGTCTTTCGCGGAAAAGTCAGTCGCGCAAGTGTCGGTCGCGCAAGTGGGTTCGCGCAACAGTCTAGTCGCGGAAACGTCCAGTCGCGCAAGTGTCTAGTCGCGCAAATGTCCAGTCGCGCAAAAGTCCATTCGCGCATTTGTCTAGTCGCGCAAAGGGAGTCGCGCAAGTGTCTTTCGCGGAAATGTCTTTCGCGCAAGTGTCCTGATACCCTATTATTCTCATACGCCGTCAATGTAGTGTCAGAACGAGTGACGCTACTCTCGCAAATATATTATAAAAATATTTATTATTCTGAAAACAACACAGGTAGTCATGAAAATTCTGGCCTCCATTAGACTGACTCGTTTTTTTGGGCCTTGATGAGAAATAAAAAAAGTAAAATAAAAAAAAAAGTTTGCCCGCCCCTGACAATATAATCTTAATGTTAATAATACAGGCTGTAAACGAATTCGTGTAATTCCTTCAAACCATATGATCTATTAATGGTATAGATTAACCTCGCACGGGATTTAGATTGATTAAAACGAAAAATAAACTTTGTTTATCCTAAAGTTTTTTTTATGTGATAGAAAATTTCGATGCCATGCATAAATAAATGAAGGCACGGCAACACAGCTGACTGGCACGACTAGCACGATATTGCTCCACGCAGTCAGTTAACTTGGAACGCTAAAATTACTCAGACTCAGAATACCAAGGTTCAACTTTTGAAAAAAAAAAGTTTTTTTCGGAAAAAAACGTATCCAAGCTCAATCTGTCTGCAATATATCATGCGGTTTGAAGAAATTACACGAATTCGTTAAAACCCTTATATAGGCTGATACAGGCTCCGATTATTACTCAGTTTCCAAAACAAAACACCTCCGTGGCTATGAAATCTAAATACTTACCTGGGATTTATTACAATTTCCATTTTATCATCTTCAGCCCAAATCGACTCACTGCTCTCGACAACTCTCTGATCTACGCCGATAGCATCCAGGTCTTCCATTTACTCCTTTAAAAATGTATAGGCCGCGATAACCAGGCGTCTCTCGAGTAAATGGTATAATACATTTTAGAGATATCTACCCGTTATGGATAGTCTCAGTCTGCAGAATAATAGTATGCAGTACATTCACAAACGTCTTAAGAAAATTGCAAAGTGCCTACAAAACAGAGATGCAAGAAGTTTTAACGATGCACTTGTTTATTGAAATACAGTTTTATTTCAAAACATAATGGATATTTTACGTAAATCACATAATTTCCATGATCTTCTAAAATTATAATAAATCTTATTGAAGATAGTAAATTCTGCGTTGTAAATTCGCTGAATCTTCAAAAAACAAGCTATGAATCGTATCTTTGTGCTGGCATCAAAGGAAAGCCAAGTCTATGCCATTATTGTTCAATCTTGCGTTAATATTTTAAAGTAAAAGGTCGATAAAGAACCTTTGGCCACGGAAGATATCTCAAATGATGTCGTAAACAGATCTAAAGATGACAAACAAAAGTATTTAAAGTGCTTTAGAACCAGCGGATATTAATATAAGAAAAGCCAAGGAAATGGCGGGCGGATATTTATATACGACAGCAAAATAATTTTTAATATAATATACTTATAAAGTATGTAGTAAAAAAGCAATAATCTTATTTATATCTGGTATATAAAACATTATGATATCAACGCGGCCTGTGAATTTTAGGAGTAGCTTCCGCCATATTGGATTTGACGTGACGTCACGTACCTCAATATGACACTCAGAATAATACGATTCTAACGACATCTCGTTTACCCAAATCGGTGAAAGCGTTATGCCATTTGGTCCCTGGCTACTAATAGATCTTCCCGTCTCCTCCCGAGACTTCTAAGAGATGCAATGACTGAGGAATAACACCGGAGAGATTTCCAATAGCATTATATCAGTCTGTAAGAGATAGATTCGGTCATACAGAGATGGAATCTAGGTCGCTTTAAGTTTATCCGGCTCCTCGCTGTACCCCAAGTGTGAGTTTTTTCGTTAACTACTGTAGTTGCGTCACAACAAAAATGTATGAAAATTTAGGCGGTGGCTCTGGGCGCCCCGTTCAATTTACGCGCGAATATTAGTATTGAACGGGGCGCCCGTGCCACCACCTAAATTTTCATAAATTTTTGTCGTGACGCAACTACAGTAGTTAACGAAAAAAACTCACACTTGGGGTACTGTTATAAGATACTTGTCAAATCTCATTGACGTAAAACACATAGATGTCGAATCAGCGCTCAAAAATGTCCGAATCGAATGTAAACTAAAACGCGAAAATATATAATATAATAATAAATTTATTTCAGACTAGGTCCATATTTTTTCATACAAAAAACGAAAAGACACACTCAGTTTATTTTACATATCTAAAAGATGCACGGTGAGTGGTCATCCAGTGCCACATCATTGGACTGTCCACTCTATTCGCCATGATTGCTGCCACCAAGCTGTTAGAGCTACCGCGCACTCGCCGCATCAGGGATGCTATTCGTGTCCTCATAATAGCGTGAAAATCAGGCACGCCATGCTCCGCGAACATCCCTGATGCACTGCAAAAGCACGGTAGCCCCAACTAATTTACGTCAATGGGTGCAGTTGAGTTTTCGTATGGTGAAAAGCTAAATTAGGCACTGTGATGACGACATAGGATTTATATGAGTTTGTTGTTATTTCTAAGTTTATATGGCGGTGTGTTTGGCTTGCGCTATGGTGGTATATGTAAACTCAGGACAGTTTTTATTGTGAATTTTCTATTAGATCCTAGGTCCATGTGTTTCTTCGTCAGTGGTTATTAACTTTAATTATAGGCAGCCCATGTAAACGTTAGTATCTTAAAAGGTCTTGTAAGATACTTTTTTCGTGAATTTTAAATCTGCATTGTTTGAGCTTAAATGTTTATTACTACTTCTTTAATCAATCAAATCAATAGGCCAGTAAAACTCGAAACAATTGCCCAAGACATTGTATAGCTTCTACAATGTCTCGGGCAATTGTCACGAGTTTATCTCTGTTCGTGTTTCGATTCCGGTTGTAATTTAGAATCTCACTAGTTGCACTATAAACGCATATCATATCATTCTTTAGTGTGCCTGCAGACATAGGCAGAAGCCGCTTTGAAAAAATAGGCAATATAAATGATACGCGTAAAATAAAACACATTCTGACTAGCCTTTTCCCAACTGTGTCAAGTGGTGTGGAGTCAGCTTCCAGTCCCACCAGAAGCGGTTGAATATTAATATTTTACACGGAGCGACTGCCACCAGTCTTCCGCAACCTAGTTACTAGGCAATGCCGATATCCTAAGCTAAGGTTAGACCGGTTGTCAGACTTTCGGGCTTCTGACTTGGACCAGTAATGACTGTCAGGTATTCGTATGGCACCAGGGACCGACGGTTTAACGCGATCTCCGAGGCACGGAGGGGTTTCGATGTATAACGAATGGTCACCCATCCACAGACTGACGGTCGCAAGCGCAGCTTAACCTTGGAAATCATATGATCCGCGCGGTTGTTAATGAACCATGAGCTCCTCGAAAACACAACACATGTAAATATACCAATGAAATTCTCTACACGAGAACAAAATAGGTACAACTACACACTAACCTCACAAAGATGATGTACTATTACCAGTTTTTTTTTCAATAGAAATACATAAATGTCAACTCGTAATTGTTCCCCCGTGTTGTTGTAGAGCCTGTCAAGTGAAACTTTCGCAATAATAAAAGTGGCGAGATACTCACCAAGTTTTTTCCTGTTTCACAACGAGACTGGCAACATTTCAGATAACATTCAATTAGCTTTTTGTACAAAAGTTTCAAATGGTTGCAACTTTTCTGTAAAAGTATTTGTTTGTTAATCAATCATTGCCATAATATAGCATAGCATAAGATAATTCGGGTAAGCATGAAATATTTTCATAATTTCAAACAAATAGTACATGTACAAGAATTTGTAGAACATTTTAGCTTCTACTCGCTTCCGTTTTCATGCATACTTCATGCCAAAGAACCTCCTCTTGCCATGATGCCCTCGATATAGTTTTATCTGATAGAATATGAGAATAGGAAATTATAGCTTGTACTAAAGCGCATATAAATGTTATCTGTAGCTATATTCTAAAACATCAGAAATTGGCTTTGTTGAATAATGATCGCCAATTTTGGATTAACGATTCATATAAAATAGAGACTTTATTCTCATTGAGAGTAGAACTTTACGTTAGTCAAGAAAACAGAGTGTGGATCCGTCTATACTGTGTTCAATGAAAAATGAGTGCTGACATAGCGGTAATTTCCTAGTTTGATCCATAAGTCGAATCATATCGAAAAAACGTAAACAACACAAAAACTGTAAACTAGCTATAGTAGGTACCGTCCGCGAGGCCTAAGCTGAGCTTTGCATTTGTGTGAGAATGAATGCAAACGCGTCATTTGCTTGGTTTAAACGGGTTTATACTGCTTTCTGGCTGTCGATTCTATGTGCACTCACACAAATGCAAAGCTCAGCTTACGCCTCGCCAGTTGCACGCATGTTTTGTTTTAAAAAAATATGTTTAGGTAACGTTTTATAGAAAAATCCCAGGACTCACCTTACGTTAAAAAGGGTGTAGAGGTTTTAAATATAAAACTAAACGACGGATAACTCAAAATTTTCCCAATCACATTTTTGCTGACCTAGAAAATAATAGGTACCTTACAAATCAGTACAAGATGAGGTGGTTTGTATCATCAGCAAAGCCACGACACACCTTCACAAATCATATAGAAAAAACCGGCCAAGTGCGAGTCGGACTCGCGCACGAAGGGTTCCGTACTATTATCTATCCTGTTTTTTAGTATTTGCTGTTATAGCGGCAACAGAAATAAATCATGTGTGAAAATTTCAACTGTCTAACTATCACGGTTCATGAGATACAGCCTGGCGACAGACGGACAACGGAGTCTTAGTAATAGGGTCCCGTTTTAGTCTTTGGGTACGAAACCCTAAAAACCAACTTCAAATAACATCCAAAATACGGTACCCACAACCGTCTAATCCATCCGCAATCTTCTAAGTTTTCCCACAGCCACAATGTAGTCTCGTTAAAATCAAGTAGATTGCGATACGACCGACAGTGAGGGGACAGGATAAAATTGTTTTGGTACAGAGACGGCTGACAGCTTCGCAGCTGGCCGTTGACAACGGTCGTCCAGAGTGACACTGTAATCTATTACGCGGAACACCCGGCCCAGCGTTTGTTCCCACTGTTTAGTTAGACAACTAACCATTGGCTATTTCGGCGAAGTAAAAAAGTCATAGCTGTACGCGGACGACAATCGGTGACAAATGATGGATGAATTACCGACCTACGTTATTGTCAAGGGCCTTGCCAAAATTATGCGATGAGGGCACGCCTTCCTAATAATTGTTAGGGGACTCCTGTAATAATTAAACAAGTGCCGAGACCATCGCTGCTGTAAAGCGATTTGTTGGTAGAACATAATTATGTAGATGTACATCTATAAAAGTATTAGTACAGGTTGTAAACGAATTCGTATGCTGTACCCGGCATGCGTTGCGATGCACTTTTTCCTACTTACTACCTACTACACTACTTACCTACCTTCAGAAACAACATCAAAATAGTAACAAAAAATTAAAACCATTTTGATGCATGCGGTAAACAAATAAAGAATATGGACATACTGAGATAATTTGTTTTTTTTTTTTAAATATCAAAATTTTCTTTCAGAACCTTCTCCCGACAATTACGAACACAACAAAAAAAATTAGCTAAATCGGTACAGTCGCTCAATCGTGATGCTGTGACCAAGGGGAATAAGGATTCATGTTTATATTATAGATTACTGGTAAAGATTAATTAACCCTACACGGGATTTAAGTTTTTTTTAAATAGAAAAAATATAATTGTCTTTTTTTCTTACGGTGGGGGTTAAATAACGTAGATAAATAACCTTATAAGGTTTCAGTAAATAAATAAGCAAATCAATTCTTGCTAAAAATAATGTTATAATTAGAAAATTTCCATGCCGCGCATAAAATAAAAAAAGAACTGTGACACGGCTGGCGGGCACAACTAGCGCGATATCGCTCCGCGCAGTCAGTTAACGGGCGCTAAAATGACAAAGAAAGAGAAAAATACGCTTAAGTAATAAAAAATAAAGTTCCTTGCAAGGTCAATCTATGATGACGGGGTTTGAAAGAATTACATAAATTCGGATATAGGGTGTATCCGAATTAATTATACAAGGTCTGTGTGGCCTGCGGATTAGTACACTCTTTTTGATTAACCTTGTATAGCAAATAGTATTGGTTGTAAAGAACTGTAAACATGACATAATTTGTAGCGACATTGCTACCTCGTCGCCTAAGAGGATCCGAATATCCTGTTTCTCTCTGTTTCTTCCGCGGCGCACTCGAGATGACAAGCAACTAATGTGCTGTAAGTTTTTTGCGTCAGCCTGGAAAAAGCACTCTCATATGTCTTCCGATTAAATACCTATAACTTCTAACATACGCTGCTCTTGACAGGCGTTCGAATTGATAGTAACGCTTTTGATGCGTAATTCTATTTTCAGAACAATACACTTTTGAAAAGATAGATTATATACAGGGTGTTAACGAAATCGTGTAATTCCTTCAAACCGCGTGATCTACTGGTGACACAGATTAACCTTAAATGGGAATTTTCTAAAATAAACAAAAAAAAACTGTTTTTTTTTTTTGGTTTTCAATTTCTGCGTCTTTTTGTAGCCTTGAGTTATCTGACTGCAAAGAGCGATATCGCGTTAGTCGTTTCTGCCAGCCGTGTCGCCGTACTTTCATTAATTTATGCGTGGCATCGAAATGTTCACACAAATAAAATATTTTTTTTGCAAAAAAGAAATTCTTATTTTTTTACTGAATCCTTATAAGGTGGTTTAGATACTATCGGTAACAAATCCGCATGAAAAAAAAAGAATTTAATTTTTTAATTTACACAAGCTATATCCCGTGTGGGGCCAATCTACACCAGTAGTAGATCATGTGGTTTTAAGGAATTACACGAATTCGTTAACACCCTGTATAGCCCATCCGTGCTAACGTCCACAGCGCGAGATAATTTTGTCGACGTTTTATCTCGTAACGAGATGAGATAGTCAGGTGGGGTAAGAGGAACATAGTTTACTGGTTTTTGAACATTACGACCTCTAGCTATTAAAAATATGTACGTATTCTAATAGCAATACAAACAAAGTTTCGCTAACGAACCATGCTAACTGTTATTTTAACACAGAAATTGATTCTTCCAGTAATAACGGAACAATCTGACTACAAAGCCAGGTCTTCTAATTGTTCCTCTTTCCCGAAATTTGGGGTAAGAGAAACGCTTCGATTCGTACAAGTAAAAACACGTATTTTTACATGTATCTCTAAAAATTTGAGAACTGCCTTTCGACGTAATGGAAATGAAACTATACCATAGTTAAAATATGGTTTAATTTAGCAATACCGAACAATAAAAAAAAATGGGGTAAGAGGAACATATTAGTAAGATCAGGGGTTGTAAACTACGAATGTTAAAAACATTATGCTGTAATTTGGTTTTTAATAAAAATATTAAGGAAAATAAACGATGAATGTCACTAAGTGAGTGTGGTGTGTATTTATTATAAATGTATCTAAATCGGTTTTCCAACCGTGAGTAACTCAACTGAATAAAAACAAACACAAATAATTGTAAAAATCTTTGTTTTACTTAACAAACTTACAAAAAACTTAAAACACTTTTCTGTCATTTTTTCACTCTGATCGTTATGCATGAACGAATATACTGCACTGCGTTTATACATAATGACCAAAATAATGGTATGGTATGGTATTCCATAATGTTTTGAGGCTGCATAACCCGACAGTGCACCACTTTTAACAGCCGCCACTGCTTCTAACAATTTTTCTTTCGGGTAAGAGCTCCGTTCCGTTTTTCTTATATAATTTCGAGGCATTTTACTTTTTCTGTAACAAATAAATATATGTACCTCCAATACGGTAAAAATAAATTACAGGAACAACTAACAAGCTTGTTGTATAGAGATATCAACACATTTTGGGGCGCACACATAGTGCCTTGTATGGGTACGATGAATGACTGTCAATTGGCCCGAGTCACTACCACACAAATTAAAGCTGTATAATAATTATAAGCGCATGTACAAATAGCTCCGCGCGCCAAGATGAGTTAAACCATGTATTTCTACCTACCTAATCTAGATAGGTGATTTTCAACTTGCAAAATGTTTGTTACCCCTAAAACCGGGAAAGAGGAACATATGTTTCTCTTAACCTGGTATGGTAGTTCCTCTTTCCCGGCTTGGTATTTTGTAGCTTATGTTTTTGATGACATCGAAAAAGCACTAAAAACACATGCTACAAACAACTTATCATGCGGAAAATAAAGATTCAACATTAGAATTACACTTACCAACAAAATTGCGGCTATCACAGATGTTTTAATCCCTTAAAAAATCGCCCACAAAAAACACCGCTAGGTCACATTTTTATAGTTTGTCAACAGATTTTTTCTTTCTGTTTTACTCACGTACTTATTGTGTTGTAGTGCCATCTATCCATAAAATATTGAAACTATACCTAATACTATTTTATCGACAGAGTAACCATAGAGCTGGGCTTTATAGTTTTCTATTTATGAGTTACTGTTCCTCTTCACCTGGCGTCCCTCTTACCCCACCTGACCTTAAGTCATAAATTATCTCGTCTTGACACGAAATAATTTAACGATAAAATTATCTCGCGCTTCGCATCATTACCATCATCATCATTCAGCCGAAAGATTTCCATCCACTGCTGGACTTAGGCCTCCCCCAAGCGACGTGGGGGGGTTTGCCATAATCGCCACGCTTGGCAGGCGGTTTGGCGATCGCAGTATGGTTGTTTAAGTACTCAAAGAACGCTGCTGCCCATCCTCTAGTGAATCGCTTAGTTGCCTTTTACGACACCTATGGGAAGAGATGGAGTAGTGTTATTCTTTACGTCCGGCACGGTAAAGGCTGATTTACACGAGGAGAGTTTCACGAATCAAATCTCATGTTATCTATTTTTTCCTCGACAACAAAGTCAGAACGACACTCGCTTCGATAAAAGATCTTCGTCTAAACCAGTCTTTAGGTTAGGAGATGAGCAATAACTAAAAAGCTTGGCCAAGACATATTTGTTGAAATTCCAATGTAAATTACATTGGTTACGTATTGATTTCCGAAAATATGTAGTCCGTCAGAAAAGGTCTTCCGATCTCCATCTAAGTTATAGTCGTTTCCGCCCCATACCCTTGTTATGTCCGCTTTTATGAGAAAATTTATTCTTACCCAGTTTTTGTTCCGCGAGCGAACTTATAGGTAGCTATAGTTATGTAAAATATTCCATAACTAAAGCATATTTCATGTTAGATATTTTCGTAGATAATTATTTGATAAGAATCAGCAAATAGCCTACACATACATACTAAGCTAAGAACGGTTAAAGGAAATGGATAACTTAATAACCTAGGCGCTCGAAGCCAATGGACTGGCAACGTTCCTATTACAGAGTCATTGTATACTTCAACTCGTTTTTCTGTTAGACAAGATTAAAGTTACATAGCTACTACTATAAACAGTGAAAATGAATTCAGTTTAAAGCGTATAAGTATATCATTCAGCCCCCAATAGGGTTTGCCATAATCGCCACGCTTGGTAGGCGGGTTGGCGATCGCAGTAGGGTTGTTAAAGTACTCAGAGAACGCTGCTGCCCATCCTCTAGAGAATCCCTCAGTCGCCTTTTACGACACCCATGAGAAGAGGGTAGACCCATGAGAGGAGAATAGGGTAGTGCGTTTCTTTACGTCCGGCACCACACGGCACGTATAAGTATATAACATAACATAAGTAGCTTACTGTCCCAATGTTTGGCACGAGCCTCTCCTCAGAATCTTCTTCTTCTCTCTCGTCAGCACGAGCTATACGAAAATAGCTTATGTTGTGGTGAAAAGATTAGACAGTCAGCAAGGTTGGTAGCGGGGCTGACTGCCCAGGGTGCGCCGGACGTACTTAAGTACCGTCACTCGTGGAGGCTCTTTTCATGCACCCCAGAAATTTCCCATTTTTCTCAGAATTAAAATAGTTTTTAGCCCTTAGTCCACCACGCTAGCACAGTAGACATATAAGCTAAAGCAGTACTTCAACTACCTACAATCTTCCGATTTGACACACTCACACAGACACGCACTGCAACAGGACAAATAAGGTGTATTTTCGGGATACAGTTCCATACAAAAACAAAAAACTACTCAATATACAGAGCGTGTCTGTGTGAGTGTTTCAATTCATGAGATTATAGTAAGTTGAGGTACTGCTTTAGCTTATATGTCTATTGTGACGCTAGCCTGGTGTGGGTTGGCGGACTACACACACCATCGAGAACGTTATGGAGCCCTCTCAGGTGAGTAAGTTTTCTTACGATGTTTTCCTTCACCGTAAACGCAAATGAAAATCAGATTATGATCGGCACATGAACTCGAAAAGTCAGAGGTCATCGAATTCGGACACTCCTGCGTAGAAAGCAAGCGTTCAACCGCTAGGCTATCACTGCTTTTTATAAAATACTAGCTTTCGCCCGCAGCTTCGCTTGCGTGAAATTTTGAACCCGTTAAGTGACGATTTTCCATACAAACTTTCATCCCCTATTTAACTACCTTAGGGGTTGAATTTAGAAAAATCACTTCTTAGTGGATGCCTACGTTACGAAAGGAACCTACTGTCAAAATTTCAACTTTCTAACCCCAGCAGTTTAGGCTGTGCGTTGATAGATCAGTCAGTCAGTCAGTTAGCTTCTCCTTTTATATGTATAGATCATACTTCTGATATTATTATTAAACGGCACGTACAATAACCTGAAATAAGACAACACGTGCCGTCTTTCTTTGTTCCAAAAAAAGCAACTTATTTGTCAATAGCGTCCGGAGACTACATTCCCAGATATGACCCTATCCTAAGAGCACGTCGAGGCGAAGTAGATTTACTACATTTATTTTTATGTCTCCCAGTACAGATGGGACGCTAACAGGCTTATCTTATCGAGTCTGATCTGTCGTACCGAGGATACCTCGCTGTAAAGGATGCGACATCGAATCTAGGAAAACTGTTATTGTTTCGTTCTGTGAAAGGAAAAATTATAAGAAAATAAAGCTTATGGAGTATTGAATGTAAAACTAAAGGATATTGAAAGGCATTTTACGTGTTAAGATGATCTCTAAAGAGTTGGATTCTGGATTCTATCATAATTAATATGCAATAATGCAATCATGTACCTAATAACGTAAGTTAAAGACGATGTTCAGGATTATAGTTACGTTTCTATCATTTAAAAAACTTCCCATTTATCTCGCATCTTTATTACGTCCTGCTATACTTGGAAAACATAATATTTTTGTTGTGTATTCATATATAAAAAATAACTCTCAGAATATGGTGAGGGCGAGTTTCGAATAGTTGTTCTACTAAAGTTATTCAATTTCCGATACCGAGTAACCCCACAAAATTCTTAAGAGTTAATTTTTATTTTAACATCCCATATGTATAATAATAAAAGCATATATGTATAAATAAAATACATAAAAGCATAATTATATGTGTTTGACTTTATCGTTCACTCAATTTTGTTCAGAAACCCTTTATTATTTAAAGCTATACTATTAAGTTTATTCACAACCTTCCGTCTAACATCCTTAAGATCATAAAAAATAATACATATCGAACAGTCACATTCAGTTTGTATGTCCCGTGAGAATGAATTCGATATCGGCCCATTGTTTTCCTATAATGGATATTTTATGCAACGCTTGGAGCCTTTTCGCCTCTACTGCCAGTAAGACGACGTATCAACTGTTATGTCTTCAATAAAGATGTAATACTACGATAACGGTCTGTCATATTAGTTTAGATCGAGTATTTATAGTAATTTTTGATAATAACACGAATATTATTATACAGAGTGTTAACGAATTCGTGTAATTCCTTAAAACCACATGATCTACTGCTGGTGTAGATTGGCCCCGCACGGGAATTAGTATGATTAAAAATCTTTTTTTTTTTTTCATTCGGTAGGGTTAAATGATCGTATCTAAACCACCTAATAAGGATTCAGTAAAAAAAAAAAAAAAATTTTGCGAATAAAAATTATCATGCGCTTGAACATTTCGATGCCACGCATAAATTAATAAAAGCACGGCGACGCGGCTGGCGGGCATGACTAACGCGATATCGCTCTTTGCAGTAAGTTAACTCGGGGCTCTAAAATGACTCAGAAATAGAAAACTAAGATTTTATTTCCAATTTCTTTTTCAGTTGATTTTCAAAAATTCCCTTTTAGGGTTAATCTGTGTCACCAGTAGATCACGCCGTTTGAAGGAATTACACGAATTCGTTAACACCCTGTAGATAGTACTTATACTTGTTTCATTCTGAATACTACGTTACAATGTGTATACACCGTAGGCCCGAGATACCCGAAAGATTTTAACCTTCGATTCCGATTAGAGAAGAAAAGCTAGGATATAGTTTGTTGAATAAAGCTTAATTTTCGAAATATTCATTATTTACGGAAATTCACAAATCGAAAAATATCTATGGTACGAGTAACAAGTCCTATGAACGCGGCGTTGCGACTTTTGTCATACCATATCCCTCTTGCCGTATGTCTTATTTGTCGGGGAGGATTGTGAAGTGAGAAGTTTCTTATCCACTCACACGATAATTTATAAATGTTGCCAGTTCAACCTAAGGTATTGTTTACAAGGAAGTACTAAAGTTAATTGATTTATTAAGAACGTAGAAACAAAAAAAAACAAAAAAAATGACTGACTTGGACTTTCGTTGATATTACATTTGACTCATAATACCATCAGAAAGGCGTGGTCAAAATCTTTCGGGTACCTCGGGCCCACGGTGTATGTTTATGATTTACCTAAAAATAATATGGTATATATCAGGCTAGCATGAAGCTTTTCATGTAACAATAAATATTTACACTATTAAAAAAAAAACCTAGTATTGAATTGTAAACTATACTCTTTTCACCCAAAGATGATTCCTGACAGCTCGGTCATTCCGTAAATTGTAGCTGTAAGGAGACTGCTATCGAAAAAACGTAAACGACATCATCAAAAGCCGTAGAATAGCTATATTATACATGTTTTTTTTTTTTTTAAATATTTGATATTCTTTGTATGGTAACGATTTGTAGAGAAACGTCAGGAATCAACTTATAATGAAAAGGGTATAATTAAGGGCATCAAAATATTCCTCCGCATCGCTGTCGACTGGTATCGTGCTCAAAAGCCTGGCCGCATTGCCACGTTGTATGGAAATGCTAATCCTTTGGCCAAAGTAAAGGCCAGCCTTTGGGTCACGATAAGTTTCGAACAGCTGCCTTGTTAATTATAATATTTATTTATTAAAAATATTTGTAATTCTTAAGGAGGTGCTCGTGGCTAATTGTCATCCGCGCGGATCATGCAATTTGCGAGGTTAAGCTGCGCTTGCCGCGGTCAGTCCGTGGATGGGTAACCATTCGTAACACATCGAGGCCCCTCCGTGTCTCGGAGAGCACGTTAAACCGTCGATCCCGGGTGTCATACGAATGCCTATGACAGTCGTTACGGGTAGTCAGAAGCCCGAAAGTCTGACAACCGGTCTGAACTTAGGATATCGATATTGCCATAACTGGGTTATGGAGGAGTGATGGCAGTCACTTCGTGTAAAATACTGGTATTCAGCTGAATAGCCGCATCTGGTAAGACTGGGAAAAGTCTAGGCAGGCAGAACAGGTGTTTGTAATCTTGAAACTATTATAAATGTACATCTACTTCATCGTTCCAACAGAGACATTATAAACTAGAAATTTAATAAAAGAGTCAACGTGGTTACAAAGGGGAATATAACATCGAAAAGATTGTCTATAGAAGGGTGATTATTCGAAAAATGTTAACAAAAAATAAAAACGTCATTATCATCATCCCGAAGTTCTTAAATGCAGATGCTTCAAACTTCAATTACAATAATGAAAAATCAAACTATACCACTGCCGTCAAGCAATAAGACAGGGATAAAAACAATCTGAAACTATTATTAATGTTAACAATGATGGAGTACAATGATTCGTTATTTTTTTTTTAAGGAAATTCGAATATTCACCCAGAAACTGATTATATCAGCAACGATGCGACAAAATGACTGCTAAAGGTCCAACAACAATAAAATTTAATCAAAATGTAATTTATGAAGATTAGTGTAACACGCATACAAAAGGATCGTATATTGGAAAGAGAACAATGCTTCTGATGTCGACGTTTTATCCCGGGAAATAGTTGATGGCTAGAAACGCTTGATTATATTATCTAAGTTAGTGTATTTTAAAAACTGGTTAGAACGTAATGTAATTCATTCTTTTGGTAACATAAAGTGTGTAAATATAGACAGCTAAAAGAAATTAAAAATATTTAACTTTTATAGTGTAATTTGAAATGGCACCCACAATTATGCCTCGTAATCAGAAATGATTTTTAAATGGTCGAGTAATGTGTAAATCTTATATATAAAGAGACTGGTACTGACTGACATTTGATTCATCAACGCAGAGCCTAAACCACTAAAGCTGGAAATATGAAATATGGACAGTAGGTTCCTTACGTGACGAAAACATCCACTAAGAAGGGATTTCTCGAAATTCAACCCCTAAGGGGGTGAAAAGGGTGATTAACGTTTGTATGCAAGTCTGTCATTTTTGAAGTAAGAAGCATGATATTAAGTATTAAGGTTTCTGGTTAGGAGTAAGTGTACACGTGTTTAAGCGTTTTTGGAAATTCAACCCCTAAGGGGGTGAAATAAGTGTTGTAAGTTTGTATGATAAATCTGGTACTTTTGAAGAAAGAAGCATGAAATTTCACGCAAGCGAAGCTGCGGGCAACAGCTAGTACTTATATAAAGAGACTGGTACTGACTGACATTTGATTCATCAACGCAGAGCGTAAACCACTAAAGCTGGAAATATGAAATTTGGACAGTAGGTTCCTTACGTGACGAAAACATCCACTAAGAAGGGATTTCCCGAAATTCAACCCCTAAGGGGCTGAAAAGGGTGATTAACGTTTGTATGCAAGTCCGTCATTTTTGAAGTAAGAAGCATGAAATTAAGTATTAAGGTTTCTGGTTAGGAGTAAATGTACACGTGCTTGAGCGTTTTTGGAAATTCAACCCCTAAGGGGGTGAAATAAGTGTTGTAAATTTGTATGAGAAATCTGGTAATTTTGAAGTAAGAAGCATGGAATTCAATATTTAGGTTACTTGTCAGAAATAAACGTACATGTGTTTCAGGGTTTTTGGAAATTCAACCCCTAAGTGGGTGAAATAAGTGTTGTAAGTTTGTATGAGGAATCTGGTACTTTTGAAGTAAGAAACATGGAATTCAATATTTGGGTTAGGTACTGGTCAGAAATTTTATAATGTATGTATTCTATAACGTAAAATTTCACGCAAGCGAAGCTGCGGGCAACAGCTAGTGTGTAAATATAATAGAGTAAAAAGGAATATTTTCTCAACCTCAAGTAATTTATCCGAGTAAGAACCATCTCTACTCGTAATAGATCATCGCAAAAACCTAAAAACGTTACACATATTTCACAGTAATAACCCACACTCATGCAGTGACGTAGCAGTAAATAGCACACTACACTACAGCTCTTTCATACCAATTTGTATAGAAGTACTTATCTAGATTCTTTACTTCATTGTATCCAGCGGTGAATAGGCAAAGTGCGGCCACAGGGCGAATAATAAGAGGTAAATGGTACCAACGTACTGGAGGCACCGATTTTCAAAAATCAATCACTTATGTAGCTGGCACTGATTGAACGAAACTACAAAGCGCCCCGATGTACATAAATAAAATTAGTAGATGATACATTCTTTGGCGTCAAAATAATGATTCTATATTTATGTGTCACAAAACGATAGCCTATCTATATCTTAATTAATAGAGTCAATTGACCCCCGAATTTCCGCAGTACAATCATGCCGGAGAAAATATTTGGGACTTACATCCCGAGCTGTTTTACTGCAGTTCGGGACTCAATATTCGGGTTGGCACGGTCTGTCATTGAATGTAGTCAACTTAGACATTCAAAATAGTTCTAATATATTACTTTTATCGTTAAGCAGTGACAGCCTAGCGTTTGAACGGTTGCCTTCCATACAACTTCTAGAATTCATGTGTGGATCAAAATTTGATTATCACTTGCGTTAATGGTGAAGGAAAACATCGTGAGGAAACGGAATATTCCGATTTGTCCCCCTGAACTGTCCCCTTCGGGGGGCCAATCAGGAATAAAAAAATCGATCTGTTCCCCTGTCACCAAGACGAACGGACAGATCGAACGAATTATTTCTGGTCTGTCCCCTGCTGTTTTTTAGGGGGACAAATAGAAATAAAAGTTTCGATCTGTTCCCCTGTTACCGACGAGGGGACAGATCAGGGGGACAGATCGGAATATTCCGAGGAAACCTGCACACCCGAGAGGGCTTCATAAAGTTCTCGATGGTGTGTGCAGTCTGCCAATCCACACCAGCCCAGGTGGAATGAGGCCTAAAACCCTCTTCTCAGAAGAGGGCCGTTCCCAGCAGTAATTCAGTAATGGGCTAATTATGTTATTAATGTATTTGTATCATGCGACAACTGTAAAATATCAAAGGACTCTCTATTAAACAGTCCTTTGATACAAACAGCGTTTATACCCAAGGCGATGGACTACTGTATAGAGAAGGTAGTTACACTGTAGTAACAGTACATTTTATTTTTCTTTGATTACTCCAATGTTTGCGCAACCTACTTTTCCGTACCTATTGAATTGATTGTTTAAGATATTGGGACCGTGGAGTCTTGTAGGGTTTGTGTAATATGAGGAATTCAATATAATAAGACTGTTATTTAGAGGTACTTTATGAAAACACGTGACATTCAATAATTATTTCGGATAGAGTTTGTTTGTCAAAAATAAAAAAAGCCTTCTCTCATCTTTATCTTTTGTGACTACAGTAGTTACACATATAGCCGATTCCTCTGATTTACCGAGGGTTATTGGTTAAAATTAAGTCTCTTGTATCTATATGTACAATAATGAAGCAAAGTCCTTATTTAGGCTTTACATAGTAGACGCTCCTATAGGTTAGTAGCTATGTACAGATAAAATTAGCTAAATAATCTGTTTATATTCCCAGTTAGACGATAAAAATACTACCAGTGGTAAGCAAAATAATTCGTTTTTATTCACAGAAAACGGGCATTACAGTAATACAATTTACCTGTGTAAGTGTTGATAGTTTGGTTCGTACAATAATCTCTTCAGTATTCAGTAGAACAATCACTGGATTGTATTTAGCTTATCAACAAGTCCACTGGGACTTGCTGATAAGTTAAATACCAATTTCTAAGCAATGCTCAACTTAGTCATAGGAAGAAACACTCCGTCTTAGAACGACAGAGCTGGGTAGGATTATACTCGTAAATGTGATACCATTGTATAGTCGCCATATACCAGATGACTTTTTTACCTTCTGTGAATAAATAGGGTATAGGTACAGGGTGTAAACGAATTCGTGTAATTCCTTCAAACCGCGTGATCTACTGGTGACACTGATTGACCCTGCATAGGTTTTTTTCAGAATCAACAAAAAAAACTTTTCATAAAACTAAATATGGTATTCTGTATCTGAGTAATTTCGTCCCGAGTTAACTGGAGCGATGACGCGCTAGTCGTGCACGTCAACTGTGTCGCCGTGCTTTCATTAATTTATGCACGGCATCGAAATTTTCTAACACAAAAAAAAAATGGGAAAAAAAACAGTCTAAATCCCGTGCGTGGTTAATCTATACCATTAATAGATCATGTGGTTTGAAGGAATTACACGAATTCGTTTACAACCTTTATAGTAATAGGGGAACGGAGTAGAAGCATTACGCATAAAGCATTTTTCCTTGCTTTTTATGAAATTGATCTATCGATAGGTAATATTATAGTAATTTGAAGTAAACTTTTTACACTAAAACAGACATAAGCGGGTGCGTATGATTTGTATTTCGATATTTTAGTATTTATTGATAGATAAATTTCATTATATTTCAATGAAAAATAAAAAGTAAAAATATATCACTACATAGTAGGTATAAAACAAAGTCGCTTCCCGCTGTCTGTCACTATGTATGCTAAGATCTTTAAAACTACGCAACGGATTTTGATGCAGTTTTTTTTTTATTAGATAGAGTGATTTAAGAGGAAGGTTTATATGTGTAATACATTGCACCCGTGCGAAGCCGGGGTGAGTCGCTAGTCTATAATAAATACCCAGTTCTTTTCCAGACGGTTAAAGTCATCCGATATATTTTATGAGTATGGTTGCTCAACATAATAAGCAGACGACTACAAGTTCCAATAACAGCCGTTAGTGACTTATTGATGGATTATTGGCTTTCAGGCTGCCTGAACTCAGTGGAGTACCAATGTGTCCACGATATTAGCGCTACATTTTGAAGTCACCGATCGATCTTTCTAGATTTATATCATATTTTTAGTCCATGTTAGCTTTATTCGCTTCCAAATTAAAATGTCTAGTATACAAGGTTAGTCAGAAAGGGGGAACTAATCCGCAGGCCACTTAAAGTATCACTGATAACTGTTTTGAAGCAAGTTTTAAAATTTCAAAATTCGATCATTTTTATTTCCATGTAAAATAATTTTAAACTAGTCGGGCGATCCCGAAAAATGCACGTGAGTAAACCGTAATTAATCATAAATATGAATGTGTCTCACGAAAGTTATAATACAAAAAATCATTTTTATTTTTATTTTTTCAAAAATTCTTCGTCCCTACTTTAGTTACGAATTCAGAAAATGGAGCTTCTATTTCGTAACACCAATTTTTTTTTTTTTTTTTTTTAAATAAATTAATATGACCTATAATGTAAACACAGCTGATCATAGCTGAGAATAGATAGATTTTAGCATATTTTTTATGTAATTTTTGAACAGCTATTTCTCTTAAACTATTGACTTTCGGGGAAAGTTGTAGAATAAAAGTTATTTATTATTATGGATACTCTAACACCCTTTCAGATTAGTACACCCTTTCCGACTAACTTTCTATTATCATAAAGCAAAGATGCTACGTCCTCCTACACCACAATATAAAGATAAACAATCTCATCAAAACTACAATGTATGCAAGTTTGTATTCGAATTTTAAGCAACCTTCTGACGCAGTTTTACTATAAGAAACAAAAATGCAATTACAATATACATACATAATTGGACCATTACCACAGTAGACATATAAGCTAAAGCAGTACTTCAACTACCTACAATCGTCCGATTTGACACACTCACACAGACACGCACTGCAACAAGACAAATAAAAGGTATTTTCGGGATGCAGTTCTACACAAAAACAAAAAACTACTCAGTATACAGTGCGTGTCTGTGTGAGTGTTTCAATTCATGAGATTATAGTAAGTTGAGGTACTGCTTTAGCTTATATGTCTACTGTGCCATTACTGTCCCATTTCTGGGCGTGGGCCTCTTCTCAGAATGAGAAGCGTTCAGGACTTAGTCCATCACGCTGGCCGGTTGAAGGTTGATGGACTACACACACCATTGTAAAAGACACAACAACATAATCGTTCAGGGGTGATTCTATCATTACAGTTATATTTAATATCGGTATGTCAGGATTGCGAGCAAGGTAGTAAATAAAACCAACATAGATTCTCTACCACTGAGAGTACTTGTATTTGGGTTAGTGTTAGTTACATGAACTAGATCACAATAAGTAAGTATAACACTTTATACAATAGTGTATTTGACTGAAAAAATCTAATTAGTCCGTCAGTTAGATCATCAAAAAATATTTGACCCGTATTTTTTCTTTTGTTACGTAAACCAAAATTGACGAAGATACGACACTTTTAAAATTGGCAAAACGTCACAAGAAAGTACAATTTTTACTTGCTTCTGACGTCACCATCCCCCACTCTCGAGTTTTGATTCGTTTTATCTTTCCAAATATACATAGATTTAACAAAAGAAAAAATACGTGTCCATTATTTTTCAAAACTCTAACTGGCGGACTAATTAGATTTGCAATTTATTGATACTGTCAACATGCCTATTATTATTACAAGATCATAAAATGAGAACAAGCTAATCAGATATAAAAGGTCAGATTTCTTCAGCTGATGAACACAGAATGCCCCGCTTCGTCGAATGACCACTGCCTTTATAACATCGGGTAGGTTGATCCATATCGACGAATACATTCCTTTGTCAACGTTGCCCAGTGCTATCAGCTACCGATAACACCATAGAGAACTTTATGGAGCCTTCTTTGGTGTGCAGATTTCCTCACGATGTTTTTTATCGTTAACGCAAGTGCTATTCAAATTCTGATCTGCACATGAATTCGAAAGGTCAGAGGTGCAGGCCAGGTTCGAACTTAGATTCTTCTTCTTAGGTTTCTGCATGGAAGGCAACCATTCTACCGTTAGACTGTCACTGCAATTCCAATATTTAGTGTCAATTTCGTCAAACTTTTTATCTATATCTGCTGCATGTGCATAAAATATCTTTGCGAGTGGCAGGGCAGTTATGCATTAAGGTAGGTACAAGTCCGAGACGGGCTGCAAACTGCAGACTGCAACCGCTGACCGCAAGTCATATTGGTTTGTATGAACCAGTAGTGTCGCTTATCTGCTGCTGTTATCTGCGGTTGCAGTTTGCGGTCGCCGTTGGAATACTACCTTTAATGTGTGTACCTTAAAGGTGTTATTCGGACGGCGAGTCGCGGTCTGCGGATGCAGTCTGCAGTTTGCAGCCCGTCTCGGACTTTTACCTTTATACTGCATTCAAGCTTGATAAACTAGATGGCGGAATGAACACTTTATTACATATTTGTATGAATTTCCATAACGCCTGATTGCATTATTTGCTATAAGAATCCATAGTATGAAAGACCGTGCTTGCGTCATTAGGATAAGAAGATGACTTTACTTTTATCTTAACTCTTGAAACCTCTCCGCTTGCATTACAAAATTGAATGAAGATACAAGACAGTAAGGCATTTAAATAGTTCAGCCATTAAGGCTCCAGCAAACCGTCTAGACGTGCACACGCTCGCTCAGTTCTCATGCAAATGGGCATAAAATTTACTGGCATAATTTGTGCACATCCACTGCCTTATCGTACCCCGACTCACAATTAAAACTTATTATGACAGAGGTAACGGACCCATATACCATTTTTACTGTTTCTAGTTTAAAAAGTCTTTATTAAGGATCGTAAATTGCCTTCGCGACGTTTATTTAGCGGTTATTTCGCGAAATTATTTTAAAATTCTAGCGGTAATTTTAGCGGGAAATCTAATCTATTCTGTGATAAATTTTAATAATCGACCTGTTATGAGCATTTAGCTTTTATATTATGGCAGTTACAGATCAAATTATAGCTTTACATAAACACTTAAATATCACAAGAAAAACGGGGAAATGGATGGAAATCTTGTTTTCGCAGGAAATATATTTTATCGACTGCCTTGTTGGTCTAGCGGTCGCAATCGCGACTGTTGAGCGTGAGGTCCGGGGTTCGATCCCGAGGTCGGACAAAGTGTTATTGGGTTTTTCCGTGTGGAATTTCTCAGTAGCAGCCCGGAGTCTGGATTTGTGCCCGGCTCATGGCAATAGGCTCGCCCCCTATTACATGGGACTTAAACATAACGGCGAAATGAGGGTGGTACTATACACCTCTGCCAACCCTTCGGGGAATAAGGCGTGATGATGTTATGATATATTTTATGTAATTTTCCGTACATACCTACTTACCCATTCTGATTCATTTTGTAATCACACAATTACACATTAACTTACTTAAAGTTGTACTTTATACATTAACTTATTTAAAGTAGCAAAGCTCCTTGTGACAGGGTTCGACCAGAGAACTACTAACTCCATTCCTATTTCTACCGTTAAACTGCATTGCTGTGTTCTGGTTCGAACAGTATGTGAGCCTTTCCAACTTTGTCTCCAAGATTGGCAACGCATCAGCAATCTTTTTGGTGTTGTAGGTGTATACAGGGTGTAAACGAATTCGTGTAATTCCTTCAAATCGCATGATTTACTGGTGACACAGATTAACCCTAAATGGGTACCTATTTAAAAAATATGTCGCAGAATCAACACAGAAGCACAACTATTAGAATGACTATTGATTATTGTTAATGTAGTAGGACGCCATCGATTGTCGGAAACGTCAAGCAGTGTGCTTGGGTGAGGTCGGTGCGGGGCATGGCATGTCTTGTTTGACGGCTGTCAGCTGTCATTCTTTTTGACATTGGATGCATTTGATTTGAGTGAAGGCACTTTGGAGTGAGACACGAGGGCGAGAGGTCGTTTTGCCAGCCTGCACCGAACTTACCACGTTTCCGTACTTTAATCTATTTCCATCGGTTTGATCATTAGAGATTTTATTATTTTGTTATCGAGAGTGAATAAATAGAGGACTATAATCAGTGTTGTGACTATTATTTCCTGCCTACTCCAAGTCGAACTTGGACTCTGATGACGAGGTACTCCCAATGAGTGAACTACCCTCGTTAAATATATTAAAAAAAAACTTGGTTTTCTATTTCCGATTAATTTTAGAGCCCCGGGTTAACCCCGCCCGCCAGCTGTGTCACCGTACTTTTATTAATTTATGCGTAGCATCGAAATGTCCACACACCTTATTAGGTGGTTTAGATACGACCAAGTACGTACCGATACCGCATGAAAAAAAATTCCCGTTCGGGGCCAATCTACACCAGTAGCAGATCATCAGGTAACCGCCTAGGTGGGCCGTCGGTTTGTATGCCAATCTATTACATTAAAAAACTTATAATTTGTTTTTATCACTAACTTCATGGAGCTGACGTTAGGTACACATCATTCGATCATAAATAAAAAATATTACCTACACGAATGTGACAGATATAATGCATGATGCTCAATTTATTAAACACCTCACATTATTATAAAGCGCATTCGCATTTAACTACTTTTATTATTAAAACATTTAAAATTAAAATGAGCTATTCTATAATCTCTTTACATTGGAACATTATCCGTCTGAATTTGGTAATAATTTATGTGGAACCCCATAACACAAAGCACTTTATATTTTTCAAGTTTTTGTTTAACGTACAGTAAATTACCTTATGTGACTTCGAAGCTGAAGTATTAATAGTGTTTTATAAGAATTATAAAGGCAGTATAATAACGGTGCCGGGGCCAACGTCATATTGCTTCAACAGCAATTCATCAAACGTGCAGGGTACTATCGATCACGCCAACGCTGTTAATGCACCGACAAATTAATGATTCCTTCAAAACACTGCCATCGTATTATTACCCTAATGAAATTCCACTATCGAAGTAAATTATCAAGTAGGTAATGTACCAGCCACGCAATTGTGCTGCAAATTACTTTTCAAGACGTAAACTTTATTGTAACCCAAAAATTACTCATTAAAGTTGCAATTAACCGATTTTCTGAACAATAAAAGTTCGGTTTTGTAATTATGCCTGTCTGAGGTCTTGTTTTAATTAGTTCAATGCTGTCTTTGAAACCAATTTTCAAGAACATTTCAGAGTACTAAGAATACATAATTTGGATTCAGTGTCAGTTTACTCCTAACAAAATTTAATTATTGTAATTAGGCAGCAGCCTTACACTTGATCATATTTTCGTTTTATCAATTAAAAAGATACCTTATCTCTTTTGCATTTATTAACTTGAAAATATTTATGTTTTAATTAAAAACTTTTGACACGTAGAAAACTAAGATTATTTTAAAATGATTTATTTATTGTCTTTAATATTTTAATTAAAAAACATTTCTAGTCAACTTTGTATCAAAATACATCAACGTATTTTTACCTTTATTAATATTTACTCTGGCATGCGATAAGGCAAGTAATAAAATATGAAATATTCACATCTAAATAGTCTCACTAACGATTTCTTTGTCCAACACTCGAAACATAATTTGATTTATTTTTTCATTTCCGACAGTTCATTTATTTGATGGAAACAAAATTATGTTGTAGAGCAATTGTAGCAAGTTAATGGAAAGCAGCATATGCCTACGGTGGTACGCCCCCTCGATTCATTCCCTCGTATCTGATTCAAGCACGCGCTTTTTGAATCAACCGCTGCCTCGCTGCACTCGTCTAATATAAAATCACGAAAACTTTTTACACGTAACGTGTTTTTATAGCAAGGGAATAATTTAACGTTTAAAATAATGCGGAGTGACACGATTATGAGGTTTTAAATTACTTGCATTCTTGGAAATGCCTTGTTTTTCAATAGAATATGAAATTAATGGAACCAGAGTATACAAAACTTAATTAATGTTACTAAGAAATAACAATAAACAATGTAATCTTTGATAAAAATATCGTGACCTTGCTCACGAGGTTGTCGACATGTGGGATGTTGATTCAGCAGTTATTGTGCCAATAGTCGCTACGACCAATGGTTTAATAGCTAAGCTTCGATAAACATCTGAAGAGGATCCCGTCAGACTCCTGGATCTGTTGTTACTAAAAACGTATTTCTGGACACGGCGCGTATTTCTAGAAGGTTCCTCTCTCTGGGGCCCCACCACCTTGCACCCTGTTCCCGATGGCGGTGGTCTACAATTTATTTTAATGTGTTTAAAGATCACTTCTATTTCTTATAAATATTAGTTTGTATATAAAAATATAAATTAAACGTAGTTTAAATATGTAAATATACTGAATTTAATCTTTTTCTTAGTTATACTTTAGAAATACTATAATGATTACTATGAACGAATTCTCCACATGGCAGGATTTCAGATAAGTTTGCAGATTGAAAACTGGGCTAGGCCAGTAGGCTGTTGCCATCAATTTATCGGCTCCCCTCGTTTATGGTTTAGCTAGGTATGCACTATTTCCATTAGCTGCGTTCAAGTTGAAGCGATTCTGATTGCCGAAATGATTAGTGAGTTACGGCTGCACCTACGTAGATTGTTTTCTAATGAGCGAGAAAATGTAAATATTCAAACATTAACATGTATTTTTAAATGTGAATTAAAACATTTCTAAAATAGCTATATTCAGACAAACCGATTTTACTGAAAAAAACTGTCTAATTAGCATAACTTTACTCACAAAACACGTACACAACTTTTTAAAAATATTTTTACATTCTAGACGTCTGGAACAGTAATAAAATTATATTATATGGCGCATAATAGAAGAAAATAAAACTTAGCAATCACAGAATGGTACCTATGATTACTTAAGAATATTTACAACGACATAGAAAAAAAATATTTGTAAATGTACCTTTAAGGGGACTATTACACTATCACATATCTAGGATCTTTGAGTCATAGATATATGAATCATTTCTCCATACAAAGATATGACTTTAGAGGTCAAATAATACATAATTATGATCCTATATATTATATGATAGTGTGATAGCCCCCTAAAGGGCAAAGGCTAAAAACATTGTTAATCATCTTTTTATTTACACGTATCCAAAGAAACTCTACTTGGGAGAATCTTATATCAACCTACGCACTCCAATCGACCGTGCTTTGATCAAAAAAGGTTAAAACATAATTAAAATGTTGCTTTTAAAATTCAATCCAAGCTTTCATGGTTGCTAAAACATCAATCAAAAAGCTACCAACCCTTGCAATAACTAGATAGACATTGCACTTCACACAGAAAACACTAACAAGTCGGCACGAACCTTACCTTCACGTCAAAGTGAAGAGACGAGTCGAGGAGTCACGTACTTTGCTTACTACCCTTTACCAGGAGTGAACCAACGGTAAATGATTACGTTTCATGGGAAGCATTCCGGACAACAAAGCGGCGAAGTTTTGGCTGGGCCATTTAGCTACAGTCCATTATTAGAAAACTTTAAAGATAAACGCCTGTACACAACCATAAATATGAATTCCTTTGTAAATATGTTTTGTCTGTATGTATTTTGTTTTTTTGCTGTACCGAAAGGTGTGGTCAGGCGGAAAATGTATCCATGTCCAAATTATTTGTTTTATGATACCCTATGAATACAGGATCTGTGATCTTGTATACTTATTTTATTTAAAGATTGTACAGTTCTTATAAAGCCACGTGAATGCAAACGTAAAGAAAAATAATATTGAAAGCAAACTAATATTAAAAAGAATAATATTATTCTTTTTTATATTAGTTTTCTTTCAATATATTGAAATCAATATAAATGAAAGAAGACAAATATTTTTTCAGAAAACTTGCTTTTCGATTTTTCTAAATCAGCGGTGAATTTTAAATAAATGATTAGGTACACGACATAATTAGCATTACATACGAAAAATAAATAAAAAGAAACTCAGAACTCAGAAATAAGATAAAGAATTTCGTTTTTCCAATTTTGGTGAAGCTTGACTGTAGAAAACCTAGCGAAGGACTTACAACTTAATAAGAGTAAGAAGAAAAACCGTCCAAGTGCGTATCGTACACGCAATAACTTAGTGTTTCGTAGCATATATGTACTAATTATAAAACTCAAATAACAACTCATAAGCTTTGATTCTAAGCCAGGATTTTAGCAGCACCTGCAAAGACTGAATTTTAATAATTACCATTATTTGATGCTTTTCAGTTTTTCGTCGGTACCTAGTTTTAGATTATATCTCTAAAATAAAAATTGATCGCTCTGGTCACTAAAATTTCAAACCTAAATATTTTCAAAACTACTTAGTTAAAATCGGGGCCAAAATAAAAATAGGCTTATTTAGACACCTTTAATATTATCATATAAAATGCACTAGAGAGGTCAAGCAAATGCACTGATTTTGGAGATCATCCCTTTCACAGATTATGATGGTCAAAAGTTTAGAAAAAAAAGTATTTTGCCCGAATTTTACAAATAAGCAAGACATGAACTGTCACTTTTAATTTTATGAACAATAAACTATTAATCAATATTAACTGGATCTTTACTGTCTGACATCCGCAATTTAAAACTAGTATAAAATCGTAAACGGTACCTATAAAAGAGGGGAATGTGTCTGATAAAACATTAAACCTCGTGTGGTGACAATGT
This sequence comes from Amphipyra tragopoginis, assembly GCA_905220435.1. NCBI lineage: Eukaryota > Metazoa > Arthropoda > Insecta > Lepidoptera > Noctuidae > Amphipyra > Amphipyra tragopoginis. The sequence continues at coordinate 18,424,606 of HG991997.1, forward strand.
GGACGTCACTACCATTAATAGCCATTTTGGCTAATTTACCTGCAATTGTGTATTCGGGTACGGATTGGATTGTATTTTTTCTTTTCTTTTGTGACTAAGTATGGATTGCAAGAAAGATGGAGATTGAAAATCGCGTGTCATGTGTTGTGTTTATTCTTTTAATCGGTTTTGCATGTTTAGAATCTATGAAGTTTAAATTTAGGGGTGGACCGGTTGCGTACCGCCCGTCGTCCCAGGACGACACTTAATTGTCTTATCTATTGTGTCTATAATTACCATGCTTGAGGTTTTAAAACCTCGAAGCTTTTATAATATTATGTGTAACAACATTTACCTACTAACTTTTATTGAACATCTTGATTACACCAAAACGTACTTAAATAATGATTTATAGAAGTCCAAATTTTCTGTCAGGGTTTTAATTGAACAGGTTTATAACGACCATGTGATTTTTAAATGAAGATTGAAACTTGTATCAGAATTATTTGTTCATCAGCTTCAAATTTTACTTTAGTGCTAGAACATAATGTACTTGAATCATTATATTGTGAAAAAAAGCTTTGAAGTCAAAATTTTAAAAAGACAACACAAAATATTTTGGTAACATCTAAATTTGTAATTTGAAAAACAAACTTTACCAAAGAGTAAAATCTAAATAATTAATAGATATACTTAGGTGCTTTTACTAATACTAACAATTTACATTCGTAGGCAAAATCAAAGATCACACTACTATCATCACGACTAATACAGCAGCGGCTAGTAGCGCTGCTGCGAGTGATGGAGGTAAGTAACAGTTTACTATTAATATTATACTTAAGCCGTTTCTTGAAAATTAATTGAGCAGACTAAATAGCCCAGCTTATTAAGGCTTCTGCTGAGCATGATAGTGGTTAAATACTAGTTGTACAATGGGCAGACGAAATTGCACTTGATACTTGCCTCGTAAAGTTGATGTGCAAGCTTCTTCACGTAGCTCGTAAGAAAACTTGTGCAAAATATATAAAAAAACCGAAAAGAAGATGATTACTATAACTATCATGCTGGTGCGTATAAATAGTGGCCACAGATTATCCCGCCTTTGTCCGTTGTTAGAGCCTCAGATAAATTGCTAGCCAGAGCCTAATTGGTCAACGTAAGGGGGACACCACGTGCTGATTAACTTGGCTACATAGAAAAAAAAATAGAAAATAAAACCCTAGCAAAGTGATCTCCATATTACACTACTATTTCTGAAATTGTCCATGAACGCCCTCTTCTTAGTAGCTGTATATGTGTATTACATACATTGCCTAATAAATAGATAACAAGAACCTTCAACTTATTGATGACATTTATACAGCTACAATATCTTGTGAGTAAAGGAAACAGAAATACGTTGACTTAGTATAGTAGTCGTAATAACTTAATGTCGTGGTGGCCTGGAGGTTACAGACCAACTTGTTAAGCATTGAGTTGAGGATTAAAACCCAGGCATGTTACCACTGTGACTTTTTCAATGTCATACCTATGTACTTTCTTAGTTAATGTAAGGCAGTTGTCCCACCGCCGACGAAGAAGCGACTAACTATCGGCTATTTTCTTGCTCAAGAAACGTACAATAGATATACATTCCGTGTAAACAAAAGAGAGGCATATATTAATAGTTGATCGCTGACTGTTTACACTGCCGGCGAGAACTCGCTCCACTAGTTTGTTGCTGAGCGACAAGAGCTATCACAGATAATACTCGCTCAGCGATACTTGCTCAGCGATGCTCGCTTGGCTCTCAGAACTCACGCCGAGAGGCCAACCAGCGAAAATAATATTATCATTTATACGAGTATAGTATTCATTTATCGTTCATCGCCCCGAGCAAGTGGTGCGGGTAATCGCCTGTCGCACGCGCACACTCGCTTATAGCCCAGTGAAAAAAACAACTACACGGAACTACACACTCGCTTCTCACTGCTCGCCAACTCGTTTCTAGTTTCTAGCTTTACTCGCTTCTCGCTCATCGTTAGCGGTGGGACAAGTGCCTAAGACGCCATTGACGTACGGTGAAGGAAAACATCATGAGGAAACCTGGACTTAATGGTCTTAAACCGCCAAATCGCAGTGAGCAAGCGTGGTGATCAATGCTCGTTCCTTCTCTGTCCTGAGAAAAGGCTTTTGCTCTGCAGTGGGACAGTTACAGGCTAATATTTATTTATTTATTGGTAATTTGATACTTTTCACGATACTCAATTCTCACGGTGAGCACGTCACACATCTACGAATGCACACATATTTTAATGAAGACCGATAAGCGTATGAAAGTCGTAGTGAATAATTATTAGTAGTAGCCACAGGGTCCATGGCAAAAAATTATCGTTAACTCATTAATGACCTCGCTTAGCAAACGGATTGGTGATCGCATTGTCACTGATGGCGAACTGGGGGATCCTGCTGGCCATCCGCTGGACAAAATCCTCAAGTTGCCTATATCATCCCACAGCTTTGTCATGGTTAAGATATTGTTGATCGATAATTTTGCTTGTCATATTTTATAGATAGAATAAATCATCGATCAATGATGTTCACCATGAGTTCATTATTTTGTTACAAATCATTCTTTTTTTCTAGGAAATGGTACCGCAGCAGCAGGAGCAGCAGCAGCGGCCAGCAGTACGACTATAATAAAATCTCACAGTCATCATCGTAATCGTAGTACGTATTTAATTGAAATGTTTTCACCAAACATTTTATTATTCGTTTACAAGGAAAAACTGACAGAAAATTAAAAAAAAATGTATTTGTAGAAACGGGTATGGGAAGTCACAGCCACCGTGACCTGCCAAGATCTATAATGGAATAAAAACAGTATAATTAACGTTTTATTAAATTAAGAGAAGGCATTACTAAATAACATATGCGCCCTTGCATTTAGAGTAATCGGGTATCTACCAAACAGGCAATGGGACAAAATATTTGACTGACCTCAAATATTTGGAAATTAGTAAGTAAGTTAATTTGTTAATATGTGTTTTTATCTTTGTATAGAAAAATGCGCTGTAAATGAAAAATACGTGAAATGCCCCGAGAAACTGTGTCAACCACAAGTATGTGAGCAAGTAGGGTTCCCTCAGTGTTCTTCACATGACGAGAACTTTTTCCATGCAAAGGACAATGCAACCACAGACGAACCTTGCACAGGACCTCCGGCCTGTGTTTGTATTGACAATTATGTAAGAAATGATGAAGGAGTCTGCATGTCAGTTAAAAACTGCCGTAAGTGAAAATCTTTACTTGCTGTATTACCCATAAAAGCCAGTTGACGTAATCTATGGAAGATAGGCATCACCTATCGCTGCTTATAGGCGATTTACACGGGTCGATTTTCCGCACGGCTAGGCCGCACGGCAAAAATCGATCGTCTAAATGACAATTCGACTAGGCTGCAAGTGACTAAAATCACAAGCCGCAAAGTTGGGTGCCATGCGACTTTTGCCGTGCGGCGACAAGCCGCATGGGGCGGGTGACTAAAATCGACCGTGTAAAAGGTCAGTTGCAGGCAATCGCCCGCCTTGGTACTATATCTTGAATCATTGAACTACGAACCATTACGATGCCGGCACCCCGCTCTGCTCAACCCGATTTTTGTCAACCGGTGTAGGTAAATGGGGTGGCGATTCGATTTTTACAAGCGATGCGATTAGTGACTTGCCGCACGGCTAAAATCGACCCGTATAAATCCCCCATAAGAATGATCTTGTGACAGTAAATTTTGTTATCCTTTCATGGTTGGTTACAATATTTCTGGTAACTGATATTATCAGTGTACAGATAGATTTTCATTCCCCCATACCTTAAATAGCTTGTCTGTCGCATCTTGAGAATTTCAAGCCTATAATTTGGTCGAATATTACCACCACCATGGTATAATAATATGCTACACCAGCTAGGTCACGTGATTGGCCCAAGACTACGTCATCTGAGGGTGCTGCTGCCGTTATGAGTTAATATTAATTAACCGAGCAAGATGCATTTTTTCACTTACTTGCTTCTATAAATAAGCAAATTTGAACAACTCATTTTATACAGTTTACTTTTTTAACTAAATAGATGAAATAACACGAAATAGCAAATAGGCTAGTTAGCATTCATATTCATTACGTATTCGTACGTAATTCGTGACGTAGTATTGGGCCATCGCGAAAAGAATATCTGGTATGTACCATGATTCCCACATACTTACAGCATCTTGCGGCGACGACAAGAATGCGACATACGGCTGTGGAGTGAACTGTGGCCGGCGCTGCTCCAACTACAACAAACAGCCAGTGGAATGCGCTGATGTATGCTACCTGAACAGCTGTGATTGTAAAGACGATTATGTGTTGGACGACTACACTGGCAAGTGCGTCAAACCAGAAGACTGCAGTAAGTACATTTTGATATTGGTATTTCATTAATCTATACATATAAAAGGAGAAGCTGACTGACTGATCTATCAACGCACAGCCCCTAAACCGCTGGGGTTAGAAAGTTAAAATTTTGACAGTAGGTTCCTTTTGTAACGTAGGGATCCACTAAGAAGGGATTTTTCGAAATTCAACCCCTAAGGGAGTTAAATAGGGGATGAAAGTTTGTATGGAAAATCGTCACTTAATGGCTTCAAAATTTCACGCAAGCGAAGCTGCGGGCAAAAGCTAGTCACTAGATATATACGAAAAATCTATATAAATAAAAAGAAAATTCCTGACTGATTGACTGACTCATCAACGCCCAGCCCAAACCCTTGAACCTAGAAAGCTGAAATTTTGCACATAGATTCCCTTTATAAAGTAGACAAAGAATAAGGAAGGATGTTTTGAAATTCAACCCCTAAGGGAGTTAAATAGGGGATGAAAGTTTGTATGGAAAATCGTCACCTATCGGGTTCAAAATTTCACGCAAGCGAAGCTGCGGGCAAAGGCTAGTCTTACATAAAATTGATCGTCATTTATATTTGATCATAATGAAAGCTGAAATTATACAGCAGAAATAACTGTTTCAAACTTTATGCATGCGTTGTCATAAAAACATGCATCTATAAAACCAATTAAAACTCTGTTAAAGTTCAAACTTCTTTTACATTTTGTAGTTTAGAATAAAAGTAGATCTGATATAGATAAAATAAAAGTAAAGAGATTATAAATCTATTTCACTATTCCAGCGTGATTTTGAAGTAACGAACATAAATCTTCATGAACCTACCTAATAGCCGAATGATTGATACTCTCATGCAGCTAAAATATTACAGCGGTACATGAAGTGTTAAGTGCAATTACTGAAGTAGATTGTGCACTTACACAAATTGCGCATTACGCATTAGTGCACTGAACGGGCTATAAACAAACCACGCTTCCCATCGAAACCGCTTTTATATTTTACAGCTTATTGCCAAGTTGCGCGGAACGTAGATTTTACACTGTATTGTAATGTTCCAAATAAAGCATTATTAACATTGTTATTGGAAACTGAGGTGTGTGAATTGTAATTAGAACGGGAGGTGTAGAGAAGCAATTTAGATGTGACTAGAATTTGTCGGTCTGTTTATTTGTAGGGCCACAAATATTAAAATATGAGTATAATATACATTCGGGAGTAATGAACCTTAATATCTCGGAAACTAAAAGTTATAGCTTATTGAAATTAAAAGTATTTTACAGACTATTTAATACTACTCAAATAAAATTAATAAAACTTCTTAAATAGTCTATAAAATACTTTTTATTTGAATAATCTAGCATTCTTTGTTTCCGAGATATTAAAGTTTATGTTGGTGATCCGGATTCATTGCTTCCGAGTGTATATGTTACGGGTAAAGGCCGAATGGCAGTTACACCTAGGTTTACCCGGGTACAACTAGGTACAGCCGGTCACATGCGGTTAAACTTAGATGTATCCTACTTATCTTCGGTTAGAACTAGGTTTACCCTTCATCATAGCGGGTAGAACTAGGTGTAACCGCACACCGGTGGTTAAGGGGAACCCCAACACAGATAGGTTAGGTTCGAAGGGGATGACGGGATGACGGTGGCTAGAGTGAGCGAGCGAAGTGAGCAAACGAAGCCCCCATCATCCCCTTCGTGTTAGGTTACTTTAAACCCTGCAGACGGAAATAGGAGCCTCGCGCAGCGGGGCTCCGTCGGCTTAAGCTACACCTAGTTCTACCCAACTGCTACTGGTTGCACACTAGTTGTACCCAGGTAAACCTAGGTGTTCCCGCCATTTGGCCTTTACCCGTAGGTAACATATATAATTATGAATGCGATACTTACAATTATTAAGGAGAACACATTCTCTACGCCCAAGAAATCCAACATTTAAATACATCGTAGATATCAACTGAAAATCCTGATGAGTATTCTACTAGATCCGCATGTATAGATCTAATAAAAAAGTTCCAGCCGACTCCTGCAAATAAAATGCTATAATTAATAATCCGAATAAAACTTAATTTAAGCAATTACAATTTCTATGAACCACTGCATAGTTTGTTGGCTAATTATAAAGTTTGAGAACTCGAGTACAACTTTTGAATATTACGGTGCATTAAGCGATTTTCCTAAAATAGTAGGTACTTTTCTTGTTTGGAAGCCTTATTAATTAGAATGTCTATATTGTTCCATTAATGTTGATTTGATTATACTCTGTTTACCCAAATATGCCTTCTGATATATGGGTCATTTCATAAATTGTAGCCGTAAGGAGAGTGCTATCGAAAGAACATAACCGACATCATCATAATCCGTAAAATAGCTATAATATGCATTTTTTTTTTTTAATACTTTATATTCTTTCAATGGTAACGTTTTGTAGAGAAATGTCAGAATTCACCTTAAGGTGAAAAGGGTTATAGTTAGTGTTATAGTAACCGATTTTATTACTTTTTTTGTAATCGTAATGCAATAAACGAAAAAAAAAAGATTAGCTTAGTTACTTTCATGTGCTTGAATATATTATTATAGGTAATGTAATGACAATCACATTTAAATCCCATCAGTTCCTAGAATTGCTCTCCAAAACCAAAACATCAAATACCTTACAGTAAAGATTTATTTATTTAAAATGTAGGACCAAAATTCTTAGACAACAAGCCTTTCAAAGGAGGCTATTCGACCGAGTAAAATATAGTATGGTGATACAAAATGACGGTCAAGTAGGATAACTCTCCTCTTAATTCTATTGAATTATTTACCTAAACCTCTTTGTGGTTTTGTGGATACACAAAACTAGTTTTTTTTATTACTGCCCCTGGTCATAAAACTTTTTACGGCTTATTTAGAACTATTTATTTCACTAGGTTTCACTCGAATTTTTCTGACTTTTTCCTTTTTCCTACAATTAGCTTTTTTTTGTGGTCTTCTTAATTTCTTTTTCTTCTATTCACTCTCTCTCTTTGACAAAACGGAATTCTTAAGTTATTCAACAACTTAGCGACACATATTATATGATTACAATATACAGTATTCACGTGATTGATCGATGATGTTCGATTCTAGCCTCGGGCTACTACCAAAAACTTTTGAGAGCACATTAAAATTTTAGCCAGTCTGAAAATCGATCACTACACTAATAGATTGTTGAGTTGACGACTAGACTAACGCGACAATTTCTAATTCATTATTTACGTTAATATTATAAGTAAAATATCAAATTATTTTACACGGAAAATCTATGCTTTCTGTTCATATTCTGGCATCCCATTTATATTGTCTTTGTATTCTGTGCACTATGGAGTAACTACAACTGTAATAATAACAAGCTAAACAATAGATATTTGGATTATGAGAGTAATTTGTTATAGTCTCTTTGTGTAACTAAAATTGCTAATATTTGCCTTTGCTGCATTGCTGGTAGAATATCTTATTATTACTAGATAACTCTTAATTAACCTAATTCGCTCGAACATACTCCAATTGGCCAACCTGTACTAACACAATAAAAATTCACACTCGAGTTTTTTCAAGCCTAGTGTTGAATAAAAAAGGCTAAATTTACAAATTCACTACCAGAACGACAAGTTAGTCGGTAGCTATTCGTACTCCAACAAGTTAACCGGGTAGGGTGTAATTTTTCCCGAGTTGATACTGTATTCACTTTACACCGGCAACCGATACTTCGGATCTATATTACTCGATAAAAACTTTATTGTTCGACGCAGTTAATGCGTATTGGGTAACTATAGCCTAGAATATTAGGTAAAGTAGCTACAATGTTAGTAGAAGAACGAAGAAAAAAAAAAGTTACTATCGTTAAAATATTTATAGCTTCTCGTCCACATAACCACATAACTTTACATAAGTAGGCAATTAGGTAACTTATAGTATGCTATTACAGTCACACTAATTAATGAAAATAATAGGATAATTAAAGAGCCCTGTGCTCGTCCGACAAGTACCGAAGTATTAACCACGACGATTGGCACTTAACCGAGTACTTAACCTCCAATGAATACAAAGGAAATGATACTTAAGATGTTAATATTTAGTCAAGAAGAATAGGCCCTGCATATCGTTTAGCTCAACGGATTAATGAGGTATTTTGATAAATTTTAAAATGTATTTAACTTCAAGTATGTTCTTAAATTCCGCTGTAATTAAATTGTTAATTATTTAGCAGGCACAACGTTCTTAAGTGGAAATGAGATACGGTAAACGAACGCTTATGAAAGGGTTTATGAAATTTTCGGCATCTTCAATTACCATACAAAGGAGGTAACTTCCATGTCTCTAGCCAATTCTGCCAATTTCAGGCAAATGGTTGTACGATTTTACTAAGCCTTTTTGAATTTGAAGCTTTTTACAACCGAACTTCAGAAGGTAAAAAAAATGTAAACAGTAGTTGTTTAATATTTACGATCCTTTTTTTTGTTTAATTGAAACCAAAGAAACAAGATTTCGTTTTTTGTAAATCCAATTTACTGTATATTTTTCCAATAGAATAGATTTATACCCAAAGAGCGTAAAGCCGGGTCCGCAGCGCCAATTTCCTAACATGTTCTTTGTGTTTTTGCGAACAAAACTGTTAGGCCACGCCCCTATTCGGTTAGCAAACAATGTTATCCAGTTTGCAAACACGGAAACACGGCGCAGCGGACCCGGCTTAAACAGACAGACCACACTACTCAAATTGCAACGCATTGCAAGCAAGGAGTGTTTGTTGGGTGCAAGGGGCAGCAACTGCATCCTGTATTTTGTAGTTATATTGAATTTCACCAATTACCTACAGTCCGTCTATTTTCAAGCTTATTATTAGTTTTTACCCTCTATTAGTTCTAACGACAATTTTTCCAAGAATAATTTATAGATTAAATCGTACGAGTACCAGTTGTAATAAGTAATTTGTTCCTCAAATACAAATGTATTTTTTTAGGTAATAAAAACTCACCTGCACCCGAAGGTACCAAAGGAAATCCAGGAGATGGTGAAAATGGAGATATAGAAGAGAGTGAGTACCAGAAACATTTAAATATCTAAACAATTACCTGGTTTAGATATATTTACAAGCGCAGCTGTCCAGTCTAAGGATCTTGGTTCGATTTCCACGAAACACACGGAGGAGTTAGGGTTTTTCCACTGAAAATGGCTGGCTAACAGCTGGCTGGCTGCATTACGTTGCTGTTTTTTCCTACTGATTCACCGGCGTCCGCACTACGGTGAATCGACAACGCAACATAGCGCAACGTACGTTGCGTTGCATCGTTGCAAAGCCGTAACACAATTTCGAAACCGAGTGTTAGGTACTGGAACTTAATATACTTATAATGTGTCCGATTATGGACTAGCGACATTCTAGGTACTTATATAACAACTATTCTAGTACACAAATACACTATATACTAGGGTCCAATCCACTTCCACTTTTTTGTTGAGATGTGTACGTGTTTACAAAAAAAGTCATATCTCTCAAAGTTTTGGTACGACTGAGATAAAAGTAGGCTTATTCGGAGGGCAACAATATTGTGTATCGTTTACATTACGGTACAATGGGTTCACACAAAAACATACAGTTGTAGACTATATCTCAACAAAAAAGCAAAATGGCTGCCAAACAGCGGGGAAGTGGATTGGACCCTAGTGTGTAGTGTATCTGTGTACTAGAATACTGTTGCTATATACTCGTAAGTACCTAGAATATCGCTAGTCCATAACCGGACACATTGTAGAGGCGTTAGGTTGTGTAAAATACGTAGCTCCATTAAGTAAACCTAAATATTTTAAATTATTTGAAGCAGATACGTCGACTACAACGGAAATAAATAAAAGAACTACCACCTCCACTAGTGAAACCACAGAGCAAAATAATGAAGGTGAGGATGAAGAAGATGGTAAGTTCCCATAGTTTTACTTGTAAATTAATTGAAATTAATGATATGATAAACAGAAAGAATGTTCGGTAAAAAACTTTTTAAGCTTCTAATAGAACATAGTGGACATTTGAGATGAAGCAGTAAGAGTGATTTCCTGTTGCTACAACGGTTAAGGTCTTACTGCCCCATCTCTTTTCACACTGTGTAAGTGAAGTGTCCTCTGAGCGAGTATTATAACCTACTCAGACTGTTCTTAATACACATAATTAGAAATACATTTGAAAGTCCTTAATAGCCATCATTTGTTTTAAATTGCAGGATAGGGGGGCAATCATGGTCCTATACTTTGCTTATGTGCGCAGTATCCTGGAGTATAACTCAGTTATTTGGGATCCACACGAGATAAAGTATCGGACAATGATTGAGAGAGTTCAACGAAAATTTGCTCGTTTTTTATATAAAAAACTATTCGGCTACTATCCTTTTTTGTATCCTTCGCTGTTCGTTTCTGGTATGGTGGGTTTAAACACACTAGAACTAAGGCGTAAATGTGCTTTGATGATCCATTACTACCTAGTGTTAAATAGCAGGGTCAACAACCCTACAACCCTTGCTCGTTGTTCCCTCTCAGCACCTGATCACTACACTCGGCTGCGTAAGCGTCGTCTATTGGCGGCACCGCCGGTACGTACATGTACTGCTCAATACGCTCCCACAAGTCGTGCTGTATCAATGCTCAACGCCCTGATTGCTCAGCAGCCAGATGTTGATATTTTTAACAACAACCTTAAACAGTTTGTTGCTTACTGTTTCGATTTCTTGATGATTTGATCATTGAGAGTCATATTTAAAATTATACCTAAAGAAATAACATGTTAGCTTACTGTACGTGTTGGGTAACTGTAAGTACAGTAAGCAATTGCTTTTTAAATAAATAAATAAAAAATAAATAAATATAACGCAATATAGCGTTACTACAGCGTCCTGCGCATGAGTTTCAAACGCAAAATTGGGTTGGGATGAGTAATGCTTGCTGTAAGCATTGTCCAGGTGAAAAGACAAAAAAAAGGAAATGTATGGAGAACAACTACGAATGGAAATTTTGATGTTTAAGATTTTGCAATTTACAAGTGTATAAAAATACGTAGTATTTACTTGGTGGTACCAAGTAAATGCACTACGTATTATTTATACAACCTTATTTTTACTTTTTACGAAAACCGCGACACCCCAACAAAATTTTCATCAGAACTGCCTGAAAATGTGTTTTTTTTTTACTAGTGAATCTCCAAGTTACACCTTAGTTTATGTCGCGTTAAGTTCCCTAAAAAAGTGTGAAATGCCTGAGATGTGCTATGCAGGGGTTGTCTAATGTACGGAAACTGACCGAGAGGACCGTCTCAAGCCTCAAGGTGTCTATTCCCGTCAACTGTTATGTGTAGAAAACTACTGAAACAAAATAGAAAAAAAAAACCAAGTGGTGTAAAAAATATGTCAATCGATTCTCCTAGTGATTCTGAACAAACTAGTTTCAGGTTAGGTGTATTTTTGTATATTGTTATTGTTGGTTGTACTTTTTTGTTGTTTGTACAGAAAAGTCAGAAATGGAATCGACAACTCATGAAGAGAAGACAACAGAGCAACCAAAGACAACTATGACCAAATCGCACCCAACAACCAAAGAATCAGAAATGACAACAAAAGAGTCAGAGATGGAACCGATAACTCATGAAGAGAAGACAACAGAGCAAACAAAGACAACTACGGCAGAATCGCACCCAACAACCAAAGAATCAAAAATGACAACAGAAGAGTCAGAGATGGAATCGACAACTCATGAAGAGAAGACAACAGAGCAAACAAAAACAACTACGGCACAATCGCACCCAACAACTAAAGAATCAGAAATGACAACAGAAGAGTCAGAGACGGAATCGACAACTCATGAAGAGAAAACAACAGAGCAACCAAAGACAACCACGTCAGAATCGCACCCAACAACCAAAAAATCAGAAACGACAACAGAAAAGTCAGAGATGGAACCGGCAACTCATGAAGAGAAGAAAACAGAGCAACCAAAGACAACTACGATAGAATCGCACCCAACAACCAAAGAATCAGAAACGACAACAGAAGAATCAGAGACGGAATCGACAACTCATGAAGAGAAGACAACAGAGCAACCAAAGACAACTACGACAGAATCGCACCCCACAACCAAAGAATCAGAAATGACAACAAAAGAGTCAGAGATGGAAACGACAACTCATGAAGAGAAGACAACAGAGCAACCAAAGACAACTACGGCAGAATCGCACCCAACAACCAAAAAATTAGAAACGACAACAGAAAAGTCAGAGATGGAATCGACAAGTCATGAAGAGAAGAAAACAGAGCAACCAAAGACAACTACGACAGAATCGCACCCACCAACCAAAGAATCAGAAATGACAACAGAAGAGCCAGAGATGAAAACGACAACTCACAAAAAGAAAAAAACTAAAAAACCAAAGACAACCACGACTGATTCGAGCGAAGAATCAATCGAACAATCAGAAATGACAACAGAAGAGTCAGAGACGAAATCGACAACTCATGAAGAGAAAACAACAGAGCAACCAAAGACAACCGCGTCAGAATCGCACCAGACAACCAAAGAATCAGAAATGACAACAAAAGAGTCAGAGATGGAAACGACAACTCACAAAAAGAAAAAAACTAAAAAACCTAAGACAACCACGACTGATTCGAATGAAGAATCAACCGAAATATCAGAAATGACAACAGAAGAGCCAGAGATGGAAACGACAACTCACGAAAAGAAAAAAACTAAAAAACCAAAGACAACGACTGATTCGAATGAAGAATCAACCGAAATATCAGAAATGACAACAGAAGAGCCAGAGATGGAAACGACAACTCACAAAAAGAAAAAAACTAAAAAACCAAAGACAACGACTGATTCGAGCGAAGAATCAACCGAACAATCAGAAATGACAACAGAAGAGTCAGAGACGAAATCGACAACACATGAAGAGAAAACAACAGAGCAACCAAAGACAACCGCGTCAGAATCGCACCAGACAACCAAAGAATCAGAAATGACAACAAAAGAGTCAGAGATGGAAACGACAACTCACAAAAAGAAAAAAACTAAAAAACCTAAGACAACCACGACTGATTCGAATGAAGAATCAACCGAAATATCAGAAATGACAACAGAAGAGCCAGAGATGGAAACGACAACTCACAAAAAGAAAAAAACTAAAAAACCAAAGACAACGACTGATTCGAGCGAAGAATCAACCGAACAATCAGAAATGACAACAGAAGAGTCAGAGACGAAATCGACAACACATGAAGAGAAAACAACAGAGCAACCAAAGACAACTGCGTCAGAATCGCACCAGACAACCAAAGAATCAGAAATGACAACAAAAGAGTCAGAGATGAAAACGACAACTCACAAAAAGAAAAAAACTAAAAAACCTAAGACAACCACGACTGATTCGAATGAAGAATCAACCGAAATATCAGAAATGACAACAGAAGAGCCAGAGATGGAAACGACAACTCACAAAAAGAAAAAAACTAAAAAACCAAAGACAACGACTGATTCGAGCGAAGAATCAACCGAACAATCAGAAATGACAACAGAAGAGTCAGAGACGAAATCGACAACACATGAAGAGAAAACAACAGAGCAACCAAAGACAACTGCGTCAGAATCGCACCAGACAACCAAAGAATCAGAAATGACAACAAAAGAGTCAGAAATGGAAACGACAACTCACAAAAAGAAAAAAACTAAAAAACCTAAGACAACCACGACTGATTCGAATGAAGAATCAACCGAAATATCAGAAATGACAACAGAAGAGCCAGAGATGGAAACGACAACTCACAAAAAGAAAAAAACTAAGACACCAAAGACAACGACTGATTCGAGCGAAGAATCAACCGAACAATCAGAAATGACAACAGAAGAGTCAGAGACAAAATCGACAACACATGAAGAGAAAACAACAGAGCAACCAAAGACAACCGCGTCAGAATCGCACCAGACAACCAAAGAATCAGAAATGACAACAAAAGAGTCAGAGATGGAAACGACAACTCACAAAAAGAAAAAAACTAAAAAACCAAAGACAACCACGACTGATTCGAGCGAAGAATCAACCGAACAATCAAAACTGACAACAGAAGAGCCAGAGATGGAAACGACAACTCACAAAAAGAAAAAAACTAAAAAACCAAAGACAACCACGACTGATTCGAATGAAGAATCAACCGAAATATCAGAAATGACAACAGAAGAGCCAGAGATGGAAACGACAACTCACAAAAAGAAAAAAACTAAAAAACCAAAGACAACGACTGATTCGAGCGAAGAATCAACCGAACAATCAGAAATGACAACAGAAGAGTCAGAGACAAAATCGACAACTCATGAAGAGAAAACAACAGAGCAACCAAAGACAACTGCGTCAAAATCGCACCAGACAACCAAAGAATCAGAAATGACAACAAAAGAGTCAGAGATGGAAACGACAACTCACAAAAAGAACAAAACTAAAAAACCTAAGACAACGACTGATTCGAGCGAAGAATCAACCGAACAATCAGAAATGACAACAGAAGAGTCAGAGACGAAATTGACAACTTATGAAGAGAAAACAACAGAGCAACCAAAGACAACCGCGTCAGAATCGCACCAGACAACCAAAGAATCAGAAATGACAACAAAAGAGTCAGAGATGGAAACGACAACTCACAAAAAGAAAAAAACTAAAAAACCAAAGACAACCACGACTGATTCGAGCGAAGAATCAACCGAACAATCAGAAATGACAACAGAAGAGTCAGAGACAAAATCGACAACTCATGAAGAGAAAACAACAGAGCAACCAAAGACAACTGCGTCAGAATCGCACCAGACAACCAAAGAATCAGAAATGACAACAAAAGAGTCAGAGATGGAAACGACAACTCACAAAAAGAAAAAAGCTAAAAAACCTAAGACAACCACGACTGATTCGAATGAAGAATCAACCGAAATATCAGAAATGACAACAGAAGAGCCAGAGATGGAAACGACAACTCACAAAAAGAAAAAAACTAAAAAACCAAAGACAACGACTGATTCGAATGAAGAATCAACCGAAATATCAGAAATGACAACAGAAGAGCCAGAGATGGAAACGACAACTCACAAAAAGAAAAAAACTAAAAAACCAAAGACAACGACTGATTCGAGCGAAGAATCAACCGAACAATCAGAAATGACAACAGAAGAGTCAGAGACGAAATCGACAACACATGAAGAGAAAACAACAGAGCAACCAAAGACAACCGCGTCAGAATCGCACCAGACAACCAAAGAATCAGAAATGACAACAAAAGAGTCAGAGATGGAATCGACAACTCACAAAAAGAAAAAAACTAAAAAACCTAAGACAACCACGACTGATTCGAATGAAGAATCAACCGAAATATCAGAAATGACAACAGAAGAGCCAGAGATGGAAACGACAACTCACAAAAAGAAAAAAACTAAAAAACCAAAGACAACGACTGATTCGAGCGAAGAATCAACCGAACAATCAGAAATGACAACAGAAGAGTCAGAGACGAAATCGACAACACATGAAGAGAAAACAACAGAGCAACCAAAGACAACTGCGTCAGAATCGCACCAGACAACCAAAGAATCAGAAATGACAACAAAAGAGTCAGAGATGGAAACGACAACTCACAAAAAGAAAAAAACTAAAAAACCTAAGACAACCACGACTGATTCGAATGAAGAATCAACCGAAATATCAGAAATGACAACAGAAGAGCCAGAGATGGAAACGACAACTCACAAAAAGAAAAAAACTAAAAAACCAAAGACAACGACTGATTCGAATGAAGAATCAACCGAAATATCAGAAATGACAACAGAAGAGCCAGAGATGGAAACGACAACTCACAAAAAGAAAAAAACTAAAAAACCAAAGACAACGACTGATTCGAGCGAAGAATCAACCGAACAATCAGAAATGACAACAGAAGAGTCAGAGACGAAATTGACAACTTATGAAGAGAAAACAACAGAGCAACCAAAGACAACCGCGTCAGAATCGCACCAGACAACCAAAGAATCAGAAATGACAACAAAAGAGTCAGAGATGGAATCGACAACTCACAAAAAGAAAAAAACTAAAAAACCTAAGACAACCACGACTGATTCGAATGAAGAATCAACCGAACAATCAGAAATGACAACAGAAGAGTCAGAGACGAAATCGACAACACATGAAGAGAAAACAACAGAGCAACTAAAGACAACTGCGTCAGAATCGCACCAGACAACCAAAGAATCAGAAATGACAACAAAAGAGTCAGAGATGGAAACGACAACTCACAAAAAGAAAAAAACTAAAAAACCAAAGACAACCACGACTGATTCGAGCGAAGAATCAACCGAACAATCAAAACTGACAACAGAAGAGCCAGAGATGGAAACGACAACTCACAAAAAGAAAAAAACTAAAAAACCAAAGACAACGACTGATTCGAGCGAAGAATCAACCGAACAATCAGAAATGACAACAGAAGAGTCAGAGACAAAATCGACAACTCATGAAGAGAAAACAACAGAGCAACCAAAGACAACTGCGTCAGAATCGCACCAGACAACCAAAGAATCAGAAATGACAACAAAAGAGTCAGAGATGGAAACGACAACTCACAAAAAGAAAAAAACTAAAAAACCTAAGACAACCACGACTGATTCGAATGAAGAATCAACCGAAATATCAGAAATGACAACAGAAGAGCCAGAGATGGAAACGACAACTCACAAAAAGAAAAAAACTAAAAAGCCAAAGACAACCACGACTGATTCGAGTGAAGAATCAACCAAAATATCAGAAATGACAACAGAAGAGTCAGAGATGGAATCGACAACTCATGCAGAGAAGACAACAGAGCAACCAAAGACAACTACGACAGAGTCGCACCCAGACACTCAAGAATCAGAAATTACAACTAAAAAGTCAGAAGCAACCACGAAAGACAAGTCAGAAAGTGATATGACAACCAAAGAAAAGGAAACCACAACGGAATCTACTGAGGACTCTGACGCTACGACAACAACAGAAGAGTCAGAAAGTATGTCAACAACAGAAAAATCTGTTGCAAAGACCACTGATATGGCAGAGACTGCAACACAGGAACAAAGCACCACAAAAGGTAATAATTTAAATTATACTGATCTATGCGTTGTCATCGACATTCAATACAAAATTATTACTTTCCCATTTATGTTTAGTAACGGTTTACTCACGTGCATTTTTTGGGATTGCCCGACTAGTTGCGGATCATGATTATTTTCCTCTGGAATATCAAAACATATTTCATTACTATTACAGAATGTAAAGTATGCATTGCCATTCCGTTGCTGTTATGTACACCTAGAATATTTTATTTGGATTTCTTCTTTATGAAAAAAAAAAATCCAGATTAATACACCTAATTAGATTTACAGAAAAATCACAGAATGTTATGTTTTTTTTTTTTCAAACAAGCTCTTCTGCTAACCGAAGTTTGCTAAATAAATTCATAAAGCTGCTAACCAAAGTTCACGAAATAATTTCTTATGTTTATTTTTAACTCGTAGTTAAATTCTAAAATGGGTTATCCCACGACCGTGTGATATGTGTGCGTAGGTGATTGTCTTGTCTATTAACTAGAAATGCCTACAAATTTGTACAAACTCGGGGATAGCATGTGGTAAGTGCAGATGCGTATGCAGTTTCAACGAAGATTTCAACAGACGGGGACCAAGCTTATGGCAAATGTATATACATATAGGTAGAAACTGACGCGGAATTTTGAGGATGTATGTTGTTTAAAAGTTCTTTAATTTTTAATGCTACATTTGTCTTTACTTTATCGGAACTTCACTTATAGAAAAAGGAATAATATGAAAGAGGGAGGACAAAAAATAATAATTGTGCGTTAAACATAATAAAATTAACTAGCTTTTGCCCGCAGCTTCGCTTGCGTGAAATTTTGGATCCGTTAAGTGACGATTTTCCATACAAACTTTCATCCCCCATTTAACTCCCTTAGGGGTTGAATTTCGACAAATCCTTTCTTATTCCTCGTCTACATTATAACGGGAACCTCGGTGCAAAATTTCAGCTTTTTAGGTCCCAGGGTTTGGGCTGGGCGTTGATGAGTCAATCAATCACTCAGTCAGGACTTTTATTTTTATTTATATAGATTTAGAAACGATTCGTGAACCGGAAAATAAATCATAAGAGTACACGCAAAAGTCACCGAGATAAATACGAGAAACGCGGAGAGTTGGATTAACAGTTTGTTCCGCCACCTACTTTAATCCCTTAAACTGCTTGTCCAAAGTCTTACTAAAATCGATGCTGTGCCAATCTAGTAGACGTTGGAACATATCCAACTTTATGTAAGACAACCGCAATACATGCTTGAAATAAGGGCAACAAAACATTTGATTTAATAGTGTCTCCGTTGAGAACGGATTGCCTTTTAAGAACGTTCTTCAATTTTCTAACTTTAAAGCATTCTGAGCATGTCGGCAGAAGTATTTTCTGATTGTCCGCTAGTTAATTGCAACTCGAAGTATTTCCCGTTGTCTAGCAATAGTAACAAAACTTGCTCAGTGCCAGTAGAATGCGGGCCGGGAAGATGCATGTGTGAACGCATAGAAATCTAATGAATGTAATCAAATATACGGTACTAGTTACTAAAATGATCTCAAACCTACTAATTCTATTGACGTTGCTGGTTAGCGAGGCTCTGAATTGTGCCGTTGTTATTGAATTGTATACTGAAAAATGATGTTAATGATTTGTTATGATGGATTGGCAATCTGTTACGGATTAAACTTGTATTTTTCAAACTATTAAATGGCCTTGTCACACGGGATTCAATTAAATCTAAATACATGTCAAAACAAGCGCCGCTGATACCGATAAATAAATAAAACTTATGTATTTTAACTCATCGAAAATATTTAAAAATGTTCACAGATCCGAAGGACTGTAAAGGTAAAAAAGAAAGGTATTACGAGTGTGCGCCCGCGTGCCCTCAGAGGTCTTGTACCGAGTACTTGAATGGTACTAGATGTTCTAGTGAAAATGGTGCGTCCGGAAAATGTAAGCCGGAATGCCGATGCCGACCCGGATACTTCAGAGACTCAGAAGGAAATTGTGTGGCCACATGGGAATGCAGTAAGCAACACTTATTTTTACATTTTAAAATCTATGGCATTTGTTGTTAATATATATATAATTATAGTGATGAATTTTGTTCTATAGGAAGATTGGCAAGATTGTCAACAACAACGACAAATCCTAACCAAGGTACGATATTTTTTAAATCTGCCGTTTTTAAAGTATAATAAATCTAATTTTTTAGAACAATGATTCCTATAGACTTATTACAAAAGGACTGTTTTCTGAAAGCTTTTAATTTACCACAGAAAAGACTTCTGATTCCAACACAATGATGTCGACGACACCGAGCCCAACCTGCGAGGACGAAGCATCAGAGTTATTCAAAAAAGGAAGCCTTATGTACTCTGTAAAACTACTAACTGTTAGTACCTATTTCTTTAATTTTTAAGAACACATCTGTTTTAGATAGCACCTTTAAATCATGTAAATCGCTTTAGTTTGTTAGATTGATAACTTAAATAATACTAAGGTTTTACTGATAAATTGACATCATTTTGAGATGCAATCTACGATTCTTGAACTATATTATCTGATCTTAAAACCTAATATTTTAATTCACTGTCTTCCTTAAGCCCCGTATTCATTGTAAACATTTGTTGCACAACCGTTGCTAAACACCAAAGTTTCTCAACACAAAGTTTCTGGCAACAATGTTTACAGCCATACTTCCCGTCCACATGATCGTTTGCGTCAAAATGTTGCCCAAGGAAGTAGTGCTGTTGTGTTCTGCGTATTTAATAGGTATTCTATCTTTCTAAAAATAATCATCATCATCATATTCATTGCTCCACACTACTGCCATGTTTAAAACTCATTTACAAACACGTCCACACACGTCAACATTACTTGCTAAACTGATGTTGACGCTCGCCGGGCGTCAACTCTGCAACATGGCGTGATCAACTCCGCAACACAAGTGTTGCCCGCAATATGTTGTCAGCAACTCGGCAACATGTTTATGCAACCGTGTTGCTAAAGAAATGTTTACCATGAATACGAGGCTTTATTAACCAAAAGCAACTCTGAACTATTTTTTGTCCAGGAACTATCACAATCAAACCCTGGAAACAACGTGATGGCCGGAGGGCCAGACGCCCAATTCCTAATGTCTTTAATGGCATTTGAAGCTAAGGGCGAAGCGAAGAAAGAGATACTGAATATTTTAAACTTTAATAACACGGATCAGGTTAGGAATTCATCTGTTTCTAGTAAAAACAACATTACGTAATAGGCATGTTGACAACATCAATAAATTGCAAATCTAATTAGTCCGCCAGTTAGAGTTTTGAAAAATAATGGACATGTATTTTTTCTTTTATTAAATCTATGAATAAAAAAAGGAAAGATAAAACGCATCAAAACTCGAGAGTGGGAGCTTTTGACGTCAAAAACAAGAAAAAATTTTACTTGCTTGTGACGTTTTGCCAATTTTAAAAGTGTCGTATCTTCGTCATTTTTGGTTTACGTTACAAAAGAAAAAATACAGGTCAGATATTTTTTGATAATCTAACTGACTTCATCATCATGTATTGTTATAAAATAATGAGTAAACACTTGTTTATTACACGCATGTTAAACACTCATAATATACGCCATATTGTTTGCAGATAGTTTATTGTCACTACATGTC
Organism: Amphipyra tragopoginis; assembly: GCA_905220435.1. Taxonomy (NCBI): domain Eukaryota; kingdom Metazoa; phylum Arthropoda; class Insecta; order Lepidoptera; family Noctuidae; genus Amphipyra; species Amphipyra tragopoginis. The sequence goes on from HG991997.1 coordinate 18,445,820, forward strand.
GCTATTTTATATTGTAGCGTGGCAAACAGAAAACCTGCGACCAAATAAATCACGCGTGTAATATCCGAAGAGATAAGCAGAGATGTACTAATAATGTACAGTCAACAGTAAAAGCCAATGAATATTTTGGTATTTTGAAATTAATTATACCAATCATACTCATATATATACATATAGATACCAATCATAATATCCACTGTTTCTACTCATTATTCTTACAATAATATAATTATTAGCAAATTTTCATTCGTAAAACCCTTCTGAACTAGATCACTTACTTTTAATATTTACTGTGTACCAACATTTCACCGGTGATAGTATTCGATCCTATGTACTACTTGTCTATTTCGAGGTTGCAGTTACCTCCCGCCGCTCTTTCCTTACCGCGTCTCAAGAGATACCCTCTTAGTATCGACAGCATCGCTGCCATTGGTCAACGATGCTGATAGTTATGACGTTGTAACGGTCGGCGACTGCAAACTCGACACAAACGGGTACATGGGACGAGTCTATTACCGATTTTCTAATTGGTGAAAAGATTAGCCAGTCACAGTAACAGTTCACTGATGATACTTAAAGAGTAATGTATATATATTATTACAAATTAATTAAATGATTAGTATTAATTCCCGTAGGATCCCCCGAGTAAGTCTAGTCTATATTCTGATCAACGAAAGATGTGTCCTGATATAGCGGTCATTTCCTAAATTGTAGCTGTTTTTAAAAACCGTAAAATAGCTTGTTTTATTGTTGTTTTTTTTATATTTTTCGTATGGTCACGTTTTGTAGAAAAATCCCAGGACTCACTTTAGGTTGAAAAGGGTTATTTATCAACTTTTATACACTTTAAGGTTTTATAAACTTTTGTACAGATCCTCTGCCTCTTCCCGAAGATACAGGCAAGTCTCCTCGCCGGATACGATGACGTTGAATACAATTTTGACAGTAAAATATATACTGATAAAAAATGCAAACCCACTGAAGCTTTCATAAGCAGTACAAAAAAGTTACTAGCTTATGAACCAGAAAGTATTGATTTCAGTTCTAAGGCATCAGCAGAGTATCTAAACGATGACGTGAGTTGCATTCCTAAATCCATTCATAATTATTCAAAAATGAGAATTCGAATTTTAATGCAACAATTAATTTGATACAGGTGGCGAATTATACGAAGAATCGTTTCATAGATTATATAAAACCAAGTCTACTATCATCATTATCTAGTTTGTTACTAGTGGATGCTCAAAGTTTTAAGGTTAGTATTCAAGTCAATAGCAACATAATTATTGCACATGATGGTTTATTAATCGTCATCCACATTTTTTCTAGGCATTGGGAACTATTCAAAGATTCAATTTTAAATAATTCACAGTAAAACTTTTTTCCCGCATGAACTGAATGAGACAAAGGGTTCTCCTATTGCATGCGCGACAAGCGTAGTATTTAACATTTGACTTAGTAACCAAACTGAATTGATAATTCTTATGGAGGAAACTAAAATTTTCCAATTTTAATAAAAAAAAAATGTTTACCTAATGCTTAGAAAAAGTTATATAGGGTGACTGGTAATTAGTGACCGATTCTTTAACACATGATTGTACTCATGATCACAAATCACAAACAACTCCCAAAGAAACATTATTTTTATTTTATTTTTTTCATTTAAAATTTATTAGTAAATCGTTACGGAATGGACGCAGCTCGTAATATGGAAATGTTTTTTGTTTTGTTTTATAAATAATGTTTCTTTGGAAAAGTTGTTTGTTATCATGAGTACAATCATGTGTTAAAGGATCGGTCACTAATTACCAGTCACCCTATATGGATGGTGTTTAAAACCTTATGACTAACTACGTTACATCAATTTCAAAAATATTGTAATTTCAGGGACAATGGGTGAAACAATTCGATCCTAAAGATACGTCAGATATAGTTTTCTACGGGAGTGGAAGATCTGATAAAAAGCCTACCATGTACCAGAGAGGTTCATTCTTGTACACAGAAAGTAGGCAGCTTCGTGCAAAGGTAGTAAATCTACCTATTTACAGCCGTGTTGCAATTTTCATTTAATAAACAATGCTAATTGGAAAGGGTTACTAATCCGAAAAGAAATTAAGTAGTCATAATAATAAATATCTTTTGGTCTACAACTTGCGCCAACGGTTATTAGTAGTAGTAGAAGTTTTAGGGAAATACCTTTTTAAAGATTTCATAATAAATACGCTGCCACCAACTTCGAGCGAACTAGTTTGGTAATTTTACGAAAACACTATCCTCAATTCGAGGTTTTGCGAAATTACTAGATCTGTTCAGTAAGATTGCATAATGAGACTATCTCTATCATATTCCAAATTTTCGTAGAGCACCGAGCGTGTTCCCAAAAATACGGGCTACGCGATCGTAAACCGACATTAGCAAGATGCATGAACATGGAAAAAGTATGAAAGCATCGTAAGTAATTGTAACACGTGGCGTTCTATAGTTTCTGTCTACCTTGTAAGTTATGCACTCTGATTTACATTGGGTTGCAAGAAGGCTGCTCAATGCAACTTAGATAAAAGCTGTCAAATCTCATGAATACTGATGTGATTGGTTAGTTTGTATTTTGGTTAATCCAATCCCATCTAATAACAAGATGCAATCTTCTTCTCTCGTGTCAGCACGAGCTATACGAAAATAGCTTATGCTGTGGTGAAAAGATTAGCCAGTCAGCAAGGTTGGTAGCGGGGCTGACTGCTCAGGGTGCGCCGGACGTACTTAAGTATCGTCACTCGTGGAGGCTCTTTTCATGCACCCCCATGATGCAATTGGAAACAGGTAGTAAGCATGCCAAAGCTTGTCCCTACGGTAAGGGTTACGCAAAAAAACGGCAAATCAATAAGTTAATACCATAGGAATTATGGCGATGTGCTATCCTGCATTAAAAATTATTAATTTTAAGGTACATACCGTCGCCTTAGAGTGAAGTACACGGGGCTGCATTTGGTTATAGCACGGTTCCTGTGGGCTTTCACGCAAACTAAGTCGGAGGCAAAAGCTAGTTTTATAATTATACAAGGTTAGTCGGAAAGGGGGTACTAATCCGAAGCCCACTTTTAGTATCGCTGATGACTGTTTGAAAGCAAGTGTTAAAATTTCAAAATTCGATAATTTTGTTTTCCAAATTAATAGATTTTTATTTTAGTTTTTTCAAAAAATCTTCATCCTTGCTTTAGTTACAAATTCAGAAAATGGTGCTTCTAATTCATGACCCCAAATATGACCTAAAATATAAACACAGCTGATCATAACCGGGGATAGATAGATTTTAGAGTTTTTTTTTTGAGATTTTTGATCAACTGTTTCTCTTAAACCATTGACTTTTGGGAAAAGTTGTAGAACAAAAGTTACTCATTATTATGTGTACTTTAACACCCTTTCGGATTAGTACCCCCTTTTTGACTAACCTTGAATTTATTACCAATGTTAAATACCCAATAAAGGCTAATTTCAGTGCCTACAAACCAATTTCGCATAGAGCGGCTCTCTCATAATTATAGGTCGTGATAAAATAAAAATGACTAAATTTCATTGCCGCGAGGTATTCACTCCAAGGCAACGATACTCATTATTATTCTAAATTTATTTTTAGGTATTGAAAATGAAGTACAGAGCTCCGAACTTTAGTTTAGTATTGATCCTACCAAATAGTAACAACATAGACGATCTTTTTAAAAGAATGTTAAACACTAACGCCATGATGTCAGCTATGGACAATCTGCGTCGTGAGGATGTGGAAATATACTTGCCAAAATTCAACATTAATGTAGCAAATAAATTAAAGTTTCCCACAATAACGGTAAGCAAATGTATTTCCTCTCTTTTTATAATGGTCCAAATGATAAGATTTAGTATAAATGAACTAATGAATATTATAGGGTGACTGGTAATTAGTGTCAAATGATTGTACTCATGATGACAAACAATTTTCCCAAAGAAACTATTTTTTATTTAAAATTCAAACATAACCATGCGACGCGCTTCCCGGGGTGACTAAATGATTAGGCTGTTTGCGGTGTGCGTCACGGGAGCAAGTGGCGCGGGGGGAAGGGGGCAGTATTTTTCCACTAATACGACACGCGGTCCGCACTTACACTGTGTAGAGCGACAGAAATGTTTTTTTTTTTTAATTTAAAGTTTTATAAATGGTTTTGTTTTATAAAAATTGTTTCTTTCTTTGGGAAAGTTGTTTGTTATCATGAGAGCACTCATGTGTTTATGTATTTGACACCAATTACCAATCACCTATATAAAGATAGGTGGTTATGTATGGGTTCTTGCCCCAAACACAATAGTAAAATTATATCTGCCAATACCTATGGACGAATGAATAGTAGTGCTTGGTGGTAGGATCTATACGGTCTGCCTGGCTAGCTACCACCCTCAAATTAAAGTCCGGCGCCAAGCAGTTTACTGTGTTCCGTCGTGTGTATGTGAGAGCCAGAGGGATATAGGGGAATCCTTTCATATCTCTGTTACTTGGATTCGTGTGCTCCATCTTAGACCCTGTCTGCGCTTACCATCAGGTGCGACGAGGGTCAAACGCGACCAAGTCATGTAATAAAAAAGAATACTTTGAAATAATGAGTGCAGAATTATTACTATTCACTTGTAAATACTTGTACTCATGATGAAACGGTAATTTATTCGTACAAAAAAAGATAATTATGATGTCGTCTTACTATTACTTACTCATATTTAGTGGGATATAACTTCGAACATATCTACTAAATAATTGAGACAAGTCGTAATATAATAACAAAATGTAAGGACAGCTTTCCATTGGTGTATATTTTCTTACTATTGGGAGGGTGGGGGGGGGGGGGGGTCAGATCTGCCCGTTCTCCTTTATGAAAAACAACAGCGTCATTCATAAATTATATGTGCACATTTTTGTCCCCGGATACCTACAATATTTTTGCCGCAAACCAACAAATATATCTTTTACTAATCACACTTTCTATTATCTACAGGCTAACGTCAAAGAAATATTTAACAATAAGACTTCCGATCTAAAGGATATTGCATCTTGTAATAAACCTTATGTGAGCGAAATACTACAGAAAGTCTCCTTCGAAGTAGACGAATATGGATTGGGAGACACCAAAGTTGTCGGTATGTTTTTATTATTCCAATCAGCCCATACGTACACATCCACCGCCGAACATGAACCTTTCAATGAACGGTATTGCCTATGACAAGAGGAAATAAATAATAAAAAAATAAAATAAAACTTTCATTTGGATATTTACATTTTCTATTCAAATATGGATCAGAATATGATTATCACTTGCGTTAACGGTAAAGGAAAATATCGAGAGTAAACCTGCACACCTGAGAAGGCTCCAAAAAGTTTTCTATTTGTGTAGTCTGCCAACCAGCACCAGGCTAACGCAGACTAAGGCCTTTATCCTTCTCATTATGAGAAGACACCTACACCCAATAGACGGACGATAATGTGCTGATTAGTCGACTGGTAGAGGATGCCTTATGGCATCAAGTCCGCTTTATGTACCACCATAGTGCATGGAAGTGTAAATAAATAAAATGATTGTACTATTTATGGAATCATTATGATTAATACTTATTTTGACTGTTTTTATAATATTCACAATAATCATCATCATCACCATTCAGCTGAAAGACGTCTACTGCTAGACATAGGCCTCCCCCAATAATGGGGGGGTTTTCCATCATCGCCATTCGTGGGGTTGGCGATCGCAGTATGGTTGTTAAAATACTCAGAGAACGCGGCTGCCCATCCTCTAGTGAATCTCTTAGTCGCCTTTATGACACCCATGGGAAGAGATGGGATAGTGCTATTCTTTACGTCAGGCACCACTCGCACCACACTTACGCGGATCGCAATAATAAGGCAATTTAAAGTTTCCATTATAACACCGACTCAGAGTTCCCTACTCCTTATAACCTTTGATTTTGATTTATAGACATACAGCAAAAAATATTAAATGCGTCATTAAATACATTGTTTCATAAAAACATGTGTTTTTTCTTCATTATAAGTGAGCAACAAACCTTTGACAGTAACATAATAGTTCTAGAATAATTCTGTACCTGAAAAACATAATACTACAGGTCATGTAAACACTATATTATGGGAATTACAGATAATTCAATCCACGAAGGCGCGCCTCATTGTTTGTCTAAAGCGCTACAGCGCAAAAATGTGCACTATAAATTGCTATTGTGTTAGTTGTATCGCCATACAATAGTTAGATGTCTGCATATGCACACTAATAGAAGATAATAATAAGAGGTGGGTGCATACGCACCACGGGGCTACCTTTCACAAAAAGAAGTGCGTTTCGTGGATTGGACACACTATAGTGTTATGATAAAAATATATCTTAAATTAAAACATGCAAACTTATGGGCTCCAAAATTCAATGAGGTCATGAATATTAATAAGACTTCTTCAATTATTAGGTATCTTTAAAATAAATTTAATTTTCAGATTTCCCCGAACCCGAAGAGTATTCCAAACCGTCCAGATACCAACGCAAATATCAGTTTAAGGCCGATCGTCCATTTGCTTTTGCCCTGCTCTATATGGATTATTGGTTCACCATCGGAGCGATGGTACGTTAACGATGTTCCGCTGAGGTAATAAATATGACTAAATATTGTATGCGTTGTGGTATGAGCAACTAGATCCTTATGTAACTACTGTTCTGGAATATATCTCACTTAAGCTCAGAAAATGGAATGTCCCGGTTTTGGAGTCTGGGGGTCAATGCGAGTTTTTGGTTCTACAAACAGAACTATCCAAGGTCACTAAAGTACACAATGAAGCTGGGTAACTATTAGAACGCTTTTTAGGTCAATACGGTATAAGCCCAGATGCACATTATTAGATATTTTTTGTCGGAAAATTACTAACGCGCGGCTCTGTTCATATATTATTTTGTACTACAGGTTTACCGCATAACTGAGTCAGTGCCTGGGGTAGATATCTTCATTATATTTATCACGTGTATAGCGAAATAGTTCGGACACGTGGTCATATATCACCCCTCCCGTGCCGCTCCCATACCCCAGGTACTGACTCAGTTATGGGCTAGACCTATAGATCCCGCACACTATCAGAATTTACCGGATCCGGCAGCCTGTTGGCTGAAGTACAAAATGTATGGAGGGTCTTCGCTAGTGCGTCAGAAATCCGACAGTTTCTAATAATGACTGTGCAGCTGGGCTTAGTGGCAAGAAAATAACCAAGCTTCATAGAAAAAAGTAATGAACGTCGACAATATTTGTAAAAAAAGTAAAAAAGATGAATTTTGCGGTAAGGAAGAATAAATTCGAATCAATTCCTAAATCGAAGTTTTGTGAAAGTATTCCAGATTTAGTAACTATGTAAGATATCCGTTATGTATTCACACTCCATGTATACAACACTGTAAAAGCCATAAAAGTTTTGTATTTAGTTTAAGAAAATATATTTCATTTATTTTATTAGTTTGTGTTTTTTTCTTTTTACTTTTTTTCCAAGACCTGAAAAAGTAGTATAGGTAAAAAAAAATGCTTTCATGAGTAGAAGATGATATACACTTTTGTCCGTATCGTTGTTTAATAGTAGTTTTTAATGTTCCATTTCCAATTCAATATAATTAGATTAAAACTCATTTATTTTAACTGGACCGAAAATCAGTAATTTTTAAGCATCAAAATTACAATATAAAGCCCTCAAGCTCATCTCCTATTGTTAGGCCCGCTGTCTACCAAAGCGAAGAGGAGAGGAGATGTCTCGTAAACAACCAATAGGATTTCGTTTTGAGTTGAAGCTAAGCGGAGGAGTGTGAAAATAACGCAATCCTATTGGTTGTTCGAAACATCTCCTCTCCTCTCCGCTTTGGTGGATACTGGGCCTTATGCTGGGAAGAAGAAACGGCTCAACAAACACCCCAGCAACACGTCTCTGTCTCTTAGATTAATTTGTAATATTATACAAAACAAAAAAAAACTATTTATTGTAATTACACAACATAATACATGTCTTTACGACATGTCCGCTAGAATAAAACAAAACCGTACGAAAAAAAAATTGCTACTAAAGCAGCAATGTCAGATAATTGGAAGCCTCCCCCTTCTAATACAAGCAAGCATAAGGATGCCTTTCCACCAGAGATTTGCTATGCAGCTATGCTGCGATATGTAAAAGCTAAGCTACGAAACTATGTGACAGTTTCCACTGATGCTAAGCTATGTAGCTGTGCGAGAAAGATGCGCATCTCGAGCTATGTGATGTAGCGACAATAGGGAAGGCACAAGGAGCGGCGGGCATAGTTACACCACTCGCGACTATTCATAGCACGCACCCACATCACACATCGTTCCTAAAAAAACGTAGCTTAGTTGAATCAGTCTCCACCAGTGCTATGCGGACCAATGAATATGATTGGTGCATATCAAACGCATCCATAGCAACGTTGCATAGCACATCTTTGGTGGAACAGCACGGGTGCATGTGTGTCACGTGTGCAATGGTAATTTTTTTGTAGATCATCCGAGTAATGGTAGATAATTCGATAAAGGTAAAAGTTTGAAAAAAATAAAACCATGATCAGCAAGGAGACCAGTCAACGTAACCAGCAACCGTTCACGAGCATAACACAGATCAGCCATCACCCGCTCGCCGTTAAGGGAGCATGACGAACTCACTAGCATTGTAGCATCACTTTGTCATCATCATCATAATAAGTGATTTATCCTTAAAAAAATGGTAAAATGACGTATGATGAACAGTGATCGGAAAAAGGTGAGCTAATTTACCTAAACTTCAAAGAACAGAGACAAAAAGTGGAGACTTCCTTACGACAACATTTTTTTCGGGAAAATTATTCCGGGTTTCGGGACATCAGTAAAGTACATTTAAATATTAATGTTATTAATTCAGAAAACAATTGAATTCGTTTCCTGTTTTTGTTTCCCAAAATTGACACAAAACCAGATGACACGTTTTTTATTGTTTTTAAAAAGAGATTGTTCATTGTTTTCAAAAAAGGAGAATGTCTTTTATTTTTTGAAAACAAATAAAAGAAAATCTCCGAGAAAATTCTCCCGAAAAACAATGTTGTCGTATGGGAGTCTCCAGTTTTTGTCTCTGTTCTTTGAAGTTAAGGTAAATTAGCTCACCTTTTTCCGCTCACTGATGATGAATGATGAATATCATCCGAACATGAAAAAATGGACCTACAGCATTTACAATAAAAAATAAACAAAATTACAAAACGAATGCTATTTAATTACCGAGATCACTAGACAATTGCATAGCACTTTAATCGGTACTCATTGTTAAAACCATGTCACGAATAAAAACAATATGTAAAGGAAGTACAAAAAAATAAACTTTAAAAAAAAGTAAAAACCGACTTCAAAGAAATACTAAAAGGAGTAAAATAATTACCATAATATAAAATTAACAGTTTCAGAAGTCGGTGGCTTCTATTTGCTTCAGTGTTGAGTTGCACCGACTTCTGAAACTGTTAATTTTATATTATGGTAATTATTTTACTCCTTTTAGTATTTCTTTGAAGTCGGTTTTTACTTTTTTTTAAAGTTTATTTTTTATTGAATACGTTTTAGTGTCATAATTTTAACCCCCTCGTTCATAACCCTTCTTTTTGGCTTTGACGTAGTCGGGCATAAAAAGTCCTTTCAAATGATACCTTACACGATATAATGAAAACATTCCAAAGGGGGGGGAGGGGGGGACAAGCACCCCCTCCTCTTTTCAAGTAGTCAGTTCCCAACAACAAATATAAACAAAGCAATATTAGTAATTTGAGAATTTTGCTTTGATCCGATGAGGAGTTCCGTTCCATATCTCTGAAGTTCATGGTCTAATAATAATAAAATTTAAATGGGACCAATCGGGAAGTATACCCTTTCGAACAAAAAAAGAATTTTTCAAATCGGTTCATAAATGACGGAGAAATGAGGTAACACACATAAAAAATAAAAAAAAAAAAAAAAAAAAAAAAAAACAACCGAATTGAGAACCTCCTCCTTTTTGAAGTCGGTTAAAAAAGAAGTTAAATTAAATAATGTCAATAAAACATGTGGATAAAAACGTTCTACTTAGTTTCAGCACAGCGATAAACTATTCTTATCAGCGAAATAGTCGTTTTATTGTATAATGATTTATCTTTAGTCTAAAACGCAATGAACGGCAGTTCAAACAAATAGTTTATTATAAAGGTAGACACTAAGCCCTACAAACGAAACATGCTCCTCATGTTGGCAAAGATGAAAATATGTAAATCAAAAGGAAAAAAAACAAATATTGAATCTTAAACTGATTCTAGCGTTTAACAGACCCGTTTTATTATTAATCATTTTCCATGTGTTTTTTTTTTGTTTTTTTTTAATGTGTCACTATTAGCCTTAAAACGCACTAGCGGCCAGCCGCAATACGGCGTGCCGCTTGCGGCTGGCCGCACATCGATTTTTACATGAAACCGCATGATCTCAACGCACTGGCGCACGACGGCTGGCCGGAAATCAGTGCGTTGAGATCATGCGGTTTCATATAAAAATCGATATGCGGCCAGCCGCAAGCGGCACGCCGTAATGCGGCTGGCCGCTAGTGCGTTTTAAATCTTACATTTTAATTAGTCAAAGTGCAAACGTTAATAATCAATTTGGAATCATTCTTAACCTAGGCAAGGAAAGGAACAACAAACTTATAAGTTTTCATTCTACACAAATAACCCGTATGATCTCGCTCTGCCTGTTCATGCAGCAGTCCATTGATTAAAAGAAAAAGATATTCTAAGTTTTTATCTTAAAAATAGTAATAAACTCCTTCTGTACTACATCAAATAAAACTCTATAGATTTCATTTGGACTCTCAAATACAAATATGGGGGGTTTAGTTTTAGAAGCAATATTGTTTTTAAATCAAACATGACTTATCTGTGTATGCCTGTATTTTTTTTTTGTGGCTTGTTATATAATAACATGGGAGAACTAGATATTTGTCCACAATGGCCGGACACCACAATTGCTAAAATCCAGGGAAGTGCACGAAGACGCTACGATCCTGGTTGAAACAAAAAATACATTTTGTAAATTAAACGACTTAAAAATATTAGGAACTTGGATACTTAATGCAAAATCGTCTACAATATTAACATTAAAGTTCCTCGTACTACTTATACGTTTTTTTAATACATTATATTTTATTGAGTGAATCTTCCATCATTGATTCAAATAAATTAAAATCATGTCAGGGGTGCCGATAAACGTAAATAATAATGTACCGCTCAAGTCCAACACAACACAACTCAACTCAAACCCAAGAGAACCCAAGAGAGCCATCACGAATTGCACTTTTTCTTAGGCGCATGCTACACGCTCAATATTTATCACGATATTTGAATCGCGATCCTGAATGGCGTTTTTTTTTTACCACAGATTTAACCATAAATTATTTATTTATTCATTTTGGTCGTTAGTTGCACAGACACAACTTGGTGGCCAGGATTGTTCATCAGCAACTTGCTATGAAATACAACTTTGTGGAATCGGGAGTACCGTATGTGCTCGACCCAGTTCTTGAGAATGGTCATGCCACATTGTACTGGGACCAATATATTATCACTGACAGGACTTTTGCTGCCATTAAGCCTGATATAGTGGTAATAGATCGTTCAGAGCGCCGCACAATGATTGGTGATATTACTATTCCTCATGACGAGAACCTCGTGAAAGCTGTACTAAATTCATCCAAATACGACTTTGCCCCACTCATCTAAATGCTCCATAAATATTACGATCTAGGATCGGGATCCAAATATCGTGATAAATATTGAGCAAGTAGTTACGTACTTTGAACGTAGTTTTATAATTGCCATAATGGCAAACAAAAGTTCGTAGTTCCTTACCCAATGTTTGGTTAAAGATAAATCAAGACGATTTGAAACTAAAAACCTACTGCACACTTTCCCTAGCAACTTAATAGACTTAATAGAAACCCGGCTCGATGACAGTGTGTTTGACTCTGAGGTGTTCCCGTAAGATTACGCGCGCCGTGCTGCGCTGTGATCGTGTGGACAGGGGAGCGGAGTATTGCTCGCTGCCCGTTCACCATACTCACTCTCGCGATTGGACTGTAAGCCTGGACAGTGCGACGAAATAATATGTACAATAGTTCACCAAGGGTAGCATGCGCTTCACTTGCTGTGTGATCTACTAAGCACCTAATGTACCTGATTCTAGATATTATTCTATATTTAATTACCTAAGAACTATAATAAATAGTAATATTAAGCTACCTTTAATTGTCATAGGAGATTTTAATATTTTTTCTGCTAGTGTAACCTTACGTAATGACTTTGTTAATGAAGAAACTATCATTTTGAATTTTGATGTTTTAGTACCCGTAAGCTCGATAGATGGCGTTGGCGTCGAAATACATCGCGATATGGTTTCGTTACCGGCAAATGTATGTAGGGTCAACGACTTGTAGTAATAAAAAACCAGCTAAGATCAGAACACATTGTGTTTTATTTTCAACCTCACATTAGTGTTCGCAATAGTTCAACATTACCAAAAAGGTAATAAACATTGGTCCATCGACCCTGGATTAGACCCAGAACAGTCTGAATTTTTGGAGTTAGCGTGCCAGCTTTAGGCCGCATCCGATAGTACTCGCAGTGGATCGCTGCGGCAAAGGTACCGGACATCCCACAGTCATCGCTAGCAAGAGCGACAGCTGTGAAATTTTCAGTTCAACGTGACGCCACAGAGGGCGCCACCGTCACTACTTGTAGTAATCACCAGTCCAAACTTCGGGTCCAGCGACAGCTTCGTCCAGCAAGGTGACGAGCTCAGCGGCAGCGGCCGGGAGTTACAGTTCAAAGCGTCACCACCAGGGGGCGCCACTAGTTCAACTTACCTTCGTGTTTGTGTGAGTGAAGTGCAAACGTGAGTACAATTAATTTACATTAGCAGTGACAAGTTAACATCAATCGCAAGATCAGCAAATAATTTGCCAAGCAATTTTGAACTTTATTTTAATGAGCATTTTAACTTTATAATTTAGAACATTTTATTTCTTCTTAGCCTTTATTGTGCATGTTAGTTAAAGGACTTAGAATAATTCTTTAAAAAACGACGGAACGGGGAACCTATGTCCGATTTCTGTCAGAGTGTATGTATGTTAAAAACACTTGTAAAAATATTCACTTTTATTGAGACTTAGTTTTTGTTGGATAACAAGACTTGTAGTTATTTCATCGTCTCAACTTTGTTATTTTTCTTCCTGCAAAGTTTTTGAGTTACTGTGTTGTGTTTATTTATTTTATATGAAGGTTACTTTTGATGAACTTAATAAAACTTTATTGGTTTTATTAGAGGCTATTTAAATAAAGTTAAATATATTTGTTTTTGCGCATATTTTATATTTTTGGCTTGTTTGTTGTTCAAGATGGAAGGACAAATTAATATATTGAAAGACCTTCAAAATGTAATTCAAAAGGCTTTCACTAATTTTAAAAAGAGTCCGAAAGATAGGCTTACTTTGGAATATATCGAGACAAGGCTTGAATTATTAGAAAAGGATTGGTCGTTATTTAAGGAAACCAAAACACATTTATATGGACGTTTTAAATTAGAAGACATAGGTCAAAAGGTTGTTGATATGTACGACTCAACCGAAGATATTTATATATCATGTAAATGTCTTATGAAATCAACATTAAATAAGATTAGTGTTAAAGAACAGCTACCACTTGATAGTGGATCTAACAATAATTCCTCTAAGTCATTTAATTCATTCGTAAAATTGCCTAAGATCACAATTCCTACCTTTTCTGGAAAATATAGCGAATGGACTACTTTTTATAATCTGTTCACTTCACTTGTTCACAATAACGCGTCTTTAGATAATGTGCAAAAACTGCACTACCTTAAAAGCCACCTTACTGGTGAAGCAGAACAATTAATTAGGCACACGCCAATCACTGATTCAAACTACAGCCAATGTTGGTCTCAATTAGAAAAGCGCTATGCTAATAAAAGATATATAACTAGTTGCATCCTAAAAAGGTTGTTCAGCCAAAAACGCCTGCATGTAGAATCTGCTACCGCATTAAAGGAGTTGTTAGATACTACAACTGATTGTCTGAATGCACTAGCAAATTTGAAAATTGATGTGAGCACATGGGATGTTATAATCATTCATCTAGTGACGTTCAAACTAGATAACGAAACGCGAAAGCAATGGGAGTTCAGCGTCTCTAACGACTCCAGTAACGATTTGCCCACCTTTGAACAATTTCGGTCATTTATTGAAAGTCGTTTCCGCGCGTTAGAATGTATAGAACCAAGGAGGGCTGTGACTCACCAGGGCAATACTAGTTCACAGGTTCATAGCTCAAAAGCAATGTTAGCTACAGAGTCATCCAAGATGCGTTGCGAATACTGCTCGGAATCGCACAAGCTCTGTTTCTGTAAACAATTTGCAAAACAGTCCACAGAAAATAGACGCGAGTTTGTAGCAAAAAACAAAATCTGCTTTAACTGTTTAGGTAGCAATCATACAGTATATGACTGTAAAAAACAGATGACTTGTCGAGTTTGCAAAAAGCGCCATCATTCATTACTGCACCTCCACAGAAAGCCTAGCGGAGAGAATCAAGGCCAAGATGCTACAGTAAAGCCTGCTGTTAACAATACTAGTTCTTCAACTAGTGACGAACAAATAGTTGCATGCTTGTCTACTGGCAAAGCCTTCAAACCCAGACAGGTTTTATTAGCTACAGCGTTAATAAGAGCCGAGTCCAAGACGGGTAATTTCCAAACAGTACGAGCCTTGCTAGATCAAGGTTCACAGGCGTGTTTCATCACAGAGGCGACAGTACAATTTCTCGGATTAAAGAAAACTCCAGTCCGCGGTATCGTCTCCGGTCTAGGAGACAATAGATCAACCATTGCTAAGTACATGGTAAATTTGACCATCAAGTCCACAGTTGAACTAGATTTTCAACTTGATATTAGAGCTTATGTCTTGAGCAAAATAACATCATACTTACCTGAGAGCAGTGTAAGTACAGCTTTGTTGGATTGGATTGATATCAAAGGAATGTGTTTAGCAGATCCTTATTTCAATACACCCAATAAGATAGATATTCTTTTGGGTGCAGATGCCTACTGCGGCATTATGAAGGAACGTATGAAAAGGAGTCCAACTGGTACTCTGATCGCACAGAGTACCACTTTAGGATGGGTCCTATCAGGTGTAGTCAACTCAAGTAGTAAGAGTCCAAAACAACATACAAAAAACATAAGCGTACATTGTGCACAGTTCAACGAAGACCACATTCTGAAGAAATTTTGGGAGATAGAAGAAGAGATCAGTACAAAGAAAATATTAAATCCAGAAGAGCAAAAATGTGAAGATTTCTATGTTAAAACAATAAAAAGAGATGACACAGGCAGATACATTGTGCGATTACCATTCAGAGACGAAGATCCTGCTTGTAAGGCCGGAAAATCACGTGATATAGCTGAAACAAGGTTTAAATCATTAGAAAAAAGATTGAGTAAAGACACAACTTTAAATGAAGAATATAAAAAGGTAATACATGAGTACTTACAGTTAGGCCACATGAAACCTGTAAAAGAAGAGGACAGTAAGAAGGATGAAGCGGTCTACTTACCACATCACGCAGTGATAAGAAATGAGAAGACCACGACAAAAGTTCGGGTGGTATTTAATGCTTCTGAAAAAAATAAAAAGGGAGTTTCATTAAACGACACACTCATGGTTGGACCAACGCTGCAAGCAGACTTAAGGCACACTGTGTTAAGATGGAGAGTACATTCTATAGGTATAGTGGCGGACATAATTAAAATGTACCGTCAAGTCAGAATAGCCGATGAGGATGTTGTCTATCAGCGAATACTCTGGCGAGACAGCCCCGATCAGCCAATTAGAGATTATGAGCTAGTAACGGTAACCTTCGGAACAGCCTCTGCCCCGTACCAAGCAGTCAGAACACTTCATCAAGTAGCATACGATGAAGGGGATAAATACCCACTGGCAGCAGACAAGGTTGTAAACAGCTTTTATATGGATGACTTAATGACTGGATGTAGTAACATTGAAGAAGGCGTAGAAATCTGCAAACAGATGGTACAATTATTAGGAAAAGGAGGATTCACTTTACAGAAGTGGAACAGCAATGAACAGCAATTATTAGACAGAATAAGCTCAATGGATACAAATGAAGTACTAGAAAAAGCAGGACAAACAAACAAAAAAAATGAGTACAGTGAAAAGGAAAATAAACAGGTCATGATAGAAAAGGAAAGTAAAACAGAGAATAAGGACATAGAAATTAAACTAGATACTACCACTACCATAAAAATATTAGGACTTACCTGGAACCGTCACGAAGATGCCTTCCAGTACTCGGTAAATCTCCCACCGCCGACGACCGCACCTGTAACGAAGAGATCAATAGTATCAGACATAGCTCGTCTGTTCGACCCATTAGGATGGTTAGCTCCGAGTGTGATTGTAGCAAAGATGTTCATTCAAAAATTATGGCTCGCAGGTGTAAGTTGGGATGAGGAATTAAATACGGAATTAATAAAGGAATGGAGTACTTACCGCGAAGAATTGTCGATACTTACTCAAGTTCGAATACCTCGTTGGCTTGGTACAAATTCAAAGGATGAACTTGAATTGCACGGCTTTAGCGACGCCTCTAAAGCAGCATACTCAGCAGTTGTTTACTTGAGAGTAGGTGATGCCTCAGGCAACATACATTTGACGTTGTTGGTGGCAAAAACGAGAGTAGCTCCGATCAAACAAGTTAGCATTCCTCGATTGGAGTTATGTGGTGCTGTACTTTTATCAAAGTTATTGACAGAGACAGCAGAGGTCTTAAATATTTCGAAGGACAAGATTTCAGCATGGACGGATTCGACAGTGGTTCTATCGTGGCTCAACAGCCATCCAAGCAGGTGGAAAACATTCGTTGCGAATCGGACCTCTGAAATATTGGGAGCAATGAATTCATCTCAATGGTTCCATGTGTCGACCAAAGAGAATCCAGCAGACTGTGCTTCAAGGGGAATCTTACCCAGTTCATTAATAAGCAATGAGTTATGGTTCTCTGGACCTTCATTCCTGAAAAACAAAACAATTGAGTACAAAAGACCTAAAGACTTAAAAATAGATTTAGAACAAACCACAATTAAGGCGCACACAGCTGTAGTTCCAGAATATGTAGTTTTTGAAAATTATTCCACTCTCAAAAGATTAGTTAGAGTAATCGCATATTGCCGACGATTTTTGTATAGAGACAATTACGATAGTAAACATTTAAAACATCACGAAGTAGAAGCAGCATTAGAAAACTGTATTAAGAAGACACAGATAGATGTATTTTCAATAGAATATACACAATTAAAAGAAACAGGTCATTTAACTTTAAAATCAAGTAAACTAAGATCGCTCTGCCCATTCCTCGATAAAAAAGGTATCATGAGAGTTCAAGGACGAATTGAAAAGTCAGAGCTGGATGAACAAGCAAAACGTCCCATAGTCCTACCACATTCAAATTATCTGACTCGTCTTATAGTTGCAGAGGCGCATGAAAAAACTCTACATGGTGGTCCTCAGTTGATGATGAATTTTTTAAGATCAACCTATTGGATTATAGGCGTTAGAGCACTGACTCATCAGCATGTTCGTAAATGCGTAATTTGTGCAAGACAAAAGGCTAGCGTTAAAACTCAACTGATGGGTACTCTCCCATCGGTTAGATGTACACCAGCAAGACCATTTTTGCATAGTGGAGTGGACTATGCTGGGCCCATAAACATAAGAACGTCAAAAGGTCGGGGACATTGTTCATACAAAGGCTATATCTGCCTTTTCATATGTATGGCCACCCGCGCTATTCACTTAGAGGTCGCCAGTGATATGAGCACACAAGCATTTTTAGCTGCCTTTAGAAGATTTGTGGCTAGAAGAGGTCACTGTGCTAAATTATGGAGCGATAATGGCACCAATTTCGTAGGTGCTTCTAGAGAATTACAGCAACTGGCTTCTATCCAGCCAGCTATAGCAGAACACCTTGAAGCAAACAGCACTGAGTGGCATTTTATCCCGCCGCATGCCCCCAATTTCGGTGGTCTGTGGGAAGCGGGTGTAAAATCCACCAAGTTTCACCTTAAAAGGGTCATTGGTGACTCGACACTAACATTCGAGGAAATGTCTACACTCCTCAACCAAATAGAGGCATGTTTGAACTCGCGTCCAATGAGCGTCATCAACTGTATCGATCCTGGTGAGCCACTACCTTTAACCCCTGGACATTTTCTTATCGGAGAACCGATAGTTAATGTTCCAGACAAAAATTACGATAGTTGTAATATACATTATTTGACCCGGTGGCAATTTGTGCAAAGGATGTTGCAGTCGTTTTGGAAACGATGGTCTCATGAGTATTTGTCCAATCTCATGAATAGATACAAATGGTCTTCCCAAGTTCCTGAACCCAACATTGGGGACATTGTTTTGATTAAGGAAGATCATTTGCCGCCTAGTCATTGGTTGTTGGCTCGTGTTGTGGAAAAACACCCCGGTGATGATAACATAACCCGTGTGGTCACATTGCGCACCAAATCATCCCTAATTAAGAGACCAACATCCAAATTATGTATATTACCAATTGCAGATCAATGAATATTTTAACTTTTTTACATTTCAAGTTTATACATACAAAGAACAATGGGTAATTTTGTTTGGAACCCGTACCCACCTTGTAGCATTTTAGACTAGGTGTCATTTAGAAGAGGCTTAAGTGAACAACTCAAAAATGAATGAACGAGTGAATGAACGAATGGGAGACCGAAGTTATGATTACTTCTATTTTGCATTTTCAATCATCTATGTAGTGCTTTAATAATGATTTTATAGGCGCAATGAATAACCAGTCGTTCTGTTTCATAGAGAGAGACTGACCCAGCTTCCTAAGGTTTAGGTACTTTTTGCTACGGAAAATATTAATTAAAACGCCATGAATTCAATTAAGTACAGTTTGTTTATTTATTAAGGTACACAAAATAAACATCATCACTAAATGGTAGTTGCTCTCAATAATTATTTCATCCCAAGCATTTGCCGGACCGACGAAGTTTATTTTTTCGAATTTTATTAAAAACTAAGTGCAAAGTGATAAACATATTTTTTAATTAATTATCACATATGCACCGCCTAATTATTAAAAAATATTTATAGAATGCCATTTTTTTTAAGTTTTGCAATTAAGTCAATATTTTTATTTAAAATGGCTCCTACATTCGGCGTATTCACATGTTTGTAGTTCCCTTCCGTTTTGTGTGTTTAATGTGGATTTTCGGTTGTGTTAAGGTTCGCGCACATTGTGTCGGATCGCAGCAGGGCGGAACGGACCGCAGCGCAGCGCAAAATGCGTACTTAGGGCGCAGCGGGGCGGGGCGGACCGCATCGCACTCAACCAAAATCCGCGGCGGAATATGCGCCCCGGCATGGTGTGCGATAGTTCATACAAAATACATACCAGCGATTTGAGCGGATTTTTGCTTTGCGACCCGACCCGCTGCGGCCCGTCATAATATGCGTGAACCTTTGAACTTCAGAAAGTGCGGTAGAGTTGAGCGTATTCCTCCTCCCGTCTTCCTGTTTAGTTTTCCATCCGGGAACTTCATTCATGCATGCATTCCCAATACCCATTAGAAAATCTTCTCTATAGCAAAATATGCACGCATAGATGTTTAGGTGCATACGAGGGTGTATAGATATACCTACGTATATGTAGATACCCATAGCAGAATATTGGGCTAGTTCAAGGGATGATTGAATGGCGCGCGGGGCGAATTCACAAAGAGTTTTCAGCATATTTCAACGTCGAATAACTTTTTTCTCCCGTTAGATACAGAGTTGTCGCCATACAAAATATTTATGTATTTTTAAAGACCTTTTTAATGGTACTAGTCTCAATTTGCTACAAGGTGGGTACGTTTTGTTCCATGTTCTTTGTACTTTTTATAGAAGTTAAGTTTATTGTTTAGATCAAATGTATTTTTACAACGTTGAGCATGGTTTATTATATACATTTTACTATAGGTACTTTTACATTGTCCTATTTTTTTTGCATAATTTTAACGATGAGTATACTGTTTTTCCCATTGTTGTTATCACATCTCCTTTTGGGGGTTTATGAACTGCTTAACTTTTATTGTTATACTTTTTTAGCTTATATACTTCTTAGGATTAGTTTGTTAATATTTACCGTTATTATTAAAAGTGCACCTTAAAGATTTAAGTTCAGTCTAAGAAGGACATTTCGTCACTAAATGCCCTTGGTGGGCGGTATGTTAATGAAGAAACTATCATTTTGAATTTTGATGTTTTAGTACCCGTAAGCTCGATAGATGGCGTTGGCGTCGAAATACATCGCGATATGGTTTCGTTACCGGCAAATGTATGTAGGGTCAACGACTTGTAGTAATAAAAAACCAGCTAAGATCAGAACACATTGTGTTTTATTTTCAACCTCATATTAGTGTTCGCAATAGTTCAACATTACCAAAAAGGTAATAAACAGACTTTGAGTTGTTTCTTTCGGAATGAAATTTATTTAAAAAAAAAAAAAAAAGATCTAGGTAGGATGTTGGATTTAATCTTAGTTAACTCATATATGGCGGGAGTCTCAGTTTCGTCATGTTCTAGCATTGTATCTCCTGAAATGCACCACAAGCCTTTAGATATCTCTCTTAGTATTAATACACCGTACCCAGTATGAACCAAAGTATCCCCAGTTCAAGTAAGACGACTACTATTACAACGTTAGAGCGCAACTTCTGTAAGGCTGTCTTCTTGGTCTTATACTCCGAACTAGCTGGAATTGACTGGGAGCCAGTGTATTCATGCGGCGATGTTAACGTAGGCGTTGATGAATATTATGAGTTGATTAATAATATAATAATAATTTCCTAAACCGTGCCAACAAAAAAACCTAAAACGTTGTGATTGACTTATTCTAGATGATTTACAACTGACACTATTAAACTAAATAAACTAAAAATTCATAAATTCTTCTTTACTTCTAGTAAAGAAGAATTTCCATTAACGTTCCTTTACCTATCAGACATACGCTTCGCCCTCGCCAACGTCCTCTATTTTCAGTTCCTCAAACTAGTTCTGTGACTCTAAAAACCAGTCCCTTACACTTAGCCCTTACCCTCATCAATAAAATATTACAGTACGATGAATCGCTAGATGCCTTTACAAGCACCGAACTGAGTTTCCTGAAAACTGCCAATGTTTATCTGGAGTCTATTGCCACTCCTAGCACTATCTTCTCGTCGTAAATTTTATAAGTTTTTTTTAACCGTTAACGTCCCGACCGACGATCCGGGTTGTCAGTGCCATTGTTTATCTATTGTGTCTATAATTACAGTACTCGATCGGTTAAGTGTGTTAATTTTATGTTCAAATTTTTAACTTGTTTTTAAACTATGTGCACAGTGTTATCTTGTTTAAATGTATGTTTTATTAAACCTATAACTTGTATGTGTAGTATTTAAGCTGTAAGTATAAGTTGGTCAATAAATAAATAAAACAAAAATATCATACTTTTCCATGAATACGAGTATGAAACATTAAGTAACAATCTCAGCGGTTTACAAACAATAAACAGATATACCTTTAAATCTTATTAATCTATTTTGTGATGAGCATTTTGCTTATAAATTATGCCAGTACACAACTAGGAAGTTACATCGATATACCTGATCGAAAAACCAATGGCAGTTGCTCATTTTCGCGCAATTCACACTTATTGTGTCAGCGTTAAGATATTTTTTACCGCAGTACTAATAAACATTCGTGGTCTAGAAGTCTCACTCAGTTCGGTAGTGATCAGTTTTAGTAAGTGCGCCGATACAATTTCTCAGTTATGTCGTACTGTCATAAATATAGCTACAAGACAATTAAATATCACCGGTTTGTTCTACCAAAAATCGGGGAAAAAGACAACTCCTGTTTTGCCAGAAAATAATTTAATGCGATTTTACGTAGGCACATCCAACAACTTGACACTCGAAAGGATTAATATTTGGAATATTACAAATACATGATAATCAAGTAATTTAAGAAATGATCACACTTAATTTTATGAACAATAAACTATTTATCAATAGTACCTTCCTGGATAGTTACGGTCTGGCATCCGCAATTTAAAACTAGTATAAAATTGTGAACCGTACCTATAAAAGAGGAAATGTGTCTGATAAAACATTAGACTTCGTGTGACAATGTGGAAGTCACTATCATTAATAGCCATATTGGCTAATTTACTTTCAATTGTGTCTTCGGGTACGGCAATTGATTTAACTATTTTTCTTTTTGTGATTAAATGAATTGCAAGAAAGATTGAGAGTTGAAAGAAGAAAACGCGTGATGTTGATAGTGTTCTGTTTATCGGCTCAGTCAGCGAAAAACTCTTAAATTAAGAGTCTTAATGAAGAAATCCTCACTTGAAGATGTTTTAATAAAACTTGACATTTTTGAAATAATTATTATGACTCGTGAACTTCAAATTGTATAATAATTAATTTTAATGTAGAAACTTAATCATATTTATATTTCGCAGTCGAGTGTTTCATCAACATAAAAAATGCAAAAAGTATTACCACAACATCTCAATGGATAATTTTTTTCTTAATAGTAACATCTTAATAATTAAAAGTCATGTACTAATTAGTATTAATAGTAACAATTTACATTCGTAGGCACTGTAAAAGATTACACAAATATCATTACGACTAATGCAGCAAATACCACCGCAGCGGAGAGTGATGGAGGTTAGTAATAGTTTACTATTAGTATTTAATTATAACTACATAGCTGTATTATTGAATATATTAAGTAGACTTAATAACTCAGCTTATGGAAGCTACTGCTGAGCACAATCCCATTAATTATTTATTTTTATAAAATAATAAATATAACGCAATCCTGCCATACTACAGCGTCTTGCGCAGGATATTCAAACGCAAAAACGAGTGCCGTGAATGTTGTATAATTATGTGACAAGCCAGAAAAATGCGAATGTAATGAAAAGTGCCAAGCAAATGCAGTACGAAATTTTGTACATTCTATTTTCAATATTTATATTTTTATTCTTATTTGCTGAAAGCGTCATTAATTCTAGGGATACTGGTTACTCAATATGTATTACAGAATAAATAATAAATTAAAACAAATTTTGCAGATACGATGATGTCCACATCAACCGAAAATTCAAAAGACTTTACTACTCATAAAAACGAGGAAACTAAAAAGCCAAGACAAATTACCACCGCATCAGGTGAAAAATCAACTTCAATAACTGATAAATCAGAAAAACATTCTTCAATGCCAACAGAGAAAAACACTAAGGAACCTAAAACAACTCCTACCCAATCCAGAGAAGAATACTACCAAGTGACCGAAGAATCAGAAAGGTCAACAGACAATTCACACACGGAAATGACAACAGAGAAGTTGGGAATGGAATCTACAACTCACAAACATAAAAAATCTAAAAAACCAAATACAACCACACCAGAATCACCTAAATCAACCAAAGAATCCGAAATTAAAACAGAAAAGACAACACAAGAAATTACAACAGAGAAGTCGGAAATGGAATCTACAACTCACAAACATAAAAAAACTAAAAAACATAACCATAAACATAAAACAACTACTACAGAATTAACCAAATCAACCAAACAATCCAAAATTAAAACAGAAAAGATAGCACAAGAAATGACGACAACTAAGCCAGAAATGCAATCAACAACTGATAAGTCAGAAATGGAAATGACAACTCATAAAGAGACAAAAACTGAAAAACATAAGATAACACCGACCAAATCTAGTGAAGAATCGTACGCATCGACCAAACCAGAAAAGGCAACAGAAAATTCAGACGTTAAATTGACAACTCATAAAGAGAAGGCAACAGAGAAACCAAAGACAACAACTACCGAATCGAGTCAAGAATCGGACTCATCAACCAAAAAATCAGAAAAAACAATAGATAAAACAGAAATGGAATCGACAACTTATAAAGAGAAGAAAACTGAAAAACCTAAGAAAACCACGACAGAATTAGGAGGAGAAAGAGGAGAAACAATGTCCACAAAGGAAGAATCAAAGACTACAGCGATGACAGAAAAATCAGAAACTACGACGACAACGGAAGAGTCAGAAACTATTTTAACAACAACAGAGAAATCTGAATCGAAGACCACAGATATGTCAGATACTACAACACAGAAACAAAGCACCACAAAAGGTAGTAAATAAATTGTACAAACTTAATATAGCTTCGTAATCCTTCGTACCATTTCGTACTTTTTAACTTGTAACTAAATTCTCAAATAGGGGCTTTCACGACCATGTGACGTGTTTCTATTACCCAGAAATCCCTCACAAACTTGTACAAATTCGGGTATAGCAAGTGGTTAGCGCAAATGCGTAAGCGATTTCAGATTTATATTATTACTCTTGGGAACAATGAATCCGGATCACCAACATAAACGGTTATATCTCGGAAACTAAGAACTGAGAAGCTTATTCAAATGAAAAGTATTTTGTACACTATTTAATTCTACTCCAATAAAATTAATAAAACTTTTATTCCGTGAGGAAGAGCGCGCGCACATAGGTGTTATCTAATTAGCTAAAATTTAGGTGTTGCTTTTTATTTGAACGCGTTCTATTTATAATACCTAGTAACATTTGAAAAAAATAATTTGTGATGATGGGTGGACAATATGTTACCAATTCAAGTAGGAAGAGTATTTGTAAAAAAATTGCTTTTTGTCACACGGGTTTTAATTATTGTTCTAAGCTAAGTTTTGTATTTGAACATATCAAAAATATTAAATATGTTCATAGATCCGAAGAACTGCAAAGGTAAACACGAACGGTATTACGAGTGTGGGCCCTCGTGCCCTCAGAGGTCCTGTACCGAGTACCTGAATGGTACTAAATGTTCTTTAAAAATTGATGCGTCCAGAAAATGTAAGCCGGAATGCCGATGCCAACTCGGATACTTCAGGGACTCGGAAGGAAATTGTGTAACCATATGGGAATGCAGTAAGCTTTACATATTTTTAAATTTGAATACATTAATATTCGTTTTATAACTTTCGTGAGACACATTCATATTTATGAATGAGTAAACCATAACTAATCATATACATTCATTTTGTTGTCAGTATAATATTATTATATTTTACAGTGATGAATTTTGTTTTAAAGGCAGATTGGAAAAATTATCTTCAACCAAACAATCAGAAATGGCAACAGAAAGTTCAGACATAAAATCGACAACTTACAAAAAGAAGGAAAATGAAAAACCAAAGGCAATTACGACAGAATCAAAAGGAGAATCGAAGACAACGACTGAAGAATCAGAAACAATGTCCACAAAGAAAGAATTAGAGACTACAGAATCATGTGAAGAATCGGAACCATCAACCAAAGAATCAGAAAAAACAATACATAAAACAGAAATGGAATCAACAATTTATGAAGAGAAGAAAACTGAGAAACCAAAAACAACCTTAATAGAACCTTGTGAAGAATGGAAACCAGCAACAAAAGAATCAGAAAAAACAACCGATAAGTCAAAAACGAAATCGACAACCTATAAAGAGAATAAAACTGAAAAACCAAAGACAACCATGACAGAATCATGTGAAGATTCGGAGACAACGTCTGAAGAATCAGAAATAATGTCCACAAAGGAAGAATCAAAGACTACGATGATGACAGGAAAATCTGACGCAACGACAACAGAAGAATCAGAGACTACATTATCAACAACAGAAAAATATGAATCAAAGACCACAGCTAAGTCAAAAACTACAACACAGGAACAAAGCACCACTAAAGGTAAATTATACAGATTAATAACGCTTCGTCGTCCTTCATACTACCTCGTACTTTTTAACTTCTAACTAAATTCTCATTTGGGCCTCCCACGACCATGTAACGTATGTTGTCTATTATATTTATGTAACGTATGTTGTCTATTATTACAAATTCGGGTTTAGTATATGGTAAACGCAGAAATGCGTATATAGTTTCAACAATAGATAATGAAATTTATTTTACCACGGTTTCAACAGACAGGTACTGAGCTCGTGGCAAATGTATAGAAACTAATGATTGCCCTCAGTGTCTGTTGGGGACGTCTGTAATCTATACTTATAAACTACGAGTACATTCGTTCACAAGATACTTAACTAATTCAGTAGCAAAAAGCGCGCACGCAGTAGGTGTTATCTAATTAGCTATAGTTTAGGTGTTTTTTTTTGTGTGTTGTTTTATTACTAAAACCTGTGAAGTTATGCCAGTTAATTTGAAGTAACCCTAATAATTGAAAATATATAAATAATTTGTTATGATGGGTTGGCAATCTGTTTTCAATTAAAGTAGGAACTGTATTATTACCAATTTTTTAATTGCTTTTTGTCACACGTGCTACAATTACTGTTCTAAGCATATTTCCAAATAAGCGCTGCTGATAAAGTAACAGTTTTGTATTTAAACTTATCAAAAATATTTAAACAATGTTCACAGATCCAAAGAACTGCAAAGGTAAACACGAATGGTATTACGAGTGTGCACCTTCGTGCCCTCAGAGGTCTTGTACCGAGTACTTGAATGGTACTAAATGTTCTTTAGCAATTGATTTATCCAGAAAATGTAAGCCGGAATGCCGATGCCAACTCGGATACTTCAGGGACTCGGAAGGAAATTGCGTGACTATATGGGAATGCAGTAAGCTTTAAATATTTTTAAATATCTCTATTTTGTTGTCAGTGTATATTTTACAGTGATGAATTTTGTTGCACAGGTAAACTGGCAAGTTCATCTTCGACAAAAATGACGTCGACAACAACAACGATGAACCCTAACCACGGTACAACATTTTTTAAATTTGCTTCTTTATAGAGTTAAGTAAATCTAGTTCTTTTAAGCATAGTAAGTATGAATTTGAGTTTTAATACAGGATTAATATGAACTTATTAAAAAAAGACTTTATATTCTGAAAGTTTTTTATTAACCACAGAAAAGACTTCTTCTACCAATACAATGATGTCGACGACACCGGCGCCGAACTGTGAGGACGTAGCATCAGAGTTATTTATAAAAGGAAACCTTGGTTACTCTGCAAAACTACTACATGTTAGTAACTATAACAAAACTTTTACTTTTAAGAACACGTTTGCTTTTAGATGTTAGGTAATATTCGTTATTTTAACAAGTAACATAACTTCAGCTTTTGCTGAAAACGAAAATAAAACTTGATTCTTTATTCTGAATACAAATAAACTGTCATTTAAAATTTTGAGATAATTACAATCTACGATAATACATTAATTCACTATCTTCCTTAATTAAACAGCAGCAACTATGAACTAAAAATAAAAAGGTTTATTTTTGTCTAGGAACTATCACAGTCAAACCCTGGGAACAACGTGATGGCTGGAGGGGCAAATAGCCAGTTCCTGATGTCGCTTCTGGCTTTTCAAGCTACGGGTGAAGCGAAAAAAGAGATACTGAATAATTTGAACTTTAAAAACACGGAACAGGTCAGGAAACGATAAAAATAATACCTTATTCCATTACCAAAATATCGATTTTATTTTCTACTGCAGTGAATCTTAAACAGCCTTTAACATGGTTATATTTGTGATTGTTAACATTATCGTCACAATCTTGCATGCAGGCCCTTCCGGTATTCTTAAAAAAAATAAGGTAAGCACAGCCAGCTCTTAAAAAATTGAGAACAATGACATTCTGTTATGTGTGCTGATATGATATTAATTGTACGATAATCTCCTACACTCAATTGTGTATTGCACAGAATAGACTGGTGTGTGTACTGTACTCCGCATACTCTACAATATTGGAGTAATGCAGGTGATGAAATCGGCTTCTCGTATATTATAATTTGCAATGGCTCTTTTAATGCAAATATTTCGCACTATTTCAATCTTCGAGCTGCTACTGAGAATATCCAATCACAAAAACTCATTAACAGTTTTCCCGATTCAAAAATAAATCGAACCTAGGACCTAACTCTCAACAACTTTGCGACCACTACAAACAATGAGTAAAGTAAGAATAAAATAGCGTTTTCTTCGCCCCTCAGATGTGCCGATGCGCGGGACAAACTGACCTTAGTTACTTATTAATGGGTGTATTCAAGGAAAATATTGTTCTCCAAGAGGTTAGAAAAAAACTTTTCTTTCAACTACGTAATAATGTTATCATTAATCACTACAAAACCGATCACAAAGGACGTATTTTTTGCTTAGAACCTTAACAGTGCAGCAATGTTGTATGAAATCTCATTACTGCACTGTTTTTCATTAATGCACTGTTTTTTATTTTTTATTTGGACATAAATTTACCACAAAGGTTTAATGTCTCCCATTAAGTTTAATATTAAATGCATTAGGTCAAAAAGATACAGTTGAAAATAAAAATCGGCTGAATAAAACCGGCACGGTGAAAAAAAAAAACAAATGGCGCGCATTTTGTAGGTACCATTGTAAAACTTTGATACTTCATATTTAGTAAGAAAAGTTTTAAAAAACGGAAAGAGATCAAATAGACAGCGACAGCGATATGAATTCAACTCCAGAAAGTATAAAAACAGCTGCAAATGAAATTGTTAATAACCCTTTGCCGCAAAAGACGCAGGATAGCTTTGTTTTCATAAACTTGAGTTTTTATTTTGAGTAGATATATTTTAACACGGTAGGTAGATTGGTAGTTGAAAGAAAAGTAGATTACGCATCTTGCTAAAGTGAGTAATTAATGCACTCGTGTTAATTTGGTGCCCTAGCATGCGGGCACCAACATAACACTCGTGCATTATTGACTCACTTTGCGCTTGATGCAACAATCTACTATTGTTCACATAGTTTAATGATGAAGCTTAAATTTATAACGTATTAGATATTGAAACCATGATATCAAAACCTTTGTGGCCTGATACTTATTTATCTGTTACATTTTAATCTAAAATACGGAACTGAAATAATATTTTCATTCTCATAAAATCCGAAGACTTAGTCTAATCCAGTTATAAACTTTTTCACAGATCCTCTGCTTCTTCCGGAAAGTACAGGCTGGTCTTCTCGCTGAACATCGTAACGTTGAATACATCTTTTTCTGTACAATATATTTCGATGAAGAATGTGAACCCACAGATGATTTCAAAACAAGTACAAAAAGGTTACTGCCTTATGAACTACAAAGTCTTGCTTTCAGTTCTGCAGAAACAGCACAAGAGATAAATGATGAGGTGGGTGGCATACTTACTGTAAAGAAATATCTACATTCATAATACAACTTTATCTACACTCATGTCGTAAAATTCCAATATGAACTTAAAAATAGTACCATAACGACAAGCTTTATTCACGTGCATCTCTACTAAATTTAAAAAGTTTGTTAAAGTACAGTTATCTTAACAAATTAATGTTTTTAAAATAACTTTTTTTCTAGATCGACGTCGTTTGTGGTAGCTCGCGCTAAGGCGCATGCGTGCTATGTTTGGGCGCCATAATATTATGTTTTTTCTAACTTTGGTCCTTTCTTTAAAATATGTAGTTACCTATTGCATGCGTTTAGATAAAGTAGTGTATGAAGCTGCACATAACTAGATATTAAAACACTCGTGTGATACTATTAAAAACCTACAGCTCGGTTTTTAAACTCACATTCGTTATTTAATCTACTATAAAATAATTGGAATTTTAATGCTACATTTAATTTGACACAGGTGGCGCAATTAACACATAATCGTTTCATAAATTACATAAAACCAAGTCTACTATCATCATTATCTGGTTTATTACTAGTGGATGCTCAAAGTTTTAAGGTTAGTATTAGTTAAACCAATAGCATCATGATTATAATATACCTAACTACGGTATGGATATCGAACTTAAAAATATTGTAATTTCAGGGACAATGGGTGAAACAATTCGATCCTAAAGATACGTCAGACAGAGATTTCTACTGGAGTGGAAAATCTGAGAAAAAGCCTACCATGTATCAAATAGGTTCATTCTTGTACACAGAAAGCGTGCAGCTTGGTGCAAAGGTATAAAAACTCACTTTATCCGCTAATTAAAATCATGTTGCAATTTTCTTTAAATATGCAATGTTAGACGGCAAGGGAGAGCCTCGTAATCCGAAAGTATATAAAAGTATCTACCCATAATATTGAATAACTTTTGATCTACAACTTTTCCCAAAGGTCAATAACTTTAGAGAAATATCTGTTTAAAGATTTCATAATAAATACGCTGAGGCAACCTTCTCATCTGCGTCTATCATTAGCTATGTTTATATTTTACGTAAAATTTGGGGTCAGGAAATGGTAGCTCAATTTTTTGAATTCATAAAAAACAGTGTTGTCGATATTTTAAAATCAATAACTGAAACTTAAAATTGCCCACGGCTTAGTATTTTCCGACTAACCTTGTGTGTTGTCCTCCAAGAAGTTCAAATGCGTAGTACTTACAACCGCGCATGCATAGAAATATGCATGAATGTGGAAAATGGAGAAATAGTATGTTTGTATCGTAAGTAATGTAATGTGGCATGTGACGTCTGACTGTCTGATTAAGCGTGTTTGTCCACCACCGCCGTCATCGAGAACGAGATGACGTTGCCGAAGTAGCGATACATACATAATGGCTGCATATCCACTGCACGTCCGTCATTCGAGCGCCGCGCCGTCATCACGGCCGCCGAGATTATGAGTACGGCACTATCGCTAGAACTAGGCCCGAGAACGTGACGGGCCCAAATGCCAGCAATACAAAATACGCCTGCACTTGTCCACTACAGCCGAGATTGCCGGCGGCGCGCCGGTGCAAGGATTTGGACTTGTGACCAACATAATCTAGTTTCTCGGTTCTGCGGAGATGGACAATCGCTCTTACCCCCTCGATTGCTGAAAGGCAACGGCCGATCAACGAAAAAAATCTAACGAGCTGTCATGTCTCCTGGATACACTGATGTTATTGGTTTTAGTATTTTTTACAGTTAACAAGATTAATTGATTTGATTTTATTGAGGCTTTCAGAAACATAATGGTGCCACAAAAGACAAACAAAGTTTCGAAAAAAAATTAAGCAATTCATATGGCTCATTGGGCTACACTGCACTTAAATAATTGTGGTTTTTTTACTATTCTAGATATTAAAAATGAAATACAGAGAAGAAGGCTTTACTTTCGCAATCTTCCTACCAATTTATATTGATGGAATAAAGGATCTAATGAAAAAAATGTTAATTGCCGATGACGTAGCATCAGCTCTGGACAGTTTGCGTCATGAGGATGTGGAAATCTACTTGCCAAGATTCAACATTTCTGTAGCAAATAAATTAAAGTATCCCACTGAACAGGTAAGCAAAAGTACACCCGTAATCCGTACCACAGAATACAGGCTGTAAGGGTAAACACCGGTATCCTTGAAACCAGTGGTTTGGTTTCATTTATAGAACGTAAAATCAATGAAAAATAACAAACTTTTTTTTTTATAAAATTTTCATTTTTCCTCAAAAGCATTTCACCCTATGCGCGGGGGCAACAAGCTACGGGAGGGGTCTCACCACGTGGCCCGATGCACGGCCCCGCACAGTTTGCTACCCCAATCAGTCAGCGCTCTGTCTCGTTAGCGAGTGTGTGTACGCCGCGTCATAGCGCCGCCGCGCCGCTCATTTCTCGCGCATATATTTTTTTATTTTTTTTTACTCTTCCTAATTGTTATGTTTAAGTCAACTACCCATGGTTTCAAGGATAACGGTGTTTACCCTTACAGCCTGTATATATAAGCTAAAGCAGTACTTCAACTACCTAATCGTCCAAATTGACACACTCACACAGACACGCACTGCAACAAGACTTCTAAGGTAAGTTCGGGATACAGTCACATACAAAAACAAAAAACTACTCAGTATACAGCGCGTGTCTCTGTGAGTGTTTCAATTCAGGCGATTATAGTTAGTTGAGGTACTGCTTTAGCTTTTATATCTACTGTGCCCGTACACAGACAGGGAAAATATTGTGTTTTATTATTTACCTGCACTAAGAATTTAATATAATATAGTGCAATCTGCGGGATTCCGAGATTATGCATTGTGTATATAAAACCTAACAAATGACTAGTTGTGAGTTAAAAATGGTCTATAAATATTCCCCATACTTTTCGGCTTCGTAATATATGTGGCATAGTATACCCATCGTAGCAAACAGTTTGGCATACGACTCATTCTCATCAACTCTGGGCTGTTTTTGGTCATCGATAAAAAACATTTAAAAAACAGCTTTACCCACCATTATTATTTCACATGTTGGTCTAGATATTACATTACTTATTTTGCCGCTATCTACCAAATTGACTTATCTCACTTTTTGTCTACAGGCTAACGTCAAAGAAATATTTAACAATCAGACTTCCGATCTAAAGGATATTGCATCCTGTGATAAACCGTATGTAAGCGAAATATTACAGAAAGTCTCCATCCAAGTAGACGAATTTGGAATGGGAGACACCAAAGTTATCGGTATGTTGTTACTATTCCATCTTCCTTCCTCTTAAACTTTTTCCCAGCTATGTTGTGTTGGGGTCGGCTACCAGTCTAAGCAGATGTAACTGAATCATCATCTGCCTAGCCTTTTCCCAACTATGTTGGGGTCGGCTTCCAGTCGAACCGGATGCAGCTGAATATCAGTATTTTACATGGAGCGACTGTCTATCAGACCTCCACAACCCAGTAACTGGGTAATACGATACTCTCGGTAAGACTGGTTGTCAGACTTTCTGGCTTCTGACCAACAGTAACGACTGTCAAAGATCTACAAATGACAGCCGGGACCAACGGCTTTACGTGCTTTCCGAGGCACGGAGGAAACTCGCTATGGTAAATGGCCACCCATCCACAGACCAACCTCGGCAAGCGTGGCTTAACCCGGAAGATCGGTCTATGCGGCTGTAATTATTTAGCCACGAGCTTCTCTCGCTCGCAGATGTGACTGAATACCAGTATTTTATACGGAGCAACTGCCATCAGACCTCCACAACCCAACGCAATTACTGAACAATGCCGATATCCTAAGATTAGACCGGTTGTCAGACTTTCGGGCCTCTGTCTACCCGTAACGACTGTCATAGATATTCATTATTGAATGCGACATTGACTTGACTACATTCTTTCAATAAAAACATGTGTTTTTCCTTCATAATATAAGTGAGTAATAAGTCTAAAGCGTGAATTACACAGAAACGGCATAAGGTGCAGGCATGGAGCAGGCGCGTCGCTTTCATACATTTTGTGCGAAAAAAAATTGAAGCGTCACGAAAAATGTATGAAAGTGACGCGCTTGCGCCGTGCCTGCTCCTTATGCCGTTTCTGTGTAATTCAGGCCTAAGAGCGATTACGCACTGCATCCGATCCGAATCCGTGAAAATACGGATATAAAAAAACTCGGACCGATTTCGGATATTGCTTTACGCACTGCATCCGATCCGAATCCGTGAAAATACCGATCTAGAGTAAAAATCTCGGACCGAATTCGGATATCGCTTACGCACTTATCCGATCTCTGATCCAAATTCAAACAATTTAGGGGCCATCTTTAGCATATCCGTTTGGCGTCCGATTTGAATCCGAGGTAGTGCGAAAGCGTTCATACAAACATTACTACGGCTACTTCGGTCCGTCAATATTTCTTCCGAATTGGAGACTCACGGATGAGGGATCGAAATCGGATGACGGATGTAGTGCGTAAACTACCATACAAATAGTTCTATGGCTACTTCGGAACGTATTTTCACGGATTCGTATCGGATGCAGTGCGTAACCGCTGTAAGACAGTAAATCTAGTAACAAAATAGTTCTGGAAAAATGTGTATCTACACAGCATAATATACACTACAGGTTTTGTAAACTCGATACTATGGAAATTTGTGTTATGATAAACAATATTTCTTAAATGAAAACTTGCAAACTTATAGACTCCAAACTTCAAAGAGGTCCACTAGTTCCCTAATATTTAAGTATATTTTTTTAAATAACTGTTTAATTTTCAGATTTCCCCGAATCAGAAGAGAATTCCCCACCGTCCAAACACCAACACTTATATCAGTTTAAGGCCGACCACCCATTTGTTTTTGTCCTGCTCTATGGGAAAGTAGTGATCTTCATCGGATCGTTCCTACGCTAGTGATGTTCCGCTGAGGTAATAAATATTACTAAATATTGCATGTGTTGTGGTAGGAGCAACTGGATTCTTATGTAACTACTGTTTCGGAAAATCTTTCACTAAAACTCAGAAAGTGGAATGTCTTAGTAATGAAGTCTGAAGGTCAATTCAAAGTTTTTGGTTAGATCTAACTAAAGTTACAGAATGAAACTGAGTAACTGTGTCTGAATATTTTATAAGTCAATCGGTTAATGATAAGGAAGAAAGTAATCAAACATTTAGAAAAAAGTAATAAATGTGGAAATTATGGTAATAAGGTGTGAAAACTTACGCAGGTAGCCCAAATTTTGGGGCAAGGAAGAATGAGAAAAAAGAAATAAACTCGAAATATTTCCTTAAATCAAGTTTGGTGAAAGTATTCCAGATTTACTAACTATTATAAGTTTTGTATTTAGTTTAAGAAAATATACTTTATTTATTTTATTAGTTTGTGTTTCATTTTCTTTTTACCTTTTTCTGGTAGACAAAAAGTATTAAAGGTATAATTAATTCCATAAGTGGAGGATCATATAGAATTTTGTCCTTAACCATTCCATTTTCAGTTGTTACAACTCAGTTATAATAATAAGTTCCATTCTTTCTTTTAGTTTGTTTAAGAAAATTTCACAGTACCTAACAATAATCATTAGGAATAAAAGATACAAAAATTAACAGATAACATACTTTAAAACGCTGTCAAAAATACAGACAGTAATTAGCATCAACTTCATTTAAAATAAACGATAACAGTATATACAGGAACTTCAAGTTGTTAAATTAAAAAAAAAACCATTATATAAAATAAATGACGATTAGAGAAAAAACTGGTAACAAATAATAATTAAACTGATCGTAATTACGTGTTAGTAAATGATAAGAGTCAGGTGTTTTTAATAGCGCCGTATGAGCTTCACATCTATCTATACACACTGTTGCCAAGTGTCTAAATCACGTCTAAATATTAAATTTCGAATCTTAGGAAAAAGTACTTAAGTATACAATGTTAGTCGGATAGGGGGTACTAATCCGAAAGGGCGTTTAAGTACACATAATAATGAATAACTTTTGTTCTATAACTTTCCCCAAAAGCCAATAGTTTATGAGAAATAGATGTTCAAAAATTTCATAGAAAATACGCTAAATTCTATCTACCTTCGGCAATGAGCAGCTGTGTAAGTATACACTTTAGGTCATATTTGAGGTCACGGAATAGAAGCTTCATTTTCTGATTTTGTAACTAAAGCAGGGACGAAGAATGTTTGAAAAAACTAAAATAAATATAATTTTGAATGCAGCAAATAAAAATGATCAAATTCTGAAATATTAACACTTGCTTTAAAACAGTCATTAGTCATAATGATTAGTGATGTAAGTGACCTGCGAATTAATACCCCCTTTCCAACTAACCTTGACCTACTTACTAAGATGGTGCGGTGATATCAAAATGAGTTTTGGCCTCCGACTACAAAGAACGTCAGTGCTCCTTGCATTGCGCGGCCTCTTGCCAATCTGACAACTGGAGCTCGCGCGAATCCTTCACTTTTTTTCACCAGCTAACCTTTTACTGTAGCTGGGACGTCCAACCGGGATACCCCAACAGGTGAAAGACGGCATGCCGTTATGAAAGTGGAAAAACAATATCCTCAGTAGTCATAATCATCTCTCTCAATGTGGTGTAATGTAGTGAAAATGATTTTCTTGTAACTCCTCCTTTTCTCTTTTCTGATTAGTTTCGTTGCGGGTTCCAAGGTAAATCAATAATTTCCCCGCCGACCCGCCGAGCTTCATAGTTTCAGCGTTTTTTTCTGGTTGGTCTCAGTTGTAGATCCTGGCTTGCAGGAATTGGAGTGGTGGGGAAAGAGAGGAGGATTTTCTCATAAAGAAAACTCTCTTAACATGGCGGCCTGGCAGAAGAACAGAGTACCAGGAGCATTTCAAGTGTAGCTGTCAAATTAAACGTCATCGGAATTTCTTACATTAGACAATAATATTAAAATGACACTAAGAGGAACCTCTCAAATGAGAGTTATTTATTTAATACAGGCAATGTCCACTGTTGTGCATGCTACAATATTTTAATGACCGCTACAATGAACAATCACAGGAAATATTCCCATAACCACGAAGTCTTAAAGTCAAAGTTTTGTAGATGAATCGGTAACCGCAATTTGTTCTTATTAGCAGACAGAAGAACCCTGCTGCCCGTTCTTTTGATTAATCCATTCAGTACACAGTATTAAAAAAAATACAGTAAGACAGGCAGGTAACACCAAGAACAGACTAAATAGACTAAAAGTGTAATGTCCCACGATTAGGGGAGTCCTAAGGTACAGCATATGGACTTACATAAAATATCGTAAGTCGTTCTTTGAAAAGGCTAATAAAATAATAAGTATAAAAACCGGCCAAGTGCGAGTCGGACTCGCGCACGAAGGGTTCCGTACCATTATCTATAAAAACGGCAAAAAAATCATGTCTGTTGTATGGGAGCCCCCCTTAAATATTTGTTTTATTTTAATTTAATTGTTTATTTTTAAAGTGAATATATAACTTACTATTCTGTGAATATTTCAAGCGTCTACTTGTTGCCGTTATCAATATCGAACAAAAACGAGCAAAAAAATCACGTTTTTTGTATTTATTTTATTCTGTTTTTTAGTATTTGTTGTTATAGCGGCAACAGAAATACATCATCTGTGAAAATTTCAACTGTCTAACTATCACGGTTCATGAGATACAGCCTGGTAACAGACGGACAGACAGACGGACAGACGGACAGCGGAGCCTTAGTAATAGGGTCCCGTTTTACCCTTTGGGTACGGAACCCTAAAAAAGAACATTTTAAAGCCCCGTTTGATAAGAGAATGAAAAAAGTGTAATTAATTATAAGAATGAATAATATTATTGTTATTCACGTTATATAATACTATAATTATAACGTTTAAATAATGACACATAAATCTCTTTAAATTCACAGCTCATCTGTGCAGAAGATGTCCGGTCCTTTGGAAGGCATACGGGGGACACAGGTCCAACACGCAGATGCTCCTTTAAGAACTTTAATCTAAAATGGGATGGGGCACCAACCGGGGACTATTGTAGACAAGACTATTGTAAAATTTGGTGAAAAATATCTGGTCTATAGGAAGGGATGTTAAGTGGACTAGATAACTTCTATTGCCGGAAGAAAACAGCGTCTGCCTTTCAAACTTAAAGAAATACACTGGCAGACGGTGACTCGCCAGCTCACTATTATTATATTATATCCTAATCGTGACACATAAAATCACGTAATTTCCAATGCGGTTCTACACGAATACTAATAGTTTATCGTAGTATCAGCTAATAATTGAACTGTATAAAGACACGCGGTTTTATATTGCTAGATAAATGGTTACCATTTAGATACACATTGTAAAAAAGTTACAAAGATACAAATTCAAAATTTTGAAAATGTTTATTATTTCTATAAAATTAACCCTTGTTGAAACCATGTTCCACACATTAAATGCAATATTAAATAGGTACCTACTTATCGGCTGAATGAACCTAAAGCTAAACAACAGTCTTTTTTATTTCATTTTATAATAATTATATTTGTCATTTAACTTTATGATTAATCATTTAACTTATTGTTTACCCGCCATGTATACTTACACACATGTGTTATGTATACAATAAATAAATTACAAAAGAAAAAAAATAATACATTTTTCAGTGATATGATAACTCGAACCGTTATTGGTTTGTATATCTTCTTTATTGAAACAAGTGTATGAGGTCGTGTCTGAAGGTATAAAAGAGGTAAATAGCCTTGATAAGCAATCCAGAGGTTTGTTAGTGATCATGTGGAAGCCACTCGTGGTGTTAGCCGTTGCGGCTAGCACGTTGTTTATTACGCCCTCCGAAGGTATGGTCTGTTTTATGATTCTTTAGGTTCACCTATGTACACAATCAACAATGATTGTTGTTAGGATTTTATGTCGCCTACACTGCTGTAATTTTAATTTTTTGAAACTTTGAAATCAAAATGATGAAATAATTTCTGGAGTAAATAATCGAGATTGAGCATTTTAAAATTAATAAATGAAACGTTATGAATTACGAAAATTATATTGACTAAAATCAAACAATATTAGTAGCTCAAAAACTAATCAAAATCATTCGATTATTATTTAAAAGAAACGTTTCTGAATAAACGAGACGTTCATTCACCTCCCTGATCCATTTTTCAGGCTCTTCATATAGTATGGCGTCAGCATCAGCTACTAGCAGCAGTAGCAGCAGCATTAGCAGCAGTAGCAGCAGTAGCTCCTTAACTAAAACTGGTGGTCCAGCAGGTAAACGTAAGTGAATTAAACTTAATTAAATAGTTATCAGTGCATTAATAGTCTAGCGGTTCAACTTACCGTGAAAAGGGTATAATAGCTCAGCTAATTGACAATTTAAAATCATTAAGTTACTATTTATGAGAATCTTTTCTGAATAAATGAGACGTACGTTCACCTCCCTCGTCCATTTCTCAGGCTCTTCATATAGTATGGCGTCAGCATCAGCTACTAGCAGCAGTAGCTCTTCAACTGGAACTGGTGGTCCAGGTAAACGTAAGTGAATTAAACTTAATAAAATACAGTGCAATGATAGTCTAGCTGTTGAACGCTTGTCTTTCATGCAGAAGAGTCTGAGTTCGATCCCGGCCCGCACCTGACTTTTCGAGTTCATATCATCATCATCATCATTCAGCCGAAAGACGTCCACTGCTGGACATAGGCCTCCCACAAAAGGGGGGGTTTGCCGTAATCACCACGCTTGGTAGGCGGGTTGGCGATCGCAGTATGGTTGTTAAAGTACTCAGAGAACGCTGCTGTCCATCCTCTAGAGAATCCCTTACTTGCCTTTTACGACACCCACGGGAAGAGATGGGGTAGTAGAGTAGATATGCTATTCTTTAAGTCCGGCACTACACGAGACCGAGTTCATATGCGGATAGTAATTTGATTATCACTTACGTTAACGGTGACGGAAAACATCGTGAGGACACCTGCACGCCTGAGAGGGCTCCAAACAGTTCTCGATGGTGTTTGTAGTCCGCCAACCTACACCAGGCTAGTATGTGAAGCACTAAGACCTAAATTCTTCTCAGTCTGAAGAGGCCTGTGCACAGTAGTGGGACAAGGCTGATGATGAAATATTTATCTGAATTCTGTATCAATTCCAATGACAAAAATGTAATGATAGCAGCAAAAGTACAGAACAGTAAAATTGTTTTGAAGCGACTAACTTGTTCTTAATAATACAATTACTTAAGCAATACGTATATTAGTAGCTGTTTATTCATTTACCACATATTAGTAGGTCGTATCTAATTTAAATGTACGAGTAATTATTTCAAGCGAAAGTGATAATCTCAATACATATTTGCATTCTCCAATTCTTATTGATGTTATTTAATTACAGCACCCAAAAAATGTCCTAAAAACGAAGTTTTCGATACTTGTCCGGCACCATGCCCTCCACGGGAATGTGGGGTCGATATAACTTTGATTCTATGCGCTCCTGCACCTAAACCTGGTTCACCAGATTGCAAACCTGGATGTAGATGTGCTGACGGCTTCCTTAGAAATAAAGCTGGTGACTGCATCCCTAAAGCCCAGTGTCGTAAGTATCTTATTACTTTTGTACTTGTGTTGTTTCTGTTGTTGCAAAGATATATCAAATTTAACTTCAACGAAGTGAAGAACCTTAATCACATTTGTATCACAGGC
This sequence comes from Amphipyra tragopoginis, assembly GCA_905220435.1. NCBI lineage: Eukaryota > Metazoa > Arthropoda > Insecta > Lepidoptera > Noctuidae > Amphipyra > Amphipyra tragopoginis. The sequence continues at coordinate 18,485,985 of HG991997.1, forward strand.
TTAATCTCTACTTTTAAATTTATTTTCAAACAGTTTTTTATACGTATTTTGTACATTTAGGTAGGTAGTTTTTACTTTAGATTTTTTTGTATACTAGTTTAGTTTTATATTGTATTTATTAGGATACAATTAATGTATTTATTTGCTATCTTAACATTGATGTTTGTAAATGTAATAAATAGTTTAAATTTTTTACAATAAATGTTCCATTACAGCAATCGATTGCCCCAAAAATGAGACCTTAGATCCTTGTCTGTCTTTGTGTCCTCCCCGGCTTTGTGGTGTCAACATAGCCGCCATATCATGTGCTCCTACAGTTGATTGTAAACCTGGTTGTCGATGTCAAGACGGATTCCTAAGAAACACAGAGGGATTTTGCGTGCTTGAGAAAGACTGCCGTAAGTGTATCGAGAATCCTTTTTGTTTTTGCAGTTAATTCCCTCAGAGCAAATTTTTTCCAAATATCCTACCACAGACGTCAGAGGACGTCTATGAACATTTAATAGAGTGAGTCCCTCGATAAACTGCAAACCCGAAAGAGGGAGAAATTAGAGCAACAATTAAAAACAAAAACAAACTTAATTTAAGTCGTTTATTTTTATTCCTAACAATGGATTCGTGTGTTCCTGGTAAAGTGTAGATCCAAAAGGGAGTAAAACTAAACCAAAAATAATTGACCAAAAAAAAACTTGAAAAACGTTTTTTATTTTAAAAAATGCAACATTATTACGATGATAGCGATATTTTTGCGAGCCATTTGTTTTGTCCTCACTGCTGCTAATTTTGTACAAAAAAAAACTATTTTGTTTGAGGCATCCTTAAGGCATCAAACTTAAAGAAGGAATTCCGACATCTTCCACTTATTTCCTGAAGTAGTAATACAACAACAATTACTGTTTATTCATATATCTACCATATACTAGTGGTTAGTCTTATCTAATTTTACGAGTAATTATTTCAAGCGAAAGAGATATTCTCAATACATATTTGCATTCTCCAATTCTTATTGATGTTATTTAATTACAGCACCCAAAAAATGTCCTAAAAACGAAGTTTTTGATACTTGCCCGGCACCATGCCCCCCACGGGAATGTGGGGTCGATATAGCTTTGATTCTATGCGCTCCTGCGCCTAAACCTGGTTCACCTGATTGCAATCCTGGATGTAGATGTGCTGACGGCTTCCTTAGAAACAAAGCTGGTGACTGCATCCCTAAAGCCCAGTGTCGTAAGTATCTTATTACTTTTGCATTTGTATTGTTTCTGTTGTTGCAAAGATATATCAAATTTAACTTCAACGAAGTGAAGAACCTTAATCACTTTTTTATCCAATCCAAAATTTCTACTTTTAAAATTTTCAAACTGTTTTTTATACGTATTTTGTACATTTAGGTAGGTAGTTTTTACCTTAGATTTATATATTTACTAGTTTAGTTTTATATTTTATTTATTAGGATACAATTAATATATTTATTTGCTTTCTTAACATTGATGTTTGTAAATGTAATAAATAGTTTAAAATTTTTACAATATATGTTCCATTACAGCAATCGATTGCCCCAAAAATGAGACCTTAGATCCCTGTCTGTCTTTGTGTCCTCCCCGGTTTTGTGGTGTCAACATAGCCGCAGTATCATGTCTTGCTACAGTTGACTGTGAACCTGGCTGTCGATGTCGCGATGGATTCCTAAGAAACGCAGAGGGATTTTGCGTGCTTGAGAAAGACTGCCGTAAGTGTATCGCGAATTCATTTTATTTGCAGTTAGAGTTTCATCAGAGCATATTTTTTCCACATAATAACATGATAGGTACTTTTGCAGCTCCAATTTTTTTTTTTTTGTTATACAGCGGTATGTACGAAACCGAACGAGATCTACGACGTATGTCCCAACCCTTGTCCGCCTCAACGATGTGATGTGGACCCGCGAGTTTACAGATGCGCTGCACCGCCAAATCCTGGCGATCCGGAGTGTGAGCCAGGGTGCCGTTGTGCCGATGAATTTGTTAGGAACTCTCAAGGCATCTGTGTGACAAGAGATCAGTGTCGTAAGTGATTTTATGTTATTTAAGAGAGCGATGATAAATATTTATGGAAGGAAAAAAACAACAAGTAAAGACACCTGAATATTGATTATGGAAACAATAGGAATTTACGCTGCTTTTGAAGTTTTAAACGGTTACCTAGCTTCAAAATGTCATCTAACAATGGTCTACTGGTCTTCCCAAGATCGATCGCTCAAGTCTCAACGACCCATCCGACCATCCTCTCTTCAAAACAAGTGTGGGACACTTCATTCTAAATTCGCTTAAACATAATCCCAATAGCAATAAACAGAGATTTATATCTACTTGCATGTAATATTATTTTCTTTTTTACAAACTCTTAATAGTTTGAGCACGTTTCTTACTAGATAGTATTGAAATATTTTTTGTAGCTTTATCCGGTAGGGTGTCCTAACGCGGTATTGGGTTGTGGCGAGAATTGCGGTAGGCATTGCTCCGATCGCAATAAGAATGACCCCGTAGCGTGCAACGGAGTATGCTACGAAAACGCTTGAGATTGCAGAGATCGTTTCGTTTATGATGATAACCTACGAAAATGCGTTCGTCCTGAACAGTGCAGTAACTTTTTATAATATTAGTTTCCGTACAATCTTGATATTTCAGTGAAAATAACCTTTAAATGTATTCTGTTCACTTACATACTACATATTTGAACACGAGTTTCTGATAACCGTCACGGAATGTATGTTACGTTAAATGGTAATTAACAGGTGTTTTATGAAAAAAACAAATTAAACATTTATTTATTACGAGGATTTACAAAATTATATATTCTTCACAAATCGTTATACCGTAATACTAATATTGACACGGATAATTCATGATGTCAACGACATATTTTGATAGCTTAATTTTAAATAAATACAAATTTTACAGCACCGACTTGTGGCGAAAATGAAGTTCTCTCACCCTGCAGCAATGGCGGATGTGGACCCTGGACTTGTTCCGATGTAGGATTCCCCACAGGTTGCGTTAAAATGGATCAAAAATATTGCAAAGAAGGGTGCATCTGTAAAGAAGGTTATGTGAAGGAAAACGGAGTGTGTATACCAGCAACTGACTGCCGTAAGTATGAGATTTCTACTGTTAATGGTTTCAGAAATAAAACTTAATAAGTTCTTTTGGTAGGTATTTATAGACCAACTGAATTGCCCAGAATATGGAGACCTGAATTTCTTTCTAGTAGCAGCCGAAATCCAGCAGTAGACTGTTCCTTACATAAAGTACCGAGTTACCTATTTTTCTTTAATTGACATGCGATTTTCTCTTTCATTTAGCTTCGTGCGGTGGGGACGAAAACGCGGTAGCAGGCTGTGGCATAAACTGTGGTAGACTTTGTTCAAACTACAACAAAGGACCTGTGTCTTGTATAGCTGTATGCTATGACAATGCATGCGATTGTAAAAAAGAATTTGTATTCGATGAAAATATAAAAAAATGCGTCAGACCTAAAGAGTGCAGTAAGTTATTATCTTCATTATTCGTTTTGTTTTTACTTTTGCGTCTGTTTTCAGTATCAGCCAATGCTTTATTTTAAAAGATATTACGTTTAAATTGAAAAAATCACACAGATTGATCAGTTCATACCCGTATAAGGTTTCTTTATATCGGCAAAATGAAGGTCAGTGCCCATATTGTCAACACGAAATAGTAAAAAAAAAATACAAAAATTGTTACCTATTGTGTAAATAATTCTTTACGAAATTAGTGTATTCCTACAAAAACATTCTTTCTAAGCTTATGTTTTACATAAATATTATAATTCTCTAATAGCAATGTTAACTTTGAGATAAATTGCATCCTTACGGTCAGCAGGGTTTATTGACTATCTCCCGAATGGCAGCTTTTGTGAAAAAAATATTTTAAGTATTTATTGTACTAGGTAATCTGCAAATTCGGATATTGTGATCACTTCTGTATTTAAAAAAAAAACTAAAATAGTGTTTGAAAGAACATAAGCATTCTCTTTTGAAGGTTTAACTTCTATGTTATACTTTATCATTTACCTACAGCTCCTGTTTGTGGCAAGAATGAAGTATTCTCTGAATGTGTCAACGGCGGATGTGAAGCTAAGAACTGCTCGCAGTTAGGACAACCAGTTCCTTGTGTTAAACCACTTAAATGTAAACCAGGATGCCTTTGTGCGGCCGGTTTCCTTCGAGCAGCTAATGGTACCTGTGTACCAAAAGACCAGTGTCCACGTAAGTATAATTTTCGAATTTCAATTTATTTACTCAGCTTAAACTTGAATCGGTGCAATGCCAATAGTTACTGATCGTTAACGCCGTGGCAACAGTTTAAAGCAGGTTGAATGCAAAAGTATTTTATACAAGTTTGGTCGGAAAGGGGGTACTAATCCACGGTTCACTTAAAGTATGACTGTTTTAACGCAAGGGTAAAAAATTTAAAATTCGATAATTTTTATTTCCATGCAAAAGGTTTTCATTTTAGTTTTTTTTTAATTCTTCATTCCTACTTTAAACACCAATTCAGAAACTGGAGCTTCTAATCCGCGATCACAAATATGACCTAATGACCTCAGCGCTACGTAAAAAATAACGTTTTTTTTTTGAAGATTTTAAGAGCGGCTATGCTCATCAGCGCACGCAACTCTGTAACTATTGTCTTTTGGGGAAAGTTGCAGAACAAAAGTTATTCATTATTATGGGTACTTTAACACTCTTTCGGATTAGTACCCCCTTTCCGACTAACCTTGTATAACTTGGTACATTAAATATATAAATACCAGATATCCTAAAGCCCAACTTTTCTATTTCTTTAGAAATATGTACTGGAACAAATGAAGTCTACGATCCTTGTCCACCAAGTTGTCCGCCACAAACTTGCGACAGCATTGGGAAAAAATTCTACTGTCCGTTGATGCCAGCTAACAAAACTTCCAAAGACTGCCGCGGCGCTTGTCGATGCAAACCAAATTACTTGAGAAACAAAATCGGAGAATGTATAGCAGCAAAGGACTGTTGTAAGTTTTCGGACGGTTTTAAACTTATTCGAATTTTTTCAACCTATTTTTCAGCGATAAAACGGTCACTACTTGCAATTAAGAGCGTGTACGCCGTTCGGCTTTTCATACAAATTTTCAAGTCCTTATTTTTCGATATGACTGAACCGATTTTAATGAAACTTCATACCCATCAGCAGGATACATAGTACTAAAAAGTAAGTAGAAAACATTTTCGAAAAATAGTGTTACAGTTAAATTAGACTGATTTTAAATTTTCCATACAAACAGTTTTTTTTTTATCTTTTTTTAAGTAAGACATTTCGAAAATGTTTTCCACTAACTTTTTAGACCTAAGTATCCTGCTTATATGTGTGTGAAGTTTCATCAAAATCGGTTCAGTCATTACGAAAAACAAAGACTTGAAAATTTGTATGAAATGTTGTACGGCGTACACGCTCTTAAATAAAAATTTGGACATTATTACTAAGTGATTTGTGATGTTTTAGTGAAATGCATGGGTCCTAATGAATACTTCTCATGTGGCGGTGCATGTGACAACGTCTGTGCTACTTTGAGTGAACAGAACCAGACCAACTGTCCCATCGTCAACGTCAAGTGCAATCCTATGTGCTACTGTGAAGAGGGATACGCCAGAGACGCAAACAACATCTGCATTCCTATCGAGGAATGTCCAGGTGGGTTCTAGTTCAAAGATTTTAGTTAAGTGCCTCCGAGTGATCTCCGGGATTCATCATCATGACCTCAAAAGCTACGTTTAGGAAACAAAATGAAATAAAGTTTCAGGTTTCTTTTCAATACCCAAGGACTTATGACTTGTTTTTACTAAATGGCGAAATATTTTTTTGTACTTTATCAGCATTAAACCACCAAAATCTAAAGTTCTATTGTTTCTTAGTTATATGCGGTGTCAACGAACGTTTGGAAGAATGTCCAGATTGGCTTTGCGAGCCGCAGTCTTGCAAAGAATTAGGTTTCCCAATATCTTGTCCTGATCGGCCAGAAGACGAAAGTTCGCCCTGTCCAGGGCCACCTGGATGCGTCTGTGACTATAACTTTGTGAGAGACGAGAACGGAAAATGTATACCTAAGAAACAATGCCGTGAGTCAAACTTTAGCTGTAAACAATAACTAAAATATCATTCAGAAACTATTTCATAATTTAATTTCGATGATAATGGATTAAAATTCTAATTTGCTACCACAAGATAAATTTAAGTAATCATTTTATTCAAAAATTTGCAACGTTTTACAGCATCATGCGGCGGAGATCCGAACGCGGAGTCAGGTTGCGGCCTGAACTGTGGTAGACTTTGCTCCAATTACGATAAAGGACCAGTACCTTGTCCTAGGATATGTTTACCGAATGCTTGCGATTGTAAAAAAGATTTTGTGTTAGACGAAAACCTTGACATATGCGTTCGACCTGAACAATGTAGTAAGTATTCCTGGAATAGTGATAACAAATTAATCAATTGTGAAGACCTATAATTTGACTCCGTATTGAAATCGTTTCTAGCTCCAGTATGTGGTGATAATGAAGTATATTCTGAATGTATAAACGGTGGATGTCTACCTAAAAACTGTTCTCAATTAGGAAAACCAGTACCTTGTGTGAAAATAGACCCCAAATATTGTATAAAAGGTTGTCTTTGCGAGGAAGGATATTTACGAGCAAGGAATGGTATTTGTGTTCCAGAAGAACATTGTGACCGTGAGTAATAAAACAATATTTAGTTAAATAATTTCATTGAGATCCTTCATTTCGTTTCATCTTTATCATTCTGGATTTTTGATCTTTTGATACGACTATCCTTTTTAATATATCTACCGTTATCTGTTTAAATATTAACCCTTTAACCGCCGCAGTCGGATATATCCGACAATTTTATTTACCTTTATATGGATAGAAACGAATGAACACATAACCGACGTGGGCAAAATGGACACGAAATTTTATGTCGGATTTATCCGACTGGGGCGGTTAAAGGGTTAGTAACAAACATTAGTAACAAACAGATAACAATAAATATTAATAACAAACAAACTGCGTTACAACCAAAAAAATCTATCTACCATGATACCCACAGAATGCAACAAACCCAACGAACACTACGATCCATGTGCACCATCATGTCCGCCTCAAACTTGTGAGAGCATTGGAAGACAGTACAAGTGTCCCATAACTGCTCAGGTCTGTAAAGGAGCTTGTCGATGTGATAAAGGATTCTTTAGAAACAAAATCGGAGAGTGCATAGCTAAGAAGGATTGCTGTAAGTGTAACTATAAAAACTATGACCAGAAGATTTTAATTTCTTTTATTTAGCTTCATTTCTCTCGTTATATTTTTGTCCGAAACTGATTCTATATTATTTTTGTGTATTTTTAGTGAAATGCAGAGGTCCTCACGAGTATTTCTCATGTGGCGGTGCTTGCGACAACGTTTGTGCAACATTATATAAACAGAACCAGACCAACTGTCCCATCAAAAATATTGTATGCAACCCTATGTGCTATTGCGAAAAGGGATACGCAAGGGATGAAAATAATATTTGCATACCAATCGATGAATGTCCAGGTAAATGAAACTTATCTAATTGGCATAACTATCAATGACATAAAAACACAAACATAATTTTCCTAATCTTGCTGATTCAGTACGATAAGTTGAGTATGAATAGAACATTAGTACTCAAAGTGTAAATTTCTTCTTCAGTACTAATCTGTGGAAAAAATGAAAGATTACAAGAATGTCCATCTTCATTGTGCGCACCACAAAAGTGCACAGAGCTGGGATTCCCGATATCGTGTCCTGATGTACCAGAGGACGGCTGCTTAGAACCACCAGCTTGCGTCTGTATCAATAATTACGTGAGGAATGATAGGGGAAAGTGTATCCCTAGTGAAAATTGCCGTAAGTTTTGATAATATTTCTTATGATAATTTTTTCAAATCAAATTATGCAGATTTTATTCTATTGATGACCTTAATGGCGTGCCCGCATTTGGTACTCAGAGACGTGATTTAGGTTCCGTAAGGGGACACAATTTGGCCTTCTACGAATAATTCTTAATGATTTGCAAGTCTTTTGGAACTTATGCATATTGGATATTCTGCTGGGAAATATTTGTTTCTAATCTTTGAAAATAATTGTTAAGCAATAATTAACTTTCGTATGACACGTTGATATTAAATTTATATTATGTTACGATTAAGTCATGTGCATTTTTGGGATTACCCTACTTCTATTTACTAGAGTATTGTTCTGCTCAAGATTAAGGCTCCGTTTGGAGCCGAAACTAGTCAGGCAATCCCGAAAAATGCACGTGAGTAAACCGAAACTGATCACAAATTAAGTGGCAAAGTGAAGTGAAGTATAATAAGTGACTAAAAATGTTTTTACAGCTTCATGCGGTGGGGATCCTAACGCAGTATCTGGTTGTGGCATAAACTGCGGTAGACGTTGCTCTGACTACAACAAGAAAGGACCAAAAATTTGTCCGTTTATATGTCTCGCCAATGGTTGCGATTGTAAAGACGGATTCGTTCACGATAATAATTTAAACAAATGTGTCCGACCTAAAGACTGCAGTACGTATATTTTTAACGGACTTTTATTTATGTTAAAAGATCAAAATACTAAAATATTTGTAAATTACAGCGCCGATTTGCGGAAGTAATGAAGTTTATGATGCGTGCGCGAACGGTGGATGTGGAAAGAGGAATTGCTCACAGCTAGGACAACCTGACCTCTGTATTGACGTTATTAAATGTATTGGAGGCTGTGTCTGCCAAGAAGGATTCTTAAGAGCGAAGAATGGCACTTGTATACCTCAAAAGCAATGCCCAAGTAAGTTTTTATTAAATTGTTGAGATCTTTACCAGTTTACTGTGCAATTTTTAAAAATCACTTTCTTTTTCGTGCGTCAGGTCGTTGAGCTCCCTAAAATAAGGTTGAGCTACACGATGGCTGATGCATGCGTGCCGTCAGTTGGGACAGGTCAACTCAAACCTGCTATGGCTCTTTCCTCAAAAGGCCATTCCAAACGTTGCTCTACATTGTTACACTCGCATAGTTTTATACTACAATGTCTGGACTTTAAAAGAGACCTTCACCTCTGAGTTTGTTTCGGCTTTTCTTCTCAGAGCTAGTCAGATAGGAAATGCCGGCGCCGTCTAGTCTTAAAAAATCATTACATTGACTTGTAAAAGTGTCTGTAACAGATTTATTTACAGAAATAAATATAATTTATCATTTATTTTCACACGTCATTGAACGAAACTTGCAGACTGGCTTTTATCACCACAGCATTAGCCGTATTTTCGTATAGCTCGTGATGACCCAAGAGAAGAAGAAGATGAAAGCTCTCATTGAAAAATACATTTGATTCAAGTTTAATGAACCTGATTTAATTTCTCCAAAACTGAAAATGATTGTTACTTCTAAAAGGTTAAAAAAGCAGTCATATAACCTGGGCGATAAGGCGTGCGTAAAGATCAAATTTTATGGAAATGACATTTGCCTACGCTTGAGCAAGTGTCATTTCCATGCAATTTGATATATCCACAAGCGTTAACGTTTAAGACAAAAGGATTTTGTCTCAGGGGCTGATTAAAAACCTAAATTAACAACAACATAATTGAAAAAAATCCTTAACGAGACTAACACTTTTGTATTACAGTACCGCCTTGTGGTAAGAATGAAAGATATGAAGAGTGTCCAGATGCTTTGTGCGAACCGCAGTGGTGCTCACAACTAGGCTTCCCAATACCTTGTCCAGCATTATCAGACGGTGAAAGCTGTCCAGGACCACCGGCTTGCATCTGTGATTATAATTTCGTACGGAATGAAAATGGAATTTGTATACCTAAAAAACAATGCCGTAAGTAGATTTATTCGCTTAGTACACAGAAGATTTTTAAAAAAATGAGATTGATAAATGACTTAATAAAAATAACTCCCATTATACATTTTCATCACATACTCTGCCCAATTGTAAAATTGTACCTAAATCAGATATATCTTGCTTTGGAGGTAGACATTTTTACCTAAATCTTATAGTATCTTGCTTAGGTGGAATAAGGCTATAAAAATCCAAATTGAAACAAATAATACACGAGTACTATTTTTGTAACAGTAAGAGAAGGCAAAGAAAATGGACTATCCTCTGATAATCAGTTCACATTCAACATCAAATTTTAAAACAATGTTCTTTACAGCATCTTGCGGTGGAGATCCAAACGCGGAGTCAGGCTGCGGCATTAACTGCGGTAGACTCTGCTCAAATTACAACAAAGGACCTGTTCCTTGTCCTAAAATATGTAAAGTAAATGCTTGCGACTGTAAAAAAGAATTCGTACTTGATGAAAATACCAAAAAATGCGTTCGACCTAAAGATTGTAGTAAGTACTTAATGAACATTGATGACAAACAAAAAGTTCTACTTACAGACTGAAGTTACACATTTTAATGTAAAATGAACTGTTTCTAGCTCCAATATGTGGACCAGATGAAGTTTACTCCGAATGTATAAACGGTGGATGTCAACCTAAAAATTGTTCTCAATTAGGAAAACCAGTCCCTTGTGTGAAAATAGATCCTAAATATTGTATAAAAGGTTGTTTGTGCAAAGAAGGATATTTACGAGAAATAAATGGCGTATGCGTACCCAAGGACCAATGCAATCGTAAGTTTTACCAACTAACTTTCTAATATAACTTTCCTTACCAATTACACAAAATATACTCGCTATTTGACTCCATTTGCCAAACAATTTAACTTTAAATTCATATGCGATTTCAATCGAAAAACTATGTGTTTGTATTAATCTTTACCACAAACTTTTTTTCATTTATACTCATCTACGTAAAAAGTGTGCACAAAACGGGACATTCTACCCCTTATTAAATAATGACAAACTACATAAAATATTGTCCAAAACAGGATGCAACAAACCCAACGAACACTACGATCCATGTGCACCATCATGTCCGCCTCAAACTTGTGAGAGCATTGGAAGACAATACAAGTGTCCCATAACTGCTCAGGTCTGTAAAGGAGCTTGTCGATGTGATAAAGGATTCTTTAGAAACAAGATCGGAGAGTGCATAGCTAAGAAGGATTGCTGTAAGTGTAACTACAAAAACTATGAATAGAAGATTTTATATTCTTTGATCTACACTCATGTCGTAAAATTCCGATTATGAACTCAAAAATAAACACATCAAAAGTGTCTAGGGATCAACATATATTTTTGCAATAACTTTTCTCCTGATTGATATTAATTAAAATTTTCTTTAAGGATTCATCAAATAAAGTGTTTTCGTTTGTCACAGTAACGATAAACCAAGTCACCTTTGCATTAATAAAGAAATTTGCCATTTTCCTAATAAAGGGATTTTTGACATTTGAACCACTAACACAAAAGTTCGAAAAAAAGACTGAAATAACAGTTTTCTTTAAAATTTTATTGGGTAACTTAAACAATTAATAATCCGTGTTTCTACCGCGAACACTAACAACACAAGAACATCGGTTTGGCATACTCAAAATGAGTTCATCCAAATCACGCTGTGGAATTGCCGCCCATGTTCGTTGCAACAACAAAAAAAGGTCTTCTTGCGACTGGATACCCTCCATATTCGGCAGAGCTCTTCTCTGTAGCATATCCCATGCATGCTCAATCGGGTTCAAGTCTGGCGACTGAGCAGGCCAGGGCAGGACATTGATGTTAGCTGCGGCGAGAGTCTGTCTTACAACTCTTGCGGTGTGCGGTCGTGCATTATCATGCATTAACTGAAATAAGGGACCGATTTGCGCTTGTAGAGGAACGATGACGTCTGATACAATCGTCTCAGCATAAATTTGAGCGTTGAGGTTGCCTCTGATCCAAATCAACTCAGTTCTTCCGCCGATCCAAATACCCGCCCATACCATGATGGTTCCACCACTATAAGGATGGACTTCCTGGCAGGATTTTAATCGCTGTTGGCGTCCAGGGGTTCTCCAGTGTCGTATACGTCTTGTATCCGGTCTCATACCAAAACGAGACTCATCAGAAAAGCACACGAAACGCCATTGTTCTTCTGCCCAATTTCTGTGTCCAAGAGCCCATTGATATCGAATCCTACGATTGTGCATTGCTATAGGTGGTACCCGTAGCGGTCTTCGGGAATGAAGGTTCACTTCATGCAAGCGGTTTCTGACTGTTTGGTCGCTAATTAAGTTCCCTGAAGAGTGATGAAGCCTCACGGCTAACATCATGGCGGTTATTGTTGGAGCTCTTCGAGTTAAGATTTGAATGTATCGGTCTTGTCTCCGTGTGGTGCAGCGATACCGTCCTCCATGGCGCTCAGCCACGGTACCAGTGCTTCGGTAACGTGTCCAAAGTCGACTGATAACACTCTGACTTGTATTCAGAGCTAAAGCCACAGTACGTTGCCGGGAACCAGCTTCTATCATTCCCACGGCTCTGAGCATTTCTTCCCTGCTTAAATGACGTCGCCGCTCCATAATAACGTTGGTTTTAATCAGTAGTAGGGAAACAGTAGCACTAATAATGTCTTCAATGCGTTGTATGTTTTTATAGGGAAAATATTGACAGCTGATTTTCATCTTTTACTCGAATTTGATTCACAGTTCCTGATTCAAATTATGAAATGCACCAAAAAGGATCCATATAAATTTATAAAATCATAAATTTATTACAAAGCCACATCTCAATCTCAAGAAATCCGCATAAAAATGCTTGATCCCTAGACACTTTTGATGTGTGTAGTACCATAGTGACATGCTTTATTTATTTTATTTTATTTATTTTATTTTCTTATGCACATACATTTCTAATAAAAAAAAAGTTTTATTAAAGTACAGTTCTCATAACAAAATAATGCTTTACAATATATTTTTTTCTATTAATGTAGATTAAAATATTACAGTACATTTTAGACCAACCAAGGAGTTTTCAACGATTTTTTTTTTTAGCGGGACGCATTATAATTATCTGTCAATGCGTGCGCTAAGGCGCATGCGCGCGTAGTCACACGCATGCGTTTTGGGCTGCTGGGTTTGGGCGCGATAATTATGTTTTTGTTTTATGTTCGGTTTTTTATTTAAATTGCATTAGTTTAGATAAAGTAGTTTATGAAACAGCACATAACTAGGTATTAAAACACTTGTGTGATACTATTCACACTCGTGTTTTAATAACCCCTAACAGTTTCATAAACTACTATTATTTAGCTTCATTTCTCTCGTTGTATTTTTGACCGAAGACAGTTCTATATTATTCTTGTGTATTTTTAGTGAAATGCACAGGTCCTCACGAGTATTTCTCATGTGGCGGTGCTTGCGACAACGTGTGTGCAACATTATATAAACAGAACCAGACCAACTGTCCCATCAAAAATATTGTATGCAACCCTATGTGCTATTGTGAAAAGGGATACGCAAGGGATGGAAACAATACTTGCATACCTATCGATAAATGTCCAGGTAAATATCTACGCTAACAAAATAAGCAATCGTATGAATACTAGGTATCGTTTTAAAATATTATTTTCTATTCTCCAGTACCAAAATGTGGGGTCAACGAAAGGTTAGAACAATGTCCAGATTGGCTGTGCACTCCACAGAGTTGCTCACAGCTGGGCTTCCCCATACCTTGCCCTGGGTTGCCTGATGATTCTAGTACACCATGTCCAGGACCACCACGTTGTGTCTGTGATAATGATTATGTCAGAGATAAGACTGGAAAATGTGTACCAAGAAATCAATGTCGTAAGTAACAGTCAATGGCATAACAATAGTAGATTGTTGCACCGAGCGCAAAGTGAGTTATTAATGCACGAGTGTTATGTTGGTGCCCGAGCGCATGCGAGGGCACTAAATTAACACGAGTGCATTAATTACTCACTTAAGCAAGGTGCGTAATCTACTTTTCTTTCAACTATCAATCTACCTACCGTGATAAAATATCCATATAACATTTTTTTTACTTTTCTTGCTAAATAAGAAGTACCTATCAAAGTTTTACAATGGTACAAAATGCGCGCCATTTGTTTTTTTTTTCACAAAGTCTGTTTTAACTAGCTGATTTTTATTTTCAACCAGTATCTTTTTGATCTAATGCAAACATTTTATATTAAACTCAATGGGAGACATTAAACCTCTGTGGTAAATTAATATCTAAATAAAAAATAAAAAAAACAGTGCATTAATGTAAAACAGTGCAATAATGAGCACATTTCTGCACTGTTTTGGTTCTAAGCAAAAAATACATCCTTTGTGATCGGTTTTGTAGTGATTAATGATAACATTACGATGTAGTTGAAAGAAAAAGTATTTGGAAGAACCACTAGATATTCACAAACATATTTTAGAGACAAAAATCTTTCTTTCTGGCCTGTATCAAATTCCCTTTTTAAATAATTTGGACTCTTAGCAATGAATAGGCCAGTCCCTGTTGTCTTTGTTGTTATCCAAGAAAATAGGAAGCAGCATCCTATAATGTATCTATCACCTATTCGTTTGCCAAGCGAGGCAATGAGTGCAATATTACATAACGACTGTGCTTTGCAGTGACCTACCTATAGTTTATACGTGCTATATACGATAGGTAGGTCACTGCTACGTGAGCGCCCTTCGTTACTGTATTAACTAGGTATCTTGTTATACAAGGTTAGTCGGAAAGGGGGTACTAATCCGCAACCCACTTAAAGTCTCACTGATGACAGTCTTAAAGCAAGTGTTAAAATTTCAAAATTCGATATATTTTATTTCTACTGAAATTGATTTTTATTTTAGTTTTTTATAAAAAAATCTTCTTCCCTGCTTTAGTTACTAATTCAGAAAATTAAGCTTCAAATCTATGACTGCAAATATGATCTAAAATGTAAACACAGCTGATCATAGCTGAGGATAGATAGATTTTACCGATTTTTTCATGCAATCTTTGAACAGCTATTTCTGTTAAACTATTGACTTTTGGGGAAACTTGTAGAACAAAAGTTACTCATTTTTATGGGTTCTTTAACACCATTTCGGATTAGTACCCCCTTTCCGACTAACCTTGTATAATTACCAAAAGTGTATTTTGAATATGTTCTGTTAATTATATCTAGTAACCCTATGAAGTTTTGCCACTTAATTATTCGAAATAACCCCTTATAGTTTGGAGATTTAATTATCCTCCTGTTTGCGATTCCTTCTTTTAGTTGTATAAATTAATTTTGTAGCTTCGTGCGGTGGAGATCCTAACGCGCAATCTGGTTGCGGTGTAAACTGCGGTAGACGTTGCTCTGACTACAACAAGAAAGGACCAATATTTTGTCCATTAATATGTCAAATCAATGGTTGCGATTGTAAAGACGGATTTGTTTACGATGATAATTTAAACAAATGTGTCCGACCTAAAGACTGCAGTACGTATATTTTTAACGGACTTTTATTTACGTTAAGAGCGTGTACGCCGTACGGGGCATTTCATACAAATTTTCAAGTCTTTGTTTTTCGTAATTAATGAACCGATTTTAATGAAACTTTACACACATAAGCAAGATACTTAGGTCTAAAAAGTTAGTAGAAAACATTTTCGAAATGTCGTACTTAAAAAAAGATAATTGGAAATTTCTGTTTGTATGGAAAATTTAAAATCGATCTAATTTAACTGTAACACTATTTTTCGAAAATGTTTTCTACTAACTTTTTAGTGCTATGTATCCTGCTGATGGGTATGAAGTTTCATTAAAATCGGTTCAGTCATATCGAAAAATAAGGACTTGAAAATTTGTATGAAATGCCGAACGGCGTAAACGCTCTTAAAAGATCGCAGAAACTAATATATTCGTAAATTACAGCTCCAATTTGTGGTAATAATGAAGTATATGATACCTGTGCCAATGGTGGATGTCAAAAGAGAAATTGCTCACAAGTAAACCAACCTACATTATGTATAGACCCTATAAAATGTATCGGGGGATGCGTTTGCCAAGACGGATTTTTACGAGCTAGAAATGGTTCCTGTATACCAGAAAATCAATGCCCTGGTAAATAAAATAAATAGATCTTCTACGTCTTCTACGTTTTATTTAAATTTGAAGTCATTCATAATAAAATTGCTTGAAATGTTATTGTTTGATTCAAGCTTTTTGTCATTTTTTAACACAAGTGTAATTGGCATTCACACTCATCGTCCGTAAATACCATGTTTCAGGAAAGTGCTCACAGCCACATGAGATTTACGACCCTTGTCCTCCAAATTGTCCACCACAAACTTGTGAGAGCATCGGTAAAAAATATTCCTGTCCAGCTGTGATTACTGACGAAAAGAAATGTAAAGGAGCTTGTCGATGCGAGAAAGGTTACTTCAGAAACAAAATTGGAGAATGCATAGCAAAGGCAGATTGCTGTAAGTACTATACACCCACATGCACACATTTCACACACGCACATGCACGTGCGCACACACAAACACACGCACCCACACACAACACGCACACGCGAGTGCGCACACACACACGAACACGCATACACAAACATGTTATACTTCTTACTGCATGCTTTTGTACCTAATATAGTAAACATTATCAGTGTCTTTACAATCTAAGGTCTCTAAATTGTTATTCATTGTAGAAACAAATAAAGGAAGAGCGAGACAATCCCAACACAAGTATTGAACATTACTTAATGGTTTCTTGTGATTCTGTAATAATTTGAGACACTAAATAATTTGAAAAACCCACAAATAAATAAGCTTTACTTCAAAACCTTTTAACTTTTTTACAATAATGCTGTGTTTTTTAGTGAAATGCACGGGACCAAACGAGTATTTTTCTTGTGGTGGCGCATGCGACAATGTGTGTGCAACTCTAAGCCAACAGAACCAGACCAACTGTCCCATCATCAACATTAAGTGCAACCCCATGTGCTACTGTGCAAAGGGATACGCCAGAGATGATAAGAATATCTGTATACCTATAGACCAATGTCCAGGTAAATATCAATGCATTTCTAGCCAATAAACAATAACTGATGAACTGAAAAATTTGGTAAAGTCCAGTCGTTGCCGAAAAATAAATACTAATCCATCATAGGTAGCTACAATTTTTTACTTAGTAACATCAAATAAAAGCATAACCTAATCTTTAAGATACAAATATGCAAATAGAATATCTAGCTTTAATTCAGCTGAACAAGATCGCTATTTTGGATGCAGTATGCAGCACCACCCTCCCGCCCACAAGTATATGCACATGCAGAAAGAGTGAAAAAATAATGCAACATGCAACCAAACCAATACACGACACGTATTTCGCCCCTGCACGGGGCATCCTCGGGATATGTTGACTCCTCGACCGCTAGGACTAGAATTTGCGTCCTTGTTCAACGGAATTAAAGCTAGATATTCTATTTGCATATTTGTATGTCATGGATTTCCGCAAAGTAACGCTTGATTCCATCATTTATCTAATCTTTAAGACTTAAAATCACATGTCAACTCACAGTAGACAAATACCAATACTTTTACGGAGTTATTAAAAATTCAAATATTTAATATTCACTTGACTTTTACTCTACAGCACCAAAATGTGGAAAGAACGAAAGACTTGAAGATTGTCCAGAATGGTTGTGCGCGCCTCTAACTTGCTCCCAACTAGGTTTCCCAATAGACTGTCCTCCATTCACTGATGACCCTAATGCTAAATGTCCAGGACGACCAAGATGTATCTGTATCGATGATTACGTGAGAGACAGTTCTGGAAAATGTATACCCAAAAATCAATGCCGTAAGTAAAGCTGCTTTTCAACAAAGCCAATGGGCTCTCATGATATTTTAACCATGGTATTTGTTTATGGTTCCTATCCATTAGCATAACATTTTAAGACCTAATATAGCTTGGCATACTTTTGTTTCTCCTAATTATATTTTCGCATAACATTATTTACGCATAACAGCTTACGCATAATTTTTTAAGCATAATTTATCTTAGGGTTTTAACATACCAACTGTTAAATGTACACATTATGGAATGCAATAAAGTATTGAGTATTAAGCATAATACTCTAAAGCATAAATTAAAACCGGTTTCAATGAAAGTTATATGTCCTAAATTCAGAGTGGACAGAGCCACGTACAGCGAGGCTCCTATTTCTGCCTTCAGGGTTTAAAGTAACATAACACGATGAGGATGACGGGGGCTTCGTTTGCTCACTTTGCTCGCTCACTTTAGCCCCCGTCATCCCCTTCGAACCTAACCTATCCGTGTCGGGGTACCCCAAATGAAAGTGCTCGCTTCGCTCGCTCTTGAAATTAGTCAGTTGGAAGACAAGTGATAGTGTTATAATAATATAATATTAGTAATGCGCCAAAACAAATTAGCCTTCAAGATAATTATGCCAACAAAAACGGTATACCAAAAAAAATATAGCAAAGTATTATTAAGGCAAAACAAATTATACCAAAATAGTTATGCCAAAGTATATTAGGAAACAGAACTTTATGCAAAAAGAAGGCATCCCTTTGTTTATAGATTCAATCTTCTTTTTACAGCTTCGTGCGGAGGGGACCCTAACGCGGTGTCAGGATGCGGTACAAACTGCGGTAGACTTTGTTCTAACTACAAACAGAAAGACGTTGTTTGTATATTAATGTGTAAGCTCAATGGCTGCGATTGTAGAAGTGGATTCGTATACGATAGCAATACAAAGAAATGCGTCCGACCTCAAGATTGCAGTATGTATATATCACTACAAAAGATTTGATAGCATTATAGTCGTTTAAAACACAAATATTATATTTAAATGTTTATATTTAGCCCCCGTTTGCGGTAAAAATGAGGTGTACGATATTTGCGCCAACGGTGGATGTCAAAAAAGGAACTGCTCACAAGTAGGAGAACCTATGCTCTGTATAGATCCCATAAAGTGTATCGGAGGATGTGTATGCCAAAAGGGATATTTACGAACGCAAAACGGCACTTGCGTACCTGAAGAGAAATGTCCGAGTAAGTATTTTACGTACCGTTTAAAGATTATTTAAGAACACAATCTTTTATTTAACAGTTACGACGGATACTACCTACATACCAATTTGTCTAATCGTTTAATTAAAAAAAACTCAATTTCACGCAATTTTGTAAATACTACATTTTTACTTATTTACAATAGTAGAATGTACAAAACCGCATGAAGTTTACGATCCTTGTCTTCAATCCTGTCCACCACAAACTTGCGACAGCATTGGCAAAGTATATATCCCTGTCCAATGTTACCACCTAAGGCCGCTTGTACACGCTAAGAAATTTCACCGTGTCTGCTGCAAATAGGACCAATTTATCATGTACACGACAAGAATTTTGTCGGATCTAGGCACGAAAACTTCTCGTGTCTACTGCAGACTAGACGAATAGGAACGTGTAAACGTTAAGATTGTTTTCGGGCAGTCGTGCGTCTACTTCTACGCAAACAAACGTACAAAAACTACCTGAACCACCTTACCCTACCCCGCCCCCCACCGCACCGCAGCAACGTTCACGCGTCGTGTCTAGCGCAGGCAAGATTTTTTTCATGATCAGCGCCGAAGTAGTGTACACAGTTCGTGTGTAGAAACGATACGAATTCTTTCATAGGCCCGGCGACTTTTCTTAACGTGTACAAGCGGCTTAACAGCGACAAATTTTGTAAGGGAGCCTGTCGGTGGGAAAAGGGTTATTAAAGAAATGGAATGCATTTCAAAAAGCGATTGTTGTAAGTATTTTCATCAACTAGGACTAAAAACTAGTCTTTCCACTCGGAAATTGCCATGGACAGACAACCATGGTTAATATCGCAAAAGGAAACAACGATTAGTCGTTAATTATTGATATCTACGCAAAGTGGATATTTTATGGATAATAGCAGTATAAACTCTCTTGCTGATCTAGGGTGATGATTTCTTAGTATACACACCGGGCTAAAACACTTAATTTTTTTATCTTCGTTGATTATATAATATAGGTTCTGCAAAACACTGTAACGCACATAATTCATGTTAATTTCCTTAGCATTCATTTACTTTTTTTTTGTTACAGTGAAATGTACTGGACCCAACGAGCACTTCGCTTGCGGCGGCGCCTGCGACAACGTATGCGCTACTTTGCGAACACAAAATCAAACAAATTGTCCGATAATAAATAAAAAGTGTAATCCCAAATGCTATTGTGATAAAGGCTACGCTCGGGATGGCAATAATATCTGTATACCTATCGAACAATGTGGAGGTAAGAATACCGTAAACAATCTGTTAATATTAATGGCTTATGTTTAACTTACCACCAGATATAGTAACATATAACAGACAAAAATAGTAAATGATCACCAAAATTAAACCCGCATTTTAATATAAAATTACAACCAAAGTTTTAACACCTCGCTATCCTATTAAAGCAAAACGACTCCAAATGAATCATTGTTAATCCAAAAGTAGTAAATGTTGTAGTAAATGAACACCAAATTGTCACTTGTTTGGGTTTCCAAAGTAGAGTCGACGGAGCCCCCCTGCGAGGGGCTCCTATTTCTGTCTGCAGGGTTTAAAGTAACCTAACACGAAGGGAATGACGGGGGCTTCGTTCGCTCGCTTCGCTCGCTCACTCTAGCCCCCGTCATCCCCTTCGAACCTAACCTATCCGTGTCAGGGTGCCACGGGGGTGCTTAGGCAGAAATAGCTCATTAATTCGCTCGCTAAGATTTGGTGATCATTTACTACATTTGGTGTTCGAATACAATTTGAAGTGCAGTTGTGACTAAAATAGCTAGTACTATTGTAATTTTAGACTTTATTTTTCTGGTGTCAAGTACATATATATTTCTGGTAAAAGAACTAAGGGTATCAAAGCATTTTATGGTGGTCATTATATTTAACCCCATAATTATTATATTATACTAAAAAACTAGATATTGATTCTTTTGTTTTTAAATTTCTTAGTATCTTGCAATGGCGATCCTAACGCGGTACCAGGATGTGGTACCTACTGCGGTAGACGTTGCTCTAACTACAATAAAGGAGTAGTTGCCTGTCCAGCCATCTGCTTCTTAGATGCTTGCGATTGCAAACAAAGTTACGTTTACGATGACAATTTGAAAACATGCGTTCAGCCGAAAGACTGCAGTAAGTAATACATATACATAAGCCAATTTAAGAATATAAAAATGTAGGTATTTATTGCAACTTAAACAAAAGATAACTTTGGAGACAAGTAAACTAAGTTGATTTCAGAATGTCATTTTAAAGAAAAAGGTAAAATTGTTTCAGTTGTAATTGAAATTTTACCATGTCCAATAGAATCAAGGTTTCTAAAACCAGAGCATGTTAATTCTAAATTTAAAATGGGTGATGTTTACATCTATACTAATATTATAAAGAGGTAGACTTTGTTGGTTTGTTTGCATGTAGGCGGTAATCTCTGAAACTTCTCATCCGATTTCAAAAATTCTTTCACCAATAGAAAGCCACGTTATCCCTGAGTGCTATAGGCTATATTTTATAATCAAAAAATTAGGGATCCGTATATAAATTGCAATAATGTAACCCAAGGTATTAAAAATTGGCGCATCTATACTAATATTATAAAGAGGTAGAATTTGTTTGTTTGTTTGCACAACAATAGTCACATCAACCTCCTGTCATGATATTAATCCTTATCCAAGTAAATAGCTTCATAATCAAGGTTGATTATGTACAAGTAAAATGTTCTTTAAATATTCAAATCGGACCTTTCAATAACGGAAAAATGCTGCGGTGTAAGCGAACAGCCCAACGTTCAGTCTATTAGTTAACTATTAACTACACATTTATTAATCCGCGACTTAGTATGCATCCGCGATAACCGATATTCACGCGGACGAAGTCGCGGGCAAAGGCTAGTTGTTAATATTTGTAAGTGCCAGTATCACGCCTGTGATTCCGAAGGGGATGTGTACCATAAGCTTACCGTAAAACTTGCAATGTACTGTGTAAAGACGCATATTAATATGGTAGGATAGATGATGCGAGTCCATCGCTATCCAACCCAGGGCAGCAATTGAAGATCAAACCTAGGATTGTATTACGATTAACCCCAAACTATTATCGATGAGGCGACGTTACAAATGACTATCGATAAATAAATTATTTAAATTTTAATAAAAAAAATCGCGAATTCATTATGTCACATTTTTAGATAACCTTATCAAATCACTTATTCTTCAGTTATTTTAAAATGGATTATTTAAACAAAAATGACTGTTTTACGATCAAAGTTTGTTTACCTTATACAACATTTTAAATGACTGGACTATAGGTAAACTCTTCACCCAATAATTATATAGGCATATCAGTTGCATACACCTACACATTTTGTTCGTTATTGCTTCATTCACGTATTAATGGATTTTTGAACGAACATATTAAAATGATTGCAATTTTCAATAAAAATACTCTTACGATACTGGGAGTGGTTTAAATTATTATTTTACATAACGATGTATATTTCAGCACCGGTTTGTGGAAAAGATGAAGTTTACAATACTTGCATCAACGGCGGATGTCAGAAAAAAAAGTGTTCGGACTTAGGACGACCCGATATTTGTATACACCCGAAAGAATGTATAGACGGTTGCCTTTGTAAAGACGGATTTCTGCGAGCTGACAACGGAACTTGTGTACCCATCCGCCAATGTCCCAGTGAGTTTGATAATATTATAAATGTAGTTTATGAGTACCCTGAGAAATTACTTTAGTTATCGTATCTCGTACAATAGCATAATTATTTATTAGTCTAATTTTAACATTCTTTTTCAGCACCAGTTTGTAGAAAAAATGAAGTAGGTATTTGATACGTGTGCCAATGGAGGGTGCAAAAGATTAAAATGTTCTGAATTAGTGGACCCAATAATTTGTAGAGACCCTCTTGAATGTATCGGAGACTGTGTTTGCGTTAAAGGATTCTTGCGAAATGAGGACGGAGTTTGTGTACCAGAAGGCCAATGCCAACGTTAGTATTTCCGTTGCCCTTAGAAAATTCAAAGTCTACTAATATTGATTTGAAAAAAAGACAGTTTTACTTATTGTTAGTTTTTTTTTTCAAATGTTAATGTCATGTCATGTCTTTTGAATTTGAGCTAATAAATAGCTCATAGCTCCAGGGACTACCAATTAAATTATACTCATTAAAACTCTAAAGTCAGCTAGGAAAATAATGAAATAATGGAATTTCAGCACGTTGTTATACATCTTATGTTCTTGTACTGGAGATTTTGATAGATTGTTCAGATCGATGTTCATAGTACCGGGCCGTTAAATATCAGCTCTCGAACGAAATCAATGTAACTTTTTGTGATTCTAAGAACCGATAGACGCATTTAAATCGTATTTAATTCCATTTAAAGGTTTACACATAAGCTGGATTAGCCTAGACCTATATCATTGAAAAGATTCCTTTGAATGTGTTAGAGCGAAATGAAAAGCATACTTTTTTCATCGTCAGCTAAATGTAAAAATCCATTACAAAACGCTTTGAATGTTAAAAGTAATATTAATAAAATAACTTTGGCTGAGAGAGGTATAAATATATTATTATGATAGACCAAAAGTTCGTTTCAGTACATAACCGTTTTTATTTAACTAAAATTTGAAATGCCACAAATAAACGCACTATGTAGTAGAAATATGTAGCCTATCTAAAAATACGTTTGTTAACTTTCCCTTGAGCAATTTTACAAAGATTAAAGACCATTTCATCACTAAATTAGGCTGAACAACAGCACGTACTAACTGGTATTTTGCTTCCTCGCAAGATACCGAGCTTCGGAATAGACTGCTCTTCAGATTTTGACTTACCGTTTAGACCTCATAGGTATTCGTATTTTTTTGCAGCGACTTGTAGAGGAGCACACGAAATCTTCAACTTTTGTCCTTCGACGTGTCCACCACAAACGTGTGAGAGCCTCGACAGGGCATACATCTGTCCTATAGAGTGGGGTCAAGAGCCTCCCTGTGAACCAGGCTGTGTTTGTGAAGATGGATTTTACAGGAACAAGATAGGAGACTGCATATCGCAGGATGATTGCTGTGAGTTTAAAATTACTTTATCAAGCCTACACACCTACATTTCGGTAAAAAAAATTGCCACTACTTTGGAATCAACAGCAAATCGATGAATATTTCGGTATTATGAAAATTATCGTAGGAGCTAATCATTGTTTTAAGCATTATAATGATGTGTCCTACTCTATCATATTTTCTACAAAATTAGCAAGTTTTTATTCTTAAAACACTTTGAAAATCATCACTTACCTTGCTGTTGATGTTGACTGTACTATAATAGGCTTTTTATAAAAGCATTTTCATTCAGAAACTAAAACATGTTTTTGTTTAGTAAAATGTATGGGTCCACACGAGTTCTTCTCATGCGGCGGTGCGTGTGACAATGTGTGTGATACTCTGAACGAACAAAACCAGACCAACTGTCCCATCATCAACATCATGTGCAATCGCATGTGCTACTGTGAAGAGGGATACGCCAGAGACGCAAACAATATTTGCATACCTATTGAGGAATGTCCATGTAAGAATATTTTTAGTTTTGTTAACAATCGTATTTAAATTTAAATAATGGAAAAACTTCCATTATTTAAATTTAAATATGATTGTTATTACTTAAGTGCGTTTTAGCAGCACATTATTATTAATTGTCATTTCCCTAACTTAAGTTTAATTTTACGAAAGCATAATAGGTTATTGTTTTATTTAAACATTACAGATCAATAACCTAATGCAATAGCCAAGTAACAAACAAAATTAAAATTAAAGCACCAAATACAATCTCGAGATCATTGTTTGTAACACAGTGTAAACAATAGTACTTTTGCGAATTTACCCCAGTGACATGTTTATATATAAATTACGACTCTCTCGATATGAATGTAATTGATAGTGCGAATTGCTTGAGTCAGAGTGGTTTTGGCCAGGAAGTTGGTCCTAGCTGAAGGTACGACCAACAGCAGCGGGGGCCGTCGCCTCCACACATAACGGTCGGGTACGCACAAGTGCAACCGCTGCAACACTCTCGGAGCAGTCTCACCATGTACGGCACTAGTACAAATTCCCGTCGTACCCCGAGCTGATTGTAGCCCACCATACCCAGTACAATGATTACAGTTATGCTATGTTAAACTTTAACACTATGGTACTATGAAAATTATCGTCTTAGCCAATCATTGTTGTAAGCATTATAATGATGTATCCTACCTACTCTATCATATTTTCTACAAAATTAGCAAGTCTTTATTCTTAAAACACTTTGAAAATCATCACTTACTTTACTGCTGATGCTGACTGTACTGGTTTTTTATAAATGCGTTTTCGTTCAGAAACTAAAACATGTTTTTGTTTAGTAAAATGTATGGGTCCACACGAGTTCTTCTCGTGCGGCGGTGCGTGTGACAACGTGTGTGATACTCTGAACGAACAGAACCAGACCAACTGTCCCATCATCAACATCAAGTGCAATCCCATGTGCTACTGTGAAGAGGGATACGCCAGAGATGCAAACAATATTTGCATACCTATTGAGGAATGTCCATGTAAGAATATTTTTAGTTTTGTTAACAATCATATTTAAATTTAAATAATGGAAGTTTTACTTTAGCAGCACATTATTATTAATTGGTATTTTTTGCAAAACCTTAGTTTAATTTTACGAAAGCATAAAGGTTATGATAATATGTTAAGACATGTTATAGAGACAGATATGCAGAAATTAGACTTTTTATTAACATTTTGATCACTTTATTCTAATTTACAGTGAAATGTACACAACCCCATGAAGTCTACAACCCCTGTCCTTCCACCTGTCCACCACAAACGTGTGAGAGCCTCGACAGGGCCTACATCTGTCCTATAGAGTGGGGTCAAGAGCCTCCCTGTGAACCCGGCTGTGTTTGTGAAGATGGATTTTACAGGAACAAGATAGGAGAATGTATATCGGAAGCAGATTGCTGTAAGTAATAAAAACAATCTTTTTGTTCTTTATAGTGACTGGAAAACCATTTTATTCTAAATGCGTTTTTAGTAAAAAGTAACAAATAAACTTCACATTATATTTTCTACTATTTACATAAACATGGAGTATTTTGTATATTTCTCGTCTAACCGGCATGTAGATCTAGATACTATTTTAAAAAAGACTGGAAAGAGTGCTTGGCTTCCTACGATTTTCTATCTATTTATTAGTTTCCAAATTAAATAAAAACATTGTTTCAGTAAAATGCATGGGTCCCAACGAGTACTTCACATGCGGTGGAGCATGTGACAACGTGTGCTTAACCCTGAACGAACAGAGCCAGGCCGACTGCCCCATCATCAATATAGATTGCAATCGCATGTGCTACTGTTATGATGGATACGCGAGGAATGAGAGTAATATCTGTATACCCATCGAAGATTGTCCTCGTAAGTGTTCATTTAGTTATTAAATAAATGGGACTAAACTAAATTATTAAGGCTGCAGACATATTGAGCGTATCTTACGCGGCTCAATGTTTCTTCGCGTTACGCTTCGCGCTACATACAAATTTTGCAGCGCGGACTTACCACGCTTATTTTACGTCATTACGCCGAGCGTAGTAGGGCCTAGAAGTTTCGTGCGCGCGCATTACTGCGCAAAATACGTGACGCAAGATACGCTAAGGCTGGACATCCACCAGAGCTATGCGAGGAAAATGTGCGGTACGAAAATATAGCGAGGACGTGAAACGGTGTGACCCTTTCCACCAGAGCTGTGCGAGGAATGTGTAACGCGTAATGTGTTAATGTGTACAAATGATCATCTACCTCTTCCAAACACCATCTATTGACTGACTGGTAGGCGCATATTTTCAAATATCGCACACTTTCCTAGCAACACATTCCTCGCAACAAATCCCTCGCTCGCATTTCTCGCTTGTTTTGTATGAACAAAAATCTCGCACCGCTAAGCCCATATCCACCAGAGCTGCGCCGAGCAAAGCTAGGTAAATGAAGTTATTCTATTGGTGCTTACAAAACACATTCCTCGCTACGCAGCTTAGCACAGCTCTGGTGGATGCTCAGCCTTAGTGTGTTCAGACGATAAAGATGTGAAAAATGTGCTGAAAAATTCAGCTTCAGCTCTCTTTCTGCTGCCAAGCAGCATTGTTGTGTTCTGGTTTGATGGGTGCTGGTGAAATTATGGGCACATAAAGCTTGTCAACCTTTCTCTGCACTGACACGTAGGTCCTAGGTGGATGAGGTATTGCAGTTGTAATAGGCAGAAGTTATCGCTTAACATTAGGTGGCAGGTGAGCCTCCTGTCCGTCACAGTTCCATCACTTTTACGTCAACTAAGTTGACTAAAAAGCGGCATCTATAACAACATATAAGTACAGTGTGTACCTTTGATGGAGATCAAAAATATTTTAAAAAAAATGGGTTTAAAAAAAACAAGCTCACTCATGTCGTTGGAATTAATATTTTTCCCTAAAACAATCTTTGTAACGAGTTAATCCGTCCAACGTGAGTTTTTTTATTACATACTGCAGCCAACTTCATACAATCACAATCAATGTTTCGCATATATGCGAATACATCATTCATTGCATAGCTTATTGCATTGCTTGTCATTTTGTCAACGAAATACTCTGTTCAACGAAATAAGAGTCTTGACATAGGGTCATTTAGTGAATTGTAGCCGTAAGGAAACTACTATCGAAATAATGTAAACGACATCATCAAAAACCGTAAAAGAGCTACATAAAGTATCACTGATGACTGTTTTAAAACAAGTGTTAAATTTTCAAAATTCGTCATTTGTATTTCCATGCAAAATTATATTTATTTTAGTTTTTTCAAAAACTCTTCGTCCATACTTACCCCTTTCCGACTAACCCTACCTATATTATACAAGTTTTTTAGGGTTCCGTACCCAAAGGGTAAAACGGAACCCTATTACTAAGACTCCGTTGTCCGTCCGTCTGTCTGTCTGTCTGTCTATCACCAGGCTGTATCTCGTGAACCGTGATAGTTAGACAGTTGAAATTTTCATAGATGATGTATTTATGTTGCCGCTATAACAACAAATACTAAAAAACAGAATAAATAATGGTGCGGAACCCTTCGTGCGCGAGTCCGACTCGCACTTGGCCGGATTTTTTTAAATATATTTGTTATTCTTCGTATGGTAACATTTTGTAAAAAAAACCCCAGGACTCACCTTATGTCCGAAAGGGTAGGTATAATCGAAAATTCAGGAAACTTATTACAAATTGTTACCAAAATAAATATAATAAAAAAATATTGTCAATGGTCTCGAAAACCCCAACTTCTTCATTAAAAAGCGTTTCTTAAAAGGCGTTAGTGTCATATTATTAAGAGAATTCTTATTATTGTTTATAAGAGAATGAGTACGGCATCTAACTTTGTATCTGTAGTTAGAAGTTAAGAAAGAATTTAATTAGGGACAAAGTCCTGGATAGTCGCCTTTTAAGAAAGCATCTAGGTAACCCCTACATCCAATATGAATATTACTTTAACAGCTTGTTTTCTTATTGTAGCACCTCGATGTTGTCTAAACGAGAGATACGAAGAGTATCCGTCAATGATCTGCGAGCCATTGTATTGTTCGGAGGTCGGCTTCCCAATGGACTGTCCTCCCGTGGAAGACCCTGACTGTGAAGATACACCAGCCTGCATCTGCAAACGAGGCTTCGTGAGAAATGATTTCGGCATCTGCATTCCCATGTCTGAGTGCCGTAAGTGACTTGTGTTTTTATTTTCTCTATACTGCGTTTAAACGAATTCGTTTATTCCTATTACCGGTATCGATTAACGCTGCACGGGATTTTGCTTAATTAAAATAAAATACACTATACACTGTACTTACTACGCCTGTTTTTGGAGTAAATATGCACCTGGCAGATACGTACAAAATGTAATAAAAACCCTGTTGTTCCTTCTACCTACGTGTTTATAATCGGTACATGCGTAATAAAGCAAGCCATTTATAAAAAACTGTTCAACAAAAATAATTAAAATAAATATTTAATTATTAATATTTGTAATGTTTAACTGATTTCTTAATGTCTGTCGCATCAAAGAAAGCCCGGCCGAGCTCGTAGGCTATTTAGCGAAATAAAGATGTACTTGTAAAATCAGATAATGTTAACATTTTTTTTAATGTGTCGACTTTAATAGTTATTTGATTTTGACCTCTCGACTAGCCAATGCTTAATTTTTTTAAATTATAATTTCATCAATTTTGTGCTTGTAGGTAAATATATACGTCCCTAAAAGGAACAACAGGATTTTTGTTACATATTGTACGTGCGTGTACCAAGCCGCGTTTAATGAAGAGAAACATTTACCTATTTTATAGATAGTCAACAGCTGCATCTGCTGTTGACCTACGAAAATATTATACTACAGAGATTCTTCTATTATAGCAAATGTTTCCAAAAAATCTGATTGATTTGTTAAATCTTGATTTTGATGAGCTTCCTAAAGTCTACAAAAGCACATACCTATATCAATACATTTGTGTTTTCTCTTTCTTTTTAACCTGAAGACACGAATGTGCTATGCTTCTTACTCTCAAAATAGATTAATATAACCCTATTAAATATCCAAATCACAGCATCATGCGGCGGTGATGAGAACGCGGTACCTGGATGCGGTATCAACTGCGGCAGACGTTGTTCAGACTACGGAAAAAACGTATCGTGCATTCTCATGTGCATAGAAAACGGGTGTGATTGTAAGGACGGCTTCCTGTATGACGACATCGCACAGAAATGTGTCCTCTACGAAGATTGCAGTAAGTAGCTCCATCATTGTATTAAGATAATTTAAAAACGAATGTACTTTGATTTGTATTTATTATAACAGGAGGGGAATGAAACTTTTTTAATTCATGCCATAAATGTGCACAAAAAAATATGTGGTTTACCTTTAAGGCAGGTAAAATAATGGTCGATTTCGACCACAAGCAATACTGGTTTGTATAAATAGTTGATATTTTCTGGTCATGAAATCGATAAAATTGTTGTATTAATGACGCATTTGCAGAAAGCGTAGGTAAAAAGTCAAATTACGATATGCGGGCGGCGCATACACACACAGCGTACCGTTATCTTCTAATTAGATCAATCCAAATCTTTGTGATCCTGAAGGGATCTATTTGACCGCTTATTTCTGCTGCTAAGCGACTCCAGTGTAAGTAGTTACAAGGATTGATTGGAAAATGTACCAAAAAACAGCTAATTTGTAGCAGTTGTGTAAATAGATCCAAAAATGTATTAGAAGAGAAGACAGTATATTTATGAGATAAAGTTAATTGTAAATATTCCTTATCAGATTTAGGGGCAGAAGGTCTAAAGTCTAAACTATTAGGAAAATATTTATACAGGGTTATTTGTAAAACACCAACAACCTCTTATGGGGTCATTGTACTCAATCATTATGAAAAACTTTTACTATGGGACCAAACATGAAATCGCGAAAAAATAATCAGCTGTTCCCTACATTTATGTTCGCATAACTCGTCAAAATGTAGGGAACAGGAAAGGACGATGATGTTGAGAGGGAGCGCAGGGCGCTGTCGATTAGGGCGAACATTTTGGCTCGCACCTGCGAGCCTAGAGATTATTACTGAGTCTGAGCATTTAGAGAACCTTCTGTAAATGCTCAGACTCAGTAATAATCACGCTTTTTAAAGCTTACTACACCTCATTTTACTTGAGCAGCTTGTGGGTCAACTGTACGAAGAAATCGATTAGCGCCTTGCATATAATAACACGTTCATGGCGCTGATGGGACTGCCACGAAATTGCAGTGCTTCAGAGATGTTTGCAATAGCACATGTCGATAGTTATAATGCGATCACGCGAAAAACGGCAATATGTCTGTTGCGTTGTATGCGGGGCAGCTCCAACAGCATCGTGGAAGCGTTTTTTTTCATAAATTTTGCTGGACAGATAAACCTTAATCTTGTGAAAATAAGGTTAGGTTTCCAGTGTAATTTTTCTGTGGGCCACCATCGTAAGTGGACTGGAATCGCTTGTCAGCAGCAATCGTGGCCAAGTAGATCCCTCCACAGTCAGAAAGATTTGAATTGTCCTTACTTTTACTTGAAGATAAGAATGTACGGTGTGTGGTAGGCTGGGCCTTTCTGTATTCTAAGGCTGGGCCGTTCGTATGTAAGTAGTAATTCTATAAATACGACTCTGTTTGTGAAATTGTCAGAGGCAAGTACAACATGCTCATAATTATACGCATACCAAGTTTTTTGCTATTAAGTGGGTACTTACTAGGCCTAACCTATGAATTTAAGTTCATTCATGCACATTGATATTTTAGATAATCTAAATCCGTAAAATATTATATTCAATCGTTTCAACGTAAATAACAATCAAACAAAATACGAACGCTATGTAATCATCAGTAGGTATCTGTTTAATGTAAAAAAGTTTCTTTAGTAATTTATTTTACAATTTACGGTGAACAACTTCTTTTTTTGATTCATCCGAAGTGCGTTGTACATTTCCATCGGGTGAACTGAGACAGCGCGTAGGATAAGTCAGTCAGAATTTGTTCACCGTACAATGTGAACATCTATACCAAAACAAATAATTGTAAATGTGGTAAAATTGTTTTACTAGCTCCGACCAACACGACGACACCACCGGTAAACAGCACTGAAGCACGAGCTAGATTCGACAAAGGGAGCATTATTTTAGCTGGCGAATTTCTTTACGTGAGTATTGGTATTTCAGAGGGCTGCGAGCGAGGCATTTATGTAAAGCCTTGTACTACTAAGAACCTCAGTACTTCTGAGATAAAAGAGAGAGAGAAGGGCTTCTGAGAGAAGGGTTCGGCAACAAAGCTATGTCGGTTTTAGTTCTATACCGCGGGAAGTTTACAAACGTTGTTTGAATGCCAAGCTCCAGGTGTGCTGCTGGGGGTCTTGACTAATAATTAAAACTACTTAGACTTCAATATTTATGACTATATTTCGATAGGTAACTGATTTACAAAAAAGATAGCCGATGCGTGTGCGCACGCTAAGGTAACGGCGGAGTGAGTGGCGAGCTGCCGCCGGTCGGCGGCTGAGCCCAAGGTGGGGGCCGGCGTAGAAGGCCCTGGAAGCTCGTAGAATGCTCCGAAGCGACCCACTGGCACGGCCCGATGTGACGTCAGGAACATATTCCCCGGGTTGAAGTCTGGAAGGCTTCAAGATGATGCTGAAGAGACAGGAAGAGGGCATATATTATTATAAGCACGTGTGATAGTGTCCTTCTTCATCAGGATATCGGCGACTCTGCTATGCCCATCTGAACCAGGCTTGACGGCGATCACTCTGCCCAGTAGCCACAGAAGAGGAGGAAGATTGGCGTCTCTCACTAAGACCATGGCACCTGTCTTAAGGTCCTGCCCAGCTGTCTGCCATTTTGTTTTCTGCTGCAGGAGAGACACGTATTCGTTAGTGAAGCGCTGCCAAAAATGTTGCCGCAATTTCTCGATGCGATCGAAGCGATGTAGCCGCTGAATGTTGACGTCGGTGATCTGAGGATGAGGGACTGATGTGAGAGGTCGTCCGATGAGGAAATGTGATGGGGAAAGATACGATAGATCAGAAGGATCAGTGGATAGAGGCGTTAAAGGTCTGGAATTTAAAATAGCCTCTATCTGAATCAAACACGTTGAGAGCTCTTCGTATGTTAAATGAGTTAGGCTCATGACTCTACGTAACAAATGTTTAGTAGATTTTACTGCTGCCTCCCAAATGCCACCAAAATGTGGGGTATAGGCAGGTATAAATTTAAAGTCTATGCCTTTGTTAGCTATTTCTGACTCTATGCTGTTGGATGAGACTTTTAAGAAGCGTGATAGCTCATTGAAAGCTCCAACGAATGTGGTGCCGTTGTCGGAGTACACGCGCTGAGGTTTGCCCCGACGGCTAATGAATCGGCTGAAAGCCGCAAGAAACGCCTCCTTGGTGAGGTCAGAGACCAACTCCAGATGAACGGCTCTGACTGCAAAGCATATAAAAACACAAATATAAGATTTAACTAGCCTACAACCTCTACCTTTACGGTCGGCTATCAGCACTGGCCCAGCGTAATCAAGACCTGTGTTCAAAACAGGGAACTCGAGATGCGTCCTGTCACTAGGTAGGTTTCCCATGATGACCTGAACAGGCTGAGCTTTAAAGCGAGTGCAGCGAACACAGTTACGCACTATTTGTTTCGCGAGGTTTGTGCCTGCTAGAGTCCAGTAGGTGAGCCTAATGTGCGCTAGTAGTAGTTGAGGCCCTGCATGTAAGAGTGTTTTGTGTTCTTTTTCGAAGATGATTTTTGTCAGATTATGTTTGCTACATAATAGAATTGGATGCTTAACATCATAGCTATAGTTGGAGTTATTAAGACGACCACCTATGCGTATTAAGTTGTGTGAATCGATAAAAGGAGAAAGACTTATTAATCGATTCTTTTTATGTAAGTTCTGATTATTTTTAAGACATGTATATTCCTCAGGGAACATTTCCTGCTGAGAAATCTGTAATATTAAGATCTGAGATGACTGTAATTCTGAGTATGTTAAATAAGATGATTTTTTGTTGTTCTGTTTTTTGCAATTATGGGTAAATCTTTGTATATAGGCTATGATTCTGATTAATTGTGTAAATGAAGATTTTTTATGTATTAAATTTGATATTAAATCGTTATTATTTTGTGTAATGTTGTAAATAGCTGTATGTGAATATATTTCTGGTAATGAATGAAGTTGTGTATTAGGTGAGATAGGAAATTGTATTTCTGTCTGATTAAGAAAATCAGGACCCGACCACCAAAGAGTGGACACGCTG
The DNA here is from genome assembly GCA_905220435.1 of Amphipyra tragopoginis. Taxonomy (NCBI): domain Eukaryota; kingdom Metazoa; phylum Arthropoda; class Insecta; order Lepidoptera; family Noctuidae; genus Amphipyra; species Amphipyra tragopoginis. The sequence continues at coordinate 18,519,924 of HG991997.1, forward strand.
ATGCAATCAGCCTTCACCCCCCGAGAAGTGAGATCAGCGGGGTTGCTCTTAGAAGGCACATAGCTCCACGTCTGGCCGGTCGTAGCTTCTTGGATTTCACTCACCCTATTGCGGACAAATTGATCGAGCCGACTTGGCAATGTCGAGAGCCAACCTAGCACGATCGTAGAGTCACACCAAAAGAAACAGTGATGGAACTGTAGGGTAAGTGATTTGCATACCTTCAGAAAAAGTCGTGTACCCAGTAAAGCACCACACAACTCCAAGCGTGGTATGGTTGTGGGTTTTAAAGGGGCAACCTTGTTTTTAGAAGCTAAAAGGCAAACGCAAACTGTTCCGTCGACTGCCACCGTCCTCACATAAACACACGCGCCATATGCTCGTTCAGACGCGTCTGTGAAAGTGTGAAGTTCGATTAAAGAGGGATTGCTACAAGATACCCAACGAGGAATTCGAACAGAGTTGAGAGCTGAAAGTGAGTGTATGAACTCAAGAAACTGCGATTTTATTTGTGTTGGTACTTCTTCATCCCAGTTGCATTTAAGTATCCACAGCTGCTGTAACATAAGTTTGGCCTGGACTATGCATGGTCCGACGAGGCCAAGAGGATCAAACACCTGACTGACCAAAGATAAAATATTACGCTTTGTAATTTTAGATGTTGGACTCAATTCCATTGAAAAGTATAAATTATCTGAACTACAGTCCCAGTACAGCCCAAGTGTTTTACTAGGAGATGTGTCATTTAAGTTTAATGTTTTGCCTGAATTTTCTGCATTAATGTTAGTGACTGACTCTAATATTTTTGGACTATTTGATTGCCACTTTCGAAGGTGAAATTTTGCGGATTCGAGAGTATTAACTACGCCTTGACACAAATTAACGACTGACTCTATCGAATCACCACCACTCAAATAGTCGTCTACGTAGAAGTCACGTCTGATAGACTGACTAACAATCGGGTCTGAACACTGATCTGCTAGAGACACTAAACATTTTGTGGCTAGATACGGGGCTGAAGCAGTACCGTAAGTCACTGTATTCAGTGCATATGTTTTTAAAGGGTCTGAGGAATTAAATCTAAAAACAATTTGTTGTAACGAGCGCTGAGACGGCTCTACCAAAATGACTCTATACATTTTTTCGATGTCGCCTGTCACAACAAACTTATGCTGTCTATATCTTAAGAGTATGGATAGTAGATCTTCCTGTACAGTTGGACCTACCATCTGCATATCATTGAAGGACTTGCCTGAAGTGCTGGAGGCTGAAGCATCGTAAACTACGCGGAGCTTTGTGGTAGAACTTGACTCGCGTACAACGCCATGATGAGGCAAAAAATAATTAAATTCTGAATTATGCGTTTTTGTTTTTTCTGTCATGTGATTAAGGTTAATGTATTCTTGCATAAATTGTAAATATCTGTTTTTAAAAGTGGAGTCCCGCTCAAATCTACGCTCTAGGGAGAGAAATCGACGCTTGGCCATCATGTAAGAGTCACCTAAGCACTCAGGCGAATCCTTCAATGGAATGGTGACAATGAATTGACCAACATCATTACGACGTGTAGTCTCTTGAAAGAGCTTTTCACAGGCCTGTTCTTCTGAAGAGAAACAGTTAGTAGACGACACAGAATCAAGTTCCCAGAAGCGAGTTAGCTGGTCAGACTCCTCATGTGAAAGAAAATTACAAACAGTAGGTTGTGTACGAAGACGAGACTGATATACGCAGCCTGAAATAAGCCAACCTAATTTAGAGGATTGTAATCTAGGTTGATTTTTACCTAAATCAATTGTATCGGAACCTAGGACGTCCCAAAATACCTCAGCGCCTACGAGAATATCTATAGCTGAAGGTATATTAAATGTAGGATCTGCTAGCTGAAGACCTGGCGGCATGGTAATCTGTTTTTTATCCACGTAAGAGCCAGGCAGCGATTGTGTGAGTTTCGGTAATACAAAACAGTTTACGTTCGCCCGATAACCACCGTAACAAGACTGTAAATTAAGAATACAGCTTTCTGAGGTACTAGAAACTTGACCGTTAATACCTGAGACAGTGGAGCTAGTGCTGCGTTTTACCAGGCCAAGCTTCCCACAGAGGCCTTGGGTGACAAAGTTGGCGGTGCTGCCGTTATCCAGCAGGAGTCTGGCAACATGAAGCTCACCATTGACGTCTGCCACCTTCGCCAAAGCTGTGGACAGTAGCACAAGAGTCTGATTAATTTCTGAACAGGGTGATATAATATCAGTTGACAATGTTATGTTGTCCCCTGTCTGATTTTCTGCAACTGATTCCCTATGTAAGAGGGTATTATGTTTGCATTTGCAATATTTGCAATGTGATAGTTTGCAACGCTTCACTGTATGTCCAGCTCGTAAACAGTTCATACAAACGTTGCTTTCTGAAGCTTTTTTAATGCGTGATTCAGTGTCAAGATTTCGAAAAGACTGACAACTGAATAAATTGTGATTTTGAGAACACATAGGACATGTTACATTATTAGAATTGTAAGTAGGTTTAGGTTTTGTAGTTGTAAGGTAGTTTTTAGATATGTTAGTTTCGTAAGTTTGTTTAGTAGTTGTACAGTTTGTAGATTTTATGTTTTTATTATCATTTATGGATTCAAGTAAGTCGGCTCTGTTAGATAAGAATTTAAGGTAATCTTTTAAATGTGGAAAACTTTCTAAATTACTTTTGAACTCTTCCCACTCACGGTTGGTCATAGCATCCAATTTTTTGGACATCATGAATATGACCAAGGTATCCCAGTGTTGAGTGGGCTGTCCAAGTGTGTCAAGAGCCCTTAAATTTTTATTTGTGACATCTACCATGTTACGTAATGCGCTACTAGACTCTTGTTGAATGTGTTCAAAGTTAAATAATGCATGTACATGGTTATTTATAAGTAGCCTTTCATTGTCATATCTTTCGGATAATAACTGCCAAGCTATACGATAGTTGTCTGCTTTGAAATCAATGCTTTTAATTACTAAAGATGCGCTGCCAGTTAAGGCCGCGCGAAGGTAGTGAAACTTATTGATTTCCTGTATACAGTAGTATTGTGATGAATAAGAGAAATATACGTATCTCGGAATTCAAGCCAGTGCTGATAGTCCCCGTTGAAGTGAGGCAAGTCTATCTTAGGCAGCCGGACGAAGTCGTGCTTGCAGCCAGAGCCGTGGCATGTGTTGTCGTCAATGGACGTGGCGGCGGAGACGAGCGCAGGCGAGGAGGCACGCGCGGGGGCAAGTATTGCCCTCGCGCGGGCCAACTGCGCGTAGTACTGCGACTCGAACTGTTCTCTCTCAGCATACATGTCGTCCGTATTCTCCGACAACATCTCCAACTCCGTCTGCAACACGTCGAATTCTTTATATAGCGTTTCCATTAAACTAAGACGGCACTGTAATTCAGCCGCTTGAAAACTGTCTAAATCGGTGCATGGTAATAAGCGAATAAAGTTGCTAAAATGCGTTAGCTTAGCTTTGAAGCCACCACGCCTCTTTACAAGTTCTTTCGTTTTCGCATCAGACATGATGAGCAGTTAAGGCAAAGCAAGAGTCAAAAATGCTAACAAGGCGAAAGAAACAAGTAGGTAATATGAATGCAGAAACAAAGTACAAATGCGTAAATAGTCGGCAAAGCTAACGGTAAATCAGCTGATATGAAGCTAATGAGCCCGGCGCGAACCGGTTCACTCAATGCAAAAAAAAACAAAGAAACACTAATGAGGTGTGATATTTATGCGTTAGATATGTATGATGGCAATAAATTCAAGGTCAATGCGACAAGCGAACAAAAGAAGTGCACTTAAGGTACTTAATTAGTGTTATGCAATTCTTTACAACATGACAATGATTATGCAAAATTGAAATGAATGAATCTATAGTTAATATGAATAGGCTATAACATACGAAGAGATCAATTTATGCCTGATCCGTATAGCACTATTTTAAATTCCTGGAAAGATGAAAGTAAAAAGGCAGGAAATAAAGGATATGGAACGGACTCACTCAGATGAATGTCCCTCCCTCCGGGTAGACCGTCCTCTAAGTCTCCTTCACGGCGTAGTTGGCCGCGCGGAGCGAACAGTCCAAAGTCCACGGGCGGTGTGCGCACCAAAAAGACGGCGATCTTCTTAAGTCGAAGGACCACTGTTTGAATGCCAAGCTCCAGGTGTGCTGCTGGGGGTCTTGACTAATAATTAAAACTACTTAGACTTCAATATTTATGACTATATTTCGATAGGTAACTGATTTACAAAAAAGATAGCCGATGCGTGTGCGCACGCTAAGGTAACGGCGGAGTGAGTGGCGAGCTGCCGCCGGTCGGCGGCTGAGCCCAAGGTGGGGGCCGGCGTAGAAGGCCCTGGAAGCTCGTAGAATGCTCCGAAGCGACCCACTGGCACGGCCCGATGTGACGTCAGGAACAAACGTATAGATGAAACATTTATTCTTAATCCTACCGCATCTCTTACTAAGAACACTACGGACTCATAAAAAAATGTAATGTTTATTCAACTAATTGAGAAGATCAAGTGCTTTTCACCTTAATAATTTTTAGATTTATTTTTTAATTCTAAACATATCCACGTGTCTCGTTAAAATAGCACTGGACTGGAACTAGCGAGTATCAGGAACAGTATCTTTAATGTTTTGTGATAATGGTTACAGCGTTAACATTTCGTCATACATTTTAAACAACTTCAACATACAAAAAAATCCGAAATACAGGCTGTAAGGGTAAACACCGTTATCCTTGAAACCAGTGGTTTGGTTTCATTTATAGAACGTAAAATCAATGACAAATAACAAACTTTTTTTTTATAAAATTTCCACTTTTCCACGAAAGCATTTCACCCTACGCGCGGGGGCAACAAGCTACGGGAGGGGGCGCGGGGAACTCGCCGCGTGGCTCGACGCACGGCCCCGCACAGTCAGTTCGCTTCCCCAGTCAGTTAGCTGTCTCGCTAGCGAGTGCGTCTACGCCGCGTGGTAGCGCCGCCGCGCCGCTTATTTCTCGCGCGTGTATACTATTTTTTTTTTACTCGGTCCTATGTTTTTGTGTTCACGTCAACTACCCATGGTTTGAGTGATAACGGTGTTTACCCTTACATGCTGTATAATGATATAATTTGAGTTTTCGGTAAATTAAACAGATTTTTTCTTTTAGCAATTGGTTTCTAGTAAACCAGACGAAAACTGTGTGGCATCGGGTACGTCTGTGATGATACCTTTGGCACAACTGGCGCTATACGCAAGAGATTTGGTTTTGGAACAACTACTAAAAGTTGTCGGTGTTAAGAGTAAAGATGAGGTACGTCTCTTACTATAAAACTTTGATACAATAGAATTTCCATAAATTTTTCTTTCCATGTTAAATGTTTTGAAACCTTTTAATTAATAATCCGTTTTGAATAAAAACTATTCTTTATCATTACTATAATTTTATCCACATCTACGTCGAAACTTAAATTGAAATGATAGGTATCGTTTGAAATTCATCTTCCAGATAAAAATAGTTTTCTCCAAATTGACTACGGAGTTTAATAATCAAGAAAATGTTGAATTCGAGTCGGCTTCTAAGTGTTACGCAAACATAGGGTTCCCACTTAGCCCGAATTTCATAAGTGACTCGAACCAATATTTCGGTGCTGGAGGACAGAACCTTGACTTCAGTGAAACAGTTCCAGCTGCTGAAACTATAAACGACTGGGTGAGTGACAAAAATAAGGTGTTATTCTTTCATTGCCCTTTACTGTGGGTGTCTTTAAAAAGACTTCGTGTTCAGTTGTAGACAGTGTTCAGGTGTATGTTTGATGATACGATAAAAAAAAGAACTTGTTATTTTTGTAAAGACCATCATATTGCTTTCAATTAAACATAAGGTAGGTACGTACTTAGAACTCTACGGGGAAAAAATTCGGAAATATTACTTGTAGGTACAACCAAAGATCTACCTGCTGTTTTGCCAGCATCAATATTTGAGGAGGTTCTTTTCAAAACTTGACTATTCCACTTTTTATGTTTTTGCACAATTTGAGAAAATTGTTTTTTAGGTATGTAACTATGTATTTAACCCGAAATTTTGATGCATTATTATAGACGACAAGATAAGTCGTTGCTTTATACAGGATTCAAAAATTTTGCTGTAATATATTTTGAATAAATCCAAAATTTGAAATGGAATAATCTAGTTTTGACGCGGCTGATAGGGAATAATCAAGTTTTGTTACGAGCACGGTCCACTTGCTCAGTTAAAAATGACAACTAAGTTATGATGACTTCTGTGCCTAAACTGTCAAACAAACGCCACGTAGTGTTAGGCAATCGTTCAAAATCAAAAATTCAGCTTGCGTTATTAAAAAAGTAAAGAATATTTCTGACTGAAAAATGTAGGGATAAAACATGCCTTGTTGCAATTTGGACTAAAATAGTTAATTAACTTCTGGATAAATCATATTTTTTTCCAAAAATGTATATTTGAAATGGGTTATGTCATTTTGAAGTGGAATAATCTACTTTTGACGAAATCATGCCTTTTATCCTTTTTTTTCTGGTGTAACAAATCCAATGTTAATAGTTCTCCAAGTTACACCGTAGTATATGTCGCGTTAAGTTTCCTATTAAAGTGTGAAATGCCTGAGATGTGCTATGCAGGGGTTGTCTAATACACGGAAACTGACTGAGCGGACCATCTGAAGCCTCAAGGTGTCTATTCCCGTCAACTGTTATGGGTAGAAACCTACTGAAACAAAATTGAATAATATGAAGAAAAAAAAAATGTGGTGTAAAAAATATGTCAATCGATTCTCCTAGTGATTCTGAACAAACTAGTTTCAGGTTTAGCATATACTAAGCTTGTATATTATCCAGTCATTCCCAGATGCCCTTTGGTCAACGCCACCACTGGTATTATTTAAAAACGTCCCATTTGCCACCAGTGCAGTGGTGGCAATTGGGAATGACTACTCTCTTCGTTCCCAGTTGCCTCCAGTGCTGGCAGATGGGAAAAATGAGTTCATTTGCCCCCATTATTGAGCGTAGCTAATCGTGAAAATAGAGCGATGTGGTATCAAATATTTATCACGAATGTCTTTAAAAATTGATGACATATATTTTTTTTTTGTTTACTAGCTAATGAGGAAAATGTAGTGTGGAAAGTTTTGAGTATGAATGTCGATGGCTATAAGAGTAGGGGAAGACTAAAGAAACGATGGATGGAGTGTGTGAATGATGATATGGTTAGAACTGGGTGACTACCGTGATGACGACTAATAGAGAAGTATGGAAGAAAAAGACATGTTGCGCCGACCCCAAATAAATTGGGATAAGAGCAGGAGAATGATGATACTAATATTTATATTTTATATCAATATGAATAGTGTAGCCATAAATCAATGTTCTAATGTGATAAATTGTTTCTTGCGCTTTTGTTTTGAACCTCACCCGGAAGACGGTCCTCCGGTTTTTCATTTGAGAATTCGAGATAAGCAGTACTTAAGTAATATTTGAGTATGGAGTTGTCAAAAAATTGCTTTAAAATCCGTAATTTTTTTGACAACTCCGTACTCAAATGTTACTTAAGTACTGCTCATCCTAGAATTCTCAATTCAGAAACCAAAGGTGTAAGTATGTGACATGTTTAGCTAGACTATCTTTAACTGGTTGCGTCTGTAACTAATGCAGAATACACATAATCGACTTGGGAGGTCTACCGTTCTCTCACGACATGAATAAAAGCTTGACGAGAGTAACAACTCTCACTAAACGGTTGTTAATATCTTCTAAACAAATGCAAATAGTACTTAGTAGCGGCCACAACTTTCCACAGCTGCCTACAATGACAGCACTACTTAGAAATGCACGACTGAGGTTCAAGTGACTTCATTGGGCCCAGAATATTTTGGCAATAAGCGAAATATGTAACTGAATTAAAATCTAGGCATTAAAAAACAAATGCCTTTAAAGGCGTAATTCCATTAGGCAAGTTACTTGTCAAGTTTTCGCCCAGTTTTATTTTCGCAGAGTATTAATTTCAAGGTCAGCAATAAAAAAAAAAGAAAATGCATTTCTGTCGAAAGTTTTTATTGTAATTATTAATTTCTTTCTTTACCAGGTGTACAACAAAACTCGTGGTAAAATTCAAGATCTTGTAAAACCAGAAATGTTTAGTGCGGATACGCGACTAGTTTTGGTCAATGCTATTTATTTCCAGGTAATATGAAAATATTAATATATAAATATTATAGTTTTCAACTATTTGCTCAATATATGTCTGTCTGCCAATTTGCCTGAAAACATTAGAAAAATGACTGAAACTTCACATAATTTACCTTCCTCCAGGGTAATTGGATTCATCCATTTGATCCTGAAAATACAAAAATCGAAGATTTCTATAAAAACAACGGAGAAACTGTTCCTGTTAAAATGATGAAACAACAAAATAGTTTTAACTATTATGAAAATGACCAATTCCAGGTTTGTAACGATGTTACTATTTTTGCAATGTAGGTAATCATTTTAAAAGTTGAGTTAGTAGGTAAATAAGTTTATAATAAAATCTAAAGAAAGTAAAGGAGTGATACTAATCCAAAATTCTGGAAAAGGGTACTTTCTCTTGAAGGTCGTTGTGAACAAAACCCATAGAAAAGGTATACAGTACAATACAACTGAATGCCTATGTAAAACCTAAAGAGAGACAAAACATAAATGCTAAACTAAACCACCTTCTTTTTTATTCAGGCCGTTCAAATGTTTTACGAAGGCTACACGTTCAGTTTCCTAGTAATTCTCCCAAGAAAGACAGATGGTTTACTGGATGTAGCTAAAACTCTTAGAGACCATGATGCATTCAACAATGTGATAAACAATCTTAATCATGAAAAGGTTGTATTGTCCTTGCCGCAAATGTTAATCGAGACAGATATGGATATGGGGGAAATGCTTAAAAAGGTATGATATCTTACTTAAATCAAGAATCCCTTTTTGATCGAGGCAGAATTGTTATATTTAGCTAAGAAATGACGCGGAAGGGGGAGGTCTTCTGCTACAGGTATCTCTATATTTAAAAGAACGCCAATTTTTTTTGTTAAAATCTATTGATTACGAAAAACACTTTTTATGCTTATGATTTATGATGACAAAAGTGTGATTGGGTTTTTTAAGGAAAATTGTATGTCTGTAATATTTTATAGTTAACATTTCATACTATGTTATTATTATATCCAGTTATTACTTACATCATTTGCAAGTATTTCTATACTTGCAAATGATGTAAGTAACAACCTTAATGGATGGTTTATTGTTATTTACAAATTATGGTCTATTTCTGCAATAAGATTATTATATTTATAGACATTGCCAAGAACTCTAAAACATTTTCTTCTTTTAGAACAATATCACAGCTATGTTTGATCCAGACAATAATGGCTTTGAAGGAATATTACAAAATGAAGAACCAATATTTGTATCTGATGCCGTACAGAAAGCTTATTTATCAGTTAATGAACTAGGAACTGTAGCAACAGCAGCCACTGGTATGTATCAAGACAATAATATTAATGTTACACCGATAAATTATGGGTTATCCGAAGATTCATTTATAAATGAAGATTTTGTCCATTTAGTAACTTTCTGAGTCTTAGCGAGGATGTTTAATTAACAACCACCACAAACTATTCAAACTTTCTCACTCTATTACGACGACTATACTAATGAATTCATAAAACATTCGTAAAACGTATTAGTCAACTCCTCTGCAGGGAAATAAAATACAATATCTTAAATTTTATGGTGCCCATAGAGAAAAAAGGATTATTCAGGGTGAATCGTTTCTTAATAATTCTTAAAGTACATGAGTACTTTTACGTTAATTTACCTCAGTTTTGACTCCAAAACTTTTTAAATATTTACAGCTATTGTTCTAACTAGGCATAGTTTTCCTTTAAATCCCCAACTGATACACGTTTTCAACGCTAATGTCCCTATTATGTGTAACATTAGATTTGGGGAAATTGTTTTAACATTAAACAAACTGGATCAATTGCGATAGCACTTGGCTCTGCAGTTATAAAACCAAACGATTAGTGTAAACTTTGTACTTGTTTTTTTTTTTTTATTTCAGCTGTTATAGTGACCACTGAGTCAATCATGTATCCTCCACCAAAAATCTATGTGTTTAACGCAACGCACTCTTACATATTTTATATTTTACTGGGCGAAGTACCTGTGTTCTGCGGATCATTCGCAGGCACGCAGTAAGAGGTGAAATTAAACTTAATAATAGATTAAAAAATATATATTATGTAGTTTTACCATAATTGTCAAACCAAACGGGTGGTTGGCTAATGGTGAAGAACATGATATGTTTTGCAAACACTGAATATCAGTGATTGTGCGGTTCATTCTGCTTTTGACACTTTCTTGTACATTTTCCTTAGCTATTTTAGTTGGAAGCATCGACCACTCCTCTTTCTATGGTATTTCTTTTAAAAGACAGTTTTAGTCTTTCTAAAATTGGTATATTTATTTAATACCTCAATTTTTTATATTTACAGTCATTATTCTAACCAGAAAGAGTACTCCTTTAAATCCGCCAAAAATTTACGTATTCAATGCAAACCATCCGTTCTTATTTTACGTCAAATATCAGAAAATAATATTATTTTGCGGAGTATTTTTTAAATGAGGTGAAATATGATTCTCTAAATGCATGTATGTGTGCTTAAGCATGTGTTTAAATTTCCAGATTTTTGTCAAATCTTGTTTATTTATATTTCATTGCTAACATGCGTTGCCTACTTTTGCCTGCAGAATAGTTTCCTTTTTTAATCTAGTGTTATCTATGTACATTCTTCAAAACAACTTATTCAGCATATTAATACTTTTCCTACAATATAAATTGAAGGTTGAGATACGACTTAGGCTCTGCAATTATAATATGAAAAGAGTCGTCCAGAATTGTAATCTTCTTTCGTTTTTTCAGCTATTACGGTCGGCACTACTTCAGCCATGTACCCTCCTCCAAAAATCTATCCATTTATAGCAAATCGCTCTTACGTATACTATTTAATATATGGCAAGAAGTTACCTGTGTTCTGTGGATCATACGTAGGGGCTTAGAGAAAGGTGAAATTAAACTAAAAACTGAGTCATATCTTTGTGTGAAATTATACTATAACGGTCAAACCAAAAGGGTAGTTGGGTAAATGGTGAAGGACACTACATTTTAAGCAATCACTAAGCACTTCTATTGTTTTTTTCTGTTTCTGCAGCTTTTCACGCTTTTATTGTACATTGTCCCTAGCTATTGTAATTTACTTGCCCCCTTTTTTAAACTCATAATTTTAAATTCAACGCAGACTACATACACTTTTTTTGTTTTTTACGTCTTATTGAAAATTAGCCCACTGTTTTGTGGTGCGATACATTTATTCATAGGAGTGAATTTCATTCAATTATATTCGTTTTCATCCATTTCGTTATATCTATTATAATACGTATCGAATTTCCCTCATACAGATATATTTTAAGGTCGCGAAAATGTTTCTTAGAAGCACTAAAATTGCGATTTGGTTTCTTTTTACCCGACTACGCCACAGCTAAGACAGGGTTATGTTTTTCACTCGTATCTATGTAACTATGAATCTTAGAATGGGATTCTTTATACCCTCGAAGCAGCCCAACGGCTCGATGGATTTCAATATTTGAGGTTTCTATCGATTTGTCTAATCCGTGCGATGGTTATAGGCTAGTTTTGTTTTTATTAAATCAAAATAGCGGCCGTAAAATACGAAAGGGAGGTACAGACAAAAAAAACTTGTCACCTACCATATCTTGCGGGATATCACTGAATAGGTCTTCTAAAATCAATATGGTATTTCCTTGACAATTTTACTGCCATGAGCTCCTTTTAAAAATTACACAATCTGAAAGTTGAGTAGGATCTAAATTGCCGATTAAAGCGAGTGATGGTATGGTATAAGAAACAATTATTTAGGCCTCATTAAAATAGTAGGTTTTTATAGATATGTATGATATATTGATAAAATAATACTTAAAAGACATCAATAAAAAAAGTTAATTATAAAAATTAAAAAACCCGACTGCATAAAAAGCGAACTAAAAAGATTCTATCCCCTTTATATGGGTTTTCAAAAAAATCATGCTATCAAATCATAGCATGCAGTCGGAGGCTACGTATTATTTTGGCCAGTCAGGTTTCGAATTACATAATTCGTAGGTAGCCTCCAAATGCATGTTATGATTTGATAGCATGATTTTTTGAAAACCCATTTAAAGGGGATAGAACCTTTCTGGCATAACCGCCGCCGCCGCCATTTCTTTTTTTCAAAGTTGCGGCTCACCTTTTGAAAACAAACAAAAAATGTCAGCAATACGGTGCCCTAAAGTATCACGTTGCCGAGATATCTGGAGATAAAAATCGCTGGATGAAAACAATGACAGTCATTAAAATAAAATAATTGCTTGTTTTATGCTTTAAATTATATTGAAATAATAATTCCCAGATTGATTTAACTATTTATTAGAACAGAGTAAAACTAGGAGCATGTAAAAACAACTTTAATTAATTATTTACCTACTAAACCAGAATAGTGTTTCATTGCGATGCGGTAACTATTAGTTGAATACAAAAGAACACATCGGCTGTCCCATTTCAAAACCTAGTAAGGGACACTTTTTATAAAAATCGTTTTATTGCATAATCTTGCTAACCTAGAAAATCTCTACCAAACACAAAAACACCCGCGTTGAAAACTCAAATAATAAGTAGATATATTTAAGCATCGATACCTAGTAAGTGCCATTCACTGTCTGTGATAATTTTAAAACCTAGTAAGTCACTTTAACCACATGGTTTTACCGTAGTACTTATTACTTCTAAGGTTTTACCTAACATAAATACTTTTCAAAGGCTGACCGATTTAACGTTTATGCGCTCTCCTGTGAAATTTAGTTTTAAGCCCTTACTAGGTTTGGAAATGGGACAGCCTACATATCTATAAACACGTACTTAAGTAGTTTTTTTTAATGATTGTCATCGTTCTCATAAGGCGATCTTACCTCCAAGTATCGTGACACTTTCAGGCACCGTATTGCCGTCATTTTTTGTTTGTTTGAGTTTCCCTTACCCATATTTAGCAGAAACGAAAGGCACCGCCATCTTGAAAGAAAATGGAAATGACGGTAGGGGTGCTATGCCAGCTTCCATAGACAAATCTTCAAACCCTATTTACGTTACCATCATGTTTCCATCTTTTTAGTTCGCTTTTATGCAGTAGGGATTTTTGATTTTTATAATAAACTTTTTTTATTACATTATTTCCTAAATAGTTTTATACTTGAATACAGTCAATGCAAAAGATTATGTACCGATTATAATTCATTTTCAGCTATAGGACTCGCTGGATCCGGTGCGCCTGTACTTCCTCCAAAGATCTATGCATTCAGAGCTGATCGTCCTTATATTTTTTATATTTTATTCGACTATGTCAATCCTATATTTTGTGGAGCGGTTCTGGGCGCCCCAAAATAAAGCTTGCTCCATTTCTGTTTTAGGTAATTTTAGTATCCATAGCAATAGGTGTTATTCTCGTTAATAAATACAGGAGCGGTTTGAGTTTTTACTAATAGAATTGTGGTAGAAGTATTCAATAGATGAATAAAACTCTGTCAGTAGTTTTATTGGTGTTGGTTAAATGTCTGTTATATTAGCTGTACCTAAGCCTTTACTGTTGGACTTAGTCTCCCCATAGACTACCACTAACGCTACGGGTCTCCACTTTCTTCACCAATATATCATGCTCGTCATAGCATTGTCTTTCCATCTACACAAGAATTGCATCACACTTCCCTGGTTCTTCATGTAACTGTCTTCCTTCCCAATCAGTTTCAAGTTCTCTAAACTACGTCCGCTACTCATTGTCTTTTACATTTCTTAATTCTAAATACCTATGTCGATGATGAGGATCTTAGAAATGTCAATATTACAACTTCTGAAGGGAACTGGTGGTATTAATGTTATTATCCAAACAAGTGAAAGTGTTTTTTTGTGTGAGAGTCTCACAAAATTGATGAGAAGCATAAGCGACACTATTTACAAAAATAATCTTTTCGACACAATTTTGTTTTATGACTTCGTTTCGCGCATTTTCAACTAGTTCCTCTATTTATAATATTATAGGCTGAATAATTGTTTTTTTTCAGCTGTTGTCGGTGTTACTGCAACTTCCGTTCCCGTTAATCCTCCAAAGATCTATATAATCAACGCGAACCATCCTTTCATGTTATATATTATATATGACGGCACAATTCCTCTATTTTGTGGATCTTTTGTAGGCGCCTAACAAACAATATCGCAACACTATTATTTAGGTAATAATACACATAAAGCAATTCTCAAACACTCTCAAATCATTATTTTTATCAATTAAAAAGTGCGTTTTTGGTGAAGGTTATGGGAGAATCGTTCAATGACAACAAAACTCTTTCGATAAATTCTTCGGTGACGGTGGCTCGGTGGTGGTAAATTCAAATCTAGAAACAAAAAACTAATTGGTCAGTGTGTGTCAGTTAAAATAAAGTGTAGAAGTTCTTAGAATTATGATGTATTAATACCACATTTAGGAATAGGCAACATAAATTTACTTTTCTTTTCGGTCTTAAACGATGCCTAAGGCGATAAATCAGGTGGTATTTTTAACAAACTTTTCGCTGCGATTATAAACGGTGACCAATCATGGAGATTCGGCTATATTCTTCTGGATTGTGTTGATCCATTGTAGCAATTTATGGGAAAGGCTCATGTCGTACTAGAATGAACAAGGAACACTATTTGATGATTTGGGGAATATTCCCTCTCGACCGTATATTACAGTAATCTATTTACCGGTTCGTGTTTGGCGGTGTAAATTTACGGGCTGATGAGGTTAAAGAAAGAAAATATATCAAAAATGTAATTCTTGAGAAATCATCAGAGAGATTTTTTATTTCAGCAACAATTTTCATGTTTCTATGGTTTTAATGGGAATCAGCATTATCTATTTTACACAATATCTAAATGGACAACAGTATTCACAGGAATTTTTGCAGTCCCAAAAGTGAAATGACATAGAATAGTCTGAATGGGTAGCCTAACAATATCGTAAATACCAAGTAATTTGTATTGACATCAATTTGAAATAAGCAATTATTCACAACATTAACGGTTGACTCTCTGGCATGATTCTGGCATGATACTTGGTCCAATAACAAAATCGCATAGGTTCCATTTTTATAAAGTACTCGTTTGTTTGTACTGTATAATGTCATCTCTTAGTTGCGTAACTTCCTAAAGCCATGTATTCATTAGGCAAAAATTTACGAACAACACGTGACGCTCAACATTTTCATGGCAACGTTGCCAGATGACGCTGAGAGAATTAGTACGCATCATTTTGTTGCACGTTGTCGCTCATTATGATGCGCCACATGTTGATGAACATGTTACGCGTCAATTGTTGCCTAGTGAATACGAGGCTTGATACTTTCAAGGACGTTTATAAATAGAATGTATTTTAAGTCATGCTCTTAAAGTTTCTATCTTTGCAACGACTTGGGCTATTGGGTGTGCTGGCTTTGCTAATTATGTGTTCTCTAAATAACATTGTTGCTGTGTGCCGTATATATTACTTTTTAATAAATTCGCCCCTTAAAATGATATTAATCGTGTGTTTTCTTATTCCAGGTTGTGTGGAGGAAATCTTAGGAGTTTTGTTTCGGAATAAAATTTGGTCCATTAAAAATCTTCTTTTATTTTATTTATCAACAAAACAAGAATATTGACCTTTTTGTATAATCTTTATTTTACTGAATTCGTCTATTCGAGGTAGGTATATGTATAGGAAGTACTTCAATGAGAAAAAGTTTTGTGCATAAAATAAAATGTTGTCATCTGGACATTAACAGCACTTAAAACACTTATCCAAAGCTCGAAAAAATATATCACCAAGCAATTTAAATACAAATTGAACAAAAGTAATTAGGACGCTTTACTACGGATAGAAACGACCTAAACCCAGTAAAGTAACCCAATGTTTGTATCCAGCGAGAACAAAATAAATTATAGTAGGTACATTATGATGGATACCAAGGACAGACCTCTGGACGGACTAGTTTCCAATTAACAGGTATTATTGGAACTCCCCGGGGATGAGAATATCGACAGGACGGGATCAAATGAAATTACGAGTTAGATCTCACTTATCCAGGCAAAATCCTGGATAATCTTCTAAAGGAAACGTTGTTATGGCCTGTAGTCCTGGTTAAAATTAAATGTTTGTTTCACCCTCCTACGGAACTGTTTGTAGGTAGTTTAATCCTCTTTTCATTCTTCAGTTTCTAATTTAAATTGTGAATTAGATAATACTTTGATGAATGAGTTTAATCGGATCCTATTTTGTTTCCGAATTGGAACCAGATGCTAAGGGACCAATTTGAAATTTTACATTCACAGTGAAATCTAAATAGAGATCAAAGTAAAAAACCAATAGGTAAATAATGAGGTTTTGTTAAAGATACTGAAGAAACATAATTAAATTGCATTGCATCAAAATTCTAGTATGTTTTAGAATAGAATACCTTCATTTGCACAAAATGGTAGGTTACATAAATATGGATAAATTCAACAATCAGTGCCAGATACATTTTATCGCTTTACGACATTGCACGAATTGCACGTAGCATGATGTTTGAAATAAGTACTTTCAAAAATAATATTAGGTTTGTTAGCTAATGTAACTTATTATTAAACAAATTGTTTGAGATATTGATTTATTCCGTAAGTTTTCAAGACCAATGAATGACACTTGAATGTGATGAAATACGCCATACTTATTTTAATCACATTAATTTCAAACTTCATTGTTGCAATCACAAAAACAACAAGTACAAATTAGACTTTTACTTCGGGTGGCGTTCATACTTCGGGTCTTATCATTATTCTCATAAATAACGTGTTATTATTAGATCTGCAGCAAAATCAAGCAATACATCACTCAGACACGGACTGTGGTTCCCCCTGAGACTCCTATATTGATGATTTAATTAAGCAGTTGCCCTCAAACTTGAGTATTGGGCTGCTCTGGTTTGCGACCTACGGAGAAACCTGCCCGTTACATCGGAATTTGTAATTAAGAAACAACGTCTCGGAACAAAATCTGTTTACGAAGTCAGTCGAAGTATTTTATCTTGTTCACCGCAGTTTAGCGTAAACATCCACATAGGATGTGGAAAAGTAAAATAGTTCACGTTCTTAGCTGTTCGCTGTTGAATGATTTCTTATTAAATGAAGATTACTTGGGCGAGTAAGTATAAATACCGCTATCAAAGGCTAAACGCAATATGGGAAGCGTGGATCCAGGTCATATGGTTAAGCAACAATATGATACTAAGTACATGCGGTAAAATAGTAAAGTTAAAGTGAAATAGTATTGATAGGAACTACATACTTACTCGGTACGTAGTCAGTATTTTACACAGAGCTATTCTCTGACCTCTGCAAATCAACAAGTGGGAGGTATCTGCCATCAGTATTGATATCCTATTGTTCTACCAGATGTCAAACTTTGGGAACCTTGATTGTCCGTGACGACCATAGATAGTATAACAGATGAAAGGTGTAGATAATAGTTATTCTCATAACAGCTGGACCCACCAGAGCGAGGATGGGTTGCTATAGTCAACACTTAACAAACATCGACCGCAATAGCCATGACTGATGAACAGAATCATAGAAAATGTACCAGACCCATTATGAATCAGTATTTTGATGGAGTCATGAATTATCTGAAAGTGTATGAGAATAAAAACCTGTGTCGTGTTAAAAATAGTGATTAATGAAAATAATTCATCTTCTTATCTCCGGCTATAAAATATCTAAAATCATACTTTCAACAGGTAAACCGAAACGAGTCGATAAGTAAGACCAGTAAATTAGCTTCGGATAACATCGAAGTTCGTCGTAAATTTAGCTCAACTCCGTCGATTGTAAAGACCGCTGGCTCTCCGGCAAATTGATCTTATCGGGAGGCTACCCGATGTTCATAGTTAGTGGTCCATAGTTCATTGTGAAATTCGCAAGCGGCGCTAAACTCTGACGGTCAACTAATTTACCGGCAGACCAATCTTTACCTTAATAGTTATGGTATAGTTGTAGCTTCAAAGTTCTTCAGTGCACCGCTACCGCTAGGTAAACTTGGCTGAGTCTCAGAATTTGTATAGAAATAATTAGGTACTACGAATTTTTGAACAAGGTCTTAAATTAGTTGTACTACTTCTTTTTCATTGGTAGTTCTTTTAAAGTAGCAGCAACTAAACAGGCAAAAACAAGAAAAACTGATGGTAAGTAGTACTAGTAGTAGTATAAATAATTGCTTCGTGAAAATGTCAATTATATCGAACATGATTTGTTCCGAAATATGATATAGCTACCATAACCCTTATACATACGGCCGAGAAGTACCTATAATAGAAAAGAACATTATTAATGTAACCCAAGATACCGGTCCTAAGCAGCAAATTGATTCCATTATTAATACCACTTTATTAGCTCTCCGGCATCTCACATTCAAGATAGTTTGAGCAGAAGTAATAGTTGTACACAGTTGATCGGACTAACGCATCAAAGACTATGAAATTCCTTACGACCATAAGTACGTAACATAGACGTAAGAAGATTTAAATATGATAACCAGATTAAATTACGAAATAGAACTGTAATTTAGAACAAAGATACTAGACATAGAAGAAATGGGGCTTAAACCGGACAGCACATAATAAATAATAGGACGAACAAAAGATGTGAATGTTCAAATTTTTAAAGGAATTTTGTGTTTGTTATACATACTGAAAAGGAATAATAATAAACGGATTGTTGATCGAATACGCGCTTATTAGCGTAAATGAAAATATTCCAGATTCTCTAGACAATAACCCCTTAGCCGCGTTTAACGACATCTGCAAGAAAAGAGAGAGTGGCTCGTTTACAAAAAAGTCTATATGACTCATCAAAATTGAGTGCCATATTCACCGTCTCTATGGTCCTTGTTACATAACATTACTTAGAACATGGCCAACTTCGTTCTGCCTTAACTTAGTACTGGAACACATAACTCTGCCTCACTATTAGGTATAACTTGGCCACATTATACACCTATGATTTTCTCATGTGTATGGTATACGCTGTAAGTATGTGCTATTTATCATGAACGTGTTTAGACTTTAACGCTTTGTATTAAATTCATTTGACTTTGTTCTTTACGCTTCTGGGAATACATTATAATTAAGAACAATGATTCTTTTGCAAAAAATCGTAATTCCATGGTGAGATATACAGACATTATTATGAAGGTTCAGGGAATTACTGTTTTCAAAAATATTGATAATAAACAAAATAATAAATTATTCCTTAAATGCAGGTTTTAGATAAGAATTCTTAGATATAAATTTATAAAGGTCTGAGACTCCCCCTAATCTATTTTAGCAAGGATTGAACACTTTCAATGATCTTAATACATACAAGTACCAATTATACATATGGACCGCAATAATCGTTAATTTTAAGAAGTATTAGCAAAAAGTTCATTTTTTATAATTTGCAAACATTTTTCTTTGCCATTAATTACTTTCATGTTTAGCAATATCAGATATACGATTATGTACCTACAGCTGATATTCATATCTGCCGTTAATCCTTTTAACAGTTTATAAATCTTACAAAAACTGAACATTTCTTACAACTTTAAGTAAAGAACTTTACTCGTAAGTTTCTCGACTACATCATTAACAACTTGAAAATTATTGCGCTAATGTAACTTGACTCTCATTCCCTCAGACTCATGAAATTATTATTATGTAAGAAGAGAAATATACTTATAGATATTTTTAACTAAGGTCTTTTGATTGTACTCTGGAATTTTATCAAAAAAAAGTGCTAAGGCATCTCATGAATTCCTTTGAAAAGTAAATTAACATTTCCCTGTGGCCATTACCGTTTCTTTTACTGCGCTCTCTCGTTTATGGCTTTATTTTGAGTCAAATAAAAAAAAATGTTACCAAAATTAAAGTTTCCCTTGCACGTACTCCATTTTCACTAGTTTTATCGTTCGCCGGTCAGTTTGATTTAAAATTATTGTAGTTTAAAATGAGGGGAATAAAATATTTTGATTGGTAGAAAAATGTATACTTCTGGAATTTAAGTTTATTTCAGAGTTAGAATAGAATAGAATCATTTATTTGTTAAACATAGGTATTTACATTTAAGATCTTAAATAATTAAGTTCCAATAGTAGTACCTGTTCTCTATCTTCAGAAGGTATGTAGGTGATAACTATTGAGGGCAATACGAGTACATAAACAAAAGTAGAGCATCCCAATAGAATATAAAGCGTTTATCTACTAATATAGTTTTAATAACTTAGTGCGTATACACGTAGAAAGTGGGTTGCCGGCACCGATCTGCCAGCGCTTGTCGGTGCCGGTCCGCGCAGTTAGTCGGCGCAGGTAGTCTCTATATTGTGTGGAGAACCAGCGCCGACAAGCTCCGAACTTCGCCGACAAGTTCCGACCTGCTCCGATCAGCGCTGGTAAGCCGTCATTTGTTGCTGTATTTGCAAGGGAATAACGCCTATTTTTGTTAAAAAATGCCAGCCCCTGCTTCCATCCGCTTCCTTTATGTTGCGGTTAGCTGCACGGACCAGTGCCTGCACGGACCTGTGCCTGCACGGATAAGCGCTGGTAGGTCGGCGCTGGTTACCTGCTTCCTTTATGTATACGCCCTTAGATACGCGTGAGGGGCTCGTGATGATCATAAATGATTTGCAAGGTTAAGCTGCGCTTGCCGCGGTCATTCCGCGGAAGGGTTAACATTCGTTACACATCCACACCTCTCCGTGCCTCGCAGAGCAGGTTAAACTACCGATCCCGGGTGTCATACAAATACCTGTGACAGTCGTTACGGGAAATCAGACGCCCGAAAGTCTGACAACGAGCCTTAGGATATCGGCATAGCCCAGTAACTGGGTTACGGAGGTCTGATGGCAGTTGCTCCGTGTAAAATACTAGTATTCAGCCGCATAGTTGGGAAAAAGCTAGGCAGAACAACTCTGATACGAATAAAATTATGCTTTTTAAGGTTCCTTACCCATAGGATATAACGGGACCCTATTACTAAGACTCCGCTGTCGGTCCGTCTGTCACCAGGCTGTATCTCATGAACCGTGATAATTAGACAGTTGAAATTTTGACAGATGATGTATTTCTGTTGCCGGTATAACAACAAATAATAAAAAGCAGAATAAAGTAAATGTTTAAGGGGGCTCTCACACAACAAACGTGATTTTTTTGCCGTTTTTATAGATAATGGTACGGAACCCTTCGTGCGCGAATCCGACTCGCACGTGGCCGGTTTTTTACGTAAACTACTATCACAATTTTATCAAGTTATTATTGAATAATCGAATTCTCCTAAACCCACAATTGAGATAGATCCGAAGATAAGCTCAAAAATATTTGACTTGCCCCGAACAGTCGTAGCACGTTCCTGCAATCTAACCTCACGTTCCCTAACTATTGAGACATGGTACTGGAAGCGTATAGTTAACCTTCATTTTATTGCTATTTCTCAATTTGGAACTATATTATAACATCGTGGCATTATGACGATGATTTATTTATATAAAAGATAATATGGCTAGTATTTAAACGAACGAATATAAATTCAAAGTAAGGGTGTCAAAAAAACTGATTATGGCGTACTGAAATACTAAGTGGGCGAAAGACTGAAGGCGAACACAAATATTGAAAACGGCGACTTAAAATTACGAATTTGAGGTACGAGTTATTCAGAACGATCAGTATAATAATTCTTAAGCGAACAAATTTCACTCACATTATTGTTGTATGTTTGTAAGGTTGTTTGGGTTTCCAAAGGAGCGTCGACGGAGCCCCGCTGGGCGGGGGCTCCTATCTCTGTCTGCAGGGTTTAAAGTAACCTAACACGAAGTGGATGACGGGAGCTTCGTTCGCTCACTCTAGCCCCCGTCATCCCCTTCGAACTTAACCTATCCGTGTCTGGGTAAGGAAATGTATATTTTCGCCCACTCAGTATTTTTTTCGCCCAAGTTAGTATTTAATTCGGACACTTGGAATTTTAGATGTTAGCTTAGATTGACTGTTTCCCACTGCTAGTAGCTCATTTTACGAGTTTTAATCATACATAGTTATCGCCAGTTTAGTTAATTTTTCGCAAATATATTTTTATGCCGCTCGATTTAGTACTAAAGTACCTATCTATCTCATTAATAGTCTTCCATATATTATTTTATTCGCCCGCTTAATAATTCCCCAAATAATAGTTGTTTGTTTATGGGTTCGTCTTTTTACAGCTGTTGTTGGCACTTGTGCCAAGGTTTCTGATGTAACTCGTAAAAAAAACGTGCACTGGAGCCGCAAAAGCAAAACTGGTATTTTATATATTAACGAGGGTAGTTCACTCATTGGGGGTACCTCGTCATCAGAGTCCAAGTTCGACTTGGTGTAGGCAGGAAATAATAGTCACAACACTGATTATAGTCCTCTATTTATTCACTCTCGATAACAAAATAATAAAATCTCTAATGATCACACCGATGGAAATAGATTAAAGTACGGAAACGCGGTAAGTTCGGTGCAGGCTGGCAAAACGACCTCTCGCCCTCGTGTCTCACTCCAAAGTGACTTCACTCAAATCAAATGCATTCAATGTCAAAAAGAATGACAGCTGACAGCTTACTGACAACCGTCAAACAAGACATGCCACGCCCCGCACCGACCTCACCCAAGCACACTGCTTGACGTTTCCGACAATAGATGGCGTCCTACTACATTAACAATAATCAATAGTCATTCTAATAGTTGTGCTTCTGTGTTGATTCTGCGACATATTTTAGTTTTAATGAGATACACCATCAAGCCAGTAGTCAGGAAACATCCATTACCTACTGAACAATACAGAACAGTCGTGAGGAAACACAGAAAATAATGGCATAATCACCACGTTAGGCGAATGGAATGGTCAGCTTAATACATAATGTACTGTAGCTCGTTCACGATCGCCCTTACTGCGAACACCGCGCTCAATGCTAGCCTAACAGGCAAAGCGCGAGATGATTTGGTCGTCGAATTATCTCGTGCCAAGACGAAATAATGTATGGGTTATCTCGTCTCGGAACGAGATAATGCATCGACAAAATTGTCTCGCGGTGCGCACGTTAGCCCGGCTAGACGCCAGACCAAATTGTGATGTGTTTGTGGGTGAATGGAGGGTGATCTTGTCGGAATGCCTGGAGTACTACGAGAGGAATGCATGATGAATGTTAGTTAACGTTTTGAATGCTCTTTTTATTTCTCTTTTGCGTAACATTACATTTTATAATCTATGTTATTTAGTGTAATTGGTTGTACCTTACAAAACAAATAATATGTTGACTAGTGTAGATCAATATGCAGCTCCCATCCGCATGAGATGCTCCTCTCATGACATTCACGGGAAGAAACTAGATTTTACAATGCAATTGGTAAACAAGTACGCCGCCAATCCGTCAATGTGCGCCAACCCTTGGCCATAAACAGCAAGATTTAAATGAAGATACAAAATCAATTGCTCGTTATTTCCGCCAGACAGTACAGTATAAAATTCCTGATAGCCTTTTAAATTTCGACAGAGAGATTACCTACCAAAAAAATCAACAGGCTATCGGGACCTTTTACACCTCTTAATGAACCCACTTGAACCGTTCCATGGCACTCGTTTTCCGAGCAGATAACTCGGGTGTCTCGCGAGGGACCCTTACCTACTTATGTCAAAGCAAGTGCCTCTATGAATGGGAGTTTTTGGCAGCTCAAAATTGCAACTGAATATTTTAAAGCGGTAGATCCCATCAACAAAAGCAGACGGTGTGCGGGCAACGAGAACTCTTTTAGATTTCGTCACAATGCTATCTATATATAGAGGTCCAATTCTACTAACAGAAGCTATTATCAATTGCAACTGAATCGTTCATTCAGACTGTCATTCAGACAAAATGTTTGGTTTTCTTTTTGTTGTCAAACAATTTGATAGTTTTTGTAAACGAAAACTCTCTGAATAAACGATTCAGTTGCAAATTGATAAATGTTTCTGTTAGTAGAATTGGGCTCCTGGTTGTCCCAGACCGACTGGTCTAAAGGAAAATGTGGAATAGAAGGCCATATATTCCTCCATATATTCCTATTCGGCCTCTTCAATAAAAGGTAATATGATTGGGCTATCCTCACTAGTATAGAAATTATCACCATTTTTAGAATCTATAAGATATGTTACGTATTTGCGTGAAAAAAAAAAATGAAATGACGGGTTTATGCACATTACCATATATTTATATTGTACATAAAAAATGTCTTGACCATTTACAATCAAACTGGAAACATTTCAGAGTACTAGCTGGGGACATAATCAAATTAAAATTATTTTTATTGACATCGAAAATCAACCAAAACTAAAACAAAACCGTATTTTTTTTACCTTTTTCTTTAGAGGATACTATTATACGTTTTCATTTGGACCAGTTGACCCGAGACACTCTGTACAAATGGTGTTTTTAAAACATTTCGGTACTGTAAAAGCTTATTTAAGTAAAATATTTAAAATACAATAGGTAGGTACATATGGCTGATTTTAATTACTAGCATATTTACATTTTTCATGTTGGTGTTGATTGAAGCATTTTGACTTCATTGCCATTGGATCAATGGCGTTGAAGAATAACTGTTTTTATGAATTGAATTTAAAGTAAGTACTTGTGACTACCTCATTGGTCTAGTGGTCGCAAGCGCTACTACTTAGCGTGAGATCCTGGGTTCGATTTCCAGATCGGGTAAAGTGTTATTGGGTTTTTCTGTGTGGAATTTCTCAGTAGCAGCCCAGTCTGGATTTGTGCCCGGTTGATGACAATAGGCTCGCCCCCTATTACATGGGACTTAAACATAACAGCGAAATGAGGGTGTACCATACACCTATGCGTAACCCTTTGGAGAATATGTTATGTGAAATTAAAGTCTTGATAATGACTTCAGTTCAGGACTCGAGACTGTAACCCTAAGCCTGCAAGCGCATCAATTGGTAGTACACGTCCGCAAGCACCATTAGGACATCCTCTCGCTAATACCGATACTGTATGAATGAATCGTACTACCCGTTTGTGTCGAGATTGCAGTCGTCGACCGTTACAACGTCATAACTATCGGCATCGTTGACCAATGGCAGCGATGCTGTCGATACTAAGAGGGTATCTCTTGAGGCGCGGTAAGGGAAGAGCGGCGGGGGGTAACTGCAAACTCGAAACAGACAAGTAGCAATGTAAATGTCTGCGCACATTATGTCGGGCCGCAGCGGGGCGGAGCGGTCCGCAGCGCATTGACGGATTTTGAGTACCTACAGTGTACTGCCTTGCCAGAGTTGCAAATCATATAGCTCTTTGTACCCATAAACTAAATTAATCGAAAGCTCTACATCCATTCTTATGAACACAACAGGAGCACGCAAATACCAAAAAAATTCAAACATTGTAAAATGAACACGGGCGCGCGTGCACTCCAATCCAGCACACTATGTCGGTGTGCAGCGGGGCGGGGCGGGCCGCATCGCACGCAACCAAAATCCGCGGCGGAATATGCGGCCTGCTGCGGCCCGATATAATGTGCGCGAACCTTAAAACGTTGGTCACTGAGACCATTATTACGGTGAAATGCACCTATTGTGGACTTATTAGATTAGTTATTTCAATAGCTCGTGGCTACTTAACCACCACACAGATCATATCATTTACGATGTTAAGCGACGCTTCCCACGGTCACTCCGTGGATGGGTGACCATTCGTTACATATTAAGACCCCTCCGTGCCACGGAGAGCACGTTAAACTATCGGTTACGGGTAATCAGAAACCCGAAAGTCTGACAACTGGTCTAAGCTCCGGATATCGGTTTTGCTCAGGTTGCGGAGGTCTGATGGCAGTCATTCTGTGTAAAATACTGGTATTCAGCTGCATCTAATTAGACTGCATGCTGACCCCAACCTAGTTGGGAAAACACTAGGCAGTACAGTTCTGCCGTACGAGCAATAAATGCAGTAAGTGCAATTTTAGAGTATTTAAAATTAAACCTTATTAGTTAGGCATAACATCGGTACATTATTTAAAACTCTTACTGCATTTATTGCTCGTACGGCAGAGTTGTTTCAGTACATAAATTGGCACATTCAAACTACATTGTCTATCCACACAGGACACAAAGACAATACAATACAACACTAACAACGTCGGAACAGCGGCTACAACACTACAAGCTGAATAAGTTAAAATTACGGCCGACATACGAATAAACCGCAGCTGATCCGACGATAGCTTGCGAATCTTCACGGTTCTAAAGTCACGTAGCTCTTGTATAATATCTGGAAATTCAGTGGGACCATCTAAATTGGTACGAGGCGGATAATAAACGGACCGGATACAGCGAAGTGAGACGATTTATGAAACTAGACTTAGTATTGAAGTTCTCCTACGTGTCGAGTCGGAAGTTAAAATTATAATGAAACTAATACCTGAGTTTATGGGATCGCGGTGGCGGGAGATGTAGCGATTGGATAATCCTCGTATGTCAGGATAAGTTTAATTACTGTATTTGCCGTTTATGTAGGTATTTGCATGTTATTACAATGGTTTGGCTCGCTTCTTTGATGACTTTTCGTAGCGGTAAACCATACCAATATTATAAATGCGAAAAGCAACTCTCTGTCTGTGACGTTTTCACGCCTGTTATCGGTAGTAGGTAGCATTGGGTAATGTTGATAAAGGAAGGTAGTCGTCGATATGGATCAACCTACCCGATGTTATAAAGGCGGTGGTCATTCGACGAAGCAGAGCATTCTGTGTAGATCAGCTGAAGAAGTCTGACCTTTTATATCTGTCTTGCTTGTCCTTTTTTGTGATCTTGTAATAATTGTGTAAAGTATTATTGTGATCTAGTTCATGTTACTAATACTAACCCAAATACAAATACTCAGTGGTGTAGAGTCAATGTTGGTTTTATTTACTGTATTTACCTTGCTCGCAATCCTGACATACTGATATTAGCTATAACTGTAATGATAGAAACACCTCTAAAGGATTATGCTATTGTGTCTTTTACACGCCTAAACCCCTGAACCGATTTTGATGAAACTTGTAACAGTGATAGTCTGGAACCTGGAGAAGGACATAGGCTACTTTTATCCCGAAAAATATGGAATACGCAATAAACAACATCCACGCAGGCGAGCCAGCGGACGACCTCTAGTAATATATTAATTAGGTACTTACATATTGACTTGTAATTCCATGTTATCCATTTGTAATCAAATTTTAGTAAGTTTATAATAAAAGCATCGGTATAGGTAGAGTTTGTTAAGTACCGAATGACGTCAGTCAGTAATGTAATATGGATATGCCTTTGTATCCCGGAATTGATGCCTTTTACAACTTTCAGATCACAGAAACTCTTACCTACATTGACGACGTAATCAGGATTCTTATTACGCAACACACTCGTAATCACTATAGCTTTGATTTTGACAGGTCAATAATTTCTATAGCAACGTATGTAGGTATTATCAATCCGACTTCTCTACAACTACGTACCACGCAATGGATATTATTGTATTGTTAAAATCAAATCCATAGCGATTACGAGTATTTTGCACAATTAGGATGCAAGTCTTGTGATACCTGACATAGCGGGCGAAGATCACTTTCCACTTGTCTTGTCGTATAAATAAATGATTCCCTAATAATATTCTAATGAAAAGTAAGAATGAAAATGAATAAAGGTGATAATAATTCTTATGAACAAGCCTATCCATTTTAAATCCGTTACTTACAATAAAGTGAGTAGACCCTTAGCTATACCTACATATAACAATAACAGGCATATCCTTCTTATGATTAACAATCTATTTCTGTCTATTCCGTATATTAATTAGTGACGGATAACCTCATGAATATTCAATAATAATTTTGCCCGACAAACAAATGAGCATTAATTTGTGCAGATTATAATAATAATATAAGATTTAAATTAATATAGGAGATAATTATAATATTTAGTTCATACATTATATCAAACAGGAAATCCATCAATTTTATTTTGATGAATATTTTAAAGACGATATATTTACTTACAAGTCTTTTTATCAATTCTCACTTTAAAAAACTCAAATAAGGAAATAAACATTAAAATCCTTCAATCATAAAAAAACTCGTGAATAAGGAAAAACATATTGAAGTCCTTAAATCCAAATAAAATAATTTAACGTCTAAGTTCAAAGCCCCTTCTCCGTTGTTCTGCGAATCATTGGGTTATTTTAAAAAACAAACAATAATAACAATTAATCATTTATTTACATTAACTAAAATTACAACTAATCTAAAGGTACTTTTCGTCATCGCCACTGGGGGTTGAAGCCAGTCTGTTCCGTATAGCACTTCCAGTGAGGGTTGCCTGCAGCTAAGCAGTCGGAAACACCCTGCTCTCCAAATGTGACTGTACCACCGAGATTTGTTGATCCGATTACTGGAAATAATAGACAGACACATAATAATCAAGATATAACTGACATACACATTATGTATATGTTACGGCTAAAAGCCGAATCGAGGTTTAGCCAGGTTCAACTAGGTGCAACCAGTAGCAGTTGGTTAGAACTAGATGTAGGTTAAGTCGACGGAGCCCCGCAGAGCGGGGCTCCTATTTCTGTCTGCAGATTTTAAAGTAACCTAACACGAAGGGGATGACGAGGGCTCGAGTGAGC
Organism: Amphipyra tragopoginis; assembly: GCA_905220435.1. Taxonomy (NCBI): domain Eukaryota; kingdom Metazoa; phylum Arthropoda; class Insecta; order Lepidoptera; family Noctuidae; genus Amphipyra; species Amphipyra tragopoginis. Next base: position 18,548,845 of record HG991997.1, read on the forward strand.
GAGCAAAGCGAGCCAACGAAGCCCGTCATCCCCTTCGAACCTAACCTATCCGTGTCGGGGTTCCCCTTAACCACCGGTGTGCGGTTGCACCTAGTTCTAGGTGCTATGATGAAGGCTAAACCTAGTTCTAACCGAAGATAAGTAGTATACGTCTAAGTTTAACCTCATGTGGCCGGTTGCACCTAGTTGTACCCGGCTAAAACTAGGTGTAGCCGCACTTCGGCTATTAGCCGTAACAAGTCGTGGGTTCCCGAGAAAGAATGGGACACCACATCTTTTCAGTTCAGGGTCTAGAAAAATTAGCAATAGCCTCTCTAAAAGTAAACGAATTCATGTAATTCCTTGAGACCACATGATCTACTACTGGTATAGATTGGTCCAGCGCAGGATTTAGCTGGATTAAATACCTATGTAAAAAAACAAGACTGCTATGAGTTAGAACCAATAAAAATTAACATAACTCTGTAGTCAGTAAGTATCTAGAACACGAACATTAAAATATTTCTATGCGTCGATATGAACGTCAAGGCGAGTCGGTCTAACCCACACCTTCGTGCAGCAGCCACATATTTCCTTGATATCAGACTTGTTTCCGTGAATAAGTCGTCCAAAGTCATTCAGATATTATTTTAAGACTGTTTCAAGACCTAGTATTAAACAAATTGGCACTTCATTTTAATTAGAGCAAGATTTTTGAAGTACCCTTAAAGGCGAACTTCCTCAAACCTACTATTCGTCTGGCTCTCGTTCTAGAAAGTGCTAATTTTAATGTCTAGAAACTCAAAACTACGCCTACACGCACTTAAAAATAACAATTGCCTACTTCAACAATTTATTCACTACCAGGAAATCTACTTAGTAATCGTAACAAAAGTTGAACTGCTAACGTTCCATTTAAGTTATTGCGAGGTAGGTTTTAATGGAGTCACGCGATAAACCAGTACACGCATCACATCATATGACCCCAAAATTCCATAAATCATATAAGTAAAGATCTAAACTAATACCAATAAACACATAGTCTTATAACTGACTAATAATACAGCTACTTCGGAAACCTCCAAAGTGCCAGAACAACTCATATCAATCGCGGAAACTCAAAACTTTGAACAGCGCCAACAGCAGGCAATAGTTTATTTGATTTGATACATTATTAATGTAACATGCTCCGTCCACACTCCTTCCTCTCTCGCAAAGTCAACATTCGCTCCAAACAAGTTATATGTAAGTTTATTCATAAATGGGTTTATTGACTATAGGGAAATAAATTTGCGAGCAAATATTAGACGGTGATTTGGGAGCAAAGACGTCTGTGGAATCAGTTGAATCGCAATTGCTTATCTTCGCAACCAATATGTAATATTTGATTTAGAGATTTTTATGCGAGCATCTTGGTAACCAAGCAACGAGGGAATAAGTATTTGATTCATTTTTCGGGTATAATAGACTATAAATAAACTGTTAATAGACCAGCCGCCGTCATAAATGTTATCAAAATGGTACTAAAATTAGATTGCACGTGGATTCTTGGGGTGATAAATAAAAATAAAATGACTTAGAATTGATATCAGTCAGGACTAACGTTTCGAGGAAGAGGGGCTCGTGGCTAATTAACAAACGCTCGTATCATTTGTTTTGTAAGGAGCTGCATTTGCTTCGGTCAGTCAATAGTATCTTTACTTTGATGAATATGGTACAAATAAGATCTTACATACATTATTGTGATAACAATCATATTCTGCCATGTGTGGCGTGCAAATAATAACAAACTAAGTCGTTAAGAATACAAAAAACAAATATGTATAGGAGAAAACGGAAATTAAAATTTGGTAAAATAATATCATCATCATCATCATTCAGCCGAAAGACGTCCACTGCTGGACATAGGCCTCCCCCAAAGGAGAGGGTTTGCAGTAATCACCACGCTTGGCAGGCGGGTTGACTGTTTATAATATATATTTTATGATATTTAACTTTTGTTACAAAGTGTCATTCATAAAATCTGTAAGAGTTTAATTGCACTTTTCGCTTAGAAGGGCTTTTAACTTTTTTTCTAAATAGGTCTACTGTTAGCTCTTTGTAAGAATCCGGAAGCTTGTTGTAGATTTTTGGAGCCCAACAGAATACGCTTTTCCACATAAGTGTATTAACTCAACGAATACATAAGTTATTTTTACGTCTATTACGATTAATAACATCAGAAAGTCTTGGAAATAAGTGAGGGTTTAACTTTACAAATAATGCGATTTCTAGACTGTATCAAAATGGAAGTTTCAGAATTTTAGATTTAATAAAATACGATCTATAGCTGTCAGTTACTTTGAGGCCAAACAAAGCACAACACAGTCCGTGGATGGGTGATCATTCGTTATACATCGTGACCCCTCCGTGCCCCAGAGCACGTTAAGTCGTCGGTCCGGAGTGACATACATACCTATGACAATAGTTACGGGTAGTCAGAAGCCCGAAAGTCTGACAACCGGTCAAACCTTAGGATATCGGGACTGCCCAGTAACTGAGTTGCGAAGGTCTGTGTAAAATACTGGTATTCAGCCGCATTTGGTTAGAATTGAAGCTGACCGCAGCATAGTTGAAAAAGACTAGGCAGAACATGCCTGTAGACAAATGGCAATCGATGATCGCTAGAGAATAGAAAGATGTACTGAATTGACATAAGCTTTCGACCGGTCAAGCGATCTGTCATGTCATTTCCATACATTTAATTGGCGTTTCTATTCTATAGCGATCATCGTTTACCATTTGTCTACAGGCACCAGTGATCGGAAAAAGGTGAGCTAATTTACCTAAACTTCAAAGAACAGGGACAAAAAGTGGAGACTTCCTTACGACAACATTTTTTTTCGGGAAAATTGTGCAGTAGACACATTTTATATTGTTTCCAAAACATTAAAGACAATCTCCTTTTTTCAAAACAATAAAAAAACTCTTTTTTGAACACAATAAAAATGTGTCAACTGGTTTTGTGTCAGTTTTGGGAAACAAAAACAGGAAACGAATTCAATTGTTTTCTGTATTATGCATTAATATCAAATTTACTTTAGTGATGTCCTGAAACCTGGTACAATTTTCCCGAAAAACAATGTTGTCGTATGGAAGTCTTCACTTTTTGTCTCTGTTCTTTGAAGTTTAGGTAAATTAGCTCAACTTTTTCCGATCACTGACAGGCACAGAACAGTCAAGAATAACGTTTCGGCAGGAGAAATTAAATATAAAATGATTTATGAATACTTACAATGATCGCTGCTTCTTTTAACTTTTCCCTGTAAGTAATGACATTTCCTGTAATTAATGAGAAAATAAATGACTAAAATAATCATTACAACTACTCAGCTTTCAATGTACAAAAAGTTATAGAAAAACTTTACCTTTAACTAAGCATACCAAATTTGCATTTTAATATGTTTAAGCAAACACAGTCAACAAAAAAAGCAAACTAAAGTTCCTACTATTAGTAAGGTAAGAAAAGTTGGAATGCATTTCTCAACTTGCAGGAGCAAGGAAGAGGTACAGTGGAGTATTGCATTATTATGATTCAATTCAGACCGACGCTTTTACAAATTGTTTTTCTTCAGTGCACCTTTACAACCCAAGATAGAAAGACATTTTTACTAAATCACTATTTTACGTAAACACTATCTATTCCTTATAAAATAATTCACAAATACAAAATCTGAATTAGTCCCAAATTCCTTTTAACCACATCCTAACTTCCTAATCCTAATACTAACAATCCTAATCCTAACAAATATTATAAATGCGAAAATAAGTTTGTTACCTTTTCACGCCTAAACCACTAAACCGATCATCCTGAAATTTTGCATATACGTTGTCAGGTGAACAGAAACGGACATAGGGTACCTTTCATCCCGAAAAAAAGTACTGTTCCCGAGAAAAATAACAATAACGTTCATTGATGACACCACGTGTCTTTCGAATCATGATTGAATTAGGTATATTATTATAGAAACTTTAGTAGTGTGTTTAAGAGTTGATTGTCAATTTCTAAATTAACGCGAGCGAAACCGGGGGAAGATAAAACCACCAATACTCCAAAATATTTTACTTAACACTATTCAAAAACACTCAAAAATTAAATCACTATCATTATTCTTTTAAATACACTGCAATTCTAATTCCTATTAAACTCAACTTCACATAAAGCAGAAATCACACTTACTGCACACACGGTCGCTGCAACTGCAACAATAAGTAGAACGAGGCGGAATCTCATGTCGATTTGCATCAAACAGCTTCACAGAACAGAGAAACAAACTGTCTTGTCGCACGTTTAATGTTGCCTCACTTAATAAAGGCTTCCGAGGCAGTGGCAGACGGTTTGCTAACGAGACTACCTTGGGGTACGGTTTTTGTGATGAGCGAAAGCGATTTGAGATTTGATTTTGAAATTAGTTAAAAGAGTTTGACTGCCGCTTTGGTTTAGTGGTCGCAAGCGCGACTGCTAAGCATGAGTTATTGGTTGTTTCCGTGTGGAATTTCTCAGTAGCGAGCCGAAGTCTGTATTTGTGCCCGGTTAATGGCAACAGGCTCGCCTATAATGGGACTTAAATATAACGGTGAAATTAGGGTGTACTATTAATACACCTCATATTCTTATTATAGGGTGTTGAATAAAATTTGAAAAAAATGTGGAGAAAAATACTTCGGTTATCGATCATTGCCTTTTATAGGTAGATATGGTACCTTGGAAGATTGTTTAAGGACTCATGATGAACAAAATATTTTAAATTGATAAACATAAATTTACATTGTAACAGATTTAGATTGTGATATTGATATAGAACTTGAATAAGCAGCTGTCGACCAGTCCAAAGACGAAAAACAAAAAGCCCAAGAGTGATTAGTAGTTATAATGTAAATAATGATACGAAAAAGGATGATAAAAATACACTGAACAGTTTTAAAGCGAAATATCCTTTTCATTACTTAAAATAACGTTTCACTCCAACTGTTTGCGTAAACGCTCATTTCTGTGACTTACACCAAAAATCTAAACCTGTTCGTGGTATGATTAGAAACACAATAGTAGTTCGTATTTATTGCAATCCTGCATTTCACACAATTCAGTCTTCAGCTGGTGGTGTAGAAGCTTAGAAATGCTTTAGTAAATATATAAAAGAAGTGGAAATGCTTTAGTAAATTGTACTAATTCTAGAACAACGCGGACCTGAAATCCTCTTAATTATATATAAAATAAAATTCCACTAAATGCTATGGAAAAACGCATATCACGTTTTATACATTATCGAACAACATTTGAGGTATGTCGTAAAAAAACGTGTTTCTACAAGGAATACTTTGTAAAAATGCAGACACATCACACCTTGAACTTTGTATATCACTAAAACATTCGGAAATACGGAAAGAATATTTTGACTCCGATATTATTGGCAACAAGACTCAAATCACAGGAAGGAATAATATTAAAACACGGAAATTAAAGATCACTAGTAGATATATTTTGTCATAGTACGATCGAGTGCAGAATTAAATATGTAATCGTAACGTGTTGAAGTCAAAAACAGGCTTAACTGGTTTTGGACATTCTTTATTTTTTATTTTTTTATTTACAAGGTACTCCAGTGACGTATCCACTATTTAACAAACAATAATTATACGTTTTAGATTATGGTGAATTTGTATGAGTATACAGCACTTAAGAAAAACGCTTCATCATTTCCAGAATAATGGTCATGATGATGATCGACATCATCATTATTCAGTCAAAAGACGTCCACTGCTGGACGTAGGCCTCCCCAAAGCATCGGCTAAAAAAACGCGTAATTCAAGTTATTTAAATTAATACAAAAATGAGTTGACCAGAATTTTATACATAGAAAAAAAAATGGTAACAAAAAGTAGAAGTGTTATTGCCTAAAGTTATTATTTTTTTTACAAAAGAGGTTCATAAAATTATTGTTATCTACTCAAGCGTTTAGTTCCCCTACAAATATGTAGATACACGCGTTTATAATGTTTGTATTTCTTTTTGTTTATCGGTGTACCTATTATGTACAATAAAGAGTATAATAAATAAATAAATAAATAATAATCATACTCATATTGGTCCGCAAATCTCCCAAACTGAGACCTCCTAATGACCGCTAATATAAACAGTCATGGGGATCATAATTACCATAGCCACCTCAGACCAAATAAAAACCAAGACAGAACGCTGCGAACAATACAGTGAAGCATGCTAAAACTACACCTCCGCTCTGTGCATACACGCACACATTTATAACATTTTTCAATCAAACTACACCTCACTAAGTGCACACATGTTTACGAAATCGGCCTCACGTCTCTGTTGACAGCGCTCTGTATTGGTTTTTTATTTGGTCTGAGATAGCCAGTAAGATTTATAGACTGATTGACCTGAATGTTATTAGCACACAAAAGATACAGCTACCTTGATATATTATTACCACCTCAAATGTTAGTAGTTATCCCCCATGGATGGGCTAGAAAATAAAACTTTCTCATCGCACGCTAGAAATAGACGCGTGTTGTAAGATTTGGCAAAACCCATGGTGGTAGGATTGGCTAGCTACCACCCTTACATTGAAAAAGATCGACGCAAAGCAAATCACTGTGTTCCGTCATGTGTATGTGAGAGCCAGAGAGGTATAGGATATTCCTTCAATATCTTTATTACTTGAATTTGTGTGCTCCATCTTAGACCCTGTCTGTTCTTACAATCTGGTGCGAGAGAACACAAACGATTTTTTTTAAATGAACCCGGAACCAATAATTTTGATCCGCAATAATGACCCTTGCTACTCAAAAAGATGAGTATCAGTAGAGATAAGTATCGCTCACCAAAGCCACATCTTTAACCTTGTACCGATAAGGAATCTTCTATCTGTGGAAAATCTACGAAAACAACAATTTTTAGGATACAAAAAAAAACATTTTAGTAAACACCTTTTATTTTCTGATAAACAATCGTGTTAATAACCATTGCTGTTCCCCATTCGGGTAGTAAAATTGTGATTTAATCTGTCAGCTTCGAATTTTCAACACCTGCCACCATAAGCGCTATAATAAAGCTCAAACGTCAGAATATATACGAAGTTAAACTCGCCAGAAGATAATCCTTTAAGACTACTTCGATATTTCGGTATATTAAATATTCACATTTTCATAGCTAATCCCAGTGTCAAATTAAACTAGCGTCCACTACTGAACATAGACGACGTCCAATAATCACCGTGCTTGGAAACCAGATTGGACTAAGCTGTCTTTTGTATTGATTAATGCCTTTAGACACTTTTAAGTAACCGACATAAAAAGAGTATCTATTGGCACAGTAGATAGATAAGCTAAAGCAGTAAGTAGGTACCTCAACTTACTATAATCGCCTGAATTGACACACACACATAGACACGCACTGTATACTGAGTATAATTTAACTAACACTAGATTTAGGTTTCATTGTACTAACATTCTATGGATTTCAAAAAATTCTGAAATAAAACATTTTCGTTTATTTTTATTTTATTATTATAATGCAATTTTTGTGACTGTATTCTGAATTTGCCTTAATGTTAATTCATGTTAAAGTTAATTCAGACGATTGTAGGTAGTTGAAGTTCTACTTTAGCTTATATACAGGTTGAAATTCTGCTGTTCCCTACATTTTGACGAGTTATGCGAACATAATGTAGAGAACAGCTGTTTTTTTTTTGCGAATTCAGGTTTGTTCTCATAGTAAAAGTTGTTCATCGTGATGAGTACAATCTCCCATTTCGGTTTGTCGAGTGTTTACAATTTCACCCTGCTGTGCTATTGGTGTTGCCTACCGGGACATACACGAACTATACCCTTCTCAACGTAAGGTGAGTCCTGGGGTTTTTCTACAAAACATTACCATACAAACAATATCAAATATTTAAAACACTAATCTATACATATAATAAATCTGTAGACATGGCGTGTCTGTACATAGCAAATATTTTGAAAAAACCTGGTTGGGGTGTTAAACTATAACCAATAGAACCCATTTTTAACATTTTTGGATTTTTTGTCTCTTTGTCTGTGTATCTGTTTGTCTGTTTATCTGTTTATCTGTTTGTTTGTTCAAGCATCACATAAAAACAACGGATCCAATGTTGTTGACTTTTATAAATAAATATTGTGCTTATCTCCAAGTAACATATGTTTTTTGTTTCATCGCAATCGGTTCACGCAATCAAAAGTTATGCGAATTTTAAGTTTTCTAAAAGAACTTAGCATGTATTTGTGTATACTTACCATTTCTTTTCAATAGATGGCGTTACGTGTATCAAATCACGTTGTGAGGAAATATAATCAACGAATATAATTTACTATTCTCAGTCTACGGAAGGTCTATTGAAATGCTATTCGAAGAAGGTACTAACTAAGCTTTTATAAAAAAACGAGGATAATGTTATTTAAAATTTATAAGGTACCTATCTATCTGAATGGCAGTGGAAGAGAAATACATTCAATTTCATAAGCAAGTGTAGGTATTCTAAATTTTTAATTGTGCAAGGCAATACGATAGATTAATTTGAAATACTCATATATTTTATTATGAATACTTAAATATGTATTTATAAATCTATTTACTATTAATAAAATTCAAAGTGCACTTTGTCTGTAATTAAATATTTTTCCAAAATTTCGATTCGGTGGTACTATACTATCGATAAAGAAACCATAACATTTTTTTTAGAATTATTGTGTCTGTTTGTCTTTCCGTCCGGACATCACGTAAAATCCCGTGGATGGATTTTGATGGGACTTTCGCTGATGTGTTGCGTAAAGAGCGACAATTTTGCTGCAACATATATCATCACGCTATTGTTCATAGGAGCCGAGCAGCGGAACATTATTTCCACATACTGCGAAGTATAAGCTTAATATTCGGATCGTAAAATCGCGTGAATCGATTTTGATGGGCCTGCGCTTATGCTGGTATATAAACTATCATGCTATTGCTCATAGATGCCGAGCAACGGAACATTATTTCCATATACTGCGTAGACTGACTACCTGCGTAGACTACCTGTAGACTGAAGTAAGTGCTGCAGTGAACGGTCGCTGGCTCAGTGTCCTGCGTTAAAACCTCACTTTAAAAAAAATACACTTTTTGTAACTTTTTGGGAATGTTTTTATGTATTTTATTTTGTTCGTTGTTGTCAGAACTATTCAAAGCCTGTCGTCGCCGTTTTATTAAGTTTATTTAAGCCTTAGGTAATGTCCCAAAACACATAACGATGAAGGGAAAGTACTTTAAATATTAAAAATTGCAAATTTCACTCAAACGTGACTTCATTTTATTTTTAAAAGTAAGAAATATTACCTTTACTGATTTTTTTGCCTGAACCTGGAATCAAACTGACAAAGCTATACCATCTGCAAAGGCACCTGTTGAAAATATCTATAAGGTCAATAATCAGGATCAAAACTCTCCAACAAACACACTGTCTTAAATTGAACGAAGTGGAAAAAATAAGAACTACTTAACAACAATTAATAAGTGCTTGAATTTAAATGTACATAAGTTAGTCAATTTTGGTTTTATGGTCTTCCATCAATTTCAGACACAATGTTTATTGGAGCGATTTGATCCGTATTATTGATCCTATCGATTGGTGAAATAAAAATACAGATGATATTTTTTTGCATTTGGGTTGGTTCGATTTCCAGATCAAACTTTTTGAAATCTTTGAAAGCAGTACCTATTTCTAACTTATTTATAAAAATAAAATGAAGTCTTCTATACATGAAATTTTATATATTTAAAGTACTTTCCTATTCCACACCTCGAATGAAATCATTTTATAGACTGCACTGCATAAAATATTTTGATTTAGTTCGCCGATTGTAATTAGATGGCGTTGTAGCCATTTTTGTATCGCGATAAGGTTTCGTTACATTATCACAATAAATATCAATATTCAATTATAATCCATTTTAGCAAGGAAATGTATGGAAATAAGCACCGCGTTTTTAGTATTATGGTTATATGAACCTTTACGGTCAATCAATATGACCTGAAACTCTACCTAAAGAAATGGTTTAAAAGATATAAGTGCCTTGGTGGGACACCTTTGTCTATTATTATAATAAATGGAATACATACATATACACTATTTAGTTGCTGCGACACAATATTGTTTTCCGAGTTCCACGCGGACGGAGTCGCGGGCACAGCTAGTACGATAATATAACTATTTTACGGTTTTTTATGATGTCGTTTACGTTTTTTCTATAGTAATCTTCTTACGACAATTTACGAAATAACCGCTATTTTTCATAGCGTCTTAGTTAATGCTGAAGATAATCACAAACCTTTCACAAAAAGTTAAATAAGTTGTATATTTTTCTTTGTCATAATTTTGTTAATAAATCAATCAATATATCTTACTTAACCATCGTAGATTATTGAAACAAGACATTATATTAATCAAATTGAGAAATAATAGTCGTCATTCCAGCCTCCAGGAATGCACCATGTTACAAATAAATGTCGTACAAACACTAAACTGAACTGTAGTTTGTAACATATATAATTGCACTAAAATATACACCGGTTCATACGCTATGCTGTTTCTCAAAGACAGGTATTTAAGTGCAGTACTTATAACTACGACGTAAGTTGTACGCCTCGGCAATATTCGTGTTTCCGAATTTACACGAATTATGGCATGATTTTGTAATAACGCCTGTATTCCCCGTAGAGGTGTATGATACACCCTCATTTCGCCGTTAAGTCCCAAGTAATAGGCGAGCTTATTGCCATCAACCGGGCACAAACCCAGACTTCGGGTTGCGTTACTGAGAAATACTACTCCACACGGAAAAAAATAAAATTTGCCAGATCTGGGGATCAAACCCAGGTTCTCCCAGCTCAGCAGTCGCGCTTGCGACCTTTAGATCAACAAGGCAGTCTTTTATTTCAGACAAGTCAATTTTGTAACAAAAAAATTTTTTAATATTTATAAATTAGTCATTATCATCATTTCAACGAGAGGCGAAATGAGGGTGTACCTACAATACACCGCTGCAAACCCCTTCGAGAAATAAAGGCGGGATTTTAAATTCCTATTTTCGACCCAATCTTCTCCACTTATGTTTATTAGATACAAATCTATACTCCAATCTTATCTTAAATCGAGATTCACAACTGAGCATCGTTTTAGAATACGGGCCTCAGGGTGCCTTTCCACCAGAGATGTGCTATGTAGCTATGCTGAGATAGATGTGCTATGAAAATGCGCCGCCACAATGTAGCCGTGCAAGGAAGATGCGCAGCTCGAGCTATGCGACGTATCGACAGTAGGGAAGGCACGGGGAGCGGCGGTGCACATAGCTACACCACTCGAGACTATCCATAGCACGCATCTAAAGCTCGCATCTATAGCATGCATCCGCAGCACGCATCCTTCCATATAAAAAACGTAGCTTAGTTGAATCAGTTTCCACCAGTGCTATGCTTGGACCAATGAATATGATTGGTGGATATCAAACGCATCCATAGCAACATTGCATAGCACATCTATAGTTGAAAAGCAGCCTTATTTTGAATCATTATACTAATACGTGAACATCGAAAATTGACGTACTTTTTTAGTATATTTTGTTATAAAAGGAGGGGAATGAAACTTATATTATTCGAATGGTACTGTCCCATAGATACGCATACAAAAACATGTGTGTCGTTAAGGCAGGTAAAATAATGGTCGAATTTCGACTACAAGCGATATTACCTATACCATTTTTACCGTAAGGTGAAGCGTGACGTTTCTTTACAAAACATTACCACACAAAGGATATCAAATATTTACAATAAACAAATACGATAATATGGCTATTTTACGGTTTTTGATGATGTCGTTTAAGTCCTCGATAGCAGTCTCCTTTCGGCTACAGTTTAAGAAATGACCGAGCTGTCAGGGCTCACCTCTGGGTGAACAGAATAATTCAATTCAATTCAATTATTCATTCGGATAACAAAGATCCATTGGGTTAGTAACAACAGTCTTAACCTATGTTAGTACTTAACTAATAACACAGACAATGTACAGGTGATAAGTGACCTCACCAACGGGCTGTCATGTCTCCCGGCTATAGCACTTAGAATGCTGCTGGGGCTGCCACGGAGTCTGTTTAACAGTGAGGCCGCTTTCTTACGCCGTACAGCATTGAAGCAGTCGGTACGCGCCTCAGCCAACATTAATGACGCGCTACAGAACCGAGGCAGACGCAACAGCACCCTAAATGCGTTGTTATACTGGATCCGCAGAGCATTGTAGGCCTTTTGGGTGTAGCTGAACCACAGACTTCCCGAGAACAGTGACATAATGTAATATGCTTTAAACAGTGTTATTTTGACCGCCGCTGTACATCGGAAGAACCGGCGTGGGCCAGCATACTAGCCCGAACCGATAATGCTCTGCGCTCCCTCTCCATATCCGCGTCGTCTTTCAAATCTATAAATATAATTTAGTATGTATAAAACTACCAGAATTTTGAAATTAAAGCTAAATATGATTAAATTTTGCGGATTCCATTTAAACATTTCAATGTGGTTTTATTTGTTGGTATTTTAATGTTATACGCTTCTGACATAGAAATCGCGCAGTGAACTGTGAAACGATACGAAGCTAAATTATTATGAACTAATGTTTTGTATACAATTCCATAAAATTTCTATTTCGACGAGTTTTTTTTATTATTATTATTTTATAAAATTGGATTGCATGAAAAGAGCCTCCACGAGTGACGATACTTCAGTACGTCCGGCGCACCCTGGGTAGTCAGCTCCGCTACCAACCTTGCTGACTGGCTAATCTTTTCACCACAGCATGACCTATTTTCATATAGCGCGTGCTGACACGAAAGAAGAAGATTATAAAATTCAGCTGTTAGTTTTTGATGTATCATAAATTTTTAACCTCACGTGAAACAGGTTTTTCATTTCGGGGTTAAAAAACTTATCTTCTGTTTATTTAACCAGTATTACAAGTTTATTAACAATGTTCAAACATTAAGCACCAACCAAACATAAATAATTAATGATACTCATACCAGTGAATCATAAATGAATGCACTAATTGTTTTTGTTCTAAATTATATTCTGTGGTAGAATTTATCGAGCTTTAATGCGTTATACAGACAAATTATAATGACAAAGTTTACATGCCATATAACAAAAGCGAAATTTCATTCAGAAAATTTAGCCTTAAGCGAAGAATCACATATTATGCGAGGCTTAAAAATAAAATAACTTAAAAAAAACAAAAAAAACGACTTCAAAGAAAAACTAAAAAGAGTTAAATAATTACCATATTATAAAACTAACAGTTTTAGAAGTCGGTGCAATTTTACACTATAATTGAAGGCACCGACTTCTGAAACTGTTAGTTTTATAATATGGTAATTATTTTACTCTTTTTAGTTTTTTTTTGAAGTCGGTTTTTACTTTTTTTAAGTTATTTTATTTTTCTATTTTTAGTGGTATAAACAATACACAAACGTGCAATTACAGCAATCCCGGGTAATTTGCTGTTATCCACTGAAGAGTTCCATTGTCAATCTCCAAGGGTCTTCATCAGATCTTCACCAAATTAATATGGGACCATTTTAGAAAAATCTTTCAAACAAAAAAAGAATTTTGTAAATCCGTCTTTACATGACGGAGTTATACCCGAACATACATAAAATAATTACATCATCCACATAGCAGTAATCAAAAAAATGCTCACAAAATAAAAAGTACTGAACCAAATTGGATGAAATTTTATGAGACCAAATGGCAAGTATATTGCATCGAACAAAAAAAGAATCACACTAATCGGACTAGAAACCTCGGAGTAATCGGTGGCCATACATAAATAAAAAATAAAATACCAACCGAATTGAGAACGTCCTCCTTTTTTTGAAATCGGTTAAAAATACCGAAAACTGGCAACCAAACACAATATTAAAAGCCCTCGACCGTAAAACTTATCTCATAACTGTATACGAGCTAAGGGCGAGTGTAAAGACATCATTTACAGGGACAAAATAAGGATCATCGCTAGAGAACCGTCGTTAAACAATTTGTAAGGTCGTATAAACTTATCCAATCTAGTCTGACTGGTAGACGAGCCGTAATACATTATGTAGTACGCTCTTGAAATTTATTGACTGCTTACTAGTTCATTAGTCGTACGTTAAGTAAATGCGTAAATAGTTCACGAATGGGTAGCTCGGAATGAGTAGTTATGGACTATTTATTTATGTGGTTTTGAACTTAGTACTTTGACTTGTGTCCTGATTTATCGGCATTGCCCTATAACTGGGTTGCGGGGTCTGATGGCAGTCGCTCCGTGTAAAATATTGTTATTAAGCCGCATCAGGGGCCCAATTCTCCTAAAATAAATTGTTGCCAAACGCAATCGAACCACAACCGTCAGTCAGTTTTTGTTTTCGAAAACTTTCAAAATGATTGATTTTGTTTTTTGTGTCAAACAATTCGACAGATTTTGAAATTGAGAACTGTCTGAATGAACGGTTCGGCCTTGGTTCGGTTGTGATTTATCAAGATTTATTTTAGGAGAATTAGGCCCCAGGTTAGACTGAAAGCTAAATTCAGCGTAGTTGGGAAAAAGCTAGATAGAAATGCACACAACAAAAAAAGTTTGCAGTCACTAGCATAATTATTTATGTGAAGATTCCGAATTCAAAGTCCAACTGAAATCTGATTTATATTTATCTAGATAACTATCAATCTATATTTATCATGATAATTATCGCTTTGAATCCCGATTATAAAATTCGGCTTCAAAAAGGCTACATAATTTTTCAAAGGGATCGCAAACTTTTTTTGATGTGTGTAAGTATGTCCCGTTTTAACAGAGGAGTCAAAATCAAGTGCTCGTAACCAGTTTTCACAAACTTACACGTCTGCTAATCCTAGAGGAGCTGGCGACTGACATATTACCTTTAACTTGCAACCGGACGAGCGTCAGCATCACTGGCATTCGGCTTGCGGTCATTAACCAGCTAAAGGTACAAATCCGTGCATTGCGACCGATCGCAGCCGCGCGCGATCTGTCGCGTGTGACAGACGCGCGCGGCTTATGCGTCAATAGTCAGAATATGAAAATATATGGCACCGCTTCCGAAGTCTGCGACAGACGCGTGCGGCTAACAACAGGTTAGTCAGTGTATTATAGACACGACTATTGACGCATTAGCCGCGCGCGGCCGCGATGCACGAAATTGTACCTTTACTTAGCAGATAACGCAAGTTGACCTACTTTGCGTGCCGTGCTGTAAGAGCAATCCTCCTACTAGTTACGCTGCTAAGTTAGTCCCCTCTCGACCGTTTCCGTTGCTGCAAGCGCAAATGGTTGCAGGGTGCGTACGCAATGTTAACTTCTTAGCACTAAATTGTCCTCGTTGCGTAGGTAGTTGGAACAAAATTATTAACTATTCCTCTACATACATTTACTGTGAACTCGCTTTTAAACATCCGAAACTCCTCATGCTCTCTTGTCAAACGCACCTTACAACCCTGGCTTTTAGAACTGTCATATACTAATACAGAAAACTATTTCCTTAATATAGTCAAATAGACATACAATCAAAAACACGCACACAAACACACACAGCAAAACATGCACACGTACAGAAATCATTAAATGTTTAGTTTATTATTGTCTTTATAATTATTAAAAATTTAATAGGTATCTAGTAATTTAATGTACCTAGTAATTTTCTAAAATCAACCAAACAACGGAAATTTAATAATAATGGTACACGTGCCTAAGTTACGAGCTTATGATTAAATGATATTGGGGTGCATGAAAAGAGCCTCCACGAGTGACGATACATAAGTATGTCCGGCGCACCCTGGGCAGTCGCCCCGCTATCAACCTTGCTGACTGGCTAATCTTTTCATCACAGCATGAGCTGTTTTCGTATAGCTCTTGCTGACACGAGAGAAGAAGAATTATATTTACTTTTTAAAAATGCGACACCCCTGTTTTATACAATTTGATAACCTTGCGGTATCTATTTAATTAACTCATTATTTGTAGTAACGACGGACAATACAATCTCCTTTTTGAAAAGCCCCATGATTAGCTAGTTTATGTATACTGTTAAATCCCGCTCTGGGGCGGAGTGGCGATTAAATGGAAGAGTTATTTCCCAGCCGTCGCATGAACTGTTTCACGAGGTGTCATTTCCCGTTACACTGTGATACATTTTTATGCATACAAGGAATAATGTTGATTATGCTGCTGAAATACAAACTGTATCTTCTATGATATTTTTGGTTCAAGAACACGACTTGATTGAAAGTACACAGGGTGGTAATTTGAGATGGGGCATGAAGTACAGCAACTACCTTAACCATTGTAGCTACGGGAAAACGTTCTTAGAAGACCACCCCTAACTTTTGGGATAATTTCAATCGGCATTCACAGATTTTGAAAAAAAAGTACAGTCAGCGAGAAAAACATCTGTTTTCACAAAAAAAAAATTATGAAGCCAATAGATCCTATTTCCTATAAGGATCAAAACACTCTTCCGGACCAACTGAGGTTTGAGTACTAGAAACATCAGAAATAACAAAAAACTATTTGAGATGGGTTAGTTATAGGGCACCTACCTTAATTGTTGTCGCTACAGGAAAATGTTGATAGGAGACTGGCCATAATGTTTGACATTATTTCAAACTGCATTTATAAAGATTTTGAAAAAAAATTGGTACAGTCAGCAAAAAAATTTACAGTTCTCACAAAACTTTTTTATGATGCCAATCCCATCGATCCCATTTCTCATAAGGATCAAAATACTCTTCCGGAGCTACTTACTCTGACAAAATAAGAAAGAGACGGACGTAAATACATTGTGTAAGAGCTGTCGAATTTAGTTGAACTAAAAGTTCCACACAAAAGACGACACGTCAAAATATGTCGACTAAAAACTCAGTGAAGTTCAAGCGTAAACTAGTTTGACATCTCTAACTAACTGAAGATAACAATTCTCTAATTTTAAAGGGAAATTTCACCAACAATGAATAATGTAGACCTTGGGCCTAATTCTCCTAAAATAAATCTTGATAAATCACGACCGAACCAAGGCCGAACCGTTCATTCAGACAGTTCTCAATTTCAAAAGCTAGCAAATTGTTTGACACAAAAAACAAAATCAATCATTTTGAAAGTTTTCGATAACAAAAACTGACTGACGGTTGTGGTTCGATTGCGTTTGGCAACAATTTATTTTAGGAGAATTAGGCCCCTTAACTATTCACCAGATAAGCTAAATGTGACCTAGAAATATGACATTTATGTGTCCAATAATCTTGTCATTATCACTATTGACATGTTGTTGAAATGCAAATGTTAGCTATTGACAAGTTTAGAGACCGAATGAGCTTAATGAACAGTTAATGATAGGTTGGTGAAATACCCCCTTAGTTTAGTTGGTAAACAAGACAATCGACACCTTTGTGTTAACTAAGAATAGTTTATTCTTTAATCAACAAGTGTAAACTAGTTAAACTCATTATAATTGAAGAGTTAGATTAAATCAGAGGATACAAATTACTTCAAGGTAAGATTCGGTTCGTTTAATTCGTAAAACTTAGATCGTTAATTTGAATAGAACACTTAAGCTTTTAGGCATTCAGTTCAGTTTTAATTTATTACAGTGCCTCCTTCATTTTAGTTTTAATATGTATATCAAAGTTTTACTTCCAACTAATTTGTTGAACTTCCATCGATAGTACTACTTACTTATACTACCTTTTCATCAAACAAAGAGAATAGGTATACAGGGCTACTGGTAATTCGACGTATTCCTTGCACCACGTTATAGGGGGGCTAATATGCAACAAATTTAACCCCACATATGTTCTACGAAATTCAATGGATTTCGAGATATTGCAATTTTTATATTATTTTGAATAATACCCAGAATTCCTCCTTAAACATTATTTATCTATAAAATATCAAATTGATCGGCTTTGACTATGATATTAGCTTGTAGCTGATACTTTTACGAAGCTTTCTGCGTATTTAACTGTTCTTAATGACCATCCAATTGAAAGTAATCATTAAAAGTTAAATAAGTGTATTAGAAAATCATCGAGATACACGATAAAGAATGATGTTTATCTCAAAAAATTACTATGACACTAAGTGTACAAAATGCAAGACAAACATCCTTATTTAATCAGCTATCCAACGAGGTATAGACGTTCAGAAAATATTTAGAAACTAATGTAAAAATGTCTTATAATACTGACAAAGGCGATTTCTGAAAAATCTCTACAAGCACGCAGGTGGCCCGTTAAGTGCAATTCATTGCATAATCCTCGCGTAGAGATTAAACAGCAGTCTGTCGGGCACCAACTGTCCTCTAAATGTCAGGATTAGATTAGGTCAGGTCGTTAGGTTATGTTTGGTCAGGGTTAGGTAGGTTAGGTTAGGACCTAAGTGTGCGAGGGAACACCGGGGTGGTTTTAGTCAGTAAGAGTCTGACAGACCCCTCTGCCCACCCCCAGGACGGAGGACATCTATGAGGATATCCAGTAGGCAAAAAAAATATGGTCAGGTTAGGTCGTTAGGTTAGGTTTAGGTTAGGTCACAACTTCGATGCCCTGGGATAGCACTACCTACCCCATCTCTTCCTATGGGTGTCGTAAAAGGCTTCTAAGGGATTCACTACACAGCAGCGTTCTCTGAGTACTTTAACAACCATACTGCGATCGCCAACCCGCCTGCCAAGCGTGGCGATTATGGCAAAGCCAACATGCTTGGGCGAGGCCTATGTCCAGCAGTGGACGTCTTTCGGTTGAATGATGATAACGTTGAAATAGGTATGTAAGCATACAACTAGTGGGCTAATTCAGGTATTTTTTTAAGCAGGAAGCGTTCAAGAAGCTTCCAGATTTATTTATGTTATAGAATTCGTTTACAAAAACTCTCAAATTATGTGACAAGAATAACAAAACCAAACATTTTGACAGTTTTCGTAAACGCACGGTAGGTATATGTTATGTCTACACCAGTGTGCTTTCATGTTCATCTTGCGCTTTCGTTTGACGCATACCTGAAGCGCCATAGGGCATGCGCATGCAATAGCGCATGCCCTAATACTAGTTCGAGTCTTATGGCAATCAATATTGCATGCGCTTGAAGAACGCAACGCACGCAAGAAGAATTGAAAGTTGAAAGCGCAAGATGAACATGAAAGCGCAAGACATACCATTACTGCTTCAAAAAATACCTGAATTAGCTTACAGTCCCTTGTTAAATCACGAATATTGGTTTTTATAGAGCGATTATGGTCTCGTTTTAAAGACTTCTATTTAGGTTGTAAAACCTTTTTCTTTTTCCGTTTTTGACATAGATATTTCTAACAGATGGACGGACGGCGTTGTTACAGCAATGGGTTTGCGTTCGGACCCCCGAAAAAGATTCAGGCCAGCAAAAAAGCCTAACCCGGTTTTCATCTCCATCTAATTTCTCTTGATCTACAACTGTGTCATTCATTGTAAAAGTGAAGGATCTCCTTGTAAAAGTGAATTTTAAAATATCGAGCTGTACTGAAAGATATGACTGAATGTGTTACTGCAAAAAAAAGTATTATAAAAATAAGGAGACACACCATTTTTACAATGAACGACACAATTACTGTCCTGCTCATTTGTATCTTTTTTTATCGCAAATAAATCCTTGATGCTAGCCTTAACACCAAAAACAAAATATCAAAAATATATTGAAAGGCCGACTACGTAATAATTCGACAGTCATGGATAACAAAGGCTTCGCTTCAAAGAAACGGCATTAGCATAATTTTTGAGCCCGCCTGATTGGGGCCCATTGTTACCTATGAACCAGTCCACTGGCTAATCAAAATATTTTCACAGACCCCTTTGCGGACATGCTATAGACTCATTTATAGGAGGTATAAGTCAATTATATGAAATTACTATTTGAGGTATTTTAGGTTTTTTTAAGTCAGGGGCTACACCGTCAGTCTTTTTATTTAAATTACGATTTTATTTATGACTAGCTTTTGCCCGCGGCTTCGCTCGCGTTAATTAAGCTTAAAAAAACTCTTAACACACTACTAAAGTTTCTATAATAATATAATTCAATCGTGATTCGAAAGACACGTGGCGCCATCTATGAACGTTATTGGTGTTTTCCTCGGGAACAGTACTTTTTTTGTGTCCGTTTCTGTACACCTGACAACGTATATGCAAAATTTCAGGATGATCGGTTCAGTGGTTTAGGCGTGAAAAGGTAACAAACAAACAAACTTACTTTTGCATTTATAATATTAGTTAGGATTTTATGCTAAATCGCGTAAATCGTTCAAGAACGGCTTAAATGCAATGACTTTATTTCGTACCCCAGTCAACGCTTTACTAGTACGAGTATGTTATTCCCGTTCTAGGCACTAATGTTAAGCAAATAATAATATAATGTTTAGCTTATTAAAAGGGGTTAACAGAAAGATTAAGATATAACGTGCCTTCATAGCTAGTAAACGTTAAAAAAGAACTGAATTTACATCATAATGTAATGCCAAAAAAGTAATAGGTTAGCGTGGTATGGACATGTTATAAAGTGTTTTGAAGGAATTAAACGAATTCGTTTACAACCTTTAAAGATTTGTGCTCAACAAATCTTTAAAAAATTAAATATCAATCTAGTTTTTGTGTCTAAACACACTATGCCGAAGGTACGCGACCGAAGTTCCGCGGCTGATTTTACGTTCCGACGTATTCGGCTGATATGACACCGTAAGTGCCGAAATTACGCGGCAGAAATTCAGTTGCGCAACTTTGCAAACACAACGGGCGGACACGCGGGGCGCAGGCATGCCTGCCTCCCGCTGCTCCTCGCCCCGGATCTTCGTTGGCAATCGAACCAAACTTCTGTGTGTGTTCAATGTGTGCTCTACAGAATACGTTGCCGCTGAATTGCCGCTGAACTTACGCCCGACCGAAGTTCGGCTGTACGCCATAACGCAACGTAATTTCGGCATAATGTGTCAGTATCAGTAATTCAAATAGCATTGCAGGCGTAATCATGCCGAACTTCGGTCGCGAACCTTCGGCATATTGTGTTTAGACACTTTAAAAGAAAATTCAGCTCCTTCATTTCCAAAATAGCACCGTAATCCTTGCCAGCCAGTCCAACATAAGTTCAAACTATCACTTGTTAGCTAAAGAGACTTAGTATCATTAATCATAAGTTCGCGAACTTTCCATGTATAAAGTTGCAGCTCTTAAGCCAAAGGAGCATTAATGTTGTAGTGCTCTTTGCGTAACAAGTTACCTGCTACCCATAAATATATTAGCACGCCGCTACGACGTACAAGTTTAATGAAAGCGACACGTGCCTAAGTGACGTACGTTAACACAAACTGAGACGTACTGAGTTGAACTGATGCACTGGGTTGGACTTACAGAAATATAAATTAATGTTTTGGAGCTGTAAAATGGACTGAGAGATTGCCAAAGTAGCCGGAAGATGAGTGAGAGTTCAGAGCGTGATACACAATGGCGCAAACATCAGAAGTCCTACATGTAACCATCAACTGCTGGTTAGACCTGGTTGTTTGAAAAATACAGTCAAATAGGAGCATTTAATTTATGGTTATCCTTCCTGAATACAATATTTCGACGCATAGGTGCACTTTCTGTGTTTTTGATTTCAATCTTTATTTTTATACGTATTTTGTACATATAGATATTAAGTTTTTCTTTAGATTTAGTTTAGATTAGGTATATTGTATGTCTAGTAAAAAGGTATGTCTATAGATAATATTATAAAAAGTCTCATTTCTTAGAAGCATCAACCATAAATAGAACTGTTTATCCACGGTTGCTGAGATCAGCACTTATTTTAGTCCCTTATAGAAATTGGTTTTAAATTCGGATAAATACTTGAGATTGAGTAAATAGGTACTAAAAACACAATAGATTAGAAACGAGTAAGTTCTATTTAGAATATTTTTGTCGAGTATTAACTTAACTACTCATTTGAGTATTTATCCGTTTGCTCACCTCTATTCTATGAGATACCAGCGAGTCTATCAACATTCACATAATTTTAACATACTTAAATAAAAAATAATGCGTGTACGCGTGTACGCTTGGCAGAAGTCATACTTCGACTGAGATGGAAAAGGGGTTTATGTCAACAACTAGCTTCATGGTGTCATGTGAAAAACAGGTTTATGGCAATATGTCAATAACTAACTTCATGGCGTCGCATTTCCGTTACAACTGCGTGCGTAACTGTATGTAACTTCCGCAACTATGAAAATTTTACCCTGAGAGCGTCAAGAGAAAAAAAAAACAAAACAAAAACATACCTACACATTTTTTTTGCACAGTATTTAATTCTAGTAGGTAGTGGTACTAATTCTGAAGCCATCCTTTTGACTACTAGACACAAGGCGACAAGTTATGCGAAAATAGAAACTTATCATTTATTACGATATGCTTACCTTGCATGACCTGGCAAAAAGCCGAGAAATCGTTAACACGTGGCAACAGAAGAAGGTATTTAAAGCCATTAAGCCTTAAGCTAAAATCGACTCACTTCAAGGATGATCGCGTGATTCTCCATAATGTTTTATGTAAATAAGGAGAGATTATTACGTTTGATACTTTGTTTAAGTTCAGTGTGTATCTATGGACTTCATCGTCTTAGCTGCAGGATCAACGGAAAATTGAAAGGATCAAGAATATAATTACGTGTACATTGTCAAGATGCCGCCAGCTGAACATCATCGAATAATCTGTACTGAAATTATAGGATAACTGATAAAGCATTTGATGTAGGTATTGAATAGTGGCCAGGTAAAGTTAACGTTATTAAACAGTGATATACAGTACTTAGTTTTTTTGGAAACAGAGTTTTACAATGTAACTATTTTAAAGACTTAATTACGTAACGTGATCGCAATTACGGAACCAAATCACCAGGTTCGATATTAACGCCCCAAAAAAATATATTTGTGTAAAACATAAAAGAACTTTCGCGTGTCGCTTGCCTATAAAATTTTGTAATTAATAACCACAACGCCAGTCGTTTATGGTAATATAGGCTATTTTTCTTTACACTAATGCGCGTCTTTGAGTTCAACGTGCTTGAAACAGCACTTTGCAATTTCAGTAGCCCTGAGATGTTATCTCTATCAATTATGGCCCATAAAACGTAATGACTTCATCGTAAATCTTAGCGTACACGACAGAATTTTACTTGGTGTTGAATAAATGAGGCCAAATTGCTTGGAGGTATTAATGACTGTTGTCCCAAGCGAGCCGTTGATCGGTGGTGCGTGAGAACTCGAAAGGACACCCCCGCTATTGTCAAGAAATTGTTGTGACCCTCTTAAATTCATAAATGAAGCAGTTGGCCCCACCATCAGATATCGTGGAATAAAGCTTACCAATTATAAACAAAGCTTATCGCTGAAGTGAGTTTACAAGCCTTCTCGAACAAAGAACATGTTAGAAATTTAAACTTGCCTACTAAGTGATGTATGGGTTTAGGCTAGCAGCTTAATTAACTCGGCTATTTGCCAAGAAGCGATGTTTGTACATTGTTGCCAGACGTTATCCGACAGACGGGTGAAGATGATCAGTTGCTTGTATCGTCTTTAAGACTCATCAAGATAGATCTCTTGCTTGAATTTTTTCGCATTCCGTGATAACGAACCATTTCGTGAGTTATGCAACTACCCCGCTTCGTAATACCTAGTTTATTTATGAATCAAAAGAATAAAAAAGTAATAAAGACGTCTTTATTGGAATTTTATATTTTCAATTGTTAGGGTACCTGACTTTGAGGGTCGTATTTTGAATAAATAGCTCATTGAATCAGTGATAAGGCCTACGCTATAGGGTATCGTGGATATTGAAAAATAACAGTTCGTGTATTTTCAATTACCCCGAAATAAAATAGATAAATAAAAAACTAGGGTTCGAATATCTATCCGAACCTATTTTTTGTTAACAATTTCGTATTTGTGTTATTTTATTACTATAATTATATTAAATTACTATAATTTTGTTATTTCTATGTGGTAATTTGTAGCTACAATGAAACATGGACTTCCCACAAAAAACTAACATAATTTTGGTATCAAGACTTAGCAGGCATTTTTTTTAATAAAGACGCGAAATTAATTTTGTTTTTTATAATAAGTTTAGCGACGCATATTCTTCGATTTCACCATACTTTTCCTAAATTGTTATATAGTTTTTCAAAACTACATGTACCTTTCGCGACGACCAATTACAGAAAAAATACATACTTTTACGTAGCGCAGTTTGTTTTAATAGTGTTCCATCTCACTTAGATATTGACCTGGGGCCCAATTCTCCTAAAATAAATTGTTGCCAAACGCAATCGAACCACAACCGTCAGTCAGTTTTTGTTTTCGAAAACTTTCAAAATGTTGATTTTGTTTTTTGTGTCAAACAATTCGACAGCTTTTGAAATTGAGAACTGTCTGAATGAACGGTTCGGCCTGGGTTCGGTTGTGATTTATCAAGATTTATTTTAGGAGAATTGGGCCCCTGTTTAGGACTAGCTCAAATGCAGTAAGACGTATGTTTAATAAAGACAATTTTGACGACGACCGCAGCTAGCAAGCACTATGATTTAGATTTATAAAATATTTTTGTTACTCATTTATTCAATGAGTCTTATTTTCTTTTAATTCCTGTTTTTCTTTTTTTTGTGTATCTTTAGGTACCTACCTACTTAGTTATATATATGAGGAAGCTTTTCATTAGCAATCGTTGTTAAAATATTGTACCCTATTTATTGTACCTTAATAATCTGTAAGCTTTCCTCAAAATAAATAAAAGGAGTAGGTAGTGTAAAAAATCGCGTCACATGTAAGTACACTTCGAGTGTAACGAATTCTAATTGATCCGATTGAGCATTAATATTAATAAACCGTTTATTTTTAAAAGAATCTACTCCAAAATTTGTTCCTACCCAAACATGGCGATCAAACACAAACGAGCGACAATCGGTTTGCAATTTGTACGATCCGACAAAAAATTGTGATGTTAAAATCGGCCGATCAACCGTCGGTGAAAGGAAACGTCAAATGAAACTTAATAAAACCGAATCTGTCGAGAACCTGCGGCCATGTTCGATTAAAAGGCAAAAAATAGGTCGCTGACAGAATGGGGAGGAAAATGCAAAACGAAAGTAGGTGGCAGCACATCTGTTGGTACTAGGGTTTTTGCGTTCCCGGGAATTCCCGGGTACCCGGGAATTTACGAAAACGCGTAATTGCTCAAAACAGAAGTTTAACGTTGCAATACATGAGAAAAACGATATTTTTACAAAAACATGAAAATTCCCGGGTACCAGGGAATTCCCGGGAACGCGAAAACCATAGTTGGTACCAATTATAACCAATCAGAATGAATTAACACTCTCACTGCCGTGGGATCCGCTGGCGGACCCCAAGTTTTCGAGTGCAAAGTGCCGGTCTTATTTAAAAAAAAACATTAACCGCAGGCCGTGGGGTCCGCCAGCGACTAGTTAAGAATGCTTTGAGCACGCCGTGGGATCCGCTGTGACCTCCTAAATTCAAACAGATTTGTGTACTAATGGCCTGCTAATAAGGAAAAAATATGTCTAGTATCGGCGTGCATATACAGTGAGCTACATGTTGAAAAAAAAATCAAGTCAAGTCAATTTCATTTTGAGTGATGGCCTACCGCAGCGGGATCGTTGGGACCTGCCGGCGGACTCCATGGCTTGCTGAACTGGAACCATGTTATATATTGCTGGCAGTGAGAGTGTTAAATTGTCATCGGCAATAATGTCAAACAAACTTTAACCAATGAAACTGCTCTGGTACCAGCGATGATAACGCCATTAGTTTCCCAGTTTCGTGCCCCATTGATAGACGATTATCGGACCTACCAAAAGTCCTAGGTTTAAGTTTCTCTTAGGGCCAATTCTCCTATCAGAAACGTTTATCAATCGCAACCGAACCAAAGCCAAACCGTTCATTCAAAACCTGTCTGAAAAAATTGAAAAACTAAATCTAAACCATACATTTTGACAGTTCTCATAAACGAAAACTGACTTATGGTTTGTTTTTTCCTGTTTGGCAATAATTTTGTTAGTATAATTACCCCACAGGTTCACATACGGTTAATTTAGAGGATAAGTTCACAAAACGATCACTAATTTTGTTTCCGACGCCAAGGAAAATTAAACACGGTTTCACCATCTAGCCGGGCCACTTAAGTAAGCACTTAAAATGTCGTCGAGATGAATGGCTCAACTTCAAAGTTCCCTTTAACTTTTGACAGTAGAAAATCTCTGTATTTTTATCTAGGAAACTAATGGAGTCTTCCTTTAAAGCGCTTTTAAAATAACATTTATGTGTCATTTATTAATTATTACAGCAACGAGAATAACATATTGACACACGTCAAGTTTAGCGTGGGCAACACTTTATAAATATTTTTATGGAATTACGAACATTCGCTGGCCGCGTCGCTGTTGTCGCATTTATAATAGTTGCTTAAAAATATATTTTTTAAAGTCTTAAATGTGTAAACGCTGCCATATTTAATTTTCGAATGCGCCATTTCAAAAAGAAAATGAAAATTTAAAACGAAACCATTTCAAAATAGCGTAGCGCGTCATTAGGTCCACTTTTGCCCACCAGGCCAGAAAAGTTTGAGGCACAATACTGACGAAAATATCATTCAGTATTTATTTATTGGAAAAAATATTTTAGTATAGATAACACATAACCACGCGTGTACACACACTTACATACACACACACGCACACGCACACACACACACACACACACACACACACACACACACACACAAATACATACACTTTACAATTGTAAATAATAATTATGTAAAATATTATTACTTACCTGATATAATAAAGGATAGAATAAATCAACACACCTTGTACTTGGAGATGACTACCTACTACTTTAAATAATTTCTGGGGAAAGGCGCTGATAGCCGAAATACAGGCTCTGCCTAGTTCGGATACAGATGCTAATCTCGTTTTGTTATTATAATATTGTTGCCAAGTTGTTATGTAACTTAGTACTAAGTTGTTTGCAAATAAAAATTATTATTATTATTATTTTAGTGTGACACTTTTCAGATAACGGAATAAAAGGATACCTAAAGCTGAACAACAATAAATCTATTAAGGTAAAGACTTAACTACCCATTTTCCGCCTAGGAAATTAGGGACGATTATAGTGTACAATACAAAATCCCGCTTCGGCTGAATGATGATGATAGTGGACAATATTTATCGGTCCGTGTGCTTCCCGGCAAAAAATAGACCACCCCTTCTCCACCTGCAGCTGTCGTAAAAGGCGACTAAAGGATTAAACGTTTAGTATCACATTCATCATCATCGTCATTTCACCTTTTTGCAACCTAAGCAGCCACATCCTATTAAAGAAGCTGCGCCCTCTGGTACCAAAGTGAGACGCCTCCTGCCCTAACTACACTTACGAGTTCGGATCCTGGCTATTCTCTACCGTCATGACTAAATGCGCTCCAGCCGGTCTGTTTGCTGCCGCCGATTTCTACCAAAAGGCTGTGTGGACCATCGGCGAACACCAGAACCACAAGATGGAACTCGCTGACTACCCCAAGGGACGTAAAGCTATCCTGCCTCTTATTCTATAAGCATTTTATTATTTTTATGTATATGTACTAGCTATTGAATGCTCTACACTATTCTTTATAACCGGTGAAGGAGACGTGCTCAGGAAATCTTAGGGCCGTCTGCTACATTTCAAACGTCAAGAGGATGAGCAGCAGCATCCTGCATCATCATCATCATCATCTGCCTAGCCTTTTCCCAACTATGTTGGGGTCGGCTTCCAGTCGAACTGGATGCAGCTGAATATCAGTATTTTACATGGAGCGACTGCCTATCAGACCTCCACAACCCAGTAACTGGGTAATACGATACTCTTGGTAAGACTGGTTGTCAGACTTTCTGGCTTCTGACCAACAGTAACGACTGTCAAAGATCTACAAATGACAGCCGGGACCAACGGCTTTACGTGCTTTCCGAGGCACGGAGGAAACTCGCTATGGTAAATGGTCACCCATCCACAGACCAACCTCGGCAAGCGTGGCTTAACCCGGAAGATCGGTCTATGCGGCTGTAATTATTTAGCCACGCATGTCTGCTGATAACACCAATATTTCTTCCTAATGGTAATTTTTCCCTTGATTGTTCATTGTAGCGGTCATTGGAATGTCCATGACCAGTAGTGGACGTGTAAGGGCTGATATGATATGATGAATATTTATCACTCACTCACTAGCTGTGCCGTAGCAGCTCCACCCGCGTAAAAAAAATCTCCATATAAACTTTACTTCCTCACTGTAAACAGTCTCAGGAGTTATTTTCGAAAAATCCTTAACTTGTGGTGCGCCACCTATTGTTCATTGATAGTACTATGTCAGAAACTTTCGCACAAGTGCCAACAACAACTGAACAAAGTTTCAAACTCAATCGGATGAACGATGCGCGAACTTAGAAGACGAACACAGAAACATTTTTTTTTTTGTAATGTTATTTTAACATTTGAATTATTTTTTTCGCTTATTTTTATTTAAATCTATTCAAGTGTTTAAGATACGATCACTCACGACTACTGCAAGGCAAAAAATATACAGGGTGTAAACGAATTCGTGTAATTCCTTCAAACCGCGTGATCTACTGGTGACACTGATTGACCCTGCATAGGTTTTTTTCAGAATCAACAATTAAAAGTTTTCAAAAAATTAACCATGGTATTCAGTATCTGAGTAATTTTAGCGTCCCAAGTTAACTGACTGCGTGGAGCAATATCGTGCTAGTCGTGCCTGTCAGCTGTGTCGCCATGCTTTCATTCATAATAATGCATGGCATCGAAATTTTCTATAACATAAAAATAAAATTTGGGAAAAGTAAAAGTAATTTTTTTTTTAATCAATCTAAATCCCGTGCGGGGTTAATCTATACCATTAAGGCGAGTGCGTGTTCTTATGTTGTTTGCAAGTATCTGTATTTGTATAGAAAACACGCATAGTGCAACACACTGAAAACACTGCGCGGGAATGCGTTTTCAGTGTGTTGCACTATGCGTGTTTTCTATACAAATACTTGCAAACAACATAAGAACACGCACTTCCGCGCTACGCTGCGTGATGCGGTGCAGTGTGCGAATCGCGTTATAGATCATGATGTGGTTTGAAGAAATTACACGAATTCGTTTACACGTTTACCTGTATAATTTATTTTATTTTCAAACAAGTAAAATCCCGTGCAGATTAATCTTTACCAGTTATAGATCATGTGGTTTTAAGGAATTTGTGTACAACCTGTATACCTTACAAGAATTACATAAACTCTTGAAGTCTTGACGCTTATATCGTAGGTGCTATAACATTCACGAAATATGATATAAGAAACACTCCAATTAACAAAGCTGTTGAAAACAGACTATAAGTCTCAAAGTTCTTACAAATTCAAGTTGAACTTTAGTCCTTCTTCTTCTTACCCATTGTTCGCAGAGCAATGATTCCTCTACAATAACAGATGTAGTGATAAAATTAATTACTCGAGAAATGCTTCGAAAGGATTTCGCTCGCCTACCATCCTTTGTTTGAATCCACATCCTGAATATTAAATGGATCTGCGGCTAACATTGAAACTAAAATGTTTTTTTGTCTAAGTGTAAGGAATCACACAGAATTATTACCGAACTAAAATCTAGACTAGATACCTATAAACATAATAATTCGTGATCATCCGACATACAATCGTCCTATCCATCGACTTATTACAACCGGTTGATTAATTTATTCCAAAATACATAAACAAGTGGTATAATTTGATACGTAGAAACTATTTACTCAATACTGTATTGCATTCCATATTGTGTACATATATATATAATAGTTGATATGTTAAAACATCGAATCAATTATGGACCCTGTCGGGCACAGCAAAGTTGATTTTTTAATAGGAGAGTGGATGAAGGCGCTTTTTGTTACGAAAAAGTTAAATATACAATTAAAATACTATCATTTGCTTTTATGGTATTTATATATTATATAAGTATTTATAAAAGTATTTGGTTTCAAGTTATTGCACGATTTACATTATTAACATTATAAATTATAATAAACTAAATATTTTCAATTTTATTGAGTTTTGTAGAATGATGAATAATAGATTTAATTTACTGATTTTGAGTAAATTTAATTTAAAACTTAACATAACGCCTATATTCCCCGAAGGTTTAGGCAAAGGTGTATAGTCTCCCTCATTTCGCTGCAATAGGGGGCGAGCCTATTGTCATCAACTTGGCAAAAATTTAGACTCCAGGCTACTACTAAAAAACTCCACATGGAAAAATCCAATAATACTGTCCCACTGAGGATCGAACCCAGGACCTCACGCTCAGCAGTCGTCCTTGCGACCACTGGACCAGGAAGGCAGTAGAAACGATATATACGAGTGTGTGAAAAGGACTTGTAAGTCAACTTTACTTGCGGATGCCAGTAATGGGGGATTTACACGGGTCGATTTTAACCGTGCGGCAAGTCACCAGTCGCATCGCTTATAAAAATCGAATCGCCACCCCATTTACACCGGCCGACAAAAATCGCATGCGACTTGTTCTTTTCTAGCCGAACAACACAGCGCAAAAAGCACATCATGCGGCGGGCGATCGCCTGTAACTGACCATTTACACGGTCGATTTTAGTCACCCGCCGCATGCGGCTTGTCGCCGCACCACGGCAAAAGTCGGATGGCACCCAACTCTGCGGCTTGCGATTTTAGTCACTTGCGGCCTAGTCGAATTGTCATTTAGACGGTCGATTTTCGCCGTGCGGCCTAGCCGTGCGGCGAAAGTCGACCCCTGTAAATTTCCTTTATCAGATAGAAGAATATACCAGAAATTAACTGTACCGGCTATAAACTATGCCATAGACGCTACGCTTCATTTATAATAAAAGTACACGAGTCTTACTACTCACAGCGGAAAGTCTTAAAGCTCAACTACAACATAAACAAGTTTTTAATTACCCCACGCCAACACAACGATTACAAAAATTAACATAAACTTATTAACTTAATCATAAAGTCCAGCCAACATTTTTCAAACTAGCGTTTTTCCAACGAATTTAAAAATATATACGACAATTGCTTCCGCAGGTAATTACTATGAAAATTGCTTTCAGTACCGCGCTAACGTCTTTATAAGCTCTTTGATTATATTAGATGACACTTTTATTCGGGTCTAAAATGACCAAATATTTTCGACCTTTGGCGTAAAATGTGAGGGAAGAAAGTCAATAATAATTATGCTTATGCAAAGTTTAAGGAGAAGTTGTGATCCTTATTTAAAAATAGGCTGTTTTCCATCTCGTAGTTGTCTTTAGAGGCAATTTTGAGATCGTTGAGGAAAATATGTACAGGTACTCAGTGTCACTTTAACAGCCCGAAAGTAGATTCCTACTATATTGATGGATTCAGGTTTCAGAAAAACAATCAGGTAGTGAAATCAGGAGAATTAATCTCTCTTCTTAATGGGACACTAATAAATGAATGAATGCAGACGCGTCATTTGCTTGGTTTAGACTGGTTTATACTGCTTTTTGGCAATCGATTCTATGTGCACTCACACAAATGCAAAACTCAGTTTACGCTTCGCCAGTTGTAGCAGCATGGAGGATGTACTTAGAAGAAATATGCCCAATCGTAATTTTTTCTTAACTATCGTTGATTGAACAAGTCTATTAGGAGTATTTAGGAGGTTCATGTGATGCCGGTAGTGAGGACCATGTTACGTGAAAGTATGTGGATAGATATAAGAAAAAAGGTAGACCAAAGAAAAGATGGATGATTTGTGTGAAAGATGATGATGTATTTATAGAAGAAAAAGACAAGGTGCGCCGATCACAAATAAATTGGGATAAGGGTAGCAGAATGATGATATGTTTAACAGTATGATATCGTGGGTGCGCTGGCCAAAACCAATATGTGCACTGCGTAAAAAAAATCTGACATGTGCACGAAAAATACAAAAAAAGTAAAAAAGTAACTCAAAAAAAATTTTTATCACTCTTTGATAACAGTATGTTTTGCTAGCGTTTTGAATTTTTCTTAAACTTATTAGTTAGGTATCAAATAAAATAGTCCGCTTCCTGAAAATTTGATAAAATCCATATATGGGTTTTGGCAAGCGCACCAACGATATGCTGTACCTCCTCCTAGCCCATTTCGAAACATAACGTTACAAGTTAGAAATTAATTTAAAATGAAACTTATCTATCAATCAAGAAAACTTCCCACACTCGATTATAAATAGATAAAGTCGTATGCTGAAGATTCTTTTACTACATTTTTTTGTATTACCTACAAATAATTTATTTACATTACCGAACAAAATTAAGACTACTTGAAAATAGTTTTAGCCAAAAATAGAACTCTGTATCTAGCACATAAAGCTATCCGAATCTGTCAAATTTTCCCAATCAACCTTGAACCTTATTCTTTTGCGATAAAGATAAAAATCGATTAAAGAAATTTGATAGATTGTAGTAGTTTTATGTGCTGGCGTCTGTACATAAACACCCACATTAAATAACATACCTGCCTAAACAATGTTTTCGAAGCCTGAAAGCTTGCGTCAGCCATTATGGGCCTGGCGGGGCAAAAAAAATGTATTTATATAGATAGATAGTGTCTATTTAATCAATCAATCGAGTCGGTCTATTTCTGGACACAGAATCCACGCTCCGTTACTTTAGAAAAAGAGGAATCAGTTAAAGTCCCCGTCACGAGAAGCTATAAATTTTGTAAATAAAGAACTTCTACCAAGTTACGTAGCGACAATTCAATCAACAACAAATAATCCCAAATTCAATCAACTCAAAGTTACATACGTGTAATACGAAACTAACGAGCAATTTCACTTAGTCGGGTTATATTTTAGCAATATAAAGCGCTATCGTCTAATGTTTTGTGGTACCGGAACGTGTCTGACTCATGGAACGTCAACATTTGGCCCGCCATTTTGAAGTAAGTTCACACTGACGCTGTCAATGCTGTCATTTGAGTTTTGAATGCGTTTCAGTTTGTTTGTGTTGTTTTCGTAGATTATTATTTATTATTATATAAATAAAATAAAAGCCATTATATAAAAATAAAAATCATTACAAAACTGTTTTTTTTATTTGTTCCAAAGGTTGCGAACCCCTGAATGTGTGTTTACAAAATTTATAGCTTCTCGTGACGGGGACTTTAGACAAGCAACTGGGTGATGACTAACGTAACCATACTAAGATTGCAAATATATATAATAAATATATACAAAGCTAGTCGGAAAGGGAGTACTAGTCCACAGGCTACTTAAAGTATCACTGATGACTGATAAAAAGCATTTGTTAAAATTTCAAAATTCGGGTTATTTTTATTTCCATGAAAAATGATTTCTATTTTATTTTTTTCAAAAATTCTTCGGCTCTGCTATACCTAGTAACAAATTCAGAAAATGGTGCTTTGAATTCATGACCCCAAATATGACCTCAAATGTAAACACAGCTGATCATAACTGGGGACAGATAGATTTTAGCGTTTTTTTTTTTGAGATATTTTATCACCTCTCTTATTTATCTCTTAAACTATTGACTTTTGGAAAAAGTTGTAGAACAAAAGTCATTCATTATTGTTATCGGTAGCGGGTAGCACTGGGCAATGTTGACAAGAGAAGGTAGTCGTCGATATGGATCGGCCCACCCGAGGTTATAAAGGCGGCGGTCATTCGACGAAGCGGGAGCATTCCGTGTTGAACAGCTGAAGAAGTCTGACCTTTTATATCTGATTAGCTTGTCCTTATTTTATGATCTTGTAATAATTGTGTAAAGTAATATACTGTGATCTAGTTAATGTTACTAATATTAACCCAAATACAAGTACTCTCAGTGGTGGAGAGTCTATGTTGGTTTTATTTACTGTGTTTACCTTGCTCGCAATCCTGACATACCGATATTAGCTATAATTGTAATGATAGAATCACCCCTGAACGATTATATTGTTGTGTCATTTACATCAGAAGTGGAACAAGAAAAAACCAGTCCACATTATGATTGTATACCCACATGTAAATATTTTGATAAGTTAAATCCCCTATAGACGGACTGACAAAAACTTGATTAATAGATTGATATTACAATGGTGAGAAATGTGAGAATGAGAAAATGTGATAAATCCGGTGAGTCACAACCATTTTATTATGTGTGAAAGAAGTTTGATGAAGGAAATATAATTTGAGAGGTTATTTATTCGTGTAAAATAAATATTCAACGATATCTTTGCTTATTCATGTAAAATAAAAGAGATGTTATCTGTATTTATCCGTGTAAAATAAATGAGATGATATCTGTGTTTATTAGTATAAAATAAATATGATGGTATCTGTATTTATTCGTGGAAAATAAATACGGCATCTGTATTTATTCGTGTAGGAAAATACATTGCAAGTCCTATTAGAGTTTGTGGTGAGATGCAACCAGGGTTGATCTTTGGCACCGCCCGGTTTGGCCAGCCGGGGTTGGCCAAAGGCTTCGCCTGGGGAAAACTGAAACTCTAACGTGGCGAAGCAATTGTTATAGGGCTGGAACCAAGGCGGGATATGCCATGATATGGCTAGATCCAAGGCGGGTGATGCCATGTTGATAAAGCAGGATCCCAGGCGGGTGATGCCAAATGAGTTGGCTAAATCCAAGGCGGGTGATGCTATTAATTGATAAATGAAAATGCAGTGAAAATGAGATTCTGTTTTGAATTAATGTTTTGAAAAAGTTTTGAAAATATTGATATTTGTTTTGATTGGTTTTGTTATAATTCTTGTTGTAGAATGGTACAAAATAGTTTATTGAAATTAAAAAGTAGTTTGTTATTATTACTTATGGTTTAAAATGTATTTTTTGTAGACGAAAACAGGAAATTGTATTTATTATTGATGATAATTACTATGATGACTTCCGTTAAAGATTAATTTGTCAAATTTATTTTAAATAAAAAATAATTTGACTTATTTTCGTTAAAGATGTGTTTAATATGTATTGTATTGTTGTAAAAAGGTTGGATTATTAGCGCAATATAGAAATGTTATGTTTAAAACATCATGTCAGTTTTGTAATAAGAGTTTATGAATAATGAGATATTTAATCTTGAAATATTTTAAGTGTTTAACGTACTATGAGTTTGAAGTGTTTATATGTTGGTAAAATGAATTGTGAATAATTGAGATTTATAATCATGGAATATTTTAAGTGTTAAGTAAATGTACTATGAGTTTGTAAATTATTGAGATATTATGTTGTGATTTTGTGAATAATTAGGTATGAGATTTTTACGAATGAAATATTTTAAGTGTTTATGTATTATGGCTTTGTGAATCGTTGAAATATTTAACCAAGAAATATTTTAAGTGTTTATGTATTATGAATTTGTGAAAAACTATAATGAGATATTTAGCCCTGAAAAATATTGTAAATGTATTTAAATGATTTTATGAATTTGTGTATAATGAGATTGTGTGTTTATGTACCTATTATGATTTATTGAATAACTAAAATTTGATGTTTAACCAAAGTAGAACTGTCTATTAAGCATCTGAGATAGTATTTTATTGTGAAAATGTTGAAATCTAATGTGTGGATGTTTGTAAGTAAGTTTGATACGAGAAGTTATGAACGAATATAGAACTAGGTTGATACTGAATGAATATCAACTAGTTTAAGTCATGGGTGATGAGCTTGTTGGCCGTCGATGGGATAACAAGCTCTAATCGATTCAAACATTCTTTGGATGCTCTTCGTATTACTTTGGTCATAGACATGAACATGAGTAAAATGACGAGGTCAAAGATCAGGTGTGGCCGAGATGTGTACTGTATTATTTGTTTCTGTTTAAGGTCCAGAGGTGTCACTGAAGTCAGGCCTTGATGTACAATCTTGACGATGGGGTTGATGGTGCGTCGACCACCAACCACCAACACACGAGGACGTGTGTTTTGCAGGAGGGCCGTGTTATCGGTAGCGGGTAGCACTGGGCAATGTTGACAAGAGAAGGTAGTCGTCGATATGGATCGGCCCACCCGAGGTTATAAAGGCGGCGGTCATTCGACGAAGCGGGAGCATTCCGTGTTGAACAGCTGAAGAAGTCTGACCTTTTATATCTGATTAGCTTGTCCTTATTTTATGATCTTGTAATAATTGTGTAAAGTAATATACTGTGATCTAGTTAATGTTACTAATATTAACCCAAATACAAGTACTCTCAGTGGTGGAGAGTCTATGTTGGTTTTATTTACTGTGTTTACCTTGCTCGCAATCCTGACATACCGATATTAGCTATAATTGTAATGATAGAATCACCCCTGAACGATTATATTGTTGTGTCATTTACATTATTATGG
Source organism: Amphipyra tragopoginis (assembly GCA_905220435.1). NCBI lineage: Eukaryota > Metazoa > Arthropoda > Insecta > Lepidoptera > Noctuidae > Amphipyra > Amphipyra tragopoginis. Next base: position 18,585,409 of record HG991997.1, read on the forward strand.
GTACCTACTAACCTTGTATATAAATAAATACATAATAATAAATCTTCTAAAAATATGTGTTTCATTCTTATAAAAATAATTAAAAGTAAGGGAAGAACTGAGGGAAAAAAATAATGGTCACGTTACTGATGGCGTCCGTCTTGGCAACGTCAATGGGGAGGCAAACGCAAAATGAAAGTAGATGGTAGCACCTGTGTTGATACCAATTACAACCAATGAGAATGAGTTAAATTGTCATCAGCAATGATGTCAAACAAATTTTAACCAATAAAATTGCTCTGGTACCAGCGACGGTGGCGCCATTAATTCCACAGTTTCCTACCCCATTGCAACAACAACTGTTAATATTATTAATACTGAATACAATAGATTACATGTTTAGGTATTTGTTACTCAAGCACGCCTACAAGATCGATGAAATAGCAACAGCGCACTTTTCATCCAGAATACTTAGCAATTCATGCAATCAGAGTCATAAGCACACTCCTTTCATAAAATATCAAGCAAAAATTAACATAGGTTTTTAATAACATGCTCGCTTTCAAACATTCTGAATAAAGGACGCGAGCGGAAGCGTGAATACTTGACGAATTTTCGAGACGTTCTGCGTCTACGGGATAGGTCTGCATATTCATGTGTTGTACTTAGTTGTGAAGTGTCCACGCGACTTACAGCTGTGAGGAAGTACAGTTTCTGAAGTTGTGAACCAATTTTGAAGTTAGAATTCCAGAATGTCCGCTACGCAAGGTTTGATACGGATACACGAGCAGACTGCACTGCGCTTGCATGTCCATCTAACTATACAAGCTTAGTTTTAGCACAGTGTACCTACTTACTACATACAATGGGTCAACGCCCATACATTTGACAGGTCCTATGAAATGTCAAAATTGGTAACACTTGTCAAAGGGTTGTCACATAAAACAAATTACACACAAACGTCCAAATTAATTAACGTTTTATAGAAACAGTGACACGCAAAAAGAAAACCATGCATGCGTAATTTTGACGATTGACAAAATAATGCAAAGGTATGTAGCAGCAATTTCGCCATCTTATCCTGGAATATGGAATCCTGGAATTGGGGGTGCATGAAAAGAGTCTCCACGAGTGACGATACTTAAGTACGTCCGGCGCACCCTGGACAGTCAGCCCCGCTACCAACCTTGCTGACTGGCTAATCTTTTCACCACAGCCTGAGCTGTTTTCGTATAGCTCTTGCTGACACGAGAGAAGAAGATCCTGGAATATTCTAACAATATTTAAAACTACAAATTTTATCGAGGTTACTTGGCTAGGCTTGCGGGGGTAGGTAAGAGTCATAAATTATTCCCAAATCCACAATGGAGTCATAGAAAATTACTTATTATTCATGGATATTACTTCTTTTTTTTTCGTGGGTGCTGATGCTGGAAATAAAGCCTAAGTATTCCTCGATCAAATACGGCGGTCAAAAAAATTTACCAGTTTTTTAAATGAATTTTTCCAGGTAAAACGTGGTCCCTATCTTGGTGTTTGAGAATTAATCTTGTTTTTGTAATCAGCGTCCCCGAAAATCATGGACATGACACCTATGACGGCTAATTTGAAAACTTTCATGGCCGCCATCTTGGATTTGGATTTTGACGTCATTTTTGGCATCAGTGACCCCGAAAACCGTGGAAATGACTTCCCACTAACAATCATTTGAAAATCCCGAGGAAAACAACAATAACGTTCATAGATGGCGCCACGTGTCTTTCGAGTCATGATTAAATTATACACTATAGAAACAAGAGTAGTGTGTTAAGAGTTGATTGTCAAATTCTAAATTAACGCGAGCGAAGCCGCATTCAAAAGCTAGTTCCCTATACTTTCAGATTTGACTATTCATGCCCAGTTGAAAAATTCAACCTGTATAGCATCCATAGTGAGGAGGCACTACCGTATATGTTTCTTTACTTAGGCACTGAAGACCACTTATTACTTAATTTACAAGTTAAAAGGCGGCCGCCCACGTGCACAAAGGAAAAATGGGTTATATAAAAGCTCTGCGTACCTATTACGTTTTGAAGGCTTTCAGCCATTACGCCGCCTTCATGTAAAATAATATGTTTATGAGCTAAATTGTAGGAGATCGTTTCAGTCGACCTTATTTTTGCCTGAATAAGTACGATATTAAGGCTTCTGTTTTAAAAGCTAGCTGTTCAGAGTGGAAGCGGACATATGCGGGCTTAGTACATAAAGCCTTTGTTTTAAAACCTCCAGTTTTACCACCATTTTGTTTAAAGCTTGATCATGGTAGCTTTTACATTGGAATTCATAGAGTCATTAACAGAATCTGGCAGCAGTATTTGATTCTCAAAATAATAATGAAGCGGCATACAACAAATATTTTGTAAAAAAAGTTTTATTAATTTGTACGATGCTGAGAATTCAGCTAAAAATAACTAGGTATTGTAAGGCCTAAAATTTTAATAACCGTTCTCAGAACTGCTATAATTCTAAAATTCAATATTTAACTCTCCAAGTTAAGACCTTTTAGTAAAGCTGATTCTCGGTGGGATAAAGATTTTAAGGAATTTCATTTCTGATAATTAATGATTTATCTTTCATAATCAGGTCAATTCTTTTGTTACATATTTTTAAACTTGTATCGCTTGTTGTCGTAATTCAACCATTATTTTTACCTGCTTTAAAGGCAACATACAAATAAATGTTTTTTTTTTACATATCGACGACGTAATGACAAGAACTCCTGTGTGCAAAAACAGAATTTTAAAGAAAACGTAGTATAAGATGAGCTATTGACAGGTTTTATCAACAGTTGCTTAATAATTATTTCCAGTTATCAATAACTCGCTAAAACATAGAAAGTAAAAACTGTCCTTGTCAGCTTCACGCAAACGATTATTTTAAGGCTATCTACGTAAAAAACTCATAAGGTTGAGCATCCACCAGAGCTGTGCTAAGCTGCGTAGCAAGGAATGTGTTTTGTAAGCACCAATAGAATCACTTCATTTATCTAGCATCGCTCTGCGCAGCTCTGGTGGATATGGGCTTAGCGGAGCGAGGTTTTTGCTCATACAAAACAAGCGAGAAATGCGAGCGAGAGATGTGTTGCGAAGAATGTGTTGCTAGGAATGTGTTGCTAGGAATGTGTGCGAGGATTTGAAAATATGCGCCTACCAGTCAGTCAATAGATGGTGTTTGGAAGAGGTAGATGATCATTTGTACACATTAACACATTACACATTTCTCGCACAGCTCTGGTGGAAAGGGTCACACCGTTTCACATCCTCGCTGCACACTTTAGCACCGCACATTTTCCTCGCACAGCTCTGGTGGATGTCCAGCCTACTAGCAAAAATGTTAGTTTGGAGTTCTTGTCACTTCGCCGTCGATATGTATTTTTATGCACATCTATGCCACCGTATCTTTCGTATGAAATAAGTTTAATTCCCCTTTATTTATTATTTATAATTAATACTAAAAAAAAGTACGACACTTTTCGATGTGCACGTATTAATATAATGAATGTTATACACATTACATATATACATAAGTGTGCGTCCTGAGTGACGGCGCACGGGCGTATTGCGGATTGCGGAGCGGCTTTACCATGGCTTTACCGTCGATACTTGTCCTTAGTGCACGCGGGAAAGTTGACGCGTACGCGCGTGTTTAGTGTTTCGTTTATTTTACTTTGGTTTTAATAATGTCGATATCAAAATTCAAACGTTTCGAACATTTATTTAATGCGTCGTTCATTCCGCCTGCGCGGTGCGCCGTCACTCAGGACGGTTAATAAAACCAGTGTTTTAAACAGTTTATAATTTATACAATCAAAATTCAATCAATTCATCCTTCCATACGAGTACAACCAGCGGGGCGTAAGCTGAGCAATGTTTGAGTGCACATAGAATCGATTGCCAAAAAGCAGTACAAGCCGGTTTAAACCAAGCAAAGGACGCGTCTGCATTCAATCTCACACAAATGCAAAGCTCAGCTTAGGCCTCGCGGACGGTACTCGTTTATTCGTTTTTTGGAAGCCTACGTTCAATGACTCTTACTTACCACCTTACCGTGAATTTTGAATCAGGGGCTAGGGGCTTTGAATCGGGATCCCTTCTTTTCGCATAATGTTCTTTTTCCTAATATACTTCGGCATAACGATTTTGGCACAATTTGTTTTGGCATAATACCTAATACTTCGGCATAATTTTTTTAGGCATGCATTTTATGTTGGCATAATCATCTTAAAGACTAATTTGTTTTGGCATAAATTTGATTCGCATAACGTTATTAGGCCTAATGACTATTAGCATAACGTTAGTTATGATAATCAGAAATGTTTTTACCATTGTCTAATAATCTAGTCGCAGGCGCACCCCGACACGGATAGGTTAGGTTCGAAGGGAATGATGGGGACTAGAGTGAGCGAGCGAAGCGAGCGAACGAAGCCCCCGTCATTCCCTTCGTATTAGGTTACTTTAAACCCTGCAAACAGAAATAGGAGCCCCGCTCAGCGGGGCTCCGTCGACTCTGCTTTGGAGCCTCAACCTTACAAACATCCCCTTAAGTTTTTATTGTGAAAATGAAAGTAGGTGACGACTAAATCAATGACGAAAAATAAACAATGTTGATTTGTACGTTGTTCTTTTGAAATTTGCTCAGGAAAGTTTTGATTTTCTAATATGCACCCGTTAAAAATTATTTCATTGTTATACCTATAAAAATATGTTTTAAATCATTATGCGTAAATTAATTTATGCTTTAGGATATTATGCTTAAAAAAGTTATGATTTAGAACTTTATGCTTAATAAATTTATGCTATAGAATATTATGCTTAATCATTATTATGGTAAGGGCTAATTTTTCAATCGTCAGATATCTTTTATCTGGGGAATAAGTTTGACGTTTTGACAGCTTCTGTATCGAAAATATGTCAAACCATCATATTTATTCCTTGGATAAAATTTATCTGACGATTGAAAAATCGGCCCTTAGAGAAATTATGCTTAAAAAAATATGCGTAAGCTGTTATGCGTAATTATATTATGCGAAAATATAATTATGCCAAACAAAATTATGCTAAGTTATATTAGGTCTTAAAATTTTATGCAAATGGATAGGGAACCTCTAGAACCCGATTCAAAACCTTTTCAATAAGCAGTTGCCGACCGATTCAGTTTGTTATCCCATTAATGTCATCTACGATTCTCGTAATGAGAAAAACTGGCCAAGTGCGAGTCGGACTCGCGCACGAAGGGTTTCGTACCATTATCTATAAAAACGGCAAAAAAATCATGTCTGTTGTATGGGAGCCCCCCTTAAATATTTGTTTTATTTTAATTTAATTAGTTATTTTTAAAGTGAATATATTTATAACTAAATATTCTATAAATATTTCAAGCGTCTACCTGTTGCCGTTATCAATATCGAGCAAAAAACGAGCGAAAAACCGGCCAAGTGCGAATCGGACTGCGAAGCGCACGAAGGGTTCCGTACCATTAGGTATCTATAAAAACGGCAAAAAAATCACGTTTGTTGTATGGGAGCCCCCCTTAAATATTTATTTTATTCTGTTTTTTAGTATTTGTTGTTATAGCGGCAACAGAAATACATCATCTGTGAAAAATTCAACTGTCTAACCATCACGGTTCATGAGATACAGCCTGATGACAGACGGGCAGACAGACGGACAGATGGACAGACGCACAACGGATCCTTATTATTAGGGTCCCGTTTTACCCTTTGGGTACGGAACCCTAAAAAAGAGATAACAAACCGAATCGTTCGACAACTTACTTAACACATTCGAGTCCACCACACTTTTCATAGAGCTCATACGCCATCCCGCCATACATATTGCTAGTGGACCTTCCAGGAGGGTCCTCGGCATTACGTTTGCGCTAAGAGTGAACCCTCGAGGAGGATTCCTGGCAAATCGACCAGCACAGTACACAACGTCCGCCGCCGTCCGGCATACCGTCCTCGCCGACGAGGCCCGTCGTGACGTCAAACCGCCGCCGGTCACGATCCACCCGAGCTCTCCCGTCGTAGAGCCGGTCATCTCCTCAGACTCCGCAGTCACACCGGTAATTCAGCCCTCATCAAGCTGTCTCCCCTCCCCTATGTCCACGCCAGCAACGCCCTAAGCCGAGGTCCGAGTCCCACTAGGGGTCGCCCTTAGTGCTGTTGTTGCAGGTAGTCATGATGTTAGTGTAGTACAAGTAGTTAGCTTAGGTTAAGTATTTTACTTCCCCCCCATTGGCTGGAGACCCTTCAGGTCTCGCCAATAACTGCCCGGTTACGTAGAAACCGTCCCCTAGGACGATCTACAGCAGTCAAATAGAAAAAAAAAAAGGATTCCTGGCATTAGGTTAAAAACCTTGAAAAATACGCTACTACGTCGTAAAATAGGTGTTTGCTTGTTTCATGACGGTGAATTTTCCAAGAAAATCCTGTATTTAAAATGAGCCACCCGGCACTGAACATGTTAAAGAATTGTTCTGAATCTGAGCTTGACTTTTAGGCATAGACAGAATTCAAAACTCCTAAAAAACCTACAGGTAACTGTACATGTTATTACATGTCATTGTCCCTACCCAAAATCACCCACCTAATATCGTCACTTAAAGCATACCTATCAGATCTAATAGAATAATGTAAGTACATGATATACCTGTTGCTCCAATATGGCTGACAAAGTTGCGCCTTTGAGTTAAAAGCCAAAGCTTATGTAAGTTGTTACATAATACAAGGGGAACAGGTGTCGCCAAACTGTTGTTAGAAACCAACCAAGCCGGAATTAATTTGAGCTTGTATCCCTAATCTCATGATTGTAATTTATAACTATCTATGACAGCGTTGAAATTGGGATCAAGCAACGTTTTGGATTTATACAATAGGTACAAGGTTAGTCGGAAAGGGGGTACTAATCCGAAAGGGTGTTAAAGTACCTTTAGTAATGAATACAATTTGTTTTACGACTTTCCCCAAAAGTCAATAGTTTAAGAGAAATTGCTGTTCAAAAATTTCATAAAAAATACCCTAAAATCTATCTATTTTTTTTTTCAAATGGAAGAACAAACAGCTACATTATACAGTTTTACAAAATAGGTTAACAATAATGTACATGTAATAATGCAGCCCATAATGCTGTTCACAAATTAGGTGACTTAAAATATAAATTTTAAAAAATGGATTGGCCACTGAATTATGTTTTTATAACAGCACCTAGGGGTTGCACAAGTTTTGGTAAAAAGGTAAAAAGTGTGAGGAAAACATCAATCAGACAATGATTTACATACAAGACCTTTAAACTTGCCCATAGAACAAGCGAAGATGTCAAATACTATCTATCTATCTATAATCTATCTGCAGTTATGGTCACGTGTGTTTACATTTTACTTAAAAACTATAATAAAAATAATTTTCCATGGAAATAAAAAATTTAAAAATTTTGAAATTTTAGCACTGGCTTTAAAACAGTCGTCAGTGATACTTGCTTGCGGATTAGTACCCCCTTTCCGACTAACCTTGTATACGCGGATTTTTATGGGTGAATTTTTTTTGGAACTAAAGCTCTGTGCCCTTTGAAAAGAATAGACCATCCTTCTCTTCCCATCGGTGTCATAAAAGGCGACTACAGAATATCAAGAGGATGAGCGCAGCATATTTCTCCCGCAATTTTTTGTCGTTGGTTAGTCTATAACGTCGTCCGGGAGCGAAAACCTCGGGAATGCATTTGGTCATATTGCACAGTTCCTGTGGGCTTTCACGCGGACGAAGTCATGGGCAAAAGCTAGTCAATTATATTTATTACGAATGTTATGCAGGCTGTAAGGGTAAACACCGTTATCCTTGAAACCAATGGTTTGGTTTCATTTATAGGACGCAAAATCAATTAAATTATCAAACTTTCTTTCTTTTTTTTTAAGTATTTTCATTTTTCCACAGAAGTATTTAACCCGACGCGACGCGCGGGGGCAACAAGCTACGGGAGGGGGCGCGGGGAACTCGCCGCGTGGCCCGACGCACGGCCCCGCACAGTTCGCTACCCCAGTCAGTCAGCTGTCTCCCTAGTGAGTGCGTGTACGCCGCATCGAAGCGCCGCCGCGCCGCTCATTTATCGCGAGTTTTTTTTTTTCTCGTTCCTTTATTTTTATGCTTAAGTCAACTACCTATGGTTTGAGGGACAACGGTGTTTACCCTTACATGCTGTATACCCAATAAAGGCAAATTCCACTGCCTACAAACTAATTTCACATAGAGCGGGTCTCTTAAAAGATAAAGTAACTATACGTCGTGATAAAATAAAAATGACCGAATTGCATTCCCGGGGTTTACACTCCCGGGCGACGATAAAGACATATATCCAGTACTATGTTTAAAAAAAAAAGCACTGCTTAAAACTCCTTTGGGAGCCTTATTTTAGCTTTTGCCCGCGGCTTCGCTCGCGTTAATTTAGAATTTGTCAATCAACTCTTAATACACTACTAAAGTTTCTTTAACAATATAATTTAATCATGATTCGAAAGACACGTGGCGCCATCTATTATCATTATTGTTGTTTTCCTCAGGAACAGTACTTTTTTTGGGATAAAAGGTACCCTATGTCCGTTTCTGTACACCTGACAACGTATAATGCAAAATTTCAGAATGATCGGTTCAGTGGTTTAGGCGTGAAAAGGTAACAAACAAACAAACTTACTTTCGCATTTATAATATTATAGGTATTAGATATTAGATAAGATAGTTAGGATTTACACACAATAATTATTCAGAAACAGAGAAACAATGTTTACAATATGTAGTACAAAGGTAGTGCTTAATTCATAAATTTCTTCTTCATCCCAATAATTTGTTCTGAGCGTTGCTTCACCCCGTAGCTAGATCTTCCTGCTTGCAAACTTGAATACAATATATTTAGTAAAGCTCCTTGAAAAATAATTCGCCCGGGAAAGTACTACTTACAAACAATTCATGTCTGCCGCTAAGCAGCTTTGCTTTGTTCTGGTTCGAAGGTTATGAGTGCCGGTTAAATTACAGATAAAGGAAAACAATGAAAAAAAACCGGCCAAGTGCGAGTCGGACTCGCGCACGAAGGGTTCCGTACCATTGTCTATAAAAACGGCAAAAAAATCATGTCTGTTGTATGGGAGCCCCCTTAAATATTTATTTTATTCTGGTTTTTAGTATTTGTTGTTATAACGGCAACAGAAATACATCATCTGTGAAAATTCCAACTGTCTAACTATCACGGTTCATGAGATACAGCCTGGTGACAGACGGACAGACAGACGGACAGACGGTTAGACGGACAGACGGACAGCGGAGCCTTAGTAATAGTGTTCCGTTTTATCCTTTGGGTACGGAACCCTAAAAAATGGATGCAAACTGAGACAAAACAGTTTTAATTTTAAAACAACATGAACAAAAAGAAAAATCAAAATGCTCGTTGGACAATCCCGAAAAATGCACGTGAGTAAACTGTAACTAATTGTAGAGAAAAAACAATAAAAACTAAAATAAACTAGATTTGTGTGTCCCACGACTTCGCACTGACTCTTCGTGACTGAAAGACTGATGAGACTTTCCAACTTAGTCTCTAAGGTTGGCAACGCATTAGCAACTGTGTTGTGTATAGACGGTGTAACGCCGATTCCATCAGCCCGGTCACGATCCACCGAGCTCTCCCATCGTAGAGCCGGTCGTCTCTTCAGACTCCGCAGTCACACCGATAATTCAGCCCTCATCAAGCTGTCTCCCCCCCCCCCCCCCCCAATCTCCCCCAGCAACGCCTTAGGTCGAGGTCCGAATCCCACAAGGGGTCGCCCTTAGTGCTGTTGTTGCAGGTAGTCATGATGTTAGTGTAGTACAAGTAGTTAGCTTAGGTTAAGTATTTTACTTCCCCACATTGGCTGGAGACCCTTCAAGTCTCACCAATAACTGCTCGGTTACGTAGAAAAGGTCTTCTAAGACAATCTACAATAGTCAAATAGAAAAAAAAAACCATCAGATTGGCCATCACGGCCTGTTTGACAAACTTACCAGAATCCTCTCTACTTATGCTTATTATAAGAAATACTCAAAGCTTATCAAAAATGTACACCACAGAACTTGATGCATTAATAACTTCCCAAATCATCTCAAACATCCTCATAGGACGTACTTGGTAACGAACTTCCCGTATAGCCTCTGGGAATACCGAACTACTTAACTATGCATATAAATCCATACATCCAAACTTGTTACAAAGGAAGTTTATCACAATAGTTACAAGGGTCATTCAATTTCCTTCAGTTGACAATGCTTCAGTGGAAGGGTACAAATAACCCTAAGTAAACTGTGTTCTCCTAACCCCTCATGTTCTGTAATTCTATTTTTACGAAAAAAAACTTTCTTTGTATACATCAAAGATTTGTCTTATGGTGTTTCCGGATTGATAATGAAAAAAAAACTTGGTTTTTGATTATTGAAAAAGGGACTGTAAAAAACAGATTTTCCGGAAATTCTTCTTTGTTCTTAAGCGACGGACGGTATTTTTCTTTCGGAGTAAATTGTGTTTCAACGTCATTGCCTGTTATTTACAATTATTACTGTTTTTGTTTTAACACGACAAAAGAAGAAAAGTTATTAAAAAACAACAAAAAAATGTTTTTTTTAAGATTATTTTTTATTTTTCCCCTCGATAAAATTATGTCTAATATCATCCTAGTAACAACAGTAACATATAATAGTAATCAACATGTAACAAAAACTTAAACAAAATGAAAATGTAATCGAAATGTTACATACAGGGTGTAAACGAATTCGTGTAATTCCTTCAAACCGCGTGATCTACTGGTGACACTGTTTGACCCTGCATAGGTTATTTCAAGAATCAACAAAAACATTTTTAAAAAAATGAACCGTGGTATTCTATATCAGAGTAAATTTAGCGTCCCGAGTTAACTGACTGCGTGAAGCGATATTGCGCTGGTCGTGCCCGTCAGCTGTGTCGCCGTGCCTTCATTCATTTATGTATGGCATTAAAATTTTCTAGCACATAAAATTTTTATTTGGGGAAAAAAAAGTTTACTTTTATTTTTAATCAATCTAAATCCCGTGCGGGGTTAATCTATACCTTTAATAGATCCTGCGGTTTGAAGAAATTACACGAATTCGTTTACACCCTATATACATACAGTCACGTCTTTTTCCCGTAGCAGTAGGCAGAAATTACAGATCGCCACATTCTACGATCCAGAACAAAGCAGACGTATCCCAATTTCTATAGAATACCTAGACTTCAGAACCACCGATCACACAATCTGTTACAACAAAGCCGGGCCTAAGGTAACGTGAGGCTATTAAGAAACAAGATTACCTGTACCGAGCCACCTCCAGCTGTCATAGAGTACAGTAAACTTTGTTCAACGAAAGATGAATAGCGGTAAGACATAGCGGTCTTTTTGTTAATTGTAGCCGTAAGGAAACTGCTATCTAAAAAACGTGAACGACATCATCAAAAACCGTAAAATAGCCAAGAACTTTTGTTTTTCAAAAAATTTGATACTCTTTGTATGGTAACGTTTTGTAGAAAAACCCTAGGACTCACCTTACGTTGAAAAGGGTATAATAACAAAATTATTTTTGGAGTCTCGGCGTTTACTTCTGATGGTCATGATGCTGCATGGTTTGTGTAATAATCGATTTGATTATAATGAAATTACTGATAAGTTACGCTATACAGTACCTAGAACGACGATAAGACGGGCGGCCCGCGTGCCCCGGCTGTTCCACGTGGATTCATGCCGGACCAACGCCGGGGCACGAATGCCTCTTCGTCAACTTGTGGAAACCTATAACACACACTTCATGGACATAGATATCTTCTCTCTCTCTAGTAAAAAATTTAAAACACTGGTTATAAATACTCTTTCACCACAATTTTAATCTATATTAACTTATTAACTGAAACTTACACAAATCAATACATTTCTGTTCCGTATATATTCATTTATTAATCCGTGGACAATGGTGTGGGTTATATGTTTACCAATTTTTGTAACGACACATAGTTTTAAACTTGAACATGTAACTGTTTTTTTGTCTCTAATAAATAAAATAAAAATACAATTATGGACAGTATTAGTTCAAAGGAATAAACTCATAAAACATCTTTGTCCACAGGCAAGTTTATGACGCGGCATCCTACGTGAGCGATCTAGAAGCGACACGAAAACAACAAACAGTCGATACCTATTGAAGTGGCCTACGTGACCAAACGCACGTGAAGTGCGGTGCGGCGCGGCGCGAAGCGAAGCAAACGCGATCAGTTGGCTTGACATTTTCGCGCGAACTGGATGCGGTGGCGTACAGTGCTACTGATCGACAGCGCCAGCGGCGCGCGTCGGGCGGTTTGCAAGCTCGTAGGACAAAGCCGCCGCTTCGCACCGCATCGCATTGAATTCGCGTCGCTTTGAACCGCCTACGTAAGACGCCGCGTGGGTCGTAAATGTTACATTTACATATGTAATTCAGACTTATTTATTATTTTCTACTTAGGTCACACTCTGCAAAATACAATGTTTTAAAAATAAGTCAACTAAAAGACAATGACCAAATCACTATGGGAAGTGGTGCATTTGGTTTTGGCAGTTGAAACATTAGTCGGTATATGATAAGCCTATCACAAAAATGAATTGATAAACGATTTTTCTACAAATGCAGTCCGAGATGATATATATTGAACTTGTGTTTCTTACTTTTTATGTAGTATGTTGTGGCGTTTCAATAAATTGTCATTTATCGACAAAAAAAAATCAACTCAACAGTCACGTAACCCGCAAGGTGGTGGTATGATGGTTGTCCCCACAGTCGTTAAACTCATAAAACAAAATATTATGCTATTATAATGACGAGGCATTTATTAACTATATTTTGAACATACCTAAGTAGGTATGGTAGGTATATAAAATAACATTTTTATTACTCACGACGATTTGATAAAGGTATACACCGACCAGTGCTGTCTCTAACATAGCCATAGCCATGCAGGCAAGTTTTCTTAGACCTAGCATCTCCTATGCTTACCCAATGTCTAGGAAAACTTGCTATGATTAGGGAGCGTTCCAAGTGGAGATTCGTTGTAAGACTAAAGTGGAAAATGTCGAAATCTGTTCTTTAAGTTTGATGTCTCAAGTTATAGATATCGGAAAGAAAACTTCAAACTTAAACTGGAAGTCATCATCCTCTCTTCAAACCAAGTGTCCCACACTTGATTTGAAGAGAGGATGGTCGGATGGGTCGCTGAGACTTGAGTAATCGGTCTTGGGAAGACCAGTAGACCATTGTTAAAAGACATTTTGAAGCTAGGTAACCGTTTAAAACTTCAAAAGCGGCGTAAATTCCTATTGTTTGCATAATCAACATTCAGGTGTATTTACTTGTTGTTTTTTATTTCCATAAATATTTAACATCGCTCTCTTAAATAACATAAAATCACTTACAACACTGATCTCTTCTCACACAGATGCCTTGAGCATTCCTTACAAATTCATCGGCACAACGGCACCCTGGCTCACACTCCGGATCGCCAGGATTTGGCGGTGCAGCGCATCTGTATTCTCGCGGGTCCACACCACATCTTTGAGGCGGACAAGGGTTGGGACATACGTCGTATATCTCGTTCTGTTTCGTACATACCGCTGTATCATAAAAAAAAAAAAAAATTGGAGGTGCAAAAGTACCTATCATGTTATTATTTGGAAAAAATATGCTCTGATGAAACTCTAACTGCAAATAAAATGAATTCGCGATACACTTACGGCAGTCTTTCTCAAGCACGCAAAATCCCTCTCCGTTTCTTTGGAATCCATCGCGACATCGACAGCCAGGTTCACAGTCAACTGTAGCAGGACATGATACTGCGGCTATGTTGACACCACAAAACCGGGGAGGACACAAAGACAGACAGGGATCTAAGGTCTCATTTTTGGGGCAAACGATTGCTGTAATGGAACATTCATTGTAAAAATTTTAAATTATTTATTACATTTACACACATCAATGTTAAGAAAGCAAATAAATATATTAATTGTATCCTAATAAATACAATATAAAACTAAACTAGTAAATGTATAAATCTAAGGTAAAAACTACCTACCTAAATGTACAAAATACGTATAAAAAACTGTTTGAAATTAAATTTAAAACTAGAGATAAAGCCTGTGATACAAATGTGATTAAGGTTCTTCACTTCGTTGAAGTTAAATTTGATATATCTTTGCAACAACAGAAACAACACAAGTGCAAAAGTAATAAGACACTTACGACACTGGGCTTTAGGGATGCAGTCACCAGCTTTGTTTCTAAGGAAGCCGTCAGCACATCTACATCCAGGTTTGCAATCAGGTGAACCAGGTTTTGGTGCAGGAGGGCATAGAATCAAAGTTATGTCGACCCCACATTCCCGTGGAGGGCATGGTGCCGGACAAGTATCGAAAACTTCGTTTTCAGGACATTTTTTGGGTGCTGTAATATAAATAACATGCAAATATGTATTGAGATTATCACTTTCGCTTGAAATAATTACTCGTACATTTAAATTAGATACGACCTACTAATATGTGGTAAATGAATAAACAGCTACTAATATACGTATTGCATATGTAATTGTATTATTAAGAACAAGTTAGTCGCTTCAATACAATTTTACTGTTCTATACTTTTGCTGCTATCATTATATTTTTGTCATTGGAATTGATACAGAATTCAGATAAATATTTCATCATCAGCCTTGTCCCACTACTGTGCACAGGCCTCTTCATACCGAGAAGAATTTAGGCCTTAGTGCTTCACATACTAGCCTGGTGTAGGTTGGCGGACTACAAACACCATCGAGAACTGTTTGGAGCCCTCTCAGGCGTGCAGGTGTCCTCACGATGTTTTCCGTCACCGATAACGCAGGTGATAATCAAATTATTATCCGCTTATGAACTCGGTCTCGTGTAGTGCCGGACTTAAATAATAGCACTACCCCATCTCTTCCCGTGGGTGTCGTAAAAGGCGACTAAGGGATTCTCTAGAAGATGGACAGCAGCGTTCTCTGAGTACTTTAACAACCATATTGCGATCGCCAACCCGCCTGCCAAGCGTGGCGATTACGGCAAACCCCCCGAAGTGGACGTCTTTCGACTGAATGATGATGATATGAACTCGAAAAGTCAGAGGTGCGGGCCGGGATCGAACTCAGACTTTTCTGCATAGAAGGCAAGCGTTCAACCGCTAGACTATCATTGCACTGTATTTAATTAAGTTTAATTCACTTACGTTTACCTGGTAGACCACCAGTTTCAGTTGAGGAGCTACTGTTGCTAGTAGTTGATGCTGACTCCATACTACATGAAGAGCCTGAGAAATGGACCAGGGAGGTGAATGAACGTCTCATTTATTCAGAAACGTTTCTTTTAATAATAATCGAATGATTTTGATTCGTTTTTGAGCTACTAATATTGTTTGATTTTAGTCAATATGATTTTCGTAATTCATAACGTTTTATTTATTAATTTTAAAATGCTCAAACTCGATTAGAGATTATTCCAGAAATTATTTCATCATTTTGATTTCAAAGTTTCAAAAAATAAAAATTACAGCAGTGTAGGCGACATAAATTCTAACAACAATCATTGTTGATTGTGTACATAGGTGAACCTAAAGAATCATAAAACAGACCATACCTTCGGAGGGCGTAATAAACAACGTGCTAGCCGCAACGGCTAACACCACGAGTGGCTTCCACATGATCACTAACAAACCTCTGGATTGCTTATCAAGGCTATTTACCTCTTTTATACCTTCAGACACGACCTCATACACTTGTTTCAATATAGAAGATATACAAACCAATAACGGTTCGAGTTATCATATCACTGAAAAATGTATTATTTTTTTTCTTTTGTAATTTATTTATTGTATACATAACACATGTGTGTACGTATACATGGCGGGTAAACAATAAGTTAAAAGATTAATCATAGTGTTAAATGACAAATATAATTATTATAAAATGAAATAAAAAAGACTGTTGTTTAGCTTTAGGTTCATTCAGCCGATACGTAGGTACCTATTTATCTAGACCAACATGTGAAATAATAATTATGAGTAAAGTTGTTTTTTTTTAATATTTTTTATCGATGACCAAAAACAGCCCAGAGTCGATGAGAATGAGTCGTATGTCAAACTGTTTGCTACGACGGGTATACTCTGCCACGTTTATTGCGAAGCCGAAAAGTATGGGGAATATTTATGGACCATTTTTAACTCACAACTAGTTATTTGGTAGGTTTTATACATAGGGTGACTGGTAATTAGTGACCGATCCTTTAACACATGATTGTACTCATGATAACAAACAACTTTCCCAAAGAAACATATTTTTTTTATTTATTTTTTCATTTTAAATTTATTAGTAAACCGTTACGGATTGGACGCGGCTCGTAATGTTTTTTTTTTGTCGTATAAGTAATGTTTCTTTGGGAAAGTTGTTTGTTATCATGAGTACAATCATGTGTTAATGTATCGGTCACTAATTACCAGTCACCCTATGTACAATGCATAATCTGAGAATCCCGCAGATTGCACTATACCTATTATATTAAATGCTTAGTACAGGTAAATAATAAAACACAATATTTTCCCTGTCTGAGTACGGGCACAGTCGATATAATCTGCTTACCCTGAATTTGGATAAAACTAAGTTCATAACCTTTGCGCCACGAACAGCATCACAACCAGCTTCTCCCTACACACTAACTGCACACAAATGCTGTTCGACTACATACACAAATTGTAGCTGTAATGCAATTATGTGAGTAAATACCATAAAATATCTTGGGGTAATTGTAGACAGCACAATGTCATGGAATGATCAAATCGGGACATTGGTATCGCGGGTTAGAAAATTGATATTTGTGTTCAAATCGCTGAGATCATCTGCTGATTTTTCTACGCTAAAGATGGTTTACTCTGCATTGGCGCACTCTATCTTGACCTACTACATAACAGCTTGGGGTGGTTCTGGAAAATGTTTGATGCTCAGGCTGGAAAGGGCACAGAGAGCAGTACTTAAAGTCATGGCCCACAAACCCATTCGTTTTCCTACAACTGAACTTTATGCTCTTTGCAAAGTACCTACAGTGAGACATGCATTTCTCCTTAACACTCTATTGCGCAAGCACTCGGAACTTGTATTTGACCCTAATCTCGGTGAACGAAAACTCAAACTCAAACTCAAAACTCATTTATTCAAAATAGACTAGAATGACTTAGTTCTTTTTGAACGTCGATTTTACAATATAGACATCCCCCAAAAAGCCCTCCCTTCACCGCTTCCTAGTGTTTTTGCTGTGAAGAAGAAACGGCGCAACAAACTCCCCAGCAACACAGATATGTCTGTCAAGTGAATAAATTAATTGACTCTATACAACGAAAATCATCATATTTTTACAATAATAAAATTATGCACATAAAGGAAAAGTAAAAATGAAAATAGTACATAAGTAGGTATATAAATCAATTCTGTATGAATTGAGATAAATCAAAATCATATCTAAATAATATAGATACTTATCTAAACAAACACATAAAAACTAATGGTTTCCAGGGAAGCCACATGTGCAGAAAAGAATTAGCGCCACACGTCCCTATCGTCAACATAGTCGTTTATCTTATAGTATGCCTTTTAACGCAGATCTGACAGAGTCTGCCAAATAGAGTCGGCCAATGTGGTGGTGGTGAGACGTCAGTATCAGTTTATTAGCCCTATTTTGTATAACAGAATAAATCGAGTTCTTAACATCTATCCACTTACCTCGCGTGAGTGTAGAAGGCTCACGGATAAATGGCTTCAAACTTTAACCTATGAGGAGTTGGAAAATCTCCTAATAAATAATTCATAATTTTACCAGGTACCCTTTTACAATACCTTCAAAAATAAAATAATCCGTTAATCCGTTAAGACAAACAAACACACACACTCCATACACACATAAACACACACACTCCATACACACATCTCAAGAACACCCCCACACCACACATACACACACAGACCACGTTGTAGAATTAAAATATTATTATGTAAAATAAACTATTGATGTACTTAGTATTAGTTGTACCTAACTACATTTCTTACTTTTATTAAGTTTTGGAACGCTGTCGTCTCCTCTCTTGGAGGTGGGCGCTAATGGCTGCGACACAGTTTTCCTAACTAATGTAGCTGTTAACAACCACAAAATTTTGTACACTTGTTGATGTTCCAATAAAATATTTGATTTGATTTGATAAAAGCTAAAGCAGTACCGTAACTAACTATAATCGCCTGAATTGAAACACTCACAGAGACACGCACTGTATACTGAGTAGTTTTTTAGGGTTCCGTAGTCAACAAGGAACCCTTATAGTTTCGCCATGTCCGTCCGTCCGTCCGTCCGCAGCTTAGCTCAGAGACTCTTAGTACTAGAAAGCTATAATTTGGCATGGATATACATATAAATCACGCCGACAAAGTGGTAAAATAAAATCATGAAAAATATTTTTTTTTGAGGGTGCCTCCTGTACAGTCACGAGCACTAACATGTATACACGTAGTGAAATTGTAAACTGCATTAACGAAGGAGTTGTAATGAAAAGCTTGAAATATTGTTTACATAGATAGATAGATATACTTTATTGTACACTAAAAGAAATAAAACAGTAGGAATACACATGATTAAGAATAGTACAAATGGCGGTCTACATAGTATCTACGAATGCATACGAATATATGGCATTTAAAATATTTCGTAAATTCAATCGGTATTTAGGGAGAAAATCACTTGAATTTCGCTACATGTATACATATTGGTGCTCGTGACTGTACATCTAAAGTGGAGATGTTTTTTTTTTCTCGTCTACCCCATCGTGTGGGGTGTTGTTGGAAAGGTGTTTGGGAAAACAATTTTTCGATTAAGGGATCCGTTTCTGAAATATTAAACTTTAAAGTGCTAATTTTTGTTAGGGTCAAGTGTCCGCCCCCCTGCCAGCTAAACGGCTAGTTTTGGATATGTGAAAAAATTCACGGTAGTAGTATACACAATGAAGTTAAAAGGAAAACTATCACAGCTAAGTAGGCTTTACAAGTTTACGAGTAATAGTCGACCAACCGGAAAAGTAAAAATTTCGTACTAATTCCATTGAATAATTACTAAGCCCTCTTCTTAGTCCGCATTATTGTGCAACTACGAAACCCTAACTGCGCGTGGCCCGACACGCACTTGGCCGGTTTTATTATGTATTATGTTGTGGCGTTTCAATAAATTGTCATTTAATCGGTTCAGACTGATGTTAGGTTATGTTACCGCATATTAACTTTTGTTCGTCTCCGTCTAATTAATAACGTTTGATTGATGGCAGCGAAAGGAGGAGCTCGTGGCTAAATAATTACAGCCGCATAGACTTCCGGGTTAAGCCACGCTTGCCGAGGTTGGTCTGTGGATGGGTGACCATTTACCATAGCGAGTTTCCTCCGTGCCTCGGAAAGCACGTAAAGCCGTTGGTCCCGGCTGTCATTTGTAGATCTTTGACAGTCGTTACTGTTGGTCAGAAGCCAGAAAGTCTGACAACCAGTCTTACCAAGAGTATCGTATTACCCAGTTACTGGGTTGTGGAGGTCTGATAGGCAGTCGCTCCATGTAAAATACTGACATTCAGCTGCATCCGGTTCGACTGGAAGCCGACCCCAACATAGTTGAGAAAAGGCTAAGCAGATGATGATGATTGATGGCAGCGAAAAACAAAAATAACAGCATCATTTTTGGTCATTGTCTTTAAATAAAACTATGAGAGAAAATAATTTCTAAATTGGTCTATAATATAATTCATTATTTATTTGAAATCTGTTCTAGGTAGCCAGCTCAAATAAAATTAATATTATTTTATCATAGTTAACTTTGTAATTTAATTAGGCCAAGAGGGTATAAAAGCTATGTAAATTTTCTTAGCTATTCCGATATTAGAATTACAATGAATAGGAGAGTTTTCTCTGGCAAAATAAAGTTCTTTGAAGATTCCCGTAATCACATTAACGGGAATACATTTCACGTAACAAGTATTTTGCTTACTTTCAAAAGAACCTTGTTTTAATATTCAATGGTTGCGACTTACCTCCTTTATGCTCGATTGTAACTGGAAAAGATACTTTGCTATTTTCAAACATACAAAAGATGACTTTAACATGTCATCACGCCTTTGTTCCTAGAAGGGTTAGGCAGAGCTCTATAGAACACCCTCATTTCACCGTTATGTTTCATCATCATCATAATTCAGCCGAAAGATGTCCACTGCTGGACATAGGCCTACCCCAAGCATCGCCACATCCACCGGTCCTATGCTCCATGTTGGGGGGGTTTGCCAAATCGCCACGCTTGGCAGGCGGGTTGGCGATCGCAGTATGGTTGTTAAAATACTCAGAGAACGCTGCTGCCCATACTCTAGTGAATCCCTTAGTCGCCTTTTACGACACCCATGGGGAGAGATGGGGTAGTGCTATTCTTTACGTCCGGCACCACACGGTACACCGTTATGTTTAAGTCCCATTAATAGCGGGCGAGTCTATTGCCAACAACCGGGCACAAACATGTGACATGCCATAGATATTTCTATGTAAGACGACGCAGCGACACCGCTCCGGCGCCGCACCGCCGCCGCAACGCATCGTGTGCCCCCGCTCTGAGAGCCACGCGGTGCGGTGCGGCGCCGTATAGAACGGCTCTCCGTCAACACATCTGCGGTTTGCAACGCCGAATCGGTGCCGCTCCGCACACACCCTCCCCCCTCGCCTTGTCCGGCGAGCGTGCGGCGCGGCGCCGCACCGCACCGTGTGGTATACCATGGAAATTTGTATCTATTACGCCGCAGCGGCACCGCTCAGGCACCACGCCGGAACCGCACCGCATCGTGTGGCTTCTCCCTGAAGGTCGAACCCAGGACCTTACGCTCAGTAGTCGCACTTGCGACCACTAGAGCAACGAGGCAGTACAAATATATAAAAGATGTCAATCGTGACTTTTGTTTCGACTGTTCCATGTTTTTGTATAACAAGGTATGTTTTCCTAAGAAGGAAAAATTTCTCGAAAGACCTAGACAGAATAAAATTAATCAACAATTGGGCTACGTTTTTGCTGTGCCCGACAGGGTCCATAATGATCTCAATTTTTTTTATGTTACCACCTAAGTCTACATTGTGGAATGCAATAAATTTATTGAGTCTTACCCCTCGTTTACACCTAGGCATAAAACATGTATTTTACAAGTTTAGTAAAAGAATATTTTTTTCGAAAAAAAAATATTTTCTTGCTTTAAGTATTTTTTATGTATCTTTAATACTCTTGTTTTGAATATTTTATACACGTTTATACGTGTTAAAATCATGTAACTCCTTCTATAAAGACCTTTACACAATTTGCTTACAACTTGTATCACAACTTGTTTTAAGTGCAAACGAGGGGTTAGACAACGGTCTATGATGTTTGACTGTTAACACAACTGGAAATCAAGAAGCTAAGCAGGATGTTACAAGGATTACCGAACTTAAACATTTAAAAACCATACAAATATGCAAATAGAATATCTAGCTTTAATTCCGCTGAACAAAATCGCTAGTTTGAATGCAGTATGCAGCACCACCCTCCCGCCCACAAGTACATGCACATGCAGAAAGAGTGAAAAAATAATGCAACATGCAACCAAACCAATACACGACACGTGTTTTGCCCCTGCACGGCATCCTCAGGATATGTTGACTCCTCGACCGTTTGAACGCGATTCGCGTCCTAGCGGTATTGGTTTGGTTGCATGTTGCATTATTTTTTCACTCTTTCTGCATGTGCATATACGTGTGGGTGGGAGGGTGGTGCTGCATACTGCATCAAACTAGCGATCTTGTTCAGCGGAATTAAAGCTAGATATTCTATTTGCATATTTGTATGTCATGGATTTCCGCAAAGTAACGCCTGATTCCATCATTTATTTAAAACCATTTGTAGGAATTTTAATATCCGCGTGTGGTGTTTTTATTGTACGCTCCTACGAGTTGATATAGTAAAAACAATATGTAGCAACTGATACCAACACAATACCAAAACAATTGCCCCAAGTTTATCTACTTCTAACTTACCTATGTTAATCCAAACAGACAGTCTTTAATATTCTATACACCCTCCCAATGTTGTTCCGAAGCGCCGGTACCAAATAATTGGATCAACTACAATTTTATTAACTACTAAATTGTATAACTAGTTGGTAAACACATCGACTAACACGGGTTAACTAAGTGGATTACACTTAAGTATATGATGTCGCAGTTATAATGTCAAAACAGGTTTATCTTAATTACTCTATTGAAATGAAACAAACATAAATGATTGTCAACAAATTCACGATATTGATTAATGTTTTGTTTTTTTTTAAATATTTGATATTCTTTGTATGGTAACGTTTTGTAGAGAAACGTCAGGACTTACCTTATGTTGAAAAGGGTATAGGTTATTACGTGCGAAGTAGTGCTATTCTATAAGTCCGGCACTACACGAGATACTATCCAGGCACTATTCATCTGTCAAGCTTGGTGATTATAGCCCCTATCACTGTTCTTTGTAGCGGTCATGACTCATGGGCCAGAGGCAGTGGATGCTTAAATAATAATGATGGCTGGTGCGGTGCCAGTGTTTTTGCCGAAGTATTTTTTATCGAATTTCATTATGCCGACAACGATTACCGAAGCAATTTTTAGCCTAATTTGATTTCGCTGAATGATTATGAGGCCATGATCATTTGGCCAAAAAATCATTCAGAAATTTTGTTTTGGTCGAATACTTATTTGGCTATTGTTTCATTTGCCAAATAAGTATTCGCACTACATTATTTTTACACAACGGAATGTAATGTTAATCCGACTCAGCGCACCCTGACCACACGTGGTCAGACTCTGTCCTACCCCTATAGTGTTATTTAAAAGCGTGGAGCCATAAGCTCGCGAAGGAGGTCCTGAGGGCGACCTCCTGATTAACCCTGCGGGGTTAATCGAGTGTGCGAGCGAAGTGAAGGGGCGACAAAGCGAGTCTTCTGGCGGAGCAAACCCAGAAACACTTGCATTCTTGCTTGCATGATGGGAAAATGAGCCATCTAACGAGTGTAAAGTGGCCAATAATACAGTTGACTAATGAAACAGTGGCCAGCAGACTAGTCGGCGGAACAAAAAATTACAAAACATAATTAGGGACTTTAATCATTCGGCGTTTTAATTATTCGGCGCAATGAAAAGTGGCGAAAGGTTGTCTGCCAAATAAGAATTGGCCAATAATATTTCGATATTCCAACAGAGAACCTGGCTGGTGTTATTATAATAAAACGGTTTCAACAATTTAGCTGTGACATATATACGAGAGCAATATAAATCAAGCCAATCATATGCTAAGACACGGCTTAGCTCTTAATTATTAGCATGCTAATGAATTTGCTCAATGCCTATTATCACATTAACGAATCAATGTTTGATTGTTGACCATTGTTAAACTACTGCAGTGCTTTGTTTGTGTGCATCTGCAGATTGTTAAAGAAACTCTTCGTTAATCATGTGGTAAGTTTTTGATGTTTGACTTAGGGAGAAGCCACACGGTGCGGTGCGGTGCGGAGCACCGACGCACGGCGACCATTTTGCCGCATCAGCGTGCACACGTAATACGCGGCGTCGCAAGAGCCACGTGGCGCGGTGCGGCGCCACACCACACCGTGCGAAATGGCTCTCAGTCAACACATCTGCGGTCTGCGATGCTGGAGCGGTGCCGCTCCGGCGCATACTACCTCCCCCCTCGTCTTGATCCGGCGAGCGTGCGGCGCGCGGCGCGGCTCAGCACCGCACCGTGTGGTAGGCATGGAAATTTGTATGTATTACACCGCAGTGGCACCGCTCAGGCGCCGCGCCGGAGCCGCACCGCATCGTGTGGCTTCTCCCTTAGAGCGGGGGCGCCGCTGCGACATAACAACGTTGCGGCGCCGCACCGCTCGTGTGCCCGCTGATACGGTGAAATCTTTGCGGTGCGGCGCCGGAGCGGTGTCGCTGCGTCGTTTTACATAGAAATATCTGTGGCATGTCCCACGATGCGCTCCGACGCCGCACCGGACTTGCAACCACCAAGACGAGGCGGGGAGGGGTGAATGCGTCGCGACGTCGGAGCGGCACCGCTCAGTTGTTTATGCGTCACAAGGAAGGACACACGCTCGCTCGTTTCGATTTTTTTGCTACGGCGCCGCTGCGACATAACAACGTTGCGGCGCCGCACCGCTCGTGTGCCCGATGATACGGTGAAATCTTTGCGGTGCGGTGCCGCAACGCATCGTGTGCCCCCGCTCTTACACCATCATCTAAATTGCGTCTTACATTCGTAATTTCAATAGCTTTAATTTTGATATACAAGAATATTCGTTGCATGGTACATGGTTGTGGAAAAATCGGATTGTTAATATTGTATACGTTGCTATGGAAATTGTTGTCCAGTCAAAACCACAGCCATATCGATTACGAGTGTTTTGCGTATTTAGGATGCAGGTGGGTGAATATTCGAATAATCTTAATTTTTTTTTAACAAGTCTTTATTCTCCCTGGTTTTTTAACATTATAGTAGTTTCAGTCTTTCAGATTGTTTTTATTCTTGTCTTATTGCTTGATGACAATGGTATAGTTTGTGTTTTCATTATCATAATTGGAGTTTTAGACATCTGCATTCTTAACTTTTTGGGATGATGATAATGACGTTTTTAATTTTTGTTTAGGTTTTTCGAATGATCGCAGTATGATCTTATCAATAAACCTACCTAGTACACTGCTTATACAGTTTTATGCTCACGAAGAGTTTGCGTGGGTTAAAAATATCCTTGACGGGGCGAAAATCGATCCAAAAAAGTCCAATCCCTTTAATAAATCCATGTTCCAAACGGAACTGGTACCCAAAGTTCTGTCTATCCTCTTCCCAATCATGTCGGGGTCAGCTTCCAGTCTAAACAGATGCGGCTGAATACTAGTATTTTACACAGAGCGACTGCCATCACACCTCCTCAACGCAGTTACTGGGTAATGCCGATATCCTAAGGTTAGACCGGCTGTCAGATTTTTGGGCTTCTGACTACCCGTAACGACTGTCATAGGTATTCGTATGACACCCGGGACCGACGGTTTAATGTGATCTCCGAGGCACGGAGGGGTCTTGATGTGTAAGGAATGGTCACCCATCTACAGACTGACCGAAGCAAACGCAGCTTAACTTTGCAAATCATATGATCTGCGCGGTTGTTAATTAGCCACGAGCCTCTCCTACGAATTTATATCCAAAGAAATTATCTATAACTAGCTTTTGCCCGCAGCTTCGCTTGCGTGAAATTTTGAACCCGTTAAGTGACGATTTTCCATTTAAAATTTCATTGCCTATTTAACTCCCTTAGGGGTTGAATTTCAAAAAATCCTCCCTTAATCCTTGTCTACATTATAAACGGAACCTCTGTGCAAAATTTCAGCTTTCTAGGTCCAAGGGTTTGGGCTGGGCGTTGATGAGTCAGTCAATCAGTCAGTCAGGACTTTTCTTTTTATTTATATAATAGAAGATAATAGACAAGATGCATTTAGAAACAAGTAGCGCCATCTGTTGCCGTTCTCAAGTAAATAACGTACATTTTCACGAGGTTAAACATCATAGATTGAAAAGGCCGATAAAAAATATTGTGTACTGAAAAACACGAACCTTTGACATCTCATTTTTCGTACAAAGATTAATGTGTTGTGTTCGTGATAGCCGGACTTAACTGACAAGTACCTAGTAGGGTTTAGACAATTTAATTGCCTATCTTACGCCTAGCTGTCTGGCCGGCAAGGCGGGTATCGGCAAACTTTAGTCTTTTACTATCAATCAACATGTCAACAACCCACGCAGAACTTGCTCCAACTACGATTTTCCTATTATTAGATTTTGTCGACTGGCCGCCTGTTAAGTGGGCGTATAGGGATATCTAGTCTTGGTGAAAAAACCTTGATAATGTACCGATAGCTCAGCTTAGAAGATATTTTCTATGTAACTGAAGTATGTTCCCTCAGCAGTTTTTGTCTGTCACAAATAATTTTGAGTGCTTATTTGAATTGTCTGCGGTCATCTCCTGACTTTCAAAGTCAAAGTCAAAGTCAAATAGTTTTTATTTCAAGTAGACCAGATCCCTGGTGCTTTCAAAAGGTCAACACTAGGGGCTCGGTTCCAAGTAGTAGGTCCTTTGGAGAAGAACCGGCAAGAAACTCCATAGACACTCTTTTAAAAAAAGTAAATGGTTTGACAATTTTCATTGTAGTAATGTGAGACCAATGCAGAATAATGTACATGCAGTTAACAACATGAAAGCAATGTGAAAGTTAGCCTTTTAAAATGATTGCCATAGCAGTTTCGAGCTGACCAGTCCCAACAGACAGCACCCGTTCACGAGCATGACGCATGCATCGGCGTCGCTCAGCTCAACCATGTTGCAGGGAACTCAACGACCCGATGCACAACGCCACCATCAGCAGGACATTTTAGTGAGCATGACAGACTCATACCGATAGACAATAGGCAGCCAAATATTAATAATGAAAGTGTAACACTATACGCTGCATGGTCCTCACATTTTACAGCCTTGTGTAGAAATAATAATAGAATAAAATAATAGTAATAATGGCGATTCAATGTCAAACTAATATAAACAAATATTAGCAATAAATAAATTAAATTAAATGTCAAGAAAAAAAAACAATAAAAATTGGAAACATTAGAATAAAAAAATATGATAAAATGACATACTTATTGAGTCAATAAAATGAAAAAATAATTACAATAAGTAAGCATTTGAATACTGTTCGCTTGTTTAGTTAGATGGTGCCAGAGGGTCGCAGTGTGCAGGAGGGAATCGTATGCCAGACATCTTTATCTTCGATGTACTGATTTAGGCTATAATATGCTTTAGACATTAGTACGCGCTTGATATATAATTTAAATTTTGTATCTGGTAAATCAGTGACACTAGATGGAATTTTATTGTAGCATCTAACACTGTTACCCATAAATGACTTACTGGTTTTTCTAAGTCTAAAACCAGGTACTGCAAGCTTGTCCTTATTGCGAGTATTAAGGTTGTGGTTGTCACTCTTCTTATTATACTGGGCAATGTTTTTCCGAATGTACATAATGTTACTAAATATATATAAGGATGGTAAGGTTAGTATATTTATCTCTTTGAATATTTCACGGAGCGACTCACGACAGCCTAGATTATAAATAGCTCGGACTGCTCTTTTCTGTAATATAAAAATAGTTTGAACATCAGCAGCCGATCCCCACAGTAAAATGCCATAGGACATAATGCTGTGAAAGTAAGCAAAATACACTAACCTAGCCGTAGGCACATCTGTCATCTGTCGTATTTTCCTAACGGCATAAGCAGCAGAACTCAGTTTACTTGCAAGTGCCTGTATATGGGGCCCCCATTGCAGTTTAGAGTCTACTGTTACACCCAGAAAGGTCGTTGAGGGAACCAGATCTAAAACTTTCCCATCAAGTTTTACATTTGCACCTATATGCGTTACATTTAGTGTAGAAAACCTGATACATTTGGTTTTTTTTGGATTTAAAAGAAGATTATTAGTAGAAAACCAATTAGATATTGAATTAAGAGTGTGATTGGGTTCTACAAGATCCCTATCTTTCCTATTTACTTTAAATATAAGTGATGTATCGTCAGCAAATAGGACTATGTTACACATTGTATCATTTATGATGTGTGGAAGGTCATTTATATAGACAAGAAACAGAAATGGGCCTAGAATCGATCCCTGAGGTACTCCCATTTTAACTAGTGAGCCTGCAGAAGTGGCTTTATCAATAGCCACTCTTTGTTCCCGATTCGACAAGTATGAATTTACAAGATCAATAGATCTATCCCGAATTCCATAGTACTTTAATTTCAGAATTAGCGTGCGGTGGTCTACGCAGTCAAATGCTTTAGAGAGATCACAGAATACCCCGATAGCATCGTGTGCCTCTTCCCAAGCTCCCAGTACTGTTTTGATTAGAGTGGAACCGGCGTCTTCCGTAGATCGTCCCTTCGTAAATCCAAACTGTCTGACGTGTAATATCGCGTTTTTGTTGAAATGTGCTAACATTTGATTTAATATTAATTTTTCAAAGATTTTACTCAAGGCTGGTAGTACAGATATTGGCCTATAATTAGATGCGTTATTTAGGCAGCCTGCTTTAAAGACGGGTACAATTTTGCTTGATTTCATGAGATCGGGGAAAATGCCATCCGTGATGCAAGTATTAAAGATCGCTGCCAAGATGGGCGCGATATTAACGATAACTGATTCGATGGCCTTTATTGATAATCCCCATAAGTCCTCCGTTTTTTTTTTTACTGCTATAGTTTTAAACGTTTTAATTATATCGGTGGGAGTAACAGAACTGAATTCAAAAGTAGGTACAGTAGGTACAAGTAAATTAACATTTTGTTTCAAAAGAGTTTCAGCTGCTAAAGGAGACGATGGGAGACATTTAGTAGTCTCTATAGGTATGTTCGTAAAGAATTTTTCAAAGAAATTAGCAACTACAGTTTTATCTGAGACTAGTTTATCGTCTATTTTTAAATTAATTGTGTTGTCCGTTGGTCTACTACTACCCGTTTCTGTATTTATTATTTTCCACGTTGTTTTAATTTTATTATTAGCCTTTTTTATTTGATTACTAATATAGGCAGCCTTTGCTTGCGTGCAGACTTTTTTGAATATTTTTGAGTAAGTTCTGACGTAATTGTGAAAATCATTATTGGATGTATAAGACTTTTTGTCATATAACTCATATAAGACATCCCTGCTGCGTCTTATACCCTCGGTAGCCCAGGCACTAAACAGGGTTTTAGGTTTTAAAGTAACTTTTTTTACTTGGCAAGTTTTATTAAATTCAGTACATATAGCATCAAATAGGGTGCGATACATTTCATTTGGAGTGTCATTTTGAGGCTTCAGAGTAATCAATTGTGATTCTAGATTTTTATTAAATTTTTCTAGACTGTTTTTGGTTAGTGTTCTACATTGTATAATTTTTGGACTTGCGACTTTTTTGCAATTTATTTTAACTATCTGACACTTGTGATCTGAACGAATGCCACTAATAAGACTCTTCTCTAATATTTTAAAATTGGTCATAATATTATCTATACAAGTAACCGATGTAGTTGTTACTCTAGTTGGCTCAGAGAATATATGTTTTAGATTAAATGATTTAAATAAGGATAAAAGATTTTGCCTATCTGTGCTATCTATCAAGATGTCAATATTAAAATCCCCACAAACCAATATCTTTTTGTTTATTTTAATTTTCCTAAGTGTATCCTCCATCGTAAGGAGGAATTGGGAAGTATTAGAGGAAGGAGGTCTATAAACACATAAAATCACATACTCCTCCGTTTCTGCACACGCGAGCTCACATACTCGTTCAACAGAGAGGTCACGAATATCTGGTCGCTCTTTACACTTCAGGTGGTTTTTGAACATGATTAAAGTTCCCCCACCTGCTGCTGACTCTCTCTGGAACGAACTGGCTACTTTGAAATTATTTACATTAAATAACATTTTATCTGCCTTCAGCCATGTTTCTGTGAGGCATAAAATATCTACATTAAATTTTTCAGTAAATAATTCAACATCTAAGATTTTGCCAGAGAAGCGATTTATGTTTTGGTGTGACAATATTAAACAATGACTATGCTTCTCTGTTGTCGAACTACTTAGTTTAAATGGTTCTGGCTAACCACCTTATCATTAGTACTATTACTAAATACAGTGGTAATAAAGGAAGACTTCGTCATACTACTTATGACTGAGTTAATATTGTAAGCTAACAGAGTAGCTATCTGACGTCTAGATCTAAGAGGCAGGTACACAGTATCCCTAGTCAATTTCAACTTATCAACAAAACTGTTGGTGTCAAAGTATGTAAACATGTCAGAGTAGTGACTCACTAAGAAATGTATATGCTTGTTTAGCATATGTATATAATTATTCTGTGTGTATGAAAAATGGTCCAAGTATGGAAAAGCACACAATATAATTTTGCGACAATTTAGGGTTAACATTTGAGTAACACTGTCTGTGATGTCCCTTTTTTTAACATTTAAACTATTACCTAAAAATACTGTAATATCCGTATAGGGATTATATTCATTCTTCATTACAGATGAAATAATTTGTTTATAAGTGGCCCCAGGCATGCAATAGTTTTGTGTAGAATGACTCAGACTGTTACTTAGTAATTCCCCAAAACCTTTCCCTATGCTATCTGAAAACATTAAGGAGTTATAACAAAGTGAATTACCATATGAAGTGGAACTGGGAATCATCTCCACAACTTGCGATGAATCCAGAACAACATCAGGTTTTTCTATAGAAGTGCTACAATCTAGAAATTTACACTCAGCCCGGGACGGGCTTTCTGTTACCTGAGGTGAGTAAACCTTATGGTTAGAGGCAGCCAAGCAGGTACACGGAGTGTTGTTGAATGTCAGTGAATCCACTCGGTCTGCGTTACACATATCAACTAACTTATTTGCAACAAGGATGTGTTCGTCGATTTGTTTTTGTGAACTCACATATTTACTATACAGGGAATTGAGTGAGTCCTCTAATATGTTTATATCAGATTGTAAGCGTTGAGTGTCTATTTCATAAATGTTTTTACTGTCCTCCAATTTAATTTGATAATTATTTAATTTATTAATCAATGAAACACGCTCTTTCCTGAATTGAATTTGTTTGGAAAAGTGTTTTTGTTGTTTCTTTAACCTATTACACTTTTGGATTAATTTATTAAGTTTAATATACTTCTTAATTTTGTTATGACTTACTCTATGAATACAATTATGATCTGTTAGACAATCTGGTTCAGTGAGGTCAATTGTTAATAGGGAATTCCCTGAGTTGGAGTCAGACTTATTAATTATTAATTCATTATATAAAACTGTAGTTGCAACCGTCTGAGTACATTCCTTTTCCTTCTGAAAGCTAGAAATTTCTAAATTAGCATGAATTAATGCCTGCTCTAGGTCCCTAATTCTACATAACGCCTCCTCATACAAGTTACTACAATGAGAGAAACCATCCGTCAACACCTGGAGTTTGTCCCGCTCATCGGTGACATCCTGGTATTGCTGATGCAAGTCTACTAGCTCTCGTTTTAGGCTTGAGTTTTTGTCAACAATGTTTTTAACTTCTTCTTCACTCTCTTCTCTCTCCTGAAGGAGTTGTTGACATTGGCCTTTAGATTCTTTCAATTGCTTGAGGGCCACATTCAATTTGTGCTCCATCTCCTGGGCAGTAGCCTTACGAGTCAGCATAGGCATATTGTCAGGACTGGTTTACTGGAAGTGGAATGAAAGAAACAGTGAGAACAGATCAATTAGACAATAAAACAGAGAAGTGGAAAGAAAAAAAAGGACACAGGATAGCTATAATAGGGAATGAGGGGGGCTGTTATTATTGTTATAAGTGAGAATCACTTGATGAGTAATTGTTACTATATGCCTAAGTATTTTGACATACACTTTTTTTTGTGGGTAAGTGCCTAATTTAATTTATCCTGTTAATCAAGTATTTCTTAGTTCTTATGTGAGATTGTGAAACAATACAAAAGAACAGTATTGACGATTAGAATAGGTAAGATATCTAATATTCAAAAAGCAGTGTTTTGGTAATTAATTTTAACAGCTGTTTTCCAACGTGTGAACAAAACAAGTTATAAACAGTGCCAATTTAGCGAAAGAACCTTGCTAAGACCCAACGAGTTGTGTTACAGGGTCTAAATGGAGATCGTGTGCTATTAACAAGTATTATAAGTAAACAATACTCCCCTTTTTAATCCAAGAATTCAAACTTCGGCTGTTGACAGGTTACCGGCACCGGTAAATAACCAAACACTGTTTGTTCTGTAGATAGTTGCCGGAAAACAATAATCCTGGATATTTATCGTGTCTTCTTCACTTTAACTATACAATTACACACTAATAATACTTATTTTTCTCTTTCCTAGCGCTATCATTCAGGTTTCTTCTTATGTGCAACAATGGACTGTGGTAGTTTTCCCTCTGTTAGACATACACACACCTTTCCTGTCTTGGTGTTGTTACTGCTACTGTCATCCAGTGCCAACCCACAGCTGGGCAAAAAAGATGATTTCGGTCTTAAATATTGATGGTGACGATTAATAGGCGTTTAAGAAAAACATCGTGAGGAAAACTGCACACCTGAGAGGACTCGATATTTTTTCCCCATGGTGTGTGTTGTCCCACACACTGCACATGGCCAGGCGTGGTCTTGTAAGGCCTAAACTCTTTCCATTAAGAGAAGCCCTTACCCAGCAGTGGAACAGTAATAAGATGATTACAGTGGGAGGTCCAGGTTTGACAGATTATGTTTACATCGTCAGATGAAGACAAAGTTTTTGTGAGCGTTCGAGTTGTTTGTAAAAATGCCTTCGAATTAACTGCAAACTTTCATGTAGTTACAGTATAATACGATCCGAATAACTACTGAGCTATAGCATCCCTAATGTAAAAGACGATCGATGTGGTGAAATAGGTCCTTAATTATTTACGGACTTGAAAAGGGTGTTGGTACCAATACTTTTGTGAGATCGAAAAATTTAATTAATTCAACAGGGCGTGTAGTAATGTGTTTCAAACAACCAGTGGTATTATTAAGATTGAAGTATGTTATTAGGTTCGAATGAAAAGATGAATGAAATTAGGAAACGTTCATCAACATAAGTAATTGAAGATTAATTATGTTGATGAACGTTGCTGTGCTACGCATCGCTGCCACTGCGGTGAAGCCGTCAGCAGCCCCGGACACCACGGCATGTTTTACAGCAGGAGTGCGTGCCATATAGCACGGCATGCCAACTTGAATGATATTATCACCGCACATATGAATGACTTGTCACCGCTGTTCCAGCTCTGTTAGAACCAAATGGCTCTTGGCACGAGACGATGGCAAGAGACCTGATGGCATGTCATTGATGCCATGGATGATGGATAATCCTCGAAGGGGTAAACAGAGATGTTCTCCTATTAAGGAAGTTTGTATACCCATGTTTCGCCTCTTGTACTTAGTCCCAGTATAATCTGTGACGATCCTATTGCCATTATTCGGGCACATTTATGTTACCAAGTTCATCGCTTAAGACTTGCCTGCCCGGCAACGGAGAGGAAATGTATTTTTAATCCGTCTCCCCACGGTACACTTACGTAATTATTCTATGGTACTTAACTTTGGAAGTACCCCGAGAGCAAGATTCAAACTTCACCTCGCTAGCTGTTGTTAGCTTATTACTAATCACGTGATTATTAATTAGCATACGTCTACTGACAAAATCAAGAATAAAATAGTCTTACTTAAATGTATTTTATCATAAACTGAAGAAACATTTAAACAAAACAGTTTTTGAGTAACAAATTTAACTTAATTTAATAAGCGAACATTCTAACAGCAATTAACTAAATAACAAACTTCATGTTAAATCTCAAACTAAATATGAAACTTAATCTAAAACTCAATTAATTTTTAACAAAGAACAAAATAATGAGCCTGTTAGTATAGAACGTCTTAAAACAATAGACAAAAAAAAAAAGCTTATATATGCATTTGTGCCAACAACCGGCGGATCGCAATATTCAATATCAACGTGAATTTCAATAGAGTGTCCTCCACGAGAAAATTGGAGGGAAATCTGAATATTCCTCGGCAATTTAGAAAAAAATATGTTAATCTATTCCCTGAGAGACGGTGACTATTTTCATAAATTGATTGCGTGGAGCCAATATCAAAAGAATTGTAATATTGAATTATCGAGTCCAGAGATTCGTAATGAGTAACAAGCCAACCACTTTGGAATGAGAGAAATTAATGAGAGAACATCGAGCCCAATTGTCCTAAAACAAATCTTGATAAGTCGCAACCGAACTAAGGCCGAACCGTTCATTTCGACAGTTGTCGTTTTCATCATCATCACCATCATCATCATTCAGCCGAAAGACATTCACTGCTGGACATAGGCCTCCTCCAGGCATGCCGGGGGTTTGCTACAATCGCAAGGCGATCGCAGTATGACTGTTAAAGTACTCAGAGAACGCTGCTACCCATCCTCTAGTGAATCCCATAGTCGCCTTTTACGACACCCACTGGAAGAGATGGGGTAGTGCTATTCTTTAAGTCCGGCACCACACGGTACCCGTGTCGTTTTCAAAAACAAAATCAATCATTTTGATAGTTTTCGTAAACAAAAAATGACTGACTATTGTGGTTCGTTTCCGTTTATCAATAATTTTGTTAGTCGAATTGTTCCCCTGAACTACTGCAAAGTAAAACTTAAGTTTTATTTTCTATACTCGCTACGGTTAATTATTTGTGATATATCTTAAAATTTTATTACAAAAATAACATCACTAGTGTATGCGTTATGATAATAAAAAACAAAATCGCACGACTTTTTGTTGCAGATCGAATAAGGCTTGAATTTTGTTTGTTGTGCTTTGTGAACATTTTTGCCGAGAAATCCAACGCCAAAATCTATACAACGTTATTTTAGTATATACTCGTACTAAACGAGACACCCCAGCAAAATTTTCATCAGAACTGCCTGAATATGTGTTTTTTTTTAATAAATCTTCAAGTTACACCTTAGTTTATGTTGCGTTAAGTTCCCTAGTAAAGTGTGAAATGCCAGAGACGTGTTATGCAAGGGTTGTCTAATATACACGGAAACTGACCAAGCGGACTGTCTCAAGCCTCAAGGTGTCTATTCCCGTCAGCTGATATGGGTAGAAACCTAATGAAAAATAATTTAAATTCAAGAAAAAAAAATGTGTGTTGTAAAATATATGTCAATCGATTCTCCTAGTGATTCTGAACAAACTAGTTTCAGGTTTAGTGTATACTAAAACTAAGCTTGTATAAATAAAAAGAAAAGCCCTGACTGACTGACTCATCAACGAAACCTCAAATTTTGCACAGAGGTTCCCTTTATAATGTAGACAAGGAATAAGGAAGGATTTTTCGAAATTCAACCCCTAAGAGAGTTAAATAGGGGATGAAAGTTTGTCTGGAAAATCGTCACTTAACGGCTTCAAAATTTCACGCAAGCGAAGCTGCGGGCAAAAGCTAGTGTATGCATAAATATAGTAACTCAAAAATAAAAACTTTTTCAAAAAGACTTATCACAGCTGCTGTCTAGGCTCAATGGAATAACGATATCGTCGGCCGGCTCGATTCGCAGTTGAAATAATAGACAGAGAAATTGACTAAGCATACAAAATTGATACATTCAGAACGTTGAAAAGTGTAAAAAAAACAAAAGACTGAATAAAATGCGACGTCAGAGATCTTCAAAACAGTTTTTTTCGTCTTGTCTTGAGTGAGGGCCTTACATTTGGTATGTACCGCCGTTAGGCACAGACCTCGGACTAGATGCCTTTTTATGCCAATTTTCCTGTCCTCATTTGCCAACCCTGATAAAAACATTTGACTACCGAATTGATGGTTTATTTTTTCTGCCTATACCTTACTTACACCCCAGTCTTTACAAAAGATGGTTAAAACCAAAACTAAGTTAAGCCCAGCATTCTAATTGCTTACCACACTCGTAATCGCTATGGTTTTAATTTTGTGCTGTGGACTGTATAGTCAAAATCAAAGGCATAGCGATTACGAGTGTTTTGGGCAATTAGGATGTAGATTTAAAATAAGCATCGCTTTCTAACGTCATAAACGTATCATAACGTCAAAAAGAGATTGAATATTTTAAAACCTGGATTTTTCTTGAGCCAATTTTGTAATAAGACGAAGATAGTTTACAATCTATCGACAGTATTCTTTTCATAATCCTTACTTTAGTATTGTAAATGCGAAAGTAACTTTGTCTGTCTGTGACTTTTTCACAACTAAACTACTAAACTGATTTTCATGAAATTTGGTACAGAAATACTATGGAACCTGGGGAAGGACATAGGGTACTTTTATCCCGAAAAATGTGGGGGACGCGATAAACGACATCCTGCGGGCGAAGCCGCGAGCAACCTCTAATCACTAGATAGTTTATAATTAAAAATTTAAAAAACCCCCAACGCAAATTACAAAACAGCTGATGACCCTGAAACGGCTGAACCGATTTTGATAAAACATGTCTAAGGACCACCGCTGGAAGACTAGCTTTTAAATAAAAAAAACCGCACTTAAATCGGTTCACCCGTTTAAGAGCTATGGTGCCACAGACAGACACACAGACACACATAGCGGTCAAACTTATGACACCCCTCTTTTTGCGTCGGGGGTTAAAAACAAAGTCGCTTCCCTCTATCTGTCCCTATGTATGCTTAGATCTTTAAAACTACGCAACGGATTTTGATGCGGTTTTTTTTAATAGATAGAGTGATTCAAGAGGAAGGTTTATATGTAACACATGCATAATATTATAGTAGAGAAAAACACGGAATACGCGATATACGACATCCACGCGGGCGAAACCGCTGGCGACCTCTGGTTTATAATAAAATATTATCCCCCTTATTACAAAAGATGGTCTAAGAAAAACCTAGGTTTTAATACAGCCCCGTCTCTTTTTGTTATACGACATAAGAAAGTGATGGGTATATTTTAAACCCGGGTTTACCTTAGTCTTGGTTTAAACCATCTTTTGTATTATGGCCCTTTTAGTTTAAATTATGTTGCTTTTCATTTACCAATCTAAAGTATATCTATTTAAATATACTTGTACTTTTCAGCTACATCAAATACACATCACCATAAAAAACTTCTTAGCAAAGCAAAAAATAAAAACGCAGTAAAACAATCCATTAAAATGCAACTAACAAACCACATTTCCCATTCATTCCGAAGGCAGCTCTCAAAATACAACCACAAATGGCAGTCACATTGACACAAAGACCACAGACGCCTTTAAACGACTCTATTTATAACACAAAGGTAAACAAAACGTTTACCTTTAGCTGCTAAATGAAAACGGACGCGGGTACGAATGCTAGTGCGGCCGCAAACGCAGGGAACCTGGCATTTTCATTCGCTGGCCACTGAACCGGAAGGGCGAATAGCTTTCGACTACGTTTTCAAAATACATAGTAGAGGACTTTTCATTTTAGCACGTGTGATTCACGGTCCTTTCGGGTTGGGTTAAGCAGTTGGAATGGTCATTTTGGTTTGCATAATTTTTAACACACAGCTGGGTTGGAATGGGTTTCGGGATAGTGGTACGATAGTAGGGATGTACGTTAT
The DNA here is from genome assembly GCA_905220435.1 of Amphipyra tragopoginis. Lineage (NCBI taxonomy): Eukaryota > Metazoa > Arthropoda > Insecta > Lepidoptera > Noctuidae > Amphipyra > Amphipyra tragopoginis. The sequence goes on from HG991997.1 coordinate 18,622,821, forward strand.
ACAATTCCACCTCTAGCGATGTCAGGTATTTTTAAAGCTTTAAAGCAAAAATATCTAAGGTATTAACGATATTATGTTTTTTTTTTTGTTATTGTTGTCAATCTCCTGTTCGGAAGGGAAACATTGTCACTTCAATTCGGTGGGTAAAGTTTTTTTAGGATTTTTTAAAAAAAAAAAACTAAAAGATTTTTATTTAAAGAAAGTAATTTGAATATTTTTGTTTTCTACACGGGGTAGTTATTATTTAATATATTTTTAAAGTTTTTCTAGTGATAACGTCACGCGATAGGAGGGGTTACCATAGACAAAGAAACCAATTCTTTGTCTACGCCAAGCAAGGACTTTATATAGACGTAGTACTTATTACTTCTATGACGCCAAGTATAATACCATAGAGTTTTTCTACGTCACGAAAAAGGAAGATAGTCACTTAGAGGTCAAATAGATGTCAAGTGAATTCATGCATTTCTGCTAAAATAAACACCATCTTATAATTTTACTAGCGACCCGCGCCGGCTTCGCACGGGTGAAATGCATTATACATATAAACCTTCCTCTTGAATCACTGTATCTATTAAAAAAACCGCATCAAAATCCGTTGCGTAGTTTAAAAGATTTAAACATACATAGGGACAGACAGCTTTTTTTTTTCTTTTTTTTTTCTATTGGACTTCTGTAGCTGGTCCTAGGGAACCCTTCCTACGTAACCGAGCAGTTATTGGCGAGACCTGAAGGGTCTCCAGCCAATGGGGGGGGGGGGGGTAAAATACTTGACCTAATCTAACTACTTGTACTACACTAACATCATGACTACCTGTAACAACAGCACTAAGGGCGACCCACCCTAGTGGGACTCGGACCTCGGCTTAGGGTGTTGCTGGCTGGGACTTAGGGGGGGGAGACAGCTTGATGAGAGCTGAATTATCGGTGTGACTGCGGAGTCTGAAGAGACGACGGGACAGACAGCGGGAAGCGACTTTGTTTTATACTATGTAGTGAAGAGCTAAAAATTGCTAAATAAGGTTTACCAAACTAAAACCTCGCATCGGTTTTGGAATCAGTATAGGTTAACTTTTACTATACATACCGAATTCAGTTCACATCTTTGCACTTATTTTTTTTTTCGGCATAAAGGCACTATTAAAATATGTAAAAAGAAACAAAATTTATCTTTCCTCCTTCATATTTTATAAAGTCTGCACCAAATACATTAACTTCTTTCTTACACTTTGTGCATAAAAATGAAAAAGGGAGAAACAAACATTTTGTAAAATTTAATTAAAACGTTTTTTTTAAATCGCTACTTTTTAATAACGGGCGGTTGTATTAAAATTCTTGGTTCAATACTGGCAATATTGCATTTACACCAGAGAATCCATGCCAAAATGGAATAAATTAAAATGCTTACGTAATTTCGTTAATTATGAGTGCAATGTACCGAATGGCGGTCGGAAACAATAGCGTGGTGTGTTATGGGTTTTGTAATGTTAAACTGAAGTGACAGATACCTTTATAATGCTTGCATGTAATTAATTATTTGTTTATTGAATAAATTGTTTTATATTTAAGTTCAGTCGCTATTTGTGGTTCTTCTTTTCTCGTGTTGTGATGAAAAGATTCGCCAGTAAGTAACTTTAGTAGCTTGACTAACTGCCTAGGCTGCGCACGTACAGTCAACAAAACAGTAAGGTATACAGGCACACACTGAATATCAATGCACTATTGCAACTGTCATTGTAATTCAAGCAATAATGTAATGGCAAGATGAAGAAGTCGCGCGACGCACCGAAAAGGCTTGGAAGAGCTATTTATTGGTCGATGAAACACCTAATGAAATGATCACTTCCGCTTTCTCTCAAAAGGAAACTCATGGACATGTGCATTCTCCCCACCCTCACCTATGGAGCGCAGACTTGGTCATTAACGAAACGTCAAAAGTCCGCACTCGGAGTTTGCCAGCGAGCAATGGAACGGAGTATTCTTGGAGTCAAACTTACAGACAGTATAAAGAACAGTATACTTCATTCCAAAACTCAAATCGCAGATGTAGGTAACACAGCCGCTAAACTAAAGTGGAACTGGGCAGGCCACATCTGCCGAATGTCGCAACAAAACTGGGCAAAAGCAGCCACTGACTGGGTTCCGAATAACAAGAACCGGCGACGCGGTAGACCCAGATGGAGACGGCGTGACGAATTGGACTTCTACTTAAAGAATTGGCCAGATATTGCAAAAGACCAGGAAAAATGGAAAGAGGGACGGGATGCCTTTGCCCTGCAGTGGGACACAACAGGCTGATAATAATAATAAATTGTGTGCTTAATATATAACTTTTTATACGCAAGACATGCTCAGACAAACGATAGCAAAGACTGGACTACTCAATACGAATATAATTAATTGCCTGTTTACTTATTTCTTCGATTGACTGTATTCAAGCATCGTCACTCGTGGAAGCTCTGCTAATGTACCCCTGTTTGTGGTGTACATAACGATGATGCGACATTTTTTTTTATCTCACTGCGGATCCGCTCCATCCCTCTCTCCTTAGGTGGCCTTCTCTTCGATGAATTGATATTTTCATGAATACAAAATGAAGTGCACAACTTACTCCGTCGAGTCAAAAGAACTCTAGCAAAAAGTCAGTAAAATATGCTAGTATACTTCGATAAGAACTTCTAATTTTATTACGAGTTGCAAATAACTTTGTGCATAGCCTTCCAGCTATTTAGTTACTTCCACGGAATAGAAAAAACAAGTAGATGTGCTCACGCAGCTATCACGTCCCAATTATAAATGCAAAGATCCACAACACTAGCTCACGCGATTGGCTACTTTCTGTGACACGACGTCTCGAGCTCATACGTAAAATATCAGAATCATCCCTTATGGCACAATTTTAACGTTTAAAAATGATAGCAGGATGAAAAGTGCATCTCACAAATGTGGATACAGTATGTATAAAACATGATATCTTTAATGTAACGTACTAAAGAAGTATGAGGGCACATTTACTTGTTTTTTCTATTTCGTTGGAACTTCAATAGTTTGCCTCAATAAGCTATATAAGGTTAGTCGGAAAGGGGGTACTAATCCGCAAGCCACTTAAAGTACCTATCACTGATGACGGTTTTAAAGCAAATGTTAAAATTTCAACATTTTTATTTTCTTGTAAAATATTTTTTATTTTTGTTTTTTCAAAAATTCTTCGCCCCTACTTTAGTTACGAATTCAGAAAGTGGAGCTTCTAATTCGTAATCCTAAATATGACCTAAAATGTAAACACAGCTGATCATAGCTGAGGATAGATAGATATTAGCATTTTTTTTTTTGTAATATTTGTACATTTATTTCTCTTAAACTATTGACTTTTGGTGAAAGTGGTAGAACAAAAGTTACTCATTATTATGGGTACTTTAACACGCTTTCGGATTAGTACCCCCTTTCTGACTAACCTTGTATATGCTTTAGAGTATCTACTTCTAAAATTAACGAGTTTAAAAAACTACGTTAGTCCAGAATTATAATATTAGCGGTGTTGCAGGTATCGACTTTTTGGCCTAACGTACCTTTTGGAGAGATCAACTTTGCCTTTTCTTGATAACACTACGATTATTTACAAATACTGAGTCTGTAATTTAAAAAAAGTATCATAGATGTGTGTTACGTGTGTGCGAGGTAAGAAAGACTGCAAATGAATCACAGTTACAATCACAGTGCATCGTCGATCAATGCAATAACCCGATCAAAAAGGAATACAAAACTGACAGGCAATTTTAGTTACACGAATATGTCACAGCAAAATGACACGACTACCAAGTTTAGCACCCGAGACGTGTCTAACATGCCCCGAGACACGTCACACACAGACACGACAACATGTTCAAATTTACACACATCCTACACCTATGGCATGAAAATCACAGACTTAAACATGTCGTGTCAAAAAATGTTTACGACGCCAACTCATCGGACTGTGAAAGAAAACATTTTTCCCCACTTTTCTCCGTTAGTGGCACTCTGTAGCGGAGATTCCTTAAAAGCCGGAAAATTTGTCCAATTTGCTCTTTGGCCCGTCTTTGATATTTTGATTCAAAAGAGATTTTATGTACAGTTCGCGACGCGAGCACAAAGCTGATTTCAACAGACATATCGCGCTTTCTATTGTCTACGAAAATATTTTTGGAGTGCAGTGTGTGTGTTTAAACTTTTATATACAGGGTGTTAACGAAATCGTGTAATTCCTTCAAACCACGTGGTCTAATGGTGACACAGATTAACCCTAAATGGAATTTTATGAAAATCAACCAAAAAAAAAATTCAAATTTTTTTTTTTTGTTTTCTGTTTCTGAGTCTTTTTAGAGCCTTGAGTTATCTGACTGCAAAGAGCGATATCGCGTTAGTCGTTCCTGCCAGCCTTGTCGCCGTACTTTCATTAATTTATGCGTGGCATCGAAATGTTCACACAAGTAAAATATTTTTTTTGCAAAAAAAAAAACTTATTGTTTTACTAAATCCTTATTAGGTGGTTTAGATACGATCGGTAAAAAAGCCGCATGAAAAAATAATAATTTTATTTTTTTATTTTTATTCAAGCTAAATCCCGTTTGGGGCCTGTCTACACCAGTAGTAGATCATGTGGTTTTAAGGAATTACACGAATTCGTTAACACCCTGTATACAAGGTTAGTCAGAAAGGGGGTACTAATCCGAAAGGGTGTTAAAGTACACATAATAATGAATAACTTTTGTTCTAGAACTTTTCCCAAAAGTCAATAGTTTAAGAGAAACAGTTGTTCAAAAATCTCAAAAAAAAATCTCTAAAATCTATCCATCCCCAGTTATGATCAGTTGTGTTTACATTTTAGGTCATATTTGGGGTCATGAATTAGAAGCACCATTTTCTGAATTTGTAACTAAAGCAGGGATGAAGAATTTTTGAAAAAACTAAAACAAAAATCATTTTGCACTGAAAAAAAAATTTGCGAATTTTGAAATTTTAACACTTGCTCTAAGACAGTCATCAGTGATAGTTTAAGTGGCCTACGGATTAGTACCCCCTTTCCGACTAACCTTGTATACTATCTTTATTTGTATACGACCTACATTCTTTAATTAAATCATTCGAATAATGTATGTGCGTAAGCGTATGCTCGTTTCAAATTCGGGTCTCGCACGACGACGGTAGTAGTCCAATGAATTTTGCTGTAGGCAAAGTGGAGACGCATCGCCGAAATCCTTCGGGGGTTACTTAGAGACTTTGTCATGTAAATCAGCCACTCCAACCCCTCTGGGAGGCATACAAACTGAAATATTGTAAATATTTTAGTTGTGAATAGATACGACTACTTTGATCTTGGCAATGTAATTTCTTCTTGAATTTGTGAAAATTTTGAGCTATGATTGAGCATAGTATTAATTTTACTGTCATCTCATCTCGTATTGTTTTTTTTTTTTTCTTATTTTTTATTAGCTGTATCTGTGGCTTTGCTCAATATGTCCTTTAAGAGACTGAACTCACCTATCAGCATCGATCAGCATTTTACCCATAGAAAATTACCATTTTGTATGATTGATGATGACGATTGTGTACGCATGCTTTTAGCCTTTCGCATCAATCTGAGATAATGTGCATGCAAGTGTAGCTAATGATTCTGGACGCTGATGCATGTTTACGCGTGCGAAAGCACGTTTACGCAGCTGATCGGAATCGAACAAATCGGATGCACGTCACTGGAGATGCGTATACACTAAGCTATAATGCTATAAAATGGTTCCGCAGCTGATTTCACACGATTAAAATGTATGTGTATAAATGTGTCTAAAATCATTTACCTTTTTGCGAATTTGTGTGATTGGAGCCCTAAGAATGATTTTTATTTTGTACAGCAGATGCGTTGCAAACGTTGCAATGCACTTTTTCCGACATACTACCTACCTACTACTTATCTACTACCTACCTTCAGAAACAAATAAAAACAGTAACAAAAAGTTAAAACCATTTTCATGCATGCGGTAAACAAATGAAGAATATGGACATGCTGAGATAATTTAGTTTTTTTTTAAATATCAAAATTTTGTTCATATGAACTTTCTTCTGACAAACACAACAAAAAAAAAATTGTGTAATCGGTCCAGCCGCTCACGCGTGATGAAATCCCGATTCATTTTAATATAGGTAGTACATAGATTACTTGATATTTAATACCGTCGCGTCGTCCCTTACAAAAGTCTGCTTACCCTCAAAGAGAGAGAATGCAGTTGTGACGTGTAATATTATTTTTATTCATTCTTTAATTTTACTTTTAAAGTACCTACTTACGTACTCTATTTTTCTATGGAAAATAACTTTTCCATATTTCAAGCGATATCATTATTCTATGACAACAGATATGAAATATTTCTTTGGGACCTATTGATTTTTTCGAAAGGTGGAATATTCTGCTTTCTATAAGAATATCACTTCACTGGGCGACAGATTTGATCTTTGAGATGCAAATCAGACCGTTGAGAATTCATAGCTCAAATGGGGTGGGTGAAGGTAGCTGAGGCACGGCCTCATATTTATTTATACTACTATTTTGTAGATTGCGACCTAATGGCGCTTTTGCAAAAATCATATTTTTCTCTCCGAGATCATGTAAGTAATATATCTCCTCTCTAATCTTTCATAAACTCTCTCTCGTACAAACTTAAGTCGCTTTTCTCGTCTGTCTGTTTGTCCGCTTACTTCTTCTAATCTACTTGTAGGAATGCTTTCCTGCATTGTGAATGATATGTTGATAAGATCGGTGTTTTAACGCTTGCTATTAAAACAACCGAAATGCTTGATAAGAGCTAGCGGCTGCTGATGCCTGCTAGGTTAGGCTGCTGGTGCCTGATGATGTGCATGGCGTTCTAACTAACTGATGGGATAGAATAAAACAACCATGCTGCTTGAGTGCGCTTGATACACTAAAAATATATGATTTATTAAATGCTATGTAAATGACAATGTTAGTTGCTACGTATGTAAGGACCGCCTAGTCATCAATATTATAAGTTATAATTTAATTTGTGTTACACGAGTTTACAAATTTGCTGAGCATATAAAAATGTACGAGTGGCTCGTACACTACTCAATGGATTTTGATGCGGTTTTCATCATAATTTAGGTATTTTTTTGCCAAAAGGTTCTAAGCTATAAAATGTACCCAAGCGATGCCGGGGTCGTAGTGTATCGCGTAAACATGTAGAATATCGTTTAGAGTTGCAGGGCGGGCACGCTTCATGTATGCAAATAAATATTAATCTCAATTTTTATAACGGTCGTGTTTAGATTTTTGTACTGAAATTAGCAAAACGGAAGCCTTCTATTTGTACAATTATATTTAATCCCTACTAAAATGCGAAAGTAACTTTGTCTTTCTGTGACGCTTTCACGTCTAAACCGCTAAACCGATTTTGATGAAACTTGGTACGGAGGTAGTCTGAAACCTTGGAGGACATAGGCTACTTTTATCACGAAAAATTTGGAATACGCGATAGGTGAACGACATCCTTGCGGGCGGTGTGAAGACTGTGAAGTTTATCACCACTCATCTATTTACTTGTTTACGTTTTTAAAACATATATTGAGAGCCGAGAGACGCCGATTTGTGCAGCAAATACTTACAGAGGTTTTGTTAAGCCAAATCGAACAACTCTCAATTTATTTATCATTAATTTTTCATTATCAAATTAATAATCAATTTTATTTATTCACCTGCATATTTGACATCTGAATCTTGAGGCACTTCAGTCTTACGCTTGTATAGATAGATACATGATATATGTAGTACCTTCTAGCTATCATCTATCGATACATAGCTATGTATAGCTACATCCTAACGAACGGACGTGATCTTTAAATCCGACTTGAAACGGTTACATGCTGTTTCAAGCTGTGTTAATGCACCTAAAGCCCCCAGTACAGCTTCAGATAAATTGCTAACACAAACCTAACGATATTTCAGAGTATTTGTGTCTGATGCAAGATATCTAACAATGTTTCTAGCGATAAATCAAGAAACATTGTTCAACTTTAAGGATATATTTTATATGCGTGTTGACTCTTCTTAATACTAATAAATATTCTTTAATCTCGATAAGTATACATCGTTCTTAGGCGAATGTGTAGACTCTTAATATTTATGACGATATTTGGAACACGATCTTAGATAGGGATATTTATTGAGCATTTAGATCAGTGTATTGGATTAAACACATAGTTTAACAAAATGTATAGAACAGTAGTTCTTTTTAGGGTTCCGTACACAAAGGGTAAAATGGGACCCTATTACTAAGAGCGCTTACACACGAGCGGCATGTTCCCAACGGCAGAGGTAACTGCAGCCGTCGACGCGTCGACGGCTTCCGTTGACGCGTCGAAGGCAGCCGTCGACATTTCAACATCGAAGATCAGCGGCAGCGGCAACAACTGCAAGTGTCGCTATAGGTCGACTGCTGCCGCGACGCGTCGACGGTTGCCGCCGACGCGCGTCTACGGCTGCAGTTACCTCTGCCGTTGGGAACATGCCGCTCGTGTGTAAAAGCTCTAAGACTCCGCTGCCCGTCTGTCTGTCCGTCTGTCACCAGGCAGTCCATGAACCGTGATAATTAGGCAGTTGAAATTTTCACAAATGATGTATTTCTGTTGCCGCTATAACAACAAATACTAAAAAACAGAATAAAATAAATATTTAAGGGGGCTCTGATACAACAAACGTGATTTTTTTGCTCGTTTTTGCTCGATATTGATAACGGCAACAGGTAGACGCTTGAAATATTCATAGAATATTTAGCTATAGAAGGTTAGTCAGAAAGGGGGTACTAATCCGCAGACCACTTAAAGTATAACTGATGGTGATCTTGTAGCAAGTGTTAAAATTTCAAAATTCGGTAAAAAAAATCCATATAAATATAAAATGATCCTTATTTATTTTTATTTTGTTCAAAAATTCTTCATTTCTGCTTTAGTTACAAATTCAGAAAATGTTGCTTCTGAAAAAAAATCATGTCTGTTGTATGGTAACAGACATGATTTTTTTGCCGTTTTTATAGAAAATGGTACGGAACCCGTCGTGCGCGAGTCCGACTCGCACGTGGCCGGTTTTTTTTCACGAATTTAGAATTTTGTGAGCCCTAGTTAAAGTTGTAAAGAATGATGAGCAGAGTTCATGGTTTTCAGATGTAAATTGATTAACCAGTCATGCTGTATATCACCATCTAAGATCGCGACCCAAATCTATATATATAAAAATGAATCCCCCCAAGGGAAATGGTCACGGTATCACGCGTGAGCGGCTGGACCGATTTCGCATTTTTTTTTTGTTTTATTCGTAACTAGGTGTCGCTCGCGGCTTCGCCTGCGTTAGTTTACGGATCCTTATTTTTTTATCCCAAAATATAGCCTATAGCACTCAGGGATAACGTAGCTTCCTATTGCTGAAAGAATTTTTGAAATCGGATGAGTAGTTTCGGAGATTACCTCCTACATACAAACAAACAAATTCTACCTGTTTATAATATTAGTATAGATTGTCCCGAGAAGGTTCTTATGAAAGAAAATTTAGATATTTGAAAAAAAACTAAATTATCTCAGTATACCCATGTAGATAGTAGGTAAGTGGTAGGTAGTAAGTAGGAAAAACTGCATTGCAACGCATGCCGCCGGGCACAGCTAGTATCGTAATAAATATTGAGCATGAAGCATGCGCCTTAGAATGCGTGGAAGATAAATAAATACAGTTAAAATTCAGATTTCTAGAGCATTAAAACTGCTTAAAAACAAAAGTTCTTGGAATCACTGAAGTTAAAGAAACAGCGACAAAACGTACAGACGCCACCACATCAAGCTACCCGAAACTATCTCCCAATCGACCTTGAACCTAATGCTTTTGCGACAAAATCTAATTAAGAATGACAGATTGTACCTAGTAGCTTTATACAGGGTGTTTGGCAGAACGTTGAACATACGAAAATGGTGGATAGGTGGGGTCATCTGCTACTTACTCAGCCCTAATTTATGTAGCCCTGGACACACGGACATTTAAAAAAAAATTTTTTTTCTTTCTTTTAGTTTCACCACTTTCTCAACTTTTTAATCTTTAATGTTGGCAGATTCTTATAAAATTATTGCTTTATTCAGATGTTAGCTAGAAAAAAAGTTATGAGTCCTCAAACTTACAGAAAGATGTAAAAAATACTTAAACCTTAATTTCAACTTGCATTAAAAAAAAAAACAGGTGGCCAGGGCCAAATAAATTAGGGCTGAGTAAGTAGCAGATGACCCCACCTATCCACCATTTTCGTATCTTCAACGTTCTGCCAAACACCCTGTATGTTGGCGTCTGTTCATACACATTATATACAAGGTTAGTCAGAAAGGGGGTACTAATCTGAAAGGGTGTTAAAGTACCTACCCATAATAATGAGTAACTTTTGTTCTACAACTTTCCCCAAAAGTCAATAGTTTAAGAGAAAAAGCTGTTTAAAAAATACATAAAAACTATGCTAAAATCTATCTATCCTCAGCTATGATCAGCTGTGTTTACATTTTAGGTCATATTTCAGGTCACGAATTAGAAGCTCTATTTTATGAATTCGTAACTAAAGTAGGGACGAAGAATTTTTGAAAAAACTAAAATTATTTTACATGGAAATAAAAATTATCGAATTTTGAAATTTTAACACTTGCTTTAAAACCGTCATCAGTGATACTTTAAGTGGCCTGCGGATTAGTACCCCCTTTCCGACTAACCTTGTATAAGCTATGTCTACACCAGTGCGCTTTCATGTTCATCTTGCATGCAATAACGCATGCCTTAATACGAGTTCGACAAAAGCGCATGCCCCTAGCGCACGCTAATCCGTCTATTGTATGTCGACTAACGACTGACCGAGGCGCACCAGTGTACGCGATAAGCTGCATGCGTCTTATGGCAATCAATATTGCATGCGCTTGACGCAAGAGGAATTGAAAGTTGAAAGCGCAAGATGAACATAAAAGCGCACTGATGTAGACAAACCAATAGAAATGTTCCACCACTATTCAATATTCCTCGTGATGTTTTCAATTAAATTGTCGTGCGTGTACCTGGTATCCCTTAACAAAAATGTCGGGATCCTCACCAAATAGACCTAGACAAACGGAACTGTTTGGTATCTATTATTAAATAAACAAAGGCCTTTTCCGTAATTTACATTTCCGTTGCCAATTTCATTAGGCCACGAGTTATTCGCTCGAGGGAACGGCGTACATTCTCTATTTGGCTCGACCATGATTTGACCAATTACATCTCGGTTAATTACAATTTAGAGCTCATAATTGGTTGTTTCTATTTATATTTCCAACGTTTTTTACTTGATATATTACTTTTTAGGGTTCGTTGCCCACAGGATGTCAAAGGGAACCTGTCAGACGGAGTCCTTAATCATGAGCTGATCACGCGGCGAGGTTCGACTCGCAACCTCGCCGCGTGATCAGGGGGGTTACCACATGATCTCTTAGAGCAGGAATGTTTTAATATTATTACGAGGGTGGGTAAGAAATGGCGCTAGAGAGCTGTCTAGCGCTGTCACTTTCCCACTCTCGGAATAATATTAAAACATTCCTGCTCTAACAGATCATGGTAATCCCCCAGCTCATGATTAAGGACTCCGTTTGGGTCCGAAACTGGTCGGACAATCCCGAAAAATGCACGTGAGTAAACCGTAATTAATCATAAATATGATTGGATTAATTATTGACTGTAGTTGTATTTTTTCATGTCTGACCATTTTCACCTATGCAATAAAATCTAAACTATATTTACGGTATCCGTAGCCATAGAACTATTTGTATGGTAGTTTACGCACTACATCCGGCATCCGTCATCTGATTTCTATACATCATTGGTGAGTTTCTAATTCGAAAGAACAATTGACGGACCGAAGTAGCTTTCGCATTACCTCGGATTCAAATCATGTCAATCAAAGATGGCCCCTGAATTGTTTGAATTTGAAACAGAGATCGGAATAGTGCGTAAGCAACATCCGAATTCGGTCCGAGATTTTTACTCCAGATCGGTATTTTCACGAATTCGGATCGGATGCAGTGCGTAAAGCAATATCCGAATTCGAGCCGAGTTTTTTATATCCGTATTTTCACGGATTCGGATCGGATGCAGTGCGTAATCGCTCTGAGTCGTCTGAACGTGTAACATAATAAACGCAAACCCTAAAAATGGTTTTAATTGGCAACTGAATCTATTTGAATAAAGTTAAATAAGTGTTTTTTTTATCTGCTTTTTCATTTCACTATTTTAAATTGAGATAAAGGAAATGAGGCTTATATCGAAGACATACGACTGAATTTTAAATGCAGTTAACAATGGAACGTCATACTACATATTTTCTTAATAAACAATATTTAAGCCCATAAAAGTGAAATTTCGGTGTATTTATTACGATTGTAAATGAATATTTTAATTGGGGTGTTTATGTTATTCCTGTTATATGTTGTTTACGTTTGTACATACACATATCAATATCAAAATGTACCTTTGTCTGCCTTACGTAATAAGAATTTATTACAGAAACATAAGCATACATACCAAATAACCAGAAACCATTGTATCCATAACACAATATAAACAGAACATCCACTCGAATGACATATGAGCCTTAGCGTTTCACCATCAACAGTTTCAAATATTTGACGTCACGGTGAGAAGATGTAGCCGTCCTAAGCAAACAGGCTTGGAACAGACCCTCCAAATAAGATCGATGATATCACGACAGACATGACACGTCTTTGCATTCTGAATAATAAACACGATTTATGCCAATAATAACACATATTCTGTGTATACGCTATGGAATTATGTCAAAATATTGTTGGGTTGTTGTGTGACAATATTACTTTTAATTTTATGATTGCTTTTAGTTAAAAAGGCTTTCTGAAAATATGCTGTAAATCTATATTTTAGGTACAAAAAATACTACTAATAAATAAATTAAGAAATTAAAGTTTTACTTTAGCTATTTTTACGAAGACCTCGGGGCTAATAACGCCGCGCTTGGTTAAACATATAATAAACTTATGCCTGTATTCCCCGAAGGGTTGGCAGAAGTGTATAGTAACACTCACATTTCGCCGATGTTTACGTCCCATGTAATAGGGGGCGAGCCTATTGCCATCGACCGGGCACAAATCTAGACTCCGGGCTGCTACTGAAAAAATCCATACGGCAAAACCCAATAACACTTTGTCCGACTGGGCACCGAACCCAGGATCTCACGCTCAGCAGTCACGCTTACGACCGCTAGACCAACGAGGCAGTCGAAGCACCTAAGCATATTTAATTTCATATTCGTAATCATAACTGCAAGTGTGCTGCACGTCCAGTCGGTAGTTGTCACGCTGTTGCACTGATTAATCCTATCTCTTCAAGCTGCATTTGACAGTTATATAGTTTACAGTTGCGACTGGATGTGCAGTCTACTTGAAGTTTTGATTACGAATATGAAACGAAATACGTTTCAACAAACACGGTGCGTTAACTCTGTTCAACGAATACGAACGGTAATTTCGTAAATTGTAGCCTGGAGACTGATATCGAAAATACGTGAACTACATCATCAAAAACCGTAAAATAGCTGTATTATTCACGTTTTTTTTTAAAATATTTGATTTTATTTCTATGGTAACGTTTTGTAGAGATACGTCAGGACTCATCTTAGGGTGAAAAGGCTATAGCCCCCCTGCCCCCTAGTTTTCATTAGAAAATTGAAAGCCAGGTGACAATTTTTCAAAATTGATGTTGAAACTACACTTAGGAGCAAAGAAATCGAGCCACTCCTTTTTTCACGTGTCCTTGTTATTAGTTTTGGTTTCATGAATTATATAATTCAAAATACAAAAAACTACCCTCATTGTAAAGGTTATAAACAACCTTTTAGGCGATATGTTTAGAATTGATCTGTTCCATATTACCAAAAATAATAACAACCTTTTCACCTACGTGAAAAATAGAAGTGGCTCGATTTATTTGCTCCCAAGTATATATAAATAAACGAGTCAATCACTAACGATGGACACGAATAGTTCCTGTAAGTGAAGAGGCCGTTAAAATAATAAAATGATGAAAAATAATAAATAGAAATAATCTGCTGTATCGGTAGTAATAACTGTCTTGTTGGTGTAGTGGTTGCAAGTGCGACTGCTGAACGTCTGGTCCTGGGTTTGATCCCCAGGTCGGGAAAAAGTTTTATTGGGTTTTTCCGCGTGGAATTTCTCAGTTGCAGCCCGGAGACTGGATTTGTGCCCGGTTGAAGGCAATAGGCTCACACCCTATTACATGGGTCTAAGCATAACGGCGAAATGAGGATATAATAATTATACACTTTCCCAGCCCTTTGTGGAATACAAGCGTGATGTTGTGTTTATAGTTCGACCAACGTAATAGGTCAGATTTGACGTTTACATAAAACCACAGAAACCACAGAATAAATGTTAACAGAAATTGCACGCATTTGACTTTAAAGAAAGTCCCCTTTTTATTTATCTAAACATCGCGCACGCATGCAAAGGTGGATAAAGACTTTGCGAGGCATGCGCCGCGAATGGCGAACAACGAATGCCTCGCAAGGTGTGTACTTTCATATTCGTGGCGAGGCATGTGCTACGCACGTGCGAGGGTGAGCCAACATAATGTCAGCAAACGCTTCAAGATCAAAGCGCCTCAGCATTACATTAGGTGTGGACGTAGTCGCGCATGCAAGTTCGAGGTGTGCACCGCGTACGGTATCCACCCACGCCTCGACTGAAAAAATGAAACTGCGCCTGTGTGTAGCACATGCCTCGCCACAAACATGAAGACAGACAAACGAGACATTTGTTTCGCACGCGATGGCTCGACCCGAGCTTATGTTGGTATATTTTTTCGACACGCACGCCTCAATCAGAGGCATTCGTTGTGCGCCGCTCGCGGCGCATGCCTCGCAAAGTCTGTATCCACCTTTATAATGAACGCCACGCATTGAAGTATTTATTAATAGTATTGACATTACTCCTAGTATTTTGATACGTGTCAAATGCGACCTATATTGCGACAACTGTAAATAGTATAGACACCATCTCTTGCAGATGTCACAGTAATATAATCGCAGCACTACGCACTCGATCTTCAACATCTGCCACTTCACTAACATACTTTCAGCTCCAAACTCTTCAAAACCATAAAAGTTAAATTGAAAATCAAGAACAAAAAGAGAGTTGGAAATGCAAAGTGCAAAGCGCAAAGCAATTTCAAAGAATGGGTCCCGGTATTTGAAACAAGAAGTACTTTACCTACCTAAGCGGTTCATATAGACTTACCAATTCTGGAGCTTTGGAATCAGAACGATATTGAACGGCAATTGTCAGTCACTCAGTAGGATATTCTCGGTACTCGCTATAAATGTTGGATTTTTCTAGATTCAAACTATTTTTACCCACGTTAGTATGTGGCACACGTGCAATATTAGGCGTACCAGATTTCTGGAGAGTAGATAGGTACTAAGGTTACTTTCTTTCTTTTTTCGAAATGTATTGATTCTTTTTGGAATGTTCAGGTGAGTGTAGAACCAGTAGTTTTAGTGGTAGTTTTCATTCAAATACGTTATATTTAGTTTTAAATCATTAATAAAAACATTATTAAAAATCTTGAAAATATTTTAAAAGTTTTTGCCATTCGCTTCAACTTGAGATTGTTGGCAAAACTTTAGCATGTCTTGGTCTATGCGTATCATTTCTAAAAGATAAGTGACCGTTGTTTCAATACGTTAAATCATTACCATATTATAAAATTAACATTCAAACGTGTCGGTGCTAATCCACGCTGAACCAAATTAAAGGCACTTAGTTATTTTACTACTTCATTTATTTTTTTGAAGTCGGTTTTCATTTTTTTCAACCTTTTTTATTTTTTATACCTTTTTTCAGTGCAACAAATTACAAATACAATAGTGTACATATAAATTCAAGGACCACTACTAAAACTAGACCGTCGTAATCGACGATCGTCTATATTTTGTGTAAGTATCTCACCAAATTTAACATCATCTCAAAAAACCAGTATGGATTTAGGTCGGGTGTATCGACTGAAGATGCGGTAACCAGTTTCAGTGCCGCAGTAACTGATAAACTGGACAAAAGATACAAATGTTACGGTATATTTTTAGACATATCAAAAGCTTTTGATACGGTCTCTGTCCCAATCCTTCTATCCAAACTAGAGCATATTGGGGTTCGTGATCTGCCTTTAAATATATTTAAAGATTATTTGACCAATCGTACCCAGGCAGTCAAAATTGATACTGTAGTGAGTGAGGACGAACAGATCGAGTACGGAGTCCCGCAAGGAAGTATTCTCGGACCCACGCTGTTTACAATATACGTCAACGACTTGTGCAAGATGGTACTTAAAGACTGTGATATTTTTACTTATGCAGATGACACGGCCCTCTTAGTGTACGGGAATAATTGGAAGGAAGCTAAGTTACAGGCCGAGAATAATCTGAGGGAAGTCATGTTATGGTTATCTTCAAACCTACTTACGTTGAATGTAGAAAAAACTAAATATATCCGTTTTTATCTCCCTAACACCTCAACGCCGTCAGTGGAAACTGTAACACTTACTGCCCACAATTGTGCCAGTTCAACAATAACTTGTCGTTGTTCACCGTTACTGAATGTTGGCTGTATAAGGTATCTTGGTGTTATAATTGATGAACGATTGGACTGGCGTCCACAAGTGGATACCCTCACCGGACGTGTCAGAAAGCTACTCTATGTGTTTAAGAATCTTCGTCACTCTGCCGACCGGACGGTATTGAATACAGTCTATCTTGCACTATGTCAATCAATACTGGGTTATTGTATTCCTGCGTGGGGTGGAACTTATAAAACTTTGTTTTTGAAATTGGAGAGAGCGCAAAGGTCTGTTCTCAAGGTCATACATGGCAAGCCACGCTGCTATTCTACCACAGAATTATACAAGGAGTGCAAGGTATTAACAGTGCGACAGCTGTTTATTCTCCGCACGATGCTCCGGCGACATTCACTACTTCCCCTAAATAATGATCCTAGTTCAAAAAAACGAAGTGGTGCGCTTGTTTGCACCTCCGTGCGATGTCGGACAGCTTTCGCACTGCGACAATATAACGCATTGAGTTCTAGGCTTTACAATGAAATTAATAAAAGGATCTCACTGTACAAACTAAATAAGCACAATTTTAAGGAGAAATTAACTAATTGGTTAAAGTTTTTAAGTTATGAGGAGTCAGAGAAACTTATTGAAATCATCAAATAAAATAAAACTTACTTACTTACTTTTTGATAATAGGTACTTATTTACTTTTTGAATATTAAACTATATTATAATTTAACATGAACTAACAAAAAAAAAACCACGCATTTTGTAAAGTTGTCAATTCTATAAAATTGTTATGTTTCTGTTTATTTAATATTTTTCCTCAAAATAGGACGGTGATATATGTATGACTTCTAAAACGGTCGACCACCGACTACCCAAGATACGAGCATGGCTCAGTTTGGGAGTCGTTGTCTCATTTTGTATGTTTCTGTACATTCACCTCAAAAAAAATGTAAATGTTTGTTTCCTGCACTTTGTGTACTTTAAGGAAGATTAAAAAAAATATTATTATTATTATTATTTGTATCTCTCTCAGTGCACGGCTCATCTTCCATGCGGAAGACGTCCGGTCCTTTGGAAGGCATACACGGGGACACAGGTCCAACGCGCAGAGGCCCCTTTGAGAACTTTAATCTAAGTATTACAGTATTATTCCCTTTATTCATTCATAAACATATAAAATTACATTTTTAAATATTTCAATACAAGTATAAAAAAAACATTTAAAAATATAAAAATATAGTAGCCCACCGGCATCGGGAACAGGGTCCAAGCTACCGGCGGTCAGGGCCTCAGAGAGAGGAACTTCCTAACAATACGCGCCGTGTCAAGAAGTACAGCTTTCTGTATCAGGCCCTTGATCCAGCCGCCCAACGAGAGCCTCTTTAGGTGTTGGTCGAGGCTCTTGGCTATTAAGCCATTCGCCGTAACTACTATCGGCACAATTACTGCTGAATCAACCGTATTATTATTATTATTATATCAGATAATTCATTTTCAAACTACTAATAATATTGTATAAAAAAAAGACTCAAACAAACTAAATGATATTTTTGTGGTATTTACTCGAGAGTATTCAGCACCAAATTAACAAAAAATACTGAAATCGGGATAAAAATCTAGGAGAAAAAGATGTACAAAAAAACATTTACGCATCTAATTGATAATCCCCTCCTTTTCGAAGTCTGTCGAAAACACTCACAGGTATACCTATATAACTATATCGAGACCTTCAAATGTTCAGAAAATACAACGTAAGACTACCTAAAATACAGACACAGTTTTAAACAAAAATAAAAACGAGGAAAGGTATTTTTGACAAGGAAAATGATTCTGTGTAAAGATTATTCTTGTGATAACCTTAAAAGGCGGCTGACAAGACCGAAATACACCCATTTTTCACAACTTCTTTTCATAATAATGAAAATATACTGCAAAATATCTACTTTAGCAAAGTATTCTTACTTAGGTACTGCAAAGTCATTTCAACTTATTAGAATTCAAGTAGCAGTACATAGGTAATACACTCCCTAGAATATAGTAAACCTGTGTCTGATACGAAAGTATCTTGTACTTCTTATTGCTTATACGATCCTGGTACTAGCAGTCCCTTATTCACCTTACTGCAATACCAATTTGTATTATACTTTTCTTAATTTATACAATTCGTGGTCCTTTGGGTAAATTATAGTGCTCCTAGCACTAGATACTGATTCAAAGTGCTTTCATACATCTCGTATTCATGAGGTTGCAGCAGACAAATCGCACAGATCAAAATGTATAAAATTCAAGTATAAATCAGCTTTTAAATTAAATATAAGGTGCGTCAACCTTCCAATATTTTACGATACGATAAATTGTTAATTATACGCTTGAATGAGTACAAACCATATTCAACATAGAGCAACTCCGCTACCGATGAGTCGTTGATCGCGTTGCGCTAATAATATATTCAATAACATATCTAATATTCAAATGAATAGAGCTATTTCAAATATAGCCTACGTTATTTTATCCCATGTTTCATATAAAAATCTATAAATAATTCCAATTCGATTTTAATGTACCGCAAAATATCAGCTTTAAAATATTTTTCTAAAATAATGCAGCGATTGTAATGGATTTATTCGCAGTATTTTGTAGTCAGTTTTTTGTAACGTTAAATATTTATGAGGTATATTTATTCGGCGTGGTTTCGACGCGAGTCCAACGGTCGATTGAATCTCAAAGCGTTGAACACAATGTGAAAATTTCCTATTATAACATCCGTATTGATAAATTTATGAGCACAAATGCGTCACGGAGGATATTCTGTAGACATGAATGGTTTTGATTTTATGCCAGACACGCTAATAATACACGTTCACATCCACAGTTTATTTTATACTTCAACACCAGCAACAAAATTTCGTAAAAGATAAAAAACTGTGTGCTGTAATGCACTTAATTTGTAAAAGCAAAAATAAACAAAAACTTTCCACAAACAGAGACAAAGTACAATATCACAAACATAATATATTTCGTCCTGTCACGTCTGCAGCAGATAAGGCTGTACTTTTACTAAATTACGCAGACAAGCACTAACATTTCCCCAGTCGGGACGCAACTGCGAAAAGCAGATGCTACAACGACCAAAAAGTCTTTTTATTTTCACACGCTCCACGTGTTGTGCCTATATTGCCTTCATCGTACACCTTTTTGATCGTAATGCGAACGGGAAATAATCGTGCAGTCATCCACACCGAGCTGCCGCTGACACCCGCAAGGCTTTATTATTATTTTTGAAGGGAGTGTAGAAGGGCCGGCAAATAGCTCAGCCTGCAAACACGGTGAACAAGCATTCATTAAACACTTCTGCGCAATTAACGTGAAACGGTGCGGCGTTGAAAACAATGTTCGTTTTATTTAACGCAACCTTTCGACAAACAGCGGACCTCCGCTATCCAAATACGAAGCGAAAGCAAAAAGGATTTTCGTGCATGGGCACAGCGTTTGAAACTATTTTTTGAAATTACAGAACTACAAAACCTTTTATTTAGGCTTTTATTTCACAACTTATCTGGATAAATATTTCTAGATAGTTATTATATTTTTGTTTGCAGTGCACTGCTGGTTTTCACAGTGAATTTGCGGAGTTCTCGTATCGTCAGTGAAGTTATAACAATGCAGAAGTCAGAAATGGCTACTTTACAAGAAAGTGAAAAAACTATTTAAAACGAGGAGCGTAACTACACTGAACGCAATATTGTTTTTAATTATCATTACAAAAGTACTCTTTGATGATTTAAAACCTCGAGCACGGTAAATATAGACACAATTAGATAAGACAATCAAGTAAAATTGTGGCTTTCTGTTTTTGTCACATAATGACTTACGCACTGTTAGAACTTCACTGACGATATGCTGCTAACTGGCGATGGCTCATCACTATGTATTTCGGATCAAGAAACTATTACATCTCGACTGGGATACGATTCGAGTAGTGGTCAATTCGTAAGCGTTTCAAACCCAAATCCAAGCAAAATAGCAAAGTAGGCGAAATTCCCGGCGGTTGTATTTGCAGCGTAGCACCGACGCTCGATATTTATTATTCATTCATAAGGAGCACTGCGATATTTACTCTCCCATTACTGTGGCCTCGGAGTCGCGTTTCTTGCATTAAAAATTTAACACGAGTCCGTCTAGAAACAACACACGAATAAAATGTTTAGTAAGTAAATAATGTTAAATAAACATGAAAGCTTAGAAACGGTACTCTTTGTAATTGATTGATACTGTTTGCCGAATTCTGTGGCACAAAAATGCATTGATTAATAAAATCATTTTCACAAACGGATCAAAATAACTCTACCGAAAAAATCCTAATCCAAAATCGAATTCCGCGAGGCTCGGCCGGCTGGATACCGAATAAATAACCGCACAATGATAAAAACCGGACAAATGTCTCTGCACAAAGCTCAGTGCGCGCACTCCGCTCAAAAAATGAAAACAATTAGCACTACAACGCAGCCTGCGCCGGCCGGCCAGCGAAAAACTAGCAACCGTAGATAATTTACTTTCAATCGCAGCAAGAGCCCGGGAACGCGGCCGATATTACACGTAGCTTTACTCGGCAAAATATTGGCGAAAAATCTCCATTTTTGTTGGCGCACCAAATTCATGCAGTTGCTAGCAAAAATTTCCGTGACGTATTTTTTTTATTGCTAACCGTTTGGAGACTTCATCCAATTTTAAAATATAAGACCTTATTCGATACCTAGTCTACGCACGCGATTCAGCACCATACATATATTTAACGTTTGAATAAATCTTAGTAATTCCGCGTTAAATCGAAATTCGATTAAACCACTATACGATTCAAACGCGGTATTATTGTCTGGTAAAAAAATATGGAGCGTTTCAACAGCATTTTCATTCGAATTACTGTCGTGTACCAAAACTAGGTCATTAAGAAGACGGATTTCAATTCTTTGCAATACACGGGTCCCTGCTTTGCTATGTACCAGTTGAACCCTGAAGCACTAATAATAACGGGCTGACAATAGGCGTAGCAAGCAAAACCGCGCGGTTTCGTTAAATCAGCGGAGTGAAAGGAATCCTTGAGTTGGATAGGCGCCCAGCGTCGCCGTCGTCGAGATTGCAGCAATTTATCCAGACTCGCGACATCTGGAAGAGGACTTTGCGTTAACTTGTATCTTTCATGGTAATTCGTCATATTGGAGAACGATAAACAAATTTCAACTCGCATATTTATTTTGCTTTAATCCTTACTAATACACACATCAAAAGTGTCTAGGGATCAAGCATTTTTATGCGGATTTCTTGAGATTGAGATGTGGCTTTGTAATAAATTTATGATTTTATAAATTTATATGGATCCTTTTTGGTGCATTTCATAATTTGAATCAGGAACTGTGAATCAAATTCGAGTAAAAGATGAAAATCAGCTGTCAATATTTTCCCTATAAAAACATACAACGCATTGAAGACATTATTAGTGCTACTGTTTCCCTACTACTGATTAAAACCAACGTTATTATGGAGCGGCGACGTCATTTAAGCAGGGAAGAAATGCTCAGAGCCGTGGGAATGATAGAAGCTGGTTCCCGGCAACGTACTGTGGCTTTAGCTCTGAATACAAGTCAGAGTGTTATCAGTCGACTTTGGACACGTTACCGAAGCACTGGTACCGTGGCTGAGCGCCATGGAGGACGGTATCGCTGCACCACACGGAGACAAGACCGATACATTCAAATCTTAACTCGAAGAGCTCCAACAATAACCGCCATGATGTTAGCCGTGAGGCTTCATCACTCTTCAGGGAACTTAATTAGCGACCAAACAGTCAGAAACCGCTTGCATGAAGTGAACCTTCATTCCCGAAGACCGCTACGGGTACCACCTATAGCAATGCACAATCGTAGGATTCGATATCAATGGGCTCTTGGACACAGAAATTGGGCAGAAGAACAATGGCGTTTCGTGTGCTTTTCTGATGAGTCTCGTTTTGGTATGAGACCGGATACAAGACGTATACGACACTGGAGAACCCCTGGACGCCAACAGCGATTAAAATCCTGCCAGGAAGTCCATCCTTATAGTGGTGGAACCATCATGGTATGGGCGGGTATTTGGATCGGCGGAAGAACTGAGTTGATTTGGATCAGAGGCAACCTCAACGCTCAAATTTATGCTGAGACGATTGTATCAGACGTCATCGTTCCTCTACAAGCGCAAATCGGTCCCTTATTTCAGTTAATGCATGATAATGCACGACCGCACACCGCAAGAGTTGTAAGACAGACTCTCGCCGCAGCTAACATCAATGTCCTGCCCTGGCCTGCTCAGTCGCCAGACTTGAACCCGATTGAGCATGCATGGGATATGCTACAGAGAAGAGCTCTGCCGAATATGGAGGGTATCCAGTCGCAAGAAGACCTTTTTTTGTTGTTGCAACGAACATGGGCGGCCATTCCACAGCGTGATTTGGATGAACTCATTTTGAGTATGCCAAACCGATGTTCTTGTGTTGTTAGTGTTCGCGGTAGAAACACGGATTATTAATTGTTTAAGTTACCCAATAAAATTTTAAAGAAAACTGTTATTTCAGTCTTTTTTTCGAACTTTTGTGTTAGTGGTTCAAATGTCAAAAATCCCTTTATTAGGAAAATGGCAAATTTCTTTATTAATGCAAAGGTGACTTGGTTTATCGTTACTGTGACAAACGAAAACACTTTATTTGATGAATCCTTAAAGAAAATTTTAATTAATATCAATCAGGAGAAAAGTTATTGCAAAAATATATGTTGATCCCTAGACACTTTTGATGTGTGTATTATAAATGCGAAAATAAGTTTGTTTGTCTGTTACCTTTTCACGCCTAAACCACTGAACCGATCATCCTGAAATTTTGCATATACGTTGTCAGCTGTACAGAACCGGGCATAGGGTACCTTTCATCCCGAAAAAAAGTACTGTTCCCGAGGAAAACAACAATAATGATAATAGATGGCGCCACGTGTCTTTCGAATCATGATTAAATTATATTATTATAGAAACTTCAGTCGTAAGAGTTTTTTTTTAAGTTTTATTTGTCAATATTCTAAATTATCGCGAGCGAAGCCACGGGTAAATGCTAGTCTAATATACATAACATCACGTCTGTATCTCCGAAGGGTTGGGCAGAGGTATACAGGGTGTACCTGGATTCTGGAAGTATGGATCAAATCGAATAGGGGCGTGGGCAAGGTCATTTCAAAACTTGTAGTAGTAAAAACTTGAGTAAAATTTTTGACAGACCAAAAAAGCCTTTGCAGTAAATGTTTTTTCTTATTGAACACATGTTTTCTGGCTGCGTAAAAGTATTACCACAAGAAAGGCCTACTGTTGGCCAAAGTCCTGAAAAAAAATGATAGCTCTGCTCTAATAGTTTTTTTTATGATTTTTTTCTATGCGAAGTGATTGAAAAAAAACAATAATTGGTCATAACTTTTGAACCGTAAAAAAATTGCACCGACATTCTCAAGGTTAAAAAGTGAAAAAGTTTGTGGTGGTCACCACACCAACAATTATTATGAGTAACTTAGTAAGTAGATATCTAAAGATAGGTACTGATATTTTTTCTTACCTTGTCACGGTATTAATAAATTTTTCCTTATTCTGTCTTTTTTAGTATCTTGAAAGGAAACATATCTAAATGTATTTCCTATTATTAAATCAAACCGTAAATCAAACCTGTTTAATTTCTTAATTTTCGTACTATTTTGATCTTCGCAAAAAAATAATAAAATCAAACCGCAGTCTCTCTAATTCACTTTAATTATCGCGAAGATGAAGTTATTAGTCGTTGTATTTAAAAAAATGGATAAACCAGCTTCTTAATCAGAACACACCCAGCGAACACAGGACAACAAAGCAAAAAATCTAGTTAGAACATAAATCATTAAACTAATCACCTAAATCGCAAACGATTGGTAGAATCCCGACGTATAAACGAGGCGAATACATCAAACACTAACAAACTTAGCAAGCGGGATATAAAATCAGTATTATACGGATTTATACGCGGCTAACTAACACGTATAATGCGGCTACACGGTCCGACCGGCCACTCTAATGGCCTTCCATTACGATGCTTGCCACCTGCGCTAATGGCTCAGAAATATTTAATTGATGAGAGCTGTACAGATTTCCCGATTCACATTTTTCATCCATTTCGTAGTGTTTCATGTCCGCTTTGTGGGTAGCCTCATTACTGCAGAATATGTTGTGCTCTTCTACGAGAGCTGTTTAAAGCGAATTGCTCTCATGTTTCATCTGTCTTGTTATGTGCTGGCTAATTAGATAGCTTTTGTTATATCTTTTAGCGAGTAGTTGGTGTTATTATTAGAGCCTTTTCGCACTGTCGACTGGTCGCCGGAGACTTGGTTGATGGCGACTGTGACTTTCTATAGTTTGAATAGGTGTTTACGCACTTGATCGCCGGTCGCCCGAGCGACTATGCTTATGTTTTGGTCGCCGAGAGACCAAGTCTTCGGCGACCGGTCGACAGTACGTAATGGCTCTTATGGTACGGTGATATCCATGAGTAATTAAATTATTCTTCCTATTGAAACAGTTTACGTTGCTAGAACATTTTAGATTACATTATAGGTAGTACCTATTGTTAAAGATGTTTTTACAATCAAAGGGGCTCGTGGCTAAATTATCAACCGCGCGGATCATAAGATTTGCAAGGTTAAGTTGCGCTTGTCACGGTCAGTCCGTTGATGAATGACCGTTCGTTACACATTTAGACCCCTCCGTGCCTCAAAGAGCACGTTAAACAGTCGATCCCGGGTGTCATACGAACACCTATGTGGCTCGAAAAAGCTCGAAAATCTGACAGTCTACCTTACCTACCTTTGGATATCGGCATTGCCCAGTAACTGGCGGGGAGGTCTAATGGCAGTCGCTCCGTGTAAAATACTGGTATGCAGCCGCATCTGATTAGACTAAAATCTGACGACCCCAACATAGTTGGGAAACATCTAGGCGGAACGAGAATTTTTACAATAAAAATAGAGAAGAAGAAAGATCGATATATTATTATAATGAACTAGCTTTTGCCCGCGGCTTCGCTCGCGTTAATTTAGAATTTGACAGTCAAATCTTAACATATAGAGTTTCTATAACAATATAATTCAATCATGATTCGAAAGACACGTAGCGCCATCTATTAACGTTATTGTTGTTTTCCTCGGGAACAGTACTTTTTTTCGGGATCAAATGTACCCTATTGGTATGTCTACACCAGTGCGCTTTCATGTTCATCTTGCATTTCAATTTTCAATTCCTCTTGCGTCAAGCGCATGCAATACTGATTGCCATAAGACGCATGCAGTTTATCGTCTACACCGGTGCGCCTCGGTCAGTCGTCGGTCGACATACAATAGACGGATTAACGTGCGCTAGGGGCATGCGCCTTTGTCGAACTAGTATTAAAGCATGCGCTATTGCATGCGCTATGGCGCTTCACGCATGCCTCAGACGAAGACGCAAGATGAACATGAAAGCGCACTGGTGTAGACATAGCTCATGTCCGTTTCTGTACACCTGACAACGTATATGCAAAATTTCAGCATGACCGATTCAGTGGTTTAGGTGTGAAAAGGTAACAAACAAACAAACTAACTTTCGCATTATTTTATAATATTAGTTAGGAAGTTAGGATAGGATAATAACAATATACAAATGTAACTAATGTGCTAACAATAGGTAAACCAGATCGAAATTCTATTCCACGATTAATTAAAATCATAAATCTAATTGTAAAATTGCTCACGATAAAACCAATGTAAACCAGATGCGGTTTGAAATCAAATCCAGTATTTACGGAACAATGAGCTAAAACAAATTCTCATCGGCGATGTGTTTGTGTTATCTGCATCTGAAAGCAAAATCTATATATACGTATAGCGAAACGTATTCATTTGCTCAGCGGACAATAACGAATCTGACCTATTTAAGTCCAAACAGTCATCGTGTTTTAGACATCAAATATTGGCAATTTGATAATAATTCATATTGAACCATTATAGCTATATGACTATACAGGGTGTTAACGAATTCGTGTAATTCCTTCAAACCACATGATCTATTAATGGTATAGATTAACCCCGCACGGGATTTAGATTGATTAAAAATAAAAAATATTTTTTTTTTCTTTCCAAATAAAATTTTTATGTGACAGAAAATTTCGATGCCTTGCATAAATTAATGAAGGCACGGCGACATAGCTGACGGGCACGACTAGTGCGATATCGCTCCACGCAGTCAGTTAACTAGGGACGCTAAAATTACTCAGATGCAGAATACCATGGTTCATTTTTTAAAAACTTTTTTTTGTTTTTTTCTGAAAAAACTTATGCAGGGTCAATAAGTGTCACCAGTCCATCACGCGGTTTGAAGGAATTACACGAATTCGTTAACACCCTGTATAGACTATATATGGCTAGAGGAGCTCGTGGCTAAATAATTACAGCCGCATAGACCGATCTTCCAGGTTAAGCCACGCTTGCCGAGGTTGGTCTGTGGATGGGTGACCATTTACCATAGCGAGTTTCCTCCGTGCATCGGAAAGCACGTAAAGCCGTTGGTCCCGGCTGTCATTTGTAGATCTTTGACAGTCGTTACTGTTGGTCAGAAGCCAGAAAGTCTGACAACCAGTCTTACCAAGAGTATCGTATTACCCAGTTACTGGGTTGTGGAGGTCTGATAGGCAGTCGCTCCATGTAAAATACTGATATTCAGCTGCATCCGGTTCGACTGGAAGCCGACCCCAACATAGTTGGGAAAAGGCTAGGCAGATGATGATTCTGGTTAGGCTATATACAATTCTCGATGGTGTGTGTAGTCTGCCATCCAGCACTAGACTAGCGTGATGGGCTAAGGCGTAAACCCTTCTCATTCTGAGAAGCCGTGCCCAGCAGCGTTGGTACCAGCGTTGCCAGACGTCCCGATTTTGGCGGGACGTCCCGATTTTGAAAACAAAATTAACTGTCCCGCGCGGGACAAGCTCAGTCCCGCTTATCGGGGATTACTCGAAAGGAAACTTTAAAAGAAGTTAAATCTTCACAGAAATATGACTAAGTAATTCTTAACTATTACGACACGTTTGGTGCAGTGGCTAAGCGATTGGCTTCTGCGCCACGGGTCGTGGGTTCGATTGCCACACGGAACAAAAATTTGTATGGTCTACAGATGGTTGTTTCGGGTCTGGGCGTTTGTTTGTGAGATTTGTGTCTGTAAACGCACCCAGATTACAAGAGAAATCTTTGTGGGGCAACGTTTAAAAAAAAAAAAAAAAAACCATTGCGTAAACCAGACAGTTATTATTAAAGTAACGTATTTTCATTAAAATACATTTTCTAGAGCTATTTTTGCTGTTTATTGTCATGTAAACATAATTTAAATCTCATATAAAAAGGTAAGTATTTAAGAAATACTACCTACGTATTTACATATACCTATACGTTTTTTTACTATGTCCCGCTTTCGACGAAAAAATCCCGCTTTTTTACTTAAATAGTTTTAAAATCCCGCTTTGCCAAAAAAAAATATCTGGCAACGCTGGTTGGTACCCATAACACAAGTTAAATCTTACATTGGGTACCAGAGTTCATCGAAACACTACATACTTGTTACTTGTATATTGGGTGTAAGGGATGGTGTACCGAATTATTACATTATTCTGAATCGAAGTGGGTTTTTTTCTCGGAATTTTCCGAATTTTATGGAAATTGCTAATTTACCTGTATTTTATTGTATTTCAATAAGTGTTTTGGCAAGTAAATAAACTGGGTGTAAAGGACAGGTTACCAAAAATTGACACAGTGAATTTAGTTCATTATTTTGAATTGAAAATCCCTGGAAATTATCAACGAAATCTTTCGAATTTTCCGATTTATAAAAAAATACATTTGATTTTTGCAACGTGCTGTGTGTTATAGGATTGCTTATTTTACAGCAGAGAAATGTAAAATTTGTGAAAAGAAAAATCGGAAAAGTCGGAAAATTCCGAGCAAAATTGCCACTTATTTCCAATTCAGAATATTATATGATAATAGGCTGAATTCACTGTTTCAGTTTTCGGTACACCGTCCCTTACACCTGGGGTCCAATTCTCTTAAAATAAATTGTTGCCAAACGCAATCGAACCACAACCGTCAGCCATTTTTGGTTTTCGAAAACTTTCAAAATGATTGATTTTGTTTTTTGTGTCAAACAATTTGATAGCTTTTGAAATTGAGAACTGAATGAACGGTTCGGCCTTGGTTCGGTTGTTATTTATCAAGATTTATTTTAGGAGAATTAGGCCCCTGGTATAATTCAACTCTAAGCGCAGTGTTCTTGTAAGTGTTTATTGTCCGACTTTTTGGAATACCATTTTTTTATTATTATTGAATCTTTATGATCACGGTACATCTTCCGTGCGGAAGATGTCCGGTCCTTTGAAAGGTATACGGGGGACACAGGTCCAACGCACAGAGGCCTCTTTGAGAACTTTAATGTAAACTTATCATTATTATTCTTCTGAGAAGCCGTGCCCAGCAGTCGTAGTGAGACAGTTTTACCCTGATCCCAGTGTTTATACAGTACTCTGTGCCTGATCCGATTAGGCACTCAATATTGGCGCGATGCCGGCGTAAAAAAGGCGTTCGATCTCCACCTATAAATATCGTAAAAGGTGATTAAGGCCAGGGAGAGGTATCATCAGGGAGCAACCTCCGTGTTCCTACACAACAACGTCTTGTGTGACCAACAGATAATTGTTTGATTTTGCAAGTGAAGATTTTTGTTTGTGAACATACACGCAATACAGTAGGCTAATTCTGGTATTTTTCGTTTACGAAAACTTTGAAAATACTTATTTGGTTTTGTTTTTGTCAAACATTTTGACAGTTTTTGCAAACGAAAACTGTAGGTACTATTAAAGAAACCAGAAGGCATCCTACACCTAGTGTTGGACTTATTGCTTAGTTTTCAATTAAGTATAGGTACAACGTGTTACATAATTCCCCTTAAAAAAGAAAATGTTAATCAAGTAGTATTATATAGTTGTTGTCATTTACCTCTCAGAGGAAATTAGGTAAGAATGTAAATATCTTTCTGAGTAGTCTACTCTTTACTTTTATGTTTTCAGAGTTGCGTTTCAGTGATGATTTTATTTTATGATTTGTCCAAATGATTTTTGCCGGTCTTACTTTTATTTTAAAATATTGCCAATAGACTCTTTACAAGGGAACTTTTAATCCCCTTTTGGCTTTAGGGGTATTTTTGTAACACGTTGTATAACTACTCATAAGAACAAATGGGATACCTACTTAGTTAGTACCTATATTTTAGCCAGGAAATAAACTGCAGAATAAGTTAAATACCTACCCTATTTCAAAAACCGAATAACAACAGCCATTCTATTGCCACGTATTTCGCGTAATATTAGCGGTTAATTATATCATCGACCGAGACGCCATCGCCACAATAATTGTGGTGTGTTCCCGTGTTGTATTTGTGTAGTGGCGGGAAATCATTGGTGGCGGCCATTTTCCTTGTGCAAAAGTATTTAACGGTCTCTGTTCCTGATACAATTAATTAGTTACGAATTCAGTTGCGATACGATAAATGATTGTTAAATACCTACCGTACTTATCTAATTATATTCCATTTTACTTGGGACTTGTAACGTTTATCCTTAGTTAGGTACGGTTTGGGGTGCATGAAAAGAGCCTCCACGAGTGACGATACTTAAGTACGTCCGGCGCACCCTGGACAGTCAGCCCCGCTACCAACCTTGCTGACTGGCTAATCTTTTCACCACAGCATTGATTTATTTTCGTATAGCTCGTGCTGACACGAGAGAAGAAGTTAGGTACGGTTTACTCAAGTGCATTTTTCGAACACTTAGGGCTCCCACCATTCTCTTTGGCTCCCAAACAAAACTGCAATGCGATGCGAGACGACGCCGCATCGTAGCAAAATATGGTGAATATGGTTTTTTAAAGGCTGTCCCTGGAAGGAAGTATGGATCAAATCGAATAGGGGCGTGGGCAATGTCATTTCCAAACTTTTTAAGCCTGAGAATATCGGTGCAATTTTTTACGGTTCAAAAGGTATGACCAATTATTGTTTTTTTTTCAATCATTTCGCATAGAAAAAAAAACATTAAAAAAACTATCAGAGCTATCATTTTTTCAGGACTTTGGCGAACAGTAGGCCTTTCTTGTGGTAATACTTTTACGCAGCTAGAAAACATGTGTTCAATAAGAAGAAACATTTACTGCAAAGGATTTTTTGGTCTGGCAAAAATTTTACTCAAGTTTTTACTACTACAAGTTTTGAAATGACCTTGCCCACGCCTCTATTCGATTTAATCCATACTTCCAGGGACATCATGTATAGCTCGCAGATTTTTGCAATGCGTTGCGAATTCGCAGTTTTGTGTGGGAGCCCTTAATCATGAGCTGAAAAAGCGGCGAGGTCGCGAGTCAAACACCTTTATAATTTGGGTCCAAAACTAATCGGGCAATCCCGAAAAACCGGCCAAGTGCGAGTCGGACTCGCACACGAAGGGTTCCGTACCATTTTCTATTCTGTTTTTTAGTATTTTTTGTTATAGCGGCAACAGAAATACATCATCTGTGAAAATTTCAACTGTCTAACTATCACGGTTCATGAGATACAGCCTGGTGACGGACGGACAGCGGAGACTTAGTAATAGGGTCCCGTTTAGGCATGAAAATTGCCGGCAATATTGCGAAAGTTGCCAAAACTGCCGCGAATGTTTCCAATCCTGCCGGCAACATTGGCAAGAAACGTGTAAATAGAAAACGTATTTTACTTTATATAATTACATAGTAGGATAAAATTGCGGTTTGCAGGGTGCTAGTTTTTATACTTGCCTACATTATCCAACCGAAATTTTTTGTTTTTGCATTTATTTTCTTACTGATAAACTAAAGAAAAGAAACAGGCTATCCACGATACTTCATTGGTGATGAAACCATAACTATTTTGAAGAAATGATCTTTTTTTTTCTACTTTCTATATGAAACCACACTTGTATGTAAGAAAGTATAACATTTATACGTATACATATCTGTATGTATAATAGGGTCAAACCTTGCAAGACGATTTGATCAGCAACAACAAGTTGATGTTTTTACTGACTTCAAAAGAGGAGGTTCTTTATTTGACCCGTATGTATTTATGTCCGCGATTTTCTCAAAACCTACTGATCCGATTTAGAAAATTCTTTTAACGACACGATTTTTCAAGTGGCTAAGCGACTAGTCTGGGGTAACGTACCAACGTAGTATTCAACATTCAAGTTATCGTAAATCAAAATAAGGGTACAAGGGGAACATTCGGTATCAATGTCCTCTGTATTTGTTTATAAAATTTATAAGTGAAATTCTCAAAAAACTATGGGTTCAGCTATCATGAAGTTACCAGTGTCCTAGTTTAACTTTATCTTCACATATTTGCATTGATAATTAGAAATTAAGTATAATTAACAATATACCATACAGGCTTACTAGTAATACGTATAATTACACCATTACATAAAACCTCATGAGCGCATAAACATTAAAAATGGCATTTGAAAAAACCTATGTAATCTGGCAATTTTGGCAACCCAATATTGCCGGGAATATTGGAAACTTTCTTAATAAGTTTCGGAAACATTCGGCAATTTTCATCCCTACCCGTTTTACCCTTTGGGTACGGAACCCTAAAAATGCACGTGAGTAAACCGTAACTAATCATAAACATGAATGTGTGTCACGAAAGTTACGTATAATAAAACTTGTGATGTGTTTTTATTTGGCAATCCATGGTTTTCATCAAGGAAAACAACACTTCCTACGTATCTATCTGCAAAATCGCAATTTTACATGAAAGCACTTTGAAGAGAAATATCCTCATAACTTTTTAACCATAAAATGCAGTTCTCTGCGTGGTGAGGAGATTACCTACCCGACCTAAGATGTTAAATTATAATGTTGCACATAGGGGCATATATTACGTAGCGAATGCCGAAACGTCCACTCATAAACACGGGGCCTTCTAATAACAGTAACTGCTAAAATGAACGGTCAAAGCAGAAATTGCTATAATCACCACACTTGAGAGATGGATGGGCGGTCGCAGTAGGTATCTTGCTATTAGCAAACCGGAGGACGCTTTGCCAGGAACCACAAGAAACGGTGCCACTATTTTATGTGATAGATAGATACAATCATGTTTTGGTACTGTTTACTTTTTTTATTTATAATAAGCCTACCTAATTTTGGTTTCCAGCAGACCTTATCGACCACTGAGCAGTTTTGGTACCTACATTGCGGCCCCATCAGCAGACTAGAAAATTGGCTAAATAGTATATACCTATCTACCTAATCAAGGTAGTTAAAAATAGACTGTTAGTTCTACAGTGGGTTAGATAGGAGTGACGCTAAATAAAACCGTTAAAAACAACATTACTTATAATACGCTGATATTTGAGTTCGTGGAACTTTACCTCGATATCGCTAAGATAAATTAATATATTTAGCTTGAAAAAGATATTTACCAGTTTCTTTAATTTTTTTTTTTTTTTTTAGGATTTAAGATTTTATTAATACTTATAATAATTTGTTATTTAGTTAATTTATTAACTTTTTTAGTAAGTATAAATTAATAGAATAATTATTCTTTCATAAGTTTTCAAAACAAATGCTTAAAACAAGCTCATTAATTAAATTTATATTTAATCTAATCAATAGCTACCTTTCAAGAATCCAGACATCATCGCAATAACCATAATTCTGCGACACAAAGTGCTAATTCCCCATCTAGGCATTTGTATGTACAAGTGGGTGCCTAAGTACTAATATTATGCCAACAATACTAACACAATTAGCGTTATCATAATAGTAAACGAGGGCTTAAATGCAGCGTGTAGCGTTTAAAATGTATCTTTTCAAAACAACTCCATTTTCAAACTAAAGCAACAAAGTATTATTCCGCTTTAATCATAGCGTTAACATATACCGGGTACGTAATTTGAATATTTAGCGCCCCGTGGCGTTATCGTACACATACCACATTAAACACCTCTACTTTTGTGGTCACTGAGGTCACTTCGCCCTTACATCTTGCAGCTTTATTTACATAGAAAACCCTTTTCACTACAAGCTCGGGTCAAAGCAAGTTACAGAAATGCAAAGTGCATTAATTGTTAGATACCTAGCTAGTTGTTAAATAGAAACCTGAATTTGCATGAGATAATCCCACTGTGCCGCCCACTGGAGTATGCTTCACTGCTCCGTAAAGGTCCATTTGGTAGCATTATATTATAGTGAATATTCCTAGCAAAGATCTGAAATAATTTAATACCTTGCAAATTAGAGAAAACTAATTAATTAACGTACATATATGAATGTTTTTCCTATTAGCTAGTCTATAAACAGCAGCAATCTTTATTTATTTATATCTAATTACTTCCCGTAGCTAATAAATCATTAGGTATCTGAAAAGTTACATCCCGTGTACCTTTACCTATTATTAACACAGAACCTAATCATTGAGATACCTACGTATTTACGCCGTTGGATTACAGTAAATATTTCACAATTGGAGTTATAATAATCATGACGCTAAAAAATGAATGTAATGAAAAAAGTTGAAATAACTATTATGTAGGTTCCATAATCATCTGTGAAAATAACGAGCTCGCTAGAATTCTTCTGCTTCTATAATTATTACTACTAGCATAGAAGTAATAAGTACTACGTAAAGTCCTTGACTACTAGTTCCTAAACTGGTCACCCCTTAGAATAAGTACTAAAGCACTTATTCTAAGGGTCACCCCAACAGAATCGCGATTGTCTATGCATAAATGTCAATAGTGATGTAACGTTTAGTATGGTTTGGTTTCTCAGTATCGATATTTAAATAGTGACTCGATTCCTTTATTTATTAAACTGAGATAGTGAACAATTGAGAGGATTGATGATTATTTTTAGCATATTCAAATTACATCAAAAAACAAAAATAATTGTTAATGCTCCATTTTTAAGACATGTTTCTAAACAAACGAAAATAAATAATCGATTGATTTCGTATTGACAGCTGTTATACTGTCAAAGTGTCAACTCAACGCTAATGACCGCGGACTATTTACGTGAATGAGGTTTTCATTTATCATTTCTTTTTACAGTTTAATTTATACTGTTAATTTGTGAATTATATTGTTTTGTGGAGTGAGTGTATTGTAAGATAGCTGTAGGAGTAATATCACAATGTCTCATCAAACAGGAATTCAAGGTATGAAAATATAGGTACAGTTATCTTTCCCATTTCAAAATAATACACGTAATATGCAAATAATCCCGGTAAAAAGCACATAATTTCTTTTCGATTTAGC
The DNA here is from genome assembly GCA_905220435.1 of Amphipyra tragopoginis. NCBI lineage: Eukaryota > Metazoa > Arthropoda > Insecta > Lepidoptera > Noctuidae > Amphipyra > Amphipyra tragopoginis. Next base: position 18,657,962 of record HG991997.1, read on the forward strand.
ATAACGCAAATGTGTTATTACTGCTTGGAATCTCAGTATATAAATAGAAATTACGATATTTCTGGCTTAGAACCAGATCACCCACGTCAAAATTCCATATTGATAAAGGAAATAAAATAAAAGTGCATGTGGCATACATGAATGTATTTTCTATTAGCATTGTAGACTAGTTACTTGACAAAAACTTGAGTACATGGAGCATACAAGCGAGTTTATGACACATCAATTTTACTAGGGAAAGTGAAGTTACAGATTGGCTTTCAAGAAATATTCTTGTTCTGAATTCATTTTTGCCAAGCTTTTTCCAAAATATGTCAGGGTCAGCTTCCAGTTTGACTGGAAGCTGACCCTGAGATATTTTGGAAAAGGTGCAGCCTAATACTAGTATTTTACATGGAGCGACTGCCATCAGACCTTCACAACCCAATTACTGGGTAATGCTGATATCCTAAGTTTAGACCAGATGTCAGACCTTTGAACATAGGTTTTTATCAAACATTATTGTTATTGATATTGAATATCCATAAATAGTGTGCACTCAGTCACTGTCTTTAATTCAGTGATATCACAATATTTTCCTAGAATACCCAAATATTACTAAATACAAGGTGTAATATAAATAAGTGTACAACCTCTTAGGGGAAAAGTGTTTTTTTTTTAGCGTTTTCTTATTTGGTCCCATAGTAAAAGGTGTTTATAATGATGAGTACAGTGACCCCTTAAGTGGTTGTACACTTATTTATGTTACACCTTGTATAGCCTATTTCAAATCATTTTGCGTCATAGGTCCCTTCCAATGTTTTTTGTTATTTGTGTATCAAATCTTTGCTTGCCACTGTCATCTTAAATGATTTATAGTAAAATTATGGTACAAATTTTGTAGACACCTTGCTTACTTGCAAAAACTTGCTTTACTTTGTTTTTACATTATGTATAGAAGTTTGATAAATACTATAATACTAGTCTAGAGCAGTCTGGTTATTGTTCCTTTGATTTTATGAAATAAACATTTCAAGGGCATTCTATTCTATTATTTTGTTTAACTTCAGCCATAAATAAGTATTTAAGTAAGTTTTTCCTTGGGCACTAAGAAAATGTTTAATTTATTTTTCAATTTCAGCCAATGCAGAGTTGAAAAAGTATTTGGGCAAATGTAGAGATGGAAAAATCAGAGTCGTGAAAATCAGCATAGAAAATGGTAATTTTATCAAAACAGTTAACAAATATATGTATGTATGGAACTGCTACTGCAAAGCTCTTTGATAGTGTCAGTTCTGGGAGTGTTATCACTGATTTTACTACCTGTCCGTCTGACTCAAATCCTAAGGAAGAGATCTGGCAACCAACTCTTTAGACATTTGATAATCACCCACTGATTCTGGCAGATTCTCCATTTAAATGTTTCATTTGGACCCCTGAACAGATTTGCACAGTCAGAAATTGTCACTAACTTCTTGTAAGACCTACCTTTTGTGTATCTTCTAAGTAGATACAAAATCGTTAAAGTTACAATGTACACATACTTAATATTATAGGGGTGCATGAAAAGAGCCTCCACAAGTGACAATACTTAAGTACGTCTGGCGCACCCTGGGCAGTCAGCCTAGCTATTCTCTATCACCTTGCTGACTGGCAAATCTGTTCACCACAGCATGAGCTGTTTTCGTATAGCTCGTGCTGACACGAGAGAAGAAGAAGACACATAATATTTTATTACATTTCAGAGCAGCTGGTTTTATCCAAGTATTACCCAACGAAGCACTCATGGGAACAAGACTTCGACAAATATGTACCTTCATTGGTTGTTGAAGACCTGCCATGTTATATTTTATATAGGTTAGTAATTTTAGTTCTGAAAATAGAACAAAACCTTTGTATTAACTCAACAACTCATAAACATTTTCACCCTTACTTCTAAACAATGGTTAAAGGTTGTTTAACTAAATGGCTTTTAAGTCTATTGCTATCTCTATTCATTGGTATATAAATGACAAGGACAGCTATGGTTTAATCAGTGTTTAAAATTGACAATCTTTTATTATTATGGGGGTTTTGTTTGTAACCAAAGAATAGAATAATACTGTACATTTAACAATTGACGTTATTCAATTCTTTATTAAAAGTAGACATATTCCTACTCTTTTGATTTTAAAATGTAAATACATAACACCTATTTAGAGATGCCTCTAGTGTTTCTCCAAGTTAGAAACATCTACACCTAAAAGAAGGAGAGTTGAATTTTCTCTGGTTTTCCAGGTTTGACTCAACAAATTCGGTAGGCCATGAGTGGCTACTGCTCAGTTGGTCCCCAGACAGTGCCCCAGTCAGACACAAGATGCTGTACGCTTCTACTAAAGCCACACTCAAGCAGGAGTTCGGCTCTGCACACATTAAAGATGAAATGCATGCCACTGTAAAGGTATATTTTCTGTGAATACTACTACTGTTTAAAGACTTCTTTGTTTAAAGAGTCTTTTGATTTTTGCGGCTGGAAATTATGGTTATTGCCGTACCTATATTGCTATTTATTTGCACAAAAACTTATGTTAATGCATATCTTCCGTGAGTGCGATAAGACCGCCCGTACAGCATGAGTGGTTAGTCTCTTTACATACGAAAACTATATGTAAAGCCAGGGTCTTACTGGGCCTAAGGGGCCCAGAAGGCATTATGCCTGGGCCCGCCGCTCGCCTAGAATCAACGCAGATCATACCACCTTCATGTCAACCAACAAACTAAATGACTATAATAATCAAATAGGCAGGGGTTTTGATAAGTGTTTATTTTCAAAGACATACATTTTTATGAAAATATTCCAATTTGTAACTGGTGTACAAAAAAAATAAACTTTAAAAAAAAGTAAAAACCGACTTCAAAGAAAAACTAAAAGGAGTAAAATAATTACCGTAATATAAAATTAACAGTTTCAGAAGTCGGTGGCTTCTATTTGTTTCAGTTTAGAGTTGCACCGACTTCTGAAACTGTTAATTTTATATTATGGTAATTATTTTACTCCTTTTAGTTTTTCTTTGAAGTCGGTTTTTACTTTTTTTTAAAGTTTATTTTTTATTAAATACGTTTTAGTGCCATAAATTTAACCCCCTCCTCTTCATAACCCTTCTTTTTGGCTTTGACGAAGTCGGGCATAAAAAGCCCTTTCAAATGATACCTTACACGATAAAATGAAAACATTCCAAAGGGGGAGGGGGGGGGGGGGGGAGTCATGCACCCCCTCCTCTTTTCCAGTAGTCAGTTCCCAACAACAAATATAAACAAAGCAATATTAGTAATTTGAGAATTTTGCTTTGATCCGATGAGGAGTTCCGTTCCATATCTCTGAAGTTCATAGTCTAATCGTAACAAAATTTATATGGGACCAATCGGGAAGTATACCCTTTCGAACAAAGAAAGAATTTTTCAAATCGGTTCATAAATGACGGAGATATGAGGTAACAAACATAAAAAAAAAATAAAAAAATAAAAAATACAACCGAATTGAGAACCTCCTCCTTTTTGAAGTCGGTTAAAAAGAGTAATCTATCTATCGTTTTGACATAATCTCTTAGGCCGTTTTTTTACGGCACACGACACGACAAAATGTCTTGACGATTCCGAGCGCCATATTTCTATGAGCAGAATAATACAACCCTAGTAAAGTAATGTCGTCGTTGTAAACAGAAATATATGATGCTCGGAGCCATCAACACAATTTGCGGTGTCACAAAGATACCGTTATTATTTGCTGGGAACCACATCGCACGCTTATTTTACTAAATTTCAAATCAAAACAAATCTCTTTGTTCTTATTACTTTGTTGATGCATCATTTTTGACCTACACTTTGTTCCTTGTCTTGCGAAAATTTGAATCACCACAGTATATGCTGTCAATGACAACATTTCACAACAGTAAACAAAACATTGATAATGGCCACCTTTTTATCTATAATTTTCGTAAGGTATGACTAATATAAAGATAAGCAATCTAATTTGATAACAGCCTTAGAAATTTTAGAATAGATTGTTATGATGATAAATGATAATAAATATGTATAGGTTTAAAACTTTAAAGACTGGTTACCACCAACTTTAATTTTCTGGTTAATAAACAACCGATTAGAAAAATGTACTATAATTTTAGGTAAACAACCAAATTTTAGGTAACTTGCCCTTAACTTAACAAAAGTAAAAAGAGCGACTATAGTGAATATAGGTTGTCGCTCTTTTGTTAATGAATTGTTCATTTGTCTAAGTATTGGCTTGCGAATAAGCCTTTAGATGTCAGAAACAGCATAGTTGACCAGCCAAATTGATATTATTCAGGTTTATTTTTCATCATCCAGTTCCTATGGTTGTTGGTTTATTGCTGATTCTGGTGGTCAAAAAGGTTAATTAAGTGAGTATGGTTTTAGCGATAAAAATAATTTACTCTGCATGCCCTAGGAAGAAGCTATAACACGGGAAATTTTAGATTGAATTAGAAAAGCTGTATAACAAACCGCATAAACCTTAAAACAAAACGGCGTTCTGAAATTGTACGACAGTCTACCTCTGCATACACATTGTAATAATACAAGCTTAACCTTTTTCTTCATCTTTTCCTACTTATTGTGGCTATTTTAATATTCTATTTATAGGATGAAGTATGTCTGAAAGGCTACAAGGCTCATTTGAGCGGGGTGAGTGCGCCGGCCCCGCTAACCGACCGAGAGGAGGCCTTGAAGGAGTTACAGGAGAGTGAACACAATACTAACTATGGAACTGATGCCAGGTAACTTAATAGTAGCACGAGTATTATATTTACTAGTCTAGTCAAGCTGACATATTGAATTACTTTTATGGGTCATTTGGAGGAGCTCGTGGCTAAATAATTACAGCCGCATAGACCGATCTTCCGGGTTAGGCTACGCTTGCCGAGGTTGGTCTGTGGATGGGTGACCATTTACCATAGCGAGTTTCCTCCGTGCCTCGGAAAGCACGTAAAGCCGTTGGTCCCGGCTGTCATTTGTAGATCTTTGACAGTCGTTACTGTTGGTCAGAAGCCAGAAAGTCTGACAACCAGTCTTACCAAGAGTATCGTATTACCCAGTTACTGGGTTGTGGAGGTCTGATAGGCAGTCGCTCCATGTAAAATACTGATATTCAGCTGCATCCGGTTCGACTGGAAGCCGACCCCAACATAGTTGGGAAAAGGCTAGGCAGATGATGATGATGGGTCATTTGAACTGTTAAGACAGATTTGCAATTTTTATTTTTGGTAATTCTGTCTCTTTTCGGGTTACGACAATTAACGAAAACGTAACGCTTATAATTTCGTCTTGATTGATGATCTGCACAGTCTAATAACTCTCTCGGGTGTAAACGAATTCGTGAAATTCCTTAAAACTACGTGATCTACTACTGTTCTTCTCTCGTGTCAGCACGAACTATACGGAAATAGCTCATGCATGAAAAGATTCCAGTCAGCAAGGTTGGTAGCGGGGCTGACTGCCCAGGGTGCGCCGTACGCACGCCGGTCGTCACTCGTGGAGGTTTTCATGCACCCCATACTACTGGTATAGATTAACCGTGCAAGGAATATGGCAAAATGAAAAAGAATTTAAAAAAAAAAATGCTAAAACAATAAATTATGTAATAGAATGTTTCAATGCTACTCATACATGAATGGAACCCCAGCGATAGAGCTGGCGGGCACGACTAGCTCGATTTCGCTCCGCGCAGTCAGTTTACTATGGGCGATACAGACTGTTTTTTTTGACACTGATTAATTCCTGTTCGTTGTCAATCTGTGTCACCAGTAGACTACGAGGTTTGAAGGAACTACACAAATTCGTTTACACCCTGCATTGAACTAAATGAAGTGACATTTAATGCACACTAGCGACCCGCCCTGGCTTCGCACGTGTATATTTTATAGCTTTAAACCTTCCTCTTGAATCACTCTATGTATTAAAAAAAACGCATCAAAATCCGTTGCGTAGTTTTAAAGATCTAAGCATACATAGGGACAGACAGCGGGAAGCGACTTTGTTTATATTATGTAGTGATAATTCAAATTGTTAGTGCGTTACGGTCAGGCTACATGCGTAAACAGCTTGCGCAAAAGTTTCCGCGATATTAATAGTTCTGTGCACTAAACCGTTTTTATTCAGTTATCAATAAGCTATATTAAGCTCACAGAATTGTTATATTCAATTGAATAGATTTCATGTACTTTTACCTTTCAGACAATCCACAATGGGTGGTGTATCGTTCCCTATAACGGAAGATGCCAAACAAGGAATTCATGATCTCAAAAGAGGTTCATATAACTACTTGCAATTTAAAATAGGTGAGTTTTCATAAAGTTGGTTATCATGATGACATTTTCAGTTTTTTTTTTGAGGTGTCATCTTTCTTTTGTCTCACACAATAGCTGAGGAGAGGGGGGAGGACATCCGAGGACGAAATTAAGCTACCGGAGCTAGCACAGGTAGCTGTTCTTCTCGCGTTGAAGTGCACACAGCGGCTTGTGACAACTATGTGCCACCGGCATTCCTAAGGCTACTTAGTGAACGCCCTGAAATCCCACTGAGCGCCCGCGATCCCAATCGCCTCCCGCGTTCCGATCTAGTATCGGGCGACAGACGGGGTCCGGTGTGTAGCCCTAATGGGTTAGGCACCGGTGCGGTTGCCTCCCCAGCACCTGTTGCTCAGAGCGGGATCAACCCTCTCTCGATCAGACAACCTCTTTGGACCTTGACGTTTCCCAGAAAGAGAGTACTGCCGTCCAATTCTTCGTCTCTATCCATTCAGCTTGCCCTATTTCTCCGATTTATTATTTGTGTATTTCAGATTTAGAACAAGAAAAGATTCACCTATCCAAAGCGGCCAACATATCTCTCCCGGAGTTACCGCAGCAGGTACCGGGCGACCAGGCCAGATACCACTTGTATATATTCAAGCATACGCACGAAAGTGACTACATGGAAAGCATAGGTGGGTACCTGGTCATCATCACACATTGGCCCGTAAACGTCGGGCCGCTACGTCGAACGGTAATAAAAAAAATTGCCATAATTACCACGCTCTTGGTATACGTATTGGTGATCGCACTACGACACCAACGAGTATAGATGGGAGTGGTTTTCTCTGGGCAAAAAACCTCACAGAACAACAGTGACTCAGTATCTACTACTATATTCACCTACAGTATCCCAACTCGCATTCTAACCTCCGGTTTCTGATTTGAGAATTCAGGATAAGCAAATACTTAAGTAACATTTGAGTATGGAGTTGTCAAAAAAATGACGAATTTTAAAGCCTTTTTTGACAACTTTGTAATCAAGTATTGCTTATCCCGAATTCTCAAATCAGAAACCGGAGGTAAGAGTTCTACTTCATGTATCCAGATAAAAAGTATCTCGTGTTAATCCAGGATATTATCTGTGTGGCAAACTTCATCTAAATCCCTTCAGCCGTTTATGTGTGATTGAGTAACAAACATCCAAACTCGTAAACTGTCGTATTTATATTATTAGTGTAATCCATTATTTCATAACTTCAACTCGTTTATTCAAAATAGAATAGAATTAATTAGAAGCAAAATACAGTCCCCAAAAACATCCGCCTTTAATCGCTTCATAAACGTCCATTAATAGTTTATTTAATTCACAGTATTCATCTACTCAATGCCCGGATACAACTGCAGTATAAAAGAAAGAATGATGTATTCCAGTTGTAAAGGACAATTCTTAGAAATCATTGAGCAATTGGGCGTCGAAATAGCTAAAAGGGTAAGTTCATTGTATCCTAATTTATAGATATAAGGGGTATTCTTGAGGAATGAACTAAGCACGGATTCGATAAAACAGTGTAAAACGAACTACGAGATGTCATTTAACATTTCGGAGTAAGGTGAACGAAAAACAATAATTTCAAATCGCGAAAATCGAATTGATTGTCGGATCCGAAACACTTTCATGGTTGGAAAACGTGCGATTCGTCAGCCGGAACTTCGTACTTCGATTTTTCAGGACCGTTCCGATAAGTCTGTTGTCGATCGTTTCTGTTTGTCTTGTGTATGAGAAAAACGAGGTAACGAAACGAATCGTTCTACAAGATCCAATTCAAACTCAATGGCTGTAGGACTCAATTTTCTAACCTGTATTAACTTAATACTTACAGTTGGAAATCGACGACGGTAAGGAACTGACTGAAGAGTTTCTATACGATGAGATTCATCCCAAGAGGAATCTGCATCGTCCCGCCTTCGCCAAGCCTAAGGGCCCGCCAAACAGAGGCGCGAAACGAATCACCAAGTCCCAGAGTACTCAGTAAATATACAGTAAAATTTCCATCAATCACGTGGCTATTAGGGAGACTCTTAGAGAAATGAATTTAAGATTATTTAGTATAGTAAAGAAATGAATATGTTGTTTTTTTTATATTTAGTCATTTTCCCGGAAATTGACCGTGCCTGATTGCACAAAATGTACATTTGATGAAATTTCTTTATGACTTATACTTACTTCATTGAGAATATGGATTTTCTTATTCAGGAATAATTATCGATGTGTTAATTAATGAAAGGAAATGTTTGGCAAAAAAAGCCTATGAAATTGCCGTAAAAAGAAAAATATTCATACATTGGCCATTTTAAATTTAGAAATTACATGCCTATCTGTAATGGAATTAGTTTTTCTAACCCTAATTCCATTATAGATAAGACACACTATTGCAACTCAAATTGATTCATGGTCAATACAACAGTTACAAATATTTTAAAATCAACTTAGTTTAAATGGACTTATAGTTGAAATTTGTGTAAAATGCATAATATGAATTTCTTTATTTAAATTACCTTTATTATATAAAATTATAGTTCTCACCGTAAAGCCTGATTTACACAGGGTAAGTAACTAACTCCAAACTCGAGACAAATCAGTGCTGACCCGATATTTACCTAGTGTAAATTGATCGCGACGGCGCTGTACTGACTCCAAATCAATTTACACTAGGTACCTAAATATCGGGTCAGCACTGACTTGTCTCGAGTTTGGAGTCAGTAACTTACCCTGTGTAAATCAGGCTTAACAATGTGAACCATACAACATAGTACACATGGTGCACCAAGAAAAGTGTCCTCCTAACTGACTTTTCAGTTCTGAACACAACAAACACAGTATTGAAGTATCGAACGCCGCATGTTGTGCTCAGAACCAAACATTAGTTAAGTACACAATTTTCTTGGGTCACCGTGTGTACATGCTATTTTCTAAATAAAGATGTCCGATCATCGACAATATTTATTCTATAATCATTAGAACTTAGAACGGGATATTTACCATGTTTATAATTTGTTTTGAGTTTCCGATATTTCGGCACCGTTACAAGCGGATCACGGATGAACTTTTCATCCGTTTGTTCATCCGTGATCATGGCGCTTGTAACGGTGCCGAAATATCGGAAACTCAAAACAAATATTATAAACATGGTAAATATTCCGTTCTAAGTTCTAATGATTGTGTTAGTGACCATGTCAGTTTAAAAACGTATAATATTTATTCTAATATTTTTTTCTCGTTTTTAGTTCTAAAGTAATAAAGCCAGTAAAGCCACGTGATTATGCTTGTTACTTTAGAGTTGTAAGTACATGCCGCTATAATATAACATGTACAGAGTTACGACATAAGTTGGATAGCGTAGAAGCGAACTGATCTAAGTAACATTTTTGATGACATTGAGTTTCACCTCTATATCCAAGTGTTTTAAGTCTATAATCCAATTTACCAAAAATTACACTTGGATCAGTTGGTTTCAAGGTATCCAGTTATAAGCCTCGACAATCTTTGCGTTTCCAAATTCTTTCCTTGTGTGTCTTTATAAATAAATAACACCGGCTTCGTCCTCCGGGTCAATTCCGTATAGGTCACTTAATTGGTCGCATTATTCGTACAAATTCGGAAACACGAAGATTGCCGAATCGTATAATTTATATCGTAGGAATGTAACTTGCTTTAGTTACCTATGTATAAAGATTAAAACAGTATAGTAGGTAAATATAAAGACTGGTAGGTCGATGTGCAATAAAATCATACAAAATTCAACAAAATGTTAAAAACATCGAATATTTTTAAAACATTCGTAACTCAAAATCAACTTATTGAAAATGAAGTTTATTTTTAACCAAAAGTATAAATTGTATACTCTAAAAATGTTTAAAACAATGTCGTAGTAGAAATAAAATTATACTGACATTAAAGTATTATTATCGTAAAATATACGAATTAGTCGGCAATGAAATGTTAGAGATGAGTTATACCTTGGTGTTACGTAATAGTACTAGAAGCGGTTATTTGTTTCAAGTGTATATGTGTCTTAATTTTCTAATTTATAAAAAAAAAATCGTTTATGTGTTCGTCTTCTATGCTTTCACGCATCGTTCACCCGATCATGTTGAAAGTTTGTATACCTGGTTGTCGAAGGTTTCAGACATATTATTCTTTCGCTCACAGAAATCGTGCGTGAGCCAGAATGCAAGTAGACAACAACAGAAGTGTCGCCATTTTCAATCCCTCTTTTTATGTACAGTCATCAAATAAATATACAGGAAACTAGTTACATTCGTCTTTTAACAGAGTTATGCGTGTGTTGAGTGCCTAAGTTTTTGCCATCGCCTGTCCGAGCGAGTCTTGCGTATAAAAAGTTATTAAGCACACAATTACAATGACAATTATCTGCGTAGTGCATTGATATCCGTTGTATGCTCGTATGCCTAACTCTTTTTTTGACTGTAGTCGGTTTGTAGTTCAGGGCTGTATTACTAATAGTGCAGGCATAGAGAGATCCCAGTTATTGTGTCGATTCACTTTTATTAAAATTCTTTAATATATGTGTGTAATACTTATATTCAACTCATTATAGCGTTTTAAATGGCGGATTCCCCCTAACGTTACGGTATTTAGTTACCAGTGAAAGAGAGAAAATAAAAAATAATTAACCAATATATTGTCAGGGAAATAATATGTGAAGTTACGTAACTCAAGGTATACATATAACTGTTTTCATAGGGCACATGTTAAGCGTAACGCAATCTATAGGTACTCGTTGTAAAAGTATTACAAACAGTCATTAGATATACTGTCTAAATACTTATTTTATGTATTATGTATATTTTTGCATAGAAATTACCATTCGATTGTATTTTTCTTAAAATATTGCAATGACTTATTTTTAAATCGAGTTTTGTAATGTAATATGAACGCATATACTATGTAGCTCAATCTATTTATTAATATAGATCTTGCCATTTTTAAAGTTTTGTAACATTTATTATTATAATATCTAAGCGTTCTCTATTATCTCGTTTCAATAATTATAAGTCTTAGCATTTTTTACCTTTCGTATTTAAAATTAAGCGAAAATTATTTGTTTTGTTCTGAAATTGATGCACAAATACAAAATGAAATGTTTGTAAATACATATTTCCTTATATTTTTGTAAATCGGTTTGACCACATCTGTATTGTGCAATGTCTGTAAAAATTAAAATGCTTTTAATATATTTTTGAATTTTAATGTAGGTAACGACCCTTTTGCTGAAAGTGGGTTTAGACCAAACGAATACAGTGCTAGAACAAGAATACGGAGTGCCATTGTTTGTTGCTGTTTTGGTGTAAACGATAATTCATTTTCATCATTTACACAAAAAGAAGAAAGTCAACGAGCAAAAACGACAACAAACAAAAACTGGGATTCTTGCACATGCTCTAGAGATGTTTAGATCAGGCGAACAAGTGCTCTTGCTCATTCGTATTGGAGCGAACACGTCGAACATGAACGCTCTAAGCACGCACGCTCGTAGGCCGTTTACATCAAGCGAGCGAGCATTCTTAGAACATTCCATAGAATCTCCGCAAACAAGATAGAACAACGAAACAATGCTCTCCTCTGTTTACACCAAAAATAAATTGATGGAGTGGGGATGGAATAAGCATCTAACGTCTTGTAAAAGGGCAGTCAGCCACTCCAAACGTCAATCTGGTCAACTTTTATTGCATTTACGATGATGTGTCGCGTGACTTTTATAACACTGACATAAGGTCCTAGAGCTTCACCAACTTAGCTGTGTAGATGGACAAAATTGAAACGGAAGCCGCCACTTGGTAATAAAGGTACAAGTCCGCGACGGGCTGCAAACTGCAGACTGCAACCGCAGACCGCAAGTCACATTGGTTTGTATGAACCAGTAGTGTCGCTAGTCTGCTGCTGTCATCTGCGGTTGCAGTTTGCGGTCGCTGTTGGAATACTACCTTTAAGGTGTGCACCTTAAAGGTAGGAGGAGCTCGTCGCTAAATAATTACAGCCGTATAGACCGATCTTCCGGGTTAGGCCACGCTTGCCGAGGTTGGTCTGTGGATGGGTGACCGCCTCGGAAAGCACGTAAAGCCGTTGGTCCCGGCTGTCATTTGTAGATCTTTGACAGTCGTTACTGTTGGTCAGAAGCCAGAAAGTCTGACAACCAGTCTTACCAAGAGTATCGTATTACCCAGTTACTGGGTTGTGGAGGTCTGATAGGCAGTCGCTCTATGTAAAATACTGATATTCAGCTGCATCCGGTTCGACTGGAAGCTGACCCCAACATAGTAGGGAAAAGGCTAGGCAGATGATGACCTTAAAGGTAGTATAATTATTCGGACGGCGAGTTGCGGTCTGCGGATGCAGTTTGCAGCCCGTCTCGGAATTGTACCTTAAAGGTAATTTTGCAATGTCGTTCCATTGTCACGCTTTTCAATAGCGACTCTGTCAACTCACAGCTAAGTTGGTCCACCAATACTCACTTGCAACTAACTGACGAAGGTGTGACTGCCGAGATACATTCAGATATACGTTGGAGGTCAAAACCAGTTGCAGATTACCTGTAACCATCTATCTTCAAAATGCAGTGTGGTCAGCAAAACAAAAAAAAAATTTGATGAATTTTACATCTTTTTACTTGTTCTTAGAGGCCTCGCCCACGCCGACTTTTTGTAGCGATGCTATCGCGCATGTGTATCGATACAGCCGCGATGCAGTCGCTGGCTGTGTACCTTTGCCCAGATTCTGTAGCTATAGCAGTAGATTCAGTAGCGATGCAGAAGCGCGTTTACAAAACGCGCGACAGCATCGCTACAAAAAGTCGCCGTGGGCGAGGGGCCTTAGTTGTATGAATATTAAGCTGGCAAGTAATTGAATGGCTAATATCAATAAAGTATTTTGTGATATATTATTGTCAAGTTTTAACTTGCTAGAACAAAATAAAAAAATCTAGTTATTAATGTTTAGATTCAAATTAATTATTTTTGTCCACACTACGGATCGAAATGAAGATAGAAATACGATATGAAAGCAGGAATGCCAGTCATAATTATTTATTGGTGCGGGCAACAGGATATAAATACTGGCATGACCATGACCTGCCGTTTTGTGAGAGGCCATGCCCTGCGTCCACCTGCAGGCGTAGCATCACCCACGTAGAAAAGGATTTCGTCGACGGAAGAATAGACAAATAGACATAAACATGGTGCCAATATGTCATTTTACCTATTGTTCAGTCGACAAAACTCATGTCTGCAGTGGTCATGCTACGCTTGCTGGATAGACTCGAGTTGGTTTAGTTTTATAATAAGTAAATGAAAAGCAAATTATAAATACATATACTATAATCTACTTTATGTACATTACAATGTTCTTCATCTTTTGGACTCATAAATACCGTACAAACTAACGTAGTTAGTAGTAGAGACTCAACAATGAATCTTAAAACTATATTCAATTATTCGTACTGTACAGTAAACGCAAATAAATTAACTAACAACCGTTAGACGTAACAAAATCTATATTTTTAAATACACAGTACAGCCTTGATGATCTGGACTTCCTTTGAACCAGTTATTGCGATAACAAGGACTACGGCTAATTTTAATTAATTTAAAAAAACACTAATGTGCTGAAGTTGGCACAACTGATAAAATAATTATTGCAAAAACAATATTGAATGCTGCACAAGATTACAGACTCATGGTGTGACGAAAAGCCTGTATGCTAAGTAATCCAGGTATTTTTTGAAGCGACTTTTGACACCAGAAGCAAAATGAAACATTTTGTCAGTTTTCGTAAACGAAAACTGCACTATTAAAAAAACCAGCAAGCTTCCTGCACTTTTCCCGCTTCAGAAAAATACCTAAATTAGCCTACTGCTGAAGTGTCATACTCTACAATGAGTGTGTATTGATATTAGCGCAGTAGATGACGTTCCCATCCTCCTTACATTATGCGTTGACAGTTGTCTTCCTGTCAAATTACTCTCCCTGGTTTCTGAAAATGTTATCAAATTAACCTGTTGTCAAATCTCAAGTCAACGAACGTGCTTGGTTGAAAAAATGCTCCATGCTCCTAGATGTTCTCCGCCTGGGTGAAGCATAGGATAAAATATTGATAACCAATCACAACACTTGGGTGGGGTGGGATACTCAACTTCAAAAACCAAAACGTCAACAATCGAAACATCAACACCATATAATCAACGGTTTAATTTTTCAATGAATCAAAATAACATTAGCTTAAAACATAAACGGTTCAAAATGTCAACACTTCAGATGAGCAACGAATCTGAATGTCACTGATTTATAACGTAAATTGTGTGAACAATTTACGTTATAAATCAGTGACATTCAGATTAAGAATTAAGTGATTAATCAACACTTTAGAAAATCGATGTTTAACTAGTATCGTGAAATATTCAGTCATAATTTATTATTCGTCGCAGACATTGTTAAACATAACATACTGAAATGTCTGGTTTTCTATTGTGAATCCTTTATTCTGAACCGGTGGCCAACATAATTTTGAAAGATCAGATCAAGTTATAATCGACGAATATTATATTATGACTGAATATTTCCCGAAATTTAGTTAAACATCGATTTTCTAAAGTGTTGATTAAGTGAACAATTTACGTTATAAATCAATGACATTCAGATTCGTTGCTCATCTGAAGTGTTGACATTTTGAACCGTTTATGTTTTAAACTAATGTTATTCTGATTCATTGAAAAATTAAACTGTTGATTATATGGTGTTGATGTTTCGATTGTTGACGTTTTGGTTTTTGAAGTTGAGTATCCCACCCACTTGGGTGCGTGATGTCTGAAGGTTAATCAACATTTTAGAAACCGGAGATCTGTGTAGCGAACACAGAGTAATAATTACTTTAATGCGCGGCGTTTAGTTGCATTTTAACATGGGTGCGCGAAATTTCAAAGGACTGCAACTTCTGTACTTATTAACCATGGGCTTTAATAATGTAAGGAAACTGAATTGGCTTGTAGCTAACGCTTAATTAATATTATCTTATTTCGATCTCCACCTTTGTTGCTATCCATTTTAGTTTATTCTCATTTCATTTCATTTAGGCTGTACTGCACCTATATTTATTTTAATTAATTTCTTCTATGGTTGTTTCCCCCTTTTCTTGTATTAACATTTTATGGTGTTCTGTAAGATCGTTGTTCTTATTTATAGCTGCTTTTTCTAATGCTTGATTGTATTGGTCCTCTCTGTAAAGTAAATAAATTGAATTAAATATCCTATATCTAGACTATATGACATTAATACCACATAAATATATGGTTTGTTTTGAAAAAAGAACGGCGCGCTCGGTAAGACTTCTTCTTTTTGTTTATTGATTTATCAGTGACCATAGATAGACACTAGGGCCATAGGGTTACTTAAATATTTTTCTATTCCACCCACTTTTTTTTTCTCAAATGTAACTGGAATAAGGTGTAATTTGTTTTTGTTCAGTGGTAAAACTGATTTGAACATTTGTGTGTGGTGATATACTGTGCTGTGTGTATTTTACTGTGCAACTCTACAAGACAACTTTGTGCTGTATTACTTCAGTAAGTTAAATATTTATTTTTAAGTAGATAGCTATGGTCAATTTATAAGTGATAGATAGCACATGTGGTGGCAGGGTGAGGTAATGCTATGATAGATGATATTAGATAATTCAATTAGTCGAATTTTGCGACATAGATATTCAATAAATTCTGTGACACATGAAATACAATCCGATTTTTAAAATATGAGATTAGATGTGGCAGATCCTCTATTTGCCTTTCGCTCACAAAGAACGTGCGTACGACAACAATAGTAACTCCACCATTTTCAATGCTATTCTCTAAGTTAATTGGTTCTAACACGACGAGCCCACAAAGGCATCTCATTCCTTTTATATTAACATTTGGAGCTGCTATTTTAAAATCTGGTTGATTAACATACCTGGCTTCTTTTAGTTTATATAAAGCTTTCCTAATGTCCTCCATAGAAAAACCGGTAATTTTCAATATTCCTAAAATTGCTAGTCCTGCTGCAGTACTTAAAACGGTTCCTGAAAAAACAATGTTTGGTTAGTAGGTATATAATAATTCATCTTTTTCTTCTCTCGTGTCAGCAAGAGCTGTACGAAAACAGCTCATGCTGTGGTAAAAAGATTAGCCAGTCAGTAAGGTTGGTAGCGGGGCTGACTGCCCAGGGTGCGCCAGACGTACTTAAGTATTGTCACTTGTGGAGGCTCTTTTCATGCACCCCGTTTATTATATATAACGCTTGTATAGACGGCGCCAAATGTTGGCTTTTCTTAGATTACCGCACAAGACGCGTAAAATAATTTTGCCGCTCTGAAACAGGTTTTGAAGTTCTATTGCTCACTTCAGAGAGACAAAGTTATTTTATACGTTCTTAGAAGTTAGCGCAGATCTACCACACACGTGCATTGGGCAGTCGAGGCGGGTAAGCGAGGTGAGCAAGTACTGAACTTAATAACACGACTGATGTGTAAGTTAACTCGCCTATTTACTAATGTGTGTCAATCAGGCTTCAGAACGGCCATAAAGTTTGGCACGAAGCTGTATTAACGCTAATCATTTTAATAAGCCGGTGCTTACACACCAGTAGAACTATTTTTCACTGAAATCAAGAATCAATTTCATACCTAAACCAGCGCCTACTAGCATAGCAGCCAGTCCCATGTCGATCTTGTATAACGCACCAGTGAGTGCTCCGGCTGACACATACTCAATTAAAGAAGTGTCACCTCTGTATACTGACACTGTTGTTGATGTTAAACTGAAATTAATAAGTTTTGTTTTTAAAAAAATGTATTACTATATTAACAGTAGATGTACGGTCGTGGACTTGAAATGTTTAGCACCCTAAGGTCTATAATTGCTTGCACATTACTTTTTCATAAGGTCGCTCGGTCGCTTGCAAAGATATGACATCTTGAACCTTATTGCGCACAGTGTGTCAAGGAATCCAATTTGAAATGTGATAAACATTTCGAGTCCGCGGCTATACAGTACGCGTAAAATGTGTGCCGTGTGGTGCCGGACACTACCCCATCTCTTCCCATGGGTGTCGTAAAAGGCGACTAAGGGATGGGGACTAGAGGAGGGGCAGCAGCATTCTCGGAGTATTTTAATTTTAACAACCATACATTGCGATCGCCAACCCGCCTGTCAAGAGTGGCAATTATGGCAAAGGCCCCCAACATGGATAGCACAAAGCGAAAACGGCACCTACGGTCGATGTGGCGATGCTTTAGGGAGGCCTTTGTCCAGCAGTGGACGTCTTTCGGCTGAATGATGACAGTTAAATAACTTCGCCTCTCTGGAGTGAGGAACAGAACGCTCGAAGTCTGTTTTAGAGTGGCAAAGTTATTTTACAAGTACTAAATAACTTTGGCTCTCTGAAGTGAAGAACAGAATGCCCAAAGCCTGGTTTCAGAGAGGCAGACTTATTTTACCCGTACTCTAGGTACAGTCTTGCCTCAAATATAGAAACTAATGTTTGCCCAAGACTCAGAGGTCTTTCGCATAATCAGGAATTCAATCAAGCAAATCATTTCTATACAAGCAATATTCCTTCAAAAACATTCTGCCTCATCTGCCAGCCTTTTCGCAGCTATGTTGAAGTCAGTCTAACCAGCAGCTAGATGCAACTGAATATCAAAATTTTACAATTGATGCTGTCAACATGCCTATTTGGATTGTTGACAGCATCAATAAATTGCAAATCTAATTAGTCGGCCAGTTAGAGTTTTGAAAAATAATGGACACGTATTTTTTCTTTTGTTAAATCTATAAATATTTGGAAAGATAAAACGCATCAAAACTCGAGAGTGGGGGCTTATGATGTCAAAAGCAAGTAAAAATTGTACTTGCTTGTGACAATTTGCCAATTTTAAAAGTGTTGTATCTTCGTCAATTTTGGTTTACGTAACATCCACAGACTGAATGCTGCTGATTTCTCCATAAGCAAGCATTATAGTTAAAGATTTGTAGCAGATAGATTACCCTAGATTTGTGATATATTCCATATCATAATAGGTTTATAGTTTCATGTTTGTATCATAACTTTTGTGAAACACATTCATATTTGTGATTAGTTTTATTGGTAATTTAAGTATCCGTGCCTCAGAGAGCATGTTAAAGAGTTGGTTGCAGGTGCCATACGAATACCTGACAGTGATTATGGGTAGTCAGAAGCTCAAGTCTGATAACCGGTCCAACCTTAGGATGTTGGCATTGCCCAGTAACTAGTTTGCAGAGGTCAGGAGGCAGTCGCTGAATGTAATATACTGGTATTCAGCTGCATCTGGTTAGACTGGAAGCTTACCCCAATATATTTGGGAAAAGTCTAGGCAGATGGGTACGTAAGATAAGTATAACTTATTTACCTAAATACTCCTGTAAAGAAGCTCAATCTCCAGCCCCATTTGTAAGCTCCCTTTGCAAAGGCTACTGTCACATAATCTTGTAATCTTTTCTGGAATCATAATCATGAACATTAATTATATGTATAATTATACATTTGTTTGTGAAACCCTATTGGGTTAATTAATAATTATTATTATCAATAGAGGTGTTCTGTTAGTAGTCAGCAAACCAATGGCCTTTTAAATTTTAATTCTGTAATAGTTATAAATAATTATAGGTTTTAAGAATTGACTCTTAGAAAATAAAAGCTAATAAGTTGACATCAAAAGATAATTAAAACCTCAAGCACGGTAATTATAGACAGAATAGATAAGACAATTAAGTGTCGTCCTGGGACGACAGGCGTTACGCAACCGGTTAATACACAGTGGAGATCTATTATGGCCGAACTTGGCAGAGGCCTTTAGAGCAATTATTGATGTAATACCAATCAGTTAATGCAGCTTTGCCATAAGCATAACTTAAATAAGCAAATAGAAGTATAATTAAAGACATTACCTTAGCTTCAGCAGTGGATTTAAATATAGTTGCTTGGTTATTTTCTATAAAATTCAAATAAGCCACTCTAGAGCTAACAAACCCTCCCATACAGGCTCCGATAAAGGCTCCACATAATGCTGACTGCAGTACTGTGTTAAGTTCTACGGACAATTCTTCATACTCGCTAAAATAGTTTGTAAAATATTAAAGGTTAGGAACTTTAATTTTGTTTATAAATAGTAAATTATTGTAACCTACTCTAATCTAGGACATACTCTTTAGACTTAAAATGTACAAAAGAAAGAGGAATACCTAACTTCGGTGACATTTGCGATGTATGCATTACCTATGATATCCTTTATGAAATGTTAGTGTTGCAGGAATAATAACATAGAATTTATGGCGGTTTCTGACTTACGTTCTAGAATACATTGTTTTAACTCTGTCCCAACCAGTTTGTGGTGGTAGAGGATCCGGTCGATTGAGTAAATCATGGTCATATAGGCCAGTAGATTTACCGAAAATTGGAAGCGCAAAAGTTGGTGTCAATCTAACGACTGTCCGGAACATTGTGACGGACAGATATTTACTTTTAGATCACTACCATATTATATGACAATAGAAAATTATAGTTTTAGTTGGCTGGTGAAAATACTTAATAAAGTATTTTAATTCTGTTCATTTGTATCAATATTTCAGTTTCCAATTCTATGAACGAAAATCTGACATTAACATTTCGATTTGCTATTTTCCCGTAATGTGAAATGTCAAGTGTCAAGTTGTCGTTAGACGTTGTCTACGTGACATTGAACTGATCGTTTTGAAATAGGTACGTTTTGATAAAATAAGTTTTTCTGTTTTATAAAATAAAAGAAACTGTACATTATATGGGCATTATTTGTCGCTAAAACTTTTTTATTGATGGGTGGGATATTGAAAGTCTAAAGATTGCTTTATGTTATTATTTAAATGAATATTTGCCGGCAGCCTCCTCATTAGTAGCTACCCACTCCAGAATCCGTAGTAGTTCTAATATTTTCGGTAGTAACTAAATTAGCATGTACCTACTTATCTACATCTTAGGTTTACATGCATAGAAGAAAATGTCAGCGGCTTTAATAATAATTTATTGTTTTATAAACTCCCGCACGGCGTACACACAACGAGGTCAAGCGTTCCATTTATTATACGAGTAGTTGTGTCATGTGTGTTTGTCTTAAGTTGTAATAATTATTAAGTATGTTGATGTGGTTGATGATGGACTATTTATAGTAGGATTACTATTTATCTACATGTGGGTACTGGGACATGGGCCAAAAATATAAATAGAGTAAGAACTAAGATATCTTAATCTAAGTCAACGTTAAATGTAGGCAGCTATTAGTTTCTAAAATAGGGCATCTCGTGGGCAGCAAGAGCCCGTCAGAGTATACAATATGTTCTGTGAGCAAGAGCAAGGGCGCTCCTGAAAGCTTACTTCTGATACACCGCTGATAGGGTACCATACGAAAGAACCCCATCCCTATACAAATTATAAAGATCAGTTCGCACCCTCAGTATTAAAAAGGCATAAGTCGTATTGTTTTGAATTTTAGTTATCATATTATTGCTTAGAATTCTAAGTCAAATTGGTTGGAAAGTGGTGGTAAAACTACGTATGCTCAATTTTTTTCGTATTTTATCGTTAATCATAGCGATTTTATTCAACAAATAGTATATTACGTCGTTTGACTGTTCTGATTTTTGTATAAGCAAATAACGGAACATTTTGATTTAAACAAAAACATTAATGTTTGTGCAAACGTAATGACTCTTGTGATTTTATTACGTACCATAATTTCAAGTGAAAAAAAATAACAATTATAATGGTCTTCATCCACTCTTGTAATCGTTTTTTTTTCTTAACAAAAACGTATGCTTAGTTCTTCCATTCGAAAAAAATACACGTGCTTCAAGTTAAGTATTATTACACTTAAACATTTATATCGTGAGTAAAGGTGAATAACTCAGTGCGGGACGAAGTGGCGGGGTGATAATCGCGCTCCTTTACCAGTTTTTGTTGCGAGGTATTTAAGAATTCCTTAGTAAAATTTAATTTAAATTAATATCCATCTATTTTAATAACAACATATTATTAGTGTACAATAACCTAATACTGGTTGCCTATATTTTTTTAAATAATAATATCGTTGACTTAGAGAAGGCAATCCGATTTTCGTTATCTCGTTTCACTTTTCTAAATCATAGAAAATCGTCACGCATGTCCAGTCCAGGGCTATAGCAAATATACATGTCATGATGTATCCGAATTCGTGTAATTCCTTCAAACCTCGCGATATAGGTACCTACTGATAACACAGATTGACCAAGAATGATTTTGTATAGAAAAAGCAAAAAAAAACATGTTCTCAATCCGAGTTACTTTAGCGCCCCAAGTTATCTGATTGCGCGGAGCGATATCGCGCTAGTCGTGCCCGCTGGCTATGTCGCCATGGTTTAATTCATTTAAGCGTGGCATCAAACTTTTCTATTATATTTGGTCTGGCGAATAGCGAACTCATTCTACTCCTTCGTTCCGCAGACCATCGGGCGGGTCAAGCTTACGGCGGTTTACCTATAATCATGAGATGTATCGAGGTGTTTATTAGAGGCGGCCTATAAAGGCGGATACAGACATTGCGAGGCATGCGCAGCGCACGGCGCTCATCGCATGCTTCGCAATGTGTGGACGTTCATATTCGTGGTGAGGCATACAAAAGATTTAACTTGGGATCTTTCTTGTTATAGCGGCGCATGCCTCGCAATGTCTTTATCCGCCTTTAGACGCGTGCGCTCGAGCGTGTGGTTCAGTGAGAGTAGGGCCGAAATATCCGTGTACGGAGTTCGATTTACAGTGCAGGTATAATGAAGGTAGATAATTAGTTTGCTGTTAAGAAATTCTCAGTAGCGTAACCGGTTTTCCAGCTGAAAAAAATGGTACCTACTTAATAACATTTTGGCTCTCCTCTCGTTGGGTGTAGGTAGGTACTACATCTCGGCCTTACTGTTCAGGGAGTGTACAGGAGTGTTGCTGTTCTCTCCATTCCAGGGTCCAGGGTTCCAGGGTCAAGACACACTTATTAACGGATTGGAGATACAAAAAGTACGGTTATTATGGATGCCCTTTGCAACCTCGTCATAGCGAAGGGACGTTTGGGGGTTTTCAGAGACAGGTTCAGTGATAATGACGTGTTGCTGTGTAGACATATACTATAAATAGTATTTAGGTAGGTACCTACCTCGGTATTGGTAGGGTATGTATGGGGATAAATGAAAATAAAAGCTCCATTTTCAACTATATTTTATTATAAAATCACAAAGAATAAATCTAGAATTCAATAGGGTAGTCACTTAGATATTAATATTGTTGTATATATTTATAATTCATATAACTGTTTTACATAATGTAGTTTAGTAAGCGTCCGGTCTCTCAGACGGACCGGATGCGTTTCATAAAATTAATTTTCACAAACAATCATCAAAATATGTTTTATCTTGAAATATAGCTTGTTAAAGCTTGCCATTTTGATTTTAAACTTGTATTTATTAGAGATAAAACATTAGTCAAGTTGAAAGGAAAAACATTATTATATCCCTGTTATTTTTCCCAATGATTGGTCTTTGGCATATTGAATTAAGACTAATTAATATTGACATGTTCAAATTGTTTCAGCAAGTCTTACTACGATAGTGAACAAAATTAGATGTGCTTCCCAAGAAACTGATGAGATAAACGTTACTTGAACGTTTGTTTACATCTATTTAACTATTTTAACTTTACACACAACCCTTTAATTTGCACACCTTTATTTAATTCTTTTAATGAAACAACTAAAACATTATTAAATCAAGAGGAAACCAAGGAAGGTAGTAACAGTAATACTTCCTAAGAAGGGTTCTTCGATAATTAGGTAGGTATATAATTAACTAGAGCGACTACTGAAATTAAGATAGGATATTTAACTAGTAAATCTTAAAGTAATGATTATGTTAATCTTTACTATAGATCCTATTAATTTAATTTGTAATTATTAACATAGTCGTGTATAATATTTACATCCTCAGATTAATTTAACACGAGTATAACTGCCACTTTCCCGCACAAAATGCTCTCGAAATAATTAATTTAAATACATTCAATACATTCCCATTAGTTGATTGCTATCACTCCGTGTTGTTGACCGGTATTATATAAAGTGGCAGGCACACAATAATTTCGCTAATTCAACGTTTCAATACGGAATGGTTCAGTTCTTTCCACACAGCAGGAATAAGGGACGTGGCACGGACACATAATAACCGCCTCGGACGATCAAATGCCACGGGCAGCGCTATAATTTTAATTCACATTATACCCTGTGCGAAATATAATATTCCACTTGATAATATTATTATATAAAACATAATTATCATTGGCAATATTTAAAGTCCCTTACTCCCTTTACAATTCAACTAAACAACGTGTTTTTATTTCGCCTAAATATTTTTTTCTCGAGTCGTTGAAAAAAGTTAGAGAATTTTTATTCACAAGTTATATATAAATATATCGAAGCGTAATATATACTTTAAAATGTAGTCGAGTGTAGATTTCGCCAGGATAGTAATAATTAAGTTCTATAAGTACGAATATGTCTAGAATACCAATTGTGTACTAATGTACATCATTTCATTATATTGATCCCCTTTAACATTTAAAGTTTTATTTACAAATAGTTTCTTGAAACTTCTTCAGGTGTTCTGAAATAAAGGGATGAAATTATAAGCACAGATACTCATGAAAAAAAAAACCAAAATCAATGAAGGTTAGTGGAAGTGTAAATAAAACGCTGTCTCTGTCGTAACTCCGCACCGTTGTCGTATCGTAGACAATTGGTATGAAAAATTGAAATAAAAAGGGATTCAGGTAGAAAGGGTAGGGATGGAAAATAAAGAACAAAAAGTATCAATGATAATAATAGTTTAATTATGAAATTAAAAATAAAGAGTGAAATTAACCACACAAAAGGCTTAAAATTAAAATAAGAAATAGACGACGACACGTAAACTTACAATGAAACATCGAGCGGTCGCCGCTGAGGTGAAAGGAAGTCAACATCTAACAGAATATCGAGGAGCATGACAGTTTATAATATATGCGCCTTAGCCAAGTTTCTATTTATTGATATGTTGGCTTTATTCATATCATTATGAAATACTAAATACAGCTAATATATGTAGTAGAGATATATATTATAAAGCGCAATAAAATATAAGCATATTCAGTATGATATGCGGAGATATGTTTGTGGAACGCAAGAGACATATATATACGAAGTACACGATAACGCAGAGTATAGCATGACGATGACAGAATGCGCCGAGACTCAACAAGTCCGCATCACGCGAATGGATATCAATTAACACATTCGAAAACAACTTTCACATCATTTTTCAACGCATAACTTTAACTAACAAATTGAAACAATGTTCACTTACAATGAATAAAATTGCATATATTGCGCTTAATAAAACTCTCAAATATAATTTAACTGTAACATTTTCATCAACTTTTCAATAAATGTTAAGATTACTTCAATTACTTTTTACCTAAAATAATCTGTATTGACTTTAAATTTGGCATCTCATCCTAAACACTGATCTATTTATTTATTTTTTATAATATTACCATTAAAATCTAAATATTTAAAATACTTCTCTAAACACATAAATTCCTATAATTATCTATTAGTCAATACCAATGTTATTGAGAAAATTTTAGGCCTGAAAACGCTACACACATCATAATAGTAATCGACCATGTCTACTAGTATTGAGCACAAGCGACTGAGTAACTGTTTTCTATACACGAGCAAAATATTGATTGAATTTAAAGTAAACCGCGGTATGTGTGTAGCGTTCTACGCTGAGTACAGTGGATATGTAATCTCCTCTTTGTGATTTTTGTTTTAATTTAAATACATAATAATAATACAATTATTATTAAAATTACAAATGCGATTACCGCCGCTCTCACGTCACTCGACCACCACTTCTTACCATTTCACAACACAGGCACAGAATCCTGCGCCGTATAGAAAAACATTTTCAAAAACGTGCAAAATATCACCACACCCTGGTCACCTAACATTATCTAAACCAAATAACTACTTTTACGTTCTTATTTATAGGTAGGTACTGATTAATACAATTGTATGATTAAATTTTTCTATTAAACCTTACATCGTAATGACCATCTAATATTTTTCAGTTTAATCATCTTACTAAGCTCTATCTTTATTTCTTATGTATGTTACGTGATATATATTATACATTTATAATAGTGTAAATATGTGATTTTTATAACTTCACAAATGTTTTCTAAAATAAAAGTTTATTTTTTTAATATTTTTCGACTATTTTTGCGATGATGGGATATGTTCAAATTAATGGAATCGATAAGATTGACTGATGTGGGTTTATCGTGCATACACTTCCTCAGCCCGTACGTAGCGGTGTCTGCGCCACTCTTCGCGTGATCAGTTATTCAATCTATCTACACCTCGTACGAACCGTTACGTTTTATTTATCCTACAATATACATTCCCTTTTTCTATCCTAATTGAATACCGACCGTGGCATCGTCGAGATATGTAATGCATTGATTGATATTAGTGACTTACAATATTAATTAACATGCCAGCCGGCACAGCGGCGCGTTGTTTCCGCGGATGGCATAGTATCCCTTAACTCGTCATAATTCAGGTATCTGGTTCACGCATGCTTTGCCTAATCACATAAACTGGACGTGTAACTGAACACTTAAACTGGTCCTAACAGTAGCGTGGCTCTCGCGGGCATCCCTCTACCAACAAATTCGTTACCATATACAATCTTTTTACAAAAGCTTTCCTACCAGACTTTAAATATTTGAGACAATTCATAAGATTTTGATAACGTAATCACTTAATTCACAAACTTAATCTCTTTTGCATTGGACTAGACATATTTTTTTTATTAATTTAAGAAGGCAAAGATGTGTGAAATCCAATCGAGAGCTTAGCGAAGTCCGTGATAAGTTTAACACATCGAAGTCGGAGTGTGTCTATATACAAAACGAAGTATCGAGAAGGGACAGCTCATTAACTAAAATACTGTTTAATGAAGTTATTGTGACCTAGTGTAAATACTGTTGATTAAATATGTCGTAGAGCAAAATCAGATCTGGCTAATACTTCATAGACCATCGCCGCAACTCCACTGCAGTGTGGCAATTTTATAGTAATAGTGAAAATTATTCTAAAAAATATGTGATCGCGACACTTGGCCACACCGCCCGGCGTCTCCCACCGAACACAAATAAATAATTATCTAAAATTAACCACTTAGTGAAACGTATGCACGAGCATTTATAATATGTTGTAGCTACCATTAATATAAATTAACATCAAAATAAATGCATCATGTCACTATTATGTCACTGAACATAACGTTTTAAATAGTGATATACAACTAGATGCTTAGCGATAAGAGTTGTGATTACACTAACTAATCGTCAATAACTATGAATGAAGTAAAGAACAGACAATATTCTCCTAACAACGAAACAAGAATGGAAGCAAGACCGCAGACACACCGGCCACCGGTGACAGAACAGTTACATCTAAAATATATTATTAAAATTATTTATATAACTAATATTGCACACACATACACATTTCTAAACATAACATTCCAGTAATAAAATAAGAAAAAAATGTGTATGCGTACAAAACTATATTTACTTACAAAGAAATGCAATAATAGTAAATTGTGCATATTAAAATAGACAATAAAATATATGTATAAAATACAATTTAAGAGTAATAACTGCAAATTATATGTGACCAAGAGATGTTTTAACAATGTGCTAATAATGTGATGAATATAAAATTTAAGGTGGTATAAAAACTGGCTGCCGTATTAAACCACAAACAAGCGAGGCAATGTTTGACATTGCGACCCATAGTACATACGCGAATTGCCCAGTGCAAACGTAACTAGCGCAATCTAATTGCAAAACATACCGTCCTGATAATTCATTATAACGAAATTATATACTGTAATCACCGGGAAATATTATCGAGTTTATAAAAATAAAATAATTGATATACTTATTCAAAATATGGAATGAATATCACACAAAATATAATTCCTCTCTACGTTAATACGTTCTGTTTAGAATCGTATCGAAAATACAGTAGATATAAGCAGCGTTTGACTGTGATGATAGTATCTTAGATTAGATGTACAGTAACAGTAAACGTACGTATTTTAAGAAAATAGAATAGCACTTAATATCTAGTGATCCGTGTAAGCGTAATACAGATATATTTTAATTTCAGTCGAGGGAAATTCTCGATTTGTGTGAGAGGTACGATGTTGTCAGTCGCGTCGTCGAGGCTCGCGCCGTCGCCGAGTGTGTAAGGGGCCTTATATTAAAAATATTTAAATGCTGTTGATATCGAGTGTCGGTAAGGCCGGCTGCAGACTGTGCGACGTGCGGACGCGACTGCTCCGCTTGTGTGATATTCGTGACGCGGCACTTAGATGCTGGACTTGGAGAAGGAGACTCGCAGGTGGTTGGACTCGGACAGCTGGTAGTTGTGCATCTTGATCAGGGCCGCCACCGCGTCGTCGATCGATGGGAGCTGCACCAACGCCATTTTGCGGTCCTTGCTGTAATTGGAATATTAAAATATTATGAGTATGAGTCCAAGTTTTAAACGCCCTTTTTTGGCAATAGGATTCCATTTACGCATTATTAGTCATTTTGATGGCATATGTATTAAAGAAAAATTTCATGTTTGGCTGGCTATTTAAATTCCAGTTTAAGTTCTCGAAATAGAAGTGAAAAGGCTTTTAATGCATTATTACGTATCGCCACTAGCACGTGTATTCTATCGGTTGAGAATCGAAATTATTGCGGAACGAATCTAGACACTTTCAATTTGTGCTGTGAATAAAATTGTTTTTATAGAACATATTTTTACCCGATCAAATCCGCGGGGCACAGCTGGTAGGTAATAATTATCACTAATATTATCTATTAAAAATATTTGTCAACTTACGGGAAGAACTTGAAAGCCTTAATCGTAAATCCTCGCTTGGTGAACGCTTCCTTGATATCATCCTCAGACACCGTAGCTCTGTGAACAAACAATAAGTTATACTTTTTTTCCTATTCATCTTGGGATTAGTAGATTCTTATTTTTTATTAGGTACCTTTTCATTTTAACTCTAAGTAGAAACAGTTTAGAACAAGTTCATCGAGTCCACCTGTACTAGAATGACGTCATTACTGTAATATTAGGAATAGATGTGCAATTTAGTCGGATTACTTACGGAATGTTGGACAGGTGGAGAGTCGCGCTGGGTGGGTATATATTCTGGTAGTTTTTGCTGCCAGGTTTCTTGAATCTGTGCAGCGGGCTCTGGGAGTAGTCCCTGAAAAACATGAAGAAAATGTTGATGTATTGTTTCACACGAGAGAGTTTTTTGACGATTCTGTGTAAACCAGTAAGCAGTCATTGCGACTGTGCGATGTCGTGGAGCAAAGCGTATGTGTAGCTACGTGCGGCAAAGTGCTGCTACGTGTAGCTACGTGCGACAAAGCGCTGCTACGTGCGGCTACGTGCCGACATGCGCTGCTACGCCCGTAGCAGCGAGCCTACGCGCGTAGACGCAAGACCAAAATTGCTACACGTGTAATGCGGCGTTTCAAGCTTGCCGCGTAATACTATAGCTGTAAAGGTGTATTCTGTGGGAGGTTTAGTTCTCAGTGTCGTATTTTGTGGTTGCTAAAATATGGAGTAAGATTTTAGGCCCGTGTTCGTGGCTTGTTTGGAATGTATAGATCCTAACATAGCCTAAGTAATCTTCCCGTGTCGGAAAACAAAAGGCCACTTCGTCTTGTTTCTCTTGACATAATCCTCTAGTCAAGATAAATAAAAAGGGGGTCAGTAGGACCATCCTGGTGTGTGAAAGTTACAACATACTGAAATCACCCATCCGCTTGGCAAGCATGGTGATTATGGCAATATTCTCGCCGGATATATGTAGTAGTCTATTAGGCCAGCTATTTGCAGTGGCGGTCTACAGTCACATGGGTTGGTTGGTAAGGAAGTCTGAATCAATCCTGAGACTCTTTCTCCCTTATTACAAAAGATTGTAAACCCAGATTTATAATATTCCCATCACTTTCTAACATCATAACAAAAAGAGACATGGCTATTTTATAACCTGGAATGTTCTTAGACCATTTTTTGTAATTAGACTAGACGTGGATTAGATTGAATGGCGAATATTAGCATCACAAATTTTAATAGTACAAATATAGGGCACAAAATAGGACATCAAAATCAAGCCCTGTTTCAGACCGAATGACATAGGTTAAAGGTCATGTCAATCACTTCTAAAATATTGTGTAAAGTGAAACAGTAAATAGAAAATGTGTTTATTTGGAATACAATATTGAAATGATTACACGAATTTATAAATAAAAATGTGTTTTGGTGTCTTCTAGGAATACATAGAATTGTAGATCTTATTAATCACCGTGGGTGTCTTGACAGGCTTTGGGTGTATTCCACTCAAACTTTTAGGTATATTTGTTGTAAGGACAGATCATGTTCTAGTTGAGATTTAGGTAATTTTAGGAGGCATTTTTGCTACAACTTGATTTTTGTAGGTCATACGCAATCTATGGGGGTTCTATAACACCCCAAAAAAAAGTACGTCCACGCTAAGCCAACGAACTATCGTCATTAGTTAAATTTGACCAAACTTTGTATAGAACGAATTCGTTTTCATTCGGATTACAGCAGTATTGAGCCTCGTTCGTTCGCGTATGATTGATTGTTGTGTACGTATCAGTATACTAGCTCTTAAACTGTCTTTGAAACTAGAACGAAATTTGCAAGAGAAAAATCAAGAAGTATGTGGTATTTACCTGGTGAGGCCAGCATCAGGCTGTCCTTCCTTCGGCAGCTGCACGGTCTGGTGCTTGCTCAACATCACACGCATCGCCTTGCCGAACACGCGCAGCTTGTCCATGTGGGTCATTGCTGCAAACACGTCAACATTAGATAAAGAAAGAAAAGAGCTTATTGTTCGCTTTAAAACTTGAGTAATAAAAAAAGCGTACAAAATGATTACATATTCAGCGTCACGCTAACGCAACGTCAGATTATCAGAAATTTCTGACGTGTGTCTCTGTTCATAGGTACATTTTGTACTAGTCGTCAGTCTGCTGGCTCTAGTACAAAATGTATGCGCAGAGGCAATTCGCGCACGCATCAGAAGTTTTTTGACAGAAATTCCTTATAATGTACGGCCGGGCCGGGTGCTCAATATTTTGATGTTTTGGCACTTGACACACTAGGCGTATTGGCAACATTGTTTTTTTTTATAAACACATCAGGGCGTGTTCATGACACTGAATTTATGAAAGAATGGGATTGAAAATGGCGAATTTACTATTGTCTTTCGGTCACGGAGAGCGTGCGTGAGCGAGATGCAAATAACGACAACAATCGGGTTGTAGATTTCTTTATTTTCAGTAGGTAAATCGTAAGTAACCCAAAATTTCACTGTTTGAAAATAGTTATAAGCAACGCAAAAAATATTACACTGCAATCACCATTTTGCTAGACTAATGTGGTGATTATGACACGGTTTGCCCGACCTGCCTCACCGCAGCGGTCTTCATGGAAAACAATGCAAGTTATTGGATCTTTGCGGCTGTTAGGAAAACTTTGTAGATTTAAAAATCTTCATATTCTCTGTGATGTTTAGATTAAGTGAATTCTTAATTATACAATTTCTCATACTTAAATAACAGAACATCTAACTAATTTGAGGGTAAAATATAACAAAGTTTATTAGGTATAAGAAAATGTTAATGAATAAGACTATAAGTAGCAAGTAAACAACGACACTTCATGTTACAAGAAAAACAAACTACAGCAAAGGAGAACCATAAGTACACTCATAATCCTAAATAAATACATCCCTTTCCTACTAAAATCGACCTTGTTTTATAAGAGATAGGGTAGATAATTGTTAACTTACCTAGATGGGCCTGATGTGGTTCGGCCATTTGAATGAGGGCTGAATCTTTCTTGTTGTAGAGAATCTTCACCCGTTGCACATCGCCGTAGACGCCTATACACAAACAAAAGTCTTACAAAACAAGCATTGAGATGATTTAGTTACAGTTACTGTTGTTACGTATCCCAGTTTCGTGTAGAGTGTGTTTTGGAGTTCATGTCATGTTCATTTACATCTGTTAAGGTGAATAATATTGATTCATGTTGCGAGAAACACAGTCTAACAAAAATAGGATTATGTACTCTCAATGTTGTCAAAAGTATGCCTATAACTAAACTAAGTTACTACACTTAACACGGTTTCTTTAAAATACACAGCATATTTTAGTACAACGGCTTGTAATATAAATAATGTCGTGAAACGGGACAGTTGGAAAATCAAGAAGAAACAACTCCAAGCTCTAAATTGGTCACGTTAAGCTTTCGATTAATGCTTTAGCGGTTAACAACGCCGGCCGAGTACTGGCGCGCTGTGTTAAGCAAATTACTGCAAACAATTACTCACTTCTACTCACTATTCTTAAACTCTCGTTTATTCATAGTTAACGCAACTCTCATTGATAAAAAGCCTTTAACAGCGATTACCATGTTTGTGGTTTCACTGTCCGTTTACCGATATTCAGGTAGGTGTATACTAAGACTAACATAATAAATAAAAAATAAAATAAGAATCATGACGTCATCGTCACATAGAGATGCGTATTTCGCTGTACCGTATCTAGTATGAAACTGACAGCCCAAAAAGAAAATAAAAAAAAAATGAACTGAAATAAAGACAACACTGGGTAATAGACGATCTAACTAACTTAGCTACGACTAGGGTGTCTGAAACACAAATTGTCATACGAGTTAATAAAGCGTTTAGAATTTAGATTCGATAGTGTTATCAAGCAAAGCTTCGACAAGTCGTCGGATGCGGTTATCAGTACAGAAATCGAGAATGTTAGCTGACAATTTGTCTTTCAGGCGACAGGGCTCAGGAGCAATATTAATGTTTTAATATAAAATACGGAATGTATGTGCACACGTACCGAAAAGGGTAAAGAGAGCGTCAGGCGTGACCATCTAAAACAATAGGAAAGAGAAAAGAGACAGTATTATAAATAGTCGTAAAAGATATCTGACATCATATCTATAAATAAATTAGCAACTTATCTTTAAGGAGTTTAAGTAGAATATATAAATATAACAACCTGTAACGCCGTTCGTGTGGTTAATGCATTAGTTTGTTTGAATTTAAAGTGAACCCACAATTAAAATGGTGTCTGATACAGGCGTTACTGGCTATTGTGTTAGTGTAATGAATAAATTTGCCAATAAACATTAAACTAAGTACAAGTCGAAACAATGCTGAATTTTGTCTAAACTGTAAGTACAATCGGGAGTGATTCTCGAATTTTATTTAGAACATTTGAATTGAGAAGTTTTAAATTCTGTTTTTGAATTTGACAGGTAGAAAAGGGCGGTTACGAGAAACAGAAATATAAATCCGCCTGCCAGTATTGAGGTAGGTTATGGTTTTTGGTGCGTGGAGTGTGTACCAACCTCTTCGTTGAGATTGGAGACCAGCAGCACCGTGGCGAGTGGCAGCGGCGGAGCGGCCAGCGCGCGCAGCGCGGGCGACGCCGGCGTCAGCGTCAGCGCGCCGAACGCGGGCAGCCCCACGCCGCCCACGCCCACGCCGTACGGCGACGCCAGCCCAGAGCCCAGGCCCAGGAACTGAGGAGCCAGCACGCCGCCACCTGGGTACATATTACCGGTTTTATATGCTGCTGTTTACATCGTGGATAAAAAATAATAAAAGGAAAAAAGTGAGAAATATTAAGAAGTTCTTTCCGACTAGATAAAATGTTTAGATAATGTCTAGTTCACTATTTTTAACCATTGTATTTAGTCTAAAGTTCTAGCTATTACAATTATGAAAGCTCATTTTGGAAATACGAAACTGACGTAAATAATTAACTACAGCGAACAAAAACTTAATGAATTTGAATAATTAATGTAAAACATAACAAGTAATTTTCATACCTACTTTATTATGTTAAACAAATCAGAGAGGGCTACACAACAAAAACAGAACATTCGCAATGTCGAAATGATCCACACATATTACAACCCTCTACGGTGCAATACGGATTTATGACGAGTTATTAGTCACCGCGGGAATATTTAGCATTGAAATATGAATAATAAACAAGAAAAGAGCTAACGTGGAATAGCAAATGTAATTTGGAAGCGTTATTGAAGATTTATTTCACACTGTAACTTCATACGTATATTGACGCAACAAAAAAACATACGCATACATAGCCAAGAATACAAAATCACCGTAATTTGCAACATAAAGAAAGAAAGGCAAAGGCGCCTTTACACAAAAACATCAAAAACAGTGAAAATGAATAAAATATGGGGACCTATCAGGCTACACAGGGAACAAAGCATATTTCTCAGGCATTCAAGATTAATGCTATTACTAGGGACATAGAAAATGTTCAGAGAGTTCTAACGTAATGAGCATACCTGAGCTTGAAGATTTAAAATGAAAAGACTTTTTGAGATAAGAAAACCGTAAACTAGGTACCTAACTAAAAAGGTGCAAGAGCGATCGAAGTCAAGTCCAATAGCCAAGTGTAAATGGGGCAGACGTAGATTACCTGAGCGCGTTAATAAACTTGTCGTTTTAGATGATTAATATCCTGCGCATAAAAAATATTGTTTGGAACAATCATCTGCCCCATTGGGTGGGTATCGTTGGATGCAGGACGCAAGAGACTACGATACATAGGTGAGAGTTGGAGCGCGGTGAAAAAGCTTCCAGGTGCGCAGAGTAGTGAGGACTAACTCATCCTGGATGCGAGGGCCAGGGCGAGGCGTGCCCGCAGTGGCATCAACTCACTGGTCAACAGCTGGTGCGCGTCGCCATCGCCCGACGGCAGCGTCGGGTTCGTGTAGTCCCGAGACTTGTCGTTGTTATACTTCACGTTCAGACACGTCATCTTAGAGTAGTCGATGCGCAGTGTGCAGCAACCGTTGTAAATGTTCTGCCCATCTAAAGCCTAAAAATAAATAAAAAAAGTTACGATTATTGAAATAACTTTTCTCGTTTGACACGAAAACAGAACGAATTATAAATCTCATCAAAAACATATTACGAGTGGAAAAAGTTTCACTTCTTTCGAGGGTCGTTTATTTGTCTGATAATAAGGATGTGATGATTTTTAGTAATGAAATGAAACGCATTCAATTTAACTTTTTAATACGATCAGATAAAAATAAAAGTTAAGATAATTCTGCCTCCTTTTCTTTTTCATTTAGCTTTTTATTTTTCATCGGAAGTAAAACACTAACAAAGCAAAATATCTTTTAGCACGAGATAAAAAAGTGGATCGATACACTACCCGTAACAAAGAAGAAAAACTCGCATTATGGCCGTGTCAAAATTGTTACGTAGCGAGAGCAACAGCTATTTGTTTGGCCGCGACGCCTGCGGGAGGCTGATAACACCACATCGCGATAGAAAAGAGAATTAATTAAAATGCAACAGCACTCAACCCATTCCTGCGAGCATAAAGCTCGTCGGCGCGGGCGGCGTGTACATAATATTTTTATAATGAAACCAGAATGCAACACGTTTTATTTTCACTAATGAAACTAATGCTATAAAAGAACCGTACAGTCATATTTATGATCGTGTACTCAGTGCAATCGTCTGCCATAATTTATTGTTACAAATGGAATAGAATTATGTAAAGAGCACTCAACGTTTTCTGTTTATTATTTGTTTCAAGTTAAGAATTGAGTTGAAAAAGTATAATTGTCGTTGGGAGGTATTATATTTTTTTTCTCTCTCTCTCGAGCTGTTGAATGTTATTTTACAATTGAAACCGTAGATTTTCGTCTCTCGAGACCAATGTTAAACGAAACTTAACAATTTGCCAAATTAATAAAACAGTTTCGTTGAATTAAGTGCTTGTAAAGAATCCAGGCGGTTTTAGTTGGGCTTTAAAAGGTTTTGTCGGCATTTAGGTGAACACAAAACAGCGTATCGTGAAACAATGAATCGGAAATAATTTATATTTCTTGTATGACTTGTTTTACATTTAAAGAAGGCCCAGTGACAAAATTGTTATTGCGTAACGCTACTAAAATATGTAAGACGCCTGCAGAGAAAAAGTTTTATCAGAGGATAAAAATTAAAAGCCTGAATTATTTAATTCCCGTGGAGTAAATTGGAGTTCCTTTGTAAACCGTCATCTGTCAAATGAATTATGACATTTTTACGACGGACTCCATTAGCTGAATAAAAATGTTTTGGGTTCTTAATGCCTTAGTAACGTAAATGATTGTGCTAGTAGCCATCGTTAATTATTGCTGTAGCCATTGTCTTCTCTTTTATTTGAGGGCAGAAGACGCCAGTTATAAAAATTATGAAGGACTGTAGGAAAAATAAATCAAGTAGGTAGATACTTTTAATAAGTACGGAACAAAACAACACTTTCACAGTTCAATAAAAATTTCAGAGGAGTCGTTGAAGAAGCAAAAGTTCGATGTCGGAACGTGGGATATTGGCTGTAGATTTAATAAATTTCTGTTCTATATGCAAATGCGACCCCCTGATGTGTAGACGTGAATAGATTGGCTCGTTTAAAGCTCAACTTATATGGAAATGCGAAAGGCACGTAAGAAAGCGTGGAAGAAGATAGCTTCGATACGTAATTAGTTTTGTAGAGCCTCGCGGGCCCGAATTCGATTTTAAATGCCAAATGTACCGCGGCAAGCGTAGGAGAACGTAACGAGTAATTAATTTACAATTCTAATATATATACATCCATTTAATATATTATTAGACATCGTCGAGGAAAATTTTAAAAGTCAAATGAGAACATAATCTGTGATTCCAATATTGTTTCATTTTCAGCAATTTGCATTCATTATCAAAAATTATGGCATAAAGTCATAATAAAAACAAACATCGCAATATACCTGAGTTGCAAATGTACTTTCATAGTAACATGGCAAAGGAAACTTTTGTTTGTTTGTTAGGGATTTACTAGAAAACTATTGATTTGGTAGCCTTCACAAACGGCCAGCCAAAGGTTTAGAATTTTTAGGTAGAATGTGGCATAGATAGCTGTCTTCTTCAATTTCGACTATTATTGATAGGTACCGAATAATTTTAATATGACTATTTTGACATGGAATCAAAACTGTAGTAAATTGACCACGATAGGTCAATTCGATAGGTCTTACCATTGTTGTTTGACAGTAGTGTATTGTTGTTTGACAGTAGTGTATTGTTGTTCGACAGTAGTATATCGTTGTTTGACATTAGCCCCTGTCAGATTACTTCAGTGAATTAATTATCGTACTACACACAGTTTAGTGGGCTGTAGAGGTTGACAATCTGAGTAAATTTCAAAATGAAGTGAAGTGGTAGATAGATAGCCGTATTGATATTTTTGAGCAAAATCGCGGGTGACATAGTCGATAATGTAACAGATCATTAAATTTAGCTCATGCCTAATTTTATCAAAATACTATTTACAAAGACATAGGAATGCCTAAGGAATAATAATGTAACAGTTCATTAAGTTTAGCTCATGCCTAATTTTATCCAAATACTATGTACAGTCTGTCTATAAAGTCATGAAATGGAACAATTTTTTTATCTTTCCCAGTGTTTTGTCAGTTAGTGTCTAAATAGGTACGCGCAAATTGATTTAAGATGAGTAAAACTATATTAAGTTCTGCAAAAGAAGTGATTTTTAAAGTTTAAATGTTATTATGTATGACTAGTGGCGCCCCCAATTTTTCATGACTTTATAGACAGACTGTATAAAGACATAGGAATGCCTACGGAATAGGCAATCTCACATATAATTTAATAAACGTTATAGTCACAAGGATAAGTAAAAATAAATTGTTATATTCACAATTAGACCTTTAATGAAAGTATCTCAACTGAACGTTTGTCGTGGATTTGCCAAAGAAAAGAATGAGAGAAAAAAGAATAAGAGGGCAAGAAGGATTTTGAATTGCAGATTAATTTCTTACTTTTAATAAGCTTTTTCGGAGGCACTTTTGAATTTAACTCGGTCGTTACTTTAAGAAGTCTTATTTTAATCTAAAAATCTCAATGTTACTTAGAAAAGATTGTTTATATTTTACGAAAGAATCTGCAAAAACATTACGTCGTTGAATATTATTGTTCTATGAATAACATTTTTTTGATGTAGCTAATGAATAAAGGAATCGTAGACATCGTTTACAGATTTCATGGCAATTTATTTCGTGATTATTTTGCTAAGTTGTTCCGTTAGGTATCTAATTTAGTCAACTTCCTACAAAACTTATATTTAATTCCAGTTATTAGATCCACCGGCAAAGAAAGTTATTCCGTAACATTAACACCTGACTGTAGTAAAAATCCGTTATTCAAACTATGAAGGAAAAGGTGCTGCTCAGTTTATAACACCCGCTCGATCTACTCTCCTCTCTCAGTATCAATATTCTCGAGAATTTCATTTTAATCTTCTGAAATGGTTATTTGCGCTCGCGGAGGGAGTCGTAATTGAGGTAAAAAAAATATTAGGAAGAGTGACAAGGTGATAAAACGACAAACGTCACGCCCGATTTTATATTGGAATCTTTTACTGCGTAATAGGGTGAACGAATTTCCGTTCAGTCGATTTATTGGATTCGACAAACACTGATAATAAATTAGAATTTTTCACTTATATTTTGTGAGGCAGAAAGTTAAGTTTGAGCAGACGGGAAGGGTTCATCGCGGCTACAGCGTCGGCGTCAACGTAAGACGTAACAAGTGTCCTCCGTATCTCTTAATCACGTCCCCGGTAATTGTTTTATCTTTAGCTCGTTAGAACTCGTTTAAGCAAAGCCTTCTTAGTGAAGGATTAAATGCGGTCCGCCTTAATCCACCCCCCCGTTGCTAATTCTGGCGGTTTTTCCACGGAGACCAGATAAACGTTTTTGTTGGGGTCCCGAGCTCGCCGCGTTTAATATTTATAAGAGCCCACATAGCTCAGAGTGCTTCTGTTGCCGGTGCAAGGATTACGCTAGCGCCGGAATGCATTTGGTTTTTGTCCGCAGATGACGTCAGAGAAATTGTAATGAAAACATTTTGGGCGCAACATTTTTTATCAACTGACAGCCTTTGAATTGTGTTCAATTTGTATTGATGGTGAAATAAATAATGTGAAGAGTTTAACGATTCAATTTAGAATAGTTTGGTTGATTCACTAAACAAGGTTGTATTGGACGGGTAAACATTCGCTCAATTAGTTCCGTATAAAGGATCACTTATCGGGATCGGTGGTACATTGAATACTTACACCAGGAGCAAGCTTTTAACTATTAATAAAAATAAACCAACAAACACAACGACTGCAAAATTGCTCATTTTAATCACTTCGCTTTCGCTATTGGAAAAGCATTTAAAAATTTAAATCGGCACAAAATGAGATTGCACTGTGACGAATGGCACTTTGAGTAATTTCTTTTTGGTTTATTGGAATAAAAAATTAAAACAGTTTTAACTGTGTGAGAGACACATCCGATATCAACTGCAAACGATATGTTATGATTTTCACAACTTGCTGAAGAAAAAATATACATAA
This sequence comes from Amphipyra tragopoginis, assembly GCA_905220435.1. Lineage (NCBI taxonomy): Eukaryota > Metazoa > Arthropoda > Insecta > Lepidoptera > Noctuidae > Amphipyra > Amphipyra tragopoginis. Next base: position 18,697,042 of record HG991997.1, read on the forward strand.
CAATCTAATGATAAACAACAGGCCTATCGCAAAATACTTGTAAAAATATGTAGGTACACCTATGTGAATTTTCCGCAAAATTTACTATGAAAAGCGGACTTTAGTAAAAGGGGAAATAATAAATTAAGTTTTGATAGTGGCTCTAACCTAATTACGGTACGTAGGTACACATTTGGGGACGCGTCACCGAACAAACCGCGTTCGCTCCATTAGACAATGTAATTAATACTCGCGGTTACCCCTAATTGTGGTTGACTGATAGTGACGAACGAAAATCGAGTGACGATAGCTCAACAACCGCGCCCACTTAACACACCATTCCAGTTTGCTTTGGAAACGAAACTAAATTGGTGCTAAATGTATGTACATTGTGACATCATGAATAATGTACTCTACCACTTTTGCCGCGGGGGTAAGGCGTGGATCGGTTTTGTCCATGAACAACAATATATTGTTCATGAAACATAATGGCATTGTTTTACCTATGTTCAGTGTAGAATGAGCGTGTAATACAGCCTACAGGCGGCTATATTGTGATGAAGTGCTCGCCCGGTCGAGTATACCATGCGAGTAACGAAAGTTTAAAACTTGTCGTGTTGGATGGTTGATTGTAAGCCGCCTCTTGATTACGGTAAGCAAACCAGCCACAGAACACTAACAAAACAACTGCTAAACAATGTTTGACACGTAACTAGGTGATGCAGAGTGCAGCTCAAGCGTTGTTGACACAGCCTGTAGGAACCCAAACAGGGGTGGGCGATGGTACGTGCAATTTTAAACGGGACTCGGACCTCGGTGCAGGTGCACGACGAACTGTTTGTTAGCCGCCGTGAAATTTCTATGAAGTTTGACCGTCACAGTGCAAACGAGACGCTATAGGTAGTTTCGAACTTTGATACCTACAATGTGTTTTGTGAAGTCAATAGCAATATTTCAAATAAAGCAAAGTTCTGCGAGGAAACGAATGAAATTTCCTTTGATGGAGCATTGATCTCTTTCACTAGATAGTTTTACTGCACTGGATTCGTGAGACGCCAACCGTTCGGTGCAAGTATAAGACTCGTTCAGGGCGAAGATATAACATTTTTGACGGTTACATTGTTTGAACACGTCCCAGTGTTGATATAAAGACACCGGTTAGACGTTGCCGCAGTGCAAAGTGCAATTTTAAAATGTAAACAAAGCCCGCACCTTGAGTCCATAAACGGTATCTCAGATTTCGCCTTATTGAACCTTGGAGACGAAGTCTTGTCAAGTTTACCTCGTTTACTTATATGAAAAATACGAACGGCTGTTACTGACACGTATTACTTTTTTATGACAATAATTCATGCAAATAGACTGCGCTGTATGAATTTGACAATTATTTATGATATTGGAAACGATTTTTATTTTATTTATTCGTGCTACGTAGCGGGTCAAACGAATCAGAAATACGTAGTGTGTAATGAAAAAATATGGATGTTACATGATGTAATCGGGGTGTGCATATATTAGGGTGCGTGATGAAAAATCGTGTGTGATACAAACAATAGATGGGGACGCACCTCGGACTGTTAATATGGATTGTCTGTGACAGCGTCGGCTTCGTTATGGATGAGGCACGAGAAGCAGGCCAGAGGGCCGCATGAATCACATTGTTATCAATCATAACTTACTGATGGAGCGGCCAAGGTTCTGATTAACGGCCCACGATACAACCACTACACTAATGACTGTCTCAGTAGTCGTCCTATAGGATTACTACAAACTCTCGTTTATGCTTACAATACGTTTTGAATTTTAAACAACGTATAGTTTTTGATATATAAATGAGCTTATTAAGAACCTTGTACGTTTTAAAATTATTTTTATTTTAAATATTTCAAAGTTTGTCACATCTCTTTAGACTAAAAATTTCAACCGTACATTTGCTCGGTTGCCCGAAGCGCTGTACGTAGCTATTTATATACATTTACATGTAAGTACATGTAGTCGAGCGCATTAAGAGCGTACATTTCGTGTCTGGGCGCATAAGCCGCCTTCTGAAAAGATTTGATGGCGAGGTTAGAGATTTATGTCAAGGATCATAGAGCCGGGATCGGGGGATTTCAGAGCTCCTAACATCCGACTGTACCCTTTGTGGCTGGAGCACTATCCGGCTTCACTTCACTTTGTACCTCTTACTTGTGCTGCCACTTACCTCGCGGGACGTTTTAATTCCATTTCGAGAAAAAACCGAGTCCGAAACGAGTGCCTACACGGGACTACACGGTAAACGTTCAGTTTGTAAGGGTTATGTGTAACTAAATCTGTCTGGACGTGAATTTGAGGATTAGGTTCGACGAACTAAGGTTATATAGGTTGAAAAGATGTCGTTTCCGCTGTCTAAAATATTTGTGAAAAGTATCTTTAGTTTTTTATTATTTACGATATTCACAAAACAGTAACTGTTCTATTTTTTCCTTTTAAAAATATTATATTGTTTGCTGCTGAAGCATTATCAATAGCTATCTTTTTTTAAATTACTATAAAAAGATAAACTATAGAATAAACGGCGAAGCTTTCACCTTTCCCGGAAATAAAAAAGAATTATACCTCAATAAAATAAACAATGATTAACAAGAACATGCCGATTGCATGTAGCATTGCAATAAACAGAAGGGCAATAAAAATAGATGTAGTAGCCGACATTGTATGCTCGTTAGGTCGCGTCGGTGTTACGGAGTAGCGAGTTACGACCTTAGATCCGTTAACGAGAGCAGACTTATTGCCGTCGCGACCACAGTCGGAACTAGAGTACCAACTAAACCAATGTTATTGCGCTGACAGTGGGATTAAAGTATGCTGTTCTTATTTCAATTACTTGTTAAAATGCTGTTCAATTTATAAGGAATACTCTTTCAATTTTATTGAACGTTTTCGTGTGAAAATTGAGTTGTGTTCAGAACTTACATTACAAGTGAATTATAGATTGTATTTCTCTCATTTTATGACTCAAAAGTAAATAAACATCGGTAGGTAATGTGCAGTAATTTACAACGGCACAACGTAGCATACCCAAGAATAATCGTTCTAAAACAATATATAAAGTTACAATGTAAAGAGTAAAATCAATTAGATTCTAATACCTAATGGAAGTACGAGTAAATCCGCGTTTATTACAGCTAAAAATAAAGCCGCATTTGATCCAGCTGCACTACTCAGCTGCCAACATCGTTCTATGCTCGACTCCAATCACGACACAGTTTACGGGACTTAGCGTTGCTATGTTTTCACCACTCTGCTCTGCCGGTGATATCTCAATTTCACGAGGGGTTTCCCCGCTTCCCAACTTTAATTTGTAGCATTAAGTCATAAGCTGAGCGCGGTGCACAGTCTTAAATATATACCTGTAAATTTAAACTGCAACGCGCTATCAGTTCACAGCTTGTACCAATCGTATTAAGCTCCACAGGAATTGGGCGTAAAGAGCGACTAATTAGGACGGATAGTCGACTCACTATTGTAGAATTCATTAGCGAATTGTACCTACGCCGCGAGGTATTGCAGACAAATTCGGCAAATGAATAGAGTAACAAGCACGTTAAAATTATCTTTTGTGCTGTTATTATCCGTGTTCCCAATTATTTTGAACATGTAGGTACGTGCTTCGGATATAACAAAAGAAACTTTAGTACGAATCGTTGCGTTCAAATGATAAAAATCAAAAAGCAAAACTCTCAGTCGCCATTGGTCGGAAACAAAGTTACGTTCAGCGATTCATAACCGTATGGCAACGAAAAAAAAAACAAAAACTCGATAATTATACTCGTAAAGCGAGTTTGCGGAAGCCGCAAAACGAAATTTAATTTGCCCTGAACGCTGCATCAGAAATAAAGTTAAAACAGTCGCTGCAGTAGGCGGCAGTACGCCCAACTTCTAACGCAAATGAATAGCGAATGGGAAAAGTTGAGCCGAGAAAAATGATGTCCCACTCGGCGAGTCGGGCGCTGACTATTGTCGTGGACTCGCGGCTGCCATGTTGTTTCTCGATATTATTGTTATTAAATGCACATAAACGTTCTGTTGTCGTTGAGGCTTTGTTGTAGGTAAGCTGCGGACGAGCGTACACCGAAGTTTAATGTTTTTAGGGCGTCCGCACTCCAAATAAAGTGAATAGATTTGTGACAACTTTTTTCGTTTGTTCAAAGTTGTTTTTTATTTAGATTTATGTTACATCAACTGTTTTATAACTGCCGTTTTTATAGTTTGTGTATACGTATTTCACACCTAAAAGACTATTTATACGTCATATTTTTGTAGGAGTTCAAGTAAAGTAAAGACAGCCACTTCATTTCGAGATAGTTTGAGAGAGAGTCATTAAAGTGAATGAAACGTGCGGCAATAGGAACTTTGTTTTATGGGTTTACTTTACAAACAGTTAAATAAAAAGAAAAGTCTTTTACTTACTGTTTTCGCCGTTTGCGCCGATACCGTGTCTGGATACTGAATGAGGGCTTGGAATGAATCTGTAAACAAAATAGACTTTAGATTAGGACTAATGAGAACTGGAGTGTTGAAAAAGAAACTCTGTGAAGCTTGTTGATCTTTATTTGATGAAAACAAAATAAAGGACTACTCGATGTTTCAGATCGTTAATTAAAATGTACGGTAGGAATAAATAGTAGTATGGAAATTTTAATGTTTTATAGTATTTTTGTTAAATAACTAAGAAAATGCTTTAAGTGGTTATTCAACAACATGAAATATACTACATAGGTATATAAATAAGTCCAACGTCCTAAACGTATGCAATTTAGATGTACAATGTAATAAAACATTATACCACATTTTGTTACCTACCCTCGCATTACTCTTTTCAGAACGGTCTTGCAACATATTGCACACCATAAGTCGTTACATACAGGTTTTATAAAATATAACAATTTTCATAGTCGTAAAACAATTTTCTCTAGAGTACTCGAGTGTTGGATGTCTCACGGAATTCCTGACAGGCAATATCTTGTTCACAAGAACGTTCAAACAAGGTGAAATTGGCGCCCAACGTGGGGTGCCCGCGATCCTCGAACTCGTCCTGAGTTAGTCGCAGGTGCACCGCAGCTATTTTATCATGTACAACACTTTAGCGAGTATTCCACTAAACAAGTTTCATGCCTATTTTACTTTCGTCATAAACTCGAAAAGTACGAATTTATTACGTCTGTCGCGTTGTCTTACTCACCTATTTTGTTGAAACTTTGGGGTCGCGTGTAAACGAGCTTTATTTCGGGACCATTGTAAATATCACCTACTTACATGATCACAAGTTGCACGAAATTCTCAGAGGGTAATCAATGATCAAAAAACTCGTTAATCACAAAAACAAGTGTGTAAACAATGTAGAAACTGTGGGAGCACATTCAACTGGAATGGTCCCACAAGTAATATAGTTGGTGGAGTATATTTACTGCGAGGATAAGCGTTAAACCCCCTAATTTAAGGCATGAGCCGGGCGATCATTGCCGTCCGTTGGGTGAGAACATAAATTCACATTTTTAGGAAACATCGTTCGGGTAGGCAGCACCTGCGTTGGCCACATTACGTACCATTAGACGCTGTGACACCGACTCTCGTTCAGTTAAGGCATTTCTGGGGCTATTATATCATTTTATAGGAGTAGCTTTTGCTGTTATAAAATATTTAAAATCTGAATCAGTATCGACTATTTTGGGTTTGTTAAAGTTATGTAGGAAAATATTGAAGGGCCATTTGATTTGAAGGGAACTTGAGCTTCCTAGTGTAACGTAGAACACTTTGTTTTGCTGTTCAATAATAAATAATATTAGCAGCTCTAAAACCCGTCGTTGAGGAAAGATACGGGACATGGCTTTTTCGGGAAGTACCCGTGTCGTATAGGTTGTCCAGTTGTCACTACTCCGTGGATTGCCCTGAGGACACGGCGTAGCATACATTGCAGGCGTGCCTTGCGTGGACATGTCGGTTTACAAATACGTGTTCCGTGTGAAGGTTGTCGAGCTACCCCATAAGGTTTGGTAAACTTTGGTATGTTAGCAGACGGACCGAGACCTGCGAATCCTGCGACTTCGGCCATAGGTCCTCGGAGAACCACCGTGGTTTTAGCCCCTACCTAGTCCAGCATAATCCGCTCTGGGGAAGGGGGAGGGTACCCATGAGGATTTAGCTCTAGCTATTATTAGGCCAGCCGATCTCTTCCCGTGGGTGTCGTTAATAGTATTTAAAGTATTACATCAGAGTGGCAGTAAAGCCACCTGGGAAATCTTAGATTCCTTAAAAGTTGTTTCTAGTAAATCCAGAAATACCGGGGTAACTCAAAGATAAAGAAGAGATTAGATTGTATAAAATGTGAAGCTTACACTAACATACAAAACTTCTAACAACAAAATTTGTTATTGAACCTCTTTCCTGAACCTTAACAATTTGCCTACACCTATAAAATATAGAATGTAGAACCACTCAAGGTAGGGAATGTCGGCGTAAATTAAAAGTAACGTGGTGTCTCCTTCATACATAGTTAAATGCTCTTTAAGGCCCCATATTTTCTTTGGGCCAGCCATTTGGGACCGTTAAAATGGAATGCATAAAAGGCTTACCGCAAATTGGAGTTTTTATGTAATTACATCGTGAATAAGTAAAAACTTTTTATAGGGACAATGAAGACGGCCACTTGAATGTAATAGTTACTTCGTATGCACCGAGTTCATGAAAACAAAGGAAAAATGTAGCACAGGTTTATTCCGTTCTCTGAAAAATGTTTTCACTTTATATTACTGCGTATATTTTATAATAAGGACTGAGTCGAAAAGCCGATCTTGGCACTAGACTGAGATTATGCTATGAGGAAGAAGAAATGTTTATAGTTATGTATAAAAGTTGCAAGGAACTGCCATACAGAGTGGTTTAATAATAGACTTCAAACAACGAAATAGGACGACTCAAGGTATTATTAATATAAATGGGGTGGATTTTTTACACTGTGTATATGTTACGGGTAAAGGCCGAATGGCGGTTACACCTAGTTCTACCCAACTGCTACTGGTTGCACCTAGTTGTACCCGAGTAAACCTAGGTGTAACCGTCATTCGGCCTTTACCCGTAACATATACATGTTTTTCATGGTACTGTTTTCATTCTAATTTACGGATAGCGTCATTTTTTTAGTCTGTTTCTAGCTATGACATTTTCTAGATTACATAGTTCAATCCACAAAAACGCGCCCCACTCTTTGTCTAAATCGCTACAGTGCAAAAGTGTGCATTATAAATTGCTATTGTGCTTGTTTTATCGTTACACAATAATTAGATATTGGTGCCGATTCTCTTGTTCACTACCTAAATTAAAATTAGAGAGTTGCTATCTTTTACTAACAGACAGCGCGAGAAAAGGACGGTAATATTTATGAACTAAGTTAGAGATGTCAAATTAGTTTACGTTAGTTTCTGACGTGCCATCTAATTATGTAGGTATGGAGATTTTAGTTCAACTAAATTTGACAGCTCTTATTTAAGTCCGTCTCTTTCTTATTCTATCAGAGTGAAAGAGATGGCAATACCCTAAATTAAGTTTAGTTTGTGCACAAGAGACTACCTTTCACAAAAAAGAGTGGGGCGCGTCTTTGTGGGTTGATCGCACTATAACAACATGTGTCGCTGCAGCAGCGCTGTGTTCGTATACGAGTCCGCTTTGTAGCACTGCCGCGGTGACGACTTTCTAGAATCGCATTGCCAGTCAAGCATAGTTCCATGGGGTCCTTGAAAAGAGCCTTGACGAGTGACGATACTTAAGTACGTCCGGCGCACCCTGGGCAGTTAGCCCCGCTACCAACCTTGCTGACTGGCTAATCTTTTCATCACAGTATGAGCTATTTTCGTATAGCTCGTGCTGACACGACAAAAGAAGAAGAAGAATAGTTCAATTTTTTTTCAAGAAATTTTAGTTTTTATAGCTTGGTTCCATTTAGAATTTTACTCAAGTCAAGAAATAAAACTTTAAGTTGTAATTATATTCCTTCAACTGCTACGAATACTGTCTTGGGCTACTTATATTTCTGTTTATCCTCAAACAACGTAAACGAAGGAGTGTACACACAATAGCTTCAGGTTTTATTCGAAATACATTATAATTTTTATACTTATTCGTTATCTACGGTACGTCGAAACACGGTCATGTTACAAATTCGCCTGAAGGAAGGTTCTTGCGTATGTTATCGACATATTTTGTTACAAGATAGTACCTACGTTACGTATAATGTTATACATATTTTTATTATTTAATTAGGATTAATTAGCTAACCACAACATAAGGATGTTTTTGTTCCAAAGAATCATGCTTGTGTTCTCTAATGAGGGAAAATTAACATGGAGTTTTCAGTTTTTTTTGTTTTAACGGAAAATGTACTTTTGTAGAGACAGGGTAGGCTCTATGTAATTACAAAACCTATATCTACTTAAGCAACAAAATATGGGTTAGACAGATCAGCGTGAAGGCTAAATTTGAAATACATTCATCGTATATTCATTTATTTCAGCAAAACCAACAGGCTTAAATAATAAATATTGCTTAATTATTAAAATTAAACCCGTTCACAAGCTGTTGTTGACACGAAAAGTTTTATGCAGTTTAGGCAATAATCAAAATGGAACTTTCCCAAAATAATTGTCCCCTTTGCTCTGTTATATTTATCCAAGCTGAAATATTCAAGCGCTAATTCAATAACGTTGCTTGCGGCTCCGATTGCGCGCAAGAAATTCAAATCTCAATCAATCCGTAGCGTACGCGCCACTTCATTATGTTTCATTAAAAATTCAACTCGAATGCGCAATTACTTTATGGAATATTTAAACATCAATGTCTGCGTAAAAACAAGATGGGAGTTGTGGAGTTGTGGCAAAATTAAAATTTCGTAATCCACGTTTCGCTGTGTAGCAAAGAGGTTGCTTCCGCTATGTTAATATTAAGCGGCGGGGCAGGGCGGTGCGCCGGCCGACCGATTACAGTATAATTTGATATCTTAAATCTCGACGTCTCCCCTGAAATGAGCGAGCTCTGTCAAGCCTGAATACGTCCTCGTTCGCAATTTACGCGCCTTTTCAACTAACCTTCGCCTCCGACACTCAGATACTACTTGCAAATTGCTAAATACTTACACAGCAACATCGTTAGCATTGGTGCACTAAGGTACACTTCGAGAACTCAGTTTCTAGGTTATTCCTTAAAATTGCTCATCGCAGCCGAATCAGTTGCGACGCTTTGGTATTGGGGGTATGTAAATAAGCTCGCTCTCTGTGTTACAGCGAAAACTAAGACACCGCAAAGATGATATCTGTAGACGGAATCAAATCCTTAATTAAGGGAATCTAACGACGACATAGACACGACACCTACCGCAAACAGGGGACGCATAATAATTGTAGCGGTCTGCTACACCTTAATAAAGCCAATCGGGGTAGGTTGCGGGGCAAGGGCTCGGTGCGGGGGGAGGTGTAGGATTACGGCGACTCCGCGCGCTCTTCATTGAGATTTGTTTCGGGATTAGGAACGCGTTTGATGGTAACCTCCCGTCAGCCTGTGGCCGACGCGCCAACAGAGCGGAACCGCTATTATAAACGTTTTCTCAATTCCACATTCAATATTAACGCGATATAAACATAACAGAATATTCATCAGACAAACTTCGACGAAACTCATGAAAGTAACACGCATGAAACAACATGAATCAAAATTCGGTAACAACTTCTATGCGATTAATGTTATAAGAAAATTGTGGCTTTGCCAAACGAAGACGGTGAATGTGTAAATATACTCGTAAATAAATGCGGAATATTAAATTTCCGATGTTAGGAAACTCACGTGTGCTCAAGATAAGGATGCCTGACAACCCCTTCAATTTTAATCTATTCAAACGATGACTTATACGAATAATTCAGGATATATATCGAGTATCTTAATGGAATAAAAAAGTTATGTCACATAATATTGTAAGATCGCCGCGTTGGAGGAACTTGAGAACGATTATGTAAGCGTTTTAGAAAAAGCACGAATATCATCGGCATAAATAAAAAGTAAACGATTTATGTAAATTGTGTAACAGCTAAAATTATACTTGTACATAAGTTTAGGCAGGTGCGTGACACACAGAGGGTATTGAAAGCGAAAATGAGAGCGATATAGCTGTGTGGTTTATTTGCTCCCCCACGAGACAGGATAATTGAAATAAGGATTTATACGTTTCGGATATGCAACCTACTTCGGTTTGTGTCTAGGTATAGAATACGGTTTAATAGATTCTAGGGCTTGGTACACACGTGTCGTTTAATTAAAGTAAAGCTTAAGACTGAGAGCGTAAAAGTTTTAATGGTAGGTAAAAATAAACGAATGATTCTCTTCCTGACTGCCTCGTTGGTCTAGCGGTCGCAAGCGTGAGGTCCTGGGTTCGGTCCCCAGGTCGGGCAAAGTGTTATTGGGTTTTTCCGTGTGGAATTTCTCAGGGGCAGCCCGGAGTCTGGATTTGTGCCCGGTCGATGTCAATAGGCTCGCCCACTGTTACATGGGACGTAAACATAACGGCGAAATATGGGTACTATACACCTCTGCCAACCCTTCGGGGAATACAGGCGTGAGATCCAAACAAACACAATGATTAAAAAGAAAAAAACAAGAGAACAATGTAAAGGCAACAAACAATTTTTTTACTCCAAAACTCCTCACAAATAAATAAGATACATTTCCCTAAAGACAATATTTCTGATGCTGTTTACAATATCACTGCAGTACATATAAGAGTTAAACGTTCGCAGTCAGGTGCCGTTATGAATATTCAAAAGCAGAGCAGAATAGGTGCCGGGAAATTGTTCGGAGACAAAAGCTTTTACAATTGGACAATGATGAATGTGGTAAAAAAGCAAACAGCCGTCGGGAAAGGACGTTCGGAAATTGGAAACGTTGCATTAGGAGAAGTGACGTCATGATACCGACAAGTTATGAGGGCGCCTGAACTGCTTATACAGGTTGTTACTGGTATGTGATCACGATACGTGTATTGAGATTTTGTGCGGCAACAAAACCTATTAACTGTAATGGCAGATTGCTGTGATTTGAGTTTGATAGCTTTTTTATGGGAATGTTGTTTACTTTACACGTATTGAATACATGTTGTATTAAGGTTTAGACCAGTATTTCTCAAAGTGGGCGATAACGCCCCCTTGTGGGGCTAGAGGCCTACAGGGGGGTGGTATAGGGCGGTAAAAGTAATGATTGCGATTGTGATTTTTAAGATATGGTAAAGGTAAAAAAAATAGGGGGCGCTAGAAAATAATTGATTCTCAAAGTGGGCGGTAGACAAAATAAGTTTGAAGACCTCTGGTTTTAGACGTTTAAATATCTTTCTAAATATTTCAGAGATTCAGTGATAATGCAACTAGTAAAATAAATGTTATTTGCAAAAACATGATAGTTACGTTGGTATTGCTTAAGTTGCATAAAACAAGGAGGATCGGATTAAAATTGTACAGCTACATAAAAGTTGACAAGTCGCTATTCCAGCGACAAGGCACTATTAACTTTTTTACTTTTTTCATTCAGTGACTAAGAAAAAGTAACATTCTGCGAACAGTTTACGTGTACCAATAGCGAAATAAACTTACTTTAGTTTAATGAATTTTATTACTCATAAAGAACACAGTTCACTTACAATGAGCTTAAGTTACTAATTTATAACTAACTAGCTGACCCGGCAAACGTTGTTTTGCCATATAAAATTTTAGGGGTGGACTACCCCTAACATTTAGGGGATGAAAAATAGATGTTGGCCGATTCTCATAGATACCGGATAAGCACAAAAAATTTCATCAAAATCGGTCAAGCCGTTTCGGAGGAGTATGGCAACGAAAACTGTGACACGAGAATTTTATATATTAGATATAATTACTAGCTATTACAATGCTTATTTATTACAGAGATCGAACGGTTCTAAAAGATGGTGTCATAAATATGTTTTTTCAATCGAGTTTTGAACACAGAAATTGATTGACAGTCCTTGATATTCTTTGGTAGGTTATTATATAATTGTGCTCCTTCATAAATAATGTTTGTTTTACCATAATTAGTTCTGTGAGGTCTTAATTTAATTTTGTTGGTGTTTCTTAGGCAATGATGAAAAGTTTTTTGTATGAGTTTTATTTCCGATTGTATTTGACTTTATAATAACTGTGCTTATAGATGTTTATCTATTATTAGAGTTCCTTTTATTCATTTACATTACATGTTACATTTTTAAATATTTCAATAAAAATATAAAAATAACATTTAAAAATATAAAAAATAGTAGCCCACCGGCATCGGGAACAGGGTCCAAGCTACCGGTGGTCAGGGCCTCAGAGAGAGGAACCTCGTAACAATATGCGCCGTGTCCAGAAGTACCGCTTTCTGCACCAGGCCCTTGATCCAGTCGCCCAACGAGAGCCTCTTTAGATGTTGGTCGAGGCTCTTGGCTATTAAACCATTGGCCGTAACGACTGTCGGCACTATGATTGCTGAATTAACATCCCACATGGCGACAACCTCGTGTGCAAAGTCTTGATGTTTAATTTCTTTATCTTTCTCGGCTTTCACAAGGTTCTCGTCATGCGGAACCGTGATATCAACAATCATTGTGAGATGCTCTGGTCGATCTATCACGAGTTAGAGTTCATCATCATCATCTGCCTAGCCTTTTCCCAACTATGTTGGGGTCGGCTTCCAGTCGAACCGGATGCAGCTGAATATCAGTATTTTACATGGAGCGACTGCCTATCAGACCTCCACAACCCAGTAACTGGGTAATACGATACTCTTGGTAAGACTGGTTGTCAGACTTTCTGGCTTCTGACCAACAGTAACGACTGTCAAAGATCTACAAATGACAGCCGGGACCAACGGCTTTACGTGCTTTCCGAGGCACGGAGGAAACTCGCTATGGTAAATGGTCACCCATCCACAGACCAACCTCGGCAAGCGTGGCTTAACCCGGAAGATCGGTCTATGCGGCTGTAATTATTTAGCCACGAGCTCCTCCTTTCGCTGCCATCAATCAAACGTTATTAATTAGACGGAGACGAACAAAAGTTAATATGCGGTAACATAACCTAACATCAGTCTGAACCGAGATAAACGACAATTTATTGAAACGCCACAACATATTATACATAATACAACCGGCCAAGTGCGTGTCGGGCCACTCGCAGTAATAGGGTTCCGTAGTTGCACAATAATGCGGACTAAGAAGAGGGCTTAGTAATTTTTCAATGGAATTTGTACGAAATTTTTACTTTTCCGGTTGGTCGACTATTACCCGTAAACTTGTAAAGCCTACTTAGCTGTGATAGTTTTCCTTTTAACTTCATTGTGTATACTACTACCGTGAATGTTTTCACATATCCAAAACTAGCCGTTTAGCTGGCAGGGTGGGGGCTTGACCCTAACAAAAATTAGCACTTTAAAGTTTAATATTTCAGAAACGGATCCCTTAATCGAAAAATTGTTTTCACAAACATCTTTCCAACAACACCCCACACGATGGGGTAGACGAGAAAAAAAAAACATCTCAACTTTAGATGTACAGGAGGCACCCTCAAAAAAAATATTTTTCATGATTTTATTTTACCACTTTGTCGGCGTGATTTATATGTAGGTATATCCGTGCCAAATTGTAGATTTCTAGTACTAAGAGTCTCTGAGCTAAGCTGCGGACGGACGGACGGACGGACATGGCGAAACTATAAGGGTTCCTTGTTGACTACCCTATATATATTGTTGGAACCCTAAAAAACTACTCAGTATACAGTGCGTGTCTCTGTGAGTGTTTCAATTCAGGCGATTATAGTTAGTTGAGGTACTGCTTTAGCTTTTATATCTACTGTGCCCGTACTCAGACAGGGAAAATATTGTGTTTTATTATTTACCTGTACTAAGCATTTAATATAATAGGTATAGTGCAATCTGCGGGATTCCCAGATTATGCATTGTTTATAGGGTGACTGGTAATTAGTGACCGACACTTAACACATGATTGTACTCATGATAACAAACAACTTTCCCAAAGAAACATTATGTATAAAACAAAAAAAAAATATTTCCATATTACGAGCCGCGTCCAATCCGTAACGGCTTACTAATAAATTTTAAATGAAAAAAATAAAATAAAAATAACGTTTCTTTGGGAAAGTTGAGTACAATCATGTGTTAAAGGATCGGTCACTAATTACCAGTCACCCTATATACAAGGTTAGTCAGAAAGGGGGTACTAATCCGAAAGGGTGTTAAAGTACCTATACATAATAATGAATAACATTTGTTCTACAACTTTTCCCAAAACTCAATAGATTAAGAGAAACAGTTGTCCAAAAATCTCAAAAAAAAAACTCTAAAATCTATCTATCCCCAGTTATGATCAGCTGTGTTTACATTTTAGGTCATATTTGGGGTTATGAGTTGGAAGCACCATTTTCTGAATTTGTAACTAAAGCAGGGATGAAGAATTTTTGAAAAAACTAAAATAAAAATCTTTTAATTTGGAAAAAAAAATAAACGAATTTTGAAATTTTAACACTTGCTTTCAAACAGTCATCAGCGATACTATAAGTGGGCTTCGGATTAGTACCCCTTTTCCGACTAACCTTGTATAAAACCTACCAAATGACTAGTTGTGAGTTAAAAATGGTCCATAAATATTCCCGCGATCACGAGTTAGAGTTATTATTGTATATTGTCATAATAATAATTTTGCCCGGAAAAGGCAATAGACTCGCCACCTGAGACTTTATACAAAAAAAAAGGCAAAACCCGGGTGTTCAGACTCCTATAATAGGACTACACAGAGATTCAGATCAGAGATTACAGCCGTAAGTACATATCTACAGGGTGTCGGGAAACTTAACGCCAAGCCGGGAAAAAATGATAGGGCAGAAAATGAAGGTCAAGTATATTTCTTTTTTAATTTTTTTTCGAAATCATAGTAGTTAGATTTATGAGGTAAAGTTTTATTCGTGGTAACTTTGAAAGATGAAAAGCTATAATGTTTTGAACCGTCATAAATAGGGTATTAAATTTGACTGAAAAAATCTATTTAGTCCATCAGTTAGATTTTGAAAAAAATATTTGACCCGTATTTTTTCTTTTGTTACGTAAACCAAAATTGACGAAGATACGAAACTTTTAAAAATGGAAAAACGTCACAAGCAAGTACAATTTTTACTTGCTTCTGACGTCACAAGTCCCCCAAACTCGAGTTTTGATGCGTTTTATCTTTCCAAATATTCATATATTTAACAAAAGAAAAAATACGTGTCCATTATTTTTCAAAACTCTAACTGGCGGACTAATTAGATCTGCAATTTATTGATACTGTCAACATGCCTATTGCCCTTTCATTTGTTTACCGCTTGACGTTGAGTTTCGGAACACTCTGTATATAAATGTATGTATGCAGTGTGATTACCGGCAAAGAATAGGCCTTCCGTTCTCCACCTCTAGGTGTAGTAAAAGGCGACTAAAGGCTCATTTACACGAAGATAGTTTCTTGAAGCGAGACTCATTCTGTCTTCGTCTTTTTCTACGATGAAAACAGAGATAGCATGAGACTCGCTTCGAGAAACTATCTCCGTGTAAATGACCCTTAAGGGAGGAGGACGTGACAGATGATGTGGTATGGAGGCAGCAGCGTGCTCCTCTGTGCAAATATCAACATTATGGTACGGATACACGGCGACACATTACACTCGACACTCAGTGTCGACACCGAGTGTCGTAGTGTATACATCGCTGTTACACTGAGTTGCGCATTAGCTCTGGTTTAATTTCAGTGTCGCGATTGCATTGTGTCGAATGTCAGTGTCGCCGTGTATATATACTTACCATTACTGCGATCACCGACCAAACTGTCATTATGGCACAGTAACTTCGGTTTTTCATAGGCTAATATGATGAGACCAATTCAAGGAAAAAACACCTCAATTAAAAAACAAAAAGAACTGAAAGTAATACCTAATGTTTATTTTATTAAAAATGGTTTTAATATTAGAAATTAAATGTAAATCGTTGACGCTAAAACGGCGTCCGAATCGACTTAATTAATGGAAGGGCCGATCAAAATTAATTACTCAAATTCTTTTTACGATTTCATTGCTCTATGAGTATTCATCTATCATTAATTTCAGTAATCGGATCTCTAGAGGTATTTCATAATTAAACGTCATAAAATATAGCCTTCATCAAAGAGATTATTAAAGCTTATGAGTATACAATTACTTTAATTACAAGTTTCTATGAGCTCATTTGAGAAATAAATATGATTTTAGAACTTACTTATTAAATTCTATTAAGATTTGGATTTAAATAGAGCAACAATTGTTTGCTGAACTGTAGTAATTAAAGTGCTGCCTTGTGTTGGCCCATGTTGGTAGGCCAATGTGTACAGGCAGCGTAGTACTTCCTTTGCGTATGCCGGTCTACGCAAGTCAACTTCTAGTCTACTCCACAGAATAACATCCATCGCTCGATTAGTATACACAAGGTTCATCGACAATATTATTTACTTTGCGATGGACGAAATTTGAAACAGGGACGGAGTTAACTAATTCGTAGCCGATAGACTACATTGCCTACGAAAATTCGTAGCAACTTATACATTGTTGCTACACTATGACTACACTTTTACCAACTTCTTGCAATTTTTGGATCTACCTACGCCATAAAACATCTCGCTTATATAAAACTATGTAATTAATTTCTAATATTTATATTCAGTTAATTTAAATTTAAAAAGTTAGACAAGAAATTGGTTTAAAATATAATTTTAACTTGCAATTTTCACGCTCGGCTAAATGTAGCTGGGCGTTGCCCTGCGGGGGTTTTTAAATAAAGTTGATTTGAGGTTCGCAACTAGGTACTGTGTAATTAGCCAAGAGCGAACTGTAATGTCGGCACTCGCTACCGCCGCACGCTGCCCGCGGCTCAGGGGAGCTTATCAAATATGTACCTACCTACCTGCCTCCTGTGTGCCGGATTTATTTAGGATATGCATGAGGGTACGATTTAAATTTTAAACGGATTGCGCCCTTGGATTTCGGCCCTGTGTTATGTTTGGTAAATCTATCACTATAACACGGCCGTCCGAAATTAATTTTAAAGCTCGCCTCGTTTCGATTCAATAATAGTTGTTTTAGCCGCTGTAATCCTGGGCTGCCATAGACACAAAGCGATTGTGACAAAAGGCTTATTTAACAATATATTTGAAGCAAATTACAGAGCGGTTGCATAATTAATTAGGTGGATTTTGTGCAAAATTGTGTTAAAACAAACGGAAGCCTCCTGAGGTGTGGTGTGTGAGGTTGGGAGGTATTGTTTGAGGGTGCGTGAGGCGTGCGGTAATGTTTCCTCGTCCCTCCGCCCTTGTCCTCCTTTTTCCTCTATGCTCCTCACACGCGGTTTCCACCGTACCTGAGGCTCATCCATCAAAATTGCGTTCATCGCTGAAGATGTAACTGTCTTCCGCAAACATTACGAATATGCATATGCATAATTTTATTCTCTAAATTCATCTCTGCCTACGTTCGTCATCAATATCAACGTACCTACGTACCAACGTAACGAAAATAAATATGAAGCTAAGTACTTACTATTTTTTGTGAATGTGACGATCTTGAGGACCTTGCCGTACCGCTGGAAGATGGAGTAGAGTACGTCGAGCACTATCGGGTATAACATGTGTTCTATGATCACGCGCAGGACTGTGTTGGGACCACCCTGTGAACAAAACTATTCAATTATAATATAATATGTAAATAATCATAACCGTCTCGCCTGTAGACGTTACTTGGATGAAAATACTTAATAATTTAATATATATTTAGTTTAAAAACATGAAGGCGCGTGTATAACCCTAGAAATACGCACAAAACAATATTATACAAGTACCTTCTTATCTAACATTAATTATTAATGTAGAATTGTTTGGTTTAATTAATTAAATACCTAATAAAAGGAGGTTCGCTTACATATTACAACGCAATTATGAAGTAGGAAGAATTATAATAACCTTCTTCCCGGAAAAGTGGTTAAATAACATTAATTAGTACTTATGAGGAGAGCGTATCAATAATTAAACTCCCCACAGACACTTTGTGACTGTGAAGCTAAGATACACGGAGATGGTAAAGGTAGGAACACATTGAAGAGCGACGCGATATTGTCCGATGTGTCTTTGTTAAATACTAGTTGAAATCCTTTGGGTATACCTGTGAGACGTCAGTAAGACATTGCATAAGACATACAGAGGAGATTACACATGAGGGTAACTTAATTAATGTTTGTGTTTTATTTAATTCTAATCAATTAATTTATATTAGCTAGACAAGACTTTAACGAGATTTTCAGAAAACGCCTTTGTGGAAAGGCGTTTTGTGAAAAATCCGGTTTTCGGACTTAACACGTTCTTGTCGCAAATGAGCGATATTATAACATGATAATATTTATTTTAAAGATCAACATGGCTCTAAATGAATGTTCATGGCGGCGCTGCTTGTGAAGGAGTATGTAAAAAACTTGTCAAATCCGGTACATTTAATGTTAGTTCTCTATTTCGCTACGTTCATTTAGATCCATGTTAGACTGTAATTGGGTTATTTTTATCTACATGAATTATCTCTAAAACCATGATTGACCGTTTTTGGCCAATTGTGGATGGAAGTTTTCCATGTGGTTATTTGACGAAACATACTGAAAGAACACAGACTGATAGACACAAAAAACAGTCTCACAAAATCGCCATCTGATACACTATGTCTAAGCCCGACCAAAGTATATTGACCGATGCAACTGCATGATCCCTACCCTCCGGGCGACAATCTGTCGATCGTCTTAGAACAGACTGTCTGCATGCACACCGTAGTACAGTCAACATCTTAGACTTGGACCCCTTGAGAATACCCAAACCTAATTTGTGGAGCTAGTTTAATATTTAAAGGTCTTTGTAATCCGCTCTATTTCTACGGTTCATAATTATATTGAAATTTCACTGTTACGTATTACTTAGGTTATGTGCTGGTGTGTATTGAGAAAGGTAAAATGATTAATGGATAAAGGTGATTAATTATGTATAGTTTTAAACACTATTGTTGGAGGTAATTATTTTGTGTACACTTGGGTATTTAAATAAACGATTATTCTATTCTATTTACTAGATATGAATACAGGTTTTAGTTGACAACAAATAGAATATTACGATATGGTTGTTAGAAAACAATAAATTGAAGAATTTATCTAGGTAAGGGTTATGACAATACTGATTAGAATTTTCTTATTCTGCTCTAGCGTCATCGCCAGTGCATAAAAGTTGGCTCTGCAACCACCAACTCGTTCATGTAGCGTGTTGGCTATAAGAATTACTTTATTTTAAGAAGGGAATGTCTAGCTGTCTGCTACGATAAGCTAAATTCACTGATTGCCATACCTTCCTGTTATTCTATTTTCTTACTAAGGCATAAAGTTACGAAAAGTATGTATTACCTGTATTTCTGTTCCTCCGTTCGCGGGCTGTAAAGCTGCTCCCGCGCCGGCAACAAGCGCGGCGCCGGCGCTGTTGGAGATGGCTTGCGCTGCTTGTAGCGCCGCCTGCGCCGATGCCGACTGCAAAAATATTACCTATAAATAATAGGTAAGTGTACGCCGAAGGTATATGTCGTGAATTAACTTATTTATAAATTAACTATGCTAATACTTAACTTAGGTGTCGCAACAGCGAATTTACGGGATTATATCACGAGGGTTGGCAGTGAGAGTCTGGGTATATACATACTATGATCATCAATCCTGCTACGCATCATAATTCTGACAATTTACCAGTCTTCCAAGGAAGCCTTCCTTTAATGAACACAAACGATTACAAACTGTAAAAAAAATTGTTGCGTACGTAAAGTACCTACAGTTCAGATTTTGCAGCACATAATTTGACTTTTACAGAAAACACGCAGCGCGGCCCACTTGACTTCTAACCTTTCTTTCTTGCTTACCAGGAACAAACAAAGGACGTTGAATCGAATATCCAAATGTCAAGTGCGCCTCACATATCTACACACAACGTGTTAATTCTCACAGCGAAACCCGGGACATCCTTCAGTAAATAAAAACATTTATTGTCACGTACAAAAAAGTATGTACAAACAACAGCCCTCGGCTCTCATAATTTCGCGAACAATGAAACGTAATACGGGGAAGGAGAGGAGAGGAGAGTTATCTGGCGCACGCGTGAGCCACCTTCGAGTGTCCAAGACCAACAGATAACATTGACCACATCAAACAAAGGGGGGTCATAAACTTATTTTGTATCGTCCGCGAACAATTCGGTACTTTGTTGCGTCGTTATATAGGGGCGGACGGCATTGTGGACGGCGACACTCGTGAGCGCTTAGCGAGTTAGATAACATTCATAAATTGTTCATATATTATTACGTTACTTTTAAAAATCCAATTTATGAACGATACCAGATCATGTCACGGCTCTTATTAATTAGCTGGTACTCTTTACTAATTCCCTAAGTAACTCCGTCTGTCTATTATGCTTCCACGCCTAAACCGCTGAACTGATTTTGAAGAAACTTGGTACAGAGATAGTCGGGAACTTGAAGAAGGACATAGGCTACTTAAATCCCGAAACCCGCGAAATATTTACGCGTTAAACGACACGCGGGCGAAGCTGCGGGTGACCTCTAGTCTGTTATAATTTCAAAGCAAACTATGTACGTATTAAAACCTCAACTCTTTTCCAAAACAAGCTTGAACATTTCAATTGCAGCCTACAGCTAAAAAAACCAATATCCACGTAAAAAACCTTTAACACGATCAACGCTAGGTTCAAATAAAAAACGTAATGACACGCGGGTGAAATACAGCGTGTTGTTTACATGTTACGATCGCATGCAAGGGCGCGGCACACTTTGATCCTATATTTTCACATGGCTTTGTGCGACGACGGGCTGACAAGCGGGCAGGCCAGACACAAAAATAAGGCTTTAACCGTGTCATGGTAAGCCTGCCGCCGACGGCAAAGGCTCCGGTACAAATTCACGTTGACTTGTTCCCCCTCACTCCCCTTTTTCTCCGCTACTATTCTTTGATGCCTATGTTGGCACTATTAGGCGAAATGTATATATTCCTAGTATATATGTATAAAAGTTGTTACCGAAAATGTAACAATAAATTAGTTTTTTTTTGGTAATCACTAGGAGCTGCTTATAAACTCGTAAAAAAACTATTTAAGAAAACTAGTTGTCCTACTTTGCCATTCAGTAGGAGCAATCTTCTTACATGTTAAACTGCTAAGTCAGTTCTCTCTCGGCCGTTTCTGCTTCTGCGTGCGTGAAAAGGTGCAAGATGCGTGTGCGCGAAGTTTCGCGGCAAAGAAACGCTTAAGGCGTGCACAATGTTAACTTCCCAGCACCAAATTTCCTTAGTTGTGTTGGCAGCGAAAACAAAAATGAGACACACTTGTTTTCATACAATTTGACAAACTTTCTGTATCTATTTAAATACATATCTGTGTCTAAAACCAAATTTTTGTGAACCCGTTTTTGATATTTATAATTTTGTAGTTTTTACGAATCCAACTCATCTGACTGTAACCATTAGGTTAAACGTTTTTTTAAATTCAAAATAAATAAAAAACGCAAATCGAACACGCAACAAAAGAATTTCAGGAATGCGATTCCATCAAAAATATTTTCCGTGTCGCTGACGCCCGTTATGTCGAACTTTTGAGATATTTAAAAGGTCTTATTCGGGAGACGCGCAATCTTTCACAGCGACCACTGGCAGACATTCGGTCTACGACGAGACGCGACAAAATAACTCCATCCGCACTACGAGAATTCTATTCAACCGCCACAAAAACCTTTTGCATCGCATGATTGATCAAAGCTTTGCGTTCAATAGAATTTCTTTAAAATGCAGTTGGTGGATGTCATTCTCTGAAGTCTGAAGCGTTCAGAAGACAATTCTTGTAATACGATTTAATTCGGATATTATACTCTCTATATATATCTTTTCATGTGAATCACAATAACAAAGCCTAGTCTGTCTATTCGCAACAGCCTCGTTATAAGTTTTAATAGTGTGCTACAAAGAGATGCCGAAATGTGACGATATAGCGATAAATCTTTATAGTTACATCTTGTGTGTACTTATGTGTTCAGTGTTAAAACTCAAACGGATGTTTTGTTAGAAATGTGTAGTAGATTATATAAAAGTGAACGGTGCACTTATATTCTAGTTTTATGAACGATAACTTTGATTCTTCTGTCGTGCACTAAAGTTTGGGTCATATCTGTTGACTATATTTCTACATTGTTATATTTTATTAACTATTTAGTTTGATAGCTTGTCTAGTAGAGTTGAGAGCTGTCATTTAAAATAAATATTGAACTTTGTAAATAAAATATATGTACAAAATATTCTTTCAGATATTTATTAAAATGCCTCATAATTTAATTCAAATAAGTTACAATATCAGTACATGGTTTATTAATTTTGATTTCTTACAAACAACATTTGTTTTTTATCCAAACAAAGCCTCCGGCAAAATCCAGTCATATTCAGAACTAACATGTTTCCAGTAATTGGGCTGTCACTGGAGAACTTAAAAAAATATACTATCATTTAAATCGCTCTCAAATGCACCTGTACTAAGAATTGCAGAATTACAGGGTAAAAGGCACATGAAAAATACGCGGGAAATAAAGTCGTCGATAATAGTAACGAGTTCTACAGAGTCACATCATTATGAGGTATCGAACAGATGACGCTACGTCAAATAATATTCTTGCTTCCTAGGCACCAAAATAAGGAGTTCTTTTTGAGGAGAAATTTACGTATATTCTGTTAGGAGGTAGAACATTTTTGACTGGATTTTTTTATGGTATGGAAACTGTGAATTTGGTTTATTGAAATATAGTTTCAGGTTTCTAAATAGTGAGTAATTGTTTGGATTTCATTACGCCTGTATTCCCTGAAGGGTTGGGCAGAGGTGTATAGTAAAGCCTCATTTCGCCGTTATTTTAACTCCCATGTACAATACGGCCGACGTATCTTGGAGAGTCTGAAGTTAGCTGATTAGCTGCGCAGTAGACAATTTCGTTTCTAAAAGATTCATTGCGCAGCCAAACAACTCACTTCAAGCGCGCCAAGATACGTTGCCCATATTGTAATGGGGGCGAACCTATTGCTATCAACCGGGCACAAATCCAGATTCCTGGCTGGTACTGAGAAATTCCACGCGGAAGTACTCAATAAGACTTTGTCCGACCGTGGGATTGAAACCAAGACCGCTCAGCAGTCGCGCTTACGATCACTAGTCCAATGAGGCAGTCATCTGTTTGGTAGATACTGTTTTTTTGTTTTTAAGTTAGCAGTGCCATAAATTAGTAGTACACAGTGCATGTAACTAAAACACCTATAGTTACACAAGGTTTGTTGAACAATGTAAGCATCTAATTAAATAATTACTTTAATATCCAACTAATCAATTTCTTTGACAATAACTACTTCCTACAGCCCTTAATTTCGTTTGACAACCAGGATACCAAATAATCATACCTATAACTACATTTTGTTCAAGCCTCTCCCATAATTCGCTTAAGACGCTACAGATCAATATTTACTCGGCACTACAGAGAAACAGGGATTAACGCAAACAGATAATAGACACCTAGTTGTATCCGTTTTGAGTTTAATCATCACATTAATTAGCCACGTATTGACACAAACGCCTGTTTGCGATGCCGACAATTAGATCAAACAACCTGCAACTATTTAATAAACAATGTATCGCGAATAATATTTAATGTTACAATAATAATGTAGTGTACGTATTTGTGGAGAGCAAACTGTGAATAAATGACTAGTTGCAGACTTGGTTGGAATAACGAAATGTGTTGAATAAATAGTAAACATTATTTAATAATAGATTGCGAGTACATTTTATATAACAAAATCTACCTGTCCTGACTGAATGCTCCTTTGGTTTTGCGAAATTGCGGTGTCAACGGAGCTTTTACCGCAAAAAGGGTAATTATATTATTAGTGTCAAATTATTATTGTGTTGTTAGACAATCCAGTGGGTAAATATTCCCCGTGGTCCGACGCTAACCCTTGCGCATGTTATCGAGTGCCATCCCCTTAATTATGGCAACACAAATTTCGGCAAGAACAATTTCTCAATATTATCAGCCATCAAAATGGTTGAGGGTTTGTTTTTGATAGGTTTCGTGGATAAACGAAACTAATTAAGCGTTTTAATTAATCCTCCCATTGGGTGTTTTGTTACCGAAAATATTGATTTCCTTTCTCATTGCCGAAGAGGCTCCGGTAAGAAAGGTTCACTCACAAATGTTCGGCATTTATCTCCTTTTTTACCTAACGTTATCCCGAAATCCTTATTATGGAGGGTTGTAAGATTTGGCGATCGTTGCCAGTTGATTCTTATAGTGACGAATTGCGACATAGGTACTCGGATCTCGGGTTTATTTTTCGCTACAAGTAATACGCAAGTCCCTAACTTGAGTCGCGTTTAGGCGCAAACTAGAGGATAGAACTAGCTAACTAACGTTTTGATGCGGTTAACTGAGCTGATTCAGCGGCATAACCTGTCTGTAGACACAAATAAGTTCCTAAAGGGTTACTAGTTTAACCAGAGTAACTTTAGTTTAACTCGGGTGATCTATTTCGTGTCTATTTGATAAAGGACGCTATAGTTGTGGATAGCCGTGTTCGTAATTACAAGTTCACCGTGAAGCAATAAAAATAAAATAAACTAAAGCAAATAGACGAGGCGACATTAAAGGGTTGAGCATAATTTTTAGTGCTCGAAGATGTTAAGAGGAAGCGTTAATTTTATATAGACTGACATTCTATTAAAGATGGAGAATAATTTTATACTGGTTGAATTTTATCTGAGCGCTTTATAGAGCATTTTTTTGTGTTCATGTTACTAATAAAAAGGTATACTGCTTTTAAATATTCTACGCAACTAGACCCGACTCAGTATTTTACAATATTTACGATCGCGGAAGTATAAAAACTTTCGTATAACTATTACTAATTACTAACACTAAATATGCAAAAAAATGAATATGCAAGTTGATGTAAAACAATACAATTGTAGCATAGGCATCATCATCTCATCGTAACAATCTATCATCATGAATCAAAGTCACCGAGAGCCTCCTATACTGTCCTATAGTCCCATACGTACAATATAATCTTGACAGTTTCCACTGACACGTCCATTTACGACCGTTAACCTCCATAAACGAGGCAACTTTTCGTGAAATTATTCAGCAGTCACAACACGCACTGTCGGTATCACGGCAAATGTATAGACAACAGTAATAGTTTAGTAACTCAATCAAATCGGAACAACGTCGGCGACTGTGTCCCGTCGCGGCATGCGGGTTTATTCAATACCGTTATCTAAATTGTGGGGGTCTTGATGAGGCATCAAGACCCACAACAAAGATTAAATTAACAGGTCGAGTGCAGGCCACAGCCGGGGGTTCTGTTTTGGAATTGTAACATCGGCTTTAATGCCCGATAGCATACCGCACGATAATCCCGCTGTTGTGTAATAGGGCTAATTGAACTGTCGTTACGTTATTACGTATTGAGTGCTCGCGTTTTGTGCCTATCGAGTCCATGAGTGTAATCCTAATTAGTTGCCGTTATATAGAATTGTTAACGTGTTGTCGAAATTCGGTTTTGTTTGCCTTTGATCTGAGGATAAATGGTAAGTATGTCGAATGGTTTGGCTATTACGAGATTTAATTACCGACCTATTTATTTTTAACTTTGTTTGTTTCCGGTCTTCCCTCGTGTTGGTACGAGCTGTACTAGAATAGTTCATTCCGTGGCGAAAAAATTAGCCAGTCAGCATGCCTGGTAGCGAGGCTAACTGCCGAGGTTCATCATCACCATCATCACAATTCAGCCGAAAGACGTCCGCTGCTGGACATAGGCCTCCCCCAAAAGGGGGGGTTTGCCATAATCGCCACGCTTGACGGGTTGGCGATCGCAGTATGGTTGTTAAAATACTCAGAGAACGCTGCTGCCCATCCGCTAGTGAATCCCTTAGTCGCCTTTTACGACACCCACGGGAAGAGATGGGGTAGTGCTATTCTTTAAGTCCGGCACTACACGAGACAACTGCCGAGGTTGCGCCGGACGTACTTGGAGTATCTTCACTCGTGGAGGCTGTTTTGTTGCACCTCTTTTATTTACAGTTGGTCTATGTAAACGCCCATTCATTCGCATCCATAAAACCAAGAGCTAACCTCTACATACCTAATAGGGAAAAGGTTATCTATCTACTCAGCCTACCGCAATTCACTTCTGCCCTCTGATTGATTATGGGGGATTTACACGGGTCGATTTTACAAAAATCGCATGCGACTTGTTCATTTCTAGCGGAACAACACAGCGCAAAACACACCTCATGCGGCGGGCGATCGCCTGCAACTGACCATTTACACGGTCGATTTTAGTCAATCGCCGCATGCGGCTTGTCGCCGCACGGCAAAAGTCGGATGGCACCCAACTTTGGGGCTTGCGATTTTAGTCACTTGCGGCCTAGTCGAATTGTCATTTAGATCGACCCGTGTAAATCCTCTATTATTCAGAATATTTCGATAAGTCGGTTGTCGAAAGACTAGGTTTGTTATCTCTTTTTCTTTCGTTACAAGATAATAAACCGAATCGACAACTGCTTATCGAAGAGATTCTGAATCGGGGTGTCTGGTGATGAATTCTTTCAAAAAATGGTAGGCTAGTACTCGTAGTCATAGCGGGTTGGTGGCCCTAAAGGTAACCCTCTTGTACGGCTTTGATACCCGTCTCCAGCCTAGAGTATTTATCTTGCCTAGTAACTAGTATCTGTTGGTCGTTAGAGCCTCCTCAGTAATCGTTTGGGATAAGGTAAGGATAATAAAGAGTTAAAGAAAGAAGTTGAGGTACTTACGGCATTGCTATGAGTCTGATCGGTTTTAAGCTCCTTGTGGTTGGAGAACTGGACGTAAACGGCTCTGCCGCGGAGCTGTGCCACGCAGCCGCCGAAGTACGCCACCATCGCCACTGCCGATATCTCCTCCGCCATTTCGAGGAATGCCTGCACAAATCATGATCAATCTTTATTATACACAAAATAAACGAGAAACATTACTATAAAATCATTGTTTTCCTGTCCATCCAAAGATTGTCTGGTAGATATCGCTATTAGCGATAAGACCGCCATTGTACCCTTCACTAAATTATTTTGTATAAGAGCTATGTTACAATTTTGGTGTACAATAAAGTATATTCTATTCTATTCTAAAAATATCTTGTCACACTAGGTGATTTCTGCCAGACAACCTTTGGATGGACATGATTTACAAGAAAAAGAGAGGGGTAGTTAATTTTATTAGGTGTACATGCACCTTATTTTTCTGAAAATGCAGATAAACTTTCAGATATTTCTTAGGCTGAACACATACCAGACTTCGTTTCCGCACACGGGACACTGTCTGAAGACGCAGTTTTATACTTTGAGACACGATTTGGTTTTAGTAAGTTAGTTTTATCACTGCACTGAAACTGAAATTGTGTAAGTTTGGTTGCAAAGGTCAGATGACAATCACTCTATGTAAAATACTGGTATTCAGTTTTATTCCCAAAAATCCTGGGATCTTTTCCCTAATCAATCTAGGATTAGGGAGTTCAAAGGTTCTTACTAGATTTTTTATATCCGAACGTACTAAAATTGCATCTATTCCAACCATTACCAACTCGTATCTCTCTACGTTGAGTATCGGACGAGACAGAATAATAGTTTCCGAACTCTTTTGTTCGGTCGTTAAAACGTACAAATTCCCCGCTCAGCTCGTGGAGATAAATCAATTGTTTAACAACAGCGGTAGTGTAATGCGGCGCACCCCAACTAGGTTTGTGTTTGCCGGGCCTATGGAGTCCAATTAATCGGATCCGATCCCCTCGACCATACATAAACCTTGTGGATACACACGTGCTGAACCTTGCACATAGGCTGCATCATTCTCTAAACGCGTTATGATTTCAATGGCCGTTTCACCGGTAAAATTCATCTATTCCACGTCGTTTTCAAAACCGCAGTATCCTGCTTTTGGCATCGGACAATACGAAACACACCGCTCTTTGTGTGTGTTTCGCCGCAAATTAAATAGGATACTTGCCCGGGGCTAATTAAAAATATTCCTATACACGGCGATGAAAAGCGGCCGGGGTCAGCGGAAAATTCAGACATTCAGAATAATGTAAACTAAAACGTTCACGTACAATATTTTTGGCGTATTTACTTAATATCATTAAATAAACAATCGATTAGAACCATATTCAAATCATATTTGTTAAACAATAACGATGTTCAAACTAGGAAAAACATAATTTGAAGTGCATTCAAAGTAAACAAACATTGCGAATTGAATGTTTTTCATTCGATATGAAGTTGTTATTTGCTGATTTCAATGACCCATTACAATTATTTGATTCGGTAATAAAATTTATAGAAAATCGCTCGATCAAGGGACCAAAGTCCAAGAAAATCAAACATTCGAATAGAGAAGTATCTAATGAGAATTTTAATTTCATCGAAAAGTGTATCGAATCAAAATCGATGCAGCACAAATTAATAGAAGCGTAGCTGTCACGTGAGCGACGATCGTAAAATAGTGTCAACGCCTCTTTCGCTTTAATCACCGAGAGTGGGGGCGATTGTCCGCACCCACTCACATCGATGTTTGCCCACCTCTCGACAGATGGCGCCTTTGTAACCGGACTCTCACAGGTTCGGTAACCATCGACTACCAACGATACTTTTCATCATCCACTCCGAGTGCGTCAAAGGACTAACCTCGACCACGTTCGGTACTTTATATTGATTAGTTTCAAATATATGTTACAGGTAATGCGGGAAGAGTAGGTAAACCTAGGTTTACCCGGGTTTACCTACCAAGATCACTAGGTAAAGTCCGGTTTTTAAAATAAATTCTCAATCTGCCCTCACACATATACGCCTACATCTACACAACGCTGGCTGGGTAGTCCTAAGTCAACTCATGTATACCTAAGTTTACTCACTTTTCTAGCATTATCCGGAACTTATAAGGTTAGTTGGAAAAGGGGTAACTAACCCGCGGGCCACTTAAAGTATCACTGATGACTGTTTTACAGCAAGTTTCAAAATTACAAAGTACGATTACTATTGATTCCATAAAAATAAACATACATCGACAACTCTGTTTTAGTTATGAATTCAGAAAATCAAAAAAATGTGACATAAAATGTAAACACAGGTTGAAGAGAGAGTTTAATGTTTTTTACAGATTTTTATCTAAAATTCTTGACTTTTGAGGAAGTTGTAATACAAAGTTATTTATTAATATGGGTACCTACTTTAATACCCTTTTCCGATATCTTAACTTTAGGAAAAGATTTTATACATGAAGAACAAAGATCTCTGAATTCTTTAAACGTCCTTAATTATTTTTTTACAATCAAAATTTTTGCGAGATTTTATTTTAAAAACTGCATTATTTTAATCGTACAGAGAATAGAAACTCATGAAAGTTTTCCACTAATTTGCACCTCAAACATGACTAGAAAAAGACACGGAATATTTCATAAGAAAAGCAAGAGAAGAGCCCGTGACCGTTCATAAAAAGGAATTCGACTTGTTTCTCGTGGTAGAAGAGAGATTGTTTTCCTTCACGCCACGTTATATACAGGGTGGATGTCATACGAGCTATTTATTAGACGGGATAACATTGTCGCAGCAACCTCCTGCGTTCCCGTAATAGGATTTTCTTTTTATTATTTTATTTCTTGGTTGTAAACTAACTCATTTTTAATTTGTCAGCGGGAAATCGTAAATTTCTCATTGCACGTGCCCGGTGGGTGTTTCGACGTAAAATACGCAGTAAAACCGGCTGGATGTCGCCTTATAACGTGTTCGTACTTCGCACTCGCGTGATGATGTGAACATGCATTTTGATGGATTACTAACTGTACCTCGGCAACTTGTTTCTGGACTTTACACTCTCGTGTAGTTACAACAAACGCCTTTTTTTATTAAAAAGTTGAGCATAACACGATTTTACAGGAGCAGAAATAGGCAGAAATTGATAAAATAGGATCATAAAATATCATTTGAGGAGGTCAATCACGGTAAACGTATCTCAATCTACACTCATTCATGAGCCCTTCTCGACCCAAATTGAAATTTATATTAGATGTCATCGCCTTTAATTTCCGCAATGTACAATTTTAGATGCAATCTCTCCCTTGGGTTTCAATTCGTGAAGAGTACTTTTAAAAATAAGCTGGTAAAAATGAGGAAGGGGCCTAAAAATGTAAGAGTGAATATTTGTTCCAAATTCGCCGTTCATTTTGACCCCGCAATAGATAAACGTCGCTCGTTTGACGGGGGTTAGTAGGGATGTCGATCATACTAAAATTGCTTTCCATCGACGGCGTAACATTTTGTTTTAAAATATACAAAGCGTCATTCATCGTGCGTCTTCAATATTTGGGTTTGTTTTTGTTGTTTGGTAAACAAATGTTTGATCATGGAATAAAATGGAATACTTAGTTAAGATGACTTTTTTTTTGTAAACTTACATTTCTTGGCCGATGGCGTTATAACTAGTTTTATCACTAGAATCATTACTACACTACAGGGTGTTAACGAATTCGTGTAATTCCTTGACACAGATTAACCCTCAAAAGGAATATTTGAAAATCAACAAAAAAAAAAATTGAAAATTAAATCTTAGTTTTCTATTTCTGAGTCATTTTAGAGCCCCGAGTTAACTTACTGCGAAGAGCAATATCGCGTTAGTCTTGCCCGCCAGCCTCGTTGCCGTGCTTTCATTCATTTATGCATGGCATCGAAATGTTCATGAGCATGAAATAATTTTTTTGCAAAAAAAAGATTCTTATTTTTTTACTGAATCCATAATAGGCGGTTTAGATACGATCACTTACTCCTACCGCATGAAAAAAAAGATTTTTATTTTTTGATTTTTAATCAGGCTAATTCCCGTGCGGGGCCAATCTACACCAGTAGTAGATCATGTGGTTTTAAGGAATTACACGAATTCGTTAACATCCTGTATAGTCAGTGAAAAAATATTCTGATGGAATCAAAACATCATAGTGGTACCTAATACTTGTTACTGTTGCATCGTACAAATCTTCCGTAGTCATCCCCTGTCCTCCCTAATACTGCAGCTACAATAAAACGTGGCTGGGTGTAGGCTGTCACAATAGTTAGCGGCCTATTTGCGGACAAGCCGTGCCTGCCACTTGTTGTGCTTCCGGCGGAGGCGAGCGCCATTGTAACTAGAGTAGCTACATGGCCGACTTCATTTGCTAAATGAGGCCTGATCGGTTGCGTGGCCTAAGTATGGGTGATCTGAGTTTGCGGCTTGTGAGAGGTGTTCCAAAGTTGAGCGAATGACGTGTTAGGTTTTCATATTCCTTTATGTCGTGCAAAATACACGATTGCTAGGAATAGGTTAATATCTCCAATAGTGAGTGCCGTGAGAGGCTACCAAGAAGTGACAGTTAGTGAATGATGAATGATAAGCTTGCTTTTAAACTAATAATGTCATATTGAAAACATATATTCTGTGTTACTTTAGCTATCATATAATTGCGTCAAACAGTATTCGCCCCTCGTAACACCAAAAGTTCGTACATTTCAAATTCAGTAAGTACCTTAGTTAAAAGGATTACCGTTACAAAGCAATTTACCAAAACAAATGTTTCTTACCTGATTTTTGCCTTTGAGCACGAGTACATTAGTGACCCTCCCAAAGGGCAGGCCAAGTTGTATGATCTCAGCCTCTGTCGTCTCGTTGGGAATATTCCGTATGTGGATGACCCGCGACGGTTTGCCAACATTCTGTTCGAGTTTCACCTGACAACAAAGAAATTTAATTAAAACTTATTAAATATGCAAAGTAATAAACTACTAACTGACTTTTAATCCTCCAAGATGAAGATAAGAAAGATCTATAAAAATATTACTCAAAGGACTTAATGAAGAGAAATGTTCTGTAAAGAAAACATAACTATATAGAATTATTGTATATAGTATGATGTTCGCTGGACGCGACAATCCGAAATCAAATGTAGTTCGATTCGGGAGAAACGAACGCGAATGTAAAAGGCACACAGCGTATAAAATGACCGTTCTAATATACATAAATAAAGCTAGCATTGTTCGCGAGGAAGAGCCGGTTGGATAATTGAAAAGTCGATGTAGTATAATTGTCGAGGCTTATCGGGTCCAACCCCGATGTGGGCGCCATTGTTCCCGAGAGAGCCTTTTGATTACGGCGGCGGGCTCGAACTGAGTCCCGAATATATTGTAGCTTTGTATGACACTTCACTTTTCATTGAAGTGAAAAGAGCAACCTTACTGCGCAATTTATGATTGAAAAAAATCATAAACAAATTGAACAAAAATTCTAAATCTCGCGAATAACTTAAACCTGACATAAAACATGGTTATCAAATATTTCCACGATTATAATCATGTTTTCGTGAAAATCTCACCAGATTTCAGTTGGAACACCGAATAAGATTTGGGGAGCTGCGGGGTATCTAAGCGTCTCCCTTTTTACGTTCTTTGGCGGGCGGCGAAGCGTGGAGGTGTAACAAATGAGTCTAATGCCTATTAGTTCGACCTTGTTAAGTTCAGACAAAGTGAGCAGCTGGTCTGACAAAAGTGCAGGGAAAAGTCGAAATACTTGGCGAACTGTTCCATTATGGCTTTTAGTTGCTAGACTCCGTATACTGTAGCTACAATGCGATTGACTTTTTAAAATACCTGCACTCAATTAAAAAATACGAGCGCGATTGAAAGTTTACTTAGACTTCATTGCGTACCTACTTGTTTAAAAGTATTTATTAAAGTAAGAGCTAAGAAGTAGTTATTGGAATGAAACTTATCAGAGTAGTTGATGCGAATGATTTAATCAGATCCGAGTTCAAAGGGATTGAATAATACTGATTATGGGAACTGTTTAGGTTAACAAACATTGCTACGTCCCTTTACCCCACAAAAAAAACATTAATCGAATACTCAGATCTTTATAACAACAAACCGCTAACTAAAAGAAAAAAGTATACACAGATATGATATTTTTGTACCAATCCGAATTTCGTTAGAATCGACATCAAAAGAGCCAAATCTCCGTAAATAAACAAATAAAAAATATTTTTCCAAAGTGACTTGCAAAGGGAGGAATAAATCGTCGCACACGCTCGCCCACCTCGAAGGTACATTTCGGTATTTTCTCTTCTCACGAAAGAAAACAACTGGTACGTAAAAAGTAAAGAAGGACATTACTTTCGCTGGGTCAGAAAATCTGCGAGGAACGATTTCCACATCAGGCACTTTAAATCATCCGCTTCGTCTCACATTTCATCCATAAATATTAAATCTTGGCTTGGTTCTTTGGATAGAAAAAAAAGCTATCGTATGACATTTTTCCTGTGAGGATTTCCCGGAATCGGTCAATTTTCCCGGTGATCGCGCCGGCCGTGTTTATTGAAACACTATTTCTCAGTTGGCCGCGTCTACGGCGACATATCATTACCTATAACGGCGTCCACACTCGTGTTGACATCTACCCTGACCTATCAACACCAATTTTATCGTGTTAGATTGAATCATTAATTAATATTTTATCGACTTCTTACTTTTTTTTTGCGGTTTTTGCTTATTTTGTGTGCATTCACCCAGATGCAAGATAAATTAAGATATTAAACCACAGGTATCAACTAATATAACCGTATCTAAAGTACTGTCATAAATTGGTAAAATATGAGGGAATTTGGCTCTACTACACCGATTAGAACAGTTTTCAAACTTGTTTGCGGTAATATTATGAAGCTATAAATTCCCTTCCGCAAGTTAACATTATCGTGTTTTCAGAAAAAAGAATTACGCCACTTGTCTGTGCTGTATTTAACAATTCTCAGTGGCTGTTTAATTATAGAAAGCATTTTCCTCAAAGGAAAACTCCGTGAACAGTTTAATTTAACCCATCTTTTTTCCATCTAAATGCTCTTTGTTTTCTATGTTTTTCATGCAAACCATTTATGCTAATAGCAATAATCATTTTAGTGGTTATTTTCGGTTGTTTTGTGTCATTTTAACTGCATTTGGTTATGAAAGAATAGTTATATAGATTAACGATAAGACGACCAATGAAACTACGTGTCTGAGTGACATTAACGACAATAACAATTAATAGAACCAAACCGATTTCAAGCACTCGACTAAAGTATCGAGACTTGTAATCGAGTAATGCCCTTGTAACCAAACACTATATTGGCACCTACAAGTAAATGTTACACGAGTCAAATGTACCCTACGAGTAGAATACACTAAGTATTCTGCTTACGGCGCGTTGACAAACGCCCCCTACGTCGTCGGTCCCACCGTCACTAAGGAAACGAAATTCTGTAATCCGCTTGTGGCGTACAGGTCAGATTCTGCCCATCAGGAACGGGTCTTACTCCCTTTGAGAGCTACGCCTTACTTTTAAGCATCTGTTAGGGATCATGTTATTACTGTTTAAGTCTTAAGAACATTTTCTGCTTAAACTAAATACGTTTTATAGTAATAGTCGCGCTTTCTGAGCTCGCGATATTATCTTTTTAATATTCGTCGCTTACCTGTGCAGGACGGCTACAGTGCCGGCTTTAGGTAGTTATCCAGGCGCTTCGAGTTGAGATATTTTTAGCGCCCTTTATTTCTTACTATTTGATAGTGTTCTGCCGCTACTAACAGGCAAAATGATTGTTTTTGATCTTTTTGTATCAGTTCAAAGTTCTGTTTATTTTTTTGTTTGCATATTTTCTAGTGAAGTTGTTAATTTTCAATCGATTAATTCGTGGGCCGCAATGGCGCGCGGTGCCCCGGGCGAAGGCCCAAATCGCCCGCCTCTAACGCCGGCCCTGTCGGCTTTCTTTTATGAAGACGTAAGTTTGGAAAGACTGGGTGCATGTTTGTTACTCAATGACCCTGTAAAAACTGACCGGATTTCGAAAAAATTATGAGGTAACTACAAAGGTAGAAAACACACAGTTAACTTCTCAAGAAAAAAATAAATAGTAATTTATTACAACCATCTAAGTTGTTCTATTGGATATTTTAGGTATTTACTTGGCATACAAGTTTCAATACAACACGGTACTCCGCAGTAGGCAGACAATGACCGAGCGAATATGAAAGCAACGGTAGCCCACAAGCCCACAACCTAATCGATTTCGTGATGCAGGAAAACTTCGCACTAATATTTATTTATCTAAACACAAATGTACAACTGGGAAACTTCAACGTATAATCACGAAAAATAATTCGCTTAAATTTAATATAAGTCTCGTCTGTATAAGGGGTGGGCAGTGTGAGTACATCTTATTACGCGTGACTGTACACAAACATTTCATCGACAACGGTTTTTCGTATACCTTAAGAGCGATTACGCACTGCATCCAATCCGAATCCATGAAAATACGGATATAAAAAACTCGGACCGAATTCGGATATTGCTTTACGCACTGCATCCGATCCGAATCCGTGAAAATACGGATCTAGAGTAAAAATCTCGGACCGAATTCGGATGTTGATTACGCACTATTCCGATCTCTGATTCAAATTCAAACAATTCAGGGGCCTTCTTTGGCATATCCGTTTGGCGTCTGATTTGAATCCGAGGTAATGCGAAAGCATTCATACAAACAGTACTACGGTTACTTCGGTCCGTCAATTGTTCTTCCGAATTAGAAACTCACGGATGACGGATAGAAATCGGATGACGGATGTCGGATATAGTGCGTAAACTACCATACAAATAGTTCTATGGCTACTTCGGAACGTATTTTCACGGATTCGGATTGGATGCAGTGCGTAACAGCTGTAAGGCGCAGCTCAGACGACGCCTTTTTGTCCGGCGGACTGCCGCGCACAAGAATGAACATGGTTGGTAGTTGTTGCCCGTCGCGAAATTTGACACGGACTCAACGCACACGACGGTCATTTTGTTTGTAGTTGTCGTTAGAACTCTAGTGTCTTCACTGGCAACCAGTACCAGCCACGTTCATTCTTGTGCGCGGCAGTCTGCCGGACAAAAAGTGCGTCGTCTGCGCTGCGCCTAAAGGGGGTGAACCTATTACCAATTATCGGACATAAGTCTAAAATTTGGGCTGCTATTGAAGATTTCCTAACACACATATAATAACACAGCTCGATTCGGGAATTAAACTTAACCCATCACTCCGAGAATGTAGACACTATTACTACTATTTTCTCTAAACAAAAAATTCATCTGAAAAACTACAACGTAATCACGTAAGGGATTCGTTGAAACTTTTAGTTGTATCGTATATGGTTTAACAAATTAATTAGAGTGTTAAGCAACTTTCAGTTCGTTCAATTTAGTGAAGACATTTGAGTTAATTATCAGATAATGTGATAACAATCGTGTTATTAAAGTGTAATCCATTGATGCTTGCTCTAACCGATTAAATATTAAGTCCTATATTTTATTTTTAAGGTATCTAGAATGTCGGCACATATTCTAGATGATTTTCATTTAGATGCATGTCGGAGGTTTTTTCTGTCATCTTCCTTATGTTAAGTACACACCAAGCCAACGGACGCCAACAAACCTTCGTCATTTGTTAATGTGACCTAACTTTCTTTACAACTAATTCGCGGAGCAATTGTGTAACGTAATCAACATCAATCATGACAGTTGATGTGTTAAAAACAATATTCTTTGCGTGGTACATAGTTGAAGATAAGTTGGACTGTTAATACATACGTTGCTACGGAAATTGTTGACCTGTCAACATTTAAGCCATAGCGATTACGAGTGTGTCGCGCAATTAGAATGCCGGTTTCAGTTGGATTTAAGTTGGAGCGAACGCCGTTCGTTGGCTTTCATTGACATGTGTTTTAAGTTTAATAGTACCTGTAAGGTACCTATTATGAATTCTTAAGTTTTTTAGTTACAGACTAAATGAGAATGACTACTTATATACTCCGAATTAGAGTATCGGCTATTCATCATCGCAGAAAACCAAGTCATTTTCATACCTATTTCGGAATTAAATACGTTAACTGCAATGATTGATTAAAAGTCTACACAATTTATTAAGTAGAGAAACGATGTATATCGTTGAGAAATCTCTTCAATGCAGTATCGGAACCCTTGAACTAATAACAATTGTGATTTAGTGGAGAGCCTTCGGTAGTAACTCGATAAAAGTTTAACGAGTACCACAGGTAGGAGGCTTAAGATGCTATATACCAGCGATGTTTTGTAAATACTAGCTGTGCTTTAGGCTTTTCCTGCGATAAGAGTCCTTATTTTTCCGTTCTCATAAGAACTTTGAACAAAATTGTTTTCGGAATAATGACAACCTCTCCGCTTTTTGCGTCTGTTTGTTTGTCCGCTTACTTCTTCTAAACTACTCAGTGGATTATGATGCGATTTGCATCTTAGTTTAGGTAATTTCTTACCGAAGGTTTTATGCTATAAAATGTACACGAGCAACACCAGTGCGGGTCGCAAGTATAATATACAATACCTACAAATTAGTTCATAAGTTATATCAAGGATATAATTGACCACCACATTGACGGTAGTGAGAAATTACATTTTGTATTATCACTACATAATATAAAACAAAGTCGCTTCCCGCTGTCTGTCCCTATGTATGCTTAGATCTTTAAAACTACGCAACGGATTTTGATGTGGTTTTTTTAATTGATAGAATGATTCAAGAGGAAGGTTTATGTATGTATAATACATGCATAATATAGTAGCGAAAATCACGCGGGCGAAGCCGCGAGCGACCTCTAGTGGATAATGAAGAAAGGTACCTATTTCCAGATTGAATTTTTTAGTCAAATACAGACGCCGCCGCAGATATCGGTGATGGTGAGATCACGATGATGTTATTTACCAATTATCAAAAACATCTATGAACCATTAACTCTCTAGCTTCTAGTACTTCTTGTGAAATTAAATTATTATTTCATTTCAATGAACCAAATCCTTTTGAAACAAACAAAAATAATCAAAACCAATTATCCATTCGATATTGTTTTCTAACTATCCCACCAATCGAAGTTTTAATAAAACAATGCTCTATAATTGATTCTTATGCCTTGCACCGCACTAGGAGTTGCATCCGCCGTTAAAATTTCAAGAGCATTATTACACCAGAAATCGTTGCAGTCGATCTGTTGAAACTTTTAATTGGCAGTCCAGAGGAATATTGTATTTCATTGCCGACCATCAATGATATTATTTGATACAGATTGAGAGCCACTTCCGAGCTAGTTATTATAGTTCGGCCATCAAATAAATAGAAGTACGGCATTTACGTTATTATTGACAAAATTTTATTGCATTAACTTTATTTTGTATTCGTGCTACAACTGATTTTAATAATGATTAGTGATATTCAGGTATTATCTACCTATGTACTAATAAAATCTCAAATCTTTTCTTATTAAAAAGACAAAAAATAAAGACTACAACAGCTTCTTATCTCTTGGGAAAAGTTGTAAAAATCAGGTGCAGGAAATTGGTTACCCCGATACGTGGAGACGACAGACGAATCGATAAACTTACTGTTCCTCACCGGTTTAGAACATCCAGTGTGATACTCCAAGCTTACGGTATACCCCATAAAATTCCGAGGTATCCCATGTAAAAATCACCATAAATGTTATGGAGACACAAGGAACTTTTAAGTTTTAGACTATAAACTGTGAAATACATATAAAGTTTAAGTATTGTCTGCTTTTTATATCGGGTTTGAGTACTTAGATTTTTGTTCAACATTGACCGTTAATGAGTAGGTAAGTTTTTTGTACTTTCGAGAAATAGCCATGTAGGTTATCGTTGCATCATACAGGAATACGATGTAGCGATGTACCTACAGTCAACCAAATAGATAAATATACAAGCAACTAAACAGAGTTATTTACGTGTTGAGTGCCAAGTCTTTGCCATCGCTTGTCTTACCATGTCTAATGTATAAAATACGCACATAATTACAATGGCAATTGCGTGCGTAGTGCATTGACATCCGATGATTGCCTGTATACCTAACTTTTTTATTGACTGTACGTTACTTCGAAAGTATAATATAAGTAGTGATAAACTTAATTTCGAATGTTTTCCATCGCAATGTACGTTAGTTCGACAGCCGATAATAAAATGTGTGGTTAAAAAAAACACAAAGTGGAAAGTGATCGCGGCCCAATCACTTTCCACTTTGTGGTTTTTCGTGGTCACTCAAAATTAAGTGCTACCTACATGTATCACTACTAGCTTTTGCCCGCAGCTTCGCTTGCGTGAAAATTTTAACCCGTTAAGTGACGATTTTTCATACAAACTTTAATCGCCTATTTAACTCCCTTAAGGGTTGAATTTCGAAAAATCCTTCCTTATTCCTTGCCAACATTATAAAGGGAACCTCTGTGTAAAATTTCAGCTTTCTAGGTCTAAGGGTTTGGGCTGGGCGTTGATGAGTCAGTCAGTCAGGACTTTTTTTTTTTTTTATATAGATAGATAGATATCATACTTTCATTTATCTGTTCTGTGCTTTCAAACTAGTGTACATCGCTGCATCGTACTCCTGAACTATAGTAATAACGTACATCACTATTCGAAACTTCGTACTTTGTATTACAGCGTTCGGCCACCAATTAAAAAAAAAAAACCTTTAAAAAGTTTCGATTTTATTTTTGGTGTCACCAATCGGTCAGTCGGTGACAGAAAAAGTAACAGATTTTTAGTAGAACAATGCGTGACACAAAATTACATAAATGTCTTTCACCAGCAAAAAACTGCCCTTGATTGTACTCTATCTATAGTCATAACTAAATATGATTAGTGTATTTATTTTATAACTAGCTTTTGCCCGCAGCTTCGCTTGCGTGAAATTTAGAACCCGTTATGTGACGATTTTCCATACAAACTTTCATCCCCTATTTAACTCCCTTAGGGGTTGAATTTCGAAAAATCCTTCCTTATTCCTTGTCTACATTATAAAGGGAACCTCTGTGCAAAATTTCAGCTTTCTAGGGTTTGGGCTGGGCGTTGATGAGTCAGTCAGGACTTTTTATTTTTATTTATATAGATTGTATTAGCATTATAATTATATTCAGAGGCCTTAAAACCCAATATTTTCCAAAGAAAAATGGTCGAACATCCGCACTTTACTTAGCTAGGTGCTAATTCATCCATGCATAAGAATGGGACAACTTTGCGCCGGTAAACTTTTAATAGTGGCCCTCGCTGGGCCTGAATCGCTTCGCAACTTCCAGCCATTTGCCTTAAGAACATTATTCATTGAAATAAATATTGTTATCCGTTAATCCTTAATTAAGTCTAATGGTGGATTTCCTTCTTAGTTGTTATGGTGAATTAGTGATGGTAAATTCTGAGATGGTAAACTTTTTTGCAAGATAAACGCTTAGTGGGATAAGGGCAGGAGGATGGTGAAACTTAGTGGTATTAGTAGAGATACGTTTGTGATGTTTGTTGTGGATAGTAATTTATGTTTTATGCGTGATATAATTATGACATTAAAAGCTAATAATAAAACAGGAAAAAGCAATTAGAGCGTAGTAATACTAAGGTGGTTTCATATTGTTACTTACGGGATAACTGGCATGATTGCTTATTATATTGAGTTCTTGATGTAAGTATCAACGCTATTGTAAGCGCCATAATCGCGGAGTGACTTTTCCCGTAAATAACAATATAATAAATACAGTAAAAATTGTTCAAAACCACGAAAGCTTAAAACAGTACTGAAATGCTGTTTTGTTCGTATCAATTGAAATTTTATTTTGCATAACTTTATCATCATGAAGACTTGAAAATAATAAACGCTGTGTAGGGAGAGAAGAAAATCTTTATATGATACTCGTAGGCACTAAATTTTTCCTTACATTAACACAAATGAAGCCGCGGCCTCTTTAATAGGCTATAAAACGGGTGTACATTGCTTGCTCTTTACTACCAAAAATGTCAACTAGCATCAAATATCAGCCCAAAATATACAACGTAAATAAATTAAATTAATACACGATCAATTTGTAATTCACAAGCAAATGTTTTCACATATTATTATGATAAAGAGACCTCTCCATATAATTGGTATTGTATAGAAATGTATTAGTATTTATATGTATAAATATATTATTTATACAAGGTTAGTCAGAAAGTCGTGGTACTAATTCGAAAGGGCGTTAAAGTACCCATAATAATGAGTAACTTTTGTTCTACCACTTTCCCCAAGAGTCAACAGTTTAAGAGTATTTCTCTGGTGTTCAAAAATTTCACAAAAAATATGCTAAAATCTATCTATCCTCAGCTATGATCAGCTGTGTTTACACTTAAGGTAATTTTTGGGGTCACAAATTAGAAGCTCCATTTTCGAAGATTTTTTGAAAAAACTAAAATAAAAATTATTTTACGTGGAAATAATATTTATCGAATTTTTAAATTTTAACACTTGGTTTGAACC
Source organism: Amphipyra tragopoginis (assembly GCA_905220435.1). Classification (NCBI taxonomy): domain Eukaryota; kingdom Metazoa; phylum Arthropoda; class Insecta; order Lepidoptera; family Noctuidae; genus Amphipyra; species Amphipyra tragopoginis. Next base: position 18,738,703 of record HG991997.1, read on the forward strand.
GTCATCAGTGATACTTTAAGTAGCCTGCGGATTAGTAAACCCTTTCCGACTAACCTTGTATCTAGGTATTAGTTTGTGTATCGATAATAGTATAATTTATTTATTTCGTCTAATATTACCTTCTTAGTGTTCTTTTTAATAATATTACACAGTGTGCCTTCGTTTTTATATTCACACTATCCTACCACAGGTTTGCTGGCAGAAAATACTTCATAAATAAGCAGGGGCCAAACGCAATCGAACCACAACCGTCAGTCAGTTTTTGTTTTCGAAAACTTTCAAAATGATTGATTTTGTTTTTTGTGTCAAACTATTTGATAGCTTTTGAAATTGAGAACTGTCTGAATAAACGGTTCGGCCTTGGTTCGGTTGTGATTTATCAAGATTTATTTTAGGAGAATTAGGCCCCAGTACCTTTGTACTTATGTGTCATTACATTATACCTATTATTACTAAGTTGTGTGTGTGCTTAAATAATAAATATAGTTTACATTCATCATCATCATTCAGCCTAAAGACGTCCACTGCTGGACATAAGCCTCCCCCAAAAGGGGGGGTTTGTCGTAATCGCCACGCTTGGCAGGCGGGTTGGCGATCGCAGTATGGTTGTTAAAGTACTCAGAGAACGTTGCTGCCCATCCTCTAGAGAATTCCTTAGTCGCCTTTTACGACACCCACGGGAAGAGATGGGGTAGTGCTATTCTTTAAGTGCGACACTACACGAGACTGAGTTAGAGTTTACATTAAATTCTACAAAATATATAAATGTATTACCAATAACAAACTCTAAAGGTATACAATAAACAATCCCCTCCATCTGTAACCGTGTCTTAAATCACACGTACCATAAGTTTTTGTTTGAATAGACGATCGGTTCGTGTTCGTGGTAGGAAATCGTAAAATAAGATAGCCAAATGGTTTTAGTACCCCCTAAAACTAGCAGTAAAATAGTAAGTGCCCGGCAATGAATATCTTTATGAGATCATTTGATTGATTACTGAATTTTCTGGGAACGAAATCGATAAAAACGAGTGGCTTGTATCATCTTATAGCACTTATATGAACTCGGTTTGAGTGAAATACTTCGTTAAACGAAAAGTTTAATTAAAGATAACATAACATCACGCCTTTATTCCCCGAAGGGTTGTGCAGAGGTGTATAGTACACGCACATTTCTCCGTTATGTTTAAGTCCCATGTAATAGGGGGCGAGCTCATTGCCATCAACCGGGCACAAATCCAGACTCTGGGCTGCTACTGAGAAATTCGGCACGGTAAAACCCAATAACACGTTGCTAGACCTGTGCCTGTAAACAAATCGCAAACGATGATCGCTAGAGAATAGAGACGCCAATTAAATGTATGGAAATGACATAACAGATCGCTTGACCGGTCGAAATCTTATGTCAATCCAGTACATCTTTCTATTCTCTAGCGATCATCGATTGCCATTTGTCTACAGATACTGGGGATTGAACCCAGGATCTCACGCTCGGCAGTCGCGCTTACGACCCTACACCAACAAGCCAGTAATTAAAGATAAATAAGATATACTTAGAAAATGTAGTACGAAATAAACTAAGTTTGTTTTCCCGGTTTCATTAGTAAGCAATATTGATGGTAATTGTTCTATTAGCAACTAAACTATACACTAACGAAGTCAATAAGCGCGGCCGCGTTATTTGCCTATGCGTTTAGCCTCACAATACGCAAATATATTTCAACAGATGCTATTTAAGGTGCTTTATTTGGCTAAAAAAGTTATTTTCAGACCGTCATTATAATTTTAAACAGAAAGCTATTTATAATTTAGCTAGCTAATTTAACATCGTTTCTTACCGCGTAGGGCAGTTTAAACAGAAAATAACAATTAGGTACTCCAATGAATAAGAAAAAAGGTACAGAATAGATCGTAAATTCTTTTCCAAATAAGATCAGCAGTCAACCTGTGCAAGCGAAGTCGTAACTCCGTAAGACAAGCTCGTAAATGCTTAAGTAGTGGTAAACGCAGTCCCCGGACAGCATCTTCTGATTTGATTGATCTTCACAAGGCAGACCCTCTGCGTTTTTACAGGAAACGTCAAGAAAATGAGGAAAAAACGGGGAACATAATTAATTACTTGATTTGGACATTAATGACCCGGTCAAAGAGGACGAGGGTTGATTAGTGTGTTTTCTACAGACGTGCCACCTCTGACATTAGTATTATTTTAACAAGAGTACAGTCTGCAAGGCCTAAGCTGAGCTTTGCATTCGTGTGAGAAAAAGTGTAAACCGGTTTATACTGCTTTTTGGCAACCAATTCTATGTGCATTCACACAAATGCAAAGCTCAGCTTAGACCTCGTGGACAGTACTTTGCGAAGTACACATGTATGGTTACCAAAGTTTATGTAAACTTTTTAATTAATTACAACATTCTTCAATCAACTTAAATTTAAAACACGAAAAATATTCGAAACATATATTTTATTTTTCTTTAACAGCCCACTCATAAAACATTCTATATAAAAACAGACGCTCAGAGTTTTCCTTCAATATTTTCACAGCATGAAGTGTTTGCAGTACAACACAAAGAGGGAACATAAAAAAATGCTTTTAAAAACGAGTCGCCATTCCGCCGATAGGCACCAAATGAATATTCAGGGCAACAAAGGAGAAGGGGTGTCGCAAAAAGGCACTGCCTAAATTTTCATGAAAGAAAAAAAGAGGGGCAATCGCAAAACCATAAAATAGCAAATAAATAAGCAACGTTGGGACACGTCCCTATTTAATTATGAATTAAGGCCGAGCAGTAACGAGATCACAATGTAATTAAGATTACTGCGGCGAGGTTTTTTCAGGGCGCCCCTAACAAGTGAGAGTAAATGGACGGCAAAACGCCGCGAAACTAAAATGGCTACCTTGTTCTGCTTGAGATAGGGCATCATTTAATGAATCTTGTTTAGGATTAGATGATAACGAATTAATGGATCTTCGATATGTCTACTGTTGTGTTACGAGGAATATTTGTTTAATGATTTAACGATCTGATATTGATAATAATTAATATATCGGTTTTAAAGGGCATCAGATAATGTCTTACAGTAATCTCAAAACGTTTAAAAGAAACGGTAGCTTTCTGTTCCTTCAGCTGTTCTTTGAAGCTCTTGAGATTATTAAGCACTAGAGGTCACCCGCGGGATATAGTAATCTATGTCCTTCACCGGGTTTCAGACTATCTCTGTGCCAAGTTTCATCAAAATCGGTTTAGTAGTTTAGCCGTGATGAGGTAACAGATAGACAGAAAGAGTTACTTCAACATTTACAATATTAGTAAGGAAGGATTATCAAAACTACGGAAAACTAATACAAGCATGTATTTAAGAAAAATATTTACACCACGTGCGGTGCTTGAGATTATAGTGGCTCGAATAAATACTACAGCAGACGTATGCTACGCCTTCGCCTGGAGGTAATAATATGTCATTTTGTTTATTCTTTAGTCGACAAAACCCTTGCCTGCGGTGGTACGCCTACGCCTGTTGTGGTATTTAATCGGGCTACTGTAATTTCAAGCACAGCACGTGGTGTAAATATTTTGACAGAAACACAATAACAATATGTAATTTTGTCTATTCTTCCGTCGACAAAACCCATGTCTACAGTGGTAATGCTACGCCTGCTCATACCTTTACACATTCTCTTTTATTACTTACAATACCATGACGAGCTACTCCGTTTAAATAATAAACCAAATAAAAGAGAAAATAATTACAGATATTTCAGAACGGCTACACATCCGAAATATACAAGAATCATTAAAAAGGTTTTACGTATAATTCCTATTGAAATAAAAAAAAAAACATTTCTCTTGTACGCAACAGCCAGTATGATATTTTATTTTTGCAGTGACATAATGACCGGTGACAGCGGGGGAAATAAACTGCCTGCGGGAAGAATAAGAAAATGGTTTCTTTTGAACGAGACGGTTCGCTTCTATTTAATTTGCGTAAATGATACCTACGGCAATGTTTAATATAAGGTTTGGGAATGAGAACACACTATCAGCTATTAATGTTTGCCGAAGTATGTTTGTATTGGTCTCTCTCACAGATTAATGAAATGAAATTATTCATTACTGCAAATTGGATATTTAAAAATCACTTTTACATGTCGGTTTGTTTTTTAAAGCTAGATGTCGTTAGCACTTCTTATGTGACAACATCTGAGAAGAAAGGCCGAAACAAACTCAGGGGTCAAAGTCTCTTTTAAAGTCCAGATATATTTTCTGTAGCAAAAAATTGTGTGAGGACAATGCAGAGCAACGCCTGGACTGGACTTTTGAGGAAAGTTCCAAAGCAGTTTGAGAGGATCTGGCCCAACAGATGGCACGCATGCATGAGCCATCGTGTAGCTCAACCCTATTTTAGGGAGCTCAACGACCCGACGCACATTTCTACTAGCCAGGACCATGAAAGTAGGCCATAAAATGCTATTCTAATTATTACGGAGTAGGTATGGAACTCCAAGAAATGTCCAAGCCCCTTATTTTCTATGATATTAGAGAAAAAAGTGTAAGAAACGAGACCGTTATAATTATTATATATACTGCGTGACTTTTTAAGTGTCATATAGCCGAAAACCATGAACTATTTTTATCATTCTGGACAACTTTTACTATGGGACCAACACAGAAATCGTGAAAAAAATCTGCTGGCCCATACAAAATATGTTGTTCAACAAAATGTATGAAACATTTATTTACGTTTTTTTTTGCGATTTCTTTTTTGTTCCTACAGTAAAAGTTGTATGGTGAGCAGAGTTCACGCTTTTCGACTGTAAGACGACTAAGGAGTCTGTATATTAACAGTTACCAGGGTTGCGGAATTTGTTCGAAAGAGTTACCGCGGCCCTGGAACGCAAATTGCATTATGAGGAACACAGATGGGTTTTATTTAGTCAATAAGAGTCTGACACTCCCTTTCGCTCCGCCCAGAGCGGAAGAAGTAACAAGACGATATCTCATCGTTAAAAAAAATAACAGTTAACGGTGGCGCTGCTTGTTCTTGGTCACTTGACAATAATAGGTATCTCAAATTAAGTACATTTAAAGTTGATATCTTATTTTCTCGTTTAATATTCGGATGGTAATTGTGACCGTGTTATTTGATTGTTACGTTTCGATACGTCATAGTAAATAAGGCCCAAGGGACGTTATCGCTCCTGTATTGAGATTAAAACTTTTAATATTGCATATATGAATGTGGAGAGGCGTGTCTAATTTACAACTGCGCCGATCATACGATTTGCGAGGTCAAGCAACGCTTGCCGCGGTCAATCCGTTGATGGGAGATCAAGACCCCTCCGTGCCTCGAAGAGCACGTTAAACAGTCGGTCCCGGGTGTAATAAGAATACCTGTGACAGTCGTTACGGGTAGTCAGAAGGCCGAAAGTCTGACAACCGGTCTAAACTTAGGATATCAGCATTGCCCAGTAACTGGGTTGCGGAGGTCTGATGGCAGTCGCTCTGTGTAAAATACTGGTATTCAGCCGCATCTGGTTAGACTGGAAGATGACCCCAACATAGTTGAGAAAAGGCTAGGCAGGCAGGAAGGAACGATTTTTAATATATGTTTAAATATTTTATGTTGTGATGTTTTTTTTACTATGAGAATCTCTATGAACACAGCCATATAATAATGTACCAGTAGTGAAGGGTCCATCGCTTACTAAGAAATACAGTTCTTTTCACCTAAAGTTACTTATAAATATTTCCCACATATACTCGTGAGCCAACAATATTGTCTGTTTTCAGGGTTCCGTACCCAAAGGGTAAAACGGGACCCTATTACTAAGACTCCGCTGTCCGTCCGTCCGTCTGTCACCAGGCTGTATCTCATGAACCGTGATAGTTAGACAGATGTATTTCTGTTGCCGCTATAACAACGAATACTAAAGAATAGAATAGATAATTGTATGGAACCCTTCGTGCGCGAGTCCGACTCGCACTTGGCCGATTTTTTTATCACGTTTGAGCAAAACAATATAGACGATAGAGTTGATGACGTTGTGAGTTGAAGATTTCCATAATAACAATTTGCAACTTATTTAAAAACACATGACTACTGGAGTCGTCAAAGTCAAAGGCAAGTCGCGAAAATCAAGCCTCGTTAAAGTTAATTGCAGCTCAACGTAACCAGTAAGGCTAATTAGCACTCAGCGACTTAAGTCTGCTTTTAAATCCAACATTTCTATAAAACTCCTTCAAGTAGTGCGTAATTTTTAGCTTACTTTCTCAACCACAAATATAGAATCGTGTTCTACAATCTGACCCCGGAATGTAACACGTTATTCTGTTTTAATGGATGATGCAATCCATTTGGTGGTCGGTACACACGGCCAGCACTGGTCTCGACAAACATCCAACTGTTTGAACAGCACCAAACAAAGTGTGCATGCAAAACTCGCCCCGTATTTATGTAAATACACGATGAAACAACTGTGCAGCGGGAAAGACCCAAAACTGCGACCTTGTTTATTTTTATAACAGTTTTCTTCTATGTTGATTGTTTTCTACCTTTTGCCACGTGCGCGTTTTGTGCTAAGTTTTTTTAACATTCCACCTACCGCATTTCGTTGATTAGTGCTGTGTACATACCTGTTTTCAGACATTGTTTATGTTTGACGTAATACATACATACATATAAAAGGAGAAGCTGACTGACTGACTGACTGATCTATCAACACACAGCCTAAACCGCTGGGGTTAGAAACTTGAAATTTTGACAGTAGGTTCCTTTTGTAACGTAGGCATCCACTAAGAAGGGGTTTTTCGAAATTCAACCCCTAAGGGAGTTAAATAGGGGATGAAAGTTTGTATGGAAAATCGTCACTTAACGGGTTCAAAATTTCACGCAAGCGAAGCTACGGGCGAAAGCTAGTGTATGCATAAGCTTGCGGCGAACTATACAAGGTTAGTCGGACAGGGGGTACTAATCCGCAGACCACTTAAAGGATCACTGATGACGATTTAACTGTTAAAATTTCAAAATTCGATAAGTAATTTTTATTTCCATGTAAAGTAATTTTTATTTTAGTTTTTTCAAAAATTCTTCGTCCCTACTTCAGTTACGAATTCAGAAAATGGAGCTTCTAATTCGTGACACCAAATATGACCTAAAATGCAAACACAGCTGATCATAGCTGAGGATAGATAGGTTTTAGCGTATTTTGTTTTTGTTTTTTTTTGTATAGCTATTTCTCTTAAACTATTGACTTTTGGGGAAAGTTGTAGAACAAAAGTTACTCATTAGGATGGGTACTTTAACACCCTCGGATTAGTACCTCCTTTCTGACTAACCTTGTATTTTACATTACAATATCGGCTGTTAAAAGAACCAACATGTTTATTAACCCTTAAATTTGAAATAAAGCTCCTCCATTTAAACCCTTGCTTTTTGTAAAAATGCGGGTAGTATAATAACTAACGTAATTTGTGAAAACATTTCCGGCATCATACCGCTTCCCTTAAAAAAATAAGTCGAGCAATTTTACCTCTCATCCGGAATTATCCCAAATGGATGCAGAATATAAAATGTTAAAAATAACAAATATAATAACAAGCCGATAGAATATCACATCTCGTTGCAAACGCAATAAATTATCTAGCGAAGGAGTGAAACGAGAAAATGTTCAAAGAAATAGGATAATGGAAGTTCTTTTCGTGTATTTCAAATTGGTTTTATGAATATTGAACAAAGGACTTTACTTTTACATCGCATGCGTATACAATTAATCTTTATTTCTTATCAACGTTAATATTTCCTTTTCGGCATTGTTATTTTTAGTTAATTAAAAATTCAATGAAAATTTAAAAAATAATCCCCACGAAATTGTCCGAAAATTAGATTTTATTTAATATTAAGGGTTATACATACTGACCACTTATAAGGGTTAACCGGTTAACCTTATCGATTTAATTTCTATATGTAAAAATTCATCCCGGTATCGACAACTCAGGGGTGGAGATTAATAAAAATTTGGCCCCCAAACCCTCAGGGTAGCTCTTTATGGCACGTTGGCTTTTTACGAGGGACCTTTTATTTTAATACTTATTACGGTTTCGCGATTCCGACGTTTTATCGCGATTAATCGTTTTTCAGTTAATTACACATTTCAGCGAAAGAAGTGCCGTTAAAATGTTAAGTAAAAGAATAGGCTGTAGCTACTTATTTCTGTGCCTGTATTGTGTGTGAGTTTGAGTGAGCCAATTAATTATAAAAAGCGCAGAAAAAAAAAATGATTTTTTCTTGCTCCTAGCTTTTTCACAACTATTGTTCAGCTGTAGTTGGGGTCAGGTTTCAGAATAAGTAGATGCGGCTGAATACCAGTAGGTACTTTACAATACAAGGAGCGACTGCCATCAGACCTCCGCAACCCAGTTAGGTAGGTGCTGGGCAATGCCGATATCCCAAAATTAGACCGGTTGACTATCGGGCTTCTGTCTACCCGTAACGTCTGTCATAGGTATTCGTATAACACTTGGGACCGACGGATAAACGAACTCTGTGAGGTATGGAGAGGCCTCGATGTGTAACAAACGGTCACCTATCCACGGACTGACCGCCGCAAGCGCAGCTTAAACTTGCAAATCGTATGATACTCGAGGTTGTTAATTAACCACGACCCCTTAAATTGATTTCTATTCTATGTAAACTAAATTCCAGAAATTTAACATGACTCCTATACAAATTGGTATTACATATCCTTTACGTCAGTTCTTTAATCCACCCTCCTAAATATACACCTTTTTTGGGCATATGATTGGGGAAGGCCATAGGGATGTTCAGCTGTTAGAGCGTTTGTCCACCGCTGCCGTCACCGAGAAACGAGATTATTTCAGACCGAGTTCGGAACGACGAGACGGCGATCGTGTGTCCACCGCGACCGATATCGGTGGTTTCCAACATAAGACAAAAATCTGTGCACGCCGTCAATTTCGGATGTAGTGGGCAAGAGCAGACGCGTTTTGTACTGCCGGCATTTTGGTCCGTCACGATCTCGGCGGAGTTCTAGCGGTAGCGCCGAACTACTCACAATCTCGGTGACCGAAATGACGGCGCTCGGATGACGGACGTACGGTGGACACGCAGCCATAGTAATGTATGTATCGCTACTTCGGCAACGTCATCTCGTTCTCGGTGACGGCGGCGGTAGCCAAACGGCCTTAAGATCCATCGATATTTCAAAAGCCTGGGCAGGACTCAGCATGTTAACTTTTATATCACTATGGTATTGTTAACCTAGATCCATGTATTACCTACCTTAAACAATGCTTTTATTCCGTACTCGGGCGTCAGTGCTAAAACTGTTATCTATGTATCTTTTTTTTAGTAAGTCAAGGGCGTCAAGAGGATGTACAGCAGCGTCCTCGTATCTGCTAACCCGTCTACCAAGTGTGGTGATTACCTCTTTGACTGGCCGTTGCAGTGGCCATAGGGAGGCCCATATTCAACAATAGACATTTACGAGTTTACATAATAAAGTATAGGGTAGTTGCATAAAGCGAGTTTCCGGTATATATAAATCGGTACGGATCGGTACCGATTCGACCGAGACCGGATCAGACGGCTTGGTTACAGCGTTTAAGGTTTAATTTACCTGCTTTTTATGTAGAGCGATATGCATCGACAAGTCAGGACCCTAAAGGTACCTACTATTCCGAACCGAGCTGCCAACGGCAATTGCCGACAGCACGTGCAGCGACTGCATGAAGTCTCACCACACCAGCGTCACCTCTAGCCGCTGCACGTGCTGTCGGCAGTTGCAGTTGGCAGCTCGGTTCGGAATAGTACCTTAAGCAAGCACTCTAAGACTGTTTGTGTACAACAGACTGTCGGACAGTCCAGCAGTAATGGCTATTATTAACAGTATTCTGAATTATAACAAAATGGTCTTGTTACCTTTTTTGCAGCGGAGTCCTGGTTGTTATTGTCGGCGTGGTGCGGAGCGGCGGGCGCCATGACGGTGACGCCACTCTGCGAAAGAAGCTCGTCGGAGCCTCTCTGTGGACAAAACAGAAAACATTGTAGTATAAAATAATTGAAATAAACTAATGAACAGCTATAGTGACACACTACTTGAATGATGTCGAAAATTACAGGAGAAAGTTTTCTAAAGAAATGTTTGGAAGTCAATGTAGGACACTTGTTCAACATTGGTACTAAGGTTAAAATACGTAATAATAATACAATCACTTAACACTGATAAGCCTACTAAGTATTGTAGATGTAATTAAACGTAATTTACAAACATCCAAACTTTGTACAGTTGTACGAATAGCTTTTAGTTTGTGAATGCTTTGCCTCGTCAATAGTTGTAATATAGAATCGACGATTCAAATTACGAAATCAAATAGGCAATTTAGAATCAATATAACGGTAAACGAAAACGATTGTATGTGTGTACTGAAAATCTGTTATTTTACATAATTTAGGTACAGTGAAGCCGGCAAATATGTTTCAATTTATCAGTTGCAAAACATTTAAATTCAATTTCATTTTATTTATAGCACCGATAATGACGTCATTATTTTACCAGGGCACAGATTAATAATTCTAAATCTGAACCATACTAAAATGAATTGTTAAAAGTTTGTGGTAGAGCTAATACAGTTAACGGATGCTTGCTCCGAAATTCGTTAAAAAACTTTGAATGTATCGATAGCGAGAATGTTCTCATTGTTTTACGGCGAACATTTAACCGAAGCGAGAACGTATCAATATCGGAGCGATATAACAATGTGAACCCAGCATTAAATGACTAGAAATAAGGCCGCCTCGCTGCGAAAATATTGACAGGTGACTTTGCATGCGCGAAGACGTCATCTCCCCCGACACAAAGGGAAAAAAGTAACAAAATAAAACAAAAACACAATTCTGGGACACGCCAACGCACACGTCAACCCGCCCTTCCCCGGGATCAATCTCAATTTAAGACGGCGAAATGACAGACCTCAGCAGTTAAACGCACCGGGCTAAGGTATAAATCACGCGACGTAATAAAGAAAACGTACAAATGACGCAACACCGCGGATTTTGTATCGCGAAACTCACACCTGGCGTGTGTCGCCTGGATATCACTCACGCGGGACACTTAATAAAGCCGAACACATCAATTGTTCGTAACGCAAAAATGACAGACGGTGGTACACGCGCCGACCTATGTAAACATGCCATATTCGATCATGAAAATGTAAATTAGGAAAGTAATCTGTTATTAGGAACATCAAAATCATACGTAATCCCTCCAAATTGTTAGCACAGACCGCGCTACGAGCTTTTTATTTTATACGAGTAAAAGATTCGTAGTACTTTAAATAATATTTTAAGGGAATAATAAATATTGGAACAAAGTATGCAGATTTTGTTTGAACAACACTACAATAAAACGAAAACCTTTTAGCTCTTAGTTTCTCGTTTATGATAACTGTGACCCTTTATTTGCATTTTGTTTAATATTATAAAAAACAGATAAAGGTAACAGCGGGAATCTAATTTTTCAGCATACAGCTTTCATTGTGGAAAAAGGAGCTTTCTTTCTGAAATAAAACCAACATTCGCAAGTCCTATTCCTTGGAGTAATTTCGTAGAGCGCGTGTAATAATTGCCCGAAATTAAATAACATTTTTCACAACAACGAAAAAACAGCACGGATGAAAATTTTGCGGAAGGAAGGCGGATTGTGTTGGGAAAGAGGGCAGTTATCGTTTCCTTCGCAATTTCTCAACTTAATGGAGAATGATGTTGAATGGTGCCTTCATGATGAAGACAATGGTGACATTGGGTATATATACAGGGACTAACGTTATTAGTACCGAGTCTCTTCAGCGGCAGGTAAAATGTATGCGTAGGGAATGCAGAGATCATTTTATTTAATCTATTGACTCTTATTTCCTAATAAATAATCTTGTATTATCAAACTTTTATTCAAATAAGATCATTAGATAAGTAACTATTAATATTGATTAGAGTTTTTTTTTCTCGTAATACATAAAGCGGAACTTTTAGATCAAGCAAATCGTGTTTCAAAAGAAAACCTAGTTTCTAAATACTAACTATAATAGTGGTACCTACCTCTAAATGGAAGTATTAATAAAAAATCTAATATGTCCAGATATAATACGTGCGTATGTACGAATGGGACCGGCGACGCAAAATCAATTCCCTAGATTGGTTCTTCACAAGATGGTATTTGGTTTTACTCTCGAAAGAAAACTGTGGATCTTTTCACGATGAGAAACATACTCAAACGTTCCTCCAATATGTCATTTGAATGAACGTGATACGAGGGGCCTACATATCAAAATATCGGGAATAAAATATACATGAAAGGTTTACTTATAACAGACGAACGAGCTCGGGCCCTTTTACAGATAGTATAAGGACGCGGAATGATATGTTTACGTGGTCAAACAAGAGTATCCAAGTCCATTGTCGGAAATCAATACGGATAATATATTAGTGATATTAAAATGTAGTAAAAACGTTCCGGGAACGATGGAACACAAAAACGTTGTTGTTATTTATAAAATCTATGGATAAATCTGTTCTGCAAAATGTTTTGATAAATACTTGCGGAAACTACGTAGCAGACCCTAACAAATTCGTATTAAAAAAACTATCTATGTAATGGAGAAATATCAAGGAAAAATAAATTTGTAGAATATGATGGTCGGATATTGAAAGAAAATATTCAATATTTGTTTTCTAACTTTTTGAGCGAATTGTAAGGGTCAATTGCGGATATAAGATAATGTTTGTACACGATGTCTTTAACCGGCTAGAATATTATTATCTTTGATTTCAATATCTGCTACATAAGACTCCTAACATTCATGAGTAATATTGAATCCTGCGTTTTCCTTACAGGAAAAACACAGCAATACATGACCTTTTTCGCTATTTTAGCGTTTTCCGAAATCAAAGGAATGAAGTCAAGATTCACTTTCCTTAAATAATCCGTCATGTGCTATAAATGGTCTGAATAACTTTCAATCTTGAAGTGGTTCACTAGGACATGAAACTCAAATTACACAAAAACTACATATGTTAAAATGATAATTTCATCTGCAATAAAAACCTGTCTAGTCTGTAAAACGACAACATCAGATATAAAAAATAATACCATTTGTTCCTAAAACTGGCAGCGCGCGATTTTTATGAACATCATAAACATGGCCGACAGCGCACTATCGTGTCATATGAAATATTTATGTGCCACTAACACTCTTCAGAGATCATTAATCGATACTACAATATTCGGGACGAGTATTCGATTCAATCAATCGCGAGCAAGTCTTTGTTATGGACGATGCCGAGAAAATTTGAACGTCGAATCGAAATGAAAAGTAGAAAAGGGTCATCTCTGCAATACTATTGTCTTGCAGCGATGACCCTTTTCTATTCTGGTCGGTACATTTTCATCACAATTTAGTGGCGATGGACAGATTCTGATGTCAAATAATAAAAATATTATTCATATTGAACCATATCAAGAATAGGGTAAGCTTATATAATAAAACATGTGTGTCATGAGTACCGTGTTTCTGTGGCCGAATAAAATAGGGAGAAACGAGAAAAAACGAACATTTACGATGCGAATGAAAAATCGCTTCGGCATTTATGACGTCATTGTTCCTGAGAATGAATCTAATATGAAAAAAATAAAAGGGTCTAGCGTGGAAAGGCTGTAACGAGTCTAATAATTTTTATTGCGATTTCACGAGCTTACAGTCTGATTTAACTCGACGTGTGTAAATTATGATTTAATTTAATAACCAGCGTTGAAAACGAGCGTAAAATGTTTTTATGTGAGATAATATACTTTTCATTAAGAGTCATGCGTTACTCGCACAATTTTATATTCATGTTTTATGAGCGCAAGCAACTCGGCGGAATTGAATCGTTAACAAAACATACATGGATTTGCGTAACAGCTTGCTACGAATGCTACCAACAAGAAGTCAATATAGAACCCATATAATATTATATAGTTTAGATAATAAATAATATCGTTTATGCTAATCTCCGTAATTCATTTTAAAGCACTTAACAGAACAATTTTTCACCTTTGTGCCGAGAGAGTGTTAATTAACTTATTTTGGCTTGATTTAAAGAAGGGGTTTACTGAAGTTATGAGGAAAATTAATCAAAAATTAATACTTCTACGTGGAATGTTTGTTAAAGCAGCACGTTACTTAATAGTTACTTCGTAAGACTTAGAATACCTAATGCAACTAGGAGCGTGTTTAAAGTGAAATTATTAAGCAAAATTCTGAAGTAGGTAAAACTTGAGACAAAATAATTTTCTGTAAAGTTACACACAAGCTATTATGAACGTTACCGCTAATGCCCGCGAGTAACGTGTAGACAGACGCCACGCTAACAAGTCTGTGTGTAAATCAGACGATGCGCTCTAAGCACCGAGCTCCACGTTCGATGCCATCATCGCTAGTCGCACCGTGTGCGCCGCACATTCGTCTAATGCTTAATATCATCCCGCCCGACCGCCTTCGACTAAGATGTCGAAACTAACGATCTTGATAATATTTGTCGGCTCAGCGCTGCCAAGCTCCACTCGTAATTAATTGCACCAATTTGTTCTGCGCTTATAACGGACATTTGTCAAGCGCCCACCCGCGCCGGATGATTTTCGCACTAACTTCATAATCGATATTCGGAAATACCGATTATCACCGAAACTCTTTGCCCCAACTCGGATATTAAGACGTTCCACAGTCATTAATAAGCCGTAACGATGTTTTCTTCGATCCCAAACAGCAATATAAATTCCAGTAATAATTTATTATGTTTGCACATGGCCGGTGTAGTATGATGTGTGTATTAAAAATTCAAAGTGCGACTGCGATAAATTAGGCAGATACAAGACGATGTAAAAAGTTAACAATTCTCATCACAACTAGGAGGCAAACCTCTTAGCCCCAGAACAATATAAGGAGACATTACTCGCTGTCACAACTCTACTTTATAGGGAAAGTAGGAGCTACGAGTTTGTGTGAACAAAGTTGTAGGGGCCTGGTACTTTAGTAACGAATAGAGACGTCAGGAGGTAACCGCCACTCGAGCGCAACTCGCGTGCCATTTTAACTCGGGCCGAACTATGTCGGCTAACGTCGGGATCGATGCAGTAAACTGTGCTCTATTATTCTCAACAATATATTAATTAACGGTTGTTTAGTATCCGTGTGTATTACGATCCGCTTTTAAATCGCACCTGTTAAAGTTGTAAGATAGATCGGATCATTACGCTCACTAAACTTGAGCTTAATGGCCGCTCAATTTACGATACTGTTAGAGCAAAACTAATCTGGTCTCAGGAAAAGTTGTGCGATAAAAGTTAACAGATACAGAGTGAGAGAAACAAAGGGCAACGTTTAGAGGCGAAGTTAATTTGCATACGAGACGATACGAATACAGTGCAGTGGGCGCATTGCTGTGTTTTATGACTTTCAGCATTTATAAACAACTGAAATGAAACCTTGAATAAATGTCCAAAAGAACTAATTTACGTGGAAACATTTATCATTAAAAGTAATGTACAGTTTACGAAAAGTTTGAGGTCGACATTTCTCATAATTTCTATCTGCCTTTCCCTAATTACGTTTATAAAAATTAATATAGAGCCCTCTTTATTTGCCCAATGAGATTGAGTTACTCCTGTGGATCCAATAAAGCCTAATGTCACTATAAGAAACGTGTTAATGGTTGTTATTTATCGTGTGAGGCTAGCGAGCGGAAGAATAATCACAGATACACTCTGCGCCCTGACGCGGATGCTACAACCTTACCACTTATTACGGATTGAGATTTATAGTAGGGTTGTGTTCATAGAGTTTCTGATAATAATTAAAACATTACAACATAAAATATTTAAACATACCTATATTAAAAATCGTTTCTTCCTGCCTTCCTAGCCTTTTCTCAACTATCAGCTTCCTGTGTAACCAGATGCGGCTGAATACTAGTATTTTACACGGAGCGACTGCCATCAGACCTCCGTCACCCAATTACTGAGCAATGCCGATATCCTAAGGTTAGACCGATTGTCAGACTTTCGGACTTCCGACTACCCGTGTCAAAGGTATTCTTATGCAACCCGGGACAGACTGTTTAACGTGCTCTTCGAGGCTCGGTGGGGTCTCGATGTGTGGTAATGATTGGTCACCCATCCATTGACTGACCGCAGCAAGAGCAGCTTAACCTTGAAATCATATGATCAGCGCAGTTGATGATTAACCAGGAGCCCTAAATATATTAAAAATAGTTCCTAATGTTTATATTCCCTGAACTTTTTTTATAATATTGTCTGCTATTGACCTCGATCTCACCTGATGGAAAGGGATGGCTGAGCTCTACGCTGGAACGAGAGCACCCAGAAGATGCCTATTCACTCTTGCTTTAAAGGTTAACGGATTATACGCAGTGGGAACACTGACGCTACCAAGAAGTTCCACCTTGGCTGTGCACATAATGAAGGATGAGGAGAAGCGCTGAGTACGACAACAGAAACTCCACAATCACAATCACAATCCAAAGAAAGAATACAAAAACATCCGAGTTTAATAGTTATTTAGACAAAACAGGGCTTAAACAGTTTTTTGTATGGAATTTGATGTTAGACACGTTTTTAACAAGTAGTGTCTAAACTTTTGTAGTTTTGTAGTTACTTTTGTAATTCCTAAAGTTTATTTTACGCATATAATAACTTGTGCCCAAAACTCATCTGACTCATACAGTTGGAGCAAGTTCCTTCAGTTTTTACTACCCATATTCATAGTACTTGAAGGAGTTGCGAAGCGGCTTAGTGGATGCTGTGACGAGACAGGTCCGGCCGGCTCCTAATGAGAAACTATCAAACTCCAACGGCACATTTGTCTTGTTAATGCTAATATTCAATTCTCTAGGCGACTCCCGTACCGCTAACTAGGCTTTTAGTTGGACGTGTACCGGTAGTCGAATGTTAGTACTCCCTGATGTAGTCAGGGATGAAATTACACGTTCATTTACGTAAGTATATATTATATGCTCTTTTTTAAACAAAATTATATTATACGTTAAGTAACGTCTTATTAAACGTGCCTCAATCTGTCAAAAAATATGTTTCTTAAGAAGATAAAATCACAAATATAATTTCAATGTTATCATCTCTACAAAGGCTCATGAATGGGTTCGCTTGTATCGCATTAGCACATTTATATGGTAGACAATCGATATCACTTGACTAAGGAAAAACAAATAGATTCTTTATGGCAATGTACGAAGATAACAATTCACCCCTCAATGGGCCGTACGGAATCTAAAGCGATCGTAATTTCGTCTGGCAATATTCCGCCTTTTCATATTTTCCTTTTGCCTTCCAAATGTTATATCGTGCCCAATACAAGGCAGCGATTTCGTTTGTTATTTCAAGCCCTCTCACGCTTCTCCGATTTAGTATATCGACACGTGAAGCATCAGTTAAACAAAATATGGAATCACTTGACTTTTCAGTTGTGAGTCATTTTCTTGAGTGGAAATACTTCTCGCACGAAGAAATCGTTTTGAAATAAAAATGTAAAATTGATAATCTTTTCTTAGTTTTTACAGAATGTTATTGTAAAAAAAAGTAGGTAGATACTTGTATGTAACATCTATACTAAATATACAGGGTGTCCCTGGAAGTATGGATCAAATCGAATAGAGGCGTGGGCAATGTCATTTCCAAACTTTTTAACCCTGAGAATGCCGGTGCAATTTTTTACGGTTCAAAAGCTATGACCAATTATTGTTTTTTTTTCAATCACTTCACATAAAAAAACAAAAAAAACTATCAGAGCTATCATTTTTTTTCAGGACTTTGGCGAACAGTGGGCCTTTTTCGTGGTAATACTTTTACGCACCTAGAAAACATGTGTTCAATAAGAAAAAAACATTTACTGCAAAGGCTTTTTTGGTCTGGCAATAATTTTACTCAAGTTTTTACTACTAGAAGTTTTGAAATGACCTTGCCCACGCTCCTATTCGATTTAATCCAAACTTCCAGGGACACCCTGTATACAAGTCTTGTATCCACTTACTCCATCCGTTATCTTCTTGCAATCAGTACTCGTTCAAAAACCAATATTTTAATAAATAAATAAAAAGGCAATATAGACACTTTCCTAAATCAGCTATAAAAGTATAACAAGGTATATCAGGGTGCCACATTTTTGATAGTAAAACAATCGCACTCCGGATAGCTACGAGAGAATGCAAAACGTGACACCCTTTAGTCGTCTTGTGAGGCTGCGTCAAAGAGGACCGTTTCACAGCTTATGCTGATACTGTGTCTTTGAGGAAACGCATCCAGCGCTAGATTATGTATGCCATCTTTAAAACAACTCTAAGGAAATATGTTTCGTTCACCTATTGAGGGAATTTCGCGAAGTGAAAACTTTTTGACTTCGTAACCACTTTTTGTTTCTTTTCTTTCTGGAAAGGGGTTAAAATACTTTTGGACTTTTCATGCGTTGAATGTTTACAAATACCAGTCAATATTTAAAGGTCAATACTATTATTTTTATTAATTTGAATGTCATATTCTATTTAGGACAACTAAAAACCTATTGTAGTCTTTCGCTATCAACCATGTTATGTATGACTAAGTGGGAAATATGACGTGTTCCAACAGTTTCTTCGAATACCTAATTTAATTGAACAAAAAAAAAAAAAATACATTCAAAACAGAAAATAAAATGTCCAAAAAGAATACATCACACATGACAAACAATTTAACTTCAAGTCAAAACTATTTATGGTATGATGCAGGCGTATATTCGCGGATGGCGTTTCAAAGGCAATGGTTTGTTTACATTTGTCTCTACGAGAGCGGCGGGTAGCCTCAGATATTTAACCGCCGGCGGCGCTTCGCAAAGATAAATAAAAACGGCTGAGATTTAAATACTTTTTCGTTCCTATTCTTCACCTTACCTCTTTGAAGAGAGTCCTTTATATTTATTAACGTCGGAAGCAATATTTAATTATCATTAGATCGTTATGAAGTTATATTAGCTGGTCTATAATGGGCGTGATAATGTCTACGATGTGCCTGTATAGTGCTTTCAGTTCCAGTTGTTGGTCCTTAAGTACAAACTGATTTCATATCACGGGTTTTCAATGAAAATAAATTACATTATAAGGTTCCAAAATGCCGTTTACTGTGGTTTCGTAAGGTATATCCTAATCTTATCATCAACTCAATCGTTTCCAAAGCAATATTTAACTTCGATCACTGTCGTTCAAAGAGCATTGGCTGGTAAGAGTCAATATACTGCATGTTTTTTTTACGAATCCGGAGTGCGTTGGATCAGGACTAATTACTCCTGGTCGAACTGAAACAGTAATGTTTTTGCTTTCAGATACATCAGTAATTATGAATTGCAAACGGTGCTGGAAATAGAAAAATGTTTTACAAAGATAGCTCTTACAACATATTCTGATGGCGAATTAATTAATTAGTAAGTACATAATACTGTGTATTTAGAGTGAGGCTGCGAACATTGGCCAGTGAAGCTATTGATTAGACCCCGGAGGTGGTAATACGAGGAACATTGCAGTTCCGAACTACAGTATCGACACCGATACCAAGTTACAGAGCATACAGGACTAACTAAATGTTAATGTTATTGTTATACGAAGCTGTACAACTCTTGTTATGTAGTTGTATCTGTTTTGTCAAGTCAATTGTGGGGTAGGCAAATGTGAGGGCCGAACTACAAATGCTATTTTTAGTAAGTTGAAATAGAGTTCGTGCCGACACGAAAGAAGAGGTCCTAAGTTCGTTTTTATTCTAAACTGTTTTAATACTTTTTTTACGTAATTTTTTTAATATAGTTCTGCTTATGAATTTAGTTATATTAAAGACAGGTATTTATTTTAAATTTAATAATATTATTCGTTAAACTTTTAAGTATGGAATATTCAGCTGCTCGGTACTTACCTCTTTAATATTTTATGCTGAAAGAGCGAACCGTACGTAATGTTAGTTTTACATTCATAATTTTATTAGGTTCTCCTTCATAAATTTTTTAAACATACATATATTTTAATTCTGCACCAGCGTAACTAGATGTTTAAAATTGTGAATATGAGAAAAGCGAGGTACCTAAGTAAGAAAATCAAAACGCAATATAACGACAAAAAAGGTAAATAGACACGAATCGAAATACAAACAGACAAAATATTGTTATATAAGTAAGAAGACAGAACGAAGGCATAAGGACCAATAAATGATTAAAGGGAGTTTTATTTCAGCCACCGAGTCCGTTAACAACAGAAAAGCAATGAAACATGAAAACTGTATTGTTGTACCGTAGAGCTCGGTTAAGTTCGGTGAAACCCTTCCATAATCCAATAAAAACAAGTAATTTCCGTACAAAGGCTTGCACAAAGCAATTGACCGGATAAAGCAAGTGTTGTTAGCCGAGCGAGTGCCAAAAAGCGTTGTGCATCAAAATATCTGGCCTCGAAACACAGTCCACAGCTCTTGACGCGTTAATGGACTTAGCCGTGGTACAAGTTTGGAAGCCTTGTAGCGTTACAACAACCATGTTACGAGTTTTGAGCGCTTATCAACAACACACCGCAATGTCTAAGAGATTAAGGAAATTAGTTTCCCGTCAAAATTTTTACAAGCTACCGAGAAGTTTCTTAGCTATCTTAGCTAAAAATATATACTTAGATGAACCGTATTTTTAAGCCGTAACATAATTTAAAGAAAGTACTTGAGTAAAGTTGTCATATGATAGAAAGTCGCATGAATATGTAAGTTGAGATCTATTTGAAGAACATCACCAACATAATGGGTTTGCTTAAAACTTTTTCTCTTACGAAACGCCGTTCACTTCTACCAAAGTTTAATAAAATTAGGAAAACAACATCCGAGGTTCGAGTTTAAAAGTGAGTCCAGATTTGTGAGTAGCTAATGTTCTTAAATCGGAACAGACGGGTAACGAGCCAGGACAAATATTTTGCCACTTCGGAACGTTACCTGACCGGGGAAGTGGCCGCGGTGGAGCCAGCCGCGGGGAGACAAAGTAAATATGTCCCCGTTTCCCGGGTCGTCCCCACATTTTATCGGGGAGCGATCGGCGCTCGGGTCGGGAAATGAATTTAAAACGTGTTTGCGGGTAATCTGTTATCGGTCCCTTGTCTCTGGCTGGAATATAGACGTCCAGCCCGCTCCTATATCTCGATCGTGATTTTGTGCCGCCAGTAAACATGACCGTTTATAGTTGTGATCGTTGTGCTTCATTACACATTGTTCCCTGTTAATATCGTTATCAGCTACCCTTACAGAGATAATATTATACTGGGTAATTATTACATTGAAATAACATAATAGAAGCTATTGCTATTTCAATTTCATAACATAATACGAAATGTCGAGTGAGGGATAGAATTCAATGAGAGCCACAGCCGTTTTCGCTAATTAAAAGTGATCCGGTAGGTACTCTTTGGCAAACATAAAGATACAACCTCATTATCTTGCTTATTGAGTTATAGCCTAAAGCTTACGAGCAGAGGCATCGTTATTTTTTATTAAATCGCACAAACAAAAAACATCGCTAATCTGAGGACATTTCGTATAAAGAGCACAATAAAATGTTAAACGTATAAGTAGTGAATGTTAGGTGAAAGCTGAGTCTAATACGAGCAACACTGGGTTAATTATTTCGTCACAAGAGCCCTCGTAAGCCACTGTAACAGCGCTTCAGCCGAGCTCGGGGGGACCATAAAAGCTACATAATACGCGGCGACGTAAAACTCTTATTATTTTAGTATCTGCGAAACGGTCGCGGAAAACATATCGTAAAATAAAACCTGTCGCGTTGTACGAAGATGCAAGCCCCTCCATCGGAGGCGCGGTTCAGCCAATGTGCTCGCTCTAAATCCAGGTGGATTCAGTGTGGACACCGGTTAGGATCGAACACAGCGAGCTAGGTGGATTTCTATGGTAAATACAGACTTTATGGTAGCCGAGGGATAAGTTTCCATTTTAAATTGAAGAGAAACTCTGAAATGTTTCCTTGTCTCCCGACGGGGCTGAGCGCGCGAAGCAGAATAAAAATTCACGTCAGGTAAGCACACGGAAATATTTACACAACTGAAGAATTTACTGGGAGTTGCAAGTGGTTATATAAATAAATGCTCAACCTTATCGTTACTCTTTCGTATCGATTGACGTCAAGTGGGGTAGAAAAAGACATGGAAATATGTTGCATAAGTGATAGCTCCCAATTTATTATTATGCTCGTGCTATTGCAGCAGCGGTAGTAAAAATCGAAAATGACAGATTCGAATGAAACATTTTCAACATGAAGTTATTCAACATTTTTTTTGGCGAAAATGCGACTAAGTCCCGGAAACGCCCATTTACATAGCCGATGTCGGCGCGATGGTGCGTGGCGACTTCAAATGGGAATTATAATACCAAATTGAATACAAAACTTTCCTTTCAGTGCCGAGTAATGGAGGAGTCTATGCACCGGAACAATCGAAAAGACAAATAGAATGAGAGAGGAGACGAGACACTCGCTCTGTTGAAATAATAAGTGCCTGACGTCTTTTTGGACGTTCCTGCCGCGCTTTTTTTGTAACGATAAATTTTTACGCTTTGATCTTTCCAATTCAAATAGGCTTTTTTTCTCGTAGAATCAGAAGTTATAGGAATATTTCAAAAGCTTTAAGTGAGGCGACGGAGCGCATTTTCTTTTCCACCGGCTATATCGTTCTGATTGAAATGCAAATGAAACGGTGTCCGTTCTAAACGTATTTATTTTATCTTACCTCTTTGGCTAATCTGTAAAATTACGGAGATAATCTAATAGTCCTAGCACCTCTAAGAACATTAGTATATCACTGTTTGTAAATAACAAACAAGCAGTGACACTGAACTTCTGCGGAATGAAATTCCCTCATTTTTGTTGTATCCTTTTATAACGTCAAGAAACTATAAAAATATGAAATTTAAATATCTCAGCATTAGTAGTAAAATTTATGAAATTTTAATCTTCTCTCTGCAGTCGAGCAATGACAGGGATTGTTTGCTGAAGAATCTGAAGCGGTTCATTATTCCGTTCCGAGTTATTTGGCGCCCAACGAGGGGCTACGCGCGCTCGACGGCGAACATCTGACGAATCACTCGCAGATTTGAATCTGTATCCGCGGAATGTTTCATTTTTAAAGCATATGGACTGGTTTGTTTTATTTTTACACCTCATATGTGTGCGTCACAAGCGTCTAACCGCATTTTGTAGTTGTAACTTCAAATCTGAACAAGTTACACAACGAAACAAGCTGCAACAAAAACATTTGCCTATGCCGACGTTAGTGAATTGTTCTCCCGCTCGTGACTGGGTAATTTCCATACATTTCAAGTTCCATCGCCTGCGGGACGTTCGTTCTTTTGTTGATAAATGTTTGACGGCAACTCCGGGGACGCCATTAAAAGTTTTTTCGTGAATAATTCCAGTTTACATACGCAAATGTTTACTCGTGAGTTTACCCCCGCGCTCACCTATTCGGTGATTTCTTTTCATAGAGGCGTTTGTTCGAGGAGTGGTGAATTTCTTCTGAGCGGAGTCGTTGAATATGTAATTGGAAAAGTTTTTGTGTTTTCTTTGTCATAACCCTTAGTTTTGACGTAATTTACCGGGGATCAGAGGCAAACGCCGCGCCTTTAATATAGTAGAATTTCATCCACACTCAAAAGTAGTACTAAAATTTTGGCTGATTGAAAACTGCAAACTGGCTCCTATTAATATAGGAGTCAGTTAGCGGGTAAAGTTTATTGGAAAGTTTTTGTAGGAACAAAGTGACCGATAAAGACACGTAGACCTTAAAGTTGTCGGCGACGTGGTCGGGTGAAGTGGTAAGTTCTGAGCCATAACTCAGTGGGACGAAGTTGGACGATCAGATTGTGTGGCAGACAAAAAGAGCCTGACGTCACGGAAGCTAGATTGCGTGGATAAACGCGCGTGCTCCCGACACCACGGGTTAAGCTAGCGCTATATCAAACCTTTTTACTCGTACATCTAGTGTGTAGAAATTTTGAAGCAAGTTAATCCACATAGTGCTTAGACTTTATTAAGTTAGTAGTTTTGGGTTTAGTTCTTCCTGTAACAAACGCTGTTCAAACAAAGAGTATATTATCATTTAAATTTATCTTCTAAATGTTAGTTTTTCTCTAAAGACTACATCTTCTAAAATGAAGATACACAATAAATTATTACATTTAAGAGGAAGGTTTGCGAGCGTGAGAACTTATTTTTGAACCCACACTTCGACATTTCTACTAATACAGCTGCATCACACAATATAGTAGTACACATACCGAAAAACAAAAGCGCACCGAAGGTTTATTTTGTGGCGCGCCGGGTTAAATAAACCTTCAGTGCGCGTTCGCTTCTGAAGGACTAGTAAGTTTGTTGCAAAAAACGCGCAATGTATAAGCTATTTATTCACCGCACCGCGAGGCACGCGTGCCCATAGTATTGGTGTCGTGAACAAAGGGTGGGGTCACAGTGTAATCGGTATTGACAGATTTAAACTTAGAATAATTACTGTAATATATTATTGTTGATTTTCTGTGTTTCTATTTTCGAATATAATGACACATAATTTTTGTTTGGGAATATTTTAGGGTATGTAAATGTTGCGAGGGAAGATAAGAGCCAAAATAAAAATGAAAACGAGATAATGTGTGATTGATTTGTAATGAAAAACAATGAATGTACATAACTCAATTACTGGGTATAGTAACATTTTTTTCTGTTTGATATTTTAAAATTATATTTTATTATAAAAATTTATAGGTACCTACATCTTAGTACAATACAAAAATTCATGCTTGATAAAATTATTTTCTTTAATTTATTTATTTATTGCTTGGTGCTTTGGGGCTGCTGACATCAGATAAAACATTAATTTTCGCTGTTCCGTTTCTTTGATTTTCTTTCAGATTCTCGTTTTTAAATTGCCTCAATCAAATAATTGGGCTCATTTATTTCCATTTTTCTGTCTAATCTTGAATCTGTTATTTCCGGAAGCATACAAACAAGATAAAACTTTTATTTGTAATTTTCTTTACGTTTTCCCATTTCTATCTGAAATAGTAATAATATGCAGAAAAATGTATTAACAAGAAATAGAGAACCCTTCAGCTGACAAGCTATCATACGTCAAAATTGGCAAGTCTGCCCACGGCCTTGACGTAGCCATGAAACGTGGTAAAATAAGGAAATCATTATACTAATAATAAGCGAAAAATATATATATAAAACTCACAATATATTCGGACACAGTGTCCGAATTGACATATTTTAATTTCAATATTTTTTTCACTGATGATTCGGACACCAATAAAAAAAGCTGTTTTGTACAGTCAGATAAAAAACCGCCCAGCCTATAGTTATAAAAAAACTGTTTTTAACCGGATTATAACTAAAGCAGCCGTTTTTAATAAATAATATTACAAACCCACATACATAGATAGATACGCGCCTTGGCAGTTAGGTAAAAATAAAGATGGGGTATTCCTCGAAGCGCAACCACTTTGAACCGCACCAAAAGTTTTCCTTGAAACCCACCAACGATGAAACATAGAGAAGAGCACGAAGGATTCGTGCGTGATAAATTATATCGATAGACGTTTTAAAATTCAACTGTTGTTTATTTATTAAAACTACTAGGAAAGCAGAAATGAACTGCAACTAGGTGCTTAAGCGACTTACCTCCGGTTTCTGAATTGAGAATTCAAGATAAGCAATACTTATGTAGTATTTGAGTACGGAGTTGTCAAAAAAATGCTTTAAAATCCGTCATTTTTTTGACAACTCTGTACTCAAATGTTACTTAAGTACTGCTTATCCTAGAATTCTCAATTCAGAAACCGGAGGTAAGTCGCTTAAGCACCTAGTTGCAGTTCATTTCTGCTTTCCTAGTAGTTTTAATAAATAAACAATAAGGGGCAACTGAATTTTAAAACGTTATCGATATAATTCACTACGAATCCTTCATGCTCTTTCTTCTCTATGTTTCATCGTTGGTGCGTTTCGAGGAATATTTTGGTGCAGTTCAAAGTGGTGAGTCCACAAAGCTATTTATTACTGAAAGATGCCACCTTAAAGCCACAAATAGTTTTTTTGGTAACGCTTTTTTTTGTCACATATACTTTTTCATCTGACTGTACTAAAAAGCTTCAATAATTTGATGGTGTCCAAATATTCAGTGAAAAAAATATTGAAATTAAAATGTGTCAATTCGGTCATTGTCCGAGTCGTGTGTTTTATTGTTCAAAGAGTGAAAAAATGCAGTCATGTCACGACACTCGCAACCCACCCTTATGCCTTGTGGCTTGTGCGTAGATGTTTTGAGAGCTCGGTTCGAATTATAAACGGACGTGCTGTCACCTTGGATTCTAGGATGGCACTGAAAATTTTTCGCCTGCGTACTCTTTTATAAAATAAATTACGGGAGAGTATTGCTCCATACTAAAATGTATGGGGAACGGAAAACAATTTCCGTAAAAAATTAACAATGTTCAGACGTAGATTACTCTCATTTGGTTTGATTTATTAAAATAATAAAACGGTAGACGTGTTATTCATACTTTCGTGTCACGATTAAACTAAATAGATTTTTATATAGTCCTGTAAAATTAAGTAAATTCTGCAAATAGAAAAGGTCGATTTAGATGTTTTTGAGGGAATTTAACATTTTTTTTTCTCGAAATTAATGATGATTTCGCAAATATCTCGCGGTAAAACTGTTGGCACATCTATTAAGGTTCTTCATTATTTTTTTTATGTAATTCCATGCAGAGAGTTTATAGAAATTTCGAAAACAGTAAGTGCCTTTTCAGGTGTTTCTTAAGGACTCTCCTCTTAAAGATAGTCTTAGATAAAGTATTGTCTAAATGGAATTTGAATAAAAAATATTCTAATTTCATCTAGTCTATCAACATCAATTAGGTAAGGTAGATATCTCATAGAAACTGATGCAAGTTGACAAAAAAAAAACCCGACGAGATGCCTACTTACCACGTGCGAGTAATTAAACTCATCTCAATGATTACTGATGTCCTATTAGAAGCGATGAGATGTAATAGGTAGCGTAAACTTCAATTACAAATAGTGCAATTTCACTTGTTAAGCTGCCTATCTTCATAATGATCACAAAATAGAACTTCTTGAAAATTATATAACCTATTATTCCCCATATTTTCTTAGAACTACTAAGTTATTAAGCACAGATATCCCCCGATTAATTAACACTACTAATTTCTCGGAACTCTTGAACTAAGACACTACTTAGCAATCCTTTACCGGGATACCGTTAACTAACTGCAAATTAAGATTACACGTCGCGATAAGGCGACGTGTCGGGTTCAAACGGGATCTCCAATAAGTGGGTGTAACAGACCGCACTTGTAAGCAAGTACCGCTGGATATTTATAGCCCAGCGTTGGGGAACATATTTTGTTGCGGTTTGCTTAGGAATCAACGGTACATTTTGTAGGAAGTTGTGAGATTTGGAAGGATTTTATTGTTGTTACAATAATATTTTCTCTGAAATGGTGATTGATTTTTGCTGCTATTATTTAGAAAAGTACCAGGTAGGTACCTACTGTTGAGTTATTAAATAGCTTATTCACGATAAAATGTTTCATTTCATATATTTTCATATTTGTTGTTTTGATACATTTAATCTTTCCCCATGTAAAATTACTTACACGGAGCTAAGTGGAAGTATCTAAGAGCTACAAAACCATATATAGGTACCAACAAAAAAATCTGCGCATCTGAAACTAGGCAATCGATGCATTTATCTTAAAAAACTTTCTGATTTTGTTTACTAGTCCTCAATAGATGTGAATTTTCATTTTTAAATTACTAACCCTTCGCCACACTAACAGGACCACTTCGAATTTTCATTTCGTCACGGCAACTGTGTTCCACACATTCTTTAAAAAACGCATGCATTTTTTGAATTCGGGCGCGTTATCACGAACTTTTGCCAAAGCGCCTTAAGTGTGGCTCCAGCATTATAAGTACCTACATACACGTATCGTATTATACGTAAATAATTTGAAGGATTACATAGTGGGGGCTGGTTGTGTGATTATTTCGCGCTAACAAAATTAATAAGGTAAATTTCAACGGTGTGCGAGAGGCGTTATTGCGTTACCCCAGAACCGCTTGTTTGATGTGAAACAGGCAGGGAAAGCAGCGATTTTAACATTACTGTTATATTGTTGATGTTTTTGTTAACCTATATGAACGATATTAAACATTTTGAAGTTGGCTTTTAAATAATGATGATGGATTTCCGTCAAATTCAGGTACTTTTATATTGCTTCGAGTAACAATTTAGATTCTAATTTCTTTCAACGTCTCGTGTTGGAAATATCTATTTCTTATCGTGGGTCTCGAGACGGGTGGCTAGGTAATTGTATATACAAGTTCTAAAAAGAAAAACAACGTACATTTCAAACAAAAAACTCTTTATCACCGACATTTTATTTTCCCCATAAAAGCTAAATCCTCAATATTGTGAGGCGGTGAACTATCAAACCATACTGTCACGTAATTTATTATGAAATATTCAAACACATAGAAATGGCAGTGTCGTGGGAGAAGCTAAGTGTGAGCCAAGATTCATGCAAGTTAATAGATATGAAGTTTTTATGAGCTATAACGTCACCTCTGGAAGTGAAATAAAAAGGTTATATCACTTTTTTTATGTGGCTGCTAAGAAATATATTTTTTCTTAATTTGGACTACAAAATATGTTAAGCAATTAAAATATTAAACGTTTTTATGATTAACTAAAAATGGTTTTATAATTTTGTGAATAAAATAGTGTTTTGATGTAGGTACTTACATAAAAAAACTGGTAGTGTGCTTATATAATAGTAGTCTATAAATCGCAACAGAAGGATTAACTGGTTACCTCTGCTGTAGTAATTTCATCTATGATATAAGAATAAAAGAAGATTTATCACAAAGCAACTACGATCAAAATACCGATAAACGACATAAACACGTATTACTCGTAGACAGAGTAACAGAACAGCGTCACTTCAAACGCAAAGGCAAAACGAGGGTGTCCAAGTCTCGTACGACAAATTATGTGCCCGCGAACAGATAGCGATATTGTCGCCCCAAAAACACTTTTCCCTTGTTTTTCCCCGAAATGGGGAAGGAAGAACGGTAGTTCGGCAAGACAGCTTGATCCGGTGTACGGCCGTTTTAGGGGCAGCAACAAGTATCTTATTTACACATGGGAATACAAACTTTGTACCCGAGAATAAAGAGTTTAATTTATTTCGTGCGTATGCCAGGGAAGAGAGAATTCATACGTGCCCGTATAAGGAGGAATGTGAAAGTGATGGAGCGTCACACGAGGAAACGAGTTATATACTGAATCAAGTACTTAGTTTTATTGCGTTTGGTTTCACTGGTGTCTGGTTAATGTAGGAAAACGATAATGTCACTAGTATTCTTCTTATTCTTTTTAAATAAGTCTCAACGCGTTCATTATTTCACTTTGAGGACCAACATAACATTAATTAAAGTTCGAAATGAGCTCTTAGAGTAAATATATCTGTGCGGAACCGTATATATGAGTATGTTATGTAAGCAATGACATTAAAAGCCAAGGCACCTTCAAACGACAACGTCCCAAAAGAAAATACTTTAGAAAGAAAGGAAAAAAACGGGAAAAACCAATTGTGCATCCCCGTTTCATTGTGAGGAGTCCAAAAGAAGCCCGATATAAACGAAGGACGGAGACGACTCGTTAAAAGAGATACTTATGAAAAGAGGAGATTCGTGGAAAAAATCGAAAAGCTGAGGTAAACAATAGAGACGCGGTTGGAGGCGCCGGGACAAGTTTTCAATTAACAGAATGAGACTCAAGTTGACGGCAACTCGACAACTCGATAGCACACTACACTAGCATTGCCTCATGCTGCAGTGTACACAGCTGTAACTAAGTGTACTAGCAAAATGTAGCATTGAAGCAAAAGGGGCGATGAACTGTACAATACGTAATATGTAATAGGTGTTTATGCGAAGGTGAGTTGGCGGAGGTTTCGGAACGGCCCGCAAACTGAGTGGGTTAAATGGAGCGTGGACGCGACGAGGCCCGTTGCACTTGTTGCAATTTCTCTCCAGTCACTCCACTCCACAACTTAATTGTGCCGAGTGTGCCTTTACATTTGCTATAGACGAATAGCGTTAATTTCACCCGGAAAGGTTACCGTCCATTACTCTAATTGCGAGCCGCATTTCATCTAAGCATCTCACAACTTCGGTCCGTACCGAAGAATCCTTCAACAAACTCGAGAAAATTAACAGAAACCAACTAGCAAAGAGTATGGAAGTAAACGAGGACACTTCGCTAATATTCCTAATTAAGCTTTTAATGTAATTGAATGAGTGGAGACACATTGCGATTGGAAGGAAGGAGTGAGCGAGCAGCGCACACCCCTTCGCTCGCGACCAAAAATACTTTCAGATAAATTACTTAGAGCGAACTCAGCGCGCATACAAATCGGCCAGCGATTCTCCATATTTCACCTTGCCGAACACTCGCTCGATTTACACACTTCTGTAATAGACGGGGGAGGGTAAACGCCGCGATGGACGAGTGCCGATGCAGAGATCTCAACTCGGTGAAAATTAAGCCATTTCCGTTTAGGAGCGTCGTGTTCTAACTTTATTACTAATCGAGTCACGTCACGAAAAGAATTTCCGATATACAATTAAAGGTGAAACGGGTGTCGAGGATCTCGAGTCAGAGGTGGGCCGATATTGTCGGCGTCTGTCGCGAGGAGGCAAATAACCGGAGAGTAGGGGCACCTGTGCTCGATAATACGCCGCCCCGTCTGGCCGAATGGCCGAGGAATCAATTAGGCCGTTGCCGAATTGCGTAACGGCTCTAGTTACGAGCATTACGAGTGGGTCCGCAGCTGCTTTTTGCTCATCCAACCTCTTGTTATTGCACAATCGACATTCGACGCGTCAGATTAAGATATTACGTATTCATTGAACCTTTTCATTATAGTTTTATTGAACGAGTTAAGTAAATAGACTCGATACTCTAGATCAGTTTCTAGCTTACATAAACTTTGACCATATTTTCTGCAACGAAAGAGGAAGGAATCTGTTCCGATAAAACAGCAAGTACGACATGATATAGTTTTAAACGAGTTACCGTTGTCATGCGTGTATTTAACGACGACCGCATGCGTGCGCTGCTGGCGGCTCGGTAATGGATTACCTTAAACGCAACTGTATCATCGGGCTAACCGCAGCGAGAACGATCCAACTAAAAATTACATTTAATCCGCTTGTGAATTTCGCGATTTAAACTATTATTAATTTGCTTTTGATGAAAAAAATATTTTAAAGATTGTTACAAAGTTTTTATTACTTTGATTAATAGTTACAAAGGCAAAGGAGGAGCTCGTGGCTAAATAATTACAGCCGCATAGACCGATCTTCCGGGTTAAGCCTCGCTTGCCGAGGTTGGTCTGTGGATGGGTGACCATTTACCATAGCGAGTTTCCCCCGTGCCTCGGAAAGCACGTAAAGCCGTTGGTCCCGGCTGTCATTTGTAGATCTTTGACAGTCGTTACTGTTGGTCAGAAGCCAGAAAGTCTGACAACCGGTCTTACCAAGAGTATCGTATTACCCAGTTACTGGGTTGTGGAGGTCTGATAGGCAGTCGCTCCATGTAAAATACTGATATTCAGCTGCATCCGGTTCGACTGGAAGCCGACCCCAACATAGTTGGGAAAAGGCTAGGCAGATGATGATGAATAGTTACAAAGGCTTGATTGAAGTATGTATATTTACTGTTAGATATGCTTTTAAACAAAACTATTAATTAAAAAATACAGCGTAAACGATCGATATAACGATCGATAACCGCAGAAATCGTACGTGGCAAAAAGTATGCTCAAAATTAATCAATGTCTATAAAACTCAGATAAAGGCTAAGCACCCCATCGTCACGGAACAATACTGGAGTATTAAAAAAATCAAAATTAATTAGGCCGAATAAATTAAAATCGTCAAGGGAACGAGCTCGTAATTTTCGCCATGTCCGCTGTAGATTGCGGCGTGTGAGGGCAATCGTATGTGAATTATTTAGAGGCGGTCGCGCGGCCGACTGGCCCGCAATTAATGAAGTGGTCCGAGTCGTTTGTCAATGCGGTGGTCTGTGGCGGTCGGCGGACCCTCACCTACACCAATCTGTTACCTAAAATGTGTCAGATGCAGTAAGCCTAAAGAATATTAGTGATTCATTACACCAAATCAATCGTAAGCTCCTATTGCGAGTTACGTTGGTTAACTTAAATTGCGTTCAGTCCTGATTTAATTGCTTCCCGATGAAATTGGTGAGTTTTCAAGAATATTTTACTGGTTTCAAATACAAAGTTTAAATGGCTCGGCCGTTTATTAGTCGTGATTATTAAATTAATACTTTCCTGTCGTAAATGCCTACAGGTATCCAACATGTAATTATTCTTGCTACAAAGCTACCCATAATAATTTTATTATTCGGATTACATGGCATTATCTCACGTCCATTAAGCATAATTTTACTAATAACTATTCAACGGCTTAACATCACTGTGGCGATATTCTAAAAGGTGATTATAAATCTAGTGAAGAGGTCGGAAGCGGGCCGCCGAGGTCGCCGTTAATTTTAATGGTGAGATTTATTTGTCCCCGATTACGAGGAGTTTGATCAAATTCCGAGGCGGCGTATAAGCGCCCTAGCAATGACATTAGGCGGCGATGCCACGACCCGCGCCGCGCCGCGCCACACCGCGCCCCTGTAATCGTACCGTTTAAATATAATTGCAATAAGTTAATAAAATCCCACAGCGCTTTTAATTAATTTGTGGCGACACAGGCGCCCAATTAAATGGGGATTTCGAAAATTTCATAAAGCGCCGTTGTGTGGTAAACGCTATTTTTGCAGGCACTTTGTTTTTGTGTGGTTTGTTTGTGAACGCTTGACTCGTCAATTTTGAGTGAAAAAGTAAATGATGTAATAGCTTTCATATAGTGATTGGATGAATGTGAGCTCTTCAAATAATTGTGATACAAAATCAATCACCTATTTATTAATTGGACATAGCACAATGTCATATTCGTAACGCATATTTAACAAAGGGGTGCGGAAAATATGAGTGAATGAATAAGAAAGATTTAATGGATCCCATTTAGAATCATGAAGTATGAAATATCCAAATTCGTGCTCTGGGTTGAATTAATAGACCAGAAAAAGCCGTATAGTCTGTTGTCAAAACGTAGCGTCTCAATTCGTCGTCCTTATTGTAAATATGCATTAGGGCGGATGACGCCAGCTTCGGTTCCTCATTACGGCGATGCGCCATCAAAGACGTCCACGATCCGGACCGTGAAGTGTCCCGGATACAAGCCGCTCAATTATGTTAATGGATTTGCAGCATTCCCTACAACAGCCTTCAGCTGATTGATATGCAGTTTCCAGTACATCATATGTGTGTACATTTATGACGATAACATTACACCCAGCCATCTATTATTTGAGTTAGGTACCTACATTAGCGGCGCACATAATTACGATGATAATAATAGCGGTTGAAACAAAACAGAAGCCTATATTTGCTTTACACTGATGCTCATTCATACAAAATCAATAGGTAACCCTAATAGAACAAATACATTTTATTTCTCGACGTGTCTAGGCACAAGGGAATGATTGATAGTGCTTTGAGCACACAACGCTTATTGAACGGCAACAGAGGGGACCACCGAAATAATGACAGTTTTTATCGAACCGAACAGGGGAGTGTTATCAAAAATGTATTAACCTACACTAAAATGGTAATTAAAAGCAAACTTTTAAAAAGCAAATATGATTCGAAATCAATTAAGGTCACGTCAACAGTCTTGGTGAGCAAATGATATGACATGACACAAATAAAAAATACAATTTGTGTCTGAACAGTGAGTTCGCAAAAAGGGAATTCAGCGAGGCAAGGGCGGGTTTGTAGGGGCGACGCGTCATTTTACATAACAGTTATAAGAGAAGTCGCGCACCTGCGAGTCTAACCGTAAGATTGGCAGCAAAACGCCGACTCACCGGGCCGGTATACGCTTAAATTACGCGTAAAGCCGAACACAAAGGCTATGCGTATTCAAATTCCATTAATCTCCCACCCGGGGGAAGGTGGGGTAAAATGAACCGGCGCGGACAAAAACAATGCCGCCGGCAAATAACCGGCTCAGCATTGTTCCGGCAATTAGAAAGCTTTCCCATGTACCGGTCGTGTATAAAAACAGTGTAACATCAGCACGAATCGCTGCCTATTGCTCGTTACCGTTGATGTTTATTACGGTTATTAGGACTAAGCCGTGCGGTTCCATAATAATGTTTTCGGTATAAGTTGTTTTAAATTAATCATGTACCTACATAGGTGGCTAATCACGTGTTATTTGAATCCGAAACTGTATTATAATCCGATCGTTAATAGCATCGTTAACTTTGATTGCAGCCTGAATGTGTCGAAGTCGTTTTAAGCATGATTGGACAAACGCTATCGTACGACGATATAATCTGGGAAAAGCCGGATCAAAGGTGGATATCAGCGAATTAAAACCGACTGTCGAGTGTTCGGGAGCGAATGCGACAAATGACACCACGTTACGAATTGATTTCCAGATAATCCCTGACCGGTCATTCGACGACAATGTCGATTCTCCAGAAATTAATAACTTTAAAACTACACGCTTCAGATGTTGAAGGATTTTTGGAAGAACAACATACAATTTCTACACATGCGTAATGAATTCATGAAATAGATGATGTTACTAGTGAAATGTATGAAGTCTCTACAAATGTTATAATATAGAAACTCACGAATGTATAATCCGCGATACCGATAACAGGGCAGCTTACCTGTAAGGAAAATGATGTATATTAAGTAATATATTATTTTATTTTACATTCCATTGAACCCTAAACTGCAACTTGACACAAGCTGCTCGTCGTAATGGGAACAATGTGGCCGCCGCAATCACAAGGAGCATGGCCGCGCTATTGTTTTTACCGCTGTTATTGCGGAGTGCCGAGTAGCAATAAGCGAGCGTTGTTTGCTGAGGGCCACTATTGTACCCGGTTATTAGGACAGGTCCTACGCGGCCCGCGGCGGCTGCGGGTTAAGTTCAGCTCAACCAACTCAACCCAGCTTTCTTGCTGTATAGGTGACACACTTAAGCCAACTGACGTCAGGTTGCGTCGGGTTACATCGGGTTACTTCGAGTTACCTCGGCAACGTTATAATATATCTGAAGGATTACGTACACGAGTTTACACTGTTACAGTACCTTGATTAAATGTTTGTGTATTTAATTATACGAGTGTTACAGCGAAACAAGCGTCAATTTGTCCCGGCTGCACAAAGCAGAACTAATAATTAATTTGACTGACTGAGATTTAAGCGTGCTCATAATACTCAGCTCGCATTTCCGCAATGCACAACATATTCCTAATGTCACCTCGTTAAATCTGCCGTATTCATGACGTCACTGTTATTCAACGATACGACTCATACCTACAATAACATTTTCATCGTATCACATTATGAATGTCTACTACGGAACCAAGCACTTCCGGAGGACAAGGAACATTCAACCATGTGACCATACTAACCAACTAAGCTAGGTAGGTATGTTGGTAATCACTGTTTAAAGCTATTATAGTGTGAAGGAGAACACTTCTTGTACCTAAATAAAATCCCTATGTAGGTATAACCACCTACGGAAAAATATAAGATGACCTTTCCTTGCCAGGACCTGCGTCAAATGGTACGTGTACCTATTCTATACAAGTCAGATTTGAAACAAGTGTAAATATATCTCTTCGTTATATTTTCGCACTAAAAACATCAATATAAAAGGATTATTTCACACGGGCAAACTCGCGAAGTCAGCTAGTGACGATATAAAGTTTCCTTCACTGTCTACCGAGTAAACGTGTGTACTTACTAACAAATTCCGGGATTGGAGAATGTTTTAATGACGCCCTTATCGAGCCGAACATTCCTGAGAAATTCAAGAAGCTCTTAAAACGATACCAATTTCAATAATTACGTGTCCTTGACATAATCAAAATTAAGAATTTCGAGTATCTGTGATTCTTGTTTTAGGTTGTTGTAATTGCTTTTAAATATAGAAAGTTTTGGCAAATGTAACGGAGCAAAATGAGCTAAAAAATTAAAGGAAGGGTAGTTTTTCCATCTCGGACATTTTACTCTACCATAGATAAAATCCTGCGCAGGTTATACGAGTACGACTCAAGTGGGGAAATCTAAATATTGTAGTTTCACGAACTATGAACTTTAAAGGAACAGAAGCAGAACGGCAGGATTTTTTTAAATCATACGCCCCGTACAAAAATGACACTTTTGCATGCGCATACACTACGTACATCAATCTTATTTTTGTATCTGGTGTATGAATGAAATACGTCCCTCCAAAATGCTACTCAAAAGCAACAACCGATTAAACAAACCCGAACCACCGATTCGCAAACGCCAAACGAACGTTTCACGGCAAAGAACCAATAAGGCAATAATACCTTTATTTGGGTAAAATGACACGTCTAATTCTCTGTACAAATAATAGGTACAATGGATATGCGAGCAAACAGTTTGTGGGCAAACATACGTCGCGGTTGTCATAGCGTATAGCTACATTGTATAGGTAAAGTGTGGCCCGGCCGTTTAGCGGTTTGCCACCGAACATTAGCTGTCGACACCGTTTCCGACAATATTGTGATTATTTTAAATATTAAACGCTGTTGCCGCATCTGAGTAACGGAAAATAATATTGTGGGAGTTTTAGTGATATTACTTTGCCGCAATGTTGCAGAGTTTAAGGTAGGGTCTATTAAAGAGACTGGACAGTGGACATTTTAGCTAACATGCACATAAAATACGTTGTTGAATTCAGGTAAATAATGCTTTTTAGAAACAAATTATACGGTTTGACACTGGATTGAGATATCTGGGGGAGGCCTATGTCCAGCAGTGGACGTCTTTCGGCTGAATGATGATGATGATAAGATATCTGGGCATTTGTGTATGTGAGATTTGTGTTTGTAAACGCACCCATGATACAGGAGAAATCCGAGTGTGGGGCAACATTTTTTTAAAAAAGAAGAATTGGTTACTTATGAATCTTTGATAGTAACAACGCATAGTTGGCTCCCGAATGTTTCGTAGAACCAGTTGTACGAACAACGGCCCGTAATGACGGGCTCGTAGAACAAGAGAAGAACATACCAAAAGCTATGGTTCGTTACATAAACCAAGATAAGCGTGTATTAGTGTAAAAGAACAAACCACAAATTATACC
The DNA here is from genome assembly GCA_905220435.1 of Amphipyra tragopoginis. Lineage (NCBI taxonomy): Eukaryota > Metazoa > Arthropoda > Insecta > Lepidoptera > Noctuidae > Amphipyra > Amphipyra tragopoginis. The sequence goes on from HG991997.1 coordinate 18,776,205, forward strand.
TTGTTTCCTTCTTATTTCAGGATCAAATGGAGTAGAATTCAAATAAGATTACTGGCTTAAAATAATTGTAATTATGGTACCCCAATGAAATTTCTCACTAAACACGCTCAATATGAACTCCATTATCACAGCTATTATCTTCCATTCGAGAGTTTTCCTTGTTATTTTCTCGTTGCCTACACAATTCATTAGAAAAACGGCGAGAGGGCTCCATTGCGACAGACTCCGTTGTGGGAACCGCAGAGGTTTTGTCAAAACAAGCTCAGGTTTGAGCGTAAAACGTTAGTCTTTTCACGTAAAAAACTCAACTCATTTATCAAATCACCGTTGTCTACATTACAGCGGCGAGGGCGTATTGTGAGTAGGCTAAAAAGCCCGCGACTATACAAAACGGTGCGACGCGACGTGACGTTAATTCTACGTCTAATCACGCACAAAAATGAACCTTAAATTGACATAATCTTAGGCTTTTCATGTCAGATTCGCACAACGCTGCTAAGGGCACCGGGTCCGATCAGAGAAGTAATTTAACGCCTAAATTAAACGAGTTAAATTATACAAATAAAATTAATGAAAGTGCAAAAGCGTAGCGATTTTCCAAACAAACATTATTTTAGAAACTGAGAATAATTAAGAATTATTAAAATTCGCTATGAAGTCCAGAGTAACCTCTAATTTATCGCGTACTTATATTAAGGGGTTTATCCAGGCGTGCGCATGATTTCTACTTCATCTAAAATGATTTTCCGACCCGTTGTTAAGGTCTGATATAAACTAACTGGTCTTGGGCTCATTCTTAATTGTTACTTTTCTGATATGGATATTTTCTGATTTCCTACGCTTTTATCTGTAAGAAGCCAGCACAGTTAATACAATCTTGCGCTGTTTAAATGAATGTTTCTTGTTTAGTTACAGAAAAGTTTATCCTTAACGATACGTACTCAGTAAATAATCACTAAGTACCTACGTATCAAGCACACACGCTGTTCCACAGCCTACACAAACGCCCAATCTGATAGGTACTTATAGATACTTTTTATTCGGTGTGCATTAAATTTTCACCGCCTTTTAGTAAAGCGGATTGCCGTGAGGCAAAAACGTCGAACGAAAGCTCTTTCATTTGTTTAAGAGTGGCTTTACCTCCTTTAAGTGCTCTAGCATATAGGGACGGGCTTGAATACCCGAGAGTGTTGCAGCGGGAAAGGCTCACTTAAAAATTGCCTGAGTAATTTCTATGACGAACACGTACGTGTGAGACTCAAGTGCATTCCACATCGGAATTGAGCGCCGAGACCGAGACCGAGACTGCGAGTCTGCGCCGCTCGCAGCCGCCGCAGATATACTCCGACCGGGAGATTACTTAAGCCAATTTTGTCTTAGTGCTCACGCCATTACCTGCACGAGTACATGGACACACACACGCTTTAGGGACGTGATTAACAGCTAAGTGAAATTTATTTTATCGGGCTCCATGCGAGCGAGAGTGTATTCCATTGTCTAATGGAACATTCGTTTTGCTTACTCTCAAAGAGATGGAAAGAAAAACGCTGCAGTGGATCTTTTGATTAAATGGATTTATTCGTCAGTAGATATGGTAGAATACGTAAGTCCATAATACAAAGTAAATACAAAGTTACGCGATAAGATAATTGAGTGAATATCTCATTCTCCTTTTCTGTTATAATTAAATATATAAAACACACTAAGTAATTCTTAAGCTGGAGATAAAAAAATATTTGTCCCGCGCGGTAACGGAGTTTTTACGTCGGAAACTCATATAAAAGACATTTCGGCGGAGCTCGTTGCCTATCGGCGGTATTATTCAAATTAATTTAGCGCGGTGAGGCAAAAAGTGCGCGTGTTGGGAGTGCCGCCCCCATATTCATAGAGCTGCCCTAAATTAGCATCACAATGAAGTGTTAGAAGCGCGACTCGCGAGCGGCAAGTGCTTAATGCGGCCTGCGTCTTCTCACACGATTATATCACATACTAATGAATTAAGTATGAAACTTTTCAGCCGCAAATTTGCTTGGGCTTCTGCGAAATTAACTAAGACTAATAATTACGGGAAGAAATTTGTGCGCCAAGTAAAATGTGCATAGTTACGGTTATGTCCTCGAAGTCAGCAGAATGAGTATCACAGAACGAAAGGGTATAAATATGTAGGTTTATTCATAGGGGTGTATAATGTTAAGTGTCCCAAGTAGCGCGCCAGCTGAACGGCGCGGTATATTGTTTTTGGACCACCCTTTTACGCTTTCACGCCTATAAATAAATCAAAATATTCAGGAAGGGCTCGACTTTAAGGCGGCTTAGCGGAATCGTAAAATTCAACAGCGTTCGTACCGCCCCGGGGTTTATCTTTCGCCAGCGTTTGGCGTGTTTTTGCTTGAACCGTAAAAGAGTATCACAGTGTATGAATAGAAAGCAACCCTCCCTTTTACCGAGGACATATGGAGCAGAGCACTTTACAAGTTTAATGCTGAGAGCAGATTATCTGTTCATAGAAAATATTATGAACCTGCCCTTGCTTAGTGGTGAGTCGTCTGAATAATTACTGACACCCCGTTCGTTACATCTCCGTACCCGTCCATGAATACCGTAAACTACAAAGTTGCTAAAATCTTGTAACTTATTTAAACCTGTTGTTATATGTGTAACTAGAGGTCTCGCGCGGCTTTGCTCGCGTGGATTTTGTTTTCGAATATTCTGCGTTTTTCGGGATAAAGGTAGCCTATGTTTTTCTCCAGGTTCAGTATTTCTGTTCCAACTTTTATTAATATTATAATATAATATTTTTATAATATTTTTGTCGGGCGTTGATAGCTGCGCCATAGTTTATACTTTTGTAGCTATCACCGTTTCTATTGTAAAGATTGTTAATCCCTAAATTGTTCCAAATAAACGTTTATTACTATTTATTATTATTTATTATTAATATCGGTTCAGCAGTTTAGTCGTAAAGAAGTAGAAACAGAGAGACAAAGTTACTTTCGTATTTATAATATTACGTTTGAATAACGAAACTTTTGTATTGCCCATTCATTGATACCTACTTCTATGCACTATTACGACATAAGGCACACCTTAATGCCATAAGGCATTATCTACCAGTCAACCTTTGGCTTAAAAAGAAAAGCATCGAAATAGGTAAACAAAAGATCATTTGACTATTTTCTTAAGAGGAAGGTTTGCGAGCGTGAGAACTTATTTTTGAACCCACACTTCGACATTTCTACTAATACAGCTGCATCACACAATATAGTAGTACACATACCGAAAAACAAAAGCGCACCGAAGGTTTATTTTGTGGCGCGCCGGGTTAAATAAACCTTCAGTGCGCGTTCGCTTCTGAAGGACTAGTAAGTTTGTTGCAAAAAACGCGCAATGTATAAGCTATTTATTCACCGCACCGCGAGGCACGCGTGCCCATAGTATTGGTGTCGTGAACAAAGGGTGGGGTCACAGTGTAATCGGTATTGACAGATTTAAACTTAGAATAATTACTGTAATATATTATTGTTGATTTTCTGTGTTTCTATTTTCGAATATAATGACACATAATTTTTGTTTGGGAATATTTTAGGGTATGTAAATGTTGCGAGGGAAGATAAGAGCCAAAATAAAAATGAAAACGAGATAATGTGTGATTGATTTGTAATGAAAAACAATGAATGTACATAACTCAATTACTGGGTATAGTAACATTTTTTTCTGTTTGATATTTTAAAATTATATTTTATTATAAAAATTTATAGGTACCTACATCTTAGTACAATACAAAAATTCATGCTTGATAAAATTATTTTCTTTAATTTATTTATTTATTGCTTGGTGCTTTGGGGCTGCTGACATCAGATAAAACATTAATTTTCGCTGTTCCGTTTCTTTGATTTTCTTTCAGATTCTCGTTTTTAAATTGCCTCAATCAAATAATTGGGCTCATTTATTTCCATTTTTCTGTCTAATCTTGAATCTGTTATTTCCGGAAGCATACAAACAAGATAAAACTTTTATTTGTAATTTTCTTTACGTTTTCCCATTTCTATCTGAAATAGTAATAATATGCAGAAAAATGTATTAACAAGAAATAGAGAACCCTTCAGCTGACAAGCTATCATACGTCAAAATTGGCAAGTCTGCCCACGGCCTTGACGTAGCCATGAAACGTGGTAAAATAAGGAAATCATTATACTAATAATAAGCGAAAAATATATATATAAAACTCACAATATATTCGGACACAGTGTCCGAATTGACATATTTTAATTTCAATATTTTTTTCACTGATGATTCGGACACCAATAAAAAAAGCTGTTTTGTACAGTCAGATAAAAAACCGCCCAGCCTATAGTTATAAAAAAACTGTTTTTAACCGGATTATAACTAAAGCAGCCGTTTTTAATAAATAATATTACAAACCCACATACATAGATAGATACGCGCCTTGGCAGTTAGGTAAAAATAAAGATGGGGTATTCCTCGAAGCGCAACCACTTTGAACCGCACCAAAAGTTTTCCTTGAAACCCACCAACGATGAAACATAGAGAAGAGCACGAAGGATTCGTGCGTGATAAATTATATCGATAGACGTTTTAAAATTCAACTGTTGTTTATTTATTAAAACTACTAGGAAAGCAGAAATGAACTGGAACTAGGTGTTTAAGCGACTTACCTCCGGTTTCTGAATTGAGAATTCAAGATAAGCAATACTTATGTAGTATTTGAGTACGGAGTTGTCAAAAAAATGCTTTAAAATCCGTCATTTTTTTGACAACTCTGTACTCAAATGTTACTTAAGTACTGCTTATCCTAGAATTCTCAATTCAGAAACCGGAGGTAAGTCGCTTAAGCACCTAGTTGCAGTTCATTTCTGCTTTCCTAGTAGTTTTAATAAATAAACAATAAGGGGCAACTGAATTTTAAAACGTTATCGATATAATTCACTACGAATCCTTCATGCTCTTTCTTCTCTATGTTTCATCGTTGGTGCGTTTCGAGGAATATTTTGGTGCAGTTCAAAGTGGTGAGTCCACAAAGCTATTTATTACTGAAAGATGCCACCTTAAAGCCACAAATAGTTTTTTTGGTAACGCTTTTTTTTGTCACATATACTTTTTCATCTGACTGTACTAAAAAGCTTCAATAATTTGATGGTGTCCAAATATTCAGTGAAAAAAATATTGAAATTAAAATGTGTCAATTCGGTCATTGTCCGAGTCGTGTGTTTTATTGTTCAAAGAGTGAAAAAATGCAGTCATGTCACGACACTCGCAACCCACCCTTATGCCTTGTGGCTTGTGCGTAGATGTTTTGAGAGCTCGGTTCGAATTATAAACGGACGTGCTGTCACCTTGGATTCTAGGATGGCACTGAAAATTTTTCGCCTGCGTACTCTTTTATAAAATAAATTACGGGAGAGTATTGCTCCATACTAAAATGTATGGGGAACGGAAAACAATTTCCGTAAAAAATTAACAATGTTCAGACGTAGATTACTCTCATTTGGTTTGATTTATTAAAATAATAAAACGGTAGACGTGTTATTCATACTTTCGTGTCACGATTAAACTAAATAGATTTTTATATAGTCCTGTAAAATTAAGTAAATTCTGCAAATAGAAAAGGTCGATTTAGATGTTTTTGAGGGAATTTAACATTTTTTTTTCTCGAAATTAATGATGATTTCGCAAATATCTCGCGGTAAAACTGTTGGCACATCTATTAAGGTTCTTCATTATTTTTTTTATGTAATTCCATGCAGAGAGTTTATAGAAATTTCGAAAACAGTAAGTGCCTTTTCAGGTGTTTCTTAAGGACTCTCCTCTTAACTCAATAGACTATTCTTTCTTCATGGCAAGCTGAATATAACTATTTCATTTTCCTAACTACAATAACGTTTTCTGAAATGTTCTAAGCAAACAATTTACCGACAATATTCATTAAGAAAGGCATCGATTAGGGGTCATCACTTTTAATTATCCTTGTTGTTATATTCACTATGAAAAATCTCCATCCATAATCTCGACGTCTAAGCGTATGCAAGGAATCCGAAATTTATCCACAAAATACAAGCGGCTTTTATTATTCGCAAGTACGGAACGTTTTGGTCATTAATAACAATTTATTTAGCACAATGCCGTAATTTCGGTCCACGAATTCTAACCTTTGAGAAAACGTGGATTTGATATTAAACGCCGAATCGTTTTCTAAATTGATTAGATAGTTTATGATAAATTGTACAAGTTTAGGGATGCGTCCGCGTTTATATTAAACCGGGGATAAACCATAGATGTTTGGACATGTTGTTTGATTAAAATGAATAGGTTTTAGTTGATTAATTAAAACGGCTTTTCATTGTATGTAAGCCTTTTTGGGAAAACTTATTTTATTCGTCAATTTACGTGTTCATTTCGGCATAAAGTAGATGGGTATTACCCACATCGTGGATATTGACTTTACCAACTAAATAATTTTATTTGAGATAGTATTAAGTTTTAATAATATCTAGTTCAAAACCGTAATGTCTTTGCGTTGTTTAAATACTTTATGCAAAATTCTCGTGGAAATTTAAAATAAGTTAAGACAACAATTCATAAAATACCCACCCGCATAGCAGGCACTTATCAGAAAATAAGCAGCAAGCCACTTTTTTGTAAAATACTTTGTTACCTACTGTGCACACAGAGGAAACTTTACTTGGACAAAGTTGAGGTTTCCGAAGTTTTCCATTCACAGCGACGGCAGCCGGCCATTGTGGCTAATTCAAGGCTATAATTAAATTTGTTTACATAATATTCTGTTACGAGACGAAAACTTGCTGGTAATACACCCTCGGGGGTAACAAGTCAAATTATATTTTACATAGTTTTATAAATACAAACATTAAGAGATTTTCGTGGTTTATGTTTCAGTGTGGAGTTCATAATAACTCACTCAATAATATGATGAGATTTAAAACAACTTTCAAGTTAATTCACTCTCCAAAAAGCGTAAAATATCTGTTAATGAAAGGCAAGGACATAAAAAGTTATCTTAAAGATTTAACGTTTTAATAAATTCATTTTTAAATTGAAATATTTTCCTTGATATCCTTTCCATTCCTTACCTAGAATTTTATAAAAGAACATCTCCCTGTTAACCCGAAAACAGGAAAAAAATCTTTCTAAATTACTTTACATAAACAAAAGTGGATTTCAAAGGGCATAAATCAACATTAAGATTGTACAGTCCAGAGTTTCATTTGTGAAAGCAATTTTTTTAGAAAAATAATGAAATTACCCTTGGAACTAAAGTGACCCGCCCGAGGAAAAACAACAATATTCTCGGCCCTCACTACAAAGAGGCCAGCATTTGTATTATCATTCCATTAAACAAAAGTCACCGGAGTTTCAAATGAAAACACAGAACTCATTATTCCCGGGGCAGAGAAATGATTTCAAATGTTAACAAGATTCCCCATAATAGAGTTGTTCACGGAGAGATTTAAGAAAAACAAGTATGAGGTACGGGCCCGCGTTGCCTTGTGTTGTGATTCTGAAGAATTGTGTTAATAATAATGTCTCCCTACAATACGCCAGACACTCGAGGCGGTTCACGCTTATATGACAGACGGAACCCACTCGCCGTATTGTTTTATAATATCCGCTTTCTATTTATGCAATGTATTCGAGTATCTAATTTGCGTCAACGAGATTATCTTGAAGGACCAGTCGGATGTTTTCGGGGATTATTTATAAATTTTACCTTTTACAGAGTGATGAGAAAATGTTTCTTATTTTGAATATTAGATTAGATACTGTGTTCGAGGTAATGAGACCGGGCAATTTTCTTTACACAAGCAAACAGGGTGAGGTATGCCAAATCCAGCATCCACGTTTCCCCGGCTCCTCGCGGAATTTCTATATTATATAATACATTGGGGAGGATCATTTTGCTCGTTTATTGCCGGATATATCTGTGAATGCTCGTTTGTCAAATGCACAGTCATTTATTCAATGGTTTATTTTATGACTTCGTACCTCTATCACCCGAAATAAACAAAGAGTTAGTGTGCATCCCTCGAGGGATAACTATAAGATAAATGTGCTTTTGAGCTCGAGAAATATTATATTAAAATAGGAACTTTTCTTTGATCTGGTCCCAGAAATATATAAGAAATAGTAAAAGGCCAGATCATTTCAATGTTTATGCTCTGTTTTATATTTGACAAATATCGTAATTTGAGGCGCTATTTCGTTATAGTTTATATTGTGGAAATAACCCACTAAAATAATTTAAATCACCTGTTAAGAAAACTGAAAATTCATTATGGAGTGTACAGTACTTTTGTAGTCAGAAAGCTTCTGCGGTAAACTTAATAAATGCGAATCCACGCGAGTAAAGCGGCGGGAAAACCTAGTTTATAATTCAAATAAGAGCAACGTATTCGCAAAATAATGCCAGTATAAAAATAAATTATCACCCGACCACAGCGAAAACGTATAAAAGGGAAAACTTTTTAATTTTAGCAACCACAAAAAAGACTCAGTGTAATTAAATTTTGAGGTTACAGGTTAGGTACATACCCTCAAAATACGGAACAATAGGTACCTATTTCGGTGAAATTACGGAAGGATTGTGCATTCCCGGAACTGATTTAGTGTAATACGTTCCCGAGTGGTATTCGGAAACTGATCTGTAACTAGTGTGTGGCCTTTATCTAGCTATTCCCTACATGCTGCCATTCATTTGGCAACACGACACGGAGTTACATCTCACATAAAATATCGTAGATGTGACAGTAGTTCGGTATTTCTAATTAAACTCGGTATTAGTTTCGAGATTTGATTAGTGATACAATTCATTGGACAAAAGGGTTCCATAGTCGTGTTTTTATAGTTATGCCTTTAGATAGTTGAAGTAATTCTATGGAAATATTAACAATATTCAGATACACAACATTATATTTCAAGAAAATGTTAACTGAAAATGCGTTTGTATTTTCTCTCAGTTTGATAAGGTTTCAGATGTTCCTGTCATCCGCTTACAATAGTGGACGGACGTGCATGGTAAAATGATATATCCTTTCGTATTTGTAGTTTCAGGTGCGCCAGAGAGGGCCGGCGGCGCCCGTCCCACCAATCAAACAGTGGTACAGAAAGCGACCGTCCAAAGGCTTTGTATCTCATAATAAACCCGATATCCGGGCTGCGGACTCGCTGCAGCCGACAGAAATTAAATACCTACGACGTGGCATGAATTTTTTTCAAAGGGTGGGATTTGGCATTTCTGGAATATTGTATGCACGTCCAAACGTATTGTTTTTGGATACCATACGGATTGCATTTCCGATAGCAACAAAAAGTGATGGTAGGTAAGTACACAATGCATGTTCTGAAATTGTGGTGAAGCACAATAAGCGGGTATTATATTGGGCAAATAAGCTGCCCTGATATCGATAGGGATAGACTTGATTCCCTTAGGATTTTTATATTTCAAGTTGGTAAGTTGCAGTGAGATAAATATAAACAATGATTTGTCACAAATGTACATTTATATCAATATGTTACAGTGACGAGCGTACAGAGGTGGTAACGACACGACTGTAAAGTTTCCGGTGTCATAAAACCACCGCGTTGTAAAGTGAAACCTTCATATTTATTTCTGTTATTCGTTAAAAGCCTCGTAAAGTTAATAAAGGGTTTTTTGTAACAAGCAGGCAGCACGTTCGAGATAAGCCCCCGGTCTCGAGTTGGAATCTTTTAAAACGTCGTTAAAACCAACCCCCGGTCGGCACAGACAAAAGCCCAACAACCTAATTGTTGACGAAAAATATTCTCGATGCAAATTCGCACTCTTTACAGCCCATTCGGAATTTGTACTGGACCCGAAAGAAGTTAACGTAATTAGCCCCCGTTGTTGGGGTGTATTCAGATTTTGCGAAGTCGTGATGTAATCGCGACCAACTTTGTTTTCAACCCTACTGTGGAATGCAATATAATTTTATGAAACCCTCGAGGTGATATTTTAGTGGTATATGAAACACGTAAAAGAGATGATACGAAGTAATTAAGTTGAAAAAATATTGGTAATTTGTTTTCATTTTCATGATGCTCGAATAAAATACAGCGAACCCTTGAGCTGGCTATGATACTGTTAAGGAAATTAAAATCGCTACAGAATCATGAAATAACTGTAATAATAACATCAGTTGTTCCTCGCAGAGATTGGCTTGTTAATAGTATTTAATTAAATTCTTCAGCAATGTAGCGGAGCGGTGACTCCGTCTGCGTTGCAGGGACCTTTAATTTGGATTCCTGCGTAATGGGACGTAATGATACCTCCCTTGGGTCAAAAGATACGTTCTAGAGACAATTAATGCTTAGAAAATGCATCTACTATGATACTGGTAGTAATACTATTTACTAGAGAGTACGCATATTTGATTGGATGTGGCGATGTGGGGCTGGGGAGGCCTATATCCAGCAGTGGACGTCTTTCGGATGAATGATAATGATGAGATGAGAATTCAAATAGACTTTTCCTGACTTTTCAGTAAAACGACGTTACAATTTAAATAAAACTTGAATAAACTTTAAAGCATCATACGAAAAACCATTTTCTCTTCTAAAAATTAGTATGACGATGCGGGTTTGTAAATACAGATTTTACGCTCGCATACACAGTGGACAACACTTTTGTGTGAAAAAGTTCTTAAAAAGTTACACTTTGTATTCCAAAAGAAATAAATAATTCTAAATGAACATTTATAAGCTCTAAAAGAGTATTAATCTAAGAGATAGTGGATATTGGGATCTGTTGCTCACTGGTGTCCACATATTGACTCGTTCACATCAAGTGTTTACATTGTAAGCGTGGACCGTGGACTGTGGGCGCTTGCCGCGCGCTTGTCATTTCCTGGACATAATTTCATGACTATAAATTAACCTCTTTACCCTATTCAAGCGATTCTATCCAGGTCACCTACTGTCAACAACTTCGATTTTAATTTGTGTTATCATTTCCAATTTCATAGAATTATACAATAAAGTACTCGTGTAACATGCTATCCTTAATTGGTACCTACGGGTATCTGGAGTGCTCATTGGGCACACTTCTCCCCGAAGACAAAGGTTCGTGGAGTCCTTGCAATCGGATCCGGCGCGCCGACGCCCTCTCGGTAATTTTCTCGTTAACGGAATGAATAAAACATTTCATTCCTTACCTTTCTTTTGTAATTGTTAATGGTTGATGGGTTTTGGCAATTTATGTTCGGTTTCTTTCAGAAACCCTATTTTGCCGCGTCATTTGTTATTCGATATCCATTCAGGATTTGCGTGACGGCTTTAATTGTACGTCGAGAGATAATCGATTCATAACATAAACGTTGTTGTCTGGTAGGCCAGACAACATTGTTGTTTTATCGTTTACGCGGAAACATTAAGTGCGACAGTGTGATACATATTTGAATGGTTTTTGTAACGGTTACAAAATAATAAAACGGGACCCATCGCCGCTATAGACAATTTGCAAAGAAAAATACATCACGATAAAAAATGTAACTCTAACGAGAACCTCAAAATGGCTCGTAAGCAATGAAACAGCGCAATTTCATGAGAAAGGCGGCCCGCAAATAAACCAAAGCGGAGCACATTCCCGCCTCCATAAAACGCAGACTGAAATAAACGTAACAGACTCCGTTCTTTAAAAAATCCGGGCGACGACAACCGCAAAGCTCAGCAAAAATCTCTAGTGTGAGTTGGAATTCCAGTGTCGGAATTTTCATAACTGGCGCGTGGCGTCGTCGGTCGTTGAAGCGTTCCAGGTGAAAGATACCGAATTTATATCCCGAGGCGGTCCTGACGCCGATCGTGATCCGGCGAGCCGGCTTCGCGCTCGCGCCGTCGCGTCGGGGAATCCTAGCGCCGTACTTTATTAGGTACCGAACCCGCACGCCTCTCGCCAAATATGTGTGCGGCCCTCCGATGACAATAAACACCCTGTATAAACGCTGCCCACATGAAAGGCTTTATTTCGCCAGGTGTCATGTTCATGTATGCGCGTAAAACGGAAACGCGTCCGTTCTCTGTTATTGACATTCAAGGGAAAAGTATACTTTCAATGTAGCTATTACTTACTTCTTGTTTTTTTTGTTTACAGTACTCAACAAAATTGCTGAATGCAATATTAAGAATCACTTATATTAATTAATATTTAAAGTTGCCAAGTCGTTACACTGAAACTCATTTAGGTAGTGAAATAATCTGAGATCCAATTAATTGAGAAACAATTCAATACATTGTTAAAAACTATACTTGAAGAATGCATTATTTAAGAACTGGAATATAACAATATTATTGTTTAGCAGTATAATGTTTCTGTGCTTAAAGAGCCTTGCTTGAACCCCTTAATACCCGAACGCAGCTTAAAAATGTTAATGTAACAATTGAATTATGTTTTAACAAGAATCATCTCGCGGAGCCAAGTGCAGGATATTGTGGGCCACACCCCGCGAAGATTACGTGAGTTTTTCATATAAAGCCATTCAGCCAATTTCCTCATATCCTACACAGGAGCATAATAAAGGAGGCTTTTGTGAAGAAAAGAGGTTCGCGCACCTACAATGCGTAGACACCGCGTGTACACCGTGAGGAAGTGAGACGAAGCTTCTTAACCTCTCGCTCTTTTCGGATAACTTCTGATATTTAGGGTGCTGGCGTTGTGAACAAATAGGTACTTTTACAACGTCAACGTCTGCTCTATAGGAGATTTAGTTTCGTATTCAATTTTCACTAAACCTTATACTTACATAGGAAAGATATATTTTTATATACCTAGCTCAAAATTAGTTCGTGATAAAATGTGATGCTTATGGCGCAATTCTCGAAATGTTTTGATAGGAATTTATTCGAGTCGAACGGTTTTCTTATACGGCGGTCATCGGAATTCGGTATCGACAATGAGTCAATGCAACATTTTTAATTTTTTTTCTTGCCTAAATTTTAGTTTAGCATCTTCAAGATCGAATTACGCCTACGAGATAAATATAAAGATTACAAGATAAAGCTAAGAACTAAGTTTAGGGTTCAAACTTCATTAGACTAGACTTAGAATGTAGTATTTATTTTGTAAATCCAGGTATTCAACTGCCTTTTTTTTGCAAAAAGTAAAATTTTCCTAAACCAAATCCTACGGTTTACATGAACAGAGATTCAGGGCCGTATTCTAAATAAAAATAAATTCCTTTTAGCAGCACTTCAGTTTGTAAACACGACTGAATGTGGATCTCTCCCAATGACCGTTCTATGGATTGGTGATCGCAATTTACTGTCAGTGACAGACATAAGGACTCTGTTGCCCATCATCCTAAAGACTACTCTACGCCGGAAAACACACGGTACACATTACACAAAATTCCTTAGCTTAGAAGATACTCCTTTACCATGTCCCGTAACTCCAAATATGAACAAATTACCTGAAACAAGTGAACACACAGATGAGTATAGGCCTCGTACAGACAAACAACATGTAACATTAAGAGAACACAACTATGTAGGCAAGGCCAGGAACAGCTGATGTTGACAGCGGTGGCTGCGGTTACCCCGGGTCGTGCACGGTACACCATCCAACACCGTATACAGTATTAACACGCATATTTGATGCTTCATTTTGTGTTAATTTTTGGCTTAAATACTTGAATTGCTGAGAATTCCAAGTTTTACTCAAAATCTATAGCAAAAAAATCATTTTCACTCAGACTTAAAGCAAAAGAATAATCCACTAAAAATTATAAATCGTTTGAATAAGTTATTAATTATCTACTTGATATGATAATGACTAAGAAAAGATAAGAGTAGCCATGTATTTTAGTGCTTCAGGCAAAAGTAATACGACAACGCTAAGCCCAAAACACACATAATAATAAACTATTCGTTTTAGACAACTCTCTTTTCCATAAGGACTAATAAAAACAAAAAAAAACATACACCGACAAGATAAACTACACCCAAACAAATAAAATATGAACTAAATATTCACTAGACTATCTAATAAAATATCGAACGTATTTCAATATACGTCTCTAAGAGAACGGCCCTATCGAAATTTATTTGTGTAGTAACACCCCGATGGCCGCTGCGGAGTCCGAAAACGCTATTGGTATCGTAATAAATCGTAACAGACGTGCCGTTGGAGCACAGTTACTAGTACGCTGTTTTTACTGGCAATAGTTTTCCGTTAATCTACTATAACCAATGCTAGTGTCGGATAGACCGGTGCCGGCTGTGCAAGGGTTAAAGCTATCGAACGAAATGTGATGGAAATGTGTTGCCAATAATTATAATACCCATATTAAATTGATATTTTACAGGGCGTATCAGAATTCGTGTTGTTCCTTCAAACCTCGTGATATACCTACTGATAGTACAAATTGACACTGCATGGGATTATTTCATAAAAATGTTCTATTACATAAATTAACGATTACTTACCCTGACTTACCCCTACTTATAGCACAACCAAAAATATTTTGTTTTTTTATTTTTAATCGAACTAATTCCCGAGCGGCATAATCTATGTCGGTAATTAGATCATGTGGTTTAAAAGAATTACACTTATTCGTTTACACAATGCAGACATGTTTTTCACGCCTAAACGACAGGACCGATGTACGTCTGTTAGAACGTGACTACGTAGACGGAATAATTTATGCAGAAAAAATTAAGCAGCCAAAGATTTGGGATTAACTGTACTACATAATTATAAATAAAGTAAGTTTGAAATTCACGAATGCAGAAATCTAGACGTGTACCTACTATATGTCTATGAAACATACGTAAACCTTTTTATCACTTGAAACTTCAGCTGTGAAGGAGAGCATCGCAGAAAAATTCACGCATTAATAATAAACTAAGCGTGTGGGAGCGATGATGGGTAGCGCCACGTGTCACTTTGAATATAAAGTACTGTAACCTAGATACATATTTGCTCACTCCGCAAAGAACGCAAGCGTGATAATGCTTCCACAGCACACTTTAACGACACACGCATGAACTCAATTATTAAGCGAAAAAGAACAGTTACCATTAAAGCAAGTATCAACTTTACGACCACTATAAATAATAATATAAGTTCATTTTTATAGTCGAATCAGTACAAGATTAGACCAAATTCAATCAGGAAATATTTACTGGCTATATAATTCGAGTGCGTCCCATGTCGATCGCAATGTGAATAGATTACGATTACGTCGACCAACTTTTCTCCGATACAACGACACTTCTACTAGTTTACGGACGGTGTAAAACAAGGCCACCGTACTTTTACGATTGTCGCTTAACATATAGTGCCGTGAAACTGAGAAACTACCAAAAACTATACATACAGACATAAACAATGGTCATTTCGCAGTTCGTTAGCTAATTGGATCGTAATGTATCGTTATGCTACAGCAATCAAATTACCTAATGATATTTCTTTCGGTGTCGTGTCTACCGTTGAATGTCTGCTATGTGCTATATCATTAAGTTCACACGCGATATAATAGATACACGTTACGTTTCAGATATGCTAAACGTTCCGTTTCACAAACATTGAACATAAATTACACATTGCGTTCATTTTGATGCTCATTCGGCGGGTTATTTTTATTTAATTCTAGGCAGGTGCGCTTCGGCCGTGTTTCAGCCAATATTTTTGCACGATTACCATGCTGATGAAAAGCCAACATCAGAACATGCTACATGTTTCCACACACGTTCGTACCTACATAGTTTTAATTCCACGTTAAATTACACCTTTGACGAGAAAACGTTTCGTTTCTAACATAAACATTAACAGTGTTCGAATTCTTAAATTAACTCGCGTAAATATTACTTTAGTTAACACAATTTGTGATGAGAAATTTTGGTAGAAATGTAAACGGAGTTTTATATTAAAATACAATAACAATAAACAGATAAAACCGATTACGTTCTCCGTTGGAACCAATAAGGAGAGATCCCGATCGTGGCTTTTCCCAATAAATATATCGAGATGAGACCAAGATAAACATATCGGAGCGAGCGGGCGGTAGGTTTAAAATATGCAGCCTTCCGCGCTTCGTGAAATTCGTGTAAACAAGTGTAGCGGCCGACTGCGGATAAATCTTCGGGTATTATTGTATTCATATTCTGCGGGAAAGAAGGCTTCGTCGATACTTTTTTACGTATCGGTTAAGCTGCTCACGAAAATTGAAAGACTTTGTTAGCTTCATACATATAATTCGTCTGAAACATTCCTCCTTTCTGAAATATGATTAAAATTTTATACCTCGACTATATGAAATGTTTGGATAAAGTATTTGGATCAAAAATATTTTCTCGGAGCGATATTTTCCTAAGTGTAATCGGATATTTGGTTTACTGTTAAGTGTAAACATGCAACATTTGCGAAATAAACTGCAGATAATGTACATCATAAGTACGCCGTAAATAACCGTAATTGCTATTTATAAGACTTACAAAGAGTTAAGCAGGTAATTTTATTTAGCCAAGGGTATATATTAAACGTTGAACCCACATCATTAGGTGGCAAGTTACGGCAGCGGCGTACAAAGGTAACGGAACTGTTGTCGGAAACATATTAATGGTTCGTTCGGACCTACACAAAGAAGTTTGACAAGACGGCGCACAGGTGATCACTGACATGTTTGTGCGCTGACCCTTAGTTCACACCGGCTGTGCTATACGCGTCTTATCTCATAATGTATTAGGTACTTAGGTATGCTGTAAACGGTTATTGATTACCACGATACTTAAGTTCTGCAACCATACTCAAATTAACTAAACTATTAATTAAACTTAAATTTTTGGACATGCAAAGATTTAATTAAAAATATAGTTTAGCGTCAATAGGCAATCTAGTTTTGATATCAGTTAACATTTTTTGTAATATCTGTAAAACAGACGAAATACTGTTCACCATTTGACACCGTTTCCACGGTGTTTATGCGTAAAAAAATCAGAGTACTTCTGGAAAATATTAAGGCCAGACGAGATAAAATGGGCAACTTATACATTACGAAGACTTTGAAGAGCATATTTTGAAGGGCAAGATCGAAGGAAAGCGAGGGAGAAGGCCAAGAAGTAGAATCTACCAAGTCCAAGAAGCTGAAACATACCTAATAGAAAGATTAGACATCGTTTTACGTCTTTCACTACATATTACAATTTCTTTAAACCGTAAAGGAGTTATAATTGCCAAACGTGCGGTACAATAAAGCAGTGCCCGACAATCTTTTGAACTCCGTTTTCCACGCGAAGCGCAATGTTATATAAACAATATCTCTGGTAAATCTCATACAACAAAGAATGCATTGTACCACTACAAAATTGTATTATGTAGCGCTCAGAAAATATGATAACTGCATTCCAATTTCGGAATTCAATAGTCGCCAACACCGAGCTATTTGAAAAATCTCATAAAGATTCAATATTTGGAACATTTAGTTGCAAATATCGAATGTATGAAATTGACTGATAGTTTGTCGGTAGTTAACGATCAATATGGTGAATAAAAAACATATGTCGCAATAAATTCATATGCAAATAGCTGAGCGAATGCGCATCCAGCGAAAGTTAAACTGTGAGGATAAAAGTTGTGCAAATATTATGTTCATTTGGGCGAATAAAAATGATCAGTGTGCGATGCGACGACGTGATGCGAGCGAGCATGGCGAATAGGAATGTGAATACACGCACTCTGTTAGCACGGCCGTGTTGTTGTAGGGCTGATATGTTCAAGTTTTAATTAAGATTTTTGCTGTTTTTATTTACATACTCTGGCTGGATTATTTTTCATCTAGTAGCGTCGTAAAAACAACTTACTGCATGTGTCTTCTACCCTGCCGCACGCTTGAATAGATGCCTGGAAGACTAGTGATATATTTGTCAAAAAGAAATTGTCTTAATGTCTGACTGATTTGATTGATAATTTCCAAATTATTTATTTAAGTTTACATTTAGATTTTAGAGCCTTTTGCAGCTTAGTAGTAGTATTCATTGTGTAGATAGAAGAAAACTAAAACTTACATTTGGATAAGATTTAAGATAGCGCAATTTTTTTAAATTTGTTGTTTTCCGAGACGTACAACATTCATATTCTTCACAGAACTTGCGCTATTGCCAGCCCTATGCAAGCACGTGCGAGAGCGAAGCGAAGCGAAACCCATCGTAGCGGACAAGCGGAAGTCAACCCGGCAAGTAATATATTTTTAATTGATGCATACAGCGACCGATGTGTCGAGTAAACATTTACGGGTTTATTCGAACGATGACAGGGCCGCCTTTGTTGGTCCATTTTAACTCAAAACATTAATTGGTGGAAAAGTGTGCAATTCCCATGTTTAAACTTTCAGTCGATGTAAATATTAACACAGTAATTATGAGGGCGTTGATTGTATGTGTCGGTTTTAATTTTGAGTGGACTCTTCGGCGCTCTTTTGAGTTTCATTATACTTAACAGTGTGTGTGTTATTCAATCATGTGATTTATTTTTATTAACATCGCCATCGGGGTGCTTCGAATCAAACTGTATGGAGGCATTACTAATTTAAATATGACAAGAAATATATCTTTTCAATAATTATTTTCAGTATTTTTTCAACTGGTTCTGATAACAAAAAGTCCTCATAAAAATAACTTGTGTTGCTCTGTATAACGTTTACTCGATATGCGTATGCCAACAATAATTTTTAATTTCCGTTATAGGGACGTCCAGTGCACTGAATACCAATTACTGGTACTAGCGTGACTACTGAACACATGGAATGTGAAGCCTAGCTCTCGGGTAAGCGACCGATTTGTGTACCAGCCACTATGTGAATCAATGGAGATCAGGTATGCGGTACCGGAACGTTCAATCACTGTTTGTAGAATAGATAACGTTTGTTTTAAAACATCACTATCCAAATTAAATAGCGTGGTGGGAAATTCGTGGTACTTTCATTGCCATTTTGCGTTAATACAATAATAGTGGAATTATAATAATTGTTTAATTGAACACATGGGAATTTAGTTTTGTTACTGCATTGTACACATTGCAGGATAACAAATATTGGCGAGGGTAAATATTATCTATACATATAAAAGGAGAAGCTGACTTACTGACTGACTGATCTATCAACGCACAGCCTAAACCGCTGGGGTTAGAAGGTTGAAATTTTGACAGTAGGTTCCTTTTGTAACGTAGGCATCCACTAAGAAGGGATTTTTCGAAATTCAACCCCTAAGGGAGTTAAATAGGGGATGAAAGTTTGTATGGAAAATCGTCACATAGCGGGTTCAAAATTTCACGCAAGCGAAGCTGCGGGCGAAAGCTAGTCATTCATAAAATACTTTTAGAGACACTATTATGTTGTATGAATTGTAGAAAATGACAATTGAATGTGATGACAATAAATCTTTGTGTACAAATCTAATACAACAAATAACAAAATTACTTAATAACAAACGTAAATTGCTTTCAAAAATCTCGCAATTCTCACAGAATAGAAAACCACTAAGTAAATATATACCCTCAAAATCTTCCTCTTAGATATTTGGGTACAACAAAGAATTGTTGGTTAACAACAAATATCCGAATTCAATACTGGCTAACCCGTTGAAAAATAAATTTGTGCCCCGGCGGATGTGTGCGCTTGCCAAGCTTGCAACCCTTTGGGACGTGAATTGCCTGCTTGCACGTTGCACAATAACAGTTTTCTTACCCTTGAGGTGTTCGACACATTTTAGGACACTTCTGTATTACTGAACTATTTTCTTGGTTAAATGTGAAGAACTATTTGTGATACTTTGAGAATATTAATGAATAAGCAATACTGAGCACTTATCCTAAGTGTTGCGATTAATAACTGTAAATAATCGCTATCTTAACTTTTACTAAGATTAATTGCAGGATCAACGATCAAAGCCATTCATCAATCCCATCGTGAACATAAAGCCATCAACGGTGTCGCGGAACTTCTTACGTTATTGAAATTTACTTTTTAAAACAATGTTAAAGTGCACAACGCTCGTATTTACGCTGCAACCGGCGGATGGCTAGTGGGCAAAGTTTTTACGATGGCCCGTCCCGGGGAATATTGTTGGTGCATTAACGTTTAATGCCCTCCGCAGTTTCACTAAAATTTAAAATTGGTTCGCGAAACAGTTGCAGCGATTAGACTGGATTGCGAGACCAGACTAATTTTTGGGATGAGTTTCGAGTAATATGTTTTCAATTACTTTTCTGTGATAAAAGTAAATTAGATGTTACTTTTTTATAACTTAACGCGAGAATAACCAAGCAACTATAACGCAGAATACAATTTACGTACTTACACCTACAAATCATACATTTATCCCCTCTTTGCTTAGCTTAATACAGATCATACAAAATCGCGTTTCGTAGTTCGCATTCACGTCATTTTAAGCAAGTTTATGCATGTAGGGGACAGAGGGTAGGTACGTCAGAACGGTATCAATTTCCGGCCTTCCACTGCCATTTGATTTATGTTTGCTATCTCTTTTTTTTTGACAAAACAAAACTTTGTCAAAACTACAGTTGTTCCTGAGTAGAAATGCAGGTGGAAATCTGTCGCAGTAGAAATAAAAGTCTGTTTTTTCATCAATGTATGTACATGGCCACAGGCTGGCGGAAATAGATAAAAATACGTTTCTTTCATCAAATATTGGTACCTTTATCTGTTTTGTCTAACTATTAAGTAGAAGATTTTTTCTAAGTTCTGCACGAGACATAAAAGTAGTTCATATTATAAATATTACCTAATTGTAGTAATTGTGTAGATTTTAGGTTCAAGATACGTTTTTTTTTTTGTATCAAATGTAAGTACATGTACTAACTAACCGTAAAGCCTAGTAACCTTGTCAAAATAATTAAATAGGTACTCTTACTTCAATACGCCAGGGGCACTAGATAATATAATAAAACATTATAATGCTTATACTAACTTTATATTACATCTAATAAATAGGTACCTACTAGAACTTTCAAACCTATTAAGTAATGTGCTGGAACCAAAAGGCTATTCACTTTCAGTAATTATTATAATGAAATTAGAAGCCATTTTTAGAAGATTTTCCTGTTACAAAATAGGATTTACATTAAAAAAATAACAAAGGGGAAAAGAAACATTGTTATCGGGAATCGAATCAGGAATCGTTCTGTTTATTAACTGAGTTAGGCGCATTATTAAATTACACTGCCATTTTGGCGTTATGTAGCGAGTACGTACAAACTAATCAATCTAAATGAAACGATCAGGGCTGTAATCAGGTCGGAAGTAATTAAAATCATGTGAAGCATATGCATATGTCTAGCTCAATAATCAACAATATGGATTACAGTTCGACCAACGTAATAGGTCAGATTTGACGTTTGCATAAAAACACAAAATTTATGTGTACAGAAGTTTACACCTTCGATCTTAAAGAAACTTGCCTTTTTATTACCCAAAGGGTAAAACGGGACCCTATTACTAAGACTCCGCTGTTTGTCTGTCCGTCTGTCACCAGGCTGTATCTCATGAACCGTGATAGTTAGACAGTTGAAATTTTCACAACTGATGTATTTTTGTTGCCGCTATAACAACAAATACTAAAAAACAGAATAAAATAAATATTTAAGGGGCTCCCATATAAGAAACGTGATTTTTTTTGCTAGTGTTTGCTCGATATTGATAAGGGCAACAGGTAGACGCTCGAAATATTCACAGAATATTTAGTTATATATTCACTTTAAAAATAAATAATTAAATTAAAATAAAACAAATATTTAAGGGGGGCTCCCATACAACAGACATGATTTTTTTGCTGCTTTTATAGATAATGGTACGGAACCCTTCGAGCGCGAGTCCGACTCGCACTTGGCCGGTTTTTTATCTAAACATCGCCCACCCATGCTAAAATGAAACTAAACGACATGTATTGGAAAAAATATTACTACTACCTATTGTTGGCATTAGGTACTCTTAGTATTTTGACAGGTGTCAAATTCAACCTATTAGATTTCAACAACTGTAATCGACGAAAGACAGAATAAAGGCTGATTTACACGACGCCAGTTTCTTGAAGCAACTCTTGTGCTATCTCTGTTTATTCGCTGAGAAAGACAAAGACAGAACGAATCTTGCTTCAAGAAGCTGGGGTCGTGTAAATCAGCCTTAACTATCAAGCTGGCCATCTGGTTACCACACGGCTGGTGGTGGCTGTTATCACCAGCAACCCTACGCACAGCGTGACATAATTTTGTCTCATCCCATTATCTCGCGACGAGACGTGATAATGTATGAGTTATCTCATCTCGGCACGACATAATGCAACGAAAAAATGATGTCCCGCTGCGCTTGTTAGTCCGGCAGGTGCAAGAAGACTCAGCGGTCACAATCCTGCATGTGAGCATGCTCCGTCTACAAGAATTATATCGGTCATTTTAGATAAGACTTCTAACTAGTATGCGTAGCATGACAATCGTAGAAAACGGTTTTATCGACGTAAAAATAGACAAAATGACATTATATCGATATGTCATTTTGTATATTCTTCAGTCGAAATGTCATGTCATGCTACGCTTGCAGCAGTGGATAGCAATAAAGTGAGTACAAACGAAAAATCAAATTTCAACGCTACAAATATCAAAAAATATCTCTCAACTTCAAAACCATATATCCCACCTCTATTAAAAGTGATAGTGGCATAACGTGCCAACCAAAACAACAACACACCGCGGTGACTAGACGAAACCCCGTACGTACAGTATTCGACAAAAGTGCTACCGACCTTAATATTGTTAGGAAACAGTAACCTCTCAGGTGCTGGCAGGCTATATAACCATTCAATGATTAATACTCGCGCGATGACACGACGAAGAACGAAAACCATAAGTTTTCTACCTATAGCAAACGTGTACGTATGAAGCGCTTGTGGAGGTAACAATACCGATGTGATTACGTCACGTTGTATGTCATGTTGTTTATAACAAGACTCTTGTTAAAAAAATATAATGTTTTTATATTTAATATGAAGTTGTTGCATTGTTGTCATTTTAGCGCAACGCGGCCATCGTATCATTCTATTAGCAGTAATTATTTTTAAAACAACTTATTTTCCGGTCTCGATGTTTCCCTTACAAATATGTTAAATAAAACTATCTATCCATGCATATTTTAACTGTTTAACGTTACAAATTCTGTCTAAACTTAAAACTTACATGACGGTGTCAAAAATAAAATACGATAAAAAACAACAAGATACCTATATCATACATTTCAATTACGTTAACAAATTAACAAAATTATTAATTTAATCAAATGTTACTATCAATTTATTTTCCTTTTTAACCTAAAATATGTCATAAAATAAATGGAAAATTTATTCTCCTCACCCGAGCGTCGTGCAAGCAGTCACGTTCATCATATGTGTACCGCAAACGGGATAATATTTCACGAAGACTAAACACCATTTTGATAATAACTTCAATAAAATGAGTTTAGAAGAAACTTAGGAGACGCGCGAAAACTAAGAAGCAAACTTAATGAAACAACTAATTAAACACATGACAAAACATAGAATGATATGATAATGACGTGAAGTTCAACTTTTTATGATAATACCCTCCACAATTAATTAAAACGCACACAATTAACACACATTTGGCAGCTTAGTGAATGTTTACTTTTGAAGACGAAGGACGCTTACTTTTTTTTCTTAAAGTTCAAAAATGGCATTTGTCATTGAGCATTCTGCCTATAAATTAATTCCGAGTCTCACTATAAAATTATTGAATAGACAATTTTGAAAATAGAATTATAAAAAGAGTTTTTTATTTAAATAGTATTTATTATTTTATTAGTGTCTATGTTCTATACAAGCACTTTATATGAACATGACTGAGCTGTTGGTAATTTTATTGCCGTCATGATTATATAGAATTGTCTTCACTATATAGTATAAAACAAAGTCGCTTCCCGCTGTCTGTCCCTATGTATGCTTAGATGTTTAAAACTACGCAACGGATTTTAATGCGTTTTTTTTAATAAATAGAGTGATTCAAGAGGAAGGTTTATATATATGTATAAATTGCACCCGTGCGAAGCCGGGGCGGGTCGCCTAGTTAATATAAGTAATATAAGACATGAGATGTGTGCAAAAATAAAAAGCAGTTGGCGTGAGATAGACACAACTGACCATGGTGTCCTTAAGGATTTTTGTACGTAGTACGTGTACATGATAATATTACTTCTATGGTTCTATCCTGCTCGGTGATGATAAGATTCTATTCAATTCTGCCTATAAAAAAGTTTATATCTGTTTTCTTACACGAGACATGACTTTTTTCTAGCAACATCGATTTATGGGTAATATAAAGTTTATTTAGTTATTAGTTTGTTGAGTATGTTCGCAGATTTAAAAAGCTATTTCATCATAAGTAGTGAAAATATGAAAGCATTTCTGAATGCAATCGACACAAATCTACTTATTTCCCAGGTACTATATAAATCCCGGAATCGGTTCTGAGTGGAAGTTTATTTCATTAGGTTAAGATATCTTGGCTAGTTTTCTTGAATTTTATTCCTAGTTTAAGCCATTTAAATGGAAATTCATCTCAGATTTAGCGGAATAAGCAGGCGGGTTTAATATTATCAAGGATTATTAGCGTGAATAGCGCTCAGTGAACATTGCACAGATACGTCATGTACTTAGATGCAGCTTGACAAAAAAGTCTATAAACGGAATCAATTTTTAATCTTTGTCAGTGCTCTGTCAGTTAGTTTTTTGTTTTTTACTAGGCGACCAACGTTCTATCAGATAGGTATTATTCTTTTTAAAGTTAACATTTTATAATATATGACTAGTGGCGCCCCCATTTTTCGTACTCTTTTTTGCAGGGCTGTATCAAATAGTTTGTATCATTATGTTTCGTCAAAACTTATACTTTTTTTTTAATATGTTTTCACCAACAGTGTTATTGAAACTACGATAGGTAAGCGTAGTCATACATAGCATTACAGTATGAGTTCTCTAGTCACGTATGTATTTTCAGCTGTCTTATTTTTACGAAGAACTTAATATGCTGGAACTAATGAAACTCACTAATTAGCCTGCGATATCTCCTTCGTCCACTGCATAGATACTACAAATGACAAAACACTGGCAACCTAAGAAAAATGCACCTTCTGTCTATTACGTCAAAGTAAGTATTTATTCACTAAGGTTGTTTACGCATTCCTGCCTTGTCGTAATCGTATGTTTGTCTGCTTTTAAATCTCAGGTAATATTGTAGTCTAAACTGATGCAGCTCGATATCAATATTTTAAATACGACCTCCTACAATTCGACCGTTGCTATTTGACAGACCGATATTGTATGGATATTGAGTAATGGGATCATCCAGGATTTATTCTGTCACCAGAGCGGCGCCACTGAGAACCGAGGTAAAAAAATGACAAATTCCTTGCGATAAGCGATCATAACAATAATATTTTAATAAATCATTTTATTGCGATCTAATTTTACAGTCTAAATATCTGTTTTAATATTTGTTCTGTAATTTTTACCTCCACTGACACCCATCCAATGTCTGACTGCTACAACTTAGGTCGTAGATATTTGCGGTAGCCATTTCAAACCAGTCCTTTAAAAATTCTTAATGAAATAATAAAACAATTGCAACGAATACTTACCGGATGAAAAATGCACCGTCCGTGAATATTAGATCAAACTCGTATTTACTCCCTAAGGCCGTTTCCACATGGCGGGGCGCGTGCTCACATATAATAATCGCAGCGGAAACGCTGTCGCACGCGCGCGGCCCGCTGGAGCGGAGGTGTCAAACGACAAATTTCACGGCGCGACTGTCCTCAGATCTCCCGCTTTGCCGCGTGCTAGTGTCGCTTACGTGTCGTCCCGTTAGGCAGCGTGCGATTTTTTTTTATCGAGCCTATCCGATTTTTTTTCTGAAAGTTTCGTTTGCGATAAGTTCCGCCGTTTTTTAGACAACTTTGTATAAAAACCAGCCAAGTGCGAGTCGGACTCGTGCACGATGGGTTCCGTACAACATCTATAAAAACGGCAAAAAATCACGTTTGTTGTATGGGAGCCCCCTTAAATTTTACTCTGTTTTTTAGTATTTTTTGTTATAGCGGCAACAGAAATACATCATCTGTGACAAGTTTCAACTGTCTAACTATCACGGTTCATGAGATACAGCCTGGTGACAGACGGACACACGGACGGCAGCGGAGTCTTAGTAATAGGGTCCCGTTTTACTGTTTGGGTACGGAACCCTAAAAAGGATTTTCTTTAATTTATACTACGATTTCAGTGAAAGAGATGGTCGTAACGCGCTTGCTCTTTTCATAAAGTCAGTTGTTGACATAAACCTTAAAGGTGTCTAAAGTTCTGCAAAAAAGAATTCGAAAAATGAGGGCGTCACTAGTCATACATTATATAAAGTTTTACTTTAAAAATAAGCTCCGGTAGAAATATAAGTTCTACCGCGCGTACAAAAGTACACGCACCATTTTTTTTCTTCCCTTAAATGAGATCAATAGAGGAGTGAACATGGCCAACCCCGAACCCTTAACACTTTCCAAATCTTGAAGAACATCACGCAACAACGAACCATCAACATCAACGATGAGCAAGTATTCGAAACAGCTGTCAATTACAGTCCAACGTAACATTGTTCCGGGAGCAAAGCACTGGGATTAGATTCCAATTGCAGACGCATCTGTCCTCTAATGAACGTTGGCACGTGCATACTGCAGACGGGCACCTGACACCTCACGATTCTGCACGCCTGGTACATCGACAGCTCGTCGCGAGTATGTATGATGAACGTTGACAATGCAGCTCATAGACGAAAATTAAAAAGTTTGCGAGTCTCTGCACGTACTAATTTTTTGACTGATTTAAAATTAGGTTTTGTATTTTTAGCAGTAGGTATTTAATTTCTATGAGCTTTAGCCTAAGGCCGCACAACGGTTGTTTTTTTTGCCATTTAGTGCGTTTTTAAATCGCCATAACAGTGCGTCCTTTAAATCACAAAATTCTGCGGGTAAAAACTACTCGCGGTTCAATATAGTTCGTTGTGGTCTGTACCCTTTTCACCGTAAGGTAGTCCTGACGTTTCTCCACAAAACGCTACCATACAAAGAATATAAATAGTAAAAAAAACAAATTACGGATATAGCTAGTTTACGGTATTTGGTAATGTCGTTTACGTTTTTTAGATTACGTCTACAATTTACGAAATGACTACTATGTCAGTACTCATCTTTCGTTGAACAGGGCATAGTGAATACCCTGGAGACAACCATCTGACATCTCACCATTCTGCACTTCTGCACGCCTGGTACATCGACAGCTCGTCGAGGACAGTAAAAATGCATGAACGTCGTCAATGTGGCTCATGGACGAAAATTAAAAAGTTGGCTAGTCTCCGCACGTATGAAACTGTTGGTAAGTTATCTTTTAAACAGAATGCGATGATTAGCTTTTGGTATTAAAGTGTTGTTAGTTTTCACAGACTTGATAAAGTTTTTTTTTTGTGTATTTTATTTACGAATTCTGTGTAAGCGAAAGTAACAAGCGATACTTAGTTTTATGTATGTAGTATCGTGATTACAATTTTCAATTATGGAGGTACATTGAACATTTGTGTTTAAAAATAAAAGGGCATTAAAATTAAATAATAAATACGATAAACTAAGTAAACAATCTCTAGTTAACGTTAAGAAACTAAGAAACAAATATACAACTTAATGAGGCCCTTTTCTATGTTGGCGTTGTTCCGTTCAATAGGGATGCCAACTGGAAACTAATGGCACTACTTTCGACTGTTCCAATTTGCTCTTATTGGTTGCAATAATAATGTCAAACACATTGCAACCAATATCGATTGTTCCAATGCGCTCTGCATTGTAACAATCGGAAGTAGCGCCATCAGTTCCACAGTTGTCATCCCCATTGCCAAAGATGTCTTCGCTTAGTAATACAAACCCTTGTAACAAGCCAAATTGCATTCTATGATTGAAATTAGACTTACAGATAAAGTACTCCTAATTTCGCTCCTAATGGATAAGGGAGCTCCGAATAAAAAGTAACATGATCCTTACAACCTTTTTACTAAAACGGCGAACAATAATAATAGATCCATACATAGAGGTCCATTTACCGAACTATACCAAATAGCTACGTATTAGAAGGCTCATTCAATTCCCAAAATGTAGTAAATGTTGTGAACTTTACGGTTAAGGCCTCAATGTACCCATGTTAGTGAAAGAATTGCTATAAAGATCGAAAACACTTGTCGTAAAATTTCGTACAGCGGAAGTCTGTATATAGCTTAAAAATAAATTCTTTGCACTCACTAAGTACCTTGTTGTACTCCTTAGTAAGGTACTGTAAGCAGGAGCTCGAAGGTTCTGCAAGGACTTAGCTATGGTTCACATAATTTTAGAGTCTAAATTGAGTGGTTCTAAAGTTCTGCTGCAGTCTTTTAAAGTTAAAGAATTCCAGCAATGGATCCTAGTACAACAGGATTTAAATGAACATTGCATTTCAACTAGAATTCCTAAAGACGTTTTAACACAAGTAACTCTGCAGACATTTACTTTTATTGAAAACATAACTTAGAGAAATTGTGAAATTCTGCATGCCTACGTATTTAAATAACTGTGAAAGGATTCCTTAGAAAAGATATGAAAGAAGACATCATCGTAAATCTCTTTCTGGATATTGAATATGTATGTATACGTTAGAAATTGATAGTCTATTAACCAACACAGACACATCACTGTTACTGCAATATCATTAAGCGAAGGAGGCTGTTGCTTAGCTTACGACACGTAAATTGACTTAAGTATTCATGGCCTGATGAATAAGTGATAGGAATGAGCCGGGATGCGATCGAATCAGGCCCGATTTCAATGACCGGAATAAGTTTCTCAGAGGTTTCACTTCGGCCGAGGTCCGACTGTTATCTAACTCGAGTATACACAGGTAACGCACCTCCACGGCAAGGAAATGGGATTGATAAACATACCGTAACTTGCCATATACCTACTCAAGTCAACGGAAAAATTGCGTTACGAAAATAAGGAATAGTCTCAAAGAACAAATAAAAAAAAATAGTAACACACGTAAAAAGATACTTTCACAATGTAATGCTCGCTCATATTTCATACATAAATTTTGCACATGCGTCGGGGAATAACACAAAGCACGCGAAAGCTTCTTTAAATATTCCTTTCCTTCATAATCAAAGTGCTGCGTTTGTAAGATAAGAATTCCCTACGCGCCGAGACGGTGACTGTGTGTGAGCGAATCGTTACACCAACGAATTATTTCACTCAGCTATTCGTCAAAAATACTTCGCGAAATACTTGGCGAAAATACAGTTTCATAATTGTTAGATGTTTACTCGTAAATATTAATATACAATAGTCTGGGTAATTTATTTTACAACTTAATTAATGTCTTTGGACAAAGACGTTATTAATAAGCGTAAATTAATTATAGAATACTTACATATTTAACCACTATCAAAGACATCTAATAAAACTTACTTGAAAGCTCTAGCAGAAGTTCGTCAAGAAAAACAGAATCGGACACACAGACCTACGAATAAAGTTACATCTATTTTTTTACGACAAAAAATCTCAATTTCTTTTATACGTGTAAGAGCTTAAGAGAGACGCGTGGAAAAGTTACTTAAAATCGTATATAAACAAAAATAACGTCCCCGCAGATTATTTAAAGCAACCCGTAAAATTTCAATGAATACCCTTAAAACGCGGAGATTAAACCAAAAAAGTTTTTGTATTTGCTTAGCTCTTCACAGCTGATATAACTGGATTGCAAAAGTTCTAAGGATGAGCATAAAAATGCTCCAGTTGGGGGAAAGAAAAGAAAATCAGTATTAAGAGTGTCGCAATAACTGGGAGTGTGTTTTTGTTACGGCAAAGTTCTTGAGTAACTAGGTAACGTTGGCATAATGGACGCAGAGTAACGTTTTATGACTTACGTCAGCGAATAACTACCTAACACCTTGTATAAAAGTAGGTTTGCCTGTTATTTTATTCAAAAGCAATGTCATATAGACTACTTTGTTTGAAGCTCCAAATTGCTCGCTTCGCATCAAACGTAGTACTCTTGTATAAAAATGTTGTAATAGATTTTTTTATTATGTTAGAAAATTGGGCAAATTATTTTATATGTAGCAGAGTTATATAAATAGGGTGTTCCCTTGTATTAGATTATTTTTTAAGGTTCTGTACCCAAAGGGTAAAAGGACCCTATTACTAAGACTCCGCTGTTGTCCGTCCGTCTGTCACCAGGCTGTATCTCATGAACCGTGATAGTTAGACAGTTGAAATTCACTGATGATGTATTTATGTTGCCGCTATAACAAGAAATACTAAACATTTATGATTAATTACGGTTTACTCACGTGCATTTTTCGGGATTACCCGACTAGTTTCGGACCCAAACGGAGCCCTTAATCATGAGTAACATCATGAATAACAGTTCGACTCGCGACCTCGCCGCGTGATCAGCTCATGATTAAGGGCTCCGTTTGGGTCCGAAACTAGTCGGGCAATCCCGAAAAATGCACGTGAGGTAACCGTAATTAATCATAAATATGAATGTGTCTCACGAAAGTTATAATACAAAAACGAATACTAAAAACAGAATAAAATATGCATGGGGGTGCATGAAAAGAGCCTCCACGAGTGACGATACTTAAGTGCGTCCGGCGCACCCTGGGCAGTCAGCCTCGCTACCAACCTTGCTGACTGGCTAATCTTTTCACCACAGCATGAGCTATTTTCGTATAGCTCATGCTGACACGAGAGAAGAAGAAGAAGAAGAATAAAATAAATATTTCAGGGGGCTCAACAAACGTGATTTTTTGCCGTTTTTATAGATAATGAACGGAATCCTTCGTGCGCGAGTCCGTCTCGCACTTGTCCGGTTTTTAAAGTTTTACACTCAAGCATTCGAAAGAATGACTTGTGTCGAAAAAAAAATTGTACTCGTGGTCTGTATCTGTGGACTCAACCTAATAAAACGTCAATCCTATCCTACTAACATTATAAATGTGAAAGTTTGGATGTTTGTGACTTTGTGTAATTGAATGTTTGTTAATCAATTACGCCTTAACGGCTGAACAAATTTGGATGAAATTTGGCAGACAGGTATAACCTGAACTATTACATAGGAAACTTTTTATCCGGGTACATGAATTAGTTCCCCTAGGATGCGAGTGAAACCAACTAACAGCTATCCTAACTTCCTAACTAATATTATAAATGCGAAAGTAAGTTTGTTTGTTTGTTACCTTTTCACGCCTAAACTACTGAACCGATCATCCTGAAATTTTGCATATACGTTGTCAGGTGTACAGAAACGGACATAGGGTACCTTTCATCCCGAAAAAAAGTACTGTTCACGAGGAAAACAACAATAACGATAATAGGTGGCGCCACGTGTCTTTCTCAAGTTTTCTAAAGCTAGTTGTCTTAAAAATGTAAAAAAAATTGCCTCTTATTTCCATTCTATGGTAGAAACACTTACTCTTTAAGTATAATTTAGTACTTATCGTATAATTACTGACATGTATACGAATTCTACAGACTTTTATGAACCTTTATAAATGACTTCGAAGCATGTTCATTAAAAGCTCTTTCATTTTAGAACGTCTCAAGACGACAAAAAATACTAAAGAAATATTATTTCGTTTCACCATTTTCTCCAAAGTTGCCAATTCATGATAGGACTACAGTTAGCTAGATGGATATTATCTATTCATCGGAAGACCCGAGCCCTCCCGACTACAAAACAGGATCACTTGCGAACGAAAATGTATTGAAATCACAATGTAACCTGAGGCTTTTGTCCATTGAAAACATTTTTTATGCATTAAAAATATCTTAGAAATGTTTATTTAACAATAGCGTTTAAGAGAAATTACTTATTCATGGCACGTCTGAATTTTCCTTGCTTTTGTTAACGGTTGAAATCGATTCGTTTGCCGTGTAATTTTATAGCTGATGCAACTGAAATGTTTTTGAAGCTGTTGTACTGCCAACTTGAAGTAATATTTAGTTTTGCAATTTCCGATGTTCTCGTTAGAAACTGAAGATCGATGCTTCACAAATACAGTTAGACTCGTTTCAATCGTTTCAAAATTCGAATTTATTACGAGAAATTGATATCCAGGATTTGAATCAAGTTCGATCGTCCGTAGTGATTTTATGTTTAAAGCACCAATTTAATCGATCCAACGGAATAAAATAATGAACTGACGGGACTCGCGTCCATAAAACACGATTTTATCATACCGTTGGGAGGGACACGTTTTCGAATATCGTAATAAAAAGTCACAGATGTCAAATTTATGACGTTGGACCATTGTAAAGAGATTAAAAGATTTACTACGGATGAGGGTGGCAGCTACGGACGCTACGCAGCTACGGCGCTACGCTGTAAGTTCTACGAGAAAATAATTTTACAAGTTTAATAATGCTGTAATCCTTTTGTATCGGTTAAATTCACGTCTCTCTATACTACCATTATAAAGAGAAAGTTTGTTTGTTTGTTGTTTCCTAGTTAATTAAAGGACTATTTATTCTAAGTAACTTATAGCTAAAACCATCGTTGCCTTTCTGTACCTATTTAAGTTTATAATTTTAACTTCTATCCAGTTCTATATTACCAGACAGACAGTAATTTCAAATTAATTTTTACTCACCCAAAAAGTTCTGGAAATCAACAAAATACTGTACATACCTGGAACAAAAATACAAATCATGAAGACACTACACATTTTTTATTTGAATCCCAACCATCAAGTATTAATTGTTCTACGTCATTAAATCTAAGTGCAGCGATTAACAAGCGATCAGCAAATTCATTGTAACGACCGATCAAACGCAACGCTAATGTTGACGTCAAACTCACAAAATTATGAAAAAGATATTTCCTTGAGGGGGGGGGGGGTGCCTTATAAATGTCCGTAACTTGGTGAATAAATCACGGTAAGCGCTAACGCCGCCAAATAAATAATTTTCTTTATTCATCAAAATTAAAAGGAGCAGTTGACAAAGCGACCCTTAATTAAAATCCGATTTTGTTCCCGACTATGGGTCCGATGATCAAGTTACAGCTTCTCAGCGTTGTACGCAACAAATAGCATTATTGAAGTTACCCAGTTACCTTACCCCTTTTCTTTTTTCTAACCCCACTTGTTTTTATGAACCGAATCTGTCAATATTGAAGGATTATTGATGTGTTCTCACGTTATTATGAATATGTTATAGAATATTTCAATTTTAGATCAAATATGGGAGTATTTCGGAATGAGAATGGAGGTTTTACATCATTTGTTTTTAGTCAGGGGCTCGTGGCTCCATGGTCGAGAGCGAGAGTGCGTGGGAAGGTGTCGCCTCCTTCTGCGAGGAGGTGATGGCGACCAAAGAGGGATCGGAGAGGGAGAGAGAGGCAGCTGCCACTCTCCCTTCCCGCGCCAGAAGCACCGGGCGGCGGAGGGCGCGCGACGATCTCCGGCCACCGTAGTGTGGCCTGCGGGAGCGTGGCGGGTTAGGAGACCCGTCGCCCGACCAGTTACAGGCCCAAGAAGGCGGCGCGCAGTGTTCCGTGTGCACCTCTCAGGAGGACGTGGGGCTAGGTCCCCACAGAAGGAGAGGTCCGGCAGGGGCTGGCGGACCGGGACCTGCCGGGGTTGCGGTGCATGCATGCATGATGGTCTGTGGACCATCCGTTACACATCGAGGCCCCTCCGTGCCTCAGAGAGCGCGTTAAGCGGTCGGCCCCGGGTGTCATATGAATATCTATGACAGTCTTTATGGGTAGTCAGAAGCCCAAAAGTATGTTAACCAGTCTAACGTTAGGATATCAACATTACCCAGTAACTGGGTTCCCGAGCAGTCGCTCCATGTAAAATACTGGTATTCAGCCCGATCTGGTTAGACTGGAAGCTAACCCCAACATAATTGAAAAAAGGCTAGGCAGAACTAACGTTTGTTGCCAGAGAATGCGTGTTGCAGATGTGTACCTAGCCAACGAAGCCAATGAAAGTTCGTCATTTGTTGAATTTTACGTTCGTTTAGAACGAATCCGGTTTTTATCAGTATCAAGCCTGAACCTAAGTCTGCTAATTTACAAACGCTTCGATAGAGTGTCGACAGAATAGTTTTATACATTTAGTATTCTGCTGGTTACAACAGTAGACCAGTCGCTTTTCATTGAACTGTCATTCAACTGACATTGAAGTTTTAGCAGAATATCTAATCTGTTAGAAACGTAATGGTAGCTCAATAGGGTATCGATAGGATGATAATTGTATGCCATTTTATTAAATTAGCAGATTTAAACTATTATTGGTGTCTGTTGGCTCGGTGTAAGCTGCGTGTTTACAAAATATTGATAGTCAGCTAAAATTTGGTGTTATTTTCTAGTTTGAAATTACGAATGCAGCACAGCACGTATAAAATGAAGTACCTATTACTCGTAATAAAAATCGTACGTATTTTCTGATTCCAAACGAACCCTAGAGCAGTAACTTGCTAGAGGTGCATTAGCCGGCGCTTTCGAAGCCGACGAGGAGATTACTTAATGGTCTAAACCAGACGCGGACTTGTACGAGAAACGATGAAAAAAAGGCAAGTACAACAGCCAGGTACCTCAGGGTTTGTTTTGTGTCGAGAAATACTAAAATGCAAGTACAACAATGGGATTAGTGCCCGCAGCAAGAGAAATGTACTCTTTATTGTTTTTATGGCGAGTATGGAAGTTAACTTAATCTGAAATCGATTTAAACATCGATTGTTTTAAATACTGTTGCTCCATTTCAAATTGATTCATCCAACTAGGTATAATTTGAATGAGTTTTTCCATGTATTTGCAATTGCGTCTTTTTGTTTTACTTGTAGTTATTCGACAAAGAATACTTCATGCTACCGTAGAGAATATAATTAAAGATTAATAAGAATTTTAAATAATTTATGTTGTGGATAAATTGATACATAACTGAATTTAATCATGCAAACATGGGGTTTCCGTGTACAAATTAATCCGGCAATATCCAAGTTTATAAATACAGGTAGAACAAGTATTACCCTATATGTAAACAGCATTAATCTAACCGGTTGTATATGTTTAGAAGTAAAAGATTTATCTGTAAACGGGTGTTCCGTACAAGTGCACATCGAGTTTTCAATTACACAAAGTGATGGCCACAGTGTAGCGGGCGTACCGCGAAAAACGCCGCCGCGGTCAGGCAACCTGACCGATTGCACACCGCTCACTCGAGACCACTTCAATCCGAGCAAAATCAACACAAACAATCACAAAATAAGGTTAGTTTTCCAACGCTCGCACCGCTGCATCTACGAAAATCGTGGAACAACTCGTTTTCGAAAGGTTGAAGGAAAACTCGATCGCTTTTCCAGGGGGAAGCTCTCAGTGGTTTATTGCGTTATTACCTGGACGTGTCTGCCGCGTCGGGACAGCCGCAATTTGGGGAGAAAAGAACGATATGTTGCGAGGAAAGGGATTTTATAGAGCTCCAGAGCAACGGCTCCGGAGAAAAGACCAAGCGCCCGTCTCACTCCACGCCTAGCGTAATTTTCTTTGATCGAAAACTCTACAGGACACTACTTCAGTTTTTATTTTCATCCAATTCAATATCGTTGAACGGTTTGTAAGACACGCTTTGGAACATTTCCCACTATTTTGTTTGTTCTTTTTAGTTTATATTTCACTGGATTCGTTTGTGTTGCTGGTCACATTTTGTGAGGTGACAACCTTGTACCTAAAATAAACTTTGAAGCACCACCGATATTAGATTTTAAAAAATGAAGGTGCAGCTTTTTACCCAAAAATATACAAGCATCACATACGTCACAAATATAAAACTCGTATTACACATCGTTCACGACAATCCCCTAAGCCATCTACACCGAATTCGATTCAATAAAAACGTTAGATGTGACCAAAGATTTGCTCCAATAATCGAGCGACAAAAACTGTAACTTCGTCTTAGGGCCAATGAAATAAGAGTGGATGTCCATAAAATAAAATAATAACCGGTCAATAAAATCTTTCGGGTTTGGGGCAAATCTGTCAAATACGTCTGGCGGACTGTGAAGGGGGATAAGAAAGACGTCGGAGGGTGAAACGGGCGCCAAGTGGTCGGAACTTGATCTGCCGTAGGTTGATGGCAGTTGCCATCAATCGACAGGTAATTGGGGCCATGTCAACTGAGTAAACGATGCCGCCAATGTTAAGAATATTTTTTTGTATTCGAAGAATAGGGATACAATATTAAGTGCCGTAGTAGCTACAAAATATTATATATTTAAAATTACGTATCTCACTGCAAGCGTATTAATTGAAAATCAGCGCTAGGTGTTTGACGCTCAGCATATGCTGAGTTGGTGACCCTTTCGGCATAGACATACTCGATAGCATGAAACATATATGTTTAATTTTATTTCTGTTCTTATTGTTTATGCTGTCATTGTGTCCTTGGCTGAATAAAATTTATTTTCTTTCTTTCTTTAAAATTATTGCTTGAATCTCTTAATATTTTTTTTATTCATAAATACATTATTACCTTCATTTACGTATCAACTGAATGTAAATCGTAAAGCATTTAAAACTTTTTGTATAACTTTAAGTCCACCCAAATTAACCATCGATTTTGATCAAAAACAACGAATATCTCAAAAAACCTATTAAATTAACATTTATTTGTTAAACGCGAACTAGCCACTGTTATATTTTCTTAATTTTATAACAATACGCTTCTCTTATATATATTTTGCAAGGAGCGAAACGATAAATTAATAAACTGACTCGCAACTTGGCCCGTCACTCATAATAGTAAGGTACACTTTTTACGAGTTACCCATACTTGCCCAACTTTCTGTTGAGCGTACTTATACCTAAAGTAGTTCCATCCAAAGTTTCCGAACACATGAATGAATAAAGAAACATCATAAAATACTGAAAAAGGTAAAGGAAACCGTGAAATAGCGCGACAGATGAGGTAACCGGAGTTTGCGATGAGTAAGAACAACACTACAATAATATGACGAACTGAAGTTGCCAAAGTTGGAAGAAACGTCGTACCTTCACTAAATTATGTACGACCCAGAGGGTGATTGATAGAGAATGCTATTTACCTTCCTTGTCGTGAAATAAAGACGTCCGCAGCCCATTATTTATTGACAGAGTACGGATTTAAAAAAAGGTCGCAGTTACGATTCAAGGACCAGATTTACACGTGGTGGGATCAACAAACTGTAATCGGCTGTGTCATTAACACTCAAAGACCGAAATCGAACATCAACTTCTGTACTAATGCTACGTGTAATGTAACTTTAAATATATGTTTTGACCAAGGCCCCTGAATAACGGAAAACTATAATACTTGGTATAATATTATTTAGCGATATACAGTCGCGGATCGTAGGGCCCGTAAAGCTAACGTGGCTCCACTGGTGGGCAATCGGTAAATGCGAGCGTTTGGGGAGGAAGCACGTGACTGGAGTCGTCTATGTAACGCTAAGCATCTGTATCACATTTATCGCGTTCAGATATGTTTGGTTTTCTTTTTTGTTAAAAGAGAGGTACGTATTTGCTATGTTTTTTAAGCCGCTAAATTCTAATATCCATCTTTTTATCTATGAAATCATATTTCAAAGGTCATTTACGAAGTTTACTGTCAACAAATATACCTAAGTATATTTTCAAAATAAAATACAACACAGGCAATAAACGAATTCTTGAAATTCCTTTAAAATCACATAATCTTGGTACAGATTATTTTAAGAGAGGTTTCAATATAAAAAGCAAAAATAAAGAAGAAGGGTCACGGCCCATAGGAAATTTACCCAGGCCCGACACAAAAGGAACTTATCTCAGTTATTTTGTTATATTAAATATAACAGAAATAAATTAACACTATTCTGAATATCAGTGGCTAACACCATATTGCCATTTGATTTTGTTGAGACAATTTTTTTTTGTATCGAATTTCTGTTACGGTTTTATTTTTGTTTCACAAATGGCACTGAAATAGAGTTAATATTGATAAGCTCAAACTCGGTGTGTTTAGTACCTAGCTACCAAAATATTCCACTATCTAGCCAGCTTCTTAATGATACCGTAATCTCTAATCTGCAATGAATCACCGATTAAGACGATTTTAATGAACCCTAACTCGATTGTCATACTAAAAGTTTAAAAATTACATAATCCAGTTCCATCACCGGGTCACCTGGATAATTCCATAATTATTGTGTCGTCATTAATTTTTTGTAGGTAAATAGGTATTGGAAAAATGTATCGCCTGAACAAAAACATAAGGCAATATTTTGGTGTTAGCCATTGATTTCGAATATAAAAAATATATATTTTAGCTATGCATAAAATAAAATAAAAATTGAGATATGTCTCTTTCGTGTCGGGTCTGGGTCACAAATGACCGTTCTTCTTTGCAAAAAGTTTTTTTCAAGACAAATATTTTATGTTTTAGAGCCTTTCGATGCCACGCATAAATTAATGAAAGCACGGCGACACGGCTGGCGGGTACAACTAACGCGATGTCGCTCTTTGCAGTCAGTTAACTCGGGCCTCTAAAATGAAATAGAAAACGATTTTTTTTATTTGATTTTGAGAAATAACCTTTTAGGTTTGATCTGTATCACCAATAGATTACACAGTTTGAAGGAATTACACGTATTCGAATACACCCAGTATTTACTTATCTATTACACAAGGGAACAGCAGTTTTGCTACATAAAATATTTTAACTAATAATATACATTTTCAAGGTTCTGATTTTAGATCTGAAGTCAGATCTAAAAACTAGAGCTGTTAGAAAACAATTGAGGGAAGATTTGAAATCAGCGACCTCGAATTAGTAAACAACAGCCACAAAACTCTATGCAACAAAAAAAGTCTAATTTTGTTCCTTGTGTTATTGTATTTACTCCAAAGACACACCACAATAGGTATTCAGAACCCACCTGAGCAAGTGTAGCTAAAAATAAAACCGGCTAGGACTATAGGAGTCAATGTGTGCGTTCCCAGTCTCCATAACAATTGAGGCGGGAAATTGCCGACTTGGTCCGATCCGCGCAATAACCTCTGACTTCTCATTATGCAGATTGCCCCTCGACTCACATGTGCACGTACACTAAACATCTTACCGTGGTCCACGTGTTGCTATCATCTACATTTTTACAACGTGCATGTCTGAGACGTGCAACATTTAAATCTTTATCGTTGATGAATAATGTTTGTGTAATTTTCTGTCATCAAGTCTTGGTGTTATGTTATGTGTCAGGTGTACAATTGTCAATGCACAGTGAACGGTTTAATGAACGTGGCAAGTTCTGTTTTACTCGCGATATACAGGGTGTAAAAGAATTCGTGTAATTCATTCAAACTGCGTGATCTGGTGACAATCAAATGATTGACCGTGCAGTTTTTTTTCAGAATCAACAAAAAAAGTTTTCAAAAAATGAATCATATTCTGTATCTGAGTAATTTTAGCGAACCCAGTTAACTGTCTGCGTGGAGCGATATCGCGCTAGTCGTGCCCATGAGCTGTGTCGCTGTGCCTTCATTCATTTATGCACGGCATCGAAATTTTCTAACACATAAAAAAATATTTGGAAAAAAAAAAGTTTATTTTGTTATTTATTCAATCTAAATCCCGGGCGGTGTTAATCTATACCATTAATAAATCATGTGATTTGAAGGAATTACACGAATTCGTTTACACCCTGTATAGGCTGATAATTTGAGATGGACCAGTAAAGTAACCTTAACCGTTATAGCTACAGGAAAACGCACTGAGGAGTCTGGCCAAATTTTTTGAAAATATTTTGCTCTGCTTTGTTTTAGAGAAAAATGTACAGTCAGCGAGAAAAAAGGCAGTTTTCACAAAACATTTTTATGATGCCAATAGATCGATTTTCTTATAAGGATCAAAATACTCTTGGGGACCCACTGAAGTTAGAAAACTAGAAACGTCAGAAATCACGAAAAACCAAATTCAGTTTAAAGTTACGTTTAAACCGAAACAATAAAATTTGATTTTAATACCTGTGAATGATATTCAAAATATTTTCAAAATTTTTAGACTATCGTCTCATAAGAACATTTTCCTGTAGCCATAACGATTAAGGTAGCTGCCTATAATACTACCCCATCTCAAATAAGTTTTTTACTATTTCTGACACGTTTTTAGTACTCGGGGAATAGAATCGATTGGCTCATAAATAATATGAAAATTGTCATTTTCGTATCAAAGACACTCAAACAAAAACAAACACACAAGTAGGTACACACGAACACGTCCATACCACGCATTTGCACACCACACATTTGGCAGAAATGCAGCTTGAAGGCAATCAAGATGCAGTAAGTGATACTGCGAGATAACTGACGACTGCATGTGCAATCCATTTGCAGTTATGATAACGAATATAAATCGAAATATTTTTCACCAAATGTGCTGTTATTAATTAGCCGAATAAATAGTACTTATAACCTGCAGGGCAAATTGTGTAACATAACTAGCATCAATCATGAATTCATGACAGTTGATGTGTCAAAAACAATATTCATTGCGTGGTACTTAGTTGTAGAGAAGTCGGATTGTTAATACATACGTTGCTTTGGAAATTGTTGACCTGTCAAAATCAAAGCCGTAGTGATTACGAGTGTGTTGCGCAATTAGAATGCTGATTGCAATTACGTTTTCAGAATGTAATGCTCTATATATGTATAAGTTTATTGTAATATGTGTATTTTATTAACCGACTTCAAAAAGGAGGAGGTCCTCAATTCGTCTAAATGTTTTTATAATTTATGTTATTTTTGTTTTCTTTATTTATATTAGGGGGCTTATTAGATCACTTAGTGATCAAGAATTTATTATGAGAACAAAATTGTCCAATCAACTTTTTTGGATACTTATTTCAATGTTTTTCATCTTAACCCAACAGTTGACTGGTAGAGAATGCCTCATAGCATTTAGTCCGCCTTATGCACCACCATAGTTCATTGAAGTATAAATAAATATAGTTAAACTCTTCAGATTTCCTCATCTCCGTCCCAATACGTCAGCAACATCAACACAGTTAAGTAACGTTTGTAATAAGTGTATCGTCGGCGACATAATCTACATAATTGGAAGTCGTCGTAGGATATTGCGTCCACGTGAGGCGGCGCGCAATTTTCTGCGTCATTTCCTTTGAATCGTCCACTCGGATGGGCGATTCGACGCGCATGCCTATCCGATCCTTAACTTTAACGCTTAATTGATACGAACTATAGCGTTACAATGTTGAATAACTTTTTAAGAATGTCGTGTTGTTTTTTTTTTATTTGCAACGAGTTTTTTTAATCGTTTCCACACTCTTGTTTTTCCTGAATTGTAGGTGCGTTTACAGACACAAATCTTCACATGTCATCATCTGCCTAGCCTTTTCCCAACTATGTTGGGGTCGGCTTCTAGTCGAACCGGATGCAGCTGAATATCAGTATTTTACATGGAGCGACTGCCTATCAGACCTCCACAACCCAGTAACTGGATAATACGATACTCTTG
Source organism: Amphipyra tragopoginis (assembly GCA_905220435.1). Lineage (NCBI taxonomy): Eukaryota > Metazoa > Arthropoda > Insecta > Lepidoptera > Noctuidae > Amphipyra > Amphipyra tragopoginis. The sequence continues at coordinate 18,817,879 of HG991997.1, forward strand.
GTAAGACTGGTTGTCAGACTTTCGGGCTTCTGACCAACAGTAACGACTGTCAAAGATCTACAAATGACAGCCGGGACCGACGGCTTTACGTGCTTTCCGAGGCACGGAGGAAACTCGCTATGGTAAATGGTCACCCATCCACAGACCAACCTCGGCAAGCGTGGCTTAACCCGGAAGATCGGTCTATGCGGCTGTAATTATTTAGCCACGAGCTCCTCAACTCAAATCTTCACATGTACAAACACCAATGCCCGGAAAAACTATCTCTAGACCATGCAAATGTTTTGTTCCGTGCGAAAATCGAACCCAAAACCCGTAGCGCAGAAAGCCAATCGATTTAGCCACTATGCCTAGTGTCGTCCAAATTTCTTTTTGAAAGAGTATAGAAGTCTCCTTTTCTGCTCGTAAATTTGCACTAATCAACATGTGCTAATCACCGCTACAATTAATGGTCGTTGTGATGGCCATGTCGTCATCACGCTTGATAGATGACGGCGATACGTTCTTATCAGCAGACAGGTGGGCTGTCTTGCTCATCTTCTTAACATACTTAATCGACTTTTGTCAGCCACAGGTCGATTATGAGCGGTTTGTTTTTCAAAACCCACAGAATATCAGCTTTTAAGAGTCTAACAAATCACTACATAGTATAAAACAAAGTCGCTTCCCGCTGTCTGTCCCTATGTATGCTTAGATCTTTAAAACTACACAACGGATTTTGATGCGGTTTTTTTTAATAGATAGAGTGATTCAAGAGAAAGGTTTTAAACTATAAAACGTACACGTGTGAAGCCGGGGCAAAAGCTAGTGAATAATAAAGACTGACCGGCCCGGTAAGATTCTGTATAGTTTCATCAGCGTGAAGTGGAGTGGAATTTAAGCAGGTGACAAACTTCATTTTGCGCTATTTTTCATGTTCAATGATACATTAATGATTTCCGTTTTTTTTCCTTCACTTGTTCTATGACCGTCTTTCATGCCTAGGTAAACTTAAAGTATCATATGTTTTGTGAGTGATTTAGACTATCAGTATGAAATACCGTATCTTTTTAATGCATTGAGTTAGAAACTTTTGCAGGACAGCTGTAGACTTTAGTACTTGGTATTAATTTCAACTCGATACCTCTAGCCGTTCCTCGAGGAGCTCGTGCCTAAATAATTACAGCCGCATAGACCGATCTTCCGGGTTAAGCCACGCTTGCCGAGGTTGGTCTGTGGTCACCCAGACCATTTACCATAGCGAGTTTCCTCCGTGCCTCGAAAAGCACGTAAAGCCGTCGGTCCCGGCTGTCATTTGTAGATCTTTGACAGTCGTTACTGTTGGTCAGAAGCCCGAAAGTCTGACAAAACCAGTCTTACCAAGAGTATCGTATTACCCAGTTACTGGGTTGTGGAGGTCTGATAGGTAGTCGCTCCATGTAAAATACTGATATTCAGCTGCATCCGGTTCGACTGGAAGCCGACCCCAACATAGTTGGGAAAAGGCTAGGCAGATGATGATGACCTCTAGCCGTTCCTCATAAAAAAGGTCTTGTTGACAAAGACATACAGACAGACTGTTTTTCATTTCGAAGTACGGTACCCAAAAGAAATAACAATGAAGTCATAATATAAAAATATATTTTTATCAGCACATCCACGCATTTGTTAACGTTAACGCAAACAATTGATAACCTGAACGTGTAAAGGGTAGATCAAAATGTGTTTGTTTAATTAAACACGAGTTCAAGCAAACGTCAGTTAGATTGTTGGCAGATAGGCATCTGTACCCTTTGATTACATTTCACTTGTCCACCATTTACTTCCTTCCATTGACGTTGAATTACTCTAATGAATTATTATTATTATCTTAACATTTAATCTGTTTGTATTGTAGGATGAATAGATTCGGAAATTAATATCGATATGAACAGCTATGAGCTGAGTTTCTTGTCATTCAAACTGGAGAGGAAAATACTGAACTGTAATTGGATGCTGCGTATCAAACTGTCTGTGAAAAGCTGTTAATTTACAGATATTCGATTAAACTGTAATCTTTCACAATCCATAAAAATAAGATTAAGGCTTAAAAGCTATTGCTTTTTATCTTCGTTAGATGTTTAGATAATATTTTATTATCTGTAGTAAAGATTTCCAACTTGGCTTGACATACCGCTATGTGTCTAGATATAATTCAATATAAAAAAGAAAATAAATATACCTTATTGGGTCCTATGATAATATATCGAAGTTAGAGATGAGATCTTACACGGATAACTATACTTGAGGTCGAGTAAAATACTCATAAACATAATAGAGTACAAATGAGTATACTTTTTAGGGTTCCGTACCCAAAGGGTAAAACGGGACCCTACTTATTACTGAGACTCCGCTGTCCGTCCGTCTACAGAGACGGTTCATGAGATACAGCCTGATGACAGCATCAGGCTGTATCTCATGAACCGTGATAGTTAGACAGTTCAAATTTTCACAGATGTATTTCTGTTGCCGCTATAACAACAAATACTAAAAAATAGAATAAAATAAATATTTAGCGGCAAAAAAATCACGTTTGCTGTATGGGAGCCCCCATACAACAAACGTGATTTTTTTGCTGTTTTTATAGAAAATGGTACAGAACCCTTCCAGTGAGAGTCCGACTCGCACTTGGCCGGTTTTTATTGTTTATCGAGTATTTTCGATTTAAATAGAGGGAAAGTAATAAAAAAAAATAAAGGGAAAAATAAAGTAAGCAAAGGAATAGTATAATGCAATTAATTTAAATTGTTATTTCATATTAGGTACAGGTATTATTCCATAATTGCTAACTTTCGGCTTGCCTATCTCTAGTCAAAGTCCTGGTACATGTTTAGTCATTGAAAAGTTTTACGCAATATCTAAAAATAATCCATCGATTTTTAGCCTACTTCCGCACCTATTATAGTAAACTAAATACCACAGATCGTTCATAGGACTCTCAAGAAGTAATAATAGAATTCAACACGTCATCGTTACGCAGTCGTCACGTTACGATCATAAATCTACAAACATACGCGAATCTGTAATATTTTTGGCTATTCAACAAGTTTGCGGCTTTGCTTGTGTAAACATCTATTTGTTATCTTTTTTTACAAAGAAAGTCCATTTAGAAATTCGAGAATCAATCTCAATACGAGAAGATCTATCTAGAAATATTTATTCGTAAGAATTTGTGTTAATATTGTAAAAGATTAACCAACCGAGGCGGAAATGTGAAGGAGGTATTTATTTATTTACAGATTGAAGACACTATATTTCAAACAGGTTTCCCTAGAATTACCAGTTATATTTATTTGTTATTTGTTTAGCTGCTAACATATGTGATTTAAATAGTCCATTAAGAACATAAGTTCTCTCAATCCATCGATATCGAACGCTGCTTTCCCTTCTCTAGACGCATAAAAGACGGTTCTAAAACCGGAATCAATATCATCACAAAGGAACAACCCTATAAAACGCAAATAGGACGCGTCGCTCTAAAAATGTCCCACTTAGCGATCTTCACCTAGACCTAGTAACTTGAAAATGATTACGTTCCACCGCGCACCGTCACGATCGATGCGTCTCGCTCATCCCGCCGTCACGCGATTTGTCGTGCGAGACCACGTTTTTTCATCGGATGAAAGCCCCTATTTATAACTCTGGCAAATATTTTCAACGGACCGCTGGGTTAGCTGTTTTTGCTCAACATGCACTTGAGATGCATTTATATCATGTTAATTGAAGATAGTGCTGCTATTCATTTTTTTGTCTCTAATCCGCAATTAAAATGTGCATCGAAACTGCACAAAAACTAAATGTAATTCAGTTTTTACAATTACAACTAGCAAATGTTAATGTAATTATGTTAACTAGAACTCAATACCGCTTTCTAAGACATTAACTGTGGAAATATTCTTTGCCGTTTAAATAAATGCATCTAACACAAACACGACACAATTTCTGTCCAACCAATTTCAATTAAAACCAGATAACGTCATAACACGTAATACAACATAACAGTTCGCATCAAATAAATGTTGCCACAGAGGAAATGAAGATTTGAAAAGCAGGTGTCCAAGGATTACAAGGAGATGGGGTCACGTGCGCACGACTGAAATGCGATGACAATGCAATCGTGTGCAGTGCGCTAACGTATTGCACTTTCAACATAATCCTCACTAATCGAGGTAAAACGAGGTCTAGGATTAGGCTGTGGTAATAGGAAGATGGTGGAAATACTTTTTATTTACTCCCGACGCAAAAAGACGGGTGTTATAAATTTGACTGTATGTATGTCTGTTCATGATATAGCTCTCAAACGTATGAACCGAATTCTTGCGTTTTTTTTTGTTTGAAAGCATTTAAATTTAATCGGGATGGTTTTTAGCTATGTTTGATGGTAACTTTAGATATTTCAGTGTCGGGGTTTTTTTTATAATTTAGGTTTTATTATGTTTGGAAGTAGGTAAAGGAAATAAAAAAAAATGTCTAACAATTATGTGGTAACGTTTTCATATTCAGTAATTTGAGAAATTGGAAGGAAACAATTTTTATTCATATCGTAATTTGTAAGCATTGGTTTTGGCGACAGACTTTGTCGAGTCCGTACGAAATTCTAGGAATCCCATAAACCTAAATTGTATGTGTTATTAATGTAAAAATATTATAATTATTCTATTAATTTAACATAAGGAGTACAACTTATAAGTTCTACGTTTACTTAAAATGAAAAAAGGACAAACTATTAAATTACTTTGACTCTGTATTTTTTGCTAGAAAATTCGCATCACGCTAGAGATGTTCCTACAAATTTTAAATGAAGCTTGTTTATGAACTTACAACTTTTTCAATCCTAATGCACAAACTTATTTAGAGCAAAATTAAGTGTTTACGCTAGAACATTAACCGGATCCGCTGAAAGTTTATCTTAATTAATCTTTTAAGCTATTTAGTCAAAGAGAAGTAAATTCCGCTGGCCGCTTTATTGAATTCTAAGTCCGGAAAGTTGAGTTAAATAAGAAAGCATCGATACCCGACGTCTGAGCTCCGTGGTAGCCTTTAAACGATTTCCTAACTTAATATAAAGTTACAAGCTTGTCTAGTGGGAACTTCACTCGATTTGAGATTTTCTATAAATAGCAAATAACGCGGTAAGCTTTTTCTATATTGAGCGATGTCATTTATGTTTATTATTTTAAGATAGTTATAAACAGCAGACAAAAAAAGCATTGATATTATTCCTGATTTCAACCTTATTTTTTTCGCCTTTTACTGTTTCGTATTATTTACTTAATTAATCGCCGCGCACGTAAAAACTCTCCCTCGGACTAATCCGACTTTATTCACTTTTTGTCAGAGCTAGATTTCTAATTTAGATGCAAATGTACCTAAGTTTCGACGCATGCTATACTCGGTTTTATGCGAGCACATTAGGGCCGAGATTGCTACTGAAATTTTTATATTCGGATGAAAATCGCCTATTATTCATTCGAGTGTACGTACGGCGAATTAGTAACGTAAATTACCATTGTAAATAGTCGTCGGAGGTAATAGCGAATATTGAATTATAGATGAAGTATTGGAAGTGGGAGATGAATACAGTTTTTTTTTTCTGTGTTGAAAACCCTGAGGGAAATTCCCGGCAGCGTTGCGGCTGCGGAGCCTTCAATTTATGCAGGGGGCCGCATTGGCGTCTGTCCGGATGACAATCTTGACATACGGGAGGCGGATGAACAATGCAGTTTTGTTAGAGCAACTACGTATACGAGCGTTTGCATTTTCGCGGACCATTTGCTCGTTTTATGTATCGACGACCGTAAGTGGCTGCTTATAAGGCCGACATTTTTACTCTAACAACGCGCAACCCATTAGGGCAATTACGAGTCTCAGCTCAAATGAAAATCCAAACTAAGCTCGAGACCGTTAAGATTTCACAAAACATTATTACAACTGCAAAGCCAACCCAAGGCGTGAACTTTAAAATTTATCCCAAATTCACGACAACGACCAAAAATTATTACACAATCAAATCAACAAAACACAGAATTTAAGCAAAACTGGATAGGGTGGCACAAATGGAAAATATGCCTTGTGTTTGCGTTATAAACTCGACCAATCACGTTGGCGCTAGCACAATGTGGGACTAAACGGCACGCCAACAAAAGAGCCGTAAAGAATGGGCTGCCGACACACTCACGCTAATAAAATAGTTCGGAGCAACAGGTCGCTGCGGCCCGCTCGCTTGCCAATACAATAGTACCAACTATGAGTGTGTATCTGTGATTCCCTGTACCTCTTGCGAGTGTAAAGCACTGCTAGATAGATGGTGTATCATATTGAGTTTGTTGTGTGTCGTTTTCTTTATCGCGGTTGTGGATTGTGCTGAATCTATTTTTGAAACGAGGTAAAGATTTGTCGTCGTGTCTATTTGTACCTATCTATATAAATTAAAAGAAAAGTCCTGACTGACCGACTGACTCATCAACGCCCAGCCCAAACCCTTGGACCTAGAAAGCTGAAATTTTGCACAGAGGTTTCCTTAATAATTTAGACTGGAATAAGGAAGGATTTTTCGAAATTCAACCCCTAAGGGAGTTAAATATGGGATGAAAGTTTGAATGGAAAATCGTCACATAACGGGTTCAGAATTTCACGCAAGCGAAGCTGCGGGCAAAAGCAAGTAAATAATAATTACCAGTAAATTCTTAGAGTGCCTATGATACTCAATATGGCTAGAGGCTGTTTAAATGTTACGTTCCCTTTAGCTAAGAAAATAGAAATAAGGACTTAGTTTGGTTGTTCTTTACTGTATTCTAGTTTGTTTGAGTTGACGTTTAATATTCTTGCCAACTCAGCTTGTTACTAAGTTAATCTTTCAACTTTTTCGAGAACTAATCTTTCAACGAGGAGACTTGTGCAAAAATTAGGATGCACCAGCAAACTTTTTTGGCTCGTAGCTAATTCTCAACCGCGCTGGTCATAATTTATGATTTGCAAGGTTAAGCTACGCTTGCTGCGGTCAGTCCATTGATGGGTGACCGTTTGTTACACATCGAGACCCCTCAGTGCTTTGAAGAGCACGTTAAACCGTCTATCTTGGGTGTCATACGTATACCTATGACAATCGTTACGGGTAGTCAGAAGCTCGAAAGTCTGACAACCGGTCTATCCTTAGGATATTGGCATTGTCCTGTAAAGGTACTATTCCGAACTGAGCTGCCAACAGCAACTGATGACAGCACGTGCAGCGACTGCAAGAAGTCTCACCACGCACGACACTTGCCACACCAGCCTCACCTCTAGCCGCTGCACGTGCTGTCGGCAGTTGCAGTTGGCAGCTCGATTCGGAATTAAGAAAACCTTTACAGCAGTTACACACTGCATCCGATCCGAATCCGTGAAAATACGTTCCGAAGTAGCCATAGTACTATTTGTATGGTAGTTTACGTACTACATCCGGCATCCGTCATCCGATTTCTATCCGTCATCCGTGAGTTTCTAATTCGGAAGAACAATTGACGGACCGAAGTAGCCTGAATTGTTTGAATTTGGATCAGAGATCGGAATAGTGCGTAAGCAACATCCGAATTCGGTCCGAGTTTTTTATATCCGTATTTTCACGGATTCGGATCGGATGCAGTGCGTAATCGCTCTTACTGGGTTGCGATGGTTTGATGGCAGTGGCTCCGTGTAAAATATCGGTATTCAGCCGCATGTGTTTAAACTGGAAACTAAAAGGCTAAACAGTACAGTTTTTGAATCGAAAACATGTATAGTAAAATACCCTCACGAATAAGAAATGTACACTCATTCAATGTATAGTAAAATACCCTTACGAGTAAGAAATGTACACTCTTTCAATGTTTAGTAAAATACTCTCACGAGTAAGAAATGTACACTCATTCAATGTATAGTAAAATACCCTCACGAGTAAGAAATGTACACTCATTCAATGTATAGTAAAATACCCTCACGAGTAAGAAATGTACACTCATTCAATGCATTTAAAACTCAGCTCAGCCAGTATGTTACATCTGGAAAAATAAATGCGTTAGATGGGTCGGGTTTCCGATCTGTTAATTAGTCTGTAACTGGTGATGTCGAACTTTTGTTTTAATTATGATTAGTATTGTTCTCAAGTAAGTGACATGTTATATTTTCATTGAGAATAAAGTTTCTTTAGACCTCAACCTAAACATACTATTTGCCATTTCGTTATTTAAAAAATAAACAAGACTATTAATAATAGTAACAATAGCTCATCACTATCCTCTTTGGCCCCCTCTATTACTACGCCACGCGATCGAGAGCTCTTCACGTGCAAGCGGCATTGTTTTATCGGACGCACTCAACAGCCTTTAAGATACGTTATATTTTGATGAAAAGCACTTGTGGGCTGTTCCAGTGAAGTTATTGATGCTTCAAATGATTTTGATTAAGTAAATTGTGTATTGGTTGGTTGATAAAATGTGCAGTGTGATTAGGCTGGTCGAAAATTTCCTTATCCTGTCCAATCTCTATAAAATTGAAACAATGTTGCCATAATGGTTTAAAACCAATAAAGTATCAAAAATGAAGATTCTATAAAATCTGCTACTTGATTCCTTAAATCCGAAACTTAAAAGTTTAGTATTGTATCTTTTGTGAGACAACGTGCCTTTTCGGGATGGCGCGACTAGTTTCGTACCCAAACGGAGCCCTTAATCATGAGCTGAACACGCATTTGGGTCCGGAACTAGTCGGGCATCGGGCAATCCCGAAAAATGCACGTGAGTAAAAAGTTTAGACTTAATTTTTTTTCTCAAACAACAATAATAAATCAAAGATGTTTGACAAGTAAATTGATTCTTGAACAGACTATATCAATATTAATGATCACTATTCTAATTTAAACCTATCTGCTTGATCTACTGGTGACACTGATTGACCCTGCATAGGTGTTTTCGGAATCAACAAAAAAAGTTTTCAAAAAATGAAACATGGTATTCTGTATCTGAGTAATTTTAGCGTCCCAAGTCAACTGACTGCGTGGAGCGATGTCGCGCTATTCGTGCCCATCAGCTAAGTAGCCGTGCCTTCATTCATTTATGTATGGTATCGATATTTTCTATCACATAAAAAAAAAATACAAAAAAGTATATTTTTATTTTTAATCAATCTAAATCCCGTGCGGGTTAATCTATACAATTAATAGATCATGTGGTTTGAAGGAATTACACGAATTCGTTTACACCCTGTACATACAATAGAATTGAAATTCTCAAATACGAAATACAAATAGCAAAACTAAGATTACCGCATTTCAAAACTTACCGATGCAAGAAATATTCAAAGGGTGAGTACGGGAAACTCAAACAAAACAATCTTGGTAAATTGTACCTGTACGTTAACTAACGCTATTTACCGGACAGCAAGAAAGACGGTCGCACTGAGCTCCCTAATTCCCGGGTCGCGTGTACCTTGCGGTCTCACCACAGGATTTACAAGTTTTCTTCTATTGGTTCAAATGCTTATTTCTGTTAAGGTCAGCTACGACTTACATAACTTTCACCACCGTGTTTTCACAAAGTTAGCTTTCGCCAACCCTTTGATATTTTGTCGATTTGTGGTTTTCCTTCTTGTGCCAACTACCACAAGGAAATTCGCTTGTTGAATAAACTTATCCTTAAAATCCATTGTTACCCCGGACCCCTTTCGAACTATCTGATAACTATGTAAGGGATCAATAAGAACATTTTTTTCGTGTTTTTTTAGGTTGATCGGGCATTGCCTTGTCGAGCTTGGAAGCATACAATACAATACTCTTTATTGTACACAAAGGGGTGCATGAAAAGAGCCTCCACGAGTGACGATACCTACTTAAGTATGTCCGGTGCACCCTGGGCAGTTAGCCTCGCTACCAACCTTGCTGACTGGCTAATCTTTTCACCACAGCATCAGCTATTTTCGTATAGCTCGTGCTGAGACGAGAGAAAAAGAAGATTGTACACAAAACAAACAAGAAACATTACGATAAAAATAGAGATGTATAATGGGCGGTCTTACCGCACTAGGCGATTTCTTCCAGACAACTTTTCGATGGACATGAAGTGCAAGCCATAATAATTATAATGTGTTCCGCTCACACGTTTGTTGCCCCCTTCGCCTATATACTGGCGGCTTTTCAGGGGGCCCAGCTAGTGAGCTGGAGAGTCACCGTCTGCCAACACAATTCAATTTTAAATGTTGAAAGGCAGACGCCGTTTTCTTCCGGCAATAGAAGTTATCCAATCCACTTAACACCCCTTCCCATAGACCAGATATTTTACAATAGTCTTACACCCGCTTGGGACGGTCTATGACTGTACTCCAATAGTGCAGCCGTGGATAGTCCCCGGTTGGTGCCTCACCCCATTTTAGATTAAAGTTCTCAAAGGGGCCTCTGCGCGTTGGACCTGTGTCCCCGTGTACCTATGCCTTCCAAAGGACCGGACATCTTCCGCACGGAAGATGAGCCGTGAACAGAGATACATAATAATATGTTAATCATATACATACAGAGTGAAAGAGAGAGAGAGATGGCAGATAAAATACAACAAGTTTAAAACAAGATGAAAAGACATGCTTTAATTTGAGGGCAAACAAAAGCGGACGATGTTTAACGTTCAGCCGCAGCCGACAAAGAACAATCTATTAAACAAAACAGCGAGTACATTGAGTGGGAACGCGGCAGTAAGTGAGGACTGACAAAACTTGAGCCGGCGACTAATTAGCAATACAAACATGAATCAGAGGCTATTAGTTGTAATTGAATTGTCGCCGGCGGCAAAGTTGTCGCCGCGGCGAATTTAAATATCGCGCTTTACGAGATTTTAGCACTTTTGCCCGCTGGATTATTATTACGTAGCTTATAATTGCAACTAGCAAAGCTATTTCGCTGTCGATTTGAGAGTTTATGGTTTTTGAAAAATAACTGTTGGTGTTAAAGATTTAATTGAGCTCTTTAAGTTGTAGTTATAAAGCTTGTTTTCAAATAGTGACGAGGTTTTAATGTTCTTAACATTTTATTAGTAATTTGATTTTTTACAATTTGCGCCTTGCTGTTATAAGTACGTACAATAAGTATATTAAAAATATAAAATATGAGACTGAATTCAATTCAAAAAGCTTTAATTTAAATATGAGATCGTTCTAGCCGAAATTCGGAACTCTTACATAACAATAACGACTTTCATGTTTAAATAATATCCTTTATGCGAATTGTAAGTTACGAAGTTTATAAAACGAGTATTTTCCAAACGCAAACATGTCATTCAATTCGAACATTAAATTTCAATACGGTCATTGTTTTCGGATCGGCTAATAAATATTCATAGCAAACAAATGACGCTAAATTACCGCAGTAACTTTGCCCGATTGGGAGCCTTATAGGCCGCGAGCCTGCGACAATTTTTCACAGGAATTTTAAAAAACATTCCTGTCGTTGCTCAGAGGAAATTATCTCCCCCATTGACTAAAATTTTTCACGGCAAGTTTGACTTCAATCCATTACATTTTTCCCAGTTTTATCTTGAAACCGTCACGACAAAGTTGGACTGTGTTAATTGGAGCTAGGTACTTTTTTTTGGACTTTTGTGTACTGGAAGTGTTTTTAAATGAAAATTTTAGGCGCTGAATAGTTCAGTTGTTAATGTTCTGGGGTATTTTTTTTCCAGTTTATTTTAGCTCCGTTAATTTTCTCATAATTCTGGAATCACAAAATGCTTGAAGTAATAATTTAATCAAATTCACTAAACGTAAAAGCTTTGACCGAAATGCTCGCAATTTCCATTATCAAATCACAATACACTTCGAAACTTTGTAATAGGACACTTAATAAGTTTAAGCATACGGGAACACTAATTAAGTTACCCGCACAGGCCTATCTGTGCGCGTGCTAATTACTTCACATACGTCATACGTCGGTACGTTTCATGACGTCACATATCTAAACCATCTTGCCCTAAATATTCTCGTATGGGTAAGTATTAATTAGAACTCGAGTTTCATTCCCCTGTTCCAACATTTGAACTTTACTTATGGGCCCGCAAACTCGTACTGATGTGCATTTTTAAACAGGTTAAACAACAAAGTAAACTAACGTTCGCTTTGTTTAACCATGATTGATAAGGTTCATGCATGAATTATTAACAATTTTTGAGATTGGTAGTGAAGTCGGATCTCAGATGAATGTATGTATATGTATGTAACCAGAACCAGAATTGTATTATACTTTGTCTATAATCCGCATTTTGTATAATTTCATTATTGTAATTAATATTACCTTTTGCTGTGTTTATATAGACTCAATTAATTTATTCACTTGACAGACAGATATGTGTTGCTGGAGTGTTTGTTGCGCCGTTTCTTCTTCACAGCAAAAACATTAGGAAGCGGTGAAGGGAGGACGCTTTTGGGGGCCGTCTATTATGTACCTAATGACGTTTAAAAAGAACTAAGTAATTCTAGTCTATTTTGAATAAATGAGTTTTGAAGTTGACGTTTGTAATGTCGGTTACTATAAGCAGTAGGTAGGCTAAAAAAGATTTTAACTGAGTTCGGAATGGAAATCAACCTGTTTTTTAACAAATGGATAGGCCAGGTACAATCCACGAGGGCTTAGCTGAGCTTTGCATTTGTGTGAGCATGAATGCAGACGCGTCCTTTGCTTGGTTTAAACCGGTTTATACTGCGTTTTGGCAATCGATTCTATGTGCACACACACAAATGCAAAGCTTAGGTAAGGCCTCGCGGACTGTACAGTCCGGGTAGTCAAAAGCCCGAAAGTCTGACAACTAGTTTATAATCTTAGGATATCGGCATTGCCCAGTAACTGGGTTGCGGAGGTCTGATGGCAGTCGCTCTGAGTAAAATACTGGTATTCACCCGCATCTGGTTAGACTGGAAGCTGAATCCAACACAGTTGGAAGCAGAAAGCTAGAAGGAAGACGATGATAGGCAAGGCCCATGTCGCTCCGTGCAGAACCAGATACTAGCCATTCCAGAAAAGAAGAAACCGGGCCTAAACATTGTCAAATGAACGCACGAACACTTCTTTTAAGAAATTCACACTCAAGAAATACGACAGCGAAACGCCAAACCGAAAATATAAGCACACATTTTCGGCTTGGCGTTTCCTCAGGAATACTTGCACTGAGATACTAGTTTCAAAGACCTCTTGGTCATTGTCATTCAAATCACCAAATCGAAGATGTCCCTAGAGAAGTACAACTTATCAGACAATACTGAAAAGGCAGGGTACTTCGTTTTCCTCGAAAATTACCTCTAGACTTAATTTTACTTGTTCATTCTACGTTAGCAGATTGACCTTGATATTATAATACCATGCCCAGACAACATTCCACAAGCAATTATTATTTGGCCCTTTGTTTGCTAAATTCTGAGTGAAATTTCTATAATCTGAACGTAAAGGTTGAATTTCAGTTTTTATTTTTCGTAATTTGAATTTATCTACTTCGGTTTGAAGTGTAATGCGATCTATTGATTAATTTTTCAAGTAGTTCAAATCGTTTTGCAAACCTTTACTGGAAGGTAAAATAGCTTATTGTTTTATTGTTATTTATTTACTACAGTATCGCTTGTTGTCGAAATTCGACCATTATTTTACCTGTATTAACGGCAAAATGCCTACAAAATTTTTTGTGCCCATTTATGCCACAGTACCTTTTGAATGATATAAGTTTAATTCCCCTCCTTCACTACATAGTATAAAACAAAGTCGCTTCCCGCTGTCTGTCTGTCCCTATGTATGCTTAAATCTTTAAAACTACGCAACGGATTTTGATGCGGTTTTTTTTAATATATAGAGTGATTCAAGAAAAGGTTTTAAGCTATAAAACGTACACGTGCGAAGCCGGGCGTGTCGCTAGTTTATACTAAATACAAAAAAAAAGTACGACAATTTTAGATCTCCCCGTGTTAATTAATTTAGGTAAACAATAAAAATTGATAAACTTTTAGAAATGCTTTTATAAATAGTGCTAATACGAAAACAGTGTGACATATTTTCATAATCTTTGATTTAATCATCTATAAAAAAACAACGATTATGCAGAGCGCAATCGCCAAAGTAAATGTGACTAAACACACATTTTTATACTAACAAACTCCAAAACAGTACACAATATAATATAATTGCGTAATGTATGTAATCCGAAGCGACCCACATTTAAAAGTCAGTCAGCAATTTTTCAAACATAATCGTGCCGATATACCAGGGAGGCAGAATCAGGAGGCAGTTTGTATGAGCTCTCAATTCCTTGACTCAGCTAAGAAGGGATTAGGCTGCTTGTCGCACGCATTCAGATTCCCAAGTAGACATTGCCAAGTGAAATTTAGGGATTAAATCCTCTTTGGAACCAAATGACGCGTTGCTGAGTTTGATTTACTGTGATTTTTTGGTGTAATCTACGAATGGAATATTATGTTCTATTCATCTATTATTTACCAAGGTATACCTTTGGTCGAACTATTGAATTAATACCTAGAGTTTAATTCATTTCCATTCAATGGAATAAATCGTTTAATTGATTTGAAATAAACGATATACCTTCTGGGTTTTATATAAGTCCTGAATTTTTATGAAGTAATAATCCGGCTTTCGAAATGAATATAAAATTCACAAAGGTAACATCATCTAAAGAATTTTCCTTTAAAATATTGTTCAATAAAAACGCTATAAAATAACAACGCTGTCTAAAACATTCATTTTCACGTAGATTGACTGTGTCAAAAACTTTTTCTATCACAGAAATCGCTGATAGCTACTGAATATCTTCGAGAATAACGCGTAAAAACGAATTTTTCGCCTCCATCTACTAAAACTATAAAGGGGCCATTTCCTAAATCATGAAGGAAACTTTGACCGATTGCCGTAAACTGATATAATATTTATCCTTAGATTGCTTTTTCCTCAAAAAATAATGGCAACACATTGTTTGTTGTGGACAAACATTATTCCGGAATCAGATCGATTCCAATAAGGGTATTCCGAGAAACATTTGCTGCGAAATTGTAATTTGTTCATTGGCTCGTATCGAACTTATGGTATTCTAAAATTTAAGTTAATATTCTGAAGAATTTGATTATTTATTTATAAGTTTAGTTATTTGATTGCTTCTTAAGCTGTAAATATCCATGAAATAGAAAAAACCGGCCAAGTGCGAGTCGGACTCGCTCACGAAGGGTTCCGTACCATTATCTATAATAACGGCAAAAAAAATCACGTTTGTTGTATTTCAGCCCCTTAAATATTTACTTAATTCGGTTTTTTAGTAGGTATTTGTTGTTATAGCGGCAACAGAAATACATCATCTGTGAAAATTTCAACTGTCTAACTATCACGGTTCATGAGATACAGCCTGGTGACAGACGGACAGACGGACGGACAGCGGAGTCTTAGTAATAGGGTCCCGTTTTACCCTTTGGATATGGAACCCTAAAAAAGGAGAAGTGCCCCTATATTTCCATTGCACGGGAACCAGCAGAAGCACTTTCTGCACAAGAAGACATCATCATCTGCCTAGCCTTTTCCCAACTATGTTGGGGTCGGCTTCCAGTCGAACCGGATGCAGCTGAATATCAGTATTTTACATGGAGCGACTGCCTATCAGACCTCCACAACCCAGTAACTGGGTAATACGATACTCTTGGTAAGACTGGTTGTCAGACTTTCTGGCTTCTGACCAACAGTAACGACTGTCAAAGATCTACAAATGACAGCCGGGACCAACGGCTTTACGTGCTTTCCGAGGCACGGAGGAAACTCGCTATGGTAAATGGTCACCCATCCACAGACCAACCTCGGCAAGCGTGGCTTAACCCGGAAGATCGGTCTATGCGGCTGTAATTATTTTAGCCACGAGCTCCTCTGCACAAGAAGACATGATTCTAATATTTTACGTATAAGTTCTAGACGTCGTGTCATAGAAAGTAGTTAATCACGTGAGCCAGTGTTGATGTGATCTCCGCATAATTGTGACACACGCGCGATTGCGATGGGCACTTCCACTTGTTTTTCTATTCCATAGGTGTATCTTGACGAAAAAATTATACACCGTGGGCCCGAGGTACCCTAAAGATTTTAACCTTCGATTCCGATGCCTAATTGGAGAAGAAAAGCTAGGATATAATTTTTTGAATAAAGCTTTATTTTAGAAATATTAATTATTTACGGAAATTCACAAATCGAAAAATATCTATGGTAACAAGTCCTACGAACGCGGCGTTGTGACTTTTGTCATACCATACCCCTCTCGCCGTATGTCTTATTTGGCGGGGATGGTTGTGAAGTGAGAAGATTATTTCCACTCACACGATAATTTAAAATAGACCTAATGTTTTGGCAAAATGTCTTTAGGTAGTAGGCTGGATTATCTAGTTTTAGGTTTGATTGTTCAGGAGTACAGATGTGTGATTCAGATACTGAGGTTTCGTCGACGTTATCTAATAACGTTATAATGTTATCAGTCATTGTTTCGGTTTTGAGTATAACCCAACTTTTGAGTATAACCAACTCATAATCTATACATATGTATAAAAGGAGAAGCTGACTGACTGACTGATCTATCAACGCACAGCCTAAACCGCTGGGGTTAGAAAGTTGAAATTTTGACAGTAGGTTCCTTTTGTAACGTAGGCATCCACTAAGAAGGGATTTTTCGAAATTCAACCCCTAAGGGAGTTAAATAGGGGATGAAAGTTTGTTTGGAAAATCGTCACTTAACGGGTTCAAAATTTCACGCAAGCGAAGCTGCGGGCGAAAGCTAGTTGATTTATAAAGAAACGAAAAAAAAATACTGAATTGGACTTTCGTTGATATAACATTTGACTCATAATACCATCATAAAAGCGTGGTTAAAATCTTTCGGGGTATCTCGGGCCCACGGTGTATAGAAATATAATATACCTAATATCAAGACATGTTTTCAAGTTCAGACATCGGGAGTGACAACATTTTAGTAAATAATTTTACTAAAAGCACTCTATTCATTTCAAGCTTTGAAATAGTACAAACTAATGTACATTCTAAAAATAAGTACATACGTCTAAAACTTCATACCGAACTAAAGTTAGTAAGGGGCATGTTTTCTACAAACATAATGTGGTGCGGGGACGGCATAAGGCTGTCTGAGAGGTTGGTCCTTCGAGTCAGACTTTATCTGATCTAGCCCCTGGATTAATTAACTTAAATGCAACAAGTCCGAGTTTGCGCTGCTCTCGAGATAGACTGTCGCGTGTTTTATTATGGAAGCTGCTGAATTAAGTAAGTAGAGTCACCCAGGATTATATTACGTTTTGTTATAGCGTCGCGCAAGGAGATTTGTATGCAAACTTCGCTAATAATTGCTTTTTGATGTAATAAAATGAAGGTAGTTTCGAGTGCAATGAAATTTACAATTGGATTTCGAATCTTATTTAATTGATGCTGGGTAAATGTTGACGATTTCTGATTTTAGTTATAGGGTTGTCATAAAATAAAATAAGTAAATGATCCAATACATTTTCTTCTAAATGTATTTCATTAAACGTATCTTCGTAGCCAAAAAATATTACAAAGTACAAAAATATATGATAGTTCTGCAGATTCGTAGTCTGTGGGATAATTGACTTAAAACGTAACAAGTCGCCGTTTGCTTTGCTGTAGAACAGTGCCGTCGTGTGTTTTAATACTGAATTAAATAGTCCGGACTGGAATGTAAGACTGGAAACTATAGTTTTTATATTAAACATCTAATTATACGTTTGAATAAAAAAAGGTTGTAAGTTAAATAGTTGGTTTTGCTAAGATTTGGACACTTAATAGTGAAATTAAATAGATTCAATATCATATAGATTCTTTTACAATATAATTTAGTAAACTATACTCTATTCACCTAAAGATGGGGTTGAGACAACTCGGTCATTTCGTAAATTGTAGCGGTTAGGATACTGCTATGGAAAATACGTCAACGACATCATCAAAAACTGTGAAATAGCTATATTGTAAGGCTGGACATAAACCAGATCTGTGCGAGGAATGTGTAATGCGTAATGTGTTAATGTGTACAAATGTTGTTCTACCTCTTCCAAACACCATCTATTGGCTGACTGGCGCATATTTTAAAATACTCGCACACTTTCCTAGCAACACATCCCTCGCTCGCAATTTCTCGCTTATTTTGTATGAACAAAAACCTCACTCCGCTAAGCCCATATCTACAGAGCTGCGCAGAGCGAAGCTAGGTAAATGAAGTGATTCTATTGGTGCTTACAAAACACATTCCTCGCTACGCAGCTTAGCACAGCTGGTGGATGCTCAGCCTTAATAGTTTTTTTTTTTTTAATATTTGATATTCTTTGTATGGTATCATTTTGTATAGAAACTAACGTCATGAATCAACTTACGTTGAAAAGGGTATAACAAATCCAATTCGAGAAACAAGCGTTTTAAAATATACACTCGAATAGGCAATGATTGTTCTAAATATAAGTTACAGTACTTATATCATGACATATAAAATGACTAACAGTAATTATTCTTACAATAAAGATAATAATATACAAAGAGCATCAATTTATTGGGAAGAGAAATCGGCGCCGTTGTATCGGATCCGTCGGAGGGACCGACGACGTCCGTTATTGGGACTCTGGGTTTACTCTCGCCAAATTAAATGGTACATTCAAATTTATGCCGTATACTATTGTAATAAGAGTGGAGGCTGCTGCAAAGATAAAGTTGTTAAGTTATACGGAAGCGGCCTAATGACGACATGGACTACAATAGCACGTGTGGCCCCTTGTTATTGGTATCTGACCTGACCGCTACGAGCGATTTGTCTAAATGAGATCCGGACCTCTTCTCCGATGCTTTGTTATTTTTTTCGTACGATGCCCCTTACTCGTGACGTATTCGGTTGGAACTGCTCGTTTTCCTTGATTTTATAGATTTAGTCAGTTGATATCTAAACTTTTCATTGTGGAAAGAAGGTCTGTGAAATAAGTTTTTATTACTGTCTTGTGTAGAGAACATAGTTATCGTACTTTGAATTATTATGTACGCATTACTCTCCTTTGTTTCCCTTAATGGGCGGAAAGTGTAACTTAAGCGATGTACTATAAGCTACATGAAATAATTTACACGATTTATTACAAAAGTAAATGATGATGTTGCTCCAAAACTAGGTGATATATTAAAGAACCTTTACCTAACATTAAACTATAATGAAATAACGCTGTTAAATAGAGAAGTTTAAGGAATGAATGCCTTTGGGCCTAGATTTTGTAATAAAATGCATCAAGGCAATTTGAGCTTACAGTCGTTACGTTTAGAGGTTACAACAGCTTCACAGTTAACAGTTATAGGTACCTGAGTCCACCGCAACTACCGTAATCCCGTATACCGGCGATTAATCTTCGTTCCGGCTCTCACGAGGTGGTTTGTTGTGGGTAAATTTGTGGGGATGGCTACGATTTGCTGGCCATAGGCCCCGTGGGTCGAGTTCGTCATATATTAATCCTTTGTTGGTTTAATCGTCTCTTTTATCGATGCTAGATTAGAGGTACGAAGCGAAAACGTAAAGCCTATAGGCTAAATTGATAACCAATGGATACAAAATCGACAGTTATAATGGTGGTTCTATGAATATCGATGTCTAATAGGTAATTTTAGTTTCTACAGTTCGACCAAGGTAATAGGTCAGATTTGACGTATGCATAAGTACAAAATAAATGTGTATAGAAGTTGCACGCATTCGAACTTTTTTTCTGCTTTATTTGGTCCTTGGGCCCCCTTCTACGTAACCAGGCAGTTATTGGCGAGACCTGAAGGGTCTCCAGCCAATGGTGGGGAATTAAAATACTTAACCTAAGCTAACTACTTGTACTACACTAACGTCATGACTACCTGCAACAACAGCACTAAGGGCGACCCCTAGTGGGACTCGGACCTCGGCTTAGGGCGTTGTTGGCGGAGGCTTGGAGGGGGGGAGATAGTTTGATGAGGGTTGAATTATCGGTGTGACTGCGACTTCGATCTTAAAGAAAGTCTTCTTTTTATTTATCAAAACATCTCGCACCCACGCTAAAATTAAAATAAGTGCCATCCATTGGAGTAATTATTACTAGTCTTAAAATTACTCCTAGTGTTTTGACAGGTGTCAAATCCGATCTATTAAATTGCGACAACTTCGAATACTTCTAGGAATAAATTTGATCAAAGCTGGACTGTACATTAGTAGGGGGTATAAAAATATTTATAGTAAAGCTCATTTATCAAAAGCACATTCATGTTCACGTATCAAAAAATCAGTTTTAATATCCAAAAACACGACAATTACACGAGTGTGTGATTTGAATATTTGAACACAGCTCTTGGAAGGTAAACACACAAATTAGGTGAGCATTGTTTTTTAGTAATTTGTGATATATCGTAGGCAAAGCGCGGAGGGCGGGCATGGTGTCACGTGACGACGCCCCGCCCGCCTAATGTTTCACTCGCGTTACTGTGACAACTTCTACCTTTTACCAAATTGTATTTTCGTGTTCGGCCGAGTTTTCCTTATAAATACTGTCATTAAGACAGCGACACGGTGACAGGTGCTAATGTTTGTGGAAGTATCGAACCCATTTGTAAATAATATAAACAATACATGTTATGACTTATGACATTTACTGACACATCATGACATTGGAATCCATTTTTTATTTTACTGCAGAATACACTTCCGGAGTGATGCCGGAATTCACGAACAGAACAATGAAATGACGAAAAAACTTGTAATCCAATTTAATACTTCTAACAATATACACGAATGTTAAGTCCCATAAGTAGATTGATAAATTCTCAAGTAAATTATATAGCTCGATCCCATATGCTGGGGTATTAAACGGATAAAGTATAAGCCCACGAATGATGTTAGATACGACCATAACGACAAGAACTTCCACGAATAAATTAGTAAGAGGGGAATTGTGGAGCGGGCAAAACGCTTGTTATCTCCATTCGCGATTTTACAGCTCCAAGGGAACAAAATCTTTGGAGTAATTATTCGAATTTGGAGTTTGAGGGGACTCCGAATAAAAAGGAACGACATTTTTACACAAAAAAGTTAAAAGAAAATTTATGTGCGTACATGTATGATAGCGACGAAATGTCAATGTTAAAAATTCGAGAGAAAAATATAACTCAGTGTTAATTTTTATCAGCGTCGGCGCCGGTGAGAGGTGTCATTTAGCTTGTCCGATATCGCGACCGTAAAATATACATAGCTCATGGCGGTAACTTTAAAATGAGCCCTAAAAGACGAGAGGAAGGTAGCACCCGGAGCGTCATTATGAGGGCCCACGTCATTTGTTTATTAAACATCCTGCGAGGTGGAACAGAATAATGGCACGGTAGACTTTGTCACGGCCGCTTTACCCTGAAATTAAATCGTAATGATGATGCGAACCTCACTCGCCGCCGTTTTCGGCTCCCCCAGCCCACAGTTATTAAGTCCCGTGTCGTCTTGAGGTCAAAATGAATAGGTTTTTTTAAAAGCCCACCCGGTATGACAACTGTCATAGTTATGAAAGGAATCGCGTTGAGTGGTCTACCGAGGTTACATAGAAAATGAAAAAATACGACGCTTTTTCATACTTTGTAGGCGACACCATTTTGTAACGAAGTGGATATGTATGTACGACCTTAATTTACTAATAGAACCTGGCATTTATTAACAAAAACTCGAGAGATGTTCTGAGAAGTAATGATAAAATCAGAAAAGTCTACTTTTATGTATAGATACATCGTTCATGTGAGCTTACATGAACTCACGAGAATATGAAACAGACTAATTAAAAACTCAACAAGTAACAATGAATATACCTAGCTGAAGACTTTGAAATAGGAAATTGAAATTATCAGCAGGCCGTTAAGATTTATTTCTACGAAAGAATTTTAATTAAAAAGTTGTTAGAAATATTCGCAAAGAATATGTAATCTGTTGTTAGATGAATTAAGTATTTAATAATTGGCCGTTAATTGTGCCCAAAGTAGAGACTTGGGAAACATTTTGCGAATTAAAATATGTATATTTGAAAATTAGAGCAATATCCTTAACTTTTTTTTTTCTTAACTTTTTTATATTGTGTCTCACTCACTGCTCGGTAAAGGCAAAAAGATCTTAATTATGGTAGATCTTAATTTTGACTTGTAGAAGAATGAGTATCTCATCTCCTCTCATATGTGCAGGGACGGAAAGCGGTAACCTTAATTCGATAGTAACACCGATATTATTACCGGTATATTAACTACGGTAATACCGGTATTACCAGAGACTGTCTGTAGAATAAAAGATACCGTTTTAGAGCCTATGCACACGACGTCTTTCTAACGCGCCGTCGACGCGCGTTTCTGTCAAACTTAAAAAACGTCATTGTGATTTTTATGTATGGAGTTTGACGGAAACGCGCGGCGAGCAACGGCGCGGCGGCGCGTAGAAAAGACGCCGTGTGTATAGGCCCTTAGGTCCCTGCATGGATGTTGGTACTTCCTGCTGCCTGTTGAACATACAATCAAATACAGCAATCTTTAAGAGCGAGAATCTGCATGTCGAGATTGAGGGTTATGGCAATAAGACCACCGAAAATGTTTTTGTCACTGTCTGTGTGAGAGGATTTGTATTTCTGCAAGACATCAACGGGCTTGTGACGTTTGTTATCATAAAGCATGACATTTTTAAGCAAATTCCTAGAATATATCAAATCAAATAAAAAAATATATTTCACATAAACCAAGGCACTTATGAAAAGTCGAATTTAGGTGCACTGTTCCAATTAGTCGTTTCCTATCGAGAAGAGCCGGCAAGAAACTCCATGATTACTCTTTTAAAAAAGAGGATATCTTTAACAACTTCATTAAATACAGTACTATGATTTAGGATAGTTAGGAGAAAACAATGTAGTCTTGACCACAGACCTGTGAGTAATGTAATACCAAGTCTTGAGTACAAAAATTAAATATAAAGAAAAAAATAACACAAAGAATATTAGTAATTTACACAATTATTATGTATAGGCAAGTCCACGAAGTTCTCAAATTTACAAAAGATAAAATGAAGCTAAACTGTGTAAAACAATTGACATAATTAAATGTCATCAAAACTTAGACAAAAAGTATAACATTTGTTGCCAGTCGTTTTTTAGGGTTCCGTACTCAAAGGGCAAAACGGGACCCTATTACTAAGACTCCGCTGTCCGTCTGTCACCAGGCTGTATCTCATGAACCGTGATAGTAAGACAGTTGAAATTTTTCACAGATGATGTATTTCTGTTGCCACTATAACAACAAATACTAAAATACAATGAAATAAATATTTAACGGGGCTCTCATACAACAAACCTGATTTTTTTGCCGTTTTTATAGATAATGGTATTGAACCCTTCGTGCGCGAGTCCGACTCGCACTTGGCCGGTTTATATTATGTAGTTAAGAACTTTAGAACTTTTTAAAATGATGATGAGTTTTCAAACGTACTCTGTCTAAAACAGCACCAAGCGGTCCCCCGCCCCCGTATTCAATTAACAGACGTGATTAAATTTTTACGCGACTTAAAAATACTTTCCCTGTAACCTACTTCAGGAAATTTAGTATCTACTACCTACCACCAACAATTTTATCAGCATAAAATTTAAAAACCTTACTATGAACTTCACTGCTAATGAATTTGTATTTTAATGAAGAAATTATTTATGTTCGAAAGTATTTAAAGGTGCCGTTAACCTTTATTTTAGTTTGCCAACGTTACTTAATGGTACTAGGGCATTATGAGTTAATGACATAAATATAGTAATCCGCGCGGGTCTTTATTAACGCGGTAAAAATAGAATATTACTACGATAATAAAGTGCACGCCTATCTGCGGTAGCGGTTTTCATGATGCGGGAAAATAAAACCAATATAGAATTACGGGCTTCCGGTAAATAGGAAATTTATGCGAAAATCTTTTACCTATTCATATGCCTCGTTGAGTTAAAGGGGATGAATGAAATAATTGGAGATGGTTCTTATGTCCTTATTATCTGAATATTCTGTAGCACGAAACTATGATTAATTACCTATACGTTCTATAATTTAAAGATTATTAAATTAAATAATGCCATTTCAGCAGTTAATAATTCACGTTTGGTGCAGTGGCTAAGCGATTGGCTTCTGCGCTACGGGTCGTGGGTTCGATTCCCACACGGAACAAAAATTTGTATGGCCTACAGATGGTTGTTCCGGGTCTGGGCGTTTGTTTGTGAGATTTGTGTCTGTAAACGCACCCACGATACAAGAGAAATGTTAGTGTGGGGCAAAGTTTAAAAAAAAAAAAAAACTTACGCGGATTTACGCAATTCATATTTACTCTACCTAAAATAAACTTCCAAATATTTTCGCGTCATTTATTATTACACACGTGCAGTAAATGCATACATGCTCATAAGCAATTTACCTAATTATAAAAATAGAATAATAAACACATTTGCACGTATGGTATACCTATTTAAGGTTTAAAATTAATGATGTTAAAAATCTACAAATTTATTCCAGGTTCAAACTACGAATTTAAGGAGTACGATCCACTCGCAAACAAAACAACATCACTAAACCGTACTCCCGCGAAAAGAAAAATAGAATTACCTACGTGCACTCGTCCGCGCCAATTATACTCGCGATGCATGCAAAACGGCTCGAATCAGATTCTGTAGTGCCGACCTGTGTCAGCAAGTTGAAGTACAAACATAAATCTACAACAACCCCCTCTAGGGAATAAGTGTGGAGTAATTTGCGAGCACACGAGCTTGCTTCGTCGCGAACATTAACTATTAAATTCGTTGCATATTAAACTACAACCTTAGCGCTGTAATCCAGATCTACCTGAACGTTAGGTTCTCGCGAGGCTCTTCAATGCTTCTTAAGTAACTTATGAGTTTTGGAACTTCATCTGAATCGATATTGAGATGTGCGGCCGTTTGTTGCGGCGAAATTGTTTACCACTATATCACTTAATTAAATAATACGTGACACCCCGCACGAGACTGTACCTTCAGTAGACAGTGGTGGTTAAAAAATGAGTTTGAAAATTGAATTATTTGAAATGAAACAGAATAAATTCGAGTACAAGAAACAAATGAGATGAACCATTGACGTCAAGGGTGCAAATCTCAGGTGATTCGAAAGTTCTCAAAGAAAGGAGAAGTTATGTCGAAAAATGCCCTCTTTGTTTCCGACAGGCAACAGGCCCACTCTGTTCTGGTCGAGAGTACGGAACCCCACTTGACACGCTTCATTTTTACCTTTTCTTTAAATTGAAACTGGAGCGAGGGTGCTCTTTCTATGCGCCGTGTATCAGCCTTCATTATGAATTAACAAGATTTTTCAGAACATTATTCTATATTTTTAAACTCCTTTCCGTTAACTGGGCTGCTTTGAAATTCCTTTAACCTGCAAGCCGCAGACATGTGTGATTAATGCTAGAATTGCTGAAACTTACTAAACAGGATTTCTCAAGACTTGCCACATGATCACTGACCGAAAAAATCGTTGTTTATAAACCAGTATCGACTATAGAACTTAGTTAACAAAAACAAGTAACAAAATTGAAGCTATTAAGTAAGTTACACGGGGTTACTTGTTCCGCGTGGGTCTTGTAATCAAGACCGTTGTAATAGCGGTGTTTGAGCATATATCATGATATTTCCCATAACATTTCCCATGTTGCTGGATATTCTACGGGCACGGAGAACAACTTTTCCCATCGGGTGCGGTGCACTGCAGCCGTGGCAATGCACTTTCGCTGACCCCTTGGTTCCTCCCACGGCGGGCATCTCTTTCACTCTCCCAACTTTCTTCGTGGGCTATCTCGCTCGCACGTAGTTGCGCCTGCGCTTCCCGGGTACCGAGGTAATAACATTCTACGACGCGGTACGCCGCCGTGTGGAACGGGTTCTGTCGATGACTTCGACGATTATTTGTATGAAAGACAATGGTCAGCGTGTATACATTTAAGAGCCTGCCTTTAGATGCAGTGATACAAGTAGATATTAAAT
Organism: Amphipyra tragopoginis; assembly: GCA_905220435.1. Classification (NCBI taxonomy): domain Eukaryota; kingdom Metazoa; phylum Arthropoda; class Insecta; order Lepidoptera; family Noctuidae; genus Amphipyra; species Amphipyra tragopoginis. Next base: position 18,843,967 of record HG991997.1, read on the forward strand.
TGTAGATGTGTTAGCATTCATTAACAGCGAAGCGTTGTAATTTAAGATAATTAAAATCACGTACGATGCTTTTGTAATTGCTGGTAAGATTATATTTCAAAATCTTTAACCATTGTGTTAGAAATCCTTATGTTATTAGTACTGTTTAGCATCAACATTACATGTGTGAGAAAAGGAAGTATTTGCACACGCGGTGACTGCAACAAACTTGTAGTTAAATCTTGTTAAATGTCCACAATATAACATATAAACTAAGCAGTTTCAGAATATACGAGCAATTGAGCAGTCGTGGATTCAGTCACCGTAAGTGGAATAACTTTCTTGGTTACGAGAGCGTCTCGACTGTCTTTGTTAACGCCCTATACAGTTACGCTTATCTAGTTGCATTCCAGGTGAATGATCTTCGCACACGATATTCTTAAACTTTAACTCTCGAGACGACAAGCCTCGCAGACGTCAGACTGCATAATATTGTACAGGTATTTACTCCACACCTGCTTGAATGCATTATTTTTTTCTAAATTTCAAGCTATGTACATGGAACTGGTACAGTATCACAAACGTGACTCAAGTTACGGATTACGTAGAAGAGCACTAGAATGGTCTGCACAGTTTGCGAGAGACATGTTAAGTGTGCAATCGGGCGTCACAGATATTTCGACTTTATCTATCAAAAATTTAGGACGACATTCGTTAGTATCACACTCAGGGGGACGTCGTTCTAGGCTTGCGAGCATATCGCCTAACGTGCCTCCAAACGTTCCAACGGGGACATGACAGCCGCTGTATTATGAGACGTAGGGCCCAGGATTTGGGTGCACATTCGATCGCCTGAGCACTGTCCATACGAGGGAATGCGTCTGGCAACATTCCATCGCACAATGAGTAATTTAAAAATTCAAAAACTCGTCGAGGCTCGGCGTGCGCGAGGTGAGGCGATCCAACGAGTGCCGCTCTGCAATTGAGACTGTTATCTGCCTGCATGCTGCTATACAACGTACTCGTACATACATACGAGGGAATAATCCGCGCCGCTGAATAACACGGTTACCTAAATATAAACTCAGCTATCGAAACGTACGCTGCAATCGAATAGAAACGTATCGAAATTGTAACTACAAATAAAACCGGGCGATTCGTTACAATATAACTTCATCTCTTATTCCGGTAACATTCGAATAGGAGCAGATCAGCGCAGCGAGCGCACCGGAAGGGTTTCTTGAATCTAATATCGGATGGAAGTAAAAAAGGAATGGGATAGTTGTACGTGAAACGCGATCTCATTGCTAATTGGTAAACATACGGCGAACAAATTGCGCGCGATCGCCCGAAGCTAGCTCTACTATTTTTAAATGAAATTCTTTCCACTCATATATTCCCAAGTACAATTACATCGTAGTTCAGTTACGTTGGTTTTTGGAATTCCCAAACAGGTTGTAGAATTTGATTGCGATTTAATTATTCAGCATTCATTCGATGCATATCCCACATGTCGATTTGCAGAAATGTTGTCATATTTCAATCATATCTACTCGTATATCTGTTTGTGTTATTTCATACTGTAACTTTGTGAACATTAACATGGATGATTATTTGTGAAGCTTTAAATACAACTTACTGACAGGAAACTATAATTATAAAATATGATGAATGTAACATTATTTTTAATTAATACATAAACTCAGTTTTCGTATTAAATAAAAGTAATAAGCGATGTTGAAACTTAAAAACTATAAATGATATAATTACAGTTATTAGTAATTATAAACTCGAGGTGTACGAACGAATCTTGAGACTTAACCAGCTCGAAAATGGTTCATCGTTAGCAAGATAAACCTAGACTTAATATTATTTACAGCAGAGTTTAAAATAGCTTGATTGCGGCAGTTTAATTTCCCGGAGATGGATGTTTAAGTAGAAACTTGAACCTTAGTGGGTGGCTTTTAAGTTTCAATTTAGCGGAACGTTGAAGATTGAGGGCTGGCTGCAGGGAATATTGGACACTGATTCAGTATGCGAGAGTTTAAATTCATTGGAGTTACATTTGAAGTTTTTCGCCGACGGGTGCAATGGGAACATGTTAGAGTGAGGTGGTAAAAACTCGGCCGTAATTAGTCTTTGGATTCGAACCGTGAACAGATGCGGGGGGAGGGCTGAGTGCCCGCGGAGGGCCGATGCGTCCGATTCTGACTGCTGAATTACGTTTTTCAATGGCTACGAGAAATATTTTTGCTATGGTTTGGATTTTGTTTGGATCTGTGAATCGCGGAATCGTTTTCTGGATAGGAACTACTGTACTAATATTTTAGTTCGCTATTTTTTTACAAAACTTTACCAACTTTTACGTACGGTTTGTGCTTTTTGCATTTGTGTATGCCCAATGAATGAAATTGTAAAGCATAGTTTAGTTAAAATATTTTATCGCATTATTTTCGTCGTTCCAAGACAAAATTTACTTAAAGTTCTAATTTCTCCAAGGAAGATAACACAGACACGTCATTTTACTTCTAGCTAAAGGTACGAGTACATTATGCTGAGCCGCAGCTGGGCGCATTGCAGCGCGATAATCCCCACGAATCACTTCTATATATTTTACGAACCTACAGTTATGTACAGCGTGTCGTAATAAAAAAACCAACGATGCGCTGCGGCTCCGCACTCGCTAATGTATACCTTTACGTAAGCCTCGTTTTATTTATAGTTATTAAGCTTCATCAATACAGAAAGAAAGCATAACCTTTTTACTAATATAAATCTTTTTTACTGCCCACTTCTTTCTCATAAACAAAAAAAGTAATAAAATATTTTTACAACACAACTTCGAATGATTCCCCAGCAATAATTTATACTACGTAACGCTTCAGGAAGTGTCCGTATATCATATTCGAAAGAAACTATTGTACTTGTTAACGCAATACTGAGGCTATTCCGGGAAAATAAGTGTACGGAAATTGGATTAAAAAGTAAAAAAAATATTTACGCAAGTGTAGGAGTCCGCAGAAAAAGTAAAACGCGGATAACTTTTAGCGAAGTACGACTCTCGCTTTGATACTTCTACAAGTATGAAAAAGTCTTGTTGATTAGCTCTTGGAGTTTTTATTTCGACGTATCTTTTACTTTTTTCGTCTTATTACGATTTTGAACAACTTTCGTGGTCCTTCAAGTTTTCCGTATAAAATAATATTAGGGAAACAAATTTGCTAACAAATAGACGATTCATTTGGACATTTTGCTTACATAATTCCTGGTATCTGAGCAAAGATTCAAATCAAGCCAAATGGTTAGCTCATATATTATAAGTGTTATCTTTACATATTACAACACGTCCAAAACTAATAATTGTATACCTACTAGTTTTTATATGAAAAGAAAACATTACAAAGAATCAGTGCAGCCACTAAAGACCTATAGGAATATTCTAGTTGTGAACCTTCACCCATCATTCCCGTAAAACTACGTCCCAATCTAAATACAGTTCTACGTTGAAACATTGCCAATAAAAGCGTATTCACATGAAGTTTTCAAACTATTTTGAATGACAGAATGAGCATGATTTGAGCAGGGCCAGCGTAAACACGATAACTTTTGAAATGGACTCACCGTATCGGACGCTGTGTAGCGCCCGCTGCTGCACTCAAGTAGTGAAGATTCACTCACCTGAAAACAAAACAGAAATATTGTTACAGCTAGTTCGTATAAAGGTGCATACAAACTGGACGATTTCCATTCAATGTAGTTTTTGTGTGAATGGTACAATACAAACTAAAGCTCACTTTAAAATAGTGTTTTTACGCACAAGACCGATCTGAGTTTTTGCTACCAATTTTTTTAAAACCAATTCACTTTAGCTTAATAAAACCAATCTTTTGAAAAAAGGATCGTTGAAATCGCATTTAATTAGTTTGAGAGAATTTAAGTAAATACAACGTTAAGTAAATGAAACGGCGCTTGCAATTTGTTTTTTACAGCAGATTTTATTTATTCAAATAAGAAATAATCAACTTTTTTTTGTTTTTTTTTCTCTTACATGTGAGAGAAAAGGTTTCAAACATAGACTATTTGCGTCGGTCTTGTCCTTAAGTAATGTATCATTCTAGTACATATTCGACGAAATGCTCATGTCGTATCAGCATTTACTTGTAACATTACAACATTGTAACGTTTGGAGCAAATTTCACTTCGCTCGCGATCTTAGTAATATTTTGTTTGTAAAATTTGAATTTGACGACACGTTTGGTGCAGTGACTAAGCGATTCGATGCGCCACGGATGTTTGTGTATGTGAGATTTGTGTCTGTAAACGCACCCACGATACAAGAGAAATCTTAGTGTGGGTCAACGTTTTTTAAAAAGAAAAAAAAACTTGTCTTATCAAAATAGTAAGGCATCATCAAATTGTACACATCAGATAAGCTCGGAGTTTTGTTACAAGTGAATGCTCGTAGTCTATATGCACCTTAAACCGATTCCTAGTACATTTTGCACGCGAAACAATCGGTCCGATTCCATGGAATTCTATGGGGTACTATGGGTTAAATCGCACGTTCCCGAGCAATTTCTTTATTGAGTATTATGCTCTTTTTTAGTGAGGTTACACGTGAACTTCAAACGGTATTTTTTATATTATTTAAGCAGTTCTATTCCGGTTTGTGCGTTTTTGATGTTATTCTTTTTTTTTACAGAGTTTAGATTTTTTTGTGTCTATACAGGGTGTAAACGAATTCGTGTAACTCCATCAAATCGCGTAATCTACTGGTGACACTGATTGACCCTGCATAGGTTTTATTCAGAAAGAAAGAAAAAAAAGTTTTCAAAAAACTATCCATGGTATTCTGTACCTGAGTGATTTTAGCGTCCGGAGTTAACTGACTGCTTAGGGCGATATTGCGCTAGTCGTGCCCGTCAGCTGTGTCGCCGTGCCTTTATTCATTTATGCATGGCATCGAAATTTTCTATCACATAAAATTGTATTTAGGAAAAAAAAATGTTTTTTTTTTGTTTTTATTCAATCTAAATCCCATGCGGGGTTAATCTATGCCATTAATAGATCATGTAGTTTGAAGGAATTACACAAATTCGTTTACACCCTGTATAGACACGAAAAAATCTAAACTCTGTGAAAAAAAGAATATCATCAAAAGCGCACAATACCGTGTATATTCTAGAGTTCTATAGTACTTCTTTCTTATTTTTTTCTTTTTAGTAAGTACAAAAATATTTTCAATTAAATAATTATTGATTGAATGTTTTATGAGTAACTTTATAGCATTGCAGTCAGCACTCCTTGGTCAGCGTCGTTTTTGCATTATGCTGACTCAGCAACTATAACTTTTACATTTTCTCAGATAGACTCGGCAAAAAAAACTTGTACATTTTCTCAGATAGACTCTACAAAAAAGTCCTTCCTAGCTTTCGTGAAATATTTTGTTAATTTACGACAAACAATTGCGAACTAAAAGCTGTTTCATCCTTTGTACAGTTTCCTGTGTCTTCAGATTCAGTGAACTGATTCTAATCGGATGTTTTTCCTGTCTTTTGCTTGTTTTTGCTGCTAAGGGCTTGTCTGTAGGCGTCCCGGATTTTATTAGCAATGAACATTCAATTACGGGATTGAATTTATTTATTTAATCGTTTATACATATTAGTGTGGTGTAGAGGGTTTTTTTATTAGTCGCCTTGTCAGCAGTATTTTATATACATAACTAGCTTTTGCCCGCGGCTTCGCTCGCGTTAATTTAGGATTTGACAATCAACTCTTAACACACTACTCAAGTTTCTATAATAATATAATTCAATCGTGATTCGAAAGACATGTGGCGTCATCTATGAACGTTATTGTTGTTTTCCTCGGGAACAGCACTTTTTCGGGATGAAAGGTATCCTATGTCCGTTTCTGTACACCTGACCACGTATATGCAAAATTTCAGGATGATCGGTTCAGTGGTTTAGGTGTGAAAAGGTAACAAACAAACAAACTTACTTTCGCATTTATATTATTAGTTAGGATTATACAGGGTGGAAATTTAAGATTGGACGGCTATCTTAACCATTGTAGCTACAGGAAAACGTTTTAAGGAGACTCCATAACTTTTCAAGATATTGCGAACATCAGGATTTAAAAAAAACACTGAACATTTTCTGATAGAAAATCCACACAACACTTTGCCCATCCAAGCGGACCCTCACGGTTAAAAACCACGCTTGCTTCCATTAAAACAAGCACATGACGCATTAAACAGTCTACTAGACCAAAACTAAACCAACGAGAATAGTGAAAATTTTCAATAATCAACTGCAATACCAATTACCGCTCCGTATATTAAATACATTGTTTACAAAGCCCTTTACGTTCGTAACGTTGTTCTGTTCCGATTCATAGCCTCATAGGGGTGGCGTCCACAATCCCCGCTTAACTTCATTATGAGAGCGAATTGCTAAACGTTCCCATTGTTGACCACGAGCCCCGGGTTTAAGGGTGGTTAGTCATGCAAATAGACGTCAACTAGAAACAAGCTCTTGGGGATTCGGCGAATGCGTTCCGATGTTTCGGTCTGCGTCCGCGAGACGGCCGAGAAATTGAATCAGTTTGGGATTGAAGCAAAGGTACTTTGTTTAGTAAGGTTTAGTTTAGATTTTGAATGTTGAGATTTTAGCTTGTGCGAATGCATTTGTGGGGATTAGTATTTCTTCAGCTAACAATTTTTCTAACCTTATTATAATATAAGATCATGTTTAAAATACCCTAAAATTACCCTTAAAACCTCAAGCACGGTAGTTATAGACACAATAGATAAGACAATTAAGTGTCGTCCTGGGACGACGGGCGGTACGCAACCGGTTAAGGTAATTTCATGTAAAAAATGGTTAACAGAAAAATATTTCTATATAATTAAGGAATATTTTGATTCTAAAAATATTTTTTGGTTGTATTAATGCATCTTTAGATTTGGTCACGTTATCATAAAATTATTATACGCCCAAAATGGGCTTATTGTTGTCGCTAACATTATTATAATGTAAACAATAAAGTCTTATTTACTTTTCTGAAGTAATCTGAAAAAACGTTGGACGTCATAGCAAAATAATTCTCACATTTTCCTTAAATAATTCTGTGTTTAACATTACAATTTTAGTAACACGCAGCCCATTTAAACAACTCAATAGAATGATATTTCACCGAAATTTATTAGTTATAAACGGTCAGGTAAACAACCGTTCACCTACAGTAACATATTACCTATCGTTTTCCATTTGCCGTTCAATTTCGGAGCACCTATTAGTTTGTCATTAAACTAAACCGAATCTGAACAGCTATTGTACCGAAAACTGAAAGTCGATCAAACGAGGGACCAGTTTAAAGGCCAAAATGATTTTCCGCTAATAAACGTTTAGCGCACAAAGGTCGGTAATGGAGAATGGATTATGGATCTCTGTTATTAATGCTGCTCCAATGTAGCCGAGCATAGAAACTCGATAGTACGAATAATAGTGACGCGACAAACGACCATCGCCGGAATTGTTTCGCTTCACTATTGAACAGATCCATTATTGACGTATTAACTGCTACGATAATACACTTTGATAGAACATTCGCGATTAGATCCCGATATGAAGCACGATCAAATTAAAACAATCGAACAAATATGCGCTCAAGAATGCAGTGAATAAAGAATTATTTCTGAATCCCGTAATATAACGCGGAAAAACAAAGGGAAACCCATGTTTTGAATACAACCGTTTTATTGAAATTTAAACAATGGGAAGAAAAATAGAAGAATCTGTCTGGACATCGACTCTCTGTACCATCGCATTCCTCAAATCCCTTTCATGCATTCTTGTTTCGCTTAACACGCCTGATTGGAAATATTATAGGTGCACAGATTTAATGAAGTTTTGTACAAAATTAAGTGCTCTTGATGTTTTGCTACTCTGAATATTTATCAATGGAATTTTAAACTGTTCATTGAAATATTCAAGTGAAAAGTGCTTCATATCATCATGAAATAATGCAATTATGATATACCGATTTGCAGTTTTGATCATCGCCAATGACAAACGTTATATTTTAAAATACAAAGAGTGATTTACTATTCGTAATATGACTGCCTCGTTGGTCTAATGGTCACATGCGCAACAGTTGAGCGTAAGGTCCTGGATGTGATTCCCATGTCGGGCAAAGTGTTATTGGGGTTTTTCCGTGTGGAATTTCTCAATGGCAGCCCGGAGTCTGGATTTGTGCCCGGTTGATGGCAAAAGGCTCGCCCCCAATTTCATGGGACTTAAACATAACTGCGAAATCAGGGTGTGCTATATACATCTGCCCAACCCTTCGTGATATTATAATTATTATATTACTGATTTGACTGAACAATAATAATAATATCTTGGATTTCGGTTCACCTAAAACCTCAGCTTAAATTCTAAGACCAACGTAATTTCCACATGTTTGTCCTTTTTCTGAGAATAGTAATATCCTCAAGAAGTCAATGAGGTAAACCTTATGTATTGATAATGGAAGAGAGGACAAGTGCCGGTGTTATACGCTACGTCAAGCGTGAGGTGGTATTGACATCCACAGATATAGGATGAATACGTACACTTTTGTACACGATTGAGCATTATATGAGGCATCTGTATTGCCTTAATAATAGAACAGAAGTCAATGAGACATGTCATGTTTTGACGGTATAAGTCGTGGCAAGTCTCGTCATTTAGAGTTAGGCTGCAGATACAATGAACGTATCTTGGGCGGCTCATGTTTCGTCGCGTTACGCGTATTTATCGCGCTGCATACACTCGTTACGCCGAACGCAATTAATTGGGCCTAAGCTTCGCTCGCATCTTGCGTTCGATTGATGTTGTTAACTAACTATATTCGGCGTATTTTCAGCGGCTACGGCCACACTTCAGCGTATTTTACGTCGTGTATCTTGCACAGTCCGCGGCGTACGATACACTCATTGTGACTCTGATGTCATTTTATTTTAGGCGCCCTGATCTTCGTGCTGGTGGTTGTGCAATAGATTTTTTAGGAACAAAATGGCTTTAAATTAACATTTAATAAACCTTATCCTAGGATCGGCCATTAGTAAAGCAAAGTTTATTTAATAGTTTTGACAGTAACTGTTCCTTAGTGAGTATACATGCACAAAAGTTCGGAGAGACTGTTCAGGGTGGCCGTACTGTACGTGCTACGCCGCGCCGAGCGTATTAGCAACGAATCAAACATTCATTAGCAAATGTAACAAATATACTATACAAGGTTAGTTTTAGTATATGCGAAACCTGAAACTAGTTTATTCAGAATCACTAGGAGAATCGATTGACATATTTTTTACACCACATTTTTTTTGTTTTTTTTTTTTTTCATAAATTTCAATTTTGTTTCAGTAGGTTTCTACCCATAACAATTGACGGGAATAGACACCTTGAGGCTTGAAATGGTCCGCTCGGTCAGTTTCCGTGTATTAGTCAACTCCTGCATAGCACATCTCAGGCATTTCACACTTTTTTAGCGAACTTAACGCGACATAAACTAAGGTGTAACTTGGAGATTTACTAAAAAAAACACATATTCAGGCAGTTCTGATGAAAATCTTGTTGGGGTGTCTCGGTTTTCGTATAAAGTAAAAATAACGTTGTATATTTTTGTAGAATTGTAAAACTCACGTGACGTCGCATCGTAAAAATAATATTCATTTTAGTTTATCCTTTGATATTTTTCATGATGCAAAAGTTTAAGCGAAATAAATAATGCCCAGATATTGGTCAAGCCAGCCGTGTTAATATGAGACGGAGTTGATTTGGGAAATAAATTGGAAGTCAATGAGGTATCAAACCATGTTTCGTGTAAGTGAGAGCAGTGTTGTCAGTTACGCGCTACGCCGAGCGTGAGGTAACCTCGACGAATCACGTTCGTCGTACTTCGCCAACTTAGGTTCGGTTGATTGGTGTTCTTTTGATTTTTGTGTATTTTTCTACATAGAATACGAGTGAACCTATATTTAGGTTGCCTATCCAAGGCTATTTGTAAAATTACCTTCGTGAGCCGACACAGAAATAATAATTTTCATGTTGCGTTTGTGATGCTTAGTTAGGAAGAATCATCATAAAAATAGGGAAAGGAAAACAAAAACGAAGGCTTAGAATAGAATAGAATATACTTAGCTTTATTTTATTAACCTCCTACTACTATTTATTTTAGCTGCAAATGCCAAGCATATTAAATGCTCTAAAAAACGACGAGCTCCTTCACGTTGACAATTTATAGAAATTCATCGAGAATTCTCTAGATTATTATCATCGCAAATTATTTACCCTATAAATACGTAAAACTATACAAAGCCGGGTTCGCAGCGCCAATTTTCTAACATGTTATTGTGTTTTTGCGAACAAAACTGTTAGGCCACGCCCCTATTCGGTTAGCAAACAATGTTAAGCCGGGTCCGCAGCGCCAATTTTGCTGACAAAACTGTTAGGCCACGCCCCTATTCGGTTAGCAAACAATGTTATCCTGTTTGCAAACACGAAAACACGGCGCAACGGACCCGCCTTAAAACATCGTGTTATAACAAATCAACCTCTTTGCCCATCAAAAGAGATCCACAAAAGACAGACACCACGGCATTTAAAAATAATTTGCTAGTACTTACAGCATTTGAGAAGAACATAAGTATTTGTAGAAATGACTAATAAAGAAACTCATGACATACTAGTGTTGAAAACAACAGCTATAACACATGCTATGATAGCATCTTTGTCAATCAAAAAGTTTTTAATATAAGACAACAGAGCACAAACACTTTTGAGCTCCGAAACACTGCACCTAAAATTTCAAAGCACGTCACTCATAAAACTACCGTGGAGAATCCTCCATTTTGGAGTCTTCAACATCAGTGGTGCTCGGGGCTGATCACAAGTTAATGCAGCTGAACTTGTTGCACCGTCATGTCTTAAACTTAACCGTGCCTTAACTACGAGTAATTACACCGACCGACCCATGTTTGCTTTGTAAATGCAAGATGAAGTTTGCGAATTTCGTTATAGGTGCTAAGTTTTGAGGTAATGATGGAAAATATTGTTTTGTAAGAATATTTTTAACATTCATAATATATGGCGCCCTCTGTCAGCGCTAAGATTTTTGTGTATCAGCACTTTAAGGATTTGTAATGTCAACCTAACAGTATTTGGACGAATGTAATTGCTGAGTTGAGGATTAATGTGTTTGATTTAGTCTTGCTGAATTTCGTCTTTAAATTGAGGAATTAAATGTACATTCTATGGGGAGGATATCGTCACCCTCCGCGCTAACTGTCATAACTAGCATTTGATAATTTTTCAGAGAAATTCTCACAGAGTGACGTATCTGCTTCAAATGAATAGAAATAAATAAATAGATACCTTAGGGCTTTAGGGCAACTACTTCTGAGTAATACGAACTCTTTTAGAACTTTTATAATTTATGAAAAAAAATGTATTTGAATTTCGTGTAGCAACCGGTTGTGATGATAGCGGGCTTAGTGACCTTTGCATAAACCATTGAACTGGTTAGAGTGTTTTATTCTATTCACACATAGAGCATCATCTTACAATCGCTGAGAACCACGCGTAGGTGGCAGATATACCCTCACACTACTAACCAAGCCAAGAGTAAGCCAAGAGCAATATAAAAAAGTTATTAATTAATTCATTAATAAATACACAGCTAACGCAACTACTGAAAAATTATCAATTGCTAGATACGACAGTTAGCGCGGAGGGTGACGATATATTGTTAGCTATGTGTTCCGCAGAGTATGTGATTATTATATTCCGTTTCAAGAGAGTTGTGTTATTCCCAGTTGGGTTGCAATAGCGTCTTGGGTTACTCTAATCCTAAAAAGAAAAGTTACGTAGTAAGATACAGAAGGACAACATAATTAATAAAACTAAAGGCAAAGTCATTATAAATAAGAAATTTATTTTTTATTAATGTGTGGAACAATTTTACAAAGATAAGATTAAAAAATGGTCGGAAGCGGCACAAAATAGAGATGTTTGGAAGACAAAAGGGGAGGCTTTTGCTCAGCAGTGGGACAAAAAATAGGCTAGGCGAAAAAAAAAGATTTAAAAAATCATCCACAACACTAATTCTGCTTAACTTAGCTAACTCACATGTTATAAGCGGGAACAAAAGTTCTGAGGCGCTGTGTTTTTACAAAACCCCCAGGTGAACATACGATGTTAATATTTAACACAGTTTAATTTCATCAAATAACTAACTTTGTCGTACTCGAATACACCGCTAACTTTCTCGGGAGATGTTAAAATAACTCCAATAAACGCTCGAACTAATATGACGTGAAACCAAACAGCTGAATAAAACCGTGAAATAGTCTCAGAGTCACCTTGTATTCAGTTCATTACCCAGTCGACGTCGACTTACGTCATGCAATGTTCAAAACTTAATAAACTTTAAACAATACCCGGGAAGATGCGTTGTCAGAACTTCTAAAACTTGAAGTGAAACAGGCAACCGACGGAGCTACGCCCCTATTAAGACACACAATGTGTCTAATGTTTAATAACACACCTTCGCAATATGCGTAAATGTATCTTATACTGGAGTAACTCAAACAGAAACTGTAAGCCTAAGCTTTTATGACAAAATACTTTGACCGAGAAAAGTACTTCCATTTAGAGGTATGTCCCCGAATAGTTTCGCAACAAAGAGAAGCTTTCAATTTCATTAAACACGACAACAAAAAGATCAGATGGAAGTAATCACAGAACTGCTACGAATTAGTTTTAACATTTTCAAAGGAGGCATTCCAAGGTTAGACAAATGTTGGAGGTGGTTCAGAATCGAGACCCGTCCGTGAGGTTGGCGCCAATCTTCCTCTCCTTTGATCACGGAATACTTGGTGACTTCTGTCCCCAATTTAAAAAACTTGGCTTTGTTCGTGCGAGTTGTTTGACCACTTCTTTCTTTGTTTCAATGGGAGTAGGCACCCATTTGAAACGGTAAATTAGAAAACATTTTGATTGGCGGGTCACACGACACCGATAAACTTTTGGGTCTTGTTTCGGCTCAAACCTTTTAAAGAAATTACACGTTTCACGCTTCTTCCTTCTGTTTCAAACGGTTTTATTCATTTCATAATTCGTTCTAAAGGTATATAAGTACAAAATGTATTTAAGCCCCTTAATTTCTCTGTAAGACTACACTGCATTATTTTCTCCCCATATAATGTGAAACATTTTTTAAATTGGGCCATAAAGCGAAGCCTTACCGAGCCAGCCTGGGCAGGTAGCAGGAAATTTAATAAAGTAACGTCTATTTTATCATGAATTATTCTGGAAAGTATGTTTTGAAATTTTTTAAATTAATTCTCTATGTCTCAGGATGGAATGTGAAATACCAACACCCAAAGCTGCGCTGAAGGTAATTTGAACATGGACAGTAAGGAAATGTATCCCGAAATAACTAAGTAAGGAACGTAAAATTACAACACGCTGGCTAGTTCGGCGTAACCCACACGTGTTCAACGCAATACGTATGACGCGACTAGTAAATAAACAAACAGGAAATATTTTCTAAAATTACATCTTACACGCTTTTCTTTGAATTTTATTTAAGGAACAGAATAGGTACCATTAGTATAGTTTAATAGCTTGCGTTGTTAAATGTTTCTTTGATGTTCGCTATAAAAAGAATATGCAGGCTGAACGAGATTAAAAATGAATACATGAATCTTACATGAATAAATGCATGAAGGCTGTACATAGTAGTTTTATTGGTTTCTGCACATTTATCTTTATTAATCTTTTGTATGGCCGTGCAGTTTCGAGGCCTGTACCGTAATCTCATCCATTCAAAGCACGTCGACTGTTTATTAACATATCGACCATAAAACGGACAGGCGCGAATCTGTGTCGATTTTTTCCGACTTTCCGGTGCAGACTGCTATTCATCGAGCCTTTTTTGCTATCGCTTCACTGCCAGCCTATTTTCTGAAAAAAAAAAGATCGATGGTGTTTTCACAGGGAAATAGACGTACAGACTTACATGCTTTTCGAGGATGGTTCCTTTTAATAGAATTCCAAAGGTATGGAGTGATTGACGTTATTTTAGAAACCTGGATGCAGTTCTACACACTTAGAACAAATGCGTAACTCTAACGACACAAATAATTGAGTGTGAAATATTTATGAACTTGTAGAATTACTACGATTTGTATGGTTACTACATATTGCACATCCTAATCCTAACTTCCTAACTATATAATATTAATTAATTAATAATTTAATTAATAAATAATTAATTAATTAATAATTAATTAATCTATACTAATATTATAAAGAGGTAAAATTTGTTTGTATGTAGGAGGTAATCTCCGAAACCACTCATCCGATTTCAAAAATTCTTACACCAATAGGAAGCTACGTTATCCCCGAGTGCTATAGGCTATATTTTAGTGTCAAAAAATTAGGGATCCTTAAATAAATTAACGCGAGCGAAGCTGCGGGCAAAAGCTAGTAATTTATACTTTTTTGATAGATTTAATAAAATATGAACACAAATATTTTAATGTTGTATGTTTATTATTTTTAATACTAACAACAACATGACTACTTAAACACGCCAGGTAAAAATTATAAAAAAAAAACATTCTGATTCAAACCGAATGTTGTTATACTGAACACGATATACAAATAACATCACAGAATAAATAAACGCAAAAGAGTTAAAATATGACAACGAATCGATAGGAATGAATAACATCGCCATACGATTTCAATGTTTGTATGAATCGCATCTGTTTGTTTAGCATACAGAGGAATGAGACGACGACCGCCGGATTCCCGAGTATCCGCGCAGTCTAGTTTCGCAAACACAAGAAAATGAAAATAAATAAAAATCTCACTTACAACGTTTTGCGACACAGAAAAATGAATCCGTCTAAACGCGAAAGGGGACAAAAGATTAATTGAAAATCGATATAGGGACATACCTTTGCGAATCTATCAAAATACATTCAGTTCACTTTCAAACGATAAGGTTGAACTGAATTATACTGTCAGTCATGATTAATGCGGACTTATGACATGCTTTATTGACTCTCCCGCCATAAAGCTGACGATGCAAATAAAATAAAATCCCGTATCATTGAAAGAAAATACCAGCGTTCAACTAATTAAATGAAAAGATGATGATTTATTGAGGTTAATTAACATGATGGCTTTATTTAAACGATGTAGATTCTTTCAAATGATTGCATAGTGGACAGAGCTGTTTTAATATAGGATATTGTATTTACGTAAGTGTGAAATAGAAACTTAAGAGATGAAAATTGTGAGATAAAGCTTATGAGATACTGCAGTAATTGCTGTGTGCACTGCAAAGCTAAGTATAGTAATAATATTGCTCACGAGATAGTTATCTAAGGTATAGGAATTGTATGTACGATTATTAAGTCTATTAAATTAGTTTTAGTACCCCGCATTCTGTTAAGGTAGGTTACCATGAGACTTATTCTAGTACCTATCAATGTTTGAATACCTAAATGTAGAAATCAATAACACACAATCGATAGGGTATCAATTAGCTCAGTTGCGCCCTTTTTTGTATAAATTCAGAACCATTAATAGCACTGGTTTATTTGAAAACCATTAGCGGGCCGAATGGATACGGTTTGAATCATCGATAAAATGAATGGCTGTCTTTCACAAAAGCCTCGCGATACGGGTCGGATGTGAAATGGAATTATTAAATTAACTTTCTAAAAGGAAATATATATTCATACGCGAAATATTTTAGGACCGAAAAATTAAAAATATAAGATTTTAATTCGTGTCACTGATCCCAATGAATGGGAAGGATTTATTAACAGCCCCGGATTTTTTAATTACTTCTGATCCGATACAAAACCGCGCCGAAGAACACAATCAACGTTGGGTGCGCAACACTAAATCAAAACAAACTTCAGACTGGATCCCTTTTACAAACTTTCTAAATAACGGCGAACAATCTTTTTCATTAAAAATCTCCATGAGCCCGATTATTAGGGAAGTAAAACGCCTCCGGTAGGCCGGACCGGAGTTTGGGATTATTCGCAAGATTTTCGCGAGGTCAAACTTGGGAATGTTAACAGATAATTACGGGTAAGTTTTAGCTAGAACGAGACATTTAACAGATGCTTTATTCGGGAGCGCGCGGCCGCGAGCGCACGATGAATGCTAATGAGCGGGCTACGCGCCCGAATAAGGCACCTACGCCGCGCACAATAAGCCTCGGATTGGCGTGGTTAACGGCCCGATCCGAGCTTCCCGAGCCGCCCGTTAACACATTTGGACTCGTGTCTAAGGTTAATTAGATTAGTATCCAACAATGCTACGCAGATGTTATATAAAAACAGATTTTGGTACATCACGCAGTTTATTTTGCAATGAAAATTGATGATGACACTGCCTTTAATTTTGTTCCAGCTTTTCAGACTATCGACATCGCCTGCTACGTCATCATTAACTCTGTATGAGTTTAATAAATATTTGGGACTTTAAAATATGATGATAATTATATAAACACCATCTTGCTCGGCGTAAGCTCTAAGACACCAGCAATTTACATGAGTTGTGACAGTCATACATCCTTCCGTGCGTTACGGGCCAATTAATTTAACACGGAAACGGATATATGAGCAAGGCGCAAATGGTTTCATCACACATATAATTTACTGTCTGCACAGTGTTTGTGTGGACGTGTGTTTGTTTGTGTGCGTAAGAGAAAGGCGTTGACGTAATTTTCTAGTCGGGTTTCGGATTATAATGTTTTACAGGACATTGGTTTTATAAAAGCGAGTTAATATTACCTGGAGGATAATTCTTCGTTGAGGAAAATTCTTAAGGAATTGCGTGAGGAATTTTAACTGCACCAAGGACTTTGTTAACTCTAGAGATGTTTCACTAGAAATATTTTAAATATTATTTCAGAAGAAAACAACAGTTTATAGATTAAGACAAGGTACGGTATGGTAGGTTTATTATGTTGAAAATCTACCCTACATGGCAAAACGTAGCATAAATCGCACACTTAAGAATCAAAATCCACCGTGGCCATTCTCAGCACATAAGAACTACTCCAAGATCTTTCATAAGAATACCTACATCACTTTTCGGTTTTGATGTTATAAGAACATATTTTTCACGTAAGCAAAGCCACGGGTACAGCTAGTTTGTAATAAAATTACATTATAAGTATTTTTTGTTATATCATTTGAAGACACCTTATCTACAAGCTTAGTTTTAGTATATACTAAACCTGAAACTAGTTTGTTCAGAATCACTAGGAGAATCGATTGACATATTTTTACACCACTTTTTTTTCTTCTTAAATTTCAATTTTGTTTCAGTAGGTTTCTACCCATAACAGTTGACGGGAATAGACACTTTAAGGCTTGAGATGGTCCGCTCGGTCAGTTTCCGTGTATTAGACAACGCCTGCATAGCACATCTCAGGCATTTCACAGTTTACTAGGAAACTTAACGCGACATAAACTAAGGTGTAACTTGGAGATTTACTAAAAAAAAACACATATTCAGGCAGTTCTGATGAAAATATTGTTGGGGTTCTCGGTTTTCGTATAAAGTAAAAATAAGGTTGTATAAAATAACTAACCTAAAAAATCTTAGTTTTCTTACATAAAAAGTACTCTACGTGCTTGTCCAGTCTACCCTCGTACCAGATTCTAGCAAAATTCCTTCGGCAGTTACGACGTTATTGAATTACAAACATACAAATCCAGATACACAGTCACATTTACAATATTAGCTGCATAAAATAAGTCAGAAAGAGACATGATATCTTCGCGTAGACATAATTTCATTAAATTCCACCCCAGTTTCCCTTAAGCAACACCCCAAACAAAGCACAATATCTGGCAACACCTCAAGGTAAGCGCAATCTGTGTAAAAGCTAATTAATGCCGCGCAGGAAACGGAAGGGCAACGGGTCGCGTCATTAGATGCATTATGCAACGCGCGACGCATGCGCCGAGCATCAAAATGTTGTGTGGGACTTGTGATGTCATGTGCGAAATGTTGTGTCGGTATCTTTGTTGTTTTCTTTTGAGGAATGAATTAAATTGAAATTAGATCTTAGGTACAGTCTACCGCGGCGTAGATGGCGTGACGATCTAGTCGTGTGGGGTTAACATGGTCAGAAACGGGACAAAATAGAGATATATTTGGAAGGCAAAAGGGGAGGCCTTTGCTCAGCAGTGGGACAGTAAATATATTAGGAAAAAAAAGAGGTACACTCAGACACAGCTAAAGCAGTACTTCAACTACCTACAATCGTCCGAATTGACACACTCGAACAGGGGGGTTACCATGACCTGTTAGAGCAGGAATGATTTAATATTATTCCGAGAGTGGGAAAGTGACAGCGCTAGACAGCTCTCTAGCGCCATCTCGTACCCACTCTCGTAATAATATTAAAACATTCCTGCTCTCAGAGATCATGGTAACCCCCCAGACATGCACTGCAACAAGACTTCTAAGGTATCATCGGAATACAGTCACATACAAAGAGTGCATTACATACAGTGCGTGTTTGTGTGAGTGTGTCGATTCAGGCGATTATAGTAAGTTGAGGTACTGCTTTTGCTTATATATCTACTTTGACTCACATCCTGCCCCTTTAAGGCATAAGGTGCAGATACGGTGCAGGCGGTCTACTCCCTAAGCACAAAGTCCGTGGTTTCGGCCTTAGTTACGAGCATTTCCTACTCCCTATCACCTACGGACATACGATTATTTCGGGGCCCGAACTAAGAATGAATGACAACACGATTTGACAGTTGTCCCTACTACCGATGTATTTTTGCCCGTCCGAAAAGTTGAACTTGATACTTGTTTTGTTCACTCTTATGTTTCGGGCTACTTTCGGACGGGCGACTAACTTCGTTGACGGACTTAGGGAGTAGGCCCCCAGGCGCGTCGCTTTCATACGTTTTGTCGTGCCGCTTCAAATCTTTTTCGCAAAAAAATTATAAAAGCGACGCGCCTGCGCCGTGTCTGAACCTTACGCCGGCGCCGCTTCTGTGTAATTCACGCCTTAAGGTACTCCCGCGAAACCACTTAAAAGTAGATCATTTCGTTTAATTAAGACAGAAACTAATTCGGAATGAATACTGTGTTTGTTTCTTATTTCAATTTAATTTAATATTTTTAACGACAGAAAGAATAACATCCTGTTTCTATGGATAGCTACTGTTTTTTTTAAATAACGTAACTATTACCTAAAAATCATACTGTTTGAGCATGTACAGAATAATCTACATACAACTGTCTGCAAGTTATACCGACCCATAGAATAACATGACTGCCTCGTTGGTCTAGCGGTCGCAAGCGCAACTGCTGAGTGTGAGGTCCTGGGTTCGATCCCCAGGTCGGGCAAAGTATTATTAGGTTTTTCCGTGTATAATTTTTTATTAGCAGCCCGGAGTCTGGATTTGTGCCCGGTCGATGGCAATAGGCTTGCCCCCTATTACATGGGACGTAAACATAACAGCGAAATGTGGGTACTATACACCTCTGCCAACCCTTCGGAGAATACAGGCCTGAGTTTATGTAGAATAACGTGGAGTAATTTAGCATTATTTAAATAGTCACTTTCAAAAATAAATTTCTCACCAGATACGAGTGCAGTGATTTACTATGATAGCTATCGGCGAGTGAGAGAAAACAGGCGGGCGTTTGAACGCGCACGAGTTTTATATTGTACTTTAACAAGTGCTAAGAACATTTTAGTGTTAAAATTAAATTTCGTATACTCGTCGGAATTTTCTTAGTAGATATATTTCGGATCTAATGTAGAAGGTTTTTTTCGAGATTGCTACGGATGTTGTTGAAAGTTCTGAACATATTATATTAGTAAAACCACTAGTAAAAAAACATTCTTATTTTTTACTAGTGGCCTCTCTCCGGCTCTCTCCGGCACGGGTGCAATGTTTTATACATATAAACCTTCCTCTTGAATCATTCTGTCTATTGATGAAAACCGCATCAAAATCCGTTGCGTAGTTTAAAAGATCTAAAAATACAGACGGTGGGAAGCGACTTTGTTTTATAATCTGTAGAGAAGTATATTTCGGATCTAATGTAGGAGGGTTTTTTTTGGTAATATAAAAATTTCACAAAATATTAATACAATAGGTAAAAACTCCTAAGTTTTACCTATTGTATTAGTATTTTGAATGTTTCTTCTTCCGTATTGGTCTCAGAATTCTTTTTTTTTGTCAAGCTCCTAAGAAGAACTTCAAATAATAATAAATATTCCTCTAGAAACGAGTAGCGCCACGAGCAGAAACAAGTTGACAACATAAACAAAAAAAAGGAAACAGAAACTCGTATCTACGACCCGCGTAAGTCGCACGAGTCAACGGAAATGGGTAAACTAATGGTGCATCACTAGACTCATTAAGCTCTACATTATTGCTGAATGGTGCTCCGAGTAGCACACACATTTCGTATTCGATGCTCTTTGGAGCTAAGGCTTGATACAAACACTTCGACTAAGCTAAGGGTGTACTTTAAATTTTATTGTTACTTTTGTATTTTGATGTCGCGTTGTGTGGCGAAGTCGTTAAATTTACTTAAGTTTTATTGATTATTTTTATGGTTATTTGTCGTCATTCTGAGGCCCAGTATCTACCAAAACGGAGAGGAGAGGAGACGAGAGGAGATGTGCTGCGAAGCTGGCAGGTTATTTCCACCAAACCGGAGAGGAGATGCGTAGCGGAGAGGAGATGTGAGCTGTGAGAGCTTGAAATCATTCAGTTCGGGTGTTTGAGGCGCGGGGAGAAGGCATCGGGGAAAAAGGGCGCGTGAGCGCGGGTGCCTCCCGGCTGGCAACCACACACATCTCCGCTCTACCGCACCGCTTGATCGCTCGCGGCTCAAAATTCTACAGAAAAATGAGACATCTCCTCTCCTCTCCGCTTGATCCATTTCCACCAAAGCTAAGCGGAGAGGAGATGTGGAAATAACGAAATCTGATTGGTTATTCAAAACAGATCTCCTCTCGTCTCCTCTCCTCTCCGCGTTGGTGGAAACCGGGCCTTACACTGCCAAGCAACCTCGTAGTCGAATAAAGCGCAGTTTAGACAACGCTATACTATTTCGCTATACCGGATGACTTTTTTTACCGTCTGGAAAAAATGGGTATAATCGGTGAACGGAGTAAAACCCCAAGGAATAGTTTTTTTTTTTTAAGGTAGTTAATGTATATTGCTTCATAAACTGTGACAGATGTGATGTGTGTGATGTGATAGCATGACGTTCACACTATACACTAAATCGCAAGCCGGTCCGCTATTTATAGCAAGTTATTTGACGACGATCCGTCATAAACTGCGCACACAAAAACAGGGTACAACTGAGGCGGGGCGGGGACCGGAGAATCGTACGATATAGCACTGAGAATTGCTCAAGTTTATCGCGTACAGCAAGCCAATGCTTTATAGCATCGCGTTGTGTGAACGAGTCCATGTAAAATGAATTCTGAGGGATATCGTTAACTATACAATATTTGCTATATGCTACATATTACAGCGTAGCCATAATTGCATTTACCGAACTGTTTTTTAATTTCAGCTTTGTATGACGATGATGCATGTCTATAACGGTTACGCTTGAGGCGGAAAGTATTGACTAGTAAACTTGTGCAAACGACATCACACACACTTGCAAGTAAAATTGTGCATGCAAGCCTCAAGCGCACATAATATTATACTTATTTACAGTATGTAACGTTTATTGCTGTGCGATGTGTTTGCCCCGCAACAAAAAACATCTAAAAAACTCATTATCAAACATTGTGAGTGTAAAAAAAGTACCTGAATTAACCCTTCGTGAACCACAAGCGTGACGAGATTATAGTGTAATTTTTGTCTTTCCACCTTTTTTCCCTTTCTAAGTGCATTAGTGTCGCTTCATATCACCCACATTAAGAGCTTGTTATGTCTATACTATTCCAATTATTTATCTACAAATAATGTCCCCTTAAAAGCGTCCGAACTTAAGGTGAACCATAATATTATGAGAGAAAAGGGTGTAATGTCCTACTAAGTTATTCAGCTGTTGTCCTTATGACAAATGACCACGGTAATTGTGGAAAACACTTCGCATGATTGAACTTCCCAATTCTTTACAATAAAGTTTACATAATTTACCTTTTATTTCATAAAAAGTTACTTATATATATTTTTTTACTACAATTTGAAAAATAAAGTAAATATAAAAAGTTTACGTTAATATAGCTGTTGCCCGTGGTTTTACTAGCACCCTTGGGGAACTACTTAATGCACCAGGATAAAAAGTACCCTATGTCCTAACCCAGGTCATGGTCTACATTTGTGAGGAGAATGACCAAAGTACCAAAAAGTCTCATTCATCAAGATCAAAATATTGTAGTAATTATTTTCATAATTTTTTACGACATTACGCGTCGGGGATTTGATTTTTGAACAGGGAATTTAATTTAAAGTAAAAAAGTGTTGATATTGTTTTATTCCCTGTACTTATTACTTCTATGTTCCCTTTACATGACGTTTCGTTTCACATGATTTATGATTACTATAAACCTTGAATTTTGAAAGAGTCATGATCACATCTTGCAGAAAACATGTAAAAAAAAATATTTTGCCGATTCTACAATAATTAAAACTAGAATAGATTAGAATGTTGTATTTATACGATCATAATTTTTTTATCTATGGTTAATTGGCCGTTCACAGCCGGTCATAGAGATGTAGAATACAATAGATGCGGATTACTGTTTTTTAGAGGAATAATAATAATGTCGTGGTGGCCCGGAGGTTACAGACCCGCTTGTTAAGCACCGGGTTGCGGGTTCAAACCCAGGAATGTACCAATGTGAATTTTTCAATTTCATATGTACTTTCTTAGTTAATCTAAGACGCCACTGACATACGGTGAAGGAAAACATCGTGAGGAAACCTGGACTTTAACGTTCTGAAATCGCCAACCCGCAGTGAGCAAGCGTGGCGATCAATGCTCGTTCCTTCTCTGTACGAGAAGAGGCCTTTGCCCAGCAGTGGGACAGTTACAGGCTAATATTTATTTATTATAGAGGAATAATAAATCGTGTATGACATATCCACATTGTTAGGTTATTTAGATTATTTCTAAAATCTCCGAAGCACGCGTTTTGTTTACAAAAAGAACTTTTGTAGGAGTTAACATGATAAGTATAGTCTATAAAAAACAAAGTTTGACTTTGATGGACTCCATACATCCATGAGCATTGTCCTTTTATCCAAATCCGTTCAGATCATAAGGCGTCATTGATTAACAAACATCCAAATTCACAAACTTACACATTTATAATATTAAGTAAGATAGGATTGTAGAGTTTCGTATGAACAACTCTGTATTCCGCGAATGCAAGTAACATTAAAACAACACACCTACGTGATTGCGGCAACAGTAATTACTCATATTCCACCTGGTTCATGAACAAAAACCGCAGTATCTTATTTTGAATTAAAAAGCGCTTTATTTATCGCACTTTTATGGAAGACTTTTAGATGTTTTAATTGGATATGGATTTTACTTTAATATTACTTCTTGAAATAAAAGTAGTTAAAAAATCGCAGCTGACCATTTTGTGTAGAATACTGTCGTAAGTGTACATACAACTTAAATACACACAAAAAATTACCAACGGAACATTATTAGTTAATTTTCGTCTTTTCATCACAAGAGAAAATACACTACGCCTACATTTTTAAGATTCAATCCCACACCTATTCACGCACGGCTGCAGAATGCAATTTACAATAAATTATGTAGATATTAATAAGCTGTAGGTTAAGGGTTGGAAATAATGGCAGCCATTCATCGTTCGATAAATTGCTATGGAGACATACTATAGTCAGATTACGTGCTTCAATATCCGGAACAAGCCGACGAGCGGGCTTCGAGGGTATTCTACCAACGCATGTTTTTTTTAAAGCAGTTCGAAATAGGAATGCGTAGATAAAAGGAAGCGTTGATGTGTTTTTGTTTATGTTTTCAGCCAGAACGCAAACGAAAGATAGATTTTTAAATTTTCGTATTTTTCGAATGTGGGTTCTTGAGGGACAATAATATTAAGAACTAGCTGTGCCCGTGACTTCGTCCGCGTGGATATCGGAAAAGAACATTGTATCGCAATAATTAAACAATGTAGCTCCATTTTTTTAAATCTAATCACATTTATTTCTAATAAGGTTACTGCTCATCACTCACACTCAATAGCGTGATAATTTGTACCTTATAATCTTACCCGCTATTTACCGGATGTGGCTGCTAAATTTCAACTGGTTCTGTCCAGTAGCACTGGCGTGATGCTTAGACATACAAACGGACAAACAAACACAAACATTCTAAAAACTACATTTTTGGCATCAGTATCGTTCCTAGGATGCGTTGCACTTATTTTTTTCCAATATTATTGAATGTACAGTTTCAGTATTGTTACAATCTATTTAAATAAAAAGAAAAGTCCTGACTGACTGATTGACTGACTCATCAACGCCCAGCCCAAACCATTGGACCTAGAAAATTGAAATTTAGCACAGAGATTCCCTTTATAATGTAGACAAGGAATAAGAAAGGATTTTTCGAAATTCAACCCCTAAAGGAGTTAAATAGGGGATGAAAGTTTGTATGGAAAATCGTCACTTAACGGGTTCAAAAAAGCTAGTTTTAGTACGTATAAGTAGTACGTATAAACGTACGATGGTTTTTTTTGTCTGGACATACATATTGTTGCAGAGATATGTATTCAGTTCAAGTCGCGAAGTCTTCCTAAAACCGCGATCGCACGACCGCTATTCCGCTCTGAATTTCTTCCACACAGGAAGTCTAAAACGTGTAGAAAAATTCGAGTGTTTCCATTCAATTGGTCGGTGATCGCTCGACCGTCGGGTATTGATACGTGAAAAAAATTTCAAACGCATTTCGTGCGGTTATGAACATTTCCTCCAACGTAACAGACACACATCCCGGTAAGGAAATAGACGCGATTTACGAATGTGACTGCAAAAAATATATTTGTATCGTTCGTGGAATGGTTTCTTTCCTTATGAAGCCAATACGATTTGGAATTATCTGGCGACGTATTGTGCTCGTCGTAAAGCGTTAGTAATATTGATTTCGTTTGTTTCGAAAGCTTATTTAATGTGAAGGGAAAGGATTTTTACTTTCACGCTAAAGTAGGAATGTTAAGACAAAGTAATAGCTGTGCTTCCGCGAATTTCGCTGCAGTTGGATAAAGAAATCCGCTAACAGACAGGCTAGACTCTATTCTTAGCAGACTTAAATTTTATTTACTTTCCACTATTACGATAAATATATTGCTTTTTATTTTTAGCGTCAAGCAATGTAGATTCTATGTTTTTTTTTGGATATTATACGAAAAACTAAAATATACAATTGCACACATCCAAGCTTTACAAACCGAATTATGAACTCCTTGAACATCGTATTTAAGAGCTAATATCTTATAAAATAAATACAAATAAAAGTGGTATCAAGAGCATACTGGTTTGTTGTTTTCAAAGGAAATATTTGTCGACTCAAGACAGCCTCCTTTCATCTGTAAACACAGCTCGATCATTAACTACCTACCTACTTGTCCGTTTAAATATACTGAAGATGGTAGCGTTAACTTTCCTTTTTAATACGAACAATAAAACTTTTTTTTTCTTTTTGTAGTTTTGAACTAATTTCAGGTATGACTTTAGATACTTATACAATATGTAACAGAAATAATGCAAATATTCAAACACCTCAATTAGAATATTCTGTTATAGGTAATCATAATGCATACAAACTAAAAAAATCTTTTTACGCGCTTTAAAATTGTTATTTAAGAAAATAGTATTAATTTTTATTGTTAACTGCATTTAATTTGTCTTACTTTGATATAATGCAAAAAAATATTTCAATAAAACTACTAAAAAGTAAAAATAAAGTTTATAAAAAATAAGTATGTTAAAAATGGTTAAATCGATTCAATTAGCGATTCTTAACAAACTACTTTCATGGTCTGCGTATATTATGTTAAACGTAGTATATCAGTTTTCACCATCAAACTTTTAGTGTTGAACAAAGTAATTACAATTTTAATGACACAAGATTCAAGCAGATCATTACAACTTTGTTAAAGACTGAGCACAAAATCTGATAAACGGCACTCAAATTAAAGTAATAAGGTGCGAAGTTTTACAAGAAAAACAGAAACTAAAATATCAAGTCTCATTCCGCGATCTGAGAGCTAATAACACGTATCTCGTAATACCGTCCCCGTCCAACTTCGCAATACAAATATTGGAGAAATCCGAATATCTATTTAACGTTCCTCCTCAGGCGCTAACAGATTAACGCCAATATTATCCATCGAACGCGACCAAACTGCAGAGTTCGGTCGAGTCAAACCTTAACACTTAATCCTTACTAAACACTATTACAAAGACCACGTAAATTTATTCAGTGTGGATCGCTAATAAAACGGATAAACTTTCATTGTCATGCACAAAGACGTAAGTGATCGAACACTGCACGCTGTTAACAACTCTATCGTTACCAAAATAGGTGTTAAATTTGATAATGGTAGGCCCAAATCTGTGGTGTCGATGCAAACTGAGATACGTAGTTGATTGACAGAAGTCACGCTGTACATTGTATTAGAGGGATTGGAGCAAACTTAAACTGTCAGGCTCGTTACCAAGTTGAATGGGTCGGCTTAGCACAGAGATCGCAAACTGGTGCGTCTTTGATCTTCATAACAGCTAATTAATTGGGTAAGGAAAGCTTAACCGAATGTATTGACGGGCCTAAGCCTCTAAGAAACGCTGTTTAAACAACTTAAGGGACCGAGATTGTTTAATGATAACCTTTCAGTGCGAATTTTCTGGGCAACGGGTCAATAACGGAAGTCGGCCGTTCATAAAATTTATATTTTAAATTGTATCTGTAAAGCGAAATGGTGATTCTTTTAAATTTCCATTCGTATCTGGTTTCCAATTATTTTTATTATTACTGGAGCGATGGGAGGCAGATAAAAGGCATTTTATAATTTGAATAACTAATAAAAGAGTTTTATTAAATGATAAAATGTTTACTACGTCATGTAGGGTGTCGTTTTAATTAAACAATACGATTGGTTATAAGATGAATGATTCAACACTGAATTATTCAAGTTACTATAATAACCCACCCGCCAATTAAACTATTCTAACTAAATTAAAGAAATTTCAAAAGTAGATGAAAAATTAAGTTCTATAAAAGTGTGTCAGCAGTTTGGCCTTTGCTGGAAAAACTGTAATGGATTCTCCAATAAAAATAGTAATTTTTCAGAACAGATATAAAAAGGAACTCTTGATAAGACGATTTATTTCAGTAGTTTTTTAATGTTTTATTTGTAACAATAGAAAACGTTACAAAAAATTGCGAGGATTTTTTAAATGTCAAGTTCTTAATAAAACAAGAGATTTTAACAAAACAAATTCCAGTGGATTAGACTATTAAACTATAACTGATCCGTAAAACGAAACAAAACAATATTGGATGGATTTCAATTGTTCGATCTCAATCGAGTGTTTTGTAGTAGCAAAGTACACTCGGATTAAAACGAAAGAAGCTTTATGAATCATATTCTATCATTCTACCAATAACGATGACATGAAAAAATAAAAATACAAAACGAACACAAAACGTTTCGTCCATTTTCGCAATTGAAACTAAAGGCGATCATAGTCCATAGTGATGTGCGCAGTATTACAATAAACCTGGTACACAAATTATTTGGTACGCAGTGCACACAGGACGTTATTACAGACAGGTGTTCGGCTCGGAATGCGCTCGTAAAACCAACTCTATATGGATTTATTATTTAAAGTGCTCTACACCTATTGTTGGTACTGCGTGTTTATATTGAGGTAGGTCGCAAATACACGGCTTTATTTACTTTTGTTTTATACCAAGGCCGAGGGCACAATTATCTTATTAAAACAATGATAAAAATATTGTAAATGTAAATTCTTGTAAAAGGTAAAGTAAATAAACAGTGACACACTGAACCAAGTATTTTGACGCAACTTGGGAGAGGTCTATATCGAGCATTGGACCTCGGTGCGGGGCCAAGAAAAATAAGGAATAGTAGTACTAACCCACGCGAGTTTCAAGTCAACAAAACGAAATTAATGTGGTTATCGTGGGCGACCGGTCAATGCGTCAAACTTCAAACTTAACGCGTCACTTCACTAGTGTTGTGAATATAGGTACTAAATCTTCTAATAGTGGAAACTCTTCCATTTATGTCTCTTGTACGCGCCAGAAACACTTTGCCATCAGTCAATTTGAATACAAACTTTTATGAAAGTATTCAAGTAACTCTCAATGGTTGTATACGGTAAAGTTTACGGCAAAATACTGAAAAAAAAATCAAAACACATCGAACACATCATGATCACAAACATTAATTCAAACGGGAAGCTTACACAAATTAATTAAGATAATCGTTTATGCGTGAAATTTAATAGGTAATTAACGTTTCTAAATGTAACCGTGTAATGTCGCCCGGGTCCGTTAAGCCCCGTGCCGTCTATTACCTAACCAAACAATTGGCGGGAGCCGATAGCCAAGTTGCAAGCATGCGAATATACCGCAAAGAACTTACGATTAGTGTTAGGGTTAAGTACTCGTATCTTAACTTGATTACCGTTATCTTCGTTCATGAGAGTGTGGTAATAATCGATGTTTGGGGACATTCGTTATTTTAAGCGTCTGCGGTTGTTTATTAGCGGTCGCCGTGTTTAAAGTAAAAGCTATCCCCGTTGCGTTATTGAAGTTAGCTCAATATCACGTAAAGTACGTTCGATTTATCTTGGCCGCCCTGAACAAGGCTCTTCAATAACTTTAAAAAAAAGTAAAAACCGACTTCAAAGAAATACTAAAAGGAGTAAAATAATTACGATAATATAAAATTAACAGTTTCAGAAGTCGGTGGCTTCTATTTGCTTCAGTGTAG
This sequence comes from Amphipyra tragopoginis, assembly GCA_905220435.1. Classification (NCBI taxonomy): domain Eukaryota; kingdom Metazoa; phylum Arthropoda; class Insecta; order Lepidoptera; family Noctuidae; genus Amphipyra; species Amphipyra tragopoginis. The sequence goes on from HG991997.1 coordinate 18,873,046, forward strand.
AGTTGCACCGACTTCTGAAATTGTTAATTTTATATTATCGTAATTATTTTACTCCTTTTAGTATTTCTTTGAAGTCGGTTTTTACTTTTTTTTAAAGTTATTTTTTATTAAATACGTTTTAGTGTCATAATTTTAACCCCCTCCTTCATGACCCTTCTTTTTGGCTTTGACGTAGTCGGGCATAAAAAGTCCTTTCAAATGATACCTTACACGATATAATGAAAACATTCCAAAGGGGGGGAGGGGGGGACACGCACCCCCTCCTCTTTTCAAGTAGTCAGTTCTCAACAACAAATAGAAACAAAGCAATATTAGTAATTTGAGAATTTTGCTTTGATCCGATGAGGAGTTCCGTTCCATATCTCTGAAGTTCATGGTCTGATCATAACAAAATTTAAATGGGACCAATCGGAAAGTATACCCTTTCGAACAAAAGAAGAATTTTTCAAATCGGTTCATAAATGACGGAGATATGAGGTAAAAAACATAAAAAAAAAATTAAAAAAAAATACAACCGAATTGAGAACCTCCTCCTTTTTGAAGTCGGTTAAAAATTCGCGCATGTGTACTCGGAGGAAACGGACACTGTAAAAACGAATAAATAAACTTTGCTTAAAAATGGTCGGTCCTCGGATGATGTTAGTTAAACGTTAAAAAAATGCCATTTTGTTTATAAAAAAAACTATTGCGCAACTACTGCACGAAGTACGGCCAAAATATTTCGGCCGTACTGTATCTAAATCAGATTTACTATAGGTAACTAACATCATGCCTTTTTCAGTTTTTCCCACAGGTTCGACAGAAACATTGACGTCCTACTATCGTACACTAACCCTTTTTGCCTATTACACATTCAGAAAAATTGTCAAACGTACATCGTAATACATTTAATGCACATATATTTGGAAAAGTTTTTTGCAATATTAATTTAGTGACTTCCCGTTCCACGGCGATCGTAATACGGTACCTAAAAATCCGAAACGCACATGTTGACTTATGAATTAAGGTACAAAGCATACGTAGCACAGCCCCACCTGTGCTGTGCTTATTTTGCGGTACAGGTCGTGAGGATTTAAGTTTGTTGTACTCGCTCGCGTGTGTTTAAACAAAGCTTACTCAACACGGTATCTCTTGTACCTGCAACTTGTGTACCGATTTATGTACTCGCTACTTAATTCTTAGTGTTCGCAACACTTGGGTCTAAGTGAAAATTATTTGCGTCACGTAGTAATGTTGGTTTTATAAAGTTATAGAGTGCTTACATCGTGAACAAGGGTCTGTACATACAACCGTTTTAGTGTTAGTTATGTAGATTGAAGATATAAAAACGGAAATATAGTTAGATAACAAAAAACTTAGTATCCGAGTTAATTACAAGCAAATTCATCATTCCTTAGGGGAACTCGTTTTTTTATCATAAAACACTATTGAGGGAAGATATTCGGTATCATCAAACAACGTTGAAAGTTTTCCTAATTTAAATAGGCACTTACAAAAACAGATACGATAGAATCCAGACATGGTACTTAACTGAAAATCATCACAAAGTACAAAAAAATAACTACAGCTATCAATTAGCAAACCAACACGTTCCACATAAAGGCTGTATCTACCCAGCTGAAACATTAATCAATTGATAACAGCCGTACCGAACAAAATGTTATACAAAATAAAATCAATAGTTTTTATGTATTCGGTCACCCTTTATCACTGTATTTTATCATGTGCTGCGTGCTTTCTGTCCATGATAACGTTAGTACTGATTAATAAATGAACCAAAATATTCTAATAAGCTTAATTTATTTGTCAAACATCTGGCTGCATTGAGAGGGTTAATCTTAAAGGTTGGTATTCAAAACACGCGATTGATCTCGAGGGATAATTCTATTCATGATTTTAGTTTGCCAGAATATTCTGTTTAGATTGAAAAGCAATGCAGTGACGTATTTGTCTTTGAAGAGAAATATTTTTGGTTTATAGGCTCCTTTGAATGGCTGTTATTGGGACATACCTAAAGATTACAAAAAAAAACAATAATTATTCCAGTAAGCTGTCCTAGAATGCATTTTTGAATTGGTATGTTATTTTCACCATGATAATTTTGTACCAACGCCACATCCCTATACATTTTTTTTATGTAGAAAATAAACATTTTCTAAAGTTCCACAAAAACAGCAATTTAACAAAAAAAAGTTTTAATAGACGTCGTTAATGTAGGAACAAATTTAAATATACGTTTATTTACCCTGTTTAGACGCACATTGCTGACCTTAAAAGCTCGCAGGAAAATTTTGCCATTGCGGGGATTCTTAATGTATTTTTACTGACTGTAGTATACTCGCGAAAATGAAAACAAGGGTTAAAAGCGCGAGTAAGCCGGAAAACAAAAATTTATTAATGTTGAAAGATGTTTATTTTTATATTTTTCTAGATTAATTTGATTTTACTCTTAGCTAAGATTTTCTGCGTTGAGAGTGTCAATACTTAGTCATATTTAGTAATCGGATATTCGGATGCATATTTACCTAAAGTTATTTTTTTCCATGAAAGTATGGAAGCGACTTCTTAAAATATTTTTTTTGTAAGAAAAAACCTGGGTTTCAAGGAACACCGTAAAATAAATGTATATTACTATTATTCATATTGTATTTTTTTTCTTCCATTTTTTTCCCTTTTTGGTTAATTTTCGTACTCAAGACTTGGTATTACATTATTCCAAGGTCTGTGGTCAACACTACATTATTCTCTCTCATAGTATTCACTGAAATTTGTAAAAGATATCCTTTTTTAAAAAGAGTAACCATGGAGTTTCTTTCCGGCTCTTCTCCATAGGAAACGACTAATTGGAACCGTGCACCTAAATTCGCCTTTTCATAAGGGCCTGTATTGGTTTATGTGTTTTTTTTTTTAATGATTTGATTGACCGGGAATACATAACTAGTTGGGTACAGTATAGAACAGACTTCGTAAAAAGATTTATTAAACAAAAACCCCGTGGTTCTTGGAATGCATAAAATTAATGTTTAACCCCCGATACAAATATGTGTGTATTTAGAGTGTAAGAAGAGGAGTGGTGTGTGTTAGATAAACCAAAAAAATAAGTAAAATGAAATAATTGTCCCGGAACTGCGGGATTTGTTCGATACAAAAGCGCATTCCATAATAGCCAACATCTCAAGTTTAGGTGAATATGCATCCAAATATCCGATCTCTAGTCATATTACATGCTATAACATCCAGACTTGTTTGTTTGCAAAAGGGGTTACAAAAGCACGACACTTACGATTGTCATGAAACTTAAACGGTCAAGTTCGTAGTAACTTATACAGGTTGTAAAAAGACCCATCACATAGCCGAAATCTACGCACTCTGTACATCAAACTAAACTACATTGACTAAAAATAATTGCTGGGAAACGACTTTTATTTTTTGTCATAAAAAAAAAACGTTTTTTTTTTGTAGGCGGTCTTATGCGTTTGATATTCGTTGCGTTTTTGTAACTTCAAATGCGTAATTTGTGAGGAAAAATTGCAAATTTTGATAAGGTTGTTTGGAAGAAAGTTTAGTATTATCACTTAGAAAACGTTTTTGGAAAAAACTAAAAAAAAAAAATACTTTGACCTTCAATATCTCCAAAACCAATGGTTTCCCAGGTATGGTCTTGTAGAAAAAATGATCCCAATGATGGGTAGAATATGTGGTTTTCGTTATCGTTAAGGGACTTTTTACACCCGATATTATCGACACAAAATAAACCAAACCGACTTCAGTAACAGATAAGACTAATAAAACAACAATTTATTTTAAACCAATTTTCAAATTAAACCATTGAAATAGTCATGAAAACTGTAACGGGCAATTGTAAAAAACTATCGATAGAAAAAGTATTGTCGGTAATCGACACCTGTGACAATTAATGGCGGGTTCAGTCCGCACCACTTTCATTACTCGCCTGATATACTCGCATGTATGAATTGGTATTCGTTTGTTTGTGCACATGTTTAGTGATGGGGGTGGCGCCGGCCGCTTTATGGACTTGCGTTGTGTGAAATTTATTTTATTTGCGTTGTGATAAGGGTAGTATTGTTTTTGATTTGGTGGTTTTTTGTTTATGTTCCTTTTGAAGTGAATGCAAAACAATTACTATGTCATTTACATTCGTTATGAGAAAAAAAGGTTAAAGGCGGGATTTAACTGTATGTTATTTATGTTTTGACTAAGGCCAAATTTCTTTTCATTCTAATAAGAAGCCAGTGCCCAGCAATGAGACAGTAATTGGTCACTATGTTGTGTATATTTTTTTCTTCCATAATAATGCTATAACTGTTACAGAGCGTGGAGATTACTAAAAGACTTTTATCAATAAAGTAGTACCAGACGTACATCGATTCAACATTAACCCAAAGGCCTAATGATTAGCACCTTTACTACACTATTATCTGTAACGACAGGTACGATCTGGAGTCAACACGAGTCACAATCGATTAGACATCGAACAATTAGATCACTAAGTTTAGTTCCCTTGCGGGCCCGCAGTAACAATGTGAATTGTAATTGAAGATCGTGGAACGTGCACAGAAGGACTATTTGCGTTCATTATATCATAAAGAGATAGTGCTCAAGCTTTTAGCGTGAACACATTTTAGTAGTAAAACTGAGTTGGAGAATACTTTCAAGAAATATGGAAAGTGGAATTGAGGGAGAATTGAATACACTAGGTCGTGTTCATTTAACACTAGGTATTATTATAAAACATGCTACACACCATATCGCTGTCAAATAAAAATCTCTTATAAGAATTCAAAGGCTCCATAAATAAATCATCGTACACCCCAAAACTCTCGCAGGAGCCAGTTTTGTTGTCAATAAATCCATCCTCACTCACTCGTAACATACTCTAAAGTTAACAGATAAAAACTTAGTTTGTTCAGTCCCAACTCCCGGGTTCGATTACGTAAGACGCGCAAACTTCCTCTATTACCCCCTACTTAAGGGTACAAATTTAAGCGCCCCTTATTTAAACACTGTTGCCAAATACCTACGTGTGTAATTTACGCCAAGTGCGGTTTACAACCGACGAACATTTTGGGAGTCGGATTTGGACGAGAGAGAGAGAGACAAATAAATCTCTGACGAGACGAACGATTTATAAGCAACCGGTGATTTGTAAGAATCCTTCAGGGAATCGAATTTGATTATACGGGAAAACAGGCTTGAAATTTTCCAATTCTTAATGATACGTTCGGCTTTACCTGTAATTGATAACTTCTGATTAGAAGAAATACGCTGTTGAGCGTTCCTCTAAAGTAAGATATTTTCTTTTAATATATTTTTTAACTAATGTTCTCAGGTCTATCTCGGAACTTCTAGAAATACTGCTTTGACCGATATAACATTCAAATGTTGCTTATTTAAAATCTGTTCACTTTTGCCTCGCCTTTCCCCATCTATAATGGGGTCAGCTGCCAGTTAACTAGATGCGGCTGAATACCAGTATTTTACGCGGAGCGACTGCCATCAGACCTCCACAACCCAGTTACTGGGCAATCCTAAGGTTCGATCGGTTGTCAGACTTTCAGGCTTCTGACTACCTGTATCGACTGTTTTAGGTCGTGCTGTCATGGGTATGACACCCGGTACAGACGGTTTAACGTGCAGACGCGACGTCTTACGTAGGCGGTTTAAAGCGACGCGAATTGCGAAGCGATGCGATGCGGTGACACACGATGCGGTGCGAAGCGGCGGCTTTGTCCTACGAGCTCGCGGACCGCTCGCCGCGCGCCGCCGTCATTCAGTAGCACTGTACGGCACCGCATCCAGTTTGCGTGAAAATATCAAGCCAACTGACCGCGTTCGCTTCGCGCCGCGCCGCACCGCACCGCACTCCACGTGCTTTTGGTCACGTAGGCCACTTCAATAGGTTTCGACTGTTTGTTGTTTTCGCGTCGCGCCGCGCCGCTTCGCGTCGCTTGTAGATCGCTCACGTAGGATGACGCGTTACCGAGGCACGGAGGGACTTATTTGAAATCTACTTAACTAATTCAGGCAACAAGTAAACATCTCATTACTCTTTCACCAGGCTTTCATAAATAATCAGTAGTCCCATTTTTCACTACCAAAAAGTACGGTCCCCTCACAGGTGGGCCGGCTAAGTCCCGCAACACTGTCATCATTTAAGCCGCACATTAGTGAAACTTGCGTCGTTTGAACCAACACCTGGGGACCGCGACACACTACTCGATATTTTACTACCGGAATAAACTGCCCGGCAAAATGTAAATTTCGAGTTTGGGCTGCGTCGGCAATATTTCAATTTGGAATTCGGTGAGCTGTTTTGCATGTGTTGTGTGTAAGAATTTAATGTAGGGATTGAGTGCTTTTAATTCACTGTAAGAATTGTTTATCCTTATTCGCTTATTTTTTTAATATTTCACTTATTTTGCATTCTTTGCTAGTTTTTCGTGTTGTTCAACGTGAGGTTAGTTAGGCATTAAACTTTTTGGCCTCTTTAAAAGAAGAAGCCGTCAGTTTTTGTGCTATGTCAGTATAGTCTCGATGAGTCATAAAAAGTTTTGTCATTTTTACCATGGCTTGGCTAGAACACTACCGAGCTAAATATGCAGGTTCTAGGTATATGTTTTTCTTTCACTATCAGATGACCATAATTTCTTATATTGTTGCCAGCTGTTTCTATTACTTTCTGTGTTATATATATATACTTTTAGATGACAGATCGCCAAAATTGAATATTTCTAAAGTTTGCAGCATTTTAAGCTTGTGTAACCCAATACAAAACGTATCATATCATCAAGGTTAATGGGCTGAATAAAATTATAAAATATGTTCTGAAGTTCATCAAACATCTTTTTTGATTAGTCAGTAGAATTCTTTAATATCAAATACACTAATATTCTGCTTCGAATACTACTGTCTCATTTCCAAATACTATGTAGATTGACGAAAGGGCATCATCAGGCACGACTCAACACGACAAATGCGGTCAACGAAGCAGCTAATGTCAATTCTGTGTATCTCAAAGGGCACGATATCGCGATAGACGCGCATCTCCCGGAGTCCGAGCGAATACAGCGTCGAACGTGCGTTCCAACAAACGCGCGTTGCTACAGGAACGCGTTTGAATGGTCCATAGATGTAATCGAACCGTAACAAAACGCGCGTCAAAAGCTTTTAAGTCAAACTTAGCCTAAGGCGAAGACATTACATAGTGAGGCGTGTTATCCAAATCGGTAGCTATCGATCCGCGCTCTACCTGAGACCAAAAGGACTCCCTAAAAGCATTTCTGTTTGCACAAGATACTTCACAGCTCCAGTATAATCACAACGAATCGAGAATCCTATTCAAATGCAATGACACTAAGTCTAGATGTTGAACTACAATATTAATGAACTACTTTACTCCAACTAACATACTGTTATTTCAAAGACATTGAAAAATAGCTGTTTAAGTTTTTTGACGTCCCTCTGAAGTTAGAGCACTTATCTACTGAGGTGTGGTTGCCCGGATAGTCATTAAGGTGTTCAACTTAGACCAGTCTATTTATCAGACATCGGGAATTGTTACACCTCTGCGAAAACTACTTGTAATGAAAGGAGCCGTGACGTCATTAGTATCATTAGACGAAAAACAAAAAACACAGTAAGCAAAATAAAACAAATCTGCTACTTACGCAGTTGTAAATGAATGAAATCTACGTGAACTTTCTCTAACAACACCCACGTACCTGGAAACAAAATACATTTGTTTATCAATACTGACGAACTAATTGTAACTTTTATAATATGCAATGCAATGTTTGTTATTTTTTTCATTTGATGCATATCAAAAACACGAGAATGATAGGGGTAACTATGCAATTTAAATGGAAAAAAGTTTAGAAAAGCGAATTTAATTAAAGTTATTCGAAAACCGAAACAACATTCCAAATTCAAACGTTAGCTACGTTCGGAAACAAACCAATAGCGGGGCGCTGCTGGCGAACCACGAGCGCGCCAGTTAATCGCCGCCAACTAGTGGGTAATCCTTTCGAGTGGTGTGCATATAACGAGTGCATTCCAACCCGTGCCGCGTTCCGAACGCACGGCATACAGTGAAATTGCGGCACTCGCCGACTCAAAGCGATGACGGGGCCGTATCATTGCATGATGTGCATCAGTTGGCAGTGTGTGCGTGTGAGTGACGTATACTGATTCGCCTGTTTGCAAACACTAGGTTCTTTCTAGAACATTTTCGTAATGACACTGATGATAATGTAGCGGCGAAATGTATTACAGTATCCAACATAAAAATTGGCTCTACCATTAGCTCTTACGACCTGTGATTTACAGGCTATCGATAATCCGCCACGACTTTCATCCAAGTTTTATAGCCAATGTTAACTATGCAACCGAGTCTCAAATTCACGCGAGCCCCTTGAACGAAATGGCGGGTGCAATTCACAACTTTCACCAACTACAGCGGCGTTTTAAAGTGTGTCGCTTTGTGTGTTTGTGCCCTTTTCTTGGGCCCGGATCGGAGCTAACTTCGCGCTTGAAAAAGCTGGATGTTAAGAATAGTAAATAAATGCAGCATCAGTGAGATGTACTGAATGGGAGGCAGCGAGGTGCGCCGGCGCCGCGTGCATTGCCCTCGCGCAGCCCCGCACCCCTCCCCACGCGGTGGTACAAACGCGACTGACTGCATTCCGCCGCGCTTCCTGACCAGGGCAAGTGCAGCGGCATTACGCTGCAAGTACATACCGCGCCCCCCGCACACCGCGGCGCCGCACCCCCGCACACACCCGCCTAGGTTACCAACAAGAAACGAACACAAAGGAACTCCAAAGCACCCGATGTTTTGTATACGCAATCACGTAATTCGATAAAGATGTCTGATCAATGGCATCGTCTTTTGATGTATAGTAGCAAAGAGCCCTTGCCCCTTTTAAAATAATCATAAAATCTAATATTATGAAGAAAAATAAAAGGACTCCTCCCCGCCCGTTACTCGCCTTCGCCGAGTAAGCCCTTTGTAATCTAATGCATTAAGATTATTAGGTTGTTCTGACATCATCTTATTTCTTTAAAATTTACCGGTCTTTTATGTACAGTGACTTTCTTGTGCTAACATTTACTTTATGTTCGGTAGGTACATGTTTTATCATCGTTCGTGAAATTTTGTTTCGGTTTGAGAAATTGTCACATTTTATAACATCATCGAGATAAAAATGGCTGATTTCTAACTAGAATTAAAACTGAAACGGGACAAATGTAGATTTCGATCGTGCATTCAAAACGGTCATACGTAACGCGTTCGATATAAGATACGTTCGCCCGGCCAGTTGGATTCAAAGCAAAAAGTATGGAAACACCCCGTAATAGTCTGCCTGCTGAAAGCGTTTTCCATGAGGCTTTTAAGCGCTTATCTTGGGAATGATAGCCGCGGCCGGACGCTGAAAGGCTGTGACGGCAATTTGCTTACATTAGGACATGCCCCGTTTCACCATTGGGCTACGCGATGAAAGCCAAGAATTTTATGCTGCAATTCGTATTTCATATTTTTTTATGAATACATGTCTCATGCATTTATTTACGGTGTGGACTATTGATACGGAGCGCAGTCAGCTATGAAGTTGAAACTGATTCAGTTACAGTTCGGAATGTTGCAGTATTGCAGCAGTTTGTGCAGCTCAGCCGGGTATTAAATTGTTTTTAGAAACAATCGCCGAACATAGTTCCGACTCTTTTCGTAACTATGTGTGAATTTTATTTTTAACATCGTAACTGTAGCAGAAACCGGCAGTAAATTAGAGCGAGTTAAATACAAAGAGTATATGAGCAAACGTCCTATTTCTTAACAAGCGGTTTGTGGAGAGTCGTTAATTTTTACAAAGTGTTTTGTAATAGCGGTTTCAATACAATGTCACGTTACCTTTTAATTATTTTTTCTGTAGCTGTTTTTTTCAATCTCAGACGAGTCGAATAAGCAATTATTATTACTACTTCCTCTTTGCTCTATTAATGTAGTAAAGATTATAATGTAATGTTAGTTAGTGGTGTATGCAAGGAGTGCGGTGTCCGTAAGCCGCGTGTTTGTTTTCCGCGGCTATTTCTGGACAGCCCGCCATTGTTCCAAGAGTTATGGCCGCTCACAAGAAGGTTAAACAACAAAACTATCGCTTCACATGAGAAAATGAAAGTAAAAATATTGTACAAAACCAATATTTTATGTTTTGGACGATTTATATAAAATTGTTCGGAAAATTTCGCAGTATTTCGCGCCATGCCTGCCGCTACGCTTGGTAGTATTCACTACACGTAAATGTTACGAATAAGTGTTTGACCGCAATTTCGTGAGCTGTTTAGATTTAAAATTACATTAAGATATGATAATGAAAGGAAAATAGGCGGTGCGTCAGATTTTATACGGCTTGTACTGGTGACTACGTTAGCCACAATTCAACACCCATCCCTCCGGTCTAATAGCAAAGAAATTTAACAAACTATTGAAATGTTCAATATTCCACTTATGAGTGCCATGATACCAGGCGGTTTTTACTCATTTGCATTGCACTCTAACTTTTTGCATTTGGTTAACTCTTTTTTACATCCAACTTTGAAAAACATAAACCTTTATTTGCATCTCTCTGTATACAAACTAAAATACAAAATATAATTCTCTTTCAGCAGATTCTACTATCTGAACACACGATTCACCTTTATTTTTATTATGAAATTTTTTGTCACAAAACAAACTTTGTCTCAAATGAAAATATTTCAATAAAGTCGTAAATGGCATAGCGTATATTTTTTGAATAGTCTACAAACAATGTATGCCTATGTACTTACATAATTATATTCCAATGGAGATGAAAATGTTCTATTTACAAGAATGGTTTCAAACAAATTGATTTGGGATTTGAAATACTGTTACAAACACACATCTCATTAATAGATATTATAGAACGTAAGATGTAAATATTTATTTACATAAAACACATAACCAAACGCAACTGATACGGTACATTACTAAAAAACAGCCACAAGATTCAATTATTATGTTCGCCCCGATACAAAACTGGCGCAACTCAAAACAACCGAAATATTACTAGCAATGCATACGCAAATTTTACTCGGCTACGCTCCTTGCGATTCAATAGCGGCCGATAGTTTTCATATCTAGATCGTTATTGCTCCACCGTAAACCAATATTGTCGTTAATGGTCGAACATTTGAATGTTTACACAGGTTTTTCCTTGATATTGTACTGGGGATTTCTTGGAAATGGATAGGTTATGAGATTTTGTTTTAGGTTCAGCGATCAGGTTGGAATAACCTTTCTAATGTTTCAGTAGTGATACAAGATATTGTACGCCCGAATTACCTAGATGGGATTTCTTAGGCGATGACCAATTAGGACTTGGTAGCAAATCTAGACTAATGTTCAGGCACTTTGAGTGCTTCTTTCACTTTTAAGTGAAGTAAAAATGCAACAAACACTAGTTTTTTTTTATTGTTCTCATTAATTTTATACATCATCATTTTTCTGGAGCCCGAATCCAAAACAGTACACACATGATCATACACTTGGGAGCGATTAATCCGGGTCACCAACATTAACTATAATATCCCGGAAACTAAGAATGCTAGCTTATTCAACTAAAAAGTATTTATTAGAAGTTTTATCAATTTTATTTTGAGAAGCTATTCTAAATTGCACTGAAACTTTAAGACTATTTCCAATAAGAAAATCCCTTTCACGATCTAACAGATACATAAACAGATCCTAATTCATAATGTTAAAAAACTCCGAACTATTGTTTTAGCAGAAACGAGTGTTAAAAAACTTCTGACTCCCTCCGGAGGGAAACTTTCAATCCTTTATTATATGTTTAAGAAATAGAGTTCATAGTGGTTTACCCTCAGGAATTTTACTCCATCGTATCATAATGGAGAAGTCATAGTTATTCCAAAGTATAAATAAAATGGAAAACTAATTTGAAGATTTCGAAATCCAAGAACTTGTGTCATTAACATACTTCGTTTACAATTGGGAACATTTGGACGAATTAGAAAATGTTTGGTATGAAGGCATACATTTTTTTTTCTTTTTGTTTAATCTTTGTTCTCCGTTTTGAGCAAATGATATAGATAAAATATTAAAAACTTTTGCTTTATGAATGAAAATGATGTGCTAGCAAAATGTTAGATTGATGGGTCGAAGTGAAAATGGCTTCTATTTGACTGCACTTTTAGATGAAGTATAGTCTAGTCCATTGATATATTAAGAATAGTCGGATATATATTATGTGATATCGATAATATCGACCGTACTATTTCTTGGTGTGGTGCTAAACATGAATTTGAAAGTCTCATAAATTTTTCCATATTAACACATTTATCCGACAGACTGTAAACCTTCCGCATTTAAGTGTCTCTATAAAATATAATAAGCCTTTTACAAAAGAGTTTGTCTGTTTGGCACAATTGTACACACATTTCACAGGTTTCACAGCCTAATATTTCCCTTTAACCTCATCTGGTTTTTTTGTTTCATTTTTTTAATCTCTTTCAATGATAAGGTTCTTATTAAATTTGTAGTGATTCTTTCTCCGTTCTTTTACAAGATTGTAAGAGCATTATAGCTAGTTTTTTTTTTATTTTAACAATGAAGACAATGCAAAAATGAAATAAAGAAAATTAGAAAAACGAAAAGAGTTAATAAGCTTATGTACAGGCTACAGCCTTTTCTTACGTCGGCCTCTCATTTCTTTTCATTACCTGCATCATAAAGAGGAAGTATTTTTCAGTTCCTTTTCTTGTGTAGTGACGTTTTTTTAAGACATCATAATGGTTCTAGCTTCGGTCTTTTGTTACAGTATCAGAAACCATTGTTAAATGAAAAAGCTTTTTGTCTCGGAAAAGTAAGAACTTATTGTCTCTCTTAAGTTGGGATTATTTTTAAATTTGACGTGTCAAGGTATTTTTTACTTTACATAAATGATTTTAATTGGTTTCAGTTGAAATTATAGGCTCTATATTGTTAAGTGGGATCCATTCTCTTATGGCAGGAGGTGTTCGATACCGTAGTGTGTGGCCTGCGGGCGGCGGGTTAGGGGACCAGTCGCCCGACCAGTAACAGGCCCGAGAAGGCGGCGCGCAGTGTTCCGTGCGCGCCTCTCAGGAGGACGTGGGGCAAGGCCCCACAGAAGGAGAAGTCCGCCAGGGTCTGGCGGACGGAGGCCTGCCGAGGTTGCGGTGCATGCAGCTGCGAATCCCGCGACCCTGGCCAAGGGTCAGGAAAAGGAACACCGTGGGTTTTAAAGGGCATCCAGGAGGATTTTCCCTCAATGGTTTAGGCCTTAGTTTACCACGCTAGTCTGGTGTGGGTTGAAGGACTAAACACACCACTGAGAATCTTTTGTAGCCCTGTCAGGTGTGAAGGTTTCCTCACGGTGTTTTTCTTCACCGTTAACGCGAGTGATTAAATTCTGATTCGCACATGAATGTGAGTAGTTAGAAGTATAGGCCGGGATCGAACTCAGATAATTTTGCATCGAAGGCAAGTGTTCTATCGCTATGCTATCACTGCTTTCATCATGTTAACTGATCCTCCGACCGTGACCATTTTGATATTATTCACCAAAATTGTTTTTTGAAGCAGTTAATATAGTTACAATAGCACATTCAATTTTCCGCAGTGAACTACAATGTTTCGTATAAAGTTTTTTTATTGGAAGATACGTGATATTCTGTCACAATGTTTGTTGGTTCGCTGCAACATGTAAGATTTCCAGTTCGACAGCTTCAGTTCCCCGAAGACATTATATACAAATCCAGGAGACGTGTGGCAACGAAACTAAAAGAATTCCGTCTCAGCATGGCGCCGCGCAAACTTTACACTAGGTATTTACGTAACGACGGTACGTAATGCCGCGTACGATTTTGACATATTGCTTCGCAAACAAAGTGTAAGCTTCAAAGCTTTGTTGCCGTCTGTACTTACACCATCATACAGAGCGCAACCAAACATGATTGTATCAGAGAGATCTCACGGCAAAAACAAACAAATTATAACTATTAACGCGGCGGGTTGAATATTGCCCGATATTAATATTTCCAGCGAGGACGAGGGTTTTATTCAGCGAAATTGCAGTTAGAAAGATCCTATTAATGAACGTCCCGGACTCCTTTGTCCGGCGCCGGGGCATTTCCTGCACAATCGCCCTGACACCAAGTAATTAGGGAGAAAAATTCGTTACCCTGACGTCTAGTACAGTGTTTCAGTTTTGCGGTGAAATATTTTTAAAAAGTCGTCGCAGGATTCGTTATATTGTTAATGGATATGATACACTTTTTAATAAATCTATTGGGAAACTGTTTGTTAAAGCATAAAAAGGTTACCATATTTCATTTAAATAACCGAATGAAAACGTTTTTTAGGGTAGATAAACTATTTTAATAGTAGAGTACTGCTAAAATACTCTATTCAAAGAAAGATGAGTGTGGTCATTTAGTAAATTGTAGCCTGCTACCGAAAAAACGTAAACGACATCGTCATCATCTTCCTGCCCTTATCCCATGTTTTACTTGGGGTCGGCGCAACACGTTTTCTTCTTCCATTCCATCCTGTCACCCGTCATGATATCACTGACTCCCTTCTCTTTCATATCATTCTTCACACAATCCATCCATCTTTTTTTTGTCCTCCCTCTCCATCCACATTTACATTCATAACTCTTTTGGTCACATGCGTTTCATCCCTCCTCTTCACATGCCCATACCAAGACAAACGGTTCCCTTTCAACTTTTCTGTCACTGGCGCTACTTTCAAACTTCCTCTTATATACTCATTCCTGACCTTATCCATCTTGGTCACTCCACACATCCACTTCAACATTCTCATCTCCGCTACATGCAATCTTTTTTCATCCGTCTTCTTCACGGCCCAACATTCCGATCCATACAGTACGACAGGTCTTATCACAGACTTGTAGATTTTCCCCTTTAACTCGAAAGGCATTCGTAGGTCGCAAGTTGTCGTAAGTTGCAAGTGACCTGTCGCCATTGCATCCATCCTCGGTCTACGTAAACGACATCGTCAAAAACCGTAAAATAGTCATAAAATCCATGTTTTTTTTTCTAATAATTGATATTATTTTTACGGTAACGTTTTGTAGAACTCACCTTACTTTGAAAATGGTATAATAGACCGTATTAATATGAGGTTAAATTATAGTACTAAAAGACTGACTACATAACGATTTCAAAGAATATTACTACAATTAGCATTCAAAGCGAAATCGTATTAACAACTCATTGTATAATACTTAATTAGTATTATCCACGCTACTAACATGTATTACCATAATTGTATCGGCAATTACCACTAAATGTTTTACTAAAAGGCCGTTTTCCACACCCTATCTACGGATTGCCTTGCTGAAGATAGAAATTTGAAATTACTTTAGTCAATATTAAGGCAAATCGCCGATGGATAAGCTTATGAAATAGGCCGATAAATAGCCTGTGAAACTATAGGTAATACAAATGTAAGTGTAGCTAATAATGACAAAGGACTGACTACAAATTGTCCGGAGACTAGTTTTTTAGCGTAGACACTTGAATCTATGGCCGTTCCGGTTTGTAAGTCGGCACGATGACCTTATATGATTTATGGTTTGGTACAAATTGTGGGCGGTAGCGATCTCTTATACATTTATAAGACAAAACCCTTTGAAAAGACGTCCAATTTTAAATATGGGCCTCCCAATGAATAACTAATAATATTTTTATTAAATAAAGAAAATATAGAAATTTTCTTACATAGGTAGTTTAAATAAATATTTTCGAAAATTGTATTTTATACAACTGTAAGCACTGATTATTCGTTATTAATTATTCAAATGCAGATGCATAACAGTTCACTGTCCAAATGTTTAAACACATTTAGTGGCATTAACTTATTAGTTGCATGATTCAGTCGAGAACACACATGAATGGTACCTAATGATGACCTAAATAATTGATGCGCGGAATAATGTCCCGCTTTCTCATCTGCATACGTTTGTTTATTTAAGAAGAATAGATGTTGCACCTTTATAAGAATAATAAGGACATTAGAAAAGGAAAAAAAATACATCTTGTTTTTAACTCGGAAATTACAAATGCCAAATGGGGTATTAGACACAGGTATAAAATGATAACGATCAATTGTAACTTCCGACAACATGTCACATAGTTAAAATGATTTCTATAATTTTACCGGTGTTACATTTACCGCTGTCTTAATAACAACTAACAGTGAAACAAGAGTTTGAAACAACTCTACTAAGTATAAAGTATTTTTTAGCATAATAAATTTTCTGGATTTTATTTAGATCTAAGAAATTTAAGTTTACATGATAAAAGTCATCCAAACTATTACCTCCACACGAACGGGAAGGGAACGGCCTACGTCTGTTCTGGACTACGATAGGCTGAGCTGCTAGTATGTGCAAAAATAATTGGAGTTGTGCCAACCCGTAGGAATTCATCCGACGATTTCAAAATTGGAAGTAGAGGAGAACCTATTGGGTACTCGAGTTTTAGGTTCTAAGCAGCGGTCGCGACTAGTGCAACCATTTCGAAATTGGAAGCAGAACCCATATTGATTCTATTAGCGTGTTTAAGTTCATAATCGCTGTTCGCTTTTGATTTAAACGACGTGTAATTATTATACAAATTTTCTCAACACTCATGGTGACGCAACAGGGCCCCTCAAGAGTGTACGGGCGTTTTTATGTATGCCCATAAAATGACCAGTCCGTGGCCCCAAAGAAAGATTTTATTTACTGTTAAAGACATGCTTCGTACACTCTGATTACGTTAAATGAAATTCTTCTCGCATTGATTGTAAATGTTAAAGAATATATTTTAATTATATAATTTTTATTTTTTCTCAGATTACTAATCTTATAATAATTTGTTGTATTGAAGTAATTAAAATAAAATATTTACAAGTTAATTGTTTTTTTATTCATAATGAGTTCTAGAACTAGCGTTCACATTTTTTTAACAACTACCATGACCCAATCTTCGGAACACATAACCCAGACATTTTAATTACGAAAAAAATATTTATTAGCGTAAAAATACGAGTCTTTCGGAAAAGAGTTAATTTGCCTAATTGGACTGTGTAAAATATTGCAAGTGACCAAAGTAATTTCCTCGTAGGTTTAATTGGTACCGAGCGGCGTGGAAAATTCACTGTGAACACAAAAGTGCCTCGAAAGTGTAAAACTAGTTTCATCGTTTTTAAAAACTGTTTATGAGAAGGCTTAACGAACGCGGCGGCACGCACGCGCTGGGAAAGAATAACAAATACTAGTAGGTACAACCGCCGCCCTAGCTGTAAATAGTTCTGGGCTATTGTTTAATGCGTCTGGCTTACTTTATAGTAATTTGATTTCAGTGTTTTTTTATTAGAGCTTTCAGAATTTAGGGAAATTGGAAAATCTCGATATTTTGTGAAGGAATCTTTCTTGGTATAGCGCTTTTTTAATGTTTTGATGGGATAGTTTGATTTCATTTTTGGTTTCGCTACAAAAAACGTGACCACACTAGGATTTCTCCTGTATCGTGGGTGCGTTTACAGACAACAATCTCACGTACACAAACGCCCAGACCTGAAACAAATATCTGTAGGCCATACTAATTTTTAACCGACTTCAAAAAGGAGGAGGTTCTCAATTCGGATGTTTATATGTTTTTGTTCCTTCATCTATTTGTTATCTTCATATTAGACTTTTCTATTTGTACTTCTGTATAATACCTACATCATTATCACGAAAATACCCGTAACATTGTGAAATCTGCCATGAAAAACCGCCATCACCGAAACAAATATTTTTATTATAATTTTATTTTACGTAAAAAGCTGTTTTAACATCACAGGGCCGCCAGTCTGTATTATTACGCCTATTCCAACTTTATGCATGATATAAACACGCCAAACGAGCCAAATGTGAAAAATTTCATTATGACCATGATAATTCTATCGGCGACCCTGCACGAAGGTTTTAATAGGTTTAAAAGAAAAGCACGTCACGGCTCGCAGAAGATATTTCGCTACACGACATTATTGCATTTTTGCTCACGAAACACCTGAACTTCATTAATTAATTTCAAAGCCATTATCGCTGCCGCTCGTCGTCCGGAGCATGCGAACTACTAATTTGTTATTGTAAAACATCAGGAGAAAATCATACCCGCTAACGTACTGCGGGTGAAACTCTGGCTACGGTCACACAACGTTAAATCACATCGCATCACGTGACAGAATCCGTTCTTTGCATCACTAATTGATTGTTGAATTGGAATTAATACACTCATTAGATGTATGAATGCAATTAGGTGCATAGTTGTGTAGCGAATACCGTTTCGCGCGGTCGCACAGTACGAGCGACTTTCAAACGAAATTGCAGAGAAACTGATATAATGGTGCGGGTGAACCACGCGATGTTGGCCGCACGTACTTTTAGCATGATTTATTATTTACTGCAATATCCTTGTAATTGATTACAAGTATTTATCATCTTTGATCACCAATCTGCCTGAAAAGCGTGGTTGTTAAGGCTATATTTCTTATAACTGTTCAGTTTAGCGGTCATTCGGAGGCCTATGTTCTCAATTTTAAACATTTACGGGCTAAGATTATGATGATACGAGAATATCTTCTAATGTTTTACAAACTTTTAAACATCAATTCTTCCTTATCTTACAAATAATTTGTCATATGTCTAAATACTAATTGCGTCTCTACAATTGAATCTCCAACTTTATGGAGGATAATTTTTCATCGAGACTTAAATATGTGTATTAAAGACATGTTCTCTTTGCTTTCTCCATCATAGTGTATTTTCTATTTAAAGATAACAACCCCATAAGAAGACTTGCAACGTTAAGATGGAATTAAGAACTTTATTTAAATATTCAGAATATGAACGAATAATGTGAATGAGTATTTTATACTGGTGAAGCCGAATTATAAGTTGTCATGTCTATTGTTAAATGTATTGATTGTTTAAGTACAGTTAACGTAGGATTACCTTCCCACACGAACTGTAAGAGGGATTGGAGCTTGTGCTTAGAAATACAGGTTTTGACAATTTATCTGTTCAGACAGCAAGAGTAGAAATTTTGAAATGATATCCTAATGATACATTCGGACTAAAAAGTGTTAAAAGAAACTGAAAAAAAACTTCTACACCGTTCAAACTTACGCATGTTCCGTTGGTTATTTTTTATACAAAAATTCAGGCAATTGGACCTAGGTATTCGCGTATGGTGTATCCCGTTATCTAGACGCCAGACTTCCTTGAAGAAATTTAGCATGGTAATGGTTCCTGATTCTTTGGAAACATTCGCGAGCCGTTACTTATATGGTCGCGACTCTGAATATTGACGGACGTGACGAAAATTCAAACGCGTTTATTCAAATGAATATTAGTATCGATTTGACGACCCATATCGCGTAATAGAAATATGACAGCTCAAATACTTGGAAATGTACAGTTCGTTGATATATTTTAAAATAGTGCAGCGAAGATTCGGTTAATTAAAATTGACATTTTAGAGAGCTTTCGGTTTTTCATTGTAGCAAAATATCGCAGCGATATTATTAGAAAATTATTCGCTGATGATATTGATTCAAGGGTTGAAAATTCGAGAGCTAGTCGTCTGTGGAGTGAGCGAATCAGATTTGCGCGCAAGTATTAAAATAACATAAACACACCTTTGACGGGTGGTCTTAATGAGAAAAGTTTGATACGACTTCCATTTAAGTCAAACTTCTGTCATCAGCGTTTACTTTCCTAGGCAGGGCGCGGCCAGCGGCGGTACCTCGGCTACTTCGGAAACGAGATAAGAAATCTCAATCGAAACGTAAACAAAACTTGATTTTGTTATTGACTGTAGACGACCGCTCTGTTCGATTTCCGCCTTTCCTAACTTCTGTTGGAATTGCATTCGAAATCGTGTTAAAAGTTTACATTGACGAAGTTCGTTGCCGGCACGAGTTAAAACATTGTTTTGGCTTAGAATAACAAAGTCCGATCAGCTGAAGGAAAAACGCTTTCAAGATTTCCCGGTACCGTTAACACAAATTAAAAGATTAGTTTTTTACGCGTAATCCGACTGAAATAACTTTGTAATACTTTTTTCACACCTACACCTAAAAGTATATTCAACTTCTGCTGCTCTGGTAGTGTTGAAGATTTTATTACGTTAGTTGTTCAACTCAAACATCGCACTCAGAGTGTGTTATAAATATAAAACATTAATTAAAATTAAAAGACTTACATTAGAAAAACAGTTTGAAGTGTTAAAACTAGATCAATTAATTTCAATATTCCCAAAGGTTCAATATACTCGAAGTTAAATTCACAGCGGAGACGTTAATATGCTTAACTTATGCGTGCGAACTTCAACTTCTCTATAGTTACGATCGAAGTTAAGTTATAGTTAGTCAGCCTATCTGAAAGTGTCGCTGTTAGACAATGTTACGCAATAAATATAATTGTTACTTATTTGTCGTGTGAAGTTTTGATCGGTGCGATACTCGTGCCGCATTCATGGCATGGAGGGCGCGATTGTATCGCTATACATTAGTCGGCGGCCCGAGAGAGTTATTATCAGATCCGTTTGTTCGCAACTTTGCAGCGTTGTGCTCTCTACTCGTAGAAACTTATCGGTCGAGTGCTCACGGCGGCAGTGGCAGATAAGCGGGAAGCGGTGCGAGCTGTGGACTTACCATGTTAGAGAGCAGCAGCCGTTGGTGTTTAGCGACTTGAGGATCTAGGGCTTGGAGCGGAAGGGCAAGGGGCAACGGGAGAGGCAGCGGCAGCGGGAGCGGGTGCGGGTGCGGTGCCGGCTGCAGGATCAGCGGCGGGCAGCAGGCGCACGGCGTCACGTAGGACACGCACCCGAGCTGCGGCGGGAACAGCGTGCCGGCGGCCTCCTCGAGGCCTCGCACACGTCTCTCACGACCGCATCCGCGGCCGACCTCCAACCGTCCGACGGCCACGCGCGCCGCCGACTTCCCGACACGACCGAGGTGCCCGACCACCGACTTGTCCGAAGCGCGGTCGCTTCGAAATTATTTTCAACTTGACGCGGGAACTTCACAAGTTCTCGAGCGTGGCGCGAAGTGCGTTGGAAAGTGTCAAAATTCGAGTTGTTTTAGTTGGGGAAGGGCCGGGGCGCCGCGAGGGAGCGGGAAACTGAGCGTTCGGGAGAAGCGAGAAACGTCGCACAGGGCTCGCGAGAGTGTGGAGAGAGTGGCGTCGTGCACGGAGCACAAGTCGCCAGGCCGGCGTGTGGCGGTGGACTGAGCGGCGAGGCAGGTGCGCGGCGTCGCGCGGAGGGCGCTGGGGGCGGGCCCACCTGATTCACCTGGGCGCCTGCGCCGCGCGAGCTCAGCCTCCGCGGTACACACACCGACACCGACACATCAACGCTACTCTTTCCAACACTAACATTGCACTATCAACCGTCATTATGCTGCAACTTTTGATCGTAAATGATATTGATTAGCTTTTTTACATTTTTTCGGAGCTTTGGTCAGTAATTAAAGTAAATGTTGTAACAAAAGTTTAGTTGAGTACTTTTTTTTCTGAAATGTATTTTTATATAAAATTTAATTTATGTTTATCTTAAATTATATCCCTACTAATCAGACAAGTACTTATTTTAAAGTTTATGAAAACTTTGTTTTTTACGCTGTTAAACTAGCAAAAGCTGTCGCCATCTGTCTCATCAACCAAAATACTAACTACTACTCTACTTAAACTATCCCTGCGTAGCCTGTACTTCACGTACTATAGATATAAAGAAAATGAGCGGAATAAAATAAATTGGCGACTGGCACTCGCAAATAAGAGGCATTATCTTGCGGAAATCTCTAGCGGGATAACTGGGATAAATCGCATTGATCTCAGAGGTCCGGCTTTCCTTAGAGGACATCTGAGGAGGCGCGGTGTAAGCCCGTTGTACACGCTTAGGGGGATTAGGCACCTTTTAAGGCCGAACACTATTTACTTTTCGGATCTTTTCTTCGAGGCAGATTACGCTCTCGTTAGTAGCCAATGAGCAAACACTATGGATTTGGACGCACACATGCTGTTGGCACGCAGAATGAGTGTGTTCGGCTAATCTTAGGCTATGTTCAGATAACAAGCGTTAAACGCGCGTTTTACTAACGCGCGATTACAACTACACGATTTTTATTCAAGGTGTCCACAACCTGCGTTAATTGCGAATCTTAGGCAATATTCGCTGTCTACGTTTTGCTAACGCGCGTTTACAACTACACCAAAATTTCATTTAAGACGTCCACTTACTCCCGTGTTAATTTGTATAGTTGTCAAAGCCTGTAAGCAAACCGCACGCTTAACGCTTGTAGTCTGAACATAGCCTTATCGAAACATGTGATTATTCGATGAGTTGTTTGTAATGAACATAAGCTCTACAACTGACCGTGAACTGTACGGTGTAGTTAAAGAAAGGTTAGGTTTTTCAACATTAAACAAGATTATTTTTAAAGCTTTACGGCAAACTTGTGTTACTTTGCTAATACAATTTTTACGAATAATACGTATGTGGATGAAGGTTTTTCAGTTATACTATAAACGTACGATACCTAACTCAGCCCCGTCAATAATCTCATAAAGCCTCACGTTAATTAATTTTCAGGGAAAGTAAAGAATTAATAAATAATACTGAAGCTTTATTAGGTCGTATATTTTTTATTGTATTCAATTTCAAGAAGTTCTAATATATTATTTTCGAGAGTTCTGTTCGTTGTGCTTCTATTAAAGTTGAATATTCTCTTTGATATCATAACATATTAGATCTGGATTCATATTTATCTAAGAATACTAAAACTCTAAAGAGACAATAAGTATTTCCTAAAAATGTTATTAATAACCTAGTCAATGCAATGAGTTTGAAAACCAGTTTTTTTATATTAACTGCGAAATATACTTGAGTGCGTACACATCACATTTTCTTTTAATTGGAGATACAGGCATCCGAAAACTGAATAATAAACTGAAATAATTGAAAATATCAAAAGAGAAAACACAAAGGTAACTGATATCGACGAAAATGGAAAAATTAAAAAAAATTGTAAGTTACGGTATTTACTCGTAAAAGGCAAAAAGGATCGTTTCCAAAAAAACATTCATTCGATGATATGACTTTAGATAGATATGATGCTTAAACAATAAATAATATTTACAACAAAACATAATACTAAATATACTCATTGCGTAATCTACTTGTAGAAGTGAATTTTAAACGCCTCATAAATGGAAGTTGCTTAAACCTCTGTTTTAATTTCAAATTAGACAAAACGATTAAGGTAACACACGGTTTCGTACCCGTGTAACATAATCATTATAAATATTATATTAATAGTAGAAATGAGCATTAGGATTATAGTATATTATTAAATACAGTTAATTATTTATTTGATAGTCAGGTGACATCGTAAAGCTGGCTAGAAGGTTGTAGACACTCTATTCAAGGATTGAACAGAGTGGTGTTGCTACTGGAAGAGTAGAGTCACTATTGGAGGCAACCAGGGGGTCTACTCCCTAAGCACGAAGTGCGTGGTTTCAGCCTTAGTTACGAGCGTTTCCTACTCCCTATCACCTACGGACATACGATTATTTCGGTGCCCGAACTAAGAATGAATGATAACACGATTTGACAGCTGTCTCTACTACCGATGTGTTTTTGCCCGTCCGAAAAGTTGAACTTGACACTTGTTTTGTTCACTCCTACGTTTCGGGCTACTTTCGGACGGGCGACTAACTTCGTTGACGGACTAAGGGAGTAGGCCCCCATATCACCAACCCTTCATACGCTGATGGCACTACGTTTCTCCGTCTTGAATAGGATGGAATTCATCAGCAATGAACTGTGGCTTTCTATAAATAGGGCCAAGTCCAAAATCATGATTGTAGACCGGACTGGAGCACACAGGCGCACTAATACGTGTCGCAGACGTGCGAAGGCGCATTGGAATGGCGAAGAACGTCATATCGCAGGTCAATCGCATTTGGGCAAGCAAGAGCATTACTCTCAAAATAAAACGAAAGCTTGTGAACACGCTGATATCTTCCATCTTCAGGTACGGCGCGGAAACCTGGGACTGTTGAAAAGACGGACCGCACTCACATTGATGCTTTTGAAATGTGGTACTGGATAAAGATACTTGGCATAGCTTGGATAGCCCATCAAACAGAAATACTCGAAAAACTCAACAGTATGACCAGACTCTCCACCATATTCTTTGGGCACGTTGCAAGAAAGCGAAGTGATAAGCTTGAGAAACTGGTAGTCACTGGCAAGGTGGAAGGAAAGAGACCTAGGGGACCAAGTGCACCCATCGCCCGACCAGTAATAGGCCCGAGAACGCGGCGCGCAGTGTTCAGTGCGCGCCTCTCAGGAGGACGTGGGGCAAGGCCCCACAGAAGGAGAGATCCGCCAGGGGTTGGCAGACCAAGGTCTGCCGGGATTGCGGTGCATGCAGCTGCGAATTCCGCGACCCCGGCCAAGGGTCAGGAGAAGGAACATCGTGGGTTTTTAGCTGGTAAGAGTCGAAGATACCCGTTCGCCTTCTGCGGGCGAAGGGCCTCCATTATAACAAGCAGGACAGGTAGGATTATAACAAGGAAAAAAAAAGAAGAAAAAAAAGGGGAGTCGGAATGAGTACTATGTGCTGGTGTGATCAAATTCACTCGACACTCGACTCCAGTGTTGGCGACGTTATAGAACGAAATGGTGGAATATAGTTGACAGAAAAGTGTTTCATAGAGGTCACGCACGACCCTCAGCTTTAAGAAGGAGCAGAAGACAAAGAGGAGGAGAGTGGTATTAGAGAAAGGAGTACACCGATGATACCACAAGGCGAATCGATGAGGACTGAAATAATGACGAAATAAATAAAATTATTTTACAAATTAAAAATACCATCATTTTATGGCATTCGTAGTAATTCGCAATCGAAAAGTATCGGATGAAATCTCAATTCTGTTTTTTTTTAATTCCAATTTGGAACATAAGTTTTACAATTTCAATTCATTATTTTTAACGAAACTAATACAGTGTAGTGACGATAATTATAACGATGGTTCCTATGTATACAGATCAAAATAGTATTTTACCATTTCCGGTTTATTATGTTTAATGCATCTTTTACACTGAGTTGCAAGAAAGATACCATTAGGTGATCATTAACTAATCCGTCATTAAGAATAATGTTTCCATTAAATTAATGGCTATTGCATGAACACTAATTAGGTCGTAGTTCGTTCTTCATTTACTAATTATCTTACATTGAAATCAAGGGGAGTTTGACACATCAAAAATTAATTTTAATGGATAGTTGATCATTCCATTAAATCTAGCTTCTTGCAATGGACAGAAGAGGTAGATGGAGCATTAACATTCTAATGAGAGCATTCAAATTTAATGGACCTTTCTTGCAACTGAGTGTAAGTGTCACAGAAATACAATTACATCATTGATAAAAAAACAAGTGGTATTCTTTTTAAATCCGCGTTATTCGATACGACAATAAGCACTACTTTGGCTCTAATACTCAGAAGGTATCGATAGTAAGATTGTCACTAATTGATTAGTCGATTACTACGTTTCTAACAACAAAGGCTCCACACTTCAAACGCAACTGTTTTCGATAGTATTAATAATTAATTCTGATCATCGATATAACAAGCAAAGGTAATTAGAGATTGTGGTAACTTGACATGATGTTGAATACGTACAGTCAACAACAAAAGGTGATGAGTTTTTTGAAACTTTCAATTAACAACAACACAAAATAATATTAATATAAAACAAGTTTACATTCATGAAACAATTTTGAAACTTTGTACAATCATCATTTAGTTTTTAGGTTGACTGTACAAACTGTTCCTTCGTTGTCGGCACAGTAAACATATAAGCTAAAACAGTACCTCAACTTACTATCAACACAGTCTACCTACATCTTACTCCTTACAATCGGTCAACGTACAACATTGTCGCAGAGCAATCGTGCGGGGGGTTGCGGGGTGAAGGAGCGGAGGTTATGTCCCGAGTAGCCATACTGCATACTTGGGACATAACCTCCGCCCCTACATAATTTTGACATTTCATAGGACCTGTCAAATGTATGGGCGTTGACCCACTGTAGTTAGTAAGTAGGTACACTGTGCTATAATCGCCTGAATTGACACACTCATACAGACACGCGCTGTATACTGAGTATTGCATTCTTTGTATGGGACTGTATTCCGAAAATATCTTAGAAGTCTTGTTGCAGTGCGTGTCTGTGTGAGTGTTTCAAATCGGACGATTTTAGGTAGTTGAAGTACTGCGTTAGCTTATTATATGATATTCTGGGCTTCCATAGGATGCCCAGAATATCTTCGCAGTTCAAGTCGGCGCTGCTTCTCAAGGCAAATGTCAATGGCTAAGCGATTGTCTTCTGCGCTACGGATCGTGGGTTCGATTTCCACACGGAACAAAAATTTGTATGGCCTACAGATGGTTGTTTCGGGTCTGGACGTTTGTGTATGTGAGATTTGTGTCTGTAAACGTACCCACGATAGAAGAGAAATCATAGAGCGGGGTAACGTTTTTTTTAAAAAAAAACCGTACATATAAATAGGGTTCTTTAATTCGCCGCCTGCCAGTATATACTGGGCACACTGTATCTTTACTTACAACTAATGAGATTAACGTATCTAGGATGAAAGATGGCGGTTGCCTATCATGATTAATTACGAAACACGCGTAAATAGTTTAGATGTTATTTAGCGACACTGTTGTTTGGTAAAGTCGCTTCAATTTTCGTCGAAAGGTCATCTACGGTGTGACTTTTTCAGTTTTTCATTGGAAGATTTTGTATTTCATATAATTATCGGCTTATTTTGACTTGAATTGCTGATTCGCTTAAGTAAGATTGATTTGTTAGGAGTAATCTAACAAATAACAATAGACCAGACCAGGAAAATTTACTGAAATCCAATACTTTGGTCAATATACAAGGTTAGTCGGAAAGGGGGTACTAATCCGCAGGCCACTTAAAGTATCACTGATGATGGTTTCAATGCAAGTGTTAAAATTTCAAAATTCGATAATTTTTATTTCCATGAAAAATATTTTTTATTTTAGTTTTTTCAAAAATTCTTCGTCCCTACTTTACTTACGAATTCAGAAAATGGAGTTTCTAATTTGTGACCCCAAATATGACCTAAAATGTCAACACAGCTGATCATAGCTGAGGATAGATAGATTTTAGCATTTTTTTTTTTGTAATTTTTGATCAGCTTTTTCTCAAAAACTATTGACTTTTGGAGAAAGTGGTAGAACAAAAGTTACTCATTATTATCAGTACTTTAACACCCTTTCGGATTAGTACCCCCTTTCTGACTAACCTTGTATAAAGAAAAGGAAATGTATAAACTTGTAGAGCAAATGGTTACAATTATAGTCGAATTTTTCTTCGTAATCTCAACGTGCTACTATTAACAGCACTAAAATACACAGCTAGTAAGTACCTCGTCATAATTTCCGCGTCAAACATGCAATACGTTTCTAACAGCCTAAATATTTATCCCCACTCCCGCCAACACGAGTGTATGAATCACTGCGCGTGTATGTGTAACTAGAAGGCATGTGAGTGCAAATTCCGCAGTTCAAAGTTAGGCTGTGCGCCCGCGCGGGCCCCGGTCGTTGACCCTGCGCGCACGCCGCCAAGCCGTCTACGAGCGGTGTTATGTAACGTGACCTTAACATTGGGCTGTGAGAAGTTGAGAACGAAACCTTATTCAGTGTTGAACGTGAATGTGATCCGCTTATGGTGTATTATTAAGTTTAGACAACAGGTGTAGCTATTTTTAGTTATGCGAGCACTAAAGAATGCGATGAGTAAACGTTTTATGAGAATAAAAATTCTTTTTACGACTAATTTTATTTAATTTGGCTATTTGCTTACATAATTCGAATGCTTCGGTGTATTTTAGAATAAAACAGTGTTTGATATTAAAAATTGTTTTTTTTTTCTAAATTAAATTATCTCTAGCAACTGCTCATTTGGTTATTAAAATTAATCTAGACTGTTGTGATAACTCGCAATAAAAATAATTTGTTAATTTTCAGATCTTTTTAACTGTTAGGTAGGTTTATTTTCCTAGCTAAGCTTTCCAGACTGTTTTACGAGGACTACAAAAAAATAATTGTATTTATAATAAAACTAATTAAGCTTTAAATTATATTTTGATGTAAATTCAGTAATTTCCATTTGTCATTTGTGACGTAGAATGGCTAGAATACAATTAGAGTAATTATTTGAACAAGCCTTACGGCAATTGACCGCAGGCTTCACAATTATACAAGACCTAATTTAGCAGGACAGTCCGCGCTCTACTTATCTTTTTTATAAAAAAAATGTTTAATGGAGACAAATATAATCTGTTTTAAAACTCTTAGTCAGCAAAATCTGAAACCAGTGATCATTTTTCCACGAAAACAAATGGAATGTATTATAGGTACTTTGCATGGTTAAAATTTAAAATATTTGGTCTGCCTAATATGTCCATTAATTTATTCGTGGTGCCAATCTACAATCAGAGGTAATTTCTGTTAAATACCTATCACACATTAGCACAATTTACATAAACATGCAATCAACAGACATCAACATATCAACATTAGTGAAGCGACACCGAAAACCTCGCGACGACACACGCGAAAAAAACCAGCAAAATAACGGACGCAGAAAAGAAAACATAAAGCAGGCGCATCGTAATGCAAGTAAATCGTCCGTGGAATCCAAGAACAAAACCGAATAAATTGTTTTAATAAGGCATAAATTACGACAAAAAAATCGGTCCGATCACGCCGTTACGATGGTTGACCATGGCATTTACGCTTTGTTGGATCCCGTACATGGTGCGCTTGAAATGCACTTTTTGTATCGGCACTGAGCTGGTTTTTGCCGCGGCATGCATTGCATACACGGTAATTTGCTATTAGTACAGTTACAGGTAGGTAACGTAGGCACCATGATGGTTGCGCTTAGCTGAACCTCTTAGATTCAAAGTTCAATTGCAGGTGACGCAGGTGTAACGTTATGGTGAAGTTTTAACGATTATATGTAAGTTAATGTTCACGCATTAGGTTGTTAACTTGAAGAACAGTAGCTATGCTAAGAACGTTACTAAAGTTTTAAGCTGAATTAAAATAAGATCAGGTGTTAATGTTGCTCTAACTTAAGCCGGGTCCGTTGCGGCGTGTTTTCGTGTTTGCAAACAGGATAACATTGTTTGATAACCGAATAGGGGCGTGACCTAACAGTTTTGTTCGCAAAAACACAATAACATGTTAGAAAATTGGCGCCGCGTACCCGGCTTTATGGTGTCTCGTATGATGATAGCATTTGTTTTAAGTAACATTCGCAGTATGATAAAATCATTTATCAAGGTTTATGGGTCAGCTTTAAGACTTTTAGGAATGGCAATTGTGCAAAATGAATTCTCTTCTGCTTAGAACTAGCACACAAATGATAACGAATGAGCCAAAGCAGATTTCGCTGAAGGCAGTAGGAATACATCTAGTATTTTCTCGCAAATAATTCTTTGTATACGAACTCACTATCTCTTTAGGGAGCTGTGCAGTGAAAATAAACGAGCGAAAAGCCTTGGTAAGGTTACTTGTAGAAACACAGAAATAGCATCATGCTGGCTCAAGGATGTCAACATTTTACAATGACAACAGACACAGAATAAGTCATTGTTCCAACAAGTAAATAAAACTAAATGTTAACATTTTGATACGAAAAGAAACGAGAGCCAATAAAATACAGAGTCGTCTTCACCGACAAAATATTTGTTTTGTTACATACAAAGTAAAATTATGTGTCCGTTTCGAAACTAAGAGCGGGAGCCATGTTAATGACGTTTTGCGTATAAAAGGCTTCGGGGTTTCGAGTAAAAATAATGACATTCTAAATATAGCGAGGAGATCTGAAGAAAGATTATTAAAGGTCGAAATAAACGTTAGTAGTCCATAAACATGTTAGTTGGATTACCAACATATGTATGTAAGCATAATTATGTAGTTATCGTGTATTTATAGAGCAGGCAGGTATTATCGCACTGTCTGATATTGAAACGCGTTCAAATTAGAGCAAAATTTTGATGATGCTTCGGACAAAATCATTATAATTAATGAAAGCACAGCCACTGTGCGTTAATCCACTTCCCATTTTGTGGAGTCCATTAGAGCATGTAATGCGAAACACTAAAGCGAAAACAAAATTTCAACTGAATAAACTGAACAACATTCTAATTATCAGTTCTGAAACTCGAATTCTTCGTAATTGTCAGTTCATTTCGAAATGCACCATTGTTGGTAAATTCGTACGTCGTACACGCACTGATAATGATCTGCGGAAAATTACAGATGAAATCTTCACGTTTGATAGAAATGCAACATTTTCGTACTTATTTCAGCAAATTATTCCTGCATTTTAAATTAATTAATCGAAAACTTTGTATTAATTAAAAACAGCAGCGAAATATATGCAACCGGTGTCATCATTAAACAGTTAAGTTCATTTAAGTATTTTAAATAACGACAATTTAATTTATTATGTAAGAAATTTCCAAAGGTTTCATGTGTTGGCGGTGACAAATAAAAAAACCTTCCTAATGCATAAAATGCGAACAACAAAAATGACGTAGGTAAAACATTTTTAAGAAGACTTTCAGAGAGAGAGTTGATTTGATTTTTCACTCATATTAAAAAGGTAGGGTCATTTCACATCTCATAATATAATAACGTGTATTATAAGTACATAATGAGTTTAGGCGAAGCATTATGTTGGCGTAGATATAATTCATTCGGTGTGGCACTCATAAGCAGGCTCAGAATATTCTTTGTGGAGCGCCGGGGAAAGGGCTGTGTGGTTTCTAGTGCTGTGCCTCTATAATGTCGATAAAATGTTCAAAACTATTTCTGGAATCTTAGTTTTAAAAAAAGGATTATTTATTTAAAATATCTTACGAATAAATAATCTAAATTGACTAAAAAATTTTGAACCCAAATTTCTGTAAAAGCTATTATTAACTTTTGCTGTTTTCTTTAATACGAGAAGCTTTTTTATAGAACTTTTACAATGCATGATGCGTTATAAAAGTTCTATAAAAAGATGCTCAGAAAGATGAACTGTTTTACTTCACTGCATAAATAGATATAGATCAGTATCAGATCGAACAGTACAAAAAACTAAAACTGTCTTTCACTTGTCAAAGAACACACGCACATAATACATTTATGCATGTCACATATCATGCACAACTCATCGACATCGATACAGCACGTACCTAGCTCCAACACCGCTCTTTGGCGTCAGGTCCAGATCAAATTAAAAACAGAATTTATTATAAGTATCATTAATTATTTAATGCAATACTGTGTTCACTGGCGTCGGGTGGGACGGCCTGACCGCACACCGTGTTTTTGCTACCAAATTTACAGGTACAAACAGAATAGGATATTTAGATTAACACTGTGAAGGGATGAACGCAATGCTGGGATAGTCAACGTAGGAAGGATAATTAGTTTCGCACGTACAACATCACAATTAACTTTTTACTTTAGGCTGGTATCCATTTACATGACTTTTAGGCGCTTCGTTTTAATTTGTAGGCGGATAAATCGTGTCGTAAATTTGTTGTGACACTTCTAATTTTATGTCACAAAAATCTGATTTATGATATGTTATTAATACATGCATTTAATTTTATGGAACGCCTGATTAACGGTGGCAGATTCTTTTGTTTCAAAATATTTTTTGTCTGGTCTTTTTAATAAGTTGCAGTTTTCAATTTGTTGTGTTTGTATTCAACATTTTATTAAAAACAAATTGGAACACGATAGGTATTTATATAGTTTTATGTTTTCAATAGAAATGTTTTACCAATTTTATTTAAGAGTGTAATATCGAGGGATTACCGTGCACTTTTAGCGGCATTAGAGGCAAAAATGGAAAACACACACAAAAATGTTCCGTGAAATTCTTTGTATTGGTAAATCCATTTGGTTTTTGATTTTTTGAGCTGAACCAAAAAGCAACATAATCCGTTTAGTGCAGAATACGTTTTTAGAGCAAAATATAAAATGAGTTTCACGTTACAAGATACTCGAATCCGTGTGGATTTCAAAACGATGGCAATTGATAGTTCGGGTAGAACGAGGACCGAGGAGTAACAAACTTTATCAAAAGTTTCCGTAACCTCGTAGTCAAGAGCGGTACTACGACATGTACGTAAATCCCGCAAAAAAAAGAACTTATCCGACTATTTGTCCTTTAAATGTAGAATTAGGCCTTTGAATGTCTGTTTAATATTAGTAGGCTCAAAGCCTCGACAAGGAATTAAATATGAATATTTGTCTGGCCCCTTCAACAGACTGTTCCGAAGGTCCGAACCACGGGTTCTTTATGACTTTGTGGCGGTTAGCAAGTATCAAGAGTAGGTTTACTTAGGCTCTATCCTCGGGCTTATTTTGGTCGGTCTACTTGGAGAATGAATACGAAAACGTATTTGCTTTGTGACTTGTAAATGTCCTGTGGCGGAATGACGACATTGTTAATAAATTACTTGTAAGTCTTGTGTGTATCTTAAAAAGTTTCGTGACGCGTTTATAAGACTTCACTACTCGAGACTCGGTTCGCGTTCAGTTGAAATAAACTGCAACTTTATAAGATGTTTCCAGAATATTGTGAATGTTAAATTCATAATTTTATCATCCATTTTCAACATTCAGTAATTGCAATGAACGGCGTGTTAAAAGAGTATTCACGAGTGGCGATACTCCAGTAAGTCCATCGTACCCTAGGTGTCAGTCAGCGCCGCTATCAACCTTGCTGACTGGCTAATCTTTTTACCATTGTATAAGTTATTCTCATACCAGGTGTAAGGGATGGTGTACCGAAAACTGAAACAGTGAATTCAGCCTATTATTATATTTTATTCTGAATTGAAAATAAGTGGAAATTTTGCTCGGAATTTTCCGACTTTTCCGATTTATCACTTCAATTTTTTTTTTTTTCTGCTGTAAAACAAGCAATCCTATTAGGACACACAGCAGATTGCAAAAATAAAATGTATTTTTTTATAAATCGGAAAATTCGAAAGGTTTCATAGATATTTTCCACGGATTTTCAATTCAAAATAATGAACTAAATTCACTGTGTCAATTTTTGGTAACCTGTCCTTTACACCCAGTTTATTTACCTGTCAAAACACTTATTGAAATACAATAAAACAGACAAATTAGCAATTTCCAGTAAATTCGGAAAATTCCGAGAAAAAAAACCACTTATTTTCGATTGAAAATAATGGGCTGAATTCACTGTTTCAGTTTTTGGTACACCGTCCCTTACACCCAGTATAGCTCATGCTGTTGGCGAGAAAAAAACCAGTAACATACAAGACAAGACATTTCTTTTATTTATTTTTGTTTGTATCTGTATAATTGAAATGCAGCTGCTTAATAATAATTTATTGTAATTTTTTTTTTCACCACGCATGTTTTTATAAAAAATTGTGACTTGACTACTTTTACTAGGTATCGGTTTTTCTAACATTCAATTTTTTTGTCGACATCTAAGCCGATATTACACGGTTCAACCAAATTGATTCACTTTGGTTGAAAAGTGCAAAAATTAAAGCGTATGCTATTGATCAATGATATTGAATGATTCACCTTTATGTTTACATGATTCAATTTGGTTGCTTCATCTAAATTGAAAGGCAGAAGTGAACCGTGTAATATCACCAAAGTTCTCGGTGAAATTGTGACATTGTGTTTATTTTGTATTTTATTAGGGCGATATATCTAAATATTTTGTATGCCTTCTGGCAGGACATAGTAAGGACCTAAATAACATCTGTACCCTCATGGTCATCATCTTCCTGCCCTTATCCCATGTTACTTGGGGTCGCCGGTGCAACACGTTTTCTTCTTCCATTCCGCCCTGTCCATTGTCATGACTCCTTTCTCTTTCATATCATTCTTCACACAATCCATCCATCTTGTCTTTGGCCTCCCTCTTCCTCTCCATCCATCCACATTTATACCTATTCATAACTCTTTTG
The DNA here is from genome assembly GCA_905220435.1 of Amphipyra tragopoginis. Lineage (NCBI taxonomy): Eukaryota > Metazoa > Arthropoda > Insecta > Lepidoptera > Noctuidae > Amphipyra > Amphipyra tragopoginis. The sequence continues at coordinate 18,907,260 of HG991997.1, forward strand.
GTCACATGCGTTTCATCCCTCCTCTTCACATGCCCATACCCTAACTATACATCTGTACCTTATGTTTACAAAATAGATTGAATTACAGAAAAAAGCTTGACCCGTCACCAAAATTCTACCACCATTTCACCACTTGCCATACAATACAACGTGGGCAATTTGCTCAAGTTTAAACGTAACCTATCCGGTAATTGGACATTCGCTGTGCCATAGGAAACACGGCGCACATTTTGACACGCACTGGATTAATGACAGTATGTTTGTTCCCAGTTAAGTGCAGATAAGGCTCTCACTACTGCGCCTCTCGTTAAACAGGGGGAAGTGTTTGTAATAATTGATTAAACCTATATGTATGTCGACTGTTGATTAATTGACTGTGTGTAGGAGTACAAGGATTTAGATGACTAGAATGGGCAAAGCTTTTTGTCAATGGTGCATAATTCTACAAACACATGCATAATTCTTCTGGCTGGGTACAAGCCTACAACCACATGAATAATTATTCTGTCCGACTTCAAGCCTACAACCACATGCATAATTCTTCTGTGCAGCTACAAGCCTACAACCACATGCATAATTCTTCTGTCCGGCTACAAGCCTACAACCACATGCATAATTCTTTTGTGCAGCTACAAGCCTGTAACCACATGCATAATTCTTCTGTCCGACTACAAGCCTACAACCACATGCATAATTCTTCTGTCCGACTACAAGCCTACAACCACATGCATAATTCTTCTGTCCGGCTACAAGCCTGCAACCACATGCATAATTCTTCAGCCCGACTACAAGCCTACAACCACATGCATAATTCTTCTGTCTGACTACAAGCCTACAACCACACTAACAAACAGTGATCGGATAACGGCCGGGTATGTACCTAAACTTCTTCCCACGAAAGAATAATATGGACATTCCTTTCTGAATAAATAAGTAATCCCGGGTTCTCGGGATTGAACAATTTTGTAAAAACACTATAACAAACTTAATGAAATGATAGCAGTGGTTATTTAGATTTAGTATCTTTATTTTATTCAAAACAAATGGAATATCAACAAATGTGGTCAAGTAGTGGATTTTTTGTATGCAGGTAACATTTTTAGCAATCTCAGGAATTTCAAACGATTCCGGGAACCGAGATTCTGAAAGGCATCCGTATTATTCTTTCGTGGGAATAAAAGTGAAGTTTAGGTATATTAGCGCCCTATTATCCGATCACTGCTAATATAATATTGCTGGGTTAAGACACAGATTTTTCTCCGCGTGAGAACGGGCTAGAATACAAAACTTTCTCACTGCACGCTGGGAATAAACACGTGTTGTAAGATTCAACAAAACCCAGCACGCTTTGTGGTAGGATCTATCCGGTACGCTTGGCTAGCTACCACCTGAACATTGAAGTCCGGCGCCAAGCAGTTTATTGTGTTCCGTCGTGTATATGTGAGAGCCACAGGGGTATAAGGGAATCCGTCTATATTTCTGTTACTTGGATGCGTGTGCTCCATCTTAGATCCGGTCTGCGTTCACCATCAGGTGCGACATTGGACGAAAGCGACCAAATCAAATAAAAAATCAAATCAAGCAAACATTTGAGAAATCATATTATATTCTGGAATAGGCATGTTGACAGCATCAATAAATTGCAAATCTAATTAGTCCGCCAGTTAGAGTTTTGAAAAATAATGGACACGTATTTTTTCTTTTGTTAAATCTATGAATTTTTGGAAAGATAAAACACATCAAAACTCGAGAGCGGAGGCTTGTGACGTCAGAAGCAAGTAAAATTTGTACTTGCTTGTGACGTTTTGCCAATTTTAAAAATGTCGTATCTTCGTCAATTTTGGTTTACGTAACAAAAGAAAAAATACGGGTCAAATATTTTTTGATAATCTAACTGACGGACTAATTAGATTTTTTCAGTCAAATACGCTGTTGTCGGGTTCCTCACATACACACCCAAAGCATTATTCTTTGAGGCTAGTTAATCAAGTTCGACTATAAGGGCCTGCATCTAGGTGTGTTCTTTACGATGTCTTCTGTCAATGTAAAAACACTTGATCATAATCATAATATATGCACAACAGTGGTTACCCAACACTCGCTGCTTGCATATTCCGTCGATAAGCTGTATCAAACTGCCATCTCGTTTTATGTATTGCAGAAAAAAATACGTAGGTACGTTATTATAGTTGCTAGGTACTTTGTAAACGTTCTATTTAAAGAAAGTTTGTGACAAATAAAAATTCAGTATTATTAACTCGTTTACCTATTCATTTTTTTTACAAGTTATTTTATTTTTTTAAATGTTTCATTAAAAATATTTAAGAAAAACATTTTAAAACCTAAACAATTGTATGTAGCCCACCGGCATCGGAAACCGGGTCCAAACTATCGATGGTCAGGGCATCAGAGTGAGGAGCTTCCTAATAATACGCGCCGTGTCGAGTAGTACCGTTTTCTGTATTATTATTGTTTATTTTAAACTAAATAGCGCAATATACTCGAAAAACAGTAAACACTTGTACAGTTTGTAAAACGGCGTCACTTACGAGCCTCGACTTAAGAATTAGTTTTGACCTCAGTCACTTCGGTAAAGCGACTTTGTTCATTTGTTACGAGTCCCATGTGTTTTTTAGATCCCACGTTAAAAGCTTTGAAGTTTGCCTAGTTCAGACATGGCTCGAAGCCTTGATGGCTAAGGCCTCGGTTTCAAGACCGCAGCGCGTCCAACGTGGCGTTGTGCGTTTTATATCTTGGGTAAATGCCACGACACTTGTCACTTTGTGACGTCACAATCACGTGGCCTTAGTAACATCGCTAAAAAGTACGTAGACCTTTAATCACACTGAAAGTATTAGCAAAGTCGAAATTATTTAAGTAATTTGTACATAATTAATGAAGGGAAGCTTGTTTAAGAATGATAAGATAAGTACGAATTTAAAGGCGGCTAAGATTTATTAATTATTTAAATTGATATCAAGGCAATAGACAAAGTTGATATAAGCAAGGAGTAATCATTTACATTCGAGTTTCTTAATTTAAAAATGTTTTATACGCTTAAATAATTAAAAACGCACATTAGTACTATTAGTATTTGTACTATTCTTAATCATGTATATTCCTACTGTTTTATTTCTTTTAGTGTACAATAAAGTATATCTATCTATCTATCTATCTATTAGAGCACGACTTTTTTTCCTTTTTTTAAGTGACTTCTTTTCCACATTTGATCAAGTCAATTCCGTGGTTCCTTTCTTATAATATGTAAAAAGATTGATTACAAATAAGGTCTTTCTAGGTAGGTAACTATGCCTAAATAGAATAAAAAAAGAGTGAAATATATTTTGCCAGTCGATATTTTTTTATAAAATCTTCTAGCCAGAAGTAACATCAATATTTTTTAGTTCCATGACCAGCTAAGCCGAGTAGTGTAGCCGCGAAACTTATGCAAATGTGTCAGCAATCCCGCGCTGTTCTTACTAACTCCTCAGCTTCATTGTGACAGTTTAAATTAATTCCATACATCACACGTTTATTTTGGAGACATTAAGGAGTCGGTAGAAAAGACTTTGTAAAGTGACCGTGAAAATCAAATGTAAAAAAATGGAGATTTATATATTATGTGTTAAAAAATTAACTCTAAGAATTTTATGGGGTTACTCGGTATCGGAAACTGAACAACTTTTGTTCTACAACTTTTCGAAATTCGCGTATTTTTTATAACTTTCCATACAAATCAAAAAAATATTTTAATTGATTAGTATGGAAAGGCTTAAAAACATAGGCGAATTTTGAAAAGTTGTAGAACAAAAGTTGTTCAATTTCCGGTACCGAGTAACCCCGTAAAATTCTTAGAGTTAATTTTTTAACACCTTGTATATGTGTTAACATTACATAACGCCTGTAAATCCCGAAGGTTTGGGCAGAGGTGTATAGTATACCATTATTTCGCCGTTATTTTTAAGTCCCATGTAATAGGGGGCAAGTCCAAATCCATACTCCGGGCTGTTACCGAGAAATTCGACACGGAGAAACCCAATAGCACTTTGCCCTGCCTGGATCTCGAACCCAGGACCTCACGCTTAGCAGTCGCGCTTGCGACCTCTAGACCAACGCGACAGTATATTTGTCTTGTCTTATGTATTCTATATATTTATTCAACTATATGTCTAATAAAAAGTCACGTTCCAAAAACTTATAAAACATCTGTGGTTTAGAATTAAAGATCACTTATATTTAACCCAGCATTACCACGCTAAATATAACGACAATTCCAACTAATATAACTTTACTCTCTACAACATTAGCAGCCATTAAGACCAAATATTCCGGTACAGCCCAGGTTAAACATCATATAAGGAACACGGAACGGTTCGCTAACAGCCAATAGCTGTGTAATGTTCACTATAACCCGTGATTCTAACAACGTTTAACAGTGTCCAGTGAACTGTTACCAAAACGTAGTGCGTACCAAAGGGAACTGGGTACGACAGGTGGAACAAGAACATCCCTGTTGTAATATTCACTTTGGTGCCCTCCCCTCCCCGCGCCCGCAGTCCCTTCCGAAAGCTCTTAATGCCAAGTCGGCCTGACCTCATGCCAGCTACATTAAGCCGTTTATACATTATGTATGAATTTGTTATGCCGTTTGATGTAAAGAAGCTTTAACTCAGGTAGTGCTAGGTTTTAAGTCAATTTTCCCTTAATATTTTATAGTCTAATTTGTCAATTTGTGTTGCTTGAATCTGATGGTTTCAGAGAAAACGAATGAAAGTTTTAGTTTAGACAAATCTTTTGATATCGTTACGGGTAATAAGTTTATGTTTCTTTACGAGATAACAAGAACTGAAACTTGTCCTTGAATGGAGGGTTGGTACTTACAATTCTAACTTAAACATTTTTCGGTCTCAGCTAACATGAGACCGGGTGGTCACAAGCCCGAAAGACGGACAACCGGTCTAACCTTAGGATACCGGCATTGCCTAGTAACTGGGTTGCGGTTGTCTGATGGCAGTTGCTCCGTGTAAAAAACTAGTATTCAGTCGCATCTGGTTAGATTGGAAGATGACCCCAACATAGTTGGGAAAAGGCTAGGCAGGTAATCGACATCAGATCGTAAAGCCCAAAAATCGCGTTAACTGTAAAAACCTTCCCATTGCCATGGTATTTAAACAATTAGGTCATGATGTCTCCCTGAGATTATCATAAACTTTAAAAAAAAACCGGCCAAGTGCGAGTCGGACCCGCGCACAAAGGATTCCGAACCATTATCTATAAAAACGGCAAAAAAATCACGTTTGTTGTATCGGAGCCCCCTTATATATTTTATTCTGTTTTTTTAGTATTCGTTGTTTTTTTTAAAATTTTCACAGATGATATATTTCTGTTGCCGCTATAGGCAGAAATATATCATCTGTGAAAATTTCAACTGTCTAACTATCACGGTTCATGAGATACAGCCTGGTGACAGACGGACAGATGGACAGCGGAGTCTTAGTAATAGGGTCCCGTTTTACCCTTTGCGTACGGAACCCTAAAAATCGCATTAACTACAAAAACCTTCCCATTGCCATCGTATTTCAACAATTAGGTCATGATGTCTCCCTGAGGTTATACTCCATAAAACTTTAATAAAAAAACTACGTCAACAATACCTACATTTATTTTCAGTAAAAACATTCCGTTGCATTTTGTTTACGTTGTATTTTAATTAAGTTAATGACAAAACCAGGCCACAAAGTATTGCCAGGTGGCACCAGACTGAACCAACGCAAATCTCTCTCGCCCGAAAGTCAATACTACTCGAATACCTGAATATTTGGATTTTCGATGGACTGAATAAGCCTTCCGTTGCAGGCCTAGTTTTTTGGCCTCGAGCTTTTCCAGAGATGTAAAAAACTGTTCGATTCCACCCGTATGCTGTATTTTGACATTCCGAATGGTGAAATAACTGTTAAAAGCATTAAAAGGTTGGTCATGTATGAACAGACATTAAATATTTTGATGGTGCAGTAAAACTGAATTTACTATTATTTTCAAAGGACAATGGGCAAAATTGTATGGAGCTTGTCCCATCGGCGGCCACTTCTGTACTATTTACTTTCTAGTAGGCAATTATGTATACAATAAGATTACAAAAGATTGCTTCTGTAACTTCCTTGGATAAAAAGTTATCCTAGGTGGATTATATTAAAAAAAATATCGAATTAAATCATTTAAAGGAATTATCACAGTTTGTATCTTTCATACAATATTTTGTACACCTCGTGATGATGTTACATTGATGTAATAATGAATTTAAGCATATAATAATGATATGATTATGTTATTATATACGAAATATACAAATATAAGATAATGATAGGTTAAATAAACCTGAAGGTTTATTAAATACGTTGATTTATTGAAATGAAAACATGTATACCAGATTACAATAATGCACTATAGTGATTAACTTAATAACTACATTAATGATTGGGCTTTAATCATCATCACCGATTAATTCATTTAAAAAATCAGCTGGCAAAAGAATTTCTTCCTCTTGGTTTCTTGCCCACCTTATGTGGGCGCAGCAACCCGGAGTGCGCTTAGGGCCACAACAGAGACGATGCTTTTAGCATCAGCGATCGGCGATTTTGCGTTTGCATCGCGTTTAGGAGACTCGTTCGTGTGCGGAGTGAAGTGTTCAGTCGCGGCATCCAGCGACCAAAAAGCGATTAAATCGTCGATCGCCGATGCTAAAAGTATCGTGTCTGCAGTGGCCCTTACCGCTAAGGTTATGACAAATAAGTATTTTACATTTACATTTAAGCCTAATATTTTATTAACATTATTTATTGATGCACACGTCAATAAAGTAAACAAAATGCAATGAGTTTTCGTATGTTTTATCATTATAACAAACATTGCAGCATGAAAAAAATATGATATTTTATTAAAATAGTATTTTGCCTGTATCTTTTTTTCCAAATGATATTTAACCGTACTCCTTGAACAATATTTGTTCTAAAAGCACTCGTCTTTCAAATGATACTAGTTTCATTGATGGCCGCTGAAGGGCCAGAACGCCCATTGTCCTTTAAACCGCACAGCCGCCCTGTGTGTTTGCGATATTTGTAAATGTTGTTCTCTGAGGTTTAATTATAAATATTGAATTGTATAAGCTTGATTTTGTGTGTTTAAGTTTCAAAACTTATTTCATTAAGTACTTCTAACCGGACAACATATCTATATATATAAAAATGAATCCCTATTTCCCTTGGTCACGGCAACGCGTGAGCGGCTGGACCGATTTCGAAATTATGAAAGAAATTTTTGATATTTAAAAAAAATGAAATTATCTCAGTATATCCATATTTTTCATTTCATTTGTTTACCGAATCAATGAAAATGGTTTTAACTTTTTGTTACTATTTTGATTTTGTTTCTGAAGGTAGGTAGTAGGTAAGTAGTAGGTAGGTAGTAAGTAGGAAAAAGTGCATGGCATAGTTTTTTCATAAAATTGTATGACACAACTAAGAAGTAACATTGATCCATCGCACCTATCACACTTATTGCGTCAGCGTAAAGATCATTTTTGACTACAGTACTAATAAACAATCGTGGTCTTGAGTAACACTCAATTCGGAACCGATCGGTTTTACGAAGTTTGCATCGTACTATACTTACCTTTACCGTAACAGTTTAGGATTGTAATTCCAATAAATGTATATTTCAAAGAATTAACTGCCTTACATTATAACACAACACACTGAATAAAATACCGTTATAGGCAAGAAAGTTTACTGCCTCTTTTTTATAAATTATTATCTCCAAGCCAATGAACAAGAATGAGGTAAATAGGCCTTATCCGACAACACTAGCATATTTTTACATCAATAAACAACTTGTTTATGTAAGAGTGAAAGAGAAAAAAACACATTTAGATGACGTAAACAATGCTCTTCCGAATAAAGCAGTAAACCTAGATGTGTAAAGTTTTCAGTCTAGTTGTAAAACAGGTCAACACAAATTTAAATGAAGGAACACTGAATCTTCTCAAAACTACGGCTTACAAATTCGTTACTTTACATTCAAATGAAGCCTCATTATGATGTAAAAATAAAACTTGTAAGGCTTCCCCCATGCTGATTTGGGAGAGGAAAAAGATCTTTTATTACTTTAATTAATTTAACGATGTAGTAAGTGCCTGTCTGAACTCCGCCTTAAGTTTTCAGATAACATTGGGATGGACTGTTAAATACGTAAGTTAATTTATGTAATGATTAAACATCATCAACAGCCTAACTTAGATCCTCTGCCGGATAATAATGGATAAAGAGACTATACAAAGAAAGAGGAATGAACGTACTGTGTCTTAAAGATACCAACGTCGGAAAACTCGTGGTTTTAGGTTTAATGAATTTTATTACTCATAAAGAACACAGTTCACTTACAATGAGCTTAAATTACTATTTTGTAACTATTATAGCTATAACAATTTATAAACGTATCATAGAGATCGAACGGTTTTAAAAGATGTTGTCATGAATTATGTTTTTTCAGTCGAGTTTTAAACACAGGAATGATTTCACAGTTTTTGATATTATTTGGTTGATTATTATTATAATTGAGCTGCTTCATACATAATGTTTCTCTTACCGTAATCAGTTCTGTGACAACAAAGCTCTTTCGCATTGAGCTTATCAGAACCCGGTTCTCAAAGTTCAAAGTCTACATGGCGTAATGCTAGGCTGTATTAGCAGTTAGTGAGTCAATTCTACTAACAGAAATGTTGATTAATCGCAAAATTGGGGTGCATGAAAAAAGCCTCCACGAGTTATGATACTTAAGTACGTCCGGCGCACCCTGGGCAGTCAGCCTCGCTACCAACCTTGCTGACTGACTAATCTTTTCACCACGGCGTGAGCTATTCTTGTATAGCTCGTGCCGACACGATAAAAGAAGAAGATTGCAACTGAACTGACGCCAACTGTTCATTCAGACAGGTTTCGTTTAACAAGAACTGACAAATTATTTGAGATCAAAATCGAAACCAAACATTTTGGCAGTTTTCGTAAACAAAAACTAACTGTGTGCTTTGTTTCGTTTGCGGTTTGGCAACAATTCGGGCCTAGGTCTGTTACTAATCTTAGCATGTACATCTAAGCAATTTAAGTACAGGTAAATGCAACGGCTCCTGCCGACCAGACCGTCCGTATATCTACCACGCCTCAAAAAGGGAGAGGTTATGAAAGAATGAGCCTTGATAAAATGCGGTGATGGAAACGTGGATAACTCTTGCTAACTGCGTCTCTACGCAGGGCAAGCGACTTGGGCGAACGTAGAGCCAGCCTTCTCGCCCCAGTGATGTTGCTTTCCATCACAATAGCACATGAATGACTTATAAAATATCCGGTTCTATCGTTCAGAATTATATTAAAACCTACCATGAAACTGAAGGTCTGAACTAGGGCAGATCGATAGCCGTTAGTAACAATGTGTACTAATTATTTCCGAAACATAAAATCCGTTCAATTTAGCTATTCCAATAAAATATCAGTAACAACGGGTAGAATTTGTATCGCAAATACAAGGTTTGTAATATTACAACATTACAACGAACCTGTGCTAAATAGGGGTAAAAATGATTACGTAATCAACCTTAAAATGATGTCGTCAACCGGTTTTATGGAACAATTTTTAGACTTCCAACAGTTGCAACTAAAATGTAGTTGGCTTAAATAACATTATCACACGTTGAATAGCAAGAATTGAGGGTAGTCGGGGCTTCGCAGTATGATTTGACTATAAGGATACTTCATTCACCATGTCGTGGTATTCCGTATGTGCACGACCAAATCTCAGCAACAAGCCAAAATACGACGGTACCTGAAGAAGTTTACAACTTATTGAAATACTCAATTCTACCACTCAAAACATCGACAGAACTTTAAAACGAGCAAGATAAATCGTACAGAATTTTGAATTGGAAAAGTAACATTAATAATAAGTTTAAAAACGTATTTATCATGGCAGCTCCTAAGCCATGGCAGGCATGTCCGTCCTAACGAGGAACGGAGTGTTCTCCAAATGTTTTGAAGAGTATGCCTGCGTCACACGGAAGGCGGAGCGGGGCCGGGCTGGGGGCGGGATCTTTTACGAAATCCGACTTTCTCTGAAACATGTCACCGGCCGAAACAGTTATACAAAATCCCTGCTCCGCTTCGCTGCCGCGCCCGCTTCGCTATCGGTCTCGCCCCGCTATATGTCTGACGCAAGCTTAAATGGGGGAATAATCGCGATGCATCCTACGACAGTCTGAAGCATTAGACTGCAACGCATTAGATGCTCAGTTATATTTGAGACGTCTTGATATCGTCTGCGTTTTAGAATACTAATATCTTTTCTTTTGACTGATGTAGGTACACAGTGGCCCAGGTTGGGTACAGGTCAGCGACCATTGCTAGATTACTGAGTGTTTTGTTCCTTTTTTTCTAATGAGTCATTTAGCATTAACTCGTAAACTTCCTCAGTTAAACATGGGTTGCCCAATGACCGGGTCAATAAGCGGTTGTATGGAATATTACCTTTATCAAACCGGGCTTAGAAGATGGATTGCAGGATTTTATTTTAGCAGACAGGAGGAAGCTGCTGCATAAACCCTTAGAACCCATCTTTTCAATGCAAATGGGAGTGTTTTATGTGAAATGTGACCAACGGCAGCAGAAGGTAGATCAGCAACAAGATTTGATCGAATATTTACTAGTTGTGGCTTTACAAAGTTAATTTCTAGGAAGCTTCGGAAGATTACAACAGAAATAGATTCAAATCGAATAAATATGGTTTCGTGAAAGCTATAATTGAGTACTTAGATTGAAATGTGGAAATAGGAATCAATATAAATCCAGCTTTACAATTTCGTTTATTTCTCCGTTTTGCACCAGTCTTGCAGTATTGAAAGTTATTAATCCTTAACTAACATATTTGCTGCTGGCGTGTCGAATTCATCTACTGGACAAAGCAGAAGAGTCACGTTGGATGAATTATGATGAATGTCTAGTATGTATTTGGTCGGACAAGAATGTATTTTTAGCAAGGCTACTCTGAAACCTATCCATCAAGTCAGCCTAGGCATCGCCAGCTATTTCATGATACATAGTGACGGTGGTCTTATTAACTTTTTTGGGAGAGAGGAGCCATCTCCGATCGCTAGAGAATACAGCACTTATTTGCACTGACATAAAACGGTGAATATTTGAATTAGGTACCTTAGCATTTTTTTAACAAATCCTTGTTTGTTGTCCTGAGTTGTTAATACAAGGTTAGTCGGAAAGGGGGTACTAATCCGCAGGCCACTTAAAGTATCACACTGATGACGGTTTCAATGCAAGTGTTAAAATTTAAAAATTCAATAATTTTTATTTCCATGAAAAAAATTTTTTTTTTTTTTCAAAAATTCTTCGTTCCTACTTTACTTACGAATTCAGAAAATGGAGCTTCTAATTCGTGACCCCAAATATGACCTAAAATGTAAACACAGCTGATCATAGTCATAGCTGAGGATAGATAGATTTTAGCAATTTTTTTTTGTAATTTTTGAACAGCTATTTCTCTTGAACTATTGAGTTTTGGAGAAAGTGGTAGCACAAAAGTTACTCATTATTATGAGTACTTTAACACCCTTTCGGATTAGTACCCCATTTCTGACTAACCTTGTATAGTAGTTTTAGATTATTTTTATTCCTGTCTTATTGCTTGACGGCAGTGGTATCGTTTGAGTTTTCATTATCATAATTGGAGTTTTAAACATCAGTATTCTTAACTTTTGAATGATGATGATGACATTCTTAATTTTTGAAGGTTTTTGAATATTAACGCAACATATTTACGATTAATCACGGATTACTCACGTGCATTTTTCAGGATTGCCCTATTAGTCTCGGACCCAAACGGAACCCGCCCATAACCATGAACTAAACACGCGGCGAGGTCACAAGTCGAACGCAAACGCCAAACGATTAACGCAAAAGCCGTCAGTCCGTCAGGCGTCTCTTAAAACATGTTCATGCCATACAATTTATTGGCGTTTCTTTACCCTGACAATTCAAGGCCATCGTCAATTTTATGATAGGTTTGCGGCTCGGGGATGTACTGTCATATTGCTAAAGGCTTCACAATAGATCTTTGGTAACCCCAGTGCCCAAGAGACTTAAAACTACCTACTTCTTCAAATACCCTGGTAATCTTATTTATATCCTATTTATACCCTCAGCACCGTTAAACCATCTAAACAAACTACTTTACTAAAAAGTCACAAATTCTCCCAAATATTCAATTACCCTGTTCCAGCCACATTTTCCCCAAGACGGATGATTGTACGAAAACGCTGGAGATAAAAACCCGATGTCACTTGTTGCTTGAATCTGGTATGCGCCACACGCTCGCGACGTCTCGGTGCCTTCTAAGCAGTGTTTAGAAACGTCTGTCGTACCCCGCTTTTTATTTCAAGTGCTTTAAATTCTATTGGGCTTGGTAAGTAAAATGTTCAGGAAAAGTTTGAATTAATTGTTTAAGTTTTCATCCATAAAGGGGTAGGCAGGTAGATACTGTTATTTAACCTCAGCTTGCCAATGACGGGAGTTACAAGGTCTCATATTCTGATAAGCTTATTGCTATTTCCGGGGACAATTCTAATTTCGGGATTGTAAGTGTGTCACGAAACAAATAGGGGTTTCCCGCGTGTCCCCACGCGGGCTAGAACATAAAACTTCCTCACCGCACGCTAAGAATAGACAGACGCTCGTTGTAAGATTCAACGCAATCCAGCACATTGGTGGTAGGATCTTTACGGTCCGCCTGGCTAGCTATCACCCTCACATTAAAGTCCGGCGCCAAGCAGTTTACTGTGTTCCGCCGTGTGTATGTGCGAGCCAGAGGGGTATAAGAGTATCCCTCTAAATCTCTGTTACTAAAATTGGTGTGCCCCATCTTAGACCCTGTCTGAGCTTACCATATGGTGCAACTAGGGTCAAACGCGACCAAGTCAATAAATTTCAATTTTAAATGTTGAAAGGCAGACGCCATTATTTTCCGGCAATAGAAGTTAACCAGTCCACTAAACAACCCTTCCCATAGACCAGATTTTTTTACCATATTTACAATAGTTTTGTACCCACCTGAGACGGTCCATGACTGTACTCCAACAGTGCAGCCGTGAATAGTCCCCGGTTGGTGCCCTATCCATTATGCCATCCATGCCCATTTTAGATTAATTTCTCAAAGGGGCCTCTGCGCGTTGGACCTGTGTCCCCCGTATGCCTTCCAAAGGACCGGACATCTTCCGCACGGAAGATGAGCCGTGACTGAAGCGAGATTATTATTTAATAAGTTAGATAAATTAATAAACGAAATAAAAAAGGGGGTGTATTAATAGAGCCTTCACGAATGACGATACTTAAGTACGTCAGGCTCATCCTGGTCAGTCAGCTCCGATACCAACCTTGCTGACTGGCTAATCTTTTCACCACGATATGATATATTCTCATAAAGCTCGTGCCGATACAAAAAAAGATGATAAAAAAGTCCAATTACACTTCGTCGGACCTAGGAATGTAAGGTGTTCAGCCTCGCTAGCAACGCGTGCGAGCTCTAACACTAATGAGTCGGTTAGTTTAATAGAATTTTGTTTAATTGATTATTTAAAAAGTTGTGGTTTTCGCTTGATTTCCATTTATCAGGTTCATCAAATTATTTCAGTTGAACAGGCATCATGTAACCGTATACTGACCGCATGACATTGCGATACCAGTCTGTGTGCCAAACGCGGTCATTATGGTTTTATCGCCGAAAAATGTTGTTTACGGCCGCGTATTAACAGTAGCAGTTTGGTAGTCAAAAAATTCGGAAACGTTTCCGATTTTTTTTTTCATTGTTTTTTAATCGTCGACGACGTCTGTGGTCTAGTGGTTCGTGTGGGTTCGAATCCCACACAACACAAATATTTATGTGATGAACATAAGTGTTTCTGTTGGTCGGGGTGTTTCTTATGTATCTTAAGTATATACTTACAAAAAAAAAAAATATATATAAGTATTATATCCATTGTCTAGTGCCCATAGTACAAGCTCTGCTTAGTTTGGGACTAGATGGTGCCGTGTAATAATGTCCCAAAAATATTTATTTATTTATTTAATTCAAAATAATAGGCAGATTTATTGTTTAAAGTAACTTGTCCTTTACAAGAAGTTTCTTTACATTTTAAACCCTTAATTGAAATACAAACTTAAATATAAGCAAATTAGATATTTCCCATAAATTCGGAAAATTCTAAGTAGGTATGTCCAATTTTTTCAATTCAGAATAATGAGCAGCATCCTAATCGCGCAAAATACTCGTATAGCGTAAACGGCTTTGATTTTGACAGGTCAACAATTTCCATGTGATGTATTAACAATCCGATTTCTCCAAAACTATGTACATTGCAATTCATATTGTCAAAATGAGCATTCTCTGTAGTGCCGGATTTAAAGAATAGCACTACCCCATCTCTTACCGTGGGTGTATTAAAAGGCGACTAAGGGATTCTGTAGAGGATGGGCAGCAGCGTTCTCTGAGTACTTTAACAACCATACTGCGATCGTCAACCAAGCGTGGCGATTACGGCAACCCCCCCAAAGGGAGGCCTATGTCCAGCAGTGGACGTCTTTCGGCTGAATGATGATGAGCTTTCATTTTGACATCACGAATGTGATACGCAATTCAGATGCTGATTCTGCTGTTTAATTTACCGTCCCTTACACCCAGTATACTATGCAACATTTTTAAACCCACTTTTAATTATAACAACAAAAAACCACTTACAAACTAGCAGTAAATACTGCAAATAGCGTTACAATGTAACGTAATCCCACATGTAGTCCGTTGCTAATAAACTGTTACAAGTTGTGCTCATGATGACTAGCGTCTGTCTATGTAGTTGTTGACGTCACGTCCAAAATGGACGGTGCCGTAGAGCTACAAAGAGGACGAATGTTCAGTTTAAAATAATTTTAACATAATACAACATCATGCCTTATTCCCCGAAGGGTTGGTAGAGGTGTATAGTACACCCCCATTTCGTCATTATGTTGGCGATCGCAGTATGGTTGTTAAAATACCCCGAGAACGCTGCTGCCCATCCTGTAATCAATTCCTCAACCGCCTTTTACGACATTTACCCATGAGAAGGGATGGGGTAGTGCTATTCTTTACGGTTAAGTCCCATGTAATATGGGGCGATTCTATTCCCATCAACAGGGCACAAACCCAGACTCCGGGCTGCTACTGAGAAATTCCACACGGAAAAACCTAATAACACTTTGCCCGACATGGGGATCGAACCCAGGACGTTAAGCTCAGCAGTCGCGCTTGCGACCGCTAGACCAACGAGGCAGTCAAAAATAATTTTAAATCGTTTTAATAACAGAAATAACTGAAAATATATTTAAATTTTGGTTTCAATTGCAGGTTTCATGTCATTGGTCGTTCATTCAAGCTTTAACAGAATCGTGTTTCTTTAATTAAATGTTAATTTTCGGCCTCATATTATAAGGAAAACTTTAACATTGAGTTAATAAATTAACGTTTAGTTTATTGACAACATACTGTACTGATAAGTCATTTAGAAAAAGCTTTACTATTAAATAAATCAAACATTGGAAGTTAATTAATATAACCTTTTATTTAACTCACATTTGTAACTCTACAACAAATTACCTGAAATGTGTCTACGTAAACTAAATTATTCTACATGAATAATTAAAACACATACACGTAAGTCAATTGTTAAGTACTATACGAAATTAAATCAATTGAGGTAGTCCCAATCAAAATCATTAGAGAGATTTACACACATTGTCTGTATGATTTTCTTCACTAATTTTTAGTTCAACCTTCGCTTGTGTTTCTTAAAAATATACCTTTTCTTTGTTCATCTCCCTAATTAAAGGTTTACGGTGTGCTTTAAGCCGGTTCGTAGTTCTTATGGTTGTCGTCAAAGGTAATGGAGACAATATTTCAAGCACCTGGGCAGCAGAATTAACTCATGCCATGCATTTACTAGTAAACATTCGTTTATAAACACTGTTTCAAAAACACTAAATTAATTTCTCATATTCTTTATTAGGTACGTTCCATACTTCACTTCACTAGAGGATGGGCAGCAGCGTTTTCTGAGTACTTTAACAACCATGCAAGTCCCCCCCCCCCCAAACGTGGCTTGGGGGAGGCCTATGTCCAGCAGGGGACGTCTTTCGGCTGAATGATGATGATGATGATGACTTTACATTTTTTAAAATTTAATTTACGACATAAATATCGAATTTTTTTACGAACTTTATTTAATTTCCGATGCCGAGTAACCTCACAGAACTCTTAGAGAGTTAATTTTTTAACACCTATATTGTGAATGATTTACCTTATCTTTACGGATTATAATTTCATTACCACTTATGTTAAAGGTTAAGGAGAACATCGTGAGGGAAACCGGACACCAAAGAGGGCTTCAAAAAGAAAAAGAAAACGGTCTCGACAGTATGTACTTATAGGCTGCCAACTCGCCCCAGGCCAGCATGGTAGACTAAACCCTTCTCAATTTAAGAAGAGCCCTGTGCCCAGAAGTGGGACAGTAATAAGTAGACCAATTTCGCTATAACATTCGTTTATCAACCATTTTTTTTCTAGCCATCATTTCTTCGAATCTTTCTAAGTGCGTATACATGTACCTAGAAAGCGGGTTGCCGCCGCCGATCTGCCAGCGCTTGTCAGTTAGTCGGCGCAGGTAGTCTCTATACTGTGTGGCGAACCAGCACCGACAAGCTCCGAACGTCGCCGACAACCGTTCCGACCTGCTGCGATCAGCGCTGGTCGGCTGTCATTTGTTGCTGTATTTGCAAGGGAACAACGCGTATTTTTGCTAAAAAATCCAGCCCCTGCTTCTACCCGCTTCCTTTATACAACCTTATTTTTACTTTATACGAAAACCGAGACACCCCAACAAGATTTTCATCAGAACTGCCTGAATATGTGTTTTGTCTAATACATGGAAACTGACCGAGGGGACCGTCTCAAGCCTCAAGGTGTCTATTCCCATCAACTGTTATGGGTAGAAAACTACTGAAACAAAATTGAAATTTAAGAAAAAAAAAAGTGATGTAAAAAATAAGTCAATCGATTCTCCTAGTGATTCTGAACAAACTATTTTCAGGTTTAGTATATACTAAAACTAAGCTTGTATAGCGGCTACCTGCATAAACAAGTACCGATAAGCGCTGGTAGGTCGGCGCTGTTTACCTGCTTCCTTTATGTATACGCCCTAATCTACTACATAGCACAGATCCCCTCTAGTAGCGCTCTACGATTCAAGGTTTCATTTTCAGTTCAAATAAGGCTTTATCAACCAGTTGCGTGTAGAACAGAGTCCGATCCGAAATTGCGCAACGAAATGAGCATTCACAGCAAACATTTGAGCATAATACTTACAGTTTAGGAACATTTGTATGTGAAGACAATTTAGCTGTGTCGACTGTGTTCATTACGTACGAGGAGACGGTTTATTGAAAAAATGAAATGAAACTAGTCAAACGATAATTTTGGGATGTAAGTACTTGAAACAGTGAGGGGAAAGAAAGTCTTATAATAAAAGTAGACTTACACTCTGTTGTCTACATTTCTTGTTCTAAATTGTCCATTCACAGGTCTGCTGGACTTAAGAAATAAGCAGTGCCTTTGTACGCTATGCTCCTGATTAACTTAGCTACCATTAAGTGTCGTGTGTAAATAAGTAGGTATTACTTTTATGTCAGAAATGATTATAATAATTGACGACAAAGACGCAGTGGCTGAGCGATTGGCTCTGTGCGATACGAATTTGTTTCTGTAAACGTACCTACGATACAGGAGAAATCCTAGTGTGGGAAAAGAAAAGTTGATTTAAAAAAACCGACCAAGTGCGAGTCGGGCTCGCGCACGAAGGATTCCGTACCATTATCTAAAAAACGGCCAAAAATCATGAATCTGTGTAAAAAAATCTGTGAATATTTCAAGCATCTCTCTGTTGCCGTTATCATTATCGAGCAAAAACGAGCAAAACAATCACGTTTGTTGTATGGGAGCCCCCTTCAATATTTACTGTATTCTGTTTTTTTTTTGTTTTTGTTGTTATAGCGGCAACAGAAACA
The DNA here is from genome assembly GCA_905220435.1 of Amphipyra tragopoginis. Lineage (NCBI taxonomy): Eukaryota > Metazoa > Arthropoda > Insecta > Lepidoptera > Noctuidae > Amphipyra > Amphipyra tragopoginis. The sequence goes on from HG991997.1 coordinate 18,925,457, forward strand.
CACCATCTGTGAAAATTTCAACTGTCAACTATCACGGTTCATGAGATACAGCCTGGTGACACAGGAACAGACAGACGGACAGACGGAGCCTTAGTAATAGGGTCCAGTTTTACCCTTTGGGTACGGAACCCTAAAAGAAAAACGCCTTTTCTATTCGAAGGAAATAAGAAATAACTTTTAATAAAATAAATAAAAAATGAAGGCAAGTTCTTCGTTTACATAAAGTTCAAATTAAGGGCCGTCCAAATAAACACTTCATTACGAATAAGATTAAAGGGTACCCACATAGTACACAAAACACTTTCAGCATCTCCCATCAAAATGCAAGCGAGTGAAAGCTTTGAGGTAACAGAGGCAAGTTGGACCTTGATTGCGGATCGCAAATGTTTGCCGGAGCTCACGAGAACCGCATCAATTATTCAAATAACTACGTACAGAGACTGACTAGACGAGTAATTTTGCGAATATTACCCGTGGAGGGGCACGAAATGTAAGCTGCTTACAAGTTTCGCGCCAAATAACTTGGGGATACCCGAGAATGGCTCTTATGTATGGTAAGTATGCAAGTCCGGGGCCGTCCGGGCTCTAGTTAGTTAAGTGACGTTATTAATCTGATGAAAAGACCTATTGATCGTGTGTGGTGCTCTCTGTTCACAGTTTGGGATACTTAGCTGATATTACACATGAGAACATCACATCAAGTTTGGTACTTAATTAATTTGAGGGTACATAATGAAAATCTCTTCAATAAAAGACTTCGTACATACGTTTTTTTAAGCCGTATTCGGAGAACCACTCGCAGTTATCCAAACAGGCCGAAAATCTTAACTGAAATATAGGAAATAATTTCAATCTGAATAAAGTGTACCACGGTGGCTTGGGCTTTGCCAAAAAGGGAAGAAGGATTAAAGAGGTCGCGAAGCTGACATAGTAGGATTAACTGAACGGTGCCGTGTCAGCAAATAAATGACGATTCTTCGAACAGATACATTATTCACTGGAAGTCTGACGTATTTTTGAAGGTTTTTTATCAAGTTTACCCTGTATGGATTCGGGTTGGAATATATAAGTATACGTATATTCCCACCGCATGCTGGGAATAGACGCGTGTTGTAAAATTCAACAAAACCCAGCACGCTTGGTGGTAGGATCTATACGGTCCGCCTGTCTGGCTACCACCCTCACATTAAAGTCCACCAAGCAGTTTACTGTGTTCCGTCGTGTGTACGTCTATCCCCACCGCATGCTGGGAATAGACGCGTGTTGTAAAATTCAAAAAAACCCAGCACGCTTGGTGGTAGGATCTATACGATCCGCCTGGCTAGCTACCACCCTCACATTAAAGTCCACCAAGCAGTTTACTGTGTTCCGTCGTGTGTACGTCTATCCCCACCGCATGTTGGGAATAGACGCGTGTTGTAAAACTCAACAAAACCCAGCACGCTTGGTGGTAGGATCTATACGATCCGCCTGGCTAGCTACCACCCTCACATTAAAGTCCACCAAGCAGTTTGCTGTGTTCCGTCGTGTGTACGTCTATCCCCACTGCATGCTGGGAATAGACGCGTGTTGTAAAATTCAACAAAACCCAGCACGCTTGGTGGTAGGATCTATACGATCCGCCTGGCTAGCTACCATCCTCACATTAAAGTCCACCAAGCGGTTTACTGTGTTCCGTCGTGTGTACGTCTATCCCCACCGCATGCTGGGAATAGACGTGTGTTGTAAGATTCAACAAAACTCAGCACGCTTGGTGGTAGGATCTATACGATCCGTCTGGCTGGCTACCACCCTCACATTAAAGTAAGGAGCCAAGCAGTTTAATATGTTCGTCGTGTGTATGTGAGAGCCAGAGACTAGGGGAATCCCTCTATATCTCTGTTGTTTAGATTCGTGTGCTCCATCTTAGATCTTGTCTGCGTTTACCATCAGGTGCGACTAGGGTCAAACACGACAAAAAAAAATATATGAAAAAAATTGCTTTTTTTTTTTGTTCTTTCGTCAATAAAAAATAGCCAGATTCTTGGATTATCAACTGAGCATTATACTTATTAGCTAGCGTAACATCAGGTTCCTTCATTCAAGTTATAGCAAGTTTTATATTGAGAGTCAGTTAGCCCCGCAGTAATAATTCGCAGTACAATGGTATTACCCACATGTACCTACAAATGGATATTTCACCAAGGAAACGGAAAACGGAACGGCTTAGTCTCAACAATGTCTTGTATATATATTGAAGACAGAAGCTTCACTTTTGAACTCTAAAAGAGACTTGAGCCCGTATTTATTAGTAGCTCTTACTTGAGAACTGCCTTGTATGTGTCGGTTGGCTGTCACATATGAAGCAAAACAGATAAATTTAAAAAAAAAGTTGACATATGTGTGAAACTAGCTTTGCAGCTTCGCTTGCGTGAAATTTTAAACCCGTTAAGTGACGATTTTCCATACAAAGTTTCATCCCCTATTTAACTCCCTTAGGGGTTGAATTTAGAAAAATTCCTGTTTATTCCTTGTCTACATTATAAAGGGAAGCTCTGTGCAAAATTTCAGATTCCTAGATCCAAGGATTTAGGCTGGACGTTGATGAGTCAGTCAATCAGTCAGTCAGGACTTTTATTTTTATTTATATATAGATTAAGATGACGTTTACATTCTGACAGCTACACTTGGGAGCTGCTCCCAGGCCGCCATGTTGAGTGTTTTATTAATGCGGGCCTTTACAAGATTTAGACCATCTCAAACCAACTTCGAATGTCCATTTATTCAAATATTTCTCTACCAGGAAGTTAGCACATTAATAATTCCGTTTGCTAGTCACTTCCAGGCAAGTTCAGAGTTTACGGCTTCTGTAAAATAGGCTTAGTCGGTAGCAACACGTCAATAAAATCTGACACTTGTCAACAGAAAAAACGCTTACATTTTCAACGCCTACAATTTTGATTTTAACTGCGACAGCCTGTTCGTTTTGGAAAGTTTTTGAAACTATTTAGGTGCAACGAGCGAACTGTCAATTGCAAACACGAAGAGAATTGATACATGAACAACTAAAAAAACATGTGCTAGTGAATATACAGACAGATATTTAAATATCCGATTTTGCGATCTTTGTGTTTTCTAACTTCAAACATAGCTTGCTACAGAAATACTACACACACTACTACATTTCAAGATTTTGGACAACACATCCCTTCGTTTTCGTTTTCCAATTTTTATCTCAATTGTTTAATAAATATTGTATTAAAACACCGCTACAATGACCGTGAAACTCCGTTAATATGTTCAAAATATTTAAAATTAGTTGCGATCTTTATACCTCTAATGTTTTTCTAACTTCAAACATAGCTTAATAGAGAATACTAAAAAATTTAAAAGTTTTTGACAACACATCCCTTCGTTTTAATTTTCCATTTTTTATCTAAATTGTCGAATAAATATTGTATTAAAACACCGCTACAATAATGCCATACACATTGTAATACCGTGAAACCACCTTAATATGTACAAAATATTCAAAATTGGTTGCGATCTTTATACTTCTAATGTTTTTATAACTTTAAACATAGCTTGCTAGAGAATACTACAACATTTGACAACACATCCCTTCATTTTCGTTTTCCAATTATCATCCAAATTGTCGAGTAAATATTCTATTAAAATACCGCTACATTATTGCCATACACATTGTAATACCGTGAAACTACGTTAATATGTACAAAGCCTTATTAAAATTTAACACAAAAGTTGCATCGTGAGCCATAACACAGCATCGCATTTACAGGCGCGCCTATAATTTTGCTATCGCTATTACGCCACAGAATCCTTAATTAATACCCTCAACGTTCGTTTAATATTAGATCATTAAAACCGCAATGTTCTAAAACTTACCTGCTTTCCAAACTCGAAGTTGTATAAACAATGAGAAGTTTACGGTTGAACTTTGAACCGGTACCTATGTCAGGTTTACAAGTTATAACTTCCGATTCTAATTAAAAATTTAACAAACCGGATAATGGCGGTTGCTTTTAGCTAAATCATGAATATAATTTTGTATTGAACGAGCTCCACAACAAAGGATGGATGAACTAGTTCTTCAAGGGAAATTATCGTTTGAAATAATCTTGCTAGAGCTTATTTTCCTCTAGATCTTAAATTCTCTTTGTTTCACGACAGAGTATAAAAAGTGGATAAACAGGAATTCCAAATATCTATCTTAAAGTGCCTTTTATTAGAGATCCCGATTTCGATCCAATCTATTGGGCTAATTTCGTATTACCATCGCAAATTAGTCCTACAATTGGATTTAATTAGGACGTGAGATTACATACTAGCAGTAAGTTGGGTTCCGCCCGAATATACCTAAACTTTCATGCAGAATGAATTTTGATACAATAGTATTATCATAACAATACAAAAAGAAGGATTGGTCAATATAGCACGAAATTTCTTAGGTCTGATGGCTGTCGATGGGGGTCTACTCCCTAAGCACGAAGTCCGTGGTTTCGGCCTTAGTTACGAGCGTTTCCTACTCCCTATCACCTACGGACATACAATTATTTCGGGGCCCGAACTAAGAATGAATGACAACACGATTTGACAGTTGTCCCTACTACCAATGTATTTTTGCCCGTCCGAAAAGTTGAACTTGACACTTGTTTTGTTCACTCCTACGTTTCGGGCTACTTTCGGACGGGCGACTGACTTCGTTGACGGACTTAGGGAATAGGCCCCCTGATTAGACTGGAAGTTGACTCAAACATAGTTGAGAGAAGGCTAGGTCGAACTAAACATGTCACAAAATTCTTTGATTAAAGGAGATCACCCATTTTGTTCGATGATTTGGGATAAAAAAGACGGCGGCCAGGAATGAATTATATTTTATTAAAATGGTGGCAGGAGTACAAACATTTCTTTGTACGGCGATAATGCTGTAATAATAATAAAATAATTCTTAAAACTCCTAATACAAGTCGTCGTTTTAATTTTTACCGGGTACCTATATAATCTCCGAACCCAAATAGTTTTCCACTTTGACGCTATAGTAGAAAATAATGCGTTACACGTGTGCTTTAAAATTGTGTAACTATTATTGATGGCCGCCAGAAATCTCAATTTTATCCCAGAATGGGTGATCTCCTTTCACCTTGAACTACCTACGTATATCTAAACCTTATAACAACAAAATATCACCAACAAAACATTCCAGAAGACACACTAATCAAAAACACAACAATACCACAAAAAAAGCAACAGAACATCAATAATTCACGCTTCAATAACAACGAATTATTATTTCAACGTTCATGAAACAACGGCTTGCTTCGCAGTAACCACTGGAGACTTCGCCAAGACTAAGCTTGCCTTCGTGATGTCGTTGGCAAGGTACTTAGTTAACTTCCAGTCTTCCACGGTAACCGTCGGGCTTTTCCAAATAAAAGAAAATTAAATATATTCCCACGAACTCGGTCCGACTCGGGTAAATAGTTTATAGTAGCTGTATTTTTGTTTACATTTGATGAGAGAAGTCTTTAATCTGTAAAATATTTAATACATAATTATTGAATTATGTATTACTAGCTGCGCCCCGCGGTGCTACCCGAGGTTTATTCGGGATAAAAAGGAGCTGATGTGTTAATCCAAGATGTCAGCTACCTCCATATCAAATTTTATCAAAATTGGTCCATCTGTTTGAGCGTGAAAAAGTAACAAACATACAAACACACACACACACTCGCAAACTTTCGCCTTTATAATATACCTAAGTGTGACTAGTGGTCGCTCGCGGCTTCGCCCGCGTGGATGTCGTTTATCACGTATTCCACGTTTTTTGGTGTAAAAGTAGCCTATATCCTTCTCTGGGTTCCTAACTATGTTTTTACCAAGATTCATAAAAATCGGTTCAGTAGTTTCAATTCAATTCAATTCAAATACTTTATTTGCTAGAACATGGTGATGAGGTAACAGATAGACAGACAGAGTTACTTTCGCATTTATAATATTAGTAAGGATTTATTTCGTTTCGTAGTTTGTGAAGGCGCGTACGAATGTGTATAATTTTTTAAAAGTCAACTATAATTCAGGTTTCATTCTCAAACAAACAGTAGGTAGGTTTAGTGTACTGTTTTGACTGTTTATCCTGTAAATTATTATGTAGGTAATATATTCGTATTACAACATAAGTAATACGAATGTCTTTAATTAAATGAATAGTTGTAAATCGTGTTTGCTACAGCAAGTTTGTACGGATTAACTCAAAAAGGACTTAAGTATCATTGATTTAAAACGTTACTACAACAAACAAAAACATTTCTTAATCAATCAATTAACAATGAATCTAAACTTTAACATCAAATGTTAAAGCCCATTAACCTAATTAGGGAAACGGTAATTCAAATAGGCATACAAGCATTTCTTTTATACAAAGCTATGGACCACAGAACTCAAAGATAAAAAGAAAAAAGATAAACAAACAAAATGTACACACACTAGTACTTGTTGATTTTTTACATTTCCCACATTTTCGTACAGGATAAAAGCGGACAAAATAGAAAACACAGAATCCAATTACGTTTGTCACGTTAAGTTATTATGCAAAATTGGTTCCAAGGCTTTTTGTCTCAAACAGTCGGTAGCCAACATTACTTTGTAATGTAATCAAGTAGAAATATTGTTTCCTTTGTATCTTAACTGGGTTTGTGAATGTTAACATATTTTGTTTGAATGTTGGCTGCACTTTTGTTTTTATTTAATTTAATTTTTATACTGGAGTTGGTTCTTAATCGGTTTTGCTTATCTCTCATGGGTAACATAACGTAACGTCACGCCAGTATTGTTACTACGGGCTAAGCAGACGTATATAGTACACCCTCATATCACCGTTATGTTTAAGTGGCGAGCCTATCGCCATCAACCAGACATAAATCCAGAATCCGGGCTGCTACTGAGATATTCCACATGGAAAAACCCAATAGCACTTTGCCCGACCTGGAAATTCCAGAACCCAGGACCTCACGCTAAGCAGTCGCGCTTGCGACCGCTAGATCAACAACGCATGCGTGATGAGTGATGTGATCAAGACCCGTTAAGGCGAGCTGAACCCTGGCGCGGTAATCGGGTAAGCGACGGCAATCGGGTAAGCGACGACGCGCGGGCCGAAAATCACTTTAAAAAATCGATAAAAAATATATAAATGTAATGAAAAAAAAGATCGGGTAGAATCGATTCCAAAATTAATTACCTATTAATTAATATTAATTATAAAAATGTATTATGTAATTACTTGTTTAAAATGAAATTTTGCTTGTAAAAAAACTGCAAATCGAAGTAACTTCAGTATTTTTTTCTATCGAGAAAACTATATTGCATCGTGTATTGAACGGGTAAATGGTATAGAGAAGGAATGTATCCTAAAATATAAATTTATTTTGGGTTCTAAATGTTTTAATTTGCCTATCAAAAATGAGTTCTAAAACAAGCAAAACCTACCGCGCCAGGGTTCAGCTCGCCTTAATACTAACTATCCTCTAACCTATTAATCGTAATCCCGTTAAGGAATTCTACATATTACAGTTGGACGTAGTTACACGAAAAGGATCCAATCCACACAAAGTCACTTTAAGCCGATAGTATTGATATTTAGCATCAGTTTGGTGCACTTAACTCATTTTTGACCATTTTGTGGATTGGATCCTTTTCGTGTAACTACGTCCAGTAGAAAACTGATAACCGGTCTTGTTATGATTACCACTACGACTTCATTATGGATAATTATTATAATTAGTGCATTAAGAGCACCTCCACGATTAGTAATATCAAAAAAAACCGACGCACTCTGGGCAGTAAGTCCCGCCACTAACGCTGCTGACTGGATATTTTTTTCATCACAGCATGAGCTATTCTCAAATAGCTCGGGAGAAGAAGAAAAACGATCCATTGTGGGAGGTTAATTTTATCCTATGACATGTTCACATGATGCCTTTTACACGAATCTCGGCATATGGGCTTATTACTGCCTGCAATTACGTCATACAAAATAGGAAGAATACAATTCACGGATTTGTCAATCATAACGATTCTACGATGAAGAAATGAAGCGAATGTGATGAGGATTTTTCGTATATGACATTACACAACGTTGCGAAGAAATCACCAATCAAAATCACTAAAAGAGTTCTCCACAAAATCATCCAATTCGTTACATAATAAAATGAAGCGGTCTCACCCGCAAGGCAATGGGGCATGCCATCAGAATAGCTTCTATCAATATGCTGGGGTCTTTCTTACGACTACATACGTCTTTATGGTTCGTTGGCTTCTCAATACGTCTCTTTAGAATTAAATTAAGGATGAAACCAATAGGAGATAGGCAGTCGATTTTGCGGCAGCCAAATTACGCGCATGCCTTGTTATGCGAAATTTAGGGTACGGATTGCGATAGATCGGGGGATTTCGGTTACATTCGTGATTAACTTACTTTTTAACGAACTAGACGATGAGGTTTACTTTGTATTATTAATAAGCAGGAAATCTTTTTTGTTAGTTTTAGATTAATTTGTATAAAACGAACGTGTAATCTGACTCTGTTTAAGAAAGTACCTACCAACGTAATTTATGATCTTTTTTTTTATATTTCAAGTTTATCCATACATCATTTCATTGCGGTGAACCCTTAAAACTTCGAAGCACTCAGAATATTCATAAAAAATTAATCACTCAAGGATCATATTAAAATGCATTTAATAACACACGAATGAAAAGCTAATAATAAAACCTCTCATTCTCCTTTAACATTTTACAAGTTTGTTCCAAGAATAAAAATCTCCAACTAATCCGAGTATTAGACAAGAGTTTAATATAAATTATGCTTCGGTAATATTTACATGAAAGACGACGTACCTTTTTAGTGAAATAACATGCAAGCTTCAGCGTCAGCGTCGGTTTAATTAATTTACCTTTAGAACTTAGCTAGTCTTTTGTTTTTATTAAGAGGACCACCCACTTGCTTCTTTATATAAATTATGTAAAGGATGGACGTGGAATATGACTAATAAATGACGTTAATTCTATTAGTGTTTTTAGCCTCTTAATCCTCCTTTTTTTTCGTGGGAAAATCCTCATAGATGCCCCGGGAAGGCGAAGGGGTATGCCGGACTCTTACCGCCTAAAAACCCACGGTGTTCCTTCTCCTGACCTTTAGCCGGGGTTGTGGGATTCGCAGCTGCATGCACCGCGACCCCGGCAGGACCTCTCCTTCTGTGGGGCCTTGAACCATGTCTTCCTGAGAGGCACGCACGGAACACTGTGCGTCGCCTTCTCGGGCCTGGGGGCCTACTCCCTAAGTCCGTCAACGAAGTTGTCGCCCGTCCGAAAGTAGCCCGAAACGTAGAAGTGAACAAAACAAGTGTCAAGTTCAACTTTTCCGACGGGCAAAACACATCGGTAGTAGGGACAACTGTCAAATCGTGTTGTCATTCATTCTTAGTTCGGGTCCCGAAATAATCGTATGTCCGTAGGTGATAGGGAGTAGTAAACGCTCGTACCTAAGGACGAAACCACGGACTTCGTGCTTAGGGAGTAGACCCCCTGTTACTGGTCGGGCGACGGGTCCCCTAACCCGCTGCCCGCAGGCCACAGCCTCTTCATTCACCACAGAGAATTTTGTGTGGGTACGTTTTTATACATACGAGAAGCTCATGGTTAATTAACAACCGCGAGGATTATATGATTTGCAATTTAAGTCCGTGGATGGGAGACCATTCGTTAGATATCAAGACCCCTCCGTGCCTCGTAGGGTACGTTAAACGGAAGCTGATCCCAACGTAGTTGGGAAAAGGTTAGGCAGAACATGTTTTATTTACTTGTCTGCTGGGTTAAAATCAGTTACTATAACAATGAGGCAAAATGAGGGTGTTATTATACATCTCTGCCCAACCTTTCGGGTAATACCGGCGTGATGTTGTATAAATAAAGCATATAATAGATTAAAGATTTTGACTCCTAAGACACAGAAACATACACCAGGTCGCCAGCGGCTTCGCCCGCGTGGATGTCGTTTATCACGTATTCCGCGTTTTTCTCTTCTATATTATGCATGTATTATGCATATAAAACTTTCTCTTGAATCACTCTATCTATTAAAAAAAACCCCATCAAAATCCGTTGCGTAGTTTTAAAGATCTAAGCATACAGGACAGATAGACAGCGAAAAGCGACTTTGTTTTATACTATATGTATAGTGATTATATGCATTATTTATTCATTTATAATTACTCATCTTCGTCAATCCGAAGTTTTTAATCCTGAACTGCTTCTATGCTACACTACTAAACAATCCCCGCTGGTAAAATTATAATACGAGTATTAATACAACTTCTCACAGAGTTCTAGTGAAGCATACAGGTAATGCATGCGAATTTGAGTCTAGTGCAGTTTCCAGCAATTTCCGTTATCCAAGCCTGCTGGTTACCTGCAATTGCCTTCACTATAACAATTACTTTGCAACAGTATCTCCCGCTATCATCAATGCTACTTGATTCCAGGGAAAATTAATAGGTAACCACAAATTGGTCTGCGTTTAATACTATGCAACGTAATACCGATGTGTTCTAGCAATAATATTGCGATTCTTGTTAAAATACTTGACATTATTAGAAGCAATAACTGTGAATTTAAGGGTCAGTTCAGAACACAAGATATTGACACGCGTTTTGTCGTTACTTTACTATCCAACAAATTGACGTCTGTGGTCAAGTGGTTCGAGTGTCGGACTGCTGATCACGAGGTCGTAGGTTCGATTCCCACAGAACACAAATATTTATGTGATGAACATAAGTGTTTGTGTTGGTCTGGGTGTTTCTTATGTATTATAAGTATGTATTTACAAAAAAAAGTATCTAAGTATTATATCCATTGTCTAGTACCTATAGTACCTACAAGTTCTGCATAGTTTGGGACTAGATGGTGCTGTGTTAAAAAATGACCCAAAAATATTTATTTACTTATTGCGTGTCTTGTCTACTGAACTGTTTGTTATCTTATGAACAGTCAGGGTGAATTTAACTCGTCTTCACAAAACGTGGGTCGAACAATTGTCGTCTGAACCTAGCCTAATAGATAGGTAGGGTCCAGCATTTGTTGTCTAAGGAACTTAGCAATCTAAATGTCGAGAAAGGTTGGCATGCCCGCTGTGCTTTATTAAATATTTTGCATATTAATATTAAGAAGCACCTCAGCTAAGAATATGTTGACGCGTCAAGTGAAATTGTGAGTGCAGATGTGCCAATTTTTTTATACTTTTCCCCTCATTAAATTTCTCTTGTATCGTGGGTGCGTTTACAGACACAAATCTCACATACACAAACGCCCAGACCCGCAACAACCATCTGTAGGCCATACAAATTTTTGTTCCGTGTGGGAATCGTACCAACGACCCGTAGCGCAAAACCCAATCACTTAGCCACTGCAGCAAACGTGTCGTTTGCTAAGCAACATTGATTATTTTGTATGTAACAACAGTTTTTTTTTTCACCAATTTGTCGTACATGATAATGAGCTGAGTTCATGGTTTTCGGATTTAGAGCGACTAATCAATCATGCTGGATACCACAAAACCGATTTTTGTCAATCAGTACGAGTGTACATCTATATATATAAAAGGAGAAGCTGACTGACTGACTGATCTATCAACGCACAGACTAAACCGCTGGGGTTAGAAAGTTGAAATTTTTACAGTAGGTTCCTTTTGTAGCGTAGGCATCCACTAAGAAAGGATTTTTAAAAATTCGACCCTTAAGGGAGTTAAATAGGGGATGAAAGTTTGTATGGAAAATCGTCACTTAACGGGTTCAAAATTTCACGCAAGCGAAGCTGCGGGCGAAAGCTATCTATACATATAAAAGGAGAAGCTGACTGACTGACTGACTGATCTATTAACGCACAGCCTAAACCGCTGGGGTTAGAAAGTTGAAATTTTGACAGTAGGTTCCTTTTGTAACGTAGGCATCCACTAAGAAGGGATTTTTCGAAATTCAACCCCTAAGGGAGTTAAATAGGGGATGAAAGTTTGTATGGAAAATCGTCACTTAACGGGTTCAAAATTTCACGCAAGCGAAGCTGCGGGCGAAAACTAGTTTATTATAAAACCCGTAACATGTTTACGTATTAGTAAAAGCATAGTTTTCATGTCGAAATACCCGTTACTTTCACCGCCGGCCACAGGTCATTTGTTAACAATCCCATAATCAGTTAAAATCAATTGTTCAAATTAATTGTTTGACAAAATTAATTATAGCGTAGTAATTAACGGTACATTACACTTGAATTTTCAATAATAGCTTTTTATCGAACACTGCGCCGTCTGTTTAATTGCGGTGCAGCTTATATCCGTTCGATGCTCTTTCGGTACACAGAGCTCGAATGAACTTTATTTACAATATGTAACCGTAAAAAGTCAATAAAGCGGAAAACTATCGAATTTAATTGTTTTAATTAAAATATAGTTCGTTTACTCGCTCGCCAGGTAGTTGTAAAATTCAGCCTGTTAAATGAAATTTTTCGACAAAATTTTATAGCCAATATATTTTGGCTGGCCTAAAAATAAACGAAAACGACTTTGTTAATTCAAAAGGGTTAGGTGGGCTTAAATATTTTATCAATCATACCGGAAATGTCAGTCGATTATAATGGCTCTGAATTGCCAAGGAAAATCTCAAGTCAGACTTCAACAGTATTTTTATTGGACGACCAATTTAAGTTTTTGTAGTGAAAGACTATATACAACGTGTTACATAATTCCCCTTAAAAAATAAAATGTTTATCAAGTAGTCTTTTATGGTTGTTGTCATTTACCTCTCAGAGGAAATTAGGTAACAATGTAAATAATTTTCTGGGTAGTCTACTCTTTACTTTTACGTTTTCAGGGCTGCGTTTCAGTGATGATCTTATTTTACGATTTGTCCAAATTTTTTTTTGGTTGTTACTTTTATTTTAAAATATTGCCAATAGATCTTAACAAGGGACCTTTTAATCCCCTTTCGGGTTTAGGGGTATTTTTGTAACACGTTGTATAGCCAACAATTAGTCGCCTTTTACGAAAACAATGGAAGGAAAGGGGGACGACCGATTCTTTGCTGCGAATCACATGGATTATACCGAAGGTGAACATTGCATTCAGGTAGCGGTCATCACAGTGAAGGACCAACCCCCTAGTACAGATTTTTTCGATAAGTCAGCTGTAAAACAATCTCAATTTCTCTCGCTACGATCTCGTAGAATCGTGAATCTTCACTTAGCGTGCGTTTTATATTCTAGCCTGTCGCCACACGGGACATCACGGGGAATCGTTAAAAAACGGCAAAAAAAACACGTTTGTTTTATGGGAGCCTCCTTAAATATTTATTTCATTCTGTTTTTTAGTACTTGTTGTTATTTATAGCGGCAACAGTAATACATCATCTCTGAAAATTTCAACAGTCTAACTATCACAGTTCACGAGATACAGCCTGCTGACAGACGGACAGCAGAGTCTTAGTAGTAGGGTCCCGTTTTACCCTTTGAGTACGGAACCCTAAAAAATGAGATAACAAACCGATTCGGTCGCCAACTGACTTATTGAAATGTTCTGAATCTGGGGACAGGAACCAGGTGAATCCAGGTAATCCAAATCAAACCGCTAAATTAAATATTTATAAACCAAGATGTAAATCCCTAGATTTTACGATTGAAGTAGAAATATTGAAACGTTATTAGTTTCTTAGTACCTACGCGTAGGTGCTCATTGTGTTGCTCCGCATCGGTGCCACTACGGCGAAGCTGTCGACGGCCTCGGACACCATGGCCTGTCTTGCTGCAGGAGTGCAGGTCGCATAGCACGGCACGCGAACCTAAATGACTTAATCCGTCGCGCTCTTGTCACCGCCGGCGTGCCAGCTGTATTAGAACCTAATGGCTTGGTACGCGACGATGGCAAGAGACCTGACGGTATGTCGTTATTGCCATGGAAGATGGGTAGGCCTCTGATGTGGGACGCGACTTGTGTCGACACCCTTGCTCCATCCCATCTTCCTAGCTCGGCGGGCTGTGCTGGCGCTGCCGCTGCGGCTGCGGAGATCCTCAAACGGCGCAAATATAGTAACATCATAGGAAATTATGACTTTGAGCCGTTTGGGGTGGAAACGCTGGGGTCATGGGGTCCGAGTGCGCGTCTCCTTTTTAAGGAAGTAGGAAGAAGACTGGTCGACACTTCACGTGACCAAAGGGCTGGCTTGTTTTTCGGCCAGAGAATTAGCGTTGCCATACAACGTGGCAACACTGCCAGCCTTCTGGGCACGTTACCAGTGGACAGCGAGGCGGAGGAATACTTTGATGCAATCTTTTAGTTTCTATTGATAGTTTAGTCTACGTTTTTACTTTAGATTTAGTTTGGATTTATATTGTACTAATTTCGGTTAAAAAATGTTAGAAATTTCGAAAATGATAAAACAGTTTAATGTTTCTCAGTAATTTACTACGTAAAGCAAATGTATAATTTTACCAGGAACATTTACTAAAACAGATATTATATTTGTATAACGTGAAACTGAGCTTCTTGAAATATTGACGACAAGTCTTATTCATTCACGACGGCGTATTTCTCTAGCATTGACTTTTATGCTGAAACGTAGATACTGATTGGAGAGATTCCACAGAACTGATATTGCCTTTCATATATCTTTCCCATCATTTACTCTAGAATTATGATAAGGATTTGGTATCAGTCATGATGTGTTCGGTGGCCCACTGATGTGTGCCTAACTTAATTCGTTCAGTTTTATTTTTATAATTTATGTGAAATCTAATTAATGTAAATAAATGTAATTTGTAACAATAATGTAAATTTATGATTAATTTATATGTAACTATTGTATGCCCTAAGAGCGGGACGTAGCTGATCACCATTTAACTATTTCATCATCATCATCTGCCTAGCCTTTTCCCAACTATGTTGGGGTCGGCTTCCAGTCGAACCGGATGCAGCTGAATATCAGTATTTTACATGGAGCAACTGCCTATCAGACCTCCACAACCCAGTAACTGGGTAATACGATACTCTTGGTAAGACTGGTTGTCAGACTTTCTGGCTTCTGACCAACAGTAACGACTGTCAAAGATCTACAAATGACAGCCGGGACCAACGGCTTTACGTGCTTTCCGAGGCACGGAGGAAACTCGCTATGGTAAATGGTCACCCATCCACAGACCAACCTCGGCAAGCGTGGCTTAACCCGGAAGATCGGTCTATGCGGCTGTAATTATTTAGCCACGAGCTCCACCATTTAACTATTGAAGACCTGTATTATGTACCTACCTATGATCCACAATAAAGATATTGAAATTGAATTAAGTATTCATTATACCTACGTGTAATGTGTGTGAATGTGTGAGAGGAAAACCTACCTTCCATAAAATTTAAGCTTTATTTCATGTAATGCATAATAATATGCTCATGTTTTTCTACATAAACTAATTGTTTTAATTATAATTGTCAACATTGATGACGTGCCACGACTTCGCAAGACAAAACGGTTCGGTTTGCGACCTCGCCACGCGAGCAGCATGATTAACGCCGCTAGTCTGCAATCCGTTTTCGGTTCGCTTTCGCGTCTATAAGAGACGCGAAAGGGGACCATTCTGCCGCGCTGACGAAGAATACAATAACTCGATTTTTTGTCAATTTTGAGTTATACAAGGTTAGTCGGAAAGGGGGTACTAATCCAAAGCCCACTTATTGTATCGCTGATGACTGTTTGAAAGCAAGTGTTAAAAATTCAAAATTCGATAAAAAAAAAAACAAATAAAATGATTTTTATTTTAGTTTTTTCAAAAATTCTTCATCCCTGTTTTAGTTACAAATTCAGAAAATGGTGCTTCTAATTCATGACCCCAAATATGACCTAAAATGTAAACACAGCTGATCATAACTGGGGATAGATAGATTTTAGAGATTTTTTTTAGAGATTTTTGAACAACTGTTTCTCTTAAACAATTGAGTTTTGGGAAAAGTTGTAGAACAAAAGTTATTCATTATTATGTGTAGTTTAACACCCTTTCGGATTAGTACCCCCTTTCTGACTAACCTTGTATATACAGGGTTACAGGGAAAGTCGTACTGAATATTAAAGGACGTTATTCTTCAGGTCATTTCTGATGTATTTGATCCGTAATATGGTATCCGAAACTTAACCGTTATGGAGATATTGAATTTTAAAGATATTTTTAAAAAATCCTTTATTTTTTGGCATTTTAAGAACTGCCTGAATATATGTTTTTTTAATAAATCTCCAAGTTACTCCGTAGTTTATGTCGTGTTAAGTTCGCTAGTAAAGTGTGAAATGCATAAGATGTGCTATGCAGTGGTTGTGTAATACACGGAAACTGACCGAGCGGAACATCTCAAGCCTCAAGGTGTCTATTCCCGTCAACTGTTATGGGTAGAAACCTACTGGAACAACATTGAAATAAATGAAAAAAAAAAAAATGTGCTGTAATAAATATGTCAATCGATTCTCCTAATGATTCTGAACAAACTAGTTACAGGTTTAGTTTAGTATGTACTAAAACTAAGCTTGTACATATACAGGCTGTAAGGGTAAACACCGTTTTCCTTGAAACCAGTGGTTTGGTTTCATTTATAGAACGTAAAATCAATGAAAAGTAACAAACTTTTTTTTTAAATTTTCATTTTTCCTCAAAAGCATTTCACCCTATGCGCGGGGGCAACAAGCTACGGGAGGGAGCGCGGGGAACTCGCCGCATGGCCCGACGCACGGCCCCACACAGTTTGCTACCCCAGTCCGTCAGCTGTCTCGTTAGCGAGTTTGTGTACCCCGCGTCGTAGCGCGCGTAAATTTTTTAATTTTTTTTTTACTCTTTCCTATTTTGTTATGTTTAAGTCAACTACCCATGGTTTGAGTGATAACGTTGTTTACCCTTACATGCTTTATAATAACTCAAGATCGTCCAAAAATCTAGTTATTGTATTCTTCGTTAGTGCGGCAGCATTGTGTTCGTACATCATACGAAATCATGCTAGACACAAATTCGCAGTTCGTTAATGTTTTGTTTCGGTTCGCTTTCGTTCCGCATTCGCGGCAGTGTGCTGACGGCGTGAGGACTTCGGTTCAGTCCGAAACTAGTCGGGCAACCCCGATAAAATGGTCGTGAGAAAACCGTACATACGAGTATTCTTAAACAAGTTTGGCTTGTCTAATACTTTACGTATTTTAACTCTGCATCAGAACATCCGTTCCCCACCTTAGGATATAAGAATTTCTATCAGTAGGTACATATGTAGGTAACACTTTCCAGCCGAGTGACCGCTGTTCAAAGCCGAACCACTCCACTATGCAACAACGATTCAATGTAAATTTTTACTTTGTCACCTTTGTACAAGCTCTGTACAAACCTTTCGGTGTTTTTCTTACACGTTTCGAATTAAATTGTTCTAAATTAACATACCTATGTAGAAAAGGGAGTGTTATTTGTAGAGTAGGTGTTCCTGTTACTATGTTAGTGTTGTATATTTTGTGAACGTTTCCCTTTTCATGTCAAACTTCTAAACTCATTTATTCAAAATAGACTAAAATTACTTAGAGTTACTTATTTTGGCGTTACTTGTGCCACCCGCATCTAGGTTCGCCTTCTTGAAATTAAAGATTATAAAAATATACACAATCTGCCCATTAATATCCCACTGCTGTAGACGGGCCTCTTCTCAGAATGAGAAGGCCTTAGGCCTTAGTCTACCAAGGTGGCCTGGGGGTCTACTCCCTAAGCACGAAGTCCTTTGTTATGAGCGTTTCCTACTCCCTATCACCTACGGACATACGATTATTTCGGGGCCCAAACTAAGAATGAATGACAACACGATTTGACAGTTGTCCCTACTACCGATGTGTTTTTGCCCGTCCGAAAAGTTGAACTTGACACTTGTTTTGTTCACTCCTCCGTTTCGGGCTACTTTCGGACGGGCGCCTAGCTTCGTTGACGGACTTAGGGAGTAGGCCCCTTGATGCGGGTTTGCGAACTATATTCACCATTGAGAACTTTGAGGAGCCCTCTCAGGTGTGCAGGTTTCCTTAAGGTATTATTTCGAACCGAGCTGCCAACTGCAACTGCCGGCAGCACGTGCAGCGACTGCATGAAGTCGGCCGCAGTTGCACTACTGGTTTGTATTAGGGATTCCTAATACAGACCAGTAGTGCAACTGCGGCCGACTTCTTCTATTTTTTTTCCCTTTTTGGTTAATTTTTGTACTCAAGACTTGGTACTATATTCCAAGGTCTGTGGTCAAGACTACATTGTTCTCTCTCATAGTACCTACTGTATTCACTGAAATTGTAAAAGATATCCTTTTTTTTTTAAAAGAGTAACCATGGAGTTTCTTGCCGGCTCTTCTCCATAGGAAACGACGAATTGGAACCGTGCACCTAAATTCGACTTTTCATAAGCGCCTGTATTGGTTTATGTGAAATAAAAATTTTTGATTTGATTTGATTTGGATGTTACAGAGCTTCGACTCCGACTCCGATAAGTCGGAACTTCCGATTGATATTACACCTCCGGTTCCGACTTCGGCTCCGATACTTTTAAATCGGAGGTTTGAATAGGAGGTCGAAGCATTCTTTTTATCGTCTACGCCTGTATTATGTAGTTTTATTATTTTTAATTGAAATTAAAGTGGCTGACTGAATTATGTATTTACTATTTTATTTTATTAGGCCTGTCCTTAACACATCTCTCTTCTGCTAACACCTCCGAATCCGCCTCCGATTCCGGTTCCGAATCCGACAAACCAAATTTTAAAACTCCGACTCCGACTTCGGTTCCGATAAAACCACCTCCGTAACATCCCTGGTTTGTATGTATTTATATGAAATGGCTTCCAAACGCCGCAGCAGCAGCACGTGCAGTCGCCGTCAGCACCTTTACTATGTTTTCCTTCACCGTTAACATAGATAATCAAATTATGATCCCCATATGAATTAAAATAACGGAAAATAAAACTCTACGCTTAAAATAAATAGTTCCCGGAAGTTTTTGTTATTCATTTTAAAATATAAACCAATTTCAGTTCAAATAACATGTTGCTAAGCTCGGTGTAAGCCCATAATTGAAAATTGTTTGTATCGGATTAATTTATTAATTAGGTCTCTCGCTCCATACAATATACCTTTAATAATGAAACAGAAATACCCCGGAATCACGTGAAATATAGAATTTGAAGATATTTGTTAGGACCGATAATTTTAATGGCAAACAAAATACAATTAAAATAAACTTTCGTTTTGAGTTCTGTTATAGGAGCAAGGGTAAAAAAAAACTTCCTTTTGGTTTCTATTAAGGGAGTAGAGTACCTACCTTCAAACTTCAAACACTGCGGTATTCAAGATGAATACATAGTATTTACTTATCATCTCCGATTTTTTAAACTTTTCACGCTATTTCTTAGTTGCAGTAACTATCATTATTTTGTACTAGAAATTTAAAAATTATCGTAACTTAAGCTATTAGTAACCAACTCAACAAGCTACTATTAAACAAGCGGTTAGTAATTAAAATCAATATTTGAATATATGCAATTTTGAAGAAAAAAAAAACAAACTAAATTACATTAAAAAAAACAGTGACACGCTTTACAGTATAGTCCCGTGCATTTCTCGAGATTGGTCGTCTAGTTTTGGACCCAAACGGAGCCCTTAATCATGAGCAGCGAGGTCACTATTTGAACTACCTAGTCGGACAATCCCGAAAAATGCACGTAAGTAAACTGTAAATAAACATAAATATGAATGGGTAAAAATACAAAAAAAAAATGAAAACAAATAACCCGACTGCATAAAAAGCGAACTAAAATTTTGGTAAAAAGAGGATGTACAAAAAAAAAGAACTAACAAGACGTATAGGTTTTCAAAAAATCATGCTATCAAATCACAACATGCAGTCGTATTTCTCTACGTCTCTATTTCGTATTTGCACGGCCGCCATTTTATTTTATAAAAACAAAACCTAACCTATAACCATCGCACGGCATAGACAAATCGATAGACACCTCATTCATTAAAACCCATCCAGCCGTTTGGATGCTTCGAAGGTTTAAAGAATCCCACATAAATAGTTACATAGATACGCGTGAAAAACATAACCCTGTCTTTGCTGTCGCGCAGTCGGGTAAAAAATAACTAGCCATGATTACAGCTTTCAATCAAATATTGCAACAGCGATCTACGAAACAAACACACCTTGTTTACATACTAAAACTCCTTAAAGTAAGCTAAGAAAAATCTAGTCGGTATTTTAATCCAAGCGTTCTGAGCGAGATAAATACAACGCCAACACGCTCTATCGCGTTCGCTTACACATATTTAAATTTAATTAACTTTCAAGAGCACATCTCCTTTGTGCTTGGGGCCAAGAAAGAGAATGTTTGCCTGGGAAATGACTGCCGCCAGTACAACGTTTTCCACCGCATATTAAAAATACACTTTAACTGCATTAATAGCGGATAAATAGCGGAACTGTTAATTCATATTTTTGTATTGATGTGGCATGTTTTATTAAAGGTAGGGTTTTGTTTGTTATTTGTTTTTTTCTTTGAAGCTTAGCTATGCTTTGGTTCTGGAGATGCATTATCAGGTAGGAAAATTAAGTTCCTGTTCTTAATAATTCCACCTGTTAATAAAAAATCTAGGAACAGAGTTATAGTTTAATTAATATTTTCAGTATCGTCAACCATTGTTTGCTTCATTATAAAGACGCTTGTAAAAAAATAGTGCATAGAAATCCTTTTTTTTTCGTTCATGATAATAAAATTATCCTTCTATTAAATAACTTTATTTTTGATTTAAAGTTATATTCTATAAATGGTGATTAGTTCGACTTTACGTAGAAATAAACGTGTCCTGTACCTTAAAAAACTATATACGAAAGTCTAAAAAAACAGATAACCACAAAATACAATTTAACTCTTGCATCATTATCGAGCCGACCAATAAGAGGGACGTTACGGCTAGCTAGCAAGGTAGTCATAGTCACTACTTGTGCCATAGTGATCATTACTCCGATACATTGTAGGTGAATGAAGCTAAGGACTATTATCTCGTCTCGAGTTAGTACTCTTTTGCTCTACTTAGCGTGTCGTTGAAAAAAGGGGAGGTGTACTTATGTACGTTTTGTTTTTGTTACCTTCAGAAACGGTGGAATATTTTCTTTTGCAATAGTTTTGGTTTGAATTAACTTACTAGTCACATATGAATTGTTCAATTAAGTTGTGATGTCCAACTAATAATGTTATTTCAGTACTTTTTTTTGTCAAGTTTTAGACTTAAAAGCGTGCCTTCAAATTTTAAATCGTATCAGCCTCAAAAGAAAATTTTGTTAAAACATGAACTTTTCTAATTACACGTGAGATTTTTTAATATATAAATAGTTGCAAACTTTTTTTAACTTAGGCATAATCGTGAACGTAACCCTAACATGTATTAAAATTAAGTTTTATTATATTTGGAAACTTCATGGCTAATGTGTAAAATATTTTACGCAATACAGCGATGTTGCTTTTTAAGTTATTACAATTATCAACAGATTTTTATAATAGAGTCAAAAGTCAAAGTCTTATTGTTTTGGTTTCTTATTATACTAATATTGGTATTATAACTATCAATAGATTTTTACGATAGGTTTTTGGTAGATTCTATATGTCTGTACCACAAAATACTAAATAGTGTTTTATTATTTTGAATCTAAATATTGTTTTATTATTTTGAATGTAAATATTGTCTTATTATTTTGAATCTAAATATTATCTTATTATTTTGAATCTGAATGTTGTCTTATTATTTTAAATGTAATGTATTGTCGTTTTATATTTAATTTAAATGTTGTCTTATCATTTTTATTTCTGTGGTCGGCCTGTTGACAATAAAATGTAACTTATGTTACTTCATTGGACGGTCATTTACTGCCCTTATCACCATGTGATAGACTGCTTAGTCATTTTAACAAGAAGTTATCAATGCACAAGTAGATTCTTTCTTCTAACAAATTACGTATCATTTTTTTTTTTAAACCTTTCCCCACGCTGATGTTTCTCCTGTATCGTGGGTGCATTTACAGACATAAATCGATCTGAAACAACTATCTGTAGGCCATACAAATTTTTTTTCCGTGTGGGAATCGAACCCACGACCTGTAGCGCAGAAGCCAATCGCTTAGACACTGCACCAAACGTGTCGTCAAATATAAACAAGCTTAGTTTTAGTATACACTAAACCTAAAACTAGTTTGTTCAGAATCACTAGAATCGATTGACATATTTTTTACACCACTTTTTTTTCGTAAATTTCAATTTTGATTCAGTAGGTTTCTACCCATAACAATTGACGGGAATGGACACCTTGAGGTTTGAGACGGTCCGCTCGGTCAGTTTCCGTGTATTAGACAACCCCTGCAAATCACATCTCAGGCATTTCACACTTCACTAGGGAACTTAACGCGACATAAACTACGGTGTAACTTGGAGATTTATTAAAAAAAAAAACATATTAAGGCAGTTCTGATGAAAATCTTGTTGGGGTGTCTCGGTTTTTAACCGACTTCAAAAAGGAGGAGGTTCTCAATTCGGTTGTATTTTTTTTTTTATTTTTTTTTTATTTTTTATGTTTGTTACCTCATATCTCCGTCATTTATGAACCGATTTGAAAAATTCTTGTTTTGTTCGAAAGGGTATACTTCCCGATTGGTCCCATTTAAATTTTGTTATGATTAGACCATGAACTTCAGAGATATGGAACGGAACTCCTCATCGGATCAAAGCAAAATTCTCAAATTACTAATATTGCTTTGTTTATATTTGTTGTTGGGAACTGACTCCCGGAAAAGAGGAGGGGGTGCGTGTCCCCCCCTCCCCCCCTTTGGAATGTTTTCATTATATCGTGTAAGGTATCATTTGAAAGGACTTTTTATGCCCGACTACGTCAAAGCCAGAAAGAAGGGTTATGAAGGAGGGGGTTAAAATTATGACACTAAAACGTATTCAATAAAAAATAAACTTTAAAAAAAGTAAAAACCGACTTCAAAGAAATACTAAAAGGAGTAAAATAATTACCATAATATAAAATTAACAGTTTCAGAAGTCGGTGCAACTCTACACTGAAGCAAATAGAAGCCACCGACTTCTGAAACTGTTAATTTTATATTATGGTAATTATTTTACTCCTTTTAGTATTTCTTTGAAGTCGGTTTTTACTTTTTTTAAAGTTTATTTTTTATTGTATATAGATACTAAAAATAACGTTGTATATTTTCAAATTACCTAAAAACAAGAAATCTCTAAAGTAGTACAAATAAGCTCGAACAAATGAGTGAAACAAGGATTTTTAAATACACTGTAACATAATCACTCAGTGTTTGGAGGCTCTCGGACTACGAAAGACTCATTGAACACCAATTACCTCGGAGGCCTCTAAAAGGTCTTTAATTAAATCCTTCTCCGATGACGTCATAATTATAGCGTAAATTGGATTGAGACACCCTCTTGTTTCGTTAATTGTAAGTAGAAAATTTCTTATCTAAATTAATGTGTTTTCGGCCTTATTGGAAGTACTTGCTGTTCATTTAGGTTATCGTCTAAGTAGTTGTTTTGTCAAACTTTAATAGGGATAGAATATACAGGCTGTAAGGGTAAACACCGTTATCCTTGAAACCAGTGGTTTGGTTTCATTTATAGAACGTAAAATCAATGAAAAATAACGAACTTTTTTTTTTTATAAAATTTTCATTTTTCCTCAAAAGCATTTCATCCTATGCGCGGGGGCAACAAGCTACGGGAGGTGGCGCGGGGAACTCGCCGCGTGGCCTGACGCACGGCCCCGCACAGTTTGCTACCCTAGTCAGTCAGCTGTCTCGTTAGCGAGTGTGTGTACGCCACGTCGCTCGTAGCGCCGCCGCGCCGCTCATTTCTCGCGCGTATTTTTTTGCTCGGTCCTGTATTTTTATGTTTAAGTCAACTACCCATGGTTTGAGTGATAACGGTGTTTACCCTTACATGCTGTATAATCAAAACATTTCCAAGATTCTAAATAGGTATAGAAGTGATTTCAGAATGAAAGTATCACAGAAATGAGATTAACTACATGACTTGGCTCTGCATGAGATCTCAGAATCGCGAGACAATTTTTTACATGAAATATTATTCTTGGGCTGTTTTTACTTAACGTTTTTTCTGTTTTGACGTCATCATCATCATTCAGCCGAATGTCGTCCACTGCTGGACATAGGCCTCCCCCAAACAATGTTGCGGGGGTTTGCCATAATCGCCACGCTTGGCAGGCGGGTTGGCGATCGCAGTATGGTTGTTAAAATACTCAGAGAACGCTGCTGCCCATCCTCTAGTGTATCCCTTAGTCGCCTTGTATGACACCTATGAGAAGAGATGGGGTAGTGCTATTCTTTACGCCCGGTACCTCACAGATGTTTTGACGTACCTAAATCTGGACAACTATTTGACACCATTATGCCCTATGTTCAAAAATTTTAATATCAATAATATAGGACAGTAATAATATGGAATTGTATACCTGATATGGCATAACAATTAAAATCAGTTGTTATTCCATATTTGCTTACTTTCCCCTTACTTGGGCCTCTGCGCGTTGGACCTGTGTCCCCGTGTATGCCTTCCAAAAGACCGGACATCTTCCGCACGGAAGATGAGCCGTGAACAGAGATATAGGACAGTAATAATATGGAATAGTATACCTGATATGGAATAACAGTTAAAATCAGTTGTTATTCCATATTTGCTTACTTTCCCCTTACTTTATTATTATATTATAAATTCCCGTCAAATTCATTTCCTTCAGCATTTACGAACAAGGCAACAAAGAAACATTGTTATGAATAGACGACATTAAGTTAATAAAACCGACCAGTAGAGTTCCGTAGTTGCACAATAATGCGGACTAAGCTCTTCTTAAGGCTTAGTAATTTTTTCAATCTAATTTATACGAAATTTTTACTTTTCCGGTTGGTCGACTATTACTCGTAAACTTGTAAAGCCTACTTAGCTGTGATAGTTTTCCTTTCAACTATATAATAATACCGTGATTTTTTTCATGTATCCAAAACTAACCGTTTAGCTGGCAGTGGGGGGGGGGGGAATACTTGACTCTAACAAAAATTACCACTTTAAAGCTTAATATTTCAGAAACGGTTCCCTTACCTAATCGAAAATTGTTTTCACAAACCCGCAATATTTTTGAAAGACCTATCCAACAACACCCCACACCATAGGGTAGACGAGAAAAAAAAACGTCCCCACTTAAGGGTACAATAGGAAAGCTAAAATTTTTTTTCGTGATTTTCTTTTACCACTTTGTCGACTTGATTAATATGTATATCTATGCCAAATTGTAGCTTTCTAGTACTAAGAGTCTCCGAGCTAAGCTGCGGACGGACGGACGGACGGACATGGCGAAACTATAACGGTTCTTATTGATTACGGAACCCTAAAAAAGTAATGAAAAAAAAAACGCACAGTCAGACAAACAGTAAAGACAGAATAGCAAAATATCAGCTTATTTACGAGTACTTTGTTTTCTTACCTCCGCTAACAAAGAGAGCTTCAAAGTGAAATTCAATTCCGGGAACGAACATTTCCAACATAGGTTCTCATGTAATACGGTATTGTAGTCGCTTATTTTCTAAGGATGCATTTGATGCTCGGACTAAAGGATAAAAGATATAATACAATATATACCGCCGACTTTGAAAATTGGAACCATTTGTTCAATTTCAGGAGTGGCTATTGGATTTTTAGTTAGGTTTCGCGTCTTTGAGATTACGGATATATAGGTGTTTTTTTTCTTTGCAGAACCACGTGTACTCTTTTTCTTTTATACTTTTACTCTTTACTTAAATAACGATTTGTCACGTTGGACACAATCCTCTATTTCAGTACCGTAGGTACAGTTTACAGACAAAGTCGCCGTGTACGATAAAGCCACCCATTGTACCTATTTTCAAGACCGTTACTGTACTTGCATTTTTCTTCTGATGTACCATAAAGAAGATACTAAAAGATAAATAAATAAAATCTTAGACATAAAGCACCCAGACCCGGTACATCTACCTGTAGGCCATACAAATAATTGAACCTGCGATTCAAAGCGCAGTAAGTTTGCAAGACACTTTGCTATCGAGCCATCAAATCATTTTTTGTAGTAGCTTTATAACATAACATCACGCCTGTATATCCCGAATGGTTGGGCAGAAGTGTATAGTACACCCTCATTTCGCCGTTATGTTTAATTCCCATGTAATAGGGGGCGAGCCTATTGCCATCAACCGAGCACAAATCCAGACTCAAGGCTGCTACTGAGAAATCCACACGGAAAAACCCAATAACACTTTGCCCGACCTGGGGATCGAACCCAGGACCTCACGCTCAACAGTCGCGCTTGTTACCACTAGACCAACGAGGCAGTTCTAACTAGGTAGTGAGGTTAATAGTTTTATGATAGTAAGAAAACTGTAGATGGGTATAATACGTGTCTATTGCAAATCAATTTGCAACTGGAATCTGAAACTGACAGGCGCAGAAACCAATTAACTGTGTTGTTTGATTGAGAATCTATTTCAGTTGTTACTACGGCAATACTAAAATAGACCAGGCTATCAGACGTTTGGAAGTAGGTTTTAAAAACAAGGTTTGTTACTAGGATCGTAACCGAGGAAAATAGGCCATTGGGGTGCTCTAATGGGAAGGTTTCCAGCTCCTGACAGATGTATGTAGCTACATCAAATCTTTCATATTGTTTCACCAGGTTTCCACTAAGGTGCTCGAGACATAGTTTATCGCCGTTTGTTTTTAGCTGCATACCATATACCTTATCATATATTATATAACATATGTATATGTGTATTGTATTGTAATATCTAAGTATAATTTTATATGTAAGTATTATGTCTATGTATTGTGTGTAGTATATATTTTGCAGCAGTACACCACGGACTATTATACTTATGCATTGTCTTCCTGTTCATCCAAAGGTTGTCTGGTAGATATCGCTATCAGCGATAAGACCGCCATTGTACCCTTCAATATATATGATATTGTATACGAGCTGTGTTACAATTTTGGTGTACAATAAAGTCTGTTCTATTCATACACCAAACGCTGCAACTACAAACATTTGTTTAGCGGCGATCAAGTGTCTCCAGCAACAGGCCCGCGGATGGGTGACCATTCGTTCCACATCGAAACCCCTCAGTGCCTCAGAGAGCATGTTAAACCTTCGGTCCCGGGTGTCATAAGAATACCTATGACAGTCCATAAGTCTGACAACCGGTCCAACCGTAGGATATCAGTTTTGCCCATTAACTGGGGGTCTAATCCCTAAGCACCAAGTCCTTGGTTTCGACACAGTAGACATATAAGCTAAAGCAATACCTCAACTTACTATAATCTCAAGAATTGAAACACTCACACAGACACGCTCTGTATACTGAGTAGTTTTTTGTTTTCCCGAAAATACCTTATTTGTCTTGTTGCATTGCGTGTCCTGTGTGAGTGTGTCAAATCGGATGATTGTAGGTAGTTGAAGTACTGCTTTAGCTTATATGTCTACTGTGGTTTCGGCCTTAGTTACGAGCGTTTCCTACTCCCTATCACATAAGGACATGATTATTTCGGGGCCCGAACTAAGAATGAATGACAACACAATTTGACAGTTGTCGCTGCGACCGATGTGTTTTTGTCCGTCCGAAAAGTTGAACTTGACACTTGTTTTGTTTACTCCCACGTTTCGGGCTACTTTCGGACGGGCGACTAACTTCGTTGACGGACTTAGGGAGTAGGCCCCTTGGGAGGCGGAGGTCTGATGGTAGTCGCTTCGTGTGAAATACTGGTATTCAGCATCTGGTTTGACTCGAAGCTGACTTGAACACAGTTGGGAAAAGGCTAGGAAGAAGCGACAATAACATTGAAATCGTAAATACATAGCAACTGCCATAATGGTTTACGAAACATGTTCCATAACTGAATAAAGATAAAGAATCATTTATTTGGACACAGAACAAAGAGACACAACAGGTAAAAAATGTGATACAAATAAAAAAATCTTGGGTATGTATGTGTCTCACGGCTGGACCAAAAAGGTGTCCAGAATCCAGATCAGCGTCAAGCATTATGTACTTGACGCTGGTTTTCGTCTGGAACCTTTGTGCTCCACGGATGTCAGTCAGCGGTCATGCCCGTCCACTTAAACCAACATGTGTGCGTATGTGTGTAGTGTATGTAAAGAAAGAAAATAAATAAATACGCAATAAATAGGGAACAATCTAAAAGTGTATGCAATATAATATTTAAACATGGCAACATTTTGTTGCGTCGACATCGTCGCTCACGCAGGCATACGTTACAATATACTATAGAATACGCCCCGTGCTTTTCAAATATCCCTATTTTACCGGTACACATCGCACAGAAGGAGTCTTGAGAACACATAGTACTTCAATACTAATCTCTGCCTACCTTCACAGACGTGTATTCGAGTTTCATGCGGCTTACTGCACCGATGTACCTGACTAGGTCTTAGCCAATGTACTGTAATTGGTAACTCTAGCCAGGCATGTTCCCAAATGGGCTAAGTTTAGCTCGGGTACGAATTTGATACATACGCTATTACTGCTCCGGAGATCCGTGGTGTATGTAGCTTTGTAACTTTATAGGTATAATGGAACAGCCTGAAAGGCAGTATAAATGTTTTTGTGTTGTAGGCCAGAGAGGAACAAAGTCGGTCAGGTAACCAGCACTCAGAAGGTTGGATAGTGAATAACGAGAAGATTGATACGTAAAAGGCACTAGAAGCCATACCCAACAGTTGGTGAGTACCCAAAAGGTAAGTTTATCGTTTATACGGAAACAGATTTTTTGTATTATAACTTTCGTGAGACACATTCATATTTATGATTAGTTACGGTTTACTCACGAGCATTTTTCGGGAATGCCCGACTAGTTTCGGACCCAAACGGAGCCCTTAATCATGAGCTGAACACGCGGCGAGGTCGCGAGTTCGACTTGCGAAAACAGGATTGTCGAAAAACAGACTGCTAATACGTCGGAGATAATAATCTTAAGCCTGCACTGCAGGGCAAAGGCCTCTTCTCCTACAAAGAAGGAACAAGCATTGATCGCCACGCTTGCTCATTGCGGGTTGGCGATTTCAGACCATTAAGTCCAGGTTTCCTCACGATATTTTCCATCACCGTTTGTCAGTGGTGTCATTAGATTAAATAAGAAAATACATATGACGTAAAATATTTTATTCTAAATGTTAAGCCGGGTGTCCCAAATCAAATGGTCATGGAGAGAGACTATTTTGATTTAATAAACCTTAATGTTATTTAAAAAACAGTGAGAAACACTACATTCAACATTTTTAAAAGTCTGAGCCCCGAATCTGACAAAACTGCGAAAAAGTCAACCTATTATACTGTTTAAGAGCTTACAACAAATAAGATAAAAATGTCAACATGAAATGGTTAGCGGAGAAAATGTAAATACGAAAGTATATGGCTTTGTATTGCAAGCTCTACCTTATGTGCACAACGTTTCAAACCTT
Organism: Amphipyra tragopoginis; assembly: GCA_905220435.1. Classification (NCBI taxonomy): domain Eukaryota; kingdom Metazoa; phylum Arthropoda; class Insecta; order Lepidoptera; family Noctuidae; genus Amphipyra; species Amphipyra tragopoginis. The sequence goes on from HG991997.1 coordinate 18,955,111, forward strand.
TGAATAATTCGTCCCATCAGCCGGAAGATGACCACAGTTGACGTAAGCTTCCTAGCTACGAGTTGCAATCCAGGCTTGCATCCAAAGGCTTCCGCAACCCTCACAAGGTCGTCAGTCCCTCCAGTGGGGGAACGACCCCGGTTTACGTCCGGTTCGCGGTTGACTCTGCTTGCACGTTTTATTTTATGATTAATTGAGTGAATGAAAAGGAGATCTGGTTGATATTTAGAGGAAGGAATTACTATTTTTTGCATGACCGCATATACACGGTTAGTTTTAGTATATACTAAACCTGAAACTAGTTTGTTCAGAATCACTAGGAGAATCGATTGACATATTTTTTACACCACATTTTTTTTTTGTTTTTTTTTTTTTCATAAAGTTCAGTTTTGTTTCAGTAGGTTTCTACCCATAACAGTTGACGGGAATAGACACTTTGAGGCTTGAAATGGTCCGCTCGGTCAGTTTCCGTGTATTAGACAACCCCTGAATAGCACAACTCAGGCACTTCACACTTTTTTAGCGAACTTAACGCGACATAAACTAAGGTGTAACTTGGAGATTTACTAAAAAAAACACATATTCAGGCAGTTCTGATGAAAATCTTGTTGGGGTGTCTCGGTTTTCGCATAAAGTAAAAATAACGTTGTAGATAATCTGCGTGGAATTTTGGTTACTCAATAAAAAAATTGCTGTCAATTTTATGTAATACCAGCTGTGCACTCCAGCTCCGCCCGTGTAAGAAGATTTTTTTAATTTGTCAGAAATCTTCCAGCATGTGCCAACAACAACTGTACACATTTTTATCGCAATCGGATAAATGGCATAGGAACGCATACGGGACAAACAAAACATTCATTTATGAGATTTGGGGCGCTATTTTTGTCGATATTTCAAACAAACTAGATCAGAAACAACTGAACAACAACTATATCTAAAAATCCAGGAATGTAATTTAAAAAGTATTATAATTACTACACCCTTTTACTGTGAGTACTGTGTACTTTTACATATAAGGTACGTTATCAATGTACTTGTTTGTTTTCAGGCTACCTAAAAAAACATGGCGGACAAGATAATAGAGTGGCTACCGCCCGAACATTACCCGTGAATATTCATTTAGCTTGGACACGTAAAACAATTTGCCAGTCAAATGAGTTTTCTAAAAAGCCGATTAAGCTAAAACTAAAATTGGTTAATTATTTATCGAACGTGCCGTACGCAACGGAATAAGCGTACGGTGTATTTAGCGAGCTAATTTTCAAAGAATAATTTATTAGCGCGGGAAATATTTAATTAGGAGAATTTTGCAGGCTAGCATTATTAGTTGCAGATAGGCTTGAAAGGTACTTTTTTATAAATGGAATACGTAATTGAATTAGGATTAAGCCTTTTGAAAAAAGACAATATTAAATTTAAAGTTAAAAGAACCGCCCTAGAAGGATAAACATCGATGTTAATGGTGATGTTCTTCAAAAAGGACAGGTGCCTAGTACTCTCAACCTGCGTGCGTGCATGACAAGACGCATGAGCGTAGACGAAGTGAAAGAAGTACGTAACGATCGTAGCATAGCATAGTAGATCGTAGCGTAGTTTGTTGTGAGATTTGTGTCTGTAAACGCACCCACGATACAAGAGAAATCTAAGAGTGGGGAAATGTTTAAAAAATAATTTAAAAAATGCATGTTGCGTTCTGCAGTTTCCTACGTAGTTCATGAATGAATGCAGGTAAAAAAAGCACATTTTGTTCGTATCTCTACTGCACACAAATAAACCCCCGAAAATGAACACACCGCAATCAAAGGCTCAACTTTAGATGCAACTAAGAGAAAGTTCATCAGATGCGGCGCCATATTTACACGGCTAATAGTAGGCAATATTTAAATACCCCCACATCCATTACCTGAACAAATACGGAGTCCGGCTTACCTGTAACAAATGTAAGATAAACTTTAAAAACGCTACATTCAACGGGCAATTTAGTTGGAAATGTACCAAACGCAAATATGAACACAGAATTGTAATTAAAACAATGCATTATACCATATTTAACAGAAAATTATAAAAAATAATTGGGTTCGTAGAGATCGTTTAAACTAAAATGACGCGCAATTGCGGTTGAGAGTTCCGCAATTGCGAGTATTTTAATTTTGAATTTAGGCGTAAAAATTAGTACTGTAATTATCACAGATTTAATACTTAATAGAATTAGAAGATTTTGAGGCATTCCATTTAGCGCACCAATTTCAAGAGCACCAACTGGAATTGCACCAATACTAATAGGAATGGAAATACAATTGGTGTGATTCAAAATGGTGCGGTAAATGGATTGATTGCTTCGTCATTTTAGTTGAAACTTTTGCTTGATTCCTACGGCCAAAAACGAACCGTTTTGCTTATGAATGGTAGTAAATTTTATGTCAAATTAGGTACAGGTTTGTAGGTTCATTTTACCTGGGAAGCTATGCATAGGATCTGCTATGCGAAGCTTTACTTAATTTAACCAATAACGCTATTAAATCATAGGAATCAGTTATTAGTAGGGATCAGATATTCGGATGCATATTTACTTAAAGTTAATTTTTAGCTACGAAACTATGGAAGCGGCTTCTTAAAATATATTTTTTGTAAGAAAAAACCCGGGATGCCAGGAACACCGGGAATGCATAACTAGCCGGGTGTATAATATGGAAGCGACATCTTAAAATGATTTAAATTTGAAAAGTGTAAGAAGAAGAATGGTGTGTGTTTGATGAACAAAAAAAAAAGAACATAAATTAAAATAATTGTCCCGGAACCGCGGGATTTTTCGATACAAAAGCGCGTTCCATATTAGCCAACATCTCAAGTTTAGGTGAATTTGCATCCGAATATCCTATCTCTAGTTATTAGACGATCCCTCCCGATAATTTTCTATCTTAGATTACTAAGTTCCTGAAGTTAGCATTAAAATAACCATCATCATATATAGACAGCTCACCCCAGTGCATGGCTGGACATAGGCATCTCCCAAAAGAAGGTACCTACAGCCAGTAGTCAGTAGCAGTATTACTCCTTGTGACAGAATAGGGTATTTGACTGAAAAAATCTAATTAGTCCGTCAGTTAAATTATCAAAAAAATTGACCCGTATTTTTTCTTTTGTTATGTAAACTAAATTGACAAAACGACACTTTTAAAATTGGCAAAACGTCACAAGCAAGTACAATTTTTACTTGCTTCTGACGTCACAAGTCTCCACTCTCGAGTTTTGATGCGTTTTATCTTTCCAAATATTCATAGATTTAACAAAAGAACAAATACGTGTCCATTATTTTTCAAAACTCTAACTGGCGTGGCGGACTAATTAGATTTGCAATTTATTGATGCTGTCAAGATGCCTATTCATCTGAGCAAGTAGCGCCACCATACTTGAGTGTTTCAGTTTGAAGGGTCCTATGTGGGTGCCAGTGAAATAGCACATGAGACTTTCCAACTGTGTCTCCATGGTTGGCATGGTGTAAATAGGCGGATGTAACCACTTTCCATCCGGTGGGCCTGTTAGTGAAGCTAATTCATTTTAAAAAAATCGATCACTACGCTGTGTTGACCGCGGAGCCAACCCTCTCGCAGCGGTCACGCTGCGTAATTCGAACGTTTTTTTTATAAAACGCGCGTACAGTTCCTTGATCCATGAAACTGCATTTTTATGAATGATTATAGTTACATTTTGATACAAAAATATAATATACATTATTAGTTACAGTAAATAGTGCACTACCACAGTAAGAAAAAGTGTAAGAACATTATTACCACAATACATTTAATGATACTAACATTTAACACTCACAAAGTTAATACCACATAAAATAAGGAATACCTACGTAATTATTTTATTGGTAGCACGTCGTCGGTGCGCTTGCCAAGACCCATATGTGCACGGCCAAAAAATCTGACATGTGCACGAAAAATACAACAAAAAAGGTAAATTTTGAGTTTACGAAGTAACACTAAAAAATTGTTTTATCACCGTTTGAGCGCAAGGTATTTTGCTAGCGTTTTGATTTTTTAGATTTTTCTTAAACATATTAGATATCAGATAAAACAGTCCGCTTCCTGAAAAGTTGATAAAACTCACATATGGGTTTTGGCGACGTATTTTTAATACCTAAACAAAAATATTCCACTTTCTTCAAATATTAAACAACACTATAGTTGCGTTATATGGGTTCTAGTTCTCTATATTGGATAAAAGCGCCTGACGCATGTTTTTCTAACACGCGTGTTACACCAAACAGATTGTCTATAAGGCGTTCTATGAACGCGCGTTTTATCTGCCTGTCATCTGAACATAAGTCTAAATTCAATATAGCACACCAATAATCTCACTATTAAATGGGTGAGTTCAAATTCTATCGAAAAACGTATTCATCAAATACAGAATTTTGTCATCAAATATTATGATTAAAACAAAGTCTAACCGTTTTGTGGTTAAACTAGAAACAATTTTATGATTTAGTATCACATTCAACAATACCTACTATTAAAATGGACGTGCGTATTTTGATTTAGCGGAACACACGTGGATGAAGATATGTTTAGTCAACTATGATATAGGTCGACACGTGTATTTAAATTGACGTGACGACACGATTTGTGCTTGGCTTCAGCGCTACGGGTCGCGAGTTCGATTCCCGCATGGCAAAAATATTTGTGTGTAAACGGACCCACGATACAGGAGAAATAAGAGAGTGAGACAATGTTTTTAAAAGAAACAAAGAATAGGCCACGCGCTCATCTTTACATAGTATAAAACAAAGTCGCTTCCCGCTGTCTGTCCCTATGTATGCTTAGATCTTTAAAACTACGCAACGGATTTCGATGCGGTTTTTTTTAATAGATAGAGTGATTCAAGAAGCAGGTTTATATGTATAATACATTGCACCCGAGCGAAGCCGGGGCGGATCGCTAGTTGGTCATAATTATTTCACGGAGATGGTGACTGTTGCCAACCTTAATGTATGAATTTACCGGGACTTTGGCAATCAAAATGCGGGACGTGGCAAAAACAGCGGGACCCAACTGTCAAAGTATAGGGAGGCGAAAAATACAATAAGACATTATTTTAAATAGTTTAATTGAATGTTTTACTTTGGTTTTTAATTTTTTTACTCTTGTTTTCATACAACTAGTTAAACAAAACGTGCGTTCACTAAATTCCGCCTGAAGGTTTAGCCGTAGGTACGATAAAACGGGACAACTGGCGTCCCGCACGCGTCTTTCGCGGGACGCATCCTCTAAAGCTCTAGAACCGGGACGCTCGGGACGGTTGGCAAGCCTAATGGTGACCCTTTGTCCAAGCTGGGCAGCGTAGTGCATCTATCAGAGCGGCGCGTAGTTTGTTTTTATCGGTTTACTCATCAAATATTATAAAGACTACAGGGTGTTAAAGAATTCGTGTAATTCCTTAAAACCACATGATCTATTACTGATGTAGACAGGCCCAGCACAGGATTTAGCTTGATTAAAAATAAAAAAATAAAATTATTATTTTTTCATGCGGCTTTGTTACCGATCGTATCTAAACCACCTAATAATGATTCAGTAAAAAAATAAGAATATTTTAATTTGCAAAAAAAATATTTTATTTGTGCGAACATTTCGATGCCACACATAAATTAAAGAAAGCACGGTGACACGGCTGGCAGGCATGACTAACGCGATATCGCTCTTTGCAGTCAGATAACTCAAGGCTCTAAATGACTCAGAAATAGAAAAACAATTTTTTTTTTTTTTTTTTTTCGTTGATTTTCTACAATTCCCATTTAGGGTTAATCTGTGTCACCAGTAGATCACGTGGTTTGAAGGAATTACACGAATTCGTTAACACACTGTATATTATTACGCAGCTAGGGCACGTCAACAATAGCTCGAACGAATTCTTCGCAGCATTTTCCTAATAATTGTGTGATCACCAGTCCGCTTGCCAGGCGGGGTGCTTATGACAATATTTTTTTATCATATTAAGGGGTGGCCAAGTATGGACTGGAATGGTATACTTATGTGTGTGTTTAATCGCACCACGAGTTACTTGCCCGAAGTAACTACCTTCAAATCCCGCAACATTTACTCTAAAAAACACAACGCTTTTGCCACGTAACCACGCATACAATTTTAAACGCTAAAGAAATCCGTGACGATACACACACACACAAGTATCTTTATAAGAAAAAACAAATCTTTATCTTTGCAAACGAGTCGCCGTCAATATTCGGCGAAGCACACACTGTTTGCGCTGCGGCAAGAGCTAACAGCCGGGCTTTTATACTAACATTTAAACAAGAGATCCCGCTTCGGGGGAAAGATTAAGGCTTTGTCTTCACGTAATGCAAAACAGACGATGCTTTGAGACAGAATTTGATTTTCTACAAATTATCGTTATGAATCTCGATGTCTGTTTCGGGTAATTTCAATGAGTGAGCTGTGTTCGCTTTGTATTATTTATTAAGTAAAATTATAATTGTTTTATTTAAATTGTGATGGGAAATCTATTGTGGTAAATTGATACATAGTTGACTGTTTTAATTTATTCGTTATTATAATTGTTATTTGTTACGGAAGCAACGAAAATAAAATTTATTTTATCTTGTATGCCCGAAACCTTAGAACAATGAATTTATTTGATCACCCACTAACTGAAATGTACTGAGTAAACGCTTAACGGAGTTTTGTCCACAAATGTAACTTAAAAGATCTTGTTCGAGCATGATCATTTTGAGTTTGCTAAGTACTTTTGTTCGTACCTATTATTTCGTTACTATAAATTAATTTTATTGTATGAAATAGGTGTATTAAAGTGCAAATTGATTAAGCATTGAATATTCGGCTATATTGGGATTTATTAAAATAAAATGCATAAAATATCCTAAATACTAAATAGGTAGAACAAAGCAATTTTCAAACCGAGCAAAAAAATAATAAAAATAACGGCATCCAATTTTCACATGATTCAACAATAGGTGGAAAAATATTTTAGCAATTCAATTATAAAACCTATTGTTAGAAAACTATTCTATTGAAATAAAAATCAATAGACCGGTATTTGTCTCCGTTGTGATCTAACAATATGACAATCAATATTTAGCATTTTTCTATTTCATAAAAAATACAGAACAGAAATATTTGGGTTGCTGAATATACACGTGTAGTTTCTGGTTAAAAATAAACAACGTTCCTTTATATAGATATGGCAGGAAAAAGGAACGTTTGAGGTTGAAAGTTACGATCCAGTATCAAGTTTAGAAAAAAGCAAGTTCTCTATTTTTCCATTTTTATTTATATGTTCAATATTGAAATGCTAAAATCTGAAAGGTTATTTTTTTAGGTCTCGCATGAAGGATGGCACTTATGCCATATTATTTGCCAGGTCCGGTATGACAAATTTCGAGACGGAAAGTAAAAAAAAACCAAATACTTCTTGGTGTTAAATCGAGACAACTAAAAAAAAACTAGGTTTTTATGATCATCCGTTTTAGGGTTCTGCACCCAAAGGGTAAAACGGGACCCTATTACTAAGACTCTGCTGTCCGTCCGTCTGTCACCAGGCTGTATCTCATGAACCGTGATAGTTAGACAGTTGAAATTTTCACAGGTGATGTATTTCTGTTGCCGCTATAACAGCAAATACTAAAACAGAATAAAATAAATATTTAAATGGGGCTCTCATACAACAGACATGATTTTTTTGCCGTTTTTATAGATATGGTATGGTAGGTACGGAACCCTTCGTGCGCGAGTCCGACTCGCACTTGGCCGGTTTATTATTATTAGTTTGCAAGAGATCACATCATATCACAAAAAAATCGAAATAATCAACAGATAACTTAAAATGAATTATTTAGTTTGAAGCTTACGTATGTGTGTTATTTATATTGAATGCATAAAATGCAAACCTTAGATGCGATGGAACATAACCGCGCTCACACAGAGTTTATCTGAAGTCTTCACCACCCAAAATCGGAACATTTGGCGTCCCAATCATGATAAAATTGGGACGTATCCACGGACCCCTGGAAATCGGGACTTCCCGCGCAATTCGGGACACCTGGCAACGCTAAATACGACAGTGAAAACATCTCCTTTGGATCGTCCTTTATGAAGGGCCAGCCTATGTTTAGTCATAAGTCTACGGGCTATTATGATCCCTGTTCTTCTTTAAAGAAACAAACCTATGTAAGTACGATCAAAGGTTAACACACGGTTGTTAGGTTAGGATTACGCTTAGGACTCAAAATCTTATATTTGCACCACCATTCACCAATATTTATTTAGGATCAGAACTCTTATTTGCTCAATAATTGTGATTACGTATGGAACAATAATCCTCTATTATAATACATAGCTGAAAGCATGTATGAATATTATCATTATTTATGTTATCGGCAATTTGTATAATCCGGTATTCTATACAATACCTAGGCAATGTATAGAATACCTAAGAGGTTTAGGTAATGTATGATAAATTATTTATTTTATACTTTGCCTAGGTATTCTATGCAGTACCGAATTCGTAGGCGGTAATGTGTGAAAAAGACGAGAGCGGGGAAGGGGAAGACGTGTGAGCAGGCAGTAAACTCCACGCGACGCACAATAAAAACAAATGAAAAACTTAATGGGGATGTTTGTAAGATTGTTTGGGTTTCCAAAGTCAACGGAGCTCCGCTGCGCCGGAGTCCTATTTCTGTCTGCAGGGTTTAAAGTAACCTAACATGAAGGTCTAATAATCTCTTCGAACCTAACCTATCCGCGTCGGGGTGCCCCAAATTAACGACCAAATCTATTTACTTTATACATTGCCGGTGGACCAGCAGGTACTCTATACAATCCCTGGGAAATGTATACATTACCTAGATAAAGTACGTAATGGACAATAATATTTCATACATTACCTGGACGCCCCAGGTATTCTATACATTGCCTAGGTATTGTCTAGAAAACCTGAATTACACAGATTGTCGGTTATATAATTTTGGGACAGAATAAGGAGGCCATTGACTTCGGATTTAAATTGGTAAGAATCAAAATCTGCTGGTCCTCTTTGGACGGTTTTATTTTTGCTCTGCTTCAGTACTGCGTCGAAGTATAACATCACGCCAATATTCCCCGAAGGGTTGGGCAGATGTGTATAGTTCACCCTCATTTCACCGTTATGTTTAAGTCCCATGTATTAGAGAGCGAGCCTTTTGCCATCAATCGGGCACAAATCTAGATCGCTGCTGCCGAGAAGGACACACGGAAAAAAAATTGCCTTTAGAGCAACGCGCTCAACGTCTCAGTCACTTTGCTCAACCTACCCCCTAATTCTGACTCGTTACAAGAATCGTAGACGGAACGAGAGAACAAATCGAATCGGTCCACAACAGCTTATCGAAATCGGGGTTCTGAATTGGGGGGCCGGTGATGGAACCCTGGGCCTCACGCTCAGCAGTCCCGCTTGCGACCACTGGACCAACAAGGCAATCATACATTAAAACATTGTCAAAAAAAAAAGTATTAGGCTGAGAGTCTACACTCTATTTCATATTTTACAGCTAAAAATCATTTATCATGAATTTACCCGTAACTGTACCTACAGGTACAAAGATATAAATACACATCTCAGATCTGTATCTCCAGCCGTCTGTACCACGACTTCGCCGTCCAATTCGGCAACTTAAGATGCAGCCCTTTCACGATAAGACCACCAGATGTCACCGTAGATGTAATTGCGTTCGCCTTTGTGCCATTTCTAATGAAAGGTTCACGAAACTGATATCTTTAATCAACGCGAACTTGTATAACGATGCGGGTGTTTGACGATGTCGCAGTCAATGTACGGTTTATGCCAAAAATAATTGTGGCCGGCGGCAGTCACATGTCATCTGTGTAGTGTGTACTAAATTAATTAGTGGTACACAAAATATAATAATGGGAAAGGTATAACGAGCTGATGTTTAGCTTTAGAAATGTGGGACAACCTGCAACGTGTTGGCTAATTACCTAGTTAATTAATTTTGTGTATTTTCTGTTATTGTATATTGTCAAAGTCATTGTTAATATTGATGCGAAAACTAATCATATAGCTATCGCTTCGCAATTTCAGTCATAAAAATATATCAATTTTTAATTAGTGTATTTGCTAACTGTAGCGATTTTTTTTTTCTTTAGGAGATAACACATTTTAAGTATTGTGTTGCAATAAGTGCAAAAGCTAACTAATACATTTTAATATCTACCTAATCAAAAGGACAATATCAAAAAACACCAAACAGTCAAAACCAAGTTAATTCGGACAAATAATAAATTAGACGAATTCAAACATTACCAACAACCCAGAAATGTAAGGAAACTAATCTCTTTGAGACAATACTAAGGCAATATCTTTGGTTTACGACGGCCGACTGACTAAATCTACAAATATTTGAACATTCCCTCTCTGTGCCACCATTGTCTAGGTCAAACTAATTTTGGAATCTACTGAGGCAGTAATTTAATTCCGCATTAAGACCATCAGTTAAAATCTGGTTAACCTTTTAATTAAACTTGTTTATTGAGGGGATTCAAATCAGGCTTCTTAACCAAAAGTAAACATGGAGGATCGTAAATATTTGTATGACAATCTTTTTATACAAAATGTACTGGATTTGAACGTAGAGAGTGGAATAAAAGACAGTCAAAGTAAGGATGATCTTATTATGCAACGATAGGGAAATACGTGCAAAGTTGGGGAAAAAACTGAGTAACAATGTGTGATGTTAGTGGGAAATTATGTTAAGTATATATAAAAGTCATCGTTGTCTACGTAGAACATAAATTTCTCGTGTATAGCCCATTCACAATATACAACGGCGGTTTCATCCTCCCGCTGCGCACTAATAACTACTTAAGCTTATCTGGAACGCAGTCTAGATTTTTATTGAATACTTAACGGTTTTGTAAAGTAATTGGAAAATATAATTGGATAGGTAGCTTATCTTAAATAAATAAAGGGAAAAGATTTCGCGATGGTATATTTTCCTTAGAATAATGTTTCCAATCGAGTAGAAATTATGCACGTAGATTAAAAAAAACCTGTCTAATACATCGAGCTCATACTGCATACTACATTCAGCTAGCGATCTAGTTTGACGGAATTAAAACTAAATATTAATTGCATATTTGTAAATCGAACTCTACTAAGTACATTTTACGAGTACCTAATTATTTTTTTATTACGAATGACCAAGATTACAACAAATTTCTGTTCACCCAAAGAAGAGTCTTGACAGCTCGATCATTTCGTAAATTGTTGCCGTAAGGAGAATGCTATCGAAAAAACGTAAACATTATCATAAAAAACTTTACATTAAAGTAAAAACCGATTTAAAAAAAACTAAAAAAAGAGTGAAATAAATAGGATGATATAAAATTAACAGTTTCAGAAGTCGGTGGCTTTTATTTGTTTCGGTGTAGAATTGCACCGACTTCTGAAACTGTTAATTTTATATCAATCTAAACATTTCACTCTTTTTTATTTTTTTTAAGTCGGTTTTTAGTTTTATTTAATGTTATTTATTAAATACGTTTTAGTGCCATAAATTACACGGTTTGAGACTGCAAATTTAAATGACACGGTTGCGTAATCTTTCCAACAACTAGGTAGTTTTCTTTAAAAATACCTAGGTAGGTATTAATGTATAATTATTATGACGGCTCCTTACAAATACATACAATTTTCTTTGTTCTTGGCTAATGTTTTTGTGATGACAGTTAAAACAGAGATTGAAAGTCCTCATCAACACTTTTGCTGAAGGGAATAAACCAAAACGTCATCTAAGTACGTATATGTTTTTTTGTATTTGATGCTTGATATTGCAGAAAAAACTATAGATAAATTTGAATTATGCCACTACATCACACCTCATAGAAATATCCAAGCTCTCTTGAAAGGCATCAAAGAAAAACTGGCAAACTTCACCATGCTGGACTACTGCATTATATTGATAGGTGGTGAGGATTTCCAAGTCACATGTAAATATTATGACAGTATTTTGTTAATAAGACAAGTTTTACAAGAAATCACAAACACAAACATAATTATATGCACACCAACGTACAAATTCTACACTAATAATTATTTATACAATTCCAGAATAGAGACTTTCAATAACTTGTTATATCTGGATACAGCTACTCATGGACATGCTTATTTTCTGGATAGTAACAAGAATTTAAGATACGATGATACCATGTTCAATAGACGCACAGGCATGATAAATTACTCCGGAATGAAATCTATTTTTAATGATATTTATAATATGATTATTTATATTCAAAGTGTCAATACTGAGTATGAAATATGTAGACTTGATATAAATGACAAAATGCATCCTAATAACAACTCGTATAAGTTTAAGACAGCGTCTGCGACTAGTGCAGAAGAACAAAACTCGCAGTTTTTTCTGTAATACTCTCAATATTCTGCACCAAAATATTGCCGGTTTGTTGAACAAATCAGACTTATTGACTGTTCAATTAAAAAACCTTGAAAATCAAGGAACTATTGTAGACGTTATCTGTATAACTGAACATTTTATTGCATCTGGCCATGAAAGTTTACTGTACCTTCCTGGTTTCCATCCCGCAGCTTTCTTTTGCCGCAAAACAAATCGCGGAGGGACTTGTATTCTAGTTAGAACTGGGCATCAATATAAAGAACTACCAGATATTGCTAAGCACTCTGTGTCAGGCGTTTTTGAAATTTGTGGAATTGAATTGACAACTCATTCTATTATTGTTATTTGTGTTTATAGAATTCCTAAATATAATTATTTGACATTTTATGATAGGCTTGATATTGTTTTGAATAAGTTATGTTTGTTAAATAAAAAAAAACTTGTTTTATGTGGCGATTTAAATATTGATACGTTAAAAAGGAATAGGACTACTTTGGAACTAGAGAATTTTCTACTGAGTTACAACTTGGCATTAGAAATAAATCAACCTACCAGGCTAAGTAGTAACACATGTATCGATCATTTCGCGCATAACGTACGAAGAGGGTGTAAAGCTGAAATTATAGATCTCATCCTTTCTGATCACACGTCACAAATACTCAGGGTTCCCATAAATAAATCATGCCGCTTAAAATTCTGGAAAATTGTAAGAAAAGATTACTCAGCAGAGAACCTCAAAAAATTTCGAGAATGTATTCGAGAAACTTTTAAGGATGTACATGAAAGTAACGATGCCAATATAGCTTACAAAAGATTTTATGAAACGTTCTCCCTATTCTACAACCTTTGCTTCCCCGATAAAATAATAACTATTCATACTAATAAAAACGTAAAATGGGTATCGCGCGGCATAAAAAGCTGTAGTAAAAATCAAAGAAAATTACTGTGGACATACAGACTAAATCCTGTATTAAAAAATAAAACTAATTTTAAAAAATACTCTTTCCAATATAAGAAAATAATAAGACTAACACAAAAAGCTCAAAATGATTACTTTATAAAAACCTCGCAGAATAAGTCGAAAGCTACATGGCAAATAGTCAATAGACCTAAAAATAACTCTCCTAAAGAACAAATAATGACCATTAATAACTGTGGCCTGACCTTTTCAAAACCTACTGACATTGCAAATGCATTTAATAATTATTTTATAGATGAAATTGAGAGTAATATAAAAACTAATATGGAATTCGATAATAAATTAGGCAATTTAACAAGACAATCCATGTTTATGCAGCCTGTTCTAACAACCGACATTATTTCGGCTATAGGATCACTTAAAAATACAAGTACCGTAGGATTTGACGGTATGTCCACAAAGGTGATAAAATTTGTAAATGGACTTATAGCACCCGTATTAGCGCATATTATGAACCTTAGCATTGTTGACGGAGTTTATCCTGAAGACTTAAAGAAAGTTATTATTAAACCACTTCACAAAAAAGATAAAAAAACCGATTTGAAGAACTATAGGCCAATAGCAAAAATTTCTGTATTTTCCAAAATTTTCGAAAAAATTATTTATAAATCTCTGTATTGCTATCTCAATAAATTTAACTTATTATGCAAGGAACAAAATGGTTTTCGAAAGAATACCACGATCAACATGGCTATTTTTGACTTTTTAAGTGGCATTATGTTAGCAGTGGACCAAAAAGCTCCTATTTGTGCTATTTACACAGATATGACTAAAGCCTTCGATTACGTAAAGCACGATGTCTTATTAGACAAACTGCGTAGCTATGGTATCAGAGGTAACATTTTAAAACTACTCGAATCTTACCTCTCCAACAGAATGCAATGTACAGAGATTGCAAGAATATGTGAAAAATCAAAATTTGAAAAGAGTTTTTTATCTCACTCTAGATTGATAAAGTTTGGTGTCCCACAGGGCAGTGTCCTTGGGCCACCTCTTTTTTTAATCTACATAAATGATCTGCCAAAGGTAACTCAACATCAAATGGTGATGTTTGCAGACGACAGTACAGCCATAGTGAAATGTATTGATCGTAATATTTATCAAGATGACATAAATAATACACTATCGGACATAATAAATTGGCTTAATAAAAATAATTTAGTTATAAACTTAAAGAAAACCAAAATAATGCACTTTCACCAAAGAACTGAAGTACCAAAAGTAAATATAAGACATAGTAACTGTGACATTGAGGAAGTTAAAGTAGCAAAATTCTTAGGTCTATTCCTTGATAACCAACTTAACTGGAAGGCCCACATAGATGACCTAAGTAAGAAAATAAATAAATCAGCATATGCACTTTTCCAAATTGCTAGAAAAATAAATATGGATGCGCTACTAGTAGCATATCACGGCTTAGTAGCCTCAATTTTGCGGTATGGTATTATTTTTTGGGGCAATTCCACTGATAAAGATATCGTTTTTAAGGCACAAAAAAGATGCTTAAGATCAATGTGTGGTCTGAAAATGGATGATAGCTGTGTACCATTCTTTAAATCGCTGAAAATACTTACCTTACCCTCATTATATATTTTTGAAATTAGTGTTTTTGTCAAAACAAACATGAGGTTGTTCGAAAAGGTGTCAACTTTACGAGATGTTGCGGTTCGTAGCCAATACGCAAACTCTTTATGCAATCAACGTTGTAAGACTGCCTTAGTGAGAAAGAGTGTTTTAGGTATGGCACCGCGCATTTACAATAAATTACCAGATGTCATAAAAAAATTGGATGTTACACTATTCAAGAAAAAATTAAAACTGTTACTAATTGAAAAATGTTATTATACGACTGATGAATTTCTAAATGATAAATTAATGTAGACTTATTTATTTGAGTGGAGAAACATTTTTTTAATTGAATATTGTGACTAATTGTAATTTATGATTATTTATCTATGCATTAACTGTAGAAATGATTCCATACTGTGACATTTATAATTTTTGTTTTTATTTTGTTATTGTTATTATATTCATTCTATTAATTTTGACATACATACCAAATAATTGATGTTTACCGCTCGCATGATCAATATGTTATTTCGCATGCAACCATATTTGTACGCCTCTTGGCATAACATAGCGACCTATGTAACTTTAATTTAAGAACTGTATTCACTACCTATATTACACAAATAAAAAATGATTTGATTTGATTTGATGATTTTTTCAAAAAGCGCTGAATCAAATTTCGATAAAATTTATATGGGACCACATCTGAAGTATGGCCTACCAAACATAAAAAGAATCATCAAAATCCATTCATAATTGGCGGAGATGTCGCGTAATAAACAAACAAAAAAAAAACACTAGGGCGAATTGAGAACCTTCCTTCTTTTTGAAGTCGGTTAAGAAACCGTAAAATAGCTATATTATCAATGCTTTGTTTTTTTTTATATTTGATATTCTTTGTATGGTTACGTTTTGTAGAGAAACGTCAGTAATCAGGTTATGGTGAAAAGGATAATTATACCTCTGTGTCATACTCAATGCAATAATAAATTCACTTTACTTTCAGTAACTTACATTGCCTGTGAGAGCATAGTTGCTCAGTGTGCGACCAGCCTTACAACTAGCTCAAAATGATGTAAACAGCTGTTACATTTATATCCAAATGACTATGCAAATTTTCTCATAAATTTACATAGTACAACGTACCACGAATTTTGATTGAAGTCAAGATAGTTCAAGAGAATTTATTACAGTTGATAGAGCTACTAAATAGTATATACTAACTCTTACTACAGCCTGAGGGCCTCTACTTCACAATGCCCGACTGAAATTTTTATGCATTTTATTCCAAGACCAAGATTACGGTAAAAATACCTCAGTAGATACTAACAATAACTGTAAAAGCAGCGACGGATGATTAAATGCAGAAGACCCAAGACTGCTAATTAGAACACCCTTTGAAGAGAGATTAAAAAGCACTAGCTGACATTAAAATTATAAAAAGAAATCTTCAACTCCAACTAGATTTATAATAAAGAAGAATCATATTAACCCTTTCTTCGCCGCCTTATAAAAATGACGGCCTTACTACGCGAATTTGAGGGTAAAAGTAGAATTGATCCTGCGGGCCGTGTGAGTCGTTACGCTCCGGCGCATAGCGGGGCACCCCGGGCCCATACATCACTTAGTCACCCGAGACGAGCCCCGCGCATGCGTACAGGCGCTGTTAAATGTAAACTTTACACCAAGCCCTTGGGTATTGACGGATAATTTACCAGGTGAGATGGTAGTTCGGAATATTTTAAACTTATTGGATTTTTTTTGTTTGTTTTTGTTAACGGGATTAGGTATAATATGGCCCATTTAGGTATGTGTAGTTTTTTGTTAATTGACTATTAATCAGCATTTATCAAAGATGAAAGCAAAACCAAGACATCATTCAGTTGCTAATAGACGCCACCAGTTATATGAATATGTCGTCTTTTCGTCGTCATGTATGGGTTTAATTTAATAGGTCAATTAGTAAGTTTAAAAAAACTGCTAATTTACCTACTTTTATGGCGAGTACAAGAGTACAACCTACTTACATACTCGTACGTTCTTACTGCTTCAAAAAGATGCATTAAACCATTAAAACCAGTTACATCGTTTGCATATTATAACAACTCTGCTGTTGATTAAACAATGCTTTTGATCAACACGAAACGACATGACGACATGCCTCTTAATGACATTCAAAAAAATTCGACATTAAAAGTCAATTGAATTTACTTGTTGGCGGCCGATTTGGGGCAGCAATCAACTTCCCCAATTACATGTACTGGTCGACAAAAATGATTTCTTTTACACGTATGTTGTGTGAAAGAATGCGTTGTTAATGTTAAATAAAAAAATCTACTAAGGTTTTTTCACGCGAGATTTTGACGGGTTAAATTACACCATACATACGTAAACGTAGGAAAATCAATGGAACTAATTTATTTATGTAATAAGGCAATTACAACAGGTACCAATTAAAGCATAACATTACAGTAATAGTAGTATTAGATTCGTACAAATTGATACCCTAGAGTAATCACATAACATGATATTCAATCTTACGTTATTAGCTGACTACAAAACAGTAGCAAAAAGGGCAGAAATACTTCTATCGTAACCAGATAATCGACAAAATATAATCATGTGCTACATAAATACCGATAATTTTATGACAAAAAGTAACAATATCACTTCAAGACATAAAGAACTTTGGTGGGCCCAATAGTGGAATGATGTACAACGATGTATATATACAATCCTATAACTGTAGGTGCCTCATTCACTATGTCACATCAACACGTAACGCACGCAAATGACGGCCGCGTTACCATCCGAATGTTCAGTCGAAAAAATTGAGTGTTTATATGAGTACTAGCTTTTGCCCGCAGCTTTGCTTGCGTGAAATTTTGAACCCGTTAAGTGACGATTTTCCATACAAACTTTCATCCCCTATTTCTCCCCCTTAGGGGTAGAATTTCCAAAAATCCTTTCTTAGCGGACGTCTACTAACTATAAACTACCTCCCTGCCAAATTTCATCTTCATACCTCTAGCGGTTTTCGATATTTCGTGATGAGTGAGTGAGTGAGTGACCTTTCGCTTTTATATATTTAGATTATTGTCAAACGGCTTTTGCGAGTAGTAACACAATGTACTGCAAAGACAATAATTGTAACGCAGGCGTATTATTTGCGTGTATTTAATAAATGTCATAGAGAATCGGGCCCCGAATTCAATAGTAGGCTAATTTCGCGTAATTAAATGACGCGTCGATCGATTTTCATCGATAAGTTCATACGAGCGTATCTGACAGCCATCGCCGATTAAGAGAATACAAAAAGCGTTGTTTTTATCGAAACTACATTGCAACTGAACTTCTTAAGTTAGGTGAATTAGTCTACAGAATACTAATTGAAAACGATAAAACATTCCACCATACAATAAATTAACCCACGCACCCACCAGTTCATAATACTTACGGCACCTAATTGCGGCAACTTACAAAATCTGTATATAAACGGTAGTGTAGAAAGTAATCCTCGGTAGTCAGGTAATAAACATAAACGTTTTCCCCAATAAGACTCGATGCAAATTGAGTCCCGGAGGGTCGCGACGACGGAGTATTTACCTATCGTAGGAACCCGATCAGGCCACAAGCCACTAACTAGTTGACGTCGTTCAAAATATTGCTGATTCGAATAAAAAACCGATTGCTATCTCACTTTGATGTAGTCGGAGGAAATGGGATCTGCTTCCGATCCGCGAGGAAAGGGAGAAAATCTCCTTCCCGTTTTCTGGGTACCGCGGGCAGTGTTCCGGAACCCTATTAATCTTGGTTCAATATTTACCTGTCGGTTGCGGCGTGGTCCCCCAAACAAAACAAATGTAACGGTATTACCTATATTCAATGCTGCCTTGTAAGTAAGGCAAAAGCCATTTTTTTAAATAGTTCGTGAAATTTAAAATGTGATTTTCTTTCGTGTTTGATCACATAATAAGTACAAGACGTGGACTAAAGTGCCGATTTATCATAAAAAAGTGAAGAATAAAAATAAACTTCGATAAGCAAAATTCAAATAAATTGCCAAATCAAACTTAAAGTATCGTTCTCACTTGTACAAATACTGTCAATCTTAATAACATTTTCAAGTACAGAACCAACGCCAACAAACAGATTACTCGTCTGGCTTACTTTTTAAATTTCCTCGTGATTGTAAAGAGGATGGATAGCGTCATATCACCGTGGAGGGCCCGGTGTCGACTTTTGACCGTTTCGAGTGCCGATCTAATTTGCCGAATCGCGGAAGCATACGAAATTTAATCGGTTTGCTTCACCGAAGATGTTTTTCGATAATACTGTGAATTTTCTGAGACATTACTGCCTTGACAACAAACTTGACATGATTTGGACATTACATTTAGATAGGGAATAAAAAAACAAGTGACCGTTTTTGAACAACAAACGATTTTTGAGGGAACGCTACTTAAAATGCGTTCCTTGCGAAGTATGTGGGGTGTAACTTTGACTGATAGATTGAGGAATGAGGTGATAGGACAAAGTTGCGGTTTAAAAGATGAGGTAGTGACAAAAATTGCAAGGAGTATGCTTA
This sequence comes from Amphipyra tragopoginis, assembly GCA_905220435.1. NCBI lineage: Eukaryota > Metazoa > Arthropoda > Insecta > Lepidoptera > Noctuidae > Amphipyra > Amphipyra tragopoginis. Next base: position 18,974,698 of record HG991997.1, read on the forward strand.
GGTGGTTTGGGCATGTTTAAAGAATGAGTGAACGGCGATTAACAAAAGGAATTTATAAGGCGGATGTCAGTGGAAACGCCAGTAGAGGACGCCCTAGAAGGAAATACATCGATGTTATTGCTGATGTTCTTAAAAAAGGACAGGTGCGTAGTAATCTCAACCGGCATGCGTGTATGACAAGATGTATGACCGTGAATGAAGCGAAAGAAGTATGTAAGGATCGTAGCATGTGGCGTTCTGCAGTTTCTGCCTACTATGGGAAAAAGGCGTGAGTTTATATGTGTAAGTACGTATGCTACCCGTCCACTCAAGAAAACCCCATAACCGTTTTCGCTATAAAGAGATGAGGTTGAAAATTCTTAGCCAGGTATCATACGGCCCGTTACAAACAAGACTTGATAGCGACTTAAATGATTAAAGATTGTCGTCAAAATTGTCGATGAAAAATGATCCACTCATAAACAAAAGAGCCGAAAGGTATTGCCTCCTTGATTAATAGGTAATTAGCTGTGTCATTATTTATACCTCCTTGTATTTCCTTATATTCTTTGATGACGGTTTGTTTTTGGAGATTCAGGTGAATAAAAACTGGCTATATGAAAAAAACTGGCTAAATGAAAAAAAACTGGCTAAATGAAAAAAACTGGGGTGTATTTAAAGAGTATTCATGAGTGACGATTCCTAAGAGCGTCCGGCGCACCTAGCCTCACTACCAACCTTGCTGACCGGCTACTAAACTTTTCAGCGCGACTTGAGCTATTCTCAAATAGCTCGAGCCAACATAAGATAAAAAAAAGACATGCTTAAAAGAAGGAAACACACTTATAGCCAAATTCTTAGTTGAGAATTCTAAGATAGCGTAGTTTATAAAGCAAATCCATGCTTCAAATATTACTTAAGTTCTGCTTATCTTAAATTCTCAATGCAGAAAACGGCTGTAAAAACAACGAAAAATAAAAAACGACCTTTATAAACAATAATAGAAGAACACAGGTAAGTACTGTGTGAAACCAAAAAAGGTATCTCAAAGAGCTTCTTACTGACCCACTGGTAAGGCTTTGACCTACTAAAAGTTTGAGGTCCTGATTAAATTTCCCAGGTCGTACAAAAGTGTTGTTTTGTTAGAAAAATCTGTGTTCAAATTGAATGAGTTTGTGTAGACGGAGAAGTTGGCGGAAAAGAATGAACAACTTCTCTCTGCGTCGCCATTCATCGTACATAAGGTGTTTATGGAATTATGATCAGAGGACAGACAGCAGCATATTCTTTTGTGATCTTCTGCTTATCGCGTGTCGACACGAACTGTGACCAATGACCATGCCGTAATAAAAATATTGGCCAGTCAGCAAGGTTGGTAGTGTGGCTGACTGCCCAAGGTGCGCCGGACGTACTTAAGTATCGTCACTCGTGCATGGAGGCTCTTTTTATGCACCCCTCACCTTCTCACCTCCTCACTTTTTCTTTTGCGATGATATCAATCACACAGTGTTCACCAATCCGTTCGAGAAAACTGGTGATAATGGCAAAGTTTCTGAACATTAATTGTTCGGCTCATGTTAAGTCACTGCTATGGGATCTGCCTGATTCAGAAGCTTTTCGGTAAGCAGTTGTCTATTCTCGTAACGAGAGAAAAGTAGATAACTTACTAAATCGTTCGACAATTACAGGTCTAGCGCATAACTGAGTCAGTGACTGAGGTAGCTATGCGGGAGGGGGCTGGTGACGCGACGCGCGAGCTCACTGATTCGTCAATTTGTGACAACTGTCACCTTCCCGCACCACACTAATCGAATCGCTCTGAGTCAGGAGCTGGGGGGTGTGCGACACTGATAGCTGAACCGTAACATGCTTGTCTAATACCACTATCACGTAACTACATGTAATCGAGGGTATATTGTGATTGCAACCGCTACAATTATGACGTATTCATATTTTACATTCAATAAACACACGTGTGCACAATACTATTTGTTTTCAATTTAATCGGTGACTGCATCTCGAAGATGAACACGTATCCATAATTAAATTCAAAACAAAAGCTGTAACAAACGGGACGTGACGTAGCCGCTGTAAGTCGAGCGTTCAGAAAAAAGCTTGGATTTGTGAAAATATAACTTTCCCCTAACACAACGTTTTCCTACGTTATTTCCTTTGCAGTCGCAGGTGAGATTTATCTTCGGATAATTGGATAAAGAACGCGTTTGCGAGAAGTGATACGAGGTGGAAGAAGGGGGAGTAGGGAGGCGCTAGTGAAAAAAAATCGTAACAGCCAATGATGTGTTACTTTTGAATATATCTTTTGTTTGAATTGTTGCCCTGTACTAGTAATGCATGAATAAATATTGTTATGTTATTTGTTGAAGTGTATTGCGCGCTTCTGCAAATGTTAAAGGTTATTTATAAATTTGATTTGATAAAAACATCCATTAGTGTAGCTCTATATACAGAAAGACGCACTTACAATTTTCCGAATTTAGATTAGGTTCAATTACATTATTAAGATACTTCACAGGTAAATCAGTAACCTCATCCAATCCCGATGTCTATAGTATGTAAACATTGCATTAACCGTCAATTATACTAACCTATTTCGATCGCCACACATTTCAGCGTATAATATACCAAAAAGTAAATATTAATACAACTTACGCTGTTACTAAAATTATTTGCCGACCGCATTAAATTAAACCTGTCAAACACAACGGATTATAATAAGACACAAAACAAACCGCACGTCCACCAACCTCATTTGTAATGAGCTTTTACATAGTGCAGAATTAATATCAGACCGGATAACAATACTCACCACAAAATGTTCATTTAATATGAAAATGTGCACTACACCCAACCCCCCAGAACCACCCAAATATTTAATATTGACGAAAATATTTCAATGCTATTAACAATGATTGAAATTCGCGGTGATTGAAACAATGTTCACGTCAAAAATACTCCGTTATATTACCGTTCCGAATTTAATTAAGTTATTATATACAAACAGAAAATAATAAACAAAGAGGGCCAATATGTAAGTTCTTATTCAATCACGTTAAGTTTTTACAGAACTCCACTTATTTTAAAAGTTTGTTTTAATTTATAGTGTTATTTTACTATTTTAACAAAACGATCACAATACAGGATACATTAGTATTAGAACAACAAACATGTAAAACATAGAGTTAATTAGTGCCTTGAAATAACATTCCATATTCGACAACGAGGTAACAAAGGGAAAAATGAAACAGCTAGTGTTCTACAGTTGGCAAATACCGTAGCAGAACAATCAGAGAATTGAAATATTTACTGAAACTTGAACAAAACTAGGCAGAACACAATGTATGTTATGTGAAATGTTAAACATCGAGGAACCTGACTACACACTGAGTTAGCGTAGCGCAAGCGAGCGAGAATGCTACACTTTTGTGTATATTGCGTATATGGATATTCCAAAAGTGCTGTGGTTGTTGGAAAGCCTTTCGCGTTCATGTCGGAGGCATCAAGACACAGAATGGTAAAGGAACATTTTAAAGCTTCTTATGACAGCAATTGCCTAAGCATTAGGTCCCGTTTCCAGATTTACTTTGAGGAAATGGTTATTATAATTTATTTTTGGAAAAATGTGAGAATTTAAGAAAAAGATATGACAAACACGCAATTATATTTGTGTCGCATTAATGGTCTGACGCGAATTCCACTGGGTTTTACATTGCATCACATTTTTTTAAATTTAATTATGTGTCTGTTAGTTTTAATCACTTTTAAAATAGCCCCTAAATAAACACAAAACGCGTTCCCGTGGCTTACGCTACGCTTAGATGTGGAAAGCCAGCTGAAAGAGTGAGTAAAAAAGTGCTACACACAATTTGAAATTCTAAACAAAAATTCATACATTCTACGCACCTAAACCGTATATTTGATTTTGTTTTGCGGGCAGTGAGTGAGTGATTTAGAAATGTATTTACAAAGTGAAGCCCAAAACACACGAAAGGGTTAGCGTGGCGTAAATTGAGAGCGGTGAATAATTCATATATATTTTGGTATTACCTTGACCATTTCACGTTATGCGACCGTCTGTCGCTTGCGCAGGAAGACGCCACGTCCAAACGCACACTATACTTAGGCACTTTAATTTTATTTACACTATTCTATTAAAGTTTCTTTTTACTGTCTTCCAGTGCAGTTCAGGATAATAGCGGGTCCTGAAAATTAATTCCAAACGTTAGTAAGTAAACTAATCAACTTTAATGTTTACATAGAGTTATGAAAACAAAATGCTAGTCTCAGCTGTCACAACAGTTCGGGAGAATTAATTTTATTTGAATTTCAGATGCAGCACGCACAAACTTTGAATAAGTGGAGGTGTTTTAGTAATTTAACTTTGTGTGCACGAATATCTTTTGCTATCAGTGAGCTTACTTTAGTGAAAAAATGTTAAAAGAAAAGTTTCTTTAACTTAGTGACATTTTAATGTTAATGTGTTTTATATAGCCATAGCCAGCTGTGTTATCTTATTAATGTTATGATGGAAAATGTCATTAACACAAGAACGGCTTGTCAGTTTATGCGAGTCATATGTTATCGGTAGTGGGTTGACAAAAGAAAGTAGTCGTTGATATGGATCAACACACTCGAGGTTATGAAGGCGGTGGTCATTCGACGAAGCGGGAGCATTCTGTGTAGATCAGCTGAAGAAGTCTGACCTTTTATATCCGTCTAGCTTGTCCTTATTTTATGATCTTGTAATAATTGTGTAAAGTATTATATTGTGATCTAGTTCATGTTACTAATACTAACCCAAATAAAAGTACTCTCAGTGGTGGAGAGTCTATGTTGGTTTTAATTACTACATTTACCTTGCTCGCAATCCTGACATACCGATATTAGCTATAACTGTAATGATAGAATCACCCCTGAACTTTTTTTTCTGTTGGACTGCTGTATGTTCTAGGGGACCCTTCCTACGTAACCGGGCAGTTATTGGCGAGACCTGAAGGGTCTCCAGCCAATGGGGGGGGGGGGGGGGAGTAAAATACTTAACCTAAGCCAACTACTTGTACTACACTAACATCATGACTACCTGCAACAACAGCACTAAGGGCGACCCCCCAAGTGGGACTCGGACCTCGGCTTAGGGCATTGCTGGCGGGGACTTAGGGGGGAGAGACAGCTTGATGAGAGCTGAATTATCGGTGTGACTGCGGAGTCTGAAGAGACGACCGGCTCTACGACGGGAGAGCTCGGTGGATCGTGACCTGCGGCGGTGGGACGTCGCGACGGGCCTCGTCGGCGAGGACGGTATGCTGGAGCCCCTGAACGATTATGTTGTTGTGTCTTTTATACGTATAATTTGTTTCAACCAGAATAAAAATGTTGAAAAGCAATACGTATGAAGTCGTATTCGGTCACTACTGTAATTTCCAGTAACGTTATGAAGTTGTAACGTTTGTGAGTGTACTCTTTCAGAGTTAAACGTCGTCACGTTAAATCGACAGTGTAATAGCTAACCAATTTAGTTGCTCGATGCGGATGCTGGGAAATCTACGTTTTTTCCTTTTAAGCGAGTTTCGAGTTTGCTCATCGGAATTAGTTTGCATCGACGTTTGATCGGATATTCCTTTAAAGAAGTTAAGCAACGGTAGCGGGTAATCTGATGTTTTTTCATTTTAATTCCCGGTATGCTTGTTTGGGTGTCATCGGGTTAAGGGAGGTAGGAGTTTGCTTTTACAATTAATTGGACTGCCAGAATTGGTTTGTATAATGTATTTCCTTCTAGAGCTATGCTTACTATACAACACTATTTTTAGTATACCTACACAAAAACCGAGACACTCCAACAAGATTTTAATCAGAATTGCCAGAGACATATGTATTTTTTTAATAAATCTCTAAGTTACACCTTAGTTTATGTTACGTTAAGTTCCCCAGTAGAGTGTGTAATGTGTGAGATGTGATATGCAGGGGTTGTCTAATACACGGAAACTGACCGAGCGAACCGTCTCAAGCCTCAAGGTGTATATTCCTGTCCACAGCTACGCATAGAAACATATTGAAAAAAAAATATGAAAAAAAAACACAAAAAAGAACAAAAAAAGAAGAAAAAAACTTAAAAAGACCTAAACGCGCACATAACTTGTTTATCCTACATACTAAACCATTTAATTAGTGGCAAATGCAGTTCGAGTTATTTCCTGTAAAAGTAGCTTTTCCGAAGCTTGCAGTGCTTCCGATATCAGATACAGATAATGAAAAACGAAAGACTCGTGCAGATAGAAATTCAAGGAATCATTAAAATATTATTTGCGAAACAGAATATGGAGTTGTAATAAAAAATAAATATAAAAACCGGCCAAGTGCGTGTCGGGCCACGCGTTGTAACAGGGTTCAGTAGTTGCACAATAATGTGGACTAAGAAGAGGGCTTAGTAATTTTTCAATGGAATTTGTACAAAATTTTTAGTTTTCCAAGAACATTTTATAAGTTATAAGACTATAACTCGTAAACTTGTAAAGCCTACTTAGCTGTGATAGTTTTCCTTTTAACTTCGTTGTATATACCACTACCGTGAAATTTTTCACGTATCCAAAACTAACCGTTCAGCTGGCAGGGGGGGGGGGGGGACACTTGACTCTAACAAAATATTGCACTTTAAAGCTTAACATTTCAGAAACGGTTTCCTCAATCGAAAATTGTTTTCACAAATCCGCAATATTTTTGAAGGACCTATCCAACAAAACCCCACACCATCAGACGAGAAAAAAATCCCCACTTTAAGTGTACAAGAGGAAAAAAAAAAAAAAACATGGTTTTCAAAACTCAAAACTCGTTTATTCAAAGTAGACTAGTATTACTTAGTTCTTTTTGAACGTCATATTAAACATAAGACTGCCCTCAAAGCGCCCACCCTTCACCGCTTCCTAGTGTTTATGCTGTGAAGAAGAAACGGCGCAACAAACTCCCCAGCAACACAGTTCAGTCTGTCAAGTGAATAATTAAATGAGTCTATACACAAAAAAGTAAAATATTAATTACATTGATTAAATTATGCAAGTTGATGATGGTAAACAAAATATTTACCTAGAACAATTCTGGATGAATTGAAAACAAAAGTAAAAGTATCTAAATATAGATAATTCAACATAATATAAACATACAATTATATACCTACACTCAATATATATAGACTATACAGGGCGTCCCACGACTTTGCCACATGGAGGGGAAGTACCTTAAATACTGCAGATAGAAAAAAATACTGAATGAAGACTTCATTTTTATTTTATAAACAATACGAACTGCATTCAAAAAATTTTAAATAATCACCTGTCTGAACCGGGAATCGAACCCGCTAAATGTGAAAATAAAAAAAACTGTAATTTTATTGTACTAATCGAAAGGCTCAATTAGATACATTTATTTCTTCTAAGTAACATAGCATCTAAAATAAAAGGAACACCATGAAATTTAACATTTAACTTAAAATTTTGTTCAGAATAATGAATAGCATTCTCTCTGACTATGTCGTGCTTATAACAACTGACTTTATGTACTACTGCTTTATTACTATTTCGAAGTATTATTTCAAATAATTTCACTACCTATGAAAAAAGAAATAAATCAACGGTAAGCGAGATAGTTACAATTTGTATACAATAGGAAGAGACACATTTTGAGTATTTAATAAATTAAATTGTTTGTAAGTTGCACGGTTAAACGTGTCTTAATATTTCAAATAAATGTTAAATTTCATGGTGTTCCTTTTATTTTAGAAGCTATGTTATTTAGAAGAAATAAATGTATCTGATCGAGCCTTTCGATTAGTACAATAAAATTACAGTTTTTTTTGTTTTCACATTTAGCAGGTTCGATTCCCGGTTCAGACAGGTGATTATTTAAAATTCTTTGAATGCAGTTCGTATTGTTTATAAAATAAAAATGAAGTCTTCATTCAGTATTTTTTTCTATCTGCAGTATTTAAGGTAATTCCCCTCCATGTGGCAAAGTCGTGGGACGCCCTGTATATATTCCAATACATTACTATTACTTCAGTAGTACAAGAATAACAATGAGAAATTGCCTTAATGTTGTCATAGCATGTAAGAGCTGACCAGTCCCGACAGACAGCACCCGTTCACGAGCATGACGAGCGCATCAGCATCGCTTAACTCAACCATATTGTAGGGAACTTAACAACCCAATACACAACGCCACCGTCAGCAGGACATTTTAGTGAGCATGACAGCCTCAACTGCCAGACAATAGTCAGGTTTATGTAGGAATACACAAAAAAAAAAAAAAAAAAAAACATACTAAGCATGACAATAATGGCTACATGATACTCACATTTTACATTTTGTAATTATTAGAATTGTAAATAGCTTGATGCCATGGGCATTACTAAAAAGAAAACTGATACTACCTATATCAGAATCAAAGAATAAAAGATATATAAAATGTTTTGTTTTACCACTTGGTCGGCGTGATTAATATGTAGGTATATCCATGCCAAATTGTAGCTTTCTAGTACTAAGAGTCTCTGAGCTAAGCTGCGGACGGACAGAGATGGCGAAACTATAAGTGTTCCTTGTTGACTACGGGACCCTAAAAATACCATATTCTACCTGCAACTGGATTAAATTTATCTATAATACAAAAAAAAAAACATTCGTATGAGGTTCCCCGTACGGATTTAGAAGCCACATTTTTGATGCATTTACTAATGAAATAATACGTTGGTTTTAAGAATCTCAGGACAAAAAATATAGAAAGAGAACAACTAATGTATCTTAATAACTTCTGAGCTATTCGTGGAAGTAATATGAATAATGAGGCCGCAACTAAAAGACAAGGCGAGGCAACCCTTGGCTACAATATCTGCAATGCCATCACCTAAGATGAAAAGTATTATACACCATAACAAGTTCCAAGGGATATAATAAACGTTATCACAAAAAAACTTTACTTCTACAACTTTTATTTATTTTAACAAATGTTGATATAATAATGAGAATAATAAGCGGTACTCCTTGACACGGCACGCATGGTGAGGAGGTTCCTTTTTCTGGAGCCCTGACCACCGGCAGCTTGGACCCTGTCCCCATGCCGGTGGGGTAAATTCATTTTTATTTTGAAACAGCTTTTTAAGGCTTATACACCGTGTCCCAGAAAGTAGTGTCAAGCGGAAGTCCAGAGGTAGAGCACCCTTAGAGGTACCCGAATCACCCCCATGTATGTTCCGCGATTTTTTGTAGTTGTCGAGTTATGGTTTCTTTTCATGTCTTAAACAAACTCTGAATTTAATAACATTTTTGATCATAGTGACGTGACAAGTATTTTTCAAACTAGATGAATCGAACACGCATTTTTATCATGTATTCATGAGACTATGATCAAAAAGGGGATAGAACCTTTGTGACATAGCCCCCCCGCTGCCATTTTGATTTTTTTTCCAAGTTGCGGCGCACGATTACTCTAGCATATTGCGGCGCGCTGTTCAATGCGGGGCACGCGAGGCGCCGCGCCCGCGCCGCCGCCGGCTTCTCGTTATTACCGCTCATATATGGGTAGAGGATACTTAGACAAACAAAAATATTAGGCATATGGTGCCCTAAAGTGTCACGTTGTCGAGATATTTGGACTTAAAGATTTTTTTTCAAGATTGCAGCGAACTTTGTAACTGGTAAATATGGATAGAGAACACTCAAACAAACAAAAAATATTCAGAGATATGGTGCCCTAAAGTGTCACGTTGCCGAGATATTTTGACTTAAAGTTTTTTATTGCAGCGCACTTTGTAAGTGGTAAATATGGGTAGAAGACACTCAAACAAATAAAAAAATATTCAGAGATATGGTGCCCTAAAGTGTCACGTTACCGAGATACTGTATCGAGATAATCTTGAAAAAAAATCTTTGAGTCCAAATATCTCGGCAACGTGACACTTTAGGGCACTATATCTCTCAACATTTTTTGTTTGTTTGAGTGTCCTCTACCCATATATGTTAGTTTCATTGTGCGCCGCCACTTGGAAAAAAAATGAAAATGGCGGCAGGGGCCTATGCCAGCTTCCATAGAAAAATGTTCGAACCCCTTTCATTAAATTTAGAGTTTTGTTGTTTGTCATTAAAGACATGAAAAGAAATCATAACTCGAAAACTACAAAAAATCGCGGAACATACATGGGGGTGATTCGGGTACCTCTAAGGGTCTATCTGTGACACGGTGTATATAAATATTTTTTTGCGAATAAAAGGTCATCATGTATAAGTATCACAGCAGTAAACAAATCGAGGTATTCTACTTAGTATTTCAAAGCAGAATACTTCGATCTGTTTACAGTGTAAACAAACCAATAAGTGGATACGGACCTAGAAGGAAGTAATACCCGTTGTAACCACACTGTGCAAGTGGTTTGGTGACCGCAAGCTTATTCCCCAGGATTGTTCGTTAACAATTGTCCCTGAAAAAGATTCAACATTGCATTGAGATGATGATACGATGCTTTTCAAAACTAAAATCGCTAACAAAACCCAGTTTGAAGTTAATCGATTTATTTATGAAGTTTATTATGGCAAGTCCTGTCGAAAATCATAAAACCTCCTTTTTGAACAACAGCAATATAATTTTATGTGGAATTTAATATAGCTTTATACTGTAATTTTGAATATCCGACGTAGTCCACGTCGACTAAAAATATTCAAATTAAGTTTCTGAAAATTTAATATTTGCTTTAAAAATTACATGGTAGGTACTTATATAGTTTAAAATATTTTGAAGATGAACCTTTCACGGACACGTTTATTTTCCTAATTATTCTTGTGTTGTAGTTAAGTAATATTGATTCCTCATCGACTAGGCATAGCTAGGACCCTAGGACTAGCGACCCGCCCCAGCTTCACACGGGTACTATAATATGCATGTATTATACATATAAACCTTCCTCTTGAATCACTCTATCTATTAAAAAAACTCGCATCAAAATCCGTTGCGTATTTTTAAAGATATAAGCATGTATAGGGACAGACAGACAGCGGGAAGCGACTTTGTTTTATACTATGTAGTGATTTTGTTTCAAGGAATTGAAATCAACCGCAGCTTTCTATAGAGCTATATCTTTTAAAGATTCCCTTTACATCTAAAATTGTGCCGCGCATAAACAAAATGCATAATTAGAAGAAGAAAGAATAGTGTGGTGTTTTGGACTTTAGATTCTACGCATCAATACTAAGGTAAACAAGAGTATATCTTATTCAAAGTCAACGTTTTTTATTTCAAATAGACCAGACTACAGGCACTTTTAATACGTCAAAACTAGGTGCACGGTTCCAAAAGGTAGGTTGCATGGAGAAGAGCCGACAAGAAACTCCAAGAATACTCTTTTCAAAATAGTAGTTCATGACAATTCCATTACAGTAGTGTGAGAAATAGAATGAGAATAATCCAGGTTAATGTAAGAAATAAATTCACATAAGAGTAACAAATAGAAAAAAAAAATGTTTTTATTATTTTGCCTACAGCAACAATAATTTAAAATTTTCTAATAAGTTACAGAAGCCTTAAAAATCTTTAACCATAGGTCGTCTAAGTTTATTATTTGTATAAAATACTTGTATTTAATAATTTGTGTCTTAATTTACATCTCCCAAGTACAATTTATTTGAAAACTAATTTCTTTGCTTAATATAACAATGTATCAGTCTGCGTCCTTTGTATGTTCAACGACGTCATTAGGGACATGTTTTCTAATATTCCTTTGAACACATATGTTACGTAAGACCAGTAATTATACTCCATACGTTTAACCTAAAGCTCGCAGAACCATAGAGACTTCTTATCTCTTCAATTTTTTATCGTCAACTTGTTTGAAGTTGTGAAAATTTAATAGAAGGAAGTTTCCCAGGTTATGTTTGTCGACTTTCTATATTGTTGTCGTAATGTGCTGTTCATAAAAGGGAATTAACTAAGTTGATTATGTATTTTGGCACGTAAAAGCATAGGACAATGGAATTTTAAGCCCAAGTACCCGAGTCTTTGTTTTACAGCACAAAGACCGGGCACTTACTACTTAACCTATTCGAACAAATGTGTCTGTCATTTTAATTCGTTTGCATAAACTTATGTTATACAAACGAATGTATTAATAAGTATTATCTGCAAAATTAAATCTATCAAGAATAAGAGGTGAAGTGATTTAGATTATTAGTGAAAAATAACTGGAAAAAGATGTTATTTGAGAATCCTACTTGTTTACTTACCTCCGGTTTCTGATTTGAGAATTCGAGATAAACAATACTTAAGTAATGTTTGAGTACGGAATTGTTAAAAAATGCTTTAAAATCCGTCATTTTTTTGACAACTCTGTACTCAAATGTTACTAAAGTACTGCTCATCCTAGAATTCTCAATTCAGAAACCGGAGGTTAATCGCGTCCAATTATTTAGAAAAGAAGGAAATAAAAACATTTATTCAGCTTATGACACTTAAAGCACAAAATAATATTTAACCAATAAAAAAACAGGAGAGACATAAGACCAACAAACATGCATACATACATGCATGCATACATGCATGCATGCATACATTGTTAAAAAAATGCTTTAAAATCTGTCATTTTTTTGACAACTCTGTACTCAAATGTTACTAAATACTGCTCATCCTAGAATTCTCAATTCAGAAACCGGAGGCTAATCGCGTCCAATTATTTAGAAAAGAAGTAAATAAAAACAATTTTTCAGCTTATAACACATAAAGCACAAAATAATACGACGACGCGTTTGGTGCAGTGGCTAAGCGATTGGCTTCTGCGCTACGGGTCGTGGGTTCGATTCCCACACGAAACAAGAATTTGTATGGCCTACAGATGGTTGTTCCGGGTCTGGGCGTTTGTTTGTGAGATTTGTGTCTGTAAACGCACCCACGATACGAGAGAAATCTTAGTGTGAGGCAAAGTTTAAAAAAAAAAAAAACTTAACCAATAAAAAAACATAGGAGAGAAATTAGACAAAAAAATCAAACGTGCTGCCATGTCCATACTAACTGGCATGCCAACTCAGCATTTGCTAAGCATTGAAACAACCAGCGCTGATTTTAAGTTGGGACCCTTGAGTGACACACGGACGAAGGAAACACAAATATTACACAAGTAAAAATTAGTAAACAAAATAAATAATTACTTAAATACCAAAATAAAATAATGTTTAATATACGGCAGAACGGGTTTCGACGAAATATAAAAAAGAAACGGGCAGTGACGATTTCCTCCAAGCAAGTGATTGGCATGCTAAGGCAAACCCTAATAGTTCCATAGTATGTCTAATGGTATGTCTACACCAGTGCGCTTTCAACTTTCAATTCCTCTTGCGTCAAGACGCATGCAGCTTAACGTCCACACCGGTACGCCTCGGTCAGTCGTCAGTCGACATTCAATAGATGGATTAGTGTGCGCTAGGGGCATGCGCTTTTGTCGAACTAGTATTAAGGCATGCGCTATGGCGCTTCACGCATGCTTCAGACGAAGACGCAAGATGAACATGAACGCGCACTGGTGTAGACATAGCTTAATGTAAATAGTGTGTAATAACTATTTTGTGATACTAATATATAATAAATAAATTGCCGTTTTAACTGCGGAACCGTTGAATCCGCTATGACAACTAATTTATTGCCACTTTTCCCCATAAATATAGTAGCGACTGCATGATTATAACAACTGGTTAAGTAATAGTATTTACCTGGACAGTGATAATGCTGCAAATATACAATATGTAACAAAAACCCTGTTGATTCTTCTAAATACGTGTTAAGAATCGGTATACATACGTAATAAAGCAAGTCATTCATAAAAAACTATTCAACAAAAATAAATATTTAATTATTTGTAATATTTAAATGATTTCTTACCTCTGCAATTCTGCAGAAAGCCGCCGAGCTCGTAGGCTATTTAGCGAAATAAGTACTTGTAAAATCAGATAATGTAAACATTTTTTTGAATTTGTCGATTTTGACCTCTCGACTAGCCAATGCTTAATTTTTTTAAATTATAATTTCATCAATTTTGTGCTTGTAGGTAAATGTATACGTCCCTAAAAAGAACAACAGGGTTTTTGTTACATATTGTATACAGGCTGTCCCAAAAAGTAGAGTCAAGCGAAAGTTCAGATGTAGAACACCCTTAGAGGTACCCAAATCACCCCCATGTATGTTCCGCGATTTTTTGTAGTTTTTTATTTATGATTTCTTATCATATTTTAATCAAATTCTCTGTGTGGCTGAGTTTGTTCCGCAGTTTCTTCTTCAGAACATAAACACTAGGAAGCGGTGAAGGGTGGGCGTTTTGGGGGATGTCTTTTGTACATTGACGTTCAAAAAGAACTAAGTAATTCTAGTCTACTTTGAATAAATGAGTTTTGAAGTTGAAGCTCGCTGAAGACTAATTCGCACATGAATTTTAAAAGTCAGAATTGCGGGCCGGGATTGAACTAGAACAGTCAATCACTGCCTTTTAACGTACTTAAAAAACAAAGCGGTTTCCTTAAAAGCCACGAAGAGGGACAAGAACGTTCTTACGCAAGTAACGCTGGGGAAACAAGATAAACTCCACACTTTTCCTCAATCCTCAATTCTGAATGACGTAACCTACACGAGGTAAGTTGTGAAAGAATTTAAATTAGCAAAACAAGGGTTCCCCCAAAAATATATGATTTTAGCAAAGCGTATTATGGATACGTCAACACAATTTTCATACTGGGGAAAGTTTTGAGGAAGTTGTTACATTAAAAATTTTAAACTTGGTGGATGTGGGGACGAGTACTGTGTAGTTAGTAAAGTAAAGGAAGGTATGGCAACACTCGCACCAAGTGTGTGAGACTTCCCTCTTGGTATTAGGGATTTGAAATATTAAAAGATATCTGAATATTTCTTTTGTTTTTTGTGTAAAAATGGATTAAAATTTTCAATGGTTTAATCCGCGTGAATTTTAGATTGACACAGATTTTTATTTTTATACCGAACTTTGTCTATTTGCAGAGGTCTCTATATTACTCAAATCTATATTTATAAAAATGAATCCCTATTTCCCTTGGTCATGGCATCACGCATGAGCGGCTGGACCGATTTCGCATTTTTTTTGTGTTTTTATTGTTACGTAAAAGTTCCTAAGAAAGAAAATTTGGAAATTTAAAAAAAAAACGAAATTATCTCAGTATGTTCTTCATTTGTTTACCACATGCATGAAAATTGTTTTAACTTTTTGTTACTATTTTGATTTTGTTTCTGAAGGTAGGTATACCTACTAGGTAAGTAGTAGGTAGTAAGTAGGAAAAAGTGCATTGCAACGCACAGCTGTACAGCTAGTCTAATATAAAAACATACTTTTTGTTAAAAAATTGTTTCCATGCCGTAACAGCTTAAATGTAGCGTTAATTAGCACTAAAACACGAACAAACGCAAAATTGCAATAAAATTTCTTAGATTCCCGTCATGAACAAGAATCAAGGAATAAGCAAGACTTACAAAATATTTATCGCCGACAATATTTCCGCCAGTGTACTTAATCAGGGAGGGATTAAGTCGTCTTGACCCGGAAAGCATCCGTGCCGGTTTTAGTCACAATTGCCGGAAGACTTCCCGAACATCCCGGAACGGCGAGAAAGACTGAAGCGTGACAAGCATTTTTCACTAGATTGCATTTTTTGCTAGATTGTTTGTTAGCAGATATTGTTTTGTTTTAAGATTTACGTTTAATAACTGCAGTGGACAACTGCGGCCTAATTTTCCTAAAATAAATCTTGATAAATCACAACCGAACCAAGGCCGAACCGTTCATTCAGACAGTTCTCAATTTCAAAAGCTATCAAATTGTTTGACACAAAAAACAAAATCAATCATTTTGAAAGTTTTCAAAAACAAAAACTGACTGACGGTTGTGGTTCGATTGCGTTTGGCAACAATTTATTTTAGGAGAATTAGGCCCGTTATATTAAAAAGATCTTGAATTTATATCAGTGTTTTATAAAACTAAATTATTTCCGATTCAAATAACCGTTGAAGTTTTATTCGCTGTGTAAGTTATAACAGTTTTAATAGACCGTTTTACCGGTAAACATGAACAAACAATTTTATCGCTGACGATCTTTGTAGTTAAACACAGGGGATTAAGTCATTCCGGCGCCCGGAAACGATCCGACCGCGCTGGTCCTAGTTAGAATTGCTGGTTGTCTTGCCGCCGAGTTACTTCCGAACCGCAACGGTTCTGAAATGCACGGTGCATTTGATTGGCAACGTCTTTTTAGTTGCTGCCCTTTGAGTGACCAACATTTTGGGTTTTCGAATTGAATCGATGGTTGCAGAAAGAGCGTTTCTTGGTCTATGTACTTTTGGAAATGATGTAAAAACTCATTTTTTTTTTTTTTTTTGAATTTTAATAAGCACACGTAGTGTTATTTGTGTCATTACTTAAAATGGTTTTAAAAGTTTGTAGAAATAACTTTTGGGTCTGTAGAAAAATCAAGTTATTTTCAAGTTATTTTAGATCTAAACAACACAAAAAAATGAAATTTTTCAGTAGATGACAAAAACGTATACTTAACAAACAATGCAGATATACGTTTTTTGCGTCTTCTGAAAAATGTTTTTTTTTTAGTTGTCTTTGTTTATATCTAGGTGTGCGACATGCTCGTTCTGTAGCCAATATTGCACTAATGATCTTTCTGCAATATACGATTTAATTTTGGTATTTAAGAATCAAATGCTTACGCAATACTGCCGCAATCGCAATAAAATAATTATTTAAACCACAGTGGTGCGTAGTTAAATTATCGCCAAGGGGTTTCAAGGTTTTAACGAATTGTAAAACTTTCACGTTACAATACTGGCAATAAAGCATTTTTCCGCTTAGGCGGGTGACAAAAAACGTAAATTTTAATTGGCCCCAACAGTAATACAGTATGGCACATTCATTTGTTTTGTCCCAGTTCACAACACTCGAAGTGGCTACCACGGTCCTCGGAAAAGGCGCGTACGAATTGTGCGTGAAACGACTGACACGCGAACACCCAATTACAGGGAACGTGGCGTTAAAAATTAATTTATATATTACCTCGCCCTTTTAACTAACGATAACACCACTAAAACGTTATATATTGCTCTTTTTACCCAACATGTTGCCCAACTATTAGAATCAAAACAGAAATGGATTACCGTCATTTATAAAATGACGAGCGAGGATTGGATAGTTTTGATTTATGTCGTGTATTCAGGCGTTTAACTAATACGGCTATCGTGTTACGTCAGTGTTTTAGTCTGCGTATGTTGTTTTAGCATGTTAACTGTTGGGCGGTGGACAGAAATAATTAGGTTTCTATCAAAGGATACAGAGAATTGACAGAACAATACCTGTACCGCATTTAAGTAGTGTCAAAATCACTATATTAGCGTTTACTACTAATCTAACAAGTAGTACCTATACTATAGGCATGTTGACAGCATCAATAAATTGCAAATCTAATTAGTCCGCCAGTTAGAGTTTTGAAAAATAACGGACACGTATTTTTTCTTTTGTTAAATAAATCTATGAATATTTGGAAAGATAAAACGCATCAAAACGAGAGAGTGGGAGTTGTGACGTCAGAAGCAAGTAAAATTGTACTTGCTTTTGACGTTTTGCCAATTTTAAAAGTGTCGTATCTTCGTCAATTTTGGTTTTCGTAACAAAAGAAAAAATACGGGTCAAATATTTTTTTCATACTCTAACTGACGGACTAATTAGATATTTTCAGTCAAAGGTTATTTGCCTGCCTTTAAAAACTCGGCTTAATCTGCATTATCAAATACTACCAATAGTAAGCAAAGCGGTTCGTTATTTGATATAAGAACCGGGCACCAAGGGGTTATGGGATGAGAAGATAGATAGATATAAGTATATTTAACTTGTTAAATATATCTACTTATAGCTATCTATTTTATTTAGTCCCGTGTAGTGCCGGACTTAAAGAATAGCACTAAGGGATTCTCTAGAAGACGGGCAGCAGTGTTCTCTGAGTACTTTAACGACCATATTGCGATCGCCAACCCGCCTGTCAAGCGTGGTGATTACGGCAAACCCCCCCTTTTAGGGAGGCCTATGTCCAGCAGTGGACGTCTTTCGACTGAATGATGATAACGATGACAATATTTAACTTGGATATACAGATGACAAAGTAAAGTCTATTATAAGCTGGACTACAAAGCAAATAAATATTTATACCACGCTATATTTTTAAACTTGATTCCTTTCAAGAGCTCAAAACGAAAAGAACTCCAACTCACAATATAAAGCAAAACCTTCTTCGTTACATCGTTTCTCTGGTCAAACGTAATCCTACAAAAGTGTACGCAAGTTCCCCACAAAATGTTTCAGAGATAAAATAATATCGCAACATTTTCTTGTTAAGTGTTGTTACGTTGGAAAAAACTTTCACGACGAAGTCAGTTAAAAAGAGCTATCGCCATCAATTGTCACCTGTAGGCAATAAGAGGGAACGACACAAACTTACCTATTGAGAGAGCCCTTTATTAGAAAACTTTTATCCACGTTGTATAGGGCATGGAAAAATAAAGCTGCGGTACGTGGTGCAAATAAGACATAACGGCTGGACTAACAACTGGATTAAAGTTAACGATAGGTATACGAGTAAGCTTAGTGGCGTTCGATTGGAATAAACTGTAGTTTGTACGGCTGGTAGTTAGGCAGGAATTGACTGTGTCCTAGGTAAAAGTTCGATTGTTGATTGCTTTTGTGGGCCTGAATTCGGACTTCGGTATGCCGCATGAGAAATTGAGTTTGTTTTATCTAATAACATTGAATAACACCTGATACATTGTGAGATTATTGTGTTCTATTACATTGTAATGTCTCTTCTATTAAAATATACGATCAACTACCCAATAACATTACGTCGACCAATTCTATCGCAATGTTTAAAAGAAAACTCAAGTCTTGGCTTATCGAGCAACGACCTTATTTTGATTATAACGAACGGTTTTAAAATGTTGTAATGATTATGTCGAATTAATTTAATTGCGAATTTTATGAACAATAATTAGAATAGGTTGAATTTAGATTAAATTATAGTTAAATTTTTAGATTAAAGTTCTCAAAGGGGCCTCTGCGCGTTTGACCTGTGTCCCCCGTATGCCTTTCAAAGGACCGGACATCTTCCGCACGGAAGATGAGCCGTGATTCCAAAGAGATACAAGAATACGAGTAATTTAGAATTCAATGAATTGTAATTTGCATGTCAATTGCGTAACGTAACCAACATCAATCATGACAGCGTGTTACATAATTGTGGAGAATTCGGATTGTTAATACAAACTTTGCCATGGAAATTGTTGACCTGTCAAAATCATAGCCATAGCGATTACAAGTGTGTTGCGCAATTAGAATGCTGACTATTAAGACTTGTGATTGTGATATAATAATTACCAAATAAATATATCTATGTTATCAAAACAGTTCGCAGGACTCTGAGCTTCATGCAAATAATAAATATACCTAATAGCAATAAAACTAAGGTTTACAGTAACACACCGTACATACTAACTAAACCGACACACAATAGGACCCACATCCCCGCTTACCCCTTCAAAGCCAACAACAATCTGTTCTAAGCCAGCCAGCTAATCATAAGATTAGATAGTTAGCAATTAAGACCCAGACCTGGTCGGAAATTACATAATTTCAGGTTAGGCCGGTGGTCTTCCTTTGACATTCAACATGGCAACCACAAACGGAGTGTATTACAATTGAAGCTTATATATTAGGCTGCCAATACAGTGTCTAATTTCATGGAAAGCCACAGACCATAGCAGATAACGCAGACCATCCAATCTTCTGCTCGTGGAACAAGAGTTAATTCACACTATAGCTCGTGATTGGCGATACCGTTGTCAATCGGATGGAAGAAATATATCATGGGTGATCCTTGGATAGTATAACTGACTAGCATGAGTGTACTACGGAATTTCGACACACAAAATATCGATAAATGTTAATACGATGCTATAAAATTGCGATGCACGTTATTGCAATAGATCTTCACTGTTTTTTCACTGAAGGACGTAGCGATCGCTTCGCTCGCTCGGTTCACGCGTGAGTGGTCACAATTCTAACCTAACCTAACCTATCTGGTCAGGGCGCTCTAATCTAGTCACTCCGACTTTCGCAACAACGAACGTAGCGATGGTAAACTTTTGCGGTAACATACATCGCGGTAATGAACTTCGCAACTGTGATTTATACCCGACTAGCATCTATAACAAGGACTTAAAATAAATTACTAATAATATTTACTCTAATCAATGATGTTATGATATTTGTGTTAAGTAAAACATGGTCAAACGATGCATTTGACATGATAAAATGCCACTTTCGCCTTATACGTTGCACTCATCGATATACTAAGTGGGGATGACGATACAACAATAAATGATATCACGTTTTCTATCATTTGTTCTATTACCGTACACAAAAAATCTGTTACTTACAAGAACATTTTTTGTCGCATGATTTCTCAATTTCACTCATTCATGTAGATGAAGGGACATTGAAATGAAAACTTATCTTAACTAATCTGTTCTACACGTGTAAATAAAGATAATTTTGGTTTAAACGGGTCATTGATTTACATAACTTCGCGTAGAGATCTTGATATTCGTAAAATTACTACTACTGTGACTAAACTATTGAATGTACATGATTGATAATTTGTGTCCGGTCGTAAAACCATCATAGAATACACCACGTATTCTATGATGGGTTTTACGATTTCATCATCATTTACGCAGCGTCTTACGTTGGCGGTTCAAAGCGACGCGAATTGCGAAGCGATCCGATGCGGTGACACGCGAATTCAATGCGATGCGGTGCGAAGCGGCGGCTTTGTCTTACGAGCTCGCAAACCGCCCGCCACGCGCCGCCGTCATTCAGTAGCACTATATGGCACCGCATCCAGTTCGCGCGAAAATATCAAGCCAATTGATCGCGTCGCTTCGCGCCGCGCTGCACCGCACTCCACCTACGTTTGGTCACGTAAGCTACTTCAATAGGTATCGACTCTTTGTTGTTTTCGCGTGGCGCCGCGCCGCGTCGCGTCGCTACTAGATCGCTCATGTAGTATGCCGCGTTAGTGTTGTATCGTCATACCCACTTAGTATATATAGCATGACTGGTTATTTATAGTCACTTCACATCCGAAAACCGTGAACTCTGTTCATCACTCTGTACAACTTTTACTATGGGACAAATTATTAATTCGTGAAAAAAAAAAACAGCTGTCCCATACAAAATAATAATAATAATAATATTATATAAAACCCTTCTGGGAAAGGCGTTACCTCATCATGAGATTAACGTAAAACCGGAGGGAACATTAGACTAGCTTTCTACAACCCCATCATATAATAAAAAATGTATCATGAGGTCTACTGAAAAGCTTACAAACCGCAGGGCAGCTTGTGGCGAGCTGTTGGTGAGTGGCGACACTGCGTACCTTATTGCCTCAGAGAGTCGGTCAGGGCCTCGTCTCCAGTTTGCCTTTATTGGCTGGCTGGGGTGGAACCCCAAGAGTGCCCGCAGGACTCTCAACTCTGGCTTGCCTTTATCGGCCGGCCAGAGGGGGGCCGCCAGAGCTATATGCTCGGGGGTGGAAGTGTCTAATGGCGTAATAGCGGGGAAACCCACTCCGGGTCTTTGGACCCGCAACGGCGAAACCGGGGCCGCACCTCTCTACACCCCTAGCCGCTCACACGTTTGTTGCCCTCTTCGCCTATGTACTGGCGGCTTTTCAGGGGGCCCAGCTAGTGAGCTGGCGAGTCACCGTCTGCCAATATATTTCAAATTTAAAGCTTGAAAGGCAGACGCCGTTTTCTTCCGGCAATAGAAGTTATCAAGTCCACCTAACACCCCTTCCCATAAACCAGATATTTTTCTCCATATTTTACAATAGTCTTGCACCCACCTGGGACGGTCCATGACTGTACTCCAATAGTACAGTCGTGGATAGTCCCCGGTTGGTGCCCCATCCCATGTTAGATTAAAGTTCTCAAAAGGGGCCTCTGCGCGTTGGACCTGTGTCCCCGTGTATGCCTTCCAAAGGACCGGACATCTTCCGCACGGGAGATGAGCCGTGACTCTAGAGAGATACAGATAATAATAATATTTTTATTGGAACTAAAAAACAGGTTTACAATAAAATTGCGTACGATAATAGCTACATTAGTTATAAAACTGTGTCGCAGCCATTAACGCCCACCTCCAAGAGGTCAAAGGCGGCAGCGTTCCAATGAAATAAAGAGGTAAGTAAGGACTAAAAATATGACTAAAGTTAGGGTAAGGAACATTTTTTCAAAGTTAGTATAAATGGTGTATGTCTGCATTGTGAATGTTTGCTTGTATGTGTAGTGAATGTTTGTTTGTATGTGTAGTGAATGTTTGTGTGTATGTGTAGTGAATGTAAGTTTGTGATTGAGTGCACATTTATGCGTAGGGATTTATGTCACGGGTATGTGAATTTCAACAGGTAGGATATATTTGGGATAAGAATTTTAGATTTTAATAAATGATTCTAACTCTTCGTAGGGGAGGGTATGAAGCCAATTTCTCGTGAGCATTTTGCATTCCCTTAACGTCCGGGGATAAATGTTAAGTTCTTTATTAACTTTGTTATATAGAATGGGGCTTAAAAAGTGAAACTGACGTCTAACTACTTCAGTTTTGACCATCTCAGTCAAACAAACTCTGTCAATCCTCCGTTTCTGTTTACTAAAGTCAGGGTCAAATGAGATTTGAGAGTGTTTGCGAAGTATTGTGTTCAAGAGAAATGAATGCCTAACTGTAGGTATTTTACATAATGTATACAGTTCCGTGGTAGGAAAGCGAATGGGCTTATGTGCCATGACTTTCAATACAGCCCTCTGTGCTCTCTCTAAACGCAACATTAAGCACTTTCCAGAACTGCCCCAAGCCGTTATACAATAGGTTAGAATGGAGTGCACCAGCGCATAGTATACTGTCCTAAGTGTTGAGAAATCTGCAGACGTTCTCAGATTTTTAAAGACAAAAATGAGCTTTCTAACCCTGGAGACCAGTGATTCGACTTGTTCTTTCCATGTCATCGTACTATCAATAAGAACTCCTAGATATTTAATATTATGTGTTCGCACAATTTTTGGACAGTTGCAGTCTGAAGATGGTGTTACACAGCAATTGTGCGCCGTTATTGTGTAGGAAGAGGCTGGCTGTGATGTTACCTTTGGTGCAAACGTAATGAACTTGGTTTTTACTAAATTGAGAGTAAGTAGATTCTTAGTCAACCAGTCCATAACAGCTTGCAAAGCAGATTCGGCATGCAAACGGGTTTCATACCAGTCATTCCCATGGACGAGTATCGCTGTATCATCAGCATATGTAATAATTTTAGAATACGATAAGGACAGCTTACAGAGGTCATTTATGTAAATGAGGAACAGGGTAGGTCCAAGGACACTACCCTGTGGGACACCGTAAGTAAGCAATTCCTCTTTACTCGTGTAACCACCTATTTTGACGATTTGGGAACGGTCACTTAGGTAGCTCTTAAAAATTTGGAGAGACACTCCTCTTATACCGATTTTCTCCAATTTTTTGAGCAAGATGGGGACAGAGACAGTGTCAAAAGCTTTAGAGAGGTCAAGAAAAATAGCTATAGTTTTTACTTTATTATTGATGTTTTTTGCCACAGTACTAGTTAGTTCCAAAACCGCATCTTCTGTGCTTTTGCCTGATCTAAAGCCATACTGATTCTCAGCAATGATATTGTGTGAGTTCAAATAATTAAGGAGTCGTTTATTCAAGAGTTTTTCAAGGATTTTGGACAGAATTGTTAGGACAGAAATGGGTCTGTAGTTGTTAACACTGCCTCTGTCACCATTCTTGTATATGGGGTGTACAAGTGCCTTTTTAAAGACGGCAGGGAAGACCCCTGTCGCTAGTACGAGGTTAAAGACATGGCAATGTTGCTTAAGAAAATATGGTAATACATAATGTATGTGTGTATTGAAAAGGATTTTAAAATTCTTTTACTATATTTAACGACTAGCTGTACCCGGCATGCGTTGCAATACCACGTAAAGAAAAAAAAACCGTACAAATTCCATTGAAAAATTACTAAGCCCTCTTCTTAGTCCACATTATTGTGCAACTACGGAACCCTATTACTGCGTACGGCCCGACACGTACTTGGCCGGATTTTAAAATCTAAATACGCAATAATCCGAACATTGTGGATGTATGTTGTCGATTCGAAAACTCGGGACGACATCAAATGTTTGACAGGTAGGAACAGTTTGTATGGGAAATTAAATTGTTGTTTTTACTATTTTCCTCGCAACTTTTCCATATTTTCTCACCATTTAAACCTTCCCTGGACTTCCACAAATATTTCAAAACCAAAATTTTCCAAATCGGTCAAGCCGTTCTCGAGTTTTAGCGAGACTAACGAACAGCAATTCATTTTCGTTATATAGATACTGTATAAGAGCTGTGTTACAATTTTGTTGTACAATAAAGTGTATTCTATTGTATTCTATCTGACAATAAATTATGCTCCTTTTCTTGAAAATACAGTAGAGCACAGTGTTCTGAACTGAATTCTGGGAATTTCTGTTTGAAGTCAGAGTCCGTAGATCTCAAAGGAGCTTATCCAGTTTCCTTTTTTTATAGTGATCCATAGTAGTGGTGGTTAATAAAACGTATAGCGCCAAAATATAACGGACTATGTGTACATAGCGTATAGCGTTTGCTGTAGCGGCTCTGACTTCGCGCTATATTATAACGCCTCAACCTACTCAACGAATAAAAGTCTAAACGCGCACAGCGGGGCCAGAACGAGATAGCAAGATAGCGTAGCGACTAACAACAGCGCTTAAGGGAATGAAGTATTATTATATTCTTTAGTGTGCAGCGCGTTGCGAGATAACATTTACCGCGCATCATCAAGTCCGTTTAGCGTGTTGTTAAATAAAATTATAGCGTCTCCGCGTTCAGGTTGCGCCTGAGTTTTGTAACACCGCGTTATAATGATAGCGTATAAAATAACAAACTATATGAATATATTTTATAGTTTATAACACGTCTACAGTTTATAGCGGATTTGAACATCACTAATCCATAGGCTTAGTAAAATGTTTGAAACAATACTAACAGCATACTATGGCTGTTGGATGACGACACGTTTGGCTTAGTGGCTTTGCGCTATGTGTCACTGGTTTGATTCTCGCATGGAACGAATATTTTATACAGGCTGTAAGTGAATTCGTGTAATTCCTTCAAACCACGTGATCTACTGGTGACAAAGACTAACCCTAAATGGGTATTTTTGAAAATCAATTAAAAAAAAAAAACTCGAATTTCTATTCGAGTATTTTTAGTGCCCCAAGTTAACTTACTGCAGAGACCGATATCGCCTTAGTCGTGCCCGCCAGCCGCGTCGTCGTGCTTTCATTCATTTATGCGTGGCATCGAAATGTTGACCCAGACACAATAATATATATCTGTATAGTTCTCAAATAGTTGTTCCGGGTTTGGAAGTAACAGCTTTTTTTTGTACATATTGCTGTAGGTAAACCGCAGTAATCTTGGTTGTCACGATAGTTTACGGGACGGGTAAGGGGAATGCGTCGACGAATTAGCCAGTCCGTTGTTATCTATCGCTGTTGGCGGCCAGTAAGCGATTGCCCACTCTTTCTCCTGCCGAGTCCCGCAAACCATCGGGAATGCCAAGCTTACAGCGGGTAACCTATAAGAACGGCAAAAGGAAAATGGATTTTGACTCGAAAACATTCAATTAATTAAAAACACGTCAACATTTATTGCAACCAAATACTGTGGCACAAAAAACAATTTGCCTATAAACAACCTAGTTTTACATCGCACAGAACAAATATTTCATTTCCACATTGTACGTCTAAAAAAACAAAGCCACTGTTCCGGAAAAACTGTAATTGAGATACTCCGTAATAAAATAACTATTTAAAAACAAATGAAAACCATTCGTCGGTGGAAATGGATATAACTAGAAAAATAACAGGCACTCGTCATAGTATCGCTTTACATTTGTGTTTATTTTAAAGCAAAAACCGAATGCACGTTTTAAATATGGAAACCGTGTATTAAAAAGCCGCACGTGCAAATATATTATTATTTACTCTGTGCTCTTTGATTAACCAATCGCACTGATTGCCAAAGGGAATGCGATCTATAATATTTGAGTTACAAAAAAGGTAATGATAGAAATGTGGACTTTTATTTTGTGAACAGGTAGGTACCTATATTTCATCATAATATCAAACCGCAAACGTCAACTGAACATGGGCCGCCTAATCACCTCTGGTCATAAAGGATAACTCCATAATCACCATGTTTAGCAGGCGGTTTGGTGATTGAAATACTTAGTGTTGGCATACAGAATGCTGGACGCAGCCACCAACGTCAAGCCATTTGAGACGTTGTCCTACATTGTTACACTCGCATAGTTTTATAACCCAATCATCATCTTCCAGCCGAAAGACGCCCACTGCTGGACATAGGCCTTCCCCAAGCATCCATGTTGGGGGGATTTGCCATAATCGCCACGGCGATCGCAGTATGGTTGTTAAAGTACTCAGAGAACGCTGCAGCCCATCCTCAAGTGAATCACTTAGTCGCCTTTTACGACACCATGGGATGAGATGGTACCTAATGCTATTCTTTACGTCCGGCACCACACGGTACAACCCCAATATCTGGACTTAAAAAGAGACCTTAGACCATAGACCTAGTCTTAAAAAAAACATTACATTGACTTGTAAAAGTGTCTGTAAAAGATTTATTCATTATGTCATTTTACGGGTGAAAATGACCGTCTATCGGAACCATAAGGCCATACGTACAACGTCACAACGCACACGTAAATTTCGTTCGACCACAGCCTTTATTTAAGGGGTTACACGAGTAAAAACACTCATAAACATAGGCAAGTTATTATAAAAAAAGAAAAATGAACGTTTCCAAGTATGCCACTATGTTAGTGAAGTTATGAAGAAAGTTCTCATAAGTCTAGACATAGAGTATAATCCCAGGTGATTCACTGAAGTTTTTATTAGAAATAGGATTAATTTCTATGGTGGGTCGGAAAATAAAAATAATAAGAAATTACGTCACCTTATCATACAGACAACGAGAGAAACGGGGCTTATTCGCGATTCTCATACCTACAAGAAACATTTGCTTTATATGAAACTACATATTAAATTCTTAAAAAAAAGTCACTTCCTTTAATCGACAACGCACAATAACAAATAAATAAATAACCTTTCGGCAACATTGGCGAAATTCGACGAATGTTCGCGTTGGCGCAACATATCTGGCCAAGCACTTCGTCACATCGTGTTTCGCTGTTTGGGGGGTTCGACGAATGTTCGTGTTATCGTGATAGCACGCCACGAATATTCGTGTGACAGTGTTTCACCGGGTTAAACCTAAGTCTTCAGAGGTGCTATGATTGAACAATGTCAAAGTCCGTAGATTCATTCGTTTTTCTATCCTATAGCAGCAGATCAAAGTTATTTTGTTTAGGAAAGTTTCTGAGACGAAAGACATGTGAAGCCAGAACGGTATTCACATTTATGTCATTTAAAGATAAAGATCTTCGTCTTTCTATAAACTACACCAAAATTAACTCAAACCCAGACCCCGCACTTAACGGAGCAAACACATCCTGTTCCACCGCTTTCAAAGCATCGTTACATTTTATTACCTTAGTCTTCACAGCCTCAACTTCAAACAGCCGACAAGACGAACGTGAACAGTATTTCAGTTAGTCGATAAATATAAATATCGATATCGACAAAGGCGAGGCACGGGAGATGACGGACGGGCGGCCATTAAGCAGCGAACGCTTATTGCGTTGGCCGCGACGGTTATATTGTGCCTTAGATAAAGCCCTGTTATTTAGCACAACACTAATAATATTCGGTCGTTTTTTGTTCGTAGACGTCCCTTCTTGTTATTGGAAAGAATCTAATGTGTAGCTGTATTATTTACATTGAAACGATCCCCCTTTTTTATAATTTTTGTCATTATTTGAGGTTATGAACGTTTTTGTAAAGGTTGAGGTGCAATACTGGTTTTATTTAAATGTCTTTTGTAATGGCTTTCGCTGTCTCGGTTATTATGTGCCTTTAGTAATTAGATTTGCTTTATAGAATATTCTAGGAGGTATATAAAGCAAAGTTTCGTAAATTAAACTTTTTATGAAAACGTTACAGACTTTTTAGTGCCTAATTTTTAATTAGGTGCAGAAAGGTTAAACTGGCAAAAGTTTCGCTGAGTTAAAGCAAAAGTTTTATTAAAGCGTTGATTTAAAATGAATATGAAAAGTATGCAAAAAATATTAAACTTCATTACATCACTGATTTGTTTCAATCAATTATCGATGTGTAAGTATTAAGTTTGTTTAAATACCAGACACGCGAAACAAACTCCTAAATTGGTTTTATTTAGAAGAGAAACAGCAAACACACAACAAATACTATATAATAGACTTACAATTTTTATTCCCTTAACATGATGTAGGTACTAAAGTTGGTACTAAAAAGTCCTGTTAGTAAATCCGCTAATAAAACTGTTTTCACAAGCCGCACCGTCAACTTCCCGATACTCCGTAGAATTGGCTGTGCCAACTGAACGTTAAGTAACTCCTAACTCTCATATTTCATCGCTTACTTAGAGTTTGGATTTCGTTAAATCCTGTCTTATCTATCGCCTAAGGCCTACAGACAAGACTACACGGTTTTGTCGCACTCAATTAAAATAGTTTGTTTAGTTTGTAGTATTTGTTAATTTTTAATTAATTTTATGTTATTCGTGAGATTAACGTTTCATTGTGAGTAGCACTTTATTACATTTTAAGCCATACATTGTAACATTACCCGATTGTACTTGAAATTATTTTAAAAGAGTATCAATTATGCAGAAGAACCGTCAAGAAACTCCATCTTGAGGGATCTTCTGCGTAGGACCTACTTTTTGGAACCGTGCAACTAAGTTCTTGAGACGTTTGTGTAGGTTTATGTACCTATGTATCTATATTATCTAGATACATTTTTGATTTATCTCAATTCATACAGAATTGATCTATACTTTTTTAATTTTTAATTATTAGTTTTCCTATAAATGCATAGTTTTATTATTGTTAAAAATATTTTGATTTTCTTTATACAGAGTCAATTAATTTATTCACTTGACAGACAGAACTGTGTTGCTGGGGAGTTTGTTGCGCCGTTTCTTCTTCACAGCATAAACATGTCTTTTATTAATCTGACGTTCAAAAAGAACTAAAGTATATCTAGTCTATTTTAAATAAATGAGTTTTGAGTTTCCTAATTGTATGTACTGTGCATATTCGAAATAAAAAACTTTGAATTTTTGAACCGTTGAAATTCTTTAAAATTTTTATGCAGCAATAAAGATTATATTAGACGATCCGGGGTAAATGCCATACTTATTACGATAGGCGTTAATAATAATTCTTCAGATGTGTTTTAATACAGTCGGAAAAGATTCTACTTTACGGTCTACACGACACGAGACGAATCAAGAAAGATTTACAAAGGCAATGCAATTTACAAATTCAGTGTTTGTCCCATAGTAAAAGTTGTACAGACTGATGAGCAGAGTTCATGGTTTTCGGATGTCAATTAACAACTTTTTTTTTAATAAAAACTTTGCCCCGCACTAAGATTTATCTTGTATCGTGGGTGCGATTACAGACACAAATCTCACATACATAAACGCCCAGACCCGAAACAACCATCTGTAGGCCATACAAATTTTTGTTCCGTGTGGGAATCGATCCCACGACCCGTAGCGCAGAAGTCAATCGCTTAGCCACTGCACCAAACGTGTCGTCAATTGACTGCATGCTATATAACATCACGCCTTATTCCCCGAAGGGTTGGCAGAGGTGTATAGGTACACCCTCATTTCGCCGTTATGTTTTTAAGTCCCATGTAATAGGGGGCGAGCCTATTACCATCAACCGGGCACAAATCCAGACTCCGGGCTGCTACTGAGAAATTCAACACAGAAAAACCCAACAACACTTTTCCCGACCTGGGGATTGAACCCCGGACCTCACGCTCAGCAGTCGCGCTTGCGACCACTTGACCAACGAGGCAGTCTATAAACTAGTGACATATTTCGTGTTATTTAAAAAAAAATAAGATAATGATCAATTATAGTCAATTACAGTCAGTAGTTATTGATTCATATTCTTCGTATCTTCAAACAGAGCAGAAATATAGCATTTCCTAAAGACGCTTTTTTTTTACAGTCAGCTTGCTATTTATGATACGATGTATTTTCCGTTCTTAGAAACGGTAAGTAAATACAGTATGCAAATCAAAGTTATTCATATAAATACTAACAGTGCCGGCGACTCCAACTGCGAGAAAAGTTCTAAGTTTCCAGGATAAGTCCTTCATGCGATAATTTAGTTACATTCTATTCACGTGGCAATTTTATAATTGGCTACATCCAAATAATAAAATTTATAAATATCTAAACTTTTGTATTTCAAATATAAGTAAGACTATCAATACTCTAAGCAGTGTTGATTGACTGTAAGGACTACTGCACAATGAAACCTGGGTCCTCCTCCCGCGTTTTTAAATAAATAACAACCGCTGGGCGAGAGTCTCCACACAATGGTGCCTGAAGATGGACGGCGCCGCCGTGGCCGGCCCAAAAAGAGGTGGCCAAATGACCTGAACGCGAACCGCGAGGTTTGAAGTGGCGTAGGAAAAGAGTAGCTGGAAGAACTTGGGAAAACTTTTGCCCAGCAGTTGGACAATAAAATCTGACATAAAATATAGGTAATTGAGATAATAATAATATCTTTATTGAACAAATAACCTTACAATTTCCTTAATATCGAGCTTGTGTTACACAATTTGTGAAAGGCGTACAAATTTAATAAACCCTGCCTCCTAAACTAGGATACCCTGTGTCTTAGGAGTCAGTGTTCTACTGTCGCTTGGACTTTAACTAAACCCTTATCAAGTAACAGTACAAACGCTAAATCAGCAGGTTATACATAATAATATAAACAAGGAAAGAAAAAGAGTAAGGAGTACTGTGAGTGTGAGTGCGCGTGTGTGTGGATGTATATATGCGTCTGTGTGTATATATGGATGTGTGTGCGTATATGGGTGTGCGTGCGTTTGCGTGCAGTTGTTGAGAATAATAAGTTATAAATAATAATAATAAATTAAAACAATTGTCAAATGTGCAACTTGTAGATTAGGATACAGGTTTTAATAATATTTCTGTATCACTGTAGTTAAGGCTTTGTAGCCATGTACATTTAAACTTTTAACCAAGCTAGCCAAGTTGTTTGGTAATCGCATCTTGCACAGTCGACGCTAAGCCACCCATCCTCGGCCTCGGCATTAACCTTAGTTTTATAAACCCCATATCCTATTTAAATAAATCAAGTTGTTAACTCACGTGAAATGAGATGATACCCACTTCGCCGTTGACTAAACTTGGCACCTCCCTGGAATCCGACCTACAATTCCGCTTCATCGCTCATCGCACTCGGCTTGTTCGCATCTTGACTCCACATTCGTCAGCGAGACTTTCA
Organism: Amphipyra tragopoginis; assembly: GCA_905220435.1. NCBI lineage: Eukaryota > Metazoa > Arthropoda > Insecta > Lepidoptera > Noctuidae > Amphipyra > Amphipyra tragopoginis. The sequence goes on from HG991997.1 coordinate 19,006,392, forward strand.
CCATCGTTACTTAGGGATGAGTAAGCTGGTTGGCCGTCAAGTTTCAAACAAAGAATAGATGTCTGTCTGTGGTACCCATATTAATCTATATAAGTATATAAAAGGAGAAGCTGACTGACTGATCTATCAACGCACAGCCTAAACCGCTGCGGTTAGAAACTTGAAATTTTGACAGTAGGTTCTTTTTGTAACGTAGGCGTCCACTAAGAAGGGATTTCCCGAAATTCAACCCCTAAGGGAGTTAAATAGGGGATGAAAGTTTTTATGGAAAATCGTCACTTAACGGGTTCAAAATTTCACGCAAGCGAAGCTGCGGGCTAAAGCTAGTATATCCATATTAATATACCCATATTAATGAGGTTTTATAATTTGAAAGCTTGTTTTATTAGGATGGTTCTTACTCGTAGCTATGTTTCGTGATAATCAGAAAAATCTGTGTGGCCATTTCAAAGCTTGAACACTAGGAAGCGGTGAAGGGCAGATGTTTTTGGGGGCTGTTTTTTGCAGCGTGACGATCAAAAAGAACCGAGTAATTCTAGTCTATTTTGAATAGTTTTGAAGTTGAAGTAGAAAGCTAACTCTTTTTTTTATTCCAACAAGACCAAAGTAGTTCTTCAAACAATTCTTAGTTTAAAAACATACTTTTATCGTGCGGGTTTGCTCCTGGTGACTTTTAACACTATATATTTTCGTAACTGTCTCGTTCAATATGTTAGCATTGAAAAATTTACATTGCATGCAAGTTTTAGAGGTGTTCGCTAAAGGTGGCTGTTCAGGGTGTAAAAATAATATGTAAAACGTCAAGTCGCTTTTAACGCTAGCTCTTTCTACAACGGATATCAATTACATGCACTGAAATGTATTATAGTTTTTGTATTATTATTTTGAGTAGTTCAACGTACGAAAAATTTTATGTATTTATTTGGGAATAACAAACAGTTACATTAGATCTTATGAGCTAACTTACGAAACAAATACATGATACAAATGTGCAACTCACACCGTTATCCACAATATACACGGAATCAATATATTAATGAAGGAAATAAGGCTGGTGTTTCTTTTATGCAATAGGTTGTCTAATAAGCCGTAAGCAAGACCTGATGTTAAGTGGTTACCGTCGCCTATATACAACCACAACACCAAGATGCGTTGCCAACCTTAGAGACACAGTCGGAATGTCTTAAGTGCCTGTAATTACACCGGCACCTATACCCTTTAAACCAGAACATAGCAATGTTGCTTAGCAGCAGAAATAGGGATGGAGGTAGTACGTCTCCGAACGAACTCCTTCACTAGGAGCTCTATTACTCTTAATCACCATTTCATCATCATTATCATTTCATCAGTTTTCAGCTTAACCTCGCAGACCATACGATCCGTGCGGTTTGTTATTTAGCCATTAGCTCCGTGATAAGACCTGTCGTACTGTATGCATCGGAATGTTAGGCCGTGAAGAAGACGGATGAAAAAAGATTGCATGTAGCGGAGATGAGAATGTTGAGATGGATGTGTGGAGTGACCAGAATGGATAAGGTCAGGAATGAGTATATTAGAGGAAGTTTGAAAGTAACGCCAGTGACAGAAAAGTTGAAAGGGAACCGTTTGTCTTGGTATGGGCATGTGAATAGGAGGGATGAAACGCATGTGACCAAAAGAGTTATGAATATAAATGTGGATGGATGGAGAGGAAAGGGGAGGCCAAAAAAAAAGATGGATGGATTGTGTGAAGAATGATATGAAAGAAAAGGGAGTCAGTGATATCATGACGGTTGACAGGACGGAATGGAAGAGGAAAACGTGGTGCGCCGACCCCAAGTAACATGGGATAAGGGCATGAAGATGATGAGCTCCATTGAAGGAGAGCGTAATTCCATTTTGGGGCGGGCCAGCCTAAGTTCAACAGTGAACTGGCTAAACACTAATAATAAACTAGCTGACGCCTGCGTCTTCGTCTGCGTGGACTTCAGATTTTAAGTTCCAACCATCTATTGTCAAAGTTTAGTACTAACTGAATAATTATCCCAAGGGAACGCAGTACTCGAATAAAAGTCTAGGCCTAACCCAAGCCATGATCTACATGTGTGCCAAACTTCATCCAAATCTATTTAGCCGTTAATGCGTGATTGATTATCAATCATCCAAATTCACAAACTCACAAACATCCAAACTTTTAGATTTATAATGTTAATAGGATGACGCCTTAATAATGATTATTTTGAAAGAAAGAAGAAAGAAAGAAAATACATTTATTTAACGCAGACCAAAAGGCACACAGTACAAAACAAAGCATAAGAAAAAACACAAGAAAAGAAATTAACAGGGAAGTGTGCCTCACGGCTGCGCCAAAAAGGTCCAGTTCAGCAAAAAATGCCAGACAACTAGTGCCCGACGCTGGTTTTCAACTGGACCTGATGTGTGAGGTGACGGATGTAAGTCAGTGTAGGTACGGCAATGTGTGTCTATAAACTAGATAAAATAAAATAAATTGTGTTAAATAAAAATAATAACGAACATAATTATGTAGATAGTGTGACTTTGAATAAAAAATGCAACAAAAAACAAAAATAAAAAAACTAGTGAATAAATTACACAATCTATAAACAAAACAAAATTTTATTAAATTTAAACACCCAATAGCCTGGCAACCCAAACACTAAAAATAATAATGACAGCTATGGCCAATATTTATAATCTATGGTACATAGATAAGATTATAATTATTATAGTGCGTGGGTTACCTAGGCATCTTAAATCTACTTAAAAATACATATATGGTTAAAATACTGTGTAATGTGTAGTGTGCTGTGCCAAATACAATACAAATATTGCTATTAAATAACTAGAATTGCATTTCACTACAAAAAACATGACAGTTACATCAAAACAAAACAAATTATGCAAGGAATATGGGCGGGGCCATTAATGCGTAAGAGCATCTTAACGGTAAACGACACCGACGCCCGCGCCTGTCACGTGATTAGTCCCGTTTGAAATACAATTACAATTTGTAGGTGCGTACCAATCGGAAAGTGTAATATAAATAAATGAATAATTGTACATATTTGTGTGATGAAATCACTGTCAATGCTTTCAGAATAAACCAGTTTAAAACCCCTGAGTGGATCAAGCTACCAGGAACAAAAGGAATACACACAGATATTCTGTAAAAATTTGATACCCAAACAAATTATTAAATCAAAATACAAAATAACGTGCCTAGAAGAACTAGCTCAACCCAACAGTGATCTGCTGGGAATTTTGCTCAAAAACTTGCCTTAAAGCCATGACCCCTGAGGTAATCCTTTTGTTTTGTAAACAAAACCTACATTCTATTTGTAAGTAGTTAAGTACCATCAAACCTAGTATGTGTAGCATTCCGTTATTTTTTTATTTATTTTTTTCAGGTCTAATAATGTTTCAGCTTACCCCAAGCCACCTAGGTTGTCCAAGACACATTTGTAGACACAAGCCGTGCCATAAACGGAGGCAGATTGAGTGGATCAGCCGTATCTCACTGCTGGTGACCCGGACCATTGTCAGAAGGCCGTGACCCTCTAGGTTTAAATACAGTTTTTTGAATTTAGATTATAATATAAAATAATAATATTATTGAAGTTATCATATTATTGAAATTATTCTATTTATATATGAATTGATTAGTATTGTAATTAATATATTGTTCAGGTTATTATACTTTTACTAGTTATTGTGACTGCTGTTTAAGCATGATAAAAAAATTTGAAACTCAAAACTCATTTATTCAAATGGAGTTGATATACTTATTTTTTTTGAACATCAATGTTACAAAAGACCGACCCCAAAAACCTACATACATTTTTTAAATCGCAACTAGAGTCAAGCATTTATTTTCAAAGTGTATTGTAAAAAAACTATACGAGTATCTCATGCGTCATAAAATGTTGCCTACTTATAACTTACAACCAGGTATTACTTATAAGTTTATAACTAACGGTAACAAGTTACACAACAAGCATCTGATTTAATTCCCGTCTAGTTAATACTTAACTTCAATAGAAACGGGTAAGCGTATGACAAATTAATTTAACTTGAATGGTAAATATAATATTGTTAATTGTTGGTAATGGAGTAAGGCTCCGTGTGGTGCTGGACGTAAAGAATAACACTACTCCATCTCTTCCCATGGGTAAAAGGTGACTAAGAGATTCACTAGAGGATGGGCAGCAGCGGTCTCTGAGTACTTTAACAACCATACTGCGATCGCCAACCCGCCTGCCAAGCGTGGCGACTATGGCAAACCCCCCCTATTGGAGGAGGCCCATGTCCAGCAGTGGACGTCTAATTAATTCGACGAAACGTTCGTTGAAGTAAGGACTGTTCGAACAAATTGCTATTCGGTTAATAATTCATTCGGTCAAACGTTCGTCGAAGAAGAGACTGTTCGAACAACTTGTTATTCGGTTAATAATTCTTTCGCCTATACGTTAATCGACCAAATGTCTTTCGAAATAAAGTTTCGGACCCTCATTTCATTTCAATTTTATTTCGTCGAAATTATATTTTAGTCGAAATTCACTATAGTAAGCTTGTTGATGATAATATTAGTATCAGGGTGAGGCTTCTTTCTTACTTATCGTGTCCATGCTTCCATTAAATTATTTCTGAATAAAATGAGGCCACCTCAATAGCATAGGTTTTAGGGTGAGGTAAAGAGCTGATTATAAATCGCAGTTCTATTCGCTAAGTATTATTCAGAATCCGTCTTCCAAAACAATCTGACGCTGTTCTTCTCCAAATGGAGTTTGTATTTGCCCCATTCGTATTCAAGGCAAGAAATGGCTGATTATAACCACAATAAACTACGCAACATGTTAAGCCAAGGGCTAAACCGATAGCCCAGTGAAGTATGTATGGTCTGAGAAAAGGTTAGCCCTTGACTAAGTCGGAGAACCATGTAAATAACATCACTACACCGCTTATCCCTCTAATTGGCTACACAACTAAATCCCACAGATACTATTTCTAGCATCCTTATAACGAAGCAAACATAACAACGGAGACATCATTAAAGTTATTTGCAACGACAAACTGAAAGATTATAACATAAGCACTATTTTCAGAGCAAATCATACATGCAGCGTTGAAGGGTGCGCAAGGAAGCTCACAGACGATAAAGTCGGTGTTTTTTGTCGACAAAATAAACTGTATGACATTTAGTTTTCTAACACAATCGCTGTTTTGGATGAATAATAACACAATTCAAAAAAGCTTATTTCATAGGAGAAACGTTTATGTTGCCATTGTTGAAGAAAAATGGCACTAAAATTCAAAAGCAATGGCAAATTATATTTTGTGATGCCATTTCGTAATTCTTGGCGATATGAACGTGAGTTTTATTCGCAAAAAATAGGGCTATTTTGGATTCCGCTTTCTCCTTATCTAGTTTCAACATTTTGGAATGTGCGGTTTAATTCATGAAAAGCAGCGTTAAAAAAAAACTAAAAAAAAATGTAAATATAATACAGGTTGTTAACGAATTCGTGTAATTCCTTCAAACCGTATGATCTACTGGTGACACTCACTGACCCTGCACAAGTTTTTTTCAGAATCAACAAAAAAAAAGCTTTCAAAAAATTTACCATCGCGTTCTGTATCTGAGAAATTTTAGCGTTTAAAGTTAACTGACTGCGTGGTGCGATATCGCGCTAGTTGTGCCCGTCAGCTCTGTCGTCATGCCTTCATTCATTTATGCATGGCATCAAAATTTTCTATCACATAAAAATTATATTTGGAAAAAAAAAAGTTTATTTTTATTTTCAATCCATCTAAATCCCGTGCGGGGTTAATCTATACCATTTATAGATCATGTGGTTTGAAGGAATTACACGAATTCGTTAACACCCTGTATAATTTACTACATTTTTTTAGTTCTATAAAAATTCGTGAGTACCTAACTTGGCAAACTGACCAATTTATCATACACTAGAGATCCGCCCCAGCTTCGCATGTGTACGTTTTAGCGCTTAAAACCTTCCTCTTGAATTACTCTATCAATTAAAAAAAACCGCATCAAAATCCGTTGCGTAGTTTTAAAGATCTAAGCATACATAGGGACAGACAGGCAGCAGGAAGCGACTTTGTTTTATACTATGTAGTGATAATGGCCGCGACTTACAAAAGCGGCCAAGTGCGGGTTGGACACACATTGTAGGGTTCCGTAGCATTTACTAAGTAGTAAGGAGAATATTGATATTAAACTGGAAATACAAGGTTAGTCAGAAAGGGGGTACTAATCCGAAAGGGTGTTAAAGTACCCATAATAATGAATAACTTTTGTTCTACAACTTTTTCCAAAAGTCAATAGTTTAAGAGAAATAGGTGATCAAAGATCTCAAAAAAAAAGGTCTAAAATCTGTCTATCCCCAGTTATGATCAGCTGTGTTTACGTTTTATGTCATATTTGGGCTCATGAATCAGAAGCACCATTTTCTGAATTTGTAACTAAAGCAGGGATGAAGAATTTTGGAAAAAACTAAAATAAAAATAATTTTGCATTGAAAAAAAAATTACCGAATTTTGAAATTTTAACACTTGCTTTAAGACAGTCATCAGTGATACTTTAAGTGGCCTGCGGATTAGTACCCCCTTTCCGACTAACCTTGTATATCGATTTCAATAACGGTGACGCTAAGAAATTATTCTCTTGTGTGTCTTAGGGCATAATATGACTCGTTAGACCGAACTGGAAACAAAGGATGCTTATACTTAATTATTAATAAATCTTGATAATTTTTAGGGTCCCGTACCCAAAGGGTAAAACGAGACCCTATTACTAAGACTCCGCTGTCCGCCCGTCCGTCTGTCTGTCACCAGGCTGTATCTCATAAACCGTGATAGTTAGACAGTTGAAATTTTCACAGATGATGTATTTATTTCTGTTGCCGCTATAACAAATATATAACCGTTAATTTTTCTTAACAAGTCTTTCCATCCTATGGTTGTCTGGAAGAAATTGCTTTAAGCGATAAGACCGCCATTTGTACTGTTTTAATTAAATGTATTCCTTCTGTTTTATTTCTTTTAGGTCCAATTTTCCAATCGTCAGATAAATTTTATGGTTCCCTATCCATTTGCATAAAATTTTAAGACCTATATAACTTAGCATAATTTTGTTTGGCATAATTATATTTTCGCATAATATAATTACGCATAACAGCTTACGCATAAATTTTTAGGGCCGATTTTTCCATTTATTTTCGTTGGATCCCAGTTTTGAATCCCAGTTTAATATTTTCAATCGTCAGATAAATTTTATCCAAGGAAAATATATGATGGTTTGACATATTTTCTATACAAAAGCTATCAAAACGTCAATCTTATTCCCCAGATAAAAGATATCTGACGATAGAAAAATTAGCCCTTAGTGTACAATAAAGTATATCTATCTATGTAACAATAAATAATAAAAAAACAGAATAAAATAAATACTTAAGGGGACTCCCATACAACAAACGTGATTTTTTTGCCGTTTTTATAGATAATGGTACAGAACCCTTCGTGCGCGAGTGTGACTCGCACTTGACCGGTTTTTTATTTATTTTTAAGTCTTCTGTCACACTTGTAGAAAGTCAGAGAGAGCATATTTTTTACGACTTTCGGAGCTCATTTCTCACCAAATATTCACCTAAATAAAATAAACTATTCACGCTGGAAGTTTACAATGTTAACTTTTCCGACCGCAAAAATAAGTTTGTATTTCGAAATATTTCACTAACATATTGTAAGATACAAAGCTATTTTTGCGGTCGATAAACTCAAAATAAAAATAGCGGATATTTCAAAAACTTATCTCTCTTGTTTAAAATCATTTTTGTTCGAAGTGTCAATTAGGTGCTACAAAACTTGATTTTTTCCGATTTTTTGATGACACCGTTGAAAAGTTAGAGGCACATACATTGTTAACGACTTTTGGAGCTCATTACTCAGCGAAAATGCAACTAAATAAAAAAAATACTTTGAAAACTTCATAATTTTTTTAAGGAACTATCCAGCGATACCACACAGCCACGTGCGCGTTTTATCCCACAATTTCAATTATTGAGAGTCACCCCAATTTTTTTTCTTATTTCTCTTTTCCCTATGTCGTCGCTTAAGTTCTAACACCGGGTATCTCAAAGCAGTTAACTTTTTCGGACAGCAAAAGATATAATTATCTCTTTCTGTACCATAATGATATTACTGTTTCATGCATTTTATCTTTATTTACCAAGACTTAACAATATTTTGTTTGTTGGATCTATGGTCGTATTTCTACAAATTTTTTTTTCAAATGACGTGCATTACTCAAAAATCAAAACTACTACATTTTGAGTTACGCGGTGTTAGAACTTAAGCGACGATATGGCAGTTTACAGAAGGCCAGTATATCAACCATGTAGTCCCAATAGTCTCCAAGTTAAATTTCTGTGACCTACCTACATACGGGCGGACGGGCAGACAAATTGAGAAGGGTTCCGTTTCCACCCGTTCCGTTCCTAAAAAAGAGGGCTCCGACCGACAGAACCAGCAAACGATTATCGAACTTGCGCAAACGCTCAAAATAAGAAAGTCATTGATTGGTTACCGGGATCAGAGTTAATGTTATTGATAATGAAATTCTAATACGCACATGAATTCGAAGTCAGAATTGTGGGCTGTGATTGAACTCAGACCCTACTGTATGAAAGGCAAGCAGTCCACCGCTAAGCTATCACTGCTTACTCTAAAGCCCGGACTCCGCCAAAGCGAAGATGTGCGGAGATGTCCGAAGCGGAGACGAGAAGAAATGTTTTTCAGCTAGGGTGTATCCACCGAAACTGTGCGGAGATGCGTACTGGCTAGACAGTAGCGGAGATGTGTGCTGGCTAGGGTGGAGATGTGCGCTGACTAGAACGGAACTGAGCTGCGTGCGGCGAGCGTTGGATGTGAACGCACAGTTTAGTGCGATCTGACACGAAAGGCACCGCACACATCTCGTCTCCGCTGCGCGCCGTCGTCAGCTTGCGAGGCAAAGCTCACATCTCCGTCTTGTACCGCGGCCCAGCTCAATCTCCGCGAGGAACAGCTCACATGTCCGCTTCCATCGCGCCATACAAATATGATACATCTCCGCTCAGTGGTATCCACTTAAGCTGACTGGAGACGAGATGTGTGAATAACGAAATTCTATTGGTTTTTTAAAACACATCTCCGCTCCGCTCGTCTCGTTTCCGCTTTGGTGGAGTCCGGGCCTAACCGCTTCTCAAAGCTAGTAACATTTGATTACATGATGTCTCTCCGAAGGCCCTAAACAGACGATAAAACGTGCCGTACGTTTTGCTGTCCTACAAAATTTGTCGTCTGCCATCTCCCTAAACAGACGAACGGAGTTATCACATCAATGGAATTGACATGACATGTAACATGAATGTTCTGGGCGTGGCTATTGGTGAATACTATCTACCTTTGATGCCAAATTGAACGTGGCGTGGTATTGATATGATGGCATATTTAGTGTGGATCAAAGGCAATGCTGCATGAGGTCTGTCTTTGACCAAATATTGTTGCACTGTGTGTATACGGAACACCGATTCTAATCAGCATGTTATTCGAAAACCATAGATGAAATGCTTTGTGAAATTTGAACCATATAGCTGCAATATGTTTCCTCAATTTATTTCTGGCTATTAAATTGCCAGCTATAGCTTTAAAGGGGAAAATAAAGCTTATAATTGTAGCTCACCCAACAAAAAATATATCAATGCTTAGTGTTTCTGATGTACCAACGAATTTATACGTTCAATGAAACTAGTTCAACAGATTTATTATGCGATACATTTAATTTAATTTCCATATTTGTCGATGTTTTCAGCATTTAGCGCTTATAATCCCCTGTGGCAATAATGCGTAACAAATTATTTTAAATTCTCATTTTAATGCTCATTACTAAATTTGAATAGATTTTCATAAGCCTTTTCATAATAAAATGTTCAACCAAACAGTGTTACGTATAAATGAAAAAAGTGGGATATTACAAAACAAACCACATAATAAGGCCGCCCGCGCCGCGAATATGAGACAATAAACGACAAAGCAGTATCGTAGCGGTCTACGTGGCGCTTCCGTAGCAAAACTCGTAGGCGACTACACCGTAGCAGCGGGATACATCTAATGAGGGCACTGATATTGTACCGCTCAGCCGGCGGCCGACTCAGGCGGCCTCTATAAATTGGTTTCATGCATATTTATTTATTCAAATATGTATGAATTGAAATCTCCACGACTACTGAAATATGGCACTCGTGGACGAAAATTGAATCAACAGGGTAAATTAAGTTGACAGGCGCAGTAATAGTGTTTGAAATATAAACTCTTTTAGTTTGAATAAGAAGCGTAACTTAAGAAAGTGCTCTCGTGGCATTATTCAAAGTATTCTTCATAAACTTCGCCTTCCAGCTAGCGAACTGCGAACAACAAATTTTTCATATTTTGCTCTCCTGACGTTTGGGGAAATTGGTGTTTAATGAGTAAACTTATGCATCGTAGCGTGTGCTAATCTTATTTTTTTGTGATAATGCACGTTTAGAAAAGTGCACATGTGTTAAAAGTTGCAGCTTAATAGTTTTTTGATGACTTCGCCCGGTGCAAAATTGAGCGTGCTCAAGTCGGTATAAAATACTTTGAACTTTCCGTAAACCGTTTTGTTTGTTAAATTTTATTTGGTAATGCGGTGGCACGGCTACTCCGCTGTTTTGTACAAATTGGAGGGATTTCAGAACGGAGTGTTTTCCTGTTAGTATTTTTGTAAATATGCTTAATCAACTTAATGTTATAACTGGTAAGACAAAGGAACAACAGTGAATTGAATTCAGAGTGCCTGAAGTTTTTATAGACAAAGAATCATTTAACCCGGTTAATAAATAATACATATTCCGCCTAGCCTTTCTCAACAATGTTGGGGTCAGCTTCAAAATTGACCAGATGCGACTGAATACCAGTATTTTACACGGAGCGACTGCCATCAGATCTCGCAACCCAGTTATTTTGCAACGGCGATATCCTAAAGCTCAATTTACACCGCCGTGGAATGGAACGGAAGCGACGAAATTGTACATAGCATAATAAAATTTATGTAAATTGTATAAAGTAGGTACAAACTAAATATGAGCCAAAAAAGGTCGCGAGGATTCCCCGGAAGACGCGCGACCTTTTTTGGCTCGTATTTAGTTTGTACTTCATACATAGCATAATGAACTTTATGTCAATTGTATAAAGTAAAAACTAAATACGACCCAAAAAGATCGCGAGGATTCCCCGGAAGACGCGCGACCTTTTTTGGCTCGTATTTAGTTTGTACTTTATACAATTGACATAAAGTTCATTATGCTATACAATTTCGTCGCTTCCATTCCGCGCGGTGTAAATTGAGCCTTAGGTTAGACCGGTTGTGTGACTTTCGGAGTAACGACTGTCCGTATTCGTATGACAACTGGGACCGACGGTTTAACGTGCTCTCCGAGACACGGATAGGTCTGGATATGTAACGAATGGTCACCCATCCACGGACTGACCGCGGCAAGTGCAGCTTAACCTTGCAAATTATATTAGCCACGAGCCCCTTAATAAATTATACATGCCGTTTAAAATTACAGTACCTACATAATTTATCTGTAGCGACAAATCTAACAGATAACAAATGAGGCGAGTGTCTCAAAGCTGAAAACTAATTAAAGTCGGCACGGCACGAATCAATACTTATAAATTAAGACGGTTTAACTTGCAAAGGTAATTGGGCAAAAGTTCATCTCAAATATTGATACTGGAATGACGACAGAGCTGAAGCAGTAATTCTTTAAGGCGCAGTTTACACTCCCCGACTCATCGTTATTCGTCTAGAGTGAATTGTTAACGGAGAATTGTCCTCGTTCATTCATTCTTTGTATTAACATTTTGGAACAATGAATCAAGTCGTTTTCAAAGTTTGTGAATTAAACGATTGTTATAACAGCGAGGAAACCATGAAAATACGGCTTATAAAAATATTGGAATTAATTTCTCGGATTGATTTGTTTTTATTGGCCTGATTTAGCGATCAAGCAATGGATAGCGATTTGAATCGAGTACATTTAAGCGATCGAGTTTTTATGTAACACTCGCGTAGGTATCGAGTTTTCTTGTAACACTCGCGTATCTTACCTATTTTAATAATTTTCTAGCAAAGTAAAATAATTTCCAGAATAAATCTATGTTACGATGAACTTCAATAAGTACCGATTAGATAAATATCTTCATCGAGATTGGTAAATTAGTTATTTAATTATTCACTGAAACCTGAAGATTATGTTCAATATTTATAGTTGAACATTTTGCTAAAATGAAGCTTACGTTGTGGGTGGTACGTTCGACCTACTTGTTGTTGTATTTAAATTAAATTATAAGGTTTATCTTAAGAGGGAGGTTTGCGAGCGTGAGAACTTATTTTCGAACCCACACTTCGACATTTCTACTAATACAGCTGCATCACACAATGTAGTGTACACATACCAAAAAACAAAAGCGCACCGAAGGTTTATATTGTGGCGCGCCGGGTTAAATAAACCTTCAGTGCGCGTTCGCTTCTGAAGGACTAGTAAGTATGTTGCAAAAAACGCGCAATGTATTAGCTATTTATTCACCGCACCGCGAGGCACGCGTGCCCATAGTATTGGTGTCGTGAACAAAGGGTGGGGTCACAGTGTAATCGGTATTGATAGATTTAAACTTAGAATAATTACTGTAATATATTATTGTTGATTTTCTGTGTTTCTATTTTCGAATATAATGACACATAATTTGTGTTTGGGAATATTTTAGGGTATGTAAATGTTGCGAGGGAAGATAAGAGCCAACATAAAAATGAAAACGAGATAATGTGTGATTGATTTGTAATGAAAAACAATTAATGTACCTACATAACTCAATTACTGGGTATAGTAATTTTTTTTTCTCAGTTTGATATTTTAAAATTACTTATATTTTATTATAAAAAATTTATAGGTACATCTTAGTACACACGGCTACAGATCAAGCTGTACATTTTCAGTATAAGCTGATCTCGCATTGTATAGGATTTCATTACAATGAGAGGGCAGTGGAAACTGGAAATTTATAGCTTGATGTGTAGCCGTGTGTACATACAAAAATTAATGCTTGATAAAATTATTTTCTTTAATTTATTTATTTATTGCTTGGGGCTGCTGACATCAGATAAAACATTTTCGCTGTTCCGTTTCTTTGATTTTCTTTCAGATTCTCGTTTTTTTAATTGCCTCAATCAAATAATTGGGCTCATTTATTTCCTTTTTTCTGTCTAATCTTGAATCTGTTATTTCCGGAAGTATACAATCAAGATGAAACTTTTGTAATTTTCTTTACGTTTTCCCATTTCTATCTGAAATAGTAATAATATGCAGAAAAATATATTAACAAGAAACAGAGAACCCTTCAGCTGACAAGCTATCAAACGTCAAAATTTACAAGTCTGCCCACGGCCTTGACGTAACTATGAAACGTGGTAAAATAAGGAAATCATTATACTAATAATAAGTGAAAAAGTTCTCACTGGGGCCTGCGCGTTGGACCTGTGTCCCCGTGTATGCCTTCCAAAGGACCGGACATCTTCCGCACGGAAGATGAGCCGTGATCTCAAAGTGAAAAATATATATACCTATATAAAACTCACAATATATTCGGACACAGTGTCCGAATTGACATATTTTAATTTCAATATTGTTTTCACTGATGATTCGGACACCAATAAAAAAAGCTGTTTTGTACAGTCAGATAAAAAACTTTCAACGATACCTTAATAATTGTGGAAATCCGTTCTCCGCCCAGCCTATAGTTATAAAAAAAAAAACAGTTTTTAACCAGATTATAACTAAAGCAGCCGTTTTTAATAAATAATATTATAAACCCACATACATAGATAGGTACGTGCTTTGGCAGTCGGGTAAATAAAGATGGGGTATTCCTCGAAGCGCAACCACTTTGAACCGCACCAAAAGTATTCCTTGAAACCCACCAACGATGAAACATAGAGAAGAGAACAAAGGATTCGTGATAAATTATATCGATGGACGTTTTAAAATTCAACTGTTGTTTATTTATTAAAACTACCAGGAAAGCAGAAATGAACTGGAACTAGGTGCTTAAGCGACTTACCTCCGGTTTCTGAATTAAATTCGGGATAAGCAATACTTATGTAGTATTTGAGTACTGAGTTGTCGAAAAGATGCTTTAAAATACGTAATTTTTTTGACAACTCCGTACTCAAATGTTACTTAAGTACTGCTTGCTTATCCTAGAATTCTCAATTCAGAAACCGGAGGTTACTACTTAGCTCAATAATGGTAAAAATACAGGTTTTGAAATTGAATCAATTGTTGTTTTGAAAAGTACCAGGGTGACAGAAATTAACAGAAAATAGGCGCTTAGACGATCTGACTAAGTGACAGTGACCTATAAGGTAAGATATATAGGACAGTTTTAAGTTTTCTATCTTATTTTATATAAGAACTAGCTTTTGCTCGCGGCTTCGCTCCCGTTAATTTACGGATCCCTAATTTTTTGATCCCAAAATATAGCCTATAGCACTCAGGGATAACGTAGCTTCCTATTGGTGAAAGAATTTTTGAAATCGGATGAGTAATTTCGGAGATTACCTCCTACATACAAACAAACAAACAAACAAACAAACAAATTCTACCTCTTTATAATATTAGTATAGATAATAACGAATACTTTATATTCCTCTTTGTGTTTAATCGTTGGTGCACAACTTAGTGACATCGTTTAGGCGCCCATTTTCTGTTCATTTCTGTCACCCTGGTACTTTTGAAAACGACAAATGATCAATTTCAAAACCTATATTTTTACCATTATTGGGCTAAGTAGTAACCTCCGATTTCTGAATTGAGAATTCAAGATAAGCAATACTTATGTAGTATTTGAGTACGGAGTTGTCAAAAAAATGCTTTAAAATCCGTCATTTTATTGACAAATCTGTACTCAAATGTTACTTAAGTACTGCTTATCCTAGAATTCTCAATTCAGAAACCGGAGGTAAGTCGCTTAAGCACCTAGTTGCAGTTCATTTCTGCTTTCCTAGTAGTTTTAATAAATAAACAATAAGGGGCAACTGAATTTTAAAACGTTATCGATATAATTCACTACGAATCCTTCATGCTCTTTCTTCTCTATGTTTCATCGTTGGTGCGTTTCGAGGAATATTTTGGTGCAGTTCAAAGTGGTGAGTCCACAAAGCTATTTATTACTGAAAAATGCCACCTTAAAGCCACAAATAGTTTTTTTGGTAACGCTTTTTTTGTCACATATACTTTTTCATCGGACTGTACTAAAAAGCTTCAATAATTTGATGGTGTCCGAATATTCACTGAAAAAAATATTGAAATTAAAATGTGTCAATTCGGTCACTGTCCGAGTCGTCTGTCTTATTGTTCAAAGAGTGAAAAAATGCAGTCATGTCACGACACTCGCAACCCACCCTTATGCCTTGTGCGTAGATGTTTCGAGAGCTCGGTTCGAATTATAAACGGACGTGCTGTCACCTTGGATTCTAGGATGGCACTGAAAAATTTTCGCGTGTGTACTCTTTTATAAAACAAATTACGGGAGAGTATTGCTCCATACTAAAATGTATGGGGAACGGAAAACAATTTCCGTAAAAAATTAACAATGTTCAGACGTAGATTACTCTCATTTGGTTTGATTTATTAAAATAATAAAACGGTAGACGTGTTATTCATACTTTCGTGTCACGATTATACTAAATAGATTTTTATATAGTCCTTTAAAATTAAGTAAATTCTGCAAATAGAAAAGGTCGATTTAGATGTTTTTGAGGGAATTTAACATTTTTTTTTCTCGAAATGAATGATGATTTCGCAAATATCTCGCGGTGAAACTGTTGGCACATCTATTAAGGTTCTTCATTATTTTTTTTATGTAATTCCATGCGGAGAGTTTATAGAAATTTTGAAAACAGTAAGTGCCTTTTCAGGTGTTTCTTAAGGACTCTCCTCTTAAGCCCTTATTATTAATTAATTAATGTTTGCTTTTCTTATTTCAAAAAATATGTGAGCGCTTAAATATATTTATTTAAGCACGAATGGCTACAAAGATTTTTAAATAGCTCATCTTGAATCATACAAATCTGTTACGAGTAGTACTTACTATTAAAGTAACTAGCTCACGAAGTGCTTTTTTGGATTTTTTATTCTTTTGTTCATTCGCCTTTGACTCTAGTTGATGGTTAGCGCAGAGGGTCTAAGATGGACCACACGAATCCAAGTGGCAGAGATATGGAAGGATTCCCCTAAGCCCCTCTAGCTAGGGTGGCTCTCACATACACACTACAGAAGACATTTAACTGCTTGAAGCCAGACTTTAAGGACCTTATTACAAAAGATGGTTTAAACCAAGATTAAGGTAAACCTAGGGAGGAGCTCGTGGCTAAATAATTACAGCCGCATAGACCGATCTTCCGGGTTAAGCCACGCTTGCCGAGGTTGGTCTGTGGATGGGTGACCATCTACCATAGCGAGTTTCCTCCGTGCCTCGGAAAGCACGTAAAGCCGTTGGTCCCGGCTGTCATTTGTAGATCTTTGACAGTCCTTACTGTTGGTCAGAAGCCAGAAAGTCTGACAACCAGTCTTACCAAGAGTATCGTATTACTCAGTTACTGGGTTGTGGAGGTCTGATAGGCAGTCGCTCCAAGTAAAATACTGATATTCAGCTGCATCCGGTTCGACTGGAAGCCGACCCCAACATAGTTGGGAAAAGGCTAGGCAGATTTAAGGTAAACCTAGGTTTAAAATATACCCATCTCTTTCTTATGTCATACAACAAAAAGAGATGGGGCTATTATTAAAACCTAAGTTTTTCTTAGATCATCTTTTGTAATAAGGGGGTAAAGGTTGCTAGCGGAGCTGACGACTCAGAGTGCGCCGGACATACTTAAATATCGTCCACACGTGGAGGCTCTTCTTCCCCATCATTGGCTGGCGACCAGAAACCCGCCCGGTTACGTAGACACGGTTCGCAAGGTTTATCTACCAACAGTACAATAGAAAAAAATAACCCGGCCAAGTGCGAGTCGGACTCGCGCAAGTAGGGTTCCGTACCATTATCCATAAAACTTCATAACTTTACGCCTTTTTATCTATAAAAACGAAAATTCAAATTCAAATCTTTATTGCTCAACACAGTACATAAATATACATTTCCAGATGTTAGGTGAATGCGCAGTTCACTGTGTTGTACCAATTTAGGCATGCAATTTTTTTTTTTAAATTATACATTGTCACTAATTATTATTAAAATCATACCATATCACAAATTATTATTCAAAATATACAATGCCATAAATTATTACTAAAATCATACCACGTGATAAATTTAAATTAAAACGACAAAAAAATCATGTTTGTTGTATGGGAGCCCCCTTAAATATTTATTTTATTCGGTTTTTTAATAATTTTTGTTATAGCGGCAATAGAAATACATCATCTGTGAAAATTTCAACTGTCTAACTATCACGGTTCATGAGATACAGCCTTGTGACAGACGGAAAGCGGAGTCTTAGTAATGGGGTCCCGTTTTACCCTTTGGGTACGGAACCCTAAAAACAAAGCTCTTTTAATGCAGATTTTCGTTTTTTTATTTTCTTCCCTGAGTGCACGCGTTACTTCAAACTGTTTTACTATAAACACCTTTGTTCACGGTCATGTCGCATCAATTTGTTTTATTGGTAAACGCGAAACGCTTCGTTGCGCATTAATTTGGGTAATAGTTTGTTTCGTTCAGGTGTTGCCATAAGCGGATTACGGACAGTTATCAAATATAACTCATTTATTTAACCAGTTCCTATATTAATGATTGCAGTCACATTATTGTAACGAGAGTTTAATGTTGTTTGCCTTTTGTTTCATTCGTGGATAAGAGCTCTGTGTGTTTTTGTGGTTTTAAACGTGTGCCGGCGCATCTTTTAAGAGGATTAATGGTGATTAATTATTATTGTCTGTGTATCTTGTTTTATATAAAGGTGAAATGATTTATGATGTACTTACTTACTGTTGCCTATTGTTAATCCACAGAGTCTAAAGCTGGCTTTTCACGGTGCGTGGTAGCGCGCACCGGCTGTGCGTGGTATCATCTGTAAAATCACGCACCGTAGGAAGCCACATTATGAGGGAGTGTGATGTGGATACGGCGCACCGCACTGCACGCGTCCGCGTTACCACGGACGAGTCTCTTCCCATGATGCGTCGGTGCGAGCTCGTGTGTCTCAGTGCACGCCATCACGCACCGTGGGAAGCCGGTATAACAGTAAGCAAAGCCAAGATAGATAAAACGTCTTCGATGAAACAAAATAAATACTCTCCTTGATCAGTCACAATGATCGAAATTTAAGATCTCCATTCCATTTCTAACTAAATGATAAAGTACAAAAATAATCCATAACAATTTTACATTTTATTCAAATGTGTCCTGTCCATGTATAAATGTATTCAGACCTTAAACAAGCAAGCGTCGACTCTCAAAAGTTACCTTATATTCTTTCGCTTACTTTATATTATTTAGCTTTGATATATTCGCAATTTAAGTTGCCTGAAACTCGTTGGAGAGCGCTCAGATTAAATTACATTTTTTTTTCTACTTACCAACGAAAGCAAACGACTTTATACTGTAAACAGAGGAGGTTAGAGAGAAAATGAAGAATAAAGTCGTGCTTCCGAAAAATCTGGATTAATATTGTGTTTTGGAGAGTGCATCAACACACACACGTAAGCTTGTTAGTCCTGTGTTTTGGTTGGATTTAGAGGTTCGAATTTGTAAATGGAAATGTGTTTAGTACATGGATTTTAAAGTACGCTGTATACTTTCCAAATGTGCAAATTAGACTATTTTGTATTTGTTGGATAAATTGCATCGCGAGTGTTTCAATTATTTAGCAATTAGTCTCAAAATAATATGTACCTTCCAGATTTGAGGCGAGCCTGTGAGTCAATATGTGTTTCCTTAAATGTATTAATAGGAACAAAAAGACCCTAGGAAAAAAAGGAAAATAATTTAATAAGCTTAAGGCTAAATACTCAAACGTTAATCAATTTTAAGTTATCGTTAATTTCGTGCTGTCACTGTCACTTCTCCTTAAAATGAAAGAGATGGCACGAAACTTAACGACAACTTAAAATGCGAATGCGTCGCAACTGTGTATTTTTAGACTAATAATAGTTTAAGGTGTACTTAAACGGTGCTTGTTAAGTATTTCTATTTATGTTGTTATTTATGTTTTTATTTGATTTGCTTGCTAAATAAATTGATTTTCTTTCTTTCTTTTTCTAGTAGCGTTTGAGTATTCTATCATTAATCTTTTGAAATAAAACGCAACACAAACAATGTAAGTATTAGAAGTTAACAAGCAACAAAAGAATTTAAGTATCCTGCAGCTATCCCATTAAACGTACCTTTATTCCAATGTGGATGGGGAAGTCTGAGGCCAATGCAGGTTGCGGATGTAGTGCCGGCAGGAGCGGCAGTGGAAGAGGACAGGACATCATAGCTGCGCCAACCTGTGAACAGAGAACCGCCTTTAGTATTGAACAAACATTTGTCAAATGTTGGACATGTTTTTATAAGGACTAATTGGTATGTCTACACCAGTGCGCTTTCATGTACATCTTGCGTTTTCAACTTTCAATCCCTCTTGCGTCAAGCGCATGCAATATTGATTGCCATAAGACGCCATGGACGGATTAGCGTGCGCTAGGGGCATGCGCTTTTGTCGAACTAGTATTAAGGCATGCGCTATTACATGCGCTATGGCGCTTCACGCATGCCTCAGACGAAGACGCAAGATGAATTTGAAAGCGCACTGGTGTAGCTGTAGACATAGCTAATGGGGATAGGAACTGTGGAAATAATACTGTGGCAACTGTGGTACTTTCGATGTTCCAATGCGCTCTTATTGGTTGCAACGATAATGTCGAACACATTACAACCAATTAGTCCCAATAAGTTTCCAGTTGTCGTCCCTATTAGGCTGCAGACACATTGAGCGTATCTTGCGCGGCTCATGTTTTGTCGCGTTACGCGTATGTATCGCGCTACATACAAATTTTCCTGCGCGGTCACACCACGAGTATTTTACGTCGTTAAAGAGAAGGCACACGGTGCAGTGCGCCGCCGCACGGCGAACATTTTGCCGCATCAGCGTACACACGTAGTACGCGGCGTCGCAAGAGCCACGCGCTGCGTTGCGGCGCCGCACCGCACCGTGTGTAACGGCTCTCCGTCAAAACACCAACGATCTGCGACGCCGGAGCGGTGCCGCTCCGGCGCATACACCCTCCCCCCTCGTCTTGGTCCGGCCTGTGTGAGGCGCGGCGCCGCACCGCACCGTGTAGTAGGCATGGAAATTTGTAAGTATTACGCCGCAGCTGCACCGCTTAGGCGCCGTGCCGGAGCCGCACCGCATCGTGTGGCTTCTCAGGCCGAGAGCCTGGAAGTTACATGCGCGCGCATTACCGCGCAAGATACGCTGAGTGTGTTTTGGCGCTTAGAGTACAATGTTTGTTATTTTTGTATCACACTATTATTGGAATCCTTTTACTAATAAACGCGGTATAAAATTATGTTATGGATAATTTATGTTATGTATAAGTTGACGACACGTTTGGTGCAGTGGCTGAGCGATTGGCTTATGCGTTACGGGTCGTGGGTTCGATTCCCACACGGAACAAAAATTTGTATGGCCTACAGATGGTTGTTTCGGATCTGGGCGTTTGTTTGTGAGATTTGTGTCTGTAAAAGCACCCACGATACAAGAGAAATCATAGTGTGGGGCAACGTTTTTAAAAAAAAAAAAAAGTTTACCCCCCCCGTGAATGTGAAAATTTGTCATGGATCGATGTTTGTTTCTCAATTAGGTACGCATAAACGGCTGAACGGATTTGGATGAAATTTAGCACACAGATAGACCATGTCTTGTGTTAACTCATAAGGTAGGCTTTTTATTCGGGTACATGAAGTATTTCTCCTAGGATGAGAGTAAAACCGCTTGAAACTAATAGTAGGTGGATATGAATTTCAGAAAATAATTATGAATACCGATGGGGTTCTAAAAACAGATGATAGCTTGACCTCGCCTACCTAAATTCGTCAGTCTGGTGACAGTTACGCCACTAGTGTAGTAGAACTTTGTAATAAATTTTCATATGCAAAATTACAAACGTTGGAAGTTACTTTAAATAAAATAGCATGGACTCTCGTAAAACATCAAAATAAGCATCAAATTAATTTATATCCTACATCTATCAATTAAGGAAACGCTCCTAAAAAGTTGACGACACTTTTAATTACCGACATCTGCTAGGACCATTTAGAAATCTGTATCATAATTCCGCATCGTACATCGATACAGATAGGGTTGGGAAACGTCGAAAACAATTTAGTTAGCGATGAATTCGGAAAGCCGGGATAAACTCGGTAGATATGCCTCTCTAATATTCCGTGTGGGACGCTAGGTCCGTTGAAAACGATATGAATAATATATGGGCGCGAATGCACAGCCGGTCGCGGGAGATCAGTCCGCATTACGACTCAATACGGCTTGTGCTGTGACAAATATAAGCGCCGAACGAACGGACAGCCGCGATACAATCATATTTTATGTATATGTTTAATGGTTATTGCAAAGTTGGTTAATTAATTTAGTTAACATGTTTGGTGATAGTGACCTTTAGAAAGTTTGTTCTTCGATTTATTTTAAACCTCTCTTGGGTACCTATGGGTCACCTAGTGTTGGAACTTCATGGATTCATTTAAGTTTGTCCGTGCTTCGTTTTTTTTTGTTTTTCGTCGTTTTGCTGTCATTACAAACGAATAAATACATAAAAGTTTATTATATAAATCAGTTTATTATTGCTAGTAACTAGCCCTGACCCTGTACACCTAGTATATTTTAAGGTAACTTAATCATATTTATGTTTGTCTTAGGAATTTACAAGGTCATCCAAATTATATGTCGAAAGTACTACATCATTATTTTTTTATGTATAGGCACAAAAGTAGTTTAAGTAATAATATCACGAAAACATTAGGCTCAGTCCGTTGTTTCACGAAATTAGTAGATATGTTCAGTAAGAGCGTACAGTGACTACGTCTTATTCCGAATTTTTGCGAGACCCCGCACTCCAATACGGATAACGTGATCATGCAATCATTGTAAACAAGTGCAAGAAAGTAATTTTTATGTTCAAAATAAATGTAAAATAATATTATTTTTGCTTAAAGTAATATGTAATAATAATAAAAAAATATGCTGAAATGACAACCCTAAAAGCTATCAGCAAATTTAAAAAGCCAAAACCTTTACCAAAACCACATAACAGAGATTGGAAATTTCGTAAATATCTAAACAAAATCAAACAAACGGTACAATGTTAATATGAATCGAGAAGGACACAAACTTTTAATCGAAATGTCGAGCGGTTATATCGAGCCATCCCTAGGGGTGTGTCGTTACAATAAATTAATTAACTATACTAATTAAATGACACAAAACGAATTAACTGTGAGAACTGTTTTTGATAATAAAGGGTTAACATCAATAGAAAATTGTTTATTTATTTGATAGTTTCGTATTTCCTGCGAAGAACGGGAGTAATATAACTGTTCGTACACAAAGTCACAATCGAGACAGGAAAACGGTTTAATTAATTTTCACAAGAGCCATTTAGACGGTTATTTCACGATTAATTCAGCCTATCGTATTCGATCTATTAAGTAATATGAGCAATTCAATTGTTTTTTTTTTTTTTTTTTGTCGCGTTTGACCCCATTCGCACCTGATGATAAGCACAGACAGGGTCTTAGATGGAGCACACGAATCCAAGTAACAGAGGTATAGAGGTAGGTATCCCCTATACCCCACTGACTCATCATCTGCCTAGCCTTTTCCCAACTATGTTGGGGTCGGCTTCCAGTCGAACCGGATGCAGCTGAATATCAGTATTCTATACCCCACTGACTCTCACTCTCAAATACACACAACGGCGACGGAACACAGTAAACTTCTTGGCGCCGGATTTTAATGTGACTACTATTATTATCTACAAGCTTAGTTTTACTATACACTAAACCAAAACTAGTTTGTTCAGAATCACTAGGAGAATCGATTGACATATTTTTTACACCTTTTTTTTCATATATTTCAATATTGTTTCATTAGGTTTCTACCCATAACAGTTGACGGGAATAGACACTTTGAGACTTGAGATGGTCCGCTCGGTCAGTTTCCGTGTATTAGACAACCTCTGCATAGCATATCTCAGGCATTTCACACTTTACTAGGGAACTTAACGCGACATAAACTACGGTGTAACTTGGAGATTTATTAAAAAAAACACATATTCAGGCAGTTCTGATGAAAATCTTGTTGGGGTGTCTCGATTTTTGTATATACTAAAAATAACGTCATATATTGTGTTATGTTACTATTGTGCTAATTACTAATACTATAACAGCCAGTACCTTGTATCTACCTTCCGCATCTAATCAAGTTTTTAATCACCAAGGGTAGTAGGTACTACAAAAGTTTAGACAGTTGTTAAAACCGTGTCTAAAGTCAATCTCCATACATAATCAAGGTGTTTAAGATGTATTTAGTTTAAACAACTGTTTAAACACGATTTTATGTTAAGACAGCAGCTGTTTTGACACAAGCTCTACTTATGTACTTTTTTTAAACGTTGCCCTGCTCTTTGATTTCTCCTGTATCGTTGATGCATTTACAGACACAAATCTTGACATGCACAAACACCCAGATCCGACCAACAATCGGTAGGCCATACAAATATTTGTTTCGTGCAGAAATTGAACACACGACTTGTAGCGCAGAAGGCAATCGCTTAGCTACTGCACCAAACGTCTTCAAAAAATCGAGACATTTAACCGCAGCGTGCGATTCAAAACTTTATTTTTTTCTAATTAGTTATCGCCTAAAATATTCGTAAAGCAAGCCTAAATTCTGTTTCTTGTACGTACACGTAATACAAGGTTAGTTTTAGTATATACTAAACCTGAAACTAGTTTGTTCAGAATCACTAGGAGAATCGATTGACATATTTTTTACACCACATTTTTTTTTTTTTCATAAATTTCAATTTTGTTTCAGTAAGTTTCTACCCATAACAGTTGACGGGAATAGACACCTTGAGGCTTGAAATGGTCCGCTCGGTCAGTTTCCGTGTATTAGACAACCCCTGCATAGCACATCTCAGGCATTTCACACTTTTTTAGCGAACTTAACGCGACATAAACTAAGGTGTAATTTGAAGATTTACTAAAAAAAAACACATATTCAGGCAATTCAGATGAAAATCTTGTTGGGGTGTCTCGGTTTTCGTATAAAGTAAAAATAACGTTGTATAATGATACTCAAGCTATTAACATCTAAAACTGTTTTTTTTACCAAACTACCTTTAAAAATATCAACATTTTTCATTCCAATAGAATTCCAATGTCCTTGATAAATAATGATAAATACCGTTCGTGCATTGACCGTATTATATTTCCACGGAGGAAAACCGCGCTCTTCAACTATTCAGGAGTCGAGGGAAGTTGTTATTATGACAGTTACCTAACTCCATTAATTACATTAATGAATGCATTAATATAGAGTTGGCTAACTATGCCGCGGGCTGACAACCGAGGTGAAATCCTTTTTACTAGGATAAAATAAAATAGTACTTAGGTTAGTAGAGTAGCTGCCTGTTGGCGGGAAAAAGTGGGTCTTTCAAGGCTTTGAAATAATTTTCCGGTGGTATGTTTTATTTTAATAGTGTTTACGTTAATTCCTAATGATTAGGTTTCATCTTCTACTGAGTAGTCTGTTACCGTTGTAGGACATATTCTGGAGAAGGGTCAGAAATCAAAAATAATTAAATATCCCTAAATGCAGGCTATACAAGGTTAGTCAGAAAGGGGGTACTAATCCGAAAGAGTGTTAAAGTAGCCATGATAATGAACAACTTTTGTTCTACAACTTTTTCCAAAAGTCGATAGTTTAGGAGAAATAGGTGATCAAAGATCTGAAAAAAAAAGCGCTAAAATCTTTCTATCCCCAGTTATGATCAGCTGTGTTTACATTTAAGGTCATATTTGGGGTCATTAATTAGAAGCACCATTTTCTGAATTTGTAACTAAAGCAAGGATGAAGATTTTTTGAAAAAACAAAAATAATAACCAATTTGCATGAAAAAAATAAATAACGAATTTTGAAATTTTAACACTTGGTTTTATGGTGCTCCCACACTGGTGTTACAAAATGTTTACTAACATTAGTAAACATTTTATAAAGAAACATAAATAAAAAAAATGTATTAAAATATTATCTAAAATCTATTAATAGATAGATTAAATTTATTACTATCCGATATTTTTATCTTTTTCTTACATTTTTAGTCAATGTATTAATGTTAGAAAATGTTTGTAAACATTTTGTAACACCAGTGTGGGAGCACCATTAGACTGTCATCAGTGATATTTTAAGTGGCTTTCGGATTAGTACCCCCTTTCTGACTAACCTTGTATACAAGCTGACATTTAACTGGTGGTTTTGCTAGAACAAACGTTGTTCAGACCATGGTCTAATACAATAAAAACACAAAAAATAAAAAAAAACGTCATCGGTCTTTAAAAAAACTCAAAATAAAACCAGATTGCAATCCCTACTGATTACGACAATGTTTAATATTATTTACCTCTGCTTCACTCTTCAACAGAGGCGTAATTATACAAAATCACGTAAAAAATAACTTTAACACGCTCCTGAACCATCTCAATGTATGAAGAGCTTAATTATTTATTGACACGCCCGTTTAACCATTCAACAATTAATGAGCGCGGCCTTGATCATAAAAAATGAATTTTTAAACCTCCCTTTCTTAAATATATAATCAATTCGGAGGGGAACGATTGGCTTTCTATAATTTTGACGGATCCAATTATTTTATCGCTTCTTCCCGAACGCTGGATACCCTCGAAATTAATTAATTAACTATTGGTATAATTAAATCATCTCGGCTCCGCCAAATTTATTCTTTCGAGTGGCGGACAAAGTTTCTTGCTTAAATTATAAAGGCAGTTAGATCATAACAGTATGATTAACATGACTGAAGTTTATGAAGTTTATCGTAAATAAGAGGGGGAGCGGGAATGTGATGATTCATGGTATTGCTTCACTGTTAGCCGTTTTGTTAGTAAATTTGACTTACACGGAAAATCTGTGGTAACGTCGTTTGGGAAGTAATTTTCACGGTTTAAAAGACGAGCACTGTTTGTTTAAAGGAGCTTTTTACGTTTTTTTTTCCTTAAACGATTTGACTTTGAGTAAAACAATTTCTTTTTTGAGTAAGTTTCATAGAATTCCTCATAAAAGTTCATAAATAGACTTAAGGTACAATTCCGTGCATTGCGGCCGATCGAAGCCGTGCGCGAAAGATCGCGTGCGGCTGACGCGCGCGGCTAATGCGTCAATAGTCAGAGTATGAAAATGTATGGCACCGCTTCCAACGTCTGCGACAGACGCGAGCGGCTAACGACAGATTAGTCAGTATATTATAGACACGACTATTGACGCATTAGCCGCGCGCGTCAGCCGCATGCGACAGATCGCGCGCGGCTGCGATCGGCCGCGATGCACGGAATTGTATCTTTAGGAACATTTTTCTCGGCACTAGTTCATGATTGCTACTGATATGATCACTACTTCTCGTATATTGATGTATTTACACGAATTTTAGGTACTAACACATGTGTACACAGCATTGGATAATAAACATTTTGATCAATCAAGTAACGGATTTCAGTCAAAAAGCATACATCGCCAAATTTTTTTTTACTATAAGCAACTGGAGAGTTTACCTGTGCGACAACGTAATTAACATAGATTTTAGTCATGCGACAACGTGATTAACATAACAACGATTTGTTAAAATCGTTAAAATGTTTTCAACACCCGTGATTATCAATACCGACAGACTGTAATTACAAATAAAGCATTGTTACAAACAATGTTATTAACAGAACGCGCGGTTTAAAGTCACCTTTACGTTGCTATAAAGTTACATGTCTGTACCAGATAGCATCCAGCCAATCACACGGTTGATTAATATCCAATAAAATGTATGGTATCGTTCAAATCCATTCCGTATACGTACTTACTTACAAAATCATAAAATAAGAAATTATTTCGACTTCACTTTCATGTACTCGACACGAGTTGTGTTTTATTGGTCTTCCGATTTTATTCGCGGTGTTTTAAACAGAATCGAAGAATCGGTTAATCGGGGGTTATGCTAGACCAGGGGTGGGCAAACTACGGCCCGCGGGCTAAATCCGGCCCGCAAAGGGTTTTAATCCGGCCCTTTTTTTAACCCTCTCTTTTAAAGCAAATGTATGGCCCATGGAAATATATATTTTCAGTCTCATCTATACAAATAGTTAAGGTATAAAATAAATATATTATTATAGATAATTATAAAATATTATGACAAATAGCCGTAATTATTTGAGCCAAATAATGTTAGTTTTAGCAGAAGAAATAACATTTTTTTTTAATTCCTGTTTATAATCAGGCACCTGATAAAAAAAAAATGCTCTGGGCTTGACCATGCTGGGTCCGAGCCGAGGCACGGACAAGGCACAGATGCATAACGTTTCCTATATTTTATACAGACTAGTTCACTGTTCGTGTTCTTTGTTGTTTGGGCGAATAAGAGTCGACTCGGGCCAGAAGCCCGACTCCGATTTCCATTTTATGTTATGGTATAACATAAAATGTAACATCTGTGTTTAAGAGTAGATATGTATAACTTTCTTGTAATTTGTATGACCTGTTGAAATGTTTAATGAGATAGGATGTATGATATCTTTTTAGTCTATCCCAGTCTACACTGCCCAGGATAGGTATAGGAAAAATGCGTGGAATAACATTTTTTTGTGATCTCCTCTAATTTGCTGATCCCATTACATACGTTTTTTTTTGTAAGCCTGTACTGTCCTACTTCTGGGCAAAGGCCTCCCTCAAGTTCTTCCATTACTCTTTACCTAAACCACCTCAAACCAACCCTCGCGGTACACGTCTAGGTGATCTCGCCGCCTCTTTTTGGGCCGACTTCGGCGGCGCTGACCATCTTCAGGCACACATTGTGTGGAGATTTGCCCAGCGGCCAGTATGCATGCGGCTGAAGTGTTCAACCCAATCCCATTTAAGCCTGGCAGCCTTTTTGCCTACGTCTATTATACTCATTCCATAACCCCTTTCTTATTATATAGTGTCAAAGTGGCACTTCTCAAGCATAACTAAACATTAACACAACCATAGGTATATGTTATCCATACATCCTGACATGAAGACATAGTAAGCGTGGGCGCACAATATAATTTTCTAACACGAGACGTAGAAAATAGGAATTGCTGTTAATTTATTACAGCTTTTCTTAGTCATATATCACAGACAAAAGCACAAAGTCTGCAAAGCGCTGGTTTGCAAACGCTCTTGAATTATGTACAGTTATTATTTTTAGGGGAAATGACGTGAACCTGCGGTATGACGTCACGACTGACGCGATTCAGCGCTATCCGGATGTTCTGTTGTATAAAATAAATGTGTGCAACGTCATACGGTGCAATTTTAGAATGATAAATGATTTAGGCTGGTGTGCAACATTAATTCTTTGGTTGAATAACCGATTATTCTAGAAATTTACTAGACTTTTAGGTACAATACGGCCGACGTATCTTGGTGAGTCTGAAGCTAGTTGTTTGGCTGCACAATGTATCTTTTAGAAACGAAATTGTCTACTGCGCAGCTAATCAGCTAACTTTAGACTCACCAAGATACGTCGGCAGTAATAGAAACAGTTGTTTAAGCCGATAAATAATGTTGCTGAATACCAGCCTTATTTTGATTGACTGTCATAAATTAAAAGTACTTTTTATTATTTTTTTCTAAAGTCCCCGTCACGAGAAGCTATACATTTTGTAAATAAAGAACTACTACAAAGTTACGTAGCGACAATTCAATCAACAACAAATAATCCCAAATTCAATCAACTCAAAGTTACATACGTGTAATACGAAACTAACGAGCAATTTCACTTAGTCGGGTTATATTTTAGCGATATAAAGCGCTATCGTCTAATGTTTTGTGGTACCGGAACGTG
The DNA here is from genome assembly GCA_905220435.1 of Amphipyra tragopoginis. Lineage (NCBI taxonomy): Eukaryota > Metazoa > Arthropoda > Insecta > Lepidoptera > Noctuidae > Amphipyra > Amphipyra tragopoginis. Next base: position 19,035,683 of record HG991997.1, read on the forward strand.
TCTGACTCATGGAACGTCAACATTTGGCCCGCCATTTTGAAGTAAGTTCACACTGACGCTGTCAATGCTGTCATTTGAGTTTTGAATACGTTTCAGTTTGTTTGTGTTGTTTTCGTAGATTATTATTTATTATTATATAAATAAAATAAAAACCATTATATAAAAATCATTACAAAACTGTTTTTTTTTTATTTGTTCCAAAGGTTGCGAACCCCTGAATGTGTGTTTACAAAATTTATAGCTTCTCGCGACGGGGACTTTACTTATCTCTAAACCTATATGAATTATTTATTGACTAATTTTAAGCCACATAAACAAATAATAAAATATACATTTAAAATAACCTCCGCCCGAGTGTCACTGCAAGGGTACCAACTGCAAATCAGCGCTGGGTGTTTGACGCCTAGCATAAGCCGAGTTGGTGACTCTTTCGCCATGGGCATTCTCGACAGCAAAAAATAAGTAGGTATGTTTTATTACTTTTATGTTTTTATTATTTATGCTGTCATTGTGTCCTAGGCTTAATAAAGTTTATTTTCTTTCATTTTTCCCTTCAAAATGTTGAGAGAGCATTGATGAGTGAATGAAAACAAAAAAAGTAGGTATCTTTGTTCTGTGGCAGTTGGATCAGGATACCTATAAAATCTTAAACAGTACATTCTTAAATATCCTAGCGAAATTTTTGCAAATAATTAATGTAAAGGTGCTGTTTAAAACATCATCATAAATATCTTCACCCGATAATTATATCTCTCTCGACGATCTCAACATTCATAAGTGGAAAATAATAGTTAGGGTCTTCGCAGACTACAGATTTTTAATCGGCAGACAGAATAGTAGGATTTCTTACAGGTCAGGATATAACAGTGTAAGTATTTGGCTATTATTTTTTTATAAGAAATCCCAAAACTATTACAAAAATAATAAGCAACAGTGAAAAAACCAATGAAATATTTAATATAATGCCCAAGCTATAAACAATTTAAAAATGTCACAAAACAGAGATAACAATACTACCAAGATGTCATACCTTACAAACTTCATAGTGACTTGACATTGCTCTGTACCACAGATATTCTATCTATATCTGTGCTCTGTACAATATCCGCTTCGCGTGACAAGGATAGAAAATGCCTCCTCAACAAACTTCTAAAGTGTGTATCGCCTCTATTTTTTCATGGATTTAATATATTTTTTCACACACCGTGTTCTTTTGATACTTTCTATAAAAGAATACTTAACTGTTGTATTCACTATTCTTATAATATTTACAAACAATATTTACATAATTACAAATAAAAGTATATAGTCTGCCTAGCCTTTTCCCAACTATGTTGGGGTCGGCTTCCAGTCGAACCGGATGCAGCTGAATATCAGTATTTTACATGGAGCGACTGCCTATCAGACCTCCACAACCCAGTAACTGGGTAATACGATACTCTTGGTAAGACTGGTTGTCAGACTTTCTGGCTTCTGACCAACAGTAACGACTGTCAAAGATCTACAAATGACAGCCGGGACCAACAGCTTTACGTGCTTTCCGAGGCACGGAGGAAATTCGCTATGGTAAATGGTCACCCATCCACAGACCAACCTCGGCAAGCGTGGCTTAACCTGGAAGATCGGTCTATGCGGCTGTAATTATTTAGCCACGAGCTCCTCTTTAGTCACGAGCTCCTCCACTACACCCACTACAAATAAAACAACCACACACTACAAATAAAAGTATACATCTATACATATAATAAATCTGTAGACATGGCGTGTCTGTACATAGCAAATATTTTGAAAAAACCTGGTTGGGATGTTAAACTATAACCAATAGAACCCATTTTTAACATTTTTGGAATTTTTGTCTGTTTGTCTGTTTATCTGTTTGTCTGTTTGTCTGTTTGTCTGTTTATCTGTTTATCTGTTTGTTTGTTCAAGCATCACGTAAAAACAACTGATCCAATGTTGTTGACTTTTATAAATAAATATTGTGCTTATCTCCAAGTAACATATGTTTTTTGTTTCATCGCAATCGGTTCACGCAATCAAAAGTTATGCGAATTTTAAGTTTTCTAAAAGAACTTAGCATGTATTTGTGTATACTTACTATTTCTTTTCAATAGATGGCGTTACGTGTATCAAATCACGTTGTGAGGAAATATAATCAACGAATATATTACTATTCTCAGTCTACGAAAGGTCTATTGAAATGCTATCCGAAGAAGGTACTAACTAAGCTTTTATAAAAAAATCGAAAATAATGTTATTTAAAATTTATTAGGTACCTACCTATCTATCTGAATGGCAGTGGAAGAGAAATACATTCAATTTCGCGAGTGTAGGTATTCTAAATTTTTAATTGTGCAAGGCAATACGATAGATTAATTTGAAATACTCATATATTTTATTATGAATACTTAAATACGTAGGTATTTATAAATCTATTTACTATTAATAAAATTCAAAGTGCACTTTGTCTGTAAGTAAATATTAACAAAAAAACGATTGGGGGGTACTATACTATCGATACAGAAACCACAACATTTTTTTTAAAATTATTGTCTGTCTGTGTTTCCGTTCGGGCATCAGGCATCACGTAAAATCCCGTGGATGGATTTTGATGGGACTTTCGCTGATGTGTTGCATAAAGGGCGACAATTTTGCTTTTACATATACTGTTACGCTATTGTTCATAGGAGCCGGGCAGCGGAACATTATTTCCACATACTGCGAAGTATAAGCTTAATATTCGGATCGTAAAATCGCGTGAATCGATTTTGATGGGCCTGCGCTTATGCTGGTATATAAACTATCACGCTATTGCTCATAGATGCCGAGCAACGGAACATTATTTCCATATACTGCGTAGTATAAGCTGTAGACAGAAGTAAGTGCTGCAGTGAACGGTCGCTGGCTCAGTGTCCTGCGTTAAAACCTCACTCTAAAAAATACACTTTTAGTCATTTTTTTGGAATGTTTTTATATATTTTATTTTGTTCATTGTTGTCAGAACTATTCAAAGCCTGTCGTCGCCGTTTTATTAAGTTTATTTAAGCTTAGGTAATGTCCCAAAACACATAGCCATGAAGGGAAAGTACTTTAAATATTAAAAATTACAAATTTCACTCAAAACTGACTTCATTTTATTTTTAAAAGTAAGAAATATTGCCTTTACTGATTTTTTTGCCTGAACCGGGAATCAAACTGACAAAGCTATACCATCTGCAAAGGAACCTGTTCATAATATCTTTATGGTCAATAATCAGGATCAAAACTTTCCAACAAACACACTGTCTTAAATTGAACGAAGTGGAAAAAATAAGAACTACTTAACAACAATTAATAAGTGCTTGAATTTAAATGTACCTAAGTTAGTCAATTTTCATTTTATGGTCTTCCATCAATTTCAGACACAATGTTTATTGGAGCGATTTGATCCGTATTATTGATTCTATCGATTGGTGAAATAAAAATACAGATGATATTTTTTCGCATTTGGGTTGGTTCGATTTCCAGATCAAACTTTTTGAAATCTTTGAAAGCAGTACCTATTTCTAACTTATAAAAATAAAATGAAGTCTTCTATAGGTGATTTTTTTATATATTTAAAGTACTTTCTTATTCCTCACCTCGAATGAAATCATTTTATAGACTGCACTGCGTAAAATATTTTGATTTAGTTCTTCACATCGTTTATCACAATAAATATCAATATTCAATTATAATCCATTTTAGCAAGGAAATGTATAGAAATAAGCAACGCGTTTTTAGTATTATGGTTATATGAACCTTTACGGTCAATCAAGAAGAGCTGAAACTCTACCTAAAGAAATGGTTTAAAAGATATAAGTGCCTTGGTAGGACACCTTTGTCTATTATTATAATAAATGGAATACATGTACACTATTTAGTTGCTGCGACACAATGTTGTTTTCCGAGTTCCACGCGGACGGAGTCGCGGGCACAGCTAGTATACAAATAAAAATAAAAAAATATCCTAATAAAACTATAAACGAAAATAGGGCATCAAAATATTCCTCCGCATCGCTGTCGACTGGTAACGTGTCCAGAAGGCTGGCAGCATTGCCACGTTGTATGGCAATGCTTATCCTTTGACCAAAGTAGAGACCAGCCTTCGGGTCACGGGTAGTACACTGTTGTACATTTTAATAGTTGTCAAATACCCAATAGGCCTGTTGATAGCATCAATAAATTGCAAATCTAATTAGTCCGCCAATTTGAGTTTTGAAAAATAATGTACACGTACTTTTTTCTTTTGTTAAATCTATGAATATTTGGAACGATAAAACGCATCAAAACTCGAGAATAGGGGCTTGTGACGTCAGAAGCAAGTAAAAATTGTACTTGCTTGTGACATTTTGCCAATTTTAAAAGTGTCGTATCTTCGTCAATTTTGGTTTACGTAACAAAAGAAAAAATACGGGTCAAATATTTTTTGATAATCTAACTGACGGACTAATTAGGTGCGCACATAAACCCGTGTGAAAATAAAATCTGCCAAGTATGGGGCGACAGTTCAGTCTGTAGTCTGAGCTCCACCGATATCTAAGACTTCAACATTTTTTCCAAAAAACATTAATCCTACTGGCATCTCCCACTGAAAGAATTTTAAAAAGTATCCACAGGTAAGGAAACTAATCTCAAAAGCAAAATTACCTAGACTTTGTACGTCTTCTTAATATATCCTATTACTGCTACACCAGTCCTACTACCTTTATCCAACATTCTCCGCCGGAACATCTGAGAAAAAGATTCCAACAATATTCTCTTCCTTACACACGAATAACTTTCTTTAATCTACCACATAACTCAAGTGATAAGGCAAATTGCAGCGACCGCGACTAATTGCAGCTACGGCTAACAATGCTCGCTATTCGTGAACAAACAATAAGTTTGTACAATACCTTAAGAATTAAAACTTGTTCTAAACGCTAAGTTAGCGATTAAGTTGCAATCACGGCGGTGCAGTGCTGTGCTAAGTTACTGTAAACAAGCGGACGCAACTTGCATTGTGCAAGTCAATTCTAAGTTAAGTTCCGTTTGTTGTTTCAATAAGTTTCTATAATTATGTTGTATGTTTGTTAACGTATTCAATTTACATGATGAGACGATGTATGGTCGTGTGTTCAGAGTTCTTGCAGTTTATTTAAGTTACTGTCTTTTGACTTATTCCTGGAGCTGAAAAATGAGTTATTACGATTATAAGTTAATTTATTAAGATTGCCTCGCTGGTATAGTTGTCGGAAGCGCGACTGCTGAGCGTGAGATCCTGGGTTCGATCCCCGAGCAAAGTGTTATTCGGTTTTTCGGTGTGGAATTTTTCAGTAGCAGCTCGGAGTCTGGATTTGTGGCCGGTTAATGGCATACATGGGACTTAAATTAAATGAGGGTGTAGGTAGTATACACATCTGCCCAACCCTTCAGGGAATAGAGGAGTGATCTTGTGTTATGTTTTTTTTTTTCAAGGTTTTTTTTAGAGGCCGAACACTTTTCGAGTAAGTGTATCGCAAAAGTGATAATCTGAATACGGTTGGATTTTTTTACCTCAGTGCATTGCTTTACTTCTCTTTAGTACCTACTAAGCTTATTGCGGGTAGATGTTAGTATAGGGGATTTACACGGCCCGATTTTCGCCACACGGCTAGGCTGCACGGCAAAAATCGACCGTTTAAATGACAATTTGACTAGGCCGCAAGTGACTAACATCGCAAGTCCCAAAGTTGGGTGCCATCCGACTTTTGCCGTGCGGCGACAAGCCGCAAGCGGCGAGTGACTAAAATCAACCGTGCAAATGGTCAGTTGCAGGCGATCGCCTGCCGCATGAGGTGTGTTTTGCGCTGTGCTGTTACGCTAGAAATGAACAGGTCGCATGCGATTTTTTTCGATCGGTGTAAATGAGATGGCGATACGACTGGTGACTTGCCGCAAGGCTAAAATCGACCCGTGTAAATTCCCGAGTAGGTAGAGTAGATACATGTTACTGCAGCGGTTCATGTATTTCATATGCAAGGTAGGTAGGAAAAACAACTACCCACTAAGCCGCGGGCGTTCCAAAGTATCACAGATAACTGTTTTACAGCAAATATTAAAAATTCAAACAATTTTTTTGACCTAAAATAGAACACAGCTGATGATAGCTCAGCGTATTTTTTATGAAATCTTCGAACAGCTATTTCTCAAAAACTATAAATGTTTTGGGAAAAGTTATAGAACAAATATTCATTGTTAAGGATACTTTATTCCTATCGGACTCTTTTCAACTAACATTGTACAAAGTGGGGTTGACATTATGACAATAAATGATACCACGTGTTCTATGATGTGTTCTAGTACCGTACACAAAAAATCAGTTACTTCCAAGCACATTTTTTGTCGCATGATTTTTCAATTTCACTCATTCATTCAGATGAAGGGACGTTGAAGTGGAAACTTTATGTTAACTACATATATCTGTTCTACACGTGTAAATAAAGATAATTTTGGTTTAAACGGGTCATTGATTTACATAACTTCGCGTAGAGATCTTGTTATTCGTAAAATTATTAAATCGTACGAAAATTCCTGTGACTACACTATTCAATGTACATGATTGATTATTTATTTGTGTTCGGTTGTAAAACTCATCATAGAATACGTGGCATCATTTAATGTCGTAATGTCATCCCCGCTTTGTATAACCAAATCACTTTGTCAGGCAAAAATTACTTAAGGCTAGTGGTAGGATGATTTTAACCATGAATCCCACGTTTCTAACACCATTGTAAAATCAAAACGTCCATTTATTAATTAACAATACTAATGGGGCTTAAAAGTCGGATCTTTCTGTACTTGAATAAATTTAATATTTTCAAAGAGAAAAATACATAGTCCATTATTATACATATCTATTACAAATTAATATCGACAGAGAGCCAGTGTGCATTCAGATATTAAATGTGTAATGACATGAATATAATTACATTATAATGAGATATTCATAATTAATACATGATTATGTGGAACAAGATAGCTGTGTGATTTAATGAGTATTTCAGTGGGGTGTTATGTTATTATTCGTCAAACATATGCATATGATTAACCAAAACAAACAAAATAAGGGTTCAAACGTGGTTGGCAGTCCAGGCTAGCCGAGATGGTTCGTCTGGACAGGCTCTATCGCAGTTGGTAATTGAAATTCAAAATTCATTCATTTGAATCCATTCAAGATCTTAAGTAATTGTTGTACATTTTAAATAAAATTAAAATTTAAATTATAAAATGTAAATATAAAAATATTTAATTAAACCTAATACATAAAATTCAATATTGAAATCATGAAACAAAACGAAATAAAAATAATTAATAATACGCCTAGAGAAGAGAAGGGCGTCAGTGATATCATGACGCTTGACAGGACGGAATGGAAGAAGAAGAAAACGTGTTGCGCCGACCCCAAGTAACATGGGATAAGGGCAGGAAGATGATGAAGCCTGCCTCTGAGTCATTTGTTTGTTTGTCATTACATTAATATTATAACAATGGTAATAGCATTAAAATAATCTATACATTATACAAAAATCGTAACGATGCAGCGATAGAGCGTCAGCGGGGTGTTGCAGGCTGGACAAGGAAGTAGATGTTTATAACGCGGCGTTTTAGAGAAGGACAAAGAAGATTCCATTCTATACTCATATTATTTATTATTCTTATGCTAATAGCTCGATAAACAGTGTGTTGACTAACGAAAGGCCGTTAACCAGCAATACAATAGCGTTCGTAGGTACATACAAAAAAAAAACAAACAAAAAAAAACAACAAGTAAAAAAAAAATTATTCGTAAAAACACTCACTTGTCTATCAATTTGGAAAGGCAACATCGCATTTAACCCATCTACGCTACTATTTTGGTCTTAAACAGGCCGTTCCGAATTGTCTTACATTTTTTTTTGGTTTTTTTTTTTTGCTTATTTTAAAAATTTTATTTTAATGTATTAATTATGTAGATTAGGGTTTACGGGAGCGGCCTGTTATTTTAACTACTGTATAATAGCTGCCGCGTTGATAAAGCTCGATGAAACACGTGCACATGCATAGCTTTCCCGAGAGGTTTTTCGTGCGCTCTAGACAGCTAATTTTTTTTTTTTTTTTTTTTTTTTTTTTCTATTGGACTGCAGTAGGTCGTCCTTGGGGACGGTTTCTACGTAACCGGGCAGTTATTGGCGAGACCTGAAGGGTCTCCAGCCAATGGGGGGGAAGTAAAATACTTAACCTAAGCTAACTACTTGTACCTACTACACTAACATCATGACTACCTGCAACAACAGCACTAAGGGCGACCCCTAGTGGGACTCGGACCTCGGCTTAGGGCGTTGCTGGCGTGGACATAGGGGGGGGGGAGACAGCTTGATGAGGGCTGAGTTATCGGGGTGACTGCGGAGTCTGAAGAGACGACCGGCTCTACGACGGGAGAGCTCGGTGGATCGTGACCGGCGGCGGTGGGACGTCGCGACGGGCCTCGTCGGCGAGGACGGTATGCCGGGCGGCGGCGTTTGTTGTGTAATGTGCTGGTCGATTTACTCGCCTCCTGGAGGAGGGTAATTTCGTCATCGGGTTCTAAAAGTGTGTGCCTGGGACGGCGAACTTTACTTATGAGAGAGGGACTGTAGTCGGCCGCTGCGGCGACTAGGGGGTTCGGATGGTGGGGGGCAGTGTCGAAGAAACGCTTGGAAATGCGTTTGAGGTATTGCCTGATGGTTGGCATTTTTAGATCGAGATGGAGTTGGACGTTACGCATGAACCACGGGGCAGCCGCGGCTCTGCGCAACACTCGATTCTGGAGGGTTTGGAAGGATTTGAAACGACAAGGCTTAACGTGTGCGAACACCACGCTAGCGTAAGTCAAGATGGGGCGGATGCACGTCACGTAGATTCTCAGCTTATTTCTAAGTGACAATTTACTGCGTGCTCTAAGGATGGGGTGGAGGCGACCGACAGCGAAAGCGGCGCGAGCGCGCACCGCTTTGATGTGGTCTCGGAAACTCAGATGATGGTCTAGGATAACCCCCAGGTATTTGGCTTTCATCTCCCAAGGGATCTGTTTGCCGAACATTAGGACGGGACGGATGTGGGTGTGGGAATCACCGTGTCTCTCGAAAAGAACGGCTGCGCTCTTTTCGGGATTCACCTCTATTCTCCATTTCCGGAACCAGACCCCGAGGGCGTTGGCTGCGGTTTGAAGGGTTCGAGAGATGCTATCGAGACTCCTACCGGAATAGTAGATAGCCGTGTCGTCGGCGAAGAGAGCCAACTTGGCCAAGCCACGTTTGGGAATGTCGCTGGTGTACAGCGTGAACAGAAGGGGCGATAGCACGGAGCCCTGAGGGACTCCGGCGCGGATGGGGTGAGGGGACGAGAGGGTGCCTTCTAGGCGATAGCGGAAGGAGCGATCCGACAGAAAGTCTCGAATGATGAGCACGAGACGGTCCGGCACGTTGAATTGGTACAGTTTGTATAATAAACCGTTGTGCCAGACCTTGTCGAAGGCTTTCGCTACGTCGAAGAAGAGCATACCCGTTTTGTACGAGCGCATAAAACGGGAGCTAATGTGTTCGACTATGCGGTGCAATTGTCTCTAGACAGCTAATGACGCAGCGACAGAAAATAAGCGTTGCATGCCCTACATATTCCAACATCAGATCAAATATTTAGGTGGCTTAGAAATGTTTGTCCAAGATTGGACGTTTGTGATTTTCGTGATTCGGTCTCGTAGCAGGGAATCCTATTATAGGGCTCGTCATATTCCGAATATTATTTAGAACTACTTAAGTTGGTAACAATATTATAAACCTACCTACCTAGGGTAGTTCACTAGTTATTGGACGCGACTAGTGAATGGACACTTCGCTCTTTTACGGATTTTATAAGAACTACAAGCGATGTTTGAAGCATTCAAGCAAGTGTTATTTATCTTACGTGTCTCCAAAGTCGATCTTAATATTTGAAATAACCAATAGATGCCGAAATTGGCAGTTAAAAAATATTAATGTAGTGGTCGCGACGCAGTGTCAAATTCTCGTCAAAAATAAATAAATTTGTTAAGGACAAGGACTGACAAAATAGTAAAAAAATCTTGTTTTTTGATTGTTTGGGACAAATTACATTAAATATATGGTAGCTTATATTGTTTTACACGTTATTTCAAAACGTAATCTTAATGTTTTGTAATTTGAGATTATATTATCCCATGTCCAAGGACTGTAAGTGAATATATTTAGTGATTTAGTGATTGGACATCTTGTCCAATTACTAGTATTGAAAGAAACTTTTTTTTTTCAATTTTATGCTTTCTTCGTGTGTGTTTAAGTTATAAAAAAATTATAAAAAAATCTTACTCTTCTGCTAGCTTATTTAGCAGTCATTGGACACTGTCCAATGACTATCATTTACGTTTAAATTCAGTCATTGGACGCTACTGTCCAATGACTGTCTAATGTATGTCCAATGATTGGTTGCAGAAATAGATAGACACGACAAGATGCCTAAAATTAAAAAAAATAACCTTACAGTTCTGAGAGCTTACGTAAAGCTTTGCAGGAAGTTCGAAATGGCGGAAAAATTCGTGAAATTGCGCGGAAGTACCTAAGTACATAGTACAGTACTAAGTACATAGTAAGAAAGTATTCCTAAATCCACTCTTCATTTTAAAATAAAACATCCTGAACACTATGTTCGCATAACTCGTCAAAATGTAGGGGACAGCTGTTTTTTTTTTTCACGATTTCAGGTTTGGTCCCATAGTAAAAGTTGTTCATAATGATGAGTACAGAGAGTAAGAGGTTGTTAGTGTTTTTCCAATAATCCTGTATAAAACACTTGACTTTAGTTCAGTTTATTATTTTTAAAGTTGTCTAGTGACAAAAACCTAATTTAGATTTGTTTTTAGTTACTAAAAGAGCATTTTAAAATCAATTAACGCCATCGTAAATTCTGTCCAATGACTCAAATAAATGTCCAATTGACGGCAAATGCTGTCCAATAACTGTGTTATTTGGCACTTTTAAAAAAATATTATTTTAAATATATTGTAAGTTATAATATTGTGTTATAACAACATGAAATAGAGAGATCCACTTTCCAACTATTGATTTATTTTTATGGTATGTCCTGCATTTTTGTAATACTGGAGTAAAAAAAAAAGAAAAGTTTAAATTCGCTTAACTGTCCATTGACTCGTGAGTTACCCTACTTAAATATTAACATAAACAGGTGCATAAAGTTCGTTCGCTAAAATAGTGGCGTTGCGAGACACCGCTGTGTTTTTTTTTTAAATACATATATACTTTACATTAGGTACTTTACATTCCATGTACACTTCTGGTGATGAAGAATAGTATAAGTCTATATCATAATATTTTTAATTTTAAAAAATCTGCCTCCTCTTTTATTACATTAATTAATTGCCTGCATACCGTTTTTGGGTGTACCTATCGTCACTATTTCATCATCATCAATATCATCATTCAGCCGAATGACGACCACTGCTGGACATAGGCCTCTCTCAAACAATGTTGGGAGGGTTTGCCATAATCGCCACGCTTGGCAGGCGGGTTGGCGATCGCAGTATGGTTGTTAAAGTACTCAGAGAACGCTGCTGCCCATGCTCTAGTGAATCCCTTAGTCGCCTTTTACGACACCCACGGGAAGAAACGGGAGAGATCGCCACTATTTGAGCGAACTAAATTTACTTATTTATTAGTTTTCCTTAAATGCAAAATATTGACAATACAGTAACTGCATTGAAAAAGACGGACGTATGGTACGTAATACGTCTACGGGCTGATGGAGAAACATTGATAGCAATATATGCAAACACTTAAAAAGCAATAAAATAACGTTTTAACAACACAGATGTCAAACATTTGTACCATAGTTACGACTAAACATACACATATTTACATAATTCATCATCATCATCATTCAGCCAAAAGACGTCCACCTCTGGACATAAGCCCCCCCAAGCATCGCCGCATCGTCCGGTCCTGTGCTTCTCACATCCAGCGAACACTTTAATAAATCTGCTCATTATGTCTTGCAAATATTCTTTGCGATACTCAGTAACGAGATATTTGCCGCTTGTTCGGGCAAATTAAGACAATTCAAATATTCCATAACGAAGTGTAAAACGCATTAAAAAGTTTATCGGGCAAGTCGAGAATCTGAAAACAAAAACAGTGCCACAGAGTAAGATATTGCTTTGCTAACAGACTTTGTCCTGCCAGTGGGTTAATGAAGATGAATCGGTTTGATTTTAGCTTTGAACCAGGATTTGTTCGTGATATAATACGATAAAGGGTCGTTTGTGGAGTTTGTGGATCGTTTGTAGAATAGTAGTTTACTTTAGGCAACCGTGCGTGATATAAATAGCTGTTATTTTCAGTTATTTTTGCAGTTACTGGGAGTATTTTTCGAACGAACAATGACGAGTTTAAACATCTTCTTAAAGGATCGGATCGTTCTATTATTAACAATTTTGAGTTTTGGCAAAAAAGGTTGGTAGATAGAATTTTCTTTACCTAACAAAAGGGCCGTGCGCTAGCACCAGCCCTCTTTTTAGCTTTTGGCAAACTATTGTAGGATGACTTACTCATATAACGATGTTACTGAGATATTTCATGTTGTCTCTTTTACCCTGGTAAAAAGATAATTACATTTTATACCACCTATCTAAAAACATAACCCTGACTTTGCGGTCGCGCAATCGGGTAAAAGCAGAAAAAATGTCTCTTACTTCTCCTACCTACCTAGGTACCTACCCCTAAAATAATAAAAGTACAAACTCTTACGCAATTGTAATAGACATTCTTTCCCCACATCACGTGGTTGTCATAAATTAATTTGGCAAGTTAGATTGCGGTGTAACAACCTCCGATGTCATTCATAATAAGCTTTTCAATTTGACTACCCTCTGTATATGACGCACCCCTCTCTTATTGTTTTCTTTTTTTTTGCATCCGGTACTTGTTATTGTTTAAAATTTATTTTTGATACATATAAAAATGATATAATTTTGGGAAGTTGGTACCTACTGAATATTTAAAAACTAATTACTTTTCTCGAAAATAGGAGTCGAGGAAATAAAATATTCTGTCTGTACAATGGTTTATCATATCAATGGTATGATTATTATATTTCATGAGAAACATATTTCCGGAATTAAATAAAAAAGTAATAAGGTCAATTTTATCTTTTTACATTTTTAATATAAGACTTTAAGACAAAAAAAAACATACAAACCGAATAGAGAACCTTCTTTTTTGAAGGCGGTTGAAAATACAGCGGCCGGTTTCCAAGCAGGCAAAGCATAAGCAAAGACTAGGTTAGGTAAACTTTTGTCCACGCAGTCAAAACTCTAGGTAAAATGTAGACTCCGAGCGGTTACGCACTGCATCCGATCTGAATCCGAGAAAATACGTTCCGAAGTAGTCATAGAACTATTTGTATGGTAGTTTACGCACTAGATCCGACTTCCGTAATCCGATTTCTCTCAGTCATCCGTGAGTTTCCAATTCGGAAGAAATATTGACGGACCGAAGTAGCCGTAGTACTGTTTGTATTTATGAACGCTTTCGCATTACCTCGGATTCAAATCGGACGCCAGATGGATATGCCAAAGGTGGCCCCTGAATTGTTTGAATTTGGTCCAGAGATCGGATAAGTGCGTAAGCGATATCCGAATTCGGTCAGAGTTTTTAGACATTAGATTCGTATTTTCACGTATTCGGATCGGATGCAGTGCGCAAAGCTATATCCGAATTCGATCCGAGTTTTCTATATTCTTATTTTCACGGATCCGGATCGGATGCAGTGAGTAATCGCTGTAACTAGGTAAAGAAGTGTCTTCTTCTCACATTCAAACGGATCTCGAATATCGTCTAGAGTTTAATCACACAAATCTAGCTTCAAAGGTACTTTTTCAAAAACGTCCTGCGAGGAATTATTTAAGCTTAGTACCTATTCTTTATTTCCAAGACAAACATAAGATGAGTTGCATAGCCTTCAAAACGTATATGTAACAAGTTTAGAGCTTACGTGAACTCTAGTGAGGAAGACAAACGGAAAACTAACATTACCCCGGCTTATGACGACATTGAGTTTAGACCAACATTCACCCTGAGGCCAAGTATGCTCCGCAAACTGAGTCAGGCATCCCACTAAACCAAGCAAACAGCAGCAGTTCGCAACTTACTATTGGTATTCATATTCTATTGGACATGATGACTATAAATATCTATATATATAAAAATGAATTGCTGTTCGTTAGTCTCACTAAAACTCGAGAACGGTTGGACCGATTTGGCTAATTTTGGTTTTGAAATATTTGTGAAAGTCCAGGGAAGGTTTTAGTGGTGAAAAAAACATGGAAAAGTTGCGAGGAAAATGGTAAAAACAACAATTTTATTTTCCCATACAAACTGTTCCTAGCTGTCAAACATTTGATGTTCGTCCCGTCAGTACGGTAAACTTGGGTCCCCTCAAATAAAAGCACGTATTAATTATGGGTTTCGAATTGACAACATATATCCACAATATTCGGTTTATCGCGTATTTAGATTTTAAAAATGCAAATTAGTGTCACACTTATTTTCTCTAAGTGGCATTGCAACGCATGCTGGGTACAGCTAGTAATAGAATAAAACATTTATTTATACAATGTCATTAGTCATGTTCCTCCTTATCAAAAAGCAAGCAAATATGTATGTATACATCTATACAAGGTTAGTCGGAAAGGGGGTACTAATCCGCGAGCCACTTAATGTATCGCTAATGACTGTTTTAAAGCAAGTGTTAAAATTTCAAAATTCGATAATTTTTATATCCATGCAAAATGATGTTTATTTTAGTTGTTTCGAAAATTCTTCGTGTCCGCTTTAATTACAAATTCAGAAAATGGAGTTTCTAATCCGTGACTCCAAATATGACCTAAAATGATAACACAGCTGAGCATAGATAGATTTAAGCGTTTTTTTATTAAATGTTTGAACAGCTATTTCTGTTAAACTATTGACTTTCGGGGAAAGTTGTCGAACATGGATCACATTAATTATTATGGATACAAGTGTCAAGTTGAACTTTTCGGACGGGCAAAAACACATCGTTAGTAGGGACAACTGTCAAATCGTGTTGTAATTCATTCTTAGTTCGGGCCCTGAAATAATCGTATGGGACGTAGGTGATAGGGAGTAGGAAACGCTTTCAACTAAGGCCAAAACCACGGCCTTCGTGCTTAGGGAGTAGACCCCCAGGACCGAGAAGGCGGGCACGCAGTGTTCCGCGCGCGCCTCTCAGGTGCACGTGGGGTAAGGCCCCACAGTAGGTGAGATCCGCCAGGGCCTGGCAGAGCTGCGAACACCGCGGCCCCAGCTAAGGGCCAGGAGAAGAAGCACCGTGGGTTTTTAGCCGGTAAGAGTCCGACCATAACCATGGGTATCCGTGAGAACTGCACCAGAACAACAAAAAAGGTAAAGCCACGCATGCAGTTAGTAAGATATAAATAGTGATGAATATTCAGCTGAGTACGTGTTTAGAACAAAATGAAAATAAAAAAGTTGGAATTAAGTGTTCCAAACACACTGACACTTTTTTCTTCATAGCCACTAAAAACAGTAGTTTAACACCCTAAGGAGTAAAAGTACGATATATTTTTTGCGCTCAGCGGTATATAAAACTTCTGAAAAGACGACATAGTTTATTTTTTATTATACCAAAGATGATGTCATGTTCACACAACTGGTATCTAATCCTAACTAATATTATAAATGCGAAAGTAAGTTTGTTTGTTTGTTACCTTTTCACGCCTAAACCACTGACCCGATCATCCTAAAATTTTGCATATACGTTGTCAGGTTTACAGAATCGGAGATAGGTTACCTTTCATTCCCAAAAAAAGTACTGTTCCCGAGGAAAACAACAATAATGATGATAGATGGAGCCACGTGTCTTTCGAATCACGATTGAATAACATTATTATAGAAACTTTAGTAGTGTGTTAAGAGTTTTTTTGACCTTAATTAACGCAAGCAAAGCCGCGCGCAAAAGCTAGTAGAAATATACAGGAGACCCTAATATTTTTGCGTTTATTATTTAACTCGCTAGGTACCTAAGTAACTCGACAAACAAGTCGTGACCACTCCTCGCATGTCCCTAAGGGCATCTAACTCATAATCCTGGGATCATAAATTGAAGAATATGTGACGATAACTCATTGGCATATTTTTAGCTTTGACATTTAGCCCAGAACGGTGTTTGGTGTTAAAAACCGGTTAAGTGTGAGTCGGGATCGCTCAATAAGGGTTTCGTACACCACTACTTTCCTTTTTTTTATTATTATTTTTTGTTCAACTATACAGTATTAATACCAAGTTTCACGATTGTATTATTGTATGTGTTTATTCATTGTAAACATACACATAAATTAAATTTTTCAATAAATATTCTAAAAAAAAAAAACAATATACATTTAAAAATATAAAAAAATAGTAGTCCACCGGCATCGGCAACAGGGTTCAAGCTGCCGGCAGACAGGGCTCCAGAGAAAATAACCTCCTCACTATGCGTGCCGTGTCAAGGAGTACTGCTTTTTGTAAGTTTAAGTCATTTTTTGAATACTTTAATAATTAACTTAACTGAATGTTATCCCGCCAAAAACTTCACAGATAAAAATAATGTAGTGTGTTGCCATGAGAATAAAATAATTTACAATTTCAGTTGCCTAAAAAAAATACTATTAGATATACTTACAGTACCTACTGAAATTGTTCCTAAAAAATTCTAGCCAAAGATTGATTTTATTCTATTCTATTTACACTTAAGCTGGCAACGGAAATACGGTTTTAGAAAAAAAAAATAAGTATTGACAGACAGCATATAACATCCAAGATTAGCACAAAGATTTCATCCCGGTAAACTAAGGTAAACCCAGGTTTAAAATATATCCATCACTTTCTTATGTCTTACAACAAAAAGAGACGGGGCTATTTTAAAACCTAGGTTTTTCTTAGACCATCTTTTGTAATAAGGGGGAAAGCGTTTTAGGCTGGCGAAGCCGCGGACAGACAAACATGAAACAGCTTGTATCGAATGCATCTGCTAATTAATTTGTACCATTTAGTATTACTATGGCTCCAACGTAAACGTCCAAAGCTTCATTCCTACACAAAGGGCCCATCAAAGTAGTTACTAATCTACCAATGGACATTGAATGTAACCAATACCGGCTTTCTATTCAAGTCCTGTTACCTACATGACAGATACGTTGCAGCTGTAAAGGATCCTTTACTCGTCTTTTGTAAGTACAGACAGAGTAAGTTGCTTACTTGGGGCCCAATTCTACTAGCAAAATTCAAACGCAAACGAACCTCAACCGTCAATCAGTTTTTATTCACGAAAACTGTCAAAATGATAAGTCATCATAAGTCGGTGCATTCAATTTGTTTCAGCGTGGAATTACACCGACTTAAAAACTAATAATTTTGTTAAATGATAATTTTTTCACTCCGTTTTGGTTTTTTTTTTGAATTCCTTTTTACTTGTTTTAAAGTTATTTTATTTTTTATATTTTAAGTGGCATAATAAACAATACACGAACGTGCAATTGCTGTTATCCATTGAAGAGTTCCATTGTCAATCTCCGAGGGTCTTCATCAGATCTTCACCAAATTTAAATGGGACCATCTCCGGAGAATACTCTTTCAAAAAAAAAAAGAAGCAAATCCGCCTATACATACGCTCGAAAAACATAAAAAAATATATAAACATCCGAATTGAGAAACCGTCCCTCCTTTTTGAAGTCGGTTAAAAAATAAAACCGACTTCAAAAAAACGAATAAAATAATTCCCATATTATAAAATTTTCAGTTCTAGAAATCAGTGACTTCAATTTGATTCAGGGTGGATTAGCATCAAAATTTACAGGAGTGAAAGCAGTGAAAACGATCGAATCCAAATGTTCCAAGCTGAGAGTAAATTAAGGTAGATACTTTTATGTATTGGACGTAAAATTTTACTATCCAAGTCTGGTAACAAAAATTCTGATTAAACATAAATTAGTCTGCTCTTTACCGATCAGACAAAACTGAATTTGATACTGAGTCCATAAAATTGTCATATAAAAACTACATTTAGATTCTACTAGCACTGTTTTACTTTAGAATGTTCTGAATAAAATACTATACAGGTGCTTTACATTCATGAATATTTTATATTACTCAGATTTTTACACAGAGACATGTGAGCTTACAGTTCAGCATAAAGCAATGCTTACAAGAATTCCTCTCGAATGGGCATAATATTTGTTTTGTGTCACACGTAAACTTGAATAAAATATATTTTAAGTTACATATTTGAATATACAGTATGTTAACTAACGAAAGGCCGTTCCCGATAACCAGCAATACTATAGCGTCAATACATACTAAAAAAAATATTTATAAATAAAAACATAAAAAGAAAAAAAATCACAAAAAAAAAAAAACGTAAAAGCAACGCTTACCATGCGCACTTCTCTATCGATTGGAAAACACGGCAATATCGCATTTAACCTATCTACTTTTTTGCTACTATTTTGGTCTTAAACAGGCCGTACAATATTGTTTTTTTTTTTTTGTTTTGTTTTTTTTTGCTTTTTTTGTGTTTTTATTTTAATGTATTAATGATGTAGATTAACCGGCTTAAGGGAATGTCCTCTGTTATTTAAAGTACGGTATTGTATAAATATTTACCCATCTAAAAATAAAAGAATAAATAGTAACTCAAGGGCTTACTTTCGCGCTTAGGCGAAAGAATGAATATTGATATTTTGAAATACTGCACATACTCAGATCATAGAAACAAGGCGCACATACATAAACCGTGGCTCGTGGCTAATTATCAACCGCGCGGATCATATGATTTGTAAGGTTAAGCTGCGCTTGCCGCGGTCAGTTCATGAAAGAAAGAAGAAAGAAAGAATGAACAATCATTTATATAAATAAATCATTAGTATATATAAAATAATAACTAATATATATTAAATAATCATTTATATATATAAATAAATGATTGTTCATTCTTTGGATGCATGACCGTTCGTTACATATCCCACCCCTCCGTGCCTCGGAGAGCACGTTAACCCGTTGGTCCCCGGTGTCATACGAATACCTATGACCGTAGTTACGGGTAGTCAGAAAGCCGAATACCAGTAAACATAGCTGATCTTAGCTGAGGATAGATAGATTTTAGCGTATTTTTCATGTAATTTTTTAACAGCTATTTCTCTTATTCTATTGACTTTTGGGGAAAGTGGTAGAACAAAAGTTATTCATTATTATAACACCCTTTCGGATGAGTACCCCCCTTTCTGACTAACCTCGTAGATGAGAGATGTACCTGCAACAAGGGTCCCGTTTTCGCCATTCAACTACGAAATAAATTAATATGACAATATTGCACGGCCACACGAGCTCAAGCATGTAACACGTGTCCGAAGGTAAAGGAGCTATCAAGGCACAATGATGAGGAAGGAACGTCAATACCGCACCACTACACATGGTGGATCACTCCATAAACTGGTTTCCAACGTTTGTGTCCGATTAATTGCATAGGCATTCTCCGCGCGGCTCGCAGGCCCGGCATGTCAATGAAAGCAATTACTTGCACACCACACACCTATGGTACCTACAGACCACCTATTACGTTTCATACCTGATCATAACTGTACGATTATCTGATAGATATCTGTTCTACAACTTCGAGTCATTTAGAAGTATAATTTTTACAAAAACTCCTCTCATCTATAAGTACTGTATATATGAAAAATGAATCCCTATTTCCCTTGGTCACGGCATCACGCGTGAGCGGCTGGACCGATTTCGCTAAATTATTTTTTGTTGTGTTCGTAATTGTGAGGAGTGTGTTCTTTTCAAAGAAAATGTTGATATTTAAAAAAAACGAAATTAAGTATCTCATTATGTTCATGTTCGTCAATTGTGTATCGTATGCATGAAAATGGTTTTAAATTTTTGTTGCTATAATGATTTTGTTTCTTTTGTTTCTAAAGTGGGTAAGTAGTAGGTAGGTAATAAGTAGAAAAAAGTGCATTGCAACGCTGGTACAGCTAGTTAAGAAATAAAGAAAACGCACTTAATTCTACGACCAATCTGACGGGCAACGCATACTTATAAATACATTTTTTAAAAACTATATACATAAAAACTAAGATTAATAATCTCTTAAAGTTACGTACTTGTTGGTTAGAACGGTCCTAAGTATTATCTCATATTTAGATGTGATATTATCCTTTATAGCTTTTGTTCCTTTCACACTCTCGAATGATGGATTGCTTACCAATAGCCGGATGGCAGCTCGCAAACGTCTACTCCATCAACACAGAAAAAGCGACTTTAAAGACGTCTTTAGGCTTCGTTCTACGACTTAAGGTCTATGTTGCTTTGCATGATCTCGAACAATTTCTTCTACAAAGATGTAAACGCCAATCGATGTGTCAGTGGGTTGATAGGGAAACTTTTCATTTTGCCGATGTACACCGCGCGATGTTGGGTTGAAAAACAATTTTCTTGCTATTTGAGAGCTCATTTTTAACGTTATTGAGTGGTAACTTCTTCGAGTTTGTACATTGTTTGTGTATTTTGGCAGTTTCCATTGTTGTTTGATGGATCGATCATTTGGCTATGTGATGAGGTGTTCCCATATTTAATATGCTGGTTTTAGCATTGTTGTTGATCTTTGCTGCAATTTTAAAGAAGAAACGTTGTATTTTTGTAAGAGGTTCTATAAATTTTACCTTTAGAGGAAAAGCATTTTATTATAAAACAAAGTGAATATTCGCTGTCAGAAAGAATGTGATGTAGTGGCTCCTATAAGTTTACTCCCCTATTTTCGTCGACGACGCGACCTTCGGCGCTGTTCACAATTTTTCTTCATTTGCCATAAAGTTCAGCTAGATTTCATAGTGTAAGGTGAGTCTTCCAAACTTTGTTACATGGAAAAAATGTTAAGATTTTATTATGATAGTCTATTTTCTTTTGCACTTACTGACAAACTCCTTTACGAGTAATATTTGTTGACGGGGTTGTGGGTTAGAGTTTCTATGATGCTATTTCTTTGAAAACTGTAATGAGAACTATTTTTAATTATGACACTCGACAAACTCGTTAAAAAAACATCAATTTTTAACCAAAATAACACGGAGTTACATTTGACAACGTAATAAAAGCATGGTAAGTCAATAACGGACAGTCCGTTTGGAGCGAATAAATACAAACCGAACTATTTTCACTGCAACCTTTTGTGTTATACTGATAGAAATCACAGTATCATATCGAACAGAGAATTAAAGGATAACATAGAGTAAGCATGATGTAGATATTTCAGAGAAAATTATAGATGTTGATTTTTTTATAGACCGACAACTTGAAGACTCAACAGCTTAGATTAATTTAAAAAAATGGATTAATAAAAAAAAGATTAATCGACAGTATCTCCTGTCTGCATCTAGTCGGATGCGGAATCTGCGGAGACGTGTATTATTGCCGAACTTGGGCGAGGCCTATGTCCAGCAGGGTAAGGTTTTATTTGTTGACACACACTACATAAAAAATACGGTATATCTTTTTTATTTTATTTTTACTTTTACTCTTAAAAATGCAGCGATTAATGCTTAGTTTTTTTATACAGTACTAGCGACCCACCCTGGCGTTGTTCCGGTACGTTTTATAGCTTACTAGCGACCCACCACGGCTTCAAACGGGTACGTTTTATAGCTTAAAACCTTCCTCTTGAATCACTCTATCTATTAAAAAACCGCATCAAAATCTGTTGCGTAGTTTTAAAGATGTAAGCAAACATAGGGACAGACAGCGGGAAGCGACTTTGTTTGATACTATGTAGTGAAACCCTTCCGGAAGAAATTACCTAAATTAAAACGAAAACCGCGTCAAAATCCATTGAGTATATTAGAAAAAGTATTCGGGCAAGCAGACAGACGCGAAAAGCGATTGCAATTGGACCCTGTTGAGCAGAAAAGATCCAACTAACATTTTCTATGAAATCGAGTTATGTATAACTTCATATGAAAATGCACTATATTTTACTTTCAAAATAATGTAAATGATATGTTTTATTTCTTACATTACTAATTTTCAAAAAGTGTTGTAGGTACTATTTTTATTATCGCTGTTAAACTTTAAAGTGCATTTACTCAAAAGTAATAAAACATTAGTTGGATCTTTTCTGCTTAACAGGGTCCAATTTATACTATTTAGAGATATATAATTGTCTTTCTTCGGAGATGATTCTGTAGGTATATGAACTGCGATAAGCTATATTGACATTTAGGTACAAACAGCTAGGCATACCCGACGATTTCAGAAGCATCCCAGCATCATATCAATACGTTCGAAGGTATGGCGTCTTAAGCAAATGCCTATTACATACCCATTATTGACGTATGTGCCTTCAAGCAGTACATAAGTACATTGGATTGTATTTCAGATAATCCTTAAGCATTAATCGTGTTACATATGTGTATTGTAGCAATAGCGGATTTAAAACGGACTCGTATTTTGAAAACAATTTAGTAATTACACATAAGTAATTGTATGATTATGTTTACTTACAGCATTATTAGTAAAATAAAGATACCTACTTTATATTACCTGCTTTAGGATTAAATAGATTTGATGATCTTTATTTAAACATATCACTACATAGTATAACAAAATCGCTTCCCGCTGTCTGTCCCTATGTATGCTTACATCTTTAAAACTACGCAACGGATTTTGATGCGGTTTTTTTTAATAGATAGAGTGATTCAAGAGGAAGGTTTTTAGGTATAATACATGCATATTATAGTAGAGAAAAACGCGGAATACTCGATAAACAACATCCACGCGGGCGAAGCCACTGGCAACCTCTAGTATTTCCTTTAAGACTATGATTGAAACATAATATTATGAAATAAAAATCAAAATGGCGGTCCCAATAATTAAATAAAAATACAGCATCATTTTCGATCAACTATGATAAAAATACAGCGTTCTTTTTTATCACAACATTAAAGTCAAAAATTTGAATCTGGAACGACAATTTCGGCAGAAAACCCTGTTAAAATATTCCCTTAATTGCATTACAACAGTTATAAAAATCAAATTAATTGGATGCACCGGAAGGTTTTCTGAATAACGAAGCTTGTATACTCTGTGTAATATTTCTCTGCCATACAAGAGAAAAATCGAATGTACAGCATATTAATAGTATTTATTTATTTTGCAGCATACGGTAATATGAAAACCAATGGCCGTACAGGTGAACGGGATTAATTAATAAGCGAAAGAATACATTTTTATTGATTTATCTTTTTCAGGACGCAAGAGACACGCCCTAGTTCCTCCAGATTTAAGCTAGAGAACAACACTCGTGCAGTGCGGCGACGCAACGCAAAAGGCTGCGGCGACGCATAAAAGTGAAGCCAAACTGCTCCGTTGCGTTGCGTTGCGACGTCGCAGCGCTAGATTTGGACCAATCTATAGATTCCGAATGTAGCGCTGCGACGTCTCATTGGTCCAAATCTAGCGTTGCGACGTCGCAACGCAACGCAACGCAACGGAGCAGTGTGGCTTCACTCTAACACAACATTCGTATCTACGTTGTAACATTTAGAAGGCCTCACTGCGCCTGCAAAGTTGCGATGCGCCGTCACAACGCATGGATTTACAGTTATGCTTTAAATCCATGCGTCTACAAAGGTTATGCCTTTGTGTTGCGTTGCGGCGCCGCACCGCCCTGACGTGTTGATGGCCTGAAGGTGACTATTGATATTACCTCGTTTACGGGAGAAATCTGCACGCTATTAAAAGCATATCGGTAGTTATCTCCAAGCTTAGCTCATTGACAGTGACACAATTTTATCCTCTAAAGGGCTGATTTTTCAATCGTCAGATACCTTTTATCTGAGGAATAATTTTACAAACACCGGTCAATAGTTTTTGTTTAGTGTAATACAATACGTACTTATCGCAGTGTCTTTTTCAACCTTGACGTTGGCAGAATCATCGAATTACGATGGAGCCATAAAAAATAATTTGACTTGAGGAATAATTTTGACAGTTCGATAGATTTTCCATTCAAAAGCTGTCAAAGCTTGATATTTATCCCTCAGATAATTTGACGGTTTAGGCTCCGCTCGCCCCTTAGATCTTGCCCTTTTCGATTAAAATGTTCCACTCGCCCCGTTTTTTATTTTTTTGTTGTAATTTGACATAGGTACCTACCTACCTATCTGAGATTTCTGACGATTGAAAAATCGGCCCTAAATCAAAAGAGATATTTTTGACGTTATGCTCTTTACCGAAAAGGGTATTTAAAGTTTCATAATGGCGAATGTTTTTTTTTTGTAATGAGATTGTATTACAAAAAAAAAAAACATTCGCCTGTGACTTGAGTCGCGGTCATAGGCTCGCGGGTGTTTTATATTTTAACTGGAATATGTATTCCATTTTCTCGTTATGTATTCCATGTGTTTCATGCATTTCACTAATATTCATGTAATACCACTTATTTAACGTTAATGCATTAATGTAACATCCATTAATATTATTCACGCTAAGAGATTAAAGGGTTTATTTCAGCCAATTCCAACTAGCATTCAGAGAAATGAATGTACAGTTGACCTATTTATGGAAGTAGGCAACATATTTTCTACGCCATTTATTTTATACATTTACATTAAAGCAGCCTTCGGCTAGGTAAAGGCTTAAACGAGATACGAAAGCTCTCTTTGTAGAGGTTCTATTGAGTAATAACGTTGCATAAAAAAGTGAGAACAAAACTCTTTTCCACGTAATAAACAATGTTTTCACAGCGAATACCAAACAATGATGTATTCGTGCTTTTTAAACAGAGTTTATTTTATCGACAACAAAAACGAACGCACATCACTCTAATAACTTTACATCTCTGAATGTGGGCTCGAAATACACCTGTACAAACAGAAATAGAAAAAGGACTACAATATATATGAAAAACGTATCGTTTGGCTTTGATCACCCCTTTTTCAATAATAGAGCCGGGTCGACCCCTTTGTACTGGGTCTTGCCCGGGGCACATTTACCGTAGAACTGTTATGTGTCCATTTAATTTATAATACGAAAATTAGAGTGCTCTACGATATATAACCCTTTTCAAAGTATTGAAGGCTCTAATTTCTTTAAAATGTCACTGAGAATGTTGACAGATGGATTAAGCCGTCGTGTGCCAATGCTGATGGATTTTTAACCCTTTCAGCGCTGTTTTTTTCCGGTTACACGTTAATAAGTATTTTTTGGCATTCAAATGATTGAATTGCGTAAATCAAATGTTTTTTGATTTTCAGAAAGCGAAAGTTGTCGGAATTTTTGATTTTATTCATTAAAAAGACGTTATTGTTACTTATTATAGAATTATACCTAATTACAATTGTTATTACTAGCGGTTACTCATTTTTCTTACATAATTATGATTATACATTTTTTTCATTTAATTACAACTTTTATTTATAAATAATAAAAAGGCATTTTCACAGAAAAATAACGTAACACTGGAAGTTTTATCTCGATCTATTTCAAAGTAAGCAACGAAGATAAACTAATTAAGCATTCAATTTAGGTGTAGAGTGAAATAATTAGCTAACGAGTAAGAGTAAAGTAATTTGCTAACTATACCATTCTCCCTTCTCTTATAATTTCTGTCTCTAAATCGACTTAGCTTATCGTGAAGCTCTGCTAGAAGCGACTGTTTTTTACTGTCTCTTTTTTATACAAGGTTAGTCGGAAAGGGGGTACTAATCCGAAAGGGTGTTAAAGTAGGTACACATAATAATGAAAAACTTTTGTTCTACAACTTTAAGAGAAACAGTTGTTCAAAAAACTCTAAAATCTATCAATCCCGAGTAATGATCAGCTGTGTTTACATTTTAGGTCATATTTGAGGTCATAAATTAGAAGCACCATTTTCTGAATTTGTAACTAAAGCAGGGATGAAGAATTTTTGAAAAAACTAAAATAAGAATAATTTGATTTGGAATAAAAATATGTGGGAACACATTACCACTACACCGCTGCTTACCTACCGAACCATCGCGATCGGCGCGACAATGTGCGGAGACCGCTCGGCCGCCACCGCAGCCCGAGAGGTGCGCCTGCGGCGACATTCACCACACGCCCCACCAGTCTACAGCTAACCGCGACGGCGAATGCACGCCTGTTCGTACCGCGCCCGCTCCGCTATAATACTCGCTAACTTGCCTTAAGCCTATTTCTACTCTTATTCTTGATCTTCCCTATTTTCTTAACTATCAATAATTGCTGATGCTTGTATAGACTCTGTTGCTCGCGAGTGATACATTACATGTGTGGAACCTTATGAACAATAAACAGTTGTGATTTGATTTTATAGACATTGCGTATAATTTATCTCCCGTTAGGTTCCCACAAATATATCGAATTTTGAAATTTTAACACTTGCTTTCAAACAGTCATCAGCGATACTGTATGTGGGCTTCAGATTAGTGCCCCCTTTCCGACTAACCTTGTATATAGAACTCTTAACTTATGAGACATTTTTAAACATTTCTACAAAAACCAAAAAAATATAATAAAAAATAGTAGCCCATCGGCATATCGAACACGGGCCCTGTTGCTGGTGGTCAAGGCTTCAGAGAGAGGAACCTCCTAACAATACGCGCCGTGTCCAGAAGTACCGCTTTCTGAGAACGAGAGCCTCATGAGATGTTGATCGAGGCTCTTGACTATTAAGCCATCGGCCGTAACGACTATTGGCACAACGACTGCTGAGTCAATCTCCCATATGTCGACAACCTCGTGTGCCAAGTCAAGGTATTTAGTTTCTTTGTCCTTCTCGGCTTTCACGAGATAGAAATATTTTTATTGTTATAACGAGTACAATAAAATCTGGTGTTAATCATAAACAAGCGGGTGAGGAGAAGGTCGGTTGCGGCGGCGGTATGCGGGCTGACAAACAAAGAACCGACAACACACATCTTTTATGTTTAGGACAAGTTGGTGACTGAAAGCGATTTGGGAATTTTATATTCTGTTCACCCAAAGTGAGTAAGGAGACTGCTATCGAAAAAACGTAAACAACATCATCAAAAACCGCAAAATAGCTATATCATCGATGTAGTTTTTTCAAATATTTGATACTAGAAGTCGCCCGCCGCTCCGGCCGCGTGGATGTCGTTTATCGCGTATTTCGTATTTTCCCGGATAGAAGTAACGTAGAATCCTTCTCCAGGTTCCAGACTAATCTCTGTACCAAGTTTCATCAAAATCTGTTCCCTCCCTGCATCCTGAAATGTTGCACATACGTTGTCAGGTGTACAGAAACGGACATAGAGTATCTTTCATCCCGAAAAAAGTACTGTTCCCGAGGAAAACAACTATAATGTTCATAGATGGCGCCACGTGTTTTTCGAATCACGATTGAATTATATTATTATACAGGGTGTTAACGAATTCGTGTAATTCCTTCAAACCGATTGATCTACTGGTGACATAGATTAACCCTAAATAGGTAGGTATTTCTGAAAAGAAAATAAAAAAATTTTTACAAAAAACTTGGTTTTCTATTTCTGAGTCATTTTAGAGCCTCGAGTTATTTGACTGCAAAGAGCGATATTGCGTTAGTCGTACCCGCCAGCCGTGTCACCGTGCTTTCATTAATTTATGCGTGGCATCGAAATGTTCACTCAAATAAAAAAGATATCTTGCAAAAAAAAATCTTTTTTTTTACTTGTTCCTTATTAGGTGGTTTAGATATGACCAACTAACGCAACCGAATGAAAAAATAATATTTTTAATCAATCTAAATCCCGTGCGAGGGGCCATTCTACACCAGTAGATCATATGGTTTTAAGGAATTACACGAATTCATTAACAACCTGTAGAAAATTTTGTAGTGTGTTAAGAGTTTTTTTGAGCTTAATTAATGCGAGCGAAGCCGCGGACAAAAGCTAGTATGATGATAAAATAGGATCCCGAATACCAAGTGTTATAGCAGAACTTAAGATAGACAGAAATAAATAATATAGATCCAGCTGTAAACTGAGATAACCTGAATTCATTTAAGATAAGATTCCAAACGTAAAATGATTTTTATGATTATTTACGGTTTACTCACGTGCATTTTTTCGGGATTACCCGACTAGTTTCGGACCCAAACGGAGCCCTTATTCATGAGCTGATCACGCAAGTCGGGCAATCCCGAAAAAATGCACGTGAGTAAACCGTAAATAATCATAATATGAATGTGTCTCACGAAAGTTATAATACAAAAATAGTAAAATTTATTTGTGAAAAGATCCGCTACCTACACCAGAAATATTGACACTTTATTACAATATTTGTTTTTCTTTGCAAAAAGCTCGATAAATGTTTTTATGGTAAAATCTCCGCTTTACATAAATACTGTCGATGTTTTCCATCGGCAGTTTCCGATGTAAGCCAGTAAATAAAAACGAAATAATAAATTCTGTTTCATATTTACTTCAAACGATTGCATATCGCATCAAAAAGGAATATCAAAAATCAACAAGTTTGGCGACATACGGACCGAGCACAGAGGATTCGTGTTTACGATTGAACAGATATTTAATATTTAAACACACCAAATATGTACATATTTACAATACGTCCAAACTAAAATAGTTCTTTTTATTTTGGAACTCAAAGCTTTTGAAAATTTTCAATTTTTTGAATGGTACCGAATACAAATAAAAAATGACACTGTTGACAGTAGTTTCAGAGGGATTAATATTTTATGTGTAAACAAAACCCGATGGGGATTAAGAATAGTTATCGGAATAAAAATATTCTCCATTTGCCATATATTGTCGTCGAAAATAAACAAGTTCGTTAATTAATAAATAAATAAATCAGTTGTGACTTTTGTATGATTCTTTGAATGAGTAGGTTAATATTACAAATAACAGTAATAAAAAATTGATAACCATTTCATCAATTCGAAATTCGAACCTAGACTTTAACGGCCTAGGCTGTCACATACGGTGCAGATACTATAAGATATTTGATCGCATATCTGACGATATTGCTCTTTATAGAAATCAATGAAGAAAATATATATTTTATCATTAAATATCTGAACATATCGACGGATAACAACAGATTCTATCACATACAAAATATACGTGAAGATAATATCTGCAGATACAAATTTTATCACGGATTGAATCTTTTCCGTATATACCTTCTCATACTAGAAGTTATTATACGTAGATACCCGAAGATAAAATATTATAGTATCTGGGGGCCTACTCCCTAAGTCCGTCAACGAAGTTAGTCACCCGTCCGAAAGGAGCCCGAAACATAGGAGTGAACAAAACAAGTGTCAAGTTCAACTTTCCGGACTGGCAAAAAAACACATCGGTAGTAGGGACAACTGTCAAATCGTGTTGTCATTCATTCTTAGTTCGGGCCCCGAAATAATCGTACCTATGTCCGTAGGTGATAGGGAGTAGGAAACGCTCATAACTAAGGCCGAAACCACGGACTTCGTGCTTAGGGAGTAGACCCCCTGTACCGTGTTTGACAGGCCTTATCATAACACTGGCACCAAATTTCTAACATTATAAATTACAACTTCATTAAGGGCTCTATTGATATCTTATCTCGGTCCTCGGATCTCATATGGCTAATGAATTTAAATCTCAACATAATCGGGGAGCCGATCCATCAAACATCCTCCGGTCCGTTAGACCAACCGACCCAACAAAGGGTTTTAATTCAGTTATCTCACGCTTTGTTAACGTTCTTTATTCTATCTTTTCCTTTCATAAGGCTTAGAACATTTACTTCATAAATACGTCGAATTTTGAGGATGAAATTCAAATATACACTGATAAAAAAACCGGCCAAGTGCGAGTCGGACTCGCGCATGAAGGGTTCTGTACCATTATCTATAAAAACGGCAAAAAAATCACGTTTGTTGTATGAGATTTATTCTGTTTTTTTAGTATTTGTTGTTATAGCGGCAACAGAAATACATCATCTGTGAAAATTTCAACTGTCTAACTAACACGGTTCATGAGATACAGTACATTCAGGTCCTGGTGACAGATGGACAGCGGAGTCTTACTAATAGGGTCCCGTTTTACCCTTGGGGTACGGAACCCTAAAAAACTGCCTTGTTGGTCTAGTGATCGCAAGCGCGACTGCTGAGCGTGAGGTCCTGGGTTCGATCCTCAGGGCAGGCAGTGTTATTAGGTTTTTCTGTGTGGAATTTCTTAATAGCAGCCCGTTGTCTGGATTTGTGCCTGGTTGATGGTAATGGGCTCGCCCCTTATTACATGGGACTTAAAACATAACGGAGAAATGAGGGTTTACTATACACCTCTGCCCAACCTTTCGGGAAATACAGGCGTGATGTTACGTTATGTTTGAGGATGAAATTCAAATATAAATACACTGATCAAAAAAAGTATTGCACCTTAATGTGTGTTTATTGGAAAATTTATGTTTTATGAAATCACTAGCCCATGCACTCTGTCCTACTTACTAAAGTTTGTTAAAGTTGTTATTTTTTTATTATTGTTAGTATTAATTAAGGCGTTAGATTAAAATGTAAGTAATTTGGTCGTAAGTACTGTTAACTTATGTTTTTATGAAATCACTAGCTGTATCCGGCAATGCGTTGCAATGAACTCTTTCCTACTTACTAAAGTTTGTTATAGTTGTTAATTTTATTATTATTGTTGGTATTAATTAAGGCGTTAGATTAAAATGTAAGTAATTTGGTCGTAAGTACTGTTAACTTATGTTTTTATGAAATCACTAGCTGTATCCGGCAATGCGTTGCAATGAACTCTTTCCTACTTACTAAAGTTTGTTATAGTTGTTAATTTTATTATTATTGTTGGTATTAATTAAGGCGTTAGACTAAAATGTAAGTAATTTGGTCGTAAGTACTGTTAACTTATGTTTTTATGAAATCACTAGCTGTACCAGGCAATGCGTTGCAATGCACTCGTTCCTACTTACTCAAGTTTGTTATAGTTGTTAATTTTATTATTATTGTTGGTATTAATTAAGGCGTTAGATTAAAATGTAAGTAATTTGGTCGTAAGTACTGTTAACTTATGTTTTTAAATAAATAAGACGTAAGACGGTACGTCACATTACACATCATTTTAAAACCTAATTACTCATACCACATACATTGGGCGGACCGGTGGGATTCTCCGCTGCTAGCGCACTGGATACATCTGCACATGGATAGGTGACCAGTATCTTTTTATCTATATTTTTATTACAATATGTATTGTGCAATATGTGTAGTATTATTAGTGTAATGCGAACATTTAGGTTAAGTGAAATTTGTAACTAACACATTTTATGGGTGTCAAAGCCTGAAATAAATGATTATTATTATGATACCAAAACGAGTTTAATCAATAAGTAAGCTTACGACAAATTAATTACATCAAGCCGGAAAATTACAAACTAAAGTAATACTGTTTAAATTAGACTTTGAATAAAAATTAGCCTCTCTACGTCCAAAGATTATAATCTAAGAGCTTATGATTAATTAATTTTATTACAAAACAATACGAACTTGACATCTTCCACGACTACAAAGCAAACAATGTTATAATAAACAGCAGTAATTAAATTTGACTCAACAAACAGGTATCATTTAATTCCCTACTTCAAAAGAGAGTAAACATTAAATGTATATCTATAGAAGCGATAGCCAATAACGGCAAACCCGAAATTCCTTAAGAAACTTTGCAAAGGAAACGACATCTTTTGTCATTGTATACTAGCTATTAATATAATACTTTGCTAAATAAACGCGAATACTTTTAAGCGTCCTTTAAGTCAAGTTTAAATTAAAGCTTGCCTATGTCTGAAATTCGGCAGCATTTATAAAAGCAGGCAAAGAAGATGCGAGCGACCGCCCGAAGGCACCCTACTGAGTAGATTTAATTAACAAGATATGGGTCTCTTTTAAACCAACTCTACCTACTTTTGGAACATTGGAGATTAAAATTCAATGAGCCGACAAGATATTAAATAAAATCCGAGACTATAGTTTTACGTACGTACGTAAAGGAGAGTTAATTAATTTTTAAAATTAATCAGGTATCCGTCGCGTCGGTGCCAATAAATTCTTTTTGTGCGCGTAACATTGATCGGGAATGCGAGATCCCATTTTTAAACTTCGTAATTCGATTAAATTTCTGATGTAAAATTGTTTTCATTATCAATTTTGTCTGGGACATTGTTTCCGCTCATGAATCTCGTAAATTATGAACTGTATGTTCCCCTGCAAGCCCTGAGGCCAAGCCGTAGCTGTGTTAAAACGAATTGAAAACCGGTAATCGAATACGCGCAATGGGAGCTATGTCAATATTTTAAATTTAAATATCAAA
Organism: Amphipyra tragopoginis; assembly: GCA_905220435.1. NCBI lineage: Eukaryota > Metazoa > Arthropoda > Insecta > Lepidoptera > Noctuidae > Amphipyra > Amphipyra tragopoginis. The sequence continues at coordinate 19,068,171 of HG991997.1, forward strand.
TGGAAGTAGGTACCGAACGGTTTAATATTTATTTTATTCACCATGTAACATCCATCTCTGTTCGGATTTTAAATAACAAACTTGTTTTAAATTAAACTATGTTTATTTGTATTCGGTGTTATACCACAGATATTATTCGTTGCCTTGCTAAAATATATATGAAGTTTTTACATGTTTTATGTACAGTGGAAATGGTAGATATGCCGTCATGGATGAAGTGATTAATTTTCGACATAGATACTTCTTTGCAGGGTAATGCTTGTTGTTTAATTTCGTAAATACGGCGGCATGAACGATGAATAAAAATGAGGGGGACGTGACACAAGATAAAGGAGGTCACAACTTTGTTGTTACTTTAGGGCCTGCAACATCTTTCGCGTCATCTGACGGCGTAGTTCGACGGGAAAATTAAAAAAAAGCAGAACGCCAGCTGCCCACCTTAATTAGATTTTTTCGAATTATATAACATTTTTTTCGTAACGTTTCCCGAGCGCGTACCATGGTAGAATAACATAAAATTGTTAATAACTGCACTAAAGCGCGCGCCGGTACAATGTTGGAGATTTTTACGTACCGCGTTTTGTAAGCTATGCAATAAGATATTGTCTTTTGTCTGATTGGGGGAGGACTGAAGCGTTGACAGTTAATATCTTTATGCTCTTTTTCTCTCACAGAATGAAAGAGCTGCTTTTGTATTAACAACAGGCTGACTACAATAAGCTAGCTGTTTTGTAGCAAGTAGTGTTGTAACTTTTGGAAAAAAAAGAGAAAAACGGAATCAATTTTATTTTTGAGTTTAAGCACTCATAGACGAAACTGTAAAGGTCGTGAGGAAGGGGTGTATAATTTAAACATGCAATTCTAGGTGTAGCCGCTACCCACTTGATGACGTATTAAAGTACAATCATGAGCACTAGCATGTATAAACACGTAGAGAAATTCAAGGGATTTTTAAATTTATGAAATAATTCACATGCTATGAATTCGTAATCTTTCAAGAATTCCATTGCAATTCTTTCACTTTATATTTCACCACGTGTATACATGTTAGTCCTCATGACTGTACGTGTAAGATAAATTATTAAAGACTAGAATACCTGCTCGATACCCATTATCAATAAACTGATGAAATTCTTTTGTGAAACAGATTCCTCTAAGTTAAATTCAGACAGGAATAATCTTATCGTTCCCTTAGTAATTGTGCACGACAAGATCCTTTAAGTAACGCGAACCTTGCACAAGTACCTACCAAGAAAGTACTCTCATTAATAATAGAGAACTAAGTATTCTAATAAGTACCTACTGAATGTTAAATAACAAGGACACTGACGAAGGTTACGTATGTTGTTTGCTCCTTTTGTTGTATTTTACCTGAAACAAAAGATTCAAAATGTTAATTTGGATCGAAACAGATGAAATAAAATACAAAAACATAGGATAAAAACAATAGAACGGAAGGCTAATTATAAAAAATCTTGTTATGATGTAAAAAGACAGGTACTTGCAGCTATTGAAAACATGGTCGAATATAAAGAATACAATATAATACAATACTCTTTATTGTACACAAAACAGACGAAAAAAATGTGCAATGGGCGGTTTTATCGCACTAGGCAATTTCTACCAGACAACCTTTGGACAGACATATTTTGAAAAAAAAAGAGAGGGGTAGTTCGCGGCGTAACAATAAATAAGGAGACATTAAATTAAGTACTCGAAATAAACCTAAAGCACAAATATATTATATAGAATAAGCATTTTAAATCTATATATATAAAAGGAGAAGCTGACTGACTGATCTATCAACGCACAGCCTAAACCGCTGGGGTTAGAAAGTTGAAATTTTGACAGTAGGTTCCTTTTGTAACGTAGGCATCCACTAAGAAGGGATTTTTCGAAATTCAACCCCTAAGAGAGTTAAATAGGGGATGAAAATTTGTATGGAAAATCGTCACTTAACGGGTTCAAAATTTCACGCCAGCGAAGCTGCGGGCGAAAGCTATATGAAATATACACCGTGGGCCCGGGGTACCCGAAAGATTTGAACCTTCGATTCCGATGCCTAATTGGAGGCGAAAAGCTATTTAAAGTTTGTTAAAAAAAGCTTAATTTTCAAAATATTTATTATTTAATGAAATTCACAAATCGAAAAATATCTATGGTAACAAGTCCCAGGAACGCGGTGTTGCGACTTTTGTCATACTATACACCAAACACTAATTAAATTATACCTGTCCTTGTCGTTTGTATGACAACGAATAGAGATGGCAATAGACTTAAAAGCCATATTAGTTAAACAACCCTTAACCATCGTTAGGGTGTTAATGTTTTTCCCTATTGTGCGCAAACTAGCGAAATACATTCAAAATGCAAAACGGTAAAGCGCTGAAAAGCCGGTTACGGTAAAAACAATTTCACAGCTTAAAATAAGTCCGTCCACATATGACCTCAGGCATCTTCCACTCACACAACAGACCTCATACGGCAACGTTTTTCTTAAAAATAAAAAGTTTTCATTTAAATTCGTGCATGTCAACAGGTGACCCTGGCAACCAGCCAGAATGGCTCGGTCTCAAACGAGCTGGCTTATCTAGCACGCTATTGAATATTATGGACTCTCATGGACAATTTGTACGAGTATGTTTTTTTATGTAGTGTGGGATACTTAATATATCCGGAAGTATTTTTAACTTGTCGACTATCCTCCAGTTTCTCATTTGAGAATTCGGGATAAGCAAATACTTAGGTAACATTTGAGTACAAACTTGTCAAAAAAATGTTTTGAAATCCGTCATTTTTTGGCAACTCCATACTCAAATGTTACTTAAGTATTTGCTTATCCCTAATTCTCAAATCAGAAACCGGAGGTAAGGCTGCCTGTCGACAGGACCGGAGAGGAGCGGAGCTAACCAATAGATTAACACAAAACGTCTCCGCTCCGTGAATTCTTTTGGTTTCTTCCAGGCAACCTTAGGATAGATTGGCAGAACAGAAAGAGGCAAAGGGCAGTCCTGGTGTACAAGTACGTATCGTATTTAATATTATATTATACTGAGTGTCTTCAAGTCACGAGTGAATCGATTTCTCCTAGGCAAGCGTGCTCCATCTTCGACCGCATCATCGCTTAACATCAGGCGAGATGATGGTCAAACAAACAAAATACAAAAAATATTAAAAAATAAGTTAGATATAATAACTGCCTCGTTGGTCTAGCGGTCGCAAGCGCGACTGCTGAGCGTGAGGTCAGGGGTTCGATCCTCAGGTCGGGCAAATTGTTATTAGATTTTTCCGTGTAGAATTTCTCAGTAGCAGCCCGGAGTTTGGATTCGTGCCCGGTCGATGGCAATAGGCTCGCCACCTATTACATGGGTCGTAAAACAACGGTGAAATGTGGATGTACTATACACCTCTACCAACCCTTCGGGGAATAAGACATGATGTTATGTTATGTAATAACATAAAATACATATCAATAATTAGATAATTACACAAATATGTGTACAATATACTGCACGTACGTGCAATTATACTGGTTAGCTCAGCACAGTACCGCTCCAGTAGACAGGCAGCCTTAGGAGCTTGTTTCAGGAGGAAGGACAACAGCGTCCTTTATGAAATTCATAAATTCGTAAAGAAGATGCCTTATTACAAAAAGTTTATTGGCGACTAAAATGGCGCAAGAACTTTAGTGCTTTAGGTGATGAGTTGAATTTCCTCGTGGAAAAAACGTATCTGTAAGCTTCAGTGAGACACCAATGTCTGGGGGCCTACTCCGTAAGTCCGTCAACGAAGTTAGTCGCTCGTCCGAAAGTAGCCCGAAACGTTGGAGTGAACAAAACCAGTGTCAAGTTCAACTTTTCCGACGGGCAAAAACACATCGGTAGTAGGGACAACTGTCAAATCGTGTTGTCATTCATTCTTAGTTCGGGCCCCGAAATAATCGTCTGTCCGTAGGTGATAGGGAGCAGGAAACGCTCGTAGCTAAGGCCGGAACCACGGACTTCGTGCTTAGGGAGTAGACTCCCTGAGACCATCCGGCTAATCCAGCTCGTTATTGGATACTATGGGTTTTCATGGATTATATGTACGAGTGTTCATTCTAGACGTACTCGTACTCGTTAGTCTTGCTCGACTGTGGCGGGAGCACTACCGTGCTGATTATGATTTCAGAACCATAATACGCCATAAAAAAATACTGTTTTTACGATTGTCGATCCATAAAAGGATTTTCCTAAATCCTGATTTATAAATCTACAGTCGAAGTACTTTACTAAAAAAGAGTTTCAAACAAAAATCCTCGTTGAATTGTTTGCAAACACACTGGATCAAACTCTAGATTACCGACGTACTAGTACTGAACAAATCCATTTGCCCTGGCAAATAGTGTTTGTCTATTGGTTTAAAACAATACGAGTACCAGTTACTTACTTTGTAAGACTTTCAGTTTTGCATTATTTCAGGCTGATTCGACAGACTCAAAGTCAAAGTATACTTTTTATTCCTGGAAAACCATAGTTTCTTTCCATTTATGTTGTTAATCGCTTATACATCTACATTGTTCTTACATTCTTCCAATGAACATTGTCCAACCATTTTTTTTAAAGATTGTCTATCAAGTTTCTTGCCGGCTCTTCACAGGACTTCTTACTTAGGATCGTGCACCTAGTGTTGACCTTTCAAAAGCACCAGTATTATGGAAAAAGTGAAACTAAAAAAATCTTCGACTGTGACACACACACCAGGAGCCCAATTCTACTGACAGAATATTTTATCAATTGCAACTGACTCGTTTATTCAGACAGCGGTCGTTTAAAAAACTATCAAATTGTTTGACAACAAAAACAAAACCAAACATTTTGACAGTTGCAATTGATAAAAGTTTCTGTTAGTAGAATTGGCCCCCAGGTGTGTTGAAAGACTAATCATAGAATAACTTTTTTTTTAAATTTCCCGCTATTATTTGCCTCTAATTAAATCTCACATGCACAAATACTTAGTCCCGGAAAACTATCTGTAGGCTGTGTTAAAATATGATCCATTTAACGCTTGTACCCACAATCCATACACAAGAATTAAGCATTTGACTAGCAATGGAGACGAGACGACAAAGTTAGAATCAGAAAAAAAAAGATAATTACCACCAGAAGGCCAATTCTCGTAATTAAAAATGTTCAAAATATAGTTTCTATCTAGTTTCAGTCTAGTCTCAATCTCATAAATATGACAAATTGTATTCTTGTTCGTTAACAAACAACGTCAAATCTGAGATCATATTGAAATGAGATTGAAAGTTGACTGTGGCCAAAAGGGCATTCCGGTTACATTATGTACTGAGCCATTTTGACAAGTTGGAATTCTTATTTATTTCTAGAATTTTATCTATGACTGTTAATATGGGTATGCTATCGGTAATAGATTTGAAGTTGACTGAATTGACATTATATCGAGATAGACTGAGATGATACTGAAACCGGACCGAACATTAAGTGTACCAGAATACCATTTTTTTATTTAATTCATAATTTAATCTCAGTTCGGTCAACGTTCAGTCTTACTTCAAATTAATTACGAGAATTGGGCATCTGATATTTGCATTCATATCGTGAACTGATACCAAACTGAACATCTAACCTAGATAAGGTAGGTACTCTAATAAATGAATGTTAAAACATGTTTTGTTTCACCTCACATTATATTGACAGAGGAATCTCCCTTGAGTAAACCGGGTTTAAATCTGGCACGAATACAAAATTTATATTTTGACATATGGGATTACGTACGTATTACGTACGTTTACCTGGGTGAATTCTGCGGTGGAGTGTACTTAGTAGTTCAAATAAAATGTCTTGAATGGGAAGAATTAGAGGGATGAGGGGTTGACGTGCTAATCTTAGGGGGCTGTGGTTTGGAGTAACTATCAGTTGGGCCCAGTGGTGACCTGAAGGGGATGCGATATGGAATATATAGGGCTAGTTAATTTTAACTGGCGAAATTTTACAAGGTTCCCAGGTATCATTAAAAGTACATATTAAAATGAAAAAAAAACTTAATATTAGGTAATTAGATAACAAGATACCTAACGTTCCTACGTAACGTAACTATCATTCGATTCGTTTACTTTAATAACGTTAGTGGCCATAAGAATAGAATATTCATTATTGAGCTTAAATTCATGTTCATTTATTATAAAAAAAAAAACATATCGAGCGCTATAAAAAGAAAGTTTTAGACCACATTACAGCCATTCGCCGAATAGTCGCGCTGTTGCAGCGTATTCGTCTAATATTGCATACCTACATTTTTTATCTTCGGTAGACAGTTGAGGGCATTATGATAAAAGATTCTTCATAGTCAAAATGTTTGATTAAGATTTATTTAATAGAGATCTCGGTTATATGTAATTTGCCAGTCTAATCATTATTACGATAACCACGTCATTATTCTGAGGTGTTGTGAGAAACCTAATTTAAACCACAAAGTAAATAAATCACTCTCTATCTAAATTTAAATTAAGTACTAAGCATTTTCCGACCCCAGTAATTCTTGGTTCAGAAACAGTCGAGTCATTATTTGAGTTAAACAGTCAGCTTTACTTAAGACATGACAAAGACATCTCGCTTCGTCATGTTCTTTATAAAGGAACAATTTACAATTGAATTTTTCATATACTAGTGTTGCACCTGAAATGTCTGAATTATACGAAGTTCTTTAAACAGTCGGTGCACTATGAAGTCACGTTGAATTATTCAAATTTTCTTCTTGCTATTTTTCTTAATAATAAACCTGGGGAATGAACCCGGTTGCAGTGACTGCTCAGCTAAAATACCAAAGAACAATGTAATCAAACATGTTCTAAGTTGTCTTCAGACTTATTAGCGTCGTAATACTTAAGCGTAGTGAGGTAATTGCGGCTGATGGTCGGTAGATAATAGAATCTCGTTATTAATATAATAGAACACTGCGTATAATTTTCTCGGCTTTTTCCTCAAGCTTAAGCACATGCAACAGTTAGCTGAGGCCCAGGCCTACGGGGTAAGGCTTAAGAACATGACAGTAACAACAGGTAGGCTGGCGTGCGGCCAACTAAGCCTCTACGCTGCTACGCTTTGTGCTACGAGCGCACGAACGTAGCTGTCTCGCTACACTGCACTTAAATGACTTTCACTTTAGACAGTTTTAAACTTGGAGGTAGTTCCGCTTTATCTCTACTAAGAAAAAACTTGACAACATCTTATTAAAGATAAAATACTTATAAAGTTAACCTTTTCTATCATTATTCCCTAATTTGATTTAAAGCAAGGCAAGGTTTTTAATTAGTTAGCTAAACAACGCTTGTAATTAAGGCGAATAAAGTTAAGTCGGAGCTCATATTTTCACCGGATAAAGGTCGGCCGACAGTCAGTTTAAAATTCTTGGCTAGATTCTGAATATTTCTTGGTTGTACAAAGAGTATAATTTACAATTTCGTCGGCGATTTTTCGTGAGGCAGCCCAGCCATACGAGACGAATTACCTCATTCTCATTATATTCCTTGTCGCCAAAGAGCACAGTCGGGGTTAAGCGCGCGTATCATTCCAACGTTTACAAATTTTATAACCCATCTCCTTTTGTTCTGCTTTACGGGCGGGGCGGATTCCACAAAGACTCATTGTACAAATACAGGATGTAAACACGTTTAACAAACGTACCAAGAAACGAAATTATTTTTCGGAAAAAAAATACACTGAAATAAAACAACGGGGATGCATCGTTAGTTTAGTTACGATTCGTTTACGGCAGATTGTTTTAGGATAACCCATTAAAAATATTTCACGTGAAAATATGAAACAAAAACATGGTCCGTTTAAAAATATTGGAAAACACAAGGGGCGTGTGTTGAGTATTATAAAAAAACATGCCGAGAAACGAAAAACAGAATTGCAGTGCAGAGTAAATAAAAGGGAATAACATGAAATAATAATAAATACAGATTGGTGGAGATGTACGTACATGTTCCATGTTGTCATACGTTTTACGGAACGTTTTACCTTGACATAATATTTCAGTTGTCTACTTAAGAATGTATTTGCAGAAAATAAATAAGGCCGCGGAGCCTAACTGTAAATAATTTTAAGGTGTAAGTTGAAAACCGTGTTATATTAAGAAATGTAAGATACATGAGACAAAAGAAACTGTCTTTATTGCTTAAAGGGCCGTTTGCACGACTAGCTAAATACGTTTTGTATTAAACATGTTTAAAATGTCACTGTATTTCAGTCAGTTGTTCGAAGATAATAGAGACAGAATGACATTTCAAATATGTTTTTTTAGCACTAAGGGTTAATACGATTTTGATTTATCTCAATTCATTGATTTATATACTTTAAAAAAAAAAAACTTTTCCTTTATTTGCATAATTTTATTATTGTTAAAATATTATGATCATCTTTGTATAGACTCAATTAATTTATTCACCTGACAGACAGAACTGTGTTGCTGGGGAGTTTGCTGCGCTGTTTCTTCTTCACAGCATAAACACTAGGAAGCGGTGAAGGGAGGGGTTTTTTTTGGGCTGTCTATTGTATCATTGACGTTAAAAAAAAACTAAGTAATTCTAGTCTATTTTGAATAAACCAGTTTTTGAGTTTGAGTTTAATTTTACCAAAATCGGATAACTTTTATCTAAGGAATGAGTTTGACGTTATGACAGCTTTTATACAGTTCCCTACATTTATGTTCGCATAACTCATCAAAATGTAGGGAAAAGCTGTTTTTTTTTCGCGATTTCAGGTTTGGTCCCATAGTAAAAGTTGTTCATAGTGATGAGTCACCTTGTTTAAAAGCTGTCAAAACGTCAAACTCATTCCTTAGATAAAAGTTATCCGACGTTGGTAGAAACGGCCATTAATATTTAGGCGAATTTTTGTGCAAGCGGGTCTAAGTATTGTAGGATCACTTTTTCATCATCATCCTCCTATGTCATTTAACGTTCTTTTATTTATATCAAACTTTTTTTTATCACAGGTCACATCGTTTTTGAACATCTTTTATTCAAAATTGGAAAAGCACTCGATCAAAAGAAAAGAAGTAAAGTTTTTTTTGGTGGTCATTCTAGAGGGAGCCATGAAAGTGAGCGGGAGGGAAAGGAGGAAAAATAGAGGCCGAATGGATGTCCAAACTATGAAATCGCGAATTTAATATAAATAAAAGAAGGTGAAATGTTGTATGAGGATGATGATGAAAAAGTGATCCTACAGTCAATCATACAAATTATTTAAATTTTATATTTTAAGTAACTACATTTGCGTTGAAGAAGTTTTCATTTTTATTGTCTTCGCAGTAATCATCTTATTTTAGGAACCTAATTCATATTTGTATGGCACGTTAGCATTCGATATCGCATATCGAAGATACTTTCTTTCGTTACATAGACTAAAACTTTTGGGTCCCGATAAAAAATCGGCCACCCCCTTTCATCCCGTGGGTGTTACACACTTAGGTATGTACTGACAGGCGAATGGGCAGTAACATTTTCCATTGCGCTAATTAGAACATCAGTTGTCATTACCAATCCATTTTTCAGACGTGGTGATAGGGTATTTGACTGAAAAAATCTAATAAGTCCGTCAGTTAGATTATCAAAAAAGATTGACCCGTATTTTTTCTTTTGTTTCGTAAACCAAAATTGACGAAGATACGACACTTTTAAAATTGGCAAAACGTCACAAGCAAGTACAATTTTTACTAGCTTCTGACGTCACAAGCCCCCACTCTCGAGTTTTGATGCGTTTTGTCGTTCCAAATATTGATAGATTTAACAAAAGAAAAAATATGTGTCCATTATTTTTCAAAACTCTAACTGGCGGACTAATTAGATTTGAAATTTATTGATGCTGTCAACATGCCTATTATGCAAGATTCCTTGCGAATGTGGGGAGGCTACTTTTCCGCAAGAGTGATAAGATTACGATAGAACAAAAAACAAAACAAAAACTTTTTTCTTTTTTTTTAATGTTTATTTTTTGTTATTTTCTGTTTTTGTTTACTAACATAGTTTTAAGAATAATGTTACTAACAATTGGGCCTAGTTGCCACAAATAAACAAATATTTAATTTAATTTAAAAAAGCAGTAATTATTACCTTTCAAATAACAACACCATATGTAGCACTCCCCGTCTCACATCGCGGGGATTAGCTAAAATATAAATTCCGAAGATGTCTCAACTCGTCGAATGAATTATGAACAGCATATCACGTTTCCTGATTCACAAGAATTCGTGAGAAAGCGGCTTTATAAACAGTATAGCGAATAGATTTACAATGTTCTGTTATGATCTCAATCTTGGGTAGCTTCCTAGAATTTCAGTTTTCAGTGCCACTAAAACGAGTATACAATGCTATTTTTAGTATAAAGCCGAGAAATTTAATGACAAGATACTGATCAGATTAGCGTGTTTTTTAAATAATTCTCCAAATTAAATGCTAGGTAACGTTGGGTTAACTTAAGTAGAGTGTGTAAGGTGTCCAATTCAGGAGTTGTCTAATACACTCGTCGCCCGACCAGTAACAGGTCCGAGAAGGCGGCGCGCATGTGTTCCGTGCGCGCCTCTCAGGAGGACGTGGGGCAAGGCCCCATAGAAGGAGGATTTTCCCAAAATAAAAAAAGGGCTTGTCTAATATACATGTCTCAGACCTCGAAGTATCTATTCACGATCCACTGATATGCAATGATACCTATTAAATCCAAGTTGAATACTTATTTTTGGAACAAAATATAACGTAGTATAAATTTTTTTCCAAACGGTTCTCCTGCCGCTATCATGAGCAGCGCGAGATCATTTTGTCGACGCATTATCTCGTTTCGGCACGAGATAATTTGATTATCTCGCGCGGCACATGTAAGGCTAGCTAGTGTTTCTGAACAAACTAGTTTCAGGTTTAGTGTGTAGTTAAAAATAACTTTAATTTAACTCAGGCCCGATTTTACCAACTTCGGATAGCGTTTATCTAATGATAAATTAGACGTTTTGACAGAATTTCAACACAAAAATTGTCAAAACGTCAAATTTATTCCTCACATATAAGTTATCCGACGTTTTGGTAAAATCGGTCCCTAGTTAACTTTCCGTGCTTGTCGTAAACTAAGGCATATTATAATAAGTAAATAGGCAATTCTCACAATATTATTCTCTCCAGCCAAGTTCAAAAAAGATAAATATGACAACGATCCCCTAAGATCGCTGCGGCATTTGAAAAGGCATCACAGAACGTCTAAGTACTGTTTGCAAGAAATTTATAAGATATTTGCAATTTCTAATTAATTAGCATCCAATTTGAGTAATTTCGTGTTGACCATAGACTCATCATAACTCTTCGTGGTGCTCGGTACCGGTACTGCAAACAGATCGATCGGTACCGGAATGAAGTACAAATAAGTACACAGACAGAAAGTTATTCGAGTCGCTCGTTTATCAGGAATCTTCGCCAAAGTTTTTACGGTTTGATTTGTTACAACTCATAGACGTTGATATATGGCCACTGGATGTGGATGGTAGTTTGAATTTAGAACACTTATTTTTTAAATGCGTTCTAGAAAATCTGTGCGAAGTTGAAACCCAGGGGCCTAATTCCCCTAAAATAAATCTTGATAAATCACAACCGAACCAAGGCCGAACCGTTCATTCAGACAGTTCTCAATTTCAAACGCTATCAAATTGTTTGACACAAAAAACAAAATCAATCATTTTGAAATTTTTCGAAAACAAGAACTGACTGACGGTTGTGGTTCGATTGCGTTTGGCAACAATTTCTTTTAGGAGAATTGGGCCCCAGCAACGTGCTGATTTTGCCATTTATCTTCTGGTTATGGCAGAGGTAGGTATGCTAGGAGCTTTTAAATAATGCACATTTTTATAAGCAGGTACACACGGCTACACATCAAGCTATACAAAACCAGTTTATCTTGGCGTCGCTTTGTATAATCTTTTCGCACAAGTAACGGTCAGCTTATATTGGATTTGCATAGCTTGAAGTGTAGCCGTGTGTACATACAGGCTGTCTCGTGTAGTGCCGGACTTAAAGAATAGCACTACCCCATCTCTTCCCGTGGGTCATAAAAGGCGTCTAAAGGATTCTCTAGAGGATGGGCAGCAGCGTTCTCTGAGTACTTTAACAACCATACTGCGATCGCCAACCCGCCTGCCAAGCGTGGCGATTACGGCAAACCCGCCCTTTTAGGGGAGGCCTATATCCAGCAGTGGACGTCTATCGGCTGAATGATGATGATGATGATACAGGGTGTAAACGAATTCGTGTAATTCCTTCAAACCATATGATTAACTGGTGACACAGATTGATCGAACATGGGATGTTTTGAAGATTCAACAGAAAAAAAATTAAAAAAAAACGTTGTGTTCTGTTTTTGAGTCATTTTAGCACCCCAACTTAACTAAGCGGAGCGATATTGCGAAAGTCGTGCCCGCCAGCTGTGCCACCGTGCTTTCATTAATTTATGCGTGGCATCGAAATGTTCTACAAAATAAAATAAAAAAAAAAAAAACTAAATTTTTGGTGAAACCTTATTAGGAGGTTCAGGTACGATCGCTTAACAAGTTTTTCCTTTGCTTCGTTAATCCATACCAGTAATAGATAATGTGGTTTTAAGAAATTACACGAATTCTTATACATCCTGTACCTATATGGTAGTTAAAGTATAATGTTGATATCCTATTGAGCTCACCCCAACTTAATACAGAATCACATTACCTTACTTTACCTCACCTTACGTTTTACTTTTTCCCTTCATTTTATATTTGTCTAGTCTAAAAAAAACTGAACTAATATGGCCCTTCCACACATTCTATCATCTGTGTTTAGTTAGGGCTTCACGCTTTGCAAGTCTATCGCTTCGCTCCGTTTGAACTGCTTGCTTATTTGGAAATGTTTAAAAAGTTATATTACGAAATGGATTTCACAGGATGAATACTGATCTACTTGTTTCAGATAACGCGGCGGTACAAATGCAAAGGTTTAAAAAATAAGGCACATTTTAATAATAAAATGTATGTCTTGCCTTGCTTGCTATATTGGTGTCAAGAAAATGATGTCATCTTTATCTTGTATAAGTACAACATGTAACAAGTATACGAGAAACATTCAAACAATCAATTACAATATTCAATTAGAATCATAATACATGCACTGAAATTTTTATTTTATGTGCTTTGATAATGTTTATTTAAGAAAATTGTATGACTTTTTCATTGTTAACTGCATTTTAAATTCAGTCTTATGGTGTTAACATAAGGCTCATGTTGGGAGATATGAAAAAAAGATACAAAATTCAAAATCGATTTAGTAGTCGATTCTTGACAAAATACTTTCAGGGTTCGCGTGTATTATGTTACACGTTGTATATCATTGTAATCGGCCAATCGTTGCCAGAATCAGCAAACCGGCGTATTTTCTCAACTTTTTTTTTTGGACTTCTAGACTTCTTTAGTCCTATGGGACCGTTTCTACGTAACCGGGCAGTTGTTGGCGAGACCTGAAGGGTCTCCAGCCAATGGTGGGGAAGCAAAATACTTGACCTAAGCTAACTACTTGTACTAAACTAACATCATGACTACCTGCAACAACAGCACTAAGGGCGAACCCAAGTGGGACTCGGGCCTCGGCTTAGGGCAGTGCTGGCGGGGACTTAGGGGGGGGGGGGGGGGGGCAGCTTGATGAGGGCTGAATTATCGGTGTGACTGGTATTTTTTCACCTGCCATGCTATGTTTTATAGCATTAGATGGGAGTAGAGAAATAACCAATTTGCTACGTATTCATGAAAGTTTTGATATCAATGAGAACGAAAATACACAGCAATACGTTATACCCTGGCACAAGAAAGTTAAACGCAATAGATATCCAGATCTACTCAGTTCGTTAAAAACGGAAGATGATTCGAAGAAAGACAGAAATAATACAAGATAAATACCGTCGAAAGCTTTGTATTTTATCAACGAATCAAGTCTTCGCTTCCCAATGAGAAAAAGGGGTTCGACAAAGCGACTTTTTTAACGAGAAAAAACTCTCTTTAAATTAGAAGATAAGTAATACTGAGTAATATTGAGGTTATTCAATCCATTGGAGTTTCTGGCGGTAATGTCGTTAAGGGCACAATGGACTCAGGGGCCGACCGAAATGATCCGTGACGAAACTCGCCGAAATCAATTTAAAATACTTAGTCTTGTTAAATGTTGTGATGAATGGACGCGACAAGCATGACGGTGTAATATAATAAATAAGTTAAAGTAATTATGGTTGGCTTTATGAACTGTTGGCGAAAATTCAGTGACGCTTATGTAAGGTTAACGTAAATGAACTAAATAGATGTGTGTTGCAATATTGTAACGATTTTTTTGTTTTACTGTTTCTTTTGAAACTCAAACCTCATATAATCAAAATAAACTAGAATTACTTAGTTCTTTTTGAACGTCAGATTAACAAAAGACAGCCCCCAAAAAAGCCCTCCCTTCACCGCTTCCTAGTGTTTATGCTGTGAAGAAGAAACGGCGCAGCAAACTTCCCAGCGACACAGATCTGTCTGCCAGGTGAATAAATTAATTGACTATATACAAAGAAAATCAAAATATTTTTTACAATAATAAAATTATGCATATATAGGAAAACTAATAAATAATTTTTTTTAAAAGTATATAAATCAATTCGGTATGAATTGAAATAAATCAAAATCGTATCTAAATAATATAGATACATACATAAACCTACACATAAAAACTAATAAAAACTTTCCTCTTTTTTTTTCTTTTTCTTTTTATAATACGTTGTCCCACACTAAGATTTCTCTTGTATCGTGGGTGCGTTTACAGGCACAAATCTTCACATGCACAAACACCCAGACCCGGAACAACTATCTGTAGGCCATACAAATATTTTTTCCGTGCGGGAATCGAACCCTCGACCCGTAGCGCATAAGCCAATCGCTCAGCCACTGCACCAAACGTGTCGTCAAAGTTATTAAATAAACTCATTTATTTTCAGGCTACTTTGGCCCATAAATACATACCTTACAAACTAACATATATATGTTAAATAATACAGTTTATGTTAGTAATAAAACTTAAGCCTATGTTAGTAAACACACTTCACTTGCGCACTATGTCATCCGCTGTGCGATCGTGTGGCACTTGTCCGCGGAAGCGACGGAACACCACTCCCTGCGGCCAAAAGTCCTCTTCCATGACGAGGTGCAGAAGACAAGTTGGTACTCGTACCACGAATGCCCTGAAGTTGACATTGCGGCGCGATTCCAGCAGCTGCACTCTCGCCGTGTACTTGGTCCTTTGGCGCACGTACTCCTCGATGTCCTCCGCCTTAGTGGTGTAGTGTAGGCGGGAGATGTACACCGGAGTGTTCGGCTTCGCGGCACGTATAATAAAGTTGGACTCCACAGGAGCCGTGCCGCAGTGGTTCTTGAGGGTCCTCTGCCGGCGCTTCCTCCCTTGCACCGTCACAAAACCATCATCATCTGCCCGCTTCGGTGCTTTATCAACCAAGGGCTTCGTAGTAGCGTCGAGAGTCTTCACGGCGACGCTGGCGATACTTTTCGCTGACACGATAGACACGGGCAGCGGGTCAGAGGCTCGGGTAGCTCGTGCGACAGTGCTGGGGGGAGCCGCAGGGGCGGGAGAGGGTTTGCGGGGCGCGCACGGTGCGCACTCTGCAGGCTCAGCATTTGACGGTGTCGGCGAAGATAAAACTGCTGACGCGAAACTTGCCGCCGATAAATCGAGGTTCGCTCCGCGACGCGTGTTTACGTTCGATGCACTCGATGGTGACCCAGTTACCGCTACCTGTTTACGCAACTCTAAAAGATCATTGCGCAAATCTGCAACGGTGTTTTGGGATGCATCCAACCTCTTCTGCACATCCACTAAGCTTGCCTTCAAAAACACGATGTCTTTCAACAGGCAGGTTACGTCGACGTGGTCGAATGTGACAGGAGGGAGCTTGCGCAAATCCTTAGCCACAAACGTCGGCACATCGTCAGGGTCGGTCTCTTTTAGCAGCGTGATGATGTCCTGCACGCTTTTCTTTGTCCCGTCACGTCGGCGGGACACCATCTGGTCTGTCTTGTTCAAGGATTTGAACAAGAGCAGCTTGGAAGCAGCGATGTCTTCTTCGCTGAAGTTGGTGGAGCAGATCTGGACTGCAGACACCTCGTCCATCACGTCCAGCTTCTGCTGCAGGAACGCCAGTAATTCGTTCGCCACAAGTTGATGACTCATGGCGATTTATATTACGAGCGACGGCTTGCACCGCGCTACACGATTTTTATTTATCAAGTTGTCAGCAACACGTCCGCATCGAAACGCGGCCAAATCGAGACTCGATTAAAGGTGTACCTATCTGAATTCGTGTAATTCCTTCAAACCTTGTTCTCTACTGGTGACTTAAAAGTCGTCCCTACATATCGTCACCCTCCGCGGTAACTGTCATAACTAGCAATTGATAATTTTTCAGATAAATTCTCAGAGTGACGTATCTGCTTCAAATTAATAGAAATAAATAAATAGATACCTCAGGGCTTTAGGGCATTTACTAACTTAAAGAGTAAGCCAAGAGCAATATAAAAAGTTCTTAATTCATTAATAAAGCTACAGCTAACGCAACTGCTGAAAAATTATCAATTGTTAGTTACGACAGCGCGGACGGTGACGATATGATTCGTTTGGATACCACAAAAAAACTAATTTAAAAAAAGAAAACATAGCGTTCTTAATGTGAGTCATTTTAGCTAACTTGGGTCAAGTTAACTGACTGCGCAAAGCAATACCACGCAAGTCGTGCCCGCCAGCTGTCTCGTCGGGCTTCCATTTATTTATGCGTGGCATTGGTGCCGATTCTCTTGTTCAACAACTATACTAAAATTAGAGAATTGCTATCTTTTACTAACAGATAGCGCGAGAAAAGGACGGTGATAGACAACAACTAAATTAGTGATGTCAAATTAGTTTATGCCTTGAATTTCGCCGTGTTTTTAGTCGACACGTTTTAAATGTCGTCTAAATTTGTATAGAAATTTTAGTTAAACTAAATTTGACAGCTCTTATTTACGTATGTCTCTTTCTTATTCTATCAGAGTGAAAAAGATAGCAATTGCCTAAATTAAGTTTAGTTTGTGCACAAGAGAATCGGCACCATTGACTTTCGCTCATTTTTTTATTTAAACTTTTGCAGGTGGTTTAGATACGATCACTAACCAGTATCGCAAGACAGCCAATACTAAATTCGTTTTATTTTAATCAAGCAAAATCCCTTGCATGGTTCATCTATACCAGTAACAGATTTGTTTACACCCTGTATATCTATTTTTCTTCACTATCAAATCAGGCTGAAAACCAGTTTCAGAAGTCGGTGCATTCAATTTGTTTCAGCGTAGAACACTGACTTCTGAAACTGGTACTTTTATTAAATGATAATTATTTTACTCCGTTTAGTTTTTTTTTTGAAGTCGGATTTTACTTTTTTAAAGTTATTTTATTTTATACTTTTAGTGCCACAAATTACAATTACAATAGTGTACAAATTCTCGGACCAGCACTACAACTAGAACGTCGTCTATATACGATTTGTGTATTTTTTTTTTGTTTTTGTTGATTTTTGCAAAAAGTGCTGAATCAATTTCAATAAAAAGTATATGGGACCACCTGTGAAGTATGGTCTACCAAACAAAAAAAGAATCATCAAAATCCATTCATAATAATTGGCGGAGATATCGCGTAACAAACATACAAAAAAAAAACAAAAACATTCAGACGAATTGAGAACCTCCTCCTTTTTGAAGTCGGTTAAAAATAGGTCACCTTGACCATTATGATAAACGCTTGAGTGTTAATAATGCCATAATCATCATGTTTGTCAAATAGATAGGTGATCCCACTATCTTGTTACTGGCTGCATAGAAGATTGCGCAACTTCCCTTGTATTTGGAATAATCTATCGAATTTTATGGCTCCTATGTGAAAAAAATGGCGCGGTCTGATTCTTGGTAGGAACCTCAGAAATCAAATTAGATATTTGAAACGCCGTGTTAACGCTCCATGCGCCTTTAGTCTGTGACCGGATTCTGGGCGGACTGTACAGAAATCCTGGGCGCACTGTACAAGAATACTGGGCGCACAGTCTTTATAATCTACAACATATTTTATCTGCGGCTGAATGTACGCTTTTCGTCGTCGCTCTCATTATAAGAATACTAAGAAGAACCATGATAATAAAATTATCTATATAGCAAGGAATTAAAATACTATAAGCACAGTCTACCTATATCTTACTCCTTAAAGTCGGTCAACGTAGAACATTGTCGCAGAGCAATCGTGCGGGGGGTTGCGGGGTGAAGGGGGCGGAGGTTATGTCCCGAGTAGCCATATTGCATACTTGGGACATGACCTCCGCCCTACATAATTTTGACATTTCATAGGACCTGTCAAATGTATGGGCGTTGACCCACTGTATGTAGAAAGTAGGTACACTGTGCTATAAGTAAGAAAACCTTGCCTTTTTAATGTAATCACATACAAGCCGAATGCAGTTTGTATGTATTAACTCTAATTAATCCTATATGAACGTCTGAACTACAACACATTTTGTGTACACTTACATAAACTTTGAAAAAAAAACCGGTAATGTAGACAATCCTAAATTGATATATATTCAGGGTCTAAGATATTCAATAAATATTCTTCGTATGTGGCACTAGTAACTAAAATTGAACAATAAAACTGACAAACGCATCGTTTTATCTGAAATTCGGCACAAACAAAGACCAGCATACCAAACGTGGAACGCAGTTCACGGAATAGTGTCCAGAATTCAGAACTCAATTCACTTGTGAATAAAACTGGACATCCAAACGTCATACAGTCAGGTACAGTGAACCAAGAAAGTGGCTTACCACTTTTTTGAGGACTGTCTTTTGTCAGCTCAGATACGAGGTTCTCTTGTAGGAACTCAATTACGGATCTCACTGATGGCAAATTTAAAATCTCACGTTAAATAAGTTCTCATTAAAAAGGTATACTGTAAGATAAACGACTATATTGACGATAGGGACGTGTGGCGCTAGTTCTTTTCTGCACATGTGGCTTCCGTGGTAACCAATAGTTTTTAGATGTAGGTTTAAGTATGTATCTTTAGTTAGATACGATTATGATTTATCCCAATTTTTTTTTTTTTTTTTTTTTCTATTGGACTGCAGTAGGTCGTCCTAGGGGACGGTTTCTACGTAACCGGGCAGTTATTGGCGAGACCTGAAGGGTCTCCAGCCAATGGGGGGAAGTAAAATACTTAACCTAAGCTAACTACTTGTACTACACTAACATCATGACTACCTGCAACAACAGCACTAAGGGCGACCCCTAGTGGGACTCGGACCTCGGCTTAGGGCGTTGCTGGCGTGGACATAGGGGGGGGGAGACAGCTTGATGAGGGCTGAATTATCGGGGTGACTGCGGAGTCTGAAGAGACGACCGGCTCTACGACGGGAGAGCTCGGTGGATCGTGACCGGCGGCGGTGGGGCGTCGCGACGGGCCTCGTCGGCGAGGACGGTATGCCGGACGGCGGCGTTTGTTGTGTAGTGTGCTGGTCGATTTACTCGCCTCCTGGAGGAGGGTAATTTCGTCATCGGGTTCTAAAAGTGTGTGCCTGGGACGGCGAACTTTACTTATGAGAGAGGGACTGTAGTCGGCCGCTGCGGCGACTAGGGGGTTCGGATGGCGGGGGGCAGAGTCGAAGTAACGCTTGGAAATGCGTTTGAGGTATTGCCTGATGGTTGGCATTTTTAGATCGAGATGGAGTTGGACGTTACGCATGAACCACGGGGCAGCCGCGGCTCTGCGCAACACTCGATTCTGGAGGGTTTGGAAGGATTTAAAGCGACAAGGCTTAACGTGTGCGAACACGACGCTAGCGTAAGTCAAGATGGGGCGGATGCACGTCACGTAGATTCTCAGCTTATTTCTAAGTGACAATTTACTGCGCGTTCTAAGGATGGGGTGGAGGCGACCGACAGCGAAAGCGGCGCGAGCGCGCACCGCTTTGATGTGGTCTCGGAAACTCAGATGGTGGTCGAGGATAACCCCCAGGTATTTGGCTTTCATCTCCCAAGGGATCTGTTTGCCGAACATGAGGACGGGACGGATGTGGGTGTGGGAGTCACCGTGTCTCTCGAAAAGAACGGCTGCGCTCTTTTCGGGATTCACCTCTATTCTCCATTTTCGGAACCAGACCCCGAGGGCGTCGGCTGCGGTTTGAAGGGTTCGAGAGATGCTATCGAGACTCCTACCGGAATAGTAGATAGCCGTGTCGTCGGCGAAGAGAGCCAACTTGGCCAAGCCACGTTTGGGAATGTCGCTGGTGTACAGCGTGAACAGAAGGGGCGATAGCACGGAGCCCTGAGGGACTCCTGCGCGAATGGGGTGAGGGGAAGAGAGGGTGCCTTCTAGGCGATAGCGGAAGGAGCGATCCGACAGAAAGTCTCGAATGATGAGCACGAGACGGTCCGGCACGTTGAATTGGTACAGTTTGTATAATAAACCGTTGTGCCAGACCTTGTCGAAGGCTTTCGCTACGTCGAAGAAGAGCATGCCCGTTTTGTACGAGCGCATAAAACGGGAGCTAATGTGTTCGACAATGCGGTGCAATTGTCGAATGCAACAGTGCTGGGTTCGAAAACCGAACTGTTCGTCGGGGATGAGTTTACGGGAGTCAGCGAAATCCTTTAAACGGATATAAATGAGACGCTCATAGATTTTCCCAATTACATTGAGAAGACTAATGGGGCGATAACTAGTGGGCTCACTCTTGGGTTTGCCGGGTTTGGGGATACCGATAACGGTGGCTTGTTTCCAAGCTTGCGGAAAGATGTTATTACTCAGAGCGCCATTGAAGATGGCGGTCATGAGAACTATGAGCGGGGCGGAAAAGTGTTTGATCACCTTATTGGTGATACCGTCTGAGCCGGGGGCTTTCCTAGGTTTGAGATTCCTCACTATCGTGTGGACCTCGTCTACGGTGATGGGGGGTAAGGGATCGTCGGGGTCTTCATCGGGAGGGAGGGAGGCCCTACGTTCGACCTCGCGATCCACCTTGGAAAGATGGACCGGGTCTGCGGGTTGGGTGCTGGGAGTACATTGGGCTTCTAGACTGTCGGCTAGACATTCGGACTTTTCGTCATCTTCAAAGGCCGGCCTTTGGTTCGGACGATTGAGAGGGGGAGTTGAAGCTACACAATCGGATTTTAGATTTCGTTGTAATTGCCAGAAGGCCAGATGGGATGGCTCTAAGTCGCTCAACATCTTGTCCCAGCGGGCTTCCCGAACCTCCCGTACACGTTTCTTTACAGCACGCTGTAGAGAACGCATATGGGCGCGGTTAGCTTCGCAGGGAAAAGTGTCATAGGCACGGATGGATGCGTTCTTCTCCGTCAGCAGTTCACGCACATCGTCCGGCAGCTTCCAGCGGTGTTCGTCCACCGCTGGAACCTGCCGTGAACACTCGTTCACCACGGACTGTACGTGACTGGTAAGGGAGTCGATCGCGCCCAGCGTGTCGGCAATCGTAACGATATCGTCAGGGATGGAATCTAAGTGAACGGACGAGGAAGACTTGAGGCGCTCCTCTAGTTTACCCCAGTCCGTGACAGTTTTGGTCGGGGCGGGTTGCCCAGGATCCGGGGGACCACCCCGGGGACCTAGGTGAAGGACTACGGGGCGGTGATCGGAGTCTAGCTCTTCATGCGTCTCTATAGAGCGTAGACCGAGGTTTACGTTCTTTAGAAGCGCTATGTCGAGGACATCGGGCTGATGGTCAGGGTTATGGGGGTAGTGAGTGGGACACATCGGGGCGATAACGTCGAATTCGAGCTCCGGGCTCAACTCTTCGAGGTTACGACCCGCGTGATTGTTGGAGTTGCAACACCACGAGAGATGTTTGGCGTTGAGGTCGCCCGCTATGATAACGGAACCTCCACCGAGGTCAAAGAGGGCTTTAAGATCGCTCCGGAGTTGGATCTTATTACTGGAGGGAGGATTATACACCGAGACGATTGTGATCGGCTGGTGTCCTGTCATGCCTAGTCTGCATATGGAAGTTTCCAGGAATTGGAGACCAGGGGGAGGGTCTAAGGGAGTGCAGTACAGGGAACGTTTGTAGTAGATGAGAGTACCACCGCCCCTACTACGGGTCCTGTCGTTGCGAACTAATTTATAGTTTGCAATTCCAGGGTTCCTGTTGTGGGGCTTGAGAAACGTTTCCTGCACTAGGAAGATGTCAATTTGATGATCACGCAAAAAGATTGCGATCTCATCTCGTTGACCGTTAACGCTGTTAGCGTTGAAGAAGCCTAATTTAAGGGATCGGGGCTTAATTTTACAGCTTTCTGTATCCATTGGAATTTATTGGATGAGGAAAATGACTATGTCATCTAGTTCGCAGAGGACATTGATGCGAGCGATTGGATCGCCTTGAGAGGCGTTCCAAGCGGAGACTATGTTGATCGCCCACTGCGTATTGCAGGAGGAGAGGGTTTGGATAAGGCTGGGGATCGTGTCCCTAAGGAGCACTTTAGTGGACGAGAGGGAAGTGGAGGGAGCAACCGCTGTCGGCGCTGGCCTGGGAGCGAGTGCGGCGGCGGGTGCGGGGGGAGCCTGTGATGTTGTGGGACTACGTGCAGGCTGTGAAGCAGCTAGCACTATAGTGGGAGCGGGGATGGTGGAGCTCATCAGGGCGGGGATAGCCGGGATTGGGGGTCTTGTGGTTGGTTGTTGTTGCTGGGGCAACTGGGTAGTGGGCCTTAAGGCGGGGAACGCCTGCTGATGGTTCAGCGCATTCCATGGGGACGGCCTTTGGGGACTGAGGCGGGCGGGGGGTTGGGATGAAAGAGGGGGGGGAGCCGTGGAGGGACTCTCTCTTTGGTGACGGGCGGCTGAACGTTTAGCCAGCTTAGGGTTGCGCTGTTTTGGCGCTTTGGTACACCCGCGATAATTCGCCGGGTGACCAGACTCGCCGCATAGAACGCAACTAGGGGGCTCAAGGCATAGGGACCTATCTTTTGGGCGTTCGCAATCGCTAGTGCCGTGGTCGCCCAGGCACTTGACGCACCTGGGTTTCGCATAGCAGTTACGCTGCGAGTGGCCATAAAGCTGGCAACGGTGACATTGACCAGGGGGACCGGACTTATTGGGGCGCTCGACGCTTATGCCAGACAGGTGGCATAAGGTCTTTATATTATAGACGGCCTTAGACTCGTCTGAAGGTTCGCATACTGCGAGGACCATGTCGTAGGGGGTGCCACCGCGGCCGCGGTGCATGCGGTGGACTTCCAAGGCGGGGATGTTTTGCGACTTAAGGTCGCTGAGGATGGCATCGGAGTCAATCTCCTTGGGGATGCCGCGGATAACGACTCTGATAAGCCGCTCATCGGGAAGGGCAAAGGTGTGAAATGACACACTTTTTTCCCTTAGCATGCGCGTGAGATCGCGGAAGTCTTTTGAGGTGGGGACTAAGACTTTGATGCCCTGTTGGGTGGTGCGGGCGCTAAGGTAGTTGATCTTGCGATCAACACACAACTTGGACACATCGGTCCACTTCGCCTTGTCCTGAATGTACAGAGGCGGAGGAGCGGGCTCTTTCCTCGGAGCCGAGGTTTTCGAGCCGGTGACGGGGCGGGGGGAGGAGGGACGACTGGCCTGCGGGGAGGTAGTCGGGACGGGACTATGGCAGGCAACCGATGCGGGGGTCGCAACGGTTGTCTTGGGGGTTTTGGCCGGGACTTGGCTGGAGGAGGCCGCTTTGGATTTGCGGGCACGCTTCTTTCCCTTTCCGACTACGGTAGTGTAGCCTTCAGAGGATGAAGAAGCTGACGAATATGATTCGGACTCAATGTCGGAATCGGGGACTAGGGGCTCTGACGTGTCCATTGATGACGTCATCTCTGGAGCATGTCGGAGGGACGGGGAAGGGGTGTGAAAATTCGCGGAAGGCGCAGCTGCGGAGTGCAGGTGTGAAATTTCCATTGTTTCCGGAGACAATGGACCGGGAGAGAAAGGCGGTAGCGACATAAGGCTCGGAATGCCATTGTTCTCGTCGAACAATGGCTCTCCTTCGCCGAAATGATTGGTTTCGTTATCACAGGTGGGTGACAGGGGATTAGTAGTGTGCCTTATGGGCCCGCTACTAGGAATTCGAGCGCCGTATTGGGCAAGAAATTCGGGGTCCTTTAAAAGTTCCCGGAAGAACGCTAACAACACAGCGTCAGACATCTCGGAAAAGATGCCTGAGCCGTGTGTAAAGAATGGGAATTAGGCTTAATAAAAACGCGGCGCGCACAAGTACGCGACTATTTTTAGTAACGGCCTATAAGTCCTAACAATTAAATTTTTAAAAAACGCGATTCCCCGGGTGGATGAGCCCGGGGGTGTGTGAAAACCCTCCCTGTCGGGTATAGACAGGGAGGTTGAGTGCCTATTGGTGAGCCCTAAGCTTGTAATCCCGTCGCCAGTCTTATTGTGCGAACGGGTTCCTAAGTCTCTAGTGAGGTGCAATACTAGAGAGTGCTAGATGGGAGAGAACGGGGTTAGAGCCAGCGTCGACTAGGAGATCCCCCAAGGCCGGTGGTACTAGCTCCTTCCAATTTTTGCCTTGCCCTGAAGGGGCGCAGCTGGTGTATTGGGTCAACACCCCTCGGTTTCGTTAACACTGCAAAGTATCAGCCGAGGACCACGAAACTGTGGATTTTCCCTGAAGGGGCACACGCGTTTGTCAAAGAAATAGGCGTTCAGCCACCGCCTTGAAAAAGGCAGCTTTTGAACTTATAGTCGTGAAGTGGAGAACACTACGGCGGGGCGTAGCGATATTCGTGAGCGAGCACGTCGAGAAAGTACGCAGCGCGAGTTGCGGCACGTCCGTCCTCAGCGAGCGTCGGAGCGCGAATGATTTATCCCAATTCATATAGAATTGATTTATATACTTACTTTATTTTTAATTTTTCCTGTAATTTCATAATTTTATTATTGTAAAACATGTTACAATTTTCGTTGTATAATTATGTAGAATCAGTTAATTTATTCACTTGGCAGACATATCTGTGTTGCTGGGGAGTTTGTTGCGCCGTTTCTTCTTCACAGCAAAAACACTAGGAAGCGGTGAAGGGAGGGCTCTTTTGTGGGATGTCTATAATATTGTAAACCTGACGTTCTAAAAGAACTAAGTAATTCTAGTCTATTTTTAACCGACTTCAAAAAGGAGGAGGTTCTCAATTCGGTTGTATTTTTTATTTTTTATGTGTTACCTCATATCTCCGTCATTTATGAACCGATTTGAAAAATTCTTTTTTTGTTCGAAAGGGTATACTTCCCGATTCGTCCCATTTAAATTTTGTTATGATCAGACCATGAACTTCAGAGATATGGAACGGAACTCCTCATCGGATCAAAGCAAAATTCTCAAATTACTAATATTGCTTTGTTTATATTTGTTGTTGGGAACTGACTACTTGAAAAGAGGAGGGGGTGCGTGTCCTCCCCTCCCCCCCTTTGGAATGTTTTCATTATATCGTGTAAGGTATCATTGGAAAGGACTTTTTATGCCCGACTACGTCAAAGCCAAAAAGAAGGGTTATGAAGGAGGGGGTTAAAATTATGACACTAAAACGTATTTAATAAAAAATAAACTTTAAAAAAAAGTAAAAACCGACTTCAAAGAAATACTAAAAGGAGTAAAATAATTACCATAATATAAAATTAACAGTTTCAGAAGTCGGTGCAACTCTACACTGAAGCAAATAGAAGCCACCGACTTCTGAAACTGTTAATTTTATATTATGGTAATTATTTTACTCCTTTTAATATTTCTTTGAAGTCGGTTTTTACTTTTTTTTAAAGTTTATTTTTTATGAATAAGAGTTTTGAGTTTGAGTTTGAACACTTTGAACTCGTCGCTGCAATCGTAGACGAGTCTGCCGTTGAAACATATTTGAGGCTTCAAAAGAAATTTGCGCAAGAAGACCAAAATGTATGGATAAAGGTCAAGCCTAATGTAAAACCAAACTGTTTGCCGCACAGTGCTAGTATCATGTAACTAACTTAGTGAATACCAAACCCATATTTTGTTGCTGCAACAGTGACGAGCTCTCTGCGGTTTGCTTAGCAGTTCTTGCAACCGGGCGCACAAATACCTACGCATGAATGTAGAAGCAAGAATATGAAAATATCATGCTCGTGGAGATCTATGCATCCAAACTATTCCCATGAGGATGCGTGACGTTATATTTGGTCCTTGGATCAAAATATTTCTGAAGATGACTACATCATTTAGATAATTAATATAATAACTATTTTTATTGAATTCTGTATGATGACAACAGATTTGGTCAAGTTTTGTTGTTTCAGCGAGTATGCGAAGGGTAACCTACGTCATTTGCGTATTTACGCACAGTGTTCTATGTTTAGCGTTGAATAAACTTTGTGAACGTGATAACAAAATTTGAGCTTTGACTTAAAAATATTGCCCCGTATTCATTAGGAGACAAATGTTGAATGACACATAATCGCCAACAATGTCCAGTCACATCGCGCTGTGTCACCAGACAGTTCTTTCTGCAACAGTTACGTGCTGTGTCGCGTCGAAGGCGACACATCTCGCGTGACATTTGTCTCCTAATGAACACGCGGCAATATTTTTAAGTCAAAGCTCAAATTCTGCTATGACGTTCACAAAGTATATTCAACGTTAAACTGATAAACCATTTTCATAGAACACTGTACGTAAATACGCAAATGACGTAGGTTTTTTTTTTTTTTTTTTGTTTTGGCAGGAGTGGGAAATCCTCATGGACACCCAAGCCACCTCACGGATGAGATGGCGTGGGTAGTGTCGGACTCTTACCGACTAAAACCACACTCCTGCCCCGGCGTGAGCCCCTGCCATTCAAGTTACGCAGGGATATTAATATGGGCTGTTTGTTTTGTCTACTGTCTTTTCTTATTAACTGTATTATGTACTTATTAAATTAAATCCAAATTTTT
Organism: Amphipyra tragopoginis; assembly: GCA_905220435.1. Classification (NCBI taxonomy): domain Eukaryota; kingdom Metazoa; phylum Arthropoda; class Insecta; order Lepidoptera; family Noctuidae; genus Amphipyra; species Amphipyra tragopoginis. The sequence goes on from HG991997.1 coordinate 19,095,245, forward strand.
AATATCTATTACTATTTATATGTCTGTTTCTCTATCTTTTTTTTTTTTTTTATTAAGTGTCTAAAATCTTGAAGCTACTATTTATTTTTCTTATTAACTAGTTTTACTATTTGAGTCATGTATTCAATAAATTTCCGTCTATGTTTACGATTACTGATGTGTACGTTTAACTTTTCTTTCGTAATACTGTCTCCTATTGTCATTTCCAGGGTGTGCCTGTGGGAGCCATATACAGGGTACTCCGTCAGCAGGTGGAGGACTGTCTCCTGCGTGTCGGGGTCGCAGGCGCACGCTGGGTTCTCCTTGCACTTGAAGCGAGTCAAGTATTCGGAGAACCCACCGTGCCCTGTTAGGGCTTGGGTCAGTTCTTTGGTCATCTCCATCTTCCTCACCGTCCTGTACGCCGCGATCGCACAAGGAAAGAACAGCTTAGTGGTGGCCGCCGTTTCTCCCGTACAGTATCTCCGGTTCCATTCGCTCAGCGTCTCCATTCGGATCATTCGCTTGGCGAATGAAACCGGGCATCTGTCATAGTCGGAAATGACGTAGGTTACCCTTCGCATACTCGCTGAAACAACAAAAAACTTAACCAAATCTGTTGTCATCATACAGTATTCAATAAAAATAGTTTAGGAGTCAAGAATTCAGCATCGATAGCATAAAAATAACCATCAACCATCCCTCGGGTAGGTATGCGGTACGTAAATAGCGTAATCCTTCGCGTAAGGGCGGTTGTAAGCATCGTCGCGACTCTCGTCATCGTGGTATAACAGCCACCATTGTAAGCGAGCTTATTGTGCTCGGGGATTGGTTTCCCAACGAAGAAAGCGCCAGGGAATCGATTTAAAATTTCCTTGAAAGAGCCACACAACAAAAGCGGTTAATACTTGGATTCAACGTATCTGGAACATGGGATTTTATAATTATGTATGATAAATGATTGGCTTGATGGTAGTTGCGAATGATTTGTGAGTGGTTGAAAGCGTAATGTAATGCAAAGGTCGACGAGATCTTTAAGTTATAATATAATAATAATAATAAAGTTTATTTTCAATAATAGTACAGTGTTTCAGATTATACATAGGCTTAGGTTTCTAAATACAAAATGAATTAATCATCTGTAGCCGAACTAGGCAAAAGCCTGTATTTCGGCTATCAGCGCCAATCCCCTCAAATATATTACAAAATTAGAAAGCCATCAAACAGAAATGTTGACATTTTGTAGGTACTTAATATATTAGCAAGAAAATCTAAATTAAAAAACTGTTCGCAGTCATTTTAGACTTGCGGTCTAGATATAGGTACATTATTTTTATTTATTTTTAAATTTGTAATTTGTAGTTACCACTTGCCTAAAGAAAGTTACAAAAGTGTATTGTAAAATGAAGAATTACGAAGTTGAAGTGGCAATGAGCCCATATGAGGCCCATAGCATCTAGGATAGACAACCGTTGGAACAGAAATATCTTGGAATGGCGACGCGACCACAATCTGAAAAGCAAAGCATTGGACGGTCCTCTCCCAGATCAACAGACGATTTTTTAAAGTTCGCGGATTCCCCTTGGCTGTAACAAGCGGCCCAGAATCGATTGATATATATATGTATTAGGGAGGCCTTAGACGTCTTCCGGATGATATGATGACGTCGAAAGGCTATTAAATACGAACCGCAAGCTTTGTATGTAATTAAGAAACAGCTGATTAAATTCTTTACATTCATTTTCCTTACAATTGAGATTTCCTAGAATTAGATCTACGGTAGGTACTGGGGCTAAAATTTAGCCCAATTTAATACAGAAAGCGTTTATTCTATTCCAAATAATTACTTGAAAAGTGATAAAAGGAGAATCTAAGTATATTTAATTTGTAGACGTAGCATCTCGAGCTTTAATGAAAAGTCCCCGTCGCGAGAAGCTATAAATTTTGTAAACACACATTTAGGGGTTCGCAACCTTTGGAACAAATAAAAAAAACTGTTTTGTAATGATTTTTATTTTTATATAATGGTTTTTATTTTATTTATATAATAATAAATAATAATCTACGAAAACAACACAAACAAACTGAAACGCATTCAAAACTCAAATGACAGCATTGACAGTGTCAGTGTGAACTTACTTCAAAATGGCGGGCCAAAAGTTGACGTTCCATGAGTCAGACACGTTCCGGTACCACAAAACATTAGACGATAGCGCTTTATATCGCTAAAATATAACCCGACTAAGTGAAATTGCTAGTTAGTTTCGTATTACACGTATGTAACTTTGAGTTGATTGAATTTGGGATTATTTGTTGTTGATTGAATTGTCGCTACGTAACTTTGTAGAAGTTCTTTATTTACAAAATTTATAGCTTCTCGTGACGGGGACCTTAGTTCAAAATCGGTGTCTGAATCAAAAGAGATCTTAATAAACAATTTTCGAAAAGGAGGATGTATGAAGAGAATCGTCGTAGACATTCCACACCAAGAGCGCATGTGCACTGCGTCCGATCCGAAATTATCGCAATATCGTATTCTAAAAATATGAGACAGTATCGCTGAGTTTTTCGTCTATATGGCTCTAACCACAGAATACTAGAGAGGTACTAGAGAGATGCTCTATGATTACTAGGTACCTTTAGAGCGCTTGTGCACTGCATCACTGCATCCGGTTCGAAACCGAGAAAAATCGATCCAAATTAGCCGCAGTGCTATTTCTATGAATATTTGTGCACATGCGACCCAAATTTCATAGATTTCCCGCCGAGTGTCCTCTGATTCGAATCGGATGCAGCTTATCTATCACCGTCCTTTTCTCGCGCTGTGGTTAGTTTAGATGGCGAGCAGGAGAAACGGCACCTCTGGCCAATATTTTTTTAATACTACATATATTACGATAGCTTGGCGTGCGATATTGGTATCGTCATTGTGTAAAATATACAAGGTTAGTTGGAAAGGGGGTACTAATCCGCAGGTCACTTAAAGTATCACTGATGACTATCTTAAAGAAAGTGTTAAAATTTCAAAATTCGGTAATTTTTATTTCCATGAAAAAATATTTTTATTTTAGTTTTTTCAAAATTTCTTCATCCATGCTTTAGTTACAAATTCAGAAAATGGCGCTTATTATTATTTATATACTCTTTATTGTACCTACATAATACACCGGAAACAAAAAAAAGGAATACAAATATTTACACAATGTAGAAAATGGGCGGTCTTAACGCACAAGGCGATCTCTTCCAGACAACCTTAATTCTAATTCATGGCTTCTAATTCATGGCTCCAAATATGAACTAAAATGTAACCACAGCGGATCATAACGGGGATAGATAGATTTTAGCGGTTTTTGTTGAGGTATTTGATCACTTATTTCTCTTAAACTATTGACTTTTGGAAAAAGTTGTAGAACAAAAGTTATTCATTATCATGGGTACTTTAACCCCCTTTCGAATTAGTACCCCCGTTCCGACTAATCTTATATAATATGTACTGTATCGCAAAACTGTAATCTGAAGTGCTATCTCTACTTGTGCTGTGTATTCACTAATCTTACAAACCCACTTTAGTGTATAAGCCTTCATTCTTCTACTCCGGAACCACATCTGTCCGGTGCTTGCTACGTCATCCTCATACGTCACGCGATGTCAAATAAAGTGTACTCCCTACTTCCCTACTAATCTAAATCTAAATATATAAAAGCGAAAGGTCACTCACTCACTCACTCACTCATCACGAAATATCGAAAACCGCTAGACGTATGAAGATGAAATTGGGCAGGGAGGTAGTTTATAGTTAGTAGACGTCCGCTAAGAAAGGATTTTTGGAAATTCTACCCCTAAGGGGGTGAAATAGGGGATGCAAGTTTGTATGGAAAATCGTCACTTAACGGGTTCAAAATTTCATGCAAGCGAAGCTGCGGGCAAAAGCTATATTATATATGCGAAAGTAACTCTATCTGTCTGTTAAGCTTTCACGGCTAAACCACTGAACCGATTTTGATGAAACTTGGTACAGAGATAGTCTGGAATCCAAAGCAGGACATAGGCTAGTTTTATCCCGTAAAACCGCAAAACATCTACGCAATAAATGACATCCACGCGGACGAAGCTGCGGGTGACCTCCAGTAATAGATATCCCATAAAATTTCTGATTTTGACGCATCTGTGTGTGTCTTAACACATATTGTTTTGACCACCAATTGAATAGACTTTGCACCTCGAATATACCTATACTAATGGAGGATGCAATCTGTCCAACATATACATAAGACGCTGAATATATATTCAATGCATCCAATCATCCAAAACGTATAGATGGATTAGTAATTAGTGAGTGGTCCTCTAATGGAGCCCTTGTAACTATTGAGCTTTGAAATGGACTAGTTGTCGATAGTGTACAAAAGCCTTAATTTGCATTATGCAACGCTTAACCGAAATAATCAGAAACCGCAGACAGCCTAATAGAAATTTAGCCTAAAAACACAATACAATAGCAAAAAAAACTTTTTTATCTTTTATTATTGCTTCATACATTTCTAACTGTATTTAAAATTCAGTCTAATTGCCTCGATATTAGTCTTAATTTTCTTTATCTCGATTTACTGAGTGATTTGTAAAAAGAATTGTTTTTTTACACCTTATTAAAATTAACTGACTCGTTGGTCTAGCTGTCGCGAGCGCGACTGCTGAGCGTGAGGTCCTGGGTTCAATTCCCACGTCGGGTAGTGTTAGTGGGTTTTTCCGTGTGGAATTTCTCACTAGCAGCCCGGACTTTTGTTCTACAATTTTCCCCAAAAGTTAATAGTTTAAAAGAAATAGCTGTTCTAAGATTTCAGAAAAAATACGCTAAAATTTGTGTCTCCTCAGCTACGATTAGCTGTGTTTACATTTAAGGTCATATTTGGTGTCACAGATCAGAAGCTCCATTTTCTGAATTCGCAACTCAAGCAGGGTTAAAGAATAAAAAAAAAAAAAAAAAAAAAATCATTCGCCTGGATGCAAAAATTTTAACACTAGCTTTAAAACAGTCATCAGTGAGACTTTAAGTAGCCCGTGGCTTAGTACCCTCTTTCCGACTGAGCTTGTATAAACATAAATATGTTTCTTTTTACTTTGTTGCGTTCAAAACATTTCAATCACAAATCAAGCTGTCTATAAACTATTTTGTACTCAAATAAAGATTACAAGGAAAACTACTCGGCCAGTTAGACGAGCGACGTACTAAGGCTTGTGTTACTAAGACGAGTGTTTCTCAAACCTCTCTGGGTTAAAGCGTGATTAATAGACCCACAGTTCGCTGATAATGACTTTCGACGCTTGACGACGTGTTTAGTGCAGTGGCTGAGCGATGGACTTATGCGCTACGGGTTGCAGGTGCAATTCCCGCACGGAATAAATATTTGTATGACCTACAGATAGTTGTCCCGGGTCTGGGCGTTTATGCATGTGAGATGTGTGTCTTTAAACCCACGATACAGGAGAGATTCAAATGTGGGAAAACGTTAAAAAAAGTAAAGTAAGAAGTACAGAAAGGATTTTTTCCGCTATGATATTGCTGTTTTTCACGTACAATTCCATCTCTAGATTCAATTATTGAGTACTGCCAAAAAAGAAGATTCAATCAGTAAGATTCCGCAATCTGGGAATTGAAGCAAGGACCTAACACTTAGCAACCGCACTTATAACTACTAAACCCGTGAGAAGTAATTTTTTTTATATAAATCATTCAGTCATCAAAAATAATTGAACATCTTTGCTATTTTTTGGCGCATAAGAAAATGTTCTCCTACGAATAGGGGCTTTGGAAGGGTGCGTAAAATAGGGGAATAGTTTGGGAAACACTGCCGTAGACAACATAAAGCCCACCGTTATAAACCCGCCATATCCACACTTTGGTATTCATTGACCGTAAAAATATTTTCTATTTTGCGAGATTGAATTTTTCCTAACATTGTTTGTAGGCGTTCTTTGCAGGTAGAGCGCGTATATAAATTTTATTTTTATGTGATATACGCCTCTCTGGTTATCTTCGTTACAATTTTTCGTGATAGTAATATGACGGTACTGACAAAGTTGTCTATCATTTTGTCGGGATTTTTATGTGGAAATAGAAAAATTGTGCGGAAATAATCGTACTCGTAATGAAGTCCATTGAATTAAATACATTTGTATTAATGACTATACATCATTCAATAAGATGATACTTCTTTTAACAATAATAGTTATTAAGCAACAGAAGTATAAATTCAGAAAAAAAATTACACTAAACTACGCTAAATGTGTTGACAAGAAAGGTTAATAAAAGCTTTGACAATTCATATTTCTATCAACCAATTTAAACACTTCATCGTTCTCACATAACTCTACATTATCATTTTATCTATCGAAATAGATGAAGAAATTGATTTTATAAAAATAAACCTGGACTTTCTTGGCCGGTCTTCTCTTTAAGAAAATAACAAATAGGAACCTTACAACTAAATTCGACTTTTCATAAGCGCCTGCAATAGTAAGGGTTCTTACAGACGAGCGGCACTTTGCCATTGGCAGATACCACTGCAGCCGTCGCCAACATACCCCGAAGGCATAGTGCCGCTCGTCTGTAAGAGCCCTTAATGACAAAAAAGAATTATAAATTAAGCTGCTGGTACATTCTTCCATTTTCTTTTAAAGAAAAGAACCTATATACCAGCGTTAATTATCACGATACAGTCTGCTCATATCTAAATTGCACCTTTACGTTAGTTCATGCTCCACGCGGTATGGCATTACTATCGGAATAACATTTCCTAATGATACTAAAACTGAGTCAATTAACTTCCTAACAGCTCTATTTTGATAGAGATCTACCGTTACAATAATCTTTTCTAGTGGCTTTTTGTTAATTTTTCCTAGTTGTTAGCAGATTTTTTGTTTATTTGCCAAACAAAACAAAAAATCTGCTAACCAAAACAATGGCACGTACTAATATTTAGAAAAAGATAAGTATAACAACAAATCATATCGTGTGCATAAAACAAAATGGCAAGCTGCAATATTAACGGCGTATACTTTAGAATAGAGCATGGTGGCGCGGACATTCAAAATTTTAGTACGCACTGCGTGCTGGATGGTACTAGTAAAGTATATTTTAGAATCGAATGCTTGAAATTATCAATTCTAAAATATACATGATTATTGCGGAATACTGATGTATAGTTTTGAACGCTTGATCGACAAATGTGTATTCTGAAGTATACACGATTAGTTCGGTCGGCTGCGTACTGGCCTTGGAAACACGCGTACCGTACGAAGACGGCGACGATGGGTCGCTGATTTTTCGGGGTTCTGTCTAGCCTTGTCCCAACTATTTTGGCGTCAGCTTCCAGTCTAACCAGAGACGGCTGAATTACCAGTAGGTATTTTACACATAGCAACTACCTCCAGATCTCCACAATCCAGTTACTGTGCACTGCTGATATCCTAAAGGTTGGACCGGTTGTCAGTCTTTCGGGCTTCAGTTCTGACTGTCTACGTATTCGTATGAAACCCGTGACTGACGGTTTAACGTGCTCTCCGAGGCACGGGGGGATCTCGTTGTGTAACGAATGGTCACCTATCCAAGGACTGGCCGCGGCAAACGCAGCTTAACCTTGGACACACGTCGAAGTTAGTGAACAAAAAAAATGTCGTCTGATTTAAAAAAAATCTTAGATGTTTTTACATTTACGCAAGGACACAATCAGTTTTCCGCATGCTTGTACCACGGAACCCTTGAGTGATTCGGCTTTCCCTGTATGATCTTATCAATAAACAGATGGATATCAGTGCCCATCCATCTAATACAATCACTTAATCGCCTTTGTCGACATATACAGACATATACAATGTATATGACGACAGAGGCGATTGTTATAACCAGCCTTAGTGTATAGGTAAATACGTTAAGGCTGGATTGGATTATCAATTGAGTTTTTTTATAGAATTTTATCATTCACGGCTGTTTAACCCGAGAATAGGCATGTTGACAGCATCAATAAATTGCAAATCTAATTAGTCCGCCAGCTAGTTTTGAAAAATAATGGACACGTATTTTTTCTTTTGTTAAATCTATGAATATTTGGAAAGACAAAACGCATCAAAGCTCGAGAGTGGGGGCTTATGACGTCAGAAGCACGTAAAATTGTACTTGCTTGTGACGTTTTGCCAATTTTAAAAGTGTCGTATCTTCGTCAATTTTGGTTTATGTAACAAAATAAAAAAAATTGGGTTAAATATTTTTTGATAATCTAACTGACGGACTAATTAGATTTTTTCAGTCAAATTAATGTTGGTGGACACCAGCGTAAGTCACTGCTCAAATGTTGGTGGACACCAGCGTAAGTCACTGCTCAAAATTGTTATTATTGTTTCACCCTACATTGTCCTTACGTTAGGGCATAATATGTTATTTTATTTCAGCCTATATACAGTCGTAATTAAACATATAAAATAAATAATCATAACTATAATAATATGCATCGATCAGCATCTGAAGAGGCTCTCGTTAGGCAGCTTGATTCAGAAGGCAGTACCTGCTTCTATACACGGCGCGTATTGTTGGGAAGTTCCTCTTTGCCTCTTAGTTTGGACCCTGTTCTCAATGCCGGTGGGCTCCTGTTTGTTATATTTATTTGATTTCATATGAGAGTATTTAAAAATGTAATTGTGTAATGTAAAAAGGTGAATAAACGAAATATGTTAATGTCTACATACAGTCAGCATCAAATACATCGGGACGATCATACTGTTCATAATTTACCTAAACAACTAAAGAAGTTAAACTTTATCTAAATGGGATACAATTCTTATCAGAAAGATAGGTGTCGTGTATTCATTCTGAAACACCTCTTGAATTATTGAGTTATGATAATTAAATTATATAATAGACGACACGTTTGGTGCAGTAGCTAAGCGATTGGCTTCTGCGCTACGGGTCGCAGGTTCGATTCCCACACGGAACAAACATTTGTATGGCCTACAAATGCTTGTTTCGGGTCTGGGCGTTTTTGCATGCGAGAATTGTGTCTGTAAACGCACCCACGATACAAAAGAAATCTTAGTGTGGGGCAAAGATTAAAAAAAAAGTAACTTATTTGTTCAGATCATTTTGAACAATCCGTTCGTCCCGTTATATTTGATGCTGACTCTAAAAAGCTATTTTAAGACCACTAGCAACGCCTTTAATACATTGACAAGTGTCAAAACTTTTGTAGTACGACCCTCAAAGTTTAACAGTATCCATTTCAAAAGACCGAAAATTTCAAGTCATAAAGGTAATTCCACATATTATGTACACTCGAAACAATATCAGCGAGACAAAACTATACGAAACTAAGCACTCGAAAACTGTCACACATTAGAAATAAGTGGGGGACTGGACAAACTACATTAGGTGACACGACACATTTTTGCATGAATACTCTCTGGACTCGCCACTTTGGGTATTTGTTTTTAGGTAAACGATAATATTAAAGTATATACTGTTGGGAACTTATAAGTTGTATTGAGACATGTTATGTGTTTTATTGTTTTTAAATAAGAACACGAAATGACCTACTTTTTTAGTAAAAGATAGGATTACTTATTACTTGAAAACTGTCAAGAGTTTTTTCCTCTGTAAATGCCTAGCAAGAAGCAAGAAGAGCTTAAGTTAAAGCAACATTTTATGTAGGTAACATTCAAAGTGTTTACTAATAGGAGAAAACTTATAGGTTAGTACCAAAACGGGTATTCTACGCTGGCTTCCTTAGGATCTTTCTCACGCTGTAAGTAGTGATAAATTTGCCCCGAAGTCTCCGTCTTCGTATATTTTATTACCGGGACACCCGACTACCCCATCACCGGGATGCGTGAAAAGGTACTTATCTCATCTAAAACTCCTCGTAAGCGTAGCCGAAACGGCGCCTTTAGGCCATGTTTTGTCTTCTTCTTCATCCTTTGCCTTGTCCTATTATCTGGGGTCGGCTCTCCGCCTGCTGCCTCATTGGTCTAGCGGTCGTAAACGCGACTGCTGAGCGTGAGATCCTGGGTTCGATCTCTAAGGTCGGGAAAAGAGTTATTGGGTTTTTCCGTGTGGAATTTCTCAGTAGCAGCCCGGAGTCTGGATTTTTCCAAGTCAATGGCAATAGGCTCGCCCCCTATTACATGGGACGTAAAACATAATTGAGAAATGTGGCTGTACTATTTATTACACCTCTGCTAACTCTTCGGGGAATACAGGTTACATATTTATATTAAAGAAAAATTATCTATTCACTAATAACCATCGCTATTATCATTTGCAACAGATTAAGCAACACAACAGAGAATTCCCACTCAAGAAGTTTATCATATCAAAGCGATTCTTCCCTCTACCACACAATACCATTTAACATAATATGCGATATTAATCGGATCAGAGCTTCATGTAATTACATACGTTCGTCATACACCTGTGTTCGGACCATTAGTATAGAACATGGTAAATAGGAATTGTAATCAATCGGCCATACAATAGGGACTGCCAGTACATAGTGGACAATGCGGGGGATGACGGACATTGCGATTGTCGAATGTCGATGCGTCTCCATTACTGTTAGTAAGATGTAATGGCAGAATGACGGATTGGATTTGTTATTGTGTTGTTAAAGTTACCAATGCTGTTTCAAAACGATTTGTAGTAAAAGCTTCTGTGGCGTTATTTATTTCAAAATAATATTACCGATGAAATGGAGCTATTTGAAAACCGCGGCGCTAATTGGAATTCAGTAAACGAATGTGCTTCTTAAACCATTATTGCCACAGATGATTGTATCTACGATTTCAATGTTATTGTATATTTCACTAATAGAAATTGTAGATAGTTTAAAAAATATGTCGAAAATTCTTCTATGGCATGTTAATGCCAATTAACCCCATTGTTCCCAAATAGCTCCATTTTACAGTACGAATTAACTGAAATCTTTGTTAAAGTCAATTATCATTCCAATAAAAGAAAATCAACCACAGTTATAATTAAAAGCATTAAACAAAGCAACAATTGTGAACGTCTGTCCGACCCAAAGGTCGGAACAACAGTGCCCTTGTAGTTTTTTTTTTCTGTTTGACTTCTTGAAGATCGTCCTTGTGGCCCTTTTCTACGTAACCGGGCAGTTATTGGCGAGACCTGAAGGGTCTCTAGCCAATGGGGGGGAAGTAAAATACTTAACCTAAGCTAACTACTTATACTACACTAACATCATGACTACCTGCAACAACAGCACTAAGGGCGACCCCTTGTGGGACTCGGACCTCGGCTTAGGGCGTTGCTGGCGGGGACTAAAGGTGGGGAGACAGCTTGATAAGGGCTGAATTATCGGTGTGACTGCGGAATCTGAAGAGACGACTGGCTCTACGACGGGAGAGCTCGGTGCATCGTGACCGGCGGCGGTGGGACGTCGCGATGGGCCTCGTCGGCGATGACGGTATGCCGGACGGCGGTGGACGTTGTGTATTGTGCTGGTCGATTTACTCGCCTCCTGGAGGAAGGTTATTTCGTCATCGGGTTCTAAAAGTGTGTGCCTGGGACGGCGAATTTTACTTATGAGAGAGGGACTGTAGTCGACCGCTGCGGCGACTAGGGGGTTCGGACGGAGGGGGGCAGTGTCGAAGTAACGCTTGGAAATGCGTTTGAGGTAGTTATTGCCTGATGGTTGGCATTTTTAGATCGAGATGGAGTTGAACGTTACGCATGAACCACGGAGCAGCCGCGGCTCTGCGCAACACTTGATACTGGAGGGTGGCCCAGTAGCGCACTGTATACTGCTTTTATAGACCGTTGTGACAAGTCGTGACAAAACTACCCTCATGACAATATTAATTCTCAAATACTATACTGTATTCAGAGAGCCGTGAGATAAAAGGTAAACAACATCTGACTACTCTTAATAAAAAGATTTTCTGTAAAATATTACAAAACATTAATTTCTAACAAAAAGAAATGATGTGATGTTAATTTACTTAAAACACTTCTTCCTGTAGTAAGTTTAGAATTTTTCATTGACTAGTTTCGTATTTCACTAAAAAGAGACATAGTAAGATTGTTTACATTATGTCTCTTGCCTACTTGAATACGGTATAGATACCTACTGCTGCTCATTATAGGGGGGCAGGCGGGGTCACAAGTGACAGTCGGTTAAAGATTTATGAGAACCTCTTTGGGATTCATCCAAAAACACAGACATGCAATTGGTACCTATTAGATATACAAGGTTTGTCGGAAAGGGGGTACTAATTCGAAAGGGTGTGAAAGTAGCCATAATAATGGATAACTTTTGTTCTACAACTTTTCCCAAAAGTCAATAGTTTAAGAGAAATAGCTGTTCAGATTCCATAAAAAATAAATCTATCTATCGTAAGCTATGATCAGCTGTGTTAACATTTTAGGTCATATATGGGGTCACGGATTAGAAGCTCAATTTTCTGGATTCGTAACTAAAGCAGGGGTGAATTATTTTTGAAAAAACTAAAAAGAAAATCATTTTCCATGGACATAAAAATTATCGAATTTTGGAATGTTAACACTTGCTGTAAAACAGTCATCCATCATAAAATTAAATGGTCCGCGGATTAGTAGGACCCCTTTTTGACTAACCTTGTATAAAATTGCATACCTACCAATGAATAGCATCAAAATAAAAATACCTACCGTACATTCCGATCAACAATTTTAAACAATTTACCCACTAAAAACAACACCTTCACTTAACGCATCATTAAAAAGCAACCGATACTTTAAAATTAATAATCATTATGCCATCATTACGCACACGATCTTAATTAAAATATAAAATGATCTGGAAACTACACCGCGTAGAGTATCGGTCAATTAATTTAATTATAGGCGATCACAGTTACAAGGGTAGGTCAGATGTCGACACTATAAATTGTAGGTGCACCGCTATATTGTGTGCCTACTGACAATTGGTCATATCTATGTGTATATAAGGTATATGATATGATACGGTGGGATAAGGATGTAAAACTAATGAAAGAGACGAGAAAATAGGTTTTTATTTTAATGAATATACACATATACATGCAAACAAATTCGTGTAATTCCTAAGAACCATATGATCTATTACTGGTTTAGACACGGGATTTTGATTGATTATAAATAAAAAAATGAAATTCTTTTTTTTTTTCATGCGGCTTTGTTATCGATCGTAGGTATCTAAACCACCTAATAAAGATTACCTAAGTAAAAAAATCAGTTTTTTTTACAAATAATTGTTTTTATTTGAGTGAACATTTCGATGCTACGCATAAATTAATGAAAGCACGGCAACACGGCTGGCGGGCACGACTAACGCGATATCGCTCTTTACCGTCAGATCAAGATCAGATCAAGGCTCTAAAATGACCCAGAAGTAGAAAACCAGGACGTTTTATTGAATATTATTGTAGTTGATTTTCATAAATTCCCGTTTAGGGTTAGTCTGTGTCACCAGTAGATCACGTGGTTTGAAGGAATTGCACGAATTCGTTTACACCCTGTATACCTTTTACTACAATTTCTTCTGTATGCACCGTGGTTGCATTTAGATAAGTCTCACATATATAAACTATTATTTTTTAATTACATTAAGGACAAGACCGAATCAAAAAATTAGGTACCTATCAATATGGAATACACATCCGAACGGCCCGAGTGTAATACAATTTATTAAACAATTGACGAGAGCATAATAATACCAATCTTTAAAAAAAAGAATAGTTGTAGTCGCGTTCAATGAACTGGATAGAATTTAAGTAAATTGGTTAAAAACGATGCCTGCATGTTTTTACAGCAACATTTATTGATTTAAATAAAAACTAATTAACGTTTTCACTAGACAAAGTACAAAGTAACAACATATATTTTCTAGAATTTTCACTCTCATGAATATGGAGAGAAAAGGTTTCAAACATAATTTTTGCATCGGCCTTGTCCTTAATTATTGATTAAGAAGGGGTACCACTAAGCAAGCAAATAAAACCAAGCGCTTAGTAACTATGCCCATCGGATTGCGGGAACCAGGGCACAATAGAAAATCGATGGCTCCATTGGGATACAAGTATCGACGAAAGGATTTGCAACCTCATTAAAATTTCCAAAAATTATTCAACAAAAGTTATGTAAATCTATTCACTCAAGAATGAGCCTAGAGCTTCCAGTACAAATTTAGTTTCACGACGTTATTCAATACACATCGAGACTAATATTAAGCTTCTCTCGGGCACAAAAGCCTGTTGAAATAAATGATCCATTTTTCGGGAATTAAGTTTTTATAAATTTAATTTTATATGTAACTAGCTTTTGCCCGCGGCTTCGGTCGCGTTAATTTAGAATTTGACAATCAATTCGGGTTGTACATTTATAAAAAAACAAACTACTAAAGTTTCTTTAATAATATAATTCAATCATGATTCGAAAGACACGTGGCGCCATCTATTATCTTTATTATATTTTACAAGTTATAGCATTCCATTGCTCGCTCAGTCAGTAAAACTTGCAGCAAGTGTATGCAAGTTTGAAAGTCGGTTCCGCAAGTCGTCTTGATTTTATGGGAAATCTATTTAGACTAGCCATGAATCAATGATACAAATCGTTTTATAGTCTTGTTCTCTTGTTGCGATAAACTTCTCTCTTGTGTCGGCACGAGCTATTATGAAAATAGCTCAAACCGTGGTAAAAAGATTTGTTAGTCAGCAAGGTTGGTAGCGGGGCTGACTGCCCAAGGTGCGCCGGGCGAACTTAAGTATCGTCGTCACTCGTGGAGGCTCCTTCAATGAACCCCGTTGTGATTATAAACTAACATAAACTATAAGTAATTTCAGATTTTGCGCTCAACGAGCTGAGATCAATGGATGAATGGATCAATGAATCACGGAATTGAATTATTCATTTGGTCGCAAAAGCATATGACTTTGAATTCAGTTAACACATTCCAGGAACATACAAGCCAGGATCATACCTTACTGCAAATCTTAAATCACACGCGAACAAATAAATACAACAAATCTTATAAAATCAACGAACCGACAAATTCCCATCTTCGATCATCAGTTCCGACTCCATAACTCATCCGATTGAACGGTGGCTTAAAAACACTCGGCTTAATGTCACATTTTTCCATTAGCCGACATCATGTCACCCGGTCGGATAAATCGGCGACCTGTTGCCATCGAACGTATGCCGAAGACTGAAAGCCGAGACCATGCAAATTGTTCTTTAGTTTACTTTACTCGCAGTACTTTGCACGCCCGGCTTTCTTTCGTGTTATTTAAAACTGTTGATGGCTTTCGTTGACTTTATTTTCAAGTTACTTTTATTCAGATTCGTTCTTCATTGTTTTATGTCGATTTGTTGAAGTTTTATTTGTTGTGCGCAAACAAGTGAAAATCACTTTGGTATTATCGCAATGTTTAATTAATGTTTTCGGAATTCTACTCGCGAATTCTAATCAAAACAAAAATAAAGAGTATTTTATTGAAAAATATCTGGTATTATACTCTCGTAAATTAATACCTAGTCTTCGTATTTATCAAAAGAGAATAATGCCCAGGTCTATAATACACGATATAGGGTAAAATTTCAATATCTTGGAGCCTCATCAGTTTTTTTGTCGTTATATTTTGCCTATGTAAAATCGTCCCTCACTCTTTAGTTATTTATATAACATTAACAAAAGGTACAAAAATAAGAAGAGAACAAAGCATCGATCTGGTATTAAAGAGCTTTATTTCTTCGCGAAAGGTAGATAGGAGCCATCGAAAACACGGAATAATACTTATTATGGCGTACCGGTCACAATAGGGAACGGCTGCCTGTTACACCGAAGCGTCTATACTAATAATATAAGCGCAACCCCTTTACAAAATGTATTTTTTGTAGTTTTTTTTTATTATTTATTTCCAAAACACTTATCCTATTTACAATTGGTTGTAGCTACACAACGATAACCTCTCAGGGTTTATCTGTGTGCTGGCGAGCCGTTCAATATACGTTTCACAAAAAAAAAAACAGAAAAATTGTTAGTTATATTTAGTATATTAAATAGCATGGGCTTATGGTAATATTTTTAATATTATAATTAATGCCTAGATAAGCTTATTTTTACTGCATCTGGATTTTGCACCTGCATACGCAAGGTATTGGGATTTTTTTACGAAGAAGTCTGCTGCAAAAACTTAGTACAAACCCTAATCATCACGTTTACTACCATAACTACTAACTTTTTTTTGGAACCCAAGCTTTAATGAATACCTACTTACTTATTTCGTTAAGTATTCTTATAAGAATGGTAGGAAATAAAGAGGCATCCGTACTTTATAATTTAGAAGTCTATCCAAGAGGCGCAAACCCATCTCGTATTACTCGGAGGCGTTTGTTACTCCCCTCGCAAGAAGGAAAAGTAAGAGCGATACGCACATAGATGTAATTAAAATTAATTATTCATGTATAAATTGAACGAGTGGTTCCTTGGAAATGGATCAATTTCTTCCTACTGTTTATCCATTCACGGCTTTTTCCTTTTCGAGTTTGGTGAGTAAGTGGTAGATATTTATACAATACACACACACCCATACGTAACTTATAGCTACGAAACAAATTAGGTTTTTTACCAAATAGCAATAAGATTAACTTTTTTCTTTAATTGAATTAGGTATGCTATGTTAATAGCTTTCAAAATGAATAGACTGCAACCCAATTTTAGAGGTACACCATAGGGCCGCTGTGTAGTATAGGTACCTACCTATACTACAAAGGTATTATATCTTCTTAAGTTTCTGACAAAACTTGTCATTTTACCGCGGCACACCAACTAACGACCACGGTACATCAGTGTAACGCGGCACACACTTTGCTGATCACTGCTTCAGACAGAAAGCGGAACGCAGAAAAAGAAAGCAAAATATCCTTAGGTATTAATTCTTATCGCCATTTGTTATTTTATTTTTTTTAGGGCCCAATAATATGTCGTAATCGTAATCAGCCTATTACCGTCCCACTTCTGGGCACGAGCCTCTTCTCAGAATGAGAAGGGCTTCAGGCCCTAGTCCACCTCGCTGGCCTGCTACAAGTTGGCAGACTACACACATCATAGAGATAAACTACAAAAATATACAATTACTAGCTTTTGCCCGCGGCTTCGCTCGCGTTAATTTAGAATTTGACAATCAACTCTTAACTTATCGACTACTGTAATTATAGACACAATAGATGAACAATGGCACTGACGAACCGGATCGTCTGTCGGGCCGCTAGCGGTTAAATACACTACTAAAGTATCTATAATAATATATTTCAATCATGATTCAATAGACACAGGGCGCCATCTATTACCGTTATTGTTGTTTTCCTCGGAAACAGTACTTTTTTCGGGATGAAAGGTAACCCTATGTCCGTTTCTGTACACCTGGCAACGTATATGCAAAATTTCAGGATGATCGGTTCAGTGGTTTAGTCGTGAAAAGGTAACAAACATACTTTCGCATTTATAATATTAGTTAGGATAATTTATTTTGCTACGTTACGGTGTAACTATCGGATCGAACTTTGTCAGGGCCAATTAGGCGCGTAGTTAGCGGAAATCACTTCATCATTCGTTCTGATATAGCGCATAACAGATACAGCAGACATATGAGTTCAAGTAATTCACTAACAAGCTACTTTCTTTCTTTGTAAGTACAGGTGCATCAGGGAAATGGAAAATGAGATTCTCTTCATCGCAAGAAATATTTTTCAAAGCGGATTTAGCGTTCCAATTATGAAGTTGCTCTGTCGACGTATTCATATAAAAAAGTGCAAGATCACTTCTTATGATATAGGAAACTGTGTGATGTTTCAGGACAAATATAGGTCAACACCAATTTTGTTGAAGGTACAATAGTTTGTTAAAGATAATGGCTTGTGTTTCCACCTAGAAATAAACATACGACGGACACTAATTTGCTAATGGTGCCGATTCTCTTTTTCACTAACTAAACTAAAATTAGAGAATTGCTATCTTTTACTAACAGACAGCACGAGAAAAGGACGGTGATTGATAAGAACTAAGTTAGAGACTGTTAGAGATGTCAAATTAGTTTACGTCTTGAACTGCGCTGTGTTTTTAGTCGACACGTTCCGACCTGTTGCCTAAATTTTTATGGAAAAGTTCAACTAAATTTGACAGCTCTTATTTACGTCCGTCTCTTCCTTATTCTATCAGAGTAAAAAAGATGCCAATAGCCTAAATTAAGTTTAGTTTGTGCACAAGAGAATCGGCACCAATAGCTTGGTGATTGTGGCAATCGTTCTTAAAATCTGTTCACTGTATCGTATCATGTATGCGATCTTATGCCAGATACAGATCTAACGGACGGAAGCAAGCGAAGGCTAACGTATGGTTTTCGCCACTGGGCATTGCACGCTCATTCGCTTTCACTGTTGCGTCACTATTAAGCGACCGCTTGTTCGCTTACTTCCGTCGCCGCTGAATGAGCTTTCGCTCGCCCGTCCACACAACGCTTGCCCGTCCACACAACGCTTGCCCGTCCACACCACGCTTGCCCGTCCACACCACGCTCGCCCGTTCGCTCTATTTTCCTTTGATGTACCGATAAAGGGCGAAGCACGGTAGTAGGTAAGCGAAGGCCCTTGTCAGCCTTCGCTTGCTCTCGTTAGATTAGTCTGTACCCGACATAAAGCGGCTCTCGTTGAACAGTGGCTATTAAAGTGCTGATGATTATTAAGATTTTAAACATACCGATTGCCGTCTGGCCTTTATAATATCATCAGTTTACTTATGGAAGTTTTTTATTGTCTGATATCACCTTATGATGATACAATTGTAAAATATGAGATAACCTATCCTAAATCCATATTTTTAACCTATTAATAGCATAATTTCAGTTCCAACAGCCAAATATAAGATTATACTTAGAAAAAACACTCGACTAGATATCAAACCAAACATTTATATTAGTTTTATTTGTTTGGCAGACTTTGAGCAGTTTTCACATACTCCAAGAAAAAGTTATAGTAAGTAACTCGCTTTCCCAAACTGGACTTTGAGCTGAAAATAAATAACGTATTTATTTCGGTATACGTTATATCACATGGGTTTGTTTATTTTGAGCAATATCATAATTTATACTTAGATATGACACCTGTATACTCCGGAGAGATAGGCAGAGGTATAGGTACAATAGGCATGCTGACAGCATCAATAAATTGCAAATCTAATTAGTCCGCCAGTTAGAGTTTTTAAAAATAATGGACACGTATTTTTTCTTTTGTTAAATCTATGAATATTTGGAAGGATAAAACGCATCAAAACTCGAGAGTGGGGGCTTGTGACGTCAGAAGCATGTAAAAATTGTACTAGCTTGTGACGTTTTGCCAATTTTAAAAGTGTCGTATCTTCGTCAATTTTGGTTTACGTAACAGAAGCAAAAAATACGGGTCAAATATTTTTTGATAATCTAACTGACGGACTAATTAGATTTTTTCAGTCAAATACCCTATTGTATACCCAAACGCGGATGACGGTTTTCAGACTCGTGTGGGCCAGCCTATGGCCTGTTTATCTGGCACAATTCCTGCTACTGAAAATTTCTTACCCAAACTTACAATAAGTAACCCAATCTGGGTTTTGAACCTAGGACCTGTTCAGCAGTCGCACTTGCGAAATTAACCAGTGAAACATTTCTTTAGAAGGTTTTACTCACACATACGGGTTGCCACCTTTTTTTGGAGCAATAAAAGTACATTTGTGTTTTGGGATAGCAAAAATAAAGTACGATGTATGAAAAAAGAGTACTTTTATTATTTATGTTCACAAACTTATTTATCATCGCTTCTAGATTCTTGGAAACATGTTGCGATCTTTCAAAAATGTGCGAATGTTTCAATTACAGCCAGAGTAAGTAAACTATGCCAAAAAAAGTCTAACTAGTAGGATAAGAATCAAATGAGGTAAAAATGGTATTTTAGGGTACTTTATAACTGTCTTAGATTATAAAGTACACGTACGTGAAATAGAGTACTCTCTAATAGAGTACGAGTGGCAACCCTACAGAAGCAAAAACCAAAATCCTCATTTTATGTTCAACAAAATATAAACATCAACGAAAACCAAGCAAACCATTTTTATGTAAACACTACAGAACTACCCTCACTAAAATATTTATTAGTACCTACCTATTTCCCCATAATCCATAAACAGAACCCACAACTTGTCAATAAGGGACACAGAACATTGACATTTCCAAAGGCTCCCAATATTTGACAGGTTGTCATGAATATTGGATACTGAACTTCATCTGTTTTATTTACTTACTTAAGTCCGTTTCCAGCTTCGGTGTAAGCAGAAGGATCATTTATGTAAATATGAATTTCGTCCATTTAATTGCTTTTCAGAAATATGGGTTACTAATGCCCGGTTTCTATGGTCAAAAACGAATCGATTTGCTTTCTAATGGTAATGGTAGCCAAAATTGACAAACTGGGCAAATAGACTCGTAAGATAATTTTAGCTGTAATACGAATTCTTGTAATTCCTTCAAACCTGCTGATTTAATGGTGACACAGAACCCGAAATGGGTTTCTATGAAGACACTAAAATAAACTAAAACAATATTGGTTTTCTATTTTTCAGTCATTTTAGAGCACCGAGTTAACTGACTGCAAAGAGCGATATCGCGCTAGTCGTGCCCGCCAGCTGCGTCGCCGTACTTTCATTAATTTAGGTATGCGTATTATCGAAATGTGGCATCACATAAAAAAAATTTTGCAAAATTATTTTTTGCAAAAAGCTTTTTTGCCAAATTAAAATTATTTTTTGCTTATTTTTTTATTGAATCTTTATTAGGCGGCTTTTTTTAAATCTAGCTCTATTCCGTGCGGTTTCAATCTATACCAGTAGTAGATCATGTGGTTTGGTTCGTTTACATTCTGTAAAGTCCTCCTTATCGATTTCGATAACGGCGGCCGTAAAAATTGATTACTAGCATGAGTTCTAATATGGCTCTCGAGACCGAACTTGGTTTTAAGTAAATACCCGATCACTAGAACTGCAATAAAATTAACCTGCAGAATTAAAATTATAATATGTGTAATAAGGCTTAAGTCTCCTACGTATTTCGTCAAGTGTTACGAGTCGATTTTCTTCGAACGGTGTGATAGATTTCAAAATACAAAAATAATTTAACCCTAAGTATGTAACTACACACATCAAAAGTGTCTAGGGATCAAGCATTTTTATGCGGATTTCTTGAGATTGAGATGTGGCTTTGTAATAAATTTATGATTTTATAAATTTATATGGATCCTTTTTGGTGCATTTCATAATTTGAATCAGGAACTGTGAATCAAATTCGAGTAAAAGATGAAAATCAGCTGTCAATATTTTCCCTATAAAAACATACAACGCATTGAAGACATTATTAGTGCTACTGTTTCCCTACTACTGATTAAAACCAACGTTATTATGGAGCGGCGACGTCATTTAAGCAGGGAAGAAATGCTCAGAGCCGTGGGAATGATAGAAGCTGGTTCCCGGCAACGTACTGTGGCTTTAGCTCTGAATACAAGTCAGAGTGTTATCAGTCGACTTTGGACACGTTACCGAAGCACTGGTACCGTGGCTGAGCGCCATGGAGGACGGTATCGCTGCACCACACGGAGACAAGACCGATACATTCAAATCTTAACTCGAAGAGCTCCAACAATAACCGCCATGATGTTAGCCGTGAGGCTTCATCACTCTTCAGGGAACTTAATTAGCGACCAAACAGTCAGAAACCGCTTGCATGAAGTGAACCTTCATTCCCGAAGACCGCTACGGGTACCACCTATAGCAATGCACAATCGTAGGATTCGATATCAATGGGCTCTTGGACACAGAAATTGGGCAGAAGAACAATGGCGTTTCGTGTGCTTTTCTGATGAGTCTCGTTTTGGTATGAGACCGGATACAAGACGTATACGACACTGGAGAACCCCTGGACGCCAACAGCGATTAAAATCCTGCCAGGAAGTCCATCCTCATAGTGGTGGAACCATCATGGTATGGGCGGGTATTTGGATCGGCGGAAGAACTGAGTTGATTTGGATCAGAGGCAACCTCAACGCTCAAATTTATGCTGAGACGATTGTATCAGACGTCATCGTTCCTCTACAAGCGCAAATCGGTCCCTTATTTCAGTTAATGCATGATAATGCACGACCGCACACCGCAAGAGTTGTAAGACAGACTCTCGCCGCAGCTAACATCAATGTCCTGCCCTGGCCTGCTCAGTCGCCAGACTTGAACCCGATTGAGCATGCATGGGATATGCTACAGAGAAGAGCTCTGCCGAATATGGAGGGTATCCAGTCGCAAGAAGACCTTTTTTTGTTGTTGCAACGAACATGGGCGGCCATTCCACAGCGTGATTTGGATGAACTCATTTTGAGTATGCCAAACCGATGTTCTTGTGTTGTTAGTGTTCGCGGTAGAAACACGGATTATTAATTGTTTAAGTTACCCAATAAAATTTTAAAGAAAACTGTTATTTCAGTCTTTTTTTCGAACTTTTGTGTTAGTGGTTCAAATGTCAAAAATCCCTTTATTAGGAAAATGGCAAATTTCTTTATTAATGCAAAGGTGACTTGGTTTATCGTTACTGTGACAAACGAAAACACTTTATTTGATGAATCCTTAAAGAAAATTTTAATTAATATCAATCAGGAGAAAAGTTATTGCAAAAATATATGTTGATCCCTAGACACTTTTGATGTGTGTATTTTTCCTACCTACAATAGTCAATAATTCATATGAAATAATAATTATTATTACTTATACCAAACAATTTTAATATGAATGCTCTATCTTGATATATTTAATTTTATTTTCTCAAAGTTCATGATTGATTTTATTATTACCCTGTTTACAACTAGTTATTATGTGCATGCTGTGGTCTCCTGTAATTGAAGGAGCACGCGGAAAAGAACCTATTTATTATTGTGATTTATATTGTATACGTGCATCCTTTGATCCCAAATAAATAAATAGTTAGTAACGTATGGGAGTATCTACTATGCAAACCTATTAGGTCTTTGCTTCATTATTGGTAAATATACGAGGGTCTTAATTTTAACCAATAACTCACAATAATTCATAGGATGGTCATTAGTGATGTGCACGACACCCACAACTATTACGTACCCGGTACCAAGAAAAAAAACTTTACCATAGTGCTATTAAATAAACAGGAAGATAACTGCAGCTTATTTTCTTGCCTTAGTCGCATTTAACAAAATACTCGGAAAAATAGAGAAGAGTGACTTATTCTTTTCCCGGAACTATAAGCTTTATCACATATACCAGTCAAACGTAATTCCACTGCTATTAAACCTTACCTTACGTAACAAATACGTCATATTATAACTCAAGATAATAAAAAGCCAGCTTATAAGGCACTCTTAATTAAAACGGAATCCTTGCAAGTCCCACAAATCCTTGTTCTAACGTTCGGAAAGCGTAAACAAAACTTAAAGTATGAAGCAAAGCCCATCTAAGATATTAGCAATCCTTTTTAAGTTACATTCGAGTCTGACAAATGAATATTTAGCTTAGGGGAGCAGGTGGCTCGGTCGGTCTCCCGACGATACATAAATCAAGATAGTACCTACAAGCGGTACTTGGTCTACCTGGGTACTTAGGGGTACCCTGGTGATGATTACGCAAGTTTTTGACAAACTGTTTGCGTGTCTGGACTTAAAGGGAAATTGGGTCACTAGGACATACAGCGAGTGTTTTTAAAGAAAATGGAACAGTATCTTTTGGTTTTGGTTAGAAACGAGGTTAAGCAATACTTTAATTCATAATACTGCAAAATCGAACCCACAGCTCATCCAGCTATACCAATTTAAATATACGTAAAGGATTTCATTTATCGTGTGCATAATAAAGCGTATTTTCGACAAAATCTTATCTGAACATCATTTTAAACTAAGCTAGTACAGAGAGGAAATAAATTACCATAATTTAAATGTTAATTGAAAAATATGAAAACGGGACGAGACATCAGTTTTATTTATCTATTAGAAGCTAAACAATCTCATACTCTGTTCAGCGTACAACTGAAACTTTCAGCATAAAACGCTAGTCCACATAGGTAAATACAAAAGTTTTTATCTGCTAAAACATTCATAAAGAGCCATAATATCTAATCTCACACACACATGCTCACGCTCCTATACACATACAATATGTAGGGGTAAGTAAACTGATCTGTAAGAAGCAGGTAGAAAAGCGTAGGACAAACCACTAAAAGAACACGTTACTTGCCGGGACACATCAAGACAGTTAGGGGTGGGAGCTGTCGATATCGATACATCATTTACTTTGTTTTAACAATTTTGGTTACCGGGATCAATAAAAGTATTATGAAAAAATATCAGTATTTTGTAACGTTACAAAAATTAAATTATGTAGATACTAGCGACCCGCCATGGCTCCGCAAGGGTGCAATGTATTATACATATAAACCTTCCTCTTGAATCACTCTATCTATAAAAAAAAACCGCATCAAAATCCGTTGCGTAGTTTTAAAGATCTAAGCATACATAGGGACAGACAGACAGCGGGAAGCGACTTTGTTTTATACTATGGAGTGATAAATCCAAAAATATCATATCATATAACGACATTGTACTCAAAGGCGTATATTGTGTGTACCGAAAACTGAAACAGCGAATGAAACCCATGATTCTGTATGGAAAATAAATGGTACAATAAAATGATAAGTACTGCTATTTTCTTATGCTATTGCATTTACCTTCAGCGTTGTACCGCAAACTGCATTAACTAATTTCCACAACCCTATCGTAGACGAAGACGTAGCGCCGCACATCCCTAGTGGGGCGGGGCGGGAAACGGGCGGACGATTAGCCGTGGTGTTTCTCTGGCCGCGCCGCCTTGGAAATAGAAAATAAAGGCGCCGTGACACGGGCGTGAGCACCTTCACTCAAGCAAGTTGACTTGCCTGAACTCAAGAACGTATTTTTTATTTTTTGTAAACTGTTGATTCTGCTGTTCAACTTCGATAGTCGTTCGAATTTATTTTTGGAGATTTACTATTTCAAAAATGACCTGAAATCATTAAGGGATGGCTTTCTCAATCGTCAACTATTTTTAATAAGTAATAATACTAAAGTATAAATACTAGAATGTGTATCTGTAGGTAGGTACAGGGATTTATTACAGTTCCAAACGATATATTCATTAATTTACCTAATAAAATAATTAAACATATTTACTAAACTGAATACACCATTAAAGCTAATGTTTAAGTAGATCTAAAATATAAAATATGTTGTAAACATTCGATCACAGTCAATATTTTCTGATCTATTAATTTCAATATCGTCTCCAAATAATGCCAATGACACAATTATAATAATACCTAACAACATTTATATTCCTAAAAGCCATTATACTCGTAATACTTACCTACATCTATTTTTATTACATACACACCTAAAAACCAAACAAAAATTGCGCGCCTCACTTATATTCTTACCATTATGTGCTTATTATATCTATTAACATTAAACACACCTGAAACAAAATTTATGTATAATATTAAAAAAAAAGAATGTGTTACTCACCAAACAGTTTCATATACAAAACCACTATTACACTTTTATACTTTTTGATATTATAACTGTACTGCATCTGCTCGACGTCCGTATGTCGCTACTGGGATCCAACAGAATACCAGCGTCAGGTATATTTAATTTTGCCTGGCACATGCTGAGTTGGACTCCCATTTGGTGCAACTTGGAGACACACACCGCACTTTGAATTTTTTTATTTTCTTATCGATTGGTTTTTATGTCGGTAGGTAGTTTGACACTACTGCCACAGATTGTTATAATGGGGTATCTGACTGTTGTTTTTTTTTCAACACTTTCTTTAAAATAATACCAAATTGTTGTACATTTACAATAGTAGTCAGATACCCTATTGTCTTTTAATTTTAACATGTTTTTTATTTTAATATTTCTATCTTCTAGTATTGTTTTATGTAATTGTGCTTTTGTGTGTTGTGTTTTCTGTATGTGCCAAATAAATGTCTTATCTATCTATCTATCTATCTATCTATCATGTCAAATTAGTTTTACAGTCAATTAGATAATGTGTCCGCAATTAAGCTAAATACTAGATAGGCTCGTACTGATTTGCTATTAAATTAATTTATTAATGCGTTCGCACATTAACACATTTGCGGTAAAGATACACTACAATACACAAAGATATAAGTCAAGTCGCCAGTGCGGTTGAACACGCTAGGCTTGTTTTTAGGGGCACCTAGACAGTTATACTTCTGAACACACGCTAGGCGAATTTTTCAGCAGGGATTGTGTTTAATATGCGAAGTTTTCACTCACACTAAAAACGATGAGAGTAATAATTTTTCGCTTATTTAGACACTCTGTGACCTGCATCTTTTCGGATAGCATAAGATTTCTTTATGTTGTAAAGAATGAAACTAGTACATACAAATCAATCAAGAGATATGAACGTGCTTAAGTTGCATGATGTAAAATCTTATAGTGATAAAGAATCAGGTGATAGTCATCCATCAATATTAACATTATTTACGATAACACCACAGTTACAAGTATAAGAATGTTTTTAAACTTATTCACTAAAGCGGAAGCGTTCGTTAAATCTGCACAATAATCTGATGGTTTTTTATAGCCAGACAAACTATTTTGTACTGTAAGATTTAGTAACAAAACATAAGCTGGCGCTAGTTACTTGCCTCTTCCGACTCGCCCATCTAAACGAACCCGCCTTGTCCATAGACGATACAAGTTAAACGCGTGGTCGTCGGCTCGAACGTGACCGCTTTACGTATTTATGCAGATGTACCCCCACACCCTCCTACCCCTCACAGTTCACGTCTCACCCCTACGAAGAATTCAACTAACGTCCCAAATAAGGGACACTTATTATTGGTGGGAACAGAAGACAAGGCTTAGCAAACATTCGGATTCTGACAACGAAGAATAAAGAGAGGGATTAGACGGATCAAGTTGTGATAAGTTCTGTTTTGTCACGTGTGTCTGGGACCTAAGCCTCTAATATGAAAGTATGTTTTAGGTGGCGCTGGAAAATACATAAATTGTTGATCTCGTGTGTAGACATAGAAGAAATGAAGTTTAGAATCTAACGTATACGTAATATAATCTAGTCGGAAAGGATAATAAGCTGTGGGAAATTTAAGGTAGGCATATCTGAAAATTGTTATACAGCAAGATTAAAAAGATAACATTGATGGCCAAAAAAAAATTTTTTTGTGGTTTACTTATTTATAAAAAAATCGGCCAAGTGCCGGTCGGACTCGCATACGAAGGGTTCCATACCATTATCTATAAAACCGGCAAAAAATCACGTGAGTTGTATGGGAGTCCCTTAAATATTTGTTTTATTCTGTTTTTTAGCATTTGTTTTTATAGCGGCAACAGAAATACATCATCTGTGAAAATTTCAACTGTCTAACTATCACGGTTCATGAGATACAGCCTGGTGACAGGACGGACGGACAGCAGAGTCTTAGTAATAGGGTCCCGTTTTAAAACAAAACCCCAAAAATCGACAATCCTTACTTCGTTTCGAATTCGGAAAATGAAGCTACTAATCCATGACCCCAAATACCTATGACCTAAAATGTAAAACCAGCTGCTGATTAATATACAAACTGGGGTTGACATTATGACAATATATTATTATGATACCACGTGTTCTATGATGTGTTCTAGTACCGTACACAAAAAATCAATTATATCCAAGCACATTTTTTGGCGCATGATTTTTCAATTTCACTCATTCATGTTGATGAAAGGACTTTGAAGTGAAAACTTACGTTATTTATATCTGTTCTACACGTGTAAATAAAGATAATTTTGGTTTAACTACGCGTACCTATAGATCTTGATATTCGTAAAAAATATAAAATCATACGAAAATTCCTATGACTAAACTATTGAATGTACATGATCGATTACTTGTGTTCGGTCGTAAAACTCATCATAAAATACATGGTATCATTTAATGTCGTAAGTTCGTAACGTCATCTCCACTTTGTAGATTTTAGCGTATGTTTTTATGAAATATTACTAACAGCTATTTTTTTTAAACTTTTGACTTTTGGGGAAAGCTGTAGAACAAAAGAGATTCATTATTATGGTTACTTTAATATTCTTTCGGATTGGTACCCCTTCCCGGCTAACATTATGGAATCCAAAACGTGTGTGAATTCGAGTTTCCTTTTGCATACAATTACACATCACGCTTACATATCTTTTATTTTTATAATGTACTAGCGACCTGCCCCGGCTTTGCCCGGGTGCAATGTATTATACATATAAACCTTCCTCTTGAATCACTCTATTTAATAAAAAAAACCGCATCAAAATCCGTTGCGTAGTTTTAAAGATCTAAGCATATATAGGGACAGACAGCGGGAAGCGACTTTGTTTTATACTATGTAGAGATCTAGCTTGTTTTTGTCTACAATAAAAAGCATTTGTTTGCTTAAAAGTATTCGATCTCAAAGCCATTAAGAAATGTATCCTAAAACTCAAACCTCCGAATAAAACTTCGTTACTCTCACCTTATTCTGCTAGAGATTATAAGCCTGAGATCTCATCAATCCTAATGCCACACTAATGCAAAGATTAAATATTTATTCCCTAACAAAATAACGAAGCGAAACAAATTACAGGAAAATAACAAGAAAGAAAGAAGCCAAAAATCAAATAGTGCGTAATAAGAAAAAGGTTATGAATAGACAATAGAGCAATTTATTTGTCCCTCTCGGGCTTTTTGTCTTCAGCACTCAACTGCCATAATATTCATAGAGAAAAATCATAGTTTATGACTCACAATCTTTTGCTATGAAAGCTTCTTACGAGGGGAGAGGCGCATTAATATTACTCAGTCAAACATTACGAGTAAATTCTACCTCGTAGTATTGAATAAACTGTACTAAGTAACTACGTCCGTATGGTGCCCGATGTAAAGAATAGCACTACCCAATCTCTTCCTGTGGGTGTCGTACAAGGCAACTAAAGCTATGTCTACACCAGTGCGCTTTCATGTTCATCTTGCGTCTTCGTCTGAAGCATGCGTGAAGCGCCACAGCGCATGCAATAGCGCATGCCTTAATACTAGTTCGACAAAAGCGCATGCCCCTAGCGCATGCTAATCCGTCTATTGAATGTCGACTAACGACTTACCGAGGCGCACCGGTGTGGACAATAAGCTGCATGCGTCTTATGGTAATCAATATTGCATGCGCTTGACGCAAGAGGAATTGAAAGTTGAAAGCGCAAGATGAGCATGAAAGCGCACTGGTGTAAACATACCTACCATGAGGGATTCACTAGAGGATGGGCAGTAGCGTTCTCTGGGTACTTTAACAACCATACTGCGATCGTCAACCCGCCTGCCAAGCGTGGCGATTATTACAGGACCGGTGGCTGTGGCGATGCTTGGGGGAGGCCTATGTCCAGCAGTCGACGTCTTTCGGCTGAACGATGAAGTAACTACTACTATTAGAAATACATGATATTTGTGATTTAAAATAATTAGGCTTGAACTTTCTTTTTTAAAATGTACTTTCTTAGTTAATCTAAGACGCCACTGACATACGGTGAAGGAAAATGTCATGAAGAAACCTGGACTTAATGGTCTGAAATCGCCAACCCGCAGGGAGCAAGGGAAACTCGAAAAATGTTTGTAAAAAATAAGAACGTCATTATCATCATCCCAAAGTTCTAAATGCAGATGTTTCAAACTTCAATTATAATAATGAAAAATCAAACTATACCACTGACGTCAAGCAATAAGACAAGAATAAAAACAATCTGAAACTAATATTAATGTTAACAACTAATATTAATGTTAACATTTTTTTTTTAGGGAAGTTTGAATATTCACCCGCAAGCGTGGCTATCAATGCTCGTTCCTTCTCTGTATGAGAAGAGGCTTTTGCTTTGCAGTAGGACAGCTATAGGCTGATTTTTTTGTTTACTAGCTTTTTTCGCTCGGGTTAATTTAGAATTTGACAGACAACTCTTAAACACACTACTAAAGTATCTACAATAATGTAATTCAATCATGATTCGAAAGACACGTGGCGCCATCTATGAACGTTATTGTTGTTTTCCTCGGTAACAGTACTTTTTTCGGGATGAAAGGTACCATGTCCGATTCTGTACACCTGACAACGTATATGCAAAATTTCAGGATGATCGGTTCAGTGGTTTAGGCGTGAAAAGGTAACAAACTTCCTTCGCATTTATAATATTAGTTAGGATGAGGATTTCTAGGCTTCAACTTGGATGGATGACTTTTGTCACATATCGAGTCTCTGTACCTCGGAGAGCAAGTTAAATCGTCGGTCCCTAGGGCCTTAATTCTCCTAAAATAAATTGTTGCCAAACTCAATCGAACCACAATCGTCAGTCAGTTTTTGTTTTCGAAAATTTTCAAAATGATTGATTTTGTTTTTTGTGTCAAACAATAAGACAGCTTTTGAAATTGAGAACTGTCTGAATGAAAGGTTCGGCCTTGGTTCGGTTGTGATTTTTCAAGATTTATTTTAGAAGAATTAGGCCCCTAGTGTCATACCAATACCTATGACAGTCGTTAAGAGAATTCAGAAGCCTAAAGCCGGGACCGCTGCGCCGTGTTTTCGTGTTTGCAAACAGGATAACATTGTTTGCTAACCGAATAGGGGCGTGGCCGAACAGTTTTGTTAGCAAAATTAGCGCTGCGGACCCGGCTTAACATTGTTTGCTAACCGAATAGGGGCGTGGCCTAACAGTTTTGTTCGCAAAAACACAATAACAGGTTAGAACATTGGCGCTGCGGCACGGCTGTAAAGTCTGTTGGGCTATCCTAAAAAAATCAACGTGAGTAAACCGAAAATAATCATAAATATTTAAAGCACAGGCTTCGCAGTTTTATTTTAGTGCCGTAGGCTGAAACATTTTTCATTTTCAATTTAAACATGGCGTGTTTAACTAGGTAATGAAACTATGATTGTAAAGTTACTGTAGCAGTTTGTAAATATAGGTACGTCCTAATTAAAATAGCTTTATTAATGTTTTACCAAATAATTTTAGAGAAGTTGTGTGGTCAATAAACAATTCTACAGTAATTAATTATAATTTAGTTAATTGTAGACGAGAAGTATGAAATAAACACAAAGAAATTGAAAGCCGTGCGATCCAGGTAACTTTGAGAGTGAGATACATTTATGTTTACTAACAGAGCACTCGCGGCGCCGCCCCCGTATTTTTATTTATATATCTGTATCCCGTCATTCGCTACTAAACAAAAATGAAAAAAATAAAATCGATTCACAGACAGAAGAGAAAATGGTACCTGCCTATTTAACTATTTTGCCTTTGCCTATTTAGATATTTTTTAGTTTACGCACGTGTATATTTCGGGATTGTCCGATTAGTTTTGGGCTCGAGTTCGACTCGCGTGGTATCAAGATTAGCTCCGTTAGCCCGAAATATAATAACATAAACGTAAGATCCTTGATTCATATCCCACGACGGTTAATGTTATTAGGTATTGCTAGAATTTGCACAGTAGCGCTCTAGGGTTTAGAATCAGTCCCGATTTTTACATGATACCTAATTCAGACATCGACAAACTTTTCGGGGAATACAACATTACGTATCTATAGTCCGGCAAAGGTAAACAAATCTTCGATCGTAAAACATTCAGCTTACGTATCCATTAAAAAAATACTTACACTGACGGCTCCTTACAAATACATACAATCTTCTTTGTTCTTGGCTAATGTTTCTGTGATGACAGTTAAAACAGAGATTGAAAGTCCTTATCAAAACTTTTGCTGAAGGGAACCAAAAACCAGAACGTCATCTAAGTATATATTTTTTGTTTTTGTTGATTTTTGTAAAAAGCGCTGAATTAATTCCGATAAAATTTATATGAGACTACCTCTGAAGTATGGCCTACCAAACAAAACAAGAATTATGAAAATCCATTCATAAATGGCGCAGATATCGAGAAACAAACGAACAAAAAAAAACAGACTTGTTGAGAACCTCCTTCTTTTTAAAGTCGGTTAAAAAAAGAGAAGTTTGAAGTAGCGCGTCTAAATACTAAATGTTCTGATGGTAGACCCACAAGAGTTGATAACATATTATTCAACTTACTTTGAGAGATGAGCAGGAATTTCAGAATGCATTACAGAATGCTCTGTATTTTTCTGTAAAACATGTTTACCGTAGCTTTACACAGTTTCGTTTATTTTTATTCCGTAACATAAAACTGCGAAGCGCTAGTCATTTCGGATATATTTAACCCTTCCGCTTGTCTGAACATAACTTGACTCCTGTCGAATGAACTCACATTGAAGGAACTTAATACTATACTGTGTAGGTATGTTTCTTATTTTTCACGATGCCATTTACACACGAAGATTTCTTATGTATCGTGGAGTTAGTTACATGGATTTCAAAGCTAGGATCTAACCCACTGGCTCGCTGTCCGATCAGAACGTGGGGGTCTACTCCCTAAGCACGAAGTATGTGGGTTCGGCTTTAGTTACGAACGTTTCCTACTCCCTATCACCTACGGACATACGATTAATTCGGGCCCGAACTATGAATGAATGACAAAACGATTTGACAGTTGTCCCTGTATTTTTGCCTGTCCGAAAAGTTGAACTTGACACTTGTTTTGTTCACTTCTACGTTTCGGGCTACTTTCGGACAGGGGACTAACTTCGTTGACGGACTCAGGGAGTAGGCCCCCAGGTTCGGGTCGACGGCGCGTTGTGTTCCACGCACGCCTCAAAGAGATGTCAGCATAGTAGATGGGGCCCGCTAGGGCCAGTACCAGCCAGGGTTGCGGAATTTGTTCGAAAGAGTTACCGCGGCCCCGGTACGCAAAGAGCATTGGAAGGAACACGGATGGGTTTTAGTCAGTAAGAATCTGACACTCCCTTCCGCTCCGCCCAGAGCGGAAGAAGTCATTTGATGATTTTATATCCTTAAAAAAATAAAACTGGCCAAGTGCCAGTCGGACTCGCGCACGAAGGGTTCCGTACCATTATCTATAAAACGGCAAAAAAACACGTTTGTTGTATGGGAGCCTCCTTAAATATTTATTTTATTCTGTTTTTTAGTACTTATTTGTCGTTAAAGCGGCAACAGAAATACATCATCTGTGAAAATTACAACTGTCTAACTATCACGGTTCATGAGATACAGCCTGGTGACAAACGGACAGACGGACGGACAGCGGAGTCTTAGTAATAGGGTCCCGTTTTACCCTTTGGGTAAGGAACCCTAAAAAGGATCTAACCCGCGATCCTAGCGCAGAATATCAAACGTTTATCCACTGCACCAAAACCTGGGGAGTGATTCACTATTACACATTCAAATCTAACACGCAAATAACACGGCCGCGTTATCATCCGAATGTACAACAATAAGTTGTGAAAAATAGGATGTCAATTTTAAAAGTGGAAAAATAAGATGTCAGTTTTGAAAGTAGGTACATCGATATAGCTGACCAAACAACTAATGGCAGTCACTTATTTCCGGACACACTTATTGCGTCAGCTTACAGATCTTTTCTTACTGCAGTATAAACATTTGTGATCTTGAAATCGCTCTCAATTCGAAAGTAATCGCTTTTACGAAGTTGCCGATGCGACTTTTTAGTTGTGTCGTACTTTACTGAAGTTGATACATTTCATCAATATACTGTAGGTTTATACAAATTTATACATTTTTAATTTAAAACCAAAAATGATGCCTCTCGTCATTTCAAACGTTACTCCACCCATTCCTTCAGGCGAATTGAAATAACGACACGTTTGGTGTAGTGGCTAAGCGATTGGCTTCCGCGCTACGGGACGTGGGTTCGATTCCCACACGGAACAAAAATTTGTACGGCCTACAGATCGTTGTTTCGGATCTGGGCGTTTGTGTATGTGAGATTTGTGTCTGTAAATGCACCCACGATACAAGAGAAATCTTAGAGAGGAGCAATGTTAAAAAAAAAAATCGATACCTTCGACTCGTACAGGAAAAACTTATATTTTTGTTTGACTTATCGGGTAACGAAAGCAAAGAAAAAATGCAAGTTTATGTACGTTTCCCGGCGTACAACAGCCTACCCCTTTCCCGTTAACGTAAAGGCGACTAAAGCGTTTATTACTCTGACCGATTTTTAAGGCCCGGTTGAAAGAGTTCTGACCGAAAACTAAATGAGACCGGGCGCCCTAACTGTTAGTTTATTTATTTGTATACTCTTTATTGTACTTAATAGACAGGTTAACAAAAAGGAATACAAACATTACCACATGATCTGCTACTGGTGTAGAATGGCCCCGCGCGAGAATTAGCTTGATTATATTTTTATTTTATTTTCTTGCTGTTGCTGTTAATGATCGTATCCAAACTACATTATAAGGATTCAGTAAAAAAATAACATTTTTTTTTTGTAAAAAAATATTTTATGTGAGTGAACATTTCGATGCCACCACGCATAAATGAATGAAAGCACGGCGACGCGGCTGGCGGGCACGACTAACGCGATATCTCTCTTTGCAGTCAGTTAATTCGGTGCTCTAAAATGACTCAGGAATAAAAACCAAAATGTTATTTTGAATTTATTCTGAGTCACTAGTACATCACGCGGTTTGAAGGAATCACACGAATTCGTTTACAGCCTGTATATGTAAAATGGGCGGTCTTATCGCACACGTCTTGTGCAATCTCTTCCAGGCAACCTTAGGATGGGCTAGAAGAACGGAAAGAGGTAGCGGGCAGTTTTGGTTTACGTTTTAATACACTGAATAAGAGTTAGGGACCCTAAAAATCGAGTAATATAAGAAGCCCTGTAGCGATTACGGCTTTCAGTTTTTTGACAGCAGGTCCGTATGCTAACTCTACTGAAGTCACCAATTAGTTTGCATAGCGTGTTCGTTGTAATAAAATAACCGAGTATTAGGCCAGGAGGCACGTGTCAAGCAACGGATGATTAGGGGTTGATAAAAATATGACAACAATGATGAAAAGTAGGTCACATAAAAACACCCCAAATTACTACCTGTAGTATTCTGAGTATCACACATATAATTAACAACAGTAAATCTAACAAGCAGCTCCTCTAAAAATCAATCATCGGAACCCAACTCTCGACTTATCTCCCATCTACTTAAGCCCTAAAACGTCTCGGCGGACCCAATCCACGTTTGGACAGGACCCCTCGTCACATGATTTTGAAAAGGGAAAGCCAAAGAATTAGGATCGAGTGATTTGGAAAAGCATTAAGAGTTAGTAAATCAGACGTTCACCATTCACCTGTTGGCTGTTGGCCTAATACTGAACGAATGAATCAATCATTCAATGAACTAGAAACGATTTGTCAAGACAAGACCGCCTTTGACTAATGATTTTTATGTGTTTTTGATATGATGTTTGGTTAATGGTGGGTGTTAGAAGTGTATTGATTTAGGGGGGTACTAATTAGTGTGTTGTGACATTGTAACACGAATGTGTTTTGACGGGATGAACACAAACCTAAGATTCACAAATGATATCACTATCAGACGGGAGTTAAAAAGTAGGTAACTCTTTAAAGTTGATCATATAATTGTAATAATTCAGCCCTCATCAAACTGTCTCCTTCTCAATCTCCCGCTAGCAACGCCCTAAGGCGAGGTACGGATCCCACTAGGGGTCACCTTTAGTGCTGTTGTCGCTAGTAGTAATGATGTTAGTGTAGTAAAAGTTATTAGCTTAGGTTAAGGGCGTGTACGCCGTACGGCATTTCATACAAATTTTCAAGTCTTTGTTTTTCGTAATGACTAAACCGATGTTGATGAAACTTCACACACATAAGCAGGATAATTACGTCTAAAAAGTAAGAAGAAAATATTTTCATAATGTCTTACTTAAAAAAAGATAATTGGAAATTTCTGTTTGTATGGGAAATTTAAAATCGTTCTAATTTAACTGTAACACTATTTTTCGAAAATGTTTTCTATTAACTTTTAGTCCTATGTATCCTGCTGATGGGTATGAAGTTTCATTAAAATCGGTTCCGTCATATCGAAAAATAAGGGTTTGAAAATTTGTATGAAATGCCGAACGGCGTAAACGCTCTTAGGGATTTTACATCACTCCCATTGGCTGGAGACCTTTCAGGTCACGCCAATAACTTCCCGGTAACGTAGAAACGGCCCGCGAGCTCATACCGAAGCAGAACAAAAGAAAAAAAAATAGTTATAAATACTACGGCAATCTGATATTTTTCTAAACGAGCACGTATTAAAACGACATTAGTATCTAGGTATTCTAGGTAGTAATTAATTCACATGACTTAAACATGAGCAGTTCCACATTACGTATTATTAAATAAACACACCCGAAATACATCTAAAGCTTTCCCTTTGTCCTTTTCAAAGGACACTTTTGTTTCGCAAACAAACCTCGATTATCCGCAGATTTGCCACAAAAATGATAAGTAAATAACAATATTTTAGGCAAACAACTTATATATCCCCGAGCTAACATTGTGGGAGCCCACGGGCCCTCTTTTGTGAGGAGAGGTACCGTACCTATATCTTACAGTTCGTTACGCAGACGGTAGACCATCTGTTATTTTTGCCCGTTACATATTTTAATGCTCCCGGAGGTTTCCCCTGAACCGTTTCCAACCCATTGGACGACTTAAATGAAACATTTAAATGCAATCTTCAGGTTTGATCTGCAGTTTTTGCTTCGAAGTGGTGATGGTTTTTATTTTTATAAAAATGTAAGTAACGGTAAGTGGGTTTCTAAATATTTGTATTGAAAGTTTCAGTTGTTTAGTTTGAGTGTGAATGCACAATACGCGGTTATTGAGGCAGGTAAACAATGGCGTGTGCAGAATTGTATATCTAATGTTGAGTAGGTTAGTGCTCTGACTATTGATTGGTTGTTAGGTAGAAGCTTATAATGAACAGCGGTGAGAAATTATAGAAATAAGGATATCAAAACGTGATGCAGATTTCTAGAATATACCTGTTTACTTGTTTACTTGAATACGTACTTATCGGATACCTATTGGTATGAATAGTGTACTCAAAATATGAGCAGAGGTCATCTAATGCCCACATAAAGATACTCGGTGATGAGAATCGAGACTTTCGCCATTTACCGGACAAAGTCAGGCTTATGATAACTGTCATTTTAATTCAGGTAACTAACAACGCATCTTGGGGGTGAAACCACACGTTCTTTGCTACTTTTCCTTGATTAAAAAGGACGGGTACTCATCTTTCTCTCAAGCCTAAATTTTTATATCCCAGATCTAAATACATAGGTAAAAGACATACATTACCTCTATTCAGTTTTGCGATACTGTTTTAAGATCTACATAGTCAATACAAACAAACTATCAGCAAGGCACAAATACTAACTCCCTACGCAGTTCAAGTATTCCGCTCAAACAGTGAATAAGAAATTTCTACAATGGATGCTACAATACTGAATATTCCATTTAAATGGCAGTACATTTGTCTCAAAAGCTTTCTGAGTCAGGCATCATAAGAAATGCATAAGGTCGCAGAAATACATACGGATATAAGAATTCAACAATCGCAAAGTAAAACATGAAGATGAATATTAATTATTTTGTGTTCAAATAAGAACAGTGATGTGAATTGGTATTCTTGTGTGATTCCCTGCTTTTAAAGGCTGCAACTGATGTCTGGACAAGTCGACACAGGCCGTCATAGACGATAGAATCTACTACTAATCTGTTCCAAAACTTGTTCTCTCTTAACATAAACTATCCTAAATCAAAGTAATGTATTTACTGAAATTGTGAATGTATTGATTTTAAAAGAGTTACTCTTTTACTGATGTCTGGACAAGTGGACATAGGCCGTCATAGACGATAGAATCTATTAAGTACTAACCTGTGCTCAAGAGTACATTGTTCTCTCGTAACTATCCTAAATCATAGTACTGCATTTACTGAAATTGTTAAAGACATTGATTTTAAACGAGTAATCATGGAGTTTCTTGCCGGGTCTTCCCTCCCCATAGCAACGAACAATTGGAACCGTGCACCTATAATCGACTTTTCATAATTACCTGTTATCTATACATATAAAAGGAGAAGCTGACTGACTAACTGATCTATCAACGCACAGCCTAAACCGCTGGGGTTAGAAAGTTGAAATTTTGACAGTGGGTTCCTTTTGTAACGTAGGCATCCACTAAGAAGGGATTTTTCGAAATTCAACCCCTAAGGGAGTTAAATAGGGGATGAAAGTTTGTATGGAAAATCGTCACTTAACGGGTTCAAAATTTCACGCAAGCGAAGCTGCGGGCGAAAGCTAGTGGTTTATATGAACTAAAAAGCTTTAATTTTAAGACACATTTAATTGGAGTCGTTTTAACCTAGAGCCTAAATCTACCACACATGGATTTTTATCGGTTCAGACGAACCTTAACGTAAACCGGATCTTATAAGGGTGTCTTTATTTTCTTTATTTTTTTTTCTATTAGACTGTTGCAGATGGTCCTTCTGGACCGTGTCTAAGTAACCAGACAGTTATTGGTGAGACCTGAAGCATCTCCAGCCAAAGGGTCTTTAGTTAATGGCATCTCTTTTCTTTATATAGGAGTTGTAAAGGACGACTACACGACGCACTATCCCTGTAATATCAGAAAGTGGTCAACAGGCCATTGGAGTATCAGTAAACGTATCAAATGTACCGATACGTTTATTATCTATTTCAATAGATGTTATACTATTTAAGGAACTATAAAAAGAGAGCACAGATTAGCATTCCAGTTCCAATTATTATTTCTTATTCCTCATTTAATGATGTTCAGTTTCGCTGCAACAAATAACTTGTGTGACTTTTAAAATAAAAGGTATTCATGATATTCTGTTTCAAAGTCACCTTTATCCCCAAAGTACCTATTAGCGAAGAGAATCTCTAACGAAATCGCCATCTAAAAATGAAACGAACATTTAGTTTCAGATAAAGCAGACCTAAAACATTAAATGAATATGTATGAATACAATCTAAAATACTTGGACGAGAATAACAAAAGTTTCAGAATAAATAAAATAAAACTGACAAGATGTTCTTAAGCTGTACCCTAGCTATAGTAGGTAGTAAGAAAATAAAATACTTATTATTGCAACCTACACAAGTTTCAACTTTAAACACTTTTGTACTAAGCTGATTTCAGAATGACAAAGACTATTGAAAAGGTTATAAATCAATTTTAGTTGCAATGGAAACTAATCTGTACTACACAGAATTAAGGTTTCTGTTCCAAAAGCATGTTCGTTCAACATTTAAAGTGGCATGTTTAAGTATTTACTGAATTAAACTTTTAAAAAGCGTCCTCTAATAAGGTTTTCTTAAACAATTTTTCATAAAATGTTAGCTGACATTTTGTAGAATGCCTTTGTATTTTTATTTTTGTTAAGGGGCGGGCTCTTGATTATAACGAGGTACACCGACGACAAAATTATTAATTCGTATTATTTACCATCCTAAGTAAAAGGTCAAATATAAAAGATGCTATTTTGAGCAATTTTGTTTAATTTAATGTTTGTCAGAGATGCCTTTTGTAGGTTTGTAAAGCTACGTTGAAGATGGTGAATATAACTCTTTTCACAAAACCATCTCTAACAAAATTATTGAAAGACCTCTCCGCCATAAACACTGATCAAATTGATTTTAAAACCCGTGGAACTAATTAGGTGTATCTGTTTTCTATAGAAAACGTTGAGCAAATAAAGGCTCTACATAAATGGACACCATTGGAAAGGAAAAAATAAAAATAGTTTCACTAAAAAACCTTCTTGGCTAAGTACCTACCATCTGTGATATAGACTATTAACGGAAATAATAGTTTTTATTAGAATAAACATGAACAGTGCCTTTTTCCAACTTAAAACCGATTAGCTGAAATAAAATAAATAACGTAAAATAATTTGGTTTTGTTTTTCATTACACTTGCAGGAGGACGGGTTGTCGTTGTCTAATATAATTTTGAAGTTAGAATACTGATTACAGTCCATCCATGTTTTAATTAATGAGATTTTATTTTGATTACCTACTGTTTAGTAAATATAAAACACTTTTTAACCGGCGTATATACAAACTGAATTAAGAACATAATTAACACAAAAAAGTCAACATCATTATTTTTTGTAACAACGCCATCTGTACATTTACGTCCGCACTAGCTTACACGGTGGAGTTACGCGTGTCTGCCTAGATACGAAGCATCTGCTCGAAACATTGGTGTCGACGCCAGCGCCGCGGAACTTTGCGGAACGTAGAGTAAATTAAAGTTACACAAAGTACATCTCAAAGTTCAAAAGTTTCGTTTTCCGCTACAAAACAATTCCACTTACTTCGGACTGAACTTTTTTGCTCGCCTTACCTGTAAACAAAGCGAAATAAATAATTAAAAAAGGCTTTACTGACATGTATAAATTTTGTAGTTCACAGTTCGCGCGTTGTTTCCGGCGCAACGGGGAAAAATGAGTAACATTTCGACGTGGAAGCGGCAAAAGCTCTATAGGTACATAAGTAATTAATATTCTAGTCAACATACGTCCGTCCGGTCGCGTCATCCCTCGTTCCCTATCAAATATTTACTCTCGGCTTTTATTTCAAATGCAACGATGCGTCATAGTTTGGTCCGCATGTACTTACCGATTGCGGTACCATACGCGAATTTTAATACTGCGAAATATGACAGGTCAACGACTCAGGTACCTATTGTATGAGTGTTAGAAAATGCACAATTATAATTTATAGCCATAAAGGCTTATTGAATACCGCCAGACAGTAAATAGGTGCCAATAAAAATTATAAAAGAGTTGAATGAAGCATCAGTGTCGATAACCTGTGATCGGTGTAGGAAAAACTTAATGCCGAAGTTATGTGAGCCAAAGTTAGTGAGGTGTTTTAAACATCACGTGAACACTTAACCAGTTAAGTTAGTATCAATAAATCATTACTATTTTAGAATCGATGTGTAAGATAAATATAAAAGAAAATACGTCTATTGGATTTTCACTCAATGGGTCTTCTCGTCTAGATTTTATTTTTAATAAAACATTATTGTGAGCTGGCTTTTGTTTGCAGTTGTTTGCCTGTTAAGTTAAAAGTTATATGCTCGCTCATAAGTCATACATGGTAGTACCTTAGGGCGCTTTCAAATTAGACGGTTGTTGTCGGACTGTAGCCGTGCCGCAGCGGTGCGGTTGTCGAGCTGCAAATGGGCGGTTGTGTAACAACCGTCCAATTTGAAAGCGCCTTTAGACTAACTGATAAGTGTCAACTTATCATGTCCATCATAAAATAGGTAATCAATCTGTGAACTTCCAAACCGGTACAAATTTGAAAATTACGATAACGGGAATAGTTCTCGCTAGCACACTAAACTCTATCTCTCTTACACATCCGCAAGAAAATTAGATACATTTATTATTCAGTTTAGGGAACTCACGAAAACTATAGCCGTTTTCATAATTTGCAAACTCGTAGTAGGGGCAGTTCTGAACAAGTCGCTAGTTCCAGTTAGCTACAACTAACAGTAGTGTGATGAAATATATTGCCGTAATAACCACTCTTGGCAAACGTCTTGGTGATGGCAGTATGTTGCTATTACAGCACAGGAGGATGCTGCTGTCCATCCTCCTGTCATACTCCCTTAAGCTGTTTTTCCACGGCTCACAACGACACGACAAAATGCGGTGACTACTCCGAGTGCCATATATTTCTATAAACCATTTCCTCGCAAAACGACACGATCACACGACACTACTAAAGAACGAGAAATTCACTGGAGTTATCTGACAGGTGCTAATGTCAAATAACAATGCACTACTGTCAAACAACAATTATCTTAGTGTAGTGTAAACGGTTCATAGATATGTATATGGCGCTAGAAGTCTTCGCTGAATTTTGTCGTGTCATATTGTGAGCTGCAGAAAAATGGCGTAAGTCACACCCATAGGCAAATAGTCGGTGTCCTGGGGGGTTAATAACGTCATATGTGGTAGAACACATTTCGTTTCATATTTGTAATCATAACTGCAAATGGGCTGCACGTACAGTCGGCGTTTGTCACGCAGTTGCACTGACTACATCCTAATTGCCTTCAAGCTGTATTTGGCAGTTGTACAGTTTACAGTTGCAACTGGATGTGCAGCCTACATATGACGTTATTAGACCCCCTGTTCTTTGCCGGAAATAATACATTCTACACCTAGCAAATACACCTACAGCTTCGTTATACAATGTGCTGCATAAATAAACATAACCATCAACAATGGGTATATAACACTGAACTCTCACGACAGACAGACGCACCTTGAGACACTAATACGCATTACAGTATTCACAACGGTACATCTGCGTCACCCATACAGTTTACATCCAATTGCAATGTATTGCCTGTTTGCAGACGAACTACGTAGACTATAAGGACTATGAATCATCTTTAAACTGGCTTTAGTGAAGTTGACGTAAGTATTTACCTTACATTACTGCTACTGATTAGTGCCTAGTTTTAAAGTTATGCAGTATTATTGTTCGTCTCAGCAATTAATATTCATTTGCAGTTGATACGTTCGTAATATGACAATCTTCCCAGCTGTTCTGTGTTATGTTCGATTGGGAGGGTCGCGGTAAAGCTTGTCATTCACGGGCCGATAGTGTGCGTGTGTGTGTAATGTGTGTGTGCGTGTGTAAGTGTGTGTGCGTGTGTTGTGCTTGTGTGTGTGCGAGTTTCCAGCATAGCCGGTGGCAACAAGCGTCACCAACGCAACAGCGCAGGAAGGTTGCCTCTGCAGTCACAAGCACAGCTTAGTTACAGGATTTATATAATTTAAGAGTAAGGCGTATTTAGAATTAGAGTGGTCTCCAATCAACTTCATTGAATACATTAGAATTTGCTTTAAATATCAACGGGCCCTAAGAAATGTAGTTGTAGCTTTCTATGACACATCGCACGACGATAACGCAATTACTATAGACGACAGTGGGACAAGTCTATTAAGTTTTATGGCAAATAGGCATGAATAAGCGAATGCAAT
Organism: Amphipyra tragopoginis; assembly: GCA_905220435.1. NCBI lineage: Eukaryota > Metazoa > Arthropoda > Insecta > Lepidoptera > Noctuidae > Amphipyra > Amphipyra tragopoginis. Next base: position 19,138,420 of record HG991997.1, read on the forward strand.
ACAACCCAGCAGTCAATTTACCGTTCGTGGCTATAGAATAGAACACTCGATCACTTCCTGCAGGTGGCGTAAGCTGTGAATAAGGTAGCAGTCTACTCGTGTACCACTAATATGATGAATATTATAGTGCTATCACAAACCCAATCAATCAAGCATGATGTGTTGTTTTATGCGTTGCTTGCTTCAAAATATTATTTTTTCTGTACCGTGGACGGGTTGCGTTTACAGGCACATATTGTTATGTCTACACCACTGTGCTTTCACGTTCATCTTGCGCTTTCAACTTTCAATTCCTCTTGCGTCAAGCGCATGCAATATTGAATTGATTGCCTTAAGACGCATGCAGCGTATCGTCTACACCGGTGCGCCGCGGTCTGTCATCAGCAGTAATCGGAAAAGGGTGAGCTAATTTACCTAAACTTCAAAGAACAGAGACAAAAACTGGAGACTTCCTTACGACACCATTTTTTTTTCGGGAGAATTTTCCCGGAGATTGTCTTTCATTTGTTTTCAAAAAATAAAAGACAATCTCCTTTTTTGAAAACAATAAACAATCTCTTTTTTAAAAACAATGAAAAACGTATCATCTGGTTTTGTGACAATTTTGGGAAACAAAAATAGGAAACGAATTTAATTGTTTTCTGTACTATTAACATTAATATTAAATGTACCTACTTTAGTGATGTCCCGAAACCCAGAATAATTTTCACGAACAAAAAATTTTGTCGTAAGGAAGTCTCCAGTTTTTGTCTCTGCTCTTTGAAGTTTAGGTAAATTAGCTCACCCTTTTCCGATCACTGGTCATCAGTCAACATACAATAGACGGATTAGCGTGCGCTAGGGGCATGCGCTTTTGTCGAACTAGTATTAAGGCATGCGCTATTGAATACACTATCGCGCTTCAGGCATGCGTTAGACGAAGATGCAAGATGAACATGAAAGCGAACTGGTGTGGACATAACTTATCTCCTAAGCATAAACATTCAATAAGACCGGGAATAAGGCAACACAAATATTAATTTTTCTATGCAAAAATCGAACTCGCACGTCCCATAACTAAGAAAACTAGAGATTATGATAATATTCCGTCAGAAATTGGTCGTTGACTGTGTAGTTACTTTCAGTATACAACATTTTACAGAGTGTCATCATTATTTTTACCCTTTCGCTGGGGTCTCCTTTCTGTGTGATGCACTGGAATACAAGCCATTACTTACAAACTGTTCTAATGGGCATAAGGTATGACGCTGGAAATAGACGCGTGTTGTAAGATTCAACAAAACCCAGCACGCTTAGTGCTAGGATCTATACGGTCCGCCTGGCTAGCTACCACCTGAACATTAAAGTCCGGCGCCAAGCAGTTTACTGTGTTCCATAGTGTTTACGTGAGAGTCAGAGTGGTATGGGGGCACTTACTGCCAAACGTGACCAAATCAAATAAAACAAATTACAATAAATTAAAAAATCGTCAGCCTTCTATGACACGTAATGTGAGAAACTCTCACAGCCACACCTTTGGAAAATATGCAGTACTGTACCTTACTAACGGTACATGTTTACTGTCTCTCGTACGCATCTGCACGTCTTGTGAACAATTTGCAACGAATGCATCGTCTTTTATCACCTCCGCTGAGAAATTACGATGCAGACTGAAACGAATGTAAATCAAGAAGCTTAGTTTTAGGCTGAGATTTATAAAGCGTACTTAGACTTTGATCAGACTTTACTTGCGAGTTAAGTCAAAGTTGATATTTATACAATCTTCGAATCCCTCTGAGTGCGTGCTGTGCGTGTGCGTGTTGCTTAGCAAATGCTATCCACGAAATCGACGAATTAACAAAAACTTAGCCAAACAAAAATAATGGCCCATTTTACGAAAGTCAGCAAAGCAATGGGGGTGCCCGAAAAGAGCCTCCAAGAGTGACGATACTTAAGTACGTCCGGCGCACCCTGGGCAGTCAGCCCCGCTACCAACCTTGCTGATTGGCTAATCTTTTCACCACAGCATGAGCTGTTTTCGTATAGCTCTTGCTGACACGAGAGAAGAAGAAGCAAAGCAAAGTCTAAGGGCGAGATTCACAAATTGCATTTCGACTTTACTATGCTAAGTGAAGTTAGCGTTTCATACGAATATGAACATTGTTCCTATAAAATTAATGTTCATATTCGTAAAAGCAAACGTGAATAAGCGTTTCATACAATCTGTAATTGTTGCCCTAAATACGCTTTATAGATTCAATGTAGTAAGTAAGATAAGAAGCTTTATCAATACGGACGCGATTTGCCTTAATACATAAATTATTTTGTATCTCTTGAGCATGTTCATATTCTTAGACATCCAGTGTTCAACATAAACACAAAAGCATGAACTGCTAAAACATAGCAAGCTATGAGGTTACTAGAAATTAATTGGAGAAACTACCCATGCCAGCTGGGTATCGATAACAGACCTCGATTTGCATAACATTGATTAAAAAATATATTTAATTTTTACGCCACTACTAATTACAATTAACTAGCGATCCGCCTCTGCGTCGCTCGGGTTCTATAGTTTATAACCTACTGAAAGAAATTACCTAAATTAAGATGAAAACCGCATCAAAATCCATTGATTACTTTAATAGAAGTAAGCGGACAAACAGAAAAACGCGAAAAGCGACTTTAAGAAGATCTGTAGTTACAAAACGAAGTAGCGATTTTGGAAAGTAAAAGTAATTTTTTATTATAACTTTGCCCACTCTATGATTTCTCCTGTATCGTAGGTGCGTTTACAGACACAAATCTCACATACTCAAACGTCCAGACCCGATACAACTATCTATAGGCCATACATTTTTTTTCCTTACGAGAATCTAACCACGACACGACCCTTAGCGTGAAAGCCAATCACTCAGGCACTGCCTAAACGTGTCGTCAAATTCGTGTATTTTCTATTGTAATATGTTCTGGTAACGATACCCAATCTGCCTGTCAAGTTTCACTGGTTGATTTGAAGTAACTTTATACATGTACGGGTGATGACGCCGCGTTCATAAGCATAACATAACTCAACAGGATTACTGATCGCAGCTTGATGACATAAATATAATCGTACACGATGCTGTCCGTCCCCTTTATTATTCCTTGGTTGAACTCATAAAAAGATGAGGGGTGATCTATTCTCATCCTAGGACCACACAACGTTGTTTATCATTCACAACGGTACATTAACATCATTCCTAGCCACATGTATTCTAAACAGTTTACGCCAAATGCATTCGTCTTTTATCGCCTCACCATTACGATGCAAAATGCACACGAGCAAATACCCATTCGCCAACTAATAAGCATAGACTGAACACTTAAACTGCACTAACACGAAATGCGTCAACGTAGTCTCGAGTTCTCGACCAGACGCGCCTAAGACACAAATATGCAGTTCAAGTACTAGTAAATCACAACGGTACACCTACGTCACTCATACACGCATCCGTACCTATTGTAAACAGTTTGCAGAGAATGCATTGGTCGTTTACCGCCGGCACCGTGCCTCGTTCACGCGGACGAGTCGACTTGAACGAGGGTAGAATATAAAATTGATATTATTAGAGGTGTAATGAATATTAAGTGTGTGGGTATTCCAGTGTCGTGATTCCTGTAGGTGTGAATGGGCGGTATTATTTTGGAGGAAGGACGAGAATAATAATGAGGTGGTAGGTTAGTAATTAACGACGAACGATTATATACGCTGTTGGCATGTGTGGTCGCTTTACTTAACAATAACACCATGTTTTTTTATGGTTTCCTGGACTGTGCTTGCATAAAATAAACATGAGTATAACCCAACCGTTCCAATCTTTTCGTATCCTATTTTCATAGAACATTGCTACTAGCTAGGGTTCTCTTTACAAAGGCCGCACCTAGTCGTGCGTTTGTTAATGAGCTCATTAGTTGCCGCACGCCCAGTTCCTTCTAACAAAGCGGACATTCATTCATGATATAGGGAGTTCCTGGTTTCACGCAAAACTACTGTTCTATGACCTAGTCATCTTGAGTGTAAAGGAATCATTTTCAAACATGGCAACCCCACTCGAATAGTCAAGAACAAAAGTGATAATTGCTTATTTTTAAAATTGTTTTATGAGTGAAAACTGGCAATTGTTCGATATTTTTGACGAAAAATAACAGTACAGTCGCAAACTCTTTAAAGAAATCTTCTAAATAATCGATCTTGGACAAGCAATGTTTTTTTTTTTTTTTTTTTTTACTTTATTTACAGGGCTTTGTCGCTTAGCGACCACATCGCCCAGTGCGGGAAAAGATAATAATTGATAACTTATAAATACGTTACTTATCACTAGCTTACGATCTACTAACCACTAATTTGTACAAAAGTTTTGCTTTATCGGACACTGGAAAAGCAAGAATGGTGTTACAAATGCCAATGTCATTTATTTTAACCCTAGAAGCCCAATCTACGTAAATTTGACGTATACCGCGGCGAAATATCTTTATATCTTTCACGTTTACCGTCGGATCGCCGCTAACTTCTGAACCAACTCAGTAGCCATTGAGACCTCGCAGGACACAGTTGCGTCATCTCGGTAAGTGCCGCCATTTTTTTGTAAGAGAGAGGTTGCACGTCATTTTGACGTATAATTGGGCTTTGTGTAACTTTTGAAACTATTTCAAATTTTTTATTTTTGTGATTTATTTGAGTTAATCGTATTGTTTCGTTACATTTTTCATATAATATTAATATTTTCAGGTTGAATACAAAATGGAGTCCCGTCAACGGCTAAACCAGGACGAAATAGCTACAATTTTAGAAAATGATGACGATTATTCTCCGCTGGATTCGGACTCCGAGGAAGAAGATCGTGTAGTTGAAGATGATGTCTGGAGTGATAACGAGGACGCGATGGTCGACTTCGTTGAAGATACAAGCAGGCAAGAGGACCCCGATAACAATATTGCTTCTATCATATAGCAAAAAGGCTATATGTGGAGAACACAATATTGATGTTTGTCAAGACTGTATATAAAGACTGTTTTTTTCTTCTTAGAATTATAAAGTATTATTACAAGTTGATTTAATTTTATGAAAACATTTAAAACTAGTTGATTTTTTTTATAATTACATAATTTTAAGAAAAAGTGTTAGAGGCTTGATTTTTTGTTGATTTTTTTCTAAGATTTGATTAAAGTGCCATAATTGTATTAATAAAGAGTATTTTTAACTTAAAATGTATTTTATTTATGAATTAAAACTCCAATTATGATCACTCATGCAAAAATATAGTTCATTAACAGAAAAAAATAGGAAAACTCTGAAGTTTTATTTTTACACGTCATTTTTACGTATGATTGGGCTTTATAGCTAGTTAAATATGATTGGGCTTCTAGGGTTAAACGGTCCAAAAATATTTATCCTAGTATTTTCATTCCGGGCACACTCCATCAAGACATGAAGGACATCATCAACCACTCCACATAAATCACAATTTGGTGACGAAACTTTTTTTATTAAATAATAAAACTTATTTGATGGAATATGTCCGGAACGAAGTCTTAAGGCTATAGTCATTAAGTTTTTGTTGACAAGCAATGTTAACTCCTGCCTCTCCCGAGATAATTAATTTTGAAATTCCAAAATATTCATCAACTTGTGAACTCTTTTAAGAATAGTATCATGATAAATTTGGACAAACAATATTAACTCCTGACTCTCTTCAGATAATTAATTAATTTTGAAATTCCAAAATATTTTTCAACGTTTGCTATTGATTGTAGTACCTACTACCGTGGATACGTGTCACTAATTTTGTTAGATCTCTGATACAAAATTCGTGAGACATATCTCGTTCAAAAAGCTTATATCTACATAAGTTCATCGATCTTCCTCGCCTGTAGGCTTGCTCGTAACCGACACCAACTTTTATTACCCAATTTAATAGACACGCATACGATACGATTTACTCTTCTCAAGAAACTAATAAAAATAAGATGCCTTATTATTTTACAGCTCTCTCATAACAGATATAGATACGTCTAACGTGTATTTTAGTTATCCGTAAGGCCGATGACTATCAAGCGAATCGGATAATAGGCAGTAAACCTATCATTTACACTACTTCTGTATTGTTATTTAAGTATATTATGACCTTCATGCTCTGATTATCTTTTCAAAAACAGTATCGCGGATGATACATCGGCACTCGGCAGTAACTATTAGATATAGGAACAAAGGAATTTTACATTATCATTCATCGAAACGATTGCGAGAAATTGCTAAATGAATGAATAGCTTTAATAATAGGAAAAGTTTAATTTCAATAAAAGAGAGAACTACTACGGTGCACTTTACAAAATATAACGTACTAGTACGTATAGAATCATAAATAATAGTCTGAATAATAAAACCCTTTAATAATATTAACAAACGCTAGAATAGTTTGCCGTAGACACCGTAATGCACATCACATGTCGAAACCATTAGCGAGTATGTAGCTCCGTCTGAATAGGCCTTTAGATGGGACTCCAGTTGTCACGGACAACTGAGCTACTGGAAACGACTAGTGGGCGTACAAGTTACAAGACTATAAATACGCTATACATAAGTACTTATTTTATTTTTGTAGAGAGTTCTGGCAGTCTATTTAGATTATACTTATTTATTCGAATTTTCTTTCTTGATGTTCAAGTGCAGTTAGATTTATTAGATTAGAACTATCACTACATAGCATAAAACAAAGTCGCTTCCCGCTGTCTGTCCCTATGTATGCTTAGATCTTTCACACGTTACCTGTCCATACAAGAGATTACAATTTATCCATACGTCCAACTGATATAAAAAAACCGGTATAATTCCGTTTGGAATACCTAATCGCTGTTATAAAGAAAATTGCAATAACTTACGGCGGTTTTTTTAAACTTTGCATTTCGATTCTCAATCCACACTAGGGTTTTCGCCCCGGGTACCCGGAACCGGGAATTTCCGGGAATTTGGTGATTTTAGGACCCGGGAATTATTTGGCGGGAATCCCGGGTACCCGGGAATTATTTGAAATGAAGAAATGATAGTGAAAAATGAAGGATCTGCACGCTTCCGAAGATTTTAGAGCATTTTCTGTATCTCACGCGTGAAACGGACATTGTACTGCGTGGTGTGAACTTAGAATGGGGTAAATGTATCGTGATGTCAGCACACAGTACTGTTGTCTCTGTTTAGTAAACAAATTCTAAACGCTTATTTTTTTTTTGTAAATTTTTCATTTGTAGAATAAACTATTCACAATGCTTATCTTTTGTGTAATTTCGAGATTTATAATGAAAATATACAGGGTGTAAACGAATTCTTGTAATTCTTTTAAACAGCGTGATCTACTACTGGTCATAGTTATGGTTTTTTTTTTAAATACAAAATAGTTTATTTTCAAAAAAAAAAAAGTCTGTTTTCGAGCCCTTTTTGCGCCCCGCCCCGAGTTAACCAACTGCAAAGAACCATTTCGTGCTAGTCATGCTAGCCAGCTGTGTCACCGTGTTTTCTTTCATTGATGAGTGGCGTCGAAATGTTCGAACGAATAACATTTTTATTGAGATTTTTTTTTTGTACTTTATTAGCTGGTTATGTTTCGTTTCGATCACATATCGCTACCGCAAGAAAAAAACACTTTATTTTTATTTTTAATCAAGCTAAATCCCGTGCTCGGTCATTCTACACCAGTGATAATGTGGTTTTAAGGTATTACACGAATTTGGTAACATCCTTTATAGTCATTCACCCTAATGTTATTCCGTAATATTTTGCCATATTATATGAAGAGAAGACTTTTTTTCATTAAAGAATCTCGCGACGTCGCTCAATAAATGACTGTAACTGTTCCTAGTTCAATTTTTTTAAATAAGTGTAAGATTTTTTATTTTAATGGGAAAATTCGATTGGTATGTTAGACAATTTATCATGTTTAAAGTACTTACACAAGTTTAATGTTGAAATATACGAGAAAAACTATAATTATACAAAAAACATGAAAATTCCCGGGTAGCCGGGAATTCCCGGGAATTGAGAGAATAAATTCCCGATTCCCGGGAACTCAAATAGGCCGGGAACGCGAAAACCCTAATCCACACGTCCATGCTAATGTAATTTATTTATCCCATACGTCCAATAAATTAACTACATAAAGTGCCCTATAACTATGACTCCTTTTGGAGTCGTGAACTTTTGAGTTATGACACAATGTGACTCCAAATAAAGTCATTGGACAGGGAACGTGTTAAAACTACGCAACGGATTTTGACTCGCGTTTTTTTAATAGATAGAGTTATTCAAGAGGAAGGTTTATATGTATGATACATGCATAATATAGTAGAGAAAAACGTGGAATATGCGATAAACGACATCCACGCGGGCGAAGCCGCTGGCGACCTCTAGTTTTTAGATATATCTAGCCCAAGAATAACCTAGAACCTGTGTCCTATCAAATACTGTAAAACACTCTGGGGGCGGATTCTTCTAACTACAGAAGTTCAGTTGCAGTGAATTTTAGATCAAAACAACGCTTTTCACATTCTCTTAATAGGCGATCGCTGTTATGCGTGAATTACACAGAAAAGGCATAAGCCTGTAATGATAGAAGTGTTGTGATAAATAAATAAGGTGCAGATACGGCGCAGGCGCGTCGCTTGCATACGTTTTGTCGTGACGCTTCAAATCTTTTTCGCAAAAAATGTATGAAAGCGACGCGCCTGCGCCGTGTCTGCACCTCACGCCCCGCTTCTGTGTAATTCACGCCTTAGATACGCTTGCGTAAACTTAACTGCAGCGTTACTGCAACTGGATAGGCACATCATTCAGCCGAAAGACGTCCACTGCTGGACATAGGCCTACCCCAACTGGACTCTGAGGGTCGAAAGGTTGGAATCGCGCCACAACACCAACTTTAAGTCGTTCGTGGTACGGGTACCAACCCACCAGCTACAGACCTTCTTGAAAGAGAACTTTTGGCCGAAGGGTATCGTATTTCGACGTTTCCGAGGTCGGTTACACGACACGACGCAGCGAAACACGACAACGCCGACAACGCTACGTGTTTAGTTAATAAGGTTTTTTAATATGTATTATTTTATTATTAAATATATAAGATTATTTTGTGTATATTTTAAAATAAAATGATTATTATTATTGTTTAAAGGGGAGGTTTGCCGTAATCGCCACGCTTCACAGGCGGATTTGCGATCGCAGTATGGTTGTTAAAGTAGGTAGGTACTCAGAGAGCGCTGCTGCCCATCCTCTTGAGAATCCCTTAGTCGCCTTTTACGACACCCACGGGAAGAGATGGGGTAGTGCTATTCTTTAAGTCCGGCAATACACGAGCCTACTGTATGGGGGAGATAAATTCAATATTGGTACAGACGCCAGCAGGTCAAGCTACTCGAAACTGTTAAATTTTCCCAATCAACCTTAAACCTAATGTTTTCACGATAAAGATGAAAATCTATTAAAGAAATTTGATAGATTGTAGTAGCTTGATTGCTGGCGTCTGTACCTACTATCTTCGCCGAAATGTGAATTCATTATACTTAGCAGTCTTTACTGTGACTATTTGTAATAAATAGTACGACCTGGTCTATTTGTTATTTAAAAAACATTTCGTTAAGTATTTCATGTTTTTATTTTATTAAAATATGTAAGAGTAAAAAGAAACATGACATGACTTTCAAGGCTAGGAACCATCAAGAATAATAACATAATATTATTTTTCTAGTGTCTTCTCAGCAAAGAATACAAGCCCGATGGCTCACAGCTGCTCATGAGGCTAATGGACGTAATGTTATTTTTCATTTACTAACAAAATAATTGTACTTCTACCAGAAAATTTATGAATCTCCTACATAGAAGTTTCCTTTAAAATTGAAAGGTAAATATTTGATTTGTAATTCAGAAATAATGGTTTTTTGGTTTTAATGTTTTCCGTCATGCATGATACATCATGTACCTATTTGAATTTATGAATATCTTATAAAGTAGAAAAAAAACAACTTAAAATCGACTTCAATAAAATTTAAGAGCGAAAAATAATGTTATATGGAACCATTCATCATTTTGAAGCCGCTTAAAAAGGGAGAAATACTTGCACAAAACAAAATATTTTATTTAGTAAAATAATGCATGGTCTTGACGTCAGTACATAGCTAGTCTTTCCGCAAGAGTTATTTTCACTTTGAAAAAAAATTTTATCGTAACGAATAGCGTAAGATCTTCTGTGCCTAAGTTTATTAATTTATGATACCTTCAGAAAAACTTAAATAAGAAAAAAAAAACAGAATCTTTTTTTAACACGTGTTATCATCAGTCCACATTATAACATCATAAAAGATTACTTCATCTCAACGATAATACACCTTGAACATAGATCAGATAACGCGGCCTTGGACGCGTAATTTCAAAAGCCAGTTCCAGAAGTATTAAATCTGTGTCACTACAGCCCGCGGCATCGGACGTGAAGCGTCATACACAAATGGGGGACATTATAATAGGACGATACGCGATTTCAGAGCTCAAGGTCCCAGACAATTGTGCTGTTTTCAACGCTCCACATCTTGAATAGTTACCCAGAAGTAGTTTAGACGTTTATAATCTGTTTTTATGTGTATCAAACAGGTTTAGTTTTATTATTGAAGAAGACGAACTAGAAAGAAGGTTGACTTAACATAATATCTGTTCATTCACTAGGGTCAAACTTTTGACACGGCCAAAATCTGGGTCTCAGCATCTCGGGACAACTCAAGTATCTTGCTGAAATAAAAAACTCCGTCGGCCATCAAATTTCAAAGTCGCCACTCAAAACCTTAACATAACATGAATAATTCAAGTAAAATATAATCTCAGTTCACAAGTAGTCCCTATTCGGTTCAACACAAAACGGGCACATAAATAATGCAACTAGAGTGACGTCATACGCAGGGCCGTTTGTAAACGAGATCGCATTTGAATTGTTATGGTATGCTCAGTTTAGTTTGGCTATTACGAGTGTGGTGTAGATCGCAGAATCAAAGGATACGTCATCAGTCATCACTGTACATTAGAGAGGGTTGTACCTAGTTCAAAGCATTGGTTATCGGAATTAGCGCTTGTTTTGATTGAGATTCGATGATTTGAATGAAAGATGACAGTTAGAAGCAATTTAATGCACTTAACCTATATCTCATTGCTCCAAATTGAATGGTTACGTGTCTTTTTTGTAAGCGAGGTCGCGTTTAAACTATTACGATTAAGACTACTTACATACATCAAAAAAAGTTTGCGATCACTAGCATAATTATGTATGTGAAGATTCCGAATTCAAAGTCCAACTGAAATCTGATTTATATTTAACTATCAATCTATATTTATCATGATAATTATCGCTTTGAATTCCGATTAGAAAATTCGGCTTCAAAAAGGCTACATAATTTTTCAAAGTGATCGCAAACTTTTTTTGATGTGTGTATGTCACATCACATCATAGAATAATTGAATACATTACTTAACATAAAATTTTATTTGTATTTTGATAAGTGCGAGTGATAGTGAGATAATACACAGTACAAATTGACCTAGAGCAAGTATTTTTTTAAATTTTGGGATACTAATCACATGTAAACAAAACTTTAGACTGGTTGGTCAAAGTACCGTTTATAGGAATCTCCACAATTGAAATTCGAACACTCGGACGTTAGGGCTGCCAGTATTTGAACAAACAGAGTGCACTAAAGTGAGCTATTTATGGTTACCGTTTCTATAAAAGTAGGATGCAGCATCGCAGAATAGGTTCTAAGGTTATTTTACAATTGCTAGAATGTAACTGTTATACTAAGAGGCATTTAACGGATAGTATACATATATTTAAATTAAAGGAGCGATTTAGTTAGGTAACCGTTAAACGTCGCATAAAGATACGACTTTACACAAATCTATCTAATTCTAAATATGCTTTTACAATTGGCGAGGCCTAAGCTGAGCTTTGCATTTGTGTGAATGCACATATAATCCAAAAAGCAGTATAAACCAGTTTAAACCAAGCAAAGGACGTAATTGCATTCATTCTCACACAAATGCAAAGCTCAGCTTAAGCCTCTCCAACTGTACAGAATATTACTAATACAAGACCACAACTACAAGTATTTAATTTTATTTATTAGGGACAAAAAACAGTTATACATTACAGCGTTTATAAATAGTAGCAGTATTGTTCTTCTCCTCTCGTGTCAGCACGAGCTATACGAAAATAGCTCATGCTGTGGTGAAAAGATTAGGCAGCCAGCAAGGTTGGTAGCGGGGCTGACTGCCCAGGGTGCGCCGGACGTACTTAAGTATCGTCACTCGTGGAGGCTCTTTTCATGCACTATCATATAGGTATGCAGTAGCAGTATAAAAGTTTAAAACGCATAACCCACACTATTGTCCACAAGTATCTCTATGTTATTTTTGGGCATATCGGTGCGACGCGTCCTTTACAATATTTTCTCTGTTTCCATATTCCGACACAGTGACGGATTAGGGAGAAAACTTTTACTCGGTTAAAACCAGAACTTGTATTTAGGTAGGAATTCGCTCTAGATTTATTTCTAACGTGTTAATGGACTACAAATACTGTCTAGCAGCTTTTTGTTATCTCGCGTCAAGAGATCCAATTAAGGAAAATGGTATTCTAACGTTTTGCTCTAGGGTTTTCGACAAATGGACCAAGTTGTCACTTCCTATGACTAAATGCTTAAACACGTCGAAAACGGGTTGCCGGCGCCGATCTGCCAGCGCTTGTCGGTGCTGGTACGCGCAGGTAGTCGGCGCTAGTCTCTATACTGTGTGGCAAACCCGCGCCGACAAGCTCCGAACGTCGCCGACAAGTTCCGACCTGCTCCGATCAGCGCTGGTAGACAATCATTTGTTGCTGTATTTGCAAGGGAATAACGCGTATTTTTGTTTGTACAGCCAGCCCCTGCTTCTACCCGCTTCCTTATAGCGATTACTTGCACGGACCAGTGCCGATAAGCGCTGGTAGGCCGGCGCTGGCTACCTGCTTCCATTATATAAACGCCCTAATTGATTATAAAAGTGGCTATCATAATATTTCGATAAGGATTTCGATACGTCACGACTTCACGAGTCAGGATGACATTTAAGTATGTCCAGCAGATATGGGCAGTGAGGCCTTGCTTACTGGCTACTCTGTTCTACCACAGCATGAGCCATTCGTGCCGAGGAAAGAAGAAGATAAGTTTTTAATAGTCTGGTTCACCAACAGCTGGATAAAGACCTTTTTTTATTCCAAACCAGTCTATTTTGTAATACTTGTAGCATGTTATAATAATGCATGCATGACAGCTTTGAATGATGAAGATAGTCAAATAATGAGCGCTCGACAAATATCTATAAGGAAAGACGAACCCGGAAATAAGCCGGTGACACGCTCATTAAACGAATGATGTCGAATACTTGGTCACTTGTAAGATTGTACCTAATTCGACTTATATTGTAATACAACGTACACATCTAGGCAACAAACGCCATCGAAGGGAACTCTACAGGGTGTTGACGAATTCGTGTAATTCCTTAAAACCACATGATCGGCTACTGGTGTAGACAGGCCCCGCACGGGATTTAGCTTGATTAAAAATAAAAAATAAAAATCTTTTTTTTTTTCATGCGGCTTTGTTACCGATCGTATCTAAACCACCATACAAGGATTGAGTAAAAAATATTTTTTTTTGTTTGCAATTTTTTTTTTTTATTTCTTTGAACATTTCGATGCCACGCATAAAATAATGAAAGTACGGCGACACGGCCGGCAGGCACAACTAACGCGATATCGCTCTTTGCAGTCAGATAACTCAAGGCTCTAAAATGAGTCCGAATAACAAAACCAAATATTTTTGTTTTTTTTTTTTGGTTAATTTTCAAAAATTCCCGTGTATGGTTAATCTGTGTCACCAGTAGATCACGTGGATTACACGAATTCGTTAACACCCTGTATACCGCTAAAAACCGAAAGAAACAGGATTCGTTCTATACAAAGTTTGATCAAATGGAACAAAATGACGGATATTCGTTGGCGTTCGTTTGTTTGGTGTGTGTGTACCATACAGCAAATGAGTAACGAACCACTACACTATACCATGTCATGTAACAGTTGTAATATGGAACATTTCCCGGTCAATATTGTCGTATATAAGATCAATACCAGCACTTGGCATCACAGACCAATTATAATTGTCAGTGTCGTCTTAACTTCAGAAAATTTACGCGTTATCGTAATTACGATGTAACAGTGACCGTTCACGAATGCGGTTGCGATAATCATCAAAAATAAATTGCATGGATGACACAGGATTGCTGCGTACTCAACCGTTTCATATTTATCACGGACTCGCTTTTGCCCGCGACGTCACTCGCGTTAATTTAGAATTTGACAATCAAGGATTGTCACACTGGCTGCGTTCTGCGTCCTCCGGTCCGGTCAAATCGAACGCAGCCCGCATCCTATGTGAACTTCATGGTTAGGGCAACCGGTCAGCGATCCGGGCACGGCATCCGGTCAGCGATTCGGGCACCGTCAGCGATCTGACGGGCAGGGCAACCAGCGACCATTTTATGTTTGATTGCGTGTCGCCCGCCGCCCGCTGCCCGCCTGCCCGCAACCGGGCAGCCCGTCCGCTACCTTCCCACCCCGACCGCCTGACCGGTGCGTTCCCTACGTTCTTTGCTTGTGCTCGCATAGTCAGATCGTAATTACATAAAATGTATATAAAACGCAAATGATGTTCACTTAGGATGCGGGCTGCGTTCGATTTGACCGGACCGTAGGACGGAGAACGCATCCTGTGTGACAAGTCCTTTAACTCTTAACACAGTACTAAAGTATCTAGGTATAATAATATAATTCAATCATGATTCGAAAGACACGTAGCACCATCTATTATCGTATGAACGTTATTGTTGTTTTCCTCGGGAACAGTACTTTTTTTCGAGATAAAAGGTACCCTATGTCCGTTTCTGTACACCTGAGAACGTATATGCAAAATTTCAGGATCATCGGTTCAGTGGTTTAGGCGTGAAAAGGTAACAAACAAACTTACTTTGGCATTTATAATATTAGGATACTTACTGAATAGTAAGCGTGTAGTGACAACCCTCGCCAACTAATATTAGTTTCTCGTTTCATTCAGTTGGTTATAAATTTTACCAGTTTACTGTTTTGGCAGAGGCGGCGACAAACTTATATTTGCCGCCTCGTGAATTAGTTGCCATTGTGTTTTACTTTACTACACTCAACAATAGCAACGAATCTAACGGTAGTTACTTTGTTGCTTTGTATGCAGTTTTAGTACACGTTTATACTGCATTTGGGTGGATACGATTCATCAAACAATGTGAATGAGTATTGAGTTAGCGGTTGGAGTATAAAATTGAGGGGGCAGACAACGAGATAAGTGCTCATCAAAATGTTTGGCACACGGTTCCTTGTTTTGTGGAAAATAACTGGCGATATGTTGATATTGCCAATTCTGTCTCTTTTTGATTCAGGAGTCTCATAAATATTTAACGAGACCTGGCATGACATTTAATATATACATATTCGCAACATACACAAGAATTTATTAATAAAGAAAAAAGTTACATTGTATGTGGGGTTTGCAATCCCGCAGCTCATTCAATCCCGCGAGATTGATATGCGGGATTACTCAATCCCGCGCGGGATCACGCGGGATCCCGCATCTTTGAAATAATGTTATAAAATCAAATTGAAACTATAGATTTTTGTGTAAAAATCAACTTTTACGAAACATAAGAAATGTTTTACATTAAGCAACAGAAATTATTTCTTTTCCATTAATTAAGTAGGTATAAGTATTTAGTAATCTGTTTTCTTAGATTCATCTTTAAGTGTTTGGCATAGTTTACTAGTTTTGTTTAATTTAACCCTTAGGAGTTAGGGTAAAATTAAACAAAACTATTAAAATTTTACCCTTACTCCTAACAACAGTTTTATATTTTTAGTTCAGTCTTATTCATATAATGACTAATAATCAAATCACAACTTTCTCTTCTTTGGTGATAACTTTTGAAAATACGCTCTTAAGAAGCAAATGGCGTTCGTGCTACTCGCGATTTACGCGAAGGTTTTAGCGTCAAATTTTTAATTTGCGGGGTCCGCGGATCCGCGCTTTGAAGGTGCGGGATCCAGCAGATTAATAAAAGGAGCGGGATCCCGCGGGAATGCGTGATCCCGTTTTGCGGGATTGCAATCCCTAATTGTATGTTATAATTATATAACTCCTTACATTAACAGAACCATCAAATTCCACACTCCTACCCACAAGATTAGCTGCCACTATAATAAATCAAATAACTACACATCCAATAGTCGTACACGAAAAAATATTGTCGTGTTCGTAAGTCGTCCGTGAATTCAGTTTTTACGATGTGATGTTACGAAAGGACATATTAAATGAAGATTCAATATGTTAGGGCGGGCTGGGGCTGCCTGCGACACCATTAGGAAGTGGTGGCACGGAAAACCCTCGGAATGTCATGCTGTGTTTAGTTGTGTACCCGACTTGCTGAAATACTAGCGCTGATAACGTTTAGAGGCTGCGTTATAAGCGAGACTTATTTTTAATGTGCCCTTTATGGGTTTAAGCACTACGCTGTAATAATTGGGTATAAAGATAAGATCGTACGTAAAGCGTTGTATGTTTTGTAAGTCAGATCTCAGTCAGTTAAGTGGCGAGTATTTTTAGAATGATGTCAATGACTAAATACTATCACAAGTGTCTGCTGGCGGCTTTTAAAAGCTTGCATTATAATTTATTTTACTTAAATGGTCATGCTACATCATTGTTGTATTTACAATCGTCTTTTTAGGGTGCCAATTCAGATCAGTGTCGATGATTTTCTCTTCAATATTTATTCGCAAATTTATATTCTCGAGAGCTCTTATTGATTATACTGGAAACATTTTATCGAATTGAGAATGAACACACAAATTCATTTAACACAAAACATTAAAACGAACAAACATTCGATTCACTCTATTAAATCAATTCCAGTATTTAGACCGAGCAATATTTCAAGTGTACTGGCATGCGTAAACAAAGCATTGGCACAGATTCCAATGAAATGAAAGGATATGCGCGGTGGAAAAGCTCTCGACCCGAGGTAGCTCCAGGTGGAAATATCTTAGCTTCAAAATCTTTTAGTCTCGCAAAGGTTGGAGTTAAACTTCAAGTGGCAATCTGGCACAGAAAAAGACGCTTGGCCCGTATCGCGCCGAAGATTTTTTTTTTACCTATTATGTTGGGTATTGGAAACAATTATGTAGAGCGTCTTAAACTATTGCTATGCGTTAATGTTAAATTTAATTCAATATAGATGTTAATAGTGATCGTTAATTTCAGTCACTTTATAAACAGAGTTTAACGATAATTTCTGACTTCATAAAATAGGGGATTTGCTGCTTACAACGTTTATATTTGCGAAATGTACGTCTTACTTCCAACGAAATAGGTTAAAACATAAACTGTAGCCATTTTATTTGTTGTTTCACAACGACATTTAATCTTCTATTCTCAAGTCATCAATTCGGTTAAAAAGCGTGTAACGGGACTTTGTGAGGCAACTTTCTATGATCTTCCTTGTTATTGTGACACAAATCATTTTCTTTAAATTATACGCTGCAGCGAATTCTAGGAAGCGTAGTGTCATCTTTTATTGCTACAAACTATTTGAATATCTCTACTTGACGTAGATGTATATCTGATCTTGTTAAAATGTGCAGTCTAAGAAATTGTAAAAGACACAACAACATAATCGTTCAGGGGTGATTCTATCATTACAGTTATAGCTAATATCGGTATGTCAAGATTGCGAGCAAGGCAAATGTAGTAAATAAAACCAACATAGACTCTCCACCACGAGAGTACTTGTATAATTGGGTTAGTGTAAGTAACATGAACGAGATCACAATACCAATAATACTTTACACAATTATTACAAGATCATAAAATAAGGACAAGCTAGACAGATATAAGTGTTAGACTTCTTCAGCTGATCAACACGGAATGCTCCGCTTCGTCGAATGACCACCACCTTTATAACTTCGGGTGCGTTCATCCACGACGACTACTTTCCTTTGTCAACATTGCCCAGTGTTGCCTGCTAGCGATAACAAAATAGTTTCTGTTTTTTTTTCTAGCTCCCTGATAGGGTCATTAAGAGTGGATAAAGACCATAGTATGAGGTAGTGTTTCCTAGACAAATAAATGAAGTGTAATTTTCCATTTACCTAAAAATAAACTGAGCCCTAAACCTACCCTATAGATGCGTCGGTAAGCAACTCAATCTTCTAAGTAGGCTTCAGCTAAAATTAACCTCTAATCTATTTATAAGCAGAGTACAAGTATAATTTCTAAAAGGGCAAGAGGATTATTGACAAAAAAGAAATCTTGTAAGACTTGTATCATATTTCAATTAAACTTAGATTTTCAGAGAGAGCCCGTATCTTGGAAATCGATCTAAGAATATTTAGGTATGTCTACAGCAGTGTCATTCTGTAAGAAACCCACCTCAATATCGACGGTTAGCTCGATATCCATAATGTCACAGTATGGATAATAGAAGCAAATAACACACAGATAATCGACAGTACAATTAATAACGCGTAGTTTTGTTATCCACGCTGTGTCACGACAAGTGTCTAATTGACAGTCGCGATCGAGGTGAGATTCTTACAGAATTACACTGCAGACGCGCTTTATACCACCAGACAAATAAACAACGAAATAAATTCGTTTAGGTTTCATAAAATACATACAATAATACGTCCATTTCTAAAACTTAAAATATCCATGACGCATAGAGATGAATGAACCAACAAACCATCAATCAAAATTGGCATCACACATGCTGTACATACATTTGTTCAAAATTATAACGTCAAACAGTTATATTGAGGAAACTATAAAATCTGTATAATCGTAAAAGCGGACTTGGGTGGTAGCCAATAGTCGACAATGGCGTCGATTCAGTTGAGCACCGACTGAACTTAACTAAAAATATAGCTATCTTTTATTAACAGCTAAAATAAGAACGAGACAGAAAAGCTGTGAAACTAGTTTAAATGTTAAACATCAGCATATTTTTAAGCGGCATATGCTGATGTTTCGTCTAAGGAATTAATAACATTAATCAGTATCAAATCGTTAAAAGTCCACAACAATAATTTAAAAAGTCGCCACTGTTCACCTGGGTGATTTAATTCCAAGTTGAACAAAGGGCACCAAATATGTCGAATTGTTTCACCTAGTGTTAGCGACACTACAATTTAATCGTTAAGGAGTGATTCTATCATTACAGTTATCGCTAATATTGGTATGTCAGGATTGTGAGCAAGGTAAATGTAGTAAATAAAACCAACATAGACTCTCCACCACTGAGAGTACTTGTATTTGGGTTAGTGTTAGTAACATGAACTAGATCACAATAATGATACTTCAGATAATTATTACAAGATCATAAAATAAGGACAAGCTAGTCAGATATAAAAGGTCAGACTTCTTCAGCTGATCTACACGGAATACTCTAGACGAGTGTCCCGTCGTACGGTCCAAGAAGCAATCCCCGGGCGCACGGAGCGAGCCGGTCTCCTCCCTCCTACGGGCAGTAGTGGTCCGATGTTTACGTCACGGTTAGTTAGGTGGCGGACAACAGATGGCGCTCACTCCACGAAGTTCCCGACACTAGGTGAAGTGAATCCGAGGTGATATGACGGCACCAAAAATTCCACTCACTAATAGTCAGGAATCGGAATCACTACATAGTATAAAACAAAATCGCTTCCCGCTGTCTGTCTGTCCCTATGTATGCTTAGATCTTTAAAACTACGCAACGGATTTTGATGCGGTTTTTTTAATAAATAGAATGATTCAAGAGGAAGGTTTATATGTATAATATATGCATATTATAGTGGAGAAAAACGCGGAATACGCGATAAACGACAACCACGCGGGCGAAGCCGCTGGCGACCTCTAGTAAACCATAAAATCCTGTCTTCTCAGCTGCGAAATCATTCTAAAGCATGTGTAAGCATGCTTACACATGCGAAATGGTGAAAGCATGCATACGCATGATCATACAAAATCCCCATTTTTTATGAGTGAAAGGCGAAATTATGCTGACAAATATGTCAAGATCCTTAATCTGTTCGAATATTTTAGCTCAACCTAATTAGACAACTCTAATTTTCTTCCATCCCTTTCTAGTTTTATCTGCAAGTTAAAGACAGCAATACATTTAGTTACGTTTAGTCGATGCTCAACCGAGGCCAATGAAAAATAATTCGACATACAACGCGATGTTCAATGAATCTAGTTCAGAACTTCACCCAGGAGTTTTAGCGTTTATTGCATTTCAGGGGGCGACTCTCGACAGTTATTGCATCATCACTAGCTCATATAGTTCCCGTATGCGTGCCTCCATGTAAGTTATTATCGAAAATCAATGAGCCGCTTTTGATACGGGTTTTGTTTTACACGGATTATTATCTGGGAGATTTTGTAAGTATTATTACCGTATTATCAAGGGAATATGAGGTAGACGAATGGAGACTAAAATTGGAGCGGATGTCTTTCAGAATAGTATGTTTTGATACATTTTTCTCGTAGATACATTTAAAACGACATTGGTGAGTTATTTAAAAATAACATGGTAAGCTGTGGGTGTCCTAAAAAGCGAGAATGGCCAGCATATGTGAGGGTCTATTCCCAGCTTTTTAGGGTTCCGAACACAAAGGGTAAAACGGGACCATATTACTAAGACTCCACTGTCCTTCCGTCTGTCCATCTGTTACCAGGCTGTATCTCATGAACCGTGATAGTTAGACAGTTGAAATTTTCACAGATGATGTAGGTATTTCTATTGCCGCTATAACAACAAATACAATATCAAGCCAAAACTTTTAAACTTTAAATGTTGAAAGGCAGACGCCGTTTTCTTCCGGCAATAGAAGTTATCTAGTCCACCTAACACCCCTTCCCATAGACCAGATATTTTTCACCTTATTTTACAATAGTCTTGCACCCACTTGGGACGGTCCATGACTGTACTCCAATAGTGCAGCCGTGAATAGTCCCCGGTTGGTGCCACACCCCATTTTAGATTAAAGTTCTCAAAGGGGCCTCTGCGCGTTGGACCTGTGTCTCCGTGTATGCCTTCCAAAAGACCGGACATCTTCCGCACGGAAGATGAGCCGTGATTTGAAGAGAAATACAATAAAACAGAATAGAAACCCATCGTGCGCGACTCGGACTCGCATTTGGCTGGTTTGTTTTGCTTCTTTGTTCCTGCGTACCGTTTCTGCGTAAGTGGGCAGTTATTGGCAAGACCTAAAGAGTCTCCAACCAATCTATTCCCAGTGTGCGGTGAAGAAAGGACAATGCCAGAAGCTCTATAGAGCTTTGACCCATAAAAAAAAAGTAGGTTTACACATATGAAAAATGTAGCGTTCTATTGCTTCTTTAATAGTGATAACTAAAAATATGTTTAAATGTCTTTAAAACTTGCGGTTTCTGTTTAAATCAAAGAAAAAAATATTTAGGTTTGGTACCTTAAGCTTAGGTTAATTCGTATTTCCATTTTTACAATGTTGGTCTAACCGTAAAAAGCACTGTTGACAGATTACAGCTTCTGGTGGAAGCTGTAAGGTAAGAAACACATCAGTATAATATGGTTCAGATAAACAAGCTCATAGTTATTCAAGATAGTTTTAGGTTTTTTATGGTTATTTGTTCATAGTTTTTTACAATAAGGTTACAAGCGAAGCGAAACCGCAGTTAGTACAATGATTATTATTTAGGATTTTTCGATACGGTCAAATGCGATCAGTAAATAACGTAGTATATACGTACCTGTTGTAACGATTTCCATGTTGCGAGAAGAGTTTGCAGAGTATATTGTAATGAAGACACAACATTTTTAACATCCTGTCTACGCACAAGTGACAATTTATACTACCTATACACCTCAACATCGATAACCAAGTCGAAAGCAATGATCAGAATCCGTAGCAAATAGCACTAAGTCGGCGAGTAGGCGAGATCGAGTCCATGTACAAAAGCAAAAATCATCGTTAAAATATAACAGTAATAATATAATAATGCAGAGATTATGGAGCGAAAGCGAAGCGAGATTATGGAGCGAAATAACAAATAATAATGCAAAGAACAGAGCGAATGTCAATGAATTACTTTTTGACATTACTATTAGCCCGTCAATGACGTTTCGTTACACCTAATGACCTACTAATGCGTAATATTTAGTTGAACATACATTCCTTATAATATTACATAGGTATTAGCAGACATTATTTTCATTAACTGTGTTTATTTAAACCAAATACATATTAAAATCCGAACGTGATACATTAATAGATGTCATTTTTTAAATTAAATAAGTCTTTTTGTTCCGCGTGTATGCGTACTTAGTAACGCAGATGGTCGCGAAAAACACAGGAAATAGGTCTTGGGTTTTTAAATTACTTTTAACACTAACTTTTTATCCGCAAGTGCAACAAAGTAACAGTTAAATAACTTGGGGTCCTATTTTCAGTCGATAATTTTGATAAATTTACATTTCCTGTAAATTCATGTAAGGTGGGGCAGGATCTGGCATTGTCCTTTATATTCCAGCTCGTCCCCACACGGGGATGTTTGACGAAAATGCATATAACTATAACCAATCTGTGACCAAGGAGGTTTTTGAAGGGATTTTTGTATTACTCCCTCATGACCTCTTTTGCTGCTGTCTAAAAGGAGGACTAAGTTTAGCAGAGGAAGTTTACGGGATGTTATAATAATTATGAATGGATATTTTGTTCTTCTTCTTTGTGATTGCTCGACTAGTTTTGGACCCAAATGGAGCTCTTAATAATGAGCTGAAAAGGCGCGTAGGTTCGACTCACAACCTCGTCGCGTGTTCAGTCATTAATAAGGGCTCCGTTTGGGTCCGAAACTAGTCGGACAATCCCGAAAAATGGACATGAGTAAACCGTAAATAATCATAAATATGAGAATATATCATGCTGTGGTATAAAGATTAGCCAGCCAGCATGCTTAGTGAATAAAATCAAACCAAAAAAAAATATTGGAACCAATACAGGCGCTTATGAAACGTCGAATTTAGGTGCACGGTTCCAATTAGTCGTTTCCTATGGAGAAGAGCCGGCAAGAAACTCCATGGTTACTCTTTTAAAAAGGATATCTTTAACAAATTACGTGAATACAGTACTATGATTTAGGATAGTTATGCGAGAACAATGTAGTCTTTGACTACAGACAGACCTATGAGTAATGAAGTACAAAGTCTTGAGAACAAAGTTAATAAAAAATAATACGAATAATAGTAAATTACATAATTATATAGGGATGCCCACGAAGTTCTCACATTTATTTACAAAAGATAAAATGAAGCTAGTAACACCCAGGGTTCACCGGACGTACTTGATGACGTAGTCATGCAAAATATTTGTTTTGTAGTTACTTTACCTTTGGGTGCTTACAGTTTTTAATTAATGAGTGAAGTTATAAAACCAAAGTTGCTTCGGTTTAGTTGTGAAACGCTTATCACTGTTGATGTTTAGGCTTAGCGGGAAACAGTACAGAGTTCCCTGGTAGTCTAGCATTTTAATTAGTTAACTAGATAAGTGCGTTATAGCAATTAAAGTCACTTACATAGTCAAATTATGAGCTTGCGGCTAATTATCAACCACGCGGGCATACGATTTGCGAGGTTAAGCTGCACTTGCTCCAGTCAATCCGTGGATGGGTGACCGTTCGTTACATCTCGATCGAGACTCCTCTGTATCTCGGAGAGAACGTTAAATAGTCCATCCCCGGTGTCACGAAACCTATGACAGTCGTCACGGGTAGTTAGAAGCCTGAAAGTCTGACAACCGGTCTAACCTTAGGAAATCGGCATTGCCCAGTAACTGGGTTGCGGAGGTCTGAAGGCCAATTCTCGTAATTAAATATGTTCAAAATATAGTTCCGATCTAGTCTCACTCTGGTCTCAATCTCATAAATTATGACAAATGGTATTCTTGTTCGTTAACAAACAACGTCAAACGTGCGATTATATTGAAATGAGATTGAAAGTTGACTGAAGCCAAAAGGGTATTCTGGTTACATTATGTACTGAGCCATTTTGACAAGTTGGAATTCTCATTTATTTGTAGAATTTTAGTCTATGACTGTTGATATCGGTATGCTATCGGTAATAGATTTTAAGTTGACTGAATTGACATTATGTCGAGATAGACTGAGATGATACTGAAACTGAGCCGAACTTTAAGTGCACCAGAATGCCGTTTTTTATTCAATTCATAATTTAATCTCAGTTCGGTCAACCTTCAGTCTTACTTCAAATAAGTTACGAGAATTGGGCTTCTGATGGCAGTCGGTCTGTGTAAAATATTGGTATTCAGCCGCATCTGGTGAGACTGGAAGCTAAACCCAACATAGTTGGGAAAAGGCTAGGCAGAGCGCAGAACGCACACAATCAAATTGTACTTTTAATTTGTTTGTCATCTCATTACGCGAAAGGTTTTGCTTCTCAATCTGAAATTCATAATTGGTAAATCAAATCGCAGTATTAAGCCCGAAACGGTTTCTTACGTGGGGATATTCGTACTGTTGTACTGTTCTTTATTATGTGTTTTTCCTTCTGTTTCATTTCTTTTATTGTACAATAATGTATATATCTACAGAGTGTTAACGAATTCGTGTAATTCCGTCAAACCGCGTGATCTACTGGCGACATAGATTAACCCGAAGTAGGTATTTCTGAAACTCAACTGAAAAAATATTTTTAAAAAAACTTGGTTTTCTATTTCTGAGTCATTTTAGAGAATCGAGTTATCTGACTGCAAAGTGCAATATCGCGTTAGTCGTACCCGCCAGCCGTGTCGTCGTGCTTTCATTAATTTATGCGTGGCATTGAAATGTTCACAAAATTAAAAAATATTTAGTGAAAAAAAAAACTTTTTTTTACTCTTTCCTTAATAAGTGATTTAGATATGCCCAATTACCGCTACCGCATGAAAAAAAAATGTTTATTTTTAATCAATCTAAATCCCGTGCGGGGCCATTCTACACCAGTAATAAATAGATCATGTGGTTTTAAGGAATTACACAAATTCGTTAACATCTTGTATCCCCCTAAACCCTCAAGCATGCCCTCCACATTGGAAAGGCGAAGACCTATGTTGTCCTCTTACTGTCTAAAACAATCACGGTATTCCCCCGAGGACTTATTGCAGGGGTTTCAAGATTCTCCATTTGTATTCACCACAACCCATTAGGTCCGCACCCTGGCTAATGTCTGGCTGGTAACACCAGGCTGGATAAGTAGTTAAAGCATATCCTCTCAAACAAACGGGCAGAATTAAACGTCATAATTCATGAGCACATAGCTGAAGGCGCAAGTATTAATTCTCTTTGTAAGTCTTAATGACTATTAGTAGTTTCTCTAATAAAAGTAACAAAAGAGGAATAAATCCCGAACCCCGGGAGAGTGTCGTAGTTACTGTGTTACTTTCATTGTTATGTGTTTTTCTTAGACGACAATGTTTAGTCGGATGAAAGTTTCCGAGAAGCAAGGAGCAGTCAACGGGAATATTTCTTGTACATTTTTCTGCAAATAATCGTACGAACTCGTACAGGTCATTACAGGTACAACTACAACACAAGTAATAAGTTACATAGATGTACCTGATCGAACAACCAATAGCAGTCGCTCATTTTCGTGCGACCCACTCTTATGGGGGATTTACACGAGTCCATTTTAGCCGTGCAGCAAGTCACAGTCGCATCGCTTGTAAAAATCGAATCGCCACCTCATTTACACCGGTCGACAAAAATCGCATGCGACTTGTTCATTTCTAACGGAACAACACAGCGCAAAACACACCTCATGCGGCGGGCGATCGCCTGCAACTGACCATTTACACGGACGATTTTAGTCACCCACCGCATGCGGCTTGTCGCCGCACGGCAAAAGTCGGATGGCACCCAACTTTGGGGCTTGCGATTTTAGTCACTTGCGGCCTAGTCGAATTGTCATTTAGACGGTCGATTATCGCCGTGCGGCCTAGCCGTGCGGCAAAAATCGACCCGTGTAGATCCCCTATTATTGAGACAGCGTAAAGAGATGTTTTTACTGCATTATTATAAACATTCGTGGTTTTGAAGTCGCACTCGAGGGACTCGTAGCTAAATAACCACCGTATCATATGATTTTCAAGGTTAAGCAGCGCTTGCCGCGGTCAGTGCGTGGATGGGTGACCATTCGTTACACAGTAAAATACTGGTATTCAGCCGCATCTGGTTTGACTGGAAGCTGACCCTAACATGGGTGGGAAAAGACTAGGAGGAGGTTTTGAAGTCGCACTCAGTCCGGAAGTGATCGGCTTTACGAAGTTTGCCGATGCGAATTGTTAGTTCTATCGTACTGTACAAAATTATGAATCATATGAGTCCGTGAGTGTTTCCTTCTGAACTTAGCATAAGCATGTTAATCAGCATTAGTGTCCCAGCACTGGGCACGAGCCTCTTCTCTGAATAATAAGGGCTTAGACCAGGGATGCACAGACAGCGGCCCGCGGGCCAGCGAATTAAACTCTTTTATGCGTTTGTTTGAAAGTACTGCATTCTATCAGTAATGGCCAGCTTTACGAGTAGCTTCTGAATAAAGATTTTGAATTTTATCAAAAGCCCACACTACGTTACCTAGATTTTTAAGAAATCTAATTTTAACTTATTTTATCACAACAACTTTACTCAAAAAGCTTATAACGCCCTACGAGTGCAATATAATAATGCGTACAGGGCGCTGATGGGGTTGCCGCGGCATTGTAGCGCATCAGGAATGTTCGCGGAGGCACAGATAGATGGCTTTCATGCCATCATACGCAAGCGAGTGGCTTCCCTGATGCAGCGGGCAGGGCTCGGAAACCGGTTAATTTTCCAAACCGGTTTTGGTCATTGACCTCGAACCGGAATCTATAGCGGTTTTAGGTTTCGGTTACCGGTATTTTACCGGTTAATGGGCGATACCGGTTTTTTACACATTCCGATTCTGTTGAACAAAATTAACCGGTTAATTTGAGTTTCGGCGGTATAAACGAGTTCCATCTCTCTTATACCTACGATAACAAAGCTCTCGCTCTGCGCCAACGAATTGCGTATTCACAAGCAGATTGTATTCGACCGCGTTGCTGGCTGAGTAGTTTCGTTCTGTGTGACGAGCGGGCAACAAAACACTAATTGAATTTCATGAATTGTGTTGTTTTATAATTTGTATATATTGTGATTAGTGATTGAGATCGTAAAAAAATAAAATTAATCCTTATTATTATCACATGAAGGATTTACCGGAAAGTCAACCATTTTTTTTTATGTAAATAAATACTGTATTCGTGAATGTTATGGAGGATAGAATATCTGATATGTAACTGGGGACGTGCCGCCTCTCTAGAAAGAATGTGAGGTTATTTGGGAGTTCTGGAGGGTCTTCTGAGCCCGCCACTACCATTTTTTTTGACGTAGATCCATTTTTATTTACTTTATAAAATTGTTTTATTTTAGATGAGTATCGAAAAAATCTACTTTTTATGGATGCAAGAGCGAGCCTATCGAGCTTACGAGCGAGCAAAGGTGCATGAAAGGAGCCTCCCCGAATGACGTACTTCTGACCCCATACGTCTGGCGCACCCTGGGCAACAATCAGCGAGTACTAACGCCGATTGGCCAATCCTTTCATCACGATGACAAACACAAACATTAGTCCAGCCATAAAGCCGGCGCTGTGTGTAGTCTCTATTAACATCGAGGGTTTCTCACAAAATAAATCAGGAATATTTTCTGAATTATATCGCATGACACACTGTGACGTTTTGTATGTTCAGGAAACCGATAGAGGTGAAACTCAGTGCCGACCACACATACCTGGACTCACGCTTATCGCCGAGATCTGTCATCCGAAGCACAGTAACGCAGTGTTTGCTGCTCCCGTCGTAATCATAAAGTCAACCAAATGTTCAACCCAGAACGACATTGAGGCTATCACCATTGACATCGGTAACTGTACCGTCACTTTTATATGTATACAAACCTTCTAAGACCCCATTCCAGTTTGTACCTCCTGAAAACTTCCAGGACCAACCCATCAAAATTGTGATCGGCGACTTCAACAGTCACAGCATGAGATGGGGCGTTGTAGCCCCACGGAAACATGTGGGCAAGCGCTTGAAGAGTGGGCTGAGACGAACGATCTGATGCTGATACACAATCCGAAACAACCGGCCTCATTTAACAGTGATCGGTGGAAACGTGGTTCTAATCCAGATCTAATCTTTGTCAGCGAAAGTATCAGCTCGCAGTGTAGTAAGACTATCTGCTCCCCAATACCTCGTACACAGCACAGACCGATCACGTGTACGATTCAGCCCGTTGTTCGTCCTTTAAGTGTCCCTCTGAAGCGCAGGTTCAACTACTCCAAGGCTAACTGGACACAGTTCTCACAGTTGATATATGGAGATCTAGTGAAAATCCCGCCAATTCCTCAAAATTACGACCAATTTGTTGATATCGTCTCAACAATATCACGTAAATGTATTTCTAGAGCCTGTCGAACACCCTACATCCCAGGGCTAACGGAAAAATCTGCAGAACTGCTTAACCGGTAAAACCCCGCCGTCGTCCTAGGACGACACCTGCCATTGTTTATCTATTGTGTCTATAATTACAGTACTTGAGTAATTAAAATAAAATTAATAACAGTCCATCTGTCGTTTTTAAATTCAATTGACTTATCGAGTACTGACTGGAATTATAGACACAATAGATAAACAATGGCACTGACACGATCCGGATCGTCGGTCGGGCCGCTAGCGGTTAAAGAGTACGAATCCTTGTATAGCCACGACCCCTTCTCCGAGGAAACGACCTTGGTTGGCGAGGAGCTGCAATCGCAGATCAGTGAATCCCGTCGGGAAAAATGGATCAATGCTGTCATCAAAATTGACATGACGCATAACAGCAAGAAATCTTGGAACACCATCCGGAAAGTTAACGGTGATCCACCTTTTTTTTTTTTTTTTTTCGGTGTGGAAATCCTCATGGATGTCCTCCGCCCTGGGGCGGGCGGAGGGGTCTGTCAGACTCTTACTGACTAAAACCACCCCGGTGTTCCATCTCACACTTAGGCCGGGGGCCGCGGGAGCAGTACATTCGTCCGCAGCCCCCAACTAGTGCCGGCCCGCATATGCAGACCTCAATCGCGGGGGGGAGTGAGACTCCCCCTGTGTCATCTAGCAGGCGCGCGTGGAACACTACGCGCCACCGCCTCTGGTCCATTTGGATGGGGGAGGCGGACGTCCCCAAGTCCGCCGCCCCTGGACCCGTTTACGGGGGTTGGAAGAGGGCGTTATCCGCCCTCCGCCGACGCCCGGTGCGCCTTCTGCGGGCTGGAAGAGTGCTTGCACTCTCCCTCTCCCTTTCCGCAGTCTCCTTCTGCGAGATGACACTTTCGCAGAAGGACATCACCGCGTCCCAGGACTCTGCACTGCCGACCATAGAACGAACCACGGCCGGCAGCGACAGGTCGCTCCCCACCTCAGAAACAAGGGCGCGGCGCGGCTCCTCCCATGCAGTACATTCTGCCAGCGTGTGCCGCGCCGTGTCCTCTCCACAATGGACGCAGTGATGACACCGGGCGTCCGGCTCCCTGCCAATGCGACACAGGTACTTCCCGAAGCAACCGTGCCCCGAGAGCACCTGCGTCGCCCGAAACGTCAGGGAGCCGTGCCTCCTCCCGAGCCAGAGATCGAGCACCGGCCGGATCGCCTCAATGGTGACGAGGCCGGCGGTAGGGCGTGAAAGCCTGAACGGTGATCCACCTACACTATCCTTACCCAGTCAAGTCACCGCGAACCAGATCACCCACCAGCTCATTTTGAATGGAAAGTCATCAGGCCGCCTTGCGAACGTCCCAAAACGAAGTAGCCTCACAAGCACATGAGACCGGATAAAAATAAGTCATTCATCCTGACTGACATTGTTTTAGTCATTCGAAATCTGAAATGTGGCAAAGTGTCGGGAGTGGACAGTATATCTGTGGAGCAAATAAAGCAATTTGGCCCAGCTACTGTGTCATGGTTACTGTTTTTTTGTAACAACTCTCTGGAATCCGCCTCTATTCCCCCGTCTCTGGAGAAAGGCGAAGGTAATAGCTATACCCAAACCGGGAAAGGCAGTAGACAATCCCAAAAACTTCCAGCCTATAGCACTCTTGTGCCATACATATAAATTGTTCGAGCGGTTGCTGCTGCCCAGGCTCACAGGCCTTACTGACCCAATTTTGATACCAGAGCAAGCGGGTTTTAGACCAGTGAAGTCATGCTCAAACCAAACACTCAAACTTACTCAGCACATAGAAGATGGGTTTGAGTTAGGAAAGGTAACTGTCGTAGTATTTGTGGACTTTTCAGCGGCCTATGACACAGTGAACTTCAGGTGACTGATATGAAAAGTGAAAACCATGACCGGCGACCAAAAATTTGCCATCATACTCCGGGGACTTCTCCATAACCGTCGCTTTCAAGTCAATCTCTTCTCAGACCGTAGTCGTTGGAGATCGCAAAAGAACGGTCTGCCACAAGGCAGCGTTCTGGCCCCGACCAATCGGCTAGCCCAAATACATCCCGCTTCTTATACGCTGATGACCTGGCACTACCTGCTCAAGATACCAACTTTGAAGAAGTGGAGATCAATCTTACCACGGCTCTTAACGTCTTAAATCTATACTACGAGGAAAACTCTCTTATGCCTAACTCATCAAAGACCGAGTCCTAAGTTTTCCATCTTCGCAACCACCAAGCGGGTCGTCAGCTTCGCATCATGAGGCAAGGTATGCCTATAGCCCACAACAACCATCCTAATTACCTATTATTTATTATATATCCTAATTATTGGGAATCGTACTGGATAGGTCTCTGACTTTCGGAAGAAATTATGACATCATTAAAACGAAGGTGCACGCTCGCAACAACTTGCTACAGCGTCTCACTACCACCAAGTGGGGAGCCTCTCTGCAAGTTATGCGGACGTCTGGGTTGGCGCTAGCGTTCTCTACTGATGAGTACGCATACCCAGTGTGGAGCCGATCTGCCCACGCAAAGCTAGTGGACACAGCCTTAAATGAAACTTGCCGGATCATTATGGGTTGCCTTAAACCAACCCCGGTAAAACTGCCGTACCCACTTTTTTTTATTCCTTGACTTGGTCTCATTTGACCCTCGTTGCACCTGATGGTAAGCGCAGACAGGGTCTAAGATGAAGCACACGAATCCAAGTAACAGAGATATAGAGAGATTCCCCTATACCTCTCTGGCTCTTACTTACACACGACGAAACACAGTAGGTAAACTGCTTGGCGCCGGACTTTAATGTGAGGGTGGTAGCTAGCCAGGCGGACCGTAAAGATCCTACCACCAAGCGAAAGGTTGTCACCTGATTGGCTCCACCCGGAGACCACGTGTGGGGTTTCGAACTAAGGGTGCTTTTCCACGGACGAGGGTGACTCAGCCCCCAAGTGGTGCAATACCACTTACCGGTATTGCACCACCAGATGTCCGAAGGGGCCGTTTTGAGTTCTGCCGAGAAGGCCAAGATGAACGACACACGGCACCCCCTGCATGGCTATATTCCAGTGTCACAAAGGCTGAAAACCCGCAAGAATTTCCATAAGTGTGTCGAACCTCTGGCCTCGGAGTTGGCAAGAGAGAGGTGTAACCTTTGGAGAGATGGGGTCTCCCTACCAAACCCATTCGTGCCACCTGCGGAGAGACGTCCGCCTGGACATGAACTGCCATGGCCGATCTGGAAGTCATTAAATAAACTTCGAGAACTCAGGTCGGTCGGAGCAAAGACAACATGTTTTGGTGGGGTTTCAGTGAAAGTACCGGTTTGAGCTGTTTGTGTGGTACAACCCATACGATGGACCAACTCACATCATGCCGTGCGAGCCCTAACAGCTGCACGCAGGCAGTGGCGTGCCTAGGGTTCAAAGTTAGGGCAAGCCCGATAGATTTTTAGGAAAAAAACCATGTAAAATTTGACTAAATTCGTTATTTTGCGAAATTACACAACTATTATTTTCACCCTAATAATAAATAGGGTGCAAATAATACAATTGTGTGATTTTGCAGAATCAAGTACAACTTGGTTTAAGAGCCATCTATGAGCATTACAGGTGCTTTTTTGCGCTCTTCGAGTTCGGCGGGAAAAATGACACAATCGCCCGTCGCCGCCAATAGATGGCTCAGAAATAATTGATGAGCATAATTACGCAATGTTTATAATGTTGAAAAAAATATTGTTAATTTATAATAGACCCGATCTATATTTTTATAATGTGTACAAATCCCAAAAGTTTAAAAACAATTTATAATTACTTTCGATGTAAACAGCCATGTTAACTCTTCATTCTTCGCTTCTTTATTACTGCTGATGACAAACAACAAAGCTCACTGAAGGCATGGTATCACTAGATAGATTTACAGACATATCAGCAATCACATACCTTCGGTGGCGTTGATAAAAGCCGTTTGTTGTTTCGTTCTATTTGTTTAGAGCAATTAATCCTGGCACCAGATAAGTTATTCAAATCATCGTAACCTGATGTATTCCAGGCGTTCGTATCGTTAGAGAAAAATAGGCAACACCAGCAGAATAATTTGTTTAAATGAGAGCAACCTACAATCCAAGGAGTTTTGTAAGCCGATCTATGAAAATGCCTATTATGTGACTTTGATTTACTAGAAATTGTCAAATCAGGAGTAGGTTTAGGTGAAGTAATAACACGGTGTTTGTCTGTAAAATTCAAAGTATTTACCTTCCCGAGTAACGATTGCACACACTTTAATCCATCACAAGGAACAATTATTTCCGAATTCATCTTATAAGAAAGGCAAATCACAAAGAAACTTAATCACAAACGTTAAAACAAACTAATAAAAGTTACACAATACGTTAAATCACAGAAACTGAAAAAGTATTTATCGCGTCAAAAAAGTGGTCCAGTATCGCTCAAAACAATAAGTGAACTAATTTGAAATTGTATCATTTCTATCGAAATACAAACATCGCGGCATCTATGTGCCTAAACACGCATGCCACACAAATTGCACTTCTAAACACACTACCGTAACGTTCAATTTCGTTAAACTAACAGAGTCATAAGCCCGGCTTATTTTTGCGAACAAATTATGTGCACTTATGTATATTTACTTATATATCTCTATGCAATTTATGAATGAAATTGAAGGAAAAGTGACAGGAGACTTAAGCCGCGTAAGAAGCCAGCGCGTGCGACAGTAATGCAAGATCTTGCAGGCGGTTTGGCAACGTTACGTAGGCCGGCCGAGGCGCGACGCGAAAAATCTTGTTTATGTAAACCTGGCAACTTAGCAACACACGGAGGTCACGGAGGCTCGCTGTATTGCGCGCGGAGTTTAAACATTTTATTTATTACAGTAGGTATCAGTTGTTATGTTATGAGACATGATGATTCAATACTACTTTACAGGAGTTTTTTTTTGTTTTTTTTTTATTAATCTCGCATTCCTGATATTAAGCCGGGCTTTTCGGCTTGTATGGAAGGCACGCCACTGCACGCAGGAAGACATAATGGTTGCCAATGACAACGCAGTCCAAGTGGCCAAGTTCTGGGTCGCAGTAATATAATATAATCAAGTTTTAATATAATTAGTTTGTCATCGAAACGCTAAGAAGAAGAAGAAGCGAACAAAAATCCTGTCATCCCCTTAGAACCTAACCTACTCGACAGCACTATCGACTAGCAAATTTGAAACGTTTGGTAGGGTATTCTGCGGACATACGGTGCTATCGTGA
Organism: Amphipyra tragopoginis; assembly: GCA_905220435.1. Taxonomy (NCBI): domain Eukaryota; kingdom Metazoa; phylum Arthropoda; class Insecta; order Lepidoptera; family Noctuidae; genus Amphipyra; species Amphipyra tragopoginis. The sequence goes on from HG991997.1 coordinate 19,172,407, forward strand.
CACTGAATACATACTAAACTAGTGAAAATCACTTAAAATTGTTTAGTTAATTCGTAAGCCTTTCTACCATACCCGGCAATAATTAATAAACATTAAAACTTAACTTGATGTAGTGATTGCAACCTTCCGTCAAACACTTAGACTTTTTCGTCTCTTGGTTGTAATTGAACATAGAATACATTTTATTCTCCTTCTTTCTTCCCATGATAAATGTTATTTATTATAGTACTGTATCTACTATTATAAAATGCTCGAGTTAAGTAGCGGCCGCACGACACTTTCGTGAAAGATGCGAACCCAATTCTCTCTGCGGCAAACGACGAAAGAAAACTAAACACAAACAAGTAAGCACGTGCGTAAGAGTATTACAAAACGGCGGCGGCGAGGGCATGCGTCTGCTGAGTAAAACCGGTTAATTCAGGTTAGCGCGAGTTTTAAAATTCTATTCTCTGTAATAACCGGTAACCAAAATTATTTAGGTTTAGCCGAAACTGTTTTTGTAATTAACCGGTTAATGGATGAACGGTATTATACCGGTTTTATGAACAATATTAACCGGTATTTCTTAACCGGTTCCGAGCCCTGGCAGCGGGTGCACGACAGCGCCAACAGCCTCCTGGCCACTGTGGCAGAGAGGGTCGACAGCCAGATCCTGAGACATTGGACAGTGATGCATGTGAGACCACTCTTCAATGTCTCGAAATAGGTTCACATAGAATTATATTCTTAGATTACCATTTCTATGTTTCTAACCTATGTACCCAATATTTTTTAAGCCAAATATGGATTTATTCCGAAATAAATGATTTATTATTATTTACTGTTTTTAATTGTGGTGGCCCGCCTTTAGCTCATAGTCCGCTCGAGTAGCCCCAAGTCCTAATAAGTCTGTGCATCTCTGGCTAAGACCTTCATGCCTGGGGCAGGTTGACGGACTTCACACACCATTAACACATTATAAGAGTACAGTAAGAAGTCTTTTACGTCATCAACCGAACGTGGAAGAATTTGTATGTACTCGTATATAGAAAGGCAATTAAACATTTATATAAAATCCCAGCAACCTTAATTGGCATCAAAAATTATCTGAACAATCATACAGCAACATTAGGGTTGTCAAAAATATCAACAAGAGTTTCATATTACAAAATTTTGGGGGCATTAATCATTCCGTTTGTGGTTTGAACGGTATTCAATTACATTAACGAATATGGATAACAATGAAATATAATTAATTTTTATCATTTGATTATGATAACTGCTGAGCGATTCAGTTATTATATTAACATCAATCATCGTGTGGTTTTATCAGAAACTCAATAGTTACGCAATTTATTGGTATTTAGCACGTAATACAACTCGTATGACATGTACAAAGAGTGACATTACCGTACTATCAATCATCTTTTTGAGAAAACGAGCACACGCTAAAGAGTTTTCTAAATTCAAACATTTCTATTTCTAAGAAATGGGTAGGTAACATTTTGTTACAACACTGAATGTTGTTTATCATAATTATGAGGTATAACAATGGTAGTAGCCCTACGTAACAGTACCGGAGACAGGGGAGCGCACAAAACCGAATGCCTTAATTTAATATAAGTCAATTTGGGCCAATTTAATTCCGCGTCCATGCAGCCGCTTTACGACAGTACATCATAACTTGTGTCTCTTTCACACTTAGGGAAAAGCGTATATGGCCTTCGCATGTTTTCAGTTAGCGTTGGTATCGAGTTAGTTACAAACATACTCTGGTATTACGTGATGTTATATCGAGTTGGCGTTTGACGGTACCGATGCGGCGACGGTATGTAATTTTCCGGAAAAACAAATATTAAGTTGCAGACGAACTTTCCTCGGAAGAAAACTGAATGGAAACGTTGAGAACTTCATTTCAGTGGCTTTTCGAATAGATGCATCTGAATGTATTCTTGAGAGATTTTATGGCGTGTGACGCGATTTAATTTATGAATGTAGAAAACATTTGTCAACATTGTCGGCAAAGGATATACAAAATAAGTAGAAAAAAAAACAGTTCGAGGAAAAATTCAGCTCAGTACTCGCGATGTTTTTAGCTAAGATTTTTTTTTTAGTACAATTGACTGTACTATGCCTTTGCTAAACAGTAGGACAGTAAAAAAAAATCTTTAGACTAGATTTTTCAGAAAAACCAGTTGACCATTATTAATCACATTCTCGTACATCTCATGTTTAAGCCCTAAAAGTGCATAATTTATACTTTCAGGTTAGTCTGTTGACGACACGTTTGGTGCAGTGACTAAGCGATTGGCTTCTGCGCTACGGGTCGTGGGTTCGATTCCCACACGGAACAAAAATTTGTATGGCCTATAGATGGTTGTTTCGGGTCTGGGCGTTTGTTCGTGAGATTTGTGTCTGTAAACGCACCCACGATACAAGAGAAATGTTAGTGTGGGGCAACGTTTTTTTTTTAAAAAAAAAAAAAAAAAGAAGAATTAAATTATATTGGTAGTTTAGTCTAGGATATAATTATTATTGCTTTTTTTTAGATTTAGTTTAGATTTATATTGTATTTATTGTATTAATTTAGGTTAAAAACTTATTGTGAATATTGTTTGTGTAACTTTCAGGCCAAATAAATCCATTATTACCAATTCCGACTCGGTTCGTCTGAAGGTAAGATCACGCCATCCAGTAAAGTGAATGCAGGTTTCTACATGAAAATCTATTAAGAGTTTGTCAAATGTGAGCTCTGAGCCTAATAAGCTAACTCTGACGACATCACAACTTACCACGTCATTAGCTTCATCATCAAATCGTTTTTATTGCAAGTTAATCTCAACACCCGCAAATGATGCTTTAGCAATAAACTGTGTCTGTCCTATTAAAATTTTATGTAACAAATTTTATTACCTCTAAAAAGTAGTAAACGACTACTTATTATTATTTTATTTACATTCCCGCCTGAATTATTGCGTGGATCTCGAACAATAATAGTATTTAAGTAACAAATTTAACGGCTAAATGATAAACCTTATTTATTAACAACATATTATTTGAATCTAGATTTAAGACAAAGTTATTCGGACATAACATAAGTGTAGCTGCTCACACCAGCTGTGTTCTAAAATGGATTCCATGATTGAAAGTTGAATAATTTCTTCTGATTTGTGGCACTAAGTTAGGGTAACTACGCACTTTGCGGCTAGCCGGAACGCGGTCAGCCGTCCGGTTGGCCGCAATCAAAAATATGTACTAGAATATAGTTTTTATACGCACTGCGATGCGGCTGCCGACGTAGTACAATTGATTTGAGTTTGAATTGAAGTTGATTGCGGCCAACCGGACGTGCTGACCGCGTTCCGGCTAGCCGCAAAGTGCGTAAGTACCCTTAAACCTCGTAATATGATAACATAATACATAACATGATATAACATCACGCCTATACTCCCCAAAGGGATGGACAGAGGTGTATAATACACCCTCATTTCGCCGTTATGTTTAAGTCCCATTTATTAGGTGGCGAGCCTATTGCCATCAACCGGGCACAAATCCAGACTCCGGGCTGCTACTGAGAAATTCTACACAGAAAACCTCAATAACGCTTTGCGCGACCTAGAGATCGAACCCAGGGGCTCAATTCTCCTAAAAGAAATCTTGATAAATCTCAACCGAACCAAGGCCGAAACGTTCATTCAGACAGTTTCCAATAGGCATGTTGACATCATCAATAAATTGCAAATCTAATTAGTCCGCCGTGTTTATAAGTGGTTTACTCACGCTATGGTCGTTTGATAATTTGAGCAGGGTATTCTGTGTGTGCTCACCTGAAAAAGAAAATAATTTTACTTTAGAATACATCAAAAATAATATGTTCTCTGACATAAATTCTGAAGAGAAAGAAATCACTATTTATTTTTTGTACCTATTTCGATGCTTTTTTTTTTAACCCAAAGGTTGACTGGTAGAGAATGCCTTATGGCATTAAGTCCGCCTTATATACCACCATAGTGCATAGAAGTATAAATAAATAAATCAGACTTATTGCATGCAATAGGCATGTTGACAGCATCAATAAATTGCAAATCGAATTAGTCCGCAGTTTTGAAAAGTAATGGACACGTATTTTTTCTTTTGTTAAATCTATGAATATTTGGAAAGATAAAACGCATCAAAACTCGAGAGTGCTGGCTTGTGTCGTCAGAAGCAAGTAAAAATTGTAATCGCCTGTGACGTTTTGCCAATTTTAAAAGTGTCGTATCTTCGTCAATTTTGGTTTACGTAACAAAAGAAAAAATACGGGTGATAACTTTTTTGATAATCTAACTGACGGACTAATTAGATTTTTTCAGTCAAATGCCCTATTTCAAAAGCTGTCAAATCGTTTTACACAAATAACAAAAACAATCATTTTGACAGTTTGCAACAATATTGTTAGTCGCGTTGATCTCCAGAACCTCAAGCTGAGCGGTTCCGCGACCGCTAGACCAACGAGGAAGTAATGTGATAAGAATTTATAATATTAGGTCATAAGTATCCACTGCTGGATATGGGCTACGCCATATACCGGCACGAGTGCTCCCGAGTCCTGATAAAGAGCCATAATAACCTTCACTTAATGGGTCCTTCAGTGATCTCAGTGCGCTCTTTAATATGCAGATGGGTGTAATAGCTTTTCATCTAAATATAATGCTTTAATTGTTTTTAGGACACCTACAATACGGCCGACGTATCTCGACGAGTTTGAAGTTAGTTGTTTGGCTGCTCAATGAATCTTTTAGAAACGAAATTGTCTACTGCGCAGCTAATCAGCTAACTTCAAACTCGCCAAGATACGTCGGCCGTATTGTACGGTAGGGGGAAGTAGCCAAAACGTAACATGTTTAAAATATCAATCCTTACTAATATTATAAATGCGAAAGTACCTCTGTCTGTCTGTTACCTCATCACGACTAAACTACTGAACCGATTTTGATCAAACTTGGTACGAAGATGATCTGGAAACCGGAGAAGGACATAGGGTACCTACATTTATTCCGAAACACGAGGAATACGCGATAAACGACATCCACGCGGACTAAGCCGCGGGCGAACTCTAGTTTTAACATAGGCATTTACGAAACTACATACATCATGGTTGCATGTATTTTCTGAAAAAGTATTAAGCCAAGTACATTGAGTGTTTACACATAATGTCATTAGTCTGTAAGCCTTCCTAAAAATATACACTGTGGGCCCAAGGTACCCGAAAGATTTTAACCTTCGATTCCGATGCCTAATTGGAGAAGAAAAGCTAGGATATAGTTTGTTGAATAAAGCTCAATTTTCGAAATATTCATTACTTACGGAAATTCATAAATCGAAAAATATATATGGTAACAAGTCCAATGAACGCGGCGTTGCGGCTTTTGTCATACCATAGTCTTGTCGTATGTCTTATTTTTCGGGGAGGGTTGTGATTGTGAAGTGAGAAGTTCCATTCACACGATAATTTATAAATGTTGCCAGTTCAACCTAAGGTATTGTTTAGAAGGAAGTACTAAAGTTAATTGATTTATTAAGTAAAGAAAAACAAATAATATTGACTGAATTGGACTTTCGTTTCTATATCATTTGACTCATAATACCATCAGAAAGGTGTGGTTAAAATCTTTCGGGTAGGTACCTCGGTCCCACGGTGTATAAATAAAATAAAATTGTGTGAAGATACACTAATGCTAGAGAGTTTATCAGTAACTGTGAATGTAATTATTTCTCTCTCGTCCATTTCTTTAATGGGTGAAGGAAATTGAAAATTGTGTCGCAATTTGTGTCGTATTACAAACCTAGTTTTACAATCTTATTGCGTAAGAAACAAATTATGCGCATTACGGCGTTACGATGCGATGTTGCCAATTTAAATCCAATTTGAAGACTAAAATGCAAAGAAATAAAATGATTCTCGTAATGTCAGGATGAAAATATCTTAGAATTGCCAAAGAGATTACAAATAGAATGTCGTTAAAGTTTTTTTCCATTAGCATAAAATATTTAGTGTGAAGAGCTATGAACAAATAGTTGCATACGAAAGATAATTTTAGCTGAAACTTACAAACATTCGCTCGGATTTTTGTGTTGAGTAGTAACATAATATATTTTTATCAACCTACCTACAAATTTGTGTAAGTGAACTACTTACAATACATACCATGTAGTATGTTCAACTCATACAACTGTCTCAAATAAATGTTGGTGTTTATTAGATGCTAATTAGCTTTCTAATTCCTCTTAACCGAACGATCGAATAATGTTACCCATAAAAAAACGAAAATATTAGTAGTTTTATATAACACTAGAGGTCGCCCGCAGCTTGGCCCGCGTGGATGTCGTTTATTGCGTAGATATTTCACGGTTTCGATATAAAAGTAGCCTATGTCCTTCTTCGGGTTCTAGACTATCTCTATACCAAGTTTCTTCAAAATTGGTTCAACGGTTTAGGCGTGAAAGCGTCACAGACAGACAGAGTTACTCCCGCATTTATAATATTAGTAGGCATGACTTCCAACATACCTTTTAGTATGTAGTACGTACTATATTAACCCCCTAATAGTTGCTAAATAACGGACATACAAAATAGTCACCAGTTATACGAATAACGATAATTATCCCAAGCTTTTAGTCTGAGAATTTAAATGCCACGGCGAGATTCTTCGACGAAACGCCTCGGAATATTACCAGCATTTTCTTTTCTTTTATTATTTAGTGAACAATGTTATTAACGGAGTATCAGCTGTGTTATTGTTTAAGTGATTAATGTACGTTATTTGTCTGAACACAAGATAGTTGATAGCGCGTTGTGATTTATTGTAATTCAAGCGATGAAGTCGCTAATATGTCGGACGTGTTTATGAATGACGTGCTCGGTTTGATGTGACTGCATTAAAGCGATATGATGTACAGCGCTTTAGTTATTTATATCACTTCGCATTATGTTTGAAAATGCAATGGTAATAAAGTATTGTCTGAATTTTATAGCTGTGCCATTCGGTAAATTAAATATACAGGGTGTTAACGAATTCGTGTATTTCCTTCAAACCACGTGATGTACTGGTGACATAGATTAACCCAAAATGGGAATTTTTGAAAATCAACTAAAAAAAATTCAAAAAAAATTCTTGGTTTTCTATTTCTGAGTCATTTTAGAGCCATGAGTTATTTGACTGCAAAGAGCGATATCGCGTTAGTCGTGCCTGCCAGCCGTGTCGCCGTGCTTTCATTAATTTATGCGTAGCATCGAAATGTTTACAAAAATAAAACATTTTTTTTGCAAAAAAATAAATCCTTATTTTGTTACTGAATCCTTATTAGGTGGTTTAGATACGATTGGTAACAAAGCCCCATAAAAAAATAATGAATTAATTTTTTTATTTTTAATCAACGTAAATCCCGTTCGGGGCCTGTCTACATCAGTAGTACATCATGTGGTTTTAAAGAAACTACACGAATTCGTTAACACCCTGCAGAGAATATAAATTTATTTAAATTATTTCGTCATCAACATTTCCATTCATTCACAAGACGAAATGTTAAATAGATGTTATGATCATTAAAAAATACGATGCTCTATTAAACGAAAGACCTTCGCTTTAGAATTGTACAAAACAAAACGTATAAAAACAAATTAAAAATATTAGAAACAAGCTCTATTTAAAGAATTCCAACTTGATACTTCGTTAAATAATTTCAACATTCTCGCAAACAAATACAAAACCCGATAACGGATACTGTTGAGTCATCCCACTCAACAGTACAGCCGACGCGCGCTACTAGAGGAACGGGGCGCGCACGACGGCTCAAAGGTCAACCCGTCAGCGACCGACTTCTAACCAGTCAGCTGCTACATGCGTTAACGTACAGCTGCGCTCGCGCATATTAACGAATTATTGTTGTTTATACCGTAACCTCAGCATTGTACATCGTTTTATAGTTTATTACATTACATCATTTTTATACAGTCCGCTAGTTTATGTTATTGATACAACCCAGAGTTATCGTAGCCCCAACATTGGTCCTTCTACCGTTAATTTTGGACCGAAGAAGATACCATCAAGAAGAAAAAACTTTGAAACCAATCCAGTGGTTTATGTATTCAAGTGGTCTTCATCAAGTTCTTCATTGTGCCTGCATTTTGGAATTCGTGAATACCGGCACGGCTTGAAGTTTCAGCCGTCTTAGCTGAGTTCAACCCAACGGACACAGGAAGAATAATTAGTGATTATTGGGATTATGCAAATAAACAACATCACCGAAAGCAAATTCACACTTCAGATTGTCGTCGGGCATTGAGATTGTGCGTGAAGAAATCTCCTCGTCACAGTATTATCATCAGTGGTTTGCATCGAAAAAACCGTGAGATCGTTCCAATTCCTTATTTCATTAACCCATAATCATAACAACCATCATCCTCATGTTTTATTAATTTTCATCTCATATTAGTTAGAGGTACGGTATTGCTTATTGCAAGTCATTCAATTCATTCTCATCTTCAGTCATAAACACAGAATTTAAACTGTTTCATCTCTTCATGCCATCACTTAAATAGTTTAAATACCCATTTTCATCATTATATCTATTCATATTTCATTTATTTTGTTTGTTCGTGAACATAAAAAAAAATCATAACATTACACAGCAGTTTTGATCAGTATATTAAAGCGCCTAGCATTTTAAAATAGCAATACGCATCCGTCCTAACCTTTGCTTTAATGCTTTTAATTTCTTCAAGGACAACTTGTTGCTAACAATTTTTCATCAGTGACACAAACATTGCTGTTTAATTTATCTTTTCTTCCTTTTTAATTTAGTGTTTGAAGCATTGTTTCTATATAACCTTATATTGCAATGGCTGACATGAAAAGCTTCATTAAGAAGCGAGCTTCAATTAAAGCTAAACTTACGCAATTTTCTTCTTATCTAAAAATTTTTCAATCTTCTGAAAAGTTGAGCGAGGTACAAGTTGTTGAAATCGAATATCGGCTTAATATTTTCGAAAACTTATATGAAAAATACGATTCCTTACAGAGCGACTTGGAGGAGCTGGTGGATGATCCTAGCGAGCAATATGCGGAACGTGAAGAATTTGAAAAGCAGTACTACGGATTGGTAGCTTCTGCACGCCAGCTGATCAGCAGCAGTCGCAAGCAGCATACGGGAGAATCCATATCCGAGGTTGATTCTTGTACTAAACACACACACAAACATAATTCAATTCGTTTACCTAAGATTGATTTGCCTAAATTCTCCGGTAGTTATCATGATTGGCTGGAATTTAGGGATACGTTCGTTTCTATTATACACAATAACGATAGCATAGACAATATTAATAAACTGCATTATCTTCGTGCTTCTTTGAAGGGTAGTGCTTCTCTTGTGGTTGATAATCTCGACTTCAGATCAGACAACTACGATGCTGCCTGGAAGTTGCTCTGTGATAGGTATGACAACAAGAGATTACTTGTTAATAATCACGTTCAAGCTCTTTTCAATGTGCATACTATCAGCAAGGAATCAAGTAAGTCATTACGTCACATAATTGATACTACAAATAAAAACTTAAGAGCCTTGTCTACCCTAGGTCAACCTGTTGTACACTGGGACACACTCATTATTTATATTATGACCAGTAAACTTGATCAGGTGACTAATCGTGAATGGGAGGAGCATAGAAACTCCTTATCTGAACCACCAACATTAATGGTTTTTATTGAGTTTCTCAGTAATAGGGCTGACTTGCTCGAGACACTTGAGGAATCTAGGTTTTTAAAATCCAATAGCGAGGGCATACACGTAAAAATTAGCCAATCCAAAAGTTTTTCGGGTTCAACAGAAAACACAAGTAAACCTTTGTCATGTCCCATGTGTCAAAAGGATCATTTTATATTTCAGTGTGAGAAGTTCAGAAACCTCACTGTGCAAGCTCGTATTAAGAAAGCTCAAATTTCCAACGTGTGTCTCAATTGCCTTCGACCAGGTCATAATGCTTATAAATGCAAATTAGGACATTGCAAATATTGTAGTAAGAAACATAATACTTTATTACATTTTGATCACGATGACGTTGTTCCTAATCAACAAAATATTGCACTAGCTGCAAATCACCTTTCTACATCTCGAGTCGTTTTACTTTCCACAGCGCTCGTGAAGGTGTCGGACGCTGAAGGCAACCTTCACACTGCACGAGTCTTGCTGGATAATGGAAGTACGGCTAACTTCATATCAGAGGATTTTGCTCGTAAGATAAACATTCTTACTTATAATGTCGAGTCCAAGGTAAGAGGAATAAATGATCAATCCTCTTATTGTGCACAAGGGTGTTCAATTTCTTTAAAATCGGTCAACAGTGACTTTAATGTTGACATTGAATGCTTCGTCTTGTCCAAGATTTCATCATCAGTACCAAATACGTTTATTGATGCACACAATATATGTATACCTACCAACCTAGTTCTTGCCGATCCTCAATTTTATATTCCGTCTTCGATCGACATGCTTGTCGGCGCGGCAGTATTTTGGGACGTTATAGGCACTAACCGTATAGCATTGGGTAAATCTATGCCCACTTTATTTGATTCGAAATTAGGTTGGATCTTAACGGGCGTCATACATCAATCCAACTCCTCTTCTCATCTTTGTATGCTTGCAGATAATTTACAGCCAGACTTAGATCGTTTTTGGGAATTAGATTCAGTTTCTTCAAAACACAAACTCAGCTGCGAAGAGCGGGCCTGTGAACAACTTTTCGTAGAGTCCACTTACCGCGACGCGGATGGACGGTTTGTGGTAAACATTCTTCTTAAAGAATCACCTGAAGTGTTAGGTGATTCATTCGCAATGGCTAAGTGTCGTTTCTTAGCCCTTGAACGTCGTTTAGTTAGAGATCCTCATTTTAAACGACTATATGTCGACTTCATGAACGAGTACATCGACTTAGGGCATATGTCTGAACATAGTCATCAAACTCATAACTTGACATTTTCAAATTATTTACCGCATCATGGGGTTTTGAAAGAATCGAGCTCCACAACTAAATTGAGAGTCGTCTTCGATGCTTCGGCCGTCACTACATCAGGTAAATCCTTCAATCAAATCCAGATGGTGGGTTCCTCTTTGCAGGATGATTTATTATCAATCTTACTTAGATTCCGTCAACATAAGATTGTTGTAAGTGCGGACATCGAGAAAATGTACCGCCAAACACTCGTTAATGATATTCATCGACCTTTGCAAAAGATTCTTTGGAGGGAAAAGCCAACTCATAAATTAAAAACGTATACATTAAATACTGTGACGTATGGCACCGCATCGGCGCCTTTTTTGGCCACTAGGTGTTTGATTCAGCTGGCTGAGGAGTGCGATGATTTGTCAACGCGATTTACAATAGCGCATGACTTTTATGTGGATGATTACCTATCTGGAGGATCATCTGTTACAGAGACGTTGAATAAGTGTCGTCAAGTTATCGCTGTTCTTCAATCAGCTAAATACAATCTACGTAAATGGCAATCTAACTCACGTGAAGTATTACAAGCTCTTTGCGCGGATCTTATTACTTCTGATTTCGTAAATCTCAGCGATAACGACATGTCCAAAACTTTAGGACTGAACTGGAGGTGTTCAAGCGATACATTTTCGTTTACAATAAATTTGACCTCTAGTGACATCGCCACAAAACGTAAAATTTTATCAGTCATAGCACAGATCTTTGACCCTATAGGTTTAGTCGTTCCATGCATTGTTGAAGCCAAAATAATCATGCAGCATCTGTGGCTTGCAAAGTGTTCTTGGGATGAGCCTGTTCCAGAACAGATTCAGCATACCTGGAATGAATTTAAAAATAGTTTACCTCTTTTAAATGAGTTTAAGATACCTCGGTGGATAACATGTGAATCACCGTCTTCTTTACAATTGCATGTTTTCACCGATGCATCTGAAAGGGCTTATGGTGCATGTTTGTATGTCCGTAGCGTATCGCAAAGTGGTGAGGTTCATACTCATCTTCTTACCGCTAAAAGTAAGGTAGCTCCGGTCAAATCAACGACCATACCTCGACTCGAACTTTGTGCTGCTTTGATAGGTTCAAGGTTGTATTTAAAGGTACGTCAGTCACTTACCTTACATATTGATGAAGTGTATTTTTGGTGTGACTCCACCATTGTGTTAGGTTGGTTATCTGCATCACCGACGCATCTGAAGACCTTTGTTCGGCATCGGGTGTCTGAAATTCAGGAAACCGCGGGAGGCAGGGCTTGGCGCTATGTACCGTCACTTGAAAACCCCGCAGACCTCACTTCGCGTGGACTCAGAGCTGATAAGCTGTTATCTTCTTCGTTACGGTGGTCAGGACCACAATTCCTTCACAGAGATGTCTCTTCATGGCCTCAATTTCCTAAACCACATCAACAGGAATTTACTAATTTACCGGAAACAGTTACGTGTTATCATGTTGACACTTCAGGTCATACTGAAAATCTTATTTCTAAATTATGGTCAACATATTCCGATTTTTACAAAATACAGCGTTTGACAGCATATCTTATTCGATTTATTAATATTAAATTTAAGAAACAATCATCTGGTCCAGGTCCTCTTACATCTAAAGAATTAAATAGTGCATTGTATGTTTTATTAAGATTTAGCCAACAGGAATCGTTTCCTGAAGAATATAAACTTCTCTTAAACAATAAAGACTTACCAGCCAAGAATAAACTGCTATCACTGTCTCCATTTTTCGACAAAACTTCGCATCTAATTCGTGTTGGAGGCAGGTTAAATAATTCATTTTACGATTTTAATATTAAGCATCCAATTATTTTATCGAGTTCACATACTATTTGCAAGTTATTATTTGACATGTATCACTTGCGACTTCTGCATCCTGGACCTCAACTCTTACTTGCCACGATCCGCCACCACTATTATCCTATTGGAGGTAGAGCTTTGGCTAAAAAGATTACACATCAGTGCGTAAAGTGTTGTAGGATCAAGGCTAACATCGTCCAACCTATTATGGGTAACTTACCAGAGCAGCGTCTACATTTAGAATTTCCCTTTTTAGATTCAGGGGTCGACTACGCCGGCCCAATCATGATAGCTGACCGTAAAGGTAGGGGATGCAGACTCATAAAATCCTTCATATGTGTGTTTGTGTGTTTAGCTACGAGAGCTGTCCATCTCGAACTTGTGTCGGACCTCACGAAGGATGCTTTCTTAGCTGCCATGAACCGTTTTATTGCTCGTCGGGGTAAGCCACGTAATATCTTTTCCGACAACGGCACAACGTTCGTTGGTGCTTTTAATGAGTTGGCCAGACTTCTTTCACAAGATTTAAACTTCAGCGAGATCGATCCTGGTATCAACTTTTCATTTATCCCCGCATATACTCCTCATTTTGGCGGATTATGGGAGTCCGCAGTCAAGTCTACCAAACACCACCTCAGACGCATTCTAGGCTTGACAAATTTAACTTTTGAAGAGATGGCAACATGCTTAATTCAGGTTGAGGCTATCTTAAATTCAAGGCCCTTAACTCCACTTTCCAATGACCCTTCAGACCTTACCCCATTAACACCGGCACATTTCCTTATTGGACGTTCGCTCATTATGCTGCCTCACCTACAGATCCAGAATGTCAACGTCACTAACTTGCAACGGTTTCGTCGCATAGAATATTTAAAGCAACATTTTTGGACTCGCTTTTCCCATGAATATATTCTATGGCTTCAGGAGCGAACTAAATGGTGCCGATCTTCGGGGGAGCTGAAGGAAGGAACTCTCGTCGTCATCAAGGATAAAACCTCGCCTCCTTTATTATGGCTTTTAGGACGCATCACTAAGGTGCTTCCTGGCAGAGATGGCATCGCGAGGGTCGCCGACATCCGTACACGCAAGGGAGTCATTCGAAGAGCCTTCAACACAATCTGCCCGCTGCCAGTTGCTACTGCTGTTGAAGACACTTCAACCGGGGGAGTATGTTGAGTCATCCCACTCAACAGTACAGCCGACGCGCGCTACTAGAGGAACGGGGCGCGCACGACGGCTCAAAGGTCAACCCGTCAGCGACCGACTTCTAACCAGTCAGCTGCTACATGCGTTAACGTACAGCTGCGCTCGCGCATATTAACGAATTATTGTTGTTTATACCGTAACCTCAGCATTGTACATCGTTTTATAGTTTATTACATTACATCATTTTTATACAGTCCGCTAGTTTATGTTATTGATACAACCCAGAGTTATCGTAGCCCCAACAGATACTAAGCTACATAGCTTTGTTACATTTTAAAATAGATTCCTCCTCAGCCCTCTGCCCTCTCGTAAGGTGAAGACTCGGCTCAGCTGATTGGCGATCTCATTAAAATCAGGAAGAACCGGCAACGTTTACCTCCCCGTTATGGTGCGTCCAAAGTGATCTTTTCATCTTTTTTATTTTCTCTTTTCTATTAAGGTGGAATGTTCTTGTCGCTTTTCCATGCAAAAAAATATTTAACAATGCTCTAATCATACACTTTGTTTATTTTGAAAGAATTAAGTCAGTTTTTTAAATATAGCAGTTATTGTATGATACAATTCCAAATTCAATTTAATCATTAATTCTTTTTTAATAAACTTTACTTTTTCCTTGGGCAACATGTTAAAACGATAATTCAAAAATCGAGAATTTAATTTCTTTCATTTTAAAATAAGAAGTGGTTTTACAAAGATTTGAAGAATATAATAATGCTTCAGTGTAGAGAAAGGACGACGACATTCACCTTAACAAGTAAAAAAAAAATACAGAACAAAATATTAAATATTTTATAAGTATTTGCGAGATTGGATTGACAGGATCTTGAGACTTCAAAGTGTCATTTGAAGATTGCGTATTATGGCGTTTTTTATTTGTTGCCCGAATCTTTATAATGCGAATTGAAAAGATGAGTGGGTCAATCTGTTATGAATAATTTTATTTGTTACTTTAAATACAATGTTAATAGGGTCACGTATTTGGGTCAAACAGAGTGCTAAACTCATAATAATTGACAAAGTAATAGTGGAAGTGAAAATCAACAGCTTAAAATAGCAGTAGCCAATCTCTAACGCCGTTGGC
Organism: Amphipyra tragopoginis; assembly: GCA_905220435.1. Taxonomy (NCBI): domain Eukaryota; kingdom Metazoa; phylum Arthropoda; class Insecta; order Lepidoptera; family Noctuidae; genus Amphipyra; species Amphipyra tragopoginis. The sequence goes on from HG991997.1 coordinate 19,187,510, forward strand.
TTCAAGCAGCTTATAATTGCATGCATAGTAACTACCTAATTCTCTCTTCTTTGTGGTTTCGTAACGAATAAGATGATTGGATAAGCTTTACAGGTATTTTAATATCAACCCGCATCAGCTTTACTGTAGTTATTATTTTATAGTCTGTATAAAAACAATATTAGTGTCTTTCTGTTTTATATAAGCCGCTTAACTTTTTTTTTCAAGTGCTTTTTTTTTATTTTGAGGTCACAATCATTTTATTTCCTACTCTCACAAAAAAGGGGTGCATGAAAAGAGCCTCCACGAGTGACGATACTTAAGTACGTCCGGCGCACCGTGGGCAGTCAGCCCCGCTACCAACTTTGTTGACTTGCTAATCTTTTCACCACAGCATGAGCCATTTTCGTATAGCTCGTGCTGACACGAGAGAAGAAGACAAGAAGATTGTAAGATTTCTTTACAAGGTTAGTCGGAAAGGTTTGACGACACGTTTGGTGCAGTGGCTAAGCGATTGGCTTCTGCGCTACGGGTCGTGGGTTCGATTCCCACACGGAACAAAAATTTGTATGGCCTACAGATGGTTGTTTCGGGTCTGGGCGTTTGTTTGTGAGATTTGTGTCTGTAAACGCACCCACGATACAAGAGAAATCTTAGTGTGGGGCAAAGATTAAAAAAAAAAAAAAAAAATGGGGTACTCATCAGCGGGCCACTTAAAGTATCACTGATGACAGTGATGACCGTTTTAAAGCAGCAGTTAAATTAAAATTCAAAATTCGATCATTTTTATTTCCATGCAAAATGATTTTTATTTGAGTTTTTTTAATTCTTCGTCCTCGTTCGTGCTTTAGTTACGAATTCAGAAAATGGAGCTTTTAATCCGTGACCCCGAATATGACCTAAAATTTAAACATAGCTGATCGTAGCTGAGGATGGATAGATTTTATCGTACTTTTCATGAAATGTTTGAACAGCTATTTCTCGTATGGTATGTCTACACCAGTGCACTTTTATGTTCATCTTGCGCTTTCGTCTGACGCATGCCTGAAGCGCCATAGCGCATGCAATAGCGCATGCCTTAATACTAGTTCGAGTCTTATGGCAATCAATATTGCATGCGCTTGGCGCAAGAGGAATTGAAAGTTGAAAGCGCAAGATGAACATGAAAGCGCACGGGTGTAGCCATACCATAAACTTTTGACTTTTTAAGAAAGTTTTAGTAGAAAAGTCATTCATTATTATGAGTACTTTTGTGGCGGCATCTATCTCACCACATGCGAACTATCCTACATCGCGCAATCAAGATTTAACACGCAGATAGTGTATATGTTACGGGTAAAAGCCGAATGGCGGTTACACCTAGGTTTAGCCGGGTACAACTAGGTGCAACCAGTAGCAGTTGGTTAGAACTAGGTGTAGCTTAAGTCGACGGAGGCCCGCAGAGCGGGGCTCCTATTTCTGTCTGCAGGGTTTAAAGTAACCGTAGTTCTACCCGCTATGATGAAGGATAAACCTAGTTCTACCCGAGGTTAAGTAGGATACATCTAAGTTTAACCGCATGTGGCCGGCTGCACCTAGTTGTACCCGGCTAAAACTAGGTGTAGCCACACTTCGGCTATTAGCCGTAACATAAATATATACAACCTCCCAACATCAACTGTTGGGCAGTAGCCCGCCAGGCACAAGACTCCGCCTGGTTGGAGGATCCTCCCTTTGGTTGGAGGAATACCACACCTCGTTCCTCCACACTTTAACACCCTTTCGGATTAGTAGGGGGACCCTATTTCCAAATAACCTTGTAGATGTAAATATACTAAGTTACAATTTAACCTCACGCCCTATTTATCCCACAATATCCATACATCTATTATCCACTACTAGACAAAATACGACACTCCACTATACACCATAGGGCAGGAACATTCTTTTTCGTTCATCGAGTAATTTGCCCAATTAGGATACGACTGCCCGCCGTCTCGCGTCACTGGGCACGGAGATTGCCTGCCTTATGAATCTCTTAATACGTATTGTCCTTAACATCGGGCATTCATTACCTAAGTAGCCTGTAATTGCCACTTGTGATGTCGTGATTGGATTTCGTCAAAGGTAGTTGAATATTAAATGTATTTTTGTGTTTATTAATTGGGCTGTGAGAGTATGTGAAGTGGTTTAAAATTCGATCCTTGTGTGTAATAATTAGAGGTGGGTGAAATTGTTATATTTTCTTTGATGATGATGATCTTTCCGACCGTTTTCGGTCATAGCGACCACTTCGACTCCTAGTCTGTTGGGATTAATTGTAATAATGATTATACAGTTGGACGTTATAATATCACACCGACTAGGAGAGAAAGCTACATAAACTATAATGAAAGTTTGCTTAATTATGCTAATACTTTTTAGCATATAGATATCACAGTACTTGCTAACGGGTCACTATATTAAAATATATTTTCTTTACTGTTGTTTCAAAGGGTGACTTTGTAATTCGACTTATTCCTTGAAAGGGGTTATACTACAAATCATTGGCAATAAATTAACCTCCATCAACTGGGTCGCAAATGAGCGGTTTCCGTGGCATCGGGACTTGAAATTCTTTGACTGCTTATCTTAAAAGACTTGTAAAAAAAACTACTCATTTCTAAGCACTCAATTGATATTTTTCTATAAGCTGGTAAATTAGCAATCACTTTATGCAAAAACCGGCCCAAAATTCTCAATGTTTCAGGAATAAAAGGTCTTAAGTGACAAGACTTTTTATTTTAGACTCGCATTTGATAGGGGTTAATTTGTTACCAATAATCTCTATTATAACCCCTTTCAAGGAATAGTTAGAATTACCAGTCATCCTGTATTTTATATTGCAGTAGCTGGTGCTCGCAGCTTCGCCCGCGTGGATTTATGCTCTATCTATTAAAAAAACCGCATCAAAATCCGTTGTGTAGTTTTGAAAATAGCATACATAGGGACAGACAGCGGGAAGCGACTTTGTTTTATACTATGTAGTGACACGCTGTTAGTTTAGTTGTCGACTGTTATCGTCGTGTTGTAAATTGTAATAATGATTATACAGTTGGACGTTATAATATCACACCGACTAGGAGAGAAAAAGCTACATAAAAGATAATGAAGATTTGCCAAATTATGCTAATGCATAAAGATATAACAGTACTTGCTAACGAGTCAGTATATTAAAATATAATATTTTCTCAAGACAAACTTTAGTACCCATCACACGAAATACCTATTCCTCATTTTATACTTTTAACACATTAAGACCTCATTTATAGTGGGAGTTATGTATGTTATGAAATTCATGTTCAGTTTTATGAATGCATAATGTATATGAGATTATGCCATCAAATATCAAAGTTACTGAGAAAGAAACCACTTTGTACAAATATAATATTCGAAATAGAAAAGAAAGTCGAGGGCTGGGTCGAAAGAATAATGAAGATTGGCGGAAATACTTGCCAGAGATTGGCACAGATTGGAAGGAATGGGAAGAATAGGGAAGGAAACTACAATGAATGAACAATGCACCATTCATTGTAGTTTAGTCGCTATTTAAAATCTATACTAATATTATAAAGAGGTAGAATTTGTTTGTTTGTATGTAGGAGGTAACCTCCGAAACTACTCATCCGATTTCAAAAACTATTTCACCAATAGGAAGCTACGTTATCCCTGAGTGCTATCCTAATCCTAACTAATAATACAAATTCGAAAGTAAGTTTGTTTGTTTGTTACCTTTTCACGCCTAAACCACTGAACCGACCATGCTGAAATTTTTCATATACGTTGTCAGTTGTACAGAAACGGATATAGAGTACCTTTCATCCCGAAAAAAAAGTACTTTTCCCGAGGAAAACAAGTGTAATAAGAGATTTTTTTATTATAAATTAATGCGAGCGAAGCCGCGGGCTAGTTACTAAATAAACTACTTATTGAAATAAAGCACGCAAAAGCAAATAAAATACACAAGTAAAATGTTGATAACACCTGTCCCTCTTATTTACATGTTCCCTAATGTTTCCGGGAACATTGTAATCTGGGTTAGTGTTAGAAGTCGTTATTTCAAAATTCGAATTATACGGCTTAAACATCTGCTGTTTTACACGCTATAACACGAAACAACAATATAATGATTAGCTGCCTACACAAACGAGCTTCAAAACTGTTTTAAACTCGGTAATTTTTCATGGTACTTAGTTATAAAAATCCCAGTTTTGTACCATATTGTGAAATGACTCCGTTCGAGAACTATCGAGCGGAGGAACGTAACAGCTGCCTGAATTAATTTTATCTACTGAATAAAAATGTGAGCTATTTTTGGGAGCTAAAATTAGACATGCATGCGACGATATGTGACCGGATTTATGTGGTTGAATAGTTCAATTTGATAGTGGTGGGGGGCGCCAAATATGTGTCGAAGGTTCCGCAGCGCAATGCAGTTTCACTGTCAGTGTTCATTGCTAAGTAAAGTGGAATGAGGACGGGAACGCAACGGGTGCACGACAAATCCTTTGAGGATTTTGGTAACCAAATACATATATGACGAAACAGATACTCGTGTAAATATGGTTTACACATTTCTCTGAAAGTTCCAACTACTTCAGATTTATTTAGCAATAAATCTTGAACAGTTTAAACAAAAGAAAAATAGGAAAACGGTCAGACAATCAAGAGAACCAGGTTAATGCAGTAAGCTGGTATGCGATAGGATGCCATTTTTTTATCTGAATTATATGTTTATTTTTACTTTCAATTCTTTCCAATAAATCGAAAACATTCAACTCATAGCCACCCACCTGCCATGCGTTGTTATTGCATTACTCCCCCGAGAGTTTTCATTTTTATTTCATGTACGTATTATTTTTCAAAAGGCCTTAATATATTTTATTGAAATCGGCAGGAGACATCTGTGAACGAATAAAAGTTTACTTCAAAATCTACTTGATCTACCATCTCAATTTTAAACCCAAATAAACACAAACACAAACAAAACACATTTTGAATTCTATCTGAAATAACTGACCCAGTTGAATTAGGCCACTTATTGCAAGTACTTGCGCAACTACCGTCAAACGAGGCTGAATTGTTAACTTCCCCGAGATTGAGATGCCCTGACATTGTCAATTATACAATTAATGCCAGCGTATGGTAATCAGGTGAGGGACTGAAGTATAAATAGAGCCTGATTAAGATGAACAATGACATGATTAACTAATTGAATAATATAATTTCTGTGTTCCAATAACAGTACGGATAGAGATGACATATTTTTTCCTGAACACAACTTCTGTTTGACTTTCGGCGCCAAGCAGTTTACTATGTTCCGTCGTGTGTACCTATTTGAGAGCCTTAGGGGTACAGGTGAATCCTTCTATATCTCCGTTACTTGGATTCGTGTGCTCCATCTTAGACCCTGTCTGCGGTTACCAACAGATGCGATTAGGATGAAACGCAACCTAGTCAAATATACAAGGTTAGTTTTAGTATATGCGAAACCTGAAACTAGTTTGTTCAGAATCACTAGGAGAATCGATTGACATATTTTTTACACCACATTTTTTTTTGTTTTTTTTTTTTTCATAAATTTCAATTTTGTTTCAGTAGGTTTCTACCCATAACAATTGACGGGAATAGACACCTTGAGGCTTGAAATGGTCCGCTCGGTCAGTTTACGTGTATTAGACAACTCCTGCATAGCACATCTCAGGCATTTCACACTTTTTTAGCGAACTTAACGCGACATAAACTAAGGTGTAACTTGGAGATTTACTAAAAAAAAACACATATTCAGGCAGTTCTGATGAAAATCTTGTTGGGGTGTCTCGCTTTTCGCATAAAGTAAAAATAACGTTGTATATAGACGGACTGTTCGACGGTTTGTCAAGCAAAATCTGACTTATAAAACAGTGCATAGACTTAGTACTCTTTCAGAGTGGAGACGGGCGCGGATGATGGCGCGGGCGCGTGTAAATCAAAATGTATATCGACGCCAGTTGCATTCACAGTGTTACCGCGAGCCTCGCGTCTGCATGAGGCGGGCGCGGGCGCGGGTGGCACGGGTGTTTCTAATGGCTCAGTCCGTCCGTATCGTTCGCAGTGATATAGCGTCTGTTAGGTGACTGCACGTGTGGTTCTAAACCATTTTGATGCACCCGCCGAAGTGTGGTACGATAGCTCGTTCGGCACTACTGTGAATACGCAGACGCCAAGACCGAAGCACCCGCGCCCGCCCCGGCATCCGCTAGTGCAGTCTGATTGACCACTTAAGTCCCGTTGAAGTAGTCTCGGAACTTAGCACGGAACGTGACGCGGGGCGTAAAGCAGACAATTAAATCATACATAAAACTCACGCCTTTTTCCCATGGGGGTAGGCAGAAACTGTAGAAAGCCACATATGCTACGATCCTTACATATTTCTTTTGCTTCGTCCACGGTCATACATCTTGTCATACACGCACGCCGATTGAAAGTACTACGCACCTGTCCTTTTTGAAGAACATCGCCAATAACATCGATGTATGTTCTTCTAGGGCGTCCTCTACTGATGTTTCCACTGACATCCGCCATAAATTCCTTTTGTTAATCGCCGTTCACTCAATCTTTCAACATGCCCAAACTACCGAAGCATACTCCTTTCATCATTCAGCCGATTGACGTCCACTGCTGGACATAGGCCTCACTCAAACAATGTTGGGGGGTTTGACATAATCGCCACGCTTGGCAGGCGGGTTGGCGATCGCTGTATGGTTGTTAAAGTACTCAGAGAACGCTGCTGCCCATCCTCTAGTGAATCCCTTAGTCGCCTTTTACGACACCCACGGAAAGAGACGGGGTAGTGCTATTCTTTACGTCCGGCACCACACGGACGATAGTCTTTTCAATTAAAACTTAAGACGATGTATGAGAGCGTACAAGCGACTCTCCGCGCGTATTTTTTGAGTTGTAGTTGTATGTACGTAATGAGAGTAAGCGAAATTAAGTAAATAAATTAAGCTTTATACGGACAGTTTGAGCAATCGTTTCAATATAGGCGCCAAACACCCTTGTTGTCATTTTAAAACGGGGTACACACAAAAATAATTCCTGGACGCAATGACTTTGACCATTTTGAATACAGAGTTATGGTGAGCACTGCAAGTAATAGTCGTGCAGCATTTCGACGTACATTGATATATCACTTCTCTGACGGTCATCATATAAATGATGCATTTGACGTCGCAGCTAACATAGGAAGTTGATATAGTAGAATAGAACATCATAGCTTACGTCACAGTTACATGACGTCCCAAATTAAAATAATAATAAATGGCCCGCAAATAGGCGACGATCTCAGTCGCTTCGTCATCGTCGTTTAAAAATAAAATAACGATACAAAATAAAATGAATTCCGATCTTTCGTTACTCTGGCGTACTCGTTATTATTATGCACAGAAAGATGTCTGTCTCTCTATCAACTATAAATAATGGTGCTCTAGTTTCTCATTCAAACAAAATATTACTGAAATCTATTCAAAATGTTATAACGCATTTGTGAACATCTCACAACCTATAAATTATCTAAGAGCTTTACCTCGCTTGTCTTACGGAGAAAGTGATATTTTCATTCTGAATCTTAATTGGATTTTTATCCTAGCAATACGCATAAAGAAACAGACGGCATTTATCATAATGTTAAGCAAAAAGAAGCAATCATTCAAATGCTTTAGGAGATTTGAGACATTTAATAATTTTGGAATGTTTCGCTTAGGGCCTCACGAGCATTTGGTCGTTTAAACTGTTATGGCTGGTTAAGAAAAGCAGTGTTTAAAAGTAACAAATACTAAACATAGTAAACGCTAAAGAAAAAACAAAAATATAATTAGGTATCATTTTTTTTTTTCTGTTTTAAAAACGTTGCCCCTCACTAAGATTTCTCTTGTATCATGGGTGCGTTTACAGACACAAATCTCACATACACAAACGCCCAGACCCGAAAGAACCATCTGTAGGCCATACAAATTTTTGTTCCGTGCGGGAATCGAACCCGCGACACGCAGCGCAGCAGTCAATCGCTTAGCCAGTACACCAAACGTGTCGTCCATAATTAGATTATTTCAACCCCCAAAATGCACACCAGTTTCTAGTTTCACCACATCTTCTTACAAACATAGTTACAACAAAAAAATAACGATATTTTTGCGATCCGAAACTTTGGCTTTAGATTCGAACCGGAAAATACATATTTTATTACTCGCAGGAACATCGTTCATATTCGAAGAAAAAAACACAGTTGTACAGTGTACTTAATGCGTCTCCATTACAGTATAAACATTAAGAAAACAATTTTAATTCAACAATAGTAGGATGAGTGACGTCTGCGTCAGCCATCAACGATTTTTAGATCTTTTGATCGAATGCCAGCAGCAAACCGCCGGTTGTCAGTTTAATAGGTTACTGTATATAAAAGTCGTGCTTCATTTATTTTTTCTGTTGGAGCACTGAGTATTTTGGTCTGTTTTTAGGAATTTCCTGTTTCAGAATTGTAAAAATGTTTTTATCCCAAGTCCTACCGGCAGCCTAATTGCAAAACACAGTCACAATCACGATGTTTTCATTTTGACAGTTCAACAAAGTTGATTTGATTTTAAGATTGGATTTTCAAACAACAATGTAATAGCAACTGCGATTTTGTAAGGCAATTCGGCTGCGGATTTAGGAGTCTACCAGGAAATACCGTCATAATAGTGGACAACCAATAAGCTTGCAACTACTTCACTGTAACTTTTACTTTGCTTAATTTCAGCTTGATATTATAAAACATAACGCCTGTATTCCCCTAAGGGTTGGGCAGAGGTGTATAGTATGTCCTCGTTTCGCCGCCATGTTTAAATCCCATGTCATAGGGGGCGAGCATATTGCCATCAACCGGGCACAAATCCAGACTCCGGGCTGGTACTGAGAAATTCCACTCGGAAAAACCCAACAACACTTTTCCCGACCTGGGGATCGAACCTAAGAGCTCACGCTCAGCAGTCACTTTTGCGACCACTAGACCAACGAGGCAATCAACTTGACCAATTGATATTATAATGTAAAATTAAATGAAAAGTTCTACCTACGCATATTTTATGTCATAATTTAACCATGCTGTATCTAAAGAATTATTAGAATCGCTTGTTTAAGCTTGAATGAAAAACACACAACGAAACTACGACATTCTAAATATTTCTGTCATCAACATATAAATCGTTTAAATATTAGGACAATATTAGGATAGGCAGTTAAATATACCGAAGTAACATTTTTCTGGACCAACGATTTATAAAGACAGCAACACACTCCGGAGTGGGTTTCATTTCTGTCTTAATATATTTCGTTCATTCGTTGTATTATTTACGTAACATATAGAATATATCTCCGAAATTACTCATGTATGCACACGTGGCCTAATAAACTATGCTATACGAATAGAATTTACAATCTAACACCATAATTAATTGTGACGCAAGTTTCGCCCGCCTTTGCTCTTGCGCACCTAGCCAGCATTACAGGGATTTTATGTTACTGTTATTGAACGCATATTGATATCAAAGCGGGTTATGGAACTCGTAAACATTGGTTTCAACTGATTCGTTCACGGCATAGAATAGAATAGAATAGAATAGAATATACTTTATTGTACACCAAAATTGTAACATAGCTCTTATACAAAATAATAGCCGCGAATTGACGCAGCTACGGTTTGACGCGGAACTACGTTCTAGCTGTGGTAGTGTTTTTGTTAATATTTGTGCCTGCATTCGACAAATAGAATTACGATTTACGTTCCAAACAATATTCAGATCATTTAAAATGTAGCAGAAATATTTATTTTTGTATGATTTTGTATTTGTTTTTGTAACCGATTTCTTGATTGACTGTTACATTTACTAAACCGCACGTTGTGCATACCAATTTAGTTTGACAATAGCTTTATTGCTAAACTCATGCCAAGTCGTTAAGATCGTAACAAGATCGAATGCACAATAAATCGATGCTGTTTGTGCTACTCGATAAACTTCTCGCGACATGCTATGTGCTGACGTTAAAAACCTTTATTACTCTGGAGTCTGCGACACTATGCAGGAATGTTAAGCAGTTAATTATGAACCAATGAACACTGAACACTGCGTGTTTCAGTAATTTCGTTGGCAACGTTTATTTACAAGTTACAGAGTTGGTACTTTAAGGCTCGTTTCACACGTACCACAAATACACCACAACCACAACAAGAACAAGTGGGCGGGCACTAATCTGAGCGAAAATGAATAATTTTACACATTCACACAGACCACATTTTGTCGCCAAATTAAACCGTGTGGGTGATACCGACCACATCGTAACCACAACGCAACCACCAGCGACACCGCGCACTAGCGGCCGGCCGCAAACACAAACACAACGTTGCGTGGACGCAACAACACCGCGCGCACGCCTGAAGCCGGAGTCGATCTGTTTGTCTGCAAACACTAGCCACAACGTAACCACATCGCAACTACTAGCGTCATCAACAATTTGTAGTTACCACAACGCAACTGCAAGAAGCTGCAGCGACACTATTCACACGTCACCACTGCTTGACCACATTTTGTGGCTGCGATGTGGTGTGGTTGTGGTCATCTCGCGTTGAGATATTTGCCCTATTGTTCCTAAAATTATGTTTCTAATAATAAACTCAATGCTCAAAGCTAGACGGTGAGTTGTGAAATGCAATATGAGAGCCAATAAGCTATTGAAGATGCAAATCGATCAAAGAGCATGACTTAGACAGATAAACTTAGACTGCCGTCGTCGGTTTGGTTACCGTTGCTTGTCTAGCCGACTGGCTGTTTGATGGAGTGCTTCCTCAGCTTCCTTTGTTGAAAACCCGACTGTGAGAAACTTGTTGACATTAGAAAGAAAAGTTAGTTTTAAGGGGTGATCAACCGATGTACTTTAACATTTTTTTAGGGTTCCGCACCCAATGGGTAAAACGGGACCCTATTACTAAGGCTCCGCTGTCCGTCTGTCTGTCCGTCTGTCACCAGGCTGTATCTCATGAACCGTGATAGTTAGACAGTTGAAATTTTCACATATGATGTATTTCTGTTGCCGCTATAACAACAAATACTAAAAAACAGAATAAAATAAATATTTAAGGGGGCTCCCATACACCAAACGTGATATTTTTGGTCGTTTTTGCTCGATATTAATAACGGCAAAAGGTAGACGCTTGAAATATTCACAGAATATTTAGTTATATATTCACTTTAAAAATAAATAGTTAAATCAAAATAAAACAAAAATGTGATGCCCCCATACAACAGACATGATTTTTTGCCGTTTTTATAGATAATGGTACGGAACCCTTCGTGCGCGAGTCCGACTCGCACTTGACCGGTTTTTTTGTTGTTTTTATATCATGTTACTTTGTCGCGTTTGACCCTAGTCGCACATTATAGTAATCTCAGACAGGGTCTAAAATGGAACACACGAATCCAAGTTACAGACATAATAAGGGATTCCCCTATACTCATTTGGCTCTTGTATATGTTACGGCTAATAGCCGAAGTGTGGCTACACCTAGTTTTAGCCGGGTACAACTAGGTGCAGCCGGCCACATGCGGTTAAACTTAGATGTATCCTACTTATCCTCGGGTAGAACTAGGTTTACCCTTCATCATAGCGGGTAGAACTAGGTGCAGCCGCACACCGGTGGTTAAGGGGAACCCCGACACGGATAGGTTAGGTTCGAAGGGGATGACGGGGGCTAGAGTGAGCGAACGAAGCCCCCGTCATCCCCTTCGTGTTAGGTTACTTTAAACCCTGCAGACAGAAATAGGAACCCCGCTCCGCGGGGCTCCGTCGACTTAAGCTACACCTGGTTCTAACCAACTGCTACTGGTTGCACCTAGTTGTACCCGGCTAAACCTAGGTGTAACCGCCATTCGGCTTTTACCCGTAACATATACCTACACTAGACTTAACACAGTAAACTGCTTGGCGACTTTAATGTGAGGGTGGTAGCTAACCAGGCGGACTGTATAGATCCTACCACCAAGTGTGCTGGGTTTTGGTGAATCTTAAGGTACAATTCCGTGCATCGCGGCCGATCGCAGCCGCGCGCGATCTGTCGCGTGCGGCTGACGCGCGCGGCTAATGCGTCAATAGTCGTGTCTATAATATACTGACTAATCTGTCGTTAGCCGCACGCGTCTGTCGCAGACTTCGGAAGCGGTGCCATACATTTCATACTCTAACTATTGACGCATTAGCCGCGCGCGTCAAACGCACGCGTTTGATCGCGCGCGGCTGCGATCGGCCGCGATACACGGAACCTTACAACCTTTTTTTTTTTATGGATGGGAAATCATCATATGACTCCTTCCGCTCTGGGCGGAGCGGAAGGGAGTGTCAGACTCTTACTGACTAAAACCCATCCGTGTTCCTTCTAATGCCCTTTGCGTTCCAGGGCCGCGGTAACTCTATCGAATAAATTCCGCAACCCTGAACCTTACAACCTACCTTTACAACACGCGTCTATTGCGTCCCCACACGGGATGACATGCATTCGTTCTAACAATATAATTTTGACCAGTACACACAATTTGTTACGAACATCAAACGCTGACTGAATACGTGCGAACATCTGCAAGAAACGACTTGTAACGACAGCTGTCAGTTCCGACATGAATTATATTGTAGTTGCAATTCTCTGATGTGATTGACACGTAATTATTACTGCCCACCATGCAAACGTAATAATAATAGTTGAGACTCATAATATTATCATGTATTCAGGTTACATCAAATTAACTGGCGACACTTTACAGGTTAGTAACAAATAAAAATAAAAAAGTTTTTTTATTAATATACCTACTACGCTCTGCACTACTTTGTTAGTAAGGAATCTTGTTATGTAACCAATTTACTAAAGTTTAGTATTTTTTTTTTATGTGTTTTATTTATGACCCCGAACAACCCTGTGATGTTTTGCCAGGTAATTTGAAGTAACTCCATACAGTGTGACTCTGGATAATGCACAGACGAAAATGAGTGAAACTACACTTGAGGGCAAATAAATCGAGCCACTCCTTTTTTAACGTGTCCTGGTTATTAGTTTTGGTTTCATGGATTATATACTAAGTTGACAAAAAACTAGCCTCGTTGTAAAGGTTATCAAATAACCTTTTAGGCAATATTATGTTTCGAATTGGTCTGTTCCTTAATAGGTACCAAAATTAATAACAATTATACGTGAAAAATAGAAGTGGCTCGATTTATTTGCTCCCAAGTACCTATATATGGATCACAATGTAACGAAAAAAAAAAACCAAAAATTTTAAAAATACCGTTTAATTAAAATCGCTTTTAGAGCTTAATTATTATAAAAAAATATAACTTTTGCATTAATTGCGTGTATTTCGTTTTAATAAAAACGATGATAATGGCTAAGAATTGATGTTGCATAGAAAATAAAAAGCAAACCTTAAATAACAGAAATCAATTTAAAAAACACGTTTCTTTGAAATTATTGTTCATCACATGAAACTTTATTTGTTTTTTTTTTGTCTTATAGTTTTGTTCTAGTTTCTCCCTTTTTTGTCTGTGCACATTATCTAGGGAGATATTGTATAACAAGATACCTGCAACATGCGCGCTCTTCGCTACTGTATTAGCTAGGAATCTTGTTATCTAATTAATTAAAGTAAGAGCGGTTGCGCAATGCATCCGATCCGGATCCGTGAAAATACGCATATAAAAAACTCGGACCGAATTCGTATTTTGCTTTTCGCACTGCTACCGATCTGAATTCGCGAAAATACGGATCTCGAGTCTAATCGGAGCGAATTCGAATATTGCTAACGCACTAATCCGATCTCTGATCCAAATCCAAGCCATTCAGGGGCCGTCTTTGGCATATGTCCGATTTGAATCCGAGATAATGCGAAAGCGTTCATACAAACGGTACCAATATTTCTTCCGAATCGGAGACTCACGGATGATGGAGAGAAATCGGATGACGGAAGTCGGATCTAGTGCGTGCATAAACTACCATACAAATAGTTCTATGACTACTTCGGAACGTATTTTCACGGATTCGGCTCGGATGCAGTGCGTAAACGCTCATAAGGTGACGACACGTTTGGTGCAGTGGCTAAGCGATTGGCTTCTGCGCTACGGGTCGTGGGTTCGATTCCCACACGGAACAAAAATTTGTATGGCCTACAGATGGTTGTTACGGGTCTGGGCGTTTGTTTGTGAGATGTGTGTCTGTAAACGCACCCACGATACAAGAGAAATCCTAGTGTGGGGCAAAGTTTAAAAAAAAAAAAAAAATTTTTTTTTATTTGAATGCCTTTTATTTATTATACCTCCAGTTCCTAAAGTTTCGCCAATTAATTTGAAGTAACTCTAAACAAGCTGTATATGGACCGATTACAGGAGTGCTTGTCAAAATATCTTTGGTCTGTGACGACCAGCAGCGTCATTGGTGCGGGATAGCTTTGTGATCAGATTACCAACTCATTTTCGTGCGAGGTGACTAGGAGCTTTGCATTTAAAGAGAAGCCGTTAACAGCCCTAAGCAGCTTCGCGGTAAGAGGATACGAGTATTTAACGTTTCATGAGCTTTGAGTAAGAATAATTTTACTTCATATAGTATGTTTGTATGTTTGGTGTGCATGTGTGTGTTAGCGCCCATGTGAGTGCATGTGGGTGTGTGTCTTGTCTGTAAGTGTGTGTGTATGTGTGTGCGCGCGTTCGTTTGTATCTGTATGTTGGTAATGTGTACCGAACATAATAATACGGCCGTAAACGAGCACTGCTGAACACAGATCCTCCTGACGACAGTGAAAAGGCCCACTGTTAAGAAATATTCCTATTCTTCTTCTGTTCTCATATCAGCACGAGCATCACGAGAATAGCTTATGCCGTGGTGAAAAGGTTAGCCAGTCTACAAGGCTAGTAGCGGGTCTGACTGCCCAGGATGCGCCGGACGTATCGTATCTTATATATCGTCACTCCTGAGGGCTCTGTTAATGTATTTATGTGACATACACATAAAAGCAAAATGAAGCTGTACTATACACCTCTGGCCAATCCTTCGGGGAATAGAGAGAAACGTTTTCCGACTGTATTACAGTCAACATAAAGTCTTCATATGGCAACTGCATATTTTTGTCAAGGCTTCAGTGCACTCTTGATGACTGTCAGTGACAGCCAGTGACACAAGCAACAAAAACAATTCTTTTTTATTTAGTTTTGGTAGTGTGTTTTTAGATGAGTGACTGTTAGCTACACATCGAGATCACTCCGTGCCTCGGAGAGCACGTCAAACCGTCGGTTCGAATATCTATGACAGTCGTTACGGGTAGTCAGAAGCCCGAAAGTCTGACAACCGGTCTAACTTTAGGATATCGGCATTGCCCAGTAACTGGGTTGCGGAGGTCTGATGGCAGTCGCTCCGTGTAAAATACTGGTATTCTGCCGCATCTCACTAGACTGGAAGCTAACGCCAATATAGTTGGGAATAGGCTAGGCAGAACAGTGTGTTTTTAGCATAATTTTTTCGTTTTATAAATAAACTAGCAGCGCCCCGCGGTGTTTCCCGCGGTTTATTCGGGACTAGCTTTTGCCCGCAGCTTCGCTTGCGTGAAATTTTGAACCCGTTAAGTGACGACTTTCCATACAAATTATCATCCTCTATTTAACTCCTTTAGGGGTTGAATTTCGAAAAATCCTTCCTTATTCCTTGTTTACATTATAAAGGGAACCTCTGTGCAAAATTTCAACTTTCTAGGTCCAAGGGTTTGGGCTGGGCGTTGATGAGTCAGTCAATCAGTCAGTCAGGACCTTTTTTTTATTTCTAAGATAAAAAGTATCTTATATGTTAATCCAGGATGTCAGCTACCTCCATACCAAATTTTATCAAAATTGGTCTATCCGTTTGAGCGTGAAGAAGTAACAAACATACAAACACACACACTCACAAACTTGCGCCTTTATAAAGCCCGTTAAGTAACGACCTTCCATACAAACTATCATCCCCTATTTAACTCCCTTAGGGGTTTAATTTCGAAAAATCCTTCCTTATTCCTTGTCTACATTATAAAGGGAACCTCTGTGCAAAATTTCAGCTTTCTAGGTCCAAGGGTTTGGGCTGGGCGTTGATGAGTCAGTCAATCAGCCAGTCAGGACCTTTTTTTTTATTTCTAAGATAAAAAGTATCTTATATGTTATTTCAGGATGTCAGCTACCTCCATACCAAATTTTATCAAAATTGGTCCATCCGTTTGAGCGTGAAGAAGTAACAAACATACAAATACACACTCACAACTTTCGCCTTTATAATATTAGTGTGATGTTCTTCTTCTTCATCTTCGTTCTTCATAAGTACACAAATGTCAATTTAAGTTTAATAAGATGTTCGTGTATTGTTAACATTACGGTTTTCTCCCTCTGCAAGTAAATTTCGCTTGCAAAGCTCTAAATGTCAGTAACCGCTGCAATTCTACTACTTTAAGCTCCATACAAACGTTAACGTTTCTGCCTCAACTGACTCTTGCAGGTTGTGTTAAGAAATGTTTTCTTGTGGGAAAACCACGACAGGTCATAAATAGGTCTCATTTGGGAGCTTCCTTTTAAAAGTGGTTTTCATATCACTTGAGATACTGAACAGATGACAAAAAATAATGAGTAAAGATAAAGAATCATTTAAGTATTTGGACACAGCACAAAGAGACACAACAGGTAAAAACTGTGAAATAAATAAAAAAGTCTTGGGTATGTGTCTCACGGCTGGACCAAAAAGGTGTCCAGATCAGCTTAATGTCAAGCACTGTACTTGACGCTGGTTTTCGTCTAGAACCTTTGTGCTCCACAGATGTCAGTCAGCGGTCATGCCCGTTTACTTAAACCAACATGTGTGTGTATATGTGTAGTGTATGTAAGGAAAGAAAATAAATAAATAGGTACGCAATAAATAAGGAACAATCTAAAAGTGTATGCAATATAATATTGGCATGTATTTAACGCGGCGACAAACTAATCTGATTTAGGGTTTTAAAAATAATTAAAATGAGTAGCAAAAATAATAGGTTGGCAGCTACAGTGAAGTAGCATTTTAAGTATAAAGTAGCAGCTTTATTTTTAGTTGTAAGCTTTGTTTAAATTTAAATTGGCAGTGATCTTTTGGTTTTTCTTTTGACAACTGAATTTGTATGATAAAAAATAGAATGGTTAAAAATATATGTGTTACGGGTAAAGCCCGAATGGCGGGTACACCTAAGTTTACCCGGTTATTTAAGTCGACGGAGACCTATTACTGTGTGCAGGGTTGAAAGTAACCTAACACGAAGGGAATGACCTAATTCGAACCTAACCTATCCATGTCGGGATTCCCCTTAACCACCCTGCTAACATTATTAGTCGCCAAGTCATTATTTATAGCTCCTCGCCTCATTTTATTAGTTGCAAACACTTAGTCGCCTTTTAAGTTATTAGTCACCTGGAAAATAATAAGCCTACTTATTATATTTATTATATAAATATGGCAACATTTGGTTGCGTCGACGTTCTAATGTATGAAATATCTATGACTTATATTCTGACACCTCCACTTGGGATGCTGTTCTTTCGCCGCCATGATGAGAGTGGTTTAATATATGGCCCAAAGAATACCTTCCCACGGTTTTTTCACACGACTGACCCAAAAAATGAGTGTTATGTTTTGAGGGTTAAATGCCTTTTATTTGAGGTGTAGCTAGCGATGTGGGTGCAAAATTATATTTGAGTTAGTTCCTTCCAATCGAAAATACGAACTTTCGATCGTCAGTGTAACACCTTAGCCATTGCCGTACTTACGATTTTTATGGTTGTGAAAGGCCTAACATAATTATATATTGATACAACTATCTTTCACGTCTTCCTAATTCATCAAAAGGTTTTCAGAAAGATATCGCTATTATAAAAAGACCGATAAGACCGCCATCGTACCCTGTTTTAAACTGTTTCTGTTTTTGATATTGTTATGTTGTACAATAAAGCATCTTATTCTATCTATCTTTATACATTAAATATATATGAGTAATAGTCCAAGATACAAAAAAAAATAGAAAATGCATTTCAGCACTAAGAGAACAGCTACTGTCAGTAATAATAATAGTGATATTTATTTTATATCCCCTCTCGTTGGTCGCCTATCTATAGTATAACAAGGATTGACACTCACCCTTACAAAGATAAACCAACGATACTCTACGCAGATAGCGTATAAAAATTACTACCTACCATAAATGGCATGAAGAAAATAGCCTACAGATTACAGTGCTTCCACACTGGGCGGTAAAAAATTCATGATACTTAAGCCTTCGGCACACCACACGCGGGAAGTGAGCGAATAGGGGTAATGCATGTGGTCCGAAATCCATTGGAATATTTTTTTACAGTCGACATTGATTCAAGTCATCTAATAACATAATCATAAACTCATTTACTTACTATTTAATCCTTTAGAAATAAAACATTTACAACATTTAAAGCGAAAAAAAAAAACAAGCGAACGTCATTGATCGAACTCAGTTTTGACGTCACACGATATTAAACTGTAAATATAAAGCGTCGTGAGACTGGTGGGAATTAATTTTGTAACGACACACGATATTACGAAAGGCCTGCAAATATGACGGCTGTTTGAATATCGAACGAAAATAGAATTTTTTAAATGATATTTCGATATTTAAATTAACATTTTTCTTTTGAGAAACATTTTTAACATTATTTTTTAACGTGACAAATCGAATAGAAAATACCAAATTAACAATAATACGTGCATATTCTCTATTCTATGCAAGGCATAGACAGACATGCGCAGACGACGCGCACCGCTCGCAAACTGCGTTTGGTGTGCCGAAAGCTTTTACAGCCCACAACCCCTTGCAGGAAGCATCGAATTCAAAGTTCGCTTATTTAAAATTTCATTATGTAGGTTAGGTAGGTAATATACGTACCTACATAATACAGACACAGAAAATATAAGATAATATTTTGTACCGCATACCTCGAAATATTGTTCAAGAAATGAAGACCGTAAGATGCTTTTAAGGTTTAAAAAGAGATTGGAGAAGTAATGGTAAATTATTTTTGTAGATTCTGGGGGACGAAATATTCATTAAAACACGAGTATTTACTGTGATGTTACAATCTTTTTGTATGGATATTATAGTAGTTTGACACGTCTAGACAGAAATTGTGAATCCAGGGCCAGTCACCTGAAAGCTTTATAACACGATCATCGAGGTGTAAATTGTCAAAGAGCTTGCATAGTGTAACGTGTATTCTTACAAGATTCTCTACTGAACTGAAATCATTTTCCATTCCTTGATTTTCGTATCATCATTGAACGTTCAATCATCGTCTTATCTTTAACATCTGACACTGGTGTGTGCTTTGCCAAAGCACCTTTTCTCGTATTTCGAAACCTCTACAATCAGTTTTTAAAAGATATTTGATTCGCAGAATTCTCTACTGTAACTTCTACAAATTCAGTATCAACAAAGAATTAAATCCAATCCGAGCTTTACAAATTCATATTACAAAAACTGAACGAGATCCAATTCATTTAAATTTATTTAAGGAGCAGCCTCCGAATAGCTTTGAATTTGTAACTGATGAAAGAACATCGCCGATAGCGGACCCAGATTGTAATAAAAAGACTTTTTTAAATCCGCAAAGAAATCTTACAAGCAACAAAAGGAAAAGCAAGGAGGTTGGACTGCCAAGAAATCTCGTGCAGTCGGTGAAGCTGGGAGTAATCCTCTTAACAGGAGAGTGAACCGGCTTGCTTACAGTGTGTGACTGTGGAGCGGGTGTGGGGAATTAATAAGTTAGGCGGTACAGTGGTTTACATAAAAAATCTTTGTTCGACTTTGTGGCTTGAAATGGGCGCTTTATTGCTTGGAAACATGAACATGGCGTGTTCCAAACACGAACGCTAAACAACTTGAAACAACGTAAGAGCGTTAATAACTTAATTCTTATATAAGTGCTCAATTATGAAGTAAAAACAAATATGCCAATTTATATTCAAAAAGAAACTTCGTCAGTCACTTTTTTATCGTCAGAACTTACATTTACTTCTTTCCTTAGCACACATCTATCAAAAGTGTAGTACAAACTCCTTACAGCTTCAGCGCCATGTATGCAATTCGCCAACGTCGTGAAAACGACGACCGAACCATGAATCCACCCGAGCCATCCTCATGTGTGAAGCTTGAGCAATATATTTCACGTCATGGCTTATTAATAACGTCTACAATACTATCCTAGCTATTACATTACATAATTTATAGCCCAAATCCTGCCATACTAGCGTTTCCTCTCCCTAGCTCGGATTAAAGTGTTTGGAACGCAAGATGAAGGCAATAACTAATATTCCCTAGGTTTTCCTTATAAGAAACACATTTGGATTCCAAGTAGACGTACGGGAGTATATTTATTATTTTAGTATTGAAAAGGATAATACTTTTTTTTGGTTCGGGAGGAAATATGGCGAGAAAAGGTAACTTATTTTCGCAGCACCTACATCGCAAGAAAGCCTCTTCGTTTGGGGTTTCTGCGATATTACCTGTAAATAATCTTTCTTTTTTAACCGACTTCAAAAAGGAGGAGGTTCTCAATTCGGTTGTATTTTTTTTTTTATTTTTTTTTTTTTTATTTTTTATGTGTGTTACCTCATATCTCCGTCATTTATGAACCGATTTGAAAAAATCTTTTTTTGTTCGAAAGGGTATACTTCCCGATTGGTCCCATTTAAATTTTGTTATGATCAGACCATGAACTTCAGAGATATGGAACGGAACTCCTCATCGGATCAAAGCAAAATTCTCAAATTACTAATATTGCTTTGTTTATATTTGCTGTTGGGAACTGACTACTTGAAAAGAGGAGGGGGTGCGTGTCCTCCCCTCCCCCCCTTTGGAATGTTTTCATTATATCGTGTAAGGTATCATTGGAAAGGACTTTTTATGCCCGACTACGTCAAAGCCAAAAAGAAGGGTTATGAAGGAGGGGGTTAAAATTATGACACTAAAACGTATTTAATAAAAAATAAACTTTAAAAAAAAGTAAAAACCGACTTCAAAGAAATACTAAAAGGAGTAAAATAATTACCATAATATAAAATTAACAGTTTCAGAAGTCGGTGCAACTCTACACTGAAGCAAATAGAAGCCACCGACTTCTGAAACTGTTAATTTTATATTATGGTAATTATTTTACTCCTTTTAGTATTTCTTTGAAGTCGGTTTTTACTTTTTTTTAAAGTTTATTTTTTTTCGTGTCTATTGCCTCAATCCAAAGTTTATGTAGACGCATTGCTTTATTAAATTAAATATTTTTTCTTCTTTTGCAAACAAAAACCTGTAAGATTGTACTTTTAAAAAACTGCAGTTTAACGAATGAAGAATAAAGTAAACGATTGTTTAGTAATTACAGTTCGTGTATTCATTTTTGTATTCGTGTAACACCTCTGTAAATTACACAGTACGTAATCTTAATTAGTAAAATGGCTAAAACTAATATTGTAACGAAACTACAAAAGCCTGTAGGTATTTATTTATTGTACTCAAAAAAATAATACTCTTCATATACAAAAGAAAACCTTCATCTAAAACAAGTTCGAAATACTTGCAGTAAACTCGTCTAACTTTTAAGTAACAACTCTTTTCCGGAACGGCAGTCAATATTGCACAAGTATTTTTGTCGAGGAGCAACTGCGGCCGACAGGTCATCTGGAACAAATCTCCAACTAGCTCGACTCGAATCTAGTTTAGTGGCATTAATAGCTTAGACCTTACCAATACTAATAATGGATTTAATTTGTCAGATTTTATCTGCTGTTGTTGAAATAATTCAGTAAGGATCCTTAATGTTTAGAACAATTAGGGAACATAGAGAACAGATTTACAACAAATGCTCTAATTAAAGTCATTATGCAAATTTGCATCCAGGATTGTATGTTCAGGAATAGAACTGCTACCTACTTTGAATATCAAAGCAGAAATACTGCGGTTTCCTGCATGAATGTGTAAAGGAGGTCCAAGGTCAACGGAATATGTTTAAGGGCTGATATGGTGACGATGATGAAGGGGTCTCGTGTAGTGCCAGACTTAAAGAATAGCACTACCCCATCTCTTGTCATGGGTGTCGTAAAAGGCGACTAAGGGATTCTCTAGCTAGAGGATGGGCAGTAGCGTTCTGTGAGTACTTTAACAACCTTACTGCGAACGCCAACCAACCTGCCAAGCGTGGCGATTACGGCAAACCCGGGGTTTTGGGGGAGGCCTATGTCCAGCAGTGGACGTCTTTCGGCTAAATGATGATGATGATGAAGGGAATGGCTTCTTTAAGGGTTTCTTTTGTTTTTACACACTATTGTCTACATTTCTTGTTCTAAATTCTCCTCTCAGATATCTGCTGGAAGAGATTTCTTTAAGAAATAAGCAGTGCCTTCGTACGCTATGGTCTTGATTAACTTACAATTTACTACACTACTACAATTTACTACTGCACCCTGCGGTGTTACCCGCGGTTTATTCGGGAAAAAAGTAGCCTATGTGTTAATCCAGGATGTCAGCTACATCCATATTAAATTTTATCAAAATTGGTTCATCCGTTTGAGCGTGAAGAAGTAACAAACATACAAACACACACTCACAAAGTTTCGCATTTATAGTGTTATTGTGATTAAGTGTTGTGCGTACATAAATGATCAAATAAATAAAGGGCTGTTGATGAGAATATAGCATAATCAGTCCAATACTGTTCCACTGCTGGGGCATGGCCGTCTTCTCAAAATAAGAAGCGTTGGTCCACCACACTGGCCAGCACATTTTTTTTTCTATTGGACTGCTTTAGATGTTCCTTGGGGACCCCTTCTACGTAACCGGGTAGTTATTGGCGAGACCAGCAGTGCAATTCTGTAAGAATCTCACCTCGATCGCGACTGTCAATTAGACACGTCGTGACACAGCGTGGATAACAAAACTACGCGTTATTGATTATACTGTCGATCTGTGTGGTATTTGCTTCTATTATCCATACTGTGACATTATGGATATCGAGCTAACCGTCGATATTGAGGTGGGTTTCTTACAGAATGATACTACTGAAGGGTCTCCAGCCAAAACTGGCCTGCACACATCATCGAGAACTTTATAAACCTTTTTTGGAGCTCTCAGATATTCAGAGCACGTTGCATGTTTTCGTTCGCCACAACGCAAGTGATAATCAAATTTTGATACGGCACATGGATTCGAAAAGTCGGCCGCGAGTCTTTGTCGAACTCAGACTGTTCTGTATGGAAGGCTTACGTTCAACCACTAGGCTATCTACTGATGATGATGAGCATCGATAAAACCAAAACACATTTTGTTTATTTGTTTTAATATTCTAGTCTTATCCGGTTCTTAGCTCGTTTGCGACCCAAAAATTGTAAGAAGCGTATTTGCATATTCCAGTGATTTTAAAATCTGTTGAGAATCTGATAACGGGCACGTACTCCCGTGATTACGGCAATTGCTTCTCGTAGCTGATTGTCTTAACGATACGGCTTTGTACTGTTTCTACTAACAATAAGGTTGAAATTCGACACACGAATACAGACTTCCGATGTTGTAATTTTGTAGGTAAGTAAGTTCCTGTAATGTTTAAAGTATCCTTCTTGGAGTAAAACCTATTTCTGAAAATAGCAGCATTTTTTTTCAAGTATGCATATCTGTAAAGTTTTGTTTTTGCTTTCTTTATTTTTTTCTTTTAATGTAATGATGTGCAAAAAAAAATACAAACTTTTTGTCACACTCAAAATGTAGTATTTTTCGTAATACAAGGTTAGTCAGAAAGGGGGTACTAATCCGAAAGGGTGTTAAAGTACACATAATAATGAATAACTTTTGTTCTACAACTTTTCCCAAAACTCAATAGTTTAAGAGAAACAGTTGTTCAAAAATCTCAAAAAAAAAACTCTAAAATCTATCTATCCCCAGTTACGATCAGCTGTGTTTACATTTTAGGTCATATTTGGGGTCATGAATGTCTAGCACTATTTTCTGAATTTGTAACTAAAGCAAGGATGAAGAATTTTTGAAAAAACTAAAATAAAAATCATTTTATTTGAAAAAAAAAAATATCGAATTTTAAATTTTAACACTTGCTTTCAAACAGTCATCAGCGATACTATAAGAGGGCTTCGGATTAGTACCCCCTTTCCGATTAACCTTGTATATACCTACTGTATATTTTTTCACACGTCAATAAATTATATAATGTAGAGTAGGATAGACAACATAGTTTAATACTCAAGTTAGATTATATTTATGTTGTTATTTAATAAATAAACTCTTTTTGTTATCTTGGCATGTTTATGTTTGAATGTTCGGAAGATAAACGCAACCCTTTATCAAAAAAAAAAAAACAAAAGGCAAAAAAATATTCAGTCAGTCAAATCAAATCAGATATTATTATCAAACCGCCCAAATTAAATTTTTGACGCTGAACACGATACAAAACTCTTCAAAAGAATGTTTGGAAAAATTTAAGCTTACAAAAGTTAAATGGAAAAGTTTGCCACTCAAATTGACAGTGTCGCCGGGTCGACCCGACCCGAACGGGGTTAATAAAATCGGTTTGTAACATAGAAGTAAAGTGTTATATCTCTATTACGGCTATAATAAAATAACTTTATGCTAAATTTTGTATCTCAACGGGGAAGGGCGAGTAACCTCTGTTTGGTCGGGATTATTTGTTGAGTCCCTCTAATCATTGTGTATTTTTGACCATAAATTCCGAAATTTTAACCGCATTCGTGGACAATGGACTCATATTAGGTAGTAAGCCTTTGTTACCGAAAAATTAAAGGTCTGTCTAAACATTTTCCGATTTATTATGTTTTTCTTTAAATCATTTGTTTCAGCTATTGTAAACACTAGATAAAAAAGTGACTCAACATATTTTTATATCAAATATTATGATATTTTCATGGCAAATATTTTGTGTAAGAAAATTCCAAAGGAAACTCTACCAGAGCACCTAAGCGTTTGTTTGTGATAGGGATTTTCCCCGGTAACAAGTAATAAAAAAGTCTTAATACTTGAGGCTGAGACGGGCAACAGAAAGTTAACCGGACTCGACGAGCAATCAAGACTTTGAAAAATTAAGCTCTTAATTAAAAATGAATTCTTAAACTCGCCTTGTTAATACACGGAAAATATTTGTTGGACAACAACAGGGAGGGAAAAACAGCAAAATTTTATTGGTTTCTGATGAGGAATTTCGCAGGAAATGTCTGGAGTTTTCTGATAGTTCTATGTAGCCTTTTCCCAATATGTTAGGGTCAAAGTTTTTTATTACAAATTGACCAGATTACAGGCACTTTTAAAACGTCAAAACTAGATGCACAGTTCCAAAAGGTAGGTTTCGTGGAGAAGAGCTGGAAGGAAACTCCAAGAATACTCTTTTCAAAAATAGTCATCATCATCATCATTCCACTGCTGGACATAGGCCTCCCCCAAGCATCGCCACATCGACCGGTCCTGTGCTTCTCGCATCCAGCGGTTTCCCGCGACCTTCACCAGATCATCGGTCCACCTTGTGGGAGGCCTATCCACGCTGCGTCTTCCGGTACGCGGTCGCCACTTCAGAACCTTTCAGCCCCATCGGCCATCCGTTCTGCGAGCAATGTGTCAAACGGTCAAAAATAGTAGTTCATGACAATTCCATTACAGTAGGGTGAGAAATAGTTCAGCTTCCATTCTGACCAGATGCGGCCGAATACCAATATTTTACACGGAGCGACTGTCATCACATCTCTCCAACCCAGTTACCGGGCAATGCTGATATCCTAAGGTTAGACCGGCTGTCAGACTTCCGAGTTCCTGACTACTCGTAACGACTGTCATAGGTATTCATATGACTTCAGGGGGCCTACTCCTTAAGTCCGTCAACGAAGTTAGTCGCCCGTCCGAAAGTAGCCCGAAACGTAGGAGTGAACAAAACAAGTGTCAAGTTCAACTTTTCGGACGGGCAAAAACACATCGGTAGTAGAGACAACTGACAAATCGTGTTGTCATTCATTCTTAGTTCGGGCCCGAAATAATCTTATGTCCGTAGGTGATAGGGAGTAGGAAACCCTCGTAACTAAGGGCGAAATTACGGACTTCGTACTTAGGGAGTAGACCCCCAGAGACGAAGGGTTTAACGTGTTCTCCGAGGCACGGAGGGTTTTCGATGTGTAACAAACGGTCACCCATCTTGAATTTTCTTATACCAATATACTTGAAGTACTAACAATATACGATACGGTAATATCACAGTGTACCTACTTACTACATACAGTGGGTTAACGCCCATACATTTGACAGGTCCTATGAAATGTCAAAATTATGTAGGGGCGGAGGTTATGTCCCAAGTATGCAGTATGGCTACTCGGGACATAACCTCCGCCCCTTCACCCCGCAACCCCCCGCACGATTGCTCTGCGACAATGTTCTACGTTGACCGACTGTAAGGGGTAAGATATAGGTAGACTGTGGTAATATCATAAAGATTGCATGAATTTGAGATGAACTCATTCGCTGCTAGCATTAGTTTTGCTATTGCAAATGAAGGCTTTGATAAAAAATGCGAGAAATAGATGGAACCCGAAGCTGTTTTTTATTTTTAAACTCCCATAAAAAACTTATATAATAATCTGAACAGATGGGCTAAGCTAAACTTAAGCTTGCTCTTGAAGCTACTTCAAATAAAAACCGTTGTCTGTTTCTGTTTTAAGTATTTCATCTTGCTTTTACTTTCTTCGAAAAACTAAGTGCAACCGAAACAGGTGGAATATGCTTAAGACACAACTTATCTCTCAAAGTAACTATAAGTAAAACACATTGCTTGTTTTTAAACGATGAAGCAAGTAAGCACTTCGGTTGAAAAAAATAGGTAAGCAGCATTAAGTTTCGGAATGCACGTACGGATTGCAACGTATTTCGTCGGTTTCTTATTTCTCAAAAGCAGTATAATAACTGCAGTAACTTCAAAATTCTCTCACTCGGATCATAGTACGTTTGTTCAAAATCTTTCAGTTCACACGAAACTCATTCATATCTCTGTACAACAAACAGCACACACGAATTCTCAAAATAATAATCGTTTATTTCTGTTTATCTGCAGGTTAGACATCGTTAACGACACGTGCATCGCACGCACCTACATAATGGCAGACGGTTGCAGAATAATAATTAAATGGAGTGTTTTGTGAGATGTGTGGGGAAAAATACTCCTGGCACTGACACACTACGGACGCTGCCAGCGTTTCGCTTTGAGCCCGATGTACACGACGTCGAATTTAGTATGTGGCGGCATCTATCCACGTCATATGCGAACTATTCGATCCTACATCGTGATATCAAGATTTAACACGCAGATAGTATATATACAACCTCCCAACATCAACTGTTGGGCAGTAGCCCGCCAGGCTCCGCCTGGTTGGAGGATCCTCCCTTTGGTTGGAGGAACACCTCACTTAGCTCCTCTCCAAGTAATTTAACTTTTGTGACTCGGCACGTAAACAACCATTCTATGATCTACCATATAGGTCATCAACCGAGATAATTTAACTGTCTATACTAACGCGCGGGAATAACGTCGTAAATGTCGCCTTGAGTTTGACAGCCGCAGAAATATCTGATAAACTCAAACTCGAAAATCGTTTATTCAGAATAGTCTACTATTACTTAGTTATTTTTGACCGTCAATTTTACATTAAACAGCCTCCAAAATCGCCCAACCTTCATCGCTTCCTAGTGTTTATGCTGTGAAGAACTAACGATAGACGACGGTCACGGCGATGCTCAACGTTTCACCCGGCATAATTACTCCATCTGTTAACTCCTCAGTGCAAATGGGCAGAGATCGTGCATCATCCCAACAATGACAGCTCCAGATATAGACAGATGCGATTGCCTCACTTGCCCTGCTGTGACGTGAGTGAATAATTGTTTGCACGCGTAAATCATGTGCGAAAAACAAAAGTTTACAAGTACAGCGACTAGAAGACAAGAGTGAGTTATTGTTGTCCTTTAGCCCTTTACCTATGTTGGTTGGAGTTCGCTTTTAGTCTAACAGATGCGACTGAAAATCAGGATATGCTACCGGAATTCGATTATTTCATTTTCATCGAAACCCGTAACTTGTTACTGCAGAACATGTGCTTTTAGAATGACAAAAATGTTTACCACACCTGAGCGATGGCGGTAGTCTCAAAATGTTATTAACTACACGAATGAATGATGATGCCTGGGGGTCTACTCGCCTAAGCACGAAGTCCGTGGTTTCGGCCTTAGTTACGAGCGTTTCCTACTCCCTATCACCTACAGACATACGATTATTTCGGGGCCCGAACTAAGAATGAATGACAACACGATTTGACAGTTGTCCCTACTACCGATGTGTTTTTGCCCGTCCGAAAAGTTGAACTTGACACTTGTTTTGTTCACTTCTACGTTTCGGGCTACTTTCGGACGAACGACTAAATTCGTTGACGGACTTAGGGAGTAGGCCCCCTGGTACGAGTACACGGATGTCGCGACGGAAAGAGATGGTAGTGAGTTTTTCATACAGCAAAAGCATAATCAGTCCATTTCTGTCCCACTGCTGGGCACGTCAAACGACTGGAAACGAGAGACATAATTTTATTTTATACTTTTTATTTTCATAATTATATTCTGTGACTAATGTATTGTAAAATGTAATGTTTTAGCATTGTATAATTAGAATCACAATTTGAATTTTCAACACAAATGTATTTTGTTAAGAAATAAATGACTTATGACGGGCTTCTTCCCAGACTGAGAAGGGTTTAGGTCCACAAAGCTGGTCTGTTGCAGATTGACACACACCATCCTTACTAACATTATAAACGCGAAAGTAAGTTTGTTTGTTTGTTACCTTTTCACGCCTAAACCACTGAACCGATTATCCTGAAATTTTTCATATACGTTGTCAGGTGTACAGAAACGGACATAGGGTACCTTTCATCCCGAAAAAAATGTTTTTCGAACTACAATTGAATTATATGATTGTACCTAAAATTCTAAATTAAGCCGCGGGCAAAAGCTAGTCTAGAATATTTTGAAATTTCTCAGGTGTACACATTTCTTCACGATGTCTTCCTTCGCCGTTAAAGCAAATTATAACCAATTTCAGATCCGCACATGTATTCAAGAGGGGCAGCCGGGTTCGTTTTCGACCCTCCTAGATGAAAGACAAGCGGTTAGCCGCTAGACAATCACCGTCACTACGTCTCGGTTTACAGAACATAGAAAAGGAAACCAACTTGAAATAAATATACAACTACAACTTTACTATTAACACACATAGCACAGCAGTTTATCTCGAAGAAAGTGGCAAGGTGTAAGAATTCACGCAGAGAAATGTTATTAATGACTCTAGTGAACGATGGAGTAACAACGCAGCACTTTGCCTACTATTACAATGTTTGAAATTATCTTGTGTTTTTTTTTTTTTTTTTTTTTTTTTTTTTTTTTTTAAAACGTTGCCCCACAAATCTCACAAACAAACGCCCAGACCCGAAACAACCATTTGTAGGCCATACAAATTTTTGTTCCGTGTGGGAATCGAACCCACGACCCGTAGCGCAGCAGCCAATCGCTTAGCCACTGCACCAAACGTGTCGTCAAATCGTGTGTGTGGCTTGAAAACCATTAAAGCTGGTACGCAGATTTGCAAGTTGTAGCAAACAAGTTAAAATAACGCTTTTTAAAGCTTATTGCCAAGTATTTTACACGTGCAACCTGTGGACCAATTATACTCAGCGAACTATCAAATACGTGTTTCGAAGAGTTTAAAGAATATTTTGACAAAAGAAGTAAAGAGAAAGGAATTTGTTTTAAGACAATACAATGCCAGCCTTCTCGGATACCGTGGTTTTTGAACTATAGAATAAGTAGAAGTAGTATAGTTATAGCCCATAGGTTACGGTCAGGACATTATCCTTCTAGGAAATTTGGCTTCCTAATGAAAAGAAAGAAAGAAAGAAAAAAGTCGATTCACCAAATTGCGAGATTTGTGGAGTACTTGATGATGTCCAACATTTACTAATGGATTGTGCCAAACGGAAAAGAGGGATGTACTGGTGCGTAGGCATAGATTGAATCTGATGGATGTAGGCACCTGGTTTTCAGTTTTAGCAAATCCCACATCAAATGCTGCATTAAATTTATATAAGATTTTTGTGCAGCGGTAATTATTTTTCTTTAATATTTAGTCATAGTTATAAGACAGGAAATACGGGACTGACTTGTTCAAATGTGGAACGGATGACCCTTTAAAAAAAAAAAAAAGATTTAAAAAAAAAAAACTATCAGCACCCTGCGGATCCAATATAATAACGGTTTCAGGATGTTGATGGGGCTGCCCCTTTTCTGTAGTGCATCTGGTATGCTCACGCATGTACACGTCGATGGCTTTCATGCCATCGTCAGGCAGAGATCTGCTTCGTTGCTCTGCACAGCGGGTTGTTGTTGCTGTTGCGGGCCAGCTCCAACTCCAGCCTGAAGACCATAGCAGGGAGATACGACTCTCCTTTGTTGAATGCCATTGTTCAAAGATGCATGACGAACAATGAACTGGTAACTAAATATTAAGTTTTTTTTACTGACGTGTAACTTTCTTTGTCTCTTTTTCAAGAACCAACTATGGATGTTACTTATCCGAAATAAATATTATTTTATTTTATTTATTAATACTTTGAAGGCGCCAATAAGGTGTAAGATCCGCAATAGAGTGATGATAGCTCAATAACTCGTCTTCATTATACTTATGATGGCCGTAGTCTTTAGCTGATTTTTAAATAAACGAGATTCTGTTTTACAACTGTGCACAGTTTTCTCGAAAGTGGAACAGTCGGGAAACATTCTATTGATATTTTCAGTTCCACCACAAGCATCCAGACACACTTAATGATAGCAAATAAAAATAGAAGCGATGTTTACTACGTAAATTACTGGACCATCACAACTTTTCAACGAAAAGCAACGGAGAAGAAATCGTCGGAAAAACCTATCAAAACTTGAGAAAATTCAATAAGGGCACTTGGAAAGTTTGTTAAAGGAAGTAGCGGGAATATTTTTATGAAAAAAAAAAGAATCTCAATTTGTGTCGCCGGTAAAATAAAAATAACGCGAAAACCCTCAAGGCTTGGCAGGAAGAATCGAGTTTGTTTGTCAACTTTGTCTGATGATGTCCTGTTAAAAAGATTGCGATTCATTACCATCGCAAAAAAGTATTGTAAGTTTTCCTAACAACCCTGCCCTGAAAAGTTTTTACCATTGATGTTAGCGGTAAAGCAGCTTGCAGTTTATTTTTTATTTTTATAGACTACTAGCGACCTGCCCCGGCTTCGTCCGGGTGCAATGTATTATACATATAAACCTTCCTCTTCAATTACTCTATCTATTAAAAAAAACCGCATCAAAATCCGTTGCGTAGTTTTAAAGATCTAAGCATACATAGGGACAGACAGCGGGAAGCGACTTTGTTTTATACTATGTAGTGATTGTCCTACTGCAGGCCTGCCGAATAGGATTCCGATTTCATATTGAGATGAAAAGTATTAAGTAAATTATTACTAAACGTCGTAATTTATCTAATAAACAGATTAATTTTAATTCGATGCTGTTAGTTACATTTTAGTAACATTTATAATAAACATAAATATCAACATGCCCAAAAAAAAAACGGGCTTGCCCTAATGTTGATCCTACACGCACGCACGCCAATGGTTCCATTATAAGGAAATTATAAGCAAATAATTCTTCAAAATGGTGAATATTCTCAGTAACTGATTGTATCATAATCATGTCAGATGATATAAATATCTTGTCGAAAAGTTCCATCATTCATGACATTATGTTTTCATTATGCGAATCCAAGAAGCGCATGTATTTGCACACTGCGTGTTTGTTTAAAGTCATAAAATAAACTATATAATATAAAAATTAATAAGCGAGTAACAAAAACAACCATGCATGTCTGAAGATATTTTTTTGTTACGATTATGATCTCAAACAAATTTTGCTACAATAAATTTTAAGCTCCGCTGAATTTTGATAAGATTTACTAGCAGTAGTAAAATTTTATTTCGTTTTTATATTATGAAGAACCGATTTTTTTCTATGTTTACCGATAAATATGTAATACATATTTCCTTCTCTAGAATAATATTTTTTAGAAAAGCGTAGCGCTACCTTCAAGTTTTATTTTTATTATTTAGTAAAATAAAGATAGTCTGTTTGAACGATTTATTAAAAAAAAACAATTGATGTTTCCATATTTTGGACTAATTTATATTCACTATTTTTGAGGAATGTGTGTGGAAGGTGTGAATTTCACACTCCAACTACACGATTGATCGAGCAAGCTTCCTGAAAATCGGACGTCATCAGGTAAGTTCAGACGGATACTCCACACGTTAGTTATATGGAGTGGCTTAGTCCGACACGTTAACCAATTAATCACCCTATTTGGGTGTGAAAATGGGACTTCTATAGCTAGCTTTAAAGCCAATAACTTATTGCTACGATACTTGAAGCAGTTTAATTCACCTTTAGTACCTATTGGTTACAGCTCTATTTAGAGGAGAAAATTTGAAACAGTCGTGAAATCGATCTTAAAAGCATTTTCTTTTATTTTTTCTTTTAAAAAAAAAACGTCTACTACTCTAGGATTTCTCCTGTATCGTGGGTGCGTTTACAAACACAAATCTCACATACACAAATGCCCAGACCCGAATCAACTATACAAATTTTTGTTCCGTGTGGGAATCGAACTGACGACCCGTGGCGCAGAAGCCAATGGCTCAGCCACTGCACCAAACGTGTCGTCGGCAGCTAAATAAATGATAATTGAAACAGTGAGTTACATTATGTTTTTATCATGCAAGCTTGCATGATAAAAACATTAACTTGCATTGAGTTACTGTCACCTATACGTAACTGCTTATAGGTGACACTGTATATAGGTTACACTTGTAACGTCATATCTGCGTGCAAGCGACTTGCATAGATGGGAACGCGCGTTTAGAAGCTATTCTACCAATAAAACCTTCTCCTTGGTGATTGTCACATATACGCACCTGCTTATAGGTGACACTGTATATAGGTTACACTTGTAACGTCATATCTGCGTGCAAGCGACTTGCATAGATGGGAACGCGCGTTTAGAAGCTATTCTACCAATAAAACCTTCTCCTTGGTGATTGTCACATATACGCACCTGCTTATAGGTGACACTGTATATAGGTTACACTTGTAACGTCATATCTGCGTGTAAGCTACTTGCATAGACGGGATCGCGCTTTTAGAAGCTAAACCTTGTCCCTGCTTATAATAGCTAGCAAAATTGACTGTCCTTACGTCCA
Organism: Amphipyra tragopoginis; assembly: GCA_905220435.1. Lineage (NCBI taxonomy): Eukaryota > Metazoa > Arthropoda > Insecta > Lepidoptera > Noctuidae > Amphipyra > Amphipyra tragopoginis. The sequence goes on from HG991997.1 coordinate 19,220,985, forward strand.
CACTGCTGTGACCGTAGACCGTGACACATAAAGTAGGGTTAGCTATACAACACTATTTTTAGTATGTACACAAAAACCGAGACACCCCAACAAGATTTTAATCAGAATTACCGGAGTATGTATTTTTTTAATAAATCTCCTAGTTACACCTTGGTTTATGTTGCGTTAAGTTCCCCAGTAGAGTGTGAAATGTGTGAGATGTGCTATGCAGGGGTTGTCTAATACACGGAAACTGACCGAGCGGACCGTCTCAAGCCTCAAGGTGTCTATTACCATCCACTGTTATGCATAGAAACCTATTGAAACAAAACTGAAATTTATGAAAAAAAAATGCAAGATTTAACGTGGTATAAAAACTATGCCAATCGATTTTCCTGGTGATTCTGAACAAACTAGTTTCAGGTTTAGTGTATACTAAAACTAAACTTGTATATTTTGTTGTATTATTTTGATTTTTTTGTGTTTTATGAGTTTTGTTGCTGGAAATAAATTGATTTTATTTTTTATCGATAGTAACGCGCTTTTAAAAGCCATTCTAAACAAAAATAAGCAGATGAAATTTAAGACGTTAACTAAACTTTAACTTTTCATAATAGTTATAACAAGAGAGAAGAGAAAAACCACAGTCATCGGGGACCGTATTCAAGCCTCTATACCCTCGGCAGCATTTATAACTTTAACAGACACAGTAACTAGCCGGCGACCCACAAAGTTTTATTATACAACTTAGGGACTAAGTGCGTCATACTAAATCTAGAAAGTTTCACAATGAAACAGGACCGTCTAGACGATACAACAAACATAGTATGGAGGCTTATTTTAATAATTACTTGATGAAGTTGAATTATTAATTGTGTTTATAAGTGGTTTACTCACGCTATGGTTGTTTGATAATTTGAGCAGGGTATTCTGTGTGTGTGCTTACCTGAAAAGGAAAATAATTTTAGATTAGAATACATCAAAAATAATATGTTTCCTGACTTATATTTTGAAGAGAAAGAAATTAGTTTATCTGCCTGCAATTTTTTTAATTTTTTATTCATCTATACAAGTTTTTCGCTTCAAAACTTTACAAGGCATACTATTAGACCTCTGGGGTCTGTCTTAGCATCACTTGGCCTGAGAGTTGATCAACGCGCCATTAGTCTTTAAACATTGAGTTATATTACAATCGAGTTTATGTAGTAATTTTCCAGTTTGCGCTTTATGTTTTCATTGTTCAATGAGACTCTAACGTCTAAAGGTATTTGGTTTAATAAACTGGGTATTAAGAAAGACGCGGTGCAATTGGCAATGCTGAACATGCGAATCATACCATAATCTTTGTACTTAACAAACTGCGGCTCGACGTGTATACACATTGAAGAAGAGCATAATCAGCCTATTACTGTCCCACAGTTTGGCACTGGCCTCTTCTCAAAATGAGAAGAGTTTAAGCCTAAGTCCATCACGCTGGCCTCGTGTGGACTGGCGGACCACACACACCGGTGAGTTTATTTTTTCGCACATTGGTTTTTAGTCTTAACTAAAAACATTAGATTGCTAATGTTTTTAGTTAAGACTAAAAGGGGGTGCATGAAAAGAGCATCCACGAGTGACGATACTTAAGTACGTCCGGCGCACCCTGAGCAGTCAGCTCCGCTACCAACCTTGCTGACTGTCTAATCTTTTCACCACAGCATGAGCTATTTTTGTATAGCTCGTGCTGACACTAGAGAAGAAGAAGTTAAGACTATGACAAACTATAGGACAGATTATGGGTTCATACTCAATCTTTAGGTGTAATAAAAACTAACTAGCGATTTATGTCAACAGGATAGACAGAAGAGTCCTTCTGTGTATCAACAAAATGTTGCAATTACCAATTCGTCATCCAAGCGTGGTAATTAGTGTGACCGTTCATTGTAGCGGTCATTGAGAGGTCCACGTTCAACAGTGGACGTGTGCGGGCTAACGTGATGATGAATGGGACAAAACCGGTTAAAGAAACATAACATCACGCCTGATTAAGCAAAGGTGTATTGTACACCCTCATTTCACCATTATAATTTAAGTCGCATGTAATAGATGGCAAGCCATGTAATATTGCCATCAACCAGGCACAAATCCAGACTCCGGAACGCTACTGAGAAATTTCACTGATATATGACTACCATCAACTAGCTTTTGCCTGCAGCTTCGCTTGCGTGAAATTTTGGACCCGTTAAGTGACGATTTTCCATACAAACTTTCATCCCCTATTTAACTCCCTTAGGGGTTGATTTTCGAAAAATCCTTCCTTGTTCTTTGCCGACATTATAAAGGGAACCTCTGTGCAAAATTTCAGCTTTCTAGATCCAAGGGTTTGGGCTGGACGTTGATGAGTCAGTCAATCAGTCAGTCATTACCTTTCATTTTATTTATGACACCAATAACACTGACCGAGCTGGAGGTCGAACCCAGACCTCACGCTCAGCAGGCAATTTCGAGTAGGTTAAAAACTAATGTTTAAATTTTAAAAACAATAGAATGATGTAAAAATATAAACATAATAAATAACGTATGACAGTAAACCTACCCTTATTGAATTCATTAAAAATTTTTAATGAAGCGTAGAGCGGCTGCTGCTCTGCCTAGTTATTTAGCGAAGGTTGAATAAGTAAGTACTCTTATATTTATTTATATTTTATGCACAATCATGGCACAAGGCAGATTGAATATCATAAGGCAATCTCTATCAGCTAATCTTTAGGTACCTAATAGAAAAAGGTATCGAAAAAGGTACAACAAATAACAATAGTTATATTTCTTACAATAGATACATTTACCATTGTATAATATGAAACACAAAAGTTGTAAGAATACTTTAGAGTTAGGACAAAGCTTAAACATGACAAGACTAAGGCAAAAAAAAAATAACAATCTATATAAATAAAAAGAAAAGTCCTGACTGACTGACTCATCAACGCCCAGCTCAAACCCTTGGACCTAGAATGCTGAAATTTTGCACAGAAGTTCCCTTTATAATGTAGACAAGGAATAAGGAAGGATTTTTCGGAATCCCTAAGGGAGTTAAATAGGGGATGAAGGTTTGTATGGAAAATCGTCACTTAACGGGTTCAAAATTTCACGCAAGCGAAGCTGCGGGCAAAAGCTAGTTGAAGATATTTCCAGTCCTCAAGGATGGGCAAGCTTAACACATTCGAGTCCACCACACTTTTCATAGAGCTCATATAATATGCCATCCAGCCATACATATTGCTAGTGGACCTTCCAGGAGGGTCCACGGCATTACGTTTGCGCTAAGAGTGAATCCTCGAGGAGGGTTCCTGGCATTAGACAAAAAACCGTAAAAATACGCTACTACGTAGTAAAGTAGGTGTTTGCTTCTTTCATGACGGTGCATTTTCCAAGAAAAATCTACATTAAAATGAGCCATCCACGAGGGCACCTGGCATGGCGAATGCGACTACAGGGTGCCCGAATGGAGAGCACCCAGCGCTAAACGTGTTAACTTGTTCTTGAAAACTGGCCTTACCATAGGAATCTGGATGACCTGAAATGGACCTGAATCTCATGAGATTCAGGTCTGGACTATAAAATTTTAATTAACGTTATCATAACTATAATGAAATCAGCACCTGAAATGTGTCTTGACCAGCGTATCAATCTCTACAGAGACGCATAGTAGGTAAGTATACTCTGCACACAAGATAAAACTCGTATATAAGGACGTATATATAAAGAAAGCAGGTAACCAGCGCCTACCTACCAGCGCTTATCGGTACTGGTCCGTGCAGGTAACCGCTACATAAAGGAAGCGGGTAGAAGCAGAGACGCAATTTTTAACAAAAATACGCCTTGTTCCAACTACAAATTCGCGCAAATAAAGCAACAAATTACGGCTTACCAGCGCTGAGTTTGGAGCTTGTCGGCGCTGCCGTGCGAGCACGGATCTTTTTATCGAGTCGATTCGAGAAATTTATCTATTCTAAACATAAAATTTGACATAAGATATAGTTATGTCAAATTTGACGTTTAGAATACAAAATTTTCTCGAATCGACTCGAAGATCCGTGCTCGCAGGGCTGATTCGCCAAAGTGTATAGAGACTACCTGCGCTGACTAACTGCGCGGACCAGCACCGACAAGCGCTGGCAGATCGGCGTCGGCAACCCGACATGTATACTTTCTACATGTATACGCACTTAGGCTTGTTTCACACGTACCAAAACCACAACGACACCACAACAACAACACGTGTGGGCACTAATTTGTATAAAAATTAATAGTTTAATTCACACGGACCACATTTTGACGCCAAAGCTGCATCGACACCATTCATACGTAACCATTGCTTGACCACTTTTTGTCGCTGCGATATGGTGTGGTTGTGGTAGGTACGTGTGAATTCTCTCTAAGGGTGGTTTATTAATACGGGTCTTAATACCGATGTTACGGTTAAGCTGTACCGTTAGCTTTACTATCGTAACAAAAACAAATGATCTAGAACGAAAGAAAGACAATTACTATGTCGACGGCAACTTTGTGCGTAAAACTACCATTTACATAAGTTTATCTCACTCTAAAACAATTGTACTAACAGCTGCCATCACCATTATTTATATTTTTTTTTTTTTTTTTTATATTACTGTAGGTCGTCCTAGGGGACGGTTTCTACGTAACCGGGCAGTTATTGGCGAGACCTGAAGGGTCTCCAGCCAATGGGGGGGAAGTAAAATACTTAACCTAAGCTAACTACTTGTACTACACTAACATCATGACTACCTGCAACAACAGCACTAAGGGCGACCCCTAGTGGGACTCGGACCTCGGCTTAGGGCGTTGCTGGCGTGGACATAGGGGGGGGAGACAGCTTGATGAGGGCTGAATTATCGGTGTGACTGCGGAGTCTGAAGAGACGACCGGCTCTACGATGGGAGAGCTCGGTGGATCGTGACCGGCGGCGGTGGGACGTCGCGACGGGCCTCGTCGGCGAGAAACCATTATTTATATAACTTGAACGTCTTTTTATAGAAAGGACACAAAATTAGTGATGTGACGAGTTTTATCGATTACCGAAAAACAACGGAATACTCTCGGCGTGCCGAATCTGACGCACGGTCGTCCCCAACGCCATTAATCAAATCACGACTATGCGGTTTAATGGCAGACTAATTACAGTTTGCGCGCGAATCACCTACACATACCGTCGCAGTAATTAATGCATTAACTCGACTGCGGAAACGCTTAATACGGGATAATGCTGATTACATATCGCAATGCGGGCGCTAACCGAAAGTTTGCCCAGTTCGGCCGTCAATCAAATGTCGAACGCAATGTCATCCTATTGTGATGTCAATGCGAACGTTCCGTGTCAGGTAACGTTACCGCTCCCAGATTATAATCGTTTAACCCGTACTTTTACGGTGTTCGTACATGAATATTGTAAATAAGTTATTTAAAAAACATGACATAAAAATAACGCCTCTGATTTCTAAATTGTTTATGCAGAGACTTGTAGATACTGTCATAAAACTTCAAGTCATCTATGACGGTACAAGGTCACAAATAATAAAGTGGATATCTCTCGTAATAATCGTGCTTTAATTCCGATATCGAACTATAACTAAAACCATCCAAAATATTTCCATCGCACTTATCGTCACTACGATGCAGGACCTCAAGTTCCGTACCCATAATAAGATGAACGATCCGACCGTAATAAGAATTATCGTAACTTATCGACACAAATACATCACTACCCACAGTTGGAGAAACGAAATCTTATACTGTTCAGTGGTCCCCGTAGCCTCATAAACGAAGTGATAAAATGCCGCCACCCCACCTTAACGTTTACCTCAGAATGCCGCTTTATGGATATTTACTCACTATTCACGAGCATAATGAACTTGAGGTTTCATATTTCTTTGGTCCATTCACTTTAATTATTTTAATATCTCTTACTGGGTCAACATAACTTTTAGTTATTATGTAAGTACTATCTTAATTCATATATTAAATTCATATAAGCAAAAATGAATGAATATGAATGTTCGTATCCTTTAAGAGTATATGCGTTCATTCAGTATCTATTTTTAGAGAGGGTGCGTGGGAATACCACGTCCATTGTTGCGAACTTCAATATAAAAGTCCAACAATCTTCATATCATAAGTCTTAAACCCAATCCCCCTTATTACAAAAGGTGGTCTAAAAAAAACCTAGGTTTTAAAATAGCCCCGTCTCTTTTTGTTATATGAAATAAGAAAGTGATGGCTATATTTTAAACCTGGGTTTACCTTAGTCTTGGTTTAAACCATCTTTTGTAATAAGGGGGTTTAAGTACATGTACAAGGAAAAGTAAATAAGACGCAAACAAGTGTTTAGATATGTATGGAATGTTTGTCATCTATAATAGCCCGTAGATGGAACTCGATAATCTACCACCTTAGAAGGTAATTCCACAGTTACCAGTCATGGTAGAAGTATTTACTAGTTACTGACAACCCTAAATATTACCTTTCATGTAAACTAAGAACAACGCCTATTAATCCTAAAGAACAATTGAACAGCAATTCAGAATCCAACAAAAGATAATTAATTAGAAACACATCCAACAGAGCATCGTAATTCTAAACTAATATTCCAATACGACTTAGCAAACATAACATTACACATGTGTACACAGTAGTCTGAACCTCATACATGGAGTAGTAATTAGCACGGAGTGCTCATACGCATGGTATTTACTGAATTCATAATGTGCGCGGGGTAGGAAGCGTCAGTCATGAGACCATTGCCAACATCTTCCGGTCAATAGTCAATCAAATATAGTGATCGGCTACTTTATTGACATTTGATTTGACACCAGATGACCAGAGGTAAAAGTCATCCCCCTCAACATTGGGTGAACGATGGTGAACAAACCAAAAAGGACGCAGGACTGACAGGAATATATGCACATGAAAGTGACATAGTTATGGTCAGTAACATGATTTTACGAACTACTAACGCACGATCAAATTCAAAATTTTCAAGTATATTATTTGACTTGTTCGCGTTAGACCCTACTTGCACCTGATGGAAAACGTAGACAGGGTCTATGATAGAGCTAATGAATTCAAGTAACAGAGATATTCATTCCCCCATGCCCCTCTGACTCTCACATACACACGACAGAAAACAGTAAACTGCTTGTCACCTGACTTTAATGTAAGGGTTACTACCCTTACATTACCTACCCTAGCCTAGCTAGCCAGGCGGACCGTATAGATCCAAGCGTGCTGGGTTTTGTTGAATCTTACAAAACCCGTCTATTCCCAGCGTGCGGTGAGGAAGTATTATATTGCCCGTCCCCACTAGGAAATAAAAATATAGTATTGGCAATTCTCGCGGCAATGTACGTAATTGTTATGTAGATTTATATTGCGCCGTTCGCCCGCATTATCACTCCGTCCGTTTACTGCTCTGTGTCTGAACCACACAAGTATTATGTCAACAAATTCTAAGAAAGCCTTGATAACAATTGTTCTAAGCAATACGAGTACGTGACCTATCTCATTAAAGGTTTCGTGTAGACAATTTTAATTGGACACTTTATGTAGGCATCATCATGCATCATTTACTGACCATGTGGCCACTTGAATGAATGTCGTATTACCCGCGCCAAGGAATGGATATTGTACGTTTCTACTTATGAAACCTTTGTTGCGAACTCGAAAGTTTTTCATTTGTTTGTGTAATCTTGTTTGCGTGTGCTTTCGGTATTTGCCTCGCTCTCCGTTAAAAGTGGCAGAAACAAATGTTTAAACAAGAAAGTCTTGCTGGCTTAGTCTGTGTGCTTTTCTTCGCTTTGCAATGCCTAGTTAAAGAGTTGGCTTCCCTCTGACAATTTGTGGGTATTATCATCGTATTAGGTGGATTTGCATCAAATTAGAAACAGTTTATGATACTCACGTGCGTTTTTCGGGACTGTCCGACTAGTTTCGAACCCAAACGGTGTCCTTAATTTTGAGCTGAACACGCAGTGAGGTCGCGAGTCGAACTAGCGCCCTCGTCTCTAAAAATGCACGTGACTAAACCTTAACTAACCACACTAATTGGAATCAATTCGCCAAAAACTAAATCGGCAAACTTAATATAGTTATCCACATTACCTGTAAACTCATGGTATTTCAACTGCAAAAGCATTCTACAGCAAGCATCACGCATGCAAAAGCTGAATTGATGCGCATGCGTACGCATGTTCTTACAAAAAAAAACTAATCCTAACTAAGCGAAATATATAACTATGCGAAAGTAAGTTTATTTGTTTGATACCTTTTCACGCCTAAACCACTGAACCGATCATCCTGAAATTTTGCATATACGTTGTCAGGTATACAGAAACGGACCTTTCATCCCGAAAAAAAGTACTGTTCCCGAGGAAAACAACAATAACGTTCATAGATGGCGCCACGTGTATTTCGAATCACGATTGAATTATATTATTATAGAAACTTTAGTAGTGTGTTAAGAGTTTTTTAAGGCTTAATTAACGCGAGCAAAGCCGCAGGCAAAAGCTAGTTTTCTAGAAGTCAAACGCAAATTGACGCTGAAGTGTTTTTGATGGCAATGTAATCCAAACTTTGTTGTACTAGAATTTGGGATTATACTTGATAGCAAAGATCAGTGTGGTAACTTTCGTTTGTAATTTAATGTTTACATATCATAATGTTTATAGTGTATGTTTATATCATCATGATAATGGCTAGAACCACGGTTCATGGTATCTTTAAGCAATGAGTTCACTAAAACACCAGAAGGAACCAGTCATCATCGTCATTAACTCATAGACTGCCGACATGGGCCTCCTAAAAGTTACAAGTTCAAAATATTTTTTAAACAAGAGATTGTCTAGGTATTGTTGGTGTAACAATAAAGCGAAGGAGGAAACAATTAACTCGGCTAATTTGATTTTATCGTGCGTGAACCGAGAAAAGAACTAACCCGAGGCGATTGAACGGTTCGTAAACATTCAGTACTTAAGTATATTGCTATTTATTTAGTCATGTTTTAAAGGAGACTTAAAAAACAAAGTTTAGAATAATCTATGTTAAGCTTCGGTACGGGAAAACCAAGAGCTTTTCCTGATATGTTGGTGCGGTATCGTTTTGCTCAGTTCGATCGGTACCGGTAAACATTCCACGCCAAAAAATAATAGTGAGCTTGCATTTCAATGTTCCCGCATGCTTTCAGTCCAACTTACGATATCGATTCCACATCGGAACCACATACCACCGACATTATATGAAGAAGGGTTCTAAAACTGACAAAACGCTACAAAAAATACAAAGATATCCTTAGCCAAACCCAAACCCCTTGGTTTTACCGCGCAAGTTGACTTGTACAGCCGACTTTCGAACTGTGGACACACCTCTTCTGCAAGTTCTACGAACTAAGCCAGTGATGGTCAACGTATGGCCCGCGGGCCAGCTCCGCCCCGCGAACCGTTTTGATCAGGCCCGCCAAAACCGTAGTCATAAGAACCTTTCGAAAAGTCTCGTCAATAAATGTGTGACAAAGAAATTCTGGCTCTCATAAGATGGACTCGGCTTTTTTTACCCTTGATGAGATAAGTTTGCCCACCCCTGAACTAAGCGAACGAGCGAGCGAGCGAGGGCAATAAGTTGCACAGTAAAACTTGCTAGCGGATTTGGTGCTTCATCGTTCAGCCGAAAGGCGTCCACTGCTGGACATAGGCCTCCCCCAAGCATCGCCACATTCCATGTTGGTGGAGGTTTGCCATAATCGCCACACTTGGCAGGCGAGTTGGCGATCGCAGTATGGTTGTTAAAGTACTCAGAGAACGCTGCTGCATCCTCTAGTGAATCCCTTAGTCGCCATGTACGACACCTATAGGAAGAGATGGGATAGTGCTATTCATTACGTCCGGCGCCACACGGACAGATTTGGTGCTTGGTGCAATACAATATTAATTTACTTCATACATTTTTTGAAAGCCTGTTCAAGCCACACCAAGAAAATACTCAAACGGTATAAAGGAAAGTCGGAGAAGACTCGCGAATAGTGAAGATTAATTGAATATTATATGAATGCCTTAGTATGCCTTACATTAAGTGAATGCTTGGCATTTGATGTATTCAAGTTTCGATTGCAATTTACTCGATGCGAAAGATATTGCTATGTTAATTATATACTTAGGAGCAAAGAAATCGAGCCACTCCTTATTTCACGTCTCCTGGTTATTAGTTGTGGTTTCATGAATATAATTCAAAATACAAAAAACTACCCTCATTTTAAAGGTTATCAAATAACCTTTTAGGCGTTACATGTTTAGAATTGATCTGTTCCATAATACCAAAAATAATAACAATTATACCTAAGTGAAAAATAGAAGTGATTTATTTGCTCCCAAGTATATATCTATGAGGAATAACCGTCACATCTTTGACGTCTTTATATACATACGATATCTGTTAATTACAGAGTTCTAAGAAAAGTGTAAAATAAAAATTGTTAGCAACTCTACCTCCGTTATATAAATGAATAGAGGTCGCTTAGATGTCTTTTATCGCGTATTCCGCATTTCGCGGGGGAAAAGTAGCTTATATCCTTCTTCAGGTTCCAGACCAAGTTTTCAGTACCAAGTTTCATCAAAATTGGTTCAGCGGTTTAGGCGTGAAAGCGTCACAGACAGACAGAGTTACTTTCGCATTTATAAGTAGGGATTGAAATCATACCAAAGGCAAGATTACAAACCTAAATATAGGCAGAAAATACACGTTTAAAAATTATATTAAACTTAAGCTTTTTTTCAAATGTTTTCACTAATCTAAGATTGAAATAACACGAACTACGTTCAAACAAATTATTCATAAATGGCTACACAAAATATTTCTAATACACAAGGCAATCGTGTTCAATTAATTATTAACAAAAACCACCGAATTTCATAAAAAAGTACATGTATATGTATAAGGTTAACTTATCAATATAACAAATCATGTTAGTTCGATGTAACAGCCACTCACAATTTAATAATAGGTACAAAAGCAAATCTAATATAATTTTCACGCGACACCACATATAATCAGCTTGAGAACAATCAAAATTAAACGAAAATGTTATGGAAACATGTTTATAGCCTTGTAACTGGAAGTAATATAAGTTTATATACGTTGCTTGGGAATTAATAGTATTATTTTTAACCGTTTATTAGGTAATATACAAATTCTTGGTAGCTTTTTCCATTTTTCTTTTTTATTCTACAATGTTTCATAGGCACTTCTTTGAAAAATTAGACTAGAGATTTTGTTTGCGTCTTCGCTAGTCTTTTTATCAATTAAAATCAAAATGACTGTGTTAAGTAATTAACACGTTCAGTGCCGGGTGCCCTATAGGAGGGCACCCTGTAGTCGCATTCGCCATGCCTGGAGCCCTAGTGGAGGACTCATTTTAAGTGTAGGTTTTCTTGAAAAATACACCGTCATGAAACAAGCAAACACCTATTTTACGACATAGCGTACCGTATTTTTCACGGTTTTTAACCTAATGCCACGAACCCTCCTCAAGGGTTCACTCTTAGCGCAAACGAAATGCCGAGGTCCCTCCTGGAAGGTCTACTAGCAATATGTATGGCGGCATGGCGTGTGAGCTCTACAAGGTTAGTCGAAAAGGGGCTACTAATCCGCAGGCCACTTAAAGTATCACTGATGACGGTTTTAAAGCAAATGTTAAAATTTCAAAATTCGATAATTTTTATTTCCATGTAAAATAATTTTTATTTCAGTTTTTTCAAAAAAAATTCATCCCTATATTATATTTTTATATATATGACCTAAAATATATAATACACAGCTGATCATAGCTGAGGATAGATAGATTTTAGCAAATTTTTTTTTGAAATTTTTGATCAGCTACTATTGAGTTTTGGGGAAAGTGGTAGAACAAAAGTTACTCATTATTATGGCTACTTTAACACCCTTTCGGATTAGTACCCCCTTTCTGACTAACCTTGTATAAAAAGTGTGGTGGACTCGAATGTGTTAAGTATATTGGTATTTATTGAGTTTACTAAAGTGCAGGTATTTTTTATGTAACTGAGTTCCATTTATGATACCTAGTAACGCTATGAACTTTTACCAGTTAATTTCAAGTAACTCTATACATATATTTATTTATACTTCTATGCACTATGGGTGTACATAAGGCAGACTTAATGCCATAAAGCATTCTTTACCAGTCTACTTTTGGGTAAAAAGAAAAACATCAAAATAGGAACAAAAAAAATTATTATTATGAAGACCATTCATCATCATTATATTTTATTGTACGAAAAGAAGTACGACGAGTACTACCTACTATACTTATAGTCATCTATTGCAGATTGATTCTGGATGGGTAAAACCGACGTTGACTCCAATCCTATGAAAGAAAGCAGATCTGTTAGAGTTGGAGTCTGAAATGACAGATGGACATATCTGGAGTAACGGACTCGAGCAGGCCGATCTCCAATCAAAATAACGGACACACTTTCCGGACGCGTCTCCGCTTCCTCAATCTATCGATAGCTGACCACTTAACCTGGAGTATGGTTTGATTGATGTATGGTGGGGTATGGTTTGAAATTCTATACTCGGTAGCAATGATACCGGGTCATCAAGAGAAACCTTATAATCTCGAAAACTAAGAATGCTAGCTTATACAAACAAAAAGTTTTATTTTTTACACTATCTCGCCTGATGGTAAGCTATGATGTGGTTGACGGTGAAGCACGCTTGCCTAGAAGTAACCTATTCACTCTTGACTTATAGACAGCAAGGTTGTAACTATCAGGAAACACAGACTCCGGCAGGGAATTCCACTCCTTAGCTGTGCGAACAATGAATGTGTTCGCAAAACGCTTTGTACGTATGGGTGGGATGTCCACCATGTACCGATGGCGCATTGCCGTACATCTGGTAGTCCAATGATGGAAAAGGCCAGGCGGAATCAAATTCTGCAGTTCCACCACACACTCCCCGAAGTGTGACCGATAAAAAACCGACAGACTGGGAACTCGGCGTCGATGTTCAAGGCTCTGGAGTTTTGAGTTGACCAGTGCATCGTTGGCGGTAATAAGTATTTTATAGACTGTTTAAGAAGTTTTATTAATTTTATTTTAGTAGTATTAAATAGTCTTTAAAACACTTTTTATTTCAATCACCTGTCAGTCTTAGTTTCCGAGATATTAGTATTTATGTAAGTGACCCGGATTCATTCCTCTTGAGTGTAAATAATAAACTATCTAAACTAAGAAAAGATACAATTTAGGTTCAGTAAAGATCTAAATTTACGGTAGACCAACAAATTATGTTTCCAGGGAAAGAAAAAAAACGTTACGGTAGATACCATACACTTTTAGATGTTTTAAACATATACATATTTCTTATAGAAAATGCATCGAGATCCACACATTCCCTACAGCATTTAGTCAAGTTTGGACAAGTAAATCGCGTCCGTGTGGTGCCAGACGTAAAGAATAGCACTACCCCATCTCTTCCCATAGGTGTCGTAAAAGGCGACTAAGGGATTCACTAGAGGATGGGCAGCAGCGTTCTCTGAATACTTTAACAACCATACTGCGATCGCCAACCCGCCTGCCAAGCGTGGCGATTATGGCAAACCCCCCCACCTTTTTGGGGGAGGCCTATGTCCAGCAGTGGACGTCTTTTGGCTGAATGATGATGATGATGATGACACAAGTGCAACGCATTAGAACCATGAATAAAGTCACAAGGTGACAAAATAGTGGCATTATCAACCCCTCATTTGCACACCTTAGATAAGAAACTAAAACATTTTTTTCCGGAGAATGCAAGTGTAAGTAAAGTATTCAAACGTGTAGGAAGCGATTTGGCGAGGGTTAGCGATGTTATCGAGCGCCGGAACAGTGATAAAGTAACAGGTGAAATAGACACGTTTGTTTGTTTGTTTAGTTTTTTCTTTCATGTAGCAGTGCAATTCTGTAAGAATCTCACTTCGATCGCGACTGTCAATTAGACACTTGTCATGACACAGCGTGGATGAGAAAACTACGCGTTATTGATTATACTGTCGATTATCTGTGTGTTATTTGCTTCTATTATCCATACTGTGACATTATCGATATTGTGGTGGGTTTCTTATGGAATGACACAACAGGTCTGAGTTCGATCCGGGCCTCTGACCTTTTGAATTTATGTATAGATAAGAATTTGATTATCACTTGCATTAACAGTGAAAGAAAACATCGCGAGGAAACCTGCACACTTGAGAGGCTCCATAATGTTCTCGAAGGTGTGTGTAGTTCGCCAACCCGCACCAGGCCAGCGTGGTTGACTAAGGTCTAAACCATTTTCATTCTGAGAATAAGCCCGTGCCCAACAGTGGGCTGATAATGTTATATTATGAATTTAAAGTGTTAGACCCATATTACAATGGTCCGGGAGATATAAAAAAAAGAGAAGAGATGCCTTTATAAAGGAAAGCACATCCTACATCATGCGGTTTCACCTTACTAACAAGTAAGGTGAAACCATGATGTACCCAAGGACTAGAAAAAAACAAGTGGAAGTACCCTGATACTTCCTTAGTACGGGAACTAGTGTCACCAAACTGACATATAATTATATCGAAAGATATCAAAGCTTATACTTTATACACCTCTGAGAGATAGGTACGTTATTCGTCTTGCTATAATTTTTACACGTTTTACACGTTAAAATTGCACAATAATGTATGATTCTAGTATTTTACGTATGAGTTCGAGACGTCGTATCACAGCAAGTAAATAATCGCACGAGCCTGTGTTGCAGATCTTTTGATCCTTATGGGAAATGGGATCGATTGGCATCATAAAAAAGTTTTGTGAAAACAGCCCTTTTTCTCGTTGACTGTACTTTTTTTTCAAAATCTGTGAATGCCTATTGAAATTGTTCCAAAAGTTAGGGGTGGTCTTCTAAGAACGTCTTCCTGTAGCTACATTGGTTAAGGTAGCTGCCCTTCATGCCCCATCTCAAATTACCACCCTGCGCGATCGCTACGTGGGCATTTTCACTTGTTTGTTCTATACCGTGAAAATACCAAACTACTCTCCTACTGAGAATTTCTTAAAATAAACACTTAATGACCCTTACGACCTGAGAATCTAACCATGCACTTAACACTCGACACCCGTACTTGCGACCTCTGGTGGTAAAACCCAGTAACACCCACTTATATAATTAAATAGTAACTCGAACGTTTACTCTTCCATCGCAATGAGTTCTCCACGGATCAGATATCTCGCGACTAATTGGCTTGTTACTGACGAGTCCGTAACAGATTGTATCGCAGCGATGTGCATTGTGCAGTTGCAGGTACCTGTTGTTTATAACAGTTGAGTTAGCAGTAAGGTTAAGCAGTGATTTTCTTAGCTGCCGAGTGGGATATACAACGTGTTACATATTCCCCATAAAAAGAAAATGTTAATCAAGTAGTCTTTTATGGTTGTTGCTATTTACCTCTCAGAGGAAATTAGGTAAGAATGTAAATAACTTTCTGGGTAGTCTACTCTTTACTTTTATGTTTTCAGGGTTGCGTTTCAGTGATTATTTTATTTTATGATTTGTTATGTCAAATATATTTTTTTGGGTCCTTCTTTTCTTTTAAAGTATTGCCAATAGACTCTTTACAGGGGACCTTTTAATCCCTTTTTGGCTTTAGGGGTATTTACAAAAATACCCCTAAAGCCGAACACGTTGTATCATTTGTTATTCATACACCTACACTGTTAATGCGTATTCCTTTTTTAACATGATTAACAACCGTTTTATTATTGACACAAAAGTCACAAAATCACTTAGTCTCATTAATTTTGGTAGAGGTGCCACCACTAAGCCAATGAGGCACTGATTCCCGGATATAGCTGCCGAATGCGAGATCATGAGTTCGAATCCCAAATCGGGAAAGGTGTTGTAATTTTATTATTATAACTTTCGTGAGACACATTCATATTTATGATTAGTTACGGTTTACTCACGTGCATTTTTCGGGATTGCCCGACTAGTTTCGGACCCAAACGGAGCCCTTAATCATGGAATGATCACGCGGCGAGGCCGTGAGTCGAACTGAACTGCCTCGCCACGTGATCAGCTCATGATTAAGGGCTCCGTTTGGGTCCGAAACTAGTCGGGCAATCCCGAAAAATGCACGTAATTAATCATAAAGGTGGTGTTAAGTTTAAGTATATCCCGTTTATCCCCTGTGGAGACGGGCTAGAATATAAATCTTCCTCACGCGTGTTATAATATTCAACAAAACCTAGCACGCTTGGTAGTACTCGTAGGATCTATACGGTCCGCCTGGCTAGCTACCGCCTCACAATAAAGCCAAGCAGTTTTCTGTGTTCCCTCGTGTTTGTGTGGGAGCCAGAGAGGATCCCTCTATAGGTGCTCCCACACCGCTGTTAAAAATATTTACAAACATTAGTAAACATTATCTAAACAAACATAAATAAAAAAAATCTGCAAAAATCTATTAAAATATTATCTAACTACTTAGATAGATTAGATTTATTATTATCCGTCATTTTTATCTTTTCCTAACATTTGTTAGTGTTAGAAAATGTTTGTAAATTTTTTAACAGCAGTGTGGGAGCACCATATATCTCTGTTACTTGGATTCGAGTGCTCAAATCCAGGACCCTGTCTGCCCTTACCATCAGGTGCAACAAGAGCAAAAGAGAAAAAGCCAAATAAAAAAATACATTCCCAAAACTGTAATGATCAACCAGACGCCAAACATTACTTTCATCGATAACCTAAAAAAAAATAGGAGGAAATCTTTTACAGTACCTACTTAGTTATTTTCAAACTCAAGTAATAGCGTAAGAAGACGGTCGAGAAATAATTTCTTTCGTTATCACAAGGAAAACTCCCCCGTGGTGTAGTTAAAAGTAGTTTATGTCGTTTCCCGTAACGTAAACTTTCCTGCCTAGTTTCATGGTCAGGTGTCACTTGTAAGGAGACTAAGTGTGCAACTAAGTTATGCTTTAAAACTTGTTTGTATCTACTTACATACTTATTAAAATGTAGGATTTGTAATAAAAATGTAATTTATGTGGAAATCGTAACGTTACAATGTTTTCAAGGTGGATACGATAGGTCGGTTCCCGAAATTCAATTTTGTTTTCGACTGTTTTTTTTCGCCATTTGGTTTCGGGCAACCGAACCCTTTCTTATGGCATTGTAGCGGTTTAGAGCACGTATTAATTTAATAAGCTCTCATTTGAGAGATCTCCCATAAAGCAGAATTCTGTACATTTGACAGTATATTTTTAAACTAGCTTCTGCCCGCGACTTCGTACGCGGATCCTGTTGCTTATGCCAGCGACAACGGGGTCGTCAAAATCGAAGATCTGAAACGTCTCATGTCGAATTCTAAGAGCCCGGGGACGGGAAAACAACGGGATGCGCGAGACGATTCGAGACGTTCCAGATCTTTCATTTTTGTAAGTCAACAGGAAATGCCCATCAGACTAAACAACTTTTGCTAAGACGTCATTCCTGTATGTTATAGTGTCGCTGAGCTTTGGAGTTCCACAACAGATGTTCCAGATCTTCAAATTTATTCTCACAGCAGAAAATGCTCTTCACGTGGAATAATTTTTGCTATGGCACTATTTTTATATCTCTTAAACTTTAGCTGGTCTGTTGCGGTTCTGCATCAGATGTTCCATTTTCCAAAATAAATTATAGCCTTTATGTTGCCCAGACTTAATACCTATACAACAAAAAAACTTTTCTTCCCGTAATTCCGCAGCGTCTTCGACTCGCGAGACAATGCGTGACGTTCACGATCAGCGGTCAGTCGCGCATCACGTTCCCCACTTGTCTCTAAAGACCTAGAAGTCGATGCGTCGATACGCTTGCAACTCAAGCGCAATTTTCTATCCGTGAACGTCTCCGATTCGCGAGACAGTGCATGACTTGCACGATCAGCGGTCAGTCGCGCATCACGTTCCGCACTTGTCTCTAGAGACCTCGAAGTCGATGTGTATATAGGCTGAGAACTCAAGCGTAATTCTCTTTCCGTGAACGTCTCCGACTTGCGAGACAATGCATGACGATCACGATCAGCGGTCAGTCGCGCATCGTATTCTTCACTGGTCTCTAGAGACCTGGATGTAGATGCGTAAATACACTGAGAACGCAGGCGTGCTTTGCGATCCGAAGAGGTTTCCACGGAGCGACTTGCAGCCTGATGTTCTCGAACAGCATCAGGTCTCTCCTGACGCTCTTCGGTAGATTCTTGGGATCTTATGATCTTCAATCTTTTAGCTCCTTTGGAACATTGGGAAAGATTTGACCTCTTTCTAGGCATGGTTATAGCACAGTGTACCTACTTACTACATACAGTGGGTCAACGCCCATACATTTGACAGGTCCTATGAAATGTCAAATTTATGTAGGGGCGGAAGTTACGTCCCAAGTATGCAGTATGGCTACTCGGGACATAACCTCCGCTCCTTCATCCCGCAACCCCCCGCACGATTCCTCTGCGACAATGTTCTACGTTGACCGACTGTAAGGAGTAAGATAGTAGACTGTGGTTATAGATAAATTTAAATCTAAGTGACTGCTCCCCTGCGTTGCCGGGTAGGCTACCGTTTCACGAAGATAAATGGAAAAGTAAATTAAACACTACAATAACATGAGCCCGAAGGCATATTTAATCGATTAAATAAAAAAATAAATAGGAGTTTTGGACAGTAGAGTCAAATTTTCAATGATATACCATCGTCATCGAAAATCAGTCCTAAACTGTTACCGCCTTCACCGCGTGGAGGTACTCCCAGTTTATGTTATTTTATAATTATACAGTGAAATTAGTGATAGCTTTGATTTCCACATCAGATGTTTCTGATCTTCGATTTTTATAAGTCAACAGGAAATGCCCATCAGACCGAACAAGTTTTGCTAAGACGTCTTTCCTATATATGTGTTATGGTGTAGCAGGGCTCTTGGAGTTCCACAACAGGTGTTCTAGTTCTTCGATTTTTATAAGTCAACAGAGAGTGCTTATCAGATTGAACAACTTTTGCTAAAACGTCATTCCTATATATGTTATAGTGTAGCTGAGCCCTTGGAATTCCACAACAAGTGTTCCAGATCTTCAATTTTTATACGTCAACAGAGAGTGCTCATCAGGCTAAACAACTTTTGCTAAGACGTCATTCCTATATATGTTATAGTGTAGTTGGGCTCTTGGAGTTCCACATCAGGTGTTCCAGATCTTCAAATTTATTCTCTCAGCAGAAAATGCTCATCACGTGGAACAATTTTTGCGATGGTACCATATTTGTAGCTCTTATAGTTTAGCTGGTCTGTTGCGGTTCTGCATCAGGTGTTCAAGTTTCCAAAATTAATTATAGCCTATATGTTGCCCAGACTTAATACCTATACAACAAAATAAAAAACATTCAAATCCGTCCAGTAGTTTCGAAGATTAGCGTGTACAAACAAACAGACAAACAGACAGACTTTTTTTTTTGATTCGTGCTCTATTACTGTTTCTAAACCCCCCTCAATCATTTTTTTTTAAATATATTCAATGTACAGACACAGTTTTTTTACTGTTTTATTATATGTATAGATCATCTCTAGTTATATTTAAACAACGCTTAAGAAGGATCTCACAAATAAAAGCAGTTTATCAATACGGACTTGAAGACTATGAGATGGTCTATTTTTAGCAGTAGGTACATGTTTTACGGGCCGATATGATAGAAATCTCTAGCATGCTCAATATTTTGTTTAGTTTATACATTCTCATATCATCTTTCACAACATCCTGCCAGCCACAATGCCAGCTTACAAAATAATTTCACTGCACGCTCGAACTTGCCGCAAAGACCACTAAAATTGATAGGAAATTAGTATGACGGGCCGCCGGGAGCTCTGCCAATGTCCACAATTCCACATTCAATGTTGGTGGATAATGAAAATTAATAAATTTTACGGACTAGCTACTTCACAAGCGAATTAGCCTGAGCCCGCCTCTAAACAGGTGGACGAGGATATTATGCTAATAGGTCGTATAACGCATGCGCAGGTAAACACATATCATTAAGGTTTTGCATAATACAATGCTGGCGCTACTGCTTTTTGTTTGTGTTGCACTCTATGCATTTTAGTAGGGGTGAAAATTATAAATAAAATGTTTATGGTTTTGGAATTTCCATTTTCATGTAGTCCGAAGTCTGCATAATACTAACGATGATTCAATCGACAAATAACTGTTATCTGAGGATACATTTTGACATATTTTCTATTCAAAAGCTGTCAAACCGTCAAACTTATTTCTCGTATAGTATAGTAAGTTACCTGACGACTGAAAACACAAAAATATTATTTCGACTTTGGTTCGACTCGCGATTAGGGCTCCGTTTGGGTCCGAAACTAGTCGGGCAATGCCGAAAAATGCACGTGAGTAAACCGTAAATAATCATAAATATGGATGTGTCTCACGAAAGTTATAATACAAAAATTTTATTTGTTAAAATAAGTGCCTTTTACATTTTCTACGACATGACGGATTGACAGACATGAATGAATGGACCTTACATTTTTCTAAAAGATAATATTCCGAAAATTACAAGTAATTTAAATAATAAAAAAGTTTTTAAATGAGCTATGTAGGTAAATGTACAGGTTGTTCTAAAACTCAACGTCAAACCGGGAACAAATTACAGCTTATGAATGTGCAGGAAAAAACGTTTTTAGGAACATATTTTATTCATATATTTATGAGGTAACATTTTATTCATAGTGACTTTGAAACCCGAAATCTTTTTTTTTAATCTTTTTTTCTGAACCTTCTTGTACTGAAATTGACTATCATTTGTTCCCGCCTTTCCGTTAAGTTTTGGGACACACCGTGTAAATAGGCCAGACTTTTATCTTCCTACAATTCATAACAGTCAACGAAAACCGTCGTCATACGCTTTTTTATACTTCTACTATTAACGATTCGGAAGCAGCAACAAAACGCATCAACCTTAAAAAAACGTTCTAGGAAAACACACCAACGTATCGCTGTCAAAAAAAACCTTTTTCCTAGCTTATCAAACCACTGCATAAAGAAACAACGCTCCCAATGGCGACCGAAAACAATTGAGAGTACTTCATGCACATTTTGCTTGCGATAACTACCGGCATATCGAACTGCGTTTTATAAACAATTTTAATCGTCGATTGTTCCGCCTCTTGGTTACCACTTGCGTCAAGCCATTGTTCAAACCGCAGATCAAGGAACTTTTATTAACAACTGGTAGTCGTACGTCGCGGGCATTGTTCCCGGATTGAAAGCCCCACTCCGAAACTGGCACGGAATGTATCAATGTCAGCGGATAAACGGTAGCGGACAATCGTAGTAGAGTCCGGATTTCAGCGCGAAATGAAACTTCGCAGAATACTTAAGTGAAAAGAAAAAAACAGTAAGAATAGTTTGGTGTCAGATGCAACGACGATTCGTGGTACGAGTCTGTTTGAAACTTTGGATGCTACTGGAGACTGGCTCGGCTATTGTCGCAGACTTCCACGACTTATATTAAAAAGTAAAGCTCTATATTTTGTTACAAATAAATCACTTGTCGTATTCATTATGTCATATTTCTCACAAATCTTTGAATGGGTGATTAATCGTGTTTCTTGTTTTGCGTTAGTCTTTTTGGGTCCAAAAATCCTTTCAAGCATTTTTTTGCTATCTCTAACCTTTTTATGGAAACTCATTTTTATGCACGATTCGTTTTTGAAAAGTACCACAATAACGACAAATATGTAAAAATATTTTAACCTTTTCAAGCAACATAAAAACTATCCAAGAGTAGATTTAATGTCTAGGTAGTAAAACTTACAGGTTCATTTAACTTTAAGATCCAAGGAAAAATACATGTAAAACACAATATCAAAAGCTTCCATGATTAAAATTTTACTGAAAGTATTTATAAAAACTCTTTATACACGACTAAGATAAAACCAAGTATTGTTTGGTCTAAATTGAGAAAACTCCCGGGACATTGAAACAGAACTTAATCGCCAAAGTATTCATGGGATATATTTTAGCCACACTTCGGCACACTGAAACACTTCCTAAAGTATTAGAGCTCGATTTAGAAAGACCTCCCCAAAAGTCGATATGACATTCCCGCATCGATAAGTCGGTAACGTGAGAAGCGTTAAACGTTTAGGACCCGACATTGTTTATTGAAATTTAGGTCATAGCACTTTCAGTATTGGGTCTGAAATCGTTTAGGACGATCGGGCAAAGTTTATTTTTATTTAAAATACGGTGGCGGTGCTCAATGCTGTGTGAAGTGAGATTTATAGCTATTGTGAAACAGTTGCGTTTTGCAGGCGGGCCCGTGTACTCTATATGCATGAAGGCACTCAGCAGTCGTGGAGAATCTTAATTGTACTCCATTGAGAGATTCCAGAGCGCGGCGTCTTTATTTTTGAATAGAGAGACTTGTTGCTCCGCCACGTACTCGTGTGAAGGTTGACCGTGATTCACGTGTTGCACTGCACATTCGTGGGCAAGACTTTGTTGGCAATGCTTTTGTTCTATTTGCACAAGTACTCTGTTCTGGAAGCACGGATAAATATTAGCATTGCACGGTTCCGACTGCGTAAAATTTGAACGTGGCGCATAAAACGTTATCCGCCGGGTGTCGGAATCAATAAACGTTCAAGACATCGCCGACATGTGTCGTAAAGTAGGCCATTTATGACACTCAATAATCGTAAATAACAAGAGCAATATTTCCGATACTCCATAATAATAAGTATTATTACTCTGTTAACCTAGGGGCAGTGTTTATGTCGCTCCATTCGCAATGAAACAGTTATTTGAACGGCACTCGATCGTTGTTTAGCTGTCTCGGAGGAGTTCCCCTATTGACCCGGCGCCAGGTACCCTTCAGTTCGTCTTACACAAGGGCCACGTCACAAGTCACCGCGCTCGCTTGAACGTGACCTCTCTATAGGGTCCTGTCTCATCAACTTCAAAGGTAATCTGCCCCGGGACAGCTGTGAACGATTTGCATCCGAACATCCTGTTACGCCGCATACATGTGTAATCAGTTTGAATTGGACGTTGTTCGGATGGAACACGTATTAAATCTGAAATTTGTGGTATTGTTGTGTTAAAGTCTATCTCAACCAATTTCAACTTACATTCTTGAAATACTATTTAACAATAGCGCTAAAAAAGTAAACTCTAAGTTAATAAAGAAACTCGTCGAAA
Source organism: Amphipyra tragopoginis (assembly GCA_905220435.1). Taxonomy (NCBI): domain Eukaryota; kingdom Metazoa; phylum Arthropoda; class Insecta; order Lepidoptera; family Noctuidae; genus Amphipyra; species Amphipyra tragopoginis. Next base: position 19,244,272 of record HG991997.1, read on the forward strand.
CACGAGTTCACTAATCAATCATAAAAAACTTTCAAAATACAGATATTTATATGAGTTCGAAGTTCAATACCGACTTATGTTCAAAATACAGCGAAACGCTCTTCCATCGTTATTTGAAATTCTCACTCCATTGCATGAAATATAAAACAAGTCTTAGTGTCAATGACTGACGTACCCCAGACAGCTATGACCCCTTCAACTTCATCTCCAAACATTATACTCCAACAAACCTGTGTATACTAAACAAGCCAAACATACCTTAAAGTAAACCTTGTGTCCCAAGAAATAAAACAGAATTTTCATTGTAAGACGTATGCATAATTTAAGCCTTTATGAGCATACATTCAATTAAAGGACTGTCTTCGAATGTCGTACGGTATTGAGAGGAAATGGATAGGTATGTTAAGTTGAACATGATATCGAATATTAGCATATCAGATGAACAGACACATCACTGGCTGTACACAATTGAACAGAGATGTTAAACTGTGGCATGGTTGCTGTATCTTACAATGATGAGTTGTTTGAAGTAGTTGATGCGAAATGACTGAGATTTGATTTCTATAACAACTAGCCTTTGCCCGCAGCTTTGCTTGCGTGAAATTTTGAACCCGTTAAGTGACGATGTTCCATACAAACTTTCATCCCCTATTTAACTCCCTTAGGGGTCGAATTTCGAAAAATCCTTCCTTATTCCTTGTCTACATTATAAAGAGAACCTTTGTGCAAAATTTCAGCGTTCTAGGTCCAAGGGTTTGGGCTGGGCGTTGATGAGTCAGTCAATCAGTCAGTCAGTCAGGACCTTTCTTTTTATTTATATAGATAGATATAAAAGCTATGGGCTGCTGGAGGCTGCTGATGAGGAAACGAGGTCCATATGCGAACATCGTAAACAGAAACCATACCCACGAACCCGAATGCTATTTGAATGCAACAAACAAAAAAACAATTCTAACTTCACTATGTAACAAAGGCGTTGACACTTCCCGTGACCCAAAGGTTGGCCTCTACTTTGGCCAAAGGATTAAGCATTGCCATACAACATGACAATACTCCCAGTCCTCTGGGCACGTTACCAGTCGACAGGGATGCGGAGGAATATTTTGATGCCCAATTTTAGTTTATAGTTTTATTAGGATACATTTTTCTACATTTGTATTTTTAATTTTTAAACGTTGTTAGTTAATATTGTATCATTCATCATCATCATCATCATTCAGCCGAAAGATGTCCACTGCTGGACATAGGCTTCCCCCAAAAGGGGGATTTGTCGTAATCACCACGCTTGGCAGGCGGGTTGGCGGTCGCAGTATGGTTGTTAAAGTACTTAGAGAACGCTGCTGCCCAACCTCTAGAGAATCCCTTAGTCTACTTTTACGACACCCACGGTAAGAGATGAGGTAGTGCTATTCTTTAAGTCCGGCACTACACGAGACATTGTACCATTATAAAGATAATATTGTAACAAAGTGAGAGCTTTGTTCTTTTTCGGAGTTACTTTAAACGTGCTTGTAACAACATCCCACGCGTATTCGGGATGGTTCATTAAAGATGTTTTGATACGGCCGGATTTCGTTTCCTGTATTTCTAAGACGCTGTATATCAACCAAGTTAACGACTAATTTAAATAAGTTACATATACTGTAGATACCAATAAATAATGTAAGTGGGTATTTCATTCTTTGTACGTAGGCGCGTCTGCATCCCGGATACATTGTTCAAAAAGTGGAATCAATAATTTACTTGGTCAATGAATGAACAGATATTTTTGAGTGTTTATTTCGGTATCATCTTTGATATATTTTTCGACCGGCAGAGCGGCGCGGGAGTGGTTTTTTATATGTTAAGTGAAAATCTAAAATTTGATTCATTTGAATTGAATCCAGACATGCATATAAATTTTACTTCCTGTATACAGGATGTCCCGAAACTCAACATCAAGCTGGGAACAAAAATGACAGCGCAGATAACGAAAGTTCAGAAAAAAAGGTTGGTTTCGAGTTTCAAAATTACCATGAATAAAATTTTTCCTCATAAATCTAAATGAAGTGGTTACGCGGTAATGAAATAAAAATACCTCGTTCCTCCACATAAATATAAAAAAGGGTTAAAAAAACAAATTTAAAAAAATGCTGTCATTCATAAATTCATATCATTTGTTCCTGACTTGACGTTGAGTTTCGGGACATTCTGTATACCAGAATACCTCCTTTTAAAAATACTGTATTTTATTCTAGCTAGTGCTTATAAAAACCAAATTAAAAATTGGTAACCTTTTAGTGAGAATTTCGCGCGAAACTTGCTGGAATTTAATTAGAAAGATCATTGATTCCATTACGCTTAGTAAACAGAAGACTTTCAAGCGGTTTAATTCTTCAACAAAGTTCTATTGTCGGATCAAACTCTGTCATGAATGATAATTCTTATAAACATAGCCACGCATAAAATTAACGAAAAGAAGAAGGGTCACGGCCCATAGGAAATTTACCCAGGCCCGACACAAAAGGAACTTATCTCAGTTATTTTGTTCTATTAAATATAACAGAAATAAATTAACACTATTCTGAATATCAGTGGCTAACACCATATTGCCATTTGATTTTGTTGAGACAAAATGTTTTAATTTTTTTTTAACGAATAGCTATAACGGTTTTATTTTTGTTTCACAAACGGCACTGAAATAGAGTTAATATTGATAAGCTCAATCTCGATGTGTTTAGTACCTAGCTACTAAAATATTCCACTATCTAGCCAGCTTCATAATGATACCGTAATCTCTAATCTGTAATGAATCACCGATTAAGACGATTTTAATGAACCCTAACTCGATTGTCATACTAAAAGGTTAAAAATTACATAATCCAGTTCCATCACCGGGTCACCTGGATAATTTCATAATTATTGTGTCGTCATTAATTTTTTGTAGGTAAATAGGTATTACAAAAATGTTTCGCATGAACAAAAACATAAGGCAATATTTTGGTGTTAGCCATTGATTTTGAATATAAAAAATATATATTTTAGCTATGCATAAAATAAAATAAAAATTGAGATATGTCTCTTTCGTGTCGGGTCTGGGTCACAAATGACCGTTCTTCTTTCCTAATTTACATTTAATATTAATGGTGGAACATTAGGCTTGTTTTTATTACGAAATAAGTATGTAAAGTAGTTGCTTATAGATTATTGCGACGTTTGCGACAAAAAATTTGGTAAGTAATCACATAAGTAATTACGTCATAAAAACTGTTTTGTATCTCGAATTTGTTTCGTCCTCAAAGTAAACCTATAGATATTATTATGTTAAGCTTTAACGTATCATATTTTACAGCTTGTTATTTTTAAATTGACGACACGTTTGGTGCAGTGGCTAAGCGATTGGCTTCTGCGCTACGGGTTGTGGGTTCGATTCCCACACGGAACAAAAATTTGTATGGCCTACAGATGGTTGTTTCGGGTCTGGGCGTTTGTGTATGTGAGATTTGTGTCAGTAAACACACCCACGACACAAGAGAAATCTCAGAGAGGGGCGAGGACTTAAAAAAAAAAAAAAAAGTTTTGCGACTAGGAAAATTCTACTTCGGTGAATACACTGTTAGAGCGCTTTTGTGTACGATATCCGAACCGAATTCCACAGATTTACAGCCGAATTTCCCCGTATCGTATTTTCTCGGATTCGAATCGGACGCAGGGCACAATCAGAAGCACTCTTACTTGTTTGTTACACCGAGAACAGTTGCAACAAAAAGATTTTCTAGGCACTAACAAAGCACGGTATGCACCCATCAATAATTTCCATACAGATCAACAAATAGCGCAACAAACTGACTAGAATTTCGCGCATCAAACACGCGCATCAACAAACTCCATTAGCTTTTATCATTCCACGCAACGAAAACCGCATAGCGACATCTGGCAATATTTTTCAGTACACATAATAACTTAATATAAGGTACCACTAGGTGTGCAATCAGTTTAAGTAGGTAGCAATTTTTTTATTACCAACATTACGCCGCATAAAGCAGGTGTACATAAAAGTGGGAATTGTTTGTTAACTTCAAAGACAAACGCTATAAATGTTGGTAAAACACTCGTTAAATAGGTAATAATGGTTATTGTGAATTTTAAAGCTGTACAGTATCGGAAATACATGCATTCACCGTGGCTTCATTAAACAACGATAATTCTGAACATTAAATACTATTCAAGTTCCGTAGTTTTTTTAAGTTGGCTATCAATCCGGCGCTGCGACGCTCCTCCTGATGCATGGAGAGTGGTTTCCGCCGCCTATAAACTGTAATTTTTTTTTTAGCGCTCTGCTCTCCTTTGACCACTATCTCGCCTGATGGTAAGCGATGATGTGGTCGACGGTGAAGCACGCTTGCCTAGAAGTAACCTATTCACTCTTGACTTAAAGACCCCAAGGTTGTAACTATCAGGAAACACAGACTCCGGCAGGGAATTCCACTCCTTAGCTGTGCGAACAATGAATGTGTTCATAAAACGCTCTGTACGTATGGGTGGGATGTCCACCATGTACCGATGGCGCATTGCCGTACGTCTGGTAGTCCGATGATGGAAAGGGCCAAGCGGAATCAAATTGTGCAGTTCCATCGCACACTTCCCGAAGTGTAACCGATAAAAAACCGACAGGCTGGCAAGTCGGCGTCGATGTTCAAGGCTCTGGAGCTTTGATTTGACCAGTGCATCGTTGCCTTGCCACAATACCAAGTGTATTACTGTTTGCGAACCTTAGAAACAAAATTCAAAATCTCAAATGCTTGTAATTTCACCTGCACCCATACCCTTCAAACCGGAACATAGCAATGTTATTTGGCAGCAGAAATAGATATGGTGGTAGTACTTCCCCTTGATGCTATTCGTCTTTAATCTGTGCTAATACTACTATAATAAACTCTGGTTTTAAAGAATGATACCAATGATTAACTACACTTGGGAGCAAATAAATCGAGCCACTCCTTTTTTTCACGTGTCCTGGTTACTAGTTTTGGTTTCATAAATTACAAATAATTCTATAAAATACGTATGTCATTTGAAAGTTTATTAAACAATCTTTAAAATCAGGGTAAATTATTGAATGATAACTGTTTTGAATGATAATTTATTGGTTCATAAAGAAAAACAGGAGTTTTGATAGAAAACTGGGTAAGGTTAAAACAGTCCAGAAAAAACAGTTATAAACAAAAATATTGTAACAATCACACTACATTATAGGTATAATTAACAAAAACCCCCCAATTTAACCTTTTCTTATTGGAGTGCAATCAAAATGTCTTAAGCAAATTAAATGCGATAATTTTATTGTACCCTATAATTTTTAATTTAATGAAAAGTTGACAAAAAACTCATCATTGTAAAGGTGATTAAATAACCTTTTAGGCTATGTTTAGAATTGATCTATTCCATGATAACAAAAATAATAACCATTATAGGTGAAAAATAGAAGTGGCTCGATTTATTTGCTCCCAAGTATATTTTGACGTATTGTTAATTTTGTGGCAGCTCGTGACATTGTATTTTCACTTATATCGAGCCCAGCTCACCGTGCAATACCCGCGTTAGAAGCCTCAGTCGAGTGGTTAAATCGAGGGTATGACCAACATTAGGGGTTATGTACCATAACGACATTAGAAATTGGCTTGTTTACTTCACCCAACAGCAACCGCTTATGCAAATAAGATAATTAAGGCTACGAACTTATGATGTTAGACGGCAACCGATCCGACGATCACAAGAACCTGCTAAATTGCCGCATTAAAATCTAACCTTGGCATTATGGCCTCCGACATTTGACACAAGAATATTAATAATACTTTTTTTTATAATTTATATTTTACGAAATATCCTTTAGAAAACCACCAAGGTCATTTGGACAATAAATTTTAAATAGTGATTATAATACAATATCATGTGATGCGGTATGTCGAGGACGAGGCCAGGAACAAAGTTCATCGGTTCTATTATTTTTATTTGATGGTCAAAATTGATTAGATGGATAAATATATAGATAGATAATATACTTTATTGTACATTATAGGAGCACCTAGTAAAGTGACAATAATGATGTAATTAAGGGTACAACGGTCTCATCGCTAACAACGATGTATTCTCAGACAACCTTTGGGCGATACAGGAAAGAATTGACAAATTGACAGGGGTAGTTCGTGAAAGATGTAAAAGTTGTTCTAATATCTAAAGAAATGAAATGTCAAGTAATAGCTTTATAGCTTTCTGGGGCATTATTTAATTTAAAAAAAGGATAGTTCGTATAAACAAAATCCTTTATTACGATCAATTATCAATGAAGGATATCAACCACAGTCATCATTAAAATCTTTAAACATAACAATTATAACAGTTGTGAACGTCCGTCCGACCCAAAGGTCGCAGCAAAAGTGGGAAGGCATCGCATACTGTTTTATATACCGTTTTGTCAGGTCGTGAAGTAAACATGTGCGACTACTCCATGACAGCATTAAATCTCTAACACAAGTCAGTCATGGCAAAATTTGAAATAGGTCATGTCTAGCAGTGAAACACGAAATTCAGAGTGAATGCGTAGATTATCACTGCCAATTTTAATCCTACTTCCTTTCAGCAACTTAATAATTCACTGGAAATTGTATTATTACTATGTAAGTCAGGTTTTTTCTCTATTTCCTAACTGCACTCGCGACCAAATTCAGAATATTCTCGGTTCTGCCACATTTCCGTTGGATTTTTACGTTTGGATTTACGATTTACATGTTTTGAATATTACTTAATAAAAACGGAATCATATCATAACATATCATCCAGCTGAGCCACTGTAACTAATGCCCGGACTACACGAGGCTCGTTTTTCAAGATAGGATAGCAAGCTAGTTCTCTCCTAAACTGTCCTGGCTTGCTGACCTGTCTTGGAACATGCTAGTTCTATTTACATGACGCAGATTATGTTACGCTAGTACTATTGCAGTTACTGAGGTGAGCATGTCCAAAATAAACTGCGAGCGAAAAAAAGCCACTATTCGACTGAAACAGTTACTTCGAAAACTGAGACTGAGTTTCATGTTTCATGAGACTGTTCTTGAGAACCTGCTCCAGAGCGCGTTGATTTATCAATTTTTGTCAGTTCTTGAGAATAGGTTGCTCTTAAATTTTTTATTTTACTTTTTCCGTCTTTGGTAGTCATATCAATACCCACTGTTTTTAATTCGCCACACATTTTTTGTAGTGCTGAATCACGTTTAGACTTATCTTTATACCTTGGAAGGGTGGCGTTCCACAGACATTCATGGTCACGGTACAGTTGTACCAATTTTAAATTAATCTCCGTACTTAGTTTGGGCATCTTAAAATCTCAAAAACACGTCGCGGAGAAAAACAAACGAAACGCGTGGTTCCTGCTTACTAGCCAACTGAAAACTAGCTTCGCCGGCCACATGAAGCTAGTACACAAAAAATAGAACTCCATCCTATTAAAAACTGTCCTGGCTTGTAAACTAGCTTAGAAAAGAAGCTAGTTTTGTTTACACGAAGCCAGAAGTACTAGCTTGCTAGCTGACTGACACTAGCTTGCTATCCTAGCTTGAAAAACTAGTCTCGTGTATTCCGGGCATAAGATTATACGGCACTCTCTTCTCTATCGTAGTCAGCTGGAAAACGCCTCCAAACTTTACAACCTAGACCTAATAGGTGTATGTACGAGTATACCTACTGTTTAAATATCTTGCACTGCTAGCAGTCCACTTATATTCTGCCTAGCCTTTTCCCAACTTTGTTGGGTACAGGTTCCAGTATAACCAGATGCGGCTGAATACCAATATTTTACCCGGAGCGACTGCGATCAGATCTCCGCAACACAGTTATTGGGCAATATCGATATCCTAAGGCTACAGTGGTTGTCAGACTTTCGGGCTTCTGACTTCCCGTAACGACTGTCATAGGTATTCGTATGACATCCGGGACAGACGGGCTCTCCGAGGCGTGGAAAGGTCTCGATGTGCAACGGATAGTCACCCATCCGTAGACTGACCGCGGCAAGCGCAGCTTAACCTTACAAATCATATGATGCGCGCGGTAGTTAATTAGCCACGAGCCCTTCTACTAGCTAGTAGCTAGCAACCCACTCATCGTCGCTCGGGACTGAAAACCTCGGGAATGCGTTATGGTCATTGCACGGTTCCTGTGGGCTTTCATGAGGACGAAGTCGCCGGCAAAAGGTAGTCAAGTATACAAGGTTAGTCAGAAAGGGGGTACTAATCCGAAAGGGTGTTAAAGTACCCATAATAATAAGTAACTTTTGTTCTACAACTTTGCCCAAAAGTCAATAGTTTAAGAGAAATAACTGTTCAACAATTACAAAAAAAAAATGCTAAAATCTATCTATCCCCAGCTATGATCAGCTGTGTTTACATTTGAGGTCATATTTGGGGTCACGATTTAGCACCTCCATTTTCTGAATTAGTAACTAATTTAGGGACGAAGAATTTTAGAAAAATCTAAAATAAAAATAATTTCACATGGAAATAAAAATTATCGAATTTTGCAATTTTAACATTTGCTTCAAAACTGTCGTCAGGGATACTTTATGTGGCCTGCGGATTAGTACCCCCTTTCCGACTAACCTTGTATTTATTACAAATGTTATTTACCCAGTAAAGGCTAATTTCAGTGCCTACAACCTAATTCCAGATAGAGCGGCTCCCTTATAAGATAGTACCTATACGTAGTGATAAAATAAAAATGACCAAATTACTTTCCCGAGGTTTTCACTTCCGGGCGACGTTATACGTATATATACACCTTTTAATACACTTTAGTTTTCGACACTCAAAATCACATGTGTAGAGCGAGTCCCCAAGAAAGATCGGGTGGACGAGATAAAACAAACAGTTTAACAATACTAAACGGTCGAATGTTTCCAAAACAAAGTCAATTATAATCCAAACGTGTATGAAGACACATGATACAATAAAGAAGATTTAGTATTGTTTAAAATAACTATTAACATTATCAGCTAACATCTAAACATAGGTTTCTTCCCATGGTGATAATTGCCTTAATCACCACGCTTAGCTTATAGATTGGTGATAACAGAGCACGCCGGGATGCTGGTTCCCATCTCTTAATAATATCACAGGGGAATTGCCTATTCTTTGATGAAAACAACACGGCAACCGGCTTTAATGTAGTTATAATAAAGCTGCCGGTAATCAAGCCACCGGCTTTGTCCCAGCTGTCAACTTATCTGATGTAAATTAATTACAGCTGCTATCAATCACGAGACGACAAACTGTTTGAATGTAATCGTTACGACTACACCACTATATTATTGTGGCACTTGCTAACAAGTTACAATCGAGTTGAAATGATTGCGATTACCATGATCTAGTATCGATAGCTTAATGTCGTGGGTGGAGCTTGATTGACGTGTATCGAAATAGAAAAACAGGTTTATTTTTGGTGTTGTGTCTTCGTGTGGTGAGAATTGTTTTATAGGTAACGAACGATTTGATCTAATTGTCATTTCTTCTTACGATTCCTTTCCTAGACAGAATGGGCCTTATTACATAAGATGGTTTAAACCAAGACTAAGGTAAACCCAGGTTTAAAATATACCCATCACTTTCTTATGTCATGTAACAAAAAGAAACGGGGCTATTTTAAAACCTAGGTTTTTCTTAGGCCATCTTTTGTAATAAGGGGGAAAGAGTCCCTATTTTAGAAGAACAGCTTGCTATACTTTACAGTATAAATGAAAAGCATATTAAAATAATAAATGAAAATGGTAACTGTCGGTATATTAAATCTGACTGAACCGTTCGCTAGATACAGTGTGCGCATGATTAATGATTTTGACGGGAAAAGCCATAAAAAATAGCAGAGACGAACTCTGTACCAATTACTACGCACATTTTAATATTATTTATGAGAGAATTGACATCGTTTTGACCGTTATTCTTGAACATTACGTACACAAAAACTTGCTAAGCAATTAATTTACGTCAGTATATTTTAAATAGGTACGTATTAATGATGTTTCAGCTGACAGTAGATGTTAAATGTTTGTAATATTTTCAGACGTAAGTCGCCGATTTTGTTTAGATTAATTTTAATGTGAACTGTATTAGATTCACGGGCGGAATAACGAATTAATACACGTCACTATGACATGATGTTGAACAAGGAAGAAGCAAAATAGGTGTTTGCCACGACAAATTATAATTAAAAGATCGATGTAAATGCTAAAAAGATACGCAATATCTATGTTCTGATAGATGATATAAATCCTGTTAACACGGCAATAAACTAAGCGAACAGATTTGCAGACAGTAACTATATTTCACTAAATTGAAACTAACAACTAATAACGTCTACATCATAGGCTGTCAGTGTACATTTCTATCGGTTACTCAATCAATATAAACGTCCCTAAACAATTGAATGGGATGATAATAAATAATTTATGCGACCGCAGTTACATACCGTTTTGATTGAAACTAATGGCGTTCTATATTGGTAGCTCGTTCAGTTAGATCGGTCTATTTAGTCGTATTGGGATCGTGAATTAGACCATCAATAAAGCATTCGTCTTTCGCATTCCATGCGTGATCGACGAATGCGGGTTATAATTCCAGCCGCGCCCTCTTTCACTTCATGATGTCCCTTTTGCTGTCGTTAACGTGTAGACAAGTCAATTGAATTATAATTTTGTATGATACGCATTTACGATACGGCTTAAGTCAATCGCATACATTTCATTGACTGGACAGTTGGTGAATTCTAAATGATGGTCTGTTTTGAATACGTCCCTGGTTGTGATTTTTGTAAAATCACGCTCAATGTTTTGATATTAAATTATGTCGAAGTTTATTTTGAAATTGGATAAATAAGCGAAAAGGTATTTGATGAACATGTCAAACGGAACTCTTTTATGTAGACAATATCGTTTACCTATGAATTTTACGAGTTTTGCTACTGACATTTATGAGCTCACTTTTGAGGTAAAAACAAAAGAATAGGTTGTTTGTTTAGCCTTCTGAGCATACATGAATTATTTATAAGTACGTTTCATTACGCTGAAAGTGCTTGACCATATTTGACAAATGAGATGGTCATCAATTTATTCAAATGAATTGCGACTAGTATTTTTCTCAAATATATATACAGTGGTGGACATATAATTAGAAACACCAAGTGTGACTTTTATTTTTAGTACAATTTAACTTGATACTAAATGTTTTACGTATCATAGAGTGCTTATACCTGTTTATCTATAAAGTATCCACATCACGAAGTATTATTATGTCAGTTTTGGAAATATCATACAACCGTTTATGTAAAAACTGGTATACTTTATAAATAAAATGAAGCAGCACAACTTACTAAGGTGGACAACTAATTAGAAACAGAAAAAAAACATTAGCATAAATATTAACAAAGGTAACGAAACAATAAATAATGAAGTTAAGTGGTACAAACGTTTTATATTTAACAATTAATGTTTGGTTGGGAAGCCTCTGCTGTCGATTACAGCTCTACAACGACGTGGCATTGATTCTATCAATGTTTCATACATTTCCAGGGCATATTTCTACAAGCTTCTACAAATGCGTCTTAAAGTTGTTGTAGTATGATACTACTAGTAGTAGGATGTTAGTGATATGTTTATTGGACAATGTTTTCTTTACAATGTAACACAAATTTAGATTTAATTCAAATCCGGACTATTTGCAGACCACTCTAACATTGACGCTACAATAATCCATACAGCGTTAAAGCATTTCTAAGAGACTAATTAGTGTCGGTGTTAGAGTGGTCTGCAAATAGTCCGGATTTGAATCAAATCTAAATTTGTGGTACATTTTAAAGAAGACATTCTCCAATAAACATATCACTAACATCGTATTACTAGTAGTATCATACTACAACAACTTTAAGACGCTTTTGTAGAAACTTGGCGAAATATTCCCTGGAAATGTATGAAACATTGATAGAATCAATGCCACGTCGTTGTAGAGCTGTAATCGACAGCAGAGGCTTCCCAACCAAACTTTAATTGTTTATTATGAAACGTTTGTACCATTTAACTTCATTATTTATTGTTTCGTTACCTTTGTTAATATTTATGCTAATGTTTTTTTTCTGTTTCTAAGTAGTTGTCCACCTTAGTAAGTTGTGCTGCTTCATTTTATTTATAAAGTATACCAGTTTTTACATAAATGGTTGTATGATATTTCCAAAACTGTCATAATAATACTTCGTGATGTGGATACATTATAGATAAATAGGTATAAGCCCTCTATGATACGTAAAACATTAATTATCAAGTTAAATTGTACTAAAAATAAAAGTCACACTTGGTGTTTCTAATTATATGGCCACCACTGTATATATACATTTATATAAAATATATGTATTTTTCTTCGTTCATTACCGCGAACGACTACGGGCATTTCTTTGCATCAATTTGTAATATTAACTGACGATTGTAATAACGGTATTAAACCTATATTTTATACAGTTCTCTGTTTTACTCATAAAGTCCCGACAGAGCCTAATCATTGGTCATATATACTTTTCTTGACAAAATTAAAGGCCATTTTCAAGATACCTATCACAGTAGTTTTGAAGTAAGAAAATCTCTAAATAGTATAAATTGAAGTCGCTTTTTGCATGTCTGTTTGTCCGCTTATTTCTCCTAAATTACTCAACGGATTTTGATGCAGTTTTCATCTTAGTTTAGGGAATATCTTACGGAAGGTTTTGAACTATAAAAAGTACCCGAGCGAGTCGCTAGTTGTCTATAATAACAACAAAACATGTTTATGGAACAATAAAAACATTAAAAAAGTAAGTTCAAAAACTAAAACCCGACTACTGAAAAATTAATGGAATAAAATTATTTATATAATTATGTATTTTTGAAATGTGCTAATTGAGCTCTTTTATTTGATAACAAACACGGCTTCATTAAAAAACATATATTTACTCAAGAGGGCGCCATATTCAATTTAATGTAACATTACATAGCCTATATATAACCAGCGGACGATCAAGACGCTTCCAACGATACTCCATTTGTCAAATTATGATTAGTAGTTTGGAAGTTAGTAGGGAACAGATGAACATACACACATACATACCGGCCAAAATCATATACCCTCCATTTTGCTTCTCCGTAGTCGGGTAAAAATACCCTACTGAAAACAACAATATCAATGAGTTGCCATCCCATGAACTTTATCATGTATTGATGAAACTTAATGTGTTAAATTCCTGGCCACCCCAACCATCAAGCAGGTCGCATGCTGTTTATTGCTACTCCAGAACCCAGCCTCAATTGGTTTATATTGGTTGACGCAAACGCCCGGCAATATGGCCGTTACTCAGTGGGCATCGTGTATTATACTATGGGCAATAACCAATAACCATCAAGTAATTTGTGTAGACTAACGTCAAGTGCGTTGGACTATGTACCAATAGTATTATGTTATTTACCGAATGATAAATCGATGTCATTGACTTTGACGTCTTGAACTTGTCTTGTTGGTTAAACGGTGGTATAAGTGTGACTTCTTAGCGTGGGTGTCGAAGGTCGATTCTCGGGTTGGTGGGTTCTTAGAGTTATTCTGTTAAATATTTTCAGTACCACTTGGCTTTTTAAGCCCGACAGATGGCAGTAAGCTCTGATTAAAAAAGAACTATAGTTGAATATATTTACAATTAATTTAAAACGATTACTAAATATCAAAATGCTATTGTAATATCAACAAGTATTTAAACGATAAATTTTGAAAGATATGTTTTAAATAAATAGTATTTATGAATGTGAATGTACATGTACAGTCTACTTGCAGTTATGATTTCGATTGTGAAACGAAACATGTTTCACCAAACGCGTCTCGTGTACTCTCGTCTTCCCGTGGGTATCGTAAAAGGCGACTAAGGGATTCTCTAGACTCTAGAACTGCCCATCGCTGCTGCCCATCCTCTAGAAGCAGCGTTCTCTGAGTACTTTGACAACCATACTGCGATCGCCAACTCGCCTGCCAAGCGTGGCGATTACGGCAACTCCCCCTCCCCCCTCCTTTGGGGGAGACCTATGTCCAGCACTGGATGTCTTTCGGCTGAATGATGAAACGCGGCGTTATTAGCGCCACAGATATCATTTTCCATTTCAGGAATCAAAGCCGACTTCAAAATAAGTCGTATGCAATATATCGATGCATTCTGGTTCCCGTACACAATGCCCAAAGTTGGGTCCACTTAGTTCATTGATGGATCACTTTTACTACTTTAATGGACCTTTTGTATACTAATTGAACACTCAAGCGTGTCTGACGTGATCCATTTTATCATTAACTGACAATTGTTGGCCAAATTAAGTCTAAAAATAGTACTGATGAACGACACGGATGTGACTGCAAAATCACTCCTAGGGACCGTCTCCACGGGCAAGTGACTCGCGACGTTTCCGTCAAAGCTCCTTCGTTGAAACTGACTTACGAAAAAATCGCAGACCTAAAAGACCAAAGTTTTTTTTTTTGTTGTTATCTTGTGTTGCCCCACTGTTGTTTGAAGTGAAGGACAGCACTAACCGTCTGTATAGGTTCACGCTGCATATACATTAGAGGACAAATATTCCGCGGCATGTGTTGATGTCTACACGCCAACGATGTCCCGCGAAATCGCGCAACTTCCCCAGACATCGGTTGAAGCGAGAATTTAGTCGTGTGTATCTAGCAACGACAAGACGTGTCGCAGGTTTTTTTCCCCAAATAAGCCCATTACTGTCCCAGCGCTGGGCAGGGCCTCTTCTCTGATTATATGCGAGGGGTTATAAGGCCTTAGTTCCTAATAAATAGGCGAGTTAATTGATCCAGATCAGACAGGTCGCTACACTTAGTAAGTTGAAGAGAAAATCGGAAAAACTAAAACATGAGAATTGTCAATAATAATTTAATTTGATAACCGGATCTAAGCAAAGCCAGAAGAAGTAGTTGGACTTGGAACTCCAAAGACTTATAACACCCCTCTTTTTGCGTCGGGGGTTAAAAATATCATCAAAAACAAAAATAAGTAAAAGAAAACAAAGCACTACTTTACTTATGGGTTTGTTTTCAAGCTTCTTAGTAAATAAACCTAACAAAAATCAAGGTTTTCCTAAACAGCTATATTTAAACACGAGCTCAAAGTACTCAGTTCCCCCTAAGGTTCGATTAAAATCTTAACAAAGCGATTATAACGAGTATTTTAAGGTTCATAACAATTTTCTCACTTGTAATGTTAATCGGACTATAAAAATTTAATTTCCACGCTTGTCCCGTGAATATTAATTAAGAATTATGACTGTTTTAATTTACGCACTTTTTTTTTCATAGTCACTTTTTACCTTGGGGAATCTTACGCGTCGTAATGTTATTTTAACGAGCATATTTGCTATTATATTAATAAAGCAAGCAACAACTTATTACAGTAGATAATGCAAATATTTTGCGAAATAGTTCTTGTTAGGTTTTTGTTTTATTTATGATGTAGGTACCTATTGTACGTCTTCTATTTGCCGATAAGGAGACTGTATTATAATTCTACAGGTTATGTTTATAAATTGTATACTACATCATCAAAAACCAAAAGATTCGTTTACATTACAATTTACATAAAAAAAATGAGGTTTGGATGTGAGACTTCAAAACTTAAGAGAGTTTATATCCCGTGACAGAAGAAGTTTGCACGTAAAAATATTTAGAAAAACTTCATATACCTACTTAATATAATAAGTTACGTTCAAGATGAAAATCTCTTGCAGTTTTCTTTTTATTGGCCACATAAATCGAGCTGGAAATAAAAACAAAATTTAGCTTTAGCTAAAAGCTATCCGGGAGTTTCTCCAAATTGGTTAGTTCCATTTCAGCTAGATTTCAAAGAATATGTCCTATACCATTGGTTCTCTTCTTTAATTCAATGACTTTGGATTCCCAAGGTCACCACAAAGCCGTCTTTTGTTTGGTTTTAAAAACCGGTGGTTACGCCTGTACTGATTTGCATGATGACTCGACATTGTACAGTTCGTTTGTAAATTTTCCTTCTTAGCCAGCGTAAATGGAATAAATTAAAACCATTATAATACGCCAGACTCATTACTGGGTGAGCGTAACGATTTTAAAGATGTCTTTGTGACAAAAAACAAACTGTTTTGTTTTGGATTCTCGTCTGCATGGACAATGTTCCGAGTTTAAAAGAATATTTCATCGTCACCTTCGTGGACTACTACTACTTCTACGGTTGAACACGCGCCATACGCACATGGGACACTGTGTCTGGAGACACAGTTTTCAGACATTACATCTATTGCATTTCTGTTATCACACATCAATATAATCAGGGAAGGAACTGTCTCCTGAGATACAAGCTCATCACCTAGTTCAGCAGACAGAGCTTCTATGTATAATAAACAATTTATTATTATCAATCCAGAGGTTTTCGATTGAGATCGGTTATTGGTTTAGGCCTCCCACAAGGTGAACCGATGACCTGGTGAAGGTCTGGAATGCGCTGGATGCGAGAAGCACAGGACCGGTCGATGTGGCTACGCTTGGCGGAGGCCTATGTCCGGCAGAGGACGGCTTTCGGCTAAATGGTGATGATGTCACTGTTAATCGTGTCTCAAGGCACAAATCTATACGTTCAGACAGTGTACTGTTTGACAGTGTTTCGTATAATAGTAACAATTGGTAATCTTAGTGAGTTTTTGTCACCCGCGAGAAGAACGGAAGTCGACTACTTTATGCTGGAAATCACACATCTAAGAAAATATTAGGGCTTGTAGAAGAATTGTGAGTTTTCATAGTAAATGTTTGAGGTACTTGTGATTCAGTTCACGTCACGCCCAGAGTGGGCGGTCTAGCAACAATAGTTGAAGGAATCGGCCCCCGGTTAACACTTATTGGTCCACATGTTTCAATTGATTCTTTGGCTAGAGGAGGTTATGTCGGTGGAAATGCTTTTTTCTGCGATTAAAAGAGAATTACCTCAATTCTTTAGTACCTACTTTCGAGTTAGGGTTGATTATATGGCGTAGATCTAATGGTATGTAATTTCAAGCTATACTCGTAGCTGTCAATTACGATGGCATTGAACGTTAATGTTGGTTTAAATTTTGTATCGCATTTAAGTAAGTTGTACAAAAGGCGTATTTTTCTATTTGCTAGGTGAGTACCTAGCAAATAGAAAAATACGCCTTTTGGCCTTTTGGTTAATGTAAGAAATAAACTCGTATAAAAGTTTATTTCTTACATTAACCTGCATTATTCTCAAACTGTTTTCTCACGATACTGTAGTGTAATTGACATGATCTATTATTTAAAAAGAGTATCCATGGAGTTTCTAGCCGGATCGTCTCCATGAGACCTACCTCTTGGAACCGTGCATCTAGTTTTGACGTTTTAAAAGCACCTGTAATTTGGTCTAAGTACTTGAAATAAAAAACTTAGAAATTGAGGTACTCAAAAAAATTTATACAGTACTATTTCGTACGGTAAAATTCATATTTCCCTCTAAATGACTCCGCATGGCCAACTTTATTCCATATATTTGTGCCTCAAATAACAAAGACTAGACGTTGATCGACAGACCGGTCCAAGGCACAATAAACCGCAATCAAACTTGGAGAAACTCACTTCACCCGCTTACCTACTACTAACATTGTTTGAGAACATAACTTTATGCTAAACGTTAAGGAATCCGTTTTCCAATATAGTTAAGACTTAAGAGTTGACTTTTCATCTCACCCGACCGTTTACTATATATCTCTTCGTAGATGACCTACTGAGCTCACAAAACCATTACTTCTGAACATGAGAATATATTTTTATACTGTGATCGCTAAATATAACTACCATAATTTCCGCGCGTGGCAAACAGATTGACGACGTTACTAGAGTATCAGTGAGCCGCAACCTACCGAAGAGGTCCGTACTAGGGTTTTCGCCCCGGGAACCCGGAACCGGGAATTCCCGGGAATTTGGGGATTTTAGGACCCGGGAATTATTTGGCGGGATTCCCGGGTACCCGGGAATTATTTAAAATGAAGAAATGATGATGAGAAATGAAGGGTCTGCACGTTTCCGAAGATTTTAGAGCATTTTCCGTCTCTCTCGCGTGAAACGGACATTGTACTGCGTGATGTGAACTTAGAATGGGGTAAATATATAGTAATGTCAGCACACAGTACTGTTGTCTCTGTCTAGTAAGCAAATTCTAAACGCTTGAATTTTTTTGTAAATGTTGTTTTGAAACTATTCAAAATTCATCTTTTGTGTAATTTCGAGATTTATAATGAAAATATACAGGGTGTAAACGAATTCGTGTAATTCCTTCAAACAGCGTGATATACTGGTCACAGATTAACCCTAAATGGTTTTTTATTTTAAATACAAAATTGTTCATTTTCAAAAAAAAAGTTCTGTCTTCGAGCCTTTTTTGCGCCCCGAGTGAACTGACTGCAAATAACGATTTCGTGCTAGCTAGCTGTGTCACCGTGCTTTCGTTCATTAATGAGTGGCGTCGAAATGTTCCAATGAATAAAATTTTATTTAGCAATTTTTTATTTTTACCTTAGCTGGTTGTGTTTCGATCACATATCACTACCGCAAGAAAAAAAAACTTTATTTTTAATCAAACTAAATCCCGTGCTCGATCATTCTACACCAGTAGTAGATCATGTGGTTTTAAGGAATTACACGAATTTGGTAACACCCTTTATATTCATTCACCCTATTGTTATTTTAACAAGAAAGGTCGATTGGTATGTTAGACAATTTATCATGTTTAAAGTACTTACACAAGTTTTATGTTGCAATATACGAGAAAAACTATATTTATACAAAAAACATGAAAATTCCCGGGTACCCGGGAATTCCCGGGAATTAAGAGAAAAAATTCCCGATTCCCGGGAACTCAAATAGGCCGGGAACGCGAAAACCCTAGTCCGTACCCAGCAGTGAGACAGTAATGGGCTAGTTATGAGTCATATAACCTAGCGGCTAAGCGCTTGCGTTCCGTGCAAAAGGGTCAGATTTCAAGCGCAACCCACACGACTATTTGAATTCATGTGCGGTTCAGAACCGGTGAAGGAAAACATCGTAGGGAAACCTGCACACCTGAGAGGGCTCCATAAATGTCTCAATGGTGGTCCCAACCCGCACGAGGCCAGCGTGGTGGACTGAGGCCTAAAACCCTTCTCATTCTGAAAAGAGTGGGACAATAATGGGCTGATTCTATCCTTATGCTCCTTTCAGTACACCCACGGGGAGTATGACCTGTTTTCAACAGAAAGTACCTAAACTTAGATGCTGTTGCTAAGGGCCGGTATCCACCAAAGCAGAAAGGAGACGAGAGGAGATGTGCTGCGAAGCTGGCAGGTTATTTCCACCAAAGCGGAGAGGACATGCGTAGCGGAGAGAAGTGAGCTGTGCGTAGCGGAGATGTCAGCTGTGAGACCTCGAAATCATTCAGATCGGGTATACGAGGCGCAGGGAGAAGGCATCGGGGTGTGGGGCGCGCGAGCGCGGGCGCCGCCGCCGTCCGGCCGCCCGACTACACACACTCCGCTCTGCCGCGCCACTTGCTCGCCTCGCGGCACAAAATTCTATATTAAAATTATACATCTCCTCTCCTCTTCGTTTGATCCATTTCCTCCGAAGCTAAGCGGAGAGGAGATGTGGAAATAACGAAATCTGATTGGTTATTCAAAACACATCTCCTCTCGTCTCCTCTCCTCTCCGCTTTGGTGGAAACCGGGCCTAATGTTCTAAAACCAACATGATTATTTTTACAATATCAACGGAAAATGTCTGAAATAATAGAATGCCCTTTTCTTGGCTAGGAACACACGGGTAGGTAATTCATTAATCTTCAATATCACTAACTATATTTGAGATGGAAACATCTAGAAAATAACTGGACTAATGTAATTGACCTCATTGGATAAACTGATCACAATAGACCCTTGAATCCGGACTGAGTGTATTAGATCAAATAATTCTACATACAAAAATCCATTACTGAAATAAGTAAACATGAAATAGTTTTATCAATCAAATCAGGCCTAAAATGGACATCATACGATTTTTTCCTCCTGATATCTTTTATGGATACAAAATCTGAGGCAGTTGTCCCACCGCAGGCGAGGAAGCGACTAACTATCGGCTGTTTTCTCGCCCAAAAAACATACAATAGATATACATTCCGTGTACTTGAACAAAAGAGATGCATATATTAATAGTTGATTGCTGACTGTTTACACTGCCAGCGAGGACTCGCTCCACTAGTTTGTCGCTGAGCGACAAGAGCTATCAAAGATAAAACTCGCTCAGGCTCTGGCAGTCAGAACTCACGCCGAGAGACCAACCAGCGGTCATTTGCGAGTGGTGCGAGTAATAGCCCATCGCACTCGCACACTCGCTTAGGTATAGCCCAGCGACAAAACTATCAGAACTACACACTCCCTTCTCGCTGCTTGCCAATTCCTTTCTAGTTTCTAGCTCTATTCGCTTCTCGCTCATCGTTGGCGGTGGGATAAATGCCTATAACCAAAATCTAAGTAAAGGAACTCTTTTATGTCAGTCAAGCGTACAATATTATTTTGTCAGCGGATTTCATTGGTTAGTAAACCAGGCGGAAAGACATTGTTAAAATCGTTGACCGGTTAGGTATGTCGTGTATTGTATGTCATTCACTGTAATTCGTTTGCTCTATTTATTGGGATTAGTATTGGATTTGACGTAAATTAAGATGATGAATGTACAGAGTTTGTTGCCAAACTGTATAATAGATTACTCTTTATTTAGCTCTGATGCCACGAAAAGAATAATGGGTATTTCAGACTATTTTTGTATCTACATAAATGATATTCATTTATCAATTTTTCAATTATAGTCTATAAAATCTAAGCTTTAGTCGGTTGCCTTTTTTGTGCATTTTTTCATCATGTCAACTATACAGTTGCATTAATTATTAATCAATTAAAACAAAATCAAATTATTAAAGTGTTGAAAACCGTACACTACAAAATCAACGGGAAAACTTTTACCAACTAAGCAGCAAAACGTTGATAAAACTTCAAGTAGATTATAGAATGGGAAAGTAAAATATACCTAAAAAAAAAACATTAAGTATCCATAACTGCAGCCATTTATTTAACGCACTGTACCAACATTGAACATCTATACTCAGTATGTACTTTATAAATATCATGTTTTACATGTAGGTACCTAAATATTTCCTTCCTTTTTAGGCTGCCTATGACACGAGAACTTCGATTGGACTTTCACCGTTTTCCAGCTAATAGCCTGACTAAAAATCTAAGTTTTGTTTCAGCTCGACGTGCATGGCGTGCGTAGCGGGTTATGCCGGCGGGTTATTGCGGAATACTAACGCGAACTAAGCGAGCGAACATGACGCAAAACAAGCCCGGCGGCATAACCCGCCGGCTTTGGTGTGTAGAGGCCTTTAGTGATGGCGCTGTTGTTCAGAAACGACGTCGTCGCGCAAAAACAAGTACAACATAAGTTAGTAAATAAATGAAATCGAATCGTAGCTGAACATAAAAGTCATCCAAAAATAAACCCTAAAAGCGAAGACCACAACTAATTAATCCAATGAGCTTGCATTGACTGTAAAAGAAGGGAATGTAAACGAATTCTGTTACCGATTGCGATTGTAAAATGCAGTCCATTTGGAGATAAATTTTCCCTGTCTGAAGCTCGACTTTATTTTATTAGTGTTGTTTCGTTGTACTTGGATGGATATGTAAACCTTGCCATGTTCTTTTCTTTTAAATGTTTTTACTTTAATGAGTACGAATGCGTTTCTTAGTATCACAATAAAGTGAGATGAATTTTATGATTTCTTAGGGTCAGTTCACACCGAGACGCGACGCGACGCGACGATACTGGAAGAGTCCAGCGATTTCGCACTGCGCCGCGCGCTGCCGCGAGACGAATTGCAACGTCGCGAGGCGCATCGTAAAATCGTTGGCAGCACGACGCCTCGCTGCGCAGCGAGACGCCGCGCGGCGCCGCGGAACGTGTCTACATTCGTCTCGTGCCCCCGCCCCACCGCGTCCACCCGCAGTCTACCATTTGCAAGCGCATGAATGGCGGCCTCAGGCTGCGCCTCGCGTCGTCGTGCTGCGTCGCGAGGCGCAGCGCGACGCCGCGAGGCGCAGCGGTGCATCGCTGTTACACGCGGCGTGCAAGAGCGGCGCTGCGCCTCGCGACGGCGACGCAGCGCGACGCCGCAAGGCATCTCGAGGCGCAGCGCTGCATGGTGCAACGTAGTCTGAATTCTCACAATGAAATGTGCATCTTTTCGTGTAGTAAATAAAGTTATATTTTGAGTCGCTCTATTAAAATGTGCGCGCAGCGTCGCGTCTCGGTGTGAACTAGCCCGTAGCAATAAAATACTTTGAAAACGGTCCTGTTAAAACTTCATTGTCAGGTCGATTATTTTAAAAGAAGATGAAGGAGAAAAACCCCTGTTTAACTTATCGAGTACTGTAATTATAGACACAATAGATAAACAATGGCACTGACGAACCGGATCGTCGGTCGGGCCGCTAGCGGTGTGTATGTGTATGTCTCTCACCGACTATAATGGCACCCTTTAGACAGGTAAAATATTATAAGTCCGATGCTAGCGAGTGTCCCATACCTACAAGTTTCACAGCACTAACCCATTTGCGTCATTCAACCTACACGACGAAGATGCAGTCCACAATTCCCAGTGTCCTATATTTTTATTTTATGTATTATTTATTAACTTGTATTCCCTGACTAAGAAGAAGCGTCTAGGTGTTAAGAATTTAAGAATTCTTTGTTTGCACGTGCTGTGCTCGCTGGAGCGAGAAAATAAAGTCTACCTTTATAGCCCTTAACTAGCTTTTGCCCGCGGCTTCGCTCGCGTTAAATTAAAATTTAACAATCAACTCATCACACTACTAAAGTTTCTATATTAATATAATTCAACCATGATTCGAAAGACACGTGGCGCCATCAATTATCGTTATTGTTGTTTTCCTCGGGAATAGTACTTTTTTTCGGGATGAAAGGTGCCTTATGTCCGTTTTCATCCTGAAATTTTGCATATACGTTGTCAGGTGTACAACCTCATAAACAACGTATATGCAAAATTTCAGGATGATCGGTTCAGTGGTTTAGGCGTGAAAAGGTAACAAACAAACAAACTTACTTTTGCATTTATAATATTAAAGTTAGGATAGCCTCTATTTAGGGTTAAGATTGTTTTGCGCATTAGCATTAACTTGTTCACCGACACCTATACTATTATAGGTAGGCACAACCACTGCGAAACCTCTGCTTTCCTCTGGTTTCCTTGGGTCACACGTAAGATAGAGGACTATCTTCGCTCGTATCGGTACGAGCTATGCTTGAACAGCTCATGCGGTGGTGAAAACTTGAATTAGCCAGTCAGCAAAGTTGGTAGCGGGGCTGACTGCCCAGGGTGCACGCACTAAAGTATCGTCACTCGTGGAAGCTCTTTTAATGCACTCGGTATAAAACCGCATAATATACAAGGTTAGTCGGACAGGGGGTACTAAGTCGAAAGGGAGTTAAAGTACCTACCCGTAATACTGAATAACTTTTGTTCTACAACTTTCCCCAAAAGTAAATAGTCTAAGAGAAATAGCTGTTCAATTATTTCATGGGGGTGCATGAAAAGAGCCTCCACGAGTGACGATACATAAGTATGTCCGGCGCACCCTGGGTAGCCAGCCCCGCTAGCAACCTTGCTGACTGGCTAATCTTTTCACCACGGCATGAGCTATTCTCGTATAGCTCGTGCTGACACGATAGAAGAAATATTTCATAAAATAAAATACGCTAAAATCTATCTATCCTTCGCTATGATCAGCTGTGTTTACATTTTAGTTCATATTTGGGGTCACAAATTAGAAGCTCCATTTTCTGAATTCGTAACTAAAGCAGCGATGAACAATTTTTGAACAAAAAACTAAATAATCATCTTTTTAGGGATTTTTTTTATCGAATTTTGAAATTTTTACACTTGCTTTAAAACAGTCATCAGTGATAATATATTAAGTGGCCTGCAGATCAGTACCCCCCTTTCGACTAATCTTGTATATACCTACGTCTACTCCTCTTGGGCTAATATATGAACGTAAAACTAGGTTTACTTAGCGAAACCTGAAAATAGCTCTGGAAAAGCCAGCACGAAGAAGACCCAGATAAGTCCTCCAGTGTTATTATAAATTGAATTATTAATCAAAACAGCTTAGCGATGAGTGGTTTCAACTTAATTTAATCCTAAGCCAGTGTTGTTGCTATCTGGGGAGCCGTTTACATATTCGTACGTGGTCCTGCCCAAACCGACTCTACCGGTTGTATGTAGAGTATGTACTAGAATTTACTAGATCAATAAATTGTTACTGCGAATGTACTGTTGCTGACGAATATTGAAGTATTTTTGGAAGCTGTAGTTTATGAAGTATTTATACCGGGTGACTTTTTTTTCCGTCTGGAAAAAAAATGGGTATAATAGGAGAAGGGAGTTTGCATAGTTTCGACTTTGACATAGTATTGTTTTTTCTTCGACTTAGTCTGACATTGATACGTCATAAAAATATAAGGTGTTAAAAATCAACTCTAAGAATTTTGTGGGGTTACTTACTCGGTATCGAAAATTGAACAACTATCGTTCTACAACTTTTCGAAATTCGCCATATTTTTTATGCCTGTCCGTACAAATCAAATAAAATATTTTTATGATTTTTATGGAAAGTTACAAAAAAAATACGCTAATTTCGAAAAGTCGTACAACAAAAGATGTTCAATTTCCGACACCGAGTAACCCCATAAAATTCTTAGAGTTGATTTTTTAACACCTTGCATAGATACTCACTATAGAAACTCAAATCATACGCAGGTGTGTATGATTTGAATTTAGATATTATTTAATCGACTTCCAAAGTTTTTATTCATTTAGTATGAATGAAAATTTACTTCAAATTAGTAGTATTTATTGAGAGATAGTTTCATTACAGGCAATTAAAAAAAACTATGCCATGGGGTTCTACTCCGTTCACCTATTATAACCATTTTTTTCCAGACGGTAAAACTTTTCGGTATAAAGATCTGCTCTTACAGACTTACTTACAATACGGCCCACGTATCTTGGCTAGTCTGAAGTTAGCTGATTAGCTGCGCAGTAGACAATTTCGTTTCTAAAAGATTCATTGCGCAGCCAAACAACTAACTTCAGACTCGCCAAGATACCACGGCACCAACAACAGCAGCAGCACCAACAGCAGCACCAGCAACAACAGCAGCAGCGGCGTCTAAAACAAAAGGAGATCCGGCGACGAAGCCCGTGCTGTGGTAGTGCACACCCAGATGGGAGAGGTGCTTAAGGGATGCACATGGTTAACTTGTAAGGGATCAAGAAGCGCCTGCGGACGGTCAAAATAAGATAGCCAAGGGTGCTATGTCCGCAGCCGCCCCATGATTTCGGCCCGTATAACGCAAGTTGGAAGGGCCATGGGAAGGTGGTGGGAGTTCGCCAAGATACGTCGGCCGTTTTGCAAAAATGGGATTAGAAATGGTAGTGCTTCTAATGGTATTGTAAATTGCTTCCAGCTGGCACACATTGGCAGTGAGCGAAAGCTGAATAGTGCGACGCCATTTTCGATTTCATTATTTATGTGAGCGTTGTTTAAATGAATAGAACGTTGGTAGGTACAATGTGGCCGAAGCGAAGAAGAAAGAAAATAGGTACATTTATATCTGCTCTCGTAAGAGCTCTATGAAGTGTGGTGGACTCGAATGTGTTAAGAGCATCTACGCCGTTCGGTATTTCATACAAATTTTCAAGTCCTTATTTTTCGATATGACTGAACCGATTTTAATGAAACTTCATACCCATCAGCAGGATACAGAGGACTAAAAAGTTATTAGAAAACATTTTCGAAAAATAGTGTGACAGTTAAATTAGACCGATTTTAAATTTTTCATACAAACAGAAATTTCCAATTATCTTTTTTTAAGTGAGACATTTCGAAAATGTTTTCTACTAACTTTTTAGACCTAAGTATCCCGCGTATGTGTGTGAAGTTTCATCAAAATCCGTTCATTCATTACGAAAAACAAAGACTTGAAAATTTGTATGAAATGCCGTACGGCGTACACGCTCTTAAGCTGTCGGTCCCGGGTTTCATACGAATACCTATGACAGTCGTTACGGGTAGTCACACGCTGTATTAAGTAATTTTCCGAATGCATTAAGTATTTATGGAACGTGGAATTGTCATAGATCGAATAGTTAAAGGTTATGACATAAATAAAGTAATGACAGTTTCCTGTGACATTCTGATTATTTACTTGAAGACGTCACATACGGAATTCTCATCTATTACTTATTGTCATTTTACTTATCGAATTCTTCATTCCTTTAATGAACTTTTTTACTCAATTAGTAAAACGCTACAACGTCGAAAATGATCGAGTGACAATGCAGCGCGAAAAGCATTGCTTATGTATCTACAGTCTTGGAAGATTTTATCGATGAAGGGCTACAATAAAAAGTAATTTTTACAATCTTTCCAAAAAATGGGTTAGTGTTTTTATCTATCTTTTTTCGAAGAGCGAGTTTTTTTTAACATTTCCTAATTTTTGGAGTTTTTATCATGATTATTATTAATTCCAAGTGATTTAAAATCTCGCACCAGACGTCAGACAAAATTTTAAACTTTGCTATTGAAATTTTGCAGTCAAGGCCTGTGGTCAATATAAAAAACAATCACGATGTTCAATTGTTTATGATTACGAATAAGCACCAAATCATTTGACACTACTTGTTCCTACAGCGAACAGAGTTTTATTAACTTAATATGCAAAGAACATTCTGGAACACACAGCGTGACAAGCTGATAGTTTCTGAGCCACGTTCAATTGGTCTCAATGGATTCGACCTCGGCCCATTGGGACTAAGGAGCGTCACTGATAAAGATACCCGTATGATCTAGTCGACAGATGCATTATCCAATACAAGATTTGATGTTGGATGCGCCAGGATGTCCTAGTTCTCATGGACGAACGGTAGTTGGTAAGTACTTTGACGCTTTGCAGTCATCGCTCATAGTAGGTCAGTCTGTTATTACAGACACGAAGTGCAGCACAAACATTCAGACTCTGTACATCTATGCACATAAATATTTGTCCTCACGAATAGGCATGTCTGAATACAATAACTGGATACTGTCACAGATATTAGCCAAATAGATACAGTAATTTAGTCAAATTGTTTGAAAACAAGCGTGTCTAATTTTTCGTTCCAACTTCCTACGTAACAAGGGCAATTTAGTGCTGAGAAGTAAACTTTGCGCACGATTCGCGCGCGTCTATGCGGTGAGAGGTCGCGCACACGCATTCTGCAAGCATTCGCGCTTGCGGAAACGGAAACTTAGCAGTGTAACATGTAGGAGGATTGCTCTTACTTAATGACATGCAAAGTAAATCAACTTGCGTTATCTATTTACCTTCTACAGGGTAAAACATGGTGTAGATTGAACCCGTACGGGTAAATAGATTGGTTAAAGATAATTTAAAAAAATTCTGTCTTACTAAACTTCTTACCAAAAAAAATTGGTTAATAATAACTTTAAAAAAATCTTAGGTAGATAGGGTCAAGTGATCGTATGCAAACCACCTAATAAAGATTTAAAAGAAAATAAGCAAAAATTTAAAAATTTTGTTTATTTGCGTGAATATTTCGAAGCCACTCATAAATTATTGAAAGTAGGTACGGCGACACAGCTGGCAGGCAAGACTAGTGCGATATCGCTTTTTGCAGTCAGTTAACTGGGGGCTCTAAAATGACTCAGAAATAAATAAATAAAAAATAAATTTGACGTTTGGTGCAGTGGCTAAGCGATTGGCTTCTGCCCTACGGGTCGTGGGTTCGATTCCCACACGGAACAAAAATTTGTATGGCCTACAGATGGTTGTTTCGGGGCTGGGCGTTTGTTTGTGAGATTTGTGTCTGTAAACGCACCCACGATACAAGAGAAATCTTAGTGTGGGGCAAAGTATAAAAAAAAAGTTTTTTTTTTAATTTTTTTAGTTGATTTTCATAATACCACATTTAGGGTTAATCTGTGTCACCAGTAGATCACGCGGTTGAAGCAATTACACGAATTCGTTTACACCTGTATAACTGTGAATGTTGTACTTTAACAAGAGTAACTATTTTGGTAGTTTCTTCAGAACCTCTTAACATATTTCAATAATAATGAATGTAAACACAAAAGCTGTTTTATTGCAATCGTAAGACCCATAAAAATTCCAGGTAGTAGCCATTTCTACTCAAACTTTGTAAGAACAATCTTTCATTTCAACAGAAGAGTTTTAAAACTTTATTGACTGCATGAAAAATGCCAACGAACTAGTACGTAGGTAGCTGTACATATATAGATTTTGTCCCAAACAATTGGACACGGGTGTAAACGAAAAATCCGAGTGAAGAGGAGCTTGCTAACTTAATTCTTTTGTAGCAGTCTTTGAGAACGCGACACTCTAAACACAAGTACTATTTCGACATTTTTAGCCGGCTGAAGAATTCCTTACCCTTGAAAACGATGTAAGATAGTGAAAATATTCTCTGGTAACGGCAAAGGAAAAGTTCACATTCTTACAGCTTCGAAATTAACTTTTATATTTCATACGCGAGGAATTCGAAACTACGGCTTATCACTACATAGTATAAAACAAAGTCGCTTCCCGCTGTCCGTCCCTATGTATGCTTAGATCTTTAAAACTACGCAACGGATTTTGATGCGGTTTCTTTTAGTAGATAGAGTGATTCAAGAGGAAAGTTTATATGTATAACTAGCTTTCGCCCGCAGCTTCGCTTGCGTGAAATTTTGAACCCCTTAAGTGACGATTTTCCATACAAACTTTCATCCCCTATTTAACTCCCTTAGGGGTTGAATTTCGAAAAATCCCTTCTTAGTGGATGCCTACGCTACAAAAGGAACCTACTGTCAAAATTTCAACTTTCTAACCAAAGCGGTTTAAGCTGTGCGTTGATAGATCAGTCAGTCAGTCAGTCAGCTTCTCCTTATATATGTATAGAAGATACATGCATATTACACTTAGTACCCGTGCGAAGCTGGGGCGGGTCGCTAGTATCCAATATACAAGGTTAGTCAGAAGAAGTATACTAACCCACGGGCCACTTAAAGTATCACTGATGACTGTTTTGAAGCAAGTGTTAAAATTTCAAAATTCGATAGTTTTTAATTCCATGAAAAATTCTAGTTTTTCCAAAAATTCTTCGTCCCTGCTTTAGTTACGAATTCAGAAAATGGAGCTTCAAATTCGTGACCCCAAATATGACCTAAAATGTGAACACGCTGATCATATCTGAGATTTTAGGGTATTTTTTATAAAATCTTTGAACAGCCATTTCTCTTTAACTATTAACTTTTTGGGAAACTTTTAGAACGAAAGTTATTCATTATTATTGGTACTTTAACACTCGTTCGAATTACCACCCCCTTTCCGACTAACCTTATAAATAATATATCTAATAAAATATTACTTATGACGTTACAGGGAACATCCGATAATGCAGCTATTTATTATAATAATCCGGTCTAGTTTAAATTATATGTATACATTGTAACAATCATAAAATATTGAATTTAAGGAAGTGCGTACGAGGTACAATTGATTGATATCTTCACTTCCTTATTTATAAGTAATTTTCCCAAAAAAAGTATGTATTTGTGTGAAAAAAAAACATCGACAAATTATACAAATACACAAACAAAATTTTGTTTATTACGTAGTTTGTTCTGACACTTCAATGTGTAATGTTAACAAATATCTAAATTTATATATAAAGCTGAATGCTTGAATCATTTTTCATGGCGCCTTCCGTTCCCTAACCGCGTATGATGTATGACCCAAGGCCCGTCCTATGACATCCGGCAAAAGGCACGTCTTCCAACTAGAGAATTATTTCCAAGGGTCGCTCTCCCACTTTCCGCACCGTTTACTGTTCTTCAATTATGTGATTTTCTTAAAGTGGTCAGACCCTTTTTTTCTCGCCCTTCGGAACGTTTGTCACGGTCGAATTTATTGATAAGTTGCAGAAGATATTGATTTGAATGGGGGTTGGATGATCGAGTGTTGTGGCGTGGCTTCGGAGTCATTTGTCCAGCAGTGGACTGCAATTCGTTTACTTAATTTATTGAGTTTGTCTTTTTACGCTCTTGCTCGAACATTATGACCAAATAAGGGTTTTCAAAGGGTGTTTCGTGTAGTGCCGGGCTTAAAGAATAGCACTACCCCATCTCTTCCCGTGGGGGTCGTAAAAGGCGACTAAGGAATTCACTAGAGGATGGGCAGCAGCGTTCTCTGAGTACTTTAACAACCATACTGCGATCGCCAAGCGTAGCGATTACGTCAACCCCGCCCCCTTTTGGGTGGAGGCCTATGTCCAGCAGTGGACGTCTTTCGGCTGAATGATGAAAGGTTTTCTTCAAGTTTCTTTTTTAGACATCAATAAGGAACCATTATTGATGTATAAAAAACATCAATAATCATGACGGGTGACAGGACGGAATGGAAGAAGAAAACGTGTTGCACCGACCCCAAGTAACATGGGATAAGGGCAGAAAGAAGAAGAAGAATCATCATCTGCCTAGCCTTTTCCCAACTATGTTGGGGTCGGCTTCCAGTCGAACCGGATGCAGCTGAATATCAGTATTTTACATGGAGCGACTGCCTATCAGACCTCCACAACACAGTAATTGGGTAATACGATACTCTTGGTAAGACTGGTGGAAGAAGAAGAAGAATAAGGAACCATTATTGTCGTGAAACAAAATGACGTGACCTCGGTGTGTGGAATGGAAATTGTTTCTAATTTTGAAATGTCAAACTGCAAAGTTGTGGGTATTTCTGCAACTTCTAAAATATCGTGATCGGGAATCAATGAAAGTTCTATATCTATTTTAGGATTAATGTACCCACAAGGTCAGCTTAGACCTCTCGGTTCTACGGACTCCAGTTTAACTTCTAATGGATCAATGTATTTACACACGCGTTTCGACCTTCGTTTACAAGCACCTAGTTTACTTTTATCGGCATTACTCTGATTATTTTTATTACTAATATTTCTTCTACGCATTTTCCTCTGCGGAATAACAGCCACAAGTCTGAGTTAATATCTAGGTTAAAAAATACAAGCTCTACCTAGTCCTGCTTTAAAAAGATCTTACGGACGTATTCTGAGTTAATCCTTGAAACTGAATTAATAAACAACAAAAAGTAGATTAAAACATAAATTACATTTTGTGTAAGTAATTTTTTAGGGATTTAATTTAATTCATAAGCACTTAAGAAACCAAACAAGGTCTCTTCAACCGAATATTTTTTGTCTTAGAGCCGATTTTTAAAGTTAGATAAGTTTTATCTTAGGAATAAATTTGACATTTTGACAAAAAAATGAATCTCTATTTCCCTTGGTCACTGTATCACGCGTGAGCGGCTGGACCGGTTTCGCTTTTTTTTTTGTTGTGTTCTTAATTTTCAGGAGAAGGTTCTGAGAAAAAAAAAATATTATAAAAGAAAAACGAAATTATCTCAGTTTGTCCATATTCTTCATTTGTTTACCGCATGCATGAAAATGGTTTTAACTTTTTGTTACTATTTTGATTTTGTTTCCGAAGGTAGATAGTAGGTAAGTAGTAGATAGGTAGTAAGTAGGAAAAAGTGCATTGCAACGCAACGGTACAGCTATATTCTATACAAAAGTTGTCAAAACTTCAATTTTATAACTCATTTCCTCAGATAAAAGTTACAAAATCGGAGCTTAGCTAATATACTAGGCATTTTCCAGAATCATGATACCATAAACTGTTCCACCAATTTTCATGAAGGACCAATAAATCAGATTACAAATCCAATAAATAGCTATTGAATTGGAGCATATTGTAACATATTTCGAAATACAGATATCACTGTACGAAACGGATGCGCCGGTCTTAGTATCTCAATAATACGTGATCAATTGAACAATTGTCTTCCCTCCTCTCAGATTTCCCTCGTTGCTGTGTGACGTATTGCGTTACAACTTACCCGGATTTATCTATATTTTGTTATCCTTCAGGTTGTAACCAGATACTTTAATGCGATTGGGAAGTAAACAGATAATTACAGCTTTCACAGAATAATAAACAAGGAAACGGAAAAACAGTGTTATTTTTGTTTCAAGATACTAGTTCTCTACTTTTCGCTGTTTTAGCTTGTCGTAGGTACCAACGGTCTGGACTTACTGTCTTGTCTGTATGAAAGAGATTATATGGTCGATCTATGACGTCGATAAAAAATCATTTTAAATCATTATCGATTCTTCCTCGAGAAAACCAAGCGAGCACCAGCTTCAGTGCGGTTGTGCACTGCGTCCGATCCGAATCCGAGAAAATACGATACGAACTAGCCGTATTTTTATGAATGCCTGTACAGTGAGTACTTGGTAAACAAGTAGCTATAGACAAATAAATGCTAAATTATTATTTCAAAAAAGTACAATAGGTATAGTTTTAAATTGCATGAATCTAGATAGATACAACTCCGAGTATATGCTAGTTTTTATTCAAGTTACGCCAAGTTTCCAAACTCAAATGTTCAGCTTCTTTTGTCTGGCTGACCGTACACTGCATCCAATCCGAATTTCATAGATTTTCAGGCGAGCCGCTCCAACACGTGCTTGAATACCTAGTGTGAAAATTGCTTTGAATGTCCGAATATGATTTTTAAAAACCACCCGAATCTCATTGTTTGATCCCTTTCAATTGCATCTAAAAATATTTGTCCACAACAAACATAGATATGCTGCAAAGATAAATCCTTCTCTAAACAACATTTCAAAAGACATATAATTTTACGTCATCTCTGTAAGGGTTTTATAAACGGCCATAAAATTCGGAGAAGCTTATTGCGGTTTTAACATCAAAGATAGTTGCGAATGAGCCACAAAGCGAGATAATGAAAAGGGCCAGTCGTTAGACGACGGAACCCTAAACAGAGCAATGGGCCGCGATATGAAGAATGTTCCCGTCCACACAAACTCTCCCTCGTTACTACCCGCTAATGACGACGGCCAAACCTTTTTGCGCGATACTTGGTCATTCGTCTTACAACCAGCGACATGTGCAGACGATTCTACATGCCGTCCGCCGTCAGACCACGAGATAAATGAATGGACTTTTCATTACTTCACACCTCTAAATAAGGTCGACAAGGTCAGTTTTACGTTCAACGAAAAAACGTGCGACTCAAAAAAATTCGTTCATAAAATTATACCAGAGTCTTTAATAGTTTTAGGACATTGTAGACATCTAAAATAATAGGAATCCTGTCAAAACAAATTATTGACCTTTCGATTACGGCGCTATTTGGCCCACAATTCGCGAGCTTTCCTTCACAATCAAAAATTTAAATGAGTTTCCTCGTTTCACGAGAGAAGCGTATTTTTTCTTCTAATGCCATTTTGGGATGGTATTACTCTTAAATGAATATTCATTCGGTGCGAAATCGTTTAAGAGATAATAGATTGAGGTTCATATTAGGTTCGCAATGAGTTATGGGTCTTCGTTATGTATGCGAGAATTTGGTGCTTGGATTATTTTAAAGTGATTAATTGATCGGTAAACCGATTACTTACGGAATCAAAGGTATAAAGCAACTGTCGGATTGCATGGCGAGTCGTTACCTGAAAATAAAAGCATGTCATCAGTATAATGAACGTATCATTTAATCAATATAATCTCAATCAGACTTATCAGAGTAAACAGATCAGTGCCCCGAATTTTTCGCAGATAAAGTGTAGGTAGATTTAGCGCAGATTGTTTTAGGTTTCGATATCGAATAAAAAAGGATTGAAAATACCCATCTCAGTTAATCCACTAGCACTAAGCAGTAATCATACATATTAAACAATCCTCCATTTATTTATCCAGGCGTCTGAGCTACCCTGACAAATGGTCCCCATCAAAATAACCGAACGAACCTGTGCGAAAAATCCCGGATTAAAGTTGCACAATGAACTCCTCAGTATCCGAAATTCTTACGTAATTTCCCGAGAGGACACAGAAAAATGTAGCTTATTACCTAGCAGTGAGAACATAACTAAGTATAGTCGAACGAAGCTAACTTGCCATTGTTGAAAGTTACAGTTTTCAATCTTGAACAAGTTACTTCATAATTCAGGCTCTCGGGACGAAACTAGAGCCCCTACTTTTGCCGGTGGGAATTTGGTAGTTCACAGTAAGAAGTTATTACACAAAGTCAAACAAACAGAATGACCACGCCGTCGCGCGCCGGCTCGTTCAAGCATGGGCTTTAAGCACGCGATTCCCTCGCGAGCCATTCACGTGAGCTCAAAGTGCTCAAACTGACTTGTTTATCTACCAAATAGAATTTTTAAGGCCTAAACGAAAACATGTTTAGCTCTACAAATTAATTTAGTTTTATCAGAATCCTCCATCAACGTCAGTGCTCTCGTTATGGGCCCTTCTCAGGCACGATGAGTGACATTTTAATTACCTTCTTGTTATTCTACGTCTCGTTGATATTGTTTTTATTCGAAAGTTTATTTATTATCAGCTATCTTTGAATACCAAACTTTTGTTGGCAAACAATGTCAAAAGATATTTTAGAGTTCGCAACAGATTTGAATTCAGCGTTCTAATGGAATTATATTGGCATGTGGAATAAAATACAGTGCGTATCTTTTCTCTAACTTTTTTTTATAAATTCCCGTTCCAAATTTCAAAAATAGAACGTCTAAATCGGATTAGTTTGAATTTATTGTGCTGTACGAAATATTGATGTATAGACTAGATACGTAATACCCAGCTGTTCATTTGGAATAACATGTTTTATTTAGTTGGTATTGAATAGCAGTGCTATGTAGCAAGACGTATAGTGTGGTCAGTATAATAGGCGCACATCTCCGCGTCAAATCCTCTGGCGGCCGCGTGTCGCCGGTTGATAAGCAGTCGATGGGCTAGAACGGAGCGATGCAAGTTAAGAGCGATGGCGGGAATATTTTTTAATGCATTCATAATATTGGTATTGAATGAAATAACTAATTTCACGAATTGCATGTAGGTACACTAAGTTTGTGCGGAATACCCTAACGTCATTTTCGTTTTCCAGGGAAGTCAAAGGATTCAACTTCACAATTAGCATTGTTTTATTTTGATTTAGATACATTAAGTAATATTCAGACTTTAAGTGTAAATCAGTGATAGTGCGCCTCAAAACCTCAGTTCACACTGAAATCATATCAATCATCGCCCTTAGTAGCGCGTAGTCCCTATAAATAATTTAACCAATTGTAAATGTTCAACAGGGACAACGAACTCTGCACTTGTTAAGGTCAATGACAAAATCAATATACAATACGGCCTACAGCAATAGCTGCGCAGTAGACAATTTCGTTTCTAAAAGATTCATTGCGCAGCCAAACAACTAACTTCAGACTCGCCAAGATACGTCGGCCGTATTGTATAGGAGAGCAATATTTTAATATAACAACCAGTGCTGACCTGCTAACAGCTTATAATTTAAACCGAATGTATTCTGCGACGCTACGCGATGATAGCTACACCCTGTTAACTAACCGTTGACCAACAACAGTTACGCTTTGCCCCTCACTATTACAATTTCCACTAACATTTTAAGAGGAATTCCAAGTTCCTTTGCCTCTTTAGACAAACTTCTAAGGAGCTCAGTAATACGTAACATAGTTCCTGTTTAGTTAATTTATTTATGCGCTTATAACCTTAAGTGTTATCGATTTAGCAAACAGGTGTCGTAAATCACACTATCAACGAGAACAATTGTTTTAAATTTATTATACAAGCGAAACAGCCACTAACTACCCGCCTCGTTGGCCACGAAAATGACTAGCAAATTTTCATATTTCGTGGACATTTATTTACAAGACAATAGGCTGCGATATGACGAAAATTTTCAATTAAACAAAACAAAACGTCGACGCCTTGGAGGGTATTGTATGGTGCGACAGTTGGCATTGGCGGGGAATGGCGTGGAATGGCGTGGCGTGGCGGATGTCCGGCGCGCGGGCTCGGCAATGGCGCGGGATACTAAAGCCGTCGTCGACGTGAGAATGGCGCGCGACTCACTCGCGCCATTACGCTCGGAATGGCGGAGATTACGCAGAGTGATATCATACGGAGGCGGAGGTGACGTCTAGGAATTTATAACTAGAATTGGAGCAGATTCTAATGTTATTGGGCCATGAATTGTTTCGACCACATGTTTTGCGTACGGAGTACTTCAACGTAGTTGAGCTTGGCAATGAATCAACATAATGTTATATCTGTTTTTAATGAGATTCTGAGGCCAGCAATTTGAATAAGATAGCTAAGGTAAAAAAAACTAAATTTAATTCGCCTCTCACAGGTCTGCTGGAAGAGATTTCTTTTAGAAATAAGCAGTGCTTTTGCACGCTACGGTCCTGATTAATTATCTTTTATTAAGTGTTTTGTGTACATAAATTATTCATTAAATAAAGATACTCCCAGATTAACCATCCTAAAAACCAGTTGAAGTAAACGGTTTGACGTTTTGACAGTGAATAATAATATCATAAGAAGTAAAAATACAAAAAACATTACACTGCTCACCAAAAAACTTCGCCCCTCACACATGACCTAATAACTAAATAGTTTGACCTCCATACGTCAAAATTAAGAAGCTTCATTTTATCAGTAACATTTAAAGGCCTTATTCAATCACGCACATCATAAAACGTGACATCATCTTGGTATTCAGTGCTCGACAACAAATGTACAATACGATACAAATCTCGCGGCAGACACTCGGCAAACATACAGTAGTATCTCCCCTCGTTTCCTGCATCGTAAGTAACACACGTCCCGTATAAGTCTACAAACATATTTTTGTAACCCTTATTTCGCAACATTAGATTTTACCAACATAACAATAGAGTAAAAATTTGCGTGACATGACACTTTTCAAACAGCAACTACGAAATCGGGTGGTACTACAGTGAGCGTCAATCTACCGAGAGGGAACGCTATTTCGGTCTGCATGGCATACACAAGCGGTCTTTGAAATTTTAATCGTTACATTCACCCTGCCCCGATGGCACACTGGAGACCGTGTGTTACCATGTTCATCAAGCCACCACCAAAAGGATAAAAAATGATAAAGTGTGACAAGCGTTCTGCGGCGAACCCTTTATTTTCGGACGTGTCAACCTAAATTGAGCCTTTTACATTTTGATCGATGTGTCGTTTCACATCTTTTATCTGCAAAGTTTTAAAAAGATTTTTATAGTGCTACGGCATAACTGTACCTCTATAAGTAAAGGCCGTTGTCGTCAAAAAGTTCTTGTTAAACTTGCTCTAGTAAGTTTCTTCGGTACTTTTGTTAGATTAGTGGCTTTAACATAAGTATCCATTACGCGAACTTAATTTATAGACAGGCTTTGTAATAATGATACAATAACCCTACTCCCGATGTCGGTGGGCTAAGTAGGTACTACTTATATTTTTAAACGTGTTTGTTTTTTAAATTTATAATAATATTAAAAATATAATTTTATTAATTTATTAAGATGAATACATGGAATACAATAATAAAGATACAATAATAAAAAAATGGGGTGCATTAAAAGAGTATTCACAAGTTACGATGTTTCTTTTTTTTTAAATACATTGCCCCACCCTATGATTTCTTCTGTATCGTGGGTGCGTTTACAGACACAAATTTCACATACACAAACGCCCAGACCCGAAACAACTATTTGTAGGCCATACCATTTTTTTTTTCCGTGTGGGAATCTAACTCACGACCCGTAGCGCAGAAGCCAATCGCTCAGCCACTGCACTAAACATGTCATTTGAGTAGGTCTGGTGACCCTTGGCAGTCAGCCTCGCTACCAACCTCGCTGGCTGGCTAATCTTTTCACCACAGCATGAACTATTGTCGTACAGCTTGTACCGACACGAGAGAAGAAGAAGAAGACTAAGATATATCTCGTTTCCGTCTTCTGAACTGTTTTCTTGGCCTATTCTCAACCTTTTCTCAAACGAACTTACCGTGTGCTTATTAGCATGCACATGACCGCTTTACAAAAGATACATGACAAACAAACTTTTGACCCAATACAAACCCCGATTGTATTCGAAATTTTAATGAGGTCAGTAGAACTTTGCGTGCAAATATGAAGTCCTATTTAAATCGTCGCGCCGTACTGTAACTACGCGTCAAGTATTTCAATAGTGCATTTATAAGTTGTTCACTTATCGGCTACGAGCAGTAAAAGTTATTATTATTATTTCCCTTATATACGTTTTATTTCTAAACTACGTAGTTTGCTCATTTGTTTATTTCGTATTTTCCATGATGCCTTTGTTAAATAAAATCATTAGACACATAAATCGACTTTGTACGACGATCTAAGTAGCATTAAAAAAATTTTGTGACATTTAAAATTCAGTACAAATGTCTTATTTTTTTTTTGCACACAAGAAAACTGCAATTTAGTGAAGTCATGTACAAATGCGAGCTCAACTCAAAAATGAGTTTTCTATCAGCAAACTTTTGAGTGATAGAGAGATTGATAACATGGCTAAGGTCAAACTCCAATGGACAAGTGTCTTATTTATGCTATAAAATGAAAATCTTTATTATTGAACTTTATTTATTATATTCTAATACAAGTGAGACTTTGCAATTTAATATTAGGTATGTAACTTGGCAGAGACACTCAAGGTTTAATAAAGTCAAATTCTAATAAAACCGTTACTCAATTTGGTACAGTAAATAGTCCAGTAAATAGTCAGAATTCCATAAAGAATTACTCGATGCTTAAATTATTAATTCAAAGACTTTGAAACTCAGAAAATAACTTGTTATCGGTAGCGGGTAGCACTGGGCAATGTTGACAAGAGAGGGTAGTCGTCGATATGGATCGGCCCACCCGAGGTTATAAAGGCGGTGGTCATTCGACGAAGCGAGAGCATTCTGTGTTGAACAGCTGAAGAAGTCTGACCTTTTATATCTGATTAGCTTGTCCTTATTTTATGATCTTGTAATAATTGTGTAAAGTAATATACTGTGATCTAGTTAATGTTACTAATATTAACCCAAATACAAGTACTCTCAGTGGTGGAGAGTCTATGTTGGTTTTATTTACTGTGTTTACCTTGCTCGCAATCCTGACATACCGATATTAGCTAAAACTGTAATGATAGAATCACCCCTGAATGATTATATTGTTGTGTCATTTACATCAGAAGTGGAACAAGAAAAAACCAGTCCACATTATGATTGTATACCCACATGTAAATATTTTTGAAAAGTTAAATCCCCTATAGACGGACTGACAAAAACTTGATATTACAATGGTGAGAAGTGTGAGAATGAGAAAATGTGATAAATCCGGTGAGTCACAACCATTTTATTATGTGTGAAGGAATTTTGATGAAGGAAATATAATATGAGAGGTTATTTATTCGTGTAAAATAAATATTAAATGATATCTTTGCTTATTCATGTAAAATAAAAGAGATGTTATCTGTATTTATCCGTGTAAAATAAATGAGATGATATCTGTGTTTATTAGTATAAAATAAATATGATGGTATCTGTATTTATTCGTGGAAAATAAATACGGCATCTGTATTTATTCGTGTAGGAAAATACATTGCAAGTCGTATTAGAGTTTGTGGTGAGATGCAACCAGGGTTGATCTTTGGCACCGCCCGGTTTGGCCAGCCGGGGTTGGCCAAAGGCTTCGCCTGGGGAAAACTGAAACTCTAACGTGGCGAAGCAATTGTTATAGGGCTGGAACCAAGGCGGGATATGCCATGATATGGCTAGATCCAAGGCGGGTGATGCCATGTTGATAAAGCAGGATCCCAGGCGGGTGATGCCAAATGAGTTGGCTAAATCCAAGGCGGGTGATGCTATTAATTGATAAATGAAAATGCAGTGAAAATGAGATTCTGTTTTGAATTAATGTTTTGAAAAAGTTTTGAAAATATTGATATTTGTTTTGATTGGTTTTGTTATAATTCTTGTTGTAGAATGGTACAAAATAGTTTATTGAAATTAAAAAGTAGTTTGTTATTATTACTTATGGTTTAAAATGTATTTTTTGTAGACGAAAACAGGAAATTGTATTTATTATTGATGATAATTACTATGATGACTTCCGTTAAAGATTAATTTGTCAAATTTATTTTAAATAAAAAATAATTTGACTTATTTTCGTTAAAGATGTGTTTAATATGTATTGTATTGTTGTAAAAAGGTTGGATTATTAGCGCAATATAGAAATGTTATGTTTAAAACATCATGTCAGTTTTGTAATATGAGTTTGTGAATAATTGAGATATTATTTTGATCATGAAAAGTTTTAAAGGTTATTAATTTAAGTATTATGGTTTTGGGAATAATTGAGATAATATTTTAAGTGTTTATAATTATGTACTATGATACTG
Source organism: Amphipyra tragopoginis (assembly GCA_905220435.1). Classification (NCBI taxonomy): domain Eukaryota; kingdom Metazoa; phylum Arthropoda; class Insecta; order Lepidoptera; family Noctuidae; genus Amphipyra; species Amphipyra tragopoginis. The sequence goes on from HG991997.1 coordinate 19,284,893, forward strand.
TGAATAATGATTATAAGATATTTAACCATGAAACATTTAGGATGTTTGTTTTATGATTTCGTGAAGAATTGAGATGTTTAAGAATGTAGGATTTTGTGAATAATAATGAGATAGTAATCGTGAATTATTTTAAGGGTGTACTATGAGTTTATGAATAATGAGATATTTAATCTTGAAATATTTTAAGTGTTTAACGTACTATGAGTTTGAAGTGTTTATATGTTGGTAAAATGAATTGTGAATAATTGAGATTTATAATCATGGAATATTTTAAGTGTTAAATGTACTATGAGTTTGTAAATTATTGAGATAATATGATGTTGTGATTTTGTGAATAATTAGGTATGAGATTTTTACGAATGAAATATTTTAAGTGTTTATGTATTATGGCTTTGTGAATCGTTGAAATATTTAACCAAGAAATATTTTAAGTGTTTATGTATTATGAATTTGTGAAAAACTATAATGAGATATTTAGCCCTGAAAAATATTGTAAATGTATTTAAATGATTTTATGAATTTGTGTATAATGAGATTGTGTGTTTATGTACCTAATATGATTTATTGAATAACTAAAATTTGATGTTTAACCAAAGTAGAACTGTCTAATAGGCATCTGAGATAGTATTTTATTGTGAAAATGTTGAAATCTAATGTGTGGATGTTTGTAAGTAAGTAAGTTTGATACGAGAAGTTATGAACGAATATAGAACTAGGTTGATACTGAATGAATATCAACTAGTTTAAGTCATGGGTGATGAGCTTGTTGGCCGTCGATGGGATAACAAGCTCTAATCGATTCAAACATTCTTTGGATGCTTTTCATTTTACTTTGGTCAAAGACATGAGTAACATGACGAGGTCAAAGATGAGTGATCAGGTGTGGCCGAGATGTGTACTGTATTATTTGTTTCTGTTTAAGGTCCGAAGGTGTCACTGAAGTTAGGCCTTGATGCACAATCTTGACGATGGGGTTGATGGTGCGTCAACCACCAACCACCAACACACGAGGACGTGTGTTTTGCAGGAGGGCCGTGTTATCGGTAGCGGGTAGCACTGGGCAATGTTGACAAGAGAGGGTAGTCGTCGATATGGATCGGCCCACCCGAGGTTATAAAGGCGGTGGTCATTCGACGAAGCGAGAGCATTCTGTGTTGAACAGCTGAAGAAGTCTGACCTTTTATATCTGATTAGCTTGTCCTTATTTTATGATCTTGTAATAATTGTGTAAAGTAATATACTGTGATCTAGTTAATGTTACTAATATTAACCCAAATACAAGTACTCTCAGTGGTGGAGAGTCTATGTTGGTTTTATTTACTGTGTTTACCTTGCTCGCAATCCTGACATACCGATATTAGCTAAAACTGTAATGATAGAATCACCCCTGAATGATTATATTGTTGTGTCATTTACAAACTTATGAGCTTAGTAACCTTCGTGCTTACTACGCAGTATAAAAATAAATTTTATGTCATGTATGTACCCTATTAAGAGTGTAGGTACCTAAGTATATGAAAAGTGAATGCATGTACGCCCTATTATCCAGAACCGTTGATCCGATTTTGATGAGATCTCGCACTCCGGAAATATGGGCTCCCATTCATGGAATGTAAGGGGAGTTTCGACTTACTATATGTATTATTTTACGCTGTATTTGTATTTATTGCCGATGAAACGAACTGAAAAAGCAAAAGTACAGAAGTTGTTTGAATATTTCCGAACGTCGCGTCATTTAAAAAATATAAAACAAAGAAAGAGAATATTGGTTTCACTAGATTCAAAATGATGAAAAGTCAACTATTGTTTATTCTGCGTCAAAGTAACAAACAATTATTCGAAGTTTATTAATTAAAAGTTCTTTGTTCGTCCAACTTTTAATAAATTTCTTTAACTTTATGAGTTGAAGTTTGCATGTCATGCCAATGCGTGTACTTACGTTTCAGTTCAATGTTTTACTTATGCGAAATATCAAAATCAACTCAAAAACTTTTATTGATTTGGTTAGTATCGATAAAAAATGGTAGCTCTACAATTCACAAACGAGTTCTAAATCAAAACGCCATTTTTTGTTTTGTTTTGTTCTTATTCGAATGTAAAAGAAGCTCGAAGAACAAAAACGCTAAAATAAAAACACCAAACATACTGCGGTGAAGTCAAGGAGTCGACGATTAAAATAAGCGTCTAAACTCGACGAACATTTTAACGAATGTTGACCTCACATGACTCCAGGACAAAGGCACAAGTTATGCCACAAAAAAGTTTAAACATCGCGTATAAACATTCCTCGCTACATTAAAAACCCTAAAAGGCCGCGACATTATATCATTTAGGACAAAAAATGTGTAGTAACACGCGAGTCACGAGGCGTCTACCAATGAGTGCTCACCGCTAATACAGACACGCGTGTCCTGTCCTGCTTTAAAATTCAAATCTTATTTACATTCACCCCCTGGCTTGGTGTCTCCGAAAATGGGTCTTAACTAACACTGAAAACACTCCGCTGTGGGACTATTTTCGGCGCCCCTTTAGGACTGTAAAAATAGAATGTTCGAGACCCAAAATATAGAATTCAATAAATGTATCTTGCTGTTAGCTCATATTCCATATATCGAATCTAAGAAACTAGCTCTGTTTTTTTATCCAAACAACTATTCCAGTCTTCTCATCTTCATAAATAAAGATAAATATAATATAAGAACATAAATCATATTTCCTGCTACATTAGCATACCCAATTTTGTCAGTTACCATTTAATCACGTTAGCTGTTCAATTCTGTGTGCTGTGTAGGGTTGACAGTTGGCAATGCGATTCGCCTAATAAATCATAATACGACGGAATCGAGCCCCCTGGTAACTCTCAATTTTCCGATGTACACGGCACGCTGTGTCAATCATTCCGAATTGGATAGCTACACAGGTAACATTGAAACAAGATCGCAATTTCTATTTGACGACTTAGATTAGTTTACGTTGTAATTTTGCTATCTAAATTACGTTTACTTATCTAGGTATCTAAGTTTTCTCTAGATTGTTAGTGTACAAAATTAAATGATGGATGAAAAAAAGTAGACATCATAAACATAAACTCACGCCTGTACCCCGAAGGGTTGGCAGAGGTGTATAGTTGTATAGTACACCCACATTTAGCCGTTGTTTTACGTCCCATGTAATACTGGGCGAGCCTATTGCCATCGACCGGGCACAAATCCAGACTCCGGGCTGCTACTGAGAAATTCCACACGGAAAAAACTTGTAACACTTTGTCTGACCTGGGGATCGAACCCAGGACCTCACGCTCAGCAGTCACGCTTGCGATGCGACCACTGTCGCTGAAAAGTAGACAAAAGAGATCTATTCTATTCATAAAGAAATCTAGGTCGACATCAAAACATTAAAATTCTACAATTAAGTAAATGAAGTTGTATAGGCATGAAAAAGTAAGTTTAATAAGATTTTAAAAGTAAAACAAAAGCTCTAGAAATGTTGCGCAATCATATAATTAAAAGTTGTAGTAACAAGTTATGTTCGCGCAACAAACTTCAAGGTCGCATCATTGCCTTTGACCCCGGTCACCCCGGTTTTATTTTATACTCAAATAGATAAGCTCGTACCTTGCTGAACGATTATCGTTAATTTTTAAGACACCCTATCATAAACTTTTAGCTGTATACGTTTTCGAGTATTTAAAGGTTTTTTAACCTCTTCCTTTGCTTGTCAAATGGTTTTGTACTATTCTATCACTTCATAGTGTAAAACAAACTCGCTTCCCGCTGTCTGTCTGTCCCTATGTATGCTAAGATCTTTAAAACTACACAACAGATTTTGATGCATTTTTTTTTAATAGATAGAGTGATTCAAGAGGAAAGTTTATATGTATAATACATGCATATTATATTAGAGAAAAATACGGAATATGCATTAAACGACACCCACGCGGGCCAAGCCGCTGGCGACATCTAGTAGTTTACAATATTTAAAAGGCAACTAAAGCATATTTTTTTTAACAATGATGGTAAAATAATAGAACAAATCTGCACAGAATGATTTAAAACGATAAATGCTTGAATGTTTGGTTCGGTTGATCATTCTGAAAATGTACAACCGCATTCCAGGGATCTTGTGTTCTTCCCTTCGATTGCAATAGAATTTAATTCGTGTAGTATCTTAGTTTTATTAGTTGATGTAATCGTTGTAAACGCTACCATTAAGGTGGCGATTAATTCATTCGTAATAACTTCTTGCACAACACTACCAACAACTACTTTGAAAACTTACTTAAACTTGGGACAGAAAAGACGTCCGACGTTCGAAAGTGTCCGACACATAATTGGACTAAGAACCATTTTACAACATTTATTTTTATTTAAGACCTATTCTCAATCGATCTTGCCAAAAATATAAGACACTTCGCTCCTTTAGAATTAAAGAGACCTATCTAAAAAACTAACGTTTTGGAAAACGTTGAATAAAGTTTCGTATATTTATAAATTTTGTAGAAACGAGAAATTATTAAGTAATGCAACCGGCATTACATTTCTACGCCACAATAGGCCTCTTTTTTATAAAGAGTCGATGAAGATGGGTCAGTCCATGAGTAAAAGTTGAAATCTTAAAATTTCGAATGGGTATCTTTAATTCTAAAGGTGCGAATTGTTTCCTATTACAAATGGTGAAATACGGATGATAAATAATGAATATCCTTGAATATTGACGGCATCTTTTTATTTCATGTTAAGTATTACCACTTGAACGTTTAACATTAGATGATAAATTCCAGACACTAGACAGCGTATTTATAAAATCAATTAAATAAACTGCCATTAAAGGAATAACGTAGACTGATGATGTAGCCTAAGAACAATTTATTTGTATAATTATCTCCATGAAGATGACAAGTATTAAACCGGTTGGCCTTGAAGCTCCGTCATACGAGATCCTCTTTTGTTTGTATTCACTCACACCTAATGGAACGATCAACTAAACTATCGATAAGTGAAACTTTCAAGCCCAATCATTAACATAATACGAATATTAACAGAGTGAAGTAACGTAACGCTTTTGTCTTTAACAGTTTCACTTAAACTGGAGGCACAAAACGTTATTAGTTTAATGAGACTAGTCTTGACAGGACTATTTTTCACAACGACAGTTAAAGTCGGTTCATATTAGCTGAAACATTTGTTCGCAATTGGTCAAGGTACAACAGAAAAGTAATCTAAATTAATGAGACTACATTTCATAAACAGACAAAATAAAAGGTATTAAAATGAGCGGATGAAAGACAAGTTCGAGAGATATTTAAATAGTGCAGACAAAACAAACATTAAAGTATTTAAATCTTTCAGTTAGCTCTTTAGAACGTGTAGACAGTGCCGTCGTCAAATCAAAGCACGTTTGTTTTTGTTTCGCTTTCAATAATCGTTATCTCAGATTGTTTCTTTTAATCTTATTAATAAATTCTGACGAATACTTAAATCATTGGAGATTTTGAATGATGTCTTCAAAATTTATCTTAATCAACGACTATTTTTGTTTCTGCAAATATTTTTAGAACAGCATACACCGATGCCCATCTCTGTCCATTTAAACCCATTTCGCCGGCCAGAGCAGTCAATCAAACAGTAATTACTAAACATCGTTCCATATTACTTATTCGTGTCCAAAAATAGAGTACATACGCATGTGACTTAAGTTGGTTTCTATTTAGTAGCCGTCACCGCTTCACGGCTGAGTGGCGGCTGTCAACATATGACTTGCTCGCTTCACACCCAATCTACAAACATCAGAAACATTCAGGAATATTGTAACACTATTTTTTTTCCTGAAACGTTAACGTTAACGTTTCATGTGATTAGTTACTTATTAGTTTTTTTTTGATTTGCAAAAATAAATTACATTCCATTACGTTTTTTTTAAATATTTTAAGGAATATATACGTCAGTTTACGTCTCTTCAGCGGATATGGCATAAAATATACAAGTAATTGCAGATAATTTATGGTAATATGTATGAATAAATAAGTAAGTAGCCTCGGGTTTGTAGCAAGCCTTGAAAAAGACCACGATAAATCTGTAATTACTGTAATGACAAGTGACTAGAACAATAAGAAATCCTTATCTGGATCTTTGGTGTCACGTAAACCGACGGCGTGGAAAAAACATGCAATAATTGAGACAAAACGAATGTCTGTGTAACGTCTAAACTGACAAAGACTATTGGTGTCCTGCAGTGGATCCAAACACGATTAATGTCGATCGTAGAGATGTTAAAATTGTCTAAGTATTAATAAATCTCGGAGAAAGTAATATCCGCGGTGCGATATCTTGATGACAGATCAACCACGTGTAATGAACATTATTGTTGTTATTTTTATTTTGTACCAACAATTTTAACTAGAACTTTAACTATGAAAGGTATTATGACAAATATCTGACAAATTAACACACGTGGTAAACCTATAAAACTAATGATTTAAATTAATATTAACGTCGCCGGGACATCAGCGGCGGCGCATCAACGAAACGCGTCGACGCGCCCGAGATATTACCGGTGCGTTCCAAGCGCGTTCACCTGCGATCGAGGTGAAGGTCACGCGCGTCATGAACCGAACGCGCCCGAACGCAAATGTCAATGTAAATATTGTAGGTATTCCCGCCATGCCGGCCATCTTGAATTTCGGCTTGACCGGTTTTGGGATGAGACCCAGAGTTAAATAGCGTCGGAATGTCGACTTTACTGGATTTCTTTGCTCGTCATGGACGCTTGTGATTGCTAAACTCTTCCATTGTGTATCTAAGTCTACACCTTTGCATCAACGTCTACTAACCTAATTTTCGCAAATCATTAAGAAGTTATGTTTTCTGCTAATTGTTCTGTTAAGTAAAGTTTGAGTTTTGTTAAGTTCCTTTGTAGTTTTACACAATAATAAAAAACTAGACATTACAAAAGTTAAGTACGTAATAATTACCATACAATTACGTACCTACTTATTGAATATTTTAATAACCTTAGCTAACTTTAGACTTCACAATGGACTAACGTAAGAGAATTCAATGAAATATTTTACCCAAATTCTCCAAAAAAAAGGCGGTTATGATAATAAAACTAATTTTGTCAACCGTGTAAATTATGAATTTCGTAAAGCATGCGAACTGATTTGAATTAGCTGAATATAAATAACTGTTAATAATACTAACGATGTTTTACGTCACGCTCTGCATATAGATCAAGACTACTCCGTGAAGTGATTCTTTGAAATTCATTCATGTTTATCTTAAAATTTTATATTCTAAAAACTACTTCTAAAGAAATATTCAAACTTCTAGAGCAATATTTCAAATAACTTACGTAAATAACCCAGACGATGATTAACAAACCGGTTGAGCACCATCCAAAGTGGTATTTTAAAACTTAAATCCCTTTCCGCCCTTCTGAACCAGAACAAAGGTACCAATTAAGCTTCATAATCGCCGGCACCCTTATAATTAATACTACAGAAATTAAAACTCCTGCAATAAACGTACAGTACAGACTATACAAAAAATACACAATCGTAGCTTTGTGCTCTACCGAACATTAATTAAGAAGAAAATAATTTCATATTAAAAGGTCTTATATCTGCGATTCTAAAATGAGCTTTTAGGTTTACTTATTTAAGTTTAAAATTGTAAAGTAAAGGGAGTAGGGCAGTATTGAACAAGCAAGGATAGATTATTTAGAAAGCCGTGGAAACGTGGTTAAAAAATAACATCTACGTAAAATATCGAAATTTAAAATTAGGTTAATCCTTTAAAAGCGTATCTTACAAGCGACTTCGTTGAAAAGAAATCACATGTACTTCATTAGTATAAAATAGTGTAAATATGCTTAAACATATTTTATCATAGCAATGATAATTGGTGAGACGGAAATTCCGGCAATATGTGAGACACAATCTTATGAAACCTTACCCTATGAATTTTATCCAAAAAAGTTATTTGTAACTTTAGGAATAAACGAAAACATACAGAAAATCCTGCTCAAATAGTACATTAATACTCCTAAAAAGGATTCGTTAATTGAAGAGCACACATACGATAGTTTACTATGAATATGAATGTAGTTTGATAGCGGAGTGGGGACAGCGCCGAGTTACTAACGAGGGGAAAAGTGCCTATTTCCGAGGCGTAATGACGTCGTGTCAGCCCTCTAGCCCAGCCAAACACCCACCGAGCCTGAATAGAATTCTAGATAATATTTAGACAACCTCTACATACAATACTTCAGTATAAACGGCCGTTTTACGCGAAATAGGTTAGTTTGAACACTACAGTTTCAGTTAGTGCCAAGATCTATGTTAGTACCAGATTTTCCTAGTTGTAATCTTTAAGTACTGATCTCAGTCCGATTGAAAAGGATGAAACGCCACTTTTGATGTTTTCAATAAAATTTAGGCGAAAGGTTTCTAAGAAATAATTATCCGATATAAGTGGGAGTCGATGACCCGCTTAGAGATAAAAAGCCTTTTCATTTTAATAATTTGTATAAAGAACGAAAATCTATAAGGCAGATTTTCAGCAAAAATATCAAGATGTTTAATGTTTAAATTGCAATATAATAATTGTTTACTTGTTAATTATAATTGATACATGTAAACTTTGATATTAGGTACCAATTTTTTTTTAAAACACAATAAAAATTCTGAGTATTGCAAACTTTTGCGAGTATTGCAAGGTTTTACTCATATTGTAGTCTATAATGTATCGAAAAATATAATTTATTAATATTTTTCAATACCTAGTAAAGTTACGTAAAATACGTTTTCAAAATTATAATTTGTACATAGAAAAAGTTTTGACTGATCTAAATTCGCAACAATAATGAAACGTAACAGCGGAAATAAACATTTGGAAACAACGAATTGGTTGGACCCTTGTCTGGTGTCCTGAGATTTATTTAAAAAGTTAGTGAACCGTAGCATGTTTTTTAATCTGCATCTATCGAGTGTGTACATCTACAGATAACAAATTACATTGGTAACAATGTTTGTCTGTTTGGATTCTTTGGATACAAAGGCAAAGAATCATGGCGAGTAACTACCATACTTTGATTTGTACAGAAAAATAAAGAATTTTAGAGAAGTTGGAATAATTAATCTTTGGTGCCTAAAGAGTATCTTTAGATATTTAAAATATTTTTATAACCCCGCAATAAAAATATGATTTATTTTATGATTCCTATCTTATCAATGGGCTAATTTCTGAACGCGGCAACATTGACAGGTGATTAGTATGACATGTTCAGAAATCAGCTCAATTTCAAAAGATTTTGTTTGGAATATTATATTTTATTCCGGGGTTCTAAAATTATTTTAAATGCTGAAATACATATATTTTTTAGGGAGCAAGGATCAATGGTAAAACTAACCCAACTTCTCTAAAAATATTTATTTTTTTGTACAAATCCTATACAGGATTCGGATGGCTAAAGACCGAGAGTAGTGGGCCAGCTTGTAAAAACTCATGGCCAGCAGTGGAATGCGATATTTATATTAATGGACAAAATCTCTGACACTTTGATGGTTTTTTTTTTCAAACTTTTATATAAATTATTTATTTATAAAATGGAGCGATGGATGTAGAACTGGATTTAACAACGTTTCACGTTAGTACACGCTCTTTGATCTGTGACCTCCAAAAAGAATATTACAAGGTACCTAATAGTAGAAGGTAGGTTTTCGTAAAATGTTAAATTAACAATAATTATATTTTAGGGATTTTTATTGTTCATTAAAGAAAATTTAATGTTATAGCACTAATAATCAATATCTCAAATGAAAACAATACAAGTGAGCGACGGCCATGACATTCAAAATTCAATAATAATAAACAAAAATGTCAATTGATTACCCAAAGGTCTACGTTTTATGATTTCGTTATTTACTGTCTGATTAATTACTTCTAATAAGATGGAATATACCTATAACCAATAGAACTACTAATAAAATAACCAAATAATAGATAGATAGTCTTTATTGTACACCAGTTATTAAGAAGATAAAAATCGAAAACATTTACTAAATAAGGTTAGTCGGAAAGGGGGTACTAATCCGAAGAGGTGTTAAAGTACCCATAATAATGAGTAACTTTTGTTCTACCAATTTCCACAAAAGTCAATAATTTAAGAGAAAGAGCTGTTCAAAGATGTCATAACAAAATACGCTTAAATCTATCTATCATTAGCTGTGATCAGCTGTGTATATTTTAGGTCATAAATAGTTAGGGTCATGGATTAGAAGGTCCATTTTCTGATTTCGTAAGTAACTAAATCGTGAATTTTTGTAAAATCTAAAAAAAAAACATTTTGCACGGAAATAAAAATTATCGAATTTTCCACTTGCTTTGAAACAGTCATCAGTGATGCTATAAGTGGTCCGCGTATTAGTACCCCCTTTCCGATTCACCTTGTATTAATTTTAATTGCCAGAATCCTGCGCAGGAGACAGAGCGTGCAGGAACTAGGCTCAAACATATTTTTCTTACCTTTCTATGTGCTATTTGCTTGAACTTTAAACGTCGGTACTATGTACATAATAAATTCACACATATTACGTCAATACATACAATACAGATACCTACGTAACCATAGCTAGTTCAAACACATAATGTGTTACAAAGAAGTGCGATTTTACTTACGTAAAAGCCGAAATGTGTCAATTTTGTTCATATATTACACTTTCCTAATGCCAAGATAATTTGATGTGCATCGTCGGTAACATCATAGGAAACTACACCAACTTCACTGGAATGTTTTGAGGACTCCAAGGTCCTTGACCCGTAAACTTTCTCTAACTTCGGTTACCGAGTTCGGAGTAATAAAATACGGATAGACTTTTTTTTCACTTTTTGAATTTAAATCTTGGGCCAGCGCAAGGATGGACGATTTAACTAAATACAGACTATGAATAAGAATTTTCGTAACTAGAACTAATGACTATCCAGCAATAAGGAATGTATTTTGAATGTTTAATGCTCATCGTTAAAGATTAAGATCTCGTCATCTCCCTCCCCTTATCCCACTCTAGGTGGGTTCGCAACATGTATTTATTCCTCTTCCATTATCATCTGTCATCTCAGTCATACCTACCGTCTGTTAACTGTAATATCTTGCTTCAAGCAAGTAGGGGAGATTAGTCCAAAAACCGGTTATGGGGGTAAAACCGGCACAAGGCAGTATAGCCTCTTACACGTTTCAAATTTAAGTGCGCTAGCTGTTTTTGGCCACCCTGATCAGTTAGTCAACAAACTTTCAATGGCGTCGGTGCGAACTCGACAACAATAAATAAGAAAAAAGCTTTTATTGTCAGTTGATCTAATATTCTTTGGAATTAACAAGTGTATCTTTATACTCGCACTAAATGTAAGATCTGGGCCCATGAAGGCTGTACGGGTTGGGAACCCGAAGATCTTGATGAGTTTAATTTCTACCACTGTCAAGGGCCAAAATCGGGTATAAGATTTGGGTATACCTACCCGGTTTTGGACAAGGGGTGGAGCAAACATAACTTTTATATATTGATTATTTTTTGTTATTTAGAATTATGAATAAAGTGATCTCAAGTACTAAATATGTGATTTATAAACTAAACTAAATATATCCTATTAAAATTGATTTAATTTTCTTGAAACTTGTGTTTTATTGATTTTTTGCCTTAACGTTCCGGTTCTACCCCACTTTCCCATATCTACTCATATTAAGAAATCGGTCCAGAAAGATGACAGCATTCAAAATTACAAAATTGTATTAGAATTTCACATGTAAAATAAAGCTTGTTTCGAATATTTAAACCTTATAATAAAATGAGTCGAAGATAAACTCAGATATAAACAGAGCATCAAACGTTATTTTACGTTCACAATAGAAATGTATCTGAGCTCTAACAAATGAATTTTCAGCAAAGTTTGCTTTCAATTCAGAAATTGTGAGACAGCTCCGAAACTATTAAGTAGTGCAGATAAAACAGTGAGTTAACAGTTCGTGAAACGCTTTTAATATACCATGTGAGTTCTACTATTAGACTTAATCTAAGCTCCAATTAATATACTCAAAGAAATTTAGTTTTAGAAGCGGTGAACTTGACTCATGGGATATACATATAATACCTACGGCAACGATGAAAAGTAAAATTGTATTACATTTCGTATTCCAGTAATATTTCAAAGGAATCACTACATAGTATAAAACATAGTCGCTTCCCGCTGTCTGTCTGTCCATAAGTATGCTTAGATCTTTAAAACTACACGACGGATTTTGATGCGGTTTTTTTTTAATAGATAGAGCGAATCAAGAGGAAGGTTTTAAGCCATAAAACGTACACGTGCAAAGCCGGGGCGGGTCGCTAGTGCTACAATAAATCGAAATAATGTCCGTAGTGAAGAAGATCGCAGCAATATCGAATGAATAAAGGAGAGTTGATTTTTTGCGACTAACCTAAAAGGGTATCTTAAGTACGGAATCCCGCAAACATTATCGTGAAGGCACGGACCCTTCCCTTAAGGTGAGCACTTTTATATGCCCATCAAACCTTACGAGTACAATAAAACACGATTGTTTTCCATTAACATCGACGTCCACCGCCCTCTAAACTAAAAAAATGTACAAACCATTTATTTAGGAACTGTTATGTGTTATTAAACAATCATCGTGCAAAAGCGGTAATCGAAAATCAATGAAACGAGCGAAACAGATAGGTGTGACTAACAAATTATTGGAACAGTGTCGAATTTAATAAATAAGTTGAGCACGGTCGGCGAAAGAATTGCATCATGACAGCTTTTCTATTACGCTGTCTGAAGAAAGACTTAAGGCATCCGACAAAGACGAAAACCTGCAACGCGTGACGGTGAAAATATTTCAAAGAAACTAAGGCTTATAACACATACAGAAAGAGGGTGTTCACAGTTCAGTGAGGAAAATAAATTTTATTTACATTTAAAAAGCGTAGCGGAATCTTTGTCAATTCACTCCCGTCCATCGGTAGGGTCGAGCGAACAAATAAAATGAGATCACAACAGTACCCCTGCTAGCGACAACAATGAACTGGGAAAGATCTGCTTTGCTTTAATTAAAAGTAAATTGTTCGTACAAGCATTAAGCATTTAGATGAGAGCTGTGAACAACAGTAATTACTGTTGTCATAGTCAATGGTGTATGATAAAAACCAATGTAGAATGGACGTTTCTCGTTCGGATTTGGCACAGTGGGACACTATGAAAACATTTTCTTATATGCAGTGAGAAACTAGAAAAGAAGACAAAATAATATGAGCCAGAATGCACCTGACTGTAAATTGTCATCAGTCTTATTGAATCAAATAATAAATCAAGATAGGAAGACGAAACTGACGGTGAGGCTATGAATAGACATGTTGTTCGCCATCTATGGGTTGTTCCCTTCGAAGTGAGTCATACGCACTAAAAAAACATACAAAAAATGTTTTAGTGTTACTCAAAAGTTTTCCATAATCGTTTTTACATATTCATCACGATGTCAGGGTGCGTTTGAGACGAGACGTCTGTACGAATTTGAATAACAAATGGCTGACATCTGCATGTTTCTAGCGGGGATTTCCACTGCCTCCCTCAAATCCTGATTCAGGGAAATGATACTGGTCCCTTATGAAACCTGACAAGAGGTCATAAGTTGGGCTTATAGCATTTATCATGCCGAGAAACAAATAATAAAGTCGTTGGGTGTGTTTATCTTACTACACAAAATTATACCAGTAACAGAACTCCGGGCAATTTTCTTCTGTATTACAAAATAATAATAGGTGCATTAGGAAGCATTATCGTCGCGTGTAAAAAAGTTACTCGTGGCATAGAGGCCAGCTTATCAAGGCTACACTGCTACCAACAGATAAATAACAATGAAAACAATTATTATAAAACAAAGTAAAAGGAAACACATCTTAACTTGGCATTGAGGATTGAATTTGTTAAAACTAACTTTACTAGTCAAATTGTCAAGAGGTCATCGGTCTATGCCAATAAATACTTTGCTCTTACGTCACCGGCCGCCAGACATACGCCTCTTGAATAACAACGATAGAAGTCCACTACCTAGAACGATAATTAAATTTTCCACACGCGCCACAAGACAAAACGAAACGAATTCAGAAGCCACCCAAACGCTTTAGCGGCTTTAATAAATTAATATTACGAAAGAAATATTCAGTAGTTCTGGTCCCATCTCAACCATATTTCACTAGTAAGGTATCGAAGAGCAGGGAAACTGGGGTCCGCAATCCTCTAGACGCCGATTAATTTCCAGGTTGCCGTAGCACTTAGTTATAACCGCAAGAAAACCGCCGGTGGAACAAAATAGAAGATATTACTTGATTTGTGGAATCATTCTTCATACAATTTGCGTTTGAATATCGCCGGCTCGTTAGATAGTTTGTATGGTTCGTTTAAAATTTCTTTAAACTTTTCGTTCGTCAAGATTTCTTGCGTGGTTTGAAAGGCACGAGTTATGTCGTAAGGGGCCACCGCCGCCATTTTGCAACATTACGACTGTGATGAGACGGCAAATTGCTCATTTGTCTACCGCGACACTTGCAAAAGCGGTGCTGAGATTGTGTCTACTTACCTTTACCTAGTATTCGGTGTTGCAACGTTCAAGATAATTATATTTGCAGCTAGAAATAAAAAGTTCAACAAAATGAACGGATAGAAAAAAAAGTTGTTGTTTTAGCTAGGCAAGCGTAACTTGACGTAGTTACACATACCATATAAACACTTAATACAGCCTTCACTTAATAAATAAGTACTCTATTACCTTCAATGTTAATTTAATATCAAAACATAAAGCAAAACACCAGGTCAGCGACCTCATAAAATTACAAATGTAGGAATAATGAAAGCCAACCAAGTGAGTCGTCATCCGGGGAAAAATCCGACACTTAAAGATGCCTTTTGAGTACCAGGGGTTTTCAGCCATCTTATCCACGTGGAGAGCAGCGACGTCACAATATCCTGAAGCGCTCGTCCTGAAAAACGTTAATTGCACGACACCGACCGTGGTGAGGCACCAGCCTCTATCTCGCATTGCAACCAACATTCCAACCAACCATACGAAGGAAAACGAACCTTAAAGCTAAACCAATAAACCATCATTCTGAGTAACTGAGGGAAGTATTTAATATACTTTAAAATGAACCTCACTTAGCACCTGAAGGCATTAACGATTTAAAAAGTAAGAAATAAATAGTGAAAATTTTGCAGGGAAAATATGATTTAGAATGGGTCGAGATCAAGTCTCAAGTGTTCTTCACGGAGCGTAGAATAAATGGCCCTTAAACGGCTCGGATTTCATGCTTATGAAAATTTATACAATTGACAGGAAAATATAAATTTCAATATCATCATCTTCCGACCTTATCGCAATGAAAAATGCTAATCACAGTTTAACTTACATTGAAGCGTAACTGCGTACTTTGAAGGTGTTTTCGAATATAAACGTAGCTATGGACGTAACATTGTATCCAATACAGAATCCGTTTCGTGCAGAAGCCTAAGTAAAACTACGAGAAAAGGATTTAACAATACCTCTGTAACAACAAACGGGTTAATACTTAAAGCGCTCAACAATAAAGTTTTTGTGTCCACCGGAAATAATGAAGGAATGAGACAAAGAAAAATAATGACGATGAACTCTCTAACAAAAGAATCGGTGAGTAAACTGTAGAAAAAGACAGTGGAATGAAAACCAACCTTATGTAGGTTAGTTGTCTCCGTTTGGAAAACTTTAAAAGACATAATGGAATGAAAAATACTGAGAACAAAATGAGGAACATAGGAAGCGAAGGAACTTTGAAAGTCGAGAATGAAGTTGGTAAGATCAAGTAAACTATTAAAAAGTTTCATAACTATTTTTATTTGTTTACTACCATTGTTTTACCTGGAGTTGCTATGCATGTTTGGTGAACTCGTGATCTGGGCTTTGAAAGTTTTATATTCAATTGGATAAGCAGATTGTAGTGAAAACTCAACTTTACATAATACACGTCTTAATTCAAAGTGCAATAACTTGAAATAAAGTGTTATTGATATTGATAATACAGGGTGTTAACGAATTCGTGTAATTCCTTAAAACCACAAGATCTACTACTGGTGTAGATTGGCCCCACACGGGAATTAGCCTGATTAAAAATGTTTTTTTTTTTTCATGCGGTTGTGGTAAGTGATCTTATCTAAACCACTTATTAAGGATTCAGTAAAAAATAAGGTTTTTTTTGCAAAAAAAAAAAATTCATGCCCTTGAACATTTCGATGCCACGCTTAAATGAATGAAAGCAGGGCGACGCGGCTGGCAGGCACGACTAACGCGATATCGCTCTTTGCAGTAAGTTAACTCGGGGCTCTAAAATGACTCAGAAATGGAAAACTAAGATTTTATTTCAATTTTTTTTTCAGTTGATTTTAAAAATTCCCTTTTAGATTAACCTGTGTCACCAGTAGATCAAGAGATTTGAAGGAATTACATGAATTCGTTAACACCCTGTATAATCAAATATATAAAATAAAGTTAGTAAACATAAAGACAGAAACAATACACCCACGGTAAATATAAATGTGGCATCATTATATTTACGAGTCGGGAAGCTTCCACGAAGTCGTATTGTTAGTACACTCATTAGCTGGGTGTTTAACATGGTCTGGAGCAAGTTAATATCTCTACAAGACACCCACCGCCATCAACAAATAAGTTACATATAAAACGATCGGAAAACGCGTCTAAGAAAATCCTCACAATCATTGTCAAGTGAAATAGAACCTAAACACAATTAGGAATAGGATTCGTTGTCGCCCAAGCGTGTAACCAATAAAGGAACGACGCAACAGATCCCCACGAATATGTTCGCAGGCTCACTCCGAGTTACTAACACTCGCAATTCATTTTGTGAACTGAATATATTATACCCTGATAAAAGATAAAGCACCTTTCGCCCTCGGTGTAAGGGTGAATATCTAAAAGAACTGAAGTCGTAGAAATAAGCGGGTATTTTCACGCTCGCTCCAAATGATTTTCGCCTCTACATGTATACTGAATAAGTCGAAATTCATTCGCAAGGGTAACATTTTTACAAATCCCAAATCGCGATCATATGGAAAGGCAGACGATAAATATGTTCGGTGTATTGAAATCTTACACTGTCATAAGAAGCCGTAAATTGATCGCGCAGAAGTTAAGTAACTTTATTTGTTAAACTTTTATCACTTTCGAACACTCTTTCAGGGTTGTCTGGACTCGACAGTACTTGGAAAATCCCAGCAGAGTCTACAGATACTGATCTTTCCATTCATCGTAGATTGAAGATGATACAATAATGTGGGATATTATTGTAAACAATATGTGAACATGAAAAAGTAGTTGATAAAAATCTTCCGCGAGACATAATAAAGATAAAAGAATTCTTTCAGTGACCAGCAATACGTGTTTTATGAACCTATAACCATTACAGCAAAATTGATTTAAATTTTATGGTTTCTGCTCCCCTGAATCCAATCATTGTTATCGCTTTTGTATGCTGTTAAAATATAATAAGTATGTTCGCAATTTAGATTGTGGCCCAAATATCTCTTTAATTTTAAAGACGTCTTCCAAGAAGTCACTTTGTCATAACCTTTGAATTGCTTTCATATTTTATGCCCTATTTTGGTGAAAGATAGCAATAAAATACGATGTAGCCATATCTTTAAGTTTTATATTACCTTTTTCTATGCCTCTAAAAAGGGCCTACACTCAGAAATTTAACAGAGATAACATTTTTTTATTAGTAATATCATCTACATTATTCAAAACAGTCTGGAATTAGTTGTTTACTGTACAAACATTTTATTATTATTTTGTATCCTAATATATATGTCGCAGACAAATCTCGGTTATAGAATTATGTAGCAGTGATTCAAACCGATGTCTGCTTGTCAGGGGCAATGTCGGCATGGTAAATAAAACCAACATAGACTCTCGACCACTGAGGGTACTTGTAATCAGATTAGTTGGTAGTTACGTGAGTCACAATACAATATAGTTAAACAAGATCATAAAATAAGATGGACAAACTAGTCAAATAATACAGGTTAGACTTCTACGAGCGTTCTTCACGGAATGCTTCATCAGCCTGTTCGTCCTAAATCGACCACACACATTGTAATCGGGTCACACCGACATCTGTCATCGCGCCACAACCAAAAACTGAAGTAGTGTGTCTAGCAATAATTTAAAAATAACGATTAACAAAAAAAAAACAATGATGCTTGTCATTTCACACGCTCGCTCTGCGATGTACATACAATATAAATCTAAGCTAAACCTAAATGAAAAACTAACTACATGTATTATGTAAAAATACAGTTCGAAAGTAAATAAATTAGAAAGTGCACTTAGGCGTCGAAATATTCCTCCACATCACTGTCATCTGGGAGCGTGCCCAGAAGACTGGCAGCGTTGCATGTCAGATGGTAAAGCAAATGTTTTGGGCAAAGAATTGTTTTTTTACTACTTAAATGCTTCGATGCTTTTAAAATTGCTCATAGTAATATCCATATATCGTAGGCACTAATTAATATGCCATTAGCCGTTTGCTATCCAAACAAGCAAACCACACCAGCGAGTATGAATTATCAACGGATATGAAATCATCGTCATTATCATAGATTGTAAATTAATATCTTTAACTAAGAGATAATCATATACTCTACTTCGTCTTCATCTGTTTTATCCTTGTCGTGTATCGGCCTGTCCATTACAGACCATTTGCCTACTAATATACCTGCCGCTACTACTAAAGGCAGTGAGGAAATATCATCATAATCAACTTTAGTGGAGCTCTTTGTGAATGATTTCGTCCAGCACACCTATTTCTGCCACCTCGCAGCTCCTTGTTCCTGTTTGAAGAGTATGGGTGCCAGTGAAATTACTGGCACATGAGACTTTCTAACTTTGCTTCTAATACCGGCTTCCCACGGTGCGTGATAACGCGCACCGCGACGCACGAGCTCGCACCAACGCACCATGGGATCCATGGGATGGGATATCACGCGCCGTGGGAAGCTTCATTATGAGTGTGCGTGATGTTGATACGGCGCACCGCTCCGCACGCGTCCGCGTTACCACAGACGGGTTTCTTCCCATGGTGCGTTGGTGCGAGCTCGTGCGTCGCGGTGCGCCATATCACGCACGCACCGTGGAAAACAAGCATAAGGTTGGCAACATATCAGCAATTCGCGTGGTATTGTAGATGTATAAAGGCGGCGGTAACCAATTTCCATCATGTGGACCATTACAGTAGTATCTACCTACATAAAACAAATACTTGTCTAATTGATCGCGGTATGTTATCATTAGAGCAAAAGCGAATGTCAAATTTCGGCTTGATGTGACCCTTCGTCACCTTTTACGACTCCCACTCAGACCGTTTGAAGCCTATTATTTGCTGAAGTCTATTATTTGATAGCCTATTATTTGATAAAAAAGAGTAACCATGGAGTTTACTGCCCGTTCTTCTCCGTAGGAATCTACACTTTGGAACGCAGTAACTATTTTTTTTCGACAGTTCAAAAGTGCCTGTACTTAAATGGTTTAATTGAAATAAATGCTTTGACTTTAAGTCGTAATCCCTTGCCTTATACTTTATATTACCGGGATCCCAATTGCCTACAAGATCAAATCGTTCTCTCATTAGCAATCGCACAATCAGTTATCTCCACTACAGTGTTTACTCACGATAACGAAGGAAATAAATTGCCAGTTACAAAATCCAACTTCCCCAACATAATAAAACAAAATCGATTATGTTCAGGACAAGACAATAATATGTAAACCGATGTATGCAATATCAATCTGAAAGCTGTAACACGTTCACACAGGCTGACGCGCTGGCTCGCCCGACGCTTACTCATGGATCCTTGCCAGACCGTTCGTAGTACGAGCGATTCCAACTACCTACGTATCGTAGTACTACTTGACATCGACCGTTAATTACCACAAATAGCTCTTCGGATTAAAGGTTAAGATCAAACTGTTAGCTTTTCGAAATACTTCCGTTATTAATGTTATTATTGAAGTACTTGTTTGTGTAGCTGGTTGCAAACAAGATTAAAAAGATAAAACGAATAAGATGAAGATAATAAAATGAAAAAAGTAAGAATAGCGTGGTGGCCCGGAGTTTACGGACCCGCTTGTTCTTCTTCTTAGCGTTATATTATTGCGGCCCAGAACTTTGCCACTTAGACTGCGTTGTCATTGGCAACCATTAAGTCTTCCTGCTTGCAGCTGTTAGGACACGCACGGCATGATGTGAGGTGGGCCATCGTATGCGTTGTACCGCACAAACAGCTCAAATCGGTACCATCACTGAATCCCCACCTAAACATGTTGTCTTTGCTCCAACCGACCTGAGTTCGAAGTCTATTTAATGACTTCCAGAACTCGCTTGTTAGGCACCGGGTTACGGGTTCAAACCCAGGCATGTACCAATTTGACTTTTCAATGTACTTTCTTAGTTAATCTAAGACGCCACTGACGGTGAAGGAAAACATCGTGAGGAAATCTGGACTTAATGATCTCAAATTGCCAACACGCAGTGAGCAAGCGAGGTTATCAATAGGTACTCGTTCCTTCCTTGTATGGGAAGAGGCCTTTGCCATGCAGTGGGACAGTTACAAGCTGATTTACTTTACGTAAGTATAAACCTAAAAGGTCTCATGTAGTGCCGTACTTAAAGAATAGCACTACCCCATCTCTTCCTGTGGGTGTCGTAGAAGGCGACTAAGGGATTCTCTAGCTAGAGAATGAGCAGCAGCGTTCTCTGAGTACTTTAACAACCATACTGCGATCTGCCAGCCCGCCTGCCAAGCGTGGCGATTACGGCAAACTACCCCTTTTGGGGGAGGCCTATGTCAAGTAGTGGACGTCTTTCAGCTGAATGATGGAGTATAAACCTAAAAAAATACTGTAACCTGGATATCTGTCCACTCCAGATTTTGTACCTGGCATTCAAGTTAAAAACGTCTGCTTGTAAACACAAAGAGTCTTTGCTCAGAGATGAGGGTGTCAGTCGAAGGACCGATCACCATTGAAACAGTCAAGTCTCTTAGTGATACTAGAGGTAAAAATAAAATTTTACTGTTTCGACGAAAATAGGGGAAAGAAACGAAGTCCTACTGTGAACAAAACAACGGTGAACTTTTAATTTGGTGACAGGTAGCAGCGCAGTAGAGAAACGACACAAGTGATATGGTATGTCTACACCGGTGCGCTCTCATGTTCATCTTGCGCTTTCAACTTTCAATTCCTCTTGCGTCAAGCGCATGCAATATTGATTGCAACAAGACGCATGCAGCTTATCATCTACACCGTTGCGCCTCGGTCAGTCGTCAGTCGACATACAATAGACGGATTTGCGTGCGCTAGGGGCATGCGCTTTTGTCGAACTAGTATTAAGGCATGCGCACGCATGCTTCAGACGAAGACGCAAGATGCACATGAAAGCGCACTGGTGTAGACATGGCTTAACAGCAACGTGATCGCACTATTTCATACAATTTCTGAAGCGCGATTGACCAATTAGATTAGGCGTTCACCGTGCATTCCTGCCCTCAAATTGAAAGCACCCTAACCAAGTTAAAACTCGAGTAAATCAAACAAGTAAGACGGCTAGACACGATCACTAGGGATCTGTTTCAAAGAACAAAATACTTTCGTAGACAGAAATACAGGCCTAGGATAGACATGAGTAAATAAAAGTCTGGAGATACCAAGTTAACTAAGTTGATGATAGGATCGATCATACGGCGGCGTTGCCCGCCGCATACCCCTCGGGCATACGTCTCTCAGATTCCATGTAACATAAGATACGCTCGCGATAGTCTAGGAATAACTGGCACACATAACTGGATAAAATAGTTTATAAGTAAAGAAATATATTTTAAGTTTTAAAGCCAGTTTCTAGTACACGCAGTTTAAGGGGTCAAAGTGAGTGCCAATCACTGCTGGAAATTACGTCTGACATAACAATGGGAGCTAAAAGTAAATAAATTACTGTGAAGTGACAGTTTACCAATGCATCAGCTAACTCGTAGTAATACTTAAAGCCACAAGAAAAGTTTTTCCAGATATACCTAAGTACTTTGTCTGTTATTTCCAAACTATTTTCAATACGACAATTTTCTCTTAATATTTTTAGCAATTGAATTATTGTTAACTACCTACTATTTACTGCTATTTTGTTAATGCAAGTATGTACATAAGAATTTAAAATTACTTACACACTAATATGTCATGTAATAGGGCTGCAGCATCTCGCTGAGCCAAAATCTTGGATCTTAATGGTAAAGAATTAAAAAAAAAAACTAAGACCTACCGTTCCTATATTCGTTTATAAGAACCTAGTGTTTCTCATTTTAAGTGAATTGTATTCTGTTAATGAGAAATATGTCTTACTTAAACCTGACCAAGAAAAATGTCGTATAAAATGTCATAAAAAAAATCATAATATTTTATTCTCATTACTAATGATGCGTGCGCGCAACCGGCACAACTTAATGGATCCGAACTCTTGACCCGAATTTTCTTTAGCACTAAAACTTATTTTAACCAAGTTAAAAACAACTACACTACAACAACAAGCCACCTAAATAATTGCAACAACAACAACCTTAATAACAAACACCCGAAATGTGTTCGCCGAAAATCCCAGACAAAAAAGGAACAAGATCCGAACAAAAAACAAAAGAACTACACACTACACAAATCCCATTCTTCGAGCATCTCAGAAGTAAGCAGCAAAGAAATAACGCACGAGCAAAAGGTAAAGAAAATAATTGAAGGACATTTGCTACTCGCGGTGGCTGCTCAGGGTCATTCTCTTTGATTGCCATCTCAAGGGTCCCCAATACGGGCTGCCCTAGGGAACGTCACTCAAGTACATTTTTGATATTCGTTTCCGTCACTACAATTAGGATGGATATGGACTGCGCTAAGTTTGTGTAATTATTTGGGCAAAAGTGTGAGATTACGACAAAATAAATGTAACAGGAAATAAATGAAAAAGGTATCTAAATAAAGATACGATTTTACAAAACACTAACAACAGTCATCTTTTTCTTTTCATAAATATCTTTAACCCGGATTCTAATGCGGGTTAAAGATATATATTATGAAAAATAAATATACCTTTTCGTATTAAAACTGATGATGACTTAATACGTTTCCATCAGCGGTCAAATTATCAATTCTAAGGTATTTCAAATAATGATTTCATTTGTACTACGGGCATGCGCGTGCACACCGCTCACGATTCAGTTCTAACATACACAGTGCCTCTAATACCAACGGTTTAAAACAAAATGCATACATTTAAATTAATTCACGATTTGAATAAAGTAGATACCAAGAACAATAGTAGGTACGTAGGTACTTAATTGGATTTCGTCATATTGAACCGCTGCACCAGTCCTCGTTGACAACATTTGATCGTCCAACGCTCACACACGTCACAATAATTAACATTAAAGTATTATATTATAAACTTTCGTGAGACACATCATATTTATGATTATTTACGGTTTACTTACGTGCATTTTTCGGGATTGCCCGACTAATTTCGGACCCAAACGGAGCCCTTAATCATGAGCTGAACACGCGGCGAGGTCGCGAGTCGAACATAATCGAACGAAAAACGTCCAGTTACAGATTACTAATTACTTTAATGTTTATGATTATTTACGGTTTACTCACGTGCATTTTTTTAGGTCACGAGGTGAGTTCGACTCGCGACCTCGCCGCGTGTTCAGCTCATGATTAAGGGCTCCGTTTGGGTCCGAAACTAGTCGGGTAATCCCGAAAAATGCACGTGAGTAAACCGTAAATAATCATAAACATTAAAGTAACTAGTAATCTCTAACTGGACGTTTTTCGTTCGATGTCCTTCGTTCAATTCAGGATAATCAGAAGCAAACATTCCTTTCCGACCAGATGCGGTGCAGTGCCGGCAGGTGTAGCCGAGCGAGATGGATCAACAGTTATGAAATAGAAATAGATACATTAGCAGAAGGTCATGCTCAGCAGTTTCGTAATACAAGGTTAGTTGGAAAGGGGGTACTAATCCGAAAGGGTGTTAAAGTACCCATAATAATGAATAACTTTTGTTCTACAACTTTCCCCAAAAATCAATAGTTAAACAGAAATAGCTGTTCAAAAATCTCGTACAAAATAAGCAAAAATTTATCTATCCTCAGCTATGATCAGTTCACATTTTATCATGTTTACATTTTAGGTCATATTTGGGGGTCACAAATTAGAAGCACCATTTTCTGAATTCATCACGTTAGCAGGGATGAAGAATTTTGTAAAATACAAAAATGAAAATAATTATACAGGGAAATAAAAATAATCGAATTATGAAATTTTAACAATTGCTTTAAAACAGTCATCAGCAGTGATCGGAAAAGGGTGAGCTAATTTACCTAAACTTCAAAGAACAGAGACAAAAACTGGAGACTTCCTTACGACAACATTTTTTTTTTCGGGAGAATTTTCTTGGAGATTGTCTTTCATTAGTTTTCAAAAAATAAAAGACGATCTCCTTTTCTGAAAACAGTACTTAAACAATCTCTTTTTTTAAAAACAATGAAAAACGTGTCATCTGGTTTTGTGACACTTTTGGGAATCAAAAATAGGAAACAAATTTAATTGTATTCTGTACTGTACGTTAATATTAAATGTAGGTACTTTAGTGATGTCCCGAAACCCGGAATAATTTTCACGAAAAAATTTTTGTCTTCTTGCACTCAGATTCGTTAAACATTCACTCGCATGACTTCCAGACATCTCCGTTCAGAACTCTTTAACATTCCATTCCCGCATATAACACGATCCTTTCGAGAAATAAATTTCCCGCACCCAACGTGCGACCTATTCGAAACCAGAAACTACAATTAAAGGTCAAAAACCTACAGCCTGCTCTTTAATTCAGTACCACTGACACAAAACACAAACTTTATACAATTTCCTTCTTACCAGGATAAAACGTCACTATCTTCTAGACATGTATCCTACAACATTCAAAAGTGTCACTATATCGACTCAAGATAAAATGTCACATCTCTCCTGAAATATGTATGCCACAGTATTCAAAGTGACGTTGTATCGATTCAGTCATCATACGGTCGCATCCGACTCTTGTCTCCCGTCCTATATCGTCGACAACAATATAGCCACGATGCGGTTTACACAACACCACGCCATAATGGAGTAACGTAATCAAAAGAGGCTTAAACCAATTTGAGCGATTTTGTATCGAGATTTTGGTCGAACGCAAGAGGGGGATACGTTTACAAAATTGAAAATTCCGTTCTTGTTTCTAAGAACATTTGCTTGACTTTTGGTGCTGTGGTTGACAAACTATAACAAAACTATAACCATTTTTGTGGGTCTTCTAGACCACTTCTTCTCCTCTTTGTAACCCCTAGAATTACTCAAAGAAGAATTTTGGCAACAGCAACTACTGGGGTCTTGATTTGATAGCAATTAAAACAGTAACATAACCTTCGTATACCTATCTACAAGAGGTAAGCACCACACTAAGGTCCGTATTAATAGACAGCTCTCATTAGAGAGCTCTAAATAAAACATTTGATAACCTGTTTTTTTAATACGTCCCTAGTCATGATAAAACTACACTTAAGAGGAATCCCTCGAATAAGAGTTGTTTAGTCTGTGTGGAAGATAACCGTCATAGATTTGAGGGCGCCGCAGTCTATAATTACCGTTTATATATTGTTCAATACAAAAACGGTAATACTTAATACGGCTGTAGTAAACTAGTTATTATACTTCACGGTTAAACACGTTAACGTGTTTGTAGTAAACGTATGTTACTCAGTAAATGCAATCTGAATGTTAGTTCCTTTTTACGCCACGACGGTTCTCTTTTCGCACAGACTCTAGTAACTACTACGGTAAGGTCCGTATTTATAAGTATGATCAACGTGTGTGCGAAATCATTTCAGTCATATGACAATCTAAATCAGTCAATAAAAAATATCAATGTATTTGAAAACCGAACAATCGATCCATCATTCACTATTGCACGTCTGACATCAGTAAAACCACAATCATGGAATGAAATGATGCCAAGCTGAGCGTGTAACCTACGTCTATGCAAAGCCTATGTTCACCTGCGAACCGGTCTACCACGATGACTCTCAAATCAACTAGAAATGTGTAATCTTTGCTTAATCGCGTACATGATCCCATCGCCCCAGTTTAGAGCTTACCTATGATTAAATCTCCCCCTCACAAGTTAATCAGCAGACAGGAACGGTTTATTGTGGTGCAGGCACCTGTCACTAGTCATGCACAATTTTGATCTTTATCCATGAAGAGGGAACTGATGCGTTTCTATTGTTTTAGACAAAGCTGAAGCGCGGAAAATGATGATTTATTTATTTATTTTATTAGGATCTCCAACAAAGAACTTACCCTTACTTGCTATTATTGTTTAGAGTAGTCTTAGATCTCGTGGTTGTTGTGTTCTACAGCATTCAAAATGATAGATTTCTACAAACAGAATATAACAAAAAAAACGAATACAAAGTAATAAAAACAAAATCAAACAGTGATGGTCTAAACATTATATTCTCATAAATGACAAGAACATTTTTTAGTTATAATAAGTCCTTGAACTGCCATAGACTGAATAGGAAGAATAGAAATAAATAGATAGAAACACAAACTTTGAATTAATCAATTGTAAATTTTAATTATAAACTAGATACATAAGGATTGAAACTGTCGAATCTCTCGATTGTATTTCTGCTTTACAAGACTCAAAAGTTATTTGAGCTTGCCAATTCAATGAGGATCATTTATCAATCAAAATCATAACTTTGTTTTCAATCTTAATCATCCACTTCCGTATTGATTAGAATAAAGACAGGATGAAATTAATGTAACCGATTAAACAAAAAGATAACCTTATTTAAACTTTATCAAGTAGAACCCAAAGCGCACATATTCAATGATACTGAATTTACATTAGAAATAAATTGAATGTGTCGACATCTCTCGTGTTCATCGATTTCTTCGGCAAGCACCCGAACTTAATTAAATAAGTAATAAGATCAAGTTCCTGCATAACTAATACGTATTAATCCTCACGAGACGCGACCTCCTTAATTTACTACCAGTGTTTTACCATACAGGCTAGAATAGTTCGTAACATCATTTGTTAGTGCAATTAACGTAAGCGTGGTTTAAATTCAAATATGAATGCATGCATTACTTCACGTGTGATGGAAAAATGACTCTTAGTGCTAACGTTGTAGAGTTAATTTAAATTAATGTTGGAACAAAGTCCCGCCGTGGAACGGACACAATACAGTGAACACATCAGCGCTAGTGGCTCTGTTACAGGAATATGTAAAGCGTCCCTAGGGTGTCACCACACGGCAACATGCTACAATGACGTTTTTATACCTACACGTTTATAGTTCCATACAAAATCATGCTTTGTCTAGCCTTCATACAGCAGCCACGTACAGTAAGTCAAACAAAACAATTTCCAACATGAATAGCCATTCAAGTAACGTTATCAATGTAACATTTCAAACATTTACTTACTACGTCATTATTTATTCGTCCCTTCGTGACAAAATTGGAATAAAACATATTTTTGACCAACAACTGTTGTGTTTCCAACGATTAGGTAGCTCTGAAATTATTTGAATTCCTCAAATCGTTTTTGCATTCGTTAAACACCCGTCTCAAGGCTGAGGTAATTAGGAATCTAAGATACTCAGGTTATTAACTCCGGCTTTAATATAATACAGTATTTTGGTTTAAGTCACACACAGGGGCGGCGGTAATTAGTACGTAAAGCCAATTATAGTAACTTATAGGTGTTCCTTTTGGCAGTATGTTTTGTGTTAAACTTCGTTAGGAGAATGTGAGAAAATATGTGAGAAAATACGTGTGAACATCTTCCCTTTAAAATAGTGTAGCGGTTCACTTGTAACAGCAATTTATTGGACAATTTGTATTCATTAACAAAGTGAGAAAGGCTCAATAGGTGTTCGTAACCAGGATTTAACGTCTTAGTTCCCACTGGGAGTGACGTCGGCTCTTGTTCCGGGAATTTTCCCGAAACATTCCTGGGACGAATTCCCGACAAAAGTTGGGCCGAGCATCGCTTAAATAGGTTGGCGATTGTGTACGTACATTTGGGTGTTTTCATTATATTTCTCATCAATTTGTATTACAAACACATATTAAATTAATGGGTCAACACGTTTCCACACATTGATATTTTGACTAACCAGTGTAATCGTATTATATTAAGCCTTCTAATTCAATTACTCGCTTATGCCAAGTTCAATGAACACTTGTACTTGGAGATATCCGAACCAGTCTGCGATTTAGTCGTCAGTGATTTAGAACTACATCTAGTTAGGAATGCGACTTGCGAAGCCGTTAAATAATACCTGATTACCCTTGCAAAATGTAACCCACTAACCATGGCCTCACACAATGTCGTGCAAGCAGACACGCCGGATGATATCATCAGAGTATTTTCCATCGCTGACCATCGCATCATCTGTTATTTATTATCGCAGCCATTCTCACCCAATGCTCTGACAATAAACCATTGTCAAATGCGATTTCAAAGCATGAAATTGGTGTCATACCTTGACCACTAGACAATATCAGCTGAAATAGCGTTTCGTATTAATTAGCGTATTGACCCAATTCGTTACATGTCTCACACATCGTGTGAATAAGAACATTCAGCACGTCTCTTAATCTTTATTACTGTAATAAATTCCTGAACCACTGTTTGTTCGACATTGAAGTAATTACAGCAGAATCTGAAGTGTGTGGTGGTATTTAAAGTAGCACAGTTTAAGTAGGAATACTTATTTAAGTAGAGAATTTAATATCGCACACAGCGCAAGGCATCGCAAAGCAATGAATCGTGCCGGTCCCACGACCGCTGCTCGCCCGCATTCAGATTCATTAACAAGGCTAACCATTGTTTATGATTCACAATCCATACATACATTCTCTTCACTAACACTGTATTAAAAGGAAGGACTCCGTAAGCATGACTATCAGTATAAATCATTACCAAATGTAAGCCAGCTGTGTTTGCTTTAGTATTCTCCAAAACATTGTCTACCAATTTCTTTATTGCCGTCAAAGAAAAGAGTTTCGAATCCCTACGGAACGCTTTCCATTTTTTATCTTAGTACGGCAGGAAAAACAGTTTTAAAGCGGAAAGTGATCGGAGTCACGGGAGATTTGTTCGCATCAAAGATTTCTCACTAATTGGGAGGAAACCTTTGAGAACTTGAGACCTTATTTTTAGGTATAGATCTTTCAAGAAGGCACATATATCATGATTATCGATATCGTGATAAATTTGTCATATCACTGACATATTGACAGATCCAGATAGATAAATAATTCGGAGCGCCTAGCTGATATCTGATAACTCGAGATAACTAAACCAGATAAGAGATGAGAAACGCGAAAGCAAATTCGCATCAAATCTTACAGCTTGCGGTCTCATTTCTCTTTCAATACGGGATAATCTTTAATGCCTACATACAAATTAAATTGTATTTCAGATTTCTAAAATAAACTACCAGCAGTAACTATCCAATGCAGAGATATATGATCATTTCCTGTTAACGATGGAGTGAATGTAATCGATTTTTGGAAGACGTCCAATTTTTTTTCTCTAACTATATTCTTGTGGCTGGCACTAGTTATCACTGAATGATATTTGATTCCTCGTACAAAATTAATTCTATTTTTAGGGCGTTACATTCGCTCTTTTTGATGTTAAGACTGACACGAAAAATATTGTTACACATAAAAAACGTCGTCGTTGTTTCCAACGACAGCGATGATGGCACGAATGTGAATTATTTAAAAGTTTTAAGTAATGGAAACAAGGAAATAAATTGAATGCGTACGTTTAGAATGCTGGTAGGAAGGTCTGAATAGTTATAATACTAATCACGTTCTATATTTAGGTATTGAAATCTTGAGTCGGTAAGTGAAGGTCACAGCCGCAATCCGTCACGTGGGGCCGGTCATTTTGTGCCATTAACCGATACGCTTCATGATTCACACACTGAATGGTCCCCTACACTCATGAAGATCTTGTTATGAAACTTTATGGCACTTTACTACATCAAGATTCGGCTGAGTATGTTCAGTAGATTTTTAAATTAACATTTTATGTAGGAAAGCACTCTGCCTGCATTACACGGTACATGTTAATTTAGACGAGATGTAAGAAAATATTTCGTTGGAATTGGAGAGAAAATGTAGTGAATGTAGGGCGTTAGATAACACGAATATCTCGTACGAGCCCAAAACAAAAGAAACTCGAGATAAATATTAAATAATACGACATAATAATACTGCGGCGTTTTATCTTTGAGAGTGCAATGATCATTAACTGAAATAGATGACACGAAAATAAATTGTAAAAGTTATACAGGCAAAAGATCATATATTTCGTCTTTAATAAATCACGATTATAATATCTCTAAATGTACCATAAAATTGCAACGGTTATAACGCGTCTGTATATTGATGACATTTCTATTAGATGTATTTTATGACACAAACTTTGTAGACTTAAGTAGTCTCCCTAGATATTATCTTACAAAATTCAATCCGGAAATAGAAAAAAGATTCATTCGATGGCCCGAATATACAGTTAACCTAACTAGACATGTGCCGTCGAAGTATCAGTTTAGTAGTTCCTAACTAATTTACGTCAAGCTCCGGCTCGAGGGCGTGAACTTGTGATCGCTACTTATTCGCCCAATTATAACTTCCACCGCATTACATTTACACCTTCATTATTAACGAACGCATTTAATGGTTCCTTAACAAATTAATACTCTACTAAGTTCCCGAGTTTTGGAAAAATTTAGGGAAATATTAACTGAAAACGGATATGTTGGCCGCCGACATTATTATTACGGCATTTGGAAGGTTGCCTACATAAAATTTTGATTTGGGCGTTTGAATTAATTTATGCTTGAGATTTTTTTTTACTTAATTCATTCTAAATTTTATTTCTATTTTTAAAGCAGCACCGCGATTTACCTTTGTTAATTATAATCACAATGCCTTCCTCAAGTAATGCTCTAACAAAAGTAAATCCTATTACAGACAGCGGTGAGCAAATATTGATCTTATTATAGCAAGTAGGGAAGGATTATGTTTAAGAGCTTGCTAATTAGAGAGATAACCTCCTTAACAATCCACGATCCTATATAAACAAACCCGAGACTTAATAAACAATCAGATCCATCCAAGCAACCCGAAGATAAAACCGTATTACGAAATCCATTTACTAATCATAGTTGAGTACGTGAAATGTTATTTAAATGCGTATTCGATACTAAAAAATTACATTTAAACAATTCTAATTTCTAATTCATATTACAAAACCTCTTTTCTTCAGATTACAATCTCGGAATTGAAGAAAGAACATTCAATGTATCAGCAGCTTTAATCTTTACGCCATTATCACGTACTGAGAAAAATATTGTAGTACATAAGTAAATCTTAGATATTGGATTAGAAATGAACAAATGCTCATTTACGATTACAATTGTTACACGTACTTGTATTAAAATTTTATCGATTGCACACATCTTGTTAGTACCTAGCTAGAATCGTAATAAATTTTGGTTACGGTAGAAGAAAGCGTACAAGGTAAATATTTCAGGGAGCCACGTACTTTTAACATTGTTATGGTATTCTCAATGATCCATCGTATGCCTAAAATAGGGCTAAGCAAGCAATCGGTTAATGAATATAATCAATGCACTATTAATTTCCTCGGAGCAGTTAACATGTAGTATGGTAAAAGATGGGGCCGAAAGATTCTGGAGTGGCGGCCGCGTACCGGAAGATGCAGCGTGGGTAGGCCTCCCACAAGGTGAACCGATGATCTGGTGAAGGTCGCGGGAATCCGCTGGATGCGAGAACGAGAAGCACAAGACCGGTTGATGTGGCGATGCTTAGGGGAGGCCTATGTCCAGCAGTGGACATCTTTCGGCTGAATGATGATGATGATGGTAAAAGATTGCACATTTTCTGTCATTTCGCACAGTATATGAGTAGTACAGAGTATGAGAGAGCGCCTTGGCTTCCATAATACAAGTTCTTCTTAGTTTGGAAGTCAAGATTTCCATTCCTTGTAAATTCTTAATAAGCAATAAACTTTTTTTTATATTAATAGACAAAATGTTGTCTACTCGTAGTACAGTTACGTGTTACATAGCTAAGTAATATGCTAAAATATTTATTAGAATTATGAAATATTACACACAAAGTTTCTACAAATACTTACATACTAATAAAATTATAGTTTCGAATATATCTTAATTACAAACTTTTCTCTAAAAGAAATTCGCTTTTTAAGTTCGCAGTGTGATACTACAATATTACACGTGACTGTACATTATAGTGCCTATGGCTACTTGTAATTTAGAACCCACTTTCGTCAAAACGCCTTTAAGTAGTTCATCACTCCATGAGACCTAAAAAAATAGGATATCACTATATAGAGCTATCACTGTAAGGGCCACGGTCAAGTTTAGCGTGGCCTCGCTTCACCTGGTAGTACCACCAGATATATGTCCTACAGATGTGTTTCAAACTAGCCAATAGGATCGCTTTATTTATACTAACCTTGACACATGTTTGAAAATCAAGAGACCTTATTGGTGGATTTAACACACATCCGTAGCACATATCTCTGGTGGAACCTAAGCCTGAGCATCTACAACAGCTGTGCTAAGCTGCGTAGCGAGGAATGTGTTTTGAAGGCACCAAAAGAATCACTTCATTTACCTAGCTTCGCTCTGCGCAGCTCTGGTGGATATGGGCTTAGCGGAGCGAGGATTTTGTTCATACAAAACAAGCGAGAAATGCGAGCAAGGAATATGTTGCGAGGAATGTGTGCGAGAATTTTAAAATATACGCCTACCAGTCAGTCAATTGATGGCGTTTGGAAGAGGTAGAAGATCATTTGTACACATTAAAGGTACTATTTCGAACCGAGCTGCCAACTGCAACTGCCGACAGCACGTGCAGCGAATGCATGAAGTCGGCCGCAACTGCACTACTGGTTTGTATGTATTTATATGAAATGGCTTCCAAGCGCGGCGGCAGCAGCACGTGGAGTCGCAGTTGCAATTGGCAGCTCGGTTTGGAATAGTACCTTAACACATTACACATTCCTCGCACAGCTCTGGTGGAAAGGGTCACACCGTTTCACATCCTCGCTAAACATTTTCGCACCGCACATTTTCCTCGTACAGCTCTGTTAGATGTCCAGCCTAAGGTGTTTACAGGCAGTACAGGCCTATAAACGTCTCTACACGCTAAAAAGCGATGAAGCAAATCTTTAATCAAGCAAGCGACCGCTTTTCGCGTCCTCAGGGACGAATCCGCGACATAAGTTATAGCACCATCAATGCCAATTGTTTAATTTATGGGCCATTATTTTATTGTTTAGTTAGCTAAGAGTATATTGACGTTACGCTTCATGCCCGGTGATGACGTCAAGGAAACTAAGGCGTCATCCACATCCTACGGATCAAGCAATAATAGAACAAACGGAATGGATTTACGGAGTTTTAGTACATGTTTACATTGTGTTAGTAAGTGGTCATAATCTTTTCCTGGATTATGAGGAGATAGGCTTGAACAGTGATCATCACAGTACAAATAAATAAGGCAACGTATGTCTTTCTTTTGTTTCTTAATGAAGTAAGAGAATCTACGCACCTTTATGAAATTATTGTGCCAGTCGGTTACCGTATTCCGCACAAGATTGTAAAAGCCAACTAAAGCCAGACATACACCTTCTAATCCATCGCGGCATCGCTAGCAATATTGTGAATCTGAAATATCGTTAGTGATGCGCCCATAGACGTAACAATTTATTTGAGGATATCGATAGGTCGGAAGTCGCACGGCGGGATTTACTTCCCTTTTAAATAAATAAACCTTCCACACTCAGCCTGTAGGTGTTATTACACACAAATCACATATACAAACATTCTACTCAAATACCCATAGGCCATTCAAATATTTGTCCTTTTACAAAAATCGAACGCGCAACCGTGAGCCCCGCAAGGCCCCGCTTCGCGGTAACACGATCCATTATCCAAAAGCCAACCTATTTTATTGATGGACGCGGTTTATGCACTCTACACACCTACTAGCTGCTATGTTAGCCTAGTACA
This sequence comes from Amphipyra tragopoginis, assembly GCA_905220435.1. NCBI lineage: Eukaryota > Metazoa > Arthropoda > Insecta > Lepidoptera > Noctuidae > Amphipyra > Amphipyra tragopoginis. Next base: position 19,319,227 of record HG991997.1, read on the forward strand.
TGCAATTGTAAATATCAATCAATTAGTAATACTGACGTACTTAGTTCTGCACAAATATCCGTTTGAAAATACCTCTATGACTAACATACTTATTACCGTTGTTCTTAAGTCATCAGTTTGTAAGAAGTATGATCAATTCGCACAATTACAGAAATAAGACGTATTATAACAAAGAAGAAAATCAGGGTCTTGGATTTCGGTCGGTATGTCAAGGAAAGAAAACTGTTCATCCGACCGTAGTGCCTTCCGTACCGTTATCAAGAAAATACGACTGCGTAAAACTTTGATATCACCCGAAATATAGCGATAACGAAATAAAATATACTCCAAGCAAATTCATGATTTTAGGATTATGAACAATAAATAAGAGCCGGGTGGAGTACTCAGAAAGATAGCAAAAACTGAGAATAAAAAGGACATCAATATTTTATATGGCCACACATATTTTACCAGAAAACCCAAGGAAAGAGTCGCTTGAAACGCGCGAACCTATGAATAGAAATTTAAAAGCTTTACTTAGGTTACAATTCTTGCACGGCATATTGGAGTAAGTAGCTCTTTCAGTGGCGCATTGGTCCGGCAAAATTCTAATGTGCACCGGGATTTATGGGCGACTCGCAATGTATAATGTGAATCCGGGCTTAAGAGGCCCGTTCAATATGCGTGGAGTATGGCTAAAAGCATAGCGCCATAACATTCCGTACGATCCCAGCTATAACCCGATTTCCAGACTATTAACGATTACGGCAGGAAGGAAGCATGTCGCATATTCATATTACTGTCTTCTGCCGCCATAAATGTAACAATACTTGTACCGTATTACATATCTATGTATCATATTGTTATGCGGATGGAGTATATAAAATGCATATCGGATTTCTCGACCGTCTCGATATCTATATTTCGCGTAAAGATTTCTCATATTCACGCTGGAGTTACCTAGAAAAGCGTTTTGAAAAGTCTAGCCCACGGGGATTGTGTCTCCTGCACTAACAAAACCTTGTTTCAGTGCCTATGCTCTGCGAATAAATGCGATCTGAATATATTATCGGGCGCATTACGTACGATTCGCTTGAGGCGCGTATCTACCCGAGGCTGCAGAATTCAGTTGCACACTTTTCCAACTTCATCCTCGCCTGGTACAAAGACATCTCTTTTATAGTGCACAAGTATTATCAGGCGCCGAAATATAATACAAAATGTTCTTTACATTTTGCAGGAACGTGTAATGGCTTTGGAGCGTTGAAATAAAGTAGGTATAAAAATTGAAGTGTTGGGATCGTTCAATTTGGTCTTTGAAGCTTTGGGAAAGCTGGCCTATAGGTGGGGTCTCATCGAATGTCAAAACACTACGAGCTCAGCTAACTACGCTTAGTTAACTTCAATCGGGTAGCGCCACCGCGGGGGTGAGGCCGAACCGTAATTAATTACTGCTGTCGCTGACAAGCGAAGGCTGCTAAGTACCTATCGTTTCATAAATAAACTGTATAGCTTTACGTTGATACAGGTACCTATACTTAGTACCGGTATAAATAGCAGATTCACGTATGTGATTACCCTTAAAAGCTTTTTTTTACTATAGCCGTATCCTTCTTGCTTTTATTATAGTCGCATGATTCACTGTTATCGTTAAATCAAAAAGCATGTAATTATTTAAATATAGTAGTGGGACAATATTCATTCATCCGTGGACATGTCCCAAAAGAAATAAATCACATTTCAAATAAGTGCCGAAAGGTAAAATGCAAACACAGACGTTCGTCCTAACAAAATAAGGATTGTAAATACATAATGTGGTCTCTGAAGGCGACTTGCTCTCAAAATCCATCTCATACTTTTTTCCTCCAAAACGCGCGCGTCAATATATTAAAGGAATATTTTCAGAAATTATTTCTCATCGTTTCACCCACAAAAAACTCAAGCAGGTTAAACGAGACTAAAAGTGGACTAGTTAGTTTATTCATGAATTCGGCCCCAACCGAAATCGAACATCAAGTGCCAACGTACTTTTACGTCGACAGAGTTTTAAAGCGACTAAGTACTTAAACTGAGCTTATCTATCCCAGTTTCAGTAAGCCAGCTGTATCAGTAATAACTTAATAGATTATTCGAATCCAATCGGTGGCCCTATTTACTTATTCATTGTCTATTTCGATTCCATTTGTTCCAGCAGAACGTCGTTCGGCTGTCCTTATTCGATTAATAACTAATAAGTAGTTATTGAATAAAAACTCTGTGGTTCCTTAGCATGTGACCAAAACTACCTGCGGTGCACGCGCCAAGACCTCTCGTAAAAAAAAAACTTTTTGTCCCACAAAAAAGTTTTTAAGCGACTGGTGGAAGTTTTTTGCAGCTTGTTTTTATGTGAAAAAACAAGCACACATTTCAATTTGATTAAGGATTTTATTTTAAATATTAAAGAAGGAAAGAAGTGGACCTCTATTTGGAATGTTCATTATTGCGTAATGTAAGTTGAATAGTTAAAAAAACCGGTGCAGATATCCACTTCAATCGATGACATCACCAAATAAATCTGTCCGTCTACTGTCGAGGAATCGGATGGCGGGACTCGCCCGGATCCGGTTGTTAAGCTCAATCGAAACTACTATTTTTATTACTCTCGATGTTAGCATAAAAAACTATTTTTAATAATTTCATATTTTAGTTGATGGCGCATAGAGCCGCTTGTCTCAAAACAACACATCCGTAAGTTCATTTGGGTATTTTAGTAACATTCGTTCCACTATGCACTATCATCACATCGAGAAACTCGTATGTCGGTATTAAGTATATCTTCTTCTTTTGTGAAGTCAACAATTTCTCGTATTAAACCATCAATTCATCCGGATTCTGGAGAAACGGCCATCAATTCAGCTAACGCAGACATATTCTGTTTTATAGCATTCGGTCTCTAGTTTCAACAAGTGTCAGAATTATGTTCGAGAGACGTTCCAAAAATGTGGATGAAAATGGCCCCGCATGTGACAAATAGGGTGTCTTCTGCTTGAAGTAATAGTTTGACCTTACCGTATTCACTCCATTTTGTCATCATACTTTTAAAATATTGTAGGTTAGGTAAGTTAGGTATGTACATCGTCTTTACCCAGATGTTTAGTGATACACTTTGATACTTCACCCTTGGGTATTAAACTTGCTCGAATGCATGCACTACCTGGTTGCCTAGGAGACGAGAGCCAATTACATAGTTATGCATAGTTTACGTGAGGGATATGGCTTAGGAAGCTATGTGATCCGTCTTTCGCGGCAGCTTTCATACCTTGATACTTGGATAACGAAGAGAAGTTCTTAATTAAAAAAGTAAGTTGGTAATTATCTCTTGAAGAGCCTACAAGGATGTAAGGCGAGCTAATGCCACTGGAAATAAAGACTATTCGATACCAAGCTCTTCAAAGATTTCTTAATGGTACTAAGTACTTAATTGCTTTAATGTTACTTCCCACGGGAACGCGGTTAACTTAGAAAAAAAAACAAGGAAATTCAAATCGGCTTATTCCGATCTTCAGCTAACAAAAATATAAACTTTAGCTACTTAAACTAGGTGCTTGAAGCCAACTTTACGCAATATAACCCGCTGAACTTTGAGTCGCATGGACTTGGTATAAACATTTGTTTTGGTTATGCACTCTCTAATGCACACGTTTTAAGTTCGTACATAAATAACTTGAGTCGACTCCCGCGACTGACTTTTGACCTCGCCTTCAGAATACTGTGGCATTCATTGCGACGTTGTTGAGTAATAATAATTATGAACCCTACGATGCACTGCGCAATCCGCGATGAGTCGCGAACAATTACCGTTGTTGCAATGAGCTGAAACTAATCTTTATAAACAGAAATATAAAAAAGCAACACTGATAATAATAACTACGACGTTTTGCCGTTTGGGGTGGAAATGCTCGGGTCATGGGGTCCGAGTGCGCGTCTACAGGAAGAAGACTGGTCGACACTTCACGTGACCAGAGGGCTGGCTTGTTTTTCGGCCAGAGAATTAGCGTTGCCATACAACGTGGCAACGCTGCCAGCCTTCTGGGCACGTTTCCAGTGGACAGCAATGTGGAGAAATATTTTGATGCACTCTTTTTGTTTATATTGGTCGTTTAGTTTAGGATGTAATTTTTCTTTATTTTTACTTTAGATTTAGTTCAGATTTATGTTGTATTAATTTCAATTAAAAAAATATTGAATAAAATGAGCTAGCAGTACACTGATAATTAAAAATCTAGAATTCCAAACTAGTTTATTTCGCACAAAAAGCTGGTAATATCATGAATAAATAAATTAACAATGAACCAACGACCTTCAAAACTAATGCATGAGGCTACGTTTCTAATTATAATAAATAGCTTCTTGAATACAAAACTAGGCAAATAATTTAAGTAAACATTCAACCTTAATACGGTTGTAAATACGTGTTACATCAATCTGACCACCCAAAGGCCTACTTGCTTTCTTACTAAACATACTCTTAGATACTTGACTGAATAAGCATTAGGTAACGATTAAGCAAGCATGTGGAAGTGTGTTTGTATCTCTAAATGTTGTATAACTGGAATGGAATACTGGAATGGAAGATTCTACTAAACTAACTGGTTGATACTGGTTATGGTAATGCAGGGTTGGTGACGCGTGGCAAAGGTCAGAATTCGTGGTAGAGCTATAGAGGAAGAATTAAATTATTTTTATATCACTCCTCTGTTGCTATAGAAAGATTATCTTACGCGTTGATTCTAGAATTTGTTGGATATTTTTTTTTTTTTTTAAACTTTGCCCCACACTAAGATTTCTCTTGTATCGTGGGTGCGTTTACAGACACAAATCTCACAAACAAACGCCCAGACCCGAAACAACCATCTGTAGGCCATTCAAATGTTTTTTCCGTGTGGGAATCGAACCCACGACCCGTGGCGCAGAAGCCAATAGCTTAGCCACTGCACCAAACGTGTCGTCAATTTAATTAAATATAAGTAATAAGTGTTAAGTACTTACCACCGTGTTTTCGTGTTTGCAAACAGAATAACATTGTTGGCTAACCGAATAGGGGCGTGGCCTAACAGTTTTATTAACAAAATTGGCGCTGCGGACCCGGCTTAACATTGTTTGCTAACCGAATAGGGGCGTGGCCTAACAGTTTTGTTCGCAAAAACACAGTAACATGTTAGAAAATTAGCACTGCGGACCCGGCTTGATACTAAGTTTACAGATTTGCCCGATTTTGTTTATGTAAATTGATTTTGACGTTTGCCTATTAAAGTCTAGATATGAATAACCTGTCATCAGAACTCGATAGACAACAATCGATACGTTAATAAAAAGGCACCTTTATGAGTTCACTACAATAGTAATTCAATTGATAGGATTTGAATTAAGTCAGAACGTTTGATCACCGGTCAATGCCAGCCGTTGAGGTGAGCCTGGCTATAATTATGTATGTACATTTACTCAAAGGCAGGCTAGGTTGCTTTATAAAAACACTTAAAAATGTCAGAGGTATTGCCTCGCTCGTATTTAAAACATCCAACGGCTCTGAATAATATACAGCAGGTAAGAAAGAACAAAAAAATGGAAGTACTTCTCCGAACATGGAACGACGTATGAAAATATTATTTCGCGCACTCTAACGGATGGGGTGACGCTCTATCTTAAAAAATTCAACAAACTTGCTGTACCTACATCATTTTAACTTGATCATGTGAGTTACGGGCCTTCGCGATATCGCTGGCAATATGCCTAGATAATAAGACAATAGGCATGTTGACAGCATCAATAAATTGCAAATCTAATAAGTCCGCCAGTTAGAGTTTTGAAAAATAACAGACACGTACTTTTTCTTTTGTTAAATCTATGAATATTTGGAAAGATAAAACGCATCAAAACTCGAGAGTGGGGGCTTGTGACGTCAGAAGCAAGTAAAAATTGTACTTGCTTGTGACGTTTTGCCAATTTTAAAAGTGTCGTATATTCGTCAATTTTTGTTTACGTAACAAAAGAAAAAATACGGGTCAAATATTTTTTGATAGTAACTGACGGACTAATTAGATTTTTTCAGTCAAATACCCTATTCATGATAATAATGATCATTAAACCTACAATCATCATCATCATCTGCCTAGCCTTTTCCCAACTATGTTGGGGTCGGCTTCCAGTTGAACCGGATGCAGCTGAATATCAGTATTTTACATGGAGCGACTGCCTATCAGACCTCCACAACCCAGTAACTGGGTAATACGATACTCTTATCATACGATCATCACGATACGATCATTAAACCTACAATAAGAACTGAATTAAGTATTTAATTAGGTTGTGGGATGTTAATGAGTATTTTAACTTTGAAAAAGTGTCAATTATTGTGAGGCAGCGTTACTTATTAATGTATGGATAAAGTTTTGAACTAGAAACAAATCGATTCTTTAATTACATGAATCATTTATTAAAATACAGTCACCGACGGATTAAATTGGATAAAACACGTTTAATTGAGTTTATCAATTATTCATGCTCCGTCAAACGTTCATCAATAAAATCAATTTCAATATTAATCCATTATAAGTTTCCATCCCAAAATAACTGCGGACGCTGTGAGCTAATCAGAGAAATACTTGTAATGACAGCTGGGAACTCGATCTTTGCTTTGTAAACGTAGTAAATAACTCTTAAACAAAACTTATCTAGATGTATATTTGATCACACTAATTCCTTTTGATACCCGGCAAGTAAATTGGCAAGCGTACCACACGTAACCACATTATAGCCAGTCTGTTGTTTGCTTTTCAGCTTGCAACAACAGTGGATTAGGATAGCTTAAGTAATTACAGCTGTACCAAGTTAACAACAAACAAGGGGATTAACAAAAACTGGTTAGAACTGGTACACTGCTGCTTAATCTTACAAATTAATTTAATTAAATCTGTGTTAGTTGTTTAAAAATGTTTACAAAAATATTTTAATTTTTTCCTTCGCTCGCATCAAAAAACTTTTTCAATTCATTTAGTTTTTTGAAGCTAAGATTTTTGTCTCAGACTGTACGCGGGCGAGAATACCAACAAAATCTATTCGAGTGTATTTGGCAACAGACTACAAGTAAATATGGGAGGATTTTATGAGTAAATGTTTATTGAGTGTAGTTATATGAATAGGAGAAGTACGTTTAACTGTTTAACCTATGAGTGTAAAGTGTGAAGATTAGGTGTACAAAGGAAAATTTAAAAATTGTAATTTGTACAATAATTGCCGATAGTTAATTAATTTGTAGCATATATCGTGATTTCCTTGTATCGATAAGTTGCGACATACTATCTAACATGTCAAAGTCACATTAAAAAAAAATGTAACTGCTAAGCTTTATAGGTCCTTTTTATAAAATGTAAGTACTTATATATAATATCAAAATTTTAGGTAGGTAAGTACCTATCTAAATCTTAATAATGGAAATATTTGTTACTTATTGAGTCATACTTACCCATTGTATTCAAAACTTACGCATAGATCCAGACTGCGCGTGCGCAAGGCTCAACAATCTGCTCCAAAACTAGAAGTTAACTAGTAGTTAAGTAACTACCCTTATAGTATCGAGAAGTTTATCTAGCAACAGCTTCTATTCTCTTGAGCTTGAAAAGCTGATCTATTAATCTCCATGCGTGGTTTACGCATAGTAAAGCTTTACCTCTACAATCCTTGCGATCCATTCTAGATTTGCTCTAGTTTTTTAAACTTTGCCTACGTCCTTCTGCATTAGCTAAGTTTGTTAATAGTGTTTTAACAAAATAACTTTAATAAAGTATTTTCTGAAGTTTACGCGAATCGTATCCTAACAACTTTACGAATTATTGGCCGATCTCAAGAAGAAGAAGACGGATGAAAAAAGATTGCATGTAGCGGAGATGAGAATGTTGAGATGGATGTGTGGCGTGACCAGAATGGATAAGGTCAGGAATGAGTATATTAGAGGAAGTTTGAAAGTAGCGCCAGTGACATAAAAGTTGAAAGGGAACCGTTTGTCTTGGTATGGGCACGTGAAGAGGAGAGATGAAACGCATGTGACGAAAAGAGTTATGAATATAAATGAGGATGGATGGAAAGGAAGAGGGAGGCCAAAGAAAATATGGATGGATAGTGTGAAGAATGATATGAAAGAGAAGGGTGTCAGTGATATCATGACGGGTGACAGGACGGTATGGAAGAAGAAAACGTGTTGCGCCGACCGCAAGTAACATGGGTTAAGGGCAGGAAGAAGAAGATTAATAACCGATCTCAATCCAATCACAGGAGCTTGAGACAAAATGTAAACAAAATACCCACTCTAAAATTATCACCATTGTATTGCTTGTAATTGACACCTCCGAACAAAGGAATTATTCGAAAAGTGGGTAGTTTTTTTTTGACATTTTATCTCATGCTCTAATGAATTTGGTTAACATTAACCGATAACGCCCTGCCGTCGTCCCAGGACGACACCTGCCATTTTTTATCTATTGTGTCTAGAATTACAGTACTTGAGTAATATGCAGGTTTTTGACATTACTTCTATCGAATTTCTGTCAAAAACCTACATTTAATCCATAGATTTTGGATTGAGATTAGGGTTCTTGTTTTAGTGTACTCAATTTCACGTAGGTGTAGTTTATAATCTACGAAAGTAATAAAGTAGTCTAAAATACTCTTGATGACTCTTGAAATCAATGATTTGATTCTCATCCTACTAGTTTGATTTCATTTTGGCATACTTTTATTACTATGTTGTTGGCTGTGATTGAAAGACGCGTTTCTGAACGCACTCGCTACAAGTTTTCACAAAGAAACACAGTTAAGTATGCAAAAAGAATCATATTCACTAAAAGAATCTAGACACAATGAAAAATATGTGTATAAACATAAAAAATTACAGTAAGTACTTACCTACTTACTCTTTTTTATACATAAGTAGTACTTTATTTTCACTATTCCAAAACACAAATTACTTTTATTGTTTCAAAAAAAGATGGCAACCCATTTAGATCGGTTATTATATCAGCCGTATATCGGGTTCTCGATGTCGTATAGGGAACGGCTATGCGAGCATCGGTGCACCAATGTTGTATTGCACGTTAGGATGCTGCACGTAGATATTTAAAATAACTTTATTAAATCCTGAAAGCAGCTAGAACAAAACGCTTCTTCTCTAAAATAACTTTAAAAAAAAGTAAAACCGACTTCAAAAAATATTACTTAAAAAGAGTAAAATAATGAGGTACCATAATTATAAAACTAGCAGTTTCAGAAGTCGGTGCAATTTTACACTGAACCAAATTGAAGGCACCGACTTCTGAAACTGTTATTGTGTAGTGGCATAAGCAATACATAAACATTCAATTACAGCAATCCCGGGTAATTTGGCTGGTATCCATTGAAGAGTTCCATTGTCAATCTCCGAGGGTCTTCATCAGATCTTCACCAAATTTAAATGGGACCACCTCAGGAGAATATTCTTAAAACAAAAAAAGAATTTTGCAAATCCGTCTATATGACGGAGTTAAGTACTTATGCCCGAAAAAACACATTTAAAAAAACATCCGAATTGAGAACCTCCTCCTTTTTGAAGTCGGTTAGAAATAGGTATATTCGTGCAGACAAGACTCTTTAATTGCAGCAAAGCCAAATCTAATTCCGTATTTTAAACTAAGGAAAAATTCACCCCTTAACTTTTTTGTGCCAATCCAACACGAACTGACGCTGTCAGTCTGCCAAGCGAAGGGACATTTTTTTTTCTACAGAAGTTTTTTCTCGCCAAAAACAACAGAACATCGATTTTAACTTAGCACCCGATTCCGTTGCGTATTTGCGAAGCTGCCAGTGCCTTTTGCAAGAATAAAATCGGAAATGTTCAAGGAACAATCTGTTTCGTAATTTTGTACGGGGTGTTGTACCAATACGATTATTCTAATGACAGTTGTATCTACGGGTAGTCTGACAAGCGGTCTAACCTTAGATTTATGTTCTTCTTTTCGGATGGTAATCAGTCCTTATTGTTTAGAGTACTTTGGCCCAGTAGGTAGACACGTTTATCGCAGCATCAGTGGCGCTTTTCATGTCCTCCAAAGTGCAGGTGTAGGGACTCTTTGGCCACTGAAGTAAATGGGCCATCGTCTGGGAGCCTACTCTCTAAGTCCGTCAACGAAGTTAGTCGCCCGTCCGAAAGTAGCCCGAAATGTAGGAGTGAACAAAACAAATGTCAAGTTCAACTTTTCGGACGGGCAAAAACACGTCGGTAGTAGGGACAACTGTCAAATCGTGTTGTCATTCATTCTTAGTTCGAGCCACGTAGGTATGTCCGTAGGTGATAGGGAGTAGGAAACGCCCGTAACCAAGGCCAAAACCACGGACTACGTGCTTAGGGAGTAGACCCCCTAGTCAGGAGCATCGCACTCACACTGGGTGTCGGAGAGATCTGTGATCCACCATTTTGCTAAGTTTTGTTTGCAGCGGCCTACTTGAGTGCGCAGTCTATTGAGCGCTTTAGGTCACTGCAAATCACATCCGAGTGGCAGATGTTCTTGGTGGTGAACGAAGTTGGGAGGTGGTGGGTGATTTTCCTCCCATAACTTACGTGACATAACCTCAGACCAAGTAAAAAACCAAGACATAGCGTTGTTAACAGTGAAGTGAGGCCGGTTTCATAAACATGTGTGAGTGTCGTGAGGCGTAGTTTAATTGTAGTTTGGTGTAAATATGTGCGTGTGAACGTGTATGTACAAAGCGAGGCATAGTTTTGCGCATGCTTCACTCTGTTGTTCGTAGCGCTATGTCTTGGTTTTATTTGGTCTGAGGTCGTAACATAAGAGTCGATCCTTGATGACATGTGTGCTACGCAGAAAGGTGTTCCGAAGTCTACCCGGAGCTGTTGTATATTTGTAGAGGCCATTTAACTATTTCCCAGTAATTGGGTTATGGAAGTCAGTAACATTTGTTCCGTCAGCCGCATCTGCTTAGACTGGAAGCCGACCCCAACATATTTGGGTAAAGGCTAGCCAGACGACATGTGCGTTCTTTAAATATGGGTAAAATCTTTTTTATTCTAACCGCCATTTTCAATATCCTATCTATCAGCGGTTTGCCTTACTACAGATAGAAATTTGACATTACTTTCTATCTCTAGTAGGCGAAACCGCCGATAGATAGGTTATTGAAAACGGCCGTAAAAGAATACGTGTAGAAGGATTGAAACTTTATTTTACCTGTGTTTACGGCTTGCGTAAATCCTGCAAGAAGTTTGTGAAAAACAACTCGGCCATTGACAGTTTGTCTTCTGTTGAAAGTTGTTTAAAAATGACTTTGAAGTCACGTAGGAACAATACTAGATAGGAAGACGATAAAATACCTACCTAGGTAGATTATAGAAGTCAATTTAAGGATTAAATTATGTAATAACTAGGTAATAAACCTTATCTTGAATCTTTGTCATGGTTGTTAAAGAACCATAGTTTGTGACTAATTAGTGTAAACTTTATTTTAAGCGCAGGTAACCAGTAATAATAAGTACCTAACTTATCCTTGAATGTTCATTCAACTTCGTATGTAAATACACTAAAAAATCTGCTTAGTCAGGTAGGTAGAGACGTAGAGGTAGGTACCTACTCACCAATCTGCAGGTACATCTATAGGTATCTTAACAAAGTACAGTCACATATCAACAAACCAGAAATAAATTCCTTGTTTTGTGGTTCTCTGTAACAAATGGGTGTTTCATAAGGGTAGAGACTGGAGATCAAGTCAAGCCTACGCAGGTGTAGGTAAGTAAGCAGGTACAAGCTTTAAGTCTTTTAATTAAAATAATCACCAGGCAATAAACCTTGTTCAAGGATAACTTACTACCAACAAATAAATGTCTAGGTTTGTTTCTCTCTTATAAACATGTTTAATAAAAAGTCTAATAAATAATTAAAAGCAAAGTTTGTGCGGGAGAGTTCACGCCGTCAAACGTCACTTCGGTTAATTGGTTCTGCTCCTCAAACCAGTCTTCAATTATTCAAGAGCGAGTGAGATGAAAGACCTCGGGATGCTCCTGTGGTGACGTCAGCCAACCAATAGACAGACTGATCTAATGAATAAACTAACCATACGCACAATGTAATAAAAAAAAAAACATAAAAGACAACCTCAAAGTGCCCGCGAGACGCACACGAGAACCGAACGTATTTTTTTATGAAACACCTTTTTATCACACACCTGCAAACTGCACGTGTGTGTTCTGCACTGGTTTCGTTAACTGCAAATCGGACGTAATTTAAAATTAACACTAACAAGTAGGTATATTTCCTACTCAGTCATAAAAAACGAATATTTTCCAGCCAACTAAAGTTCCGGATATTGCGTTCGAGAAGAGAACTATGACTTCGCAGAGCACTGTAAAAACAACTCACCTTTGTAAAGAAGTTCTGTGCGCGCGCAGGTAAAACACCGAAATCCCACAGGTGAACGTTATCCTTGATTTTAAATTTCGAAAAAAAGATTCGAAACGGTCAACCGGCGTAGTGACTCGCTCCTCCGGTACACTCGTTCGTGCGTTTCTGTTTAGCGACGCAACACGACAAAACTACAACACTGTCACAGTTTGTTTATAAAATTATGAACCACTTATTAATAATTTCGATGACCCGAACTGCGCATGCCCGTGCAACACGCGCCTCTTTCGAATAGGTAAGGTTATGTTTAAGTTGTAAGCACTTCCTTTAGGCTTCACTTCACCGGCACACGCACTTCACACTAGTTTCCCAGAAGAATCTTATTGGAACAAATCCGTGCGAACTTTTTTCCGATATCGCTTACACACGAATCACTATCGGGCACTTGAAAAGTTATTCCCAAGAGAATTCTTTATTAGTACTACCAGAAACTGACACTGTTGCACCTATTTGACGATCAGCCGGCTCTACCTGCAGCAAACGAAGGCCGTGTACGTATAATAAACACTTAAAAACTCCGGAACCGGTAATAATTTGATTCCGCACGTGAACGTGACACTGTCAAAATAAAAATTTGGTAAACACGATAACACCAGCAACTCACTCATTTACGGTGTAACATCCCATGTTTGTGACGCGGTGAGGTCCGAGTGACAAATAAACGAATAGAAAAGAAAATAAACGAAGAATACTAAAGTCGTCGACTGTAAAGCCGAGCGTCCGACACTCCTGCTGAGCGCTGTACTAAACGCGAGAGGCCGCGCGACCCGCCCCGCCCCGCGGCCCGCGCTCGTCCCGCCCGCGCCCTGCGACCCGCGCTACTACACCGTATGAAATTAAAGTAACGTTAAAAAAATCACAAGTGCACAAGGGAGGAGCAGAGAGCATAGTTCATCCCTCGGTGGTTGTGCAAGTTGTCCGATTGTTTGTTTGTTTGGTAGTAGTAGGTAGTAGTTTTACGGCGCCGGCAGCGTGCGGCGCGGGGCGGACCGGGCGGAAGGCATTCAATTAATCCGACAACACGTGCGTGATGCACCCTCCCGCACTCGCCTCAGGTTATCATACGATTCATTGGCTAGCGCCGTAACTCCTATTTTCGCGTCACTTTTAAACAACTTTGCGAAGTAAAAATAACTAATTTTAGACGATCTCTTGCACAAAGTTGAATGGAAGTAGAGTTAGCCTAGTCCCTTAAGTTAGGAACCGTTATCGATGCAATGGAATGTGCAAGAATACCGTTAGTGTCCTTATTGAATAAGGATGATGAGTAGATTTCCAGCTGTAGGTATGCTTATTGAATAATATACAAGGTTAGTCAGAAAGGGGGTACTAATCTGAAGCCCACTTGTAGTATCGCTGATGACTGTTTGAAAGCAAGTGTTAAAATTTCAAAATTCAATAGTTTTTAATTCCATGAAAAATTCTAGTTTTTCCAAAAATTCTTCGTCCCTGCTTTAGTTACGAATTCAGAAAATGGAGCTTCAAATTCGTAACCCTAAATATGACCTAAAATGTAAACACAGCTGATCATATCTGAGGATAGATACGATTTTAGCATATTTTTTATGAAATCTTTGAACAACCATTTCTCTTAAACTATTGAGTTTTGGGAAAAGTTGTAGAACAAAAGTTATTCATTATTATGTGTACTTTAACACCCTTTCGGATTAGTACCCCCTTTCTGACTAACCTTGTATAATAATTGACATGGATAATTAAATTTAATAATTTTTTTATTCAAGTTCCGCGAATTGTTTCTAAGATAAAGGTTGGCGTCAATTCAAGGTCAATAGACGGGTTAATTTACTACCATCTTAATTTTACATTACGTAATGGTGAACTATCGGCTAATTGGCCACTGTGTACAGTATCCAGGGAAGCTTTCAACAGATTTTAATAGTTTCTGATAGTATAACAAATAAAAACAAAAGCAGTTAAACGCCTTGAGCCCGCATTTTGATTGACATTTTATTGAAACGGTTAACATTAGTCCTGAAGATCATAATCTTAAACCATTGCATTGTACACAGAATTAATTTAACCCTTGTTAATATTATTTTCGTGAATCTATGAGACAATCTCATACGCCAAACATTACTGCCACTTACCAGCACATTTACATGAAAGCCGAATATTGTTATTGTAAGGAAATGCGATAATCACCACACCTGGCATACAGACTGGTGATCGTAGTATGTTGTTGTAATCGACGGCTGTTATCCGCTCAAGTAGGGATGCTGCTTCTCTCCACCCACATAAACCTTTTGTGACACCCACGCGAGGTGGAAAGGCACCCTATTTTTTCATTTGCCTTTGAGGACTCACAAAGACGTACCTCAAAGGCAAATGTCATTTAACTCTATTTAGAAATAAAAATAGTGGTTTGGCGGTTTTCGTCTAAAAAAAGAGTAAATTCTGTTTCAAGTACTTTAAAATTATTTTCAGCATTTTTTTTTTCTTTTCTAGTATGTTATCGGTATCTTCAGATAGGCACTGACATCCCACATCTCTGACGTTCTCAGTCTCAATCGTGTAAGCCACGAGACAGTTTATTAACAGAAGTTTGACCAAAAAAAGTTGTAGGACGTAAAGACTAAACCTCCACGGTATTATCGGTATGAAAATTTGCCTGCAACTCCGGAGTGAAACACAAAACAAAACCGAACCGTTAGTGAATGACCAAACTGAAATGTGATAAGAGTGCGAACGCGCACAGCTAAATAGGAATTCTCTCGCCTAGCACTAAATTTCAATATCCAATGCGCGGAGGCTTATTAGAACCGATATAGAAAATATTTAATCCAGGTATTTCATGGTCATTATTTTATGGTTTTAAATTTTTTTAGTCAATATGTACTTACTTCTTTTTTAAGTTTACTTATTTTTGTCAGTATATAGGTATATTATTTACCTACTTACTATACATACAGTACATTCGCCTTATGCGACAAAAAATAACCCGAATGGAAATATTGTAAAGATCACCGGACAGCAACAATTTATCGGAAATCGTATCCCGCATGCTCCATATACGGGCACTCCATAAAAATAAGGACTCGGAGCTGCTTTATAAAATGTTAGAATCATTGTTTGATTGACAGAGATAGCACTACTTATCTCTCGAAACTATCTCCCCTAAACCTAACATTTGACAGACACTTGACTGATACGATTAAATTATTCAGACTAATATAATGAAGAGGCGAGTTCTGTTTGTTAAGGGTTCCCACGAAAGCGGATTATGCGATTGATATGAAACCTTTGCTATCGCTATCTTGGGTACATATCTAATGTTACAGTTTATCTAGTAAAGTATAAGAAAGAACCGCAAAACTGATAAGCTCCCCAAAATTACCTTCACGTGATCCGCCAAGTCATAGTGCGTCTGGAACATAACTAGATACCCATCCAACTTTTTTTTATGTAACTTGTTTTTATTGTTTTACGTTACCCCATACTAGTAATACCTACTCTTGTATCATGGGTACGTTTACTTACAGACACAAATCTTCACTTGCTAAAACACCTAGACCCGGAACAAAATCTCGGTATTGCATACAAATACTTGTTCCCTGCGAACCTCGACAGCTGCTGCTCAGCAGCGCAGTGGCTGAGCACTCAGCAGCTGAGTGCTCAGCCACTGCGACAAACGAATCAAGAAGTTGGCAATCAGGTCGACGGCTCACCTGATTGAAAGTGGTGACCGCAGCCGAAATACGCCTACAACACCAAAAGGATTGCTGACGCTTTGTTAACCAATAAGCCACCGGCCCCCATAGCCTATAAACTGGAACATTGCGAAGCTGCTTGGCGGCAGGATAGTGTAGGATAACTTTTTCATCATCATCTTCATACGACATTTCACCTTCTTTCTATTTATATTAAACCTTTAAGAAATGACGTATGAATGATGAAAAAGATATCCTACACTATCCTGCCGCCAAGCAGCTTCTCTTATAAATAGAAAGAAGCTGAAATGACGTATGAAGACGATGATGAAAAAGTTATCCTACAATAGTGATGGTTGTAGTTACTTCCCCCCACGTAAGAGCTCTGCTACAGATCAAAAACAAATACGCAATAATAAACTCCGTGGAGCTTCCTTCACTGTTGAGGAAAACCAGTGTTCTGACTGGCTTAGATTACTTATCCGGCCTGCATGATGACTACGTGAATAAACATACCCTCATTATGAAAGACCCCTTTGTTGATCAAATCTAACTATGATCAAATTCCAGTGTAAATTGTTAAAACAAACCCTCGGATTCATTTGCAGTAAGGGTCAAGGTCGGGGTAACAGGTCATGAATATCCTATCAAGCACGTACGTAAACAGAAAACTTTTTGCTCAAGTTTCCACTTTGAAATTCTTTCGCCTAACTTTATATAACATGAGAACAACCGCTCAATGCTGTCTGATATGAGTTTACTTAGAATTCTACTACTATGACTAGAGATAGGGTTCTTACTCGAGGTCGAGTAAATATTCATAAACACAATACAGTAAAACAGAGTATTTACTTACTTTTTATTGTACATCGAGTATTTACTATTCGAGTATTATCTGACCTACTCGGAATTAATCTGAAGAGGAAGCATGAGATTTATAATATTAAAAAGACATAAGCAAAGAATAATCGGGACGCATAATTCGTATGAATTCGGAAACACGAAGATTGCCGAAGCACATAACATGTCGTACATTGTACACAGATGCATTTACCAGTACCTACCGGAATTGATATAATAATCCTTTAGGAGATAATGCGTTTGGTAGTTAAAATAGGCGCCAAAAGCGCATTCGCAAATGCAAAAAGCTATAATTAAAACATTTCTTCTTCTAAATTCTCCTCTAACAGGTCTGTTAGAAGAGATAAGCAGTGTCTTTGTACGCTATGCTCCTGATGAACTTATCTTTTATTAAATGTTGTGTGTACAGACGCCAGCACACAAAGCTACTACAATCTGTAAAATAAGGTTTTTTAGGAACCAAATATGTCTCAATACAAATACGCTCTCTCTCGTGAACTAAGCAACAACCTGTATTTCAGGAAACAGTGCCTTCCCTAATACTTAGTTCCAAATTCTATTTCGGTAAGTACAATGCTTTTCATTATTCCTCAGTGATCATTGGTAGTAGGCGGTTACTATTAATTAGTGTATGCGTACCTACTTGATGTGTGAGTGTGATGTGTGGGTGAAGGGTGTATTGTTTTTATGTGTTTGTGTGCGTGTGTGAGAATGTATACAAGGTTAGTCGGAAAGGGGGTACTAAACTGAAAGGGTGTTAAAGTACCCATTATAATAAATAAATTTTGTTCTACAACTTTCCTCAAAACTCAAAAATTTAAGAGAAATTGCTATGCAAATATTTGTCATAAAAATACACTTAAATCTATGTATCTTCAGCTATGATTAGCTGCGTTTACATTTTAGGTCATATTTGGGGTCACAGAATAGAAGCTCCATTTTCTGAATTCGTAACTAAAGAAGGGACGAATATTCTTGAAAAAACTTAAATAAAAATCATTATGCTAGAGCATTAAAATTGAATTAGAAATGATAACACTTGCTATAAAACAGTCGTCAATATAGACAACAATGTACGACCCTGAAAAAATATTTTGCAAGCGTTGAATTCTCTATCAAAACCTAGCTGCAACACTTTTATTGTCCCAACAATTCCATTTGCTACTTTTGACATGTGAGGGAAGAGGTAACAAGGTTATTTACAACAAGATCTCCCGTTCCGACATAACATCTAACCATACGTAGCAGATTATAGTAGTAGTAGAGCACTTTGCGAAAGAATCGTCCGGGGAAGTACTACCAGCATATCTATTTCTACAGCCAAGCAGCATTGTGTATTTTGAAGGGTATGTGTCAGTGCCGGTAAAATTACAGGCTTAAGAGACTTTTCAACTTTGTCTCTAGGGTGGCAACGCTTGACCCGTCGCCCGACCAGTAACAGGCCCAAGAAGGCAGCGCGCATGTGTTCCGTGCGCGCCTCTCAGGAGGACGTGGAGCAAGGCCCCACAGAAGGAGAGGTCAGCCAGGGGCTGGCGGACCGAGGCCTGCCGGGGTTGCGGTGCATGAAGCTGCGAATCCCGCGACCCCGGCCAAGGGTCAGGAGAAGGAACACCGTGGGTTTTTAGCCGGTAAGAGACCAGCATAACCCTTCTGGGGAAGGTTCCCCAGGCGAAGGGCATCCATGAGGATTTTCACACGAAAAAAAAAGGGTTGGCAACGCTTGAGCGATCCTCTTTTTTTTTTGCAAATTGCATATTTAAAAATCACTAAAACTCTTGGAGTTGTAGGTGTTTTTCATCTGCCAGGGTTGCGGATTTTTTTCGAAAGAGTTACCGCGGCCCTGGTACGCAAAGGGCATTAGGAGGAACACGGATGGGTTTTAGTCAGTAAGAGTCTGACACTCCCTTCCGCTCCGCCCAGAACGGAAGGAGTCATATGATGATTTCCCATCCATAAAAAAGGGTGTTTTTCATAGGCGGCGGTACACAACTACCTCGTAGACCGTCGGGTGGAGCACAGATTAAATAATGCCTAGTTACTACGTAAGCTTGAGAGACAAACTATTACATAAAAAAGAAACAAAGTTGCCCTACTACTCCTTGTCTGCACAATGTACTTCACCTACATAAGTTTATCGCGATCGATAACGTCAAAATAGTTGGGTTCCGAAGAATTTTAATCTCCTAAGATCGCTTTATGTACATACATCATCGTTCGTATAGCTTGCTCTTAAGACTTTAAGCTTTTTATAAGAGCTACCTTGATACGTTCATTGTGTATTCTGTAACGTCACCTCATTATTTTATACAATACCTCTGGGAACGTTTCTCTTCAATGTCTGGTATACAATAAAGTTCTGTTTATTATATCTGACCGTGGCTATAATTAACGATCCTGAAAAAATACTTACATAATAACCACGTTTGGTGAACAGAATGGTGATCCGAATGTGATAACATTTGCGCCAGAAGAATGTTTAATCCAATTCTCTGCTACGACACACATGGGCATTAAGAAAGTGGCCTATGCTAATCAAAATTTCTTCTTTTTCACCAAAAAATGCAGTTTTACAAAAAAAAAACTTTGCCCCTCACTAAGATTTCTCTTGTATCGTGGGTGCGTTTACAGACACAAATCTCGCATACACAAACGCTCAGACCCGAAACAACCATCTGTAGGCCATACAAATTTTTCTTCCATGTGGGAATCGAACCCACGATCCGTAGCGCAGAAGCCAATCGCTTAGCCACTGCACTAAACGTGTCAACGCTTGATAGAGTCGCCGTGGTCTTGTGTGCGAACGAGATATTGGGGCCATTATTAGTAAACGCAAGAGATAGATAGAGCAATCAGAATGAAATATACCATTTATTAACAAAGAAAATAAGGCCTTACTTTAATAATCCACGATATTTTGCGTAGCGTCTTAGTGAATGCTGAAGATAATATAGGTATCACTGAAAATTAAATAAGTTGTATTTTTTTTGTGAAAATTGTTTCAGAAGTCATTTATTTTTTACTACTGGTGCTATAAGTTGTTATAACATCCATGCAAGAAAACGGCCCCGCGCTGATAGCTAGCGCTGTGCACGCTATTACACTTAAAAGACCCAGTAAATTAATTCATTGATTGATTTATTAAATTATTTTTTTAACAGAAAATATATTTATACCATCAGATTTATTTTTTGTGGTAGGTGCGTCATCTTTGGCATCTACTAAGGCAATATGCAAGATATTATGTCTCGTGATATATATCTCGTGGATTATTAAAGTAAGACCTTATAGGTATATTTGATTGAAACAATAATACTCTCTGAATAAAATGTCCCTATGCTAAAATATGACTGACATTTAGTTTAAAGAAATAAAAATCCTTACCTCCTAGCTCATAATAATATTCGCTCGCGAGATAAGAGATAATTAATTATCGACCGATCTCTGTACTGCCAGTCATGTCCAAAATATTAGAAAAACTTATACATAGTCGCTTACTAAATTACTTTGATTCCATTAACTTTATAACAGATCGCCAATATGGATTTAGACCTAAAAATAATACCACAATAGCTACAATAGATCTAGTAACAAAAATCAGAGACAATATAGATAAAAAGAACATTGTTCTGGGTGTATTCATTGATTTAAAAAAAGCATTCGATACTGTAAGCCATACATTACTTTTAAACAAGCTTGAACATGCTGGTATCCAAGGAACCGCACTCAAAATGCTAAAATCTTATTTAACTAACAGACACCAGATAGTTAAGATAAATGACGTTGAGAGTAGTGCTCTACCCGTCACATACGGAGTACCCCAGGGATCCATATTGGGACCACTGTTATTCTTAACTTACATAAATCAGATTGCAGCACTTAATCTTCATGGTCATATAACTTTATACGCAGACGATACTTGCTTATTTTATTTTGGAAAAAACATACATAATATCATCTCACAAGCTCAAGAGGATTTAGATATATTATTCGAGTGGTTCCAATGCAATTTACTATCTATCAATATTTCAAAAACATGTTTTATTATATTTAAAGCTAAAAACAAAAAGATTCCAGATCATAGACCATTAACTATTGATAACATTCCGCTCGAACAAAAACAGTGTGAAAAATACCTTGGCTTAAAAATTGATAGCAATCTTAATTGGAACAACCAAATAGATTATATTAAAGATAAACTCTCGTCACTCACTGGTTCTCTCTACAACATAAGCAATTGTATACCTAAAAATATTCGTTTTACTATTTATAACTCTCTTGTTAAATCACATTTACTATACCTAATAGAAATTTGGGGCAACTCAGGTAAAACAAAATTGCAAGAATTACAAAGAGTACAAAACAAGATCATTAAAATATTATTTCGCTATCCATATTTGACACCTACCTATAAAATTTTTGAAGAAACTAAATTGATGAATATTAAGCAACTTTATATGTATACCACTTGTATTCTGATAAGAAAAATTTTAGACAAAAAAATTAAAACCAATTTATCATTTACCAAAATTTCGGAGGTATCTAAACGTAGCAGGCGTCGCCCTAGTTTACTTGTATTACCAAGACCTCGTACAAATTACTCCAAAAGAAACATCACCTATGAAGGAGCAAATATTTATAATAATTTACCATCTAATATTAAAAATGTAAGCTCGTTCAACATTTTTAAATCTCAACTGTCTAAATACATAACAGAAAACTTTTCTTATCCAAAGTCACATTAATCCAAAAAAAAAAAAAAAAATGTTGAGCGGGTACTTAATTAACATTTCGCATTTTGTCGCTTTTATTGCTTTAAACTACCTACCGGCTAATGATATTACTTATTAAGTCTCTAATGATGTTACGATTGTGTTACGTAAACAGTTTTTTTACTTATCTCGGTGGCGGTTAATTTGATAATTTAACTAAATGTTATTTTGTATTCTCATGTAAGTGGCTTTATTGTCTTTTTGAGAATAAATGATTTAAACCGATAAGCAAAGATCAGTCAAGCTTTGATTATTTACCTGTCTAGATAGAGAGTTCGAGCGCCTAAACGCCAAAAAAAATATCAGCCAACTGTTGGCTCATAAACTCGTGCCGTCAGATCAGTGGTGTCACTGTCATTGTACGGTAAACACGTGTTCTGTGGTCTACAAAAATTACAATTTGCGCTATAAAAGTGTGCAGGAATTACAAAGGACGATTGAAAACAACTAAAAAAGTTAACTATCATCAGTAAGTAAACTGTAAATAACTATATTATAAAGAAACAATTAAATTAATAAAGTGTAATTTCATCCAAAGATGTGACACCATTTTGACGTCATGTTTACAGGGTTGCCTGTATGAATGTAAAATTTCCCATGAACGTTAGCTGATTTAAAAAATGTTTAATCATGATCCAAAAAGTATACTTATTTCAAGATTTCAAGCTACCGTTTAATTGTAGTGCTGGATAATAATTATACATTTGTAATATATTACACGCTGAAATTTTAATGGTTTTCCCGCGGCAAAACTATTAGCAATCAGTACTATCGAAACATAAAGTTAAACTTACAAAACAATGTTTTTTTTTTTCAAATAATTAAATTAACATACTGTGATACCCGATAGCCGTAGCCAATAAGCCTGATATAGTGGTGATAGATCGATCAGAGCGTCTCACAATGATTGTTGATATCACTTTTCCGCATGTCGAGAACCTCGTGGAAGCTGAGAAAGATAAAGAAATTAAATATTAAGACTTGGCACACGAGGTTGTCGACATGTGAGATGTTGATTCAGCAGTAATGTAAAAGTAGTTACGGCGAATGGCTTAATAGCCAAGAACCTCGACCAACACCTAAGGAGGCTCTCGTTGGGCGCCTGGATCAAGGGCCTGATACAGAAAGCTGTACTTCTTGACGCGGCGCGTATTGTTAGGAAGTTCCTCTCTCTGAGCTGAGACCCTGACCACCGGTAGCTTGGACCCTGTTCCGATGCCGGTTGGCTACTATTTTATGTATTTTTAAAAGTTTTTTGTTAATTATAGAAATATTTAAAAATGTATTTGATAAGTAATGTTAAATGAATAAACGAAATAATAGTGTTGATTGTTAAATAATTCCAAACTACAACATCATTAAGAATAAATAACCTTCAATAGCAATATCTTTTTAATTAAAAATATATTTTACCTATTACAATATGCACAAACTCCTAATATGTGAAAAAACATAATTAAATGAATTGTTTAAAATAAATTATAGATAGGTACTTCAAAATCAAAACATTTTTTTCCCCTCTTTTTATGGGTAATATTCAAGGGCTGGTATCACTCAGTACGCGGACCCGTGATGCGCGCGCTTGTTAAACAGTAGTAAGCTACGCTTACTTGTGTGTGTAATACGCACACAAGCGCTTCAAATCTGGCCTGTTGTTTTTGTTGCGATGGCAGCGCAACACTCTATCTAGACAGGTAAATAATCAAAGCAGTCAAGCATGAATCAACGTACTATTAAATGCACTTCATGCACTTCATTCACACTACGTGATCACAAATATTTTTTCTTATTGAAAAGTTGAATATTGAATAAAAGCAGTACAAAGTCAACCAGTCACTGAACTGGCTATAAATAAAAATATGGAAAACGTTGTGAGGAAACCTGCCCATTTTAGAGGGCTCCAAAAACTTCTCGATGGTGTGTTATCCGCCTGCATCAAGCCAGTGTGGTGGACTAAGGTCTAAATCCTTCTCACTCTCAGAAAAGGCTTGTGCCCAGCAGTGGGGTAGTGGGCTCATTATGCAATAGATCTTAAAAGCCGTAATGGGGGATTTACACGAGTCGATTTTAGCCGTGCGGCAATTCACCAGTCGCATCGCTTGTAAAAATCGAATCGCCACCCCATTTACACCGGTCGACAAAAATGGCATGCGACTTGTTCATTTTACCGGAACAACACAGCGGAAAAGACAAATCATGCGGCGGGCGATCGCCTGCAACTGACCATTTACACGGTCGATTATAGTCACCCGCCGCATGCGGCTTGTCGCCGCACGGCAAAAGTCGGATGGCACCCAACTTTGGGGCTTGCGATTTTAGTCACTTGCGGCCTAGTCGAATTGTCATTTACACGGTCGATTTTCGCCGTGCGGCCTAGTCGTGCGGTGAAAATCGACCCGTTTAAATCCCCTTTAGGAGTGCAATTGTCTATCAGTAGTCCACTGTTGGATACCTTTCCCAATGTCCGTAGGACGGAAGCGATGCTGTGGATACTGTAGTCTGTCACCAAGCTGGGGAATTTTGGCTGGTTGGTTGGATGTTAACACCATACATTCGTCGTAAGAATCATCGTAATCATGAGGGACTCGTGGCTTATTATTAAAGAAAGAAAGAAAAAGTATTTATTCTCACGCCCAAACAGACGCGCAATTAACCGCGTCGATCATACAATTTGCGAGGTTAAGCTGCACTTGCCGCGGTCAGCCCGTGAATAGGTGATCGATTGTTACAAATCGAGACCCCTCCGTGCTTCGGAGAGCACGTTAAACTGTTGGTCCCAGGTGTCATACGAACACCTATGACAGTTGTTACGGGTAGTCGGAAGCTCTAAAGTCTGACTGGTTTCGGAGGTCTCATGGCAGTCGCTTCTTGTATAATAAATAAATACTAGTATTCCGTCGCATCTGGTTAGATTGGAAGCTGACCCCAACATAGTGGGGAAAGGCTAGGAGCAAGATCATAAAAGCCTCGTTTGCGAAAGTTATGGTCACAGGGCGTGAGCAGGTGAGGTTGACGTCTGGGTATGATAGATAGATAGATAGAATATACTTTATTGTACACTAAATTGTAACACAGCTCATAAACAATAACATACATTGAAGGGTAGGTACAATGGCGGTCTTATCGCTTGTAACGACGTCTACGAGACAACCTTTGGATGAACAGGAAGACAATGAAAAATATAGAAGGGGTAGTCCGTGCCTCCGTGGTGTACTGCTACAAAATATATACTACACACAACACATATACTTACTTAACATACAAGATCTACAAAATAATGATGATGCACCTTGCACATTATGTGCATCATCATTATTTTGTGCGTAACAGTATAAGTCCGTGACTTGCTTCAAAATCCAATTATCAATTCTAAAAAAAGTTATTAAGTACGAATACAAACTAAAACAAAAAGTCTCGATGAATTGATAAGTCGTATTTCGTTCCCCAATAACTATTTTAATTATAACTTGCAGACAACTGGTCGATGTTTACATGTAATTATATCGATAAACGATTAAAGTTGCATCGAAACCTGTTCACAAACTTATCGATATTAAGCAGGAATTAACAGTGACCTTGGCCTTAAGCATTGCACCTTAAGATATCTGGTTGTGCGCAAGTTATGGGTTTTGAAATCGTAAACCTGTTTTGTGATCCAATATTATAAATGCGTAAGTGAGTCTGTTTGTTCATCTGTTTCTTTCGTTTTTAATGCGAAACTACTAAACTAATTTTGATGATATTTGGCAGACAGATACTTGGATTCAGTAAGGAGCTCGTGGCTAAATAATTACAGCCGCATAGACCGATCTTCCGGGTTAAGCCACGCTTGCCGAGGTTGGTCTGTGGATGGGTGACCATCACCACCATAGCGAGTTTCCTCCGTGCCTCGGAAAGCACGTAAAGCCGTTGGTCCCGGCTGTCATTTGTAGATCTTTGACAGTCGTTACTGTTGGTCAGAAGCCAGAAAGTCTGACAACCAGTCTTACCAAGAGTATCGTATTACCCAGTTACTGGGTTGTGGAGGTCTGATAGGCAGTCGCTCCATGTAAAATACTGATATTCAGCTGCATCCGGTTCGACTGGAAGCCGACCCCAACATAGTTGGGAAAAGGCTAGGCAGATGATGACAGTTGGATTCAGTAATGGAGGGAATAAATTAATTGGTAGCCCAGGTAATTAAAATCTTTAAACGCGGGTGACACCGCGGACATTGCTAGTTATTAAATAAATTATTAAAAGCTTAAGATTTTGTCTTCGGAGTTGAAATATTGATTTGATTTTAATTGATAGAGAATGGAGAAGACTTTAAAAAAAAACCTATTGTGCTTTGGAACCTCATAAGTACCACGTGGTCTACTTGAAACCTACTTCTAAATAATAGCTAAATGTCATTGAAATATATACGGGATGTAAAGGAATTCGTGTTATTCCTTATAACCACATGATCTATTACTGGAATAGATTAATCAAGCAAGGGAGTGAACTGGATTAAAAAAAAAAAGGTTTTTTTTCTTGTAGGAGGGGTAAATGATCCTATCTAAACCATCTAACAAGAGTTCAAGACAAAAAAACCTGAGTAAACATTCCGATGCCACGCATAAATGAATGAAAGCACAGCAAAACAGCTGGCGGGCACGACTAGCGCGATATCGCTACGCCCAGTCAGTCAACTCGAGACGCTAAAATTACTCAGATACAGATTACCATGTTTTTGTTTGAAAACTTTTTTTAGTTTATTCTGAAAAAAAAAACACACACCCAGGGTTAATCAGAGTCACCAGTAGAACACGAGGTTTGAAAGAATTACACGTAATCGTTTAAAGCCCTTATACCTACTCTGTTGTCTGGTAATAAGTAATGGACATTTATCATCATCATGGTCCTCCCAAAAACCACTGCAAAGAACGGTCAAAGGAGAAATTGCCAGAATCACCACGCCTGGCAGATTGGTCAAGTTGTCATTAGATACCAGCAGTCAGGAGGCTGCCAATCCTCTTGAAGTAATAGTCGCCTATTACAATACCCATCTCTTCAAAGATGAAGTCGCCTCTTCATCATCATCATAATTCAGCCGAAAGACGTCCACTGCTAGACATAGGCCTCCCCAAAGCATCGCCACATCGACCGGTCCTGTGCCTCTCGCATCCAACGGATTCCCGCGACCTTCACCAGATCATCGGTCCACCTTGTGGGAGGCCTACCCACGCTGCGTCTTCCGGTACGCGGTCGCCACTCCAGAACCTGTCGGCCCCGTCGGCACCCGTTCTGCGAGCAATGTGCCCCGCCCACTGCCACTTAAGTTTGGCAATTCTTTGAGCTATGTCTGTTACCTTGGTTATCCTGCGGATCACCCGATATTTGGGTTTTAATAGCTACTATCCACAACAAAGCATTTGTTAAGATACTGAAATTAGAGTTTCACCAAATTGTTTCTTGAGGATCGATAGCTTAATCTATGTAAGTAAGTTAAGTTATGTTTCGTAGTCAGGCTTAAGCCAGACTACTAGGCTACTACTTGAACAACTATTAAACATGTCTAAGAAGAAAATTTATACCTAGTTTAATCTATTACTGAACTTTTAACAATACCTAATCCAGGTATCTTGCCTCTTCTCTACATAATTCTTCCTGTGGGCCCGCCAGCTCTAAGGCCGAGGCTACAATTAGCCGCGATAGGAACTGCGACATATAACCGATTGAAGTAAAATGTATTAATTAACTAGCTTTTGCCCGCGGCTTCGCTCACGTTAATAAAGCTTAAAAAAACTTTTAACACACTACTAAAGTTTCTGTAATAATTATAATTCAATCGGGATTCGAACACGTGGCGCCATCCATCTATGAACGTTATTGTTGTTTTTTTTTCCTCGGAAACAGTACTTTTTTTTCTGAATGAAAGATGATGTCCGTTTCTGTACATCTGACAACGTATATGCAAAATTTCAGAATGATCAGTTCAGTGGTTTAGGCGTGAAAAGGTAACAAACAAACAAACTTACTTTCGCAAATATTAGTAAGGATATTCACTTGTGTGGCTACATTACACGCGATAGCGATTTTTGGTGCATGCAAGGTTAGTCAGTCAGTTAAAGTATAACTGATGACTGTTTTAACGAAAGTGTTAAAATTTCAAAATTCGATGATTTTTATTTCCATGCAAAATTATTTTCATTTTAGTTTTTTTAATTCTTCGTCCCTGCTTTGGTTGTGAATTCAAAAAGTGGAGTTTCTAATCCGTGACACAGCGTGACACGTGATCACAGCTGAGGATAGATGGATTCTAGCGTGTTTTATGAAATCTTCGTAGAATAGAATAGAATAGAATATACTTTATTGTACACCAAAATTGTAACATAGCTCTTATACAAATAATTTAGTGAAGGGTACAATGGCGGTCTTATCGCTGATAGCGATATCTACCAGACAACCTTTGGATAGACAGGAAAACAATGAATAAGATAGGGGGGATAGTCCGTGGTGTACTGCTGGAAAATATATATATACTATATACTACACACAATACATAGACATAATACTTACATATAAAAATTATATATATATATATTATATATATTGTTTATATGTATAAATATGTTATATAGTTAAGCGATAAGGAAAAACAAAGTAGGTTGATGATGAGGTATTGATATCATGAAGAAATAGAAATGTGTTGAGAGTAGAAATGATCTTTGACTAATTTTTTAAAAGAATCCAGTGACTGAGCTTGTCTTACTGGCATCGGCAGTGCATTCCACAAACGTATAGCCTGGACTGTGAACGATTTGTCATAGAATTTGGTAGCATGCGAGGGCATTAAAAGTCTCAAATCTTCCGATGATCTTAAGTCTCTAATATGAGTGTCATGAAGGAACTTAAAACGTTCTTTGAGATAAAAGGGGGTTGCAGGATTGAACAGAATACTGTAAAGCAATGATAAGATACGAGCATTCCGGCGAAGGCGGATTGGCAGCCAGTTGAGCTTAATGCGAAATTCTGAAACATGATCATATTTGCGTAAACCAAATATGAATCTGATGCAAAAGTTTTGGAGTCGCTCAAGCTTATCTAGCTGCACTTCAGTAAGATCAGGATAGCTGACATCGGCGTAATCAAGGATTGGGAGAAGAAGGGATTGGGCGAGCGCAGTTTTAGTGGCAGTTGGCAGAAAATTGCGTAATCTCCGTAAAGACCCTGCTGACGCAAACAATTTGCGGCTTACTTCTTGCAACTGAGGACCCCACGAAAACTCTTTGTCTATATAAATACCCAGGTCTTTCACTGAATCGCTGTAAGGAATTGTCGAACCATCAAAAGTAATGTGGGGAAGCTGTGACCAGTCAATTTTTGAGCGTAGCTTAGGGCTGCCGACAACAATGACTTGAGACTTCGTAGGGTTAATCTTTAAGCCATGAGCCATACTCCAGTTGGAAATACGTACCAAATCCTTGTTCACCATATCAACAGCCTCAGTCAACTCGCATAAGGGTGCTTGTGAATAAATTTGCAGATCATCAGCATAAAGGTGGTAGGATGAGAGAAGTTCATCGGAAATAGAATTTATAAATATTGCGAAAAGAATAGGAGAGAGGACGCCCCCCTGTGGTACACCGGCGGAAGTATCACACCATGAAGAGAAAGAATTTTCAATGCGAATACGTTGACGGCGACCGCACAGGTAACTACGAAACCAATCAATCACCGTTGGAGATATGTTAAGAGAGCAGAGCATAGTACGTAGGTACATCTATCTCTCCTAAACTATTGACTTTTGGAGAAAGTGGTAGGTAGAACAAAAGTTATTCATTGTTATGGGTACTTTAACACCCTTTCGGATTAGTACCCCCTTTCCTACTAATAGTAACGTTGTAGAGAAGCCACATACATACGAATATTAATATACATTTATTTCAATCGCAGTGTCGCAGTGTAGCCTCGGCATAAAGAATAACGCACAATGCTCTATTTGTAACTACTTTGTCGAAACTCCTCCATACACGTGGAGCAATGAACACAATCATT
This sequence comes from Amphipyra tragopoginis, assembly GCA_905220435.1. Classification (NCBI taxonomy): domain Eukaryota; kingdom Metazoa; phylum Arthropoda; class Insecta; order Lepidoptera; family Noctuidae; genus Amphipyra; species Amphipyra tragopoginis. The sequence goes on from HG991997.1 coordinate 19,349,005, forward strand.
TAATCATTGAAAGCACGCTTGGACTGCCAACATGTAAAAGGGGTGGGCTATAGTCGTAAAGATGATAAATGATGAAACTTTAACATGTATTTATTAATAGCAATATACATTTTTTTAGTTTCAAACAATGTTAATGTCACAAAATACAAGTAAAATACATTAGGTCGTAATAATCACGCGATGACCCTATCACTGCTTTTACCTATAAAACATAGCCTTATAAACGATGCCACTGACAACCCAATGTAGCTATATAATTCGGTATGTAAAGTAAAAGTAAACCTATGGTAATCCCAAAACCATTTCGAAATTTTAGCTTTTTAAACCTTACATGGCTATTTCCAGCTCTTAAAATTATAAGGTGGTGCTTATTTTTACACAAATACACGAATTCGCTTGACATCTAAATTTCGTCACAGATTCGGTGGAATAGGTTTCTTAAAATAGCCTAATCTTTAATATTTTTTTAAAAAAACACCATTGACAAACCTTACATACTGAATCAATGACGTATTATAAATTTATATTATCATTGTACTGAATTGTGTATCTATGCTAGGAATGTAGGTACTAGCCTGCTGGCGACGGGTTAGGGGACCCGTCGCCCGAGCAGTAGCAGGCCCGAAAAGGCGGCGTGCAGTGTTCCGTGCGCGCCTCTCAGGAGGACGTGGGGCTAGGCCCCACAGAAGGAGAGGTCCGCCAGAGGCTAGCGGACCGAGGCCTGCCGGGGTTGTGGTGCATGTAGCTGCGAATCCCGCGACCTCGGCCATGGGTCAGGAGAAGGAACACCGTGGGTTTTTAGCCGATAAGAGTCCGGCATAACCCATCGCCTTCCCCGGGCGAAGGGTATCCACGAGGATTATAACAAGATAAAAAAAAAGAAATAGCTATGTAGGTACTAAAAATTCCGGACTTAAATTGACAAAATTGACTTCTTCGTTGGTCTAGTGGTGGCAAGCGCGACTGTTGAGCGTGAAGTTCTAGGTTCGATCGCCAGGTCGGGCTAAGTGTTATTGAGTTTTTCCATGTAGAATTTCTCAGTAGCAGCCCGGAGTCTGGTTTTGTGGCCAGTTAATGGCAATAGGCTCGCCCCCTATTACACGGGACCCTACCCAACTACTCTACCCAACACTTAGGGAATACAAGCGTGATGTTGTTATGTAAGAATTCCGGTATCAATATGAAAAATCTTAACAAAAACAGTACTTACTCTCGTATGTAATAAGTTGCTTTTACCTACATATCCAAGGTAAATATGGCGTAAGTCGCAGGAAAAATATTTTGCCATTTTTTTGCGTCTTCCTTCTCGTTTCCCTTAAGGGGAAGCAGAAGTGGCTAGGCTAATTGCGTTAACAGCTACGCTTCTAAACTACTCCAAGCCACAGTTTTAGTATTCGTTTTTATTTTACGTTGATGGGTATCGAATGACTATGACAAACCATGGATCGTTTTAGGAGTTCTATATCTCATAAATTTTCCTTATGCGTTTATCTATTTAATTTAACTATATGCTTAAGTTAATTAACAGGTAACTTAATTATTCGTTAAAAACCAAATGGATTATAATAATTATCATATTATAAAATAATCAGTTTCAGAAGTCGGTGCAATTCTACGCTGAGACAAATTGAAGGCAGCGACTTATAAACTGTTAGTTTTATAATATGGTAATTATTGTACTCCTTTCAGGTTTTTTTAAATCGGGTTTTACTTTTTTATAAGTGTTTATTTAATATTTTTAGGGCCACAAATTACAATTACAAATTCGTATACAAAGTCGTATACAAATTCGTGGATCACGATTACAACTAGAACGTCGTCTATACATATAGATACCTAATTCATTTTTAAACCACTAATAATATAGTATAAAAAATTAGTAATCCAAACTTAATAAAATTCATGTGGGACCAATTCGTGAGCTTTCCACAGTAAATAAAAAAAGAATTACTCAAATCGGTCCTCAAATATCGAAGAAATCAGTGCAAATAAAAAAAAAACTCTTCTAATAATTGACATCCTCATTTTCGAAGTCGGTTAAAAAGAAAACACTTTCGGCAATACCTTTGTTTTTTTTTTGACAACACGACAGTTTATCGTGCGCCCTTTTCTGTTCAAACGAGGTAATGCAAATCTTTGTTTAACCTCCTTAAAATGTGCTTGTATTACAAATTAGTTCACTGTGACTTTTAATTTTGTTTGTTTTACGCATTACACATTCAGACCGGGTCCGAGTTGTGAGCGAATCAATGCACAAGCACTCACACGCAGAACCAAATATCTACAGATCAAATGAATAAAATACCTACATGAACCATTTTTAACCTCGATTGGTAATAATACATCCCTATACAACCCGCCGGTTTGTAGGATACTACAAACCGGCGGGTTGTATAGGGATGTATTATATAATTATATATTATATAACGATAGTTAATCACCATTTTCATCCTATCTACATGATCTGCGGTTTGTCTTACTAAAAATAGAAAATTGATATTAATTCTATGTGGCTCATGTCAAATTTCTACCTCTAGTAGGCGAAACCGTCGATAGATAGGTTATTGAAAATGACCGTATAACGAATAGTTCTGTCATAATTTGTGGTTATAATCATTATCAGTGGCTTCTACTAAGATGGGATTTACTCGAATAAATGCGAGCAAATACTCATAAACAAAATAGAGTAAAAAACCGGCCAAGTGCGAGGGTTTTCCACTCTGGGTACAGAACCCTAAAAATACTAGCTTAATCAGTTATAGCTGCATCGCAGTGAAAAAATGACAACATGACAATGATTTCCGTAAGCTTGTCCTGTTTACTGAAGTTTAATATCCTGCAAAGAACAGCTTGTCAGTCTTCAGTGCATAATAGTACAGTCGCGCACAAAGACTTTTATATCAGCTCATCATTTCAAACGCTCACACGCTTCTGTTTGGTCACAACTTCGCGTTTCAAAAGGCGTTTATGGAAGCAACATTATAAGCTCGCGTTTTCATACCAAACTATTTATACGTTTTATGTCTGTTGAGCCTCATAAACAGAGATATTTAAATGCGTAATAAAACAGAATGAGGTTATTATATATTATGAACGTATTTTATTTGTACCTACTCTAATTTACGTATGAAATTGTTATGAAGAAAATGCTTCTCCGTAAACTAAACTCCTTTGATGTTAGAAAAATTATTAGTATCTTTTTTTTGCTTCATGGCTGGCCTTGTAATGTGCCCGAGTAATATAAGTACCTACAGTCGAAAACTCGAAACATCAACACTAATTTCGGTTCAATCTATCAGAGGGCCTGGGACCGACATAAAACTTGTCACTCAACTATATTACGTACCCGAAGACTTACAGCTGTACCTACATTTTTTTACTTCAAAAATTCTTGCCGAGGTGCTAAGGTTTGAGTGCTGACGCATATTTTAAGACAAGAGTACGAACTTCCTTCACCTGAGAGACATAATAATATGCTTAACAACGGCACAAAAGATTTTTATTTATGTGGACAAACTAGGTACTTAAATCTTGTTGATAAATAACTTTTTTTTTATATTATAACTATCGATTAGTTATATATGTTACGGCTAAAAGCCGAATGGCGGTTACACCTAGGTTTAGCCGGGTACAACTAGGTGCAACCAGTAGCAGTTGGTTAGAACTAGGTGTAGCTTAAGTCGACGGAATCCCGCTGCGCGGGGCTCCTATTTCTGTCTGCAGGGTTTAAAGTAACCTAACACGAAGGGGATGACGGGGGCTTCGTTCGCTCGCTTCGCTCGCTCACTCTTGCCCCCGTCATCCCCTTCGTACCTAACCTATCCGTGTCGGGGTTACCCTTAACCATCGGTGTGCGGCTGCACCTAGTTCTAGCCGCTATGATGAAGGCTTAACCTAGTTCTAACCGAAGACAAGTAGGATAGATTTAAGTTTAACCGCATGTGGCCGGCTGCACCTAGTTGTACCCGGCTAAAACTAGGTGTAGCCGCACTTCGGCTATTAGCCGTAACATATATACTAAGGTGCACTTTCGTAATTGCTCTATCTTGCCGCATGTTGAGCTCATGATTAAGGGCTCCGTTTGGATCCGAAACTAGTCGGGCCATCCCTAAAAATGCACGTGAATAAGACGTAACTGAGTGAGTAAAAAGTAATCATAAAGATAACTAACTTTCTTAACACATTCGAGTCCACCACACTTTTCATAGAGCTCATATGCCATGCCGCCATACTATTGCTAGTGGACCTTCCAGGAGGGTCCACGGCATTACGTTTGCGCTAAGACTGAACCCTCGAGGAGGGTTCCTAGCATTAGGTAAAAAACCGTAAAAATACGCTCCTACGTAGTAAAATAGATGTTTGCTTCTTTCATGACGGTGGATTTTCCAAGAAAAACCTACATTAAAATGAGGCCTCCATGACGGCACCCGGCATGACGAATGCGGGTCAGGGTGCCCTCCTGGAGGGCACCCGGCACTGAACGTGTTAAAAAAAAGAAAACGTATTTATTTTCAACTCACACAGTTACAGAAATTAAACAACATTTTAAAATTTCTTGATGTACAGATGCCATGAGAACAATGAATGTGCTTTTAGATGTCAAAGACTGCAAAGTAGAGCAAGAAAATGGATCCAAGCTAGAATAAAACATTTACAGTAACCAAGCAGAACTGCAAAATTTAGTAGTAGTAACGTTTTCCGCCAGTCTTCAATTTTGTTGTGTGGATGGTAAAAAACGCCGTAAACTGTTACCAACGGTGATAGTGTCAAAGGTAGCCAAAGAATGGTGACAGAATGATATTGGTAGCTGCAACGTACTGAAGTGCGCTTTGAGTCCCATGATTGTGCATAAAGTATGAATAAATAAATTGTGTTATGTTTTAAATCCCATGCAATAGGGGACGGGTCTATTGCCATCAACTGGACGCCAATCCAGGCTCCGGCAGACTCGGACATAACTGCGAAATGAGGGTGTACCTCTGCTCAGTTCTTCGAGGAATATAGACGCGATGTTATGTTAAACAAATAGGTATACAGGGACGGATTTCCCTACAGGTCAGGTAGGCCCGGGCCTAGGGCGGCAAAATATGTTGTTTTTTTAGTAGTCTCGCCTTCTGTGAACCTATCCGCCAACTCAAACTCAATAAACTCAACTCAAACGTAATAAATCAAAAAGGTGCAAATAGCATCTCGCAAAAAAAAATTACACGTATGGCGATTACGATTATACGATCATTTAATTTTTCCTGATTTACAGCGAGTAGGGGGCGGCAATATTTTATAGGCCTAGGGCAGCCAACGTGTCAAATCCGCCTCTGCAAATATGGTTATACCAGCACGCTTCTTCAATATGAGAAAGTGGGGCGCTATGATGCGATGAATGGACTCCAAGCAAATGTGTCGCCCTAGTAACCTATACAAGTCACAGCTATCTTAGAAAAGGACATCAAGATAAGGCAACGCCGAAAAAACTTTGTAAACCTATGAAGCTTTTATCAAAATCAACCCTAAACCAAAAGTCAAACGATAAGCACAAAAAGTTTCTTTGAAACCTTTCAATCTCTAAAAGTAACATCAAAGAGTCGAAAATCCTCTTATTTAAAAAAATAAAACTGTAGGTTAATAAAATAATGGAAAAATTTCGGTCTATCATCTACGTATGTATATAAAAATGAATATTTCCCTTGGTCACGGCATCACGCGTGAGCGGCTGGACCGATTTCGCTAATTTTTTAGGGTTAGGGTCCCGTTTTACCAAAGGTTAAAACGGGACCCTATTACTAAGACTCCACTGTCCATCCGTCCGTCCGTCTGTCCGTCTATCACCAGGCTATATCTCATGAACCGTGATAGTTAGACAGTTGATATTTTCACATTTCTGTTGCCGCTATAACAACAAATAAGTACTAAAAAACAGAATAAAATAAATATTTCAGGGGGCTCCCATACAACAAACGTGATTTTTTTATGCCGTTTTTATAGATAATGGAACCCTTCGTGCGCGAGTCCGATTCGCACTTGGCCGGTTTTTTTTTTATGTCAGGAGAAGGTTCTTATGAAGGAAATTGAAACATTTAAAAAAAATGAAATTATCTCAGTATGTCCTTAATATTCATTTGTTTTCCGCATGCATGAAAATGGTTTTAACTTTTTGTTACTATTTTGATTTTGTTTCTGAAGGTAGGTAGTAGGTAGGTAGTAAGTAGGAAAAAGTGCATTGCAACCGGGTACTCTCTCTCTAGGGTCGGTCCCTCATGTCTGAGGATCGTGGTCAGCACTAGGGTTGCATCTGGAGCGGATGATCTGCTTCCACCGGTTTCTGTCCAGCGCGTCTCTTACAACCGTGTAGAATTTGGATGACGACGAGTCTTTTATTTGATCGGTCCATCTTTTTGGTGAACGACCGCGCGATCTTTTGCCTTCGGTGTTCCCAACCACAATCAATTTTTCCAAATTTTCGTCGCCTCTGCGCACTGTGCGGCCAAAGTATGAAAGAATACGTTGTCGGCATAAAATGGACAAGCGAGTTTTTATTCGGAGCTGAGTCAGGATCGATGCATTTGTGCGTTTCGCAGTCCAAGGTATTCTCAATATTCGTCTCCAACACCACATCTCGAATGCATCAATCCTTTGTCTTTCTCGGCCCAAGATTGTCCACGTTTCTACTCCATACAGGAAAATAGGGAATACCAGGGCTCGTATCAATCTGATCTTGGTTTTTATACCAATTCTTCTTTTCTTCCAGATGTTGTTTAGTTGGGACATAGCATCTTTTGCCATCCCGATCCTCCTTTTTATCTCGGGGACACAGCTGCCGTCATTGTTGATTTGGGACCCCAAGTATATGTAGTGATCAACGTTATTAATGCCAGGAATGTTGCAGTTGACATTTGATAGCTTTCCGGCTCGATCAACTATCATCACTTTAGTTTTTGCTCTGTTCACTGCTAGACCGATGTTACCACTTTCTGACTTGAGTCTTTGGAACAATTCATTCATATCTTCTATGGATGTTGCCAGGAGAATAGTGTCGTCGGCATACCGGAGATTTGATAGTCTCTTTCCACCAATAGGGAAACCCTTCTCCCAGTTTTCTATGGTCTTCCGAATAATGTACTCTCCATATATGTTAAAAAGTGCCGGGGACAAGATGCAACCCTGTCTCACCCCTTTTTGAGTTTGGAACATATTGGAGCATTCAGTGCCTATTCTGATGAATGAACGGTTTGCAGTGTACAGACTCTGGATCAAAGCAACGAGGTGTTCATGAGCTCCCATTTCGAGTAGCACATTCCACAGTTTGTCCCATTGCACGCAGTCAAAGGCCTTTGTGTAGTCGATAAAGCATAGTATGACGGGGCTGTTGAATTCCCTGCTCTTCTCGATGATTTGGCGGACGTTCAGTATTTGTTCCCGCGTTCCTTTGCCCTTGACGAAACCTGCCTGCTCTTCAGGTATCTGTCGGCTTAAAAAATAGCTTAGACGTCTATTAATTATATGGAGAAGGATTTTACTCGCATGAGATATTAACGCAATTGTCCTGTAATTTCCACAGTCTTTTGAAGAGCCTACTTTCTTATGTAATGGTATAAACACCGATTCTGTCCAGTCCTTTGGCCATCTTCCAGTATTCCAGATGGTATTGCAGATTTCGGTGATAGCCTTTGTGCCTCGCTCACCTAGGTTTTTTAATATTTCGGCTGTGATAGCATATTTACCCGGTGATTTGTTGGATTTAAGAGCTTTGATGGCATGCTCAATTTCTGACGCGAAGATATCAGGTTCTTCGGTCGCCCATGTAATGTTAGCGTTAGTAGGCTCTCCCGTGTCATATAACTCCGCACAGTAGTTCTTCCAGCGTTCTAATACTTGAGCCACATTTGTAAGTAGACGCCCGTCTTTATCTTCAACGGCACAGATTCTCGACTTACGCGTTCCAGACAGTTCTTTTACTTTTTGAAAAAGGTATCTGGATTCGTTTTTTAGTGCGTGCTGTTCGAGTTCGAAACAGATTTTGTTGATGTGGTTATCATAATCTTTCCGAGAGCGTAGTTGGACTTGGCGGCTCAGTTCTGCGTACCGCAGTTGATCTTCAGGTGAACATATGCCGTTCTCCTTTAGTTCACGCCTCTCAAGGATGATTTGGGATGTCTCAGGTGTGATGAAATCTTTCATAGCGGGTTTCGTTAGCTTATTTTCTCTAGCTGTTTCCTCTATCATTCCTTTGAAGTATTCCCACTTACTGTTGCTGTCTGTCATGTCATCTGTAAAGTCTCTCATTTTTTGTACAAGACTATCTCTGAAGCCAATGATGTTTAAACCCTGCATATTCGGAGCTATTTTAGGTTTCTGTATCCTCTTTAGCCACACTTGAACTGTTGCTACAAGAAGCTGGTGGTCGGAGCCACAGTCAGCACCGGGGAAAGTTGTGGCGTTCGTCACTGAGCTTCTCCATCGCCATCACCGGGTACAGCTAGTATAAAATATAATTCACTACACTCTCAGACCAAGGTAACTTCAATTTATTTACTAATCTAAGTCTATCGCGTATTTGCAAATCATAAAATAAAGTAGATACCTATTCCTCTCGGCTTTGACGTAATCGTAGAAGAGTAATAAAACTGTAAGTGATAATACACGTAAGCGTGCCTATACAGGCTGCAAACGAATTCGTGTAATTCCTTGAAACCACATGATCTTACTACTGGTATATTTACTGGCACGGGAATTAGATTGATTAAAAACAAAAAAAAAAACATTTTTTTTCTTGCGGTTGCGTTGATGATTGATTAAAAATAAAAGAAGCAAACAATTTTTTCCAATAAAAATATATTATCCTATAAAACATTTCGATGCCACGCATAAATTAACACATAAATAAATAAAATAAGTAATTATCTACCTTCATACACAGTGCAAGCTTCATTGTTATTCCGACTTAATAAAAAAAGAAAAGAGGATGAATATATTTGCTATGATACTTTAAATGAATAATGTTATGATAATAAATTATAATTACATTATTTTAAAATACTGAATTTCCTTGAAAGAAAATTAAATTAAAGAATTATTTATTTAGACATAAATAATTTGTAAAAGTTTCCTCTCTCCTACTATTTTTGCTGTGCCCGACAGGGTCCATAATGATCTCATTTTTTAAGTTACGAGCACCTAAGTTAACATTGTGGAATGCAATAAATATATTGAGTATTGAATGAAAGCACGGCGAAAAATGTTAACAAAAAATAAAAACGTCATTATCATCATCCCGAAGTTCTTAAATGCAGATGTTTAAAACTTCAATTATAATAATGAAAAATCAAACTATATCACTGCCGTCAAGCAATAAGACAAGAATAAAAACCATCTGAAACTAATATTAATGTAATAAACAACGAAGGAGAACAATGATTTGTTATTTGTTTTTAAGGAAATTCGAATATTCACCCAGGCACGACTAGCGCGACATCGCTCCGTGCAGTCAGTAAACTCGGGACGCTAAAATTAATTAGATAAAGAAAACCAGGACGGGTTTATGAAATATTTTTTTCGCTGTATCTGTAAAAAAACAGTGCTTGATCAATCTGTGTCACCAGCAGATCACGCGATTTTAAGGTATAACACGGATTCCTTTACACTCTGTATACATTACCACTATGAGTTACTAGGTAGGTAGTATATAGCCATATGAATCATGCTTCTCGTTAGAAGTTCTCCTTCTCAAGTGACCCAAGGAACATGATACCAGCGATCAAGTACACGACATTGAGATCCCAAATTGGCACTTTTGAACGCAATAAAAATGTCCCAAGAAATCGTATATTATTTAATGCGTACTTGGAACAAGAAATATGAGGAGTCTTAGAAGTCATCGTAATGATGATGAATGATTAAATATGAAATATAAATCATGGTTTCGAAAAAGTTCTCAATTACCACAGTGATAAATCGGTTTCCTATGTGCAGGCTTGTTTGGAAACTGAGAAACGCTTATAAACAAACCAAAATTGCGTCACCAATACTATTTGATTATAGTGTGGAATCAACAATATTAATATCTGTTCACCGTTTCCCATAACTTTGAACATGAAGCCATAACTTTGTGTGTGCGCGCCTTCACTTCAAACTCTTGAACAATCTTGAGAACGCACGAGTGTTAGAACCTATAAATTATTTAGGTAAGGTAGTTTAAGTTTTAGCGGGTTTACACATCAATAAATAATCCCCGCGTAGGTGCTTACATACCAGGCAAACTTAATTTATATCCCCCTCTCCGGCTACATGACACCCGTAAGTCAGCACAATACCCCGAGTTACGATCCCCCGAGATCAAATTCGTCACCTGCGAAATTGTTACCACTTTAAAACAATGCGATATCCCATTAAACTGTTCAAACACGCTGACAATTTCGATTGGATTCTATCTACGGATGACATTATTGCCCAAATTAACGTAGCGTTGCACTCGAATGCAACTGCATCAGCGTGTACTGAAATCAGAACGGGGTATTCATTACGCAATATTTTCCCCCACCCTAGAGAATCGCGATGAAGCGTATATAGGGGAAAAAACGGCGAACTTCGTTTCACAAACAAAGCGCGAGCCTGAAAGGGGCCTGTGAAAAAACATTTTCATTGTGTCTGCGAGTCGCTCGATTTTTAATCTTCCCCCGCGTCCCTCTGTAAGTTTATTGTGAGCTTTGCGAATCAGTTGGCGACCATCACTGGAACCTACGTTTGTCATCGACTACTGAATCCTCACAGAGCCAATGACTTTCATCCAATTGAAACAGCGCAAAGGACTTGAAAACCGAAGTTTACAAATGAATTTCATCCACAGTCCTCAATAAGTAATCCATAAACTTGTACAGTTTCACAAATTAACTACATTGATAGTTTGAAGTTAAAAATTCATATCTGTCAACAAACAGTTTGATTTATTTTAGTTAAATTTTATTATTATCATGAGAAGCGACATTAAAAATTCAACATTGGTTCACTGCCACGTCTTGTTTGACCCCGAATTTTAATTGCAGTGCTAATAACAATATTTGAAATGTGTTATTTACAATCGAGAGGTGCGATTTTGCAATTCCACTAAATTATGCGAATCTTTCCTTGAAACCGACTCTACCTGTTATATACCTACTTAATTTACTAAATGAAGGACAGTTGAAATGTGCCACACTAATAAATTTGGGCCTAACTATTCAACTATCAATTCGTACTTCCTAAGGAGGATTCTTATCGTCCAGTCTACCATGATCTTTATAAATTGCTGAAGCTTTCCCTCCACTATCATAATTTGTGGTAAATGCGGGGGATGGGGTGGTCTTCTTAGACTGGCCGCTACATGTGTGAAAGGCAGGGATCCACATGATGTCCGTCATGTTTTATTCATATCGTTGAAGACAGCGATGTTGTGACGTGAACACGGCTCCGAGATAGTCATGCATTGATCACTATTGTTGCGAATTGTTTAGATACACAATACACATTGTGAGTTTTGAACGAGTTAGATATTAAACACCAAACAGTTACAATTATCATTGTTTGAGATGTCAGCAAGATATTATTTTATTAATAAAGAAATTCCATATCGATTACAGCGCTTCAGCAGGATGAAGCAACAGAACTTCCCTCTTTGTTCGAAAAACTTAAAATTTGTTCAAATTACTATGAAATCGGATCGCCAGCTAAAGTAAAATGTTAATTTGAAAAGTATTCTTAGAAAACTGTTTAAGTTTACACTCGCTTTGCAATTAATAACCAGATTGCGTGCTTTGCACTTTTTGTTTAAAGGGGGTCAAGAAAAGTGACATTAGTGAAGTAATTTGTTACACTGCAACCATAAACACGAGGTGTTTATACCGTTCCATGCATACTCAATGAACTTAGAACTAAGTCTGCTTATGACTTGCTGAATACGAGTGAAGTTCACCTATCATAATTTAAGTAGAGTTTGCTGCCACTTTATTTGATTAAGTTAATTTATTTATCAATCTTCTACAAAAGACATTCGTCAAACGTTCAAAAGTTAAGATCAACAATAAGTCAGATGCAGCGCACCTAGCCAACGAACGGGGCAAGATATCGCTAAAACCGAATGAAACCGGATTCGTTCTATATAAAGTTTAATCAAAATCAACTTATTCAACAAATGACGATCGTTCGTTGGTTCTTGTCGGCTAGGTGTGTACGATACATTAGAAAATTGTACTCCTTTAACTATTATTATATTTATAGGTACCACACAATTAATGGAGTCCTCACCATTACTTCGTGTATTGTCCAATTTGTATATAAGAAAATGCCTTTGGGCGTAGGTAATTTTAAAAATGAAAAAAGTGACAAATCTAGTGTTATAGATAACACTAAAATTAATAAAAAAATGTCCTGCTTATAAAATTATTTCAGATTTTTGTTATCTTTATTTCTAATAACGTAAACCTACCCAAATTGGTCCGCCCACCATAATGCGACCACTAATTGTTACTGCATTTTTTTATTAACACAGTGTATTATTAAGCTAGGTCTTATTGGAATTTGAAACTACACTTTTAACTTTGTTTACCACTAAAAGAGATTTTATAGATATTTGTTTTGTTTCGCGATAATATTACAATTCATAACGAAACGGTGCATTAAGCGCGTTTTTAATAGTCAAAACGTCAAAACCAGACATGGGACAATTAGAGAGTTCTGTAAAGATTTAAACTGAATTTAGTAAGTTTAAAGTTTATGTGGTATAGTATAATCGATAGACTTGAGTTACGAGTAGTTAATAGATGATTTAGTTTATAATTAGTATGCAAAACTTATCAAAATAAAGTGGACGGTGTTATAGCTAGTAACACTACAGTACTGATCGATTACCGACTGGAGGTCGGTATAGGGGCAATTACCGTGTTCACTTTAACTGATAAAATTATGTTTGAGTTATAATAAATCAAACCTAGAAATAATTTTTATTATTTACCTATTTGATAAAGAATCTTGTGACCGAAATACGACCTACTATAAATTGTTTATTTATTTCGATAACTGTATTTTAATTTCATGAAAATTCATTATTAGCACCGTCGTTTAAGGAGAAAAGCAGTATAATACTTACATGATTTTCAATTAACTGTACTTGTTATTGGTTTTATTCTAATATAATTGATTTCTAAAAAATGTTTACTATCTATCGACATTGTTTATTTCTCTAAAAATATTAAACTTTTCAATAATTGAAGTAGTTGAAAAGCGGTCGGTTGTTAGGTAACCGTTTTACATCATTTCATAATACCGTCCACCCTCAAAGCTTATCGTGATTTGTACTCATTTCGAAGAGCTTAAACTTTTTAGCTGAAACTTAAAGTTTATATGACTACATTGTAGACTTTATGTTAGCACCTTTCGGCTCCTTTATCTGACCTTGGATATCAATCAACTAGGAAAAGAGTGCCCATTGAGACAAATCGAACGAGCTGAAACCATTGATAAAACAAAACAACTCGAAGGACTTACATTAATACATTGTGGAGTAGACGGATTTTTTCTGTGACAGTCATTTGTATTTGGATTCCGACCTCATTTCCAGAATCATCATACCCAAAAACCATAGACAAGAAACCATACTCATGAAAATAACATTTTGAATTTTGACTCATCCTCGGCATCAGCACCGCTGAAAATTATGGAATTGACATGACGAATCATTTCCAAATTTTTATGGCGACCATCTTGGATTTGTTCAGAAGCTCCAAAGTCTTGAGCATCGGCGCAAAGTTGCCAGTCTATCGGTTTTTTATCGGACACATTTCGGAGAGTGTGCTTCAGATCTGCATGATCTAATACCCCCCTGCCCTTTTTTCTATCGGACGGCCAGAAGCACGAAAAAGCGCCATCGGTTCATGGTTGAAATACCAAAAACCCGAACGAAGCGCTTTGATTCCACTTTCATTGTGAAAACCGCGAAACAGTGGAATGCGCTGCCCGAGTGGGTGTTCCCCGACAGCTACAATTTGGGTGTCTTCAAGTCACGAGTGAATCGGTTTCTTCTGGGCAAGCGTGCTCCATCGTAGACCGCATCATCGCTTAACATCAGGCGAGATGGCGGCCAAACGCAGGCCTAGTAATAAATATAAAAAAAAAAAAAAAAAAAAATGAAGTTGCCCTCGTTTTCTTCATCAGCACACCCGAATTCCATGGAATTCACACCATAACGACTAACTCTTAAATCTTCATGGCTGCCATCTTGGACTCTGGGTTTTTCCACAATTTTGGCATCAGCAGCCCCGAAAACCATGGAATTGACACCCGTAATTAATAATTTTCAATTTTTACATCCGCCACCTGGGATTTTGGTTTTGCCCACATTTTCGGCATCAGCAGGCCCGAAAACCATGGAATTGACACCCATGACGAATCATTTCCAAATTTTCATGGCGACCATCTTGGATTTTGAAGTTGCCCTCGTTTTCTTCATCAGCACACCCGAATGCCATGGAATTAACACCATGACGACTAACTCTTAAATTTTTATAGCCGTCATTTTGGATTTTGGTTTTGCCTACATTTTTGGCATCAGCAGCCCCGAAAACCATGGAATTGACACCCGTAATTAATAATTTATAATTTTCACATCCGCCATCTTGGATTTTGGTTTTGCCCACATTTTCGGCATCAGCAGGCCAGAAAACCATGGAATTGACACCCATGATTATTCCGAAATCGACCTATTTTTTGGCATGGGCATCCAAATAACCCATGCAAATAAGAGTTTTGTTACAATAAACGCATTTGTTACAACTAGATTAAAGTAATAAAAAAAAGGTTAATTATTTAATATAACTTCAGTAGTTTAACATCTTTTGGCGAGGTTGAGATTGCGAGTAAAATTGGGACCAGCGGTATAAGTTCTAAGGGAGCTGCGCGCGCACACCGTCACGAAAAAGGTTTAAACGTTGATTCTTATTTATTTATTTATATTCCGTTCCTACACACAAACCGTGGAAATGGTTTTGTGGGGCATTGATCTTAATTAATGCAATGTTTTTGTACTATATGTATAAAAAACCTCTTTTCTATGTATATGACACCATGAAGTTAGTTGTTTACATAGACCTACAAGATGTCTAAAGCTCTGCAAAAAAGAGTACGAAAAATGGGGGTGCCACTAACAATAAGCGCTCTGGTAGAAAGTCGAAGTGAACTTCTACCGCGCATACATAATAAATGGAATGGGGCATCAACCGGGGACTGCCCACTGGTGCTCTACGAGAGTGCAGTCAAGGACTGTCCCCGGGTGATGTAAGACAAGAAGGCACAAGAATGAGTATTGCAAAATATAGATCCTTAAATTATTGGTCCATTAAACACCCGTATCAATAGAGATACGGGTGTTTAATGGACAAGTCCAACTTTCTTTTTCTGGTAGAAAATTGGTTTGGCAGACGGTGGCCCACTAACTCGCTAGCTGGGCCCCCTGGAAAACCGCCAGAACAGGCAAAAGGGGGCAACACCACTGTGAGCTGTTAAGGGTATCGAGATCGAGAGGTGAGACCCTGGTTTCAGCAAGTTTGCAAAGGGCAAATTTGGTGGACGGTATTAGGTATGTCAGTGGTCGGATTACGGCTGACAGTTATTTCCCGGACGGAATTAAGGCGGGCAGCAGATTTGAAACTACTTGTCACTTTTTACTTCATATCAAAACGAATTATATGTGAATTTTATATTCCTTCCTAGATTTAGTAAATATATGAATTTTACTTTAATATGAGACCTACAGCACCAGAGTTTCCCTTATCAGTCGCTATGTCTGAATAAAACAAAAATGATGGTCCTTAGGAGGTCGGTATTTGGTGGGTTTACGTTATACCAATTTATCTCTTGGTAATTAAATTCTAATATATTGATAGCAGTTCTTCAAAAAACTCGAATCATAAATTTTTAGTTTTCATCGCCACCTCGTCATTATTATTTACGACTTTTTAACAGCTTTGTGAATTATTTACCTGTTAACTAAATATATATTTGCGCTTTTGCTTGTGACCTATGTAAAACATTCGAATTAATCAATGACGAAGGCCACTTGTGTAATAAAAGTCTAAAATAAAAAAAAAACAGGTAGGTACCTATTTCGTTCATAATCGTATATCTAATGCCCCTAATAATATGTTTAATAACCCGCTCTAAACATGGCACTTGGTAGTGAAACATGAGTCACTATCATGATTAAACCTCACTAATTGTAAGTACTTCAAACGTTCGGAAACATAAGAAATGTTTATAAATCAAATTTTACAATATTTACACAAACAATATTTACATAATTACAAATAAAAAAGTAAATTATAAAAATCAAAAAACCCGACTACATAAAAACCGAACTAAAAAGATGCAAACAAGATGATAAGATAAAGTTGAACTTAAGTAGGTTTTCAAAAAATCATACTATCAAATCATAACATGCAGTCGGAGGCTACGTATGTTGTTGGCCAAGGTTTCGAATTACATAATTCGTAGGTAGCCAAGTAACAAGGTACACAAGTTTCAGGCTGTATAATTCTTAAACGAAGCGTATGGCTGTAAAATGGTCAAGGAAACATTATATTGATTTTAAAAGACCTATTTAGTGATACCCCATAAAGTACAGTACGATTTTTTTAATTTATTTTTTTACTACATTTTCTTTTACCTCGGCCGCCTTTTTCTTTTTATAATAACTGAACCTGGCTATAACCTGGCTATGGCTTAGACGAATCAATAGACACCTCAAACATTAAAAATAAACTTTAAAAAAAAGCAAAAACCGACTTCAAAGAAATACTAAAAGGAGTAAAATAATTACCATAATATAAAATTAACAGTTTCAGAAGTCGGTGGCTTCTATTTGCTTCAGTGTAGAGTTGCACCGACTTCTGAAACTGTTAATTTTATATTATGGTAATTATTTTACTCCTTTTAGTATTTCTTTGAAGTCGGTTTTTGCTTTTTTTTAAAGTTTATTTTTTATTAAATACGTTTTAGTGTCATAATTTTAACCCCCTCCTTCATAACCCTTCTTTTTGGCTTTGACGTAGTCGGGCATAAAAAGTCCTTTCAAATGATACCTTACACGATATAATGAAAACATTCCAAAGGGGGGAGGGGGGGACACGCACCCCCTCCTCTTTTCAAGTAGTCAGTTCCCAACAACAAATATAAACAAAGCAATATTAGTAATTTGAGAATTTTGCTTTGATCCGACGAGGAGTTCCGTTCCATATCTCTGAAGTTCATGGTCTAATCATAACTAAATTTAAATGGGACCAATCGGGAAGTATACCCTTTCGAACAAAAAAAGAATTTTTCAAATCGGTTCATAAATGACGGAGATATGAGGTAACAAACATAAAAAATAAAAAAAATAAAAAAAAAAATACATCCGAATTGAGAACCTCCACCTTTTTGAAGTCGGTTAAAAATCCATCCAACCGTTGGGATGCTTCGAGGGTATAAAGAATCCCACACACATAAATACAAAGATACATAAATACATACACCGTGAAAAACATAACCCTGTCTTTACTGTCGCGCAGTCGGGTAATAAAAGTATATACAAATAAAGAAAAATAGACGAATCTTTCCTTCTAACCGACTCTACCTGTTATATACCTACTTAATTTACCAAATGAAGGACATGCCACACTAATAAAGAACAATGGTCACTTTGGACTAGAAATTGTTCCCGAGATGAAACTGTCACCAATATATTAGTGCATTGGTAGTGTATTTATTGGATATCTTCGTTTATTTTTAAAAGATGGGGAAATATAGATAATCTTATTTTAAAAATACTATTTTATTTATCAGAACGCTGTATAAAATATCTAACTTCGAACGCATCCGTAATTACTTACGTTACTAGAGAAGTCCATACTTTTTCTAGTCTATTATGATTTTATTTCATAAATCGAAATAAAATCCCAGGCAATGTCAACCGTATAAACTCACATCAATATTATACTAAGCTTAGCCACTAATAGAATTTGATGTTACTTCGTGGTAAATTGTTTTAATAAAGCCATGAATTAGATAAAAAAACTAATGATTTTACATCTAAAAATCGATACTGTCATAAACCGATTGATTACGTGATCCCTATTCTTGACAAGTAAAAATAAATTGACGGTTTTCTGTAGCTAGCTACTATTAACTAATCTGTGGTTTTCTGCGCTGACCGTGTCCATGGTAACCATGTCGTTGTATTTTCGGCGACGACTGTGTTCTCCTCGCATAATGTTACAATATTCTTTGGTGTTCTGTGCGATTTTATATTATTTTCCCTTTTTTTTATATTTTTGCATTGCTTACAGACTCCAATTGATCTTCTACACTCTTGTTGACTTGGCATTTGTTTAATGGACTTGGAATTGCATCATGTTTTGAATCTGTTAATGGAAGTGGCAAAATATCTTGTCTCTCCGACCTTTTAAAAATATATTGAAGGCTGTACTTATTTATATTTATGTAGGCGAATAAAACGACATTATGTTTCATCAAGTTACGTTTTGTTAGATTTTACTAGTCCAAGCATGTTCGCCGAGTGATCATTGTTCTAACTTTGGGCCTAACTATTCAACTATCAATTCGTACTTCCTAAGGAGGATTCTTATCGTCCAATCTACTATGATCTTTATCAATCGCTGAAGCTTTCCCTCTACTATCATAAATCAAATTAACAACTCTAGAGGTAACAACTCTAATGATCGATCTCTTTACACGAGAACAGTTATTAATTACGAGCTGCTTAATTAAATTACTAAACCGTCTTAGACCACTAGTCTGTCAAACCTATTACTAAAATTAAATCGCATAATATAAACGTTTTAAGAAATAAATTTCGCCCAGTGGCACTTACGGCGGTTCAAGAATTATGAATAAAACATGCCACACTTCTTGCTCCGGCCGGCTATCTGTCTTGCGTTGTAAGGCACCTATCCATTATACAAGGTGTTATTGTACTTCCTGCCTTATGGCACATCATTTTGTGAACCGGAGCCCCATTGAAGCAGGATTGAGTGTATTGTTAGTATTTTGGTTTATTGTTTCCTTAAGATCCGCGCAACAAAGCCGCCTCGTAAGGTGCGTAAGGTGACCCACTCACGAATGTATTTTCATCGCCCACCTTATACCTGTTTTTATTCGCATGCCTTCACGTCTTGGATAATTTATCCTATACTTAATATAGAATGTGGTTTGGAGAATCCTGCGAGTAACACGTCTTTAGTTCGGTCTTGCATACTGATCTAAAAATGGAAATTATAATTTAAGTTGAATTTTGTACTGTACAAGTGATGTATTAAATAATTCATAAGTAATTAAAAATGGACATATCTTTGCTGTGACATCTACGGTTAAAAATAAGAAATGAATGTCTTCACCATTAAGTATTCTTCATCTACGATTTAATACAAACCTTACCTTCAAACAGTAGTTTTAAGAATAGTCTAGCAAAAATGTTTGTTCTTATTTAACTCCTAATTAAGTCAGGATTTCTACCCCAAGTCCTGATTATTGAGAAGCAGGTTTCAGTGTTTCTGATCAAGCATTGAAAGTTTTCCGTAGTATTAGGGAAAAGAAAAGACACCATTTAATTTTTGTGATTTAGCAGTTACCTGAATGCAGATTCTAAGCGAAGCTCTGGAACAATAGCATGTCAAAAAAAAATACCACGTAAGTTTTTCAGGTTTAGTTACCTTCATTTTTACAGTTCTTTTTTTAGCCAAGGGTCGTAAAAGGGAGACTGTCGTCAGTAGAAACTCGCCACATAATTGATGAAGAAACTCGTCATGAGCTTGCTAATGAGCGCACTAGTAGTTACTCTAAACAATGCGGATCTTGGCAATTAGCCGGGAAACACTAGAATAAAGAAAAGGGAGGACTAAGTATTCGCATTCCGCACAAATGTAAGTACTTACCTGTTTTATAAGCCCAGCTCGTTGCTTATGACTTGTACTTGTATTTTTTTGCCAGCCGTAACTACCTTCTCATTAATTTTCTTTGCATTCAAACGCAACCCAATCGTCGTCGTTTCGTTTTTATTTTCCAACCCGAAAGTAGTGATAGCCTAGCTGTTGAAAACTTGCCTTCCATGTAAGGGGATCTGAGTTCGACATTTCGTCCTTTTAAAATTTATGTATGGATCGGAATTTGATTATCATTTGCGTTACTATATACGTATACTTACTTTTTTTTAATTTTTACCTTTCCTATAATTGCATACTTTTATTATTGTAAAAAATATTATGATTTTCTTTGTATAGAGTCAATTAATTTATTCACTTGACAGACATATCTGTGTTGCTGGGGAGTTTGTTGCGCCGTTTCTTCTTCACAGCATAAACACTAGGAAGCGGTGAAAGGAGGGCTTTTTGTGGGATGTCTATTGTAAACCTGACGTTCAAAAATAACTAAGTAATTCTAGTCTATTTTGAATAAATGAGTTTTGAGTTGAGTTGAGTTTGAGTTAACGGTAAAGGAGAACAGTAGGAATTCTGCACACTTGAGAAAGCTCTGTTCAGTTCTGAATGGTCTGTGTAGTCTGCCAACCCTACCAAGCTAGCGTCACAGGAGACATATAAGCTAAAGCAGTACCTCAACTTACTATAATCTCGTGAATTGAAACACTCACACAGACACGCACTGTATATTGAGTAGTTCTTTGTTTTTGTATGGAACTGTATCCCGAAAATACCTTATTTGTCTTGTTGCAGTGCGTGTCTGTGTGAGTGTGTCAAATCGGACGATTGTAGGTAGTTGAAGTACTGCTTTAGCTTATGTGTCTACTGTGCTAGCATGGTGGACTGAGGTCTAAACCCTTCTTATTCTGAGAAGAATCCCGTGCCCAGCAGTATGACAGTAATGTACTAATTATGTTTTGGTTAATTATGTTCCGTGTAGTGTCGGACGTAAAGAATAGCACTATGCCATCTCTTGCCATGGGAGTCGTAAAAGGCGACTAAGCGATTCACTACAGGATGGGCAGTAGCATTCTCTGAGTACTTTAACGACCATACTGCGATCGCCAACCCGCCTGCCAAAGCGTGGCGATTATGGCAAATCTCCCCCAACATGGCTCGGGGGAGGCCTATGTCTCGCAGTGGACGTATTTCGGCTGAATGGTGATGTTTTGGAGATTCACATAAGTCAGACAATGTTCAAAATTTTGATTATGTCTTCAGTGTGCATTTAGATGCTTGGAAAACTTTGAAGTGTGATGATATTATTTTAATACCACAGTATAGCGACTTCATACAGTGGTCCAGCGCGGGGGCTTAATGTCCGGAGCTGCCTTAAACTGTCAATAACGGCCCCAACCTGCCAATAAAAACTGCCAGTATGAAGATAGCTGCACTGTGATAGTACTATAACATATAAAATTCCATGACTTTCAAAAATAGAAAATAATAATAAATATTAGCCTATAACTGTTGGGCAAAATGTTTCTTCTTATACATACAAGGAACGAGCTTTGATCACCACGCTTGCTCACTGCAGGTTGACGATTTGAGACTATTATTAAGTCCAGGTTTCCTACTGTAATGGAATTGTCATGAATAATCATGATCTACTATTTTAAAAAGAGTATTCATGGAGTTTCTTGCCGGCTCTTCTCCATAGAACCTACCTTTTGGAACCGTGCACCTAGTTTTGACGTTTTAAAAGTGCCCGTAATCTGGTTTATTTGAAATAAAAACTTTGACTCCTCACGATGTTTTCTTTCGCCGTATGTCAGTGGCGTCTTAGATAAACTAAGAAAATACATTATATGACCATAAAAAAGTCATATTGGGGAGCCTGGGTTTGAACCTGCAACCCGGTGCTTAACAAGCGAGTTTGTAACCTCTCGGCCACCACGACAACGTGTTTATTTTCTTATTTCAAAAATAAGAAATTAAAAACTTCCTTTCCATAGAAAGTTACAGTCAGCTTGTCAAGTTCGCGTGGTTAATTAATTCTTTGCTTATTTCGACAAGTCGGGAAACAAAACTTTTTTGTTATAATCATTTGTTATAATTCACCTCTAAAAGACTTTTTTTTTTTAAAAAAAAAACCTTGCCCCACACTAATATTTCTCTTGTATCGTGGGTGCGTTTACAGACACAAATCTCACAAACAAACGCCCAGACCCGAAACAACCATCTGTAGGCCATACAAATTTTTGTTCCGTGTGGGAATCGAACCCACAACCCGTAGCGCAGAAGCCAATCGCTTAGCCACTGCACCAAACGTGTCGTCAAACTTACTTATACAATGTGTCCGGTGATGGACTAGCGATATTCTAGGTACTTATATAGCAACTATTCTAGTACTGAAATACACTATACACTAGGAGCCAATTCACTTCCATTTTTTGTTGAGATATTCTGTACATGTGTACAGAAAAAGTCATATCTCTCAAAGTTTTGGTCCTACTGAGATAGGCTTATTCGGAGGGCAACAATATTGTCTATCGTTTACATTACGATACAATGGGTTCACATTTTCATAACTTTAAGGTAGAGAATATCTCAACAAAAAATCAAAATGGCTGCCATATAGCGGGGAAGTGGATTGGACCCTGTAGTGTAGTGTGTAGTGTATTTGTGTGCTAGAATAGTTGCTAAAGTACCTAGATTGCTAGCCCATAACCGGACACATTGTATAAGGCTCATCATTTGAGACATCTAGAAAATGCAAGGACAAAAAGAGGACAAACTACAAAAAAAATATATGTGCCAAAATAATTGAGCTGATGAAAGGCTAGAAAAGCTAAATTATATTTGTTTAGGGATTTATGTAAACCCTAAGGAAAGCTTTCATAAGAATTCGACTTTCATACTGAAACTCAAGAAAACATAAAACATTCAGAGCGTCACTCCCTTACTTCATTCCAAAGGTGACAAAGGATCGCAAACCCGGTTTACCCGTATCTATTTACGGTAAACACATCAGCATAGGTTGTTCGCAAACCGAAACCACAGACCCATTACAAATAAAATTACTACGGAACCACGGAACACCGGCGCGGCGTTCAAACGCACGGGAATGGATTCACTCAATTATGCGAAATAAAATATTTTCTTTTATAATTTTCAATTGAATTAACTTTAATTTAAATTCGATAGTGCATGGGCCTATTAGGTGGAATCGAATGGTTTTTGAATACTTTGTTGTGTAATTTTAGTGTACGGTAATCCTTTTTTTTACTGTATAACGTCACGCCTGAATTCCCCAAAGGGTTGGGCAGAGGTGTATAGTACACCCACATTTCGCCATTATGTTTCAAGTCCCATGTAATAGTGGGCGAGCCTATTGCCATTAACTGGGCACAAATCCAGACTCCGGGCTGCTACTAATAAATTCCACACGGAAAAACCCAATAACACTTTGCCCGACCTGGGAATGGAAACCAGGACCTCACGCTCAATAATCAAGCTTGCGACCACTAGACTAACGAGGCACTCTTTTTATTGTAGTATTAAGTTATTGATGCTATGGGGCTCGTGGTTAAATAATAACACCACGGATCATACGATTTGCAAGGTTAAGCTGCGCTTGCGGCGCTGAGTCCGTGGATGGGTGGCCTTTCGTTACACGGGGCCTACCTCCTAAGTCCGTCAACGAAGTTAGTCGCCCGTCCGAAATAGCCCGAAACGTAGGAGTGAACAAAACATGTGTCAAGTTCAACTTTTCGGACGGGCAAAAACAAATCGGTAGTAGGGATAACTGTCAAATCGTGTTGTCATTCCTTCTTAGTTCGGGCCCCGAAATAATCGTATGTCCGTAGGTGATAGGGAGTAGACAACGCTCGTAACTAAGGCCAAAACCACGGACTTCGTGCTTAGGGAGTAGACCCCCACATCGAGACCTCTCCGTGCCTCGGAGAGCACGTTAAGCCGTCGATCCCGTGTGTCATGCAAATGCCAATGACAGTCAGAAGCCCGAAAGTCTGACAACCGCCATAACTAGGATATCGGCATTGCCCAGTAACTGGGTTGCGGAGGTCTGATGGCAGTCGCTCTATGTAAAATACTGGTACTCAGCCGTATCTGGTTGCACTGGAAGCTGAACCCAAAATAGTTGGGAAAGAGCTAGGCAGAACAACGTAGTAATTGATGTACTAGCTTGCTCATGTTTAGGGATATTTAGCTTGTAGTTAAACTGAAACGGTATGGTTGATGCGTTGATAGCCATTTTCAACATTATCCATTGACACGATCTCATTTAAAGTCTAGCTTCTTAAAGAATATTTACTTTGTTGGAGAGGTCATTAGTAATTAACACATATTTTTATTTGTATACAAGTCTGTGTCCTTGTTGTAGTGGTCGCAAGCGCGACTGCTGAGCGTGTTGTCCTGGATTCGAACCCCAGGTCGGGCTAAGGCCTCATTTACGGAGACGCGGGGCGTCGCGCGTCGCGTTGTGCGGCGCGGCCCGCACTGAATTCAAACGTATGGTGTTGTATGAGAGCGTTTACGGAGAAGCGATTTTACACGCGTTTGCTTGAAATGCAGGCGGGGCCCGCGGATGGCATCGCCGCGTCACACGCGACGTTTATCGCCGTGGCGCACGCAGCGTTGCGACCAGTTATTCCTACAATTCTCCGTCCACTGTAAAACGTAGCGTCAACCGCGGCGGGGCCCGCGGCGCCGCACGCGCCGCATCTCCATAAACAACATCGTACATTGCCATATGTTTGTGTTTGCGCATGTGATGATGCGGGCCGCTGCACGCGCCGCCGCTCCCTAAACAGAAAAATCGTACGACGCGCCGCGAGACGCCACGCCACACGCGACACGCGACGCCCCGCGTCTCCGTAAATGAGGCCTAAGTGTTACTGTGTTTTTCCGTGTGGAATTTCTTAGTAGAAGCCCGTCTGGATTTGTGCCTGCTTGATGGCAATAAGCTCGCCCCCTATTATATGAGACTTAAACATAACGGTGAAATCAGAGTGTACTACACACCTCTGCCCAACCCTTCGGGAATACAGGCGTGATGTTATGTTTGAATATGTATTTTTATATTCATATTCTTATCCAGTTTTTAAGAGATAGTAAATATTGATCTCCTATTGTTTCTGAACTTAACGTATCATCATTGTTTGATTATAAATATTTTAGGCCATTCTTTGCTCTATGAAATCTGAAGAAAGTGAAGATAAATAAACACTGCTTTGTGCGGTGTGTAAATAAATGCGAGTCAAAACAAACACTGATGACGTAAGCATTTGAGCGCAGACTTCATGCACTCAAACTTTCACTGTAAAGATCCGCAATGTACGAGGTGTTTGTTTAAATCGCATCATTGGGTTTATATATATTGTGAGTGTTTCCCGAAGGGATCGGCAGAGATGTGTTTTCCTACTAGGGGTTTCCTCCTAGGTACCCGGGGCCAAGAATTCCCGGGAATATGGGTATTTAAACCCAGGATCTATTTGGCGAGAGATCCGGAAATTATTTGAGATTATCGTTTTTCATAGTTTTGATGTAAGTTTATTCCAAAGATTCAAGATTTTTTATTTCAAATAGATACAGTTCTCTTAAGATGATTGTTTTACGTCAATTTTGCAATAGAACATGTGGATTGCTTAAAACACAAGTTTAATTATGAAATACACGCAAAACTATATTTTATCAAAAACATGAAAATTCTCGGATCCTTGGGAATTCCCTGGATTTCACTCTAAGAGTCGGAGAACGATAATACCTTACTCCTACTTTTTACATGTGCATTTGTATGACCGTGTGCGAAAACGGTCATTGGCGTATTTCGCTGTAAGGGCGATCCAATTGTCATTCATTATTATCGTACACAATTCGAAACTCCAGGCTGTTACCGAGAATCGAACCCAGAACCTCGGCAGCCGAGCTTACGCCCTACTAGTCTAAGAGATTAACCACATTAATCAGTATCAATTCGCAAAAAGCTAGAGGGATAGATACATGTAAAAGACTTCAATCGTGAATGCAAAAACATATAGCATGGTAAATGATGAACAAGTGCGCACGTATGTACATAATTATTAAATGCCTAATGACGCAGCAGTTTGGTTTCGTAGTGATTCTGTTTAATTTTGATACATGCCTTAAAACGCAGTAACAACACTTTAAACTTATCAAGTCACTAATTTAAATTACCACCGCATTCATAGCAACCAAACGAGAAAATGGATGCTTTGTTCGACTTGCATTTCCATACTTTATTCTGTTTCAACAATATATAAAGAATTCTCGGTTAACACTTTTATTTCTAAGTGTTGATTAATATTTATTGGAGTCGGGAGAGGCAATCCGCACGGGACAAGGTAATTTACGACGGCGGCGGCCCACCGACAATACCTTATTTACGTTTAAATAAAATACGATCATTGGATTATTGATAAAAAACCTAAGCCTTCGATATTCGCAACACATTTTGTGGAATAATGAAGAGTAATGCGTAGAAAAACCGATCGTAAGTACCTTGAGTTTATCTGCCCGATAGTTATGCTCATATAAAGGCAAAGTCGTAAATGTTTATCTGTTAGCTTCATGACGTGAATTCTAATTAATCCAAAGAGAAATAAACGAGAGATTTCTTTGGATTTGCAAACTGTAATTGCAATTTCGATTCAAGGTGTACATCCAAATTGATTTCGGTGTTAGACTTAAAACGCACTAGCGGCCAGCCGCATTACGGCGTGCCGCTTGCGGCTGTCCGCATATCGATTTTTAAATGAAACCGCATGATCTCAACGCACTGATTTCCGGCCAGCCGTCGTGCGTCACTGCGTTTAGATCATGCGGTTTCATGTAAAAATCGATGTGCGGCCAACCGCAAGCGGCACGCCGCATTGCGGCTGGCCGCTAGTGCGTTTTAACGCTTAAAGTTCCATGGACGTAGGTAATTTCGCACTTAAATCGTAAAAGTCAGCTGATGTTTAAGATGTTAGATAGACTGATTGCAATCATTCCATAGTTAGTTTCGGCTTAAATTCTCAGACTTTAAAAAAACCGGCCAACTGCGAATCGGACTCGCACACGAAGGGTTCCGTACCATTATCTATAAAAACGGCAAAAAAATCATGTCTGTTGTATGGGAGCCGCACTTAAA
This sequence comes from Amphipyra tragopoginis, assembly GCA_905220435.1. Classification (NCBI taxonomy): domain Eukaryota; kingdom Metazoa; phylum Arthropoda; class Insecta; order Lepidoptera; family Noctuidae; genus Amphipyra; species Amphipyra tragopoginis. Next base: position 19,376,110 of record HG991997.1, read on the forward strand.
TGTCTATTTTATTTTAATTATTTATTTTTAAAGTGATTACATAACTAAATATTCTGTAAATATTTCAAGCGTGTACCTGTTGCCGTTATCAATATCGAGCAAAAACGAGCAAAAAAATCACGTTTTGTTGTATGGGAGCCCCTTTAAATATTTATTTTATTCTGTTTTTTAGTATTTTTTGTTATAGCGGCAACAAAAATACATCATCTGTGCAAATTTCAACTGTCTAACTATCACGGTTCATGAGATACAGCCTGGTGACAGACGGACAGCAGAGCCATAGTAATAGGGTCCCGTTTTACCCTTTGGGTACGGAACCCTAAAAAAAACAATGAGGCACAGACCAGGGATATTGCGTAACGTAACATATCAATTACGACAGTTGATGTGTCAAAAACAATATTCATTGCGTGGTACATAGTTGTGGAGAAGTCGGATTGGTAATGCAAACGTTGCTATGGAAATTTTTGACCTGTCAAAATCATAGCCATAGCGATTACGAGTGAGTTGCGCTATTAAAATGCAGGTTTTTATTTAAATCACCGAATAGTATAGTCATAATATTGATAGAGAGAGGATACAAACTTCACAGATTAAGGGTAAACTGTTTAAGGTAATTTTAAATAAACTCTCAAAATATTTGGAACAATATCAAAGGTGAGTATTGGATAAACGATTTCAGCTATCCGTTACAAAATAAATGGAATATTAAACGCCCTTCGATAAAATAAGGAAGTATCGGTAGTACTATTTTTTTATTTTGTAGTATCGGTTCCAATGCCGCTTATTTTCATCGTAAGATAATTAGCACAACAGTGGAATACTCTTGGAATCAAAGTCTCTGTCTTCTCGTTGGTTTCATGTTACCAGGTTATTCGGAAAGGTGGGTACCTAGTACCTACTAAGCCGCAGGAATTGTATAGGGTGACTCAGGGGATATGTCAAGAGGAAGGGCCATCTACGCATTCTCTTCTGGGTCAACATCACACAGCCGACTGTGATTACCAATTCGTTTGCCAATCTTGGTGATAACAGCAATAATTACCCATATGCACTGATTAGTATTAGGTTCGCCATGTCTGTTGAAGGACAAATGGCCGTGGATAAATGGAACAGACGAGTCCTTGAATGGAGACCGCGAATCGGCAAACACAGCGTCGAATGCTTCCCAGCCAGATGTACCGCCGACCTGAAGAAGGTAGCTGGGGTGGAGTACATGCGGAAGGCGGAGGACAGTGTTGTGATGCAAATTGGGAGAGGTCTATGTCCAGCAGTGGACTGTAAGACTGCGTTGATTAATTGATTGTGCATCGTAGCAAAGGCCAGAGGACGTCTCTGCGTTGTGATGGGTAATAATAATAATTCTTTATTTCAGACCAGAGATCCATAAGAATTAGTAAACAATATAGCACTTACCTACTAACATAAACACGTTAAAATCATATATCTGAATGACAGTCTGTGTACCACCATCCAGAGACGAAATTATTTGGCCATCCACCCTGCCGGCTACAGTAGCTACGAGGCTGTTGGGGCTGTCGCGCACCCGACGCATCAGTGATGCGATTCGCAGACACAGCAGTGAGCCGCAATCCGGAATGCGTGCGTCCGCGAACATCCCCTGCTTTATAACATGCAATGCCGTAAGGCTAAACATATTTTTACCATCACTTTCTATCGTCTTTTTAGAGACGATTTAGAAGATTGCGAGAACAGTGGTAAGATAATGGCTCAATAAAACTAAATCATCATATTGTAAATTTGGGTAGGAATTTTAGATTCAAAAGCATACTCGAAAGAATACACACGCTCCACGCGTCATAAAACTGGTAGGTATTGTTTCACAGATTTCACTTTTATGAATGGAATATTGGAAAAGGATTATTTTCTTAAATAACTGGACAAATGACTGTACCAGGGATATAAAATGTTTTTTTTTTTCAATATCTGAAATACGATTAAACTTTTACGAATACAGAGGTACCCGGTAGGTGACATTATGAAGTCAGACATATGAATGTACTAAGAGTAGGGTAATCGTAGTACACTCATTGTACACACGTAGACGGATAGGATTTGTTCTGACATGTCAGGATTTTTAGGCACTGGTCAAAACCGGTCAGACTTTGTAAATGTAATTTTTTTAATGAAAATATGAAATTCTAAATCCTAATAACATCATGCCTATATTCCCCGAAGGGTTGGGCAGAGGTGTATAGTACACCTACATTTCACCGTAATAGGGGGCGAGCCTATTGCCATCAACCGGCCACAAATCCAGACTCCGGGCTGCTACTGAGAAATTCCACACAAAAAACCCAATAACACTTTGCCCGACCCGGGGATCGAACCCAAGACTTCACGCTGAGCAGTCGCGCATGCGATCACGAGACCAACGAGGCAGTCTGCATGTCAGGACATTTCAGTTTTACATCTAGTAACCCTAACTACGAGAGACTGAGTTAGAAGACACAAGATAATTCGAGAAACTTTAGGATACAAGTTCGTAGCCGTCGCAGCGTCATCTCGCTGCAGTCATGATTTCGAACCCAACAGCAGATGGCTGCAACAGACGACACGTCATATTCCAGTTAGTTCTGAATGATCCGTGAGACAAGATGTGTGACCTGTTTGGGATTAGCAATCGCGATTTACTTTCGTATCTTTTGTTTCTATTAGATGCATCGTACAGTGCAGGATGTTGGGCCACCTGGTTTATCAGTTTTTCTTCCTCGGAATTGGAAAAATCATTTTTTGAGAAAGATTCACGTGTCGTCGCTCCAGCGTCGGTAGCACTACTGATCTGCGATCGGACGACACGTCGTCTGCGGTCGTACGACGTGTAGTCTAGCGACGTGTCGCAAGCTGCGGAAGGTGTTTCATAGAAATACATAGAAACCAGTAGTGTCGTAACGACACGTCGTATGCTGCTGCTGTATACAGTCGGCTACCCAACTCGTACCTTTAGTTACTCGTATTTATTGCTGGGTACTCATTCAACATAATGTTTTATGTACAGTTATTACACAATACAAGTATGACAAAATTTTATATTGATATCTACGTGTTTTTTTTTAAAATAATAGTTACTAGCTGACGCCCTCGTCTGCGCTTGGTTGGTTTGGCGGTCGGTTTTAGGCTATTTCTATGCCTTTCGTTAAAATTCAGTAGTTTAGACGTGAAAAAATATCAAACAAACAAACTCAGTTTTGCAGTTTATGTTAGTGTGGATTCGAAGTAAATTTATAGGACTTTAAAAGCCCGCAGCCTTTTGGCATTTTCTTTGTTTTCCATAACCAATTGATCAAGTATAATTTTCACTATAGGTATTAACAGATTGTCTATTGTAATAATTTAACGCTCAACATATTTTAACTCTTCTTTGTAACTTTATATCTTCAGTGATCCTTTTAGATTGTTATTGTAAAAAATTAAGTAGGTACCTACTTGTGTTTAGTTATTTCTTTAAAGCATGTTGTGGTCTCCTGTAAGTGAAGGAGTACACTGACTTGACTGTTTCCTTATATAATATTTTGGCAAATTGTGTACGTCCTTTGTTGGTGATACTTAAATAAATAAATCAAGAATAAATTAATAGCCCGTTTTAAGATGTGAATCGTAATTCATCAATCAATCAACTCAGCTTATCGCAGCTTGCTACGCATAGGCCTTCCCCTAAGTTCGGCCACAACGCCCGGTTCTCCGTCTTCTGCATCCAATCTACCCCAACTTATTTCTTCAGGGTAGGGAAATAACTGATTAATTATGTTTTTCTTTAATTCTAAAATCATTAGCATTAAAATGGAGAGGAGAGGATTAAATTTTAATCCCGATTTACATTTTGTAACAATACGTAAAGCTGTAACAAGTAGGTACTACCCACTGAAACTTAATTAACATATGACTTGTGCTTGTTATTTCAAAATGTAGCTAAGTAAAATATATACAGGGTGTAAACGAATTCGTGTAATCCCTTCAAACCACATGATCTATTAATGATTTAGATTAACCCCGCACGGGATTTAGATTGATTAAAAATAAAAATAAACTTTTTTTTCCCTAATAAATTTTTTGTGTCATAGAAAATTTCGATGCCATGCATAAATTAATGAAGGCACGGCGACACAGCTGACGGGCACGACTAGCGCCATATCGGTCTACGCAGTCAGTTAAATTGGGACGCTAAAATTACTCAGATACAGAATACCATGGTTCATTTTTAGACAACTTTTTTTTGGTTATTCTGAAAAAAACCTATGCAGGGTAATTCAGTGTCACCAGTAGATCACGCGGTTTGAAGGAATTACGCGAATTCGTTTACACCCTGTATACATAAACTCACGCCTTTTTCCTATGGGGATAGGCAGAAACTATAGAACGCCACATGCTACAATCCTTACGTTTTCCTTTCCTTTCCTATGTAAAACACTTGTAGGTATTCAATTAAATCACCTACTACTTCTTTCTACCTAGGTAGCCTTCATGCCTATTTTCCCAGGAGGATGTTGTAGTAAAGTGGTGTTGGGTGGGGGCGGGGGGGAAGGGGTGTTTGCCGTATACGCACGCTTTACCATTTTCAGTACGGATACTTCATTATGTCCGGCGCACTCTGGGCAATCAGCCCCGCTACCAACCTTGCTGACTGGCTAATATTTTCACCACAGCATGAGCTATTTTCGTATAGCTCGTGCTGACATGAGAGAAGAAGACTTTTGATTAGGTCGTCAAGCGGGAAGCGAACCCAGGATCCCGTGTTCAGCAGCTGCGCTTATGCCTACTACACCAATGTGGCATTGGAAGCTTTTGTTTTTACCATTTTCAATATTTGTACCTACAACATGTTGTATCGTCTACATGGCTTCAAGGGCAAACTCAGATTGTTATGTCTCTTAAGTCCTAACACAATTGTTAATGTTTAATACTTTTTTTATAAAACAACATTGTTGTATAAAAGTAAGATTTATTTTACAATGCAAAATGTTATCGGCTATTTTTATTAATCAATTTTTCATACGCATGAATGGACTGACTTGAATGGATATTGGGAGGGATAATGGATATAGTATTTAGTAAATCTTGTAGTGTCATGCACCATATTCACACGGTATAAATATTTGTTATGCCGGCTGTACACTCTCGCCGAGACAGCCCGAGACTTAGATGCTGTCCTTTGCTATTTGATGTAAAAGTTAAGGATAGAAATAGCGCCTCGTGCTCTCTCGGCGAGAGTGTACAGCCGGCATTAGGCTTAAAACGCACTAGCGGCCAGCCGCAATACGGCGTGCCGCTTGCGGCAGGCCGCACATCGATTTTTACATGAAACCGCATGATCTCAACGCACTAGCGCACGATGGCTGGCCGGAAATCAGTGCGTTGAGATCATGCAGTTTTATGTAAAAATCGATGTGCGGCCAACCGCACGCGGCACGCCGTATTGCGGCTGGCCGCTAGTGCGTTTTAAGCCTTAGAGTTTGAAAATCTGTCAATCACCAAAACATGCTGTAAAAGTTATAAGACGAACTTTACATAACAACTAGCTGTTCTCCCGCGGTTGTGCCCGCGTAAATAACTTGACTACAGCGCCATCTATCTCATATTAGCGTAGCTATGAACCATAGTCTCGACAAAACAAACATTATTTTTGTACATATGACCTCGATCGGTCAAGTCGTTCAGAATTTACACGATCACTAAGGGTGTTACCACACTAATCAATCGATCGTCGATCGATGCCATCGAACGACATCGGTCGACGTTTGGTGTATTAGAAACCATCGATCGACGTCGATTAATTTTATTAATTCTACCATCGATCGATGGCATCGATCCACGATCGATCGATTGGTGTGGTAACACCCTAACAGATGCACCAAACATTGATTATACAAGGTGGCCCAAAAAATTGTGTCAAGCGGAAGTTCAGAGGTACCCGTATACCCCCGTGTATGTTTTGAATTTTTTTATAATTTTTGAGTTACCTTATTTTTCATGAATTGATATTTTTGATGTATCGTAAACAGTTCAGAGAAATGCGTGTTTTTTTTAAATTAGATTCTCTATCGTCTAATTTAGAAAAAAAAACTATTCACGTCATGACACCTGTAGTCCTGTAGATGTAGTATATTTAAGGTAAACTGTAAGTAGTTCTTACTATGTTAAATCGAATTCTTATTATTATACTGTGTACTAAGTAATTCCAGACAGAGATTCTTCCATATTTTGTGGAATTCTAAGGGTTTTTTATTATACGGAACCCATAAAAGCAGCAAAATGACAACGCCACGCTACTACCACTTCAACATACTTTTTTACCAAACAATAGCTATGAAGAAGTAAGTTTCCCAAACAAAAAACAAACTCACACCAATGTTGATAAAGCCACAAGACTATTAACGCGAATCCATAATGAATAACGGATGGTAGAAACTGTGAAAGGTATTGCAATTATACAAAGTTTCCACCGGCCGAACTTACGAACAGTTCGCCTTGGCTAATTGATCGGATCTATTATTCAACGTTGGAAGTTCGCGAGGTGTTCAGTTTCGTCCTGTCACAGCTCCATGAATAATCAATCATCTTTATTATTGAAATAATCATATTTCCTGGCTGAGGAGAAAAACAAGGATTATGTAGTCGTACCTAGCCGTAATATTGAGACTGACCGTGTTAAAGAATAAAGCCTGATTTACACAGGTAAAGTAACTGACTCCAATCTCGAGACAAGTCAGTGCTGACCCGATATTGACCTAGTGTAAATTTGATTTGGAGTCAGTACAGCGCTGTCGCGATCAATTTACACTAGGTAAATATTGGGTCAGCACTGACTTGTCTCGAGTTTGGAGTCAGTTACTTACCCTGTGTAAATCAGGCGTAAGGCTTTCTGATACAGAAGGGATTTTATCATAAGCAGCATAATTTCCTTTGAATAGGTCTTTATTGTTCTTTCGTGTTGGAACCAGACTAGCTGCTGCTCGTACTATGTTGAAAGATTGGGGTAACTGCCAACAGAACGTACTTAAAGGCAGGTTTATACGAGCCCAGTAATGAAACAGTATAGTAAGTCAGTCCAGCGCCGATTTGCAACTGGGCTCGTGTAGACAGTAGTTTCAAACCAAGTCCAGTGGTGATCGGCGTCCTCGAGTCAGTCCAGTTGACTAACCTATCCGTCTATTTTCGGGCCCAGTAGCTTCCCCCGCCACGCCACGCAAGTCAGTCGCGTCTACATGAATCCAGTGACTGAGTCCGAAATTCCGAGTCACTGGGTCCAGTCACTGCCATCGTATAAACCAGACTTAAGTATCGTCACTCGGGAAGCTCTTTTAATGCAACAGATAGCTACATACTGATAGGACTGGAGGTTATTGATACATGTACAGGGTGTGGCGTAAATAATGGTCCAACGTTAAGGGGTCGATACGCGATATCTTCAGCTATCACGTACCACAATTTGAACAATTTTTTACCATAGGTCTCAGAATAAAACATTTATTTCATTTTTTCGAAAAATTAACACCTCGTGTTATTTTTTATTACTTGCGTATGATACATATTCAGCAGTTACAAACAAAAAACAAAATAGGAAAATAATCTATTTGGTTGAAGTTACAGCCAAATTAGTAACACGCGATGATAATAAAAAAAAACGGACCTATGGTAAAAAATGGTTCAAATTGTGGTATGTGATACTATAGCTGAATATACGGTGTGTCGACCCCTTAACGTTGGACCACTATTTACGCCACACCCTGTATACATAGTACATACACACATCAAAAAAAGTTTGCGATCACTAGCATAAGCTGAAATAATTTTTTTATTTAATTTTATCAAGAAAAATTCTTTGTTGTGTGTTTTCTTGATAAAGAAAACTGGTGTCTAAAGAATCTAAAAAGAAGAAGAAATCATAATATAATCTACCGTAACAAAAAAGATTTCGATTTTTCAAAGTGATCGCAAACTTTTTTTGATGTGTGTACATACATACATATACCTACTCACTCCTGAAATCCTCGACGGGGTAATCAGAAGTTATCTCCTGTCACAGGAGTGTACACCCACGTTTCGTCTTTGGTATTAAGAGGCAGGAGGTTATAAATAATTAAAATCAGATCCTACCTCTTTGTTGGGCTTAGTATGGTTGTTATGATTACCAATCTACTACAAGGGTAAGCAGCAGTGTCCCAGGCCGCTTGCCTTCCATGCACGAAGGGTCCAAGTTCGACAACGGGCCGCATCTCTGACTTTTAGAATTCATGTGTGGATCAGAATTTGATAATCACTTGTGTTAACGGTGAAGGAAGCCATGGTGAGGAAACTACCACAGCAAACGGCTCCAAAAAGTTTAAGATGGTGTGTGTAGTCCGCCTACCTGCTCCACGCCAGCGTGGTGGACTAAGGTTAAACCATTCTATTCTGAAAAAAGGCCCGTGCCCAGCAGGATCATGACTATATACTACCTAGGAATACTTCTTGTTATGATCTAACGAGGAAGCTGCAGTTTTGGTCATAGACATAAAGTGGAGCCTTTATTTACGACCACGAGCAGCAAAATTCAATAAATATTTTAGAATTACAACACTAATTATCACTACAATTATTTATCAAAACTTGACACCATATTAATCTTTAAGTAATTATTCTATACTCTATGATTATTAGTAAAAAATATAATAAATGGCAGGGTTTCATTAATAAACACTTTGGAAAAGTAATCATAACTCGAAAACTACAAAAAATCGCGGAACATACATGGGGGTGATTCGGGAACCTCTAAGGATGTTCGCTTGACACTACTTTTTGGGACACGGTGTTTATCACATTTTTTTTGTTTAAACAAAAGCCAAAATAAGTCAAAAAAATCATCAGATCTATCTGAATGTATGTATATTAATTTGTTCACTGATATGCGTAGAAGATACATATTGAATCCAACTTATTTTTGGAAAAAATACAACGTGGTTTTAAAACTACCAATCGATTCTCCTGGTGATTCTGAACAAACTAGTTTTAGGTTTAGTGTAATGTAATAATAACTATATATAGGCTGCTAAGAAAATTCCCATATTTTATTTTATAATTTTCGGAAAACTTACAGCTAGCAAACACAGTAGGTAATTTGTTAATAACATGAATATGGCCAATTACAAGTTTTCACAAATAGTTATGTTTAGTAAACAAATGGTTTAAGTAGGTACTAAGTAGTAGATAGTGGTTAATTCGCGGATTTAATTTAAGTATACAAATCAAAGGCTATGTTAGGTTGTCAAAGAAGTGGTTACAAAGAGTATTCTTTAATTTAGACACACTAGTATTAAATAGATCGATATCAACTTCCTGGCAAGCCGTATTGTATAGACGGCTCGCTCTAATCATGTACGAGTTTTGTCTATATGTAGTTCTTGTCGCTGGTATGTACAACAAACGAGATTTACGGAGAAACGAAGATGATACGCGCAGCCCAATTTTGCTCACCAACTCAGGGACGTCGTTGGATCCGTTTGCTATTTTAAATAAAAATGCTAAATCAGCAATTTTTCTTCGCTCAGAAAGTGGAAGAATATGAAATTGTTTACACCTTTCTACGCCATATTAAACTCATCGGCACGATATGTTACAATTGCTACGTACTTGATTCAAAACCATACTCTACGATTAAACTTTGATACAATTTCAATAAGTACTTTACATTTGAAACAGTATTAATATGAACCACTTCCCAACACGTATAAATATTGACAATAATCCGAAGCAAAACATAGTTTCTTGGCTCTGAATCAATACTTTACATACAACATGAAAATACGTGCAAACAGTAAATACGTAGTCCGTCCATGCATGTGCAGTTATGAGCACAAACTATGTTCAATAATGAACATCCGGACTTTATCCGGAGCGGGCCGCATCCGGCATCGGCTCGCTTCTGTAGTATAAAAAATATTTTCCATTAACTTCGATCTGCTTTGCCTATTTAGTAAAGCAAAATGAGTCTTTCAGTACGTTAGGATTACCTGTACCCCAAGTGTGAGTTTTTTTTACGTTACTACTGTAGTTGCGTCACGCCAAAAATGTATGAAAAATAGCTTTTGCCCGCAGCTTCGCTTGCGTGTAATTTTAAACCCGCGTTTACCCCCTTTTTAAGTGTACCTACCTAGTTATAAAATTCAAAATTCAAATATCATTTATTTCAATCCATTTCAGATCATAAATTATTCTTTACAATCAATAAAATAATAATTAAATAATAATATTAACAAAATTAAAATCATAAAATTAAATCAAAATCATAAAATTAAATCAAAATCATAAAATTAAATTAAAATCATAAAATTAAATTAAAATCATAAAATTTAAATAATACTTAGATTTTCAATAATACGCCTGCCTCTGCGTCATTTGTTTGTTTGTCATTACATTAATCATATAACAATGGTTAATGTACTGACAATCAAACCTGTTCGCAAATACGCTCAGGACGGTGTTGGAGGTGGTCCGGAGCCTACGCCCCAGAGATGCGCACCGCTTTCGCATCGTCGTGTAGAAACAATCGACACGAGCGTCGGCGAACATCCCCGACGCGCTGCAGCGCCGGGGCAGCTCCAACAACACCCTGAACGCATTATTATACTGTACACGGAGGGCGTTGTACTGCTTCTGGGTATATGACCCCCACAGGCTGGCCGTGTACAAGGACGTACAAAACACTCTAAAAAGAGTTATTTTGACCGCCCCCGAGCAACGAACAAACCTGCGGGCGATCATATTGGCCCTCACAGACAACGCCCTCCGCTCCCTATCGATGTCAGCATCGTCCCTCAGGTCAGAGGTCACGATATGTCCGAGATATTTAAATTGTTGAACTCTTTTTAACTCGACACCGTTCAATCTAATAGGTGGAATCGACTCCGGATACCCCCGACCCCTGGCCTGAAAGACCATGCACTCACTCTTCTTTGCGTTATAGAGCAAACCGTGATCCAGCGCGTATCGCTCGCAAATGCCCAGCAACCTGGACAAACCACATCCCGAGGCGCTCAGCAGCACCATGTCGTCCGCGTAACTAATATTGTTGACACAAACACCGTCAATATGACAGCCGACACGGGTGCTGCTGAGCTCCTCTATTAGTGCGTTCACGTACAGGTTGAAGAGCTTCGGCGAGGTCAGCCCTCCCTGTCTCACCCCGCACTCCAATCCGTACGGCTCCGACAGAGCACCCGACCATCGAACGACGTTGACCTGGTTACGATACCAGTACTTGAAAATATCTATCAGTTCAAGAGGCATTGAGATGTTAAATAATTTTTGCCATAAGATGTCATAACTAACCAGGTCGAACGCCCTCGAGAGGTCGAGAAAACATGCATAAATAGGTGTGCTTCTATCGGAGTAGTACCTGACAGTTTGCTTCAAACACAAGATAGCTGACTCAGTAGACAGTCCCGGTTTAAAACCAAATTGATTATCATGAGTGTTTACATACCGGTCCAGCTGTGTGTTAAGCAAACTATCAAGAACCTTAGCAAGCACTGTGGCTAGTGAGATTGGCCTGTAGTTGCCCGTGTCGCTTAGGTCACCGGTTTTACTCTTCACTATTGGTACCACCACGGTCCTCACCATCTCTGCTGGTAAGTATGCATGTCCTATACAAAACGTATATAACATGGCAAGAACTCTGGGTAGGTGGACTCCGGCATGTTTTAGATGTTCAATGCTCAGGCTGTCATGTCCAGGAGACTTTCCACGCGACATTGACTTTATAACTCCCCGAACATCCTTCGCTGTGAATCTGGTGTTTATCTCCTGTCCATGCGACCCTTCCACACTGAATGACCGTGATGCGTGATGCGTTATAAATTCCAAAAAGTTCGGTTTTTATTTCGAAGAGTGTTTATGCCAAATTTCAAGTTAATTAATTACCCCTGGAATAAGGATTTTCATACAAATGTTAACAACCCATTTCACCCCCTTAGGAGTAGATTTTCCAAAAACGCTCAAACACGTAGTATATGTTTATTTCTCACCAAAAGCCTTAATATTTAATTTCATGCTTCTTACTTCAAAAATACCAGATTTCTCATACAAACTTTCAACACTTATTTCACCCCCTTTAGGGTTGAATTTCCAAAAACGCTTAAATACGTGTACATTTGGTGACGACTCGTTTGGTGCAGTGGCTAAGCGATTGGCTTCTGCGCTACGGGTCGTGGGTTCGATTCCCACACGGAACAAAAATTTGTATGGCCTACAGATGGTTGTTCCGGGTCTGGGCGTTTGTTTGTGAGATTTGTGTCTGTAAACGCACCCACGATACAAGAGAAATCTTAGTGTGGGGCAACGTTTAAAAAAAAAAAAAAATATATTTCTAACCAAAAACCATAATATATAAATTAATGCTGCTTACTACAAAAATGACGGACTTACATACAAACTTAGTTTAGTTTGAGCACAGGGTAGCCACGTCGTAACCGATCACGGTGGCAAGCTGGGCCATCGTTAGCAACGGTGTCGTCAAAATAGATAGAGAGAGTCATTTTTTAGAATGATGTTTTGTTGGTTAGGGCATCAGGCATAATGCTAGGCGGCTAGACTATCAAAGTGATATTCATGCGATTTTTAATAGACAGATCTGCTGCACTGATGAAAGATAGAATGAAATTACCTACTTAATAAAAAATATAATTTGTTTCGTATAATCATAAATATTTTAACCTAAATATACTTTATGAGCTATTTTCTCAAATCCTAGGGATAAGTGGCGAATCGCTCATTTCATCAGAAATGGCTCAGTTCATTAAGAATTAAAAAAATAATTGCGAATACACAAAGCCTACGATGACATGAAGACGTTACAATTTATTTATACAGATAAAGTGATGTATCAAAGTTCGCCATTGTTCTTTCTATTTCTAGTTAAGCAAAACTTCAAACTAGAATATCTTGAATTCGAGAGTCTCTTTAATAGTAAGCCTGAAGACAAATCTGTTCAGGAATTCAAGCTCTATACTTTTACATATGTTTCAATAGCAGACGCAAAAGATTATTTCAACAATAGTTTGTTTGGGAGTTTGCCGTTGTTCTTTATCAGGGCTAATAATATGCGCTTATAGTGTGACTCTTTCTTATGTTTGTTCCTTCTCTTACAACCCATCCATTCCATTACTTTTTCTATTCTTCTCTTCCTGTTACCTATACATATAATTTGTTATGTCTTGTGTTTGTTAATTAACACTATGTATTGTCCTTTTTCAGCATCCTCATCTGCAGGGCCATTAATTGTGTAACGTAACTAACATCAATCATGACAGTTGATGTGTCAAAAACAATATTCATTGCGCGGTACACAGTTGTAGAGCATTCGTATTGTTAATACATACCCTGCTATGGAAATTGTTGTCCTGTCAGAACCTGTCAGACCAATCACAAAGCCAGAGCGATTACGAGTGAGTTGTGCAATTAGAATGCTGATTTCAACACTACAAACACCGGTCAAAAGTTATAGTTCATTAATAAACTACGTAGTATTTATCACAGTGTCTTTTTCAACCTTTACGTTGGCAGAATCATCGAATAACGATGGAGCCATAAAATAAAATTGGAAAGAAAGAAAAACTATTTATTTTCACGCCCAAGTGGACGCGGACGCATACTTAAAATTAAAACATAATTCTTAAAACTAATTTAAACTACATTCTAAATAAACATAAATTGAACTTAAACTTAAACATATAATGGACTGGTAACCCAAAACCAAAAACTAAAAAATCAAAATAAAACTATGGTTCATTTATAGTCTATGGTATGGCGTATTTTTGTGTGCAAAGGTTACCTAGGTATCTTAATATCTACTAAACTACTACTACCTGAATTATGTTGAATTTGCGATTCGCACGTACGTAAAAATGTAGCTCGTCGTTCAAAGATAGAAAGATTTAGTTGATCCGCAACAGAATCCACACCATTATCTTGTTAGTTCATGGGTGCGCTCCTTGCATAGCCAAGAAAGAGGCAACAATATGTCTACCTACTCACTAAATTTCAATTTAGTTTTCAATTTGATGCCTGCCAAGATACAAAAAAGATACTGGGCCAACGTACAAATAGTGACCAGTGCGCCGGATTTCCATTGTTGAAATGTAATCGTATTGTGTATTTTGGATTTTGAATTTCGAATTCAAACTGCCAAAATGCCTACGGGCCTGTCCACATCTCCACGTCACGACGTCGTCAACGTGGAACGGTGCGGTAACGTGTCACGGTGCGTTGACGTAACGTGCAAAACGTTACCGTATCGTAACACGTTCCGCCTCTAGCCGCAAGCGCACACGTATATGCGCTCCGCCCGCGCTCTCCACGCCCGCGTGTTAGTCGCCGTCTATGTGCTCCGATGCTTTAAAACCATACCTTACTGTTTCTCTTATTAAAATTCAGGATCTACATGGTCAATGATAAATGTAACAATGATCCTGACGTGCATTTTTACGATACGGTAACGTAAAGAACAATGATCACTCGGCTAACATGCTTGGACTAGTAAAATCTAACAAAACGTAACTTGATGAAACATAATGTCGTTTCATTCGCCTACATAAATATAAATAAGTACAGCCTTCAATATATTTTTAAAAGGTCGGAGAGACAAGATATTTTGCCACTTCCATTAACAGATTCAAAACGTGATGCAATTCCAAGTCCATTAAACGAATGCCAAGTCAACAAGAGTAGAAGATCAATCGGAGTCTGTAAGCAATGCAAAAATATAAAAAAAAGGGAAAATAATATAAAATCGCACAGAACACCAAAGAATATTGTAACAATAAGCGAGGAAAACACAGTCGTCGCCGAAACTACAACGACATGGTTACCATGGACACGGTCAGCGCAGAAAACCACAGATTAGTTAATAGTAGCTAGCTACAGAAAACCGTCAATTTATTTTTACTTGTCAAGAATAGGGAGGGTCGTAATCAATCGATTTATGACAGTATCGATTTTTAGATGTAAAATCATTAGTTTTTTATCTAATTCATGGCTTTATTAAAACAATTTACCACGAAGTAACATCAAATTCTATTAGTGACTAAGCTTAGTATAATATTGATCTGAGTTTATACGGTTGACATTGCCGGGGATTTTATTTCGATTTATGAAATAAAATCATAATAGACTAGAAAAAGTATGGATTTCTCTAGTAACGTAAGTAATTACGGATGCGTTCGAAGTTAGATATTTTATACAGCGTTCTGATAAATAAAATAGTATTTTTAAAATAAGATTATCTTTATTTCCCCATCTTTTAAAAATAAACGAAGATATCCAATAAATACACTAACAATGCACTAATATATTGGTGACAGTTTCATCTCGGGAACAATTTCTGTTTTTTCCTAGTACAAAGTGACCATTGTTCTTTGCACGTTACGTCAACGCACCGTGCCACGTCACTGCACCGTTCCACGTTGACGACGTCGTGACGTGGAGATGTGGACAGGCCGTACGGCGTAATCCTTTTATTTTACAATGGAACTTTCTATTTGTTTTCAAGATTAATGAATGGCTGTTGAATATTAATAATACAAATTAAGCAATTCCATATTTTTAAGGTAAATAAACGAATTAGAACACCAACTTTCTGAAAACTTTTCTTGCTTTTATTACAAAGTTGAGTGATAACAAATACATACTCAAGATGGTTTAAACCGTAGATATTCTTTGAGGAAATATATTATAATAGAGGTCGCTGGCGGCCTCTCCCGCGTGAATATTGTTTATTGCGTATTCCGTATTTTTCGGGATAAAAGTAGCCTATGTCCTTCTCTAGGTTCCAGACTATCTCTGTACCAAGTTTCATCAAAATCGATTCAGCGGTTTAGGAGTGAAAGTGTCAAAGACAAACAGAGTTATTTTTGCATTTATAATATTAGTAGGGATTTTATTATTTTCCAATCATCACAACAAAAAAAAACACTTTTAAACAACACGGTTATAATATTTTAGTGTTCCGAAACCGTACCAAAACCGGAAAACAGTCAAGCTATGCCTGCATAGCTACGCCTCTTAAAATCTTAAATTTAATTCAGAAAAAGTGGTACTAGATTTTTCAGTTCGATTTACTTAATTGTTTTTCAAGCCATTTATGTTTCCTTCGCCACTATCAATGCAGTACAACATGTTTTTGTGCTTAACTTGCGATCGTCATCGAATCAAACCACAAAAAAATCAAAAATATATTTTTCTGTGTATATCAACCCTCAACGTCCACTAGGGTGACGATGAATTATCACGAGGAAATGTTGTCATGATCACCAAGATTGGCAATAGGATTGGTGACCACAGTAAATAAAGAAAGTTATTCAAAGTGGTAACGGTAAAACGGGTCTATTTGAAAACCACGGGCCTAATTGGCAAGAACATGGTAGGATAGGAGATTTTTCGACATCTTTTTTCAACTACAATAACATTGAAATCGTAAGACCATAGCACGTTTAGCCATAACATTTTTCAAGTTGAATTCCAATTAGCCCGTAGTTTTCAAATAACCCCAGTTATTTGAAAACTACGGTTATTTAAAACTTTTGCGGTAGTTAAAATTGATTAGCACTTTTGGGACATCAGCTACAAAAGACAGCATCCATATTCGCCCACCCTTCCCAAATAATTATGTTTTATTCTATATTTATTTTAGTTATCTATCTATAATACAATATAACAACCACAGGGCAAATCGAAACACGATAAGCAACGTGCTTTTTAAACCATTACGGCCACAGGTGCTGTGTATTTACAATTTCAATGCTATTGTATCTTTCAATAATTGAAATTGTACTTTCAACATGTAACAGGGATAACGCAAAGACTTTTAACACCAATTAGAATATTCAGTTAATCATAAAGTTTACTTTTATTTGCTCGAATATTGTTTGTTTAATAAAATACTATTACATTTTCATTGTAAACTGCATTTAAAAATTCAGTTTTATAGCTTTGACATAATTTATTAAAAGACTAATTTTTAATAATAACCCAGTCGCCAGTTAGTTTTACCTTGCAAAAGGTCCGTCAGTCGTGAAATTTGGATATGTGTTATGTTGAAGTGGGATAAGCAGATTTATGAAAAATGAATTACACGTATAGCGAAATCGGTCCAGCCGCTCACGGGTGATGCCGTGACCAAGGGAAATAGGAATTTATTTTTATTTAAATAGATTATAATTTATATTTGGAATTTTATTTGAATTTATATAAAATTTGCTATTGTTATTATTATATTCACTCAAATCTTTAGTAACATTAGCTTTATGGTATTTTTATTAACACAATGAATTATTTGTTGTCCGAATAAATAAATAAAATTAATATTATTATATTAAAAATGGCTGAAACCGATTCAGTAGCCAATTCTTAACAAAATACTTTCAGGGTTTGCGTTTATATGTAGTTTAAAAAACATGTCGAAAAGTGTTCCTATAAACCCTGTGATTCTCTAATAACTCTACATTACACGTTATTCATTATTTTATTTTTGTACCTCTTCCGATGCGATTATCTTTGACCCAAAGGTTGACTGGTAGAAAATGCCTTAAGGCATAATAAGTTCGCCTAATGCACCAACATTGTTCATGAAAAAATTAAATAAATAGTTGTTCTTATTAGCGCAAAAAAAGGATGTTATTGCTCAACCTCTCGAAGTACTACTAAGATGGTGGTAAGATGAACAGTAGTTCATCTTACCCCCATCAAATATTCTAAAACAAAATGAAGGTAAACCATATGGTTGTTCTATGTGGGATAACATCACATGTCACAATAGTGCTAAATATACACCGACGTAATCAGGGGGAGGCGTACTGGCAACTCTATGCCAGCCTTGTGTTTACGAGCGCGTTCCGAAACGTGTAGCAGCACATTTGTTAAATTGAATTAGCTTTTTAGTTTGAATATCACATCAAGTTATTTTAACATAAGCTAATAATATTGACATCAGATTTTAGATGTACCAAGCATTTTTATAACTATGATGCATTCTAAAAGTTGCGCCAGAGCTATGGGATTATCTAAGCTGGATAGGTGTTAAGATTTTCTGGGTTTTTACTGCCTTTAATTTCTAACCTAAGATTGTAAGGAGGTATACATTCATTCAATACTTCAATACTTACTATAGTATATGTATAATCTGCCCATTACTGTTAGTGGACACGGGCCTTTTCTCAGAATGAGAAGCCCTCATTTCATTCTCACACAGAATTATAGCATGTTAACTGCTTATTTTTAAGACTATAAAATAGACGTCATTACTTGCGTGCATTTTATTGAAGTTTCCCGACTAGTTTCTTCCTTTCACCATGAGCTGCGCAGCGATGTCGCAGACCGAAGTGGCGATGTTGCATGTGAATACAGCAATCATCATCATCACCATTCAGCCAAAAAACGTCCACTGACTGTTGGACATAAGCCTCCCCCAATCATCGCCATATCGACCGATCCTGTGCTGCTTGTATCCAGCGGATTTCCGCAACCTTCACCAGGTCACCGGTCCACCTTGTGGGGCCTGCTCACGCTGCGCCTTTTGGTACGCGGTCGCCACTCCAGAACCTTTCGACTCCAACGGCCATCCGTTCTGTTGTTGTTAACAAACAATTGTTTATTTCACCAAACATTCACTAAAACATCATAATTATGTTGAACTTAAAACAAAAATAACTAATAAGAGTCTACTATAATTCGGAACTCAGCCTCAAGTTTAGCGAAGGTAACCGCGAGAGTAAGACGGGCTTATAATTCCATTTGTTGAACGTTCAGCCCGCACCCAACTTCTAAACGTAACTTTAATTGAAATGCGTTTCTCGTGCCATTCGTAATGTGGACTTTGAGTAATAAATTATTTTATTAATGTCCTTTGGTAAGCTAACAATAAGTAGGCCTACCTATGGGGAAATTAGTAAAATAAACACAGGTAAAAATAAGAATAAATCTATGGCGGCATCTATCTCGCCACATGCGAACTATCGAACTATCCTACATCGCGCAATCAAGATTTAACACGCAGATAGTATATATACAACCTCCCAACATCAACCGTTGGGCAGTAGCCCGCCAGGCACAAGACTCCGCCTGGTTGAAGGATCCTCCCTTTGGTTGGTGGAACACCACACCAAGTTTCTCCACAAATCAATTGCTTATTTTCCCATGCAATTACATAATTATTAAATGTCACTATGTAGCTTCTTACTTCCTGTTTACAGCTCTATAATCAGTAGATTACACTCACTAATAAAAAATTCAGCATGTCATAACATGGACACGTCGACGCCCAAAACATTAACGCTATCTGACATCAAAAACCGTTGCAATCAATCAACAACGTCGCCATGACACCTATCACCGGTTCCAATTAGTATCGTACGGGCTATAGAGTATACATACCATGGAATAATTGTCAGCGTCATGTCCTCACTAGCATAACGTGACGAGTTAAATTCATCGCGGGCCTGACATTATAAATAACTCCCTTTATACAAGTCAGCCGGGCATTGTATTTAGCACAGTGGGAAATTTCCCGCATCAACTATTTCCCGTTTTCACAAAATTAGAGCGAGCGAAGTTTATTCCGACCTTTGTTCGTACTCGTATCTACGCAGAAACCTTAAATGAGCAGCTTTTGCATAGAATGCGAATTCAAAGTGATTATGAATAATGAAGGTTTATGAGCAACCATTTTGTAGCGTAATATCGTATTATTTAACTGTGATGATTAAAGAGTTCGCTGAAGATTCTCCCAGTGAATGAACTGTGATGATGACTAAGACCCCACAGACTACAGACTTTCTATCGGCTGGTAGTTTGATCGGTTTCTTAATCAGTATGAAGATGTATGCAAGTGCGCACATTATAACAATTTAATGGTTTTGTTATACAGCGTGTCCCAGAAAGTAGTGTCAAGCGGAAGTCCAGAGGTAGAACATCTTTTGAGGTACCCAAATCACTCCCATGTATGTTCCGCGATTTTTTGTAGTTTTCGAGTTATGAATGTTTTTCATGTTTTTTAATCAAACTCTGCCTATAACGACATTTTTAATCATAGCGACGTGAATAGTTGAGATACATGAGTAATATTTTTTTCTAAATTAGCTGATTAGTGACCCTTTTGAATGCATAAACATTTGTAACCATAGATGTAACGAATGCGTTACAAAAAATATTGAATTCTCATAAAGTTAAAATCCTGCACGTTTCCTACATCTTTGTGGGTGATTTAAAAATAAATCTCCCTGAACTTTTTTCGTCAGATGTATTTCAAAAACTTATCCATTTTATCAGCTATTTACCCTGTAAGTTTCATCGAGCTATCTCTACGATATCACAATAAAAATTTCATTCAAAGCATACGATATCGAAAATTCCAGTTGTAAAAGGGTGAATGAAAAATTGATTAAAACTAACTAATAACTTCTTTTTTAGTAACCCTCGACGCAAAATAAGGGGTGTTATAAGTTTAACGTGTGTGTCTGTGTGTGGCATCGTAGCTCCTAAACGGATTTTGATTTAATTTTTTGCTTTTGTTTGAAAAGTGACTTTATCGAGAGTGTTCTTAGTTATGATTCAAGAAAATCTGTTCAGCCGTTGAAGATCATCAGCTCTTTTCTACTTGTCGAAGGGATATGAGCAACTTCTACTGGTCTGATCGATTCGAAATTTACTATCCTGTGACTTCAATGATATTACAATAACATGGTAACCTTGACCTGATACTCAAGCATTATCTGAAACAGCATGATACCCAACTTACAGTAGAGATATTGTGCGCCTATTGATTCTTTAAGTTTATAATAAGTTGTAATGACCTTCTTCTTGTCACATGTCATCAATATCATTGAAGTCACAGGATAGTAAATTTCGAAACGATCAGACCAGTAGAAGTTGCTCATATCCCTTCGACAAGCAGAAAAGAGCTGATGATCTTCAAACGGCTGAACAGATTTTCTTGACTCATAGCTAAGAACACTCTCGATAAAGTCACCTTTCAAACAAAAGAAAAAACTAAATCAAAATCCGTTTAGGAGCTACGATGCCACAGACAGACACACAGACACACACGTTAAACTTATAACACCCCTTATTTTGCGTTGAGGGTTACTAAAAAAGAAGTTATTAGTTAGTTTTAATCAATTTTTCATTCACCCTTTTACAACTGGAATTTTCGATATTGTATGCTTTGAATGAAATTTTTATTGTGATATCGTAGAGATAGCTCGATGAAACTTACAGGGTACATAGCTGATAAAATGGATAAGTTTTTGAAATACATCTGACGAAAAAAGTTCAGGGAGATTTATTTTTAAATCACCCACAAAGATGTAGGAAACATGCAGGATTTTAACTTTATGAGAAATCAATATTTTTTTGTAACGCATTCGTTGCATTTATTACTGGTTGGTTACAAATGTTTATGCATTCGAAAGGGTCACTTATCAGCTTATTTAGAAAAAAAAATTACTCATGATATCTCAAATATTCGCGTCACTATGATCAAAAATGTCGTTATAGTCAGAGTTTGATAAAAAAACATGAAAAACATTCATAACTCGAAAACTACAAAAAATCGCGGAACATACATGGGGGTGATTTGGGTACCTCAAAGGATGTTCTACCTTTGGACTTCCGCTTGACACTACTTTCTGAGACACGCTGTATAGTTAATTAAGTCGCAAATATACTTTTTTATTTTTATTTTTGTACCTCTTTTCGATGCTGTTCTCTTTTACCCAAAGGTTGACTGGTAGAGAATTCCTTGTGGCATTAAGTACGCCTTATGTACCACAATTGTGCATTAAAGCATTAAATAAATAAATAACAATTCGGTATCGGCCGATAAAAAGTTCATCTTCATACTGTTTAAGAAACCGACTAAACTATCGGCCGATAGAAAGTCTGTGGTCTGCGGGGACTCTAAAAGATTAAATCAGAAGTATGGACAAAAGTATCCTGATATAATTACAAGACTTGTATCACCGAAACGAAGACGACGATGAACTTGAGGACACGTTTGTTGCAGTGGCGTAGCTCTTGGCTGCTGCATGAAGGTCGGGTGTTCAATTGCCGCACGAAATATACAAGGTGTAACATAAATAACGCACAACCTCTTATGGGGTCACTGTACTCATCATTATGAACAACTTTTACTATGGGACCAACGAAATCGCGAAAAAAAAAACAATTGTTCCCCTACGAACGAACTGTTCCCCTGCGAACATAAATATGTTCGCATAATTCGTCAAAATGTAGGGAACAGCTGTTTTTTTTTCACGATTTCATGTTTGGTCATATAGTAAAAGTTGTTCATAATGTTGAGTACAGTGACCCCATAAGAGGTTGTGCGTTATTTATGTTACACCTTGTATATTGACATGACCTTAATATTCAGATAAAGGTTTTACGCCATTCGACATTTTAGGCACAGTTTTCTAGGGTCCTAGAGCAGAGGCATCTTTATTAATTATATAATAATATCACGCCTGTTTTCCTCGAAGGGTTGGCCAATGTAACAGGGGGCGAGCCTATTACCATCAACCGAGCACAAATTCTGACTCTGGACTGCTACTGAGAAATTTCACACGGAAAAACCCAATAACCTTTTGCCTGACCTGAGGATCGAACCGTCCACTAGAACAAGGAGGCAGTATTAATTCCATAACCGACATTTCTTTTTCTCGATTGTTCCTCATGGATACCCTCCAACTGGGTTAAGCGGAGGGGTGTATCGGACTCTTAGCGACAAAAACCACCCGGTGGCCGCCTTCAGCACAAAGGAAATAGCTCCAAGATCTCCGGTAGAACGCATCGATGCTTCCTTGTGCTGCCTCTTTGGCACGTCGCTGTCGTGAGGATTAGATAACAAACCTAGGGAACAAGTTAAATCCTTAGTCACCTAATGACATCTTTATTGTGATCCGTCCAATTAGGATACACCGCGTGCAGTGCCGCTGCATGCGAGGAACGCTGCACGTCCGATGAAACTAAATGTTGTGTGCATACTCTTTACACCCCATACCATTTATGAACTAATCCTTCATTATCCATCACATATGCTGCAGTAATAACTTTATGAGTGAGAGATCATATGGTTTACAAGGTTATGCTGCACTTGCCGTGGTCAGTTCGTGGATGGGTGACCATTCATTACACACAGGCTACCTCCATGCTTCGGCGAGCACGTTAAACCGTCTGGGGGCCTACTCCCGAAGTTAACGAAGTTAGTCGCCCGTCCGAAAGTAACCCGAAACGTAGGAGTGAACAAAACAAGTGTTAAGTTCAACTTTTCGGACGGGCAAAAACAAATCGGTAGTAGAGACAAATCGTGTTGTCATTCATTCTTAGTTCGGGCCCCGAAACAAACGTTTGTCCGTAGGTGAAAGAGAGTAGGAAACGCTCGTAACTAAGGCCGAAACCACGGACTTCGTGCTTAGGGAGTAGTCCTCCTTGTCCCGGGCGTCGTACGAATACCTATGACAGCCGTTAGTTAACCTTACGATATCGAAAGAAATATACACTCATTCAATGCATTTAAAACTCAGCTCAGCCAGTATGTTACATTTGGAAAAATAAATGCGTTGGATAGGTCGGGTTTCCGATCTGTTAATTAGTCTGTAACTGGTGATGTCGAACTTTTGTTTTAATTATAATTAGTATTGTTCTCAAGTAAGTGACATGTTATGTTTTCATTGAGAATAAAGTTTCTCTACACCAATATCGACATTACCCAGTTATTGAGTTGCGGAGGTCTGATGGCAGTAGCTCCATGTAAAATACTGATATTCAGTCCCATATAGTTAGACTGGAAGCTGAACCTGTTACAGTTTGGAAAAGGCTGGGCAAAACAACATTCTCCAGTGAAAACGTTTAGATATTCAGCTCTACAATAAGAAATAAGCAGTAACGTGCGAACGAAACGCGTGGCTAGCAATTACTGACGTCACTTTGAGTATCGGAGCTCTATAATTATTGCCATTGTTCGAACACAATGCTTATCTAGACACGCTATTGATAAAAAACCGCCAACGGAAATAAGTTCAGTATCTTTTATGCAAATTTTAGCAGACCTAGGTACAATGCAATCGATGGTTATAACGTTGTGGTTTGAAAGTATTGATAAATCCTTATTTCGTTGCCCGGGAGTGAAAACCCCGGAAATGCATTTGGTTTTTCTCACCACGGATCACGGATTCACGAGGACTCACGGATCCTGTGGGCTTTCACGCGGAATAAGTCGCGGGCAAAAGCTAGTTAATTATATTCATTATGAATTTTATATACTCAATAAAGACTAGTTTCAGTGCCTACAAACTTATTTCACATAGAGCGGCTCTGTTATAAGCAGTGATCAGAAAAAGGTGAGCTAATTTACCTAAACTTCAAAGAACAGAGACAAAAACTGGAGACTTCCTTACGACAATTTTTTTTCGTGAAAATTATTGCGGGTTTCGGGACATCACTAAAGTACATTTAATATTAATGTTAATAGTACAGAAAACAATTAAATTCGTTTCCTATTTTTGTTTCCCAAAATTGTCACAAAACCAGATGACACGTTTTTCATTGTTTTTAAAAAGAGATTGTTTATTGTTTTCAAAAAAGGAGATTGTCTTTTATTTTTTGAAAACAAATGAAAGACAAAGTCCGAGAAAATTCTCCCGAAAAAAAATTGTTGATTTTCCGATCACTGATTATAAGATATAGTCCCTATAAGTCGTGATTAAATAAAAATTACCAAATTTCACTGCCGAGGTTTTCACTCCCGAGCGACGATTTTGAGTGTCTCATGTTCTAAATGAACTATACGTGTGATGAATTGTTAAGTACAAGTACGTATGTGTATGAATGTATACGGTTGCGGTGGCGATATGCCCAACTTTGTAGTTCCGGACTCGACCGGAGCCCAGCTCCTTAGGCGTGATATTTATTATTTCATTGGGAAAAACATATAGTTACACATACTTCTTAATTAATAGAATAGAATAGAAAAAATTGTATTCAAGTGACCAGGACTCAATAAGTTAGTAATACTAAAAACTAAGTGGTGATTATAAACCGTATATAAATGTGTACCTCAAAACGATATCCACATTTTGTACAACAGAATATTGCTGTGTAAATGAGCAAGAGTGATACTAATACAGTGAACATTAAAGAAAACTAAAGTTCATGTTATAGATGGCGAGCCAATTGCCATCAACCGGGCACAAATCCAGACACCGAGCAGCTACTGAGAAATCACACACGGAAAAACCCAATAACACTTTGCCCGACCTGGGGATCGCACCCAGGACCTCACGATCAACAGTCCAGAACCAATTAGACAGAGTGAAAAATATAAACATTATTTTAATCGCATCGTCACCTAATATCTCACTATTCATATCATATTTTGATACCTATTTCCACATCGGTCCATTGCTAAAGTCCGTTTAGCTCTAAAAGGAAATGGTTCTGTAGTTTAAAGTCTCATAATCATTAATTCTTGCAGTTGTAACAGACCCCACAAATCGGGATGACTGTAACTGACTATATGTCCATTAACGTAGCACTGAAATGTAAACTTATTTTTATTTAGGTACACAAACAATATTTACATTATTACAATTATAAGTATGGGAAAGTGGGGTAGAACCGGGACGCTAAGGCAAAAATTCAATAAATCACAAGTTTGAAGAAACTTAAATCAATTTTAATAGGCTTTAGGTATTTAGATTAGTTTATAAATCACATATTTAGCACTTGAGATCACTTTATTCTTAATTCTGGATAACTAAAAATTATCAATATATAAAAATTATGTTTTTATGGTTTTGCCCCACCCCTTGTCCAAAACCGGGTATATCCAAATCTTATAGGTACCCGATTTTTGCCCTCAACAGTGGCAGAAATGAAACTCCTCAAAATCTTCGGGTTCCCAACCCGTACATCCTTCATGGGCCCACATTTAGGACATTGCACCATGCATCGCTCCTTCGCGAGTATAAAGATACACTTTTTAATTCCAAAGAATATTAGATCAATTGCACGCACCGACGCCATTGGCCGACAAACTGATTAGGGTGGCCAAAAGTAGCTAGCGAACGCGCGCCTAAATTTGAAACGTGTAAGAGGCTATACTGCCTTGTCCCGGTTTTACCACCATACCCGGTTTTGGACTAATCTCCCATAAAAACAAATATAGAAAAATGTAACCTAATAAAACTATAAAGTAAAATAGGGCATCAAAATGTTCCTCCGCATCGCTGTCTGGTATTGGTAACGTGCCCAAAAGGCTGGAAGCATTGCCACGTTGTATGGCAATGCTAATCCTTTGACCAAAGTAGAGACCAGCCTTCGGGTCACGGGAAGTGTTGACCAGCCGCCTTGCAACATTTCTGGATAGAAGTTGGGCACTCGGACCCCACGACCCGAGTGTTTCGACACCAAACGGCTCGAAAATATAATTAATAATGAAGTTAATATAGGTTAATTAACACTAGAATATTGCGTAGGATTAACACGTTTGTAATCACTATCAATCAAAGCTTCAATCAACATTATACTGGACATAATTAGATGACTTTGAGTTATCTCATTGAAATATTGATAGTCGCATGCAGTCTCGGGTCCGACTGCTAGTTTGGTCAAAGAGTTATTTGATTTTTCTGTTGGAAAACGTTCAGTAGCAGCCCGGAGATTAGAACTGTGCCCGGTAAATGGCAATAGTCTCGCCCGTGATTACAAAGTACTTAAGCCCGTAATAAGCCGCTTTCAACATGGCGGCCTAGGGGCAGTATTTTTTTTTTTTTTTTTTTTTTTTTTTATTTATTACTAGGCCTGCGTTTGGCCGCCATCTCGCCTGATGTTAAGCGATGATGCGGTCTACGATGGAGCACGCTTGCCCAGAAGAAACCGATTCACTCGTGACTTGAAGACACCCAAATTGTAGCTGTCGGGGAACACCCACTCGGGCAGCGCATTCCACTGTTTGGCGGTTTTCACAATGAAAGTGGAATCAAAGCGCTTCGTTCGGGTTTTTGGTATATCAACCATGAACCGATGGCGCTTTTTCGTGCTTCTGGCCGTCCGATAGAAAAAAGGGCAGGGGGGTATTAGATCATGCAGATCTGAAGCACACTCTCCGAAATGTGTCCGATAAAAAACCGATAGACTGGCAACTTTGCGCCGATGCTCAAGACTTTGGAGCTTGGTCTGAACGAGGGAGTCGTCGCTGATGAGCTTCTTGGCACGCCTCTCAATGGACTCCAACGCCTCAAGCTGGTATTTGGCTGAGCCATCCCAAAGGTGCGAGCAGTACTCCATGCACGAACGAACCTGTGCTTTATACAGTTGAAGCAACTGTTCCGATGTGAAGTACCGCCGCACCTTCGAGAGGACACCCAGCTTTTTAGCAGCCAATTGAGCTTTGGACTCAATATAGGAGCCAAAGTTGAGGGTTGACGTCAGAGTAACGCCCAAGAGCTCAAGATGGTCAGTTATCGGTATAGACACATCTCGAAAAGTAGGAGCCAGCTGGAATGGCCTCCTTTTGGCAGAGAACAGACACGCCTGGGTCTTTGATGCATTGAACTTGACCAGGTTGGCATCGCCCCAATCGGAGACTGCCTTAAGGGACAAATTCAAGCGCTCGACCATGGCCTCTCTCAGAGACTGAATTTGTGGTCCACCGGTCCGTGCATTGGCTACATAGCTCTCTACCACAGTGCTGTCGTCTGCATACCCAAAGGTTCCGGGCTTTAGCAGGTCGTTGATATGCAGCAGGAAAAGCGTCGCAGAGAGCACTGACCCCTGGGGGACACCGGCATTAATAGCCATTCGATCTGATGAGCAGCCATCAATGACCACTCGAATCGAACGATTCCTCAGGAAGTCCGATATCCACGCAACGAAACCGGTAGACAAGCCGAATGAAGAAAGCTTACCAATAAGGCCGTCATGCCAAACCCTGTCGAAAGCCTTCGAGATGTCCAGGGAGACGGCGAGCGTTTCCCCATGTTTCTCGATGGCCTCACTCCATACGTAAGTAGCGTACGCTAGAAGGTCTCCAGTAGACCGGTTTCGGCGGAATCCGTATTGCCGATCACTGAGGAGGTCATTAGCTTCTAGGTACGTTAGGAGCCTACTATTAAGTATACGTTCCATAGTCTTGCAGAGTATGGACGTAACTGAGATGGGCCTATAGTTGGCAGGGTCAGCACGACTACCTTTTTTGGGCACGGGTTGCACGTTGGCAAGCTTCCACGATTTCGGCACTTGACCAGTCTCAAGAGAGAGACGAAAGAGGCGCGTCAGCACAGGAGACAGCTCAGGCGCACATGTCCTCAGAACTATGGCTGGAATACCATCTGGGCCACTGGCCTTGTTCACGTCAAGATTGCGTAGCGTTTTGCGAACCTCCTTTTGGCGAATGCGAATTTCCGACATAAATGTCGCACAGTTATTCGGTGTTGGAGGTATCGCACTACCAGCATCCAGGCGTGAAGACTCCGCAAACAGAGAAGCAAACAAGTTAGCTTTCTCTTCAGCGGTGTGAGCCAGCGTCCCATCAGGTTTCAGCAGTGGGGGTAGGGAGGGGCGGCAGAAGTTCGCTTCGACTGATTTAGCTAGGGACCAAAACGCTTTACTACCCGCAGGGTACGAAGCCAATTTGTTCCCTATTCGACTAATGTGGTCAAAGCGAGCCCTCTGAAGAACCTTTTTGCAGGACTTGGCAGCCCTGTTAAACGCCTTCTTCCTCCGACGAATGTCCTTCGCTTTACGGTGTCGAGCATCAACCCAGGCCAGGTATGCCTCATGTTTACGGGCTTCAGCGCGACCACATTGAGGCCCGAACCACGGGCGAGCTTTGCCGGACAATGGTACATCGGAATAAGGAATGTAGTATTCCATGGCCCGATGCAACACCTCTGTCACAGCGTCCGCGCAGGTCGAAGGATCATCAGACGAAAAACACATCAACTGCCAAGGATAAGATGCAAAGAAAGACCGCATCTCATCCCAATCTGCTGACCTGTATCGCCACACCCGCCGAATTCCTCTAGGGCTGAGATCGGGCGGGGAGTAAACAGATACAGACTTCACCAGACAGTGATCGGATTTACCCAAAGGTGACGAAACCGTTACTGAGTAGCGGTCTGGATCAGTTGTCAGCAGAAGGTCCAAGCAATAAGCCGTGTGCGTGTCAACGTCAGGTACCCGCGTAGCCCCCTGGACCAGCTGGGTAAGATTTAATATTAGAGCAAGCTCTCGCACCTTTCTCCCAGCATGGTCAGTGTCCCGGTATGGGAAAAGCCACTCCTGGTGGTGGCCGTTAAAATCCCCCAGAAGCACTAATTGGGCTGTAGGGTACCTCAGTTGAGCCGCCTCCGCCGCCTCACTTAGGTATGCTGTGAGTCTGGCCGTCTCCTCATCTCCAGTATGCGATCGGTAGACACAGGCATAAAGAATTTTCTCGATACCTATATCCACCATTACCCACAGCACAGAGAATGTGGGGTCTTCAAGCTGACGGAGACGCCGATAGGAGACGTCATCACGGGCGTATAGGCACACTCCAGCTCGAGCCTTAAAATTGTGCTCCAGGGTATACCCTGGGTACGATAGGTACGCCACGTCAGACGGACCCCCGATCTGCGTCTCCGTGATGAATAAGAGTGAAGGTTTGTCAGTCTCTAGGTGATAGTGGACTGGTACGAGATTTGAGTGCAGTCCTCGGATGTTTGTGAGGTGCACTTTAAATGAAAGGGCGTGCAGCCGCTGTGAAACCTTACTCTTATTTTTCTTGTGCTGCATATTTTGTGTCGTCGAGTGATTCGGTGGGAAAACGGCAGTGGAGCGAGGCTCAACGCTGCTGGCCAGTAGACATGCGCCGCAATGCCTCATCATTGGGGAACTGATCTGGAGACTGCGGGGACGCCCGAGCCCCCCCGGAAGTGTCCATCGGGCCCTTTCGTCCGGTCGCCAACCGGCACGATGGCGCATTCCGGGATTTTTCGCGAGTTGGCGGGGCAGCCTTTCGTGAATGGCTAGCTCACTACTTGGGCCCCCTACTAACTGCGGTCGGCCAGCGGTGCACCGTGCCTCGGATCCTGCTACCCTCCACGACCAGATACCCGATGCAGCGCAACGACGCATGGCAAGACGGTCATGCAGCAGTAAAGCAACTACTCCGACCCGTTTTCCCGAACGGTGTCACCGGACAACAAGCCGGAACACAGCTAGGCTGCTTGGCGGCATGGCTTTGTCCGGTGGGTGGTCACTAACCACGGCCGAAGCCTACCACCAGTAGGTTGTCACCTGATTGGCACCACCCGGGGACCACGTGTGGGGTTTCGAACTAAGGGTGCCTTCCCACGGACGAGGGTGACTCAGCCCCCAAAGAGTATTCCAAGAGGAGCTGTCAAAATGTAAACGTAATCTAAATTACAAGTAATTTAAAAAAATAGAGTGCCTCCGCTGCCGGCGCCGGCATCCAAAAATAACGCCGGCTGTCAAAATGGACACCGGCGACGGTAATAAGTTGTTTGGTAGGTATGTTAGTTGAAAGATAGGTTAGATTTTGGGCCAAACACTGTAACTTGTCAGCCAACTGACTAATTTTAAGAGCGAGCGGTTTGGGGCACCCTGACACGGATAGATTAGGTTCGAATGAATGTTCGATGACGGGGGCTAGAGTAAGCGAGCAAAGCGAGCGAACGAAGCTCCCGTCATCCTCTTCGTGTTAGGTTACTTTAAACCCTGCAGACAGAAATAGGAGACCCGCGCAGCCGGGCTCCGTCGACTCTGATTTGGAAACCCAAACAACCTTAGAAACATCCCCTTAAGTTTTTCATTTATTTTTATTGTGAAACTGTAAGTGAGTGACGAATAATAGTCTCATGAAGAGTTTGAAGAGGCCTTAAAGGCGTAAAAAAACAGTGTATGCGCCGGCAGCCATTTGGTAACCGGCAGCGGCACTCGTAATAACCGGGGCCGGTAGCGGAGGCACTCCCTAAAAAAAGAAGACTTGTTCGCGTTTGGCCCTAGTATAGTCTAGATCTAAATGGTAAGCGCAGACAGGGACGAATCCAATTATCAGAAGTATAGAGGGATTACCCAGGGGTGCGTAAACTACGGGTGCGTAAACTACGGGTGCGTAAACTTCGGCCCGCGGGCCGACTTCGGCCCGCGGAGGATTTTAATCCGGCCTGGTGGGCCGGACCCTCCCTTTTAGAGCAAGAGTGTATGACCATAACAAATAGCCCTAATTATTTGAGCCAAAAATGTTAGTTTTGGCATAACAAAATGCTTTTTTTTTATTCTGGCTCCCTGCAAAATTTCTTACATTTTTCTGCCCCTGAGGAAAAAAGTTTTTCTATACACCTCTCTCACCTCTGGGTCGTGTAATACACGACGGAACACATTAAACTGCTTGGCGCCGGTCTTTAAAGTTTATTTATCAATTCAGCATCACATGTAATATGAAATGACACTAACCTCTGGTTTCTCTCAAAAATTAACTAATCAGCTGTCAATTCCGTGTCATGGTGCTGTGATCGGTTGTTAGTACTTAGGCCGACCAATCACATTCATTAACTGAGATTTGACAACTGATTAAACTGATCATCTTTGAGAATCCGGGGATTAAGATTCTCTCAAATCTGAGCTATTTATTAATGCAAACCTAAATATCGGTGTTGCAAACAAGTGTATGTAAAGTAGGTACACCTCTATTTCCCCCTTCAGGGGTACATCAAATTTCCGTTCAACATAACCATGAAAAAATAAAATAAACCCGATTCTTCCCAACGAACTCTGATAATGTACCAAACTTCCACATGATTGATTGACAAGTGGTGCCTATATTGAAGGGTGAAATGAGATGGCATCCTGGGCATATTGGGCATAATATATTTGTGCTACCAATTTCACAGGCAATATCACTGAATAACTCTGGTAGGTGAAGAGACCCTTGAACAGAATAACTAGGTACTATTGTAGAATAGAATCCTTTATTCGTTCGGAATAGAATAGAATAGAGTCTGAGTTTACAAAGCAATATTTATTGCGGTCTTAAGCAGTTTATTATCTGTGTATTCTAGAAAATATTTTGGATTTTCAAGAATTCTTTTATGTGTTAAGATTTTGTCCCTTACTAAGCATGTTTTTTACCAAACAGAAAAACATAACGTAACATCACGCCTGTATGCTCCGAACGGTTGGGCAGAGTTATACAAGGTTAGTCGGAAAGGGGAAATCCGAAAGGGTGTTAAAGGACCCATAATAATGAATAACTTTTGTTCTACAACTTTACCCAAAAGTGAATAGTTAAAGAGAGATAGCTGTTCAAAAATTTCATAAAAAATAGGTAGGTACCTATTTTTTTTTTCTTTGAATTACGTTGCCCCACACTAAGATTTCTCTTGTATCGTGGGTGCGTTTACAGACAAAAATCTCACATAGACAAACGCCCAGACCCGAAACAACCAGATTGTTAGTAGGCCATACAAATTTTTGTTCCGTGTGGGAATCGTACCCACGACCCGTAGCGCAGAAGCCAATCGCTTAGCCACTACACCAAACGTGTCGTCATAATCTATCCATCTTCAGTTATGATCAGCTGTGTTTACATTTTAGGTCATATTTAGGGTCACGGATTAGAAGCTCCATTACCTGAATTCGTAACTAAAGCAAGGCTGTTTAAAAAAAAAAAACTAAAGTGAAAATAATTTTATGTGGAAATAAAAATTATAGGATTTTGAAATTTTAACACGTGCTTTAAAACAGTCATCAGTGATACTTTCAGTGGCCCGCGGTTTAGCACCCCTTTTCGACTAACCTTGTTTACACCATTTAATTTAAAATTTTCAATGCCATGTAATAAGGGGTGAGCCTATTACCATCAACCAGGCACAAATCCAGACTCCGGGCTGCTACTGAAAAATTCCACACGGAAAAACCCAATAACACTTTACGCGTCCTGAGGATCGAACCCAAGACCTCACGCTCAGCAGTCGCGCTTGCGACCACGAGACCGACGAGGCAGTCATACCAAATACATATTTGTAAACGCTTTTATTTCATCATCATCATCATTCAGCCGAAAGACGACCACTGCTGGACATAAGCCTCCCCCATGTCCAGCAGAGGTCAAATGAGGGGGTTTGCCATAATCGCCACGCTTGGCAGGCGGTTTGGCGATCGCAGTATTGTTGTTAAAGTACTCAAAGAACGCTGCTGCCCATCCTCTAGAGCAGTCTTTCTCAAAGTGGGCGATAACGCCCCCTTGTGGGCGCTAGAGACCTACAGGGGGGCGGTAAAGAGCGGTAAAAGTAATGAATGCGATTGTGATTTCTAATATAAGTGGTAAAGTTAAAAAAAATTGGGGGCGCTAGAAAATAATTGATTCTCAAAGTGGGCGGTAGACGAAATAAGTTTGAGAACCTCTGCTCTAGAGAATCCCTTAGTCGCCTTTTACGACACCGACGGAAAGAGATGGGGTAATGCTATTCTTTAAGTCCGGCACTACACAAGACGCTTTTGTGCTTTTGTGCTAACAATCAAGTCGTTTGCTAAAGCCATAATTATATTAAAACGTCATCTATCACTACTTCTTCTTCTTCACTAGTGTCGGCACGAGCTATATGAGAATCGCTCATGCCGTGGTGAAAAGATTAGCCAGTCAGCAAGATTGGTAGCGTGGCTATTTGCTCAGGGTGTGCCTGAGGTACACTTGTAACCATTTTCTTCTTAAACCATGGGAGTATTAGTATTAAATGAGCACTGATTTATGATGTTGTTCAACACGTTCAGTGCCGGGTGCCTTCCAGGAGGGCACCCTGTAGTCGCATTCGCCATGCCGGGTGTCATGGAGGACTAATTTTAAATGCAGGTTTTTCTTGGAAAAAGACACCGTCATGAAACAAGCAAACACCTATTTTACGACGTAGTAGCGTATTTTTTAAGGTTTTTAACCTAACGCCAGGAACCCTCTTCGACGGTTCACTCTTAGCGCAAACGTAATGCCGTGGACCCTCCTGGAAGGTCCACTAGCAATATGTATGGCGGGATGGCGTATGAGCTCTATGAAAAGTGTGGTGGACTCGAATGTGTTGAGTACGTCCAGCGCACCCTGGGCAGTCAGCCTCGCTAACAACCTTGCTGACTAGCTAATCTTTTCATCACGGCATGAGCTATTCTCATACAGCTCGTGCCGACACGAAAGAAGAAGACTTCCTTTATTCTTCCTCTGTGATACACTTCATGACAGTTCTACTTGTTTACTTGCCTCCTTAATTAATTTTATCTAATGCTAAAAATATCCGCAGAAGTTACCTTACTATTTAATAAGTCCTTACATTAAAAATGTCAAAATGTCGCAAATCCTTTACGGAGCATAAACAAAGGGAAAGTTGAGAGGACTTTAATATAACTTTTAATTGGTTCTTTGTATATTTTTTAAAGTAAAAATACTCGTACATACAATCGATACTTCGATGAACCCCATTGGTTGTGGGATTAATGTATTAAAACTTTTGCCATTAGCACCTCGATGGTTAGTTATTATTTACTGCATTTGCTATCTTTTAATGAGACCATTATAACGTGACATTAAGTAACGCGATGTACGGCTCAACAAAAACCATAAAATTGTAAAATAACATACTAATATAACGATTTGAAAATGTAAGCCGTACTATAAGCAACCCGACTGGATTGGACTGTCATTGCTAAACTATACAAGCTTCCTCCAAGAAGTTGTATTGCCCGAAGTCACTAACGCCCGTTTCATACAAGGGCAGGGCAGCCAGGTAGACTCACTAGTCCGCTCACTAGCGGAACAGTACTGCAACTATGTGAACGCGCGTTTACTGTTCTAACAGTACTGTTCAATTGCAGCGCGCGCGTTCAAATAGTAGCAGTACGGTTCAGCTCGCTACTTTGCCTCGCTGCCCTGCCCTTGTGTGAAATGGGCATAAAGACCGGGCAGGTTATTGGATTTATGGGATTAAAGGATAGGTTATAATAGGATTGGCATTAGTCAAGCATTGAACTGCGGTATTGAAATGTTCTTATTTAGTCAATTGCCTTTGAAATGTGTGTTCATTGCTTATTTGGTATATATTTAAACAATGAAGTAAAATTAATTATTTTGGTGTGAAAAGTCTCGTTTTCAGTTCTTTTATGGATCAACATTAAATTGAATGATAAATGAGAACGTATTAGCACATTAAAATTTTCAGGCACAAACAGAAAGAACAAAGTTTACATCCATCTGAATCGCAATCAAGCCTGATCAGTAGCTATAAATATTTAAAACTTTACAGTTGTTTCTACTCCATTTATTATTTATTATTAAACAGGTACCGTTATAAAGAATTCATGAAACAAAGTCAATTGTGTCTGGATACATGGATCTGGGTTCCAAGGAAATATAATTATACACTGGATAATACGAGGTTGATGAAAATATGAGACACCTCATTAGTACGTTAGTAGTAGTAGTGAGGTCCTGGGTTCGATCCCCAGGTCGGGCAAAGTGTTACTGGGTTTTTCCGTGTGGAATTACTTAGTAGAAGCCCGGAGTCTGGATTTTGCCCGTTTGATGGCAATAGGCTCGCCCCCTATTACATGGGACTTGAAACATAACGGTAAAATGTGGGTGTACCATACACCTATGCCCAACCCTTCGGGGAATACAGGCGTGAGGTTATATTATACAAGGTTAGTCGGAAAGGGGGTACTGATGACTGTTTGAAAGCAAGCAAATTTCAAAATTCAAAAGGTTTTTTTTCCAAATAAAATAATTTTAATTTTATTTTTTTCAAAAATCCTTCATCCCTTCTTTAGTTACAAATTCAGAAAATGGTGCTTCTAATTCATGGCCCCAATTATGACCTAAAATGTAAACAGAGCTGATCATAACTGGGGATAGATAGATTTTAGAGTTTTTTTTTTTGAGAATTTTGAACAACTGTTTCTCTTAAACTATTGAGTTTTGGGAAAAGTTGTAGAAAGAAATTTATTCATTATTATGTGTACTTTAACACCCTTTCGGATTAGTACCCCCTTTCTGACTAACCTTGTATAGTATGAAACGACGTCCATTAGCGACGAGCCGCGGCGCGCCGAGTCGCATAACTCGCCCGCATCGCTTGTCACGCGAATTTCTGTTTTAACGACTTGCGATTACTGACCGTTTCGCGTCACACGGAACAAATGCGACTCGACTCGATTCGATGCGTTTCGGCTGAAGTCGACGTCAGGCTTAATAATGCTTGTTTCCCACGGTGCGTGATATCGCGCACCGCAACGCACGAGCTCGCACCGACGCACCATGGGAAGAGACTCGTCCGTGGTAACACGGACGCGTGCGGAGCGGTGCGCCGTATCCGCCGTGAGTCGGTAAATTCAAAGGTGCGGTGACAGTTCTCTTTCACTTGGTATTTTGAAATGAAAAAAATAGCTTCGAATCACGCACCCTCGTAATGTGTCTTCCCACGGTGCGTGATTTTACGGATGATGTCACCCACACCACACCCGGTGCGCGCTATCACGCACCGTGGGAAGCCAGCTTTAGATGGAGCACACGACTCCAAGTAGGTAACAAAGATATAGAGGGATTCCTCTATAACCCTCTGGCTTTCATATACACACGACGGAACACAGAAAGCTGCTTAGCGCTGGACACAATAACATAGAAAGATATTTACTATACGCGCACAACACCCAGCAATCCTTCTTTCTAGCGTGCGTTGCAACTTGCTACTAGATATCGTGGCCAAAGGATGGTTAAGACCGATAGCCCCAGGTCAGTGATGGCAGCAACGTCACTGGTACACATAGTTGCCGTCCTATTTCTAAAAGGCCGTTAAGTG
Source organism: Amphipyra tragopoginis (assembly GCA_905220435.1). Classification (NCBI taxonomy): domain Eukaryota; kingdom Metazoa; phylum Arthropoda; class Insecta; order Lepidoptera; family Noctuidae; genus Amphipyra; species Amphipyra tragopoginis. The sequence continues at coordinate 19,412,994 of HG991997.1, forward strand.
ACTAAACCTAATTTTGAGTTATGAGCAAAAACGTCGAAAGTGTTGTCCCTAGAAATTCTGGAGACATACAGGTGTTCTTGATTATACCAAATGATTGGGTTACTTTATGCTCATAGTATAACTTTTAATGAGTTTACAGTTTTTAAAATTAAGGTTTTGTTTTTATACCATGCTTTTTTGTACTGTTGACCATCTACAATATGGTATGGTATTATATGGTAATGTCTCAGTAAAAGCCTCTAGATCTCGTAATTAACAAATATGATAGAAAAATATGGACCAGACTGGTCGATAGAGAAAATGTTGCGCTTTTACGTAGTTTATAAAACTCAAATGTCACTTTACGGTTTTTTAGAAATAGGACGGCAGATAGGCTTTTCGTACAACGAGAGGTTATTTTATACTTTTAAATGTGTACTTGAAATGTAGACGTGTGTACGAGGAGAGGTCTCTGAAATTGTTCAAGATTTCTATTAGGAAATATTTTTAGTAGTTCAGTATTTGGAATAGTCAAAGTCAAAGCTTTAATTATATATAGACCATAAAATACATGTTGTGCCGACCCCACCTACAGTGGGATAAAGGTAGGGAGATGATGATTATCATCATGATTATCATCATGATCATCGTTCAGCCGAAAGACCTCCACTACTGGACATAGGCCTCCCCCAAAAGAGGGGGTTAGACGTAATCACCACGCTTGGCAGGCGAGTTGGCGATCGCAGTATGGTTGTTAAAGTACTCAGAGAACGCTTCTCCCAGCCAGTGCTTTTTTTATACTTGACTTGGTCGCGTTTGACCCTCGTCGCACCTAATAGTAAGCGCAGATAGGGTCTAAGATGGTGCCCACGAATCCAAGCAACAGAAATATAGAGGGATTTCCCTATACCCCTCTGACTCTCACATACACACGACGGAACACAGTAAACTGTTTGGCGCTCGACTTTAATGTGAGGGTGGTAGCTAGCCAGGCGGACCGTAAACGTCCCACCACCAAGAAAAAATTAAATAAATGTGCTATTCTTCAAGTCCGGCACCACACGAGACATGATGATGATTATGATGAGACCATATCCAGACACTTATGAATTTGTTGAAAAAAAAACTCCAGTAGGTACCTAATTACTTTTTTCATCAAATATTTACAAAATATTAGTATAAATGTGAATAAAATAAAAAAAAGTTGTGTTTCTTTGTAGAAAGATCACCATTGCGTTTATGATTGTTAGTTAATTTACAGACAAGTTTAATTAATGTTAAAGTAGACGATGAGAAGCATTATGACTATTCGCGTGTCACTGTCATATTATATCAAGGCTGTGTGCAGGATTATTTTTTCAGGGGGAATAACTAACTATTTCTGTCATGTTTAATACACTATGAAAACTAATTAGAAATGTGTATAAAAATGCTAATTATTTTGCAAACTTTGTAGCGTGCTATCTCGTGTTCATTATTAACAGTTTCAGTTTGTTTCACAAACAAAGTATCGGATTCACCGTTGTTTAACTACGGTTTACATAATTACGTTTAACAGCGACGATTAACTGGCCAGTTAACAAGTTAAACTATGTATTTTCTGTAAACAGCGCGAGCTTTCGTTTCATAACAATTAAACATTTTCCAACTTCTTACTGTTCGGGTAATTCGATGACTGAAATTACGTTGTTCAAGCCTGTTAGGGGTTGTTACACAAAATGATTGTTTACCTGTCTCGTTGCTCTAGTGGTCGTAAGCGCGACTGCTGAGCGTGAAATCCTGGGTTCAAACACATGGCTCGTACAATGCTCTACGAGTCCAATATATACAATAGATGACACGTTTGGTGCAGTGGCTGAGTGATTGGCATCTGCGCTACTGGTTGTGGGTTCGATTCCCGCACGGAACAAATATTTGTATGGCCTACAGATAGTTGTTCAGGGTCTGGGTGTTTGTGCATGTGAAGATTTCACCCTATGCGCGGGGGCAACAAGCTACGGGAGGGAGCGTGAGGAACTCGCCGCGTGGCCTGATGCACGGCCCCGCACAGTTTGCTACCCCAGTCAGTCAGCTGTCTCGTTAGCGAGTGTGTGTACGCCGCGTCATAGCGCCGCCGCGCCGCTCATTTCTCGTGCGTTTTCTTTTTTTTTTACTCCTTTCTTTATTTTTATATTTAAGTCAACTACCCATGGTTTGAGTGATAACAGTGTTTACCCTTACATGCTGTATACATATAATAATGCGTTCCGGGTAATGCTGGGGTTGCTGCGCTTCTGTAGCGCGTCAGGGATGTTTGGGGACGCACGCATTCTGGATTTCGGCTCGCTGCTGCGTCTACGAATCGCATCACTGATGCGTCGGGTGCGCAACAGCCCCAACAGGCTCGTGGCTACTGTAGCCGGCAGGGTGGATGGCCAAATAATTTGTCACTGGATGGCGGCACACAGACCGTCATTCAGATATTGATATAAAAAGTTTTATTTAACGTGTTTAAGTTAGTAGGTAAGTCCAAATCTGGTCTGAAATAAAGATTTATTATTTGGCCAGGTCGGGCAAAATGTTTTTGGGTTTTTCTGTGTGGAATTTCTCAGTAGCAGCTTGGAGCCTAGATTTGTATCCGATTGATGGCAATAGGCTCGCCCCCTATCACATGGGACTTAAACATAACCGCGAAATGAGATTGTACAAACACCTCTGCCCAAATCTTCGGGGAAATACATGCATGATGTTAAGCTATTGTTAACCCTTTAAATGGTAGAAGAATAATTAGGTACCTCGCAAAATATGCACCTTATCTTTCTCTGCAGGCGATGTTGCGATAGACTTTATAAAATTTATGTAACAAACTCATCGAGTTATAATAAACAAGATTATTCCTCTGAACTTTCATAGCTTGAAACTGTATTTGCAATATACGGGACGGAAATTTAAAATGGAGCAGTAAAGGCAGCTACCTTAACCGTTGTAGTTACAGGAAATCGTTCTTAAGAGATTGTACATAACTTTAGAAGAAATTGCAAACTGCATTCACTAAATTTGATAAAATGGTACTGCTCTTAGTCTCCCATCTTTACTTCCACCCTGTTTACTATTGGGTTAACCTTAAGAATTTTAACCTCCACGAGTGACGATACTTCAGTACGTCCGGCGCACCCTGGATAGTCAGCCCCGCTACCAACCTTGCTGACTGGCTAATCTTTTCACCACAGCATGAGCTATTTTTGTATAGCTCGTGCTGATACGAGAGAAGAAGAAGAAGAAGAAAAACCTTAAGAATTACAAGAAAACAGCATCATGCGTTTTTAAAATTCTTTATCTTGTTTGCATTTGACCCTCGTCGCAACTGAGGGTAAGTGCAATCAGGGTCTAAGATACATACGAATCCGAGTAGCAAACATGAGTGACTCCCCTATACCTACCCCTCTGGCACTCACGACGGAATACAGTAAACTGTTTGGCACCAGACTTTAATGTAAGGGTGGTAGCTAGCCAGTTGGACCGTAAAGATTCAATAGTTGTGCACTTGCTTATGCGCATGATGCCTTCTCTTCTACATCGTATTAAACCTGTACACTATAGTTAAGTATAGAAAACAACATTGCATAAGCGATAAGAAGTCATTAACCCTTGGCCAGAGAACAATGTGGTACTTAAGAATAGAAACCTGTTTTGCTTGATTGACTTAAGGTATAACGGGCTGGTATCCGCAACTCCACGTCTAAGCGCGTATTTTGCGTGATGGGTGGTAAGTATAATTACTCGATCCACCCTAACTCCTCGAAAAAGGCCAGCACACCCTTGATGTTACTGGTGATCTCTCGGAGAGTACCTGGGTTACCGAAGTACTTGGCCCTGTATGTGGCGACCTCAGGGCAGTTTAGTAGCACGTGGGCTGCCGTCTCGTCCTCCTCCATGCATGCTCTGCACAGTGGGCTGTCTGTAACTCCAATGACAAAGAGGTGTTTGTTAAAAGAACCATGGCCAGTGATGGCTGCTGTGACTGTACGTAGTTGTTGCTTTGACAGCCGGAGTGCTTTTTTAGTAAGACGACCGTCAATGGCCGGAAGCGCCTCCTTGGCCTGCCTGCACTCGCCATGGTTAATCCATAGATCGTTGTGTTGGTCTCTGGTGCGTTTTCTTACCAGGGTGCGTAAATATCCGAAGGGGAGTGGTACTATGGGTTCTGGACCCACCGCATCCATGCTCGATCCCCTTCTGGCGAGTTCATCCGCTGCATCATTGCCTCGGGAACCGCTGTGTCCTTTGATCCATTGAATGGTTATATTATTGAGGTTACCCACCTGATTCAGAGTTTGGTGACACTCGTGTACCAGCCCAGAATTAACTGTGTGGCTGCTTAGTGCTTGCAGGACTGCCATGCTGTCCGAGAGTATTCGGATTGAGTGGTCCTCAACCTTCCTGGCCATGATTGCTGACGCAGCTAGGGAGATACCCAAACATTCAGCCTGGAAGACCGTGTTATGAGCCCCCAATGGTGTGGCTATGTGTACGTTGAGGTCTTCTGAGAAGATCCCGGCACCTGTGCCTGTACCTGTTTTGGATCCATCCGTGAAGATCCGCAGCTCCGCGGGGCATAAACCCTCGCATCGGTGATCTTCGTGCAGTTGGATTTTGTATTTTTTGTCAAAAATGAATTGTTTGGGTATCCGGTCGTTTATAGCTCGTATAAGAGGGAACTCGCTAGCGAGTTCCTCTAGCAACGAGGTGTGTTGTGTGTTACCTTTGCTCCAGAGGTTCAGTGTTTTCAGGCGTATTGCTGCCACCGCTGCTTCCTGTTGTATAAAGAGGTGCAGCGGTGGCAGTCCCAGCATGGCTTCTAGTGCTGCAGTCGGTGTAGTCCTCATGCAGCCCGTGGTTGCCATGCAGGCAAGTCTTTGTATGCGCTGTAGTTTGTTTGATGCTGTGCTCAGTTTGGTTCTGGGCCACCACACCACAGCCCCGTAGGCGATCATGGGGCGAATCACCGCACTGTACAGCCATAGTGTGATTTTGGGGGATAGTCCCCATTTCTTACCTATCATTCTTCTGCACTGCCAGAAGGTGATGCAGGCCTTGTTTAGTTTGTTGTCTAAGTGATTGCTCCATTTTAGCTTGCTGTCCAGGATCACCCCGAGATACTTAACCTCATTGGACAGCTGGAGTTCTGTGTTGAGCAGTTTGGGTAGTCGGAAAGGGCCTAGTGCCCGTTTTTGGGTGAACATGACTAATTCTGTTTTGGTGGGATTCACTGATAGATCAAAGTCCCTGCACCAGCGTTCTACGATGCGCAGGGCTTGCTGGGTGAGATTGCAGATGGTCCCGGTCACCTTGCCCGAGACCAGGATGGCGAGGTCATCAGCATATCCTATTGTGTAATAGTGGTCGGCATTGAGTTTAGAAATGAGGTCGTTTATTACCAGGTTCCACAGAAGGGGGGATAGGACCCCTCCCTGGGGGCAGCCCCTGGCTATCATGGCCATCTGCTTTTCGCCTTCAAGGCGAACCACGCGTTTGCTAAGCATGTTTGTAATCCAGTCAATTAGTACCTGTTCCACTCCATGTTTGGAGAGGGCGGCGCTTATGCTGGAGAAGTGTGTCTTATCAAAAGCCCCTTCGATGTCTATGAAGGTGCCCAGGCGCTTGATTGACTTTTACAGCTTCCATAGATTGATTAGCAGCTGGTGCATTGTACCCTAGCTTACCAGGTGCGTATGCCAATACAACTTAGCGCAGTCAATTTAGCGTCTCAGATTAATTGCCTACTTGATATGACCGGAGAGGTCCATCATTAGAGAAAACAAGACAACGACGTCTTTAGGTACCTATGAGGTACACTATACACCGCTACAATATATCTTGATAACAGAGAGAAATATCGAGAGTCTTCTGTGTCTTGGAGATCAAGTTATATACTGTCACGATAATACGAACACCTAGCTATGTCTACACCAGTGCGCTTTCATGTTCATCTTGCGTCTTCGTCTGAAACATACGTGAAGCGCCATAGCGCATGCAATAGCGCATGCCTTAATACTAGTTCGACAAAAGCGCATGCCCCTAGCGCACGGTAATCCGTCTATTGTATGTCGACTGACGACAGACCGAGGCGCACCGGTGTAGACGATAAGCTGCATGCGTCTTATGGCAATCAATATTGCATGCGCTTGATGCAAGATCAATTGAAAGTTGAAAGCGCACTGGTGTAGGCATACCATATGACAGCTGTTACGGGTAGTCAGAAGCCCGAAAGTCTGACGACAACCGGTTTAACCTTAGGGGATATTGCCCAGCAGTGGCGAAGGGTGAATTTTCTTAAAAGGGAAGCCGGACCAAAAAATGCTTACCTTGCTCAAGTGTGATGCGTGAATTCCCAGTAACTACTCGTTTCGAAAGGGAAGCCGATAGGAATCGAGTTGTATGGAGCCTTCGCCACTGTTGCCCAGTAACTGGGTTGCGGAGGTCTGATGGCAGTTGTTCCGTGTGAAATACTGATATTCAGCTGCATCTGGTTAGATAGGAAGCCGAACCTAACATAGTTGGGGAGGCAGAACACCTCAGCTGTCGCATTATTTGCAAATACAAAGATGGCGTAATGCTGCCAGTCTAAAGTTGAGTGACGAAGTGGTTCTAGCATACTAGACTAGATTACTCATCATCTTCCTGATATCTCTTCCTTTTACGACACAAACGACAGTGTCATTAAACACGTTCAGTGCCCGGTTACATTTAAAATGAACCCTCCAGGAGGGCACCCTATATCCGCATTTGGGACGCCGAGTGCCCTCGTGGAGGGCTCATTTTAAATGTAAGTCTTGGAAAATGCATCGTTGTGAAACAAGCAAGCACCTATTTTACTACGTAGTAGCGTATTTTTTGCGGCATTTAACCTAATGCCAAGAAACCTGCTGGAGGGTTCACTCTTAGCGCAAAAGTAATGCCGAGGACCCTCCTGGGAGGTCCACTAGCAATAATTATGGCAGCATGGCGTATGAGCTCCATGAAAAGTGTGGTGGACTCGAATGTGTTAAAACGGCGACAGTGACTGTCCAGCTTTACAATCCCCTAGTCACATTTTGTCACATTCCAACGAACAGTAACAAGATCTAACACTGAAATTCACTGTCTACTGCAACAACTGTGTTTTGACAACACAGAGATACAGTACATTATTTGGAGATTTTGCAATTCATTTTGAGTCAAAGTCAGTGCATGCTCGGAGCAGTCAAGAGTGAATCGTTTGATGGTGAACATTGTTACGATCCAACCTCCTTTGAGTGTCTACCGGAGGACCGTACACTTGTCGCTCCAAACGTTTTGAGCTTATCCATTGAAAATGAAATGGAGTGGTTCAGAAGATGAAATGTACCTGTTCAGCACTGAAGACATGATTGCTCGTATCTATAAGCTAAATATATCAATTGCTTAATCCATTGTTATTGGGAATTGTTTGGTTTATAATAACAGTCTGGTTGTTTTCGATCAATGGAAATAGGATTTCTGTGTTTAGATCAGAAAGAACGCTAAAATCTCATAAAATAAGATGCCTTCATAGTGTAGCAGACTAAAACTATTATTTTCGTAATGATAAGTTTTCAAGCTTAATCTAGTATAGTCAAAACCGTGGCTGTGATCTTTAATTCACTCCATACATTCGGACATTTGTGATGGATTTTTTCATCAGCAACATCTTTTTTTTAAAAAAAAAACGTTACCCCTCTCTTAGATTTCTCTTGTATCGTGGGTGCGTTTACAAAAACAAATCTCACGTACACAAACGCCCAAACCCGAAACAACCATCTGTAAGCCATACAAATTTTTGTTCCCTGTGGGAATCGAACCCACGACCCGTAGCGCAGAAGCCAATCGCTTAGCCACTGCACCAAACATATCGTCAAATCTCAATCATGTTTGGAATCATGACCGATAAAGGACTGCCCATTTCAAAGGATCATAGAGTCTTCTACCTGTTAACAGTATACACAGTTACACAGTTACACAGTGTACGTTTCGATCATTAGAAGAATTAACTTCAATTCTTAGACTATAACAATAAATAATAGTAAAACAAAGTACCTAATTGACTTTGTTTCGGACTCAGATGGCTTCCAACTTTCTGTAACTAACAAGATATACTTTTCCCTCGATTTGCTTGTCTGCTATTCTTATGGGATTTCCCTCTGAAGTGTATTTGCATATCTGAGTGGGGTAATAGATGATGCTTACGCTAAACAGTCAAACATCAATTTTGGTGTTTATATGCAAGACGTTAAGATTTAAACTCATAACTCTTTATTTTTTTAATAATATTTACATAATTATATACAAGTAAAGACAAAAATATCCTAATATAAAACTATAAACTAAAAGAGGGCATCAAAATATTCCTCCGTGTCGCTGTTAACTGGTAACGAGCTCAAAAAACTGGCAGCAAACGGCTCGAAAATATGATTACTAGATTTAGTACTTTACAGTACTAAGTTCCAAATAACTATAAATTCATTCATTCATTTACTCTTGAAATTTTCCAACGGATAAACCGTGAGATTTCTTAATTTTCCTAGATAAAATCCAGAATACATTGTACCACTCTGTATTATTTTTTTCAAAATTAATTATCATCCAAAGGCCAATGGAGAGGGCTGTGCTCGGAGTTACCCTGCGTGATCATATCAGAAATGATGAGATCCACATAGCTCGAAGAATTGCCAAACTTAAGTGGCAGTGGGCGGGGCACATTGCTCGCAGAACGGATGGCCGATGGGGCCGAAAGGTTCTGGAGTGGCGACCGCGTACCGGAAGTCGCAGCGTGGGTAGGCCTCCCACAATGTGGACCGATGATCTGATGAAGGTCGCGGGAAACCGCTGGATGCGAGGAGCACAGAACCGGTCGATGTGGCGATGCTTGGGGGAGGCCTAAGTCCAGCAGTGGACGTCTTTCGGCTGAATGATGATGATGATGATCATCCAGTATTCATCCAGATTTATTATTTTCTTATTCTGTAAATTATGTACACAAGAAAATTACAATACAATTTTGTGAAGTCATGTATAAAGGCGAGCATAACTCAAAATGTACCTAATTTTCAATAAATCGAGCGATGGAGATTGTGATACAAAAACCGTGAAGGCAGGTAGATATACAATTTCCTAATGTATTTCTATTTGCGTAATATTATATTGAGATTATAACATTCAATCATAATCACACCTACATGCCATGTCAAATAAATTAACAAAACACCTCCTTCATAATAAAAAAGGTTCTGAAATTGAAAAGATATTTCAAACCTCTGCTCTGGTACAAAATTCGCGAATATAGGGTGTTCGTGTAATGTGGCTTACAATAGCCCTATATATTCAGGTAGGTAGGGACTGAATAACCTCTCGTGATTTCTCAGGAGATGTGTAGTGAATGGCGGTCTCTGGGCCACTGCGTTGCGTGCCAGTATGGAGAAGGACTGTTTTTATTTTATTTCTGTGGGGTTTTTTAGCGTCATATTTGTCTTGTTGCTTCAGAATTTCTGTTATCTTTTTGTTGAACCCATTTTAATTTAATAATTTTGCCTGTATTAAGTTCGACTAATGTAATAGGTCAGATTTGACGTTCAAATCGTCAAAATAAATGTGTACCGAAGGCTTTGATCTTAAAGAAAGTCAACTTTTTATTTATTTTAAAATCGCATAACCATGTTATACCGAAAATAAACGCCATGCATTAGAGTAATTATTGCTAGTGTTGAAATCCGACCTCTTATGCTTGTTTCCCACGGTGCGTGATATCGCGCACCGCGATGCATGAGCTCGCACCGACGCACCATGGGAAAAGACTCGTTCGTGGTAACGCGGACGCGTGCGGAGCGGTGGGCTGTATCCGCCGCGAGTCGATAACTTCAATGGTGCGGTGCAAGTTCTTTTTCACTTGGTATTTTGGAATGAAAAAATAGCTTTGAATCACGCACCCTCTTAATGTGGCTTCCCATGGTGCGTGATTTTACGGATGATACCACGCACAGCCAGTGCGCGCTACCACGCACTACCACGCACTGCAGGTGACACTTTGGCGTGCATGAAAATCGCTTACACAAGTGACCATTTTTAAGTACCTACGTCCGGTGCATCCTGGTCTATCTCTCTATATCTATCTGGGTAATCTCTTCACCAAGGTATGACCTATTCTCATAAAGCTCGTGCCGATACGAGAGAAGAAAAAGAAGGTGACATTTTCCTAGGTCCTAGTGTAATCCTAGAGGCAGCACTAGAAGTAGGTACCATCACACTAGATTCTACCATGACTAAAAGTTATCGTCCATTACGGTATTGTTTTAGGCGCCAAGAGTATTAATTTAGTTTTAGTATTGAACATTCTACTGCAAAACTCGGTCTTCCGAACAGTTATAAAATTTAGACAGAAGTCGCTCTACACATAAAACTACATTCGCCATAAATAAAAGAACTAGATTTGAGGACTACATCCGATATTTTTGAATAAAGCGAATATTGGCTAAAGGTAACCTAATCATCGGTGGATTAAAGAAATCTAGCTTTCTTGTTTATATTTGGTCAGGATTGAAAAGCACATTTGACTCGGCACTTTGGCTTGTTCTCTCTCTCTCTCGTGACGAGATGTGACGGCAAAAATACGCTTTTTAAAATGTACTCGCTTATGACAAATTTGAAAAATCGCACTAATTTTATCACAGAGACAAGTCAACATATTGATTACGATTTTTTCCGTTTATAAAAAGACCGTTTTGTTATTGTAAAGGTAATTAGGAAGCTCATACGTGCATATAATAATGACGTCACAACAAATAAAATCCATAAAATAACGAGACCCTCTTCCATAATAATTGCATGCTTTGGAGATAAGTCCTCGATTTCTTTATAAAACCTCGCGTATTAAAGGAAGCTCCTATCAGCCAGTTAATTTTATACCGAATTCACGAAATTTCATGAAATTTCATTACATTAACCAAGTGAAATGCGTTTATCTCTGTTCAAAAGTGAGGTCCCATTCATTCAGAGTTCATTTAGTTGAAAATACGTTTTTGATGTTCATTTAGAATCAACATTTTAAGCTTATGCTGCGTTACCTTTTAATATAAAGCAGAAATATCTGTAGAGTTAAAAGAAGAAATGTTGCCCTTATTTATTCTTCCTTATTTATTCAGTAAATTTTATTAGCACTAAGGATTACCGTAGTGCTAATAAAATTTACTGAATAAATTTGCAATGTATGTATCTATTAAGATACATACATTGTATAACATTTTAGCCCTTATGGTGCTCACCCACACTGAGTTTATATTTCATACTTATGTCATTAACAGTATAAGTACATACAACAATAAACCTAAACAAAATGTAAAAGTTACATTATACATACATAATATAGTTTAACACCATACCATATCTAATGATCCAGAATATTATAGTGTTGTTTAACGTTATAAAACATTCTTAAAACCTTAATGCTCACACTGGGCTAGTTTACAAGTTACAAGCCACCGAGTTCGCGAGCAGCTTGTAAACTCGCTCCGTGTCACTGAGATTTTTTACAATCAGCTTTTGAGTATCCGATTGTAAAAAAGCTGCTTGAAAAATAGAAAGCCGGGCTAATTTATTCGCCATTCGCTGGCGTGTTGGCCTGTAAGCTAGTTAACCAGCTGGGTGTCATCATTACTGCTAGTGAACTAGTTGCGAGCATCTTTGCGTTCTACTCGCTAGCTAGTTCGCTACGGAGCGAGTGGAATAAGTTGTTGTGTCATCGACACTCGCTTACTCGCTCACTCGCTAGCTTTTAAACTCACCGACTAGCAGCTCGTAAACTATAGCCAGTGTCATCGAGCCTGTAGTGTCACCATTAGATTGGAAAGAACTAACTTCATAACTAGAGTAAGACTCGTCATCTATCGTTCGGGATATCTATATGTATACTTCTCTGTAGTTGATTTCATGACATGTTAATAATAGTTCTGTTCAATGCATGGATATCAACAAATATCATCCAGAACTTTGTCTTGGTATAATAAATTATGAGCATTCGGACATTTAGTGCCCAGTAGTATATCTGACATGTGTTATAAATGTCGAATACGAAAATATTGTCGTAACTCTAAATCACAAATAAATCTGACTAGGCATAAATCAAGCTCTTTACATGTTATTGCTCAATAAAAAGCGCGTCGTTCATCAAACGTCTTGAGGTACTTCACTATTTTGTAAACGTATAGTATGAACATGCGCGGTAAACGGCATTCATCTGAACATAGCATACATTGTATCATATAAGTACTACAAACAATGTACACGAACGAATAACACACTACAGAGTTGCGTAAAAATATTATAATTTGAACTTGGCTAGCTCTGTAAACATCTAAAACTGACCGAGTTGTTTCCGTGGTCAGTAAATAAATATTTCCTTGATCAGAATTTTAACGAGATTCAGCTTATGAATCATTCCTTTACTTTGTCGGCGATTTACTTATACCGGAAATCTGTTTTCCGTTGGTTTAGCTTGGATCATAGACTTCGGTCTGCGGCAGACGTGCTTTGAGCGGAAACTAATTGCAAGAGAGCCATACAAAACGGATGTAGAATCATTGGAAGAGTTATCCGAAGTTATTCGTAACTTACGAGTAGGTTTGTTACGAAGACAGTAAGATAAGTAACTTCTTTCTAAATATCAAATGAATTAATATAAATAAATATGTAAATTAGGGAAATACCTAATTGTCTACGTTGAATTTTATTTGATTGGCCATTTGTAAATATAAATGCTACAAATTGCCAAAAATATTATGTAAATGTAGTAGAGAAAAAAGACCAACAAATCCGACTTAAAATACCAGTTTGCTTTTAGTAAAATAGTTAAAGTTGTGATGAATTATGAATATTTGGATTATAATTGGTTTTTTTAGTATGTATTAATTTATTAACCTTAAATGGCGTTAGCAACAGAACCCATGATGTTTAACACTTAGCGGAATTTCCATATCGTAATAGGCATATGTACCTAAAATGTTTTTTTTTTTACATTACCGTGCATTTCTTTGATACCTAGATACTTCATACACAAATCTATTAAAACGAGATACCTATTATACCTACCTTAGATCCTCCGTTGCTGACCGTGCGAGACATGCATTGCTTTCTTCAGTCAATTTTATAAAAGCGTCACAATCCTTCTTGAACATTTTATCAAGATGAAATATTATGAAGTTAAAAATGTACTTCACTACATAGTATAAAACAAAGTCGCTTCCCGCTGTCTGTCTGTCCCTATGTATGCTTAAATCTTTAAAAATACGCAACGGATTTTGATGCGGTTTTTTTAATAGATAGAGTGATTCAAGAGGAAGGTTCAAGCCTCGTATCCACTAGGCAACAATTGACGCGAAACATGTGACGCTCAACATGGTCGGCAACATTGCCAAATGACGCGGGACATGACGCTGAAAGAATTAGTACGCATGAATTTGTTGCACGTTGTCGATCATCGTGTTGCTATATGTTGAGAAACATGTTGAGCAACATGTAGCGCGTCAATTGTTGCCTAGTGGATACGAGGCTTTATATGTATAAATTGCACCCTTGCGAAGCGGGTCGTCAGTCATGTATAAAATGTAGTGGTTACAGACCCGCTCGTCAAGCACCGATTTTCGGGTTCAAACCCAGGTGTGTACCAATGTGACTTTTTAATTGCCATATGTAAGTACTTTCTTAGTTAATCTAAGAAGCCACTAATATACGGTGAAGGAAAATATCGTGAGGAAACCTGGACGAAACGGTGTCAAATCACCAACCCGCAATGAGCAACCGTGGTGATCAGTGCTCGTGTTCGCCGGCAATCTCGGGTGTAGTGGACAAGTGCAGATGTGTTTTGTATTGCCGGCATTTCGGACCGTTACGATCTCGGTCGAGTTCTAGCGGTAGCGCCGAACTACTCACATCTCGGCGGCCTCGATGACGGCGCTCGGATGACGGACGTGCGGTGGACACCCAGCCATAGTACTGTATGTATCGCTACTTCGGCAACGTCATCTCGTTCTTGGTGACGGCGGCGGTGGACAAACGCTCTAACCGGTTAATATCTATTTATTTATTTAGAAATTTGCTTCCTTTCTTCCCATTCAATAAAAAAAAACTAAAATCTCCCACCAAAAAATTCACTAGCTATTCCTTACACCTTCCAGTAACTTTAATTCCTTAACTTGGCCCCCTGGATTAAAGCCAACGAAGATGTTTGGTGTAGTCCTGAATAACTAGACGCTGCCAGTATTCCGTTTGCAATAATACCGAAATACGTGGCCAGTCCAGGACCGTCCTGATTACTGGTATATGACGTCACATGGACAATCGCTTTTGATGTCTTTCTTGGATTAAGACTGGCTACGTCATACGTGTGATTGGATTTCTGGTGTATTGACAGAAAGACAAAGAGGTTTAGAGTATAGGAATGTTGAATCAGTCTTTGAGACAGTGGAGGCATTGCAGGATTAGGTCTAGTCTTTGGCTGTCTTCCTACAAAATCGTGTTTAAACAATTGTTTAAACTAAACATCCCTTAGGGCGCTTATAGCAGAGAAAGGGTCGGTACTTTAGAAAAAAAAAAGTTGTTTCTGTTAACACACAACTTATCGAAATTTCGTATATCTACAACATTTTAGTCAAGTGTTGTAGAAATTTACGAATACCAAAAAACAACACTTGGCCGCCTAGGTAAGAAGTTATAGTAATTAATGCTAAAAACAGCCGTTTTTGGTACTATCCGCTAAAACTTCGAATCCAGAAGCTCTAGTGTTGATATTTGATGTTCTAAAATTTCTACAACATTTGCTAAATTGTCGTCCCATACAGAATTCCAATCTGTTGTGTGTTAACAGAACTAATGTTTTTTTTTTTTTTCTGAAGGGCGCCCACTTTGCTGCTATAAACGCATTAAACAACTTTTTTGTGTTTGAAGATTATTAACCTAAGATATGGTTTCAACTATACCCTTTTCAACGTAATGCTTGTTTCCCACGGTGCGTGATATCGCGCACCGCGACGCACGAGCTCGCACCGACGCACCATGGGAAGAGACTCGTCCGTGGTAACGCGGACGCGTGCGGAGCGGTGCGCCGTATCCATATCACGCACCCTCATAATGTGACTTCCCACGGTGCGTGATTTTACGGATGATACCACGCACAGCCGGTGCGCGCTACACACCGTGGGAAGCCAGCTTAAGGTGAGTCCTGGCGGTTTTTCTCCAAAACATTACCATACAAAGAATATCAAATATTTTTAAAAAACAAACCGTAGGTAACATAGCTATTTTACGGTTTTTGATGATGTCGTATACGTTTTTTCGATAGCAATCTCCTTATGGCTACAGTTTACGAAATGACCGCTATATCAGGACTCATCTTTCATTGAATATAGTGTCTAAACTTTTATACTCTAAGACCCCTGGATGTTTATTTTGTATGCCTCGTAGCCTAGAACTTATGAAATTGTTAGAATTATGGGATTTTGTAAGGATTGATCTTTATTTTCGTATCTCGTGTAGTGCCGGACTTAAAGAATAGCACTACCCTATCTCTTTCCGTGGGTGTCGTAAAAGGCGACTAAGGGATTCTCTAGAGGATGGGCAGCAGCGTTCTCTGAGTACTTTAACAACCATACTGCGATCGCCAAGCCGCCTGCGAAACGTGGCGATTACGGAACCCCCCTTTCGGGGAAGGGCTATGTCCAGCAGTGGACGTCTTTCGGCTGAATGATGATGATGATCTTTATTTCTAAAAACATTTTACTAACTCAGATTATTTTGATACTACTTTTTTATTAACTCTGTCAGATAGTCCTCTACGTGTCCTCTTAAAGCGAAATCTAAAAACCAATTATTTACTTTCTAAGAAACTACGAGATTATCCTGCTCGCTCCACAATTCTTAGAACTTATCAAAAAATTCGATAACAGTCTTGGATATTTTGTACATGTTCTATATTTCTGAGACAAGATTTGGCCTCCAGGTATTACGCTGTTCAGTCAGTTGGTGTAAATATTTCGTCTAATGATGCATTACTATTATCAATAATCTGAAGTAATAGATGATGAAAACTGTAATTTCTCCAGTGTTAGTAACATATTGTCCGTTTGGTTCAAGTTTGTGAAAGCAGTATACCTCGTATTTTAATTAGTATAATTATGTACAGTCGACATTGATTTGCTGAGTAATTTTGTATTTTTTAGGGTTCCGTACCCAAAGGGTGAAACGGGACCCTATTACTAAGACTCCGCTGTCCGTCTGTCCGTCTGTCTGTCCGTCTGTCACCAGGCTGTATCTCATGAACCGTGATAGTTAGACAGTTGAAATTTTCACAGTTGATGTATTGTTATTGCCGCTATAACAACAAATTAAATACTAAAAAACAGAATAAACTAAATATTTAAGGGGGCTCCCATACAACAAACGTAATTTTTTTGCCGTTTTTGTAGATAATGTTACGGAACCCTTCGTGCGCGAGCCCGACTCACAATTGGCCGGTTTTTTATGATAAGTGGGTTTGTAAGTAGTTAGACTTCCGGATTAGGACTGTTGGAGGTTAAGGACTAAAATAGAAACAAAATTGTTTGGAATAATAATAACGTTTATTATAATTACACTACGAATCTGATATACGTTAGACCGTCGACATTTATAAAATAATATTGTTGTATAGATTCTCATATTGGTTGCGTATTGGTTTACTATTTAAACTGTTTTAGATATTTTGATTGTATAATTTGTTGATGGGCAAATACTATTTAATTATAAATATTTTTTTGCATAAATAAAATAAAATTCAACAAGAACAAGGCTCATTGTGCTACGAATGAGTAATCATTTCCCTGCCCTTATTCCTCTCTAGGTGGGTTCGGGACAACATGTATTCCTCTTCCATTCTCCTCTATCAGTCGTCATATCAGTACTCACTTCATTCTTACCCATATCATCTTTCTCACAATCCATCCATCTTTTCTTTGGTACCTCTATTTGTTTATCCATCCACATTCATATTTAACACTCTTCTGGTAACATGACTTTCTTTCCTCCGCATCATGTCCATACCACGCTAACCAATTAGAGCTGGCGCGCACGGGTGACTTTTGTCACCGTGACTCTTTCATCACTCTTATAAAATCGCGCACGGGTGGCTTTTGTCACCGTGAAAATCTTATCACTCTTTCAAGTCCATTGGTGTATTGTGTTACGACATGATAACTGGGTGTATCTCAATACATACTCTTAGATTTTATAAGAGTGATATAAATAGTCACGGTGACAAAAGTCACCTAGCTCTTACTCCTCAACTTTTCAGTGACTGGCGTTACTTTCAAACTCATTCCGTATCTTATCCTTTATTGTCACTTTACACATCCATCTCAACAACGTGCTTCGATAATATCCAAAAGGTAAATGCAAAGAAAAGACGACGGAGAGAGGCAGTAGCGTTCTTCTTGTATGCTTATATGATCTTTCTGCGATCACAAATCCATCTGCCATGTGTGGTGATTAGGGCAATATTTTCTTACAATCATTTAATCATGCAAAGGACCTATCCACGGGCTGAAATGATAATGTAGTTTGAAGTTGACTGTTACAACTTGTGCAGGATTCCTAGAAGTCCTTAAAGCGCGTTTAGAAATAACCTGTTCCCTTTCATTAATTCCGTGCGCCACGTAAACACAGATTTAGCTGCATCGTTCCCATCGCAGTGGTCGCGCGGCTTTCATGGCGAGCTCGGATTAGCCTGCAATTAGAAACATCATGGCCGCAGCAAATCTCTCTTATGCTTGGATTTAAAGCGGTCAGGTCTGACCTCAAGTTGCTCTGAGTCTATCTAGCTAGTTTTGTAAAAGATTGGATGAAGATTGAGTCTGGAAAGTGGGAGAGATAATTGAAGTGGTGGTGTGGTGACTATTTTAAAAAATATATCTAATATTTGCAGTGTATTACCAAGCTTAGTCTGTGAATAATTATGTACCTAATTAGTTTTTTTTTTTGTTAAACGGTCACTTTTTTGATCTTGCACCTTTTTTGTTGGAATCCTTCAATTTCGTACGGAAAACCTATCCGCATTGATTAGCAGCAGGCCGATTGTTTCTCATAATCAGGAATTCTATAAAAATCCCTATGAAATGTGTAGAATGCTTGCATGGTGATTATAAATACCTACATGATGATTGCAGACTGTCACATCTGGAAGTTTCTTAAGGCTGCGCTGCACCAAAAGCGAAGTGCGAGCGTGTCGTATCGTCGGCGGGCCCGCGTTAATAGTACTCAAGGGATTACCAACTTTGAAAAAAGAAAGAAAGCAAAAATATTTGTTTTAGACTAGCACAGGAAGTTAAAAAAATGACAACAAAATTTTTAACAACTTGCACGAGGCCATGAAAGTGTCCTATCTCAGCATAATGCACACCAAATGCGAGCGCGGGCCCACCATCGCCACGGCCCTCTTACGCCCCGCGTTGTGTGTGGCGAACCCTTAAGTATTTAATCGAATATGCAAATTGTTTGCACATTTGATTGACGTACGGCATCACTTTGATTTCTCAAGCAGGTACCTTAGCAAACAAAACTGTAATCTATCTAATGTTAGGCTCAAAACAATAGGAAATGGATTACAGTAATCTGATACACGAGTTAATAATATTTAAGTGGCGAATCCTTTACCTCGAACTGTGTATCTATACGGTACATTAAACATATTTATTTATAAACATTTGTTTATGGTATCAGAAAAAAGAATCTGCGTGTTAATAGACTGACTGACCGTTTATGACGGCAAAAGTTCCAAAACATTGTTTCTAGAAAAGCGTAATGTTTCAGAAACTACATACCTGTAACTTGTATCCGAAACATTTTTTACCATTGAATACATGGCTTAATCTTTATTTATTTTACTAAGGGCCGATTTTTCAATCATCAGATAAATTTTGTCCAAGGAATAAATATGATGGTTTGACATATTTTCTATACAAAAGCTGTCATAACGTCAAACTTATTCCCCAGATAAAAGTTATCTGTCGATTGAAAAATCAGCCCTAAATAGTATAAAACCTTTTTGTTATAATTGTCGCTATGTGAGACTGTGAAAATAATAGCCAAAAAGGTGGCGACTGATCTAAGCATTATGGTGGGTACCGGTGTTACGGGTCATTTGTTGCCGTTACCATTCGCAGCGAGCATGTTACATTATGCCGTGTTCCAAACTCCGTGTAACATGCTCGTTTCAAACTCTTTGCTCGCCCGTGCTCCAGATTCGTTGCCACTTGCCACTCGTAGTCAATATCTCGGACGGCGAGGTTGTGTTGGGATCTTTGATTTTACTAAATTATTGTATAATCCAAATTAAGAAGAAAAAAAGAAACGTTATGGTATATCAAACTTGTTTAATAACAGAAACGTATCTGGTGGGTTGTCGTTGATCGAGCAACGAGCCGCTCGTTGCTCGAGCGCCTTGTTTCCCCGTACTGACTGCACGAACGCTCGCTGTGTAACACGGTACATTACGCCCCGTAACGCCGGTCAGTACCCAGCTTTAGATCATAATAATAATAAATAGTAAGTACTCCAATAGTGCAGCCGTGGATAGTCCCCGGTTGGTGCCCCACCACATTTTAGATTAAAGTTCTCAAAGGGGCCTCTGCGCGTTGGACCTGTGTCCCCGTGTATGCCTTCGAAAGGACCGGACATCTTCCGCACGGAAGATGAACCGTGATTTCCAAAGAGATACAAATAATAATAATATGGTTCGCCCGGGAAAGGCGAAGGGCATCCATGAGGATGTTCCCAAGATAAAAAAAAAGGGTTGGGCCCCAGTAAGTTTTGCGTAGCGTTACAGAGAAGAGTCCTAAACAAATCAGTGGGTAGATAAGAGCTGAAATTAAGTGTTTGAAAGTACCTAGTCTATGTATTCGAGGCCTTAAGCACCTGCCTATTAAAATCTTGGAAAGTTATTCCATTAAAGTTGGTTTTATCATTTACTTGCTAGCTGTTTATTATGAATCTGTACCAATGTGTAACAATGTAGAGGGAATGTTTATGTTTCTGTAATAATATTATGTTTTAAGCTAAATTTATAATTACTAATATAGGCGAGAGACCGTGGCAACTTCAATAGATACTATCTTACATACTTTTATTTATACATTTTGTTATTTAAACAAAATTGATAAATACTAATCTTAATCGTAACATTGGTTGTCTGTAATAAACGAAGATGGCAATGAAACGCGTTCTTCTTCTTCTCTCGTATCACCAAGAGCTATTTGAGAATAGCTTATGCCTGCCGTGGTGAAAAGATTAGCTAGTCCGCAAGCTTGGTAGCGTGGCTAACTGCCCAGGGAGCGCCGGACGTACTAAGTATCGTCACTTGTGAAGGAGACTCTAGTAATGCACCCCCAATGAAACCCATTGAAGCTTTTATTCATTCTTGGTTTTATCTGGCGAAATTATAGTCATCAACTTGCTTGATGATGTATATTTAATTCTATAGATTTCTCTCAAAACTAATCTTAAGTAAACGTTTCTCAAATTAGTGGAAAAGTATTTTCAAAATCCCCGTTCAGATTTTACATAACCACAAAAACAATCCCTACTTACATTTTCTATGCATCCAAACAATTCACTAAACAAATGATTGAACATGTGGTCGTGGTTGATTAGGATAAATATGCACCGGAATTGTGCTAAACAGTCAGATAATTGGGTATCACGGTACCCACCACCACAGCCAGTGGCACAGTGGCCAATCTATCTGTATAATCGGAGATTAGTCACAACCGCAATGTGCAAGGTTTTGTTTACACGGTTCAGCCTAACCGATGATTATATTACTAGATTAATTTGCACGATCATTATTATAGGTTTAAGCCGGATTACCTTAATGTTGTGTATTGACAGGTAAGCTGGATTTGGTAAATAAATTATGTTGAAATAGTGGTCAAAAGATGTTTATATTGAAGCATGCATATTTAATGAATGGTTTTGATTCTTGCTGTACAATACGGCCGACGTATCTTGGCGAGTTTGAAGTTAGTTGTTTGGCTGCGCAATGAATCTTTTAGAAACGAAATTGTCTACTGTGTAGCTAATCAGCTAACTTCAGACTCGCCAAGATACGTCGGCCGTATTGTACATGTTTCACAGACAGCCTCGTTGGTCTAGCGGTCGCAAGCGCGACTGCTGAGCGTGAGGTCTGGGTCCTTAGACAAAGTAACATCGCTTCGTAGCGAAACGATATCTAAATTCGTCATCGTCTCTATTGTCGCGATCGTTGTGTCGAATTGCTTTACTAAAAGCGCTGCTTGTCTACGCATTTGTTTGACGGATAACCACGATAAACAAATCGTTTCTTTATCGTTTCGTTTCGAAGTATAACATTGTCTACCAACTTGCGATAACGATGACGATTGACCACGTGACTTAACGCGGCTTATGTCAATCCCATACATTTTAGTCTTTTCGAACTTCGTTATCGTTTTTAAATTATTACTTTGTCTAAGCCCCCTGGTGTTCGATCCCCAGGTCTGGCAAAGTGATATTGGGTTTTTCAGTGTGGAATTTCTCAGTAGTAGCCCGGAGTCTGGATTTGTGCCCAGTTGATGGCAATAGGCTCTCCTCCTATTATAATACATACACATAAAGGCGAAATGAGGATGTACTGTACACCTCTGCCAACCCTCCGGGAAATAAGGAGTGATGTTATGTTTTAAAGATGCTCTTGCAAGTCAATGTTTTAGTTTTACGTGGCGCTGGCGGTTCCGAAGTGAGAATCTATTTCGTGAGAAAATTCTTTTCATACACAGCTCTGCTAATATGAAAAAGCATAAAACCAAATGAAAAATAAAATAGAAACACGACAGCCACAAAAAAAGTCATTTTCCACTCCATCATCCTCGGTACCTAAAAATCTGTTCAGCGCCACAAAAAACAAAAAAGAAAACAAAATCGTCTAGCAAACATGTCAAACAGAAAAACGTATTTCAAAAATCCAACACCACAGTGAAAGGCAAAAGCTAGGGAAAAATTACGGAATTCATAACACGTTTTAAGTGCACAAGTCACAGTGACACGTTACGGCACAAAGCCGGCTGAGAGGTGTAATTGGTAGCTAATCCTTGCCTTCGCCGGCAACCCCGACGGATTGCTGGCAACACAGTCTGTATGTACGTACGGGGTTGCTATAACGAAGTGCTCAAATTGCCGTGAGAATCGAAATCGATGGTTTTGATTAAACGTTTTTGAAAATGGAAAAAGTTATACTGTGATCGTAGGCATCATTTTAGGGTCCCGTACCCAAGGGGTAAAACGAGACCCTATTACTAAGGCTCCGCTGTCCGTCTGTCTGTCCGTCTGTCACCAGGCTGTATCTCATGAACCGTGATAGTTAGACAGTTGAAATTTTCACAGATGATGCATTTCTGTTGCCGCTATAACAACAAATACTAAAAAACAGAATAAAATAAATATTTACAGGGGCTCCTATACAACAAACGTGATTTTTTTGCTCGTTTTCATAGATAATGGTACGGAACCCTTCGTGCGCGAGTCCGACTCGCACTTGGCCGGTTTCATTTTTGTCAATGGGGAGGCACACGCAAAACGAAAGTAGATGACAGCACCTCTGTTTTGTACCAATTACAACCAATCAGAATGAATTAAATTGTCATTACCAATAATGTCAAACAAACTTTAACCAATGAAATTGCTATCGTACCAGCGATGGTAACGCCATTAGTTCCCCAGTTTACTACCCCATTCGAACGTATGTCATGATTATCTTATTTGAAACAGAATAAATACAGATGGAAGAACTTAAGAGGTGATACGAGTACAGATAGACTGTAAAATATATTTACTTAAGATGCAGTACAGCAAATCGTATTGTAGGTACCTATAAGAGGATGTAACCGCCGCGCTTGTAGCAGCTGAGCAGATGATACCGTGCAGTTCAATCGAATTTCATGCGACTGACATATCACAATTTACTTTATCGGTTGACTTAGTTATGCCTGTGGGAAATAAATTTTTCCTTTAATCTGGATAACTATTTTAGCGAGGCTTTTTTTTATAATGGGCCTACGTTTGACCTCCATCTCGCCTGATGTTAAGCGATGAAGCGGTCTACGATGGAGTACGCTTGCCCAGAAGAAACCGATTCACTCATGACTTGAAGACACCCAGATTGTAGCTGTCGGGGAACACGCACTCGGGCAGCGCATTCCACTGTTTGGCGGTTTTTACAATGAAAGTGGAATCAAAACGCTTCGTTCGGGTTTTTGGTATATCAACCATGAAACGATGGCGCTTTTTCGTGCTTCTGGACGTTCAATAGAAAAAAGGGCAGGGGGGAATTAGATCATGCAGATCTGAAGCACAATCTCCAAAATGTATCCGATAAAAAGCCGATAGACTAGCAACTTTGCGCGGATGCTCAAGACTTTAGAGCTTGGTCTGAACAAGGGAGTCGTTGCTGATGAGTTTCTTGGTACGCTTCTCAATTGGATAATTGTAGTCTAGTGTAGTCGCGATCAAAATTGAAGAACCTACGTATTTCAAATATTAGAATTAAAAAATGCTACAAAATGTCAAACATTTTAGGAACGTAGACGGAAAACGGACTTAAAGAATAGATTTTCGATCGCACCCAAAGAAATTTTTGAATCTCGCGGACTGGAATGTTGAACATTTTATCGGGGCCATAACAGACGTTCCTATTTCATTTTTTTTTTTTCTTTCTTATGAACTACGTTTTCAATTTTTGATGGCATGTAATGTAAATGGGATCCGCAGTTTACTTATATTGGACGCATTCTAATTTAACAAAGTGTGATTTACTCAATTTTCAAATTCAAGTTATAATTTATTTACCAAGATTTAGTTCACTCCTAAACTTAGTTGACTTCTCCGCTCCAATTGGAACCTCAATTTTAGTTATTGGGAAGTATTTTTCAGATGAGTAGAGAGCCATTAGCTATTCGTCTCTTCTTGTATCTGTTGCTGTAAGCACAGAATATACCGCTTAGCCGCTTGACTAGCTGCAGAGACAAGAAAAAAGTATGACATTTTGCCTTCTTCTCTCGTGTTAAACTCAAACTCAAAACTCGTTTATTCAAAGTAGACTAGTATTACTTAGTTCTTTTTGAACGTCAAATTTAGGTAGTTACAAGTGACTACAGCCCCAAAAGCTCCCACCCTTCACCGCTTCCTAGTGTTTATGCTATGAAGAAGAAACGGCGCAACAAACTCCCCAGCAACACAGTTCAGTCTGTCAAGTGAATAATTAAATGAGTCTATACACAAAAAAGTAAAATATTAATTACATTGATTAAATTATGCAAGTTGATGATGGTAAACAAAACATTTACCTACGTTAGCACGAGCTATACGAAAATAGCTCATGCTGTGGTGAAAAGATTAGCCAGTCAGCAAGGTTTTTAACAGGGCTGACGTATCGTCACTCGTGGATGCTCTTTTCATGCACCCCATGACATTTTGCCTAAGATAATTTTACTATAATTTATTTAAGAAATGCCCAAGTTTTAGGGTAAGTTCTAAACACTGGCAGCCCCATGTATACACATTGTTAGTATATGTGGAGCGGCATTATGTATGTTTATGATGTGCGTTGATTCACGTAGTCGGGATGCACGGAGTAAATGTCCCGTTTACGACGGATTCCGGCTTAATCCGCTGTTCTTTAAGACTCCCGGTATTTGCTCAGATCCTCGCAAACATTCTGTTTATTTTGCACAGAATAATTATAAACTAGTTTGACTTTGAGTATTTAGTTTATGTATATTTGACTTGTGTTTCGGGTTGTTTCTTCAAGTTTAATATTAAATGGACTTGATATCACTTTTACAGTATTGAGATTGTCAAGATATCAATTATAAATTTACACACAAGTTTGGCTAAAGAATCGATAGTTATAATAAGTGATACGTAGAACTGTTCGGTTTTCAAGCAACACTAAACCTTTAATCAGTATTACAAGGATTCTGGATGTGTGCCCGGTGTGATGGCAATATGCTCACCCCCTATATAGATAGATAGATATACTTTATTCTACACTAAAGTAAATTAAACAGTAGGAATAAACATGATTAAGAACAGTACAAATGGCGGTCTTATCGCTTAAAGCGATTTCTTCCAGACAACCATTGGATGGAAAGAATTGCTAAGAAAAATATATAGGGAAATATGGAACTTAAACATAAAATCGTGAAATCGGCGAAATCAGCGTATACTACACTTCTGCGCAGCCCTTCGGGGAATAGAGGCGTGATGTTATGTATTATGTTAGTAGACCTTTAAACTATCTCTAACATCAGTTGATTTTGTTTGCTTTTCACCACTTTATATAATAAATCAGGTGTTCTTTGCGGAATGTCATTGTCAAAATAATAGTTCAAACAAAAAAAGGGTCCGCTATTCATCCTGAGGCAGCAACACCCGGTGATTTGTTTGTCGAAAGGCCCAAAAAAATTGCCAAAAAGTGAGAAAAACAACTTTATGATATTTTTGCATTTTTGTGAATTATTTGTTTCAACACCTAAGTATATATATTTATTTAGGATTCTGCAGTTTTGACTCCTGTAGGATCCTCACATGCGTATCTTTCCTTATTTGATTCTCAGAGATTGTTTTACAAAAACAACGCTCCCTTGAATTTCAATTCTGCCATTCGGAAATGGTATGTGATCGCTTTCAACAATTCCAAATACGGAAAGCATTACAATAATTAATTAATTCTCCGAATTTCATGAAAATTCCTAATTCATAATCTCATGTCTTTTCGCTTGAATTTTCCGTGAAATGCTGGTAAGGCAGTCTTTCTCAAAGTGGGCGATAACGCCCCCTTGGGGGCGCTAGAGGCCTGCAGGGGGCGGTAAAAGGCCATACAGGTAAATATTGTGAATGTGATTTTTAACATGTGGTAAACATTTTAGGGGGCGCTAGAAAATAATTGATTCTCAAAGTGGGCGGTAGACAAAATAAGTATGAGAACCTCTTCAGTGGTTCCCAACGATTAAAGAAAAGCGACCCATCTAAAAAAAAAACATAGTTTGGCACCCACCCCGTGCGTAACATGAAAAAAAACTGTGTTGCGACTATCGTTCTATCAGTTTCAGGCCCCCCATATCCACTCGCGACCCAACAGTGGGTCGCAGCCCAAACTTTGGCAAACACTGCAATGTAAGTAATTACTCCAAAATTGGATTTGTACCAACAGTTAGCAAATGGATTGGAAATACATTTTAAAGATTCATACAGATTCTATAGGACAAAGAACACGAGAGTATGTGAGATGTAGTAAGCCTAGTAGGCTTACAGTGGCTTCGCTTAGAACGGCTTAGACAGACAGTTTATATACCCCATTTTGTTGTTCCTGGCCGTTACAAAATGTATTCTGTTACTTACTGTACCACAGTGTAACTACCTGCTTGTGCGCAGTAACTATAGCACTGAATAAAAGATTAGTATTGTTCGTGGAAACAAGGCAGGATTTCTAGGCCAGAATATGTAATTGCTACTATACAGAAGTGACATTTTCATTCTAGGTTTTTCATTTATACACTAGTACATTTGGTTTAGTCATTTCGCTGATTACGGGCGCTGGCTTGAATTAGAAGCTACTCTTAGGGTCAATTCATACTAGCGCAGAGTCGAAGCGCATCGAAGCGTCAAATTCTTCACAATTAAAGCGAAAATTCGCACGCATTCCCACGCTTTTACATTTAGTAGTGATGGACATTAGTTACCAGTTGGCTCACAGGTCAGTTTCCGATTCCGACTGACGAGTGACGACGCGTTGGTTCGCGTAATCAGCGTTGGTCGCGCTCAGACGCGGGAATTCCGTCGAATGTGCGCGAATTCCGTCGAATGTACCTGCGCGAATTTGCGCGTCTTCTTTTTATCTCAGAAGAAATATGGAATACGTTGTGGAGATAAGGGTGAATTTGCTATGTTAAGTTTCAGATTAACGCTTCGATGCGCTTCGACTATGCGCTAGTATTAATTGACCCTTATTATAAAGACAATGCCAGAATCCACCTATGAACCAACAAGAATTTGACTTACACTACAAGAAATACATTATTTTATGATACAACGAACTATTATTAGAATCAAACAGACATCTTTTAATTTTATTAAAATAAAGAGTAGTATTGTTGATTGTTAATGATGGAAATCAGGACGGCTTATTCTATAGACAAAGGGCCTTGTCTACACAGCCGTATTTGTTTTTTTTTCGTATCTTTGTTACCTGCAATGCAATATATGACCGCTTAGTCATCACCTATAAAGAAGTTGATGTTTTATTCAAAATCAATCAATCAATCAATTTATCAAAAACAATTGATATCTTTGATATGGTGATCCAGATCAAAAATATCAATTGTTGAACACGGGCATTCAAATAACTCTCTAAATGAGCGCATGAGTGAAGAAGATTTTAGTGATCTTCCTCTACAGACATAATTCCTTGGTCAGCCCCGGGTTGAAAGAGGAAGACCTATTATTTAATGTTCATTATACGATTGTTATATCATCTTTTTCATCATCATCCTCATACGTAATTTCACCTTCTTTCTATTGATATTATAAACCTTTTTTTATCACAGGCCACATAGTTTTTGGAACACACTCTACATTCAAAATTCGAAAAGCACTCGAAAAAGAAACCAAGTGGCTTTTGCAAGTCATTCTAGAGGCGACTCCCTCTAGTAAGTCGGAGTTCAGCAGTAAGTCGACTAGGCGGAGTGCTGGTAGGTCAGCAGTGCCGGAGGCTCAGTAGTAGCACAGTGTACCTACTTACTACATACAGTGGGTCAACGCCCATACATTTGACAGGTCCTATGAAATGTCAAAATTATGTAGGGGCGGAGGTTATGTCCTAAGTATGCAATAAGGCTACTCGGGACATAACCTCCGCTCCTTCACGTTGATTGCGACGTTGTTCTTCGTTGACCGACTGTAAGGAGTAAGATATAGGTAGACAGTAGTAGTAGTCTCCTTCCAATTCACACCAGTCCGCTCACTTTCCTGGCTAAGGACACGTATGCCACATTACACGATGTCGCAATAAACACCATTTATTTGTAACTGAAGCTCTAAAATAACATCCACGTGTCAAAACTTCTCACAACAAAATTACAATGACACAACATTTTTGCTAAAACAGCCACTAATTGAACTTGTAAGTCATATATTTCCCACGGAATATTACTTTTGTGCGCACACTTGGCATAAATATGAGTTACAGCGTCACACTCCGGGTATAACTCACAAGGACTTTAGAGGATACAATAATAAGCAATAAATCTGAATAATCACGAAACGGATTTGTTTATCACGGCTTCGACTTCGAATAAGGACGTTCAACTTGAAGTTATCAAATTATATAAAGTCGGAAGCTTCTCGTTTTTGTTAACCGACTTCAAAAAGGAGGAGGTTCTCAATTCGGTTGTATTTTATTTTTTTTTATTTTTTATGTGTGTTACCTCATATCTCCGTCATTTATGAACCGATTTGAAAAATTCTTTTTTTGTTCGAAAGGGTATACTTCCCGATTGGTCCCATTTAAATTTTGTTATGATCAGACCATGAACTTCAGAGATATGGAACGGAACTCCTCATCGGATCAAAGCAAAATTCTAAAATTACTAATATTGCTTTGTTTATATTTGCTGTTGGGAACTGACTACTTGAAAAGAGGAGGGGGTGCGTGTCCTCCCCTCCCCCCCTTTGGAATGTTTTCATTATATCGTGTAAGGTATCATTGGAAAGGACTTTTTATGCCCGACTACGTCAAAGCCAAAAAGAAGGGTTATGAAGGAGGGGGTTAAAATTATGACACTAAAACGTATTTAATAAAAAATAAACTTTAAAAAAAAGTAAAAACCGACTTCAAAGAAATACTAAAAGGAGTAAAATAATTACCATAATATAAAATTAACAGTTTCAGAAGTCGGTGCAACTCTACACTGAAGCAAATAGAAGCCACCGACTTCTGAAACTGTTAATTTTATATTATGGTAATTATTTTACTCCTTTTAGTATTTCTTTGAAGTCGGTTTTTACTTTTTTTTAAAGTTTATTTTTTTTGGGAAGTAATTAAAAGTTGTCTTTCTGTAGCAAAATAAGTTGTTGCCTATCTTCGGACCAGATACGATTTAGCCTTCTACGACGTACAGGTAGGTTCTGTATTATCGTATTGATCATTTTGTGGTACACATGCATGATAACCTTGACCTGATACTCAAGCATCATCTAAAACAGCATGATACCCAACTTACAGTAGAGGTATTGTGTGCATATTGATTCTTTAAGTTTATGATAAGTTGTAACGACCTCCTTCTTGTCACATGTCATCAATATCATTGAAGTCACAGGATAGTAAATTTCGAAACGATCAGACCAGTCGAAGTTGCTCATATCCCTTCGACAACCAGAAAAGAGCTGATGATCTTCAAACGGCTGAACAGATTTTCTTGAATTATAGCTAAGAACACTCTCGATAAAGTCACCTTTCAAACAAAAGAAAAACCTACATCAAAATCCGTTTAGGAGCAACGATGCCACAGACAGACACACAGACACACACGTTAAACTTATAACACCCCTCTTTTTACGTCGAGGGTTACTAAAATACATCTGACGAAAAAAGTTTAGGGAGATTTATTTTTAAATCACCCACAAAGATGTAGGAAACATGCAGGATTTTAACTTTATGAGAAATCAATATTTTTTTGTAACGCATTCGTTGCATTTATTACTGGTTGGTTACAAATGTTTATGCATTCGAAAGGGTCACTTATCAGCTTATTTAGAAAAAAAAAAAAACTCATGATATCTCAAATATTCACGTCACTATGATCAAAAATGTCGTTATAGTCAGAGTTTGATAAAAAAACATGAAAAACATTCATAACTCGAAAACTACAAAAAATCGCGGAACGTACGAGTACATGCGGGTGATTTGGGTACCTCAAAGGATGGACCTCATACCTCTGGACATCCGCTTGACACTACTTTCTGGGACACGCTGTATAAGACTGAATTAATTAAATTATAATGTTTTGAACATTATACTAAGACACAATTTTGTAGCTATTATTATATAAAAAAATTTGTTCCGTGTGGGAATCGAACCTACGACCCGTAGCGCAGAAGCCAATCGCTCAGCCATTGCACCAAACGTGTCGTTAATTAAACAATGTTTCCGATTTTTTTTTAATTTTTTGACCTTCGGCCCAAGCGGCGGCATGCATTTACACCGTGTGTAGAGGCTGAAGTCCCAAGCCCCGTAATACCTTCCAATTTAGAGTAACCATGTCGTCGTGCTCTCGAAATCATTCGATAAATTGGTACTATATTTACATATTACTAACGATATCTCTGGTTGAATGTATGCAATTTGGATCGTCATTTCCTGCGATCCGTCTCACGATACGACTGGCGATGAATTGGAAGGTTTATGGCAGAATTTATTGCAAGTAGTATTGTGTTAATCAAAAGAAATTGGATTGTTTATCAAGCGCACGCATGTAGAAGGTTTTTTACTTTTATTTTTTCACCCGGCTAAAACTAATCTTAGTATAATCCCTACTAATCCTAACTAATATTATAAGGGTGCTAATTAAACAGACTTCTTTTTAATAGCATTATTCGCCTCTAAAAATCTACATTGGCTTCTAAATTACTAAGTCAGCCACAATTAACGAGCATCTGAATGATACTATCTTAGCCACTAGTTATCTTCTATATAAGCCACTGTTCGTCACCCAATTTCATTTTCACAATAAAAAGAAATGAAAAACAAAAAGAGTCGACGGAGCCCCGCTGCGCGCGGCTCCTATTTCTGTCTGCAGGGTTTAAAGTAACCTAACACGAAGGGGATGACGGGGACTTCGTTCGCTCACTTTGCTCGCTCACTCTACCCCCCGTCATCCCCATCGAACCTAACCTATCCGTGTCGGGGTGCCCAAAAATTTAGTTGGCGTTGTAAAAAAGTCGAATTAGTTTATTAGAGGTTATCTAATTTTCCCGTTGCTTAGTTATGTTGGCCACCGGTTCAGAATAAAGGATTCATAATAGAAAACCAGACATTTCAGTATAAACATAGATATTTATTATTTCCTTCAACATAAACCACAAATATACTCGGTACAATTCCAATTATTCAATACATAATGATTTAATCTGTACTTACACTTGTATCTGAAGTGTTCCCATTTAATCCAAAATTACACAGTAAGTATCACTTGATCTTCACACTTCGACGTCTCTGACAAGACTGCCGAATGACTACTAAGTTTTTAATCATGAACGAATGAATGATCGATTGAGTGAATGTAA
The DNA here is from genome assembly GCA_905220435.1 of Amphipyra tragopoginis. Taxonomy (NCBI): domain Eukaryota; kingdom Metazoa; phylum Arthropoda; class Insecta; order Lepidoptera; family Noctuidae; genus Amphipyra; species Amphipyra tragopoginis. The sequence continues at coordinate 19,444,374 of HG991997.1, forward strand.
GTAATATGACAGTTACCAGAGACAATCTAATATGGTATTACCAGAGAGAAGCTAACAGTTATAAAATAAGCAGTTTGGTCACGTGGCCAATAAATAAATTTGTGGCTTGATTTATTATTTCTCATATTATAAATGCGAAAGTAAGTTTGTTTGTTTGTTACCTTTTCACGACCACTAAACCGATCATCCTGAAATTTTGCATAGACGTTGTAAATGTATAGAAACGGACACAGGTTACCTTTCATCCCGAATAAAAGTACTGTTCCCGAGGAAAACAACAATACCATTCTTATGATAATAGATAGCGCCACGTGTCTTTCGAATCATAATTGAATTACATTATTGTACCTAATACAATCCGAATTGATTGTCAAATACTAAATTAACGCGAGCAAAGCCGCGGGCAAAAGCCAGTAATATTATAAATGCGAAAGTGACTGTCTTGTCTGTCTGTTACGCTTTCACGCCTAAACCGCCGAACCGATTTTGATGCAACTTGACACAGAGATAGTCTGGAACCTAGAGAAGGACATAGGTTACTTTTTAACCGACTTTAAAAAGGAGGAGGTTCTCAATTCGGCTGTTTTTTTTTTGTATGTATGCTAGTTATGAATGGATTTTGATGATTCTTTTTTTGTTTGGTAGGCTATACTTCAGAGGTGGTCCCATATAAATTTTATCGAAATTGATTGAGCGCTTTTTGAAAAAATCTACAAAATAAAAAACCATTTTACTTAGATGACGTTTTGGTTTGTGGTTTCCTTCAACAAAAGTTTTGATGAGGACTTTCAATATCTGTTTTAACTGTCATCACAGAAACATTAGCCAAGAACAAAGAAGATTGTATGAATTTGTAAGGAGCCGTCATGATAATTATACATTAATACCTATTTTTAAAGAAAACTACCTAGTTGCTGGAAAGATTACGCAACCGTGTCATATAAATTTGTGGTCTTAAACCGTGTAATGTATGGCACTAAAACGTATTTAATAAAAAACTTTAAATAAAATTAAAAAACGACGTTAAAAAAAACTAAAAAAAGAGTGGAAATAATTAGCATGATATAAAATTAACAGTTTCAGAAGTCGGTGCAATTCTACACTGAAACAAATAAAAGCCACCGACTTCTGAAACTGTTAATTTTATATCATGCTAATTATTTCACTCTTTTTTTAGTTTTTTTTGGAGTCGGTTTTTACTTTTATTTAATGTCCCGAACAATACGAAATACGCGAAAAATGACTGCCACGCGGGCGAAGCCGCGGCTGACCTCTAGTTTAAAATAATATTAGGTGCAACAATGGGAAATAATTAAAATGCGAGTAGCATAAATCGCTGAAAAACGTAATTATGAGAAATTAAAAACAGTTAAGCTGTAACAACTAGCTTCACGATGCTAATTATACTAGTTTCGTTAACGACATCCATGCACTCTTAACCTGAATTTTCATCAACACAAGCATCATATACACAAGTACAAAACAAACAAAGTAAACATAAAGAAATATTTGGGACGCCCTGTTGTGATCAAAATGGCGGTGTAATTTGGGACATGCTAATGTTCTTTTTACGATTTGTTGTGTAAAATGCGAACTCTTGATGTGGGGCCAGCTGCAAGGTTTTTTATCTATCTATTGGTATACCAATGCCAGAATAGAATCCATTTGATGTATTGACGCTCGACTCTGGATATAAATTAGTTTTTTAAATGGTTTTATCTTCCATATGCGAGATCATTTTGATATTGTTATTAGGTTTGCTGGCCACCTGTATTGAATTCTTGGAGTGATTTAATGGATAGATGTACAGTTTTTACTTAGTTTATAGGAAGGTACATAGGGTATAATTTAACATTTATTTATAATTAAAAACATGGACAAACAGTAACAGGCATGTCTTGAAGTTGGAGATGTTCAGGATTCTGTATCGAGACATAAGTTTTTTATTCTGTAAGCCAGGAAAAAGTAGTTTTAGTGGAACAATGGGAATCGGATAGCTACAGCCAAGATGAACTTGAATCTTTTTCTCAAAGCTACAAGAAAGACATTGGTGTAAAAAAAAATAGCTCTCTTAACTTCCTAATTATAAGTAAATTTTGTTCATTAAAATTTTCGACTTTTCTAGATCTTATAACATACCGGATACCATCAAATAACCTTAACAAAAACCGCAAATATCCAAAAATAGTAAATAACCGATCAGTTAAAACTCAAAAGTCCTAAACGAAGTGTCACTGGCACAAATTACAAAATAATATCTTAGATGGGACCGACTTTCCTATTGGGGTGCGTTCTCCGTCCGTCGGAAGAGGTCGGGGCTGTTCGGGTCTGGTCGGGGTAATTGAAATCCGTCATACTGGCGCGTATGACAAATGACAGGCCGTCGACCGCTGGCCGGCGCTGGTTGTCAAATAAAATGGTATCGTACAAGTTAAACGAGAACTAAAGGAAAAAGTGCAAACGGAAATGTTTACACTGTTTCGTTGACGGTAAACTTTTTGTATATTTTCCCCTTGATATCCATTTCGAACCTTCAATGTGTGTCCATTTCTAGATCCAGATTTCTAATTTCCACGAATAACCTTGGAATAAGGACTTTGATTGACTTTTTGTATACAAATCGAGCTTTAGATATTAAATTGTAAACATTGGCTAATGGTGGGCAAGCAACTTTATCTTAACTGCTTTAAGAATAACAGCGGTTACGCACTGCATCCGATGCGAATCCGTGAAAATACGTTCCGAAGTAGCCATAGAACTATTTGTATGGTAGTTTACGCACTACATCCGGCATCCGTCATCCGATTTCTATCCGTCATCCGTGAGTTTCTAATTCGGAAGAAAAATTGACGGACGGAAGTAGCCGTAGTACGGTTTGTATGAACGCTTTCGCATTACCTCGGATTCAAATCGGACGTCAAATGGTTATGCCAAAGATTGCCCCTGAATTGTTTGAATTTGGATCAAAGATCGGACAAGTGCGTAAGCGATATTCGAATTCGGTCCGAGATTTATACTCTAGATCGGTATTTTCACGGATTCGGATCGGATGCAGTGCGTAATCGCTCTAATACGCCAATTGAGATTGAGAACGTTTCCTTTAAGAGCCACTACGCACTGTCGACTGGTCGCCGGAGACTTGGTCGACGGCGACTATGACTTTCTATAGTTTAAATAGGTGTATACGCACTTGATCGCCGGTCGCCCGGGCGACTATGCTTATGTTTTGGTCGCCGAGAGACCAAGTCTCCGGCGACCAGTCGACAGTGCATAGTGGCTCTAAGTAAATTAAGTTGTAGATATTAAATAGATTGACGTAGAAACACTTGGACCAAGGGTCTAGTACAAAATTCACGAAAAAAGTGTCCTGAGTTTACGTACACCACCAGAGCGCGCGACAATGCACACCGCCATATAAACTTAGAAATACCAACAATCTAATTTAAATCCTATGACGGCATCACAATGCCTAATTTAGCTTTCAACCCTACGAAGATTCGACTGCACCCATTGACGTAAAGCCGGGTCCGCTGCGCCGTGTTTTCGTGTTTGCAAACAGGATAACATTGTTTGCTAACCGAATAGGGGCGTGGCCTAACAGTTTTGTTAGCATAATTGGCGCTGCGGACCCGGCTTAACATTGTTTGCTAACCGAATAGGGGCGTGGCCTAACAGTTTTGTTCGCAAAAACACAATAACATGTTAGAAAATTGGCGCTGAGGACCCGGCTTTGTTAGTCTTTGCGTTTTACAGCCCGTTCCCACTTGTCGGCTCTCGGGCCCGGGTTTTAATCGGATGTTGCAATGGCAGAGCATTTTGTAAGAAGCTATTCACACTTGTCTGACACCGATTTTGTGTCGCGCCGACAAGAAATGTCGAGTGTTTTGCCAGTCCTCCGCCCGGAAAAAAACCGTGTCGGGTCCCGCTCGCCTATAAGTAAGTATGACGTTGTTCACATTTATCGGATGTCGGGGCCGATAAACCTCTCCCCGCTACCCCTTGTTGCTCATGCTCACTAATATTCGACCCAATAGATCGTTGAATGTATTTATTGACATCCTAAAATAATTGAAAAACTTAATTTCGTCGCTTCTCAATTCTGAGAAGTTCTGAAATGTTCCCAAACTAAATGTTTCCCTCAGGATTGCGTGCACCCAATATTTTATTTCCTTTATAGCTGTCTTTATTCGTTTTCTTCTTAAATTATACATCACAGCAAGAACTTCGTCGACGTCCATCGTGTATAGTCGCCTCGCGTAGAGTGTTAAATATTGGCACCAACTTCGCCCGTTCCGACAACCGATTAGTGAGAACAGAAGCGCCGATACCCGATTAAAATCCGGGCCCGACAACCGACTAATGGAAACGGGCTGGTAGTCTACATTCGGTTCGGACATTTTTGAGCGCTGACCCAAGGTCCATGTGGTCTACTTCAATGGTTAAATAGATAAATATTTTAGGATACTAGTCCTAGACCAGCTCGTGCTAGAGGAGCTCGTGGCTAAATAATTACAGCCGCATAGACCGATCTTCCGGGTTAAGCCACGCTTGCCGAGGTTGGTCTGTGGATGGGTGACCATTTACCATAGCGAGTTTCCTCCGTGCCTCGGAAAGCACGTAAAGCCGTTGGTCCCGGCTGTCATTTGTAGACCTTTGACAGTCGTTACTGTTGGTCAGAGCCCAGAAAGTCTGACAACCAGTCTTACCAAAGAGTATCGTATTACCCAGTTACTGGGTTGTGGAGGTCTGATAGGCAGTCGCTCCATGTAAAATACTGATATTCAGCTGCATCCGGTTCGACTGGAAGCCGACCCCAATATAGTTGGGAAAAGGCTAGGCAGATGATGAGTCCTAGACCAGCGGTTCCCAGACTTTTTTTTCTCATAGACGTCTTTCAAAATGTAGCTGGTTCCGGTGGACCCCCTGGAGCTACATTTCTACCCATATTACCATATAAAATGTAAAGATTAGATCTTTTGTCACGCCAACGTAGACCCCCGTCGACTCTCCCTTGGACCCCTGGGGGTCCACCTGGACTACTTTGGGAACCTCTGTCCTAGACAAAGGTTGGTAATAATGAGTTTCTTCAAATGTCGTTACCGGCATCCAACCGCGCTTGAAAGGTTTTATATTTTTAATTTAACTAGAGGTCGCCAGCGGCTTCGCCCGCGTGGATGTTGTTTATCGCGTATTCTGCGTTTTTCTCTACTTATAATATGCATGTATTATACATATCGGGTGTAAAAAGACCCTTAGCGATAACGAAAACCATATATTCTACGCATCATTGGGATAATTTTTTTCTACCAGACCATACCTGGGAAACCATTGGTTTTGGAGATATTGAAGGTCAAAGTATACATTTTTTTTTTAGTTTTTTCCAAAAACCTATTCCAAGTCATAATACTAAACTCTCTTCCAAACAACCTTATCAAAATTTTCAATTTTTCCTCACAATTTACGCATTTGAAGTTACAAAAACGCAACGAATATCAAACGCACCGCACACGACCGCCTTGGCTCAGCTGTGTGACCGCTGCACGCATGCAAACGCGCGGCATCGCCACAACTACACAGTGCGCGTTACAAAAAAAAGCGTTTTTTTATATATATGCCAAAAAATAAAAGTCGTTTCCCAGCAATAATTTTTGGTCAATGTAGTTTAGTTTGATTACAGAGTACGTAGATTTTGGCTATGTGATGGGTCTTTTTACACCCTGTATAAGCCTTCCTCTTGAATCACTCTATCTAATAAAAAACCGCATTAAAATCCGTTGCGTAGTTTTAAAGATCTAATCATACATAGGGACAGACAGCGGAAAGCGACTTTGTTTTATACATTAGTAGTGAAGCTCCTTCTTGTGTTTAACTCCAAAAGCAGCATGAGCATTTAAATACTTACAGGCAGATAATATTAATGTAAAAATTGAACAATCACAGTTTGTTGTTCAATATTAACCAATTTACTTGCCGTTCGGTTGTGGTGTAAAACAAATATGGATAAGCGATGCAATAAGCCGTAATTAACTAATTAAATTAAAAAATAATTGATCGCTGAACATCGAGTACAGTACAGTACATGTCTGTGAATACATTTTACCATATACAGAGTAAAATGTAATCACAGACATAAACGTAATCAGCCAAGCTTTTGTATAACTACATTGTCAGTTCCATAATTTTCTGCATAGCCTTTTCCCGATGTTAAGGTCACCTTCCAATCTAACTAGATTTTATACCAGCATTTTACACCTCCACCATCAAGCCTCCGCATCCCAGTTATTGGGCAAATCTGATATTCTATACAAGGTGTTAACGAATTCGTGTAATTCCTTCAAACCACATGATCTATTAAAGGTATAGATTAACCCCGCACGGGATTTAGATTGATTAAAAACAAAAAAAACTTTTTTTTTTCCCAAGTAAAAATTTTATGTGATAGAAAGTTTTGATGCCATGCACAAATGAATGAAGGCACGGCGATACCTACAGCTGAAGGGTACGACTACAGCGATATCGCTCCACGCAGTCAGTTCACTCGAGACGCTAAAATTACTTAGATACAGAATACCATGTTTCATTTTTTGATAACTTTTTTTGATGATTCTGAAAAAAACCTATGCAGGGTCAATCAGTGTCACCAATAGACCGTGCGGTTTGAAGGAATTACAGGAATTCGTTAACACCCTGTAGTTAGACCGGTTGTCAGACTTTCGGGCTTCTGACTACCCGTAACGACTGTCATAGGTATTCGTATGATACCCGGGTCCGACGGTTTAACGTGCGCTCCGAGGAGTCTTTGGTCAACCGGACCTACTGGAAATGGACCCGCGGGATCACTCAACCCAATCACATTTTGAATAGGTCGACTGGACCCACTGCTCAATTTCATTATTAGTACAGTGACTGTTAGAAGATAGAAACAAAATTAGCTTGCTAATTGCGATTATACTGACTAAATTCAGAATCGACTGAATTAAGACGACTAAATTCAGCCAAGTGTAATAAGCGCTTTAAAAAGATTTTAGATTCTGATTAGTGTTCGACCAAAGGTTCGGTTTCGGCCGAAACTGAGGCTGGCCCCGAAGATTCCGTTTCGGTTTCTGTTTCGGCTAAAAATCCTGTTTCGGTCGGACACTATGCTTGAAAATAAACGCTTAAACCTAATTGAATTGCGTTTTATTATATTTTGACCAATCAATTTTGCACTCGACTGTATCTCTGGTAGCTGTAAACAATCGTTTTTTTTTTTTTTAAGTTTGAATGTGGATCCAGTTAACCAAACAAAATACAGAAAATAAATGATGTGGTCAAGTGGACCCGCGGGTCCAGTAGCAAGTGGGTCCAGCTGACCGAAGACTCCTCCGAGGCACGGAGAGTTTTCGATGTATGAACGGTCGCCCATCCACGGAATAGACGCGGTAAGCACAATTTAACCTTGCAAATCATATGATTCGTGCGGTCAATAATTAGCCATGAGCCTCTCCAGGTGCTTTCATAATATCTATCAGAATTTTACACAGTGACTGCCTTCTGGTCCGTGCATCTATGAACATATTATGCTTATTGAAGCCTTGGGAAGTTGGGATTTGAGACTTAAAGGTAGTTTCCTCATTTTTGGTTTTTGTTCACAATAAATACGTATCCGTTTTTCAAGCATGACGACTCATGATTTCTCACGAGCCTTCATTGCAGCCCGGCCATTGCGGCCCGGAGCATCCGACTTTCTACAGTTTCTACCTACCCCCATGGAAAAAACGCGTGAGTTTAAGGATGTATTTAATGAGAAACACGTATTAATACACAGTTCTCATTTGAGAGATATTTCTGAAACAGCTATCATAAAGTAGAATTCCATACATTCGACAACCTTTTTTTTAAATACCTCTAAAATCTTCTTAAAACTACACTTAAGGGGTCTCCCAAATGAGAGCTGTTTATTAATATGGGCCTAAAGTACTCCATGGTTTAGCTGGAATGATGGCCGCCATGGCCCACGTACAATGGTCCACTTAAAGGACTAAGTGCGGAAACCACATCTCCTAACATAGAACATAGAACTCCATGGTTTACGATACTTAATACGTCCGGCGCATTCTGGGCAGTCAGCCCCGCAACCACTGACTAATCTTTTCATCACATCATGAGCCATTCTCATATAGTTCATGCCGACACGAAAGGAAGGAGATAGTAGGTCGATGTTTAGCAGTGACCGTTTACAACCTGAGAGTTCACAATGAGACAGTACCACTCACACAACTACATTCAAAATATGACAAACTTTTTTGTTAGTGAATGCCATATCGCAACTCTCTTTATACAAACAGTTTCAGTAAAAAGTTACAACTACCCGAAACACTAGTCTGTTACGTTTATTCCGTAAACCCGTGCCGTATATGTCAGGACAGATGTAAACATAAATTCGCCACATTCTTGGGACACCGCTACTGGATGTCATTTGTCATCCGCGCTGGAAGCCGCGTAGTCCGCGAGTGCGAAATACTTTGCGTTTATTACGAGTTCTCCAGTTTACACGTGTAAAGTTTAGTAATTTTTCATTAGTTCATTTCTGTTGACTTTTTTACTTTTACAATGTAACAGTTTATTTTTGTTCAAAACTATTACTTGTTTTACATACATTTAACATAACATAACGCCTGTATTCCCCGAAGCGTTAGGCAGAGGTGTATGGTACACCCTCATTTGGCGGTTATGTTTAAGACCCATATACACCGTGTCCCAAAATTCAACGATAAGCGGGCACCAGAGGGTGGCCCTGCTCATGACAAATCGAGAAAAAAAAAGAAAAAAAAAATATTTTTTTGTATTACATAATGAATTTTGAAGTCCTTCGAAAATTGACGAAAATAAGTTTGATTGATTTTTGTGTAAAAACTACAGGCATTCTGAGATTTTTAAGGGTTGTAGTGGATAGCAGTGATATTTAGGCTGCCGATACAAAAAAAAAGCAGAAATATTTGAAAAAAATTCGAAGGATTTCAATTTCTTTTAAGGAATTAAAAAAAGAAAACTTTTTTTCTCGAGTTGTCATGAGCAGGTCCACCCTCTGGTGCCCGCTTATCGTTGAATTTTGGGACACGGTGTATAATAACCGGGCACAGATCCAGATACCGTGAGAAATTCCACACGGAAAATCCCAATAACACTTTGCCCGACCTAGGGATCGAACCATCACGATCAGCAGTCGCGCTTGCGACCATTACACTAACGAGGCAATCACTTATTTTAGTGTACAAAAAAATATGTCTCGTAGTAACTACCAATCTTATATCGGCTACCAACCATTTTATTAGCTAGCCAGTTATTAGTACCTCATATTTCCAGCAAAACATATTTAATTTTGTCAGTAGATATTTTTATGCAGTTCTTGTAAAAGTTTTAAGATAAGCGAAACATCGTAGTAAATATGCCGAGAAAACCAAAACACAAAAATATACAAGGTTAGTCGGAAAGGGGGTACTAATCCGATAGGGTGTTAAAGTACACATCATATTTAACACCTAACTTTTGTTCTACAACTTTGCCCAAAAGTCAATAGTTTAAGAGAAATAGCTGTTCAAAGACTTCACAAAAATACGCTTAAATCTATCCTTAGCTATGATCAGCAGTGTTTACATTTTGGTCATATTTGGGGTCACAGATTAGAAGCTCCATTTTCTGAATTCGTAACTAAAGCACGGTTGAAGAATTATTGAAAAATCTAAAATAAAAAAAACATTATTTAAGGGAACAAAAATGATCAATTTTGACATTTTAACACTTGCTTTAATCCGCAGCTGCGGTAATCCGCAGGCCACATAAAGTACCATTGATGACTGTACCTTGTATATGTAGTGCAAACCTGAAATGATGCGGGCTGAACAGGGCTGAACAGATAAAAAATAATACAACTTTACGGCATAAGAAAAGATGGCGTTCTAGTCCGCCGGACATCGCTACAGCACTTTTAAAACTTTTTTACAGGTGAGAAAATGCATCAAACCCCTCTTACTCAAAGCTTAGGTAAAGCAATAATATAATGGCATCGAACTCTTTTCTAATACTCTTTAAATGCAAAACTATTAAAAAGGGCTCTATGACCGCTTTTGTCTCCTTCAAAGGAGTTAAAGTTGTAAAAAGGCGGTTAAATCTAAAACCATAAAATGAGTAAAGTGTTAATGGACATTTCAGGCTTATCTGCATGCTGAAGTTGTAAAGCTGAAATGGAGCAGTTACTCGGGTAGGGCTACCGCAGACAGGATGCTTTTAACATCGGATATCGGCGATTTTGCGGCTGCGTCGATGCTGCATGACGTATGGCGACCCTTTGCGTTCGATCGCGCGAAAACTGCATCTGGCTATTGTAGTATCACATTCATGGTCATTCACCTACCTACTTGCTATTTATATTTTATATTTTTTTATTGATGACAGATAGGGATTCTAATTTAGACTTGGCTTTTGGAGACTTGACTTTGGATTGTTTTAGACCATGGGGATTTCTTTTGATACGATTGTCTCTTTTATTTTATATGGATATATGTTATGCTATGGCAGAACAGTTTTTGATATTTTACTGAAATGAAGTGTATCAAGTTAAATAAAAAGCATTTGTGGAATTTCGACGTGTTTCCCTTGGTGTTATTAACAGCTGTGGCATGTTATCCAACTGGAAAGCCAGATAAAGAAGCTGTGCCCGTCGGTAACCCCTTCTCCCTTCTTTTCACTTCGTCTCCTACCCTACCTACACTTGTGAGATCGGCGATCGGACCTGCTGTCGTCTACGTCTACTACTATGACTACGACTAAATGCTACAGCCGGTTTCTATCAGATGGCTGTGTGGGCCATCGACGAACGCCGTGAATACAAGAAGGAACTCGCTGACTACTCCAAGGGACGTAAAGCTATGCTGACTCTTACTCGGATAAGCACTTTATTATTGTTGTGTTAGGTATTGAATGCTCTACACATTCTTTACAACTGGTGTAGCAGACGTGCTCCCAGGAGATCCTAGGGCCGTCTGTTACATTACACTATGAGTCAATGAGCCAAGTTCCGAAGATGCCAGAGCCTCACTTTATCGCTGCGATTAGAGTTCGCTATACGTGTGCAAAGTGAAGTGTTCTGTCGCGGTTTCAAAAGCGAATTAATTGTCAATCGCTGATGCTAAAAGTATCATGTCAGCCATGGCCGTAAGCAAGTAATTACGAGTTTCCAACATAATATAGCCCTTTTTTTAATAACCGGTTTTGTCATAAACTGATTATGCCACCTTCACCGATATAAACAATAGCTTATTACCTAAGTCCTTCACTACTTTGTACAAGATTCTTGCGTCCTTTAATGTGTGTCGCTTACAATATATCGAGCCTTATGGAAGAACATCGTAAGCGACACACATACAATTTTACAGGAGAGGTATTTTATTGGTTATTTATTAATTTTAGCTTTACGTTACAATAAAAAAGTGAAATACCTATATTCTGTCGTTTACGATGTTTTTCCGTAGGCTCGACATACAGTCCGCCTGGCTACGTACCATCAGGTGTAATTAAGGTCAAATGCGATCAAGTCAAATAATAAAAATAATATCATAAATTCCCCATAAATGCTACAGGAAATGGTGTTAAATTATTGTAGTAGATAATCGCTAATGCTAGAGCTACACCCTTTGAGGTTTAAATATCATGTCATGACCTAAAAAAAATTCGCGAAGTGTGAGTTTGGTCACGACGTGACCAATTTAGGCGCGTCGTGTTCCTTACCAAATTTGGCAAAGTAAAGTTGTGTTTGACACGCTAAAATTTTTTCGGATGCAACTAGAATATCAGGCAATATAAAAAGCCCATGTGTCAAAGCTTTAAAATGTACGGTTGACAAGTAATAAGAAAAATAAAAAAGGTGCCGCGTTAGTCCGCCATTTTTTTGTCGCCGTAAATAGTCGTGTTATGTTGTGTCGTGTTAATTTTGTGAAAAAATAAGTGTTTTTGTGTGTGTTTTTGTGCTAGAACGTGTCTGTGTATGTGCTAATCATAAATTAATAATCATAATGTGAATTGGACCACAATTAATATGCAAAATTGCGAAATGAAAAAGCCGTTGAGTCGGCCGCCGGTGCCTGCCGCGGCGGTCATCGCAACATTATCGGTAAGTTTTTTTACTAATTAACTGAATAAAATACATTAATAATGTTTATATGTATCGTCTTATTGATAAATAGGCATTATACTGTATTTTTTTCAAAAAATCAAAAAGTCACATTTTTTTATTATCAAGAGGCCTCGATTAACGGGCTACGGCAAATATTCGTGTTAACGCGATGAGTGTGGCCGGGTAGATCGTTGCAACGCGTAGTATTCGGGCGAAGAAGATGTACTATCGGGGCACTGACGGTAAACTGGCACGCATCAAAGGGATTCGTCGCGACAATATTCGCTTGAGTGGCTACACCTACGTCTCTTTTTCATATTATTTCGTAACTGATACTCGTACATTGTAATAAATAATAATTTACCGACATATAATGCAACGCCACTACTTCCTCCATTTTGAATTACAGCCTACGTCTCGGCCGCACAACAGAGAACACAATCCGGCACGATGAATCTTCGCCCGCCTAATGTAGACAAGAACATCGCGTACACACGATGTTTTAGCGCGCCAACGCGAAACGAATCTTCGCCCGCTAATGTAGCCTCAGCATAAAAAAACAAAACAAACAAAAATGTATTTATCAATAACAACGCCAAAGCCCATAACTCTTCTTGTAGTAATATTAATGAAACAAGAAAGAATTTAAAACAATTTGATCTAAAATCTGGCAGTAATTATAATAATCTGTGTAACATTAGCGTTACAATGATCATTGTTTCAAGCTATGTTGTTAAATTCGCGGAGAAAACTTTTAATAGGCATGAAGTTACCGGGAATTGAATAGAACTCTGTAATTGTTATATCAAGCCTGTTTCTGAGGTAATAGCATCGTAAAATATTCCTCTTAATATTATTTTGGGGGAAATTTTTGCTTCAAACTTATACAATTTCGCCACTGATATAATTACCTTTGGGGAAGTAGCCACTTCTTTGTAAGTTGTTACCTACTTACCTACAACTTTTTAGTTCAATAAAAGGTTATGTTTGGAGTGATTTAAGATTTTAAGTTGGGCTTGAATTTTCAAGGTAACATTAATTAAAGTTTTCATCGCGTCTTCTTTTACATGAAGGGGTACTTAAAAGATAGTTAAAATTGCTTAGGGTAAACTGAAACTAGTATGTACTGACTCAAACTAGGCTTTTTTTAACTCTAAATAGCTACATATATGGGCTGCTTGTTAAGCACCGGGTTGCGGGTTCAAACCCAGTCATGTACCAATGTGGCTTTTTCAATGTCATTATGTACACTTTCTTAGTTAATCTAAGACGCCACTGACATACGGTGAAGGTAAACATCATGAGAAAACCTGGACGTAATGGTCTGAAATCGCCAACCCGCAGTGTGCAAGCGTGGTGATCGGGTCCCGTTCCTTCTCTGTATGAAAAAAGGCCTTTACCCCGCAGTGAGACAGTAAGAGGTAAGAGCTAGCGCGCACGGGTGACTTTTGTCACCGTGACAATTTATATTACTCTTATAAAATGTAAGAGTATGTATGGAGGTGCACTCAGTTATCATGTCGTAACAAACATACCAATGGACTTGAAAGAGTGACAAAATTTTCACGGTGACAAAAGTCACCCGTACGCGCTAAGACTTAGGCTTACAGTCAAATATTTATTTATTTACTTATTCTAATACCTACCCACATTGGGATAATTTCCAGATTTAATATACTTATGTATTTTTTTTTATGATAAATGTTTATTATTAAAAAAATATATATTACCTACCCACATATATTTATTCGTAAGATTTTGTGAAGGTTTGTTTAGTTAGTTATCTTCGCCCTTCAACTTCAGGTCCAGTGCAGAATGTTAAGTTCGAAAGTTTAAAAAAAACTTTTTGAATGGGTTTAAAAAAATTTAGAAACTATTCTACACCGAATAAGTAATGAAACGAATATTTCACACTTTTTATTCAATCAACCTTATACAAGCGTTAAACCCTGGTTAAAACCAGGGCATTGGAACTGTAAAAGCGTTAACGCTATCTTGAAGAACTAGAAGTCGCTACCTATAGGAAATTATTCCTTACTTCCTCTTCATATTTATATTCCTTCGACATAATTCTCATAAAATCACATCACGCCTGTATTCCCTTAAAGGTTGAGCAGAGTTGCAGTACACCCTCATTTCGCCATTACGTTTAAGTAAGTACCTAATAGACGGCGAGTCTATTTCCATCAACCGGGCACATATCCACACTCCGGGCTGCTACTGAGAAATTCCCCACGGAAAAACTCTATAACACTGCCCGACCCGGGAATTGAATCCAGGACCTCACGCACAGCAGCTCACCATTAGTCCAACGAGACAGTCAACATGATTATCATCATTCATACGTTTGTTGCTATATCTGTCGCCTGTCTCGTAAATAACTGCGACAACGAAACTAATTAACTTGAAGCCGTCAAAACACTTCATGTACAGTCAGCGTGCGTGTCACATCTTAGCTCTCTCATAAATTAATAACACGACAATTTCGGCGTTTCCATTTCACACACAGATCGCATTCCATAAGATGTATCATCATTTGTAATAATAACTCTAGAGGCTACAAAACGTTGTAGGTATAAGCTAACAAGGCAGATATCCGTAATAGTCGAATCAATTTGATGACATATGGAGCATTTGGGATAGAATTCCGCAATAAAATGCTACTTGTAGTATTTCCTTGCATTACATGACTATCAGTGGGCTTTGACTTAATCTTGCCAATCATCATCATTCAGTCAAAAGACGTCTACTGCTGGACATAGGCCTCCCCCAAGCATCGCCACACCAACCGGTCCTGTGCTTCTCGCATCCAGCGGATGTCCACGATCTTCACCAGGTCATGGATCCACCTCGTGGGAGGCCTACCCACGCTGCGCCTTCCGGTACGCGGTTGCCACTCGAGAACCTTTCGTTCCCATCGGCCACCTGTTCTGCGAGCGAACTTGGGAATGTTATAGGGTGATAGCACCAGACAGGAAAAGCCGATTCGTGATCACAGTACGCAAGGGTAGACTGACTGTTGTCAACCAGGAAACACCTCCTCGAAACAAACCTTATAGTTACTCTATTAGGGCACATGCTATGTGCCCAATACAAGTGCAGCAACAAATGCCGATACTTGTGTCGCCGCACATTTGATTTCTTCGGGGCCAACGGTATCGCAACAGTGTTGTAAACGCCAAAATGTCCCTGGAAACATGTCGCGCGAAATGTTTCGCAACTCGTGTCCGACTAAAAAGTTCCGAGATGTGGACGAGGCACAGAAGTCTTGGCACGACAATGACAGGCAGAGACGAGGAGGCTTTTTCTCACACAATATCAGAACGATAAAATAATGATGGTGGAAGAACTTATTGAACGAAAGCAATTACAATTTAATCGAGTAATAATTACCTATCAGTGAAACCTTCAAACTAAACTAGGTGAAGATCGCGATCTCGCGAGTGATCTATAAAATATTCTATTTGACACCTCAGCCGCGGTGTTTGGCAGTGTACGTAGCTGGAAAACAGATAGTGTCTGGGGAATTAAGTGTATGTGACACAGAATAAATAATGAAGACGGGATTCGGTCACAAAGCACGAGCTCATATTGCGCCGCGAAGGCTTAAAACTGACGGTTGAATAAGCCGGGACGAGCTAAGGAATATTCTTGCCGTCTAAATTTGAATGAAGTTAATTAGAACTTCATAATGTATTCATTGGAGTAATTTTAATTGTATGAGTTGAGGAGAAAAGAGTTTTTTATTATGATCACACTACTGACGGTTTAAAGAAAGCTACTGATGAACGTGATTATCCTAATATACTGCAATCAACAGCCGACATATTGCCACCATCACCACAAGTCATTACATGATATTTTGTTTACGTCAAAAATATCATACACATCATCATAAATGAATTATCCGATTCGAACCGCATTTGGAAACTTAGAATTGATTTGATTAAAGATCAAAATAAATACTAAAGCATTTATCTAAGGATTGCAGTCTTTACAATTATTCATGTTGTTAACCACAGTAAAGTTTAGTCGATCGTTTAAAAAAACACACTGTTAATTTAACCGGTTGCGTACCGCCCGTCGTCCCAGGACGACACTTAATTGTCATATCTATTGTGTCTATAATTACGGTGATTGAGAGTTTATTAAGCTGCTCTGATAACACCTAGTGACATCTAGTGTCAGTTATAGGTAGACAAAGAAGACTTGACACGGCTGTCTTTAATATCTTAGTAATGGTGTAGATGGCGTGGTTATCAATTATGTACATAGCCTTTCCGTGCACTGAATAAAATCATGATTCGTAAATTATTTATAAAAACTTTTATAGTAATTGTAATTATTCAAATACAAAAACTTGGTTAGTAGGAACTAAGCTTCTAAACAATTTGACCCAACCATAGAATCACACTTACAAATGGCAGAGCGATGTCCGAATGATTTATTACTAGTCCGCGAAAATAAACGATGTAATTACGATTTCCGCCAAAAGATCTAAGAAAAATATGCAAAAGTAACATATGCTTTCCGCACTTTATTTACAGATCAAATATTTCTCTGCCAAACAAAAATTCCAAAAATAAAGTTGAAAAACAAACTTTACAAAAACGCGTTCTCAATCACATCCGCAAGAAAAGTTGGGCGTGCTTCGAAAAATGCGCTGCGGGATTGCAAAGATCGATTTGGCGCTTAGCAAGTCGAGGTCAGTTGCATAAGCCACTTAAAAGGGAAGCTTGAACCGGGGCCGGCTAATATTTTATAAAAGTTTTCTAAAGTCCAGCGGTGTGCAGCGTGCACTTTATTTCTTCAGGATAACAATGAGTTGGTCGACATTGACAGATCACACTGGAGCGGGGCTTGCCTCCACCTCGGGAACGGCTAACTATTTATAAAGGTGTTTTAAGAATATGATGGAGTTGCTCTAGTTTTTGTTAATTTCTTGGTGGTTTGTTAGTTTTTTGATAGGTAGCTGCTAGATGGTTTATATGGGGATACGTAACTATGGAGGAACTTAGCTTGGAGACAGGATATTTTATTTCTTAATTTATTTATCGTCAGTGAAGTTCTAACAGTGCGGAAGTCAAAAATGGCTACTTTAGGTACAAGAGAGTGAAAAAACTACAACGAGCGTAACCTACGCTGAACGCAATATTGTTTTAATTATCATTACATATAAACTTTTTGATGATTTATTAATAAACCTTTGAAAATCCTAATAATCTACCCTTGGTAGCAAATATACCTGTCCTGGTTATTAGTTTTGGTTTCATGGATTATATTATATACTAAGTTGACAAAAAAACTACCCTCATTGTAAAGGTTATCAAATAACCTTTTAGGCGATATATGTTTCGAATTGATCTGTTCCATAATAGGTACCAAAAATAATAACAACTAGCTTTAGCCCGCAGCTTCGCTTGCGTGAAATTTTGAACCAACGTTAAGCCTCTTTTTAGTGTAGTTATAAAATTCAAAAAGTCTACTCTTTATTATTTACTTTGAAGAGTGTTTATGGCAAATTTCAAGTCAATAACCCCATAGAATAAGGATTTCCATATGAACGTTAACAACCCATTTCACCCGTTTAGAGGTGTAATTTCCAAAAACCCTTCCTTAATGTGTGCCTACGTTATTAGAGGTACTTAGGTACTACCTATCAAAATTTCAAGTTTCTAAACTGGGGTAAGAAACTTGAAATTTTTAATTTTTCGTTTTTTTTTCGGTTTAGGCTCTGCGTTTATAGATCAGTCACCTAGTCAGTCAATTTCTCCCCTGCTTCTTACTTCAAAAGTACCAGATTTTTCATACAAACTTTCAACCTTTATCATTTCACCGCCAGTGTCGGATTAAGACAGCGCGGGGCCCGTAGCAAATATGAAAGGGGGCCCTTGAGTTACATTACTTATTACTTAATTTTACTGTTATAAAACAGTAGTATTACACTGATTTTGTATTAGTTCAAAGGGGTAAGTAAAATATGATATAATTACAAAATCTCTAATACTAGGGTAAGGTGAAAAGTTCTCGGCCTGACACAGAGATGGCATTCCAATCAGCAAAAACTTATGTTTCCTGCCTGGGTGCACTTGTCATTAGTTCGTATGACAAGTTTCAACTTGTTCTCTCCAGTAGTTTGTCTACAGGATTTTTTTCAGTAGACGTCTTGCGAGGTTTTCATTAGAATGGATAAACTTGAATATCGTGCGGTCATAAAATTCTTCGTTTTGGATGGTTAAATCCCTAAGGAAATTCATCTGAAGTTGACAAAAGTTTACGGGGACTCTGTTCCTTCCATGTTAACCGTTAAAAAGCGGACAGCTAAATTTAAACATTGTCGCACGTCCCTTGAAGATGGTCACGTGAAAGACGGCCAAAAACCGCCACCACACCGGAAACCATCGAAAAAGTGCATGATATCGTGTTGGACGATAGGCGAGTGAAGGTGTGTGAGATAGCTGAGGCTATGGGGATATCGGAAGAAAAGGTGCGAAACATCTTGCACAAAGAATTAGGGATGCGAAAGCTCTGCGCAACATGGGTGCCGCATTTGCAGAATGCCGGTCAAAAGCAAATGCGCAAACGATTTTCGCAGCAATGTTTGTACCGATTCAATAGGGATCCGACTGATTTTGTGCGGCGATTTGTCATCATGGATGAGACATGGGTCCACCACTACAAGCCAGAAAAGAAACAACAGTCCAAGCAGTGGGTGGAAAACGGTGGTTCAGCGCCAAAGAAAGCAAGTCGATCGCATCTGCCGAAAAGGTCATGGCCAGCGTTTTTTGGGATGCGAAAGGGATCCTGTTGATTGATTACCTTGAAAAAGGCAGAACTATTACAGGCGAATATTACTCCAACCTTCTTGACCAGGTGGATGCCAAAATTCGCGAGAAGAGCCCTGGCTTGATGAAAAAAAAAAAACCTTTGACCAGGCCAACGCACCTGCACACAAGGGTGCATTGACGATGGGAAAAGTGCCGTATTTGGGGTACGATTTGCTCGGTCATCCCCCCTATTCTCGTGATTTGGCATCCGCAGACTTCCATCTGTTCACAAACTTGAAGAAATTTGTTTCTGACAAGCGCTTCGCGTCCAATGAAGAAGTTGAGTGGGCCGTAGATGAATGTTTTCAAAGCCTTCTAGACTCTCGCTTCCAGGAAGGAATATTGAAGTTGGAGAAACGCTTGACCAAGTGCGTTGAAGTCAAGGGAGATTGTGTAGAAAAATAAAATCATTTTTTAACTGAAAATCTCAGTCTTTCATAGTCAGGCCGAGAACTTTTCACCTTACCCTCGTATTTAGAAGATATAACAACTGAATCAATAATTTTATTTGATATAACGATCACTAAATATAATAAACTTTAGATATAATTTTAAAATAACTAATTTTTATAGGCATAACATACATTGAATGTAAAATCGTTCGGTATACCACTCAAATAACACAAAACTTATTTAGCCTATTAGGAGCAAATACATAAAATCAACAAAATCAGTTCCTTCTAACCTAACCCAAACTAATCCATTTCGTCGGGGTGCCCTAACCTAGTAATTGGAACCAACTTGGATGTAGCGATTTTTGCTAGACCGAGACAGAAAGCATAATGCGATAGCACGCGGCAGAATCCTCGAGGCGATCGGCATCACGGACAAAATGCAATGGCGGCAATGGCAGTTCTAAGCGACAGAAAGAGAAAGGGCGACGGAAAAAGGCGATTCCGTGCTGCCAGATGAGGTCCAACCCTTATTACTACGTTCATATTATTTAGTGTCCAATAGATAATTGTACGAATCACACGTCTTTTCATTTCCAAAATACCACAAATCAAATCTCAACCTTATCACCTGAACACTTTCGTTGGACTCTCGTGATAAGTTTCACTCAAAAAATTACGCTCAGGCAGGGATGAGTGGGTTTAAATATGCGGGGCCCCCTTTCGCGCAGGGCCCGCAGCAATTGCTACTCTTGCTACGTGATTAATCCGGCACTGTTCACCGCCTTAAGGGTTGAATTTACAAAACCGTTCAAACACGTGTACATATATTTCTAACCAAAAACCCTATTATTTGATTTCATGCTTTTATTTTTGAAAAAACTTTAATTTTCTCATACAAACTTTCAACATTTATTTCACCCCCTTATGGGCTGAATTTCCAAAAACGCTTAAACACGTGTAGTTTTGTTTCTAACCAGTACCTATATCATTTGATTTCATGCTTTTAAGTTAAAAAAATCTTTCATCCCTATTTTATCCCTTAGGGGTAGAATTTCCAAAAACGCTGAAACACGTACTCGTATATATTTATTTCTCACCAAAAGCCTACATTTTTAAATCTATGCTTCTATCTTCAAAACTACCAGATTTCTCATACAAACTTTCAACACTTATTTCACCCCCTAACAGCGGTTACGCACTGCATCCGATCCGAATCCGTGAAAATACGTTCCGAAGTAGCCATTGAACTATTTGTATGGTAGTTTACGCACTACATCCGGCATCCGTCATCCGATTTCTATCCGTCATCCGTGAGTTTCTAATTCGGAAGAACAATTGACGAATTGTTTGAATTTGAATCAGAGATCGGAATAGTGCGTAAGCAACATCCGAATTCGGTCCGAGATTTTTACTCTACCTAGATCGCCATTTTCTCGGATTCGGATCGGATGCAGTGCGTAAAGCAATATCCGAATTCGGTCCGAATTTTTTACATCCGTATTTTCACGGATTCGGATCGGATGCAATGCGTAATCGCTCTTAGAGGTTAAAGTTGTAAAAACGCTGAAACACCTCTTCATTTATTTCTAACCAGAAACCAATTTCAAAAAATGTCAACAAACATCCTACATCCTACAAAAAAAAAGGACAATAAATCCAGAGGGTCATCAATCCACGGAGAATCTTAACACCGTGATTCAGAAAAATGATGTATTTGCACAACGCCATCTATAAGTAAATGGATAAAACGTCAGCACAAAGCATGTTCTAGATTTTTCTTACTTTTAGCACTTCTAAACGAAAAATCCGATTCGAATAATTTACAGAGCATTTTACATGTGCATAATCAGCCTTGATTAAGAAGCTATTTACTTGGTTAAGGATTAATATCATGATAGGAATGTCTTCATCTTTCGATTCTACCCGTGTTTTGATCGACTAATTTGAACAAAAAACGGTTGATGTGACTTAACTATAATAGTTGGACATATGCCCTTACGAACTTTTTGTGGATAATGAAGAGTACTATAAACATGTAGTACATTCTTTTTATGTATAATCAATAGTTTTCGCAGCACACGCCAAATAATAACTTTTATAAGCAAATTTTTGATACCTTGGGTTACATTATTGTATTTTTCTTACGCATCCCTATTTTTTTGATAATGAAATATAGCCTATAGCACTCAGGGATAACGTAGCTTTCTATTGGTGAAAGAATTTTTGAAATCGGATGAGTAGTTTCGGAGATTACCTCCTACATACAAACAAACAAATTTTACCTCTTTATAATATTAGTATAGATTATATTACCTATATGTGAAAAATAGAAGTGGCTCCATTTTTTTGCTTCCAAGTACATTATTTTCAAGTAATATTGTTACTTTCGCAGTGTCGTCTGTTTTTGTCACAAAATGACTTACGCATTGTTAGAACTTCACCCACGTTATGTCACAGATAGCTTATACATAGAATCTTGAAGAAAGGAGTCAGTTATAGCTAATATCTATCTGTTAGTGATATTGCGGTTATTGTAAATAAAACCAACATAGACTCTACCACTGAGAGTAGGGTAGTGATTAGTCAGGAGCAAGTCACAATATAATAAAGTACACAAGATCAGAAAATAAAAAGGACAAGCTAGGTAATATGTCCTGTATATATGATTTTTTGCTGCTGACTATCACGGAGAGAGAGCTACCTACGAATGACAACCAGCCTCCTAATGACCAACGCCGCGTATTTGCGGTGGCTTTCATTTTTTATATATTGTGCATGCATAAATTATAGAAAGCACGGCGATACAGCTGGCGGACACGACTAGCACGCTATCGCTCCACGCAGTCAGTTAATTCGGGGCGCTAAAATGACTCGGAAACAGAACAACAGGTTTATTTTTAATCAATTTTCTTTTATTGAATCTGTGCCTTATCATGCTGTATTAATCTGTGTCACCATCACGCGGTTTGAAGGTACAGGTCCGAGACGGACTGCAAACTGCAGACTGCAACCGCAGACCGCAAGTCGCCATCGGAATAGCGCCTTTAACATGTGCACTTTAAAGGTGCTATTCCGACAGCCACCGCAGATCGTACCGCAAGCGGTACTACTTTTGCAGTTTGGGGTCTGCAGCCCGTCTCGGACTTGTAGGTACCTTGAAGGTGACACGAATTCGAATACAAATCCTGTATAGACGAGGCTCCACTTGTAATAGTAGTGGTTCACGAATTTCTACACTATTGAAATTGTAATTCGTGGCACTAAAAATACTAAATTTAAAATTTAAAAAAGTAAGCCTACCGACTTCAGAAAAAAACCTGAAAGGCGTAAAATAACAGTTTCAGAAATCGTTGCCTTCAATTTGGTTCAGCGTGGATTAGCACCGACTTCTGAAACTGTTAATTTTTAAATATATCAATCACCTTTCAGTTTTTTTGAAAACGGTTTCTATTTTTTTTTAATTTCCAAATCCTTTTCCAGATAGATAAAAAACTATTCCATAACAAAATATAACTACATAAGCTCCTATCTACAATCGCTCAGAACTACAGTCTGAGTCTACGAGACTACGGAACACAGACTTTGCAATCGGCTCGACTAGTCGCTACTCGTTACAAATAGCGTTTTTGTGTCGCCCCGGGCCGCGGTTACCGCTAAACGGTTGACTCGATTGCCCCGGCCTTCCGAACACCCCTCGCCAACCCTTCTGGTCTACTAATGGCTCCATTTGTTCTTATAGTTAGTGAATGCTGGAGGATATACTATCCGTTTGTGAATCTGATGAAGGATAATATTTTAGCTAGCTGTTCTTCTCTCGTGTCGCTCGTGCCGTGGTGAAAAGAGAAGCTAGTCAGCAAGGTTGGAAAACTGGAATATTCCGATCTGTCCCCCTAATCTGTCCCCTTTGGAGGGCCAATCAGGAATAAAAAAATCGATCTGTTCCCCTGTCACCAAGACAAACGGATAGATCGAACGAATTATTTCTGGTCTGTCCCCTGCTGTTCTTTAGGGGGACAAATAAAAAGTTTAGATCTGTTCCCCTGTTACCGACGAGGGGACAGATCAGGGGGACAGATCGGAATATTCCGCAAAACTGACTGCCCAGGGTGCACCGGACGTAATGTATCGTCACTCGTGGAGGCTCTTTCATGCACCCTAAGGTAGCTTTTGATGGATACAGACTTTTTATAAGACATGAAATCGAAGTCGAAGAATCGGTATTAGGTACATGTTGTTCAAGAATCTGCTTCAACCATTCAATAATCTTAGTTTATCTTATTCCTCGTAGTCGACGTAAGCTGGAGAAGACGACACTTATGAACATTTTTTTTTTCATTGACAATATAAGACAAAAAATCACGCTGTTAACTACGTAATTAAATCGCCCGTACCCAATGAAGTAAAGAAGAATATTTGATGATTTTCTCTATTGTGTAAGTACACTAAGTACCGATCTACTACTATTAACAGAAAACAATGTTGATACAGCTACATCACAACATAAAACACTAGAGTGTTCTCTCACACCTAATAAATAAATCACCAACACCCGAACACTAGCAAAATTCACGATCTAAGTGCACCAATTTCACCTAATAAGCATTCTATTCGAGTCTCCATCGAGTTGCATAAGTACCGCCTCATAGTTTTCCCACTGGAACTTTTCAATCGACAGATAAGAGGCTTGTGGAGACGTCCCGATATTTATTTACTACGGAGCGCAAAGAAACTTGCTTCGTCGACAATAAATTGCGTTTGTTCATTATTCAATTGTTCCCTTTCGTTTTAAATGCTAGTAAATGAGCTTACCGATTTTTGTGGCGATATTTTGCTTTGAACAAAAGTTTGTTATGCAAAGTCTGCGAACTTGCTTGCTAGATCAAATAATGGAGTGTATATAAATATATAAAGTTATCGTTGTTGGTATTTTATTAATATGCTTTGTTTTGGTCTCGTCGAAATATGGACGGTGTATTTTAATTTAATTTTAAAAAGTTTTCAGCAATAAACTGTAAGTCGAAGTACATACCTACCTACTTAGGTTTTAATCATACATTCTTAGGTTTATCGTAGTACAGTAGATCATTAAAAATACGATACGCAACCTGCTACTAGGATTTTATCGACTTTAACCCCAATACGCACAGTTATGTAATCGGTCATCAGCAATATTCATTTTTTATGTAGGTGGGTAAGTACGACTTCTATGGTGGATACAGCTAATCGCCCACGCAACAACCAATCGGACTCAAACAAAATATCTATCATCATCATCATCATATCAGCCTATTGCCGTCCACTGCTGAACGTGGGCCTCCCCCAGAGATCGCCAACCATCCCGATCTCGGGCAGCCCGCACCCATCCGCTGCTAGCCACCTTTTTCAAATCGTCGGTCCATCGTGCCGCAAGGCGTCCCACACTACGGTTGCCCAAACGCGGTCTCCACTCTAACACGTGTCTGCTCCATCTACTATCTGTTCGCCTGCAGACATGGCCGGCCCACTTCCGTGCTAATTCTACGCGCAATGTCGGTGACTTTAGTTCTCTGGCGAATGACTTCATTGCGAATTCTATCCACCAGAGAAACCCCGAGCATCGCTCTCTCCATAGCACGCTGAGCAACCTTAAATTTGTGGACCAGGCACACAGTGGGTATCTATAATATCTATAATTCGTTCAAATATTTTTTTAGTATCGGAATCAAACAGACCTACCTTACTGTACTAACCTTAGAAATCCAACTGCTAGCCATTGTGTCAGTTGGGTCGCCAAACGGCATTGCCAGAATCTAATCCAATCGGCTGACATTATCCTTTAATCAGTAACTCGTGAGTCAACCTCGAGGCTTTCTGGCACTAATCCTAGATTTGCTAATAAGCAATTATCTACACGTACCTACATTATATTAGCACATAAGTAAAACTCACTTATTAACATGAATATTACAGTAAATTCTCGATGCTTATATATGTAGGTAGTATAAACATCGTGTTTGCCAGTCGGGCTGTTCCTACGCTGTTAGTACGACTCCACATATCTTATTCATAACACCTAATGGCAAAATCCGTTCAGCTTAAACTGATGGCCAATTTCAATAACAATATGGCTTACTAAATGTGAAGAATTATTAATTAACCTATAGACGTTTACCTATATTAGGGATTGAATAGTAAATGGCCGCCTCGCTGGTATAGACGCAAGTGCGACTACTGAGCGTGAGGTCCTGGGTTCAATCCCCAGGTCGTGCAAAGTGTTATTGGGTTTTTCCGTGTGGAATTTCTCAGTAGCAGCCCGGAGTCTGGATTTGTGCCCGGTTTATGGCAATAGGCTTGCCCCCTATTACATACCAAGGAGTGGAGGTTCATTTTGAAACGGGACATTTTGCTAAAGGGACATTTTGATGACTGAGCCCATAGGACGTCTAAATACGAAATGAGGGTGTACACACGGCTACACATCAAGCTATGCAAAACCAGTTTATCTTGGCGTCGCTTTGTATAATCTTTTCGCACAAGTAACGGTCAGCTCATACTGGTTTTGCATAGCTTGAAGTGTAGCCGTGTGTACTATAATACACCTCTGCTCTACCTTTCGCGGAATATAGGCGTGATGTTATGTTATTACTAGGTGGATTCTACCATCTCTAACTCCAGAAACCCAATCCCGAAATGTCGATGTAAGAAACACAGGTTTACTTACTATCAAAGAAGGGATTGATTTGTCTATAAAAATGAGTTTCCATAGTATTCATATCATTTCGACGAAACATGATAAACTCTCCTATATACATACTGTACCACCCCAACCCTGTACCGTGTTTCTAGCAAATTAATATTTCTATTTCTATCAATCAAAATATAAGTCCATAAAATATAAATCTCGAACTGGCAGATACTTAGAACGTACTCATTATTAATTTTAGGGCTGATTTTTCAATCGACAGATAACTTTTACCTGGGGAATTAGTTTGACGTTTTGACAGCTTTTGTAAAGAAAATATGTCAAACCGTCATATTTATTCCTTAGATAAAATTTATCTGACGATTGAAAAATCGGCCCTTAACCAAGTAGGTCTCAATTCTAGAAAGAATCTATAATGCTTCGAAGTTCAAAACATGAAAAGCAACATTTTTATTGCAAAGCGAGGCATCGAAACGCAACTTATAGTTTTATTACGTAGACATTAAAGCAAGGTTTTGCAACCGCGTAAAGTGGCCCCACAATTTTACGCGGAGCAATATTAAAACGTTTCAATTGCCGCATTTTACGAGGAGGTCGAAATTTAAAACCCGTTTCGGGGAGTGTTGCCAGCCTTCGTCTAAATGCTTTATGTTTTATTTTATTATCCGTGTCGCCACCTAGTCTTTATTACACGCTGTATATTATTTTCATTTATTCTGTTATTTTTAACGCTGATAAGGAGTTTTTAACGGAGTGTTTTTGTTTGAATGTGGAAGATAAATTCTTGTTTGTTTACTTTCACGAAATTATTTCTAAGGGTAACTTGGTATTTGTATGATCTTTAGTGACATATACAGGGCGTCCCACGACTTTGCCACATGAAAGGGAAGTACCTTAAATACTGTAGATAGAAAAATTTACTGAAAGAAGATTTCATTTTTATTTTAAAAACAATACGAACTGCATTTAAAGAATTTTAAATAATCACCTGTCTGAACCAGGAATCGAACCCGCTAATTGTGAAAACAAAAAAAACTGTAATTTTATTGTACTAATCGAAAGGCTCGATCAGACACATTTATTTCTTCTAAATAACATAGCATCTAACATAAAAGGAACAACATGAAATTTAACATTTATTTGAAATAATAAGACACGTTTAACTGTGCAACGTACAAACGATTTAATTTATTAAATGCTCAAAATGTGCCCCTTCCTTTTGTATAAAAATTGTAATTCTTTTAATAATCTCGCTTACCGTTGATTTATTTATTTTTCATAGTGAATATTTGAAATAATACTTCGAGATAGTAATAAAGCAGAAAGTAGACACATAAAGTCAGTTGTTACAAGCACGACGTAGTCAGAGAAAATTCAATAATCTGAATAAAATTTTAAATTAAATGTTAAATTTCATGGTGTTCCTTTTATTTTAGATGCTATGTTATTCAGAAGAAATAAATGTATCTGATCGAGCCTTTCGATTAGTACAATAAAATTACAGTTTTTTTTGTTTTCACATTTAGCGGGTTCGATTCCCGGTTCAGAAAGGTGATTATTTAAAATTCTTTGAATGCAGTTCGTATTGTTTTTAAAATAAAAATTAAGTCTTCATTCAGTAAATGTTACTATCTACAGTATTTAAGGTACTTCCCCTCCATGTGGCAAAGTCGTGGGACGCCCTGTATATCAAAATATAGTGCAGCAAACTAACAGCCGTTAGATAAGCCACTCCACATTAAACAATCCACTTGAACATTACGAAAATCATTATTGTTATAACAATGAAAAAGAAAATAAGAAATAAACGTTTATTTGACACAATCGAGACACATTACAAAGAGATAGAACATTTATACACAACAAATACAATTATATGTGAAAATTTAGTTGAGGAAAATACAATAGCGAAAGATTTTTTTTTGTTGCGACTATTTTGCAAGATATTATAGAGAATTACTATTAAATAAAATCAGTTTTTGACATTTACTTCCTACCCTGTCAACGACCTGCATGCAATGTGTGTCTCAGATTGTGAAAAATGGGTGGCACAGCATAATGCCAGATTAAACTGACGCTGGAATTCTGCTGGATTGTTGATGTAACATATGGATGTCGAGCAAACTACAGTAGTGGAAATAAGTGTTTTATTTCTCGTATTATACTTAAAATACTAATGTTTCTTTCAGAACAGCACGAGGCTTAACGGCAACTTAAATTGAGTACCTACCGTTAGAGTATTTGGCCATTAGATATGTACGAGTATTGGCTTAATCCGTAGGTATCAGCCATCCCCATCGACATAACGAAACGTCTCAATAACTCGACATACGATTGATGTGGATCTCACTACAATTGACATTTACAAATTCAATTTTTTATATGACATAATAACATTCCACGCTTATGATCTTTGAAAGGGATACACATGGGGCGTTCCGTCATACTCTCACATAAGTTCTACAATGACGATTGTATAAAGGTACTCCAAATAACCCGTTTTTTTTGTCGTCCTTATGGATACTCTCCGCCTGGGGAAGAACGGTTATGCCGGACTCTTACCGCGTAAAAACCCCCGGGGATCCTTCTCCTGACCTGTGGCCGGGGTCGCGTGATTCGCAGCTGCCACTGCAACTCTGACAGGTTTTCTGTGGGGCCTAGCGCCACGTCCTCCGGAGGGATGCGCGCAGAACACGGCGCGCCGTCTGCTCGGGCCTGTTTCTGGTCGGGCGACGGGTATCATGTGATCCCTGGCCAAACCTATTAAACAGACATAAAATAAAACCTTATTTGTGGTTTTTTCACACACAGTTCTGATAGTGTCAAGTTAACGTGGCTAATTTATCAACCGCGCCGATCATTGATTTGCAAGGTTAAGCTGCGCTTGCCGCGGTCAGTCTGTGGATGGGTGACCGTTCGATACACATCGAGACCCCCCCCGTGCCTCGGAGAGCACTTTAAACATGACAGTCGTCACCGGCTACCCCTGGCCCTTCAAAACGGGCTCGACCCTTAATAATAAGGGGGAATGAAGCAGAAGACAGTAATTTTTTTCTTACATAAAAATATAATAATCCCACCCAACCACAGTAGACATTTAAGCTAAAGCAGTACCTCAACTTACTATGATCGCCTGAATTGACACACTCATACAGACACGCACTGTATACTGAGTATAATGCACTCTTTGTATGGGACTGTATGCCGATAATACTTTAGAAGTCTTGTTGCAGTGCGTGTCTGTGTGAGTGTGTCAATTCGGACGATTGTAGATAATTGAAGTACTGCTTAATGCACCAAAGCGGAGATGTGCGGAGATGTCCGAAGAGGAGACGAGAAGAGATGTTTTTCAGCAAGGGTGTATCCACCGAAACTGTGCGGAGATGTGTGCTGGCTAGGGTGGAGTTGTGCGCTGAATAGAGCGGAACTGAGCTGCGTGCGGCGAGCATTGGATGTGAACGCACAGTTTAGTGGGATCTGACACAAAATGTGTGGGCACCACTCACTGCACGCCGCACATATCTCATCTCCGCTGCGCGTCGTCGTCAGCTTGCGAGGCAAAGCTCACATCTCCGCCTTGTACCGCGGCCCAGGTCAATCTCAGCGCGGAACAGCTCACATTTCCGCTCCCAATGCGCATTACAAATATAATACATCTCCGCTCAGTGATATCCACATAAGCTGAGTGGAGACGAGATGTGTGAATACCGAAATTCTATTGGTTTTTTAAAACACATCTCCGTTCGTCTCGAGTCTGCTTTGGTGTCCGGACCTTAGATTATACAAAGTTAGTCGGAAAGGGGGTACTAATCCGCAGGCCACTTAAAGTATCACTGATGACTGTCTTAAAGCAAGTGTTAAAATTTCAAAATTCGGTAAATTTTTTTTCAATGCAAAATGATTTTTATTTTATTTTTTTCAAAAGTTCTTCATCCCTGCTTTAGTTACAAATTCAGAAAATGGTGCTTCTAATTCATGACCCCAAATATGACCTAAGATGTAAACACAGCTGATCATAACTGGGTATAAACCACGAAGCAATGTATTTGCTTCGTGGTATAAACAGATTATAGAGCTTTTTTTTTCAGATCTTTGATCACCTATTTCTCTTAAACTGTTGACTTTTGGATAAAGTTGTCGAACAAAAGTTATTTATTATCATGGGTATTTTAACCCCCTTTCGGATTAGTACCCCCTTTCTGACTAACCTTGTATATACATATACTGTGACCCAACCTAGAAATCAAAGCACAGTCCGACAACCACTTAACAACAAGACAATGAAAAATTACATCATATTCGCGCGTAAAACAAGGCTCTATGTATAAAATATAGGCGCCATTAGCTTCAGCAAAAGGTTTATTCGGGATCATCCGAGTTTTGGAAGAAGCAATTAACGCTCTTGAATGATTGAGTAGGTAGCGAGCTTAGTTAAGCTTTCAGAACCTTTCAACTTGTGTCTGTGTATCTAATACGTACAACGCATTTAGATCTATAAATTTTATATAGGCTCAAATAGTAAACATAGGCACGTACATAGGTTAAATAAATGAACATTGTATCAATCCAATTTTAAAGCTAGTCTGTAACCTCTGTTCACCCAAAGATGAGTCCTGAGATAGCGGTCATTTCGTTAATTGTAGTAGTCTTGGTTTAAACTATCTCTCGTATTATGGGGGTTTTGAGGCTTGCAGTTTCTTCGTATGCGCACAGTAGATATATAACAGGCAAAACCTTTTTTTTTTATCTTGGGAAAATCCTCATGGATACCCTTCGCCTGGGGAAGACGAAGGGTTATGCCGGACTCTTACCGGCTAAAAACCCACGGTGTTCCTTCTCCTGAGCCTTGGCCGGGGTCACGGGATTCGCAGCTGCATGCACCGCAACCCCGGCAGGCCTCGGTCCGCCAGCCCCTGGCGGACCTCTCCTTCTGTGGGGCCTTGCTCCACGTCCTCCTGAGAAGCGCGCACGGAACACGCAACATATGCGCGCCACCTTCTCGGGCCTGTTACTGGTCGGGCGACGGGTCCCCTAACCCGTAACCCGTCGCCCGCAGTCCACACACTAGGGTGGCCGGAGATCGTCGCGCGCCCTCCGGCGGCGCCCGGTGCGTCTGGCGCGGGAAGGGAGAGAGGCTGTCGTCTCTCTCTCCCTCTCCGCTCCCTCCTTGGTCGCCATCACCTCCTCGCAAATGGAGGCGACGGCTTCCCACGCACTCTCGCTCCCGACCATGGACAGAACCACGGCCGGAGGTCACCACCGATTGCCGCGACTAGTTCACGGCGCCGCGTAACTAGGCAGTACCTACCTCAACTAACTATAATCGCCTGAATTGAAACACTCACACAGACACGCACTGTATACTGAGTAGCTTTTTGTTTTGTATGTGACTGCATCCCGAACTTACCTTACAAGTCTTGTTGCAGTGTGTGTCTGTGTGAGAGTGTCAATTCGGACGATTTTAGGTAGTTGCAGTACTGCTTTAGCTTATATCGTCGATCGGGAGTAAAAACCTCGGGAATACAATTTGGTAATTTTTATTTTATCATGACATTCAGGGACTATATCTTATAAGAGAGCCGCTCTATGTGAAATTAGTTTGTAGGCACTGAAACTAGTCTTTATTGGGTATATAAAATTCGTAATAAATATAATTAACTAGCTTTTGGCCGCTACTTGTTCCGCGTGAAAGCCCACAGGAACCGTGTAATGACCAAATGCATTTCCGAGGTTTTCACTCCCGAGCGACGATACACACATCAAAAAAAGTGTGCGATCACTAGCATAGGCTGATATAATTTTTTAAATTGAACTTTATCACAATTGAACTGTTTTATATTCTAAATCTATATTTTTAAATAAAGAATCTAAAAAGAAGAAGAAATCATAATATAATCTACAAAAAATATTTTCAAAGTGATTCTGTGTATTTAAAGTTGGCGATGAAGGTACACACATAGACTTAGGTAAGTAGGCCGATGTATTATCTGCTTGTCGAATCGTGTATTTCATTTACAAAGAGTACCTATTTTAAACCTTTCCTCAACAATTAAATCGCAATAATTGTTAAGCGATCGCTTCACAATTGATTATTTGATATCGATGACATCTCGGCGCCAATCGCCTTGAACTCATGAATAATGTAAACGAATCATATAATTAGCACAATTAACAGTTAATTATACACTTTGAGCACAATCACACAATGATACTGCATGCCTGCACCATTTCATCTGAATAACGAGTGTGGAAATTGTGGTACCTACATACGGTATATAATATGTAACATACCTAAAAATAGCGTGCTGCACATTTGAATGCTTATATCGGTACTAAAATACCGTGCTGCACTGGGTTCAGCCTCCAGTCTAACCAGATGCGGCTGAATACCAGTATTTTACACGGAGCGACTGCCATCAGACCTCTGAAACCCAGTTAGGTACTGGGCAATGCCGATATCCTAAGCTTAGGATATTGGCATTGCCCAGTACCTACCTTTTTTTTATCCTGGGAAATTCCTTATGGATACCCTTCGCCTGGGGAAGGCGAAGGGTTATGCCGAACACTTACCGGCTAAAAACCCACGGTGTTCTTTCTCCTGACCCTTAATCGGGGTCACGGGATTCGCAGCTGTATGCACCGCAACCCTGGCAGTGCCCAGTACCTACCTTAAGATTAGACCGGTTGTCAGACTTTCGGGCTTCTGATTACCTGTAACGACTGTCATAGGTATTCATATAACACCTGGGACCGACGGCTTAACGTGCTCTCCGAGGCACGGAGGGGCTCAATATGTAACGAATGGTCGCCCATCCATAGACTTGTGGAGGATGATCGTATGGTGTTCCTCCAACACAAAGGGAGGAATCCTCCAACCAGGCGGAGTCTTGTGTCTGGCGGGCTACAACATAACGGGTATTTTTTTTCCTATTCTACTGTTGAAGATGGTCCTTGGGGACGCCTTTTACGTAACCGGGCAGTTATTGGCGAGACCTGAAGGGTATTCAGCCAATCCCAACGGTTAATGTTGGGCGGTTGTGTCTATACTATCTGCGTGTCAAATCATGATACCGCGATGTAGGAACTGTCAAGGCGTCAACTATGAGAGTTGTCGTTAATGTCGCTGTAGTCGTCTACACTACCGGTGTGTTATGTAGTTCGCATGTGGCGTGATAGATGCCGCCGCCACAGTCTGATCGCGGCAAGCGCAGCTTAACCTTTTGCAAGGGCAAATCATATGATCCACGCAGTTGATAATTAGCCACGAGCCATTTAAGTAACTGCAAAAGTAAGTCACGTAAACGTGTGAATAAGGGTAAAAACAATTCAAGTGTATGAAGTTATTAGCCTTTTCCGAACTACTACGTTACGTCCAGAGGGAAGATTGCCATCCGAACTTCGCAACTTAATACCGGGGAATACTGATACCTTAACTTTAGACTAGGTCCGACTTTCGAGCTTAGGTATAACGACTTTTATAGCGTCATATCATAAGTATTTATTGTACCTATGAAACTTAGAACTGACGACGCAGACGCGACACCTCGACCGGTTCTCTGCGAGGCCCGGTTTTCCTACAGTCTGTTAAAAAGCGGAAGTGCACTAACAAAACAATTAAACTTTAAGCTTAATTCAAATTTTATTAGCCATCTAATTAATGAGATTTGTGGTGCATGAAAGGTGCTTCCACGAGTGACGACACTTAACAGGTTCACTGTCCAGACAGCAGACACAATAGTTAAACGATGCACTTGTTCATTGAATATGTAATTCACGGGACAAGAAAAGGATTAAGTCTGTACGTCCGGCGCACCCTTTTTTTTATCGTGGGAAAATCCTCCTAATACATGGAGTATTACTCTTACCGGCTAATAACCCACGGTGTTCCTTCTCCTTACCCTTGGCCGGGGTCGCGGGATTCGCAGCTGCATGCACCGCAACCCCGGCAGGCCTCGGTCTGCCAGCCCCTGGCGGACCTCTCCTTCTGTGGGGCCTTGCCCCATGTCCTCCTGAGAGGCGCGCACGGAACACATGCACGCCGCCTTCTCGGGCCTATTACTGGTCGGGCGATGGATCCCCTAACTCGTCGCCCGCAGGCCATACACTAGGGTGGCCGGAGATCGTCGCGCGCCCTCCGGCGGCGCCCGGTGCGTCTGGCGCGGGAAAGGAGAGTGGCCGTCGCCTCTCTCTCCCTCTCCGCTCCCTCCTTGGACGTCCGGCGCACCCTGGTCAGTCAGCATTGCGACCAACCTTGCTGACTGACTAATCTTTCCATGATGACATGAGCTGTCCTCATATAGCTCCTTTTGACACAAGAGAAAAAGATTTCAGGACTTAAGCGGAAGGTCAACGATTCTACTTAGGTAATAAGTAGCTAAGAAGTTTCTGTGTAGCGTGAGGTCCTGAGTTCGATCCCCAGTTAGGGCAAACTGTTATTGGATTTTTCTATGTAGAATTTCTCAGTAGCAGGTGAAGTCTGAACTTTTGCCCGGTTGATGTCAATAGGCTCGCCTCCTATTACATGGGACTTAAACATTACGGTGATACACGTCTGCCCAATCCTTTGGGAAATACAAGCGTGATGACATGTTATTTAGGTAAGTAGTTAAGTATTATCACTTCAAATTCAGAATTGAAACATCATCCTCCCCACCCTCGGCTTTTTCCACAAAATTCGTATCAAATTATAAAACGAGCCGAACATGCCATCTGATATACGTAATATGTTACGTTGAGTTTTACCTTCCCCTCATGGAATCGTCATGAATAATCATTCGAATTAAGCTAATGCATCAGCTAATAGGCTATTCTAAGTATAAACGCGCCTAATCGAATAATGGATATTAATCGCCTCGGGTATTAATCGCAAATGGAATACCTTACTGTGTTTGAAATGTTAAACTTATGTAAAAGCTTGTTTTTTTTCTCTGCTTTTAGTTGTCTTAGAAGATGAAAATATTGCGCCAAAGGGAACTTAAAGGGTAAATAAAGACATTTCTTATAAAAACGTACTGTCCGCGACGCCTAAGCTGAGATTTGCATTTGTGTGAGAATGAATGCAGACGCGTCCTTTGCTTGGTTTAAACCGGTTTATACTGCTTTTTGGCAATCGATTCTATGTGCACTCACACAAATGCAAAGCTCAGCTTACGCCTCGCGGACGGTACGTTTCTATAAGAAATGTCTTTATTTACCCTTTAGAATCAGATTGCTTTATTTGTAAACTTAAGTCATATTACAATATTGTGTGAGATGTTGCAGATCCTCTATGTTTTGCCCAGAGGTGTACAAATGTAATTAATTAATATTGTTAACACATTTGACTTTTAAAATATCATATAAGAATTATATAAAGTTTTCACATCAGTAATAATAAAGTCAAGCACATACATATCGCTACAAAAAATACAAACAATTTCAATAAATGTCAAATAGATTAAGTTACATGTCATACTAATGTTAATTGTCAAACAATATTCAAGATCGTCAAAAACTCGAGAGTGGGGGATTGTGACGTCAAAAGCAAGTAAAAATTGTACTTGCTTGTGACGTTTTGCCAATTTTAAAAGTGTCGTATCTTTGTCAATTTTGGTTTACGTAACAAAAGAAAAAATACGGGTTACATTTTTTTTGATAATCTAACTGACGGACTAATTAGATTTTTTCAGTCAAATACCCTATTATAGAATTGTCGTCCAAATAGTCCTTTAATGAGTAATAGCATTTATTTATCAAAAAAATTACCTAATAGTTCTTTTTTGAAATTGTCCAAATTTAAAGTTTTTATCTTTTCAGGTACTTTATTAAATATTTTTTTGACCATACAGAAAGTACTTTTATTCATTGATGCAGTTTTGCCATAAGTCACTTCGAGTTCTGACTTATTTTTATCGCGTAATTTTCTATAGTAACTTTTAGTAGCTATTTTGTATTATGAAGGGTTATATTTGACAAACACACTATTAGTATTACAACTACTACTACACTATAGTACTATTAGTATAGCAACTAGTGAATACTGACAGACAAAATGTAGTGATAAAGTGCTGCCTATAAAGAACACTTGAGTACACTCACAAGAGTAGTACAGTACAGTATTTCTGCCGCTAAGCAGCATTGCTATGTTCCGATTTGAAGGGTATGGGTGCCGGTGAAGTTATAGGCACATAAGATTGTCCAACTTTGTTTCTAAGCTTGGCAACGCATCAGCAATCTTCTTGGTGTTGTAGATGTATACAAGGTGTAACATAAATAACGCACAACCTCTTAAGGGGTCACTGTACTCATCATTACGAACAACTTTTACTATGGTACCAAAACTAAAAAAAAGTCAGCTGTTCCCTACATTTATGTTCGCATAACACAAATTGCTGACGTTGCTCAAAAAGCCGCTAAGCTGAAGTGGGCCTTGGCCGGCCACGTGTGCAGCATGCCCAATGAACTGTGGGCCAAAATAACCACTTTGTGGAGCCCTGACACAGCCAGAAGGCGTCGCGGCAGACCTCGAAGAAGATGGCGGGACGAGCTAGACAAAACCAATGACCAGTGGTCCACTTTGGCTCTGGATCGAAAAAATTGGAAGTCATGGGGAGAGGCCTTTGCCCAGCAGTGGGATGACGCGGCCTAGAAATGAATTAATGTTTGGTCCCTTAGTAAAAAGTTGTTCATAATGATGAGTACAGTGACTACTTATAAGGTTGTGCGTTATTTCAGTTACACCTTGTATAGGCGGCGGTAACTATTGACCATCAGGCTTGTTTGACAAACTATTACATAAAAATAAAACATGAACAAACTGTCTTCTCTTTTATAGAAACTAAGAAAAGTTATTGGACTCATTCTTAGGCCTGAATTACATAGATACGGCATAAGGTGCAGGCGCGGCGCAGGCGCGTCACTTTTATACATTTATCTTGCCGCTTCAATTTTTTTTCGCACAAAATGTATGAAAGCGACGCGCTTGCGCCGTGCCTGCGCTTTATGTCGTTTAACAAACTAGTTTCAGGCTTAGTATTACTAAAACTAAGCTTGTATAAAGCAAAAACAAAAATTACAAAAAAGTTTATTTAAGAAAAAGGAAATTTCATCCGCATATCGGATACTCGTATAATAATCATAAACGAAAAATTCACTACATACACTCGAACCGCTCAAAATTTTTCATAAGACCCGCACATATTGAAAATCGATGCGGTATTTCCATGATTAAACCGTCAGCGAACAACGTAGTGTATTTAGTTTATGAAATTCAATATTTCCATTCATGAACAATTCCGAAAGTTGCCAATTTCATAAAGCTCTGTATGTATTATGAATTGCGAAGTATCGTTGGAACATTGAGTCTGTACATACACAGAACATTTTGTATAGCTGTAACAAAGCTTTTTGTTCGGAGTTCTAGTCAGTTAAAACTGTGGCTATAAAACTGTACAGATTGGGTCAACACACCTTAAAATTCGTTTAGGTAGGTACTGTGAAATGTCGTGGTGGCTTGGAGGTTACAAACCCGCTTTTTAAGCACCGGGTTGCGGGTTCAACACCAGGCATGTACCAATGTCCGGATGTCACCACTGCGTCGACTGCCCTGAGGACACGGAGCTGCACACGCTGCAGGCGTGCCCTGCGTGGGCGACGCAGCGCCGTGAACTAGTGGCGGCAGTCGGTGGTGACCTCTCGCTTCCGGCCGTGGTTCTGTCCATGGTCGGGAGCGAGAGTGCGTGGGAAGCCGTCACCTCCTTTTGCGAGGTGGTGATGGCAACCAAGGAGGGAGCGAAGAGGGAGAGAGAGGCGACGGTCACTCTCCCTTCCCGCGCCAGACGCACCGGGCGCCGCCGGAGGGCGCGCGACGATCTCCGGCCACCCTAGTGTGTGGCCTGCGGGCGACGGGTTAGGGGACCCGTCGCCCGACCAGTAACAGGCCCGAGAAGGCGGCGCGCATTGTTCCGTGCGCGCCTCTCAGGAGGACGTGGGGCAAGGCCCCACAGAAGGAGAGGTCCGCCAGGGGCTGGCGGACCGAGGCCTGCCGGGGTTGCGGCGCATGCAGCTGCGAATCCCGTGACCCCGGCCAAGGGTCAGGAGAAGGAACACCGTGGGTTTTTAGCCGGTAAGAGTCCGGCATAACCCTTCGCCATCCCCGGGCGAAGGGTATCCATGAGGATTTTCCCACGATAAAAAAAAAAAAAAAAAAAACTTAAATAAAACTTTAAAATGCTCTAGTGTAAAGTTGCCAACATGTCGCTTGGTAATATTTGCCTTTCAAGCGTCGATATGTACTTTCTTAGTTAGTTTAAGACGCCATTGAAATACGATGAAGGAAAACATCGTGAGGAAACCTGGACTTAAGCTGATCACACATTTGTCAGCAACGTACGCGCCACGCTCGTCGTACGCGCCGCATTTTACAATTCGTTGTATGAAATCATTGGGAAACCTCGCAAAATTCACCCGCACCGTACGAGCCGCATTTCGTAAAATGCTGTAGGCATCCGAATATTGAAGGAAGCATTCTGATAACGACACCTAATACGGCGCGTACGGCGCGTTCTTCTTCTTCTATGGATTTTTTCTTCTTCCTCTGCGAATAAGCTGGCTATTACAACAACTTTCTCCATATCTCCATCCATGACACCGCACTAATTCACACCAGAGGTTAGAAAAAACCTGCAAAAGTTGTTGGCAATACCTTTAGGTTATTAATAATCTTTAGATTAGCGTACGGCGCGTACTGCGCGTATGTGCAAGGCCATCAGTAAATGCGGCGCGTACGATGCTTATAAATGTGTGACCACCTTTAATGGTCTGAAATCGCCAACCCGCAGTGAGCAAGCGTGGCGATCAATGCTCGTTCCTTCTCTGTATGAGAAGAGGCCTTTGAGTAGGACAGTTACCGGCTACTATTTATTTTATAGTCTGTTTGTCGTGGATGAGCAGGGCCGTGTTAGGCAATGTAGGGGCTTTTGGGCACAGTTTAGAGGCCCCTTTAGAATGCCAAACAAACGCGAATGAAAACTTTAGAATCTACTTTTTGTTGAGTGATTTCATAGGTTATCAGATTGGCGCCAACTTTTGAAAAATTTGAGAGTCTGAAGTTGGCAGCACTTTGTCTCAAGTTAAAGGAAACTTCTGCTAAGCAAACTTTTGCTGAGCAATTCTGGCTACCTGGGTGTTTTGTTGATGATGCGTTGAACTAAGAAACCAATGTGTTATTTTAAATTGATTTGTCAGATGAAAAAATACAAAGGTACTCCGTACTCCGCGTCACACTTCCAGCCGTTATGATGGTTCTTTCACTATTCGTGCAGTGCGTCTTTGGAACTCTCTCCCACACTCACTACGTGACAGCCCTTCTGTTGACGTTTTCAAGAGTAGAATTAGGGAGCATTTCCTCTCTGAATGATTGATAATATTAATGTATATTATATAGTTTATATAATATTTATGTATGTATATATTTTCTTGTTGCATATTTATTTATGTAAATTATATTTTATTTCATAGGAATAATAAGTAGAAAATAAGACAGTTTGTACACTGGAGTTTGCCCTCATCCATATTATTATCAATCTCTCTCTATCACTCAAAGGTTTGCTGGTAGAAAACTCATTTTTGAGTTAAGCTCAAAAGTGAGCTACATCACTTCATTAAATTGTATTTTTTTATTGTAACTTTCTTCTAAACAAAGAATAACAAAGAAAAAGGTTTCGGCATTTCGGGGCCCCCATCAGGCCGGGGGCCCGTGCCCCACGTGTCCGTATGGTAAAGAAGGAACTGTGGGTGGGTTTGTTCTTGCAACATACCTGGAGTAACTAAGGATACTATGAGTCCGCATCGCATTTCGATAGCAATTAGAGGGTTCAAATCTCAGTGAACCGACGCACGAAGCTTCATGTTGCGAGCAGCCAGATTGTTCTGTTAGGCACTAATTAAATGATCATTGTTCTTGCTCGGTATCCAAAGCGGAGTACGGTCTAGCTACCGTAAAAGCCAATTAAATCTCTGTTAGTTAATTCGCTAAAACCTTTTGAAATATTGTATTATTGTGTATGATTTTATTGTTTGCTTTTTAACATGCAGAATATTGTTTTTTTTTTTTGTTTTGTTATTCCGTAGGTTTTTACTATGGAGTTTAACTTTGACAGGTAAATAATTTCGATTATCATCATCTGCCTAGCCTTTTCCCAACTATGTTGGGGTCGGCTTCCAGTCGAACCGGATGCAGCTGAATATCAGTATTTTACATGGAGCGACTGCCTATCAGACCTCCACAACCCAGTAACTGGATAATACGATACTCTTGGTAAGACTGGTTGTCAGATTTTCTGGCTTCTGACCAACAGTAACGACTGTCAAAGATCTACAAATGACAGCCGGGACCAACGGCTTTACGTGCTCTCCGAGGCACGGAGGAAACTCGCTATGGTAAATGGTCACCCATCCACAGACCAACCTCGGCCAGCGTGGCTTAACCCGGAAGAT
This sequence comes from Amphipyra tragopoginis, assembly GCA_905220435.1. Lineage (NCBI taxonomy): Eukaryota > Metazoa > Arthropoda > Insecta > Lepidoptera > Noctuidae > Amphipyra > Amphipyra tragopoginis. Next base: position 19,484,904 of record HG991997.1, read on the forward strand.
TGGTCTATGCGGCTGTAATTATTTAGCCACGAGCTCCTCAGGTAAATAATTTCGATAATAATCAATATTTTAATACGATTTTCATTTACTAAAGCAGTATTTTGAACCAATTAACCTAATTTTAAGGTGTTCACTGTTGTTTTAATTTCTAATTTTATTTTTACTTGCTATGGCAAAACCTTTTCTTATTGTTTTCTTACAGACTGAAGCGAATTACTCTTTTCGAGAAATAAAGATTATTAAATCAAAATACCCTAATTCTCATACACCTTAAGTCTTGTGTAATCTTAGCTACGCATAGTCAAACCCATGGTTATTGTACGTCGGTATAGTAACAGGGATTATATCCAACTGATAGGGCGAAACTCCCATCTATTCACTATAACAAGCATATTGTGGTTACCAGTTCGCCTTAGCAGCGATTATAGCAATCACAGAACATAGGAAAGGCAGTTGTGCTATGAAGATACATTGTTACGCAAATTAGTTTCACAAATTAATGATGATGAGAATAATCACCGAGATGATTATTCAAGGTGGTGATTAATTGGAAAGTAATATGTTTAGCAGCAGACGTTTGATGTGATTTGAAGGCTACTTCTTATTCATCTCTCGTACGAGCTATACAGGATGTAAACGAATTCGTGTAATTTCTTCAAACCACGTGAACTATTAATGGTTGTAAATGACACAACAACATAATCGTTTAGAGGTGTTTCTATCATTACAGTTATAGCTTAACAGTATGTCAGGATTGCGAGCAAAGTAAATAAAACCAACATAGCCTCTCCACCACTGAGAGTACTTGTATTTGGGTTAGTATTAGTAACATGAACTAGATCACAATATAATACTTTACACAATTATTACAAGATCATAAAATAAGGACAAGCTAGACAGATATTATAAAAGGTCAGACTTCTTCAGCTGATCTACACAGAATGCCCCGCTTCGTCGAATAACCACCGCCTTTATAACATCGGGTAGGTTGATCCATATCGACGACTACCTTTCTTTGTCAACATTGCCCAATGCTACCCGCTACCGATAACATGATACAGATTAACCCCGCAGGCAATTTATATTGATTAAAAATAAAAATAAACTTTTTTTCCCAAATAAAAATGTTATGTCATAGAAAACTTCGATGCCATGCATAAATGAATGAAGGCACGGCGACACAGCTGACGGACACGACGGGCGATATCGCTCAACGCAGTCAGTTAACTCGAGACACTAAAATTACTCAGATACAGAATACCATGTTTCATTTTTTGCAAACTTTTTTTTTGTTGATTCCGAAAAATACTATATTACCAGTCCAGTTATCTAAGTACCATTTGAGGCCCGGTATCCACCAAAGCGGAGAGGAGAGGAGACGAGAGGAGATGTGCTGCGAAGCTGGCAGGTTATTTCCACCAAAGCGGAGAGGAGATGTGAGCTGTGCGTAGCGAAGATGTGAGATGTGAGAGCTCGAAATCAGTCAGTTCGGGTGTGCGAGGCGCGGGGAGAAGGCATTGGGGAAAAGGATGCGCGAGCGGGGGCGCCGCACTATGGAAAATATAGGTGCTTTGCTGATTAAAAATACTTTCTTTGAATGATGCAAATTAGACAAAATCTTGGTCTTATTTTTTAGATAAGGAGATAATTATGTAGGGTCAATCAGTGTCACCAGTAGATTACGCGGTTTGAAGGAATTACACGAATTCGTTTACACCCTGTATAAGAATAGCTCATGTATATATTTGTATAATAGTGAAAAGATTAGCCAGTCAGCGAGGTTGGTATCGGGGCTGACTGCCCAGGATGCGCCGGACGTACTTAAGTATCGTCACTCGTGGGGGCTGTTCACGCACCGTAAGGAAGGAAGGCTGCTAACCTATTAGGTATACTTACTAGCAAAACATGCCTTAGGCTGACCACATACGTGACACTTTGTCTCCTCACACGGGACACTTTGACAGACAGGACTTTAGACACGCTTTGTGGTTACCGCAGACATATCGTAAGCGCGGTGACCACGAACCACATGCCATTCGCTAGCTTGTCCCGAGGCGAAACAATGGCGTTACGGTGCCGCCGATTACTATGCATTACAGAATGGAGTATTATACAAGACTAGCTTCGCCCGCGTGGATGTCGGAAAATATTCATACAAATTTTCATCCCCTATTGAACTCCCTTAGGGGTTGAAATTCGAAAAATCCTTCCTTATTCCTTGTCTACATTATAAAGGAACCTCTGTGCAAAATTTCAGCTTTCTAGGTCCAAGGGTTTGGGGCTGGGCGTTGATGAGTCAGTCAGGACTTTTCTTTTTATTTATATTGATTTCTGATCAGCTTGAACCGAAGCGAGGCTGATCAGCAGGGAGCGGAATCTCATGGCAAAACAATTGAAAGGTGATAGAGACAGGTCATTATTTTTTATCGAGTATTCAAGCTATCGATACTTTTTATAACTACCGCGACTCTGGAATTTTACCATATAGACACTATTATGATATTTGATCTCTTTTGATTACGGTACGGAAATCAACTTAAAAAAAATGAATTACGTCATATCTATTTCAATTTGACATTTTGTATTTTTAAAAATGCCTATTATGTCTGTCCGTCCGTCTGTATTCTCAGCTGTTAAAAAGTATCGGTAGCTTAAATACTCGACAAAAAATAATGACCTGTCTCTATCACCTTTCAATTGTTTTGCCATAAGATTCCGCTCCCTGCTGATCAGATATTGCTGCGCTAACCTTTAGTCTCAAGGCAGAAAACGGTTTTTCGAAACACAAGAAACAGAGACAAAGTATCTCGTGTTGGTATGGTCGTCTTAATGAATGAACCTCATCAAAAAATCAACCCCACCTTTATCGTAATTAACAACACGTTAATCAACTAATTGTAAGTCCATTTTTGGCCATTGTTCGCCATATTCGTTATAATTTTCGGTTGGAAAATCAACGAAGTGAACGTCGACGGCAACGGAGCACCGGCCGATATGCTTCCGGGCCTGTTTGACCGGCGCAAATAAACCGGTCCGGTCAATTCCGTCCATTGTTAGAAATATTGTTTGTAGCCCGCAACGAGTTTCACTTCACAGAATTGTTAACAATGAACCTGTTAATAAGGGTTTGTGCGTTCGATTTTTGAATGCATGGTAAATTTTGGTATAGACCACGGTATGTGTAGCCTAGTTTTTGTATGGGTATTGAAACTGTGATTATTCTTTTTTGGGAGGATAATATTCTGTAGGGTGTATGTGTGATAGACTGTTAAAGAAGAATAGTAATCATGACAAATTGACTCAGCAGTCATTGTGATGATAGTCGTTACAGCCAATGGCTTAATAGCCAAGATCCTCGACCAATATTTGATGAGGCTCTCGTTAAGCAGCTGGATCAAGGGTTTGATTCAGAAACCGGTGCTTTTTGACGTTAAGTTGCGCTTGTCGCGGTTAGCCCATGGATGGGGGACCGTTCGAGAGTACGTTAAGCCGTCAGTCCCGGTTGTCATACGAATACCTATGATAGATGTTACGGGTAGTCAGTAGTTAGTAGACAACCGGTCTAACCTTACGATATCCTAACTACCATTGCCCAGTACCGTCCGCGACGCCTAAGCTGAGCTTTGCATTTGTGTGAGAATGAATGCAAACGCGTCCTTTGCATGGTTTAAACCGGTTTATACTGCTTTTTGGCAATCGATTCTATGTGCACTCACACGGTAGCGGTATTATTAGGAAGTTCCTCTCTCTGAAGCCCTGACCGCCGCGCCGGTAGCTTGGACCCTAGTCCCGATGCCGGTGGGCTACTATTTTTTACATTTTTAAATGTATATTATTGTTTTTTTTATGAAATGTATTTAAAAATATAATCTATAATTTTGTACAATGAATAAACGATGACAAATTATAGAGGACTAGATGTCACTCGCGGCTTCGCCCGCGTGTTTGTCGTTTATCGCGTATGCATGTTTTATACATATAAACCTTCCTCTTGAATCATTCTGTCTATTGCTGAAAACCGCATCAAAATCCGTTTCGTAGTTTAAAAGATCTAAGCGTACAGACGGCGGGAAGTGACTTTGTTTTATACTTTGTAAAGAAGATACCTACGTAAAATTACCTCATCAATTTCATGACATTGAACATGAGCATACGTGAATTTTAGCATCGAAACAAAAAACGAAGACAGTTTAACGGCCGATATTAATAATAAATCTCAATCCAAAATCTTTGGATTGATCTAGGTTTTTGACATTAGTTGTATTGAATTTCTGTCAAAAACCTAGATCAATCCAGAGATTTTGTATTGAGATCGGTTATTAATATCGGCCGTAAGTCTACTCCAAAAAACGTGCGTCGAACTTTCGAATCGAAACGAAACAACGACGAAAAAACATACGATCAAAATATTGTCAAATAACGTACTATTAGATGTCAATAAACATTTGGGAGTAGGGTGAACAAAAGACAAAATTTTCAAATCACGAAAATCGAATCGATCATCGGATCCGAAACACTTTCGTGGTTGAAAAACGTGCGATCGACGTACCGTCAGCCGAAACTTCGTTATTTCATTTTCGGAGTAGTTACTTGGGCCCCGTGTACATCGATGTTGCATTTGAATAGAATAATGAATCAATGCGATTTTAGCACTCAAGCCGCGGTTTCACTCATCATTCCTGATTGACCTAACATATTTTATCATCCATTTTGTAGCCTTTGGGTGTTGTATGCATAAAGGCATACATAAATAAAATACCATCTATTCTACTTTCGAGCAATGTTAGTCGAGATTTATATAATATACTATCTGAACCCTCGGCTTCGCCCACTCTCAATAGCGTGTTAATGTGTACCCTATAACCTGTGGCTGTAGACAAATGGCAATCGATGTTCGCTAGAGAATAGAAACGACAATGACATGTACCTACTGGATTGACATATGCTTTCGACCGGTCAAGCGATCTGTTATGTCATTTCCATACATTTAATTGGCGTATCTATTCTCTGGCGATCATCGATTGACATTTGTCTACAGACGCAGACCCACTTTTTACTCGTAACATATATGGCTACCAAATTTCAGTTAGATCTATCCAGTACACTTGGCGTGAAGCTCAAACATACAAATGGACATAGAGCAGAATGCAAAAAACTAAATTTTTGGCATCAGTATCGTTTCTAGGATGCAGTGCACTTACTTTTTTCCAAAAATATTTAGTTTACAGTTTTAGCTTCATTACGATTTTATTAGAAAGATAAAATATTGATTCACCTTATCAATAAAGTTATCCAATGTTAAAATTTCCCAATTGATACTTATGATGACCGTTCGTGGAACCTCAAACTTTCCTCGTGGCTTGTGTACTTTACGAACTCCGTGATGACAGCAGCGGTCGAAGGCTTAACCTGCTTTCCGTGATGTGAATTCGCCTAGAATTTACCGCCAATTTGTCTCCCGATCGAAGTGCCTTGATGTAGGTAAGGGACAATTTGAGATTATTTGGAAGAAAATATTTCATGTTGTGAGATTATGTTTTAGAAATGGAAATTTTAATTCGCATCTATGCGTAATATTGTAAGTAGGTAGGTACACGAGTTTATACAGTATGTTAAATAACAGAGGGCGTTTCCTTAAACTAGTTAATCTACATCATTAAATAATATGTTAAAATACAAAAATGAGCAAAAAAATATACGAAAAAAGTAGCCAATCTATTCGGAACGGCTTGTTTAAGACCAAAATAAAGTTCGTTTCAAAATCCCTGATACTGAATTGACATGCGCGAAACGTCAAATTTGAAAAAAAAAACAGTTTCACATTTGCGCCTGTCAATTTTGTCTCAGGGATTTTGAAACGAACTATGCAGTGTAGATAGGTTAGGTGCGATGTTGCCATGTTTTCCAAATTGATAGACAAGTGTGTATGTACAGTAGGCTTTTACGTATCAATTTTATTTTGTGTTTTATTTTTTATTTAATTTTTTGCATTTTCGGGCTCTCTACAGATTTATTGGAAAAACACTAACAACCTCATAAGGGGTCATTGTACTCATCATTATGAACAACTTTTACTATGGGACTAAATATGAAATCACCAGAAAAAAAACAGCCGTTCTCTATAATAATATATATGTTCGCATAACTCGTCAAAATATAGGGAGCAGCTGATTTTTTTTTCGCGATTAAAATTCAAATTACCTTTTTTTTCCCAAATATATTTTTACGTGATAGAAAATTTCAATGCCGTGCATAAGTGAATGAAGGCATGGCGACACAGCTGACGGGCACGACTTTCGCGATATCGCTACACGCAGTCAGTTAACTTGGGACGCTAAAATTACTCAGATACAGAATACCATGGTTCATTTTTTGAAAACTTTTTTTTGTTGATCTGAAAAAACCTATGCAGGTTCAATTAGTGTCACCAGTAGATCACGCGGTTTGAAGGAATTACACGAATTCGTTTACACCCTGTATACTTTTTATGAAGAAAGAAAAACCATGCAGGATTATACGCATACCAATTGAATGTGACAAAGATACACTCTCTTTAAATAAAGGGCACGCACTTAACCTTTTCAATAAAATTACAAACGGCTCCTAAAACACCGCCCCTCACCATTCGTACCTACAAAAACACATCAATACCTCTATAATAATATGTTTTCAATTACATATACTCGTATATCGAATAGAGGTAACGCATTAAAACAACACAGGCAACTTGAACTAAACATGTTATTTCAAATATATATTCCAATTAGCTGAGTTTACTTTTGAAACCTAAGTTAAATTCACAAAGCATTCTGTTTGAGGTGTATCGCCCCGGGATAGTACCCGCGCAAACTAAACTACTGGCCGACTATCACAACGTTATGGAATTTAATGGAATACTACAATTAAACAGGAATAGACCTAAACAAATACGAGGCGTTACCTTAAATATATACAGGGTGTAAAAAGACCCATCACATAGCTGAAATCTACGCAATCTGTACATCAAACTAAACTACGAGTATATTGACCAAAAATAATTGCTGGGAAACGACTTTTATTTTTTGGCATAAGAAAAAACGCTTTTTTTGTAGCACGCAATGTATGGTTGTGGCGATGCCGCGCGTTTGCATGCGTGCAGCGGCCACACAGCTGAGCCAAGGTTGTCGTGTGCGTTTGATATTCGTTGCGTTTTTGTAACTCTAATGCGTAATTTGAGAGGAAAAATTGAAAATTTTGATAAGGTTGTTTGGAAGAAAGTTTAGATCAATCAGATTATCAATTAGAATACGTTTTTGGAAAAAAACTAAAAAAAAAGCATATTTTGACCTTCAATATCTCCAAAACCAATGGTTTCCCAGGTATGGTCTGGTAGAAAAAAATTATCCCAGTGATGGGTAGAATACGTGGTTTTCGTTATTGTTAAGGGTCTTTTTACACCCGATATATTTTCATTGAATCTAGAACGGTTTGGAAAGGACGTGCAGTTTAACTAGTTTTGCGAAATTCATTTCAGATCAGATTGATGGATGTAAAAGCAACGCTGAAATACAGAGAATTCGGTGTTATTATATACCCATGTTCCTTAAAGCCCGCAATACAAACCACATTTCCACGAAATTCAGGGAAACGTATGCACCCTGTTTTCATGAAAATCTGCTCAGAAGTGGTGAATGGGAGATTAGAAGGTTAAGTGTTCTGATAGCAATATACTAGGAGTTGATATAGTTACTAGGAGCAAACGAGCTCTATAACTACAGAGCTGCAAAACCATAGATAGGTATATTATACAGGGTGAAATTGTAAACACTCGACAAACCGAAATGGGAGATTGTACTCATCACTATGAACAACTTTTAGTATGAGAACAAACCTGAAATCGCGAAAAAAACAGCTGTTCCCTACATTTATGTTCGCATAACTTGTCAAAATGTAGGGAAAAGCAGTTTTTTTTTTCACGATTTCAGGTTTGTTGTCATGTTAAAAGTTGTTCATAGTGATGAATACAATCTCCCATTTCGGTTTGTCGAGTGTTTACAATTTCACCCTGTATACAGAGTGTAAACGAATTCGTGTAATTTCTTCAAACCGCGTGATCTACTGGTGACACAGATTAACCCTAAATGGGTATTTTTGAAAATCAAGTAAAAAAATTCAAAAAAAAAAACTTGATTTTCTATTTCTTTGTAATTTTAGAGCCTTGAGTTATCTGACTGCAAAGAGCGATATCGCGTTAATCATGCCTGCCAGCCGTGTCGCCGTGCTTTCATTAATTTATGCGTGGCATCGAAATGTTCACACAAATAAAACATTTCTTTTGCAAAAAAAAAAAAAACTTATTTTTTCACTGAATCCTTACTAGGTGGTTTTGATAGGGTAGACTGGGTACGGTTGTGCCAGGGTACGGTTGTGACAGTCGTCATATTAGCGAAACTATAAGGAAAACCAGGGAGGGTGCAAGGGGAGAGAGGAGCGGCATGCGAGTCTGAACATGTTTCACAGTATTGCATCAGCCATCGCGCGACATTAACGTTAGCAGAGGCCCACATTTCTTTTTATCAGTCAAAAGTAAGTATTTTTATTCGATTTCTTTTAATAATTGTTGTTATATGTGTACAGATAGAGTAATGGTTGTTTTTCGTAGTTTTAAGTTAAACATTAGTAGTTAATTAGCAGTGATTACTTTGAATGTAGATTATTTTATATTGTCATGGCGATTGTTTTTTTTGCGAAGGAGTGTGTTGGGTACGGTTGTGACATTTTTACTGGGTACGGTTGTGACACATGTAAAAATTGTTTTTTTTGCTTTTAGATGCCTAGAAAACGCTTGAGGAAGACCAAAGTTCAAGTTCAAGTTCAAGGACCAAAAAGTCAACTATTTATACAGACACGCCTGAAAAAGAGGCAGTCAGAAAAGAATATGAAGAAAAAGAAAAACGGTTGAAGGCTAAGCGGGTCAATAAAAATCTTACTGAACCAAAAGAAAAAACAAAGGAAAAGGAAAAAACAAAGCCACGAAGAAGAAGACATCACCACCGTCATCAGATGAAGAAGAGTATTTCTGTTTGGTTTGTGTAGTGTGTGTTCCTAGATTTTATTTGTTTTGTTACGTAAATATATATTTTTTTCTAGAAGAAGATTATGTTGCATTATGTTAGATATTACTCGCAATAAAAGTGATTTTAGACCATTTTTGTGTATTTTTGAACTTGTCACTACCGTCCCCAAACTCTGTCACAACCGCCCCTGGGGTGTGGTCGGTTGTGACATTTTTTCCATCTCTTCTAGTTTGCTCCTATGAGTTAACCATTCTACTTAGGCGCAACATTTTAGTATTTATATGTACACAAATGTACACTTTACTATAAAAAATACTTTTCTTGCATCTAACTGGCGTACTGACAAAATTATGGGTGATCAAATGAAAATTGTCACAACCGTACCCAGTTTACCCTACGATCGATAACAAAGCCGCATGAAAAAATAATAATTTAATTCTTTTATTTTTAATCAATCTAAATCCCGTGCGGGGCCGGTCTACATCAGTAGTAGATCATGTGGTTTTAAGGGATTACACGAATTCGCCTATACAGTATAGTTTTTAAAATCAGAGTTGGTTTGATATCGGAATTATTTTCAAGAGTAATCAAAAGGTTTTAATAAAGAAAACGGTACTCAAAGACTCTAGATAAAAATATAACTACGTTTGTCGTTACACAAATTAATTCAAATTTTGTTCCGAAGCTTGTATTAAAATGGAACTGTGTCCAGTTAACAAGTATGCTTGGTAATTTTATACAATGCAGTAGTTGGCAAGGCTTTCAGTTCGCAAGTTGACTAAGTCGTCTATCAGACGAAGTCTTAAGCTGATGAAAATGACGAGATGCCGTTTCTTTATTATTAAAGCAACACATAATGGGATGGTTCATAAATAACATGAGCTTCAATCTTTCACGTGAATGATGTGTTAGACAATATTACTTAAAGGCTTTATTTTGTCAGACATAAAAGCTAGGTGCTGTATTCATATTAAATTATCGATGCCTTTAGAGAGGGATTTGCTTTTTAGGGTTCCGTACCCAAAGAGTAAAACGGGACCCTATTACTAAGACTCCGCTGTCCGTCTGTCACCAGGCTGTATCTCATGAACCGTGACAGTTAGACAGTTGAAATTTTCACAGATGATGTATTTCTGTTGCCGCTATAACAAAAAATACTAAAAAACGGAATAAAATAAATATTTAAGGGGGCTCCCATACAACAAACGTGATTTTTTTGTCGTTTTTATAGGTAATGGAACGGAACACAATTGAGATAAGTACTACAGAATTGAGAACCGTCAGTTAAAAAGTAGAAGAAGAGAGGAATGAGTTTACCTATTCTATGCACATGGCATTTATCTCATTCACGTATATTGATTATCAGTAGCATTCGCGGTAAAGGAAAACATCGCGAGGAAACCTACACACTGGGGAGTGCTTAAAAAAATAGTTCTCGATGGTGCATGTATTCCGCCAACTCGCACCAGGCTGGTGTGGACTAAGGCTCAGCAGTAGGACAGTAATGGGCTGTTTAAAACCTCAAGCACGGTAATTATGGACACAATAGTTAAGACAATTAAGTGTCGTCCTGGGACGACGGGCGGTACATAACCGGCTAATATTTTTGTTTTTACTGCATATTCATGTTTTGGACAAATAAACTATCTTTATCTTTGTATTATAACGTTCTTATGATTAGTTACGGTTTACTCACGTGCATTGTTCAGGATTGCCCGAATAGCTTCGGACCCAAACGGAGCCCTTAATCATAAACTGAACACGCGACGAGGTCGCGAGTCGAACCTACATTTGGGTCAGAAACTAGTTGGGCAATACCTACAGAAAAACACACGTGAGTAAACCGTAACTAATCATAAATATGGATAATATTATCTAAAGTTAAAAATCGGTTACAATTATGAAAGAAAGAAAATACATTTATTTAGCACAGACTACACATAAAGCAGAATAAAAAACAAAAAAAATACTAGGAAACTGTGCCTCACGGCTGCGCCAAAAAGGCCCAGTTCAGCAAAAATGCCAGACAACTAGCGCCTGACGCTGGTTTTCAACTGGACCTGAGGTGTGAGGTGACGGATGTAAATCCGTTTTATACTACAATGATGTGTATGCATACTTAAATATTATGCTAAAATCACTGGCCACTACGTCACAGTAAGGCAGTACTTCAACTACCTACAATCGTGTGCCCGTAGACAAATGGCAATCGATGATCGCTAGAGAATAGAAAGATGTACTGGATTGACATAAGCTTTCGACCGGTCAAGCGATCTGTTATGTCATCTATATACATTTAATTGGCGCTTCTATTCTCTAGCGATCATCGTAAGCCATTTGTCTACAGCAAAGCTGTTCAACTGTTTTATCAGTCGGACCAAACGGACAATTCAGATATTTCTGGCGGGCCAATGATGGTTACTATTTTAGTTACTTATTAATAAGACTTATGTAATAGTGTAGGACGCCCTCCGGCAGGGTTTTAGTCAGTAAGAGTCAAATATACCAAACAAAAACAAAAAAACACGTCCTCCCGCTAGGTGGAGTGATAATGTGTTCTCAACTTGATGGGTATTTTCAGGCTTGCGCGGGCCATTTAAAAATGGTCGGCGGGCCACAATGTGGCCCACTGGCATAGGGTTAAGCAGCCTTGGTCTACAGGTGCAATTGACACACTCACACCGACACACACTGCAACAAGACTTCTAAGGTATTATCGGATTACAGTCCCATACAAAGAGTGCATTATACTCAGTATACAGTGCGTGTCTGTGTGAGTGTGTCAATCCAGGCGAATATAGTAAGTTCAAGTACTGCTTTAGCTTATACTTATGTCTTCTGTGACTACGTACACGCTCAAATCTTGGCCCGTCAAGAACAGTAGCTCAGTTATTTCACAGCACATTTCAGTTTAATGAACCAGACCTAAATAAGCAGACCACTAAATGAAATCCAAACTGCAAATAACAGTTAAATAAATACAACTGTTTGAACAAAGGACTAGAGGTACTTATCTGTCAGTATTTACAACGTTGCGTTATTTATTTTTGGTTTTTATATCTTTTAAGTACTACTTTATGTTATTTTAAGTAGGGTGGGTATACCACATACAGTGTGTTTTTTATTTTGAAACGGTTTTTATTTTCTTGTTTGAAATTGTTTACTCTGTGGTCTTTTTATTGACAGAGTATTTAGATCATAATTTATTCATCTTAATAAACATAAAAAACATTTTTTTAAATATTGCTATAAAAAAATGTAGGTAGTTGTCCACCGGCATCGGGAACAGAGTCCAAGCTGCCAGTGGTCAGAACTCCAGAAAAAGGAACCTCCTGACTATGCGTGCCGTGTCACGTACCAGGAGTACTGCCAGCCGTCTAACGAGAGCCTCATAAGGTGTTAGTTGATCGAGACTCTTGGCTATGGGCGAGGCCACAACACTGCGTTGCGGTGTCGCATCGTAAAAATCTACGACGCGGAAACTATAACTGTGTATTGCTGTGCGACGTCGTTTTTGCGATACGACGCCGCAACGCAGTGTTGTGGCCTCGCCCTTAGACCACTCGCCGTAACGACTATCGGGACAATAACTGCTGAGTCCGGTATTTACATTATTGTTAGCTTGCTGCATCCCACTGCTGGGCAGATGCAATTAAACATATCAATAAGTTTTTTTTAGATTTTGGTCTTTTTGTCGCGAGTGCAATGAAATTAAAAGGACCAAAAAAGTAAGGAAACTTAAAAATTCAGAAGCTTCAGTTACATGTAATGTTCTGTACATAAGTATCTGACTTTCGAATATGAACTTCGAAGCTACTATAAAATTAGCATTTAGTTGGGCCCAAAGTGCACTTCGCTTTCGCTATTCTCTTTTTAATGGACTCTAAAACGGTTAACTTGGTCGTATGCAGATGAGAGTGCATGCTTACTTTTGTCAAACTGAACTAACATAGTATAATCATAGTTTTATAAGAACTATACCCGTTAACGTTCAAAATGAACGGTCCTAAGGGTCGTATTGCCATAATTAGTCATGGAAAGTATATCATTCAGGTGAAAGCTGGGGTGCCTTTAAAGAGCCTTCACAAATGACGGTAGTTAAGTGCGTCCGGCGCACCCTGGGCTGTCAGCCCCACAACCAATCTTGCCGACTGGCTAATCTTTTCACCACGGCAGGAGCTATTCTCATATAACTCGTGCTGACACGAGAGAAGAAGAGGATGAAGACGCTGCTGCCTGTCTGTTTTAACATGATAAGGTAAGTTAGTGGTGTATTGTTCAGGGGCAACGGCCAAAAAGTATATTTAATAAAGTAAACATGTTGCATATTATATATTTTTAATATTTATGTTTTTTTTTTATACAGGGTGTTAACGAATTCGTGTAATTCCTTCAAACTGCGTCATCTACTGGTGACACTGATTGACCCTGCATAGGTTTTTTTCAGAATAAACAAAAAATTGTTTTCAAAAAATGAACCATGGTATTCTGTATCTGAGTAATTTTAGCGTCCCAAGTTAATTAACTGCGTGGAGCGATATCGGGCTAAACGTGCCCGTCAGCTGTGTCGCCGTGCCTTCATATTTTTTTTTTTTTTATAAAAACGTTGCCCCACACTAAGATTTCTCTTGTATCGTGGGTGCGTTTACAGACACAAATCTCACAAACAAACGCCCAGACCCGGAACAACCATCTGTAGGCCATACAAATTTTTGTTCCGTGTGGGAATCGAACCCACGACCCGTAGCGCAGAAGCCAGTCGCTTAGCCACTGCACCAAACGTGTCGTCATCATTTATGCATGGCATCGAAATTTCCAGTTACCAAAAAAAAAATTTGGGGTAAAAAGTTTATTTTTATTTTTAATCAATCTAAATCCCGTACGGGGTCAGTCTATACCATTAATAGATTATGTGGTTTGAAGAAATTACACGCATTCGCTTACACCCTGTATTTGTAAGATACTTATAAAAAAAACATGACAAAAACAATTCAATTCATTTATTTTCTGAACAGCCTTTAAACAGATATTATTATTACATTATTACAATGTCCAACTAGGTCCCGCCCGAAGACAAACAAAATATTTAGGTAAAAGAAATCACCTTAACATCATTTAAGAAAAAAAACTTACAAATTACAGAAACTAAGTCTTAAAAGGCATATTATTTCAGCGTTGCGTTACCCTTAACATTAAATAACCCTTCATGGCTTAAATCGCCTCTGCAGAACAAAGCCTGCTTACTCTTTGTTAAACTGTTACACTATAATTACTGTTAACTTCGTACCGCGCCCATTATTTCTACGAAAGCTAACGAAAGACGCACCTTTTACACTGAATTATTAAAATTAAACCGTTTTACGTTGCGGTCTCAAAGTCGCTCCGTTGCGGCCGCAAGAAAGTTGCGGAATACATAGCGAAGGACAAAGGAAATGGTCCCGGGGCCATTTGTTCATCGTACGTATTTGTTCTCGCCTAATTAAACATGAAACAGTGGGAGCAGGTATACCAAGGGAATTAGGAGGTTGAAGTGTAGATTTTAATGTATTGCGCGTTTCTGGCGGATGGATTTTAGTTTCTTTGTTTGTTAGTTTTGCTGTTGCGTTTGTTGATTCTTTGAGGAATGGTAGTGTTTTCTCAAATACAATATGAAATGAAAAAAAAACATGTTTTATTACAGCTGAAGTGAATAAATTCTAAATCTCTGGTCTATCTGAAACTAACGAGTAATTGAAGCATTATTAGCATAAATGTAAATAAAATAAGGGCTCATTCACACGGGCTCCGTCGTTGACGATTCGTCATAAACACGATACGTCCATGACGGATGGACGTTCACATTGCATACGGAATCGTGTTTTATGACGATTCGGCAAAATATCCAAATTGATGTTCACATTTGTTTCGTGATTCTTAGTTTTGGATGAACTATCGAACACGATGGATCCGTCACAAAAAAATCAAGATTCGTGTTTTTTGACGAACGTGTGTTTAAAAGACGATAGGTACGTGATTCCGACATTTTTCACGATTCATTATGCGTGTGAACACGGGCATATAAAAATAATAGCAGCCGTCAAAAAAAAGACGAATCGTGAAAAAAGATGATTGGTCAAAAAAAAACGAATCGTCTTCGTATGAATGAGCACTAATACCTAAAGAAAACGACGAAGGGAATGAGCTTAGAAGACGAACACACCATGGTCGTCACTGCACCGATTTTATTATTAAAAATACTAAGTAGGTATGCTTGGCTTGTCATGGTGATGGTTGTAATTTGCTATCACAGCACACGAAGATGCTGCTAATTGCTACCCATCTTGCAATAATCCCTTAGTCGCTTATACGACACCTACGAAAAAAGGTCAGGTTGTAAGACAACAATTTGAAAACACAATATTTAACTTATAATTTTATGTTATGGTAATTATTTTAAACTTTTTAGTGTTTTTTAAAATCGGTTTTTACTTATTAAAGTTTTTTTTAAATTTACTAAATACGTTTTAGTGCCATAAATTACACGGTTTAAGACAACCAATTTAAATGACACGGTTGCGTAATCTTGCCAACAATTAGGTAGTTTTCTTTAAGAATAGGTATTAATGTATAATTATCATGACGGCTCCTTACAAATACATACAAGCTTCTTTGTTCCTGGCTAATGTTTCTGTGACGACAGTTAAAACAGATATTGAAAGTACTCATCAAAACTTTTGTTGAAGGAAACCACAAACCAAAACGTCATCTAAGTACTATATTTTTTGTTTTTGTTGATTTTTTCAAAAAGCGCTTAATCAATTTCAATAAAATTTATATGGGACCACCGTTGAAGTATGGCCTACCAGACAAAAAAGAATAATCAAAATCCATTCATAATTGGCGGAGTTATCACATAAAAAAATTCATACAAAAAAAACTGACGAATTGAGAACCTCCTTCTTTTTGAAGTCGGTTAAAAAGAGATGTAATAGTTTGACAAACTGGCTGACGCACGGCCCGCCTGATCGTAAATGGTTACACCGACTTTATAGGTATGTACAATCCCTAGACGATTGCTGATGCGTTGCCAACCCTATAGACAATGTTGAAAAGTCTCATGGTACCTACTATAAATTTCACCAGCACCTTGCCAACCGGAACACAGCAATGTGATTCCTGGTAGAAATAAGTTTGGAGGTAGTACTTCCTCGGACAAACTCTTTCCCAAGTAGTTCTACTACTAATTTTCAACAGTTACGTTTCAGTTACAACTAAGCGAAACAATCTCTTTGTACATTTCAAGTTTCCACTACCCCAGTAATACAGTTAGCAGTTATATTAGCAACCTCATTCCGTTAATGAGAGCAATCCACAAACATTTGCGTATGCACCGGTGTTTATCAGTTAACTGGCAACACTTTGCAATCAGGACCGATGCGCCCAATAGCAGTATGTACTCACGGAAAATTGATATTGCGAGCTTAGAGCCAAATGCCGAATGGCGCAAACGTCAATAGTGCCGTTTGTTCTTATGCTGTATTATTGTATGGAGTTATGATAATAAGTATCAATTTATGTATTTATTTATTTTTCTGAGGACAACCAACAGCTACAAAATTGAGCGCATAATTATAGTTAGTGACTTATGCCCAATGACGGGTTTTCACGAATGGCAACAGACATTAAAACAAAAACTTAGGGAACACTTGATTGCAAAACAATTACGATTCAATAACATAGTCTCAAAATAAAACAAAGAACACGTCACAATTTATTGAAAAACTTAAGGTTAAGCACCCTTCTTGACGTGCTACTATTAGTAACAAATGGGTCAAATGAGAACTCCTTATAAAGTTTATTAAAATCACTGCTTGCTCGCACAATGTATGAATTTTGCCTATAATTAGAAGAAGAGGAAGGGATCGAAAATTGTGGATTATATCTAATGGATCTGTAGGGAACATTGAAGTGAAGCTTATGTAAGAGATCAGGACAGTCAATTTCATTTGAGATTATTTTTAATCAAAACATACAATCAACTTATTGACGGCCGACGGCGATTTGTAAGTGGTAAAATGTGTTTTTTTAGGGTTCCAAACCTATTACTAAGACTCCGCTGTCCGTCCGTCTGTCACCAGGCTGTATCTCATGAACCGTGATAGTTAGACAGTTGAAATTTTCACAGATGATGTATTTCTGTTGCCGCTATAATTGACTTGATTGATTGATGATTGGTTCCAGACGAATACCAGCGTCAAGTACATAAAGTGCTTGACATTAAGCTGATCTGGACACCTTTTTGGTTCAGCCGTGAGACACATACCCAAGACTTTTTTTTTTTATTTATATCACATTTTTCACATGTTGTGTCTCTTTGTGCTGTGTCTAAATAAATGATTCTTTATCTTTTTATCTATAACAACAAATACTAAAAAAGAGAATGAAATAAATATTTAAGGGATCTCCCATACAACAAACGTGATTTTTTTGCCGTTTTTATAGATAACTAGCTTTTGCTCGCGGCTTCGCTCGCGTTAATTTATAATTTTTTGATCCCAAAATATAGCCTATAGCACTCAGGGATAACGTTGCTTCCTATTGGAGAAAGAATTTTTGAAATCGGATGTGTAGTTCCGGAGATTACCTCCTACATACAAACAAACAAATTCTACCTCTTTATAATATTAGTATAGATATAGATGGTACGGAACCCTTCATGCGCGAGTCCGACTCGCACTTGGTTTTCTATTGGACTGCTTGTCCTTGCGGACCTTTTCTACGTAACCGGGAAGTTATTGGCGAGATCTGAAGGGTCTCCAGCCAATGAATTTAATATTGTTATTTTTTAACGAATTAAATAGAAAAATGGCGCGTCCGTCTTTTGAGGCTTTGAGCCGCGCGCGGATTTGATACGCTTCGGTTCAATATTTTTAAGACCGCTTTGTCAATTAGAAATAATAACGATGCTGGATTTGAATTTAGTAAGAACTTAACGTAGCCTAAAAATCTTATAGCTAGCTTGCTAGCGTTACATGTTTTATAAAGCATTATTGTTATAATAAAGTAATACTTAAGTATATTTATAACCAAGTCGAGCAGTTATAACAGGGTCAAAAAGTATTAAGTATGCTGCTCATTTCATTCCTATATTTTACCGGTAACCTTGACCCTAAATTGAAAATCGATACATATCTATGAATATGATTATGTCGATAGTATGCATAGCGTATTCAATAAAAAGCGTTGCTTTGTCATTTTTAATGTAACCTACAATACTGTGCCTTTGAAAAATTGCATGCTGTCGACTATTCAGAATAACCTTCTTCCAATAAATCATTCCATGGTTTTATTACCTCCTTAAACCCCGTGTATCGGTTGATATCTAATCGTGACGTATTCGAATCCGGATTACAATTTAAAATCGCAATCGGGTACGTATTACGTGTGTATGAAGATATCAAATCTATTTGAAAATCCGCTCCATACTCTCTGTATAATACTTATCCGCGAAAATAAATCCGCTTAACCACAGAGAGACTGGTGAAATAAAATATTCTATTAGCAAAATCCGTTGGCTCATAATTCACTCAGAGAGCTGCGCACCGTGGGCATGGCAGGTGGTCTTAATAAATACGAAAATGGCCTATCGCGGGGTTAGTAATAAATTCAAAAGGCAATCAACGCCACGGGGGCGGGTAAAAATATTAATAGCCGAGAAATAATTATGTATTCATGACTTCCAGCCTCGGTCGGGGATGAAGTGGAGCCGAAGCATCGGGGTAAACTAAATCCGTGGGGATTGGGCGAAGCACTCGGCGACCTCGCCCGCCACCGCCGCCGCCTCCGGTCAGACCTCGCTGAACTCACGTTTTTGCTAAAGTGCACAGATTATCGGGAATTACCCTGTTGACTACCACTCGATATTTATATTCCTTTTCGGTTTAATTAAGGGCTCTGACACACCACGTTTTTTTCAGGCGCTGTCGACGCGCGTCTCACGCAACTATAACGCGCTGCAAACGCGATGTTATCGCAACCAATTTACCTATTCACACGTTCATAAAATTGTAGTATGCAGACGACGACTTTTTCGCGAGCTGTCGACGCGCTCGTAGCGCGGAGTTACATCGATACAGACGCGCTGGCACAGCGCGTCTCTTTAGCTGCAAACACATATACAGTGCGTTTTAATCCAAGGAGAGTTGCTCACGTGCGTCTGTAGCGCGAAACACGCTCCTTCGCGCGCGTGCTACACGCGTTTTACTTTGCAAGGAGAATTGCTCACGCGCGTCTGTAGCGCGTTTTTCGTGAGTTTGCAGCAATGCAATCGCAAGTAATCTGCCTATTTCAAGTTCAGCAGCGCCGGCAACGCGCGATAGCGAAACGCGCGTCGACGGCGCCTGAAAAAAACGTGGTGTGTTTGAGCTCTTAAGTTTTCATTATTATTTAATATTACTTTAAGAATTAAAGCTGTGTTTACACAAGAGTCTACAGTTTTCGCCGCGTAAAATGTAGATTTCACTCAATTCATACTCAAAAGCCATGGAAGTTTGGAGAACAAACAAACTAAACATACTATTATTAACACTCTGTTAGATGCGTTGCTCGACGGTAATCTAGTTAACAGATGAGCACGCTAAACTCTGAACACGTTTTATTTATGAATTATTTAGGTCCTTGCTTTTAGATTCTGGCTTTAAAAGAGTAATTAATTAAAACCATGGAGTTTCTTGCCGGAGCCGGCAACAATTGTTCAAAAAAACAACGGTTCCAATTCGTCGTTTCCTATGAAGAAGCTCTTCTTCATAGGAAACGACAAATTGGAACCGTGCACCTAAATTCGACTTTTCGTAAGCGCCTGTCATGATTTATTTGAAACAAGAATGTTTGATTGATTGATGAGATGTAAACAATTATCGTATCCGTTACATTAAAGGTGCGTCCAATTTGCAAAAAAATACCAGGATTAAGCCCATTCAATATACAGCTCACCTGTACCTACTGTTTATTAATCCACTGTGACTGAAAACAAAACAAGCCAAATCAGCTTTTCGCGTTCGGTTGCAAGTCATCAATCAATCGTTAATCCAACGACGCAATATCCATAAAATGGATCGCGGGAGGTCGGCGTGCATTCGGTACGCATTGGGTACGTAATTCTGGCGGAGCGAGCCGACGACAATGCCGCAATCGGACCAGCAATCTGCATAATGGATTGCTGGGCGAACGCTTCGTCCGGTCGCCGCTCATTCAATTGTCGCGGTCGCCGATGTGTCGCACCGTTATTACGGAGTACGGAATTAATAATTTCATGGGCGTATGGGCGCGAAGGTTCACGCCTCATTGGATGTTAGATTTTTTTGTGGAATGTAATTTTTATTTTGTAATTAGCTGGTTTCCGGGTGGTAGTCTGTTGTCGCGTTTTGGCTCTCACAACTTTTGCTTCGTATTTTTACTTTTTAAACCTTCTGTTTGGGTTTTTTAATACTTTGTGTGCGAGTAACACACCCTGTGCAGTCAGCCCCGCTATCAACCTTGCTGACTAGCTAATCTTTTAACCACGGCTTTGGCTATTCTACCATAGCTTT
Source organism: Amphipyra tragopoginis (assembly GCA_905220435.1). Taxonomy (NCBI): domain Eukaryota; kingdom Metazoa; phylum Arthropoda; class Insecta; order Lepidoptera; family Noctuidae; genus Amphipyra; species Amphipyra tragopoginis. Next base: position 19,505,527 of record HG991997.1, read on the forward strand.
TGCAGACACGATAAAAAAAAATCTTAGTCACAATTATTCGAAGCCGTTTCAGAAAGGATCATCATCTTACTTGGGGTCGGCGCAACACGTTTTCTTCTTTCATTCCGTCCTGTCACCCGTCATTATATCACTGACTCGCTTCTCTTTCATATCATTCTTCACACAATCCATCCATCTTTTCTTTGGCCTCCCTCTTCCTCTCCATCCGTCCACATTTATATTCATAACTCTTTTGGTCACATGCGTTTCATCCCTCCTCTTCACATGCCCATACCAAGACAAACGATTCCCTTTCAACTTTTCTGTCACTGACGCTACTTTCAAACTTCCTCTAATATACTCATTCCTGACCTTATCCATTCTGGTCACTCCACACATCCATCTCAACATTCTCATCTCCGCTACATGCAATCTTTTTTCGTCCGTTTCAGAAAGGATAATCCGTTAAAATATTACTACCGAAATTTTAACAAACTATCTAAACTAATTAAGGAGTTGAATGCAAAACTAATAATGAGCCATAGCAATAAATACTTGTAACTTCATAATATTGAATCGTCGCAAATGTCATGTACCTATGTACAGGAAATTGTGCGAGTTAGTAATTTTGTATTTGAAATGCAAAATATAGTGTGACAGTACAGACACAAGCTTACTGGAACATGTCCCATCGGGTATCTTTGCATATTTGACAAACTGTTTTGTCATATTCTAATCATTTATTCAACGAATATAGGCGAAGCTCTAATCGATTGACGTAACTACACTTCCGTTGTGACACAGCCATGGTAACAGTAACTATGATACGGGGAAGTAGCAATTACACCTAAAGGCGCGATTCCATTAGGCAAGTCACTTGTATGCTAGTAAGCAAACTTGTACATTTTTTATCCAAGTGACGTGCAAATTGAACGCGCAAACGTTAGTTGCACTTTTCGAATTGCGAACGAGTTATTGACACCCCTGATGTCCAACTCAATCGTTGAACAACTCCACTTGTACGCAAGTAAAACCTGCATGCAATTTGCACACTCTCAAAATTTTCAACTTGTATGCAAATGTGACGTCATACTTGCATGCAAGACTTGCCTAATGGAATAGCGCCTTTAAAGTCACAAAAATTGAGCAGTGTACTGTACCGATGTGAATATAATATATAAATACCTAATACTCTTAACTGCCTTATTGGTCTAGTAGTCGCAAGCGCTACTGCTGAGCGTCCAGGTCTTGGGTTCGATCCCCAGGTCGGGCAAAGTGTTATTGGGTTTTTCCGTGTGGAATTTCTCAGTAGCAGCCCGTAGTTTGGATTTCTGCCCGGTTGATGGCAATAGGCTCACTCCCTATTAGAGCCTATGCACACTACGTCTTTTTAACGCGCCGTCGACGCGCGTTTCTGTCATACTTCATACTTAAAAAAACGTCATTGTGATTTTTTATTTATGTAGTTTGACGGAAACGCGCGTCGACGACGCGTATAAAAGACGCCGTGTGCATAGGCCCTTACATGGGACTTAAACATAACGTCGATGTGGGTAGACTATACACCTCTAGCCAATCCTTTGGGGAATACAGGCGTAATGTTATGATATATTAATACTTTTTATACTTAACCAGCTTATTTAATAATAGGGTTTTCTAAGCGTATTTTATAATCAAGTCCTTGTAACGGCAGTATCTAATAATACCATTATAATCATACAGAATGCTAATCTAAATCTTAACTTATTCTTTTTCAATAAAATTCTAAAACCAAGAATTGATTTTTTCTCTAGCGCGAATTAAAAAACACAGGCTTACATATTCATATTTAATTGGTCTCAACACAGACTTGGAGAGACTTATATTTGGGATAATGGTTAGTAACATGAGCTAGGTCACAGTTATTAATTTACACAAGAACAGAAAAATAATAAGGACAAGCTAGTCGGATAATAAAGGTCAGACTTATTCGGATGATCGACACAGAAAGCGAGCTCCGTCGAATGACAACGGCTTTTATAACATAGGGTACGTTGATATGACGCCTACTACCCTTCTGTATCTTCTAAATGTTGCCCAGTGCTGCCAGTTACTGACAAACTTCGAGCAAAGGTGCTTAGAGGAGAATCCACTGCTGGGCACGGTACCATATCTCAGGATTTGTTCTGAGATCTCAGGATTTTTAGGCTCTTCTTAGGATTGCGGCCGGATTTCGGAAATCTCAGGATTTTTAGAATTTTCAATAAAATATAATAGTTTTTCAGATGTTTTTTTTTAAAAGTTTACAAAAAATAATCTTCTTTATACACTTTTTTGTTTTTCTTATACATTCACGCGAGGCGGTGCTTAGGAAGGGTGGGTGGATGACATCCAGTGCACAAAACCAATAATAATTAGACTTTTTTTTCCACAAAGTTGTAAATTACGTTTGCGAGAAAATTCGGAAATTGCGACAAAATCTCAGGATTCTTCAATGGAAATCAGGCTTTTTCTCCGGACCTTTAAATTTTCCATCTGGTAACCCTAGGTACGGGCCTCTTCTCAGAATGAGAAGGGATTAAACAAATGTGCAGCCTGCTGCAATACCTCTATCAAAACCACACTACCATCTTGTGGAAGACCATGCCGTCTCCGTAACGTCGTAAGATGTACGGCTCAATAACGCGCCTTAATCTTAGTCCAGATAATTTTAGTATTTACTTTTTTATTTTATTTTTATTAAAAGGAACAGCAAACAGTTACATTATAAGAACTTACAACTAGTTTAACAAACAATTTTAGTAATAATATAACCTACAACGCTGTTTACAGGTAGACATAAAAGTTTCAAAGGGAAAAAAGTGTAATCTCTAGGAGTTTTAGTAGCAGTAAGAGCAGTAATTAGTTACATAATGAGCAAAAATTTAGACAAAGATATGACCATAGTACGTTTGATGATTTTCAGAAATGGTACACACTTGGGTTTTATTCAATATAGAGGAGCGCGTGAGACTTTTGAATCTACTCATTGGACAGTTGAAGATGTCAATAACGTTCTATTACCTATATGAGTCAACCATACGGTGGACAGGTGAACGCTGGCCAGAATTAGTTCGACAAGAGTTCACTGCAATAATATCTTCACTTATAATAATATCACTTATAATAATATCAGCCTGTAACTATCCCATAGCCAGAGAAGGGACAAGCGTTGATCACCACGCTTGTTCACTGCGGGTTGGCGATTTCAGATGATTAAGTCCAGATTTCCTCACGGTGTTTCCCTTTACCGTACGTCAGTGGCGTCTTCGATTAACTAAGAAAGTACATATGACATTGAAAAAGTCACATTGATACATGGCTGGGTTTGAACTCGCAACCAGGTGCTTAACAAGCGGATCCACAAGGTCACGACATTTTTATACAGTGTGTCCGGTCATGGACTAGCAATATTCTAGGTACTTATGTAACAACTATTCTAGTACACAAATACACTATAAACTAGGGTCGAATCCACTTCTACTTTTTTGTTGAGATACGTACGGTACGGTGTGTACAAAAAAAGTCATATCTCTCAAAGTTTTGGTCCTACTGAGATAAAAGTAGGATTATTTGGAGGGCAACAATATTGTCTATCGCTTACATTACGATACAATGGGTTCACATTTTCATAACTTTAAGATAGAGAATATCTCAACAAAAAAGCAAAATGGCTGCCAAATAGCGGGGAAGTGGATTGGACCCTAGTATGTAGTGTATTTGTGTACTAGAATAGTTGCTCTATAAGTACCTAAAATATCGCTAGTCCATGACTCGACACATTGTATTAATTTGAAAAAAAAGAATTACCAAATCTTCAGCTTGAAGGTTGAAATAAACATCCCAGAAACTTCAATCAAAGGTTGCAACCGGCTGCAATATCTCTATCAAAATAGCACCATCTTGTCGCCCATGCCGTCTCCGTCTGCGACCGCAACGTCGCAAGATGTACGGCTCAATAACGCGTCCTAATCTAAGCCAGGCTTTCAACAGCCGCACAAGATTTACTGCCCACATATTATATGTGTTGTGAAGAGGAACAATAGCCGGGGTATTGATTTAAAGTATGATATAGTGTTCGTACATCTTGATGTGGAGTAAGATGTTACGAAGATATAGTGGAGTGCGGTATTTTGGTTGTTTTCCTGTTATTTTGTGGGTGATTTGTAGGCTTCGGCTTGGTAGCTTAGTGACTTAGTAACGGGGCTAAATGAAGTGTTGTTTTTTTTCTTGTATCTTTTCCTTTCTGATTTTCATGTCATAGATGGAACTATTAAAGAATTGAATAGGTGCGTGGATGGGCCGGAACAACTCTAAATATATGCAACATTATGGTGTGGAAACATGATTTCTCATAATATTGCGGAGACCGTAAAACCGCAAATGCGTATATTCAGAAATCCACTATAATACTAAATATCGATAAAATAACTCTTATAGTTTTTTCATGAACGCAGGGTAAATAAACTACTGGTAAAATGGGCTATTTAAAAACCACGGGCCTAATTGGAATTTAGTTAAGGAACGTGCTTTTTAAACTATTATGACTACCTGGTGATGTGTATTTACTATTTTACTGCTATTGTAGATGTCGCCGCGAAGATTATTTGGCTGTAAAATTATAAGTTAATTTACTGTAAAATTATTATCTAAGTTCTCATTTCAAATCAATATCAACATTTAGAGAAGTTCTACGTTTGTAAAAAAATAATTCCAGATTTAATTAATAATAATTGTGACTACTTGATTGTGCTTATAAGTAAGTAAATATGATTTCTATATTTTGGCTTACGTAAAAATCTTTCTAGTTTTGATTATTTGTAAAATAGCTTGAATAAAACCTGAACATTTAAAACATTGCGTTGTAAACAGTAAGCTCCTAATTTTATTAAAATATCAGACTATATCAGTGTTAACGAATACCTATGACAGTCGTTACTGGTACTCAGAAGCCCGAAAAGTCTAACAACCAGTCTAACAACCAGTCTAACCTTAGGATATCGGCATGGCCCAGTAACTGGGTTGAAGAGGTCTAATGGCAGTCGCTCCGTGTAAAATACTGGTTTTCAGCCGCACCTGGATAGACTGGAAGCTGGGGACTAATTCTCCTAAAATAAATTGTTGCCAAACGCAATCGAACCACAACCGTCAGTCAGTTTTTGTTTTCGAAAACTTTCAAAATGATTGATTTTGTTTTTTGTGTCAAACAATTCGACAGCTTTTGAAATTGAGAACTGTCTGAATGAACGGTTCGGCCTTGGTTCGGTTGTGATTTATCAAGATTTATTTTAGGAGAATTGGGCTACTGTTCCTTAGTTGGGAAAAGGCTAGGCAAAACAAACTTATACGAAGTTTGTTTTGCCTAGACTTTCCCCAACTTTTCTTTGTTATGTTAATAAGAATAAGCTTGGTTATAGGTAACCAAGCTTATTCATAATAACATGTACACCACGTACAATAAACAATTAGGCAGTTGTCATCAACAATCTGATGCGCACTAATTATCTGTTATAACGAGATTAGGTTACTATGTAACATTAATAATTAATTAGACGCACATACTTCCACGTCATCAAGTAATCGAGTCACGACGTCTACAACTATGTTAATAGATTAATTTGCAATCATTGTGCTGTCAAGAATCAATTTGCCGAATGAGCTCATATTGGCACTTATAGGTACTTACCTACATAGTTTCCCTATTAGGAGGTAACTGAGGAGAATGTATCATTGTTACTGGAATACTTAAGCGAGGGGATAATCCCGACCATTTCAAGTATTGCATCAATCGAGTTTGATTCGAATTACTGTCAATTCGTACTCTTGAAATCGATAAAAATGAAACTCGATTGATTTTGAACTCGCAGCTGTCGGGAGTAAGCCCCCAGGAAGAAAGACAGCAGGTAGAAGCCTATGAGCAGCTGTGGGTGGAACAAGGCGTATGGTGATGAAGATGAAATACATACTATTTTGCTTAAAATGATAATTATGTAATTATGTACCTATGTTTAATTTGTATATCAACTCACAACACAATTTTTGACTTGGTCGCAATTTTCTCTAGTCGCACCTGATGGTAGGTGCAGACAGGGTCTAAGATGGAGCACACGAATCCAAGTAACAGGGATATAGAGAGATTCCCCTATACTCCTCTGGCTCTCACATACACATGATAGAACAAAGTAACTTACTTGGCGCCGGACTTTGATAAGCTCTTAAGACCGCTTCTGTACACTTTTGCGCATAAAGAATAAATAAACATGGAGAATACTACACTGTGCTTTTTAGTAGGTAAGAAACATTTCTGCAGTGATAGATCAGTTAATGATGTGTCTTCTAACCTTAATAAACTCTAACGCGACGTCTTACGTAGGCGGTTTAAAACGACGCGAATTGCGAAGCGATGCGATGCGGTGACACGCGATGCCGTGCGAAGCGGCAGCTTTGTCCTACGAGCTCGCGGACCGCATGCCGCGCGCCGCCGTCATTCAGTAGCACTGTACGGCACCGCATCCAATTCACGTGAAAATATCAAGCCAACTGACAGCGTTCGCTTCGCGCCGCGCCGCGCCGCACCGCACTCCACGTGCGTTTGGTCACATAGGACACTTCAATAGGTATCAATCAACTGTTTGTTGTTTTCGCATCGCGCCGCGCCGCTTCGCGTCGCTTTTAGATCGCTCACGTAGGATGACGCGTAACATTCAATTCGATACGCTCATCTCCGTTTTGATCAAGTCAGTCAGTTCAGTGTTCTACACGCAACGATTGCCTTCAGGCTTACGCAACCCAGTTACCTACTGGGTAAAGCCGATATCCTAAGGTTAGACCGGTTGTGAGACTTTCGGGCTTCTGACTACCCGTAACAACTGTCGTAAGTATTCGTATGACACCCGGGACCAACGGTTTAACATGCTCTCCAAGGCAAGGAGGAGTCTCGATATGACCGAACGGTCACTCATACACGGAGTGTCTGCGGCAAGCGTAGCTAAACCTTGCAAATCATTAATCCGCACGCTTGTTTATGCGCCACGAGACCCTCTTTTTTATTCTTTGGAAATCTTTATATGACTTCTTCCGCTCTGAGCGAAGCGGAAGGGAGTGTCAGACTCTTACTGACTAAAACCCATCCGTGTTCCTCCTAGTGCCCTTTGCGTTCCAGGGCCGCGGTAACACTTTCGAACAAATTCCACAACCCTGGACGAGCCCCTCCTAGATAAATTATCCTCACACATCTTTCTATATTCCATAAGGTAATGACGAAATCGTTTAATTTGGAATTTCTTTACATGCCAATATTAAAAATGTTTGTAGTGTGTCTCCTCATACGGGTAGATACCTACATTACTACTGGCACACGAATCGTTCTCTCAAAAGAAAAAAGAAAAAAAAACAGCACACACCCTCAGCATTCAACTCTTTTTAAACCCAATAGCAATTCAATTAGACTAAAGGGCTATCCTAGCTGGTTCTATAGTCTATTAAAATAACTAATCCAGCAATTTCAGTAACATAGTCAGTACAGTAATTGAAATCCATGAACGGCAGCCATTGCTCGTATGAGCCGTTGGTCAATAGAAAAACACAATGGAGCTAGCACAATAGAGTCCATTCAATGGTGAATGGTCTTAAACGATCGCGAACGAATGGAAATTTTAGTGTTCGCGAAACTATCCCTGATGGCCGATGTTAGGTGTTTTTTTTCTGTACGGTGTAATGTGAGGCCATTTTTGGACTATTGTGAGATATCGGTTGATGATAGGATGGAGATAACGTTATTAGGTAGTCGTGATGCTGGTTTATTTTTGGTATTTTATTTTCTAAACGTTTTTAGTGTTTAAAAGTTGAGTACTGTGGATATAAAGCAGAGCTTATTCATAGATAGTTTTGCTCGCCATTGATCTTTACAAGTCACATGCTGTCCAAATTAATTATTATGTAGATTCATTAGATTTTTTACAGAGAATGCTATTTTTACAAGCTTTTATTTAACTTGCAATGTACCTATGTATGTTTGTCCAGGTGGAATCTTGCAACTGAATTTTAAATCAGTTTTCTTTAACCGATGGAGCTGAAATTTGGTATACACGCTTATTATGGGTGACAATGCATGCTTAGCTATGTGACGTCATTCTAATTCCAATATGGCGGATCATCCAAGATGGCGGATTAGTTATTTTTTCTACGTACTACCACAGTATGGGCATCAAATAAAAGGACTTGCTGAGGAGAACACGAAAACAGTAAAAGCTTGTTTTCAAAAAGTTTTTTTACCAGTAATTTATTATCCTTCCCTTTATAGCATTTATTAGCCATATTCATGAAGTTTTTTACATATATAAATAAGTCCCGTGATTAGGTGTATTTAAGAAGGAAACTTCCGTGTGGTGCCGGATGTAAAGAATAGCACTACCCCATCTCTTTCCGTGGGTGTCGTGAAAGGCGACTAAGGGATTCACTAGACGATGGGCAGCAGCGTTTTCTGAGTACTTTAACAACCATACTGCGATCCCAACCCGCCTGCCAAGCGTGACGATTATGGAAAACGCCCCCAACGTTGTTTGGAGGAGGCCTATGTCCAGTAGTGGACGTTATTCGGCTGAATGATGATGATGAAGAAGGAAACTGCCTTTTCTAACATTGATAACAAAAATAAAATTATTTATTACTCTCTCATAATACGCGAATTTAAATGAAACGTCTCTTAATATGCGACTATACCCTTTTCACTGTAAGTTGATTCCTGACGTATCTCTACAAAACATTACCATACAAAGAATGTTAAATATTTTTAAAAAACAAAATATCGATTCAAAAGCTATTTTACGGTTTTTGATGATTTCATTTACGTTTTTTTTTGATAGCAGTACGATGCAAGACAACTTTAAAACAAACAACAAAAAATTATGTGACGTACACACATCAAAAAAAGTTTGCGATCACTTTGAAAAATTATGTAGCCTTTTTGAAGCCGAATTTTCTAATCGGGATTCAAAGCGATAATTATCACGATAAATATAGATTGATAATTATCTAGATAAATATAAATCAGATTTCAGTTGGACTTTGAATTCGGAATCTTTACATACATAATTATGCTAGTGATCGCAAACTTTTTTTGATGTGTGTACGTATGCTAATTGCTATAGCTGATGCCAGCCTAAAGAAGCTGACTGTTGGTTTTAGCCTACAGAGGCGACACAAATACAGGAGAGATCTTCTCATAATCTTCTCACATGACAGACGAGTTGATCACCTACGAGTTGTTTGTTGTTGTTGTTACATTCACAATGGATAACACTGCTATTCCTCACATTTAATCCCTCAGTCGCTTCTTATGACAACGGGGTAATGGACTAGTGTAGCATAACGGGGAACACGTCACAAGTCAAGGATCGTACTAGATTTCTGTGGGTCGTACAAAGCAACTCGTGCTTGTAACGCACCACTCTAGTCTATAAATCCAGCTCAGTTTCGGCTACAAGTCATTTCATTCCGACGTCTTGAGTACTGATGCAACTATGGTTTCCTTTACAAGTGAAGAATGAAAGCTTATGGATTGCGCATTGAAGTAATAACTCAATTACATTGATGTTTTGTGTACTTAAAACAATGAAGTTGTTTAGACGGTAAATAAAGGAAATAATACCTGTGTTGTGGTAGTGTTACTGAAGAAAAATAAAATTGTGTTTCGAAAACAGGTGACCAATAGGGTAGAAATCTCGAAACTATTACGAAAATAATAAGTAACAGTAAAAAAACCATTGAAATCGCTACATAGTATAAAACAAAGTCGCTTCCCGCTGTCTGTCCCTAATGCTTAGATCTTTAAAATTACGCAACGGATTTTGATGCGGTTTTTTTAATAGATAGAGTGATTCAAGAGGAAGGTTTTAAGCTATAAAACGTACACGTGCAAAGCCGGGGCAGGTCGCTAGTATTTAATAAAATACGAAAGTTCTCTCTGTTCAACGAAAGATGCGGTCATTTCGTAAATTGTAGCCATAAGGAGACTGCTATCGAAAAAACGTAAACGGCGTCATCAAAAACCGTGAAACAGTTATATTAATACATATTTTCTTTTTTTTATATTTAATATTCGTGGCAACGTTTTGTAGAGAAAGGTCAGAGTATAAATGATTTATAATAAACGTTCACAAAACAGAAAAACACCACAGTCTGTTTTTTTATCTCGGAGACTAAATTGACAGGTACAAATGTCAAAATTGTAAAATTTTGGACCATTATTTTCAAATTTGACATTTCGTGCCTGTCAATTCAGTCTCCGAGATTAAAAACCGGCCAAGAGCGAGTCGGACTCGCGCACGGAGGGTTCCTTACCATAATCTATAAAAACGCCAAAAAATCACGTTTGGTGTATGGGAGCCCCATTAAATATTTATTTTATTCTGTTTTTTAGTATTGGTTTTTATAGCCGCAACAGAAATACATCATCTGTGAAAATTTCAACCGTCTAACTATCATGATTCATGAGATACAGCCTGGTGACAGACGGACGGAAGGACAGCGGAGTCTTATTAATAGGGTCCCGTTTTACCCTTTGGGTACAGAACCCTAAAAACGAACTTTACTGCCATCTGACGTCATACCTTAAAAACTTCATAGTGACTTGACATCACTCTGTACAATATCCGTTTCGCGTGACAAGTACAGAAAATGCCTCTTCAACAAACTTCGAAACCGTGTATTCTCCTCTATTTTTTAATCGATTAATTATTTATTTATTCACATTCGTGTTCTTTCTATACTTTTTTTGCTTGGTGGTAGGATCTATACGGTCCGCGTGGCTAGCTACCACCCTCAAATTAAAGTCCAGCGCCAAGCAGTTTACTGTGTTCCGTCGTGTGTATGTGAGAGCCAGAGGGGTGTAGGGTAATCCCTCTATATCTCTGTTACTTGGATTCGTGTGCTCCTTAGACCCTGTCTGCGCTTACCATCAGGTGCGACGAGGGTCAAAGGCGACCAAGTCAAGTAATAAAAAAAAAATACTTTCTATAAAATAAAATTTAATTGTTGTACATTTTTAATATGAGGAGCTCGTGGCTAAATAATTACAGCCGCATAGACCGATCTTCCAGGTTAAGCCACGCTTGCCGATGTTGGTCTGTGGATGGATGACCATTTACCATAGCGAGTTTCCTCCGTGCCTCGGAAAGCACGTAAAGCCGTTGGTCCCGGCTGTCATTTGTAGATCTTTGACAGTCGTTACTGTTGGTCAGAAGCCAGAAAGTCTGACAACCAGTCTTACCAAGAGTATCGTATTACCCAGTTACTGGGTTGTGGAGGTCTGATAGGCAGTCGCTCCATGTAAAATACTGATATTCAGCTGCATCCGGTTCGACTGGAAGCCGACCCCAACATAGTTGGGAAAAGGCTAGGCAGATGACATTTTTAATAGTAGTGAAATACCATAAAACGTCATATTTGATGAAACCTTTATTAGAGATGATTCAAAATGATAAGGTTCCTCAGTACGGCCATTATTTAGACTTTGTACTTTTAAAATAAGACACCAAAATGTGTTTTACTGTAAGTCCCTATCGCGTGTAACCCTGTTATTTTAGTTTCTCTGCTGGTTTTAGTTTAGGACGAGGGAAACTCTTTCGGGCTGAAATTAAAGAGAAACAAAGTACCGATGGTCTGTTTATTTTACCGCACAACTTGTAAAAGCTAACCGGACCTTTAAAACCAATTAAGCCGTAGTCAAATAAACTATAGTTTTCTTCTTTGAGTTGGGTATATAAGTCGATGTCAATGTATTACATAACATAATATCACGACTGTTTTCGCCAAAGGTTTCGCAGAGGTGTATACAAGGTGTAATATAAATAACGCACCACCTCTTAAGGGGTCACTGTACTCTTCATTATGAACAACTTTTACTATGGGACCAAAACGGAAATCGCAAAAAAAAAACAGCTGTTCCCTACATTTTGACGAGTTATGCGAACATGCGATATCATCTTTGCTCCCATAGTGAAAGTTGTTCATAATGATGAGTACAGTGACCCCTTAAGAGGTTGTGCGTTATTTATGTTACACCTTGTATACAACGTTATTTTTAGTATATACAAAAACCGAGACACCCCTACAAGATTTTCATTAGAACTGCCTGAACATGTGTTTTTTTTTTTAATAAATCTCCAAGTTACACCGTAGTTTATGTCGCGTTAAGTTCCCTAGTAAAGTGTGAAATGCCTGAGATGTGCTATGCAGGGGTTGTCTAATACACGGAAACTGACCGAGCGGGCCATTTCAAGCCTCAAGGTATCTATTCCCGTCAACTGTTATGGGTAGAAGCCTACTGAAACAAAATTGAAATATGTGAAAAAAAAGTGTGGTGTAAAAAATATGTCAATCGATTCACCAAGTGATTCTGAACAAACTAGTTTCAGGTTTAGTATACAGGGTGTAAAAAGACCCATCACATAGCCGAAATCTACGCACTCTGTGCATCAAACTAAACTACATTGACCAAAAATAATTGCTGGGAAACGACTTTTATTTTTTGGCATAAGAAAAAACGCTTTTTTTGTAGCGCGCAATGTGTGGTTGTGGCGATGCCGTGCATTTGCATGCGTGCAGCGGCCACACAGCTGAGCCAAGGCGGTCGTGTGCGTTTGATATTCGTTGCGTTTTTGTAACTCTAATGCGTAATTTGTGAGGAAAAATTGAAAATTTTGATAAGGTTGTTTGGAAGAAAGTTTAGTTTTATCAATTAGAATACGTTTTTGGAAAAAACTAAAATAAAAAATGCATACTTTGACCTTCAATATCTCCAAAATCAATGGTTTCCCAGGTATGGTCTGGTATAAAAAAATGATCCCAATGATGGGTAGAATACGTGGTTTTCGTTATCGTTAAGGGTCTTTTTACACCCGTTAAACTAAAACTAAGCTTGTATAAACCCTCATTTCGCCGTTATGTATAAATCCCATGTAATAGAGGGCGAGCCTATTGCCATCAACCGGGCACAAATCCAGACTCCGGACTGCTACTGAGAAAGTCCACACGGAAAAACCCAATTACACTTTGCCCGACCTGGGGTTCGAGAACCCAGGACCTCACGCTCAGCAGTCGCACTTGCGACCGCTAGACCAACAAGGCAGTCAGTGTATTAATATTAATTTATCTGAGTCTTAATTAACATTTTGTACTTGTATCCTCCTCTAATAATATAACCTTTTACGCTCATATTATCGTGAAAGTGAGCGAAGTCAAAGCAAGGTATACATTTATAATGAATCATGTATGAGAGATAAGATAATAATCTGCACAATATGGCAGGAAACAGAGCTCCCAGCCGCAGGTACATTAGGTAATAATAGAGAATCCTTCGGGCTACCTGTGGACTTTAACACAGACCTTACAAAGTACTAGAGAGGACATTTTCTTTTTTTTCTTTTTCAATAGGTATCTTCATTCAAACGGAATGTTTTGCTTTGTTTAATTATAGGGTGTAGACTAAAACTTAGGGTTCACTACCTGGGAGGTTACCATGATCTCTTAGAGCAGGAATGTTTTAATATTATTACGAGAGTGGGTAAGAGATGGCGCTAGAGAGCTGTCTAGCGCTGTCACTTTCCCACTCTGGTGCTAGGTAAATTTTAGTGCCTAAATTTTATTATTTCTCTGTTTTTTTAGTCAGACAATACTATATATATAGCATTATAATAATAGAGTGACTAGTGTGATCGAAATTCGGTGCACATTAGTTAGAATTTTAATCCAACTACATTCAGATATAATCTTTACTAGTATTATAAATGCGAAAGTAACACGGTCTATCGATCTGTCTACCTGTTTATTGTCTCATCACGACTAAATTACTGAATCGATTTTGATGAAACTTGGTACAGAGATAATCTAGAACCCAGAGAACGACAAAGGCTATTTTTATCCCGAAAATCCATATAGTTTCAATAAAAATCAGATTTGTTTTGCACAGTTTTGGTATAATTATTTTAAGTGCCTGATATCCAAATTTAAAAGCCCTATCTATAAGTTCTGAGTATCTATTTTCCCGTGTTCGTCCAGTAGTGTGGAGCGCCGAGCGGTAACGAGCGCAACATATCATTTGCTCGAGTGTGAAATCCGAAATGCCTGCAAACAGAAACGACTAGGTTTGCCCACTTATTGCACTCCCTCATTGCATCTAGGTACAGTCGCGAACTTGAAATGTTTACCACCCTGAGGTCTACTTGCATGCACATTACTTTTTCATAAAGTCGTTCGGTCGATCGCAAACAATTGACAGGGCAAAGATATTTTTTTCATAATTGACATAAAAAGGTTAAATTAAAGAGGTATACTAGGTACCATAGAAAAAGAAATCAACCTATTTAGTAAATTCAATCAATTCGCTCTATACAACTTTTGACTAGACACATATCCAAATAGGAGTTCATAACATCAAAAAGTGGTTAAATAGCCTTTTTTCTAGAATCGACGCTTCACAATTTAAAAAACTAATACCTATGTAAGTTAACATGACATTTTGAACCTTATTGCGCACAGTGTGAGAAGGAATCGAATTTGAAATCTGATAAACATTTTGAGTCCGCGGCTGTACGCATAGGAACTTACTTATTTACTGTTTATTGAATAAAATAAACAATAATTGTATGCAGCCCATAAAATAAGTCAGATTTCGAAAAACCCCTTTATAAATAATATTAACCTATTAATACCAAAAGAATAGGCATACGCGTACGTAAAGAATGGAATTAGAAATGCGGCGGATTCACTATTTCCCTTTCGTTTGCAAAGTACCTACGTGCATGAGCGAAAGGCAACAATATTAGCGCCGCCATTTTCTATCCGATTCTATAAGTAATCGAGTTATATCTGCTTTTAAATTAGGAATTCCGTGCAACAATTTTCAAATATCGAATGATATAATAAAACGGTATTCTTTCCTATAATACATTTATTCGAAAACTTTTAGGTGCACTGAATATCTAATACCAACATACTACAATTCACATTCAGTACGTGTTCCTTACTTTTCTTTATAAGTTCCTCCTTTATTTACTTCGTTTATTTATTAAAATATACCCAATACTTCTGCTTTGAGAGAACTTCTGAAATAACTCATTCCCTCATTGTTTTGTACTTAGTACTGCAAACAAGCTGTAAGCAGATCTAAGAATCTGAAACGATAAAACAAAACAAGACAGATATCAGCAATTCCGTCCTCTTTTCCGCATAGCCTTAGGTTGTCTCATTCATTAAACAATATTCATCATCATCATTCAGCCCAATGACGTCCACTGCTAGACAAAGGCTTCCCCCAAACAATGTTGGGGGGATTTGCCATAATCGCCACGCTTGGCAGGCGGGTTGGCGATCGCAGTATGGTTGTTAAAGTACTCGAGAAAGCAGCTGCCATCCTCTAGTGAATCCCTTAGTCGCCTTTTACGACACGGGAAGAGATAGGGTAGTGCTATTCTTTACGACCGGCACCACACGGACGCCAAACAATTTTACCTTACGGAAACACAATTTGGGAATAATCGCAATGTGAAACTGGGTGTGGTGCAAGAGTCAGTAAGCTTTGAACGGCGTCCTTGAGAAGAATTCTATGTTAACCGACCGGGCTAACATGCGCAAAGCGACATAAATTTTTCGTCACATTATCTCGCTCGGCACGAGATAATATTTTGTCGCGGTGCCGATGTTAGGCTTGCTCAGAAAAAGTAAAGAAAACTTTTCATTTACCGAAACATAAGTGTTGAGTGACAGTGGCACAATTCCAGATACTCTAGGAGCCAGGTTACGCGACCAACGTACCATCGCGATGAGAAGTATTCGACGAAATTGTGGCGACGTTGATAACCAGTTACTCAGGTATACCGAGGTTATAACCGAATCACTCTGTAACACGACATAACAAGAAAGCACTTGCTGAAACTCATTTACCAATTTAGATTAGAAAAGCTTTATTTGCAGAGCAAAGTCCAATTTACTTGAATTGTCGTTTAAGGTAAAGCCTCTGTTAAAACTTTTCTTATCTCGAGTTCAGAATCAGATTTAAGTAGAACCATCTCGATCAGGCTTTATAATCATCATTAAAAGCCTGTGTTTGCCTACTGCTAAAATTATATGCTGAGCTAATCGCATTGTTTATGACCGTACGAAGAACATAATTATTGTTCTTAAAACCAAAGATTCGTTGTAATGATGAGTCCATGCTCATTGCTCCAGTGTTTGTTTATGCTTCACTCCATTATTGCAGTTGTTCGAGTTCAAAATATACAGAATGTAAACGAATTTCGTGTAATTCCTTCAAACCGCGTGTCCGTGACACAGATTAAACAAAAATGTTTTATGTTTTTTTTAAATCGATAGGGAAAATGTTTCATAAAAGAATTTGGTTTTCTATTCCTGCGTAATTTTAGATTCCCGAGTCAGTTAACTGACTGCAAAAAGCGATATCGCGCTAGTCGTACCCGCCATCTGTGTCGCCGTGCTTTCATTCATTTATGCGTGCCATCGAAATGTTCAATGAAATAAAACATTTTCTTAGCAAAACATTGTTGACCTTTTTTTTGTTGAATCCTCTTCAGGTGGTTTAGGCACAGAATAGTAACAGAAGCAACACTTCGCGCAACAATTAATAGAAATAGCGACTCTTGCTACAAAGCAACAAAGTGCAATTCAGCTCGCATAAGCGCTCAGTACCTAACGCTATATTCACCTAAACGTTGCCGCTCTCTTCTAACGCGCAACTCTGTCGCTGTCTGGCGCGGAGTGACGCGCTAGCTGTGGCGCTAGGGTTTTCGGCTTGCCGCTGCTATACGTCTATCTACCATATATCTACCATATATATACTATTTATGTTTGATGCGTATGATTACACGTTCAATTAGGTAGATAGACAATGAATATTAAAGTTCGTCATTTGTAATTTACAAATAACCTTCAATCTTTAGGCTACCTCTTTGTTTAACATTCCTCATTAACTTACATTAATAATATTTTCATATTTTGCAATAATTAAAATGTTCGTAGAACAAAAACATCAAAAATTCTGGTTGTTTACATTTTCACTATACTAATTCTTAATTATCTCCTAAACGCGTGGACCGATTTGCATGATTCAAACGGATATAATGGTTTTAGACCTCGATTTTTCAGTGAAATGCTTTTGAGGAGAAAAGAAAATTTTACAAAAAAAAAAAGTTCGTTAATTTTCATCGATTTTACGTTCTATAAATGAAACCAAACCACTGGTTTCAAGGATAACGGTGTTACCTTACAGCCTGTATAAATATGTATTCAAGAAAGTTATTTTACATCAAACCAAATATTAGTTTACTAACGTTGGATGATAGTTTACCTCGTATTGTACCAAGTTTCCGAAGTAGCAATAGAGAAACACCTGGGTCATTACTATTACTAGCAATATTGCTAGAAAAATAAATTGCGCTGACATCACCGAAATCTGAAAATAATAGAAAATTAGCAGTCATAAGTAAACCGCATAATGTTACAGTTCTGGCAACCAAACATGAGTTTTACGATAGTGTGAGTGGAATTAGATGCTTTCTACTGCACGGACAACATTTGGCGTGAATGCTGATACAAAGATCGAATCTCGTTGTTCGATTTATACCACGAAACTTATGCAATTAATTTTTAATCTTTTTCGTACATACCTAAGGTCATTTAACAATGTCCCATCAGGGAAAAAAGCATCTTATGCTTCTAAATAAACAAGGTTAGTCGTAAACGGTACTAATCCGCGGACCACTTAAAAAATCACTGATGACCGTTTAAAAACATTTGTTAAAATTTCAAAATTCGATAATTTTTATTTCCATGCAAAATGATTTCTATTTTAGTCAAAAATTCTTCATCCCTTGTTTAGTTATGAATTCAGAAAATGGAGCTTCTAAACCATGACCCCGAATATGACCTAAAATGTAAACATACCAGCTCATGGCTAAGGATAGATAGATTTTAGCGTATTTTTTATGAAGTCTTTGAACAGCTATTTCTCTTAAACGATTGACTTTTGGGGAAAGTTTTAGAACAAAAGTTATTCATTATTATGGGTACCTACTTTAAAACCCTTTTGGATGAGTACCCCATTTCCGACTAACCTTGTATATAAAATATGAATTTTTGTATGTATGTTAAGATAAATGACTTACGGAACTCATTCTGTATGTCACCACACAAAGAGTAGCAGTAGAGGTGAAGAATTGAAACGACATGGAACTGTTGAACACATCGCCAACTTCATTTGTATACCTGAAACATCAACGGTATATCATCAAATTATCATAGTTCAATAAACCCTTTTCGCCGTAAGATTATTTCTGACGTTTCTCGACAAACCGTTACCATGCAAAGAATTTCAAATATTTTTAAAAAACAAAACATTGATAATGTAGCTATTTTACGGTTTTGATGATGTCGTTTACGTTTTTTGATAGCTGTCTCCTTACGGCTACAATTTACGAAATGACTGTCAGGACTTATTTTTGGGTGAACATAGTAGGTATAGTAGCGTAATAAAAATGTATAACGGAATGGAGATACGTTCACCCAAATATGATCTAAGATATAAAAAAAACCATTTAAGACTCTCCAAAAACAAAATGGAAACTCTTCCCAACATAAATTTAAACAGAAATCGGAATTCTTGGTCTGATAAATCGTTTCCATAATATTATACAAAATCGAGACTATTGTCTGACATGCTTATTGAATTAACTTTTTTTATTGTACTACACGAACAATTATGACAATACAACGTACATAATTCCCCTTAAAAAAGAAAATGTCATAAAATAAAATCATTACTGAAAAAGCAATCCTGAAAACATAAAACTAAAGAGTAGACTACCCTGAAAGTTATTTACATTCTTACCTAATTTCGTCTGAGAGGTAAATGACAACAACCATAAAAGACTACTTGATTAACATTTTATTTTTTAAGGGGAATTATGTAACACGTTGTATATACCTACCACGCAACGGCTTCATATCTCTGCAAATAATGCACGAAGCGATTCCTCAGATCTTTATCAATAACATCCCTATACGGACAATAACCTCGATCATATGCACCGTCCCTCACTCCGGTATCGAACAAATGCTGTAAATTGTACTTGATGATCTTCAATTGGACTTCCGCCTGAGCATAATACGTCGCTATGACGCAGTCGAGAGCCAAGTGGCCGTACCCGACCCATAGTAAGGGTACTATCACTTCCAATAATACTGAATATGTGAATCTGTGGACAATCAGTCGTTTTAGTGTGAATTGTATTATGCTTAGGTATAGGTTTGGTGCGTCTGAACTTCGAATTAGCGATGGGCGATTGTTGTAAAAAAAACAATCGACTGAATCGAAAATAGGCTAGTTGACAAAATTTCAATAACTGCTTAATATTTTAGCTTATTAGGCATTTTATCGAAAAAAAAGGTTTATTTATTTTTAATCGAGCGTTTACATTATAAATTTCGCGTTTTAAAAAACCAATTTCAATTTGGTTCCAAAACGCACAAGACTGTCATGGCGTCTTGAATGACGTCACGCCGTGCGAAACAAACCAAAGAGCGATCGTGTCTTCGTACGTTATAGCTAGTTTTTATCGTTTAAAAATGAATTTCTCATATTATAAGTACTGTATAGTGCCCCAGTGTGATAGCACGACTATAAAAACGCCAAACAAGTTATAAACAAAGAACAATATATGTTCCAAACAATGGAGAAATACGGAAAAAGTGGCTAAAACTTGCAAGAAGAGATGATGCTCATACTTTATCAACAGGTTCAAGAATGTATTTTTGTGAAGATCATTTTGATGTAAGTATTTCACACAATACAATCTATTACTTAATTCGAGCAAACTAGATGTGTTTTGTAGAATCCCTATTTTCTAAATAAGAAATACATGAGTTCAGGTTAAGTTGTTTCACTTTTAGGAGTGAACGTTTTATTTTAGTTTTCTAATTAATGTTACAAACATACTCTTTTTATTAATCTAGTTGCCAAATGATATGATTAATTATATGGAGTACCTATCATATGAAGGGAACAGTATCACAAGTGCGCATGAAACCAGGTTGTATGCCAAGTAAATTTGGATGTCAAGAAGACAGAAGAAAACGAACATGCAGCAGTACAGAACGGCCATATATTCTAAAAAAACAAAGAAAGATGATAATAGAAGAGTGTCTGAATGAATCAAAAGAAAGTTGTACTCCAAGTTGTTCTCTTATAGATACTGTGTACCGAACTGAAATGTCACATAGCATTTAAGCTTATAATAAATATTTTATACTTACAAGGAAGTTTTAACATTGCGAAATTCAGATGAGCAAAAGTCACTGTTCGACACGAAACAATTTCCAAGCATAACGGCATCGATTCTGGGCAAATTATTACTTTCTGCTTTGCTGAATCCAGATTCCATGGTTAAATCTTTCAAATTATAATTAGCAAAAACTGTATCAACTTGATATTAATTGTTAAAAACCAAAATTTTATCAAGAACCGGTAGTGATACTCGAAACGTCAAAGACAAGATTGGAGTTTCGCACGGCGTGACGTAACGCTTTCTGATTGGTGTTCACTGTCACGTGACTAAAGGTTTCATTTTACGAAATTTATTTTCTAAAAATATTATTAATCTTTAACGCTTTTAATAATTAAAATTGTTTGTTATTTTCTCCATAATATAATTAATCATTATAAACCCCTATCCATTATATTTATTCTTAATGGACACAAGCCTATTGTACTGTTGCGCATTCGATTGTCGATTTAGTAGTTCATCACCATAATTATTCGAATAACAATCGACGAACTACTAAATGTAAACTGAGACAGTAGAAGACAATTAAATAATCTATTAGCGCCAATCGCGTAATAACTGCAGTTGTACTTGTAAGTAGTGGCGCACGGACTTTTAACTATTGAATTGTGGCGCAGCGGCAGCGCACGCACCACCTTTTAGTAATTACTTATTTAGTAGTACGAGTATAGTTAATACGTGCGTTGCGCCACAATTCAATACAAATTAGTAGTTAAAGTTGATACGGTAACCGTATCAGTGATTGTCGCCTGCTGCGCGCCGTTAGTCGATAACAATCGACGAATATCAATTGTTATCTACTTTTATCGACTAGACTGAACAATCGACTAAGTCGATTGGTTTTAGTAATAATCGCCCATCGCTACTTCGAATTTTACACGTAAAATCTATACATATAAAAGGAGAAGCTGACTGACTGACTGATCTATCAACGCACAGCCTAAACCGCTGGGGTTAGAAAGTTGAAATTTTTACAGTAGGTTCCTTTTCTAACGTAGGCATCCACTAAGAAGGGATTTTTCGAAATTCAACCCCAAAAGGAGTTAAAGAGGGGATGAAAGTTTGTATGGAAAATCGTCACTTAACGGCTTCAAAATTTCACGCAAGCGAAGCTGCGGGCAAAAGCTAGTATTAAATAAAAGGTAAGTCTGTTTCGGAGCATGTAAGTAAGAATATTAAAGAACCAAAACATCGCCCAAAGTAGTTTGTGCAGTAGCCTAAAAACTGTTACTAAGAACAAATGACGGAAGTATTAAAAAAAAAAGGAGAATGACCACTTTTTTAAATCACCCAGCGTGGACACAGAACCGAATCATACCTATGTCAAATTAATAGGTGTACGTGTACCGTATGATGACAAAGAACCTATACTCCAGCAGTGCGATAAAACACTATTTTTTTTATATTACAAATACACAAAGAAACTGTAATTATTTGGCATTAGTCGGTGTTAATGCTGCTACGTTGATGATACGTTAACAAAGACAAAAAAGAAGTCATTTAAAAAACGAATTCTAAGAAAATATATGCACGTCAATTAGTTAGGTTAATACCTAACACGCATTCACTTTAATTCAGTAATCCTTTATTGATCGAAGCAGTACACACATTGTAATTAAAATAATAGAAATGTTTCCCACGAAATGTATAAGACACTTACAAACACCCAAAAGATTGCTGATGCATTGCCAACTTTACAGACAAAGTTGGAGAGTCTCATGTGCTTGTAATTTCACTAGCACCTTTCAAACCAAAACACAGCAATGCTGCGCTATGTCGCGGCAAAAATAAGAATGGTGGTAATTCTCCAGACGAACTCTTCCACAAGGAGCTTCATCATCATCACTCAGCCGAAAGGCGTCCACTGCTGGACATAGGCCTCTCCTAAGCCTGGCCACATCGACCAGTCCTGGGCTTCTCGCATCCAGCGGTTTCCCGCGACCTTCACCAGGTCATGGATCCACCTCATGGGAGGCCTACCCACGCTGTGCCTTCCGGTATGCGGTCGCCACTCCAGAACCTTTCAGCCCCCATCGGCCATCCGTTCTGCGAGCAATGTATCCCGCCCACTGCCATTTAAGTTTGACAATTCTTCGGGCTATGTCGGTTACTTTGGTTCTCCTACGGATCTCATCATTGTAGCTCTACTACCAGCTAATAAACCTCCCTTAACTCACCTAGTCCATGTATCAGTTTTAAACGGCATATAAGCAGTAACTACGGCCGTTGGGTCCTGGTACCTCCTCATGAAATGTGAGGCTGACCAGAAGGTAACAGCCATGGTAACACTAATGTTCATGACCTTGTTCAAACGATGCATGTTGTTTTTGGTTTCGAGCAGCATTTCTTCGTCTTTTTTTGTATATGCTGCAAAAATTGGATCTGAAAAATATACCGAAATATTTAATACAATACTTAAATACAAGGTGTAAACGAATTCGTGTAATTCCTTCAAACCGCGTGATCTACTGGTGACACTGATTGAGCCTGCGTAGGTTTTTTTAAGAAGCAACAATTTATTTTTTACATAAAGTGTACAATCATATTCTGTGTCTGAGTAATTTTAGCGTCCCGAGTTAACTGACTGCGTGGAACGATATCGCGATAGTCGTGCCCGTCAGCTATGTCACCGTGCCTTCATTCATTTATGCATGCCATCGAAATTTTCTATCACATTAAAACATTAATTTGGAAAAAAAAGTTAATTTTTTATTTTCAATGAATCTAAATCCCGTGCGAGGTTAATCTATACCATTAATAGATCATGTGGTTTGAAGGAATTAACTACACGAATTCGTTTACACCCTGTATAGGTAAATATAGGTAAGTATATACGTAATATAGGTGGCCAAAACATAGTTAATGTAAGGTCAACAGGTGAAATTTGGTGCTGGTGTTTACGTATCCAAATGTTGGACATACAAAATTTCTAATTATCTCTACTGGTATGGGCATCACAGGAAAATCGTTTTCTATAACACTAAAGATAGTACCACCGGCACTGTTGCGCGGTAGTTCCAAGAAGCCATTTTCTATATTATGCGTTCATTTGCAGGTATTCCTGCGGTCCTTTTTAGGGTTCCGTACCCAAAGGGTAAAACGGGACCCTATTACTAAGGCTCCGCTGTCCGTCTGTCCGTCTGTACGTCTGTCCGTCTGTCCGTCTGTCTGTCCGTCTGTCACCAGGCTGTATCTCATGAACCGTGATAGTTAGACAGTTGAAATTTTCACACATGATGTATTTCTGTTGCCGCTATAACAACAAATACTAAAAAACAGACTAAAATAAATATTTAAGGGGACTCCCATACAACAAACGTGTTTTTTTTGCCGTTTTTATAGATAATGGAACGGAACCCTTCGTGCGCGAGTCCGACTCGCACTTGGCCGGTTTTTTTTACCCTTTATATATGTACCATGGTGTGAAACATGTATCTTACATGTATTTTAAGTCAATGTTTCAAAAAAGTTACAGCAAAGGAGATCACCCATTCTGGGATAAAATTGGTATTTTTGGCGGCCATCAATAATAGTTACACAATTTTAAAGCACACGTGTAACGCATTATTTTTTACTATGGGCGTCAAAGTCGAAAACTATTTGGGTTCGGAGATACATAGGTAAAAATTAAAACAACGACTTGTGTTAGGGGTTTTAAGAATAATTTGTATCTCTTTGGGAATCACGGCTCATCTTCCGTGCGGAAAATGTCCGGTCCTTGGGAAGGCATACACGGGGACACAGGTCCAACGCACAGAGGCCCCTTTGAGAACTTTAATCTAAAATGGGGTGGGGCACCAACCGGGGACTATCCACGGCTGCACTATTGGAGTACAGTCATGGACCGTCTCAGGTGGGTGCAAATAATAATTTTGCAGACATGCATGCAGTCAAAATTGCAGAATAATTTTATTATTACAGCATTGTCGCCATACAAAGAAATGTTTGTACTCCTGCCACCATTTAAATGAAATGTAATTCATTCCTGGCCCGACTTTTTTATCCCAAATCATCGAACAAAATGGGTGATTTCCTTTATGCTACAAATAGCAAACACACAAAAATGTATACACTTGTTTAAGTTCCAATAAAAAAAAATGATTTGATTTGAGATGTATAAATCGATGATATAAAACAGCAAATTACATTACTACAAACTTGTACCTCTGTAGATCTTTATAACAATTAGACTACAAATATAGATGTTCATTACATATAAAAACAAGTACCTAATTACTTTTAAAAAGACCTTTACACAATTGAATTACAACTTGTTTTTCGATGTAAACGAGGGGTTATCATACTCATCTGGCCGCTGATATTATACTTCTAATTATACTGTTCCTATCTTACCTATCTTAAATTGTGGAATTTACTAACCATTTAATAACTTATTAATTTTATCAATCCTCGGTATATGAAAGTTTAAGGTAAGGATTTTTACAACCAAGTTGACCTGCGGGATTACTATCATCGAACAATCAAATACATCATCAATGTTAGCGCGGTTCTGAAATTTTTCAAAAAGTTACACAATTATCTTCTCTATACAGGGTGTCCCTGGAAGTATGGATCAAATCGAATAGGAGCCTGGGCAAGGTAATTTCCAAACTTTTTAACCCTGAGAATGTCGGTGCAATTTTTTACAGTTCAAAAGTTATGACCAACTTTTGTTTTTTTCAATCACTTCGCATAGTGCTTATAGAAAAAAAACAAAGAAAAGTATCAGAGCTATCAATTTTTTTTTAAGACGCCATTTCTGCGCCTTTCTTAACTTTTACGCAGCTAGAAAACATGTGTTCAATAAGAAAAAACATTTACTGCAAAGGCTTTGGTCTGGCAAAAATTTTACTCAAGATATAAACGAGTACAAGTCCTGAAAAAAAATGATATCTCTGATAGTTTTTTTTAAATGTTTTTTTCTTTGCGTACGAGTAGAAGTTACTGAAAATAAAAATGGTTATAACTTTTGAACCGTAAAAAATTTAACCGACATTCTCAGGGTTAACAAGTTTGGAAATGACTTTGCCCACGCCCCTATTCGATTTGATCCATACTTCCAGGGACACCCTGTATAGAATAAATAGAAACATAACATAAAATCACTCCTGTATTCTCCGAAGGGGGGGGAGGAGTATAGTACACACTCATTTCGCCCTCATGCTTAAGTCCCATGTAATAGTGGACAAGCCTTTTGCCATCAACCGGGCACAAACCCAGACTCCGGCCTGCTACTGAGAATATCCAACCGGGGAACCCAATAACACTTTGCCCGACATGGGGATCGAACCCAGGACCTCAAGCTCAGCAGTCGCGATTGCGACCACTAGACCGACAAGGAAGTCCAACACAACCAACACAAACGGACACATATAAAGAAATATGTAGCGTAAATGAGCCTGTTAAAAAATACCATAAAAATATACTTAATCAACTAAAAACTTAGTCCTGACTGAATAGTACTGCTGAACAATACCTCTTTTAAAAATTCTTAGGCCAACTGGTTTCCCGTCTTTAGCCTGTTAATTATGATCTCTATCCCAACATCTGCTGGACATCAGAACCTCGTTGGCTAGTAACAGGGTGAATGTTTGGGTAATCTCGATGTCTTATGCTTCCTCTTTCTCTCAATTCGGACGAGCTATACGAGAAGCTCATGTGGCCCCACAAAAGGAGAGGTCCGTCAGGGACTGGCGGACCGAGGCCTGCCGGGGTTGCGGTGCATACAGCTGCGAATCCCGCAACCCCGGTCAAAGGTCAGGAGAAGGAACACCGTGGGTTTTTAGCCGGTAAGAGTCCGGCATAACCCTTCGCCTTCCCCAGGCGTAGGGTATCCATGACCATTTTCCAACGATTAAAAAAAAAGGTTTCTCCAATGAGATTACCGAGGTGGTTTTTTTCAATTTCCCATCTGATCACGTGACCAATCACGTGATCAGATGGGAAATTGAAAAAAACCACCTCGGTAATCTCATTGGAGAAAACAAATAGCATCCAAATGCTACAACAAAATAATCCAATTATATTCCCAATGAATCATGTGATCCGTTACAATTACTTTATAGAGTATTTTTTTCCCAACCACACATGATTCATTTAAATTGTTTTTTTTAATAAGTTTTGTTAATTTTTATGTTCTGTAAAATAATCTATGGACTCATGGTCCTATTATTATTATTGTAAATATTCTTACGAGATCCGTTTGGAACATAATTTTGTAGTTACATTCTATCACGTGATCAGATGAAAGTTTTTGCGTGATCCGATGCAACTAGCAACGAATCACGTGATTCATTGGGAATAACTCAAAAGTCCTACCTGTATAAGAAACATAATATGCGTTATATTGTACAACACAGCCACCATCAACGCAAAAGGTCTGTATAGTTGGTGTAATATCCATTTGTACCTGTTCTTTGGTTTATTCAAAAGTTTGTAGAAGCCAGTCCAAACCAACACTTTATACACTGCTGAAAAAGAATCAAAAGGCTGTATTTTTTCGTCAGTCATTATACTAAGTATGTATCGTCTTCATGAATGTTCAACGGTAACTAATCAATTAGTTTTTAGTGATTAGTTCGGTTAATTAAGTGGGAGTACAGAATAATTCATTAATCATTTCTGATTAGTGTATTTAAGTTCTACGTAATTAATTGAAGCGTCGTTTTTTTATTCATTTGACTACCTATATTATGTACAAAACGGTGCTCTAACAGAGGTTCTTCATTTTATTTTAAGGATCTCGGTTCGATTCCCGCTTGAGATGAAAAATATTAATTTACACATTACTTTTTACGCGGCGTCTCACGTAGGCGGTCCAAAGCGACGCTAATTGCGAAGCGATCCGATGCGGTGACACATGAGTTCAATGCGACGCGGTGCGAAGCTGCGGCTTTGTCCTACGAACTCGCGAACCGCCCGCCGCGCGCCGCCGTCATTCAGTAGCACTGTACAGCACTGCATCCAGTTCGCGTGAAAATATCAAGCCAACTGATCGCGTTCGCTTCGCTTCGCGCCGCGCCGCACCGCACTCCACGTGCGTTTGGTCATGTAGGCCACTTCAATAGGTATCGACTGTTTGTTGTATTCGCGTCGAGCCGCGCCGCTTCTAGATAGCTCACGTAGGAAGCCGCGTTAGGGTTTGGATGTTTGTATCTTAATACCCAACACATCCTTAATTTAGTCGTGTGTGATAGTTTTATTACGCAAACATCTAAATGTTTGTACCAACCTGTATGCGCCTTAATACAATTTTACGAAGATCTGCGACAATCACGCAGCAAACATTATCTGTCATTCAACCAGCAATTAAAAAATAAACCTTTTAGTTTCCAACCAAAATAAAACATACTTTAACATTGCCCAAGTTACAAACACAATTTTATAGTCACATTAAGTTAATTCAAAATGGTAGCTATCATATAATTTGTGACTCCAGTTAATTACACGTTTTTAATCATACAAGTTCAACTTTATTAACTTGTGACGCTGTAATTACTTAAATGATGGTATTATGTCCGACGACTGACGAATAGGTCAGTTTAATTATGTTAAACTCTCTGTTACAAAGAAACAGTTCTTTGTACCACGTATTATGTATAATAGCATAATTAAAACCCGTCATAATTACAACTTGAATAATCTTAGCGTGAGCCGAAGTCTAGCTTCTTACGGAGCGCATCCTAGAAACAAGTTTTCTTCGCATAAAAATAACCAAAAAAAAAACAATTTTTACAAAAATATTCGAAATAGCTAGTCAAACTTGAAACACTTGGAAAACTTGGTCTATTTCGAATATTTTTGTTATTTTTTTTTATTTTTTTTTTTTTGGTTATTTTATGCGAAGAAAACTTGTTTGAAAGCTAGTCAAAAATGAAAGCGGGAAAAACAGTCTTCTTGCAGCGATCGTGTATACAATGTGTCCGGTCATGGACTAGCGATACTCTAGGTACTTATATAACAACTATTCTAGTACACAAATACACTATAAACTAGGATCCAATCCACTTCTACTTTTTTGTTGAGATATTCTGTACGGTGTGTACAAAAAAAGTTTTGGTCCTACTGAAATAAAAGTAGGCTTATTCGGAGGGCAACAATATTGTTTATCGTTTACATTACGATACAATTGGTTCACATATTCATAACTTTAAGAGAGAGAATATCTCACAAAAAAAGCAAAATGGCTACCAAATAACTGGATTGGACCCTATTTTGTAGTGTATGAGTGTAATAGAATAGTTGCTTTATAAGTACCTAGAATATCGCTAGTCCAAGACCGGACACACTGTATATGTTTAGTTCTTTATTTAAAATAATTATGCTCCTTCTTTAAACTGTGACAATTATTTTTCTTTTTTTTTGTCTCTGGAACTCTTTACTCTCTTCCTTCCTCGTTCCTTTTTTTACTGCATAATTCTTTAAATAAACTAATTTATTATTCCAAAAGTTTTCCGCTATTATTTATCAGTAGAACATCTTGGAAAACCGCGTCACGACAAGATAGAAAAAAAATAAACCAAAAATGTACAGTAAGCTTTTATTCATCTATCTAACAAGTATGCTTTAAAATAAACAATTCATTTATCATTAACTACTGCTTAAAGTTAAATATGAACACATTAAAAGGCAGTAGCCACACTTAAAAGATTCGGACCAAAGTCTAGGTTTTGAGAAGTGCCTTTTTGAATACCTGCCGCTACAGGATACAAAAATAAAACCAAAATGTCATAAGTAAGCATTTATTTATCTATCTAACAAGTATGCCTTATAATATTAGCACAAATAGCTGGCCAAACATGCACGGGTTTGTCCGATAGATATACCTGTCACCTGGTGGGCGAATCTGTTTGCTTGTAGCAAGAAAAGATACAGTATGTCTGCCCATCGCTTGCTTGCCACCCGTGCCCAAGGACAACAGATCAAAAGGCTTACTCCCTAAGTCCGTCAACGAAGTTAGTCGCCCGTCCGAAAGTAGCCCAAAACGTAGGAGTGGACAAAACAAGTGTCAAGTTCAACTTTTCGGACGGGCAAAAACACATCGGGCAACTGTCAAATTGTGTTGTCATTCATTCTTGGACCGGGCCCCGAAATAATCGTATGTCCGTAGGTGATAGGGAGTAGGAAACGCTCGTAACTAAGGCCGAAACCACGGATTTCGTGCTTAGGGAGTAGACCCCCAGATACGGGGCAAGCAAGCCGACCGAAAGCTGAGCGTGTGTGGTGGCAATAGATCTGTCCGCTGAATATCTTCGGGTTCATGGCTAATCAGATATTTGGGGGGAATATCAATGAAAAAAACCTTTTTTCAGCCAAGGCTTCACCGAAAATAAAAAGGAAAGTTTTCTTCCAAAAAAAAATTGAACCACCTCATATTATTAGCGATTGTTTGCCCATTTAGAGCCCAAAATACACGTCCGATACTTGCCTCCGATATTCTGTTCCGATAGTCTGATCAGACTATCTGAAGGCCTCCGCGCCATACATTTGTTTGAACATGAATTACACGTACGATTAGACTATCGAATCGGATCGGAAGTCAGACTCGTAAGCATAGTCCGGGAGACGTCGTCGTCCAAAAAAAAATCGGACACAAGAATCGTACGTGTATTTCATGAATCCTATCAGATAGTCGGATCCGGCTCCCGGAAGCAACTATCGGACGTGTATTTTGACCCTGAAGGAAAACATTGCAGACCACCGCTTCTGTCGGACACATAACTAAGATTGATGCCCGAATTCAGACGCAGACCGTGTGGCGGATCACGCGGGTAACATCTAACGGACTTCCGTTCGTGTATGGTCAGCTAACAGGCTTAAAGTTAAATATGAACACATTAGAAGGGAGGCAGCCACACTTGGAGGTCCGGACCAAAGTCTAGTTTCTTGCGGAGTGCGTCCTCGAACACCGCGTCTCGGGCAGCGTCGCGAGGCGCTGAAGTGTCCTTCCCGCACTCACGACTCACTTCACGCGCCGCGCGCACGAACTTTGATACTTGGGCCACGCTCTCGCGTACGTCCTCCACAGGTAACTGAAATTTTAAGATTTTCCATCAGTATTTCATGGGACCCTTGGTTTCATCTACACGTACTCTACGCAACTTTTGACTACGAAGCTCTGACGACAGACCGATTGACCAGGGCAAAAACGATATGGTTTGAGGCATTTAACCTGATTGGCTGTCCCATTTCAAAACCTAGTAAGGACTTAAAACGAAATTTTACAGGAGAGCGCATAAACGTTAATATCGGTCAGCCTTTGAAAAGTATTTATGTTATGTAAAACCATGTGGTTAAAGTGACTTACTAGGTTTTAAAATGATCAGAGGCAGAGAATGGCACTTACTAGGTATCGATGCTTAAATATATCTGCTTATCATGTGAGTTTTCAACGCTGGTGTTTTTGTATTTGGAAGAGACTTTCTAGGTTAGCAAGATTATGCAATAAAATGACTTTTGTAAAAGTGTCCCTTACTAGGTTTTGAAATCGGACAGCCGTGATGTGCAGCAGTGAGACACGTGCGTAGTTGGACAGGCTCTACCTTCACCGATCCATACCTAGCGTCCCTATGTACGCATAACGTAACGATCTGCGTCTAACGTTGGACTATGAAATGCTGTTGATGACTACTGATACTGAACAGATATCCTTCAACCACAGGCAAGCACCTGAAGTTACCATTTCTGCCGAAACTTAAACTTAACTATTAAAAGAACCTAACTTGAGGGTATATTCTGACTGAGTCTCAAGTGCCCTATATCAGAGCTTCCAGCTAAAGCCGTTCCAACTTGCGAGTGTACAAGACGCCGCGCTACGGTAGTCAGCGGAGATAGTAAGCTTCTTAACAAATATAGCATGCGTTTAATGGAGTCTGACCTCATCCTCCTTTGGCAGCGTGTGCGGATATATCCTGATCCAATGTCCCACGCGTCCCACAGCCCTGTTCCAGCTGACGCCGTTCCCCCACTGGCAGGCGGTCATGACGCGGCGACGCGACGCGGCCGTGGAGTACCCTCCGCGCCACGACTCGTCCACACTCTCCGCTGTTGTTATGGACACGCTCGATGTCGACTGCAACATTTTTCAAAATCGTATTACTTACAAGGTGTTCCAACAAAGATGCAGTATTGATTAGAAAAAGCGTAACTTGATTGTCATGCTGTGCTAAGGTGGCAAGGAAATTTGATGTGTCGGCGGTGCTTATACAATATTGTAATACCCAAAGACATTCATCGGGGTCAGGACAAACATGGGGTTATCCTAAACGCAAGTAGACAACATTCGTCAATATCTGACAGTTCGATTAAGAACAATTAAAATTCATCAGGGATTAGACATCTAGCTGATTCAATGGAATATTCCGATCTGTCCCCCTGATCTGTCCCCTCGTCAGTAACAGGGGGAACAGATCGAAACTTTTTATTTCTATTTGTCCCCCTAAAGAACAGAAGGGGACAGGCCAGAAATAATTCGTTCGATCTGTCCGTTCGTCTTGGTGACAGGGGAACAGATCGTTTTTTTATTCCTGATTGGCCCCACGAAGGGGAGGGGACAGATCGGAATATTCCGATTCAATGCCTTATGGAGGTAATGTTCAGTGCAATTATAGCGACATTACGATGGCTCAAATCCTTGTTGAGGACCACTCACTCAAGTAGTTTATATGGTATATTGATAAACATCGGAAACTATGACGATATAAGACTCCACGACCCCTGATGTCTTAATTAAACCATGCAGACGCGTTCAGACAATGTCTAAATATAACAAACTCAATTTGAAACCTTGTAGGTACCTTAGTAATTCAGTACCATTTAGTATCTAAACGATGGAGTCACGGAAGGCTAAAAGCATTCATTTTTCTACTCAAATCGAACTGTTCTATTTCAGGCCTTCGATGTTTGCGACATTATTGTATATTCATCCTTGAATTTTACTCTGCCAAGGCCGTGGCTTGATTATTGTAAAAAACAGAAACGGCACGTAATTTTTATGTTAAATAGTATTGAATAGTTTTGTCAAGGAATTCTTTTTTATTGATTGACATTGAAAATTACGTTTTGAAGAAACGACGGCTTTTTTCAGAGTAGTAGACACGCAGTTATTAACTGTCAGGTAAATTAATGAAACATGCAAGAGACCCATTGATTGAAAGGTTAAACTGTTTGTTGTTCGGTTTGGAGGCATTATTAAGCGGAACATTTCGTTTGTTAGGAACCATTGAAGTTAAAATGCATCAAGAACGTCAGTGCACGAAACTTCGCTGTCGTTTTATTCTTTATTGAAGCGTGGATGTTGTTTCATCAGCTGATTAAACACAAACTTCTTTTGGCACGTCCTGGTCGCCAGATAGTTGGTGACAAGGTATACAGAGACTGTCTGGAGTATGAAATGTATATCATACCTGTACAGTAAGATTCAGAATCTTCTCGAAAAGCAGTTGTCGATCAACTCGGTTTGTTATCTCATTCCTTTTACAATTTTCTCGTATGAGAGACAAAATTAAAGCAAACCGAATCGTGCGACACAGACTAATCGAATCGTTCTAAAACAGGGGGCAATTGGGGTGCATGAAAAGAACCTCCACAAGTGACGATACTTCAGTACGTCCGGCGCACCGTGGGCAGTCAGCCCCGCTACCATCCTTGCTGACTGACTAATCTTTTCACCACGGCGCGGCATGGCATTCTTGTATAGTTCGTGCCGATACGATGGAAGAAGGGGGCAGTTCTGTACACTTCGCCACCGGGAAACTGGTGCCGACTACTTGGCAACCAAGTCGTCTAAAACGGAGCGGACATGTCGAAAACCAGCGTCAAACAATAGTTGTCCTAGATTACGTTGAATTGGACCTATTTTGCACTACGGTGAGCCACACAGTCTGCTTGAATTTTTTATATGACTAGTTTTCCTTTGTTTTTAGTAGCTTTCCTATCTTGTATTGCAACCAATGAACGTTATTTCTTCTTTTCTTTGCTTTCTTTATATGGCACTTCTTCCCGAAATATCTTTATCCATATTTTTATAACGACTTCACTGGGTGCATGCATGCAGAAACACAAAAATTTCTACTATGTTTTGATTCTGGCTACAGTCATGCTTTACCTGAACATCAGCTTCACTCGTGTCCGTTTTGTATCGTCCGCTGTTTGGCTCCTTGCTTTTTTCTGTCAACTCCTGTATTTTAAGTGATTACTGTCATTAAAAAAAAGGCCCAATATGGGGCTTAGATAAATTTAGAAATGTGTAAGTAATTATGTAATAAGAAATGTGTGTGACGAAATAAAATTAAGTGGATACAAATTGTTATAGTTTTGTAGCGATAATAGATATATTAAAATTACCTACCTGTCATGATATTTAACGCTTTTGTATCCCTTATTAACAACATTATGATTATTTGTATGTAATTTAAACCCATGTCAAGTGCAATGTTCTCACGTCTTAATTATAGGATCTGTAGGTAGTTATTTATCACCTAGTTTCAATATTATCAGAGCAGAACGAACGAAGAAGCAACGAGGATAAACAAAACGAACCTTTTCAGGTTGTGTTCCGGGCGTGGCAGTGGTGGCAGGTGTTCCAGGCGTGCCAGGTGTGGCAGGCGCGGCGGGTGCGCCGGGCGCCGCCAGTGTGACGCAGTGCAGCGGCAGCGGGCGGCGCCGGCGCAGTCTCGGTCCGCGCCGCGCGCGCCCCCGCACTCCGCCACCTTCATCCTCTGAACTGCAACTGGCACGTGTACCAAACTTCTTTCTATAAAAATTGTTATAACACTTCCTCTTTTTAACCACCTGAACTTATCGTACACTATCCCCCGGAGTCTGAAAGGCTCAAATGTGTGATTGATTGTCAGCGTTTTGATCATACATGAGATTTAACAATAGATTGAATTGATCAGCCTTTCATAAACCGGGGATAATTATAAACCTAGCATACTCATACTCACGACAACTTCAACATTGCCAACCAATATTTCTGGAACTGCATCGATGATTGATCATGTTTTAGAACTCACCGTATTCGAACGCAGCATTAAAATCACACGTCTTCACAATGGCTATACTTACACACAACTTACAGGCTTTGAACGCGCGCCCTAAACTGATAGCCAAATAGGTACCCCAATATCTCTTAATCGTTGCAAATATTATGCAAGAATATACTCCCGATAACAGCGTCTTGCAACAAAAACAGGTAGTTTTTTTTTGTAACGTAAGGTCTAGCCTGTACCCATCTCGGACAATAATTTGTTAACCAAAGGTTTTTGGTGAAGACCTGCCAACCGAACAGTAACAAGCACGAGAAGGTGGCATGCAGTGTTCCGCGCGCGCCTCTCCGGAGGACGTGGGGCCATGCCCCACAGAAGGAAAAACCGAGGCCTGCCGGGGTTGCGGTGCTTGCAGCTGCGAATCCCGCGACCCCGGCCAGAGGTCAGGAGAAGTCATACCGTGGGTTTTTAGCCGGCAACAGTCCGGCATAACCCTTCGCCTTCCTCAGGCGAAGGGCATCCATGAGGATATTCCCACGTTAAAAAAGGGTTATTTTGTGAACAACTACAATAGTAGGTATGAACAACACAGATCACCAGATCGTTTTGATGATTAATTGGCCAAATAAAGGTTGACGTTTTGGGAACTAGTCGTGGAACTTTTACTTAATTGTAGTAGTTAACTAAAAATATAAATTACCTGTGAAGAATTGGCGTTGGTGGAGGAGGTGCTTTCAACTTCGCTAACCCGGTATGCTTCATGGGCAGCCCCAGCAGGTCAAACAGTTCGTGCAGCATCGGTTGCTTCACCATCACGTCCGCCTCGCAGTCTGACGCTAATGCCGGGGAGAGGTTCACCTGGAATGTAGCAAATAACTGCTCTAACATTTAGCTTTCTTGGTATTCCTTACATTATACTTTTGACTTTACTCTAAGGTAAAGATGTAAAAACTGACTAAAAGCAGGAGTTGGCGTGTGCTGCTAGTTTATTGACCAATCGTAGCCCCAACTTCACTACTAGCAAGATTTTCTTGATGAGACGTTTGGCAAAGTGTGTGCAAAGCGAGATAAATGCTTAGAGGTCTGCACAGTTTAGCGTTGCTGCAGGTCGGTACATCATAACCCAATAACCGGCTCAGGAAGAAGTAGAAATGAGTAGATGGAGAGGTGAGCCAACAACGATTGTCCTCGTTTCACCATTTCCCTTCGACAAAAGCAAAGTGTTAGCAAAACATTCTCAATCACTTGCCTCCAACAACCAAGGCTTCAGACAGTCATCGAGTAGGACATCAAACCCGTAGAATTCGAAGCAGTTCCTCGCGGGTGGAGTACCAGCGGCCTGGGCTAGCAGTGTCAACGTCACTAGAGCTCTAATCCGCTGCCACACCACCCATTCAGCCGCCCCCCAGCGCCCAATAAGGGCTTTCCGAACTTGTGTCAGTGTCCACTTGCACCCTGCAATGTTGGAAACAAGTCTTATGAAATATCGTACTTAACATCTATGTCTCATTATTTCTTCATCTAATTATGAGCTAAGTGTATAATCCTGCTCATTGTCGATAAAATTCTAGCTTCTAAAACATTTTTTTATTGATCGAATCAGGTATGTGTTGCTTTAATTACT
The DNA here is from genome assembly GCA_905220435.1 of Amphipyra tragopoginis. Taxonomy (NCBI): domain Eukaryota; kingdom Metazoa; phylum Arthropoda; class Insecta; order Lepidoptera; family Noctuidae; genus Amphipyra; species Amphipyra tragopoginis. The sequence continues at coordinate 19,541,490 of HG991997.1, forward strand.
TAGTTATACTCAATCAAAGCGGCGTCTATGTTGCCAATGTGGAGTGCATGACGATACACTACATGACGCTACACCGAGGAGTTCGCTACCTTCGTTATTTGAATTATATGCTTTAAAAACTACGTCTAGTATAGTCTTTGTTGGATTTTTAATCAGAAGAACACAGTTCTGAATACAAGAATAGAACTAGTCTATCTACTCAATTCTAACAACAATTGGTTCTTCACATAGCTTATCCTAGTCATCTTCTTTAAGATATCTACACAAGAATAAGAATTGGAATGAGTATTGTACCTAAACGATGTGTTGAAGTCTTTTGAGTGTAAAAATTTAAATAAAAATTTAAATACATACAACACACAGCTACATTCTTTCTTTTCTTTAAGGCTTAAGCATCACACTCTTCAAGGCTTCAAGACGGCCGGTGTAAAGGGACCGGGCGTCTTTAGTAACATCTTAACACTCACCACTACCGATTCGGTCCTTACATTCAGCGTATCTCGGGCCGCTCTTGTTGAGCGAAGAGTTCGTCAGGTGGCGGTACGGGTTGTGGATGTCCGACAGCGTGTACTTGTCTGTGCCTGGAATTTTTAACATGGAAATGTGAACAATCATTACTTTTTTATATAAGATCTTACTTTAATAATCCACGATATTTTGCATAGTGCCTTAGTAGATGCTAAAGATGAAGTACCTACCACAAAAAAAAATCTCATGGTATAAATATGTTTTCTGTTAAAAAAATAATGTAATAAGTCAACAATTAATTAATTTACTGGTTCTTTTAGGTGTAATAGGCGTGCACGGCGCTAGCTATCCGCGCGGGGCCATTTACTGGACTTTTTTGGCGCAGCCGTAAGGCACACTTTCCTGCTATTTTTTTTTGTTTTTTCTTTTGCTTTATTTTGTACTGTGTGCCTTTTGGTTTGTGTTACTCGTTAATAAATGTATTTTCTTTTCTTTTCTTGCATGGATGTTATAACAACTTAGAGCACCAGTAATTAAATAAATGGCTTCTAAAACAATTTTGACAAAAACAAATACAACTGATTTCATTTTCAGTGATAGTTACCTATATTATCTTCAGCATTCACTAAGACGCTATCCAAAATATCGTGGATTATTAAAGTAAGACCTTATATAAGTATAACGAGTAACAATTAGGACCTGAGCAGACGAAGGACTTTTTGTCCGGTGGACTATCGCGAACAAGAATAAACGTGGTTGGTAATTGTTGTCCTACGCGAAATTCAGAACGGACTCAACGCACACGACGGTCATTTTGTACGTTGTTGTCGCTAGAACTCTAGTGTATTCATTGGCAATAACTATCAACCATGTTCATTCCTCTCCGCGGCAGTTCGGTCAAAAAGTCCGTCTCGTCTACTCTCTACCTCATACTTAGTACAACTATTATTTGAAATTATTGTAGCCATTACAAGAGTCAACAAATTGGTCAATCAGGTTGCGATGATTGTGGCCAGCATTAGTTCACAATATCTTACCGAATCGGGATAGTCCTTCCGCATCGATAATCGTCGATTGATGCAGACCCTGTTAAAGTGCAAACACTTAATGTAATAAAAACGTTACGTAAAGAAAAATACAGTACCAAATCTCGCGAGTCCCTCAGCATACATATAGGCAGTGAGTGGCCTGTACCCTGGCACGCACACGTACAGGCGGAGGTCGAATTTGTACCCAGCGATCAGCAGCGGCCGCTCTATGTACCGCTGCACCACCGCCGAAGTCCCGCAGTTCATCTCGCATAGGCTCTGGAATATATTTAAATGTTTTTTGAGTACCACGTAGCGCCGAACGGAAACGAATAACGCCGACTGTCGATGGCTACATCACTTAAGTTATCGGCAAAGGATTGGCTCGTCATTTAATCTGATGAACTCTTGTTGTCGCTTATTGAATACAAGTCAATAAGTTTATCAGACAGTCAAAATTTTCGTTTCGACTTCATTTCAGCGTTGGCTGTCAAATTAAAAGCATTTTATCATTACAACAGCCTATGCCAAAATATATGTGTCTCTCCAAGGTGGTGGCCTTAATTACTTTCATATCAACATACTCTGAACAGAAAGATTCCTCTCCCCTGGCTCTGGGCGACGGGCTTGTGTATCCATACTACGTTGGCCCCCGCTCCATTCTCGTCCCGTCGCAGCCGGGAACACTCCGACACCAGCTTCGCGTACTCCAGGGGCAAGTGGTAACATGGCGGACTGCAGAATAAACCATGATGAGATTACAGAGGATATATTTTCAATGATGAAGCTCCAAGAAAATTAATACAATACATTTTAATATGAATGCTGTTCTTTTATGAGGACAGGCAGAAGACAATGGTACCTATCGTTATTCGAAGGCCTACTTCCAGCAATGGACTGATGGTCTGAAGAAGAAGATTCATAAGGTTCGCCACATTTATCTTCGCGAAGGTTTCAGTAACCCTTTCCCTGTCCCATGAACCACATATGAACAAGTGCATTGTTTAACTATTGTGTCTGCTGTCTGGACAGTGAATGTGTTTAAGGAACTTCTCTCGTGTCGACACGAGGTGATTGGGCAGTAAGCTATGTTGATAATGGGGCTGACTGCCCAGGATGCGCCGGACGTACTTAAGTATACCCATAAAGTTGGTTTTAATTAACCAGAGATGTGAATTATTTGAAATACATGTATTTAAAATACAAATACAAAATGCAAAATACCTATTTTTATTTTAAATTTGAAATACTTTTTTTCAAAATGTATTTTCTATTTTATTTGAAATACTTTTTAAAAATATTTAATATTTGTAAAATGCAAGATGGTTTTGTTATTTTTTTTAATTCATGTTTAATATTTTTCATTCTTAAATTCTTGTTATTTACTTTAAAGAGTATTTGTGCCAAGTTTCAAGTTTATAAATACTGGAAATAAGATTTTTCAAATAAACTTTATCACCCCTTTTCACTCCCTTAGAGTGCGCTTTTGCTATAAAAAACATCTACTCTCCAAATTTCAAGTTTCTACCTTTAGCGGTTTAGGCTGTGCGAGAATCTTACATTAGGACTTGTTCCTTATATGCATGTTTGTGTATATAGATGATTTTTCCAATCTTTAAATCGCTATATCTCATGAATTCGCAGATTCAACATGAAAGAGGAACTCTTTGATCAAATACTAGTGTTAAAATCAGTGAAAAAAGGTATTTTATTTGAAAAACCTATTTTGAAAATACGTATTTTGCATTTTGTATTTAAATACTTTCATTGAAAACCATTTTGTATTTTTATTTGAAATAAAAATTTTACCAAGCATTTGCATTTTGAATTTAAATACTTTTAATATACTATTTTGCACATCTCTGTAATTAACCATGTTAAGGGACTAATGTCGTTATATTAAAAACTTATTATAGAATTCTATGGCGTAAACGCATGTTCATGACATGGAAAACATCGTGAGGAAACCTGGGCTTTAATGGTCTAAAAGGGCCAACCCACAGTGAAAAAGCGTGGCGATCAATGTTCGTTCCTTCTCTGTATGAGAAGAGGCCTTTGCCCTGCAGTGAGACAGTTACAGGCTGATATTATTTTATAATAAAATCATGTTCTGCAGTGAATATTGTGCGGTACACATTCCATATATCATTCGTAGCTATATCAATTTCTAAAATACGAACACAATCAAACTGAATTAGTTACAACATCAAAGTTATTTATAGGCAAAATGGCTATAAATAACTTCCCCGAAATAAAGTAGACTAAAAATAGTTCCCCAAAGAATTTCAGTAACCGAGTTACCTTTTCACGTTCAGGTATAACATAAAATTACGGAATTTTACGACAGACCCAATCGAGGATATAAAAATAACTGCCGATACACATAGAAAACATTTCGATACGGGAAGTTTGCCGGCGTGCGGGTAATAGCAGGGAAACACCGTAAATATACCGGTTGATACTACGGAATACCTTCTCGACTATAAAATTTCGCCAGCAGTGATTGGTGATAAGAATTTACAAGTGAATACAACACTATTTTTAGTATACCTACACAAAAACCGAGACACCCCAACAAGATTTTAATCAGAATTAGCGGAGTATGTATTTTTTTAAATAAATCTCCAAGTTAGGTACACGTGAGTTTGTTTTTTTTTTCCCTTAATAGCCTACCAACAATTGTTTACACTGTAACTAATTGAAGTAACATATTACCATAATCTAAAGTTAGTATAACAATTACTTACAGGTTAGCACCGCATGCCCCACAAACATAATAGGTGAATAATTAGAACAAAACAATACAGAGACAACAAAGTAGAGAAAATTAAACATTACTAGTAATTATTACTAATTACTAAACTTGGCTTAAGAGTCAAAATGCACGTCAACAAGGTCACTGGAGCCATTTAACAATGTTGTAATGTTGCGTTAAGTTCCCCAGTAGATTATGAAAAGTGTGAGATGTGCTATGCAGGTTGTCTAATACACGGAAACTGATCGAGCGGACCGTCTCAAGCCTCAAGGTGTCTATTAACGTCCACTGTTATGCATAGAAACCTATTGAAACAAAACTGAAATTTATGAAAAAAAAAACAAGATTTAACGTGGTATAAAAACTATGCCAATCGATTATTCTAGTAATTCTGAACAAACTAGTTTCAGGTTTAGTGTATACTAAAACTAAACTTGTGTACACCTTGGCCCGAGGTACCCGAAAGATTTTAACCTTCGATTCCGATGCCTAATTGGAGAAGAAAAGCTAGGATATAGTGTGTGTGACGCACCTCCACTTTATATATAGGGTGACTGGTAATTAGAGACCGATACTTTAACACATGATTGTACTCATGATAACAAACAACTTTCCCAAAGAAACATTATTTATAAAACAAAAAATATATATTTCCGTATTACGAGCCGCGTCCATTTCGTAACGGTTTATTAAAAATAATTAAATGAAAAAAATAAAATAATGTTTCTTAGGGAAAGTTGTTTGTTATCATGAGTACAATCATGTGTTAAAGTATCGGTCACTAATTACCTATCACCCTATATAGTGTAACTTAGCACGTAAGGGGAGAATACACAGTCGTCCCTTATACTCGTCTTTTATTGTGACCTGTAGCGCCACACATTACATGGCGACCACACATTACACGCCACACATTACAATACATTACAATAGTTTGTTGAATAAAGCTTAATTTTTGAAAAATTCATTATTTACGGAAATTCACAAATCGAAATACATCTATGGTAACAAGTACCATGAACATGTCAGAGTATGTAGAATTGTAATAATTAAAAGCTTTTTATACTATATTACGTATATTGTATTTCTTGTTTATTTTCACTTTTAAAGCATTTCTAAACGAAGAGATAACCATGGGTCATGATTTCCGAACGAAAGTTATGATCTGTGGCAATGTTTAATCAATACAAAATACTATTTATTTCACAATTAAAAAGAAACAATGACATTATCATTTATGATGTTTAGAATACTCCTTATATTTTATTTTATTACTAGCTGTACCCGCATGCGTTGCAATGCACTTTTTCCTACTTACTACCTACCTACTACCTACCTACTACCTACCTACTACCTACCTACTACCTACCTACTACCTACCTACTACCTACCTACTACCTACCTACTACCTACCTACTACCTACCTACTACCTACCTACTACCTACCTACTACCTACCTACTACCTACCTACTACCTACCTACTACCTACCTACTACCTACCTACTACCTACCTACTACCTACCTACTACCTACCTACTACCTACCTACTACCTACCTACTACCTACCTACTACCTACCTACTACCTACCTACTACCTACCTACTACCTACCTACTACCTACCTACTACCTACCTACTACCTACCTACTACCTACCTACTACCTACCTACTACCTACCTACTACCTACCTACTACCTACCTACTACCTACCTACTACCTACCTACTACCTACCTACTACCTACCTACTACCTACCTACTACCTACCTACTACCTACCTACTACCTACCTACTACCTACCTACTACCTACCTACTACCTACCTACTACCTACCTACTACCTACCTACATGATGTCGAACGGGATAAAAAGTATCCTATGTCCTTCTCCTGGCTCTAAACTACCTCCCTGCCAATTTTCAGCTAAATCGGTTCAGCCGTTCTTGAGTTATAAGTGAAGTAACTAACACGACTTTCTTTTATATATATAGATTTCAACTTACTAATTTGACATTATTCCATAGATTTAGTAATTAAAGTAAGCTCAGTTGATGTTATGTTTTATGGAATCTTATATAAAGGTTACAATCTAATGCTTATAAAAATAACGTAATTATCTGACTATGTTTCAAAACAGTTCTGCTAAATTATATCTTATAATTATTACCAATGTATAAAGTTATTTAGTTAAAATGTATGATAATCTCTGATTGGTTGAAAATGGCGTCATATGATTACTTTTGTGCTATTGTTTGATAAAGTTATAAAAAGGGAGGTAATTCTCAAAATTGGTTTAGTCTTGGGGAGTCTTGGAACGATTACAGGAAGATACTAAGTTAAGTACTCTGATTGTTATTTTACACTGTTACTATGCTAGTCTGATTATAAATATGTCTATGCTAATTTTATTGTAAATAATTATGTATTATTTGCTGTGTGTTTATGTATATTATTTAGCTTGACATTGCTATGGTCCGACCTATATTATCTGACTAGCTTGTCTTTATTATTTTCTATTGTGAATTATATTGTGAATACCATGTAACTAACAACTAACCCAAATACAAGTACTCTCAGTGGTGGAGAGTCTATGTTGGTTTCATTTACCATACCCGCTTTGCCCCTGATAGGTAGATATTGGTCTTAACTGTAATGCTATGCTCACTATATCCATTTCTATAACCATGTCTGCCGACATTATAGCCATTCCTAATAACTAGTACATTGATATTGCTAAATTATTCATCATCTGCCTAGCCTTTTCCCAACTATGTTGGGGTCGGCTTCCAGTCGAACCGGATGCAGCTGAATATCAGTATTTTACATGGAGCGACTGCCTATCAGACCTCCACAACCCAGTAACTGGGTAATACGATACTCTTGGTAAGACTGGTTGTCAGACTTTCTGACTTCTGACCAACAGTAACGACTGTCAAAGATCTACAAATGACAGCCGGGACCAACGGCTTTACGTGCTTTCCGAGGCACGGAGGAAACTCGCTATGGTAAATGGTCACCCATCCACAGACCAACCTCGGCAAGCGTGGCTTAACCCGGAAGATCGGTCTATGCGGCTGTAATTATTTAGCCACGAGCTCCTCCTTATATTGCTAAATTATTGTTCAAGTGAAATAAGTAATTATTAGTATACTTTAGTCAAAGACATTTCTAGTTTTCATAATAAACTATTCATGGTAAATAATTCTGGTTTATATATTATTCTATCTTTCTCTTATTACATTTAAACATACCTACAGCTATTTTTATAAGATTATTTATGTCTATATAATCTAACAAACGCGGCGTTGCGACTTTTGTCATACCATACCCCTCTCGCCGTATGTTTTATTTGTCGGGGAGGGTTGTGAAGTAAGAAGTTTCTTATCCACTCACACGATAATTAAAAAATGTTGCCAGTTCAACCTAAGGTATTGTTTACAAGGAAGTAGGGACCCAATTCTCCTAAAATAAATTGTTGCCAAACGCAATCGAACCACAACCGTCATCAGTCAGTTTTTGTTTTCGAAAACTTTCAAAATGATTGATTTTGTTTTTTGTGTCAAACAATTTGATAGCTTTTGAAATTGAGAACTGTCTGAATGAACGGTTCGGCCTTGGTTCGGTTGTGATTTATCAAGATTTATTTTAGGAGAATTAGGCCCTAGGTACTAAAATTAATTGATTTATTAAGTACCGAAAAACATACAAAAAAGACTTAATTGGACTTTCGTTGATAGACATTTAACTCATAATACCATCAGAAAGGCGTGGTTAAAATCTTTCGGGTACCTCGGGCCTACGGTGTATATGATGTTCACAAGTTGGCAAACACTCTGAATATCGTAAAATCCCGACAACTTTTTTTCTTTTTACTTCTTGTTCGTCTATTCTATTCCTTACGGACCGTTTCTACGTAACCAGCCAGTTATTAGCGAGACCTGAAGGGTCTCCAGCCAATGGTAGAGAAGTAAAATACTTACCTAAGCTAACTACTTATACTACACTAACATCATAACTACTAGCAACAACAGCACTAAGGGCGACCCCTAGTGGGACTCGGACCTCGGCTTAGGGCGTTGCTGGATGAAGGTTAAGGGGAGATAGCTTGAGGAGGGCTGAATTATCGGTGAGATTATTTTCACGTAAAATGCGCTTGCATTTTATTTTTACAGAGGTACGACCTCTTGGCTCGTATACACACGCAATACTACTATTTAAAATACGCACATCTCTAGTATGAAATAAATTACAGTCGTAAATATCTATTTTAGTATTCAAATTCAGTGCTTGACTGCGTAGTTTTTCTGCATTTTACATTTACGCTTTATTGTTTAGCTATTGATGCGTGTGGATTTTCGGGCACATGAACCTTATTTTATTTCTGTTGTCTGAATTTATATAAGTATATTTTTGAACTTTCGACTTTGAGAAATCATTCGAACCCTGAACGCATTGTAATACCATCTTTTGTTTGCATCGAACACAAACATTACTTGTCCTTTTCACCACCCCGAGTACATCAATTTAATTTTACTACTCTCTCTATCTCTCTCGTACCCGCACCCTCCTAAAACGAAAACATAAATGTTTGGGGCGATCCAGTCAGTTTTGTGGTTCCAGCAATGAATACTAATACCCAAAACAAAACAAAACTATGACATTGATTCCTTTTCTTTGTGCAATCGTCACGCGATCTCCGCGGTACCACTTGGGGGTAATTGCTGGAAATACGTTCATTAATATTCAAAACAATAATTTGTTATTACCGTGAACTTTCACCTTCCGACACGATGCAGGAATTTTTAATACGACCTTTAAAAACTTGGCAGAGGTGTCTAATGCCTTCCTATGCAAGAATTCAACTGAAGGCCTTTTTGCTTAGTTGTACTGAAACAACTATTTACTTACAGTTTTAATAATAAATTAATTGCAACAGCATTTAGCATGACCATAATGGAATGCAATAAATTAAATGTCTTTACTTTTTATAACTCGACAAGGAATAGCGTAGTCAAGTTGAATGTCAAGTCTATCCTTAGAAATAAATTTATGACAAACTGCAATGAGTTTTGTGGAACGCAATTGCCCTGACATTTGAGCATGAAACTGCATTTGAAAAATTATTATTGTTTTTTTATGAACAGAGTTAACTGTGAATAATTTAGTCATGGGAAGAGCCGTATTGAGCGTCAAAAAATATAAAGAACAACTTTAGTGGATGCACTTCAAATTCTAGCATTTCGCTAATATAGTAAAGCATATTTGGTAATAAGCTATAACTATACAGGTTGAAATTGTAAACACTCGACAAACCGAAATGGGAGATTGTACTCATCACTATGGACAACTTTTACTATGGGATAAAAGAAGAAATCGCGAAAAAAAAATCTTCTGTTCCCTACATTTTGACGAATTATGCGAACATAAATGTAGGGAACACCTGTTTTTTTTCGCGATTTCAGGTTTGGTCCCATAGTAAAAGTTGTTCATAGTGATGAGCACAATCTCCCATTTCGGTTTGTCGAGTGTTTACAATTTCACCCTGTATAGGATGACGTTCACTCTATGCGCTATTATCGTTAGCCGGATGTGTAGCAAGTTATTGGACGGCGATCCGTCACGCGACAGACGAGGTAGAAAAAAGTGAGGCGGGGTGGGGACCAGAGAATCGTACGATATAGCTCTGAGAATCGCTGAAATTTATCGCGTACAGCAAAGCAATACTTTATAGCATAGCGTTGTGTGAACGTGTCCATATGAAATGTATGGTAAGCGATATCGTTGTGCTATACAATATTTTCTATAAGCTAAATAGTCTAAACTGCGCTTGAACCTAATACCATCCATAAGTCCGCATAGCAACAACTATCATACATTACCACGATAAAGTCATCTGCTCACTTTCTCGCATTAAATTACACACAGTAAATGTTTCGGCGCAAATTCTTTTTTTCTTTAAGAATAGGTAATGCAAGGTAATGCCGTGTGACACGCGATCCAACGCGTGGGTTCATTCAAAATACCCGATGACGCGAAGCGATTGACTCGTGACCCGGACCACGGTACACGACAATACAGTCGACAAACCTTTATATACTTAGTATATACGCACTGACATCATAGATTAATGGACTGCAGATGTGGTTTAAGGTTTCATTGCGAAACCTAAGCTAGAACTGTGTAATTTTTCAAAGTCTTGAATGAAATATGTACGATTCTCAATAAGTAATGATACATAAGTTCATCGAATTAAAACACGATACCTACATGGTATGAAACATTTCAAATTACTAGGCAATAGCATCCGCTTGTATTTATCTACGAGTTAAAGAAGAAAAACAAACTGTAAGTAAAATAATTGAACACGTTAAAAAAAATCCTAACAGACGCAATCACTTCGCATAAAACCAAAAAACATGATACTTATATCAACAAAGTCAAGCATAATAAATAAATCCTAACAAACAATACCTTCAAGATCTTATCTCTTAAACAAAGATACAGTAAGCTAAGAATAGCTTGATTCAAGAAAAATATTTCGAGTTCCAACCGTCTGGCCATAATAAGTCTATGATTGAAGGCAACTTTTATGATTGATGGATAGACTTGTATAATTTATTTTTACGTTCCTCATATTGTATGAGTTCCCAAACAACGTTGGATTTGTCAAAATTCTTTTCTACGCTAAAGGGGAATTGGTTCAGCCATAAATCAAAATTGCATGTGGGTAATTTTATCAAGACGTACTTTTATGATGAATAAGTATGCGGCACAATCCTGAAACGGCAACATTATAAAAATAAACAATGTTTTATTGTAGCCGCATACTTTATCCTGAATTTTGTGAACGTTCCAAACCTTATTTCCTAAGCAATTGTGCAGGTAACTTTTATTGTCCTGATTTGCAATCTACATTAAATATTTTCGCAAATAAAAGGATAATAGCTTCAGAGTTTTACGACAATTTTAAATCAATTTTATTAATCTTTGTAAACAATCCTCAGTTAATTCCCTTCAGGATAAAATTACACTTTACAACATCGGTGCGGCTTCGTGGACCTGCGTGTACAAAAATGGTATCTACTCGTTTTTATTGCTTTAAATTTGTAAAAATGACCTGATATTAAACCGTTTTCATTATTATCGTGAGCAATGAAATGAGGTTTACATTTCGGTAGATTTGTTTTCCAAATATTTATGGCGGAAACGAATACAAGGTAATATTGTTTACAGTTTTTTTACTACTACGCGATTGTATATAGTATAAGCAAAAACGAAAACATATTTTTATTGAGGATCTGTTAGGTAGATACAAGTATGTCTTTTACTGAAATTATTCATTCCTCCTGACCTTTGACCTTGTGTTAAAAATTAAAACGAATAATTCAATTTCAGAAATGAAATTAAACGTTCGAAATTGTGCCTATTAGCCAGTCAAAGATACGATGGGTAATCAAAATAAATTATGATAACATTTCACGTCTTATGCACGCAATGGTTTAAAATTAAATGATAACATCTATTGTGATTTGCAATGGCTAATGCTGTATGAAATATTAATATCTTTACTGACACAAGTATTAATGCAAATGACGTTATTCATGATAATTAAGTAGGTATAATAAAAATAACAATGTGTGAGATCAGGGTTGGAAAAAAAGTTTTTTTTTTTTCGCAAAATAATCCCAACTAATAAATTAATTAATTAATAATAATTCATTTCATTATTTAATTTAATTTCACCATGATCATCATTCAGCCGAATAACGTCCACTGCTGGACATAGGCCTCCCCCAAACAATGTTGGGGGGTTTGCCATAATCGCCACGCTTGACAGTCGGGGATCGCAGTATGATTGTTAAAATACTCAGAGAACGCTGCTGCCCATCCTCTAGTGAAAAGAAATCATAATTCGAAAATTACAAAAAATCGCGGAACATTCATGAGGGTATTTCAGGTACCTCTAAGAACGGTTACGAATCCGAGAAAATACGTTCCGAAGTAGTCATAGAACAATTTGTATGGTAGTTTACGCACTAGATCCGACTTCCGTCATCCGTGAGTTTCCAATTCGGAAGAAAAATTTATGGACCGAAGTAGCCGTAGTACTGTTTGTATGAACGCTTTCGCATTACCTCGGATTCAAATCGGACGCCAAATGGATATCTCAAAGATAGCCCCTGAATTGTTTGAATTTGGATAAGAGATCGGATAAGTGCGTAAGCGATATCCGAATTCGGTCCGAGTTTTTTACATTCTTATTTTCACGGATCCGGATCGGATGCAGTGCGTAATCGCTGTAAGGGTGCTACCTCTGGACTTCCTCTTGACAGTACTTTCTGGGACACGGTGTATTGTGTTCGTATGTTTTAAATCAAGTTATTTGCTATTATGTGAGTAGCGAAGACTTTACTACAGATAATTAGTTTCCCATGTAAACATTACATCAGCCTGTCAAAGTGTCAATCCTTGAAATGTTGTTAAACTTGTAATAATAATAATTAAACCTGAGTGCAGCTATGCTAATGCTGTGAAGAACAGAGGAATGATATCAAACGACATAAGGAATGTGGCATCTTGTTGTTGATACACAGGTTATAGAGCCGTATTTGTTATTGGTGATGTTCATAAAAAAAAAACAAAAAGGTCAAAGCTTCAAAAAGGACAGGTACGGCCTGTCCACATCTCCACGTCACGACGTCGTCAACGTGGAACGGTGCGGTGACGTGACACGGTGCGTTCACGTAACGTGCAAATTTACGTTACCGTATCGTAAAAATGCACGTCAATATCATTGTTAGATTTATCGTTGACCATGTAGATCCTAAATTTTAATAAGAGAAACAGTAAGGTATGGTTTTAAAGCATCGGAGAACATGGACGGCGACTAACTCGCGGGCGTGGAGAGCGCGGGCGGAGCGCAATACGTGTGTGCTTGCGGCTAGAGGCGGAACGTGTTACGATACGGTAACGTAATTTTGCACGTTACGACAACGCACCATGCCGCGTTACCGCACCGTTCCACACGTCGTGACGTGGAGATGTGGACGGGCCCAAACTCTCAACCGTGTGTGTATGACAAGATGTACGAACGTGGACGAAGCGAAAGGAGTATGTAAGGATCGTAGCATGTGGCGATCTATAGTTTCTGCCTACCTCCATGAGAAAAAGGTGTAAGTTTATGTATTCAAGACTTGGTAGTTACTACCTTAGAATTACATTACAGAAAGGATTAAGTATACCTACTTATGTATACAATTAATCCTCGATTATAACAGAAAGGATTAAGTATACCTATGTATACAATTAATCCTCGATTATAACAGAAAGGATTAAGTATGATAAAAGTATAAATAAACATTTTGTTACAAGCAAGGTATTTAAAAAAACCGTGTCACGAAGAGCACGCTAAACCGTCAGTCCCGATCCCCAGATGTCATACGAATACCTATGACAGTCGTAACTAGGGTTACCAACCCTACTATATAATATAGTATCCTACTATATTAGAGGCCCACCTACTATATTTCTGAAAAAAAGTATATAGTAGGCGAAACTACTATATTTTAAAGGCACCAAACTCAAAGCAATAATATTCGTTTCAAAATTTGTAAGCCTAAAACGAAACGTCAATATCTACTATTTCTGCACGATTCTGGTATGTCAAGTTGACAGTTACGTTGACTTTTGACAGATTGGCAATTTCGATTTTCGCGATCTCGAGTATGTGTTTTGGTAACTACCTACTTTTGAAGTTAATTTATAAAACAATATTCTTTTAGGAAATAAAGTACCTACCTATTCTGGAACCTACTATATTTTTTTTCATCCTTTCGTTATCTACTATATTTTTGTGGGTAATCATTTTAGAACTACTATTTTTGACCGACAAATAGTTGGCAACCCTAGTCGTAACAGGTACTCAGAAGCCCAAAAGTCTGATAACCGGTGTAACCTTAGGATATCGGCATTGCCCAGTAACTAACTGTGTTGCGGAGGTCTGATGGCAGTCGCTCAAAATTGCCTGTAGACAAATGGCAAACGATGATCGCTAGAGAAAAGAAACGCCAAATAAATGTATGGAAATGACATAACAGATCGCTTGACCGGTCGAAATCTTATGTCAATCCAGTACATCTTTCTATTCTCTAGCGATCATTGATTGCCATTTGTCTACAGGCACTGATATTCACCCACATCAGGTAAGACTGGAAGCTGTCCCAACATAGTTGGAAAAAGGCTAGGCAGAACAAGATATCTTAAAAAAAAACTACTCTGGATTTAATATTACAAAAAGGTATTGAGAGAGAGGTCGATAAATTAAGTATTAACATCTCGTTAAAGTTTCGATAGTTCAAACCTAACATATTGTTTATAGCTAGAAATAGAGCTGCAGCACGACGTCGCCTCGAGTTTAGGCTACGAGTCGCCATGCGCCAGCGCGCTAACTAGGCTTCGTTCGCGAGGTGCAAGCTCGCAGTACGCGCGCCGGCCGCGAGGTGCTTGCTGTCACCGCGAACACAGTAGTTATATGGCATTTGTGATTGAACACCTACTCTTACACCCGCCTAGGACTTGCACGTTTTCATAATGTCTCGGTTTACATAGGGCGAACTAGCAATAATCGCTATTGCTCTCGACGAAGAACAGGAAAATAAAAGGAGCGCGGGCGACGGCGCAACGATGTTGTTTCGCTGGCGACTCGGAGTCAGCGCGCAGTAAGCACGCGGTCCGCTCGCTTGCAATGCGCGGGCTGCGAGTCGGGCTGTATGGTAGCGGCAAGCGCGCTGACTGCTCGCCGTTGGCTTTGCTTTTTTATATAACACACAATTTAATGCTCCAATTTTAATGACAAGTTAATTGCTGGGTTGGAGTGGTGCCGTTGCGGTACCGGTATAGTGTGCCATAACCTTAAAGCACCAAAATAATCAACAAACATGTCGAACACTACCACTGCCCTTATTTATTTTATTACGTTCGAACTCCTACACAAGGGGAAGAAGATTAGTAGCCTGCCAATTGTATGTAACATGTGCCTTCAAAATATTCCCCTAAGGGAGATACCCTAAAATATATCAACCTGTACCCTGTATCATAAACTCACAATTTACGTTAAGGCACTTGTCCCACCGCCGGCGAGGAAGCGACTAACTATCGGCTATTTTCTCGCTCAAGATACGTGCAATAGATATACATTCCGTGTAAACAAAAGAGATGCATAATATTAATAGTTAATCGCTGACTGTTCACACTGCCGGCGAGGACTCGCTCCACTAGTTTCTCGCTGAGCGACAAGAGCCATCAAAGATATTACTCGCTCAGCGATGCTCGCTTGGCGGTCAGAACTCACGCCGAGAGCCCAACCAGCGGTCATTTGCGAGTGGTGCGAGTAATCGCCCGACGCACTCGCACACTCGCTTATAGCCCAGCGACAAAACTATCGGAACTACACACTCGCTTCTCGCTGCTCGCCAACTCGTTTCTAGCTTCTAGCTCTACTCGCTGCTCGCTCATCGTTCGCGGTGGGACAAGTGCCTAAAGAAGAAGAAAAACTATTTTCCGGAAGAATGACTCGACATAAAAATAAAACCACTCAACAAGTTTTTACTACGTACTGTATACCTATCAATTATAAAAATAATAGTTTATAGTATTTTAATTGCATAATTCTAATTCACTTTTTAATTACTATAGCGTGACCCTATTTTGTAATAGCTAGTACATGATTATTTTGTGGCGGCATCTATCTCGCCACATGCGAACTATCCTACATCGCGCAATCAAGATTTAACACGCAGATAGTATATATACAACCTCCCAACATCAACCGTTGGGCAGTAGCCCGCCAGGCACAAGACTCCGCCTGGTTGGAGGATCCTCCCTTTGGTTGGAGGAACACCACACCAAGTTTCTCCACATTGGAGTTCGCATGTGGCGAGATAGATGCCGCCACAATTTTATAATGCTATTATTATAAGTGTAATAACATAGTATAACACGCCCTATTCCCCGAAAGGAAGGGCAGAGGTGAAGCGGAAAGGACTGCCTCGTCGGTCTAATGTTCCTGGATTCAATCCCCAGATCTGACATCGTTGTTGGGTTTTTCCGTGTGGAATACAGCCCGGAGTCTAGATTTGTGCCCATCATCATTCAACCAAAAGACGTCCATGATGCATGCTTGGCATGTTGGGGGGATTTGCCATAATCGCCACGCTTGGCAGGCGGATTGGCGATCGCAGTATGGTTGTTAAAATACTCAGAGAACGCTGCTGCCCATCCTCTAGTGAATCCTTTAGTCGCCTTTTATGAAACCCATGGGAAGAGATGGGAATGGGGGGGGTGGGGGATTTGTGCCCGGTTTATGACAATTAAAAATGTATACTAAACCCGATTATAACTCGGATTGCCTCCCTTATGATGGTTCATTAAGTAAATTCTATATACGGGTTTATTACTAACAAGAAAATACCCGACCGTCAACCACCAGCCAGATTTTCTACTGGCGAATGAAGTTAACAGGCCGGCAATGGATAAGACTGGCTCCGGAACGACTTACGGCCGTTTCAATAACCTATCTATCGGTGGTTTGCCTTACTAGAGATAGAAATCTGTCATTACGTCAATGGAGTTTACGTCTCTATCTCTAATTGGGGAAACTGTCGATAGGACCTAAATATTGTAAACGCAACTATAAGGAAGAACATGACGTACAGAAATGACAGCATAAAAAAACAAAGCCGTGTGCATATGTGCTAAATACATCACATAAAACACATATACATTACCAAGTATCAAAACAGTTAAAGCCCGCTATAGCACTAACAAGTGCAGCAAGTTCACGGCACGGTAGTACTACTTGTTAGGCGTCGTAATACGTCATCCAACAAACAATAAACAACTCTGTCAAATCGTACAGGCGTGAAATTTCTATGATCCACCCGTTTCACTTAATCGTCAAGGCTATGCAATTAGGAAAAACCCAGGTACGTAATTATTCTAGTATGTCAAGATCATAATTCTTGGAACGTTGTTGGGGAGTAGTGCCTATTTTAGAAGATTGTTTTTCGAAAAATGGTATTTTTACAAATGGATGAAACAAGGTTTTTGTAATAAAAGCCACTTTTCAATTGAGTAATTGTTGTTTTTTAGGGTTCCGTACCCAAAGGGTAAAACGGGACCCTATTACTGAGGCTCCGCTGTTACCAGGCTATATCTCATGAACCGTGACAGTTAGACAGTTGAAATTTTCACAGATGATGTATTTCTGTTGCCGCTATAACAACAAATACTAAAAAACAGAATAAAACAAATATTTAAGGGGGGCTCCCATACAACAGACATTATTTTTTTGCCGTTTTTGTAGATAATGGTACGGAACCCTTCGTGTGCGAGTCCGACTCGCATTTGGCCGGTTTTTTTAAACACCTCTCTTAAACAAAATTTATATTTATTTCTCTGAGAAAAGGAAACCCATGATCGGCCTATAATACCTACTACCTACCTATTATGACAATCACGTATACATAATTCGATGGGAATTTTTTGGGTGTTGGGCAGACGTGTATTGTATGCACACCCTTATTTCGCCGTTATGTTTAAGTCCCCATGTAATAGGAGGCGTGTCTATTGCCATCAACCGGGCACAAATCCGGACTCAAGGCTGCTATTGAGAAATTCCACACGGAAGAACTCAATAACACTGCCTGACCTGGAAATTGAATCCAATCCAGGACCTCACGCTCAGCAGTCGCGCTTGCCACGATTTTAATATAGTTTTTAGAAATAAGAACACAACAAAGGTTCATGTCGACAACAAGGTTCTTTGCCTAGACAACGTCACATAATTCTTAAGCATACACGTAATTCATGAAATATCAAAGAATAGCAACTTATGACTATATTTACCTGAAATCGTATACAGCTCCGTAAATCCTCTTCATGCAGCGCAGAAGACGTGAAAGATTGTCTTTCCTACATATCGATCCACCCTTCGGTATGTGGTTCATGAACTGAAACCGAAAATACGATCTCAAACTTATTTCTATACTAAATTCAGTAAAGCATGACACAAAACGTAAACAAACAGCTACCCACTTTTTAAATAATTCGTTTGTTAGGAAGAGGTTATTATAATTATTATGTCATTTTGTCTCACGTTTTAGTGAATATGTTAGAGAACAATTGATATTACATTTCTAGCAAGTATATTTAGAATGTATTTTTTTTTATAAAATGATATGAAATCGACCTCTTTCCTGACCTTTGAAAGTAATGTAGTATTTTAAAGGGTAACATGATTTAACCTTCAAAATTCTACATGCCTGGCTTTTTGTAATAGACTTTTAATAACAATATTTTTTAAATATTGTTTAATTTATTCTGTCACACACACTTAGACCTGGAACACAAAAGCAATTAAAATAGCATATTTTTATGCTAGCATATTAATGATTTTTTACGGCATGAGGTCTCAGAGTTTATTTTAAGCATGCTAGATTCCTTTTAACCTAGTTATTTGTTACTAAGTAGCATGCTTTTGTGCTACTCCATAGCATGTGTATTCCAGGCCTAATAGCTAGTTGCGGAATTTGTTCGAAAGAGTTACCGCGGCCCTGGAACGCAAAGGGCATTAGGAGGAACACGGATGGGTTTTAGTCAGTAAGAGTCTGACACTCCCTACCGCTCCGCCCGGAGCGGTAAAAGTCATTTGATGAAATCCCATCCTTAAAAAAAAGGCCTAATTAAATAGCTAAAGGTTATTCTTAAATTATCCTTCATGCTATATTAGGATAAACGTTTTCAACTTTTAATGTGAAGTCGTAGAGTACAATATTAAGGTTGCCGACATCATTTGACGTCTAGACAAATATTTTTCCATTAGTAAACCGATATTTTTGTATCGTTACTGTTTCAAATTCTGTATTTATTAACGATAACGACCGTACTATCATTATTCAAAGAAACAAATTGAACAATATTTTAGTAAAATTTAGACAAAAGGAATTTTTAAATTCTTATTTTGTCCTTTAAAGTTTAATGATTCCAGACCTGCCAATCTCCCAAGGTCTTGTAGCTAGCTGCGGGGAAGGCGCCAGTCTTCCACCAGAGATTCCACCGCTCCTCCAAGCCTGTGTGGTATCCCGGGTACATGCGCCAACCACGCTCTGCACACACCTACCACACAAAAATTCAATGATATAGAATTTTTTCTATCAGTACCATTAAAAACCAGGATAGTCGTCATTTGTATATAAAGAGCTTTCGATAGATATGAGTCCTTCCAAGAATGTTTTCTTTAGTCATCTGATCAAGAACATCTTATATTACCAGTCCAGTTATCTGAGTCCCGATTGAGGCCCGGTATCCACCAAAGCGGAGAGGAGACGAGAGGAGATGTGCTGCGAAGCTGGCAGGTTATTTCCACCAAAGCGGAGAGGAGATGCGTAGCGGAGAGGAGATGTGAGCTGTGCGTAGCGGAGTTGTGAGAGCTCGAAATCAGACAGTTCGGATGTGCGAGGCGCGGGGAGAAGGCATCGGGGAAAGGGACGCGCGAGCAGGGGCGCCGCCCGGCCGCCCGACTACACACATCTCCGCTCTGCCGCGCCGCTTGCTCGCTCGGCACAAAATTCTATAAAAAAATGAGACATCTCCTCTCCTCTCCACTTGATCCATTTCCACCGAAGCTAAGCGGAGAGAAGATGTGGAAATAACGAAATCTAATTGGTTATTCAAAACACATCTCTCGTCTCCTCTCTTCTCCGCTTTGGTGGAAATCGGGCTAGATGCGTGATCTGCCGCATTTTCCGCTACATACCCCGTAATTTATCCCCTGTGGAGACGGGAGGACGGCGGGAATAGACGCCTGTTCTAAGATTCAACACAACCCAGCACGCTTAGTGGTGGATCTATACGGTCCGCCTGGCTATCTACCACTCTCACATTAAAGTCGCACCAAGCAGTTTACTGTGTTCCGTCGTGTTTATGTGAGAGCCAAAGGGGTATAGGGGAATCCCTCTATATCTGTGTTACTTGGATTTATGTGCTTCGTTTTAGACCCTGACTGCGCTTACCATCAAACGCGAGATTCACGTCAAATAAAAATAATAAAAAATCGCAAACGCTCTAATACATTACGCTTTACGCCCCAAATCACGCTCTACGCTTAGATGTGCGAGGACTTTAGAAGCAACGGACCGAAATAATGATTACTCGGTCAAAGCAATAAATCCAATTTAACCGAGCAATTTACCACATGTGGACATTTTATTTACCATTCGACCTCTTCATTTCCAAACCAAACCATATTTGGGTGATTCTAGAAAATCGAAGTATCCACTTGGTATTCATCCTTGCAATTTGTGGGACATCTATTCTCATGAAAGTAGGTGTTGTAATGTTTTTGGGTTCATGTATTTTTTGGGAAGCAGCTGATGTCAACTTCCAAGAATCACTCATTTTTACCCGACTACGTCAAAGCAAAAAGAATTGGCGAATCGGAGGAAGGAAGTATAGTATAGTGATTTTGACCGGTATGTATGTGTGTTCATCTGTTCCCTACTAACTACCAAACTACTTATCATAATTTGACAAATGAGATGTCATTGGAAGCGTCTTGATCGTCCGTTGGTTATAGGCTATATGACGTCACATTAAATTGGATATTGTGCCCTCTAGAATACATAAAGCCGTGAACTAAAAAAATATGTCTTTTAATGAAGCCGTGTTTGGTATCATATTAATTAGTACATTTCAAAAATGTATATGTTATAACCCCAAAACAATTTAAAAAAAAGTAAGTTTAAAAACTAAAACTATTATAATCTGAAATTGTTTTGGCAAACTATTTAGTATTTATCGTCTATTAAATAAACAACTGATAATATTTTCTTGTTTCATTCATTTTTCAGTACAACAATTGGAAAATTAGAGAGCTTTCAGGTTTTTATTATCAAACCTTCAATGTCAGATGACTGGTGTGCGATGGATTTCAAACGGTGTTTTCTGATGTTTGATCTGAAGTGTACTTTCCGAATTATCGTGGTTCAAACCAAAACATGTGGGGAGAGCCGATTTCTTTGCACACAATATGTTGCACACATAATGCTATTAAAATTGCAAACTGAAGCCATATTGAGGTGCAAGGAGTAGAGCACACACATATCGACTCGGATCAGATCAGCATCACCTCAGCTCCAGCCATTCAGAAATTGAAAATGAAACTCCATAGGTACCGCAACGAATCGCCTTGCCTTGGAACAAGCTAGTGCGTGGCATGCGGTTCGTGGTCAACTCGTGGTAACCGCACTTTCGTCGCGCCGTCACCGTTTGAACCGCTCGACGTACGTATGCCTGAAGTCTCCGTGCTTACTAGGTAATAGCGGGTTACCCTTCCCGCTTCTACAGCTTGCTCACATTCACAAAGCGACTGCCGAGAATGACGGACAATTTCGAATGATGAGCCGTCAACGAGCTGTCGACCAGTCGTTAGCACGTTGACAGTTCGGAGATGCTGGTGCGGTGCATAGAAGTAATAAGTACTACGGTGCGGTGCCTACGTTGACACGATGAGGCAAGGCGATGCGATGCTGATCTGACGCCGAGGTGATATGTGTGCGGGAGCTAACTAACCTTTATGCAGCACGTGCACTTATATTAATGCCATAAATAATTTAAAATTACTATCGTTTAGCAATTGTCTCGTTATAAAACTAACTATAACAGCTAATAAAATTAATGTACTTGTAATTACAATAAAAATAATATTATGTTACATTATTATAAGTAACAATTTCATCTTCAAAGAATGTTCGAAGATTTCATTCATACATCCTTCCACAGTCGTGGGCCGTAGCCAACAGCCAACTGTCAACAGTAATGGGCCAGTTTGCGACTATACCACAAACAGTCTTAAAGAAATAAATACAAACCTAATTACAGCTCTAACAGCGCTACAGCGTTTACTGAATATAACACTACATGAAGGTTGATATTCTTTGGTCTAGGAGGAAACTATTCGATACAAGCATTCCTAGTAGTGCCACTTACGTCAACTGTAATTACAACATCATTGATAAATATCACACAAGAATTCTAATTACATTCATTATTAATGATCTTTGAATCTACAATTTACTACTGTTTATTTTAATGGTTACAGGTATTAAAGTTATCTAAGTGAAACTACATGTATCCTAAAAAAGTTTATTGTGTACCTTGACCAACAATCCTGGTCCCGATCCGTTATCATTGAGTCTGAATATAAAAGGCTCGTCATCATCGAAGCTGCCGTCCATTCTTCAGTACAGCCCTAAAAACATGCCTTTTTACTTTTCAAAATTATACACGATCTCATCGGGAACATTTCCGACTTTATTCATATCTATCGCAATACATCTTCGCCTACAATGGAATATACTCGTGTATGTGAACGCGTGAATCGCATGTCAGCTTATCATTGCAATCGTAATATTCGTCTAAGTCGTGGTATCGTTCGCGACACGTTTGCGTTAGTTCGGCGAGCGTTACGTTCGACGCGGGTCGACTGGCGTACTCCGCCGCCCACCCAATACTGTCTCGAACTTTGTTACGTTGCAAGCTGGATGCCCAACCCCCAGTGATTTATAACTCCCTGTTCGTGACACAAGCCTTCTGTAAAAAGCAACGTAACAACGATAATGCATTTTGTTAGTCTAATGACGCGTCGCTTTTTATATTTAACCGAACAAGTTCAGCAAAGTTGAATAACATTTTTGATGAATGCGACACGCTGGTTATATTTTTATACGGTTGCGAAGGTAGAGTTTAACATGAGACATATTTTGATACAATATGAAATTTATCAGAATATTGTGTACCAAATGTTTTAGTAAAAAAAAATAGAAGTATTTTTAAAAGAACTATTTAAAGTAAGTAAAGCAATATTATACAACAACATTTTCCGCCCTGCTCCCGAGCAACCCATATAGACTGTACGTACGTCTATACAAGTCCAGTATGATCTGATCTCGCATTGTATATGCTTTCCGTATAATGAGAGGTCAGGTTATACTGGAAATGTATTACTTGATATATAGCCACGTGTGCGTACTTAAATTGAATTTTAAAATAATGTTGAAATAACTTAGTACGTAAAATACAGAGTGTAAACGAATTCATGTAATTCCTTAAAACCACATCATCTGTTACTGGTATAGATTAACCACGCACGGGATTTAGCTTGATTAAAAATAAAATAAAAAATTATCATAATCTAAACCACCAAATCAAGTTTGAATAAAAATAACTTAACATTATTTTTGCACAACAATAATTTTATTTCGTAGAACATTTCGATGCCACGCATAAATTAATGAAAGCATGGCGACACAGCCGGCGGGTAAGACTAGCCCGATATCGCTCCGTGCAGTCAGTTAACTCGGGGCGCTGAAATAAAACAGAAGCAAAAAACCATGCTTAAAAAAAGAAACAAAAAATGTTTAATCTGAAAAACAAACAAAACCCTTGCTGGGTCAATCTACGTCACTAGCAGATCACGCGAAGGAATTACACGAATTCGTTTACACCTTGTATAAACTCTTTCCTTTTTTTCCTTTTTTTGCGAGTTCTACACAAAGACAAAATTTCAAGTCCAGCACTATGTTTAATTCATGCGTTATATTTAATGCCTCCCTATTAAACCCACCTTTAATTGACCATAATAACGGCAATAAAAGAGTATCATGTATCGACTCTATAATTAAATTCTATAAAACTTTAAATTCCTACCGCTTCCTGTAACCCAGTTTTACGGTAAACAGTTTGCGTGATACACGTTGTGACAATATAAAATGCCCTCTTTAAAAACCTACAGGCAGTCAGATGTCATTCAAACCTGCCTCTGCATAAAAAGGGCAAAATATTTCATTAGTTAAGGCACTTAGGTTAAGGTTGCGTGCTTCAAAACGACTCCACTTATAGATATAAAAAGTATGACTTGTTAATCAAACCCTTTCAATATGTTTATCTCATATTAATTTTAATTGTCAGGACAAATAGTGACAGAAATTACTTTGTAACTAGCAAACATTTGTGTGAAAACAATAGGCTAATTATATTAGATGGGTTAACAATGAAAAATCTATTTGCATTTCCCTTGATGCCTTCTTTATTAAGTTGCGTTTTAACTGTCTTACTTTTAATCTTGAAGTGATAAGTGTTCACATAGTTAATTACCGTCCGCGAGGCCTAAGCTGAGCTTCCTTTGCTTGGTTTGAACCGGTTTTATACTGCTTTTTAGCAATCGATTCTATGTGCACTCACACAAATGCAAAGCTCAGCTTACGCCTCGCCAGTTGTACATTTAATATGAGGCCATTGCATTTCTTTTCTTGCCTGGTGGACGTGGAGCAAAGAAAAAATTAAATAGCTTCTACACAAGAAGAACGATTATAACAAGTCATTCTATCTCTCTCTCTCTCTCGTGTCAGCAAAAGCTATACGAAAATAGCTCATTGTGTGGTTAAAAGATTAGCCAGTCAGCAAGGTTTGGTAGCGGGGCTGACTGCCCAGGGTGCGCCGGACGTACCTACCTACTTAAGTATCGCCACTCGTAGAGGCTCTTTTCATGTCCCAACAAGTCATTAACACCTATTGGAATGATGTATCATGGGATAATAGGATGTTTATCTTAATCCCTAGAAGTTAAGCCTATGCTACATGGCTCGGGACGAATTTCAGGAGCGGCGTAGTGCCTACGAACTCACCGCATCGCCCGAAACTTTCCCGACCAGCTTTCTATGTAGGAGATTTAGCAGAACAACCCAAGGTTGTTAAGCAAGGTCAATTAAATCATTCGGGATCTATCAAAATCCTAGCTTTAGGCAACTATTTGGGTGCCACATATGCCCGGTTCTTATGGCCAAAAACGGATCGTTTACTTACGAATGGTAACAGTTTTTAGTGCCAAACTGGGCACGTAAATAGATTCTTAAGCTAATTTTACCTGTGATAGCGTCTAAGGGAGAGTCTACGAAAGAGTTTTGAATTAGTTGCATATTCCCTACTGTTTGACACAAAAACCAATCATTTTGATAGTTTTCGTATACAAAAACTGACTGACGGTTGTGGTTCGTTTGCGTTTGGCAAAAATTTTGCGAGTCGAATTGACTCCCTGTGAAACGGTCTTCCTGTTTAGTAACGCCATCTTCAACCCAGCATTCAATGCTAATCATGACCCTGACTGAATTTTATGTTGACACCTTTTGGAATTCTGCCCACTAAGTTAAGAAAAACAAGCATACCCGATATGGGGGCGTACTCTCTAAGTCCGTCAAGGAAGTTAGTCGCCCGTCCGAAAGTAGCCCGAGACGTAGGAGTGAACAAAACAAGTGTCAAGAAGTTCAACTTGTCGGACGGGCAAAAACACATCGGTAGTAGGGACAACTGTCAAATCGTGTTGTCATTCATTCTTAGTTCGGGCCCCGAAATAATCGTATATGTCCGTAGGTGATAGGGAGTAGGAAACGCTCGTAACTAAGGCCGGAACCACGGACTTCGTGCTTAGGTAGTAGACCCCCTGATGCCGAAACTGAAGTTTTTCGAATTTCTGTCTGTTTGTATGTTTTAGCTTCACACCAATAGGTACTACTGAACAGATATATGTAGTTGAAATTTGGCAAAACTGTCCTTTATAGAGCGGGTCAGGGTATAGGGTACAAATTATCTCGTTATTGAGTGTTAGTGTGTGAGCAGTAACCTTATATTCCAGTAGGCGATGCCGCGAGTACAGTTAGTAAAAAATAAACCATAGAGTCTAGGTACCATGATCTAATCTCCGCTGTTATATCCTTGATAATACACGAGAAGCCATGTCAGCTTCCTATGCACTACCTATTATATAACAATTACATTGTAACAACAATAATTAAAGCGTCGTCTCGAAGGCCTTTGACTCCAACTGGATATCAAAATAAAGTACCTATCAGCAAGGATTATAGTCAAGATACTGATCTAAACAAATAAATATTAAGTACTGAGTTATTCGTCTGGTTCTTTGTACTTTTACAATAAATAGAATAATGTAAGTCCAGATAGGGTACCTACCTATAAATTATGATAACTGTTTATTGTTTGTAAATTTCAATTGACGTAAGGGACAAATATTTTGTCCCTTACGCCAATTGAAAATTCCGGCGTCCATATGATTCGTTCTGTAGGATTACGTTCAGGTACATGTTGCTTGAGCAAGAAATACCAGAGTGAATTATCTTTCTCTGCCTATTTTTAAAACGAATCGTTTCGCAATTTTCTTTTTTAGATATCCATATTTAACGTAACTTTGTACTGTTTTTGCTACAAATTGTAGATCTGCATATCGTCCAACCTAAGTTCAAACACCCGACGTTGTGTTTTATAGTAAGTACATACAGTGGTGGACATATAATTAGAAACACCAAGTGTGACTTTTATTTTTAGTACAAATTAACTTCATAATTAATGTTTTACGTATCGTAGAGGGTTTATACCTATTTATCTATAATGTATCCACATCATGAAGTATTACTATGTCAGTTTTGGAAATATCATACCACCGTTTTAGTAAAAACTGGTATACTTTATAAAATAAAATGAAGCAGCACAACGTACTAAGGTGGACAACTAATTAGAAACAGAAAAAAAACATTAGCATAAATATGAACAATGCTAACGAAACAATAAATAATGAAGTTAAATGGTACAAAAGTTTTATAATAAATAATTAATGTTTGGTTGGGAAGTCTCTGCTGTCGATTACAGCTCTACAACGACGTGGCATTGATTCTATCAATGTTTCATACATTTCCAGAGAATTTTTCTCCAAGCTTCTACAAATGCGTCTTAAAGTTATTTTAGTATGATACTAGCAGTAGTACGATATTAGTGATATGTTTATTGGACAATGCTTTCTTTACAATGTACCACAAACTTAGATTTGATTCAAATCTGGACTATTTGCAGACCACTCTATCATCGACACTACAATAATCCAAACCAAAGAAACAACGTTAAAGCATTTGTAAGAGACTAATTAGTGTCGGTGTTAGAGTGGTCTGCAAATAGTCCAGATTTGAATCAAATCTAAGTTTGTGGTACATTGTAAAGAAAATATTGTCCAATAAACATATCACTAATATTGTACTACTATAGTATCATACTACAACAACTTTAAGACGCATTTGTAGAAGCTTAGAGAAAAATTCCCTAGAAATGTATGAAACATTGATAGAATTAATGCCACGTCGTTGTAGAGCTGTAATCGACAGCAGAGGCTTCCCAACCAAACATTAATTGTTTGTTATAAAACGTTTGTACCATTTAACTTCATTATTTATTGTTTCTTTACTTTTGTTCATATTTATGCTAATGTTTTTTTTTCTGTTTCTAATTAGTTGTCCACCTTAGTACGTTGTGCTGCTTCATTTTATTTCATAAAGTACCAGTTTTTACAAAAACGGTGGTATGATATTTCCAAAACTGACATAGTAATACTTCATGATGTGGATACATTATAGATAAATAGATATAAGCCCTATAAGATACGTAAAACATTAATTATCAAGTTAATTTGTACTAAAAATAAAAGTCGCACTGGGTGTTTCTAATTATATGTCCACCACTGTACATTACATATAATTAAAAGATTCGTGCTTACCATTTTTATTTAAAACTGCATTAGCATTTGTTAATAGTCCCAAAGTCACAAACCGTCATAAAAGGCTATAGTTACGAGTTATAACTGAAGTAATTTTGCATAAAAATTGTTTTTAATAGCTTAGAATTCTATGTATAGTGCAATTACTAGTCGAGCAATGGATTTTTGCCATTAAAATAAATGGTTGAGAAAGTTCGAAGGTCGGGTAAAAATGTTCGAACACAGTAGTGTAATGTAAAGCTGAGTATACACGCTCAATTTCTTCTGTAAACAGTTCTACATCAAATAATTCTCCGAATAAAATAGCAATGTCAAAGCTTATTTCGAAATGACTTCGAATGCATTATCACTGTCAGTCAATGCACGTTGGAGAAAGGATGTCTGCGTGCGTACCTACCGTCCACGAGGCCTAAGCTGAGCTTTGCATTTGTGTGAGAACGAATGCAGACGCGTCCTTTGCTTGGTTTAAACCTGTTTATACTGCTTTTTAACCGACTTCAAAAAAAGGAGGAGGTTCTCAATTCGGTTGGTTTTTTTATTTTTTTTTTATTTATGTATGTACACCGATTACTCCGATGTTTCTAGTCCGATTAGTATGATTCTTTTTTTTTCGATGCAGTATACTTGCCATTTGGTCCCATTTTATCCAATTTGGTTCCGTACTTTTTATTTTGTGAGCATTTTTTTGATTACTGCTATGTGGATGATGTCATTATTTTATGTATCTTCTGGCATAACTCCGTCATATACAGGGCGTCCCACGACTTTGCCACATGGAGGGGAAGTACCTTAAATACTGCAGATAGAAAAAAATACTGAATGAAGACTTCATTTTTATTTTAAAAACAATACGAACTGCATTCAAAGAATTTTAAATAATCACCTGTCTGAACCGGGAATCGAACCTGCTAAATGTAAAACAAAAAAAAAACTGTAATTTTATTGTACTAATCGAAAGGCTCGATCAGATACATTTATTTCTTCTAAATAACATAGCAACTAAAATAAAAGGAACACCATGAAAGGAGGTGGCCAACATCTGCCCCAGATAGTCGATAACACACTTATAATTGAAACTGAACTTGTACAAAGTAAAGTAATCAATGATAAAACGTTCTTTACATATTATTGTAAGACCTATTTTTCATTTTTTCTGTACAAGTCCTGGAAATTATGATGAAGATAATAAGATAGTATATTTATATTTTCCGCCCGTCGGCCATTATGCATTATTGATGGATGACATTTGAATTTCTTTTAAACTCTAAGGGCTGTTCATTTTGTGATAATCGATTTCAGTAAAAAAATCGTTATGCCTATAGTACAACTCACATGGATCGATAACATTCAAATAAACGTAAATAAGCCATTTAACATACCTATTATTTTATTAATATTTTTCGTATTTTGTTATTAATTAAATTGACAAATAATAATTTAAGTACCTACCTAATAACTCAGGATTATTAAGTACATTTAATGTCATTTAATTTTTCACAGATTAAGATTTGTCTATTTTTTTCTTTCAAAAATTACTTAGGATGGCAAGCTTTTTAAAAATACGTTTCCCTTTTTTATTTAAATACGTTATTTATCGTGAGCGCGTTTACAAACACAAATAGTCATTTGCAAAAACACCAAACCCGGAAATCATTGTGTGTCTGTAGACCATACAGATATTTGATCAGTCCGGGAATCAAATAATCAAACCCGCAACACGTAACTCCCCAAAAGACCGCTCAACCGCTGCGCCAACCACACCATTATTTTTTTCTCTCATAAATAGACTTTATCGAAAGGAACACAAACAACTATTCAAGATGCCACTACTTACCCAGGTTCTCAAGCTACAGTTTTGCTTAGTTTGGGAACTACTGACAAAACCTTTAAGGATAAAATAACTAGTGACTTGTATTAGAATATTAAACTAAGTTTATGAAAACTGCAACGGTACCTACTTTGTAACTTGTAATAGAAAAATTAAACAATTATCGTTATTATTAATTAATCAATTAACTACATAGAACAATCGATTTACACGTTTGCGACCGGGCGAGCCCAACACTAATAATTACCTTCTGACAGTGAAAATGTCATAAGAATAAAAAAGCTTTATAAAAAGAAAAAAAATGTAAATGGCCAGCATGATTTCGGCGGGCTGACTTAAAGGTTGGTTGTAATAACAGTTCAATAATACTTGTTATCTCTGTTATAATATAAAAAACCAGTACTAAATATCTGTCTACCCTAGTATTTTTGTACTAGCTACCGATTAGTACCACTGACAAGGTGACAAGTTATCTGATCATTTTATAATATGGATGAATATTTTAAAACTTTTAATCATACAATATTCGTATTTTATTACAATTACGATATTCTATTAATTTGTGAACTACTGTGATGTATTTTTTCTTATTTACTGAATCTTTAAACGTTTATTTCGAAAAATGGTATCAATGTATCCGAATAAATAACCGTGACACAGATTACGTGACCAAATAAAGGAGACATACATTTTTATACATATTGCTTCTTATGAACCTTGGTAGGTTATACAGGGTGATAATTTGAGATGGGGCATGAAGGGCAGCTACCTTAACCATTGTAGCTATAGGAAAACGTTCTTAGGAGACCACCCTTCACTTTTAGAATAATTATTATCAGCATTCACAGATTTTGAAAACTATGTACAGTCAGCGAGAAAAGGGGCAGTTTTCAGAAAACATTTTTATGATGCCAATCGATCCTATCTCTCGTAGGGATCAAAAGACTCTTCCGGAGCAATTGAGGTGGGAGTACTAGAAACGTCAGAAATCGCAAAAAAAAAACTATTTGAGATAGGGTAGTTATAAGGGCAGCTACCTTAATCGTTGTGGCTACAGGAAAATGTTGATAAGAGACTGTCCATAATTTTTGACATTATTTCGAACTGCATTCAAAGTTATTGAAAAAAAATATATTGGTACAGTCAGCAAATAAATTGTCAGTTCCCACAAAATATTTTTATGGTGCCAATCGATCAGTTTTCTTAGAAAGATCAAAATACTCTTCCGGACTCACTGATATTAGAGTACTAGAACGTCAGAAATCATCATCATCAAAGTTACATTCATACCGAAATAAAACCCATATCTATGAATGCACTTCCAAATATTTCTGACGTTTCTAGTACTCCAACCTCAAATGGTCCGGAAGAGTGTTTTGATCCTTAAGGGAAATAGGATCGATTGGCATCATAAAAATGTTTTCTGAAAACTGTCCCTTTTCTCGCTGACTGTACATTTTTTTCAAAATCTGTGAATGCAAATAGAAATTATTCCAAAAGTTAGGGGTGGTCTCCTAAGAACGTTTTCTTGTAGCTACAATGCTTAAGATAGCTGCGCTTAATGCCCCATCTCAAATTACCACCCTGTATATATTTTTAGACTATTTAGGTACATCTTTTTAGCAAAGTTATATGTCGTCAGTAAGAATGAGACAAAAACATCGTTATTTAACAGGGCGTTGTGTCAACCGCGTCGTGAATGTTATTTATACTAACAGATAACAGTTACTGAAAGGAACAAATGTTATCTGGTATTTTAAATACCTGTTATTTTTATATTTTTTATCTATGTCATCTGTGTGTATCTATTCCTCATTTTCTAATAACGTTAGATATAACTTGAATTGAAAACTGATTTTCACAGCTTTTAATAAGGATTAAATAATTTTGAATTGTGTCAATAATTGTGCTTTAGCTAGGTTCGATGAGAAATATGATTTTTTATTTTATTTATTTGGCTCACCAACAATTGAATACACTAATAGGTACAAAGATATGAGATACATTCAGTGGACTTACAGACTAGTGTACCAATTTCTTACAGGTAAGCACAACATGCATTATATATTTATCAAACGTGTTGAGTGCCTACTTAAAATTAAATTAATAATAATTTAGCCGATTATTGCAAATTGTAATATCATGGAATTCTGAGCGTCGGGATAACATATTGTGAAATACAGGTGATATAAAAATCCTTTAATTTATTTTAAGCAGATATATGGTAGTAGTTGGTATTAAGTAGCAGTTTAGTATCAAAACGACTAAAAACTAATCGGGATAACTTGGAACATAGGTATAATACGTTTTCTGAAGGTTTTTAAACAATAGTTATTTCAATGTTAACAATAAATAACACCTGACATTTAAGTTATAGTAGAGTAAGAAAAACTGCCCTTAAAAAAATACAGGACCTCTAGGCGCTTTTTGTTTCCATATTGTAAGTCTTGAGATCAAACGCTTTGAAATGAAGTAATTATATTTTGTGTACATGTATTTCGATGGTGGGGTAACGGTCCCTTAAAAAGTTGGCCACCTCCTTTAACATTTATTTGAAATATTAAGACACGTTTAACCGTGCAACTTACAAACAATTTAATTTATTAAATACTCAAAATGTGTCTCTTCCTATTGTATATTATACAAATTGTAACTATCTCGCTTACCGTTGATTTATTTCTTTTTTCATAGGTAGTGAAATTATTTGAAATAATACTTCGAAATAGTAATAAAGCAGTAGTACATAAAGTCAGTTGTTTTATGCACGACATAGTCAGAGAGAATGCTATTCATTATTCTGAACAAAATTTTAAGTTAAATGTTAAATTTCATGGTGTTCCTTTTATTTTAGATGCTATGTTACTAAGAAGAAATAAATGTATCTAATCGAGCCTTCCGATTAGTACAATAAAATTACAGTTTTTTTTATTTTCACATTTAGCGGGTTCGATTCCCGGTTCAGACAGGTGATTATTTAAAATTCTTTGAATGCAGTTCGTATTGTTTTTAAAATAAAAATGAAGTCTTCATTCAGTAATTTTTTCTATCTGCAGTATTTAAGGTACTTCCCCTCCATGTGGCAAAGTCGTGGGACGCCCTGTATAGTCATATATACGGCTTTGCAAAATTCTTTTTTTGTTGAAAGAGTATTCTTCCGGAATGGTCTCATTTAAATTTGGTGAAGATCTGATGAAGACCCTCAGAGATTGACAATGGAACTCTCCAATGGATAACAGCAAATTACCCGAGATTGCTGTAATTGCATGTTTGTGTATTGTTTATGCCACTAAAAGTAGAAAAATAAAATAACTTTAAAAAAAAAGTAAAAACCGACTTCAAAAAAAACTAAAAAAAGAGTAAAATAATTACCATATTATAAAACTAATAGTTTCAGAAGTCAGTGCCTTCAATTAGGTTCAGTGTAAAATTGCACCGACTTCTAAAACTGTTAGTTTTATAATATGGTAATTATTTTACTCTTTTTAGTTTTTTTTGAAGTCGGTTTTTTGTTTTTTTTAAAGTTATTTTATTTTGGGCAATCGATTCTATGTGCACTCACACAAATGCAAAGCTCAGCTTACGCCTCGCCAGTTATACCCTTACAATTTAACAACACACTGTGATCATCGGCCTACCAAATGTAGTGATAATATTTCCCTCAAACTCATCCTCTGGAATTATTGGCTATACCAACACTAAAAAAGGAGTTAAAAAATGTTTTATAGAAATTTTTATCTTTTCTCATAGATGCATCTGCGTACCAGCTGGCTTTAATTAATTTAATTTGCTAATAGAACCAGCACTTACTGAAGCGGAAGTCAAATTTATATTTTCGGCTTAAAGCACGCATGGAGTTGAAACTCTACAGTTATCAAACTTCAACGCTTTAGCTTCTACTGATTTTCTCGAGCCGGTTCCTCTTTTGTTCTTTACCCAAGATAGGTCGGGAAGAAGTCTGACAATTACAAAGAGTTTGGATACAAAGGTTGTTAAATATTTCATGTTTCTACGATCCAAGATCACAAAAAATCTCGTTTCAAACTATTTTTACCCTAGACGAAAAATAAATCCATAGAAATCCATCGACGCTAATATTATAAATTGCGAAAGTGAGTTTCTCTGTTTGTTACCTCTTTATGACTAAACTACAAAACCAATAATTAAAAAAAAAAAATATGGCACTGCTATAGCCCGGAACGCGGAGAAGGTCTTACGATACTTTTTATCGACATACCACTCGAACGAAGGAGGAGGAGCTCGTGGCTAAATAATTACAGCCGCATAGACCGATCTTCCGGGTTAGGCCACGCTTGCCGAGGTTGGTCTGTGGATGGGTGACCATTTACCATAGCGAGTTTCCTCCGTGCCTCGGAAAGCACGTAAAGCCGTTGGTCCCGGCTGTCATTTGTAGATCTTTGACAGTCGTTACTGTTGGTCAGAAGCCAGAAAGTCTGACAACCAGTTTTACCAAGAGTATCGTATTACCCAGTTACTGGGTTGTGGAGGTCTGATAGGCAGTCGCTCCATGTAAAATACTGATATTCAGCTGCATCCGGTTCGACTGGAAGCCGACCCCAACATAGTTGGGAAAAGGCTAGGCAGATGATGACCACTCGCACGAAGCCGCGGGAATCGTTTAGTTATAATCTATACATATAATAAATTATAAATAAGTTAGGATCTTTTGTCTGTGTACCTGGAACTTTTATCAACTATTGCTAAAATAATAGCGAAACAGTATGAAAACACCTTTCTCGCTTTAAAAAATAACGAACCACATAAATTAACGTGGAAATAGCTGCTGTAATAGATGCTAGGGACGCACGATCATCGGGAAAGTGCAAGGCCACAACTAACGTAGGTAAGTGTTCAACTTATTGTTTAAACAGTTCAATTTATTGTGCAATCAGTTCAATTATGTCGCAAATGAGACTCGGTTGGCTTACCTTACCTAAATAATTCACTTATTCTATAAAATCTACGTAGTTTCATGACATTTGAAGGTTTTTTTAAAAAAAAACACGTTCCACTGCTACATTTTCAGAAAGTTTTCAGATCTTTCACACCATTTTATAAACACATTGTATTTAATTTAGAGTACTTATAATATAATTATTATGATTCCGGTGATTCCGATATTTTCAGCAAAATCACAGATCAAAATATTATAGATTAATTCTACTTTATGGATTTCGAAAAAAAAAAACAAAAAATGACAGCACGAAAACCTCCTTGCATTAAATTTTATGGCAAAGTGCTCAATGCTTTCTTTGTGATTTTCCATTAAAATTAAACTTTGAGCAATAACTCTAGGACATCTGTGGAATAGGTACTAAATAAAGAACGAAATTAAATACAAATCAATAATTAAATTCTTTTAGGTGCTTTCATAGTATTATTTTGAATGAAACAAAAATAAACATATTAATAATATTTTTAATCTAATATAATACTTTCGTATTTATATTACGCATAACAAAAAAGTTAATAAATATTAATTTGTCTTGCAGGTACTTTGGAACACAAAAAAAAACAATACATCTGTCAATTTTTGCCACGCATTTTTTAGTGACGTCAGGTAGGAACTTTTTCTCTTCTTTCCAAAGCCACTTGGTATCCGTCGACGGCCTTCATCATAATATCGAGTTTGACCCTAATATGAGGGGTAGGACCATCTTCTCTATCTTCAACTACTTTATACTTTCGCAGTATTGTTGATAAAGCTGTCTTGATTGACATCAACGCATATTGATAACCTGTGGAAATTAGAACTCGAATTAAAAATTACATAATTTGACGGGAGATCAAAAACCTCTCATTAGATGGATGTATAGCTATGTCTACACCAGTGCGCTTTCATATTCATCTTGCGTCTTCGTCTGAAGCATGCGTGAAGCGCCATAGCGCATGCAAAAGCGCATGCCTTAATACTAGTCCGACAAAAGCGCATGCGCCTAGCGCACGCTAATCCGTCTATTGTGTGTCGACTGACGACTGACCGAGGCGACCGGTGTAGACGATAAGCTGCCTGCGTCTTGAGGCAATCAATATTGCATGCGCTTGACGCAAGAGTAGTTGAAAGCGCAAGATGAACATGAAAGCGCACTGGTGTAGACATACCATATGGTATAGGAAAAATACAAGGTTCTCTTCCCGTAGCAGCTAAATTACATGACTGACCTTATCTACATCATAGCTAGCAGCTATAGAACCAATAAGCATCGGCTTTTGCTGTCAAACTTTGTTGTTATTTATTAGAAAGTATCACAAATCGTGACGTAGATGAGGTCATTGCGGAAAAAGAATACCAGGATGGAACAGCCGATCGGCTAAGCAGAATCACAGCAGAAAGCCTTGGGATTCAGGAGACTCAAAAAATGCTGTAATTACTTTCGTTCAAGTAAAGACTTTTACTGGACTATAGATACTAGTGTAAGACGTTTGTCACAAACAGTGGACTGATGACAGACCGGTGATAATGATGGAAAATCCATAGTTTGTCCGTAGTGGTACAAAACTTAAACAAATAAATGAGCAGTCGTTCTCTTAAAAGTTTTGTATCTATGTTTTAAATGTGACGGAGCTTTGTTTTTTTTACTTTTCAAAAACTTTGCCCCTCACTAGGATTTCTCCTGTATCGTGGTTGCGTTTACAGACACAAATCTCACATACACAAACGTACCGAAACCCGAAACAACTATCTGTATACTGTACGGCCTTTTAGAAATCGGACGACAGTATTGTACTCAATCATAGAAGTAATTACTTCCAGTATGAGGCTACTAATAGTTGTAGTTTATGTCTCTATAATTATGCAGCATGTATCTGCATTTTCTCAATCGTAACAAGGAATTTCCCTTGAACATGTCCGCGGTTTTTCTAAATGTTTAGTTAGAACCGGATTTACCTGTTTAGATTTATTTAGATACCATTGATGACACGAAAAGTGTTTTATAGAATAGTCTCATAGATTAATAATCTGATTTAATATGGTTTCACAAGTATTTCTTAACAATCAACTAGATACAATTAAAATTAACTTCTTTTCCGAACTTGGCTGGACACACTGTCATGTAACTAGATTAAAATTATTTTAATTCATCTTTAATACAATAAATAACTATAAAATAATGACGACACGTTTGGTGCAGTGGCTGAGCGATTGGCTTCTGCGGTACGGGTCGTGGGTTCGATTCCCGTACGGAACAAAATTTTTTATGGCCTACAGATAGTTGTTTCGGGTCTGGATGTTTGTGTATGTGAGATTTGTGTCTGTAAACGCACCCACGATACAGGAGAAATCCTAGTGTGTGGCAAAGTTTTTTTTTAAACAAAAAAAAATAAACAATAAGAAAAACACTCACCAAGACAGTTCCTGGGCCCATTACTGAACGGCATGTAACTGCAGGGGTGTACCAAGTTGAATCTCTCTGGCAGGAACCTGTCGGGGTCAAAGTTCTCGGCGTCTGGACCCCAGTACTTGGGGTCTCGGTGGACACCCCATATTAGGCAGGCCACGCCCGAACCCGCGGGCAAGACGCGACCGGACGCTGTAGGTATAAATTAAGAAACCAGTGACTTATATTATCGTATTTTTTTTACAAACTGGTGTAAAAGAAAAATATACATTTATGTTGTAAGATCTTTCTAGCCATATCTTACAGTATCAACACTCGCAAAAATAAAATATTATTGGCAACATTGGAAAAACGTAAAACCATAGCTAAGAAAGAGCGCACACGCATGCACTCTAGAGTAGTTAGAAAAAATTAGAAGCATTCGTATTTTTCGTTTTTGCTAAAAAAAATTATTTAAGTAAAAACTTACTGATAATCAGTGTTTGTGTTTTAAAAAACTACCTATTGATCAAATATAACAAGAATAAGTAAAATTACATACACACATCAAAAAAAGTTTGCGATCACTAGCATAACTATGTATGTATGTGAAGATTCCGAATTCAAAGTCCAACTGAAATCTGATTTATATTTATCTAGATAACTATCATGATAATTATCGCTTTGAATCCCGAATAGAAAATTCGGCTTCAAAAAGGCTACATAATTTTTCAAAGTGATCGCAAACTTTTTTGGATGTGTGTATGTTAGACATATATTCTTGTTATATTTGATCAAAAGGTAGTCAGACAGTAGGCGAGCACCGCGCAAACGTAGCTTTGTGCAGTCGGTACCACAACCAACACCACCAGAAATGGAACACTGGTTGAGAAAAATAATTCTAGAGCTTTATTACTTAACACTAGAAACTGACTTACGTAGCTTTATATCTTCTAAGACTTTCCTAACAATAACCGGCACAGGCGGGAACAGCCTTAGAGACTCTTTGACCACTCTCTCCAAATACTTCATCTTGATTAGATCTTCTTTTACCAACAGACGATCGTCCTCGAATATTTCGCATAACCTGTTAAAGAATACCTACTTGATTAAAAATATAAAAAACATTTTTTTTTTAAATGAAAATACAATCAAAAAGTGGTTTATCTACACTCATGTCGTAAAGTTCCAATTATGAACTTAACAAAATAGTTCTTTAATGACATGCTTTATTCACGTGCATGACGTGCATCTCTTTTATTCATTAACAATCTTGTCTTTATTGTTGATGTCACCATCCCGCATGATGGAAACCTCGTGAAAGCTGAGAAAGATAAACAAATCAAATATCTTGACTTAGCACACGAGGTTGTCAACATGCGGGATGTGGATTCGGCAACCATTGTGCCGATAGTCGTTACGGCCAATACCTAATGGCCAAGAGCCTCGACCAACACCTCATGAAGCTCTCGTTACTATAAGACATGCTTTATTCATGACGTGCATCTCTTAATTTTAAAGTTTTTTTTTTAGTTAACAAAATACTGCTTTAAAATGTCTTTTTTTCTATTAAAGTACACTTCGGACCGAAAAAGGAGTTTTCAATAAAAAAAAAATTGGCGGTTATCCTTCTCTGTCTAGGCGCACCGAGGTGCGCATGGGCTGCTGGATTTGGGCGCCATTATTGTTTTTATTTTAACTTTCTTTATCTTTTACTTACCATTTACTTACTTGCATGAGTTTAGATAAAGTAGTGTATAAAACTGTACATCATTAGATATTGAAAACAGTCGTGTGATACTATTAAAAACCTCGCCTAATAACCCCTAATAAGCAACAGTTTCATAAACTACTATTTTGAGAGTCAAAGAATGGAGTTTGTGAACGGATAGAGTGCTCTTTATTTTATTGTACAACATTTTATATGAGTTTTATTATGATGTTGATGAGAATACGTGTACGTACTATTTTTTTTTCAAAATCTTTTTATGTAATCTCGACATAGTATAAAACAAAGTCGCTTCCCGCCGTCTGTACGCTTACATCTTTTTAATTACGCAACGGATTTTGATACGGTTTTCATCAATATACAGAATGATTCTTAAAGAAGGTTTAGATGTATAATACATGCATACGCGATAAACTACAAACACACGGGCGGAGCCGCGAGCGACAAATAGTTAAAAATATTTTCAAAAATTATGGACAGTCTCATACGAACGTTTTTCTGTTGCTACAATAGGCTACAACGAGGCTACAACGGGGTTAAGGTATATGTCGTTTCTTTGTGTCATATAATTATGTACTCGTGCTTACAGGAATTCATTACAGTAATTAAACTGTTCCACTTGTGTACACTTAGCACATAATTAATATGGGTAGTAGTTACATAATTATAAAATGCATGATATCTTTAATTGAGTGTACAACAAAGACTTAACATAGGTTAGCCGTTAGGTACAGGAAAATCGTGAACATTCGTCTAATATTATTCATAAACGTATCTATCAATCAAATGTTTCATGTCACTTAGGAACGTGGCGAGTGGGTGTTATTTGACCCCGGATCCTCAAGAAATACTGAGACTGTCCTACTCCTGTACAGTCCATTTGAATGCTTCTGCACATCCTGTCATACTGGGGCTAGTCAATTTTTGAAATATGTTCAAAAGCTTTACTATAAGTCTCAAGAAACTGTCATTGTACAAACGCTTCACTAATTTGAACTTTATAACTCGATTATGATTAAGGGGGTTACACTTATCTATATAAATAAAAAGAAAAGTCCTGACTGACTGACTGATTGACTGACTCATCAACGCCCAGCCCAAACCCTTAGACCTAGAAAGCTGAAATTTTGCACAGAAGTTCCTTTTATAATGTAGACAAGGAATAAGGAAGGATTTTTCGAAATTCAACCTCTAAAGGAGTTAAATAGGGGATGAAAGTTTGTATGGAAAATCGTCACTCAACGGGTTCAAAATTTCACGCAAGCGAAGCTGCGGGCAAAAGCTAGTTGTAAATAAGTTAAGTTTCTCTGTAAGTGAAAAATGTCATGTTCTTTGAGAAATAAATAGCCAGGACACGACAAGTGACGAAGACGCACGAGCAATACCGAAACAGAGCGCGCCCCTCTCGTCGCGAGCGCAACGCTACGCGGCGCGGTGCAGCGTCAGTTCGACTCGCGACCTCGCCGCGTGATCAGCTCATGATTAAGGGCTCCGTTTGGGTCCGAAACTAGTCGGGCAATCCCGAAAAATGCACGTGAGTAAACCGTAATTAATCATAAATATGAATGTGTCTCACGAAAGTTATAATACGAAATAAATATCTTTAAACCAAATATTAGAATTTTACACGAAGCTCGAAGCGGCGGCGTGCAACATGTCCCGCGTCGAAATGCCGCACGGTGTTGCGCGTAACGTAGATGCGCGATGGACATGCGCAGGACAGCGTGCATCGTTGCAGGATATCGTGCAACGTTGTGGGACAGCGTACAACGCTGCAGCATCACGAAGACTCAATGTTGCGCGTCGTGTTGGAGAACATTTTGTCCCCTAGAGAATCCAAGGCTAACTTTTGCATTTATCAAATTAGGGAGTGTACTTACTCTTGGTACACCTTCTCCTGAACCTCAGGATATTTTCCTAACAGCTGCAGAGTATAGCCAAGGGCTACCGCTGAGGTGTCCGTACCAGCGATAGTCAGGGTCAACACTTCCTCTCGAAGCTCCACGTTAGTAAACCCTTTCTCACCGCCAGACAAGTGTATCAATAGGTCTAGGAATGTTTGTTTCTTGTATGATCCTAAATCTAGAATTGTAATGTAGGATTTAGTCATGTGTTCGTGTGTTTAGTACTTAGTAAATTCCAAATCAAAATTAAGGGAGCGAAACAGTTAGATATATCTCATAAAATCCAATCTGTGACCAGGAATCATAAAAATACTGACTCGGGTCTAATGGAAAAAGATATTTTTTTAAAAATCGTCGGTACTTTGACACGTGTTTTTATACGTGCAAGTGAAGGTAGATGAAGATACCTTTGCTTCACGAAGATGACAACTGCTTCGCCTCTTCAGTCTACCCGTGACCACGCGGTTATTCCCGCGTTAGTACTTTTTTTATAATGTGTACAAATTCGCAATAAGCTTAATAACATTTATGACCAGGAATATGGCTAGCTAGGTTGTACGGAAACATTTGATAACTACAAAAGTAATTGTATTAAGGTATCGTTGAGGTATTTTTAGGGAATATGGTATTTACAAAGTATGAAAATAGCTATATTTTATCTAGATTTGTATCAAATGATTTTAGTAATCGAAATCTATGAAAATATTCTCTCACCAAATTCATGATCCACCTCTGTTTTAGATTCACTTTCTAATTTCAGTTCTTCTCTCTTCTTTTTGATAACCTGTAAATCAATTAATTCTGTAATAATATCAAAAAATCAGACACATAGAGACTCATTGAAATGTACTGACTAAACAATTTATAATAACCTCGTCAGTGAAGTTTTTCATGAGTGCCATGCATTCCTCGTGTTGTTTGTACTGCGGGAACCATCGGTACAGCCAGTCTGGTTGTAGCCAGATATGGAATATTCTCTCGCAAATCAAGTTCAGTAAACGGCACATGGTGTTCAGGAATGGTGAGTCTGGGTTCTCTTGTGCGTTTATCTTTACTCCCATTGTTGTTTCTGCCAATTTGAGATAGATGTTTAGTTTTGTTAGCGATTAGTGAGATTAGATTAGTAACAGAGACAATAGATAAACCAAGCACTTGGTAGAAGAAGATTCGGAGGCCATCAAGAACGGGGGTGCTATGATTTTATCTAAATGAAAACTTAGAGCGGTCGCCGCCTACGTCGGGATTGGCCATAGCGTTCTCTTTCAATACAAAAAAGTTTATCAATTTTTGCGCGGGGAGGGTCTCACACCTTAGAGCATGTATGCTCTAAGTCTCACACATAAGCATTCTACCCTGCAGCTACGACATTCACACATTAAAAATAAAACAAAATTAGACCCTATTTGACACGAACTGTCAAATGAGACAGAAGCGAGTTGACAGAGGGGAAATGTTCCGCATGGCCACCCCCGACGTGTGCGTAGTCGCAGCGTAAAAATGTCGAATTACTATGTCGACCGCGTTGTTCTAAGCTTGAAATCACATAAAATAGACAATATGCGCCACTTATAAATCCAGGCTGGAAAGTCCACAGCAAGCTGAAATAAAATATGATGAATCCCAAAAATCAACCATTACATTCGACTATAAGCTAGGTTCCATTTTTTTTATAAACCAAATGGAATTCGACGATAACGAATATAATTTCAACTATTAGAAACACATTACATTCTGTAACAAAACTATAAATAAATCAACAAATATAGCTCATTCAGAAACTTGGCACAAATTAAGTTAAATTGCCTAAACAATACCCTTGCTTTGCGTGTAGAAATAATTATCATGACAAATGGATCTAGACTAAACCGTACTTTGTATGATAAACTACGGTAATTTGAACTATCATCAATCTTAATCACATAGGCACAAAGTTCAACGATTTACTTGCTAAAATTAGATAGAGTAGATGGATATTATTAGATAGATAGAATTAGATAGAGTTACTTTTGACCTTTAGGATTTTGGTTACTAATCTTCTGTGTTGAATCTAGTTGCATCTAATAGATAATTTGTACCATACCAAAAATGTAAAAAAATGTATAGACGCCAGCACATTAAGCTACTACAATCTGTCTTTCTTTAATAGATTTTCATCATTATCGCAAAAGCATTAGGTTCAAGGTTGATTGGGAAAATTTGACAGTTTCGTGTAGCTTGACCTGCTAGCTGGCGTCTGTACCAAAACATAGTCCCCCTTATTACAAAAGATGGTTTAAACCAAGACTGAGGTAAACCCAGGTTTAAAATATACCCATCATTTTCTTAAGTTATATAACAAAAAGAGACGGAACTATTTTAAAACCTAGGTTTTTCTTAGACCATCTTTTGTAATAAGGGGGACCATGTTTCAATATTTAATAAGAGATTGAGTACTTAATATTTCTCATATTTATTTTAACCAACAAAAACTTTGATAGTAGGTACTTTGTTAGTACATAATATAATAACATCACTTTTTGTTTGGTTGGCAAAGGTGCATAAACACATCCTCATTTAAGTCCCATGTAACAGGGGGCGAGCCTATTGCCATCAATCGGGCACAAATCCAGACTCCGAGCTGCAACTGAGAAATTCCACACGGGAAACCCAATAACGCTTTGCCCGACCTGTGGGTCGAACCCAGGACATTACGCTCAGCAGTCGCTTGCGATCAATAGACCAACGAGGCAGCCTTTGGAAGTACCTAATAGTTTATCAGTCAGTTTCATTCAAAATTCACTTTTACCTCTACCGCGCCATTCAATTCATTCATTCAATAAAGTTTCAATTAAATTGTAACTACCAAAAAGCACTAATGCTTGAAAATTACACTAATTACAACTAAGTTTTCCCCTTTAAGAATGAGGCGCGAGCCCCAAGCAGTGTTGTAAGAGTATAATAAACACGGCCGCACATTGTAAGAATCAGGGGGCGGCTTCGCCAGTGGATGTCGTTCATTTCGTATTCCACCAGTTTTTCTGTCAGTGTTTTTCTGGGTAAAAGTAACCTATATCCTTCTCCGGGTTCCATACTATCTCTGTACCAAGTTTTATCAAAATCGGTTCAGTAGTTTAGTCGTGATGAGGAAACAAACAGACAGACAGTGTTACTTTCGCATTTATAATATTTATAGTAAGGAAGTAAGGGCCCGTTCCCACTTAGACGTAGGTACCGTCTGTTTAAACGGAAGACGGCGGCCGGTCGTGCGTTTTCACAGACGCACCGGCCGGCTCCGATCAGTTTGCGTTCAGTCTTCGTACACGATACACGATGGAAGACGACGATATCCCAGTGCTGTGGTGGTATTTAAGAATCCGCGGAGACCGCGGGGTAGGAGGGAGGCACACTGGTGCCTTCTCGTCGTCCGATTCATTCACACTATATCCGATCCGGGCATTTAGACGGCTCTTCGCAGTGGCAAAACGTCCGTCTAAAAACCCTGATCCGTTCTTTTTTTCGGATCCATCTAAATGTGAACAGTGTCAATTAAATTGTACTGCCACTGGCATATCCGTCTCTTTAGACGGACCGAGAAAACAGATGGACCGTTTTGGTGAGAACGAGCCCTAAGGATTTTTATCCGAAAACTTCTGACGCGTGCGTTAAGACCCTCTGCGTATACACATGTACAAGAGTCAACAGGCTACTGGATCCAACAAATTCTGACAGTGTACGGGGTCTAATACAAAATGTAATAACAGAGTCGCGCGTTAGAAATTTTCCGACAAAAATTTCTGACAATGTGCGGCCGGACTTTAAGCGATAGAGGCGCGTGCTCCAAGCAGTGTTGTACAAGTAACGTTATATAAGTTCCCGCCACGCCGCACGCTGCACGGTGCTATTTCACAAACACAGCGTACGAGATATAACGCATTCAAATCAAATCAAAAGTTTTTATTTCATAAAAACCATTACTAGCACTTATGACAAGTCGAATTTAG
Organism: Amphipyra tragopoginis; assembly: GCA_905220435.1. Lineage (NCBI taxonomy): Eukaryota > Metazoa > Arthropoda > Insecta > Lepidoptera > Noctuidae > Amphipyra > Amphipyra tragopoginis. Next base: position 19,586,183 of record HG991997.1, read on the forward strand.
GTGCACGGTTCCAATTAGTCGTTTCCTATGGAGAAGAGCCGGCAAGAAACTCCATGGTTACTCTTTTAAAATCAATATCTCTAACAATTTCAGTAAATACAGTACTATGATTTAGGTTAGATTTATGAGAGAACAGTGTAGTCTTGAGCACAGGCCAGTGTAAGCAATGAAGTACCAAGTCTTGAGTACGAGAATTAACAACAAAAAAAAACACTATTTGAATAATAGTAATTTACAAATTAAAGTGGCTATGCATCAAGCAAGTCTACGAAGTTCTCACATTTACAAAAGGTAAAAAGGAAGCTAAACTATATAAATCAATTGACATAATTCTTTGTCATCAAAAGTTTGGTGAAAACATTAAACTTACCACAAACAGAATCCAGGGTGTAAGAGCTAAGGAACGGCCAGATGCTGAACTTTCCCTTGCCGGTATACTCCGACAACTGTTTGACCAGTCTTTGACTCTGCTCAGCAAACACTTGAACAAAGTTTTCTACTATCTTAGGGCTGAAAGCTGGCACTAGGACCTTGCGTCGACGTCGCCAGATTGAAACTGTTTGGAAAAAGGAAAATAATATAATTTTAGGAACACATTATCTTTTAAAAATATCTAACAATATAGCAACATAGGTGAATCTTGTGTCCGTGTGGTGCCAGACGTAAAGAATAGCAGTACCCCATCTCTTCCCATGGATGTCGTAAAAGGCGACTAAGGGCGCTTTCAAATTAGACGGTTGTTGTCGGACTGTAGCCGCAGCGCTGCAGCTGTCGACCTGCAAACGGGCGGTCGTGTTTTTTCATACAGTTGACGCGGTCTGAGAGCAGTGCATCGTCCGTACCGCGCACGCACGGCAGCAGGTCGGGTGTCACACTGCTCTCTCGATGCGTCAACTGCATGAAGAAACACAACCGCCCGTTTGCAGCACGACAGTCGCACCGCTGCGGCACGGCTGCAGCTCGACGGAAACTAAGAGATTCACTAAAGGATGGGCAGCAGCGTTCTCGGAGTACTTTAACAACCATACTGCGATTGCCAACCCGCCTGCCAAGCTTGGCGACTATAGCAAACCCCTCCGTACATGGAATGTGGCGATGCTTGGGGGAGGCTTATGTCCAGCAGTGGACGTCTTTTGGCTGAACGATGACGATGAGATGAATCTTGCGAGGCTCGTGGCTTATTAACAGAGTATGTAATAGGAAGTCTGAAAGAGGCGCTGGTGACTAAGAAATTGTGTGGAAACCAGTTATCATGGTATGGACATGTGATTTGGAGGAATAGGAAAGTTTTGAGTATGAATGTGGATGGTTGTAAGAGTAGAGGAAGACTAAAGAAACAGTGGATGGATAATGTAAAAGATGATATGACTAGAAAGAGGGTGACTACTACTGAAATGACGGCTAATAGAGATAAAGATGTATGGAAGAAAATAAAAGCAGCGCCGACCACAAATAAGTTGGGATACGGGCAGAAGGATGATAATGATGAACGCAACATAGATGAATCTTGCGGGGCTCGTGGCTAATCAACAACCACGCTGATCATACAATTTACGAGGTTAAGCTGCGCTTGCCACTGTCAGTCCATTAATGAGTGACCGTTCGTTACACATCGAGACCGCTCCGTCCTCGGAGAGCACGTCAAACCGTCGGTCCCAGGTGTCATACGAACACCAATGACAGTCGTTACGGGTAGTCAGAAGCCTGAAAGTCTGGCAACCGGTCTAAGCTTAGGCATCGGTAATACCCAGTAAATGCTGCGGAGGACCGATGGAAGTTGCTCCGTGTAAAATACTGCTAATCAGCCGTATCCGGTTAAACTGGAACCTGACCCCAACATAGTTGGGAAGGGGTAGGCAGAACATACAAAAAATCTTGCTACCATGTATTACCTAATCCATTTTAATTCCGGGCGTCTGAATAAAAACTTACACAGTCACACCCAGTATCTACTTTTATGCTTATGATACAAAGGGTAAAGGTTCTTTTGGAACTTGGCGGGATGCACTGATCTGCACATGCAGATACACGGATAGGATGTTCAAAACCAAAATCAATAACATTTATAAAGATATTTTTATTATAAAGATTTTTAAAAAGTGCTTTTTAAAATTACAATCGACACAGAACCTAAATAAGCCCTCCCTTTCAACGTTTCCTAGTGTCTAGGCTTTTGTTAATTACTGACCCTAAGTCGCCCCTGGTTTGAGTACATATTTAGTTGGATATACTTCAGTAACGAGAAGAGTTTGCCGTAGTACTTTGTTGGCAAGCCAGTGGGCCGTTTAGCTACTCATGTGCAGTGGGTGATAAATATTGGGTTTTAACAGAGCAGTGATTAATAATTTTATCAGCGAAAAACTAATTGATTAGCGGAGAGATTTTCATTTTTATTTTATTTTATATTACTTATTTCTCTAGAAAACTTACAGCTAGAACAAAATTATCAGACACAGTATTATAAGATGGTCAATTACAAGTTTTCACGGTTAAGAACGAGAGTAGAACAGATAGACACAAATAAAATATGAAAATTTGAACACAGTTAATTGCACAGGTTTTTCTTTTTTGGCATTTATCTATTGATCTCTCAATTAGCATCAAAGAAATGTTCACACATTAGTATATCGAAAACTAAGAATGCTATCTTATTCAAATAAAAAGTATTTTATAGACTATTTAATACTTATTATTAACTTTATTTGAATAGTCACGGATTAGACCCGAATTAATTGTTCCAGATTGTATTTACAACATAATAACACTAGTAGACTGCTGCACAACCTATCATAAAATTTGAAGGGTAAGGTCACATGTAGTTGCCGGCGATGAATGATAATAACTTGATAGCCTGTTCCAGCATAGTTGCCTAAACCAATTTATGATTCATCGTGCGAAGTGCATGTTTCACGTGTTAATGTTCAGGTTAAACCCGGCATAATACCTAGCGTGCCTATTTGGATGTCAGTCCAAGGTGACCACTGCAGTCATGAGAACTGATTAACGAAATCAGAGCATATCACAAGCCAACTGCATAACGACTGTGTTCGTGACCTTTCAATGATCTTAGTGTGGGGCAAGAATTAAAACACGCTGCTGCATGCTGAATGAACAACTTATAGCTTAGTACTTATTATACAAAGTGTCCGGTCATGAACTAGCGATATTCTAGGTACCGTCAGCGTCATACAACGTTATTTTTAGTATATACAAAAACCGAGACACCCCAAGAAGATTTTCATCAGAACTGCCTAATTATGTGTTTTTTTTTTAATAAATCTCCAAGTTACACCGTAGTTTATGTCGCGTTAAGTTCCCTAGTAAAGTGTGAAATGCCTGAGATGTGCTACGCAGGGGTTGTCTAGTACACGGAAACTGACCGAGCGGACCATCTCAAGCCTCAAAGTGTCTATTCCCGTCAACTGTTATGGGTAGAACCTACTGAAAAAAAAATGAAATTTACGAAAAAAAAAATGTTGTGTAAAAAATATGTCATTTGATTCTCGTAGTGATTCTCAACAAACTAGTTTCAGGTTTAGTATATAAGTACTAAAACTAAGCTTGTATAGTAAGTAGCAATCAAGATGACCAAATGATTAGAAACACCCAAACTGTTCTTTCATATTCACCCAACCAAAGTCGTCTAATTATTCAGACCAGCCATCTTAGACAAATATGTCGGAACACGAACAACGTCTATACAAACTGCTCTACCTCTGGACTTTCGCTTGACACACTTTTTGTGACAACCTGTATAAAAACAGCATTTTATATGTTGACCACAGAAATGTAATAATTTGGCTTATTATTTAAAGGAGAATGGGCAAATTTCATATATCGGAAACCCAGATCCAACAGAAACGGCTTGTATTGGTATTTGTCACACTTAATGTCCTAAACAATCCTGCATAATTTTTTCTTTTTTCGGCTCCAGCTGGACGCATGAAAATGAGGTCAAAGATTGAAAAAGTGTCCGTTCGTGTATTATTGAAATCATTAAATATTTATTCTAATCATTATATTGCAGTGCACTGCTGTGTATAGGCAGCTTCTATTAATCGTCACCACACCAGGTGCTTGCTCAGATACCTAATGGATTATCAAAGTTGTATTGTTGTATTGGTATTTGTCACATTAAGTGTGAAGCCGTTTCTGTTGGATCTGGTTTTTTTTTGTCCATTCTCCTTTCTGTGATGTCGACAAAAACAGAAAAAAATAATGCGTAATCCCTAGGACCAACCGTGAGTCACTTTTACAGTTGTTAAACTAAAGTTTGGCACTAACATCTGTGATTTGCAGATAGCGACACATTACAACATTACCTACTTTACCTTGTTGGAATTTTATATCCTGTTCAGCTGAGTTACGAAATACTTTTGTTATTGCATGCGTGTCACATCATGCTAATATTATTTTCCTTATTGTTGAACCTCCAAATTATTACGAATTCGCTCGCATTTGTTCTTTAAGGTGGGACATTTTTACAGAGACGTGACATGAAGACGTATGGACACATTAACATTGATTATGTTGCATTATAGCGATTGAAATGTAGAACATGCTCCAAAAAAAACCATTATGAAATACACTTTCACATAATAAACAATGTAGCTGTAAGTATTTATTAACACATTCGAGACCACCACACTTTTCATAGAGCTCATACGCCATGCCGCCATACACATTTGTTATCGGTAGCGGGTAGCACTGGGCAATGTTGACAAAAGAAGGTAGTCGTCGATATGGATCAACGCACCCGAGGTTATAAAGGCGGTGGTCATTCGACGAAGCGGGAGCATTCCGTGTTGATCAGCTGAAGAAGTCTGACCTTTTATATCTGATTAGCTTGTCCTTATTTTATGATCTTGTAATAATTGTGTAAAGTAATATATTGTGATCTAGTTTATGTTACTAATACTAACCCAAATACAAGTACTCTCAGTGGTGGAGAGTCTATGTTGGTTTTATTTACTGTGTTTACCTTACTCGCAATCCTGACATATCGATATTAGCTATAACTGTAATGATAGAATCACCCCTGAACGATTATGTTGTTGTGTCATTTACACATTGCTAGTGGACCTTCCAGGAGGGTTATCGGCTTATTCTAAGGTTATCGGCATTACGTTTGCGCTAAGAGTGAACCCTAGCGTAGGGTTCCTGACATTAGGTTAAAAACCGTGAAAAATACGCTACTACGTCGTAAAATAGGTGTTTGCTTGTTGCATGACGGTAGATTTTCCAAGAAAAACCTACATTTAAAATGAGCCCTCCACGAGGGCACCCGGCATGGCAAATGCTACTACAGGGTGCCCTCGCACTGAACATGATAAAGTGCTTCCTCACCGAAAGTGGCGCCACTTCAGAAAAAGCATTATTTCTGTCAACACACAACATATTGAAATTTCGTACGTACAACATTTTAGTCAAGTGTTGTAGAAATTCTCGAACACCAAAAAACTTGAGATCCTAGGTTAGAAGTTTTAGTAATTAATGATAAAAACGGCCGTTTTTGGTACTTATCGCTAAAACTTCGAATCCAGAAGCTCTAGTGTTGATATTTGGTGTTCGAAAATTTCTACAATACTTGACTAGAATGTTGTACGTACGAAAGAACAATGGCAAAATCATTGCTGAGATTTAAATAAGCGTCTAATGTTAAGAGGTATATTAAAAAAAGCCTAATTTTTTTCTAGATATTCTTGTAGCTTTAACATTTAAAAACGAACTCTCTGAAAAAAATATATTACATTTCAAAGTTTTACTGATATTCCCGTTAATTCGAATAATTTTTATTTGTTCTCCATGCTTCTTTAATTTTGCAACACTTTGAGAGATGCCCTTATAATTAATTTCGAAGATTTTTTACCAGCTATGTTAATACATTTAATGCTTAATTATTTTATTAGATGTTTTATTTCGGTTAATGAATTATTATTCAATAATTCGTGAAACAAATAAGAAAATAAAGACAGCAAAGCTTGGCGTATATTAGGAAAGAAATAGATTTTCTATAATCCTGTTTACCTAATAGAAGTATATGAAAAAATAAGTATAGCAACACAAACATGACAATGCTTTCTTTCAAAAACTGTCACTGTCAATCCTAGAGTTGTCAAATATCAGTATATTATTAAGTCCCTAGTAGACGAGATCGAAGTGCCGGGTGAACCCCGGCCAAACTCGTAGATGATATGGTTTGTACCCGCTAGCTAGCCGGGTTAAGTGCCACTTATGTAGGATGCGCCGTGCGTACAACCGGCCTCCGCAAGGAGTGCCCATAGGCCACCGTAGCAGTTTGAGCACAGGGTAGCCACGTCGTAACCGATCACGGCAGCAAGCTGGGCCATCGTTAGCAACGGTGTCGTCAAAATAGCTCCATACTGTCCCATGCATATCCGACATCCAGACTTACTACGGTTTGAAACTGTGCGTAGCCGGTAGCCACGGTCCTAAAAACAGTGTTGTCAGCAAGGGGCCTAACTTTACTGCTTACACGGCGCCGCTTTGTCGTTGAACATAATTATTATATTATATTCGGTGATAGTGCTACGGCTTCTGACAAATATTTAAAACTTCTACGTTGCGTTAACGTTACGTTGTACTACTCATTAACGGACTACGATTTCACTCCTCGATTTGGAGTTGAGAAGTGAAAAGTGGCACGTGGATTTTGAGGATTTTTCTGTGTAGTGATTGACCAAGTGAATTTCTCTGAGTAGGTATTTGTATAGTCTCAGAGGGAGTGGAAATACTTCTTTAGTAAGAGGGAGAATAAAATCTTGGTACGTGAACCCGTGTCATCATGGAGGAAGTAACTTACTAAAATGTTCATTGTCATGACATTGGTGTGTTACAAAGGAACCAAGGCATCAAAGAAATAAAGCAGCACCAGCAGAATTGTTGTGTTACTCATTAAGAAGAGCAAAAGACAAATAAATATAATAACACGAAATCTTTTATTTATACCCTACATCTTACAAAGTAGATTTTTTAATTTTTACTGAACTCGTACACCTATTTTCATACAAAACTATAACCGAGGGATGTGTTCGCTAATTATTGCATAGGCCAGGGTGTTTATATGGATTTCATTGAATTCACAATATTTTTTAGAATAATGTTTTGTTGGTTAGGGCATCAGGCATGCTAGACGGCTAGACAACCAAAGTGATATTCATGGGATTTTTTTTAGAGAGATCTGCTGCACTGATGAAAGATAGAATGAAATTACCTACTTAATAAAAAATATAATTTGTTTCGTACGAGTATAATCATAAAAATATTCTAACCTAAATACACTTTATGAGCTATTTTCTCAAATCCTAGGGACAAGTGGCGAAGCGCTCATTTCATCAGAAATGGCTCAAAACATTAAGAATTAAAAAAAAATTACGAATACACAAAGCCTACGATGACACGAAGACGTAACAATTTATTGATTGATACATACAGATAAAGTGATGTATCAAAGTTCGCCATTGTTCTATTTCTAGTTAAGCAAAACTTCAAACTAGAATATCTTGAATTCGAGAGTCTCTTTAATAGTAAGCCTGAAGACAAATCTGTTCAGGAATTCAAGCTCTATACTTTTACATATGTTTCAATAGCAGACGCAAAAGATTATTTCAACAATAGTTTGTTTGGGAGTTTGCCGTTGTTCTTTCAATATGTTGTTTGTTGACAGAAATAATGCTTTTTTTCTGAAGTGGTGCCACTTTCGGTGGGGGAAGCGCCGTAAAGTAATGGCCAAAGCCGGTAGTTAACTTAGTACTCTGTTAAGTCGACCAGAACTATTTGTAGTCCGCTTCAACCAGCACTAACAGAAGAATATTCGACATAGCAATAGGGACTCGTGGCTCTTTAAAAACCGCGCGGATCTTACTCGGCCATAGTGCGTGTGTGGGTAGGGTTACCATTTAGAAATTTGAAAAGTCCTGACAAAAAGCCTGACATTTCAATAAAAGTCCGGACATTTTAGTCACAAAATGCAAACATACGAAGATTTATTGTTTGATCTCGTTATGTTGATTGTTAAAGATTTATATGTTGTTTTTAGATGAATGAGAAGTTAATAAAGATTAAAAACTTATTTGATATTACATAAAAGTAAGTTTATGAACTCGTATTCCCTCTAAGCCAAAAAATCCGGACAAATTAAAGAGCCGGACATAGTCCGGACAAAAGTCTAGAAGTCTGGACATGTCCGGACAAATCCGGACGGATGGTAACCCTATGTGTGGGTGACTATTCGTTACACATCGAAAACCCTTCGTGGCTCGGAGAGTACGTTAAACCGTCGGTCCCGGGTGTCATACAAATACCTATGACAGTGGTTACGAGTAGTCAGAAGCCAGAAAGTCTGACAACCGGTCTAACCTTAGGAGATCGGCATTGTCCAGTAACTGATCTGAATCTGATGGCAGACGCTCCGTGTAAAATACTGATATTTAGCCGCATCTCGCTAGACTGGAAACTGACCCTAACACAGTTGAGGAAAGGCTGTGCAGAACATTCGACATAGCAATAAATAAAAAACCGGCCAAGTGCGAGTCGGACTCGCGTACGAAGGGTTCCGTACCATTATGTATAAAAACGGCAAAAAAATCACGTTTGTTGTATGGGAGCCCCCTTAAATATTTATTTTATTCTGTTTTTTAGTATTTGTTGTTATAGCGGCAACAGAAATACATCATCTGTGAACATTTCAACTAACTATCACGGTTCATGAGATACAGCCTGGTGACAGACGGACAGACGGACAGCGGAGTCTTAGTAATAGGGTCCCGTTTTACCTTTTGGGTAAGGAACCCTAAAAATGAGAAGCCCCACAAAGCGAGGCTCTATCTGCTACTCCGGCAACCAAACTGATTTATTATACTGCACAGCAGTTGATCCGTTTCGGCTTTTATAAGTAACAACAATAAAAAACATTTAGATCGTACCTGGTGCAAATATTCCGCCATTCCCTATAAGGTTTCTGATGAACCTGTGAAGATCGTCCTTTTCCATGCAAGTCTTCAGTATTACCTCGAGGTCGATGGGATTTACTACAACTGAACAAAAAACAAATCAATCATATTCCTATACCTAAGTAACTCTTACCTCATATGTAACTCTAATAAGCATACAAGTGTAAACAAATTCATGTAATTCCTTAAAACTACATGATCTATTACTGGTAAGTATGTATTAACCACGCACCGGATTAAGCTTGATTAAATATAAAAATCATTTTTTTCTTGCGGTATTGGTAAGTGGTATCTAAACCAGCTGATAAAGTTTAAATAAAAAAAACCGGCCAAGTGCGAGTCGGACTCGCACACGAAGGGTTCCCTACCATTATCTATAAAAACGGCAAAAAAATACGTTTTTTGTATGGGAGCCCCCTTAAATATTTATTTTATTCCGTTTTTAGTATTTGTTGTTATAGCGGCAACAGAAATACATCATCTGTGAAAATTTCAACTGTCTAACTATCACGGTTCATGAGATACAGCCTGATAACAGACGGACAGCGGAGTCTTAGTAATATTGCTAAAGTAGCACGGCGAGACAGCTGGCGAGCACGACTAGCGCGATATCGCACCGCGCAGTCAGTTAGCTCAGAGAACTAAAAATTTTTTTTAGCTTTATCTCTTTAACGCAGCGTCAATCTGTATCACCAGTAAGGACATCGCAAGGTTTGAAGGTATTACACGAATTTGAATACTACCTGTATAAGAAGACAGCTAATTGTTGTTCTTGCGGAACATTACATTTTAAGTGACTCTTATCTATACATATAAAAGGAGAAGCTGACTGACTGATCTATCAACGCACAGCTTTAACCGCTGGGGTTAGAAACTTGAAATGTTGACAGTAGTTTCCTTTTGTAACGTAGGCATCCACTAATAAAGGGTTTTTCGAAATTCAACCCCTTAGGGGTTAAATAGGGGATTTAAGTTTGTATGTAAGTTCGTCATTTTTGAAGTAAGACGTATGAAATTAAATATTAAGGTTTCTGGTTAGAAATAAAGCTACAAGTGTTTGAGCGTTTTTGAAAATTCAACCCTAAGGGGGTAAAATAAGTGTTGAAAGTTTGCATGAGAAATCTGTTACTTTTGAAGTAAGAAGCATGGAATTAAAAAATGTAGGCTCTTGGTGAGAAATAAATATACATGTGTTTGAGGGTTTTTGGAAATTCTACTCGTAAGTGGTAAAATATGAAAGATAATTGATATGAAAGAAATGAAAGATTTTTTTAACTGCACTTAACGAGGGCTCAAAATTTCACGCAAGCGGAGCTGCGGGCAAAAGCTAGTGTACTTATATACCAGGAAGTGCTTTCTCCAGTTTACCCCAAAATCCTCGAAATTGAAACATAAGAGACTCTCTAAAAGGTAAAGAAACTTCCTCCAGTAAGTCTACTGCTACGAAACTCATTTCTAAAAGTCGTTCATTAGTTCTCTCTCTGTAAAGGGAGGATGTAAACCCTAATACAAATGATGTCATAACTTATGTTCTTCCTTTTTCAACTACTCAGTGATATAACAATACATATACACCATGCAACAAGAATAACACAAATACTCAATCACCTCAATTAAAATATTCAGTTATGATCATAATACATACACTAAGATTTTACTTTTATGTACTTAAATGTTTTTTATTCAAGAAAATTGTATTTTTAGGCTCTTATTTTGTTATCTTAATTAAAAAACTGATAAGTTCACGTTTTAAAAAATACACACAAAAAATGGCTGAAGTCGATTCAGTAGCCATTAGCCGATTCTTAACAAACTACTTTCAGGCTTTGCGTTTATTATGTTACATGTATATTTTTAACTTTGCTAAGTGGACAATATTTAAGTTGCACTGTAGAGTACAAAAAGTGTTTACTAACTAGTATTAGAGCCTACACCTACAGTCTACAAAATAAAGTTAATTGTAATAATAATTATTATAATTAACGCAATAATCCTTACCAAAGATAAGTGTAGGTCCCAGCCATCCTCTCATAATGCCATTATTTTGCATGCTCACGTAACCGAAATATTGCAGTTGCTTCATAATTGCTGAAAACAAGTCGTAACTCCTTAGATTATAGGTCAATAAAAGTAATATTAACTAATTAATTATGAGTGAGAATATAACTATCATTATGTAATTGCTTACAGTGTACAAACAAAACCATTGTATACAATAATATGTTAGTCGGAAAGGGGGTACTAATCCGCGGGCCACTTAAACTGCCACTGGGGCCTAATTCTCCTAAAATAAATCTTGAAAAATCACACCCGAACCAAGGCCGAATCGTTCATTCAGACAGTTCTCAATTTCAAAAGCTGTCTTATTGTTTGACACAAAAAACAAAATCAATCATTTTGAAAGTTTTCGGAAACAAAAACTGACTGACGGTTGTGGTTCGATTGCGTTTGGCAACCATTTATTTTAGGCGAATTAGGCCCCTGATGACCGTTTTCAAGTAAGTCTTAAAATGTCAAAATACGATAATTCTAATTTACAAAAAAAAACATCAACCTTGCTTTAGTTACGAATTCAGAAAATGTAGCTTCTAACACTCCCAAACTGAATTTCGACAAATCGTTCTACGACACGATTTTACTTCGAAACTATGGAGCTCCGACATTACGCTAAGTCCGACAATTATTATGGAACTTCTACACCTAATTTGTGGCACCCCGACACGGATAGGTTAGGTTCGAAAGGGCTCAGGCTTTCACGCCCTACCGCCGGCCTCGCCACCGTCGGGGCGATCCGGCCGGTGCTCGAGCGCTGTCTCGGGAGGAGGCACGGCTCCCTGTCGTTTCGGGCGACGCAGGTGCTCTCGGGGCACGGTTGCTTCGGGAAGTACCTGTGTCGCATAAACAGGGAGCCGGACGCCCGGTGTCACCACTGCGGCGATTGCCGGGAGGACACGGCGTGGCACACGCTGGCAGAGTGTGCCGCTTGGGAGTAGCCGCGCCGTGCCCTCATCTCAGGAGTAGGCGGTGACCTGTCGCTGTCGGCCGTGGTCGAGTCCATGGTCGACAGCGAGGAGTCCTGGGACGCGGTGGTGTCCTTCTGCGACACAGTCATGTCGCAGAAGGAGGATGCGGAAAGGGTGAGGGAGATCACCTCCACTCACCCGGCCCGCAGCAGACGCACCGGGCGTCGGCGGAGGGCGGACAACGCCCTCTTCCAGCCCCTCTAAATGGGTCCAGGGGCGACGGACTTGGGGAAATCTGTCGCCCCCCATACATCAAGACCCGAGGCGGCGGCGCGAAGTGTTCCAAGCGCGCCCCTCTTAGACGGCGCGGGGGGAGTCTAACACCTCACTCCCCCCGCTAACCCGAGGAGGCCCGCTGCGGCGGGCCAGCACCAGCCGGGGATTGCGGAAGTGTCGTAAGTTCCCGCGACCCTCGGCGCATGTGTGTGATGGAACACCGGGGTGGTTTTAGTCAGTAAGAGTTTGACAGACCCCTCCGCCCACCCCAGGGCGGAGGACATCCATGAGGATTTCCACAACGAAAAAAAAAAAAAAAAAGGTTCGAAAGGGCTGACGGGGACTAGAGTGAGCGAGCAAAGCGAGCGAACGAAGCCACCGTCATCCCTTTCGTGTTAGGTTACTTTAAACCCCAGAATCGAAGTTCCATAATTGTCGGAGTAGCGTTGAGTTCCATAGTCTCGAAGTAAAATCTTGTTGTAGAACGATTTATCAAAATTCAGTTTGATAATCAGCTTCTAATTCGTGACCCCAAATATGATCTAAAATGTAAACACAGCTGATCATAGCTAAGGATAGATAGATTCTAGCGTATTTTTTATGAAATCTTTGAACAGCTATTTCTCTTATACTTTTGGGGAAATTGTAGAACAAAAGTTATTTACTATTATGGGTTCTTTAACATTAACACCCTTTCAGGTTAGTGCTCCTTTTCCAACTAACTATGTATAAAGTTTTTTTTAATGAAAGATTGTTTTATTGCCCTTAATTTTCTTTTGACAAAACAGTCTAAGGGTCAGTTGCACGAATTAACTATAACCATACCATATTTACGTCAAAGTACTGGTTAAATTATTATTATAAATAAATAATAGGTAAAAGTTGAGTAAGTATATTCTTTACATAAATCCTTCACAACAAAACTTGATAAGTTAACCTGGTGATTACTTAATATTAAACCATGGGCTAGGCTTGATGTTCACCAACATTATTTGTCTCGTTATACGACTGTTTAACTGAAATTTCAGTATATCATTCGAGTAAACGGATGTTTAACCAGGGAATTTATGTTGATAATATTATTTACTGATTATCATAAAAAATGAGACAACAGATACTACAATATCTACTCGTTATTTTCTAGAATAGTTTGTTTTACTAACATAATAATAGGTCAATAACTAACATTATTGTATATTTTAGGTATAATTTTTAAACATGCCGTTTCGATACTTGTTCAAACTTATATTATGAAACCAATGTTTCTCATTCTAAGTGAATAAATTGTACCTATTCTTTTTTGAGAAATAAATGTCTTAACTCGAATTTTCAAATCAGAAACCGGAGGAATGTCATTTTTTTTTTTGAGTTAGCCTTTTTTAACCAGACAATTAATGTACCTTAGATTATAGGACTCTACGCTTGCAATTTAGTGCGCCATTATAGACTGTATGGGTCGGGGGCCATATAGAGCGACCTCTTCGCACTGCAGGAATTATAATAATGCTTTTATATTATTTAACTGGTAAATAATGGAATCAGGCGTTACTTTGCGGAAATCAATGACATGCAAATATGCAAATACAATATTTAACTTTAATTCCGCCAAACTAGATCGCTAGCTTGAATGCAAATATATATAATTATATAATAATACGCTCGCAAATATAATAATACTAGCTGTACCCAGCATGCGTTACAATGCACTTTTTCCTACTTACTGCCTACCTACTAGGTAACCTACCTTCAGAAACAAAATCAAAATAGTAACAAAAAGTTAAAACCATTTTCATGCATGCGGTAAACAAATGAAGAATATGAAAATACTGAGATAAGTAATTTCATTTTTTTATTTAATATCAAAATTTTCTTTCATAAGAACCTTCTCCTGACTATTGTCGTAATTACGAAAAGAACAAAAAAAAAATTGCGAAATCGGTCCAGCCGCTCACGCGTGATGCCGTGACCAATGGAAATTGGGATTCATTTTTATATAGATAAATAAATATACAATATAATTTAATCACACCTTCTGCATCTGCATAGGTATATTCGATGTTGCATAATGCATCCAAGCAAGCAATTTAGTTTGGCGGAATTAACTTAAACTTATTGGTCTAATTCCGTTAGTTCTTTACATATTGCGTAGTGTAAAGAGCGCTTACACCTTTGATATTTAATCAAAGGCTTTTTAAGGTTTACCAGCTAAGTCAACCATACATAACAGATACCTCATGCCAACCAATCTTTAACATACTTACACACTTTAAACTTTTTAAGGGTTTTAATTTACATAATATTTTTTTCAGTTAAGAAATAAAAAGACAAACTTCAATAAAAAAATTAACTCAAGTATAATTATGAATTTTCCATAAAAAGAACTTACTCTACTTAAAAGTCCACTACGCAGTTAAAGCTTTATCATACACACATCAAAAAAAGTTTGCGATCACTAGCATAAGCTGATATAATTTTTTAAATTGAACTTTATCAACAATTGAACTGTTTTATTGTTTTATATTCTAAATCTATATTTTCAAATAATAAATCTAAAAAGAAGAAGAAATCTTAATATTATTATAATCTACCGTAACAAAAAAGATTTCGATTTTTCAAAGTGCCTTTTGGTAATTATCAAATAACCGATCCTTTTTGAACTGGTACTACATATCAACTTTTGCGTTAGAAGGAAATAGATTCGTACAATTAATATTTTTGTAATTTATACTATCACAATTAAATATTATTGTATTTATTTATGCCCAAAAAATTCTTGATTAAAAACTTACAAAACAACACTTGCAAATAAAATAAGAAAATTAACAAATTACACATTAATTAATTACATTGATGATTAGAATAACATCTTCGTCCTCATCAACTACATCGACTAGATGGGTATTGTCTGTATGTGAAGATTCCGAATTCAAAATCAACTTAAATATGATTTATATTTATCTTGATAATTATCAATCTATATATCTTGATAATTATAAAATATAATAATAATTAGCAGGGTTTGAAGCGATAATTATCGCTTCAAACCCTGCGAAAGTTCACTGCACAGTTAAAGCTTAATTTAGTTGATCCGCGATCGAATGCAACACACGTTAGTAATTTTAAATCAAACTCACTTTCAGTACTACCGGCCAGCGTGTGCATTACTCCAACCAAAGGCAACTCCTCCTTAGGTCCAGGTATAACCGAGGCCAGCTTATAAAAATGCCTCCTTCTATACCAAAACGTCAACGTCCACGCTACTGAAACCAGGATCAACGACCACACAAACATATTGTCACTTTTGTACGACACTCGATAGTAACAAAAGAACGTGTAGTACAAATAAAAGAGTTAGTTAATCAGGGGCATGTTATGCGCGCGCGCCTCCTCGCGTGTCTAAAGAAAATGCGTGGGGATTTATATGGTCATTTTCCTCCGCCCGGCCGTCGCAGCTCGCACTAATTCTGGTCTGGTTAACAACGGGGTCGTAGAGTTCATGGTATGGTTAACATACAACCTTCGGACCTCGAGGAAGTGACAATTATTATTATATTTAAAAGTTTTATGTCTAACAACCTGATGGAAGTATGATAAGACTAACCTACTCATACGTAATTTCGAATTATTTCAATTTAGTGTACTACACACTTAATGTGTTTCTATGAAAAAATATGTTGTGAAATCCTCGATGTTAGATATTTTACGCAATCTTTAACACGTTCAGTGTCGGGTGCCCTCCAGGAGGGCACCCTGTAGTCGCATTCGCTACGCCGGATGCAGCGCACGTGGAGGGCTCATTTTAAATGCAGGTTTTTCTTTGAAAATTCACTATCATGAAACAAGCAAACACATATTTTACGACGTAGTAACGTATTTTTCACGGTTTTTAACTTAATGCCGGGAACCCTCCTCGAGGGTTCACTTTTAGCGCAAACGAAATGCCGAGGACCCTCCTGGAAGGTCCACTAGCAATGTGTATGGCGGGATGGCGTAAGAGCTCTATGAAAAGTGTGGTGGACTCGAATGTGACTTACCTATAGGGACTAAACAATAATTCGTAAACATTATGACAGTATACAGTACCGTCTTCCCTCGTGTCGGCACGAGCTATTTTTGAATAGCGCATGTCGTGGTGAAAAGATTAGCAGCAAGGTTGTTCGCGGGGCTGACTGCCCAGGGTGCGTCTGACGCACTTAAGTATCATCATTCGTGGAGGCTCTTCGTGCAGTCCTACCATACAGTACCTAAAGATGCTCTATGAAGCAAAGTCTACGTACCGATTGAGATTTAAAAACTTTGATTGAATGTTTAGTAGAATAATTAAGAGTAAGTATGTAAGCGGTTACGTATCATAATACCTACGTTTATTTTAACTATTTTCAACTTAACTACGGTTGATTTACATATGTTCATAACGCATAATGGTCGACTCAACTACAGTTTAACTCACCTAATCTTGATTAAACTAAAATTACTTGCACTAACGAACGATTAATCTAATGATTTTTTAAGATATTGGATATTTCAACTATGTATGAAATAACTAATGAACGCTTCAACTTAATGATCTGATATAGGTATGTAAATAAACTATGATTCAACGATTTTTGTGTTTTCTTAGGGAGTGCCTCCGCTGCCGGCGCCGGTTGCCATTACGAGTGCCGGCGCCAGTTACCAAACTGGCTGCCGGCGTCGCGCCGACTACATACACTGTTTTTATACACCTTCAAGGCCTCTTCATGAGACAAATTATTTGTCACCTACTTTCATTTTCACAATAAAAACTTAAGGGGATGTTTGTAAGGTTCTTTGAGGTTCCAAAGCAGAGTCGACGGAGCCCCGCTGTGCGGGGCTCCTATTTCTGTCTGCAGGGTTTAAAGTAACCTAACACGAAGGGGATGACGGGGGCTTCGTTCGCTCGCTTCGCTCGCTCACTCTAGCCCCCATCATCCCCTTCGAACCTAACCTATCCGTGTCGAGGTGCGCCTGCGACTAGATTATTAGACAATGGTATTTATTTTATTTAAACTTTATGCAACAAAAAAGTACAAAGGCGGACTTAATGCCTTAGGCATTCTCTACCAGTCAACCAAAGGTGGTGAAGAAATATCAAGGCAGGTGCAAATTATTGTATGACAGTAAAACGAGAACAATTGAGATTAAAAAAAAAAAAAGAACTCAAAGCAATTACACAAATAGATTTAAATGTACACAAGTACAAAATAATTAAAATTCTCAATACTTATATATGAATAATTTACTACTTATATAAAATCCTATACATAAAACATATAAAAATATATACCTATATACATATAAAATACATACCTTAAGAAAAGAATAGAAAGGAGAATTATGAGACAACTCTTACTATTTGTTCTGAAAAATAACTCCGCAATTTCCGCTTGAAAGCATAGCGACTGGTGGCTGTCCTGATATCAAGAGGGAGCGCATTCCAAAGAAGAATAGCCTGAATATGAAAGGAAGAATGAATGAAATCAGAAGTATGAGAAGGACAGCTAAGTAGAAGATTATTAGAGTAATGGTAAAAACATTTCTGCGGCAGATTGTATGATTCGTCCTTTTGAACTGAGTGAAATAGGTTAGGTTAGGTTAGGACTGTGACCAACCGCGCGAGAGCCGAGCGAGCGAAGCGAGCGGTGCCGCGGCAGCGGCCGCCGAGCGCTACTTCCAAGTTGCTCGCAGAAATGTTTTCACATATACAACATCACCAGTAAATCAAACACAAGACCACAGATAAATCAACAGTAGGTGAATCGTCCGTTAGTTTAATCAACCTTAGGCGAATTAATTGTAGTTGAATAAACCGTAGATGAATTGTCCTTTATGGATTTCGTCCATTAGTTATTACAAAATTCGGTGAAACGATCTTTAGATATTTTAAACGGTAGGTCTTTTGACCGTAGTTATCTTGAAAATAGTTAGAATAAACTTAGGTATTATGATACGTAACCATGTAAGCAGAATGTGGATAGCAATAAGTGCAGAAGCAGGCCAAAGAAATATTGATGGATTGTGGGAAAGATTATAAAAATACAGGTTCAGGTCTAATAGCATAGAAACTTAAAAGGCACTCAATACCTTTTTTATCCCGACGTTTCGGCCGAATTACACCGGCCGTGGTCACGGGTAGACTGAGGTGGCGGAGCAGTTGTCATCTTCGTGAAGCAAGGGTATTTCATCTACCCACACTCGATCTTGATTTTTTTATTAATTTATCGTCGGGACTTCAAGTTTCTACGCGATTAGACCCGAATCTGTATTTTTATAATGTGTACAAATCGCGAAAGTTTAAAAAATGTGGGAAAGATGCAGACGCCATTTTTTTTACACCCTCGTTCCTTCACCTGAAAAACACATAGACCCGGAACATCGGTTTAAATCATTTATTCTCAAAAAGACAATAAAGCCACTTACATGAGAATACAAAATAACATTTAGTTAAATTATCAAATTAACCGCCACCGAGATAAGTAAAAAAAACTGTTTACGTAACACAATCGTAACATCATTAGAGACTTAATAAGTAATATCATTAGCCGGTAGGTAGTTTAAAGCAATAAAAGCGACAAAATGCGAAATGTTAATTAAGTACCCGCTCAACATTTTTTTTTTTTTGGATTAATGTGACTTTGGATAAGAAAAGTTTTCTGTTATGTATTTAGACAGTTGAGATTTAAAAATGTTGAACGAGCTTACATTTTTAATATTAGATGGTAAATTATTATAAATATTTGCTCCTTCATAGGTGATGTTTCTTTTGGAGTAATTTGTACGAGGTCTTGGTAATACAAGTAAACTAGGGCGACGCCTGCTACGTTTAGATACCTCCGAAATTTTGGTAAATGATAAATTGGTTTTAATTTTTTTGTCTAAAATTTTTCTTATCAGAATACAAGTGGTATACATATAAAGTTGCTTAATATTCATCAATTTAGTTTCTTCAAAAATTTTATAGGTAGGTGTCAAATATGGATAGCGAAATAATATTTTAATGATCTTGTTTTGTACTCTTTGTAATTCTTGCAATTTTGTTTTACCTGAGTTGCCCCAAATTTCTATTAGGTATAGTAAATGTGATTTAACAAGAGAGTTATAAATAGTAAAACGAATATTTTTAGGTATACAATTGCTTATGTTGTAGAGAGAACCAGTGAGTGACGAGAGTTTATCTTTAATATAATCTATTTGGTTGTTCCAATTAAGATTGCTATCAATTTTTAAGCCAAGGTATTTTTCACACTGTTTTTGTTCGAGCGGAATGTTATCAATAGTTAATGGTCTATGATCTGGAATCTTTTTGTTTTTAGCTTTAAATATAATAAAACATGTTTTTGAAATATTGATAGATAGTAAATTGCATTGGAACCACTCGAATAATATATCTAAATCCTCTTGAGCTTGTGAGATGATATTATGTATGTTTTTTCCAAAATAAAATAAGCAAGTATCGTCTGCGTATAAAGTTATATGACCATGAAGATTAAGTGCTGCAATCTGATTTATGTAAGTTAAGAATAACAGTGGTCCCAATATGGATCCCTGGGGTACTCCGTATGTGACGGGTAGAGCACTACTCTCAACGTCATTTATCTTAACTATCTGGTGTCTGTTAGTTAAATAAGATTTTAGCATTTTGAGTGCGGTTCCTTGGATACCAGCATGTT
Source organism: Amphipyra tragopoginis (assembly GCA_905220435.1). Lineage (NCBI taxonomy): Eukaryota > Metazoa > Arthropoda > Insecta > Lepidoptera > Noctuidae > Amphipyra > Amphipyra tragopoginis. Next base: position 19,606,082 of record HG991997.1, read on the forward strand.
CAAGCTTGTTTAAAAGTAATGTATGGCTTACAGTATCGAATGCTTTTTTTAAATCAATGAATACACCCAGAACAATGTTCTTTTTATCTATATTGTCTCTGATTTTTGTTACTAGATCTATTGTAGCTATTGTGGTATTATTTTTAGGTCTAAATCCATATTGGCGATCTGTTATAAAGTTAATGGAATCAAAGTAATTTAGTAAGCGACTATGTATAAGTTTTTCTAATATTTTGGACATGACTGGCAGTACAGAGATCGGTCGATAATTACCAGGGTCGGTCTTAGGTCCAGATTTATAAATTGGTGATACTTTTGCAACCTTAAGGGAATCGGGAAACTCCCCGTCAGTCATAAGTTTATTAAAGCATTTTGCCAGCACATTCGAGATTAGATTTTGTAAGTTTTTTATAATTTTAATGCTGATTTTATCTATACCACTACTAGAGTTGGCATCAAGGTTTTTGATAATTTTTATAATTTCTTCAGCATTACAGGGCTGCAGTGTTGTAAGTGAGTGACTTGTGGCATCGTATTGTTTATTTAATTCTAATATTTTAGAACAATCATGAAATTTTCTAGGTATTTTCTCCGCAAGTACTGACCCTATGGTTGAGAAATATTTATTAAAAAGTTCACATATTTCCTTTGTGCCAGTAACAATGTCAGAATTAACAATAAGTTTTGAAGGAGCGCTATTTTGATACATTTTATTGTTCGCTAAATTGTTTATAAGTGTCCACATTTTTTTAGGAGTGTTAGTATATTTCATAAATAGATTATAGAAGTAGGCATTTTTAGTAAATTGTATTAATCTAGCAATTTCATCTCTGATTTTTTTAAACTCAATTAGTAATGTCTCATTTTCTTGATCCTTTTTATGCTGTACCCATAGGTAGTTTCTTAAGTTGATCCCGATAATAATTTCATTGTTAACCCATTCCTCTCGTGGTGGATTCACGATTTTAGTTCTGGAAATTGTATTTCTTTTGATGCATTGTATTAACGTAGTCTCTAATTCTTCATAACTGTTTGCAGCATTTTCTAGTCCATGCGATTCAATAGTAATGTATAATTTGTGGTAATCTATAGTTTCATAGTTTAGTCGTAGTTTTGGAGGTTTCCATTTATTGAGTTGTAAATAGATTTGTTTGTGATCTGAGAAAGACGAGTTGATGATTGCAAAATTATATTCTTCATTGTTCAAGTTTGTGCTTACGTGGTCCAGGATAGATTTCTTTGTAGTTGAATCTCGTGTACAATAGGTTTGGTTGACTTTATTAAGTATTTTATGTCCCGATTCGTGTAGTCTCTGTTTGTACCTTTTTAATGTTTTGTTTTTAGATAATAGATCGATGTTAAAATCACCAAAGACTATTGCTCGTTTTCGTACTTGTAATTGTGACTCATATGTATCCAAAAACTTTTCTAAATTTGTGTCTCCAGGATTATAGACAACGCCAACCTCTATCGCAAATTTCTCTATATAAACCACGGGGGGTTCACTGCGAAGAAAATTTTTCGACCGTCGTCTCTATGGCTCACTTAATCACTCTGACAACTACCTCATCCCCTCTGACTCATACTTCGCCCCTTTGACGCCCTGTGACGCCATCTTGATGCTATGACGTCACTTCTATATCTATTCTATGAAGTCTATGGACTGATCTGTCAAACTAACTAACAAAATATCAATAAAATTTATTTATTTACTTAATTAGCGTATCCTCTAAATATTCTTACTGTAATATACTTTGAAAAGCTGCAATAAGTGATGTGCTGTGGGTTGTCAGAGAAGTGGAAAGGCCGTCATGTTTCTTGAAACATAGGACTATAGGACTCTTGTGCTTAATGTGCATCAAGTTGGAACATTCACAGGGCTTGACTTTTCAATAACTGCAAGAACTTAATTTTCAACGCAGAACTCAAAAGTTTCCAATGCAGGAAGGACTACCAATAGCTCGGTGATCAAAGCTCTGTCTTTCAATCATCAATGAAAAGTTTGCTGGAAGACGGAGTGACTAAACTGATGCTAGTGAAATAATTGGTGGTGAGTGCTACCTACTAATGTGTGTAAGAGTGAATAATAAACTACAACCAACCATTATTTGTATTTTTGACTAAAATGTCTTAATAATTGAACTTATATTTAAATAAAGTTCAAGATGCAATTATGTGTGAATAAGAAGCATGTGCAGGAACATGATTATGTAAAATACTGTACATAATGGAATAAACATAATTGATTAAGCTTTTTTCCTCTTCCAGATGATGTCATTGTAATGAATGGTGATTCATTAAATATAACCTACGCCTCACCTTACCGGATAAAAGGAATTAGAAATAATTTCCTCACAAAGAATATAAAACATAATAATCAAATTTCCAAATGGAGTAACATAGTGGATGTATACAAAGGACTGCAGTCACAATAATGTGAGATTGCTTCATAAATTAAATGATCAACACTTGGTTCCTGAAAAAAATCAAATAGATAAAGGTATGTATGTATTTAATTACTGCAGACTAAAACCAATAGGTCGAGTCACGAGAACCAATAGTTTTAGTCAGTTGCAATGATGATATTATTATAAAACTTTCAACATTCAATGCATAACAGCATTACTTTTCCTGGCAAGTTCATGTAAATATTTGCATTAGGTGTCCAATAGCAATACAAATAAATCATCTAACAACCATGACATATAATATAAGTCATAGTTGTTTAAATAATAATATGTATTTTTTTAACTGGTATTTGCACTTCTTTCCACTCGTCTATCTTTAAAGGTATTAATAATTTAATAACAGTGATTTACTTTGTTTTAGGTAAAGAACTGCATTGGAGTATACAGTAAAACGATACCAGCCACTTTATCCTAGGCGGCTTGGTTTAGTAAGTTGTAAAATTTAAAAAATAAATATATTTTACAGTAACAAAATGTATTCTTTTCTTTTTTTATATCATATTCCTGTTTCTAAAATACAACAAGAACCAGTAAATTAGTAAGGAGCTACGTATAGCAAAAATATAGAGCTCAAAAGACCAGTATTCGAATCTAAAATACACGAAATTCAGCTTAAAAGACTTGTGTTCGTGTTAGTTTGACGAATACTGACACGCCCACAATTAAAAGGTAAAAAATTTGCGAGTGAAAATGTGAGGTCCACAGATAAGCAAAATGTCCATTTTTTTGTTAGGGAGTGCGCCGTCTGATTGTATCCCTATCTAGTCTGTGATATAAACCCATAAGTAATTGTTGCCATCTTGATACGTAGATTGAGTGAGGTTATGTTTTAAATCATTGTGTATATAGGCCGATACTCCACCTCCTCTAATGTCCGTTCTATAGTTGTAGTAGTGTGTATAATTAGGTATTTGTAGCTGTAAGGCCTGGGTATCGTTTTGTATCCATGTTTCTGTAAGTAATATGATGTGCACTGTTGTTGATATTGCTTTTACGATACATTTTAGTTCGTCGAGCTTGCCCTTTTTACATATGCTGCGTGCGTTTAAGTAAAGAAATGATAGGCGAGATTTTTGAGTATTCAATTGCTGATAATCGTGCACTATTTGGTAGGTTATAGGTTTTGTAGTATGATTATTACTCATTGGGCATCGGAGTTTTTTGAATTCTGCTTAATAATGGTAGGTATACCGTTGATGTATTTAATTATAAGATCAGTTTCTCCATGTTCAGTCCGGCGTGCTAGTTCATTTTTTGTTTCATTAACATTTATCTGTAGGCCATAGAAATACTTGTTTCGTGCAGCAGCAGACAAGCGCTCAGCCAGAATATTCTCTCTGGGTCCTGCAATAAAAATTGCAACGTGGGAAGTAAACAGGAAAGTAAGCAAATATATGGAATAGTATACCTACTACTGTTTGTTTATTTTCCCCTACGAATACTACCAGCATCTTTAGATATTGTCAAGTCGATAAGTTGAATCAAACTTTTCGCACCCCGACCACACGTGGTCAGACTCTATCCTACCCCAGAGTCTGACCACGTGTGGTCGGAGTGCGCGGAGTCGGATCAACATTACATTCCGTTGTGTGACCAAATTAAACATTTAAGTACCTAATAAGGTCCTGCGGGGTGCCTGACGTAAAGAATAGCACCACCCCATCTCTTCCCGTGGGTGTCGTAAAAGGCGACTAAGGGATTCACTAGAAGATGGGCAGCAGTGTTCTCTGAGTACTTTGACTAGCATACTGCGATCGCCAACCCGCTTACCAAGCGTGGTGATTACGGCAAACCCCCCCTTCTTGGGGCAGGCCTATGTTCAGCAGTGGACATCTTTCGGCTGAATGATGATGATAATAAGTATTCGACTAAAACAATATTGTGAATGATTTTTTGGTTAACCAATCATTGTGGCTAATTAATCATTCGGCGAAATCAACTTAGGGAAAACATTGCTTCGGCAAACATTACGTTGGCGAATCGTTGTCGGCGTAATGAAGTCTCTACATAATATAAAAAAAGTCGCTTCCCGCCATCTGTACGCTTAGATCTTTTAAACTACGCAACGGATTTTGATGCGGTTTTCATCAATAGTCAGAATGATTCAAGAGCAGGGCCCTCTTTCCCACTGGGCACTCTGGGCACGTGCCCAGGGCCCCGCGATAGATAGGGCCCCCCTAGTTCCTGACAGATCACCAAACGATAACTGATAAACATATTTAGTTCGAAAAAATGAAACGGTAATGACTGACTACAATACCTACTTGCTTATTAGCTTTTGCATGCGCGAAGCTAATCTACTCTCGCCCGAAAATCAGGCTTTCCGATTCCAGCATGTTTAGATAAATTCGTGTAATTCCTTAAAACCACAAATGATCTACTACTGGTTTAGATTGACCCGCACAGGATTTAGATTGACCCCGCACCGGATTTAGATTGACTATTTTTTTTTTGTTTGTCCTCTATTGGTCATATCTAAACCACGTTTCAATAAAAACAGGTTTCAATAAAAAATAGCAAAAAAAAAAGCTATTTTATTTTATTGAATAATTATGTGATAGAAATATTTCGATGCTACGCATAAATGAATGAAAGCACGGCGACACAGTTGGCAAGTTCGACTAGCGCGATATCCACTTTGCAGCCAACTTGGGGCACTGAAATGACTTAGAAATAGAACACCAAGTTATTTTTATTTATTTTTCAAATTATTTAGAACAAAAAAAAACATTTAGCCTTATCTGTGCCTCGGAATTACACGAATTCGTTATCTCAACTATCAGCTATAATTCCCATAAATGAGCATATTTATCAAACACAGTTTAAAAGTTAAATAGTAAAGTATGAGAAGGATACACAGGTTGTCCGGAAACTAAACGTCAAACCGAGAATAATAATTTCACCATTCACCATCCAGAAAAAAATATTAAAAAATTGAGGTGTTCGGGTAACGGTTTTCAATATAAGTTTTTAAACTGACATGGTCACTAACACAAAGTTCATCCGTGATCATGGCGCTTGTAACGGTGCCGAAATATCGGAAACTCACATCAAATAATAAACATGATAAATATCCCGTTTTAACCTCTAAAGATAACGGTTTTCAAGTTTCGAAGTTACCATAAATAAAAAAAATTACCTCAATAAACCTAATAAAAAATGTTTTTTTTTTAAATGTAAGGATAATTTTTTTTTTCTTCCTTCCTCCCTGCTTCAGGTTTTTTTTTGGGTTTTTTTTTTATTCTTGGCCATACTAGAATTTCTCCTGTATGTTCACATACACAAACGACCAGGCCGCAAACAATTATTTGTAGGCCATTCAAATACCAAACTTATCGTTACACCCTTTCGAGACAACCTGTAGGTATATCAAACTGTTCAAAAAAAGAAGCGTAAAGCGTAGACCACACAGTGAGCTAAGCTAAGCTAATTTATCTGAGAAGCTGTGGCGTCTTTTCATTCTTCGGCTCACACCGCAAGCTACAGTAGCCCTAGTACGAGCTTGCAAATTACGAAAATGGTAGAAATTTTCGTGAGCTCGATAAACTCTAGGTATCTCTCTTACACACCAGGAAGAAAGAGAGACAAATATATTATCCAGTTTAGCAAGCTCACGATAACTATTACCGTTTTCGTAATTTACAAACTCGTACTAGGGAGCTAAGGCAAACGAGGTAACTCGACTATTGTAAACCATGTGGGCTAGCTAACCCGACGAACCCAGCTAAGCTCAGTGAACTAATTGATATAATTTAGTACACACCTAATATTATCATTTTGTTAACGGAGGGTCTCGTGGATAATTAACAACAAAATATGATTTGCAAGATGAAGCTGCGCTTGCCGCGGTCAGTCCGTGAATGGGTGACCATTCGTTACAATCTAGATTAGAATTAGATGTGTGCATCGAGACCCTTCCGTGGCTCGCAAAGCACGTTAAACCGTCGATTTCATACGGTCATACGAGTACCTGTGGGTAGTCAGAAGCTCGAAAGTCTGACAACCGGGCTAACCTTATGCCGGCTGTACAACTGTACACTCTCGCCGAGACAGCACGAGGCGCTATCTCTATCCTTAACTTTTACATCAAATAGCAAAGGACAGCATCTATGTCTCGGGCTGTCTCGGCGAGAGTGTACAGCCGGCATTAGGATTGGCATCGACATTGCCCAGTAACTAGTGATGGCAGTCGCTGTAAAATACTAGAACTGACTGGAAACTGACCCCAAGATATTTGTATTGATTTAATGATATTTAACATGTTGAGTTAACATCAACATCTGAACTTTGTTTGTAAATATCGTTCATTTCCGTAAACCGTAATTACCGTAAACTGCTGCTTCGGATGAAAGACGAGCGTCAACTAACAGCGCGCCACTACATCCTTAGTTTTCGGCGTGGACCAAGATATTTTAGCCCTCATAACTTAGATTAGCTCGCATAGCTGGTTGCACTCACAGCTACATGAGCTAAGGTAAGTTAGGTACGCAATAAGTGTGGACGAGTTAAAATCTAAGTACAGATTATCTTGTGATCAGTTATGTGCGTAGATACTACATAATCTTTTTTTTTTAACTGATCTTTTGCTAGTTTATGTACGGATTAACGAATGGCGATCCCCGCTAATGTGCGGAAAGTTTATACAAGGATAGTCGGAACGGAACGATTATGTTTTTGTGTCTTTTACAATAGTTTAAGAGAAGTAGCTGTTCAAAGATTTCATAAAAAATACGCTAAAATCTATCTATCCTTAGCTATGATCAGCTGTGTTTACATTATAGGTCATATTTTGGGTCACGAATTAGAAGCTGCATGTTCTAAATTCGTAACTAAAGCAGGGATGAAAAAGGTTTGAAAAAACTAAAATAAAAATCATCTTTTCAGGAAATAAAAATTCCCGAATTTTGAAATCTTAAAGTTTCCTTTAAAACGGTCATCATTGATACTTTAAGTGGCCTATGTATTAGTAACCCCCTTCCGACTAAACTTGTATAATCGAGTGAGATGGACGCTCATCAACCACCTTCGACGCCCGTCACTCCATAATATTGGTAGTTTGGTACTTAAGTATACTTCTGTCGAATTAGCATCAAATAGGTTAGAAATGGTATATCTGCATGCCTCGGTTGTCTGCACATTACTCGGTTGTCGGTTTATGCACTCTAGCGGTAACATAATATAAACATGTACGCTAATGATGGCTGTTAGCTTATAATTATTCCGTTTCACACGGGGTTAATGCGTGCAGTATATGTATACGTATACCTACCTATCAATTAACGACCTACCTGCATAGAACACTTAATAAAGTGATTAGGAACCCGTTTGTGTCTTCTTATTGTAAAAAATAATTGTCTTTGGATCTATTAAAATAACCTCACTTCATATTATTTTATTAGTCTGAATAAAATAATATGAATTGAAGGCATAAATGATGAATAATGATGATACACTACCTAAGATACCTACAGGGTGCAGACTGCAGAGCAATTTATGTAAAGAACCTGGCCGTATCATCCTACATTAGATAGTTCTTCCCATCCATATATTATTTTACTACTATAACTATCTATGGTTCTTCCAATTGGGCTCTGCCTGGGCGGTCGGGATTACTAAATACGAGATACGGTCGGGATACCGTATCTTGTACAAATCCGTATCTCGTATTTTTGCGAGATACGACGACAATAGCGGCCGTTAGCACAGAAACTAACCGGGAGTTTAAAACTTGTCTTTTTGTCTTGTCTTGACATGAGATAATTCGACAGCAAAATTATCTCGCGCTGCACATTTTAGGCTAGCTGGTCGACTCGCCCACCCACCTCTTATCCACGCCAGTCCAACACTGCATCCTCCGCCTTCCGCATTCAGTAGAACAAATATAACTTCCTCCCGGCCGCTTTCATTTAATTAATCAACTTAATTTAGGCTAGTCTTGGAGATGCGTAGAAAGTGTCACCATTTTAGATAATTCCCATCCTGACACGCAGTGTCAGTCTTCTCACACCGATCCCTACTCCTCCAGATAGAAAAGGCGTGATGATAAAAAACACGTTTGCAAACACGTTAGGACGTTATGATCTTCTCCGTCAGGTTAATGACTACCGAACAAATATACATATAAAACTCATCGTGTCTGTAGGATACAATAAACGCAGCGGTCTCCTTGGATATTTCCCGGCCGGATGAACTGATGACCTTAAGATTCAGCTGTTTTGCTGGGAGAGCCGAAAGGCTTAAGTTTACCAGTGAGTCATCATCTTCCTACCCTGTTTCCTAGTGACTTGGAGTCGGCGCAATATATTTTAGACGGTTTCCTGGTCTACAGTCGGAAATTGACCAATTTATCCATGGACCAATTGGTCAAACTCCAACTGGTCTACGGAAAACTGATGTATGTTTTTTTCTTCCATTCTGCCCTATCAGCCGTCACCTTATTGTACTCCCCTGTCCTTCAAATCCTCCATCACACAATCCATCCATCTTTTTTTTCGTCTCCCCTTAATCCCCTCCATCCATCAACAGTGACTACGTTATTGAAATACGCAGGTCAGGAAACAGATCATATTAGGAATGAATAAAAATAGCTGAAAACTAAATAATTATTTATTTCTATATATTTTCATAAGATGTAGATACTTCATTTCCTTACAACAGTCTGTAGGGACACACTGCTGACGCATTAATTTTGTATAACGCGTCCTAGTGTGTTAGCGCGGCGCGGAGTCGTCTCCCCGCAACCGTATAGTTAGGTCGTAATTATTATATTGTATTACGTAAGCTGGTACCAGTAAAGTTATATATTTATATTCAACCGTTCATCATTGATTTATCCTGCAAAGTCCTACGTACCCCTACATTGGTGACCCTCGACACTGAACACGTAACTTTCGCAATGAAACTGGATATCGGAGCACGCGCACATCGTCAGCGAGTCAACGAGCACGCGCATGTGCAGCGTGGCAGCAGGACATGCATATGGAGGTAACCAAGGCACGCAACATGGGAGGTGACTCGCCCTTTTTGTTGGGACCAAAAGGGCTGACATAACTGCAGCAGGCATATTATAGCAGAGACGTGGAACACAGGACACATAGTACGGAAAACCCACAGACTACTACGTGCTACTGCATTGTGTGTACTACGCTTGGGGGCGAGGCATGATTCCGCACCAAGACGTCAAACAGTACATAGCACACCCCGAGGACAGTGGATGACATGGCACCGGCGGTGGCACTTGAGGGACAGTGCGCGCGTCGAATTCGCATCACACCTGGGGGCGAGGACACGTACCGCACCAAGTGTTGGATGGCGTAACCTGTCATCTCACAGAGGCCTGCAGTAATGGTTGGGGACGTAGCATCGTTGGCTGAGTTTGCGATTTGCTTCTTCGTACGAAATGCCTTCTACAAGCGTCATACGGAGAGCATCGGCATAATTACAAAGTGAAATGTTTATTGGTGATTCTTTGTTTTCCCGTTTCCATAAGTGTCGGTTTATTAGAATTGAACAGAGTACCTTATTGCTTTTAATTAAATGTAGAGTCCTATTTCATTATTCCTATGTTGTTGTATTTGTTCAATATTTGTTCCACGTATCAACCATTGTATATTGTATTTTTGTCAAGTATGCTTAGGTAACATGATAACTTGTTTGTTATAACGCGATTGTTTATTTAAAGAGTTCCGCGTAAGGTCGTAACGAGTCAGAATAGTAACCACATAAATTTTGTTTGTTTTATTGAATTGTTAAAAAATATACTTATATTTTTTTTTGTAAAAGGGGGGGAATATTGTAGGGACACACTGCTGACGCATTAATTTTGTATAACGCGCCCAAGTGTGTTAGCGCGGCGCGGCAGTCGTCTCCCCGCAATCGTATAGTTAGGTCGTAATTATTATATTGTAATATGTAAGCTGGTACCAGTAAAGTTATATATTTATATTCAACTGTTCTTCATTGGAGTAATCCTGCAACATCCTACGTACCCCTACAAGTCCATTGAAGTAGTACTTATTCATAACTTATCAATGAATTTATGAACTTATCAAAGTACAGCGGCTATTATAAGCTGACCTCTCATTGTACGGAAAATCTATACAATGCGAGTAGCTATATATAGGGGATTCTGGACCACCCATAAACCAGTATAAGTAGACCCCTGTTGGTATGTAGTTTGTTAGAAGCGGTGGACTATGTTATACTGGTTTTCGTGTAAATATGGTTGTAACAGGAAGTGAGCGTAGATAAGGATGAATGCTAAAGTTGGCGTGTGTATATTTTTCATTATTTTAGTATGAAGATGGGGTTTCTGGACCAGTTGTCTTGTGAGTCGATATTGCAAAGATGTTTATGGTTGAGACAGGAAGTGTGCATAGATAAGAATGTATGCAAAAGTAGTCGTGTGTTATATTTTGATGTATTTTAGTATGGAGATGGGGGTTCTGGACCGGTTGTGTGTTGGTGGTGGGGGGTAAGTGTATGTTCTGGTGTAGTGGATCTTATCTGCTGAAGATTGTTGTGGTATCTTAGACGTGGATGGCTGTCGAGATGCTGGGTGCGGGGGTGGGGGGTGTTGGTGGGTCATCGTTGAGCTGGTTCTGGTCGTCCGCTGTGTATGTTCTAGTTAAAATGTGTGAGGGTGAGAGCGGTGGCTGTGCGGGGGCGGGGGCGTTGTCTGGGCCGTAGCGGTGGCTGTGCGGGGGCTGGGGCGTTGTCTGGGCCGTAGCGGGGGCTGTGTGCGGGGGCGGCGGCGGGGGTTGGTGTTGAGAGAATTGGTTGCTGTATGTATGTTCTAGATTGAGAATTGTGTTAATAGCAATGTTTCCCACGCTCTGTGGCTATGGGGTGTGGTGGTGGTGGTGATAAGGATGTAGGGGTCATCGTTGAGTTGGTTCTGGTCGGCCGCTGTAATGATGTTAAAATGTATGACGACAATCAGTGGTGATAAGGATGTAGGGGTTAAAGTTGAAATTGTTTCTGGTCGGCCGCTGTAATTATGTTAAAAGTGACGACAATGTAATGTTTCCCAAATCCCGCTGTGGTGGTGATAAGGACTTAGGGATCAGCGTTGAGTTGGTTCTGGTTTGTACAAGTATGTTGCTCTCATAACGACGGATGGCTGCAGTTTTTTTGATAAGCAAAAGAGCCACGTGTAGGAAATCAGTGTTGTACATTCAATGTATGATTTGTTCGATAAGTAATAGAACAAAGGATGGATAGGAAACGTGTCATATTCTGATGTGGGATGCTGGAGGTGGGTGTAGGGATATAAAAGGGATATTTTCAATAATCCTATACAGTCTACTAAGTGTTCGGGTGTTAGTTATCGTGCATTCATAATGCTTTTTACGAGTTTGCTACCGTGGGTGGTAATGTTCCACTTAAAACGAGACAATGATGGTGAAATGGAAATACGAAATGTATCACGATTCTTAAATGAAGATTTAATAGATTTATGTAGTGGTGATGAGTTGTGGTCTATCAAGAAAGTGGAGCTCTTTAATGAGCAAGGTGACGTGATTAGAAGATGGTTAATGAAATTTTATTTTAACAATGATAATGATATGAATAGCAGTGGAAGTCGTAAGATGTTCCATCAGAAGTATGTGGCTATAAGAAGTGGTGTGAGAGAAAACGGTTTGAATTTACGTTTATGTGATGACAGCAATAAATTGTTGTTTAACAAACTGGAAATCACAAGAATGTTCAACCCCCGTTCAAGACGAAGCAGTGGCGGTACTATGAACAATAGTTTACATCAAACTTGGACGTCTAACGTGTTTCGTCAGACATATACTGATGAAAATGGTTTAGAAATCATAGTGAAAGTACCTAGAGGTAGTCCAGTTGCTAGTTCTCATCATCGTCGTCATCATAAATCTGAAGATGGAGTCGAGGAGAGTGCGACTGCTAAAACAACGGTGACGACTGCTACAACATCAACAACGATAAAGGTCCATCCTATATTAAGTAGCATCTGTGAGCGTTATAAATTAATCGTTGAAAGTGTGCAATTTTGGACATCTACACGATTGGAGAAATTGAATAAAGGTGAAATGACCGACATCGAATGTTCAGCTAGTATACCCATCAAGTAATTCCTGTGACCGGACGAGGTAATTTTTTCACATGAAACTAATTGCCTATTTGAGTGTTTTATTTATTACAGGATAATGATAAGAGTTTTGTGGTTGAAAATAGGGATATATTTTTTTGTTCACATGAAACTATGTTGCCTATGAGTGTTTTATTTATTACAGGATAATGATAAGAGTTTTGTGGTTGAAAATAAAGATTATATTTTTTGTTCACATGAAACTATGTAACCAATCTATTTGTATAAATACCAGGACCTGAGTAGTTCACAGCACACTCAGTTACCAGCGGTGAACATCATTAGTTTTGTTATATCTACATCAGTGATTTATCAGATAAATACAATTGTAAGTTACATAATTCAATTATTAAAATAATGTCTACCGAACAATCAATACTTGTAAAACTTAATTCATGTGGAAACAAGAGATGGATGAAGATGAGTGATCTCGAAGTAGACAGACCCTACAAAATTATAGAAGCCAGTAGGGTCTCGTCAAAATTCCATGCAAATACAATGCAAACTACTGTGCAATTGGAAAATGGGTATACGATCACACTACCATCGAGATTCAATAATCTCAATGAAGACGCATTTGAGTACCTTCAAACTGGGGTTTACATGATAAATAAAGGAGCGAGTGGCATGTCGTGGGTTGTAAACTTCACTGAAAATTCAACCGATAAGTCATCGAGTGGAGATGGAGTTTAATTTGATTGTTTTTTTGATTACAGTAACAACTCAAAGATTATGAATAATCCATTGCATGCATTGCAAAATGACTCTAAAATTGACTGGATTAGATTTTTAACAATAAACAGCCTGCTACGTTTATGGACACGACCTAAACCACTTGCAATAATATTCGGAGAAGTGAACGCTCTACTCTACAGTCAATACAAGGCGAGCCATTTCAACGATATTGACATATATTCATTAATTAAATTCTGGGATGACATCTCGTCTCATTTAGAAGACACCGTGGGTGATGTTAATGTTGAAGTTGAAGAGTGGCTTGCTTTGTTGAGTGAGCTACCAGCCGAGTGTTTTGGAGTGCAGAGTGTTTTCAGTGATAAACTAGGAAACTTGTTCATTAACACCTTAATTTGTGTAATAAGCGACTGTGTGCAAAACATTTATTGACCTAAAATGTCAACTGCAATGGACTTAACTAAAGTAAGGTATGTTATAGATATAGACGGGTTTCCCGTAAAAAGCGATGTTTATTTTAAGGAGGTAGGTGTCTTTGATATTTGGAAACAGGTTCTTTATTTGTTTCATGTAAAACTTCCTACGTGGTTGCTACTAGCACAAAAAACGCGAGAAATTACATTTTGTGAAAAAAACATACACGGATTACAATTCAAAAACCATCCGACGGATTGCACATTTGATTATATTATGGAACAATTAAATAACCTGGATTCAAAAAAGGAATATATTTGGAGTTATAAGGGTGGGACGGTGGAGCGAAAATTATTAAATACATTAGGATTTAATCATGTAAACTTGGAAAGCTTAGGATGTCCAAAATTTGAAAAAGTGTTGCAGGAACTAGAAACACTACATCATATTAATAACATTATGTATAATAATTGTCCGAAACATATCATGTTCCGAAGCAAGACTCGTACCTGTCACTGTAGTGGTGTCGAGGTACGGGTATTTGCTGAATGGTTCAAAATTCATTATTCAATATCATAATAATTATATTTCAGTTTTGATGTTATAAATTTAGAAATTAAGCTTTATTTTGTTAGTGTATCTACAGACAATTAGACACCTACCCAATATGTTTATGTAATAAATAATATCTAAGTGATTGTATTGTACGATTGAGTGCACGTCAGTGGTGATAGACTATTCTGGTTATGGTCTGTTATTCTATTGAAACTCCTTACTACGCTAAGTTAGCTAAAGATCAAAGTGTCACCACCAACGAGCAGTCATCCATAATTTAAGTGGTTCTATTGAAAATATTGTGTAAAGTATGTTATAGATAAATAAAGATGGTTTAGAAATAGAAATATAAAACAACGTAGGTATAGGTACTTATACGTATTTACTCATTCATTTTATTTTCTGTACTTATCCATAGATGTAGTAGATGGTTTTAAGAAATAAAAAACAGTGTATTTACTCATTAATTTTATTTTCTATATTTAGATGTAGATGGTTTTAAGAAATAAAAACAGTGTATCTACTCAGTAATTTTGTTTTCTTTATTTATCCAACTTGTCGAATCCATACCAAACCATTTTACTAGAACTTTAGCACCTTTTCTTTTCAACACCTTCTCCACCAGGTACACATCAGGATATTTAACTTTTTGTAGTTCCTGTTCATAAAATCCACCTAAGATTGGTTGTTTCCTTTCATCTTGCAACTGATAGGTCACCGGATTGGTGTTATTCACTTGCACCACTTTAAATATCTCCGAACTCCAGTTTCCGGTGTATCCCTTGGAAAAAGTGGATTTATATTTACTGATACGAACATAGTCACCGCACACATACTTTGATTTAGCTCGTACTTTGATATGGTTGTAAACAGTAGATAAAAGGTCATTAGCGTTAGTATGATTCACGGTCACTGGGGCAACCCCGATAGTACGATGTATTTTATTATTATACTTATTTATTACATCAGAGAGCTCTTTTCCGCTCCATTTGTAAGAGCCGTTGTATGCGAATCGTTGCCAAAGCCAGTTTTTGATAGTTCTAATAAATCTCTCTACAATAGAAGCCTTCATTACACTGTATGTTGAGTAATGGTTTATATTAAACTTTCTCATCAGAGCTTGGAACTTTTCATTGAAAAACTCTCGTCCATCATCAGATTGAATATTTTTTGGTTTTCGTCTTAGGTTGTTGTTTAGCAGGTTGAGCATGCCTCGTGTCACATTATCACCTGATTTGCTCTTTAATGGTTGAAGCCATGCATACTTCGAAAATGTATCGATGCAAGCTAAAATATACTTAAATCCCCCGTTATACTTGGAATACTTTTGCATATCAATCAAATCTATTTGCCAGGTGTCATCAAGTCCTTTTTGTATGAAACGTCTTCGAGGGAAGTTTTTACGGGCATTCTTGTGAAGTTCCTGAACGACTGTCCATTTGCTCATGTCAGTTTTTTACAAACTTTTTCTTTTCGTCAGGGTTTTGGTACTATAACCGGTGCTCGTGGTGTAGCGGTGGCTGACGTGCTGGTGCTAGTTGAATGTTTTCCTGAGATCTCTTCTAGACTTTGAGAGATTTTTTTTATTTTATGTAAACATTGAATCAGAACCTCATCCAGTTGTGCTTTTATAACCACATCATTTTTCAGAATACCTTTGTTAGCGTTTCTTAATAAACGATTTCCACAGTCCACCTGATGTTTCAGCACCTTGAGTGAGTGTGGTGGTTGTTGTCGGTTGCTCTGTAGGTAACGTCCAAACTTATCGACAGTCATAATTACAATGAAAGTGTGTTTACTTGAGAACATGTTTTAGTATGTCGGACAGTCGATGAGGTGATTCAATTATGTTAGCTTCTATTAATTCTTCCAATATTGCAATAATTTCGTTATCATGATCGTTGTTACCGGCATTTCGCGAAGCGATAAGCAGTCGTAATCGGTCAATTAGTTCATTAGGGTTATCCCAATACATAATATCCGTATTAGGGTAGTATTTTTTCATTAATAGAGTTGTGTCTGTATTTGAATGATTATTATTAGTGGATGATGTCAAGCCTCTACCGGTTACTAACAGATCTCTTGCATTTAACAGACCCGTTACGTCTGATCTGTTACCTGTTACATCTAACAGACCTGATCTGTTAGCTGTTCCACCTGATCTGTTAGCTGTTCCACCTGATCTGTTAGCTGTTCCACCTGATCTGTTATCTGTTCCACCTGATCTGTTATCTGTTCCACCTGATCTGTTTAAACATCCGCCAGTTGTTGTTTTCATTTCAGATTTTTTAATAGGAGTAGAATGTGGATGGTTTGACTCCTTTATATATTGAGTATATTTGAGGCTCCTGTCACCCTGTATTTGACCTTCTGCAGAAAAATTACGTCTATGCGCATTTGTCATCGTTATTATTTTATAGTAGACGTCACCATCCGCAGGTTGGATCAAAGAAGTATTAGGTTCCCGTTTGAATAACAGTTCCATCAGACCTGGTGTATATCTAAACTTCTGGTTTTTAATTATTAAATGTTTTTTATCGAATTCAACAGCGCTGTCGCCTATATTATACCCCTCTGACGTATGGTAAACACCATAAGGTACTTTTTGAATGTTATTAATTATAATGTTATCCAAATAGCTGCGAGCTAATGGATGTGACACAAAATCCTCTTCCGTTTCCGATTGGATTGTTGTATCTAGAGAATCATCAGCATCTTCATACTCTTCCTTATCAACGTCACTGTACTCTTCTTGTTTGTTGCGCATTACTTTATCAGCAGCATTTTTAATTTCTCGTTTAATTGTATTTTGGAATGGCTTCTTATCAGTTTCATGTTTCACAATTAACCCTTTATTATCGTTTGAATTGATCTGATGTAATAAAGTGTTTAGGGGCTGTGTGATTGGTTGAAATGTTTCTTGTAAGGTTGACGTCAATTCAGCTTGACCCTCATTTAAAGCTTTGATTTTCTTTTTTACTGAACTCACAGACTGAACAAGTTTACGTTTAAGCTCTTTATCTCCAAAGATCTGTACTGCTGAAGAGTCCATGGTGAAATGTAAACAGCTTCATTGTAACATGTATTCTTATACTGCTATAACGTGATAAAGTCATCAAAACCCCTCCGATATCGACCCTTATTCATGTCAACATCTTTATTAATCACTAAAAACCCATGCTTGTTCTCCCAACAAACTCTGCATATTTCTAGAAAAGTATCCCACGACATGTCTGTATTCACATGATCATCATAAGCGTGTTTTAGATTCATTTCATCCTGCTTAAAGAGTATCACAAAGTTTGCATTATCTCGCACCAGCTGTTTAGGTATTTTGCTGTATGTTTGACATAGATAAAAACAATCTAGTCCCTTGTGTCTGCCCATCGAGAAGTGTAAACGGATAGGTTCTTGATCTTCCATCGACACATCATCAAAAATTATAATACTATTGCTCTGCGTCTCTTCCGGTGAGGCTACCTCACTTTTATCCGAGAAAGTGTAGAAATTCACTTCCGGCACCTGACTAAACACTTTGCTTAAAAACACGTATTTTGGTTGATTTAACGATTTGGAGTATAAGTAGACATTTTCAAATATCAAACCTTTTGGCTCTAGTAGTAAGGTGAGTAATAGATTAGTTTTACCACAACCAGATGGTCCACATATAAGACATCTGATACTGTTAGGTAGGAGTACACTATGTCTGTAAGATATATTATCACTATTGTATTTCGAATTTATATCCCATCCTTTAACTGATAAACACGTGGGTTGCTTCTGAAACTTCATTTTGATAAACGATTTAATCGTTTGCTCATGCTTTATATATATTAATGTAGTAGTGACAGCGGTGAGAGTAACAGGTAGTGTTCTCTTAATTAAAATGATTGTACAACAGAGAAATAAGGTCAGTCTTCATGAACCTTCCGTAAAAGTCGGAAGTGGTTTAGTCAACACACTTATCAATAACCTACCTTTCGAGTTACACGTGCCCGGCTACAATTATTGCGGACCCGGAACAAAATTGAAAAAACGTTTAGAGAGAGGTGATGTAGGTATTAATCCTTTGGATGAAGCCTGTAAATTACACGACATTGCATACGCTCAAAACTCATCCTTAGACCACCGACACAGAGCTGATTTGGAATTAGCATTGGCAGCGAAGAAACGTCAACTTGAATCAAATAGTTTATCTGAACGATTGGTGGCGTTTGGTGTGAATAAAATAATGAAACTGAAAGTGAAAAGAGGTTTAGGAATGATGCCCCTCACAAAGGTTATAACAGCTGCACGTAAAGCTATGAAAAACCACCAACGACATCGTGGTGGTGTCAAGGTGAGCGGTAAACGTGGAAAGGTAAAAAAAATATCCACCAGTAAATTGATAAGCACAGCTATCAAAGCTGCTAAAAGAAGCATCAAGGATAACAAGAGGAGTGTGAAAAAGCCGAGGGTTATTCCTCTACCGAAAAGTGGTGGCTTCCTTCCGTTGATACCAATACTGGGCGCGTTGGCGGCTGCTGGATCTTTGGCTGGTGGTGTCACAACCGCTGCTAAAAATATTTATGAAATGATTAGAAAGAAAGATGAATCGAGAAATGGAGTACCAGTAGCTGTAGGAAGGGGCATGTATATGGCACCTTACAAAAAAGGTATGGGCCTCTATCTGGCGCCGTATCAAAAAAACTAGACATTGCCCTACCGAATCGTGCCCTCCTCAACTATGAGCTTGTAAAATATGTTAAGCAGCTAAACATTCCTCATTTCCGGGGTGTAGTCATGCGAGATGCTCTACAGAAGCGAAAATCACAACCGTGGAGGGATGAAACGGGGATCGTTAATTTAGACGATTCACATGGGCCAGGAACACATTGGGTAGCATATGTGAAGAAAGATCAAAATTGCGAGTACTTTGACAGTTACGGAAATTTAAGACCACCACAGGAGTTTCTCAAATACATGTCAAGTGGTGATGACGTCATCAATATCAGTTATAACTATAACAATGTACAGAAAGATAAGACATATAATTGTGGTCATTTATGTTTACGTTTTCTGTTAAATGTTTGTAATGATATGTTTAGAATGAAATAAATATATATATATATATATAAAATGTCAAAACTGTATGTTTCATTTCACATCCTTCTGTTAGATTGTGATAATGTCTCTTACTTTATCACTTAATGGTACGGATTCCTTATTGAGTGTGGATTTTTTACCACCTATAGAACTGGAAGGTGAATACGAGTGTGCTTTGATTTATTTTAAATCATTTAATTCTATTCCTAATGTGGATAGGAGCAACAACCTTTTTCATTATGGAGATAATGTTATCACAATTCCTGAAGGCTCTTATGAGCTGGATAACATTATTCATCACCTGGAACAAGAGATCGGCAGTACAGCTGGTGACGACCCTTATAAAACGATTGATATACTAGCTAATACGAATACCATGAAATGCACATTTTATTCTCCGTATTATGATATACATTTTGAGAAAGAGAACAGCATCGGAAGCATTTTTGGTTTCTCTCGGAAAATACTTCCCAAAAATCAAGTGCATCACTCTGATCAACCGATAAACATTCTAATCACAAACACTATAAGAGTAGAATGCAATATTGTTCGAGGCTCATTCATAAATAATAAATCAACCCATGTGCTACACGAGTTTTCACCGTCTGTACCGCCTGGATTCCAAATTATAGAGTCTCCTACAAATCTCATCTACTTACCGTTGAAGACGAATACGATTCAAAATCTACAAGTGTGTATTGTCAACGAACAAGGGAATCTTGTGAACTTCAGAAACGAGAACATTTCACTTCGCCTGCATATAAGGAAAATAGCCTCATGATTATCTATAAAACGAATGGTGAGGCAATACAATGCCACAGTCTTCCCAACCCTCAACTGGAGAGAACATCTCACCAAAAGCAGCAGCATCCAAAAGTACAAGCAAGAACGAAGATAACAAAAGATAACGTATTGTTTCTACAATCACTCGGATTACAAGTAAACTCCTAACTATAATGACGTCATCATCGATTCTAGATATAGGAGATAGCGTGTTATTTGATGATACTATAGAGGGAATTGAATATCATACATATTTACCCTACAGTGAGTCGTATAAAAACAATGATGAGATCCGAATCCGTATCAACGATCAAGATACAATAGTACTGCCTTGTGAGAGTCAGTTGGTAATTGAGGGTACTACTACAAAATCTTCTGCTTTCATCAACAATGCTCCTGCTCACTTGTTTCAAGACATCCGCTATGAACTGAATGGTGTAGAGATTGATAGAACAAAAAACTGTGGTATTACTACCACAATTAAGGGAGCTGTATCCTATGGAGAAGAAGAGTGCAACAGTTTGGAAAATAGCGGTTGGAATATGAATGGTTTTAAAGAGATTGACGGTGACTTCTGTTTCACTATTCCACTTCGACACTTGTTGGGGTTCGCTGAGGATTACAATAAAGTGATAGTTAATGCGAAACATGAACTGATATTGAACCGAAGCTCTTCTAATCTCAACTGTGTAGTTCTCAAAGATCCAACAAAAAAAGTTGAGATTGACATAACCCGTATAGCATGGCGTATGCCCATTATCAAGGTATCTGATAAAGAAAAACTACGTTTGTTGAAGTATGTGGAGAATAACACTCCCATTCCCATTGCATTCCGATCGTGGGATCTTTACGAGTATCCAGTGTTACCAACATCCCAGAAACATATTTGGACCGTGAAAACCACTACACAGTTGGAGAAACCTCGTTACGTCATAATCGGATTCCAACATTCACGTAATAACGAAGCAGCTAAAGATAAGAGCATCTTTGATCATACCAACTTTTATAATACACGTTTATATCTCAATTCCCAATACTATCCATATGACTCATTCTCTAACGACTTTGAAAAGGGAGTATTTTCACTTTTGTATGAAGCATTCATCAACTTTAAAAGATCCTATTATGGATTGAAGAGCTCCAACGTGCAAATAAACCCACCTCATTTCAAAACGAAAACCCCTCTGATTGTTATTGATTGTTCCAGACAAACTGACACACTGCGTTCAGGCACCGGTGGCACCATAGATATCAAACTGGAGCTAGAGTTTAAAAAGCCTGTACCGAGTGATACCACCGCTTATTGTTTAATTATAAATGACTCTCTCTTCGAATATAGTATTCTTACAAAAACTGTTCGAAAAATAACTTCATAAACTCTATCAGAGTAGTTGACAGGACAGTTAATCATCAACGCTTGTAGCGACAACATGTATCAGATATCATATTATACTCCATCGATTCCACCCATGCATTTCGAACTTTGCAAGTATATGTATCAAGTTTCCAGCCCCACGATTCCATTTATTAAAACATATTTGAAGCCATCGGATCAAATCAATGGATTACTGGAAGCATGCATTGATATCGCTAATCGGATAACATTGACTAAAGACGAGTGGGACATGATATTTATGGAAAACGCCTCTGAAATATCAGAATTCTTCACATCTGGTTCAATTCCTTTACCAAAGCAGCAGCACCAACAACAACTACAACAAAAACAGTTGATCAATTATATAAACCTGTCTGAACATGAAGAAGGAAGAAAACAATTCATCATAATTGACCTTGGATCGAAATCGATGACCATCTGTTGTCAAGAGTGGTGGTGTCTGAATCATTTGCTGAATTGTCTCGATTCGCGTTTACGTCACTTGACAAGGGTAAAAGGTTACTATGAGAACCGTATGAATTTCTTCAGAAAGCGATTCAAGCTCGCCCAAGTGAAAACATTATCTGAAGCCTATGCAATTGTGGAAAATGTTTACGATGAAATGTCGATTGTAGATCAAGAAATCAAATGTTTTGTAATAGATTATTTATTCTTCTCAAGCCTTTTGTAAAATAATAAAATGTATTACTGAGTTGATAACATACTTTGTTTCTCTTATCTCAATACCAACCGCCACACCCAACCACAAAAGTTAAATAGTTTAATTTAAATTGATTATTCAAATCAGTCAGTTCGTAGTCGTCCGCAGTTAACATACGTCATCACCACTTGTTTTGTGATTATAGTGCAACATAACAATGTACGAGTGTCCTTTTTGTAATACAAAAGTTGAGAATAATCAATTAATTGCTCATTCGAGAACGAAACGTCACAAGTTACTATGTAAACAAGATGCAGGAGATTATTTCATATATGTTGTGAATTCAGCATTCAAGTGTAGAATCGTGAGTTACCGTATCAATGAATCATCAACCGCATTAAACCCGGAAGTTTACTTAGCCGGAGCTGCATATAAAGTTCAAAAACTGCTTAGAATGGAAGTGGAATCAAACAAACACATTAAGGTGAACATTGAACTTTTCTGCACGTATATTATAGCAAAAGGAGAGAATGAAGTGATTAGAGACTTGAAATCATTCAACACTAAAAACATACACTTACAACAATCTTCAGATTTATCTACTTACTATAACGAGGCCTGCGCTAAAATTCTAAAGAAATCTGAAGAGTTTCAAGAAAGAGATAGCGGATGGACATTGGAGAAGATTGAATTTTTAGAGATTAACATCAACAAGTACATTCCGTTAAAGGCTAGCTCTTACATACCGCTTCCAGATTGGATACAACGTAAACATGCATGTGTGAATGTAAAGAACACCGACAATACCTGCTTTTTCTGGGCTGTAGCAAGCGCCCTTTATCCAGTTGATTCCCACTCGGATCGTCCAACATCATACCCGCACTACGAGACAGTCTTCAAAACAGCAGGAATTAATTTACCAGTATCGATTCAAGGAATCAAACGTTTCGAAGTATTGAATCATATCAATATAAATGTGTACGGAATTGAAAAAAAAAACAAAAATATTGTACCCTTGTATATAACTAAGGCTAAAACCAACGATCGTCATGTCAATCTCTTATTTTATGAAGATGCTAAACTTAACGGTAAATCTCATTATTGTTGGATAAAAAACATATCTCGTCTGATACGCTCTCAAATTACACGTAATAAAAATAAATTATTTTTCTGTGATGGATGCTTACAATATTTCACCAATAAGTCTAAACTTGAACGTCATAAGATGTTAGGATGTGAAAAGACTTTAATAGAACTACCTACTCTCGAAGATAAGTACTTGAGTTTCAAAAATGTTAGTCATCAACTTTCTGTACCATTTGTTATATATGCTGATTTTGAATCAATTTTAAGCCCCCTCAAAATGGAGGAAATGAAAAACACTTATTACACTCATGAGCACATTCCTTGTGCTTTTGCATACTATATACATTGTAATTATGATAATTCATTATGTAAATTCATTACATATCGCGGTGAGGACTGCGTTAAAAAGTTTGTAGATAACATTTATTTGGATGCTCGTTATATTGCTGATAATTATTCAAATAAAATATCATATGATAAAAATGAAAGCTTTATAATAGATAACACATCCGCTCACTGTCATATTTGTGAGCAACCATTGTTATCGTCAGATCAAAAGGTTATCGATCATTGTCATCTCACAGGGAAAATTAGAGGTGTGGCGCATCAGCAATGTAATTTAAAATACTCTCTACCCAATTACATCCCTATATTTTTTCATAATTTAAGCGGATACGATAGTCACTTATTCATTAAGGAGCTAGCTGCAAGAGATGGTATCCACATTGAGTGCATACCACAGAATAAGGAAAAGTACATTTCATTTAGTCAAAAGTTGCAATTTAAAGATAACGATGATGACAGCACTGAAAAAGAAATAACTATACGTTTCGTTGATTCGTTTAAATTTATGTCCACTAGTTTAGATAAATTGGCGAAAAATCTCTCTCCAGATCAATTTCACATATTATCTGAATATTTTTCAGATCCCGAACAAATAAGTCTTTTAACACGAAAGGGTGTGTTTCCATACGAGTACCTTGACTGTTGGAAAAAACTTGAAGATAAATCATTACCCGATAAGCAATCATTTTACAGTGAACTAACACAAACACATATTTCCGATAGTGAATACATGCACGCTCAAACTGTATGGAATAAATTTAACTTAGAAACTTTGGGTGAATACTGTGACCTGTATCTCAAAACAGATGTCCTATTGCTTGCTGAAGTGTTTGAAAATTTCCGTAGTATTTGTTTGAGTGCATATAAACTAGATCCTTGTAGATACCTCACAGCACCCAGTCTTTCGTGGGATGCTATGTTGAGACAGACGGGAATAAATCTAGAACTTCTCACCGATTATGAAATGATTCAGTTCTTACAGTCTGGGATTCGAGGTGGCATTAGTCAAGTTTCCAAAAGACATGCCCAGGCTAACAATAACTTTATGGATCCAACCGCATACAATTCCACACGTGATAACAGTTTCATTGTGTACTTGGATGTTAATAATTTGTATGGTTATGCAATGAGTCAATATCTGCCTTATGCAAACTTTGTTTGGTTAACGAGTGATGAAATTATCTCATTCGATATATTAGCACAGCAACCTGATTCAGATATCGGCTACATTTTGGAAGTGGATCTGGACTATCCACAGTCTCTTCATGATTTGCACAATGACTACCCATTTTGCGCTGAAACAAAAACACCACCTAATGGTAAAACGAAAAAGCTTTTACTTACTCTCAACAATAAACACAATTACGTTATTCACTATATTAACTTGAAGCAATGTATAGAATACGGGTTAGTTTGTAAAAAAATCCATAGGATCTTATCGTTTCAGCAATCCCCATGGCTTAAGCCTTATATAGATTTAAACACACAAAAAAGAACATTGGCAAAAAATTCGTTTGAAAAAGACTTTTACAAGCTCATGAACAACTCGATTTTCGGTAAAACCATAGAGAATGTAAGGAAACGAGTTGATGTGAAACTTTGTAACAAGTGGAGTGATGAGAAAGGAAATACAAAATGTAAATACGGTGCTGAAAGATATATAGCGCGTCCTAATTTTCATAGTTGTAAGATTTTCTCCGAAGATTTTGTAGCAGTGCAAATGAATAAAACAAAAATATTATATAATAAACCTATTTATGCCGGTTTCACTGTACTAGAACTTTCCAAACATGTTATGTATGATTTTCACTACTCATATATGCTGTCTAAATATAAACATAACGTACAATTGCTCTACACAGATACCGATTCTTTCATATATCAAATCACTACTGAAAATTTTTACGAAGATATTAGATGTGACCTAGAGGCTAGATTTGACACCTCTGATCTTCCCATGAAAAACGTTTATAATCTACCATTAGTCAACAAGAAGGTGGTTGGTCTCATGAAAGATGAAACCAATGGTTGTATCATCAAAGAGTTTGTTGGTTTACGTTCTAAAATGTACAGTTATGTTTTACAAAATGATTTGACTGTAAAGAAAAACAAAGGCACAACCGCCGCTATTGTAAGAAAGTTACATTTCGAAAATTATAAAAAAGCACTTGATTGTGACTATGTAAAATATGACAACATGTATACATTTACTAGCGATAAGCACCATGTTTACACGCAAGTTAAGAGAAAAAAAATACTTTCTGGTGATGATGATAAAAGATGTATTACCGGGGATGGAATAAACACATTGGCTTGGGGTCATTATAATATAATCAAATAAAATACATTGTTTGTTGTATACAGTTTTTTATTTCTTTTTAACCCTCCCTTTTAATCTGCATAAAACACTGTGCAATTTTAGACTTTACATAAGCACACCGACTAAACCACTGAACATGTTGCTGCCAAGGATCATCATCATCTTCCCAATCTCTTAAACCTCCACCACAATGAAAACACATGGTCTTGTCTCCGTAACCAGTATAAAAGAAACCAGCATCAGCAAGATCCTCCGGCTTCTGACGCATACGTAGAGGCCAACTTATGAAAGTAAGCAATCGCTTTGTTTTTGAACTGAAGCGTGGGTACTGTGGTATGTGACCGCGTTTATTTTCACTCATCAATGAGGTTATTGTTCTGCTGTTCTGAGATAAACCAATACCACACTCATCCCTTCCCTCAGGATCACAATCATCACTTCCTTCCATTATTTTAAAATTTTCACCTTCATTCTGCACGTCGTTAACTCGAACAAATTTATGTGTAACCTCATCATCACTCTCCAATAGAAGGTAATGTATGTTTTCAATATTAGATATCACCGAATCTTCCATTCCACTGGCATCATTGTCCTGATGTTTTGATGAATCCGAGTTCGACATTTTCTGAGCAGTCTGTATACTTTTAGTAAATATTATCTCACCACTAACATTCTTGAAAATAATTTCACGAATGCCTTCCACATCAGATTTAACTGAATCCAACATTGTAGGTAATCAATGTATTTACTTGTGTAACAATGTGAAATAATAGCGTAGAGATAACAGTAAAATCGAACCGTCACCCAACAATGGTGAGATACAAATGTAAATTAATACGAGTGTCATATAATGTAAACGCAATGTGTTTATCACAAATCGAACAAATCACGCTTTGAATATACTACACTGATTTGCTTATCAAAAAAACTGCATCTGCCGTGAGAGCAACATAGGTACAAACCAGAACCAACTCAACGCTGACCCCTACATCCTTATCACCACTGATTGTCGTCATACATTTTAACATCATTACAGCGGCCGACCAGAACCAACTCAACGATGACCCCTACATCCTTATCACCACCACCACCACACCCCATAGCCACAGAGCGTGGGAAACATTGCTATTAACACAATTCTCAATCTAGAACATACATACAGCAACCAATTCTCTCAACACCAACCCCCGCCGCCGCCCCCGCACACAGCCCCCGCTACGGCCCAGACAACGCCCCAGCCCCCGCACAGCCACCGCTACGGCCCAGACAACGCCCCCGCCCCCGCACAGCCACCGCTCTCACCCTCACACATTTTAACTAGAACATACACAGCGGACGACCAGAACCAGCTCAACGATGACCCACCAACACCCCCCACCCCCGCACCCAGCATCTCGACAGCCATCCACGTCTAAGATACCACAACAATCTTCAGCAGATAAGATCCACTACACCAGAACATACACTTACCCCACCCCACCACCAACACACAACCGGTCCAGAACCCCCATCTCCATACTAAAATACATCAAAATATAACACACGACTACTTTTGCATACATTCTTATCTATGCACACTTCCTGTCTCAACCATAAACATCTTTGCAATATCGACTCACAAGACAACTGGTCCAGAAACCCCATCTTCATACTAAAATAATGAAAAATATACACACGCCAACTTTAGCATTCATCCTTATCTACGCTCACTTCCTGTTACAACCATATTTACACGAAAACCAGTATAACATAGTCCACCGCTTCTAACAAACTACATACCAACAGGGGTCTACTTATACTGGTTTATGGGTGGTCCAGAATCCCCTATATATAGCTACTAATGCGAGATCAGCTCATACTGGTACTTTATAGCTTGATATGAATAGCGTAGAAGCCAACTGATCCAAGTAACATTTTTGGTGACATTTGAGTTTCAACTCTATAACTAAGTATTTTAAGTCTGTAATCAAATTTGCCAAAAATTACACTTGTATCAGTTGGCTTCCAAGGTATCCAATGTAGCCGTGCGTACAAACTAAACATGGTCAATAAGTTTTTAAATAAAGGTAGATTTATTTGGTCTTGCTCGTTTATATTTTAATTCTACATTTGTTTTGTTTATCTCGTGTTAGTAAAATATTATGTACTTAGGTATGAATGACATAAAAAATTGTACCTATGACACGAGCACTGCTGCGAGTACGTGTTGTCTTACATTTAATAGCTCAGCTAGGTAATTCAATATAATTTATAGTTGCGTAGCAAGTAATTATTTAAGTAATACCTATCACGAGACTTCTAGGAACAAATTTAAATGTCTCGTTAATGCTATTCTACAGCATGACTGGTAAGTCGCTTTAAATCCGAAAAACAGGAACTCTTCACAATAAGTACAACTTTTACTATGGGACAAATATGTACCGAATTGGTGAAAAAAAAATCTGCTGTTACAGTCCGCGAGGCCTAAGCTGAGCTTTGCATTTGTGTGAGTGCACATAGAATCGATTGCCAAAAAGCAGTATAAACCGGTTCAAACCAACCAAAGGACGCGTCTGCATTAATTCTCACACAAATGCAAAGCTCAGCTTAGGCCATGCGGACTACATACTTTTTGTTAAGCAACATTGATTATGTTGTAAGAAACAGCAGATTTGTTTTTCACGAATTCACTTTTAATCCACTTTTAATCACTGAATGATGAGTAGAGTTCTCGTTTTCGCATGTAAAGCGACTAACCAGGGGGCCAATTCTACTGACAGAAACTTTTATCAACCGCAACTGAATCGTTCATTCAGACAGTTTTCGTTTACGAAAACTGTGAAAATGTTCGATTTTGTTTTTTTTTTGTCAAACAATTTGATAGTTTTTGTAAACGAAAACTGTCTGAATGAACGATTCAATTCCAATTGATAAAAGATTCTGTTAGTAGAATTGGCCCCTGACTGTAGAATGGCATTAACAATCTACTAAGACATATAAATTATGTTCCTAGAAGTCACCAGTCATGGTGTACATCAATTATACAGGGACATGTCACATAGAAGTTGCCTTTATTAGTTATCATAACTACGCCCATAATAATATGACTAGGTGACTTGGTCACTGAGCAATCCTTTTAATTTAAAGGACATGGAATTAGGGTAATGTACATAAATAGACACGCTTATGATTGGGTACATAAATTGATTATTTATTACCAATTTACGAGCAAATACTGAAGATACTGTTAAATTACTCAACCTCTACTTATTAAAATGACCAATCCACATATTGGTAAATATTAGGTAATAACTAAAAATACCTATTGCTATATTTTATTTAGGGCCGATTTTTCAATAGACAGATAACTTTAATCTGAGGAAGAAGTTCGACGTTTTGACAGCTTTTGTAAAGAAAATGTGTCAAAATCTCAAATTAATTAATCTCAAATAGAGCTGTGTTACAATTTTGGGGTACAATAAAGTATTTTCTATTCTATTTATTCCACAGTTTAAATTAAGGTATGTACAAGTCCGAGACGGGCTGCAGACCGCAAACTGCAAAAGTAGTATCGTTTGCGGTGCGATCGGCAGCTGCGGTTGCAGTTTTGAAGTCGCTGTCGAAATAGCACCTTTAAAGTGCACACCTTAAAGGCGCTATTCCGATGGTGACTTGCGGTCTGCGATTGCAGTCTGCAGTTTGCAGCCCGTCTCGGACTTGTACCTTTATCTGACCTTAAAAGGCTTTAAACGGCAAAATAAGAAACAAACTGAATAATTTAGAGTATAGCAGAGCTGTCAAACTATAGGTTTTTTAGGGAGGACATTAAGAGGTGCCGTCTAAATCTGTTTGGAAATTTTATTTAAACCTAAATATGGTAGCTTTAATATTCCTCCATCTCTTTCTTTTCTTATCTGCTAATAAAGGATAGCAATATTTTATCTTATTATTCTATGCGTTCGCGCATCGTTCATCCGATTGAGTTAAAACTTTGTAGTTGTTGCCACTTACGCAAGTTTCTGACATAGTACCATCAACGTACAATAGGTGGTGCACGAGTCGTATCGGATTATTCCTCCTAAAATTAACTCCTGAGGGGGCATAGTTCCAAGGCGGAGTAAAGTTAATGTTGAGATTATTTTTTAACACGGGCTGATCCACGATATCCTGCTAGTCTATAATAAAATCGGGGTAATATCATCATTCAACAAGCTTATTTTAATTTATACTTTTAATATTAAGATTAATCAATCTAACTCTACGTATTGGACTCATCTCTACTTATCAAAAGACCGGGTTATTCCTTGACGAGAAGACCAACATTTAAAAATAAGAATGAATTAAATATAGTACTAATAGATATCCAGTAGACAGAATATAGTTTAGTTTGAGTCGGTGACGAATTGCAGTAGTATGATTAAGTACGTAGATATTGAACGCGCTAACTGAAACAGAAAATATTTCATTACAATCTGGCTCATTTGTTTTATGAAATTAATAAATGTATAGGTATCCTATACAAATCCATTAGATACTTACCTGGTGCAATAAAGCGTAATTAAGTTCATAAAGTCCAGACGCAGTAAATATGGGTTTCTGGTGAAGACACTGGACTGACAACTGCAACGCCTATTAAGGATAAAAACCCATATTAATTAGTTAAGCAATTATGAGTCATGTTTTCATAATTTACAGTATACAGGGTGTTAACGAATTCGTGTAATTCCTTCAAACCACGTGATCTACTGGTGACACAGATTAATCTTACATGGGAATTACTGAAAACCAACCAAAAAAAATTCAAAAAAAAACTTGGTTTTCTATTTCTGAGTCATTTTAGAGCCTTGATAACTACCTGACGGCAAAGAGCGATATCGCGTTAGTCGTGCCTGCCAGCCATGTCGCCGTGCTTTCATTAATTTATGCGTGGTATCGAAATGTTCACACAAATAAAACATTTTTTTTGCAAAAAAAATTTTTTTTTTTTTACTGAATCCTTAATAGGTGGTTTAGATACGATCGGTAACAAAGCCGCATGAAAAAATAATAATTTTATTTTTTTATTTTTGCACAAGCTAAATCCCGTGCGGGGCCTGTCTACATCAGTAGTAGATCATGTGGTTTTAAGGAATTACACGACTTCGTTAACACCTTGTATAGATAAGTATAGGTAGACAGACCAAGTGGTTGAAATGACTGCAAGTTATGTAAGCGCTGTTTGGAAGCAGTGTGTAGATATTATTTGTTGTATAGTTCGATGCAATCTTATTGGCTGTGAAGTCAGCTGCGAGCGTGCATACTGCCACACCGCGATGCTGGAGGCCGCGGGTTGCAGGCGGCTGTCGGGTGTGCCCGGCACGCCAACCCCGAATTTTGCTAGTACGACGCGACTTGTGTCAACATCACAGCCCCCAATTAAATTGAATCCAACTGTACTACTGTTGTATTAATTAGCATGTAGTGGGTCCGGGTTACCCTGGGTTTTCTTTTCTTTTTGAAGACTTTCGGGGAACTCAGACGGATTTTTATAAAGCGTCCGAATCGGACCCCTTCTAAAAAGGATTGCAATCCTCGGCTCGCCAATAAAACTAGCTTTGCAATATGGTATGTCTACACCAGTGCGCTTTCAAGTTCATCTTGCGCTTTCGTCTGACGCATGCCTGAAGCGCCATAGCGCATGCAATAGCGCATGCCTTAATACTAGTTCGAGTCTTATGGCAATCAATATTGCATGCGCTTGACGCAAGAGGAACTGAAAGTTGAAAACGCAAGATGAACATGAAAGCGCACGGGTGTAGACATACCAATACAGCGCGAGAAAAAAGTCCGGGATGCAACTTTCAAACGTCATGATTTTACAAATGAGGCTGCCCTAATTCGCACTAATTCGGATTATAACAGGGTTTTAGGGTTTGTAAGCCCTGATGTACTGTAGCTGCAATTGCTGGCATGCAGCCACACTGTTATAACTTTTACCGTGCAGAACCCAGGCTCCGGCTGCTTGCTTTTGCAGCTAACTTACAATCCGTCAGTATTAACTCTAAGTTAATTACTTTTTACACACTTAAGTATATAATAGGTTAACCAAGTACTACACCACATAAATAAGCTACATAAGTAACACAGGTCAAGTCAATTACCTACTTCAATTCTCAGTACCAATAGGTAGTATAGTGAATCATCAGTGCAACTGCAGGGTAAAGGTGTTTCACAGTGGAGTAAAAATTCAAACAATTTATATTTGACTAGCTTTCGCCAGCAGCTTCGCTTGCGTGAGATTTTTAACCCGTTAAGTGACGATTTTCCATACAAACTTTTTTCCCCTATTTAACTCCCTTAGGGGTTGAATTTCGAAAAATCCCTTCTTAGTGGATGCCTACGTTACAAAAGGAACCTACTGTCAAAATTTCAAGTTTCTAACCCCAGCGGTTTAGGCTGTGCGTTGATAGATCAGTCAGTCAGTCAGTCAGCTTCTCCTTTTATATGTACCTATAGATAAAAATCAACTTAATTGTCTTAAATTAAAAATAAAGACATTAGTAATATTATAGTTTTACAACGATGATACACTATTTTCTTAACGCGAATGGACTATAGGTATTTCTACTAGATCGTTAAATTACCTCCGCTGTAACTGATGGACTGAAATCGCTGTTCATAATTTCGTGTATGATATAGGATGTATTTTGTGCCTGAAACAAAAAGTATTATTTTTAAATATTAACACATCGTGGTAAAATAAATCAGCAAATAATATAAACTCGCGAGCGATGAATCCGGATCATCATAAACCTTAATATCTCAGAGAAACTAAAAATACAAGCTTATTCAAATAAAAAATAAATTATAGACTACATAAGAAGTCTTATTACTTTTATTTGAGTAGTATCTATTCCAACAAACCATACCTGGGAAATCATTGGTTTTGGAGATATTGAAGGTCAAAGTACACATTTTTTTTAGTTTTTTCCAGAAACGATTTCCAAGTCATAATACTAAACTTTCTTCCATACAAACGTTATCAAAAATTTCAATTTTTCCCAACAAATTCGCATTCGAAGTTACAAAACGCAATGAATATCAAACGCACACGACCGCCTTGGCTCGGCTATGTGGCCGCTGCACGCATGCAAACACGCGGCATCGCCACAATCATAATTTGCGCGCTACAAAAAAAAGCGTTTTTTTTCATGCCAAAAAATAAAAGTCGTTTCCCAGCAATTATTTTTGGTCAATGTAATTTACTTTGATGTACAGAGTGCGTAGACTTCGGCTATGTGATGGGTCTTTTTACACTCTGTATATCTGAATTAATCGAAAAATGTATTCATGAAATATGATTTAAAATAAAAATACAAATAAATAGAAAAGAAATAAATTTTTAATTAAACCATGAATCTTATAATGAGGTATAGTTACGAATGTGCGTTTATTTCTGATCCATGTAAAATATTTAACATCTTTTGATTGTTTCTTAAAGTTTACATTTTGAAAAGCGAATGTATCTAAGTACATACCACAATACCGAGACCCAATTACATTTTTTTTTCTTTTTCTGTTCTTCTAAACTTTCCTCTGTATAATGCATCTTTTGCAGATTCGTAAGTTTGCCGTGGATGTAACGATAATAAGGTTTATGTTGGTGACCCGGATTCATTGCTCCCTAGTGTACAGCCGTGGACTCGAAATGTTTATCAGATTTCAAATTCGATTCCTTCTCACACTGTGCGCAATAAGGTTCAAGATGTCATAAAAACTTAAATAAGTATTGGTTTTTAAAATTGTGAAGCGTTGATTCTAGCAAAAAGACTAGAACCACTTTTTGATGTTATGAACTCCTTTTTAGGTATGTGTGTCTAGTCAGTTTGTAATAGAGCAAACTTGACTGAATTTACTAAATAGGTTGATTCCTTTTTTTGTTACCTAGTATACATATTATAGCCAACTAAAAAAAATAATCTTTGCCGTGTCAATTCTTTGCGAGCGACCGAGCGACCTTATGAAAAATAATGTGCAAGCAATTATAGACCTTAGGGTGGTAAACATTTCAAGTCCGCGACTGTACATGGTAATTGTAAAACGCATCTTACCTCGTACGCTGCACATTCACAAACATACACTATTATAAATACTATGACTATTGCATAGCCAATTTGCCAAAATACGTAAATAATAAAGACTACGTATCTATCTACATCGTGGAACAAGCCTGCCGCTGTTGCTTCCATGAAGTAAAACATATACAAAATAATATCAGATTGGCATGCAAACATGGTCATCGTCAAAATGGTTCCAAACATTTTGTTCGTAGCCTCAATGATTTTGTACAACATGCCGTACATCCTGCCGCATGCCTTTATTTTCTCACATATATACCGGTCCTGAAGCCCTGCAGCTTTCTGAACGTTAGCCGTCATCGAACCTCGAACGAATAATTTATATTCCCAAGATTTATGCGATTTTATCTCTCCAAGCATCCTATTTATGTACTTGAATCTGTCTTTGACAACTGTTATGAAGAAGCAAAAGTGAGCCGTTGAAACAAGTGCCAGGGCATCAGAGAATATTACTTGATACATCCTCTCTTTGGGAATAGGCATGCTCAAATGGTTCAATGTTATCAAAATAGTAAGTGACCGAACAAAATAGATACCCAGCTGACCAATCGACATTTTGATTGTCGAAATTGCGTCTCGGTTGTAATCTACTTTTTCTCCCAGGCCCTCCAATGCCTTATCCACGTTCACCATTATCTCCATAAAGCGTATATTGCTGCTCAAACTGTATGGTATCTTCCACATGGCGAACATAACATAGAGGGTTGAAAATATTTTCTCGAAGTCGTCGCCGTAACGTTGCACTTTCGTACTGTAAATAGTTCGCAGGATAGTTTGATCTTCGACGTGGGCTTTATAAGTTGCATAAAAATATAAAGAGAACCAAAACAAGAAACAAATAAATCCTAATAAAGAAAACTTTCTGACGATACGGTTGTCTGAGGTGACATTTAAAATAAAAATTGATATTCCGCAAATTTTTCTTATAATCTTAGCTATATATAACGCTTCAACTATGTTGTTGTATTTACGCATTTTCATAGTTTTCTTTAAATATCTGTTAAAAAATTTCACTGCCATTTTTGTCGACACTAATCCAAGTGTACGTATTCCCACTTGAAAGTCGTAAACTTCAGTGAAACCGCAAAAATAATAAACTTAAAACATTTTTTCAATCAACTAACCCAAATTGAGCTTTTAAGTACACATCGTAACTTAATGGACTAACAAATAAACTACTATTTGATTAACTAATAAACCACTCACGGAAAAGTGTAATGAAAATGTACAGTAAGTAAATAAAACAAAATGTTGGTATTCGCAGTATATCCAACGGATATTTAGTAATTTATTTCTCCTGAACGTTCACATTTACAGTGATAATCTACATTATGAACATCATAGGCTTTATATTGTCATAAACAATAAAGAAAATAGGCATGTTATGTACAAAGGGATATCAAGGTTGACGAAAATTATTTTTTGGAACTATTTATAAGCACTATACAATTTTACATAATGAGAAATTACAAGCACATTGGTATACTACTATTACAGTATAGTAGCTTTGCTGCATTCGCGATAATAGAACTATGTTATCGCTATATTTTGATAAATAGCTAACTAATAATGTACACAAAAAAATAAATTGTGCTCTGTAATTCTTAGAACAAATATTATATAATATAAGGAATATTGAGAGCTTACTTATCCTCCGTTCCTATCCTACAATATACCGTTGATCTTCGATAGCCATCTACTCCTTCAGAAGCATTCTAAAACAAATCTTCGTTCCTAGCAACTAAACTACCTATCAAACAGATTGTGAAAAATATGTATACAGATTACAACAAGATCTTCACTGTATCAGTAACAAGTTATTGTTAGGCATATGTTATTATTATGGCACAAATATAGGTTTCTTTACGGTAACATAGATGTACAAATATATTTTTTAAATTTGCGTCCCGTGTTATAATTGAAAGCTTATTTTCTGGTACATTAACAGTGTTTGTTTTGCATTACTGTGCAGACTTAAAACGAGCGGTAATTGAAATTATTTTTTATTTGTTCAGTTTACAAGCTTACTGAACTGATTTGAATTAATCTTATCCTGCCGTACCGCGAAATATAAGCAGACTTAAATATTTTTCTTATTTGAATGATTATGCCAATATTCCTTAATAGAAATTATACACACATTGTTTTCGTAAAAGGAGAACATCATAATTTTCAGACACTCGTACAGACAAGACTCGTACATTTTCCAGAAATGAATACCAATAATAGAAACTTTTTGAATTTGAGATCAAGACATAAAGTTAGTAATGTTAGTAAAAAGGTCATAACAACTCGCGGCCGGTATGTAGATACTTTAAAAAAATATAAAAAATATTGTAAAAAAAAAACATCGTAACAAAATATAAAGCTGCCTCGGACAACTGAAATCAACTCCGATTGAATACTTATAATTCATTATAATACATTGTCACCACTCGAGACAGTTTAAATGCAATCTCCTTATTTTAAACCTTGACCAGACCCAAACATGCATTAACATTCAAACATCTAAAGAAATATAATTCTTAAAAAACACATTTACACAGATAATGGAGTAGCATGTTCAGTAAATCTGGACAAGGTCTCTAATATTGCTACACATAGGCATTGAAAATTGCTGCCAGTGTTCTTAATAGTATACAAAAATAATAATACGGAATTTATGCCAGCCATCAATAAAAAACTACATATTTATTGCAACTTTGTAAAAGTACAGTGTAACTACACCATAGTGGTTCATCACCTACACCACTGACTCATGACGTTTTCAGAGGGTTACCACATCATACAAACGATGAATTAAAACGATATTAACTGACAAACAGACGACAGGACTTAAATTAAGAACGGGTCATCCTTAATATCATGTCCCGAGCTGTAAAACGCAGCTTGGGGCATAGGCCCCGCCCATTATCTTCCGCAAATCCTGAATGATTAGTCTGCGTGGATTGATTGTATGGAATTAGATATAGATTGACTGTGTTAAAAATATTCGATATCGTAGTCTTTATTATAAAGTAGCATTAAAATTTGCCTTTAGACTTGTAATTAAAATTTTCTCTTAGACGAAAGTACTGCATAAAGCTATAAGAATTAACTTTCTACGAACTGGGATCGGACTAACTATTCTTGCGTAGCAGAATATGAAACTTTAGGTAGGTTTAATAAGTTTTTTTAAATTCAATTATTTTAAAACTACGGACAATCTATTAAAAGTATCTAGGCATATACACATTAAGTGTCAAATAAGAAAAACGTATTGGTAATAATAAAATCGCGGTGACATAATTTTAATTCTAAAATCAGGATTATTAGTATTTTAAGGAGATTAATATATTATAATTTTTCGATTCGATTTTATAAATCTTATTCAAAATATCCTGTATTAATAATTTTAATATGAAAATTAATAATGATTTACGCACATTATTTTATTAGTATAATTTTGAGACAAAAATAAAGATGACAAAAGTTCACGGAGAGTGCGTAAAGTTTTCCATACTGTTTCGAATAAAATTATAGACATAATCACAAACCGTGCCATCAGGAATATTTTATTATTATATTTCCTTTAAGCTTGTCTAATTTAAAGCTGCCCTTTAAATTCACCTATTCTATAATAGTAACTCTTTATTCTGACATATTCTTTCATTTGAGGGGAAACTTACTTTTAGTACCTACGTGAAGTTATCTAGCGAGCCTTCTCAATGGTATGGGTAACAGTTGTAAGAAGACGTGTCTTTCGTAGCTCTTCACTTAGGTACATAAAGTAGCTTCAGTAAGTAATATTTGAGACTCGGTACCAACTTATGCTACATTTAACTTACATAGTGAAAAAATAAATGCGTATCGTGGTCGTAATTTGGTAATGTAAATAAATGTTTATTAACTTAACGACGAGGGGGTAATATTTGTGATGAAACGTTCTATTTGCCTAATAATACCACTAAAATATTTCATATAAAGTATTAAAATTGATGTATTATAATGGAACTGGTATTACACTAAATTGCGTGATGTAATGTTCAATAAATAACGTGTCTAAGCTTTTATGCGAAGTGCCTTTTGAATCAGTTTTTTTTTAACTATTCTATTCGATAATTGAGATGTGTTATTTTCTTACTATAAACAATGTGTTCACTATCCAGATTTATTAATATTTTCCTCTAATATATTTTTAATTATTTAGTTGCCGTAATATATTTAATTTATTTATTATTGTAAACGTTTTGAGTAAATATCACTTTTGATTAAATTTTTATTTCTTAATTTCCTTTATACCGAATAAAGCACAAGTCTAAAACTGGCACTGTCCTGTCAGTAGGCAGTGTAATAATGTATAATATTTTGAGAATAGTGAACACACGGTCTATAGTAGAGGCGCCCCTAGTTTGTAGAGCACCATAATGTTAGCTACATTTTAAAGTCGTTTCATCAACACCTTGTAAATGATACAAACGTTATCGTTTACTCTCCCACACTAAACAATATTCGTAATTCGTAACTAATAAAAACAATCACGCAACCGCACCAACAACAAATTCTTTCAAAACACATTGCAAATACATTTTCGTAAAGCTCAAGTCTAATATAATTAAAATCACATCTCATTAAATATCTTTGGGTACAACCAAATAAAATAATTGTTTTATAGCGTACAAAAATACAAAAAATATACAAGAATGTCAAATATACGTAATTAATTAAGGGAAGTCGCGGAGCTTGGGTGTATACCATATAAAGATTAATCCACCGATAGATCGTTGGAACTCACAGACTAGACACATTGTAATTGAAGAGATATGGTACACAATCGAGTTCCTGTATGATATAATTCGGGCACGTCACACTATCATCAGCTGCCTGGAAAAAGTTCGTAGAGTAGTGAACGTTCCCTAAAAGTCAGTCAGCCTCTCGGAAGCGACATTGTTGTTACAGTAGCTGAGATTCATTGGTCACAGAAGATCTTGGACGTGAGATGTGTCGAGGTTGGTGATGAGAGTTTTGAGGAACGTCATTTCTTTGCGCGCGTTCTCGAGTATGACGCGCGGGTCCTGGGACGTGCAGCGCAGGCAGTTGGGCGCAAATACCATCGCGAGGTTGGCAGAGTCCATTTTAGTTTGACTTACCACTTCCGGCGCGGTAAATTGTTGAAGGAAACTTATGAGATAGGTGAGTACCTGAAATTAATTAACAATATTATTTATTAAATTCTACAAGGGGATCGTAAATTAATCACGCGAGGCTCGAAAAGGGGGGGAGGATGTTAGAAAAAAATCACGAAATATCACAAGGGGGGAAGGGGGGGGTTGTAGTGAGATATCACGTGTGTTTATTTTTTTGTTGACCTGCAACCTTAATGTCTGTCTGGACCTTTTTATCAGTGTTTAATTTTCCAGAATTAAATTAGGTTATTTATTACCCGTAGTTAAAGATAATATTCAGAACATTTTTATAATACTTTTTACCAAAAAAACACGTGATTTTGGGTAGGGGGAGGGGGGGTTAGTCTAAAACCTCACCATGTATCACCAAGGGGGAAAGGGGGGTTAAAAAGTTGCTAAAAAACATCACGTGATTAACGGACGACCCCAAGGGGGGTTACAAGATAATTTCGGTTGCTAATTATAATCTCAGTAAAACGATTACGTATTGCTTCAAAACCATCAAAAATAATGCTATGGAGGCCATATTTAACACAGGCCTATGATTTTATTAATACTGACCAGTCTGTTAATTGGCGGCAACCGATGCAGCGCGCGAGTACAGGCGGCGAAGTCAGTGCCGGCCGCTACACACGCCGCGTACAACGCGTCCGGGATCAGAGGCTCGTACAGCTCACGGTACCATAGCTTTAGCAGACTGGCTGGTGCGTGCGCGTCTGTACAAACATCGGAAAAATGAGGAAATGCGTCACTAAAAGGTAAAGTATACGTCATCGCAAAAATTGATAGAGACATGAGATCTACTGTTCACGGAAAATAGGATTACTTTTTAAATCTAAGAACTGATTTTGTAACAAGTGAAGGCAATGCAAATTCCAATGAGAAGAATAGAGAAAGCTTTCAATCTGTTACTCATTTGTTACTGACGCAAAATACGCGCTTAGACGTGGAGTTGCGGATACCAGCCCGTTATACCTTAATCTGTTACTCGTGAATTACAAGTTTTAACTCGGGTTATTTCAATTTAAACATAAATATCAGAAAATGAACAGAGAAACCATATTTGAGTTTGTGGATCAAAATCAAAAGTTTTATTTCACATAAACCATTACAGGCACTTACGAAAATACGAATTTAGGTGCACGGTTTAATTAGTCTTTTCCTATGGAGAAGAGCCGCCAAGAAACTCCACGGTTACTCATTTAAAATCAATTTCTTTAACAATTTCAGTAATGTTGTGTAAATGTAATGTGTAAACATTTATGTTTTAGCATAGTTATGTGAGAGCAATGTAGACTTGAGTGCAGATATAGGATTCGGATTTGAAAAATTATGAATACAAAGTTGAAAACAGATTTGCCTAACAACAATAAAACTCACCAGTCAAAGTGGAAGCATCAGGCAGTTCCCAATTATCTATCTTCGTCTTCAATGCATTAACTTCATCGACGTCAGCAGACACCCGGAATATTCCTTCAGTTTCCCGTCCGTTCAGGGCCAGTACTTGCTGAGATAAGGCCACTTGCACCCATGGTAACTGACGGTTTGGGAACCGCTCTTTCTGTAAGGTCATTACCTCTGATAGCGTGTTCCCGAACATCGATTGACGGAAGATTTGTATCTGTAAGAAAAATATGATTAATGTTTTTTGTGCGTGTATTTATTATTCGTTTTAACCTTGACAGACTTTTTTGTTTAGAATGTTACTTAAGTTTTTGGGGGCTGAATAGGAGGCCCCAATGAATGCTCAAAGTTTTTTTTTGGGGTCAAACTCCAAACAATCACCTTATGGAATATATTTCCCACCAACTTTTGTGGAAGATTTCGCGAGAACCTCCTTGTTATATTTATATTTTTAAACCTGGCTACACTACACTTTTTTACTATTTTCATTAATAGACAATAAAAATGACTCATAAAAAAAGTTTTTTTTAAAAAGATTTATATAAATTGCCAAATTCTTAGCTATTTATTTTTTCCTAAAACCTTAATGCCTTATTAATGTTCAAACCCTAATTTAGGTTAAAATATAGTTATACACTACTCTAACGTGAAGACAAAATAATCCGTTAAATATTGAAAAGAGCACTATTGTATAACTCACCCTCGCCTGATCGATGTCATCAGTGGTAGGTTTCCTCGGCTGCCTCTTGCCTCCGAACCCGATCCTTTCTAACCGCTTGCAGGCCACGCCCGCGTAGTGAGATACTTGCACGTGAATAGGCCACTTGCCCACCTTCAAAATTATATATTCATTAGAATTTGGCTAGCTATTGTGGAAAAAGAAAGGTGATAAAGTAGCTAAAAGACTGACAATTGAGGGTGTAAAAGACCAGGAAAAGTGGAGAACATACAGCCAGAGGGCTTATCAGGCAATAGCCAGGATTAGATGTAGCAAGTAGGAGGATAAACTCGATATAATTATAAGAACTATAGTTTATGTTCAATCAACGCATGATAACTGCTGGTAATTTTTTGGTCTTTAGATAAAAAGCCGGAAACCAACTTCATGTCTGTTCAAAAAAGGTTCAAATTTAAACGTCACCTCAGGAAAAGCATCAGCGAACGCAGGGTCTCTATGCCTGTTGACGTAATTAGTGAGAGCTGGCTGGAAGGCTGATGATGGCGGTACGAACGCTAAGCACACAGCTAACAACTCCCAGCCGCGCAGTAAGGAGTCGCGGAGAGGGTTCTCCGTCGTTTGCCTGCACAGCTGCACGTAGAGCTCGTCACGTAATCTGTCAATAAAAAGTGTTACAGTTCATAACAGTCATTCACCATTATTTCAGCCTACATAAGACCGTCATAAGCAGGTAAACAATTGGCCATAATAAAGACTTTCGTAGTTACCATCCTGGACAACCGGGTAGATGACTTCAGTGCCTCGCGTCGGTGACGATGTATAGGGTCAGAATGACTAATTTGACAGTTATCCCGCAATAAATCAAAGCTTAGACGGGCTGCAGACCGCAAACTGCAAAAGTAGTATCGCTTGCGGTGC
Organism: Amphipyra tragopoginis; assembly: GCA_905220435.1. NCBI lineage: Eukaryota > Metazoa > Arthropoda > Insecta > Lepidoptera > Noctuidae > Amphipyra > Amphipyra tragopoginis. The sequence goes on from HG991997.1 coordinate 19,648,246, forward strand.
GATCTGCGGGTGCGGTTGCAGTTTTGAAGTCGCTGTCGAAATAGCACCTTTAAAGTGCACACCTTAAAGGCGCTATTCCGATGGCGACTTGAGGTCTGCGGTTGCAGTCTGCAGTTTGCAGCCCGTCTCGGACTTGTACCTTTAAAGTGCAAGCGTAATTTTGATGTTTGGCGAAACTCGTTATTACGTGCTTTCCCCTCCCACATCACACACTGTACACTGTACACACTTTGTACAGTAACAAAAGAGGCAAGTATACAAGCAACTAATAACATTACTGACCAAGTCTTTGTCATCGCTCGTCTGAGCGCGCCTTGAGTATAAAATTAAAGCAATATTTGCCTGCTTAGTGCATTGATATTCGTTTTTGCCTATTGCTGGTCTACCTAATTTGTTGGCTGTACCTACAGTTGTATACTTACTTCTCGTTCGCGAAGGTTGCATGTAGAATGTCTTGCGCGACAGAGTTGAGTGTCATGCCGGGCCGCGCTTTGCGGTCGCCCATGTATATCTGAACTAGTCGGAATAGGTCAATAGCCGCCTTCTTGTGAGCTTTATCCCAGTCGGCTCCCACCATTGGTGCGCTAATTGATGATGACGTCCATGAGAGTAGGTCGCGAACTGATGCCTAGAAGATACAATTAAGTTAATAGTGACAGAAAATATGTAAGTAATTTTTTTAGAGACAGTCTCTTATCTTTTGGCATTATTGTATGGTGCAAGCAAATATAGCATTTATTGACTATGATTTCAGTTTTAATAACAGAAGACTCGTGATCACGTCCAACTACCAGTCTATAATAAAAAACGCAACGTGTATGTGCGCGTGCCGTGACAAATGTAAACAGTTACGTAAGGCTGTAATATTCTCTGCAGCGTGACGCCCGCGCACACACAGTCTTTAACCGATTGGTGACCGTCGTATAAGCTCGTTGGATATTCACCGTCCACGTCACTTGATAATTTAGCTGCCTTTTAAGTGGTAATATCAGAGTGACAAATGACCAACCTTCCTCCGGAATATCCCTTTGTTAAAGTTGAGGTTGTCCTTAGCAAAGATCTCAATGTCCTGTTCTACAGGCGGTCGTGGCGCGTGTGAGCGCACCGGACTGTACAGAGCGCCCGCGCCCTCTTCCGTAGCGCCCGAACACGCCGCGCCGCCGCCGCCCAATGATGACGTCTGGACATACATATTTTGATACTTTATAATAGATATAGATAGTTTATAACTAAATAATAGTCTTTGTGTAAAACGATATTTATATAAATTAATGTCAACTGTAACACGATTAGACTCCGAAGTTTGGGGAACTTTCAAAGCATCTCGATAACCTGAATCTGTAAGTTCCTGAGCTAGCTCTGTTTTGCCAATAATGTCGTAGACTTGGCAAAACTTTGGATATTTAATTTAATAATAAAATCGCACAGTTTGAAACGAACAAGATTTGTAAGCACGAATGAACACGAACATCGCGAACACGAATATCGAACAGTGTGTTCAGCGAACACTTTCATAGTAATTCGAGTTCGATATTCGTGGCTTAACCGGTAACACCCCGCCAAAGCCTCGCCGTCGTCCCAGGACGACACCCGCTTCAAGCGACTTTGAACTCTAATTTGGATTATAATCAGAGCTCAAAGTCGCTTGAAGCGGGTATCGTCCTGGGACGACGGTGGAGCGTTACCGGTTAAGGCTTTATGCCTGACTGGGCGAGCATCTAACGCAAAACTACAGAAATTGAACCTTAATAAAATAAACACAAAAATAAGCAACATTTTACATTTATTACAATATGGTATACTCACTCTATGAATCCCAGGTGACGGCTGCCGATCCCGATCGAATCCGAAGAACGTATTATAATAAGACACTCCATGATTCATATACTCCACATCAACTGGCCTATGCGCGTACGCATGCGGCAAGTACACTCCGGAACCGTCGTCGTCGTCAGGAGTCCGCGCGCCGCCGTCTGACGACTCGTTGTCCGGCTCGTGACCCGACAGCGACCGGGACTCTGAGCCCGACCGGGAGTGCGATCTGGACGAACCCGACTCTCCGTCAGAACCGGAACAACCGCCGTAACGGGTACGACCTGATAGAATGGATAATAATTATAAAAATCCACGCAAATAATATTGAACTACCCCCACAGACAAATCTTCAACATAGTCTTGTCTTAGTCTTGACTTTGACAGACTGTGATAGTGGAGTTCGACAACACGTTTTGTGCAATAGCTGAGCGATTATTATTCTTCGCTACAGGGTCCCGCACGAAATTTTATATGTAAAAGTGACCATGCAACTATCTAGTTAAAATAGACCCAACTTATAAAGCTAGCAACGTTACTGAAGTGAGAGCAATGACCTAAATCAGTCTGTCTCAAAGTGGGCGATAACGCCCCCTTGTGAGCGCTAATGGCCTACAGGGGGCGGTATAGGGCGGTAAAAGTAATGATTGCGAATATGATTATTAAAATGTAAAAAAAAATAGGGGGCACTAGGAAATAATTGATTCTCAATGTGGGTGGTAGACGATATAAGTTTGAGAACCTTTGACCTAAATGATCAAACTGCTTATCTATAACACACACAAGGTCAGTTGAAAAATGAGTACTAATTCGCAGCCACAAGTACAACTGACGACCGTTTTATAGCAAATGTTGAAATGGAGCTACTAATCTGTGATTCCAAATGTGACCTAAAATTTAAAGACAGGTGACGATAGCTATTAGTTAGATTTTAGCGTATTATGTAATCTTTGAACAGCTATTTCGCTCAAACTTTAAAAATTTTAGGAAGAGTTAAGGCCTCTAGACACCGCCGCGCCGGCGGCTTTGGTGTGTAAAGGCCTTTATAGAACTAAAGTTATTTATTATTATGATATATTTATGATATCCTTTTGGATTGTACCCCCTTTCCGACTAACATGTATAATTACTATTATACGTCACATTAATTGTTGTGACTACACCTGGTAAGAAGTGTAGAAAGGAACTGAGGGCAAGAGTGTCTAAAGGGCCTTAAGTAATACATTCTCCAGCAGATATATTCGTGGATTTCTGTTTCACCTATTTTCTCGTTTTTCATTATCTCAGGGAGTTTTAATAGCTGACGACTCCACAGATATTTCCTACCAGTAATAAGGCACGCAACACTCACTGGACAGTTTGGCCTGTTGTATGATGTAATCCTGCAGCGGCAGCAGATGTTGCATTCCGCGCAAGTCCCAGTTGCAGTACAGCGGGGAGCTTCCACCTTCATCCTCTTCTTCTTCGCCGTCTATAGGACCGTCTTCGATCTCCACCGGTCTCTTGTGTCCTGAAAATGACATAATCGTTACACACAAAAGGTAAGAGCAACATTCGCTTTTCTCAAACAACGTCCTTTCTCACCGGCTGACACATAATGGTTGTCGCAAGTGTCATTGGCTTTAGGCTCATCAGACATCTTTCGTAATCGGTTAGCGGCAATAAGACTCAGACACACCCTTCGGAAATTAAAAACTACAGATATTTGAGGCAGTCAAGGTCATTTAATTGACTACGAAAAGACTGCACTTTAAACTACACAAAAAGACTGACTTTATAATGATAATAATAATTTGCCCGCACAATTGTTACCATCCCCCATGATGGGAACCTCGTGAAAGCTGAGAAAGATAAACAAATCAAATATCTTGACTTAGCACACGAGGTTGTCAACATGTGGGATGTGGATTCGGCAACCATTGTGCCGATAGTCGTTACGGCCAATGGCCTAATGGCCAAGAGCCTCGACCAACACCTCATGAGGCTCTCGTTAGGTGGCTGGATCAAGGGCCTGGTATAGAAAGCAGGTCCTCCTCGACACGGCGCGTATTGTGAGGAGGTTCCTGTCTATGGAGCCCTAACCACCGGTAGCTTGGACCCTGCTCCCGATGCCGGTGGACCTCTATTTTTATATTTTTAAATGTATTTCTTTTTTAGATTTTTATTTAAAAATGTAAACAATAAGAATGGATAATGAATAAATGTGGTATAATAATTTGCCACTTTGAATGTCAATTCTGCTTCATTGACTGGCGGATATATCAAAGTAAATAATACATATCCAGTGCAGCACCTAGTGCTGAGCCTGGTATGTAATATTTTATTTGTTTTCATAGAATTGAAGGAACACACTGTAAAACTTACGTCTCGATTTAGTACGATCCCTGGGTGCGGTAGTCCTCTCTAGTCTCTGGTTGTGTTTCTGTACATTGGGCTCCGTTAGAGGCGGCTCCAAATTCACGCATTTCAGTTTGTAGTTGACTGTACAAAATAATATTTTGTCTAAAGTAAGAACAATATTTCAGCTATAAATTTAATTAAGTTTATGGTATGGTGGCCCACATCTAGACGAAGAAATGTTTGCCACCCTGACACACGGAACAAGCGTTATTGGGTGGAAGATGCGTTCGATGAACATTCCACCATTTATCAGTCGCCAGTCGCCAGAACGTTCGGGGAAGTTTCTATACGGTTCCTCGGTGGTCCCATGACAAACGCGGCAAAAAATTACACGGATACGATAACTTAGGGGGGGAGACTGCTAATGAAAGTGTTACGTACCAGCAGCAATATTATCCTGTTCGTTAGCTGAAGAGAGCCTCATAAAGTTATGGTGTGGTTCGTGTGGCGGTGTCCGGTGTTTGCTACTGCCAGATGACACTGATGTCTTGCTTGAAGTGTAGCGTTCCGGTTCAGCTTGTTGACGTCTGCTAAAACATCATATATTCGTGTTAACGACTTGATATTATGATAAAAAATGTCAACAAGTTTCATTGTTTATTGCAAGGCGGTAATTAGCACTGCCCTTCTGTTAATAGTCACACAAAGGTCAACGAAGAGACTTTTTTAGACGCACGAAATCTTGACACCCAACAAAGAGTCAAATTTTAGTTTAATCTTTAGTGCTATAAAGCTTGCCTAGTATTCAACCTTCAAAGCTTTATAGCGACCAAGAATTACCAGCATGTTCTCAATAATAAGAAGAATTAATGTATTTTATGTAGCACCCAGCGAATAGTCCCTCGTTGGGTGCCAATAAGTGGACGCAGGGCCGAAACATAAGACAATTTCTTCAGAACAACTTGTCGACGTGTACACGGCATGCAAACGCACCAAAGTACGAACCTTTTGATAAGTTGTTACCAGTACTCTTCAAAATGTAAAGTCCCTCGCTGGGTGCCAATAAGCAAACCCAGAGTTATGTGACATAGATCGGCACTAGTCCATCAGTAAGTCTTGTTAACGCTCATCGTAGCTTTCAAGTATATAAACAACAGACTACTACACGAATGATTAGTAATACAAGGTTTACCTAGTGAAGTCCCTCGCTGGGTGCCAGTTGGCGGATGCGGCATTATGACGTAGATCGAGGCTAGTTTGTCTGAAAGGCTTGTCGACGCTGTAGACGGCTTGTTTCTCCGGGTACCTGTCCATACGCTCCAGTTCAGCTAACCTGTCTTTGTCTAAATGCCTGTAAATTTTAAACGTTTTTTTTTTCAAATACCTTTTAATTTCTTATTACTTGATTTACATTAGTGCGGCCAAAGTAGAAGTGTCAGCAAGGGTCAACATAGCCTGCTCTATTTGCCGTTGTTTAAACAGGAGAATACAAATTACCGAAAAAATGTCCGATCTAATCGGAAATCTAGGTTGGCTTACAAGGACGCAAAGCACACAGGAACCGTGAAGAGACGCAATTTTTATAGGACTACTTGTGGCGGATTACTACTTAATAATAATGCACCGCTTTTGTACCAAGTGTGTTCTCAGCCGAAAGGGCGCGGCGTCGATGAAGCTTATAAAGTATTCTAATTGTCATTTAATTATAGTCAGTCGTCCGGAAGAGCACGCGCCTCCCCAGCTCTCGACGTCGACGCCCACACCGGTTCTTATAGGTTAGTTTATAAGCTGTGTTAGATTAAGTTAAATATAGGATATTATCGTGACATCAAACCATAAAAGTAGTAGTAATGAATGCGACTTTTATTTATTTATGGAGCGGCTCGCCCTTTTTGTGCCGCATCCTAATAATATATTATCATATTTTCGAGAAAGTTTAGAGTGATATAGCGACCAAGGCTGCTGTAGTCTAACTAACACAAGCTCACCTATCAGAGAATCGTTCCCTGGCGTGCCTGGACAGCTGATGCGGTCTCTCCAGACTGTGCATGACGCGCGACCCCACCGCCGCCGCTGCGTCCGTCGCCAGAGATATGGACGACACTAGCGACGGTCGAGCTGCTGTCGTCTGTTATTAATAAAAACCAAAGTGTTAATCAAGTTCTAATTTTAAAGCCCATACAACAAAAGGGTGCGCATTCGGGAGAACATTAAGTTTTCCTCGCAGCTTAGCACATCGTTTCTCGAATCAGAATGTTTTTAGAGACTCGCAAAAGTGAAAGGACTAGCATTTTTTTACTTCGTACGCTTTAGGATCACTAGCAAAATGATCCCGAAAGAGAAAACATAAAACTGCTATTTTGGCTTTTCATTTTATTTGAGCAGATGAAACTTGGTTCATTGCGAGTATCGATGTGCGAATTTAGAACCTGCTTCATTATAAAACCGCTGAAGATCTGACAGATTTTTCTTAAGTGTGAAATAATAGGGGAATTCTACGAAGGACTGAGTTAGGTGCTTAACATTATTAAATTTTAAGCGACATCAATCTCCGTATTGGAGTCAACACGGAATTAAATAAGCACCTACTGCAAATAGCGCATTTCCTCAGCGATATACAGGGCCCGTAATGATCAAAATACAAAATATTCAAGCTCAGTCCTTCTTAACAGTATCAATCTTATCTGGGTCAAATGTTCAATGCGCCTAAAGGTGTCAAGGTTAGTCACAATAGCCAGAACCTTACGTTAACAATTGGGTCGCGGTCGTTACTGTAATAAACGTTAACGTTCTAATAGCGGTCTAACTGGACCGTGACAAACAAGTCATCTACACTCCTCTAACATAGCTATGGGCCCTTTAATGCTCCATTTACTACTATTCAACACAATGATGTCATTAAACTATCTTTTCGAAGACACATCCAGGAAGGATTAATCAGAGGCCTACTTTCAAGAAGTTCCGAATCAGCCGACGGTTCTATTATTAGATTCACGACACAATTTTAGTCCAGAACTATTATTGGATAAGAAAGGAGGTCAGGCGCCTAGTGTAATAGAAAAATCCAATTCTGAGCTTCAGGATTACTAAGTCGTTTTGCAGTAAGTCGATACTACGTCGTGGCTGTATAAAATACAACAAACCTGCAAGAATGGAGTTGGCTGTGGCTTTTGCAAGGGGCTGCTCGGACTTTGCGGCGACGCAGAATCACAGGATGATCCACCCGCAGATTGCTGTTTTAACTGAAAGCATTAGTATCAATCTATACGATCTATACTACTGCTAGTACTACCAGTGTTAGCTTGCTACTTCATACAGTGGTTAATTGCCTTTAACTTTTGACATTTTCACAGAGACACAACAAGATACAAATGAACTAAAATTACTTTTATGAAACAGTCCCGATCTGCAGTACGCTAGCTAGGGAAGGTGGTACAGTTATCACTCTCCACTGCCTGTTATAAATTTATCTCAAGACGAGATATAACGCTATTAATTAGTAAGTCACACTGAGCAAGCAGTTTGTCAAAACCTAAACATTGAGTCAACAAATCGAACATCATTGTTAATTTGAAAGCTATTAAGCAAACATTTATACAATCAACAGTATACAAATAAAGCATTACCTTTCTTCTAGTCAAAGGAGTACTCTCAACAGATTTGAAATATTTTTCGTGCATCGAATCATCGGATGCGTCTTTCCTAGGTGATATGAAGCTGCCGCTACGATTCAGACCTGTAAGATTTCAATGATTGGTACATAGAGTAAATGTTTAAACAAAAATGATTTATTTCCACCATGACCACGAACTGAATGCTTAGCGTGGCTTTAAACTATTTTGAAACGAACTGTTACGCCTCTCATTCGCTTTTGTGAATGACGTAATGTTTTGGTAAATAGTTCGCAACGCTTTAGGTTTACTGTCTGTGTAACGAAGGTTTTCTACTCAATATTTACCTGCATGGGGTGACCATTTCTCAGTTTCATGCGCTTGGGCCGCACTGCTTCTTTTTCTAAGTTGCGGAGTACATACAGGGGGATTACATACAACTGCACTAAGTTCCTGAAATAAAAATGCGTCCCATGTTACGTTGACATTGAAACAGAACCATGTTTTGGTATAATTTGATTAAAAGCTGCCGCGGACGGCGGTCCGTCCACCAATACAATTACAAAACATACGAGATGCTCTCTCTTCTCTTTGAGAATTTTCTCAAAATTAAGTTGGTGCCGTGAGTTTTTAATTACGATTGAACTGTAGTGTTGCTAAACGGTCCGCCGTCTGCGGAAGCCCTAAACAAAACTACTTTGTTGTTTGTTTACGTACCTGTTTCCGCCTCTGCTGCGCACTACTGATGCTGCTATCTGAAGACCGGCCGGAGTCTGTGTGACGACATAGCTGAGTGGATCCATCTTCGCTCAACCTCCCGCGCCTGCTATCACCGCTGTTCCTTTATGAATGTTTAATTAAATTAGTTCCGTGTCCAATCAGCTTAATGTTCACAAACACGACTATTTTTATAAATATCGACTATCGAATAACTTGAGCTTAGACTATAATTCGCGCCGCATGTACAGCGATTATCGCCACTAGATGTAATAAACCGAAAGTGCTAATTATCTGCGCTGATTGGTTATCGACCGCTCTATTATTGTTCTGGTTATGTTTGCTAAATTTCTAAACTTTGTTGACTTCAGCTAATAATAGAGTGACAGGTTGCTCTTGACTAGCGGAATGTTTAATCCCACCTAATAGCCTAGGTCAGGGGCAAGTCTAACATTATATGGATTTAGGCAATTAAATCAATGAAATCTGATTTTTATTTTATTTATTTGGCTCACCAACAATTGAATACACTAATACAAAGATATGAGATACATTCAATGGACTTACAGACTAGTGTACCAATTTCTTACATGTAAGCACAACATGCATTATAAAATCAAAGGTGTTGAGCACCTACTTAAAATTAAATGAGTGCTTATGATCCTGATTTTCCGTAAAATATTTTAAAATAGTATTTTAAAACCTATCAAAACTTCTAAACTCATTCATTCAGAATAGACTAGAAATACTTAGTTCTTTTTAAACGACAATGTTACAAAATACAACCCCAAAAAACGCCCGCCATTCACCGCTTCCTAGTATAATCATTTCATTCACATCACATCAACACATTCATTATAATTCTCAATTCACAACATAACGCCAATATCGCCAAACACAATGAAGCTTTCATAAAACTTGTACTAGAATTGAATCACACTACATTGTGAATTGACACCTAACATATTTGACATGAATATTCACACATGCTTCATGGTACAATAGTGAAATTCTTAGTTATTTCTTACCTATGATGGTAATGCGACCTCCTCGTTCGCACGGGACTGGTTTGCGTGAGAGTGACGGTTTTTGCATTGCCGGGTGACAGCTTGCTGACGCTCGCGACCGTGCTGTTGCCATTGCTGCTTATTGGGTCTATTAGTGGAGGCACCTAACAACAGATTGGAATGTTTATATTAATGTTTTTTCCGAAAAATTATGCATTGTTATACCTACTTACTGTAAATAGTGATGGCATTTTTAAGCTCTAATTATATTATTTTTAAAAACCAATTCAGAAACATATTAATTTAGTATTGTATATGAATTTCATCTTCATGTGAATTTGTTTACTTTCAGTTTTAGCAACAATCTCATGTCGCCAGCATGAGCTTCAAAAGTTCAAATTAACATTCTACTCAATAAATGTATTTCTGTTAAAAATGATACCTATAGTAATATTATTATAAACATAATATGTATAAATAAAAATATTCTTCATCTTATGTGATGTAGGCATTGGTACAATAAAGAATATGAATGTGAATTATAAATGACCTCATTTTAATGTCAATGACTGTTTCTTGCGTAATACATAATAATATAACCATTGTTGTAACCACTACCTTCTAACTATATGTGTCAAAGCAGATAAAAAGTTCCTATGCTGTAGAATCATAATAACAATATTACATTATAATACTGCACAACAATAACTGTTTTATTTCAGTGCCTTTAACTTGCTACTAAAGCCTCTCAAGACATTACCTTTTACGATTTGCAAATGATTGCAGACCCATTCGGAAACAATAAACTGAACAAGGCAATATTGCTACTAAACCATTAATAATTTAAACTAAAAATGATTCATGCAGCTTTAAATATAAATTAGAAATGGCTGTCATCAACAAAACATATTCTGCTAATTGAAATCATGGTTACGAATATTTTGTGAAATATAGCATCATCCTTGTAATATGTTGCAATTGTTTACCTATTAATAAAATTTAATCTTGAACATAAGAAACTAACAATAAGAAAGACAATCAGTATATAATGCTACACAATAGAATATTGATAGATGTTAGGAAATTCCTAAGCTTACAGTTTTTATATGAATACTCTTGCTGTGAGAGATATAAATAGATTTGACCCCAATCCCCTAGACAGGGTTTACTGGCATAAAAATCAATTAGAGTACCTCAATGTTGATGTATTAATATCATCCGATTGAACATGCTATATGCACAATGTGAAATGAGGTTAATTACTTTTTAGTATTGGTATCATATTTATAACCAATAACTGTGATTGTGTGTCATTTGCTTTGTATAAGCAGAGATAAGTTTTAAATCATAGGTCAATAATATGTTTCTCTCATTTCTTTGGTGACTGTTAGCTTGTCATACAATACAATACAATACTCTTTATTGTACACAAAACAAACAAGGAACGTTACTATAAAAATAGAGATGTAGGTACAATGGGCGGTCTTTTCGCACTAGGCGATTTCTTCCAGACAACCTTTGGACGGACATGAAGTGCAAGAAAAAAGAGAGGGGTAGTTCTCGGTCATATCACATCCCTTCAGAAGGCATGAGTCATATCACATCCCTTCAGTGGCAGATGTAGAGAGAGGTCATGTGAGACGTGACCGCCCCTAGAGGTGGCACCCACCAACATGACTCATGCCTCATTTAGGGTGCCATCACACCAATTGCTGATGCAATCGATCAACATCGAATGTTTGGAATAAAGTGATCATGAACCACCATCCATCTTGACCAACGTGATCTATCATTGATTGACTAGTGCGGTGGCAGTGTGGCACCCTTATATGTATACAAGGTGTAACATTAATAAGTGTGCAACCTCTTAAAGGGTCACTGTACTCATCATTATGAACAACTTTTACTATGGGAGGAAAAAGGAAATCGCGAAAAAAAATCAGCTGTTCCCTACATTTTGAGGAGTTATGCGAACATTAATATAGGAGGGAAAAGCTGATTTTTTTTCGCGATTTCAGGTTTGTTCCCATAGTAAAAGTTGTTCATAATGATGAGTACAGTGACCCCTGAAGAGATAGTACACTTATTTATGTTACACCTTGTATAAAATAAATATGGTAAGCCCAGGTGGCTAGCCTTTACCACTAGAGCTAAAGGCTACTGCATCTGTCTGTAGAGCTAATGTGGTACCCTTGATATCTGCCGCTTACTTAAAATTATGACAATATCCAAGACTTACCTGAGGTGCAGGCTGGTTAGTCTGTGTGGAAGTCTCCCTCCTTTTCTGTGGGTCTGTATTTTGTTTTAATGTTTGTAATTTTGCTAGTGGTATGATGTCACAGTCAGTAGGCCTATGCCATACAGTTGTCTAAAAAATAATCATATCATTATTAAGTGTTACTTAATGAGTATGTAATGATTTTTATGCATTATTATGTCATTGTAATTACCTGTGTTGAAGCATTGTAATAGTAAAACCTATGTGTGTTGATATCAAAGAGTTCCCACCATTGTGATGAGTCTGTGCGTTTGACTTTTACACCCTATAACAAGAGGACACTTATAAGTAAATAGTAAAAAAGGTTTAATCATTTCAATAATGTTTTATGATGATAGTATTTACAAACTTATATTGGCCTTGATCTTCCAAAGCTTTTACAGGTTGTAATTAGTTTTTTTTTTAACAGGAATTGATTGTAATCTAGTTTCAGTTAACATTTAAATCAAAATATTTCAAGTTCAATATTAGTTATCCAAGAGAAATAATTGTGACTAAAGATGGAAAAAAAACCTTATGTTTTATGTCAGAATGCAGTATTCAAGCAGCTCAATAATAACTACAATACATACTAATGACTATGAAGAAGAAGAAAATATTAAAGTGAGTCACAAAAACTGGAATACCCCCAGCCACTTCCAATTTAAAACTGAATGGTAGTATAGTTTTAAATATTAAGTCATTCTTATTATAATGCTAACTGAAACTGGTACTGGGAAAAAAGGAAAGGAAGGAAACTGAACACAAAAATTTCTACCGGCGCTTATGTACGGAAGTAAATGATTTTTGGACGTAGTATACCTCAGGTGGATCCCAGACGCATTCGCCAGTTGTTAGGTTAGCATACATATGCTCCTTTGTCTTCGGCTCGATAATCTCCACCCATTCCACCCTAGAATAAAACATCACCAACGTCTCAACTTTACTACCACTATTCCACCACACACCAACAATTTGACTACGAATTCAGGGCGTGACATTAGCGATTTCCGCGTACTTTATTGATTTTGCAACTTTCAACTACGGATATCGGAAGCAATTTGTCAACAATTTATGTAAAACCTAAAAGTAACTCATTACCTTTCTGAAGACATTTTCACTAAATAACAATAACTTTTCTAAACTTCACTTACACATCCTAAACAATTATTTGACCTAAAATACGGATGAGAATAATCGGAAACCATCCATGTTGAATGTTTACTTCATTGATGGGTGCGTTTGTGGTAGGGCCACAAACGTCAGATAATGCGTTAATGTAACATAAGTTCCGTGTAACGGAAAATTAAAAAAAAAAACACTATTGACTAATTTATTAATTTTGCAAACAATTTGACTGGTTAAATCCATAGAAGTAATCTTACTACGTACAACATAAAGTCCTTGGTTAAAAACCTCGAAAGAAACGATTCATTTTCTTCTCAAGCCACATTTACACATTCGCATAAGTTGCGAGACGAAGCACGAGACAAGACGCGAGGTGAATATGTAAACATAGCGCTCGCCGGCACCGGCCGCTCGTCTCGTGACCGCGACTCACAACGCTCGCGTTTGTGGCGTGATGTGGCCACTATTTTGGTTTAGGCACGACACGAGTCAAAGGGACGAATGTTTAAAACCAAGTATACAGGGTTAGTTTTCAATAACTGGGCAAAGGCCAATGCAAACTATTGGCATGATTTACTTTTTTCCTTTCGCCAGAAATGAAACCTAGGTTATATGTTAGAGGACAATACGAGAAATCAATAGCAAAAAGAACCAGGTCTATCAACCGTAACCGAACGAAGATAACGAGAGAAGTATTGCTAGTATCTTTTTGTCAGGCGTTATCCGCGTTACCTATATTTCTTATAATATAATTAAATGAAAATACAATCTTATGTGATATTTCGAGGTTTCCTTTGATAAAATAGATTAAGTTGATTGTTACTGTTACATTTTTTTCGCACTGGCAGTTTTTTATCACTAAAATTAGTAAAAAAACTGATAAACGTATCGAATCGATACGCGGTAGTGGGTATACGTAACAGTGAAGACACACTGCTCCGTTGCGTTGCGTTGCGACGTCGCAGCGCTAGATTTGGACCAATGAGACGTCGCAGGGCAACATTTGGAATCTCTAGGTTGGTCCAAATCCAGTGCTGCGACGTCGCAACGCAACGAATCAGTGTGGCTTCACGGTTAGGGTGAGGCCCCACTAGCGCGTTGCGCTGCGTTGCGACGTCGCAGCGCTAGATTTGGACCAATCTATAGATTCCAAACGTAGCGCTGCGACGTCTCGTTGGTCCAAATCTAGCGCTGCGACGTCTCATTGGTCTAAATCTAGCGCTGCGACGCCGCAACGCAACACAACGCATTAGTGGGGCCTCGCCCTTAGTGTTGCGATAGCAATTTTTAACGTTGCACGCAATAAGTAAGTATCGCTATCCCAATCACGGGCGTACAGTGGTTGACAGGAGTCGATGACCTCTATTGCAACACTATTTAACGCGTATCCACTATAGGATAGGCAGTGGCGTGCCTTCCATACAAGCCGAAAAGCCCGGCTTAATATCAGGAATGCGAGATTAATAAAAAAAAAAAACAAAAAAAAAACTCCTGTAAAGTAGTATTGAATCATCATGTCTCATAACATAACAACTGATACCTACTGTAATAAATAAAATGTTTAAACTCCGCGCGCAATACAGCGAGCCTCCGTGACCTCCGTGTGTTGCTAAGTTGCCAGGTTTACATAAACAAGATTTTTCGCGTCGCGCCTCGGCCGGCCTACGTAACGTTGCCAAACCGCCTGCAAGATCTTGCATTACTGTCGCACGCGCTGGCTTCTTACGCGGCTTAAGTCTCCTGTCACTTTTCCTTCAATTTCATTCATAAATTGCATAGAGATATATAAGTAAATATACATAAGTGCACATAATTTGTTCGCAAAAATAAGCCGGGCTTATGACTCTGTTAGTTTAACGAAATTGAACGTTACGATAGTGTGTTTAGAAGTGCAATTTGTGTGGCATGCGTGTTTAGGCACATAGATGCCGCGATGTTTGTATTTCGATAGAAATGATACAATTTCAAATTAGTTCACTTATTGTTTTGAGCGATACTGGACCACTTTTTTGACGCGATAAATACTTTTTCAGTTTCTGTGATTTAACGTATTGTGTAACTTTTATTAGTTTGTTTTAACGTTTGTGATTAAGTTTCTTTGTGATTTGCCTTTCTTATAAGATGAATTCGGAAATAATTGTTCCTTGTGATGGATTAAAGTGTGTGCAATCGTTACTCGGGAAGGTAAATACTTTGAATTTTACAGACAAAATACCGTGTTATTACTTCACCTAAACCTACTCCTGATTTGACAATTTCTAGTAAATCAAAGTCACATAATAGGCATTTTCATAGATCGGCTTACAAAACTCCTTGGATTGTAGGTTGCTCTCATTTAAACAAATTATTCTGCTGGTGTTGCCTATTTTTCTCTAACAATACGAACGCCTGGAATACATCAGGTTACGATGATTTGAATAACTTATCTGGTGCCAAGATTAATTTTGCTCTAAACAAATAGAACGAAACAACAAACGGCTTTTATCAAAGCTACCGAAGGTATGTGATTGCTGATAGATATGTCTGTAAATCTATCTAGTGATGCCATGCCTTCAGTGTGCTTTGTTGTTTGTCATCAGCAGTAGTAAAGAAGCGAAGAATGAAGAGTTAACACGGCTGTTTACATCGAAAGTAATTATAAATTGTTTTTAAACTTTTGCGATTTGTACACATAATAAAAATATAGATCGGGTCTATTATAAATTAACAATATTTTTTTCAACATTATACTTAAACATTGCGTAATTATACTCATCAATTATTTCTGAGCCATCTATTGGCGGCGACGGGCGATTGTGTCATTTTTCCCGTCGAACTCGAAGAGCGCAAAAAAGCACCTGTAATGCTCATAGATGGCTCTTAAACCAAATTGTATGTGATTTTGCAAAATCACACAATTGTATTATTTGCACTCTATTTATTATTAGGGTGAAAATAATAGTTGTGTGATTTCGCAAAATAACGAATTTAGTCAAATTTTACAGGGTTTTTTTTTCTAAAAATCTATCGGGCTTGCCCTAACTTTGAACCCTAGGCACGCCACTGAGGATAGGTCTTCTGGGTTACTTTTCTAAATTGGACTATGGAATATTCTTACAAAAAAGAAATTATACAACCATAAAAACCGAAACCAAAACCATTTATTAAATAATTAGTAGGTACTTCTGGTTTTACAAAAATCTTTGCCTTACCTTATCATAGAACAATTACATGCTACTAAATTCTTATAGATAAACTTAATTAATCATAATCAGTACTCGTCTCTCTTTCCACATCATGTCTTATTATGAAATCCAGAAATTGAGCTGGAGGACCTAAGTTTTGTTGATGTCTACCCCACGCCATATACCACAATACAGACATGACGTGGCTACAACAACCATGTGTTCTCTTCCCAGAAATACAGGAACAGTAATGTCCTTTTATTGCTGCTACGCCATCATTAAGCCCTTCTATCAAGAAGATCTAGAAAGAATATTTAAGATAATAATGTGGAAGCGGGGGACGCGGAATGACTCATTAGAGTTGCCGAGTAGGTAGTATTTAACAGTGGGAAACTTAAAATATCACACACGGAGTATTTTTATTTAAGAAAAATAACGCCTGATAAAAAACAATAGCAATCTACTAAACACTCTCTAACTTGGTTTTGTTGCGGTTAGTAGACCTAGCTCTTTTTGCTATTGATTTGTCATATAGTCCTCTAACATATGGCCTAGGTTTCAATTTTGGCGAAAAGAAAAAAAAAACATGCCAGCTATGTATGGCAAAAGTTGCATAGCCCTTTTCAGGGGTGGTTCAGAATCGATAATATTTTCGCTATAATGAAAAAAAATGGTACATGTTTTTTTTAATAAGATTTCATTCCAGTCCACCTTTAAAAAGCGAAAGTGTGGATATTTCAACAGCACAATTCAGTTCAACAAACTAGATAGGTAGCAGTTAGCACAGACGGTGCACGCACACCAAAGAGTATAATACACACACACACGTGCATTGATTCCCATTAGACGGTCGCCTATGCACCCCCACTAGACATTTTCAAATGAATGCTTCGTTTTATTTTATTCGACAACAATATTTAAAATGCACCTTCGCTTCGGTTTGATTTTTAGATCTTAATTTAAAAATTTGGCTGGTCATTGTAAACTAACCCTATATGATTGGATTACCCATTCGCGCTTTCGTTCATTTCGATTCGCCAACAGACACGCTCTAAGCAACGTGAGGTGTTTAAATGCGATGACATGCTTTCATCCACTATCGAATGGGGCGACACTTTATTCCTTTTTTTTCGCATTTCTTATCAAATAGGTACAACGCGGATGCCTGCCGGTAGAACATAGCAGGGTTGTTGCGAACATCAGCATCAGCATCCGCTGATCTTTAGCATCTTTTTCAACATCAGCATCCGCATTGATCGATGCTGATATTAATGCTGATGTTGATCAATCCAAGGGCAGACCGGGATTGCGTTTGCAAACAAATAAAAACTTGTCTCATTCATTACGTTATACTTAATACGTAATTGCGCGTGAATTTTTTTTTTTCGAAAACTTTTGAATTTGATAAGTAATGCCGACCCCGTTGAAAAGTGGATTATGTACCTTTGATTAAATTCCAACACCTATGCATTAATTAAACGAAAGATTGGTAGCAGGTTATGTACTAGGTAGTCTAGGTACTTAATTACTAATCTAGTACTATACTAATTATTACTAAACTACTAAGTTTGATTATATTTTTTATTAAAATCCCAAAATTTTTGAGACAATCGTTTATTTCAGTACCAAGGAAAACTGTGCAACTTTTAGATATATATTCAAAATGGTCACTACTTTTTCCCTGCTTTTTTAAGAAAATAACGAGAATCAGCATCAGCATCCGCTGATGTGAAAAAAATATGCATCAGCAACAACCCTGGAACATAGCTGTTATTAATTGTTGTAAGTCGAAGTAGAAATGAATACATACGAATGCGTATGCGGTCGCTTGTGACGGTATAAAACCACACAAACGTCTCGCCAAACATTTCGTCGAGTGGTGACGTGGTGAGGCGAGCCGCGCCGCGAGTACAAAAAGTGTAAAATGTGTAAATGCGACTCAGGGCGGAAATATTAAGGGATTGGCCCGGTGAATGAAGTTTAAGCCAGGAACAGACTAGTTTCAACACAGGCGATCCTATAGATCAATGCAAAGAGTAAAGTAATATAAAGTATTAACATAATATAATTGTAAGTATAATACAGTAGCGAAGAGCGCACAAGTAGGTTGGTACCTAATTTGTTTTGTAATTAACTGAATTTGGGTATTTTTTATTTTGATTTTCTAGACAATTTAAGTGCATAATTCGCTATAACGTGTAGTATCGCATACGGCCCTGTAATTTTTATCCACTTCCGGTACAAGTTTTACAATACAAACAAATAGCGATGGCAATTAATGCGATTTCGCACAAATTTCATAAGCATGCCAATTCATGAGTCTTAGAATGCTAATTGCTATTGCTATGCTAGTTGCTAAAATGAACAAAATAATTGCTGAACTAAACTGCTAATAATTTAAACTAACTCAACAATCACACGCATTCATTCAATATGCGACCTTAAGTATAAGCAAATCAAAGATAATAATTGCTTAACTTCATTTCTCGCATCACCTGCTAAATTGCTAATAATTTCACTTGCGAACGAAGTCAGGGTCACACGAACAGATAGATTTAGTATTCCCGTGGGTGCGACGGAGAGCGCACGCTGCCGCTATATGATAGAATAGCGATGAATTCGCTTCACACTTCACAGAATTTCGCAACTACATTTAATTTGTGAAATGCGAATGAAGTCTTCGCATGCTAACAATTAATGTGAATGCGAATTAATCCATCACTACAAACAAATAATTATGTTCCTGTTTTTATTTTGAAGACGTAACGTCACCCAGTTTGACAGTAAAAAAAAGAATTTACAAATATCGGTAAATACTAATTCCAGTATTAATTAATTTCTTACAACCAAAAAAGCCAATTACTGAGTCAATAACTTTTTACAATTCATTTTCAGTATGAATATTTTATGCTATAAACAATATACAAATCATCAACGATACGAAGTGTTTTCTACTTGGATCAACTCTACCGATCGATCACTGTCATTTCTGTCATTCATTACTGTCATTAGTGTCATTGCTACTAACCTTAAAACGTGACAATCAGAAATATTCGGGAAACATTGATCTCAATAATTTGATAAAAAATTCCAAAGCTTTTGAATTTTTTATAAAGTAAAACTAGATATATACCAGTAAGTAAAGCAAAGTTCAGCTTGTATTAAATATATTTTGCAGTTTCCTTTAGTTTACATTTATACAATGTTGCGGACTCTCACTATGAACCTTATAATAAAATGCCGGCGGCCCAATACTGCTGATTCATTTATTAGTAAACAGTGCAGAGGCACGTCGACATTTGAAATTGAGTCTTATAAAAACAAGCAGACGTCTGCTAATTCATTTATTAGATACCAGTGCAGAGGCACGTCGACGTTTGATATCGAGTCAAATAAAAGCAAGCAGACACCTAAAATAGTTAAGGGTCAGTAACAGTATAGAACTTAAAGTATATATATCTAAATATTATTTACCTTTGGGGTACCAGCTAACTTCAACTAATTTTTGTTTTTATTTTTAGTGATGGCTGATGACAAGTCAACTTTTCTGCTGCCAAACAATCAGAAATTTGTAGAACTAGACAGTTCTCAGGCATTTAATAAACTAACAGACAAAGAAAAACTTTATGCACATTATTTGAGTCAGGTTAGTTTATTGCTTTATTTTCCTTATTTTATTACATGATTATTTTGACACCATTTAGAAATGAACTTATAACTTGATATGGTAAAACAATAATGCCATCACCAAATTTTTTTTCTCTTAATAATGCCATCAATTTTTTTGTGTATATCGTAATATTCAGTTGTTGGCAGAACCTTTATATTTATTAGTGATGTTCCAACTAGTTGGTGAAGCCAACTAGTCACTTTTGTAGTTAGTGACTACCTATTCAGCAAAGACCGCCGACTATCCAGCTTCTTACTTTGTATGTATTTCTCAATGAAATGTACATAAGGAGAATAATGGAGGAGGAATAATGTTAAATACAAAAAAGAAACAATCCAAAGTAAACAAAACATGATCCAACACGCTCGCAGGTGGCAGATACGACTTGTGCACAAATAAGCTGTAAATGAAGCATCACAGAAATTATTGAATACCTCCGACACCGTGATCGGCTTGGCCGATTAGTCTGCCAACTAGTCGGCCTCTTTACAACCGTGTAATCGGCTAGTCGATCAAAGTCATAGTCGGCACATCTCTAATATTTATTAAACACTAAGTATTTCTTTAATAATATTTGTTTTATAGAAAATCTGCTCCATAATATAGATCAACTCTGTGAAAACAGTTTATCTTTTTAGTACCTACTCAATAGGTACAGAGTGACTTTATATAGATTTTTTACTGTACAATATAGTAAAATGTGTCTTACCTGTGTAGCTCTATATCTTGTTTACATATAGTTTGCAACATTATCAGCTGGTGCCATTTATATAAATAATTTCAGGCTCATGGGAAACACTTAGGTACTTAGAAGTGTTATTTTCAAGAAACATAAGTATGTTTCCTTCAAGGAACACTCAATAGCAAACAAATTAATGTTTCTTGTATTCAATGGTTGAAACATGATAATGAAACTTAATGACTATATCAACAAATAAACTAGGTTCTCAAAACTGTTGTGAAATACACTATTGTATTAATTTAGAAAGTGGAAAATATAAACCCTGATAAGATTATTTATTTAACTTATTGTACACCATTATAGGGGGTGGGAGAGCATTAAGAAAGGGTTTTTGAAAATTCACCTCATAAGGGGGTTAAATAGAGGATGAAAGTGTGTATGGTTCGTGAGTTTTGAAGTATGGAAAATTCCATTGGGCACTCAGCTAGTAAAAAATTTAGAAAATTATGTGTTTTATTCTCATAATTAATAGGAATATTACAATGAATACTCCAGACAGCAGAGGGCCCATATTCTACTATCAAAAACTTTTATCCATTGCAACTGAATTGTTCATTTAGACAGTTTTTGTTTACAATAACTGTCAAAATGTTTGGTTTTGTTTTTGTTGTCAAACAATTTAATAGTTTTTGCAAACGAAAACTGTCTGAATAAATGATTCAATTGCAATTGATAAAAGTTTCTATTAGTAGAATTGAGCTCCAGGTATGTATATTAAAGTAATTTGTCTGACTGTGGAATAATTTTCAGGCAGCATGGAATGGCGGCCTCATAGTCCTTATGCAGACAAGTCCAGAGTCTCCCAAGATCTTTTCTTTACTGCACAGAATCTTTTCTGGGGAATCAATGCAGTCCCTCAGAGATGCCGCCACTCAAAAGGGTGTTAGTAATGATGATTTTCAGGTAAGAATTCAGTGTTTTTGAAGCATTGCAATTTTATCATTTGAGTCTCATTATTATCATTCAGCCGAATGACGTCCACTGCTAGACATAGGCTTCCCCCAAACAATGTTGGGGGGGTTTGCCATAATCGCCACGCTTGGCAGGCGTGTTGGCGATCGCAGTATGGTTGTTAAAGTACTCAGAAAACGCATGGGCAGTATACAGATGGGCAGTATACAGATGGGCAGTAGCCCATCCTCTAGTGAATCCCTTAGTCGCCTTTTACGACACCCACGGGAAGAGATGGCGTTTGTGTAGTAAACGTTCATTTGAGCCTGATGGTAAAAATTCACATCAATCAATCTGCCTAGCCTTTTCCCAACTATGTTGGGGTCAGCTTCCAGTCGAACCGGATGCAGCTGAATATCAGTATTTTACATGGAGCGACTGCCTATCAGACCTCCACAACCCAGTAACTGGGTAATACGATACTCTTGGTAGGACTGGTTGTCAGACTTTCTGGCTTCTGACCAACAGTAACGACTGTCAAAGATCTACAAATAACAGCCGGGACCAACGGCTTTACGTGCTTTCCGAGGCACTGAGGAAACTCGCTATGGTAAATGGTCACCCATCCACAGACCAACCTCGGCAAGCGTGGCTTAACCCGGAAGATCGGTCTATGCGGCTGTAATTATTTAGCCACGAGCTCCTCCTATGGTAAAAATTCACATACCTAGTATAAATTCATATTATATTTTTACAACCCTCTTGCTTATTCCCACCATCATATCTACTAAGTCCAACATTCTCAATAACAAAATAGAACTGATAACTCTACCACATCCTATGAACATACAAACATTATCTATTTACTATTTTGTGGTTGAAAAACATCCTATTATTGTGAAATTGTTCTTTTGTGGTTTTCAGGCATTTTTAGTGTATGCTGGTGGTATTTTTGCCAACAGTGGCAACTACAAAGGTTTTGGTGATACCAAGTTCATTCCGAATTTACCTAAAGACTCCTTTGAGCTTATTGTGAAAGCTTCCAAAGCGTTTGAGGATGACTCTCAACACATGACGAAGCTTTGGCAACAAACAGAGAGTTTTATTTATAGCACTGCCCCAAGACTCAGCCGTCTCGGTTTATCTGATAAGGTCAGTAAATAAAGAATTAACTTATGTGAAATGAGTTTGCTTTTATATTGTAGTATTCTCTATTTGTTCAGCTGTAGTGTGCAGTTTTATTATCTCAGGACAGTATGCTGTTATTTAACAACTCAATGATAATATTTATTGTGTGCAATAGAGTGAAAATAATAGGGCTTGTATATTATGTAGAATATTTAACACGCATTGAACAATTATAATTATGTCTCCATGCATTTGCATTCATTATCTTTATTAACTAATAAAGTTGAAGTAATTCTTAGTATGCACCCATTGTAAGTAGTTTAACCAGTTACAATATAATGCAACAAGTATGTCATTTATAGGGTGTGACCACATATTTCTCTAGTAACTGTACTGAAGAAGATTCCAATTTGGTGAATAGTTGGTTGAAAACGAAACTTATTGAGGCGTACAACTGTCGCACATTCAAGACTACCGCCGAGGATGGCTGTGAGTATACGAGATGAATAAAAGAATTAAAACTTTAATGTTCATTAAAATAGCAACTTAGAAAGAAAATGATTAATTAAGAGTGCTAACATTATGTTGATGGTCTTCATTTTATTTTAGTTCATAATGAGATTTTTCACTATAAGAAAGTTTTTTTTTGTTTAAAAAAACGTTGCCCCATACTAGGATTTCTCCTGTATCGTGGATGCGTTTACAGACACAAATCTCACATACACAAACGCCCAGACCCGAAACAACTATCTGTAGGCCATACAATTTTTTGTTTCGTATGGGAATTGAACCCACAACCCATAGCGCAGAAGCCAATCGCTCAGCCACAGCACCAAACGTGTCGTTAAATCGTCAGATTGTCATTAATAATATTAATTAAAAGCGACTACAACATACAAAACGATCCGCCAGCTCATATGTAAACTGCAATTTTTTTGGCAGTACCATTATACAACATCCACTTGGCCAGCGTGGAGACATCACCTAAACCCCCCCTTACTATGGACAAAGAGAAGTACAAGGGGGCCTATTTCCAAGTCACTCGCGGCGACTACTCGTCCCTCCTCAAAAGGGTCAATGAAAACCTCACGATGGCCCGGGAGTATGCTGCCAATGACAATGAAAAGAATATGCTGGAACATTACGTCAAGAGCTTCAAAGAAGGCGACTTGAGTGAGCATAAAGAAGGCAGCCGGTATTGGATCAAAGATAAGGGACCAATTATTGAAACGTAAGGATATTTTGTAGAAATATATTTTTGTTGGAAAGATTAAAGTTACATATCCGATTTTGGAATTGCTTCTGTTAAATGGCCGTAGGATGAAATGAGAACTAATACCGAAATTACTGAACTATCGATATACCGTACGTACATCTCTACTTTATCCTTCGAGGACTACGAGAGTGCGCTAGTGATGTGGGAAGTTGGTACCCATATCACTAGCGCGCTCCGTAAGCCGAACGAGTGCGAGCGAGACAGATAGACAAAAAAGATTAATGGGTCGACTACTCAGTTCATAACGGCCCAACTACAGGAAGTTTTTCGTCTATGGTTGGTTTAATTGGTAACTAATGGTTAGGTTAGAATAGACACTTCTGACTTCAACTTCTGACACTTTGAATCTGTTACATTAAAAACTCCATGAAACATTTGCAATCATCCACAGATATCAAGGCTTCATCGAAACGTACCGCGACCCGAGCGGTCAGCGCGGCGAGTTCGAAGGTTTCGTGGCCATGGTGAACAAGGAAATGTCCAAGAAATTCGGCGACCTCGTCGATGGTGCCGAAAGGTTCATCAAGTTCCTGCCCTGGGGCAAGGACCTGGAAAAAGACACATTCCTACGTCCTGACTTCACCAGTTTGGATGTCCTGACTTTCTCTGGAAGTGGGATTCCTGCTGGAATCAACATTCCTAATTGTATGTATGCCTGTTAGGCTCTAAGATGAACATTGTCTTGAAAACCGTATACATTTTAGCTTCTCCCATTAATTTATTCACTGTGGGCCTATTGTCTAATTTAACCGCAAAATGGGGGCCTTTTGCTTACATGGCACAGCCGCGTAGAAAATGCACATTGAGTTGTTTTTACTCGATTAATCATAACCGAATTTCATGTGCGATAGTAACTTCAGTTTATCATTTTCATTTTTATCTTTCTATAATAACAATAACTTGGTCCATTGCAGATGACGAAATTCGTCAAAACGAAGGCTTCAAGAACGTGTCACTAGGCAACGTAATTCCGGCTGCGTACAAGGAGTCCATCATTCCATTCCTCTCGGATAACGACAAGGCGCTGTTAGAGAAATACAGGGTTGCGTCGTTTGAGGTAAGATTTTAAGGAGTTTTCTATCTACTTTTAGGAACGAAATAATGTCACTCTTTTTTAGCTTACCATTTTTTTTAACTTAACCTCGTACATGTTTATTGTGTTGCTTTGCAGTGATCTGCTTGTATTATAATTATACGATTCTAATTAAGTATTTCTGTGGATATCATCTCACTTCTCAATATAGGTAAGTATACATAAGTTAACCGCAAAAAAGTTAATTCCAATTTCGGACGTTTACAACCGTAATATCTTGACTATAGTTGCGTATAATTCGTACCGCTGTCTTTAATTATTACCATTTATCAATAGAATAACAGAATTTGATAATCACTTGCGTTAATGGTGAAGGAAAACATCGTGAGGAAACCTGCACACCTGAGAGGGCTCTATATACAGGGTGAAATTGTAAACACTCGACAAACCGAAATGCGAGATTGTACTCATCACTATGAACAACTTTTACTATGGGACCAAAATGGAAATCGCGAAAACAAAATTTGCTGTTCCCTGCATTTTGACGAGTTATGCGAACATCTGTTTTTTTTTTTTGCGATTTCCGGTTTGGTGCCATAGTAAAAGTTGTTCATAGTGATGAGTACAATCTCCCATTTCGGTTTGTCGAGTGTTTACAATTTCACCCTGTATAAAGTTCTCGATGCTGTGTGTAGTCTGCCAACCCGCATCTAGCCAGCGTGAAGAGACCCGTGTCCAGTGCCAGTGGGCCAGTAATGGGCTGAATATGCTTATACTAAGTACTCTTTCAGAGTGGAAGCGGGCGCGGGTGCTAGCGTATAAATCAAAATGTATATAGACGCCAGTTGCAATCACAGTGCTCCCGCGAGCCGCGCGTCTGCATGAGGCGGGTGTTTCTAATGGCTCAGTCCGCCCGTATCGTTCACAGTGATATAGCGTCTGTTAGGTGACTGTGCGTGTGGTTCTAAACCATTTTGATTCACCCGCCGAAGTGTTGTAAGATAGCTCGTTCGGCACTACTGTGAACACGCAGACGCCAAGACACAAGCGCCCGCGCCCGCCCCCGCACCCGCTAGTGCAGTCTGATTGACCACTAAGAGAATACTTGTATCCAGAAAGGGACGTTCCAACTCCTGTATTGGTTGTTGTGAGATCCTCCCCTTTCATTGGATTATCACCATACCGCGATTACCTTCATGAAATAAAAATAAAAGACTGACTCGCTCCCCCACAATGGTGACACTTAGAAGCTTCTATACATAAAAAAATGGTTTGTAAATAACAGTGTCTAATGTTTGTAACAGGTACAAGTAGGTCTTCACGAGTTACTCGGTCACGGCAGCGGCAAGCTATTTTCGCAGAATGCTGAAGGCACCTTCAACTTTGATAAGGATACTGTCAAGAACCCTCTTACTGGTAAGATTTTGTTTTTTATACGATTACGGATTAGTCCGTTAAGCTCTTTCCCATCTAAGATGAAAGGCTGACCTAAAGGAAGTTTATGAAAAACCAGATGGAGTAGGCACAACGAATTAAGGTTACAGCTCATTAGAACCACCCGGCACCCGACCCGCACCGCCTCATCGCTCGGCGTCCACTCGTTGTCAGCAGGTGGTCCACGGGTGGACGCCGCGTTATCACTAGTAAACGTCGCGTGGTCAACCAGAGGACCTCGCGCGGTCACCGAGCGGACATCGCGTGGTCAACCAGTGGACCTCACGTAGTCAACGAGTGGAAATCGCGAGGCCCACGAATTTCCGAGTAGTCTGTCAGCAATTGGCACCAGGTCTATACGTGTTTTTGGTTATGTCAAATTTTACCAAAATTTGACATATATTTTTGAACTTCTCGATACTTAAGTCTTTCTTTATTCATTTTGAAAGCAAAAACTAGACGTCCGACATGTTAGAAAGAAGGGCTGGAAATGACGGGTGGGTGGGGAGCGGCGCATCGCTGACGCATTGTCCTCGCGTGAAACACTCGCGGGCCGCGCGCGGTCGTCTCGATGGCAGTGCGCGGTTCACTCAAGGCAAGCATGCGAGCAGCGAGTTGTCACCGAGTGGTCAACTAGTCGTCCGCGCGTGGACGGCGTACGCCCGAGGCGGTCCAGTGACGTTACGGAGTTGATGTAGTGAGCGCACATCCATACAAATTCATTTACAGAATACGAACCGCACGAGGCGAGGCGATGCGGGTCGGGTGCCGGGTGGGTCTAATGAGCTGTAACCTTAAACTCCTCTATGCAAAATTATTATTGTGGTATGAGATTAACAGCAAAGAACATTAGGGCACCTCCGTCCTGCCTCGACAAACGAACAAATCGTATAACGGTCTTTTTAAAAGTAGTAACTTGTTTAGAACATGTACAAAATCTTAGCAAAGTGTTAAAAATATACACACACGTTTGCTACTTCCAGTATGTATTTGCAATTTTTTTGAACATTTTGACTGATAATTGTAGATTACATGTATGCCTTTGTGTAAACGAGGAGATATAATATGAAAGCACATTATTTTTGTCCATTTGATTAACTTACAAAATAATATTTGTTTCGTAATGCACCTTAGGCAAGGAGATCGAAATGTGGTACTCACCGGGTGAGACTTACGACAGCAAGTTCACTACACTAGGGTCTGCGTTCGAAGAGTGCCGCGCCGAAGCTGTTGGGTTGTACCTCTCATTGGTGCCAGAAATATTGAAGTGAGTATACAGACTGCAAATTACTTTACAGGATTTGTTGTATATATTTAGGCACTTGTCCCACCAGCAACGATGAGCGAGAAGCGAGTAGAGCTAGAAACGAGTTGGCGAGAAGCGAGTGTGTAGTTCCGATAGTTTTGTCGCTGGCCTATAAGCGAGTGTGCGAGTGCGACGGGCGATTACTCGCACCACTCGCAAATGACGGCTGGTTGGTCTTTCGGCGCCAAGCGAGCATCGCTGAACAAGTATCGCTGAGCGAGTATTATCTTTGATAGTTCTTGTAGCTCAGCGATCAACTATTAATATATATGCATCTCTTTTGTTTACACCGAATAACAAACTAGTTTCAGGTTTAGTATATACTAAAACCACAGTCTACCTATATCTTACTCCTTACAGTCGGTCAACGTAGAACATTGTCACAGAGCAATCGTGCGGGGGGTTGCGGGGTGAAGGGGCGGAGGTTATGTCCCGAGTAGCCATACTGCTACTCGGGACATAAATTCCAGGGCTCGCACTTTTTGATTTC
This sequence comes from Amphipyra tragopoginis, assembly GCA_905220435.1. Taxonomy (NCBI): domain Eukaryota; kingdom Metazoa; phylum Arthropoda; class Insecta; order Lepidoptera; family Noctuidae; genus Amphipyra; species Amphipyra tragopoginis. The sequence continues at coordinate 19,676,252 of HG991997.1, forward strand.
AAATTTGATTGATATCGTTCATAGAAATTATATTAATTTATTATTGATAATAATTATGTATGAGAATTTTATTATAAAGTCTGTTTACTAATCCAAGATGGCGGCATACATACATTTTCAAATGATTGTTCGTGGGAAGTCATTTCTACGGTTTTTGGGGTCATTGATGCCGAAAATGACGTCAAAATCCAAATCCAAGATGGCGGCCATCAACATTTTCATTCAATCATCATGGGTGTTAATTTCATGGTTTTCGGGGTCACTGATGCCGAAAATAACGTTAAAATCCAAATCCAAGATGGCGGCCATGAAAATGAGTAAATTAGTCGTCATGGATGTCAAATCCAAGGTTTTCTGGGGTGCGGATGCCGAAAATGAGGTCAAAATCGAAATCCAAGATGGCGGCAATAAAAATGTCAAATTAGTGGTCATGGGTGTCATTTCCATGGTTTTCGGGGGTACTGATGCCGAAAATGAGGTCAAAATCGAAATCCAAGATGGCGGCAATAAAAATGTCAAATTAGTGGTCATGGGTGTCATTTCCATGGTTTTCGGGGGTACTGATGCCGAAAATGAGGTCAAAATCGAAATCCAAGATGGCGGCAATAAAAATGTCAAATTAGTGGTCATGGGTGTCATTTCCATGGTTTTCGGGGGTACTGATGCCGAAAATGAGGTCAAAATCCATTTCCAAGATGGCAGCTTTTAAAATTTCAATTTAACCATCATGGGTGTCATTTCCATGGTTTTCGGGGATGCTGATGACGAAAATGAGGTCAAAATCTATATTCAAGATGGCGGCCATGAAAATTTTCAAATTAGCCGTGGTGGGTGTCAAATCCATGATTTTCTGGGACGCTGATTACAAAAACGAGATCCATTCTCAAACACCAAGATAGGGACCACGTTTTACCTGGCAAATTAAATTTAACTGGTAAATTTTTTTGACCGCCGTATATTGTCGAGGAATACTTAGTCTTTATTTCCAGCATCAGCACCCACGAAAACCATAGAAGTAATAACCATAAATAATAAGTAATTTTCTATGGCTCCTTCCTGGATTTGGGAATCATTTATTACTCTTACCTACCCCCGCAAGCGTTAGCCACTGCGACTGTAACCTCGACAAAATTTGTAGTTTTAAATATTGTTAGTAAATTCCAGCATAAGATGGCGAACTTGCGGCTACATACCTTTGCATTATTTTGTCAATCGTCAAAATTACGCATGCGTGGTTTTCTTTTTGCGTGGCACTGTTTCTATAAAACGTTAATTAATTTGGACGTTTGTTTGACAAAGTTTGTGTAATTTGTTTTATGTGACAACCCTATGACAAGTGTTTCCAATTTTGACATTTCATAGGACCTGTCAAATGTATGGGCGTTGACCCACTGTATGTAGTAAGTAGGTACACTGTGCTAAAACTAAGCTTGTATATCTATTGTACGTTTCTTGAGCGAGAAAATAGCCGATAGTTAGTCTTTTTCTCGCCGGCGGTGAGACAACTGCCTTACGGAAGCACAGACGGGCTTGTGGCTAATTAACAACCGCGCGGGTCATACGATTTACAAGGTTAAGCTGCACTTGACGCGGTCAGTTCGTGGATGGGTGACCGTTCGTTACACCTTCGAGACCGCTTCGTGCCTTGGAGAGCCCGTTAAACCGTCGGTCCCGGGTGTCATACGAATACCTCAGTTGTTACGGGTAGCCCGAAGCCCGAAACTGACAAACGGTCTAACCATAGGATATCGGTATTGCCCAGGAACTGGGTTGCGGAGGTCTGATGGCAGTCGTTCCATGTAAAATACCTGTGTGCGGGTTAGACTAGAAGCTAATCCCAATATAGTTCCGGAAAAGGCTATATAAGGTCCAATCAAAATAGTTGGACAAACTTTAACAGATCACAGTACTCATGAATATGAACAACTTTTACTATTAGTCCGGTCAAGTTAGCTCAAAAAATAGGGGTAGGTTAACAGAAATTCGCATAGAGCTGAAAATTGGTACGAATGTTTGGAACACCATTATAAATCAAATGTAAAAAGTCCCCAGCGATCCCACACTTGCAAAAAAAAATATTCAAGGTCAAAGTTCGCAAATATGGGTTTTTTGCGTTTTTTAGTCAAACGGTAAGTCTTATGATAAAAAATAGATCAGACAAAAATTATAGATTATGCAATTCTCTATAAGAATTGTCTACAATTTTTCTCCTAAACGTCACCGTTTCTGAGATATAATGGTTGAAAAAGTTGTATTCTTTATAATATGCGTTTCCACGCCACCTGGAAGGTAGTGTACTTGGCGCGTTTTTTTAACGTGGTTTCTCCAATAGGCCTATCCCACAATCTATTGTGATCCTGTTTAATTCAATACTAATTCAAAATATATAAAAACTGGTACTATTGGAAATGATGAAAGCCGTATGAATTCTAAAAAATTAGGTCAAATTATCCGTCTCATTCATAATCATCTGATAATTCTGCTTCCTCTTCTTCTTGTTCGTCTTCTTGTACTTCTTCTTCTGCTTATTCTTCTTCTTCCTGCTGGGTGTAAGTAAATTGGTCTAACAGCGATGTATCAGATGTCTCCTCACTGATATTGTACGAATCCTCTTCTGATGGTGATTCAACATTGGAGCACGACTGACCTTGACAACTGGTACATGTTAATCGCCATCAGAAGAGGATTCGTATGATATCAGTGATAAAGAATACAACTTTTTCAACCATTATATCTCAGAATCGGTGACGTTTAGGAGAAAAATTGTAGACAATTCTTATAGAAAATTGCATAATCTATAATTTTTGTCTGATCTATTTTTATCATAAAACTTACCATTTGGCTAAAAAACGCAAAAAACCCATATTTGCGAACTTTGACCTTGAATATTTTTTTTTTGCAAGTGTGGGATCGCTGGGGACTTTTTACATTTGATTTATAATGGTGTTCCGAACATTCGTACCAATTTTCAGCTCTATGCGAATTATTGCACTTTGAAATGTCTAATTTGACCGGACTATATGGGACCAATGCTGAAATATTAAAAAAAATATCAGCTGTTCCATACAAAAGTGCAATCCAAACCGATCGCTTCCATCTTAATGTATTTATTTCCTTTCCAGGATCTTCGGGTACGAGGGTACAGTAGCGGAAGATGTGACCTATGTGAACTGGCTAAGTCTTCTGTGGAACGGAGCTGCTAAAGCTACGGAAATGTACCAGCCATCTACCAAGACTTGGCTGCAGGTACAGCACCTTCGTTATCTTTCGTGAATCTATAGAATATCTGATGTTATTAGCAGCGACTATGTTCTGTCTACGGCGAGGGAATAAGATTAGATGCAAATAATAATTGAAAGTGTGGAAGACTATGAACGGAGACTTTGTCCAGCAATAAGTATACAGTTATACACTTACGAGCGCTTAATAATAAATAGTACTACCTCTGGTTGTTCTCGTCTTGCTAACGGTGAGTATTTGCACAGGCACAACCTCGTAGCTAGGATTATCCACCAGCAACTTGCTCTCAAATACAACCTTGTGGACGCAGAAGTACCATACTACAAGTATGTGCCCGACCCAGTTCTCGAGAATGGTCATGTCACATTGTACTGGGATCGATCTATCATCACCGACAGGACTATTGTTGCCAATAAGCCTGACATCGTGGTGATAGATCGATCAAAGCGTCTCACAATGATTGTTGATATCACGGTTCCGCATGACGAGAACCTTGTGAAAGCCGAGAAAGATAAAGAAATTAAATATCAAGACTTGGCACACGAGGTTGTCGCCATGTGGGATGTTGATTCAGCAATCATTGTGCCGATAGTCGTTACGGCTAATGGTTTAATAGCCAAGAGCCTCGACCAACATCTTAAGAGGCTCTCGTTGGGCAGCTGGATCAAGGGCCTGATACAGAAAGCGGTGCTTCTGGACACGGCGCGCATTGTTAGGAAGTTCCTCTCTCTGAGGCCCTGACCACCGGTAGCTTGGACCCTGTTCCCGATGCCGGTGGGCTACTATATTTTTATATTTTTAAATGTTTTTTTATTTTGTATTGAAATATTTAAAAATGTAATTTTATATGTAAAGTAAATGAATAAACGGAATAATAATAGTACTACATACAGAAACCTGACTCTAACTTATGTGTCAAATACCTAGAAAATTGTGCTCCACGCATATAAAATTGAGCTTTAGTGTTAGGCAAGAATTTCCATTGCGCTGTGTTTCTGTTGTTACCAATTACGGTCTCTCGGTCACTCACTTTTGGTTTGGTTTTCTTTTGTAGAGAAGCGCGTAGGCATGTTTTTTTTTCCTAAACCGTGATGTGACACGAGGCCCTGTGTCGAGTTGATTGTTCTTGCAGTACTTTATTTTTATATAGTCGCTCTTTAGACTCCGAGGAACATATGTAGGTTTTTCTTGGAAAATCCACCGTCATGAAACAAGCAAACACCTATTTTACGACGTAGTAGCGTATTTTTTATATTTTTCAGGAACCCTCCTCTAGGGTTCACTTTTAGAGCAAAATGCCGAGGGCCCTCCTGAAAGGTCCACTAGCAATATGTATGGCGGCATGGCGTATGAGCTCTATGAAAAGTGTGGTGGATTCGAATGTGTTAAGCATTAGCTTCTACCATGTTTTATTTGTCTTGTTATAATATCAATTCATTTCTATAAATTATAATCTCAGGCGCACGCTCGTGCACGCTTCGTGCTGATGCGCCTGTTGGAACTGGAGGGCGAAGGTATGCTGACCATCACGGAGTCCGAACCCGGCAAAAACCTGCTCCTCACTCTGCAGCGGGAACACCTCGCTACACGGGGGAAGAAGATTATTGGTATGTAGGACCTTTACGAAAACATTGTTATTTTCCTTGTTATGAAACAATTAGTTGATAGTATCAAAAGTTACGTTATATGCGTTAAATGCACTATACACGCGGACGCAGCACACGTTCTAGAAATCTAACGGGCACTGCGTACGGTTTATGACTATTTTCGGGTTATTCCCAATTGCCCCCACCGACAACGCCACCACTGGTGGCAAATGGGATTTTTTATATTAAAATGTATGTGTGGACCCCTATTTGCGGAACGTCATTTACGTATACAACTCATAAGACCACGTGAACATTTTTAATGTGATATACATTACTCCTCTAAACTGCAATCTCGCTCCCCTCACAACAACTAAATAATCCATCTGTTTCCAGGTGATTTCCTAGTGAAACTGCAGACGATAAAGGCGACCGGTGATGTCAGCGCGGGAGAGAAGCTTTTCGAAAAGTACAGCCGGCTGGACGAGCCGTGGAACCGTTGGCGCGACATCGTCATGATGCACAAACAGCCACGCAACATCTTTGTGCAGCCTAACACCTTCCTCATTAATAGTAACAAAGGTATATGTGCGGATTTTTTACGGGTTCTGTTTCTATAGGTACTCTGAGGAGGGCTATGGTATTTTTAGACGATAAGAGTCCGATGTGATGCACCGCCTTCCACCGGGTGAAGGATACACAAGGATTTTCCACGTTAAAAAAAGGTTTCTGATAGCGTGATTAAATTTTCCAAACATGAGGCGAAGCGGGACCGACTTATTTGTAATATGTATTCGACTTCCTTGAAGTGTTCTGACACGTCAACACAGTTACATGTATTAGGAAGCCTTTCTAGCCTTTTCTAATCCGATCTTAGCGTCCTGGTGTCTTGAAATCGGTTGTGGTAAATATTGAAAACAAAATACTAAAGTCATTGTCCTTGCAGGTGAAGAGATAGACCTAAAGCGCTACCCAGCAAATGCCGAAGGCATGATCGCGTCCTGGGTGGAACGTTTCCCTAACACAGACATCGATGAGGTCCTGGAGCAGCTGGCTGAGAGAGACAGCGTGTACTTCCTTGACCTTAAACCCATCGCAGCCGCATAAATAGCTTCCATGCATAATAACTGTTTATTATTTTAATATACTTGTACTAGTACTAACTTTAAATACCAATTTATCATAATATACTACCAAATTGTATACTTATTTCGAGTTTTATTTATAACTGGAACCCCGTGTGTTGTGTGCTTTATAAGAAAGTGGAAGTTGAATAAATTAGTAGTAAAGGAAAGGCACACAATGGTGGCGATTCTATTGCGCACCAACTTAACTAAAGATATTGCAGAAAACAAAAAAGGGACGGATTTTTTTTAGAGCTATCAATCCAGTTGTTAACATCACCGTGTTTGTATGCTGAGGTGTCGTAAATCTGTATGGAAATTTTAGTTCAACCTAATTTAACAGCTCTAATACTCTTTCATCTCTTTCTGGCGTTATCTGCAAGTAAAAGATAGCAATGTTTTTTGTTTAGTCGGTTCTCAACAGAATCAGCATACCATTATCAAGCTTTCCTTGATGTCTACGGTTACGTAATGGACCGTGCAGTTCTCCTAGTAACCGGCCGCGGCAGGGCTCTGGCGACTGACAAATGGAGGGATAACGATATATCTTGACATCCCAAATCCGGTAACGAGCAGTAGTGTTACAGTTCGATGCAATCTTATTGGCGGCTGTGAAGCGAGCTGCGACTGTGCACACTGCCACACCGCGAGGTAGAGGCCGCAGGTTACAGGCAGCTGTCGAGCGGGTGTGCCCCGGCCCGCCAACCCCGTGACGCTTCAAGCCCCCAATTAAATCGAATCCTACTATACTAGTCAGAATCAAACATCGTGGTTGGCAATAACCACAGTACCGATCACACCTACAACTACTGTGAGACAGGATCTAGAAACGTTTTCCTAGAAACTGCTGTAAAAGAATTGGGGGAGCACGGTGCACCGCTATGTACGTTATGAAAGTTAGTTTTGGAAGGAAAAAAGTCACCATGCCATGAACGCACGAAATAGTTCTGACACGCTCAATATAACTAATTCTATCAACTGGGACTTCAATAAATAACAAAAAACATTTTTAACTATATAATTTATTCACATTCAATACAAAACGTGTGTGATCGCAAATTTAATATCTATCGTAACAATCGCAGTTCCAAAGTCACCGCGGTAACTATGATTCAAAGAGAAATATTAAAAATCACCACACACCAATAAATAATTTTCAATTCTAATAAAAATTAATAAATAGATTCGAAATTACGAAGATGAACGGACTTGCGTAAAATTATTGCTTTTAAACACCACTGTAATCGAATTTGCCGCTCTCTGACTTGTACAGCGCAAGAATAATGACAAACTATTAGCGCTACAACAACGTCGTATTCAATACTAGTTGAGTGAAACAAAACAGCAGCAGCTTACAATTATATATTTAAAACTGAAAACGCTATTGCTAAAAATATACACGTTTGTGTGATTGTATAACACGTCCGGTCTATAAATAGTTATCCCTAATGAAATCGTCTAAGCACCATTCTATTCGATTACTGTTACGTCGTGACTTAGCATTCAATACTATAATGATTATGATAAATATTTAAACTTAATCTGACTTAGGGTCACATAAAAAAATGTAAATTGATAGTAACTAAGAAAAATTATAGTTAATAATGTTGAGTAAAACGTATTTGTGCAAACACACACTAAAATTTGTGTCATTTTATATCTTTCAATAAAATGGACTATATCAAATCCAGTCACTTATGTTGTATAAAGGCACATAAGAATCAATTTACAATAAACACTTAACAAAAAGTCCACTCTTTGCAAAATATATTATTACACTTTAATAGTCAATCGTATATTCAGTAACAACATCTGTTCAGCTTAAAAAGCATTGTCAAAGTATTCTGCAGTCGGTCACCGCACTTTGGAGATAGCCAACAAAGTTCATACAAAACAATTTATTTATATTTTCTGTTGTAATTTGATAAATCTGCGTGAAACTAGCTACAACCTATTAAAATTAATTTGATGATCCGAATCCCTTACATTCTGAAATGTTTAAGTAACTTTTAATACTAATGTTTGCATGACTATAAGGGTACTGTGAATTTCAGTGAGATTCATTGCAATACGTATTACCTAAATTTGCCACTAAAGACAGTCTTAAATTTCTGTCGGTGATGAGATTCTTTTAATTTACATGAAATCTAGAAACACGTGAGTATATACTACGTTTGGCAAGAGTATCGATACAGCCTCGATTAGATCAATCAACACTAATAAAATACTAATGACATTGTAAATAAGTTATAACAAAAACAATGAAAGCATCAAGTTCCGTCAGATACTACACCTTCTACAGTGTCCTCGCAATAAGTTCGCAAAGTTAAATGTCAAAAATGCTTATATAAATCACAAAATCAAGTTATATCCTGCGCAATCAATAATTCCTTTCAGTCAACTTTCTCAGAGCATTCTGCACCGTCGCCTTCGCGGTCGCCTTTCGGTGAGATATTGGATCTGAAACATTAGAGTTGCGTTATGTGGCTTATAAATACACTTGATTGAAGTTTGCTTTCTCTTTGTATTGCTCTGTGATGTGTCAATATTTATGATAACAGTGCATATTATTTTATTTAAATTATTAATTCTACAGTCGTATGATTTTGAACGTTAAAATGATGTTGGTAGCTGCTGTGATTCTGTTTTTCGAGTTCTCTACGAGCAATATCATTGTGGACTCATTAAATGTGATTATTAGATCTACTATCTACATTCGGAGGCATTCTAAATATTTTACATATTTCACAAAACTTCTTCGTTTGCTTATGTATAGGATGTAAAACTTTTTAAAGCATTAGTGCTATAAAATTTAATTCGAAAGCGTGAAGCGTGCACAGAATAAAATCGTATTATCTTTCACTTTGGGAAAGTTATTTTTAATTATTTACGTGACATGTAAGTACAAAAGTATACACACCTTGGCAGTGTTTCCTTCTCAGCATCCGGTTTCCTGGTCACGCTGATCGATATCTTTTTTCTTTGCCTTATTTTTTCCAATATATTTTCAGGGCTCGGTTCTTTTTCGCTCTCTTTCAATATAATCGCGGAATTGCGAGTTGTTCTTTTTGGTCTATAAGTAGCATAGTTACCAGGAGAATACATTGATATGGTTCTGTTGTATTTGTGAGGATCTCTCAACGAGTTTACGAGACTATTATCTTCAGTTCCATCGGAGCTATCCAAAAGGGATTTCGTTCTTGAGTATCTGTTAGTACCGTAGGATGACGGTTGATCATAGTCTAAATAACTTCTACTCCCCGGATATTTTCTAAAGTCGTTGCGATCGAGAGATCTATAAGTATCAATTTTATCATTCAGTCCATAGTTTTCAAACCTTAAGTTACTTCTAGTGTTAACAGGCAGATCGGTTAAAAGAGATCTATAGCGTTCCGTGGACGGCGATAGGTCAGACGAGACGGAGAGCCCTGGAGATATCGGAGACAAGTCATAAGTCAAGGGCGATGTCGGTGACACGTCATATTTAGTGTCTGTCGGTTGAGAGTGTATTCTAGCGACCGGATCGTAGTCAACCGCTCCAGGGCCCACTAAACTACTCTTTCGTCGTTGTTTCTTTTCGTTGAATCTGGAATAAAAGCTTTTTCTACGTATTCTATCGATAATGTCTTCTTTCTCAGGCGTGGTGGAATCGTGACTTCGCAGGTGTAGTGTGGTGTTGTCTGAAGGTGATATAGGATTTCTGTCTGAAAATTTATCAGCACTAAGTTCAGACTTTAGATCAGAGTTCGAAATAGTTGACCTACTTCTCGAGCGACTACGACTCTGCGCATCAGTGTTATCAGTATTTATGCTACTATCTAGAAGTGTGGCATTCTTTTCTGGAATATCTTTCTTTTCAGTCTCACTGTCAACGGAGGAAATATTCATAATTTGAGGTTCTATCACAGGATTAGTAGGAACTATTTTCTTAACTCTTGGCAATCTAGAGAAATCTAATTTTAAACTGTTTCTAATGTTCTTTGATTCATTTTCTTTCTTGGACGCAGGTTGATCATCGTTTTCAACAGACAATGCAGAGACACTGTCACTAGATGTGCGCCCGTACTTATTTTTGCGTCCAAGACCATTCAATAGTAGCGACGTGGGTCTGCGAGGTTTGTCTTTGTCCAGACTGTCCTCAACAGGCTCAGAATTAGATTCAGTTTTACAATTAGTCTCAGTATGCTGTTCTAGATTTTCGTTTTGTAATTTTTCGACAATGGGTTTTGACCTTTCCTTAGGTTCAAATTTCTTAAAGAGGCCTAATACTTTTGAAACAGTCGTTTTATTTGGAGGTGTACTCTGAGTTTCTAGAGCGGCGACATCGGTTAGTGTGACAGCTCTTTTAATGAGATTCGATTCGGTTGTAGGCTCTACGTTAACTGGCACCGATTGCTCTCGTTGCAGTCTGCTTAACTTAGAACTATCTTTTTTCGTCTCATTCCTTACACTATTTTCAACCCCTTTTTCTGGGGAACTAGATTTATTAGACGCAAACTTTTCTAATTTATGCCCTATTGATTGCAAAACAGATTTCTTTTTTGTGACTGTCGTTGATTTCGTACCATCATCATCGGTAACTTTTTCTTTCACTTTCTTTGTGATTTTCTTCTTTTCAGTAGTTGTTTTAGCATCACTAGTTTCTTGATTGCTTCCTAAATCAGTCTTGGATTTCGATGAAACTTTTTTAATTATCTTTTTCTTTACTGTACCTTTCTTTTCAGTTTGATCGGTTTCACCGGAAATTGAGATCGTTTCATCTTTCTTCAAAGACTGATCCACAACTTTATGTTTAGTATCCCCATTAGATGTAACTTTAACAACGTCAATAGGTGGTCCACCATTCGGAACGGTCGTGCTGTTTTCTGATTTAACTTCAGTCGTTCCAGACTTATCATTTTCTTTGTTTTTGATTATTTGATACTTTTTCAAAGACAGACTAGTATCATTAGATTTTTTATCTGTTTCCGATTTCGAATCAGCACTGTGTTCCAACGTTGTATAATTTTTTACTGAATCAGATTTCGTTGTCCCTTCGGGCTTTTTCTTAGGCAAGGTAATACTGAAACTTACTTCTACGTCAGATTTAATCTCGGGATCAGTGACCTCAACTTTCGCTGCGGTATCTTTAGAATCTTCTGTTTTAACGTTACGATTGATATACACTTTCTCTGGGGATGGACTGCTTGTAGGGTAGCTTTTCGGTCTGATCAATTTTGACTCCCTCGGCAAGGACCTTTCTTTACTATCAATGTCTCTATTAAACGAACTATCAGGTAGCACATTTTCACTCGGCTCATCTATAGAATCTAAAGTCTTCACAGGATAGCTTTTGGGCCGGACCAATCTGGAATCTTTACTGGAGTTTTCATCGAAAACAGATTTTTGTCTTGTGTTTTCCAATTGTGCGTAACGTTTCGTGTTCGTCGTCGATGCGGACATGTCCACCGCGCTTTCTTTGATGTTATCTAAGATTGGGAAAAATGGAGTGTTGGACCTACTGCGTTCCTTGCCTGCGACGAGTCCAATGGGCGAGAGACATTTCTTGGGAGCGGTTATATCGTCCCTGAACGCTGGAGGCGTATCGGCTGCGTCCGTGGGGCTCTTCGCGGCGGCCACCTCTTGCGATTTGTTTCTCTTCTCCCTGATCTCTCGCAAGATTTTCTGCGTTTCCAACTCTCTCTCTTTCCGATGACGCTCGTAAGGGTTCTCGTCTGGCGGTGGCGGTGGCGAGTCGAAAAAGTCTGAGCGAAGAAACCTCGAGAAGCGGCGGCGCGGCTGATCTCCGCTTCCCGCGCGCAGAGAGTGTCGCCGCAGCCCCACGCCCGCCGCGCCGGCCGCTGCGCCCCCGTACGTGGACGCCAGGCTGCACTCCGACGCGCCGCTGCCTCCGTCCGACCCGTACGACTCGTCCAGCGATAGTGCCCGCTCCGGGGTCAAGTACTTGCTGAGCAGCGGCCGGTCGCGCGGCCGAGATACGAGCGGCTCTCGAATGAGCGAGCTAGGCGACGTGCATTCCACGTCGACTGCGGCCAACAGCGGGGTCACTTCACGCGAGCTGGAGCGTCGTCGTGGCCGCGGAAGGGTTGAGTATTGAGGTGCCGCGGCATCGATTGGGCTTTCTTCCTTAGATTCTTTAGGAGTTTCGGAAGCAACGGTGGGCGGCGGGGCGTCGTCAGGCCGCACGTCATCAGACGCGGCGGGGTCGGCAGGCGCAGTGCGGTCCTCGGGCGTGGTGGGAGCGGCGGGCTCGGCGGGGTCGGCGGGCGCCGGCTCGTCCAGCGAGTGGTCGGCGGAGTGCGAGCGCGCGGTGCGCGGTGCGGGCTTGGGCGGGCGCGGCTCGTTGTTGTGCAGCGACAGCGTGCGGCGCAGCGTGCGCGCGGCGGCAGGCGGCAGATGCGCGAGCAGCTGTCTCTGCAGTCGACGCGACAGCGCCGGCGTGAGGCCCGACAGCGCGCGCATCTCGCGCTCCGAGAACTCTATCGAGCTCAGGTCCAAGTCCGAGAGGTCTAGTCCGCTTTCGACGTTCGATTCCGAGATTTGAGGGCCGGTGCGGTGCTTACCGGTTTTCTTACTACTACCTGAAATTTAATCGAAAAACACACGTTTCGATCATGCAGAACGCTCGCTGTCATGGAGTATTTACAGTGCCGATATTTTTAAATCTGATTTTGCGTCCGCTCGTCGATCGAAAACGAAGGGGAACTACGAGCGGAATCTCCTTTGTCGAATCTTTAGATTATAAGAGTCGAATACAATTAAACTGAGGGGCTCTCGTGTGCCCGTGTATTAAATTCACGTATGATGCAAACATCGATGCGATCGGTTAAAAGTTAATACATATCTACAAAAACTAAATACGGACTAGTCAAATTAGGTTAAGCTTTAAGTATGCGAAAACAAATCACAAAAGAATGCATTAAAATGTTGCTTCTGTAGGGATAGTAATTTATCAATAATGCGTACTAAATTATTGCTTCAGCGATATATTTCACATAGTAGAGGCATCTCTATCGGATAAACAGCCGCGGCGCACGGTGCGGAACACAAAAACACATAAATGAAGAAATAAAATATATAGTTTAGTACCTATTCTTGTGTGGCGTTTGTGGCAGATTTGTGGTTGGCGCTGGTGCCGCTGTGAAGTGAAGATTTGGTCGGAGCATGCAGTGTAACGCGCAACCCAACTGCAACCACACCAACACAAGCTCACTACCGCTTCAGACGCGCGGAACACCGCCGGCCTGCCCCCCTGTGCCCCCTCCCCCTGTGCCCCCTCCCCCCACCTCGAGCGCTTTGTCTAGTCTGGCTGCAGATAAGTTGTCGCAGCTCCGCGAGTGGGTAGCGTATGGACGAGTGACATGATCTCTATGGCTGACCGCAGATGGGACACTAAGTTGCTCCTGACTTGACACAGTTGATCGCTATTTGTTTTTAGTTGCGACCGTTTGGTGTATGTAGCGAGTCTTGATCGCTTGATCGTCTTGAGCGACCGTCCTGTGTCTTAAAACTGTGTCTCGAGCTTCTAAAGTGTGTCTCGGGACACAAAACTGTATCTCTCTAGACACAGTGTCCCGGCCACTCAATGGCCCGTGTGCGGTCACCCCAAGTATACACTGACATACGTGTCGCCCAACATCGAGTGCTACCACATCCACTATCTACACATTTATTTATGCCATGATCACTTGTCAAACAAATTAATTAACTGTCAGTCTGTAAATTATTCGTACTGCTCAAAATTACTTGTCACTGAAAATTGTCGACAGTTCAAAAATAAAAAAATAAAAGTTATTATTGTACGTTATACAAAATTGTACTGCATTGGCACAGGAGATGCGACGTGTGAAATGTCTTGTCTGTACATTTCATGCAATGCTACTGAAATAACTGAATTTATGATAATCGAGAGCAACGCAACATTTTCCTGCTAGTGTTAGCGGGTAGGAGAAAGTCAACACCTGCACAAAGAATGCAATTTGAATACAATAATACACTACAATGCAAAAAAAATGTTAACTTTATTAATAAAAAAACAATGTTAAAGAACTCTAAGAAAACACACGGTATATAATAGACTATGTATGTTTGGCAACACATTGGCTGCTATATCGATAGTCTATTATATATGACATTGATGTTAAGTAAAAACGATGTCGACGGTGGAAAACGTCGCGAATATCGGAGGCAATGGTTACTGTAGTTCGTTTGTGGCGTATATTCGGGGCTTTTCATGAAATGGTTTGAGAGTTAATTTATTTGTTTTAGTGAAGCTAGCTTTCTTGTGAGTGTCGTTGACCGTGCGAGGCAGCACTAACTACTTGCGAGTTGCAGTGCGACGGTGACGCGACGACCTTATTACGAAGGAGAGTCTCATCACATTTTTCAGCATCAATTAGCAAAATAACCAAAGGAAATGTTATTTTGACAAAAGTTTAATGCGGAGCGAAAAAGGACGCTGCGTATTCATCTCCATTCAAAGTGACCCTATACTATGTGTAAGTCGCTAATTAGTGCTGACATATGTAATTGGACCAGCCCTTAGTATTTTTTTAACATGTAATCCTTACTAAGTTTATTACTGATATGCGAAAGTAACTCTGTCTGTCTGTTTGTTACTTCTTCACGACTAAACTACAGAACCGATTTTAATGAAACTTGATACAGAGATAGTTTGGAACCCGGAGAAGGAAGTAGGCTATTCTAAAAACGCCGAATACGTGATAAACTACATACACGCGGGCGTAACCGCAGGCGACCTCTAGTGAATTATAATGTACAAATCCTATACATGTTTTAAAAAAAGGCTGGGCAATTTCTTTGTAATAAGGTGTAATTGATGATCTGCTTTACATGCTGCTATGCCAAACGTACTGTGGAATTTACATAACATCAAGTGTTTTTACAAAAAAAATTTGGAATAATTCGGAACATAGGTACAATCTGTGCAACAATTTTAAAATGTGTTTTTGTTGAGTGTTATTGATTTAATTATTTGATAGTTAACTGGTATAATTATTTGAATAGTGTTAACATAGAAAATAGTTTATTAAATAAAATATCAATAAAAAATCATGATTATTTTGTACATTCATAATTTTGTGGATTTTTGTTTAAATTATTGCGAAAGCTAAAAAAACTTTAAAATGCAAGAAAGTACAATTATGAAAAAGATTTAAAAAAACATTGTTTATACAATTTTGCAAATAATTTGACTAAAAGACAAAGCTAAAGATAATATTTTTCTACACTGATACGTATGTGATGAAATACACCAACAATAAATCGTATGTTTCGTGTAATAGTAGTGCATGCCTCAGGCGTGAGCGTGTGATACTGGCAACGTTTTCCCCGTGCGCGGGTGCAAGCGGATGCAAAGCTATGGCTCACCTCTGGGCATGTGCTGGCGCGGCTTGAACATCGAGTCGAAGTCCGCGTGCATGTCGCGCGAGCCCCAACCCTCGCGTCTGTGGCACGCAACAAACATATATTTAAATCTTCTTAACACTATAAAATTAGTACATGTATGTTGGGCAAAGAAGATAAGTATGTAGAGAGCTTAATTCATCTTTTTAGCTAAGTTTTTGGCGTCGATTTTTTTGGCTTATCTACTCCCTAAAAAGTAATACCACACAATGGCTGTTGCTTGCAAAGTGCATAGTCATTTGTTTGTCTGCATACTTAACTCCTTTGCCGTGTGTTCATGAAACAGTGCGAGAGTGCGGTTCCAATGTACTTTATACTACAGAAATATGCTTAAGTTGATAAATATAAAACAGAGATCGGCAAAGAACACGCGCACTTTGGCTGGACACCCTTCAGGTCTCGCCAATAACTGACTGTTTACGTAGTAACGAGCCGCAAGGACAAGCGCACTCTTGCTCTGTCGCACACTGTGTATAACGTGGACGACTGTTGTGTATTTTTCTAGAAATTTTAATGCAATGCCTTTCCGTCACATTTTCCTTCATCAAACTTGAACTAACTTATTTTGAATTAGGCAGAGTTTTCGGTGCATACAACTGAAAATTATACATAAAAACAATTGGTTTTGGAAGTAAATACCGTTTTATTTCATAAGCGGTAGGTACTACGTCCGGCTTGCCAATAAGAAATGCTACTATTCGTAAGCAAATCGATGCCGTCTTTGGGCATAAGAACTATATTAGCTGTTGTACTTGTTGATTGTTACAAATAGCTCAAAATAAGTAAACGCTATCAAATACTTTTGTTTAATAGCAGGTAAATTATTTGACGAAAGTCGTTATAATTTTTAAAAATCCATTTGTGATACGTGATGCAAGTTTATTTTTGTTACGAAAACTTGTAGTCAACCAATCACATTGCATCGACAGCGATTCTGTTACAGGTTGTATGTGTCATGTATGTCAACTATTACAGATTGTCCTCCTTATTACAAAAGATAGTCTAATGCCTTGTACTGGCCAACCGAGCTAAGGCGAACGAATTCTAACGTACGAACGCAAACGAGTGGGGTGTGGACGGTTAAGCGAACGCTCGCGTTCGGCTGTGCTCTGCAGCGCATGGGAACATCAAAGGTTCGCTCTGTGTGGCCGCAACAACGAAGGCGATCGAACGTTCGGTGTCCATCGGCGAAAGCCATTCGTACACTTTGTTCGCCTTCGTTCGGTTATTCTGTACAAGCCATAAGAAAAACCCAGGTTTTAAAACAGCCCAGTCTCTTTGGGCCTTATTACAAAAGATGGTTTAAACCAAGACTAAGGTAAACCCAGGTTTAAAATATACCCATCCCTTTCTTATGTCATATAACAGAAAGAGACGGGGCTATTTTAAAACCTAGGTTTTTCTTAGACCATCTTTTGTAATAAGGGGGTTTTTGTTATATGACGTTAGAAAGTGATTGGTATGTTTTAAATCTGGGTTTACCTTAGTTTTGATTTAAACCATCTTTTGTAGTATGAGGTGATGTCTTGTATATTCATTTATTTAAACTTACGTTTCAGACACACTTCTTTTACTTTCCACATATCTATGAGTGCTGCGTGCAATCATAATAAAACGTGTTACAGTGTGATTGAAACATTCATAATAATAATGATCGTGTTACTGTTGTGTGTAGTCATAATTGAAGAGAAAGTATACTCACAATAGATTTCTCCTTGGTAAGTGAGGGCTGCATGCATAAAATTAACATTATTTTAGTCGGAAAATCACGTTAAATAAACATGCGAATCTTTATCCACTTGTATTCAATAAAGTATTGATTATATTCGTAAAATGGAATTGATGTTAAGAATGATTGTTAAATTATTAAATTGTGAATTGTTATAATCAAACTTTATGAATATAAATGTTAACAATGATAACTATGATTTAAGCTTTCTTGAAATAATGAAATTGGACTCCAATTTTCAAGATTGCATTAGACTTGGTGGAAAATCATAAGTATGAACTTTAATTTTATTTATTTACTTTATTACTATTCAATTCGCAATAAAAAAATAGATTACAATAAATATGATCAGTAGTTTTTTGCAATGATTTGAATTACGACTGAGGAATTTATATCGTAGGTAAGTACTGAAGTTTTGTGTATGAGATTAAAAATTGTAAATGAACATATTAATAATAATTAGACAAAGAAAACACAATTTAATATTTACTGGAATCATTTATAAGAATCCTGTTGTATCAGGATTTTTATTTTCAATCTTTAATTTTATTTATTTATTTGTTAAAGATATGTCTTAGTAAATGTTGTATAGCTAAGCCATACATGTGTGATAGTTTATATATTACCTGTTAAAGAACGGCGACTGTAGGTTGTTGAACAGTGAATGCTGACTGAAGCCAGGACCCTCCTCGCCGTTCAGGCGATTCGTCAGTGCGCGTACCTGAATCGTAAAAGAAAAAATACTGATAGAATAAACAACTTAGCATCAATTATCCCTATAACCTGATGAAGATGAATGTTGTACACGATCAAGTCACGATTACACCTGCCAAGCATGTTAAAATGTTTCTTCCAAGTAACGGAGATATGTATAGGGATGCGCCTATAACGCTCTGGCTCTAACATACGCACGACGGAACATAGTCAACTGCTTGGCGCTTGAACTTTAATGTTCAGGTGGCAGCTAGCCAGGTGGATCGTATAGATCCTACCACCAAGCGTGCTGGGTTTTGTTGAATTTCACAACACGCGTCTATTCCCAGCGTGCGGTGAGGAAGTTTTATATTATAGTCCATCTGCACACGGGATATGGGGGGTTTATACGTATATGAAGCCGACAGCCGCGGCAGTGGGATCGGAACGGCACTTGTTGTCTATCTTCAGCGGTCACATAACACATTGTAGATTCTGACATCTTTTCAGATACGTACCCGGTGCAGCAGCGTAGAGAAGAGGTTCTCAGCGGTGAGCAGATGGAAGCCCTCGTCCTCCTCGTCGTCCTCCCCGGAGCTGACGGACTCGGCGCGTGCGGCGCGGCTGGGCCGCAGCCGGTGCATGTGCGCGTCTTCTTCTTCTTCAGATTCTCCACCACTTACTAGGCTGCTGATAAATTATAGTATAAAGGGTGTAAATGAATTCATGTAATTCGTGATACAGATTGACCAAGCACTGATTTTTTACAGATACAGAAAAACAGTATTAAAAAAAAACTACTTTTTTTGTTTCTGAGTCATTTTAGCACCCTGAGTTAACTGACTGCAAAGAGCGATATCACGCTAGTCGTGCCCGCCATTTTCGTCGCCATGCTTTCATTCATTTATGAGTGGCATCGAATTTTCGAACACAAAAAAAGATATATTTGTGTTGAATCCTTATGAGGTGATTTAGATACGATCACTTACATCAACCGCAAGAAACAAAAAAAAATTTCATGTTAATGTTTAATCAAGCTAAATCCCGTGCGGGTTTCATCTATATCAGTAATAGACCATGTGGTTTTAAGGAATTACACGAATTCGTTTAAACCCTGTAGAGTGTAAATTAGTATTGAACTCTAGGATTCGCAGCACAAGACTTTAACAGATAGCCGGCACGTTACTGACGAAGCGACGACATTAGTTATTGCAGCCGTCGATTGCCGTCAACGTTAACCATTGGTAAACTTTTGAATATATTAATCAACGTCGTCAGCTGAGTGCCGTCCGTCAGTAAGCGTCCTGAATAACTTAGATTGAGTCAAACTTGATTGAATAGAAACTTTGATTGTCAAATAAGTAAATACCTGATGCGTCTAGGTTTGGAGGTGCGATGGTGTCGCACGGACGGCACGTGCTGCGTGGCCTCGGGCTCGAGGGAGCGTTGTCGCGGCGTGACGTAGCCCTTGCCCTCCACGGCGATGGGGATGATGAACTCGCGCGCAGACTTCTTGATGGGCTCGCCCGGACTGCTGCACGCTTCACTCGTGCTGCCGGACTCCGTTGATGCCAACCGTCTGTATGATAAGAAGACGTTATCACAGTGTTACTACAAAATACAGTAGGCCGTTTGATATTGAAATATTTGTCATGAATGAAAAGATCATGAAAAGAACGGAAGCATGTATGAAATTCAAATGAAGATTTCATTTGGACAGCTTCTGTTCGCATACGCCATGTTGAAAGTAATTTTATTAATACGGGCCTAAGACAATAGTCGATACAGAAGAATAATATATGAAAATTAGAGATTTTTTTGTCAGATCGTTTTTTTTTTAACGTAAAACATTGCCCTTCACTAGGATTTCTCTTGTATCGTGGGTGCGTTTACAGACACAAATCTTCACATGCACAAACGCCCAGACCCGGAACACCTATCTGTAGGCCATACAAATTTTTTGTTCTGTGCAGGAATCGAACCCACAATCCGTAGCGCAGAAGCCAACCGTATAGCTACTGCACCAAACGTGTCGTCAAATTCACTCTATACCTATGTTTATTAAGTACAAGCCTTCCGCTACACTGGCTCGACCTAGAGTGGAAGCCAGTCAATATTTTCTTTATAAGCAGTCGAACATCAACACCTTTTAAATTGAACAAAATTTGTTGTGGAAATCTTATTTAGTAAATTAATTTACACTTTAATTTGCTCTATGTAAAATACTAAGCCATACCTGCTTACACTGAAAGTTGAGCCAAACATTTGAGTTGAGTCAAGTTAGTAAGTAATGGTAGTAACCTGAGCGGCGTGGCCCGTGTAGCGGCTGCGGGTACAGTGGCAGGCGCAGGCACATGTTTGGGTGCGGGGGTCGCGGGCAGCGGGGGAGGGGGCGACGTGGGGGACTCCTCGCCCGCCACCGTGATGGGGATGATGCGCTCCACTGACACGCCCCTGGAACTAACCAACACTGTCAAAACTATTTGAAAGGTACAGCCAAAAAAGGGGAATTTCATTTTTTATTATTTTTAGTCTTTGAATGGGTACACTGCTTTTCTATTGTAATTTTATTTCCATTCACACGTTTTCGCTCCAAACCAGTTTAATAACAGTTTTTTATTTGTTTTTATTTATTCACGTTCTAAAAGGAGGAAAATCGCAGACTTGCCAATATACATAGATAAATAATAATATCTGATAGATTAAAGTAGTAGAGCTCCTTGTGAAACAGTTCATCCGGTGAATTACTACCTATGTCTGCCGTTAAGCAGCATTGCTGTGTTCTGTGTTCCGGTTTGAACGGTACGGGTGCTGGTGAAATTCTAGGCATATGAGACTTTCCAACTTTGTCTCTAAGGTTGGCAACGCAACAGTAATCCTCTTGGTGTTGTAGGTGTATATAGGCGGCGGTAACCACTCACCATTAGGTGAGCCATCGGCTTGTTTGTATATTACTTTTAAAAAAGAGACGCATGTATTACCCGGCGCGATGATCTTCGACGCGGTGCTGCGCCTCAGTGCGGAACACGCGCGGCTGTGAGGACGCGGACAGCGGCGCCGAGTGCGGCTGTGCGGGCGGCGTGCCCGGCGGAGACACCAGCGACGCCACGCCCGCCGACGACGACCGACCGTACGGCATCGGGGGCTTGCCTACATTACAACATTATTATGACGTCACACTAAATATTGGGATTGGATTGCTTCCTTCTCTTTGCTATTCACTTCTACTGGTTCAGCGGACAATAGTTGGATCAGCGATAACGCGATTGATTAAATTGTTTACTTCAAAAGTAAATTATGCAATTTGGGGCCGTTTTTTCAATCGACAAATAACTTGTATCTGACGAATTATTTTGACGTTTTCACAGCTTTTGTATAGAAAATATGTCAAACCGCCATATAAATTTCTGAGGTAAAATTATCTGACTAATGAAAAATTGGCCCTAACTATGATAACTGTAGTTATCGTTCTAATTAATATTTTCATGTTAAATCAAAGGACTGGAAACCCATTACGAGATCTAAATATTTAACGGTATAACCAATTCTTAATTATACTTTAGTTACACAGGAATTAATTAACATTTATTCGTAATCTGGCGCAAGTTTACACTCTATGAATATACACAGAACATAAAAATATGATGTATAAATCAAAAATAGTTTATAACAATATTTTTACCTGTACGTATGGCAGATGATATGATATCACGCGCGGCGCGCCGGCGACTCTCCTCACCGGCTTTCTCCTCAACCAACTTCGCCATAGAGTTTTGTAGACTCCTACGAATTTTACTCCACATTAGTCATATTGAAATAAATAGCTTGGCATCAACATCGCAGCTGCGTTAATCAGAATGTACAAGAAAACAGCATTCGTCATTGTCACACATAGTTACGTATTACTTTATGTAAGTATGGAATGTGTGCGTTATGAATATGACGTCGGATATTCAGTGATTATGACTGTAAACTTTTTGGTAATAAGTTCTGCAACATTTAAAAATAAAACATATTATGAGTCTGTAAGATACTTTCATTTCATATTGTACTTAAAATCTTCTTTACTTTTGATAATTTTGGTGAACATTACAAGGTGCTACACGCGAACCATATTTTATTGATTTTATACCCTGCATTCGGCATGTACATTTCTACCTTACGGACGGTTACTATGTTATTGGTACAAAACATCTCTTAGAACCACAATGTAATTTCGTTTCGAAGATATTGCTAACAACCTTAAACTTGTAAAATTTCATTTCCAACTGTGTGTTTAACTTTCCACCTGTAAAAGAAATGCCAATTGACTGACCTTCTAGCATCTTGTAGTAGCACAGCAGGGTCAACAGAGGATGAGCTATGTGACGGCTCGCTCTCAGTCTTCTTTACGCCGCTTCGGAGATTCGTCTCACGCTCCGACTCAGTATGAGTCTGCGAGAAAAAAAAGTACGATGTACAAACTACAATTTTGCGAAACCTTGCCATCAGAAATATATCGCTGAAGATAGATTACGATGAAGGTAATGATTTTGTTCACTTGAACATTTTATTGTCTACTTCGTTCGTTTTATGAAACTATAATACGCGCGCTATTGCAGCTGTCCGACCAACGTCTGATCATGGTTGAAGACGACCAGCCCAGTACGCATATTCCTTTGAAATGTCTGCAGGCGCCAAAGCAATCGTGATCGTGGGTGTTCACGGATGCTCCACATTTTATTGCTGACGACACAAGTGCACGTACTTTGTTTTTATTTATATACGTTTCTAAGTTTATCTGACACGTCACCGTCACGCCTACATTAGAGACTCGGAGGTATACTGTTGTTCAAGCACAATTCAGCGATGACGGTATTTACCCGCAGGTCATAAAATGAGGCTATCGCCATTAGTTGGGCATAATTATGACTCCGAGATTGTTACTGAGAAATTCTTCACAGAAAAACGAATTTTGTGTTTGCGACCTCTATCCTGAATTTTTCCCAAGATATGATACCCGCATTAAATGTAAATAACAGATGGACCATACCGTGTTTTTCTTCTTATTAGCGCGTTGATCCCAAACAGGGAATTCTATTTGTTTGTTGAGAGTTTCTATCACTTTATATTGTAACATCATATGGCACATAAAATTTAAGAGTTGTGGATCTCAATTTTATTATAATCTCATTCATGAATCGAAATTATAGTTTTTAAACCTAGTGCAATTATTTTAAAATAAATTCATAGTGAATAGATACATAACAATAGTTATAGTAAGTACAACAAAAGGTGAATCATTCATATTGTGAACTTTTTGTGCCAATTTCCCGTTATGAATCAATCAATGAATTATGTTTTCTTTTATTAGCCTACCTGCGAGTTTATGATTACAATAATAGGCAGGCTAATAATACACTACGACAGTCACCATTACCGTAATTCGTAGAAGGCGACTGTGTGTGCATCATCAGTATAGTGTTACACATCACGTTAATAATTTCATAAAATAACTTGACGCTTCAAATTAAAGAAGGAATACGTGTACCGGAGATGAACCAGGGTCGTATAGTTCTAGCTTTATATTTGTTGAATATCTTACTTATAGCTAAATACATACGCAGCCCATAAAGGCCACAGCACACAAATAACACACCCGTGGCCACCCCACACATGTTCATTGGGAAAATGACGAAACGTGGTTTCACGAGATGAAATGTGGCCAATGAGCATTCCCGCTATATTGAGGTTGCGTGGAATGGCGTGTTATCAGTCTGTTCTCGTCTTTACTGTCAAACTATTGTGCACGGGCTTTTTATCAGAATGAATTGAATATATACGTTGAATATCGGTATTTCATTATTTCATTAGTATGAATAAGTAGCAAGTATTGAAATAACAATCGGAGGACAATGAGGCAAACATAAGGCGTACATCGGTTGTTACAGGCTGAAAAAAACATAACACTGACTTTGCTGTCGCGCAGTCGCTTAAAAATAGAGTAAATATGTTACCTGTGAAGGCTCAATGCCAATTTGTTGCAGTCGTACAGTTCCATTGTCAGGTATCTTGGACTGTAACTCACGGTCTTCACTCTGTGCTTTGGGCTTGGCGATCTTTGATATAACTACAAAAAATAACATATCTCTTATTGCTTTATCCATAGAGTTTATTTTACAGCGGCACTGTAACGTTCCTGATAACAAGATTATATGAATATTTTGTATTTTAATAAAGATTGTTAATTATACCTGGTTTGGATATGTTGCGTTTGATTTCAGGAGCGGTTGTAAGAGAAGCTCTCCTCTCGAACTGATCTTTGAAGCTGCCGACATTGCCTCCTGACGGGATAAAGAAATATGATGACTATGACAAATGCGGGTTGTTTGGCAGCTAATGTAGTTTAGTATTTATGTCACAGATTCTTGCCGAAAATTGTTGTATATTCAACGGTTTTTGCCGAAACGTAGCGTTAACACGTCCAAACTATCATACCAATTGTCCGAATTGGCTCACGAAGGTTATGTTAACCTGGGGCTACGCCTACCGGGCTTCGGCGAAGTTTCGCGCTGTCCCGATAAGCCGAATACCTTGTATCGCATTAACCCGAATATTTGTCAGTAAGGGTATTTCTTTATGAATAAAATAATATAATAATATAAAATACCTGGGATAGACAGTTTCTTGGGTTTCGGCACCTGGTTGGCAGGAGGCTGTTGTGCGATGGACAGTGACGTCAACTTGTCTGCCGCCGAGGCAACGGCACTCTGCTTTGTGTCTTCTTGCGGCTGTGACAGATAAAGAATTTTGAAAAATACTAATCACTCGTTTAATTTTTGTGAAGGGTGTATACGACACGCTGGGAATAGACGTGTGTAGGATTCAACAAAACCCAGCAAGCTTGGTGGTAGGATCTACAAGCTTAGTTTTAGTATATACTAAACCTGAAACTAGTTTGTTCAGAATCACTAGAAGAATCGATTGACATAGTTTTTACAACACTTTTTTTTTTCATTAGTTTCAATTTTGTTTCAGTAGTTTTCTTCCCACAACAGTTGACGGGAATAGACACCTTGGGGTTTGAGACGGTCCTCTCGGTCAGTTTCCGTGTATTAGACAACCCCTGCATAGCACATCTCAGGCATTTCACACTTTTTAGGGAACTTAACGCGACATAAACTAAGGTGTAACTTGGAGATTTACTAAAAAAAACACATATTCAGACAGTTCTGATGAAAATCTTGTTGGGGTGTCTCGGTTTTCGTATAAAGTAAAAATAAGGTTGTATAGTTCTTTACGGTCCGCCTGGCTCCTGAATATAAAAGTTCGGCGCCAACCAGTTTACTGCGTTTCGTCGTGTGTATGTGAGAGCCAGATGTAGGATGTAGCGGAATCCCTATACATCTCCGGTACTTGGATTCATGTGCTCCATTTTAGACCCTATCTGCGACTCAGATGCGACTAGAGTCAAACGTGATCAAGACAAATAATAAAATAACTTTTTTAGTTCATTCGAATCCTTGGTCTATTATTACGAACTCTTACAATAAATAGTAAATCGCCGCCACACAACAAAAAGCTTACCTTAGTCTCCTCTACTTTCTCCACCGGCTTCTCCTCCACAGTCTTGGTAGGTGAAACCTTCTTCTTGATGGCGACACGCGGCTTGGCCGGCTTCTCAACGGGCTCTTCTTCTTTAGGCGGCTCCTTAATGATTTCTTTAGTCAAGTCCCTCGCGAGCTCGACTGGTGCGGGCTGGATTGTGATCGTCGCTGAAGACTTCAAGTTTGGTTGTATCGCCTACGAGGAAGATATTTAGTTTTAGAAGTTAGCTTGCTGTATTGTGTGGCGTAACAGGCTCTATACTGACCGATAATTGAATGTGAAAAAAGTCTCTTTTCTAGCCATCATGTAAAATGAAACGGTAAAATAAGAATTTCGTGAGCTGTACGAGGCGATGTCGACTATTTTTGTATGGGAAAGAAAGCTCTCATACAATACATTATAGTGTGTTAACATTAGCAAATATAAGTACCGAATCATCAGCGATAGGACATTCGTCGTCGGGCAGTATTTCCGGCGAACTCTCTTCAGGCAACACTGGCGCTTGAGGCGCAATGCTCGCACAACTAAAACCAAACACATAATCATTACTCATCAGAAACAGTCCTCACAGGATGTCAATATTTACTCGAACAAGAGTCCATATTATGGCAGCAGTGAACAGCGATAGAATTAGTTATTAATGATAAGAGACCTGGCCACCCGTTCCTTCTTCCTTTGTAATCCACTAGCCGACATAGCGAGCTCCAACTTTCGCTTGTTGTCTGACGCCGACACGATCGTGCGAGTCGGCGACGGCTTAATTGCATCTTCACCACCCTCTGAGAAAAAAAATCATGCTTTACCTACTTTTGCAGATACATGGTAGTATGAATTTTGATCAATTAATGTTACCAATGATCATCATAAACATGTTTAGTTTGCTTACAAAATAATAGAATATTTTGAATTAGAACAAAATTATTATTATGTGTTGAAAGAAAAACACACAGCGTCGATATGAAGATGATTTTGTGAACGTACTTATTAATCCCTGCTCTATGGTATTATACCTGTTTGTCACCGGCGAGGGGCCAATATTTTTTCATATTTTTATGAGGTATGTATGGCAACCCTTTTGAACTGTCATAGTCTCTTCACCAGGAAGATATTCCTGCGACGCTGTGTGTTTTTCTTTCAACACATAATAATAATTTTGTTCTAATTCAAAATATTCTATTATGTGTTTACTTAAAAACACACAGCGTCGATATGAAGACTTGTTTGATATCTGCTGGTGACAAACACAAAACGCTATGTGATAGAATAATAAATGTTTAAAGAAGCACAAGAGAATTACTTATATTAAAGTGATCTCACTGTTGATGTTCAATCAGTCTTAGAGAGAATAAATCTCTACAATTTCTTAACAGAAATGTCTTGTAATAATTATAATATCATAAATCAAAAACAATTTAACTTCTTCATAATAAGATCAACACATGACATTACATCAATTAATCCTTCAGAATATGAGAAAGCTGAAGATTCTCAAAGAGCAATAAGGTTCCTTTGTGGTCATTCTTATTTCTTTACAATAGGATTTCCTGAAAATATGTTAACTTCCAGTTTCTCCTACACATAAGACATATAGACAGCATATCATGCATAGGACGAGTCTCTATCCAGACTCTATCCGGTTGAGGCTACTGTAGACCTGAATGATCCTAAGGTAGCTGCTACTCCTATATCACTCAAAACAGGTCTTTACCAATCCCTCACAACAGTTTAAGAAGTAGAGACTAATTCACCAATTATTGTAATATATAAGTCGTACTGTAATCTGTCTTCTTGGCTTTTCATTTCTCCTGATAGGAAAATTAGATGTTTGATACATTTAACTGGGTAAACCTGTTGTATTGGGTGTTAGCAATAGCCATCCTGATTGGCTATGCAAAACCGAGCTAGTCCTAGAAGCTAATACTAGCCTTAGGATTATATTATTTGCTGAAAGAAATATAGAATTCTCATGTTTTTCAAGTAAGGTGAGACCATACACTTGTCTTTTAAATACTAAAACAAGAAAAGCTACATTGAAGACAACTTGAGGATGCCATACTGGTGGCTTCAGGTTCAGTAGTTGTGCTGTGGCTATAGCCTTATTATTATATAGCACTACTTGCTTCAGAAGTGTATGATCTTCTGCTTGTTTTTGTTTCATTTGACAAAATGTAAAAAAAAATTGACGATTTATGTGATGCCAACTGAATTATACATGTGTAGCTAACATTGTGCTGTAGGCAAGATCTGTACATGTAAATAGGTAAGAAATCTAGCTATCTGTTGTATCTGTGACTCTTTGAGTATTGACTTCATCATCAACACATCAAATCACCAACTTCTAATGGCTGGATAGTAGGTGTCAATTATCCATGCCTCCATCTGGTATTTAACAGCTGTTTATCTATCTCTGACCAACAGTGGTTTTATTCTCCCCACCTCCAACTAACCTAGCCTGAGGGGTCAGTTGGTGTACATAAGCTATGAGCTGGAGGTAAGCCTGATGCTGGATCTATTGGACTCTCCGAAAGTCTTTCTATGGTCACTGGCGGCTCTAGGGCTAGGCTTTCGTGACTTCATATCCGCTACGCTAAGCAATAGGTTTTTTCCCACAGTGGTGTTATGGTAGTAATAAATTGGTCTCTGGCATTGTTTAGTTGCGCTATAACTCGAGGAGTGAAATTGGGGGGAGGAAATATCCCCCCTAGGCGAAATTTCCAATTATGAATGACGGAATTCGCGAATTCAAAATTCATGTTAAGTGATGTCTGCAATCTAGCAAGACGTATCTGTTGAACACGGTTGTTTCTGCAGATGAGAAGAGATCTGCGTCTGAAGTGTCCCAACGATGTAATAATCGGTTTGTTGCAGTGGGAAACAGACTCCACTTAAATAGCCGTTGTCTTGAGAGGCAATCGGCTGTGCAGTTGTACCCCTCCGAGAGGTAATGAGCTGATAGAAATCTGATTTCCTTGTCAACTTCAGCAACTTGCGATTTATATTGAGAAAACTCAGGGATCGTATTCCACCTTCGATCCACACTGTCCGAATATCAGACTGGACTAAAAGGTTATAATAATCAAACAAAAAATAAACATTACAGACCATGTGATCGATTCCGAATCGACACATACACTGCTAACAGCTCTTTCCAATTAAAAAGGCTATTTACCCTGTTCTCCCATTCAGATTCCTGACATCTGAGTATCGATCAACTGGGCGTCCCAAACCCGCGTCCGCTGCGACGTTTATCAAGAAGAGAAGGCATGGCCGTTGGTGTAAAACCGTCGTGGTCTTGGCGGCCTAAAATTGTTTAACACCTTTGGTGCCAACACTCGACTCATTCTATGGTTGCGGAATAAGCATCTCGCTTGAAGCATTCCAGGAAAATTTTAAGGTACTGACAGTGTAGTCAGCCCCTTGAGGACCAAAAACGGCGAAATTCAATTGAATTAGTAAATTTTTATTTAGTTTCGCATAAATTCTCTTCAGAGTATCGTCTAATAAGCCCTATCTTTCCATATTTTTTCTTCGGGCAATGCTATTTGGTTTATTCTGGTATTCCATTTGATGTACTAGTTTCAGTATCAATTTTGGGTACTTTAGTTGCCTTCCCAGTCATTCCAAGAGTCTGAAGACTTCCACAGTCTGACAGATCAACTTGCACTGGTTCATTCTAAGAGTCTGAAGACTTCCACAGTCTGACAGATCAACTTGCACTGGTTCATTCCAAGAGTCTGAAGACTTCCACAGTCTGACAGATCAACTTGCACTGGTCCACTCCAAGAGTCTGAAGACTTCCGCAGTCTGACAGATCAATTTGGACTAGTCCTGATGGACCAAGGAGAAATCTTTTAGATAGACTAAAGATTAATGGCAAATTGGCATGAATTTTCTTATGAGCAATACGTACCAATTCATCGCCCAAAAGGGAGAGATGAAATTTGTAGTAACTCACCCTGGTAAAATAATACCATGTGTTAACAAGGGCATTTTGCTCTTGGCATGTAAATAATATGCATTGGAAATATCCAATTCCACTATGCAAGCTTATGCCTGCCAAACCTCTGATATTACGGCATGAAAAATTAGTCAGAAATTCTTGGTATGAATGAACATACATGTTCAGTACACGGAGGTCGAAAACAGGGCGGAGGCCACCGCTGCTCTATGGTACTAAAACATTTTCAAGAGGAAGCGTAGGCTTGCCAGTTTTTTATTTTCTGATGCCTGTCTGTGTGGGTGTGCACCTGTTACTCCTTCAAGTATTTTATTATCTGTGTCATTTCCGGTGTGACTTTGGTACTGTATCACCTTATTATACTTGTGGAAGGATATATTATTATCAGAGGGCTCATTCAAGAATTGAATGTAAGAACCAGGGAAAAATTATAATTATAAAGCAGTCTGTTCCTAGAACTATACATGCTGTTTTTCTTCCCCTTAATATCTAAATACTGACAGAAATTTCTTATTGGAAGGAAAGGACTATTATTCTTATTATTAAGTCTGGTTTCCTTTAGGAATCTCCTATGGAGTCTTGTTTTATCAGTCTATAGGTTATCCTATCTGAGTTGCATTGATGTAGGTGGGGTAGGCTTGTTCTCCGTTAAAGACTTTATATTGTTTACTTTCTTTCAGTAAGTAGTCATACTGAGTTAGGTACTTGTACCCCCAAGGATTGTATAACTGATGTTAATGTACAAAATGTGCCAAATCACAATGCAATCAAAGAGATGTTCTACAGTTATAACTCTTCTCATACCTTAGAAGTTACCTATGTATTAGGTACATCCACAAACTACTAAACTAATTGTAAAAGCTGATCAAAGCCAAACAAACTTATTATTTATTCATTTTTAAAATAAATTTCTTTACATTAATTTGCCAAGTGAGTTGTTGGCTCAATTTACCATTTTTAAGATTCCAATTAAATAGTCCTTTCCCCAATTGAGAAGACAAAACTCTTTGTTTAACTTCAGATCTTTGAAATCTGTCTATCAAGTCCACACTTTTGAACATTTTAGTTCCATCCAATCATAAGTATTTAAGAGGAAGGTTTGCGAGCGTGAGAACTTATTTTAGAACCCACACTTCGACATTTCTACTAATACATCTGCATCACACAATGTAGTAGTACACATACCGAAAAACAAAAGCGCACCGAAGGTTTATTTTGTGGCGCGCCGGCTTAAATAAACCTTCAGTGCGCGTTCGCTTCTGAAGGACTAGTAAGTATGTAGCAAAAAACGCGCAATGTATTAGTTATTTATTCACTGCACCGGGAGGCACGCATGCCCATAGTATTGGATGTCGTGAACAAAGGGTGGGGTCACAGTGTAATCGGTATTGACAGATTTAAACTTGGAATAGTTACTGTAATATATTATTGTTGATTTTCTGTGTTTCTATTTTCGAATATAATTTTTGTTTGGGAATATTTTAGGTGTAAATGTTGCGAGGGAAGATAAGAGCCAACATAAAAATGAAAACGAGATAATGTGTGATTGATTTGTAATGAAAAACAATTAATGTACTCTCAATTACTGGGTATGGTAATTTTTTTTTCTCAGTTTGATATTTTAAAATTATATTTTATTATAAAAAATTATACATCTTAGTACATACAAAAATTAATGCTTGATAAAATTATTTTCTTTAATTTATTTATTTATTGCTTGGCGCTTGGGGCTGCTGACATCAGATAAAACATTTTCGCTGTTCCGTTTCTTTGATTTTCTTTCAGATTCTCGTTTTTTAATTGCCCCAATCAAATAATTGGGCTCATTTATTTCCATTTTTCTGTCTAATCTTGAATCTGTTATATCCGGAAGCATACAATCAAGATAAAACTTTTGTAATTTTCTTTACGTTTTCCCATTTCCATCTGAAATAGTAATAATATGCAGAAAAATATATTAACAAGAAATAGAGAAACCCTTCAGCTGACAAGCTATCAAACATCAAAATTGGCAAGTCTGCCCACGGCCTTGACGTAGCCATGAAACGTGGTAAAATAAGGAAATCAATAAACTAATAATAAGTGAAAAATATATATATACATATAAAACTCACAATATATTCGGACACAGTGTCCGAATTGACATACCTATGTATTTTAATTTCAATATTTTTTTCACTGATGATTCGGACACCAATAAAAAAGCTGTTTTGTACAGTCAGATAAAAAACTTTCAACGATACCTTAATAATTGTGGAAATTCGTCCTCCGCCCAGCCTCTAGTTATAAAAAAACAGTTTTTAACCGGATTATAACTAAAGCAGCCGTTTTTAATAAATAATATTATAAACCCACATACATAGATAGATACGCACCTTGGCAGTCGAGTAAATAAAGATGGGGTATTCCTCGAAGCGCAACCACTTTGAACCGCACCAAAAGTATTCCATGAAACCCTCCAACGATGAAACATAGAGAAGAGCACGAAGGGGTTTAGGCTCCGCTCGCCCCTTAGATCTTGCCCCTTTCGATTAAAATGTTCAACTCGCCCCGTATTTTATTTTTTTGATGTATTGATTCGCCCCTTACGAAGGGGCGAGTGGAAAATTGACATTTAAATAATTATTTTGGTGTATCGATTCGCCCCTTGCGGCATTTCCTTTGAAATTTAACCAAAAAAGGTACAGTTAGACAGAAAAATGCACACATTTTGAATAACGCCATGTTTGATTACTAACTCTAACTGTAATCTTCACCAACTCGTGACACTTGTGATAGTTTTTGCTTCCTAGCTTACCTATTATAACAAAGGAAACTTTTTTATAGGTCGAATAAACAAACGTTTTTTTTTATTGGTACCCGTTGAGAAATTCGTATACAGGGTGGAAACGTTAAGTGTCAACAGGCGATTAAAGTCAAAGTCAAATAGTTTTTATTTCATGTAGACCATAGATCACTGATGCTTTCAAAAGGTCAACACTAGGTGCTCGGTTCCAAGAAGTAGGTCCTTTGGAGAAGAGCCGGCAAGAAACTCCATAGACACTCTTTTAAAAAAGTAAATGATTTGACAATTTTCATTGTAGTAATGTAAGAACAATGCAAATTAGAGTAAATACAGTTAACAACATGAAAAGCAATGAGAAAATTAGCCTTTTAAAACGATTGCCATAGCAGTTACGAGCTGACCAGTCCCAACAGACAGCACCCGTTCACGAGCATGACGCATACATCGGCGTCGCTCAGCTCAACCATGTTGCAGGGAACTCAACGACCCGATGCACAACGCCACCATCAGCAGGACATTTCAGTGAGCATGACAGACTCATACCGATAGACAATAGGCAGTCAAATAATAAGAATGAAAGTGTAACACTCAATGCTGCATGGTCCTCACATTTTACAGCCTTGCGTAGGTATTAACAGAATAATATTAATAATTGATAATTAATAATTGCAATTCAATGTCAAACTGATATAGGCAAACATTAGCAATAAATAAATTAAATGAAAACTCAAAGAAAAAAAACAATGAAAATTGGAAACATTAGAATAAAAAATAAGATAAAATGACATACAAATAATTACAATAAGTAAGCATTTGAATAATGTCCGTTTGTTCTGTTAGACGGTGCCAGAGGGTCGCAGTGTGCAGGAGGGTATCGTATGCCAGACATCTTTATCTTCGATGTACTGATTTAGGCTATAATATGCTTTAGACCGATTATTCCGTCAGTTTATGAAATATTTCAGAACTTATGGCTAATATCAAAACTAGGCTGCCTAATTACTAAAATGACATATATATTTTTGGAAAAAAATGGCCAATAGTCGAGAATTTTGATTTTACCTACTTCTGTACATTTAGTATGACATTTTTGTTCATGAGATATTCAGGAAGCTTGTATTTTTTTGCATTTAATTTTCGAGCTAAATTGTTTATGAATGATAGGATTAATAATAACTCAATAAAAAAATTGCTAATATTTCTTTCTTGTAATTGACAAAGTCAGCATTTTTTTTAAACTTTTAATCAATTGAACTGGCTGAAACCGAAAAATAACAAGTTACAAAAAAAAAACTACCGAGTAAGCTCAGAGTTTCAAATTCAAAAAAAAGTTGTTCTCTTGGTTTTTTTAATTAATAAAAAATACACCTAATGCCTATTCCCTTAAAGCGTAGGTAGGTAGAGGAGTTCTTTTATACATGCAGCCTCATGACGTTCATTCAGTTCGTCATGACGGTATTTAGCGCCATAATTATAATAAAAAACATTGTCATTGAACTATTAGTATTTTATTAGTTAAACAAACTGCTTGCAATATTATTGTTATTTATCTATAATATAAAAATGAATCGCAAAATGTGTTGGTAAGTGCATAACTCAACAACGCCTGGACCGATTTCGCTAATTTTTTTTTTGTTTTGTTCGTAATTGACAGGAGAAGGTTCTTATGAAAGAAAATTTTGATATTTAAAAAAAAAAAATTATATCAGTATATCCATATTCTTAATCTGTTTAGGTAGTAGGTAGGTAGTAGGTAGGTAGTAGGTAGGTAGTAGGTAGGTAGTAGGTAGGTAGGTAGGTAGGTAGGTAGGTAGGTAGTAGGTAGGTAGGTAGTAGGTAGGTAGGTAGTAGGTAGGTAGGTAGTAGGTAGGTAGGTAGTAGGTAGGTAGTAGGTAGGTAGTAGGTAGGTAGTAGGTAGGTAGTAGGTAGGTAGTAGGTAGGTAGTAGGTAGGTAGTAGGTAGGTAGTAGGTAGGTAGTAGGTAGGTAGTAGGTAGGTAGTAGGTAGGTAGTAGGTAGGTAGTAGGTAGGTAGTAGGTAGGTAGTAGGTAGGTAGTAGGTAGGTAGTAGGTAGGTAGTAGGTAGGTAGTAGGTAGGTAGTAGGTAGGTAGTAGGTAGGTAGTAGGTAGGTAGTAGGTAGGTAGTAGGTAGGTAGTAGGTAGGTAGTAGGTAGGTAGTAGGTAGGTAGTAGGTAGGTAGTAGGTAGGTAGTAGGTAGGTAGTAGGTAGGTAGTAGGTAGGTAGTAGGTAGGTAGTAGGTAGGTAGTAGGTAGGTAGTAGGTAGGTAGTAGGTAGGTAGTAGGTAGGTAGTAGGTAGGTAGTAGGTAGGTAGTAGGTAGGTAGTAGGTAGGTAGTAGGTAGGTAGTAGGTAGGTAGTAGTTAGGTAGGTAGTAGGTAGGTAGTAGGTAGGTAGTAGGTAGATAGTAGGTAGGTAGTAGGTAGGTAGTAGGTAGGTAGTAGGTAGGTAGTAGGTAGGTAGTAGGTAGGTAGTAGGTAGGTAGTAGGTAGGTAGTAGGTAGGTAGTAGGTAGGTAGTAGGTAGGTAGTAGGTAGGTAGTAGGTAGGTAGTAGGTAGGTAGTAGGTAGGTAGTAGGTAGGTAGTAGGTAGGTAGTAGGTAGGTAGTAGGTAGGTAGTAGGTAGGTAGTAGGTAGGTAGTAGGTAGGTAGTAGGTAGGTAGTAGGTAGGTAGTAGGTAGGTAGTAGGTAGGTAGTAGGTAGGTAGTAGGTAGGTAGTAGGTAGGTAGTAGGTAGGTAGTAGGTAGGTAGTAGGTAGGTAGTAGGTAGGTAGTAGGTAGGTAGTAGGTAGGTAGTAGGTAGGTAGTAGGTAGGCAGTAGGTAGGAAAAAGAGCATTGCAACGCATGCTGGGTACAGCTAGTTAGACATGAAAATAATAGGCTATCGCATTACGAAGGCAATCTGAACCTACAAAATCTGTTTGTTTTCTGTTCGAAATCCTGGGTTAGATTTAGGTAGTGCTCAGGAATCTGGTGATATGAAGCTTTATTACAGAGATGACTAAAATAGATCGAAGTCGAGTAAAGCTAACTCCGCCGCCATATTAACAGAAAAGAAGAGAGAGATTACGTAGATATGATTGGTATGAACAGCTGAAAGAAATTCTCATACTAAATGTATGGAGGGAGCGAAAGATAAAATTTTCAACGTCTGGCTTTTTTTTTTCCTGAAGTTATTTATACTCTCCATGTAGCCTAGTTTTGATAATAGCCTTAACTTTTTAAATATCTCTTAAATTGACGAAAAAATCGTCTGTTGACACTTAACGATTCCACCCTGTATAATATAATGCTTTCTCTTTCTATGTTCGTATCATAATGTGGAAGGGATGCGTTTTGCGATATTTGCGAATTAATTTAGTACTTATCTCCATGTGTAACTAAGTAGGTGAAATATTCCTGTGTATTGTAAGTGTAATTCCTGATTGGAAGTTAAGGTAAGTTTTTATTACACTCTTGAATTTCCATTTTTTGTTAAATTAGATATTAAGCTAACGCCTTATATTCTAATAATTGTGTTTGGCTACTACTTCTGTATGGTATCAGTTTTATTACATCGCTACAAATATTATATAAAACAATTTTGCTACTCTTGCCTTGTACGAGTACGCTTTATTCACAAATACAATTTGAGTTTTTGAGTACTCGTAAAACAAATTCTAGATTCGGCAGACTATGGTTTAGTCTGCCGACTCTAGAATTATAAGTAGCATCATTTTAATCATTAGATTACGATGATACTTTTGAAAAGATAGATATCTGTATCTATCTTTTCAAAGGTATCATCGTAATGTAACTATCTAATCTAACAAAATGGCGTCGACATAAGCGTCAATAATTTCTCATTAGTGACGCTTATGTCGAAGCCTTTTTTTTACTTGTGTGTACCTACTGCACTTTCATAATATCTGCCATTACTGAATTTTGCTTCATTTTGTCATAATTGGTGCATTTTTAATAAATTTAACTGGTTGCAATTATTTTATGAATTTTACAAACTGACATGCAGAGCTGTTTCAAAGTTAGGGATGAACAATTTACGGCATTTCCTTCATTTGTAATCCTCAGCTAGAAGTTATCTGACGATTGAAAAATCGGCTCTTAACTTAATGAAATGCTGGTGTGATACATTTTATAGCTTTTTAGAGTTTCTGGTGATAAATAGTTTTTGTACAAAACCGTAGTCTTTAATTAGAAAATCTTTGAATAGAATAGAATATACTTTGATTATTTTGTACAGTTTTTTTAGTAATGTAAGTGTTGATTCCATAACTTTGATCTGTGATTTTTATTTAATTATATATATATAAACCAAAAAGTGTTAAACATTGAAGAGTGAGTATAATATACCTACGTGATTAGATTCCAAATTACACTTTTTTAACTACATGTGCAGTTTTATTTCAATCTTCTTCATTAAATCCCAAGAAGACACTATTGAAGTTTTAAGAAAAAAATATTTATTTAAATACTTAAAAACTTAGAGTGCTGACTGTACTTTTAACTTACTAACAATCGGGGGCGATTTGGGGTATCTAATATTCAAGGGGGCGAGTAGATACACTTACGCAATCAGGGGCAAGATCCAAGGGGCGAGCGGAGCCTACACCCACGAAGGATTCGTGATAAATTATATCGTTTTAAAATTCAACTGTTGTTGATTTATTAAAACTACCAGGAAAGCAGAAATGAACTGGAACTAGGTGCTTAAGCGACTTACCTCCGGTTTCTGAATTAAATTCGGGATAAGCAATACTTAAGTAGTATTTGAGTACTGAGTTGTCAAAAAGATGCTTTAAAATACGTCATTTTTTTGACAACTCCGTACTCAAATGTTACTTAAGTACTGCTTGCTTATCCTAGAATTCTCAATTCAGAAACCGGAGGTTACTACTTAGCTCAATAATGGTAAAAATACAGGTTTTGAAATTGAATCAATTGTTGTTTTGAAAAGTACCAGGGTGATAGAAATTAACAGAAAATAGGCGCTTAGACGATCTGACTAAGTGACAGTGACCTTTAAGGTAAGATATATAGGACAGTTTTAAGTTTTCTATCTTATTTTATATAAGAATAATAACGAATACTTTATATTCCTCTTTGTGTTTAATCGTTGGTGCACAACTTAGTGACATCGTTTAGGCGCCCATTTTCTGTTCATTTCTGTCACCCTAGTACTTTTGAAAATGACAAATGATTCAATTTCAAAACCTATATTTTTACCATTATTGGGCTAAGTAGTAACCTCCGATTTCTGAATTGAGAAGTCAAGATAAGCAATACTTATGTAGTATTTGAGTACGGAGTTGTCAAAAAAATGCTTTAAAACCCGTAATTTTTTTGACAACTCTGTACTCAAATGTTACTTATGTACTGCTTATCTTAGAATTCACAATTCAGAAACCGGAGGTAAGTCGCTTAAGCACCTAGTTGAAGTTTTACTAGTAGTTTTAATAAATACACAATGCAGCTGAATTTAAAACGTCTATCGATATTATTCACTACGAATCCTTCATGCTCTTCTCTATGTTTCATCGTTGGTGCGTTTCGAGGAATGCTCTTGGTGCAGTTCAAAGTGGTGAGTCCACAAAGCTATTTATTACCGAAAGATGCCACCTTAAAGCCACAAATAGTTTTTAGTAACGCTTTTTTTGCCACATATTAAAACTTTTTTATCTGACTATACTAAAAAGCTTCAATAATTTGATGGTGTCCGATATTCAGTGAAAAAAATATTGAAATTAAAATGTGTCAATTCGGTCACTGTCCGAGTCGTCTGTCTTATTGTTCGAAGAGTGAAAAAATGCAGTCATGTCACGACACTCGCAACCCACCCTTATGCCTTGTGCGTAGATGTTTTGAGAGCTCGGCTCGAATTACAAACGGACGTGCTGTCACCTTGGATTCTAGGATGGCACTGAAAATTTTTCGCGTGCGTACTCTTTTATAAAACAAATTACGGGAGAGTATTGCTCCATACTAAAATGTATGGGGAACGGAAAACGATTTCCGTAAAAAATTAACAATGTTGAGACGTAAATTACTCTCATTTGGTTTGATTTATTAAAATAATAAAACGGTAGACGTTTTATACATACTTTTGTGTCACGATTGAACTAAATAGATTTTTATATATTCCTTTAAAATTACGTAAATTCTGCAAATAGAAAAGGTCGATTTTGATGTTTTTGAGGGAATTCAACATTTTTTTTTCTCGAAATTAATGATGATTTCGCAAATATCTCGCGGTGAAACTGTAGGCACATCTATTAACGTTCTTCGTTATTTTTTTTACGTAATTCCATGCGGAGAGTTTATAGAAATTTCGAAAACAGTAAGTGCCTTTTTAGGTGTTTCTTAAGGACTCTCCTCTTAAAATTTTAAAATAAAGATTTCAACACTAGACCGCTGGTCCACTGACCATTAACTAGAGAACTCAGAACTCTGCTACACTGACTTTCTGTGTAAAAAGTGTCTGAACAATGCTTGGAGTTACACTTTTGATTATCTTTGCAGTATCGGTCACCATCTCGTGGTTTTCTTAGTCTAGTTGCCCAGAGCTAGGATTGACTAAAAACTCCGCCGTGGAGCATGACGGTACCGCCTTATAAGGAACGGTCAGAGTGGATGTCCACTCAGATATTAAGTGAGATTTGGTTTGCATAATTTTATGGGACAGAATATTGCAAATAATTTGAAATCTGACTTACTTGGTGGTTTGTTTGACTTACTATTCGTGAGTCAAATATGTCCTATTGTGGTTTTTTCTTGTCCTCTAGCTGGGCGGGAACGGCTTACTTACCACCTGAGGTCCTGACTGTAAAGTTTGCCTCTCCATTGACCTGATCTAATGTATCGGGACTTTACTTCTCTCCGTGAGAATACGATTCGAAGTCACGAATCGTCGCATTTTCACTTATTTTACTAACATATCCGTAACTTTGCACTTCCGCACTACAAAATTACGTCGATACGTACGGGAAAACTTAAGAAAATTCACTTTTGCCGAAGCGAAAAAAGTTTTCGACCGGTGAGCGGGAATTTCACAAAACGCTATGACAGTTCAAAAGGGTTGCCATACATACCTCATAAAAATATGAAAAAATATTGGCCCCTCGCCGGTGACAAACAGGTATAATACCATAGAGCAGGGATTAATAAGTACGTTCACAAAATCATCTTCATATCGACGCTGTGTGTTTTTAAGTAAACACATAATAAAGATAAGTAGTGATATTTTAAATATGTAGGTATTAAATGTTTGTCCTATAATAACCACATAAATACCTGCGACTAAGTCCAAGATTCTCTTCTCGGCAGAGTTGCTGGGCTCAATGTGAGCCATCGATGTGGAGCTTGTAAGATCTGTACCGCTCTCTTCTGGACCTAGTTCAGCCTGCCGAGAAAATAAATGCATTTTTAACTATTGTGTAGGCGTATAAAGAAAACGTACAATATTCGAGTGGCGGATACACGTATATGGTCAGTATGGTCATGACCATAACTTTCTCGGAGGTCATCGTGTTGATTGCCGATCGAAAAATCGGGTAATCCCTATTTTATCAAGTTCAAATATAGTTCTATAAACTAAAATTATTTAATGAAAGAAGTTTCACTTTGAAAAGCGCTGCGTAAAATAAAACGAACTCCATGAACGAATCGCTATCTTACTTTAAATCCCACCAAGACTCCGACGGGCCGTGACCATAACTTAATTTGAAGGCTGGTTCCACCGTCGGCATTCAACGCCCTTAACATTAACCTCACCTGCACGATGTGTATCCCGCTATTAACAAGGCTCTGACTAACAACAGATGGCGCTATAACCATCTTGAATGATATTATAAATCCCAACGGTGACTGATATAAACGCCATCAACCACTGACCCAGAACACACTCAATACATTTTGGACAATGCCTACACTTAGCTGGCGATAGGTTAACACTGACCTCATTAGGCACCATGACGGAGTTAGAGTTGGAGGGTGCAGCGGGCGCCAGTGACAGCAGCAGGTCCAACCGCACGGGTGTCTGCGCGGCCAAAGCCTCCGCCTCCTCCAGGCACGACGTCTCGCAGCCTGTGTTCACCCATCTGAGGATGATATTTTCTTGTTACAATCTATCCTTTTGCTGACGGTGATATAAAAAACAATCAGAGGGCCAATTCAACTAACAAAATTGTTGCCAAACGCAAACGAACCACAACCGTCCGTCAGTTTTTGTTTACGAAAAGTGTCAAAATGATTGGTTTTGTTTTTCGGGTCAAACAATTTGACGGCTTTTGAAAACGAAAACTGTCTGAATGAACGGTTCGGCCTTGGTTCGGTTGCGATTTATCAAGATTTAATTTAGAAGAATTGGGCCCTAGAAACCGTATCATGATTTAAAGAAATGTTTGCTTACTGATGACTGTAAAGCCTTTAGATTAAATAGATAGTTTAAAATACTAATGATTAGACTCACGGATTATCACAAATGTAGGCTATGTCAGCACGTTTCAACGGATCCACTGTGAGCATGTCGCGAATCAGAGGTGATGCACCTGAAACATACAATAGGTGACTTTAGTAGCGTTGTTAATATAACAGGCTCTGTAGCAGGTCGGGTTGACACCAGCACTGCAGGCGTAGCATGTCCACTGTGGACAAGGGTTTTGTAGACAGAAGAATAGACAAAATTACATATTGCCATTGTCTATTAATCTGTCTACGCCTGCTGGAAGAAGGTATGTTCACCGGATACAATAATATTATTCTGTCCTCTTAGTTTTCAAGTCGCAAGCGTCATCTTTGGCTTTACACGTACTTTATTCGTAAGTGACATTAGGTTTTTCTGTTAGTATTTACAGCCAGATTGAAGATTGTCATATGAACTAAAAATATTCACTGTTGTGCATGCCCCATAGGTCTCCTATCAGATGAAGTTGAGGCCGGATAACATTAAATGAATATACGGGTGCACAAATGTAATTTTTTTCCGAATAATTGAAATCTTGTGCGATGGTTATGTTAGAAGGAACAAAACAAATAAAATCTTACTTGATGGGTTTCTAGGTTCGTAATAATCGCCATTACTGATCTGTCGGACTAGACGTTTGAAGTTGGAGCCATCAAATGGCATAGCTCCGTAGACTAGAGTATATAAAAGCACACCCAATGACCAGCAATCGACCTGAAACAAAGTTTAACAATTTATTTATTCTATGATATCTAGATGCAGCAAAAACTTTGGTGTACGACGCAACTTTTTATTGTTAAATATAATATTGTTACCACACTCAAGTCATCCAACTTGGGTTAAAGGGGTATCGGTTCTCGTGCACATGCTTTCGTCATTTCGATGTAGATTAACATCGAAGTACGGCGATAGCATGAGCCCTAGGATGGGCAGAAAGACAAACGTAAAATGCGCCATAATTGGTCATTGATTGAGACAACAACTCTTCACTCAGATAGATGTCTTTAAAGGAGCAATTACTTTAAGAATTTATTCCGGATTATAAGTATAACGTAGAAAAAATATTACTTTATTTATATATTTATTATTTTAATTTACAGCCTGTAAAAAAACCATAGTTCTCTATATGCAGAATCCATACGTGCAATATGTGCACCAAGCATAAACACACATTAACATATTGCAATGTAAATGCACAAATCAACGTTTCTAATATTTCGCAGCGTTTATAGTAGATGTTTCAGTTTCAAATCCCTTAGTAGTGTAACTTTACTCATAGTAACAGTTAAATCATGCCTTACCTCTGGTCCTATGTAAGGCGTTCCTTTGACAATTTCCGGGGACGCGTATAAAGGTGAACCACAAAACGTGGATAGCAGAGATGTCTCTTTGAAAACGTTTGACAGACCGAAGTCGGCAATCTGGAATAAAGTATAAATTATACCTCGAAGCGTGCATATACAGGAAAAATCGTTTATTCAATTAAACAGTAATTGGAGGATTTCCACTAACCTTAGCACTACCAGTATCATCTAATAAAACATTTTCCAATTTTAAATCTCTATGGCAGATTTTATGTATATGGCAATAATACACAGCGGTTGCGATCTGTCGGAATAACCTGAAACGAATTACCACATTGCAATCACGTCAAACAAATTATTTATTTTTCTTTGAGAGAGAATTATCCACCAACCTTCTGGCTTCATCCTCTTGTAATACTTTTTTCTGACTAAGGTAATCGTACAGCTCTCCGCCAGAGCAATACTCCATAACTAGGATCATCTTTTCACTGTTTTCAAATACTGAAAGAAATAAAGGTATTTTAGAAAACAATGCTTGAATATTTTACGAATAACTTCGACAGTACATCATGTCCAATTGATATAAAGTTTGAGTGTCGAGTTGCAGTAACAATATAATCGTTTTGTCGCATGCCATGTTGTTTTGAACGCAGACGAACTGTTCCATGAAATGTAACGACAAAAGGGCCAATACGAGACGATTTGGCACCGATTGATATTGTAATTCATTGTTGTCTTTGTCTTGTTACTGCGGTATTTGGATCGTAATATTACGATAAAGCATTGCAAATGTCAGTGTAAATGATGTTGGGATTAATATTGATTGCATTTATTTTGATGTTGCCTCATCAATTCATCATTCATAAAGAGTTTTTGAACCCCAGCTAAGGCAAGGTTTTAAATAAATTGTAAAAAATAGGGCAATAACCTGTCCCAAGACTTAGTCTAACTCGAAGTTATCCTGTGTTGATGATAAGTTTTACTTAGAGCCGATTTTTCAATCATCAGTGAACTTTTATTTAAGCAATAAATATGAAATGAAATTATTTATTCTGCAAATTGGATATTTATTAGGTAAGAATTTTTTTTTTTAAAGCTAGATTTCGTCGGCGTTTCCTATCCGACTACCTCTGAGAAGAACGGTCGAAACAAACTCACGGGTCAGTCTCTTTAAAGTCCAAACATTATTTTATGTAGCAAAAATTTGTGTGAGGACAATGCAGTAGTTGGAATGATGGTGTCAAACCGCCATATTTATTCCTCAAATAAAACTTATCTGACGATTGAAAAATCGGCTCTTAATCAATAATTATAATATCATACCTTCATAAATATGTACAATATTTGGATGTCTAACAGAAGACATAATCTGAACTTCGCGCCGAATGCGTATGAGATCAGCCTCTGACTCGATCTTGCACTTCTTAATAGTTTTGATGGCCACCTCCTGGCCTGTCTTCTTGTTGATACCCAGCTGCACCTTGCCGTACGTGCCTTGACCTAGTTTTCTGACTATATCGAATCTGCAATACATATTCATAAATGCTAAGTAAACAGTTTACAACGTTAGGTTTATGGGGGATTTGAAGCTAGTATGAATGTAAAAATAAAAGATTAATTATATCCAAGAATACCGATAGATCAGAGGTAGAATAAGCTGTCCATCTTGTAAATGCTACTCTAGAAACCGGTATCTGAAAGTCTGATAAACGCAAAAATTAAATCAGCTGTGAAATCTCATGTCAAGTGATGTCATTGTTGTCAGATTTTGTTCGACCA
The DNA here is from genome assembly GCA_905220435.1 of Amphipyra tragopoginis. Taxonomy (NCBI): domain Eukaryota; kingdom Metazoa; phylum Arthropoda; class Insecta; order Lepidoptera; family Noctuidae; genus Amphipyra; species Amphipyra tragopoginis. The sequence goes on from HG991997.1 coordinate 19,719,932, forward strand.
ATCACATTCGTTGATTTGACGATTAAATTGATCATCCTTTCAATAAACGGGGGTAAGTTTCCGTTTTTCTATAGCTTTAACTGTTTACACAACATAAACAAATTATTTATTCTGTGGTCGTGCCTCAGTATAAATAAACTGCTGTCGGAGTTTATTTTTCTAAAATAGTTAGGATCTAATTTATCGTCTTTTGTTTAAAAGTTAGCAGAATCACTGCCCAAAAATTAAACGAAAAATATTCAGTCATCACAGCTAAAACGGATCAATTTACTTTAATGATTAGCGTCGAGGTTTAAAACGCTAAAGCAAATCGATGCGTCACGGAAACGCATTCACACATTTACAATACTGTGAACAGTATAATTTATATAAGCGAAAGCGTTTTGTGATAAAGAAGCTGTACTTTGTACACATAAATTGTTGCTACTACAGTACTTAACACTAATAATAGGAATGCCTAGTAAAACGTAATGCGTAGAATGACTATTTTAAAAAGTGAATCCGGTCGCCTATTTAAAGAGTACTAAATGACTGTTTAAAATGCGGACGAAAGTTATTTTTAGTTTTTCTTAACGGTTTATCCGTCGGAAAATCACACGTATGGGTGAAACGTTTAAACTTCAGGAAGTTTACAGATCCATTTTAATATCTCCTGGGATGAACATAAAAGATTGAGTGCTTGAGGGAAATCTCTGCATATATATCTCTGCATAGCTGTCCCAAAAAGTAGTGTCAAGCGGAAGTCCAGAGGTAGAGCACCCTTAGAGATACCCGAATGACCCCCACAATGTGTTTTTAGGGTTCCGTACCCAAAGGGTAAAACGGGACGGGTCCGTCCGTCTGTCACCAAGCTGTATCTCATGAACCGTGATAGTTAGACAGTTGAAATTTTAACATATGATTTATTTCTGTTGCCGCTATAACAACAAATACTAAAAAACAGAATAAAATAAATATTTAAGGGGGCTCCCGTACAACAAACATGATTTTTTTGCCGTTTTTATAGATAATGGTACGGAAGCCTTCGTGCGCGAGTCCGACTCGCACTTGGCCGGTTTGTTTTCTAAATTAGTCGAATAGAGAATCTAATAAAAAAACACATTTGTCTCAACTGTTCATGATGCTATGATTAAAAATGTCATGTCATGAAAAAAAATCATAACTCGAAAACTATTGGGTGATTCCGGTACCTCTAAGGATGCTCTAGCTCTGGACTTCCGCTTGACACTATTTTTGGGACACCTTGTACAGGGCGTAAACGAATTCATGTAATTCCTTCAAATCGCATGATCTATTAATGGTATAGATTAACCCCGCACGGGATTTAGATTGATTAAAACTAAAAATTAACGTTTTTTTCCCAAATAAATGTTTTATGTGATAGAAAATTTCGATGCCCTGCATAAATTAATGAAGGCACGGCGACACAGCTAACGGGCACGACTAGCGCAATATTGCTCCACGCAGTCAGTTAAGTTGGCGGGACGCTAAAATTACTCAGATACAAAATACCATGGTTCATTTTTTGAAAACTTTATTTTGTTGTTTCTGAAAAAAACCTATGCAGGGTCAGTGTCACCAGTAGATCACGCGGTTTGAAGGAATTCGACGAATTCGTTTACATCCTGTATATGTAGGCAAAGATAAAAAAAATTACAACATGCTGATTTTACCTTTAACTGAGAAAACAGTATTCGATGTCTCAGTTAATCTTAGGTATGGAGAAAACAGCCGGTCTCTTTTAACTTAAACCTTACCAAGGCATCGATCGCTGCCCACGCGCCGCTCAATGCACGCAATACACGTTTGTTTAATATTAGTATAGTAATGCAGAAACATTCAAATGAATCGGCCTCGTCGTCGAAGACATTCACCCGTTGTTAGCATTATGCTGATATTGTATTCGTTATTGAGGAAGTGGATTTGTAAATTATAATACGTGTATAGCATTGATGAAGGAAAGAAATACTAGGAACTATGATTCACGAGAGATATGAGAAGTAAACTACTAAGAAGCACCCAACCGTAGTAGCAAAATGGTTAATTACGTTATTTTCGAGATAATTAGTTGAACCACGAAAGGAGTAATATTTAACATAACATCACGCCTGCATTCCCCGAAGGATTGGGTAGAGGTGTATTAGTACACCCTCATTTAGCCGTTGTCCCATGTAATAGGGGGCGAGCCTATTGCCACCAACCGGGCATAAATCTAGAATCCGGGCTGCTACTGAGAAATTCCAACGGAAAAACCAATTAAAACTTTGCCCGACCTGGAGATCGTACCCAGGACCTCAATCTCAGCCGTTGCGATCACTAGACCATAACGACGACGAAGGGACATGCGAAATTTGGTCGTACCTACTAAGCGGTCGTCGCTATAATAATAAGCACCAGCAGATGTTCAAATACCGTGTAACTAATATTATTATACTATTTATATAAAAACATTTTCCACCATACTACTGTGTCCCAAAAGTACTCGGAAATTGTAAATAAAAACAAAGGGTTATTTTAATCTTTCCAAATGATTTTTCCCCTTCGTAGTAATTCCTAGAGGCAATAAACTTTCACCAGTGCTTCAACCAGTCCTCGAAACACTTTTCATAAGTCGAAATCGGGATGGCCTTCAGCGCCTTCGTCGTATTTTCTTTCACCGCCTCTATAGTCTCGAAACGCTTTCCACGAAGCGGCAATTTAAGTTTAGGAAACAGAAAAAAGTCACAATGGTGCCATATCGGTGAGTAAGATGCAAAACGAATATGGTCATAGTTCTAAAACAAGTTAAAATTAGTCTTAAAAGATCGTGCAGTATATCTATGAAATGATGTAACAATCAACCTTTACGCCTACAAACTTCCGACGTTTCGCGTGTAGGTGAATAGACCGACACCCTAAACCCGGTCATTGGTTAGTGACGCTATAACCAATAGCGCGTACACAAATGTTCCATGTTGAATGCGTTACGTTACTAAAATAATACTAGTGTAAGCATGCATTGACGTAACGATGGCGTATGAACTTTACGTTCTTAGAACTCGGACAAACAAAATTTTGTGATAGATTTAGAGCTGTTTCGCTTTATGAAAAAAGTTTCTCATCTTATTGCCCGAACACAATCGATTAACGGCCATTGTCAATAACATATCTATCGACGGTTTGCCCTACTAGATACGTATACAGAATGATCAGAATTCGTGTAATTCCGTCAAACCTCGTGATCTTCTGGTAACACAGATTGACCCAGCATGGGATTGTTTTCAGATTTAACAATTTCTTTTTTCAAAAAGCATACTTGGTGTTCTTAACCCGATTCATTTTAGCGCCCCGAGTTAACTGACTGCGCAGAGCGATTCGCGCTAGTCGTGCCCGCAAGCTGTGTCGTCTTACTTTCATTCATTTATGCGTGGCATGGCATCGAATGCTCTATTGCATAATATTATATTTTTGCAAAAATAAATCTTGCCTATTTGTTTTGTACCTTCTCAGTCGCTAAAGATAAAACGCAACATTTTTTTTTCAATCAAACTAATGCCATAGTTTTATTTATACTACCAGTACTTAATAGATCGTGTGATTTTAAGGAAATACACGAATTCGTTTTCATCCTGTAGAAATTTCAAATTTCTAACTCTAGTAAGTAAACCACCGATAGATTGGTTATTGAAAACGGACGTTAGAGAAGAAGCAGCGAATTTTGAGATCAAATAAATTACTATTGTTTTTATGACGGTTTACGTTTGGTGTTGCTACTGTTCATTTGACAATGGCGTTTAAGTAAATAATGGATAATGCTCACCTTTGTTTGAGTCGCAGCCGGTGGTCGTGCATGCGGACGTCACCGGTGTTCTCAATGCCGTCCATGATGTTGGCGGTACGCTTGCTCTCGCCCACAACCATTGTGACTGCAACAAACAAATAACTCACTATCACGACTCGTACAAATACTGTTATTGAAATATATCACGTATGCTACAATAAATATTATGCTGGTTTATGAAGTGTACCACTTTGTGAAGGAACGTAGACGTGTTATGTAAGGAAAGAGAACCACTGTAGTTTTCAATAAAGTAAATTACTGAACTGATAAAATGAAACCTAGGAAAACGCTTGCGTAACTGATATTCAAAGGGAATTTAGATAAATGAAAATATTTGTTGTTTTAGCGTGATGTCTAGCTATTATCTGACGAACCACAGGGCAGTCTTTGATATAATTTGGGGAAACACCACACAGTCATTTCGGAATTCGGAAGAAAGCTTCGGCCAATTAGCCGTTTGGCGAGTCGTCAGAGCGACCGTAGGTGTCATCGTGTATCTGCCACACTTGTTTATAAGCTGGCAAAGAGAGTCGTTTTCCCGTCAGCAGGGACCAAGTGATTTATTCATACTGGCCACCGGTGAATACTAATCAGTCGATGAAGCAGGGACGTTGGTAAGGCTGTGCTAGCAGGCGTAACGTCCCGTTCACTACTACGATCATTGTTCTACAGAACGTGATTCGTGCAAGTCGTTTGAGTACTCCACTCACGTGCCACGCTGGTGCAGCTTTCCACTGGACCAAATGAGAAAGTATTGCACGTTACTTTCGTTATAAAATGAAGTATTAAACCTTATCTGCAAGAGCGCAATATAAGCCTTGTAAAACTAGAACAATCTTAATTAAAATGGTTTCGGAGCTCTTTCAAGATCGTTTACATCGGAGTTTCTTACTCATACAACGCGTTCTATATTTTTTTACGTATTTTTCTAAAAACCTACGCATTTCTCCAAACATATAAAATAAAACACCGATATATTTAGCTCTATGAGCAAGCATACTGTCATAAATTAATGAAGAAGACAGCTAGATTGAGTCTGTAAGCATAATCAGAGTTTCGTCTCTTAGATACAAACAGCAGTTGCTCATTAATTGAATTATTACTTTGTAAATATAGTCAATGATACAAACAGCATATAAATATGTGAATGTCGTAAAGCTATCTACATATTGGGTTGGGTGACGAAAATATCCTGCCACGTACTGTAGTAACACCTACCGGTGACTCGAAGTTCTTATATTCCGAGGAAATGCCTCTTCGACTGCGTTTCTTTGAATAATACATGACGTTTTCGATTTATTTAATACGCTTATACATACGAGTATGCTTTGGAAATTTGCATGCTAGATTTTTTTTTTGTTAAAGACGACTTTAGCTCAAACATGAAGTTTCAATAGTAATTCTAACAAGCCGCATATTGGATAAAGGGCAATGACTACTCATTTGAATTTTAAAAAAGAACTATGGGTAATTTTAAAAGGAACAAACGGACTAAGGACCTACCTATTTGAAAATAAATTACACGAAACTATTTATCATCTAGAACGGCTCATTTGTTAGGAAACTACACAAGAAATTAGCTTCTAGTGTAACGAACGCCTCTGCTTACGTATTGAGGTGGATGAACGACTTACAGACGATGGAGTCCATGAATAACTATAGGAAACTCTACTTTGCATGCATATACAGAGTGATACTTGTTCAAAATCTTGGACCAGGCATTTTATATTTGACTAGCTTTTGCCCGCAGCTTCGCTGCGTGAAATTTTGTACCCGTTAAGTGACGATTTTCCATACAACCTTTCATCCCCTATTTAACTTCCTTAGGGGTTGAATTTCGAAAAATCCTTCCTTATTCCTTGTCTACATTATAAAGGGAATCTCTGTGCAAAATTTCAGCGTTCAGATCCAAGGGTTTGGGCTGGGCGTTGATGAGTCAGTCAATCAATCAGTCAGTCAGTCAGTCAGTCAGGATTTTTCTTTTTATTTATATGTATAGATAGATTCTGAAAAGGGCTGTCATTCGGGTCCATCCGGGTTTCCCCGGATTTGTCCTAGTTTTAAGGGCGTTCGCTGAAGCCTCCGGACGGTTTTTTTAATGTCCGTCTATTTTACGAACTGACAAACGCGTCTAAGAAAATGTTCGCTGCTCTCGGAGCGTAAGTAAATTGAACTCACAAAGACTGGAGTTTTGGAATTTCTTGTCCTGGTTTAATGATTTAACAGATGCAAATGATTCTGAACCTAACAACAACTACTAAACCTTGACTGATAAGATATTGGTCACCGTTAGTGCTTATTTCGAAACTTGTTCCCTAGTTTTTATTCACTTTATCGGGATCGACACGATCCAAGTTGGCAGATGAGTCTACTCGAGCATAAATGGTTCAGCTCATACTATACTAAACAGAAACTTGGTCAAGGTCTTTTCTTATTATTTTAGTATTAGTATAAGACAATACCTTGGTCTTGTTTACACAAATTCATACAGATACATCCTGTATAGCTCATGCTTTTTTGTACCTCTTACGAAGAAAACAGTGCCAAGCGGTATCGACACGAGATATTGATAGAAGCCATATTGCAAAAACGTATTGAGTCGCCATTCACGGAGGGGGATTAGCACAAGTACCTATTAACTAAACACATCATTGAAGATAAGTAACATTTACTCTTACTCTTCGTTCAAGAAACCGAAAGAAATCGTCAACATTGTGATTGACATGTGATTTCAAATGCTCGGAATATTTATCTATTAGAATTGGGTTAAGAAGATATTTATGTGAGGAAGTCGACACTATTTGTGCACTAGTCATAACGTTAGACCAGCTATAATTGCTGTAATGAACCTAATCTAGAGCAAATTCTAAGTCGTTATCGTTAGTACTTAGAAGTAAACTTTTGCAATTCTGTTTAAAGCTAAAGAGCTCATCACATTATCAGATTTATAGGGTCCCTAACCTCTAGTTTCTGAATTGAGAATTCTAGGATAAGCAGTACTTCAGTAACATTTGAGTACGGAATTGTCAAAAAAAAAATACGGATTTTAAAGCATTTTTTTGACAACTCCGCACTCAAATACTACTTACGTATTGCTTATCCCGAATTCTCAATTCAGAAACCGGAGGTAACTCTTATTCACTGTAGTATAACAACTAGTAGGGCCCAGCCTATTCGGTCTACAGTCCGGACTAATCGGCTAGTGTAATAAAGGCATTACATAGAAATGGATGCGATGATGTTCAGATAAGCATACTTTATATTACAACACAACCAACACTCATACCACATCTAATTCTGAACTTTGTTAAACGCTCAGACAAAATAAAGAGGGTGCGTTAACTACATTAACACATTTGTTTATAATGTTTGACAGAACGGTTTACAGTTCACCCCTGTGCGTGCTTATTTTCATTAGTAAATACTACAAATTCACCCCTCTTTACAAACTTGACACGTAACAAATTATACGGAGGGAATTTTAAATTCTGTTTTATTAAGCTTAACTAGAAAACTTTAAAAATTCTTCAATACTGCGTTCATTTCGGTCGCGATAAAACAATTCAATTCTGAAACTATTTGACATTGACTCATCGTTTACATCTCGGACATTTTTTCTATTTTGATCCACCTTGACAATTTTAAGTAAATAATTTTAGAGTCTCATCTTTTAAGTCACCTGTTCTTTTCATTATTTATTAGACACTTTTTATCATTCCTCCAAGATTGAAGTATAACGAACAAGTGTAAAGAATAAGTTCTGGTAGCTATCCAAACTAAACAGTCTTTGAAAGCTCTCGTAAAAAGGTCTTGAACTGCCATCGCTGTTTATTTTCAAGTGTAACAACGTCAACCTTGCGTTAAACTGCTGTCGTATCTAGGCCAGTTACATAGGTGTCAATGTTTGTCGGTCGGAAACTCCGCGGCCGTCGGACGGCATTGGCGTTGTATGAGCGTGAACGGTGACGTCCAGAAAAAATGTGGCGCAAGTAGCCAATTAACATGTGGGATAGTGTGGGGCCGGCGTCTCGGCGCCTCTATAAATATCGCGATCCGCGTCCGCGCCCTCCCCGCGACCCGAGCACGAGCGGCAGCCACAGCCGCGCCGCCGCCGTCTCCACCCGGCACCGAGGACCGCAATAATATAAAGACAACATAAATCCCGATATCAAATTCTTGACGTCACAACAAGTTGATGCATCGACCCACGTTCAATTTTATTACTGAAAACTGAGTTTCGCAGAGTATTTCTAACAAACACGAAACCAAAAAAAACAGTTCGGTGACTCATGGTATCGGCCGGTTTAAAATTTTATTTAGTAATTACTATAAATCCAAATAAGTAATACTTGAAACTGTGGTATTCCTGAACTTTAAGCTAACTTCGTAAAGTTTTAAAATACTTTGTAACGATTTGAATCAAACGACGCAGTATCAAACATATGCATAGATGTGTATAATTAACAGCGGACACGACTGATGAGTTGATGAATACTTAACACGTTGGTGATCGAACAGTGGGCCAAATTAGTGTGTGTATCCCGGAAGCATAGTTGGCGGTCCCGGGGCGACTTACTACGGCGTCGTCAGGCGTGCGTCGGGCGGACACAGAACGGCAAGCGCGGACGCAGCGATCGCGCTATTTTTGTCCACTCAACAGTTGAATAACCTCCAATCAACTATTCGCACTTGCCTACGAGTCCAACTAAAACACCGGCAATCGCTCATCTAAATGTGATTTGATGACCTTCAATTTAAAGCTATTTTCAGCGTACTTTTTGTGTTACTTACATACAACATTAGAATTCAGGTAGTTAAGTTTTTTTCATTCTTTTAACTCAACTTTTTATAAGATAGGATGTATTTCATATTACAACACGTTCTGAGCAAAACGGAAGAGAGACCCACTTGTGCTGGATCTTTCATCCATAAAAGAAAAACTTCCGGACAATAAAACTTATTTTCAGAGCAACCTAGTTTCAGTTGTCTTTCTGAAGTCTACACAAAGCTATGAGGTATGTGAACTTTAATATGGGGTTTAGTTTTCAGAGTGTCGGAATTTAAAGAATGTTTTAAACAATGATTTAAGTAAATATAATATGATATAAATATAAGTAATATATTTTCCTTTCGCAGGTCTGCTAGCAGAAATTTCTTTCCAAATAAGCAATAAGTACCTTTGTACTAAATATTATAAACTATTTTTCTCTTTAACTGATATTGTGTGTACATGTGTGTAAGTACTTAATTCAAGCTTTCAATTCTCCTATAAACACTACGATTTCGCGCATGTGTTGACATTCTACAATACTGCGATTTGTATTGGAATTTGTAACAAAGATGCATTAATTAGTACTTATACGAAATATGACGTTAACATTATCTGAATAATATTTATGTCGAATTAGTTTGCAGATGTATCAAACATCTACAAACGGAGAGCAGAGAGCCGAAATGTTTCTGTTTGAAGTTGACTGAACCTCGACTGGATAATTTACATACTTCGCAAACTCAACAGAATTGTACGGGTAGTTTACGTTCGTATTAAATAAAATAACAAACATTCATGAAGCTAACGTTGCATACAAGTGTTTTGCGACAAAAATGAGTCATATCGCAATACATATTATAGGTAATTGAATCAAACAAATTATTCAACAGAAGTTCAATAAATGAGATTAGTAATAATATTAAAATGACATTGAAATTAATTCGAAGGCTTATTAAATTATGTTTTGGAAAACAACTAAGTAGTTAGGTATTTTAACGAGTACGGTTTAGTATTTTAATTGAAATGTCGGGCAATTACGAATTAAATACCAGTTATATGGGTCAGTTGACGAAATAATAGGTACGGTTTCAAAATCAATGAAGGCCAGATTAAGGAGTCAGGAGTCAGTTATATTACTTAAAGATATTTATTTAATATGTAATTAAGTATGTAGTATGTAATTCGACAATTAAGTAGCCATTGGCGCAATTCCTAAGACAAAGAGTAATTTTGAAAATGGGTTTATACTTTATAACTATGTTTTAAAATGCAGCATATTAATACGCTGCTGTTTGATTATGAAGACGTACTGAATCAAAACAACTTTGCAAATATAATATTGCACGTATAGATATTGTACTTAGTTGTAGGTAAAATAAATAAAATATACTATATTCCGTGCAATATCCAAACGCGCAATATCATATTGCACGTAATGGATGTTTCAGTTTTCAATTGTAATTATGTAAAATAAATAAAAGTTACGTGATAAAGGTATTCCGCAGTTGTTTTAAGGCTGGTGTTCACCAACATTAAGTAATTCTCTGGTTAAACGTAAAAAGTACTAGAATTTTAGGAAAACTTTTATTTAACCAGAGAATTTATGTTGATGAACACCAGCTTAAGTAATTTAATTTTAGCTTCTCAAACACAACGTTAAATAATTTTCTCATGGATTATACGAACGTACGCAATAGCGGTGCGCAATAAAACTGGAAGCATTAGGATGCTACCACACCAATCGATCGATTGTCGATCGATGCCATCGATCAACGTCGATCGATTGGGATAAAGTGATCATGAACCATCGATTCATCATCGATCGATTGGTGTGGTAGCTAGGGTTGCCACCTTTTTTTGGAGCAATAAAAGTACATCTGTGTTTTAGGATAGCAAAAATAAAGTACGATGTATAAAAAGAGAGTACTTTTATTATTTATGTTTATACACCTATTTTTCATCGCTTCTAGATTCTTGAAAACATGTTGTGATTCTTTCAAAAATGTGTGAATCTTTCATTTACAGCCATAGACCGTAGAGCAAAAAAACTATGCCAAAAAAGTCCAAACTAGTAGGATCAAATGAGAACGGTGTCAGGCAAAAAGAGTATCTTATAGCGTACTTTATAACTGTAAAGTACGCCCACGTGAAATAGAGTATAATACCACAGTCTGCCAATATCTTACTCCTTACAGTCGGTCAACGTAGAACATTGTCGCAGAGCAATCGTGCGGGGGGTTGCGGGGTGAAGGAGCGAAGGTTACGTCCCGAGTAGCCATACTGCATACTTGAAACATAATCTCCGCCCCTACATAATTTTGACATTTCATAGGACCTGTCAAATGTATGGGCGTTGACCCACTGTATGTAGTAAGTAGGTACACTGTGATAATACTCTAATAGAGTACGGGTGGCAACTGGCAACCCTAGTGGTAGCATACTAACGTGATTGTCTGAACAATTAATTTAAAACAAAGAGATGCACCACTATAAAAATGGAAATTCGATACAAAGAAGGCCAATTTTATAGTTTTATAAAAAATAGCACTGCACTTTACATGCTGCGTTCATATTCCAGACGAATAGGTACTTTGTGACAATTTATTACTTCGCAGTAGTCATGAAGAAATAAAGGAAGGTTTATGACTTGCACTTAGCAGTATATTATGTATGTAAACCTATGTATTTTACAGTTCTCTCGTTGCTTCTAAACTTCTGGATCGAATTTCACACATAATATCCATAGATGTGTGACACTAGCTATATAATTAGAATGTAATCTCTTTAATGCAATGTCTATCATTTCTGCCAGATGGCTCTACAATTATTTCATTTATCGGGAGTCGAAGACTATGAGAATGCAGAGGTTGGCGGCAGCAATTAACTGTTAACCATTTAAAAAAAATAACATTGTAGTGGTAACCATCAACCCCTTTACCAACTAACTATACTGGTATTATAGGGGTGCACGAGAAGAGCTTCCACGAGTGACGATGCTTGTACGCCAGGCGCACCCTGGGCAATCAGCTTCGCTACCAACCTCGCTGATTGGCTAATCTTATCACCACGGCATGAGCTATTCTCGTATAGTTCGTGCTGACGTGCGAGAGAAGGTAACTGGTAGTATCCTTAAAGAGCATTCAGAACTTTATATCAACACTTCTACTGCTGAGCTTTAAAGTCTTTCCCAAGTAAGAAATCTAGTCCGCGGTGCAGTCAGTCACAGCACTGAAGAAGCAAGTTGGAGTTTGAAGATCTAGCTACCAGGGTAGGGGTATTCAGGTAGAGATAAGGCTTTTTGATTACAGATACCTTAATCCAGGAGGATGCGCCCCACTCTTTTTCTAAATAGCTACAGTAACAAAAGTGTGCATTATAAACTACTAGTGTGTTAGTTGTATCGCCATACAATAGTTAGACACTAATATAAGATGTGGGGCGCGTCTTCATGGATTGAACAACAACAACAATCCAAACAACAAATATCAACATGACATGATTACACCTTGTCAAGATGTATAAACGTAGATAAAGCGAAAGGAGTATGTAAGGATCACAGCGTGTAGCGATCTCTAGTCTCTGCCTACCCTCATGGGAAAAAGGCGTGAGTTTATGTATGTATCAACCTTTTGCTACCGGGGTATTTAGGTGAGCAAGATAAATGGTTTTCTCACATCTGTCAGAAGTCAGAGCATCGCCTAGGCAATCTGCAGCACAGCGCAATAGGTTGCAAACTTTTAAAATTAATGATGTCACTGGAGTCCCGTGGCGGTCCCCCTCACGTCGTTCACGTCAATTTGGAACTGCAGAATATCAAGCAGTTTATGAAACAAACGTTCACGTAAAGTACTCCACGACCGACAGACAATGCCGAAAACTGATCCAGCTTTCAAGTTAGACGCTGAGCCGCGTCTTATTATTATGTTCCATCCTTACAATTTAACTCTTAGATTTGTTCCTGGGTTTATCAGGAGCAGCAATGATAGATATTTTATAGAGCACTTAATGTACATATTAACGTATAGCATACCATGTCAACTTCAATTTATTAATTAGGCTTTGTAACCCTGACAATTGACGTCACTATTACATTACAATATCATTTTATGTTAGCATTTATAAATTTATATCTTTCTTTTATACTTTCAATGGCAGATGAAGCAAACATTTGAAAGTATATAAAGAGAAATATTGTTGGTTAAATAAGTTTTATTGGGCGTTTCGTTTTTCAGGTTTATCGAGCAATAACATAGTGAAATGTGGTCTGCAGAAAGTCTTTACGTGTTCAGGCAGATATGCTTCGCGTATTTTTTAACCTTAAGTGGCAATTGATTGACATAATATAATTAGCTTGAACTAGGCAGAAATGTGACGCAGTAGTGCGTACATATTTTTGTCGTAACTTTATAATTTGGCAAAGAGTCTAGAACTAGGTACCAATGAATGTAGCAAAAATAGAACATAATTCCATGCGGCTGACTCAACGTTGTTTTGTCTAAAATCGAAGCGATTGTGTAAAGTTAGGGGTGTTTATTCTGGAAATAAGCAAATTCAACAAACCGCTCTATTATCTATCTAAGTACTTATATTTATAAAGGGCCGTTGCCCTTACCTACACACATAGTCGTATAAGCCGAATCAAGAGAATATTTTAAATATACAAATCAACAGAACAAACAATATGAAAGTATTTCCAATTGTTGTTTGCGCTCTACTATAAAGTTTAACTTGATACAGCACGAATAAAATAACTTTGCCCCTCTGAAGCGAGAAACCTAACACTGAAAGCCTGGTTTCACAGCGGCAAAGTTATGTTACGCGTACCAAATAACGTTGCCCATCTGACGTGAGGAATAGAACGCTAAAAGCCTGGTTTCAGATTGGCAAAGTTATTATACGCGTACTGTAATAGGCATGTTGACAGCATCAATAAATTGCAAATCTAATTAGTCCGCCAGTTAGAGTTTAGAAAAATAATGGATACTTACGTATTTTTTCTTTTGCTAAATCTATGAATTTGGAAAGATAAATGCATCAAAACTCGAGAATGGGGCTTGTGACGTCAGAAGCAAGTAATAATTGTGCTTGCTTGTGACGTTTTGCCATTTTAAAAATGTCGTATCTTCGTCAATTTTGGTTTACGTAACAAAAGAAAAAATACGGGTCAAATATTTTTTGATAATCTAACTGACGGACTAATTAGATTTTTTCAGTCAAATACCCTATTACGTTGACCGACATCCGTCACAGAAACAATATTTCCTCCAAATTCTACTCCGTATTAGCGATTTTCCGACCATGCAGGCACCAACCCAGGAAGGTTTACCACTCTTTATGAAAGAAAACTGTTCTTGTGATCTTTAGCATGCCGAATCAAGTTTTTTACTCATGATAAGCGAGATTTTACGCGGAGCGACTGTTCTGCCTAGCCTTTTCCAACTATGTTGGGATCAGCTTCCAGTCTAACCAGTTGCCGCTGAATACCAGTATTTTACACGGAGCCATCAAACCTCCGCAACCTAGTTACTGGGCAATGCCGATATTCTAAGGTTAGATCAGTTGTCACTTTCCGGCTTCTGACTACGCGTAACGACTGTCATAGGTATTCGTATGATACAATACGTATTTACGAGGAGCGACTATCATCTGAAATACACATCTTTTATGGAAATCGGATGATGTAAACACTAAACTTATGGCGGACCAGTGACCAGCATGGAGTAGTTAAGTTCCAGAATCTGAACATCATAGGTAGTAGAACGGCGTATTAAGACGCCAGAACGAAATCTAGACTTGAAATAGTCTTCACGGTTATGAGTTCTGCGTCTGTTCTACCAGTTTACAGCTTCACGCGTATTCGACAGTACGAACAACAAACTTTAGGTGCCTAAATAACTATCGATCAGGATTTAGAGGCATGTTACATTAGCTTGTACCGGAAGTATTCGAGACAAGTAAAGAATATTGGAAACCCAATACAGTGGATGTAAAAACACCGAGAATAGAGACAAGGTCAGACGGACGAACGCGTGTCGATTGTCTGCTGTTGTTCCCATAGGTACACAGACATTTTAATTGAATTATTACGTGATCGTGAAAAAAAACTTAATGAAGGTATGGATTATTTTAAAGGTCCCTCGCTGTAGCAGCTTTGAATTAGACTAAAGCTAAACTCGATACATAGTTATGTGTGTATGTATGTACTGAATAATGATGTATTATTAAGTACATATGTACTTAATAATACACCAGAGGGAGGAGCTCGTGGCTAAATAATTACAGCCGCATAGACCGATCTTCCGGGTTAAGCCACGCTTGCCGAGGTTGGTCTGTGGATGGGTGACCATTTACCATAGCGAGTTTCCTCCGTGCCTCGGAAAGCACGTAAAGCCGTTGGTCCCGGCTGTCATTTGTAGATCTTTGACAGTCGTTACTGTTGGTCAGAAGCCAGAAAGTCTGACAACCAGTCTTACCAAGAGTATCGTATTACCCAGTTACTGGGTTGTGGAGGTCTGATAGGCAGTCGCTCCATGTAAAATACTGATATTCAGCTGCATCCGGTTCGACTGGAAGCCGACCCCAACATAGTTGGGAAAAGGCTAGGCAGATGATGATATTAAGTACATATGTATGTAGGTTCGTAGTTCTGATTTAGATATCTCGAACACTTAGATTTAGGTAGGTAAGTACATGTAGCCTTTGAGGAAATCTAGAACGTGACCTTTTATCCAATTATTTTTGGAAAGTAGGAGCAACGGTGACCCATACCCTAAGGGTAAGGGTCACTGAGCGGAAAAAGTGGCCTTTATTAATACCTACTCGAACTCACACGTCACCTTTCAACATTCCTTAGTTATACCTTTGCATCACGCATTGGAGATTCAGTAGCGCTGCAGTCGCACAGCGTTGTCGATATGGACTTTATGCAGCAAGATTTCTAGATAGGTATCCCTCGACACTAGGTCATGACCCTGTTGCAAAAGGTCATAACCCTGTCGATAAAGCCAGTCTGTTAGTGTTTGTATCTCAACATGCTCAACAGCTATTCAGTATGTCTTCAAATTGACCTTGTGCAGCCATAGTACAGTCGCAATTTCATGAAATTCGTGACCGCGTGTGTGCCTAATCTAAAAGTAACTTATTATGCGTCTGTCTTAGGGTCTTACCACACTTTTGGGGTTTCGAAACGTTGACGTTGGTTACACCCTAATACCCATAAGCATATAGCTTTTTCCGACCGACTTAAGCCGATTCCGCGTCGATAAGTGTCGGATAGAGCCTTAAGCTGATCAGAGCAATAAGTTAATATTTGATAAATAAATGTTGAATACTTAGTTGAATTTTGCCACATTGATTCATAGTTCTCAACTGCTGCTACTATTGTTATGTAGCAGGCAGGTTATCAAAATCCACAATACAGATATTAATAAATACAAAAAATAAAATTCATCATCATCTGCCTAGCCTTTTCCCAACTATGTTGGGGTCGGCTTCCAGTCGAACCGGATGCAGCTGAATATCAGTATTTTACATGGAGCGACTGCCTATCAGACCTCCACAACCCAGTAACTGGGTAATACGATACTCTTGGTAAGACTGGTTGTCAGACTTTCTGGCTTCTGACCAACAGTAACGACTGTCAAAGATCTACAAATGACAGCCGGGACCAACGGCTTTACGTGCTTTCCGAGGCACGGAGGAAACTCGCTATGGTAAATGGTCACCCATCCACAGACCAACCTCGGCAAGCGTGGCTTAACCCGGGAGATCGGTCTATGCGGCTGTAATTATTTAGTCACGAGCTCCTTCATACAAAAAAATACAAAAAATTATATTATTAAATAATTGCATGCCCCCTTCTACCATAGTATATCAAATCACAACAAATAAGATGCAGTGTCAATTCTCGAATAGTACACTTTAGCTTGGAAGTTGGCCAGATAAACAAGATAAGTAACATGTGGCAATACCATACATTTCAAAAACATTCAATTCATAACTAATAACTACTTTCGTCAATAATTAATACAAATAATCTTAGTTGATAAATGTTCACACTGCACTTGTCAGATCGGGCTTGTAAAAATCCAATCTTTATGAATATCAAGATATCTACATTAAATTTTCTGTATTTGATATAGATATCCGAGATACGATGGATATTAAATTTAATAGTTATAAAAGAGAGAGGAAAGGAGAGGCTCGTGGCTAACCAACAACCGCGCGGATAATATGATTTGCAAGGGTGAGGACCATTGGTTACACATCGAAACCCTTCCGTGGCTCGAAGAGCACGTTAAGCCCGGCCGCATATTATCAGAAATTTCTGTCGCTTTCTGAAGCGTGCGCGAAGACGATCTGCGCCTAAATTTTGTACTAGAGCCAACAGGATACCGGATTCGGCAAATTCTGACAGTGTGCGGGGTCAAGTACAAAATGTATGAACAGAGTCGCGCGTTAGTGCGTATACACATTGAAAGCGGGTTGCCAGCGCCGATCTGCCAGCGCTTGTCGGTGCTGGTCCGCGCAGTTAGTCGGCGCAGGTAGTCTCTATACTGTGTGGCGAACCAGCGCCGACAAGCTCCGAACTGCGCCGACAACTTCCGACCGGCTCCGTTCAGCGCTGGTAGGCCGTCATTTGTTGCTGTATTTGCAAGGGAATAAGGCGTATTTTTGTTAAAAACGCCAGCCCCTGCTTCTACCCGCTTCCTTTATGTAGCGGTTACCTGCACGGACCAGTACCGACAAGCGCTGGTAGGTCGGCGCTGGTTACCTACTTCCTTCATGTATACGCCCTTGCAGAATATTTTAACAATCCCTTTGTATATCCTCCTGAGTATCTATGTTTTTACGGGAAGTGAATATAATAAAATGGATCTTGTGTCTAGATGTTCAAAATTATGATCACTAAATATCCAGGCTGTGATATTAAATGTAACCATAAAGAATGCAGGTTTGTGTTATAGAATACCAGCGGACTATCTAGTGCGTTATCTTCTTTACAACACAATGTAGTATTTTATCTCACTCTTCAGAATGGCATTGGATAGCCTTATCAGTTGTATGTAAATAAATAAACACTTCAACATTAAATCAACATGTAAGATAACAATGTAAATAATAACATTAAGAATGGTTTATCATAACACTGAGTTCAAATGAGGCAGAATGAATTGTGAATCATTGTTAAGACATTTAAATAATCAATACCACCTATGTGAAATATTGGAAACCTACGATAGTTCTGTAAAATATTAATTAGTCACAGTTTTGGGTGAAGTGAACAACCATACGGTAGATTATCAATTCATGACATGTGAAACACAATGTGGAATTTATATTAAATAGATTGAGATACAGTATTCAATAGAAATTTAAATTAAAGTGTCTTGAATTAAAATCCTTACCCCCTTATTACAAAAGATGGTCTAAGAAAAACCTAGGTTTTAAAATAGCCCTGTCTCTTTTTGTTATATGACATAAGAAAGTGACGGGTATATATTACCTTAGTCTTCGTTTAAATCATCATTTGTCATAAGAGGGTTATAGTCTGCTATACCTTTAAGGTATAGGGTGAATCCTGATGTTCCTCTTCAAAACGTTACCATACAAAGAATGTCACTTATTATTAAAAAACAAAACATGTTAATATTGCTATTTTACGGTTTTTGATGATGTCATTTACGTTTTTTCGATAGCAGTCTCCTTACGGCTACAATTTACAGGCTGTCAGGACTTGTCTTTCGTTGAACAGAGTATAATTAAACTAAGTACCGTTGCAGCATGTTGTCATCACTTATTTACTTACGCTGCCCACATAACCTGACAGCTCAGAAAATGAAAAAATGTTAAATGTTTTTTACATTTTTCTTAATAATAAGTAAACCAACTTGACCAATCTGTATCTGTGTCATAGCCATTCTGTAGGATGCCTACTAAGAAAAACTACAGACCTAGTTTTGTTGTTATTATTAGAATTGAGAAACTGGACTACAATCATCCAATGAAAAATACAAAGCATGTTTTTGTTGCTTTCATTCTAATAAATAAGACTGACCAGATTTTTGGCTAGAGGCATTTTACTGCTGTTGAAATAAATATTGTCTGACATTTGTACTTGAACATTAAAATCTTGAGTATTGTTATGATTTAACAATGAGCCATTTATTAATTTTATTTTTGTATTTGAGTAATAATAGGAGTGTTAAAATGTTCATCATCGACAATAATAATTTGGCTGTTAATTGAGGAAAATTATTTGTTATTGGAATATTTGGTTAACTACATTAGATTTACAAAGAATATTATTTTAGTCATATTGTTATGCATAATAATTCAACAACTTAAATGAATAAAATGAATGTAATCTAGCCATCTGTGTACTAAGCAATGTCTGCAGACTCAATACATAATTCATTAAGTTTCTGCTCTAAATCACAGAATATTCTAATTACATTACATTTTTATATTAATTTTATGAATTACATAACACTAGAATTAGAAATAACAATGCTTTGAAAGTAATTATCCATGTAAGCAAGAAAATTAAATAAAAAATACAAATTGGTAGGAACTAAGTGGGATAGTGGGTTTTTAATGTATTTATATGATTCTTATAAGAATTAGTATTGGTTATACAGCAAGCTAAAGATTTTACAGACACCTTTCCTGTTAAGCCTCTATACAAATAAATTATTTCTAATGCTTAATTGGTCCACAAGGGTCCAAAAGCCAATGCTTAGACCAAAATAAATGCAGCAGGAGCCAGGGATATCATAATTGTGTAGGCATATGGATATCTGTTTATAATTTTCCTTCACATTCACTGACCTATTTCTAAATCAATGTTTTACAGTAGAATACCAATAATTTTGAACCTTAACACGTTTGCGATAAAGACTGTGGCATGGTCTGATGAATCATGCTGCTAAAGTTTACAGCAATGGGTAATGCCTGCTGATGTCATGCAAGCACCCAATAACCAAAGTAACCGAGTCCCTCCACCCGGCTGACGCCCGACAACGACTTGCGCACCTACTATACTTCCAAGAACTTTAAAATAACATATGCTACCTACAAAAGAAAGGAATGCTCCTACCACATGAAGAAATCACCAAGTACCTTTATAAGTCCACATTCTTATGTAATATTCCCAGTTTGGACACGTTTCTATAAGGATCCTATTAGTTTAAATTCATATTTTAGTAGGACATCACATGGAAATCGAAGAATTATGCGTAGGAGGCATAAATACCTTTATTTTATGTGTAATCCAATATCCAGAAGAAAGTCACAGTCCTATTTACACACGAGTACACTGTCATTCATGAAAAATAACACTCCATCACTATGCAGCACTACACAAATTTTCACTTAAAATTATCTTTTTATGTGAAAATATCACATAATGCGCCATTTTCGCAATAAATCCGAAGGACAGCAATCGGCAATCGCTGCCATCTTTTTTGTCAAATGTCTAAAAACTAAATATAGCGCTTGGAACGAACTCTGGTGTTATTTTTAGAAAATACAACGAAACTTTTTTACAAAACTACTAACGACATCTTCTCGAAGTTGATCTGGGTGAGCTATTCGTCGTTAGATGGCGCTTCAAAAGTTGCCGAGTAGAATCTAAGTTTTTGTATTGAATTCAACAATAGATGGCAGCATATGTATGGTAGAGCCAAGGTAGAGCTGTGCAAATCGCAATTTATTATACAAAAAGAAAATTAATATTTTCCGACAGCATTGCAGTGGATCAAAGACTACTATAGTATACTGGCTAATTAAAGTATTCAGTGATATCACACTATAGGGTCACCAGAAAAAGTTTTTTTTTTAAATAACTACGGCGTAGTAAACAAAAATATTCAAATTATGTAGTTTCTTTAGCTAATCTTTAAGAAAATAATATAAAAGCAGTGGATTTAATGTGATATTGAATAAAAGTAACTACATAGGTATTTAAAGTTCGTTTTCACACCCTATCTATCTGTCTCTCATTTACTGAGTTTCCTCTTTCTCTTATCAATGATTTGCTCCTATTCCTCTTTTATTTCTACCTGTTCCTTATGTTAGCTTGTCATGGATAATAATAATTGTTTTATTATAGCTGGACGTTAAATAAGGCTTCAAGTATTGATTGACAAAACAACAACCAGCTGTTCCAGACTTTTAAAACTTATTGCGATAAACATTACAGACATAGTATTTCTAAGTCTCATCATCATTCAGCAGAAAGAACTCCACTACTGGACATAGGCCTACCCCAAGCCATGTTGGGGGGGGGGGGGGGGGGGAGTTGCCCATAATCGCCACGCTTGGCAGACGGGTTGGCGATCGCAGTATGATTGTTGAAGTACTCTGAGAATGCTGCTGCCCATCCTCTAGTGAATCCCTTAGTCGCCTTTTACGACACCCATAGGCAGAGATGGGGTAGTGCTATTCTTTACGTCCGGCACCACACGGAACCAAGTCTTCTAAGGTTTCCAAGGATGCTAAGTCTGCTGAGATGTAATAGATAAGTAAACATTGCACTTTCCGTATACCGAGTTATACCTACCTACCCTTTCTAATGGAGCGTTTTATGGATCTACGGAGCAGAGATTGCTCACGCTCATTTTCCCTATGTAAAGTGAACCAAATTCAAATTTATATTTTGAAGTTTTGTACTTATGAAGTGTGTTCAAAACGACCGCAGAAATCTAAAACATACGTTGATATTTTGATTTCTGTGGTCAAGCCTTTCTTGAAGTGCCCTGAGTTGTTGTTGCTAAGTTTTTATCCTAACTTAGGGTGAAAGTTATCATATAACGGGGCGGAAACGTTAAGTGTCAACAGACTTTGAAAATGTTGTCTTTAGTTCCCTCCATAAATTTAGTATGAGATTTTTCGTTCAAGTGATCATACTGATCAAACAGGATCAAACCTACGTAATTTCGTTACGTAAAGAAAGTTTTATAGCTAATGTCAAAAATAAATTGCCGAAGGAACAAAATGACTCTATATTTTTTTTTAAATCTCTATAACCAAAACTTCATTTTTACTGCATACATAATGCAAAAATCATAGAAGTAATAAGTACTACTGGCAAAAATAGGGTTCTAAGCTTAGGTTCTAAGGGATTATTCTGTCTATGTTTTTTTTTTCAATATCTTTGAATGAAGATCGAAATTCAAAAATTATGAACAGATTATGAATGTCTCTTAGGAGCATTTTCCTGTAGCCATAACGATTAAGGTTACAACTAACCCATCACAAGTGAGTTTTTGTGCGATTTCTGACGTTTTTAGTACTCCAACCTGGGTTGGCCCAGAAGAGTCTTTTGATCTTTATGGGAAATAGGATCAATTGGCATCACAAAAATGTTTTGTGAAAACCGTCCTTTTTCTCGCTGATTGTACATTTTTTTTTAAATCTGTGAATGCAGATAGAAATTCTTCCAAAAGTTAGGGATGGTCTCCTAAGAACGTTTTCCTGTAGCTACAATGGTTAAGGTAGCTGCCCTTCATGCCCCATCTTAAATTACCACCCTGTAGGTACCTATATCATAAATATCAGCATTATTATTGCGATAAAAAGTCGTACGCCTTCACTGCAGAAAAACTGCACATTAATAGTTACAAGTTTGCTTTAGCTAAGCCCCCAAACTTATCTTTGCTCTACAACCGAAGAATAGCCACTTTCCAAATCTATCCTTCTTTGTTCTTAAAATGTAAGTTTCTCTGGTGACAAAAGAATGCACATATACCTACACTGAACAACATCGCCTTACTTTCGGTCACTCCAGCGTTGATTGTTGGAGGCGGAGATTGTAAAATTGTGTCTCGTTACGTTATGCGACCGAAATCCGGGTGACGTCATGACAGACACATCCTCTTACTTTTTAGTTCAACTGTGTTATACATACCTTTGTGAAGACCGTTCACCTACTTTGGATCGAAGGATTACAATACTTTTGGCGAGTTTATCACACGTTACATAAGTTTTACTTGGCTTTACATTTTAGTCTGCAAGGACGGATGCGAGCGTGTCGTCTTGAGTTCCATTTCCTGGTCGGACGAAATGTTAATGCATTTATCTTGACGACACGTTTGGTGCAGTGGCTAAGCGATTGGCTTCTGCGCTACGGGTCGTGGGTTCGATTCCCACACGGAACAAAAATTTGTATGGCCTACAGATAGTTGTTCCGGGTCTGGGCGTTTGTTTGTGAGATTTGTGTCTGTAAACGCACCCACGATACAAGAGAAATCTTAGTGTGGGGCAACGTTTTTAAAAAAAAAAAAAAAAAAAAAAATCTTTTGGCTGGACTAACAGGGACTCTTCTGCCTAGGTTTTTCCCAACGTAGTTGAAGTCAGCTTCAAGTCTAACCAGATGCGGCTGAATACCAGTATTTTATACGGAGTGGCTACCATCAGATCTCCGCGATGTCCCAGTTACTGGGCAATGCTGATATCCTATGGCTAGACCGGTTGTCGGACTTTCGGACTTCTAACGACTGTCATAGGTATTCGTATGACACCCAGGACTTAACGTGCTTTCTGAGGCACGGAGGGGTCTCCATGTGTACCGAACGGTCACCCATCAACGGACTGATCGCGGCAAGCCCAGCTCAACCTTGCAAATCGTACGATCCGCGCGGTTGGTAATTAGCCACGAGTCCCTCTGAAGACTAATAGGGACTACGGCTGGAATTTTGCCTAGTAAATGATAATAGACTTGCCCTGATTACATAGACATATCTGGTGGTGGATGTACAGACTCCAGCACATCATCATCATCATCACTCAGCCGAAAGACGTCCACTACAGGACATAGGCCTCCCCCAAAAGGTTTGCCGTAATCGCCACGCTTGGCAGGCGGGTTGGCGATCGCAGTATGTTGTTAAAGTACTCAGAGAACGCTTCTGCCCGTCCTCTAGAGAATCCCTTAGTCGCCTTTTACGACACCTATGGGAAGAGATGGGGTAGTGCTATTCTTTAAGTCCGACACTACACGAGACAGCCAGCACATCAAGCTACTATAATCTGTCAAATTTCTTTAATAGATTTTCATCTTTATCGCGAAAGCATTAGGTTCAAGGTTGATTGGGAAAATTTGACAGTTTCGGGTTGCTTGACTTGCTGGCGTCTTTACAACAGTAGTACACCTCTGCACCCTAAGTAAACCTTTCCGGTATATACATTGACTTAGAAGTATATAAATATAATTTAATTTATTTTTCTGTTAAGTAGTATTAATTTATTTTTAATTCCATTTGTTTTCTTTGTCACAGCTAAAGTAATAATGGTGTACTTAATTCTACTTTTTCTGTTCGTGACCTAATACTTGAGTTATCTATGAGCGCTGTGGACACCTGTAAGTGACAAGTACTTACACTATGATATTTTAAGATGTTATAGTAAATTGTTCAATAACACAACAAACATTGGTTACACATGGGTTTATTGTTATTGTTAAAAGAGTTATGAGTCAAAGCTACACTATTAACGTTGCGTTGGTGAGAACGCGCGCGGCGGTTCGTAAGAACGATATAATGATCTCGCGCGCGCGGCAACTGCGCCTAGACTGTTCGTTGGCGGTCGCGGCGGTGGCGCGCCGGCGACCGTTGCGCGTTCGCTCCTCCCTCTCGCTTACACCTCTACCGCGTAGTCGTTAAAACGCGAGGGAAGGCAGGCGTGGCGGCGTCCGGAAGTACGGGGATTTGAATTATTTGCGACATACTCCCCCTCTAGTCTAGGAGAACGCCCTCGTTCCTGGACTAGCTCATTGCCCTTGTGCTTCGGGCGTCCGCGACGTCGCTTGGGCATCACAGGATTAGTTGGTTTATCGTTTCTAGTACCACTGTCTACGAAAGGCGTCAAATCCTGCGTATGGTATTTTCCTAAGGATTCTTCAGGATTCCCTATCGGTGAGATAATATAGGTTGTAGGGCTAACCTTTTTTGTAATTGTATATGGCCCATCCCGTTTGGGCACAAATTTTGCAGTGAGACCTTTGATTCCTTGGCTCAGTACATGAGACCGGACTAATACTTTATCTCCTACCTCGTAAGTTTGACTAGGGCGACGAGATTGATCAGCAACCCTCTTAGATTGATCTTGCTGTAATTCGACTCGTTCCCGAACTGCAGATAAGGAGGTGATAAAAGATCTTAGGTAAGGAGTAATTTGGGGGAAAAAGTTCTCTTTATCGAGAATCGCCCTCAAATCATGACGAGCTTCTGTGGGGGATCTCATTTCTCTGGCAAACATGAGATATGCGGGAGTGGCACCAGTGGTCCTACACACAGCGCTATTCATAGCGAAACGAATCACTGGGAGTTTCGCAGGCCAAGAGTTATGGTCATTCCCCACGAGTTGTGCAAGCTGCGCCTTAAGGTCCCGATTTTTGCGTTCGGCGGGGTTTGCCTCCGGATGATAAAGTGGCACGAAGTTTTGTTTAATGCCTAAGATGAACATACATTGTTGCATGACAGCCCCGACAAATTGCACGCCGTTATCAGATATGACCCTGCGTGGTAAGCCGTATCTGAGAAAATACTCCTCGGTAAGAGTACGGGCGCAGGCTTCAGCTGTCGCTTCCTGAAGGGCGTGGAGCTCAACCCAGCGTGTGGCGGTATCTTCAACGAGAAGTATCCATCTCTCACCGTTCTCTCCTTCAGGTAAGGGACCAAAGAGGTCTACAGCTAGGACCTCATTTCGTTGCTGCAACACGGGCGTCTGGAGTAGTCCAGGAGGTTTGTCATTGGTGGCCTTATATCGCTGACAATCGACACAGGCCTTCACATAATCTGTA
This sequence comes from Amphipyra tragopoginis, assembly GCA_905220435.1. Taxonomy (NCBI): domain Eukaryota; kingdom Metazoa; phylum Arthropoda; class Insecta; order Lepidoptera; family Noctuidae; genus Amphipyra; species Amphipyra tragopoginis. The sequence continues at coordinate 19,745,321 of HG991997.1, forward strand.
ATGATTCTTCGCATCCCGGGAAAATAGTATGACTGAGCGATCTTAAGGTAAGTGCGGTCGATTCCAGAATGTCCCGCCAGTGGTGAATCGTGGCACTCCTTCAGTACCTCGGGACGGAGTGAAATGGGAATGACAAGTTGAGGAGTCTCACTATCTGAATCGGGATTATACCGGTATAGTACTCCTTGTGATAACAGGTACCCGCGGTCAGTCCACCTACAAGATGCAATTTCGTCTGGACTTTCCATCTCTTTGATGATTTTCTCAACCTCCGGGTCGGCAAGCTGTTCCCGCCTTAACTCTGCTGGGCTTTTAGTGGGTAAGTCAATTATAACTGAGCAGATACCGCAACTGCTGCGATTATCTTGGGAGCATATAGGCCTACTCAGCGTATCTGCCACTACATTTGCTTTTCCCGGGGTGTACTGATATTGAATATCGAATGATTGGAGCTTGAAGGCCCACCTCACCAAACGTCCTGTAGGAGACTTTAACGTCATCAGCCAACGAAGTGGTTGGTGGTCGCTACCCACAATCACCGGATGTCCGTCTAGGTAACATCTAAATCGTTCTACTGCCCACACCACCGCCAAGGCCTCTCGTTCTGTAGTTGAATAGTTGCGTTCAGCAACATTCAGAAGACGGCTGGCGTATTCAATGGGTCGTTCTTCCTTGTCCTCCCCCTGGAGTAAAACAGCTCCGATTGCATAATTGCTCGCGTCAGTGCGGAGGACAAAAGGGCGATTGAAGTCAGCCTGGATTAATATTGGCGCTGAGGTAAGCAGTTGTTTCAGCTCGTTAAAAGCGCTGGTCTGAGCTGAACCCCAGGTCCAGGTCTGATGTTTTCTTGTAAGCCTTGTAAGTGGCTCTGCTACTGAGGAGAAATTCGGAATAAATTTCCTAAACCAGGAACAGGTTTGCAAAAATGTCCTTAGATGTTTCAAGTTACTTGGTTCTTTCATGTCTAGTACAGCCTGAACCTTTTCAGGGTCGGGAGAGACGCCTTGTTGGGTAATTACGTGCCCCAGATATTTGACACTCCCCCTGGCGAAAACGCACTTCTCCCGATTCACTCGTAGCTTGAATTCACGAAGTCGATTGAATACAACCTGAAGATCCTGGAGATGCTGCTGGAAACCTTCGGATATGATCAGCAAATCATCCAAATAGGCCAGGACTGTCACATTGGCCAGGGATGAGCAGGAGCGCAGACGGTCGATTAACCGCTGAAAAGTTGCTGGAGCGTTTTTGAGCCCAAAAGGCATGCGCTTGAAGCGAAAGGTTCCCAACGGGCTAATGAATGCCGTCTTGTCTCGGTCCTGCTCATTTACGCTCACCTGCCAGTAACCGGATCTCAGGTCTAACGTGCTCATGTAACAATCTCTCTTTGTTGATTGTAATAGTTCGTCAATTAAGGGCATCGGATAATGGTCCGTTTTGGTCACGGCGTTTAGGCGTCTATAATCTACGCAGAAGCGGGTGCTGCCGTTCGGCTTAGGAACCAGGAGTGCTGGTGAGCACCAGGCAGACTCGCACTCCTCAATGACGTCGTCCTTCAGCATCTTCTCAATTTCCTGACGCATGAGTTCCTTTTTGGCAGGGGTCAATCGGTACGGAGGTACGGAGATAGGAGGGTGCTCACCTGTTTCAATACGGTGCTCAGCGAAAGGGGTTGGCTCTCCCTCTGTCTGAAAAATGTCCGTATTGGCAACCAAGGTCTGCGCCAGCAGGTTTCGGTCAGGTGGATTCAACAGCGTACCTTCGTCGTCTCTGAGTACATCAGCAGAGGAACAAGAAAGCTCTGGTGATAAAGAGGGTTCAAAACGCATTATGTACTGAACGCGGCGATTATTAGAAAAATACCAGCATTCCCGAGAAAAATCCATAACTACTTGGGCTGCAAACAAGAAATCCATGCCTAGCAACGTTTCATTATTACGCGCCTCTGGGAGGATAAGAAAAGGAGACCTAATGACTTTCTCCTCTAAATGCACGTCAAGAGTAGTTATGAGCACGTCTACGTCGCTAGCGTGTCCATCGGCAAGCTTAATACGTCTTCGCGCCGGTTCAAGAGGGTGCCCCTTTTGACGGAGGAGGGTATGTAGCGTGTGGCCCGCAATACAATGTTTAGCCCCGGTGTCAACTAACGCGGTCCCCGACGCACCTAAAATTTTGATATCAAAGATCGGCCGCAAAACTTTTCCAAGTTTTCTGTCAGAGCTCTCACCGGTGCGCGCGCCCTCTACATAACATGTGTCACTACATACCTTATTATCATTTAACACATTCTTAGATACATCATAATAACAAAATAAATCATCTTGCGAAAAATTATAAATTTGGTTGTTATACCCTTTTACATCGCGGGCATTAATACTAGAAACAATACCATCTTTCGGCAAATCACGAAAATGGTCCGTATGCTCTATCGCATTACGGACGTTATTACACGAAAATTTACTATTTTCCGCAAAGTTGCAAAAATTGTCCTTACACCCTTTTCCCTTGTGGACGTTATCATGACAAAAACAATCATTATCTGAACAATTACAAAAGTGGTCGTTATGATATTCGACCTCACTGCTGGTCATGTGATCGTTCGACAAATTGATGCCCGAAAAATAATTATTTACAGAAGAACAATTATTATTATCCGCTATTTCAGCTTGAATGTACTCGGGCTCATTTCTCGTACTACCACGTGACCAGTTATTATTTTCTTGATCACAACAAACATTTGCATCAACTTTTTTATAGCAAGAAGAAGATAAAGTATTCGAATATAAATCTTCACAACAATTATTATCATTAAAACACTTCTCTACGCGATTATACGATATTTCGGAACGCGCACTATTATCACGATATCTATTTCTTTGCGTTTGAGTGTACTTTGTTCCCGAAGTTTGCAAAGTATCAACACTATAAAAACTTTGTTCGTTGTTACATTTCTTACAAGTTTCACGAGTAACATTTTTAGATCCGCACTTGTAACACGAAACCGAGTTATTAGATTCAACAGCTGACTCACCTTTGTCCGCCAACTTACGGCACTGGTCGCGCTGGTGTCCGTAGTGCTTACAATACACACAAAACGGTCGTGACTGTTTCGATGATGCTGATGGTGCACGTTCATCTCGCGATGGTGACGTAGGAGCACGCGCGTGCATTGCGCGCAGCGCGCGCGGCGCGCTCGGATCTTGCGCGGGCGAAACATGTGGGGACGCGGAGTGCGGGGGTGCGGAGTGCGGGGCGCCGCCGGCACCGCCGCGTACCGTGATAGCTGCCCCGCGCGATCCTACGCTCGTAGCGGAGTTCGATGTTCGCGCGTTGTACATTGCGGACGGAGTAGGAGTTTCGGTTGCACTGCGTTTCGTACGCGAAGCAATGGATGCGGTGTTTTGCGATTCTCGCTTTGTTGACTCGTTAATGGAATCTTCGATGATTCTAGATTTCGTTAGCAACTCGGAAAAATTACTGACCTCTTCGCGTCGTAATCTTTTACGTATTTTTCGATGTAATAGGCCATAAATCATATCTAGTTGCACCTTGGTAGACAGATCGTTTGGTGGTAGGCGTGCTAGGAGGGCTCGACTCTTCGCCACGAAGATGTCTGTGCGTTCGTCTTCACCCTGGTCGACTCTGAATAACTCCCGATAAATTTTGTATTCAGGACGGCGGTCGCCGTACGCATCGCGAAGGTACTGTGTTGCATCTTTCCAGGTTATGACCTCCGCGCGGATACTCTGCCACCAGGTTGCCGCTTCGCAGAATCTGGACGAGCATCGTGAGAAATTTCCGGTCTTCTCCGCCGCACTCGGCGTTGGCGCCGGTGATTGAGCGGTCAGAGGGGACGTGATTGTCGACAGGCGTTCTAACATACGCTCACAGACCTCCGCATTCGATTGTTGGATCGTTGATAAGAGCGCGGTAAAATTATCGCGAGACAGCGTGATGCTGTCATTGAGTTCATCGTCATGCGAACCATTGAGGGATTGCCTTTTCCGTGTTCTCGGCATTGTTCACAATACACAATCACGATCACAATACACAAGACACTCACAGTTTGCACGGGAACTGTGGCATTCGGCCTACAGTTGGGACGCCAATTTATAGTAAATTGTTCAATAACACAACAAACATTGGTTACACATGGGTTTATTGTTATTGTTAAAAGAGTTATGAGTCAAAGCTACACTATTAACGTTGCGTTGGTGAGAACGCGCGCGGCGGTTCGTAAGAACGATATAATGATCTCGCGCGCGCGGCAACTGCGCCTAGACTGTTCGTTGGCGGTCACGGCGGTGGCGCGCCGGCGACCGTTGCGCGTTCGCTCCTCCCTCTCGCTTACACCTCTACCGCGTAGTCGTTATAACGCGAGGGAAGGCAGGCGTGGCGGCGTCCGGAAGTACGGGGATTTGAATTATTTGCGACAATGTACATATAAATGTATTTGTGAATTAGTCGTTGAGTGTCAAAAATAAATTTAAAATTAAACTGTTATACATATTTTCTCACGAACGATGATCTCTCTATCACTTTATTTAAATACTAACTTCATTATCCTCATAGTTCCCATACCTTGTATACATACGGTGTAAAGTGCTCTTCAAGCCTGTTTCGGAGGCTTTCCAATTTCAGAGTGCACAAGTTCTACTAGTTCGTGATAGGTCAGTCTTGGTTTCCCTCGGTCTTTGCTTCCTTCCGCTTTTGCAGGAAAACCAGCTAGGTTCAACTAACCTCTATTTAGGAAGTAAAGAAGGTACCTACATGTTTATTAAAAGAAACTGCCTGACTCATGTAGCTTTCTGTTTTTTTATTTGGTGGACACTTGTCTTTAATCAAATATTCCACAGTTGGTATGCGTTAAGTCTACTTATTTCATATTCAGAATTGCCTCTTTATTTATGCAAAGTTCAAGCAACGAGACAAGGAGTTTGTATCTGCGTACAGTACGCGTAAAATAACTTTGCCTCTCCAAAGTGAGGAACAGAACGCTGAAATCCTGTTTCATAGCGGCAAAGTTATTTTACGCGTACTAAATAAGTAACTTTGCCCCTCTGAAGTGAGGAACAAAACGCTCAAAGCCTTGTTTCAGAGAGGCAAACTTATTTTACGCGTTCTGTAAGTGGGCTCTGAAAGTATTAAATACATAATAGATGCAGCCCCTTGATACACTTTTCGATAAGCCAGTTGTCGAACGATTGGGTTTGTGATCTCTTGTTCTCTCGATATGAGAATGACAGATAAAACGAGATATCAAATCGAATCCGTTTGTAGGGTAGAAAAAGCCTTTATTCAGACTATTCGGAATTTTGTCGAGCAGTGTGCGGACGTATGCGGTTTAAAAACTATTCCAAATTTCAAGACGATGTGGCGGCATCTATCTCGCCACATGCGAACTATCCTATATCGCGCAATCAAGATTTAACACGCAGATAGTATACAAGGTTAGTCAGAAAGGGGGTACTAATCCGAAAGCCACTTATAGTATCACTGAAGACTGTTTTATAGCATGTGTTAAAAAAATTAAATTCGTATGTTTTTATTTCCATACAAAAGTAAATAAATATTATTTATTTCAAAAACTTCGCAACCCTAATTTTGTTATAAGCCTATCGGTTCGGTGCGGCGCGGCGGCGCGGGCGGTAAAATACAAAGCGCCAGCTGTACCTACGTACCTACGAATGCCGCCGAAATCGTAGGTTACTATGATACTGTGTATGTGTGCGTGTAGCGGAAGTTTTTGAACATAATTATGATTACTACCTAGAAACTTACCATTTCTGATGTCGACGCTTTCTCTGCCAACGAGAATGTCACACACGTGTCGTCTTAATTTTAAATTGAAACACAAGAAACACTTTTGGTCATTAATGTTTTATGTAAGTACGTAGGTACCTAACCTACCTACGCATGGATGTATCCCCCGTATCACCACGGACACTACAAGAAGGGTTCAATTCCGAATGGAACAAGCACTTTCGGTTTGTAGTTTTATGAACTTACGTTATCTACAAATGAATCTATCACCACGGACACTACTAAAAGGGTTCATTTCCAATTGGAACACAAGAAGCACTATTGGTTATCACAAACAAAATAGGATCAATCTGCCGCCCTTATCGCGTGACGCACAAAGACGCGTGGCGATGTAGGTACCTACGGACGGATGCGATCGCATTACGTAACATCTATCTGCGGATTGTCTTTCATACTCTCAAACGCAGATGTTACTCTTTACCCCATCTTGTTTTCATTGCTGTAGTCCGCAGCGTAACCCATACACTTCACGTGACCCCACAATAAGTCCAGCGGAATCAGGTCTGGTGAGCGAGGAGGCCAGGCTACAGGAACGCCACGTCCGATCTACATGGGGAACTGCTGATCCCAGTACGCTCTAGGGCTGCGAGCGAAAAGAAGCGAAGCGCCGGCGCCGCGCCGCTGTACTAGCTGGATCACAACACAATCCTCGAATACTAGACCGAAAACCTTTGCCGGACAATTCATGGGCTGTTGAGAGCACGGCATCACAACTATCGTTACACATCACCATGTTATAACACTCCTCATTTGGTACTCCGTCAACCTCCGTGTAAAAACAACAAAAATTAAAACACGACTCGCGTAAACAATCAAAATTATCGACTGTATTCCGGGAAGTGTTGCAAGCGACTAAGAAATCTTACCTACAATAATACGAGTAATATCGGATAAAATGTTTAGGCTATAACACTTTTAGAGATGTGCAACGTTATCCCAAAAACTTAATCCCGCGATATTCCGGAGAATTTGACAATGGATTCAAATTCAATAACTTTTTTTAAATTCCTTAAATTTTGTGTCTTTCTGTCACGGGGATCTATCACTACATCATAATAATATGGGATTCGAACACACATTTAAAGCCTAAGATCTTAGGTTAGCAATAGCATGCTGAAAAAACTGATTTATTTTAAGTTTAAGAGGATGGAACTTTAAATGCTCGCAAAGTTTTTATCAAAAAGGAAAATAACTTATGAAATACGGTCAATTACGGAAATCGATAAATCTATCTCGTCGAGTTCATGCGCTTTCAAAAGATAGTGCATAAGTACATTTCTTAGTACCTACACACACGTTTATTACGTACGATAATAATCATTAATTTGTTAGTCTTACTAAATGACTGACAGGTCTACGTTTTACAATAAATTTTAACATGTACGCATTCCCAAAAAAAATTATAAAATTGAGTTTTGCACAACACTAAAGCGGCAAGCGGCCGGAACAAAGAGTCTAGTCGAATTTGCCGCTGGCGCCGCGGCATCCTTTTGACGGCCAACCGACTAAGTAATTGCAGAAGCGACATCGTGCGGTAAGATTATTGGTCAATTTTGAAGGTTTGTTTTGTTCGGATTGTTTGTGATATTAACTTACTTATTGTACTGGCTGCTGATGCATCGGAATAGTTGTTAATGTAGAATAGAGCATAATAATAATTACGTGCTTTTGTGATCCAAGCCTTTGATAGACAAGTTGACGGTTCTTCATCTGTTATTACAGATATTCTAAGTAAGTAGGTACAGGGAACCTTAATTTCAGGTTAGTCAGTTGTTAATAATAATAAGCCGATAAAATATTAGTCTAACAGCGCTAACACAAAACACTCTGAGATGCAGAGCATTATTAGGTACAATACTATTGCGAACTGTCGTGTCTGCGCAATTTTTTTGTTCGTTTAAATTGCAACTTTGTAAGGTAATCTTACAAAGTTGCAATTGCGAGGGGAAAAGTCGGCCATTTTTATTTGTACCTATACTGTTTCGTGACCTGAAATATGACCTAAGATGTTAACACAGCTGATGATAGGGTTGTTGTAGCGTATTTTTAGTGAAATCTTTGAACAGCTATTTCTCTAAATTAATAGATTTTTGGGGAAAGTTGTAGAACAAAAGTTGTCCATTATTGTGGGTACTTTAACACCCTTTCGGATTAGTACCCCCTTTCTGACTAACCTTGTATATACAACCTCCCAACATCAACCGTTGGGCAGTAGCCCGCCAGGCACAAGACTCCGCCTGGTTGGAGGATCCTCCCTTTGGTTGGAGGAACACCACACCAAGTTTCTCCACAACGATAACATTAGTAATTTCTGAAATAAGCAGCTGTGATAGACAAACGGACGGACTTACGGACGAAGTCACACCATATGAGTTCCTTTTCACCATTATCATTTTAGGTTCCGTATCAATATACGGAACCCAAAAAATTTATTCGGCAGTTGCCTAACAAAAATAGGTTACCAAAAGTATTACTGTAACAGTGTTACAAATACGCACATCGGTTATTTATCATACAACGTAACCTAACTTTCTTCCCCATTCCTGGCGCCCACACAATCGGTACTTAATCAATACAATCCGATATATTAAATGGTTTGTCTGTCTTTGATTTCACGATGTTCACGCTGATCAGTGATGGAACTACTCAGGATGGGGTAAGGGTGTTAGTCTAAAGTTATACCCTGCGTTTATGCTTATTGATGTATCAACTAATATTACGAAACATTCGTCGCTAAGTTATAACACCGCGTAACTCAAAAAAGTTAACTTTTCAGGAGAGCAAAATATATATCTAGTTTTATGGACAATATTGCATAATTATGTTGTGTTTTTGTATCTGAAATACTGCGTTGGTGTTGGGTCTAACCGCTGATTGTAATTGGTCAAATGATGCGTTTTTCAATTCCCTATCGAATGACAAGACTAACTCCATACTGCTATGTTTTGAGTTACGCGGTGTTAGAACTTAAGCGACGCATTTGCAGATTTCGGCTGTTTCTGACCGTCTCTTGTTCTAACGATAGGCTTCAAATAAAAACCATCTGAAGCATTTTTTCTGGAATATGCACAGGTTGCATTATAACTCGAAGATAAACTTATTTTTTCATACACTGCGGCATCTCAAACATCTTCACAGATATCACGACAACCTTCTTCAAACAGGACATGCCAATGACGGAAATGAACGCGAACAAAGTCGGGGGCGATCGCTAAGAGCTAATAAGTGTATAACGTAACGTGTGCGTCACGTCTGCACGCCGGCTTGTTTGCGTGTAGTTAGCGCTCACAGGGACGGTGAAAGTGGTTACGTAATGATGCAGCGCGCCTGCGCCGGCGCTGCTGCTGCAACTCGAAACCGCTTAGGTAAAAGGCACATAATATTAACACTCATTACTATACGCGTTCATGTATTGGTTATGCTTTGATTTGACGAGGTAATCGAAAGGTTGTAGCGGCTGTTCTAGCCTTATTGGTAGGTAAAACTAGAGTTTATCTTCCTAGTAGAGGTTACTTAGGGTTGTGTGCGTACCTCGATGCGTGCAAGGAATTTAGTATTAATTAATTTATAAATTTATCTAGACTTCCTGAGTTTTATCTTCACGGACAATATCCGAGTTCTCTAACGAACTTCGAATACAGAAAAAAATGTTTTTTTTTCTTCTCCAATACAATTAATGTATTTATTAATTATCCAGAACAATCAATCCAGGAAACTTTTAAAAGTTCTTTCGTTTGTATCACATCTGGGGTGATACGTTAATATGAATGTCGAAACTACGTTATTTTATGCTTGGACATGATAATGACAAGGCACGCGTCCAGTGGATAAGCTGACAGGACAATACTTTGGTTAACTAGAGCGCTAAATCCATTAGCAGGTTAAATTGTGCAAGTTATTACAAGTGCAAAAACTTCTAGAAGTCGACTTGTTGTGGGTGTGTCTACAGCGTTCAGTTTACGCAGTTTAGCGCCTTATTTCCTTTAAGAACTGAGAACAGCTAATATTACATCAGTTGCCTATTCAGAAAACATTTATTTATTTATTTATTTATTTATTTGGGACTAACAAACAGTTACACATTAGATCTTATGAGCTAACTTACAAAACAAATACATGATACAAATGTGCAACTCACACCGTTATCCACAAAATACAAAACAGAATATTTATGTTACGAGCAAAACGAATCAATGTTATAGGAGAAAACAATTATTTAACATATTTAAAGGCTCTCAATTTATCTTCTTAACAACGCCAACAGTAACAGTGTGCCCAAAACAAATCAGTCATGATGACGAATATAATTTATACAAAAGGAGAGTCTCGTAACACACCTACATATTGACTTTAGCATTTTCCTGGTAGCAAAAATATACATGATATACGATTACCTAATAGTTACCTTATTATCACCTGTTAATATGCCAAGTTTAGCAGTACTGTAATAAATTATTCACAGTAAAACGCCCAGGTAAATATTAGGTTCGTAGTGGAAGTCCTGCCATTACATAAGAAAGGCTCCACTTCGAAATGTAATAATAACTATCGAACCCTGGCTTTAATATCTCATGCCAGCAAGGTACTGCTACATATTATAAACAACAGACTTCGTCACTTTCTAGATTGGCAGATCCCCCAAGAACAGGCTGGTTTTGTAAAAGGCAAGGGAACTCGCGAGCAGATCCTCAACGTTCGCCACCTGATAGAGAAGTCATATGAATTTAACACACCTCTCGTTATGTGCTTCATAGACTACAGTAAAGCTTTCGATTGCGTAGTCTGGCAAAGCCTGTGGAAAGTGCTTTTGGAGCTTGGAGTACCGCATCATCTGGTATCTCTAATTCAAGCCCTTTACTCACAAAATAAAGGCATAGTGAAGGTCGACCAAACCACTTCTAACCCCTTCAGTTTCGGAAAAGGCGTAAGGCAAGGCTGCATTTTATCTCCCATTCTTTTCAACGCATATGGAGAATATATCATCAGACGTACCTGTGAAAACTGGGAAGGTGGTGTGACGATAGGCGGAACCAAGCTAACAAATCTCCGCTACGCTGATGACACTACTCTCCTAGCAGCCTCAGAGTCTGAAATGGTAGAACTTCTTGGAAGGATGGGACGCATCAGCATGGAATTGGGCCTACAAATCAACCACGCAAAGACCAAACTAATGGTGGTGGACCGAGCACATAATTTAGAGTTTACTGGTGCTCTTAATTTCGAAACGGTCGATGACTTCATTTACTTGGGCTCCAACATATCTAACACAGGGTCTTGCGAAAAAGAAATCCGTAGACGCATCGGCATGGCCAAGAATGTTATGTCTCAGCTTGGAAAAATATGGAGAGATCGCAACATTTCGCGAAATACCAAAGTGAAATTGGTCAACACGCTGGTCTTCGCAATATTCGGATACGGAGCAGAAACTTGGACATTGAGAAAGGCCGACCGAGCTCGTATAGACGCCTTCGAGATGTGGTGTTGGAGGAAGATGCTTCGGATATCATGGACTGCATTCCGCACCAACGAGTCCATTCTACGCGAGCTCAATATAAAGACCAGACTCTCTACGACTTGTCTCCGCAGAGTTTTGGAATTTTTCGGCCATATAGCGAGAAAAGATGGCAATAACCTCGAACAACTGATGGTTACCGGCAAGGTGGACGGTAAACGACCAAGAGGTCGCAGCCCTTTGCGATGGTCTGACCAGATAAACTCTTCTCTTGACACGAAATTTCACGATGCGCTTCACTTGGCCAAGGATAGACAGCGATGGCGTAACATCATAAGAGCAAAAATGTTTTCAAGGGAGGATCACGACCCTCAGTAATGAGGAGTACGACTTGAGGAGGAGTGGAAGAAAAATCTTCTTAGTTTTCGCGTAACCGTCTTCATTTAGTTTAATAAGGCCAAAATAATTACATTCATTTATTGTTTAATTTATACTTATAAGCTAAGTATTAGACTTAAGTTTTGTCTGTTGTAACCTTTTATAAGTAAAAGCTGTTTGTTTTCCTAACATAAATAAATAAATAATAATCGTCAATGTTATGATAATATGTATAAAGAATTTTAGCAGAGAATTTTACAAAGAATTTTAACAGTCTTACTTGTACATAAAATAAATATGTTGCATGCCGATTTTCTGCACACCAGTAAAACGAGGTAAATGTGGTAATAAAACGAACATTTTTGCTTTCACGGCCTTTGTTGGAAAATACGTATAAACCTTTATGTAGAAATTATCTGACTATTTTACAATCTTACATATTATTTAGCAGTGACTAAAAGAAATCTTAGTTAAAAACAACTGATTTTACCTAAGACACTTCCATACAAATACAATATACTTAATTAGGTCGTGAGTCTGATAATTAAACTGCTAGTTTAGTAGACTAGGTAACGCTTGAACGTAACCAAATATATCAGTATAAAAAGGTGAAGAAGAAGGTGGCTGGCAGCGGATGAATGCGGGCTCCACAAGACCGGGATGATTGGCGATCTCTGGGGGAGGCCTACGTTCAGCAGTGGACGGCAATAGGCTGATATGATGATGATGATATCAGTATAAGTCTGAAGATAATACTGCCGTCCGATTTCTAAAAGGCCGTTAAGTGAAGAAACCTAATTTTGAGTCAAGAGCGAAAACGTGGAATTTTTTTTCCCTAGAAATTGCGAAGACATACAGACGTTTTTGTTATACCAAATTATTGGGCTACTTTTAAGCTCATTGTAAAACTTCTAATGAGTTACAGGACTAATATTCTTTTAAAAAATAAAGTTTTTGTTTTTTAGTCATGCTTTTCTGTACTGAAATGTGACCATCTTCAATATACAGTCTCTATAAAAGTCTCTGGATCTCTTGTAACTGACAAATGATAGAAAAATACGGACCAGATCGGTCGATAGAGAAAAACTTGCGCTTTTGCGTAGGTACTATTTAAAACTTTACTTATCATTCAGCCGAAAGACGTCCACTGCTGGACATAGGCCTCCCCCAATAGGGGGGGGGGGGGGTTGCCATACTCAACGCGCTTGGCAGGCGGGTTGGCGATCGCAGTATGGTTGTTAAAATACTCCGAGAACGCTGCTGCCCATCCTCTATTGAATCCCTTAGTCGTCTTTTACGACACCCATGACAAGAGATGGAGTAGTGCTATTCTTTACGTCCGGCACCACACGGCACAATATACTTACCTTCTATAATAATGCGAAATAAAGTACCATTACTTTATTTCGCGTTTCGGGGGGCTTTATTAGCCCCGCGGTTGGTAAAACATATTTCCTTTCATATTCGAAATCATAATTGAAATGGGTTGTACCATCCAGTCGGCAGGTGTCAGCCAGTTGCATTGACCACATCCTAAGTTGCCTTCAAGTTGCATTTCGTCGCCCGGGAGTGAAAACCTCGGGAATGCAATTGGTCTTTGCACGGTTCCTGTTGGCTTTTAAGCGGAAGAAGTCGCGGGAAAAATCTAGTCAATTACATTTATTATGAATGTTATACAGGGTTACAGGGAAAGTCGTACTGAATATTAAAGCACGTTATTATTCAGGTCATTTCTGATGGATTTGATTCTGTAATATGGTGTCCGAAACTAAACCGTTCTGGAGATATTGAATTTTAAAGACTCCCTGTAACCCTATATTATATACCCATTAAAGGCTAGTTTCAGTGCCTACAAACTAATTTCACATAGAGCTGCTCTCATATAAGATATAGTACGTATACGTCGTGATAAAATAAATATGACCAAATTGCATTCCTGAGGTTTTCACTCCCGGGCGACGATTTGTAAGTTGCATAGTTTACAGCTATGATTACGAATATGAAACTTCATTAGCCCCGATGCACTAGCAAGATGAGCAAAAACTCTACTGATACGAGTATAAAAATCAGCTTTCACACAGCCGATTAACGATGAAGCGGATAATCAAAAATTCAATTCCTGATAGATTAACTTTCATTCACCATTGTCTGTCTTTCTATTTCGACACTGATATCAAGATGAAATCAGTTCATTCCGAGTGTGAATGTTATGAAAATTAGAAAAAGTGAAGGCTTTATGCCTCCACGTACCTATCATTATACTCTACTTTGGTCTTCAAAAGTACTTAATTATGTAAATAAACAAAAGAATTGAAACTACCGTAGCGACATGAACAACAGCTGTCAGTTATATGTCTCAGTTTACGTCTGCTGCAGTTACCGACACGGTGATGAGCACAGAGCGGCCGGAAGTGACGGCACAGGCGTTTAACTTAATGCCTCTCATTTATTAGTTAGCAAAAACCGAGGTGGCAAACAATATCAGACAAGAACATTGATGTAACAGCTGTTGCGCCCGCGCAGGGGGACGATACTTTTCTCTCGAGTTTCTCCAGCGGCGCGCGCGCAGTCGAACCTCCGCCGCGGGAAAACACGCGCGTCTTTACGATACTTCTTCACGTTCGCGTATATCTTCCTTCACGCTCAACTAACTTATAAGCGAAATTATAGGATTACATTAAGAAATTTGTGTGGAACCCCAGTTATAAAAGCGAGCATTGTGTTTGTGTAATTGATAGGCCGATAGAAAGTTGGCTAACTTGTTGCCCGGGTGAACAAACGTATAAACACCGTATATTTTACAAGTTGTGCACCAGTGCCGGTGGACTAACTGTAAGGTTTGTTAAATTGCCATATTTATACATTAACAAATGTTATTTTTAATTACAATATAATTTTATTTGCCTCGTCTAGGTAATTTATTTATTTAACGATGTTGCCATTAACAGGTGCCAAAATGTCAAACAAGAATCATTAATTACTGTATTAATAGTCTATTTGATCAATGAAGCCTTAATTGAGTAGGAAATAATAAATTAGGAATGAGACTTGTATCGATCTGAGAAGGAAATTCTTGGAAAAATATAGATACAAAATAAATCAATCAAGTGCTCAGGCTAACTTTACCTCGCGCTTGGTGTATAAGTCAACATAGGCGAAAGGATTACTTCATGTCAATGCTGTTATGCTTGGAAGCAATGGCTGACTAGCCGCAACCAATACTCACTCTATAAAAACAATTTATTGTTGTTTTCAACACCACATTGCCGCTCTCTACAAATGCGACCAAACATTCTCCGCACTGCTTTCTACGTACGACAAAGTGAGGATGAAGATAAAAAAAGTACTTATTAAATATCCATTTAATTGGTGTCAAACTATTAAGTAAATATTATATTGACACCAATTCTGTTCCTTTTATTTCCACTGAGCGGTTTCTTAATTTATTACAAATTTCCGCAAACGAAGAGGTTTTAAGACTCAAGTACCATGCTTCAGATCTCTTTATAATTATTTAATTGTACCAGGAGCTGGTATAAAGATTTTATCTCAATACTTAACTTGCTTTTGTTATAAATATCTCCAGTTAACTGACGAAACAATGTGCTAACCACGCTAACATATATTGAGGTTTAATAATTGGCTATAAATCATGTGAACGAAATGTTTTCTCATAAACTGATACTTTTAACTTGTCCTCCATTTCTTTCGTGACCATTGTAGAAAGAACAATCGGCAGCACTCCCACGGCACTGATAGCTCACCAACTGGTTTCTTTCGGCTTCTCTTCGCCATTTACCGTAATTACCCATTACACGAGACACGAATACATTAAATGGGTAACAAATACACGAACTAAATGATGTTTTGAACGTTTATTTACTTTCATATTACGCGTAAATAATAGCAATTTCAGGAAGAGGAAAGTACTTATTAAGTACTGCAGTGGTGTGCAGTACTTAAAAAAAAGAGTAATCAAAAAAATAATAATCAAAAAAAAGACGTGCAAGTCTTTTGAAAGAAAATTTAGAGACCTAAGAAGATCCAAATTAAATATAACTAATATACAGGGTGTCCTAAAAAGTAGTATCAAGCTCAAGTCCAGAGGTAGAGCACCCCTAGAGGTACCCAAATCACCTCCATGTATGTTCCACATTTTTTTGTAGTTTTCGAGTTAAGATTTCTTTTCATGTTGAAAGTCTTGAAACTACTTTTTGGGACATGTTATATAGCACGATATTTGACAAAGTCGATTTGATTTGGGGCTTTAGATTCTATTCTATTTTTCTTTAGCGCAAGTGATGTCAATGTCGACAATTCTGCCAATGTCAAACTGCATTAGAAAAACGAATGTTAAAAAGAAAAAAAAGTAGAAGAAGAGATGTTTAATAAATTATGAAGTCCGAAAAACCCCTGACAACATTTCACAAAACATTTCGTTTTCGACGAAATAAATCGTCAACGCACATTTGACCCATTCAATCGGCGCAAAGTGGATACTTTGAGTGCCAAGCGTATTGCCGAGCATTTGCTCAATACGATTACGATGTATCTAGGTTTGAAAGGGGCAATGGCGCGTAGAAGGTAACATGTAATAAGTACTAACCCCTTCTCTACACATTACCATAAAACACCGTACCTACCTACGTACTATACAAGGCTAAAACGACCATATATCACTGTCGATATTGTCTTACTAAGTACCACAGTCGGTTTGTTTTCTTGCTGATAGTTTTTGTCAACAATGCGTTTTTCTTGGGTTGCGGTAATCATTCTGAACATTGTTACACCAGCGTGCATTGTGCGTTACTCACTTCTCGTTACGTAAACCCTTAGGTGACATAAACAACGTGAAATGACAATATTTATCTCCGTCTTGACATAAATCACACATTTCTTGTGTTTGGAACAAACGCCTAGCAGTATACCTAGAAGGTCGATTGTTACGTTTCTTGCTCGTACAATTCAATACTACCGAAAAAAGGGTTACACATTCAAATGCACAACGTACAACAATTGGTGTTGCCGTTCACCGAATGGCAATCTGATGAAACCGACTTTACGTGATATATTTATCAATCAGGCTGTAGGCTTACGAAAGTCTAGTGCGGCACCGCCGAGGTAACGGTCGACGGAACGCGGCACCTCACATAGGTGTGCATTAAATTATGTTAATTCTGTGCAACTGTTCTTACCGCAAGTGATTAGTTTTTAACGGACCAAGCAATTATAGTTTAAAAAATATGACGGCTGTTTTCAGGCGTTGAAGTGAGTACTAAGAACAATGCTTTACCATAATCATAGATTCGTGTCGGACTATTATGTGCAAGACGCATAAATTGTCCTACTAACCTTCGCTGTTATTTACTTCCGCTATAATATATGTTATTAAACTTAACTGTGTAATGCACGCTATTAATTTTAAGTGTCGTCATTACTGGGATTGGATCCAAGAACACAATTAGACCGTCACCATTTAATTCAACCTCGACCTGTACAGTTTTCTGAATGTCTTAGCGACAGTCGGTCTTACTGGGAACCCAAGTACCGATTATAATGAAGTTTTAGCAGACAACGTATCTTTATTTAAATCTATTAACAGTCCCATTAAAAAGAAATAAACTTAATATTAATTCGGGATTTGTATGCGTAATACATACCACGATCGTATCTTCGGAACTGCTGTTTATCATATTAATATTATATTGAATGTTCGGCGTCCGAAGGTTTGAATCAATGTTACAACTTCCTCTTGATAATCGTATAACTGCACTGTGCTATGTAGGTGCAAGGTTGTCTGGAACAGTCATTTAATAATAAGTATGTTGTTTCCAAATTGTCGCTAATATAATGGATCCTGCATATTATAATGGTCCATGACTACATCGAATCCACGTCTATCATTTCGTCTGTATTACGAGAAGTCCGTCAATGTCGTGAATTAATTTCAAAGTGTCCAATGTTGACCTTTGTCAGCCCCATGTTGACTCATTGGACACTTTCGAATATCCTGAGAGCATATCGTCACAACAACGGCAAACTCACGAATCTTATGATGAGGTAAAGTCACAGATGTGCGTTTATTTCTGATCCTTGTAAAATATTGAACATCTGTTGACTGTACCTTAAAAAGGTAACATTTTAAAACCAAATGTACCACAATTCCTACATCTCAATAAAGGAGTCTTTTAAAAAAAAAAACTATGCGCTCCCCTGTAAAATGTTTCTTTTGCAGATTCGTAGTGTGGCGTGGATGTAACGATACCTTTATTTGCGATTTAGCTACACATGTGTCAGATAAACATAATTAATATAACAGGAACTTAAAATCGGACGAGATATACAACCTACCGAAAACTTTCCACATAATTACAGACTATTAATTTTCAAATTATAATAAACTACTCGAGTAATGGTACAATACCTAGTTTATACTTATATCATCTTATTTTTTGCAGCATGAATAATGTCAGCCATTTACTTTTACGAGAGTTCGGAATTCGTTGTCATAATTAATTAACTCAACTGTAACATTAATAATTTGCTTGAAAAGGAAAGTAAATTAAAAAAGAAACTCGAGAAATACATTTCAAGGTTCGTTTAGTTAAGTTATTTAATCTAAGTAATTCATTTTCTCAAAGTTTGTTGTTATTTCGTTGTTGGTTACCTACTGTATCAGAATCATCCCAAAAATAATGTGTTCCTTTATCAAAAACAGAACTCCAGATATTAATTAAAATAAATATATAAGGAGATAAATTGCGTAAGTTCTATGTATAAAGCATTTACAGCTTCTCCATGGAAATTAGCAACTATAAAAAAGCAATTACCTTACGTTTCTATCGATGTAATTTCGCCAATAAGTACTATTAAAAGTTAAATTCTTTAATTAATTTCCTGAACGTAAAAAATGAGAGCTCAAAATTAATTAAGTCATTAAAACTGCAGAGAAGAAACGTGTTAAAAAAACTACTTATTTCTCTATTATAAGCAATTATTATAATAATTATTTCTACAATGTAATGTAAGCAAATGTGATAAATGACAATATTTTCAATTACACCTTTTATAAGGACAGGGTGGAAATGTTAAGTGTCAACAGGCGATTATTTTGTTATTTTTCCAGATATTAAAAAACTTTTAGCTGACATCAACACTGACATAATTATACAAGGTTAGTCAGAAAGGGGTACTAATCCGAAAGGGTGTTAAAGTACAAATAATAATGAGTAACTTTTGTTCTACAACTTTTGCCAAAAGTCAATAGTTTAAGAGAAACAGTTGTTCAAAAATCTCAAAAAAAAACTCTAAAATCTATTTATCCCCAGTTATGATCAGCTGTGTTTACATTTTAGGTCATATTTGGGGTCATGAATTAGAAGCACCATTTTCTGAATTTGCAACTAAAGCAGGGATGAAGAATTTATGAAAAAACTGAAATAAAAATCATTTTACTTGGAAAAAAAATATATCGAATTTTGAAATTTTAACACTTGCTTTCAAACAGTCATCAGCGATACTATAAGTGGGCTTCGGATTAGTACCCCCTTTCCGACTATCCTTGTATATCTTAACGAAATTAAATCGCCTTGTTCGAAATTTGATTTTTACTGTGCCCATACTTTAAGTATGAAGAGCAATCTGTTTGGACGATTATTCCATAATTACATTACACATAACATCATAAAACTTTAAACTGATACTGGAACTTGGTAACCAAACAAATAAAACGCCGCCAATGCAATTTTAAAAAGTAAGAAAAATTAATATACTTAATGAAAAAAAATCACGCAAAAAATATGGGAGTACGACAAATTCGAATTGGGTGTAAGGTTTTATTTTGGAAAAATATTCATGTCGCTTTATGCAGTAAGCAATAAAGTTTAGATACCAATTTTTGTTTAAGTATCTTGTTTATTGACAGCATAATCCAAGAAATACCATTTTTTTTGCATATTAGGCGTAGTAAAAATCAAATTTTGGACAGAAAGCGATTTAATTTAAAAAAGATTAAAGTGTCATTTTGTTCCATCGGCAACCTAGTCTGGATATTAGCTACATATAAGTTTTTCAATAAATGTTATATTGACGAAAAAATCGCCTGTTGACACTTAACGTTTCCACCCGGTACATTTGCAATGATTGCCATTTCCTCGTAAAACATCGATAAAATTGTTTGCATGTCAACATTACTGAAGTAACTTCAAATAATTAATCACATGTTTTATTAAATAAAAAGTTTATTTTAGTAAGTATTAAAAGTAAGGAAAAACAAAAGGAGGCTTTTCTTGAGGCGATGTTTAAATAACGACAAGCAGAAAAAAAATACATTGAAAGTTGAGAAATAAATTTAAAAAACTACTTAATTAAAGTTACGAATGCGAGTTTATTTCCGATCTTTGTAAAATATTGAACATCTGTTGATTATATCTTAAAAAGATTACATTTTACAACCAACTGTATCTCAATTCCGACATCCCAATTGCAAAATTATTATTTTTTAATTAGAACAACTGCTTCATCACTCCCAAACTGAATTTCGATAAATCGTTCTACGACAAGATTTTACTTCGACACTATGGAACTTCGACATTACGCTACTCCGACATTATGGAATTTCGACACCTAATTTAGGGCACCCCCAACTAACATTTTAGCGTTAACACAAGCTGTAGTGGACCTGTATATCGGTTCTGCTTAGATGTTAAAGTGTTAGTGTAGATCTAACGAGAGAGTTATAGAGTGTAATAACACCTTTATATCTTCGATTTTGGCGCAAAATTTTGCAGGTAAAGTCTGTATAAACCCTTTAGAGTGGTTCTATATAACCTTTAGTAGGTGTGTTTGAGAGGTGTTACAAGATCGTCGGTTTCCGCTTGAAACTTTATTGCACCTTTTTATTGAAGTTAATTGATTCCTTGAGTTACATAAAATATCTATATCGGTGTCAGATAGAATTTGGATCGGTATTTTGATACCTAATAACTCATTTGTAGCGTTTTCGGTGTCAAAAGCAAATAGTAAAAGCTTTAAAGTCTTCAAATTATTTAATTTGTCGAGTTATTATTAACAACATGAGTGCTTCATTTTATCTGGCGGACATTGCAACATTTTCATCACGAAAAGTATTTTTGATTAGTATTCTTGAAGTGTAGTTAATTAGATATTAATGCGCTTGCAAGTTTAATGTGATTGTATATTATGTTTCGCATCTCAATTTTGATGCGCCTTAAAAAAATAAAGATTTTGTGAAAAAAAAAGGAAAACAATTATAAATGCTAATAACCTAAAATTGTTTTTAGACACTCATGTTCAAGTATTGGTTAGTTTTAGTGATTGTATACAAAAATTATGTAAAATAATTCGGAAAATTTTGCTACTTCGTTACTTAAAAGTGATATTGGATTAATAAATTTTTAGGTTATGTTGACAAGAAGTGACAAAAAATGGCGATTTTTTCTTAAAGCTACAGTCCTCTCTTAAGTCTATTATGACACCCGATGAACTACTACGCCAGTAGTTAAAAGTATTGTGCGGCCTATGGTTGACATAAGAATTACAACTTATTTATCTAACACCAAAACCTTTGTATCAGGATCTTACGAAACTGCTATAACTATTTAACCTATCATTGCCTTTAGTCTAACAGGTGTAAGCTGTATATTAGCGTTATACAACGCATGCAGAGTTTGGTGTTATTACACTCTTAACTAGCTCCGTTGCAGAACCGACGACGTTACTGAAGTTCAAATACAGACTTACGATATTTAAGCAACTCCACTAGAGCAGATTTATAGCATTAAGAATTAGAGGGAGTTAATGAAGATCTATATACAGCTTTTAGCGCTGCAGGCCGGTACAAGCTTTAACGTCTTAAGTATAAAAGCAGCCACTGCTACTACACTAACTGTAAAGAAAATACTGCTTCGTTGTTTATAGTTCTAATACATTCTGAAGAGCTAAACGTATTTCATAAGTAAACTGTATCACCTTTACTGACAACCGAATCCACTATAAATTAATAGTAACACTCTAAGCTTTAAAATGACCTGCAACCAACGCTTAATTGTTTGTTGGGCGACACGGATAGGTTAGGTTCGAAGGGGATGACCGTCATCCCCTTCGTGTTAGGTTACTTTAAACCCCAGTGTCGAAGTTCCATAATTGTCGCAGTAGCGTAATGTCGAAGTTCCATAGTGTCGAAGTAAAATCTTGTCGTAGAACGATTTGTCGAAATTCAGTTTGGTAGTCGTAATCTTCTTCTTCTCTCGAGTTGGCACGATCTTTATGAGAATAGTTCATGCCGTGGTGAAAAGATTAGCCAGTCAGCAAGGTGGGTCTAGTACCCAAGGTGCGCCAGTCATACTTAAGTATCGTCACTCGCGGAGGCTTTTCATGCAATTGCGTTAATAGACAAGTTTCCATTATTTTTATGCAAACCTTTGTCCATTAATCGACTAATAACTTTGCATTAATGTTAGGTCAAGATTCTCTGGTCGCTTCATTCAGTTAACGATCATTCATTGAGAATAATAAATAATCTATTAGTAGCTGATATTACGGTCGTAATAGCTTTCTGTAATTACAGCTTAATGATGCTGTTAAAAAGTATATCGGCGTAACTGTTGTAATGTAATGAGTTCTAAAATACCAAACAGTGCGAGTAAAATAAGTTTGCCTCTCTGAAACCAGGCTTTGAGCGTCCTGTTCCTCATTTTAGAGTGTCAAAGTTATTTGGTACTCGTAAAATAACTTTACCGCTCAAAAACCAGGCTTTGAGCGTTCTGTTCCTCAATTTAGAGGGTCAAAGTTATTTGGTACTCGTAAAATAATTTTGCCGCTCTGAAAACAGGCTTTGAGCGTTCTGTTCCTCACTGTAGAGGGTCAAAGTTATTTGGTACTCGTAAAATAACGTTACCGCTCAAAAACCAGGCTTTGAGCGTTCTGTTCCTCACTTTAGAGGGGCGAAGTTATTTGGTACTCGTAAAATAACTTTGCCGCTCTGAAAACAGGCTTTGATTGTTCTGTTCCTCAATTTAGAGGGACAAAGTTATTTGGTACTCGTAAAATAACTTTGCCGCTCTGAAACCAGGCTTTGAGCGTTCTTTTCCTCACTGTAGAGGGTCAAAGTTATTTGGTACTCGCAAAATAACTTTGCCGCTCTGAAAACAGGCTTTGATTGTTCTGTTCCTCAATTTAGAGGGACAAAGTTATTTGGTACTCGTAAAATAACTTTGCCGCTCTGAAAACAGGCTTTGAGCGTTCTGTTCCTCAATTTAGAGGGACAAAGTTATTTGGTACTCGTAAAATAACTTTGCCGCTCTGAAAACAGGCTTTGAGCGTTCTGTTTCTCACTTCAGGGTAAAGTTATTTTACGCGAACTGTAGGTATGATGCCACTGAAACCCGTCTCATAGTCGCAAGCGTATTTTTACTCGATTTCCGAGCCGTGCAAACAATTATTTACAGCATGGGTCGACCTTTTGATATAAGAGGGCCAAATATTTTATGTAGACAGTTGTGCGAGCTGCACTTGGCTTATATGTCTTTAGTAGTTCTCGATCCCTTTCAGTCTATTTGTGTATGATATCGTCCGTCACGTGCGTTGCGGCGAGAATCTTCCGGGCCGCATGCAACCTGCGGGCCGCTGGTTGCAAACCGTTGATTTACAGGGTTAGAAACTGCTAAAACTTTGTTAGGGTGGAAAAGAATGAAGAGTTCAGGAGAAATTACTAGGGCGGGGAAAACAGAAAAGTCTCCTGTATCGTGGTCGCATTTAAACACAAATCTCACATGTACAAACACCCGGACCTGGAACATCTATCTCTAGGCTGTACAAATATTTGTTCCGTGCGAAAATCGAACCCAATACCGTAGCGCAGAAGCCAGTTGCTCAGCCCCGGCGCCAATCGGGTCGTCTACACTTATTAACTACACTTGTTACTTTACGTAACATACGTTATTTTACCTTGTCTCGTGTATATGTTACGGCTAAAAGCCGAATGGCGGTTACACCTAGGTTTAACCGGATACAACTAGGTGCAACCAGTAGCAGTTGGTTAGAACTAGGTGTAGCTTAAGTCGATGGAGCCCCGCTGTGCGGTCGTGACGGTCATCCCCTTCGAACCTAACCTATCCGTGTCGGGGTTCCTCTTAATCACCGGTGTGCGGCTGCACCTAGTTCTATCCGCTATGATGAAGGCTTAACCTAGTTCTAACCGAGGATAAATAGGATACATCTAAGTTTAACCGCATGTGGCCGGCTGTACCTAGTTGTACCCGGCTAAAACTAGGTGTAGCCGCACTTCGGCTATTAGCCGTAACATATACACAATCATTACATCAAATTAAACCCCAAAATAATAATATTTCTAGGAATTTATTACAATTACATTTATGCAATTCGACCTCACTCAAAATTATTTATTTTTATAATACTCATAATAGTTATAAAGTTAATTGTTAAACTTGGTGTACATGTTTAACTCTTACAGTAACCATATAATTACGTATAATATTACTGGTTAACTACGTAAGACTAAATGTAGGCACTAATTGTAAGCGTTTACGAAGTAACGTAACTATAATTTGTTAAATTTAGTAAATTATTGGCAGGTTTTGTAAATTGCATAAACAGTTAAAAATAAACTCGTACTTTGTCTGGAGGTTAGATACGTATTACAATGAAAATGATTTCCAATTGAATCATTTACAGCCCAGAAGCACTAGTATAGTTTAATCTAAAGCCAGAAGGGTACTTTTGACCTTATTATTAGATATGGTTTAAACCAAGACTAAGGTAAGCCTAGATTTAAAATATACCCATCACTGAAACGGGCCTATTTTAAAAACTGGGTTTTACGTAGACCATCATTCTTAATACGAAGATACATGCTGGCTGCGCCAATTTGACAAAATTTGTTAACCTCTTTGTCTATACGAGTATCGTAAAACAGAAACATACAAATTGACCCTAACGAATTCTGCCGCGCTAACGAAGAATACAATAACTCGATTTTGGACGATTTTGAATTATATACCTAACATCCATATATATTTAGTACATAATTCTTCGTTAGCGCGGCAGAATTGTCGTTGTCATATTCTTCCTTAAAAACACAAAACACAAAAAATTCTGATCTCAAAAATGTCAACACCTCTGATTTGATGAATGATTTCGGAGTCACTAGGCAAAATACATATTACGAAACAAATTTCCACGAAGTTGATTTAAAAATCTCGCACTTTCTACAGCTATTACGCGATCGCAGCTGTATAAAGCACTTAATAATACTTAAATAAAACAATGTTTTTATGTTCTTTTAAAAGTACAATAAAAAAATAGGTACTTGTTTGATTTACCCATGAATAACAAACGCGCATCATTTACTTGTAAAAAGCGGTTATTTATGAAATGTCTACATTAGTTGATTTTATTATTAAAAATAGTTTATTTAAATTCATAATATACCATTTTAAAAGGCACTTTCAATAACAATAATAAATGATGAACATTTTAACTCATAGATTCTTCTGGAGCGCGTTGATGTCTTTTATATGTAAAGTAAGAAAGTTAAAACAAAATATTACAGTAAAGCCTTCTCACTTTTTTATTGCTCCACATTTCGCAAACTTATCGTAAACTTAGGTATGCTACTTAAATTTTGATGTAGTACACAACATTACATTTGTAGCTTAATTTTGTAATTTAGTTGCTAAATATGTATGTGTTACGGCTAATAGCCGAAGTGCGGCTACACCTAGTTTTAGCCGGGTACAACTAGGTGCAGCCGGCCACATGCGGTTAAACTTAAATCTATCCTACTTATCTTCGGTTAGAACTAGGTTTAGCCTTCATCATAGCGGCTAGAACTAGGTGCAGCCGCACACCGATGGTTAAGGGTAACCCCGACACGGATAGGTTAGGTTCGAAGGGGATGACGGGGGCTAGAGTGAGCGAGCGTAGCGAGCGAACGAAACCGCCGTCATCCCCTTCGTGTTAGGTTACTTTAAACCCTGCAGACAGAAATAGGAGCCCCGCTCTGCGGGGCTCCGTCAACTTAAGCTCCACCTAGTTCTAACCAACTGCTACTGGTTGCACCTAGTTGTACCCGACTAAACCTAGGTGTAACCGCCATTCGGCTTTTAACCGTAACATATGCATTAATGTAAGTAAATTAAATATAAATAATTGTTAACTGTAATGAAAAATAACATAATGATTTATTCTACAGCAACAAATAGCATTTGAGTTTGGTTAGATTTGTAATGTTAATTGAGCTTAATTAAAAATATACTGAATTAGTTTTTCTAAAGTAACTACTACATAATATGTAGGTAACTAGGTAGTTTGCTAAAATAACGGGAATCCAATTATAACTAACGTTAAAATGATTTCAGCTAACTCTTATACTTATTAAAAATATGTTTCACGATTAAACTCACGCCTGTATTCCCCGAAGGGTTGGCAGAGGTGTATGGTACACCCACATTTCGCCTTTATGTTTACGTCCCATGTAATACAGGGCGAGCCTATTGCCATCGACAGGGCACAAATCCAGACTCCGGGCTGCTACTGAGAAATTCCACACGGAACAATCCCACAACACTTTGCCCGACCTGGGGATCGAACCCAGGGCCTCACGCTCAGCAGTCACGCTTGCGACCGCTAGACCAACGAGGCAGATTTTTCACGATTAACTTTCTACAATTTAATTTACTTTGAAAGAACATTTAATATTTTATTTTGCTTAACATTGATAATGACCAAGAGTTTAAAATCAAGCCATCGTATGGTCATTTAAGTAATTTATGGTGACGCGGCACTATTATTAGTATATTGCGAACGTTAGTCAGTTTATGGTACGTTAAGAGAGATCTTTATGGTTGGGTCAATGGCGCACCTGTTATTTTCTGACAGATGTAAGTAAATGATGGAATGACAATCCAAATTGACAGCCTAAGCCTTAATGTTGCTTAACAAAATGTATGGAGCAAGGAGCAACTGATTTTTTTTCACGAATTCAGCGTTTGTCCCATAGTAAAAGTTTTACAAAATGATAAGCAGTTTTCATGGTTTTCGATCAGTCATGGTGTTTTTCTTAAGTATGTCCGGCGCACCCTGTGCAGTCAGCCCCGCTACCAACCTTGCTGACTGGCTAATCTTTTCACCACAGCATGAGCTATTCTCATATAGCTCGTGTCGATACGATAGAAGAAGAGTCATGCTGTATAAGTGCGTTGGACCAAGGCCTCTTCTGAAGAAATATTCCCCAGTCCCCACAATGGGCAAGATAAAATATTGACCACAGGCCGCAGAGCTAGTGCTGGTATAGGCTAGCAATTTAAATGGGGAAGTGCATGAAAAGAGCCTCCACGAGTGACGATACTTAAGTAAGTATATCCGGCGCACGCTGGGCAGTCAGCCCCGCTACCAACCTTGCTGACTGGCTAATCTTTTCACCACAGCATGAGCTGTTTTCGTATAGCCCTTGCTAAAACACACGAGAGAAGAAGAAGAAGATGGTTTTCGGATGTAAATTGACTAATCAATCATCACTACATAGTATAAAACAAAGTCGCTTCCCGCTGTCTGTCTGTCCCTATTAGGGTTTTCGCCCCGGGTACCCGGAACCGGGAATTCCCGGGAATTTGGGGATTTTAGGACCCGGGAATTATTTGTCGGGAATCCCGGGTACCCGGGAATTATTTGAAATGAAGAAAAGATGATGAAAAATGAAGGGTCTGCACGCTTCCGAAGATTTTAGAGCATTTTCTGTCTCTCTCCCGTGAAACAGACATTGTAATGCATGGTGTGAACCAGGGTTGTTGCGAACATCAGCATCAGCATCCGCTGATCTTCAGCATCTTTTTCAACATCAGCATCAGCATCCGCGTTGATCGATGCTGATATTAATGCTGATGTTCGAGTCGTGACATGACCGCAGAGTGGGCGGGGCTTATATCCCGTGTAGTTTTTGCTTGCGAGTTTTGATCAATCCAAGGGCAGACCGGGATTGCGTTTGCAAACGAATACAAACTTGTCTCATTCATTACGTTATACTTAATACGTAACTGCGCGTGAAAGGTTTTTTTTCGTAAACTTTTGAGTTTGATAAATAATGCCGACCCCGTTGAAAAGTGGATTATGTACCTTTGATTAAATTCCAATACCTATTAATTAAACGAAAGATTGGTAGCAGGTTATGCACTAGGTAGTCTAGGTACTTAGTTATTAATCTAGTACTGTACTAATTATTACTAAACTACTAAGTTTGATTATATTTTTTAGTAAAATCCCAAAATTTTTGAGACAATCGTTTATTTCAGTACCAAGGAAAACTGTGCAACTTTTAGATATATATTCAAAATGGTCATTACTTTTTCCCTGCTTTTTTAAGAAAATAATGAGAATCAGCATCAGCATCAGCATCCGCTGATGTCAATGGTAAAACATCAGCATCAGCATCCGCTGATGTGAAAAAAATATGCATCAGCAACAACCCTGGTGTGAACTTAGAATGGGGTAAATGTATCGTGATGTCAGCACACAGTACTGTTGTCTCTGTCTAGTAAACAAATTCTAAACGCTTGTTTTTTTTTTGTAAATGTTTCATTTGTAGAAACTATTCACAATGCTTATCTTTTGTGTAATTTCGAGATTTGTAATGAAAATATACAGAGTGTAAACGAATTCGTGTAATTCCTTCAAACAGCTTGATCTACTGGTCACAGATTAACCCTAAATGGTTTTTATTTTAAATACAAAACAATTTATTTAAAAAAAAAAAGTTCTGTTTTCGAGCCCTTTTTGCGCCCCGAGTTAACCGACTGCAAAGAATAATTTCGTACTAGTCGTGCTAGCCAGCTGTGTCACTGTGCTTTTATTCATTGATGAGTGGCGTCGAAATGTTCCTACAAATAAAATTTTAACTAAGCAATTTTTATTTGTACCTTATTAGCTGGTTATGTTTCGATCACATATCGCTACCGCAAGAAAAAAAACTTTATTTTTAATCAAGCTAAATACCGTGCTCGGTCATTCTACACCAGTAGTAGATCATGTGATGTGATTTTAAGGTATTACACGAATTTGGTAACATCCTTTATAGTCATTCACCCTATCGTTATTCCGTAATATTTTGCCATATTACCGCGTCGCACAATAAATGACTGCAACTGTTCCTAGTTCAATTTTTTAAATAAGTATAAGATTTTTTATTTTAATAAGAAAAGTCGATTGGTATGTTAGACAATTTATCATGTTTAAAGTACTAGGTACTTACACAAGTTTAATCTTGAAATATACGAGAAAAACTATATTTATACAAAAAACATGAAAATTCTCGGGTACCCGGGAATTCCCGGGAATCAAGAGAAAAAATTCCCGATTCCCGGGAACTCAAATAGTCCGGGAACGCGAAAACCCTAGTCCCTATGTATGCTTGGATCTTTAAAACTACGCAACGGATTTTGATGCGGTTTTTTTTTAATAGATAGAGTGATTCAAGAGGAAGGTTTATACGTATAATACATGCATAATATAGTAGAGAAAAAAGCGGAATACGCGATAAACGACATCGACGCGGGCGCAACCGCTGGCGACCTCTAGTGCTGTATAAACTGAGGTATACAGCAATATAAGTTATTTTTAGATCCTTTGTTCCGTATTACTAACGTTCAAACATTTTCTACCTTTGGCTAAATTACAATTCAGATATTCAAATATTAACTATTCATAGGTACCTCGCTCTTTTTTTCTAAATGGGTTTGTTTACCCTAGACTGAGATACTTACGTATTTGCTTAGTTTTCAAATTACGTGAAATTACTCACTGAAAATATTCGTCGTTTCTGTTGCCATTAAATGTGGATTTATTCTAAGTTTGGTAGTAAAAATAATTTTGCTTTGACACACGACATGTTTTACCATAATTTAACATAACTGTAGAGATTTTAAGATACAAACACCAAACAACTTCGATATTATAATAAGTAAAATTATGCAAAATGTGACTTGTTATTTAATTCGTAGTTGTGACCACTGCTTAAAGTTTTTTTTAAGCAAACCTTTGATCAACACTCAACAGTAAATTACACTTGGGAGCAAAGAAATCGAGCCACTCCTTTTTCTCGTGTCCTGGTTATAAGTTTTGGTTTCATGAATTATGTAATTCAAAATACAAAAACTACCTTCACTGTAAAGGTTATCAAATAACCTTTTAGGCGATATATGTTTCGAATTGATCTGTTCCATAATACCAAAAATAATGAGTTATACCTACGTGAAAAATAAAAGTGGCTCGATTTATTTGCTCCCAAGTATACAACAATCTCACTTCACAGTACTTAGAAAAAACAAGGTCAGAGGGGAAATACTTAATAGATAAATTGAAAATGGAAAGTTGTGATGACTCTACTTTTCTAAAACTGTTTTCTACCTTATGAAGTGAAGCATTCTATTTGATTTTGCTTTTTATTGAAATAAATCTTAAAAGCATAGCACATTCGAGGTGATCTAAATATAGCAAAAAGTGTGTTCCGCACACTGGATTGGTTAAACCTTGACATAATTACTATCGCAATCAATAATCGTTTAATTGGTCAACTTTTTTTTAAATGGCAATCGGTTAAGGAAGTGGACACTCACTCACTTCCTTTAGTTGTTAAACAAAATCATTTTTTATAAAAATACAAAATGTCAAAACTCGTTCGGGTGTCGGTTTATCGGTTCGTCACATTTTGTGGAAATACTGACCGAATCCGATAAATAATATTAAAGTATAGGCTAATGATGATGTTACCTTTGTTTGAGTTTTATCAAGTCCCTAATTAATGTAAACCAAATGTTTGTTAAGCAACCTAACACTCCTAATAAATGCTTTTTCTTTCTTTCTCACACCTCCTCCTAATACCTATTGCTTTGAGCAACAAGACCGCCATTTGTATTGTTCTCAGTTATGTGTACCTATCCTTCAGTTTCATTTATTTTAGTGTACAATAAATATCTATCTACTCTACTTATTGCAACAAGTTTTTTTTATCAAAGTAATTGCTGTAACTTATACACAAACGAAATCACACAAATTAATAGGTGCAGTGATGCAGTCATCGTTGGTAACGTCCAATTGCATTACATTGATTTATTGTGTCAATGTCGTATCATCGTATGCGTCTTTTCGACTTTCACTAATTGAAACTACTTACACTTCGCCCACAGGCCGGTAAGCTTAAATCATGCGATAAAATCCAATCGTGCAAAGAACATTACCACGTAGGTTCGTTAATGATACCCCACTCGCTTAGAAAGACAGCGTTGGATTTTGATCCTTGCGTTGATACCGAAATGTTTTTGATTCTATATTAGTGTGGTGGTCGTTGCCCAAACGGGCTTGAGGTCGTGCTGAGATGTATTTGAGTGAAAGTTGTGATAAGTCCCCACCTCCGGGGCTACGGTCACTGTCTTGAGGCTCTGTATTCATTCGTTTTGTTCAACATGACCGCTTATGCATAACCCTTTAAATTGGAAGCTGATGGTTGATCAGAGTTTAATCGGGTGTTTCAAACTGAATCGTGAGACAAAATTCTGAATAATAAACTTCGTTTTAGAAACGTTTTTCTATTTAAGTTTTTTTTTTCTTTAATTACAATGTTGCACGCTAAATCTCGACCTTCACACTCGACTTTTTTTTAACAGGTTGCCATTTATGTTTTTAGTGATTTGACAATTAATTATCCAAGCATATTGTCATTCAATGCTATACCCAATATCAATATTATCATGTTCTTTAGGGCTCTTCTTTATGAATAAAAGATGCTAAGCGATTCGTTTCTATTTACGAACTTAAATTATGCTAATTATATAGGTCACTGTATACCTTTAATTCAACACCAATTCCAGATAATAATTTGTTGCATTTCCTTCGTTTACTTCCGGAGTTTATTCAATGTGTGAATGAATCGTTCTCGTATGACCTCGCTTGTCCATTCAAGTGTAAGGTAAATTATACCTTTTATATCTATATATATACTTTCTTCCGAGAATAATGTCAAGCTTTTTCTATGCCGAATCAAATGAATTATCACATTTGTTTTAACGATAACTAACCAATGATAATAAACACAGTTTTAGAAATCAGTTCTTTGTTCTTTAAACTAGGCTATGTGTGTTTTATTAATCACTAGCTTTTGCTCGCGGCTTCGCTCCCGTTAATTTACGGATCCCTAATTTTTTGATCCCAAAATATAGCCTATAGCACTCAGGGATAACGTAGCTTCCTATTGGTGAAAGAATTTTTGAAATCGGATGAGTAATTTCGGAGATTACCTCCTACATACAAACAAACGAACAAACAAACAAACAAATTCTACCTCTTTATAATATTAGTATAGATGAAATCTCTCATGTCTGCTCAAACATGCAATTTATTTTAGCAAACAATGATTTATTTTAAATTTATTTCTGCTTAATGACTACTGCAATATTTGGGTAACAATACAAAAAAAAAATTGGAATGAGCCGCGGAATAAAATGCACGCAGAGCAAATGTTGATTTTAAATTAAATTGACGATGGGTGTCGCATAAGTTAAATAAAAAAAAAAACTGTCTTACCATAAAAATCGTGGTTAATTAACAGTTGTTTAGACTAAACAAGATTTAACAACCTTTTTTTATGTATGAAGCTTAACGTAAAACACGGTTTTATCAAGTGACTAAACCTTCGTAGTACGACTCAGTATCGACCCTATAGTGTTAATTTTCTATCAAACAATTTCAATAAACTTCGATACTCCAGTTTACTTGTATAAGAAAGATAGACAACCACACAAACACGTATACCTAAGTAAATCAGCCTTATCAGACTGTAGACAGACAGTTTTCACGAGGCTCTAACTGTTGCCAATACGATTCCCCACGCTAATTGGGCCGACAAACAGAAGAAAGTCTCAGCTGGGTACGATTTACATAACCGCGACCAGCGCAAGCGTCGATCTTTCACGCCGCGCTAACGCATTCAAATGATAGACACCTGCTCTCTCATTAAACACTTTAAATAACAAAGCAAAACCTATACCAATTTCGTCCCAGAACTCAGGCGATGAAGTTTTTTTTTTGTGGTGGATTGGAATCTGGTGTCTGGGACATGGTTGCGCTGCTGGACCCGAGTTTCCTCTCAAAATGAGAAGATTTTAGGCCAGGGATGCAGAGACCGCGGCCCTCCGTCGATGTACATGCGGTCCACCAGCGAATTAAACTCTTTTATGCGTTTGTATGAAAATACTGCATTCTATGAGTATTGGCCAGCTTTAGCTTCTGAATATTTGTTTTGGATTTTATCAAAAGCCCACACTACGATAGGTTCTTATATTTTTTTAGATCTCTAATTTCAACTTTTTTTATTGTTTTTAATTGTGGTGACCCGCCTTTAGCTTATAGTCCGCTCGAGTGGTCCTAAGTAAGTCCTAATAAGTATGTGCATCCGTTTTTTTTTTGTTTCGTGTTAAAATCCTCATGGATGCCCTTCGCCCGGGGAAGGCAAAGGGCTATATGCCGGACTCTTACCGGCTAAAAACCCCCGGTGTTCCTTCTCCTGACCCTTGGCCGAGGTCGCGGGATTCACAGCTGCATGCACCGCGACCCGGGCAGGCCTCGGTCCGCCAGCCCCTGGCAGACCTCTTCCTCTGTGGGGCCTTGCCCCACGTCCTCCTGAGAAGCGCGCACGGAACACAGCGCGCCGCCTTCTCGGGCCTGTTACTGGTCGGGCGACGGGTAAGTCTGTGCATCCCTGGTTTAGGCCTTAGTCGGCCACGCTGCACTGGTTGCTGGCTGGCAAAGTTCTCAATGGTGTGTGCAGGTTTCCTCACAATGTTTTCCTTCACCGCTAACGCAAATAACCGACCGATAACGGAAATTCTGATCCGCACATTATGCATTTAAGAAGTCAGAGATAGGGCCGGGATCGAACTCGAACCCGTGGAAGGGAAGCGTTCAACTGCTAGATTATCATTGCTTTTTCGATTACTATTAGCGACCAAGTATGTCATGTATCAACATTCGTTAGCTTCTGCCTTCTGGTTGTTTTCTTGTAGATTCAAAAAAGATTCAATTGTTCGTCAATGGTTGGTAACTTATTCGTTTGTTTCTTGTAAACATTTTTTGTGTAACGTCCAAATAGTGTATGGCATTACTGTTTTTGTAATGTCGTTGTCTTTGCCAAAATCATTTCATTAAGAAACAATTTTGGCTAACCTTCTGACTCTAGGCTGAATTTAAATGACTTTTTAACTATCGCACACAAAACCTTGTAGAGCTGAACAAAAAGCTATTTTGTTTTTAGTCTTTTAGCTTTGACAATTATTTAACTAGGTAAATACATAACTAAACACATTTGTTATGTAATTTCCGGTTATCGGATGACTACACTCTTTGCCGGTGATTATGTCGTCGGGAATGAAGCAATGCTTATTATCGGCAATAAGCGCTTGTTAGCCATCACACGGAAGGAATAGGCACTCAATAGCATGAATGCATGTTGAATGTACAGTCAGCGACATAAGATGGTAAACAAGTAGATAAAAACAATTAAATCTCAGGTCAATGAATATTCCAAAAAGTATAAGTATTTTCAAATTGTAAAAGTGTCTAGAGACAACTCTGAGTAGATGTATCTTTTATTTCTATTTTATCAATTAGTTTTCCAATTTATGCCAAGTTTAGGTAGTTTTATTGCTGACGTACTGCTGTGTCCAAAAATACGATGTAGGAATGAATTGAAATGAAGTTTAAATTCTGTAAATAAGATTTTGTAACCACTTTTACAAGACTGTTTTTTATTTTATTTTACTACGTATCTAGCGTCGGTATTTCCTATCTGACTAAACTGAATAATTTACTTAATTATTCAGACCTACTTGGTCGATTTTCCGCTGCCCAAAAAACGATGAAATGTAGTGAAGATCCATATATTTCTATGAACCGTTTACTACGAGACTATGAGTGTCGTGTCGTTTCGTAAGGAAGTACTTAAGGCTCATTTACACGGAGATAGTTTCTCGAAGCGAGTCTCATGCTATCTCTGTTTTCGTCGTAGAGAAAAACAAAGACAGAGCGAGTCTCGCTTCGAGAAACTATCTCCGTGTAAATGGCGCTTTAGTTTATAGAAACAGAGTCGTCATCTTATTTTACCGTGCCGTGTCGTGGTCAAAACATGGAAAAAAGGCCTTAGAAGGCTTTTGTGTGATCTTTGCTATACCTAAATCATTTGGTTATCCATTGATTGACATAGCTGCCTCGAGAGGTCTTTAGTCAGTCTACTATAAGCTCCTTCACAAAGAGGACTACCAGTGGAAATCATTTATTTATTTAAACTTTTTGTACATTGGTGGTACACAAGGCGGACTAATGCCATATGCATTCTCTACCAGTCACCTTTGGGTAAAAAATTAAGCACTTCGAAAGTGGTACAAAAAAAGAATGTTAAACAAATAAATATTTGGGACATTTTTTACACACCACCATCTAGTCTCAAACTAAGCAGAGCTTGTACTATGGGTACTAGACAATATAATACTTATATACTTTTTTTTTGTAAATACATTGTTATAATACATATAAGAAACACCCAGGCCAACACAAACACTTATGTTCATCACATAAATATTTGTGTCCTGTCGGAATCCAACCCACGACCTCGTGACCAGCAGTCCGACACTCAAACCACTAAACCACAGACGTCGTCTGGAATATTGGAAAGATAAATAAAAATTATTAAGAATGTCAATAATTTATCTTTCCAATATTCAAATCATCAATAGATAATTAGAAGATAATTAGAAATTGTGCTGATAAACATAATAATTTATACAAAAAAAAAACAGAAACTCTGTGACACATTCTTAAATAATTAGCTTTTTGTAAGTACATTCAACAAAGAGAGATCAGAGAAGCCCTTAGGGCCTTACCCAATATCGTTTATTAAAGCAGCCTTTGGAAAATAACTATGTTCCACATACATGTTAAGAAAAGAAAACGCCCATCATTTGTTTTGTTAATGTGTAACACGTATTTTTTAAAGAAAACGTGTACATTCTAATTACGTTCTCCGTTCACATCAAATTCAGGTTAGTGATTTCCAAATTACTTGTCGTTTTTGACCAATACAAAGAAATGCTGAGTACGTTTTGTGTAGTGTATTGTAGATTTGGTTCGAAGTCATTTTACTCTATTTTTAATTTAGGCTAAGCACAATGGGAATGTGGAACACAAATAACTTCAATTACAATCCATTTTACTATTTTAATGACTTTAAAGTCATTCGTTATCATCATTCAGAACGATTGTGACTTAAAGAAACTCTGTTATTCCAACTTTTCGCTTTAATTCTTTTTTACATCTGATGTACCTTTTTGATCACCAGACAGCATGAAAGGAAAGGAAGACTATTAATGAGATACTTTAATACTAAACCGAGCGGCATTAAAATATATTTGCGAAAAATTAACTTAACTGGCGAAAAATTATGAATGATTAAAATTCGTAAAATGAGCTACTAGCACTGGGAAACAGTTAATCTAAGCTAGCAATTAAAATTCCAAGTGTCCGAATTAAATACTAATTTTGGCGAAAAAAATACTGAGTGGGCGAAAATACATTTCCTTACCCCGACACTGATAGGTAAGGTTCGAAGGGGATTACGGGTGCTAAAGTGAGCGAGCAAAGCGAGCGAACGAAGCCCCTGTCATCCACTTCGTATTAGGTTACTTTAAACCCTGCAGACAGAAATACGAGCCCCGCACAGCGGGTCTCCGTCGACGCTCCTTTGGAAACCCAAACAACCTTACAAACATACAACAATAATGTGAGTGAAATTTGTTCGCTTAAGAATTATTATACTGATCGTTCTGAATAACTCGTACCTCAAATTCGTAATTTTATGTCGCCGTTTTCAGTATTTGTGTTCGCCCTCAGTCTTTCGCCCACTTAGTATTTCAGTACGCCATAATCAGTATTTTTGACACCCTTACTTTGAATTTATATTCGATCGTTTAAATACTACCCATTAGTTAATTCTTCGATGAAGCAAAAATAATACATTTATTAGTTGTACCTAATATTATCATTTTTGCTCCATCGAAGAATTTAAAAACCATATATTTTAATGTTAGTAGTATTCTTTTTTCGCTTCCACATTCAGATTACATTTGACCTACGAGTGATCACCAAATACCAAATTCCCACGGCGACAATGACCCTAATGATGTACGCTTGACATTGTGACCAAACCACAAACTGAGGCTAATGTGGTTTGATCCTGACACCAGAAACAATTAGCCCCACTCGTTATTCAGTTAGCTAAAATTGTAGTTACGGACCAAGAAGGCTATTTCGTGAAAGTGCGTATACAGATTGAGCAAAGTTAGGGTGAAACATCCAATTAAGATAGAAAGCACATACACGGACTACCTGAGAAAGCGCTGCGCTGGTTCAGTACAACTACCTATTTGAATTTCGAACTCTTTGGCTACTAAGAACCGGTCATCCTTTAGCCCGGCCGCACATTATCAGTTTCGGTCAGCAAGTCTGTCTGAAGCACGACTCTGCTTATTAAATACATTTTGTACTAGACTCCGCACTCTGTTAGAATTTGCCGGTTCCGGCCGGCAGCCTTCTGGCTTTAATACAAAATGTATGCAGAAGGTATTTAAAAAAAAATCTGACAGAAATGTCTTATAATGTGTGGCCGGGCTTAAGGTACGTATACACGATGACACTGATATTCGACACAAGGCAATCGTGACACGCGACGACCAGCCCCGGATCTAGGGAGGGGCAAGCCGGGGCCTATGCTCCGAGCGGCAAGTTCAGAGGGCGGCCAAATTCACACTTTACAGATGAATGGACAACTTATAATTAGTCTATACAGGGTGGAAAAAATCAATGGGCCCTGAAGGGAAACCACTTTAAATCCTTAAGATAGATTATTTTACATAAAGGAAACATTCCTTTATTTTTAAAAAGAAACAAAACTGTATTCACAGATTTCTCGACAAGTTACCCAAACCGGGAATCGAACCAGCTAAAAATTCAAAAAATAAATACTCGCAATTTTATTTCACTATTCGATACATTCAATGTTAAAGATAAAATTTCTCCAAGAAACATTAGGTCTTACACTCGTCTGTCGTACAAGATATCCATTAAATCTAATATTTAGTACAACTTTACCTAGACTAGAACTGTTCACTTATAACAAGTAAAAGACACTTTTTTTTTAACTCTCACCTCCAAAGATATTCTATGAAGTACAAGCTTGCTAATTTAGCTCTAAGTACCTTGTTGAAGACTTAGATAAGAAAATCGTTTAATTGGTAATAATAATTCTATGCACATTTCCCTCTTAAAGCTGTCGTCCACTAGGCTCGCCGAGTCGAGTCGAATAGAACCGCAATAATTCGCCTCCTATACATTTACTATAAAACTGCGTCGATCAGCGACGAGCCGAGACGCGCCGAGTCGCATAACTCGCGCGCATCGCTTGTCACGCGAATTCTGTTTTAACGACTTGCTATTACTGACCGTTTCGCCTCACACGGAAGAAATGCGACTCGACTCGATTCGACGCGTTTCGCCTGTAGTCGACGCAAGGCTTTAGACGAGGCGTTCTGACGAAAAGTTTAAAAATAGAACGTTCCATTTGACAATAATCCTACCGATTAGTGGAATAAAATAGCGAGTGTTTAATTTTTTGAATTTTTAGATGGTTCGATTCCCGGTTTAGGTAAGCTTGTCGAGAAATCTGTGAATGCAGTTTGGTTTCTTTTTAAAAATAAAAGAATGTTTCCTTCAAGTGAAATAATCTATCTTAAGGATTTAAAGTGGTTTCCCTTCAGGGCCCATTGATTTTTTCCACCCTGTATATCTATAAATAAATAGGCTTAACATTAACACAGAAAAAACAGCGATGGATGCATTATTTCCGGAAGGCCTATGTCCCAATGTAAATCAATTAGTGGACATCTGATACCTGGGGCCTAATTCTCCTAAAATAAATCTTGATAAATCACAACCGAACCAAGACCGAACCGTTCATTCAGACAGTTCTCAATTTCAAAAGCTATCAAATTGTTTGACACAAAAAACAAAATCAATCATTTTGAAAGTTTTCGAAAACAAAAACTGACTGACGGTTGTGGTTCGATTGCGTTTGGCAACAATTTATTTTAGGAGAATTGGGCCCCTGAAATTGTAAAGATGATAAAGGTAAAAATAAATTAATATAAGTGGGCGGGGACGGTATTTATCAGTTTTTGCCCCGCCTAAAAAAAATTGAAGATCCGGGGCTGGCGACGACACAATACGACACTCGGTGTCGACACTGTGTGTAGAGTGTAAAGTGTCGCCGTGTATCCTTTAGGGGGTTTGCTTCTGTCGTTCCTGATTTTTTTAATAAATCAATGGCTGCAAAATACAATCCCTTTTATGTCTGTACCGATAATATACAGCAGTTCTTCAACACATAAGAACAATAGCCGTCATATCAATAAAGCACTCTCATTAAAACGACGGTATAGACTATAGAACCACACTTTTAATGAAATGCGCGATCAAATGATACGCGAACAGAAAGTAATTTCAATGCAGCCGTGCTTAACTTTACTCAGGTATATTTTTGCGCATGGAATCGCAGGAAATTCTTTAGTTTTTTTTAAGCTTATGCGTGAATATTCTCCTCAAAGTAGAGCTCGCCCCTATATAACACCGCTCTCGATATCTCTCTTTTTTATGTAAATAGTGATCATCTTTCTATTTACAGTACCTACCCAAAGTCAATTGAAGCATCAAAAACAATACGATTTAGTTCTAAATGGATAAATTTTAACGTGTTTGATTGACTGACAGCCAGTTTTTGAGTTCAAAATTCAGGATGAGGTATACTTAGGTAATCTTTGAGCAGGGATTTTAAAGCATTTTTGATAACTCTCTACTCAAACTTCGGTAATTACTGCTTATTTTAGAATTCCTAACTCAAAAATCGGAGCTGATTAAATTAAATAATGATATTGGCGACATGTCTTGCGATTCTTTTTTTCAAAGTCAGTCAAATATCTCTATTAATTCCTTGTTACATCTGTATGAAGGAAACGTACTGTTAGCTATACAACTATCAACTAATTGTTTATCCTCCTACGACACTCTAATTAAGCCCAGATTTATTGCTGAACAATAAAACTTTGATTTTCCTCTTCCACAAGCAATAATTTACGACCCATTATGAGGTGACTTCAATTTGGCATCATAAAAAATCGATTACACAGAACGACGTATTATGTACACACGGCTACACTTCAAGCTATGCAAAACCAGTATAAGCTGACCGTTACTTGTGCGAAAAGATTATACAAAGCGACGCCAAGATAAACTGGTTTTGTATAGCTTGATGTGTAGCCGTGTGTACCAATACCAACTACCTATGTACTTACTATAAAAAATAGGTATTGTAAACGGTGTAATGCAAACAATGAATAATCTGTTCGACTGTAACTGTAATTTTGCATGACTTGTTAAAAAGCAACAAGAATGTCTTGCATCTGTCAGTTAATACATAATGTAATGTGTTTTGATTTCTGTCTGTTAAATGGGTGCTAGTTATTGTGTTCGCATGTTTATTGTTCTTCACGTTCAGTAGTGAAAAGATTAGCAAATCAGCGAGGTTTGTAGCGGGGCTGACTGCCCAGGGTGTGCCGGACGTACTTAAGGATCATCACTCGTGTAGGCTATTTTTAACCGACTTCAAAAAGGAGGAGGTTCTCCATTCGGTTGTATTTTTTTTTTTATGTTTTTTTTTTTTTATGTTTGTTACCTCATATCTCCGTCATTTATGAACCGATTTGAAAAATTCTTTTTTTGTTTAAAAGGGTATACTTCCCGATTGGTCCCATATGAATTTTGTTATGATTAGACCATGAACTTCAGAGATATGGAACGGAACTCCTCATCGGATCAAAGCAAAATTCTCAAATTACTAATATTGCTTTGTTTATATTTGTTGTTGAGAACTGAGTACTGGAAAAGAGGAGGAGGTGCGTGTCGTTAAATTTATGACACTAAAACGTATTAAATAAAAAATAAAAAACTTTAAAAAAAAAGTAAAAACCGACTTCAAAGAAAAACTAAAACGAGTAAAATAATTACCATAATGTAAAATTAACAGTTTCAGAAATCGGTGCAACTATACACTGAAACAAATAAAAGCCACCGACTTCTGAAACTGTTAATTTTACATTATGGTAATTATTTTACTCGTTTTAGTTTTTCTTTGAAGTCGGTTTTTACTTTTTTTTTAAAGTTTATTTTTTAATGCAACCACATTGTTGGGATAAAACCAACACGAAGGTATCGTGATGGCCATACAATTGGCAAGCCTAAACACTCCATGCTAGTAGCGTAAAGCGGCGTCTAGTGCGAGAGGGTTAAGGGATCAATCACATTAATCAGCATCAATGCGCTAAAAGCTTGCTAGATCGCGCGTTTGCAGCTGTGAAAGCATTTTGTTGTGTGCTTAAACGTGCGTCAGCATGCTGAAGCTTGTAAAAGCTGAATCGATGCGAAAGAGTAAAACCACGCGTGCGCATGTTCGTACAAAATGTCCATTTTGCATTAGTGTAATGAGGATTAATGTTGTGTTAGGCCCTAAATTGACACTGCGATTACCCGCCCCCGTTAGCATTGATTGATTTAATTCAATCAATTGAATTCTTAGGATAGGGCTTTACAGTCTCCAGCTCTTAGGTGAATTAATGTTCGCATGCTAACAGGCGGGTAATCGCAGAGTCAATTTAGGGACTAAACACAGCATCATAATTAACTACTAAGTACCTTAAGTTTACCACACTATTTCGAAATGCTAACGTATTTAGAAGTTGGCAACAGTCCGCTCACCTAAACGGTGTCTCAAAAATATAGGAAACATAATTATGTACTTACTTACATTTAAATAAGCAGTTATTTATTAGTTTACAACTTAATTACAGCTTATTATTAAGTCCTGTCTAAATCCAGTCGAATAATTGCATGGGGAATTGTTTTAAATGGCCGCTCTAACAGCCTCGGGCACCCTAGAGCAAGGAAGGAATAAAAACGAATTTGAAAGTTTCGTATATGATATTCCAATTTGCCTGAAATTATACACCTATAATATAGCTGTAACAATACCAATTACAATTTCATGTAAATGTACACCTCGCCAGTGTAAAAAAACTTGAAATATGGTAATAGGACTAAGTGAGGAACTCGATCCATTTGCTCAAATTACACGAATGCAGTTACTCGTTACTATTCCAGTTGTGGGTTTGAGTGGGCAGCCGACTGTGAAATTAGGACATGATTGCTGAACCACGGTTTCAGGTCAATAGCTCCGACCGACATGCTTGTACCAATAACCCATGGGTCATTGAATTGACGACATAAGTTTATAAAGCCAAGATTGCAAGCGCGACTACAGAGCGTGAGGTCCTGGATTCGATCCCCAGGTCGGGCAAAGTGTTATAGGATTTTTCCGTATGGAATTTCTTAGTAGCAGCCCGGAGTCTAGATTTGTGCCCGGTTGATGGCAATAGGCTCGCCCCCTATTACATGGGACTTGAAACATAACGGCAAAATGAGGGTGTACTCTACCCAACCCTTCAGGGAATACAGGCGTGATGTTATGTTTAAGCTTACAATACAGGGGGGCTAACGCCGCGTTTGGTGAAACACATTTCGTTTCATATTCGAAATCATAACTGCAAGTGAGCTGCACATCCAATCAGTGGTTGTCACGCAGTTGTACTGACTAAGTGCATCCTACTTACCTTCAAAGTTCAAGCTGCATTTCGCAGTTGCATAGTTCACAGTTGCGACTGGTTGAGCAGTCTACTTGCAGATATGATTATGAATATGAAACCAAATAAGTATGTGTGTGTTTGTGTGTGTGTATGTATGTTTGTTCACCATACGCGGCGTTATTAGCCCTCAGGTCTCATTGAATGCCGATATCTTTGCGATTACAGACCCCACTTCTACTAAAGTTCATAAAGAAAACCGTCAATGATCTGGGGTGATCTGTGTCAATGATAAAACAATATACCGATACAATTTTTTAGTTTCGAACTTCGTAAATAAATGAAAAAATGTTAGTTAATTCTGAGGGAGGCCTTTTTGCTGACAATTAGAATCGGCGATTGAAGTATATCTAAATTCAATTTATTTCATTTTTTCTTTATATTCTCACGCACACATAAATCGATCGACCAAACTGATTGATAATGCTTCTTAATTATGAATACGAAATCAAGTAATTTAATGGTTTTCTATTAAGTATTCATGCCTATAAATAATTAATCATCCATACAACTTTATTATAACCGAGGCGAGTCAAAAGATTTCACGAGACTTCTTAATAACAGCTTATTGTAGCTAGCATAATTACTAAGTACGGGTAAACAGATATTTTTGTCATACCAAAAGGCCTATACTTGTTCGCATTAATTTCGAGGCAATCGACTATTTTTTTATTCTTATTTTAATGGTCTTTTACCGCCATACCGGTCCCTACAGGCGAGGACAGCCTCAATCGGAGTACGTTTCTATAAGCACCTATTAAACAGTGGACGTAGTTACACGAAATGGGCTTTATGTGTCACGGGCTCACAATCTATGAGACTTTCCACCTAGGAGATTGTTGACTTGTTCTGCAATAGAGGTTTATTGTCTTTGTGGAAGGTAAATCTTAAGTACAAATTGTAAGACGCGAAGGAAAATCTTAGTTTTTACAGATTGCAAAGCATTTGATTTTGTTACCGGAGAAGTGTTATTTTTTCATATGATAGCATCTAGAATATGAATTTCAAAAACAAAGGACCAGTTTTTCAGTTTTTCAAAGGACC
Organism: Amphipyra tragopoginis; assembly: GCA_905220435.1. NCBI lineage: Eukaryota > Metazoa > Arthropoda > Insecta > Lepidoptera > Noctuidae > Amphipyra > Amphipyra tragopoginis. Next base: position 19,788,896 of record HG991997.1, read on the forward strand.
AGCCAGCTACGCTAACATTTACAATCTTGATATTCACGCTTACTTATTTGGTGATTCCTGTAGGGCCGTGGGCCTTTAAACCATCATTCTCGTCCAAGTCTAGCGCGGAATTTAGTTACATAGGTACCAATAAAAAAAACACGCTAATTATAATCATAAATCTCTGTTTTACGATTCAGAACAAAACAATGCAGACTTAAATGTTTTTAAACTTTCGCGATTTGTACACATTATAAAAATACAGATTCGGGTCTAATCGCGTAAAAACTTAAAAGGCACTAAATACCTACCCGTGACCACGGCCGGTGTAATTCGGCCGAAACGTCGGGATAAAAAGGTATTTAGTGCCTTTTAAGTTTTTACGCGATTAGACCCGAATCTGTATTTTTATAAAATGCAGACTTAGTTATTATTTATTTTATATGCTTGACTCTAAACCAATCATATTACAATGGAATCTGCTTATAGCGACGACGAAGGGACGTGCGATATTTATTTATTTATTTTTATTAGGAAAACCAACAGCTACAAAAATTTGAATGAGTAATTAACATTAGTGACATAAAGCCAATTACAGGTTTTCACGAATAGCAATTTAGTCGTACTAAGCGGTCGTCTCTATAAGCATCAATAGATGTTCAAATACCGTGTAACTAATAATTTATATAAAAACATTTTCCACTATATCTCTACAAATTGAATGACCATTTATAACACCGATTTAAACGTAAGTAATGCCTTGAAGTGATTTAATTTATTAACAAAATAAAGGACTTGTCGTTATAACCAGAAGAAAATCCTTATTTTCTCTTGAAATTACGTCGCTTAAAGCAGTTGGGCGCTATATCCGGAGTCGTTTGGTCATTATAAACGGCCTTTTCTCTTAACAATTTCAATGAAAACCAAACTAAATGGTGTTCGTAAGTCGCTATAAGCGATTCGTCGCTTTAAGCGAAGTCGTAATAAACGGTTTCCATTGTATTAACATTCTTTGACCTGAGAAAAGCAAACAAAAATCGCTCCTATGAAGTACCACTCAGTAGAGCTTGTGGTACCTAATTAAATTATAATCAACGTGTTTTACGACAATCGGCACTCGGTTACGGCACAGCCCACTCTGCGACTAGCATTCAAACAAAAAACAAAACACAGTATCGTAACGCACTCGTATTGTACTCCTGGCAGAACAAACTATGGGAACTTAGGCACGAACTAGGAAACTGTCGTTAATGATATAATTAACAGTCGAGAGATCTTTGACGCCGCATTGTTTAGTGACTTACTATTGTACTGCGGTTGTTAGCACCTTAAAGAGTCTTCGACCTGTTGTGTACAGTTGTGATAAAATCTAGTAACATTTAAACAAAGCAATTACATCAACGTGGTTAATCAAGGTCTTGCCTTCAGCGTGGTTATGGTAATCCATGTTAAGCGATTAAAACGTCATCATTTTTACTACTTCTTGTCATTCGCGATTGAATTTATACAAAGAAAATTTACATTATAAGTAATCTGATGTTGTATAGCATCACAAAATAACACAGACTTTACTGAGAATGGTCAGTAAAAACTTTATTAAATGTCTTGTCAAGACAGCCGCGAAGTAACCTATTGTATCGAGTGTTTTTCTGCTGAGATTACTCAATAGGTATTTCGGCAGAAAAAAACTCCTTTAAAGCTTTGTTGTGTAAGAGCCAGTATAAGATAGTGACAGCAAAACAAAACAACACAAAAACAAAAGACAAAGATTAAGTCATAGTCGTAGTTAGTTTAGTCATATTTTCGACCGATAGATTAAGTAACACCAAAATAAAAACCCGTCATCGATAAATTAAAATCACGTAACTGATTCTCGTAGACAATCTACGACGTGCACATAGTACCGAGCCTACCCTAGGCCTGCCTAGCTTAGGGCATTAATACAGTCTATGTAGTCTACTATAGAATACGGTCGGAAGACGACGTGGACGCAATCTCTACGTGTACATGTGAGAGAATATAATTATTAGACTAATCTCCAATGCCCTCTCTATTGCTCTATCGCCGAGGAGGCGCTTAAAGTTTTTACCCTATGTAGAATTATCTTTTTTCTTTAATTTCCCCTTTAAGCAGTTAACAGAGAGTATCCTAAAAAAGTTGTCATCACAAATGATTTTCAGTCGAGATCGAGGCCCCGATGAAAACTGTTCATGGAGGTTATCCTTGACTTCCTAACTCACAAATCAGACTTTCCTCTTTATATAACGCTTGAATAATGTGCATTCCAGTACATATAAATTATAATTGTGGTGTTACTTGCAGTCTGTATGACAAGGCGATCGTGTTTTGTTCACAGGCGGTCGTGAATGCCGGGCCGCATGGATGGCGGCGCACGCCTGCCGCTCGCTAGCCGTTCTACTCACTGTGCTCACGCTAGTCATAGCCAAATGTAAGTACTATTTTATATAAACGAGAATATATATGCTTAATTGGTAGCTAGAGACTGTAATTTGCAAGAAACGGCATTTTCAGACATTTCTCCATATTTTATATGGACCAAAATATGGCCGTTACTATCCCTGTAAGGTTGATACGACGATTGAATAAATGTCATTATATTGCTTTCACGGTAACTTGATTAATTTGGCAGATGTCAGTTCATGACATGAAAATAAATTGTAATGGCGCTTGTGTATGACAATTTAATTCAACAAGTATTAAATCAATTTAAATTATTAGTAAAGCGTTACCCAAAAGGTTGTTTTAAAATCAGAAACATAGAAACAATATAGTTATATGTGTTTAACGCCATAATTATATATTACATAAATGATTTTGAAAAAACCCCGACGCGTTTTCAAACTTGCGTCAGATGGTACCAGTTGCCAGAGACGTGCGTATCGATAAAATAATTTCGATAAATTTATATTAACAGAATGAATATTTTGACTATCGTAATAATTATAGACGATAGACTCAGTTGATTGAATAATTAAAATAAGTCTCATTATAGCCCAGTTGCCTTGCAAAAGGTCGGTCAGTCCTAAATTTTGGATACGTGTTATGGATATGTGTTCTAATAAAAATTACAAATTTTGTACCTTGAACTCGCCGCGCTCTGCCATCTTGGGTTAAAGAACCCAAAAATGAGTTTTTATTAAATAACTCCTTATGGGTTTTATGCCAAAAATTATTTACATCAATTTTGTAGAAAACTAAAATTCTTATTTTTCATTCCCGACTCAAAATCAGAGGTATTTTATAGGTTTGAAGCCCATGTCTGTCTTTCTGTTTGGCTGTCTATTTCTCTCTCTGTCTATGTGTCTGTTTGTGGGCTTTTCATAAAAACACCTAACATAACACGTCCAAAATTCAGGACCGATGAACCTTTCGCAAGATAAACCTCTTTTTCGCGACCTACTGGGTTATTATTGGTGATAAATAAACATTTATTTTCACTCATCCCATACCTGCTGGATTCATTATCACATCAGCACGTAATCGTCTATTGTTGAAGATATGCATGCTAATTGACTTATTCCTAATTACTTAAATCACAAGTATTTGAAATCTACATAAAATCACATTACAATAATTTGTCAAATTCTCGCTGAAATTTTACAAATTTTATCGATAGTTGAATCGACTACAGTCACATGTCTAGGAACTCCTATTGACATGTGTCATTTTAATCAACTTATCGTGAAAACAATATAAAAAAGTACTTACTTATCTGTCGAAATAATTCAGGAAACATGAAACACTGTAAGTGGAAAATGGAGCAACATTTTCGTAAGCGACTTAGCGTCAAAAATTGTCTCATAGGTTTTACAATAGAACTTTGTAATATTATTATAATGTCACAAAAATGAACCAAATGCTCACTGTTTACGTAATTCTAGGCTTACAATAAAATACACTTTTCGGTGGTTTTTTCATGCTCTGTTACGTCAAATAACGATATCGACCCGAGCATGACACGAGAACCTATTTAAATAATTGAAAACAATTTATACTCCACTCAACACAAAGCAAATGTTAAATACCCAAGTATTAGATTATTGTCAGTTTTAAAATTACATACCTATAAGCCGCCGCACCGCGCCTTTAGTAGGTATTTTCAATTGTTCTGATGACTAATCCTTGACGTTGACCGGGTTTGCAGCTCGTAATGAGCCTCACGTTACATGTAGGCGTACCATAAGTGTTTCGACCTGTACAAGGAATTAATATTACCATTGAACTAAGTAGACTGTTGGATTTCTCATGATTCTCGTCGGCTGGGAGCGGCCTACTTTCGTCCATAGTAGGCCTCGCATTCGAGCTACATACTGCCCTACAACGGTCGACAGATCAAGGCCACATTAAACGGCAAAAAGTGGTGACAGTCGTTCACCCGGAGACAACGCGCGCATTCAGGTTACCTACAGTCGCAGCGCCTTTCGCTCCTTCTTAAAATGCAGTCCACTGCTAACACTGCAAAACACTTAAGTTTTGACATACCAAGAAACGACTGCCTTGAGAACAAACATTTGAATGCAATTAGGGTCGTTGAATATATTGTTTACAGATATTAGTTTTCTGCTAAGTGAATATGGCTGAAGCCTATTGAAATTGTAGGTCCGTTTACGCAAACATATCGAAATGGAAGCTATATTGCAACTGCAACAGTACATCAGCATTGTTACAGTCTCACAATAACAAAAAAACTAGTTTCTTTACGTGGTAAGAATATCACAATTCACAATGCACGCGACGCTGATTCCGTGGTCATGTTTGAAATCCCGTCTATAACGCAACAGTTGAATTTTATTTCACGAGTCATTCAACACTTGGATGTGATCGCAAAGTTTCGGTTGCTCGTTTAATAAATCGTGAACAAGATCTCGACTGCATTTGCTACAACAGAGGCGCCATCCAAGGCATGGATAAACTTTTTTTTACCTTTGTTTATTAGCCTGAAAACTTTCCGTTCGTGTCAAGTATCAGTCATATTGGGAATACATAATGTTGTTGTTCACCTGTCCAAGCTTAAACTGCTTTCAGCAATGTAATATGTACCTAAATAGTAGCTCAGAAACTCAATGTTCAAAATTGTAATACAGTATTACGTAGTCTAAACCAACTTTTTGTAGCTTACTATTTTACTGGAGACAACAGTAAACACGCTATCCCAAGAATTTACTATTGGCAATCAACTGCAGTGCTGCTGTGAATGCAGTACAATGTAGTACCGCATACTAGTGCGGTACTACATTGTACTGCATTCAGCCTCATTCGGCTCGAAAGACCACTAGGTCTTTCGAGCCGAATGAGGCGCTACAATTCCATTGTGGCGTACATACTTCAATCACAAGAGATCTTTGCTTAACACTTTGGGGATCATACACGGACGGTAACATTATGTTTTATTTAACAGATGCTGAGTTAGAGTCATGGCGGGGCGCCGGGAGGCCGGCGACGGCTGCGCAGGAGGCCGAGGACGAGCGACGAGACAACGAACTTCTAGAGGCAGTCAAAGAGTCTATGAAGGAATGGGAGCAGAAGAGAGCTCGCACCAGGTACTTACCAGAGAAATAACCTCGTATGAAATCGTATCAATACTTCAGCGACTACCTCTTTGGTCTAGCGGTCGTGAGTGCGACTGCTGAGCGAGAGGTTATGGGTTCGATCCGCAGGTCGGGTAAAGTGTTATTGTGTTTTACCGTGTCGAATTTCTCAGTAGCAGCCCGGAGTCTGGATTTGTGCTCGGTTGATGGCAATAGGCCCGACCCCCTATTGCATGCCTACTCTGCCCAAGCCTTCGGGAAATATAGACGTAATGTTATGTTATAATAACAGTCAGGGCGTCCGGTCTCTTCAGTCGGGTCCGGACTCTTTCAACCGAGCCCTAAAAATCGGGTAGTGTAATAAACGCTTTAGAATAACAAACTTTACTTACGCTTATGAAATACATATTAAAATTAAGTATCTTGACGCTTGACCTTTCCACTAATATTTATTTGTGAATTAATGTCATCATTAATCATCATTATTTGCACATTGGTAATATTTCAACAGCTGTGAAAAAAGGATTATGTAACTAATTATTACGTAGTGATAGCTTTCAGTCTCCAAGACAAATGCCAGGAGTGAGAGTTACCTTTTAATAATAATGTAGCCCGCGTCCCATACAACCGTGTTATGAGACTTTTTCCTTTGTTTTCCTTCTTCACATGTAAAGCTTTTGTTTCTATTGTGTGAAATATTTGAGGAGTTATGTAAGTTTAGCCGTGTAATATCACTCACAATGCGTCCGTAATATTTTCTTTTGTCATTATTATGATTTCGTATTTACACATTCCTGTCTTTTACGAAACTGTTTTTAAAATGTATTTCAAACACGAAAAGAGAAAACTAAAACTGTTAAATTCACTTTTCAGTTATGCTTAGGTGTATTATTTATAGGATGACTCATATCACAGAATACAGAACAGCATCATAATTGCGCAAGACACTCGTCATCGCTATGGCTCTGATTTTAACAATACAACAATAATCATTGCGTGGTATAATAGTTGTGGAGAAGTCGGATTGTTAATACATACGTTGCTGTGGAAATTGTTGACCTGACAAAATCAAAGCCATAGCGATTATGAGTGTGTTGCGCAATTAAAATGCTGGTCTGAATACCTGTTTCTAATGTTCCATGCTTATATTTATACAAGGTGTAACTTAACCCTTAATCGGGCAAGCGGTTATAAGAAAAGTAAATAACAAACAATTTGGCATTTTTTAATACTTAAACAATAAAAAGAAGAAAAAAACTTTTTTTATGTAGCATTATTATTTTATAGGTATTCAAGAAAATAGTAAAAAAAAAATATTTTGCCAGGTTTAAAAATAAAATATAAGAAAGAAGACATCGCGACGTATTCCAAAAATGTTGGTGGGAAAATAGTTCCATGTGCCCGATTAAGGGTTAAATAACGCACAACCTCTTAAGGGGTCACTGTACTCATCATTATGAACAACTTTTACTAAGGGACCAAACAAGAAATCGCGAAAAAAAATCTGCTGTTCCCTACATTTTGAGGAGTTATGCGAACATTATGATGAGTACAGTGACCCCTTAAGAGGTTGTGCGTTATTTAAGTTACACCTTGTATACTTACTTAATAGGGAGGGCATGAAAAGAGCCTCCACGAGTGATGCTACTTAAGTACGTTCGGCGCACCCTGGGCACTCAGCCCCGCGACCTACCTTGCTGGATGACTAATCTTTTCGCCACGGTATGAGCTTTTTTCATATAGCTCATGCTAACACGAGAGAAGAATACTGACAATGACGATAATATCTATCTGATATCTAAGATCTAATTAAAATACAACGTGTATGTATGTATGTAAATGAAATCATTGTTGTGAGCTCAATAAACATTCATTCAAATCTATTTGCAGCTATGAATCTTAGTCATTTATTAGGTAGGTAAAATAAACTTTCTTCTTTAGCTAGATAAGCAAATTCATTACTCGATTTAGATGCATAGACACTAAACACGATTTAGAGTTGTCTATAAAATGAGAACCCTATATTAAATGTCTAAGTAAATCTTTGTTTTACATCAAGAACTTACGGTACCTACCTATACAGCGTGTCCCAGAAAGTAGTGTCAAGCGGAAGTCCAGAGGTAGAACATCCTTTGAGGTACCCAAATCACCCCCATGTATGTTCCGCGATTTTTTGTAGTTTTCGAGTTATGGATGTTTTTCATGTTTTTTAATCAAACTCTGACTATAACGACATTTTTGATCATAGTGACGTGAATAGTTGAGATACATGAGTATTTTTTTTTTCTAAATTAGCTGATTAGTGACCCTTTTGAATGCATAAACATTTGTAACCATAGATGTAACGAATGCGTTGCAAAAAAATATTGAATTGTCATAAAGTTAAAATCCTGCATGTTTCCTTAAACTTTGTGGGTGATTTAAAAATAAATCTCCCTAAACTTTTTTTGTCAGATGTATTTTAAAAACTTATCCATTTTATCAGCTATTTACCCTGTAAATTTCATCGAGCTATCTCTACGACATCACAATAAAAAACTCATTCAAAGCATACAATATCGAGAATTCCAGTTGTAAAAGGGTGAATAAAAAATTGATTAAAACTAACTAACAACGTCTTTTTAGTAACCCTCGACGCAAAAAGAGGGGTGTTTTTAAATTTAACGTGTGTGTTTGTGTGTCTGTTTGTGGCATCGTAGCTCCTAAACGGATTTTGATTTAGTTTTTTCTTTTGTTTGAAAAGTGACTTTATCGAGAGTGTTCTTAGCTATGATTTAAAAAAATCTGTTCAGCCGTTTGAAGATCATCAGCTCTTTTCTGGTTGTCGAAGGGATATGAGTAACTTCTACTGGTCTGATCGATTTGAAATTTACTATCCTGTGATTTCAATGATATTACAATAACATGGTAACCTTGACCTGATACTCAAGCATCATCTGAAACAGCATGATACCCAACTTACAGTAGAGGTATTGTGTGCCTATTGATTCTTTAAGTTTATGATAAGTTGTAATGACCTTCTTCTTGTCACATGTCATGTAGAAGTTGCTCATATCCCTTCGACAACCAGAAAAGAGCTGATCATCTTCAAACGGCTGAACAGATTTTCTTAAATCATAGCTAAGAACACTCTTGATAAAGTCACTTTTCAAACAAAAGAAAAAACTAAATCAAAATCCGTTTAGGAGCTACGATGCCACAAACAGACACACAAACACACACGTTAAACTTAAAAACACCCCTCTTTTTGCGTCGAGGGTTACTAAAAAGACGTTATTAGTTAGTTTTAATCAATTTTTTATTCACCCTTTTACAACTGGAACTCTCGATATTGTATGCTTTGAATGAGTTTTTTATTGTGATGTCGTAGAGATAGCTCGATGAAATTTACAGGGTAAATAGCTGATAAAATGGATAAGTTTTTAAAATACATCTGACAAAAAAAGTTTAGGGAGATTTATTTTTAAATCACCCACAAAGTTTAAGGAAACATGCAGGATTTTAACTTTATGACAATTCAATATTTTTTTGTAACGCATTCGTTACATCTATGGTTACAAATGTTTATGCATTCAAAAGGGTCACTAATCAGCTAATTTAGAAAAAAAAAATACTCATGTATCTCAACTATTCACGTCACTATGATCAAAAATGTCGTTATAGTCAGAGTTTGATTAAAAAACATGAAAAACATCCATAACTCGAAAACTACAAAAAATCGCGGAACATACATGGGGGTGATTTGGGTACCTCAAAGGATGTTCTACCTCTGGACTTCCGCTTGACACTACTTTCTGGGACACGCTGTATAACTACTAGGGTACCTATAGATATACTTTCTAAGAATATGCCATAATGTATTAGAGCTACTTTCTAAGGCTAGTTGTTTGCTTTTGGAAGGCTATTCGAGCGGAACTAAAACTTCTAGACACATACAAAAGATATAGGACACCTTTAGAAAATAGTGCTAGTCTGACTATACATATTTTAAGAACGTCGGTCAAAATATGTGCATTGTTCGCAAGCATATGCTAGATTTAACACACAGCTATAATCTTAAACATTTATGTAAATGTTATCACCTTGTATGTCTTATGTGTGAACATACTACAAAAATATATGCGTAATGACGACACAATAGGTATTTATTAAGGCTACTAAAACAATTCGGACAACCCTGTCCATTGGGTTATAAACAGTGATCGGAAAAGGCTGAGCTAATTTACCTAAACTTCTAAGAACAGAGACAAAAACTGGAGACTTCTATACGACAACATTTTTTTTCGGGAGAATTTTCTCGGAGATTGTCTTTCATTTGTTTTCAAAAAATAAAAGACAATCTCCTTTTTTGAAAACAATAAACAATCTCTTTTTAGAAACAATGAAAAACGTGTCATCTGGTTTTGTGACAATTTTGGGAAACAAAAATAGGAAACGAATTTAATTGTTTTCTGTACTATTAACATTAATATTAAATGTACTTTAGTGATGTCCCGAAACCCGGAATAATTTTCACGAAAAAAAATGTTGTCGTAAGGGAGTCTCCAGTTTTTGTCTCTGTTCTTTGAAGTTTAGGTAAATTAGCTCACCTTTTTCCGATCACTAGTTATAAAACTAAGATGGTAAAGATCCTATGACAATACATAGTAAGGAAAATAAATTTTAATTAAGAAAAAAATATTCTAAATTAGTAATAAAGAACCACACTTACCTAACTCGAATATAAATTATGACCATTTATGGTAGTTTTGGCGCTTTAAAGGCTCCACTGCTAAAGCCGAGATTCACACACCGAGACTTTACCGAGTAAAGTACCTAAGCGTTTCATATGAATACGAACATTATTCTAATACTAATAATGTTCTTAATCGTATAAGCGAAGCCCTGAGAAACATCAAATCCATGATAAGCATGAACTTTACAGTCATACATAATTATCTCAAGGAATTTCTTCTTCATTTTTCAACTTACCAGTATAAATTATATTTCTTAACAGGAGTAAGCGATCTCAAGGCAGCGTGTGCTACGGAGAGTTCGGATGTTTCGAAGATGCTGGTCCTTTCGCGTACTTGGAGACGCTGCCCAGCACACCGCAGGAAGTCGGCACTCACTTCCTCCTCTACTCTACAGTTAGCAGGTAAGCAAATACGCTTATTATTGGCTTAATGGTATTCTACTAAGTTATCGAAATATTTGGTACTAAATAAATTGGTTTATATTTTAGACGAAATGTTAACGTTCTTCGATTTATCTACGTACTCATCCAATCCAAATCCAATTTAAGTGCTGGGCACTTTTTGATGTAGCAATAGGGAATATGCATGTAATTCAAAACTTTTTCATTATTTAAATATACATTGTACAGGAGTCAAGACATTATTTGCATATTTTTTTTACATTTTTAACGCATTACTTATTTTACAATTCATTATTTTATGTTACGTTTTTTTTGTGGAACGGAACGCAATCTCGAAACGCGACGTCTTCGAAAATGCCGGAAGTGACATCAATATCCAAGTGAATAAATCTTTAAATAATCTTTTCTTAGCAAACTGTTTTATTTCTCACTGAGGTAAGATAGTAAGTGCGATTTCTGCTTGAATAAAGCACAAGAAATAATTTAATTTATATGATTTGTGGCTAAAAAAGAGATGTAAACAAAGCAGTATTCTGGATTATGACGTCATATTATGGCCGCGACAATATATGACGTTTGAACTGTAGAAGAAAATTGTTGAAGTTTAATAATTGTTTTGAGCAACAAACAATAGTAACATTTGACTTTTAATACTTTTCTTGGGTTTATATTAATGAGCGTTATAGATTAAGAGAGAAAAAAAATTACATGCATATTCCCTATTTCCATATTTCTCTGTCCAAAGCCAATTCTTTCACTTCTCTGAATGTTATTACTTCTGTCTTTTCCTTCAGTTTGTCTGTGTACTTTCTTCTTGATCTACTTCGTTTTCTCTTTGCATCTAATTTATCTTTGTTGCCTATAATGTATCGATGTTGTTTATAAAGCTTCCCTTCTTCTGTCTATACGTTCTACAAATATGTTTTTTCTCTTTCATTCTACTTTGTTACTTTTTCTGTGCATGACAATTTCCATCCAACGCCAGCAGCACATTTTAAAAGCTTCCAACCTTTCTCCACGTAAAACGTAAAAGTTAAGAGCCATCAAAAGTAAAAGTAAATATCTACTAAAATTTAAATCCGAGCAGCCAATGAAATTCATCGCCTTATTATTGACCACCTTAATAAACCTCATGCATCTATTGACATGTAGGTGCTACGTTACAAAAGTTCAAAGGAATGAAAAATCATATCATTATCTTCTTTCGCAATTCCAGAGGAGACCAGCCGCTACTGGCTGTATCAGCGAGTAACATGTCTGCGGCATGGGGCTGGGCGGCGCGAGCCTTCGATCCAAACCGACCCACGAGGATCATCGTCCACGGGTTCGGCTCCAACTGTGACAATGTGTGGGTCTATGAGATGAGGTCCGCTTTGATGGCTGTTGTAAGTAATTATACAAATCAATTTGATTCATTATCTTCGTGTGAAATTGGGATTGAGGAGCTCGTGGCTAAATAATTACAGCCGCATAGACTGATCTTCCGGGTTAAGCCACGCTTGCCGAGGTTGGTCTGTGGATGGGTGACCATTTACCATAGCGTTTTTCCTCCGTGCCTCGGAAAGCACGTAAAGCCGTTGGTCCCGGCTGTCATTTGTAGATCTTTGACAGTCGTTACTGTTGGTCAGAAGCCAGAAAGTTTGACAACCAGTCTTACCAAGAGTATCGTATTACCCAGTTACTGGGTTGTGGAGGTCTGATAGGCAGTCGCTCCATGTAAAATACTGATATTCAGCTGCATCCGGTTCGACTGGAAGCCGACCCCAACATAGTTGGGAAAAGGCTAGGCAGATGATGATCTTCGTGTGAAATTATCGGAAACACCTGAACATATTATACCTACGTGATTCCTGAACGCTTCTTAGATGACCACAAAAGATAACCGTGGAAGGCGGTTAAATAAAAGGCAGTTTAATGTTATTAGTACTTACACAAGTAGTCTGAAGCGGCAGGAAGTCAGTTGAGGCACTTACTGCTTAGTTTTCTACTTAGAATAATTTATTTGTCACCCTTTATGGTTCTAGAATGTATATACCTACCTTAGTATTGTTTCCGCTAATTACCAGAACAGACAGTGCTCAGACAGCGAGCCGTTTTATAATGGGAAGTGATTATATAACATACATTAACAACCGTATGATGTGATTTCATGGCTATTATGAGCTTATGACAGTTGAAGTGTCGTAGCTTACGGTATTACTCAGAACCGTTTTCCATTTGCAGGAAGAATGCAACGTCGTTTGTGTAGATTGGGAAGGTGGAGCGTCAATGCCAAACTACCTTCGAGCAGCAGCGAACACAAGGCTAGTCGGCAAACAGCTAGCAATGCTGTTGCAAGGTAATTTGCCTCGAAGGACCAAAATTAATTAAACCTTGTTTAACGGAAACAGCACAATAATAATGTTCTATTTCACTGTACAGGTATTTATGGATTGTTGCATTATTTCCAGGTTTCGCCAAGCATATAGACTTGCGATTCGAGGATGTTCACCTGATCGGTTTTAGTTTGGGCGCTCACGTCGCTGGCTTCGCGGGCTCTGAGTTACGAAATATTAGTCGTATTACGGGTTCGTACATCGAAACTTTAACTTTGTTTAATTAACATCTCTCTTTGCCTCTCTCTCTAGAATCTAAAGGCTCTGTAACAAAAACACAAAACAAAATGTAAGGTTTTCTTTCCAATGTTTCAGCATTTCTGGACTTCCTGACCACTTTTGATCTTTTACTTCATCTTTCCAGGACTAGACCCGGCAGGTCCTCTATTCGAGTTCCAAGACCATCGCGCCCGACTGGATCGGTCTGACGCCAAGTTCGTGGATGTCATCCATTCCAACGGCGAGACTCTCATACTGGGTGGTCTGGGCGCGGCCCAGCCACTGGGACACGTAGATTTCTATCCTAACGGAGGGAGGGTGCAGCACGGATGTTCTAACTTGTAAGTTGTTTTTACAAGTTTAGTATCTTTGATAGGTATATGAAGGTGCCTAGCATGTTTATTATAACCTTTGCAATGTATCAATCATGTTTTGAAACATGATAGACTTATGTAGGTCAGTTTGTATTTATCTGACAGTCATAATAAGGGATTTTAATTTTTTAATAGGTACCTATACATTGCTCAAGACTGTACCTAATGCCGATGCAAATTGAGTTATTGATGTACAATGAAGTAATCAAAAAATTCATCGTACTTTATGAAGTCAAATAACACTTTGTTATTTTTTTTCTAGATTCGTCGGAGCCGTATCAGATTTCGTCCTGCCATGGGCAGCAGCTTCACCGGAAGGTCGCTCCCTCTGCAACCATAGGCGAGCCTACAAATTCTTCACCGACTCTGTGTCACCCAAATGTCATTTTCCGGCTTTCCCCTGCGCCGATTACGACACCTTCCTCGAGGTGAGTCAGGCAATAGCAATAACAAGTTAAAACGATTGTGTAATAGACATAAAGAGAGATAACAATGTAAGTACCTACACAGGGAATCTTATTTAAATTTATAGGAAGTCCGTTGTGGTTTTATGAGTACAAAACAATAGCCCAATTTAGTTTTGTTGTGGTAGACCACATAATCATACTAATATGAAAGAACTACACGGGAAGCATACAATGTGTTGGCTTCGATGGAGAATTGTGAAAAAATAAACGACAGTAAGTTTTGGCTTGCAGAGTACCTAATATTATGCCTATCAGATTTTCATTGTTAATTCAATCTCGTAGACAGAGAAACAGATCTTTCAACCCTTTCTTCCCAATCGCATCGGTAAATTTACATCAACTATTAGAGCGTTATTATTGTCATTAACTTGTGTACTTTATTTTTCTCAGGGAAAGTGTTTCCCCTGCGATGGACAACGACGATGCGGCAACATGGGCTACTATGCGGATCGGTCCTTGGGTCGCGGCCAGCTTTACTTGCTTACAAGGGAGGAAGAACCGTTTTGTGGTACAAAAATGACTAATGACATTATTATCGAGAATAGTCCTTCATTATGCTTTGGACATGGTTCAGAAAGACAACGGAAGACTCCGTCGATTTTGTGTACTGTCGAATAGATTAAATTATCTACCGTCGATTATGACAACCTGGCAGTGTTAGAAAGTAGTTATGTCCTTTATATTCGTCTCGGTTTACCTCTGTAGGGACTTCCTTCTTACAAGCAAGCGATCCTCAGATCGATTAAAGATGCGGTCTCGCCTCCAATACCATGGACTGATAGGCTTAATACCAATATCAATCAAATAACAACAGTCAGAAAGGTTTTGGAGTGGCGACTCTAGGCGGTCCCACAAGGTGGACCGATGATCTGGTGGAGGTCGCGGGAATCCGCTGGATGCAAGAAGCACAGGACCGGTCGATGTGGCGATGCTTGGGGGAGGCCATGTCTGGCAGTGGACGTCTTTCGGCTGAATGATGATGATGAACGATAGTCAGTTCAATTTCTGCTAAGTTCGTTGTTGATGTTTATGTAAAACTGTTTCATTTGTAGCACATCAATACCACGTGTCGGTGTGGGCCGGCAGCGGAATGGGAGACAAGGCCAACTTCGGGCGAGTGACGTTGACGCTGCACGGTGACTCTGGACTCAACGAGTCTTTCCCCATGACCAAGTATGTACTTGAACTACAGAAGAGATTTGAATAAAGACAACAGGCAATCAGTATGTACACGTAACTCCTGTAGGCACCCATGCGAATCGTTTGCAGTTATTTAATTATGTACCTGAGAGACTAATGAAAGCATATTAGATGCACTATAGCAGCATGACCATCTAGATAACAGAGACTGAAAATCTGATTTCCTGATTAGAAATTGTGAAGGTATCTACTACGCACAACCAGAAACGCGGCATAACCTGATTAGATGGTCGTGTGTCTTTTCCTATTGTAAGTAAAGCAGACCCGCCCCATTACGTTCGAATTCAAGAAGAAAACAGTTATGTTTTCTTAATAAAATCTCTATTGCCAGAAAAAAATCGTAAATCAATTACAAACACCTCAAAAATATTAAACAACAATATCAATCTTTATTGTTTCTTCCCAGACGTGAGGACATCGTAAACGGCAGCGCTCGCTTCACGCGGGTGCTCGTCCCGCACCCGGCGCTCGGCGTGCCGCTCCGTGCTACCGTGCTCTACGCAGGCTACAACGGCTGGCTGAGCGCGAGTGCCAAGTCCATCAGCATACACAAGCTACTCATCACCGACAGCTTTGCCAAGACGTGAGCATTTGTCGTTTTAGCAGCCACTAACACATAACTTGAGGACTATCCTCCATCGAAAACCAAGAAATTTAACCAACTTAAAAGTGTAGAATGTAAAAATATCATTTTTTGTATCACAGGTCTTCATTCTGCAAGAAAGGAATTCAGTTAATGTCCGAAGAATCAATCGAAATGCCACTCTATCCTGGCGACTGTGAAATACAACAGGTATTTTATTAATATTTGTCCACTCAGACTCATACCTCAACCCCTACATAAAAAATTCAAGGTTTTTTAACTATATTTATTTTTTATTCAGGATAACGAACAGTTGAATGCAACGAACACCAGCCACGAATACATCAGCAACAAGGAAAACACCACAAAAGAAGAGGGTAACACTATCGATCCTGTCGACAACGAACTTCCCGAGGAGTCGCCCCGGCGGCCTTTCACTCTCGTCGATACCTACGAATGGACGGGAGGTGAAACTGGTCGAGCCTTCGGCATGACGAACACCAAGACTGCCCCCAGCGGGGCCATAGAAATAGCTGAGCCAGTGCTCCGACCGCGACTGCGAAAAACACCTCGCCAACGCGTAGACTCGCCAGACGACCAAGAAATATCTGAGCCATTACTAAGAGCAACCAGACCACCGAGAACGACAACACAGCCTCCAATACGAAAAGCTAAGAACTACGACATATCTACTACACCCACTTACGAAACCGTAACGTGGGGTGAGAGGGCAGAGAAAGAAGAAACTGGAGGATTTGTAGTACAATACCTGCCTTCTAGGCTAGCATCGTTCATTTCGAGAGCCGAGCGATATGCCAGAGATACTCTTCTACCTCTAGTATCAGCCTATGCACCGCGCTTGCCAATATTCGGCTCACGAGAAGTGCCGAAACCAACTGCGAGGTTTATTCCTACCGAGTATATAAATGTCACAAGTTCAGTGCCAGTGCCAACACCTACTTTAGAAATGAAGATCGAGTCGTTAAGGATGGTGGGACCGCCCGGGATGAAACGCGAAATGGAATCACCCGAAGACCCGGAAATACCAGTGACGACCACAACAACAACAACCAGTACCACAACTACAACTACAACAACACCACCATCAACAACCACAACGGAAAAAATCCGGGCGTCACCCACAGAGATGCTGAAAATAGTCCCCGGACCAGCTGCGTCTACTAGTACAGCTCTACCACCCGTAGCATTGAGAAGTGCGGGCGAAAAGATAGTCATCGTGTACCCAAGCAACGCAAGAGACGAAAGAAAGATTCGGTCGCATTCGTACCCTGAAGAGTTACAGTTCGAAGCACTGTACCGACACACTGAGTCACCTACCGACTTGCGAGTGGACCTACCCACGTTCACTCCGCCAACGACCACCCTCGCTCCGACTACTACGTCACAAGCTAAAAGTGAAGCGAGATACATTCCAGTAGGCTACGTCAAACCTGGCGACGAAGTAGATTCTAGTTCACAATCCACGTAGCGGGTTTTCAAGACTGCATGGTAACTATTTTTGATTTTGTATATAGCACAATTCAAGATTAGTATCTTTGTACATACTTTTTTTGTTTTTTATATTAGAAAACTACAAAATGAATAGTTTTAGTAGTTTTATTGAATTTCTCAGTAAAGAAGTTTGTTGTTTTGCCCTGTTGTTAAATATTGAAAATGCCTGAATGAAATTATTGTTGTGTAAATAAATTTAGGTCTAACATAGAATAAGAAACATTTTTATAAAATAAAAACTTATTTATTATACAATTCCACTTATTTTCTTGAACTTCCATATTATGTAACATTCGGTGGAATATTATGTTGAAACAAAAGTGCACTTCCTGGATACAGAACAAAAATAAAACGTTCCTCTTTAGAACAATCGGAAATAATGCAACCGTATTTGATTCAAAATTAACTTACTGTTACATGCTATCAAATAATAAAAATATCACATGAATAGTGTCAAACTAAAATTAATGGAAACATGAAGATTCTGAATGTCTTATAGGAAATACGTAGTAGTGCAATACTGTCGATACGACGAGTAAACGACGTGAATAATCTTGAATTAAACCCACAAACCAACCATGTGAAACATCCTGAAATGATAGTACGATATATTAGACTATTTATAATAAGCCTTTAAAACCGCAATATATGCTTCCACATAGTTGGTTTATGGGTAGTTTTGTTCTATAAAGTTTGGTACATGCCACGGAGGAATCAACAAATGGAGTGCCAATACGCATAATGTCTCCCCCAGACTCGTTAATTTGGATTACCGAGTCTGGGGGAGATTCTCAGACTTTCAGAGTTACACTAGAAGCGCAATTTCTGTCATCGGACGATCGCTGGTAGATGATACGATGTGAGCTACATTTCAATCGGAGGTACCAGTAGAATCGCGATTATTCACGACTGTCGCAGTAACATTTAATGCACATAGTATTAACGTGAAGTTGACCTCCCAGGTACATCTTCACATTAGGTCCCATTTGATGAAACTACTCTGGAAATTCTGCAGCCCATAGTACATAAATTCAGCTGAACAATTCCAAAATATGGAGTGCAGACTTGTAGAAAAGTTTCATCAAATGGGTCCCTGCATTCCATTTGTTCACTCAACTGTGGTACAAAGTCGTTGGTTTACTTCATGTATTTATCGGAGTGCTGCGTGAGGATGCGAGCGGAGGACTTGGCATCGAGGAACAAAGTGTGCACGGACGTTATGTGGACGGTCGAGATGCGCTGAGCACCGTCCGCGCGAGCCGTTAGTGATGCTGGCGTTAGGAGTTGTGCTGCGTACCTGATGACGTAACATTCATTTATTGATTGTGCGTGTACATACCTTCTGATGAGAGTGAAGATTGTATACCCCTGTTAGTTTGCTCTCAAGCGTCTTTTCTTAGGGTCTAAGATATATAGATATATTCTCAGTTGAAAATAATTAACATAACGCACGCCATAATGACCAAGGTAAATTCCGTGGCTGGCGTTAATAAGTTAACATGTTTTTTTTTTTCAATTTATTTATACGCTTCCCGCGCCTATAGTTTTATAGAAAAAAAAATGATTGATGCATAAGTTCTGGAGGTCACTTTAGAACCAATACCTAATACGAGTTATCAATTTCTTTCCTATAAAACCATAGACGTGGGAAGCGTATAAACATTTTTTTTAAAAGATGTATATCGATATGTTAACATATTCACGCCAGACACGGAATTATCGTGCTATTATCGTTAAGCAAAAGAAGCATAAGAACAGACTTATAAAGTAGCACCTAAAAGCATAATTTTGAAGAAACATTCATTGTAATAAAATTAATCCAGTAATCGAAATGTGTATGTGTAATTTCGGGATATTATTAATAAACAAGTGCATACCTTAGAGTACTGTTAGCGCCTATTTCTGACAGGGCAGCGAGAGCCTCCTCATCAATAGCAATACCTTCTGTCGCCGCTCGTAGTTTCAATATCTACAAAATCACAATACTAAGTTATATTTCAGTGTCTGGTGATGGTGACCCAGTATATAATACTAATCCTATCTATATAGTAGTACAGTAGTACCCAAATTAATAAATACCGAAAAAAGTATTGACTTTGTATAGATAGATACATTTTGTTGCAGTGGTTTACGAGATCCATAATCAGCAGTGGTGTAATGAATCATTGACATGCATTGTTTATTTAATATTAATAACTCATAATCTTTTCAAATAGCTACCTATGCATGCAAGGGGAGCAGCACCCAAGGTTGAAAGGGACGCAAGGCACCTGAGCACCTAATCCTGAATCGTCATAAAGCCCTGAGCGTATGCAAGAATTCACGCAAAAGGAATGCGCCCAGTGCCTTGCTTCAGAACGTTTCGATAAGTCATTTGACGACCGATTCGGTGTTATCTCGATTTGTCTAAGATTCTCGTAACAAGAGAAAGCGAAATAACGAACTGAATCCTTCGACAGCCGCCTTATGGCAAAGTTCTGTCTCAGTGGGCTGTCGTGTCAAAGTCCCATACAGTCGCACCCTACTGACAGCCGCCATATGAGTGTTTATGACTAATTTACCTGCAAAAGCTCCGCTTTGTTGTATGGCAAAGTGCGAATGATCAACAATCTATCTAGAAGATCTAGTGGGATTCCGTGTGGTGAAATAATGTCTTCGGTCCCTCTGAAATAAAAAATACAATCGTTATAATTATGAATTTATTTTATGAGGAATGTAGAAATATTCCTCATATTAATTTAATGCGTCAATTGCATATTTCTGACGTTAAATATAAAAGAAAGTAGAGAAGATCCACTTCTAGAAATACGCATTGCAACAAGGAACTCGTATTTTGTTTTTTATCAACTATTTCGTTTGTGTTTCGACATGCCGTTTTGTAGGAATAGTTTGCAAGAAAATTACCTTATTTGGCATTTGCCTCTATTCGTAGCGAAGATAACTATTGGCGCAATAGCAGACTCCAAAGCGCGATGTAAATATGTGAATGTTTCGATATCTAACATGTGTACCTAAAAACAAACATATTTTATTAATATAAATAACAGTAAAAATAAATTAATTATTACACAATACAGCAAAGTTTAAACTTACCTCATCTATAAAAAGTACTCCAGGTACCAATTCAGCTATACCTTGGTCTATGTATTTGTTAACTACTTTGTTGATTTCTTTCCTCAGCTTATCTGCAAAGAAATACATATGGATTAAAAGAAAGTTGAATACAGTGTGATTTATTTACCTGCAACTCTATGGGGAAATCCTAAACCAAAGATGAATACAGGAAAACTTTCTTTGGAGACTTTTGCTAATTTTTCATCAAAACAATGTAGGTATATGAAATATTTTGGTCAAGCACAAACTTTCCGTAAAAATTATAAAATCGTCACTTATTGTTTTTTACTCTTTTCTACTCTGTTTCATCATGGTTCAATTCATTGTAAATGATAAAAGATGATGATGATAAATTATATTTATTTCTGTAAACAAAATCTGATACAGATACTTCTACAAGTCAAAGTAATGTTTTTTTTAAGACTAGATGGCACTGGAATTTTCTATCTGTTATATGATAGAGATAAAAACTGAGCAGCAGGTTGGTCAAATTTTATGATAAACTTTTTCATACAAATTGTTCTACAGCAGTTGTATAATGAAATGCCAGCAAAAAAACATGGGATTATGTTGCACAAACACAACACATAAAAACAATAAACTACTCAAGTTAGACACTATATTAAAGAATTTTGGGAGTAAATTAATAAAGAATAGCCTCTTAGTTTATATGTTAGAGTTTACCAGTAATTTCAGTCTTCTTTGGTTTCATGAGCTGTCCCATCATGGACATGATATCATGTCCTCCCTGTGGTTTCGCGTTGGCACAATCCAAGTCATGCAGTGTCACATCCTGGACGACTTCTTTCTTTTTGTGGACATCGCCTTTTGGCAGAGGCACATATTCTTCAGCCTAAGGTAGAAAATAAAAAGTAGTTAGTCACTGAAAAGTAAGTGAGTTCAAATACTGTATATAGGGTGTTGTATGAAAAGTAATAAAAAAATACATGAGTTCCAAAAAGTTGTTAAATTTTCGATACTGAGTAACCCCACAATTTTCTCAGAGTAAATTTTTAACACAATACAGGATTGCTAATATAGTGTTGTTTTATAAGGTCGAAATAAAATAAAATTCATACAGATGTCATATTTTAGACTTTATACATATTAACAACACCACAGTTGGTTTTTCATTGTCACAAAAAATGAAAACATTTACCTCAAGATCAAATTCTGTGGCAAAAGTATCACTTCTTCCCTGCCTCTTTACAGCACCGGAGTTAGCTTCAATGTAGATTACATCACCAACTTCCACCTTCTCTTTCTGCAGTGACTCATAAATGGTGGGATCCAACTTAAGTTGCTTTGTGCCTTTAGCTGTCTTCAGGCCAATGATAACATGTGATACCGTTTTGCCATAACCTATAGATGAAGGTAAACAGCTATTGAAACAACTGAAAGTCTAGACAATCATTGCTTGTGGGGACAGGCTAGAATATACGTATAACTTCTTTACTGCACACTGGGAATAGACGCTACATCACGCAAAATACGCGCTTAGACGTGGAGTTGCGGATACCAGCCCGTTATACCTTATACCTTATATAGACGCTTCTTATAGGATTCAACAAAACCCAGCATGCTTGGTGGTAGGATCTATACGGTCCGCCTGACTAGCTGCCACCTGAGCATTAAAGTCCCGTGTTTATGTGAGAGCCAGAGGGACATAGGGGAATTCCTCTAAATCTTTGTTACTTGGATTCATGTGCTCCATCTTAAATCCTGTCTGCGCTTACTGTCAGGTGAAACTAGGGTCAAAAGTGAATAAAAAAATATGGAAATAAAACTTAATTACATTTAAAATGTTTAGTTTTCATTCCTATATGGCGTTACTAATGCCATATAGGCTTTTATTGGCCCCATCTGACTGTTTTATTTAATGTTAATTGGATCACTGTACAAGACTTGGCAAATACTACCCAGTTCTGTTGGTCTTTGTTTGAGATGTCCATTAAATACCAGTTTAAGGCTATAGGACTTAAAATACAAACCTCCAGCTGGATTTTCAGTTTCAACTGGAGTGAGTTCAGTGACCTCTCCTTCGTAAACTTCCTTAGTCTCACGGATACGCAGGCCTATAGCACGCCGGAAGTTCTCCATCAATACCTCTGTTTTCTTTATTTCAGTACTATATACTTCACTGCCAACCATAGGGCAAAATGGCACCTGTGGATTTAGATATTGTTAAGAAATAAGACTAACATGGGTTTAAGAGACAATAGATTGGAAGGGGTGGAGCTCGTGGCTAAATAATAAGCGCATGGATCATATCTAGACGCGGCGGCTAAAAACACTTAAGTCAATTTTAGCTCAAAATTTTAAAAAATAAAGTAAATTTTTGCATGCAAAAAGAATTGACTTATGTGCTTATGGCTTCCGAGTCTAGATATGTATAATTTGCAAGGTTAAGCTGCGCTTGCCGCAGTCAGTCTGTGGATGGATGACCATTTGTTACACATCAAGACTTCGCTGTGCATAGGCAAGTATGTTAAACTGTTGGTCTCGTTGTCATACTCATACCTATGACAGTCATTACAGGTACTCAGAAGCCTGTAAGTTCGACAACCAGGCTAACGGTAGGATATCAGCATTGCCCAGTAACTGAATTGCGGTCTGATAGTAGCCGCTCCATGTCAAATAGGTACTGGTATTCGGCCCCATCTGGTTAGACTGGAAGCTGACCGTAACATAGTCAGGAAAAGGCTAGGCAGAACAGATTGGGAAGGAAACTACGTAAATAATGCAATTTCCCATTTTTATTAATCAATGAATTAGATAAGTAAAGGCTAGGCAGATGATGAATGAATTAGATAAGTATAAATGGTATATGCTTTTTCTAAATAAAAGATAAAAATACTACCGAGGATGTTTAAGTATGGCAAATTTAAAGCCATTCAGACAGAAATCATTAAAAAAATACAATTGTAAATAAAAAATAAAATTATAAAAGAATAGTTTTTCATTCAATTAAAACTTACTTTGGTACCCAGTTCCTGTGCTATGGCTAAGGCAATGGCAGTTTTACCGGTGCCCGGGGGACCAGCCAACAGTAGAGCTCGGCCAGCCATCTTCTTGCTTCTGATCATGTCTACCACTATTCCCGCTGCCTGGAAACATATTCATGAATAATATGATACAATTTACTGAGTAGAATACTGAATTTTTACATAGACTTTGAAATATAGGATGACTTTCATGTCATAAAATTCCCAGGTTCAGAAATTTATGCAAGCGTTTCCATAGCAAATCTCAAGCGCGGTTTCCTAGCAGCTGTGTTTGGCCAGTAAAGTTATACAATTTGTACGTCCATGCAATGCAACAAAACTATAAATTATTGAAGTAACACTCCATGGTAACCAAAAAACATAACCTCAAAGTTAGATCGATATTATCGAATCATCTAGAATAATGCAAGATATTATAACTGTAATTTACAGGGATATTAACGTTGATGTATTATTAAGAATAGTATTCACAATATACCTCTCTCGCAGATTCCTGGCCCACGAGACCGGCTGCCATTTGAATGGGAACTCCATTTTCATCCAAACCCAAACCTTTTATATGACTATGTGCTGATATTCTTTGGGTTTTAGCGGTACTTTTTACTTCCTCAATCTTCATTTTGTAAAACTAGCGGAAAGTATTAGTAGAAAGAATATTAAATTTAATACAAATCACACTCGTTGTGTTTAACACCACAACAAACCACACGATGAATGAAATTTAATTTAATGAATGAACTAACAACTGCTGCTGACAACAAGAATGAATGTTTTTCTTTATTGGTGTTGATTACAGTGCTGCCAACGTCAATTTTAAGAATAACCACGTAAGTGAGGTAAGGGTTAGGGTAAAACCGATTGAACTGTATCTGTTCGATATTGCTTGAAATTTTTCGACATGTAACGACAAAAGCAAAGATAAATATAAACACTAAACCCACGTTTATACCTAAGTATAAAACCTATTCTATACCTATGAGGAAGAAAACATTTCAATAAAAAAAAAAACATTCTATTATGTAGTAAACATTTATGTAGATCCATAAAACACTTGTTTCAAATATTTTATACACGACTATTATGTGTTAAAAACAAGTAAGTACTTTTAAAAAGACCTTTACACAATTTGTTTTTAATCCAAATTTGGCTTTAGGTGTGAAGCAAGGTGATAGCGGAATTAAAGAAGTTTGCGATATTTACTGAAATTCCTTGATTTTTCACTGCCCAATTTGTCCTCATACTTTTCACATTTCTCCATAAATCAGTGAATTTCCCCGAACTTGCAACACTAGTGAATGAATGAATTAAAATGACATCCAGTGCTGCCAACTTATAAGAAGTCCCCAGACTTTTGGGAAACGAGTCAAACAAGTCAGAACTTGGAGTCGCCCTTTTTGGGTGGCTTAATAACGCCGGGTTTGATGAAACATAATTTCGATTCATATTCGTAATCATAACTGCAAGTAAACTGCACATCCAATCGCAACTGTAAACCATGCAACTACCAAATGCAGCTTGAAGGCAATTAGAATGTTGACTAAATTCTGCAACTGTTCAACTTAGATATATGCTCTAAGGTTCAACTGTGTGATAACAGCTGACTGGATGAGCGATATTTCATCAAACGCAGCGTTCGTTATTAGTCCACCTGACCTGACCTGTTGCTATCGTTTTCATCGGCTTACACAATTGAATTAATTTATCGAAAATATTAATTCCATTTGCTTTTGCTATTCATGTTTAAGTGATACAATATCACTTTCCGCTCCTATTGTGTTCAAGTGTAATTTTAAATCACTTAACTACTAGTTTGTGTAAAATAATGATTTGTTAAGATACACGGCTACATTTCAGGAAATGTATGGCTTGATATGTCGCCGTGTGTTCTATCATATTAAAGGGCTTGCAAGGAAAATGGTCAATGGTCAAAAAACTGGGGAATTTCAGTGACCGTAACTTATTTTAGTGGAGATTTCGAAATAGGTAGGTACTGAGTACATCCGTGATCGAGCCAAGGGCAAGGTTATTGTATTTATACAACTGTTTAACATAAGATGATATTATATTATTGTGAATTGTGTTCGTATTTTTTTAATTTAATGATAAATGTTCTTTCAAAATAAAAAATATTTTATTAAATCGCATTTGCAAATGCTTAAAACGAAACGTAAAGATTTCTACAGCTGACCTGTCAGCCATTGAATATAAAAAAATATTATTCTTATTATAAATACGAATATCAACATTTATCGGTGTTTTGAGCTTACGTGATAATGTTTATTCAGTCTAGATTCTGTAAATAGTTTTACGGTATATACGAAGCTATGTGGTAAGAACTGGGTGTATATAAAGTTTTACTTTGTGCATAAACTACGAGGCAGCTCAAATGGAGTATACGGCACAGAATTTAGAATATGCTGTGTCTGTGTTCTACAATGGAGAACAAAGTGAACGAGCAAAGGCCCACGCGTGGCTCACAGCTGCGCAAAGGGTCCCGGAAGCCTGGAATTTTGTGTGGGAATTACTTCAACCAAGCAAGGTAATGCATTGAATTTTGTCAACAGATGTGTTACAACTTGTGAGTTAAATGCATGTTTTTAAACATGTAATGCATTATGCTTTAAAAGTTCATGTGTCCCTAAATCCTAATTATCAATTTAATATTTTATTATATTTTTTATCGATACTTTGCCTTGGTTTCTATTTATACAGTGTATGATGTGTGATCGTTTTGGTTAACTGGTAATTAGATGTGCAAATGAAAAATACCAAAAGATGATATTTGTATCTACAATACAATATTTTCAATTTTGTAGTTAGAGTGTAAAATGCTGGTGATTTGGTTCCAGGTTACCCAATATGTATATTGGGTTCTAATGTTAGGAAATTGACAATAACTCCCCAGAATTAGGAATAGGCAATACACATGAAATTTGAAATCTATTGGTTTTCTTTTACAATCTATATTGATTCTTATTGGCATATGACTCATTTTATTATTAAATCCTTTAGAAACAACGATTTTTAAGTACCTAGTGAAAATGAAAAACATTCAAAGAAAGTTCAAACCACACTAAATAAATAACATGGGTCGAACATTGTGATGTGGACAGGACGAATGTACTACTTCTTAAAAGTTTATTCTAAAATAAAACTTGCTTTTTTTCAGGGTACAGAAATTCAGTTTTACGGAGCAACAACACTACACACTAAAATCCTCCGTTGTTGGAATGAGGTGCCACAGACAAGCTACGATGAACTGAAAGACAAAATACTGCAGGCTGTGTTTACATATTCTAAGGGGCCTAAGATTGTTACTAATAGATTATGTATCAGTGTAAGTAAGTTATGTAACTATGAAGTTGCAGATCTGTAACATATGCAAGATATTAATACTATTTGCTAATAGTTGAATTTTGCAACTGTGTTTTGGCTACATCAGCACAGCGTTGGCAACCATTGAAAACCTTGTTATTGCCAAAAGCAAAATATTACAGGAGATGAAAAATAATGTTTCCTGAAAAATGTTGTAAAGGAACTTCACTGTTTTTTTGTTTTATTATAAATGAACCAATAACTACTAATCATGCAATTATAATAATAATAATAATAAAAAATAACCGGCAATAGAGGTTAACAGATCCATTAAACACCCCTTCCCATAGACCAGATATTTTTCACCACATTTTACAATAGTCTTGCACCCACTTGGGACGGTCCATGACTGTACTCCAATAGTGCAGCCGTGGATAGTCCCCGGTTGGTGCCCCATCCCATTTTAGATTAAAGTTCTCAAAGGGGCCTCTGCGCGTTGGACCTGTGTCCCCGTGTATGCCTTCCAAAGGACCGGACATCTTCCGCAAGGAAGATGAGCCGTGAATTCAGACGAGATAATAATAATAATCAATTTATTGACACACACAAGTTAGGAAACTTACAAACAGAATCATGATAAATAAATAAAAGCGTGATTAAGTGGAAGTAGCCGTGGGCCCCAAACTAGGCACAGCCTGTATCTTGGCGGCCCAATACAAACAGAGAAGGCAGATTGAATGATTGACTGTTCAGCGTGACACAGCACAGCAAGACACAAATAACAATTAATTATTTAATTACGAAAATAGGAATTAAAATCATTCAAAAGTCAATAATAAAATAATTAGGTATAACAACCAATAAAATAAAAATAAATGTAAAAAAAAATTACGAGGGCGGCACTGAAAATTTAATTTTCGAAATATATTTTTCCAAGAAAATCGCAATTTTATCAAATGCAAATTACAAGGTTTTCTTTGAAAAAAACAGGATTTTTGTCGATTAGTATGGGGTTATTGGAGTCAATAGTAGCATTATTCATAATCATCTTCTTTATTTGCATTCAAATTGAACTCAGGCCCATCGTAAATATGGGTTATGAGGTTTTCTTGCTAAATCTATACATATAATAAAACATCTATCTATACATATAATAAAACAGTAAAAAAACTGTGTCTGTACATTGAATATATTAAGGTGCATGTACCGATGGACCGTCCATACAATGTTTGTAGGGATTATACGCTAAGAATAGACACTCTTTGTTTAAAACGAATCATTTTATCACTTTTCTACAATCAAATGTGCTCGCGAATTCACTCTTTAGGAAATAACTTACACTAATTACTGAGAAAAACAATCATGAAATTCAGACAAAATTTGACACTTCTTTACATGTGTGGGTTTGTTTTGACAAGCAAACTAAGCGCCATGTTTGTTATAGTTTAAAATTGTAAGCGATAGATGGCGTGCAGGCGATATTGTAAATAGATATTAAAATATGCAGCGTTGCCGGTCTTCTGTAACCTTGACGGCGGCTGCGTTGCCAGCTAATTTGACTATGATTCGAATGCATGTACATTTTCAATTTGTTGAACGTAATGTTGATGCACTAGGATTTGCGCGCGGAATTTGTTGCGTGTTATATTTTGTATGCTATTTTAATTTATTCAAATTGCAATATGTCTAGTAGGTACTTATGTAATTGATTTCAATTGAATATAATTATTGCAATTTATTATTGGTAGGTAAATAATTTTATTAATTATTCAAAATACGCAATTTTATTGTAAAATAAAATTACCTAGGTATATTTCGACGGTAAGTATTAGAAACAGCAAGTTGGCCCGTGAGTTGGGTTTTAGACGCTGCAATCTCGTTACAATACTAATTACGTACCTACGTGTCGATGTTGTCATTATGTATATTTTATGGTCAACCATGAATTAAATTATTCAGTAAGTCACCAAAGTAACCACAACATTAAATTTCGTGAAAAAGCAATCTTGGGGTATGTTTTTACCAGGTAAAGAATACTTTGTATGCATATAGCCCCCCGCCGAGACGCCGTCGCGAGCAGACGTATTTTTGAACGTTCCGTGTTTTAAATTCAAAAAAAATTGTTTAAACTGCAAAATATTGTGTAAACTATCAGTGAAACGATCAATTAATTAGTGATTACCATCTCAGTGATAAAATATTGAAACAATTACAACACACAATTAACAATATTATCAAAATTATCAACAGCAAATCAAGACAAGTTGTTATAAAAAATCGTGTTAGCGTGCGCCGGGCCAAGTGTCCTTGAAAGTGAATGCAAGGACAAGCTTTGCACCTGCAGCTACAGTACCTATTTTTATTAAATAGAACGCTATTTTCAACTCTCTTAATAACGACGACTTGGTCCGATGGCACATGGGCCGGACTGTAAGTGAACGTGACCGTGTGAGTATCAAGTTCAAACCTCCGCAAAACACATTACTTTTTGGAATGTTTTTTATTATGCTGCTAAAATACCAGAAAAATCTGAGATTTTTTTACGAAAAAATTGGAGAAATTTCTGAAATATTATAATTAATACTTGCACAAATTGCTGCCTGCAACATTGCTTAATTAAAGAAAAATCCGCATTCATTGTTGCTTTATTTTACTTTTGGTGCATTTGAACGCCCAATATGCCGCTAAATCGAACACCGCCAACCTCACCGAAATCTAACTTCAAAATCAATGATGGTGACGCTGGTACTAATATACTAAGTAAAGTTATTTTTTACAAATATACTAAGTAAAGTTATTTTTCTTTGTAGCACCTGTGAAGCAGTGGTTTCAAGACAAGAAGAAATAATTTTTGTTCAATTGATTTTTTTTTGTAGTAGTTTGTTTAGAATCTACATAATCATTGTATAAAGCTTTTAATTTGTATTTACTATAAAAGGTGAAATAATACCTTATTGAACTCAATAAAGATTTAGATTTTTGTTTTACTAAAAACTTAGGTAATAAAATAAAACTATATTTTACTGTGTATATTTGACATTATTTATTTCCTTTTTTTATTAATCAATTAAATGTTTTACGCCTTAAAATATAACTTTTATTTTCCTAAAATAGTACTAGTTTTAATTTATCGTAGGTGTCGTTCTGCCTACCCCTATTTAGAGTATTTCTACAAAATATTTTAGCCCTTTTTTAAATACACGCCATCTAGTGGTAAACTTTGTAAACGTAGGGAATACGTCTATGTGTGTGTAAAAGTGTGTAAATTCAATGACAGATGTTATTATGGGATTCTGTGTCAAATTGGGTGGATTTTGAGGCATTGTTATGATCAAGTTCATTAAAAGGTAATGACCAGGTGTCGCGAACACTACTTCTACAACTTAGTAATGCTCAGATTTCACATAAAACGAAATAAACTCAAAATAATGATTTCAGCGCCATCTAGCGGGAAAAGTGCTGGGAACAGCCCGTATCTTTCACCTTAAAAAAACAATAGTTGAGGAGGGTGTAGGGTTCTGTAGCCGCTGTGGTGTCTGTGTACCGGGAATTCTTATGTGTGATGTGGAAGAAAACACCGATGTCTGTATACACTGAGCAGCTTTATTGTACTGGTTCATAAATTTCATAATACAAGTAATGCACAATTATTTTATTATGTATGTGTGTTCGCGGGCGTCAGCATAAAATTGTCGAGCGTGCTCGTACATGCTCCCAAATCAAAAAAGGAAAACAAAATGTAAAATTAGATCAGAAATGTTAATACAATAATATAAAACAGGAACTAAGACTTAATATCTAACAACTGCTGGCAGGCGAGGTTGCTCTGTCCACCTTGTCCACGCAGCTGGCATGATGACTTTTCCGTGGTTGAGGTTCTCTGGTACTTCTCTCCTGTGGTAAGCTATGTGGTCCTTCGGTAACTCGAAGAACTGCACAATACCGTGCTTTTAGCTTGAGGGCAATCCATAGAACAGTTCCCACAACAGCAACAAGTATAATACTATACAAGATATAGCGATGTGTGTCGTGGGATAATACCACTTCATGCAATGTGTCTTGGTGTTTCTTCATCTGTTCTATCCTGGTTTTCAATGTCTTCATTATCATTTCATGGTTTTCAGCTTCAAATGAATAGTTCTTGTCAGCTATGAAGTGATTTATGTCCGATTCTTTCAGGTATAGTTCCTCTTCGTTCACGCTTATCTCACTGTGAAAGTTGTTATGCGAGCGAATTATGATGTTGTCTCCTTTCAACATACATCCAGGATTAAGTTCAATAATCCCAGTAGCACTTAATAGTCTTGAAGAAGTACCAGATGGGCAAAAAATGCGAGTGAGACATTGTTTACAACATGAGTAGAGCCACGCGCCATCATTGTGTAACTGTATCCACTTGTCTTTGCAATTTGATATAGTCGTGCGGCAAGCTGATAAGTTTTTATTATTTATAATTTGTGCCTCACAGATTGTAGCGGCTTGCTTTATGTCATAAATAGGTAGTCCTAATGCACATAATAACAGGTGTGTTTTCAGTTGAACACATGTGCTTAGATCGTTGTATGTCAGCAGCATCATCATGTCCTTCTTCAGGTTTATTGCCAGGTATTCCGATGTAGGTATGATAAGCTTTTCAGTTTTTTGTGTTCGTTAGCAGGTCAGGTGAGATACAATTAAACTGAGAACTATAGGTAACTCTTTGTGTCTTTATTTCAAAACTCTATGAACTAGTACAGATAACACATATGACTATATGCGACACCGGCCAGGAGAATACTGCCCGCTCCCTCAGCGGAGCGGCAACGCATACGAAACGCCAAACATGCCGCGTCAACGATTTTACAATATTGTGTCACTACAGTATTCCTCCCCTATCTTTTAATTTTGTTAAAATTATACAAGATTATTGGGCATTTTAGTACTACTTATTACAGTTTATGTTACACTGAATGTTTTGATTATCAGCAAAAGTTTTGGGTTTCTACTTATTACATTTTATGTTTATACTTGATGTTTTGCATATAAACAAAAGTTTTAGGTTTCTACTTAATACTGTTTATGTTAACACTGAATGTTTTGCTTAACAGCAAAAGTTCGCGACCATTGGTCCGACACTGAAATAATTAAGTAATATTTTACATGAGTACCTTGATACATTTTAAAATATATTTGTATTTTAACTTATTATCTAAACAATATACTTTTAAGGGTAGTCGTCATGCTCAATAATTCTGCTACAATAAAAATCATCCCCTTGGAATCCACAATATTTTGCATGACAACGCCATGCAAAAAATATTTTTCCTTAAGATAGTCATATTTACTTATTCTAACGGGGCGTTCCTCTTCCATTTGGTACCAACTTACTATGTTCTGTTTAAACCCGCTCTTATTCATCAAAAAATCGTGTCCTTTTGATGACGCGACCACTGCGAGTGACAATCTGTTCCTTAGTTACGGGCCCTACATCGTCTTCTCGTTTTAGTTGGGGTTTTGCTTTTTTTACATTGCTCGGTATGTTCTGTGCTTCAATCCTTTTACTGTTCTCTTCCTCGCATTCGTCTAGTAAAAATGCAGGTTTAAGTCGGTCGATTGAAATGCACGCCTGTCTATTCATTAATTTAATAACGTAATTTTTTTCTTTCCGACCTATGACGCGGTATGGGCCATCATAGGGCGGTTGTAGTGATTTACGAACGGTGTCATTGCGAACAAAAACGTATTTACAAGTTTCGAGTTCTGGATGCACAAACGAAGAACGCACCCTATTCTCTCTACTATGAGGCACGAAATTCCCTATTGTTTTTTTAAGTTCTTCTACGTATGCGTCCATGCTTTGATTTTGTGCTGGTGTATGTGCAAAAAAATCGCCTGGCAACCTAATTGTCCGCCCATATACTAATTCTGCAGCGCTATATCCGGTATCACTTCTAATGGCTACACGCAACCCGAATAAAACAGTAGGTAACTCTTTTAACCACGATTCTGTTTTGATTCTAGCCATTAATGATGCTTTTAGCGACCTGTGCCATCTTTCTACCATGCCGTTACTTTGGGGGTGATAAGCTGTTGTCCTTATTCTTTCAATTCCCATTATTTTCATTAGCTGATTGAACAAATTACTTTCAAATTGTCTTCCTTGGTCACTAGTGATTTTGATGGGGCACCCATAGCGTGTGATCCAGCAATCATATAGTGCCTTGGCAATATTTTCCGCGGTAATTTCTTTCATTGGTATGGCTTCCGGCCATTTTGTGAACCTATCAATTATGGTGAAACAATATCTATATCCCTCTTCTGTTGTGTTTAATGGACCTATAATGTCTATGTGGATGTGTTCGAACTTCCCGCATTCAGCATAAACGCCTAATTCCGACACTGTGTGTCTTTGTATTTTTGATCTTTGACATGCTATACACGTTTTAGCCCATTTGCCTATCTCTGAATTCATACCGGGCCAAAAATACTTTTGTGTAATTAACTTCTTTGTTGCCTTAATTCCGGGGTGGCTTATATTATGTATGTTATCGAAGGCTATGCGTCTGAATTTTTCTGGTAAATATGGTCGTAGTGTGTCTTTCGAATTTTCGCAATAAATCGGTTTATTGACTGCGGGACCGTGTATTTTTTTTATGCGCACCTTGCTACTACTATTACTGCCATTCGACGCTTGCGCGATGTACTCGTCCGTTTCCTGTGCGGCAGCTAAATCTGCGAAGTCTATGTTTGTGGGGCAATACAACTCTGCGACACGTGATAACGAGTCAGCAACAACGTTTTGCTGTCCATCTACATGACGGATATCATTTGTGAATTCACTAATGAATAATATATATCTTGTTCTTCTAGGAGTTTCTGAATTACTGCTATTTAGTTTTGTAAGGGCGTAAGTTATTGGTTTATGATCTGTATATATGATAAGCTCCCGCCCTTCAAACAACTTCCTAAAGTACTGAATGGCCATATATATTGCTAATAACTCCCTATCGTAAGTGCAGTACTTTGTTTGTGCGTCGGTAAGTTTCTTCGAGAAATACCCTAACGGTTCCCACCGGTTATTAACTTCTTGTTGTAACACCGCGCCTACGCACGTATCCGATGCGTCACACATAAGGGCCATAGGTACCCCGCTACGTGGATGTGACAATGTAACTGCGCTTTGTAAGCTGGATTTACATTGTTCGAAAGCCTGGTTGGCTTTATCGTCCCACTGTACCAATGTCTTATCTCGTTTTTTGGAATGATGTATGAATTTATTAAGGCTCATTTGTGACTCTACGGCTTTAGGTATGTGGGGTCTATAAAAGTTAACCATTCCAAGAAATCTTCTCAATTCCTCTACAGTTTTTGGCTTTGGAAAATCTACGATAGCCTGGGTTCTCGATTTTAGTGGTGTGACACCTTTTTTGCACACCTCAAAACCGAGAAAATCAACTTTATCTTTTCCAAACTGGCATTTAGAAATATTAATTGTTATTCCGAATTCGCTGAACCTTTTAAAAACTATACTTAAATGCTCCTTGTGTTGTTCGTGGTTGTCACTGGCTATGATGACGTCATCGATATAGGAGAATAAAAAATCTAATCCCTGCAAAACTGTAGTACTCATGAATCGTTGGAATGATTGTGCAGCGTTTCTCAGCCCAAAACTCATTCTTGGAAATTCAAATAGTCCGAAGGGCGTGATTATTGCCGTTTTCTCTACATCGTCCGGGTTAATCGGTATAAAATGATAAGCTCTGTTAATATCTAAATGTGTAAATATCTGTTTTTTGGCTAACACATACGTAAACTCGTGTAACCGTGGAACAGGGTATCTATCCGGTTTAGTATTAGCGTTTAATTTCCTATAGTCACCACAGGGTCTAATGTCTCCATTCGGTTTTGGTACCACATGTAAAGGGCTCGCCCACGGGCTTTTACTGGGCCTACATATTCCCATTTCCTGCATTATCTTAAATTCTTTTTTAACTTTGACATACCGGTCCGGTGGTAACGGCCTTGCACGCGAGTGTACCGGCGGACCAGTAGTTTCAATGTAATGTACTACTGAGTGCTTAGGGGGGTCTTTGAAAGATGTAGGCCTAGTAATATCCGGGTATTTAGAAATAACATCGTGATACGGATGGTCCATATTTAACATTTTCAGTGAAAGTTGTGAACTACTTACTAAGGATGCCACTGTGCTTAGCTCTGTCACTTGATCAATCAGTTTTCTTGCACTTACGTCGACCAGCAGTTTATGGTGTCCTAGAAAGTCTGCGCCAAGTATAGGTTGTTTCACGTCCGCTATGATAAAATCCCAACGGAAAACTCGCCGTAATTTCAAGTTCAGTACCAACGTCTTTACGCCATACGTTTTGATTTCGGCGCCATTCACTGCGTATAACTTATATTCACTATCCGCATACTTTTGATTCTTCTTATTTGTTGGTATGACGGACACGTTCGCTCCTGTATCTACTAGAAAATTCAAACCAGTATTTGAGTCTGTAACACTAAGGCGGTTGGCTGGAAGCACGGTGCAGATTTCCGCCTGTTTCTGCCCCGTATCTAGTTTTCCGATTTTTTCCATGCACATGGTTTTACACATTTTTGTGCTTTTTCAGCATAACGGAAATGGTAAAAGCATAACCAATCCGGATCTTCTTCCGTACGACGTGCTCGCGAGCTGCTTCTGCTCCGGGCGTTTGTTGCCTGATACCGATACCTACTGCGTGATCGGTTTCCTCTGTAACGGTTTTCCATCTCGTCAAAACGTGCGCTTAACTTCGCTATCTCCTTTAAAATCGTATTTTCTGTTTCCTTTGATGACGACGTTGAGGGCTGTTGTGAAACTGCTGCCACGACTCCTGCTTTTGTAACTTCATTGACATCGTCGGCGATTGCGGCTAATTTTTCCAGGTCTTTTGTTTCTGTGACCATGAGTACGGCGCGTACTGTTTGTGGTAAAAGATTCTGCCATAAAACTCTTAGTGTCTCGTCAGTCACTTTGTCTCTTGCAAGATCTTTCATCTTTGCTAACAGTTGTGACGGCTTCTGGTCTCCCAATTCCATTTCATTGATCAGTTTCTCTATCTGTTTGGTTTTTGAGTCTTCATAAATTTTCAATAATTTCTGTTTCAATGCCTCATATCTGCCCGTCTCTGGTGGATTTACTAAAAAATCCGTTAATTGACTTATGGTGTCGCTGTTCAATTTTGACACCACTAGGTCAAATTTCGAGTAGTCTCCTAGTTTCTGCGATCCCAATGTCGCTTCTGTCCTGATGAACCACACTCGAGGCTGGTGTGTCCAGAATTCGGAAATCCTTGACGCTATCGACAATGCTGCTGTTTCTGGAACTATGTTCGGAGGTGGTGTCGTCATCTTGCGGTCGTATTATTGCGTAACTCCGGATTATAAAGTTCTTTCACAGGGGTCACCACTTTTGTGTTCGTTAGCAGGTCAGGTGAGATACAATTAAACTGAGAACTATAGGTAACTCTTTGTGTCTTTATTTCAAAACTCTATGAACTAGTACAGATAACACATATGACTATATGCGACACCGGCCAGGAGAATACTGCCCGCTCCCTCAGCGGAGCGGCAACGCATACGAAACGCCAAACATGCCGCGTCAACGATTTTACAATATTGTGTCACTACAAGTTTGTCCTTGTATATACGGAATAGGTATGATGCGACTCAACTCGTACTGTTCATTGTTTACTAGAGGTAGCTTAACTTCGAAGATAAAGAAGTCTCTAGTTAACTTGACGTGTACTCTTGATAGTTTGTACATTTGTCGAATGCACTGATGGCTGTTTGTGCATGGTAACGAGAGTTCGTTAGGTAATTGGCCGGAGATAATGTTCAACTGATCTTGTAGCTGATTTGGCTTCAGTAGATGTGCATCCACACGTCCATCTTTCACATCGGTTACTAAGTCGAGCAGTAACTGTTGAACTCTTCTTATGTTAGAAATGATTAAATTCGCAGCTAATGCAGACGACATCACATTGAGAGCGTTATTTCGTTCCAGTTTTATGCGTTCGTTGGTTTCCTGGAAGTGTTTGTTTATGAGTGTAAATTGTTTATTCATGACATCTTCGTTTCTTTTTAGAATGTTGTACTCGCCTTCTATGATTGAAGTTTGTTCTTTGTATAGGTTGAGTAAATGGTTTTCGTTTTTTTTGTATTAGGTTAATGTCTTGGTCATATTTTTGGGCAAAATTTTCGTCAAGCACTCCAAATAGATAGTTTGCCGCGTAGCCAATTCCATTTATCAGACCCCTTTTTGTACGAGTTCCGTGTTCCGATCGCAAAACATCGTTGTAGTGCTGTATTTCTTTGATTTCGTGTTCTAACTGCGAGGCGATGGATGTCAAGGCTGATTCTTCCTTAGATAGACTGCTTAAATGATTAACATAATTTTCAATATTTTGTAAACTCCGCCAGTATGTTGTCATGTTGTAATATACAACCATTTTCCAGTCGTCTTGTCTTATTTGCATATCAGCAATTTTATCGAAATAAATTAATTTTGCTGATGATAATGTAGTGACATTTATTGCAGCTTGTTGTAGTGACGTAGTTATACAGCATACAAACATAAAAAATATGCAAACGTAAGTACTCAAGGATCTTTTGGTAGGTTTCTTCCGCTTTGATGTCTCACGTGTTTGTTGTTTAGTAGCAGTGGCTTGATCTTCTTCACTCTCTACGCAACCTTCATCTTGTTCGATAGGTAGCCGTGATAATTTGATAATCGGCCGTTTCAGAGTGCCATTTTTCGTTGTAGTTGCGTACAAGGTTTCGCAGTATTGTTCATCAGATGTCATCGTTGTACTTTGTTCCGTTATTTTTTCGGTTTCCCAGAAATTCGAAATTTCCTCAAGGTTACTTAGCGCAGCATGGCAATTTAATGTTTTGGTGTTGCCTAGAACAACCCATCCGATCTTTGTTTGTTGGGCTATAGGCGCATGTATTGGTCCTCTCAGAATACCTCCCATGAAAATTTCGGCGTAAACTCCTGCGTCCAGTAAGATATCTACTGGTCTTGAGACATTGTAGTTCGGGTCAGCGAGGTTGAGATACTCTAAGTGTGGCCAATGTTGTTTTTCAAATGTACAATTGGGCAAATTGTTCGGCAGTTTTGTCATGACAAGCGCCTCTATAGTGAAATTATAGTTTCCATATATTGACTCGCTATTTAATAGCACGATTCCATGACTTTTGTTATTTGAGATGCCAACTCCTGAGACGATCGCATCTTGTTTGCGTCTGTGAAGTCCCAATCGTTGCGCAGCAGATTCCGTAATCAAATTGATTTGGGAACCCTGGTCAAGTAGTGCTCGAAGTTTTATAGACATTCCATCCATTGCCATAATGTTAAGTTCCACCGTTGCAAGTAGCACTTCATTATAATTCCCACCAACGTGATTTGCCTTATGTTGCGAAGCAGTCGGTGCGCTTTTAGGTGTCATGTTAGCAGCAGGTTTCATATGTTGCGCCTTTTGTTGTAGAGCGTCATGTAGTGTCGTATGATGTTTATTGCTGCACACCTTACATGTTTTCGTGGAATTACATTGTTTGTCGTTATGGCAGTACAAACAATTCTCACACACTTTTAATTGTCCAATTGCATTTATTTTCTCTTCTGGCGTCATACTTTGGAATGATTTACAATAAAACAAAATATGATCCAATTTGCATAAAGGACATTTTCTTTCGGAGCTGGCATGATATGTTTTTGGAGTGAATTTCCTGTTGAAGGATTTATTTGGTAGGTATTTTGATGAAAATTCCTTCACATCATTATTGTCCTTGACCTCTGGTTTGATGTAGGGGCTCTTGGTCTTCCAGTTGACTGGCTCTAGAGCCGTAAATTTGCTCTCCAGGAATGTAATGATTTCATCAAATGAAGGCAAGGCTCTTGGAGCTTTTCTTGATTCCATGTATGAACTGTAGGTCTCAGGATCCATTTTTTCGGTAAGTATGTGCACCAAGATAGGATCCCATGTAGTGGTATCGATTCCAAGATTGTGTATGGCATGAATCGTTTCCAAGGTCGTATCGTGGAGGCGTTTCAGTTCTTGAGAAGAATGTTTGTGGATAGTCGGCTGGTTTAAGAATATCTGGATTTGCTTTGTAAACAAGAGCTGCGTATTGTTGTACCTGCGCGTGAGTATATCCCAGCAGGCGTCATAGTTGTCGGCTGAGATATGAAGATGCTGCACTAGTCGCTCCGCCTCACCCTTGAGTTTTCCCTTTAGATGTTGCATTTTTTGTGACTTGCTTATCAAGGGATTGTTGTGGATGGCTTCAGAGTACAGGTTCATGAAGGTTGGCCACTGCGCGTAATTTCCACTAAATACCGGAATCTCCAATTTCGGCATAGTTTGATGTTGGTGAGATGTATGACTAAGTTTTTGGTTAAGTTGCCTTTTCGTGGCTTCGTAAACGCATTCATGTTGTACGTACTCTTGTTCGTAACCTACTTCAGATCCAATCAGTAGGTTATCTATTTGCCAATGTAGCTCATCAATAGTATTCCAGCGTGCCTGTAGCATTTGTAGTTTGTCTTGCAATTCCCACTTTTCCGAAATACTCGTAATGTCAATATTTCTAACGACTCTTGAAAAAGCTCGAAAATTTGTTCGTTGTTGACTGATCAGCTCGTCAGTTTTGGACAGCATACCTTTCTCCCTCGTAGTCTCTTCCATTGTTGATTTTCAGAAGAAGGTTGTTGTCTGTTGTAATCACTGCCGCTGCCGCGCTGGTTGATGTAAATGTAGGGGACGTAAAGCCCAATGTTTTTGTTGGTTCCGTGTAAGTAGGTATCCTTCACAATATGTGCGACTTCTCAACTAGACCAGGGAGACCCGCTTCTGGGAGGCCAGTCCAGCCGATTCGCTATCAATGAAGGCACTCTTCACTTACACTTCACTTCACTCAGTTAGTTCGAAGGACCATAAAGTTTCATAGGTCACTGATCCGGCTCGAAGGACCAAAAAGATGTAGGGTTCTGTAGCCGCTGTGGTGTCTGTGTACCGGGAATTCTTATGTGTGATGTGGAAGAAAACACCGATGTCTGTATACACTGAGCAGCTTTATTGTACTGGTTCATAAATTTCATAATACAAGTAATGCACAATTATTTTATTATGTATGTGTGTTCGCGGGCGTCAGCATAAAATTGTCGAGCGTGCTCGTACAGAGGGTTTAGAAACAGTAAGAGAGCACGAATCCAAAAAAAAATATCTGTCTGTTTGTCTGTGTGTCTGTTTGTTTGTACACGCTAATCTTCGGAACTACTGGACGGATTTGAATGATTTTTCTTTTGTTGTATAGGTATTAAGTCTGGGCAACATATAGGCTATAATTTATTTTGGAAACTTGGACACCTGATGCAGAACCGTAACAGACCAGCTAAACTATAAGAGATACAAAGATGGTACCATAGCCAAAATTGTTCCACGTGATAAGCATTTTCTGCTGAGAGAATAAATTTGAAGATCTGGAACACCTGATGTGGAACTCCAAGAGCCCAGCTACACTATAACATAATGACGTCTTAGCAAGAGTTGTTCAGCCTGATGAGCACTCTCTGTTGACGTATAAAAATTGAAGATTTGGAACACCTGTTGTGGAATTCCAAGCGCCCAGCTACACTATAACATATATAGGAATGACGTTTTAGCAAAAGTTGTTCAATCTGATGAGCACTCTCTGTTGACGTATAAAAATTGAAGATCTGGAACACCTGTACCCCAAGTGTGAGTTTTTTTCGTTAACTACTGTAGTTGCGTCGCGACAAAAATGTATGAAAATTTAGGCTGCGCCTCTAGGCGCACCGTTCACTAACTACTATTCGCGCGTTAATTGAACGGTGCGCCTAGAGACGCAGCCTAAATTTTCATACATTTCTGGCGTGTAAGTTAACGAAAAAAACTCACACTTGGGGTACTGTTGTGGAACTCCAAGAGCCCAGCTACACCATAACACATATAGGAATGACGTCTTAGCAAAATTTGTTCGGTCTGATAAGCATTTCCTGTTGTCTTATAAAAATCAAAGATCAGAAACATCTGATGTGGAAATCAAAGCTATCACTAATTTCACTGTATAATTATAAAATAACATAAGCTGGGAGTACCTCCACGCGGTGAAGGCGGTAACAGTTTAGGACTGATTTTCGATGACGATGGCATATCATTGAAAATTTGACTCTACTGGCCAAAACTCCCATTTTTTTTTTTATTTTATCGAATAAATATGCCTTCAGGCTTATGTTATTTGAGTGTTTCTTAATTGATCAGGTATCGTCACCAAAAAACTATCCATGCCTAGAAAGAGGTCAAATCTTTCCCAATGTTCCAAAGGAGCTAAAAGATTGAGGATCATAAGATCCCAAGAATCTACCGAAGAGCGTCAGGAGAGACTTGATGCTGTTCGATAACTGCAACTCGCTCCGTGGAAACCTCTTCGGATCGCGAAGCACGCCTGCGTTTTTAGCGTATTTACGCATCTACATCCAGGTCTCTAGAGACCAGTGAAGAATATGATGCGCATCTGACCGCTGATCGTGAACGTCATGCATTGTCTCGCGAGTCGGAGACGTTCACAGAAAGAGAATTACGCATTAGTTCTCAGCATATATACACATCTACTTCGAGGTCTCTAGAGACAAGTGCGGAACGTGATACGCGACTGACCGCTGATCGTGCAAGTCATGCATTGTCTCGCGAATCGGAGACGTTCACGGATAGAAAATTACGCTTGAGTTCCAAGCGTATCTACGCATCGACTTCTAGGTCTATAGAGACAAGTGGGGAACGTGATGCGCGACTGACCGCTGATCGTGAACGTCACGCATTGTCTCGCGAATCGGAAACGTTCACGGATAGAGAATTGCGCTTGAGTTCTCAGCGTATCTACGCATCGACTTCTAGGTCTATAGAGACAAGTGCGGAACGTGATGCGCGACTAACCGCTGATCGTGAACGCCATGCATTGTTTCGCGAGTCGGAGAGGTTCACGGATACAGAATTGCGTTCGAGTTCCAAGCATATCTACGCATCGACTTCTAGGTCTCTAGAGACAAGTGGGGCACGTGATGCGCGACTGACCGCTGATCGTGAACGTCACGCATTGTCTCGCGAGTCGGAGACGTTCACGGATAGAGAATTACGCTTGAGTTCCAAGCGTATCTACGCATTGACTTCTAGGTGTCTAGAGACAAGTGGGGTACGTGATGCGCGACTGACCGCTGATCGTTAACGTCACGCATTGTCTCGCGAGTCGGAGACGTTCACGGATAGAGAATTGCGCTTGAGTTCTCAGCGTATCTACGCATCTGCTTCTAGGTCTCTAGAGACAAGTGCGGAACGTGTTGCGCGACTGTCTGCTGATCGTGAACGACATGCATTGTCTCGCGAATCGGAAACGTTTACCGATACAGAATCACGCTTGAGTTCTCAGCGTATTCGTACATGGCATAACAGGTCTTTTGAAACAAGTGATGAACGTGATGCGCGACTAACTGCTGATCGAGATTATCATACATTGTCCCGAACACAACAAAATATTCATAATCGGTTAGAAAGTGAGAGAGAAAGAATTGCTGGAGTACGGCATGAAGACACAGAAAAAGAGCGCAACGAACGTTTGAATTCTGATCGACTTCGACATTCTCTGAACAGAATGTCGATATCATCTGAAGAATCGGATGTGGACCAGCTAAAGTATAAGAGATATAAAAATGGTGCCATAGCAAAAATTACTCCACGTGAAGAGCATTTTCTCCTGTGAGAATAAATTTGAAGACCTGGAACACCTGTTGTGGAACTCCAAAGCCCAGCGACACTATAACATACATAGGAATGACGTCTTAGCAAAAGTTGTTTAGTCTGATGGGCATTTCCTGTTGACTTACAAAAATGAAAGATCTGGAACGTCTCGAATCGTCTCGCGCATCCCGTTGTTTTCCCGTCCCCGGGCTCTTAGAATTCAACATCAGACGTTTCAGATCTTCGATTTTGACGACCCTGTTGTCGCTGGCATAAGCAACAGGATCCGCGTACGAAGTCGCGGGCAGAAGCTAGTATGACATAAAACGTATTTGACCAAAATTACAATTTACGAGGTTTTCACTGGTTGCCGACGATATGTAGCCTTTGTTGTGTCATCATTGTTAAACTACAAGATTGACTTAAAAGAGTCAAAATAATTTACTTGAATGTTTGTTTGTGAAGATCAGAATGTTCCAGCATATTTTGCAGAATTATACAAAACAGAAAAGTATACTATCTGAAAAGTTTATCCATTTTATCTAATAAAACGAATTTATAAAATAAATTCTATCGACTACAGTCAAATTTTATTGTTTCAGTTAGCAGCATTCATCCTCCAGCAAGGTACAGTGGACTTAGCTACAATATTAAGACCTTTATCTACTGTAGAAAACACATCTCTATTATTGGAAGTACTTACTGTGATACCTGAAGAAGTAAGTATTTATTTAATCAAAAGAGATTCCTTATACAGGCTGTACCAAAACACAATGTCAAGGCAGGAACAAATTATAGGGCAGTTCATGTAGTATCAGTTTTTTTTTTTTTAAATAATTTACTAG
Source organism: Amphipyra tragopoginis (assembly GCA_905220435.1). Classification (NCBI taxonomy): domain Eukaryota; kingdom Metazoa; phylum Arthropoda; class Insecta; order Lepidoptera; family Noctuidae; genus Amphipyra; species Amphipyra tragopoginis. The sequence goes on from HG991997.1 coordinate 19,832,343, forward strand.
CTTTAGCCCGCGACTTCGCTCGTGTTAATTTATAATAAAAAAAACTCTTTAACACACTACTAAAGTTTCTTTAATAATATAATTCACTCCATGATTCGAAAGACACATGCGCCATCTATTATAGTTATTGTTGTTTTCCTCGGGAACAGTACTTTTTGTCGGGTTGAAAGATATGTACCCTATGTCCATTTCTGTACAACTGACAACATATATGAAAAATTTCAGCATGATCGGTTCAGTGGTTTAGGCGTGAAAAGGTAACAAACAAAAAACTTACTTTCGCGTTATAATATTAGTTAGGATGTGCTTTAAAAAAATGCATAAGTTAGATTTCTGAGTTAACATTTTATTCATGGTAACTTTGAAACTGGAAAACCGTTCAACCTTTATTTTTTTCTGGTCTTTCGTAAACTATCGTTCCCAGCTCGATGTTGAGTTTCAGGACACCATGTATACAAAATTTAAAAAATATCGTTTTGAAATAAAAACAGTAAACAACTTTGGGGACTACATCAGTAAAATGTCTTTTATCTCCAGTACAACAGCATGACAATGGGATCGGTTCTAAGAAGTAAGAACCGCGCATCTCTCCAACAGGCATGTCCAGCAGTTTTAGATGATATGCTCCGATGCTTACAAACTGTATATAAGTGAGTATGTTTTATTTCAACAAAATCATATTCTATTTACAATATTTTACTAAAACAATATGGATATAGCCATATTGTTTGCTTATGCAATCGACAATCATTACAAATACCAGTTTGTTCATTATTATTAGCAGGATGATACTCCATCACATTTATTGCAGCATTTTATTATGAGGCCACATATGAGGTGACATCTACAAGTTGAAATGATGGCTGATGCTTTTTGTATTTTTCTGTAGTGCGGACTACACCAAAGAGCCTCCTTCAGAGCAGGTAGTACAGTCGTGGGTGACAGCAGCCACTTGCGCGTGCAGCTGGCTCACACTAGGTGGCGAGGACGCTGCCGAACATGCAGCGGGTGCGCTGCCTGATCGCATGCCGCTATGTCGCGCGCTGTTGGCTGTCGTGCAGCTTTTATATACGTAAGTCAAATAAACATTACATTTTTTTAAGTAGTGTTTTTAAGTCGTGATGTGTGAAATTAAACGGCATTCACTTTTTTTCATTAGAAAATAATAACTCTTTTCTCACTAAGTTTCTGATCAGCAAGACTTGTTTGTCGTTTAGTCTACAACATAGTGCTTGAATTCTAGAAGAATGAGTGTAATTACGGGGCGTGCTATTCCGCCATTGTTTAAGAGCAATGGCGAAATAGAATCTTTCTTTCTTTCGAAATAGATTCTTGAATCTAATTGAATTCATGTGAAACCTTGAGTAGAGTAATTTTTTATTTTGTTTATTAAACGGTTTACACTCAATTTCTCCTGTATCGTGGGTGCGTTTATAAACACACATACACAAACGCCCAGACCCTTCGCGTAAGAATGCGCCATAAAATATTCGCAATGTGTTCATGTCAGCGGAAACCAAGGCGGAGCGCAATCCCGCTAAAAACCTAACTAATTGTGCATCTCTAGAACCAAGCAATTATTTCGTGTCATCAGGTGGAATCCGGCAGTCAGCGATTCACCGTTAGATGCGTGTGAAGCATGTTTATCAGCAGTGCGGGCCGCGGGGGGCACAGCGGCTGCAGCGCGTTACCCCGCGGCCGCGCTACAACTGTTGTCCGATCTCGCCTCTCTCGCCGCACCGCTCATGACGAGAGATAATGTGCCCAACTCTATCAACGAGGTAAGTTGTTTATGAAGTACCAGGTAGATCAGCGCTAGACGTGTGCAAGTTGTGCTTATCACCGGCAATTTGACAATATACACAAGTCTATTTAAGTCTAGTTTAAAAAAAGATTGAAAACTTACGCGTCATAAAATATATTCTAGCTTGTGAAAAAAAGTCCTGTGACTTTTGTCTACTGCTAGAATCGTTAGTCGGTAAAAAAGCGTAGTGTAGTCTGCAAATTATACAAATCTTTGTAAGAGTATGTTTTACTTGTCAACTGTTCACAGGAACTGCTATCAGCACTTATAACCTGCTGCGTAGCTCTCGGCGAGTGCCACGCGCACACATTAGTGCAAGCCGCGGAGAGTGCGGACGGCTCCGATGCTGCTAACGGCGCGCGGCAGCTCATAGAACTGGTGCTGGCCGCGCAAGCAGCGCCCGGACATTACCCGCTGCATGAGACAAGATCCAACCTGTCGTTCGGGTTCTGGTACACGCTACAGGTGAGGCTGCATCAACTCTATGTATCGCAGTCCGCTGCGGAATACATACTTTTTCTATTTCTCGCGAATTTACGATCGTTCTTTGCTGTTTAGGACGAAGTACTAAACGTGATGGACAGAACCCACGACATCCACCCGGTGTGGCGCCAAGTGTTCTCGCGGCTGCTGACGGCGCTGGTGACCAAGTCCTCAGCGCCCGCCGATCTGCAGCTGTCGAGGGATGACCTCGAACTGCTGCGCTGCTACAGACAGGACATCGCTGATACAGTGGTCAGTGTGTATTTACATGTTTGACAACTAAATAGAAGAATTTCTGGGCGCAATATAAAAAAAAAACAAGTAATCTTACCATTTAGGATTGACCATCAAGCCTTTACTGCAAATTGATAAACTTTACGTGTACTTAACATATTAGATTTTTTTGTGGATGACCTGGGGCCTAATTCTCCTAAAATAAATCTTGATAAATCGCAACCGAACCAAGGCTGAACCGTTCATTCAGACAGTTCTCAATTTCAAAAGCTATCAAATTGTTTGACACAAAAAACAAAATCAATCATTTTGAAAGTTTTCGAAAACAAAAACTGACTGACGGTTGTGGTTCGATTGCGTTTGGCAACAATTTATTTTAGGAGAATTGGGCCCCTGTTTTTTTTTTTAATTATTCTTGCCTCTAACTGACCCACTGCAAGATCTCTTCTCATACAGAGAAGGAAAAAGCATTGATCATTGGATTAATAATAATGTATAAATTACCTCTAAACAGATGTACTGCTATGGCATTCTGGGAGAATGGTGTTGGACGACTGTCGACGCAGCATACAGCGCTGCTACCAACGAGAGTGGGCGAGAAGCCGCGCTACACGTGTTCGCAGCACTAGCCGACGCTGCGCCAGCGCAACGTGCGCCACCAGCACTAGTGGCGCTGATACACCACGCGTTAAATGTGGCGCATACCTCAACGAATAAACGCATGCTCAACACTGCGCTTGATTGTCTTGGTATGTTGTGTACCTATTTTTAAATGTTAGTGTTACTCTAGGATTTTTATTTTAGGTAGTATGTTTACCCGCAACTATCATAAAAAGCATATTGTGATGAAGCAGCACGTACCTCATCATAGTTCCAAATTCCATCTTCTGGATTCGTGGCAGTTATAAAAATTCATACTGTTATCTTTCTGTATTAATCGTGTCGATACGTGGAGCTTGTTATTCGCGTCCACGCCCGAAATCAGTTTGATGTTGGTATTTTTTTCAAGCAATTACGGCTGATAGAGGTTTCTCCCAAGTTGCCCTATAACATTCAGTCAGTCTTTTCATGCAGTCTACCTCAGCTTTGAATGTAACCAGGCGGCTACGCATCGTGGGTGAGCTCGGTGGGCGAGAGTCGCGAGTTAGGTCGCGCATGCGTGCGAGCAGCCGGCGCCGCACTGCCGCGCTGCCCGCCCGCGGCCGCGCTGGCGCTACGCAAGCTAGCCGCTGACTGCAGCGCACCCGCCGCTGCACTGGCGCCTGACATCGTGCAAGCTGCACAGGTTAGTGTGGTAATACCAATTCTGTCACACTCGGCAACAACACGTTTGATAAATGTGTCTCCACATACATGTTCGGGTGCGAGGTATCACGACTTTTGATATTCGATCAATCCGGGCGGGATTTCTTTTCCATATGTAGACATACTCGACTCACGTGCGGCACAGACCGAATAACTTAAACCAGAGTGTGGACTACGCTAATGTTGTGCTGGGCGCAAAAAATTGATCATTCGGGTAGAACCGGACAAGCGATTCATGCCGCCCGGGCTCACAGAATACTGCTTGCCCGAATATGTGTGAGACTGCGTGACGTAGAGATATTGTTTGCACTCTCGCATTGCTCAGTTGTAACTTGCATCTTACGATACATATCTAAATTTTTCCCTCAAAATCAGACAAAAATAGGAACAGGGGTACAATGTGGAAAATCGAAAGTGCATCAATCAGTATGTGACCCTTCGGCTCGCGTTACCTATTCGTTCTCCGAAAAGAGTAGAGTTACTATAATTTGGTTATCGTATTGTTAGGTTATTAATTTGTTTTAGCATTTGACACATCCCGCTTTTAATTCCAGTATTAAATTGTACAGACGTTCCAGAGCGGCGCGGGTCGGTCTGACGCGTGGGTACGGCGACAGTTAGTGGCGGCGGCGGGAGCGGCGTTAGCGGCCGCAGAGTTAGATGCCGCCGCGCCGCTATTACAGGCCTTAGCCGACACGCTGCATGATGAGCTTGCTGCACAGGTTGGATAATAACGACACCATTAGTAGGTTGTAAAACGCCCCTAACTGAAAAAATACTAAACCAATTTTGTTGTGATTTTCATCCGTTAACTGAATTTTATTTAGCTCAAAATCTGTGCAAATGTCATCAAAATCGGTCAAGAGAAACCGGCGATATGATTTTTAAAAATTCTATTTCTAACTGAATATCCAGTATCTTCTGAAGACTATATTTCAAAACGGACAATTGATACAGGTTTGTTGCCATAGTCGTTTTTTGTACTCTTAAAAAGAGCTATCCAACGATGGTAAATTCATTTTGATTGGACATGAGTACCAAAACGCTCATCCTCCTTTATACTAAACTAATTTTTTGGTTTAACTCATGTTTGGCTACTTTTGATATTTTTAATTTCGGAATGTGTGCGAAATTCGGATGTTTGGCTAACGCCTTTGTGAGAAAAGATTACGAAAAAAAACGAAACCTATGGAGTAAGTTTATTTAAAGCATTGCACACAGTTGCGTTGTGTAATTAATTATATGACATGGTGTTACTACGTAGGCCGGTGACGCACCACGCGCTGTATGTGCGGCGGAGTGCTGCGCGGCGCTGCTGGGAGCGCTGGCACCTCGCGCTCCTCTCGCCGCCGCGCTGTTCCGCACGCTCGCGCCTGCGCTGCCGCCCTACGCTAACAACCCCGCGCTCGTCGAGGTAACCGAACTTATTTACACCATTATTTTAATTGTAACTTGAAAAGTTACATTTATTCTTAATTTCAAAACAAACATTTAATATAGGGTCAGTTTCAGGGTCAAAATCAAACCTAAAACAAAGAAAAGTGGTCAAAGGAATCATGAATTGAAGGAAAATAAAACTGCATGTTCGAAAAAAGCTTGTTGAAACAATAATCGCATCCGATATAAAACACCGTGCTGTATTATTGCAACGATCGACAACTTTGCTCAATAAGATGAATTGAAAACACACGACCTCGTATTACGAGGGATAGTAAGGAAAACCCAGGCTTTTAATAGCTCATTGATTGATGATTTTCATTGATGATGATTCATTGATGATTGATAGTGAGGGGTATATTCGAAATCTGGGGTTACCTTAGTTTTGCTCTAAAATATTTATTTTAGTAAGTTTTAGGTACGCAAACCAACTTCTAAGTTTCTGATATTCTTACAGGTATAACGTCAAAACTATTTCAAATTATACACGCAATTTTATGTTCCGCAGGCAATGTTTCACATAGTAAAACAAACAGTGTCATCGCTAATAGACGACTGCATGCCGCTAGTGTCAGACATCGCGCAGCTCATCGTGGCCGGCTTCAACACGTACCCCTGCGCGTCGGGACTGGACGTCGTCAAACTGGCAAGTGTTACTAGTACTGTTGTATAGTTATACCAAAGACCTTATAGTTGGCCAAAGATTCGCAAAGCATTCATGCGCATGTTGATCAAAGAAAGCGAGGTGAAAATCGTACTTTTAATAAATTATTTATTTGGGTAATTATCTGGTAGCGAAATCTAATGGTAAAACAATTGAAATGTAATAGAGATAGCTCATTGTTTTTTATCGAGTATTCTAGCTATCTACAGGGTTAGTGATGTAGCATGAAAAAAAAGACTGTTTTTGTTTTCACAATGTTGAAAAAAAACATGAAAAAAAACTTAGTACCCTTGTTTTTTTTTTTCAGAAAAAAATCTGTAAGAAATTAAATGTTTTATTGATGTGTTTTCTAATTTTACTAAAATTACAAATAGAATTAAGTACTAATGAATCAATTAAACAAAAATGTAGTCTTCCTCTGTGTCAATATTAGTATCACTTTGAGTATCAGTGCCACCTACACTAGTCTTGTTTCCCGTGCGCAATATGAATGTTGCCAATTTATTCATGTAAACTTGATACTATTCCACCAAAAAGGTATTATAGGTTTTGTAACCTCCACCCGTTTTATCGTCATTTACTAGGACGGTGTTTAAATAAATAAAAAAAAACGAGTGTGTCCAATAATAAAAAACGTATAATAAAAATTGAATGGCGACTATGCGGAGGCACACAAATTTGTAAGGTCGTGGGTTTACGGCCGTCTGTTGTCACACCTGCAGTGAAAGGGACTTCCCTGCAGAAATTCGGCAGCAGTCCTCCCAGGCCGGAGATGGTGGGTGGCCGATGATGCACGATGGCGCGGCGAGTATGGCGGGAAGGTGCAGCGGGCGACTTGCTCAGCGCGCCACGGATGATGTATCTTCGCCGTATGCCGTAATCTTGTACGATGAAGGTTAATCGGGCAATATTAACCTGGCCGTAGTTCCTGGAAACCACCGTTCCAGGTCATTAATATTTTTATATTAATATTCCGTTCTGGGGTAGGTAGCGACGACAACAGGAAAGTACCCGATTTAATGTAGTAGCTTTGTCGCGGTGGTACTTATCAGAACGGAGTTTACATGAATAAGGATAAGCAAAGCAAGCTTGAGAAAAAAAACAAAGAAATGAACGCCGCAAAACATTACCACAGTTTAAGAATCATACAGTTGGGAAACGCCTTTGATGTCGGACGACACCGCCGCCCGTGTAGGTACTTACGCTATCAATCGCAAATGTGCAAGGGTTGTCAAAAAAGAAAAATAAAATAAATGTGATTATTATGTAATAATTTACTTAATTAATAAACAAAAATTAATAATTAAATTTCATAAATTATAATAAATTAATATTCAATATAATTATATTAATACGTGCATAATCATTATACTTAATTTATACAACGATTCTTGTAAAACTCGCTTGCGATTTACACGGGTTTCCCCTCCAGAGGGTGGCGGAGGTCAAAATCAAAATCCAAGATGGCGACGGTAAAATATCACAAAATATGTGTCATGGGTATCGTTTCCGCGGTTTTCGGGGGCGATGATGACGAAAATGGGACCAAAGTCAAAATCCAAGATTGAGGCTGCGAAATTTTTCAAAATATGCGTCATGGGTGTCGTTTCCATGCATCAGCACGCCCGAAAATCATCGACACGACGCCCATTTTATTTTTTATTTTATTTATTTAAACAATTTAACTAGAACGGTCACAAACCAATTACACTAATTAAATAGAATTACAATTTTCGCTAACTACTCACATAATCATCATTACACAAAATGAATAAGTAATAGATTACATTTCATTTAAGTACATAAAATATAACAGACAACAAAAATTACGAATCAAAATTGAAACCGATCATACATCTCTCTCACACATCTTCAAGCAACCCGTCAACAGATTCATCCATCCATCCTCAAACAAATCAGTGTCTGGGTATGAGTCCAGGAGATCGTTGAGTGCGGAAAGGGTGCGCGGTATTGGGGACTTAGCTCGGCTTAGAGTACGGCACGCTGGCACTGCAAGCAATTTATGTCTCCTACCTCTCAGATAGTTACTAGGGGTAAAGAGTCGACACAGTTCATTAAGCAAATCGGGTGAGTCGATTTTTCCACGTAGGATCTTACACACCGTGACAATTTGGTCAAGGTTCCTTCTGGTTTCGAGGGAATTGTAACCGAGACAACCCAGGAGAAACTTGGTGGGGTAAAGATATGGGTAATATCCAAAGACCCTCTTGTAAAGATATCTAAGGTACGCCTTCTGTACTTTTTCGAGTATTAGAGTGTACTTTTTCTCACCATGACACCCATGACGCATATTTTGTAAAATTTCACAGTCGCCATCTTAGATTTTGACTTCGACCTCATTTTCGGGATCAGCACCTCCGAAAACCATGGACACGACACCCGTGACGCATATTTCGTAAAATTTCACAGCCGCCATCTTGGATTTTGACTTCGACCTCATTTTCGGCATCAGCACCTCCGAAAACCATGGACACGACACCCATGATGCATATTTCGTAAAATTTCACAGCCGCCATCTTGGATTTTGACTTCGACCTCATTTTCGGCATCAGCACCCCCGAAAACCATGGATAGGACACCCTCGACACATGTTTTGAAAAATTTCGCAGCCGCCATCTTGGATTTTGAATTTGACCTCACTTTCGTCATCAGCGCCCCCGAAAACAGCGGAAACGATACCCGTGACGCATATTTTGTAACATTTCACAGTCGCCATCTTGGATTTTAATTTTGACCTCCCCCACCCTCTAACTAGAGGGGAAACGTGTGAGATAAATATAACTTTCATTACGAAAAGCGCGGGAAACCTTAAATTTGGCGGTCGTGTTTTTGCGAGATAATTTTTTAATAAATTGTAATTGATTGGTTTGGATCCCTTTTATGTAAATATTCTGTCTTAGTGTGTATATACAGTGGTGGACATATAATTAGAAACACCAAGTGTGACTTATATTTTTAGTACAAATTAACTTGATAATTAATGTGTTACGTATCATAGAGGGCTTATACCTATTTATCTATAATGTATCCACATCATGAAGTATTATTATGTCAGTTTTGGAAATATCATGTAACCGTTTTTGTAAAAACTGGTATACTTTTTAAAATAAAATGAAACAGCACAACGTACTAAGGTGGACAACTAATTAGAAACAGAAAAAAAACATGAGCATAAATATGAACAAAGTTAACGAGACAATAAATAATGAAGTTATATGGTACAAACGTTTTATAATAAACAATTAATATTCGGTTGGGAAGCCTCTGCTGTCGATTACAGCTCTACAACGACGTGGCATTGATTCTATAAATGTTTCATACATTTCCAGAGGAATATTTCTCCAGGCTTCTACAAACGCGTCTTAAAGTTGTTGTAGTATGATACTAGTAGTAGTACGATGTTAGTGATATGTTTATTGGACAATGTTTTCTTTACAATGTACCACAAATTTGGATTTGACTCAAATCTGGACTATTTGCAGACCACTCTAACACCGACACTAATTAGTCTCTTAGAAATGCTTTAACGCTGTTTGTTTGCTTTGGATCATTGTCGTGGTGAAATATCCCAGTAACTGGTCAATTGTAGTCGTCGGAATATGAAATCATTGTGTCTTCTAATAAACTTTTATATTAGAACTGATCCAACATCCCTTAATCTTTCTCACGGGACCAACCAAATATCCCGAAAAAGGTCCCCTTACTTTAATATTTCCACTGCCATGCTTAACTATCTTTTTAGTATACTTATTATTTAAAACCTCGTTTATTAGGCGATGCACTTATCGTTTGCCATCGTTATTTATCAAATTCGTTTCAGTTTCGTCAGTAAATGAAATTATTTGGATGGGTTACCACGACAATGATCCAAAGCAAACAAACAGCGTTAAAGCATTTCTAAGAGACTAATTAGTGTCGGTGTTAGAGTGGTCTGCAAATAGTCCAGATTTGAGTCAAATCCAAATTTGTGGTACATTGTAAAGAAAACATTGTCCAATAAACATATCACTAACATCGTACTACTACTAGTATCATACTACAACAACTTTAAGACGCGTTTGTAGAAGCCTGGAGAAATATTCCTCTGGAAATGTATGAAACATTTATAGAATCAATGCCACGTCGTTGTAGAGCTGTAATCGACAGCAGAGGCTTCCCAACCGAATATTAATTGTTTATTATAAAACGTTTGTACCATATAACTTCATTATTTATTGTCTCGTAAACTTTGTTCATATTTATGCTCATGTTTTTTTCTGTTTCTAATTAGTTGTCCACCTTAGTACGTTGTGCTGTTTCATTTTATTTTAAAAAGTATACCAGTTTTTACAAAAACGGTTACATGATATTTCCAAAACTGACATAATAATACTTCACGATGTGGATACATTATAGATAAATAGGTATAAGCCCTTTATGATACGTAACACATTAATTATCAAGTTAATTTGTACTAAAAATATAAGTCACACTTGGTGTTTCTAATTATATGTCCACCACTGTATATATAGTAATTTAGTTTATTTAGTGTTTTCTTCTACTATTTAGGTAAGTTTTTTAAAGTTTTTCTTTTCACTGAGGATGGATCCTCCAGAAGATCCTGGGGGAACAATCCCCGATATAGCTCACTATGTAACTATTTCCAATAATGACACTAGTGTAGACACAGACAGTTCAATAACTGTTAATAACATTAAAAGGAAAAGAGTGTCTGCTCGTCCCACAATATGCAAACATTGCAATAAAAAGAGAAGGAAAAATGGAGGGAAAAAAGTTAGTGATTGCAATTGCACACAAGAAATAGATATGTCTGAGCCCCAACCCAGTTTGACCACTCTCACAAATACACAAGACAATCAAAAGATGTTTCCACAGTCTTCAGTAGCTAGACTTATATATAATTCTACAGATGCTGGCCCATATGTTGTACATGTTAAACGAGAACAAAATTCAGAGTCTGACAATGTATTTCTGAATGCCATTTCTTTTGGCCGTTTTTTAAAAAGAAATGTTTTTAATAATATAATAAATGGTAGTTTGAAGAAAATTGGACGCAATCGACTTTCTTTATCATTCTCGCATCATCAGGATGCTAATTTATTTATAAATAATAAGTATTTGGAGCAAGAAAAATATAAAGCTTTCATTCCAACACATTCTGTTACCCGTATGGGTGTGGTAAGAGGTGTCCCAGTGGATTGGTCAGAAGAGGAAGTTCTTGACAACATCTCTGTCCCAATAGGGTGTGGAAATATTTTAAAAGTTAGGAGAATAAAAAGGAAGTTTACATTAGAAGGTAATTATCAACTGAAGAACACAGAAACTGTAATTTTAACCTTTGATGGTCAAATTTTGCCTAAACGAATTTTTATGTGTTATTCTGCATTATCAGTAGATCAATATATTTTTCCCACCATTCAATGTTACAACTGTTGCAGATATGGTCATGTTAAAAATCTTTGTAGGTCTAAACCTAGGTGCTTTAAATGTGGTCAGGGGCACTCTGGGGATAGTTGCACAGTCTCTGAAGAGTCATTTAATTGCTGTCTGTGCAAGGGCTTTCATGAAGCTACTAGTAAGAAATGCCTAGAATTTGAGCGGCAAAAATCCATAAAAGAATCAATGGCCAAATCATGTATTTCCTATGCAGAAGCATCCAAATTACATCCTACTATTTCTAAAATTTCTTATGCTGATGCCTTACTTTCTTCCCCTAAAATTTCCAACGATATCACCACTTCATTGCCTCAACATTATTCACCAACAAAACAAAATAAAACTTCATATAAAAAAACAGTTTTTATTAAACCCCATTCTCCCCCAGTTTTTCAAAAGGCTATGATCAGCAAGCCCATAAAGATCTTGTTAGGGATTATAATAATCCACATTTTAATCTAAAGGATGGCTGTGCTATTATTCCCAAAGATAATTTATCTAACATTTCTGTTACTGATTTAATAATTGCTTTAATTAACTCATTGTCCCAATCTAATTTAATCTCACCGTCCAACGCTGCCCCTGTATTAGATGCAGTTTCTCGAATTTCTAAAAATTATAATGGACAGTCCAGCCACGGTGATCCAATGGAATTGCCGCAGCGCAATGTCTAAAAAATCTGATATTTCCTTTCTTGTAAATAAATATAAACCTTTTGTTTTTGCTCTTCAAGAGACCTGGCTTAAACCAGATTCTTTGTTAAAGATTCCTGGTTATGCTTGTCTCAGAGAAGATCGTTCTGATGGGTATGGTGGTGTCGCCTTACTCATCAAACATCCTCGTTCTTTTTCCCATTTTTCAATTCCCGCTCATAATAATGATTTTTCTATTATTGCAGCGGTTGTAGATAGTATTTGTTTTGTTTCTGTATATATTCCTCGTCCATCTTCTGTTATCTTTACTGAAATTGTAAATATTTTTAATATTCTTCCTCGTCCCTTTATAGTTTTAGGTGACTTTAACTCCCAGCATCAATCCTGGGGTAGTTCTACGTCTAATAGTTTCGGGAATGCTATTCTGGATATCATAGACACATTCAATCTTTGTATTATAAATACTGGCTCTCCAACTCGTCGCACGGCTCCACATGAAGGAGTCAGTGCTCCTGACTTAACAATATGTTCTCCCAAACTAGCTTCTTCATTATCTTGGAAAGTCATGTCTTCCACTTATGGCAGTGACCATTTCCCTTTAGCCATTACATTTCCGTTCAATAACAATTCCAATCATAAGAGCACTCCCCGGCTAAAATACAGATTAACAGATGTTAACTGGTCTTTGTTCAAGGAAGAATTAGATAGAAATATTTCTGAACTTCCTGACATTAGATTCGGTAGTGAACAAGCATGTGTTGATGCCCTGACTAAAGTCTTGATTAAAACTGCAGATAAACTTTTTCCAATTAAAAAATCATTTCAGGGTAAAATTCCATCTCCACCATGGTGGGATAAAGATTGCACAGATGCAATCAGAAGTAGGAAACAAGCAGAAAAAAACTACTATGAATTTTCTACGGTAGAAAATTTTAATATTTTGAATGATGTTTTAACTGGCACACGAAAATTATTTAAACGGAAGAAATTTGAGAGCTGGAAATCTTTTTGTCTGGCTATTTCTCCAAATGTTAGCCCATCCGTTGTATGGCGTAACATAAGACGGTTTCGATCAGCATTCAGAGAAACATCATCTACGTTTCTTCCACCTTCGCTAAAAAATCAGTTTTTAGATAAAATAGCTCCTTCCTATGTTCCCCAGGAATCGTTCCCATACTCCATTCCTGTCTCGGTAATTGGTAATATTACTGGCCTCAATAGCCCATTCACTCTTTCTGAACTTAAAGGTGTAGTATGTCATGTTAAAGACTCCGCTCCAGGTGCTGATGGAATTCCTTATTCTTTTCTTTCTAATCTTAGTGAGTTTTATCTTTCGTACTTTTTAAATCTGATTAATTCTGTTATGATCAGTGGTAATATACCTATATCTTGGAAATCTCAAATAGTTATTCCGATTTTAAAACCCAATAAAAGTCCCTCAAATAGCATGGCATACCGGCCCATTGCACTTTCATCGGTACTGCTGAAAATTTCATAACATTTGGTTAAAAATCGGTTAGAGTGGTATTTGGAAAACCATAGATTATTGAGTGAGAGTCAGTTTGGATTTAGGCGCGGTAAAAGTACTATAGACAGTATTAGTATTTTTGTCACTGATATCAGGTTAGCTTTTTCTGAGAATCATTCGGTTGTCGCAGCCTTTCTCGATATAACTTCCGCGTATGACAATGTTGTTATCTCCACATTAAAATATAAACTTCAACAATTGGAAGTTCCTGTGATACTTTCTAATTTCATTTTAAACATCTTATCTGAGAGGTGCATTAATCTTTCACTCGAGGATTCTAGTTATGAATCTAGACTCGTTTGGAAAGGTCTACCTCAAGGATCAGTTCTCAGCCCTTTATTGTATAACATTTACACTTATGATCTTGATTCCTCTTTAGATAGCGATGTGAAAGTACTTCAATATGCAGATGATCTTCTTTTATATTACTCTCATAGTTCTATTGCTAGGGCATGCTCTTCATTGACGTCGTCACTTAATCTTTTAAAAAATTGGCTTGATTGCAATGGTCTCGAACTGTCCACTTCTAAAAGCTCTGTTGTACTATTTTCTAGAATGCGCCTTCCCCCTCCCATTTCTGTATACTATAATGATAGTGAAATTCCTGTAAAATCTACAGTAAAATTTTTAGGAGTTTATTTAGATAGTAAGCTAACGGGAACGCCTCATTGCGAGTATATCGCTGCAAAGTGTGAAAAACGATTAAATATGTTAAGATGTCTGTCAGGGGTATGGTGGGGTGCCCATCCATTTTCTTTAAAGCTTTTATATAACGCATTAGTTAGAAGTGTTCTAGACTACGGTACCTTTTTGTTAGAACCAGGAAATATAGCTGCATTTAAGAAATTAGACAATATTCAATCGAAAGCTTTGAGAATAGTATCGGGAGCTATGAAATCAAGTCCAATTAATGCTCTACAAGTCGAATGTGTAGATCCACCTTTATCCCTTCGCCGCCAGTATCTTTCTGATAAATTTTTGTTCCGATCTTTGCAATTTTCTAATCATCCACTACGTTCAAAACTGCAATCTCTTCTTGATCAAATTAATACTTCCAACTATTGGTCTCACAAAACTCATCCCTGTCTTGTTCAAAGCTATAAAAAGTTTATTGCTTTACAAGCCCCAACTTATCATTCAATGTCATTTCCGCTTTTTTCCAGTAATTATGAATCGTTAGTGTCCATTCCAGATATTCACTTTAACTTAGGTATAAATAAAAATGATGATTTAGCAAATTTTTCATTCAATTATATTAAAGATATCAATAATTGGGACAGTTGGCATCATATTTATACTGATGCTTCTAAGCACTCTGCTTCAGGAAATGTGGGAGTTGGAGTATTTCACTCTCAATATAATATTGTGCAAAAAGTGAAACTTCCACCTGAATCATCAGTATTTACTGGAGAATGTTTTGCAATATTTAAAGCTTTAGAGTATATCCATATCATGAAATTAAAAAAAACTGTTTTATTTTCTGATGCTTTAAGTGTATTGCAGGCCATTCAAAAGAATCCATTTAAATGTAAAACGGTATTTCCTATTATAATATGTATAAGAAACTTACTATTCAAATGTTCCCAAGTTGGACAATTAGTTTCTTTCGCATGGATTCCGAGCCATAGTGACATTACAGGTAATGTTAAAGCTGATTATTTGGCTAATGAAGCTGTGGACTGTGGAGATATTTTCCCATACATGAATTATTGTCACGATCTGGCGAGTCTGCCCATGACTTTCCTTCGGGAGTCCTGGAGGGTTTCATGGGTAGATAGTAGTTTGACCAAAGGCAAACAATATTCTCAGATTCAATCATATATACCTAAAAAGCCTTGGTTTTTCAAAATAAACTTTGGAAAAGCTACTACCAGTTGTCTTATACGCATGAGGTTGGGACATGTTTGTACTCCATCTCATCTTGCCCGCCTTAAGATTGTTGACAGCGATCTTTGTGAGTGTGGTGAAAATGTGGGGGATTTAAACCATATTTTCTTTTCTTGCCCTCTACATAATCGTGCTCCCTTTCTGGACTCATTACTTTCCTGTCACATTCCTTTCCCTACATCTATTCCTGTTTTACTGTCTTCGAATGACCCTAAAATATATAAATATTTATCATTATTTATTACTCTTAATAATATTCGTTTATGATATGTATTAATTATTAATTAACATTAATTTTCCTCTCTGTATCTTGATCCTTTCCAATAATATTCCAAATTCCGCATCCAAAATTTCTACTTTTTAATCCTACCATAAGTTTCCCCGTTTTTGTAAGTGGCATTGCGCAAATAGCGACTTACCAAAAGAAAAAAAAAAAAAAAAAAACTTTCATTACTCACACTCGGAAAGTAGGTCTGAAGTTGCTTGAGGAGCGGGTTGAAAGTAATACTTTCCAGCCCTAGGGAGAATCCTTTTCAACTGACAGCTGTCAAATTATTAAAAAAAAAACTAGTTCTATTTTCACATTTCTATTGAACCATGTTCCAACTTTCTATACAGCCACTCAATTACAGCGCGATGTAAAATTGTAATAACATAAAGTTAAGTACTTACTTAAGTATTAATTAAAGAACATTATTTTTTTAAATGACTTTATCATAATTTAGTTTCAACTATTTCTTTAAAATAACAGATTTGGGCAAAATATTTAGCATTTTTTCAATGATTGAAATGAAAAATAATGGCTGAATAGCTGTCCGGCCACAGAAAAAAAAACCAAAATAGGCGGGAAAGCGGTAATCCGATCACTCATTTTTTCTTAATTGATGTTTTTATTTTTACTTTTCTTGCATTCGTAATGCACAGTGTTTACCTCGGGTTAAAGAATTATTTAGTCACTCGAAGTTTTGGCAAACCCTGTCTCGGGCCTAAATAAGTTACTTTTACCCCTAGGGTAACAATGTACTATTAAAGAACTTAAACTAGCCTATAAGAATGTAGCAATTAATGGGTTTATATTCTTCCGCGCAAATATCCGGACGCGCCTGCCCTCAGCGTTCGAGTGCGCAAACTAAGCGCGATCGGGGGCCGCGATCCGCGCCGCCCACCTCCCCGCGAGTTCCCCGCTCTTGCTCTGCGCAAGTACATTCGTTTCCCAACTGTATGATTGTTAAACTGTGACATTACCCTCCTTTAGGGTTCGCCACAGTCGGGTAAAAAAACTAAATTTGAAATATACGTTAAACATAAGCAACATTAAGAATTTAAAAATTACTACATTATTATTTATTTTTTATATGAAGGTAGAAGAAAACCGAATTGCATGATGAAGCATTATTAACAACTTCGTAAATTATTGCATCTAAATAGCGGTTACATATTGAACTGAATTATGATTTAAATGCTGTTAAAAAAACACAATGTGAACAAATAGAATTACACATAGGTACACAGAAAAGTAATTAGTAAACATGAGATGATATTATGTTAGTAATTATTTGTGTGCTATTCAAAACTTACCCGAATTCGGGAAACGGGACACTTTTAAATATGTACTATTAGATATTAATTTAAACTTATTACGTCCGTCTCGGCTAGGGCGCTTCAACGGGACGCGATTTCGGAATAATGATACGTGTACTCAGGTTCAGCTTAGTAGCGACTGCCCCGAGCTGCGCAAACGTATGACCATAGATGGCTATGAAAAAACTCCCCACACGACTAGATGCGCCGCGCGTTCGGAAATGCATATCTACTTACACTCAAAGAACGAACATTAATTTATTGTAAATGTGTTCCTTTATTTTTAAATATTGGTTTAGTTAACATTGTTATTATTTAGATTTAGTTTTAAGGATAGATTTTAATTAATTAATTTAGTTTTAAGGTTTTTGAACTACATCAATTAATAAAACATGACCAGTCATATAACGTTTAGTTACAGTTTATAAACAAATAAAAAACTCTAATATGAACTATTGTTGAGTCATCCCACTCAACAGTACAGCCGACGCGCGCTACTAGAGGAACGGGGCGCGCACGACGGCTCAAAGGTCAACCCGTCAGCGACCGACTTCTAACCAGTCAGCTGCTACATGCGTTAACGTACAGCTGCGCTCGCGCATATTAAAGAATTATTGTTTATACCGTAACCTCAGCATTGTACATCGTTTTTATATTACATTATATCATTTTTATACAGTCCGCTAGCGTGTGTTATTGATACAACCCAGAGTTATCGTAGCCCCAACATTGGTCCTTCGAGCCGGATGATTTATTATCAATCTTACTTAGATTCCGTCAACATAAGATTGTTGTAAGTGCGGACATCGAGAAGATGTACCGCCAAACACTCGTTAATGATATTCATCGACCTTTGCAAAAGATTCTTTGGAGGGAAAAGCCTACTCATAAATTAAAAACGTATACATTAAATACTGTGACGTATGGCACCGCATCGGCGCCTTTTTTGGCCACTAGGTGTTTGATTCAGCTGGCTGAGGAGTGCGATGATTTGTCAACGCGATTTACAATAGCGCATGACTTTTATGTGGATGATTACCTATCTGGAGGATCATCTGTTACAGAGACGTTGAATAAGTGTCGTCAAGTTATCGCTGTTCTTCAATCAGCTAAATACAATCTACGTAAATGGCAATCTAACTCACGTGAAGTATTACAAGCTCTTTGCGCGGATCTTATTACTTCTGATTTCGTAAATCTCAGCGATAACGACATGTCCAAAACTTTAGGACTGAACTGGAGGTGTTCAAGCGATACATTTTCGTTTACAATAAATTTGACCTCTAGTGACATCGCCACAAAACGTAAAATTTTATCAGTCATAGCACAGATCTTTGACCCTATAGGTTTAGTCGTTCCATGCATTGTTGAAGCCAAAATAATCATGCAGCATCTGTGGCTTGCAAAGTGTTCTTGGGATGAGCCTGTTCCAGAACAGATTCAGCATACCTGGAATGAATTTAAAAATAGTTTACCTCTTTTAAATGAGTTTAAGATACCTCGGTGGATAACATGTGAATCACCGTCTTCTTTACAATTGCATGTTTTCACCGATGCATCTGAAAGGGCTTATGGTGCATGTTTGTATGTCCGTAGCGTATCGCAAAGTGGTGAGGTTCATACTCATCTTCTTACCGCTAAAAGTAAGGTAGCTCCGGTCAAATCAACGACCATACCTCGACTTGAACTTTGTGCTGCTTTGATGGGTTCAAGGTTGTATTTAAAGGTACGTCAGTCACTTACCTTACATATTGATGAAGTGTATTTTTGGTGTGATTCCACCATTGTGTTGGGTTGGTTATCTGCATCACCGACGCATCTGAAGACCTTTGTTCGGCATCGGGTGTCTGAAATTCAGGAAACCGCGGGAGGCAGGGCTTGGCGCTATGTACCGTCACTTGAAAACCCCGCAGACCTCACTTCGCGTGGACTCAGAGCTGATAAGCTGTTATCTTCTTCGTTATGGTGGTCAGGACCACAATTCCTTCACAGAGATGTCTCTTCATGGCCTCAATTTCCTAAGCCACATCAACAGGAATTTACAAATTTACCGGAAACAGTTACGTGTTATCATGTTGACACTTCAGGTCATACTGAAAATCTTCTTTCTAAATTATGGTCAACATATTCCGATTTTTACAAAATACAGCGTTTGACAGCATATCTTATTCGATTTATTAATATTAAATTTAAGAAACAATCATCTGGTCCAGGTCCTCTTACATCTAAAGAATTAAATAGTGCATTGTATGTTTTATTAAGATTTAGCCAACAGGAATCGTTTCCTGAAGAATATAAACTTCTCTTAAACAATAAAGACTTACCAGCCAAGAATAAACTGCTATCACTGTCTCCATTTTTCGACAAAACATCGCATATAATTCGTGTTGGAGGCAGGTTAAATAATTCATTTTACGATTTTAATATTAAGCATCCAATTATTTTATCGAGTTCACATACTATTTGCAAGTTATTATTTGAAATGTATCACTTGCGACTTCTGCATCCTGGACCTCAACTCTTACTTGCCACGATCCGCCACCACTATTATCCTATTGGAGGTAGAGCTTTGGCTAAAAAGATTACACATCAGTGCGTAAAGTGTTGTAGGATCAAGGCTAACATCGTCCAACCTATTATGGGTAACTTACCAGAGCAGCGTCTACATTTAGAATTTCCCTTTTTAGATTCAGGGGTCGACTACGCCGGCCCAATCATGATAGCTGACCGTAAAGGTAGGGGATGCAGACTCATAAAATCCTTCATATGTGTGTTTGTGTGTTTAGCTACGAGAGCTGTCCATCTCGAACTTGTGTCGGACCTCACGAAGGATGCTTTCTTAGCTGCCATGAACCGTTTTATTGCTCGTCGGGGTAAGCCACGTAATATCTTTTCCGACAACGGCACAACGTTCGTTGGTGCTTTTAATGAGTTGGCCAGACTTCTTTCACAAGATTTAAACTTCAGCGAGATCGATCCTGGTATCAACTTTTCATTTATCCCCGCATATACTCCTCATTTTGGCGGATTATGGGAGTCCGCAGTCAAGTCTACCAAACACCACCTCAGACGCATTCTAGGCTTGACATATTTAACTTTTGAAGAGATGGCAACATGTTTAATTCAGGTTGAGGCTATCTTAAATTCAAGGCCCTTAACTCCACTTTCCAACGACCCTTCAGACCTTACTCCATTAACACCGGCACATTTCCTTATTGGACGTTCGCTCATTATGCTGCCTCACCTACAGATCCAGAATGTCAACGTCACTAACTTGCAACGGTTTCGTCGCATAGAATATTTAAAGCAACATTTTTGGACTCGCTTTTCCCATGAATATATTCTATGGCTTCAGGAGCGAACTAAATGGTGCCGATCTTCGGGTGAGCTGAAGGAAGGAACTCTTGTCGTCATCAAGGATAAAACCTCGCCTCCTTTATTATGGCTTTTAGGACGCATCACGAAGGTGCTTCCTGGCAGAGATGGCATCGCGAGGGTCGCCGACATCCGTACACGCAAGGGAGTCATTCGAAGAGCCTTCAACACAATCTGCCCGCTGCCAGTTGCTACTGCTGTTGAAGACACTTCAACCGGGGGAGTATGTTGAGTCATCCCACTCAACAGTACAGCCGACGCGCGCTACTAGAGGAACGGGGCGCGCACGACGGCTCAAAGGTCAACCCGTCAGCGACCGACTTCTAACCAGTCAGCTGCTACATGCGTTAACGTACAGCTGCGCTCGCGCATATTAAAGAATTATTGTTTATACCGTAACCTCAGCATTGTACATCGTTTTTATATTACATTATATCATTTTTATACAGTCCGCTAGCGTGTGTTATTGATACAACCCAGAGTTATCGTAGCCCCAACAACTATTAATTAGTATCAATCTTTTACGGAAACTACTTTATGATTCTTGAATTCTGTATTCTTAAAAAAAAACTGAGTTTTTTTTCATGATTTTTTTTAACTTTTTTTTTTCACGGTAGATAAAGAAACAGTTTTTTAAAAATAATACGTAAATGTACGTGTTAAGTTAATTATTATGAAGCAATAAAGTTCAAAACTAAAAAGGTACCGATTCTTGAAAACTCGATAAAAAATAATGACCTATCTCTATTCCGTTTCAATTGTTTTGCCATTAGATTCCACTCTTTGATAATTATGTATCCTTGAAGAAAATAACCTTAAGCCTTAAAACGCACTAGCGGCCAGCCGCAATACGGCGGCGTGCCGCTTGCGGTTGGCCGCACATCGATTTTTACATAAAACCGCATGATCTCAACCACAGAACAGATAAAGAGGTTAGAAAGGAAATAGTTCCTGATTTGTATTAGAACGCGTGTCGCCGCTTTTCTCCCACTCTTTAACTCTACTACAAGCAAGAGCCCAATACGTACGCGCATTACGCACACAAATAAACCACTCGCACATAGATTTCGAGTTTGCTATTAGTTGTCACACTAACGCAAATACTGCGTTCGACGTACACTCACACACGCGCAAATTCAAATTTATTTCTCATACATGTTACGGCGACCAAAAGGTCGATTACTTATATCGATAAAATTACTGTAATTTTGTTACATTAAGGGCCGATTTTTCAATCGTCAGATAAAATGCCTGATAACTGACTAACCTGACGAATAAAGTTATTTGGCTGTTTAACTGCCTGATAATTGTTTGTCAATTTTTCAATTGCCATTTATCTCACGAATTACTATCTGACCGATTTCATTGACTTTAGCAACGCTAACGTCAGGGAGGTGAGATAAATATATGGCATAAACGAACGTTAGAGCAGGCCAGACTATTTCAATTACCTGCACAGAGTCTAGAGTACATTAATTACCTGTATGGCAAAAATGACACTGTCAGACTATCTTCCTGTCATGTCGTGTTATATATTTTGATTGTAAATCAATATTATAATATATTTATATCAGTGGCGTGCCTAGGGTTCAAAGTTAGGGCAAGCCCGATAGATTTTTAGAAAAAAAAACCCTGTAAAATTTGTCAAAATTCGTTATTTTGCGAAATCACACAACTATTATTTTCACCCTAATAATAAATAGAGTGCAAATAATACAATTGTGTGATTTTGCAAAATCACATACATTTTGGTTTAAGAGCCATCTATGAGCATTACAGGTGCTTTTTTGCGCGCTTCGAGTTCGACGGGAAAAATGACACAATCGCCCGTCGCCGCCAATAGATGGCTCAGAAATAATTGATGAGTATAATTACGCAATGTTTATAATGTTGAAAAAAATATTGTTAATTTATAATAGACCCGATCTATATTTTTATGATGTGCACAAATCGCAAAAGTTTAAAAACAATTTATAATTACTTTCGATGTAAACAGCCGTGTTAACTCTTCATTCTTCGCTTCTTTACTACTGCTGATGACAAACAACAAAGCACACTGAAGGCATGGTATCACTAGATAGATTTACAGACATATCTATCATTCGGTAGCTTTGATAAAAGCCGCTTGTTGTTTCGTGCTATTTGTTTAGAGCAATTAATCCTGGCCACAGATAAGTTATTCAAATCATCGTGACCTGATGTATTCCAGGCGTTCGTATCATTAGAGAAAAATATGCAACTGGTGTTACAGAATAATTTCTTTAAATGAGAGCAACCAACACAATACAAGTACATACAATCCAAAGAGTTTTGTAAGCCGATCTATGAAAATGCCTATTGTGACTTTGATTTACTAGAAATACTTACTCAAATCAGGAGTAGGTTCAGGCGAAGTAATAAAACGGTATTTGTCTGCAAAATTCAAAGTATTTACCTTCCCGAGTAACGATTGCACACACTTCAATCCATCACACACAACTTCACACAAGGAACAATTATTTCCGAATTCATCATAAAAAGAAAGGCAAATCACAAAGAAACTTAATCACAAACGTTAAAACAAACGAATAAAAGTTACACAATACTTTAAATCACAGAAACTGAAAAAATATATATCGCGTCAAAAAATGCTCCAATATCGCTCAAAACAAAATGTGAACTAATTTGAAATTGTATCATTTCTATCGAAATACAAACATCGCGGCATCTATGTGCCTAAACACGCATGCCACACAAATTGCACTTCTAATCACACTACCGTAATGTTCAATTTCGTTAAACTAACAGAGTCATAAGCCCGGCTTATTTTTGCGAACAAATTATGTGCACTTATGTATATTTACTTATATATCTCTATGCAATTTATGAATGAGATTGAAGGAAAAGTGACAGAAGACTTAAGCCGCGTAAGAAGCCAGCGCGTGCGACCGTAATGCAAGATCTTGCAGGCGGTTTGGCAACGTTACGTAGGCCGGCCGAGGCGCGACGCGAAAAATTTTGTTTTATGTAAACCTGGCAACTTAGCAACACACGGAGGTCACGGAGGCTCGCTGTATTGCGCGCGGAGTTTAAACATTTTATTTATTACAGTAGGTGTCAGTTGTTATGTTATGAGACATGATGATTCAATACTACTTTACAGGAGTTTTTTTTATTATTCTCGCATTCCTGATATTAAGCCGGGCTTTTCGGCTTGTATGGAAGGCACGCCACTGATTTATATGTTTATTACAATGGAATCAAAAAAATAGAGAGCGTTCGGCGAATTTTAATAGTGCTGTAATTCAATTCCTCATAAGTTTAATCGAAAAATACAAACACGTTATAGAAATAAGAAGACCGATGCGGTGACGAATAAAGACAAAGAAAAGGATCTGCATGGAGAAAAACTGAGAGCTCATTAAATTCAAGTGGAATCGCAACCAGTGTCCTTTCATGGAATACATTAAAACTTAAGTATGAGGGAATTAAAAAAAGTACCAAAAAAAGTCCTCTATGCAGACAGGAAATGTACAGAACCGAAGCCCGAAAGTCTGACTACCAGTTCCACCAAGAGCTATCGTGTTATCTACTAACTGGGTGATGGAGGTCAGATAGGCAGTCGCTTCATATAAAATATTGGTATTCGACTGCATCCGGTCAGACTGGCAGACGATCCCAAATTCCCAACATAGTTCGCTAGGAAGATTTACACTATCAATTACTACAGCTCTGTTATGCAGCCATGAACCCATTTCGCAGTAATTTTAAGTATAATAAACGATTGAAAACTTAACCTTTGTTTGATGTTTGATTTTATCCTCTACCATTATTTATAAGTAAATATTGCACAGACTCTAAAAGTCTGAATTAGCGATGGAATTCTTTTGAATTCCACACTGTAAAATGATTGGGCATGTTTTTTTTTATCATGCCTTTATCCTCATTGATTCCCTCCGCCCGGGAAAGGCGACGGGTTATGTATGCCGGACTCTCACTAGCTAAAAACCCACGGTGTGTCTTCTCCTGACCTATGGCCGGGGTCGTGGGATTCGCAGCTGCATGCACTGCATCCCCGGCAGGCCTCGGTCCGCCAACCCCTGTCGGACCTCTCCTTCTGTGGGGCTTCGTTCCACGTCCTTCTGAGAGGCGCGCACGGAATACTGCGCGCCGCTTTCTCGGGCCTGTTACTGGTCGGGCGTCAGGTCCAATAACCCGCCATCCGCAGGCCACATACTAGGGTGGCCGGAGAACGTCGCGCGCCCTCCGGCGGAAAATGATTGGGCCTGGATGTGACAATTCTTACTTTCCTTCCTGGATTTATGAATTCATTTATCAGAGCTTCTTGCTCAATTATTGCCAGATCATCAGTGCTATCAAATAATATACATCCATTTTACTTTGATGAAAACGCAAACCCAAGAATTGTCTAGTAAAATTATATTTTTTGTTTACATCATCAGTCATCGAATAAAACTATCTACTGAATAAGCGGTTATCTGGCCGTCAAAGGGAAAGATAAAGTTATTCCTCAGGTAGTCAAATTATTCGTCGAATAAAGCCTATCTGACGATTGAAAAAATCATTTTTTTGCTATCTGTTGAATAAATGCTATTTGTCTGTTTATCTGAGGATTGAAAAATCGGCCCTAAGTTTTGCAATTTTTCGCTCTAATTTTGAGACCCTCGAACGGGGTACGAATAGTGTGAACTTCCTCAACACATATAAATAATAATGTCAAATTAAGGGGAACATCCGATATAGCCGTGAAATTCAAATTTTCTTTAATTTTTTGCTATTTGCAGGTCTGTTTTACGTCATAATTATGTTGTTTGCACCCGTAACGATACTAAGTTTGCTAAAAATAATCAAGAAAATCATGTCAATTATTATGAATCATCATCATAATGCACTACATAACATGTTTTTTTCGGAAACAATTCTATTTTCGAGCATCGTAAACCTAGAAAAGTAGGTATACTTACGACTTTCATATTGAATATATTATTGAGTAACCGATACCGACGCAAATCGCATTTTGAATAGTATAAACGTAAATAAAAGCTACAATTTGCAAAAAACTAAAGAAATTTCGATTTTTGTTTTCCCGTAGGCGTATTAACATAATAGAATTTAATTAATTTAATTTGAATAACCCTGTGAATTGTAATTGCATAATTTTCTACCAGTTGTCTCAATCCAGTTTTCTTTTCGTCGGGGATAGTGCAAATCCGCGGAACTAGCATTGGATAATTCCGCGTATCTGCCAAATTTAGCCAATCTTTAATTTCGCGGGCAATGCACGCAAATTAGGATCTTGCGTGCATTGCCCGCGAAATTAAAGATTGGCTAAATTTGGCAGATACGCGGAATTATCCAATGCTAGTTCCGCGGATTTGCACTATCCCCGACGTTTTGTCTGGACCTGTTGGAAACCTAAAAATAAAATTTAACATATAATTCGTGGCAATAAACAAAGTTATTTTAATTATAATATTACTGATAATAATCATTTGTAGATATACACACATATTTAATACCGATATTGTTTACAACTTGGTACAACACTATCGATACGTATGGGTTTCGCTGAATTAAAACAATTGCTCGCTGCACTCGACTTTCGCATAGAATGCAATACATTGCGCTGTCGCTCACGTAGTACAAGATGGTACCCATGTATTGCAAGCAATGTATAATTTTGCATCTGTGTGCGATTGTATCGTTTTTTTCTACAAATTACATAATACTATTGCAATAATTACAAATATCACGGATATTATAAGGTTTTTGGACATGCCGGTGAAAAGAAATCCCTTCTCTGGCTACACTACTCAACTAGCTTTTTTTCCGTCACGTTATAATAATGCAAGAAGGCATAATTCTTTTTTTTCGCGGATCTCCGTACGCTGTCACAATAAGAGCGCGACTGTTGACCGGTAAAACAAATTTCGGTTGACATATGAGCGTCTGCTCATATGTGCGGCGCGCCTGCCCCGCCCACAAGGCCCTTCTAACGTCTTTTATCTGTTCTGTGATCTCAACGCACTGGTGCACGACGGCTGGCCGGAAATCAGTGCGTTGAGATCATGCGGTTTCATATAAAAATCGATATGCGGCCAGCCGCAAGCGGCACGCCGTAATGCGGCTGGCCGGTAGTGTGTTTTAAGTCTAAGAGTGTAGCTTAACTTAACTTCTTTCGCGAAATCCGATTTTCATTCGCAATATACATATTATATGTAAATATTTTTGTCTGTATAGTATAGTGTGATTTAGGGCCGACTTTTCAATCGTCAGATAAATTTTATCCAAGGAATAAATATGACGGTTTGACATATTTTCTATACAAAAGCTGTCAAAAGATCAAACTTATTCCCCAGATAAAAGTTATCTGACGATTGAAAAATCAGCCCTTAATATAATGAATACACAAGTGAGATAATATGAATGTAATATGATATCAGGTGGTGCTAGCCCTAGGCGGCGAGTGGTCAGGTGCGCGCGCGCTGCTGCACGCGAGTGTGTCGTGCAGCGTGCGCGCGCTCGCTGCCGACCCGTCCGCTAGACCAGACCTCACGGAGGGACTGTTCACCTTGCTACAAGCCATCACCAAGAAGAAGCCACAGTACGTCGACTGGTTGGACGATATCTTGCCTGACCTTGTGGAATTAGGTACGTTGGTTATTCTACTACTACTACTACTACTAAGAAAAGTAGAGCTCCTCATTAAAGAGTTCGCCCCTTTTTTTCTTTTTTTTCGTGGGAAAATCCTCATGGTTGCCCTTCGCCCGGGGAAAGCGAAGGGATATGCCGGACTCTTACCGGCTAAAAACCCACAATGTTCCTTCTCCTGACCCTTGGCCGGGGTCGCGGGATTCGCAGCTGCATGCGCCGCGTCCCCGGCAGGCCTCGGTCCGCCAGCCCCTGGCAGACCTCTCATACTGTGGAGCCTAGCCCCACGTCCTCCGGAGAAGCGCGCACGGAACACTGCGTGCCGCCTTGTCGGGCCTGTTACAGGTCGGGCGACGGGTCCCCCAGCCCGCCGCCCGCAGGCCACACACTACGGTGGCCGGAACCCTCGTGCGCCCGGTGCGTCTGGTGCGGGAAGGGAGAGTGGCAGCTGCCTCTCTCTCCCTCTCCGCTCCCTCCTTGGTCGCCATCACCTCCTCGCAGAAAGAGACGACGGCTTCCCACGCACTCTCACATCCGACCATGGACAGAACCACGGTCGGAAGCGAGAGAAAAAGTTCGTCCCTGGAAGTACTATCTCAATACCTATTTTTGTCGCTAAGCAGCATCGCTATGTTCCGGTTTGGAGGGTATCTGTGCCAGTGAAATTACAGGCACAGGAGACTTTCCAACTTTGTCTCTAAGGTTGGCAACGCATCAGAAATAATTGTCTTGGTGTTGTAGGTGTATATAGGCGGCGGTAACCACTTATCATCAGGTGGGCCGTCGGCTTGTTTGCGTATTACATTAAAAAAACTTAGTCTATATTTTTACTCTGCTACAAACCATCCATCACTTCTCTTAATAGCTGGAGAGCTGATGACGAATTTTAAGAAGGTACTTTAGCCACCTTGAAATTATGATAGCGCGTACTAATCATTGTTGGTGAACCTGAAATTGAGAGTCTGGCTGCGCGTTTGCGATTATTATGCTACTGCGCAGGACGTCACTTTTTTTTAAAATTTCCCGTAAGACATACTTTAGGCACGATGGAATTGTTTTAACTTTTTAGTTTAGCATTTATATAATCCAGAAATAAAAATCCCAGACTGTATTGGCTGTTATAAAGTACTGCCAGACTGCCCCAAAAATTTTAATTTCTACGCGGTGGGAAGGTTAGGTATTAACAGGCGAATATTTCATCAATATAACAGTTATTGAAAAACTGTTAGTAAATATCAAAACTAGGTTGTCTAAGGAACGGAATGACACCATAATCTTTTTAAATTAAATCGCTTTATGTCCAAAATTTGATTTATGCCACGCCCATAAATTATGCAAAAAAAAACGGTTTGTCTGGAATTATTCTGTAAAAATAAAAGCTATTTAAAAAAACTGTTTTCGAAACTAGATTGCCTACTGCATAAAGTGACATAACTTTTTTTTTTCAAAATAAATCCACTCATCATATGAGGATTCAGGATTCAAATATTTTGTAACCAAAACCTTATGCCAGAAAAAGAAAATACTGTTTTCTGATAGGTAAACATAAAGGCCTCTACACACCAAAGCCGCCGGCCCG
Source organism: Amphipyra tragopoginis (assembly GCA_905220435.1). Taxonomy (NCBI): domain Eukaryota; kingdom Metazoa; phylum Arthropoda; class Insecta; order Lepidoptera; family Noctuidae; genus Amphipyra; species Amphipyra tragopoginis. Next base: position 19,860,981 of record HG991997.1, read on the forward strand.
GCGGCTTCACCCGGCAGGTTATTGCCAGCGGGTTATTGCGTCCAACTAAGCGAGCGAACATGACGCAAAACAATTAGTGAGGTCCGCCAGGCTTGTTTTGCATCATGTTCGCTCTCTTAGTTGACCGCAATAACCCGCTGGCAATAACTTGCCGGGTGAAGCCGCCGGGCCGGCGGCTTTGGTGTGTAGAGGCCTTTATGAACATTTTTAACTGTCACTGCGAAAGTCTACGATTAACCCCAAGGCTGATAATTGAGTTTGAAAATACGAAAAATCTGTTTTTTTCCTGATTTTTTATTTAGACGACTAAAGTCTATAGCCGACAAACAAGTTAAATACATTTGATCTTTGTTCTACGCCTGCTTTCTAACCCATGGAAGAAAATATAGACTTGAGAATTGGATATACTAAATTATGAAATTGTATTACAAATAGATTACTGGTAAAAAAAAACTTTTTAAAAACATGCTTTTATTTAATTGCCCTAAAAAGAAGCAAACAAACTGTAAATTAAATCAAACCAATCAATTTAGTACATGTATTACACAATTTGTTAAGGAGCTCGTGGCTAAATAATTACAGCCGCATAGACCGATCTTCCGGGTTAAGCCACGCTTGCCGAGGTTGGTCTGTGGATGGGTGACCATTTACCATAGCGAGTTTCCTCCGTGCCTCGGAAAGCACGTAAAGCCGTTGGTCCCGGCTGTCATTTGTAGATCTTTGACAGTCGTTACTGTTGGTCAGAAGCCAGAAAGTCTGACAACCAGTCATACCAAGAGTATCGTATTACCCAGTTACTGGGTTGTGGAGGTCTGATAGGCAGTCGCTCCATGTAAAATACTGATATTCAGCTGCATCCGGTTCGACTGGAAGCCGACCCCAACATAGTTGGGAAAAGGCTAGGCAGATGATGATTACACAATTTGTTAAATGATATAAAAGCTTGCCGCGTACTACGTTGCTGTGTACTAACTAGTCTTGCTTGACTTTCTTATTTTAAGTACAACTATGAAAGAAAATGTTTACTATAAAATATGCAAATCTCGCGACAAGCTTTATATCATTTAATAAATTGTGTAATACATGTACTAAATTGATTGGTTTGATTTAATTTAAAGTTTATTTTCTTCTTTTAAGGGCAATTAACCGGTTGCGTACCGCCCGTCGTCCCAGGACGACACTTAATTGTCTTATCTATTGTGTCTATAATTACGGTGATTGAGAGTTTAAATAAAAGCTTGTTTTTAATAAGTTTTTTTACCAATAATTTATTTTTTAGTTATGATTGGGAATGTTTCTAAGTCTGTTTTCGTGCTCTCCTCAGCAAGCCCTTTAATTTGATACCCCACTGTAGGTACAGAAAAAATAACTAGTCCGCCATCTTGGATGATCCGCCATATTGGAATTAGAATGACGTCACATAGCTAAACATGCATTGTCATCCAAAATAAGTGTGTATACCAAATTTCAGCGCAATCGGTTAAAGATAACTGATTTAAAATTCAGTTGCAAGATTCCACCCGGACAAACGTACATACATTGCAAGTTAAATAAAAGCTTGTAATAAAAAAGCTTGTAAAAAAAGTTGTAATTTTATAATTTTTAATACAATTTCGTTACTTAGTAAAATTCGTCATCAGCTCTTGGGCTATAAATATGTTCCCATTGGACAGGTTTTAGATCACGCTGACATTGTTTTACTTCTACCATACATAGATTGGTATAAGATTGATAGCTATAGTAGTGTACGTCCTGTCATCGATCATGACTCGCCGGTAGCCCACAAGAGACCTTGCGTCAGCCGTATTAAGTCGATTCCTAAAATCACATCCACGCCATTTCGTAGTCCTGTAATTTTCTTATAAACGGTCAAGCTATAGTCGCTGCATAAAAGCTACTAGTAAGATAAGGTCACAAAAAAAACATATTATTATTATATCGTTATTGTTACCTACACACGAATATCAAACCTTATAACCATCTGGACAGGATTGATTTTAGAATAAAAAACTATTTAAAAAGATTTAGTTACATTGGAAACTGAACAGTATGCAATGGAATTAAGGTGTACTATCCAAAAGCATGCTAATGCTAAATTGAAAGTGTGATATTTAGTAAAGTAAGCCCTGTACAGGATGTATGTTGTTGTTGGTTGTAGCGTGCGGCTGCGTGCGTATGTGGGAGGCGGGCGGAGCGCGCGCGGCGTGTTCTTGGTTGTCGGCACTGGCGGCGCAGCGCCCGCACGCGCTGCAGCAGCGCGCGCCCGCGCTCACTGCCGCCGCTATAGAGTGTATAGGTAACTACCATACATACTTTTGTAATAATTAGTGCTCAGTGCGAGGCTGAACATGGCCTCCACATGGTTCTCTATTGGAATACCGAAATATTATTAGCCGATTCTTATCTGGTCGACAACCTTTCGCCACTTTTCATTTCGCCGGATAATTAAAACGACGAATGATTAAAGTCCCTAATTATGTTTTGTAAGTTTTTGTTACGCCGACTAGTCTGCTGGCCACTGTTTCATTAGTTAACTGTATTATTGGCCACTTTACACTTGTTAGATAGCTCATTTTTCCATCATGCAAGCAAGCATGCAAATTTCTTGGTTTGCTCCGCCTGAAGACTCACTTTGTCGCCCCTTCGCTTCGCTCACTCGCACACTCGACCAGCGCGCTGGTCGAGTGTGCGCTGCAGCGCTACGCTCGGGAGGTCGCCGACTCGTTTCGCTAGCCACCTCCCCCCCACTCGCTGCGCTTCGGCCTCGTGCACTCGTTCCACTCAGGACCTCCTTCGCGAGCTTCAGGCTCCACGCTTTTAAATAACACCCTAGGGGTAGGGCAGAGTCTGACCACGTGTAGTCGGGGTGCGCTGAGTCGGATTAACATTCCATTCCGCTGTGTGAAAATAAAATTTCTGAATGATTTTTTGGCCAAACAATTATGTGGCTAATAATCATTCGGCGAAATCAAATTAGGGTAAAAATTGCTTCGGCAAAGATTAGATCGGAGAATCGTTGTCGGCATAATGAAATTCGATACAAAATACTTCGGCAAAAACACGGGCACCCCCTCCACATAGACCACTCAAATAAAAAGTCGCGATCATGTTACCACAATCTTTGCAAACGGATTCCTGATTGCAGTATGTGGTAAATATACTATCTTGTAGAATATACAGGGTGGTAATTTGAGATGGGGCATGAAGGGCAACTACCTTAACCATTGTAGCTACAGGAAAACGTCCTTAGAAGACCACCCTTAACTTTTGGGATAATTTAAATCGGCATTCACAGATTTCGAAAATAAAGTACAGTCAGCGAGAAAAAGGGTTGTTTTCACAAAACTTTTTTATGGTGCCAATCGATTCCATTTCCCATAAGGATCAAAAGACTCTTCCGGACTAACTGAGGTTGGAGTACTAGAAAAGTCAGAAATCGCAAAAAACTTATTTGAGATGGGGTAGTAATAGGGGCAGCTACCTTAATCATTGTGGCTAGACGAAAATGTTTTTAAGAGACTATCCATGTTTTTTGAAAATATTTCGAACTGCATTCACAGATTTTGAAAATAAAATAATTTATTTTTTCAGCCTTAACGTCACTTTTAACAAAATGTTGTTTTTCGTGATTTTTGACGTTTCTAGTACTTTTACCTCAGTAGGTCCCGAAGAGTATTTTGTTCCTTATGGGAAATAAGATCGATTGGCATCATAAAAGAGTTTTGTAAGAACTGACCATTTTTTTGCTGACTGTACCAATTTTTTTTTTTCAATATCTTTTTATGCAGTTCGAAATAATGTCAAAAACTATGGCCAGTCTCCTATCAACATTTTCCTATAGCGACAACGATTAAGGTAGCTGCCCTTATAACTAACCCATCTCAAATAGTTTTTTGTTATTTCTGACGTTTCTAGTACTCAAACCTCAGTTGGTCCGGAAGAGTTTTTTGATCCTTATAGGAAATGGGATCGATTGGCATCATAAAAAAGTTTTGTTAAAACAGCCATTTTTCTCGCTGACTGTACTTTTTTTTCAAAATCTGTGAATGCCGATTGAAATTATCCCAAAAGTTAGGGGTGGTCTTCTAAGAACGTTTTCCTGTAGCTACAATGGTTAAGGTAGTTGCCCTTCATGCCCCATTTCAAATTACCACCCTGTATATCTTGACAAACTATTAAATTCTTGGCATATGAAAATCACAAAATAATCTTCACAAAGAAAATGAGGTCCTCAAGACAACGGTCTCTGATTTGTCGATGCGAGTTAATCTAATAGAACAAAACTCGCGCCAACAAAATTTAGAGATCAACGGCATACCGGAAAACAAGGCAGAAAACCTGGTCAAGACAATGGTGCAAATGGGGAACATAGTGTCTAGCCCGATCAAGGAGGATGACATCTTATCCGCTGTGCGCGTGAGGAAATTGGATTCAGAAAACAAGAACCCAAGAGCCGTAATCGTTAAGTTACGAAGCACATTATTGAGGGATACAGTCCTAACATCCGTTTTGCAATTTAATAGAACCCATCCGAAAAATAAACTGAGCACTCAACATCTGGGCTATGGAGATACTATCAAGCCAGTGTTCGTATCGGAACACCTGTCGCCGTTGAATAAGAGAATCCACGCAGCCACAAGAAAAGCAGCACGTGAAAGGGGATATTTATACGTATGGGTACGCGACGGCAAAGTTCTAGTCAGAAAAGCTGACGGTCAGCAAGCAAAACACATAAAAAGCTTGGAAGCCATTGCATTGCTATGATTCTTTCAACCAATACCTAAGCAATAATACCGTGCATCAAGACAAAAAAATTCACTATTTATTACCAGAATTTCAGGGGCCTAAAAACCAAGCTTAACTCTATTAGACTTACTGCACAACTGGGTAATTATGACATAATAATTGGAACAGAGACGTGGCTGGATGACGGTATAAAGGACGGCGAAATTTTTGACTCCAGGTATAGAGTCTATCGCAGAGATCGCTCCACAACTGCTCTGGGAACCAAGAGGGGTGGAGGTGTTCTGATCGCGATATCTAAGCTTATCGATTCCGTACGAATGCCAAAATGGGAATCAGATATCGAGGATCTATGGGTTAAACTTAAAATCACCAAGGGAAAATGCAAACGTAATTTAAATATCTGCGCCGTTTACTTGCCACCACCTGTGCAGCAAAGCGTACTTGATCCATTTTTAGACAGAGTGTCTACATTGATGGAATCTACAGGAGAAGACACTATCATATCAGGTGACTTCAATATGAGCTTCATCAGTTGGAACACAGACAATACTCTCGGTCATTCTCCTTGTACAACCCCTACTAATTATGTCAGTAGGTTAGGCTACTCTTTAATAGATTTCATGTCAGAAAATGATATGTTGCAACTAAATACCGTTAAGAACTGTTACGATAAAACCTTAGACCTTATTTTTTCAAATTTTCACGGAGGTAGTGTTAGCGAATGCAAGAATCCATTGTCTAACGTAGATGTATATCATCCGCCTTTAGAGATTACACTCAGCAATATGTCACCAGTTCTGTTAAAAAATAAAAGAATCTCAAGGTTTAACTTTAAACGTGCTAACTATGCGTTGATCAACAATAAACTAAGAGACATTGACTGGGTAAAAATATTTTCTGAACTGCCTGATATCGATTCCATGGTGCAGGTGCTGTACACACATATTAATTGCATAATAAATGAGTGCGTTCCTCTCTCTAGAGTACCTAATAGCAAATACCCGATTTGGTTTTCTAATCCTCTCATTAAACTTCTTAATGAAAAAGAAAAAAATAGGATTCGCTATAAAAAATTTAAAAATCCTAGAGATAAATATGAATATAAAGTCCTAGACGACCGTGCAAGACAAATGATCAGGGACTGTTATAAAAAATATATAACCAATATGGAAAAGAATGTCACACAAAACCCAAAACTCTTCTGGTCCTTTGTGAAAGCCAAAAAAACCAAGACTAGTGACATTCCTTCCACCATGTATCTGGGGCAGAATGTTGCAACATCTGGTGAAGAAATATGCAAACAATTTGCCACACACTTCTCTTCTACCTTCATACCATCTGTTAGCCCTAATGCGCCAAGTACTAGCTCTAATAATTATTTTCAATTCGCGTTATGTAAAATGACTTTCACAGAAAGAGAGGTGTACAAAGTAATAAGCAAACTAGACGCATACAAGGGTCCGGGATCTGATGGCCTACCCCCATTATTTGTCAAGAAATGTGCAGCTAGCCTATCTCTACCGCTCAAGTTGATTTTCAACCAGTCAATTAAAACATCTAGCTTCCATGCAGAATGGAAAATCGCTAACGTGGTTCCCATATTTAAGAAAGGGGAAGCTAACAATACTTCGAACTATCGCCCCATATCACTTCTTTCTGTTTTTGCGAAATTATTCGAAGCGCTTGTATGTCCTGTACTAACTGCGCACATAAGTGGGCAGTTGGCTCCCCAACAGCATGGGTTCTGTGCTCGCAAATCCACTACCACTAATTTAGTACATTACATTAACGACATTAGCAAATTTCTAGATTCCCGTGTACAGGTTGACTCAATCTATACTGATTTCAGCAGTGCTTTTGATAAGGTTAACCACAAATTACTGATAATAAAGCTCAAACGGTTTGGCATATCCGGTCAAGTACTCATGTGGTTTACCTCATACCTGTCTGAACGGAAGCAGAGAGTGGTGATTAGGGGTTATGAATCACCTTTTTATACTTCTACCTCTGGGGTACCACAGGGATCTCACCTAGGACCGATTCTGTTTCTAATTTTCGTCAATGATATTGTCCACTCAATACGGCACTGCAAATGCTCCATGTTTGCAGATGATTTAAAATTGTACCAAGAAATTAAAACGGATTCAGACATTTTACTTCTTCAGGAGGACTTGGATGCAATAAGCGAATGGTGTCAACTAAATATGATGACGCTCAATGCGAGTAAGTGCTATCATATGGTTTTTACGCGGAAAAAAAAAGTAAGGCCGTCGTCATATACATTAAATGGGGTTTATTTACAAAAAGTTGACACGATTCGTGACTTAGGTGTTAAACTCGACAGCAAGCTTACATTCATCGATCACATTGACGATATTGTCGCCAAAGCTTCAAAAATGTCCGGTTTTGTGAAGAGAACTTGCTCGGAGTTTCGGTCTACATCAACCCTTAAAGTACTCTACAACACCCTTGTAAGAAGCGTCCTTGATTACGCGTCAGCTGTATGGAATCCCACATATCGTGTCCATGTTACTAGGATAGAGCGTATTCAGAAAAAATTTACTAGATACTTATGCTTTAGAAGTCCTTGTTGCTCTCGTAATGCTCATTATTTCCATAGGCTTAGTCATTTTAATATGATATCACTGGAGGAACGTAGAGGCTTGTGTGATCAGCTGTTTTTCTACAAAATCATCCATAATTTGATGAATGTGCCAGAGTTATTGTCAGAAATTAATGTAACAGTACCTAGACGCACCATAATAAGATCTACACGCAAGATAAATACCTTCAGTACATCCTCATCTAAAACCAACCTTGGTCGCACTGCCCCTATGAATCGATTGATGGCTAATTTTAACAAAATCGGCACCTGTAGAAACATTGATATCTTCTCAGATACATTTTCCCAGTTTCGCAAAAAACTACAGATTCCCTAGCAACGAATTTTTCCCATTTTCTGTATGTTTGCTATTTTTTCCATTTATCATTTTATTTTATCCTTAAAAAAATTTATTATTATTTTGAATTGCACTCATTAACAACCCTCATTAATTTTTATTTGAATAATTGTATTCTTCGTTATTGTGTTTGTTTTATTCTTCATTGTCATTGCAGTGTATTTAGCTTAACGACTTAATATATGTAAGTGCTGTGTACTCCTATAAGTGACAAATTCACCATAATCCAAAAACGAATGTTCGCCTAATTATATATACATATGTTATAGTGGATAAGTCGTTGGAGTTCCTTTAAATAAATAAATAAATAAAATAAAATAACTGACTCCAACAAGTGATAAATCGCTAATGAAATGCTTCACTTCACAGTTCCATGATTGTTTACATTTTACTCTCGTACATATTTCGGAAATACCGTACTTTAATAGAAAGGAGCCTCGAGCTCTTCACGCAACAAAATTTGTGTTATTTCATGGTATTCACCAAACATGATTCTCGACCTAGTTGACCTAATAACCTTAACAGGTGGAGCAACACCTCGCAACCAGATCGAGCCGCTAGCAGAGTTACTACTAGCACTTAACCGCGCCGCGTGGCGTGAGGGCGAGCTGTCGGCGTGGCTACGTCACGCGCTGGCCACGCCCGGTTTCCCCACGCAGCACGCCACCGAGCCGCACAAACACAAATTCATAGCCGCCGTCATCAAGTACGTACACACGTTATTAGTACCTCACCTTAGCTTCTACCAAAACTTCATATTTGTTAAACATGCTACATGCAACCCAGTCGGTTGCTTTGTGTTTCGTGTTTTCACTATCTGATTTGCTGATCTCATATTCTGTGTGAATAAAAAGGTTTTATTTTATCAGGGAGAAGAGCAGTAAACGGCGGTTACTAGAAACTGTGCAAGAGTTCTCGCTAGTGTGCCGCGGCCTGGTAGACACAGAGTACGCGAGGCAGACGCTAGCCTCCAAGCAACTCGTGGCGTGAACTTACCTGTACATAGTTTTAATTACTATAATTAATGTTCTCACAACCTCGCCTCTCCTATTAGGAATCACCTAGTAGATGTGTTACATAGTAACACGTTAAAATAGAATAAAATATCTTTGTTACGTTTTCCTATCGCTTTATAGGTCCCTTGACGATACAATCATGCAGTTGAAAATTTTACATAGAGTATTATTAATAATTATGTAAAAATTGACATTGTAAATAATGCATAAAACGTGATATCATCTGTATATACCCCGTAATGATGTCGTTATAGAGATCTAAAATAAAAATACCAAAAAATATGTTAATGTTTTATTTTATAACATTTATGTATAACACTATAGATTAATATTAAACTTACGCTAACGAATTTATATGTAAATTAAATATTAACTTAGACTAAAATAATATGAAATGTACAATTCAAAACACAATATGAAAATGTTTTATAACAATGATTTAACAATATGTATTGTGGATCATAGTTGCAGAAAATATTGCCTACTTTTACATGTGGTTGCCAGATAAAAACAAAAAGAAAGACGGACAGCCCCCCATTTCAGAACCTTTTCGATAAGCAGTTGTCGACCGTTTCGGTTGTTATCTCATTCCGTCTACGATTCTCGTAATGAGAGAAAAAGTGCTAGCTTATAGGGGGGATTTATACGGATCGACTTTCGCCGCGCGGCTAAAATCGATCTTCTAAATGACAATTCGACTAGGCCGTAAGTGACTAAAATCGCAAGCCCCAAAGTTGGGTGCCACCCGACTGCCGTGCGGCGACGAGCCGCATGCGGCGGGTGATTAAAATCGACCGTGAAATGGTCAGTTGCAGGTGATCGCCCGCCTCGGTACAATATCTTGAATAATTGAACCACAAACCATTATGATGCCAGCACCCCCCGCTCTGCACAACATTTTCTTCGGAAATGAACAAGTCGCATGCGATTTTTGTCGACCAGTGTAAATGGGGTGGCGATTCGATTTGTACAAGCGATGCGACTGGTGACTTTCCGCACGGCTTAAATTGACCCGTGTAAATCCCCCATTACCGAATCGTTTGGCACCTGACTAATCGAACCATTCTGAATCAGGAGGCTGATCTGCGTCTGTAGACAAATGGCAATCGATGATCGCCAGAGAATAGATACGCCAACTAAATGTATGGAAATGACATAACAGATCGCTTGACCGGTCGAAAGCATTGTCAATCCAGTACATCTCATTGTCGTTTCTATTCTCTAGCTATCATCGTTTGCCATTTGTCTACAGACGCTGATACTTTAGCCGGACATTTTCTAACGAAAGTCCGTTTTTTTTAAAATTATATTTGTGATCAATATGTAACGTACTTAATGACTGAACATGCTGATTTTTAGCCGGACAAAGGTGTAAAAAGCCGAACATGACCGGCTAAAGCCGTAAGGTCTGGCAGACTAACGTTATAAATAACTGCATAAATACCAACACTGAGCAATCTACAACTAAGTAAGATCTAATTATTACTAGGCGTTGTATACGTAGATCAAAATCACTACTGTTATAAACGTTACAATAAGAACACGTCCAATCTAGAGATTGGCTGGTGCGGCTAATGTTCCCTGTAGCCGACACAACATGATAAAACTTAGACCTAGCTGAGTAGCATTTGTTTTAACGATACGTCACTGTAAAATCGCATTGCATGCGAAAACAACCGTTCGTCAATTACGCGACGCGACGCAAAGGATAAATAAATTCTCAGCTAGGACATATCGTAAAGTAAGGCCGCGTTTTCGCGACCGCCCAGAATTCACACAGAAATTGCAAGAGATGACAAGTTTTACAATTGCTATCTCGTTGACACACTTGAGTAAAATGTATTCTTAAATATCATGACATTCTAAATCGAAAGCTCCGTTCATGGGAGTTACAGTTAAACTTGCATAACATACAGAATCATGGTTTAAGAGTCTGAATCATCTTTAGATTCCTGTGAGTTGACACTTTGGCATTTTCCGATCTCGACATCGAAGTCTAAGAATTTGTCGGGTTCGCAGTGTCTGTTCTTGAAGCGAAGGAAGTTGAGGGCCTGGTCCAGGGTCAGGTGGAAGCAGTCTTGACGACTCACGTTGAGTGACGAGCTTTCCAGGTCGCTGTGTGTGGCTCGCGCGTACTTTAAGCTCCTCGAGTTGTGCTGCCCTTCCACGGTGACCTAAGAAGTACATATTATAGAAAAGTTTGGTTACACATGCGACTTATTTGTACCGAGATATTATAACATATCTACAGGGACGAAGTCCTCAAAAAAAATCATCTATTCTGTTACGTTTCAACACGGTTGACTTTTGGGAAATGTGCCAAAAGCAATCAATGCTTCTCAAAGGTCACTTGTAAAATTGTAAATTTGCGGAACTATTCAGCATTCGTGACGTGACGTCATCATGGTTTCTCTGGTAGATGTTGCTACAATTCAAACCTACCTCGTAAGTGTAATGTTTAGCCTTGCGTTTAGGCCCGATGTATGCGACGTAGACGATGACGCCCCACGTGCGGATGTCCACGTCCACGCGGAGGTGGAAGTACTCGTCCAACGCCATGATGAGCCAGGTGTCGTGCTGCTCAGAGTTCACTTTCATCGAGAACTTGTGCTTCCTGCCGATCTTCAGTATCGGAAGGTGCTTGCACTGCAATCGATAACGAACGGGTAAGAATTATTGTTTTTTTCCTTCTCAACTCCATTGTAGAAATAACCGTAACGAATAAAAAACAAAGAAGTCAGTAATTGCAGAGATAGTTTTCTCACCGAACTACTGTTTCTAGCGATCAACCTGTTGGTCGCCCAAGTCTTATTAATGCGTCACGTCGGGGGTACTAATCCGAAAGGGTGTTAAAGTACCCATAATAATGAATAACTTTTGTTCTACAACTTTTCGCTAAAGTCAATAGTTTAAGAGAAATAGGTGTACAAAAAAATAAGGTAAAATCTAACTATCCTCAGTTATGATCAGCTATGTTTAAATTTTTGGTCATATTTGGGGTTACGAATAAGAAGCTCCATTTTCCTAATTCGTTACTAAATCAGGGAATAAGACTTTTTGAAGAACCAATAGCGTCATTCTTCCTGCGCAACGCGTATTTCAAAAGTATACAAGGCCAGTACGCAGCCGCGCGAACTAATCGCGTATACTTTAGAATACACATTTGACGATTGAGCGTTCTAAACTATACATTAGTATTCCGCAATAATCGTGTATATTTTAGAATTGATAATTTCAAGCATTCAATTCTAAAATATACTTCACTAGTACCATCCAGCACGCAGTGCGTACTAATCACGTATAATTTTGAATGCCAACGCCTCCATGCTCTATTCTAAAGTATACGTCGTTAATTGCATTGTATTTGTTGTTACATTTATCTTTTTCTAAATATTAGCACGTGCCACTGTTTTGGTTAGCAGATTTTTTGTTATGTTTGGAAAATAAACGATATACCTTTACACTACAAAATGAATGGTTTGCACTATAGTGAATCAAAAACCATTTGTTACCGAACGCACGCATTAAACGAATGGTGTAAAGTGATCAGCGAAGCCAATCGTTTCTGGCGTTGAGTGGCCACAGTTCTAACCTAACCTAACCTACCTTTCAGCTATCTATTTGTCACTTTATTTCTTATCTCGGGGGACTTTGAAGTTGAAAGACTTTTAAAGTTAGAATTATTATTATTAAAATTGAGTAAACTATTAATTTTAAAGCTAAGCCTTTTAAAAGCGAGAACTATTATTTTTTAAAAGGTCAGATATTATTATATTCCATAAGTTAGGTCATATTTCAAGTGTTGTTTTCTAACAAACCCGTTTGAAAAAGTTAAGTCACTTCTTAAATGTAACTGACACTGTATAGTTTTGAATCCGTTTTTTCACCCTGAACATTCTAAAGTATACGCGATCAGTACGCAAAATCCGTGTATATTTTAGAAACGAAGTTTTAATTTACAGCATTCTAAAATATACGCGACTAGTTTCATATGGATGTGTTCTGGCCTTGTATATTCTAGAAATACGCCTGCGCAACGGAACAATGATAGTCTAACACTAAACTTCACAGTACGTGCTTTGATTATGATCTATGTCTGTTACATCGTTCAAGACTCCGCCTCTCAGTTTAATAATAATTTTACATGGAAATAAAAATGATCGAATTTTGAAATTATAACATTTGCTTTAAAAACGTCATCGTGATACTTTAAGTGATCTGCGGATAAGTAGCCCCTTTCCGACTAACCTTGTATAATACAGTGACGCTAGTGTTACCTGGAAGTGATGTGCGAGCTCATGGTGCGCCAGCGGCGGGTGTCGTGCGCAGGGCGGTGCGGGACAGTGGTAGCGGCGCGCTCCGCTATATAATATAGTGACGCTAGTGTTACCTGGAAGTGATGTGCGAGCTCATGGTGCGCCAGCGGCGGGTGTCGTGCGCAGGGCGGTGCGGGACAGTGGTAGCGGCGCGCTCCGCTATATAATATAGTGACGCTAGTGTTACCTGGAAGTGATGTGCGAGCTCATGGTGCGCCAGCGGCGGGTGTCGTGCGCAGGGCGGTGCGGGACAGTGGTAGCGGCGCGCTCCGCAGCTCGCCTCGTGCGGCGCTCGCCTGCGCAGGCGCACCTCGCGCCCGCAGCCGTGCCGGCACGGGTAGCGAAGCATCTCTGCCACCTTCGAACAGAAAAACTGCTAATGATGTGCTTCTCCATCCGACCAACCGTGCTCACAAATCATATCACACTGATATAGGTACTCGATTTAAGCGGGGCTTGTCATCTACGCACGTGAAATTTCAACAGTTAAAATTATAAAAGAATCTTGAAGTGAGAATGGAAATATGGTCTTGAGCATCAAGGGTTGCGTTTTAAGTAAACATTTCTTGGAGTCAGGCTGTTTTCATGATTTAAAGCTTACTAAATGTTAATAAAAATCCGTAAAATAAATTCAGAGTAGATAACAACCCAACACACAACCCACACCAAAATTCATACAAAAAATACACACCCCTTCCATAGCCCTGTTCCTCACTGAGGAGAATGTGGTCCGACAGACGGGGCAGGAGGCCAGGCGTGTGCGACAGCGGCTGCACACGAGGTGACCGCGCCGGCACTGCGAGATGGGCGGCTCCATCCACTCCAGGCACACCGGGCACTCCAGCAGGCGTAGGAGACTCTGCGACAACCGGACGTGTTTACACAACTACTTATTTTGGTACCTCGCGCGAAGAGTGATGATAATGAGTTTTGAATGTATAAACAGAGAAAAAAACGTCTGCAGAGTGACACGGAGTAGAAAAAAAAGTCGGGTCAGCACTCAAAAATGTCCGATCGAAGATTAAGACTAATTTATGTCGGGTGCAGGCGAACCTGTGGTGAAAAGCTACATTAAGTATTATGATACCATAGGATTTAAATTAGTTTGTTGGTATTTCTAAGTTGATATGGCGGTGTGCCATAACGCGCACTCTGGTGGTGTGGTGTATGTAAATTCAGGGTACCTACTTTTTTTTTGTGAATTTTGTACTAGACCCTAGGTCCATTTGTTTCTACGTGAATGGGTGACAATGTACGGTGCAGAATAAACGTGTCCAACGTCTGCTGAAACACGATATGCGCGTAAGACTGACCTAACGGAGTCTTCCCTTACATCACAAATTAGGGACATCTGTTTCTGGTAGGGTCTGTGTTCACCAGAACTGCATTTGTTTAAATGTTACGGCTGTCGGTTTTGAGGTTTCAGAAGGTCTTCTGAAGCACGTTACGGATGAGCCTTGTGTTTAGGAGTTTTCTTGCTTGTATGGCAAGTAGAGCTTCTTGTAAAAGAGTTCTTCCGACTAAGTACTACCGACGTACCTATTTCTGCCGCTAAGAAGTATTGCTGTGTTCCGGTTTGACACAGTAAAGGCACATGAGACTTCCCAACTTTATCTCTGAGGTTGGTAACGCATCAGCAACCCTATTGATGTTGTAGGTTTATAGAGGTGGCGGTAACCTTACCATCAGGTGGCCCACAGGTTTATTTGCAAACCAATTAAATAAAAAAGGTAGTATTGCACCCCCAATCCAAACGCTACGGAATCGATATTTCAAGAATGTACAGACATACGTAGATTGAACAGCTTTTTCTTTTTTATAATAAGAGGATGGGCAGCGGCCTCCTCCTAGGCTAAAATAACCAACATACAGAGATAACCAATTCGCTTGCTAAGTGATGTAGATGGCAATAATTTCTTACGACCGTTCATTGGTGTGGTCTATGAGGACCATATTGTCATATTCAGAAGCTGACATTCACAAGCTGGTATGATGATGATTAATGTTGAATGCAAAGATAAAAAGAAAATAAAGCACCGGGTAAATATTATCTCACCTTACACAAATTCTGAAAGAACGTTATGAAATTTGTAACGAACAAGTGATGCTAGCACGGCGGGGTAACAATTTCTTACCTACCCGTGTAATACATTTTTAAAACAAGCAATTACATATTGTTTCATTTTACTTTGCACTCTTCCAATGAGGATAGGATTAATCCTGCACGGGTGCAGCGGAAATGTCCTTCAATTATCCTCAAGGTAAGGCGCTAAGCAGAGGCAGGTCAGATTTGAAGTCACTTCTTTTGCAGCTTTTTAAAGCCATTTCTTGGGAGCGCATCCGTTTTATTAGACTCTATAGATACTGTGCTTGATTAAAGAGTAACCTGTAGTTAGTAAAATTTCATTTCAAAATTACTTCAATACCACGTACAAACTTGAATTCTGTTGCACATAGGATCGACTCAAGTTAAATGACATTTTCAACAAAAAATTATACTGTTAGATCATCGGTGTTCTGTGGGGGATTCTAAAATAATAAACAATTTTAGTTTTTATTTTTTTCTCAAATCTACGCCAAACTAAGACGATAAATAAATATTTATATGGTTACAAGTTATAATAGAAATGAACGTGAAGATATCGATTAATTTCACAACAAGAACAGGATACAAAAAAAACACTCACTTGATTAAACTCTTGTACAGAATACGGTTCCGCATTTTCTTCTGTTGCTGAAATATTAAGAAGAAATATTGTATGATTTATAAAATGTATGTGATGTGTATTGATAATGCATGCCATAAAATATGTCTAAGGGTGGATTTTACCAACGTCAGATATCGTTAATCCAGGAATAAATGAAACTTTTTGACAGATTTTATATAGGTAAACTGTCAAAATGTCGAATTTATTCCTCTGATAACGTTATCTGACGTTGGTAAAATCCACTCTTAATAGTATAAATTGAAGTCGCGTCTGTCTGTTTGTCGGCTTACTTCTTCTAAACTACTCAATAGATTTTTATGCGATTTTCATCTTAATTTAGGTAATATCTTCCGGAAGTTTTCAAGCTATAAAACATAACCAAGCGACATCAGAGCAGGTAGCTAGTGCTATTTATATAGTGCAGCTATATTCCAACGTTAACTTACAATCCCTTTTCCTCTTAACGCCATGGAAGGGAGATTGTTGTGGCGGAGTTTCGACATTCTCATCAGAATTTGCTGCCACCTGAAAAGAAAACAACTGCACCGGTTACTATGGGCACATCGTAATATTACTCTTATTAGTTAAGGTTACACAAATTTACTTCTACTGTTTACCCGAAGATTGTCCAACCTGCACCTTACACAAGTTGACTTGACTTGAAATTAATTTGATGTTTAAACCACGGGAGTGTTCAGTCTTATGTCTATCGTTATATTTCAACCAAAAACTGACTGCGACTGCTGAGCAATGTGGTCGATTTCCAGGTCGGGCAAAGTGTTATTAGGTTTTTCCGTGTGGAAAATCTCAGTAGCAGCCCGAAGTCTGGATTTGTGCCCGGTTGATGGTCGCGGACGCTGTGATCGGAATGTCATGTTTAGCCATACTAACTTATCATCAACATGTCTAAAGAGGCAGATTAGACAGCAAGTTGCATTAAAATAGACTATGTTATATGAGGAAAGAAAGTAGGAACCGCTTGCTCTTGGGATAGGCAAACTTTAGTTCCATTTAGTCACGTAAGCAGTGTCGTAGTTATGAGCGCCTAGGGCAAGCATCAAATTTTGTGTCCCTCAAAAACACGCTATAGAAAAAGGCGTTTTATTATGAATTTTGAGGCAGTAACGATTTTATCCGACGTTAAAATTTGTAGCTCTCAATCTCCAGACATAATTAACGAACATTATATTTTAACGCGAAATCTGCTGCAGATGTTTTCAGTTATGTAGTGTTGATTAGCCTTATTTCCGTCCCCCTAGGTCCTACGCCCCTGGCAGCCCCAAGACACGACACTGCCTATAAGATCCAAAATATTTCAGCAAGCGAAATAGCTATAAGCCTAGAAAGCACTAGAGTGAAAAGGATGAAGAATAAATATTTACTAAAATATAAATATATTATGGCGTCATGGTTGCTGAAGCAGGCGTTGCTTAATTGTTAAAATACGTACGGCTGACCTTAGCGTTGCAAGCGTGGTATATGTTATTCCTCCCAAGATCCTTCGTTTGTATCGGTCAATGGAGGACAGCCATTGTGTACGTGCTGCTTTATGAATTTATGATTATAAAAGCCATGATGAAAGATGGTAAATGAAGAGGAAATGAGAAACTTGTACGGAATGTATCGCGTTTTATTAACCTTCTCGTACGAAATAATCCGCAAAAGTTATTTAGTTCAAATACATAATATAAATATAATTTGCATAGATATGAGCATATGTCTAAAGGTTAGCACACACCGACCGAGTGGCAGTGAAGAGCAGCACCAGCTCTTTTGGACGCTTGTGACCGCTTGGTCGCTCTTCGGGACGCTTTGAGCCTCCCAGCATGATTTTATTTCGCTATTCCAATTCCAGTCTTATGTTGAAGCAAATTGAGTTAAAGAACAATGGGTAATTTTGTTTGGAACCCGTACCCACCTTGTAGCATTTTAGACTAGGTGTTATTTAGAAGAGGCTTAAGTGAACAACTCAAAAATGAATGAACGAATGAATGAATGAATGGGAGAACGAAGTTATGATCACTTCTATTTTGCATTTTCAATCATATATGTAGTGTTATAATAATTATTTTATAGGCCCAATGAATAACCAGTCGTTCTGTTTCATAGAGAGAGACTGACCAAGCTTCCTAAGGTTTACTTTTTGCTACGGAAAATATTAATTAAAACGCCATCAATTCAATTAAGTACAGTTTTTTTATTTATTAAGATACACAAAATAAACAGAGTCCCGTACGGTATATAGAATTACCCTTGAACCATATAATTGTCTACAGAAAGCATGGTTCACCGTTGAATGGTAATACGAAAAAACTATGAGTCGATGCCATTATTTACAGACAGCACGTTTCGCCGAAAAACGCTACAAAGAATGAATGATTGCCCGATACCAAGATTTGCCGATGTCATGGTTTGTCGGAACACGCTTGAACAGGCGTCGATTAAATTGCATTAACTTCTACTAACATGCGTTTATCTTGACTCTATACCTATACCAAAGTTGCGACAAGCAAATACACGACAAATGTTAGGGCGACAGCGCGATATGTCGACCATCAGTGGTGCGACAGCACATCAGCTCGACGTACGTTAGCGCGACTGATTGTTTTGTCGAAAAACCATAGGACGATGGAACTTTTAATCGACGAACGTTAGCGCGACAAAAGTTTCGCTCGACAAACTAAAGGCTCTTACAAAACAGGCGCGATATCGTCCGCGTGTTTTTTGTTTTAGCATTAAGAGCGAGCGAAGCGAGCTTGGGACTTCTAAGTACAGTCAGCAACAGAAGTCGTTGAACATAATTTATTTCCAATATTTTGTAATCATTATTATTTAGCATAAGTTACTGACTAAAGTAAATTACAAAACAACTTGTCATAATTGAATCACAAAAGTCGCTGAACTCGGTTAAACCATTAATTGCTGTACATTACTACCGACAAAATTGTATGATCTGTAATAAATACAAAAGTCGCTGAACATACCTAGCTAATTTCCTATATTTCCTGTTCTTTAAACCCGTTTGCTCCAAGCCACTATCTGGCGAAGCGCAGCGCACCGTATTTTTATAATCAAAACATTGCCGAATAAACACAGCTACTAGTTCAGAATATAAATTAAATATAATTTAAATACTATTAATAGGCAGCTGAATCAAGGGTTTGATTCAGAAAGCGGTACTTCTGGACACGGCGCATTTTGTTAGGAAGTTCCTCTCTCTGGAGCCCCGCCGGTAGCTTGGACCCTATTTCCGATGCCGCGTGCCGATGGGCTACTATTTTTTTATATTTTTAAATGTGGATTGTTTTTATTTTTTATAAAACAATTACGAGTTTACGATATGTTTACATGCGATCCTGTTAGGGTTCCGTACCCAAAGGGTAAAACGGGACCCTTTTACTAAGACTCCACTGTCCGTCCGTCCGTCTATCACCAGGCTGTATTTCATGAACCGTGATAGCTATACAGTTGAAATTTTCACAAAAATGTATTTCTGTTGCCGTTATAACAACAAATACTAAAAAACAATAATAATTAAATAATAATTAATTAATAATAATATAAATAATTAAGGGGGCTCCCATACAACAAACGTGATTTTTTTTGCCGTTTTTATAGATAGTTTTTATAGGGTCAGCATCAGAAGTAGATGAGCAACTCAGGTGTCCAAATAATTAAACACATTCAAGATACTAAAAACATCTATGCAACAAAACTGTTCAAATTGTTTTGAGCATCATAATCTCCAAATATAACTGAGCAGTCACAATGTCAAATATTTATTTACAAACTAAAGGTCTATAGTAAGTAAACAAGCTAAACATTCAAAGGTAACTAAGCAACACGTTATTCATAAAGTCAGGATGGCAACGTAAAATGAATTGTATTTGATTGTACTTAGAGTCATAAATTAAAAGTTCAAAAATAGATACAATGTGTACTATTGTGTCAATACAGCATTTTTTCTTTTTCTTCATATATCTATATCCCTTTCATTTCGTGCGTGACGTCATTGACGTGTCTTTTGTTTATAATATAATCTGATAGTCAAGTTATAGGAAAACATCGTAAGGAAATTGAAACAAGTATTTATTCCACGCGAAAGCCATTAAATTCGAAACAATCAGTTTGAATGAAACTGACATTTTAATTTGCTACATTTTCTAGTATATCTTCAGGAATTGAATTCGTAATAAATGCCTACAAAATATCTCGGTTCATTTTAACCATGTTTCGGATTGATAACCGTGCTCAAAAAAGTACAAAATCTGTTAAACGTCAATTTAATTACTCGGTTAAAAGATATCTGACGATGTCAAATCAGCCCGACTAAGCACGCACTGAGTTGCTATATGATTTTACGCAAGCGGTTTTCAAATGCTTCTTTTTCTATCGTGTCGGCACGAGCTATACAAGAATAGCTCATGCCGTGGTGAAAAGATTAGCCAGTCAGCAAGGATGGTAACGAGGCTGACTGCCCAGGGTGCGCCGGACGTACCGAAGTATCGTCACTCGTGGAGGCTGTTTTCATGCACCCCTTTTTTTTCAAATGCTAAAAGCGCCACAGGTTATCCATGAACATGCACTGTAGCCTGATTTTAGTAGCCAGTTATCATCGAATCGCATCGAATATACAAGTCTTTAGCCAAAATCTAGCACGATACGTTTTAAAAGTCATTTTAAAAAGAACCGCTAGTGCGTGCGCTGGTATAGAAAGCCATACGCGTTACATTTTTTAGTAGCTCACCGCCTGCCTTTAAATGCAATGCCTTTTTTTTTTTTTTTTTATGGATGGGAAATCATCATATGACTCCTTCCGCTCTGGGCGGAGCGGAAGGGAGTGTCAGACTCTTACTGACTAAAACCCATCCGTGTTCCTTCTAATGCCCTTTGCGTTCCAGGGCCGCGGTAACTCTTTCGATTAAATTCCGCAACCCTGGCAGGCACTGGCCCTAGCGGGCCCCGTCTACGATGCTGACATCTCTTTGAGGCGCGCGTGGAACACAACGCGCCGTCGACCCGGACCTGGTTCTGATCGGACGGCGAACCACCCAACGCTCGCCGTCCGCAGGCCCGCGCCTACGGTGGCCGGGAATCGCCCTGCGACTCCCGACGCCCAGGGCGTCTCCTTCTGTTGCGGCGGCTGGGGCGTGAGGTTTGCCTCTCCCTCACGCGTTCCGCCTCCTCCTTCGCTAGCATTACTGCTTCGCAGAAGGAGGTGACTGCTTCCCATGCGCCCTCGCACCGGACCATGGATTGAACCAGGGCCGGACGCGAGAGGTCGCCGCCGCCGGACGCCTCTACGAGGACACGGCGGTGCTCCGCCCAAGCAGGGCAGACCTCCACCGTATGCTCCACCGTGTCCTCCGGGCGATCCTCACAGTGATAACACCCGGGCGTGTCCTCCCGCCGAATCCGAAACAGGTAGCTTCCGAAACAACCGTGTCCGGAGAGTACCTGCGTCAGGCGGAAGGTGAGGACGCCGTGGCGTCTCTCTAGCCACTCCTCAAATAGGGGACTTATCGCCGCAATTGTGGCGTGCCCAATTAATTGCAATGCCTGCATTTTAATTTTAATAATGTCACAGGACACTGTACACCTTACAGCGATAACACACTGGCAAAAGGTCGAATCCATATTGCTACAGAGACCCACTGGCAGTACGAACAGTAGCATGTACGCACATACGTGCGTTCGGTTTTGCCATGATGCATATCTTGTAAAATTTCACAGCCGCCATCTTGGATTTTGACGTTGACCTCATTTTCGTCATCAGCACCCCCCCGAAAACCACGGAAACGACACCAATGATGCTTATCTTGTAAAATTTCACAGCCGCCATCTTGGATTTTGACGTTGACGTCATTTACATTTGTATTTTACTGAATCCTGTGGTTTAGATTCGATCACTTAGCCATAGGTACAGCATGAAAAAAAAAGTTTTTTTTTAAAATCTGCCTTATTTCCATGCCGGGAAAATCTACACTAGTAGCAGATCATATGGTTTTAAGGAATTACACGAATTCGTTAACATCCTGTATATTTTAAAACAACTAAAATACATACGTTAAACTAATTTACCGGTTTACCAGAAGAGGTTAAAACTTTAAAATGGTCGCCCTGAAAAATTGCAATTATAGACATGTCACATTTACGCCAGCCACGGAACTAACGTGCGGTGCACCATAATAATAATAATTATCGGCCGGCCAGAGGGGGGCCGCCAGAGCTATATGCTCGGGGGTGGAAGTGTCTAAAGGCGTAATAGCGGGGAAACCCACTCCGGGTCTTTTAGACCCGCGACGGCGAAACCGGGGCCACACCTCTCTACACCCCTAGCCGCTCACACGTCTGTTGCCCCCTGCGCCTATGTACTGGCGGCTTTTCAGGGGGCCCAGCTAGTGAGCTGGCGAGTCACCGTCTGCCAACAGTTTTCAATTTTAAATGTTGAAAGGCAGACGCCGTTTTCTTCCGGCAATAGAAGTTATCCAGTCCACTTAACACCCCTTCCCATAGACCAGATTTTTTTTCACCACATTTTACAATAGTCTTGCACCCACCTGAGACGGTCCATGACTGTACTCCAATAGTGCAGCCGTGGATAGTCCCCGGTTGGTGCCCCATCCCATTTTAGATTAAAGTTCTCAAAGGGGCCTCTGCGCGTTGGACCTGTGTCCCCGTGTATGCCTTCCAAAGGACCGGACGTCTTCCGCACGGAAGATGAGCCGAGAATTTAAGCGAGATACAAATAATAATAATAATATATTTATTTGCGTAAAACATGGTATATGAAGGTGTTACATTACAATTTGTGACCAAACATGTTTTGCTTAAAATTAAAGCATGCAAACTTTTAAACATTACAAGTTATGTTCAAAAAAATCCTTAATGCTATAGAAATTATTTTCATTCAGCCATTCGTATAATTTAATTTTAAACAGCCTACAATTTAGTATTTTTAAAGTATTAGGTAATTTATTAAATATACGTACACACATAGCCACACAACTTTTATTATATTTAGTTAACCTAGGGAACTCATCTAGTACAAGTCTGTATTGGTCACGCCGATTGCGAGAACTTATTTCTTCTGCTGTTTTAAACAGTTGTTTATGTTTCCGTACAAACATACACGCTTCATATAAATATAATGAGGGTAACGGTAGCAAACCAAGCCTTTTAAATATTGGTTGACATGATTCATCAGACGGAATCCCGTATATGGCGCGTATACATTTTTTTTGGGCGATAAATGCTCTATTGTTGTCAGTACTATTTCCCCACATAATTAGTCCATACCGTAGCGAGGACTCAACATATGCACGGTATGACATCACAGCCGTTTTTACACTCGTTACATTCTTAATCTGTCTAAGGGCGTATACAAATTTATTTATTTTATTACATACATTGTCGACCTGCGCTTTCCAGTCTAAATGTTCGTCTATTACTACTCCTAAAAACCTAGTTTGTGTCAGTTGTGTAATTTTTGGTATATCCATTTTAAAATTAAATTTATTATTATAGGATTTATTAAATTGTATGTATACAGATTTATTAAGATTAATAGATAAATTATTATTATTTAACCAGTTAATTAGATTGTCTATTGTATTATTTATATCCGTTTCATGATCAGTAATTGATTTATATTTTTTATCAGTAGTAACAATTATGGAAATGTCATCAGCAAAAAGGAAACATTTATGATTGGTTACATCAACTATATCATTTATGTAAAGTAGAAATAAGATAGGGCCCAATATGCTACCCTGGGGCACGCCGCGTTTTGTATTTTTATATTCCGACGAATATGGTATCATGTCCCTATTTTCATTAAGTTTAGTGACAGTGACACTTTGTTGTCTATCAGTTAGGTACGACGATATCCACTGAAGTGGCAGTCCTCTGATTCCGATAGCCTCTAATTTTTGTAATAATATTTCATGAGAAACTAGATCGAATGCTTTCGATAAATCAAAGAATAGCCCCGTCGTCAGCTGATTGTTGTTAACATTGGTTAATATTACTTTCAAAAGTGAAAAGATTGCTAAGGCTGTGGATTTTTGTTTTTGAAAGCCGAATTGCTCTTTTCTTATAATATTAAATCTCTCGCAGTAGTTAATTAATCTTTGATACATACATTTCTCGTATATTTTTGACATGATGGGTATTAATGTTATGGGGCGATAATTGGTCATATCACATTTTTCACCCTTTTTAAACATCGGTTTAACAATGGACATTTTTAGTGCGTCAGGAAACGCTCCTTGTGAATAGGACAGGTTGATTAGATATGTCAAGACCCCACTGATTTCATTGACACATGCCTTAATGATTCTGGTGTTAAGTTCATCGTAGCCTACAGAGTTGGTATTATTCAATGAAAGTATCTGTTGTTTTACCTCACTTTCGGACATAGGTGTGAGAAACATCGAATTAGCAGTTATGTTTTTACTGGGGCAACTATTTATACAATTTTGTGTGGGGATATAATTTGTATAGTGATTGTTAAAGGCAGTGGCTATTTCTGCTGGTGTTGTGAGTATGGTGTTGTCAATTGTAATGTGTTCAATATTGTCTTTGGTGTGCGTATTGTGCACTTCATTTTTAATAACTGTCCATGTAGCTTTACATTTATTGTTATTTTTATTCATAAACTTTATGTTAGCATTTCGTTTGGCATTGTGGATACATTTTTGTAACAGTATAGAATATGTGGTATATTTAGTCTTGTTAGTCAGATTCTTATTCTTGTAATATAAGTATCGTAAGGAACGCTTAGTTTTAGAACTCTGTTTAAGGCCCTTACTTATCCAAGTTTGTTTTATTTTATTGTTTACATTTACCTTTACCCTTACTTTTGGAAAACAGAGATTGTAAAACAAACATATCAATTCATGGAAACAACTGAATGCCGTATTTGCATCGTTTTCCATGTATATATCTGTCCAAGATAGGTTTTGTAAGCATTTTTTAAACTTATGCGTATTATCTAGACTGTAATCTCTTTTATAAACATGATAAATTGCGGTTTTTGTTGTTTGACATTTTAAAGGGAAGCTAAGCATTTGTGCTGTATCGTGATCAGAGAGATGAAGTGGAAGAACTGTTGCGATGGCATTAGGTATATTACTTAATATATGGTCTATACAAGAAGATTTACGAGTAGCTATATTAATATGAATTTTTACATTATGATTGTGTGCTAGATCCTGTAACTCTTGAGTAATTTTGCCTTTCTTCAATGTATTTATATTAAAGTCACCTGTTAAAACTATGCGTGTTTTTGATTTGTATTTCTTGTATAAATCATGTAAGATACTATCTAGCTTAGTTAAAAATTGGTTAGGATCGGACTGAGGTGTTCTGTATATACAAATAATGACTAATTTCTCATTTTCTATCTCTATGCCACACGCTTCGAATGTATTTACCGATGCATAGGTTTTTACAAACGGTAATTCTTTGTAACTTAAAAACTTTTTGACCAGAATGCAAGTACCACCTCGGTGTTTTTCCCTGCAAAAATTTGTAGCCATTTCATAATTCGCTAACTTGAGATAGTTCTCATGTCCTTTTTTAATAAATGTTTCGGAGAGGCAAATTACATGCGGGTCATTCTGTAAATCTCGCATCTCCTGTAATGTTAATTCTAATATTTCTTGTTTAGACAATACACTTGCAATATTTTGGTGGAGTATCCTAAAATTGTGTGATGTAGGTGTTGTGTTTTTAGGTACGAAAAAATGTTTCGGTTTTTGTAATTGAGGAAAAATAATATGGTATAGTACCTATTTTCGGTTTCTCAGAAGGAATACCAGTACTCTTAGTTTGTTCTGGTTCTCTGTTGTTGCTCGTTTTGAAATAAAAGGGAATAGTCCCTCTTTTGGGCTCATTTGTCTCTGTTTTTGGCAAAAGGCTTGACTTGCTACTGGCGAGGTGTTTTCTGATCTCGGCTGGATTTAAATATTTTTGATTATAATCTTCGCAATCTACTATATAATTAATTTTTTGGCAAATGTACGATGGGCTGTAATATCTACAATACATGAAATGACAATTTTTATAATATTTACAAATATTTTTGATGCTATAATTCAGTTTGTTGACATCTAGATGGTTATTTTTTAAAACATTTAATATTATAATACTATTTTTGTAAAATGTCTTCAGTAAAATATTTAGCTGTGATAACACATGTCCCATGTTATGATCATTTTCACCTAAACATATTACAATTTTGTCATATGTTCCTAGGTTGATATTGGTACAGCTCTTTATTATTGTGTCGCTATGTGCATTTGGCATTGTTTGGGCGAGGACTCCATATTTTTCAGACTGTGTAGTTTTTCTTGAATGTATAAGGGCAGCAGCCAGACCAACGCATTGTTGTGCGCCGAAGATCATTATTCTTTTTCCGAGTTCTCGCTTATGTAGGTCTGTAGTAATGGATTTTGTTGTACAGGTTTTTGCTGAAAAGATCTGATCTGGTTTTGGTGTAGTCCTAAGAGATTGCTCCAGAACCTGTATTTGCGTAGTGAGAGTCTTTATCTCATGTTCTGCGTTTTGAAGTTCGTTTTGTAAGGCTGCGATTTTTTGTTGTAGATGTAAATATGTCACGTTAATGTTGCAAGTGGCGTTCGACGTGAGTCTCGGCGAGGAAGGTGTAGAGGTTACATTTTGACTGAAACGAGAGTGTCTTTTGTTTTTCTCATTGTCGACAGGACTGCTTTCTATAATTGTGGAAGAATGATATAATGACTTTAGTGCTTTAATTTCTTTATCCTGCTTGTTCACTTGTTTTTTTAAATCATTTTTTTCTAATAGTGTGTTTTCTAACTCATTCTCCGTACTTTCTAGCTTTTTAGTCAGTTGGGCTATTGTATCTTGCATCTCCGATATTGATGATATATTCGTCGTCGTGCCGTCTACACTTTTTGAGAGTTTGTTCGGTGTGGTATCCGTGTCGTATGATATATCGTAATCAGTGAGTATATGAGAATCCTGAGTAGAAGACAATTGTTTTTTCTTCTTTGTGTGAGTTTCCGGAGGTGACTGCTTAGTAGGATAAGTCGGTTTTCTCCTCGTTGTTATATTAGATGCATCTATAGAAGCCATTTTTTTAATACACATCTTGCAGCGCCATTTATTTTTGGATTCTAGATTCATTAATCGGTATGTTTGTTCCGGATACCCATCGCAGTCTGGTTCAAATCTATTGTTACAAATAGAGCACAACGCAGTTTTTTTTATGTCAACTGATTTTTTACATTTGTAACATACTGCTAGTACCATCTTGCGGCTGCTACTTGTAGTATTTGTGTACTTTAGTTTGGATGACATTTGTTATCTCTCAGTGCTTTTTACGTAACAGAGAGACTACTTAGTTTTATGACGTAAAACTAGATGTCGTTAATATTGATTGGGAACAGTAAATTATTTTGATGTAGGTGTCAACAGTTCGATGTGGTACCGCTACTCGGCGATAGGTGGCGCTGTTATAATTTTTTGTTGTTTGTGGTATTTGAAAGACGCCAGTTTTTTTTTGAATTAACGGTATGTAAAAATGTTAACTTTTAAACAAACTTGAATTTGAGTTCAATTCGATTTAAATCACCAAGAGATAGGTAATACTATGACGAAAAATTTGTTCACAACACACTGCAATATTATTATCACTTAGTTTGTGTTGTTTTAACACTAAACTTTTCAATCGTCCATATATTCACAATAGTCACACTTTTTCCGAAGATAACACTATATGTTCTTAATCGACATTTATAATACTTAATTTTTTGTTTTGTTTGTAAATTCCCGCTTCATTACTATTTTTTATAATTTTTTAACACGGACTCAATGTTTACTCTGTCGCAGCGACATCTGTTGTTGTATGTTGTATCATACACGGCGACGTGCTGCGGCGCGGCGCCGCGCCGTTTCACGGCGGACGGCGCCGCACCGTGGACATGGGGCCACGGCCTAACATCACTAATTTGTAGGCTTTACTATAAAATAACAGCATATACCTTAAAAACCACATGATCACAACTGTTTAATTGTGAAATAAATCAGAACGATGTTAGGTCAACCAATCACATTCGTTGACATAAGATTTGACAGCAAATTAAATTGATCAGCTTCGTAATTGCGCAAAAAAGGTAATTCTGTAGTAGCTATCTTGTATTCAATTATGAGATTCAACAACTCATGCATTATCAAGTTAAAAAACTCGCGCATAACATGTTTAGCGACTTACGGTAAAATGATAGTAACCGACTTACGCTGTAATGATGTTTAGCGACTTACGGTAAAATGATAGTAATCGACTTATGCTGTAATGATGTTTAGCGACTTATAACATATTAATGCTTAGCGTTTTTGAAACATTGAAATGATAACCTTATTCTGTACTCTATTCTGGTAAGTGATTTCTGGTCCGTTTCAGTGTTTAGGTGTTTTGTAAATTAGTATCTGTTCATGGACTTTCGTTGCTGACTGTACCCCGACACGGATAGATTAGAGTCGGAGGAAATGACGCGGGCTAAAGCGAGCGAGCAAAGCGAAAGAACGAAGCTCCCGTCATCCCCTTCGTGTTAGGTTACTTTAAACCCTGCAGACAGAAATAGGAGCCCCGCCCAGCGGGGCTCCGTCTACCTTGGCCCCAGAATCTTTTAGGCGATATCGCGCCTGTTTTTAGGAGCCTTTAGTTTGTCGAGCGAACGTTGTATCACGCTAATGTTCGTCGATTAAAAGTTCCATCGGGGTATGGTTTTTCGAGAAAACAATCAGTCGCGCTAATGTACGTCGAGCTGATGTGCTGTCGCACCACTGATGGTCGACATATCGTACTGTCGCCCTAACATTTATCGTGTATTTGCTTGTCGCAACTTTGGTATGGAGTCAAGATAAACGCATGTTAGTAGAAGTTAATACAATTTAATCGACGCCTGTTCAAGCGTGTTCCGGCAAACCATGACATCGGCAAATCTTGGTATCGGCCAATCATTCATTCTTTGTAGCGTTTTTCGACGAAACGTCTGTAAATAATGGTATCGACTAATGGTTTTTTCGTATTACCATTCAACGGTGAACCATGCTTTCTGTAGACAATTATATCGTTCAAGGGTAATTCTATATACCGTACGGGACTCATAGCAGGATATTGGGCTAGTTCAAGGGTATGATTGAATGGCGCGCGGGGTGAATTAACGAAGAGTTTTCAGCACATTTCAAAGTTGAATAACTTTTTTCTCCCGTGAGATACAAAGTTGTCGCCATATAATATAATATGCATTTTTAAAGACCTTTCCAATGGTACTAGTCTCAATTTGCTACAAGGTGGGTACGTTTTGTTCCATGTCCTTTCAATTGTTACTAAATTAGTCGCTTCGCCGCCACTCCATCGGTGTGCGCTAACCGTAAACGTAAAATGTAAAAAGTTATCTGTCTCGATGGCCGCAGACAAGAAACAGCTATTTACAAAGACGTGTTTTGTAGATACCCGTTTGTTCAATGCAGCCGTCGAGCCTATGAAACCACCACACAAACATCAAGCAAGTCGCTGATGCTCACACCAAGCGCTGCGTGGACTTTGTGTTAACACTGTACTGACAATACGGTACTACGTTAGAGCCTTTACACATAAAGCCATGACGACAGCGGTTATCATAGATGGCGTGACTTGAATAACATGATGTGTAATTACATAAGCAACCATAAGCCTAAAGCCACAAGGAAAACTTTTGTTTTCGAAATGTTCCGGTACATTGTTCGAAAGGAGTTAAAACGATACGAAAGGTCCACATAGTAATTAAGTCGAAGTAGAACACAGATTTCGAGAACAGTTTTTACAAACAAAAGTCCCTATACAAGGTTAGTTTTATAGTATACACTAAACCCATAACAAGTTTGTTTAGAACCACCAGAAGAATCGATTGGTACAGTTTATAAACAAGGCAATACATTTCCAAAAAAAGAAACATTTATTTCATCTTGGATTTAATAGGTACGCATTTCACACTCTCCTGGGGACCAGAAGCAAATTCTTGCATTAAAGCGACTTCGCAGCATTTTCAGTGTGGCTATGGCTACCATCGGGGAGCTGTATGCAGAGTCTCATTGCAAGTATATGTCCATAATCATTATACCAACGTAACAGTCGCCGGCTAACAAACGCTTGGTGTGACCACGAGCTAAGAAGATAGTTACGGCGGATACGTACGGCATTGGTGTCATTGCTGATGTGCGGCTCAGTGGCGTCCGTCTCGACGTCCGCAGCCGGAACGTTGTCTGGCTCATCCGGTGCATCAACTTCCACTATTTCTTCTTCCAGAGATATGGCTCCAGCCGATTCATTGTGTGGCGGGGCTAAAAATTTATCATTCATTTACGAAGACGGTATAGTACTGTAGTAGGGTTCCATATGAGACGAACAAGTCAACCTGTTGTCTCTCTATTCCTTGAATGACATAAATTCGGAATTCAATAAGATGATTTAAGTTTCAGTCAATATTGCAGTTTCTTTAAACAGATTTTAATGATTATGGGGAGGTGAGAACGGTAGGATATCAAATCTTTTAAATCTCTTTGTAACTCATAAAGACAAGGTGAACTGTTGATTCAAACTTATTTAAAACTTGTTTACGGAATAACGTGGGTGAATAAATGTGGGTTCAGAACAGGTGTTGTAGCTTCAGAATCCTAAAATACAAAATAACTAACCTTCTGCATTCTCTTCCTCAGCATTGTTGTCATCTGTCTGCTCAGGAACCGGAGGTGCTTCTGGCACAGGCTCCACTTCTATAAAATAAATTCATGTTTCAACTTCAATAGTTCACGTAATGGCTGACCTACACCAAATGCAGCCGCAGTGACTACCTATACGAAAAATGATTCGATTATGATCTTCAGTTCTAATACAATAACCCAATCACGATAGGTGTGCTGTTCGTCGTTGACGAGTTCCATTCTCTATCTCCGAAATGCTTCATCAGATTATGACAAAATTTATAAGGGAGTCTCATCTCGCAAGTATACCTAATCTTGCAAACAAAAAAAGAATCACGTAAATCCGTCCACAAATTTCGGAGAAATCGGTGTACATTCTTGAAAAAAAAGATACGCTTGGAATTGATAACCTTCTCCTCATTCTAAATCGTTTAACAACAGGTACAAATAAAAAAGTTACATGAAAACGATGGACATAGAAGATTCTGACTGCATTTATTAAACTCTCAGCTATAAAATCTTTTGCAAGAGACTAATGTTAAAACAACATACCATCGTCAGACTGATCGACGTTGACGAAGCGATGCGGAGCGGGCACCGGTGGGCTGGTGTCCAGGTCGGACGCGGCGTTGGGTCGCGGCGGCAGCGTGCGGTAGCGGCTAGACGACGGCTGCTGCTCGCCCAACGGGAGAACGTCCGGAGGATTGGCTAACGATAATGGTATACCGTAAATGAAAAGTTCAGGAGAGAGCAACCACTTTCTATCGGTAACTGTCTATGGCTGCATGGTCGGTGGACAACGGGGAGCAGGAGCGGAAAACACAGCGGTCCGTGGTCTGTATTTAATTATTTCCGATATCCGATTCCTTCTCAAATCATTTAATTCAAAGCAGTTCGAACGCATCGTAGCCGCGTTTCCGCCGTCGCCCCGCTGCTCACCAAATATATGACTTATCAATAGATAGACCTTAAACCTACGAGGCTGTCAAATGACACATAATAAATTATAAATACTAGGTCTCTAGAGACAAGTGGGGAACGTGATGCGCGACTGATCGCTGATCATGAACGTCACGCATTGTCTCGCGAGTCGGAGACGTTCACGGATAGAGAATTGCGCTTGAGTTCCAACCGTATCTATGCATCGACTTATAGGTCTCTAGAGACAAGTGGAGAACGTGATGCGCGACTGACCGCTGATCGTGAACGTCACGCATTGACTCGCGAGTAGGAGACGTTCACGGATAGAGAATTGCGCTTGAGTTCCAACCGTATCTACGCATCGACTTCTAGGTCTCTAGAGACCAGTGAAGAATATGATGCGCGACTGACCGCTGATCGTGAACGTCACGCATTGTCTCGCGAGTCGGAGACGTTCACGGATAGAGAATTGCGCTTGAGTTCCAACCGTATCTACGCATCGACTTCTAGGTCTCTAGAGACAAGTGGGGAATGTAATGCGCGACAGACCGCTGATCGTGCAAATCACGCATTGTCTCGCGAATCGGAGACGTTCACGGATAGAGAATTACGCTTGAGTTCCAAGCGTATCTACGCATCGACTTCTAGGTCTCTAGAGACAAGTGGGGAACGTGATGCGCGACTGATCGCTGATCGTGAACGTCACGCATTGTCTCGCGAGTCGGAGACGTTCACGGATAGAGAATTGCGCTTGAGTTCCAACCGTATCTATGCATCGACTTCTAGGTCTCTAGAGACAAGTGGAGAACGTGATGCGCGACTGACCGCTGATCGTGAACGTCACGCATTGACTCGCGAGTAGGAGACGTTCACGGATAGAGAATTGCGCTTGAGTTCCAACCGTATCTACGCATCGACTTCTAGGTCTCTAGAGACCAGTGAAGAATATGATGCGCGACTGACCGCTGATCGTGAACGTCACGCATTGTCTCGCGAGTCGGAGACGTTCACGGATAGAGAATTGCGCTTGAGTTCCAAACGTATCTACGCATCGACTTCTAGGTCTCTAGAGACAAGTGGAGAACGTGATGCGCGACTGATCACTGATCGTGAACGTCACGCATTGTCTCGCGAGTCGGAGACGTTCACGGATAGAGAATTGCGCTTGAGTTCCAACCGTATCTACGCATCGACTTCTAGGTCTCTAGAGACCAGTGAAGAATATGATGCGCGACTGACAGCTGATCGTGAACGTCACGCATTGTCTCGCGAGTAGGAGACGTTCACGGATAGAGAACTGCGCTTGAGTTCCAACCGTATCTACGCATCGACTTCTAGGTCTCTAGAGACATCAGACGTTTCAGATCTTCGATTTTGACGACCCCGTTGTCGCTGGCATAAGCAACAGGATCCGCGTACGAAGTCGCGGGCAGAAGCTAGTTATAAATATTTTTGATAAGAAACAGGTGACCGCATTCAAAATCTGAACGCGCCCTGGTGCGTTCTTATGATCCGCCTGTATAAACTGTAAAGGCTGGCGTCCACTCGGCTCGCCGAGTCGAGTTGAATAGAATCGCAACAATTCGCCTTCTATACATTTACTATAAAATTTCGTCGATCAGCGACGAGCCGAGACGCGCCGAGTCGCATCACTCGCGCGCATTGGTTGTCACGCGAATTTCTGTTTTAACAACTTGCGATTACTGACCGTTTCGCCTCGCACAGAACAAATGTGACTCGACTCGATTCGACGCGTTTCGGCTGCAATCGATGCCAGGCTTAACTTGTATGGCGTTAATATCTATCTGACTGTAGTGCAGTGGTTCAGCCTATAAGAAATTGGCAGCTTTAAAAAGGAGGTCAGAATTTAATCTGCTATAAATCACGACCTCCGACGTTGCATGGAGTTAGACAAAGGCGAAAAGAAATACTTTACTACATCTACCTATAAAAGTATGTAACAACATAAATAAGTCAAAATTATATTAAAGTGAAATAACTAAAAAAGTCTGAATATTTTCAACACTTACTACTTCTAGTATATCCAGGCATAGAGCTACGGCCGGGCTGTGAACGGTTGCAACAGTTGTGTGCCCGGGACCTGGCATTAGAAGCCGCGTCTGCTGACAGTGACGGCGTGAATAAGGGACTTCGTGAAGACTGCCCTGTACCGCCTCCCACACCTGCCAATGTTAAAATTATTAAGTTCCATTTTTGGTTGAATGGTGATGAGAAATCGCCGTTTAAATGGAATGGTTTATAAAAATATGAATTACTGACCCGATTTCTGTACTTTCCTTAATTGTGAGAAATAACTATTTTTATTCTTAAGTAGCCCAGTTGTCAGGTCGTAAAAAGGGGTTTACCTTGCAAAAGGTCGGGCTGTTCTGAACTTTGGATTGTATTATGTTTAGGTGTTCCTATGAAAATTCAAATTTTCGACATATAATAAAATCGTTGTTTTATGTGGCGTTTTTTTCTACTTTAAAGTGCAATATGTCGTAAACTTTTAGCTGTACAAAAATGCTTATGACAAGAATTGTAGAGATTTTAGTCCTCTATAAAAAAACTGAGCTATTTTTAGCGTAAAACCCGGATAAATAACGCGTTGTTTATCTTTATCCAAGATGTCGGAACGCTGGGAGGTAACTCAAGGTCGAAAAATTTAAATATATGGCAATTTCCGCCTGATTCAGTACTTGTCGATAATTCAGCTGTCGCACGATTCGGATTGTTATTTCCTTTACGAGAAACGCAGACAAAAAGTGATAACAAACCGAATCGGACGATAACTGACTTATGAAAACACAAACATTCTGAATCAGAGGTCTGGGTGGACAGCAGTATCCCTTCTATCCGCTAATACCGTAATGAGAACAATAATCTATTTGCCAAGTTGTGATTATTGTTTAACAGAACAACGTTGGACAATAGTTAAGGGATCGTATTACATTAGTTTTACGTAACATAACATGACGCCTGTATTCGCTGAAGGGCTCGGCAGAGGTATTTAATAAGTCCCACGTAATAGTGGAAGAACCTATTGCCATCAGTCGGGTACAAATCCAGACTCCGGGATACTACTGAAAAATTCCACACGTCAAATAACACTTTGCCCGACCTGGGGGTCGAACCCAGGACCGCACGCTCAGCAGTCGCGCTTGCGATCACTAGACCAACGAGGCAGTTAATACCATTTTAATTTACAAAAACATAAATAAAACGGGCATTCGAAATTACTCCTTTTTTACACTAACCTGCATTGTTCTCACATAATTTTAATTTTAAGCATCACATTGTAACTAGTGGTGGTTAATAAAACGCTATAGCGCCAAAATATAACAGACTATTTGTACATAGCGTATAGCGTTTGTTATAGCGCCTCTGACTTCGCGCTATATTATAACGGCTCAACCTACTCAACGAATAAAAGTCTAAACGCGCATACCGGGACCAGAACGAGATACCAAGATAGCGTAGCGACTAGCAATAGCGCGTAAGGGAATGAAATTTTATTATATTCTTTAGTGTACAGCGCGTTGCGAGATAACATTTACCGCGCATCATCAAGTTCGTTTAGCGTGTTGTTAAATAAAATTATAGCGTCTCCGCGTTCAGACTGCGCCCGAGTTTTGTAACACCGCGTTATAATGATAGCGTATAAAATAACAGACTATATGAATATATTTTATAGTTTATAACACGTCTACAGTTTATAGCGGATTTGAACATCACTAATTGTAACACAATACACGATTGAACATGAAATTATTTTAAAAGAGTTTCCATGGAGTTTCTTGCCGGCTCTTCTCCATAGGACCTACTTTTTGGAACCGTGCAACTAAATTGTGGAGACGTTTCCTAAGTGCATGTAGGTACTGTGCCTATTTGAAATGAAAAACTTTGAATTTGACTCACGACGTGAAGTCGTAGGGTACAAGTTGGAGCCGGGTTTGTTGTGCGTCAAGTTATGCAGGCTGCGAGTTAGCTTCTTGAACGCGAGGATGCGTTGTATGTCTGCCGGTGACGTGGTCGGCCGGTCATTACGTCGCGCCTCGCGCATCTCGGAACGGGCGGGAACCGCGGGCCGCGAAACATACGTTAGTGGCACGTCGCATAACCTGGAACTGGAAGTACAAGGTTTATAAGACTGAAGCAGTTTTTATATCTAAACCATAAAGTGTCTCCCTGCTGCTATGAAAGAGATCAATCCAAAAAACTTGTTCTGAATGAAGAATTAATTGCAAAAGAGCATGTATAAAAAAAACTTTTTCATTTTTCACTGACACATGAAATTATGAAAAAAATGATGAACCAGTAAGATTGATACTGATTCATATTTTTTTAAAATTATATTTATTATTTAAAAGCTATTAAATGCTATTGTACGATTATTAAATCATAAATTTTAATTCCTACAATCATGTTCTCACATGCTGATGAGCAGGCAACACTTTAACAATTTTTTTTTAATATTTTATCAGTCGCCTAGTCGGCTATATTACCGGTTGACTCCAACATTAGCTGGTCTTGGAGTATTATTGATGATAGACCAGAACAGAGCTCTGTCCATTTTGGCCTGTTGCTTCCTCACAGTTGCAGGTGAACTAGGTGGTTGTTGCACACCTGGTAATACAAATAAAAATATCAGAATTCAATCCAACAAAATTTTATTAAGTGAGAAAGGAGAAAATATAATGTCAACAACTACAGATCGATAAGCCTATCCTATTTATACATATAAAACATTCATAATGTCCATTGAAAGCCGGATAATAAACAGCTAGATACCCACCAACCGCACGAACAGGCTGACTTCCGCTCTGGTCTCTCCACCATGGATCATCTACAGACGATCAATCAAATAGTTGTAAAACACCACGAATAAAATCTAGTATCTACCACTTTAAATAGCGTTCGTCAATTACACTTAAGGCACAAGGCGTTCTATGGCATTTTACATTAATCCATCATTAAATCTTTGAAAGTTCAGTTAACAGAACCAACATACCTAAAAATAAACCAAAAGATTCCCTCTTATTACAAAAGATGGTCTAAGAAAAACCTAGGTTTTAAAATAGCCCCGTCTCTTTTTGTTACATGACATAAGAAAGTGATGGGTATATTTTAAACCTGGGTTTACCTTAGTCTTGGTTTAAACCATCTTTTGATTATGTCTCTAAACCATGGTTTCCCAATAGGTCGGGCGTGCCCCTCGTAGGGGGGCGTGAAGTGACCCGAGGAGAGGCGCGGCGGATGGGAGACAAATAACAAACTCAACGTCAAAATGATCTCCACTGTGCACTGACTTCCATAAAGCCAAGGATTAATCGATTGCTCAACAAAATGCAACTCTCATTAATTATTATTATACTTACGGCATTTTATACAAATAAATACATTCCGCCCATTTAATAATTCATTAAATTTATATTAAAAAAGAAATAATGACAGAGCGCAGACCGGTTTATATGTCGATCTGCTATTTTAGACACGTACAATATCAATGTAGTTTTGAGTTTAAAGTCAAGGTGGGCGGGGTGTATTAGGAAGAAAATTGGTGGGCGTGACTGGTAAAAAGTTGGGAAACCCTGGCCTACTTTACATGTAAACGAAAGTTTATATGTAAATGAAAGTTTGCAGGTAAAGATAAAGTGAAATAAGGTAGCATTTAAAAAAAAGAGATAACTAATCAATTATTCCAGGCCAATAATCTTATTGCTAATTAATCATTGTTACATAACTAGTGCATTCACTGTAAACTTTCTGTTCTCTCGAACAGTACCGAAACGTGGTTTTGGTCGTGGTAATAGTGGTTTTGTCATCCATCCGAAAGTCCTGATTCAAGGAATACCAGTCAGAAATTAAGTGATTGAATTAGAAACACTACACTGTGTTCCAAAATGTAAATTACCAATGTAGCTCAAACATCCTCTGAATTAGTAAAAAGAAGAACAACAGGGAAGGCCCCACAAACCGGTTCGGGAGATGGCACGCAGCAGATCACGGAGAAGACGGCGTGACGAACTAGAAGCCTTCAACATGGAGTGGCGACAAACTGCCAATAACCTAGACTGGTTGAAGACACAGGAAGACACCTGTGCCTGACATTGGCAAAATGAATAATAATGGATTGGTATAATGTTCAAAAGCACCTGGCTTTATCCTCTTCGCAAGATGTAAGTAACTTCATGTTAGAAATTCTTAGTATGGAATTAGTATGTCCCAGGTTTCGAATAGTCCCGAATAAGTAGCCATTGGAAGTGTGTATTTTGCTACTGCATGAGATTGTATACAGTCTTAAGCAGTCTACACATCAAACCCGCCGACATGAGTTGTCGTCTTTTTTTCGGCGGGTTAGTCGGCGACTTCACATCTTATATTTATTTATTTATACTTTCGCACAAAATCTGTACAGAGGCGGACTTAATGCCATAGGCATTTTCTACCAGTCGACCTTAGGGTGGTGCAGAAAAAAAAATCTCGTTCAAGTACTAAAACTTTGTCGGCGGCACGAAATCAGTAACTTTTTAACCAACTTTTTTAGTAACAGCTCGAGTGTCAACGGGCAATGAGCGCGTACGCAAGTCGTAAACATGCCACAGACATATGTTGCCACAAGTCGCCGGGCGACACGCGCGGGTACAAGTCGCCGACATGATTCTTTTGAAATAAAGCCGTCGACATCAAGCTGCCGCCGCGCCGGGCTGTGTCGGTGGGTCGACGGGTTTGGTGTGTAGACTCCTTTAGGGGGCTTGCATAAAGAAACAGGTGTTCAGTACAGACAAGTCAGTACAGGTCGGAGCCGATCAGTGCGGAAAAATTGCCTTGTTTTATCTTATCATGCTTACACATAATGAAACAGGTTGAATCTTGTCTGTACTAACTGGTTCTCTGTTGGAAATATTGAAAAATTATTAGCCGATTCTTATCTGGCCGAAAACCTTTCGCCACTTTTCAATTCGCCGAATAATTAAAACGCCGAATGATTTAAGTCCCTAATTATGTTTTGTAACTTTTTGTTACGCCGACTAGTCTGGCCACTTTACACTTTTAAGATGGCTCATTTTCCCATCATGCAAACAAGAAAGCAAGCAAGCATGCAAGTGTTTCTGGGTTTGCTCCGTCAGAAGACTCGCTTTGTCACCCCTTCGCTTCGCTCGCACACTCGATCAGCGCTACGCTCGGGAGGTCGCCACGTCCCCCCACTCGCTGCGCTTCGGCTTCTGGTTCCACGCTTTTAAATAACACTCTAGGGATAGGACAGAGTCTGACCACGTGTAGTCGGGGTGCGCTGAGATTAACAATACATTCCGTTGTCTGAAAATAACGTTGTGCAAATACTTATTTGGCAAATTAAACAATAGCCAAATAAGTATTCGACTATAACAAAATTTTTGAATGATTTTTTGGCCAAATAATTATGGTGGCTAATAATTATTCGGCGAAATCAAATCAGGGTAAAAATTGTTTCGGCAAAGATTACGTCGACGAATCAATGTCGGCGTAATGAAATTCGATATAAAACCCTTCGGCAAAAACACGGGCACCCGTACTAACTACCTAGACTGGATTATATGGGTTTAATTTACCTGTTTCTTTATAAGTATAGTTTGACATGCACCAATCAGTACCAATCTGCACAAGTGAGTCAGGACCACAATACCTGTTATTTTATGCATGCACCCTTAGGCAAACTGTTAATGCCAGATGCAACAGATTCGTTAGATAGACAGGCAGTTTTCCGCAGCTCCACGGCAAAGTACGTATTTTGCGATAGGCGCAACACGTTCAGGTTAGATTAGTTTAAAACATATAGACAAACAAGAAGACAACAGAAAATGTTTGTTTACCATGAGCACCGCTTGTCCCAGGCATATCAGCTACACTCGGTCGAGGCTCCTCTGATTGCCTCCGCATTATATGGACAGGTTGTGAAGCATTGTTTTCTTCCTCATCTACAAATAATTGTTTAAAACCCAATCAAAATTCATAAAACATCAACAACAAAATAATTTTTGGGTTGACTTTAGAAACAAGCTACCTCAACAGTGTTAAAAAAAAGAAATTGAACAACCTTTGTAAACTTTTCGAAATCGCGTTTGTTTTTCATTCTTTCCATACAAATAAAAAAATCATTTTAAAGCAAATTAAAAGTAAAATTCTTAACCTGGATAGCCTGCAATAAATTACCAACTACAAATAATCATTCCCAGGAGGGAACTAACTCTACATGACACTTGATTTGGCAACACATCTACTCATATTCATTGAGACAAGTGAAGGCAAAAAAAACAACTTAGTATAATATTTACAGGGTGACTTTTTCAACTCGGCATGGATGGCCAAATCCGAAAGAATGGTAAGTAGTGAAAATTATGAAAGGGGTCTCTGGGCCGATTTTGATAAATTGACTTTTAGCTGTAGAAAGAAGGGGGTTAAGTTTTTTATTTACGTTAATTATACGTAATATTTTGGTGTGAGGCAAGTAAAGAGATGTCATCTACAAACAAAACACATGGTCTGTATAAGGTCTTAGGAAGGCTGTTAATATAAGGAATAATAGGCACCCTATTATGGTTCCTTGGAGGATTGATGCATTAACTGCTTTACTGTCGTACTTCTATTGTGCAATGTTGAAATATGCAATCTCTACTATTTCTTAAAAAGCCCATCATTGGTTTGCATCATACCTTTTAAAGATTTAAAGCCTATCTTTAAAAGGTATGATGCAAATCAGTAATGGGCTTTACCTCTTATTCCTATTCCATGTAATTTATTATAATTATTGAAGTAAAATATTTTCAAAAAAACAAAAACATTTAATAAAAATACATCATTATTATTCAATTACAATATTTAAATATATTTGAAAAAATATAAAATATGAGAAAAAAATGTAAATACTGAATTAGAGTAATTTGTTAAATAATAGTAAATTCTTTACCTTCATATTATTAATAGGGTGCATGAAATATAATACCTATTTAACTTCAACATGTTAACAAGGTTGTTTGAAGTATCTACATAACTACAACGTAGTTACAAAAACATTATGTCAAATACTATACACAAAGATTTCCATAACTGTTGGAATGATTTCATTTAATGTGCGATAATATCTCGTTCAGATAAATCATAGAGTGTATGCGTTTATTGCAATTAATTATTTACTTGTAAAAGTAATTGAAGGCCTTTGATGTATGTATTCGTTGTAAATATTCCTTTTTTCAATACATTGTGCAGTGACGTACCTGAGCTCCAGGGGTATTCCGATATCCCCAGTGATTTCTTCAAATTCTCTTTTCTATTTCCCATTTTGAACTTTATTTTTTAGTAGCATTAACATACATTTACAGCTACCTACTTATTGTACGCCAATAATATTATTCATTCCTTTCTCACAAAATAAAACAACACGATTGACATTCGTTTTATTGATGTTTCGCAATTTGACATTGACAATTTGACGAATAAACACGAAACAGATGCCACCCATTAAAGCTGAGAGCAAACTATCGGACGCGTCCGTCAGCCGCGGCTGACGGACGCGGCTTATTGAAATCTAGCCGATACATTTAATACTACACTGTGCAAACTATCGGCCGTAAGACGCGGACGTGACCTTGAGTCGCCCGTGAGCGTTCAGACGTCCGAACAGAATCTAGCCGAGCACTTCCCCACTACCATGCACACCGCTAAGCCGCTAACTATCGGAGCTGCGGCTGACGGACGCGTCCGATAGTTTATTCTCAGCTTAACTCTTGGTTTCTACGTTCTGAAACGTTATTCCAGTATAGGTATATGCTCTAAGTTCCAGTATGCTCTAAGTTCCAGGCAGCGCGCTGACACCACTAACTATAGCCAAGTCCGTTCGTCCCCCATAGAAGTAATATGTACTTAAAGTCCTTGTCGTCTGTCCGGGTCCGGTCGCCCTTCCCGTCTTCAACGTGCTCGTCTCTTCTACCCACCCTTACACTAAGGTAAGTTTTATTTTATACTCAATTCAACTCATTGCGCCCGCTCGTGCGTGCATGGCCCGTCGTAATATTGATTAAAATAAAACTTTAGGGGCTATTAAAGTAATTACGTTAGAAAAGCATGAGCACGGGCGGACGCAACAAGTTCGATGTAGGATAAAACTTATTGATGTAGGTACGCGTGTACGCGTAGAGAATAGATCACCACCACCGACCGCATCACCGCTGCACCGCACCGTACGCTCGGCCGGCCTCGAGCCGTACCGTGTCGTTCTCTACGCTAAAATAAATAAGTTTTTTTGCATTGAACTGGCTGGTTGCGCCCGCCCGCCCGTGCTCATACCAGTCATACCCCATTGAATGTGAATACAAATACAAAAATGCCTGAAAAAAAATCGACTATTCTGATTTTTGTTTTATCAAGTACCTCTCTATTCGATTTGACATAAACAAGTTTAAGCCGCCAGCCGGTCGGTTAAAAAATGGCAGTTTGTTGAAGAAGTGAAGACAAGGAAAGAAAGAGTATATAATTGTGATAATACATAATTTCAAAAATCAAGAAAGTAGTTACCGCAAGTAATAAAAATGACGGATTTACCTTATCAAGCGGAATATGCAAAATCTGGAAGAGCCTCGTGCAAAGGATGTAAACAAAAAATTGATCAAGGAACCCTACGCATTGCCATTATGGTGCAGGTTAGTCAGGCATACAATACATTTGAAAATAAACGGCAATACATAATTTAGTAATAATTAATTTTCAAAACTGTTTACATAGTCTTATCAATAATATGTATGCGTTTGTGATGGTTGCAAGACTTCAGAAGGTTTTAAATTAGCCATTTGACTTGAGTTAAAATGACTAAACGAATGTATTGTTTTTAATTAAATATTTTTTATCGTATTTAAAATATTAATATCTCTCTCATATAGCGTAACTAACGAGGAAAATCCTATCCTACTTATAATATGGACATTAAGTTTGTGAATTTTGATTGTTAATCAATCAGACCCTATCTAACAGCTTTTGTAACTTCTACTATTCTCTATCAGTAATTATCTTGTAAGTATAAAAATAGTTACTAAAATATAAAGTTATTATTAATGTGCAAATATTATTAGTTTAGTACATTAATACAAAATTATTTGAACTTAATCTGAGACCATATAATAACAACATCTATAAAAAAACGAAATCAACAGCAATTATAAAATATTTATGTACAATATGGCCCACGTATCTTGGCGAGTCTGAAGTTAGCTGATTAGCTGTGCAGTAGACAATTTTGTTTCTAAAAGATTCATTGCGCAACCAAACAACTAACTTCAGACACGCCAAGATACATCGGTCGTATTGTAACTTTAAGTATTTACATTTTTATTTAAAAAAAAAACTTTCAATGTGAGTAACGCTTCTGTGTCAATTACTTGTATAATTTGTTTTTGAATATCCTTAAATGGTTTTAATTTATCTTTATGTTTGCAGTCTTTTAATAAATATCTTGACTTGATGGACATTACATATGGGCCTGAATGGAAAATTGATAGATTAGAAATAGGTAGTACCAGCTGTTTTGATGTCATAGGTTTCCTGGCTGGGTTTCACGGTCTTCATTTAAAGAGAAAGTGTCATAGGTACTATTCCTGGCAAAAGTTAGTTCAAAAATATGTTGAGGTTGGCAGTGCCCACAACTTCATCCATTTGAAAATTGGAAACCAATACTATGTTGCAATACAACAAATTTCTTCTTGATTACTTTAAATTCTAATATTTTTGATTGACCAAACAGATTCTATGACACAAAACTTAAATGTTACTCCGAGATGTGCTCAATATTAGTCTATAAAAGTCAACTGCATTGAGTCAGTATTTTTTACATGATGCATAAACAAACAAACAGACAGAAAATCCAAAAATGATTGAAATAGATTCTATTGGTTATCCTTTAATCAACCCACTGTTTTTTTCTACATATATCCATTGTACAGGCACGCCAAGTCTACAGATCTGTTATATGTATAGATGTGAGTGTAATGGTGGATCCTCAGAGCCCAGCGGCACTGCCGGCGGTTTGACCATAAGCAAAGCCGCCAGAGAAGCCGCCTGTTATCAAAAGCAAACGACACTAGCACTAATTAAAAACCGCGAACGAACTGTCTCCCTACTGCCGGCGGCCTCGGCGTTAACATGGCCGCCGGCTTTGTTGCGACTGCCGCTCACAAAGCCGGCAACTAGTTCGGCGGCACAGCCGCCGGCTCATGCCACCGGGCTGTGTGGATCCACCTTAAAGGCCTCTACACACCAAAGCCGCCGCCCCGGCTTTACCCGGCGGGTTGTGCCGCCGGGCTTGTTTTGCGTCATGTTCGCTCGCTTAGTTCGCGTTACTTGGCCGCAATAACCCGACGGCATAACCCGACGAGTAAAGCCGCCAGGCCGGCTTTGGTGTGTAGAGGCCCTAAGAATACTATGTTCATTAACCGCTAGCGGCCCGACCGACGATCCGGTTCGTCAGTGCCATTGTTTATCTATTGTGTCTATAATTACAGTACTCGATAAGTTAATATGAGATTTACAACTTTCCATGCCTCATATATTAGTTGAATTCAGTATGGACTTTTTCTGTAGTTTAAACAACTTATTTACATCCATACTATTACCCCACAGCATGCCATATTCAAGTTGAATATGACTTATCTTACAAGGGTCCACTTTAAAAATCAATCAACATGCAAGAAATATAGACTATTATTATCTAAGGACTAATACCTTTATAAGGACTATTATCTTCTTTACCTATTTAAATTTTAAACAGCAAATCATGGTTTTTAATATTTTACCTAAAACATGAACGTGTTTGAGACATTACTACCTATGTTATTTGGGATTACTATGCAGTAATACAATTTACATAATGTTTTCAGTTATTTTTAAACAAAACCAATAAATACAATGCAATATGATCGAAAACAAAGTAACATCTCAAAATTTCATATTCTAAATAAAATATTAATAAAAGGCCACAATTTTCCATTAAAAGTTTAAATAGCAAAGGTTATACCTTATTCCCCTCTAGACACTAAGGCCCATATTAATAATCAGCTCTCATCGGAGATATCTTCCAACGGCAGCTACCATAAAGTTAAGTTCCATAAAGACAACATTTTTTTTTACATACATATCAAGATTTTTAAAACTACACTTAACTGATTGAAAACAGGTATCCTAGACACAATAGATAAACAATAGATGCTGCCACTGATCTGCACCGCTGG
The DNA here is from genome assembly GCA_905220435.1 of Amphipyra tragopoginis. Lineage (NCBI taxonomy): Eukaryota > Metazoa > Arthropoda > Insecta > Lepidoptera > Noctuidae > Amphipyra > Amphipyra tragopoginis. The sequence goes on from HG991997.1 coordinate 19,905,631, forward strand.
AACATTAGCAGTTAACAGGGATCTTTTAAATGAGAGCTGTCCATTAATACAGGCCTAAGACCTCTTTTGTGTTGCTGGTACAGTTCATCTCATTCCCACAAACCCTCAAACTTGAATTCATAAATGTATACAAATATTGATTCTATGTGGGACTAGAAACTACTACCCTTAGTGGAGACTGTGTAGATACAGTTGTTTAAACCCAAGTAAAAACCTAACTAATGGTCACTAGAATAAACACATAACCGTCATGTAGTCGAGACTGTGGCATGCTGAACACATTTTGATCTGTCAGGTATACATGACTGTGGCGATCAAAAGGTTAACCACTTCACTAATCCTCACCTTAAAGAACAATTATATTAATGAATATTTTTGCTTTCTCAGTCTGCACACTTTGATGGTAAGCAACCTAACTGGCATCATGAAGACTGTTTCTTCAAGAAGCAGCGCGCCATGACTGTCAGGGATATTGGCAACTTTAATAAACTCAAGGCTGATGATCAGAAGAGAATCAAATCTACTATGGGTACAGTATTCTTAATTCTTACTTTTAATGTTTAAATGGTATAAATTTTTCGAATATTGACATTTTTGAATAGAGTTCTATCACTATTTTTGTCTTGTCCATCCATCCATGTTTTATAGAAATGTTACTCTCTGACAGTTTTCACTCAAATATTTTCAAAATTGGATATAATTAGTTGGAGATTGTATGACAGATGTTTATTATAGTATAGGTAGCAGTTATCAGTCCATTATACTATTTGTACCAAATGTACTTATAATTAAGTAGCATTTAATCAGAAAGGAGAGGAGACCACTCATTTTGTTCGATGATTTGGGATAAAAAAAAGTCAGCGGCCAGGAATGAATTATATTTTATTTAAATGGTGGCAGGAGTAGGTAGAAACATTCCTTTGTATGGCGACAATGCCGTAATATAATTCTCAAAACCCCTAAATTGTTTCCCGTCGTCGTTGTTTTAATTCTTACCTGGTGTATATCTCCGAACCGAAATAGTTTTCGACTTTGACGCCATAGTAAAAAATAATGCGTTACACGTGTGCTTTAAAAATGTGTCATTATTATTGAAGGCCGCGTGTTTTTTAAAGTTTATCCCAGAATGGATGATCTCCTTTATTTTATGAAATAAATTGTAAGTATGTTTAACAAAATTAACTTGTATCATTTCCTTGCTTAAAGAAAATTCGACTGGAATAGTTATGCCAGTTGAAAAACCAAAAGGAAAAGGCAAATCTAAGAAGAGGTCAGCGGATGATTCTAATGCTGAATCAACTGCACTAGCACTTAAAGATTACCTTGTGGAATACTCTAAGAGTAGCAGAGCTACATGTAAACACTGTGACATTAAGATTTGTAAGGTATATCAATACTTTTGTATATTTTCGGATTTATAAGGGCCCTTTTCCTGTCATGCGCATTTTCGTCCGCGCGTGGATCGGGTCCGCATGCGGGTGATAGCACGCTCCTGGCCACACGCAGGACAAAGATCGTGTACCGCTGCAGTGTCGTGCGTGTCGCCAGTGACTAAACTCGTGCACAAAGGTGAACGTTAAACAAGTAATCATCCGTACTATGACCATGCTTGCGACCCGCGTCACAGTAAAAACAACACTGAAGGCAGATGAACGCCGCCCGCATCCGGTTAGCACGCACGCGGACTGCACGCCCGCAGCCAATCCGCGTGCTGCCCGCATGGTAGGAAAAACATGTATGAAATGATAGGATGCGGGCAGGCTGCACGCGGACCAGATCCGCGCGCAGGCGAAAATACGCATGACAGGAAAAGGGCCCTAAAAGACAATAATAAATGCAGGGTGTATTAATCAATTATAAGTAAACATGTAGGTATTGGGTGTTAGTTGAGTGTATATTTAAATCTGGTCCCTGAGCAGTAAGAATTGTGTTTTCCCCATGTGGGGACAGGGTAGAAAATAAAGCTGCCTCACCGCACACTGGGAATAAAAGCATGCTCTAAGATTCTACAAACCCAGAATGCATGGTGATAAGATCTATACAGTCCGCCTGGCTGGCTAGCTGTCACCCTCACATTAAAGTCTGGCACCAAGCAGTTTACTGTGTTCTGTCGTGTGTACGTCTGAGCCAGAGGGGTATAGGAGAATCCCTCTAAATCTCTGTTGCCAACTCTTTTCCAAAAGACGTACTATTTGGAAACGTGCACCTAATGCTAAACTTTAATAAGCACCTGGTTTTCTTAAAATAAAAATACTTTTGTAAAATTGCATGTAATTAACAAAACTTTGACCTACAAAAAGCATATTAGTAAAGGAAGTTTAAAAAAACTTAAGCCTTTTCTAGATAATAACATGCTCCTTATCTGTGGGTGCTCTGTTCAGGCAAACAATTTTTTTACTGTTTTAGATTCAGAATCACACACAAACCCCATATTTAAGTTTAATTTAACGCCTTATACCATATACTTTATTATATATATAGAAATAGAATTATACCTATTTTCATAATTCTAATTGTATTTCAGGATGAAGTTCGTATTTCTAAGACTGTGTATGATACCGAAGTAGGTAGCAAGTATGGAGGTCAGCCATTGTGGCACCATGTTAAGTGCTTTGCAGAGAGGAGAGGTGAGTTCCTCTTCTTCGCTGGTGGGGAGAGCCTGCCTGGTTTCAAATCCCTGTCGAAAGAAGATCAGGATATTGTCAAAAACGAGATCAAGTATGTTATTTGATTTTTATTGATACAATTACGGAAATATCAAATCTGAATAAAGGAATTTTTAAATACTGATTAATTAAAAATATCTTTCAGACCATTCAAAAAAGATGAAGTGCCAGTAAAGAAATTAAAAGAAGAACCCAAAAATAAAGAGGAATTAAAGGAAGAAAAGGAAAAAGAAAAGAAATTGGATAAACAAAATAAACTATATCATAAATATAGGAATGCTTTGAAAGAACTATCAAAGCATGATTTGGAAGAATTACTTGAAGTAAATTCACAAGAAGTGCCTGCTGGAAAAGATGAAGTAAGTTGAAACAAAGATGTACACTTCTTAAATTGTATTGGCATTTTAGAAGGCTACCCCATATATATGCACACCCCTCCAACATCTGTCTTCCGTGTTTGTGTGCATATACCAATGAGTCACCATCTTTGTGTTTGAGATTTAGTAGATTTATTGTTCGACTAGTTCATAATTAAAGAGACCGCTCGACAAGACGCACGTGTGTCATTCATACAAACATCCAAACTGTACCATACTATTAATTAGCGACGACAAATCTGTCCTTGACTGATCCTTGTTTTTGTTTAATTTTCGCCTACAGTTGCAGAATGCACACATCTGTGTTGAACGAATGACGCATTCTAAATATTCTTTCTCACACATTTTTATTTGCAATGTCAATGGCCCCTCCATTGACACTGCAAATAAAAATGTGTGAGAAAGAATATTTATCGTAGTTGATCTCTACATATCAAGCTATAACATCCAGTATAAGCTGACCTCTCATTGTAAGGAAAGCCTACACAATGCGAGATCAGCTTATACTGGATATGTATAGCTTTATGTAGCTGTGTGTACTACCGCCATATTACACAAAGTTAGTCAGTAAGGGGGTACTAATCCGAAAGGGGGTTAAAGTACCCATGATAGTGAATAACTTTTGTCCTACAACTTTTTCCAAAACTCGATAGTTTAAGAGAAATAGGTGATCAAAGATCTCAAAAAAAAAACTCTAAAATGTACCTATCCCCAGTTATGATCAGCTGTGTTTACATTTTAGGTCATATTTGAGGTCAAGAATTAGAAGCACCATTTTCTGAATTTGTAACTAAAGCAGGGGTAAAGAATTCTTGAAAAAACTAAAATAAAAATCATTTTGCATTGAAAAAGTAATTACCGAATTTTGGAATTTTAACACTTGCTTTAAGACAGTTATCAGTGATACTTTAAGTGGCCTGCGGATTAGTGCCCCCTTTCCGACTAACCTTGTATAACAATATTGAGTTACGCCTGTTTTTCAGTGTTTGGATCGTCTTGCTGACTGCATGGCGTTCGGAATCCTTGAACCTTGTAGTGAATGCAAGCAAGGGCAGCTAGTATTAGATACTTTCGGATACAAATGCACAGGTATTCATTAGTATTTTTAATTATTTATATTTGAGGAATAATATTTCCTTCGAAATGTTTGAAGAAGATTGGTGAAGACACCAATCCGCCGTGGCTGGTGTGGTGTTGAAGTTGTTTAGATGGGAGCTGCCTATGCCTGAAATTCATGTCGATATACATATTACACACGTATTTATAATAAATAATTAAAGTCTAATGACACTAATAATTTCATTTACAGGCAGCATTAGCGAATGGACGAAATGTTCCTACGTAACTCAAAACCCCAAAAGGATTCCTATGGTGGTTCCTAAAGCTTATGCCGAAGGCAGTATCTTCAAGAAATATAAGCCTAAAACTGATGTGAGACTGTTCGAAGCGGCGCCTGTACCACGGATGGTTGTCATCAAGAATGAGATTACTGCAGCGTAATATATTTATTTTACAAATAATATTAGTAACATACATAGATTAGTCTGTAGTTCATTTGTACTAAAGCAAACAGGCTTAAAAATCATAAATTGTAAAACAACAAATTATTTAACCCTTTAACCGCCTAATTATTAAACCTTTAGTCGGATATATCCGAAAAAAATAAGTGTTAATTTCGTCCATGTCGGATAAATACGACAAAAACCCCGTGTTAAACATGTTATGTCAATAAATTCATGCATTATGTATGAATTTATTGACATAACATGTTTATAATAATCTTTTCATAGTTATTATTATTTTACCGATTTATAAGCTGGGCGCTAGGGGCACGGCAACTGTTAAAAAACCATGCGGTCAAAAGGTTAAAAAAAATTGCTTCATTTTGACATTCCCATATCTAAGCCGTATGCAAAAATAACATACATAATAATATATCTGTATTTCTAGCGTCAAAAAAGAAATGCCAATCCCACCACTGAAAAACCTGCAGTTTTTCTTATATGGCAAGTTGAAGGATAAGGAAGAAACCAAGAAACGTATTTTGAAGCTAGGTGGTCTGGTAGTTAGCAAGCTGACCAACACAACAGTGGCCGTCGTGTCCACCAAGAAAGATGTCGAAAGGATGCCCGACAAAATGGAAGAAATCAAGTCTATGGACATTGAGGTAGAGTATACTTGCACTGAGATTACACAGATAATTTGCATTATTTAACCTCGATAATTTGACCCTCGACGCAGCGTGGATAGGCACCCCACAAGGCACCGCACTAGTGAAGGTCGCGGGAATCCGCTGGATGCAAGAAGCTCAGGACTGGACGATGTAGCGATGCCTGGCCTATGTCCAGCAGTGGACATCCTCGAATCTCAATAAAATTTCCGGGAATATTAAATGCGCATTTAATCCAAGAGGCGAGCTGCCGCTAGGTATGATTTGCTTGATGTGGATACACAATTAAATCCGTGTAGTCTGCGTCAGCCCTGTCTACCTTTAGTAATAACTGTTGTTTTTCTGTATGAAACTTTAAGGGCATCACATGAATTGGTATCAATTCGCAAAAAGCGAACGGTTTTAAACACTTGGACCCTAAGCAGACTACGGACTCTTTCTATAGTGTCCTCAGTGGCAACAATTGCCAACCACGCTCATTTTTGTCTGAGGCAGTCCGCCTGACATAAAGTCCGTCGTCTGCTCGAGGCCTTACGAAATTATGCGAAATTACGACCGCGTGCTTTCAGCTGCGTAAGCGTGCGCATCTCCGGTGAAGTGTATGCGTTTTGTTCGATAACGATCAACTGCGTTAGCATGCTTTCGCATGTTTCAGCGTCTGGGAGCATTAGCTACAGTTCTCCCACATTATCTCAGTTTGATGCGAAGAGTGGATAACATGCGTAAGCTTCTTCATACAAAATCGCCATTTTCTACGAGTAAAATGCGAATTGATGCTGATAAATACGTCTAGTCCCTAAAGCTGCGGGAAGAAAAATATATTTTAGAGCATGCATTATGATTCTCTGTTTACAGGTAGTGGAAGAATCATTCCTCGATTTAATCAAGAGTGATGGTACAATCGCTAAGTCTTTGGAACTAGTTAAAGATAATAACATTGCTGAGTGGGGATCTGACGTGAGTTTTTGATCATAAATATTATAATAGAATTACTGTAAACATTAGGTAATCGCTATTAATATTTTTTACTTATTTTTTAGCCAGCTACTAGAGTGCCGCAAGATGTCTTAGATGGAAAGTCTATCCCGAAATCGGGTAGCATGTATGTTAAATCATCTAAGTCAGCAGTGAAGCTAAAAATTCAGGGTATATTTTTATCTTATTTTTTTTTCCTTTTTTCTGTTTATTGCTATGACAAAATTACTATTGAAATGACTCTGCTTTCCGTATAGACCCCAAAATATTAATTTCTTGTTATATCTGAGTATTTTTCTCTTGCATAAATCTTATTGAGAATCTATTTATATTTGTCGAGAAGCAGATAGTATTATCTTTATTTATTTGCTCGACCAGGCGGAACAGCAGTGGACCCGGCGTCCAATTTGCAAGACGTAGCGCACGTGTATGCTGACTACGACGGAACTAAGTACACGGTGGTACTGTCCCAGACCGATGTCGTAGCGCAGAAGAACTCCTACTATAAGTTACAAGTGTTGGAGAGCGATGCTAAGAAAAAGTAAGTGCATCAAGCAATCACTATCAAAGATGCATGCAGGGTTGTTTCTGCGGAGCGCACAGGGGCTAAGACAGGCCGGAGTTTCCTCATAAGCTATTAGAATTATTCTGGCACCTAGTTTATTTTTGTATGGTCAGTGTCGGCTGTCGGGGGGTCCTCCCCCCTCCCCCCTTTAATCCGCATTTGATCTCTATCTAAGTAATAGATATTAAAAACATGCTGTGTTAATATTTTATACCATCTTACTGAACTATGTTTCCAAAAATATGAAAAACGCGAAGCAAAGAAGTGGAGAAGACGGTTTTGAGCTGTTATACCTGTGAAAACATGAGAGGACCGGTAAGAAAGTTCTCGAATGATAAGCAAAAATTAGAGTGTGTAGCGTGAGTAGGTATTAGCGACCCTCACCAGGCAAACTGACGCATAGACTAGCCAGGGAGGGCGTTCAGGACCAACCCTTAATCAAAATCCTACAAATTGACTTCAGTGCAGCGCTTCAGCACACCGAACATTTTTGGGACGGGAAATTATCTAATAGGCGCAATATCAAACTAAGTTGTACACACAACGTAGGGTAGTTCTACTTGTCCAGTTTATATTTATGCGATGCTTCATCCGACGCGATGCCAACACGCTCTCTTGCTAGAACATCGCCTTATTTATTGTGTATATCAGGTACTGGTTGTTCCGCTCTTGGGGTCGCATCGGCACCACTGTCGGCGGCTCTAAAGTTGAAGACTGCAAATCTGCTGAAGATGCAGTTATGAAGTTCGAGAACCTATACATGGAGAAAACAGAAAATGTTTGGGAGTACAGAGATCATTTTATGAAGGTAAATAGCAAAGACTTAAGAATAAACGTGTTTTGCGATTAAGAGCCTTAACGTCACAAAATTAAGGTCCTATTGCAACTGAAATTGTAATCAAAGTTACAATAAAATTATACCTCATAAATCTAACCAAAAAGGGGAATTTAAGCAAAAATAAATAAACAGGTTTTTTTTTTTTTCTCAATATCTGTTCTGTCTATTGTTCCCGCCTTGACATTGAGTTTTAGGACACCGTGTATATTACTTCGCATATCAATCGCTTTCCATACCAATCAGGTGCCAGGACGCTACTTCCCTCTTGACATGGACTATGGCACGGACGACGTGTCACCCCAAAGTCTTGCCGTGGACGACAAATGTGATATCCCTGTGCCAGTACAGAAGCTTGTCATGAAAATATTTGATGTTGATGTCATGAAGAAAACGCTACTGGAATTCGAGGTAAGAAATTTTTCACAGTTTTAATGTTGGACTGGTTTTCAGACGTCCCGTATACAGTCTGTTTAGTATAGCACTACCGAAAATTTAACAACACATTAAACACTTTTAAACACATAATTTTACCGACAAAAATACCCCACTTAATAATAGCAACCTTCTCTCCAAATGGCTTTTGGAACTGCCAATGGAATTGTGATTTTTGGCCAGCAGTTTTTAGTACTTTAGGTCTTCATCAAAAATGTAATATCTTTGACTCTAGGAGTGCTAAAGGCTTCAATTAATTTTTATTTGCAAGTCAATCTATTTGTATCGATAAAATAAAGTGTTTAACATCTAAAATTTTCGGTAGAGCAATACCAAAAACACTGTAAAAGGATCACTGCATCCAAAGAGAGCATAAAAAACGTTTTTTTATATGTATTTGAGTGGTACTGAATAATATTGTTGTATGGTTCTAGCTTGATACTGAAAAGATGCCATTGGGAAAACTGTCGAAGAAACAAATCAAGTCAGGATATAAAATTCTGTCGGAACTTATGAAGTTAATTGAAAAGGGATCCACCAGCGAAGCCAAATTAATTGATGCTACCAACAGGTTGTTATTTACTTATCTTAATACCTAATACATTAACTGTCTACCTGCCAGGAGTATCACTGGAACTTTCACAGTTTAAATACTCTTATTAACTTTGGTTTTTCCAAAATTACCTATTCTCTCTGATGAATGATGATCAGGCAAATATAAAATATTTCGTAGCAAGGCAGCTTGTTTAGCAACAATGTTGATCATCAGAATCAAGTAAATCTTTTGGGTCTTGTGTAGTGCCGGACTTAAAGAACAGCACTACCCCATCTCTTCCCGTGGATGTCGTAAAAGGCGACTAAGGGATTCTGTAAAGGATGGGCAGCAGCATTCTCTGCGTACTTTAACAACCATACTGCGATCGCACACCCGTCTGCCAAGCATGACTGTTACGGCAAACCCCCTCCCTTTTGGGGGAGGCCTATGTCCAGCAGTGGAAGTCTTTCGGCTGAATGATGTGATGATGATGAAATCTTTTGGCGCTTAATGTTGTCTAGATATGAAAACTTCCTGATTGATGAATTTCAATAACAGATCTAGATATTCTATTCTAATAAATGTCACGATCAAAAAAAAATTTAAACATTTAAATTAAATGTGTGCACATAATTATAGATTTTTCACGTTGATTCCCCACGACTTCGGCATGAACAACGCTCCGTTGCTGGACAACTTGGAGCTCATCAAAACCAAGACGGCCATGTTGGACAACTTGCTCGAGATAGAGATAGCTTACAGCTTGATGAAGACAGGTACAGTAGACTCCTGTATTTTCGTTTTCCAAACACGGACAGTGTAATACACTGCGTGAATCACTTTAAATTTGCACCTTATGTCAGTTTCTTTTAAGCCTTCATAAAATGATTAAACTACATTATACATATTTTTAAGAATATGGTCCGTGTGGTGGGTATCGTAAAAGGCGACTAAGGGATTCACTAGAGAATTGGCAGCAGCGTTCTCTGAGTACTTTAACAACCCGCCTGTCAAGCGTGGCGATTATGGCAAACCCCTCCAACATTGTTTGTGGGAGGCCTATGTCCAGCAGTGGAGGTCTTTCGGCTGAATCATCATACATATTTTAAATAAACTATTTATGCATCATTTAATATTTACTATTAAATATGAGAATGAATTATCTTTGTCAAAATAATGTAAGGAAGTACTCAAACAAGTACCGCAACTTATCACCGACACAATTTATTTGGTGTCACCGATTATTACGTTATTGTCTAGTTATCCTGTTATTTATAAAATTCTTCAAACATTATGAACTATTGTCATCTCTTTTTTTGTATTATAACTTTCGTGAGACACATTCATATTTATGATTATTTACGGTTTACTCACGTGCATTTTTTCGGGATTGCCCGACTAGTTTCGGACCCAAACGGAGCCCTTAATCATGAGCTGAGCACGCGGCGAGGTCGCGAGACGAACTTCGTCTCGCGACCTCGCCGAAAAAATCCTCGCGAAAAAATGCACGTGAGTAAACCGTAAATAATCATAAATATTGTCATCTCTCGCAAAGACAATGACAGGTTCAGATTTTTCAAGCGTAAACGATCATATTAAATTCTATAATAAAAAGGTGCACTAATAATAGTTTTAACTGTCAGATTCGGAGGAAGCAAGTCCTATATCGGGTCACTACTTGAAGTTGAAGGCTGACATTGCTCCGCTGCCGACGTCATCGCCGGAATTCGCGATGATCCAGGAGTACGTGCGCAACACGCACGCTGCCACACATTCCAGTTACACATTAGATATTGAACAGGTCAGTCCTTTACAAGTAGATCTTTCGTGATAATACATCACACCTGTATTTCCCGAAGAGTTATGTAGATGTGTATAATACACCCACATTTCGCCGTTATGTTTAAGTCCCAGTAATAGGGGGCGAGCCTATTGCCATCAACCGGGCACAAATCCCGACTCCAGGCTGCTACTGAGAAATTCCACAAGGCGAAACCCAATAACACTGGAATCGAATCCAAGACCTCACGCTCAGCAGTCGCGCTTGCGACCACTAGACCAACGAGGCAGTCCGAATGTGATAATCTTAATCTATATAAATAAAAATGAACCGCCGAAATGTATGTACGCGCCATCCGAACGACTGCACCAAATTGGATAATTCTTTTTTTTGTGTGTTCATTATTGTCAGGACAAGGCAAGTATAAAAGAAAAAAAAACGAAAAAAAAATATGGCGGTCCGAAGTTCACCGGGTCAGCTAGTATTTATAATAATATTTATTTGGCCAAAGCCAGGACAACATCAGAACAGGGGGCCAAATCTGCTATTATACTTACATAATATTTGAAGAACAGAATAGCAAATACAATGGCAGTTGAATGACAGTTCAATAGAAAGTCAGTGAAAAACAACTGGTGCTAAATACCTAGCAGAAAAATCTATTCCACTCCATTGAAGCGTTCGTAAATTAGCAGACTTAGGGCCCTGAAGTGCCATAATTTTGTTGGAAGTGTTTTATCCTAAGAATATACCGTTTTGTATCCCGTGTGCCTTATGAAGTGAAGGACTAAAGATGATGTGGTATGGATGTGAAAACTAACTAACCTTTAAATTAACAACAAAGTGGTTATTTCAAGTTGTAAACCTTGTCATAATCATACAAATTGTAATAAATGATCTTTTCCAGGTGTTCAAAGTGGTTCGTGAAGGTGAAGACAAGCGGTTCAAGCCGTTCAGGAAGCTCCACAACAGACGCCTGCTGTGGCACGGCTCCCGCGTCACCAACTTTGCTGGAATCATATCTCAAGGTCAGTATCCCTGCCAGGGTTGCGGAATTTGTTCGAAAGAGTTACCGCGGCCCTGGAACGCAAAGGGAATTAGGAGGAATACGGATGGGTTTTAGTCAGTAAGAGTCTAGCACTTCCCTCCGCTCCGCCCAGAGCGGAAGAAGTCATTTGATGATTTCCCATCCTTAAAAAACGTCATTATCCGCGGAACGAGTATGTTACAGGTTTCCTCAGACAGAGATGAAACAAGATAAGGGTGACAGACACATAGATACGTTTAGGGGAGTGAACCACGCGACAGCGCGATAGTATGTTTGAGTAACGTAATGCTTCCGCCACTATTTATTTATATTCCGAAATACATGCATAAGTTGCTCAGGGAGAATAAATGACCATTTTCCTTTATTGTGCCGTGACTTATCTTAGAGATCAAAGTTTCCACAGGAGGCCTAAATCTAATTTATCGTTACATATTCCCCCCTTCTTTCTGCTCCAACTGACTGCGACAGTCCAACAGTATTTCACACTGCTTATTTACATAAAATAAAAATGGCTTATTGATTCTGTTTGAGCAGGTCTCCGCATAGCTCCGCCCGAAGCGCCCGTCACCGGCTACATGTTCGGTAAGGGTGTATACTTCGCGGACATGGTGTCCAAGTCTGCAAACTACTGCTGCACTAACATCAGGAACCCCACCGGTCTCATGCTGCTGTGTGAAGTCGCTCTCGGAAATATGTATGTATAAACTAGCTTTACGTAATAAAAAAAAAGAGTTCAAATATTGGGTTAATAGAATATCGCTGGTGTAAATCCTGGTTGGGTGTTACTTCAACGCATACAAAGAAAAGAAATATAGTGTTTATTTTGACTCGAAGGCTCGATTGACTTCTGCGCCACGGGTTACTGGTTCGATTACCGCCCGAAGCAAATATTTTTTGACCAAGTAGTTGTTACGAGGTTGATTTGTGTCTCATCACATCCACGATAGCAGAGAAATCAAAAGGAAGCGGCAACGTATTAAAAATAATTGGTCTCTATCACAATTTCTCCACGATTTAAATACTCAACTCCTTGTACAGGAAAGAGTGCCTTCGCGCTGAGGACGTGAAGCTGCCGCCCAACATGCACTCCGCGTGGGGCGTGGGCAGCACGCAGCCCGACCCGGCGCAGAACTTACTGCTCAGCGACGGCACCGTCGTACCGCTCGGGAAACCCGTCGCCAACAAAGTCAACACCACGCTGCTCTACAACGAGTATCCTTTACTAATTACATTATTACACTTCATCAAACTATGTATACTCAAGCCAATTTGAAAAAAGTAATAGGAATTTATTGCAATTAAAACAAATGACAACTTGCAAACTAAGTTGAAGAACAAAGAAGTTTGTTAAAGTAATAAAACTATGATGTCAGTTGCAATGGAAATTGAACTATGTTTAATAGAAATAAGGTTTCTAATCCTCAAGCATGTCCATCCTAAAGGACCATGGGACAAAACGTCCCCATACCCCAACAGATCTGAAATGTATCTCAGTTGAAACATCTTAGTAGGGTGATAAATTTTTCCTATGGAGACATTCCTCAAAGGAGCGGGATATTCCGGGAAAAACGCATTTTTATTATTATTATTTTATTTAAATGAATATTCGCATCGTACATCCGATTGAGTTGAAACTTTGTACTGTTATTGTTGGCACTCACGCAAATGTTTCTGACATAGTACCATCAACGAACAATAGGTGGCGCGCGAGTCGTATCGGATAATTGTAAATAAAAATTCGCATGGTTCGTCCGATTGAGTTGAAACTAAGTACAGTTATTGTTAGCACTTGCGCGAGAGTTTTTGACATAGTACCATCAACGTGCAATAGGTGGCGCGCGATTCGTATCGGATAATTGTTAGTAAAAATTCGCATGGTTCATTCGATTGAGTTGAAACTTTATACAGTTGTTGTTGCCACTCACGTGACAGTTTCTGACATAGTACCATCAACGTACAATAGGTGGCGCTCGAGTCGTATCGGATAATTGTTACTAAAAATTCACACGGTTCATCCGATTGAGTTGAAACTTTTTACAGTTGTTGTTGCCACTCACGTAAAAGGTCATATCGGCCTCCACAATTACATTAATAAATTGTCTGCATAACCCCTGAAAGACGATGCCTACCAAATCCTAAATACTACACTAGGAACCAATAACAACCATACATATGTCATTAGATAGGTATTGCAATATACTGCAATAATTGCTATCGCGGCTCATTTAAAATCGCTGTGTGAAAAAAGTTATGGCGATGTTTCGTAGGTTAGGTTAGGTCGGTTAGGTAATTTCACCTATCACCTATTTATTAGATGTGATTTTGAATGACGACATATAATTATAACACTGTTTACTCACTCTACTTGCATTTTTTGCTATTACCGAACAATTTATAAGAAAAAAAACACCTAACCTACGAAAAAACGCCCTAACTGTTTTCATACAGCGATTTGAAATGAGCCGCCATAGTAGTTGCTGCAGTATATTAAAATACCTATCTAATGACATATGTGTGGTTGTTATTGGTTCCTAGTGTGGTATTTAGGATTTGGTAGGCATTTAGGATTTGGTAGGCATCGTTCTTTCAGGGGTTCTGCAGACAATTTATAATGTGATTGTGGATGACGGTACATAATTATAACACTGTTTACTCAATCTGTTTGTTTTTTTATTACATAACACTATACAAGAAAAAAACTACCTAACCTGACCAAACATAACCTAACCTACGAAACATCGCCATAACTTTTTTCACACAGCGATTTGAAATGAGCCGCCATAGTAATTATTGTAGTATATTGCAATACCTATCTAATGACATATGTGTTGTTGTTATTGGTTATGTTGACCAATTTGTCCGGTCCTCCATTACCAGCCTGTATATACTAAACCCCATCGATTTGAAAGTTAAAACTGGTTGCTAGTCTTTTCATAGATCCTTATGAAACTACTGACACATCAAAAAAATCTGTTGGAAGGGGGGGGGACAGGTCTCATACAATTTTGCCCATCATCCTTTAAAGTGGCTGATGTATACAAACTAAACCTACTTTTTAATACATACATATAATCACGCCTTTAAATCAGGAAGGGGTAAGTAGCGGTGTTCTCCTATTCTATGACAGTGGTCTGTACATCCGTGTTTCGTCTCTAGTATTAAGTCCCATGTAAATAGGTGGCAGCCTATTGCCATTTTTCGGGTACACTTATAATGCTGAATTCATCGCGTCTTACGACTGCCCGGTGCCCGGTTACAGAGTGTAATTGTATTCTCCCACAGTAATTTAAATTTCATGAGGTAGTTAAACCACACAGAATAAAATATAAAAGAATATTTTCCTTAGCGCACTCCCAGATTCATCGTATACGACGTCGCACAAGTCAATGTGAAGTACTTATTGCAGCTGAAGTTCAACCACAAGTATTAATTACATTTTAATTTAACCATCGATTATTTGTATGTTCATTTTATTTGATTTAATTCATTTTTATTTCTTTTTTGGCAGCATTTGAAGTCTGCTTTTTAAAATGGAGCGTATGTTTAAATTTTATTCTGACTAACTAAATTGCAAGAGATATACGCGAATAATTCATGTGCATATTTTTTTTTATTTTTTCATTATTTTGTTTTAATTTAATTCATTCCATAAATCTTTTGCCGCTATAGTGTAGGCACCCTAATGCTTCGGCCACAACTGCGTCTATCGTAACGAAGCATTGCGTTTCGAAGCTTCGTACCTTTTACTCGCCGCAAGTTATTGTGCTAAATTCGGTGTTCACATTAGCAGCTTCGTCAGAAAGTACGAATAGTGTTATTTCAAGATGATCGCTTGTATTTTATGTTGACCATATTTTTTTTAATGTTGAATCTTTTGATCTCATGTGATGGGCTCAGCTTCAAAATTTTGTAAAAACTCCATCACCATTCTGTCGCCAACTCCATTTCAAAAGAAAAATTAACTGCTAATTAATCTGAAAACAAACGACGCTAGTCCAACCACGCAGTACGATGCTTAGCGCCCTAAAACCCTTTGAACGCCACCCGAGCTATAACTCAAACGCAGCCGGACCTTCGCGACGATAGCTGATTACAGCTGCGTGTATCGTATTTATGATTATTTACGGTTTACTCACGTGCATTTTTTCGGGATTGCCCGACTAGCTCGCGTGTATAGTGTCATGGGACGAAGCTTTGTTACGATAGACGCAGCAGGTGCGGCCCCAATATAAGACAACTCTGTGATTAATCGTTACCTAGTTTTATAGGAGTACCTGTTATTGGCTATTGGATACTAAAGAATTACCAATCAAAAAGTAAGAATCTCGGTAGGCGCGGTAGTTTCGATACTGCTTGAGCAACATCATTAATATTTTCATGAAAAATATATATTTTTATACGATTTTGATTCTTGAATGTTATAAATTATCGCTCATTGTCTGAAGTGTAATTTGTTTTGTTATATTTTAATTATGTCGTCATTGTTGTATTGATCACAATAATCATTCAATTAAACTTTTTTTGTAATTAAATTGTTTTTTTAATCCATTCCTACTAAATATTCACAAATCTAAATCTTAGGCTTCTGGGGTGACTGCAGCAACTAACCAGCAGTTACAGCTCATGATATGAGGAAGGAGGAAGTAATACCATTTTGCTCTCAGGCGCATGCGCATGGAAGGACGAAGTGCTATCGTCATACGACGAGATTCACACACCGCCCATAGACTTTGCTAAGCGTTTCATGCGAATACGAACCTTGAATGAATCGGAATAACGTAGACAGATAATACTATTATTCGTAATCGTATTCTCTGTCTACGGGGAATAATATTCGTACAGGCGAATGTGAACAAACATTTCTTACGAATATGAACATTAATTTTATACGGATAATATTCATATTTGTATAAAACGCTTAGCAAAGTAAAATCCAAATCTGTGTATCTCGCCCTGAGAGCAATGCGGTAGTCGCCTCGTCATCGGTGAGGCCGCGTTCCCAAACTTAAGAAGATAAAACCCACCATTCACACGAGACTCGCGCCGCGGCGGCGCTAGTGTCTTCACACGGCAAGCGGCGACTTATCTGCATGCAAGCCGCATGCCGAACCGCGAACCTTATCATTCACACGCAGATTTGTCCGCGGACTTATCGTCAGCGACAAATCTGGCGGATGGGCGCGCGTGTGAATTGTGACCTTTAGAGAATAATGCGCAAGGCAGTGTTTATAGGTTTATAATGTCACATCGAATTATAGTGTTAATTTGAAAAACTTGAAAATCGACTAATTCGTAAAAATATACTTAGATATTGTTTATCTGTATGCATTGACAGACGGATTGACATCTACGTCGTTTTATTCAATGTCACGTCACTTGTCATTGTCAATACTCCGTGATGGATTAAATTTTAAAATAAATACAGTTTTGTGATCGTGTATTCAGTGTTACTTTGTTTATATACATTTACACTCGTACAAATTATTCAAGAAATATTTAAAGCATATTTATTTGCCTAAAATAAGAGTAACTGGTAAAAATGGAATCTGATATTATCAATTGGAGTAACAAAGAAGTTTTAGATTTATTACATAAAGTGAAAATATCTAGTATCATAACAGACATTTGTAAATCCCACGATATCGACGGACAGTGTCTTCTTTCCTTCGTTGATCGAGACTTCTATGATTTCCCATTCGATCAGTTAAAATTGGGTGAACGCAAGAGATTTATTTTGCTTGTGAAAAAATTACAAAAACACAATCGTACTGCAATGTTCGAACTCGGTCTTTGTGATGATGCTCTCAGTAATCCGTCAACAAATATAAATTTTCTTGGGACTAACTTGTCGCACTTAAGTTATAATCTTCACAACAAAATACCAAGTGAAATATACATGAGGAATAATACAGAGTGTGTGTCAAGTTTCACACCAGACGTTAAAGCATCAAGATTGAAACCTGAAATTTGGAAGACTGCAATAGCTCTAGGTAATCATTAATTGATTTATGAATTAATGTCATATTTACAGTTTGTTTATACTTAAATGTTTGATACTGAACAAACTGTTAATGTTTGGGATTCAGTCCAAGGAATCTGTATGGGTGTCACAAACAAGTGCTACTTATTATATTGCATCATCAAAACATTGCAAAGCATGTGTATTGCAACTATTTAAACAACATTATATATAAATAATGATTATTTCGGCTTTGTGACATAGAATCTCAACCATAATACATTATATCATTAATATGTATGCCTTATTCTGTGAGGATATTAGATTAGACAAGGAAAATGAAAGAAATCCATTAAGTTTGACTAGAAAGTAACAGAAAGTGAGTAGGGAATGGCTCTGAGATTTTATACTCAATACTCAATTCTTTATTGCAATCAATAATGTAATTTTAACAGGTGGTAGGCTTAAGACTATGGATCAACTATGGACCCTGTTGGGCACAGCATATTTTAGTTGAAGACAGGACACTTACATTTTTGCTCGAATGCAATTCAATTTTTGAAATTTAAAGTCTCATGTACTTTAATTATAGACACAATAGATAAACAATGGCACTGACGAACCGATTCGTCGGTCGGGCCGCTAGCTGTTAAAAAGGATATTGACTAAATATTGATGAAGTTAATGTTTCTGCCCAGGCTATGTCTTCTTGGTGACGTGGGTGACTGCCGTAGTGATGGTTATCGTACATGATAAGGTGCCAGACATGAAGAAATACCCTCCACTGCCAGACCTCTTCTTAGATAATGTGCCACACATCCCCTGGGCTTTCGACATGTGTGAGATCACCGGCTCCTTCCTGATGGCCATCTGGCTTGGTGTTCTATTCTTCCATAAACATAGGTATGTATTTATAGGTATTGTAAGTTTCTCATAGTATAAAGTAAACAAAGAATTAACATTTATTCAAATATACTGAATTTCCTTGAAAATTATTTCCTATTTGTACCTACTTAATTTGTACTAAATTATTCTTGTAAAACGTTAACGTGAATAATTTATTGTAATTTATATGAATAATATATATGTATTTTTGTTTCTTATCAAAAGATAATAAATTCGTAGTAACCCGTTAATCACCCACACGCAAGATACGCGCTTTCGTAGAGTTACGGAAAACGGCCCGTTAAACTATACTAATAATCTAAATTTGTGGTTTCCCAACATCATAATGTACAAAGTGCAACTGATAAAAATAAGCAAGTTTTTTTTAACAAAGCATAAGTACGCAATAACAGTATTATAAATATTTTATTCCGTTGAATAATATCTGTCCATAGAGTAGGTTAAAGGTTAAAGTTACAAAAACATCACCAATCTGTTGAATGTATAATCAATTTCCAGGCCAGGCAAAGTAATATAAGGTTGTTCCTTTAGGGGTAAATGGCAAAACGGAAAAATTGGGAATTATTTCCCTTTTTCTCAGCCCTTGTTATGAGACCTAATCCATTATTGTTAAACTACTTCTCTGCCAAGTCCCTTCCCATAAAACATAGGACTAACTACTGTGTCATCTACAAATCCGGCTTCTTATCCCTACTTATTCTGGCATGATGGATATAAATGTTTCACAAATTACTTGCCCTTTGTTGAATAAATATACATACATTTGTTTATTTAATTTAACAAATTGAGAAACTTATTATATGTTAATGAAGGCATTTGTCTTTGAATCTAGTCCAACCGTCTTTGTAATAAGATTGTTTTCCTCAAGGATAGTTTTGTCAACATGCCCAGTAGCTGTTTGTATCCACATTACAGATTTTATCAAGAAATGATAATCACAGGCTCTTCTTTGTTATGGGACAAAGAAGTAAACTGTGTAACAGTGGCATAGGTGCTCATTGTTGAAGTAATGTTATATCAACAATGTGTTGTACTAACACGATATCCCTTTCACTGTAACTCCTGAAGTCTCTCTACAAAACGTTACGATCAGTGGCGTACCTAGGGTGCGGCAAGTAGGGCACGTGCCCTGGACGCCATTCAAAGAGGGGCACAAAATTCGCAAATTAAACCAACAATTTAATTCATAAGTATTATTATTCAAATTATCACGCGATACCAACGATTTTTTGACTTTATTAGGATTTTGGAACAATGGTCTCGCTTCGACCTATTGACCGTGTTGAAAATCGGCTTCAGTATCCTGGTATGAATTTTCATAATGCTGCCTTAGATATACAAGCCCTCTGAGACTACACACATCAAAAGTGTCTAGGGATCAAGCATTTTTATGCGGATTTCTTGAGATTGAGATGTGGCTTTGTAATAAATTTATGATTTTATAAATTTATATGGATCCTTTTTGGTGCATTTCATAATTTGAATCAGGAACTGTGAATCAAATTCGAGTAAAAGATGAAAATCAGCTGTCAATATTTTCCCTATAAAAACATACAACGCATTGAAGACATTATTAGTGCTACTGTTTCCCTACTACTGATTAAAACCAACGTTATTATGGAGCGGCGACGTCATTTAAGCAGGGAAGAAATGCTCAGAGCAGTGGGAATGATAGAAGCTGGTTCCCGGCAACGTACTGTGGCTTTAGCTCTGAATACAAGTCAGAGTGTTATCAGTCGACTTTGGACACGTTACCGAAGCACTGGTACCGTGGCTGAGCGCCATGGAGGACGGTATCGCTGCACCACACGGAGACAAGACCGATACATTCAAATCTTAACTCGAAGAGCTCCAACAATAACCGCCATGATGTTAGCCGTGAGGCTTCATCACTCTTCAGGGAACTTAATTAGCGACCAAACAGTCAGAAACCGCTTGCATGAAGTGAACCTTCATTCCCGAAGACCGCTACGGGTACCACCTATAGCAATGCACAATCGTAGGATTCGATATCAATGGGCTCTTGGACACAGAAATTGGGCAGAAGAACAATGGCGTTTCGTGTGCTTTTCTGATGAGTCTCGTTTTGGTATGAGACCGGATACAAGACGTATACGACACTGGAGAACCCCTGGACGCCAACAGCGATTAAAATCCTGCCAGGAAGTCCATCCTTATAGTGGTGGAACCATCATGGTATGGGCGGGTATTTGGATCGGCGGAAGAACTGAGTTGATTTGGATCAGAGGCAACCTCAACGCTCAAATTTATGCTGAGACGATTGTATCAGACGTCATCGTTCCTCTACAAGCGCAAATCGGTCCCTTATTTCAGTTAATGCATGATAATGCACGACCGCACACCGCAAGAGTTGTAAGACAGACTCTCGCCGCAGCTAACATCAATGTCCTGCCCTGGCCTGCTCAGTCGTCAGACTTGAACCCGATTGAGCATGCATGGGATATGCTACAGAGAAGAGCTCTGCCGAATATGGAGGGTATCCAGTCGCAAGAAGACCTTTTTTTGTTGTTGCAACGAACATGGGCGGCCATTCCACAGCGTGATTTGGATGAACTCATTTTGAGTATGCCAAACCGATGTTCTTGTGTTGTTAGTGTTCGCGGTAGAAACACGGATTATTAATTGTTTAAGTTACCCAATAAAATTTTAAAGAAAACTGTTATTTCAGTCTTTTTTTCGAACTTTTGTGTTAGTGGTTCAAATGTCAAAAATCCCTTTATTAGGAAAATGGCAAATTTCTTTATTAATGCAAAGGTGACTTGGTTTATCGTTACTGTGACAAACGAAAACACTTTATTTGATGAATCCTTAAAGAAAATTTTAATTAATATCAATCAGGAGAAAAGTTATTGCAAAAATATATGTTGATCCCTAGACACTTTTGATGTGTGTATTTTTAGTGTACCTATCTGTTTATATTATATTTAGACTTAGATCATTTACAAAGGGGCGCAACTTCGATGTTCGCCCTAGGCGACATTTTCCGCCGGTATGCCCCTGGTTACCATACAAAGAATACCTATCAAATGATTTAAAAAAATAAAATATGAGCTATTTTACGGTTTTTGATGATGTCGTTTACCTACGTTTTTTCGATAGCAGTTTACGGCTACAGTTTACGAAATGACCGCAATGTCAGAACTCATCTTTCGTTGAACACAGTATAGCTACTTTGGACTGATTGTAAGCAATTGTATTGGTCACACTATATTTTCTCATAATTCGAATAAAAACTGTTCACTGCGTTCATTCCCTATTTAGTCGGCTGGTTACGTCATTCTAGGCATGAAACCCGGGTCCGCCTTCCGGACTCACGGCAAATCATTGATTTATATGTGTAACGGCTGCAGCCGATTCGTTTGAAACATTGAGCGATGTGCGAGTCATTTAGTCAGAATTCCTGTGAGAAAAACTAAATGTGGTGGTAAATGATATCAGAAAAGCATTCAAGTTATTGCTCCAACCAGGCAGACTAACATAACAACGAGGAGAATGAAAGTATATGACGTAAAGTCACCTAGATGATGGCGTGATTACGTGTGTGTAACATGTACTCACCAGTCACCACATAGCTTGCATGGAGTAATTGTTTTCACTACTTTTTATTGCGTTCACAATTTTTATAGCCCTCAATACATAAATAAAGGCATTTAAGTCATCTCGCTTTACGTGTACAGTCAGCTACAAAAAATTGTATACCTACACTTACCAAAATTAAAAAGCGATTTGTAGGAGTAGTTATTTAAATCTTTGATTATTGGACACAGTCATGTCATCTGCTAACACATACGAATACTTGTTTCGTGAAATTGAAAGAATCCCTTCACGAATTCTTCTTAATTTCGCTGTTTAATTTGCTAAGTGTTTACAATTTGTAGCTGATTGTACATTCTCATACAATTTGAGTTTTACCTACAACAATAAGTTTTATTAGTCCTTGCATAATTGTAAGCAGTTAGATAACGCAGAAAATTTGCTTTCTCACTCTGAATAAGTTAATTATCCAATCATGTCCATTCTGAGTGAAACATTTCCACACATAGTTCTTAAAATTGCATGAACAGAAATCTTAGTACAGATCGATAGCTCGCTAAGCACTGTGAAAGTGAACTAGCGCTCAAGTTCGCCCATGAAATCGATAATGAATCAGCATCTCACAATTGATGTTTCATATAAATAGACTAAGATCGTAAATCTGAAAGAGGATTTTAAACTGGGCGTAAGTCACATGCTTCAGTCATGCTTGGCATTTTATATTTGCAGAATAGGTGATAATCGTAGTAATAATAAGCATGTTACAAGAAAGGTTTTAAATATGAATTTGAATAGCTATGAGAAAAGATTGTTGGATTGTGCTTGGCATTTTATATTTGCAGAATAGGTGATAATCGTAGTAATAATAAGCATGTTAGAAGAAAGGTTTTTAAATATGAATTTGAATAGCTATGAGAAAAGATTATTGGATTGTGTGAAAGATTATATGGCTAAGAAGGAAGTGAACACAGATGACGTATGGAAGAAAAAGAAATACTGTCCTCTGATGCAGAACGATTCGATAAGTCAGCTGTTGAAGAATTCGGTTTTCTCTCGTAACGAGAATCGTAGACGAAATGAGATAAAAACAGAATTGGTCAACAACTGTTTATCTTGAGCTGGGCCAACACTCTATAAATTGGGATATAGGCAGGAGGATAATGTGGATGAGCGATATGATAACTCGACGAGGTTTTCCAAGACTTTTTGGGGAACAAAGGGTGAATGTTGGAATTTGGATCGGTCTGTGTTGCTGGGGAATTTGTTGCGTCGTTTTTTTGCTTTACAGCATAATTACCAGGAAGTTGTGAAGGGCGGGCGTTTGGAGGCTGTCTTTTGACAACATTGACGATAAAAATGAACTAAGTGCCTAATTCTAGTCTATTTTGAATAAATGAGTTTTGAACTTGAAGTCTGTCGACTTATCTCAAACTTCATGCCTACACGATTATCTAACCTGCTAAGCTAAGTATTAGGATTAGATATATCCCAGCAACAATGTGAGTATTGAACATTGTTCAAGCTATAGCGTAAAAGACGCATTTGGCTTATAGAGAATTATGACGCCTTTTGTTATCGTGGGAATCCTCCTCATGGATACCCTTCGCCTTGGGAAGGCGAAGGGTTATGCCGGACTCTTACCGGCTAAAAACCCACGGTGTTCCTTCTCCTGACCCGGCAGGCCTTGGTCCGCCAGCCTCTGGCGGACCTCTCCTTCTGTGGGTCGTTGCCCCACATCGTCCTGAGAGGCGCGCACGGAACACATGCGCACCGCTTTCTCGGGCCTGTTACTGGTCGGGCGACGGGTCACCTAACCCGCCGCCCGCAGCCCTCACACTAGGGTGGCCGGAGATCGTCGCGCGCCAAGTGACACTGGCCGACATCTCTCACTCCCTCTCCGCTCCCTCCTTGGTCGCCATCACCACCTCGCAAAAGGAGGCGAAGAGAATTGGGCCCCTTCTTCATGTTGCAGCCAGCCATTCTTCTAATCTAATCCAAACAAGCTAATGCTTGGTTAGATTAATAGTTATCTTTCAGAGTGTTCAGTCTTTCACCCTGTAGACTTTGTAGCAGCTGGATGATTGGTCATGGCCCCTAGACAAAATCCTTTTTACTTAAACGTTAACGCCTGTGGAAAGATCGAATTGTATGGAAATGACATTTTTGGTCAAGCGTGAGCAAATGTCATTTGAAAAGGAGGAAAGGATTTTGTTTAGGGTGCCAGGACTGAATGCTTCCATTTTTATCCACCCGATTCAGATTACAGTTATCGAAACTGTAATTGAATTGTTTATTTTGATATGAGTTTATTGACCATTACATTCAACACTTCACATTTTTGAAGCAATCGTGTTTTATCAAAGTCCTTTCTTTGCTGACTCATTGATGATAAAACTCGAGCCATAATTCACAAAGTAACTCGACAATAAAGGACAAATGTGTTAAAGAACTAACACAAAGATCTTTTTGTGCAAGTGTCAGTACAAACAAGACGACGATCATTTACCTTTAAACGAGCCTTTTGCGCATCTTTTGTTGTTAACATTCATTAATTACTTTTGAACAAAGCTTTTGTATATAATTCTCTAAATAGTATACAGGGTGATTGGTAAAACAGTAACAACCTCTTAAGGGGTCATGGTACTCATCATAATGAACAACTTTTACTATGTGACCAAACCAGAAATCGCGAAAAAAAACAGCTTTTCCGTACATTTATGTTCGCATAACTGGTCAAAATGTAGGGAGCAGCTTATTTTCTTTTCGCGATTTCAGGTTTGGTCCCATAGTAAAAGTTGTTCATAATGATGAGTACAATGACCCCTGTTAGTGTTTTATCTATCGCCCTGTATATTGAAGTCTCTTTTCACGTCTGTTTGTTTGCCAAATTACTTCTTCTAAACTACTCAATGGATTTTGATGCGGTTTTCATCTTAATTTAGGGAACTTCTGCTATAAAACGTATTGTACGTGTATTATAATTATTTACTAACGCACAGCTGTGTTTATTGTTATCATAATAATGTGTTTATTGTTTAAATTTTAATTGCTGACATTATAATTGCCTTTATTCATTTTTCTACATAAATTAATTAAATTTTTACATTATTATATTCATTATTCTTAATCTAATTTAATAATTTAATATTTTTTTATCATTTAATTTATATTCTGTGATCTTTTAAAATGTATTAATTCTATGGGTGTAAATAACCCGAAATAAATGATTTAGATTTTTATTTTATTTTATAACGGTTCCCCAATTAATGATTCTACACTTGTATGAAACTTATACGTATATAGTCCTATGCACTTTCAAATGCAACGCGGCCAAAAGATTAGGTTTACGCTAGAGGTCATTCATAATAAGCTATTTATCTACCAATGAAAACCTGTGTAGTACATTCGTGTGCATTATGATTTCACTTTATTGCTGAGTGAATCAGTTTCATCTTTATCAACGCAAATAACGATGTTACTAACTGCGTGATGATATGTACGCAGTTACCAGCTGCCATTGTCCGTGCCCCGTGTGGCCACATACCACATAATGAAGACCACTGTAGGTCTGAAGATGACGTCACAAAACATTTGTCGTTATCAATATATGAATGAATTATTCTCTTCATGGCTGTGATCTGTTTCGAGTACATGTTCACGCCCGTTTTCATATATAAAATCAAAACTAATTATGACTAAGTGGTTTGGGCGTGCGTTTATATCATTAGCCATATTTAGCGAGTAAATGGGAATGGCCATTTCATATGACAAGAATTTATAATCGTCACACGGTCACGCCTGCGTATAATGTCGATATACGTGGGAAAATATGTACGTGCAACACAGTTGTGGTCCACCACGTGGCAGACCGATTGGTGCTCCCATTGCGTTGTTATTAGCAAGAAATAGAACTCTGCATCTATTCTCTTAATATTCCTCTAAGTCAATGCTTTTAGTCCAAGACCCACGTGAGGAAAAGGCTGATCTATTCCCAGTGGCGTAGCGTGGGTTTCAGACGCCCGGGGCGGAGGATAATTTCGCCGCCCTCTATTTAAGTATTTCAATTTAAAACAGTAAAATATATAGTAATTCTAAAGCACTTTTCGGTAAGAACAATCATCATTATGTGTATTGTACAGGTTACAAATAAAATACATAAAATACAGAAAGCGTAGGTGCGACAAAAACATGAAGTGATTTTATTGCAATTTCAGAACTTTACAAGATATTATTATTATTTATTGTGAAATTTTGCCGTCCCCTAAAAGTGCCGCCCTGGGCGGGCCGCACCTGCCGTCCCCCCTACGCTACGCCACTATCTATTCCTTACGGGGAACCACAACAGCCCCCTCATTCAGAACGATTCGATTAGTCAGTTGTCGAACTATTCGGTAAGTTATCTCTTTTTTGTCTCGTTACGAGAATCGTAGACCTAACTAGATAACAAATCGAATCAGTCGACAGCTGCTTATCGAAAAGGGTCTGAATCGGGGGGCATCTTTCTTACAACTCGCACGAAATGAGAAGCAGCTTCTTCTCTCGTGTCAGCAAGAAGCTATACGAAAACAGCTCATGCTGTGGTGAAAATATTAGCCAGTCAGCAATGTTGGTAGCGGGGCTGACTGCCCAGGGTGCGCCGGACGTACTTAAGTATCTTCACTTGTGGAGGCTCTTTTCATGCACCCCAAAGCATATAGAGCAAAGAAGCAGCTGAAACATTGTATCTATTCTATTATCTACAGGCCAGAACGTATTTGATCAATGAACTCAAATATCTGCCTCGAATGCCTTGTTGGTCTAGTGGTAGCAAACGCGACTGCTGAGCGCGAGGTTCTGGGTTCGATCCTCAGGTCGGACAAAATGTTATTGGGTTTTTCCGTGTGGAATTTCCCAGTAGCAGCCCGAAATCTGGACTTGCGCCTGGTTGTTGGCAATAGGCTCGCCTCCTATAACATTAGACTTAAACATAACGACGAAATGAGGCGTATAATAACACCCGCGCGTAGTTAAGTTAGCCATGAACACCTCCGAGGACTAACAGGGAATACAGTTGGAATTTCGCCTCACCGTCATCATTCAGCCGGAAGACGTGCACTGTTGGACATTTCCCCCCCCCCCCCCCAGCATCGCCACTATCCTTGTGGGGGGGGGGGGGGGGTTTTGCCATAAATGCCACGCTTGGCAAGCGGGTTGGCGATCGCAGTGTGGTTGTTGAAGTACTCAGAGAACGCTGCTGCCCATCCTCTAGTATCCCTTAGTCGCCTTTTACGACACCCATGGGAAAAGATGGGGTAGTGCTATTCTTTATCGGCACCACACGGACAACGGACGAATGTTATGTTATGTGAACCTAAATATTAAATTGCCCTCTATCCAGGTTCATAATCCTGCGAAGGTTCTTCGCGTTGGCCGGCACAGTGTTCCTGCTACGGTGTTTCACAATGTTGATCACCTCGCTGTCAGTGCCGGGGTCCCACCTCAAGTGCGAGCCGCGCTCGTACCCGCCCGCGGACGACCTGACGGTGTGGGGCCGCCGGCTGCGGCAGGCGTACGAAATCTGGAGCGGCGCCGGCATGTCCGTGCGAGGAGTGCGCACCTGCGGAGACTACATGTTCTCCGGACACACCGTCGCGCTAACGCTCCTCAATTTCTTTATAACTGAATGTAAGTAGCATTTTTCTCAATTAATAAATCATTAAACTTACCAGTCTGTCTAGGAGAGAGCAGTAGTGCAACTGGTTTCTGGGTCGAAAACGCAGATCGATGACTAACAGCCAAAAAGGAAATCGCGCCATTTTTTTTTCTATTTCATGCTGTAGTCGCTCCTAGGAGACCGTTTCTGCGTAACTGGGCAGTTATTGGCGAGACCTGAAGGGTCTCCAGCCAAGGCATTTTTTTGCTAAATGGACTTATTTATATAGTTGGAATCGTCTTTTTTTTCTGCGTAGATTGTTGGACGTCTTCCATTCGAATTTATTAAATTAATTTAAGAGTTCAATTTGATTCGATGATTGGAGTCTCTTAACTGTACGACAGACTTTTTCGCTTAAGCGGTATGTAAATTAAGGTTCTTGCCTAATTTCTTCGTTGTAAACGAACTTTTACCCACTCTTCTGTAAAGTTTGTAAATTGGCGGTTATCCCTTTTTGGCTGTTAGGCATCGATGTTAAATCCTGTTTGATATCCTAATCTAATCCTAGCTACGATACTATCACTTGTTTACCGCAGTGACTTTGCCCAATTCTGTTGGGAGGAGTGTGTACAGCCCTTGACTGCAGTAGGTAGAGTTCAATCGAGTTGAAAGTCTAAAATAATCCCTCAGTCGCATGTTACGACACAGGAAGTAAAGGAGTAGTATATTCTTAGCATGGTGCCACACGATGCGACACGTGAATGACTCTGCGTTCTACTGCCAACACTTGTTTAAACTAAACCTTCGTCATTGAACATGTTTGTCTTGTAACTTTTTGACAGCGCATGACATTGATAGTATGGTCGCATTGGTCGCGCCACCTCGTTGCGGTGTATACAAACGGCCTATTTATAACGGGGATCTATTAAAAAATTCCAGTCTCGCATGTCTCTGCGTTCGGACCCAAATAGGTATTTAAACTATTGCTCTTCGATGACCTACTTAATACAGAATATGTGTTAATAGAAAATAAAGATATCAGAGCGGGATATAGTTTAATCTTTACATAACAGATAACCTAATCAGAAGGCATAAAGATATGACGTATTGAGGAAGTTATGAAAACATCGCATGACGCATTTCACGTTCTTGTTTATTAATGAAATGAAGTTGTTTTCTAGTGTGACTTTGTTTTTCTATTTGCGATTGAACGTACAACTTACAAAGTAACACAACTCTTTCGCAAACAAACCAGGAAGTAGGCTTGACACCTATTTGCATTAAAAGTTGAACGTATTTGCGATATTTTAATGCCTACTGGTTATCCTTGAATATTTAGCACCAACATTTCATTTTCATATCTCCGAAACCTAAATAATTGTTTGTATGGAAACAAACATTTGGAACAACAAAAGTGATTGTAATCATCCCTGACGTTCAATTAAAAATAAGGATTATAATCCGTTTGGTTTTCGACTCGCAGCAAGAAAACAATGGCAGCCAATCAATTCACGCTTGGAAACAAAAATAACAAAACAAAAGAGTTGAATAATTCCATGACGTTATTGAGATACGAAGTTTGATTATCTAAACCTGTCTTGATACTAACAATGGTCCTTCTCCTTTAATACAAAGTCTCATATTAAAATTTATTCCTTTTGAATTCGGGTATCGTACCTAAACAAAGATGTGACGATTCTGTTCGTACTTTGAACTCTAGTCTGTTGCATTCGACTTAACATTTTTGTATTTTCTGAACCAAGGTCTATCGACTACAATCAACATGTTTATTTAAAATATATTATTCATCACTTTTGGCGAAAGGACTGGTGATCTCAAAGGCGACGGCTATCGAGTCCGAAGCTATTGTGCTTGTCGGTCACAGGCCACAGCGGAGCCAGTACTCTCGCACCAGTTAACAAAAGCAATATTAGGGAGTCTTGTTTTAAATGCTACGTAGGTACTACAGAACAAGAAGTTATCAATTAAACCAATTCATGACCTACAACCCTCGCATATCTACGAGGAACCTACATTTGACAGATAAACTTTATACAATTTGTGAAGGACAAAGACGTTTAAGATCCGCCTGGAAACCGAACTCAAGCCAGAGCCAAACAAACAAGTCACCATTTTATCTGTTCTTAATCTTCTGTATTAATCCTATAATCGAAAAAAATAAAGAATATAACAATAAACCGGGTTATAGATGTGACATACATTTTCATTTTGCGTCGAATTTGTAAATAACTGCGCGTAAGTGTTCATTGTTAGGCGCGGTTCACACCAAACTTAACGCTCGCTCACAGTCAGCGTGCTCTATTTTATTCGAAGAGTAGTCAGCCGCTCAGCGTAGGTAGAGATAAACTACGATAACATGGCGCGCCCCTCCATTGACACTTCAAGTAAAAATGTGTGAGTAAGAATATTTACAACGTGTCATTCGTTCAATGCACATGTGTGCATTCTGCAACTTAAACAAAAACATGGATCAGTCGCTCGACAGATTTGACGTCGCTAAATAACATTATGGTAACTATGGTACCGCTTGGAGGTTTGTATGGATGACACACGTGCGCCTTGTCGAGCGGTCACTTTAATTATGCACTAGTCGAGCAATAAATCTACTCAATATCAAACATGTCAAATACTGTCAAACACAAACATGGTGACTTGTTGGCATATGCACACACACATTGAAGACAGATGTTGGAGGGGCGCGCCATGTTATCGTAGTTTATCTATACGCATGTAGTGGGAACTTAACATGAAGGATCGCGATATTTTTTTTTGTTTTTTTTTTGTTTTTCTTAAAAACTGCTCATCTTTACGACGTAATTTCATTTCCATAAAATGTAAAAAAAATAGAACTTCGCGGGCTGCGACTGATGGCATTCACCTTGAAACTAACTAAATTTTCGGCGGCTAACTATACGTTTGGTGTGAACCGTCCCTTAAGCTTGGGCTATTCCTGTTTTATCATGTTGTGATAATAAGTTGCTTTATGATGTCATTAGTTCAATAAGATTATAATCATATACAATAAATATTTTGCAAACTATACTGTTTACTGCTTATATCATTATCTAATCTTCTAATAAAAATATAATCTTTAAAACCACTTGTAAAGGAAAAAGGAAATGATTGAGTAAATTATTCATGTCCGAGTATGAGATTACGACATATTTGACACTAATTTGTTGTATTTACACTGTGCAGTTCATTAACCTATTGGCCGCTGGGGCGCCGTATTGGTATACCTAATCATCTAGTGGTTAATAGTTGGGCTCAGGGTCGGACTGGGCCTAAGGGGCCTGGGTGCCATTATGACTGGGCCCGCCACTCGCCTAGAACCAGCGCAGATCATAACACCTTCATTTCAACCAACAAACTTAATGACAATAATAATCATATAGGCAAGAGTTTTTGGAAGTGTTTATTTCAAAGACATACATTTTTATGAAAAAGTTGCAATAAGTTATAACTTATAAATGTATAATGTAATTAAAACTAGCCAATCTTTTTTTTTCTAATAGAGGAAATGTTTCACCTTGCCTACGCGGGCTTCCGGCCGGGAGGGGGGCCCGCACACGCTAGGGCCCAGGTGGCAAACATCACCCTAACTATGGCCAGCCCGACACTGGGGGTCTACTCCCTAAGCACGAAGTCCGTGGTTTCGGCCTTAGTTACGAGCGTTTCCTACTCCCTATCAACTACGGACATAGGATTAGTTCGGGGCCCGAACTAAGAATGAATGATAACACGATTTGACAGTTGTCCCTACCCCCGATGTGTTTTTGCCCGTCCGCAAAGTTGAATTTGACACTTGTTTTGGCGGGTCGTTATGTCAGATATTACGACAACAAAATAGTTATCGTGCTTCGACGAAACTACAATTTTTGAAACTATGGCTGCTTTTTTAATGCTGGAAGAACTGATACAGGAAGAGCGAAGACAACGCCGGCGATATTTAAGGCAAAATTTTCAGCTGGCGACTATTCCCGATGTTGAGTTCATTGGGAACTATAGGCTCACACGGGAATTGTTTGAAGATTTGTGTGAGGATATAGTACCACTCTTGCCTCATCGCGTACGACGAAGTGGTGTTGATCCCAGACTGAAAGTAAGGATAGATTGAAGATTCTGCTACATAATGAGCTGTATTACCAATCCGTCCCACCCACCCATAAAATGTTGTTTTTGTTTATTTTTAGATTCTCGCTGTTCTTAATTTTTATGCCCGGGGGAGCTACCAAGGTGCAGTGGGTCTAAGCAGTGATGTGCCTATGGCACAACAGACAGTGTCACGCTGTCTACGGCATGTCACAAACGCACTCAACAGCCCCTCAATTTTGCAGAAATACATAAAATTTCCTCAAAATTCGGCTGAGAGGAACCTCATAAAAAGACAGTAAGTTTAAAGCTTTTTCAAAAACAAATCTGGGTATTTTATAAAATATAGCCTGAACTCCATAAGATGGAAACAAGTCATTTGGACTAACAAGGACTACCTACCTACCTATGATTTGAAGTGTTTATACACTAAAGAGTATGCACTAAAATAGATCGTATCATTTTAAATTTTAATAAGCCTAATGTTTACAGATTTTATGAAAAATATGGCCTGCCAGGCGTAGTTGGCTGCATTGACTGCACGCATGTGGCACTGGTGAAACCCAATGAACATGAGGAGCGTTTCTTTAACAGGAAACATTTTCACTCATTAAATGTTCAAGTTGTAAGTGCCTACCTATGTCTTATACGATAAAGTAGAATACATTAACTTTTATAACATAGTTGTACAAAGTTAGCATTGTGAATTCACTCATAGTACATGAGAATAGGTCTTTCATTAATATATTTGAGTGCTTGATAATAGTCTAAATTTTCTTAATATTTAATTTTATTGGTATGTCTTACAGATATGTGATGCAGAATGCAGAATTTTAAATGTTGATGCGTCTTATGGTGGAGCGACCCACGATTCTTTTATTTGGTCACACCATGAAATTAAAGCTCACCTGGAGAGTCTACAAGATGAGACATTATATCTATTGGGTATGTAGTTTAAATTTCTATTCTTAATTGTATTTTTTTTTTCTAGATGTTATTTCTGGTTTTTGTACAAAAGTTAAAAACTTTTTCTTTATTTAACAGTACAAGGAGTTGCCTTTGGCAGATACATTATGCACTGATTGTTTACCAAGAATGTTTGTTGCAGGGGATTCTGGGTACCCTCTTCGGGAATACATGATGACCCCAATAGACAATGCTGTCGAAGATTCTCCAGAAGGGAGATACAATTATGTACAAAAACGTGCACGCTCCACTATAGAGCGTACATTTGGCATTTTAAAAGGCCGATGGAGATGCCTTTTAGCATCAAGAGAACTGCATTATGCACCGGTCACAGCAGGTATTTGTTACAATTTATACTATAGCTGTTTTTCTTATAATGCATAGAACTGGTGAACAGTATTTTCTACATCAACTTCACAGCGCATTTTAAATTGTTTTTTTCAGGCAAAATTGTCCTTGCCTGCTGTGTTCTACACAATATGTGTAATCGGGCAGGCTTTGAAGCACCTTCCCTCAGCGAGGAAGACTTACAATTAGAGCGCAGTAGACAGGGAGATGTTTCTACAAACATACCCGCTCATCAAGGTCTTCAGCAAGGGCAAAGAGCGAGAGACAGAGTAGTGCAATTGCTGGAAAGAAATAGGTACATATGCAATCTCACAAGAAACCTTTCCAAATAAAACATGTCAATAAATGTATAGGGTATTTTGTATTTATAATTATTGTTATTAAGGTATTTATTTTATAAACTTTTTTTGTTTTGCTTACAGGACATAATGCGTAATGGGACTGGTGGAAGATTGAATCAAAGAAAAAAAAAATCACAATAAAAGCAGTTTTTATTAAAAAAAAATTTTTTTATTTTAATTAGCACCAATCAAATCTGAATAAATTTAACAATCAACAACACACTATAACAATCAAAACATACATTTTCTTGTATTTATCTATTGTAGTCTTAAATTATTGCTAGGAACTTATTCTTGAATAAGTTTAACAATCAACAACACAATATAACAATTAAAACATAGATTTTCTTTTATTTAGCTGTTGTGGTCTTAAATGATTGCTAGGAACTTAGTTTCTCTTACTTGTCTACTTCAGTCTCAAATACCTAATAATCTGAATAAGTTTAACAATCAACAACACACTTTAACAATTTAAACATAGATTTTCTTTTATATAACCCTTGTAGTCTTAAATTATTGCTAGGAACTTAGTTTCTCTTACTTGTCTACTTCAGTCTCAAATACCTAATAATCTGAATAAGTTTAACAATCAACAACACACTATAACAATTTAAACATAGATTTTCTTTTATATAACCCTTGTAGTCTTAAATTATTGCTAGGAACTTAGTTTCTCTTGCTTGTCTACTTCAGTCTCAAATACCTAATAATCTGAATAAGTTTAACAATCAACAACACACTATAACAATTAAAACACATTTTCTTTTATTCCAGACTAATCTCAAATTAAGAATCAACATTATAAAATTAAGAATCAACACTAAAATTAAGAATCAATATTACTAAATCAACTGATATTTTTTCAATCAATCTTTTACCCAGCAGTGGGATGACGCAGGCTAAGAGCCCCCGCAGACGACAGACTTTCTATCAGTCAATAGTTTGGTCAGTTTCTTAATCAGTATGAAGATGTATGCAAGTTCAATAATTTGCGCACTTGTATACATCTTTATACTGATTAAGAAACTAGGGCTCTTAGCCTGCGTCATCCCACTGCTGGGTAAAAGCCTCTCCCCATGATTTCCAAGAATTAAAAAGCTGGCACTTTAGTTATTTCGAGCAAAGTTATCTCGCAACAAGTTGCACAGTTCTACAATGGCAACCATTATCTCACCGAGCAACTCATTTCTCCTGGTTTCAATTCCCAGTCTTTGCTCTTCCACCTCAACAATTCGGCTTCTTGCAGAGTTGGCAGCAAGGTGAACACGTGGACGTGGACGTGCACGACGTGGGTATAATGCTGTAAACAAAAGAAATCATTCTTTGTCAGTTTTCAAGTAATTTTCTGAAACATAATGTCTTTGTAGAAAAGAACAATGATTCTTACTTTGCTGACGTTGCATTGGCAACTCCTGCTCCAGTGCCTCAGGTTGCTCCTGGGAGAGTGGGTTGGCAGGTGTAGCAGCTGATGTATGGATGGGTGAGACGGGTAATGGGCCTTGGCTTACAGGTGTACCCTGAACAACAATAAAAACTGAATATCATTGATGGATACAACAAATACTTAAAACTGTAATACATATAAATGTATCTGTAATTTATTATTATTTAATTTTAAAAAGTCAAAGCAAAGACTCCATGTAACAATTACATATACAATAAAGCTATTTTTGTTGTTTTTACCATTAAAATAAACTAACTATAACAAATTATAAATTGAATTATTACCGATGGAAAAGCTTGCGTTCTTGCCTCGGTTTGCGGCTCTCCAAAACCTTCTCCCATAATAGACAGAATCCTCAATTCAACTTGGGAGAGGGTTGGCGCTACCGATGGGCCTCCACCTGTAGCACATGCTGACCGTCTGGCAGCTCCAGCAGCTTTTTTGGCCAAATGTTTTTTATCAGCCCACACCTAAAATTTGTTTATTTGGTTAATTAGAATTGCTTAAAATATTGTTATAACCAGTACGTATACTCGTAGGTCCTTTTAAGGATAAGTATTTGGAGGATGACTGATTATTATTGTATGCACTTTACTGATGATGATGTACGATCTTTAAATCATTTAATATTAACGAGTTATGTATTAAACTTACCCTTTGCCACTGCTCCACGGACTTTGTGCAACTTCCCATTGAGTTAAGGGAGTTGGACAGGCTTTCCCACAGCCGTTTTGTGCGAATTCTCCCGTCGGGTCCCCTCAATAGTCCGCGAGCCAACTCTTCATTTTCACTCATGAAATTGAGAAGGGTCTCAATTTGCGCATGAGTTGCTGCAGCGGTTGGGGCCATTTTACAAAATAATTTAAATAGAATTTAGCGACAAAAATTCAAGTTTCCTGTTTCCCGACTGGTGACACTGGTGTTGTTTTGTAACTTTGACATTTTATTTGAAAATTATTGCCGTCAAAAAGAAAAAAGGCAAAGGTATCAACAGGATAAAGCCACTATGCAGACAAAAATAGTTAAAAATATTCAATTTTATATTTAAAGACATAATAAAAAGTATATTATTAAAAATGTGGTAATTTTCTAACGTTATCAATATTAATTTTTGTGTAATAGGCTTGAAAACCAGAAAATAAGTAAACCGGTAATCAACCGGTAAAATAGCGGCACTCTATCGTCGTGCGTCGTTCGTTCACGAATATTGTCTATGATTCCGTTCGAAATGATGAATCCGAAATCAATAGGGAGTAGGGTTCACTCCTACGGTTCGGGCTACTTTCGGACGGGCGACTAACTTTGTTGACGGACTTAGGGAGTAGGCCCCCTGGTTGGGCTCGCTATCGTAGAACTCGTTCGATGCCTAAGTCGGGATTTGCTGCTCTCGTATCAGACGAGCTATACGAGGATAGTTCATGCCGTGGTGATGGTGATGATTAGCCAATCAATAAGGTTGGTAGCGGGTCTGACTGTCCAGGGAACACCGGACGTACTTATGTGTCATCAGTCGTTGGGGCTCTTTTAATGCCTTTAAGTACTCTCTACTACTGTAGAGCTCTTTGTGAAAGAGTTCGTTCGGGTCACCAGGCAGAATTGCTGTTTCCGTTTAAACGGGACGGCTGCTTGAAATAACAGACACACAAGACTTCTGTAAAGTGGTCTGAAAAAGCATCAGCAGCAATCGTATTGGTGTTGTAGGTGTATATAGACAGCGGTAACCATTTACCATCAGGTTGGCCGTCGGCTATCTATATCTATAACTTACATAAAAAATGTACCCATGAAGTACATTTTTCTATTAGGAAAAAGTATGACCTTATCATTGGCGATCGATATTGACATGATCACTAGGCTTAGCAAACGGATTGTTAATCACTGTGTGTTTGAATCACGAAGTAGGGCGCTGCTAGTCATCCATATGACATAAATCATTATCTCAAGCAGTCGCTTTTATGAAACAGCGTGAGAGAGGAGTGTTTATTCCACCACACTGTGTGGCTTATTTAACATAACATCACGCCTGTATTCCCCGAAGGGTTGGGCAGGCAGAGGTGTATTAAAGTACACCCTTATTCCGCCGTTATGTTTAGGCCTCATGGGAGCGAGCCTATTGCCACCAAACGGGATACTACTGAGAAATTCCGGATTCACGGAAAAATCCAATAACACTTTGTAACTTATTTATTAACCCTCAACGCAAAAAGAGGGATGTTATAAGTTTAACGTGTGTGTCTGTCTGAGGCATCGTAGCTCCTAAACGGATGAACCGACTTTGATTTAGTTCTCTTGTTTAATTCCAGATACCTCGCGCAACCTGTACCTGTTGCACATCCTGACGTGGGTTATGAACATGTTCGGGATATTCTTCATCCTGGCGGCCCACGAGCACTACTCCATTGATGTGTTCATCGCCTTCTACATTACTTCCAGACTGTTTTTATACTACCACACGCTCTCAAACAACCAAGCTCTCATGCAGAACGACTCTTCCAGGTGATAATAATTTAAAATTATTAATAATTACCGGTTAGTATTAATACAATCACATCGAGATCCCTCCATGCCTCGGAGAGCATGTTGTCATCGGTCCCGGATCTCATATGAATATATGACAGTCGTTACGAGTAGTTAGAAACCCGAATGCCTGACAACCGGTCTAGCTAAAGTAACTGGCTTACAGAGGTCTGATGGCAGTCGCTCCGTGTAAAATACTGGTATTCAGCCGCATCTGGTTATGGAAGATTTACACGGGCCGATTTTAGCCGTGCGGCAAGTCACCAGTCGCATCGCTTGTACAAATCGAATCGCCACCCCATTTACACCGGTCGACAAAAATCGCATGCGACTTGTTCATTGCTAGCGGAACAACACAGCGGAAAACACACCTCATGCGGCGGACGATCGCCTGCAACTGACCATTTACACTGTCGATTTTAGTCACTTGCGGCCTAGTCGAATCATCATTCAGACGGTCCGTGTAAATCCCCTATTAGACTGGAAGCCCAACATAGCCGGGAAAAGACTAGGCAGAACAGTATTAATACAATCCAACTTGGAAGGCTGATTTGATTTTTTACGTTTAGGTTGCTTAATATTTCTGCATAATTATGGGATTCCCCAAATAATTAATGACTTTTGAACTACAGTTGCGTTTGCAAGAGGTGCGGGGATGAAATGAACAAAGCTACGTTTCATGCGTAATTTGGGTCTTTACACTGTGGTCACAGTTATCACCAATCCTAATCAAGCTATCATTTGCGCAGAATTTGAACTTTCACCTCACCCAGATGCCAATTGAATAGATTATTGCAGCATAATACACATCACATTCATGATTTTTTGATGTTATTATTTGCGACGTACCGGTTATTGTTAAAACAAACATCATATTTACCGTAAAATATTAATTGCATGAATTCTGCTATTATGCAACCTTCATATCTTCTGCCTAGCTTTTTCAAAACTGTGTTCGGTCAGCTTCCAGTCTATCCAGACGCGGCTGAATACCAGTTTTTTACACGGAGTGACTGCCATAGATCTTCGCAACCCCGTTACTGGGCAATGCATCGGCATAGGATATCCTCCTAAGGTTAGACCGGTTGTCAGACTTTCGGGCTTCTGACTACCCGTAATGACTGTCAGAGGTATTCGTTTGGCAGTATTATGCTACCTTCATATATTAGCTTGTAAATGTCCACTGGTGACGATGGGATTCCCCATAGATGTTTTAAAGAATCGTTCTGCGGATTTGCTATTTATTAATAATCACATTTGCAAGATAGATAGGAGATCTCAGAATTACGGTGCGTTCTGCTGCGGCCGCTGCATCTGATGTATATTTCATGCAGTGTACACACTTTGCCAAGGAATGTTCATTTTTTATTTGACCAAACTTTGTATCAAACACGATCAGCTTTTAGCTGTATAAAACCCTGTTTGTTGGTTAGGTGTGTCCGCTGCATTAGCTACCTTGTACACAGTGTGAAAAGGCATAAAAACGCAAAACTCGGTTATTTCTATTAATTACGTTATACTATATCATAACAAAATCAGCCCATTACTCTGCTGGTCACGTGTCTCTTATCCTGTTTCTTCGGCACTCAGGTGTGCAGGTTTCTTCATGATGTTTTCCTTCACCGTTAACACGAGTGAAATTCTTATTCGCTCATGACTTTGAAAAGTCAGAGGTGCGGACCTGGTTCGAACTCCCTCCTACATGGAAGGCAACCGTTCAACCGCTAGGCTATCACGGCTTTACAAATAATATGCTCAGTTTATTTAATCGAGATAGAAATAAAATACCACAATAATCCGCAAAAGTAAATAATAAAATATGCACCCACGTAATAAATATTGTAAAGATAAGATAAAGAATCATTTATTTGGACACGGCACAAAAAGACACAACAGGTAAAAAATGTGATACAAATAAAAAAGTCTTGGGTGTGTGTCTCACGGCTGGACCAAAAAGGTATCCAGATCAGCTTAATGTCAAGCACTTAAGTACTTGACGCTGGTTTTCGTCTGGAACCTTTGTGCTCCACGGATGTCAGTCAGCGGTCATGCCCGTTCACTTAAACCAACATGTGTGTGTATATGTGTAGTGTACGTAAAGAACTAAAATAAATAGATACGCAATAAATAAGGAACAAACTAAAAGTGTATGGAATATAATTATAATCTATATAAAAATGAATCCCTATTTCCCTTGGTCACGGCATCACGCGTGAACGGCTGGACCGATTTCGCTAATTTTTTTTTGTTGTGTTCGTAATTGTTCGGAGAAGGTTCTTATGACAGAAAATTTTGATATTTAAGAAAAAAAAACGTAATTATCTCAGTATGCCCATGTAGATAGTAGGTAAGTGGTAGGTAGTAAGTAGGAAAAACTGCATTCCATGGAGGAAAAACGCATGCCGGGTACAGCTAGTATTTAATATTTAAATATGGCAACATTTTGTTACGTCGACATCGTCGCTCACGTAGGCATACGTTGTATATTGTCGATTTATTGTCTAAATTCGACTGAAGTCTTAATACTTTATTTAACTGTATTTCAGAACCAGAATTTGGTTTCCACTGCTGTCGTTCTTCGAGTCCGAAGTGGACGGAATCGTACCCAACGAGTACGAGGGTCCTGTCACCATCATAAACAATCTGAGGCAGTGGTGCGTGCAGCTCATCACGGAGGTCAAGGAGTCTTCCATGGCCAAGATAGCCGGCACCAAGCTGCAGGAGGGCGCCGCCATGGGGGAATACTCCGTCGTCAAACTCGTTGACGGCATCAAACGAAACCTTAGTATGGTTGAAGAATACAAAACTTCACGCCAAAGATTAGTAACTCTGGATAAAAATATCCAAGCCTGTTTATTAGACGATCGCCCTGACGTAGAATTACGTCATAGAAACATAGCAGAGTTTCCAGGGGAAGCCCTACTTAAGGATTTCAGTAATCCTCCATCTCCAGTTATAAAAAAAAGTATATGAACTAACTGAAAGTTCATAAAATAGAGGCTGTTTAAAGAAATAATTCACTGTGGCTTTATTGACGCAATGAAAATAATTAGATACCTGAATGTTTACATTTCCATTATAGATTTTATATCATGTTATTCCATATTTATTTTACTATTATAAGTTAAACGTAGAATAAATTATTAAGAAAATTTATTTGCTCAAAGTACTAATCTTGAATAAATAAAATTTTCGCTTGTATATTTTGTTTTTCTTCTTTGTTCTTTTGCCAGTACAATATAGGTATAGCCGGAGCGGCGACCGCTAACTATTCCATGACAAGATGATACTTTGAGCATAAATAGTACTTACATTGTGACAATACATACTTATGTGCCATAAATAAATTTAAAAAATAGTTTTCAGCTATAGTAAG
Source organism: Amphipyra tragopoginis (assembly GCA_905220435.1). NCBI lineage: Eukaryota > Metazoa > Arthropoda > Insecta > Lepidoptera > Noctuidae > Amphipyra > Amphipyra tragopoginis. The sequence continues at coordinate 19,946,174 of HG991997.1, forward strand.
TCGGTGGAATTTTGCTGGCAATCACATTCTTTCATGTCATTTGAGAGGAAATTCGTGCTTTGGCGAAAGTAGCACCAGTTCATCATAATCAGGCAAGGCAAGCGTGATCCCAGTGCGTGTATCATCTTAAGTTTCATCATATCAGAGCATAGTAATCCTACGAATGCCGCTTGATCAAGGCCGCCCTAGAGGCACTGAGCCCCCCGGATTTCAGGTGATCCAGGGGCCCTTTTTCTCGTTCGGGGATCCGGTCGGTAGGCCCTGCGTTTGAACGTGTATCACTTCTCAACCAGACTACGTCAAGTAAAAAGTTCTTATGTTTATTACGTAGGCAAAACAAATATTTGTTGCGGAATTGAACCAGTGACCTGTAGAAAAAAAGACAATAGGCTAATCGATTCGTTTAGGGAGTATCGATATCCCACGAAGGTACATATTGTCAAGAAGGTATCCATGACATACTGCAGCATCCTTTAGCGTTCACCGAAATACCGCGAGATAAGTAAGTAAATAAATAATTTGTGCAGCACAATTGCATGTTGGAATTTAGTGCCAGTTACAGCAATTTCCCTTTCGTCTTGTTCAGTAAATCCCCAGTGTTACGGGAACGCAGAAAAAAGAGTGGACTTCATATTACTTTAATGGATTTCAACAAAGCAACTGACGAGTACGGGGAGGAGAGTAGAGTGGAACCTGCTTCGAACTGACAAAGCTTTAACGATAGACTAATAATAATTTAAACCTGCATTTTATCTGGATAACAATTTATATTGACAACCCAAATACACCAACTTTGTGGCTGACATGAGCGACACCAGTGCGATATGACTGGCCAATGTCGTCCGTCACCGACAGGTTTGAACCGTTAATAGCCATAGCAATACTTACTTTTGAGAATAGGCCTATTTTCAGCAAAGGAGTTCAGGAGGGCTGTGATGGCTGGTAAGTATCTCTACTAAGGGTCAATAGCGCAATAGCAACTAGCGCAGAGTCGAAGTGCATCGAAGCGTTAATCTGCAACCTAACATAGCAAATTGACCCTTATCTCCACAACGTAATGCACATATTTCTTCTTTTTTTTGGGTCGCACTCAGACGCGCGTCTCCCTTTTATGTCAGAAGAAATATGTGCATTACGTTGTGGAGATAAGGATTCAATTTGCTATGTTAGGTTTCAGATTAACGCTTCGATGCCTCTAGTCTCAGTAGTCCGGTCGTTTTGTTCAGGACCGGACTACTGAGACTAGTTTTGTCTCATTAGTTCGCCGTTCGGTTTGACGTCATAACCAAATAATGAGACAAAACTAGTCTCAGTAGTCCGGTTAGGGATGTAAACAAAGTGATTTTATTGTAAATAAAAGAATCAAACATTATCTGAAATCATGGTTTGGTAGTTATTAATTAATAGGCACTTTCATAAGAATACTGACTGGGTAATACTAAAATTACTAACCAAACCACAGAACACAAGCAACACAAGTCTCAACAGTTCTGTTTGACGTCATAACCGAACTAATGAGACAAAATTAGTCTCAGTAGTCCGACCCCGAACAAAACAACCGAACTACTGAGACTAGAGGCTTCGATGCGCTTTGACTCTGTGCTAGTATGAATTGACCCTTATAGTAAATTTTATTAACATGGAACGTGGTAGTCATCATTGACTGATAAATGCGAGATATGAAACCCGAGGTCCTTATTAGTTTTATCGTTGATACCTTGCCCGGGCAGTGTATTTGTGTCCTTCAGTTTCAGAAGTCATCAGTTGGTCATTATTATACTCTTTGTGTTAGTCTATTGCATGCAAAGGAATCTGAAACAATGTTGACGGTAGTCTTCTGCCTAGCCTGAGGACCACTGATGTTTACGATTATTCAAAATCTGTACCTATTTTGCAACAATTTGAGTAAATAAATTGTGATAATATGTAAGGTTAGTCGGAAAGAGGGTACTAATCCGAAAGGGTTTTAAAGTACCCATAATCATGAATAACTTTTGTTCTACAACTTTTCCAAAAAGTCAATAGTTTAAGACAAATAGCTGTTCAAAGATTCCATAAAAAATACGCTAAAATCTATTTGCGCTCAGTTGTGATCAGCTGTGTTTATATTTTAGGTCGTATTTGAGGTCACGGTTTAGAAGCTCCATTTTCTAAATTCGTAACTAAAGCAGGCATGATGATTTTTTGAAAAAACTAAAATAAAAATCATTTGTTTGGAAATAAAAAAATATCGAATTTTTAAATTTTAACACCAATGTAACAGTCATCAGTAATACTTTAAGTACCTAGTCTGCGGAATAGTACCCCCTTTCCGACTAAATTTGTATTGTATATGCATTTCCGTAGCGTCTGCTAGTTTATTGGTACACCTATATTTTCTAAATAATGCCGAGCAATTCTGTCCTGACGCAACTCCAATAATACCGGTCTGTCTGACATAAAAATGAGTTCATTTTTTGTCGAAATGCTATTGTCGGTTTTCATTGATTTAGTTATTGGACTTTGGACTGGCATTAGACCAAATCTAGAGCTGAATTCTGGAATCTAGACTGGAATTAAAAGTGTTTACACTGGTCCAATGCCAATCCGCGATGTTGGAAGTGGCTGGAAATAGTAACTGGGATTAACTGTAAGATCTTAGGGCGCTTTCAAATTGGACGTTTGCTGTCGAGCTGGAGCCGTGCCGCAGCGGTGCGGCTGTCGAGCTGCAAACGGGCGGTTGTGTTATTACATACAGTTTACGCGACGAGAGTGCTCTCAGGCCGCGTCAACTGTATGATAAAACACAACCGCCTGTTTGCAGCGCGACAGCCGCACCGTTCGCGACACTATCGACATCTACAGATTAGTTACCTGAAAACTATCAACTCCACTCATCATTCTTTAAAAGTTTTACTATGGGACAAACTCAGAATTCATGAAAACGTTGCGTTTTGTTCCACACATTTTGTTAAGCAACATTATTTTGTATGGAACAGCAGATTTTTATTCACGAATTCAGATTATCCCATAGTAAAAGTTGTACAGAATGATGAGCACAATTCATTTCATGATTTTAGGATGCAACGTGACTAACCAGTCATGCTGTATAGGGTTATTGGAAAAACATTAACAACCTCTTAGGGGTCACGAAACAAGAAATCGCGAAAAAAATCAGCTGTTCCCTACATTTATGTTCGCATAACTCCTCAAAATGTAGGGAAAAGCAGTTTTTTTTTTCGCGATGTCAGGTTTTTCCTATAGTAAAAGTTGTTCATAATGATGAGTACAATAGACTAGCTTTCTACAACCCCATCATATAATAAAAAATGTATCATGAGGTCTACTGAAAAGCTTACAAACCGCAGGGCAGCTTGTGGCGAGCTGTTGGTGAGTGGCGACACTGCGTACCTTATTGCCTCAGAGAGTCGGTCAGGGCCTCGTCTCCAGGTTGCCTTTATTGGCTGGCTGGGGTGGAACCCCAAGAGTGCCCGCAGGACTCTCAACTCTGGCTTGCCTTTATCGGCCGGCCAGAGGGGGGCCGCCAGAGCTATATGCTCGGGGGTGGAAGTGTCTAAAGGCGTAATAGCGGGGAAACCCACTCCGGGTCTCTTAGACCCGCGACGGCGAAACCGGGGCCACACCTCTCTACACCTCTAGCCGCTCACACGTCTGTTGCCCCCTTCGCCTATGTACTGGCGGCTTTTCAGGGGGCCCAGCTAGTGAGCTGGCGAGTCACCGTCTGCCAACACTTCAATTTTAAATGTTGAAAGGCAGACGCCGTTTTCTTCCGGCAATAGAAGTTATCTAGTCCACCTAACACCCCATCCCATAGACCAGATATTTTTCACCATATTTTACAATAGTCTTGCACCCACCCGGGACGGTCCATGACTGTACTCCAATAGTGCAGCCGTGGATAGTCCCGGGTTGGTGCCCCACCCCATTTTAGATTAAAGCTCTCAAAGGGGCCTCTGCGCGTTGGACCTGTGTCCCCGTGTATGCCTTCCAAAGGACCGGACATCTTTCGCACGGAAGATGAGCCGTGATGTCCAAAGAGTACAATAACCCCATAAGAGGTTGTTAATGTTTTTCCAATAACCCTGTTTAAGTATACTGCTGTACAGTTCGCGAGGCGTAACCTGAGCTTTACATTTGTGTGAATAGGTACACATAGAATCGATTGCCAAAAAGGAGATAAAACGGTTTAAACCAAGCAAAGGACTCGTCTGCATTCATTCTCACACAAATGCAAAGTTCAGCTTAGGCCTCGCGGGCTGTACATGTGCCTTGTAACATTCTGTCTCGATGTAAGTCTTTAGAAAATATTTCAATCATTTGGATACCTTGGAATCCACCTGATACTTTTTTCTCTTTTTAGTCCTAACAAGCCAAAAATTATTGGATCAATTGTCTTCCAAAGTATCCACTATTGAGAATAGAGTATTACAATCGTATAGGGATAATATACTGCTACCTAATATTCTGAGCAAAGCACCGTCTGCATTGTAAGGTGGTAAGATAATCCACGATAATTTTAACTGTGGGAGTTTTACATCATCCGCAACCTTGAATGTTGCAGTGTCCATCAAATAAGTGTGAAAAAACAAGTTGCACAATCTTATTACATAAAACTAGTTAAATGAAGTAATTAACATTTATTGTAACCTATTTGTTACTAAACCGTGAACATTCCTTTCTTTTTAATGCACACGGAATAACAAAAATGTAATAATGAAGACAAAAATAAATAAAATGAGTATTTCGTTCGTATTTTATTTATTATAATTCATATGAAAATTGTTAAAAAACTGTCTTTAATTAAGATTAATAAAATGATAAAAATTTGTCATGATAAAAGTAATTTATTAAAATGAAAAGCAGTGCATTTCCGAAGAGAATGATCATTAATGCTATTATTTAGTAAATAATGAATGTAAATAAATAATACTATATTTCATGGCAGTCTAGTCGAAGTGATGGCTTTTTGATATTGCATCGAACAAGACGAGTAATAGCAGAAAAGATCATTCTCATGAATGAGTTACTTTAACTTATGTATAACAATATATAAAATTAATTTAAAATAATATTCCATTGTATGATAATCAAAAGATTACTCCAGAAGAAAAGCAAATTGTAAATAAAAAATTAATACTTTTAAAATAATACAAGGCTTATAAAATTGTTAAATAGAAATCTTACTCTGGAACTTCATAGAAAAATTTGATTATATAACTCTAATGATTTACGATAATAGGCCACTTCGTATTCGAAAACGTAACTATACATCGCCACATAACATGATACTCAACAAATACTTCTTTGCATTATATACAATGACTATATCAAGGAAGTGATGATGATGATGCATTATAAATAACAGAACTTAATGAATAGTGCTTGCTTAGTGCTTATAGGGATTAATTTGAGCTGATAAGCAAGTAAATGTTCAGTCCATTATTCAGCTGCTGCAACTTGTTCACTCTGGATTAGAGCCTCTGATGGGTTATCTTTTTTTAGTTCTACAGTCTCTATTTTATCATCGGCGGGCGCATCTTTTTCCTCAGAATGCTCGCGAGAACTGACTGTACCATTTTCATTGACTTCATCCTTTGCTGGGGAGTTTTCTTTTGAAGCCTGTTTGGGTTCTACAACAGTTTCTTTTTCAGGAGACTGCGCTTTTTCCTCAGGTTTGGCTTCTTTTTCTACTGACTTTTGTCTTTCTCCCGTTTCCTTTTCTGAAGTCTTTTCTTCTGAGTCTCCTTTAGCACCCTCATTTTCGTCCTTAGCAGGTGTGCCTTCTTTAGATGCTACTCCGCCTGCCTCTCTTGAGAGTGAAGCCTCTTTAGCTGGGCTTCCTTCTTTCTCTGGTGTTTTTTCTTTATCATCAGCAGTCTCAGTAGTTTCAGTTGTATCAACCTTATCTTCTGTGCTCTTTTCAGATTCTTTACTTTCAGCCTCAACATCACCATTGACAGCCTTTTCCTAAAATACAAACAAAATATAAAAAAATACTTAATAAAGTAATGATATACATATTGAAACTAAAAGAACAATAAGTGGACCAGTGGGCTAGGTGAACGTTATTTGAATACAATGATGTTATTGATATAACAATGAGGAAAATATGTACTGTATTGATTGCAATAACATAACATCATGCCTGTATTCCCTAGAAGGTTGGGCAGAGGTGTATATACATTCTCATTTTGCCTTTATGTTTAAATCTCATATAAAATAGGAAGCGAGCCTATTGCCCTCAACCCGGCACTAATCCAGACTCCGGGCTGCCGGAAAAACCCAATAACATGTTGCCTAACCTGGGAATTGAAGCCAGGACCTCACGCTCAGCAGTTGTGCTTGCGACCACTGGACCAACGTGACAGTCACAGTTGATTGAATTATTAAATTATTATATAATTTCTTTTTTTGATGGAGACAGTATCAGAAAATAAATGTGTGGTAATGGTAACAAATATGTTTAACATACCGGTTCATTTTCAATTTGCGGTGGTTCTTCAGGGGGCGCTTCCATCTTCAAGAACAATTCCAAAGTGTCCACTTCATTAGCAAGGTCAAATAGATCATAATCCTGAAAGTCACAAAGAATGCTAGTTGAACCAGTTTGTTCACAATTTCGTCACAGTATACAAGTGGATTACTTTCACAAAATAAAAGAGAAAAGTGTTGAAATGACCAAACAGACAAGTATTTTATTAACAAACCCATAAACAGTACACAATCATTTAACAAAGAATCAAAATACAAACAGATGGCAACATACCAAAAATACCAAGTCATCTATGCAATTTTTTGTTTTTGAATAGGATTATTACTAAATGATTAGAGAAATTAACTTACCCCACAATATTCTTCATCGTTAAAGATCTGCGGCGGTAGCGCGGACCGCGGGTTAGGGTCGCTCACCGTGCCACCGTTCGATTTCGAGTTGGTTTGCATAAAGTCTTTATCAGGTTCCTTTCCTGGTTCCGTTATGTCAATGACATCATATTTTATGTTTTTAGAATCGAGGATCATCAAAACGCGTTGTTGTCGCTTCTTCACCTAAAAAGTACCACAACTCACGTAATCAAAAACAATAATTCCATGAATCAGCTTCAGGAAAAAGTCGAGAAAAGCGCCCGGCCGACCCAGGAATTTTCTAATATTAAACATACCTCTTTGTTTCCAGAAATACCACTGATATATACTTTGACAACCATAATGAAAAACTTTCGTTTCAAACTATAACAAAGGTAAATAACAATTGCTACAAAATATTATACGAGAAAAATAGGCTTGGCCATTAGACAATCTGTTTTAATAATAATAATTACAGGATGGATGACAGTTCAGTGTGACCAAATGTATTTTTAAATTCTACTATTTCATTAATCTCTGTTCTATCTACGTTGCTATTTATTTCATTATCATCAAAAACACACAAGCAATTAAATTGTGCAAGTTATTGACGCAAGTGCTTGCTTAGTCAGTTTAAATTTCTAGAAGACTTGCTGCGCGTGTGTCAACCACACGGACACGTGTGAAGTCGGTTATGCAGAGGAGTCATTTCCAATTTTAATTTGCTAATGGATTTACCGCTAAAGAGAATGTAACCATTACGGTGCGGTTACGGTATGATAATGACCAGAACTTCAATAGGGTACTTAAATTAACCCAGCTGTGAAAATAAAACGATGTAATGGACTATGGTTAGGTGAGCTGTACATACGACGATTGAAAATCAATTCAAATTCTTTCACCATGATGTATTTTTTTATTACGCCTACAATGCTTAGGCTCAAATTATGTTGCGTCCCGTCGATTGATATAAAAAAACGTAGCCGCTGAAGTTCAGTCGTGTAATTTCGGCATGGTGTGGCGCTAAACTTAGTTACATCAATATCCTTACCCAGTCAGCAAGGTTGATGACGAGGCTGACTGCTCACGGTGAAGTACGATATGAGCTATTCTCGTATAGCTTGTGCCGATGAATGTTTGATGTAATGGGTGATTCATTTGGAGGTGGTTTTTTAAAACTAAAACAAATAATAAAAAACTTTATCGGGATACCTTTATTATCATACAAAAGAACCATTCTTTATATTTATTTTTAAAGATTATTTCTTTCAAATGTTGTCCGTAACTGCGGTTAACATGGTCCATTTCCAATGGTCAATTTTCGATGACGTATTTTCGTTTGTTTATCGTGCCATATTATCGGACTATTTGTTTCCTGAAATTGAAGCCCGTGATCTTCAGGATATTTGGTACCAACAAGACGCCGCCACTTGCCACACAGCAGCACGTGAAACCATGGCTTTATTGCGAGAAAAAATTGTTGAACAGTTAATTTCGCGCTTCGGACCGGTCAGTTGGCCGCCTAGATCCTGTGACATCACACCCCAAGACTTTTTCCTTTGGGGCTATGCAAAGTCCAAAGTCTATATGGATAAGCCGCGTACGATTGAGCAACTGGAAACCAACATTACTCGCTTTATTCGCTAAATACCACTCGAAATGCTCGGACGCATCATCGAAAATTGGAACTGCAGAATGGACCAGGTTAACCGCAGTTACGGACTACATTTGAAAGGAAAAATCTTTAATTTTTTTTTGTAAAGAGTGGTTCTTTTGTATGATAATAAATGTAACCCGTTAAATTAGTTTTTTTGTTTTATTTTAAAAAAACGGACCTCTAAATGAATCACCATTAAAAGATCAAATTAAAAATTACAAAAATTCAAAATGATACTTTCTACCATGATAAGTATTATTTGAAATTGGGCAACATTTATTTGCGTTTCGTTTTACGATAAGCCGTACATTAATTATGAATGCCGTATAGCGGCAATTTCGAATACACCATTTTATAAATATTAGAATACTTTTTAGGATATTATAATGGCTCATTAAATTATAGAGATACATAGGTGTTTTTCTTATTTACCATAAATTTACTTTGTATTTAGGCCGTTAAGACACAAGCCTCTAGGTTCGTTAATTAAGAATAATGTTTTTTTTTCGTAGATACCTATAACTTGTAGTATTGTTTGTTGACTGTCGTAATCCAAATCCTCGGAATCCACTGACCTCTATTAAACCCGTTATCCCTATGTGATTCAATAGGATTCAATAAATAACTTCGTAGCCTCGTAAGACCCAGGGCATTTTCTGGTCTAGTCATTATGGACCAGTGGTCCTACTTAGAGGACTAATTAAAAAAAGTGGCTCAGGCCCATCAGCTCAAGTGCTAAATTGTATGTGTTAGAGCGATTGGATTGAAATAAGATTTTTAGGACATATTTGCTATAGGGAGAAAACTGTACCTAACTCTATGGCTTAATTTACACCGCCGCGGAATGGAATGGAAACGACGAAATTGTACATAGCATAATTAACTTTATATCAGTTGTACCTATAAAGTACAAACTAAATACTACCCAAAAATGTCGCGAGGATTCCGCGGAAGACGCCATTCAATCTTATTTAGTAATCGTTTTGGTGCGGTCGGTTTAATTATTATGTATTATTAATTTATTACTTATAATATTGTTTTATTCAACCTTAAAATTGGTAGAATCATCAAAAACACGATCGACTCACAAAACAATGAAATTGGAAATGATCCGTAACAGACAATGATAATATACGTCATTGATAACAGAGTAGTTAATAAAATTAAAATCAGCTTGTTGCACAATATTTGACAATATTATAATTATATTAGGTATAATAATCATTCATTTCATTATAATAATTATAATATTGTGCAACAAGGTGATTTTAATTTTATTACCATGTACTGCGTAGACCTTTTTTTTTCGTTTTTTTTCTTGAGAAAATCCTCATGGATGGCCTTCACCTGGGGGGAGGCGAATGGGTATGCCGGACTCTTACCGGCTAAAAACCCACGGTGTTCCTTCTCCTGGCCCTTGGCCGAGGTCGCGGGATTCGCAGCTGCATGCACCGCAACCCCGGCAGGCCTCGGTCCGCCAGCCCCTGGCAGACCTCTTCCTCTGTGGGGCCTTGCCCCACGTCCTCCTGAGAGGCGCGCACGGAACACAGCGCGCTGCCTTCTCGGGCCTGTTACTGGTCGGGCGACGGTTCCCCTAACCCGCCGCCCGCAGGCCACACACTACGGTGGCCGGAGATCGTCGCGCGCCCTCCGGCGCCCGGTGCGTCTTGCGCGGGAAGGGAGAGTGGCAGCTGCCTCTCTCTCCCCTTCTCCGCTCCTTCCTTGATCGCCATCACCTCCTCGCAGAAGGAGGCGACGGCTTCCCACGGACTCTCGCTCCCGACCATGGACAAAACCACGGCCGGAAGCGAGAGGTCACCACCGACCGCCGCGACTAGTTCGCGACGCTGCGTCGCCCACGCAGGACACGCCTGCATCGTGTGCAGCGACGTGTCCTCGGGGCAGTCAACGCAGTGGTGACAACCGGACGTCTGCTTCCGGCCTATGCGACACAGGTACTTCCCGAGACAACCATGTCCCGAGAGTACCTGCGTCAGACGGAAGCTGAGGGCGCCGTGACGCCTCTCCAGCCACTCCTCCGTTACGGGTCGTACCGGCGCTATCGCGGCGTGCCCTGTGTAGGTACTGCGTAGACCTAATTTCTCTCGCCTTGACTCGCTCTGGTAAACGGCTGTAGTTTCCATTGCATTTCAAAAACCCATGAAGCGAGAGTCGAGTTTGCTCGTCGAGGGCTCCGTACCTACATTATGAGCATAAGTGCGACTCTCAGTGCTAGATCTCAACAATAGTGAGATATTTTTTTATCAACCGTAATACGTTACTGTACTTTGGTACTGTAAAGTACTGATGATTAATTTTGACTTAATACCACCAGCCGTTCCCGAGAAACGGTCTTGACGGACAAACATACATACAGACACACAAAGAACTAACCTATACAAGGGTATAGTATTTTCATTTTAGATTACGGAACCCTGAAACTTACACAGTTTCTATGTTTATTTTGTATGTCCACGTGTTCAGCAGGTATTTAATACACTTCAAGATATCCGTGCTAAATCCAGTAAGACTTCATTTCCTTGACTGAAGGCCCTTGAGATAACAAAATTAGTGCTCCACCCGTAATTGAAGTATATTTAGGCAAACTTTAGGAGAAAGGAAGTATCAAGCTGATTCAAGGTGACTGTCTTACTACTAAACAACGGAAAAAAACACACTTTCTATTTTAAATAAAAATTTAATACGTTTATTTATAATACATAGGCATATTGTCTTTAGATGTAAATAAAATAAAAATATAATTCGAATCGCTGCAAATTATAAACACGAGAGCAGGCGTGGAATGTTCATACTATAAAAGCTTTATACAAGGTGTCCCAAAAAGGTTTTTTACATTTGTTATCTCTATTTGTAGTTGGGGAAAGATAATCGAAGGGGGATTGGCTATGTAAAGCGGTTCTTGGAATTTTAGTAGACATGGAAAACTGGATTGGGGTTTTTGGCATTGGACATTGAAAGATGCAGGTTGCTACAACGACAAGTGCCCAGCACTTAGTAATAGATGGAACGCTTTAAGCGCCGACCACACATATCCGGTTCCAGAACTTCCGTGAAAAAGTGTCAGTGAAAAATTTACTTTATTCTTACGTAGTCAAAGTCCAATTGTTTTATTGTTGTAGTTTTCACGGAATCACTGAAGATCACTGACCCCGACTGAAAAGATCGGAAAGCGACTTTGAAGATATATGAATAAAGTAAATTTTTCGGATCCGATTATGTGTGGTTAGCCCTTTTCTGCATATTAATATTCAAAAACAATAATCCTCTAATAGGTAACAGCTCGACTTTATAGCCCTAAATCATAGATAGTATTTAATATAGCTTATTCGCATACAATTACCGCTAGATTGATCAAGAAATTGCCAATTGGCATGTTTTTGTAGATTACAACTTTTTTAGTGTTGTCCGGTCAAAATTTGAATGTCTTTGGTCTGAATACAATCGACGCAAAATTTACTTAGCACCAAGTGATAATTTAAAAAGACACTGGTTAAGAAGATTAAGAAGTTCAGAATTACTGGATTTACTGTTTAAATTCAGAATTCGGGAAGCTCAGGGGTCGGTGAGAAAAGTACAAACTGTAACGAAAGCAAGCGTCAGGTTGGTATGTTCACCAAAATTTATTCTCTGGAACAACCTGGGTATCTAAATGTACAGTACGTGTAATATAACATTGCCCCTCTGAAGTGAGGAACAGAACGTTGAAAGCTTAGCTTCGGAGCGGCAAAATTATTTTACTGTACTAGAATTTTAGGTAAACGGTTGTTTAACCAGAGAATTAATGTTAGTGAACAACAGGCTGAGTCGGACAAAGAGGCGGTAACTGTGAATATGGCGGCGATGGCGGGATATGGTCAAATGTTGACAAGATGAATGACTGAATCTTAACCCAAATTTCAAGGGTACAGTTCCGCGACCTGATTTCAAACCAGTCAATGGCAACTGTAGGAGAAATGTTAAAAAAAAACTATTACTCGAAAAGGCACCACTAATAAAATTAGACTCCCAATAAGTCCCAGGAGCCCACACTTAACTCCACTTGATCATGTCTTGCGGGGTTATCTTGTGGTAGATCTTGAGAGTAGGTCTATGAAAATAAACCGACCACTATAGTGCAGTTATAAGATAACATCATCGTGGAACTTGAGTGAATCTCAAGCGCAACGTGCAGGTGTGTTTTTTTAATATCTATGTTCTTGATCTTGACCAACCCTCAACTTTAAGAGTTAAACTTACGAGTTTCAGCTTTGTGGTGGCTGACATTTAAATAAATAAATAATTTACATACAAACTAAGACTGTATTTTCATATGGTAATAAATAATATGTTTTCTTATATTATAATTGCTTTTGACAGTTAAATACTAAAATCTTTGTTGGACACCTTGTATTATAAATAAAAATAAATCTATATATATAAAAGAAAGTCGTGTTAGTTACTTCACTTATAACTCAAGAACGGATGAACCGATTTAGCTGAAAATTGGCAGGGAGGTAGTTTAGAGCCAGGAGAAGGACATAGGATACTTTTTATCCCGTTCGACATTTTGATATTTAAAAAAAAAAAAATTATATCAGTATATCCATATTCTTAATCTGTTTAGGTAGTAGGTAGGTAGTAGGTAGGTAGTAGGTAGGTAGTAGGTAGGTAGTAGGTAGGTAGTAGGTAGGTAGTAGGTAGGTAGTAGGTAGGTAGTAGGTAGGTAGTAGGTAGGTAGTAGGTAGGTAGTAGGTAGGTAGTAGGTAGGTAGTAGGTAGGTAGTAGGTAGGTAGTAGGTAGGTAGTAGGTAGGTAGTAGGTAGGTAGTAGGTAGGTAGTAGGTAGGTAGTAGGTAGGTAGTAGGTAGGTAGTAGGTAGGTAGTAGGTAGGTAGTAGGTAGGTAGTAGGTAGGTAGTAGGTAGGTAGTAGGTAGGTAGTAGGTAGGTAGTAGGTAGGTAGTAGGTAGGTAGTAGGTAGGTAGTAGGTAGGTAGTAGGTAGGTAGTAGGTAGGTAGTAGGTAGGTAGTAGGTAGGTAGTAGGTAGGTAGTAGGTAGGTAGTAGGTAGGTAGTAGGTAGGTAGTAGGTAGGTAGTAGGTAGGTAGTAGGTAGGTAGTAGGTAGGTAGTAGGTAGGTAGTAGGTAGGTAGTAGGTAGGTAGTAGGTAGGTAGTAGGTAGGTAGTAGGTAGGTAGTAGGTAGGTAGTAGGTAGGTAGTAGGTAGGTAGTAGGTAGGTAGTAGGTAGGTAGTAGGTAGGTAGTAGGTAGGTAGTAGGTAGGTAGTAGGTAGGTAGTAGGTAGGTAGTAGGTAGGTAGTAGGTAGGTAGTAGGTAGGTAGTAGGTAGGTAGTAGGTAGGTAGTAGGTAGGTAGTAGGTAGGTAGTAGGTAGGTAGTAGGTAGGTAATAAGTAGGAAAAAGGGCATTGCAACGCATGCCGGGAACAGCTAGTTTTATATAAATCACACGGCTCAATGAATGCACATAAAATCGATAAATTCTAGCATCTATTATACGATATGAGAATGAAAGAACTTGTTATAAAATGCGAGCTTGTCCTTAGTTGTACACTTTATAAGAACAAAATAGCGCGGCACTCACTCAACAGCCGAGTGAAATGCAGCTGCATTAGAAACGGTCTATCTATCAATTTTAAAGATCACGTGCATGTCATTGACTTGACTGCAGTCTAGCGAGACACTATTAAATCTATGAGCCATTACATAACTCTATTGTAAAAACATTACGAGACGTTGACACGGCGCGTACGTCCGTACGTGTGCATGTGTGAGATTGTCTGAATTATAACTACACAGGAAAATGTTTAACAGATTTTTGCATTTTCAATTTATTGAAATAATTAGAGCCATTATGTGAAGTCTATCACTTAATTCACAACGTTATAAAAGTGACAAAAGTTCAACGGCCGCACCAAGTAAATAATAACTGTAAAATATTTATTAAAAAAGTGTTATTCTAATTTTAATTGTTTATCTAGTTGTGTGTAGGTACGCACACGAGTATATTGTGCGGAAATATTATTGGCAGATGTCCAGATCACTAGACAGTTGTCAGTTAGTCTTTACGCTCAGCGAGCCGTGCTGATATGTATTATAATTATACTCACCATGGACCGGTCGACGTATTAAATGTCGTAGAAGATTTTATATCTACATAAAATATCCGTTAAAAATAAATATATTTACTTGAATATAACACGTTAACTTTTAACATCTTACTCTTTATAACTCCCATTTACAACTCTTTCAAATCTCATGGTTAATCCCGCTTGTCAAATTACATACACACGTAGAAGCTAACTAGGAATGTACAAAATGGAAACTGTTAACTATTTTATTTATCAGTCGTCATATTGATTCGGATTTCCTTTTTTGCTAGAATATTTTATACATAGAATTCAAAGGTTTAAAATACATCAAAATATACAAACAAAATCTAAAATAATATGTACACATAAAATACTAAAAAAATAAACAAAACAACGAAAACAATTTTTTATAAACCACGTAAACGCACCTAATATGAGATTTTTAAAATTATCTAAATACTAAAAGTATAATCCTCAAAATTATTAATAGAAAATAGGGACTGTTATTACCTGTTGATGGACGAGATATCGTTTTATTTTGCCTGAGAAAAGGTCAAAATGTGTACTGATCATACATTAGATAGTATCAGCTGACGCATTCCGTTCTTCGTCATTAATCACGTTGAACCCGATTTCGGTTTAGTAACGCTACACTCGTTGGCAACTTGACAATTTGATTAGATCTTGCTTAGTTTGTGTGAAGATTAAATAAACGTTTACAAGCTAGGTGTTAATTACCTCATCCATCAATATTCAGTTGGTAATAACAGTTTTGTGCTAGATATTTTTTAAATAAATTTTAAAGCCCGAATTTTTTATTGATCTGAATCAATAAACTAAATATGATCAATAAATACATGAACTTTAAGCTCCGCATAATGGCAATATTTCACACTCACATTCTCACATGGAATGAATGCTCGCGTTTGGAGATCCAATCAGCCGACTAATCGACAAATCTCTTGATCACTATCATTATTGACACTCAAAAGCGACCGAGCGCAACCCTACGCGTAAACTACTTCCTTAATAGTATTGTACACGAAATAAACAATAAGCACTCAAAATCAGATATCACCTCGGCGTAAAAGAAGGAATACTGTTAATCTAAGTTCGGTAGGCCATTACACGCACGCAGAGTGAGATCGAATAATACTAAGTACGTCGATCGACGCCCAAACTTATATGAACTAGATCTCCCGAACGATTTCTGATGCTTCACGTCTCCCTTCTTGTGAGAAGGGTCCTTAGCTGGCACGTCCAGTGTGGTCACAGTGTAGTTGGGGCGCGTGTGCGTTGAGCGGCGCGTGTTCTGCGTGTCGTCTAGTGTACAGTGCGAGTGTGTATGTTCACACGGGGGTGCCGAAGTCGGGGTCTCCGTCGCCAGCGAGCAGTCGCGGCGGGAACTTCGTTCGCTCCACCTCGCCGTTCGTTAGCGCCGCGCCTTCAGTCACCCTCCGCGCGGACCCTATCCTGTGTAGGAAAAAACGGAGAAGAAACTATATCAGCATTCAATGTATTAATTGCTTCGCTCAAAGTTAGCAAGGCGCCTCTCCCGTTAAGCTAGGCGCCAACTACTGTTCAAAAGACGTTGACAGACATGTAGCACTAAATGTTACGTTACGTCCTCAGGGTTGACGCCCCACGCTTTGTGCAGGACGCCCATTATATCTCGGTCGGAGGCGGCGAAATAGAAATATTTTATTTTGCCAGAAACACGGTACAAGGTCGTTAAATTACATACATATGTATGGTTCATCATGTTTCGCCGACACAGTATGTAAATGAATGTGCAGAACTTGGCATATTTTTGCTAAACGCCCAAGATATACCTTGCCCTCCCGTAGGTGATGTCTTGTTGTGTAGTTTTGATTTTGTATAGACTATTTAAATACTTGTCGAGTGTCGTAAAAGTTGCCTGAAGTTGTAAGACATCGGCTTTGGACGGTACAACTTTCTCAGCTCTAGGTATCTTTTTATCAATCAATAACATCACACCCCCAATTCATCCGCCAAGCATAGTATTAAGGTATGTTTCAGCTGTAAAGGTCAAAGCGAGGTCGATGTTAAGCAGAGGATGTCCACATTCTGATACGATATTATTGGCCTACTCCACATGGCGGCCTGACAGCAGCATCCCAAGAGGAGCTGTTAACACGTAAACATCAGAATCCGCTACACAATTGATATCCAAACAACACTTAAGAGCGAGATTCAAACGAGTGCTATTTATTTTATTAATACGGGCCTAGTATTGTTATACTCTTGAGTAGTCCTTTGCTAAACGTAATTACTGTTGGCAGTATGTTAGAACAACAATGTATCATCATAACCTGTCATAATTAATCAAACATATTGTATTTTTATCCACAGTTTGATAAATCGATTCAACACATCCGGAAAGTCGAGCGCTCATAATTTAACGGTCACATTTAACGTCACCGCCACTTGTGTGAGAGACCTGGCTTGCGGTCACCATCCCACTTACGAGATGAGAATGAGATATTGTAGGTTGTAGAACGTTACAAATAAAAATAACGCTGTTAAATATCAATCGACCACCTCCTCGTCCATGTGTCGTTCTATTCAATCCTGAAGGTAGTGATCAGCGCGTGTTTCTCCAGTTTTTTCTCGCCGATACAGCAGATGTTAGATTAAAATAATTGGAATCAAAACACCTTCAGTAAAATGTGCTAATATCCTGAGCTGCGTGTTGTAGCTCGAGATATTAACCGCAAGACGGCTCCGAACTTTTGTGACGGCGCTGTACGAGAAGTTACATTGTGCTGCAAGCGTGTCTTGATTTATGTATTACCTGAATCCTTTGGATTCTCTTCTGAGAGGTTTGATCTCGCCATTCGGTTTGCTGGGCTTGGAGTCTTTAGGGTCGATGTCAATGAGAGGCGGCTGAACAATCTCCAGGGGCGGCGGCGGCATTGGTGCTATTGGCGATTCTGGCACTGGCAAAGTTATGCATTGTTAGTTTTGAGGTCTTAAGACAAGATGTTATCAAAATACTTAAGAAACGTTTGACTTGCGTTTTTTATTTATAATCCTGAGTAAAAAAAAAGGGTAAGGATTTACTTACCATTTTCTGATGAGTAAAAACTACAAAACAAAAATATTTAAATTTTATGAATTATAAATATACATGCTTATTTCTTAAAAATAGTTTCTAATTATACGCAATCTATTTTCATTATTGTCCTTTATTTAAACACATACCTCCATCAGAGACGGGCAGATTATCGCAGGGCGCTTCCGCTAATGGTTCATCAGAGGAGGGAGCTTCTAGTTCCACAGGTCTATACGCGCCCTTAGTGCGCCAGTCCTACAACAAATATTTTATATTTAGTTTATACGTCTACCATAAATACTGAGCGATCTAAAGATTTCCTGAATTAATGCGGCAATTAATTAAATTTACAACCTTAAATACGTGCTATACTATTATTATTAATAACATGAAATTAACTAATAATGACAAGGAATGCAATACAACGCAATCTCTAAACAACATCACTGGCTACGCTCCAGCTGACAACTGTGTGATACGCTAGTCAAGGTCTTCCCCGGTGTAAACAAGAGGATCATCTTGTTCTTGTTGCTAACCCACAAACCGAGGAGTTGATACTTACCATGGTGTTCGACTTTTCTACACTGCGGTCTGTCTAGAAGAAACGAAATGTTAACAGAATCATGACGAGATATTGGGTGTTGGGATTTCTGCCTAACATTGTGTTACTGAACCAGCCAACGGCTAAACCTGAAGTCAAATGTTAGTAGATCACAAGACGACATGGTAGGTTTTCCATTCAAGACTTTACCGCGACGATTTAGCATAATAGATCGACCTATCTGGGCAGACTTTCAACTATAGTGAGTGCATAACATTGCTAGCTTGCAGCATAAACGGAGATAGGGGTACGTTAGTACATTACATGTTTTATTTTTCTTTAATTAAACATAAGGAAACTTTGTTAAAGTACTCCGTAAGACCGCATTAAATAAGTTTTTTATTGCAAATGTTTCTTTGGAGGTGACATGTTTTCAGTTTAGCGGGTGCATGATGAAAGCAACGCGTCAGGTACCTGAGGTTTGCGTTTCTTCTTGAGCGCTTGCGGCCTCGCGTGCACGGGCGTGGACACGGCGGACTCGCCCGACGAGCAGTCGCGCGCCACACGCCCGCCGCGAGCGCTGCCCGACCACTACACATCACGCACCACATTATTCATTACTTCAGTCTCTATGTAAAACTAAACCTTCTTAGCCCTGTGAGGGAACGGGCTAGAATATAAAACTTGCAGACCGCACGCTGGGACTAGACGCGTGTTGTAAGATTCAACAAAACCCAGCACGTTTGATGGCAGGATCTATACAGTCCGCTTGGCTAGCTACCACCTTCATATAAAAGTCCAACGCCACGCAGTTTACTGTGTTCCATCATGTGTATGCGAGAGCCAGAGGAGTACAGGGGAATCCCTATATATCTCTATTATTTCTATTCGTGTGCGCTTACCATCAAGTGCGACAAGGGAAAAACGCGAACAAGTCAAATAAAACTTATGAGAATAAACGTAAAGTATTAAGTTTGTAATAAATTAAGTCTAGATCCTTTTATGCACAGGTAATTCTTTACTTTTGGTAAATCTTTATTATTTTTAATGATTCTAACATAACTCATGCAGTTGCAGTCATCGTTCGCTTTTAGTATGAGTGAGGCATTGATATTGTTGTAGTTTTGGTCCGGGCAGCTGGCCACACAATGCGGCTCCGTCCTTGTCATTTATTTCCTCAAATATTTGATCAAGAATATTAATTTCAAATGTTAAAAGATATGCTGATGTATTACCTCGAGTCTGGCTTCAATTTTGATGGAGTCGTCGTCCATGTCAAGTATGTTGAGGTTGTTGTTGATGTTGTTGTAGTCGGGGTAGTTGGCGGGCGGCGGCGGCGCCACGCGGTACGGGTCCGACTCACACTCGCTGCCTGAACCCACCTCCGACGTGCGTCTGCGCATACAAAGCAAGAAATAGAAGTAAGGGGTGGGGACAAGAATTTGTAAGACTTGAGGCCTACTATGAGCCCCCTGAGCTATTATAAAGGCCCCTCATGTGGTAAAGCGATTGGTCTAAGGTTTTTTTATACTAACAGATGTCCACATTTTAGATATTTTTTGTAAATATCTGCAAGAAATAAATATTTGTGTGCCTTCCAGAATCTGTTCCGGTCTTGGTTTTTGTGTGTGAGAACACGTAGGACCATCGGTGTCTTAAATAAGACCAGCTGTAGTTACGAATTACTCATTCCTAATTGTAAATGTTGTGTAAATATTATCGTTAACTGGCTTTAGATATTATTACAATATGTTACTGTCGTACATGTAATCCCCAAAGAGATAAGTGTAGAGTCAGCATGGTATTAAATTGGCAGATAATTTGATGGAGCATTTTTTGGGCACAGTTCCAATTTAGGGTTTAGCATAATAATTCCAAAGAAACAAACAATCACGTTTTTCCTGTCTCAGACGTGATGTGATTAGGGTCATCATAATGATACCTTAGTCGAACATTATTAAATTCCCTATGTACCGACGGATGGTGAGAGATGGTGGTAGTACTTATACCTATCCACGAAAGTGTTTTGATAGTGCTAGGTGGTTTTGATTTTATGATAACACCAACGTGATGTTATCATAAAATCCATTTTTTATATTTCTCCTAATCTAATGTACCTATATGAATGAATCATCGATGAGGTAACAGTATCAAAGCAGACATTTCTTTGCCAAATCTTATTTGAGGTTTCACAAAATCGTTTAAATAAGCCCAACATCTATTACATTCAATTTAAGTTTCTTGAACAGTGATACTCTTTCATTTTTGTTCCTCACACAATCCATTAGCAAAAGTTGCACATTAAAGCTTTAATTTTACGAATAGAAGCTAGACTATTATATTGACGTCACACGACGCCATGAATGGCGTTGCGTGTCGCTTACACAAGTTGTTATCGACAAAGTTTGTCGAGACGAGACGTGTCGAAGTTGATGCGGTGCCAAAAATACTGAGTGACAACTGTTAAACGTACTAGATAATTATAAGCAGTCGGCGCTTGGATTGTCTATTAAATTCCGACTGAGTCCGCGCGAACGGAGGGAATCCACGTGGGCGGAGTGGACCACAAAATGTAACAAGTTTTAATTTTCATGTAAACAGAATCAGATTAACCAAAATTAATTATAAATCATCAATCAACAAAGACCTGTGTTCGGCTAAGGCTAGAGTTCACCAACATTGATTGCCCGGTTAAATAACCGTTTACTAGCAAGGAACTAGAATTTTATGTAAACGGTTGTTTAACCAGAGAATTAATGTTGGTGAACACAACCCTTAGAAGGTAAATAAAACACGACAGTTCAAAATTCAAAATTGTTTATTTTGGTCACCTGGATGAATAGATACAATTACGCAGTGCATCCGATCCGAATCCGTGAAAATACGTTCCGAAGTAGTCATAGACCTATTTGTATGGTAGTTTCCGCACTAGATCCGACTTCCGTCATCCGATTTCTCTCTGTCATCACAAAGTCATTCGGAAGAAATATTGACGGACCGAAGTAGCCGTAGTACTGTTTGTATGAACGCTTTCGCATTACCTCGAATTCAAATCGGACATATGTCAAATATGGCCCCTGAATTGCTTGAATTTGGATTAGAGATCGGATTAGTGCGTAAGCAATATCCGAATTCGGTCCGAGTTTTTTATATCCGTATTTTCACGGATCCGGATCGGATGCAGGGCGTAACCGCTCTTATAATTATTTCAAATAATATTAGGTATCGAAATTAACACCTCACTGACCCAATCATCCTTTGTGACGTATCCACATGATGCTTTCAGGAGCCACAACCAATTTTGAATTTTGAAGTTATGAATTAAAGTTGAAAATTTTCATTCGATTAATATACGATAATCGATTTATAGTTTAAGATGCAATTCCTTAAGTTTCCTAATTCCTTAGTTCTCACTAGTCTTCAAAGAAATAATACGTAAATACCTATATACGAAATTACGTTCAAAAAGCTTAAAGTGACAGTTTAAAGCCTCGTCCCCACTAGGAACATTTGTCGAGCGACATGTGTCCCCGGTGACATCGGGCGATGTCGGGCGACGTCGGACGACATCGCCGCGACATTCTTGAAACTGTTCCTTGTCGCACAGTCGATGAAGAGTAGTGATAGAAGCCTCGTCCCCACTAGGAACATTTGTCGAGCGACATGTGTCCCCGGTGACATCGGGCGACGTGGGGCGATGTAGGGCGACATCGCCCGATGTCTCCGGGGACACATGTCGCTCGACAAATGTTCCTAGTGGGGACGAGGCTTTAGAGTTTAACAATCAACGTATTAGGTAACTACGCAGTTCGTGTATACGAGTACTCGAGTTTACGGTAAACCGAAAGGTAATATTATAGAATGAATAGTGAGTAGTGAGAATACCGTGTATATGAGTGATATTAAAACTTGCGTGATTGCTCTGCTAATTGATTTCCTCAATACTTAGATTAATTACTTTATTTAATCAACTGATCAATTACCGGAAACATAGACACAATAGATGAACAACGGAAGCCGCTGCAAATATACAGAGCTGGTCATTAAGACGTAAAACATTAGACATTATTACTAAACCTATGTCACCAATAAACTGTAACTATTACAGAAACTTCCGAGATAAATAAAGTGTTGTATCATAAACCTGTGAATTTATTCTGCCATAAAATGTTTAATTAAGTATGCTGTAAATTCAATTATCACAGTGTACTAAAATATTAGTTGTGATTTCAGTTCCGTCATTTTACGCGCTTATAAATCTTATAATATTTCTATCGTGCTGGCTCGGAGTGTTGCGTCTATGTTACGGTTTTAAAACCGGGCGTGGTATAGTCTGTCGGGTCTGTTTACGTGAAAAAATAAATGGGGCTTTGAAATCCATGTAAGTATACCCCACGTCAAGAAAATAGCTGACTTTTTCAATTTCATATTTATTTTCTTTTGAATTAATCTTAGCCACCACTGACAGTGCACCATCCACCATTTTCTTTGGATTTCTAATATTTTTAATTCGAATTAATTCTACGATAAACCAACCAAGCACTAGAAGAAATAGGTTTACAATTATATC
Source organism: Amphipyra tragopoginis (assembly GCA_905220435.1). Taxonomy (NCBI): domain Eukaryota; kingdom Metazoa; phylum Arthropoda; class Insecta; order Lepidoptera; family Noctuidae; genus Amphipyra; species Amphipyra tragopoginis. The sequence continues at coordinate 19,968,961 of HG991997.1, forward strand.
AGTTCAAATTATATTCCAAAAGTAATCTCCTGGACAATGCTGGCACACTTGAAGCGTCCTCTATGAAAGCAAGTCGAAATTCGGTACGACTTTTTTATTGTGCTTTGCATCTAGCTTTTGCAATTAACGGCTCCCTTATGTATTATTCCGACTAGTTTTTTTTGCGGGTGCCCGTGTTTTGATCGAAGTTGTTTATATCGAATTTCATTACGCCGACAACAATTCTCCGAAGTAATGTTTGCCGAAGCAGTGTTCTCCCTAACTTGATTTCGCCAAATGATTATTAGCCGACATGATTGGTTGGCCAAAAAATCATTCACAAATTTTGTTTTAGTCGAATACTTATTAGGCATATGTTTAATTTGGTCTTACAACGAAATGTTATGTTAGTGCACTTTTCCTGTCATGCGTATTTTCGCCCACGCGCGGATCTGGTCCGCGTGCAGGCTGTCCGCTTCCTATCATTTCATACATGTTTTTCTTATCATGCGGGCGGCACGCGCGCGGAACGCGGATTGGATGCGGGCGTTCAGCCGGCGTGCGTGCTAACCAGATGCGGGCGGCGTTCTTCTGCCTTCAGTGTTGTTTTTACTTAGACGCCCGTCTCACGCATGGTCAAAGTACGCATGATTACTTTTTTAGCGTTCATCTTTGTGCACGAGTTTAGTCACTGGCGACACGCACGACACTGCAGCGGTAAACGAAATCTTTGTGTTGCGTGTGGCCAGGAGCGTGCTATCACCCGCATGCGGACTAGATCCGCGGGCGAAAATACGCATGACAGGAAAAGGGGCCTTCATCCGACTCAGCGCACACCTGCTACACGTTGTCAGACTCTGTCCTATCCCTAGTGTTATTTAAAAGCGTGGAGCCAGATGCTCGCGAAGGTCCTGAGTGGAACGAGTACACGAGGCCGAAGCGCAGTGAGTGGATGGAGGTGGCGAGCGAAGCGAGTCGGCGACCTCTGGAGCGTAGCACTGGTCGAGTGTGCGAGCGAAGCGAAGGGGCAACAAAGCGAGTCTTCTGGCGGAGCAAACCCAGAAACACTTGCATGCTTGCTTGCTTTCTTGCTTGCAAGATGGGAAAATGAGCCATCTAACAAGTGTAAAGTGGTCAATAATGCAGTTGACTAACAAAACAGTGGGCAACATACTAGTCGGCGTAACAAAAAATCGTTCGTCGTTTTAATTATTCGGCGAAATGAAAAGTGGCGAAAGATTTTCGGTCAGATAAGAATCGGCTAAACATATTTCGATATTCCAACAGAGAACCATTTTTTGCGGAATTGCTTTGCAACGTATTTGCTGTAGAGTGCTTTTTGAATTGTGGTAGGTACATCCTTAGAGTTTGAAGGATATTCACTAATACGAATGCTTCGAACTTATTACTTTTATTTACCTATGTAGCTACAATTTGACCGTCGCCTGGTCACGGCAACTAATCAGCAGCTCTTTGTAAGAAGGTGACTGAAGTAGCTAGCCGAAGTTCATAGATATTCGCTAGATAATGTTTTATTTATTAAATATGGATAGTGTGAACTGACCTGTTATAGTCAGGTGTCCGTGGCGCGGTGGGCGTGGCTCCCTCTCCGTCGGGCTCTGCTCCGAACACCTCCCCGTCCTCCGGGTAGAGCGGAAACCTGACACAAACACATTCTACAATTACTACATGTATCAATACAGATAATATGAGAGCGGCGTGCGACGTTAGGCCGTGTACGCACGAACGAACACGAATATCGCGAACATGAATATGGAACACGAATCATTATGAAGGTGTTCACCGAACACACTGTTTGGTAATGGTACGCACCTGCAAACAACGTGTTCGATATTGTTTTTTTTTTTTTGTTTTATGCTAGGCCTCCTTTTGTCTCGGTGGTGACCTCTCGCTTCCGGCCGTGGTTCTGTCCATGGTCGGGAGCGAGAGTGCGTGGGAAGCCGTCACCTCCTTTTGCGAGGTGGTGATGGCAACCAAGGAGGGAGCGGAGAGGGAGAGAGAGGCGACGGCCACTCTCCCTTCCCGCGCCAGACGCACCGGGCGCCGCCGGAGGGCGCGCGACGATCTCCGGCCACCCTAGTGTGTGGCCTGCGGGCGACGGGTTAGGGGACCCGTCGCCCGACCAGTAACAGGCCCGAGAAGGCGGCGCGCATGTGTTCCGTGCGCGCCTCTCAGGAGGACGTGGGGCAAGGCCCCACAGAAAGAGAGGTCCGCCAGGGGCTGGCGGACCGAGGCCTGCCGGGGTTGCGGCGCATGCAGCTGCGAATCCCGTGACCCCGGCCAAGGGTCAGGAGAAGGAACACCGTGGGTTTTTAGCCGGTAAGAGTCCGGCATAACCCTTCGCCATCCCCGGGCGAAGGGTATCCATGAGGATTTTCCCACGATAAAAAAAAGGCCTCCTTTTGTCCGCCATCTCGCCTGATGTTAAGCGATGATGCGGTCTACGATGTAGCACGCTTGCCCAGGAGAAAGCGATTCACTCGTGACTTGAAGACACCCAGATTGTAGCTGTCGGGGAACACCCACTCGGGCAGCGCATTCCACTGTTTGGCGGTTTTCACAATGAAAGTGGAATCAAAGCTCTTCGTTCGAGTTTTTGGTATATCAACCATGAACCGATGGCGCTTTCTCGTGCTTCTGGCCGTCCGATAGAAAAAAGGGCAGGGGGGAATTAGATCATGCAGATCTTGTAGTATCACCTTTTTCATAATCATCGTCATTTCACCTTCTTGCTATTTATATATTATACTTTTTTATGACAGATGATATTTTTGACATTCGAATTTGATTTTGACTTGGGTTTACAATGGAGACAGAAGTGATTTTGATAAATGTGATATATAATTATTTTTTATATGTATAAAATACCTCTTATATATATCATTGATAAAATATATTATTCTAAAGTACTGGTGGTTTACATTATATGTGGCATGCCACACCATCACATCAACCATCCCCTGTACACTGCTCTATGCAACACCTGCTTTTACGTGGGACTCAGAGGACTTGTGTGAGCTGGACAACCTGAGCCTCCACATTCTGCTAAAGAAGCTGCGCCCCCCTGGTACCAAAGTGAGACACCTTCTGCCCTAACTATACTTACGAGATCGGATCCTTTTTTTTTTTTCGTGGGAAAATCCTCATGGATACCCATCGCCTGGGGAAGGCGAAGGGTTATGCCGGACTCTTACCGGCTAAAAACCCACGGTGTTCCTTCTCCTGACCCTTGGCCGGGGTCACGGGATTCGCAGCTGCATGCGCCGCAACCCCGGCAGGCCTCGGTCCGCCAGCCCCTGGCGGACCTCTCCTTCTGTGGGGCCTTGCCCCACGTCCTCCTGAGAGGCGCGCACGGAACACATGCGCGCCGCCTTCTCGGGCCTGTTACTGGTCGGGTGACGGGTCCCCTAACCCGTCGCCCGCAGGCCACACACTAGGGTGGCCGGAGATCGTCGCGCGCCCTCCGGCGGCGCCCGGTGCGTCTGGCGCGGGAAGGGAGAGTTGCTGCCGCCTCTCTCTCCCTCTCCGCTCCCTCCTTGGTCGACGAGATCGGATCCTGGCTATTCTCTACCGTCATGACTAAATTCGCTCCAGCCGGTCTGTTTGCTGCCGCCGGTTTCTATCACATGGCTGTGTAGGCCATTGGCGAACACCATAACTACAAGAAGGACTTCGCTGACTACCCCAAGGGACGTAAAGGTATCTTGCCTCTTATTCTATAAGCATTTTATCTCTTTGGACATCACGGCTCATCTTCCGTGCGGAAGATGTCCGGTCCTTTGGAAGGCATACACGGGGACACAGGTCCAACGCGCAGAGGGCCTTTGAGAACTTTAATCTAAAATGGGATGGGACACCAACCGGGGACTATCCGCGGCTGCACTATTGGAGTACAGTCATGGACCGTCCCAGGTGGGTGCAAGACTATTGTAAAATGTGGTGAAAAATATCTGGACTATGGGAAGGGGTGTTAAGTGGACTGGATAACTTTTATTGCCGGAAGAAAACGGCGTCTGCCTTTCAAGCTTAAATTTCAAATATATTGGCAGACGGTGACTCGCCAGCTCACTATCTGGGCCCCCTGAAAAGCCGCCAGTACATAGGCGAAGGGGGCAACAGACGTGTGAGCGGCTAGAGGTGTAGAGAGGTGTGGCCCCGGTTTCAGCATTTTATTATTGTTATGTATATGTACTACTAGGTAATGAATGCTCTACACCATTCTTTGTAACTGGTGTAGCAGACGTGCTCAGGAGATCCTAGGGCCGTCTCTACATTACAATCTGAAGCACACTCTCCGAAAAGTATCCGATAAAAAACCGATAGACTAGCAACTTTGCGCCGATGCTCAAGACTTTGGAGCTTGGTCTGAACAAGCGAGTCGTTGCTGATGAGCTTCTTGGCACGCTTCTCAATGGACTCCAACGCCTCAAGCTGGTATTTGGCTGAGCCATCCCAAAGGTGCGAGCAGTACTCCATGCACGAACGAACTTGTGCTTTGTATAATTGAAGCAACTGTTCCGATGTGAAGTACCGCCGCACCTTCCGAGAGGATACTCAGCTTTTTAGCAGCCAATTGAGCTTTGGACTCAATGTAAGAGCCAAAGTTGAGGGTTGACGTCATAGTAACGTCCAAAAACTTAAGATGGTCAGTTATCGGTATAGACACATCTCGAAAAGTAGGAGCCAGCTGGAATGGCCTCCTTTTGGCAGAGAACAGACACGCCTGGGTCTTTGCTGCATTGAACTTGACCAGGTTGGCGTCGCCCCAATCAGAGACTGCCTTTAGGGACAAATTCAAGCGCTCGACCAAGGCCTTTCTCAGAGACTGGATTTGTGATCCACTGGTCCGTGCATTGGCTACGTAGCTCTCTACAACAGTGCTGTCGTCTGCGTACCCAAAGGTTCCGGCCTTTAGCAGGTCGTTGATATGCAGCAGGAAGAGCGTCGCAGAGAGCACTGACCCCTGGGGGACACCGGCATTAATAGCCATTCGATCTGACGAGAAGCCATCAATGACCACTCGAATCGAACGATCCCTCAGGAAGTCGGATATTCACAGATCGTCGGATGTTCGTGTTCGTTCGTGCGTACACGGCTTTAGATCGCAAATGGAATACGTATTGAAATAAGGTTGAACGTCGAATCTTGCATGCTAGGGATCGTAGTAGCTTAGATTCACCTGCATAATACATTTATACGAACGCAGCGTTCAGAACACCCCGTAACCAATACCCTGATGAATGATCTTCCCTTGAAGGAACGCTACTCGTTTCACTGACAAGCAGGCACTTGCCGGCAACCAACAAAGTTCTGACAACTAACAAATGGCAGGCTAACCAATTTGCCAGGTCAAATTACCCAAGGTTCTGACAGGCAACAACCACACCAGTGCGAGAGGACACGCTCTGCGATCATTAAATCACTTGCCCAGAGGCCAGAATATAGCAAAGGTGCACTCTGTTGGTGCCTGAGCTTGGGGATGTTTGTTGGAATGATAGAAAGATTGCGGTAACTCCGAGTCTGTATTTCACTTTCTACAAATTGTTCTTAACTGTTAAAATGTTATCCTAGATGAATGTTGAATGTTAATGAGCGCACCCAGTAACGGCGAAATATGCACTAATGTTACTTATTACTAATATGATGAAATTGCAATACGGCGGCGGTCAATGATCTAATTACCGCATCGCGCATGTTAGGAATTGCTTACATTGATAATATAAGTGTTCGTACCGAACACACTCTGTTAAGAAACCTTATGCAAAAGCAGGGGTTATAATATTATTATTCCATCATTCTAGTGATGGGTAACACGTCAATTTTATACGAGTATGAGTGAGGACCTCATCTTACCTCGTGAAGTGCCAAGAGGCACCCCTCATTCGAGGAGAGGACAGGTGAGAGAGACTGATAGGCGGCGGACTCGCTTGTGCGCTACCGTATGCCACTTAGCTGGGAAATGTAAGAAGAGAGAAAAAGTGCCGGGTGCGCGAACGAACGAACACTCCTCTTTAAATATTTGCACCCCTATCACTTACACACTCACTCGCTCATCAGTCAGATACGCACTAGCGCTTATACAAGTAATAAATTGAGGAATTAGATGAGGTGGTTCAAAGTTAAAATACGAGTATTTAACTCCCTCATTTTTCATTTTGAAGAACTCAAAAGAGGTAACTCACGAGTGAGGGGCACATCACTACATCAATCTACTTTAATTAAATTATATTATTCTCACCTATAATTATCTTCTGATAGTCTGTCGTCATCGTCCGTCGCTATGAATTGTACGCAAAGCGCGCAGTCTCCCTTCACACTCTGCAGCGCTTGTACCGCTTCTTTGTGACAAGCCTGAAAATATATTTACATTTAACTCCTGACATGACATCAAATTGAACACTCCTGAGGGTGGCTCGTTCTGTCTCGCGTCCTATCAGAATACCAGTACCGCGACATTTATTTTTAAATGTCGCAGAATTATGTTGAGATTTGATTCTTTTTGGCCTCGCACAGGTCTTTTTCGATTGTTAGTTTTAATTGTTATTTTTTATTATTGTTTTGTTATTACTGTGAGTGTCCCGAATAAATACTTTTCTTTCTTTCATTTCATTCTGTTATCTGAATTCGGTTTGATATATTTATATGGGGTACTCTATTCGGCCGTCGAGCGACAGGATTACAAGCATGACCCCACTATGTCGCTTGATGGCGGTAAGGAAGAAAGGTAGTGTAGTCAGCAGTTAACTGGCCCAGTTTGGACCTGCCTCGCATGATTCGGGTGCTAATTAGCTCGTCCAACAAGCCTGAGCAAGTATGAGGAGAACTCGGTATATTATAATATCATCTCTGCACAAGATAATGCGACGGCAAAATGATGTCGCGTTGCGCATGTTAGGCCCGCAGATCAACCGATCGTGTGCTTTCGCGAGCACGTTCTGCCGGGGTGGGTGCGGATATAGACTCGCTTTGAATGACGTCATTGTCTGAATCAAATCTGGATTGTATCGGGCGCTTAGTTGAGAGTTAGCTTAACACCCAGTTGTTTTCGCTATATCTGTGCGCTTTGAACTAAGGATGTATGTGTGTTATACCTGTGTGAGATCAACGTCGTTGATGGCGAGTATAGCGTCACCGACGTACAGCTCGCCGGTGAGCGCGGCCGGTCCGCCGGTTTCTAGTTCTGAGATCAGGATCGGCACGCCATGTTCACGACCACCCTGTGGTTATTGAAATAATATACGTAAGTATTTCATGAATCCCGTATTCCTTATAAGAAATATAAAAATATACTAATAAAATATGTAGCTAATAATATGGATATCAGATATATCCATATTATTAGCTACAGTTTAAGTCAAAGCTATTTGTCGTCCATTAAAAGTAATTCCAGACTTAGTTGAAGATACCTTGGTAATGGCAATTTGTATAATATGTGAATCGAAATAATTGATGAGATATGAGATGGAGTTGGAGTAGCGGACAGAATAATCAAAAAAATCTTTTATTGTTTTACAAGCAATATATTTAATCTAAAATTGTTGTTAAGTGATTATTCAGATCTACTAAGATTAGCTTAAAACGATACATACGGTGACAGAGATGCCGAGTCCGAGATGCGGTGAGCGTCGCACGCGCACGGTCCGAGCGAGCGCGCGCGTGGGCTGCGGGTGCGGCGCGGGAGGGGGGCGCGCGCAGCCCCTCGCCCCCCCCACGCCGGCGCCCCCGCGACACACGCGCACCAGCGTCTTGTGGCGCTGCACCAGGATCTCCGCCTCCACCTGCACGTGCACACGACACATGTACTTATGTTACTGGAACTGCTCTCACACAGAAGCAATAAATAAATGCTAAAGCCTGAATTCCTGAACATTCAACGATTACCCTAATTAAAGTGTTCATGCAGAAACTTCAATTCTCTTAATTTTTTATAATTCTTTCATCGAGATGTATGGTTAGGGTCAGCATGTTTAGGTTTTCAAAAGATTAATTCAGGCACATTCGAGCGATGCTAGGCTAGCAAACAAGGCACTGTCAACCAAAAAAATGACGCGACGTTACTTCCATAAGAGGCCTCTAATCATTAAGTAGTCTAACAATACCGGACCGGAAACCACAAAACCACAGTAAACATATAAGCTAAAGCAGTACTTCAACTACCTACAATCGTCCGATTTGACACACTCACACAGACACGTGCTGCAACAAGACAAATAAGGTATTTTCGGGATGCAGTTCCATACAAAAACAAAAAACTACTCAGTATACAGAGCGTGTCTGTGTGTTTCAATTCTTGAGATTATAGTAAGTTGAGGTACTGCTTTAGCTTATATGTCTACTGTTACAAAACTTAACAAAACATAATAAGTGATTTGCAGTTTTTAATTTTAAGCCGGGTCCGCAGCGCCAATTTTCTAACATGTTATTGTGTTTTTGCGAACAAAACTGTTAGGCCACACCCCTATTCGGTTAGCAAACAATGTTAAGCCACTCCGCAGAGCCAATTTTGCCAACAAAACTGTTAGGCCACGCCTCTATTCGATTAGCAAACAATATTATCCTGTTTGCAAACACGAAAACACGCCGCAGCGGACCCGACTTTACTAAAAAGCAGCCTAGCGGTTGAACGCTTGCCTTCTGTGCAGGAGTGTCTGAGTTGGAACCCAGGCCGCACCTCGTGACTTTTCGTATACGTATACTGATCAGAATTTAATTATTGCTTGGGTGAAGAAAAACGTCGTGAGGAATTCTGAGGGGACTCCAAATAGTTCTAGATGGTGTGTGTAGTCCACTAACCCACACCAGACCAGCGTGGTGGACTAAGGCCTACACCCTTCTTATTTTGAGACTAGGCCCGTGGCCCGCACTGAAACTGTAATCGACTGACTAGGCTTATGCAAATATTGCAGCAAAAATTGCGGTTGTAGTAAGTATGCCCCAAGTACCTATGCATCGCGGATGACAAAGTTGTTGAGTCATAACGGTGCTATTTTAACCTACATTATGGTTTCTAACATGACATAAGAACTTATTAAAGCTCTTTGGCTATTGCATTCGCATCCGTCGAATGTAGAAGTTCATCGAATATACATGTGCTTACTAGTGCCCAAAGCAAGTGAGCTGCAGACAACACGTAGACAATATGCTGACTAGAAATTTTATCAACAAGTATGATTGACGAGAACGCAGCGATATTTTATTCATTATATGCGACACAAGCTCAGGCTAAGCCCTTCAATGGTTCTCCCACGAGTTTTCACTTTCCGCGGCCCATTCCGACTAAGTTCGAGATTCACAGAGCGCACAGACTTTACTTTGCTAAGAAAATTAAGCGTTTTATATCAACCTGAACTTTATTCCGATAACAATAAGGATATGTTGTGTATGCTTATATTATACGAATATGAACATTAATTTTATACGAATAATTTTCATATTGGTATGAAACGCTTAAGTACGCTTACGAAGTCGAAGTGCTATCTACAAATCTCGCCCTAATTAAAATCGACGTAGCACGGTCTGGGTGCAATCTTAGCAGTCAGATACAGAACTTAGTTCAAGTGAGAAAATAAAGGATGCAAAATTACCTGAGCCCACAGCGAATCTCTTAGTTCAGCGCGCATATCCCTGCCAAGCAGCTGCAACTGTTGTATTCTACCCGCTAGCTCCTTATCCAGGTACTTCGTAGCTAGTCTGGAAATGATAACATTTCAATATTTTTAAGCTATCATTCAACTTGAATAACACAATGTCTAGAAAATCAGGCGTTATTAATTTACGAGGATTACCCAAAACAATCGGTCAAAGTCACGGAATCGAAAGTTAGACTGTGCAAAAGAATAATACTTATTTGATTTTCTTATATTCTTTGTTTAGTCGCGGCCTAATGGTACTGCTCGTTAACGAGATGAATAATGCTAACTTGTTCTAACAATAATTTATCAGGCGTTACGATATAACAACAGTGCAATTAAGTCTTAATGATTGGAATTCTTCTCTAATCTCTTCTCTTCTTAATATGAAGATAGTTTATAATTATGTACCTACGTCATGTTCGAACAATATTGCTTAGCTACTCATAACGCTTACCTAGCTCCAAAGAGTTCGGAGTGTAGCGCTAGCACAGTTTCCCGGAGCGCGGCGTTCTCCCTTGCGAGCTGCGCGGCTTCGGACCTCGCCCGCGCCGCATCCGTCACGTTACCCGCCGCGTCACCGCTCTCCTGACATCCACCTGAACATTCCAAGGCTGCTTTGAACTTCATCAACATCATTCATAGTCCGAAAACGTGTTTAATAAAGCATCAGTTTTCTTAAATCTATAATATACAGGGTGTAAAGCTACGTCTACATTTGTAGCATTTTGGCGTATCGTATCTCCGTCGCGTGGCACTGACGTGTATCATGATCGCTGGTTAAGGTACGTCCACATTTGTATGTGTGTTTGTCCTAACCAGCGATCATGATACACGTCGGTGCCACGCGACGGAGATACGATACGCCAAAATGCTACAAAAGTGGACGTAGCTTAAAAGAATGCGTGTAATTCCTTAAAACCACATGATCTACCACTGGCTTAGATTGACCACGCACTGGATTTAAATTGATTAAAAATTAAAAACTATTTTTTTTTTTCTTGCGGTATACTGCGGTAGGTGTGATCTCGTATCTGAACTATGTAATAAGTAGAGACCGGATTCCAGAGGCCGCCAAAATATGCAAATGCATATATGCAATATGCATTTGCATATTTTGGCAATTTTTTCAAGTTATTGCATATTTTAGCTAAAATCAACTGATCTTGCATATTTTGAGCGTCTTTTCTTTAATTGTAACTGTACTTATCTAACTTGAAAAATACGAAAATATACATAAGTACATATTGTAATACGTAAGTAGATACGTTTTCTTATTTTTGAAGTATAAATAATAGGTAAACATAGATGTTGTATAATACGATAACTAAGTTTATTTTATTATACCAATTCAACAAAAATAATAAAACATAACATAACATCACGCCTTGTATTCCCCGAAGGGTTGGGCAGAGGTATACATCTCTGAGGTAGCAGCTTGGGCAGAGGTATACTTCGACGACACGTTTGGTGCAGTGGCTAAGCGATTGGCTTCTGCGCTACGGGTCGTGGGTTCGATTCCCACACGGAACAAAAATTTGTATGGCCTACAGATGGTTGTTCCGGGTCTGGGCGTTTCTTTGTGAGATTTGTGTCTGTAAACGCACCCACGATACAAGAGAAATCTTAGTGTGGGGCAAAGATTTAAAAAAAAAAAAAAAAAACTCTATTACCGTACACCCACATTTCGCCGTTGTTTAAGTCCCATGTAATAGGAGGCGAGCCTATTGCCATCAACCGGGCACAAATCCAGACTCCGGGCTGCTACTGAGAAATTCCACACGGAAAAACCCAACAACACTGCCCGACCTGGGGATCTAACCCAAGACCTCACGCTCAGCAGTCGCGCTTGCGACCACTAGACCAACGAGGCAGTCAACGTTTTGACATAATTTTCTAAACAAACCTGTCAAAACGTCAAACTTACTTCTTAGTTTAAAGGAGAACGATCAAAAATATATGAAGCGTGTCCCCACCCAGCAATAATGGCAAGACATATGTCGTTAGAAAGCTCACTTCATGAGTGTCATTTATTACTATGGCATTTAGTCTAAAACATTGTGTGAAAAAAAAAGTTACAGCTAAAAAATACTTTTTCCATGCAAAAATCGTTTTTAACAAAAATCAAAATATCACATTAGAGTAAAAGACAAATGAAACAATCAATAAATAACATTGACCTTGTAATATGCTACTCTAGGGCGGATGGGTTAGTAGGACTTGTGGGACTTTTAATAAAATACGCTGTATAGTACATAAATCATTGACTTAGGGGTCATCAATAATGACATCATTCAAACGCTGCTGGAGCAACGAAAGGGGCATGCCTTGCGTACCCTATGTACCATATTATCGAAGTTATTAAGTATTTTTACATAAAATCAAACAATTTTTTTATAACTTTTTTCACACAATGTTTTGGACTAAATGCCATACCTAGTAATAAATGATAGTCATGAAGAGAGCTTTCTAACAACATAAATCTCGTCGTTATTGCTGGGTGGAGACATTTTGGTCGTCCTCCTTTATCTGACTATGTAAAAATCGGCCCTTAATGTATGCTGTTTTTTTTTCATAATTAATACACTATTTTGTAGTGTTTATTTACATTTGATATTGCATATTTTAGCACTTTTTGGCGATTTTGTTGCATATTTCGAGCATTTACGATGCATATTTGCATACACATTTGGACCATTTGAAGTTGCATATAATCCGGAAAAAGGAAGCAAAAAAAAAACAGGTTTTCCCAAAAACTAGTGTCAAGCGGAAGTCCTGGGGTAGAGCACCCTAAGAGGTACCCGAATCAGCCCGATGTATGTTCCGCGATTTTTGTAGTTTTCGAGTTATCAAAAATGTCATTAAAGTCAGAGTTCGGTTAAAAAATTAAAAGAAGTCAGAACTCGAAAACTACAAAAAAATCGCGGAACATACATGGGGGTGATTCGGGTACCTCTAAGGGCGCTCTAACTCTGGACTTCCGCTTGACACTACTTTCTGGAACACGGTGTGTATGTGAAGTATAATTATATGAAGCAGCTTTTTAATTGTAAACTAGACCCATTCGAAATCTTGTTTGGTACTTAGCGTTAATAGTTGTTTCACAATCTGAGAGAAACAGGAGGAAAGTATTGGATTATTACAATAGCTCCGCAGATAATTTTAAAATAGACATCACATTTTATGACGAAACATTAGGCATATGACATGAATCTTATGCATGAGATTAGGCACAGGCACGTAATCGCCGTATCTAATAGATATATCAACGACGACATCTCTTCCCGCAGGTGGCGTAAGAGAGGATTATATCAAGACTAGCATTCCTAGTATTCGTAATGCGATCTAAAGGACTGGTCAATAATTATTATTTATGGGAACTGTATTTACATATCGCTGTTTTGGATGAATAATGATAGAATTCAAAAAGCATATTTTAGAGGAGAACGTTATTTATTTGTTTGTTTGTTACATTGTTGAAGAAAAATTCCGCCAAAATGCAAAATCAAGGGCAAATGACATTTTGTGATGCCACTTCGTAATTCTTGCCGATATAAATGCGAGTTTTGTTCGCAAAAAAATAGGGCTATTTTGGATTCCGCTTTCTCATTGTCTAGTTTAAACATTTGGGATTGTGTGGTTATTCATGCAAAGTAGCGATATGGGTACTGAACAAGTATAGTCCAAGTTTACAACCATTGCGTTTTAGTAGCTTAACCCACCACCATTGAAAAACACTGCTCCAGCGCTTCGGACAATACTTAAAACGCTTTTCAGAGCGCATAATATGAAAGGTATGGTTATGACTTCTTGACGTGAATTTTGGCAGCAATTCCTTTTGAGTGCCATTAAAATACTCACTATATTTTGTTATTATATAATAGATCAAAATTTACCGGCTGACGCGGCTCGTGCTTGCACCAGTTCAGCCCTCATGTCCACGAGTTCAGCCTGCAAACAGAAAGAAAAAAACCTTAATCCCTGACTGACGGTTAAATCTCCCGAACAAATGAACGGCATCGTATATCAACAATAAGTAGTGTCGAATGTCATGGAAGTGATTCAGCACAATAGAATTTAATCTGAGCTTGAAATCAATGGCGGCGTAAATCCGAATTAAAGGAACGACACAGCGGTCATGTATGTCCTCGACACGGGTACATTAATCGTTTGACTTCTGCACCCTCGTGGTGCGTGCCCCCGCGGTCCGGGGCGTGCGCTTGTCGCACCCACAGCCTACCCTCATCCACATTTTACATGTCATCTCCCCGCCAATTCCATGATGATTTATGTTATTACTTCAGTTGAACATGACATTTAAGTATTTAGGTCGTGGCGCAGTTTATGATCTCATTCCTATTTCGAAGAATCCCTCACAATTTCTTGATTATTTAATTGACCACAGCCTATCTAACTCTTGTAGGTACTGTTACGTGCAAACCGCAAAAGGTTAAATATTTAATATCGTGACATGGTAAGCAAGATATGCTAAGCAGTTAGCAGCAAAATAAAAACTACACGTGGGATTATAAATGGAGCTTGATTAGACCCGCCCCGGTGTTCAACAAGGCCCTTACAAGGAAATATCTATTTAACTACATCATTTTATGTAAATGCAAGTCTATTCAATTGTATCCATACAAATAATTCTGGTTAATTTTAGAAGTAAATTGAATCAAGGAATGCAGTTAAACGACACTTACGAAGAAATGTTGCTCTGTTTCTTTCAAGAATATTAAATAGTTTACTCTTAATCTCCGCAGTGTTGAATGCTAATTAGAAACAGTACGTATTGAGCCGGAAATGCATGTAGTTGTACTATTTAGGTAGAGGAGAATAAAGCTATGATCTCGAGTGGATGTTACGACGGAACGCCATGCTGCGCAAGCGCAGGGCATTGGGCAGCTGCACGCAGGCGGCCGGAGCGTTGTGGTGCAAATACATCTAGCATTTATATAGACTATACACGACGCATACCAAGCTCGAACAAGTTGATGTGCTTTTACATAAAGTTATATTGTATGTGTATGTAAAATATATTTTAGAAAGTTATTGCGGATCGCTTGTAGTAGTTGTAGTCTTTTCATCCAAAGATAAGTCCTGACAGCTCGGTCATTTCGTAAATTGTAGCCGCAAGGAGACTGCTATCGAAAAAACGTAATTGACATCATCAAAAACCGTAGAATAGCTATATTATTCATATTTTGTTTTTTAAAAACATGTGATATTCTTTGTATGGTAACGTTTTGCAGAAAAACGTCAAGAATCAACTTACGGTAAAAGGGGAATTGTTTTTTACAAAAGTAACTTAGTTCCTATCCCATTAACAAGTTCTCAATATTTATTACAGACTAACTAGCCTATGTTATCAATTTGGTGCTCAATAAGTATAGGTACTGTTCATTTAAGACTTTATGATTAAACAACGAACTTTGACGGTAATGGATGGTTAATTTAAATCACGTCAATTGTAAATCCTGGACCTTGATTTATCGTCAAGTCATTATCGAAAGGGTACTATTACACTAACGGGATTCAAAGCGGCCCACCTGTAAAATAATAATAGCAATGGTGGTCATTAGCTGAAGATAATCAACAACAGAACGCTATAGCAGGAATTTCGTTTTATGATCGATAACTTAATTATAATTATTGTAATAATTGACACCAACTCCGGATTTTATATGTTAATTAACAGATTCTGAACATTTTTTGAATGGAACGAACGAGAACACGTTACTTAATGGTGCTACTAAATTGGGCCGAAACTGTGTCTCAGTCTTGATAAAACCGTAAAACGCACTCTGTGATGAGAAAACCGATCCGTCCATATTTTGGTAATTTCTACAATCTGTGGTTAATTGGGACAAATCCTGTTAAATTATTAAAGATTTTAAATCCTCCACGTTATTACTTAATAGTGATTTTCCCCCAGAAGTAATAAATCGTCTTGATGTGACTGGTGTACTTTCCCGTAGTTCAGTTAACAAAAGGAACGTTGTTAACGATAGTGAATGTATCCTACATACACAGATTTAATTACAACTATAAACTGAACACCTAGCCTTTGCAAAACTATTATTTCGAAACACGTTTGACACAACGTTTCTTAGCGTAGGTATACTACGTGTCTTCGTACTTTTACGTGTCCTATCGACGGTTTCTCATCGAGACTTTCAGCACCACACCCTTTGCAATTATCCTTGGCACACAAAGATATTGTTAGGTACGTAGGTTATATATGCAAAAACCATAAACAACCTACATGAATGCCTATGAGAATGAACAGGCTGAGTAAGCCTGTATATTTTGTAGTGCACATGCACAACATGATACGCAAGCTTACACTCTCAATATTTAACCAACATTGTTTGGGATGAGTCTGTCTCGTAGTAAACACCAATAAACACGACCTACGCTGATTTCAAGATCATTATCGCCTGAACATAGGAGTGGGCGTTTGTTGTTAAAAGCGATCGTGAATATTATAACAACGAAGAGAATTCTAACGTCTTTAACACATCACAATATTAGATGCAGTATAAAAACCATTATAATAAATGAACAGTTAAGTTGTATTGCGAGACAATGAATACGATTCATTAGGGCCGCAATAAAACGCGAGTATCTTAGAACGGATGGCCCTCGGCAATTTAAATACCAACTTCGACGACAACGTGCCCAGTTACTTTCATCTCTTCCCTAATTAAGTTGCGAGTTATTGCGATATGTCTGGGCGATGGCAATAAAGCGGCTCCAGCGTTCAGAGATACGAGCTGCGCGCCAGATACTTTAACGTGCAATGCAAGTAAAGCGATTCACGCTAAGTTTGACCAGACCCTCTGCTTTACGCGGTGTGGGCGCCGATCTCAGATAACGACTAACAAACGGAAGATTGATTCACCGCTGTTTGATATCATTGCACGCATCTCAGATACATGAAAGATTTGATCGTGGTGCGCACGCGCCGCCCGCCGGCGATCGCGAGCCACACATAGACCTGACAATTCATGCAAAGCAACAATAATAAATCTCCCAATCTGTGTGTCGACACTTTTACACGTCTTCCGAGATGAAATCTAACTCTCATGAATAACAGCACATGCCATCGCATTTTAGTAGTAAGAGTTCACATGAAAGCTTTCGAGTCTTGTCTGACATGTTAAGGGGACCACACGAGTTGATATACAACTATAATTGAATTAGCCTCGCAATGCGATCGCGTCTTCCTCTAATAGATTTCATATGGGCAGATACTTAAATTCAATTAGAATTAGAACGAACGAAACATGTACATAATTGCAATAAACTATTGTGTCGTGTTAGCGACAGGCTAGGCGGCAAGTGTTAAAAACCAGTTAAAATATAAATGTTACTGCTATTTTCAATACAAACTAAATGAAAAACAAAAACAGCGTGAACTTTACCGTTTCACTAACACTAGAGAATACGTCAGTGAAATTGTAAGTAATATAATATGATTGGTTAGAGCTTTACGACGCGACATTACGAAGACGTATGTTTTTCTAGTAACAGCCGTGAGAGGTTGTTTGTTTATTACTATGTTCACTTTCGTTACCGTTCTTCTCTATTATACTTGAGTGGGAGCTTTGTGACAAAACTTCCTAGTATGTAAACTTAAAATTAGTTGTTACATAAATAAGGTGTAGAAACTAGTAGTATCTCTTAAGATTAATGGCCAAATAGTAAAACGCTACTCAATTTTAAGATGCCGTTAAGCCTCTTGCTATCACTGTCACTTTAAGGTGAAGTTAGTGTAAGTAATTAATGTGAAAAAGTGAAGACTACAAACAGTAAATGAACATATAGGTAGATGAAGACAATACGTTGCCAAGTAGTATGAAACATTTAATTATAAAATTTCAAAAGTTAATCCTGTTTTTCATGTTATTTGCAAAGGAGAATGACCAAAAGTGGTACCAAAAAGTCTCACGCATCAAGACCAAAATATTATAGTAATTATTTTCATAATTTTTTACGACATTACGCGTCGGGGATTTGATTTTTGAACAGGGAATTTAATTTAAACTAAAAAAGTGTTGATATTGCTTTATTCCCTTTACATGAAGTTCCGTTTCACATGATTTATGATTAGTGTCATTGTCACATCTTTGAAAAAACATGTAAAAAAATATATTTTGCCGATTTTACATTAATTAAAAACAACTAGAATAGATTAGAATTTTTATTTAAACGATTATCATTTTTTTTATTTATGACTTTGATGCAGCATGGTACGGGACTCCATACATCCATGAGCATTGTCCTTTACACGTATATTTTATCGGCAATAAATTTTCTTTTATACACAAAAAGTTATTGAAGAGAATATCACGAACTTTTAGATATGTATTAATTTTGCGGTTCTACAACAATATAGAAAATTAATTTAACTGTCGCTAAATTAGCTTTTTGAAAACTAAGCTCAGTCAGAATAAAACTTTTTTTGTGGTTTGGTTAAACTTACGAACCAATAAAGCATTGTTTTATAATTCTGTAGAAAACCGCAATTGGATGGAAATGAATTTGGAACATAAGCTCGTTTGAACTGTACAATAGCTCCTTCCTCTACGTTTACATGAGGTCATTGTTTCGTCGGTCTTGAGCGCCCTACATGCATTGTTTATGCCTCTGACAAATACTTGCACCGTGTGCAACTCTTCATTTACATGCGTCCCGGTCGTGCTTGCAGTCGCATCACGCCGGGGACGCAAGTGTCCTCCAACTTTTCACTCATTGCCAGTCAATATGCAAATTCTTTCGCTACCGTTCGATTGTACAACCTACAAGCTGGAATTGTCCAAGAATAAAGACCGCTATCGGGTAAAAATGTCACGCGCTCATTTTCAAACATAATCGAATTTTCATGTGGGATAATGTAAAGCATAGTTCACAGGCTTCTCGGCGAACAAGATCAGCAGATAGCGGTATGCACGCCTACGCTGCAATGATACTTGACGCTTGTGCAACTGATCTCCAAACTTACATTAGACTACATCCGTAATGCAGCCACGGGTGCATTACCATAAAATTTATTTTAAACCGATCGCCTGCACCGATCGATTAGAGGGTTTTATGAATGATACAAGATCAACCAAATGTGCTTACATTCGAACAATGGTGAGAGTACGAGGTGCAAAGGTGATGGATCGCCACCCAGGAAATGGATGTTATCGGGCAGGCAGCATGAGTAGTGGATGAGAGCGCGGCGGGGAGCTCGCTTCGACCCATTTGCCCTATCTACAGCAAAGAGTTATTACCGCTTTTCACTTTGTCCTATTGACGGTTTCCACTATTCAACGATAAGCAATAAAAACTGACAGTTCAAATAACATATCTATTTACATTAAAATAAAGAAAAATAGAGACGATTTCGCTATAATACATTTAAACGATCTTAGCAAATCGTGCAATCCTTAAAACATGCTACTGTTGTCAATGTTGAGACACACGGAGACACAAATCAACGTACGTGTAATGACAATGGAGACAGTGAAGTAACAGTTCATAGCGCTTAACAAATGATCCTCGGCGTAATCACAGTGACAAGTGTTGGCCTCGGTTATTGGAGGCTGTCCAAACCATTTTGTCTTGTTTCACATTATAGTTCGAAGATGTAATTATTGTAGTAGGATAAACGGAGATGTTAACTCGTATTTGTTTTGTCACGTACATATGCCTCCATACTATAGGAACTTGAATCAAAGAAGATTAACGTTAGTGTACATCGAAACAATTCATTCCTAGACATTATCTTTCTGGGCAAAACTACACAGCTGTTAATGTCATGTCTCTCTGGTCAGAGTTACAGAATACATCATAGAGGTAGGTAGGTTTCAATGTAATCAATGGCTTGCTTAATAAAATTATGGTAAATGCAAGCACATTCGCTACAAGCAAAGCTTTTGAGAAGAGCTTTTTTCAAACACATTACAAGGACTGTTACTTAACTTTCCTTAAAAGGAATGTACATAATTCTATGAAACTAAACAGACAAGCACTTATATTTTAAAGTTAAATGAAATATGCATGCTCATTCGTGTGATTTGTTCGTGATCGCACCTGGCCAGCGCTAGCGCAGGCATATTCATTTCCCGCGCGCCAGTCGCGTCGTGTTGTCTACGACAATTTCGCGACACACGTTTCTCAGAAGCGAATCAATGCAACACATGCATTGCACCCCCAATGACGATATATGCTAATCTCAGTGTTCTTATAATGTCCGGTGTACAATTACCTTTGTATGACATCGGCATAGAGACAGTCTACATGTAAAATTGTGTACAATGCAATTTAAATAATTAACAACGTAATTAATTATAAACTGATTTAACAATCACTATTGTGATTGATTAGCAGGTGATATAACTGCATATTCTTATAATTATGTTGGTATGTTCGTAACCGTGTCTAATAGTACATGAAATTGAATACCCCATAAAAACGAGCTATTGCATAATGCGGTTGGTTATATTTATTCACGTTAATATAAATGTATTAATAACCGAAAAACAGTTATCAAGAGTCGAGGCAAACGCGTGTAGTACATATTATTTTAATATTCAAATGATTAAGACAAGTGATTACAAAATAAAATGATTTAGGAGATAATCAAGATGACAAATTAAACGAGTAGGTATCATACGTATTAAATATCTCACCTGTTAAATGCAATATATTGGTAGAGTGAGTCATGAATTTGTTTTAACAGTTTGGTTTAGAAATACTTGAACTCAAACGGTGCAAACATGAATTTATATCTTGTCTCATGCGAAATGCCATATTTCATGACATGAGACACCTAGCGCGGACATTTTAGGCGCGCTGTTTCATTAAGTAGCAGTAGTGTCATTATTCTCTAACTATTAAGATACAAACTGATAAGTATATTGGCAGAGCAAATATTCAACCAAAAGATAACCATTCTTTATTTGTATTAATTACACATATTTTCATGACGGCTGATTAGGTGTTCAAAGGCAAGGTCGTGAAACGTAAGAGTTCCGCTTGCTCCGGTGATATGAAAGCAGATGGAGATATATTCCAATGTGTATTTAAGAGATCTCAAGGCAATGAAGGAAAAATGAAAATAAATTCTGTGATAATATCAAAGAGAAAGAAAAAGCCGGAAAAGCAGATTTTGAATGAATTTCGTATTGGATATTAACAATCAGAGTTTATTAATATTGATAACAAAAACAATATTGAGAAAATTAAAATGTATTAACTTGTGCATCCGTAGAGAAATCCGTGCCGCAGCGACGTCTTTCTACTAGAGAAACACGCTGCTGAACAAAATTAGCAATTAAATGTATCTAAATCAAAGTAACGATAAAAATCACAGAAGTAATGATGTTCATAATATTTTAAAAGGGAAAGTTTTGTTTGATCCACTTGATATAAATCTTTTCTTATTGGGAGTCATACTGTCCAACTGTCGAGCATAAAAGATTACAATGATAGGTAACATCCACGAGAACAGCGAGCCAAACGCTACTAGTGTTGTATAGAGAAATGGTTATTTACGGAAACCAATAAAAATTGATAGATTAGATAAACATTTAAAGAAAGAAAAAGCTTCTTCAAATTCCTTTCTTCTTTCTCCATTACAATAAATGATTCATAATAAGTTATCTTATGATATTGAAAGTGGCGACAAGTATACAGTTGATTGTAAATAAAATTTATTATATCAATAAACAATGCTCCCAGACTCATAAAAACAACAAACAATAAAAGCAATTTTAAGCTATAAACGTGTGCAGTGGTTTATGAGTGTTCCACTGAGCAGTAAAATTGGCATCAAGTCATCGACGAAGGGTGTAGCTAAAGGGAATGAATCATCCGGCGTCGCCTGGCTTCATGGAATGCATTGCAATCTAGTACGCTAGGCTATTTATGTATAGTCTATTTGCATTTATTGCAATTTCAACTGAATTTCTTTACGTATTATTACTTTTGAATGATTTTCCCATCGTAAGCAATTCCGCAGCGCAATAGTCGACCACATCAAGGGCGACGAGAGTAATGTTCAATGAGTCTATTGAAGGCTAGGAAACAGGTTTGCGGGCCTGGCTCGGTGTTTGCGGTCACGACGTCCGTCGAGGATGGTGGCACGCTCGAGCGGACCACAAAGTGGACCGCAGGGAGCCATCCCACCACCGCCATCGGCGTGTCCGCCCGCACCACCCACAAAACCTCAAAACATGGAATCGTAAAGGCACATATAAGTTGTGCATCGTATCAAGTAACCTGAATAGGGGAAACACAATAGCATTCATGAATGACGCGACGCTTTCGAGATAAGCATCCGGGAACAAAGCTGCCAAGGACGCTTACGCTGATAGATGAATCTTCGTCTATTGAATAGGCACGTACGTTACACAAAATTCCGGCCGACCCTTCGGATTTGCGAAAACTGGCATTATGTTACATACACGTTACGACCTCACACAACAGTTTACACCGCAGTTCTCCGCGAACCAATGTAGTATAATTAAAATTCTGCTTTACACGATGACGCTTGGTGCGACAACGGATTACAAAATAAGCATTATAACAATAAACATCTTTTCGAAGAGACAAAAATGCAAATCGTATGCGGTCTAGTACGTATAACGATGCTCAAGCTAACTTACAAATAAATTACTGCCCCCGTCACGACATTTATTTAAATGAATCTATCTTTAGATTACGAATCGATTTTCCATAGTATTATTTATTTTATTGCTTCAAGTATTGCTATTCATTAAATGTGATGTGTTGTTTTAGAAGGCACCTGCATAGGAACAATTTTACACATTTATTACACTGACGTGTGAAAGAAACAAATTATTAAAAGTTCATTTGCTGGCTAACGAAATATTGCTTCACGCTAATCAAACAGCCATTTCTCTGAGTGAGGTAATTGTGAAAATAATAGTGATTGCCATTGACCTGTGTGGGACGCAGTGTGCGAAGTCATTACTCATTAACGTCCTCCAAACTAATTGCGTTATATTTCACATGGACGCAAATAATCACTTATAAAAAACAATATGACAGATACTGATTGAATACCCTTGAAAGTATCATTTACGAAAAAGAAATATTGTAACTTGACATGCCATTTTTACTGTGGCGGCAGATTCCCAAAATATAAAAATCAATGGGAATAAACATTCCTATTTTGGTTGAGCATCCAGTTATACATGCTGATGATTCGCGTAATAACACAATATCTTTCGTATAGTATGTTTAATAATTGTGGTTTATTTGATAAACGGGTCACGCACTTGTTAAATCATCGCGATCAGAGCCTTCAGTCAAATGAAAGTTGTGAGAACACTTTTGTTAGAGAAGTGAGACTCACAGGTAGATACAGAAACGAGTAGGTAATTTGCGAGACAGAGCTTTCAACATTATGAGGTAGTAAAAGAGCATGAAGGCCCATTAGTGTTAATGTAAAGCGATGTGGAGGAAGCGCGCACACTTGCTGACACATGCGCGCAGCCCGCCCAATGTTTACGTGTGCCGCTTGCAAAGCGAATACCTACAATCATAACCTTACTTAACTTTAAGAACTAAGCATAATTACGTACTCTGCAAAACACGACATATTTCACAGAAGCCAACATCACCAATAACATTATTTACAATGTATAACTTAACATTTTATATACCAAGCCATAAATTATCAGACTAGTTACTTAAAACTAATAAACATTTTATCATCTATTAAGTAGAACAAACACGTCAATCAAAGAGATAGTCGTATAGACGGTGCCAATGGAGCAGTAACAAAAGGAAAGCTTAGAGTTTTCCTTTTTACAGCCGGATGCCCCATCTCGGAGAATCGAGATTGCCAACTACGCAAACCTTGGTAAATGTTGCGATCTGTGAGAGTAGGACTAGTAATTGCTTGGTGTCGTTAAATTTTGCATTTAAGTTTAACGTCGATAGTTATTACTCGATCGAGAATTATTACGGCGAGTTACTAGAACTCGTCAACCTGCTGCACGTGTGTAGGTAAGTAGGCATTCGAACCTAATTAAACGTTGGTTATAGTTTATTCTCCGGCCTGCGGCGAGCGATTCCCACGAACCACAGAAAGGCAGACCTGTCGCATTATCATATTAAAGGTAAATCGTGTACAGGCGTGACGGAGTACCCATTTCTGCAAACGTCGTACGCCAGTGCGACGCGTTAAAGTGATGTTTTATGTGATGTCGGACCTTGGCCAGCTTACTTCATGTCCGATGTCAACGTTTCAATGTAAGCAAATAACTATGTTTATTTTTCTAATGCAACACTATAATTGCAACTAATTAACATATGGTATTCAAGGTACAACTCTGTAATAAAATTGAAAGGATGTACCGTAGGTACAGACTACGTATAACAGATGATAGAGACCGTTAAAGCCATATTCGACGTGTGAAACGATGATTTCTTTGAACATGCATCGCTTAACATCAACACCCTATAAGATGCCAGTGGCTTCCTCGTAAAGGATAACGTCTGTGAGAACGTAATGGAAAACATTGTAACTATATCGTGAACCAATAAACTGGAGTGCAATATCAATCAGGAAATCTCATCGCATTTTATGAGAACGTTAAAAACATGGCGTTTTAATAACAGAATCGTTAAAACAAGGTATAATATTAAGTACTTATTGTATAGTCCACAGTTCGCATAAACTTCAATGGTGTTATCATTGTTAGAAAAACAAAAATTTCCGGAAGCAACTGCGTTTGCATTTACACAAGAACAAAATAAATTTTAATCGCATTGATTTTATTATAGGGTTCACATTTTTCGACTAATCTATAGATGATGATGATGAGTTTCAGATGCTGTGTCGGTCAACAAAATATTTAAAAAATGTGTAAGTATTAGGGTTTTCGCCCCGGGTACCCGGAACCGGGAATTCCCGGGAATTTGGGGATTTTAGGACCCGGGAATTATTTGGCGGGATTCCCGGGTACCCGGGAATTTTTTGAAATGAAGAAATGATGATGAAAAATGAAGGGTCTGCACGCTTCCGAAGATTTTAGAGCATTTTCCGTCTCTCTCGCGTGAAACGGGCATTGTAGGTACTGCGTGGTGTGAATGGGGTAAATGTATCGTGATGTCAGCACACAGTACTGTTGTCTCTGTTTAGTAAACAGATTCTAAACGCTTGATTTTTTATTTTGTAAATGTTTCATTTGTAGAAACTATTCACAAATCTTTATCTTTTGTGTAATTTCGAGATTTATAATGAAAATATACAGGGTGTAAACGAATTCGTGTAATTCCTTTAAAAATCGTGATCTACTGGCCACAGATTAACCCTAAATGGTTTTTATTTTAAATACAAAACAGTTTATTTTCAAAAAAATGTTCTGTTTTCGAGCCTTTTTTGCGCCCCGAGTTAACCGACTGCAAAGACGATTTCGTGCTAGCCAGCCGTTGACACGGCTGGTCTTTTGGTTTGGTTTCATCAATGAATGAAAGCACGGTGACCCGTGCTTTCATTCATTGATGAGTGGCGTCGAAATGTTCCAACGAATAAAATTTTTATTTAGCAATTTTTATTTTTTTATTTTTACTTTATTAGCTGGTTGTGTTTCGATCACATATCACTACCGCAAGAAAAAAAAACTTTATTTTTATTTTTAATCTAGCTGAATCCCGTGCTCGGTTATTCTACATCAGTAGTAGATCATATGGTTTTAAGGTATTACACGAATTTGGTAACACCCTTTATATTAATTCACCCTATTGTTATTCCGTATTATTTTACCATATTATAAAAAAGTCTTCTTTTCATATTATGAAAAGAAGACTTTTTTTTTCATTAAATAAACTCGCGACCTCGCACAATAAATGACTGTAACTGTTCCTAGTTCAATTTTTTAAATAAGTGTAAGATTTTTTATTTTAGTAAGAAAAGTCGGTTGGTATGTTAGACAATTTATCAATTTATCATGTTTAAGGTACTTACACAAGTTTAATATTGAAATATACGAGAACAACTATATTTAAACAAAAAACATGAAAATTCCCGGGTACCCGGGAATTCCCGGGAATTAAGAGAAAAAAATCCCGATTCCCGGGAACTCAAATAGGCCGGGAACGCGAAAACCCTAGTAAGTATGTATGTTTAGAACGTGTGTTTTGATTTAAAAAGAAAAAAAAAGAAATCTTGAAAAAACTATTGGAAGCTGTTCTTTACAGCTTTCGATCAGAGCAGCAAAGAAATATTTATTATTTACATTAGTACATATTTTAGCAAGCCTTTAAGCTTTTAATTATTTCACCTATGCAGTAATTGCAAATGAAAAGTAAAAGCTAGGTTATGAACATTTAAGTATAATCGGATGTTGACAACAAGGGTTTAAATAATTCAACGAATGCTAGACTTATTGCTTGACTTCAAACAAGACATTGCAAAACAGAATCCAATTCGTAAAATCATCTTGCTAACTTGTTAAGCGCATTTAAAACACGAATTATCTTGTAAAATCACATTCACGTCGAGATACAACACATAAATCAGTGTTGATTGAAATAAATGGCCTGCTAACTATGGAGTATTACATTTGTTCGATCTATTTGCAGTCAATAAGCTGTATATTCTCATTTTGGAATAGTTAACCTATGTAGTGTCTGTTTACGACCGTACCGTTTTTCATAAACATTATACAAGAACCTTGTTTAAATTTAATGTGACCCTATTACAAGGTATAAGTTAAAAGATTTATAAGCTTATACAAAAAAGGAGATTAGGTCTGATCAAGCAATAATTTACGCATGTTAACGTTACCGATCGGGGTAGTAAAGCAAAGCACGAGCTTTCTAGAGCGTGACTTGTAAATCTACAAAACAGAATCGCTGCAAGCTTGCTAGGAAACATCAATACATTTCGCCAATGAGGAATAAGTGGAGTGGCGATGACCGCTGTTTCTATGTACTTACAAGTGATTCAAATCATTTCTATGCTTCTCGTTTATTTGCTATAAAAACTTGAAACACTAATAATAGAAGTTCCTAACGATTCCGTTTATCATAAAACTGAATAAGATCTTTACACCGAAAAACAGTCTTTCAAGTTAATTGGCTCGTTAAATCTAGTTGTTATTTCACGCCTATGCGTCAGTGTAGCAATTTAGGATTGCACAAATCTACTAATTGAACATATGAATGAACATTATTATCAGCTACTGTATCTGCCTTCAAAAACAAGAACCACTGCTAATAATACTACTGCTTGTACAACTTTATGAGTCACTTTGTTAGTGCACTCTACTCGTAATTGACGATGTGATGCTTTCCCCTTCCTTTCCTTTTCCCACTCAAATTGTTAAAGATATGGATTTTAAAAGAGTAACCATGGAGTTTCTTGCCGGCTCTTCTCCATAGGAAACGACTAATTGGAACCGTGCACCTAAATTCGACTTTTCATAAGCGCCTGTAATGGTTTATGTGAAATAAAAACTTTTGATTTGATTTGATTTGATTTGAACAGGGTTATCATAGAATTCAAAGATTTATATTTTATATTACAATAATATTCGATACATGCGTTTAAGTATTTTATTTAAGCGGTTGAATTAAGGGCGTACTAAGTGTCTACAATTTCAAAGACATTATGAGTAATGAATAAAGATATGTCTACAATCGCCTGGAAAGGACAGTTGACCACCCGTGTAGCTACCCCCCCTTACCTCCCGAGAGCAGACGCCTCAAAACCCACATAACCTGTCACGAGCCGGCTGTGGTCAGCAATGGATGGACACGCTTCGCGGTAATCGAAAATTATTAATGCTTAATTACTGTATAAGCACAATCGCGCCACTCGCACTCCGGCGCCGCTTGTTATCATTTATTGAGACCTAACCCGTTTCCACCGCATATTGATTTAATGTAATGACTTTATATGGCAACACGGGTGTCTGTTACGAGGTATTTTTAATGTATTCGCAATTATATGTCGCCACCGAGGCGTTATTTAAAACCTAATGTAAATGATATAAGAATGGCAAACCGCTTATCAGCTTTTCATTAAAGCAAACAAACGTAGAGATTTCTAGCGCGATAAGTACCATCGTGTAAAGTATTACAACTATTACAAGTAACAGTACGATGACGAAAATAATATCTCCATAAAGTATTGTAGTCTACGGTATTAGAATATGTAGTACGAAATTATGTTAGGTACTGTTAAGAATGTTCAAATGTAAATGGTACCATTGCAATGTCAAAAATAAAATTATACGAATATGCTGCCAGTGAGTCCGAAATGAATATGAAAAGCTACATTTCTCTATAAAAGACCGCTTCCTACCAGTATACTTTGTGAGACTATTGGTATTCATGAATATGCTAATTTCAATAGAAAATATTGTGGGGTTGTGCCGCTAGCTTAAGACCAGATAATCTAAAACGAAGTAAAAGCTCACTGTAAGTTTTCAGTGTGAGAGGTAATATGGTATTCTATACAACAATTTTATGTTTCGTTGCGTTTGCGTTAAGAGCATGGAAATATGTATTTAATTCAAATGATAAGGGTTTTAGAAATTACAAACCAGAAATATTGGAAAATTTTAACAAGACAAAGAAAATATTCATTTGCCCATTTTCCAAGACGTCACAAGAATCTCGTGAAGCCATTGTTGTTTTTCAGAAATTGATTTAGGTAATGATGAACCTTGATTTAGGTAATGATGAACCTTGATTTAGGTAATGATGAACCTTGATTTAGGTAATGATGAACCTTGATTTAGGTAATGATGAACCTTGATTTAGGTAATGATGAACCTTGATTTAGGAAATGATGACCTTTGCGGCGGAATGGGTAAACTAAAAATGCAGTAAATTTTCCTAAAAATATAAACCTATATGTAAGTGTTAAATATTGAGATCTATTTTACAAATATTTCTATGAAGCTTTGTCTTTAAAAGGATTGAAATGATTCTAAGCCTTAAAACGCACTAGCGGCCAGCCGCAATACGGCGTGCCGCTTGCGGTTGGCCGCACATCAGTTTTTACATTAAACCGCATGATCTCAACGCACTGGCGCACGACGGCTGGCCGGAAATCAGTGCGTTGAGATCATGCGGTTTCATATAAAAATCGATACGCGGCCAGCCGCAAGCGGCACGCCGTAATACGGCTGGCCGCTAGTGCGTTTGAAGTCTAATATTCGCCACACTGACGCTGCGTCTACATGACGGACATTTGATTAAAATGCGTTAGCGCGTTCCAAAGAAATCAGGAAACTTATACACTTTGTATGAGTAGTAGTGTGATAGAGGCCTTGGGTAAATTATTTC
The DNA here is from genome assembly GCA_905220435.1 of Amphipyra tragopoginis. Classification (NCBI taxonomy): domain Eukaryota; kingdom Metazoa; phylum Arthropoda; class Insecta; order Lepidoptera; family Noctuidae; genus Amphipyra; species Amphipyra tragopoginis. The sequence goes on from HG991997.1 coordinate 19,997,913, forward strand.
GTTGCCCTTTACAAAAATCGTCATGAACCTAATGTGAAGTACAACTTACTTTATATTCTGACCAGTAATCATGGTTTCATTTATATTTAAAACTCATGTCCAATAATCACTGAGTTCAGGTATTTATGGGTATCATCGATAAAAGCCTTCAATTAGTCACATGTAGCCACGATATTGAACTTTATCACAAGCAATATCCTTTGCGCAATCAAAGTGAAGACACCTGCGTACTGTCTTCACTATCACAGACTTGTGTTGATAGTAAACATTAATCGACTCGACAACCATTGAAGGGAAAGTCATTTTATGTAACTAAAAGTAGTATAGAACCAATATTGATTAAGATGATCGATGAAGATTTGGATTCTTCAAGTCTACGACCGATGTGACGCAACATAGACAAGTGCTTAAAACACACAAGTACCCTACGTACTTACAACATGCGACATCATTTCACTGTAAAGCCCTGACCATAAAGAACATCTTCTTCTTTTAATTAGCATCTAATCAAGGGATTCATTTAGAAGAATCTATTACACGATTTATGAGCGGTGTGAGACGAACTTTCTCACGCATTTTGCTGACCAGATTCAGCGCACCTTATTTTATGGCATCTAATCATTCCATCTTAATTCTTAGAAAGCTCTTTTCTGTGTATGTATAATGTATGTTTGTAGGTTGTTCCATCTAGTTGTACAGCATCTGCAACTAGTGTTGCTACTTGATGTTTAATGATGTTACCATAATTACACTTGTTCCGTAAAGCCAATTTTATTGGAGAATTGGTTTCTCATTTTAGCTAATACATAATTAAAAAATTAAGCGTAAATTATAAGCACATCAAATAAAGTAACTTAAAAGTTTTTTGCATAATTTAAAAATAAATGAAGTGAACTGCTCTGTAGACTGTAGCTGAATTAAACGCAAAGCGTCAAAATAAGATTCTCGATTTTTAGATTATAACTAAATTAAGTTAAACACGTCACGAAAAGCACCTGAAAACTGTAGTAAAGAAAGGCTTCAGTGTGAGGGCGGGCGGGGAGGTGCGCGTACGCACGAGGCGTGTTCGGCGGCTCGGCGCGGGAGCCGGCCGCCAGAGCCGCTGCGGAAGCTGCGGCAAGCGCACCTGTTGCACGACCCCGCGACAACACACATAAAACTTACGCGGAACACACGTGTACTAACTAGCGATTTTATGCCCTGTGACATGACTATTAGTGAGAGTTCAGTGACAGTGCCCACAGTAAGGCCCTAGAGGACACATCTACAATCTGGATCAACCCTAGGTCGGTAGCGCAACGTTTTATCTTTCTTATCACATTATCGCATGTTTTGATTGCACACGCAATATCCGCTGTGCGAATATCTAAGGCTCGTTCGCTTTAGTTTTATACTGCATCCTTTTAATTATAACCACACATCTTTAATGTTACTGTTTGATTTACTTTTGCTTTTAACACGATCATACAAAACTAATAACTTGTAATACTTAACTTGGATGAACATTATGTTGAATATGTGTCAGAAATATTATTAGGTAGGTATATCTTCTTAAATAGGTTTAGATACGTCTGGCCACGCAGTTTGGCCCTATGTCTTATTCAAAGTGTAGTTTTTAGTTTGATGACATTTAACATAAGTTCTAATATGTATGTCGAACAACAATATTAATTTTCCAAGAAAAATTACAGCATATATTTAATTTTTTGCAGATAATACACAATGTAATATATTATACTGAATTCCGTACCTCACAAGTATTGATTTTAATTTGACTGAAAATAACCATAAATAAATTTAGCAAATATTTTTTTTATACTATCTACCACTTAAAACAACATTGCATAGATAGATACCCAAAAAAGAACCGTAATCGCCCGTAACTGCAATCAAATAAATTATCATCCACCAGTCTGAATCTATAAATAAAGGAATTAATTGGAGCATGTAAATGTCAACAGTAGCACAATAATACAAGTGTTTACAAATAAGAAAACCACTAGGTGATGACAAGCAAACTTATGTTTTAGTTCGGTAGGAGGTCTGGTGCCAAACCTCGGCGCAGTAACATTACGCGTGTTATCGACAATATCAGAGACTGGTTCCGACGACCGCTACGCGCTGCTATGCCGTTTGCGAACATCGCTTTGATCACATTTCGTCCATTTAATATGATTTCAACTCGATACATCGACCTACATAAAAGACCATAAAAGTCAACGTGTACTTTATCGAAACCGTATATTAAATTCAAAGAAGCAACTCTTTTCATTAACAACTTTTTAATGTAAAACCAGGTGTGATTAAAATGTCTTCACGCTTCTACATCGTTAGGATTGATCACGTAAATCGTTGAGCTTATTAAGTGACATTTGCATTTAAAGGACCTCTCGGGACCAGAAGCGATTATATTAGAGTAGTTTATTCCCTTGTGTGGCAATGTGAACGAACCTCTAGGAGGAACGGCAGCATAAATCAAAGCATTACCGTCTCGACATTGGTTAACTAGCAAGGCGTTGTACTGGGATATCATAATCGTTGGCCAGACATAAACTAACGTTAATTACTAGGAGACGTCGCCACTAGCTCCTGAAAGCTACTCGAAGGCCTGAGGCTATCATTGCATAACGACGTGGGAAGAGCGATCAAGTGAAGGGCATTATAAGAGTAAACACTCGTTACTGCACTGATGATTTCATACCGGTCAAGGAAACGCTAAAGGAAAACCGCAGGGGCCACAAAATTTTATTTTTGCATTAATTTATTATTGAGATATGCGTAAAATATGCTATTTTCATAACATCCCGTAAATTACCTACAGCAAGTGTAATAAATTAATATTAAAAGTAAACATTCGTTAGTCTTGCATATCAAGATTAAGAGAGCGTTTAACTAATTTAAAGCTAAAGATACAGTTCTCATTAAAACTGTCTCCTGTCAAGCGAAGGGATTCATAATATGATTTGAAATGTCAGCGTAATTGAAATTTATCGTACCATCAGACGGGTTTCGCCTTAACCTTTATAGCTGCATTAATTCTTATTGATTCGCTGGTAAATGTCGAATCAGTAGGCAATTAAGAGATCATCAAGGGCTCGCCTTGAGCGTCTGTTAGGTAAGCCCTTTCGAGGGAGAGTGTGCGTGAAACGCTCATCTGTTCACTATTTCGAACTGCATAATCACTGGTTACTATTTAGAACTACTCGATCAAATAACCGCATCTATGATAACGTTCAATACATGCGAGACGCAGTCTTACGATTTCAAGTCCATTGATTAAACTAGTGACTTTCTGAGACTTTGTGCATACCTACTTAACTTATAAATCGATCGGATTATTTGAGGGAATCCCGAATAACACGATAAAAACACGTGACATTCCTCCTGTATTAAAATTAAATACGTTATCATATCCAGGAACGGAAATTCATAATTAGTCACCAACACACATTCCTATTCTGGCACAACTTTTCAAAAAGAGGAAATTAATGTTCAGTTTGTACAAGCGAATTCAATATGCTCGGTGCCCGAATATAATTAAAGACCATAAATTATATTCATACGCGAAACATGCTCACGTCGGGACCCGAGAACTCAATGGACTTTCGCTTGTAAATAACAATATGTGAACATATATAAGAAAGACGCGAAAATTATTTGGGTTAGCCTTTCACTGTACGGCGACTTAATTAATGCAAAGATTTTCGACACTCGATTATAGTTATTTTAAAATTCAATATCACTTGTAGGCTTTATTGCATACAATTGCTCCGATCTTTATGGTAACCCGTTTTCAGGATTTAATAACATCGTTTGTACTTTAGCGCCAAATTCACTTACTTATAAGTTTTTTTTGCGCAATTAAATGCACTCCATTGCTCGTTTAGTTCGTAAAACTTGCAGAAGTCGACTTGTTGCGGCTGTGTCCATAGCTTGAAAGTCAATTTGTCAACTTGCTTGGGCAAGTCAACTTGCGCAAGTCAACTTGCGCAACAAAACTTGCCAGTGAATGGGGCGTTTTACATAATAACTTGTTCGTCTAAAGTACCGAAGTACAATAGTCGATAGGATTCCTAAATTAGTTTAATTTAAGACAATCTAGTTCGTTAAAAATTCGCGTCAGTTTTTCCCGACGCAACCAAAGAGTGCACTTTCATAATATGAGGACAACGCAAATTACTTTAGGATCTAATGCCTTCCAGTATTCGCTTATCTACTAGTTAATTCAGATATATCCCGAGCAGTTTAGCCTAATGCATTTCAGATTCTATAAATTATTTAATTTATTTATATTAATATAAATGATTCGGTTTAGAAACTTTAGAATGTTTTTCCAATAGCATGTTCCGTCTGATGTGATCTGAACGGTCTGACCTAGGATAATTTAGTTCACAAAAAAATCATGTCAATTAGGTAGGAAATACGCACACTGAACTTCTGAAGAAATGCTTATTGGGATATTTTCACGGCAATAATCTAAAAGCAAACTATTTATTGGTACTAGCGCTCAAGCTTGTAATAATTGTAAGTGTAAGCATGGTAATTGTACTACACCACTTAATTATTTACGAAAGCAGTTATTATAAATTACATAACCTATCCTTAGCTGTTCGTTAATACGCAGTGGCAGCTAAATGCAGCAGACCGCGTTCTTAGGGTGTACAATTAAATCGGGAGGTATGCATATCAACGTAAGTAAACATGACACAAGTCGACAGTGCTCCCGGCCTCCTGGTGCCATAAGCACCTTGTATTTGTTCTACACAAATAAACGTACCGGCACGTCCCCGACAAGTGCGGGATAGATGAAACAAACAAGAGCAAACGCCTACTTGTAACTTACACCTTTTAACATAAAAAACGTCTTTATGTGACAAAAATAATAATGTTGAAATGTAAAATGTAGATCATTTGATTCGATAGGTTTTCAATGACAATCCTCAGATCAAAGTTGCAAAACTAACCTGTTCGGTAACAGATTTTATTCTAGTCGACGCAACATACTTGTAATATGCGCTTATGGTAAATAAATTATGACATATTATAGGTACGGTTTTGCAGCCTATATCTATGTGAAGACGAAACTTTGTTTTCTTAACCTCCATCCACACTTCCCGCGTGTATCAGTTGCGAGACGTGAGAGAAAGTACCAACGTATATTTCGTAACTTCTGCCTTTGAAACAAGTAAGAAAATCGAAAACTAAGTGTTGTTTTCTTAAACAACAGCATAAATATCCATAAAGGATATCAATACAGCCATCAATAAAAATGCTAACGCAATTTAGGCGCGATACCTACATAATATTGTATTTCTTGAGTGCGTGTGAGTATTGCATAAGACTTGACAGTAAAGCATTATTATGAATGGATATTAAATGAGAATTCGGGAAATAGGTTTATAACGACTGTAATAGCAATGATATGTATATTATAGCATCTACGGTTTTCACTTCGGTGTGAGTATCAATTTTATCGTCAAGAAAGTGTTGATCTTCAATACCGGTCGAGTATACGGAGGGAGGTCCGCCGCCCGACGCTCCGTCATCATTTATTTGCATGTGGAGCGCAAAATGTCGCCGCAAGATAACTCCGCCTAATGTGTATTCAAAGCGAATCATCACCATGCTAATGTTGTAATTAAGATAGTATCGCGACAAAGCCGGTTTGCAAACGCATGCCTTTGACGAAGGCGCTACGAAAGACGTTCATTTTTATATTGAACTCATAAATTTGATTTTACGGGGAATATTCTGCGTTATTATTATTTTAATCGCATTTTTATCGACTTTAATTTGCTAAACTGTCGGTTAAAATGGCGTTAAATTTACATACGAGGCAAAAAGGTTTTTTTCTTTTACTAATAATATAAACCAACTCTAGCCGTAAAATAGTCCATATTAGGATAGATTACTATGCCTATAACTTGATAAATAAAAATCTCATTACGATTTTTTTATACAGCAAGTTTGTAAGATCATTTATCTACACTAGCATCCGCCTGTGACTTCGTCGGCGTAAATTTTGAACCCCTAATACCCCATAACATTTTCGGGCTTGAATTTCGAAACATCCATTATTATATAATGATCTTCCTAATTTCATCTTCAGTGGTTTAGGCAGTGGTTTATCTGTCAGTCAAGGAACTATTTTATATAATAAATAATTATGTCGGCGGAGGATCGTGTAATCCGTATTTTCGTGATTCGCGCGTAGAGTCGCGAAAAATCGTTTAGTAATTGGACGAAAACACTAAACTCAGTCCATGGTTTCGCGAAATAACTAGACTCGGTTCGTGTTTTCATGAAATTACTAGATTTACAAGGTGTTACACAAATAAGTGTACAACCTCTTAAGGGGTCACTGTACTCATCATTATGAACAACTTTTACTATGGGGCCAACCCTGAAATCGCAAAAAAAAAACAGCTGTTCCCTACATTAATGTTCGCATAACTCGTCAAAATGTAGGGAACAGCAGATTTTTTTTTCGCGATTTCACTTTTTTTCCCAGAGTAAAAGTGTAGACTTATTTATGTTACACCTTGTAAATAGCAAGAACGCGTAATGAATGACACTTCCTCTACATCTTATTCCGAATATTCGCAAAACACCGCGCAATTTCAAGAAAATACGGATTACACGATCCTCCGCCGACATATTGATAATTAGAACTATTGTTTTTAATACTTTTTGACTTTATTATTGTAAAGTTTTAAAAGGGTCATAGTTAGTTATCGTAAAATTCAAAACCGTTACATTCCAAAAAATCCAATACCATTAATCATAGAGAAACTATCCTGATGGAAGCACTTCGATTTAGGGTACATTATCACTTTTGTTTTTTTCAAAAGTTTATGGTGCATTGTTAAATGTTGTCTACACCACAAAGCATTACCGTAAAGACATTGAACCTGGCTGAGTGTTGACCCCCTTGACATCGCTTACACATACTCGCTACAACAAAACTATGATTCAACCTTTCTAAACAATTCCTTGTGTCTAAGCAATAATATGAGCGATGATACATAGCTATTTCAAAAATACGAAAAGCAGTCGTAAAGCTACTTAACGTTTAATGAGACGATAAAAGTTGTTAATTTTATTAATGCTATTGTCTACTCATTACATTGATGTGCATCGATGTCAAATCATGCCTTGATGTGGCAATAAAGAAAAGTGAATTTAAATTTCATGGATAATGAAGACCTGTTTTAGTAGATTTGACAAGATAAGACATCAATGGTTGTCTGGTTTAAGTCACGGTCAGAATTAGGCAATGTGTATTGTCTTGGATTTGATTAGAATCGGTGCTGGGAGCGGCACGCGCGCGCTGCCATGCGCCAGCCACTCGGCCACTCGCTGACGTGAAGTGGCTACAGTTGCGCCTGGGCGCAGCGCGCAGCGGCTTAAATATGCAGTCCCGATGTTGCACAATACATTTGTAAGCGGCTCTCCCGGGACATTTAGTGGTATTAAACTATTTGATAACCAGATAACATTTGTCTGCGCTTGCATTAGTTAAAATAATTTCACCTCAGTTCTATAAATTCCGAGATAAAACTTGGAAACACAAACATAACAATGTTTGCTTGTAAAGGTAAAGTAAAAGTTATTTGTAGTCAAGTAGTATTTGTAAAAATATAAGATAAATAATGATGGGAAAACTAAATGTTAAGTGTAAGATCATAAATCATGTTAGATAACTTCTTCGCAGCTAAACTCGCACGTAGCCCTTTTAAATTTCATTTCCATGTCATGATTCTTTTCATTAGATATAATATTAGAACAAACCAATTTCGACATCAATGATAATATCTTTAACAACATCATAAAAAATAACTAAACGGTAGCAGTCACGCAACAACATCGTTTTTCAATTTACCATCAGGTAAAATTTAAATAATTATGAAATTATCTAATAGCGGCGCCGCTGCTTCAAAACGTATCTTTGTAAAAGAAAACGAAGATAAGAGTGGAACATTAAAGATAAATTGCACCCAAATTCCGGATAGGTTGTTCGGAAAACGTGGAATCTGTCACCGACTAATTGGCAGCCGGTTTGCGCGAGTGGTCGCCGCGCCGTCTGCCGCGACTGTAACCCACTTACGAACAACAGAAGCAGATGAGACTGTACACTCTAAGGACTTGGCTTAATGTGCACAACAAACAAACACCTACATCCTAAACTTTCCAACTTTCTTCGTGTAGGTTTGCCAGATATTTGTCATAATCTTTAAACCGCAACCAATGTTAGCAAAAACATTTGACATTTCCAAATGATCTGTCTGTTTAGTTATGGTGTCTGTGAAATGGCGACACGACGACAATCCGACGCGTCTTTCATTCTTAAAGATGATTCAACTATCGACAAAGATTCTCGAAACGAGGACAGTGAAACGACCTAACGCGAGCTGATAACGTGGTCTAGGAGCACTCGTAGCTATCTCTAGGTACATTAACACAGTTCACTGTTGTCATTACAAGAGAACAAACATGGTGCTCAGAGCTACAAACTGCCGCAGGACGACCACCTCGTTAAAGTTATTGGTAAATACAAGTCTGTCATTGATTTAGGATTATGTAGACCAATTGATTACGATAAAAAATAAATGCATGACAATCTTATAAATCTAAATACAACGGTCACGACAGTTCATGCGAGGAAGGCCCTTTCCACCGTTACACCATCATTTAACAATCTGGTTAATTAATTGAAACTACATAATTGAGACAAGCATAATTTAATGCGTCTAAAGTAGTAATTATGTTGTTAAAAATTGGATGACGAAGGAGATTTTGAACCGCAGCGGTTCTCATTGAGACTTTTTTGTTCTTTATTTCTCTGATGAATTGAGCATGGAGGTTATTTATTTTAAATGGTGACTCATATGAAATTGCAACATAAAGGCAAATTTATAATGAGCTACCCGACGACATTCCACGAAGGCCGCGTAGTCACAGACAGGTAAACTTAGCTTGAGTTGACTCCGCGAGTCCGCGCCCAACAATGTGCTCACGACGCGGTAGCAAGCAGTAGGCACAGTTACTTTCGTAATGAAATCGTATTGATAAAGTCATTTAACTGAATATTTATTACATGTAAATGCTAACGAGTCCAAATGATTTATATTGATTATAATATCTACGTTCTTTACCGGCTGACACGAAAAAATATAATTTATTGACACTTCTTTATGGCTACTTAATCGGTACGCCCATTTCCTATTTAAACTGGAAGCATCGTGCCTGTGTTTTTTGCTTCCAAATCTATTTAGGAATTTCACTATTATGTTAACAATAAATTCAAAGGATTTGACTGCGTCTACTGATCTACTATTTATCTTGATTAAGTATACCGACATTTATGAGATGAAAATGACGGCGGCTTGTGCGTTTGTGTGAACATTTACGCATATGACGTAACCATAATTATAAATAGAACTATAGTCTTCTACAAAACTAATAACCCAGTTTTCAATTCATCCGTTACTCATATATTTTGCAGGGTGACCATTAAACAATACACAAACAAGAAAAGCTCACAACCAAGGAATGCATTTAAAGTTCTTGTAATAAATAATAACATCAATTGTATCATAATAACTGTTATTTTCATAAAAAATACTGTTAAAAATATTTTAATACGTATACATCTTCGTTACCGTCAAAAGTTGAAGGGCCTAATAAGAATCGTTCCACAAAAGAACCACAATCGAAATAAAATTGACAGTCAGCCAGCAAGCAATCTCGGGTGGTCCACGCTTTCATTATATGATGCACAACAGAGCACGTATCACAACGTTCGAGATAAAAAAGTAATAGGACATCCCCTTTCCCTACATTTTAATTTAACAACGGAAGCAGCGTGACTCTGCAAGAAAAGAATCAGATTAATTTCACCGTTGTCCCGCCTGACGGGACTGATCTATACAAATAAATTGTTTAAAACATCGAAGCGATTAAACCATGTAGACAAAAGGGGTAGACAGTGCTATAACAAAATAAACGTGATCTCACCAGGAAGCTCGTCCATAATAGGACGAGAGAAGGACGAAAAGGCCAATGACTTTGTAAAAACAAATATATCTCTATTAATCCCGTCTCATGCCGTTTAAGCTAAATCTGTCTGATACATGCGAGTATTTCCATAACAACACTAAATTAAATGTTACTCTTCTTATTAAAAATAAGTAGTATTTTTAAGGTTTAATATTATTAACGAATGTTCATTAAAACTTAATGTGTACCAATAAAAGCAATGAAAGCGTGTAGCACCTGGAAGTGCGTGCTGTAGCCGCGTTGGCTCGCCTCCAGTTCTACTGAACTTTGACAACTAGCCGCGGCGGTAAATTGCTGTAACACATCCGTCTGCCGTGCCGCACTCATAATACGCAACGCAAACCTCTACCAAAGTGAAAATGCATTTCAGGAAATGTCATAAAACGATCAACACGTCTTTAGACACCTTTTCGTCAACAGGATATCAGTAATGCGCTTTACATCATAATTAGATGAAATACTTTTCGTTTGGTTTCTGCATTCCCAGGTCGCATGTTTTCAAGTACTGCGAGGTCGACGCACTCCACAAACGTGCATTCCTTTTCCCTTTCTGAATTTTGATTGCATCCAGGTATGTAACAGGAACAAAAATATAATGACGGGGTTTCGTCAATTGATCTCATACAACAATATTTCTTTCTGAGTTGTCGTGACATGTTCAACAAGTATTGTGTTCACTTCGGGTGCGTGTGCTTTCTTTATCGATTTTTAATCATGCGGGACGCCCTTTCATAAAGCTTCATTAAAAGAAATTAGTGTGTCGTCATTCACTTCATCATGATTTAGCTGTCATTGATCACGTCAGTACGAATACACGATGCGCTTTAAATCATGATGGCCGTTATATGCGATTGCTTCGACATCTGATCTAACGTCAATTAATAACGACACCGATCTATTTTTCTTGTATGTCGGCCCATGATGTTTCTGAACGGTTACCGAAACCATCGCGACTACGTGACAACGTAACTGACGCTTTTGACATCATTGCATCGTCGCATTAACGGAAAAATATTACAAATATTGTAAAATTAGGCCTTAAAAGCATAATATATTATCCAGAATCCAGACTCATATCCGCCCAATGTTTCTTCGAGTCATTCAAACAAGACACATTCAAATGAGTAGAACATCCTCTTGAGCTACATATTAAAAAGATACAATCGCATAGAACACATAAGACTGACGTTATAATAGCGGACGTATTATGATTAGGTAAGCACATCGTGCATATGGAAGGAGGGCTGAGTGAGGCTGATGAAAGGTTGACCTTAGTCGTGTGGGCGTAGCTAGACAATGATAATCCGACAGACCGGGGTCCACGAACTATACCGGAATGCAAATAAATAGATGCACATGAACAGGACGAGCCCGTACACCTGTCGCTGATCAGACAAATAAACAATGCACGTCATGCCGCGAGCCCGCGACCTACGGTAGCACGGATCTAACATTATACTGCCATCAGCATGAGACACTTGCTAATGTTTAATACATCTCCACACATTCTGAATACTTTGAAACACTATGTTTTACGGATTCTGAATTAATGACAAATAGTTTTAAAATTTCTATGCTGTAGTCACATAAATATACAATACCTACTTAACATAAGTTATGTTATAGTTAGACAAAGCATCGATAAAAATACTTTACTTATGCTTATGCGCTTGTCACAATAATACATTTGAGTAGTATTTAAGCGTGCGTTGTATTAAACAATGTGTGCCTTGCAGTAATGGATTTTTGTACCGCTTGTGTTTTGTCATCCTGTGCACTACCTTGAGTTTTGTATTAAGAAGAACTGTAACTTTCACTTATCGCTGCCAAACAACAAATAAGAAAAAAATATACTTAAGCCTGGGAGTTAAGGGGTGTTTCATCAATATGATTTGAGTCAATCAAAATATTGCCTTCGGTTATGTTTAAGTCTGAAATCAATCTTCTCTAAAAAAGAACGAGTGATAATCAGCATTGGCTTATATTATTAAACAACAGTCATCACTTCACTAATTAGCGCGAGTCTCATTGTGACATTAGTGTCCCATATTTTAGTCTACCACGTTTTATCTCCACGCATGCGTAGACCGGAGAATCATGTGGAGTTGCTCCTTATTTCTAACATTAGCGCTTGATTCATTTTTTTAATGGATTGACACTTATATGGCTGTTTTATTTCATAGACACAAGACGATCGTAGCATGGCACTCGATTTTGATACGTCGATAGTGAAATCTATACTATTAATGAAATCTAAATCTTTTTACTTAGTATTTACGTATGTATTTGGCATCGATACGCTAAGAAGAAGAATGAAATCTTAAATAATAATTGTGAAAAATAATTAAAATACATATGGCAAGTTAGTCATAAAATGCATGTCTACGACTTGTAATTGAATAATCCAAGTATCTCAATTTAATGTGTTTTGTTATTGCTAGATAACATACCATAAAGATAATTACTTCTCCACTACGTACGTAGTGTAATTAAAGGATAATAGGCATCCATAAGTACATCGATAAAGGTTTTAAAGCAATCACAGTACCGGCTCTAATCGATTAGTGTGCAGTTATAAGGTAAATAAACGTACCTTTAGGAAATTACTTTAGCGAAGTCGTATGCTTATAAAGAACCGCTTTACTGATATCAATGACCCCGCCACGCGAGTGCCGCAGTATTTGTTTAGCATTACAGAACATTTTCATACAAAGCCTTCATAGCTGTTCACGACGGTATCTTAACAAGACACGTTAAGCAGGTGTAAAGTCGTAAATTAGAAATGTTATAATTTTCGCATTTAAATGATGTCGACACTATGAATATTTTTTACGCAACAATTTTCACAATAATCGAAATCCCCATATGAATTAAGTTTCAAAACTAAAAGCCACCCACGCAACATTAAGCTTATTGATATAGCTTATGTTACATTTTAGGCGTTATAATAATGGATTATCAGCTCATTTGTCAAATCTAATGAAAGGTTTATGAGATTGTATTACTAAGTGGGCTTTTTTGGAATTTTGTGTGATATTAGATCTGTTGACGTTTTTGATTGAGAGAATCACTTATACAGTCTATTAGAAGATACAGAAAGTGAAAAAAATAGGAGCAGCTAACACACTGTCCTACTTTCGTAACGAATAAATCATCTCCATAGTAGCGTTTAACCATTTCAGGTTCCGCTTTGAAACTCAAAAGATCGTGCGCTTCGTGATAAGCGGATGATAATTACTTCCTTATTGATATGAGCTTCCGAAATGACGAATGATGTTTTGTCTCTGTATCACTCTAAGGTCGAGTGGTAGAAAATGCCTAAGGCATTAAGTCTGCCTCTGTACTAATTCTATGCTTAAAAAATAAAATAAATAATTATGCTACTGCCCATCCAAACGACTCTACGAGACTACGGAGTAACAAAATGGACTTTACTTAAACGGGAATGAATAGGTACATACATTAATCTACAGGTTTTACCTCTGGTTTCATAAGGGCTCTTACAGACGAGCGGCACTTTGCCGACGACTAGGGTACCTAACTGCAACCGTCGCCGCTTGTCAACAATCGGCATCGGCTGTAGTTACCCCTGTCGTCGGCAGTGCCGCTCGACTGAAGACCCCTAAAAGGCTGACCAATCTAGTCTGTTGTCAAATCTCATGTCAAGTGATGTGATTATACTCTGTTCAACGAAAGGTGAGTCCTGACATAGCCGTGATTTCGTAAATTGTAGCCGTAAGGAGACTGCTATCGAAAAAACGTGAACGACATCATCAAAAACCCTAAAATAAATAGCTATATTAACGTTTTGTTTAAAAAAACAAATTGATATTCTTTCTATGGTAACGTTTTGTAAACAAACGTCAGAACTCGACTTACCTACATTGAAAAGGGTAGCTGTTAGTATTTTGGCCGACCAATCACATTCGTTGACATGAGATTTGACAACAGATCAGATTGATCAGCTTTTCACTAACCGGGAGCTTATTATCGTATCGTTAATTTTCAGTGTCTTGAGTTTTTAATTTATATCGGTGTTGCTCATTAAAAGTACATCCTTTTAACACGGCAAACTGACTCGATTAAGCACTGAACTGTAATAACTACAATGGACTTTTAATCTTAATAATAAGGGCAAACATTATGATTTTAAATGTTTCGCAATTAATGAATACCTATACCCTAAAACCCTAACTCAGATAATTTATGTAAACAAAGGGGATAACAGATCAAAAAAATATCTTATTAATGGTAATTCACTAAAAAAGCCGGAAAAAAAGGTTAGATTATCTTTTATGTATTGATTTTAGAAATTATAATTTAAAAAATATCATACCGTAATTATTTTTATAAATTTTCAGTTTTAAACAAAGCTATGGAAAAAAGGAGATTTTCTGGTATAAAGTATTTTATGATACTGGTAACACTGTAGGAGTACCAAACATTTTCAAATTTCGTTTGACAAAATTTCAAAGTTGTTTTCTTAGCGTCTTATCAATACATTCGTTTTCTTTTCCCGTTTTCGCTGCGTGTTTGTTAATTTTGTCATTGTGCTATATTATCATCGTGTTAAGTTTTTCATTTTGTTGTTGTCATTGTTTCATCTGATTCTGAAAGTGATAGTTATTCAGATTCAGACACATCATGAAAAAATATTTCATAATAGTTAATTCTAATCGAAGCTACTGATTTGAAATCAGATCTTGAATCAGATATTTTATTTAACTACTTACATCTTCAACAACACACATAACTCTCATTCATAGATTAATTTTGTAAGCAGCAAGTCTTGCCACATGTTGGATGAAAACGACTGTAAACTGTTCCAAGTGGAAATTTGGTTCGATTTTGAGAAGTCTAATATTGGACTTAAAAGGACTGATTAAAATGATTATAGGTAAGGCGCGTCTCCGACACACTACACAAGACATTGTTTGGCTACGGTATTTTGTTTGCATTGTTCTTATAATTAACTTTAATTTTTTAAATGATTACTTAGTAAAAATATAATGATAAAATGCACCCCTAACCTGTCATTTTGACAATGACATTTCTTTGTTTACATAAATTATCTGAGTTATGGAATTAGGGTATAGGGCCTTATTACAAAAGATGGTTTAAACCAAAACTAAGGTAAACCACGGTTTAAAATATACCCATCACTTTCTTATGTCATATGACAAATAGAGACGGGGCTATTTTAAAACCTAGGTTTTTCTTAGACCGTCTTTTGTAAGGGTTCGAGTTTAACGACAATCACCAAGCTCAATACAGATATTTTTTATTAACGGTACTCTCAAATCTCTTTCGTTCCTTTAATATTGACAAAGACAACCAACATCATTGTGTTCCACAGACGGGGCGATGTTAAGAGCGGCAGTGGCGGTGCTGGCGTGCCTCTGCATGGCGCGCGCTTCGCCCGCCGAGCACAGCTTGCGATCGTACGCGCTAAGCACACAGAACCCCAAGGTAAATACAACCCTGTAAATACTACTATTAAATAAAAAGGTTCGAAACAGAAGCCTCAATCTAACGAACACACGATAAGAATCTGTCGAAAACTCATGATACATGTGAAAGAAACAATTCCTTTCATACAATACGGCCGACGTATCTTGGCGAGTCTGAAGTTAGTTGTTTGACTGCGCAATGAATCTTTTAGAAACGAAATTGTCTACACTGCGCAGCTAATCAGCTAACTTAAGATACGTCGGCCGTATTGTACCACGCATTTGCAGTTACATTGTAGTTATTTCAGTTTCATTCGGTGGTGAGTGCCAGAGCTTGTTATTACGTTTTGTGTGGAGCGGAACTTCTGCTCCTGATTTTTTTGTACTTCAATCTTGTCGCATTCACAAACATTGCCTCTTTACAATATTAGAGCAAACGGAACATGGAATATATCACCAAAACTATGCAAATAGAAGCTTGATATTTTCAAACAAATTATGTCGGTTCTC
Organism: Amphipyra tragopoginis; assembly: GCA_905220435.1. Classification (NCBI taxonomy): domain Eukaryota; kingdom Metazoa; phylum Arthropoda; class Insecta; order Lepidoptera; family Noctuidae; genus Amphipyra; species Amphipyra tragopoginis. The sequence continues at coordinate 20,013,932 of HG991997.1, forward strand.
TGCTTGTCTCCGTGTGGGAGGTGCAGATAAATAAACACCGTTTATAAACGGCTAGAAAACTAGACTTGAATGTATTTTAAACTTGTTAGGACTTAGGCAATAATAAGTACAAGTAGCGAATAGTAATTGGACGTTAGGTAAGGTACTTGACACCCAAAAATTAAGCCTAACGGCGTTTATGAAATGTATAGTCCACTCTTCTCACTATAGATAATTGTATCGTAGGAAGTAGCAAGGTACAGGATTATCCAAGAGCATAAAAACAAAATTAACTCTATTGAAATTCGAACACCTAAAATAAAAGTAAGGCGATACACGAGCAAAGCACAAAACAATGAAACGACAGCACACGTCGGTTATAATTAGTTGATCTGATTGAAGTATGTCAGAGAACAACGGTTCAAACTATAAGAATGGACCAAAATCAGACGCGGATAAGAGCAGTAGGAATAATTATCTTCAAGAAATTAAAGATACAGTCTCATTCCTTGAAGAACAGTCCTTTTCAAGGCAGTTTACAGTTTATAAATCACAGACTTAAAACGAGACCCATTTCTTCTGCGTTACCTATTAAAATGTTCTCAGACAGATATCGAAACGTATGGCGAGGACTGCCGGAAATATCATGATGTTCTCGTAGATTACTTTCGATAAACTAGTTTATAAATAAATGCCTACCTATTAGAAGCTTCATATTTATTTTGGTATTGCTTAACTAAACAGATATAATTAAGAGTATGTTTTTATTCTATTCCAGGACATTACCAGTATTCTGTCTAGCATAGACGAACGACTTCGGGTTTTAGATACAATTAGTGCTGTTCAAGCGAAACAAGCACGACGCCTAGATATCATTCAAGATAAGCTCGGTAAGCTTAAATATATTTTTTTATTTTATAATACAAGGTGTTAAGTGTTGCACTACCAAAAATTTTGCGACTTGTTAAACACTTAATTTTATCCACAAAAATACCCCCTTTTGTAATACCAGCCTCTCCGAAAGGAAACTATTTTGATTTTTGACCTACCCTGCAATGTTGGTGTTCATTAAACTAATCTACGGATATTTTGTATTGCCAACCCTCTTGCATACTGGTTTTACAAAAGGGGGTGTTTTTGTCGATAAAATTAAGCGTTTAACGTGTCTCAAATTTTCGGTATACCTAACACACTGTATACACACTGCTTCAGAGCATCTTAATCCTGAGAGCAAACTGCAATCTGTTTTAGAAATCATTCTTAGTTATTATTACAGTCAAAGAAGTGTTAAATACCCGCTGGATATTACAACAGTCACCACTCCACCTCTTAATCCTCTCCAGCGCTTACAACGATATAAATCTCTTTTCGATGCTGTTCTCTTTGACCCAAAGGTTGACCTGGTAGAGAATGTCTTGTGGCATTATGTCCACCTTATGTACCACCATTGTGCATTGGAGTATTAAATAAATAAATTCAATGCCAATACGTGCATGAACAAATAGGCTAAGGTTAAGGATCGATAGTCGCCTTTTTTATAAATATGTAATATTGGCAACTTTACCCTTTTCAAAGTAAGGTGGGGTTTTTCTACAAAACGTTAACATACAAAAAATATCAAAAACTAAAAAAAAAAACAAAACATGGATAACATTACATATTGTTTTTGATGATGTCGTTTACGTTTTTTCGATATCAGTCTCCTTACGGCTACAATTTACGAAATTACCGCTATGTCAGGACTTATTATTCGTTGAACAGAGTAGAAACAAATACATTGTTAAACAAATTGTATTCGGGCTACAGCAAGACTAGAACAAAGTCATATCACAACAATACATAGGTATTTTGTTCCGGGCAACTAATGAGCCACGTACGTTAATCTTATTGTGTCATATCCTATTTTACGATGCAAACGATGGGTCAACTTTTGCAATATCTGCTGGCGTACATCGCTCGCAATTGAACGAACAAGAGCAACGTACAATTAACGGGTAAAGGAACCGCTTAGGGCTGCAGTGGTATGAATAAATTAGCAAATGGACGTCGTACGCGCGCTGAATAGGGTACCGCTAATATTCATGTATTTGCTTTCAGATCGCGTGGAAAATACATTGACTTTAAAATTAGAAAGAGCTCAATTAACAGCAGAAAGACTTGAGCATAGGTTACATATGCTGCAAACTAATGTGCAGGTTGGTTTTGTTTAACTTCAGTGAAGCTTATTCTTGTATTATCGCCGTATTTGGGAATAACAATATAAATAAAGTAATTTTATTAATTTCAGGCTACCATCAAAGAGAGCAGTGAAAAGTTGGAACGTAGTCAAACGAAAATAGCAGAACTAGCTCGGAATCTAACTAATCATATTATAACTCATAAGCATTTATTAGAAAAGGTAATTACAAAACATTAGTGTAGTGATATAGTTAATGTGACAGTAACTCAAAGGCTGGCTTGTGATAGACCAGGATCATGAAATATTGTTGGGTCAAACCCGGCGTTGCTTGTTTAATTTTAATGAAGTATAGCCTACTCATATTGAGATAAGGTGGTGGACTTCCCAAGAATAACTGAACATATTTAAAAACAATACTAATGATTTAAAGTATGATATAAATAACGCGCTGGGAAGCCCCAGGAGATTATTAGTAAAATAATGATATAGTAACAGGTAACTAATGTTAAAACTTGCACAAATACCACAATAAAAAAAATTAAATCAAAGAACATTTTTGCAATCCTCTTAAGGTGCGTACATATTATATAACATAACATGTTATAAAACGTTGTTATATAACATGTTTCAGTAATGTGGAGACTGAATGTTATAAAACATGTTATAATAACAAACGTGTTACATAACATGTTATTAATATTTACAGCAATGTCAATAAACTAGGACGAACCCAGCATCTACGTTTTTTTTCTTTTGTTATTTAAAAGTAAGTACAACAGTCGCTGCAGCAGCTAACAAAAGGTCCTCTCGTGTCGACATTGTGAATAGCACTGCAGAACGACAAACGACAGTGTTATATAACATGGTTATATTGCATTGTTATTCTAATGTGTACAGTATTGTTATATGTTGCAATGTTGAAAAACAATGTTACATATTGTGGACGTGTTATATAACACAAGTTATACAACATGTTACTTAATCTGTACGCACCTTTACGTCATACAGGTAAACGGCGCGTACGCAGACACGTGGCACCGTAGCTTAGTGCTAGAGTCTTTGATGAGGGACGGACTTTCGCTGGTAAATGTCACGAGACGGGAGCTGGCTGACGGGCTGAGAACTCTAGCCAGGCGCCAACGGGATGGGAGGATCAACTCCGGAGACTTGGAAGCAGTTTTTACCAAACGACTTAGCGACAGCTCCTATAAGATTGATCTTAAGGTATTTAATTGCGATAATACTTGTAATGTGATATACTAAACATTCAAGACTTAACACAATTAGAACAAATGTGAAGTATGGGTGATTGTATTGCTTACCCTCAAACAACAAAAAAGTTAGTCAATCAAGCATTCAATCCTTGTCCAACATGCTCGCCGAATATTCGCTCAAGGTAACCTACGCGATTAAGAAACTTTTCAAGTATTGAGTCGGTATTTTTTTTAGATGCAGGAACTTTTGGATGCCCAGAAGCGTTTCGTGGATTCATGTCAACAAGTACAGCAAGACGATCCTAAGCATGTGACGGATGTACTGGACAAACTAATTGATTCGCTAATTAAACTGTACGTACGCCATGAATTATTCTCTTCCCATACTAGTCCTTATTTATGTTAATTATAGTGTACACCAGTCTTTCTCAAAGTGGGCGATAACGCCCCCTTGTGGGCGCTAGAGGCCTCCAGGGGGCGGGAAAAGGCGGTAAAAGTAACGATTGCGATTGTGATTGTAAAGATGAGGTAAAGTTAAAAAAAAAATGGGGGTGCTAAAAAATAATTAATTCTCGAAAGTGGGCGGTAGACGAAATAAGTTTGAGAACCACTCGTGTACGCTGTAACACTCACGGCATTGTCCTAACAGCGTAATTAATTCCAGCAACGAACCATGCCTATTCTGCTGAGGGCGAAAAACCTTCGAAAGGCCTCCTAGGGTGAGTGAGGGTCGCGTAGTGTGGGATTTTGATCGCAGTAAAATCCCCCTAGTGGTCATTTTCAGCACTATAGGGATGTGGGGAGGTGTTCCCAGAGGAAGTCCCTACTTACATTTAACTTGTCTAATAATGATAAATGTTTTCAGAACATCATCGACATTCCACGAGCTTAAAAAGATTCAAGATGACATAAATAAGTATGACAACAGAGTCGTAAAAATCCTGAATGCGACACGAGTACCGCAAGTATGAATATTAAAATTTTAATAACTTCCTTATAATTTTCTTGATATCGAAGTACAGGTAGGTACTCTTATTGCGGTTTTTACGCAGAAAAGTACCCATTGATTTTAAAACATTTCCCTGCTGCTTATATTTTCCCTCCAAATTATATGGTTTCAGGACATTTCAATTAGGTTCTTAGTTATTCTGCTAGTATTTTCATTGCTGACCAATATAGGAGCTGGCTAACAGGAGTTACAATGGTGATAATGTTTATTGTTAAAGTCGCGCGGAGAAGGTTTGCCGATAGCCTCATGACGTCACGCGTCTATGGTCGGTACGATTAGTAGGCAGGCTAGACGAGCGCGGGTAGCGGTCGGTGAAGTGGGAGGGGCAGTCATCGGCAAACCTTCTGCGCGCGACTTATACGTGTGATACATTTCAGACTGATGTCACCTGTCGACGCTTAGAAGGTGCTTTCCGCAATACATCCCACACGATCCTAAAAGAGAACGAACTAAGACAACTGACGGAGAAGTTCGTTTCGCTAACCGACCGAGCAGACGCAGCGCTGCAGCGCTTAGAAGCGCAACTGAAAGACGACTCCGAGGAACCAGTGCCAGCGTCTGATGTAACCGCTGCTGCTGACAGACTACTGCAAAAACTGGAAGGGATTAAGTAAGTATTTGAGATTAATAATCTGATAAGACTAGACCAGGTAATGTAATTATGGTCTTGATCGTGACTGTTCCTGGAGTGTTTTAAAAGTTGTTCATCTTTTTTATATGATGATACAATGAGGAATGATATTGTAATAATTGTAAGCCACATCAGCCAGGCTTCATATTCTCTTTTTTAAAGAGGCCATGTTTAGCTGTGGAATGGCTATGACGATACAGAGAACACAGTACATTGCCTGAGAGGGTCGATTGTGACATTGTGATTGACACTTAACATTTCAGCAACGAAGAATCCGACGAAGAGTTCGACTGGGAAGACGACGAGGCTGGGTACTTCGACGACGGCGGAGGTGGCGACATCATGGGCGCCGACAAGGACATCCTGAGCGGAGGTCCGGCCCGCAAGACGAAGACCACGACCGTGCGCCCGCCGCACCGACGACATCTGCATAAACACCCCTACGACCGCGGCCCAAACTTTAACATCCCAGAACCGTCGTAATACGTTTGTAATATAAATTCTGTGAGAGCCTACTGGTCTTTTTTTTAACAATACCTACTAATTCAACACAATTTATTAGAATGCATTTGAATGAACTGAACTTAAGGGTATTTGACCCTTAAGTTCAGTTCAATAATTTCTTTGAACTTGTTCATGTGAAATGTTTTAAAGTGCCTGACCACAACAACGCAGTAATCTCTACTATAATAAAAACGTAAAGGTCAAAACGTCTATATGTCGTAGCCAGATCTTAGAATTGATCACTTCATGATGTGGCCTGGCCAGATCAATGAATAATCAGCGTTTGACGATATGAACAGCTAAACGCACGGCTACTTCATGATATGGTCAAACATTACTGATCATTTCATAAAATTAATTACATTATTAGTTATACGCGAAAACCGGCTAGGGGGGCTAAAGAAAGGCCTTAGAACACGAATTTACAATTTTTAGAAAATCTGTCTGTCTTTTTGTTACCTCATTAGTCATCACGTGCGAATGGCTAAACGAATTTCAATGCAACTTTGCAGATGTATAGGTATTAGTCTAATTGAAAAACTAGTACATATAACATCACGCTATTGCTCATAGGAGCCGAGCAATGGAACATTATTTCTCCATACTGCCACGTGCAAGCTTAATTCGTCATGTCAGCTAGGTAGGTATTATCCACAGATAAGCTAATACGTGAGATATGTATTATCGAGCTACATACAATACGGAATGAGCAAAGATTTCCTAAGACTATGATCAGGAATTTCGGAACGATAAACAGAAGTCAATGTAGCAGAATGTAAGTATGTAAGTAGAATGGTCAGTGGACCAAGGTGTCCGTCCTGCGTTCGAATCTCTAAATTAGCATATAGTTATTTGCAATGCAATGCTATGCAATATTTTTATATTTAAAAAGAATGTTTTCATTCTTGTCAGTATTATAAAAAGTCTGTCGCTGCCATGGTTATTTACAGACAAATTTGATAAATTATATGTAGTTTTAAGTTGGTATAGGTACTTAGGTGTAATGTTTAGAATTTGGCCTTCAAGTTTACAATTAGTGAAGATTTATTTTATGATACTTATAATCATCACCACCAACGTCGAGCAAGCATGGCCATACACCCTTTCCTCGAAGTAACTCAAGGCACTTTTAAGCCCCTATATCTTTGTAACAGATGAAAGTGAAACCCTCAAAATTATATTAACAAGGTATCTTGTATCACAGTATTTCTCATGCTGCATGATTGCCAAGTTTGAAAAATGTCTTTATAAATGAAATGCCAGACTTGGCTCTACATTAGATCTCAAAACAATCATTAGAAGTTTTCATCAGCTACAAGATTATGTTTTTAAACAAATTGATGATGATTAACTTAAACTTACATTAGTAGAATATTCCGTTAAAACCCTCAATAACTTATTAATCTTTCAAAACCACTGCTGACCAGTGGCTCCAATGACTGCTACAATGAACATAGTCACAACACAAGGAATATTGACAATTATATTCTTCGTACTACTACTACTTCTTCCCTGCCTAATACAGGTGGATTGGTGTTTGCAGTATGCTGTTATGCAGACACCAAGATACTGCAAGCTACTCTTGACATAATTCCTTAGGTGCCATTTATAACACTCATGAGTGGAGAGGGCTGGCCCATTCTTTACAACTACTCCCAAAAACTGCACTTCCATTAGCACAGTAGAAATAGGATTCAAAATTCAATCATAATTGTATAACACACTATGATAAAACATACCTCTATTTTGGCACTGTTTTGAAATATTGTCAGTGCCTTGTGCGTGAGTTGTGCAAAGCATGAGCTGAGGGTGGCAATCTTCTGTCGAGCACCAAAAACCACCTCCGGCTCTTCTGTCTCCAACTCTGCTGTAATTCACAACCATAATATTGAATAAATAAGTACACATAACTATAAACTATAAATGAGTACAGTAAAATATCCTAAACAAGCAGGAATAATGGTACACTGTCCTTTTTTCTGAGTAATTTTCATTTATTATAATATAAAATATAGTTAAGATAGATATTTTCTTCTAAGAGGCTTGTCAAAGAGTTACATGGGACTTAATACCATCTGGAGTGGGTTCACACATTCCTTACCCTTTACAGAATACAGTTGTGAAGGTTTAATACACATATTTTCTTATTGATTTAAATATGCTTTTATCTCCCTAAGAATTTAATCAGTTGACTCTGTATTGTATTATAAGCTAGTTAACCAACTTCTTGCAAACACATTATCTGGTGTTTTTGCTAGAATTTTGCTAGAAGTTATTCAAAGGCAAAAAACTTCCATTTTAGCAATAACACCCATAAGAAACTGAAATCAATGGCTCATGTTTGAAATGTATATTTCATTGCACCTGATTTGTTTTAATTCCAAAACTGTTGAAGTCTTGGCATGACTTGGATGGTTTGTTTAAAAAAAAATATTTAATATACTTAGTTATATAATAGTAGTTGAGTGTGCAGTCCAACGCTATTATCACTTTCATAACAACACAACTTTGATCCCGGATTGTAAGGAACTCTGAGACAATGGCTTTATCTGTGTCTCAAATACATTGAGCACGCAGAGTATAAGCTGTTTGAACATAGTAACTGAAGACAATGTTTAAATTATACTGTAAACAATATTGATTCAATGCATCAACCCTTTACTCTAATGCGAAACAAAATCTTTTGCAAAAACCAACGGACTAACAGCAGTGTAGTTCCTACCGACGATTATTTAATTTGGCGACGATAAGTACCTAGTGCGATAATACCTTTAATAAAAACATAAACAAATTTTACTTACTTAAAGAGGTGTCTAATTCGACACATGCTTTGTCGAATTCCTTTTCTAATAAATCTAACCATCGAAACCCTACTCCGGTAGTCGCCATTTTCACAATAATTTTGTTGACAATTTACTGTCAAGATGACACTTCCCCAAGCCAATCGTTCAGAAATTGATAATCAGATTATGATCAAAGCACAGAGTGTACGCACGAGTACAATAATATTTATTGACTTACTAACGACATAGTACTTATTACTTCTATGACTAACGATTGCACACCGTCATGATGAAGAGAATTAAAATAACAAATCAGACTTCATTTTACTTTTACTCGACTGCTAGGCGGCTGCCCCAAACGGAAGGTAATATTTTTTTGTCTTAAGTAGAGATCCATATACGTGTGTATATTGCATATTGTCTGTTTCTATCAGTTTCCTGTAGCTAAAGCGGTTTGACGGATTTTGAATTGCAAGGCATCATTAGATTCGTCTTCATCTCTTGAGTGTCTGTCTACATTATATGGTACCTAGGTAATAATAAAAATGGACTATCAAATCATAAGATGCTGTCAGAGGCTACAGTACGCAAAATCTGAATGAAAAAGGGTATAGTACCTACCCTTTATACCCTTTGCCCGTATACCTAAATCCTTATTCCTGTGCCCCTTTCTCACTATAGGCACAGACGTAAGTTTGCCTCTCTGAATCTAGGCTATGAGCGTTTTGTTCCTCACAAAGTACACTCACTGGTAAAGTTATTTGGTACGCGTAAAACAACTTTGCCGCTCTGACACAAGATTTCAGCGTTCTGTTCCTCATTTCAGAGAGGCAAATTTATTTTACGTGTATTGTAGGTACAAATATAGCTGATGAGTTAGAGAATTACTTAGCCCGCTGGGACAAGATGTTGAGCGACTTAGAGCCATCCCATCTGGCCTTCTGGCAATTGCAACGTAATCTGAAATCCGATTGTGTAGCTTCAACTCCCCCTCTCAATCGTCCGAACCAAAGGCCGGCCTTTGAAGACGACGAAAAGTCCGAATGTCTAGCCGACAGTCTAGAAGCCCAATGTACTCCCAGCACCCAACCCGCAGACCCGGTCCATCTTTCCAAGGTGGATCGCGAGGTCGAACGTAGGGCCACCCTCCCTCCCGATGAAGACCCCGACGACCCCTTACCCCCCATCACCGCCCAAGTAGCACACTGGGTGGTAAAATAGTTCTATATCATATCTATTTGTAAACTTGAGTGAAATATATAACCATGATTAAGTTCTATAAAGGTGGAGAGAACCCTTATGCAAACATTATAGAACCAAAGGGAGAAAAATTGCAGCCTAATTTCGGTTACAAATGGAATGCATAGGAGTTCTCACGATCACCTTTAGAGGCAATTAGAACTAATGGGTGTAAGTTTTGCGCAGTGAACGTGGCGATAAGGCAAATTGTGTTATTTGAATTTGTATTGTGGTCAGCCATTTAATTAATTGGTAGTATTAAAACTTCAAGTGTATTTCACATAATGCAGTCATTGAATTATAGTAAAAAATCCTTGCGAATGTTTTGTTACTGTGAAAGTATAGTACGGTTTCTTTGTAAATTTCGAAGCGCCTTCGATTTGAGCAAGTCCAGTTAAACAAAGTGTGCTATTAAATTGACGAAATAATATAATTAAAAAAAAATATTGTTAAAAACCTAACATATTGGTTTTAAACTAAGTATAATGTCAAAGTACATCACTTACAATAAAAAAAACTCAGTGATTAAGCGTCAGTGTAATAAAACACTGTTCAAAACAAAACATTTTCAAGGACTCCATTTTCTAAATATGGCGATGTATAAGGGATCACATAGTTTTTATTTTCACTTATTTGTTCTCTGTTTGGAACTGTGGGGTCTAAAAATCACTTATTTCTATGTAGTAAATCAGTGGATGTTACTACCAGCAGGATGTTACTACTATAATAGGTAACAATTATGTATTTTTGGAACTGCTAGATCGTTAGTGGTTTTAAATAAGGGCAAATAGCTGCTTTTGGTTTTTAAGAACCCCTTGTTGAACCATAGTTACGCGTTGAAGTGGCATATTAGAGTTCAATGGGCCTTAAAGATGCAATCACGTTAGGTTCCAAAAGAGCTGCAAAATAATCCCTTTAGCCACTACAGGTGACATACTGCTCTATTATACTATTCATTTGGAAATCGAAGTGCCAAATATAAGGGTACGTTAGCGCTTATATGTAACAGTTACTTACAAGTGATTTTAAGGCCTCATATACAACTGTTGCTTGTAAATCAGTAAAAATTAAAACTTTTATTCAACTTTAAGTAACAAAATCGACATAATACAACCATAAGAAATAAAGTAGAAACAAAATACATTCATAAGCAACTACAAGTGATAGGAGGTACTCATATACAAATATGAGTAATGTTTGAAGCTATAAGTTTTATCAAACACTGTTACACCACTCATTTGCAACTTAAAGCTATAAGACAAGTTGCAAAATTCGCAAATGTGCTACTTGGGCGTAGACGAGGTCCACACGATAGTGAGGAAACTCAAACCTAGGAAAGCCCCCGGCTCAGACGGTATCACCAATAAGGTGATCAAACACTTTTCCGCCCCGCTCATAGTCCTCATGACCGCCATCTTCAATGGCGCTCTGAGTAATAACATCTTTCCGCAAGCTTGGAAACAAGCCACCGTTATCGGTATCCCCAAACCCGGCAAACCCAAGAGTGAGCCCACTAGTTACCGCCCCATCAGTCTTCTCAATGTATTTGGGAAAATCTATGAGCGTCTCATTTATATCCGTTTAAAGGATTTCGCTGACTCCCGTAAACTCATCCCCGATGAACAGTTCGGTTTTCGAACCCAGCACTGTTGCATTCGACAATTGCACCGCATAGTCGAACACATTAGCTCCCGTAGCTCATGCGCTCGTACAAAACGGGCATGCTCTTCTTCGACGTTGCGAAAGCCTTCGACAAGGTCTGGCACAACGGTTTATTATACAAACTGTACCTATTCAACGTGCCGGACCGTCTCGTGCTCATCATTCGAGACTTTCTGTCGGATCGCTCCTTCCGCTATCGCCTAGAAGGCACCCTCTCGTCCCCTCACCCCATCCGCGCCGGAGTCCCTCAGGGCTCCGTGCTATCGCCCCTTCTGTTCACGCTGTACACCAGCGACATTCCCAAACGTGGCTTGGCCAAGTTGGCTCTCTTCGCCGACGACACGGCTATCTACTATTCCGGTAGGAGTCTCGATAGCATCTCTCGAACCCTTCAAACTGCAGCCGACGCCCTTGGGGTCTGGTTCCGGAAATGGAGAATAGAGGTGAATCCCGAAAAGAGCGCAGCCGTTCTTTTCGAGAGACACGGTGATTCCCACACCCACATCCGTCCCGTCCTCATGTTCGGCAAACAGATCCCTTGGGAGATGAAAGCCAAATACCTGGGGGTTATCCTAGACCACCATCTGAGTTTCCGAGACCACATCAAAGCGGTGCGAGCTCGCGCCGCTTTCGCTGTCGGTCGCCTCCACCCCATCCTTAGAGCACGCAGTAAATTGTCATTTAGAAATAAGCTGAGAATCTACGTGACGTGCATCCGCCCCATCTTGACTTACGCTAGCGTCGTGTTCGCACACGTTAAGCCTTGTCGTTTCAAATCCTTTCAAACCCTCCAGAATCGAGTGTTGCGCAGAGCCGCGGCTGCCCCGTGGTTCATGCGTAACGTCCAACTCCATCTCGATCTAAAAATGCCAACCATCAGGCAATACCTCAAACGCATTTCCAAGCGTTACTTCGACACTGCCCCCCTCCATCCGAACCCCCTAGTTGCCGCAGCGGCCGACTACAGTCCCTCTCTCATAAGTAAAGTTCGCCGTCCCAGGCACACACTTTTAGAATCCAATGACGAAATAACCCTCCTCCAGGAGGCGAGTAAATCGACCAGCACAATACACAACGTCCGCCGCCGTCCGGCATGTCGTCCTCGCCGACGAGGCCCGTCGCGACGTCCCACCGCCGCCGGTCACGATCCACCGAGCTCTCCCGTCGTAGAGCCGGTCGTCTCTTCAGACTCCGCAGTCACACCGATAATTCAGCCCTCATCAAGCTGTCTCCCTCCCCTATGTCCACGCCAGCAACGCCCTAAGCCGAGGTCCGAGTCCCACTATGGGTCGCCCTTAGTGCTGTTGTTGCAGGTAGTCATGATGTTAGTGTAGTACAAGTAGTTAGCTTAGGTTAAGTATTTTACTTCCCCCCCATTGGCTGGAGACCCTTCAGGTCACGCCAATAACTGCCCGGTTACGTAGAAACCGTCCCCTAGGACGACCTACAGCAGTCAAATAGAAAAAAAAAAAAAGAGAATTACTTAGTTCGTTGGTAGGTAGCCTTCGAAGTGCCTTGTGTAGTGTTCGTGCGATCAATGCTCCATCTAAACATGTATATAATCAAAGCTTGCACGCTTATGAAATTAGTCAGTTTGGAAAAAAAAACCAAGCAGTTACATCCACTACATCTTCTCAAGGCTGCTTTTGGAGCTTAACACCAATAACGCTTATTTGAATCCATGGCCATGGTTTTTCTAATGGGCATATTTTAAGTAGATAACTAGTTGAGTGTTAGGTTCATCCATAGAAGTAATATGTACTGCGATATATATAATAGTAAGTCCTTGGGTTCATCTCACAATTAAACACTTAAGCAGTAGTGGCAGTTGTTTATTTTAAATTGTAGTTATTTACAAATAAGAGGGTTCCTACAATATTGCGCCACAGGTATCTTTTTCGCACGATTCTAAGTAGCTGAACCACTATTTATTAATTTACTATAATTACGCTACTGTGATATTGCGTAAGTGGGAAAAGTTGGCTAGAGACCTAAAAATTAAGAATATATACAAGCAGTGGATTTTAGCTCTAATAATATGTACGCCGAAAGTGCTCTAGCCAAGTAGATAGCCGTTTTTGGTTTCGATTGAATGGTAGCTACTGTTGGATACAGTTCTCTCTAAATAACGCAAATGTACTATGACTTCCACATAAAACACACAATACGGATAGATGGTAGGTTAAACTAGGTCCGGTCTAACGTGAAAAATTGTTGTTTTAATCAAAATTAACCTAAATTCAGAAGACTTAGAACTTAAATTTAGATTTCATTTTACGTTTTGACGTGCCAATGGACAGAGTTGCTGCAAGTTGCACTTGCCCTGACTGTCCCTGTGTGCGATTAAGACCACAGGGGGCCAATTCTACTAACAGAAACTTTTATCAATTGCAACTGAATCGTTCATTCAGACAGTTTTCATTTACGAAAACTGTCAAAATGTTTGGTTTTGTTTTTGTAGTCAAACAATTTGATAGTTTGTGTAAACGAAAACTGTCTGAATGAACGATTCAGTTGCAATTGATAAAAGTTTATGTTAGTAGAATTGGGTTCCAGACAGGATGCCGAAAAATCATGTTGTACGCCGGCCAGCCAAGATAAGATAATGAGGACAGTTTCTTCAGACACTCAGATTACACCTCTTTCTACAAGCTTTAACGACAAAGAAAAGTTAAAAAGGCTAAGGCTATGGGCTAGGTTCCGCATCGCATGTAAGTATATGTGGAAGTCTATAATCACATAAAACTCACATACCTACATATTTACATTTGATATTTGTTTACAAAAGCTCAGATAAGAGTTTTAATTATGTAAAACTAACAAAAGCCTGGGTTCCGTAGCCTATGACATGATCAGTTTTTTTTTACTTTTACATTTGCATGGATACGTGATGTAACAGCTGCAATCATTTTTAAACTTACTAATTAGCGCCAGACTTAAGCTTTGCAAACGACTTAAAAGCGTTATATTTCGTTAACAAAGCTATTCCTCTAAAATTGATCAAAGCAACCTCGGCCACATCGCTGTCATTTGGCTACTGAACCCTAAAATTGATTATGTACATTTATTACATATTGCTGTTAACAAGTTACGCCAGTATTCGTTCAAAATTAAAATAGTTACGATATCATATCCACGAATAAACAAATTCCAACTAGTACAATATCGTCTGTCGAATAAATGTGATTTCATAGAATACAACTCAGACCAATAAAAAAAGTTTTTATTGGTCTGAGGAATACAAGGTACAAAAAGCTTAGAAATCTCGGGCTGCCAACACCGTTTATGTCAAATTTCTTCTGTACGGCAATCGCTATTATTGTTGATACTTTTCTAAGAATAATACATATAATAAAATGCGTTTCATTTCAATAAAAAAATATTAAAAATTATATTTTCCGGAAACGGGCGTATTATTCACGCTTCGATTGAGATACTAAAATTTAACCCCGTCATGTTAAACAAAAACATGGATCAGAACGTAACGATCGTACCTACTATATTATTTTGTTAGGTAGGTTTTTATTTTTTATTTTCCCATGTAAACAGATTTATCCAACAAACTAAAGATGCAGTTACACACGTTCATTAGTAGCACGTTAAAAAGCATACAAAGCTCAAAAATCAAACGGCATGCTATTCAAGAATAAACTCAAGTAGGTACTTACCTTTACTTGATATTAGCATGCTTTCATGCTACTAATCAGCTTTGAAACTGCATCTTATAATCCCACGACATTAAAGAATGGATAAATGGCGGATTCCAAGGATTTTTTTTATTTCTATCATTGTTTCGCTAAGCACGGTGGGAACAAAAAAATATTTATAACAATATGAGAGCATTCAAAATTAGAAGCCTATTTAATTTATTTAAGCAAATAATATATACATTAAAAATATGTTGAATATATTTAACAACTTATATAAAACACATTAATGTTTATTATTGTTTTGCTAACCACACCGTGCATTTCATAAGTACAAATACAAACCGCTATTCCTATATCCATTCTTTACTGGCACACATACATTCAGTGTCTTTTTTATATACCTACAAATATTGCCATCCAATTAAAATGTGCAAAAACAAGTTTAATCATATTATAACTCTTTGATACTGCCCTTTAGTAGAAGAGAGCACCAAATTAAATCAGTTTGAAACTAAAATAGTCCATTACTAAGTATCCTAAAATAATAAACAGTGATCTGACATTATTAGGATTACAATAGTCGCATAATTGAGTAGGTATCTCGAAATATATTGAACAATGATTAGGTACCGACTGTTAGGCTCGGCGAAAATCCCAAGAAGTAGTAACCAAATGGAGTGATAATATGCAGACGAAGAACGACATCTGTACTAACATACCGGCAAGCAAGATCCGCAAGACAATCGCCTATCAGGAATTGCTGTATGACGCAATACTATCGATGGTCTAGGCAGACGTTACTTCTTCCTTGCACCAAAATAATTCAGCGAGTTAATTTAGAGAGAAATTATCCGTATATTTACCAAACTGCTAAAAATAAGGTTATTACTCCATTCGCTTACTACTCCGTGGAAATCTCTTATTGGTATTCAACACGTGCATTTTTGTGCTACATACTGTTAAACAGCTTTTATACAAATCCAAATCTCACAAAAATAACTAAAGACCAACTAATGATCTAACTAAAACGTATACATACACGCCGCTATTTTAGTTGACTTACAAACAGCAAATCGGCGTTTGTGTCCATTTAAAAGACGTGTATTAAAATAATTTACCCATTTCACAACGCATATCTAAATTACCAGTACCTAAGTATTTTTGTGTAGAACTAATAAGCTAGTCAATGTACGTGTCATTCTAGTTTACAAAATAAATAGAATATTTTGGAACATGAACACAATACCACAAGCATTTGCTGTTCGCCGAGCGTACACTTACAGCGAGATCGACATTGGCGCTGCGAATAAGCATTGCGATGTTTTTCATTTATCAGTGACAAATAGGGCTGAATACTTACCCTAATACTTAACCCTCGTTTACACCTACAAACAAGTTGTAAAAAAAGTCTTTTTAAAAGTAGTAACTTGTGTTTAACACGTAATGAACGTATATTAAATATTTAAAACAAGTGTTTTAAAGATCAACATACATGTTTGTTACTTTAAAGTACGCAATAGCAATTATTTAAAAAAAAAAAACTCGGATACATGAAGAATTCATGTTTTATCCGTAGGTGTAAACAGTGTCAGCGTCTCGATCTCTTCACACGAAGCAGCAAGCGAGAGCGTGATTGTGGGATTGCGCCCCTTACATGAATAAAGATGCACGTACGTGCTTCATGATTTATTCTTTCACGTACACATACTATGAGCTACCTTACTTTCCCAAAACGCGTGTAGATAAAAGCTAGCTATGAAGCTTCTTAAAAATCGATGGCAAATTGTAGAACATAAGTGCATGTGGCGGGTTGGGGTATATTTTTGTGGTGCAAGATTACTCCCCGGTCGTCATTAACGCAGTAGACCAAAACCGTGATGATAATAATACAAAGCATTAATGCGTTACTTTAAAACCAACACAACATAGACCGTTAGCATGATTATAATTCTTAGCAACACCGACTGTTAGCAGGTAGATTCGACATTATTTGTGAGTGAGGGACTTAAAAAGTCCTATTACCATTACATTATTTAAGAAGCCATCATTTTGTAACATTATATACCTACCGATTCTAACTAAGCGAAAAAGAAATTTGACTTGATGGGCTGATCGTTATTCATAATAATATGAGAATCAGGGGTTTTATATTTTAATTATTTGTTTACGGCGCGGCGGCGAGAATAGAACCCCGTCTTATCGGATCACCACCACGCACGTTGCGGCAGTGAACCGTATCGCAGTATCAGGCGACCGCAACCAAGTGCGGTGAAGCGAAAAGAAGAATCGCGATCGTTTTTGCACTTCGTCTATACTGACGTGAACGAGTTCCGATAAGAACCTGGCTTCTATTAAAGCTGCAATATTATTAACGAATAGGCACAACACAAGATTATATCCGTATTTTAGTGAATACATCTACTGTTTATAACTCGAGCCTCTAAAGTAACAGTGATAGAGTACTAAATGCAATCTCACAAAACATAAATTATAACTATTTATAACCACAGGGCAAAATTACAATTTATACTGTCTATACATTTATATAATTATAAAATGGTTCCATATTATCGAGTCCTTTACAAATATTATCTGTAATCTAAATTTTATTAAAACTCCAACATTATCCAGCTAAACAATGCAGAAAATCGAGTTATCGAGTTATATTTAAAGTCAGATTTACATTTTGACAGGTGCAGGTGATGAGTACTCTTAAAAGAACACTAGATATTACAAATCAATCAAGTGCATCTGTTCTGGTTCTGTAAAGATAGGTTTAATTCTAATTTAGAGATACTAGGTAATCACTTGCACCAACCCAAATGAATACTGGGTTTTCTAAGGTCCAAGCAACCAAAAATGAGCTTTGCATTTGTGTGAATCGACGCCAGAAGTAGCAGAGCAAATCGGTTTATGGTGGAAGTGATCGGTCGATCCGCGAAGTCGCTTCCTCTTTAAACTGGGTGTATCTAGAGGCATTCACACAAAGGCTAAGCTCATTGTTCGTTGCGAGGACTGTAACATAAAGTGTGTAATAGATTCTATTGTATCTTAATTGCCTGGAAGAAACAGTTTGTGATAACAATTCTCCTATATTTGTGGTGTTCACAGAAAATTAATTTCTAAAAATATGAATGTGTACAAAATTATAATGTATAATTTTATATACAGGGTGGAAAAAATCAATGGGCCCTGAAGGGAAACCACTTTAAATCCTTAACATAGATTATTTTTCTTAAAGGAAACATTCCTTTATTTTTAAAAAGAAACAAAACTGCATTCACAGATTTCTCGACATGCTTACCTAAACCGGGAATCGACCCAGTTAAAAAAATCCAAAAATAAACACTCGCTATTTTATTTCACTAGTTGATACAGTCAATGTTAGAGATAAAATTTCTCCAATAAACATTGGGTCTTACACTCGCCTGTCGTACAAGATATCCATGAAATCTGATATTTAGGTAATCCACAAGGGCTTTAATCAACATTACCTAGACTAGAACTGTTCACTTTTAACAAGTAGGTAAAAGACACGTTATAATTTTCTTAAAACTCAAACATCCAAAGACATTCTATGAAGTAAAAGCTTGCTAATTTATCTCTAAGTAGGTACCTCGTTGAAGATTTAGATAAGAAAATCATTTAATTGGTAATAATAATTCTATGCACATTTCCTTCTTAGACGGAGCGTTCTGACGAAAAGTTTAAAAATAGAACGTTCCGTTTGACAATAATCCTATCGATTAGTAGAATAAAATAGCGAGTGTTTATTTTTTTAATTTTTAGCTGGTTCGATTCCCGGTTAAGGTAAGCTTGTCGAGAAATCTGTGAATGCAGTTTTGTTTCTTTTTAAAAATAAAGGAATGTTTCCTTTAAGAAAAATAATCTATCTTAAGGATTTAAAGTGGTTTCCCTTCAGGGCCCATTGATTTTTTCCACCCTGTATACTGATAAAGGGGGTCACAAATTACTGCCCTGAATATTATATTGGCTGGCTCCAAATAAAGCTTACTTCTGGAGACAGGTTGTAGTAGCCAAGTAGCTATAGGAACAGATATACAGGGTGTAAAAATCGAACATCTCATCATTTTACAGAAATCAGTATTACAATATATTCCTCTTACCAAGACTTGTGTCCAGAAGTAAGTTAAATATGTGGCCAATCCTTTTTTCTTCACATATATTTACAGCTATGTAAGCTGTGACCTCCTTTCATCATCAAATAGTAAAATAAATATATTCCAACATTTTATAATTATTTAGATTTTCATATAGTAAATATCTACACATTGAAAGATAATTGAAGAGAAAAAATCACAACAAAAAATCTTTTTTTTTTGTGTTATTTTTTGTTTTGTTTGAAAAATTAAATTTATTATCATATCACCCGAGTTTATAATTCCTATATTGCAGTAAAAAGTTATATTTGAAGATGTTTGTATTTTTATTTACTATCATAAATCAAAATATGTATTCCAATTAATTTTAACATTGCAATTATAGTAATGAAAAAAAAAACTTTATGATTTTTTCAGTTCGATTATTTTGGCAGATACCCACAGAATGTATTTCTAATGTAATTGTTGAATCAAAACATTTTTTTGGCATTTCTTCAAAACTTCTATTGCAACTTTCAACTGTTACAAAATCAATAAATAAAATTATATACTAATTTGTTTAAACAATTTTTTTTTTGTACTGTACTAATATTGTAAATAAATTCTGCAATGAGCCTGTGGTAAGATAATGTCGCGTTGGCGGGCATGATGTGATTAGAAATAGACAATAAAATTCAGAAACACCCAAAACAAAAATATTCCTTTGTCCTAAATAGCTCATACATTTTA
This sequence comes from Amphipyra tragopoginis, assembly GCA_905220435.1. Taxonomy (NCBI): domain Eukaryota; kingdom Metazoa; phylum Arthropoda; class Insecta; order Lepidoptera; family Noctuidae; genus Amphipyra; species Amphipyra tragopoginis. The sequence goes on from HG991997.1 coordinate 20,033,632, forward strand.
AATTTTCTGAGCATCCATTAATAGTATAAACATAATTTTGACATAATTACCAAAAATCGCAATGGTTGCAACATTTAGCTTGCTGTGCACATACAAACACTCACTTTAGCTTAAGTAAAAAGCACTTTGTTCATTAAACATAAACTTTCATTAAGAAACAACACACCCATTCTTGTCTGGTATATGTCCATCGGATCGCTCTATCTCCGATAGTATAGCATGGAACATGTCGGTCACGGACTGAAATTGTATAAATATTATGTTAATAACTTGAGGCTCATGTTCAGCACTGGATCTTCACATGCTGATAGGATGATAAGTAACCTATCTACTTATGTGTGTACTTCAAATTGGCATACAAATATTTGGATAAAATGTATTCACTTTTAATAATTTTTGCATAATCATCATGCTTGTGATTCACATGAATCCACACGGATATGATAAGCAACCTAAATTCACAATAAATATGGTTAAAAAGCATGTATCTGAGTCTCACCTCATTTCGTTTAGCACTGGTCTCAACAAATGCAGCCTTCCATTTCTCTGCAAGTCTTTTACCTTCCTCGGTACTAATTTTCCTTTCTAAGTGAAGATCTGTTTTATTACCAACTAATACTATGGGTACACTGAAATGAAATAATAATAAAGTAATCAGTATGAAATGATACAACATTTTAAGAATTAAAATACTAAATGTACTTACTGTATTTTCCCAACCATGTCCAATAGTTTATCATAAATAATTTGTACTATTTGAAAACTCTTACTGGAATTTATGGAGTATACCAGTACATAACCATGGAAGTCCATACTGTATTGTAGTGGAAATATGCTATATTCATCTTGACCAGCGGTGTCAACCAGCTTCACTTCATATTCCGTAGAATTCAGCCGGATGAATTTTGTAAATGCTTTGGAATAAATTTTAAATATTATCAATTTAAGATGTGAGTTTATAAATATTCTACAAGTTAGAATACATGAAAAAATTATAATTAATAAAATCCTATAACATTCCAGACATGTTAAGGGATTTTTCTTCCAGCATTTTTCTAAAGATATTTTAGTAGTTAGTGGATTGATATTGGCCAAAAGGCGAGTTTCGAATTTAAAAAACTAAATACTTTAAACATTGTACCATCCAATATCGTTTTGTAATGGTTAGGGTTTTCACCCATGCTTATTAAATAGTTTTATCTACAAGATAATATAGAAATTAGGTTATTACATCAATGAAAAATTTGTTTTCAGGACAAACACATTTTTATCAGAAAAATTAATTTAATGCTGCTAGTAAACATGTGGGGTATCGTATCGGTGAATGATCATAGCGTGACAAGAACATGTTTCCATGAAAATGAACTATGCAAACTATACATTTACTCACTGTTTTCAATTGTAGGATCATAGGAATCAACGAACTGTCCTTCTACGAACTGTATAATTAAAGATGATTTACCTGAAAACGTTTTTTTATTATTATAACGTCACATACACTAAATAAGACGCACAAGACTTTGAAACGATAACATTACCCACGGAACGGTATCCCATCATAGCAATCTTTCTTTGCTTTGATGGCATCTTGGAAATGATCAATAGAAGAATTAAATCGTTTAAAATATTCGCACGCAAGCTGTTATTTGTAAAAACACAAGTCCAACCAAATTCATAATTCTTCAGGACTTTTCGCTTGTTTGACAAATGTCGTATTTGACTTTGACAGTTCATTTAGTTAACCCTGATTCTTTTAAAATTTATGTAGTTGTAAAAATTAATAAAATATTGAATAATTTTCAAATGCAGTTGAATTGTTTTATAAAATAAATTTCTACAATTTTATGTAATAAAAAATTGTCTTTTTCGTAGCTCTTCAACAAAAAAAATATAATTTTTTTGCAAAACTACTCGAGGCATAGGCACTTCCTTACGTACCTATGAAGGATGGTAACTGGAAACTAATGGCGCTACTTTCGATTGTTCCAACTCAAGCATAATAATTATATTGGTTGTAATGTCAAGCAATGTGACATTACAACCAATGGCATTCTAAGCAATGGCAACGTGTTCTAAAGTCCGAACAAAGCTTCAGCTTCGACCACCTTCGGCCGTAAATACAGCCAAAAAACTGCGATATCCGAAAATCTTCCGCTACGGCCTCATAAAAACTGACCTTCGGTCGTTAATATTGGGCACACATTCAACATTTAGTACTGGGGGCTTACCATGACGTCTTAAGAAAACGTTCAAATTCCAGCCAGTCAATATCCGTTCAAAAGCAGGCCTGCTTCTGAATCGCTAAAAATCGTACCATGACAGTACAAAAGGTGAACGACTATTCAAACAAGTTGAACGGATAAGCTTGTTCATGGTACGAAAAGTCTATACAAAAAAACAGGTGAACGGATTTCGTAAACGTCAACGTAGCAGGCCTGCTCTAACGATGTCATAGTACAAAAAAGCAGGGCAGTTCAACTTCCAGGCAACTTCTGGCCTGCTTTAAGAGGTCATGGTAAGCCCCCAGATCTTAGGACTTGGGGCTCGGATTCCCCTACTTCCCCTATGAAAGCAAATCTCATTTCATCGAACGTCGTTAGACCCGTGATGAGATGCGTCATGCTAGAGCTCACAAAGAACGTTACGTCTTACGGGCCAGTTATACAAAAGGGAGAAGAAGAATATTCACTTTTCATTTAGTTCTTTACTTACGTTCTAAGTACAAAAATTCAAAAACGCTTAACTTACCCGCTTGATGTTAACAACTACCTACTTAAAAATAAATATATAGATTTTACAAATTTATGAACGGTTTTTCATAGAAGATATCCGGATCCGTGTACTGACTGAGTAATTAATTAAGCAGTGTTAATGCTTGTTAATTATGCTCTGACAATGGGTCCTGCGGCAGCTCACCGTGTGCTCACTCTCCAGAGTTCCGCAAACAGTTTCCTTCGTCGACGCGGGCCCTAGACGCATGGCGCCTTAGGAAACGTTTTGGCACTCCCGTTGGGCCTACACGCTCTAATGTGCGTGGATTATCCAGTTTGATTGTCAGGAGACAGTAGGGTGTCAGGGTGTCAAGTGTCAAGCCTACTTTTCCCTTATCAAAAAAAAGGTCCAGCTTCACACACGAGTAAGGCCTGTGGCACTCTTAGAGCCTGAGCTTAGAGCATTTAAACGCTCTAAGGTGGCATTAGATTATACATGAGCTGTAATTGCTCCGAGCTGTGATTTTTTACGATATTTGGTCCCCCAGTAAACCGATTCAGAAAATAAATCAGAACCATTTCAATTAGGCAGTTATCGACCAAGTCAGTTTGTTATCTCATTATGTCTACGATTCTCGTAACGGGAGAAAAAGAGATAACAAAGCGAATCGTACAACAACAGGTTCGCATTTTGCAAATTCAAAGCCAAAGCCGAAGATTGATCATCACAGCTTCGGCTTCGGCTCCAATCGAAGGTTCGGCAAGAGCCGAACAAACGGCTACGTCCAAAAATTGCCCTTCGGTTGGACACTAAATAATTTGACATGACATGTCATTGCTTTGATGTAGTGGTGAGTCGTTGTCGAATTTTCTAAAGACGAAACGTAACCGTTTTCCTGAGGACGAAAACTAGTCGCCGAAACGGTTGTCGTTGCAACTGGTTTGAAGACGGCCGAAAGGATGAAACGTATCAAACGGAACAGAACTATAATAGTTGGATACGTTTCGTCGGGTGAAATGGTTGCTGTTACTTACAACTGGTACGTGTCGCGAACGACAACGTCCACAAACAAGGTCGACAACTGCTCTTACTGGTAATAGATTATTGACGGTATTTAATTGATGTATAAAGTTAATTTTCATTATATTATTAGAGAACTGTTTTGCGAACGAACGGAACGAAGATTCGCAAAGAGACGAGTGCTTCGACTGAATCATTGCATTCTCGACTGTATTTTCTTAATCTTAAGTAAAAAATCGCATCACACAATTCGAAGACTGGTTTGCGCAACGAAACTGTTTTGAATCAGGACGTGAAACGGTTCTATCGTCGCAGAACACGAAACCGTCTTTGAAAACGGTTCGTCTTTGCAACGCCCACCACTACTTTGATGTCATCATTGTTATTTTAATTTCTGTCTGTGACAGTTTTCTGTAATTTGTGAATTTCTGCTTTTTACCGAATACTTACAAGGTCGTATTCTTGTAAAAATTAAGAGTTATATTATTTATACACCAAGTTGATGAAGGTAGGTGAAACAATCTATTCAGAACAGTTTTTAACACGCTCCTACTCAAATAATGACATTTTGAAAAAGATTGATTTTGTTGTGATTCATCCTCTCTCAAATAAATCATGATATGTATCTCGTTTATTTGTGTTGATTAATAACTTACAAACTTTACAGTTTCATTAAAAATGTCTGTAAATATTCCCGAGTGCCCACCGAGCTTGAAGTCAATTCAGCATTACTTGAAGACTGCTGCGGAGCATGATACTAGGGATCCAGTTGTCGCCTACTGGTGTAGACTCCATGCCTTACAAGTGGGACTTAAAGTTACTAATAAGAAGACACCAGAAGAAACAAAGCTGTTAATGGGTAAGACAAAGAAATGATAATTAATTAGAGATAAGACTGTGTTAAGCTGTATAATTAGAACAACGTTTTAAAATATGTTATTAATTTTTAATAATTGCAGCTCTCATGGACTGGTTAGAAGAATCCAAGCAAGTCAATAAGGATAATGATGCAGTCATTAATGAGGTAGCAGCACAGGCACATCTTGAAAACTATGCATTAAAGCTATTCTTGTATGCTGACAAACAGGACCGAGAACAAAATTATGGGAAGTAAGTACTACAAAATGATAAACCATCTGTTTTTTTCCTTATTTTAAAACACCAATTTGATTTTGTTTTCCTTAATGCTATAAAGCTAATTATTCCAATTAATTTAAATTAAATATACTGGATGAGTGACTTCTATTCAATTGTTACACAATGCGAGGATATAGCAAGCCATAAGCATTACATAAATTTCTAAAAAATACAGTTTTTTTCTGGTAAAATGATTTGTGATAGTATAACAACACAGTTACAAGAATACATATATCAAACCATAATAACATTTTTAGTACCTGTACCGTAAAGATCAAAATGGAACCCGATGGTGAGATAGGTTTCTGTCTGTCCATCTGTATGTCACAGCCATTTTTCTCAGTGACTTCTGTTGCTGTCAACTTAAGGTCATGCTCAAGAGTGAAGACCAAAAATATGACTTAGAAAACCCGATACCAATTAATAAGCTAAAATTCATTATCAACAGTGCATAAAAGATACTATACTACATAGACCAAATCTATGGGGTTTAAGAGACATACATAGAAGTATTAAGTATAATGAATATAAAAAAAAACAATGACCTTAAAAAAAACTGTTTTGATCATCTTTATGACTTTTAACATACATTGGCCCAGTTTAATAAGGTTTTACTGCAATATTAATTTCAACTTTACTTAAACTAATTTTAAGGGCACTTTCAAATTGGACAGTTGCTGTCAAGCTGCAGCCGTGCCGCAGCGGCGCGGTGCAGCTGTCGAGCTGCAAATGGGTGGTTGTGTTTTACATACAGTTGACGCGACGAGAGAGTAGTGTGACGCCCTCCCTGCTGCCGTGTGTGCGCGGTACGGACGACGCACTGCTCTCAGGCCGCGTCAACTGTATGAAAAAACACAACCATCCTTTTGTAGCTCGACAGCCGCACCGCTGCGGCACGACTACAGTCCGACAACAACAGTCTAATTTGAAAGCGCCCTAAGAGTAAATCTTGTAAAAGATATGCAAATATACATATTCAAAACATGCATTTTAATAAGAAAAAATTTAAATAGGGACATACATCGTCAAATAGTTTTCACAAAAAAAGTTCAAATACAAAAAATGATATCAAGACAAGCAAATAATATCATATTACATACCCCGAGAACTAACTATGGCAAAAGGAATATTTTATATGAGGGAGCACAGATGTATAACAAGCTGCCCAAAGACATAAAGGAAGCTAAATCATTTTACATATTCAAAAAATCATTAAAGCATTACATTTTAAAGGTTTTCTCAATTACAGAAAAATCTAATATATAAAATTCTCGTGTCACAGTTTTCGTTGCCATACTCCTCCGAAACGGCTTGACCGATTTTGATGAAATTTTTTGTGCTTATCCGGTATCTATGAGAATCGGCCAACATCTATTTTTCATCCCCCTAAATGTTAGGGGTAGTCCACCCCTACAATTTTATATGGCAAAACAACGTTTGCCGGGTCAGCTAGTAATATAATTAAAAATACAGATATTTATATACCAGATTGATAAAATAAATGAAATGTTTAACTATGTACTGCAAAAATTTAACCCAGCTCCTAGTTAAATGCTAATCTTCGATTAACTTATGGTATTTGATGTAATCAACCAAAAATTTAGATGTACCCAGATTAACTATTGTAATTCTCAACAAAAATATTTATCTTGTACACATGGCTACACATCAAGCTATACAAAACCAGTTTATCTTGGCGTCGCTTTGTATAATCTTTTCGCACAAGTAACGGTCAGCTTATACTGGTTTTGCGTAGCTTGAAGTGTAGCCGTGTGTACCTACTTTATAACTACGCTCAGTATTCATTATTTTGTCGTATTTAAGTTATTTTCTCACGTAAGCGATTGTTATCTTTTATGAGAAATAAAGAAATAATTAACCACAAAAGTTATTACAATTTGGTTTCTAAATAAAATATTGATCTGCCTTTGCTAAATAAAATATTGATCTATGTGTGTAAAGGTTAATGACTAATGAATTGTTTCAGAAATATTGTAAAAGCTTTTTATACGGCTGGTATGATTTATGATGTTCTCACTACTTTTGGTGAGCTGACAGATGAAGCAACACAAAACAGAAAGTATGCTAAGTGGAAGGCTGCTTACATTCATAACTGTCTTAAAAATGGAGAGACACCAGTTCCAGGTATGTTTTTAACATGTATCTATGATAACCATAAGTACAAGACCATTGACTCTACTTTTTAACAAGATTTTAAAGAAGAAATTTTGTCTCCTAAAGATAAAATTAAACAGCTCTAGAAGACAGAAAGAATTTATTAAACCCACTCTTAAATACATACTTAATAAACAATAAAAACTTCTTATTCCAAGACAGTGAATGAATAAACAATTTCAGGGCCAATGCAATCAGAGGAAGGCGACGAAAATGTTGAGGGTTCTGCAAGTGACAACCAGCCGGCTCCGTCGCCAGCACAGACACACTTGCCCCAAGTACCAGGTTTCACGCCAATCACTCCAGCAACACCGCCGGTTGCTCCATCAAGCTTCAACAGTTTTCTGCCTGATCCCAATGCTGCATTGAGAGCAGCCTCCCAACTTCCTCCAGTACCATATACTCCAGATCCGAATCCTGGTGGTTTTGTACCTTATGATCCAACACAGCAACCAGTACAACCACAGCCTCCGACTCCCGTATACGGTGATAATAAAGTTGCGCAACTGTCTCCAGATCAAATAGCAAAGGCCCAGAAATACTGTAAATGGGCCAGCAGTGCTCTCAACTATGATGACGTAAAAACGGCCATTGGCAATTTAAAGAATGCTCTGGAATTACTCCAAACGGGCCGTGATCCTGCTTGAATAATGGCAGTAACCAGTACATGTGATATTTACTGTATGTATAAATTGATTTTCTTTTTTAATGTTTATATTATCAAATACTTTTGATGGCAATGTTGAATGCTTACTATCGTTAACATAATATACATATTATACTTTGTAGGCTTGCACGCAATGAAACCTGAATATAAGGCAGCTTTAAACTACAATGTTTTTCATAAAACCTTTGACACCACTCCTTGGGTTGAAATTTATTTCATAGGCTATTAATAAGATGCTATTGACCCTGCAAACAACGTAATATTTGGGACCTTAAAGTCTCGACTTCAAATAGTGACGTCTTATCTTGTCGCCCCGCCGAGTCAAAACCTGATTAACTGATCAATTACCGGAAACATAGACAACAGTGGAAGCCGCTGCAGTCTTTTCAGATTAGGAGGCTTCCTTACTTTTCCTACATTATCGATTTTAAAATTAGTTAATGGTAGTGTAGTAATTAGTGCGATTGAGTCAAGCCGACGAGTAAGAGGAGAGTACGAGATACCAAAAACTATCCCACCCTGTAACAGCTGAGGCAAGGCGCCCGGCGAAGTCTGGTGAAAGACAGCTTTTACTCTGCGATTCCTTAGGCTGTTTCATTTTAGCTTAGTCGAAGTGCAATTCCTTTTTGGTCCATATAGACCCCTTTGACAAACACAAAAGGAAAAAAAAAAACGGTGCATTTTTTGCCGCTCGTCAACATCATCTGCCTAGCCTTTTCCCAACTATGTTGGGGTCGGCTTCCAGTCGAACCGGATGCAGCTGAATATCAGTATTTTACATGGAGCGACTGCCTATCAGACCTCCACAACCCAGTAACTGGGTAATACGATACTCTTGGTAAGACTGGTTGCTTTTTTGACGCTCGTAGTCGCTGAAATAAATAAAACAACGTTTTCATGCATAATATAGCTCTGACACTACACCTTTCAAAACATTTACTGAATTACAAGAAATATATTATTTAGGCAAAATATAGATAAAATCAGTGAATTCGGTAAATTCGCAGCATAACTCCAACACCACAATTTTTAGTTCAGAATAATGGACTGAATTTACTGTTTCTTTTTTCGGTACCCCTAGTACGAGTTTGCAAATTACGAAAACAATAGTTTACGCGAGCTCGCTGAATAAAATAGGTAGGTATTTGTTTCTTTTTCTTGCATGTCTGAAACGGTACGGAGCCATCACACGTAACTATTTCTTTGCACAAGTTTAGGCTCTTACAAGTATGCAGTTACGGGTGGGGGAAGAATTTACGCACTAGCGCGACGTCACGCAGACGATTTCGACAAATAGTTACGTGTGTGGGCCAACAGAGTAGTTACTTTTATATTTATAACCGGAAATGTGGGCCCAATAAGAGAGGTAGTTTTTACGATACACCGTGTTTCTAACACCAGGTACCTAAATAGCCCAGGTATATAAATTAGCCTGTGAAGTGGTAATGGGTGGCATTAATTAAGTTGATGAATGCACTGGCGGCAAAGAGATGTAATCGTATATTTAAATGTCTTTGACGTGCATTTTATTCGTTTTCAACACAATTAATTTAGAAATTACTTGGCTCCGAATTTGCTCGCGTCTTAGGCACTTTTCACTGGAAGAAGCATTCAAGTAGGTAGGTAGTTTTCGTAATGAGAGACAAATACACAGCTACCTACCCAAAATAAGTCGATCATGTAAATTTAATAATTCACTCAACGGGACTCTCAGTGTGCAAGCTATATTCTTAATTTTCTCATTTATTTGTCTAGGTACCTATAGGTACAGGTGTCCCAAAACTCGACGTCAAGCCGGAAACAACTGATAGGGCATTTTGTGACTGTTCACAAAAGAAAATGAAATAAACAAAAAACACATTTTGTAGTTAGATTTATGGGGTAAAATTTTATTCATGGTGATATAAAAACCAGAAAACGAATTTTAAAAAAACTTTGCATTCATGAACTGATCTATCTCTATCATTTGTTCCCGGCTTGACGCTAAGTTTTAGGAGAGCCTGTATGTATAATTTATAAGAAATGATTTGTTTATAGTTTTAATTATTAATAATTATTTGTACAAATAGTCTAATCGTAGAAACTATAATTTCCATGTTCTTCTGTATTACGAAAAAATGATACTATATTAATCTTTATTATGGTTCAAATTACAGTGTGTGATTTTAATAAAAATAAAGACGGCTTTAGAGGTTTTGTTAAGAATATAAAAAAAGTGGATTACTAACAGGTTTTCACCAATTTATTAGGGATTTAGATGCCTGGCCTCTCATAAAACATTTTAGTACTAAATAAGCTACTTTTAAGATACATATTTCTTTTATATTTAAAGATACAAATAAAACTAATTGATAATACTTTCCATTTATTCATTGACCATTACTCCACTCACATAACACATCACAAAATATATACAGTAAGATAAAATCATTGGTATTATTATATTTAATTTTATAATTTTTAAACACAATATTAATGTAGCCTTTTAAGTAACTTATTAATTAAGAAGCTTTCCTTGCGTTTAATAAATAGGTACATTACCTAAATGATTTATCGAAAACAAAATATTACCTACTAATAAAAAGCTTTGGCGTTTTTTAATGATTATGGTTGAGCAAATAATACATTTAAAAAGTGTCCTGTTAATTTTATCATGATTTCTTACAAGTGCAGTAAATATTATCTAAACCTATCAATATGCAGTGGCAGTTATTATTATGGATCTACAAACGTGACACACATACACATCACTCACACATACAAAATGAACCTAGCATGTATCGCTTAAATTAATATCACTTTTAGGTACAAATTACACATTCTCTCGAGGCATCCACCTAGAGAAATATAAATAAACTTGAATGTTCTATTTTAAATAACCAGATGGTCGATTCTTAATATGCACTATTAGGGTTTTTATACTAAAAAGCTGATAAATGTAACAAAATAAGTAATTATTCGCAATTTTTGACTAGCACAATCACAGTGTGATTAATTAATTACCCACTGGGCAATATTTTTATATTATAAGATACCCAGTAAATCAATGAACATCTCCTACACTGTGACATTCAAAGAAAACTTGTATAAGTCATATTCCCCGAGTAATATTAGAAATAATACCGTCACACGTATGCTATTGCTTATGAATGTAACATAATATAAAACTTGATTATTCTCTCTTAAGCCCATTCCCGTTCTGTGTAGCAGTGGCTCTCTCCATGTCTTCTCTGCGACTAATTTGATACCTGGTGCAAACATAACACTTTATTAATTATATTCAGTTGAAAATAAGCAAATAATTTACTCTGTAAAATAACACCTATATAAAACATATCCCAGCGAGTCCGAATGACAAGTGATAGTAGTAAGCTTTAAAAGCACGGCCCTTGCCCAGCGAGATCGCAGTACAATACGAGATATTAATAGTTTGCTTTCACCGGTTTTATTTTATTAATACGTTGTTAATTTTAAATGATGTAGTCAGTTTGTAAAGCGACACGGTACAACTGTAGTTGTATTTATACACTTGAAGGACAAATGCCCATTAAAATTTGGTAAACTGCAATATCCCAATCGGCTGGAACATGTAGGTATTATTTGCGCGACACAGTGGTTCGTCATCACGGATTCCCTGGCAGATTGCCAAAGCAATGCTAGTGTGCGATAGGACTAATTTTATTTCGTAACTCTTGTTTATAACACATAAAAATTGGTCAAGGTGCACTATCCTTTAAGATAGGTACTGTGGAAGTAAGACATAATTGTACGTATCTATCGAAGCTTTTAGGACTTAATCATAAACGTGCTTAAACATTTATTTAGTTTAATGCGCCTGTAAAACACTTGCTGGCATTTTACAACTTTTTTATTGCTAAGGTAGGTTTAGCTCAATTTCTTTTATTTCTAGCGTTGTTTGATATTTATGTGAATGTTTTATATCAATGGCGCGACGACATGAATTCGAAGAATATTCGGCTAAATTTGACCAGCACTGACGTCCAAAAATCACTACCCACGGGCGATGCTTGCCGCCAAATTATTAACGATTCTAGATTATTGTGATTGGATTTCTTCAAAATGTTATTTGTTTGGTAAACAAGTATAAAAATAGAATGTAGCGTATAAAATATATTACCAAACAACGAGTCTTCCACTCAGCATGAAGAAGAAAACCAGCGCTGGAGCGCAGCGGTCGAAGGGATCGCCCACCATAACATGCGAATATGCTGCTAGTATCATCAACAACACGAGGCCTATATTAGCTGTATTCTTGATTTTATCTGGAACAGTAAAAACAAATATGTTTTAAAAAAACACAGATAAAATAAGTATTTTTCCCTAAATATTGTTGGAGTTGAGTACCTACAACGCTTTAGATAATGTACCAATACGCAACATGGGTACCTGTAACTATTTCAGATTCCAACTATATTATGTTCATACGTATTTGTTAGTACCTATTCAACCTCGCGCTTGTCAGTACACACACTCAATTTTACATTCATACTTTATGACTGCATAAATTACCAACGGACGGTGACAAACGTTGCTTTGAATATCAAAAATAAGATTCGATATAGGTAAGTAGGTGGAAAGCATATACAATATTGCGAGCAGGTGGAGATCGCCCGATCCGTTACGAGGTTTGAATAATGTGTTAGATTAAACTACAACTTAACCGCGTGTCCTTTATCCATGGAAGTTAAAAAGGGCGACAAGGGATTATGTCAAGGGGCTCCCCCTTTGCACCACCGTCCTTCTGTCAGTTATTTAGAACCATAGAAATAATATGTACTACTAGAACATACTGCGATCACAAATTCAAATCAGCCAACCAGGGTAATATGGTAATAATGGGATACCTTCTTTTCGCATAATGTTCTTTGTCCTAATATACTTCGGCATAACGATTTTGGCACAATTTGTTTTGGCATAATAATACTTCGGCATAATTTTTTTGGGCATACATTTTATGTTGGCATAATCATCTTAAAGACTAATTTGTTTTGGCGTAAATTTGATTCGCATAACGTTAGTAGGCCTAATAACTATTGGCATAACGTTAGTTATGATAATCAGAAATGTTTTACCATTGTCTAATAATCTAGTCGCAGGCGCACCCCTACACGGATAGGTTAGGTTCGAAGGGGATGATGGGGGCTAGAGTGAGCGAGCGAACGAAGCCCCCGTCATCCCCTTCGTGTTAGGTTACTTTAAACCCTGCAGACAGAAATAGGAGCCCCGCGCGGCGGGGCTCCGTCGACTCTGCTTTGGAGCCTCAACCTTACAAACATCCCCTTAAGTTTTTATTGTGAAAATGAAAGTAGGTGACGAATAATCGTCTACCGTATACCTATAAAAATATGTTTTAATATCATTATGCGTAAGTAAATAAATTTATGCTTTAGGATATTATGCTTAAAAAAGTTATGCTTTAGAACTTTATGCTTAATCATTATTATGGTTAGAGAAATTATGCTTAAAAAATTATGCGTAAGCTGTTATGCGTAATTATATTATGCGAAAATATAATTATGCCAAACAAAATTATGCTAAGTTATATTAGGTCTTAAAATTTTATGCAAATGGATAGGGAACCGGTAATAATGCTTTTGACCGTTTATTCTAGCCGACAGTGAACAGCCCATTCTTAGCAATGGAAGTCACTGGCTGTTATTTATGATGATATTTGATTGCATTGATTACCATTTTACAGTTTTACGTGGATCTATTTAATGGTAGTATTAGAGATGGGTTTTTACTCGAATAAAAAGTCTAGGTCGAGTAAATAGTAAATACTCATAAACACAATAGGGCAAAAACTGGTATTTATATATCGATTATTTAAATTGATCTGCTTGCTCATCTAAACGATATACATTCTCTCATTTCCGGCACGTCGGCGGTTGGTTTACAAATTTTCATAATTATTATCATCATAACGTAATCTTGCCGGCACGAAAGCTCGTAACTATTAGTATCTATTTTCGTACAGACGCAAAACGGGAGGTCAGGTTTTGTAACAAAATTATATAATAATTAGAATGCAAAAAAACTTCATCCTAGCGCATTTCCAGCTTTGTCGGTGTTACTTTCCGTGCTTTTATAAAGTAAATAAGCGCAGCAGCATATCATTGATAGTATGGAGAAGTTATGGATTTACCACAGAATAGATATTAGTTTTACGCAGAGGAACTGCCGTCTAACCTCAGGGTTAGACGGCAGTTCTTCTAACTTCTACTAACTTCTCCATACTATCATTATCTATATAATGTGTCTGAACACATTTGGAAACACTGCTAACCATTTATCACCTCTTACTGAAACCTAAGCCATAAGCTATGTACAGAAACGGATTCTAAAACGGATTGTATTTGTAATTTATTATATTTATTTGTGTAGGTATGTGTATTTCATGTCCATAAAATTTGTATTCGTAAATCTACGAAGATAATAGGTAATAATTTATCACAGAAGCACGCTTCAGTTGGCATATTATAGCTCATGTTTGTACGAGCCGTACGAGGTGAGCTTTCCCTGTATCTTTCGATAATATTATTGTAACAAAGCATACTTACGACTAGGTATAGCTGCCAGGGCCAACCCAAATAATATTTCGAGTCCGCCTACAGCCCTTCTGTACCATTTCGAAGGTAATTTGAAGTCTAATGTTTCAGTTAACGGAAACACTTTTGCGTATCTCACGTATTCTTTTCTCTGAAACAAATATAAAAAAAATTATTGTATGTATTGCGTTATCACGTCAGTATTCTACGAAGAGTTAGGGCGTACCTAGGTTCCGGTGTATGTCTTTTCACTGCCGACGGTATAAATAATAAGTTCAATATAGTGGCGCAAACTTGTTGAAAGCAAAATAAACAATTTGGGTCATGATTCTCAAAATTGAGACGAAAGAAGAAGATTGGGTGACCCGGCCTTCTTCTACCTTTTGTCAGGCACAATAATAATTTAGAATGCCAAGCTGCTATTGAGAAAATCTTATAAGAAAAACTTTACAGAAGGGTTAAAGGGCAATGGCCTACCATGGAAATCGAACCCAAATCTCACGCTAGGCAGTTGAGATTGCGAATGATCCTAAGGTAAGGTAAGGTCCTAAGGACGCGCTAATTACATAATAATAATATGATTTCTTTTTTTTAACCATAACTTGGAAGGTAATCTCAAATACACAATGACATAATTATACAGGTGTCTCGAAATTCAACATCAAGCCGGGAACAAATGACAGGGCGGTTAATGAAAGCTCAGAAAAAAAAGTTTAATTGTTTTCGAGTTTCAGTTTCCATGTATAAAATTTTACCTCACAAATCTAACATTAAATGTGTTTTCTAAACAAAGCACACAACTTTAAAAAACAAACTGCAGTCCTAAACTGTATCATTAATTGTTCCCGGCTTGACATTGAGTTTCAGGACACACTATACACTTACATATTTTGGAAACTCAACGGTCGAAGTGTAGGTAATAATACTGTTGTTTAATTGACTATTCTTACTTATTTTATTGTTTTTTAAGTGTACGTATATACGAAGACCCTGAATGGGGCGAGCAGAGACAAAATTAAAGCCAAAGTATGGCGCAATCTTGTTGGTATGTAGTTTTCAGTCGTTCCTAAAAACTAGCTGCCTTGGCAAGAATATGACGGCTTAACAGTTGATAAAACTAAAACAAGTAGATGTTTGCGTAGGTATTAAGTATTGGCTATACGGTGAGTAATGGCAACTGGCACCGATTTGTAATCCATGAATCCACCGATATCTAAACATTGAACGCGTACAAAGAATCTAATTGATCTGGCCGTAAAAAAAGGTGTTCTTCTTCTGCTGCTATTAGTGTGAACTTTTACAATGTGTAAAATGTAATCAGTCGACTATTGGATCGTTAATGTTTACGTGACCATCAAGCCGAAAACTATTTCAAGGTAGAGTCTTTAATATAGATATCCACGATATAACAAATTGCGTACTTAAGAATAGGTACATATTGAATGAGTTCCGCAGTTCCAGTCCGACGCGATTTAATCAATTAATTAATTATCATCTTTGGAAGTCGTGAATTAATAAATGACAAAAACATGAGTTCATTACGAATGTTGTTCGTAATATTAATAGATTTAGGTAATATACATAACATTTTATTTTTTACTAAATTATAATTTATAATGAGTCAATTACATACTATGTTACGATAGCAATGGGTAATTGGGTAGGGTCTTTACACCTATACATATGTAGATTGGAGAATTAAAAGTGAGGAGGGAACAATGAGTTTTGGATATATTATTGTGATTGTGATGGCTGGAATAAACTCGACAGTTGGTTTTATTCAAGAAGATTAAAACTAATTACAGGAACAGTTTTTCGCGTAGTAGATGTACATTTAATATGTATTAGGATATGGGTATGTATTTTTTCGGGTTTAATGTCCTCCAGTAGGTAAGTAATATATGGTAGGTAATTTGCCAACGGCATTCTTCATAAATTAACCCAATTATCTGATGTGATGATTATTATTATATGACATCAGTGTAACATAACAAGTGTAGCGCCACACGCCGAAAATCGTGACGGAACGGAAGATCGGTGTGATTACTGCTGCAATGCTTTTAAAATTCCGCGACACATAGCAAGCTCAAAATATGTCGCGTCTTAGTACTATTAGATTCTAGTGCGTCCTGTCTGATAGGATCTAGGGTTCTGAGACTTCGACAATGACAGTTAGATTCGTTTAAAAAAAACACACACACAGACAGTTTGCAGATTGAGCCAGCTGAAGTGGCAGAGGGCTGGCAATGCCGGTGTGACTACTCACGGACGAAGTCCAATTTTTAGCGGAAACTGACCGAAGCCAGACCCGAAATGTCGGACACTAATTATTAGAATAACGAAGTATACCTGCACACCTAATTTTAAATACTTAACTAGTGTGCAGTCGCAAATTATCGCATGGACTTATTATGGGACCTCTAAGCGTATTAGCCTCAGTCATCATCAGCCGAAGGTCGGCCATTGCTGCCGAAAGACCCCCCCCCCCCCATAGATTTCCACAATAGCAGTGACATGCCGCCTGTAACCAAGGACTCTCAGCGACCCTATTCATCTAGCTGGAGGTCGTCTCACGGTGCGCTTTCTGGTGTGTCGTCTCCACTCGAGAACCTTTCTGCCCAAAGGCCATCACTTCTACGACCTATGTGCCCCGCCCACTGCCATTTCAGCTTCTAATTCTTTCAGATATATTATGCTTCAGCAACTTTAGTTCTATAGATCTCTTTATTTCTGATTCGATATCGTAGAGAAATACCAAGCCTAGCTGTACCCATAGCTCGCTGAGAGACCTTGAGCTTTCTTATTCGGCCCATAGTGAGCGACCACGTCTCTGTGCCATATGTCATCACTGGTAACAAACACTGGTTGAAGACTCGAATCAACAACAACAGCCAACAAATAAATTAGCGATGATTAAGAATCAGCGCAGGGGAGATCCGCGATCGAGTCACGCTTTCGGCTGTCGCAACAAGACGACTCCGCGGTGGTATTAGGCGGCAGGCCAAATACCAAAATAGCAAGCCACTCGCTCTGCTACAAAAATCTAAATGCACCTAGCGACCTTAAAATCTTAGTTTGCTGGGAAACTGATAAATAAAAAATTGCTTACCAAATCTTTGTGCAGTTCCTTCGAAATAAATGGGGTTAGCTTTGTTATTCCAACGAAAACAAAAAACACCCCTAAAAGGATAGACAAACTTTTTAACACGATAGAACCCATTATTGACACACTCACTTCAGCAAAATTAAAGCACTGATTTATTTAGACCACGAACATTCTTAGATTCATATATTATTTTAATGTGATTTCTTCGCACTTATATAATTATGTATCAGACATATTTTTATTTCTGTGTCAATAGTGGGCTTGTTTGCTCAAAAAGAAACATAGATTCTGGTTAAATGGCATATCTCATTAGAATTTAATTTTTAGCGTGAAAAATACAAGTTAGAAGCAAACACGTTTCGCGCCGGCGCGAAAAAATCCATACCGAACATACTTCGGTGTTACCACTAAAAAATTAAAAGTACAGTACAACAATCGGACTAAAAAATGTAATTACTTTTTATGTGAGAAATACATTGTATTGTATAGGTACGTGAAAAACTTTACGATTTAACGTAAAACAACACATCTTGTGAATTATATCACTACGTAATAAATTCACGTCGCAAATAAAGGGAAGAAATCTTTAGATGGCGCCATCTAGTGTCTACCACGTTTAACATACTTAATAACGTAGGATTTTCGAATTTCGTGTTCTCGAATTTTTTCGGGATTCCGGCTTTGTCTGTACAATAAACATTTTTTCCAAAATTTCGTTTGGGGGTACAATACCATCAATAAGTGTAAACACACTATGCTGAAGATACGCGACCGAAGTTCGGCATGATCACGCCTGCAATGCTTTAGACACAGTAGATAAACAATGGCACTGACGATCCGGGTCGTCGGTCGGGACGTTAACGGTTAAATTACCCGCGACACACCAGGCTGAAATTACGTCGCGTTTTACCTATATAAAAAAACATAAAGGCCGAAGTTCGGTCGCGTAATTTCGGCATGGTGTGGCGCCACACTAAAGCTAATTTTTATTTTTGGAATTATTGTCTTTCTGTCTGTCCAGACACGTAAAATCCCATGAACGGATTTTGATTTGACTTTGACTGATGTGTTGCGTTTATTATTACCTGCGTTTAAGCGTCAAAATACACGTCCGATACTTGCCTACAATAGTCGGTTCCGATAGTCTGATCAGACTATCTGAAGGCCTCCGCGCCATACATTTGTTTGAACATGAATTATTACACGTACGATCAGACTATCGGATCGGATGTCAGAATCGCGCGTCGCAAGTATCGGACGTCTATTTTGACCCTAAGCGGGTACATTTAACATCACGCTATTGTTTATAGGAGCCGAGCAGCGGTACATTATTTAAAATCCTATGGATGGATTTTGATGAGACTTTCGCTGATGTGTTGCGTAAAGACCAGCGTTTATTGATGGTATATGCATCATGCTATTATTCATAGGAGCCGAGCAGCGGAACATTATTTCCACAAACTGCGATGTATAAGCTGAATATTTGGATAGATTAAACTTAACACGTTCAGTGCCGGGTGCCCTCCAGGAGCACACTCTAGTCGCAATCGCGACGGACATGGCGTGGAGGGCTCAGTTTAAATGTACCTAGATTTTTCTTACATAGTATTACCACAGTCTACCTATATCTTACTCCTTACAGTCGGTCAACGTAGAACATTGTCGCAGAGCAATCGTGCGGGGGGTTGCGGGGTGAAGGAGCGGAGGTTATGTCCCGAGTAGCCATACTGCGTACTCGGGACATAAATTCCAGGGCTCGCACTTTTTGATTTCGAATTTGATTGACATCGTTCATAGAAATTATATTAATTTATTAATAGTATAAATCTGTATCTAAGAGAGCTAATATGCTGGCTCGCAGGTTCGCGAGGTGCTCAGATGACGTGAAAATAACTCTTTTCCGAGCATATTGCACGTCTATGTACACCTGCAGCCTGTGGGCTAAGTACACGCAGAAACGATACAGTACCCTTCGTGTCCAATTTAATAACGCTTTCAGGGCGGTTTTGGGTCTGCCCCGCTACTGCAGTGCTTCAGGTATGTTCGCATTGGCACGCACCGACTGTTTCCATGCGACCATGCGGAAGCGCTGCGCATCACTCGTGCGTAGAGTGCGGGCTAGCTCCAATACCGTTCTGAAAATGATAGCAAATAGGGTGGACTGTCCTTATGTGCGACACTGCTGTGACAGACAAGTTACATATAGTGTCGCATATAAGAGACTACAGTAATGAATTTTGTGTAATCTTTGCATACTTCATTATGTGTAAATGTTCATTATTTCATGTTCAAGTTCTAATTTTAATTTTAATTGTGTTTTAATTTTGTTTGATTTTAATATTGATTTTGATTTTAATTGTGTTTTAATTTTGTTTGATTTTAATGTTGATTTTGATTTTAATTTTGATTTTAATTTTGTTTGATTTTAATATTGATTTGGATTTTAATTTTAATTGTGTTTTAATTTTGTTTGATTTTAATGTTGATTTTAATTTTGATTTTAATTTTTGATCTCAATTTTGAATTTGATTTTATCTTGATTTTAATTTGAATTTGAATTTTAATAATGTATTACTGTGATTTAATTTTGATTTAATTTAATTTATGTAATAATTTATATGGGTTGTATTTACCTGAAATAAACGATTATTATTATCTTGTATCTCGCTTCAGTCACGGCTCATCTTCCGTGTGGAAGATGTCCGGTCCTTTGGAAGGCATACACGGGTACACAGGTCCAACGCGCAGAGGCATCTTTGAGAACTTTAATCTAAAATGGGATGGGGCACCAACCGGGGACTATCCACGGCTGCACTATTGCAGTACAGTCATGGACCGTCCCAGGTGGGTGCAAGACTATTGTAAAATATGGTGAAAAATATCTGGTCTATGGGAAGGGGTGTTAGGTGGACTAGATAACTTCTATTGCCGGAAGAAAACGGCGTCTGCCTTTCAACATTTAAAATTGAAGTGTTGGCAGACGGTGACTCGCCAGCTCACTTGCTGGGCCCCCTGAAAAGCCGCCAGTACATAGGCGCAGGGGGCAACAAACGTGTGAGCGGCTAGAGGTGTAGAGAGGTGTGGCCCCGGTTTCGCCGTCGCGGGTCTAAAAGACCCGGAGTGGGTTTCCCCGCTATTACGCCATTAGACACTTCCACCCCCGAGCATATAGCTCTGGCGGCCCCCCTCTGGCCGGCCGATAAAGGCAAGCCAGAGTTGAGAGTCCTGCGAGCACTCTTGGGGTTCCACTCCAGCCAGCCAATAAAGGCAAACTGGAGACGAGGCCCTGACCGACTCTCTGAGGCAATAAGGTACGCAGTGTCGCCACTCACCAACAGCTCGCCACAAGCTGCCCTGCGGTTTGTAAGCTTTTCAGTACTGCCGTACGTTGACTAAAAGGCAGTTAAGCCACAGTTGGTCGAATTTGAGGTTTTGATGCCATTTTATAGAGTTGAAAATTCTCTATCGTCCTGTCTTGGAATTGTTTTTATATCTGTTGTAGTTACGAAGTTACACATAACACAAAGGCAGTTAAGTACACATTTTTACTTGCCTTCATACGCTAAACAGCAGCTAAGCAGCAAAACTACGCAAAATAGAGGTTAACCACCTTTAACTGCCCGCACCAAATATCAAACATTGTTATTATACTTAACTAAAAAGACGTTCTTAAATAAAATAGACAAAAATGCAGTAAAGGGACTTTAACGTCTTTTTTATGAATTCTGTCATATTGCTAGGAGTATATAATTACTTATCTCAAAGGCAGTTTAACGAAAATACTACACTTAAAGGCAATTATGGACGGTTAGCTGCTTTTTGAAAAAGTATTCGCTGTTAACGAATACATAAAAAACTTGTCTAAAAAGCAGTCACCCCCTTTATTATTTTTGATTTTTCTGACAGTTCCTAAGCTAAAAGGCAGTTGGCTAGCTTTGCTAAACAAAAAAGCAGTTTTCTGCGCTCGCGTTAGACAAATAATCAAATGATCGTCGGCGGAGAACCTATAGGGGCATGCTATACGCTCAATATTTATAACGATATTTTAATCGGGATCCTGAATTGTGATATTTATTGGGAGATTAGATCAATGTATTGATTATTTAAGCGCTCAATAAATAGCCATCCAGGATGGCGATCCAAATATCGTGATAAATATTGAGCGAATAGCATTCGCCTTACGGTTGTGCAGGTGTCACACGATCACCATAGTCCCGCCAAAAAAGAACAATGTCCGTTACTAATGGATAAGAATTATATATTTTTTAATTGATATTAATGTGAAATAATTATATTGAATAAGTTCATAGCTACTTCGGCTAACATCATACCTAACCAATTATTGGGTAAAATACTTAAAAGACAGGATTTCTATTGAGGCAGTTTGTTTCACTCTCGGGCAGTAAATCTAGTTCCGAAAATATCTACGAGTATAATCCATAATATCTATGTATTTTGGATGAAATTAGCTAAAGCTTGCCTGGTAAGTCCGCTTAGAATCAGGGGCGGATTTCCCTACCAATAAGCCAGGTATGCCCCGGGCCTGGACTAATCTACTGTCCGCGAGCGAGTTAATTCTTATCGTGGCCTGATAGGGCATTAAGGAAAGGACTTCTCCCTGCCTCGGACCGTCACAACTTGTGTAATTGTCCTCTGTCGAATGCTAGTCATGATTATCTGCCCCGTGTTCTAACAAGTTCTTCCAGGCACTCTTTTCCTGCGCCACTTCAAACCAGCGCTCGAGGTACGCGTTCAGGTCAACTAGTCACCTTTTTCTGGGCTGGTTTTAGCGGCGCCGTCCATCTTCAGGCACCCATTGTGTCCATTGGTCGTTATGCATGCGACTGACGTGACGTGACCCGCCCGATTCCATTTGAGCCTGGTAGTCTTTCTGCTTACATCTATTACTCCCGTTTTGGAGCGCAAAATGGTGTTCCGTATTCTGTCTGTTCTTTTACGCCTAGAATGCTGCGCTATTATTATATTATATTGCTCTTTGGCGAACTACAAAGTAGAACTTATAAAACTCGGTGAGCGACCAGAGGGGCTAATAACGTCACATTTGGTGAATTATATTTTATTTCATATTCGTTATCATAACTGAAAGTAGATTCCACACCCAGTCGCAACTGTAAACTACGCAACTACCAAAATGCAGCTTGAAGGCAATTATAATGTAGTCAGTGCAACTGCGTGACAACTTGACATATTTTTAGACAAATCTGCCGACAAACTGCTGCGCAGTTTGGCAGATGTAATATTAAGAAAACACTGTAACTATACAAATCTATCTATATATATAAAAGAAAGTCGTGTTAGTTACTTCACTTATAACTCAAGAACGGCTGAACCGATTTAGCTGAAAATTGGCAGGGAGGTAGTTTAGAGCCAGGAGAAGGACATAGGATACTTTTTATCCCGTTCGACATTTTGATATTTAAAAAAAAAAAAATTATATCAGTATATCCATATTCTTAATCTGTTTAGGTAGTAGGTAGGTAGTAGGTAGGTAGTAGGTAGGTAGTAGGTAGGTAGTAGGTAGGTAGTAGGTAGGTAGTAGGTAGGTAGTAGGTAGGTAGTAGGTAGGTAGTAGGTAGGTAGTAGGTAGGTAGTAGGTAGGTAGTAGGTAGGTAGTAGGTAGGTAGTAGGTAGGTAGTAGGTAGGTAGTAGGTAGGTAGTAGGTAGGTAGTAGGTAGGTAGTAGGTAGGTAGTAGGTAGGTAGTAGGTAGGTAGTAGGTAGGTAGTAGGTAGGTAGTAGGTAGGTAGTAGGTAGGTAGTAGGTAGGTAGTAGGTAGGTAGTAGGTAGGTAGTAGGTAGGTAGTAGGTAGGTAATAAGTAGGAAAAAGGGCATTGCAACGCATGCCGGGAACAGCTAGTAAAAATTAAATAAAAAAAAAATGATATTTATTATGATCTCGATAATTATATGTGTAGTACATTTTTCTGGTATTTACTTATTTATTTTTATTAAATATAAATTGAAATTGTGCATAGTACACGATGGACTGTCCCCATGATCTATTTTTCACATCTTCCTGGTCAAACCAAAGGTTTTCTAGAAGATATCGCCATTAGCGATAACACTGTTTCTTTTTGTTTATTGCTATTGTCATGGTTTACAATAAAGCATATTCTGTCTATCTATCTAACTTTCGACTGGGTGTGCAGTCTACTTGCAGCTATGATTCTGAATATGAAACGAAATATGTTTCACCAAATGTGACGTTATTGCCACCCCTGGGGGTCAATTCTACTAACAGAAACTTTTATCAATTGCAACTGAATCGTTCATTCAGACAGTTTTCGTTTACGAAATCTGTCAAAATGTTTGGTTTTGTTTTTGTTGTCAAACAATTTGATAGTTTTTGTAAACGAAAACTGTCGGAATAAACGATTAAGTTGGAATTGATAAACGTTTCTGTTAGTAGAATTGGGCTCCTGGTCTGAGCACCGTAGGTTAGGATGGGCAGGTTACATAATTAGGTATGTCGATAGGTTTGCAATTTCCATGCGTTTTCGGTTAGGCGATCGATTTCCCTTTCCAGGTAGGTTTTCGAAAGAAACTGACTGGCTCAATTTAATGTATTTCGTACCCATCTACGTCGACCCTATGCTTAGTACTGTTGGTCATTATTTTAGTTTTAGACCGATTCATAGGGTTTGGCCCGGAAGGTTGTTAACACAACATCTTCAAAATAGCCAATAAGCTGACACACCCATCGGTTTTTCCTCATGACTTATTTTGACAAGAAGACTTAGAAGGTGGCCCAGGGTGGTGATCAGCACTCCGCATTGACTAGTGGTAGACCCATCTTGTTTGAGATCGTAGGACTCGATATGGAAAGCACTTTCTCACCGCATTAATAATAATCACGAACTATGATCAACAGTCACATTACAACGTAGGGATTTTTTAAGTTGATATTGAAAAGTTATTAATTAAAGTTTTTAAAAGTAAGGTGCTTTAACAAGTTACCGATAATCTCTGTTTTGTTTCAGTATTTCTTTAGAAGAAAATGATATTTTATGTTTATAAGCAAAATAATTATAAAAAAAAAACACAAATTTGATTTCTTTAATTTAAAAAAAGGTTCGGCTTAGCCGCAATTTTGTTCTAAGTAATAAATTATTACCCCGTGAATTCTACGCTACAAAGCAGTTTACTTTATGCGAGTTTCATATAACCGCCTTTTAGAGAAGTAATAGTTTTTAAAAAACAATAACAAGCATTCTTTAAAAAAAGCCATTAGTATTACTAGACTTAAAGGCCTTAAAGTAACTTTACCGGCCTTTTTACTAAGTTCATGACAAGACCGATTAATAAATATTTATTTTCTAAAAAGCAGCAAAGACACAAAACCGCCTTTAAGCTAAGTTTTAGATTAAAATTATGCATAAAAATCATTTATATTGGAAGTTGTTGATAATTCCTACGCTACAAAGCGGCTAAGGTATGGTTAGCGACTTTTTAGTATCTTATTACTCATTTAACATAATTACAAAATGCTCAACTAAAAAGTAAAAATGAATTTTGTGAAAAAACTGAAAGGGATAGATAACTGAAATATACTGAAAATTATAGAGCAATCAATACTGTACCTATTTCAATTAATAATTTTGTAATAATAACTTCCCTTTCATAGAGACAACGATTCCCACCTTTTTCGCTTATAACTCAAAAGTAGACTTTTGGACTTAGCTGCCTTTTAGATAACGTACGGCAGAGTAGACCTCATGACACATTTTTTATTATATGATGGGGTTGTAGAAAGCTAGTCTAATGTTCCCTCCGGTTTTACGTTAATCTCATGATGAGGTAACGCCTTTCCCAGAGGGGGTTTATTATTATTATTATTAGTATGTATGTTGTATGTACCTATTATGAGAATTTTAATATAAAGTCTGTTTACTAATCCAAGATGGCGGCATAAATACATTTTCAAATGATTATCATTACCAAATCCAAGATGGCGGCCATGAAAATTTTCATCTAATCATCATGGGTGTTAATTTCATGGTTTTCGGGGTCACTGATGCCGAAAATAACTTCAAAATCCAAATCCAAGATGGCGGCCATGAAAATTAGTAAAGTAGTCGTCATGGGTGTCAAATCCAAGGTTTTCTGGGGTGCGGATGCCGAAAATGAGGTCAAAATCGAAATCCAAGATGGCGGCAGTAAAAATGTCAAATTAGTGGTCATGGGTGTCATTTCCATGGTTTTCGGGGGTACTGATGGCGAAAATGAGGTCAAAATCGAAATCCAAGATGGCGGCAATAAAAATGTAAAATTAGTGGTCATGGGTGTCATTTCCATGGTTTTCGGGGGTACTGATGCCGAAAATGAGGTCAAAATCGAAATCCAAGATGGCGGCAGTAAAAATGTCAAATTAGTGGCCATGGGTGTCATTTCCATGGTTTTCGGGGGTACTGATGCCGAAAATTAGGTCAAAATCCATTTCCAAGATGGCAGCTTTTAAAATTTCAATTTAACCATCATGGGTGTCATTTCCATGGTTTTCGGGGGGTACTGATGACGAAAATGAGGTCAAAATCTATATTCAAGATGGCGGCCATGAAAATTTTCAAATTAGCCGTGATGGGTGTCAAATCCATGATTTTCTGGGACGCTGATTACAAAAACGAGATCCATTCTCAAACACCAAGATAGGGACCACGTTTTACCTGGCAAATTAAAAAATTTTTTTGACCGCCGTATATTGTCGAGGAATACTTTATTCAACTTTATTAACCATAAATAATAAGTAATTTTCTATGGCTCCTTCCTGGATTTGGGAATCATTTATTACTCTTACCTACCCCCGCAAGCGTTAGCCACTGCGACTGTAACCTCGACAA
The DNA here is from genome assembly GCA_905220435.1 of Amphipyra tragopoginis. Lineage (NCBI taxonomy): Eukaryota > Metazoa > Arthropoda > Insecta > Lepidoptera > Noctuidae > Amphipyra > Amphipyra tragopoginis. The sequence goes on from HG991997.1 coordinate 20,059,874, forward strand.
AATTTGTAGTTTTAAATATTGTTAGTAAATTCCAGCATAAGATGGCGAACTTGCGGCTACATACCTTTGCATTATTTTGTCAATCGTCAAAATTACGCATGCGTGGTTTTCTTTTTGCGTGTCACTGTTTCTATAAAACGTTAATTAATTTGGACGTTTGTTTGACAAAGTTTGTGTAATTTGTTTTATGTGACAACCCTATGACAAGTGTTACCAATTTTGACATTTCATAGGACCTGTCAAATGTATGGGCGTTGACCCACTGTATAGTAAGTAGGTACACTGTGGTATTACTATGATAGTATGTACAGTCATAAAACAAGCAACAAGACCCCCTGAAATAACTGTTTTACTACGTAGTAGGGTGTTTTATGACACGGTTTTTAACCTAATGCCAAGAAACCTCCTCGAGAGTTCACTCTAAGTGCAAATGTAATGCCGGTGACCCTCCTGGAAGGTCCACTAACTATAAGTATGGCGGCACGGTCTATGAGCCATATGAAGTGTGGTGGACTTGAATTTGTTGTTAATATATGAGATATATATTATCACGCTTCTTATAATAGGGAATGAGCAGATTAAGAATATGATCAGCGAAGCAATGATTGATGATTGGGTATACTTAGTTCATAAATAAAACTATAGAAATTGTCAAAATAAGATTATATTTTCTATTCCAGGTACTTCTGTTTTCAAATAAATATTGTAAGCCTCATTAAATTTAGGAGACCCGCACACTTGAAACTGATCATTATATAAAAAAGGTTTCAAATTAAATAAATATTCAACACTGAGCTTATGGTTTTTTATTGGTTCTTGATATCTACATTTAAAATTGCTTGTTAATGCACTGCTTATAAAAATTTCATACTTAAAATTCCAATATGATTTAAAAGCATAAAGCTCCTCTCTAAATAGAATAGAATTTTCACATTTACAGCAATATAATAATATTACTTTGGTCATATCATCTTCATTATTTAAAATATCATCTATTATTGTAATAAACGGAGCGATGCCAGTTCCTTGTGCAATCATAATAATTCTGTTAAATTTATTGGGTTCCAATTTGTAATTTCCATATGGCCCTCTCCATAATGTTGAATCCCCTTCGTTTAAGTTACACAAGTGAGATGAAACAAGGCCACTATCATACTTTTTAACAATTATGGAGAAACTGTAGCCTTCATTTTGTTCATTCTTTACTTTTACCGGTGTGTATGCTCTTGTGCACGATGTTTTTGATGCATTATACTTGAAGAGAAAATGATCACCAGGTTTCCACCAAATTTTTTTACCATCTAATGTTGACTTTTTAAATATCATGAAATTGTGTAAAACACAGACTGGCATGTTTTTAACAACATTAAACGTTGTGTATTTTAATTGTGATATACCATTATCCTGAGATACATTTACATTTTGCCCGGTTATTAAATATTTGTTATATAGCTTTAGCTGCTTTTCGTAAATATCAAATATACAAGGATTACAGCCACTATTACAACAGTCCTCCGTATTCGGTTCTATGGGCTTTTCCATTATAACGTTAAACTTTAATTTGTTGAGTCACCGTCTGAATGACAATATTTTATATAAAAATCGGTCGTACAATGTGTACCGAACAAGTTTTTATTTATAACTTTTTAAAAGTTAAAATTTTATAAACTTCAGTACTTAACGTAATTATGACAAACGTACAAAAAAATTATTGGCACTTGGAAATGGAAACTGGAAACATGCACTAGAATATATTTTAACGTGAATAAAGTAATAACTTAACCTTAAAAAATTCTAATTTACGTCTAGTAAATATTTAATTATTTATCAATTTATCATCTCTGTCCACAGAACATAAATACCCTAAAAACTTCTGTACAAATTAGATTAGATAGTGTTGCCTACCTATCGTATCGGGTTGTCAATCGATAGGTTATCGATTCTATCGTAACGTATTGACGTATTTTCTACAAGCAAAATATAGTTTAAAATCTCTATTTTTTCTCAAATTTGAGAAAATATACAAATACAAACACACTTAATACGAGTGGTTACAAGAAATAAACTGAAACACATACATGAATAAATACTTAATACAAATACATAACCTTTCTTTTGAGCTTCGCGACAATCGAGTAAATGCATCATGAAAAATCTAAAGTTATTATTTAACGGAGATACATAGGTAAGTTTCTCCGTTAAATAATAACTTTCGTGGACGAATGACCATGAAAGTTATGCCACGAAAGTTCTGAAAATTTCATATTTTTGAGAATTACGATTAAAGTTATAGATAAATTAACGAACAAAATACTTGGGAATAATTTCGAAGATCTATCTTATTCCTTAATTCAAAATGAGTTAGAAAATTATAAACATTATTCTTCAAAATATGCGCATAAAAGTTTCTTGACAGAGGCTACTTGAAAATATTCGAAGAATAACTTGCCTGTATTTTTTTGTGTAAAAGCGATGAACATGTGTGTCTCCCCCACTGACACCGGGACACTAAGGAGCTACCGTGCAGCTAAAACTTGTAGCGATAAGTTGGCTCTCTTGGCAGATAGGTGAAGTTTTGTTGCGCGCTCTCGAAACTAGCAAAATCGTGTGACCGAAACATAATGCCTATTAACTATTGTAACTTAAGAGCTACAATTAATGTTTATTGATAATTATGATGCATAGTTAAACACAATTAATTTGAGGTATTACACTATATGCTTAGGAATTTAATACAAAAGTTATCAGTTTGCCGTGAGCGCCAACAGAGTGTGACGCGCGAAGAACACCGATTTTGCTCCCGTTTTCAACATTCGATATTTTTTTATTTAATCCTTATAAATAATGTTAAATGTTTAATGTTGAAATTATACACATATATAAATAGAGAATAATCTGTATTTGGTCCTAAGACTGAATGTTTAATAGGTTAGGAATTAAGACCGTGTGACCGCGTTGTAAGGGTCCTCGAAGAACTACCCATCAAAGGACATGACCAGTAATACCGTAGCCGCTTGCCTAAGTCTCAAAATCACTGTGCAGCAAAATTTTTTATGTTTCTGCAATTGTTGTATTCTATAGTTTACAGATCAAAAAGCTTCAGGAGAATGAAAGCCAGCAAAACTGAGAAAAAGAAAGAACTTTTCTCTGAATAACTCTACTTTTCTACTATATGACACTAGATGGCGCTACGTGGCTCAGGAAAAAATAAAGAAAAAAAACAGCTTAATAGTATTATTTGTACAGTAAGAGAATTATATTGAATAATAAAAGCATCATTTAAACAAAAATGAGTTATTTTAATGTACATAAATGAAAAAACAGAGGATAGACACAGGCAATGTAAACAATGTAGGTACAATTAGGTGGAATAACTAACAATGCGGTCGTATTCAGGTAACCAAGGGGCTTTGGAGCACAGATATTTCACAGTTGAGGCACCTCATCATAATATCCATTCAAACAAAACAGAAAAAGAAAATCGAAGCAGCACAGATAAATCCTTTAGCAATGATAATCGGGTTTTGAAGATAGCAAACAGATAACAAAATAATGGCACGGTACACAAATAACGCGTAAACACAACGAGGACGAGGAACTCGATACATATAGGCCCTGCGCAGACGGCACACTTTTTGTGCGATCGAGTCTGCGGCGCACAAAAAGTCTGCATGGCGCGCAAAAAGTCGGTCGCGGATTTTTCACAGACTCAACGCACACGACGCACATCTTCGATCATTTTGTCGGCAGAGCTGTAGGGACGTAGACGCTATGGAAATCGTGCAGAGATCGCGAATTATTATTTTGTACATGAAGTACAGAAAAAGAAGAAGAAATAGAGAATTTTGGGTACATCCTATACTTTCGGAAAGATTACTGAAGGGACAGTTCCATACTAAACATTGTTTTTTCTTTAGACGTCATACATGTCCAAACAGGAGCGGAATAAACATTACAGCACACTTCTTCCCACATTTTTCTTTTTAAATGTCTATCATGATATTCTGCCTTAGAAGTATCATAAATTGCTGGTCTGTTTTGTATTTCTTGAATTAACATAGTTACATCGACCTCTGGCGCCATGATAATAGATCGCGTGCGTTACGTCCACCCCTAGCAAATGTAGATTGCCGACTAAAGTGTGCGCCATAGATTATACACTTATACGGTGTGCGCCGTCTGCGTTAGCGCGCGTTGAAGCAAACGTTCAATTTTTTTCACACACTTTTTGTGCGGAGCGGCGCGCCGCGGCGCGGTGCGGTCTGCCCGAATTACACGGATTTTTTGTGCGCCGGACTTTTTGCGCGTCGTGTGCGTTACTGCATATAATTGCATAGGTTCTATTTTCACAGACTAAAAAGTGCGTCACGGATAGTCTGTCGTCTGCGCAGGGCCTTAATCATTATACTTTTTGACTCAATGGCACCATTGACAACTGCCTGACGCCATGATCAGATAGACGTGGACATTGTATCCCTATCTAGTCTGTGACGTGGACGTAGACATAGCGATCTGACATCGATTGCAGATTTTTCTCAAACCGATGATCTCGACCCACTAGAACTAAAATCAAAATCATTTGTTTTTTTTTTTTATGAAATCGCTTTTTCACTATTTGAACGTATCTAAAAAGAAGTAAAGAAAGAAGTAAGAAAGACAAGTAAAAAAATTGCCATTTTTCATTTCATTTTCATAGATGCGTAGAATAAAATAGTCTGTATATCCCTCACCTTTACAAAAAACCGTAAATCAGAAATCGTAAAATCAATACACTACCATGATAATAGATCGACTGTTCTATTGAAAATAACTCTTCACACACACATAAGTAACTTTAAACACGGTTAATTAATAAAATATCAATTTGAAAATGAAACATGTTCAAAAATCTATTTGGCACCATATCGATTTTCTTGTGAATGGATTTTTTTATTCTTTGACTCATATCGATTGAATTCTCGATATTTTTTTGTAAATCGTTTACCACCCAAGCAGCCGTGCGCAGCTAATGTCTATAACTTCATGAGCTTAGAATAAGTACTAAACTTAGAATAAGTACTAAAGCATAGAAGCCGCCTCGGTACTTGAAAAACGTACAGGGGCATCTGTCAAATAAGAGCAATTTCGAGATTTTGATCCAATTCTAACGCTACCAAATTAAATAGCCCGCCACTAGTACCGCCTGTCAAACGACAACGACATTTTAAATTTTGTCGTATAATACTTGTGACAGTGGCGCGGTGATTTGAAAAAATATTTTAGTCAAGAATTTATATTTAATTAATTGTGTTTTGTGTAAGTGCATATTGTTCTTATAAATAAGAGTGTGCGCTATGTCCTGAATAGTAAAAAAATATAAATCTCGCAAGGGACGTACAAAAAATCGAAGTGAAAATATCGGCTTCCACAAGTACGTAGTATTTTTATGTTTATTCATAGATTTTCCTTTATATATATTTCATTATACATTAAATAAGTAAAAGTAAGACATTACCTTTTAGAAGAAGTAAAATAAATAAGTTTAGACTATCTAAATCTTATCTATGTAGCATTATGAATATGCGCCAAAGAAATTATTAAAGGGGTGCGAAAATTTTATGGATAAATCTATCGACAACGTGATTTTTGTGTTAGGTTTAATTAATTAGGTATATATACATTTTTTTTCATTTAGGTTTCTCTGTGACGAATATTTTCGAAATAAATGGATTGCCGTGGTAGCTCACGAAATTGGTTGGGATCCAAGAAAGCACCACAGAATTTGCTCCAGCCATTTCACTATAACTTCTTTTACTCGTTCTGGCAAATGGCGGAGACTGAAGGAGGACTCTATACCAACATTATACCTTCAATCTAAATTTAAAAGCCTAAGTTCTTATTGAATTGCATGTCTACAGGAAGTAAAAGAATTCGAGTAATTTCTTTAAAAAAAATTGGGACAGATTAACCCCGCACTGGATTTAGCTTGATTGAAAATAAAAAAAATAAAAATCTTTTTATTCTTGCAACATTACGTTTGACATCTTCTTACGGCCATTCATACAATAGACTATTTCAGATAATATTTCATTGTCTTGTTTATCTTTCAAATAAATGCTATTAATACAGTCGTAATCTTCAAGCCTGATAGATAAAATAATTAGGAGAACAGTGAATCTAAACAAAATTAACGTATTAAATAAACGATGATTAACTTACTTCTCAATCAGTTTGCATTTGGTGCCACTAACTTTTACACCTCTTTACCGTAATTATCTTTAAAATCTTGTATTTTTAGGGATGCAGTTTTTTTTATAGATAGAGTGATTCAAGAGGAAGGTTTTAAGCTATAAAACGTACACGTGCGAAGCCGGGGCGGGTCGCTAGTTATTATATATAAAACAAACATTATTTTGTTTAAAATTTCCAGCGCCTCGAAATTGACAACTTACCTGAGACCACGTGGCGCCGTTCTAGTGACAGAAAAAAACGTGCATGTCCAAGTACATTACAAGGAATACTCAATAATAATGTATTGAACTTTTGTGAAGCTTTTAGTAATTGCAAATTAAATAATAGACATTTATACTTAAAACGATGACTTTATTTATTGATAGCGATAATAACAGGACCAGTCGAAGTGATGATGCTCGGGAGAGGCCTATGTCCAGCAGTGGGCATCTTTCGGCTGAATAATAATGATATTATAACTTTACTTTTGTCATTATAACTTTCTAAGAAGTAAGTATTTATATGTACTATGGCAATATCCGGCATGGCTGTTATTTGGTTAACACAATCATAGTCACCTTCTTTCGGTCTTACAATAATACTACTTCAGATATTTCGTAATATACATTATACGATGACTTTATTTTATCGATAGCTATAGTCTAATAGTGTGAATACCCTCATCCCTAGTCTCTGTACAAAAGGTTACAAAATTATTTTTTACGGCCTGTCAAAAGTTTATTTTTCCCGCTCTGACAACAGCGAGTCCGCCATATGAGTAAATAGCATGGCTATATTTTGATTCGTTTATGCCAAGTAGCGCTCCTTCTATGCTTTAGTACTTATTCTAAGGTACTAAAACATAGAAGGAGCGCTACTTAGCATAAACGAATCAAAATATAGCCATGCTATTTACTCATAAGGCGGACTCGCTGTTGTCAGAGCGGGAAAGATAAACTTTTGACAGGCCGTAAAAATTAATTTTGTAACCTTTTGTACAGAGACTAGGGATGAGGGTATTCACACTATTAGACTATAGCTATCGATAAAATAAAGTCATCGTATAATGTATATTACGAAATATCTGAAGTGGTATTGTAAGGCCGAAAGAAGGTGACTATGATTGTGTTCTCCAAATAACAGCCATGCCGGATATTGCCATAGTACATATAAATACTTACTTCTTAGAAAGTTATAATGACAAAAGTAAAGTTATAATATCATTATTATTCAGCCGAAAGATGCCCACTGCTGGACATAGGCCTCTCCCGAGCATCATCACTTCGACTGGTCCTGTTATTATCGCTATCAATAAATAAAGTCATCGTTTAAGTATAAATGTCTATTATTTAATTTGCAATTACTAAAAGTTTCACAAAAGTTAAATACATTATTATTGAGTATTCCTTGTAATGTACTTGGACATGCACGTTTTTTTCTGTCACTAGAACGGCGCCACGTGGTCTCAGGTAAGTTGTCAATTTCGAGGCGCTGGAAATTTTAAACAAATAATGATTGTTTTTTAACAACGTTATTTTTACTTTATACGAAAACCGAGACACCTCAACAAGATTTTCATCAGAACTGCCTGAATGTGTGTTTTTTTTTAGTAAATCTCCAAGTTACACCTTAGTTTATGTCGCGTTAAGTTCGCTAAAAAAGTATGAAATGCCTGAGATGTGCTATGCAGGGGTTGTCTAATACACGGAAACTGACCGAGCAGACCATTTCAAGCCTCAAGGTGTCTATTCCGGTCAATTGTTATGGGTAGAAACCTACTGAAACAAAACTGAAATCTATGAAAAAAAAAACAAAAAAAAATGTGGTGTAAAAAATATGTCAATCGATTCTCCTAGTGATTCTGAACAAACTAGTTTCAGGTTTAGTATATACTAAAACTAACCTTGTATAACTAGCGACCCGCCCCGGCTTCGCACGTGTACGTTTAATAGCTTAAAACCTTCCTCTTGAATCACTCTATCTATAAAAAAAACTGCATCCCTAAAAATACAAGATTTTAAAGATAATTACGGTAAAGAGGTGTAAAATTCAGTGGCGCCAAATGCAAACTGATTGAGAAGTAAGTTAATCATCGTTTATTTAATACGTTAATTTTGTTTAGATTCACTGTTCTCCTAATTATTTTATCTATCAGGCTTGAAGATTACGACTGTAGTAACAGCATTTATTTGAAAGATAAACAAGACAATGAAATATTATCTGAAATATTATAGTCTATTTTATGAATGGCCGAAAAAGGATGTCGAACGTAATGTTGCAAGAAAAAAAAGATTTTTATTTTTTTATTTTCAATCAAGCTAAATCCAGTGCGGGGTTAATCTGTCCCAATTTTTTTTAAAGAAATTACTCGAATTATTTTACTTCTTGTAGACATGCAATTCAATAAGAACTTAGGCTTTTAAATTTAGATTGAAGGTATAATGTTGGTATAGAGTCCTCCTTCAGTCTCCGCCATTTGCCAGAACGAGTAAAAGAAGATAAAGTGAAATGGCTGGAGCAAATTCTGTGGTGCTTTCTTGGAACCCAACCAATTTCGTGAGCTACCACGGCAATCAATTTATTTCGAAAATATTCGTCACAGGGAAACCCAAATGAAAAAATAAAGTATAAATACCTAATTAATTAAACCTAACACAAAAATCACGTTGTCGATAGATTTATCGATACAATTTTCGCACCCCTTTAATAATTTCTTTGGCGAATATTCATATTGATAAATAGATAAGATTTAGATAGTTTATACTCATTTATTTTACTTCTTCTAAAAGGTAATGTCTTACTTTTACTTAATTAATGTATAATGAAATATATATAAAGGAAAATCTATGAATGAACATAAAAATACTACGTACTTGTGGAAACTGATATTTTCACTTTGATTTTTTGTACATCCCTTGCGAGATTTACATTTTTTTACTATTCAGGACGTAGCGCACACTCTTATTTATAAGAACAATGTGCACATATACAAAACACAATTAATTAAATATAAATTCTAGACCATGGACGTACAAAAAAGATCGGACAGATTTTCGCTAACAAAAAACTGTGTCACTCAGAGTCAGTCAGTTTGCTGTACGTACAGGCTGGCACGCACACATTCACAAAAAAAGTCAGTCATTACACGCGTAAACGTCAACAGAGTCGGGACAAAAAGCGGCAAAAAAAAAAAAAATATAGCATGTCTTGTGTGGTGAAATGGTGTAAAAACCGTAGTGATCGGAAGAAAAAAAATCCACGAATCACGTTTCATAGGTCAATGAATAATTCAATCACTTAATTCCCAATTGTATACAATAAAATCAATGTATTCACCAGAAGAAAAGAATCTGTCACAAGGCCAGTGTTGTCAATATTCACGTGTGCAAATTACCCTAAATATGGGAAATTTATAGTTTTTTGTTCAATTCAATTTATTTATTACTAGGTATTTTATTTATATATTTTTTTACTAGATTTCCTAAAGAAAATGAAGTATGGAGAAATAATTGGATTAAAAAAATGAGAAATTGTAACGGTGAAAACGATTGAATTCCAAACAAATACAGTGTCATTTGCAGTCTACATTTTGAAGCTAACGAGATATATAATACAACTAAAGGAGGACTCCGGTGTGTTGTTACATATGCAGTAGGTACCTCAAAATGTAAATTAACAATCTAAGCTAACATGGCATTTATTTTGCAGATATTTTCATAGGGAGATTTGGTTCTTACCATTAACCTTTTCAAATGGCACGGTATAATTCTGCCGACATTTCCAAGAAATTTGTCTGCCAACCTGTATTTGTCTTAAAATAAAATGATAAAAAATGGGTAAATTTGGCAACATGACAACCCTAAATTCATTCACACTTAGATAGCCGCCGCCATTACGGGACACAGTTTTGTCTTAGCGGGAGTTCCGTCCGATCTTTTTTGTACGTCCATGTTCTAGACTAAAATATTTTTTCAAATCACCGCGCCACTGACACAAGTATTATACGACAAAATTTAAAATGTCGTTGCCGTCTGACAGGCGGTACTAGTGGCGGGCTATTTAATTTGGTAGCTTGGCTTTGGCTCAAAATCTCGAAATTGCTCTTTTTTGACAGATGCCCCTGTACGTTTTTCAAGTACTGAGGCGGCATATATGCTTTAGTACTTATTCTAAGTTCATGAGCTAATGTCAGATGCCATGGCAACGGAATAACATAACGTTCCTTTATAGGCAGCGATTATTTTAAAAATGTATATGGTCTGATCTTAGAATTATAAACGTGTCAGAAATTGAAAGCATATTGTAAGCGTAATTACGTACATAAATAAAACATACATATTCATAGTCATTAACATTAGCTTGATCAAAAATAACTCGCTTATTATAATTATTGTTCAAATAGGTTATGGTTACCCGATGATTATGGAATCAATGGAACGTAAAAAAACAGAAATGTTTCAAAAAGTAAAACGGAAGCAGTATCTACACTTACTGTTTATTTAGACAATTTAATCTCGGCCTTAATCTCGATAATATAACCATAATAATTTAGATCTTAATTTTTAAATCTTTGTGTAAAACCTGTAATCCCGCGCATTGCTCCGAACGGGACGGCAGGAACTGGTCATGTCCTTTCCAGTAATAATTTCGATAGGGCGATTGATTTTATTGGTATTTCACAATACGGTCGAAAGTATTCTAAAAAAAGTACTAAATGAAGAGCAGTGATGTTGATATCTAATTGAGTACATTGTATCCATAACTAGTCTGTGTTGAGTACTCACTATTGATAGTATTGCCACAGTGTACCTACTTACTACATACAGTGGGTCAACGCCCATACATTTGACAGGTCCTATGAAATGTCAAAATTGGTAACACTTGTCATAGGGTTGTCACATAAAACAAATTACACAAACTTTGTCAAACAAACGTCCAAATTAATTAACGTTTTATAGAAACAGTGACACACAAAAAGAAAACCACGCATGCGTAATTTTGACGATTGACAAAATAATGCAATAAAATAAAATAGCAGCAATTTCGCCACCTTATCCTGGAATATTCTAAAGCCGCGTACGCACGAGCGAACACCGAACATCGCGAACACGAACATCGAACACGAATCACTATGAAGGTGTTCGGCGAACACACTGTTCGGTAGTGGTACGCACGTGCGAACAATGTGTTCGATAGTCGTGTTCGCGATGTTTGTGTTCGCTCGTGCGTACGCGGCTTAACAATATTTAAAACTACAAATTTTGTCGAGGTTACAGTTGCAGTGGCTAACGCTTGGGGGGTAGGTAAGAGTCATAAATTATTCCCAAATCGAAGAAGGAGCCATAGAAAATTACTTATTATTCATGGTTATTACTTCTACGGTTTTCGTGGGTGCTGATGCTGGAAATAAAGCCTAAGTATTCCTCGATCATATAGGGCGGTCAAAAAAATTATTTACCAGTTAAATGTAAATTGCCAGGTAAAACGTGGTCCCTATCTTAGTTTTTGAGAATGGAACTTGTTTTTGTAATCAGCGTTCCCGAAAATCATGAATTTGACACCCATCACGGCCAATTTGAAAATTTTCATGGCCGCCATCTTGAATATAGATTTTGACCTCATTTTCGTCATCAGCGTCTCCGAAAACCATGGAAATGACACCCATGATGGTTAAATTGAAATTTTAAAAGCCGCCATCTTGGAAATGGATTTTGACCTCATTTTCGGCATCAGTACCCCCGAAAACCATGGAAATGACACTCATGACGACTAATTTGACATTTTTATTGCCGCCATCTTGGATTTCGATTTTGACCTCATTTTCGGCATCAGTACCCCCGAAAACCATGGAAATGACACCCATGATGACTAATTTTACATTTTTATTGCCGCCATCTTGGATTTCGATTTTGACCTCATTTTCGGTATCATTACCCCCGAAAACCATGGAAATGACACCCACGACGACTAATTTGACATTTTTATGCAGCCATCTTGAATTTCGATTTTGACCTCATTTTCGGCATCCGCACCCCAGAAAACCATGGATTTGACACCCATGACGACTAATTTATTAATTTTCATGGCTGCCATCTTGGATTTGGATTTTGACGTTATTTTCGGCATTAGTGACCCCGAAAACCATGAAATTAACACGCATGATGATTAGATGAAAATGTTCATGGCCGCCATCTTGGATTTGGATTTTGACGTTATTTTCGGCATCAGTGATCCCGAAAACCATGGAAATGACTTCCCACGAACAATCATTTGAAAATGTATGTGTGCCGCCATCTTGGATTAGTAAACAAACTATAATAAAATTCTCGTATAAGATTCATACAACATACATACTTACTATTAATAATTTAATATAATTTCTATGAACGATATCAATGATATTCGAAATCAAAAAGTGCGAGCCCTGGAATTTATGTCCCGAGTACGCAGTATGGCTACTCGGGACATAACCTCCGCCCCTTCACCCCGCAACCCCCCGCACGATTGCTCTGGGACAATGTTCTACGTTGACCGACTGTAAGGAGTAAGATATAGGTAGACTGTGGTATTGCCATAGTAATAGTTGAACAAAATTCGATAGTATTGCAGCCGGATTTTAGTCATCATCAGCACAATATTGTTGAATTTTATTCAGTGAAACGGTGGTTGTTGTAAAATCAATACTATCAATAGTATCAGTACTCATTAGTATAGATAAAATTGACAGTTTTTACAGTATTATTATTTTTAATCGATAATACACACATCAAAAGTGTCTAGGGATCAACATATATTTTTGCAATAACTTTTCTCCTGATTGATATTAATTAAAATTTTCTTTAAGGATTCATCAAATAAAGTGTTTTCGTTTGTCACAGTAACGATAAACCAAGTCACCTTTGCATTAATAAAGAAATTTGCCATTTTCCTAATAAAGGGATTTTTGACATTTGAACCACTAACACAAAAGTTCGAAAAAAAGACTGAAATAACAGTTTTCTTTAAAATTTTATTGGGTTACTTAAACAATTAATAATCCGTGTTTCTACCGCGAACACTAACAACACAAGAACATCGGTTTGGCATACTCAAAATGAGTTCATCCAAATCACGCTGTGGAATGGCCGCCCATGTTCGTTGCAACAACAAAAAAAGGTCTTCTTGCGACTGGATACCCTCCATATTCGGCAGAGCTCTTCTCTGTAGCATATCCCATGCATGCTCAATCGGGTTCAAGTCTGGCGACTGAGCAGGCCAGGGCAGGACATTGATGTTAGCTGCGGCGAGAGTCTGTCTTACAACTCTTGCGGTGTGCGGTCGTGCATTATCATGCATTAACTGAAATAAGGGACCGATTTGCGCTTGTAGAGGAACGATGACGTCTGATACAATCGTCTCAGCATAAATTTGAGCGTTGAGGTTGCCTCTGATCCAAATCAACTCAGTTCTTCCGCCGATCCAAATACCCGCCCATACCATGATGGTTCCACCACTATAAGGATGGACTTCCTGGCAGGATTTTAATCGCTGTTGGCGTCCAGGGGTTCTCCAGTGTCGTATACGTCTTGTATCCGGTCTCATACCAAAACGAGACTCATCAGAAAAGCACACGAAACGCCATTGTTCTTCTGCCCAATTTCTGTGTCCAAGAGCCCATTGATATCGAATCCTACGATTGTGCATTGCTATAGGTGGTACCCGTAGCGGTCTTCGGGAATGAAGGTTCACTTCATGCAAGCGGTTTCTGACTGTTTGGTCGCTAATTAAGTTCCCTGAAGAGTGATGAAGCCTCACGGCTAACATCATGGCGGTTATTGTTGGAGCTCTTCGAGTTAAGATTTGAATGTATCGGTCTTGTCTCCGTGTGGTGCAGCGATACCGTCCTCCATGGCGCTCAGCCACGGTACCAGTGCTTCGGTAACGTGTCCAAAGTCGACTGATAACACTCTGACTTGTATTCAGAGCTAAAGCCACAGTACGTTGCCGGGAACCAGCTTCTATCATTCCCACGGCTCTGAGCATTTCTTCCCTGCTTAAATGACGTCGCCGCTCCATAATAACGTTGGTTTTAATCAGTAGTAGGGAAACAGTAGCACTAATAATGTCTTCAATGCGTTGTATGTTTTTATAGGGAAAATATTGACAGCTGATTTTCATATTTTACTCGAATTTGATTCACAGTTCCTGATTCAAATTATGAAATGCACCAAAAAGGATCCATATAAATTTATAAAATCATAAATTTATTACAAAGCCACATCTCAATCTCAAGAAATCCGCATAAAAATACTTGATCCCTAGACACTTTTGATGTGTGTATTTTTGAATTCAATACTATCGAATATGTTACTAGTTTTCAAGATCAATTATGTACCGATAGTTAGGCAACGCTACAACAAAGGCAGAATCACGGATAACAAATGAAATTTAAGTGTACTCTGTACTCCGCTCTGTGATTGCATCTAGAGGTGAGACATACTTACGGGAACAGGTTTTGGAATAGGTTCTACCGTGTACACACGGCTAAATAACAGATCAAGCTGTACATTTCCAGTATAAGCTGATCTCTCATTGTATAGAATTTCCTTACAATGAGAGGTCAGTGTAAACTGGATTTCTATAGCTTGACGTGTAGCCGTGTGTACATCACAGATTAAGTATTAGTAGCTAGCTACAGATGCGACAGTGACTTTTCTGCATAGTTTCCTAGTAGCCCCGTTATGGCGCTGCTGTTCCTTCGCCGGTTTTGACATGACGTAGTTATATGTATATATCTTGTAGTGATTTCAGAAGAAAATTCTTTGATATCGATATCGACAAGTAGTGATGTTCTGATTTATCGATAATCCTTTTTAGGGATTGTTTTACTAGTTTCACTTATATTTACAATTAATAAAACAATTTTCATAATGTTATTATTTTTATTTATTTAAACATTTTTTCCTTAACCTAAAGCTTTTATATTTTAATAAGGCTAGTTTTTGAGGTACACCCATCTTAGAAACATACTTCTCCTCAATTGCGCCCTTCAAAATTTTATTGATAATGTTGCACCAATTGTGGACTTGCAGTCTAATTATAACATTTATGAAAGTGTCCACAACTAATGTCTGATGCTTTACACACCCTAGCCAGGAATGCCTCATTGTAATCAATATTTGTTTTTTCAAGTTGCTTTTTATGTTGTCTTTAAAGCAATTTACATTTAAATAGCTATGTATAAGCGAAGCGACGTCTCTGTACAAAATTAAAAGTTTTTCAGTAGGATATACTAAATTATTATTTTTCAAAGATTTGTACTCTCGAAATTTAATGTACGAATGTATTTTTTCTTCAGTCTTCGTTGCATAAGACTGCAGGCAGGCCTTGCATTTAACTTTTTTCGATATTTTTCTGCACACATAACCAGCCGTGTATGCTGAGCAGTGAACTTTTATTTTTTCCATGACTACCTGATCCACTAATTTTTTTTCTCTCGGGTCTTCCTGTGAAGAGGATGGGAGCTCTCTTTTCCGTGAAAAAGATGGGAGTTGGCTTCCATCTCCCGATGGGAGTGAACTCCTAACTTTTTCACGTGTGTTATAATTTTCTTTGTTTACATTTTCAAATAAGACTTTCACATTAATGATGGTCTCGCCATCATCTTCTTCACAGTTGGCAAATTTTGAATGGGGGCTCAACAAATTTGATATCAATAATGATTTAAATGCATATATAAATGCGTTTGGATCTGGATTTACATTTCTAGAATTCAGAGCCCTTATACGTCCAAAAAAATTTTCTAGTGGGTCTTGGTTAATATGCCTTGGATAATAATAGTCCACGCCATATTTACTAAATAATAATTTAGATATCCTTAAAAAACTTTCGAGGGTGGTGATCCAACCCTGCAGAGACGGCACTTTCACAAGTCGAGGTTTTCCTGACCGTAAGGCATGCTTACTGCATTTGTCAATGAAATTTATATTTTTTAATAGCTTGATAGCGTCCATCCAGAATGAATGATGTGGTGACTCCTTTTTTATAGCCCTTCTGAGTTTTCCTCTTTTGGCACCACCGGGGTAACCATTGACACTGTCAAACAGTTTATCAAAAAATTCTACAACTTCTGCTGTTGTAGCCATTGTGCTCTCTGATTCCGAACTATGTAATTTATCTGAAAATAAAAATATGTACACATAAATAAGAGCAAAACGTGAATACCATAATTATAATCTATTTATTTTAAGATCTAGTAGCTGTAATGATAAAAAAAAAAAAAATATAGTTGGGTGTATTGAAAATTGATTGAACACTTGGACTAGGGCAAAATAGAATATGTGTGCTCCAAAATATTAAGTGAATATAAAAGAAATGTTTCGGGCGCCAGGAGCTAACACAACAAAGTCACCGGAAGCTTACCGAGTAAAGTTGAACTTTTAATCTTCAAGCGGGAGGACTTAATAAAAACAAAACTTTAATAAATGACTTGTTTTTATTCCCTGTAGGCTTAGGGTATAGCTACATTGATCTTAAATTAATTATTTATAGCTATATTAAATTTAACTAAAATTACTGTTATTTGTATTATTGCTCATATTATTATTATTATTGCATCCGGTATGAAGTATAAAAGGAAAAACATACCAGATTGATGAGTTTAAATCTAAATATATTTAATTAAGGTTATGTGACGAGCCGACACGAGGCGAACTCGACGTGAAAAATTTCGAAAAATCCATCTTACCAAAAGGGCATAATTTGTAGAAAAAGAAAATTTATAATACTCGAAAAAAAAAAACGCCAATGGGCTGAAACAAATACAATTTGAAATTAGAACCATGAAAATAACGACCACCATTTTTGAAAGCGTGGCGTCATGCACCTCAAAACTTACCGTTTTTTCGGTTAAATTAACGATCAAGCACGATGAGTGTGATGTCAAATCATTTTAAATATTAATCCATTTCTGAAACAAGGTAGAATTTGGGAATATAAAACCAATAACAAATTTTAAATTGAATTTAGAACATTCAACAATGTCTAGAAGAAAAATCGACTCACCCAGAGAAATATTGGGATCTTCATTGAATAATGAAGATTATCCTTATACAAATGTTCTATCGACACATTAGAACTAAAATTTACCGGTATGCAGCCGGATTAAAAAAATATTTAATAAATTCAACAAAAACGATCAAGCCATTGCGATCACAGGAAGCAGAGTGAGCTGTCAAAAGTTTAAAAGTTGCCAATTAACTTTCACAACTTAACACAAATACTCGCCTGTGTTGCCAACAAATTAAGAATTTTAATTTAATAATACAGTAAACCCATGATATTATCTATAATACCACAGTCCACCCAAGGAAATGTCTTAAATTTTTTTATAACCATGTAACGGGTTAAAATGACTCGTTACATTACATCCCTCCCCAAAAAAAAGAAAGGAACTTTCTTTTTGTAAAAGAAAAAACCAGAACCTACAGGAAGGTAACAAAGAGAAGAAATAAAATCTATCATCCTAAAAACATAATAAATATAAATTTCAAAACCTATGAAGTAATAATAACAATAACCAAGAAGGTTGAAAAAGAAAACAAATATAAGACTGCAAGAATAAAATTTGCAAAGTCTTAAGAAAAACTAAAGCATGCATTAATACTATTAAAGTGCAGTTAGCATCAAAGACAACTAGTATGAGTACAGTTAAGCTCCATCGCCACTGATTAACTACTACATCAAAATCCCCATTATGAGTACAGTTAGGCACCATCGCCACTGACTAACAACTTCCAACTAAATTCCCCCTATGAGTACAGTTAGGCACCATCGCCACTGACTAACAACTTCCAACTAAATTCCCCCTATGAGTACAGTTAGGCACCATCGCCACTGACTATCTTCTACTACAACCTCTATAACTTGAGTACAGTTGAGCACCAACGCCACTGACTAACTAATTTCCACTATGTGTAACTGTTCAATCCTGTATAACAGGTACAAGATTAGACAGCTCACATCACAAAACGACGTGGAAAATTTTGAAAAAGAAAACTATATAGGAATGCTGGGATCGGCTCAACACCACCAACTTTCCGGGCACAGACATCCTAGAAAATATAATTTCATAAACAGACAAAACTGTAAAAATATTAAATGCTTATTGTGGTCGGCACAACACCACCGAACTTTCCGAACACAATAGCAAAGAAAACAAAAATTGCATAATTGTGATCGGCACAACACCACCAACATTCCGAACACAATAGAAGAAAAAACAAAAGTTGCATAATTGAGATCGGCACAACTCCACCGAACTTCCGAACACATTAGCAAAAAACAAAATCAGGGTAAAACTACCAAGATCCATTTTCAAAAATAAGGCATTCCACAACAAGGGCAGAATGAAAAATCCCTAAAGAAAAAAATTCAAGCAAGAACACGTCTCTTCATCAAATCCGTTTTCATTATAAGGCATTCCACAACAAAGGTGAAATGAAAAATCCCTAAAGGAAAAAAAAATTGGCAAGAAAACGTCTCTCCAAAAGTCAAATCCGAGGTGAAACATTTCAAAAACTAGTCAAATCCGAGGAATTATACAAATAATGTTAACTAGAACATTACAACAAACTAATAAATACTGTAAGTCTACAATTAACTTGCAGTTAAAGTGTTTAAATCAAATCAAAACTATTTAACTGTGAAGTAAAATAGTAAGATTTAACTTCAACAAAGAAATAAACAATTATTAATCTTAACTAAGTACACTAACTGTTAAGACTAATCTTAAGAAAAAACTAATAATCATTATTAACATTAACTAAATGTTAGTAAGATATTAAGGTATAATTATATTATAAAAACATAATTATATAATAAAATTAAGATCTTTTGATGTGGGTAATACAAATATTGTGTGGGGGAAGAAGCAATTAAAAGTTAACTAAAAGAACCTAAGTTATGTTTTAATAAGTTCAGAAATTGAATTCAATAAATTGATATGAAGTTACCTAACATACTATTCTCTTTCAGACCACTATTACCTATCATTCATCATTCTAACAAAAGTGGGCTTCAAACAAAATTATCAAAATCAAGACCAAGCTTGAGAACCAAAAACAAATTAAATTTTAATAATGTCTTTAACATGATAACGACCCACTGTTCCTTTCTTCAGATCTTTTAAGACATAAACATTAAGAGAAACTTTTTCTATAATTATACACTTTATAAACTTAGGTGCAAGTTTTGCCGACAAATATACAGGTGCACTAGATTGAACGAAACTTCTTCTCCACACGATATCACCGACATCAAGAGAAATGACTCTGCGACCCTTATTATAATAAAGCGCATTACGCTTATAAGCTTTTAACAAGTAAGCTTGAACTTTTACAAAAATATCACTAAGTGAATTAAGAGAAACAGCAAATTGGTTCCTATCACCAACTTCAAGTTGATCCACGTTATCAATGGAATCACTAAAACGATGTAATGAAGCATCAAAAATAAGTTCTCTACCGAACATCAAAAAATTAGGTGTGAAATCTGTAGCAAGATTTACACTATTATTTAAAGCTAATTGAACATGTGGCAAAAATTTAGACCAAGTTCTATGATCATCTTTAACAAAACATGATATACAAGTTTCAACGGTCTTATTATATCTCTCTACAGGATTGTTTTGTGGAGTGTATAAAGTATTATAAAATATTTTGGTTATATTAAAACCTTTCAAAAAATCTACAAAATGTTTTGAAGTAAATTGTGTTCCATTATCACAAACTATTATCTTAGGACAACCAAACTTAAGAAATATTTCTTTATCAAAGAGTTTACAAATTATTTTTGTAGTAGCATTAATCATAGGAAATATCCAACAATATTTACTGAAAACATCTACAGCTAAAAGTATATATTTAATCTTTGTTTCTCAGAGGGAGAAAGTTCACTAACAGAAGTAACTACTAACTTCAATATTATTGCTTTTAACAAAAGTAATATTTTTCCACAAATCTTTAGCTAAGTCAAAATTTAACCAGAAATCAAATCCTAAAATGATTGGTGATACAAAAGAAGGTATAATTAAAAACGTTATAATTTTAGTTGAATTATCACAAGTAACTGGCAATTCCATGACACCAATAATTTTCTTTGCGGAGCCATCAGCTGTAAAAGCAGAACCAGCAATAGGTTTAATTTGAAACCCTAATTGTAAAAATTGTTTATGACTATTTGAACCTAAGACGCAACTATTTGAACCACTATCTAACAATCCTGAAAAATTAATATTATCTACTGAAAATTCTAAATAAGGTCTAGTGTCGTTATGTTTAACAAATAAAATAGGAGCTGATCTATAAATTTCAAAAAATGTTTTTAAATAAGTTAACCAATCCGAAAATTCTTTATTACGAGTAATGTCATCAGGTTTGTGACTATGAACTAATTTATTTAACATCGAGACGCTCGCGGTTTTATTAAAAACAGGGGCTCGATGCGACCTAATCAGTTTTTTGACTCGCATGAGTTTTTAATAACCACATTACAAACGTCACAATTGTTTGAAGTTACTCCAACCTTATGACACTTGAAACAAATAACACCAGGAATTGATGGGCAATTTTTATAATTATGTCCTGATTGTTTACATTTTAAACAAACAAGGTTTGTTGAAACTGCATAAGATTTTACAGGTTTATCAAATTTAACAGCCTCCTTGAAAGGTTTTCTATTAACAAAAACTTCAAGCTCTTTTGCAAGATCAAGAAATTGTTCAACAGTATCAATATGTTTACCAAACACATGAGGTGTATATAAGGACAACATGTTATTTTTAATAATATTAACCAAAACCGTTTCAAATAATGGAGAAGAAAGACGACTAGCCATGTCCATAATATCTGTAATAAAATCTTGAAGAGATTCAGAAAACTTTTGTTTCTTCGTGCGAAGTTCATATTCCAAAAAATAATCAAAGTCAGGTTTATCAAAACGTTTCAATAACGCAAGTTTAAGCTCAAGCCAAGAAGCAATACGAATTCTAATAGTGCGAAACCATTTAACAGCAATGCCACTAAGCAAGTCTGAAAAAGAACCTACTAGTAAAATTTCATCAAAGTTTTTATACAAAAAATATTCTTCAACTTGTGTAATAAAATCTCTAACACAAGTTTGTCCATCAAAGTTTATTTTACTTCTTTTCAAATCAGGCAATTTATTTGTAGAAGGCAAATTCTTTTTAATATGTTCATTAACACGTGCATTCATTAAATTAAAAGAAGGCCAAGAAGCATTGGTCGCAAAAACAGAAGAATGTGCAACTCTTTCATTCTGTTCAAAAGGATTACGCTCCTCTGTTAAGTTAATCATATCATGAGCAATAGCAGCATTAGCAACAGTGCGAGGTCTATCCGAAAGCGGCGGAAATTGAACTTCTTTATCCGTAATGAATAGCAAGGGAAATAGCAAAAGCAAAGCAAAACTAAAACTTAAAAAATTATGAAATGTTTGAGGTTAAGTTAAATTAAAGTCAATGTTGAATTATTTAAAATAATAATTACTAAGTGGGTAGCAATGAAAAGATGCAATAACTAAAAATGTTAAATTATTCCACAATGATTATGCTTCAATGTTTACTTATTGTTGTACTTAATTCTTTAAGTTAAATTATTTAAGAAAAGTTACACTTCACTATGTATTTATAAGTTAAGTTCACTAAGTACAATACCAAGAGATAATAAAACCGGTTGTCACCATACAATTATGTTGGTTTTGCTAAAGTAAACAAACAAGAAAAGTTATATGTTGTAACAGCAAAGTCAACAACAAAATATAGGTATCACACAAAGTTCAATATTGTTTACAACTAAATATCAAAGTTCTAAATTAATATTAATTAACTGTTGTTATAAAGTAACTTGATAGAACAATATGGTTAACTACTAACAAACAAAATGGTCTGTAAACAATACATTAGAACAATGTGTAGAACAATAAATGGATGCAATAATATAGCAATACAAATAACAAAGCATGAAAAGCCTACTTCATGTCCCTGAACGCATGCGCCAAATGTAATGATAAAAAAATAAAAATATAGTTGGGTGTATTGAAAATTGATTGAACACTTGGACTAGGGCAAAATAGAATATGTGTGCTCCAAAATATTAAGTGAATATAAAAGAAATGTTTCGGGCGCCAGGAGCTAACACAACAAAGTCACCGGAAGCTTACCGAGTAAAGTTGAACTTTTAATCTTCAAGCGGGAGGACTTAATAAAAACAAAACTTTAATAAATGACTTGTTTTTATTCCCTGTAGGCTTAGGGTATAGCTACATTGATCTTAAATTAATTATTTATAGCTATATTAAATTTAACTAAAATTACTGTTATTTGTATTATTGCTCATATTATTATTATTATTGCATCCGGTATGAAGTATAAAAGGAAAAACATACCAGATTGATGAGTTTAAATCTAAATATATTTAATTAAGGTTATGTGACGAGCCGACACGAGGCGAACTCGACGTGAAAAATTTCGAAAAATCCATCTTACCAAAAGGGCATAATTTGTAGAAAAAGAAAATTTATAATACTCGAAAAAAAAAAACGCCAATGGGCTGAAACAAATACAATTTGAAATTAGAACCATGAAAATAACGACCACCATTTTTGAAAGCGTGGCGTCATGCACCTCAAAACTTACCGTTTTTTCGGTTAAATTAACGATCAAGCACGATGAGTGTGATGTCAAATCATTTTAAATATTAATCCATTTCTGAAACAAGGTAGAATTTGGGAATATAAAACCAATAACAAATTTTAAATTGAATTTAGAACATTCAACAATGTCTAGAAGAAAAATCGACTCACCCAGAGAAATATTGGGATCTTCATTGAATAATGAAGATTATCCTTATACAAATGTTCTATCGACACATTAGAACTAAAATTTACCGGTATGCAGCCGGATTAAAAAAATATTTAATAAATTCAACAAAAACGATCAAGCCATTGCGATCACAGGAAGCAGAGTGAGCTGTCAAAAGTTTAAAAGTTGCCAATTAACTTTCACAACTTAACACAAATACTCGCCTGTGTTGCCAACAAATTAAGAATTTTAATTTAATAATACAGTAAACCCATGATATTATCTATAATACCACAGTCCACCCAAGGAAATGTCTTAAATTTTTTTATAACCATGTAACGGGTTAAAATGACTCGTTACATAGCATCCTACTACATTCTTGTGTCAATATGAGCTAGAAAAGTGAGGGATAAGAAAAGAAATTTAATGAAAGTTTCATTTTTGAGATGTATCTGTGTATGAGTTATCCTAATCACGTATAAACGGCTAAGCGGATTTCGATATTGATACACAAATAGACGATGTCCTGGATTAACACATAGGAAACTTATCAGCTATAATCTGTTTGTTGAAAGAATAAGTCTAAACATGTCTTTATTGATAAAATACTAACCTCCGCAATAAAAATTCAAAACTTACTTCACAAACAAGTCTATTAGGTATTCATTGTACTACAATTTATTTTTGTTATCATTGTTTCGAAATTATTTTCATTAAAATTTGTCAAATGTTGTTTATGTTTAGTTTTTTCCTTCAACACACTGGATTAAAAAAAAAACTAATAGGTTTGGTGCTAAAATATGAAATTGTTGCAGACACAATCATTGGCAGTAGTTAGAATTATCATAATCCAATGAGATACCATAATAAAGGTACTTCATTATACCAGGTGACCTATTGAGATGGGTCAGTAACGACAAATTTAAAACTATTAGAGGTAGTAAAATTTGTTCTAAGGAACCACGTCTATTTTAGAGTTATGCAAAACTGCATTCAAAGGTTTACAAAGCCCATCTCAATGAATCACCAAGTAAATTGTTATGATGTGAACATAAATATGTTCTTAATTATAAAAAAAAACACATTATAGTTTTACTATTATTATAATAGTATTTGAACTTGAACCTCTACTTGAACCACTAAGATTCAAAATAATTGTATTTTTTTGTCATTATTTAATTTAATAATTATTGTAGAAGATTTTGTACTCACTGACTGCATTGGTATATTTCAGCATAGCCGCCATTCGAGCACTTAGTACTTGAGCAGCTACGCTGACTTTCATTTTCTTTGGATCCACATGATGGGATGTTAATTTCGGCAATGCTTTTGTGTGTCCTAGTTTGCTGTCAATATCAAAGACAAATTCAATGTCCTTCCATGATGCAGTCTTTCCTTCCCAAATGATGTCTTTGGACATAAAATTGTTCCTTAACCCTTTCAATAGGTGCGGTGGGTCATGGAAAATACTCAAATCATGTCCACTAATGCTGACTGATCCATCTGCAAAAAAATAAAAATAAATTAATATTGTAACAAAATGAATAATAGATACTAGAACTTTACTCATTAGTAATCATTTGTTTGTACCGTCGTGAACACCTTGAAGGTTTCTTGTTTTGATTGTGTCTTCCCGTAGTATTCTTAATGCTGTCCTAAATGTGGATCCTTGGTCACAAACAAGACCCAATGGGATTAACCCAGTTAATTCTATTTGGGACACCATTTGCTTCAATATATTTTGAAGCTCAGCTGCTGAGACAGTGCCTTCACAAAAGTAATAAGCTACAGTTTGTCGCCAGGGAGAACATATTCCTCTTAACATGAATACCAAAGCATGATCGGAGTACTTCAGTTTCTTTTCTGTGCCTAAATCCACAAAACCAACAATCTTTTCCTTTTGTTCATTAAAAGTAAGGTGTGGTGTTAATGCAACTTCATCGAAAACAATGGTACATAGCTTTTGCTGGGTACTCCAATTTTTGCAGTTGCGCTCAATGTGCTCAAAAATTTGAGCGTTCAGTCCAGGTTCCATTGAGACCTTTTCAGATAGGCGTATCAATGTCCTCTTGTTTGGCAAAGCAAACATTTTTTCTAGTAATTTATAACCTTTGGGACTTTGTTTAATCAAGAGCAATGCCAACAACTTTTCTTGTAACGTGAATCTTCTGGCCATTTTGCTTTTCTGCACTTGTTTCAGCTGCATAAGCAAAAATGTCTGAGCTTGCTTATTCAATAAATTAAATTTTTCAAGCAGCTGTTCCTTGTTAATATAAAGAGCTTTTGTAAGTCTTTGTGATGCTGAGTGACTTGAATTTTCTCTTGCTATCTGTGTGACATGCTTTATAAATTTCTTATTTTTAGACCCAAACTTTCGTATTGTGGAACCTGAAAATAACATAAATTTGGTCATATTTTCTATTTTTGCATGTTTAATCTTCAAACTCATGAACTAAATCAATACAACCATAATGAATTAGAATTAGATTTTTCAAGTCAACACCAAATGTAATTTTAACTTCTATACTTCATAGGCCAGATGGTTTGAATATTTTTCATGTTTGTAGGCTGACATGCAAGGTCAAATACTAGACTATACAGCATAGTAAAACAATGTATGTACATCTTTGAGGACAGTGTTATTATACATACTTTTTTGCTTTGGTGTTCTAGTTTCTTGAACTGTTTGTATTGTTTCAGTCACTACTTCAGTACTGAAACTCATAGTAGAACATGATGGCTGATCTAACATTAGATCTGAAAAGAAACAATAACAATGTATCATCAACAAATATTTAAAGTAGTTCAATAAACTCTCCTTAAAGGGTATTCACATCTAGCAGAATAATTTGAAGAATAGAAAATACTCATTGAAGTATACTTTTACTTCCTTTTTTATAGTAGTCACTCACACACTCTTAACTGTGTTCAACTTTGTAGACAACAATGAGATTTTTTTATTTTCAAACTTGCATAACAGCCTGGGGGCTAATCTTAGATGTAATAATAAAATATGTTCAGGACATTATTTCCTGTGAGAATTCAATGTTTTTTCTTACTGGCTTGATTTAAAATGTTTGGTTACGATATAAGATGCCTTTTGTATTAATAAATGACAAATGAATGATGAGTAGTGTAAATGGACAGTCCTTGAGTGGAAGATGCCATAATAAATTTTGAATGAAAAAACACACACCTGCGCTTCCAATCACTACTGATGATTTTGTGAGATTGTCGTCATCTCGCTTTTGGAAGTAATTATGTTCATTTGAAATATCCCACCCTGAAAAAATTACAATAATTTAATATTCATAAATTGTTACTGTTACTGTAAGCCTGCATCATCTTTCTGGGCAATGCACCCGCCCATGACTGACTTTCAGTTATTTTGGTCCAGAGCTAATGTAGACTATTGCTTGTTGGTTTGTTCAGCTTATTCCGCCATTTAATATAAACAAGGGGCTTAATACACACCAGTTTTTGAGGTCCCTGGAGATGGATCTGCCACCTCCTCCTCCTCATCTTGCTCTTTGAAATAATTATGTTCAAGAGTAACATCCCATCCTGGAAACATTATAATAACTGTTAAATATGTATTCAACTACACTGGGGTACCCACTGAAGCGAACATGCGAACGACTGACTTCCTGCAGTTGTGTGGTCCAAGAAAGTGTACTGTCGATATAAATCCCCAAGTTGTTTACTTTGTCGGTAATGTGAATTGTAACGTTAATAAAAAGAAACTTGAGGAAGTTTGTTGTATGTTTTATGAGTCATCAAGACTTACCTGCTGCACTAAGCGGAACGCCGTGAGCAATTTCTTCGTTAGTAATCAGGCACGGGTAAGAATAACGTAGTCTTCGACCTTCCTGATCAAACTGATATTTATCGAAATGTTTTTCACAGACACGTTTTTTAAGTAATTGCTCTTTAGTGAGTCCAATGAGGAGGGAATTTGTAGGCACTAGGAAGGACATCCACAGATTTCCAAGTTCTACGTTCTTGGGAAAACTAAAAAGCCGGTGCGTCTCACTTGTTGCATTGCAACCACCAACACAGCATTTCTTGGTTCCCATGACGAATAATTGCACAAATGATATGCACAATCAATATTGTCTCAAACAACGGAGGAATAATTGCGTCTCAAGGATCTCAACTCAACAAAATGCGAGGAAATACACTTAAGAAACAGGCACTCAACTCGGATGTTTTTTGACCACAGACTAGATAGGGATACAATCAGACGGCGCACTCTCGAACAAAAAAATGGACATTTTGCTTATCTGTGGACCTCACATTTCCACTCGCAAATTTTTTACCTTTTAATTGTGGGCGTGTCAGTATTCGTCAAACTAACACGAACACAAGTCTTTTAAGCTAAATTTCGTGTATTTTAGATTCGAATACTGGTCTTTTGAGCTCTATATTTTTGCTGTACGTAGCTCCTTACTAATTTACTGGTTTTTGTTGTATTTTAGAAACAGGAATATTATAATAAAAAAGAAAAGACAATGCATTTTGTTACTAAAATATATTTATTTTTTTAATTTTACAACTTACTAAACCAAGCCGCGTAGGATAAAGTGGCTGGTACTGTTTTACTGTATACTTCAATGCAGTTCTTTACCTAAAACAAAGTAAATCACTGTTATTAAATTATTAATACCTTTAAAGATAGACGAGTGGAAAGAAGTGTAACTACCAGTTAAAAAAATACATAATATTATTTAAACAACCATGACTTATATTAATGTCATGGTTGTTAGATGATTTATTTGTATTGCTATTGGACACCTAATGCAAATATTTACATGAACTTGCCAGGAAAAGAAATGCTGTTAAGCATTGAATGTTGAAAGTTTTATAATAATATCATCATTGCAACTGACTAAAACTATTGGTTCTCGTGATTCGACCTATTGGTTTTAGTCTGCAGTAATTAAATACATACATACCTTCATCTATTTGATTTTTTTCAGGAACCAAGTGTTGATCATTTAATTTATGAAGCAATCTCACATTATTGTGACTGCAGTCCTTTGTATACATCCACTATGTTACTCCATTTGGAAATTTGATTATCATGTTTTATATTCTTTGTGAGGAAATTATTTCTAATTCCTTTTATCCGGTAAGGTGGGGCGTAGGTTATATTTAATGAATCACCATTCATTACAATGACATCATCTGGAAGAGGAAAAAAGATTAATCAATTATGTTTATTCCATTATGTACAGTATTTTACATAATCATGTTCCTGCACATGCTTCTTATTCACACATAATTGCATCTTGAACTTTATTTAAATATAAGTTCAATTATTAAGACATTTTAGTTAAAAATACAAATAATGGTTGGTTGTAGTTTATTATTCACTCTTACACACATTAAAAGGTAGCACTCACCACCAATTATTTCACTAGCATCAGTTTATTCACTCCGTCTTCCAGCAGACTTTTCATTGATGATTGAAAGACCGAGCTTTGATCTCCGAACTATTGATAGTCCTTCCTGCATTGGAAACTTTTGAGTTCTGCATTTATTGAAAAGCCAAGCCCTGTGAATGTTCCAACTTGATGCACTTTAAGCACAAGAGTCCTATGTTTCAAAAAACATGACGGCCTTTCCACTTCTCTGACAACCCACAGCACATCACTTATTGCACATAATTGCAGCTTTTCAAAGTATATTACAGTAAGAATATTTAGAGGATACGATGTATGTAAATAAATAATTTTTATTGATATTTTGATAATGTTAGTTTGACAGATCAGTCCATAGACTTCATAGAATAGAGATAAAAGTGACGTCATAGCATCAAGATGGCGTCAGAGGGCGTCAAAGGGGCGAAGTATGAGTCAGAGGGGATGAGGTAGTTGTCAGAGTGATTAAGTGAGCCATAGAGACGACGGTCGAAAAATTTTCTTCGCAGTGAACCCCCCGTGTTTTTGACAATGGCGGGTACTATTGTTGACAATCAAAACAACAACATGGCGTCTC
Organism: Amphipyra tragopoginis; assembly: GCA_905220435.1. Taxonomy (NCBI): domain Eukaryota; kingdom Metazoa; phylum Arthropoda; class Insecta; order Lepidoptera; family Noctuidae; genus Amphipyra; species Amphipyra tragopoginis. The sequence continues at coordinate 20,088,942 of HG991997.1, forward strand.
AAGATGGCGGCGGGAATAGGTGACATACGTGACACTAGCGACAAAACGGAGCCTTTGGAACTAAAGCTGTCACAGGCCTGGTGTACATTAAACATTGAGTACAGTGAAATTTAAAATTTCATAACTTAAAGCCGATCGAGTATTGAGTACTATACGTAGACTAAAAGTACCGCAGTCTCGTAATGACCACGTGCGTCATACGTATGTATATACGCTAAGCTTTCTCAAACGTATTTTACTTCATAAGTATTTCACGTAATCAAACATGCATCCATAAGCGTCTCGGTGAGCCCACGAGACGCGGACCGCGCTTGTTTGAGTGACAGTTAAGTCGCGATAACCCTTAAAAGCATTAGTCCGTTTTAGAACGTCGTTTCTACCAATTTTTCTCAGACCAAATAAAGTATTTTCGAGACTAGTACCCATAAAAATATGAAAGATTGGGATTATTTATTGTTTCAAATTATTAAGTTTCATTTACCCTCGAACATTTTGCATTTTTTGTTTGTTTGAAGTAAGTTCTCTCAGTATAATTTAGTAGATTATCATACAATTTTTTTTATCGTAGAAGGTCTTGTAATTTAGAATAGTAAATATTATAATTGTTAAACAATAAATAATAAACACATAATTTTTTTTAAATTTATGCTTCTTTTTTTACTGTAATAGTAATGTGTACTAAAAGTACTTGGCTAATTGGCTTTTTCTGTCTGGATGGTTATGACATTCATTTGATGATCTTGTTTTTATCCATATGTATATAATTTATATGCGTAAAAAAAGACCATCAAATGATAATATTAAAATGAATAAAGTAAATTATGAACCATTATGGAAATCGACTACCATCTAACTGTCCAATCGATAAAACGGTATGATTGAATTAAGTCTCCTCTCTATCTACTTAAAGATCAAGATCAGCAAAGCAAATTCTTGTGTTTGTTTATTGATAGCTTCCTGTTGGCGGGAATTTTGATATGATTCTAGATTTTTTTATTTATAAAATACAGTTCCCTTCTTAATAGTTATTCAATAAGAAATTATTTAATTTTAATCATTTCTTTGGTATCTTAAACCTGTATAACTACAGTAATGTTTGTTCCTTTTGCTTTTATTTCTTGCTAACAAAGACTTCAGCGCCCTCTGCACAGACGCCAGATAAACACCGGTTCGCTGCCCGCCATAAATTCTCTTTGGCTCTCTCCGTTAACGTTTGCTGTAAACAATTATGTGAGTATTTTTATTGTAATTTTGTACAATATTAGGATTTTATTATATATTTTTAAAAACTACATTGGTCGAGTAACGAAGATATATTTCTATTTGTCGTATATTCCCTCGGAATATACTGGAATTCTTTCTTATTTAGTTAATGTAAGCAGACTCCATTATTCAAGTCGCTTGGCGTTCCTTTCCTAAATTGACTCTGTTGTGTTACTGATAGTTTCTCAAGAATTACGTTTTATTTCAAAGCGATTCTGTGTTCTCCTGCAACGTAGGTAATATTCTAATAATTTCCTTGTCTCTTCGCAGAATAAATTCGTGTATATTGGTTAAATAATCCATTCGAATGCTATTAATTATGTGTAGCAAAACGACCTTTTTTTGTTGACATTTTCTTCACTTGTTTATTTTTTAACTAGCTTTTATTTAATCGTTCTTATAAATCGTATTTACTGCTGCCTGTAAAGTTGATATTGATACTCGGTTCACATAGTAGCGTCACTTGTTAATAATGGAGTTAGGTAGTTGGCATTATTTTCAGTGTGTAGCAGTTTGGTATTAAATTCAGTTCTATATCCATTTGTTGCAGATTTTTTTCTTAATAGCCGTTTTAAAATAACCGAAAATGTCTGATGACGGATCGACGACCGTAGAGAAGAAAGGACGCGGTAGACCAAAATCCAATGGAACACAATCAGTCTGTATCTTTTGTACAATACTATTTATTTAGCTAATAATAATAAGATTTCTACTATATAATCATTTTTTATTATTTATACCAGGAGGCTAAGGGTGATACCAAGAAAAGGGGGAGACCACCAGCAGCTACCAGGACTAAGGAATCCACAAAATCATCTGATGATGAGCAAGCTCCAGTAGCGAAAAGAGGGCGAGGCAGGCCTAAGGGATCCAAGAAAAAGGCAGCTGCAAAAGGAAAGGTATTCAAGGATTTTTTTTATAACAAAATAAAACACTTTTGATATAATTCTAGAGATCACTGTTTCCGTATAAATATTAATTCAGATTTGGGTCAGTTTAATTAAAATGTCACTAATGTTGTTTTAGAGCGCACCAGTAGAAGGAAGGGGACGTGGACGGCCGCGCAAGGACCCTCCACCTAAAAAAGATGCCGCCTCTACTGAAGAGGAACAGGACGAAGATGATGACGATGAAGGCTCTGAAGAGCAGTAAAATGTGTTCTGTTTTCCAACATAACACACTCACTTTTTAGTGTAATTTGTTTGTCACGATAACTCTTGTTGTGTGTTTTACTGCAATACACTCATTTTGTTGTAGATCTTTACATTATTGCATAAGTTGGTAAAAGCCTTTTTGGATAATATTGCACATAGGGTTATCATGACAGTACAAAATTCTCATCTGAGATTGTCTACCCAAATTTTAATCATGTGAGAAATAAAAGATTATTTCAGATGTAACAGCTGCTTAAGAGAATATTATCTTATGGTGATTACAATGCATTTACTCGAAATATTTAGTAAATTAATGATACATCTCACTTGAATAAATTTGGGGTGACTTAGCTCTCCCTAGAAACGTACAACTTTTAAGATTTAATTTGTAAGATCCTTTTTTGTAGAGTTTATTGAAATAGGTATTTTGTAATCTCTTGATTTATAATAATTCATGCAATTTTGTAGATTTATTAATTTGACTTAAAAGTCAAGTATTATTTTATATAATAATAAATATTATGTTCACTTTCGAAATATCTTATTTTTCCCTTATTGTATTTAATATTTAGATACACTGGTGACGTTTGTGAACAGTGTTATTGATATCCGTATGTGTTCTTGATTGATAAATCAGTTGGTAAAGTAAATTGCTGTTCCACATAACTAGTATCATGTAGCATTATGGGTAGTGCCATTTGTATCAACCTTTTTTTTATATTCGGGCAGACTGAACTTGTTTTTTATTGACATTTATTGTGTGTATGTGCGTGAATGTACAAGTTTAGAACAAAATATAAATAAATCTATGAAATCAAAGTGGTTTTTCTATAAAAAGGTGTAAAATTACATTGCATTATTTTATAAATGGGATTACTGGGTGGGTATCTTCAATTTTAATCTGTATTATGTAAAAAAGCAGTTCCTGGGTAAAAAAAGTCACAGAGTACATTGAATATAGGGTAAAAGTTAAAAATATAAAATTGTTTATTATGTCATTCCTAAAGAACATCAATTATTATTATGAAAAATAAAGAATGGATAAAATTTCTTCAATTTTAATATGTAAAAAAGCAGTTCCTAGGTAAAAAAAAGTCACAGAGTACATTGAATATAGGGTAAAAGTTAAAAATATAAGATTGTTTATGATGTCATTCCTAAAGAAGATCAATTAATACTAAGAAAAACAAAGAATGGATAAAATTTCTTTTTCCCAATAATCATTTGGGATATCATAGGAGGGAAAGCCCTCAAATATTTTTACTCTAAGGAAACTATTAAAATAAGAAAGAGGTATTTGTCCACATTTTCGGGTTCCCTACCCAAAGGGTGCCAACGGGACCTAAGCCTAAACCGCGCCTTCTGTCTCAGGGCTGTATCTTTTTAACAGTATTAATAAATTATGTAGCCAGTTGAAATTTTAACAGATTACGGTGTTCCTGTGGCCTCTATCATGGCAAATTATAAAAAGTCTAAATACAAAGAAGGTCCCTGTTTAAGAAACCTCAAACCGTGTTCCTGCTCCATTCTTAAAAACTGTAATACATACAAGCGTGAAACTTGGTGATTATAATGCATACCTACTCTATAATTAAACAACAAATAATAATTAAAAAGAAAAATAGTGGTGGTACGGAACCCTTTGTGCGCAAGTTCGAGTCGCACTTGGCCGGTTTTTCAATGTGGTTCTCAAGACCACTACGGACCACACCAAGAACCATTGTAACACGTTGACATGCTCAAGGGCAAGTTATTTGTGTATTGTAACCGTTGAGGTTGAGTATGAGTTCGCAAATTACGAAAACTGCACCGGACGTACTTCAGTATGGCGCGGGACAACCCAACTGCTTTTATCTGCGTGAATTGCAAACTCGTACACTAGGGGTATTATTGTACCCCTGTAAAGCGTTTGCAAATTACGAAAACGGCAATAGGGTTCTTGACAGTTCTTGAGCTCGCTTAACCCTCTCTCTTACACACCCGAAAGAAAAAGATACGAAAATAACTGCCGGTTTCGTAATTCGCAAACTTGTACTACTAGGTACTACTCTGCAGTCCGAATGAAGTTATCGGCGCCGGCGGCACGAGTCTGAAAAGTTGTCCATCGAAGAATTCCCGGCGACGACACCGTGGTATCAATACCAACGATCCGATGCTCGCAGTCCGTCCGTTACCGATTAGGTACAAAAAGAATTTAATTATGTAATGAACGCCCTTGTAGAATCATACAAGGAGTATATACTGAAATCAGTTTGATGTTATGTAGGGAGAGAGGTCCTACAGTCTTCTTGTGGATATTAAAGAAAGAAACTTGTTGTAAGGATCGAAGTGATTTTTTTTTAATGCAAGAAATTACACTGTTTTTATAAGTACCAACGGCAACGGTCCGATGCAGACCTGCCTCCTGGTTCAGAACTTTCTGATTAGTCTGTTGTCGACCGATTCGGTTTCATCTCAAAGAGGATGTAACTGGGTTCATCTCGTTGTTTTGTACACGATTCTCGTAATGAGAGGAAAAGAGATAACCGAATCTTTCGACAACTGGCATATCGAAACGTTCTGAATCAAGGGGTTGTTACGGATAACCTACCTTAAAATAGTAAAACTGTATGTTTCTAGAAAGAATTAAATAAACATTTTTACGTACTAATCATTCTATCCTAGTGCACTGCTGGATAAAGGCTCCTTTTATTATAATTACGCCAAGTGCTTACTCAGAGAACAAAAAACGTAATCAACATTCAGGATGTTTAGTTTCTCTTAAAACTAGGTTTTTGATTTATTGAAACGTACTTCATTAATACCTATTCTCTAAAGTTACGTATAAATTCGTCTTCCCATCTAGCAATGGGCGATTGTTACTATAAAAACAATCGAATTAGCAGATTATTCTGTTTATTCGATTGCAATCGAATAAAAAACAATCTGAATTATTCAATTGGTGGTTGATCATGCACTGGGCATAGCTTCATAAATAGTAGTAATCTGTGACTGGGCCAAAGAGTATAATAAAGATAGTGAAGGACTAGGCATACGCAGTTCTGCTGCAGAAGCCGTAAGCCGTAAACGATTAAATTGACCGTTGATTGTTAATATTCGTATTATTTTGTCTATAGAAATTTCAAACATCGGGCAGCCCAATCGATTTGAATCGATAGGTGTTTTTGCAACTTACCATTTTATTATGTGTTCCATACACATAATAAAATGTTAAATATTAGTAGTAATTAGGAACTATGAAAATGATAAAAGTACTTGCATAAAAACACTAACAAACTAAACTAAAATAAAAATAAACGAAAGTGTTTAAACCACAGTTTAAACGTATACTATAGCGCCGAGCATTGTGCAGCGCGCGTCACCTTGACCATCGACAGAAATGTACAAAAAAAAAAAACGTTATTTCGATCGAAATGTCGCCAACTGCATTCACTGATACGCGTGCACCCAGCGTGATAGATTTTCATTTGATTGTTTTTTCGTAAAGATAATCGATTGTTTTTTTAGCAGCAATCGCCCAATTCGCCCATCGCTATAATTATCTCATCTCTTTTATGCAAGTATTTTACTTCCCCACCATTGGCTGGAGACCCTTCAGGTCTGGCCAATAACTGCCCGGTTACGTAGAAGGGGTCCCCAAGGAACAATACAAAAAAAAATGCATGATTTTCCACGGACGCGACACAGGGATAACGAAGAAAAAGTATCGATACCTTGGTCACGCATGAGTAGTATCTGTGGAAAACTTATAGGTAGAGTGCGCGCAAGATAAGTCTGCGGGCGGCCGAAATCGGAACTAATCGTGGTCCACCAAAGTGTGTGCCGTTTTATCAATTTTGATAGTAGAACTACCTGATTGTAGGAATATTTAACGGGAAAATTATGTTAAGCGATAAAAATTAAGCTTAAAAAGCGGTAATTCTAAAAATACCTACCTACTATGTATGCCAATAAATAAAAAAATCATCAACCAACTATGTTCCTATGTATAAAATAATGTTCCTATAACACCTAAGTATTATAATGTGTAATCGCCAATCACGGACTAGAAAAAAAAGAAGGACTCCGCGCCACGCATATCAAAAGTGAAGCACCGTACCGATCTATGTGTGCGTGATTTGAGGGATACCAGATAAATGAAAATTTCCCCATTTTTTTTTAATATTTTGAAAGTTTCATTTCTTTAAATGAAGGCATATAAGAAGTCCGCTTTCATTATTTAATTGAAATTACAAACATATACTTAGTTAAAACTTAAAATTAAATATTTATTTTGTATGAGTGACAAGAAAAACGTTTTCGACGGAATTCAATGTTCTTCATCTCTGCAGGCTCTTATTATTTTAATCCAATCATCATTCCATGGTTGATTTGCTGTAGGAAATCTATAAAAATAATCATATTCAATACTTGCAAAAAACTCACAAAGAACACAAAAAAATGGATTACCCAATCTCTCGGGAAAATTACCCATTTATTTTCCGACAGCACTTCTATGTCTTTTGAGGTTTTGTGTTCCAATAGTAATGATTTTAAAATGTCAAAAATACAATAAATCAACAGGTTAAATAAGTGTCTTACTTGTGAATGTTATTCCTTGACACTTTTTCTGGGATGTAGAATTATTTTTAAACCATTTCACAACACAAGAAGGCATTATTTTATTTTATTACTTGACGTAAACAGTACCTACAATGACGGCGCGGTGCCGCGTAATGGCGGCCAGTCGGCACCTTATGATGTAAATGTGTGCGTGAGGCATGTTTGTACAAACGGTCCGGCATACTTATAGTGCTTCACTTTCGATACACGTGGCGCGGAGTCCTTCTTTTTTTTCTAGTCCGTGTCGCCAATGTAACCAATTTTAATGTGATGTTTATTTTTCTAATAATTTAATAACTTACAAATAAGTAAGTAGGTACTATTATTGTATGCCTTGCAACACCCTTACAGGGTCTATTTATGTTTGAGATAACTATTCTATAAGTTCTCTGTAAACTACATTGTGCAATAAATAAATAAATAATTTGAACTTTTGCGATCACGGCAACGTTTAGCACGCCCTTAGTCGCGCGCAGAGTTATCTTGCGCGCACTCTATATTATGCTCTAAGGTGGAAAAGTATCGTGGCCATAAAAGTATCCCCCCTTAGTTTTTTCGTATTTTATTTTCTATAAAGAATTTTCGTAGGCCTTTGTATTGTTTTGTGGAGCAACAACTTCTATCCTCTATCGATCAACATGTCAATAAATAGAAAAAAAAAACATCTCGTCTTTGGCTATGTAATACTTGTTTTTTTGGTGTTCTTGGTACCCAAAAGTATCTATAGGTATTTAATCCGTGTCCCTTTTTAATTTACATAAAGCTTCTTGCCTCTGATAGTGAAATAACTTAATTGTAGTAGAATTCGTATCGTATGAATAATTTCAACAGTTTTCATTGACAACTTTTTTTTCTAGTCCGTGTTGACAACATTGATTTTTTTTTTTTTTTTTTTTTAAAAAAAACGTTGCCCCACACTAAGATTTCTCTTGTATCGTGGGTGCGTTTACAGACACAAATCTCACAAACAAACGCCCAGACCCGGAACAACCATCTGTAGGCCATACAAATTTTTCTTCAAATGATTCATCGCAAAATGGCAATAATAATGTAGTGTTGGAAGCAAAACAATCGACTAAATTAAATATAGGTACCAACTAAATCGTTTCTTCAATGTATCCATTTTGTTATTTATCAAAGTCTAATAAAATATAATAACTGGGTTTGTCATAAAATAATCAATATTTTTAATGCTTTAATAAAGTTAAAATTATGGATGGTATTTTATTCAGTAAGTCTATTTAATATCTGTGGTATTTGTAGTATACTCTATTAAAAAATAAACTTTTTGTGTTGTGGAAACGGTTGCTGATGCTGTTGCTGTCAGCGTCATTCTCGTGAATGGTCTACTCACGTTTGTTGAAAATTATTTTTGGGATCACTTTTACAGTTCTACTGCGATCTATTGAACATACAAACATGAACTGAAGTTTACTTATTGATGTTACAGTGTGTTTTTTGTACTTATTTACAACATTTGCCAACTTTAGTGAACTTTTAAAGTGTGTTAAATTACTATGTTATCCGTGTCGCGCAGTACATAAAAAGTTGTTGACTAATTTCAAAGTTTAAAAGAGTGATTGTTTTCGTGTACATTTGATGATAAACATTTCGTTGTTATGTGTGGTTGTGGTCGAATTGAAACCTTAAACTTTACAACAGGTTAGTTCGGTTATATTGCTATTAATTATAAGTTTGAGACAGCTCTGTGCGGAATGCCGTGACACAGGTAGGCTAATCACGTAACGTTATCTGTGTGATTACATTACACATCATAATGATCCGGACATTTGATGTGACTCTACACCATTATTTTATTATTATATGCACATACCTTCTCAACTTTGGATTGTTTCATAAAAAATTTCAAATATCCATTTGTTTTCTACAAAGTTTTGAAAAACTTTGTTTGTGCATTATGAAGTGTTCATGTAAATGAATGAAAGCAGTAGCATTGTTGTGTTACAATACTTTTGCCTAAAAAGTGGAACAAAACTTAATTTTTTGTTGTTCAAACAGATATTGATATAACTTTTTTAAATTTAATAGTCTAAATACTTACTAGATAATAAATTAAGATACTTAAATGAATGGTTAGAAGATTACCTATATGGAAAAATGATTTTAACCTTGGAGGTTAAAATCATTTTTCCATCTGAAAATTATTATAAATATTTAATTTAGAAAAAAAAAACAATATCTATGAAAAACGAAAATGTTGAGTCCTTTAAAAAAACTAGTATGTGTATTCACAATTTCTAGAGATCCATATTCCAAATTATTGCTTGAGAAATAAAATAAAGTTTTGTGCCATAACTATCTGTAACAGCAATGCGGCCACCGGAAGCTGTGTTACTCTAAGCAATAAGAGTAACGTTTTAGTCTGTTCACATCTTTCCTTTTTACAAAAAAATGTAACAACATGAGTTACAGGGAATAGATACATTTAGAAGTAAGACATTATAAAGGGCTTATTACATTCTGATGTTTAGGGTCCCTAACTCTTATTCAGTACAGTTAATAATAGTTAGGTTGCCCAGTGTCTTTGGTCGGGACTCTTTCATGGTGGCACTTAAAATCAAGTAGTGTAATAAATACTCAAGTCAGAAAAGGGTGTAACTACACACATCAAAAGTGTCTAGGGATCAAGCATTTTTATGCGGATTTCTTGAGATTGAGATGTGGCTTTGTAATAAATTTATGATTTTATAAATTTATATGGATCCTTTTTGGTGCATTTCATAATTTGAATCAGGAACTGTGAATCAAATTCGAGTAAAAGATGAAAATCAGCTGTCAATATTTTCCCTATAAAAACATACAACGCATTGAAGACATTATTAGTGCTACTGTTTCCCTACTACTGATTAAAACCAACGTTATTATGGAGCGGCGACGTCATTTAAGCAGGGAAGAAATGCTCAGAGCCGTGGGAATGATAGAAGCTGGTTCCCGGCAACGTACTGTGGCTTTAGCTCTGAATACAAGTCAGAGTGTTATCAGTCGACTTTGGACACGTTACCGAAGCACTGGTACCGTGGCTGAGCGCCATGGAGGACGGTATCGCTGCACCACACGGAGACAAGACCGATACATTCAAATCTTAACTCGAAGAGCTCCAACAATAACCGCCATGATGTTAGCCGTGATGCTTCATCACTCTTCAGGGAACTTAATTAGCGACCAAACAGTCAGAAACCGCTTGCATGAAGTGAACCTTCATTCCCGAAGACCGCTACGGGTACCACCTATAGCAATGCACAATCGTAGGATTCGATATCAATGGGCTCTTGGACACAGAAATTGGGCAGAAGAACAATGGCGTTTCGTGTGCTTTTCTGATGAGTCTCGTTTTGGTATGAGACCGGATACAAGACGTATACGACACTGGAGAACCCCTGGACGCCAACAGCGATTAAAATCCTGCCAGGAAGTCCATCCTTATAGTGGTGGAACCATCATGGTATGGGCGGGTATTTGGATCGGCGGAAGAACTGAGTTGATTTGGATCAGAGGCAACCTCAACGCTCAAATTTATGCTGAGACGATTGTATCAGACGTCATCGTTCCTCTACAAGCGCAAATCGGTCCCTTATTTCAGTTAATGCATGATAATGCACGACCGCACACCGCAAGAGTTGTAAGACAGACTCTCGCCGCAGCTAACATCAATGTCCTGCCCTGGCCTGCTCAGTCGCCAGACTTGAACCCGATTGAGCATGCATGGGATATGCTACAGAGAAGAGCTCTGCCGAATATGGAGGGTATCCAGTCGCAAGAAGACCTTTTTTTGTTGTTGCAACGAACATGGGCGGCCATTCCACAGCGTGATTTGGATGAACTCATTTTGAGTATGCCAAACCGATGTTCTTGTGTTGTTAGTGTTCGCGGTAGAAACACGGATTATTAATTGTTTAAGTTACCCAATAAAATTTTAAAGAAAACTGTTATTTCAGTCTTTTTTTCGAACTTTTGTGTTAGTGGTTCAAATGTCAAAAATCCCTTTATTAGGAAAATGGCAAATTTCTTTATTAATGCAAAGGTGACTTGGTTTATCGTTACTGTGACAAACGAAAACACTTTATTTGATGAATCCTTAAAGAAAATTTTAATTAATATCAATCAGGAGAAAAGTTATTGCAAAAATATATGTTGATCCCTAGACACTTTTGATGTGTGTACTTTAAATCAAGAAGAGATTTATTTATTTTGTTCACAATTTTGAACTATAAAAAAATGAATCACTTGTTGGCCTTACTTTACAAGCATGGATCTAATTGAGCGTTTTCAGAAAAATGTCACACCCCCGCTTTTGGAGCTGTCCCTCCGTCTTAATATTTAATTATTTTTAAACTGATGAAAGAAACGTAGAAGTGTGAAATACATTCAATTTCTCATTTAAATAGTTTAACTATACCATTTTTGTATAAATAATTCCTTAAATGTTATTTTTTTTATAAATAATTGAAGTATTCCGAACACCTGCTTTTATGTTGTCCCCTGTGATAAGTCTTTCATAAAAGATCAAAATTTACACGATAAACATTTAAAAATTTAAATTTCCCTGGTTTACTATAATTTTGGAACTATTACTTCTTATTTTTATGATAGTCAATTGTTTATTACATGCAATATTTAATAAAAAAATAATAAAAAATACAAGTCTAAATTTCTGTCACAACCTGAGTTCTCAGTATTGTGACCGTCTTTTAAAAAACACACTCTATTTATAGCTACTTTTTTATTACACAATCAAAATTAACTACCCACCAGGTACAAAAAAAATACGTACATGGTACCAAATACCAAAATAACAGACTTTTTTGGGAAACACGCAGAGTCACATTCTGAGGTTTGAAAACCCAAGAAATCCATTGTGTGACCTAATATTACATTGAAAAACACAAATTAGACTAAAAAATCGTAGTTTTTCAGGAATAATAAAGTATATTGTTATAGTTTTTCAGGAATAATAAAGTATATTGTTATACATCCATCAAAAATATTACTTAAATAACATAATTGCAAAAAATATTTGAATTTCGAGGGGGTGTGGTATTTTTCTGAAAACGCTCAATTATATTTGTAACAAATAAAAACAATCTCATTTTACAAAATCTAAACAGCCATGACCTTTTCTTTGTATTAAGTACTAGCTGTACCCGCATGCGTTGCAATGCACTTTTTCCTACTTACTACCTACCTACCTACTACCTACCTACTACCTACCTACTACCTACCTACTACCTACCTACCTACTACCTACCTACTACCTACCTACTACCTACCTACTACCTACCTACTACCTACCTACTACCTACCTACTACCTACCTACTACCTACCTACTACCTACCTACTACCTACCTACTACCTACCTACTACCTACCTACTACCTACCACCTACCTACCACCTACCTACTACCTACCTACTACCTACCTACTACCTACCTACTACCTACCTACTACCTACCTACTACCTACCTACTACCTACCTACTACCTACCTACTACCTACCTACTACCTACCTACTACCTACCTACTACCTACCTACTACCTACCTACTACCTACCTACTACCTACCTACTACCTACCTACTACCTACCTACTACCTACCTACTACCTACCTACTACCTACCTACTACCTACCTACTACCTACCTACTACCTACCTACTACCTACCTACTACCTACCTACTACCTACCTACTACCTACCTACTACCTACCTACTACCTACCTACTACCTACCTACTACCTACCTACTACCTACCTACTACCTACCTACTACCTACCTACTACCTACCTACTACCTACCTACTACCTACCTACTACCTACCTACTACCTACCTACTACCTACCTACTACCTACCTACTACCTACCTACTACCTACCTACTACCTACCTACTACCTACCTACTACCTACCTACTACCTACCTACTACCTACCTACTACCTACCTACTACCTACCTACTACCTACCTACTACCTACCTACTACCTACCTACTACCTACCTACTACCTACCTACTACCTACCTACTACCTACCTACTACCTACCTACTACCTACCTACTACCTACCTACTACCTACCTACTACCTACCTACTACCTACCTACTACCTACCTACTACCTACCTACTACCTACCTACTACCTACCTACTACCTACCTACTACCTACCTACTACCTACCTACTACCTACCTACTACCTACCTACTACCTACCTACTACCTACCTACTACCTACCTACTACCTACCTACTACCTACCTACTACCTACCTACTACCTACCTACTACCTACCTACTACCTACCTACTACCTACCTACTACCTACCTACTACCTACCTACTACCTACCTACTACCTACCTACTACCTACCTACTACCTACCTACTACCTACCTACTACCTACCTACTACCTACCTACTACCTACCTACTAGCTACCTACTACCTACCTACTACCTACCTACTACCTACCTACTACCTACCTACTACCTACCTACTACCTACCTACTACCTACCTACTACCTACCTACTACCTACCTACTACCTACCTACTACCTACCTACTACCTACCTACTACCTACCTACTACCTACCTACCTGATATAATTAGTTTTTTTTTTTTTTAATATCAAAATTTTCTTTCATGAGAACCTTCTCCTGAGAATTACGAACAAAACAAAAAAAAAAATTGCGAAATCGGTCCAGCCGTTCACGCGTGATGCGATGACCAAGGGAAATAGCGATTCATTTTTATATATATAGATATGACTTTGCTTGAAATGATTTGATACTTATTTATTATCAACATTATCAGTTAGCGCAATAATACAGGTGGTATTTTTTTCACAAATAAAACTTGGGCTCATTTCACAGATGAATCAACTGCTTTTTATAGATCTAAAAATGCCATCTTTATTTTCTTCTAAATCAAGCTCACAACTCTTGACCATCTTTCTCTATTCCTCATAGCAGTTTTGTTTCTAAAGTCTCATTTCAAACTCATACAATCATGTAATAGTAAATTAAATTAATTTTAAATATTTCCCAATTAGTATAATCAACTTGAAAGGATTGAGATACCTTAAATATTTCATTCATTGATATCTTACCAAAATACTTAGTAGTTAAACATACTATAGATGACTAGGTATTTTTCTCGTAGTTACTGTAAGTCTTTTATAATAAATTGCCTGAGTTGCATAGGAGAAAATATATCAGTTAAGGATCCTGCTCACTACAACGTAATGTACCATGACTGTATTAGGAATGTGTCAGGCACGAAATTAGCGGCTTGTAAACCACAATGCTCATTGCAATGGATCAACATCAATCTATTCCCATATAGAAGGCATATGATGACCTTACTACACCCTTTCGGTTCCCGTTTAACTACTAATGTCCCAGTGCCATCGATCAGTGGCGGCAGCTATTGTTTATCTATTGTCTCTGAAACTATTTCTTAATAAGTTAATGGGCATTCAGTGCCTGTTCTTGTAAATTTTCTTTACTTGTTTAAAATTTATACAATTAAAGAAAATGTACAACAACTGCAATATTTAATGTTTGTTTTTATTTTGTTTTTTGGCTCATTTTTTTTTGCGCATCTGCTTTCTTTCAAAGTCTAGCAAATAATTAATGTTTTGTTTGTATCACTGATACAGTATCAGACAGGAATAAAAATGCGGAGCGTACGCTGTATATTCGCGATGCACACCATGGTGGTCACCTGCCGAATATTTGCAATACCTAACCACCAACTTGACTTCAGACAGCAGCACTCAACAATAGAACAGGTCCATAGGGTTGTTGACAGGATAAGGAAAACATTAGAAGACAAATAATGCTGCTCATCTGCCTTTCTGGATGTCCAGCAAGCTTTCCATAGAATCTGGCACACGGAACTGCTACACAAGCTACAGATTTTCCTTCCTCATAGCTTCTATCCATTACTCAATTCATATTTACTTAACTGAACGATTGTTTCAAGTAAAAGAATTGGAAAAAACCTCAAACCTATACAAAATCACAGCTGGGGTTCCCCAAGGCTCGGTTCTTGGACCCATACTTTATACCATCTTCACAGCAGATCTACCAAAACTAAATGGTATCACTAATGCCACGTTCGCTGATGATACAGCCATTCTTGCTAGCAATAAGGACCCTAGTGTTGTATCACTAGTGGTTAAGGAAATGGAGGATTAAGGCAAGTGCATCCAAGTCTATCCAAGATACTTTCACCCTGAGAAAAGGAAACAGCCCGCCAGAACAGCTAGAAAATGTCACTCTCCCGCATCACGATAGCGTGCGATACCTGGGACTGCACCTTAGTCGACGTCTTGTATGGAGCCAACATGTTAAAACAAAACGAGAACAGCTAAATATAAGGTACAAGAACCTGTACTGGTCGATGGGAAGGAATAGAAAGTTGTCTGTTGATAACAAGCACCTCATAATACAAAAGTATCCTAAAGCCGGTATGGATGTATGGCATACAGTTATGGGGAAGCGCTAGCAACTATCATCTAACATCTCGGTACGGCAAAGAATGCTTAGTCTACTTAGAACAATATGCAATGCAGCATGGTTCACAACAAACACTAAAATCCACAAACATCTAGGGATGAACAGTGCTAAGGAAGAAATCCACAATTCCTCCCAAAGATACCAAGAGAGATTAAAAAGGCATCCAAATGAACTTGCGGCGAAACTGACAACTAGAAGCTATGAGAAATGCCTCAAAAGAAAGGACATCTTAACGCCATAACCGGCGATATTTTATAAGAGCAGATGCCTTTAATGAAGGACATGCTCGTCAATGACAAGATGCTCACAAAAAAACCGCTTGTAGTACTAAAGTACTGTTTGCAGGGTTACGTATCATAATACCTAAGTTTGTTCCCACTATTTTCAACATAACTACGGTCAAAAGACCTACCGTTTAAAACACCTAAAGATCGTTTCACCTATTTTTGTAATAACTAATGGACGAAATCCATAATGGAGAATTCATCTACGGTTTATTCGACTACAATTAATTCACCTAACGTTGATTAAACTAACGGACGATTCACCTACTGTTGATTTATCTGTGGTCTTGTGTTTGTCTTACTGGTGATTTTGTATATGTGACAACATTTCTGCGAGCAACTTGGAAGTAGCGCTCGCCGGCCGCTGCCGCGGCACCGCTCGCTTCGCTCGCTCGGCTCGCGCGCGGTTTGTCACAGTTCTAACCTAACCTAACCTATTTCACCCAGTTCAAAATGACGAATCATACAATCTGCCTGCGACTAGATAATTAGACAATGGTAAAAACATTTCTGCGGCAGATTGTATGATTCGTCATTTTGAACTGGGTGAAATAGGTTAGGTTAGGTTAGAACTGTGACCAACCGCGCGCGAGCCGAGCGAGCGAAGCGAGCGGTGCCGCGGCAGCGGCCGGCGAGCGCTATTTCCAAGTTGCTCGCAGAAATGTTTTCACCATTGTCTAATTATCAGTATTAATAAACTGTAGGCGAGTCGTCCATTAGGTATTTCATACATAGTTGAAACATCCAATATCTTATAAAATCATTAGATGAATCGTTCGTTAGTGCAATTAATTTTAGTTTAATCAAGATTAGGTAAGTTAAACTGTAGTTGAGTCGACCATTATGCGTTATGAACATATGTGAATCAACCGTAGTTAAGTTGAAAATAGTTAGAATAAACGTAGGTATTATGATACGTAACCGTTTGCAGATAATAAAGGAAAAGAAAATAAAAAAAAATACCTTCCAAATATTTTCTACCATGAAAATGTTGGTGGTCCGGTCATGACACGTTATGGTTAGGGAATCCAATCCCGACCACAAACTCAGTTCCGCAGGCCTAGGCGAATTATAGTTACAACATAAAAATGACAAAGTGACTCCTCCAGCGTGCCAAATTCTAGTAATGATCGACCGCATTGGAGAACGCGAAGCGATGTTACAATGCGGCGTAGGTTTATTTAGCCGTATTACATTTCGGCTGAACGTCAATTAGCCGCATTAGAAAACGGCTGTTTTGTATTGCGGCTAGATATTACGTAATACGCTGAATTCTAGAATTCGGCTGCGACATATTTACTGTTCCATGTTCAAGATATGATTAAGTATTATAAAAGTCTGTCTGTTTGAAATAAATATGGACATAATAATAAACGAATTTTGAAGTTTTAAACTTGTTATAAATAAAACTTCCATCAGTGATACTTTAACGGCCGATTCCTAATGATACCGACGTGCTAGTAGTCTTCTTAAATCTGTGTTAAAATTCTGACCACATAGTTTTGTATTATGTCCGTTCGTAGATAAAATCGTAAGTAAAATTTGTTTACAGTACGAATAAAATAACTTTGCCCCTCTGAAGTGAGGAACAGAACGCTGAAAGCCTGGTGTCAGAGCGGTAAAATTATTTTACGCGAACTAAATAACTTTGCCCGTGTGAAGTGAGGAACAGAAAGCTGAAAGCCTGGTTTCAGAGCGGCAAAGTTATTTTACGCGTACCAAATAACTTTGACCCTCTGAAGTGAGGAAAAGAACGCTGACAGCCTGGTTTCAGAGCAGCAAAGTTATTATACGCATGCTGTTCGAGTCTATTTATATGCCTAGTATGGCAATTAAAAATGCTAGCATTGGAAAGCAAAACGAATCGTTGTTGGCCATAGGAACCGGGGAAAAGTGGCCCGTGGATTAGTATCCCCTTTCCAAATAACCTTGTCATATACAAGTGGAGTTATGCACAATCCACAAGCGTTGTTTTCAAATAAACTATGCGATGGATGTGTTTTCATACATACATACATACTTAACTCACGCCTTTTTCCCATGGGGGTATGCAAAAACCGTGGAACGCCATATGCTTCCATAATTCCACTTCCTTACTTATTCCTTCGTCCACGTTCATACATCTTGTCATACACGCACATCGGTTGAGAGTACTACGCACCTGTCCTCTTTGAAGGACATCACCAATAACATCGATGTATGTCTTTGTAGGGCGTCCTCGACTGGCGTTTTCACTGACATCCGCCTTATAAATTCCTTTTGTTAATCGCTGTTCACTCGTTCTCTCAACATCATCAAAACACCTAAGCATACTCAGTTCAATTTTTGTCACTACATCATCTTTTGAATCGCAACTTTGTCTTATCACATGATTCCTCAATCTATCACTCAAAGTTACACCGCACATACTTCGCACGGAACGCATTTCCACGGCATTTATTCTACTTTCATGCTTCTTCAGTCGATGGGTTTTCCTTGATTTTACTATAATTTTACCAAATTATTAAGATTGGGTTAGCTTTGTTAATTTAGGAAATTTTAGGAAATTACGTATCAGGGCCGCAGCAGTGCCAAGGAGCTCCTGAGTAGGTTTGCCATCCTTTTTTAAAGGAAGTAAAGTAAATCTTTTTAAGTTAGTGTAAGCATAATAATCTTTTCCCTTGTGGATATATCATGATTCTTGATGCAATGACGGTTCCTGGTGTAACAATCGTGACACGTGCAGGCCTATGCCGCATTTACCATACTCGAGTGTCGAGTTGTATCTATTGACTATAATGCTTTGCTTACGAGACTTCCATTCTAATTAGCTTTGTATGGGTTTATGCGGTCGCTACATACTTGTGACACATCCTTCATATATCTGAGTAATGCCATCACGTTAATAAAATAACCTGCAGTAATACTTCAACTTTAAGATTAACGTTTGATTGATTGAGTTCGACGACATTTCAGGGCACAATTTATATTGTGCAATGAAAGGTACAAGGCAATATTCAAGGGAACACGAGTTGGTGTGTATGAATGAAGTCTTATCCATCTAAGCATTTTGTTTAAGAAGAATGGATGAACCATTCTGTACCACCCGGTCGTTGCCTCAATGAGTCACTGATGCACGCGGTGAGTAGCTCCGTGTTGACTACAATCATTGCGAACGAATTCAGGTACGAAATACGATACAGCTTTTTTTTCTTGTCCTACCTATATCTTATTATTTTTTTGAATTCCTTTTTTAAATTATTTGATAGAGTAAATCAAGTCTATTGAATATGCTATGCGTGTAACTATTGAAAAATATAAATATATACTTTTGGGCGTATGCATGCATGTCCTTGATATAATATTAGGTTTGAACTTGTGAGTCAAAGTTTCAGTATTCTGTAAATAGGTAAATTTTATTACACCTGTGGCTATAACACATTTTTAACAACCTGCATATTCTAAAAAAGTACCTAACGTTTCAAAATGCGAAATCCTTGAAGAATCAACGTCTCCAAATTACGTGATTTGCGTTCTTTTACTTCAAACTATAAGATATCGATTGGACTTTTCAATTTAATTTACCTGGGTACATACTAGGGCTTTCAATACCGGTATTCCGGGATCCCGTAATACCGTAATCACGGATATATATTGGTCTTTTTTTAATCACGGTATTGACGAGCCAATACCGTGATTACGGTATTACAAACATTAATATAATATATTATTGCGGTTTGTTGTAATAAGTAGTCAGAAATTGTATTATGTGGTACAATTTACGATGTGATGTTACTTTCACACTTGTTTTCGCCATTTTTTTTCTTTTGTGGTGCTCTCGGTGGTCTTTGAGGACCCCTTCTACGTAAAATACTTAACCTAAGCTGACTACTTATACAACTTGTACTACACTAACATCATGACTACCTGCAACAACAGCACTAAGGGCGACCCCTAGTGGGACGAGCACGGGGCTTAGGGCGTTGCTGGCGGGGGCTTAGGGCGTTGCTGGCGGGGGCTTAGGGGGGGGCTCTACGACGGGAGAGCTCGGTGGATCGTGACCGGCGGCGGTGAGACGTCGCGACGGGCATCGTCTGCGAGGACGATAAGCTGGATGGTGGCGGACGTTGTGTAATGTGCTGGTCGATTTACTCGCCTCCCTCCATAAGGAGGGTAATTTCATCATCGGGTTCTAAAAGTGTGTGCCTGGGACGGCGTACTTTACTGATGAGAGAGGGACTTTAGTCGGCCACTGCGGCGACTAGGGGGTTCGGATGACGGGGGGCAGTGTCGAAGTAACGCTTGGAAACGCGTTTGAGGTATTACCTGACGGTTGGCATTTTTAGATCAAGATGGAGTTGATCGTTACGCATGAACCACGGGGCAGCCGCGGCTCTGCGCAACACTCGATTCTGGAGGGTTTGGAAGGATTTGAAGCGGGAAGGGTTAACGTGTGCGAACACGACGCTAGCGTAAGTCAAGATGGGGCGGACGCACGTCACGTAGATTCTCAGCTTATTTCTAAGTAACAACTTACTGCGCGCTCTAAGGATGAGGTGGATGCGACCGACAGCAAAAGCGGCGCGAGCGCACACCGTTTTGATGTGGTCTATGAATTTCAGACGGTTGTCGAGGATAACCCCCAGGTATTTAGCTTTCATCTCCCAAGGGATCTGTTTGCCGATCATGAGGACGGGACGGATGCATGTGGAAGTCACCGTATCTCTCGAAAAAAATGGCTGCGCTTTTTTCGGGATTCACCTCTATTCTCCATTACCGGAACCAGACCCCGAGAGTGACGGCTGCGGTTTAGAGGGTTCGAGTGATGCTATCGATACTCCTACCGGAATAGTAGATGACCGTGTCATCGGCGAAGAGATCCAACTTGGCCAAGCCACTTTTGGGAATGTCGCTGGTCTACGGCGTGAAAAGAAGGCGCGATAGCACGGAGCCCTGAGGGACACCGACGCGGATGGGGTGAGGGGACGAGAGGGTGCCTTCTAGGCGATAGCGGAAGGTGCGATCCGACAAAATGTCTCGAATGATGGGCTCGAGACGGTCCGGCATGTTGAATTGGTACAGTTTGTGTAATAAACCGTTGTTCCAGACCTTGTCAAAGGTTTTCGCTACATCAAAGAATATGATGCCAGTTTTGTACGAGCGCATGAAGCGGGAGCTAATGTGTTCGAACATGCGGTGCAATTGCCGAATGCAACAGTGCTTGGTTTCGAAAACCGAACCGTTCGGGGATGAGTCTACGGGAGTCAGCGAAATTATTTAAACGGATATATGTTTTTATCAGCGCAAGCGCCCGCTCTTATCTCTATCTCACCCTCCCGCGCCCCGCCTAAGCTGATTCCCGAAATCGCCGTACTTATATATACGTTATAAAGTCTATGTGAAATGCCTACGTGCAAAATGACTAGATTTATTTTAAGTTCAAAACTTAAAATAAATCTAGTCATTTTGCACGCACGTTACGTTCTTAATTCCTAGTCCTATAATCAATCAATACCAAATTGTTATACTACTAAGAGTGTTTTGTATTATTATTTTCAGAAAGTAACTATAATAAAGACTGATTTGAAAATAAAAACACGTATTTTAGAGGTTTTATTAATGTCCTAATTAAACTTGTGTTCAATACCGTGATCACGTGATCACGGTATTGATCACACTAATACCGGTATTGATACCGGTATTGAAAAAGTCCGGTATTTGAAAGCCCTAGTACATACCTTAGCTTTTTATTTTCTTATCTAAATAGCTCAGCGAGTTCTCGCATCGTGAGACGAAAATAAATTATTTGTATTATAAGATGACCCATAAAAACAAACTCTACAAGTAAGTAATTGTTCCGAATCTTGATTGTTGCAGATTAATGAACAGCATTCAGCATACATAACACGAGTTCGTATAAATTATAATTAACTTGAATCTGAATTTATTGAAATACTAGCTGTACCCGGCATGCGTTGCAATGCAGTTTTTCCTACTTACTACCCACCTACTACTTACCTACTATCTATATGGGCATACTGAGATATTTCGTTTTTTTTTAAATATCAAAATTTTCTTTCATAAGAACCTTCTCCGGACAATTAGGAACACAACAAAAAAAAAATAGCGAAATCGGTCCAGCCGCTCACGCGTGATGCCGTGACCAAGGGAAATAGGGATTCATTTTTATACAGCGTGTCCCAGAAAGTAGTGTCAAGCGGAAGTCCAGAGGTAGAACATCCTTTGAGGTACCCAAATCACCCCCATGTATGTTCCGCGATTTTTTGTAGTTTTTGAGTTATGAATGTTTTTCATGTTTTTTAATCAACCTCTGACTATAACGACATTTTTGATCATAGTGACGTAAATGGTTGAGACACATGAGTCATTTTTTTTTCTACATTAGCTGATTAGTGACCCTATTGAATGCATAAACATTTGTAACCATAGATGTAACGAATGCGTTACAAAAAAATATTGAATTGTCATAAAGTTAAAATCCTGCACGTTTCCTAAATCTTTGTGGGTGATTTAAAAATAAATCTCCCTAAACTTTTTTTGTCACATGTATTTTAAAAACTTATGCATTTTATCAGCTATTTACCCTGTAAATTTCATCGAGCTATCTATACGACATCACAATGAAAATTTCATTCAAAGCATACAATATCGAAAATTCCAGTTGTAAAAGGGTGAATGAAAAATTGATTAAAACTTATCTTTTTTAGTAACCTTCGACGCAAAAAGAGTGTTGTAATAAGTTTAACGTGTGTGTCTGTGTGTCTGTCTGTGGCATCGTAGCTCCTAAACGGATTTTGATTTAGTTTTTTCTTTTGTTTGAAAGGTGACTTTATCGAGAGTGTTCTTAGCTATGATTCAAGAAAATCTGTTCAGCCGTTTGAAGATCATCAGCTCTTTTCTGGTTGTCGAAGGGATATGAGCAACTTCTACTGATCTGATCGTTTCGAAATTTAATATCCTGTGACTTCAATGATATTGATGACATGTGACAAGAAGGAGGTCATTACAACTTATCATAAACTTAAAGAATCAATAGGCACACAATACCTCTACTGTAAGTTGGGTATCATGCTGTTTCAGATGATGATTGAGTATCAGGTCAAGGTTACCATGTTATTGTAATATCATTGAAGTCACAGGATAGTAAATTTCGAATCGATCAGATCAGTAGAAGTTGCTCATATCCCTTCAACAACCAGAAAAGAGCTGATGATCTTCAAACGGCTGAACAGATTTTCTTGAATCATAGCTAAGAACACTCTCGATAAAGTCACCTTTCAAACAAAAGAAAAAACTAAATCAAAATCCGTTTAGGAGCTACGATGCCACAGACAGACACACAGACACACACGTTAAACTTATAACAACACTCTTTTTGCGTCGAAGGTTACTAAAAAAGACGTTATTAGTTGGTTTTAATCAATTTTTCATTCACCCTTTTACGACTGGAATTTTCGATATTGTATGCTTTGAATGAAATTTTTATTGTGATGTCGTAGAGATAGCTCGATGAAATTTACAGGGTAAATAGCTGATAAAATGCATAAGTTTTTAAAATACATGTAACAAAAATAGTTTAGGGAGATTTATTTTTAAATCACCCACAAAGATTTAGGAAACATGCAGGATTTTAACTTTATGACAATTCAATATTTTTTTGTAACGCATCCGTTACTTCTATGGTTACATATGTTTATGCATTCGATAGGGTCACTAATCAGCTAATTTAGAAAAAAAAATTACTCATGTATCTCAACTATTCACGTCACTATGATCAAAAATGTTGTCATAGTCAGAGTTTGATTAAAAAACATGAAAAACATTCATAACTCGAAAACTACAAAAAATCGCGGAACATACATGGGGGTGATTTGGGTACCTCAAAGGATGTTCTACCTCTGGACTTCCGCTTGACACTACTTTCTGGGACACGCTGTATATGTTACGGCTAATAGCCGAAGTGCGGCTACACCTAGTTTTAGCCGGGTACAACTAGGTGCAGCCGGCCACATGCGGTTAAACTTAAATCTATCCTACTTATCTTCGGTTAGAACTAGGTTTAGCCTTCATCATAGCGGCTAGAACTAGGTGCAGCCGCACACCGATGGTTAAGCGTAACCCCGACACGGATAGGTTAGGTTCGAAGGGGATGACGGGGGCTAGAGTGAGCGAGCGAAAGAAGCCCCCGTCATCCCCTTCGTGTTAGGTTACTTTAAACCCTGCAGACAGAAATAGGAGCCCCGCACAGCGGGGCTCCGTCGACTTAAGCTCCACCTAGTTCTAACCAACTGCTACTGGTTGCACCTAGTTGTACCCGGCTAAAACTAGGTGTAGCCACACTTCGGCTATTAGCCGTAACATATATATAGATTAGGTATAATTAAAACATTCAATAACTCAGGACAATTTAGAAAAATAACTAAAGTAATAATATTCTCGAGACACTGTCGCGATTGGTTCCTTAACGACAAGGTGCGCTTCGACTGATCCGCATTCTCCGGACAGCACGCACCACATGAAATGCATTTGGAAACTTGCTTTTTCTAGTATACTACCTCTTTATAGAGGTAGTCTAGTCCCCCAACGTATTATAAAATAGTCGTATAAAATGTGTATTTGTTTATAACTTCTTGGCTAAGAAGTAGGTAGGTATATTAAGTAATTTTATTTAATGCTTTCTAAACTAAATAAACCTTTGTGTTATGGTCATCATTGTTCTTTTTATTAACCTTGAATTTGAGACTGATATCCCCTCGAAACTGCTGCTATTGAGCTGGTCATCATCAGATACTGAAAATAGTGGATATGGAATCCCCACATTGCTATTAAACATTTAAAGCCCAAAGTCTATCTATCTAGGTGATATACGCTCGATGTATGTAGGTTATATGCCGAGATCTCTTCGAAGCTGTGATTAAAGCAGTATCTCTTGAAAAATGCTGTACCTATTTTTTACGAAACATAAGGTTCGTCATAAGTAATAGCTATAGATTAAAAAAAAACTTTGAAATGGGACCATCTGCATTGTCAAGTTCTAGATAGACGCATACAGTCACAGACAAAGACTTCGAACTTACAATACTCCTCTTTTCGCTGAGGGATGAAAACAAAAAAATATTTATCATCATCATTTCTTTATCACAACATAAACTATTTTAATATCACACTATTGTAACCGATTCGCACTTATTTTTATTTGCGCAACGGTTTGAACATTATTACTAGTCGTCATGTCGTTCTATGATATTGTGACTGTCACGCTATTATTTTGGTTTCGCTTCACAATTGTGGCAATTGATAACGTAACTGTGCTGATGGATGGATGGCCTCGTTGCACTTGTATCATTTCGTTTAATGAAATATAATTTACAAACGGTTCTCTTGTTTCAGATAGCATGGCGTAGATTCGTCTAGCTACCTTGCTGTCCATCAATCGTCTTCGAAGTGCATTGTATTGAAGTAAG
Organism: Amphipyra tragopoginis; assembly: GCA_905220435.1. Classification (NCBI taxonomy): domain Eukaryota; kingdom Metazoa; phylum Arthropoda; class Insecta; order Lepidoptera; family Noctuidae; genus Amphipyra; species Amphipyra tragopoginis. The sequence continues at coordinate 20,114,232 of HG991997.1, forward strand.
TTAAATTATCTTGTCTTAAATATCGCGTACACGTATTGTTTGTACTGCGTTCTGCAGATAGAAAGCGTTAACCAGCTATGTTAAATACCATTGCGTTCGTCAGTAGGTCACAGCTATGGTCGACGTCCTGAATTTTTAAGTATTCCATTAAGGCGTTGCTTGCGCCTCAGTCTCAGTTTGTGTGCGCTTTTCTCTCGCTGATTGCGTCTTTACGTTCTGGCGGTTTTCTCCACAAGAGGCCCCTGTATGAACGCAGTAAATGCGCCGCCCTGGAGCCTTGCTGTCTCGCCTTCAAGAATGTACACCGGTGTTGTGCTAGTGCAACTTAACTCCTATACACAAACACATCGAAGTTTTTTTGGAATCTTTGCAACACAAAATAAAGATAGTTTAGATCTTTTTCATTTTATACTGTTGTTATAACATTATTTAGGTCTCAAAAACAAATGTTTTCATTGATTTCACAATATGGAAACGTTTCACTCGAAATTTTCGTACTTCCGCTAATTTTGACACTGACTAATAGACCCTTCATAACTTAACTGAGATCTAACACGTGTTACAAATACAAAGATGCAATGCGTACATACGTTTGCTCCAATTGGTCAATATATTTAGCTTCGGTTTGTTTACAACTTTCATTGCATCCGGTCCGAAATTTATATATTTCTTCATTCTAGAATAACATTCGTATAGTAGAAGGTGAATAGATATAATATTGAGAGAGTTAAATTTCGTCGTAATGTTCGTCGCTAAGATCATAATCAAATAAATGTCTCATAAGCGCACATAATGCTACATTTAAATGACTGGAATTAGTCCTACTGTTATCGTGTTACATCAGATGATATCTTCTTCGCATCTACCTATCTATTAGATCTTAATGTTGGTCAGCAAGTAGCCAGTTTTCTAAGCTCGGTTAAAACTTTCACGACTACTTCTCGCAATAAATGCCATTTAACTACTTAGAACCAGTTTTTTTCACCTTGTGGCATCGAGGCTTTCGTTTGATTCTTCGGATCATGTTGCATTCTGTGACTGCAGAGGTTACGCTCTGACTGACATGACGCCGGAAAGTGACTGATGACAACCACGACCGGCTTGTTCCGGATGTTATGCGGCCTGAACCCGTCTACGGTAAAATTTCACGACTGGTTATTATAATATGGGTAATTGGGTACCTATTTTACTCAATATGACGGTAGTGCATCGAATAGTGGAGTTTACTGTTAGACTTGTACCCAGTTTAACGTCTCCGATGTGTAGAATGTATGATGCATGTTTGAAAATATACGTCTTATTATCTTGCACGTTAGTTAATTACATATTGGTACGTCGTCGTGTGGGAGGAACAATGACCTTAGGGCGCTCGAACAAGGGGGGCGGCACCGTACTAGGATTGGCGCAGCACCGCGTCAGCAGCAGAGCCGATTGCTTCTAATTTAATTAGGCTGCAAGTGGAACGCGCCTGGCGCACGCAGCCTGGCCGCTTTTACACACTCTCACTAAGCTGCGGTTTTACTAACTACTTAATAAAAATATTTTTTTCTTTAAACTCGTACATAAATCATAAGGAAATGACGAGATGTTTTATTATGTTTCAAGCGTTCGAATATTTAATTCATGTGTTATCGAATACCGTGTTATTTATTTTATTACGGCATCAACCATCTATTACATAAACAGTACCTAGTAATTTTTTAAATTACCGTGCGTTCCCCTTGTATGGTTCAGATATGTTACATAAATACCACACTAACTTAATACTTAGTCGTTGACGGTATCGATCCTCGCGTTCCACCAGAGCAATGCTTAATTTAGCTCGCATTTCAACATTTCATTGGTACAAAAACATTATTGCAGTAGGGTTTACCTGCTGCATAAGAGATTTCGTTGCTTTACAAATACCCAAATTATACGTACATTTAACACTGAATAGGTACTATTGGCTTGCAAAACTGATTTAGTAAACAATAGCTTGTAATGGCATCTCGCTTTGTCTGAACATCAATGGCGCAACTGTGGTATTGTTTGAGATTATCTTTTAAATCGGTTTACCTTTTCAACTGTTATGAAATTATAATTAAGTAAATATAACTGCACCATTGAATTCATATATTTTTCAAATAACTTTCACTTCCTGAATTTGCTCAATAATATCTTCAGTAAGTAGGTATCAGAGTTGTGAATTTGTGATTACAATAATATTATCATTTTAAAAATGAGGGCAATGTAATCGGGCCACATGACATTTTTCGTGTCAAATTCGCTATTGAGGAGAGCCTGCGTGAGGTGAATCGGTTCCCTTTGCAAGGCACACTCGGTGCCAGGCTCCACCGACCCCATGTAGGTACTTGCCGGTGGTCGATATAGTTGTATGTCAACTTGCACCGTATACCGGAACATACATTTTCAGGTTCGCAATAACTAGTTACGGTGACATTTCACTAAACATCGATCAGCGATGTGATACAATCGCGTGCTCCGCGGTCCCGTTTTCGATGAAAGTGAACGTGTTGTCCGGTCACGGTCATTTATTGGATCGCGAATGTCGATGAAGTCCGTGGCGTCACACTTTTCTCCTCGTCGATGCCTGGTGATGGACGTGGCACCCGATACCGGGCGGCCGCCTGCATGCCAACGCTGCCGACGAGCCGCCCTCTCTCTGTCGCACTCTCCGTAGTATTGCCCTACTATCACTTCGCCTATGAACAACGTCAAAGACGAAGTTATTTGATACTTCCTTCTCGATGACAAATATGTAGTTCTTACACTTGTGATATTTTTTGGATTTTGGCCAAGTCGTTTTATGCCATGACCATTCTCCATTACAGCGATTAGTTACATACAGTAATAGAGACATTAGAGACCCTGCACTTACTTTCTCGTAAAATATGTTTTATTGTTATGGTGATTTTCCTTTCTACATTTCGGATCTCCCAGAAAATAAGAATATTTTTAATGAACGATACATTGTATACCTATGCAGTTCTAGTTTGTTCCTAGTTCAGTAATCCATTCATGATTACTAGGTTAGGATATAAGGACGGTTGCTACTCGCAATCCTTAAGTTTTGGCTCCTTAATTCTCGTAAGTAAAATTATATCGTACGATAATACACATGGTTGTAACTTGATTCTAGAATTAAGTCACGTAGTCGTCGTGTTATTAAAGAATGTTCGCGCATGGAACAGGTGTACATACACTCGGCCTCCAATATCAGGCAATGCCCAATATATTGCACAAGAGCACTTACCTCATGAACTTATAAATGCTATTCTTTGTTATTTGTTTCTTGAAAATTATTATAGTTTATTCGTTAACGTTAAGTGGCCATCGTGGACTTGTTTTTTTTTTAAGTTGTATTAAGTACCCTTGGTTAAAAGGTTGTCAGGGTAGCGCTTAGCGGCTCCACTCGTACTTGGCGAGTCTCGCGTGCCTTCAATGTGAGTCATGCTAATGCCTTAGGTTGGTGCTTTCGCATTCCGTTTATAAAATATAATAATATAGTTATTATTGTAGTATTTTTAGTTAGTGGGGTAACTATTCAAGGTGAACGTTTCAATTTTAGGATAATGCCATTTTGCCATTTGAAGAGCTCATTTTTTTTATCACGAAAATATCGTTATTAATATTCAACCTGCTTTCCATCACTAATTTGCAATCAATGATGTCAGCTGCTAAAACAGTTAGTTCCAACAAATTGCTTTTATGAATCATAATGATATGGCAAGGAATGTTCTGTATTGCTTCTTAGTCATCGTACCCATAAAACGCCTTATTCTATTGTTACGAAATCTGTTATCCGATAGTTGGTGAGCCAAAAAATCTGATCTTCGAGAACAAAGTCCACTTAAAAATAGTAGTCTTGCATAAGAATATACAATTTCCTTTGAAATTATCATCATAAGTACGTTTTAGAAGTGCCGATTACGAAAATGAAACTAAAAATAACAGCTGCAAAAGGTGGTCTGAATATCGTTCGAACTGTTTTAAACTTACTGCGACTCACCTATTTAATAATACTCAATATACTGAAATAGCGGCTTGACATCAGTCACTCTTCGTTGATCTAATAACTCGTTGTCCATTTGCAACGAGGGCAGCGATGATACAAAAGCCGGTTTAGAATGTTTTGCCGTGTTCAAGATAAGGAGCGACGAATGACGTCTGGTCAAACCGAAGCAAGCGACTGCTGCAACTATGTGAAGATGAACTTAAATCGCCGTCAATTAGTATTGTTGCGTGACAGAATAACAGTACTGTCGCATTACATAACAGACATGGGAGCATTCACATAAGGAGGCCAAGTTCTCAGGCCTTTTGCCTCGCACAACGTCGCGATCATCAGCGAGTCGCGAACACTCAAGTTTCACGATTCCCGTAATCTTAGTTACTCTGTGCACGCAATTACACCGATAGCGCATCCTCATTTTGTCAAATACTGTCTTTACCGCTAGAGAAAACGTGCATTATAATAATAATGCTGTTCGCTTCAGACTTTATTTTAGATAGCGGCGCTGATGAGCCTTGAAAGATCATTGTTAAAGAAACGGAAAGTTTTAGTCGAATGAAATATGTATGAGACATAAATTATACATTTACAGTAACGTCCAATAATCAAAATTTGACAATATAAGTAATTTCATATTATTAAGCACAGGGTTTTTTTCTGTTTCTTTCATTGCTGAACTAAACACAAAAACCTTTCGCCTTGAAGTTGTTGAATGTTTTTGTCAATATTTAAAGGATAAAATATGGTAAAAACAAATTCCTGTGCAGGCTTAGAGAGTGCACAACGATGCTTAACAAATACGTGGTGTCGTGTCGCGGATAGGTCCACTTGTTCCGCCCCTATGCACTTGCCGCGGGGGTCGATATGCCCATGGTTTTTGCACCCGCTTTATTATTTTAACTCCATGCGTTCCCACGCTGCACTTAAACAGAATTAACCTGTTCAATGAAAACTAGAATGTTTATGTTTACTCATAAATTACACTAGTGTGCTGCGTTCTTGCAGATTCTCATACCACATTGTTAGGCGTTGTTAGCTTCCTGGAATAATGTTAATAAATTATTTGTGTGCGGTCGGTGTAGTTTACAATGCATAAAAATATTTTGGTTTAATACTCAGTAAAATTCTAAAATATTCATACACTCGAACGAAAATCTGGAAACTATTTTGTTCCTGCAGTGACTAAATTTACATCGAAAAAACCGTTCCATGTCAATAACCCTTTTACTATGTCGTATGATGGACAATTCGGCAGATCACCTCCTGGTGAGCCACAGGAAGAGGCAAGGTCGGCGTCCAAGCGTGAAGTTCCGGCACCGTAGACTGTGTGTCTATGGCAATAAATTCATACTATGCTAACAACGCAATCGGTAATGTTTGAGGTTTCTTTTCGCGTGACATCTAAAGTCGGGCTCGCTTATACTTGGAAAATAATACGTTACCTAAGTAACGGTTATCGATGCGTGTTTATTTTTTTTAGTCAACGATCTGTGTTTTGAATTTGTCCGGTTCCTCGCTCTGGCCAAGTGTAGTGCCTCGTAAGCTGCAGTCAGTCAAAGCGGAAGCGAGCCGAACCATAACAACACAGACGGCTGTTTCGGTTTCTGACAGTTAACACTAATAAACTGGTTCAGATGAAAACTGAAATTAAATAGGAACATGTTTCCGTGTAATTCTAAACTTAAGCGCAACACCGGTTAGCCTGAAGTACAGTTGTAGGGCTGCCAGTATTTATTTTGAAAATAATGCAATAAATCAAATACTTTACATTTTTACGAAGGGACGAAATATTTACTACTATTACTTCCTTATCTTTAAAGTTTATTAAGATTAGTTTATGGCAGTTTAAAGTCTAGTGTTATCGAAATACACATTTTACCTACTACTTAAATTACAAGTACTTACAATGATTTGTATTAAGTGAACGAGAAAAAAAAGTACGTTCTTATCGCTTGTACAAAATTGACACCCCGTATTAGGAGAAACAAGTATGAATCTGATTTCCAATAGCGAGATAGGTACTGTCAAGCTGTTATAGATCTTGTCTCTATTTTGGTATACTTTAGCCAACTGCATACAGGGATATCCAGTTTTCACGGACTTACAAACACACGGACTATATTTTATTATGTTTATTCGCTATTGAAGTTTATTGCAAATGTGATGAACACAAAGGTCCAAGTAGTTTGCGTTCAATGATTTAAAATGTATTGTTAAAAAAGTTGAACCCACAGGTTGTTTGTTTAAAATCACACGTTTGCTTACCTTTTTAGGAGAGAGAAAATTTACGGGCATCGGTGGTCGGTCGTTTCATGACCGTCGGGCCATATGTTTACGATATAAATACAGCTTCAGTGATGTGTGTGCGTGTGTACCGGCACATGATGAATGCCAGAAACCGCCCACAACGACTTTTTAATTTTGATTTATCTCTAAATAAATGCATTATTCGATTTTGGCGGGACTCCGATGCAATTAAAACTTATAGCCAATTAATTCGATATCTTTTCGTAATAGAAAGTTACCTGACAACCTTAGCCGCATGACCTAGATTCAAGATCACCATTGAATGGTTGCCATAGTCACTGTGTTTGTTTGATTCAATACTAATGTTTACTACATACATAACGAAATACGTTACTGGACTCTTCGATCAATAATAATCTAGATAAAGGATCACAAACAAAAACACATCGCTCAAGTGGCCACGGTTACACTCACATAAACATTTGTATTCTTACAACGAATTGTAGATAAAGGCTTTAAAATATAAACAACTTCGGTTTGTTATAAACATTAATACTCCCAAAATAAAGTTCAATTACGTTTGCGATACATTTATCTTTAAGACCCATTGTCATCGGAGAATAGGTACAAGCAAAGTCGCTCGATAATAAAAAGTCATTTTTAAATAAAAACATAAATATTTTATTCTAAAATTAAACTTATCGGCTAAAAAATAAAGTTGAAAATACAATGTAGGTAATTGATGCTTACTCTATTTTTGAACTAGACGTAGTCTTGGAATCGGATAATTATTATAAACAACCAATGTTTTGTCCAACAGTTGGCGCTATCGCAACATTGGTCAAACAATCATTTTACTCTTAATATTTAATTTTTTGTTGTTTAATTCTATTTATACTTCAAAAGAAAACACTTGTTGGCATAAACTCACTGAAAGAAAGATATTCCATCAAAAATCTTGATATTACGGTGGTTATTTTTACTATTTTTAACCACGCACTGCGGCATTTTGACGTCTTAATGTTGGCTATGGTTGGACCGTACTAATTTGAAATAAGACCACACAATTTTTCGTGGTCTTATTTTTGTGGCCATTTCTGAAGCGCTCATCGGGAATCTAGAGGATTATTGATCGAAGACTGGACTAGTCGGCGCGCATTGTGTACGTAAGATTGTTACATTAACGTTACATCAATCAAAACAGCGGAAAGAGTATGACGGTTGATCGGATCTGCGCTATTACCCGAATCATAGTGCTATTCAGAAAACGTATCTATTTAATGAGATTTTCGCTGTAGTATTTAGGTCTTACTGTACGAGTGTTCTATATCTAAATATTTATATGTCTATACATATTTGTTTTATAAATTATCACTATTTGAACATTGATAAGGACGACTTGTTTAGGTGCGGCTAATTGTTGACATTCCATTTTGCGGTGACACAATAAAATCAACCAGAAAAGTTTTATAAGTAACACGTGTTCTTGTCTTCCTTTATCAAATAAATTAATATCAGTTAGGCGCTATGTAGCTCAAATTCAAACTGTAGTTAAGATATAACTTGGTATTAATGTAGGTAACCTAAAATTAAGTCGTTATGGTCATCGTGATAAACTTAGGGTAATAAAAAATTACGATTATTAGATCGCACAATGAGCGCTATGAACATGATAACTGTTTACTTGATTGTTTAGGTTAAGTACTTAATTAATAATGTTATGATAGTGCGAGAATAATTAATATTGTATGCAATAAAATATTTTATCGCGGGCAGTAGGGGCACAACTAAGTAATGATTTAACGTGTAAAATACAGTTCTTTGACATATATTGTACTAAACTTAGTGCTTTATATGTATTACATGTTTGAGTAAAATCTAATCTTGGGATTTAGGTCTCTAGGAATTAGAAACAATTATCTTGGTTATTTAACTGTCTGCATGTTGCAATTAATTTTACAATCTTGTAATCGTCAGATTCACCCTGCCGAGCATGGTGGGCTTTTGTTATTGTTCTAGCTAACGGTTGTTGTCTAACGTTCCAGGCTGACTGATGCGGTGACACAATGGACGCGGCGGACAAGCGAATGCTGGAGCGAGAGGCGCTCCGCAACATGATACAACAGTGGAACGCCAATCGCCTTGATCTGTTCGCGCTCAGTGAACCCAATGAGGTAACATTGCATTATACACCTTATCACCTCCACTTTATGGTTCAATTTTATTTTATGTTTAGCTAGGTGACCTTATGACATATTAAAATGTAAGTAGTCCTTACATTAATATCAATGTTATTAATCAACAATGATACTTATTTTCATGTCTACTCATAATAAATTGGCCACGGCTAAACTAGCCTCTCTCATAGACAAATCCTGGGAGTATAGACATTATAACATAACATAGATTCGTATACTCCCATAAGTCTCATGTAATAGGTGGTACATTTATGGTGCTAGGTTCATCGCCTCTTACGAATTAGGTACATCTCGCTTGCCGGCGAAGGAGGGAAACTGTATTCTTATTCCTTCCCCCGGACTGTGCCCGGACTATGATACTAAGGTATTTAGACGAATAATTTATTGGTCTGTGCTATGGTATCGTAAATTTATAATTAGAGATCGAATATTCGGATGCATATTCACCTAAACTTAAGATGTTGACTAATATGGAATGCGCTGTTGTATCAAAAAAACATATTTTATTTTCTGTTTTTTTTTTGGTTTATTTAACACATACCACTCCTCTTCTTACACAACAAACACACGTATTTGCATCGGGGGTAAAATATTAATTAAAAAAAAAATAAGATATCGCTTCCATACTTTCATAGCTAAAAATTAACTTTAGGTAAATATGCATCCGAATAACCGATGCCTAAGTATAATATACATACTATGTGTGGATATTGTTGCCTATTATCCTGAATAGATACATCTCTTCGTCATGTCCTTCGACACTCAAGACTATCAACTATCTATTAGAATCCAAATAATACGGCTGTTTGTCGTGCTAAGGCTTCACACGTGCTAAGTAGTTTTTCATTCATTGTGGCAGAATGACGACTATGATAGAATAAATAGTAAGGTCAATAAACTCTTGGCGTAGTAAAAAAAAGTGTGTAATACGTATTATCTATTTATATCTACTACAACATCAAAACACGCGTGATTTGGTACCTTAAACAATAAATAATGATCAAAAGTAAGTTACATACCTACTACCTATTACCTACGTGGTAGGATACAAGGTTACTGCCGGAGTGACGTCATTAATCCTCGCTAATCCCGGAAGAATGACTTCCTATCCATATTGACATTCTCAGTAAAACCATTATCAGGCCTTCTAGAATCGTCAGTTATTTTTAAATAACAATGAGATAACTTTTTAGGGTTCCGTAGTCAAAAAGGAACCCTTATAGTTTCGTTATGTCCGTCCGTCCGTCCGTCTGTCCGTCCATCTGCAGCTTAGCTCAGAGACTTGTCGTACTTGAAAGCTACAATTTGACACGGATATACCTACATATTAATCACGCCAACAAAGTGGTAAAACAAAATGACGAGAACATTTTTTTCTAGGCTATCTCCCTTACTCATAAAGTGGGGATGTTTTTTTTTCTCATCTAGTCCATGGTGTGGGGTGTTGTTGGATAGGTCTTTCAAAAATATTGCGGGTTTGTGGGAACAATTTTTAGATTAAGGAATCCGTTTCTGAAATATTAAGTTTAAAAGTGCTAATTTTTGTTAGAGTCAAGTGTGGGGGACACTTGACTCTAACAGCTATCCCCCTGCCAGCTAAACGCTTAGTTTTGGATAATTATGTGAAAAAAATCACGGTAGTAGTATACAACGAAGTTAAAAGGAAAAAGTTTACGAGTAATAGTCGACCAACTGGAAAAGTAAAAATTTCGTACAAATTCCATTGAAAAATTACTAAGCCCTCTTCTTATTCCGCATTATTGTGCAACTACGGAATCCTATTACTGCGCGTGGCCCGACACGCACTTGGCCGGTTTTTTAAAATATCTTATCAGTCGCAAGGATATTAGAACTTTAGAATACTTAATATTTTTTTGGGTATTTTGTAAAGCTTGAATCATGACTACTCTGTATTTCTCAACCTGGATAGCTGGATTTCTTTCAACCTATTTTTCTTAGCCCGTTGGCCCAATGCCAGGACTCGCGTTGTTTGCAAGGATTGGAATTCATTAGTAAGCTCATGACCAATTACTGGGTCGCAAGTACCTGTTTTCAAGTTTAAACTGGCGATTTTCAAATAAAATTTCGTTTTCGCAGTATTATGTATTGTTATCGGTAGAGATAGGATATTCGGATGCATATTTACCTAAAGTTAATTTTTGGCTATGAAATTATGGAAGCGGGTTTTTAATATATCGTCGGCGTAGTTTTTTACATTTTCTCGTAGCCCAAAAAATCAAAATCAAAATCAAAATCAAAAGTTTTTATTTCACATAAACCATTACAGGCGCTTATGAAAAGTCGAATTTAGGTGCACGGTTCCAATTAGTCGTTTCCTATGGAGAAGAGCCGGCAAGAAACTCCATGGTTACTCTTTTAAAATCCATATCTTTAACAATTTGAGTGGGTACAGTTATGACTTAGAATAGTTATGAGAGAGCAGAGTAGACTTAAGAGCAGGAACCACACATAAAAGCAAAATGAAAAATATGGTCAGAAATTAACTAGGTATCCAGGCATCTAGCAAGTATACAAAGCTCTCACATTTACAAAAAGTAAAAGGACGCTAAACTATATAAAACAACTGACATGGTTAATTGTCATCAAAACACATTACAAAGAAAATCACTGTAATAAGATAAAGATATCTTGAGAGTAACGTTAGTAATAAAATAAAATAAAGCTAATAGTAATGAGGTTAGTTAATAGACATAGGTACACATACGACGTTAATGAGGTACCAGGGAAGCCGCATGTGCAGAAGGAGTTATTGCCAAACACCTTTATCTTCAACGTAGTCCTTAGTCTTGTAATATGCTTTTTGAATAAGGACACGTTTAATATGGGCTTTAAACTTTCCCTCGGTAAGATCAGTTACAGATTTCGGTAGCTTATTATAAAAACGCACGCCATTTCCTAGAAATGACTTATTAGTTTTACTCAATCTAAATTTGGGAATCACAATTTTATGTTTATTACGTGTATTTTTGTCATGAAAATCGCTTCTAACATTAAACATATGCAAATTTTTCCGAACATACATAATATTTTCAAAGATATAGTGTGACGGCAAGGTAAGTATATTAATATCTTTGAACACGTTTCTGAGGGACTCGCGGGAACCCATAGTGTAGATTGCACGGATTGCTCTCTTTTGTAAAATAAAAACAGAATCTACGTCAGCTGCTGAGCCCCACAACAGAATGCCGTAGGACATAATGCTGTGGAAATATGCGAAGTATACTAACCTAGCTGTAGCTACATCAGTCAGCTGCCTAATTTTCCTAACTGCGTATGCAGCAGAACTTAACCTAGCCGACAGGGCAGTAATATGCGCACCCCACTGCAATTTTGAATCGAGAGTTATACCTAAAAATACGGTGTCATTAATTGTATTAAGATTATTGCCTTCAAGCATTAAATTTAAACCTACTTGGGGAACATTTGGTAGTGAAAACTTAAGGCATTTTGTTTTGTTTGCATTTAGTAATAGATTATTGGCTGCAAACCATTTAGAAAGAACAGTAAGGCTCTCGTTAACATGTAAAACGTCCCTATCTTTTCTATCTATTTTAAAAATAAGGGAAGTGTCATCGGCAAATAAAATTATGTCTGATAAGTCGGTCATCATATAGGGTAGATCATTTATATAGGTTAGAAACAGGAAAGGTCCAAGAATTGAGCCTTGAGGCACGCCCATTTTAACTAGAGAGCCCGAAGATATCGCACCGTTAGCACCAACTTTTTGCTGTCTATTAGATAAATAGGAGAAAACAAGGTCAGCAGCTCGGCCACGAATTCCGTAATGGTGTAATTTACAGATGAGGGTGTTGTGGTCAACGCAGTCAAAAGCCTTGGAGAGATCACAGAAGATGCCAATAGCATCCTGAGAGCTCTCCCAGGATTCCAAAATATGAGTGACTAGTTTCACTCCTGCGTCAGTAGTCGACCTACCTTTCGTGAAACCATACTGGCGACCATGCAATATCCCGTTCTGGTCAAAATGAGACATCATCTGATCAAGCATGATTTTCTCAAAGATTTTACTTAGTGCTGGAAGCACCGAAATGGGTCTGTAATTTGAGGGGTTATTCTTGCAACCTGATTTGAAGATTGGTATTACCTTACTATGCTTCATCAAATCAGGAAATGTACCGCTATCTATACATTGGTTAAATATGTCTGTAAGTAAAGGGGTAATGGTGTTAATGATAGCTCCAAGAACCCTAACAGAGATGCCCCATAAGTCTTCAGTATTTTTTATATTAAGACTTTTAAAAGCTTTTATAATCGAGGTAGCAGAAATGTGCTTAAATTCAAAGATAGGTATATCTTTACAGAAATTCTGTTTAAGTAAGGATTCAGCTAGTATAGAGGACGAAGCAAGGGATTTCGTGACCTCTATCGGGATATTCGTGAAAAAGTTTTCGAGTGTCTGAGCGACTTCAGACTTATCTGTAATTAATTTATTATCTGATTTTAAAATTAGTTCGTTATCCCGTTTTTTTGTGTTTCCGGTTTCTTTATTTATTACCTGCCACACAGTTTTTATCTTATTATTAGAGGCACCTATTTTGTTACAAATTAATCTAGATTTAGCTTGAGTACAGACTCTCTTAAATATCTTTGAATAATTTCTTACATAATTATGAAAAGCTTGATCAGATGTCAATGATTTTTCATGATATAGACTGTACAAAGTTTCTCTACTTTTTCTTATACCTAGGGTGGCCCATTCACTAAATTTTGATTTACAATTAATTTTACGTTTCTTGACTGGACATGTGTTGTTAAATTCTTGGCAGACTGTAGCGAACAATGTACAATAATTTATGTTGGGGTCCCTTAAACTAGAGCAGGATGTAGGAAGATTACTTAATACATTTTCATTAAATTTTTGCAAATTACTTTTAGTTAGTGGTCTTAATTCAATGATTTTGTCTAGCTGAAGCTGCTTATTTAACTGAAAGGACACTAGTTGGCCTGTATGATCAGACCTAACGCCACTAATTAAAGAAGAGTCTTTTATTTCACAGTTTGTAAAAATATTGTCTATACATGAAGCTGAGGTAGCAGTTATTCTAGTTGCTTCATTAAAAATATACTTTAAATTAAAACATTTAAACAATGACACAAGTTTACATTTTTCCGGTGACTCAATTAAAAAATCTATATTCAGGTCACCACAAACAAAAATTAAGTTATTATTCCTAAAAAGTTTTCTCAGTATGTCTTCCATTATGATCAAAAATGATGACAAGTTTGATGCGGGTGGCCTATAAACGCATAATATAGTGTGGCCCTCTACCTCTGCACATGCTACCTCACATAAGCGATCAACAGAACAGGCAGTGATATCTTTTCTTTCCTTATGTCTAAAACAACTATTACAAAGAATTAAAGTACCGCCCCCTAGCGAGGATCTGTTGTACGCACTGGCAACCGTAAAATTATTAACATTGAACAGCATTTTATGTGGTTTCAACCAAGTTTCACAAAAACATAAAATATCCATATGGTACTTATCTATTAACATTTCCACATCTAATATTTTGCCAGAGAAGCGATTAATATTTTGGTGATAAAGTAAAATATTATCACTATGCTTCTCTTTTGTCGGCACTAAAAGTTTAAACAGTCTATGACAGTATTATTAGAATAACTAGTTAATACTGATTCAACACTTAACCTAGTCTCAGTTAAATTACCAATAACTGCGTGTATATTATAAGCTATCAATGTAGCTAATAAATGTCGACATTTCTTCGACAGGAACATAGCTTCCTGAGTTAAAACAAAACCTCTAACAAACTTGTTAGTATCAAAATACAATAAATAGTCACTATGACGACATGTCAACATGTGCATTAAATTATTTAAACTGTAGATGTAGTTATTCTCTTGCTCAGACAGAGAGTCTGAATATGGCAAGGCACACAATATTAATTTACCTATCTTTAGGTTAAGAAGGCCACCGATACCATTAACTATGTCCTTTTTTCTAATGTTTAAGCTGTCACCTATTAGCAGAACCACAGTGCTATGCTCGTCCAGTTTTGAATTTAATATTTTGTTTACAATTTCATTAAAATGTAGGTCATGGTAACAATGGTTAATTATGTTGTGGTTCATACAATTATTTAACAATGATCCAAAGCCTATTCCTAATCTATCTGAGTATAATATGGTCCTACTTGGCTTGATGTTTACATTTTCTGCCGGTTGAGGTACTATGGGTAAGGCTGAAGGAGCAACATACTGGGGCTGGGGAGGTGGTGGGGAGCGGGCACAAGTACAAGAGAGATTATTAGTTAAAGACTCATATCTTTCTGCATTGTACCTCACTAAATCCACCAGCTCACCAGCCGTCTGCAAGCGCTCACTTAACATTTGTTGGCACAATTCATACTTATTGTATATTTCCTTTAAAAAGTTTTCCCTGCGCAATAGCTCTTCCTGCAGGTTTACAGTGTCAACATCATACAATTGCCTACTTAGATCTAATTCATTATTGCAGGACTTTAATTGTTTCAGCAAGTTAAATCGTTCTTTCCTGAGACTAATGTTACATTTGTACATATTATATTTTTGAAATAATTTCTTATATTTTCTAATAGATTTGTTTATCTTAATGTATCTCTTTATGTTCTTGTGACTAGATAGCAACGGACGTCTAGTTATGGTATCATCCCCAGTTAAGTCTATGGTTACCGATGGCTTCACTGACCCCAGACCGGATTCACCGACAACTAGCTCCTCATACATGCTGTGGGTGATAGCATCCTGCTCGCTGCATTTGAGTGAGTCTGTGTGAGATATGATGTTGTGGGCCTCACTCAGTTCGTGTTCCAGTTCCGATATACGTCTCAACGCCAACTCGTGAGTGCCCATGCACTGTTGAAAGTCAGACACTACTTCACGGAGTTGTTGATGCTGGTTGAGTATATCCACGTGTTGGATGTGGAGTTCTGCCAATTCATGCTTGAGCTTGGTGTTTTTGTCGATTATTTGCTTCACTTCAACCTCGCTGTCATCTCGTTCTTGGAGCAGCTGGTTGCAGAGATTTTTTGAGGACTCCAATTCCTTGAGCGTAGCCCTCAGTTTGTCCTCCATGTCACGAGATACAGCTCTGCGGGTCATCATCTTCAGTATTTGCCCCACGTATCACCTGAAATGTGACAGGAAAACAACTAAGTGTACGAAAGGAAAGTAAGTGGGTTGAGAACACAGAAATCCAGATAAATATTTAGATTTCTGTTACTGAGACACAGAAAGTTAGACAAGCAGAAAAGATAAAATAATAGATTACAGTAGTACAGAGTAGAAAAGAATAGAATGTACTTTATTATACAACAAAATTGTAAAACAGCTCATAAACAGAGTAGTATATGGATATGAAAATAAGAAATAACATTAGATAGGTAAGTACAACTTAATTAGGACAAAACAGGTCATTAACTTAAAATATTAATAATTGACTTCTATTTAGGGAAAGGGAGGGTAATAATTTTATTAATTATCATTGAATTGAAGTTAATATAATTCTATCTGGGTCCAGCTGTTTATATTAATGTGAAGTTAGTATTAGTACATACGATAAGGTGGAGTAAGTATTGCAGTGTTTTATGCCTGGGCGAATGTTTTCGTCGTCGATTTTGCTTCCACAAATTGTCAAGCAAAAGGAGACATAAACCGAGCCAATATGTATGTAATTGACGTAGCTCAGAGGACTGAGCAGTGTTATGGGGTGTTGTACAGTATGTAAGAATAAGTACTAGAATTAAAATTAAAAGAAATACTCCCCCGGATTGACGATTTCAAATCCGTGATCCGTTCGTTGACAGCCGGTGTAAGATTCCTTTGTTAAACGCAGATTTTGCAACGAAGACACCGCGTATGCACTGGATACATCACTTATTATACAGTTCAGTTAGTTTTGATGATAATATATGAATTTAAACACTATTTATGCACTTAAAATAATTTTTAAAACTAATTAAACTACGAAGTCGTTTTTTGACCAATCCCGCACCTTTTAGTCTTACACACGTTTAAATATCTTGTGTCAATAAAACAATATCTTAATTTAATGAACCCAGGTGGAAAAATGAATATCGTTATATTCACGTCAAACAGGAGAAGCAAAAATAAATAACTCGAGAAATAAATGGTTAACTCTAATTTATCTTTACTTGAGTAGGTAACGAAACAATTGAACAAAGTACTTATCATAATAAAATTTGGCAGTACGACATGTCATTTTGATCTCGAAATCGCGGGATTTTTTCGATACAAAAGTATATTCCATAATAGCAAACACCTCAACTTTAGGTAAATATAAATATGCATCCGATTATCCTATCTCTAGTTATTAGTGTACACTCACGTGGGCAACAGCATCCACCTGTAAACTGATCTAATCCTTAAGTCGGCTCTCTAATCTGGCTAACTAGATTAGAAATAGGTACTTAACCTAGTAAAAATAACAATACTTGAACTACCCTTTATTTGTAGAGCGTCCGCCATGCAAATATCTTTTATAAATATTTTGCAAAGATAAAAGAGTCGGTATAACTATGCTTTATCGTTCAAAGAACCGACCGAGATAATTTTGTTTCCGTTTAATTTATTTTTAACTGCATTATTAATTGAATCTGACTCATGTAATGTCCTTTCAGAATCTGGAGTTCCACGGTGTGATGCGGTTCTATTTCCAAGATTCAGGTCAGAAGATAGCAACGAAATGTATTCGTGTTGCCTCCGACGCCACTGTGAGCGATGTCATAGGTGAGACTTCACTGCCAATTTGCACTGCTATGCGACTTTACGACGTAAAGATGTTTCCAAAATACCGTCCCTACCTTAACACTCCCGAACTCAATATACTTACATACAATAAAATAAAAACAAAAGGAAGATGTAACAATTTTTTTTAAGAAGTACCCGTCTTCAATTGTCTCTATAGAATTTCTTCGCTGAGAAAGTTTTAATTGTCATTGTGAACTTTTTAAGTTTGAAAGTTGGTTATTTTATGACCAAGACGTTGAAATATTATATTTACCAAGGGAGTGTTAAACTACGTTTCTGTTTTTCTTTTAAAGTATATTCTTTTAACTTCTAAGAGCAAAAATATTTTATAAAGTAACGAATATTTTTAACGACTGACTATCGTCCTCATTTTTGCTATAAGATAAATCTTCTGCGTAAGTGTTTCAATTATGAGACACAAAATGTGAGTGATAGTTAAAATTAAATCGATTCCATCGAGCTCCTTAAAAAACAGTAACAATATTAAATTATCTGTCAATATGTTATATTCAATCTTGCGAAAATAAATAAGCGAAAATTGTGTTTACTTTACTTTTCTTTTAGCTGATTTGCTATTCGAGTCTCGAGGCTGTCACGTTTATATTCTCTTGTCGGACACAAACATTTTCTTAGTTCATTTTTGTTTGTTTTGAGTTATAATAAGATGCGACGTGAGCGTTTATTAAAATGTAGAAGTTAATAAAGTGTGTTTAATATAATATACGTCATCGCGGAAGGCAGTTATTATAAAGGAATGGTTTGCAGCCAACTGGTCACCTCCTTACATACCCATATACTTGATAATTAATGAGTCTGTACAACCGGATAACAGAGTTGATAACTTGCTATTACAAAATATAAGCAACTGTAAGTATGTTACTAACCTACATCTGAGGAATGTAAATCTCCGCACATTGCACAGTGCGGATATGATCGATAGAAGATTATTTTCTTACGATGAATTGACTCAAAATATTGATAATTGTCACTGGTCACAGTAACAATATGTGTGTGATATTATTATCACACACATATTGTTACTGTGACCAGTGACAATTATCAATATTTTGCCTTATGGCTTAGCCTTATGCCTTAGCCTTATGGCTAGAATCAATCAATATTTTCTCTTACCTAACTGCGAAATAGTTGGTATTTATCGCCTGGATTGCCTAGGTTTTCCCACTTCTTCTCTCTGCGTTCTATAGTTTATCTAGTCTATAGTAAAGACAATAAATTCTCATATTTCTCAACAGAGACGTTAATCGAGAAGTTCCGTCCGGACATGCGCATGCTGTCTCTCGGCTCGTACTCTCTGTGGGAGACACACGGGCCTGACGACGAGAGAAAGCTGGAGCCTCACGAGAAGCCCCTGCTAGTGCAGCTCAACTGGCACGCAGACGACAGGGAAGGACGGTTCCTACTTAAGTGCCTTAGCAACAACGAGGTATCGTACACCAACATTATTTCTTGTTTGACTCGTCAAATAACTTCGATGTAAGAAAGCGTTTCGTGTAGTACCGGACCTAAAGAATAGCACTAACCCATCTCTTCCCGTGGGTGTCGTAAAAGGCGACTAAGGTATTCTCTAGGGGATGGACAGCAGCGTTCTCTGAGTAATTTAACAACAATACTGCGATCGCCAACCCGCCTGCCAAGCGTGGCGATTACGGCAAACCCCCCTCCCCCTTTTGGGGGAGGCCTATGTCCAGCAGTGGGCGTCTTTCGACTGAATACTAAGAAAGCGTACAATATCCACTTTCCCCAAACGTCAACCTTTGTTCACGTGGTCCACCTAACTTCTGACTTGTAAGACCGAAAGATAGCGAAAGAACAACAACTACTATTACAGAACTTGCAAGCCCGACAAAATTGAGCGTAGATAGCCAAAATACCTTAAAACGGCCATATCTTAAAACGCGTTTTTCGGCGATTGTCGCTTTCTGCTTAACTATACCCAATATCCTACCTAGGCCAGCGCGATGTCTACAGTGCGGGATTGTTACCTATGCGCTCATGAGTAACCTGTTATCACCAATCTGAGCGTTCGCTCAGCAATACAGGCAAGGGAACCTCCTTTGTGGGAGGGGCCTATGTTGGATTGTGACAGTGGATATGATAGGCTGTTGATGATTTATTAGTGCCAATATTAGTGATAATATTAATAGATTTATTAAATATCTCTACATGTAAATACTTATCATGAACTAAATACAAAACATTGAATGTGTCATCCCGCGCAAATTGTCTCTCGTCAATTGATGTTATCAATTCCTATTTACAATAAATGCATAGTGTATTATTTACGGCCTATTTTCCCAACGTCGGATCTGAGTAATTTTTGAAGTTTTGATAGATTTTCCATACAAATATAGAAAATCTGTCAAAACGTCAATTTATTCCACAAATAACGTTATGTAACTTTGGTAAAAGCGGAACGTAAAAGGAAATGTACCGATAATCTGTTAATGCTATTATGATTTGGTCACACATTACATATTTATGCTAAATTTCAAAATCAAGTAGTGTTTGTTGTATTTGGACTACTGTACATCACAGTTACTGTGATGGATTTTGGAGATGACAAAATAATTTGATATGAATAAAAAGCGGCAAACATAGATGTTACGAATTGAATGAAAACTTCAAAAGACGTGATTTATCCCTGAGCCATGTTTTTTTTTATATAAGTTCTTTGTGCACCTAGCCTACCCTGGAATAGCTTTCAGCGCCACTCTTACTTATTACAGTTTTTCACACAGGTCCCATTGTCGGCTATAAACGACAAAGGAGATCAAAACTTCAAGCGAAAACTATCGAAACGAGAGAAGAAAGAACTAAAGAAAAAAGAAAAACTATCGAGACTCAAATCCGACACTAACGATGAAAACAGACCAGTTGCTGAAAAACTTTACACAGGTGATCACTGCGATGAATCGTTTTTGATGTCTGACGACCGATTTTTCGATTTTTTCGTCGGATAACATTACCCAACGAATAAATACATATTTTATATACAAAAGCTGTCAAAATGTCAAACTTGTTCCCTAGATAAAAGTTATCACATGATTGAAAAATCGGTCCTTATTTAAAAATAGATTTTTCTTGCGACTGCAAAGTAATAAAATGTTGTCTGACATTGGGTCACCCTGTATAAATACTGAAAATTTAGGGCCTGACACTGATCCCTCCCATTGGCTGGAGACCCTTCAGGTCTCGCCAATAACTGCCCGGTTACGTAGAAACGGTCCCCTAGGACCACCTACAATAGAACAATACAAAAAAAAGGCTGACGTTGAAAATCGCATTAAAATTTCTCCAGAAAAAGTATGCGAACAGATAAAGAGTCGTTGTGTTTTATTATTAGATAGATTGTGTGATTCACATGTTTATAATGCATGTTGGAAGGCAACTTGTTTCTTTTGTCTTGCAAGGACAATACACTAGTGACACATTGTCATAGATACAAAGGTGAATACTTAATTTGAAATAACTGGAACCATTAGATGTAATATAAAAACCATAATATGTGTTTATACTAATTTATTATCTACTAGCCGTGTGCCCACTCAAAATGCCGAACTTCCACACAAACTTTTACCCCCTGTTTAACCCTCTTAGCGGATCAATTTTCCAAAATCCTTTCTTAGTGCTCACCTACGTTCTACATATAAGGAACTCCTGTGCAAAATTTCATGCTTCTAAACCGACCAGTTTAAGCTGTGCGTTTGTCAGTCAGTCAGTGTTAAAGTTTTATTAAGTAGATCTACATAATATTTATCTCACTTGCTTCGGAAGATCAGTTAGGTCCGTATTAAGAACCAAGTCTCATTTGACCAGCTCCCTCTCAAGTGTATTATAGCCACGTAAACACCTACGACAGTAGTTTGTTATGGACTTCTAGTAATCCGAATAAGCCGGGTTCCCTAAGGTTAAGCCTCTTTAGAGATTCGCGGTCCTTCCATAATTGAGTTTCGAAACCTCGAGCAAAGGTCAGATTGTAGTCGGTCCGAGTTAAATTTAGAAACTCAGCATCATCTGATTAGACTAGAAACCGTTACCAACCTAGTAGCGATAAGGCTCAGCTGAGCACATAACATAATGCTTGTATTCCTCGAACGGTTGGGTAGAGGTGTATAGTAAACTCTCATTTCGCCGTTATGTTTAAGTTCCATGCAATAGGGGGCGAGCCTATTGCCATCATCCGGGCACAAATCAAGACTCCTGAGCTGCGTAAAGAGTCAGAGCATTTATTTCAATTAGACCAGTTACATGCATTTTTGACTTGTCGGAAAAAAAAAGAAGTTACTGTTGCGTTCCAAAGTGTACATTCCTATGGAGAAGAACAACGGTTACTCTTTTTCATCAAATACAACAAAAAATGGTTACTTTCTGAATAAGAAGCTTTAAGAGTCTTAATTTATACTGTTGTATTTATTACTCAGAACTGCCAGAGACGTCATTCATGCGCAGCATCAGTAACCCCGAGGCGGTGATGCGTCGCCGACGACAACAGAAGTTGGGGCGCAAGCTGCAGCAGTTCAAGTCTAAAGACGGAGGACCAGACACAGGTATTAACAATTACATTCAAGTTTAAATTAAAAGGATTCCACCTTTGGCTGTGGAAGCTATCTGAGGCCCATCCGTGCGTGTGGAAAACGATTTTTTGCAGTGAAGTTTGTGAAGTGCAGATTCAGCACATGTTTCTTTCCCTCGCGAACCCTACAAATTTCATATTGTATTGGTTCTTGATTGCGAGGTGGTTGATGACAGCCAAACCAGATGGTGTAAAGAACTGATCCTTGTCCTTTGCTGAAGCCAGACGAGCGTAATTTACGCCGCGCAAAATGAGACAGTGTAATTTTTTTGAAGAATTTAACAGACTCATTTTGCGTCATCGTGTGGCACGAATCGTGATATTGCATGAAACCGAAGGTAACTGAAATTGAGCGACTCAATTTACGCGGTGTAAATTACGTTCGTCTGGCCTCAGTCTTAGCCAAAACGAAAGTATTTATAATGACTACCTACAAAGGCACCGATAGTTCAATCCAAGAAGCGTTTCACACTTTTTTTTAAATTGCTATAGTTCAAAAAGTTCATTATAAATTGTTATTATGTTAGTTCTATAGTTGCATACGCACAATAATATAGGATAAATAATACGTGATGTGTGGATACGCACCACATGGCTACCTCTCACAAAAAGGAGAAAGGCGCGTCTTCGTGGATTGAACGCACTGTAGGTAGTTATTTTTAAAATCTTTAAGATTTAAAGCGAAATATCAAGAGAGACATGCATAGACAAAGTTATGCGGCGCTACGTATGTTAGGCTAGCTGATCATTGATAATCTAGGATCTTTATCTGACTCATAATATGCTAAACTACTAATAAGTAGATTATCACCGTGAACTTGACATTTGAACTTGACGTGACGTAGACTGCTTCTAAACATCTGCTTCATGGTAATAGAAACAATTTGTTCTTGATGAGTCATCAACACGGACACGAGCAATAGACATCTCACGCGTGTTCAATTATTATTATGAACTTTACACTTCTTCTATTTGAGTTTATGCCTTTCATCTCGTTCACAGAACTATGTTACTATTGCAGCGACCAATTAATATTGAATAAGTTAAATTTAAACCTGGAAGATTTCTATGTCCAACAGTGGACTGCGATGAGCTGAGTTAATAAACTGACTGCAAAGTCTCTTTAAATTACTTGTGAGGCAGATTCTATCCTTAGTTTGTCTACGCCTATAATTGCGTTTGTATTCCGTAATGTGTATAACATCCCTCAGTTTTATTTTTCGAAGCGGTAAGTAGGTGTTCCTACTATACACTATTGCAAGACTATTGCCTGAGAACTACCAAACCTTATGCTGCTAGTGAATTATCTAATAGAAACCTAATAAGTCTTTGTCTGTCCTGGGAATCGACTTGATCGACTAGTGAGGTTATTTCAAAATAAATATCAACTGTAGCTTGAGACTATGCTCAATTATTAAGATATTAAATATAACGGTAAGGTCCCTTAACTAAAAGGGACTCAACATTGGTAATTTCATTAGCCGCGAATTGTAGCTACTCGACTTTTTAATAGAGTTCAGGATTGAATAAGTGTAAAAAATATGCTTTTTACAAATCAGCAAGTCAATTAAGATAAAGAGATTTAAGACTTGTGGCAAAATAATTAGGCTGAATTTTAAAAGCAGTTAGAATCCCATAATCGCCTTATTAATTGCTGAAAAAAATATGGTAAATTTTTGGCTTTTCTATTGTGTTTTAACCTAAAATTCATGTAAAAAAGCCACGTCTCGTGATTCTTTCGCCGTGAAAAGTTATGAGATCCAATGTAGAGCCAAGTCGGGCATTTCATTTATAAAGATATTTTTCGGACTTGGCGATTTCAAGCTTTCGCTCTCATCTGTTACGAAGATATAGGGGCTTACAAGTGCCTCGAGTTGCTTCGAGAAAAGGGTGTACGGCCGTGCCTGCTCGTCTTTGGGGGGCACTACCGTGCCTTGTGTTTGGGGTGTCTGACATTCAGATTATAAAATATCAGTGTCTTATAATTAGACACTGACTTCTGGTAGCGACTCTATTCGGTCGCCGTAAGACTGCAAAACTGTGATATAATCTGCAAGTTACTACTTTGTAATACCGCTGTAAAACCATGGCGTGACGTCCTGACCTTGGTTTTTGTAGGTTTTCGCAAGAACAATTTGATGACTTAATTGGTGCCATGGTTGTCTAGCTATTCCCATAATGTGTACAAGGGGTTCGATTCCCGCATCCGGGCAAACATTTGGTCTGCAAGATTCACTGGTACAATATATTACTGGAATCTTAATGGCAACATAAAACCCATGAAATAATAATAAATAAAATCATTTCTAATATGTTTATGTCTCTCTAGGTGGTACCCTCAGGGTATACGGATCGATACTACGCCCAGACGTGTCGTATGTCACGTTATTGCTATCTGTCAACGATTCAGCCGCCACGGTCCTGAGGGAGACGCTCGACAAGTACGGCATGTCATATCAAGACCCGCTGCAATTCTGCATCGTGCAGGTAAACAATACTTTTGCATAATGTGTGAAGACAAAACACATAAAGGTTTTTAAATGTAAAAATGCTCATAGCTAATTATTGCGCAGATTAATCGGTCTGCGGGATTTGGCGGCGCTTGCCACGGTTATTTAGTATTTGGATGGGTGGCAATTCTCGAGACCCCTTTGTGCTTTCGTTTACTTTATGTATATGGAATATAGGAAATGTATTTATTTATGTTTGTTTGTAATTAATTAAATTCAAAATAAATCATATTCGATTAAAATATGTTAATATCAAAATTACCTACGAGCACATTTTTATACCCAAAAGCGTTATAAAACCTGAATGTATATTTCCTCGAATACTTGTTTTGGCTCTTATCCAAATATCCTAAAAACTCGACTACTACTCTGTTAAATAGGTAGCGCCCACCTAGAATGCTTCCTGGCGGTGACACGTTGATTATAATTGTTTCCTCGTAAGTCTTGATAGTACTTTTTTAGGGTTCCGTACCCAAAGGGTAAAACGGGACCCTATTACTAAGACTCCGCTGTCTGTCCGTCCGTTTGTCACCAGGCTGTATCTTATGAGCCGTAATAGTTAGATGGTTGAAATTTTCACGAGAGAGATGATGTATTTCTGGTGCTGCTATAACAACAAATACTAAAAAATAGAATAAAATAAATATTTAATGGGGCTCCCATACAACAAACGTGATGTTTTTCCTCGATATTGATAACGGCAACAGGTAGACGCTTGAGATATTCACAGAATATTTAGTTATATGTATATTCACTTTAAAAATAAATAATTAAATTAAAACAAATATTTAAGGGGGGCTCCCATACAACAGACATGATTTTTTGCTGTTTTTATAGATAATGGTACGGAACCCTTCGTGCGCGAGTCCGACTTGCACTTGGCCGGTTTTTTTAAAGTTAGCGTACTATTTCACACATTTGTCGTACGATGTTATATTGTCACCGATAGAAAGTATGACACGGTATCGGAATGATTGACTATGACAGTCGTTACGGGTAGTTATGACCTCAAAAGTTCTCCCAACGGTCCCGCCATAGGCAAAGAGTTTCGTTTTCCCCCGTAATTGGGTTATCGAGGTCAAATGTCAGCCGCTACGTATAAAATTCTTATATTCAGCCATTTCTAGTTAGATTGGAAGCTGATCCCCTACATAATTGCGAAAGTGCTTGTTTTCAAAAGAATTGTAGTTAAGTTAAAAAAATAAAAAAATACATATAACTAAACATGTTGTCTGTTTTTAGGAGGACAAATCCGACAATTCGGAATACATTTTGGAAGACGACGAATGTCCGCTCGCGCTGATGAATATGACAAGAAGTAAGTACCGCATGCTTTTCAATGTTTTAAAGGGATAATATATTTAATTATTTTTTGGGGATCCTTGCAAAGGTGAGACGGTACTTCACGCCTGAACAGATGCTCAACTTGTATAAAGCGCAAGTTCGGTCATGCATGGAGTACTGCTCTCACCTCTGGGACGGATCTGCCAAATACCAACTCGATGCACTTGACTCGATCGACAAACGGGCCAAGAGGCTTATCGGCAACGATGCACTGGTCAACTCAAAGTTCTAGAGCCTTGGAAGCCTTAAGCCCTGTCGGTTTTTTATCGTTTACACTTCGGGGAGTGTGCGATGGAACTGCACAATTTGATTCCGCCTGGCCCTTTCCATCACCGGACTACCAGACGTACGGCAATGCGCCATCGATATATGGTGGACATCCGACCCATACGCACAAAGCGTTTTGCGAACACATTCATTGTTCGCACAGCTAAGGAATGGAATTCCCTGTCGGAGTCTGTGTTTCCTGATAGTTACAACCTTGGGGTCTTTAAGTCAAGAGTGAATAGGTTACTTCTAGGCAAGCGTGCTTTACCGTCGACCACATCATCGCTTACCATCAGGCGAGATAGTGGCCAAACGCGAGCCTATCGTTAAATAAAAAAAAAAAAGAAAACCACCTCCTTGATGTAGGTACTGCCTCATTTCGGTATGTAAAGTAAAAGTTAACCTATGCTAATTCCAAAACCGTTTCGAGGTTTTAGTTCGGTAAACCTTATTTTGCAATTTTTAGCTCTAAAATTATAAGTCGGTGTTTATTTTAGCAGAAATGCATGAATTCACTCGACATCTATTTGGCCTCTAAGTGACTATCCTTTTTCGTGACGTAGGAAAACTCTATGGTATTATACTTGGCGTAGACAAAGAATTGGTTTCTTTGTCTACGGTAACCCCTCCTATCACGTGACGTCATCACTAGAAAAACTTTAAAAAAATAACTACCGTGTAGAAAACAAAAATATTCAAATCAGTTTCTTTAAATAGCCTAATATTTAAGAAAAAAAAAACAAAAAAAAACTTTACATAATGAATTCTAAATCGTCTTCTAATAACATGTCGCAATTACTACACTCGACTCGACAGGCAGTTTGGTGATAGAAAGATCTTTAGTCATCACTGCGCAGGTATTTTCAGCTGCTTATTCCCTTTGGTACAGAACTCTCAATATTATTTGCCTGTAACGAACTGACGGTGGCCAATTTTCGCGAGAAGTCACAATGTACGCGGTATTATGATCAATTATCAGTTTTACACTGTGTGCTTGTTTTAATTTTTAACAAAAAACAATGAACTATAGCAAAAGCAACAATAATAAGGAGTTTGACTATCAGTTTTGGGGATTTTGGACAGACATTTTTAGTTCTTGTAGCGCGAAATGGACATTGTATTCTGTAGCGTGGAGTTACAATCGCGTTAATGTATTGTGACGTCAGCGCACAGTAGCGTTGTCTCTGTCCAGTAAATTGTATTAAATAATGGTGTCGATTCTATTATGGACAAACTAAACTTAATTTAGGCTATTGCCATCTTTTTCACTCTAATAAAATAAGAAAGAGACATACGTAAATAAGAGCTGTTAAATTTAGTTGAACTAAAAGTTCCATACTAGACGACATTTAAAACGTGTCGACTAAAAATACGGTGAAGTTCAAGGCGTAAACTAATTTGATATCAACATGATAACTTAGTTGTTGTCTATCACCGTCCTTTTCTCGCGCTATCTTTTAGTAAAAGATAGCAATTCTCTAATTTTAGTTTAGTTGGTGAACAAGAGAATCGGCACCAATACCTGGGATTTTCACTGTTGCTTTTCTCTTTTGTAACAGCTTCGAGATTTATAAGAAAAGAAAAAAAAATGACACGCGCTATTTAAAAAACAATTGTAACTGCATTTGATATCTTTGAAATGCATTTTAAATATTTTTTTGCATGTTTGTGTCGTTATAAGTTATAATACTACAGTTTGCGGCCTATTCGCCGTCGCGTGCCAGATTGTATTGTGTCTATAAATGATGACAGCATGGACTACCGATTAGGTGAAATTGCCTTTTTTATTAACTGAGAATTTTTGATTAATGGCTTCTAGTGGCTGGTTCGTTCTTACAGGTCGGTGGCATGGCCGCATAATGTAACAGTCGGTTAGTGCACTGGCGGATACTTACTGGCTTTGTATCGCGTTGTTATATCCGTTAGTTAAACGAGCTTCTCGTCGGAGTTAGGACATCATAAGCTTAGTAGGCAAATGAGAGTCCCTAAAAACGATTAAATCAATCACTCAACTCACCAATGTCAAACGAAGTTCACGCCAATGAACTTGTTACTTAAAAGAATAATTATTTAATAAATTTTATTATACAGGCTGAAATTGTAAACACTCGACAAACCGAAATGAGAGTTGTTCCCTACATTTATGTTAGCATTACTCGTCGAAATGTAGGGAACAGCAGATTTTTTTTCGCGATTTCCGTTTTGGTTCCATAGTAAAAGTTGTTCATAGTGATGAGTACAATCACCCATTTCGGTTTGTCGAGTGTTTACAATTTCACCCTGTATTGCATTGCAAAAGGTAAATATGGTGAGATTACATGGTTTGTCATTTATTTATCCACTACATTTAGACCAAAAGTAGTTTTTAATAAATTTTTCAGCATTAATTAAGAAATTTCAATCCTACGAAGATTTATGTTGAACTTCTAAAAACTAACATTCTCTATGACTTCCTTTCATGCATCGTAGGCAAAGGCTACAATTTTCTACATATTCTAAAATCCGCTAAGTAAGCTACACGTCCTAAAAGTCTAGGCAAGCTGGAGAGCACAGCGTTGTTTAGATTTCGTGTAAAGTGAAAATGAGATGACAGCGCATGCAGCCACTTGACCCACATGGTGACATTGGAGTACAGAGAGACACGATATTCTGGAAAAATAATATGTGGAATAAGGTCTCAGAACTTAGATGGTATTGCTTGTTTGTTTAGTTAGATGGACTCAAGTTTTGGATGTAGGTAGTAGTGTTTTGTGGATGTTTTAGTAACTTCGTTGGTTTTTTAGGTTGGTGCGTTGTAGTAAGGAAGTTAAAGTTTCGCTTTTCAAGGCATATTGCCAAACCTTCTACACGTGCTTGTGGGTGAGATATACCCAGAGAGCCTACAACGCCCTGCGCATACAATATAATAATGGGTTTAGGATGTAGATGGGGCTTCCGCGCTTCTGTAGCGCTTCGCAGATGTTCGCGGAAGCCCATGTTGACGATTTCCATACCATCATGAGCAAGAGAACAGCGTTAATAATGGGTAGGTTACACGGGAGCTCCAACGGCATCCCAAAAACATTAATTGATAAGGTAGACAATCCTTTTATTAAACGTTAGGTAGGATTGCACATGCCAACATGTGTGAGGCCACGTATAAATTAGTTTTGTTTGTTTTATGTCGTGTAAAAGTTTACTAACATAGTTTTTTTGAGTTGTTTTTTACTAATACCTATAGATCGATTATGTAATGATCTGAAATAAGGAATTTTATTATTATTATTATTTAACTATTTCTAATATTACACTGAAGTGGTGGACGAGAACCTCGAAAACTATGAAAGCATTTTCATTTATACCTACTACAAAAACCATGTGTTACTTGGTCACAGTACTGAAAGTATAAGATAAAATTCCTGCACGTTTGTATTCCCCGAAGGCTTGGGCAGAGGTGTATAGTAAACCCTCATTTCGCCGTTATGTTCAAGTCCAATGTAATAGGGGGCGAACCTATTGCCATTAACGGGGCACAAATCCAGGCCGCTACCGAGAAATTCCACACGGAAAACCAAAACCCACTGAAAGTATAAGATATATATTTCCTAAGTATATGTGCGGAAAGCTGCAATAAACCGTCACGCATTTAGTATTTAATGAAAATAAGGGGATGTCGCCTGTTCGTGTTCACGTTCCGCGCCATGTAAATATTGCATCTCCTCAAGCGTAAGTCCTACACGAAGCTTCGGTACAATTACGCTCACTTATCGGCAATTTTTCGGTAACGCATCAGCTCGCAACGAGTACATCATAAAGAATTCTGGATTTTCTTGGTAAAAAGTGATTACCTATTGAAAGCCAATCGTATAATATTGGATCAGAGCACGTACATTTTTTATAGTTATGTCTTATGTATTTTAGGGGTTAGATCTACAAAGTCAAGCAGCTTTTGATGTATACCAGTATACCTATGTTACGGTAAATGTGATAAAATCTGTTAGTATTAAAAATAACCGGTGCGCATTTATAATAACGCCACAAATTGGCGAATGTGATGAAATAGGCCAGAATAATCTATTCGATCGGCCTCTGAGTGAGGTGAATCGTCGTATTCAGTGCAAATGATGTCACGGTCGGTTTGGGAAGGTTAGAACTGTACATACAAAATGTACATGGAAACTTCGCTTTATTTATTCTCCTGCCTACTGCAAACACTTTTTTTTTGGATATTGTTTTGAAACTTGCAGCAATTGTTTTCGAAACATTGAAACTTACGAAAAAAGTAATGAAAAAATCCTAGGCCTGAAAGAGCAAGTATAATTTTGTATTCATGTAGTCAGTCGCGCCCCATCCCTCTCGTCGATCCCAAACACAACTTTATTTCAAAATCATAGGGGAATCTCAAACGGTATGCAGAAATAGTAACCAGTAAACTCGAAAACTGCTTCAACCTTTTAAGTTGAATTGTAATAACAGTAACCGGTGATTATTCATAATTTGCAATTAATGACTTTTACCGTAACATGTACACAGCGAGACACGTGCCGATGCCGTGTCATAATGCTCGTATGTGGTAGGCATCGGTTTTCATACGAATATCTACCAGTATAAGTATAATAAGTACACAGACCAATTGAAGGAAAAGACAGAAGTGATAAATAACATACAGAGAAATGAAGGAATTGGCTCTGGATAGAGAAAGATAGAGATTGCTACACCGACAAGTGCCCAGTGCTTAAATTTTGGATGGATGGATCTACCACAGCCGCCACAGATCCCGAAGTCCGTACGAGTATAAGTGTGACCTTATGTTATTAAGAATACCAATAAAAATATACATAGTGTACATGGTGACTAAATATTTTTTAAACTTGTTAATTGGACAAAACCAGGTTAAAAAAAAATACGCTTTACCCAATCATGTCATTTGCGCCAACGACATCTCGGTCATTGACGTACATGTCCGTAACGATGGAATGATTAAACCTCAGATCACAGAAAAGAAGGAGCCAGCATCTTTCGTCTCAGTGTGATCAAAATGTGCATACAGAATATACAGGGTGTAAACGAATTCGTGTTATTCCCTAAAACCACATGATCTACTACTGTAGATTGGTCCGCACGGGATTTAGCTTGATTTAAAAAAAAAACTTTTTTTTTCATGCGGCAGCGGTTATTGATCATATCCCTAATAAGGAAACAGTAAAAAATTAAAAAAAATTGCAATTTTTTATTATCTTTGATTGAACATTTCGATGCCATGCATAAATTAATGAAAACACGGCGACACGGCTGGTGGGTACGACTAACGCGATATCGCTCTTTGCAGTCAGTTAACTCGGGCCTCTAAAATGACTCAGAAATAGAAAATCAAGTTTTTTTTTCACTTTTTTTTCGGAAATACACATTTAGGGTTAATTCTGTGTCACCAGTAAGTAGATCACGCGGTTTGAAGGAATTACACGATTTCGTTTTTACCCTGTATTATACAGTTTTGCCTGTACTGGTACTGCAACTACGTATGCTCCATTTCATACAACATAAGACAAAAGTGGCCCACTAAGACACGAATAACTTTTGAACCATTTCTTCAAGTAGTTCAGCTAGGTAGCTCATCTTGATTAACCGTTAAGGTTCATAAAAGCTTAATACTAAGTTGATTCCCTGCGAGAAAGTAAGCATATTGGCACTGGCAGGAATGGCGCCACCAGAAATTCGTAGAGCAGTAGCTTGCTCTAGCGAAAGAACCAAAATGGAAAGCGATACGCGTCACCTTCTGCACTACAACATCCCCGTTCGGCAAAGACTTAAGAGCCGTAATAGCTTTGCACAGCGTGACCTCCCACTCACTGGCGAACGTTCACAGGCAAGAGTCCAGTTGTGGCGAGATAAGGCTTCTCTACCCACTCCATTTGTTGCCCCTTCCGAGGATCTCCCACCTGGGCATGAGTTGCCTTGGCTGACCTGGAAGTCTCTAAATAGACTTCGGACTCAGGTTGGTCGAAGCAAGGAAAACCTGCTCAGGTGGAAATTTGCGGGTAACTCAAACCTTGAGTGTAAATGTGGTGCCGTTCCGCAAACTATGGCGCACTTAACATCATGCCCCGCCTGCCCTGTTACCTGTACGCCACAAGAATTAATGGACGCTACGGATAGTGCTAAACTCGTTGCTGAGTTCTGGGCCGACACGGTGTAGATTGTCATCGACACGCTAAGAAGAAGTAAACATATTGTTTATTTCTATACATTTCCTAGCTAAACTGGATCTTATTTCGTCACCCTCCCCGCTAACTGTCGTAACTAGCAATTGATAATTTTTCGGTAGTTGCGGTAGCTGTGGCTTTATTTCAATGAATTAATAACTTTTTTATTTTGGCTTCCTCTTTTAATTTAGTAGTTGCCCGAAAGCCCTAAGGTATCTATTTATTTATTTCTATTCATTTGAAGCAGATACGTCACTCTGAGAATTTCTCTGAAAAATTATATCAATTGTTAGTTACGACAGCGACAGTTAGCGGGGAGGGTGACGATTTGTCTAATGTAAATACAGGGTGTAAAAAGACCCATCACATAGCTGAAATCTACGCACTCTGTACATCAAACTAAACTACATTGACCAAAAATAATTGCTGGGAAACGACTTTTATTTTTTGACATGAAAAAAAACGCTTTTTTTGTAGTGTGCAATGTGTGGTTGTGGCGATGCCGCGCGTTTGCATGCGTGCAGCGGCCACACAGCTGAGCCAAGGCGGTCGTGTGCGTTTGATATTCGTTGCATTTTTGTAACTCTAATGCGTGATTTGTGAGGAAAAATTGAAAATTTTGATAAGGTTGTTTGGAAGAAAGTTTAGTATTATCAATAAGAATACGTTTTTGGAAAAAACTAAAAAAAAAAAATGCATACTTTGACCTTCAATATCTCCAAAACCAATGGTTTCCCAGGTATGGTCTGGTAGAAAAAAATGATCCCAATGATGGGTAGAATATGTAGTTTTCGTTATCGTTGAGGGTCTTTTTACACCCGATATAAACAGAGTATAGCTATCTTTCCAATCTTAAATGTGAAGGATGCATGTGAAATGTCTATGTTCATATGATTAGGAAGAATACTTATCAGTGGCGTAGGGTGAAGTTTCTTAAAAGGGAAGCCGGACCAAAAAATGCTTCCTTGCTCAAGTGTGATGCGTGATTTCCAGTAACTACTCGTTTCGAAAGGGAAGCCGATAGGAATCGAGTTGTATGGAGCCTTCGCCACTGATACCTATTGAGTAGTGGTGTGACAACATTAGGATCTCACTCAATTGGTAGGTACTGAGGTCCTATAAAAATTTACTATTTTCGAAAGGTCCTACCTAGTATTTACAAGGATCCTTTATGCGTTGCCCGTGGTCCTACTGCTTGGTTCTATTGGTAGTAGCATCATGGAAAAAGTAATTTGCAATTTAGTAGGCATCCGTTACCCGTGATACTACCAGTAGAATCAAGCAGTAGGACCACGGCCAACACATGGAATCTTTGTTATAACGTCAGCTTAACCTTTTGCACGCCAGCGCCTATTTACGTTACTTCACCACCGACGCCAAGCCTAGTAAAAATTATATGTGGTAGGCATTTTCGTTAGTGATGGGACATTTTCAATTATTATTTAGTTTATTATTGCAATTTGAGGTAAGGAACAATGATTATTATTAAGTAAACTATAATAAAAACACTATTTCATAGCAGTTTCGACCAGATTTTATTCGAAATCTATACAAGGCAACAAGAAAGAAGAAAAAAACAGCAGAAATTGTATGTGGTTACAAAGTGAAGTTCACAACACTAGATGACATCTTTAGTTGCCTACGGCGTCACAGATACCTATGTATCTTTTAAGAAAAAGTAGAGTTGGGATTACTAATTATCGATTGATACAAAAATAATCTTAATAACGCACAACCTCATAAGGGGTCACTGTACTCATCATTATGAACAACTTTTACTATGGGACCAAATCGGAAATCGCGAAAACAAAGACAGCTTTTCCCTAAATTTATGTTCGCATAGCTCGTCAAAAGTACAGTGACCCCTTATGAGGTTGTGCGTTATTTAAGTTACACTTTGTATAATCTCAAAACTGAAAGAATAGGCTAAATTTAAAATACTTATTGATAGAATAGGTGAATAAAGATGTTGCTGTTACTAAAAATTATGAATTATTGGACAACTCTTTTTTACTTGCCTAGTTTTTTTTTTGTTTGTCTCGCCTAACCTAACGCCACCTACCGCGAGATTACAAATGCTGTAAATATGTACATACCTATTAGAATGCTGCTCATTCAAGAAAAGAAAGAAATCTTTATTCAACATATTGTAACAATTTGTAAAGAACAAATTATAAAAAATCAGTAGACCAATGCTCTTCAATGGTGTGACGATTGTTCTGAGTCATCAGCATTGTCACAGCTAAAAACATGTACATCTCAGATATGGTTACATCACGCCAAGCTTGAAGTCGAACTCGTCGAAAGGTCTATCATCAGGAGTAAATGGCTCACTGTTCCACTCAAAATGTTGCTGTGGCAGTATCTCAGCTCCCTCTTGTGATCGAGAAGGTTCCTCGGCGTCCTCCTGAGAGCGTGAAGGATTACGTTCTTCCTAAAATTTAATAATCACCTTATTAGCAATTTTGAAAGAAATTAAATTGTAAAAATCCATAGAAACCCCCTTCTAAGTACCTATGGCTCATGACCCGGAGGATGTAGGTTCAATTCCCGCAGAGGGCATACAAGTGAAAAGTGACAATGAATTTGCTACAAGTTAGTTTAGAATGCAGGCTAAATCTCCCAATTGTCTGAAAAGTAGGATGGTTCCGTGCTTCGAAAGCACGACTAGCCGTCGGTCTCGGGCCACCATCTCAGATAGTGCTAGTTATTAAAATCGCTTCAGTGGTCTATCGGGCGGCTTGAAAACTGTGACAAACGGTCTTTCGAGTAGCTTATCTTACAACCCATACGCAAAAATAAGTCTAGTTCATATAATGTGACAACTACGGAACACAGACAATACACGTGGTCCGACAGGCACTTCGCCGGATTTATAGACTTGATTGAATCCGATCAGTGAGAGTGGGTATATTTTTATTTTATGCGAAATTCATTGGACAATCCGTTACTTACTCCGGTAAAGAAAATAAGATTCTTTGCTCATTAATGAAATTTAAAGTAAAAAGGTACTTACCTCATAATCTAAGTCATCGTTATCGAAATCCAAATCCGACTCAAATTGCACATCGTCTGGATGAACACCTTCTAAAATATCAATAATTTCTTGTGCTGAACACATAATTATGTTAATTGTCTTTTCACAAATCGTTTTTCCTCTAAACTGTACTCCGAACAAAGAAATATTATAAATAACGAACAATTATAAATTAAAACAAGTTATGCACAAAAAAAAATATAAACTTACCCACACATGTTCACAGCACTATTTTGTTTATTAGTTCGCTTGTGACGTCATAAACGGGCGACTAAAGTTGCCCATGGCGTAGGGATGAACATTCTTTACAAAAATCTAGAAACGTCTATACGGGTCTATCGATAATAATATCAACGTTTTTTGAGTTCAGTCTGGTTTAAGGCGGCCAGTTCTAATACCTATAACTACACAATTTATATGTGCTGGCGTCTGTTCATCCACACAAACATCGTATTTTTGAGTCATACTCGCACACGAATAATACAAGAACAAGACTTTGCAAAAAATGTTGCTAACTTTTTTTTGCAAGTTCTTGTAATTTGTTTTAAATGTATTTATTTTTATGTAAATTCGACTCGCATTTAGCGATATTATCCCATCACTAGCTAACATCTAAAGTTGCCATCGGCGCCAAAAACAGGGAAGAAATAGTTAGAATTCAATACTTATTTCAGACACAATATAATACATTCCTATATAAATTTATTACACAAAATTTATTCTAAACTGCATTTTCACATTTTATGAACATTTAAAACTCCATTAACAGTCAGTATGGAGTCTCATACAAAACAAAAATACTGTTTTATAAATAGCAAAATTTAGACAACTTTAGTTGTCGGTGGCGTCTCAGCCACGCGACCGTTTTGCAACTTAAGTGGTCAATGGCGTTCAAAAGGTTAAAGGCACCCGACCCGCATCGCCTCGTCGCTCGGCGTCCACACGTTGTCAGCAGGTGGTTCACGGATGGACGCCGCATTATCACCAGTAAACGTCGCGTGGTTAACTAGAGGACCGATGCGCGCGGTCCACTCGAAGGCAGCGCGCGGTTCACTCGGGACTTGTGCGTTGGCAATGCGCAGCATCGCAAGGCAAGCATGCGAGCAGCGAGTTGTCACCGAGTGGTCAACTCGTCGTCCGCGCGTGGACAGCATACGCCCGAGGCGATCCGGTGACGCTACGGAGTTGATGTAGTGAGCGCACATCCATACAAGTTCATATAAATAATACTAACCGCACGAGGCGAGGCGATGCGGGTTGGATGCCGAGTGACTCTAATGAGCTGTGACCTTAAATTTGTAGTTGCAACTACGCAAGTATTCTGTGAGCATAGTCGTAACGTATGTGGTTATGTTCAAAGAAAAAGCGTTTTTTGAAAGTGTGGAAAATCAATAGTACTACGTAGTATACCTATGTTTCGTAATTTACAATTCCAGTAAAACATTATGTTTCAAGGTTCACGCGTGTTCTAATACCTTTTGCGGTTATTTCCCTATAGAACGGTCATCTGTATGGTAATATTTTTTCATGTAAATCATCGGGTTAAGCTACCACTTGCTAACTTTGCCTGTCTCTTTATGCGGATTATACCGTTATTATATTCACGTTTATTTTTATAGCTTTATTCGCGATTTTAGCTGTTTTCGTTCGGAAAAAAGTTGATTCACAGAACAAATTACAGGTGATTGCCATATAAAACAGAAATAATTATAATATATTTAACCCGAATTGTAACACCTTACAGTAAGTAAGTATCTCGTCTATTTCAGACTGACTAAAGTACAAACAATCCATACATTCTATTCGCTACAACTAGAAAGCAAAACTTAGTTCATTACTTAGTGAACTTTTGTCTCTCAACAAATATCGAAATTGAATCTCGCTCGACGTTCGATTTCGAGATGGAATTTGTCCTCTCTGTTGATTCGGGTTATTCTTGTTCTATCCGACATATTCGAACCTAGTTTAGCCAAATTTGATGCATTGCGGTAAAATTAATAAACAAGAGCCAGCTGTTTCCGGTTCACGTATTTTTGATAAACAACGTGTATGTAGGCTAATCCCATAATTCAGATAATTTATGTAAACAAAGAAATGTCATTGTCAAAGTGACAGGTTAGTGGTACAAAACATTTTATCATTAAATGTTTACTAAGTAATCATTTAAAATCAAGTTAATTTTAAGAACAATGCAAACAAAATACCGTAGCCAAACAATGTCTTGTGTAGTGTGTCGGAGACGCGCCTTATAATCACTTTAATCAGTCCTTATACGCATTCATCACCATAAGTTTTTCTGTGGCACTCATAGATGTTCGAGGCCGCTTTTTAACAGGCGACAAAAAGTCGGGGGCGGCTGCCTTCGAGGGCCCCGGCTGAGGCTCCATTTGTCAAATAACAAATGAAACTTAACAAACAAATCAACAAAAACAAGGAAATATAACAAACAACAACAAGATGAAAAACTTAACACGATGATGCAAAATAACAAAATTAACAAACACGCAGCGAAAACGGGAAAAGAAAACGAATGTATTGTTATGACGCTAAGGCAAACAATAAACAACTTTGACATTTTGTCAAACGAAATTTGAAAATGTTTTGTACTCCTACAGTGTTACCAGTATCATAAAATACTTTATACCAGAAAATCTCCTTTTTTTAATAACTTCGTTGAAAACTGAAAATTTAGAAAAGTAATTACGGTATGATATTTTTTAAATTACTATTTCTAAAATCAGTACATAAAAGAGAATCTAACCCTTTTTCCGGCATTTTCAGTGAATTACCATTAATAAAATATTTTTTTGATCTGTTATCCCCTTTGTTTACATAAATTATCTGAGTTAGGAATTTAGGGTATAAGGGTTAACACAGTAGTAAGGTGAGCTAGTTATCTTGTTAAAAACATCGCACAAACTAATAACAATACAACTTGGGCATCAGGCAAGCAATTTTTATCACAATTTATCAAACTCGCACACCTGACATGTGTCTCATCTTTTTTGTGTGATACTCAAAGGAACATTCTTAGCCATATGAAATCTGTATCAATAAAATATCGATTGTCAAACAAGATATCCAATACCAAGCGCCTGGTCCTTAACATTCAATCTTCATTTTTTTTAAATTAAGGACGCTATTCCTTATAAAGAGATCTAATAAATGCTTTATGGATTAATTTACTTTTAAATGTCTTTGATTTACTTCTATTGATAGTAAGAATTGCTCTCACAGAGCATCTTAATGATGACGTCAAATGATGCTTTTGGTAAAGGTCCTTATGTAGGGGTACAATGATCAGAACTTTTTATGGACATATAAAACGGAATCGAATCTCCAACGGGAACTGAGAAGGCCGTTGCGAATTGACCGATAACGCTTTTTTTTCACCAATAGGCCCGACCTACAAATTCTTTCGGCCAAACTGAAATCGGTAGTATATAGATGCATAGATAGATGGACCGTTGGACTTTAAAGGCAAAAGGCTAAAGGGAGAAACAGTACTAAATTAATTTATCTAGGCTTTTTCATGAGACCCCACTTAAAAAATCAGCTATGTAATGAAATCCACTCAAGTCTTCTTAAAATTTTGTATTTATTCTTGCGTTAAATACTTACACAATTCACGACGGAAATTACTTCGGAAACCATCCCGCGCGGCGCCCGTCTGCTTCCGGGCCGATCACCGAGAGAACGATCGCCTAAATTGTTTTGTTTGGCACATTTGACATTCGTACTTATACAAAGCCGCAGTCGTATGCGCATTACTACTGAAAGCACAGAACTGAAAGAGCGTATAAATTTTATAACTACCGCTCAAAGTTGAAGGGAAACCAAAGTTGGGATCTGCCAAAGTTGGTCAACTATAAATAAATTGTGTATGTAATCCCAAACAACTGTCAACAACTTTAAAACCTATAAACTTATATGCCAACTGCATTATTGACTACAGTTAATCTTGATGAAGTGATTTTATCATGAAAGTTTATTTAGTTGTGCATTAGTTGCACTGTGTCGGACTGTCCACTATTTCCGCGAGAAGGTTCCTCCTGGGTGGGACAATGCTCGACGCGCCTCACAATGGGAATTCATGAGAGGGAACGTGCGGGCGCAGGACGCGGCAGTCGCCTCCCAGACGCCGCGCCACGCGCCTCCCTAACCGCGCGCCTCGACATGGATTGGGGCCTCCGCCGTAAGTTGGCACGAAAAAACTTTTTGTTCAAAATTTGCAATGTGACCGCCCCGGCTAGGTCTACCGCGGCCATCGCCGGCGCCGCAGACGCGATCGAAGCAGATAGTAAACAAACGCATGTGGCCGACAGAGTAGTCTGACCGGTGTGCCCACAGATGCCGGTCGACCGGCCGCCGGTGCCGGTATTTTTAACTCGTTTCGCGGTTCGATGTCCGTTCCTTCGTGGAATCGATATGCATAATACCGTCCTTGAAAGTCTCAACTTTTGCAAGAGTTAAATAGAGTTTATAGTTTCTCAAGAAACCAACAATCGATGTCTAACATATATTCCGGTGCACGACTGTAAGTTGCAAACTTGTTTTGTCGTTATGTAGTAGTACACGCAGCGTTTCCGTGTGATGCGGAAGTTCCAAACTTTCTAAATTATTTTGTGTCGTCACCGATCAAAGCTTGCTAGTGTTTCTTTTGTCTCGAGGTAAACCAGTTTTATTTTGCCGAGAATGTCGCGATTAAAGAGCACTTTTTATAGTCTGGTCATAAAGTGGTGTGTCTTTCTTTCTACGAGTCATTTGACCTTTAGCATTATCTGTTATTGAGACCAATCCCTAAGGCGTCTTGTTGCTGAAGATAAACGATTGCGTGAACGTGCCGAGAGAAATGGCTGAGTTATAGTCGCGGGTATCTCGCATGAATTTATGGCACATAAGAACAAATTACAACATAAAGCTCTGGAAGCCGCAATAAAAATAAAATACACGCTTAAAACATCACTGGTGTTATAAATTAGTTAACGGTTACCTTGCGATTTGCGGCGACTAGGTTAATTTAATTTATTACCACAGTTCTAGAACTAACTACCTATAAGAAAGAAGGGCTCACCGAAATAGCGCTATTAGAAAAAAGCGAATAACAAAAAGAATAATTAAATGATAGTTGAAATATGCCAACTAAACATTATCTTCAAATACTTAGTTAATTCAAATAACATATTCTAGTCTAAGCTTTGGACTGTCATATTGTGTATAAACTGAACTATCTAGCATTCAAAAAAGTTCTGAAAACTTGTGTCGGGATGTAGTTAAAATCCTTGTTTCATAATTATAATGTATAAAGTTTTTATTCGAAGATATCAAAATATAAAACTGAACATCACCAAGTAGCTTTATTAAAATTTCTCTTGTACGCTATCATTTCACACCATGTGCCTATTATTTAGAACCAGATCATGTTTTCTGCTTGATGGATTAGAATACAAAGCGCATTAGGTTATTATCACTACCTTTGGCGTATCACAGTGAAGTAGGTCACGAATAATGGCATCGAATATCTTCGTGTAAAATCTATTACTGGGTGTGAGACCGAGTACACCCATAACACTATGTTTTTTACTTTATTTGCGGTATAAAATTGTAAATGTCAAGGCAGGAGGCACTTATCCTACACCTGCTCTATTAACCCAATAGAAACTTCTTCGAAGACAAATAGCTTGTGTATTTAGCTCGGGAAAATACTTGCGGATAATGTATATGTTGACCCTTCGCTCCCGCGCGTGCTTGCATACTTATACGTGGCTGTATCCTGCCATAAAATACCATGTACAAATATGCATGTACACTTTGTTACTTAGTTGTTAACTTAATATTAGACTGCGAACATAAGTTCGTGTTGCCATTCTTCTGTTTCTTTATTGCAATTTTTATCAGCTAAGTCCGCTCAGATATTGTTTTTAATTTCCCGCGAGAACTCTTGATACTCAACAATGACCCTTTATAAAATTGTCTCTATCTTGAATTGAACATTGAAGTTCGTTTTATTAAAATTATCAGGTACTCAACTTCTCTCGCGTAGATTTGGTTGTATTAACGGCATTCGCAATTTCATTTAGGTAGGTACTTCATTAGGACTTTTCATTTCGGCGCGTTGATAGAGTTACGGAATTGAAC
The DNA here is from genome assembly GCA_905220435.1 of Amphipyra tragopoginis. Taxonomy (NCBI): domain Eukaryota; kingdom Metazoa; phylum Arthropoda; class Insecta; order Lepidoptera; family Noctuidae; genus Amphipyra; species Amphipyra tragopoginis. The sequence goes on from HG991997.1 coordinate 20,155,572, forward strand.
GTTGAAACCGAAATAGGGAAAAACTAAAACTATTTTTAGACTAATTGAAGTTTAGGTCTGTGAGGGCGTTGATTGACGTGGCAGGAAACTAGCTACTAATACCCACAGCCCGGACTAATTAGGATGCCGTATTTTAAGCCAAGTCGGTTTTCGAACTTCTCCTTGTGTTGCGTTTTGTGGCCAGTTCACTGATGCTATTTTCTGCAATAAGCAATCATATACTTATCGATAAAGATATATGGAAAACTGTAATAGGAACTTTATGGAATATGATCCTAAAGTGTTACAAGGAATTGCGTTTCGAAGATCATCTTAACAATACCTACTATCTAAATGTTTATCCTTTTACCCATTTGTCCCTACGTTACCTATGAATGAATAGAAATCGAGGGTTTACTCGATCTGAAAAGAGATGTGAAAGGTCTACAAGTTTTATAAGTAGCTTTTATCCCAAAGAGGTCTTTGGCAGCTAGACGTTCCCCTGAGGGTTTACGTAAGCCATTTCGATCTCTCTCTCAAACATGCAGAATAGTTCTCAAACAAAATTTTAAATCAAAAACAATGTATGTATTCCAATTTAAATAATTTAAAAAGAAGTCTATAAATATTGAATAGAATTGTAGCAAGAAAACTGCATATTGGTAATAACTAGAGCTACCATCTCGGTGTATGTTTTTAATTACTTCACAAAAGTAACTTTTGTTTGTTTACACAGCAATTAAAACTGCATGAACTAATAAGATTTAAAAACCCCATCACAGTATGAGATAAGTTCGGTCGTGCAAGCAACGCCGAGACACCGTTTAATATTTATGCCGGGTTTGTTGAACATTATTTACAACTCAGAGGTCCCAGCAAAATATTCTTAAGAAGTTCAGAAACTCAGAAGCTAAGCTACTAATTATAAATCCACCCTCGTCCTTAAGATTCTCAGTTCCCCCAACTTTGTTATATACTTTCATGCAAGTGCCTTACAACCGACCTCTGAAATTTTTGAAATACCGTTTTTCATCGTTTGAATAATTATTATGTGTCGGAAAGGTAATAGCCGAGTACTGCTCACTGCTCACAACACGATTACCGCGGGTTTTCTGTGTATTATGAATTTATGAGAGTACTTGACGGTTCGTTACACGTTTAAAGAAGTAATTTTCTTCCTTCACTTGTCACGTCACAATAATATTTTCGCATCATCGTTGGTTTGACAAGGGGCTTGTAAGGTGAATCAACGCTCTAGCAGCTTCGCAATGAAATTCAGACTCTCAGCATTAAAAAATCAGTCGCAAAATTCTAGAATATTGTGAATATTTCTTATGAAAATATTTTAGCTCTAAAAATATTTGAAAATCCTTTGGTGTTAATTCTCGCTTGTCTAGATGTGGGATCCCTTCTTTTCGCATAATGTTCTTTGTCCTAATATACTTCGGCATAACGATTTTGGCACAATTTGTTTTGGCATAATAATACTTCGGCATAATTTTTTTAGGCATACATTTTATGTTGGCATAATCATCTTAAAGACTAATTTGTTTTGGCATAAATTTGATTCGCATAACGTTAGTAGGCCTAATGACTATTAGCATAACGTTAGTTATGATAATCAGAAATGTTTTTACCATTGTCTAATAATCTAGTCGCAGGCGCACCCCGACACGGATAGGTTAGGTTCGAAGGGGATGATGGGGGCTAGAGTGAGCGAGCGAAGCGAGCTAACGAAGCCCCCGTCATCCCCTTCGTGTTAGGTTACTTTAAACCCTGTAGACAGAAATAGGCGCGGGGCTCCGTCGACTCTGCTTTGGAGCCTCAACCTTACAAACATCCCCTTAAGTTTTTATTGTGAAAATGAAAGTAGGTGACGAATAATCGTCTCATGAAGAGGCCTTGAAGGTGTATAAAAACAATTTATCCAGTAATCCATTTTGACCTTTAAACGATTTGGTCAATAGTGTAATAAATAATTTAAACATTGATATTCCAGACTTTGATCAGCTGAACTTTTGATCAAATGACCATCGTTATTTTAAACTTTGTTGATTTGTACGTTGTTCTTTTGAAAGCTCAGGAAAGTTTTGATTTTGTAATATGCAACCGTTAATAATTATTTCATTGCTAACCTATAAAAATATTATATGTTTTAATATCATTATGCGTAAATAAATTTATGCTTTAGGATATTATGCTTAAAAAAGTTATGCTTTAGAACTTTATGCTTAATCATTATTATGGTTAGAGAAATTATGCTTAAAAAATTATGCGTAAGGTGTTATGCGTAATTATATTATGCGAAAATATAATTATGCCAAACAAAATTATGCTAAGTTATACCTATTAGGTCTTAAAATTTTATGCAAATGGATAGGGAACCGTCTAGATGTATGTTAGTAACGATTTTAACAAAAACTATCACGCCTGAGCTCCCTGAAGTATTAGAAAGAGGTGAATTACACCCACAGTTTACCGTTGACGGTGTAAAGTCCCTTGGGATAGGTGGCGAGTCTTCGCCTATATAGATTAGATACTCTATAGAAACAGCTAATGCCTAACTGTCGAGCCAACCATGTCGGGCGGAAATGGTGCACAAATGATATGGTTAGTTCTCAGGTATGTTTAGTTCATGTCCTTTCTTGTCATTGCCATGAACCATGACAATAGATGCGGTAAGTTTGTCTTAGGGCTCGATTATGGAGATGCGCGCGGAGCGTAAAGCGGACAATTGAAAAACATGGATCACTCCGACAAACGAACGTTGAACTTTCGGGTTGAAACGAAACAACGAACTTATACGATCAAAGTATTGTCAAATAACGAACTACTAGATGTCAATCAACATTTGGGAGAGGGGTGAACTAAAGACAAAATGTCAAATCGAGAAAATCGAATCGGTTGTCGGATCCGAAACACTTTCGTGGGTGGAAAAATTGCGTCGCCGAAACTTCGTAGTTCGATTTTCGTAGTTGGCCTCCAGGTATCAAAGCTTTAATGGAGACGGGTTTTTCCGCGCGTATTATTGTAGTTGTATTTGTATTATAAGACAATACGCGGCGAAAAAAGCAGCGGAAGGCGCGGGAGACCATTGTCTCCACAAACGAGGCCTTAATCGCGACGCTTGACAGACAAATATAGAGACTTTGATATAAAGTTATTAGTATGTACGAAGGTGTAGATGGATTTTGTCTCCGTCTCTACATTTAATTTGTCGTCTTCTACGATCTACGACACCCACGGGACGTGAGAGTCCGATCCTATTCATCACCGAGCAGCGAGGACTGTACGACTTAAGTTGATATATTGTTCAGGGAGTGTTATGGATATGTCTTTATTTGCTTGCTTCACTTTTATTGCACCCAGCGAGGTTGATAACCCATAAACATTGTAATAATGGGTCAACTAACACACGTACCTTCAATCAATATTTAGATTGGATCAGCTTTGACAGCGCTGTCTACACGATATTTGTTTTATCGGCTTTATTTTACACCTTGATGGTTTGAATATTTTCGAAAAATAATCCGTAATCGTGCATCAATTTCTAAACAAAAATGAACCATGAAAGATTATTATGGGGCAATAGGAGTATTTACCGCGAAAAAGTAAAAAAAGCAAACCTGACATAAAAAGGAACACGGCCTGTTTCGAGAGCAGGGCCAGAGTGTGGCTAGTTATACACACAAAGTACCTGTCTCCTCAACAAACCACCGTTCAAATTTTAATTTCACAACATCGCTTCAAAGGAAAACATTCTTTGATGATCTGGAAAATCAAAGGTTAACAGTTGCATTTTAAATTTATGGAAATGTTTCAGTGTGCCTGCTTTTAATTTTCATGAATATGTTTCATGAATCTTATATTGAGGCAAACTAGGTTCACTCTTTTATGATTTGAAAACTTCTTGCATGTAGACATAATATTTCTGTTTTCAGAATTAATTAATTAAAATTAAATAAAAACGGAATACAACTTGAAATTCTATTTTATTCCTGGCTTTCATAACGAATGAGAAAATAGTTTCATTTGTTCGCAATTTTATAAGGAACTATAAATACCCGTCATCTTTTATGTACATAATAAAAGCATATATTTTAAAAGAGTGCTTATTATGCAGAGGTTCAGGTTTTCATCTTCCACTGAATAAATCCTTTGTTTTCACTGCATCAAAACTAGGACAAGCCCCGTTTCCTGAAAGATTCATTGTTATCTTGGCATGATGCTAACTACACATCTATTTTCTTAAGAAATCTTTTACTTTCCTGAAAGATCGTGAAAGAATAAACTATTTAACAGTTTGTCTTGTCTGAAATTAGCTGGCGTTCCCAACACACTGTGTATTGTCTGAATTACATTAGTTAAAGGTTAAGCAAAATTATCGTTTTGAGTTACCTATTTATTTATAGACTACTTTACTGAACTCAGGCTATTGCAGTCCGCTGCTGGATATAGGCTTCTCCCAAGTTTCACCACTACTCTCTCCTCCGCCTTCCGCATTCAGTCCACCCTTCTTCAGGTTGTCGGTCCATCTGGCTACGCTACGCCGTTTGCCGATTCGCGGTCTCCGGTCAAGGACTCGTCTGTACCAAAGGTCATTAGTCTCCATCAGTCCTGCGATTCTGCTGATTCTGCAATTTATGTCGGTGACATTGGGCTTTCCCTGGATAAATCATTGTAGATTATCCTTTATAAAAACTCCGAGCATAGGTTGTCCCATAGCTCGCTGAGCGAGTATAAAGTTGTGGATTTGTCCATCTATCAGTGTTAACGTCTCGGCACCATAAGTCATGACAGGCAGAGTGCACTGTTTAAAGAGTTTTTGTCTTCAAAGTTTGCGGTATCCGACGAGAATACTCGGCGAACTAGTAATTTAACCAATGTGACCTGAGTTTAAAACCAAGTATCACTCAAAATCAAGTTCTATCCTTAATTTTTTGAGAGGTTAGCCCATCTTCTCCCTTTTCAGTCAGTGTTACAAGACAATGCAAATCCAGAGATTGTGAACGATAGACAACAGACACGGTATAATTAATTATAAGAAGATGAAGAATTTTCCTATTGAGTGCAGCTAGAAATACTATAAAACTTCCTTTGGATGTAACTCAATCATGAATAGAGGTTAATTTGTTATTAGCGAGACGTCCAAACAGATGATGTTTATTTTGGGATATAATTCACCTTAGATGTATTGTTGGTCCCGCATTGTCGGTCCACGGTACATATTCGAGCATGTGTCCGCCCGCCCTGCCCATACATTCATTGTTATGTTTACGCAAGGTCCGACGCTCGACGCCGCGACATTGCGTGCTGGCGACATCGTTCGTCGCCAGCATGTCATATATTGCTGCACCCACCTTCCGTTGATTTTATCATAGTATTTATACACACGCATACCTTAATGCAAGAACATGACTGTGGCATCGTGTATTGTTCCGACTTAAATTACGCTATTTTTTTCATGCATAATGCGCTATGAGAACAAAGTATGTACGCATTCAATTGCATCTAATCCTTTGTGCATTGAAAAACTTGTTGTAAAATCTATATGCAAATCGGTTTAGTCAAGAAGCAACAGTTTTTACCGCATTAAAGATTATGCTACAGATACTCTTCACGTAGTTGAAGTAGATATTTTATCAACTGCGAAAAATAGAGGTGATCAACGATAAAATTGTAACAAATTGTATATGTCGTGGCCATATCGTAGAATTGATCACTTCATGGTGTGGCCGGCCATTTCATGAAATGGTTGTATTTCATGAAATGACCAACTAAAATTGGCCATATCGTTGAAACGTCAACGTTTAATGATATGGCCATCCACGTTTGGCCATATCATTAATGTAGGGTTTCCATGATATCAAAGGTTTAATAAAAAATCCAAATAAAGGAAGCACGTACATACCATGCAAGCAATGGAGTAGACTACGGAATTTCGACCCACAAAATATCGATGCACGTTACCGCGAAAGTTTAATAGTATGATTCACCAACAATTAAGGGGATCTGGCGCTCGGCGGCCGCTGCCGCGGCACGCTCGCTTCGCTCGCTCGCCTTCGCGCGTTATTGGTCACTGTTCTAACCTAACCTAACCCAAACGATTCAATATACTAAATAGTAAATGTTTGCAGTAACGTGCATCGATATTTTGTGCTGTAGTTTCACAGGTTAACCACATAGATAATCGAACAAATAAAATTCTATGAAAAGTTAACCCGCAGTTACCATGAAGTCATATTTTGAAATCCAATAATAGTCCATTAATTTTCGTTGCGTGGTCACCCTACTTTACTTATTATTATTAGCTTTTTTGTCAGATTAATTGTCCGCCGCCATGATGCATCACAAAAACAAAACGATATCAGCGCCTCTAACGGTGAATAATGTAACTATTTTACGATATGATCACTAATGTTTGACCATATCATGAAGTAGCCGTGCGTTTAGCTGATCATATCGTTAAACGCTGATTATTCATTGATCTGGCCAGGCCATTTCATGATGTGGGCAGCGGGTATTGGCCATTTCATGAAATGCAACCATTTCATGAAATGGCTGGCCACATCATGAAGTGATCAATTCTATGATCTGGCCACGACATATACACAACATTGTACCCGAAAGACGACAACTTATTAACGTCACTAATGATACTAATTGCGAAATATTATTCAAAATAAAGTGAAATTTCAGATCCATTTACTCAAAAGAAAGGAAAAAGGTGTGGAATGGATACTATACACAATTACACATGTATATTCGTGACCTTTTAGAAAATGAGGTTTTCTCCTATATGAACCTGACCGTCCCATATCATTTAGAGTGTAATGTAGAGTGGCGTTTCGTCGGACCGATCGCTATCGCTCTGCTTTACTACAGTTGTATACCAAGTGCTTTAAACTCGGCTCATAGTTAACGCTCTATATTATACCCACATCTCCAAACGGATATGCCCATTGTTATGGCTACGTCAAATATACACTTAGACGTCAGCACAATAGATGAACTGGTTCAACTGTTACTGGTTCTATATCAAATCAATCGATACCGAGCTGAAAGAGTAGATAATCTGAAATCAGCATTTTATATTGAACCAAATGCCAGCGCAGTTAACATTTGAATTATTCAGTCTGACACGTGAAATAAAATGGATTCGATCGTATCGAGTAAGTTGTTTCGATTTGTTGACTATTATTATTTGAGAACCAGCAACAGGTGTGGCGATTATACAAATTCTATGGGTCACGCAGACACGCGACGTAAAGGTGACGAGCGACGTGACGACGAGCTGCCAAGCAGCCGCGCCCAATCTAAATACTGCCATGCCATGTCCTCTCATTGCTGACGCCTGAGTGCCTTCATCATCATTTGCCATCTCATGTTAATTAGTTTTGAACCAAATAGGTCATCTCTCAATTACACGTCACGTCTTGTCATTACGGAATATCAATGTTGTCAGTTTGGATAATAATATGTCGCATGTCTTAAACTTTTGGCGTTGTAAGCGTTTCAGTTTTACTTCAGACCCCTGTACTATATTGGCATAAAAATTAATACCAATAATTTTCATATTCAACAACTTTTCGTGCTGCTTATGGTTTATAGGAGCTCAAATGTTCTCGATGAATTAATTGGTGTTGAATTTATTACAGTGACGGATAAATTAATTACTTACTGTACACACCCAATTTCGCTTGTCTCCGATAGGTCGATGAATCCCTCCTTGCATATACAATGTAACATGTTGTATTCTATGTATCGACGTTTAGTGGTCACATAAAACTGGACAAAACCATCAAAGTAGTCCTTAACCTGTATTGCATTATGACTTAAGTGGCGGCCGGCTGGCACCGGTGGTACGTTATGTATGACGTAGTGGTGGTGTGGCACTCAGTCCAGTTACAATTAGACCGCCGGTCGGTTTGAACTTACTACGCGCTACGCTTTTATAGTATTCGGCCGGCAATGGCTGGAAAAAAATCCTATCGCGCTCACAGATATGCTATTCGGCAGATCCTTTAGTTCTCGATTACGAAATGATAAAAAGGAAGTCGTGCTAGGTAATCGTTCCTCAGGGTTTACAGTGTTCCTACTTATACGTGTATGTACAAAGTGTTAATGTTTTGTGTTCAGTGTCTATGTGCTGTTGACCGCAATTTTAAATTTCATGTCTGAAAATAAAATCCGAAGATTAATGAGATATCAGAAATACAATATTTTCAGTTACTTGACTAACTTCGTCGTTACTTATGGAAGATCCATTTTAAGGTTTAGTAAAGTTCGTATAATAACAAGTTTTAAAGTATGTGGGCAAGTTACCGACTTGTCCATTTCGGTGAAGAGGCGGCATTTGATGTCTTGGTGCGGACGACTAACATTAAACTGAACGAACTCTTTCATTATAAATGTATCACCTGTCAATAGTTTATATTCCATTGCTCGTTCGGTATATTGATTTTGCTATTCTGTAGAACCCAAGTGCATCGTTTATGTATGTGTATTATATTCACAAACGGCTCCATAAACCACATTTCCATTGTATTATTTGAGCTCGAACAACGCTTACTTCGCCAATTTTGTGACTGTTGACCCGGTTTCCAATTCAGATATCAATGTAAAGCAGGTACGTAAGTTCTGTGTTGCTTGAGTAATGTTACTTATGTATAATTCTGGAGAATAGTCTACAAATTAAAAGTTTCATGGAAATACTTCTATTGACTTAGACGGATCGGTAAGTAAATGGCTGATTTTCATAAAATACTTTTCCAATATCGGCAGAGTGGCGCCCTCGATTAATCACGAATTATTTTCTTTGTTCCCATCGATCATTACCTCGAAGGCGTCTACTGTATTGATACTCTTTAATTTTGTATGTGTTGCGAATGACTGATGGTAACGAAGTCGCCAAGGTAAAATTTCGTCAAGACTGATTTTACTTTTAGGTTCGTGCCTAACTTTATTGCTAATGTTTAGATTGCTGTTTTAGTAACTACACAATTAACAAGATATTTAGTATATATCTATTAAAATCGACATGTGACTATTTGCTGCACTTAGTTGTGTTTTTAAGCCTAAGTAAATCGGATCTCATGCAGCGGCCTACGAAAGTTGTAGCTCGTAGCAATTCTCGTAGCTCCAGTAGAGCAACGGGACAATGTAGACACTAATGATGTTGACACTAGAGGCGGGCTTGTCTCACTCGTAGCACGTCCCCCTTTCCTCCCCATCAACCCTCCTTCTCTGCGCACCACGTAACACGTCTTCGAGTGCACTTACCTAAACACGATGCCACTAAATGTAGCACTTCTGAAATATCCTCAAATTGTGTTAAGCCATTTTATCGTTTGTTTGTAAAGTGACATTATGTACTGTGTAAGTACTTCGAAGAATAAAGTAGAGCACTTCATTCTACATGTACATAGTAATATCTGTAATGGAGGTGAATTCGATTTCGTACAATCCACCTAGTTTTCTCTTAGTTGTTATTTTAACTATGTTTCTCTACCCCACGTAATTGGTCCGTCTCACTCACTGCCCAAGTTGGGTTAATTATTTCGTTATTTGTTTAGCTAATGTATGTTTTGTCTGATCGGGCTTTCTGTTTACGGAATGTAATTAAAAAAATAACATATTAACAATTTTCTTGCGGGGTTTCTGAATAAACAATAATTATTTACATTTTCAATTATTTTACAAAATTCGCAGTTGGACGGGCGGCATATAAATTAGAAGGATAAACAATAATATCAACTTCTGTTTTGATAACATTATACAATGCGATCTAGAAATAGGTACAACGGATTTCCGGATAGCTTATCCGGCCAATTTTTTTGTATCTGGATCTGGCCGAATTCTAACCCGGCCGGATACCGGATACCTAATTAAGCAAAAAAATTACGAAACAATACCAAATGCGTTTATTTAAAAAAAAAAAAGAATGCGTTACCGGTTTAATACTTAAAATAAAATATACTTTTTTTTGCATTTACTCTTTGTAAATATATGCGCTTTTATTCGTAGACAAGATTGCTAAGGAAAAAAGCAAGAGAAAAAAACATGGTCACGCCCCATCGCTTCTGCACGAACCACAGTGAGAGAGGTTGACTTGTAGCGCGGGAAATGCACAGATCTTTCACGGGATATCCGGCGGCTGGACTGGATATTCAGCGTTCCGAGAGCGTTGCCGAATATCCGGTATTCGATATCTGACTAAACCACTATTCGTTTCATTTCTAATCCGATCACTATAATCCTACTGTCGACCGTGGACATTATAGTAATGTCCCCCAGGAACCATCGTGGTGCCGGCCTGTTACGTTTGTACATTCATACATAAATTAACTTTCGACCACGAATACGTGGTCAAGTTAATTAAGTAGCTAATTAATAGGAACAAGCCAATGTGGTTTGCACGTTGTTGGTATTCCATTAAAACAGTCCATAGCTTCGTTTACCTCAATGTTTTATAGGGCAGTTAAGTTAGCCCACAATCTTTCGGACACGAGTAAAAAGCAGCCCACAATCTTTCTGACACGAGTAAAAAGCTTAATAATTGACTACTTCACCACCGAGACTAATTAACGTAGGCGAATGCTTTTAGTAAAAAGTTTTCATCTTTAGCCTAGCGTTTACGCAACCTTGTACCGCATTGCTTAAAAAAAAAGCATAGGTCTTTAACGACCACTTTGTTTTTTTTACATGACCAGTAAAAATATTAAGTTTGGCAACACAAAAAAATGTTCTAGGGCACTCGCGCCTTTGCAATGAGTTTTTCATCAACAGCTAATCCGTTTAGGGTTTTCGTTTGTAATGTTGTACAATTGTTCGTAATAGAATTCTTTTTGTAAAACAAAGTGTTTTTAAGGGCTTTTATTACTTTGTAACAATAAAAAAGGATCTGTTTCGTTTTTGTTGGACATTTTAAAATTTTAAGCTTGATAAACGAAATAAAACCTTAAAACACGTTTTATTGCGACCAATAATAACGCTTTCTTTTTATTTATTAAACGGCCAATTTATTTCACTTGGTCGTAAAAATAAAACACTTATGAGAGTGACAGTGGGGCAGAAAATCTATACATTGAAATTATGAGAATATTAAATGTGAGAACGATGGAAAAGTATGAAGCGCATTTCAGACTACCCTATAATAACAGCATATTATGGCATACGAATAATATCATGTAGCAATCAAGTCAATAATAATTATACAGTGTAATATAATAAACGCAAACCCTGAAAGAAGTTTGTCATGAATCGCTTACTGAATCGATTTCAGCCATTTTTAATACGAGTATGTGTATTTTTTAACTTGTACCAATCACTCTTTTAATCGAAATAAAGAAAATTGAGCTTTATTTCAAGGTTATAAGACTGTTTTTAAGTGCAGTTAACAATGAAATACAATACTGTTTTCTTGAACAAACAAAATTTAAGCACATAAAAGTAAAATTTCAGTGTATGTATTATGATTATAACTGAATATTCTAATCAGGGTGTTTGCGTTACTCCTGTTACATGTTGTAAGTATATTAAAGCTAAGTATGAACATAATAACGTTGTGCTATAAAATATGTATCTGTATGATACCTATAAAGGGTAACTTTAAATTAACTGACGAAACTTAACAGGATTACCAGATGAGCGCTCTATGTACGAGCGCGATCTTCGCTACTATATTAGTTAGATATCTTGTTATCTAATTAACTAAAACTTTGCTATTTAAATGTGGTCTATTAGGGTCTCCCCACACTTATCGACGCGGAATCTTTTAGGCCGATCGAACGACGTCGGTTACACCTTTTTGGCCATAGACATCAAGCTTTTTCCGACTGGCCTAAACGGATTCCTCGTCGATAAGTGTGGGAAGACCCTTAATGATACCTAGTAACCTTGCAAAGTTTCCTAATTTAATTTGAAGTAAGTACAGTGTAGTCTGAAAGTACTGAACGTGTCTGCCGAAGTTAGTCACCTGGGAACTGTAAAGCGTTTCCGCAGTTGTTCTCGGCTAAGAAAAAGCATTATCATTCAGACCTCCCCCGAGAGTGTAGTAAGTAGTTACTTACTACACCCTAATATCTCATATTTATGAAATATTAGGGTGAATAGCAATGTGGCGGACGAAGAGTGCGCAATAACAACTAGTTCAAAGTACTTGCTGACGACAAGGACACAATAATATTCGGACATAGTGTCCCAATTAACACATTTTAATTTCAATATTTTTTTCACTGATGATTCGGATAACAATGAAAAAAGCTGTTTTATTCGGTCAGATAAAAAACTTATAAAAACAGACAGAGTAAAAAAAAAACAGTTATTAACCGGATTTTAACGAAAGCACCCGTTTTTATTTTAAAACTTTTTTATCTGACTACACTAAACAGCTTCAATAATTTTATGGTGTCCGAATCATCAGTGAAAAAAATATTAAAATTAAAATCTGTCAATTCGGACACAGTGTCCGAATTTCATATATTGTGTCCGAGTCGCAGCAAGTCGTTCAAATGACTGTAATAAACCTTTTACCTCGGCATTGTGTCTGAAAAGCGATTGGACAAGGAAGGCGATGTAGACGTTAGGAACTTTTAATAACTGAGCCCGGGACCCTATTGACGCTGGGGCCACGATTCCCGTAGGCTAATTTAGGTTTTTTTTAAAGTAGGAAACGTGCTGGTGTCTTACGGGTTTCTAGTACAGTTAGTAGTTAGTAGTACAGATTTCGTTTACAAAATGTTTGGTTTTGTTTTTGTTATCAAACAAATTGTCAATTTTTGTAAACGAAAACTGTACTTTTAAAAAAACTGCAGGAAACCTCCATGTCTCAAATACCTGAATTAGCCTTCAGAACATGTATTTGTGGAATGTGAAAAACCTAGTTGAAACGGCGCTGCGGCGGTTGTGTCGGCGTCGTCTTAGATGGCCTGAAGATCAGGGGGTCTACTCCCTATCACCTATGGACATACGATTATTTCGGGGCTCGAACTAAGAATGAATGACAACACGATTTGACAGTAATTGTCACTACTACCGATGTGTTTTTGCACTTTTTGCCCGTCCGAAAAGTTGAACTTGACACTTGTTTTGTTCACTCCTACGTTTCAGGCTACTTTCGGACGAGCGACTAACTTCGTTGACGGACTTAGGGAGTAGGCCCCCAGATGTGCAGATAGTTACCCAGTACATTTCATCTATTTTAGTTTTGCTCCAAATTTTGAACTAAGAACAAAATAACTTCATTAATTCCTTCATTCGCTGCCAATTAATTTTCACTTACTCAGAATGAAATGAGTTCGTTAACACAAGTCAATTAAGTATAATTGTCAATACGCCTGACCTTGTTCGACCCAAATAAAACAATGTTACATTTGTATTAATTTGTATCTAGAATTACGTAGAACAAATAATGTTAATAATGCTCGATTTGTCCGTAGGAGGTTTTACGGTAACGTCAGATGCAAGGTTTGAAGATAGTCAATGGGCTATAAACAAGCCAGTTTAATAAATGTCAACAACACAAACTCTTCACGTGCGGCTTACGACTCGGTTAAAAAAATACCCCGAACAACTTCTTCAATAAACATTCCTTAATCAATATATTACTATACATGACTGCGTCTTTGGTCTAGTGGTCGCAAGCGCGACTTCTGAGCGTGAGTTCCTAGGTTCGATACCCAGGTCGGGTAAAGTGTTATTGGGTTTTTCCGTGTGGAATTTCGTAGTAGCAGCCCATGGATTTGTGCCCGATTGATGGCAATAGACTCGCCCCCTATTACATGAGACTATACCGCTATAACGGCGAAATGAAGATGAACTATACATACATACATATACTCGTAATACACCCTCTGCCCACTTTTTCAGGGAATACAGTGGTGTTATTTTGTGTTACTATAAATGAACTTATCGAGTACTGTAATTATAGACACAATAGATAAACAATGGCACTGACGATCCGGATCGTCGGTCGGGCCGCTAGCGGTTAAGAAAACTCCAGCCCTCGTTCCTCAAGAATGTTATCAATAGTTTATTGATATAGGTTTACATTTGCCCCATGATAACTACCCACCACCCTGACCACCACAAAGACGACCCACTTTCCTCACGTTCAGCCTGCTATAAATTATGTAAATTTAAAAAGCACCACTGTTTTTGTTGCCATTCCACATCACTGTTTTTGTTGCCACTTCCACATCATTGTGAAACTACTAAACGTTTACTTAACTAGAAGTTTAGCGTTTACCTAACAACTCGAGCATTTCCTTAGGGCACACTGAAAATTAATGGATTCTGACAAAATAAAATATTGTATTCACTGTTTTTCGAAGTATTCTCTCTCCCAAACAATTTATTCACTTTTTCATTCTTTGAAACCATTGGGATTCGTTTTATCACAGCACTCTACTCGCTGACGTTTTTGAACTTTCGTTAACTCATGCGGTATCCATTTCAGAATGCTCAGTGTAACATGTCAGCTGTCAGAAGCATTGTAAGGGATTTATGAAGGAGGTGTCCATAATTATTTTTATTTTATTTCTTTCTCTTGTATTGTATGTATCTTCTTCTACCTCTTCTTCTTCCTATCTTTAATCATTGTAATTGGTCTACGACCGTTTTAATTAAAGTAAAATAAAAACAAATAAAAAAATAATCTCAAACTAAGCTTCCGAACGTTGTACGTGGAAAATATTTTGCAGTTGGCTAACGCTCTCTTTCTCTCGTGTCACCACGAGCTATACGAAAATAGCTCATGCTGTGGTGAAAAGATTAGCCAGTCAGCAAGGTTGGTAGCGAGGCTGACTGCCCAGGGTGCGCCGGACGTACTTAAGTAGAACGTGGCTAACGCTGATGTTCAATGATGTAGGAATCTGCTGACATGTAATTTTTTATCCGAATTAGTTGCAGTGCAGCATCGATGTTAGTTTTTTTTTACCGCTGTAGCCGCTAGCCATCACGTGAATCGTGTTGGAGAGGAATACGACCACGTTTGAATTCATTATCAAAAGTACACAGAGCTAAAAGATGAGCTTCATCACCAAAACGCTAATTTAAGTCTTTGCCAACTTTCTTAAACCATAGCGAACATCGTAAAATATCATACATCGAATATTATCACGACTCCATCTTTAGGTAAACAAGCAATTCCCAAACAAGAGCCACAAAGAAAAAAAATTACACATGTAAAATATAAAATGTATTCTACAACCAAAGAGTTATATTTTCAAAAATAGGAATTGCTTTTTTAATATCTTTAACGCAAGTGGCCAATTCCAGAAACTTTCACCATGTCCCATCTTTTTTATATGCACGTTCCTTCGTCTTGGATATGAAGATAGAATGTTTGACGCTAAGCGATCGTTGTTTATGTACTTCTTTACATATATTTTTTATAAATTGTACACTGCATGTTAGCTGGTAGCGTGTTCGTTGTGTTGTCCGCACACACTATGTCCTCATTGTTATTTTTACTCACTTTTTCTTTATTTGTCGTAGGCTCCATCATGTTCCATGTGCGGCGGCGGCCTGCGGATGTGCAGCCGCGGCGGCGCAAGAAGAAGGTGGGTGCGGGTACAGGGACCGCCGGCGGCCGGCCCGGAAACGAGCCTATGCTGGTGGAGATGGCACCCGACGCCTCACCGCTAGAAAACGGACGGCGACTCAGAATCACAGATGTTGTCGAGGTACGTCGATATAATTATTTTATGTTTTTTTTTTTTATTGAATCTTTGCACCACACTAGGATTTCTCCTGTATCGTGGGTTACAGACACAAATCCTACATACACAAACGCCCAGACCGGAAACAACTATCTGTAGGCCATACAAATTTTTGTTCCGTGCGGGAATCGGACCCACGACCCGTAGCGCATAAGTCAATCGCTTAGCCACTGCACCAAACGTGTCGTCTAACGACGGTTTGGCTTCCAATCTCACATAGATAGATAGATAGAATATGCTTTATTGTACACCAAAATTGTAACACAGCTCTTATACAATATTATATAACACATACCTAATATGGTTGACCATAGTCTTTGTCTGTAGGGATTGGGCTTGATTCCCATACGCTCAGACGGTGATTCCGACGTACGCAGCCAGCGTTCAGGAACAAGAAGTGACAAGGATTTGTTGAATATCTCATCAAAATCCGACGAATTACTTGACCCTGTCGTGCGTACAAACAGACGAGATCAAAGTTACCAATCTATGTATATAAAAATGAATCCCTATTTCCCTTGGTCACGGCATCACGCGTGAGCGGCTGGACTGATTTCGCAAATTTTTTTGTTGTGTTCGTATTTGGCAGGAGAAGGTTCTTATGAAAGAAAATATAGATATTTAAAAAAAAAACGAAATTATCTCAGTATGTCCTTATTCTTCATTTGTTTACCGCATGCATGAAAATGGTTTTAATTTTTGTTACTATTTTGATTTTATTTCTGAAGGTAGGTAGAAGGTAAGTAGGTAGTAAGTAGGAAAAAGTGCATTGCAACGCATGCCAGCTACGGTACAGCTAGTTTGGTATAAATATTCGTAGGACTGTGACTTTCCTAGCTAGATAGCGCAATCAAATCGTATCAGAATGCAGCGCTCCAAAGTTATACAAAGTAATTACTGTATCAAACGATCTGTAGATCTAGATAGCTAATGCTCACACTAATTCGGTGGCTATCTTATAATTAGACAATCCATCACGCGCTTATGCTGCTGCTTATCCATCCCATGCGACACCTAACATACAATTCAGTACGCCAATAACAGATTCTCAGCCGGGGCGTAGAGCGTGGAGGCGTGCGGCTTCGTGGTTATACCCCCTTCATTTAATTACGAGCCAATTTATGACGAGTGAGAGTTGTAATAGACAATCGAATAGACGTCCGCCCGCCAATATAGAATTATAGCAAATCTGGTTATTTAGAAAAAAAGATTAAATGCTGAAACAATGAATAAAGATACACCATGCTTTAATTTGGCAAAGAAATAATTTACGGATGATAATACCATTATAACAATCAATTTTCATTCTACGACTTGTTACTTTTAAACACAGTTTTAAGCTTTCACGGTTTGTCTCTAAATTTAAAATGTCACTTACGGGATATCTTCCGTGATTATTTATTTGTTTGAGTTCACGATATTTCGACGCTGTTGCAAGCGCCATGATCGCGGGTTGACTGGAGATTGCGGGTGGATGAAAATAAATTGTTAGGAGCAGACAAATCTGTCTACCCTCTTTCTTTGTCTCTTGCTACGCGCACTACTGGAACTCGACACTAAGTCACGGCAAAACACACTCACAGTATCAACAAGTTTTTTGGAGTCTTTATCACGATGCCGGCTGCCAAGCTGCTGATCAAGGCTGTCAAAAACAATGATGAGCAAAAATCTGCCATAGCTGAACATCTGCTGCAGTCAGGCCCCAATCACTGGATTGAATTTCACAAGCCAAGTATTTTGTCCACGGACAAACATTACATACCAAGGCTGACAAGAGAAGCAATTGAAATAAGAAAACACAAGTATTTCAATCGAGAGGATGGTTTCAAATTGTCAAGTACGTGGAATCCAGTTATGAACATGCTCATAAATGGCAGCCGGCATTGTTACTTTTGTTTCAAAATAGACAAAAATATCAAGAGTAAATTTAAGTTTGTTTATTTATTGACCGGTCGTTGCTTCACTGAAATTAATTAAATTGTCTAATGATTTTGAACTCGGTATGTACTGGCTTAATTGGGTAATATAGGGTTTTTTAATAAATCACATTTCCTTTGCCCAGTTTATAAAAGTGCCCGATAAATAAGCTATCTCACTCGCTATGACCCAATACTGTCACAAACGAAATGTGGGGTAAACAAAAATAAACTCCAGCTTGTCCCTAGGAAACTTTAAAAGAAACAAATTATTTTAAAGTTGTGCAGTATCTATAAAAATAACATGCAATTCTTTGATGCTCGGTCCATGCGAGTCGTGCCATAGTGATTCCATTCATACAATATAAGAATAGATTATTCACAACTACTCAACCGACAAATGTCGACAATAAACGATTCAGAACCGTTTCTTGTTTATGTCGTAGTTTTGCGAGGGAAGAGTCAGGTGTGTTAACGATCGATGAAAGATATCAATGTCGTTCGGTCAAACACATCATATTTTATATTCTGACAACATCCACTTAAAAAGAAATTACTCAATTGAAAGGCAGAACCAGAGGTGGAGGTTTGTTTAATTGATAAATTTTACGTTTTATACATGAATTATAAACGAAAACACAATTTTGTAAGAGTTTCGAGTTTCCGTGAGTTAAGCTACCTATTAGCCAGTAACAAACATTATCTAAAGATAGGGTTTCCAAAAGGGAGCGGTGTTGCTACAAAGCGAAATTAACAGAAGTCCTTCGGAATAATGACCAGAGATGCCAACAAACTAGGAACTATATTGACCAGTGACCAAATCTGACATCTGCTTTCGTCATCATAACTGTTCTACGTAACTACGTAAAAAACCAGTAATATCAACGCACGGTATTCTCTACAAGCACAATTCAATTATGTTGTTAACGCTGCTCCAGTCTCGAGCTTTATGAATTTAATAAACACCGCTTTGGCGTCAAAGTCAATTCGTACGAATATGTTCCGAGTTCCCTGGCATATTTAAATAACGAAATTCACCTAATTTGTTTGTAGAAGGGGCGAGTAATATATTCATCCTTCGTGAAAATATTAATAGGCTAACAACAAATGGCTTGCTCTACATTGTATGATACCCTTATTGGAACACGTGGTACAGCAGTAAACCGCTTAACCCTTAACGGGGACTACAGGCAAGATGTTATGCATTTATTATTAACGAGATAACCAGTTAAACAAATGAACTATACGGTACGGTAGGAAGATAAATTGTAAGCCATTATTATGATAATGTATGTCGGCAGGTGGGATCTGGCAATGGCACGAGTCTACAGCTGTACGGTCCTTCGATCCAGCCGCGGCACTGCGTGGTCGCGCCGGCGGAAGGCGGCGGGTACTCCGTCACGCCGCTGCACGCCGACGCGCACGTCTATGTCAACGGACGCAGGATCATGCACTCGCAACGCTTACAAGTAAGTTATAATAATATACACAGAGAAAAATCTACAGCTAATAGCTCCAATACAGCCATTCGATCCAGCTTTGGCAGCTGGGACATAGAATCATGCACCCACGGACAACTAGTTTAAAAAAAATCTTTATTAATAAAGGAGCTGTTTTGACTATATCGCCCAATTTAAAATAAAGTGTATTATTGTGTCAAATAGTGTCGTCAAGTATTACGTGACACGGATTACCAATACGCCAGTTCTGTTGCCTGTACATGATCCCTCGAAAAGTTTATACAACCAATTCTCTCTAATGAGAATGTCTGTCACATAGATAGTACCCGTATAGAGTAGGCTTTAGTTTCTCAAAGAAAATCCTTATTGTCAGTTAATATCCTCGTTTGTTTATACAGTGTGGGTTTATTTAACTGGGACTCTATAGGGAAATCTGAAACCAAAAGAGCTACAGGAAAACTTTCTTTGAAGACATTTGCTATTTTTATAAAAAAAAAAAAGTTTTTTTGCAAACTTTGCGTTTCCGTAATAAATATATAACAAGGCGTGAAATTTTTTTTGTTACACATGTTGACCTAATTTCATGTAAGGTTCGATTCGTTGTAAGGTTCATAAATCTGAGCTGTAGAAGTCGGTCAAATTTATTGGTAAACTGTTCCATACAAATTGTTCTACGGCAATCGTCTAAACGTAGGCATTAAACCCAATATTTTTTCATACAAAAACGATAAAAATAAATATCTCCAAAGAAAGTTTTCCTCTAACTCCTATCGTTAAGGTTTTCCCCACAGAGTTTCAGTTAAATGTATCAAACTGTAAATCAGCGGATACATATTTGACACATCAAAAACATGTTGGAATCATTGCCAGAGTGAAATTCGCGTATTTTTTATAAAGATCCAATATCCGATATATCGGAAGTGTATCAAATATCGAATGTTTTAATACTTATTATAAATGACGGATTTTTCCGAATCCTAGAATCAAGTTGATAATTTACAAGAGTAGGTAATCTTTGAATAAATCCAGCTTTTCCTAGAAGAAATTCATGTCGATAAATCCTGGACTTATTTTATAACGGAAATTATACTTTTAATCCTAAAAGCATTTCTCTTTTCATGGATACGTTATTGCCTTTTAACTGAGCACTTAACATAAAAAAGATCGTTTCCTTAGTTGGTAGTCTGGCACGAGTGTCGAGCTGTTTTGCCAACGTGCCATGTATTACTGCCAACCCCGGTCCAAAGCTTCGAAAATATGTTAGTACCGCAATGTAGCGCTTTATGATACACGAATGAACACATTGTTTGCATTGCTTTCAACGCTTATGTAAATGTATGCGATCTCATTAAATTTGGCCTTTAATATTCAAATATCATAACGTTTATAAAGAAAGGCCATGAATAGACTAATTAATTATTGAAAACAGACTTGAACCCAAAAGTATATATATATTTGATAGGGATTTACCGCCAGCCTATTCTAATGTTCTCAATCAATTAATCTATCAGTCAGACTAGAAAAAATAGCAATTAGAAAACCATTTTTCTTAAAGATTGTATGGAATTGATGATAAGTATTGAGAGTATTTGCTATTGCAACCTAAATACGTCCCTGCTAACATATTCCAGGAACGCTTCGAACTTGTAGATCAAGGTCAGTCACATGCCCCTAGTTTTTTAAATAGGTTACGGTCGAACTTTATTTGTAATACATTCATCAAAACGCCCACGTACTTAAAAGCGATATCTACATTCGCGAACCAGAATGGACATTCTTGTGTAAATCAGCCACGTTCAATAACGTTCGAAAGCTTTTTCTTAAAGTGTTTTATGTAACTTGAATTTTAAAGATACATTTTCCACAGATAATTTTTGGATAACAATCAAAAAATAATATTATTGGGAAACCAGGTCACTTTTTACAACTGTAAATTCGTAGGTCGTGACTCTTGAAATATTTATAGTTCTTTAAGGCGTTCATTTAAAATGTATGGCACAGAGACAAATTGAAAGTGGACTGCTGTGAATTTTAGGGTAGTAAAACTGTGATTTGTGCTCCAATTAATTTAAACTGTTTTGTCGCAGCACGGTTGCCTACTTAAATTCGGTCGTATTTCGACGTTCCGCTTCGTAGACCCGGCACAGGAGAACCTCATTAACAGAAACCTAGCGCAATCACAACACTTCGGCTCCGGCTCAATATACGACAGGTGAGAACATTGCTCATACACATTCGCTCGTTTCTATATGTTGTGTATAGTTGCGCCCTATAGTAAAACTTAGATTGACCCAAACATTAATTTGGTCGATTAGTTATCAAAATATCATCGCACAATTGCAACATTTTGTTATTACTTTTAATTTGAACTAATTCTACCCGTAAGTAAACACAATCAGTCCCGTCGCTTATCTAATCACTTTCAAAGCTGTGTATTTTATGTTTTTTTTTCATCTTTCATTGTTTGTTTTCTTTTGCATGTTTCTGTCACTGGCTCACGAATATCCGCTTGTGTACGTTCCCTTACGTTAGATCGCCGACTTCACCTGGCGAGAATAGCGGCGCGATGTCGCCGACATCCATGACGTCACACCAGCCCGACGCGCTTGACTCCAACGCAAACACTACCAACGACACAGAGTATCAGAGGACGATGAGTCCCGTGTCGCACGACACATATTACAGAGACGCTAACGACACTATACCGCCTTACAACAACAACAACACCTTGAAACTCGACAACGAGTCTCTCATAATGTCGCAACACCTCAACGACACGAAAGATGATTACGTGAAAGACGATCATTCGAGCTCAGTGTACAACGACCAAGATCAGAGCTCCAATGTGAATCGCACGTCGAACTCTGTGCAACAGTACAAAGACAATTATGAAACTACATTCGACTTAGACGGCAATGTTGAAACAAAAAGTATCTGCAGCGCGAAAAGCGGAGGCTCTGGACACGACAACAGGTATTTAGTTATAATTGATATAACCACCCTAATGGATTGCTGTGAAACTGACTTCGTGTGTCAGTTTATAAATTATGAACGAACTTGTTAGGGCGGAGATTAATTTACATCTCCTTTGATGTTGAATAATATTTAAAGAATTTACATCCTGTCAGAAGTTTCCGTAATATTCAAGTTTATGTTTAGCGTAAACAGTTGAAGAATAAAGTCTGCTTAATGCTTATTTATGTTTGACGTGAAAGTCTCGCTTATTAAATTTTGTTTATATCTGCTTCTACTCCAACATCTTAGACTAGTTTCACCTAGATTTCAGACACCAATTTGACAGATAAGTAGTTTCATTGCAAGTTTAGAAGCAGATAGTGTCTAAACATGCAATAACGGAGCTTAACATCAAGTTGTAATCAATATTTTAATATCGTCAAAACGAAATTGAAGTGGTATTGGCAATAAAGTATTAAAACATCGTTAAATATAGGTGAGTACTATTATAATGGTATGTGATGATACAGAATGAGCGCCGGTATCGGTAGCGGTCGTGGGTGTCAGGAGGCGATCCTGCCCGCAGTGTTGGAGTTCCCGGAGGCGGGACAGGCGCAGTTCCTCGCGGCCGTCATCTCACGGCTCGACCCGCACGCGCCCGCGTTCAAACTAGCTCCCGTGTACACGTTGTACTTGTGTGCCAGGTGAGATAATCGTTACAGCTGCATTTGTCATTTTAGTAGTAGTAATGTGTTAATAAAACTGAATAAAATAATTGCATTTAATACACTATCATCCTTACTCATGAACGATTGTCATTTTAAACACTAATTAAATTATACCTGTCCTTTTCATTTGTATGCCAGTGAATAGAGATGGCAATAGACTTGAAAACCACTTTAGTTAAGCACCTTTATCCATTGTTTATAAATAAAGGTGTTTATGCGCACAATATGTTCCTATTTTAGAGACTACTTCGTTGGTTTAGGGGTCGCGACTGCTAAGCATAAGGTCCTGGGTTCGGAATTTGGATTTATGCCGGGTCGATGGCAATAGGCTCGCCCCCTATTACACGGGACTTAAACAAAACATCAAAATGTATTATAATGTATGTATTAAGTATTCTACATATACATCTCCGCTCAACCCTTCGGTGAATACAGGCGTGATATTATGTTTCTTCCTATTTTCTGGTTACTTTAGAGTTGAAATTTTATTTCCGTAAATAAATCTGCTTCGTAACTCCAGTAGTATCACCAATGATTTAGATCGTTTATTCAAGAACGTATACGATACGAACCATATAAATCGTGGCCGAACGACACGTACATAAAACTTCGGCTTTATAACGTACCTACAATACGCATAAAAGAAAATCAATTCTTATAGATTCTAGTCTAGCTGTGCCTGCGGTTACGCCCGCTTAAACAGTTCTTGGTTCACCGGAGTGAAAGATTAAGTCGTTATGGCGAGATTGAGTAATAAATATTGATAATAAGGTAAACAATATCTAGGTGACCTACTTAAAAATACTTCTTCTAACAAAATAATCTAGAATATAATTTGAAATAAATTTGAACAATAGCATATAAACAATTATTATTATTAGCCTGTACTGTCCCACTGCTGGGCAAAGGCCTCCCTCCGTTCCTTCCACTTGTCGCGATTCTTTGCAGCTTCATGTCAAACCTCAAGAAAGGCACCCCAACTCGTCCCGCCATCTTCTCCGCGGTCTGCCGCGACCCCGTCTCGCTGTCTCAGGGCTCCATTCTTGTGCTATACGGGCCCACAGCTGATTTGGCATACGGCAGACATGCCCTGCCCAGTCCCACTTCAGCTGGGCGGCCTTTTCAGCCACGTCGACAATTTGAGTTTTGGAGCGCAGTATTGTGTTTCGAACTCGATCAGTTAAACACTGCGCTCCATAGCCCTTTGGCAAACCTTAAGTTTGGATTTCTGGATGTTGGTCAAAGACCAAGTCTGTGCACCATATGTCAATATAAACAATACATAACATAATATCACGCCTGTATTCCCCGAAAGATTGGGCAGAGGTGTAGGTATAGAACACCCACATTTCGCCGTTATATTAAAGTCCCATGTAACCTACGGGCGAGCCTATTGCGATTGACCGGGCAAATCCAGACTTCAAAAATCCAGCTTCTGAGAAATTCCTCACGGAACAACCCCATAACACTGCCCGACCTGGGGATCGAACCCAAGACCCCACGCTCAGCAGTCGCACTTGCGACCACTAGACCAAAGAATCAATAAAATAAACAATCCCTTAATTTTCACAAATTATTAACAAAAAAAACTCAAAAAGATTATTTACCCTTTTTCATATTCCATATTTTTAACATTCACGCGAGCTGTCCCATTTATAAAATCAGTGAAATAAATCCAATTTGTTGAACAGAGTAATGTATAATGATTACGTGTGCACAGATACCGCGCGTCGACTCACTACCGCCCCGAGTTAACGCCGACCGAGCGAGCTCATAAACTGACGGCCTTTCTACACCACGTCGCTACGCTCATACACGCCACTGTACAGGTAATTATCACGATTAGATACTCTAGTATTTAAAGCACAATTATTCTTTTTTTTTCTAAAAAATAAACTTTTTCAGTCATCTTACCCATCGTCTCGCCTTAGAGTGAAAACCTTGGGAATGCATTTGGCCATTGCACAATTCCTGTGAGCTTTCATGTGGAAGAAGTTGCGGGCAAAAGCTTGTCAGTTATATTTATTACGAACTAGCTGTTCCCGGCATGCGTTGCAATGCCCTTTTTCCTACTTATTACCTACCTACTACCTACCTACTACCTACCTACTACCTACCTACTACCTACCTACTACCTACCTACTACCTACCTACTACCTACCTACTACCTACCTACTACCTACCTACTACCTACCTACTACCTACCTACTACCTACCTACTACCTACCTACTACCTACCTACTACCTACCTACTACCTACCTACTACCTACCTACTACCTACCTACTACCTACCTACTACCTACCTACTACCTACCTACTACCTACCTACTACCTACCTACTACCTACCTACTACCTACCTACTACCTACCTACTACCTACCTACTACCTACCTACTACCTACCTACTACCTACCTACTACCTACCTACTACCTACCTACTACCTACCTACTACCTACCTACTACCTACCTACTACCTACCTACTACCTAAACAGATTAAGAATATGGATATACTGATATAATTTTTTTTTTTTTAAATATCAAAATGTCGAACGGGATAAAAAGTATCCTATGTCCTTCTCCTGGCTCTAAACTACCTCCCTGCCAATTTTCAGCTAAATCGGTTCAGCCGTTCTTGAGTTATAAGTGAAGTAACTAACACGACTTTCTTTTATATATATAGACTAGCTGTTCCCGGCATGCGTTGCAATGCCCTTTTTCCTACTTATTACCTACCTACTACCTACCTACTACCTACCTACTACCTACCTACTACCTACCTACTACCTACCTACTACCTACCTACTACCTACCTACTACCTACCTACTACCTACCTACTACCTACCTACTACCTACCTACTACCTACCTACTACCTACCTACTACCTACCTACTACCTACCTACTACCTACCTACTACCTACCTACTACCTACCTACTACCTACCTACTACCTACCTACTACCTACCTACTACCTACCTACTACCTACCTACTACCTACCTACTACCTACCTACTACCTACCTACTACCTACCTACTACCTACCTACTACCTACCTACTACCTACCTACTACCTACCTACTACCTACCTACTACCTACCTACTACCTACCTACTACCTACCTACTACCTAAACAGATTAAGAATATGGATATACTGATATAATTTTTTTTTTTTTAAATATCAAAATGTCGAACGGGATAAAAAGTATCCTATGTCCTTCTCCTGGCTCTAAACTACCTCCCTGCCAATTTTCAGCTAAATCGGTTCAGCCGTTCTTGAGTTATAAGTGAAGTAACTAACACGACTTTCTTTTATATATATAGATTTTATATACCCAATAAAGGCTTAATTTCAGTGCCTATAAAATAATTTCGCATAGAGCGGCTGTTTTATAATTATTGTATAATTCGTCATAAAATACGAACGGTAATTATTTCTTTTGCGGGTGGATGTTAAAAGTTTTAAGGTTTGTGTTTCGTAAACGTTATTTGGGTATGATATTAAATTTTATATAATATACCTATTAATGATTTGTTATAATGAAAAACATAAACTGCTTAGTTTGTATGTCAAAGTGCATGTAATACTATATTATATTTTAAGTTCCAAGATGTTCTCAAGTAAGTGAAATCCTTGTAATTTCTTATTGAGAAATAAATTTCTTTAACCATAAATAAAAACGACCAAATTGCACTGCCGAGGTTTTTACTCTTAAGACGACCCCATGGTCTATCAGCTTGGCCATCTGAAAGGCTAATTAATGTAAGTTGTTGTTAAATCCCATATCAACTAATGTGATTCGTTTTGTACCAACAACCAACTTAAAATTAGATTTGACAGGTGGTAAGTTAGAACCAGGGGTTAGTTACCCAGTCTAGTGATCACACAACTGCCTGTCTTTACCGTTAACAATATTTCCTAAAGGAGTTAAAGGAGACTAATCAGCAGAGATCGGAATAGTTAGAGTATATTTACCCAAACTTCGAGGAAGGAAGTAACATAGAGTGGATAATACCTCCTCTAAAATCCCGGAAAAATTATAATGTCGTTCTAATCCCGGGATTTAAAAATCACGAATTATTTATTGGACTTTATTTATAGTTACAAATTATTGATTTGAAAAATCATAACATTTTTTACGGTTCCGTACTAAAAGTATTAAATTAAAGAGCTTTGTTTTACATATTACATTCATTGTTTAACATTTTACATAGTACGGAACCCTAAAAAATGTTATGTGATTTTTCAAATCAATAATTTGTAACTACAAAAAAAAAACAATAAATAATTCGTGATTTTTAAATCCCGGGATTAAGGGTCTTCCCACATTTGTCGACGCGGAATCGGTTTAAGCCGAGTGCGTATCACCACACTACTGGACTTATCTATACAAACGGCTCGTTTCGCCGTCGGCCGGCGTCACGACGCGTCGTCCGAGCCGAGCAGATGCGAATGGTATTAGTAACACCCTTATTACGTAGACATAAAGATTTTTTTGACCGGTGTTAGCCGATTTCACGTCGATAAATGTGGGAAGACCCTAAAACGTCATTATAATTATTCTGGGATTTTAGAGGACGCGTCATCCACTCTATGTTACTTCCTTCCTCTAAATTTAGGTAAAAATACTCTACCTATTCCGATCTCTGCTAATCAGTCACACATTGCTGAGAAAAAATTAACACCAAACTATAATAGAAAATTCTGAAAAACCTAATGGCTGCACCTGAGCTTACGATCGTATTCAGTGAGTGATGTTCCCACAGCAAACTCTGATTACGATAATGTTTTATCGTAAACTAGCGACCCGCCCCGGCTTCGCACAAGTACGTTTTATAGCTTAAAACTTTCCTCTTGAATCACTCTATCTATTAAAAAAAACGCATCAAAATCCGTTGCGTAGTTTTAAAGATCTAAGCATACATAGGGACAGACAGCGGGAAGCGACTTTGTTTTATACTATGTAGTGATGTAATAACACAAAGATGTACCTCTGCCTTACATTTAAGAAATATCAGACATTACTGTCTGAGAGAGCGTGTAGCGGTACAATAATGTATTAAACTTTACCCTTTGTATTCTTTGTATTTTCAGGAGCGTTGCGCCGATTCAGCTGCTCAAGCTTTCTGGATGACGAACGCGAGCGAACTATTACATTTTCTAAAATACGACCGACACATATCATCGTTCTCTACACAAGCGCAAGAAGTACTCTCGTTAACCGTGCAGAATGCTTTCAGGTATTGAATTTCTTACACGAAATGTTCGTAGCTTCGCGTGTTTCATGTGAGCACAACTGCAGGTCTTGATACCGAGTTAGATTGTATGTCCGGATAAAAGTGTGATTGGAATTTTTATCAAACACTTTCTCAGTTATAGCTTGTATTTGAAATTTCTGATTCACAATTGTTTACGTTTTTAGGGTTCCGTACCCAAAGAGTAATACGGGACCCTATTACTAAGACTCCGCTGTCCGTCCGTCTGTCCGTCTGTCACCAGGCTGTATCTCATGAACCGTGATTATATTAACCGTGTTTATAACAGCAAATACTAAAAAGAAGAATAAAATAAATATTTAAGGGCGCTCTCATACAACAAACGTGTTTTTTTTTTGCCGTATTTATAGATAATGGTACGGAACCATTCGTGCGCGAGTCCGACTCGCACTTGGCCGGTTTTATTTATTATGTTGGTCTTCAAACCGTCATAGCCAGTCTGGAGGTTTAGTCCATCAGCCCGTAACCATTCACAGGTTTCTTTCTTAAATTTGATTCGAAAAGATAACAACAATAATGTTTGTAACATAATTATATAAAATGAAAAGTAAATATTAGCCTGTAACTATTCCACTGCAGGGCAATAGCCCCTCTTCTCATACAGAGAAGGAACGAGCATTTATCACCACCTTGTTCACTATGGGTTGGCGATTTCAGACCATTAAGTCCAGGTTTCCCCACGATGTTTTTCTTCACCGTATGTCAGTGGCGTCTTAGATTAACTAAGAAAGTACGTATGACATTGAACAAGTCAAATTGGTACATGCCTGGCTTAAAACCGCAACCCAGTGCTTAACAAGTAGGTCTGTAACCTTCGCACTACCACGACAATTGAATGTTTGTAACGATTGAATGTTATTTGTACAGCAACCTAGTGACGTGTTTCCAAGAGGAGCTGTCCCGTGGTCTAGCCACGCTGACGAGCGCAGCGGTGGGCGACGCTAACGAAGCGACGGCGCCCACGCTGCAAGCGTTAGCTGCTGCCATCGTGTTACTACGTAGATGTCGCGTCAACGCCGCGCTCACCATACAACTGTTCTCACATCTCTTCCACTACATCAATGCTGTCTGCTTTAACAAGGTTAGTTATAATAAAAATAATGGCTGTCATGTGAATCAATGGTAGATAGTTGCCGCAAATTAGTGTCCATTTAAACGTACGCGATTTTTTTGTGAACATTGTTGTCCAAAGCGCTTACTTGCTCAGTTATGACAAATGGAATTAGTTATTTGTTTCTGCTATATCGGGTGTAAAAAGACCCTTAACGATAACGAAAACCACGTATTCTACCCACCATTGGGATCATTTTTTTCGAACAATCCATACCTGGGAAATCATTGGTTTTGGAGATATTGAAGGTCAAGGTACACATTTTTTTTTTAGTTTTTTCCAAAAACAATTTCCAAGTCATAATACTAAACTTTCTTCCATACAAACATTATCAAAAATTGCAATTATTCCTAACAAATTAGGTACGCATTTGAAGTTACAAAAACGCAATGAATATCAAACGCACACGACCGCCTAGGCTCGGCTGTGTGGCCGCTGCACACATGCAAACGCGCGGCATCGCCACAACCATAATTTGCGCGCTACAAAAAAAGCGTTTTTTTCATGTCAAAAAATAAAAGTCGTTTCCCAGCAATTATTTTTGGTTAATGCAATTTAGTTTGATGTACAGAGTGCGTAGATTTCGGCTATGTGATGGGTCTTTTTACACCCTGTATAGTATAAGCCAATTTCCACTATGTCGGTCCAGTAAAATTGGCTCGGCTATCTAAATGGTGCTGTCCATAATTATGGTTTCATATTGTCATACGCACCTTCCAGAACGACATTTTAAGGCAGTGTGAACAAGAGCGTTTGTTTATTGTTGTTGTAATAATTGCACACTCAACTGTTTTCCCCAGCTGGTAACGGAGCCGGGTATGGTGAGTGCACGGTGGGGCGGAGCACTATCAGCTCGTTTAAAAGTACTGGCAGCGTGGGCGGAGCGACAAGGACTCGAGCTGGCTGCAGAGTGCCACTTCGCGCGCATGAACCAAGCTGGTAAGTGTAAACGACCACCCATAATTGATTTCCGCTTCCTGTCATCATAAAATAAGATAAAGAAACTTTTGTTCTGTTAATAAGGTGCTATATGAAACTTACATTTATATATTAAAATAAGTACAATGATAGCATCGAATAACTGCAGTCCCACATTACAAACGAACGTCTCAGCGGTTCTATTCCTTCGTTTGCTATTAACGAGTGTTTAAAAGTACACTGTTAACCTTTTAAACTTTTTCATTTTGTGTCTACGTGATGGTAATCTGTTATCTTTGTTTATAGCGCGACTAATCCAAGGCGAGTACCGTACAGCCGACGAAGCAGTGGCATCACTAAAAGCATGCTTCAAACTGAACTCAGTGCAAACACGTGCATTACTAGCGCCGCTCGCGCCGCCCGATGTAGTGGAAGCGGGCGTCGCGTACGTGCGCACGCACACTGACGAGCTGTACCGCGCCGACGGACGGGAGATACGACTGGAGGAGAGCGAGTGGCTCGGAGCCGGCCTGCTGATACCCAGCGACGGGTTCAGTGCGGAGGTGGTGTGCGGAGTGCCGCCCGGCCTGGCGGAGTTCGTGGCGCCGCTGCAGCGCGGCGGCCTGTGCCGACTGGCGCACCAGCCGCACGCGCTGGGCGTGTGGACCGTCTACATGTGCGGACACGCCGCGCCGCCACAGCACGCGCAGCGACGACAGCCCGACCCGCGCGTGCAGATCATACAGCTCAACAAGAACTCCAACGGAATGGGACTCAGCATTGTCGCCGCTAAGGTCAGCCCTACTTTCATATCGTACACTTCTCCAGGGGGCTTACTATGACCTCTTAAAGCAGGACAGAAATTGCCTGGAAGTTGGACTGCCCTGCTTTTTTGTACTATGACATCGTTAGAGCAAGCCTGCTACGTTGACGTTTACGAAATCTGTTCACTTTTTTTTTTGTATAGACTTTTCGTACCATGAACAAGCTTTACCGTTCAACTTGGTTCTATAGTTGTTCACCTTTAGTATTGTCATGGTACGATTTTTAGCGATTCAGAAGCAGGCCTGCTTTTGAATGGAAGTTGACTGGCTGGCATTTGAACGTTTTCATAAGAGGTCATAGTAAGCCCCCAGTCACGTACTAGTAGGTAGAGTTTGTCCATAGAATCAGATTAGCTCAATGTATGATGCCCGTTATAAAAAACCGTAGACACGGACGGTCATTGGACGATCGCCAATACCGCGTCTATCCATCGTTCCGATTGGCCACTATCACAGGCATATGAAATATTTGCGGGCATTAAGCTGGCCATATACGAGCACTGAACTACACACAATTCCACGGCAACATCCCCAAAAACCTTTAAAAACCTTCAGCGTACACGGAATCTCCGTGGATTCGGTTGGTAAGAAATATTTGGATTTCCAAACATCAAAAAATCCAAAATCTGACGTTTCACACACTACAATCCAACTCATCGTATTTATGCAAGATGCGCACGCAGAGTGCGGCGACTCCAAGCCGCGCGCACTTTTCTGTAGC
This sequence comes from Amphipyra tragopoginis, assembly GCA_905220435.1. Lineage (NCBI taxonomy): Eukaryota > Metazoa > Arthropoda > Insecta > Lepidoptera > Noctuidae > Amphipyra > Amphipyra tragopoginis. The sequence continues at coordinate 20,187,183 of HG991997.1, forward strand.
AGATACAACAATACATTTCGCGTTCCAACCACATAAACACTTCACGTGTGGTTGGTCGATGTTTAACCACCATTCGGCCGCAATCTGCGCCGCGCGGAGTTGACCAAATAGAGCGCTCGTGTATGGCCAGCTTTAAGCGCTCACATACACCATTGCATTATATAATTCCTTAATGCCGTGCCATGACTACATTGTAGTTTTAAGCTACGTATTTACGAATTGCCTGTGACATGCCGCTGTTGCTAGACATCGCAAGGATTCTATGAAATACATAAAATCTTTTGCTATTTCAAGCGATATTAGTTTGTCAATATTGGTTGCCTAGACACACCTACACTTAAAAGGTCGCTCACTCAAGTTACAAAGCATTTTCTTACGTTCAGGGCGCGGGGCAGACGAAGCTCGGCATATACATAAAGTCGGTGGTACCGGGCGGAGCGGCGGCGGCAGACGGACGACTCGCGGCAGGAGATCAATTACTGTCGGTAGATGGACAGTCGCTCGTCGGGATCACCCAAGAAAAGGTACGTGGAACTTATTGTCGTCAAAAAGCATTTTTGTGAATTTAATTTTATAAATTCGTTTTTGTCCTTTTTACCCGACTGTAACAAAGACAGGGCTATGTTATTTCCACCACTTCTTAAAATGTCTTCCAGTACATTATAGCAAATATCAGTTATATTTTGTATGCAGTGATCTCAGAATACAGAAAGTACCAGAAGCTGTGATAGCGCCTAATACTGAAGCATCAAAAACTACTCTTAAACGGAGTAGTTTGACGCGCAGTCGATCAGTTACTATGGGGACGTCATAAAACGACTACATGTATTTACCGGTGTCAAATTAAATTAAATTCTGCAGTTTTGTGTCGTTCGAACCTATAAAAATGCAGCGGGGCTAAAAACAAAACAGGATGGGATCACATTTCACGTTTAAGTAGCACATTCAGATATCGTCTTATTTAATTAATCAATAAATTGTCCAGTTTATAATTGTCATAGGGAATGATGCGTCCATATTGTTAGTGTTGTCAGTATAAGAGTTTTGATTTTCCCTTCTTTTTATTACCTACTGAGGGCTTAAATTAAACGTTTTTTAATCTAAAACGTGTTTTATTCCTATTAGACCTTCTCTATTTCTTGAGTTTATCAGGTACAGTCAGCGTCAAAATCAAAATCCAAAATGGCGACTGTGAAATGTTACAAAATATGCGTTATGGGTGTCGTTTCCGCGGTTTTCGGGAGCGCTGAAGATGAAAATCAGGTCAAAGTAGAAATCCAAGATGGCGGCTGCAAAATTTTACAAAATATGCGTCATGGGTGTCGTGTCCGTGGTTTTCGGGGGTGCTGATGATGAAAATGAGGTCAACGTCAAAATCCAAGATGGCGGTTGTAAAATTTTACAAAATATGCGCCATGTATGTCGTGTCCGTGGTTTTCGGGGGCGCTGATGACGAAAATGAGGTCGAAGTAAAAATCCAAGATGGTGGTTGCGAAATTTTACAAAATATGCGTCATGGGTTTCGAGTCCGTGGTTTTCGGGGGCGCTGATGACGAAAATGAGGTCGAAGTAAAAATCCAAGATGGCTGTTGCGAAATTTTACAAAATATGCGTCATGGGTTTGGAGTCCGTGGTTTTCGGGGGCGCTGATGACGAAAATGAGGTCGAAGTAAAAATCCAAGATGGCTGTTGCGATATTTTACAAAATATGCGTCATGGGTTTGGAGTCCGTGGTTTTCGGGGCGCTCATGACGAAAATGAGGTCGAAGTCAAAATCCAAGACGGCGGCTGTGAAATTTTACAAAATAAGCGTCATGGGTGTCGTTTCCATAGTTTCCGGGGGTGCTGATGACGAAAATGAGCTCAAAATCAAAATCCGAGATGGCGGCTGCGAAATTTTACAAAATAAGTATACGTCATGGGCAAAATCTTACAGCCGTCATCTTGGATATTGACTTAGACCTCATTTTCGTCACCAGCGCCCCTGAAAACCACGGAAACGACACCCATGACGCGTATTTTGTAGAATTTCACAGCCGCCACGTTACGGAGTTGATGTAGTGAGCGCACATCCATACAAATTCATATAAAGAATACGAACCGCACGAGGCGAGGCAGTGCGGGTCGGGTGCCGGGTGGGTCTAATGAGAGACCTTTAGATTGAATAAAAATTTCAAAAAAAAAAACCTTTTTTATTTCATTGAAAATTTCGATGCCATGCATAAATTAATGAAGGCACGGCAACACAGCTGACGGGCACGACTAGCCTGATATCGCTCCACGCAGTTAGTTAACTTGGAACGCTAAAATTATTCAGATACAGAATACCACGGTTCATTTTTTGAAAACTTTTTTTTTATTCTGAAAAAATCCCATGCAGGGTCAATCAGTGTCAGATCACGCGGTTTGAAGGAATTACATGAATTCGTTAACACCCTGTAGTTTTGTTCGGATCATTTTGAACAGTCTGTTCGTCCCTATATATTTGACGCTGACTGTACCTACTCAGATATAAAATATTGCCTTTATAGAAAAGCACAATTTTGATTTTATTATTATCTTACCTCCAATACTCAACGTTTTCCCCAAAAACGGGTAAACAATGTCTGAGCTAGCAACATTACGCGGGTGGGAAGTGAGAGGGGCGCGGGACGCATGCTTTGATTTTGGACACAGCGTACGGCTTGCAATTACTGTTGAACGCGGATTCTGTTTCTTTCTGTATTCTGAGGCAGTGATAGCCGTCGACCTTTGTATTATAAATAAGTGGAAACACCAGTATTCAATGACACATTTGGGCTTAAAATTGCATGTCAGCGTGCGACTAAGCTGAAATAACTGGTAAACTAAGAGCCCAACAAATCTTAAACTTAATTTTAGCAACGTTGCTTAACTATGGAGATATCTTTAACTATGCAGAAGCATTTCTAAGTTTATACACGTATCTGTCGTAGGCGGCTGAATACCTAGTACGCACTGGCCCCACTGTAACTCTAGAGGTGGCGAAGCAGGGAGCCATGCTGCACGGCCTTGCGACGCTGCTGCACCAACCTGCATACAATCCACGACAAGGTATGTGTCCGGTTTATTATTACAAAGAGTATTCTCTTCTTCTAAACTTTCCTATAATGGATAATTACAAAATTAGCATCGACTCACTCTTCAAAAATTGTATTTTTTATGCACTTTACTTATAATGAGAAGTTGCAACAATGCGTATTTATATTTAAATTTATAACACCACAGTACATCGCCTGAATATTTTATAGCAAAGAAAGGAAATATAGTTACTGACTACATATTTATCGAAAGAACTTGAGTTTTTAGTAAGAAACGGGATTTTATCCTGCCTCTAGTCTAGGAATGTAACGCATGTATTGAGGTATCTGTGGTGGTTATGGTCGTGCAGACGACGAGGTGCAGTACAGTGACCGCTGGCGCCGCAACTCGGGCACGTTCACCAACCCGCACCCCGCACTGCTGCGCCCCGCCTCGCCGCGCACCGAGCTCGCCACCGCAGGCAATGACAACCTCTTATCTGATACCGTTATACCACCGCCTTACTACTTACTACACCCAGTGTCCCAGTACCCAAGTAGCACGCCCGGTAACATGTCTCCATCATTGCGACGCTTTTTTTACAGCTGGTTGGCAAACGTCTTTTTTGTTTATGGCTTTCTACTTTTGCGCTGTCGATTTTTTTTGTTTTGCAGACTTCAATAACGACGCGACTGTGTCGTTAAACGTCCGTCATTGCAGGTTTCTTTTTTGTTTTATTTTCGTTCTTTTTTCTCGCTTCGTTAGCAACTACAAATTTTCAAATGCCGAATTAAGGTTTATGTAAGTATTTATTGCAGGCTATGGTCGTCGGCCGTGTAACAATCGATGTCATTTCCTGAGAGATGAGTCTACGGAATCGAGTACGGACGAGAGCGAAGAGTGGCAACCTCATTACCACGGTTCGATCCCTAGGTTGATAGTGACGTTGGACAGGGAGAACGACCAGTTACAGGAGGATCTGTCTCCGGACACGCCGGGCTGCCCCATCGAGCTGCGGAGCGACGCGCCACCGCCGAGACCCATACCCGTGTTCACCTTCACGTGCGAGGACTTCGACGAACAACAACCCAGCGACGATTGCACCACGCAGGCCGAGGACCCTACACCATACGATACGCCGCCGGAAGAGCCGCCGCCGATACCTGAGCCTCCCGCTAACTACGACCAGTCTAGCGATAACGGAGACTCCATTTGTTTACCACCCCAGATGAAACCTATAGACACTAAGCTTACCCTAGATTTGTTCAATTCTCGCACTAGAGATAACGATTTTTATAGACGGAGATGTACCGGAATCGATGAGTGTGTGAGCGCATGCGAGTGTTGTCGCACGCCTCAACCGGAGGCGCAACAGATTCCTTTTATCGATGAACCCAACTCAGAACCGGTTATATTCGAAAACGAAGGCCCGCCTGATAAGGTAGCAACGCCGAAAATACGACGAATATTACCTTCTTTGTCTCTCGATCAGCCGGACTCCGAACAGAAACCTGAAACTGCAGACGCAGTTTGTCAAACACCTTCTTCTCCGATGGAAGTAAAAAATCTCATATCGACTCCTAAAAGAAAACTTGAGCTTAATCTAGATATTAAGAAAGACTATGACCAAATGGAAAACATCCAGTGCAGACTTAAGAGAGCATTATTTAGCATGTCGACGTCTTATTCGGGTAAATCTGAAGATACCGAAATTCCGTCCACTTATTCCACGTCCGATTCTTTTGATGAGACGATGAATATAAAATGTGATGTCGATAGCGCTAAAGCGAAAGCTCAGCCTCCTATAGAACCTAGTGCTAAACAAATATTAGATAGTGTTGACCGGAAGTCATGGAAATCTCCCGATGAGTACAGACCCGCCTTCGGCAAAGTCAAAGAGTTAACAAAACATTTCAACAATATCAATTTGAAGTATTGTGTTAAAATTTACAAACGAAACTGTCAGTCGAGTCCGAATCTAAGCATTCGCGATGATAAAACTACAAGGATCATTGAAAACCTTCCCACTAGCGCCAGTCTAGCCGACATACAATACGAGTTCAATAAAACGGAGACAAGTGACGCTAAGTGTGAGAAATTATCTGACGACGAGGTCAAAAGTATCCTCATTCAGTTAGAAGACTGGTCAAAATATGGTTCGCGCGGCAGCGAGGACACGCTTGCGCATGGCAATGAATTCGAAATACCAAACTTACCTTCGGAAGAGCAAACTGACAACACTTTCAACGGTTACATGTTCAACGAAATAATTGACAAGAAGCCAAGACGAATCACGCTCGATAACATCAAGCTGAAGTCAAATCAATCTAGTATAAACTCTGATCAGGCCAAACAGAGTAAGGAGTCGCTCGTTATAAGTGGGAGTCCCGAGAAAGGGTCGTCGGATCGTTTGCCCCGGGTCGTGGCGATGCTCCCTCAGTCGCACACGTCGCTGCAGGCGGGCGGCGCGTTGCTGGCGGTCTCCTGCCCCGACATCAGCGCCGCACACACCACGTGTAAGGCTCCCACACACGCATGACGATAGGTGTGTTATAGCTGGACGCACAAATTTATTTCCGTTACTCCACATCATGTTTTGTTTCTTAAATGCACAGATTACGTAGTACAGATGTGTAATTGACTTCCGACATTTGTAGCTCGGCTCACACAAACATATGCAACGCTCCTTAGCACGAAGTTGAATAGGGAATACCTAAGGAGACTCACTCACAAAGTTTGCGTTCGAAGTTATAATTTTGTGCAAACGAGCATTACATGCGTATGTACACCGGCCGGTGAATGTAGGAAGTCTAGTATCTGTACGCAATGTAATCTGTGGCAAATGCATGGGTACTATTGCGTTTATTATTTCGTCGTTTAAAAGTCGTTCCTCGTTTATTTTTCGTACGTTTTTTTCACTCGCACTCGTTGTCATTTAATTTATACTGAATTCTGCGTTTATTCGTTTTTTTTTTTGTATTTTAATAACTATGTAGCAATTTTTTATTGTTGTAGCTGACTCAATATGTATTTATATGGAGGTATTATAATATGTTGTTGGTATTATAGCGGGCGCAGCGGGCGCGGGCGGCGCGGTGCGGCGCGCGTCGGAGCGGGACCTGCCGGCGCGGCTGGCAGCTGAAGCGGGTGTCAAGTCCAGCAAGAGCACGCCCGCGCTGCACCACGTGGCCTCGCCACCACCACACCACCACCCGCCCGTCAGGTACGTGTAGCATACAAACGCAACAACTCGGTCACAGAGAAAATAATTAACACATAACTTCACGCCTTATTCCCCGAAGGGTTGGCAGAGGTGTATAGTACACCCACGTTTCGCCGTTATGTTTAAGTCCCATGTAATAGGGGGCGAGCCTATTGCCATCAACCGGGCACACATCCAGACTCCGAGCTGCTACTGAGAAATTCCACACGGAAAAACCCATTGACACTTTGCCCGACCTGGGGATCGAACCCAAGACCTCACGCTCAGCAGTCGCGCTTGCGACCACTAGACCAACGAGGCAGTCAAAAATAATTAAAAGCCGTTTTTTTTACAATTTTTATAGTTCGCAATAACTGAAATCTTTTTTAATGAAACAAATGAGGGGAAATTGTTAGCTTGCCAATAAAAAAAAACATTGTATCATTTAATACTCCCATATCCAAAGATATAACATTAATGAACACTTACATAACTGGATAGGTCAAAAACAAAATGGCTGCCATTCGGAGGGGTTGATATTACAAAATGGCCTATTTTTGTCGATGGTATTAAAGAGTTTAACATGTCGTTAAATTTGTCGGTTGTGCAAAATCAAACACTGCATGAAAAACGAGGATAAAAAGACAATTTTTTTCAGCTTTAGTTAAAAACTTTTATTTTCAGTTATTTATCGTAAGTATACATAATCGCCGCAGAAAACCAGTGTTATCGCTCTACTGATTTGCACGGATGAAACGCATATTTCCCCAAACTTTATGATTTTATCTTTCTTTCTTTATCTGTATTAATTGATTGACAGTGTGCCCGTGAGTCCGCCGGTCGCGAGTGGGTCACCGAGCGCGTGGCCCAGCAAGTCCCGTAGCAGCCACAACCTATCTGCGCCCGCGCCGCACGACGGCTTCTATCAGAACCTATCCACCGTACAGTCACAGCAACACGCTTTACAAGACAGGTATTACATAGTATAATAAGTCATTAGCGTAACAACAAGAAGATGAGTGACCCATGCGGCTTGGCTTGACAAGGGTCCATACACGTTTCCGTCCGAGAACAACAAATTTTGGATTGGTATCTTCTATTTGCACAATGTTATAGTGTATCAATTTGACTCGTTTGATGAACAGTTTGCAAGAAAAGTAATTCTATACCCTAAAATCCTAACTCAGATAATTTATGTAAACAAAGGGGATAACAGATCAAAAAAATATTTTAGTAATGGTAATTCACTAAAAATGCCGGGAAAAAAGGTTAGATTCTCTTTTATGTATTGATTTTAGAAATAATAATAAAAAAATATCATACCGTAATTATTTTCAGTTTTAAACAAAGTTATTAAAAAAAGGAGATTTTCTGCTATAACGTATTTTATGATACCGGTAACACTGTAGGAGTACCAAACCTTTTCAAATTTCGTTTGACAAAATTTCAAAGTTGTTTTCTTAGCGTCATAACAATACATTCGTTTTCTTTTCCCGTTTTTGCTGCGTGTTTGTTAATTTTGTTATTGTGCTAATTATCATCGTGTTAAGTTTTTCATTTTGTTGTTGTCATTGTTTCATCTGATTCTGAAAGTGATAGTTATTCAGATTCAGACACATGAAAAAATATTTGATAATAGCTAATTGTAATCGAAGCTACTGATTTGAAATCAGATCTTGAATCAGATGTTTTATTTAACTACTTACATCTTCAACAACACACTTATCTCTCATTCATAGATTCATTTTGTAAGTAGCAAGTCTTGCCATATCTTGGATGAAAACGATTGTAAACTGTTCCAAGTGGAAATTTGGTCCGATTTTGAGAAGTCTAATATTGGACTTAAAAGGACTGATTAAAATATTATAAGGCGCATCTCCGACACACTACACAAGACATTGTTTGGCTACGGTATTTTGTTTGCATTGTTCTTATATTTAACTTTAATTTTTAAATAATTACTTACTAAAAATTTAATGATAAAATGTTTTGTACCACTAACTTGTCATTTTGACAATGACATTTCTTTGTTTACATAAATTATCTGAGTTAAGGAATTAGGGTATAGTTATGTCATTGATTGATGCATACCTACAAGTAAAACTCAAACTATTTACTTGCACACTAAGATAAAATAATACAGGTTTCATTACATAGAGTAGGTACAGCTTAGCAACCTTTTCCAGAAGTTTTAGTATTCTCACTGGTCGTCACCTAAAATTAAATGTTTTTTTTTGTTAGATGGTCGTCGTTGCGCAGTTCGACGGGCAGCAACCGACCGCAATCGGCGCATTTCACCGCGGGTGGGCAGGCTGAAACGCCGGAATCGCCTTTGCAGCATCAGGTAATCAATCAGCTATCACAGTCCACAAAGGGCTTTATACAGTTGCCGAATACTCGGTATCCAGCCTTCGGCATCCAGAAACCTTAACTTTCTTTGACTACTACGAAGGATAATAAAGCCAGTATAACAATATAAAAAATATATTTTTGCAATAAATATCAACTTTAAGAACATAATATGTTTTTATTATAAACATAGCTTGCGTTATCTAGCTTTCTTTATATCCTTGTTTTGTTCCAAATAGTAATTTTGTTAAAGGCCAGTATAATAGTGTCGTTATCATGTACAGCAGCAGAACGCGATGAGTGCGCGCGCAGCCAAGCTGGCGGAGATGTCCGAGGAGGTGTCGCGGCGACAACTCGCATACCACGCACAGCACGCCCAACACGCGCAACACGCGCAGCAACACAACCACCAGCATGCCATAGGTAACAACTAATATCATTTCATTTACCCAGGGATCGTTCCTCTACTGCATTTACGCTTTAGTGTAATACAAAAAGGGGCGCTAATGTTGTAGAGGGGCGCGTCATTTTAGTTCTGACGATCCCTATCGATCTACATCTATTATAGCATTACTATTATGTAGCATTAATTTGTTCTTTCCCCACTCGGATGAAATAAGCCATTGAGACTGATCTGGAGATTGGTTGAAATTAATGTTTTTCATCTGATCTGGACCAGACACACTGTAAAAGGTTACAATCAGATTCGACGAGTGTTATTTCGTTGGCGATGGCCATATGTTTTTCTACGAGAATACTCATGTTTACGCAGCCATTACGGCCTCAAGCCGAAGCCGTGACCACTATCCCCGCGGGTGCAATTCATACTTCCATTTACAATAATATGTTATTGTCGTGATATTGATCGCTACGTATCACGTTCGCAGGTCAACCTCAGATGCACATGGGTCAGGGTCAGTACGGTCAGCAGTCGCCGCAGCTGGCGCACCCGCTGCACCAGTCGCAGCCCATGCTGCACGTGCACCACCCACAGAACCAGCCCCAACACCAGATATACCACAACCAGCACCACCCGCCGCAGAGGTTAGTCTACATTATCTCTTCAGGTAGACCAAGCCGTACTTGCCCGCAGTAGACTCAGACTCTCAGACAAACACTATATACGATTGTGAACCTATGCCCAATTTATTCCAATAATACTCTGCTTGTAACAAATCCGACAATGCAAATAAAATATTACAGACACGTCTGTCTTCAAAAACTATTGTGTTAAAATTACTCTACCATAAAGTCAATGTCAAACAGTTTTTATTTCAAGTAGATCAGATCACTGGTAATTTCAAAAGGTCATCACTAGGTGCTCGGTTCCAACAAGTAGGTCCTTTGGAGAAGAACCGGCAAGAAACTCCATCGACACTCTTTTAAAAAAGTAAACGGTTTGACAATTTTCATTGTAGTAATATAAGAACAATGCAGATTAATGTACGTACAGTCAACAACATGAAAAGCAATGAGAAAGTTAGCCTTTTAAAACATTGCCATAGCAATTACGAACTGACCAGTCCCAACAGACAGCACCCGTTCACGAGCATGACGCATACATCGGCATAATTATAATAATGTACAGTTCAATTTCAGTCTGAATGGTTGCAGGTACGAATGGATGCCGCCCGGCCCACCTTCACCGCAGAGATCGCAACCGCCCGTCGCTCCGAAACCTCAGGTAAAGAGTGCAGTAATCGATAACTTGCCTATGATAATGATGTTTGTAGGGCTGTGAAAGAAACTAAGTCTTTCTGCTACCTTTTTAACGTAAAATTAAACATATATTTTCAATGGCAGGGTGCGAGGCGAACGGACGCAGAACTGGAAGAGCAGCAACATCAACATCAACATTCACATCCGCAGCCTCAACAACCTTCAGTCAGCAGTGTGCAGCCTGAAGACGGTACCGTCTTTAACTTTACTTCTAAATATATAACTTAACTTTGCGTGCTTTCGGTACTGAAAAAGTACATCAGCGTTTTCTTTAAATTTAATATTGCGAAAGGTGGCTTATGAGCATCTATCTAAAGCAATCTTTCTCAAAGTGCGCTAGAGGCCTAAAGGGGGGCGATAAAAGTAATGATTGCAATTGCGATTTTTAAGGTTTGGTAAACTTACAAATTTTAGAAGGCGCTAGAAAATAATTGGTTCTCAAAGTGGGTGGTAGACGAATTAAATTTGAGAACCTCTGATCTAAAGCTACGTTTACGCAACAGTAGTGCGTGCGATGCGGCGATGCGTTGCGTACACGCAGCCTAAACCGTTAACCAAACCGTAACAAGTGTAGTAACACACTAAAAATGAGTTCTGCCCAAGTTCGCCTATTTGTGAAGTTTGTATAGCCTATTTAAATGTTTGTTATCGTTAACAGAGCGCTACGTGGCCAGCGCTTCGGAGCCGCCAGCGGTGTCGGTGTACCCAGCGGGTGGAGCGGGTGGAGCGGGGGGGGCGCGCGGGCCAGCCCCGCACAACCCGTGGCAGCGCGAGGAGCGCGAGCGACAACACGAGGCACGACGAGCTGCCGCAAGAGCGCGCAGGTCAGTGCCAACAAACGTCCTGTACCTCCTGTACCACCGGACTGGACGCGATTATACACGAGTTCGGTTTTAAACATTTTCCTTTATTTGCAAGTCAAACATCGTCTTTTCAGGGACGCAACTATCGCGCAGCTGATATCTCTGGGAGCGGCGCGCACGCCCGTACAGAACCAACAGTTGCGCGCGCTGCAGCTTGAACGAGACTTTGAACTGCGAGCCACGCAACACGATCAGGTCAGAATGTTTACTTTTCTTTATACCAGCGAATTTTCTTCTTTTTTTTTTCTTAAATTACCTCTTTGTAATAAATCGCAAGTTTGTCGAGGCTTGGGATTAACTTTCGACACTACGAGCGTTGGTGTAAAGATTGACGTTCGTTTGAATAGCTTATACAGGGTGTAAAAAGACCCATCACATAGCTGAAATCTACGCACTCTGTACATCAAACTAAATTACTTTGACCAAAAATAATTGCTGAGAAACGACTTTTATTTTTAGGCATAAAAAACGCTGTTTTTTTGTTGCGCGCTATGTAATGCACGTAGCCGATTGTGCCTGTGTGTGTTGTGTAGCGGTTACACAGCTGAGCCAAGGCGGTCGTGTGCGTTTGATGTTCATTGCGTTTTTGTAACTTCGAATGCGTAATTTGCTAGCAAAAATTGAAAATTTTGATAATGTTTGTTTGGAAGAAAGTTTATTATTATCACTTAGAATTCGTTTTTGGAAAAAACAAAATAAAAATGTATACTTTGACCTTCAATATCTCCAGAACGAATGATTTCCCGGGCATGGTCTAGTCTAGAAGAAAAAAATGATCCCAATGTTGTGTAGAATATGTGGTTTTCGTTATCGTTAAGGGTCTTTTTATACCCGATATAACCCAGAGCAGTAATTCCCAAAGGATATTCAGTGAGCCCTGAAACTGATAGCACGACACAGTCGCAACACATCAGCCGGGCCGTTTCGTTTTTTTCTTCACGTTAGGCACGGGCTTGTGTTAGATGGGTCGCTGCCCGTACAATTTTGAGAACCACTGATTTAGAGGATCTTAAACAAGACTTATATCTGTTGTTACATATCGGTACCTCATTCTATTATTAACCGTAATGTGTTGAGTGAAACTATTTATTATTTTGACATATCAGGAGGAAAGCAACGCGGCAGAAGGTTTAGAAGAGGCAGAAGAACTGTTGGACGACACGTCAGTGAGCGCAGCGTCCCCTCCTCCCGCGAGCCCCGCGTCCCCCGCGCCGCCGCCGCATGCGCACGCGCAGCCGCCACACCCACCTAAGTCTATACTTAAGACTAACACACGGACTGAGATCACTAACGGCTATGCTACAGAACAGGTACTTATTTTATACAGAATAAAAACAATTGCGATTTTTCTATTATTTGGTGGTTGGAGCGTTCGGAGACAACTTTTATTTGCACGAAAACTTTAGTTTTTACTTTTTATTGTTTCTTATGTAGACCGTAATCCAGCTAATGATGTGATATTTAGAGTAATTGAAGACGTTTCTGCAGGTGACGTACGAAGAGAGTCGTGTGGCGGAAGTGAGCTCAGCCGTGAGCGCGCTGAGCGTGTCCATGTCAGCAGCGGGCGGGCCGGGCGGGGTGGGCGCGCCGCCGCCGCCCGCGCGCGGCTCGTCCTTCGCCGTGATGGCGGAGCGCGCGCGCACGCTGTCCCCGCCGCGACCACACAGCGACGCGCACGCGCCAACGTTACCGCACCACCACACGCTACCACCACAGTAAATATTTATACTTACACTACTTACTGTTGGGGGGAATACATGTTCCGCTCAAAATTTACGTTTACTCGATAATGTGAAATCAGTACCAAATGTTCAAACTTAAATAAAAATTATGTTTAATAGGTCCCCAGTGGGTAGCGGTCGCGATAAACGCGTGTCGTTCCACGAGCGCGCCGCCCCTCCGCCCGCACCGCCCTCGTGTTCTCCGCCGCCGCTGCACGAGCCGCCCCCGCACCCCGCACACGTCCCGCAACCAGCCAGGGAGGACCCCGACGTATGTACACAACACCACATTCATAAAGTCTGAATACCGCGAGAAGTTGGCCTTCTCAACTAGCTGTAACTAGATGTAACAAGCTCTATTTTGTATTACAGCGATTCATAGAGGAGGCGGAGAGCATGTTGGCGGGCCCGGTGTCGCCGCAGAGTCCCAGCGCCGCCGGCCTCACGCACACGCCCGGCGTCATCGGCGCGCAGGAGGTCTACAGGTACGTCGTAACACCGTGTACTTAATTGCAACCAATGTAAACATCGTTTAGCACGACACTAGGACCCCCTATACAAGGTGTAACTTAAATAACGCATAACCTCTTAAGGGGGCACTGTACTCATCATTATGAACAACTTTTACTATGAAACCAAACATGAAATCGCGAAAAAAAAATCTGCTGTTCCCTACATTTTGACGAGTTATGCGAACATAAATGTAGAGAAAAGCAGTTTTTTTTTTGCGATTTCTGGTTTGGGGGATTAAAAGTTGTTCATAATGATGAGTACAGTGACCCCTTATGAGGTTGTGCGTTATTTAAGTTACACCTTGTATTCAGCTCTCATTTAAAAGATATCCCAATAGGAACTACCGTAAAATAGAATTCCAGACATGCTTTTTTTTCTTTTTTTTTCATATTTATACCCAACGACACTTAGAAAGATCTCTGTTATTAATAATAGTGTCTTTGTCAACAACACCCCCGGCGGGTCAATTTGAGCGCACGCCGCGGCAACACTATCCGCACGCTCTGGCATATCTTTCTATATCCGTCCACTTTGACATTCGAGGAAGCTGCATATTGCGCGCCACTTTAACACAAACTATATGAATATAATCGGTTGACTAGGGACCCGCGAACGCGTCGCCTAGCGGAGCAGCAGGCGCGTGCCTCCACCGCGCCAGTGCCCGAGCAACTGTCGTTCAAGGAGAAGATGAAGATGTTCGCGCTCGAGTCCGGAGAGGCCTCCACACCCAAGGATAAGGTAACCACGAGACACTGACAGTATGCCGCGCTTTATTACAATAACACTAGTTTTATTTAAATATTTCAACTGCATAGTGTACCTCATCCGTATAGTCTTACGGCACCTTCAAATTAAGCGCTGCTATGAGCGATTACTTTGAAGATGCCTTCCCTTTTAAATTCTGATTACAAATTGCACAATTGTTTGATATTTCATGGGTTAAAATTATACACCCGGTATAAACGAGTCAATGTTATTTGCAGGTCAAAATATCACGCGCGCAGCGAGACATCGATGCGGTACATTAATATGTATGATGACTATAATATATTATACTTGTAATACATTATAAATACCTATATAACGCGTGTACATAACTTTGTACGTATAGACAAACAGAATAACTCCTTTAAATGATTTCATAGTAATATAGCAAAATTGTAACGATACGTTACAGTTTGTATTACAGTATTATAATAACATATTTATATTCCGTTCTAATTACTACACCGTGTAAGCGAAAATAATGATCTTTTATAATCCAAACACTTATTTCAGCTTTTTGGCAGCTACTTTACACGTAACAAATGAAGTGAATATTTATAATGACACTATTTTCGCTTACATAATATAACGTAATAAGTGTAGGAAAAAAGATGTAATTTCATTTCTGAACGAGGCGGGAGTTGTTTACACATGTCGTGACAGTGGTCCACGAATTTGCCTTGCCACGAAACGTAGCACCAATTTTGTATGTCAATCATAGAATTTAAGCGAGTTTTCTTTTTCAACAAAATAAGTATATTTTTATGGTTATGCAATTTTGAATGATGTTTACAAGATGTCGCTTTAGCAGCTAGTGCAATGATATTATTATAATTCTACATTACAATCTATCAGACCATATCTAAATATAGGGGATAATAATTGGTAAAATATTCAAACATAAATATATATTTTATTCACATTTTCGGTATTTGTGGTACATATTACCAGCGGAACATCCAATGTATGAATTAAAGTCGGAAATATTGTGCCATTTTATTAGTATTGTATTATGGGATTTTTACCGTTTATACAATGATAAAAGTTTATTCTCAGGGAGGACCAATAATGAAATCGACATCGGTGGGTGCCTTTACGTGTACCTTATAAGTAATTTTACATATCCATCATATTTTCACGCCGCGCCGTGAAGTTAATGTTCATTGTCATTCATAAAAAAATATTTCGTAACTTCGAAACATTCCAAAGAACATTAGTTTCTTTATTCTATTTTATATGTATGTTATTTAGCATTCCTATGAAACATGAATGTATTATGTGTGTACCGCTATAGCGGTTGTTATCTTTACAATATTATTTCAAAAATTGACCTGTTATTACAATTCGAATTTTAACAAAAAGCAATAAGATATTGTGAAGACTTTGTTGTAAATACAATTAATAAAGTATATAGTCTAATTAAGCACGTGTTTGTGCCAAAAAAAACATGTTCCATTGTGGCAACGCCGCATGATATGGCGGAGTATTTTTTATTTAGTGACTGCCAATACTACAATGATTGGGTACTTGACTACTTTTAAAATGTTATGTATTTTCTTTGACAAAATAAACATGGTATAGAGAGAAATAAGAATGTCGAGACAGCGAAGGAGTTATAAGCTTAGCTAGTATTTCTAGCTATAGTAGTTTTCTGGTATGTTTCCCGCAAATAGTTATTGTATGAAGTCAATGTAGGCCATCAGTATTAAATACGTCATATTACTTAGCAATCACCTATCTTATAAAAATAATGGACTCGATCTTAAAAATGGATAGTCAAATACCCATAATTTCTTTGGTCACAATACTAATTAGTCAGCAAACACAATTAGTTTTATACTCTGAAATTTTATATAGCTATCAGAACACTAGTTTGCTACACATTACATTATTATGGTTAACATTTTATAGCACCAATTTACTGTATATAATGTAGGTAGTGGAATCCTTGTGATTATATTAAGGTTTTTGTACACCTGTTTGTAAATGTAAATGTTTATTCGAAGATAGAGTGGTAGCAACTTTTTGATGACGAGTCCAAGAGAAGGGAGGCCTACGTGAGGGTAGAATTAGATTAGTTCCTGGGAATTCAGTTATGTAGATTCCCAGTATCCACCCAACGATAGTCAATTAGAGAAAGATTGAGATTAATTTTAGAAAGGAGTTTTAATGATTTTAATAGCTATAATGTATATAACTACGCTTCAAAACGTCAACATAGATATCATTATGAATATTTAAGTAACATAATTCGAATAATTATTATTATGCAAACTAATTATATTTGTTATTAACGGTAGCTATTGTACTTCATTTCTTTTGAAAATAAATAAAGTAACATTGTCCATGTGTTTTATTTACCTATATTGTCAAGCGTGTATCCACTCAATATCTGTCTGCACCAATTACTCGTGTATCCGCAACTCTATGTACTGGCACGCCACACTGCAAAATATCATCACTCATCGTCGATGAATGAATTCTAATATGAATATCTTACTATCATGAATTGACTTGACATCCATCTATACATTTTTAGGGTTCCGTACCCAAAGTGTAAAACGGGACCCTATTACTAAGACTCCGCTGTCGGTCCGTCACCAGGCTGTATTTCATGAACCGTGATAGTTAGACAGTTGAAATTTTCACAGATGATGTATTTATGTTGCTGCTATAACAACAAATACTAAAAAACAGAATAAAATAAATATTGAAGGGGGCTCCCATACAACAAACGTGATTTTTTTGCCGTTTTTATAGATAATGGTACGGAATCCTTTGTGCGCGAGTCCGACTTGCACTTGGCCGGTTTTTTTAGATCTTTTTGGCGGGATAAATATGAGGGGTTGAGTGAACAGATATATTTCGATTACGGCTTTCGATCATGACGCAGCTCATGTGCGTCGTCAGTTAATTGCCCTTGCAAATTAGGCCTGTTCTTTTTTTCCGAGGCAATAAACTCTACTCAAACTTTCTTTGTTCAGGTGATTCATTGAAATGGATCAGTCGAGTAATGTTAAACGAGAAAATTCTAAGTATGCATATAAACATAAAAAATCATCCCTAAACGACTATAAACAAGACATGCTGTAAAATAAATTGTTATAAGTAATCTAGCTATTGTAACAGACTCAGGCTATACGTGTTACATAATTCCCCTTAAAAACGAAAATGTCAATCAAGTACTCTTTTATGGTTGTTGTCATTTACCTCTCAGAGGAAATTAGGTAAGAACGTAAACAACATTCTGGGTAGTCTACCCTTTACTTTAATGTTTTCAGGGTTGCGTTTCAGTGATGATTTGATTTTACGATTTGTCCAAATTTTTTATTTAGGTCTTTCTTTTATTTTTAAATATTGTCCATAGACTCTTTACAAGGGACCTTTTAATCCCCTTTCGGCTTTAGGGGTATTTTTGTAAGACGTTGTATACAAGAAAGTTTTTTTAAAATGTGTGTTTCTTTTACTTTACTCCACAATCGACGCTGTGGTTACTTAGAAAAAGTTTCTTTAGTGTAAGTTTTCACCTATTGACCATTTCGAATAATCACTTGGTCTTGAAGGCCTTGACCGTTGTTTAAATCGACAACACGATTGGCGCAGTGGTTGAGCGATTGGCTGCTGCGCAACGGGTTGCGGGTTCGATTCCTACATGGAACAAGTATTCGTATGGCCTACAGAAAGGTAATTGTTTTAGGTCTGGGTGTTTGTCCATGTGAAGTATGTGTCTGTAAACGCACCTACGTTACCCGAGTATTATAATAGCGGGGAAACTTTTTTTTTTTGAAATACCTCTCTTTTCCCGAAATGATAGGCCGGTGCAGTTGGACCGGCTACCTCTTGAGTTTGTTCTGCGTTCCACTCATTTTTTTTCATTTCATCATTTCATTTCGTCATTTAGGATATTATTTTACTACGTAGCGGAATATTTATGCATAAAATAGAGGCTTAAGACACCAAAAAAAAGTAAAGTTACAATATAACATTTTCATAATTGAAATACAGATTTTTGCATACTTCTGAAAATAGATATATCGTTTCATAACTATGTTAATAAATTGTCAATTCGTGAATTTACGAATTTAACCTCCGCCTCCCTTCCCGGTCAGTAGGGTCAACTCCACAAGCTAACCTAGGGGTCTGCAGACCCTACGGCCGTGCTACGTAGTAATATTGTATCTATAGTTAGAAAAGGCGTTATCTTCTTCCATTGAAGATGCCTATAATCAACACTGATTTATCGTTGGTGTATAAACCGGCGAAATTTGCGGCACAACGGCGCTACAGTCTGTATACATCAAGAGCAAACATAAGAGCGACTCTATTTTGGTTATCTGTTGAGGATATAAATTATACATATAACTTTATACACAGGAACTATGTAGTTCCTGCGTATAAAGTTATGGCGTATGTACGCTGCGATCCTTATTGTACTGTACTGCTGTAACTTTAAACTTAAGATTGTTTCCCAGGTGTACACCGAAATAAAGGCAAAATAAATAAAACATCCGTTAATAGATTAACAGTGTTTATATTTGTTTTGAGGTTAATATTACGTGTGCCATGTGGCTTTAGGTACCTTTAGGAAAAAGCACTAAAAGATTTTCTAAAACATTATCAACATCATCTTCATCAGTTAACATGAGTTTCATATCATAACAGAAATGAATTCAATATTATATACATAATATGTAACTGTTTCCATCCAGATCGATCCGCACAATGGCATCGTTCACATGGACCAGACATTAGTTTGTGCACTACAATTTAATATTACGTTATATCTAGAAATATAAAACTTTACAATATATAGTGCAATTAGAAACATTCAGAATGTAAAGGCGGTTTGTACCAAACAACTAAAATTATATTTTTTTAAACTAAAATAACAAAGTTTTAGTTCGTAACGTTGGATATTATTCCTTATTTTCTGTGTACGTAAATTTAAATGACAGTGAACTTTGGCATATTCTTCCACATTAGGTACTAATTTGGAAATGTGACTTAAAATTACAACTTCGCTAAAACTTGTAGTGTGGATTCTTTTCTATATTTTAATGTGGAAGATAAAGATCTAAAAATAATAGATCTCAACACTTTCGTTACCGTAGAACGGGGTTACTTTGATCAATTTTTTGAGCTTCATGTGTTTGTATCTTATTTATTTTCGCTTTTAGCTGCTACATCAAAAAAAATTTATGTAGACTCAATTAACTGAGATATATAAAATCACATAGACTAGATAAAAAAAACTATAGAGCACAGTTTTCGATAGCAAAAAGGAGAAATGTTCCTTATCAAACTTGGACCGTAGAGCTTCTACTTTGATGATCTCTGTTCTATCATTGAATTTCAAAGTAGCCCCAATCGAAAAATCTAAAACTCGTTTTTTTTACATATTCAGGGGTGTCATTTAATATTTTTTATCATCGCCATCTAACATCGCAGACACCTCTATACTGAATGGTAAAATAGGAAAACTGTCAACGTTCCCTACAATATTAAATTAAAATGCACAAGTTCCATTTTCACACAGATATTTAACCAAATGCAAAATGTTTAGTAACTATCAATGTCGCCCCTGTATTTGAAAGTAACCCCGGTTTACCGGTACTTGAGAAAAGTAACACAAATGTTAGCTAATAATATGGTTTTAGGTCCAAACCTACGTAATAAATTGGCATTCATGTTAAGGAAGCTGAATCTCAATTAAGTCTTAATCTATTTAACAAATTTACATTGTAACAATTTCTCTACATTCTCATAATCATAATTAACATACTTAATATTAAAGCTTGCCGTTTATTTACATCTAAATGTTAAAACTCATGAAATTACGCAACGTAGAAAAATATATAATTATTGTTTAAGTCAGTAAATGATAAATGCCAATGGAAACATCAATATAGTAAAAGAAAAATATCACTTATTCACTGTCTTTGCCCGGCTGCGAGGCGGAGGATTTGTACGCTTCGACTAAAGCCCGAACTCTAACAACTGTTAATCCTAATTAAACACGACTTTCAAATAAGCACTTACAGCAACAACTTTTGTTGTAACTGAGTTCCTTGACGCGTCACAAAATATTAATTGCTGCACTATACTCTGTTTAACGTAAGGCTGGTATTCCACTTATCAAATATCTTTGTCCAATATTTAATCAAAGGAGAATGGGCAAAAAAAACCCAGATCCAACAGAAACGGCTTGTATTGATATTTGTCACACTTAATGTCCTAAACAATCCTGCATAATTTTTTTTTCCTCGGCTCCGTCTGGGCCCATGAAAACGAGGTCAAAGATTGAAAAAGTGTGTGTTCGTGTATTATTGAAATCATTAAATATTTATTCTAATCATTATATTGCAGTGGACTGCTGGGTATAGGCAGCTCCTATTAATCGTCACCACACCAGGTGCTTGCGCAGATAATGGATTAAAACATTATCAAAGTTGTAAAAGTGGTACAATGAAAAATGGTATGTACATATTTTACATCTATTTATTCGACATAACTAACTAATTATTCCATCTCATTAATGTGAGATATTTACATGGTCAGAGAACACGGGATGTTTGTCCAGAGGACTTCTAGTTAAGTGACTGCATAGTCAATCCTCTATCTTGATGATATTAATAGGCCGAAGGACCTATTGACAGCCTTGGGTGCTTCGGTTGACTAGTTCAATGGTTATTTTCATTTTTCATTGTACTAACCACTTTTACAGCTTTGATAATGTTTTAATCCATTACCTGAGCAGTATAGGAGCTGCACATACCCAGCAGTGCACTGCGATATAATGATTAGAATAAATATTTAATGATTTCAATAATACACGAACACACACTTTTTCAATCTTTGACCTCGTTTTCATGGGTCCGGACGGAGCCGAGGAAAGAAAAAATTATGCAGGATTGTTTAGCACATTAAGTGTGACAAATACCAATACAAGCCGTTTCTGTTGGATCTGGGTTTCCGATATATGAAATTTGCCCATTCTCCTTTCTTTTCTTTAAAATTCTGAATTAAAGTCATCCAATTTCTTTGATCAAACGAACATTGGACAAATATATTTGATAAGTGGAATAGCAGCCTAAGATGAGTCCTGACCTGACACAGCGGTCATTTCATAAATTGTAGCCGTAAAACGTAAACGACATCATCAAAAACAGTAAAATAGCTATTTTATCCATGTCTTGTTTTACTAAAATATTTGTGTTCTTTGTATGGTAGTTAACGTTTTGTAGAGACACGTCAGGATTCACCTTATGGTGACAAGGGTATAATTAGTTAATCTCAACTAAATCAATGTAATTCCCAGCTGTTCCAAGAGTAAACACTCCATATCCTCCAGTGCACGTTGTAGACCTCGAGTAAATAAACTTTTACTAATAATCATGCAGATTTTAACTGTTCAGATTTACGCATAGTGTTCCGGCACTAATTGAAAATCTACATGAGCGCGGAGGAATAGTAAACGTGGTTTTACGATTAAAATTAACTGTCATGTAATAGAATTAGCAAAGCAATGGATTTTATATATTTGTAACGTAAAACATCATCAAATATTGACTGGCCTACACTAAATGTAGGTGCAGCGCGAGTGTGGAACGCAGTACGGCGGTTCGCAACTGCAGTAGCAGAGATGTTATAATGCAGTGGGCGGAATATGTAGTGCTGTTTTATGAAATTGTCTTGCATAAACTTAGTATGAATATTCCCAACTAAAAAGCGATCCTACGACTTTACGATTTTGTAGAATTCCAGTAACATACTTTTCGTTACAAAACAGCCTGTAACACGTTTGAATCGAATAAAAGACTAGTGTAAAGTTGTATAATTTTTGCGATATTATAGCAAATAGCTGACTAAGATTGCTGTTACTATAACAAGTATGGTAATGCTTTATAATTACATTACATTGACTTCAAATAGCATTACCTATTCCGACCAGTGAATAACACGTCACACTAGGTTAGCAACGAAACGGGTATGTAAAGCGCATGCGTTATTGCAGAGTGCTGCATTCGGTGCGGCCGAAACTTAATGGACCAGCCAAACCTGCGCGTCAGCCACGAAGACAAAGCGGGACTGCAATTTGTTCGAACCTGTGCGACTGCGGCGCGAGAGCAGTAACTTCATTTTTAATATTTTATTAATGTAGGTACACCAAAAATATAATATCATACTTACTTTTATTGAATACCTAAATACAATAAACACACCATTTTTTTCACTAATGTTTAGTTTGCTTATCCCTGTCACAACAGGGATCCAGCAGAACACCAGCACCAGATAGGGATAATGACTTGGCATTATGCTGAGCTGGACACTCATTTTTCACAATCTGAGGCATTGCACCGTCGCACTTTGGTGACTGACTACTGAGTAAACGTCAAAAACTGTTTTAAATTTTTCTTATTCTTTAGCATGAGCAGCTTGCAAAATTGTCGCCAGAAAAAAAAACTTTTACTATATTTCCTTAAGACTAAATTACCTCATTTGTATGTTCTATCTATTTGTGTCTAAGTTGTGTGAATTAAACGTGTTTTCTTTCTTCCTTTCTTTCTAATTGAACAATGATTGAATGGGCCCCCTTTTACCTGGTTTAACCACATTTTTCTATGGTTATGCTATCCTGATACTTATCAGATTCTGATAAACAATTTTTAAACGAATCAATGCACGCAGTGGTTGCAACGGCTTTTAGCGGTAAGGGTCATTCGTGTCTGAAAACAAATCCACGATACAGAGAATCCAATGATGTCGAAATTACAAGGGTATGATTAACGGAATGAATTAATATGGCAATCACCCCAGAAAACTATGAAAATAATATTTATGAAGAATAGCTTGAAATTCGCATGGATTCACATATCTTAGATTTATGAGGCGACCTCATATTTCCCTAATATTAACAAAATTATTTAATACATTCTCTCCTATGAACCATTTCGGTCACATTCGGAATCGAACGCGAAAACCCTGTTTGCTATGTCCCTAGCTGCCGTACTGCAGCTCGGGACATAGCACACAGGGCTAACTAATATAAATAATACCATTATAGAAATATATTAGTGTAATTTTAATTCTAATATCCTCTTCTAGACGCGTACGTACGCTATACGAATGCCGTCGTCCCGCTTTGCGGGCTTATAGATATTATGCATGGCGCCATAAGATAACATGGACAGCATCTAACGCGCAACTAACGCTCCCGCTTCTCGTCTCGCATCTAGTGTTGCTGACGCGCAGGTTTGGATGAAACTTTGGTGTTCACGCGAATTAGAATCGATTAATTGCGTGAGTTAATCGTCAATATTTTTAATGCGATAGCGATTTGCATAATGTTAAATAAGAAAAATATTTGTAGAGTTCGGGTTTTAACTACAACGTTAATGATTGTTATGGCATATTCGATATGCATCTATATAGCTAGAGTACATACACTGTGTATTATAATCCATATAAAAATAGTCATATCAAGACCTTATCAATCGAACTGTTACGTAGTAGGTGTGAATTTATATAAATAGATCCCACACTAATTGTTACTGACCACTAGAATAGAACATTAACTCTCTTGTTCTGCTGCTGTTCATTTCTAAGACAGGCAGTAAACCAATATAAAAATAAATTGAAATCGTCATTCATTCTATATTTCTTTTTGTACAAAATATTTATTAACGTTCATAACGGAAGTCCCATGAACGACGCTCGAGTCACACATGGTCACGAAGAGATCGGGCCAGCAGCAGTGGTCAGCGTGTGGCGTTAAAATTGTAAATATAGTATTCATACGACCAATAGTTACGACTATATAATAATATCACACGCACGTTCGCGCACTCACTCTCATACAATATACATATATCAACAACAATGGAAGAGTTATCAGAAGCCCCGTGTCATTACAATTTTCTACGAAAAACTGGACTTAATTTAATGTAAAAATATGAATAGAACAATCATAAATCCAATCTTAACAAATAATACCTTGTATTAAATATGTTTTTGGATTGAATGCTGTGGCACTAATGACGTGTAGTGTCACCTCCTACACGGCGCGTAACCCTCACAGAGGTTAAAACATTTATGGACAACACAACTCATCGAACGATCCAACATTCTCAGAACCAAATAAAAATATTACATTTTAATGTACGCACTAGTTTTTAAATAACTTCGGACTGACATAAAATGCATAGCAAAACGGAAGATTACTCGGGAATGCATCTCAAGTCGTACATCCATATATATATGTCGAACTTATAAAATTGACTTAAAAAATATGTATAAAGTATATTTTATTTATACACTAATCCGACTCACTTACGACTAACGAATAAAACCACACCCGGCACTGCGGGTCACCGCGGGCCGGCCGCTCCTCTAACGTACCTACGTCTGTCGCTATCGACGGTGAGAGAGTTCGCAGCGTGCTCGAACGATTATACATGTTTATGAAACGTGCTATCAAACAAGGTACTACACTGATGGGGCTCGCAGTGCGCCTGCGCGGGCTCCTCACGCGTCACGCGGGCGCCGCACCCGGGCGCCTCACGCGGGCGGCTGCTGCTGCTGCGCCGGCGTGAAGAACTGTCATTGCGGCGTGTCACGCGCCGCGCTCCAGCGGTCGAACTCGATGCCCGAGTCGGGGGACACGCCCTGCGGCGCCGCGCAGCCGCACGGAGCCGGCGCAGCACGGGTCGCCGCGCCCGCTCCCGGCACGCCCGAGTCGGGCGCCTGCAGCTCACGCACGCCCAGCGCCTCCAGCACCTGCGGGCCAGCACTCGTATGACGCGCGCCGCCCCGACACTCGAGCGAGAGCTAGGGGGCGGCTCGGTTCGGACCTTACTCAGACTGGCGCTGTGCTCGTGCAGACCCAGGTCGCGCTCGAACGAGTGCAGCTGCCGCATGAAGTGGAAGTTGGGCGCGATGTCCGTCTTGCGCGAGCGCACCAGCTCGAAGGCGTCGCGCAGGCACAGGCGGTGCCGCTGCATGAGGTAGGCCAGCGTCACCGTGACGGAGCGCGACACGCCGGCCACGCAGTGCACCAGCACGCCGCACCGCGCCGACATCGCCTCCTCTGTGAACACAGACGTGACCGGATGGGAGCTTACCGCTTAGCGAGATTAAGACTCCTCTTTATACATACTATCGCGGACTCGAAATGTTTATCAGATTTCAAAGTCGATTCCTTCTCACACTGTGTGCAATAAGGTTTAAAATGTCATATCAACTTATGTCATATCGACCTTAAGAAAAAGTAATGTGCAAGCAATTTATAGACTAGGGTGGTAAACATTTCAAGTCCGCGACTGTACAAGGTGTTATTTGAATAATGCAAAAGCGCAGATACCCTAACTGATTTTTATTCTAACGAATTGATCGAGCAATTTTTTTTTCATTATTTATTTTAGAAGACATTTGTATTTTCTGTTGACCGAAAAATTCTGTTTGACTTTTCTGGTCTGATTATTTTGATCAGACGACTACCCCGCCTCGTCCCGCTAACTACTTACCTACGTATTGAATTTTAGTCTAGGTAAATGGTGCGCGTGGTTTGCGATAATTGAGAAATGACACTGTGAAACAAATAAGTGAATAATTAGTCGAATCGATTCTACTCTCGATACTGTACAAACTACTTTCAGGTTTTGCGTTATTCAATAAAAATAAATAAAACGTAAATTATACACCTCGTAGAATCCTAAATATAATTGGACGTTAATTAATGATCGTTACCGATAAATCTTATGGCCTGTGGAAAGTGTACGGCGAGGTTTTGGCTCCAGTGGTCGGCGATGGGTATTTTCAAGTAATTGATGCCACAGCCTTCCGCTTCAAAAGTGTTAGGCAGGTCTGGAGTCACGTTCAGCACATACTGCAAATACAAACAATATTGTCACTATGTATTCTTTTTATTATCACAAGTAAGTAGTCAAATCATAAATTAGGAAATAAAAAAGTGCAAATTGTGGAGATCCCTGCAACTTGGGAAATGTATCATCACGGAAAAACGTCAAGCTCACCTGCACCCGGTGTATCGGTGATCCAGGTGGCTTTGACGAGAGACAGATGGCAGAATAACCATCTTAACTTCAAGCCCTTTATTCACCTTCCCGCTCGACCAACGTCACCTGCTTTTTGGGAGGAGCTAATGTCTAGCAGAGTAGATTAGACTGAGTATAAATTAATTAGTTGTACCTTAATATTATGCCTCGCGAGCGCGTCACAGTCCTCACTATTCGTCGAGTTGCCGAGGTACAGGTTGGGCAGGATCTCGATGGGGAACTCCTGCGGTACATGCGTGTGCGTGTCCTCGCACTCGGACGACGAGCCCGAAGACAACGCTTCCTCGCAACCCGAGCCAGAGATGCGGAGGGACCTGAAACATGTAGATTATTTATTGTGTATTCATGTGTATCTCTGATCAATTGATACCTTACTCTCTGCCTGGTGAAGAGACATGCGTATTGTTTTACGTTTTGACAGTTTGGGATGCTGCCCAGTTATCAAATCAGGATCTCGATTAACTTCAAAACGAGACTTCGACAATTCTAAAACAATGCTCAGTTATGAATCTCGATTCAATACTTGATTTGAGTAGAGATTTTTATAGAATACTATACCTACTCAAATCTTATCTTAAATCGAGATTCATAGGTAACTGAGCATCGTTTTAGAATACAAACCTTACTGAGAGGTTTTTATACAATTCTGAGATTTCTTTAAGAGCATGTTTTAGAATTGGGCCGTAACCCTCTGCACACATAACAGGTCACAGTTACTAATACAAAGATGACTAAAAATAAACGTAACATATTCAAAAGAACAAGGCCACCGCTTTCATCCCCCATGATCCTGTACCCAAACGACAATAACATCAGAAAAAAAAAAACAATAGAATAACAATCAAAAAAGGATTTCTATTACAAAATAAGGAGCACTAATGTCAATTCTATTATACTAACTTGGCTAGCCATAAGAACAAGAAATAATGGATAAGTCATCTTTTAGGAATAATTTATTTTAGCATATCGGTGAAACATGACAAGAGCTTTTTAAACGGGCTGCCTGGCGTGAGTGGCATTCATAAGTTTCATTAATCTTCTGTAAAACTGCCTGATATCGACCTTCAGGACTGCGATATAAGTATAGTGTTGTTACAGCGTGGTGGTGGCGCATCCGAGCGTGTGTTGGTGACTGTATGTGTGGGCCTCGGGGCGGCGCGGGGCGGTATCGATCGCGGGGCTGCTTAATGGGGGAGGAGGCTCCGGGGGTTCACCATTCACCTGCCCCCGCGGCTCAATGGCCGCCCACGCAGCGCCGCGTCCTTACTCTCCCCCACCCCTCCCCCGTCGCACTCCTGTCGCACCCCGCAACCCGTGCCTGCGGCTCCAACGCGTCTCCTCCCACGCGACACTTTTCCAAATTCGCCCTCTGAATCGTCTCGCCGCCATTCAGTTTGCTGTTTTGAAAGCAATCAAATTAGGCGAATGCGCGCTCGACGCCTTCGCCTCGTACAGCCTTGTTGATAACTTGACACCTACGCTACGATGCCAGATTCGCGGAGAATCAGCGGTTATATTGCCATATCAAGAAATTCTTGTCCTCGAAATTGATGTTACGCGTGCCTATTCTGCGTCATATCTGAAGGTCAACATAATATCTATATGATAAAAAATTAAGACTACACAACACAATTTCCAAATTTGGTAAAAACTAGTGTTTTCATACTTTATTAAGACACTAGCTGTTGCCCGCGGTTTCACTCGCGATTCTAAGGCGACTACGACTACTTCATGTACCCAGATAAAAAGTATCCTATGTTCTAATGCAAATCATGACCTACCTGTGTGGCAAATTTCATTCCGTTCAGCCGTTAAGGCGTGATTGATTAACAAACATCCAAACTCACAAACATTCAAACTTTCACGTTTACAATAATATTAGATTAGATAAGTAGTATAGGAAGTAGGACAGAATATGTACAAAAAGACACAAACATAAGAATAGTCAAAACTAAATCATGAAATAGACTATTCAATGAAAGTTCATCTTCAACGGTCTATTCCACTTTTAATAAAAACTTGAGGTCGCCAGCGGCTTCGCACGCGTGGATGTCGTTTATCGCGTATTCCGTGTTTTTCTCTACTATATTATGCATGTATTATACATATAAACCTTCCTCTTGAATCACTCTATCTATTAAAAAAAACCCATCAAAATCCGTTGCGTAGTTTTAAAGATCTAAGCACACATAGGGACAGACAGACAGCGGGAAGCGACGTTGTTTTATACTATGTAGTGATAAAATTATATTAAGTAGCCCTTAATTTATTAAACCACAATAAAAAACAAACAAACCAGACCAAATTTTTTTGGTCTAGTAGAGAAGGAATGTTCGGCTTCCAGTCGCCAAAACAATGCTGTGTTTTTACGTTTGGATCTCGTTTGTGGAATGCGGGCCATGCATCCAGTCTTTTTTATGAAATGCCAAAGCTTTGTCCTCGCAGCGAATGCGAAGATTATTTTGTCAAATAAAGCCTATCATTGTTACGAGGAATATACTGGGTGTAACTAAGCTTCGTTTGAGATGTCATAGTGCAATTCAGTATTCTTATCTAGAATACAGGAAAATATGAAAAAAGATAAAATGTTTTATAAGAATATAATATTTGTTCAAAGTCAAAGTTTTTATTTCAAATAGACCACATTTCAGGCACTTTTAGAACGTCAAAACTAGGTGCACGGTTCCAAAAGGTAGGTTCTATGGAGAAGAGCCAGCAAGAAACTCCATAATGAATGAAGTTAGTCGATGCTCCATACAAAATAATATTCCTTATGTAATACATAATAGATTTGTTTGAAAATTATATTAAGGGGGATTTGGACTTTAGTCCACGTCCACCACGCTAGCATGGTCAGAAACGGCACAAAATAGAGATGTTTGGAAGACAAAAGGGGAGGCCTTTGCTCAGCAGTGGGACAGTCAATAGGCTAGTAAAAAAAAAAAAAAAAAAACGTAATAAATAGTGAAGAATAGAATCTTCAAACAAAAAAAGAATTACTTTTCCGTCTCCTCCTCCTACATTCTTTAGAAACTCTTTTATGGAAGCTATTTAACTGGTGATAGTCTTTTTGTTCTTCTCTATATTTTTTTCTGAATTCCCTATTTGATAATCTCTAATCATACTCTAAAAATCACTTCATTGACATTATATCTATCTATACATATAAAAGGAGAAGCTGACTGACTGATCTATCAACGCACAGCCTAAACCGCTGGGGTTAGAAACTTGAAATTTTGACAGTAGGTTCCTTTTGTAACGTAGGCATCCACTAAGAAGGGGTTTTTCGAAATTCAATCCCTAAGGGAGTTAAATAGGGGATGAAAGTTTGTATAGAAAATCGTCACTTAACGGGTTCAAAATTTCACGCAAGCGAAGCTGCGAGCGAAAGCTAATAAATATCTAATCTATTTTCAATATAATGCTAATGAAGTGATTTGTAAGTGTGATGTGAGTGTAGATGTGAGTGTAAGAACAAAATCACATTCTTTACAACAAATTACACTTTACTACATGCCTAATTTTGAGCAATATAGACACTAAGTTTTCTGTTATTTATGATTCCTTTATAATAAGTCTTAATAAGGTTAGAATCCTCATCGTAAAACCTGAGTGACAATTAAAAGGTCTGTGCAGATATATTTGTAGGTAATGATAGGCACAAATGTGGTTTTTATGTAATTGTACAAGTTAACCAGGATCTAAAACTCTGTTACAATCTACTACTTCTGCATGCCCTTATTTATCCTGGCTTACACGATTAAAGAAAATAAGAACGAACAACAAAAACCACTCAATCTAATAATTACATTGTTTATGAGTCCATGACCAATCAGATTACTAAGTCACACGAGTTTAATAAAAATACGAAATTAATTATGTTCAATGGCAAGTGTCTGTCACACAGGCGCATGAGCCAAATTGGATCAGTGTCGCGTGAGTGGTCATCAAGATAATTATTTACAGTCGGCAGCATGTACTAGGCATTAGTAGGCTCATAGTAGGTAGTGCTGAGCGCGCGTGGGCCGCGCGTAGGCGACCACCAGCCGACACGTCCATTCAGGGGAGCTGCCGCGCCCACGCGACCGACGCCATTCCGCCCGATCTCATCATTTTAACGATACACTTACACGAATTTTACCTACATGTGGGTGAACGGAGCTCCGTTCATTACGCAAGTGTCGATTGTGAACTCTATATTCCCGATACACAGGTGTAACAACGCCGCGGAGAATGTCACTCCGCTAAAACAATGAACGTGAGCTGCTCATTTAAATGCGCGCATACTAGCTACTTGTAGTAGTGCATTGTGTAAGTGACGGCGTCGACTCCATGCGAATACAATTCGTATTTGAATGGCGGCGGCGTGTGCGAGGCGGACGCCGGAAGCCGTGACACGGTCGGCCGTGTTATTAATGAACAACTCCGATACGTATGGGCGGCCGGTGCCTCCGCGAGCCGACCGAATAACGAACGCGACCCAAGTTATAGCTACGGGATGTTGTCGGGGGTCTTCGTGAGTCGGTCGGGTAACTGTGTGCACACTGGAGAGCCGGTGCGTGTGGGCGTAGGAGTGCGTGCGGTGCGCTGGCGCACAGGAATGCGGCTCGACCCACCCGCTGCCAATGACCGCCTGCAAGGGACGGTTTTTTAATGGCGGACTCACTAGTTCCCATCCTGGCAGCAGTTTTAACGAGCTGAGTTGTCCGGACAAAGCGGATCGCTCGTTTATATTATGTATGACGTTCTAAAATAAGTTATGCGTTGCCTGTATGTATGTATGTTGATATCTATAGGTAACTGTGGACGAGTGTTAGTTTGGTATTGTATTTTAGCAAGTGTGTCGAGGTCGCAGGCCACTCTAGCACCTACACTACATGTGATGTCGAGCAAAATTAACACAACATTCTACTTTTAACAGAATTCTGAGATCGTAGGCTCCGTTGTGTGTCGCATAATAGTCGAATGGAAGACAAATGTTTGAAAAATTAACAAAATATCTTAGGCTTACTTTAAACCAGCATTTGCCAGCGAGTTTGTCGTAGAAAGAAGCTTTATGTGCACTAAAGCAGTCAAGATAACATTTCTTCAAACATTATGGTGTGTTTGTTATTGCTTCTATAAAGAACATCTTATAATAAGTTCTTATTAACGAGGAATTGATCAATAAGATTCTTATTGATCATTTCCTCGTTAATAAGAACTAGTAGGTAATAAAACTAGGACATTAGTTATAAAAATAAACATACAATTAAACCCCAAAATTATTATTTAGAGTCAAAGCAATGGTGTTAAAACGGTTACGTAGAAGCTTTACCTATAGCACAAAGTGAAAACATGATGGTATAAACGTAGCATGGGAATCTGCTGTCACAAATTTGCTCTCTATAGGATTTACGTGACTCCTATAAGACTAATGAAACTATTAGCAGTATTAACACAAATTCGATACAAAAATGTGCCGTTAAAAACCACCTTATAGCACAAAGTTGTTGTTTCAAGTCTGATATAGTGCAGTTATTAAGCGGAGTTACCGGTGTTTATAGAACGTTATAGCAAAAAAGCTGTATATCTTTTATGGTCTTAACAATCATGCTGTAATATGCTTTTATTGTGACAATATGGCTTGTAATCATCACTTTTACGTAATAGTATATTATTTATAGCTACATAGCTATGCTCTTGTCTCTTTACCACACTAATGACATTCCACAATAATCATTTTTATGAAACTGACTCTATTTACGGATTTAAATTTTAGCACATTGCTAATACAGGCAAAAATTATAATATTTATTAAACTTTGGTATCTTAAACAGATGTAATTATCAATTCGAAATAATTTCATCTAATAACTGTAATTTTTTACGTGTAATCCCTGTACGTAATCGCAATACTACGAGAATTCATTCATAGATAGTAATTACGTAACCTTCGTTTAAAAAATGTGTACATTTAATGGGCTGAGAAAAATATTATTGACTGTGAAGAGACAAATCGAATCACCTTTACTGATTGAGATGATACTTAATTTGTTAGTAATTGTTAAACACGATTTAAATTTTTATGTCATTACTGCATTCAAATTAAAAGGATAATCGGGATAGGTATGTAGGTAGTAAAATAATCATTCTATTAGCTGTAGCTTATGTAGCGTGGCCGTAAAATTTAAAAATTATAAAAAGAAACGTCGACAGCGTTTTAACTGCGATCCATACATTTTAGAATTCTTCAGATAGTCAAATACTCAATTACTTGTCATTTTCATAATTATTAAAAAAATACTATTACCTATTTCTGAATGATTGTTGTAATAATGAACACTAATAAATCTGCCATAATAATTGATAATAATAATTTTATGAAAATGTACAAGGTAAAACTTAAAACATTTATACTTAACTTAATTTTGACCTAATTCTCATTTATTTTTTTCAATTTTAATCAACAAATCAATCTGATTCTGAATTCAAATTGCATTAAGAGGCAACAATTGATTTATAAACAAAAAGGCGATTATTTATTATTAATAATAAGAGTATGGTACAATAAGTAATATAAATGATAAATAATATAAGTAATAAAAATAATAAATGGTACAATAAGTATGGTACAATAAATAATAAGTATTATAATAATAATAAGAGTATGGTACAATACAGTACAATAGTCTTGCACCCGCAAGACTATTGTAAAATGTGGTGAAAAATATCTGGTCTATGGGAAGGGGTGTTATGTGGACTGGATAACTTCTAGATACATTAAGAGTATTAATTTATTTGTATGGAGAGGCGGCGAAAAGTAAAGTGTATTATTGTACAATTAAATAAGTATATGAAAGACACGTAATTTTTATAGATCTTTAAACCAATTATACTCTAAACTTTTAAATAAAGTTCATTGATATAATACATTATCTTATAATAATGTAAACAAATAAACCGATAATGGTAAATGTACGTAAATACATTATGTGTATGGTTATGTTACTAAGAATCATATAAATATTTATTAATCTATAACGTACCATAAAATAATACTGATTAAAAATCGCAATATATAAAACGTATCCGTCACCGGCCGTGACCGTGTACGGATTAATTCGTGAATGAACTCACGCGGAGCGAGGATTGCCTTGACGTCAAAAACTATGACGTCACTTCAGTGATAACCTGCTGCCAGCCGCGGTCACGTCAACCAGGATCTATGGATTTCATCATTTGAACACTATGACATCACAACAATAAAGAAATTTAGTCGAGCAGACACAAAAAAGTGCACCCGTAAATAATTGAAGATGCATAGTTAATTTTATTGGCTATTGTGATTTCAAATAGAAAACGTAGATTTCTCACGACAAGCTTTTTCCATGGTAAGCAGAGAGAACCAAACGGTAAAGCCTACAATCAGCACATTACTATTTATTGAAAAAAACCCACTACGACGTAGGTGTTTACAAAGTACTTGCTGAAACTAAATTATCGAACGAGGATTAGATATTAAAGATTATTAAATTATCAAATAGGGATGTTAACGTCAGCCCTCGGAGATAATAAATCTGTTTACGTCATCTTGTATTTAGTAACTATAACAAAACATTGTACCAATGAAGATTTAATTATGAGAAGAAACATGGTATTTCTAAAAATCTATTTATAAAATGTGCGTGGTCGGGATCGTAATTATTTCGTCCTGTTTTTCAGAACGTACATGACGTACAATGTAACAATTTTGTTTAAAAATAGAACTTTGGTATAAGTTAAACGAACAAAAAGTAACATGTAAGTTTATCGGCCAAGGGCCTGCCTAACTCGTGCGTGTTTAGTTCTTCCGGACCGGGAGCCGGCTGACGGTGGCGCGGGCCCGGAGCGCGGGAATGGCGCGGCGCGGTGGCGCTCCAGCGTGGGCGTCGTTACATTTACACCATTAATTTGAATGTTCCTATTTATAGTTCGGTAAGGTATTATATATCGTGAAAGGTAGCAGTCAACCCACGCGATCAGAAGCGGATGCTTGCAAATCACAGTTGAAGGAAAATAATTCGCGAATCTCTAAATATACTCGCCCATTACGTCCTTTATTTATATTCATAGGCTTTGATGTACAGGGAAACTCATGAACTGTCTGCGAATAATAATACAAAAATAATACATATTGTTATTTAACGACGAAATACCAATATTGTATCATACAATAACAATATTAAAAATTTAATAGGTATGATGCATACACATAATAAGAACATGTAAGTATATTGAATTTACAATAATTATAATATTTGAATAATAAATATAATAATCAGAATGAATCGAGTTGTATTTAGTGGCGTGTCGATAGAATAGGTATTGTGTGTCGATGTCACGCGTTACAAGACGCCATTCAACATAGTCAGTTCATTAACATCTTGTACCGAATCAAAAAGTGATTTGCGCAAGGAAAAAGTGAGCAGTGAACAGCGCGCTTACCGCATGCGCGCTGGCTGCATGAATGGAGCGCACTCCATTGAGCGCAAGGCTCCGTTTCACCGCTTCTAATGCAATACGCCAATTACGTGTTTAGGTAACTGCACACTTACAGGCGGTGCAGTGACGTAGACGATGCGGCTCGCCACCACTCAAAATGATGAATGAGTTTATTAACCAACTCATTTTATTCAGCCGACTGCAATGCGTCAATGTGGCGCAATTGGTTTTTTCTTTGCAACTTTGAACGATCGATTCAGTGTAAGTAATCTCAGGTTAAGCAAAATTTTAAAAGGAAATCGAAATTAAATTAAAATAACAAATCAATGTCATTCAGGTTATCCATTCTGTTACGAATAAGTATAGATCTGCATACTATAAACAATATACAGTACCTAACCCACAAGCTAATGGCTAAGTTTTGCTGCCACATGTAAATATATCTAATTAACACAGTAGTACTAAACGATACGATCCCAGCTGAACAAATCACTCATTCACATAAATGAAATAATTTGACATTGACGCGTTCTACGCACGTGCCGAACGCAATCAGTCACGGCTACGTGTATAGGTACCTATTTATATTATATTAATGCACATTATCACATATCGGCTGAGTAACAAAGAGCGGTAGGAAGGAACCAGTGTTTGCACTTTATGACTAACATCCTCTGTCACCGTCACCGATACTGAGAACTGGTCTTTATGATTCGATCTGCTTGCATATGCGACCCACGCCTTGAACAACCTTCAGGTGTAAAGTACCTACATAAAATAAAACATTGCTTAGACTGATTTCGTCAAAATATTTAACCTTATCACAATACGAATCAAACTTATCAGCGCGCCTATACTTTCCTTATAATTCCTTCCAATAATGAATCCTATCAATTTGCAGTGTATCATCAGTACACTTTCCTTAGCTATTTAAACCATGTTGTGATAAAGTTCAAGTAAACATGTACAAAACCAGTGTACAATTACTTCTCACGGGATCGCCTCATCATCAACATCATATTGAGAAAGTCCGTCTCGTATCGTACCCAGTCGCGCCGGAATCGGTTCGACCCACGAAGCAAATACAAAGAGGAGATGGCATAAGCAACTGTGAACCGTGATACCAATGTAGAACCATTCCGTCCTCACGGTGGGCGTGGCCTATCAGTCTGTCGGCACTCGTCTTGTAAATAAACATTACGTTCCCGCTCCCGTTCCATTTTGTCATTATTTATTATTTTCGTTGTCATTTAAAAGAAAAAGATGAAGTGTTGTGTGTTATCTTGTAAAAACTACTCAGATAAACGTTTTGGTACCATGGATGGCATCACATTTCACTCGTAACTATTTTTTTTCGATATTTATTAGATTCGTTCTAGAAAAATCTATTGTTATCACGTCTCGTACAATAGTTTTACTGCTCGACAAAAGATGGCGCACCCTATTATAACATGAATAACTAACAACTACGTAAGAAATATTCATATCTTTATAATTATAATGTATTAAAACAGATTTAAGATTTTTTTAAAGCCTTTTTGGTGACAAAAATATCGTATTATTGTTTTTATCACTATTTTAAACCGTGATATTTCGGTCGCCATCTATCGCGGAATAGTGTAAACAATATGAATAGACAGGTCCGTAATTAGAATTCAATTATTTAATTACGATGTGTGGTGATACGTGACGTTTTAATTTTTATTCAATAATGGTGAACGAGGCCTGCATAGTTCCTTGATATTTAATTAAATTTAGATTATACTCGTATTTCAGATTTCCACCCGAAGATAATCTCAAACAGAAATGGATAAAACGATGGCTTAAACCGACTTTTATACTAATAAGGGGAATTTGTACAGAGTGTCTTTTTATTCACTGCAGTAAGCAGTAATTCAGTCCAAGAAACTATGAGTACGAAAAAAATTGACCATCGCCCATCGCCGTATCCATTTGATGTAGGAACTCGATTTGTTTTTCGAGAATTTCAATTTTAAATTAAAAGTACAAAAAAATAATTCTGTAATAAATTTCTGTAGTAAATTGTGTACCGTATGTACATTATAGGCATGATTTCTTAATTATTTTCACTAAAATTCCACTAAAATCTACAGTTAACAAAAAATCGACTTGAATACAATTATTTAGCGGGGTGGTTACTTATTACTGTGTGAAGATTTTTCTTATTTATTACATTTTTGTTCACAATCTTTTTGTAATTTTTAAACCAGCTCTGCCGTAGGCTGGTACAAAAATTCTAAGTACGTCCCTGTCGTAACATACTACTACAACTACGAGGACATCTAGCGTGAAATAGCTGAAACACGTATTAGTTACCGATGTACCCGAAGCGTTTAGTTTTTCCTATTCACTACTAGATGGAAAACGTGAAAGTAGGCGTAAGTAGGCGGGGTGTAACGTTCCCTTCACCCCGCAAAGTATCACGCGTCGTATGATAGGAAAATCGAATTACACCATCTCCTCTTTGTATTTGCTTCGTGGTTCGACCAGACACTTTTTCCGTCTAAGTGAAAAACCTTCTCACGCGCAAATCTCGTTCCCACGCGTGAGTTTCCTCGTTCTCTCGATTGAATGAGGGAGCCAGTTCAGAATTACAATTCTAATGATTTCCTCGATATACTTGTATTACACAGTCGATTTTAATTATTATAACTGTGATCTTAATAAGCTTAGAAATTAATGACATAGCTTTATTAGTTGATGTTACATAATAAAAGCAACATGTATGCCGAATGCGAGCGCGGATAAGTGTAATGTGTTGAAATTATTGTAGTTGTTCGGATTGCTCCCGGTGGGAGATAATACATATACAAATTTTACACATACACATCTACTTCTAGACCATCCCTATGAGAATAAGCCCTCTTGACTTCTCTCTGTACCTGAGCAAAACACGAAAAGTCCATTACTGTGCTATGTATGCCCACGAGTGATGAGCCTGGCTCCATTAATATTTAAGGAATGCGCCAGATTTTCTCAACTAAAACCTTGCAAAATAATAAGCGATTTTTGGCGCAAACATACCAAGTTGTGACACACTATTGACGCGGAAAGACATTGCGGAAACATTTCTAAATAATGTTGAATCGAGAGCTAAGTTAGGTAAGGTAGAAAGACAAATTTCGCGTCCATGAAGTGACTTTCAGAAGTTCAGTTATGTATAAATTACACAGACCAAGAAAGTATTTTGACTTGCTTCTAAGCTAGACGTCGAAACTACTCAAAAATGCGCTAGAGGCTGTGGAAAGGATGATATGGGAGATAACCGAGTTGTCTATTAAGGATTACAGCAAAATAAATAAAAACTAAGCTGTATGAACACTGACCTTAGTCCCATAAGTGGTAGATGCGGTACATGCTGAGCACCCGCCTCGCTGCACCACTCGGGGTACAAGCGCCGGAACTCCGCAAAGTCTCCTGTTGACAAACAATATTTTGTTTATTACCTTGAAAGCTGTATTCGTTAGCATATTAATGTAAAAGAGGTAATACTCGGGCCTTGGCAGCAGACTCGAATATGTTTAGGAAGACGGCTGGTATAGGGATAGGGGGTAAACTTGTACTGTTAGTGATGCATTTCCTGGTAAGGATCCTGATAATGTGGACAAAAAAGCTTTTCAGGACTTTTTAATTTCAGATTCCTGTTGGATATACGGAAATAATCAAATTAAATGAAGTTTCAGGAATCCAGAAAGTAACCCATGAAAATCAAGTTACAAAAACACGTTTCATTGAAGAAATCTTGTAACTTTTGTCATTTTTCGTTTTTTTTATCAATTAATTGTGGTCTAGTTTCACAGATTTTCGTTAGTGCGCATTATCCATGGACAATGTATATAAAAACAAGGCTGTAGCCATTAAAATACTTGTCCAACTATTGACGCTACCAACCAGAAATAAGGTTTTATAACCGGAATAGAAACGTATAATATGCACAATTAATTTAAAGTTATGCTAAGTTATGTAATACAGAATGGCGCTTAGCACCTTAATAATATTTTCTTTGGTTCACAACGAAGCTGCTTGCAGCTTAATAAATCAATTGTGGGATGACTGGCATCTCGGCATATTAAATAACCTAGTGGCTGGTGGCTGCACTCGTTTAATCGTAGGTTACGTAAAAGGCAACTAGAGGATTAGGTCGTGATGGAGACACGTTGGGCAGCAACATCTTCCTCTAACACCATATCATCATCGTCATTCAGCCGAAAGACGTCCACCGCTGGACATGGTCTCCCCCAAGCCGTGTTGGGGGGGTTTGCCATAATCGCCATGTTCAGTAGGCGGGTTGGCGATCGCAGTATGGTTGTTAAAATACTCCGAGAACGCTACTGCTCATCCTCTAGTGAATCCCTTAATCGCCTTTTACGACGGGTTCCCTCTATCTGGCAGAATCTTGATGCTCCGATATTTATTTGGCATAACACACTTGGCATAATCTTCTCTAAACGAATATTTTTAAGGCAATAAACAATATTTAATATAATTATTATTTGGCCGAATGTTTAAGTAATATGTCCGAATTTACAATGGCATACTTTTAAGATGGCAGAATTTTATTTGGCATAGGTAATACCTTTGTCAAAGTTAACATTCCGCACAATTTCGTTTAGCATAACTTTTATTTAGAGCGACGATTATTTGGTACATTTTCACTCGGCATACTGGATTTTTGGCCAAACACTGTTACTTGTTTCCCAACTGACTAATTTCAAGAGCGAGCGAAAAGAGCTTGGGAATTTCGGGCACCCCGACACGGATAGGTTAGGTTTGAAGGGGATGACCGTCATTCCCTTCGTGTTAGGTTACTTCAAAGCCTGCAAACAGAAATAGGAGCCCCGCGCAGCGGCGGTCTCCGTCGACTCTTTCTGCGATATTATGGATATGAAATTTATGCCTAAAATTGATTCCGACTTACAAAATTATGAGTTTTGAATGTATGTTATATGAGTGTATGCCAAACGATTTTCTGTTAAATGAAGTTTATGCTATTCCCTGTTGTGCAAAA
This sequence comes from Amphipyra tragopoginis, assembly GCA_905220435.1. NCBI lineage: Eukaryota > Metazoa > Arthropoda > Insecta > Lepidoptera > Noctuidae > Amphipyra > Amphipyra tragopoginis. Next base: position 20,226,919 of record HG991997.1, read on the forward strand.
TAATTATTATGACATAAAAAGTTCTGCTATAAAGGGTAGACCCTTTTACGACACCCATGGGAAGAGATGGGGTAGTGCTATTCTTTACGTCCGGCACCACACGGCACCATAACATAGAGCGGTTACCGGTTACCAATGCGTTTCTTATAGGTGTTGATTACTCGAATATCGCATTACAATCGGTTCAATCATTTTAGCGCTATTAAATTAGGACTATGTTCACTGAACGTTTGATGTTGACTTTGTGTTTGTCAATTTCGTTGTGACTTTCAATATTTTATTTTTCTTCATAAGTGGAGAAATTGTGTGAGGAAAATACACGCTAAACTCTTTAAATGCCGTTATGATAAGACAACTATCGATAATTTAAGCGCATGAGTCGAAAAGTTCGGTTACGTGGTTATTCCCTGGCTTCACGTCACTTGATAGGTATTTCATTAATTTCCGAGTGTGACTAATGTCTAAAGCATGCCTTGCTGGAAATGTAATTTAACTGATAAGTTCAAGACGTTATTCCTGGAAGGTAGGACACAAACAGAATAAGGTTCCCTATCCATTTGCATAAAATGTTAAGACCTAATATAACTTAGCATAATTTTGTTTGGCATAATTATATTTTCGCATAATATAATTACGCATAACAGCTTACGCATAATTTCTCTAACCATAATAATGATTAAGCATAAAGTTCTAAAGCATAACTTTTTTAAGCATAATATCCTAAAGCATAAATTTATTTAGGTACGCATAATGATATTAAAACAAATTTTTATAGGTATACGGTAGACGATTATTCGTCACCTACTTTCATTTTCACAATAAAAACTTAAGGGGATGTTTGTAAGGTTGAGGCTCCAAAGCAGAGTCGACGGAGCTTCGTTCGGAGCTTCGTTCGCTCGCTTCGCTCGCTCACTCTAGCCCCCATCATCCCCTTCGAACCTAACCTATCCGTGTCGGGGTGCGCCTGCGACTAGATTATTAGACAATGGTAAAAAAAAATCTGATTATCATAACTAACGTTATGCTAATAGTCATTAGGCCTACTAACGTTATGCGAATCAAATTTATGCCAAAACAAATTAGTCTTTAAGATGATTATGCCAACATGAAATGTATGCCTAAAAAAATTATGCCGAAGTATTATTATGCCAAAACAAATTGTGCCAAAATCGTTATGCCGAAGTATATTAGGACAAAGAACATTATGCGAAAAGAAGGTATCCCACAGAATAAACATGCTATGTATCCTAAATAGTATTTCTCGGAGCACTTCGCTTTTTGCAAATTCAGGCACCTTTTCGCAATACTCCCACAGTTCCTTGTCCCATAATAGCAGGGTGCTTCCATGTAATAGTAGGGTGCTCCCATAATATAATAACAGGACACTCCTTATAATAACAGAATGCTCCCATATAATAGCAGGGTGCTTCCATGTAATAGTAGGGTGCTCCTATATAATAACAGGACGCTCCTTATAATAACAGGGTGCTCCCATATAATAACAGGATGCTCCCATATAATAACAGCGTGCTATTATAACCCTGCCAGCTACAACAGACTCCGTAACATAATAAATCCAATTAATGGATCAAACACAGTACCTCAAAATTATTTTAAAGTTCCATAATTAAGTAGTACTCTGCTCTGGTAGTAGTTTTCATTCCATCACCACAATAGGTAATTGTTAGCTGCAATTACTAGTTGCCCGTTAACTATTGGTGCAAATGTGTAGGTGGGTCGTTAATTCAATTTCAAGTTTATTTCGTTCATTCATTGTTCTGTCCATTAATATACTTCCATTCATAATGATACAAGTCTGACATTTACTATTCAGGTTGAAATTGTCTTTTGTACGAGAGTAACGAGAACCTCAGTTGTTGAATATTCCTTTACAACGAGTTCCTGAAGATATACCTCTTGACTTTTAGAAAATCTTCAGAATATTTTAAAGTAAATGTCATGTTTTGTTTGTTTGAGTTGAAATGTTACTACACCCACACGTTTAAAACCCACAACTTCAATTGCTCAGAAGGGAGACAGCTTCGTCTTGGTATGGTCGCAAGAGAAACATTCGTAAAGCTGTTAAAAGATTCTTAAAAGTAAAAATCTTCGCCTTAGAGTGAAAACCACGGAAATGCAATTTGATCATTTTTAGGGTTCCGTGCCCAAAGGGTAAAACGGGACCCTATTACTATGACTCCGCTGTCCGACCGTCTGTCCGTCTGTCACCAGGCTGTATCTCATGAACCGTGATAGTTTAGAGAATTGAAATTTTCACAGATGATGTATTTCTGTTGCCGCTATAACAACAGAATAAAATAAATATTTAAGGAGGCTCCCATACAACAAACGCGATTTTTTTGCCGTTTTTATAGATAATGGTACGGAACCCTTCGTGCGCGAGTCCGACTCGCACTTGGCCGGTTTTTATTTTATCACGACGTGTAGGCACTATAATTATAAATGAGCTGCTCTATGTGAAATTATTTTGTAGGCACTGAAATTAAGACTTTATTGGGTTAAACATTCGTAATAAATATAATTGACTAGAAAAATGCAAATAAAATATCTAGCTTTAATTCCGCTGAACAAGATCGCTAGTTTGGATGCAGTATGCAGCACCACCCTCCCGCCCACAAGTATATGCACATGCAGAAAGAGTGAAAAAATAATGCAACATGCAACCAAACCAATACACGACACGTGTTTCGCCCCTGCACGGGGCATCCTCAGGATATGTTGACTCCTCGACCGCTAGGACGCGAATTCGCGTACATATACTTGTGGGCGGGAGGGTGGTGCTGCATACTGCTTCCAAACTAGCGATCTTGTTCAGCGGAATTAAAGCTAGATATTTTATTTGCATTTCTGTATGTCATGGATTTCCGCAAAGTAACGCCTGATTCCATCATTTATAATTGACTAGCTTTTGCCCGCAACTTCGTCCACGTTATAGCCCACAGGAACCGTGCAATGACCAAATGCATTCCCGAGGTTTTCACACTAAGGCGACGAAATAGATTTCCTAACACGGTGGTATGGTATTGTCCAAGCGTCAGGTGTACAGGTGCGTCAAAGCGGCGACAACGCAACGTTTCCGTCGCGTTCAGCCGCTTCCTGTCGAGCGCTGCTCAGCCCACAATGGTGATGCTAATATCGCTCCCATTATGTCCATCACATTCCTATAAGAGGTATATCCAATAGTCACGAACTCACGACAGCCCCATTATATTTGACGCCCATTCAATATCCTTCGCATACGATATCACGTCACATTGAACACAGTTAATCAACGTTTATTGGAATACTGCAACTGCATTAAAGGAAATAATAAAAAAAATACTTAAAAATAAATATTGAAAAGCATCCTATCTATTTGTAAATAAGTATGTATCGTTTTAGTTTATGATTTAGATTTTTAATCAACCCTATTCGATTAAATCTGAATTGAATTATCTGAAACTCCATATTATACGTGTCTCCCCCATACTCCTCTTTTCTGAACTAATCATAAGTGCTTGTTATTAGTGTTTAAAGTCATGTAACAGGCACGCAAGTAATACTTTATTTTAACAAGGCGTTCCATGTGTTCTATATCTAATAATAATATACATATTTGCTCCCATCTACCATGGTGACGTTCCGTTAAGTAGGTAATCAGATAGAGAAAGAGTGTGTCGAACTGCCACTTTCAAATTAAATATGGGCCATTAGGTAAGCTGCAAGCCTAGCAGGCAGGCTGGCTTCACGCAGCTGCGCGGCGGCGCGGGGAGCGGGGCAGGCGGCCCGGCATCGATCCGGTGACTCATCGCGGCCCATTCATCCGCCGCACTCAATGAACCCGTCGTACCCTCCTCCACGTCTCTGATCCCCCCTCCCCCCACTTTCCACGCGCGTCCTCGGTAGCAAGGACTCCATAAAATTTGCCCCTCACCGCGCGAACCCAATCCTTCAGCCCGCTACACCCACACAATATAAACGTGATCGCTTCGCACACATTTAGCACCCACTCCTGACCGCCCACCGACAGCCGTACAACAAACAGCCTACCTAAAATTTAACTTTAATGTAACTTAAACCGATTAAAATTCAACAAGGTTTCGGACATTGGCCAGAAACCTTGAAGAAGATAAAAATTCATGCAAATACGTAAAATTATAAAAAAAAACTATGAAGAAATACGCATGGCACATAAGGCAGGAGGGTGCATGGGCATGGTGTTGGCACGCGGGGAGGCACTGGCGTGGCGTGGGAGGCAGGTGCGGGGAGGCCTTGGCCCGGCGCGCGGCCCGCGTCCTTCCAGCCACGTTTATCAACAACCTTGTGCGATTTAAACCACCTAATACATCATTATGCAGACTTGTGGACTATTCACTACGTTACCTTTACCTATACATACAATGCCCGTTATTATACTAACATACACGTGCCGTTTTGTTTTATAATATAAAGGTTACTCCTAATTTGAGTTCGTAACTTCGTCAGATAAAATCATAATGGGATCGAACAAAATGTAACTTTATATTACGTCATCCAGAATCTAAACTAGAGAGTTATGTGGGTGCCGTAGGTAGTGATTATTAATTTTCACTACCTTGTCTCAGATAGTAGGGTACCTAAGCTCTGCAAGACGTAACGACTGCATTTAACGAAAATGTACTTACTTAATAGTGTAGATGCGAAAGCATTGTCATATATCTGACATCTTTAAATAGACTTTAATCAAGCCTGTTGGAACAATTTAAACCAATTTACTAAGGTTGGTGGGCGACTTATAAATATGATTGCACATCGGCCTCTATTGACTGTTCTTCGAGTTGGGTCAATTAAATCCATTCACAATGATCGTGACAAACAAGTCTTGTTATACGAATGACATAAACATTTTAACCCTCTGGCATCGCAGGCCGCAGCTAACACTAACCAAAACACAGCCTGAATAAAAATAAAGATGCAACTCAATCTAGGAATCATGAAGGCTTATGTTACCTGTGTTGCATACAATCTTTATTAATGGTTAAATTTAGATTTTCGTGTAAAGAAAACAATGGAGAAATAACGCGGTAATAAATAAATAATAACGTTCGGCCAGGTTCTGGGAATGTAGTAGATTGACGTCACTCCAAACGATTTGATTCAGTTTCTTAGAATCGACGGGATGGGAGTTTTGGATTTCAAGGCGTTATCACGAAAATAGATGTTCTTGTTGTACTTGAAAAGAGTATCTGTACTATGGGAGGGAATTAACTTTACATTACAGCCCAGGCGTTTAGGAAGAGATTACAGTTATGATTAGGAAAGAAATAACATAAAAGCTATTTTGAATTATGAATCAACTGTAGAAATCTTCCCAAAACTAATTGTTCAGATTAGAATTTCAAAATATACAGTATCTTACGGAAGGTCTTTCTACAGACCCTACGGTGAAACATGCAACACTGTACGGTAACTTAGTCACCATTAAATCTTCCTCAATTATATGAGACGAAGTCCACAGGCAGAGAGCCGCAGGCAAAGGTTACATTATTCATAAAAGAGGTACATGATATTTCCCAAAATAGGTATTATGTACCATAGGTTATTGACAACCCGCAGAATGTTATTATAATGATGTCATTTTAATTTCCTGTTCATTGATGTAGGTAGGCACTAAGTACGTTTATTCACCAGCGTAATTAATTATAAATTGTCAGTAGGGTTACTCTTGAACATAATTCCGATCTGTCGATATTGAAATAATGTCAGTTTGTACTCTTGAATGCAAAATTAGCGCCAACCTGGTTTATGAATGAGTTAATCAAAATAGATGGATATTGAATTGTCTACATTTCAATTCAAAAGTGTATCTTGGCATTCTTTAAAATCTAAATTGTATTGAGATCGGAATTATTTTCAGGAGTAACCCTACAGGACATGCTGCATTAATTGACTGTCGGCTCGATTTCAAGCCGATAATGAGTGTGGCGCCGTTGTCGGCTGCCCGCCAGATAGTGCTCCTGATAATCGTATCAGTATAACAGAGTTACATCGCGCTGCACCCCGACCTCACATCACATAATTATTATATTCACAATTATGTGTAACAATGTACACTTGTACGCTGATATCTAATTTATGAACCATATTCAAATGTGCACGAGCGTTAACAAATTGGTGACCTTTACGTGCTTTTACGGCGTAGCGTAACAAGTTACCTATTTTTTTTATCCGAAGTCACTGTAGCGAAGCCAGACATAAATAAAATCAGAATACAATACGTAGCACAAAATAGTAATCCGCAGATTGGACATTACATCAGCACATAAAAACTGTCAATGCCAATGTTACGCCTTCTAATGTACTTGTTTATACACACTGTGCTCCATTCAGTGTTTTACGCTTTAGATTTATCAATGATACTATTCATTAATATTGTGGCACCTCGCACATCTAGACAGGATTTACTTAGTAGTAGTAACAAGACTATTAATTTCAGTTGATAAGTACTAAGAGCACGAAACAAACATGTCTTATTGTTTGCATGCAGTTGAGTTGGTTCTAATGCGATCCTCTTTTATGAGATCCCGTTTCCCTTTCCCATTCGGTTTTCCTCTATGGGCCGTATAATCATATAATATTCGCGCAGGCCGTCCACTCCGTCCAGATGCACACGATTTCCTCTACGATTATAAATGTTAAGCCCCAAAGAGTTTACATTCAAAGCGGAGCTCACAACATCCTGTTGTTCGCAAGCACGTGCCATTTATTTTACGATTGAGATGCTCCGTACTCAGACACTTCAAATGGGCAATTCACTGTCCAATATAAGATCAATGAAATATATTTAAAATTAATTTTATCGTAATTATATTAATTTACTTCCGGTATGTTCTGATCATAGCTGAACTTTATTAATGTTTTAAATTTAGCTAGACAGATTTGTTGGTGGAATAAAGACAGTTTGTAATAATTTATCAACTGCAGGCTGCATTTTTAAATAATACATACTTATTTGCAATTGAGCATACTTTATTCGTTTTACATACATTATGTATTGTATAGTTTACACGCAAAGAACAATGGCAAGTTTCCATACTACATTTTACCTGACATCGATTTGAAGCGTCTATGTTGAAAAAAATAATAAAACCTTAGGGGTTTCATTACTTAAACAGAATCACTGAGATTTTTCATTCTAGGGACATGAAAAAAAAAGATATTAACATTTTTGTATTTTGAGGTTATGAAAATATATAAATAAGTAAGTTTTCTACAAGATTGATGCATTATGTCAAAGAAAAACTAAATCTATTGCATTAATATCTATAAAATAGGTCCAAGTTTTACAATGGGACCCATAATCCTTATCTTCTATCGGCATAAACTTACTTACCTAAGTACCTGCATTAAAATCGCTCACGCCGTTGTGGAAAGTCAGCATAGGAGGTATAGATTCTTATTGCGCTCAACGCACTCATGGAGGCTCTTTCCTTATCCCCCATAATATGTATATATGAATCCTGGGTGGATGACAACTACAAGGCTAACAGGGATAATACTGCTATCCAGAATTTAGGGGTAAAATAAAACAAGTATCAAGATTTTTAATTATATTTTATTCATCCTCTCTAATAACTATATCGTCCAGGAACTCTGCCGGTGCTGATATATTATCCTGATGCCTAGCCCATCCTAGATACCACACGAGAGTCATGACGTGTGCGCAACAACCAACAGTACGCCGACCAACTAAACAATTGCAGCAATATTCTACAATACCTGCTCTACTATTATTATTATTTTCAATTAAAATATAAACAAAGTACTGCTTCCTTGATATGTGGCGCGATTTTATTCTACCTCTTATCAAAGTCGTTTCTCCACTGCCTCGTAAGCTGTACTCAGAGGAATTCATTATTTCACTACATATTTCAATCCTATATCCACCATGGAAACGTATATGCTCGCCATAGTATGAGCGAGCTTGACGTATTTGATACGTTCCCAAGGCGAATAATATTAGGTCTCTATGTTCCAAGTTAGGAAAGACTAAAACATTGTTTCGGTCTGCTGTGAGACTTTGGAAGTTGGCTGATCGCCTGTTCATATTTTGTTGTTCTATCACATTTGCCAGATTATTTGCTAAATTCAATCTTTCATTAATTATATTTAATATTTCATGAGCATACTCATTATTTCTCAGGCGAGCACCAAACTTATTTAATAAAGCCGCTGCTATTTGGAAAGTCTCCATCATGTGTGGTAGAGATCTATGGAAATACTCTTGTCTTAATATTTTGAAATCTCGTTTAAAATAGCCATTTACGACCTCTACCACCCATCTACAAATAGTGACACAGCGGCTTTGGTTTGCTTGAGCTGTAGTTAATTGATGCTCACCTTCTAAAAGAGAATCTGGCATATGTGTGCGATAACCACATTCTTCCAATAAACTAATACAGTCTCTAAATCCTCTATCTAATATAAAGACATCATTCTCTCTGAAATACAACCTAAGAGGAGATGTTTCAGTTTCAAATAAGGATGACATTATTTCAGCATCTGAGGTTGTTGCTTTGTATGGGCCAAAACAATCTACAATGTAACCATCACTAGCAACTATCAAAAATGGTTTTAATAAGTTCCTATATTTGTGAAGAGAGTAAGTGTCTTTTTGGAACATGTAATTTGAGCTTTTATTTATATAAATATATGTTCCATCACAAATCACAATGACATTGTTTTCCCTTCCATATAAACCATTTGGAATGGCTAACGTGTGGTTATTTAAATGCTCCCGGGACAAATGCGTTATACCAAGATATCTAGGCACAAAGTCTTGAATAAGTACTTCCCGAACCCGGTCCATTAGCGTTTCCAAAGTACGCCGCGGCTTTTGCACTAACGTGGCAATCCGTTCATCAGAATCGCCTGATCTCATCTTTATTAATAAAGACACGAGCCCCAATCTTCCTCTTTTAATTTCCAAAATTCTTGGAACTTCTCCCAACAGTATGTTATATTTTTCTTTGGGAAATCCTACCCAATAAACAAAAATTCTTTCATCCATTTCTTCAATGTTTTCAAAATCTAATGTAGGATTGAACGCATTCACAAAAGAAAATATGTGTTGCACTTGGTCAGCGTTAAATGTGTTTATACTATTTTCTGACTCAAACAAACTGTCCCAAGAATTTCTACCCAAGTGGTCTCCACAAACACGAGCTAATTTGGGCAAGTAATATTTGTTATTGCTCAATATGATAGCACGTAATTGGTCAGATACAGTGTGCAATGTACCAGTATTACTACAATCAGTAAACACACAATGATTAGCAGTATTGGCCGCCCTCCTATAGTCTGTTAATACAATATTTTCTATTGTGTTTGGCCTGGCAATTTCTTCTTGAGGATTCTCATGGGGTTCATTATCCTGTGGCATTATCTCCATTTGAGGTATTTCTTCAGGAATTCTATTTTCATCAACAAGGTTGAAGCGAAGAGCTTCCCTCTTTGTACGCAACCAACAGGCATGACAAACTCTATCTGAAGGAGTCATCTGCATTGGAAATAAAATGAAATTAGGAAATGTGTGTAATTAAGCACAAGCCTATCAGATTATAAGGAAAAGAAATCAAGTACAGGAAATAGTTTTATGTTTGTAAATAATATAAGAATATTATGGATAAAAGATTAATATGGATCAATAGACTTTAATATTTATGATATATTGTACAAACAATAATTGCAAATACCAATAAGCACCAACAGGATATTTGTAGTCTTAGGATTTAAGGTTTTTCATTTTATATTTATGATTATTTTCTTCCTGATTATATATTTTAATATAAATATGCCATGATAAGTAGTAAAAAATGTTATCCCAACTGTTGATTGCCATACTCAATCAACAAACCATTGTTTTTGCATTATGTCTGCAAAATGGTGAAAAAGAAAAAGATGAATTAGGTATATACCTGGCGTGGTTGTATTTTCATTTGAATAATATTTATCATATTCTGCTGCAGGTCTGTAGGGCTGTCTCTAAGTATTTTGTCGCTTTGCCTTCTTGCAATAGAACAGCCACACAGAAGACAAACATTGATATGGCCTCGTTGACTTTGTCCAGCTTGTTCATCACTGGCAGAAATGTCTTGCTGCAAATTACGATTAACAGCAGCCATTGCCAGTTCCCAACATGCTTCGCAAACATAATCATCATCAGTAATCTGAAAGATAAGGGATTATTAAATGCATGGAAAAACCTACCAGGTTAAAAACACATAATTAACTTGGTGCATAATCTACCTACCTACCTCTATATTATATCAATTATTATTCAGTAAAGTGATGATTATTGATATTATAGAATCCCTAAATCATTATATCATTACATCAGCAACAATCATTATTATTTACTGATCAACATACTGTCTGTGGACAGTATTGAGCACTAAAGTGTACAGTATTAAGTGATAATGGTAGATAGCTAGGTTTGCAACATTCATTGTTAATGACACCACCAAATTATACCCCCAGTGGTGTGGTTGCCAAAAAAGATTTGTTAATGACACCACCGAAATGTTGGGATGCCACAATTCGTACTAATATAATATGAGAGTTTGTTTACACTTACTCGTTGTTTGATGTGTATTCATTAGTGGTGTCATCAACAAATCGTTTTTGGTAACCACACTCCTGGGGGTATCATTTGGTGGTGTCATTAACAATGAACGGTTTGCAAAACATGCAATTAATCTGTATCAATGATAATAATTTTATCACAGATTTGCTGTTGAAATACACAGTTTGAGTTAATGTCATGAGTTCATGACACAATAAATGTAAGACTACAATTATTTAGAATGAAAAGAAGTAGGTAAATGCACAGGTTTTAACTATGTTAATTCCACAGAATTTAAAATATATAAATAGGTAGGTAAACTTACGATTTGTGGATAAACCCAGTTGCAGAGCAAGGTACAAACTCTAGGGTTTTGTTCCAAGGCCCGATATCGTCGAAGATTATTGACGCAAATGTTACAATTCACGCACAAGATGCGTGTAGGTCTGCTGCGACTTTCCATCTTCAACCAGACAACAATATCAAAATCTTGAGGCACAATCGGAGTCCATATAGAGAAAGCAATTTGTTGTTACAGTTACAGCACAGATCGTCCGTGAGAAAGCACAAGTCGTCGTATGGGGTAGAGAATCAAGTCCAGGGGCAATGCGCGGGTCAATAATAAGGATAGACAGGAAAACCGGAGGAAAATAAACTGCGAAACCAACAATAAACAGTAGTCTAGGCAAGCAAAGCTAGCTAGACTAAACAACAAGCATTAGTGTCAAAATGTCATCCTCACAAAATGTTGCCAGAATATTTTCTTTAATTTCCAACTAGTAGTGTTTATTAATAATTCATAAATAATTATTTTATATTTCTAAAATATTATTCATGCAAATCCAGTACGTAATTAATAACTATGTGAGATGGTTCGATTTGTTTGTTGTCCAACAAGCGTAGGAAAGCACTTTTCAAAATATATTAGTTATTATTTTCTACCGAGTATCGTCTGTTGTTTTCATAAAGTGGTAACTCTGGTGATTCAAAATATTTCCTTCCACAGATAAAGCCGACACCGGATATGAATTTAAACAAATAAAAGTTCATTAAATAAATAATTTAAACTAAAGTCGCACATGTAAAAGTAATTATGGATAAAAAACATACTAATAATTTGACTAAGTTTTGCATATGTCAAATATCTAGACGCTTCCTAATACATTCAGGTAAAAACTCGCCATTGTTCTTTGAAATTGACAGGACGTGAGTGAAACGGGAACTTATTAATAAAATTGCGGCGCTCTTCCGTCGGACGAAGACCGAAAGCAGTAGCTCCACGCATCCGGCCCTGTTTGATCATCCCGTTTATATATATCTGATAAATTATTATTATCCTCTTAACTTTCAGAGCTAATGTAAATGTTGAAATTAAGAAATATTTCATGATGAAGTCATCAAAGCGAACAGACAACTCGTAAAAAACTATCGCAACACTTGTCCTAACTGTGGACAGATCTCTAGGAAGATGTGTAACACTGTTTTAGGGTTAAGAGTCCATGATTATAATTTAACCTTTTTACTCAGTTTCTCTTGTAATATACACTAAGTACTTGTTTTGGAAACTATGAAATGGACTTTCAGATTACACTACGTTTTATAGCGTTCATTAGGTAAGTGTTTGATATATTGATTTGCCATATTATAATACTAGATAGCAATAAGGAAGAAGGGTTTTCTGCAAAACGTCTGCAAAATAGACGTATCAAAACATTTTCATTAGGTAATTATAATTTATAAGGTATGTGATCACAGATCACAAAAACTTATTTTACATGCGAGAGCAGCCGCGGGCGGGCTGCTATAAATTAAAATTCGCATCCTGTTATTCAGGAACTACACATCTCATTCAAACAACTCATCATCATTTTCATTGTCCAATAAAATACACAGCAATAAATGGACTACTAAGTGCTGATTTTTCAATCGTCAGATATCTTTTACCTGGGGAATAAGTTTGACGATTTGACAGCTTTTGTATAGAAAATATGTCAAATCGTAATATTTATTCCTGAGATAAAAGTTATCTGACGGTTGAAAAATCGGCCCTTAATTGTATTAATTTACCAGTCCAGAAAATAACATAGAGTTGGTACAAACAAGCGCATTCGAGACTGTGCGGTGATTATAATCTATCGTCTCGCATTGAGGAGCACAATAAGTAGTCGACTTCCTCTCCCACGTTTGGAGGAGCGGATGCCTCGACTTGCGACCTCCGGCATGCCTCTTACGCCCCTCACACATATTAAAACTAAAACAGATCGAATCGAAGACGTTCCATGGAATCTAATAAATAATAGCTACCGGTTTTGCAGTGTCTTAAGACTAGCAGTTTTTTTCCTATTCGTTGCAATTGCGAAATGAATCGATACAATCTTAATTAGTACGGAAGCCTGCCGATTTTATTTCGATTGACAAAATCTAGATTACTCTAATGCACGTTTTTCTCGTTTAATGTTGGAGAAATGTCAATAAATTCTCTACATTTAGGCATCAAAAAATATTAAACCTTTAATTTTGCGTGATGAGTATTTCATCATTCGAGTACGTCGCTTTCAAATTCAAAGATAGATATCGAGAAGTTTTTGTCAATGAATGTTACCTACGAAACGGTTCCTCAGCTCAGCGTGGCAACCGGTATTACGTGTATACCATTAAGTTAGGTAATAATTTACTGAATGAATGCCGTCGTCGTGAGAATAACACATAACTACTTATTTGATTTCCATTATTCTTAAAACTGTATGCAACATACTAAAACCTCATTTTATTAACTCTGTCATGTAATTTTGTCGTAGCATGCATTGATGATATTAATTAGATTCTAATTAAATAATTTAACTGGAAATGGTAGCCAATAAACTAATTCATTTATATTTTTTACTGCAGGGATGTCGTAATGCAGTTAACTTTTCCTTTTTATCGTTAACCTGACTTGCGTCTTGCTATGAATATGCACATAGAAATCCCGTTTTCCTTTTAAAAACTTACATTTAGGTAGGTATTGCTGGCAGGATGTTGTGAGAAATGATAAATAAGAACCAACAACCAGACTATGGAAGATGGAATAAAGTGGAATCAATTTAGCCAGAAGGCAATAATAACCAGACACCAAACAAAAGATGAATAGTGTAGAATTTTAACCAACATTAAAACATTTGATGCATTATATGTGGTATAAATAACACATGATATAGGTATGATAGCTAAGTTCATAGTCTATTTTTGTATCTGGTAAAACAAAGGAAAACTATAATAAAATATGAGTATAGCTTTACCTTTTTCCATATTAACTTTGATAAAATATGTTTCACAGTTTATAAATGGTTCATTAATTTTAATATTTTTCTAAAACTTAGTTTTTTGCATGGCGTTAGGCTTAGGGATTCATGAATGATGCAATACCCAATCCCTTTACCTAAGGTGGCGTTTTTTTAGCTATATTCTATAAAAACCAGTAATTTTTGTATTTGGTGTACTTTTTTTTTTCTTTTGGTCTGCTGTAGATGGTCCTAGGAGACCGTTTGTATATAACCGGGCAGTTATTGGCGAGACCTGAAGGGTCTCCAGCCAATTTTGGTGTTACCAAGTCAACCAGGAGGACATATTCTGAAGCAGGTGTTTGCAAACTCTATAATGATCGTGAAATGTGATTCCTGTTCTGTCCTACAAGCAATAAATGCAGTAAGTTTTTTTTATTTATTGCACATTCGTCAGTGTTCTGCTCTCTACTCTCTTTTCTACTACTCTTTTTTCTACTACTCTTTATTCTACTACTCTCTTTTCTACTACTCTATTTTCCCAACTATATTGGGGTCGGCTTTCAGTCTAACCAGATTATGAAATATGATTTCTATGGGAATCAATTTGATATGAAACCTTCATGACTGGATATCATACTGTTTGGATTTACATTACAGTAAAGCACTAGTAAGGTCATCCAGGGTGAACCGAATCATAGAATTTAGTTTACCTTTACACAATTTCTGTCTGAATGTCTCTTCATTCAATGTTGAGAGAAAAATATGTGTTTTGAGATAATTTTTTGTTTATGTATTATTAGGTACCCCAATGCTATTAATGTATTAAATACCAATTGCAATGGTACCACCTTATAAAAGTAATTTAAACTTTCCTGGTTGGGAAAGGACTATTTTAATTGATATTGGAAAGAATTAAGTATCAATTGAAATAGAAGATTGATACAGAGTTACTCTTGGCTTTATTTCTGCCAATTGACAGGGTTGGCTTCGACTTCTTATTCAGATAGTTAAGTGAACCAAATTAATATGGTCTGGGACAAGTTTCTCAATCGAAATATTAGCAAATTCAATAAAGCTTCCAATTAAGTGGTCTCATTTTCATATGAGTAGTCACATTTTGTTAATAATTAATCAGTGATTCCATGATTATTTTCAAATGAAGGTATTTCATGAACTAAGGTGCATTTGACGAGTAATTTTTAGTTATTATTGAGTTTGAAACTGAATATTTTCATACGTAGTGTGTAATAAACATGGTAAAGTAAAATATCTAAGTGTAAACATAGTTATTTTGGAAACAATGCATAATGTAAACAAGTTTCATAGAGTGAAGTAAAAAGTCCAAGCTCATCAAACATGATTATTATGACCATGATACTATGGTCATGTACCAAATTGAGCTTATTACTTGTTAAGATAAGTTGATTCTGTACATTGTGGTGCAATTTATGGCTGAAGGCTGCAACTACACTACATGTCGTGGCTATGGTTAATAACTAATGTAATTAGGTAATACATGGTGCTACTTGTACCTTCAAGGCAGACGACCTGCACGCCATCTTGCTTTAGCCTTCGAAGCAGGATTCCATGAACCGAGTCGGGGTCCCGAGGAACTCCGTCTCCGTACAACACGAATATGCCGCGCGTACGGCAATGAGAGATCCTCGCCTTCAGCTCCTTACACTGCACTGTAGACACGAGCTCGATCTTGCCCGCTGCCAACCGTCGCAACATTATACTCGGTATCGAGAAATTCACTGCGGAACGGATGTGAGATATTGAGTACTCGTTGGAACCGCGACAATCTATCAGCACAGTATCCCTCTCGTCGGATCGTAACTTCGCCAACAACCATTCCTTCGACACCAGGTCGCACTCGCATTCAGAGTCCGTAGGCATGTTGTAATTACAACGTTCTCTTATGTTTACACGAGCCCTTTGCGACTTACAATCGCCTGTTGCACTATTACATGTAAATCTTATAAATTGAGTTTATAAACACCGACATTCTTATGATCACTAGTTAATAATGAATCCTAATAAACTTAATCTATTATAAACCGAAGAAAGCCATTTATTATAAACACAACAGTAATCTAACGTCTATCGCAAGCTAGGCAGGCGCCAGACGGCGAAGCAAAACTCAACAACGACCGAACGAACGATTTCATCCGAAATGGGCAGGAGGGAGGTACGAGGCGGTACGAGGGGATAGGGGCAAGGTGAGTCGTGTGGGCTGTGGGCACAACCGGCACCGGGCGGGTGGGTAGAGTGCGCGCAAGATAAGTCTGCGCGCGGCCGAAATCGGAACTAATCATGGTCCACTAATGTGTGTGCCGTTTTAACAATTTTGATAGTAGAACTGTAGGAATATTTAACGGGAAAATTATGTTAAGCGATAAAAAAGTTAAGCATAAAAAGCGGTAATTTGAACTTTTGCGATCACGGCGACGTTTAGCACGCCCTCAGTTCAGTCGCGCGCAGAGTTATCTTGCGCGCACTCTAGCGGGCTAACGGGTAGGGATGTTAAAAGAATCGATTAAGAATATAAAAATAAATTATATAATATTAGTATATTATAAATATAATTATTTATAAAAAATCGAATTTCTTGGAAAATCATAATTTTGAAATTAATCGATTATTCATTAATCGATTTTTCACTTTTGACGTTATAAAGTATCAGTCTTAACATTTCCATTACTTTTCTCCAAGGTCAAGGTCGTTGTTGTACCTTATGCCACAGAATAGTAACTTATGCTGTACTTATTACTTCCTTGCATCATATACAAGGTTAGTCGGAAAGGGGGTACTAATCCGAAGCCCACTTATAGTATCACTGATGACTGATTGGAAGCAAGTGTTAAAATTTCAAAATTCGTTTTTTTTTTCTAAATAAAATGATTTTTATTTTAGTTTTTTCAAAAATTCTTCATCCCTGCTTTAGTTACAAATTCAGAAAATGGTGCTTCTAATTCATGACCCCAAATATGACCTAAAATGTAAACACAGCTGATCATAACTGTGAATAGATACATTTTAGACATTTTTTTTTGAGATTTTTGAACAACTTTTTCTCTTAAACTATTGACTTTTGGGAAAAGTTGTAGAACAAAAGTTATTCATTATTATGTGTACTTTAACACCCTTTCGGATTAGTACCCCCTTTCTGACTAACCTTGTATACATATACAACATTTGGCACAAACACACTAGCACTGCTGTGGATTTCCTCCCTCTCCTCCACTTTTGTTTTTCTTCATATGTTATGCTGTCCATGCCACACAACTTCGAAAAGCTTGAATTTCATAATTTTTTACACTCTTACAGTAGGATTATTATTTCGTGGGACTAAATTGACAGGTCTTACCATTGTTCTTTGACAGTAGTGCATTGTGATTTGAAACTCACACTTAACAATTTACTCCATTATTAATGCTCGTATTTTAGTAATATGTAGTGGTTGTGCTGCGGTTACTCTTAATTTTAAATGATCACCACGTGTTTCTATTATTACTACATGCTCTAAGCTACTACTGGGTTTCAAAACTGTTATTGTTGATTATCTTTTAAACATATAATAAATCTATAGCCTAGGCGTGTCTGTATATTGGAAACATAAAAAAACACGGCGTGGTTAAAGAATGTAGTATGTAAAAAGAACTGACTCAATGCGGTTGACTTTTATGCATAAATAATATTGTGCGTTTCTCGGAGTAACATTTAGTTTTTGTTATATTGTAATCGGTTCACTCAATCAAAAGATATTAAAAGATAAACAAAAGAAATTAGCGTCATTTATACCATATTTGTTCAACGTAAAACCCGTGAATGGATTTTGATGGGACTTTGCCTGCGTCTTATCTAGTAAATATATCATCACACTATTGCTCATAGGAGCCGTGCAGAGGAACATTATTTCTGCACACTGCCACGTAACGTATACGCTTACGTTAGATAGGTATTTTGGTGCATGAAAAGAGCCTCCACGAGTGACGATATTTAAGTGCGTTTAACTCACCTTGGGCAGTCAGACCCGCTTCCAAACTTGCTGACTGGCTAATCTTTTCACCACGCCATGAGCTATTCTTGTATAGCTCGTACCGATACGATAGAAGAACAAGGTAGGAATTTCCTACGGATGAGCTTTTACGTGATGTATGATCGAGATACTTAATTGATAAGAAATTTCAAAGTGTTTGTTGTAAGTCAGTGTGATGGAATGCTATAATGAGCGATCGGTGATCTTACACCAGCTGCTGCTTAAAAAATGCTATTACACATTAGACGAGTTTCTAAATGACAATTTTAATTAACCAGAACTGCAAAAATGTAATTACCTTAATTTAATTTTTTAATAATTTAACCTATGTAATTTACCAATTTTTAATAAATGTAATATATTTTCTTTATAATTAATTATTTTTTAATAACTTATTTGTATGTCATTGTTGACAAAGCATAGCGCACTCAATATTATTTTTAAGATCTTTATAATGTAAATACCTATGTTTGACAAATAAACGATTTCTGATTCTGATTCTGATTTCTGGTGGCCTAAAGTGCCCTGTTTGATGTTGCAATTTTTTTTAAGTTTGGTCATTGTTGTTGCGATTGCAACACAATGTTGTTTCCAACTTCCACGAGGACGGGGGCGCGTCACAGCTAGACTATGTTAAATAACTTAATTTTGAGCTGATGAACTTTCAATACACGAAATATCGATTTTACCGCTTAAACGTGTATTAATTTTCGAAAAATCGATTATTACAAAATTTGAATTTAACGGAAAATCGAAAATAACAATTATCCAAAAATAATTGTTTCTTCTTTTTATCACAGCCCAGCCCTGTGACCGGGAGTCGGAGATACGATTCAGGCTGATGAAACTAGCCAGTAGCGCTAACGCATAGTTCAAACTGTGCCTAAAATCGCGATCTGGCAATATGGTCGGCTACTAAATATGCCTTGTACAGGGGGCTTACTATGACCTTTTAATGCAGGACTGGAGTTGCCTGGAAGTTGAACTGCCCTGCTTTTTTGTACCATGACATCGATACAGTAGGCCTGCGGCAGGCCTGCTACGTTGACGTTTACGAAATCCGTTCACCTTTTTTTTTGTATAGACTTTTCGTACCATGAACAAGTATTACCGGTCAATTTGGTTCAGTAGGCGTTCAGCTTTAGTACTGTCATGGTACGATTTTTAGCGATTGAGAAGCAGGCCTGCTTTTGAACGGAAGTTGACTGGCTGGCATTTGAACGTTTTCATAAGAGGTTATGGTAAGCCCCCAGGGCGATCTTAGAACATTATGCTCTAAGAGGGCGATCGTTATTGTTGATCACCTTAGATACAGCATAGGTATATGCTCTAAGTTGATCACAGACTAATGGTAGGTACACACGTCTTGATCTTAGCGCAAAATAAGATCGATACCATCAATAGTATCTACAATGATTAAAGTAAAACCAATCTTAGCGTTATTATCAGTACTCAATAGTATCGATACTGTCGATTCTATTATTAGTGTTCATGAATAGTATTGCTTTATTGTTTGCATCGATACCGTCGCTTGTATTGTTACTGTGGCCCTATCGATATTGCTATTAGTTTTCGAGGTCACGATAGCATCGACAACCAATCGTGAGACAATCCATAGTTGGGCAACACTACTAAATATTTGTAATCTGTGATCCTGTCCCGTCAGGGTATATATGTTCTGTGGTCCTGTCTCAACTTATCTGTCATCTGTCTGTACAAATTCTTTGTCAACTGTGTCAAATGTCGTGAACGAACTTGCGACTTCCTGAACCAAATATTAAAATATTTTTGCGTTTTCATTGAATTCGTGCAAACATTACAGTTTTTATTCAACAAATTCGTCTTACCATATCACCTGTCGGTATGGAGGACCTTTACGACGATTTAAATAACTACGATGATGTGAATCGTGTTGAGGAGGTATTGTGGTTTAGCGCCAAAATGTTCTGTCAATTTTTTTATAACGCCAGAAAAATGTCAAATAATAATCTAGTGTTTACCTATTATAATTACATACGAGTTATCACGCTGATTTATTATTGATAAGTTCAAGTTACATTTAAAGAAAATGCTTACATTGATGATTTTTTTATAGCTACGACATGAAAACATAGAACTGAAAGTGAAGCTTGAGGAATATGCTGCTGCCATGGAAAAGCTCCAAAAAGTAAGCACATAATCTGTGACTATAGTTGCTTAAGTAACTACCTTTTATCACACCAGACGAAGCAAAACTATCTGATCATTTCATTCTTTGTTTGAACCCTATTACTTACATGTTGACTTAGCATTATTATTGACTTTATTTCCATCATTATATTGCCAATTTGCCACATATACCTGTGATCAATAAAGGTTTAGCTTTGGTACTAAATTCACACACTACAGATTTTCTGTGTTAGGTGTCATATTACATAGTATGCTATTGTCATATCCTATTGTACCAAGCAATCAGAGAATAAAACACATGAATGGATGACACATTGATATTGTAGCAAATATTGCAGGATTATGATACTCTGGAGATGGAATTTAAGAAATTGGAAAATAATTACTCATCTCTGTTGAAAACTGCTCGATCAGAAATAGAGAGGAAGACTCAAAGGATTTCTCAACTTAATATGGAGTTAGTATACTTTTTATATTAGTGATGATACTTTAAACTTTGCTTACAAAAGGTAAATCAATAACACTATCAATAAAAAAAGAATTCTAACAAGATAATTTATGTTGTCTGATTTTATTAAATTGAAATTTTTCTTAATTAAATTGAATCTGTTTTTACTACATATTCTTTGTTTTTGTTTCAGAAAGGACATGATGGTTTTGCAATCATTAAAAAATGGGAAGCATATAAGAAGGAATTTCAGTAAAGGTGTACAAAATTCAAATAAAATAAAAAATGAAAAACCCAATAAAGTCAATGATAATAAAAAACCTACGGAAGATGATATCAAACTGAAAAAGGGTACAGCTAAGATTGATAAGTAAGAAATTCATTTTATTCTAGTTTATTCTCAGTGCTGTAAATTTTCATAACATAGTGTACTTTAAACCAGGGATGCACAGACTTATTAGGGCTTGGGGCCAGTCGAGCAGACTATGAGCTAAAGAGAGTGCAGTGCGTTGCGCGATCGAACACGGACGTGTTTCCACTGTGTACGGAACGAATTTTATTCGCGTGTTGCGCGGCTATAGCCGCTGCCCGTAAACACTATGAGTTCCAAACAACTCATAGTCAATGAATTGCTGGCATTCCTAGTCCATGCTATTGACTACATGGATGAGGTGAGCATCCTGCAGATATGCCGATCGAATTTCAAGGAGGACGAGATCAGTAGTGGTAAACTGTTACTGTTCCAGTCACTTGGAAAACTGGACCAGATGCCATCTCGCCGCAGACATGGAACGGAGAAGAGCCTTCAAGATATCATTGATATGTTGAAGAAGACTGACCCGGACGACGTGCCAGATTTCGTGGCGAAGGAGCTGAGTAAACTGCTCCCCGTCACGTTCAATCACGTCGACGTCACAAGGCTGCTAAAGGACATCACTACCTTGAAAGTGGAGATGACCAAGATGCAGTCCAGAAGGGAGGTTTCAGAAAGAACCAATGCTGAACTACGTACAGAAATAGCTTTATTACGCAATGTTAGTTCAGTAATTGGGTCACCTGAGGCCTCAAAGGTGAACACACGTCGAGGGGCGCAGAATGCATCAATCGGCAGTTTTGAATCGGCGAATACAAATGCGTCACCAGCTGCCGAAATTGCTGACCAAGCGCCGCCCGCCGCCGCCGTCGTCGCCCGCACCTCAACACCGGCTGCGGAAACGTCACACGTAGGTACCTCGACCCCTAAACGTGCCTACACTGCTATTGTCACTACTGGCAAATTTGAGGCGTCGCAACCTAAGCGACAAACCAAATTAGGAGAAAACTGAAAAAGGGTGCTCAACCTACCCTGTCTGCGGTCCGTAGCTCATTACCAAAAACGGGCCAAGTTGATGAAGCGGGTTTCACTAAAGTGGAAAAGAAGAAGAACCCCTCTTCCCGTAACCAGTGCGGTACCGCACCGAGTGGACCCAACATGCTGCTGCGTCCTGCTGTGCCTACGACGCAGCTGTACATTTCGCGTCTGCATCACTCCACGAAGGTTGAGGAAGTCGTGGAGTATTTAAGAGTGAAGACCAACTGGACTCTGAGGGTCGAAAGGTTGGAATCGCGCCACAACACCAACTTTAAGTCGTTCGTAGTACGGGTACCAACCCACCAGCTACAGACCTTCTTGAAAGAGGACTTTTGGCCGAAGGGTGTCGTATATCGACGTTTCCGAGGTCGGTTACGCGACACCACGCAGCGAAACACGACGCCGCCGACAACGCTACGTGTTTAGATAATAAGATTTTTTAATATGTATTAGTTTATTATTACATAAGATTATTTTGTGTATTTTTTCTATGGGCCTCAGTTGCCTGAAAATAAAATGATTATTATTATCTCTTTGGGATCACGGCTCATCCTCCGTGCGGAAGATGTCCGGTCCTTTGGGAGGCATACACAGGGACACAGGTCCAACGCGCAGAGGCTCCTTTGAG
The DNA here is from genome assembly GCA_905220435.1 of Amphipyra tragopoginis. NCBI lineage: Eukaryota > Metazoa > Arthropoda > Insecta > Lepidoptera > Noctuidae > Amphipyra > Amphipyra tragopoginis. The sequence continues at coordinate 20,249,423 of HG991997.1, forward strand.
AACTTTTATTATTATTATCTCGCTTAAATTCACGGCTCATCTTCCTTGCGGAAGACGTCCGGTCCTTTGGAAGGCATATACGAGGTCACAGGTCCAACGCGCAGAGGCCCCTTTGAGAACTTTATTATTATTATTATTAAAGGCGGGCCACCACAATTAAAAACAATAAAAAAAGTAGAAATTAGACCTTAAAAAATATAAATATCGTAGTGTGGGCTTTTGATAAAATTCAAAAACTTTATTCAGAAGCTAAAGCTGGCCATTAGTGATAGAATGCAGTATTTTCATACAAACGCATAAAAGAGTTTAATTTGGTGGGCCTCATGTACATCGACGAAGCATCGCGGGTCGCAGTCTTTGCATCCCTGCTTTAAACAATCAGTATCAAATCCAATTTTGTTTATTCTAACTGGGATTTTAACTCAAGATAGGCCTAGATAATATGTTTTTTTAAAAGAAAGAAGTCTTTGCTATCTCTTGTGCAGTCTTGGCAGTGCCCTGGGACTCCAAGATTATGCACCCCTTGAATAAGTAGATAAGGGTCCAGTAGCGAAGGGTGAATTTTCTTAAAAGGGAAGCCGGACCAATTATTTGTTTAAATGATAATTGAAAATAATAGATACTAGTATTTGCCATATTTCGAAAGGGAAGCCGATAGGAATCGAGTTGTATGGAGCCTTCGCCACTGTAAGGGTCCATAAAAAGAGCTTGATTAGTTGTTTCCCCAGGGCTCTGAAGGATAGAATTTTAGGAATTTCCTGGGCATGCATTATATTAAAACCATATGGTTTTAATATAATGCATCATAAGGTAACTTGGTTATATGCATTGTCAACACTTTTTGCAATTATTATTGTTTAAATAAACTGAATAGAAATTAATAACTATTGTAATCTTGCAAGTGTTGCAACTTATTACATGCAACATAATTACTAATGTATGTTGTTATTATTTAAGTTGGTTACCAACTAAATGAATGCAGTATTCTTCTTCATTTCGAATCACTGCCCATTATCCAACATGGCCTATTCTTAAGTTGCATTGAAATGTTGACTCTTGTTTAAAAGTAGTATTTTTGCTATTACAGATGTGAACTTACTACTGTGCAGGCAAAGAACATGGTTCCTAATTCTGGTACAGATCATAAAAGTAATTTTCCTAATAAGTATGAAAATGCTGGTCCGAAACCAGAATCATTTAATAATAAGAAGAGTAACTTTAAAGAAAATTTAACACACAACAAGACTGAACATAATGATACTCCTAAGACCCGCAGCATTAAGAATAGAAGAAAGTCTATGCCGGCTGTAAGGTAAATTAACTTGACTTTAAAATGTTCTTTGAAAACTTTATGTGTAACTCATTAATTAACATTTAGTATCAATATTTCAGCATGCCCATCGATAAGTTTAGTTCAGATGAAGAATGTGAACAAAACTATAAAACCAAAGATATAAGAACTGAGCTTCCACTAATGGACAAAAAAGAAAGGAGTTATGTTAACAAATTTCTAACTGATAGACATAGCAACAAAACTTCTGAAACATCCAGTATTGATGACAGAGGATCTAATTACCATGAATCTACTTCAAGGGATAATTACCATGAATCTACCTCAAGGGATAACTACAGAGGTCGGACCAGCAGACAGTATGACAATAGCTCACATAGAGGCAGGGATAATTATGAAGTTTCACTGAACTCCAGAAAGCGTTACAGTCCAGACAGAGGACAGAAAAGGCAACACAGGGAATTTAAAGATGATTATTACAGACAAGAACAAGGAAGACATAGACCACTGGAAAGCCCCCCACCAGAGTCATTCAACCGTAATCAGCGCCGTCATCCAGATCCGCGATCTAATCATGATAGACGTTCTCATGACCACGAAAGATATAGACATCGCCATGAAGAAAAATATGTTGCCAAACAAAAAATATTAAATGAATATGATGAACCACCTTCTAAACGACACAAGACAACTTCATCTGGTTATCCCGATGCACACTTTAAGGAAGATAGAAGGTATCATAATGACAGAAAATCTATGGATACACAGTCCATTTCTGAATTCTCTCCACATGAATATGATATTCTGCGTTCATCCTGTCAGTCTCCAGATTATGTACATATTGATGCAGCTTTAGCAAATCCCATTAAAGGTAATAAAATTAATGACTTCTTTAGGTACTAGGTTAAGAAGAAGTTTTCCAAGCATTTAATTATTATAATCACAACTAAACTGATAACCATATCTAAATAATCTGAAAAGAATAGACTATCTGTAACCCTTATTAAATTTGTTCTAAAAATGCGAGTTTTTCAATCATTGGGCCACAACCGTTACACATTTAATACAGTCCTACAAGTATTAAAATTTTGCAGAAATAATGGCTACTGCTGCAACGCCGCTGGAAGACCCCCGCTTGATGAGCAAAAAATATGTTATTAAAAAAGAAAATGGTAAAGAGACATTATCCACAGCAATGGGCAGAAATATTAATATTAAATCAGTTGACAAAATTGAATGGAACATTGAACCCGTTAGCATCCCTGATGCTTTAGTTCGTCGACCGTCACAATGCAGTGATGAACTAGTTAAGGATATTTATAGGGATATTGATAATCCAGATACTATGGAATCGGGTGAGGCGCGATTCGAGTCTGCAGATGAAAGTCATGAACTTCATAACAAACCGAAAGAAATTCAATATCCCATTCAAGATCATCATATAAGTAAACAAGAATTTTCAAAGCAAGCAACAAATGCAGATAATATTTCGAAACCTAATGCCGCCAAGTATCGAATTCCGAAAATCGGGCAAAATATTAACAAACCTCCAAGCAAAATGGATGTTCCTATTATTGAAGTGGGTGAAAATGTACCTCATAATAAGAATGTTACTAAAACTGTCAGAGCTGAAGATATTTTTTCGAAAAAATCATTAACTATTCAACAAAATGATGAGCATGTCAACTTTCTCCCAAGAAAGACAAACGACAGTAAACACGATCGTAAAAGGGAAAGTCAAAATCAGATATCACTATCTAAAATTGCAATCGTTGCGGACGATCTCGAGTTAAGTGACGAAAATAGCGATAATGTTGATAGTCACAGACCAATACTAACAGAAAGGGTTAGAGAACATTGCGAAGTGCAATCAAATCAAGAAATTAAAAAGGGGCACTCAACAAGTAATGTAGAAGACTATTTGTGTGATATAGCTAATGATAATCAAACCAAAAAAGCTGTTGATACTACTGAATTAAAAACGGTTGAGGAGGACGAAAAGACTAAAGAACCTGACAGTACTAAAAAACAAAAAAGTAAAAAGAGAAAATCTAAATCTAAGCTGATGTCTAAAGATTTGGAAGAAAGTACAGATGTCATGCCAGTAACTGAAAAGAAGACAAGATTAAAAAAAGAGGAGCCTAAAACTACAGAGACAAAGAATAAGTTTAGTGACCTCTTTGGTGATAGTAGTAGTTTAATGACTCCAGAGGATTTAGGAATACCTTCATATCTGCCCATTTCTGAAGATGCACAAGATGCAGTTGACATGAAAATTAACCAAATCATTGATGCTCCAATACTAATAGAGAATGCAAAATGTCCTGTTGATAACAAGGCTCCAAATACCCTTGATATTAAACCACAAGATGCAACAACAAATGTCAAGATCTCTGAAAATGTTTTACATACATCAAATTCAGAAGACAAAGAACTGAAAGACATTAAAAAGAAGAAATCTTCCAAAAGAAAAGAAGAAATAGAATTTCCTATTGATAACAAGCCTCAGAGTACCCCTGATATTAAACGACAAGAAGCAACAACAAATCTCAAGATCCCTGAAAATGTTTTACAATTATCAAATTCTGAAGATAACGAACTGAAAGACATTAAAAAGAAGAAGTCTTCTAAAAGAAAAGAAGAAATAGAAGACGTTAATGAAATATCTCCAAGAGTTGTTTATGAAAATTTGAATCCTGGGACTGACTCAAATGAACCTGATGTTGTAAAAACAGTTATAATTTCAACAGGAGTACAGCCTGAAGTCACGCTTCAAACCAATACAGAAACAACTGTTACAGGAAAACCTACTGGAGATGTGGAAGTGAATATAAAACAGAATAATACTGATAGTAATCAGATTCCAGCTATTATGGAGTTTAAGAGACAAGATTTCCTCCTGAAAGCGTTAGCTACATCTACACCACAGAAGGAGTTTACTGCTTTAAACTCAATAGAAGCTGATGTCAGAACAACAGATTTTATTTGTGGTATTAATGTTAGTAAAACGTTTGAAAGTAAGGACAATTCCGCAAACGTAAGCCTTCAAACTGATACAAATACGTTAGATTGTCAAGACGTACCTGATGTGAGAATATTTGTGAAGAGGCGCAGAAAACTTGTAAAGCGACCACCGATGACATAAGTAGACAATAGAAACTAGGTTTAGGAATTAAAGTAGGAAGAAAAGTGAAGGGCACAAAGTATTGCAATGCAATCTTGTATTGTGGCAGTAGCAACGTTATGCGGTTGGGAGTTACGTTACGTTGAAGTATTTAACTATAGTTTTCAGCTACCACAGTATTTGAGATGCGTTCAGTAGCTTTGATGTACATACGTTTCTGATTAGAAACATAATGATCTATTTTCGTTGACAATAGTGTAATAATAATTTTATATAATGCCGATTTCACCAACATCGCAATACTGTTATTTATGGAATAAGTTTGACGTTTTGACAGCTTTTTTATAGAATATCTGTCAAAACTTACGACTTATTTGTCTGAAGTTAGTAAAATCGGCTCTTAACGGCCGAAATCAATAACCCAAGAGGATAGTAACTATACCAGAAGGCCAATAACCGATCTCAATCCTAAATCTCAGGATTAATATAGGTTTTTGACATTACTTCTAATGAATTTCTGTCTCAAATCAATCCAGATATTTTGGATTCAGATTAGTGAGGTGCCGACTTGCCGAGTCGCTCATTTATGGTATTCGAATACTTTAGTACTCGTTATGAAAAGAATCGCGTCAGAACTCGGAATCACTGAGTCGAATCTAGTATTCGAGTACTAGGTTAGGTACTCGAGTACTTCATAGGATTCGAGTACTCTAATGTTTCTCTCTTACTTGCACAAGCAAAAATAAAACATGAGTCATATAAAAACCAGTACTAATCAGTTTTATTGAAAAGTGAACAAACAAGTAGAAGCCTGTATTTTGCGGATGGTAGAGAGGGGTTCCGGCGAATTGACTACATGAGCAGCAACGTAAGGTTGCGATTTAAGTACTCGTTTCAGTATTCGAGTACTTTAATTCAAAAACTCGAGTACATGAGTATCTACAACAGGGGTGGACAAACTTCTTTTATAAGGGGCCAGAATTCCAACAAAAAAGCATTTTCTTCTGCCAAAACGAACACTTGGCTCAAATAATTTCGGCTATTCGATATGGCATTTTATAATTGTCTATGTATTTATTTTATACTTATTGGTGTCGATGAAGCTGTAAAAATATATTTCCGAGGGCCAACACTCTTGCTTTAAAGGGAGGGTTGGCGGGCCGGATTAAAACTCTTGGCGGGCCGGAATTGGCCCGCGGGCCGTAGTTTGCCCACCCCTGATCTACAAAGTACTCGAGTATACCTGACTCGGCACATCACTATTTCAGATTGGTTATTGGTTTCGGCCGTGAATGCATACACATGCGCAGTCTATCTCTATTGAACTCTATACAGTCTGTCACCTGGTACTTAAGACTTGATGTAGCTCTATCAGCACAGGCGTTTCCACAGCAATAGCAGTCTACCTATATCTTACTCCTACAGTCGGTCAACGTAGAACATTGTCGCAGAGCAATCGTGCGGGGGTTGCGGGGTGAAGGAGCGGAGGTTATGTCCCGAGTAGCCATACTGCATAATTGGGACGTAACCTCCGCCCCTACATAATTTTGACATTTCATAGGACCTGTCAAATGTAAGGGCGTTGACCCACTGTATGTAGTAAGTAGGTACACTGTGGCAATAGTGTGCGTGTCGGGCTTCTGGCCTATTCCCGTTATTGCAGCTAGACATTGACGCAGAGAGGCTTGCGTGTTCATACTTTCATTAATGCAGTCAACTGTTTGACGTGATAGCTTTTATTTAGTGTCATGTAACAACCCTGAGAAAATTTCAAACGTCTGTGCAAAGAAGATGGATGTCAAAGAGGATGATAGGATAACAGAGTAAGGAGGCTTATGTATGCATGCTACGTGTGTTTTTTTTTCGGACAATAGCGCTTTTTGCGCAATATTGTTAAGTAAATAAAAAAAACTTGGTTAATTCCCAAAACAGTCTTTATTTTCCTTATAAATTACTGTAAATTATATTTACATTTTCTAAACTGTCTATCTATATGATACATTGGAAAGGATGATTAACACCTAAGCTTAAAGAAATTTGTACATAATTATAATATAAATTTATAGATACATTAATTTCCATATCAACTTAAAAATTATTTACATTAACCCGAAAGTCTTTTTCAAAATAATATTGATTGTTTAACTCATTTACTGCAACACTCTTCTATTGTGATTCAACGGTACACAAAATCTGAGAGTACACATTTGTCGCGTGTTAGACCGCCGGAATATAGCTGTCTTGCAGCTAATGTTTTAAACGACATATTGTTTGAAGTACATATGACTCAACAAACCAAGTCAAGACACAAATTCGAGCATATTTCGGCGTTGCTCCCAGTAATAACGTTGGAATTTTATTTCGTTCTTATTTACGCTCCCATATTATTTGTTACAAGTTTGTTATCTGATAATTCAACATTCAAAATCAATTAGTAATAATTAATTTAAAATGATGAATCGACATTATAGTAATCGACCATGACTTTGTGACGCACAATTTTGATATCAGCCGGTATAACCATTTATCTTTATGATAAAAGCACGTTGAACTCATTAAGTTACTTAAAAATATATTAACTTAATTTCTAAAGTCGTCAGGATCTGCGTATAAATAAAACATTAATTCTCTGCTTGTAATATGATAACAATTGGATCTGGACATCATTTTGAGATTACGGAAAGTACGTCCGTTCCGGAGCCATACAAGCTAAACGCGCGACGAAGCCGCGGGCAATTAATCACCAATAACGATGATGGTAAATATTCACTACATGTAATCGCTGGGAGTTCTGGGATTGGATAACGTGCCTATAATATTGTTGGCAGTGGGTATGTCATCGTTATTTCTGGACATCGAAGATCCAGCCGACGTTCCGGAGAGTGAGGAGCCTGAAGCAGAGGGTCGTTTGCCTAGTTTCTTGATGACGGTGGGTATTTGTTCGCACGGGTCGCTGTGCGGCGTCACGTGTTGGTAGCAGACTGCGGAGGCGTGGCCCGATCGAACTGACGTCAGAGCTGTGCCGCTGCTCCATGTATTCGTAGCCGGGTCGTATACTTCTACGATGTCTAAGAACGACGTGCCGTCGTAGCCACCTGGAGAAATAAATGAATATGGTAAACGGGTTATGTTTTACGTTAGGAATTCAATGGCAAAAGCCTAAGTGAAAATAATACAGAATTTAGCAGGGGCAGGGGTTGAGAAGAGCAGCGCAGGGCTCTTGTCGCGCCAGTTGGAGCTGACATCTGATCGTCCATGACCAGGGGCGGGAGCGCATGGAATGTCGTCGTTGCGAGTAGGTAATGTCCACGAAGGATGTAGCGAAAAGAGAGATCACCACTTCTGTCCTCATCCGCAGAAGACGCACCGGCCGCTTAATGACCTCCGGCCCTCATAAATGTGACCTTTAGGCAGCCGACTTTGGAATTTTGGTATCAATCACAGATGGGCTCGAGGCGGCGACACGCAGTGTACCGCGCTCGCCTCGAGAGATTTATGAGACAGGCTAACAGCAAGCTGCAGGCTGCCAACGACTGCGCTAACGATACTCCGGTCCCCAATATTTTAGTCAGTAGGAGTACGAGAGTCTCTTCGTCATACCCAGGCCGGAGGGTATACATGAGGGACATCCCCAAGTTTTTTTTTGTTCCTCATCTCTAACAAAATATCTTAGTCTAACAGTAAAAGAATACTAACCGAGTGCGTATAGTTTGTTGTCGAGTACAGTCAGCGATAGCGCGGAGCGAGCTATGTGTACGGGCGCGACCAGCTCCCACGTATCCCGCTCTGTGTCGTATCGCTCCACAGACGCCAACTGTTGCGAGCCGTCGTACCCGCCCACCACGTAGATGTACTGGCTCATTGCTGCTACGCCTGAATCAATGTAAATAATAAATTAACGCCAGCACTAATTTTTATAGTTTGCAGAGCACTTAACAAAGGAATATGCTTTATTAATAGCAAAATTGCAGGCGGATGCGAATCACCTGGCAATTTTATTTTGCAGTTGCTTCTAACATATTGAAAGCCTTATAGGCAAGATTTCAGACTTCATTGAGACTTCTTGGACTCTGGTAGTATTACGCCTTAAAGGGTTTTTATAGTTTGCAGAGCAGTTAATAAAGGAATATGCTATAATCATAGCAAAATTGCAGGCGGATGCGAATCACTTGGCAATTTTATTTTGCAGTTGCTTCTAACATATTGAAAGCCATAAAGGCAAGATTTCAGACTTCATTGAGACTTCTTGGACTCTGGTAGTATTACGCCTTAAAGGGTGTGAAAGTTAGACTGCAGTCTGTCTAAATTACTCTCACTAACTAGACTACCAGTGTTGTGAGCTCAACTGGGCAGAGAATCTTTAGAAATAAATAACAGTTATTAATGTCAACAATATCTGGACTTACCAGCTCCACTTCTAGCTATATTCATGGGTGCGACCTCATTCCAGCAATTATTCTCGGGGTGATAGCATTCTACGGAGGCGATTCGTCTCGCGCCGTCGAACCCGCCGACGGCGTAGAGCAGCCGGTTCACGACGGCCACGCCCACGCCCAACCGTGCGCAACCCATCGATGCTACTGATGTCCACAGGTCACGTTCAGGGTCGTAGCTGAACAGAAAGTATTAAACAGTTAAGATTGGTCCATTTTTCTGGTTTACTAGTTCGATAGTTAGATCCGACAATGTGACGATGTCTGAAGACCGACATTTTAATTGTAGGATTCTAGAATTATGTGGCATGCAATGGATTCTAGTATTATATCGAAAGTCCGAATGGCATTCAAGCACATTGCTTTCATAAAGTCGCAGCGTACATTGTATTTTGTAATCATGGACGTCATGAACAAGTGAGGGTTCAATGTAAGCTGTAGATAGATTGGCTAAAATAATAGTGGTAGTAATTTTGATCCCAATCCCTAAATAACTTTGTAAGCCGTTGGCAAGAAGAGTACCTATTTGTGTGTAAACGAGTAGACCGATTTATAAAAAGAAATTAACGGTTTATTATTTCATCCAAGCTTGCACGTAAGCTGTACAGGAGTAGTATTTTTTTTCTACGCTACGTTGAAATATATACCGACAATATTCCAAATCACACACACGTACACACATCCTCCGATACACACACTTTATTATTTCTTATCTTGTTTACTTATACGCCAACAAGTAAGTTTAAAAAAACTATGCATGTTTCATGCATAGCGGACGGATGGGTGACCCCTATAAGAGCGAAGCCACACTGCTCCGTTGCGCTGAGTTGCGACGTCGCAACTAGACTTGCCAACCTTTATGTACGAATTTACCGGGACTTTGGCAGTCAAAATGCGGGACGTGGCATAGAAAAAGCAGGACCCAACTGACAAAGTAGAGGGAGGCGAAAAATACAATTCGAATCGCGATCTCCACTCTTCTAGCTAAACAAAACGTGCGTTCACTAAATTCCGACTTCTGCCCGTAGGTTTAGCCGTAGGTACGATAAAACGGGACAATTGGCGTCCCGCACACGGCTTTCGCGGGACGCATCCTCTAAAGCTCTAGAAACGGGACGTCCCGGCTCTCGCGGGACGGTTGGCAAGCCTAGTCGCAACGCTAGATTTGGACCAATCCATAGATTCCACGCAACGGAGGAGTGTGGCTTCACTCGATTGGTTCAAATCTAGCGCAGTGACGTCGCAACGGAGCAGTGTGGCTTCACTCTAACACAGGATTCTATTAGCATGGGGATCCTTTATCACATTCTTGTACATCTCATGTCTAAGCCGAAATTATGTACAAGTGTATAATTTATTACTATTAGAGATCGTTGATCGCGTATTGCGCGTTTTTCGGGATAAAAGTAACCTATGTCCTCCGCGTTCAAAACTAGGTATCTCTGTACTAGGGTTGCCAACTTTTTGACGGTCAAAAATAGTAGATAAACTATTATTACCCACAAAAATATAGTAGATAGCGAAAGGATAAAAAAAAATATAGTAGGTTCCAAAATAGGTACTTTATTTCTTAAAAGAATATTTTTTTATAAATTAACTTCAAAAGTAGGTAGTTACCAAAACACGAACTCAAAAGCGCTAAAATCGAAATTGCCAATCTGTCAAACTCAAAGTGAACGTAAATGTCAACTTGACATACCAGAATCGTTCATAAATAGATATTGACGTTTCGTATTACGCTTACACGTTTTGAAACGAATATTATTGCTTTGAATTTGATGCCTTTAAAATATAGTAGTTTCGCCTACTATATATTTTTTTCAGAAATATAGTAGTCGGGCCTCTAATATAGTAGGATACTATATTATATAGTAGGGTTGGCAACCCTACTCTGTACCAAGTTTCATCAAATTTGGTGCAAGAATTTAGTCGTGAAGAAATAACAAACATACAGACAGAGTTACTTTCGCATTTATAATACTAATAAAGTAAGGAATATGGCCAAATAACCATATTATTATAAAAATACATTATAAGGTTTAAGGTTCCCATAACCTTGTAATGTATTTTTTATTATAACACATTTGTTACATAATTGTATGTAAAGTGATCGTTGCAAAATTTTATCAGTTATTTTGTGATATTATTGGTGACTTGCAATAGTTAAGCAAATGTTCATATCAAGTGTTTGTTTTACTTAGTAACGCTTGTGCGTATATTCATGTTTTTTTTTATAAAACCTCCCGTACTACAAATTCTTCTGTATCGTTGGTGCATTTACAAATCTTTTAAAAATCTTCACATGATTTTATATTGCATCTGAGAATATTTTAGAAAAGGCTAATTGCTATCAGCTGTGTTTACATTTAAGGTCAGATTTGGGGTCACGGATTAGTGGCTCCACTTTCTGAAGCTGTAACATAATATGAGTCACCCATTTAATATCAATATTTTATTTTCGTATATTTTTATAGTCTAGTGGTTTTTTAACTGGTTGAGCCCGGTTTACCCCCTTTCCAACGAACCTTGTATCACGTTTATAATATTCGATAGTTCGTTTATCTCGAGCGGTAAAACCCAAACAATATCAATTCATGTTTTTGATTATTATTAATCCAGATTAGTTACTAGTTCTTGCACCATCATTCCTTATCAATATACTATAACATTGATAAGGCAAGAGTGGTTTCAACACTTCCTTTCAGATTTTGAAGCCGAAACTGTAATCCTTATGTCAACATAATATTATAGATATGTTGATAATACTGTTGACATAGGTGATGTTTCAGTCAACTTAAGAATGAGTGTCACGACCTTTATTATTTTAATTTACGCCATAAATTTGCGCAAGAAATTGCGTAATATTATTTTGTTTAAGTATTTAAAATTAATACTTACTATTCAACTGATTTGTGATATTCAGAGCCAGCGGAACCGCCGACTGCGTATAATAGTCCATCCATCACTGCTACTCCTACCTGTAAACGAAAAAATATTGTTTAATTTAATTATTTACATACCGACGTGATGCCAAATAAAGTATGGAAAATATTTTAAATGCTATGCCGAATCTACTATACCGTATTCAAGTAGACAAGAGACATAATGTAAACAATCTTACTATGTCTCTTTTTAGTGAAATACGAAACTAGCCGTAAAAACTTCTAAACTTATTACAGGAAGAAGTGTTTTAAGTAAATTAAAATCACATCATTTCTTTTTGTTGGAAATTAATGTTTTGAAATATTTTACAGAAAATCTTTTTATTAAGAGTACACATTCTAATGTTGTTTACCTTTTATCTCACGGCCCCCTGAATACTGTATAAGTCTACGAATATAATTGAGGAGGTCAGGAACAAAAAGTGTTATTTACACTTTTCATTTTTGTTCAGACATCGAGAAAAACTATTTACGGGTAGACCTGTTTACTTTGTAAATGTGACTTTTTGATCAGAATGCGACATGGAGATGCTTTTTCTCTTGGAAAAACGTACTATTTGAAACAATTCTATTCAGAAATCGATAATATTCAAGGCTTTGAGTCCAATCCAATGAGAAAAAAAAAGACGCGTCGAGTCAAAAGTATCCTAAGCTCCTCAATAATTGTACTTTCTATCGTCAGTTGAATATACATATTTTAAAACACGAAGCTACATAGTTCTAATTTAAGAAACTTGAAGGATAAGTACAGACAAAGGTAGCCTTGTTTTCAAACTTTTTATTCTTCTGTAACTTGTCCAAGTTACAGATCACTGTATCTGTAAAAAACATAGAAAGAGGAAACTATGAGGAGGAACTTTGGGAGCAACAAATGGGTACTTTAAATGTTTTGTGATCTATGGGGAAAAACTGTACGGACCTGATAAGGACCTAGTTATTCTATTATTGATAAGATAATGTAAAGTAGTATGCATGTATTTAATATTTTGTGACGTACCCTGTGCCTCGGCGTGGACATAGGGCTGCAGGGCCTCCAGTGTTCCGTGGCGGGGTTGTACACGTCCACCCAGTCGCTGTCGTACGACGAGCCCGGCGATGTGTTGCGGCCGCCCACAGCGTAGAATAGACCCTGCACAAATAGATACAAACATATATATACTCCCGTCTAAAAACGGGTAAGCAGAGCTGTTCTCCTATTACAATTCTCATGTAACAAACAGGTTGCGAGCCTATTGTCATCTCCAGGCCCAATTACGGTGCCAGGTTCGTCGCCTCTTACGACTAGCTTGCCCGACGACGGAGGGGAATTATGTTTTTAATCCGTCCTCCCCACGGACTTGACATAAAACGGAATTCCAGAGGTAGAGCATTCTTAGAGGTACCCGAATCACCTCCATGTATGTTCATGTATAATCATCAGTGTCATAAATACTGCCGTCGTAACGAAGAGTGCAGTAAGTGCAATTTTTGAACATAGAATTTTGAACCTTAGTGTTGGGTTACGCAGACGCAAAAGGTTAAATATTCTATGTTCAAAAATTGCACTTACTGCACTCTTCGTTATGACGGCAGAATAGTTGAGATACATGCGTGTTTTTTTTTTTAAATTAGTTTCACTATTATTCTAATTTAGTTTATTTTATTAGAAATCAACAATATCATTAAAGTCAGAGTTTGATTAAAGAATATGAAAAGAAAGCATAAAACTCAAGAACTACAAAAAATCGCGGAACATACATGGCGGTAATTTAGATACTTCTAAGGGTGCTCTACCTGTGGACTTCCGCTCGACACTACTTTTTGGGACAACCTGTATAAATGTTCAATACACACATATTCATCAGCCGAATCTACTGAAGCTTAGAAGCTTGATATTTTGCACGTAAGCTTGGCTATCTATGTACTCGTTTAGAAAATATTTTTTTATTGAAGTCGCGGGAAACAGCTGGTGGGTTTTATTAATACAGCATGACTAAACATGTTATACAACAAATGCGCAGTAAATACTGATTAATAGATAATATTAACGGTTGACGTTAATACGTTAACATTTAGGCAGTCATCCTGACTTGTATAGCATAGGCTTTAGTCGAAACGTGAAGTAAGCGCACCGCACGTCATCCTCGCATGCGCATTGCGCGGGGCGCATTCTGTGTCGCAAATACGCTGCATATTTTGCTCAGTATATTGTTAGTTTGAGTCTTAAGGGTTTTTCAAGTTGCAGAAGCGATAAGACAAAGGCTGGTCTTCGTTTTTGCTTACCCACATACAGGGTGTAAACGTATTTGGGTAATTCTTTAAAACCACATGATCTACTACTGGTGTAGATTAGATTGACCGCGCACGTAATATTACATAATGTAACAATTAGAAAAAAAATCTTGCCGTAGTCGAAAGTGATCTTATCTAAACCACCTAATAAGGATTCAATAAAAAATAAGCAAAAATATATTTTTGTATATTTAAAAAAAAATGTATTTGTATTTAGATGCCACGCTTGAATGAATGAAAGCACGGCGACACAACTAGCGGGCAAGACAAGCGCGACATCTCTCTTTGGAGTCCGTTAACTTAATTAACAGAAATAGAAAACCAAGGTTTTTTTTGTTCATTTTCTAGTAAAATACTATTTATGGTTAATCTGTGTCATCAGTAGATCACGCGGTTTGTAGGAAATACACAAATTCGTTTGCATCCTGTATGTTTTCCAGGAAGGTTCTCGTTTATCAAAAACTAGCTTTTGCCCGCACCTTCGTTTGCGTGAAAATTTGAACCCGATAAGTTAAGATTTTCCATACAAACCTTCATCCCCTATTTAACTCCCTTAGGGGTTGAATTTCGAAAAATCCTTCCTTACTCCTTTTCTACATTATAAAGGGAACATCTGTGCAAAATTTTCAGTTTTCTAGGTCCAAGGGTTTGGGCTGGGCGTTGATGAGTCAGTCAATCAGTCAGTCAGGACTTTTCTTTTTATTTATACAAGGTTAGTCAGAAAGGGGGTACTAATCCGAAAGAGGGTTAAAGTACCCATCATAATGAATAACTTTTGTTCTACAACTTTTTCAAAAAGTCAATAGTTTAAGAGAAATAGGTGATCAAAGATTTCAAAAAAAAAAGCTCTAAAATCTATCTATCCCCAGTTATGATTAGCTGTGTTTACATTTTAGGTCATATTTGGGGTCATTAATTAGAAGCACCATTTTCTGAATTTGTAACTAAAACGGGGATGAAGAATTTTTGAAAAAATAAAAATTTTATTGCATTGAAAAAAAAATTACCGAATTTTGAAATTTTAACACTTGCTTTAAGACAGTCATCAGTGATACTTTAAGTGGGCCTGCAGATAGTACCCCCTTTCCGACTAACCTTGTACTCGTATAGATTTGTCGTGTTATTGACTTACCTTAAGAAAGGCCGCTCCTAATCCAGACCGCGGCACAGTAAGCCTGGGCAGTGTGCTCCAACAGTTGTCGTCCAAGTTGAACGCCTCGAACAAGTCTATAGAGTGTCTGAAGTAGCCGCCCGCTACGTATATGATACGCGGCGTGTTTGGCCGGCGCTCTTTTACCACGGGCTTCTTGTGTAATGTGAGATCCTGGAATAACAGATGATATTAGAATATAGAAAAAGTTTATACAAACACGTTAAATAGAATTACAGAAGACATTTCAATACCGGATATCGTTTTGGTTTCAGAGAAGCCAAATGTGCAGAAAGGAACGCCGCCGCAAGTCCATATTTACTTGAATTACTTAAGCTAATAAATTCTCTAGAGGATGGGCAGCAGCGTTCTCTGAGTACTTTAAAACCACACTGTGATCGCCAATCCGCCTGCCAAGCGTGGCGATTACGGCAAACCCCCCTCCCCTTTTGGGGGAGGCCTATGACCAACAGTGGACGTCTTTCGGCTGAATGATGACATAAGCTAAACAGCAAAATCCTAGCTTCCTCTCCAATATGAAGGCGGTGTTTTCCTTTACCATTAAATGTGAACATATTCTGATTAATGTGTAAAAGAAAATTATTCCAGAGCAAGCCCAATTCTTTGGGCACACAGATCATATTATTTATAAAAAAAGACTATTATACAATCGTGCTTACCTTAAATATTTTAGCGAGGTACTCTCGGCAGGCGGGTACTTTCTTGAGCACAGTGCACGTGCTCATCTGCTCTTTTAAGAAGCTGGGCGTAAGGTATTGACACCTCACGGCCTGGAGGATGTGTTCCATGCGAGGATGCCGTCTGTCCTCGTCGTATTTAACCTGCAGAATTAATCAATCAATAAATACCTACGTCAATTAATAAACTTATTAATAAATAAATAAACTTATTAATAAATAAATAAACTCATGAATAAATGAATAAACGTTTATTAACACATGTATTAAATATTTTCCAGCCGGGCTAACATGCGCAGCACGACATAATTTTATCGTCACATTGTCTGCGGCGTGCTAGGCTTCTAGGACCATCCCTTCCCAGATACACGCTACAATTTCTGAACGGTAATAATATACTTGTAATATAAATTTCGCAACGTTGTTTAATGATGATAAAAAGTATTTTTCATCCTAGCATTTGACCAAATAGGCATAGGGCCGGCTTTAGGGGAGGGCAACGGGGACTTTAGTTCCGGGCCTCCACAAGAGACACCCTTTCTGACAAAAATAAAAAGTTCACATGAAGGAGGTACGTTTTTAAAAATAATTCAATGGGCCTCCACTTATTTGTGGCCCAAGGGTCTCCAAAGCTTTAAATGTGGCCCTGAATAGGCATATTGAGCGCGGCTTCTGGTTTTGCCGTTTCTGATGGGATATCAGTAGGTGTGACTTGCCATCTCAAATCATCTACTAGAAATAATTTGTTCTGCCTAGTCTTTTCCCAATTATGTTGGGGTCAGCTTCCAGTCTTATCAAATGCGGCTAAATTACCAGCATTTTACACGGAGCGACTGCCATCAGACCTTCGCAATCCAGTTACTGGGCAATGCCGATATCCTAAGGTTAGACCGGTTGTCAGACTTTCGGGCTTCCGACTACCCGTAACCACTGATATAGATATTTGTATGACATCTAATAGAAATAAGTATTGGTGAAAATTGTGGTAGGCAACATAACAGAAAACTTGCCATATCATACAAGGAAATAATTGGACTTGCTACTAATGAGATCACGGCCACTTCCTTATAGGTAAATACGTTATAGGTACACCTAACGCTGGAGAAATGCTAGGTCCTGTTTGTGGTATTAACTGGAAGTGACAAGGTTGTCTAATCGAATACAGTACGCGTTCTGAAATCAGTCTTTCAGCGTTCTGTTCCTCACTTCAGAGGGGCAAAGTTCTTTTACGCGTACTGTACAATACGGCCAACGTATCATGGCGAGTCTGAAGTTAGCTGATTAGCTGCGCAGTAGACAATTTTGTTTCTAAAAGATTCATTGCGCAGCCAAACAATTAACTTCAGACTCGCCAAGACACGTCGGCCGTATTGTACGCGACACTAGCAGTCTTTTTGTAATCACAACTCATAGTATAGATTTTTTTTCATGTCTGCTACAGCAATATAAGCATTTATATCTATTATTATAAATCCGTCTAGTAGGTATGTTATGAAAACCACTAAATTTTTTCCTCTTCAATAATAGAATAGAAACCAATGTTAGTATTTAATTTAATGAATGTTGAGTGCTGTCATGTGAATGTCATACAATAAGATTGCAACGAGATCATGATTCTCATTTTCTTTATGTACGAAAAATGCCCGAGGTTTTAGTGAATGTTCCACTAAAGTCACAGAATGTGCTATTAGTCTTAAAAAATGTTTGAAAACAGAGTAATTAATATTGTTAGCAAGTTAATGAGGACAAACAAACGCATAATTAGGTAATGTGACGTTTTCTTTTTCATAAGTGATTATTTGATTACACTGAAATCCACACGTCATTTAGTGATAAAAATATCGGTTAAGTGCGAGTTGGTCTTCGGAAGGCTGGTGAACTGTGTTCTAAATTAGATAACGTTAATTTTGAGCATTATATCCCCATAATTATAAGATAACGCAATTATTTGTAAGATTTCTAAGTAGTTTAATAGTTAGTCATCATTGTTTTTTTTTATTCCCGATTGTATTGTTACTTTTTGGTATGTTTGGGGCGTTAAGTAACATAAAAATAATGGATATATCTTTGATATTTAGATATATTTTTCCATATTCATCAGTGCGAGTGCAAAAACAACAAAGTAATTTATTTTTAAAGCGTCGTCTTGTCATGATAATGAAAACAAAGAGTCATGGTTTCACAAAAAATATTGGCCATATAACAGTTCAACGATACTGCGATGATAAGATAGCAGATATTAGCAACACAGTCGTGTTACATTTACATTTGGTATTTTTGCGGTCGTTGCTCTACAATACTGTGCATGCAACGAATGAAAAATGAATCTAAATAGATTCACAGAAGCCGTTGATAATTATCGTTATTACTCTTCGGCTGGTCTATTGGTAGAGATAATTTGCTACTGCGACGGTGACGCACCTAACCTCGGGTTATTGGCACAAAATCGCTGCTGCAGAACAGCTGATGTATAATGCCGAGAAATATTAACGTGTTTGAACACGCGATACTAGAGAGAATTTAAGTAAATTGTCTATTTATTTTGTGATATCAACGGATGTAGTGGATTACCTATCATGATGATGTTTCAGTTGGTATTATTACTTAACTACTGAAGAGGGCGTACCGCGTAATCATTTAGGCTGTAGCTTTATGTAAATAAGTATATTTATTTCAATTCTTTCCGATCCGAATGTGTGACACATATTTTGTCGCAATATTCATACGTGACATGACTGCCTCGTTGGTCTAGTGGTCGCAAGCGCGACTGCTGAGCGTGAGGTCTTGGGTTCGATCCCCAGGTCGGGCAAAGTGTTATTGGGTTTTTCCGTGTGGAATATCTCAGTAGCAGCTCGGAGTCTGGATTTGTGCCCGGTTGATGGCAATAGGCTCGCCCCCTATTACTTACATGGGACTTAAACATAACGGCGAAACGTGGGTGTTACTATACACCTCTGCCAACCCTTCGGGGAATAAGGCGTGAAGTTATGTATGTATGTATGTATTCATACGTCAATTGTTAAGTAGCAAGAAATTAATTATGTATTAGTGACTATTCATAAAGTTTCACATAATGGCGTGTCCACAATAATGGTGTATTAAATTCACAGCGAACCACTGTGTGTGGACGCGTCCCTTTCCGTTAGCGCACGTGCACGAAGCAACTATACCGAGAACTATTTGCGAGCGGTTTTCGAACAGTTCGAGTGTCCACTGCAAACATTTTTGACGCAGTGCGAAGAGTTTGCCTGCAGTTCGCGAACACGAACAAAACACTAGAGTTCACCAATGCGTCCATACTTGCTTATATAGTCCTTAAAATATAGCTTGATTAGAATGACAGATGTCAGCAAAAGTGACGACATAACTTTGTAGTTACGTCGAACAGGTGATTTATATTGGCACACGAAAAATCACTCACTTATCTAGCATGATAACATTTTTTTTAAATACAGTGCTTCCCATATAATTCAAAATATTAAAAATCAGCTTGAAAACTAAAATAATTCTTACTGATTCATAGTCATAAAATATAAATCTTACGTTCTTCAAAAGTTATGTCATATTGCAAAAATGTTAGAGATGGGACACATCGATAAATGTAAATCGATTGAATAAAAAAATTATTACGTTTTCGTTATTATTTTATGCGGTGACAATAAATAATTATACCTACTTCGTACAATATTAAAAAGGTCTTTAAATGTTTTAAATGTATGTTTTAGATTTAAACTATTGCAGCTATGATTATTCGTCATGGGTATCAAATCCAAAGTTTTCGGGTATGGTGAATTGGTGATGCTGAAGATGAGGTCAAAACTCAAATTCAAAATGGCGGCCATGAATATTTGCAAATTAGTTGTCATGGGTGTCAATTTCATGGTTTTTCCGGTGTGCTGATGCTGAAAATAAGGTCAAAATCTAAATCCAAGATGACGGCTACGAAAATATACAAATTATACGTATTATATTAATTTTAATTATTTATATCGATTTGATCAGTCCTTTCCCAGCACTAGTCACACTAGTTTGGCAGCTGTCATTCTAATCAAGCTATATTTTAAGGACTATAGGAGTCGGGTAGCATGCGCGGTCCGTGCGTGTGTTTCTCGCGCGTGTGTGTGGACACAGCTTCACAGTTGTTTTAAATTATGTATGAGATGAATGGAAGAATATAATTCAATGACAAATGTTACGTTTCTCTAATAAACGAATAAAGTTTTCACTTACCCAGCTTAACACTGCATTGTAGACCTCCCTTTCTTCCCTTACGTTGAGTTCATCTTTGCGAATCATACATATCAACTCCTGCGGTGTTAATTGCAGGAACTCTTCTTCTTGACACACCTGTAGGAAATAATAATTTTTACTCAAATGCTTCTATTTCTAATAATTTCAATCCATTGAGAATTAATTGGTATTGTAGACCTGGAGGCCGGTACTACAAATAAAATTGTTTAAAAGCGCAATCGAACCGCAGTTGAACCACAGCCGTTTGACTTTTTGTCTTATAACTGTCAAATGGCCGTGGTTCAGCTGTTGTTCGATTACGTTTTTTTTGTAGAATTAGTTTTCTGTACTGTGTTTACGAAACAGATTGTTAGCTATACATCATATTACCCATTCTTGTCGACTATAAGTTATCATATCAGGCTTTGAAAGTATATTGCAATAATCAATTAGCTTTGTTTAGATTGGTTGGCATATATTCGTATTTTTTGTCTATTCAGATAGCCGTATAGTGGCACATTTCTGGCCAAGACGAAAATAAGAACAAGAATAATATTTATTTGTTGAAACATGGTAACATTTAGGCGAATATCTCACGACACTTTATTCCACACGGCATGACACTTCATCCCGTGTCTATGTTTATCTTGTCATGCCGCTGTTAAATACCATGATTATTTATTTCACATTAATGTTTACTTCATTATAATTGTTATTGTAAATGACGAATGTTCAACGTCACGCCATTGTGATATCGTTATCGCAATTTTATAAAATCGTTGACATGATGATGATGATGATAAAATGAGGAAAATATACTTATCATTTATTTTGTTGGTAGGTAATATGCTTATCCTATTTAGCTGTGCCTGACAGGGTACAAATAATGATCAAAGAATTTGTTAAAAACCCATCATGTGAAACATTACGGAATTCGATAAAGTATTGAGTACATATACCTATTGATAGCAAATTGAAATTTGTAGGTACAATTTGCTATTACAAAGTATTTTTTTTCTTCTAAAAACTTACAGCTAACATAAATAAAATGTGGGTACTATTGTATGACTATTCAATGAGGTTGTTATTGTAATAGACTAGTTCCATTTGCACAATATTGTATCGTGACTACAGAGGAATTCTTAGCTATTTTGTTCCTTCCGCTGGTATTTCTGTTAACTTATCGCGTATTTAGATAACATTTTGCTCCTATTTACCCCTTTACAATACAATGAACAGTCGTAGAGACAAAAATATTTTACAGGAACCTAGTAGCATAACATAATATAGCCTCAAGTTGTTCACATTAAATGTTTTTTAATCATAACATACCATCACGCCTATATTCCCCGAAGGGTTGGGCAGAGGTGTACTGTAACACCCTCATTTCGCCATTTTGTTTAAGTTCCATGCAATAGGAGGGCGAGCCTATTGCCATCAATAGGGCACAAATCCAAATTCTGGGCTGCTACTGAGAGATTCTGTACAGAAAACCTCAATAACACTACGCGAACTGGGTATCGAACCTAGGACCTCATGCTCAGTAGTCGCGCTTGTGACCACTAGACCAACGAGACAGTTGACATCTTATAATTTTATTTAAAAAGGTGATTGACTACCTACCTGACTGACCTAGGTACTTGACATTGTTCCTAATATTCATTGGAAATGTAGGTTAGCATTAGTCACCTATTAATACCCTAAAGTCATCTTACGTTTACAGAAAGAACGGGAAATACGATTCTGACTAAGTATCTCATACAACAGATTCATCATGCAATAAAGCGGTGAAGGGGCGCTTTTGGAGACTGTCTTATGTAAAATTGACGCTCAAAAAGAACTAAGTCATTCTAGTCTATTTTGAATAAACGACTTTTAAGTTGAGTTTGAAAAAGTTGAAATTTCCAAATAATTTTGAACATTTTAGCTCAGAGTGTTGATATTTTAGGATTTAAATAATGTTACTATACCTGTGTAAAATGCCTCTCGATGAACTGATTGGCTTTCTTCTTAAGGTCGACGCAGCCGTGTTGTTCCGCGAAGTTGGCGATGCCGATCGCGTTGGAGGGGTCCAATTGCCGCTCGAGGAAGGCACAGCAGGCGTCGATCACGTTCGATATCTGTCGGCATACAGCTAAAATAAGTGTAGATTGCTAAAGTTTACCAATCTTTTGTTATACTATATTCGTATGAAGGAACCACCTTTGAGTCTGTGATTTCCGTCCACAGCTGGACATAAGCTCTTCTTAAAAGGAGGTAGTGTCTGTTACCTTAACGGACAAGCTGTTTGATGATCGCAGAGCAAGCAGTCTCGCAGGCTTTATCGCTTTTAGGCTGTCAGTTTAAATCAGACGTTCTCAAACATATTTCGTCTACCGCCCACTTTGAGAATCAATTATTTTCTAACGCCTCCGAATTTTTGTAACTTTACCACATCTTAAAAATCACAATCGCAATCATTACTTTTATCGCCACAAGGGGGCGTTATCGCCCACTTTGAGAAAGACTGGTTTAAATAATTGATCAGAAATAAATTATAAATTGTTCCATTAAGAATATGGGGTTTTCTAAGAACTAGTCAAAGAAAACCGACAGTCACAATTACTAGCATTTATTAGAACGATTGTTAGGTACCTATAGCTGAGGTCAAAAGTTTCTGTATTTAGATTGGTACAGTCACAGTACAGGTACAGTCTCGTAGTAAAAGTGAATAGCCATCGGGCTATCTAATCTATGTAAGTAAGTCTCATCTATCTATAATCTGATCTAAGTAATCTATCGAGATTACTTCTCTAAAACGAGGACATTACATGCAGTTGTACAATGTTATGTCAGACATTGTGTTTTGAATTTGCATTCTTTTGAAACAAAGAAAGGAAAGGCGATGTAAACACGCTTACTTATGCATACGTTACTGAGAACCGCGGTGCGTTTACGTAAATGTTAATCAATACACTGTACTGTTAATTCTTCGCTGATCTAACAAGTACGTAGAATATAGCAACTGTTAATCATGTAGCTCAAGTAATCGACTAGAGCGCCAAATTCACTACTTAGTTTTATTGCCCAGTTTGACTTGCGCAACTGACTTTCAAACTGTGAACACACTTGCCGCAAGTCGATTTCTACGTTTTACGAACTTAGTGAGCAATAGACTGCAATAACTTGCTAGTGGATTTGGCGCTTAAGGATGGGGTTACTGCATAATCTTATGGACTACTGTACTGGAGGCTAATGTAGGATTGGCCTCTCGAAGACTTAGATATCATGATTTTATTGTCAATCAGTTTCAGCACTGGTAATGAATTACTCTGCCAAGACGTCGTTTTAACACGTTTTTATTAAGTTTACATGTCAATGTAAATAAATGATTTTTTATAGACAAAAACATACAATCAAATACTATTTAAGCACCCCATAAATTATGCCAAATCTGGTACTTATAACAACTGCTCAACACTAGATACCACAAAAAACGGGGTTATCCCGTGTTCCGAATTTCTTCCTTATAGCACAAAAACATACTTGATAGAGTTCGACAGTACTTATAATCACATCATTTTTTATTTGATTTAGTGACGCAACTGCGAACGGCCGATCTGACGTAAAGCGGCAACGTTTGCCTATTACAACTGTAATAACTCGTAGCTGACGTCCTCTTAGGATTTTGTCCTACATGGCAGTGCATTGCGCCCGCGCCCGTCACTCAGAGACAGTTGACAGTCTATGTGCCTGTAATTTTACCAGCACCCATACCTTCAAATCGGAATATAGATGCTGCTTGGCTGCAGGAATAGGTATGATGGTACTACTTCCCCGAAGGAACTTTTTCGCATACCTACAAGCTCTACTACTAAAAACTATAATTATTTCGTAACATAACGTATAACTTACTTGGAACATGGTAGCGGCGGGCAGCAGCTGGCAGACGGTGATCTCCGTGATGCGAATCTTGCCGGTGTACAGGAAGTACACAAGCCACGCGATAGCGGACGGGCATACACCTTGCAGACGTACGCGAGACATCTCGCACTCTTTAAGACCGCTTGTGAACATTGCCTGTAGACAAAAACTACACTTAGGATGGTGCTCACCAACATTTTTTTATTTTTTTTATTTCTTTAGCGCAGACAGGGTCTAAGATGGAGCACACGAATCCAAATAATATAACAGAGATATAGCTAGAATAGCAGATGTATAACCTTCTGGTTCTCACATAAACACGACGGAATACAGTAAACTGCTTGGCTTGACTTTAATGTGAGGGTGGTTAATTCACTGGTAAAGCAATCGTTTCGTCGAAACTGACCTATCAACGCACAGCCTAAACCGCTGGGGTTAGAAAGTTGAAATTTTGACAGTAGGTTCCTTTTGTAACGTAGGCACCCACTAAGGGATTTTTCGAAATTCAACCCCTAAGGGAGTTAAATAGGGGATGTAAGTTTGTATGGAAAATCGTCACTTAAACGGGTTCAAAATTTCACGCAAGCGAAGCTGCGGGCGAAAGCTAGTGTACTATATATTTTGGTGAACGGTTGTTTAACCAGAGAATTAATATGTGAAAACCAGCTATGAGAATATTTTTTATCAAATTAATGATTTCTCTGTTTATCTAAAGGCCTAGCAGACATCGAAACAACATTGATGGATTTTCTGAAATTGTCTCTATTCCCAATTCATCTAAATCCGAGATACTTGTAACGTTTTCTAGTCCTTCTGGAAGGGAGATAAAGATAGATTATGCCATAAGCGAGTTTCAAACCTCTTGCTGCACAATCGGCTCATTACTGTCCTACTGGGCACGGGTCTCTTCTCAGAACGAGAAGGGTTTAGACCTCAGTCCACCACGCTAGCCTGGTGCGGTTTGTTGGTTGCCGTTTGTCCTTAATACAGTTTGTGACGCTTATACAGAACACAGCTTAAGTGCATTGGCCTTTGTGACTACACCGCTAAGTCCACCTTCCAAGGTGATATCGCAGTCTAAGATATATTATAAAAGTAGATCGTCACTAATTACTTATGTCGTTCCGTCTCATTGGAGACGATTTCCGGTTACGATTTACGATTACGTTTTCCTCTACTCGAACATGGTTTCTTTCAAATAATGATAAAACTCTTAGCTGATAGACACTGCTTAAAACAGTCTTACATAATGAAAGAGTCTGATAAACCGATATAAGTACAAATTGCGGGGAATTACAGAGATTATTATCATCAAGTCAACAGTGACATGTAAATATTCAAGTCATGATTTAATCCAAACGAAATATACTTATCATGATTCAAAGAATTATTGTTCATTTCCATAGCTACCTACTAACAATAGTTGTTCGTAAGCTTAGGTGTGCCATGATAAGAAGTCATTGTTTACAGTATATTTTAACAAGTAGATACCAACTCATTGAACATTGTATGAATGAATGAATGACTAACAGCTCCTATATAGAATAACTAATAACTCCTTAAATAGGTACCCTGTATACACACTAATGATAATTTTGATCATATTCGTAGTAATACTAATAGTGAGTTAGGGAAAATCCGGAAATGGGTTTTACCCCATATCCGGATACGACCGAACTTAGGTATGCATCTAAACGGACCGAATTTATTGTCATTGATGTCAAATAGATTTACCGTAGAACGTCATGATTTTTTAATTGATGGCAAGAATAAGAATGCGACGGCATTTTTTGCTCCTCACTTCAATCCGCGTCGTAATATTTTGACGACATATTCTGCGGAAAATTCATTTGAACGAATTTACCCCATATCTGGAATTGCCCCAACAAACCTTATTATTTATATGTCTAATACACCGAGCTCAAATAAATGATCGAGAGCGAGAATTGCCATTAATCACCGCGTTTAATTCACAGATTGGTGATTAAAGCAGACTTTTATGGTGGACTATGTCCCGAAACTGGGAGGTTACGTTAATGGGTTGAGTAACCTTCAAAGGATACGAGTTAATAACAAAAAAAAGTTACCTACTTTGTTTTATTATTCTATGTGTTATTATTTGAACACGATGACTTGCAAGTATTTAATTAGCGGCGTGCGGCGTGTGATAAACATAATCTGATTACGTGACGTCGGGTTCATACACTTCATACCCTTCGTTGAGCTTCAAAACTGGTAGATATACATTAAAACATAATGTTGTGGAATAAACATATCATAATTATTCTTTTGACTGTCTAATCGGACAAGTTTGTCGAATACGTGTCGGTCGAAATCTTAATCGATGAAATTTGTGTAAACAAGCACCGAACTTGTCCTTCAAGGTTTATTGCGACATCATCAGAGGCAAATCACAAACAGCAGTATTAGCCTTGATCTTAACCTATGTATGACATAGTTTTGTCAGACGAATCACGAGGTTGCGATCAGGGGGATATTATATTATCTCGGTTACGTGGATTTGAGTGCTCTATCTTAGACGCTGTCTGCGCTTACCATCAGGTGCGACTAGGGAAAAAAGTTTCTTTTATAGTAGTTTAAAAAAAAATACAATTAGAGCGGTTACGCACTGCATCCGATCCGAATCCGAGAAAATACGTTCCGAAGTAGTCATAGAACTATTTGTATGGTAGTTTACGCACTAGATCCGACTTCCGTCATCCGATTTCTCTCCGTCATCCGTGAGTTTCTAATTCGGAAGAAAAATTGACGGACCGAAGTAGCCGTAGTACTGTTTGTATGAACGCTTTCGCATTACCTCGAATTCAAATCGGACGCCAAATGGATATGCCAAAGATGGCCCCTGAATTGTTTGAATTTGGATCAGAGATCGGATAAGTGCGTAAGCGATATCCGAATTCGGTCCGAGTTTTTAGACTCTAGATTCGTATTTTCACGTATTCGGATCGGATGCAGTGCGCAAAGCAATATCCGAATTCGGTCCGAGTTTTTTACATTCTTATTTTCACGGATCCGGATCGGATGCAGTGCGTAATCGCTGTTACGCTGTTCACCTTTGCTCAAATACATACAATACAAGTACTTTCGTCTGAAGACATATCAAGATTCTTGGTACAAAAACACTTACTTTGAAGTACGGGCTCCCAGCAGCTAAGACGACTTTGTGCACGTGGAACAGCTCATTGCCAACCTCCAACACGACGTCTGTCAACATGTGGTGTGATCGCATTGTGAACATCATCTGAGAAAATAAAAGTTATTGTCATATTCTGTAACAAATATTTAATCACACTCTGAATGTTCAATTAATAAATGTATATTAAAATAACACAGCTGAATAAGCGGGATTGTTAATTTGGTATGTTATTGTTATATTCCTTTAGAAATGGAGTGTTTCATATCGTGTACCTACTAATAATAAGTAAAAATAAATTATGTAAAATAACATTACGTATCATCACGCCTGTATTCCCCGAAGGTTTTGGCAGAGGTGTATATTACATCCTCATTTCGCTGTTATATTATATTTAAGTCCCATGTAATAGGGGGTGAGCCTATTGCCATCAATCGGGCACAAATCAAGACTCCGACCTGATATTTGCAAGTTTCGCATGAGTTGCCAAGCGCCTCAGAGGCGAATAAGTTTAATTTTTTTTTATTATACATATTTCTTTCGTGCAGATACACATATGACAAGATAAAAGCATGCGTGATCAATCCTCTGTTCAACTTTGCGTACTATTTATTATACTTATTATAATAAACATGAATTTATCTTTAACGATAGTGGAATCTTCGATGTAACGCAAAAACGTCATGAAGCACATGTTATACCATCTTTAATATACTAAATAAGTTCCAGATTAGATTTATCTTTGGAATTTGATTAGAATTTTGTTGTTTTTTTAAATCAAAAAGGTTAGTTTGTTTTACTCACTGCACCAATACGGTTTTGTGTGGTGAATAGACTGCTAGAAAAATCTATATCAATTTCTATTACACAGGATATTTAAATTCTATCTGTTTTTAGATATTTAGGTCCTAACATTCGAAATATAAAAATTACAACAAATAAAGCTGTGTAGACAAAGCTCTTTGCCTCAACCGTAAGTCAAAAAAAAATAGAAACAGAAAAAAAAATGGAGCCATCCTGATTTCCGCTATCATCAGTCAACAATTCTCTCATTGCAGCGTAACACTTAGTTAGCTGTGCTGTTATCTTAGTGCAGTCTTTCTCAAAGTGGGTGATAACGCCCCCTTATGGGCGCTAGAGCCTACAGGGGGGCGGCAAAGAACGGCAAAAGTAATGATTGCGCTTGTGTTTGATAAGATGTGGTAAAGTTAAAAAAAAATTTGAGAATCAATCATTTTCTAGCGTCCCCCACGCTAGAAAATGATTGATTCTCAAAGTGGGCGGTAGACGAAATAAGTTTGAGAACCTCTGTCTTAGAGCAACGCGGTCGATCGACCCGCTTTGCTCCTGTCATGAAGCGTTATCTCTCTGTTACTCCGAACTCTTTGTTTTAGGGTCGTATTAATAAACCTATCCCAACATGGCGGCCTGGGAGTAGTATCCCAAGTAGAGCTGTCAAAATGTAAACGTCATCGGCATTTTATACTTATCTAAGATAGTGTTTTTTTTTTATCACCAAATCAGCAATACAATTCATATCAAAACGGCACTAAGATGGGAGCTCTTAAAATAGTGTTTTCAGCAAATTACTTAGCACAGGGTATTATTTTATATGTCAGGACTCAGGAGGCTAATTTTAGTAACAATATTGTTAAAAATCGCAATCTAACTGCAGCTCAAACACGGCAAATTTCTTTCCTTATTAAAAAAAAATTAAAAGCCGTAATTGAGCTGCAGTTCGATTGGGACTTTAGTACAATTTTTATGGACCGCCAGGACGCGAGTGCGTTGCAATTGACACAGACAAAAAATACGAGACATGAAAACGTTCGCAAAAGTTTACAGTGTTGTAAACACGTGAATAAATTGTCAAAGTCATCATTACACAAACTATTTCGTTTAGACTTTATGGACGCCATAACTGCCCGGTCCAAACTTCACCTGTTTAAATAAACAAGGCAATTTTATCATATCTCTACATTCTCATCATGATGACAATATTCTAGGTGTCATTTACAGCAAGACAAAAGGTTTCTGACTTTTATCACGAAACCATTCAAACAACAAAACAAGTTAAACTGACAGCTACGATAGCAGATAAAATTTACTAGCGTGACTCAACTAAATATGTACATCAAAATTCAAATTAGCATGCGAACATTTTAAAAATAAACCCGTTTGAAAAATTTACTAACATTTACATATACATAACATAGCTATTAACACACAGCGCAACAAAAATAAGTACTTAGGTTTCTGATAAAAATATGCTTAGTCATAGCGACAAGCAACAATGTGTTTATTTATTGGCTTTTTGTAGGTACTTATTTAGTTCGACGCGTTCTGTATTCTGCGCCTGTTTCGTCACACTGGCCTAGTCTCAAACTGAGTTATTTGCATGAGGTCTTATGTGGACTCATGTCTCCGCCAAAGTAGGACACATTTGCAAATGCTTGCAACGGGATCTCGAATTCTCGATTGTAGTTAACAATAGTTAAGCGCGACTTCGCCCGCGTAAAAGGGCTTTACATAAGTACATTGTTTTTATCTTTCTCATGAAGGTAGGCTGGATTTCAAAACGCCACGTGCTACTATTCATGTATAAGTAGTAATTTTGCTTCTTCCAGATTCAAAAGCACGTGTCATACACGCTCCCTATTACCACTATTACCAATCAACTATCGCCCATTACCCAACATTACCACACGTCACCAATTGTCACCACCCTTAGACTATCACCAATCACCACCACCCAGTGCCAATCAACAATTTTTGGTTACCACACCACTTATAATCACACGAATGTCAAACTGCAGGATGCATGACCGCCCTCTGCCTGCGCGGGTTCTTATCACATAATCCTCATAAATATACAGTATGTTACATATGTTTACATTACATTATCGGTATCACCTAAATAAACCATTGCAGAGCAGTATCGAAGGTTTCCACAAGGTGTTAGGTGTCACCATGACAAAGCTTAACTTTGGTCACGTATACCGAAACTGCGTCGTAAAAAAAGATCGAAATCATATTATATTTACCGTGATACTACAACGTTTACATGAAAAATCAATTGAACTAACGTCATGGCTTACAACTTACAATTTTGGTTTAGCCTCAATTTTTCAAGAAATAAGTTAAATGACAATAAATGCATCTTGTTCACTATGGACATTCATGGGCATCCTGTCTTCTTAATCCACATTATTCTGTATGCTCAAAGTTAGACTAGATGTATCAAAAACAAGCTATAACGCCTTGGGGTGCATTAGAAGATACTCCACGAATGTAGGTCTGGCGCATCCTAGGCAGTCAGCCCTGCGACCAACCTTCCTGATTGGCTATATAGTCTTTTCACCGCGGCACGATTCTCGTATAGCTCGTGCCAACGAGAGTGAAGAAGAAGACTTATAGATTATTTTTTCTGTCATCTCATGAAAAGAACTAGGAACTCTTTAGGAAGGGACCAAAAGATGATACTGTTCTGCATCGTGAAATTCTACAGGGTGTTAACGAATTCGTGTAATTCCTTAAAACCACATGATCTACTACTGATGTAGACAGGCCCCGCACGGGATTTAGCTTGATGAAAATAAAATTATAATTTTTTCATGCGGCTTTGTTACCGATCGTATCTAAACCACCTAATAAGGATTCAGTAAAAAATAAGAATTGTTTTTTTGCAAAAAAAAAAAATGTTTTATTTTTGTGAACATTTCGATGTATGCAACGACGATGCATAAATTAATGAAATCACGGCGACACGGCTGGCAGGCACGACTAACGCGATATCGCTCTTTGCAGTCAGATAACTCAAGGCTCTAAAATGACCCAGAAATAGAAAATCAAGTTTTTTTTTTGAATATTATTTTTAGTTGATTTTCAAAAAAATCCCTTTAGATTTAATCTGTGTCACCAGTAGATCACGTGGTTTGAAGGAATTACACGAATTCGTTAACACCCTGTATACTTGTACCACCAATAGGTCTTTACTTAATTTAATGACAGTGCCGCTGCTGCCGTCATCTCCGTGTCACGTCGTCGGGTCAATAAGTATGTAACGCTGAGCAAAGTTTGGTAAACCACGGAATTTTATTGTTCGCTTCCACAGATTAATAAAAAAACTTCTTATCAGATTGTTTTGAAGATAAGTTTCTGAAGGTTGACCAAGTTCAAGTCCAATTTCAGTGGTATATTGAGCTGATAATTTATTCGTATTTTAGACGCGATGTAATATCCTGTTTTCAAAACACAATAATGATATAAGCTGACATAAATAAAATTAAATAGGTATCCTGTTTTCAAAACACAATGACTATGCATTTGGCAGCAAATATGAATAATTATCGAACAGTTAATCGAAATAGACTTGGACCCGGAAGTTTAACGTACGCCACTTGTATTGTGTTAATCGCGTTCAGGGTCACAATGTCCAATTCTCAAAATGTCCAACGGTGTCAAAATGTCCAAATCCCAAAATGTCCAATTCTCAAAATGTCCAAATCCCAAAATGTCCAATTCTCAAAATGTCCAATTCTCAAAATGTCCAATTCCCGAAATGTCCAACTCCCAAAATGTCCAATCTTTGAGAATGTGGTAAACTGGTTCAATAACTCATCAAAGCGCTTTTTTACCTTCTGGATTACAATGTTGAATTTGCAAAATGTCGAATTCGCAAAATGTTGAATCCCAAAACGTTGAATTTGTAAAAGTTGAATTTCCTATCCAGACCACAATGTTGAATTTGCAAAATGTTGAATTCGAAAAATGTTGAATTTGCTAAATATTGAAAATGTTGAAGTCGCAAAATATATGTACTATGTATAATAAGGGCCGGCGCCCACTGACGGCACGGCGTGGCATGGAGTGGCACGGCACGCTTCGGCATACCGAATTCCTGTGGCATCCCGCAGCACACTGAAGTATCTCGCGGCATACCACGTCGTACGACACGGCACGACGAAGCATCCCGCGGTATATCCGCGGTATGCTAAGGACATACAAGTGCTAAATTGATTAAAATAAGGTTTAAAACTCACTGTCGCTGAGGAAGAAGAAAGACACCTTTAGCACTCACTTTCCTTAACATACAACAGTAATCTATACGTCTCACGTGTTGCAGCGGCGTGCCATGGTATCCTGTGGAATACCACGACGTGCCGTAGTATCCCGCGACGCGTCACGGTATCTCGGGGAATGACGTGACGTCCCGCGGCATGCCGCGGTAAGTCGCGTCAACACGCGAGACGTTTCGATTCGTCAGTGCTAAACTCATTGAAATAAGATCGAAAATCATTTGTCCACGAAAAAAAACCTTTGCCACGCCGTGCCGTCACTGGGCGCCGGCCCTAATTCTACCAGGTGGTAGGTTCCTCTACAGGTTCGTCTATGTGGGTGCCACCGCAGAGCCAGATATTTTCCCGTGAAGTAGAAGTGTGCTCATTATAATATTTTCCAAAAGACGTCCACTACTGGACATAGACCTCTCCCAAATATCTCCACCGCGACCGGTCCTACGCCTCTCGCATCCACAGGACTCAACATTTTGTGAATTCAACATTTTGTGATTCAACATTTTGCGTTTCAACATTTTGCGAATTCAACATTTTGCGTATTCAACATTTTGCAAATTCAACATTATGGGTCCAGAAAATTCAACTTTTTACGAATTCAACATTTTGGGATTCAACATTTTGCGAATTCAACATTTTGCAAATTCAACTTTTTGCAAATTCAACATTTTGCAAATTCAAAATTGTAATCCAGAAGGTAAAAAAGCGCTTTGATGAGTTATTGAACCAATTTACCACATTCTCAAAGATTGGACATTTTGGGAATTGGACATTTTGAGAATTGGACATTTTGAGAATTGGACATTTTGGGATTTGGACATTTTGAGAATTGGACATTTTGGGATTTGGACATTTTGACACCATTGGACATTTTGAGAATTGGACATTGTGACCCTGAACGGTTAATCGTAGATGACTACAGATTACATTGTGATATAGGTTCTATATAATCAATTGGGGATGGGCAGTCAGCCCTGCTAGCAATCTTGCTGACTGGCTAATCTTTTCACCACAGCATGAGCTATTCTCGTATAGCTCTTATTGACACGAGAGAAGAAGAACCTGACCTTCTCTTATTATAAATATGTAAAATGGATCATGTAGTTTGGTGGGGAAAACGGAAAACTTCATTTTCTAGTAATTCCAGTACGTCAGATGAGAAAACAACGTACTTCTTGAAAATGCGTACGCTTTGGAATGATGAACATCAAGTAAAATATTAAAGTAAGTAATCTTTATAGTACCTACTACGATACTACGTTGTGATTCATCAGCCGGTTAGAGGCACGTAATACTTCAATGTTTGATAATGCGATTAGAACATAAACCCATGACGTTACAAACTATAAGTAGATATCTTTTTCTAGTATTTAAGAAATATTTTGAGAATGAAGCATGACAAACATTCATCATTGTCAAAGTATTACATTTATCATCGGGAGGGCTAGACTGTTCATCGTTACCTAAACAACAAACGAAATTAAAGGTACAAGTCCGAGACGGGCTGCAAACTGCAGACTGCATTCGCAGACCGCAACTCGTCGTCCGAATAACATCTTTAAGGTGCACGCTTTAAAGGTAATATTCCAACGGCGACCGCAAACTGCAACCGCAGATGAAGTAGAAGCGACACTACTGGTTCATACAAACCAATGTGACTTGCGATCTGGGGTTGCAGTTTGCAGCCCATCTCGGACTTGTACCTTAAATCTCAATGGGATAAAATTCTTGTCAGAATGACAGTTGTCGTATAGGTACTGTGTTTATTTTGAAACACCCCTTGTATCATTGAAATGTAGTTTAATTTTCTTAGTTGTTCAGATCATTTTGAACAGTCTGTGCGTCCCGATATATTTGATACTGACTGTGTTCGGGGATTACCTTTCAGACTACTACCGTAACAGTTTTATTCTATACCCCTAGAGAGTTTGCAAATTTCAAAAACGGCAATATTTTTCGTGTGGTAGCTAAACTAATAATATATTTGTCTCTTTTTCTTGTGGGTGTGTAAGAGAGAGAGTTTAGCGAGGTCACGTTCGTAATTTGCAAACTCGTACTAGGGGTGATGTAATGGCCTACGATGCGCTAAGGTGAGTGGTGAAGGTATGACAGAAATCTTAGCTGAATTAAAAATGCAGGTCCGTATTCAAACATGTCGCATAGCTCGAACGCTGCCCAGTGATTGCGAAGCGGTTACGAGCATTGACGTCGCGGGTTCACGGTCGTTGGACATTCACTGTGTCACTTACTAATTTAATCGCTAAGTTGTCTGCTTTTACCAGACGATGCTAACAATATTGATGTAAGAACTACAAGAGGCTTTCTTATAATTCTTTCTGACAGATTCGGTTATTATACAGTGTCTTTTAGGACATACTCTTGTATTCGAGACAATACAAGGTTCGTTGGAAGGGGAGTACCTACTAATCCGCGGGCCACTTCAAGTATCGCTGATGAGATGACTGTTTTTAAAGCAAGTGTTAAAAATTCAGAATTCGTTTTTTTTTTCTTAAATTATGATATTTTAGTTTTATCAAAAATTCTTCATCCCTACTTTAGTTACGAATTCAGAAAATAGAGCTTCTAATTTCTGACCCCAAATATAACCTAAAATGTAAACACAGCCGATCATAGCTAAGGATGTATAGATTTAAGCATGTTTTTAATTAAATCTTTGAACAGCAATTTCTCTTAAACTATTGACTTTTGAGGAAAGTTGTAAAACAAAAGTTATTCATTATTACGGGTACTTTAATACCCTTTCGGATTAGTATCCCCTTTCCGACTAACCTTGTATATTTCAAATCTTTGGGGTTGAAAAGGCGAAAGAGATTTTACCCACATAACACATTTTGTTAGAACTTAAACAGAACAGTCCAATTAATAAAATCTTGTTGATTTCTTCAAGTTAAAACCTTAGAACTTAAAAGACGTAAACAACATTAATGTGCCGAAATAAAAGAAAGTTGTGGGCGTCTCATAATTTCATGAGACAGACAGCACAAAAGTATAGCAGCTGCTAATTCTGATGGATACCTCGTCGAATAGATAGATGTAGCTGGTTGCGAAGCTTGACTGGATTGGTGGTAGGTGAAGAGTAGGTAAACGCGAGCATAACATACGCGGCAAACTGGCCGATAGGAATTGGATGAAGATATTTAGGGTTGATGTAGGTTTTTAAAAGACGTAAACAACATTAATGTGCCGAAATAAAAGAAAGATGTGGGCGTCTCATAATTTCATGAGACAGGCAGCACAAAAGTAAGTCTAAAGCAGCTGCTAATTCTGATGAGTACCTCGTCGAATTGATAGATGTAGCTGGTTGCAAAGCTTGACTGGATTGGTGGTAGGTGAAGAGTAAATGCGAGCATAACATACGCGGCAAACTGGCCGATAGGAATTGAATGAAGATATTTAGTGTTGATGTAGGTTTTTAGTGGTGGTATAGATTTTTATAGTGATGTAGGATTTTTAGAGTTGATGCAGATTTTTAGTGTTGAACCCTACATCAACACGAAAACCTATATGGTTTTCGTGTTGATGTAGGTTTTTATACTGATGTCAGTCAATAGAAAAGTTAGTCAATTAGTCGAGTCTGTCGAGTCATTCAATCAACTCACCCAGAGTTGATTGAACATTGAACCTCTTCTATTTCAAGCGGGGGAGAAACATTGGCCTTAATCATAATAATATTTTGCGAGAGTAAAATATATTTTGGAACAGTACAAAGTCTACGTGCAAAGTCCAGCAAACAATCTTATCTTCAGGATTCTTTAATAAAAATATACTAGTCATGAATGTCAGCAAATTAAAATATTTGAAATGTCATCAATGTTAGGTTTCTCTATGCTTTCTCAAAAAAAAAAACTTATAAGATGTTTATAGTATTAGCAAAACATGCAGTTTTACAATATGCAAACACTTCTTCGACCTTTTTACTTTCAACTGATCGTCAGTTCAAAACATTAAAGCCCGTCTCAAATAGACAGCGAACCGATAGCATGGCGAAGCGTTTTTATTTTGTTAGTATGGTATCGTTTGAATTTAGTCACATAGAAAAGCGAAAGCGAACCGATACGTGCCGATACCGAAGGCGTGTGACGCCATGACAAACCAAAGGTGAGCGCGCGAAGCGAGGCGTGAGCGAGATAGCTGTATTAGCTGGCTTTGTATGGAAGACTCAAACAGAGCGAATGCGAGACGAAGCGAGAGCGACGCGGTTGTGTTTATTTACAAATTGAAAACTATTCTGACACATTCTTTAGTTTACGCCAAACCAGTGTGAAAAACATAACTACGAACCGAACGACACTACGCTTTCTACAAGAGTTCGGTTCGCTGCACTTAGTTTGACGTCTCCGCTTCGGTTCACATTCGCCACGTTTTCGGTTCGGTTCGCGCTTATATTTGACAAGGCCTTAAATGAACTGGAGAAATCGTTATTATCGTTAGTCATATTTCAATATCTTCTTTTAAAATTCAAACTTCTTCATTATACTTAATTATGTTATTTCGGTCAAAGGCCCCAACAAATATATATTTTTATCGTAAGGTCATATAAATTAATTCTCTTTAGCAACGAGGGTTGATAAAAACAGTCGATTAGCAAAGATTATACTGACGTTTTGCAAAAAACGCAGTTGTTAAATTATTTTTTAGGTGGCTTTATACTTTTTGTTTAAATAAGACTTATTATTCAAAGTGATATAAGAATTATCTCTACGTGCCTCAGAACATGCGACTGTCATGCGATACACGGCAGTAGTTACGGGCAATAGAATCCTGAAAACCTGACAGCTGCACTAACCTCAGGCTATCGCTTATCGGAGTACCCTTCAACCGGTTGCATGAGTTCAAACACCCTTTACAAAATACCGATTTTCAACCGCCGCGACTGGGAACCTAGCCTACCCATCATGATAATGCTATTTCGCCGGTAAGCGGAGCTCCATTAAAAATAATATCTCTACGTTCATTGACCTAGAAAAATCTGGTGCTAGGTCACTAAACTAAGCAAGAAAAAGATTAGGGATGTCGGTCTTAGTTTTAATCGGTTGATAAATAAAGAGCAATCGTACGGTAACGGTGCTTCAGCTACAGACGTTTGCATGATACCTACATTTCATTTGGGTGTTGAAAATCGTTCCATGTGTGTTAAGAGAGTCTATGAAAACAAAGCCTTCTCCGTTCTTTAAATGAACCCATTCAAATTGCACATGTGGAACTATCTGCGAATGCTGTCAGCGAATGGCTCTTCTCGTTTCACATGGGACTATAGAACAGTTCCGAATAAACCACCGGAGATCACAGCCGTGGCAGCTATGTTATTTATAGTAAAAGCCGTATTAACTTCGGAACGAGCAAGATGTTTCGTGCCTTCTGTCGTAGATCTGCCTCAGGGAGGATCAATAAAAAGCTTAAACTTTCGTTAGGTCGGTACTAGTATATGCTCGGTCCTGATGTTACAAGAATATTACTCGTAACTCGTATTGCGGCAATTGGTAAACCAAGCGGTTCCAGATGTTGGCGTCGTACGCATTGCACACATAGTTCAGCTGCATACGGTGTAGACCAGACTTTCGAAGCTAGCTTTGATACGAAATTGGACCGAGCGTACTCGTATCAAGTATATACATATAGCATAACGAATGGATGAGTATAATTGTAATTATTATAGTAATACAAGCCTGCTTACCTTCATAAAGTCGCTGATATAGTTTCCCATACAGAATGTCATGTCTCCTATGTCATTTGATCCGGTGCCGACCTCGCCTTCTAGCGACACGTCGCATCTGATCGGTGGCATGTCATCCAACATATTGCCTCGGCCCACATCTTCATCTGTCTCCATTTCTGTCGGGTAGGAAGGAAACAGGGTTTAATAAGACGAAGAAGATACGGTGTCATAGCTGTGTGAGAGTACAAGCTTTGTGATAACCAAACCGTCACTTTGGTCGCCGTCTAGGCGTGGAACTTGACGGAAGTTCAATGCCATACTTTAGGATAGTACGCAAGACAAGGATGTTTCGTGTTTATTATACCTAGATAAATCTCTAGCACTGCTGGATTACTCACAGACATTATTAAATGCTCCATGTTAACAGAAATTTGGGAACATTTTGGTTTGCTACGATTGACATCTACCTACTTACTAATATAGGGTGTTAAAATAAGCTATGAGAATTTTGTCTCGGTATTGGAAATCGAACAACTCTCATGGAACGGCTTTTGGAAATTATATTTATGTACAGGATGAAATTTTCCCGTGTTAAGACGGGCTAGAATATAAAATTTCCTCAGCGCACACACATACTTAACAGAAGGAGATTGTATTTCATGACGCGTGTTGTAAGATTCAACAAAACCCAGCAGCTTTATGGTATGACTGGCTGCTACCACCCTCACAATAAAGCGCCAAGTAGTTTACTGAGTTCCGTCGTGTACCTGAGAACCAGAGGGTTACAGGGGAGTTCTTCTCTTTGTATTTATTGCCTGCCTGCGTATACCATCAGGTAAAACAGTTCCATGACTGAGTAACTGTACTGAAAGACAACGCGCAGCCTAAACCGGTGAAGATAGAGACATGAAATAAAGGAAGATGTTTCTTGGAGGGTGCAGAAGAGCAATATGAAAGAATTTTTAGAAAATCAACCCCTTAATATGTGAAATGGAATGGTAACGCTTGTACAGAAAATCTTATTCCCTGAGAGTATCAACTTGAAACTTGATACGAAGAGTATTTACTCTTCGCCAGAAATAACAAAACAGGCATGTTAAGATTTTTAAAACTACCTCTAATAAGGGGTGCAACGGGGTATTCAAGTTTGTATTGGCAAAATCAGATTCCCTGTGTTCAAATCAAATGATATCGTGTGTGTACGTGGACATTTTAAGACAAGCCCAACAAAATTTTAAATCCGAAATCTACGCGGACAAAGTTGCTTGCAAAAGGTAATTTACGATTTAACTGCCATTTAGGTGATGTGATCATGAGTTGCCTATGTATTGTTTACAAGTACACTGTCTCATTTGGTAAAAAAATACATAGAAAAGCCAACATCCCAATGATGCTAGCTCGAACCAAGATCGAAATTAATTTAAAAAATTACCTATTTTAGACGAACCGCATTTCGATCCAAAAATATTTGCATCCAGTTTCATAATCACTTATTTTTTGAGAAATGCGAACTAAATTATAACCTACTAATAAATATATCACAATTTCAATTTGAGATCAAAATAAACACAATCCTTAGATAGGCACACACTAGCACATGACGCACTTTGTTTTATACCATCACCATTAGGCCTGCTCGCGCGCGCGAAATCCGGGGCAAAAGTGTTGTAGTGTTAACCACAAGAGGCGCGCGCATACTGACTGAACAGGACAACTTGCACACTAAAGAAAGAGTGTCTGCACCACTGTGACGGCGATCATTCCGAATCATGGTGACTCGGCATAAATCCGAATAATAATTCAATTTCGGTGTGTACATTATTTCGGTTGAATAACTTGACAGTCAAGTTATAATAAATAATGTACACACCGAATGTATTATCTGGGACAAATTCATCATTCAAAATATTATTGAAATACATTAATATAAAATATTTCAGAAACTCAGATAACAACATACGTTCAATTCTCACGACAATTTCGAATAATTTAAATGACACGGTTTTTTTTGAAAGCCATATTTGGTTGGCTGAAAAATAGGTTGTACATTATACAAGGTGTAACATAAATAACGCACAACCTCTTAAGGGGTCACTGTACTCATCATTATGAACAACTTTTACAATGGGACCAAACCTGAAATCGCGGGAAAAAAAACAGCTGTTCCCTATATTTTGACGAGTTATGCGAACATAAATGTAGAGAATAGCAGATTTTTTCGCGATTTCATGTTTGGTCTCATAGTAAAAGTTGTTCATAATGATGAGTACAGTGACCCCTTAAGAGGTTGTGCGTTATTTATGTTACACCTTGTATATTTCGCAATGGCTCCCTGTATCCCTACTACCGTTGCTGGGAGACTCATCAGAATTTTAACTCCCGCCAAAATTAGAGGATAAGAAAGAATCTATTCTGGAGTATATGTATAGACCCGCGACGGCGAAACCGGGGCTACACCTCTCTACACCCCTAGCCGCTCACACGTTTGTTGCCCCCTTCGCCTATGTACTGCTGGCGGCTTTTCAAGGGGCCCAGCTAGTGAGCTGGCGAGTCACCGTCTGCCAACACTTCATATTCACTTACTGCCTGTTTCAATAACCGATCTATCGAAGGTTTGCCCTACTAAAGACAGAATTTAAAAATAAGCTCCATAGAAGTTAGGCAAACTACCAATAGGTTATTGAAAACGATTGTTACAATTTTTTTTCTCTCTTTCTAGATATTAAGTGTTATGTAAAACGTGAATGACGCACAGAAGAATGATTCATAGTGGGTGTAGAGAGTAGAGGTGCACTAAGAAAGGATTTTTTCAAAATCAACTCCAAGTTTTTGAGGGGGGACGGGGGGGTTGATGTGGTGTAAACGTTTGTATGGAAAATCGTGTTCTATGCGTGTGTCAGTTAATTTGAAAGTTTGCATAAATGACCTACGGAAACGACCAGTGATTTTACTAAATCCCTGGTATCGTTATTTCCCTGCGCCTAAATACTCTTAGTGTAGCGCCACACCATGCCGAAGTTACGCGACCGAACTTCGGCGTCTATGGTAAAATGCGACGTAATTTCAGCCTGGTGTGACGCGGGTAATTTAAAAAGCATTGCAGGCGTAGTCATGCCGAACATCGGTCGCGTTTCTTCGGCATAGTGTTTAACACACTCAAAATATAAAATACATGTAACAGGTTTTTTTTTAAAAAACCCCTAATAAGGAGTGCAACGGGGTATTGGACTTTGTATGGGAATAGGACAATCCAATTGTTTATGATCGTAGGCAATCTCTTTGACCGCGCATTGATGTTGTCACTTGACCCAGAATACTCTCACGATGACCGCCGACATCAAAATTGCCGAAGTACCTAAGCATAAACTATAAAAAAGTAGAGACGGTTTCAAAAAACTGAAAAGCATTAAATTATGACTTACATAATCAAATTTACATAACCTGAAGTCCGTGCCTTCTCATATCATTACGTTTATTCTTCGTTACAGTTTGGCTTAGCACATACATAGCACGGATTCCAGAAAATGTTTTATATGATTTTGATTTTTTTGGAGCGGTCACTATTTTTTTATTTTATTTTTTTCATTTTGAGTGCAGTAGGTTAAACATCGCAGGCAGACTCGAAATGATTCGATTGTAATTTTCATTTCTCATAAGTGCAAATTGCAATAACAAAATCAATCACGATACGTGTGCTGTTCGTCGTTGAGGAGTTCCATTGATCTCATCAATATCCAAAGTGCTTCAACAGATCATGATAAAATTTATATGGGAACACATCAGGAGTACACTCTTTGGGATCGTCTATTAATCACGTGAGGCTCGATAGGGAGGGGAGGGAAGGGGTTTCATGAAATATCAAAGGGGGGAGGGTGGGGGGTGTAGTGAGAGATATCTCACTACACCCCCCACCCTATCACACGTGATAACGTGTCTTTATTTTTCGCTGAGCGCGCGATTTCTAAAACGAAAAGAGCGCATGAAAATTTTGAAATTTCTTATGTCTTATGTATTTTTTTGGGGCTTAGTCTAAAAGCTAACCACGTATCACTAGGAGGGAGAGGGGTTAGAAAGTTGCTAAACACATCACGTGTTTAATGGACTAAAGAATCTTCAAAAACGATTATAAACCACAAAGTTATTCGCGAATTAAA
The DNA here is from genome assembly GCA_905220435.1 of Amphipyra tragopoginis. Taxonomy (NCBI): domain Eukaryota; kingdom Metazoa; phylum Arthropoda; class Insecta; order Lepidoptera; family Noctuidae; genus Amphipyra; species Amphipyra tragopoginis. Next base: position 20,291,525 of record HG991997.1, read on the forward strand.
AACAAACCTTATTCCACACAGTTAAGGTTTATCCGTCTTAGGGCCGATTTTACCAACATCGGATAACTTTTATCTGAGGATTACATTTGACATTTTGTCAGCTTTTCTATAGAAATTCTGTCAAAATTACCTACTCATTCCTCAGATACAAGTTACCCGACGTCGATAAAATCGGACGGGCCGATTTTTCTAACGTCTATTCTTCTTCAATCATTAGAACTTAGAACGGGATATATAACACGTTTATTATTTGTTTTGAGTTTCCGATATTTCGGCACCGTTACAAGCGCCATGATCACGAATGAACTTCTATGTCTGGTCTATTCTTCTTCATGGCAATTGGTGCCAATGTCGAATTTTCTAACGTTTAATAACTTTTATTTGATGAAAGAGGAATAAGATACATGTTTTGACAGAATTTGTATACAAAAGCTGTCAAAAAGTAATTCGACAGTAAAAGCAGCCCTTAGCAAAATAATGATGAAAACTTTTTGTCTAAATGGGACTTACCTCCGGTTTCTGAATTGAGAATTCTTTTTTTTATTTTTTTTTATTGGTCTGCTGTTGGTGGTCCTAGGAGACCGTAGGAGAGCTGAAGGGTCTCCAGCCAATGAGGGGGGGGGGGGGGGGGTAAAATACTTAACCTAAACTAACTACTTGTACTACACTAACATCATGACTACCTGGAACAACCCAACCTAAGGGCGACCCCTAGTGGGACTCGGATCTCGGCTTAGGGCGTTGCTGGCGGGGACTAAGGGGGGGGAGACAGCTTGATGAGGGCTGAATTATCGGTGTGATTGCGGAGTCTGAAGAGACGACCGGCACTACGACGCGAGAGCTCGGTGGATCATGACCGGCGGCGGTGGGACGTCGCGACGGGCCTCGTCGGCGAGGACGGTATGCCGGACGGCGGCGGGCGTTGAGCAGTGTGCTGGTCGATTTACTCGCCTCCAGGAGGAGGGTTATTTCGTCATCGGGTTCTAAAAGTGTGTGCCTGGGACGGCGAACTTTACTTATGAGAGAGGGACTGTAGTCGGCCGCTGCGGCGACTAGGGGGTTCGGATGGAGGGGAGGGGATTGAGAATTCTAGGATAAGCAGTACTTAAGTAACATTTGAGTACTACGGAGTTGTCAAAAAAAATGACGGATTTTAAAGAATTTTTTTTACAACTTCATACTCAACTACTTAAGTATTGTTTATCCCGAATTCTCAATTCAGAAACCGGAGGTTAGACTATCCTCCGGTTTCCGATTTGAAAATTCAGGATAATATCCTGAATTTTGCATATTATGCATATTATGCAAATACTTGAGTAATATTTGATTGAGTACCTACAAAGTTGTCAAAAAATAGATTTTTTTGACAACTCGATAATCAAATGTAACTTAAGTATTTGCTTATCCCGAATTCTCAAATCAGAAACCGGAGGTATGACTGCTAATTAAATGGGACTTACGCACTACGTGTATGATGGATGGACGTCAAAGACACGTTGGCGCTGGATGGCAGCCTCCACAGTACTATACATTGTGTATATTTTAAAGAATCTACATTGTGTATATTTACAACCAGCAAACATTTATTTTGAATTGACGTCAATTATTATTGTAAAATAAATTTTGAGGTCGACAAATAGTTTTGTTTAATAAATTTTTCGTTACGGTTGCGTCTCAGTTTTGAACAACCTTCATAAAACCTCATAAACTGACTAATTATGGTATGCGAGAGTACAAATGTAGACGGCGAGACCAATCAGATCACGACTGGTCGCTATGGGCGTAGCTAGCATTTTTTTCTAGGGTGGGCAGTCTCAGGCCCTTCAAGGCCTGAAGTGCTTCAACAGAGAAGGGCCTGGGGGTCTACTCCCTAAGCACGAAGTCCGTAGTTTCGGCCTTTGTTACGAGCGTTTCCTACTCCCTATGCACCTACGGACATACGATTATTTCGGGGCCCGAACTAAGAATGAATGACAACACGATTTGACAGTTGTCCCTACTACCGATGTGTTTTTGCTCGTCCGAAAAGTTGAACTTGACACTTGTTTTGTTCACTCCTACGTTTCGGGCTACTTTCGGACGGGTGACTAACTTCGTTGACGGACTTAGGGAGTAGGCCCCTGAGACTGCCCGTCTCAGTTGAAGAACTTCTTGATGACTCTGAACTATGCCAACGTATGTAATGAAGGTCCAACTAAAATTCAATAATCTGATAGTGGCGACTCCTAACCTATGGCTGCAGCTATAATATGCATTCGGCTGAATTCAATATTTCACGTAGGTAGTTTTTGATGCTTGAATGGCAAAGGGGCGCTTGAGCTAGGTTCGCACCCAAGTGCCAGATAACCTAGAGAACTGCGTAATACTGCTAGGCCCTGCGAACTACGTTTACTGACGTTGTCATTCATCGTCGATTGCAAAGCTAGGATTACCCTAGCATTGGGGTAATCCTAGCTTACCCCAATGCTAGGGTCGGCTTCACCTCTAGCCTCGGACATGGGAAAATGAGAACCAAACCGCCAAAACGTTGCTTAGAGCAGTGTTCCGCAAAGTGTGTGCCGTGGCACACGGTGTACCGTAGTCGTTAGTTGGTGTGCCGCGGAAAAATGGCAAGTTTTGTCAGAAAGACATGACGATATAATACCCTCCTACTTACACTATACAACGGTCCTATGGTGTACTCCTAAAATTTCCAGATTTTGTAGGAGTACCTTGAACAAAAAAGTTTGCGGAACACTGGCTTAGAGGACCTGGATACTGGCTGTGGAGAGGAGGATGCTACTTCCCATCTATTAGAAATAATCCCTATACGCATTTTACTCTAACTATAGTAAGAGATGTGGTGGGTGGTGTGGATGCAGTTGTGGCTAACCAGTCGATGTCCAAAAAGGCACGGCTGGCTGTTCAGAATGGTGTGCTGGTACCTACGCTTATACATATGTATATGCAAGTGAATGTTGATTTTGGCAGAAGAGACATGAAAGTAGAATAAATGCTATGGAAACGCGTTCCTTGCGAAAGTGCGGTTTAACTTGATAGATTGAGGAATGATGTAATAAGACCAAGTTGCGGTTTATAAGATGATGTAGTGACCAAAATTGAAAGGTTAGGTGGTTTGGTCATGTTGAAAGAATAAGTGAACGGCGATTAACAAAAGGAGTTTATACGGCGGATGTCAACGAAAAAGTCAGTAGAGGACGCCCTAGAAGGACATACATCGATGTTATTGATGATGTTCTTCAAAAAGGACAGATGCATTGTACTCTTAATCGGCGTGCGTGTATGACAAGATGTATGAACGTAGACAGCGAAAGGAGTATGTAAGAATCGTAGTATGTAGCGTTCTATAGTTTCTGCTTAGCCCCATGGGAAAAGGCGTGAGTTTATGTATGTATGGTAAGAGAGGAATTGGCCTGTCATACACAGCTGAGAACTAGATCATTGGCAAACCAAGAATAACAATTTCAACATCTAGGTAAGATACAACTGGCGAGGCGTAAGCTGAGCTTTGCATTTGTGTGAGTGCACATAGAATCGATTGCCAAAAAGCAATATAAACCGGTTTAAACGAAGCAAAGGACGCGTCTGCATTCATTCTCACACAAATGCTAAGCTCAGCTTAGGCCTCGCGGACGGTAATATGCTAGATGTCTTTACATAATAATACAATAAAACGAAATGTCATTACGAAACATTCAGATAAAAAGACAAATTGTGAACATTTATTTTTACAATGACTACGCAGAATATTATGAAACGAGTAAGTAGAGTTATGCAAATGTATTGTTATTTTTTTTTTCTGAATAAGAAAAATAACGTTTTTATAACGTAGGCAGCTGGCATAAAAGATTATATTACCTAGGTACATATAGCCCAACCTGCCTAGCACAAATTACCGCGACAAGGCATTAGCCACGGATTTTGTCGAAACTCCAATGGTACAAAAAAAACGTACCTTGTAGTGACAAAGTACTTTTATGGTAGTGCGCTAGGCCCTTAAAATAAGCTAGGCTTATGGAAAGAAAAACTATACAGGCAAAAATATTGAACATCTATTTATTTCCGTTATGGCAGAGTTTAATGATATTAGTTTGCAATAATCCATAAAGTGTGACAAATAATTTGTAGCCACGAAAGTGATCATTTTCAACATTGTACTCTGTAGCCACTAACTCCTAATGCTTATATTATTGTCACAGTTAGTTGCTAACGCTTTAGCGCCAAATACAAGAGCAAGTTTTACTGCGCATGTGCTTGCTTTAGCACAAACTTGCGCAGTAAAACTTATTTTACTACGGAAGTTGCCATGCAAAAACAGAACTTGCAGTGAAGTCGCGCTTTAGTTTGTAAAGATTGCAGAAGTCAACTTGCTGCGGGAGTGTTTAGTTTGAAAGTCGCATGCAGAAGTCAATTTGCACAAAAAATGTTGCTAGTGAATCTGGCATTTTATGCATGTTTATAGGCCGCAAGCCGAACTGCCAGCTCTGTAAAGAGTTTATAATTAAAAGCTCTAGTCACATCCAAAGTTTGTTGGGCATAGGACTGCCTTCTGTAAAATCATTAAACCAGGACAAGAAATTTGATATCCTCGGGATTTCATATCTCGCTTAAGTGCGATGTAAGTTTAATTTGCGAACCATGGGCTGAGGACCTTTTTAGACGAGTTTGATAGTCCGTAAATACCGGAAGCTTTTCAATAACCCGCCCGAATGCTCCCCAAACACCCTGAACATTAGCATAAAATATTGGGGGAAACCTATGTGGATGACATTCCCAGTTTGGCATCTCTGTGAGAATGCACAAAAATCCATATACTATACATATACAAGCAAAATCCATATACTATACATATACAAGCAAAATCCATATAAATACATAAACATTCACAAAACAATAATGTTAATTGATTTTGTCCTTCCTTACAATATGTTTAATGCTGTTTTGTTTTAACTATAATAGGTATGTAATGTACAGTATGGCGCCACTAGTCAATTAATTTTAAATGATAACCTGATTTAGTAAACAAACCAGTAAATGAATTGTTAAATAATTATGTAAGTAGTGTCTTATTCATAGTCATTGTGTACAAAAATTAAAGTGTAGTTATGTCATAAGAAATTAGATTATTTTATCAAGGACAGAGCTGTTATTATCATATCAATTACCCTATTGTACTGACATTTGTCAGTATATGGATAGAATGGGGAGCAATATGTGGTGCCTGTGTGTTTGTACACACAAGCGTCATAGCCAAGGTAAGCCTAGGTAACACTGGGGTGACGACCTACTAATGCCTGATAGCCAGAAAAGACAACACAAAGAAGAGAGTGGCTGTGGAAGTCTTGAGAACAGGAGGATTGTGCAGTACAGCTTAACAAAAAGATCATTTATAATTTATGATAATAATAAAATTGTGTAATACCATCCTACATGCTCAATTTTCACTGATTGATTAGGAAATTATAATCATTTAGGTAATTCCCCTTAACAGTAATTGGTTTTTACACTCTTAGAACCAGAACTGTGGATGTTTTATGGAGGTGATGTCATAATGATTACTTTTTTCAATGAATGATAATGTAATTTATAATTGTTTTGTTTATTAAAGATACCAAACTAGCTTCAAAATCAGGGTCAGTTGTTAAATTGTCTTTTATTTAATTAAATAAATTAAAATCACTGATATTAAATTATGTGATGAATGTGACATAGTAGATTATGTATAGGTACATAATTGAAAATGTTTATGAACAATTAAGTGACTTGCAATTTATCATTAAATACTATTATTATTAAATATTTCTGAGAAGATTACTCAGTTGCACACATAGTTAGAATTATAAGATTAATGCCATACCTTAGCTACTTCTAACTTTATTTTATAAATAATAGAAATAGAAATGAGTTAATCAAATGCAATCATCATTTTAATGGAAAGTTGAATAATGCAATGCTGTCAGTTTAAGTTGAGAATTTATACATAAAAGTTTAACTGAAGGCTGTGTTGGATATTATACAAAAAAACTAGCACAAGTAATTTAATATGCAGAAAGTTAGTATTTAGGAATGATCCAGAGCAACTTGTTACGAATCTCTTAAAGAACAATTATTATTACTGACAAGTTTAAAAACTGGTTTGTTCATTTTTTATCGTTCTTACCTGCTATGTTTAAATTATATGTGGTGTCAGTAGTAAATGCACTTGTATTACTTCCGAGGGCCTCAATGGATGCAGATTAAGAAAATATATTCCAATAAATCCAATTCATAATAATATCGTAATTACACTCCGATAAATACTTTTGTCACAACACTCAAATAAATCACGTCACAAATTCACTGAATTATATATTCTGTTCCTGGAATGTTTTGATTGTTTCTATTAAATGTAATGTTAATTAAATAATAAGCGTTCACAAGATACAAAATAAAATTTTGCAATTTGCTTTAGAATTCTTAAATTCTTGATTGACACATTTGACACAACAGTCTGACTGACTGAATGAAGTTATGAAGAAAGGGTTGCCACTTCCAACCAACCTTATCAGCAATCTTGGAAGGTTGGAGATCTTGCACGAAGCAAATAATTTCCAATACCATGATGACCACATTCAAAAGGTGTACAATATTATGTAATAAGATCTCGCTAGGAAAAATATGACTGTTTCGTGACTGGTGCTCATTTAATTTAAAATTAAACTTATCTTTTTCTAAGCAAGTCCTTCTAGTTCCCCTGAGATCAAGTAAATTTTAAAGTCTGGCAATTATTTTAAAATCCTGAATCTTGCGCGCACGCTAGAGTTGCCCCTGTTTTAATTTCATTCAATAAGTTTTGTTATCTGGAAGCACCACTATTTTACTTTTACTGACAATCGAAACGTTTAATCGATTTCAATCGATTTTATTATTTTAATTTATAAGTTATGTATTAATTAGTAAACAGTCGTGTCAGGTGTTCAATTATATATTCTAAACATAAATAAAAAACATTATTTCAAAAAATATTTTCGATACTTTTAGTAACATAAACAATGCCACTAGCATACACGTCCTTGTCTCTTTATCAGCGTTGCCAACTTAGTGGATTTTCCACTAGATCTGGTGGTTTAGACCTTCCTTTTGGCGGACAAATATTGATTTTAGTGGCTAGTGGATTTTTCTAGTGGCTTATGTTGCTTCAGTTAGTGGTAAGGTACGACTTTAAACCACTAGCACGATTTTCATAAATACTATAAAAACTTATAGTCAAGAAAGAAAGAAAGAACGATTAAAACGAGTGTGAAACAATATTTTGCTGTGTAGGCAACACGCGGTAGGGCGGGAATTCCTTTTACGCAAAATATTCAAGATTTCGTAAATACGAAATGTTATTTGGGGTACAGAATCGAATCTCATTCGTCAACGATGAAAGAAAGAGGACTTCCACCGAATGAAGAAGAAATAATCCGTAATAGGTGCATCCAGTTCATTGTGCATTTGATTCATGAATTGAAAAACAGATTGCTCGAAAACTTGAATCTCATGAAAAGCATTCATAGAATTAGTGTGGAACACGCACTGTCTCATAATAAAGAACCGATTGCTGATCTGCTGTTGCATTTTAATGAAAAGCAAGAAGATGTTGCGAAAGTTTACGAGCAGTGGCGTCAAAACCATCTACTCAGTTAGAAAAATACAAAGGAATTTAGGTATATGCTCTAAGGGTACGAGGTATTGAATTTCAAAGACATGAAATGAAATGAATGAAGGAAATTTATTCTTCACAAACTGAAAATGTAGATGAAGCCGATTCTTTTTAACATGATCATTTTTAGAGCTATTTCGTTTTATTTTTTGATTCGGTACAAAAATAAATAATTATTTCATATGTAATACTATTTACAAAATTGTTTATGATTAATTACGGTTTACTCACGTGCATTTTTCGGGATTGCCCGACTAGTTTCGGACCCAAACGGAGCCCTTAATCATGAGCTGATCACGCGGCGAGGTCGCGAGTCGAACTCGTGAGTGTGAGTTTACGTGAGTAAACCGTAATTAATCATAAATATGTCTCACGAAAGTTATAATACAAAAATACAAAATTGTTGTTTTATTGGCAAATAATATTTATGTAGTGTCTGGCAAGAGACACTACCAAGACACTACCGTGTCTTTAGATTGTTTACTTGTTTAGTGGTTTTCTGGTGGTTTGAGAGACCTTTAACTTTAGTGGTTTTCTGGTGGGTAACGAGGCCACATTTGGTGGGTTTGTAAAAATAAAGTTGGCAACACTGCTCTTTATGTTCAGTCCAGTTAAAAAAAAAACCCTACAAATTCGACAATGGCAGACGCAAAGCAAGGTAAGATTTAGTAATTTTATTAATTTACGTTGCCCTATTATAATTATTCCACGCATTTTCCACAAATTTTACTCAAGCTCTTCATTTTACATATATAATTAGATATTTGAGACGGATTAATTACGTTATGTTCACTTTGTCCATGCTGCATCATCGAGTCTCTTTTTATTATTTTACACTTATTTTGCCACTTCTTTATGAGGATACAATATTCTAAGTGATATTTATAAGTGCTTGCGCCAGTAATTAGCATTTCTGCCTGTGCTTTTTACAAATCGTATATGTTTTAATCTACTTTTATCATGTTCCATTCACCATACTGCTCCTTATTGGTGAAGTTGTTTCATTTTTTTTTGTTTGAGCATTACTTACAACTGAACTTTGAAATGTATTCTTGATTTAAATCAAGTGATTTAGTATCAAGTTTGAAATATCGTTTGTATTTTAAAACACTTACATATTCTGTTGATGTAGGGGTCATGCAAGTATTATTGACTTTTCACCAATAGTCCTACATTCTATTTTGTATTGTATGTTTTTGCTTTTGTAAGATTTTATGATTTTGCTTTATAGTATAATAGATATGAATTGTATGAATCATTTCATTGTTGTAAATTTTTGACATTTCCACAAATCATTTTTTTTCTTTTTTATAGGTAAATCACCGATTGAAGATTTCTATAATGGGTCATCGCAATCACGAGTGGTTCTGGCAAAGCCCAGACTTGGTGGCTTTGGCTCTTCCAGTTTTGCATCAAGTTCCAATAAAGGGTGTAATCCATTTGGTAAGTGGCCACTCAAATACCACAGTAATATAATTCACTAGCTGTACCCGGCATGCGTTGCAATGCAGTTTTTCCTACTTACTACCTACCACTTACCTACTATCTACATGGGCATACTGAGATAATTTAGTTTTTTTTTTAAATATCAAAATTTTCTTTCATAAGAACCTTCTCCGGACAATTACAAACACAACAAAAAAAAAAATAGCGAAATCGGTCCAGCCGCTCACGCGTGATGCCGTGGCCAAGGGAAATAGGGATTCATTTTTATATATAAAGATTACCATTATGGTATTACAATATTTTCTAGTAAGTTTTTCTTTATGAGAGTATGTTACAATGGGTTTATAAAGCAAAAAATGCTTCTTTTTACTAATACTGCATTTTATATTCAGGTTCCATTCTACGTCCTTCTCAGCTGAAACCTGGTAACAACCCATTCCTGAAAGCTGCTGAAGGAACCGAAAATTCTGATACTGCTACAAAGGATAAAGAAGAAACCACAAATGAAGACCGCCTGAAAGAAACTAAACCTGAAACTGATGTGCCCAAGTTTGTACCTTTAGGATCTGCAAACGTCACTCCACGGACTAACAACACAGTGCCCCCCACGGGACAGCCGGCCCCTGGCTCTTCAGGATTTGTATTTGGTCAAAATTTAAGTGAGAGAGTTGTAATAAAGGAGAATGTTAATAATGGTGAAGCATCATCTACAGATCACAGCTCATCTAATGGAACTACAGAGTTATTGTTCACAAGTGCCGCTGCATCTGTCAAGGAAAACCAGGTCAGTTAGTAATATTAATTTAAGTATGATTGGAAGCCTCATTAGTCTAACAGCTTTTATGAGTACTTAAACAATAAAATATGGGTGTAACATGATAATTTTACTGCTTCACTTATGTATTCATCTATTTACCTATTTTGTTCTACATGATAGAATGTTTTACTTCTGTTTATAACTGGAACTTTTACCAATCTAGACATGCATTGTAAATAGAGCACTGACCTCTAATATTGTTTTAAAAGTTAGATAAGATAATTAACAACTGAACTCTTGATTACTGTCCCTATTAGGTGTTGTTTATTTACATTTGTCATTGCACATAGCAGTTCACTGCTGTATAATGGAGTTCCTCCTATTCAACACTTAGCAGATGTAAATAACAGTATGACAATGAAAAAGTTTTATTCTCTTTATTACTTGTAATCAGTGCCGGCGTAAGGGCCACTGACACCCCGGGCGAAAATATTGTGGCGCCCACTTGAGGGAAGCAATATCAAGTGTTAGTACTCCAACTTCAGACCTTGGCGCCCCCCAGAATTTGTCGCCCTGGGCCATCGCCCCATCACGCCCCCCCCTAACGCCGGCACTGCTTGTAGTCAGAAAACTAAAAACTAAGATTGCATTTTGCTGTGCAGCATTTAACAAGTGCATTTGCCGTGGTCACCACAGTATGCATGCCTGCATTGTCCTTAGTGAACACAGAGAGATATTGATTCATATTTGTATACTTCAGAGTCCCCTGGTCACCTATTATGAATGCATAGGGGAAAGGAGAATATCAAGTTTCAGACCAGACATCCTATCCTAGTCCAGTGGGATGTATAGTATACGACTAAAGTGTAGTATAAATATTGGTTGCACAAAGTACTGAGAGCTACTGCTTGACTATGCCAAAGCTTCGGTTTAGATGCATTTATGACGAGTTCCTTAGTATTTTTGTTCACATCTACCAACATGTTTGATCACAATTGTAATTACTATTTTGTTTTGTCAGGAGGACAGTAATCCCGGCGAGACGTCTAGCGGGGGCGACGGTCTGGCTGCCGCTGCGGCTGAGTACGAGCGCTCTCACGCGAGGCCGCCGCCCCCTACCGCTCACTACACCATCACTGGCGAAGAAGGCGAAATCAATGTTCTGCAGGTTAGTATTCAATTAATAGGCGTATTTAGGCAAGCATGCTCTACATTGGGTTAGTTACGACGACGAACTACTAGCACTATACATATATTTGTCTCGCCTATATTTTATGACCTCCAAATATTTATTTTGAATTTATTACTCATGGTTGACATTTTATCTACCTTCACAGGTATCGTGTCGTCTATTCGCGTGGGAAGCGGGAAGTTGGCGCGAGCGGGGTCGCGGCATGTTGCGGCTCAACGATGCACCGGCCGGCAGCGGAGGCGCTGCGAGGCTTGTAGCCCGAGTGTCGGGCTCTCTACGAGTTGTACTTAACACCAAGTTGTGGCCCGACATGGTAGTCGAGCGTGCCGGGACTAAGTCCCTCAGAATCACTGCCGTCGATGCTCAGCAACAGATCAAACTGTTCCTCATAATGGTTAGTTAGAATAAGGAAGTTAGGCATGCAACATGCAGCATTCTCAAATGCAACCAGACTTGCATAGTGCACATGGTGCATATGGTACCAACAAAGCTCTCTTGATTGATGAGAGCAGGATAGTCATTAAACTTGTCTTGTTAGTCTAACACTAAGCCAAGAGAAGACTGGTTGGAGGCTTTCTAGTACCTTAACTAAACAATTCCAAACTCCAGGCACTACTCACTTCTTTAGCAGTTGCTAATATTCAGGAGATGTTGGCAATGAACTGATATAATTCTGTTACATATGTGTAAGGTTAGGAACATGTAAATATTTTTTCACAGACAGTCACAAAGATTTACATACATTATGTTCAAGGTTGTATTTGCTTTGCACAGACAAGAAATGCAAACTATACATCCCCATGTGTCCTCAAAATGCTGCATGTGTGCATTTTTGCAAAAAATGTTCATTTTTGTTTTAATTTGGTATTAATCACTTTACAGGGCGCCCCCGGAGATATAGTACAGCTGCACAGAGCTCTCACAGCACGCATTTCGGTGAGCAAACGTTCAACTTCTGCAATCACGGGCTCACAGAATGCCACCTCGCAACAAGCTGCTGAAAGGCTGGAGGCAGCCGCCGATGAGAATGATTACCTCGAGAAACCAGATGATGATGAACAAGATGACGCCGCTGATGACATCGCACTCGATGATGACGTTCCCGATAATGAATTGGCCAGCAATGAAAGGCTAGAAGCCGACCACGAACAAAAGACTGAGGAACACGAGTCCAACGTAGATGGGATGAAGGACGACAAGGAAGCCAAGTCACTGAAGCGAAAAGAACCGGCGGACGACGAGACGTCGCCTAAGAGACAGTGCCCCGAGATATTAATAGAGTGATAACACAATAATTTGTTCATAACGACGCGTTGTATAAACTTTGTGATGTAAATGTGGACATGGTTCATTTGTTCGACATCCGCTGAAAGCTCTGGGTTCAAATAGAAATCTTTATGTAAATGTAACTAATAGATAATGTGTAGAAATATTTATGATTAAATTAATATAGCATTTTACAACATTGTTGATTATTACTAATGGAGGTTCCATTTCTAATAATTATAGCGACCGCACACGCATTTGAGTAATAATTTGAGTACAAAGTAAAGTGGCCGCAGTATTAAATTATGCTATGTAACGGCTCAAAATTTCTGTTATCACATTCCAATCGTTGCATGCGAACGCAAATGGTTTAGCATGTTCGGCCAGAGCTGAATACCAAATACAATACTGATGTGGTTTATTTTCTGATAGATTTTTAAATAAACTATTTCACAATAGAACATACATTGTTATTAAAACACCTGTCCTGTTCCTTGTGTCCTGCATTTAGTTCCAAATACATAGTAACTAGTGCCGTTTATCGTAAGGACTCGAGTGAAACTCATTTTATGTAAATATCGTACATACTACATATACATATCGTACATCTATTTACTGGAAAACGGTAATTGTCTTTTAAAAAAAATCGTTGCCCCACACTAGGGTTTCTCCTGTATCGTATAAAACAAATCTTACACACACAAACGCCCATACCCGAAACAACTATGTCACGGTAATGTTCGTGACTATGTACATCCTCCATACATTTTTTTGTACCGTGTGGGAATCAAACCCACGACCCTTAGCGCAGAACCCAATCGCACAGCCACTGCATCAAAAATGTCAAAATTAAAAAAAAAAACAATTTCAATAATGCTGTACTCAAAGAACTTCGTTTGCGCGGAAAAGACACTGGAAATAAGGTTAGGAAAACGCTGTAATGAAGTAGAAGAAACCTGCTATAAACATGCAACTCGATTGTAGACCAATCAATAAGTGTATCGCGTAGGTACCTTTAAGCATTTAATGTTATGGACCCTTGAACATGTATCTATCTCTACCCATCCCTAAGGCATGTAATTAGCACCATGAAACTCGTTCCTACTAAACGAGGTGTAAGTAGTATTTATACAAATTACCTTGTAAATATTTAATAAACATCCAATTTTCATCAAATCAGTTTGTTTGCAGTGCTTATTAACCAAACTACTTAATTTATTGCTGAGTATTTTCCACATAATTAACTTAATTGAAGTGTCATAAAATTGATAGGTACCCTCATCGTCTGCTGGGGCAACAGGGTGACACAGGATGATGTTACACCATAAAGCATTGTCTAGACACAACCTACTTTTTATAAAGTAAGTATGAAATAGGATAGGAAGTTTATAAAAGATGTTGTCTTGGTGAGCAAGCTGGTTGATGACCGTAGCCGTAGAGCTAACAATCTCCTTCTAACAACAACTAATATCTGGCTTGATAGTACCTACTTTAGAAATAAACTCACAGTAGATACAGACGTCACGAGTGAGTGCGGCAGCCAAGCGTTTGTATTTCAGGTCGGGCCACGTATAAGTCTTGGCTTTAAATGTGGGCCCTCGTAGACGGTGGCAAAAGCTACGATTACTCCCATTCCAAAATATCTACTGAAGCTATACCTATTTAATTTTAGAAAATCCTCAACAAAGCCAAGTCCTGGTTACTTACGGCTTACAGACAAAATTTGTGTTGAGGAAAACATTTTAAAATTGAAACATGCTGTATCTTCCTTGTTAATTATGAATATCAATTCAAAATTGACACTTTGATAAGGCAATTAACAAGATACATATTTATCCACTTTAGAAAATAACCGTACTTCTAGCACCTCAAGTTTATCAATCACTTCATTAGTCTAACAACATTCTCTAAGTATTTTGCGCAAAATATGGGGGAGAATATTGCATACTCTACATTTCAAGGATTGAGGCCTCATTTTGATGCTTTGGCCAGAGTCGGCTATTTCAAAATAGTTTTGAAACCTTTGTCGTCAACGAAACGATTTTTACACGACGCATATCGGCTTATTGTATCTGTTTTTATCCTAACGTACAATATACAACACGTTATACGAGTTATACAGGTAAGTAATGTGTCACCGGTTGACAACATACGACCATATTCTTCTATTCCCGTGGATGTTGTAATAGGTGAACAAAGGGATATTATCATTAAGATGAGCAACAGCGTCGTACTGTGCGATAATCACAAGAAACCGCAACCAGTACTTCAGTGGTACGGTAATCGTGGCTAAATTGTCTTGAACGCACAATCGTTCATGAAGTTTTCTATCTATCATTCGTTTGTTCTGCCTAGCCTTTTCCCAACTATGTTGGGGTCACTTTCTAGTCTAACCAGATGGGATTGAATACCAGTATTTTATACGAAGCGCCATCAAAGCTCCGCAACCCAGTTACTGGGGAATGCCGATATTCTAAGGCTAAACCGGATGTTAGACTTTCGAGCTTCTGAGTACCCGTAACGACTGTCTTAGGTAATCTTATAGTTATGACAACCGGGACCGATGGTTTAACGTACTCTCTGAGGCACGGAGACGTGTCGATGTGTAACGAATGGTCACCCATCCACGGACTGACCTCGGCAAGGGCAGTTTAACCTTGCAAGCCACATGAACCGCGCGGTTGTTAATTCGTCAAGAGTTGTTTATCTATGATTGTAATACCTAAATTATCGTTCATGCGGATGCGGGTGTGGGTGCGGTTTCCGTCTGCACACGGATCTTGCATTGTGCCTAAAGGCCGCGGTCGACTTTCTGCTGTCTCTACATGTTACAGAAACGCACTCTAGGGATGAAGGTTTTGGAACAAAACGGAAGATAAGTACCTATCATGCAAAGTTGGCAGAAGTTTACTTAGTTGTGCACTTTACTGATTTGTGTTTATATTTATTAGACTGATAATGTTTACCTACTTCTAAAATCTTAATAAATAGAGTTTTAATATTTTTTAACCTAAATTAAAGTTTACTTATTGAGTACATACTTAGCGGTAATGCTAATGTGTTAAAAAATAGTCACTTTATAATATTCCCCCGCGTGGGGTCGGGCTAGAATATAAAACTTCCTCACCGCACGCTAGGAATAGATGCGCGTTGTAAGATTCAACAAAAACCAGCACGCGACGTAGTAGGATCTATACGGTCCGCCAGGCTAGCTACCACCTTCACACTAAAGTCCGCCGGCCGAGCAGAGTTTACTTGCTGTGTTCCATCGTGTGGTGAGTGCCAAAGGGGTGTAGGGAAATCCCTCTACATCTCTGATAAGTACTTAGATTCGTGTGCTCCATTTTAGACCCTACCTGCGCACCAACAGGTACCTACTACTAGGGACAAACGAGATAAAAAAAAGAAAAAAAAAACTTTTATCCTCAGGTCCGGCACAGCACCAATCTGATAGTGGACACGCTGTTCATACTGCTTACCACTTTGAACTCGCTGGGGAAGCAAGCTGCCTTCAATCTGAGGAGCCGCCGCATAGACGAAATCATCAATATCATTAATGGTTAGATTATGTTTATTTTAAAATTGGGATACATGTAAATGTACCTGTACACCTAGTCTGTCTGTTTTCTCTTTCCATTCTATCAGATCAGTCCATCCAAAGGTTGTCTGGAAGAGATCGCCTTGCACGATAGGACCGCCTATTGTGCATTTTTATTTAAATAGATTTTCCTTTTTTAAATTTACCTGGTGTACCTATGTATGTACAATAAAGAGTAAATCTATATATTTTATAAAAGGAGAAGCTGACTAACTGACTGATCTATCAACGCACAGCCTAAACCGCTGGAGTTAGAAAGTTGGTAGGTTCCTTTTGTAACGTAGGCATCCACTAAGAAGGGATTTTTCGAAATTCAACCCCTAGGGGAGTTAAATAGGGGATGGAAGTTTCGTATGGAAAATCGTCACTGGGTTCAAAATTTCACGCAAGAGAAGCTGCGGGCGAAAGCTAGTAAATAAATAAATACCTACGAGTGATTCTCTGTCGACCATCGCGATATAATCCTAACTCTCATACCTTTGCACTTCATTAGTTTATCACACTTGTGCTTTGTCCGACTATACTTAAATCATCCATAATCATCATTTATTACCTATGTCCCTAATTCGTCTATCCTAACGTTCCTCTAGTCTTTTGTTAAGGTCAACTTTGCTTCAATATTGTAGGTGGTACCTACTGTCAGTTCCTAAATTAATTATGTGCGCATGTTTTAAAATTATTCAAATATTTTCCACAGGTCCCGGCTTCGCAGCAAGCAAGGCATACCATGTAGAAGTGTTGAAAGATAACGCTTTGGTCATGTCCCGCCTCCTAACTCTGTACCACGTGGCTATATTCACTTGCGGCAGTATGTGGACTGTGTTCCCGATCGTGAACAGAGTTCTGGGTGAAGAGGTCCAATTCACTGGATATTTTCCATTTGATACTACGACGACGCTGGGGTATGTTGAATTTCCTATTACTGATGTGCTTATTATTTCGTAAAAATCGAATGGTGATCAGTCGCGTAGCGTAGTGAGGGCGGCAGGTGCAGCTCGCCCCGGGCGGCACTTTTAGAGGGCAGCAAAATTTCACAACAAGTAATAATACAATACATGTGTGCAGGTGTACAATAAAGAATATTCTATTCTATTCTAATAATATCTTGTAAAATTCTGAATTTGCGATAAAATCACTTCATATTTTTGTCGTACGTAAGTACGCTTTCTGTATTTTATATAAGTATTTTATTTGTAACCTACAATACACATAATGATGATTGTTCTTGCCGAAAAGTTCTTTAGAATTACTGTATATTTTACTCTTTTAAATTGAAATACTTAAATAGAGGGCGGCGAAATTATCCTCCGCTCCGGGCGGCTGAAACCCACGCTACGCCACTGATGGTGATTAATAAAGGAATAACTATTAGAAAATATGTCAATAGCTATGTCATCTTAGCGAGATAGATGACTGTCGATACTGGAACATCTGCTCATCATTCGTTACTGAAACATTGTAATATATGCATACTTCGTTCTTTTTATTCACTCCATAAAAGAATAATTGTAGCCGAGATGCTTCATATTACTTTTTAAACAATTTCATACAGCCAAATGTTTAGGAATTTTCTAGCTAATTCGAGGGTGGGGTTTAAGCCAGGAAATCTTTGATGTCCGTCTCCTATGTTCTTTAAATCATTATGATTCGAGTAAAGCAAGAATTAAAAGAGCGGCCTGGCAGTGGTAATCATGTTGCCTAGAGCATAAAATTAACGGATTGAAAACATCTTTGATTCACTTCCAAAATATTATTTGCCCTTGCTTCTGCAAGAAAATAACAAACATGTGTAACAAAATATACTTAATAAAAAGAAGATCTTAATTTTTAGATTTGCATCGGCATTGGCCTACATGTCTATTCTAATAACCTTCCAAGCTTATGGCAACGTAACAATGGACTGTACGATAGTAGCATTCTACGCGCAAGCCAAGATACAAATACAGATGCTACGATACAATCTAGAGCAGTTGGTGGAATCCGAAGACCCTGTAAAAAAGGGCACACTTAAGAGATTCTATCAAGATACTTCTTACAAAGATGAAGAAAATTATACTGAACTACAGGAAAAATTAAAGAAATGTGTGGTACACTACAATCAGATCGTACGGTACGATTTTAGTTCTAATTGTTAACATTTTTATCTGTTTTGGTTCTGCACCATTAACCGTTTTCTGGTGGCCTTTTGCTTTGCTAGTTCTCCTTGTCCGTCTTCGCGTTGTTGCTGCTGATCCATCCGATATTCCGTCAGTTGCCTTATTGCATCTTCAGGAAGAATTTCAGGCCGATTCTAAACTGAGGGCCATTTGGCAAGAATTAAGTAATAATTCTAAAATTGCTTAAGTATATCTCAACAACACCCCTCTAATTTGTCCTTTAACCATTGGCCGAACAATTAGTGAATTCGTATTATTTCCTTCTGCCAGATTTGCTAAAGAAATAGAGTCGATATTTGGCGAAGCTATGGTCATCCAATTCTTTGTGATGGCTTGGGTCATATGCATGACAATGTACAAGATTGTTGGGGTATGTATAACAGTTTTATATTTGTAGATTACCCATCTAAATAAAGTTTAAATCAACCTTATATTATTGTTTCCAGTTGAGCATAATTTCGGCAGAGTTTGTGTCGATGGCCATGTATTTGGGTTGCATGTTGGCCCAGCTGTTTATTTACTGCTATTTTGGTACACAACTCAAAGTTGAGGTAACTGATTGAGACATTAAATGCACGAATTATTAGTAGACGCCGCTTAATTATGTACAAATTGGCTGATAGATTATATATTTTAGTAGCTTCGTCAGAATACTAAACAAAGCGTAGTAAAAGTAATTCATCTAAATTTGGCAGTGCCTTGTTAATTGCGTAGTGTATGTTCTCAGAGCGAGTTCGTGAATCAGTCAATATACTGCAGCGACTGGTTGTGCCTGTCGCCGCGGTTCCGCAGACAACTGCTTGTGATGATGCAGTGTTGTGCTCGACCGCTGGCACCTCGCACTGCGTACGTCATCCCTATGTCGTTGGACACCTATATAGCGGTAATGACGAAATATTTTTTAACCGAGGGATCTTTTTTGAGTACAATTAACTATGTTAACTACATGATATTGTTTGTTACAGGTGCTGAGATCTTCGTATACTCTGTTTACTTTCTTGAATCGTTAGAATTAGTTCGATAATGTAGAACAGTTGTCTTGATCATCGTGCAAACTAAGAAACTTAGCAAAATAGAATAGATTTTTTTTAAAGTAGTATTGTATCCGTTTATAGTTAAACCAGGAAAAGGAAGGGAGAGGAAGACCAAAATGAAGCTTCCTTATCCAAATCAAAGAATAAGCTGGAGCGGCTCCGATTGAGTACTGAAATCTGGGTGTTGGTACCCAGGTAACAGTGAGAAGTAGACTGTTAATGGTTATACAGAACAAAAGAGTTAAGATTGGCACTCTAACATTAAGTTGCAGAAGTTATGTAGATGTAGGTACAATGTTTAGTCGCTTTATATCCGAAAACCATGAATGAGCTCTGCTCATCATTCTGTACAACTTCTACCAGTCATGCTGTAGATATACACAACTATCTCGCTTCTTGAGATTTATTCTAGTGATCTGATCTCCGCAAACAACAGTATCAGAGGTCGGTCGTAAAATTGACCACCGTTTGATTCATTGCTCCTATTTATTGCCGTTTTATGGCACAGCGACGCCTGAAGTAAACCGTAGCTGATCCCAAATTGCATTGTTCTAGAGTTGTTTCTTATATCGGTTGTGTAGGAGGATACCCACTCTATAGTTATCAGCTTTTGCAATATCTAGTTTATTTAAAAAGTGGCTTGACATGATGAAGCTCGAGCTTACGTAGATAAGAAGTTTTAGGCGACGACGTCACGTAAAATAAAGAGCTGTTGTGTTTGCCTATTGTCTGTGTTACTGAAAAATAAACATTGGATGCTACTATAAATAAACATTGTTTTATCATTCGTCACAGTGTTTCCACAAGAATGTAAAATACTTATTTAAAGCACCGTATTTTTGAGTGAATCACTTAAACTGTGGTCGTAAGGTACGTGCCGCGTGAATCACGCGGGCTCCGCCAGACAATCCAGGAGCCCGAATCGGCGAAACCCGCCTCTTCAGTGCTCCGTACGACGTAAGTGCCGAAAGTCGTGTAAAAAGTTGTATCCGGCCACGAATAGCGCGTGTGGAATTCCGTTTATAAATAAGCGAGTGCGGGCGCGGCGGGAGATTTCTGTTCACGCCGGACGGCCGTTCGGTCGAGGGAGGCGTGCTTCGCAGGGCTGCGGCCGGCGCGCATACGCGGCACGCGGCCCGCAGGCATGCGCGCGCGCCGATGATATTCACGGGCGGGGGGGCGCGCCGCCGCACCTCGCCTGCGCCACGCGTGCGCGGCCCCGCCCGCCCGCACCAGCGACTCCATGCCGACTATGTGAGTCTCATGGAACGTCCACTAACTGTTTACTAATAAAGAACTCTATTTACATCAGATATTAAGGTACGCAGCTACCTAATCGACTCATCAATAACATTGCGGTACCTTAAGGCGCCTTAATGTGGACTTACCACCAACTTATTTAAAAATTCAACTTCTTTGTTCATTGTAAAGTATGCTACATCTCCAGTAACTGGCAATATGGTACCTATCTAGAAGTTCTGCACGACCTTCTTAAAAGTACATACTCATACCCGTTCTGAAGTACCTAAATTCTCTTATTGCTGCAGCCACAGTTGATACAGTTTAATATGTCCGCACTAAAAGTTACCGGAGACATTAAACGACTTGATTTAAGATATAAATTCTATTCTACAATTAAACAGACATAACGGATGTAACAAATGTAATAAACAGAGAATGATAACGACCAACACGTCACCCATACCCATTCTAATTGTTAATGTTTCTGAAGAAATTAATTTTTCTACCTATCCATTATTCCCGTTGTTGATTGACTGAACAATTATTTTTCCAACAGGCTAATCAATATACTCTGCTTGTACCTGCTTAGGTAGGTAGGATATACATACAATGTTTGTAAATAAACAACCGTTTCATTTTTATCGAAGTGCTGATAATTTACATTGTTTCTTACTCGGACTAACTAAACTATATTCATAATAAATACATATTAAAATGCAGCGAGGGATTATCTTGTTACACAACATATCATTTTGTCAATTGATACGTCAAAAAAATCATTTCATTCCGTTGTCCATCTAATCATTGTCCAATTAATAAATTGACCGTTGAATTTAGGTGTTGTTTCAGAATACGGGTTAACGTTTCCGGCAGAGATTACCTTCCAAAGTAGTACCATAACCCGTCTGAGCACATTTAAATTATTTTTGTCATCAACGTCTATACAGGGTGGTTCAAAAGTCGTGGATCAAACGAAACCGGGCGATAGTTGGGGGTATTTGCAGTTAAAAATATCTGTGTGGCAGAGCCCTAACTTGATCTCCTTAAAAGTTATGACACTAAGAGTGTTTTTTTTAAAAATATCAAAATTTGTAATAAATAGGCAATTAGAGTAAAATGGGTACCTATTTTAAAACAATAAATAGTGTTTAGTTGCTTGAAAGTGCTTTTATGACAGTGGGTACCATGGTTTATGAGTATTGGCACTTTTTTCAATATCTTTTAAGTCTCATGAAAAAATATTTGTAACTTTAGAACCTTACTGTAAAAAAAAATGTTCTACCATAATATGCTGCAAATAACCCCAACTATCGCCCTGTTTCGTTTGATCCACGACTTTTGAACCAACCTGTATAGAAGTAGTACCTAATTATATGTATAATTAGGTACTAGCGTTATAATACTTATAATTCGTGGTATATTTATTCTACAATAAATGAAGACGTTAGTGTCCTGTTAAGAAACAAATGACCAATTTATAAAGTGTTCCCTCAACTATTGTTCACAACGTTCGTAGATAATGACCGAATGTCTGGCAGGGCTCAACAGAAGAAAACAAATTACTGACTTGGAATATGTGAAACGCGTATTATTATTAATTAAATGTAACTCAAGCGTGAAATGTTTGCATGATGACCCCGCTCATACTAATGATGCAGATACGTATTTAGAGATTTTGGGGCCCTTTGGTAACCAGTGATCTAGGAGCCCTTTATCTTCTCGCTAGCAGATCTCTACCCTCGGGGGCCCGGGGCACTGCTCTGGTTGTAGCGATAGCCCCGTTAATCATGATGATAAGCTTGAGCGTGGCAACCAAAAACAATTTAAAGCGTATAATCGTTATTGGTCTGTAAATATTTACTGCTAAATACCGGCCTTGTACTAACCCTCTACAACGCACGGTCCTGAGAATACTTATGCTCTATAATAATCACCACACTTCGCAAATGGATTTTCTGATTAAGTGATTGCAGTTTATTATTAACCAGCTTACGCTCGCGGTTTCACTCGCTACCTAGTGGAACTACTTGATGTGCCCAAAGTTTATCCTGTGTTAATCCAGGACATGGTATCTGCGTGTAAAATTTCATTCAAATCCGTTAAGTTGTTTATGCGTCATTAACTTATAAACATCTACCATCCATCCATCTTCACAAACTTTCACAATATTGGTAAGATAGCGCGCAGGAATAATTATGTTGCTTCCCATGTCTTTGACACAATTCCTAAGTCGTATTTTATGATATAACCTGAAAAACATGGAAAACGCGTCGTAAAACTTGTTCAAGCCTTAAGATATGCACGTGAAGTATATCTGAAGATACATAATTATATGGACAATAAGGACCCTTTAATACTGAAAAAGTTTAGGTAAGTACAAAGTTTTAGAGCAAAGTTACAATTACGACGTAGTTATTTATTTTTTCAAGCATACCTTTAAACAACAACAAGACTTTAGCATTTCTCGTCAGAGGCGTTTTACCTAAATAACGATATTTTAGTGCATCAAAGTCAAAGTTTTTTTATTTCAAATAGACCAGAAATGAGGCATTTTTAAAACGTCATAACTAGGTGCACCGTTCCAAAAGGTAGGTTTCATGGAGAAGAGCCGGCAAGAAACTCCAAGAATACTCTTTTCAAATTAGTAGGTCATGACAATTCCACTACAGTAGTGTGAGATATAGAATGAGAATAATGCAGGTTAATGTAAGAAATAAGCTCATATAACAGTAGGTAACAAATAGAAAAATATGCCTTCTAAGATTGCCGTGCCAGTTAAGGGCTGGCCAGTCCCGACAGACAGCACCCGTTCACGAGCATGAAGTGTACAGTACATCCGCATTGCTCAGCTCTACCATCAATATTAGTAAAGCCCGTATGCCCTGAATACCGTAAATACAATACAAATATATCTATTGTATCATGCATTGTGAAACAATGCTGACACCATCATGATTTGTGAGGCGATTATAGTGGAATTTCTTTTATCTGACTTGGCATAACAAAAAAGATTTTTCGAAATAGGCTAAGCAGTTCATCATTTTCAATTTGGTTTAATTTTTTTCTGATAAAAAAACAAGATGATCAACCTCTCTGTAAATATTCAAGTCTTGTTGTTACAAGTGTTACTATTTGCTCGTTCGATACCCATTTCACGATGTTTACAGTACTTACCTATCTGTATTATGATATCTATTGTTAGACATTCAATTTACAACCCACATCGCTTCTTCATTGAAAACTGAAATCGAACTGAAAACATGTTAGTATTTTGTTAATAGTTTACAAAATATCCAACATACCAATTAATTTAAGTTCGAGTACTTACCTATTTTTGTGTGTTGTTTCAATATTATTACCAGGAAGCTTAGGTCACAGATTAAAGCTTAGGAGCATCGGTAATAATAATAGTTCCATTGTTCTGTTTGAAGTAAGAACTAATTTTGACCAGTGAGCTAAGTTGACATGGTCACCCTTCAGAAGGTCATATTTTATGCCAGCTGCAACACATTTTTACGGTCGCTAGGTAGGGGCAACGTTAACTTCAAAAAGCCAAGCCGTACTTTGGAACAATGGATTATACAATTTCTTGATATTCAATGGAAAGTTAACCTCGCCATCACCTTCTTCCAGGGCCGAATTCGTTAGTTTGGAGGCCCTGGAGCAACGAAGAAGTGGAGGCCCGTTGAAATATTTAAAAATAAAACCGGCGAAGTGCCAGTCGGACTCGCGCACGAAGGGTTCCGTACCATTATCTATAAAAACGGCAAAAAAAATCACGTTTGTTGTATGGGAGCCCCTTAAATATTTATTTTATTCTGTTTTTAGTATTTGTTGTTATAGCGGCAACAGAAATACATCATCTGTGAAAATTTCAACTGTCTAACTATCACGGCTCATGAAATACAGCCTGGTGACAGACGGACGGACGGACAGCGGAGTCTCAGTAATAGGCTCCCGTTTTACCCTTTGGGTACGGAACCCTAAAAACTACCTCATGAATGTCTTTAAAGGCATTCATGAGGTAGTTTTTTGACAAAGACACCTTTTTCGACGAACAGGAAAATTTGCTCTTTGTCAAAAAAGGAGTCACTATGATTCTTATCTAAAAAAAAAACAAAACTCGTGTTGTGGATTGTGGAAGGCCCCTGGACTAACGCCACTGTTGGCATTTTCTTCTCTCGTGTCGGCACGAGCTCTACGAGAATAGCTAACCACCAGCTGACTGATACACATACTTTCTCGGCACATAAAAAGCGGGTTTATCAGCTGTTTACCAGCAACAGTTTATGAGACGAAACTAATCACGACGCTCTACGTCACTTGGCTACTTTTAAACGTACTTATGACATGTCGTTATTCTGTTATGGTTATGATAGTGAGCGAGTGATACCTGAATGAGCGCTGACGCACAGAACATTACAACGGTGGAGCAGTACCATCGAGCGTACCATTGGGTTCCGTCTATTTATACTCGTGCATTTACCGCGCAAGCAAGCACTCAACCTTGATGCTTCTCGCATGATTCTCTCCGAGCTACGTTCAACTTTAGCTTAAAATTAATGTTTTGTTTATTTGCATATTTTTCATCCGTTACAGCCGTCAAAATGTGGTTGAGGAACATGATGTTTTGTTATAAAATACGTCTTTACGTTTCTAAGTAGTTAGAGCACTACTGTGTCCTTCTCCTTGGCCTAATATTTCTTCGTGGAAAATTTGGATTTCTATGCATTGTAGCAGAGGCAGCGATGAACTCAGGGGCGGATTTGATACCTACGTTGGCTGCCCTAGGCCTATGAAATATTGCCGCCCCCTACTCGCTGTAAATCACGAAAAATTAAATGAACTATAGGAATTAAATTATCATAAAAAAACAACGAAAGTCAGTAAATGATAAATTATCTCAATCAGTGTTTCAAATACTGATGCTTACCATTTCTATTTGTAAGTAACAATGAATCGTTATTCACAAATTGTCTTTTGTCTGGCTTTCTGAGCAGCTTTGTTTATCAAATCATCACAATCCAAAGACCGTAGCAACTGTGATTCGAGTTGATCGATTAACCTCCGGTTTCTGATTTGAGTATTCGTGATAAGCAATATTCGAGCTATGTAATATTTAAGTACGAATGTGTCAAAAAAATGCTTTAAAATCCGTCATTTTTGTGACAGCTCCGTACTCAAATGTTACTTATTATTGCTCATCCTAGAATTTTCAATTCAGAAACCGGAGGTAAAGGTAAGTTGAGTTTGAGTTGGCGGATAGGTTCAAAGAAGGCGGGACTACTAAAAAAAAAACCCACCTTTTGCCGCCCTAGGCCCGGGCCTACCTGGCCTATAGGGAAATCCGCCCCTGGATGGACTGACTCCATCGAATTTATTTGTAAGGCTTGTTTCACGCGTACCACAAATACACCACAACAACAACACTTGGACGGGCATTAATTTGTATGAAAATGAAATCATTTGTATGAAAATAAAACTAATCTTAGTTTTATTCACACGGATCACATTTTACCGCCAAATTCCAGCGACACTATTCAAACGTAACCACTACTTGACCACTTTGTCGCTGCGATGTGGTGTGGTTGTGGTAGTGTGAATTCTTGGCAAACCATCGTAACAGTCGGTTTTAACGATTTCATATGGAACAATTTAAAAGATTATAGCGAGAAAGAAAAATAAAATGTATTTTTAGTGTACATTCTTATCTGGCATGGCTGAGTTTGGTAACCGACCGCATGGTTATGTAGGTATTAGTAACTACTAAACTAAAAACTAAAGGTAACTACCTATAAATTAAAAATGAATTTATTTGGTAATGGCTTTTGCTGATAATTCTGCCGAAGTAGGCATGATGTTGCATAATTCAAAATAACCACTTTTACAAATATTGTTATTATCTAAGTCCATTCGTGTCATGACGTGACATGACTTTGCATGTTTTTCGAACAAGTATCTTTACCTAGATCATTGATACCTACGCCAAATTTTGGAACTGTCATCATGACTTGTCTTAGTGCATATAAACTATACACACAGACATATTTAGTACATGTTGTGTATTTTCATTTTTTGATTATTTGGTAATGATAAGCATTGCTGTTTTTTTTATTAAAAAGAACCTTCAATTTGGACTGCATGGTGAAGAAAAAATTGGTTATCCTAGCGTTTAGGGGTAAATTGTGCCCAGTTTTGATTTTGCAAAGTTTTGGGCCTTTTGTGATTTGATAAAAAAAGTTTTATTTAAGTGGTGGTGGTTTGGTCTTAGTGTATTCGTTGCATTTGAAGAATAAACATTATGTCTACATACTTTTGTCGCTGGTACTTAAATTACTTATTTTAGTGTCTACACTAAAATAAGTAATTTACCAGCGACAAAAGTTACGGGGGATGTTACAGTGATTGATGAAAGTCATACCTATCGTGCAGTATGCTTAGCACGGGTCGTATCGATATTAATCATTCCTCGCAATGCCCATCGGTACAGGCAGATAAGATGTTTTATTAGAAGACGAGGACAAAGCAGAAATCAAGAAAAAGTGCCGCTGATGATCGGTTTATAAAAGGTAGACAGGATCAGGCTCTGAATAAAACGGGTCCGAATAGCACCATTGGCGCAATGGTGCTATTCGGACCGCCGGTAGACCAGTATGCGAAAAGAAAGACGACGTCTCATTGAAGCAAATCTGAAGTCTTACGCGACTGCTGAACCACCAAAATGTGTGGTACGTCATTGCGTAGTGAAATTAGGATTTGCTCGTTAACATTAGATTGGACTAAGGAGTTAGGAACAGATTTCTTCTCAGGGGCAAGCTTTTTTTTGACATACATTCTTTAGATGAGAGGCATAGAATATGGATACGTCAAGTGAATCCCTTTGAACAGGCGAATTTTACAGGAACTGACTTCTTAGTGGAGGCTGCTATAATGGTTTGAGGTGGCATTTGTTTCGAAGCGCACATGGAGTTAAACATAATCGAAGGAGGTTTACTGGCTGTTCATTGTTTCAGTCTGGACCTTAGAGCATATACCTATGGAGGGAGCAAGAATACGCTTACCCCTCTGACGTACCCCCGTGACGTATGCCCATAGACGATTATAAAAACTAGTTCTCTCGCGATATCTGGCCATTTCATATCGTACCGTGTCACGACACACACCTAGTAAAAATTGTTAATTGTTCGGTATTTTCGTGCAAAAAGCGGTCTGCTTCCTCAAACATGGAGTTTTCTGTCACTAATAAGCATTATTTCGGCAAACATGTACCTATACATTTTGCATTATTTTCAAAAATATAATTCACGTCTTATCTGTCATCTTTTGTGACAGAAATTGACAGAAATATTTAAAAACGAGAGGTAGTGACGGGACAATGTGAATATAATTGAATGAACGAAAATTACAAAGAGGTTTACCGCTTCTCATGTTCTCTGTTATTGATTTTATTTCATTTTGCCTTGTTGATACTATTTCACAAAAAATAAAAGGTTTTTTTGCCTCCAACAACAATGATAGACCTAAGTTTCAATCAAGAAATTTAACTTTAATTAATATTTAAACCCTATTACGTGTGCAGCGAACACAATCGACTGAATCGTGGTTAAAATGTTCTCAAATACATCTATACAAGATTAGTCGGAAAGGGGGTACTAATCTGAAGGGGTGTTATTGTTAAAGAACCCTTAATAGTGAATAGCTTTTGTTCTACAACTTTCCCGAAAAGTCAATATTTCATATAGAAATAGCTGTTCAAAGATTAATAATAATAATTATTATTAATTATTATTATTACATGAGGCAATAAGCCCCCTCTGGGAAAGTCGTTACCTCACCATGAGATTAACGTAAAACCGGAGGGAACATTAGACTAGCTTTCTACAACCCCATCATATAATAAAAAATGTATCATGAGGTCTACTGAAAAGCTTACAAACCGCAGGGCAGCTTGTGGCGAGCTGTTGGTGAGTGGCGACACTGCGTACCTTATTGCCTCAGAGAGTCGGCCAGGGCCTCGTCTCCAGTTTGCCTTTATTGGCTGGCTGGAGTGGAACCACAAGAGTGCCCGCAGGACTCTCAACTCTGTCTTGCCTTTATCGGCCGGCCAGAGGGGGGCCGCCAGAGCTATATGCTCGGGGGTGGAAGTGTCTAAAGGCGTAATAGCGGGGAAACCCACTCCGGGTCTTTTAGACCCGCGACGGCGAAACCGGGGCCACACCTCTCTACACCTCTAGCCGCTCACACGTCTGTTGCCCCCTTCGCCTATGTACTGGCGGCTTTTCAGGGGGCCCAGCTAGTGAGCTGGCGAGTCACCGTCTGCCAACAGTTTCAATTTTAAATGTTGAAAGGCAGACGCCGTTTTCTTCCGGCAATAGAAGTTATCAGTCCACCTAACACCCCTCCCCATAGACCAGATATTTTTCACCACATTCTACAATAGTCTTGCACCCACCTGAGACGGTCCATGACTGTACTCCAATAGTGCAGCCGTGGATAGTCCCCGCTTGGTGCCCCACCCCATTTTAGATTAAAGTTCTCAAAGAGGCCTCTGCGCGTTGGACCTGTGTCCCCGTGTATGCCTTCCAAAGGACCGGACGTCTTCCGCATGGAAGATGAGCCGTGAACTGAGAGAGATACAAAATAATAATAATAATAACCCCCTGGGAAAAGCGTTACCTCATCATGAGATTAACGTTAATAACATATAATAAAAAATGTATCATGAGGTCTACTGAAAAGCTTACAAACCGCAGGGCAGCTTGTGGCGAGCTGTTGGTGAGTGGCGACACTGCGTACCTTATTGCCTCAGAGAGTCGGTCAGGGCCTCGTCTCCAGTTTGCCTTTATTGGCTGGCTGGAGTGGAACCCCAAGAGTGCCCGCAGGACTCTCAACTCTGGCTTGCCTTTATCGGCCGTCCAGAGGGGGGCCGCCAGAGCTATATGCTCGGGGGTGGAAGTGTCTAAAGGCGTAATAGCGGGGAAACCCACTCCGGGTCTTTTAGACCCGCGACGGCGAAACCGGGGCCACACCTCTCTACACCCCTAGCCGCTCACACGTCTGTTGCCCCCTTCGCCTATGTACTGGCGGCTTTTCAGGGGGCCCAGCTAGTGAGCTGGCGAGTCACCGTCTGCCAATAAATTTCAATTTTAAATGTTGAAAGGCAGACGCCGTTTTCTTCCGGCAATAGAGGTTATCAGTCCACCTAACACCCCTTCCCATAGACCAGACAGTTTTCACCACATTTTGCAATAGTCTTGCACCCACCTGGGACGGTCCATAACTGTACTCCAATAGTGCAGCCGTGGATAGCCCCCGGTTGGTGCCCCACCCCATTTTAGATTAAAGTTCTCAAAGGGGCCTCTGCGCGTTGGACCTGTGTCCCCGTGTATGCCTTCCAAAGGACCGGACATCTTCCGCAAGGAAGATGAGCCGTGACTGAAAAGAGATACAATAATAATAATAATCTAATCTATGGCCCGGTTGTCAAGGCGACGTTATAAATTTCAAGAAAGAAAAATATAATTTTAAAAATTATTACAAGTTCGTTGGAAATTACAATATTTATAATAAACAAGCAAAAACAACAATAAAACACAACAAACATGATAACAAAAAGGAAAAAACCCGCTCAAAACGAACAATAACATGGAATAAAAAGTGACGGAAACCGAATGTTGACAAGAAGCCGGGCCAAGACCCAACAAAGCACACACCTACCACCTGCGGCATCGTCGCTCAGCTCCGCCTCGCAGCCGCCGGAACCCGCCTCCATCGTGAGTGATGTGACACCGGCCGCTGCAGTTGCGTCGAGCTCGAGCGACGAATACTTCTCGCCGGCGACGACACCACCACCCGCGCGTCGCCGAGGAAGAGGCCGACCGCCGGCCTGCCTGGGACCTCGAGGCCCACCGGCCTCTGACAGGGTCCCCGCTTCCGGCGGAAGTGTGCAGCGCATGCGATGGACTCAGTCCATGAATGAGAACTGCATGCGCGCATACTTTGGGGCTACAGAGGGGGGAACTAACCTGACCGCGTACCGTGGCCGGATGCTCTCTCTGTTTCAGGCACTTGAACCGGCTGTCAACGTCTCGGCGCAACGACTGTCGGATCAGTTGCGAGTCATCCAACGTGATCATAGGTTGGATGACGCCGCGCTTGATAGGCTTCGTAATGAAATGCAGAATAGCCATGTCACCCCTCTCCCAGCGCAGATCAGGACGCAGCCGCTAGTACCCCCCGCGGTACCGCTGGAGCCCAACCACGGTGACGAGGAGGAGGAGGACAGGGCTATATCTGCAGGTACCCAATGCAGTGAATTAATGAGAAGTGCTTTGGAAGATGCGCGCCGGGAATTTCGATCCACACCACCCGAGCTTAGGCCGCGGTTACCTCGTTTGCCTATGCATAACAAAAACAGAGCGCTGGTGTGTGCCCTGGATTTGCTGCTGTCAAATGTTTTTGAGAGCAGCGAAGATCTCGGCGATACACACTCAATCCTGTATTGTGCAGCTGTTGCAGCGTGTCGTGTAGCTCATGTGAAGTTCCCAAATGATAACAGAGCTACACGACCAAAATCTGCCGTGCCAGCTTGGCAATGCAGGATTGAGCGTCGTATCGACGAGGCCAGGGTGCTCATCGGTAAGCTCACCTGCTTCAGGGAGGGCAATAGACGGCCGAGAGTGATGCGCTTTGTGAGGCGAGCATTCTCTGGGACTGATATCGGTCCTGGAGAATACGTATCTCGTATCACAGAGCGCATCGACTTCCTGAAGCAGAAGGTTTATGCATGGGCGAACCGTATACGTAGGTATAGACGGCGTGTGGATCGATATACCCAAAACCGCATCTTCCAAAGTGATCAAAGGTGGGTTTATAGAACGTGGGAACGACCTGATCAAGGTGTGAGTGACGCGCACCTTCCGGATAATGATGTCATGAATGCATTTTGGCGCAATATCTGGTCGGTGCCTGTCACTCACACTGAGGGTGACTGGATGCAGGAGGTCCAGCGAGCATGCGAACCAATCCAGGAAATGGGGGCTGTAACTATTGGCCCCCAAGACGTAGCCAGTGCAGTCCGTCCAATGCCGAATTGGAAATCTCCTGGCCCGGACGGACTGCACAACTTTTGGATAAAATGGTTGCGCAGTTCGCATGCTCGTTTGGCCTCACAATTCCAGTCATCACTGGAATCTGGGTCGTTACCATCGTTCTTGACGACTGGGGTAACCCACCTGCTCTTTAAATCAGGTAGTACCGCGGAACCCAAAAATTATAGACCGATTACGTGTTTGCCAACGGTCTATAAACTTCTTACATCCATTCTGAGAGCAAAACTTAACCATCATATTGATAGTAACGCTATTATGTGTGCTACTCAGAATGGATGTAAGAATGGCTCCCGCGGTACTAAAGAGCTACTTCTCATTGACATGGCCATCAGCCAACAAGTTCGTCGGTCCCGAAAGGATCTGTCGACATGTTGGATAGACTATAAGAAGGCCTATGACTCGGTGCCGCATACATGGCTCATGAGGGTGCTGGAGTTGTATAAAATAAATGCAACTCTACGCACCTTCCTGATGTCATGTATGGGGCAATGGAGGACGGTGCTTCACTATCCAGGATGTCGACAAATTCAAGGGAACGGTGAACTGATCAGGATTGAGCGGGGTATATTCCAGGGCGATAGTCTGAGCCCGCTGTGGTTTTGCCTAGCCTTGAATCCTCTAAGCACATTGCTCGAGGGGTCAGGGTTAGGCTATCGGTTGAGAAGAGGTGGTCAGGTAATATCCCACCTCCTTTACATGGATGATCTGAAACTCTTTGCCCCCAACAACTTGCAACTGCTGGAGTTACTGAAGGTAACTGAAACTTTCAGTAATTCCATCAGGATGGAATTTGGTGTGGACAAATGTGCAGTCATGCATGTAAAGCGAGGGAGGATTATGGAATCCGTGGGAACCCAACTCTCGGATTTCATACACCTTAGGTCCCTCTCCTCAACCGAAACCTACAAATACCTGGGAATGTCGGAGGCGTTAGGCATCAACGAGGCTGACATGAAGCAATCGTTGAGGGAGCGTTTCTTTGGCCGCCTGATAAAAGTCAAAATCAAAATCAAAATCAAAAGTTTTTATTTCACATAAACCATTACAGGCGCTTATGAAAAGTCGAATTTAGGTGCACGGTTCCAATTAGTCGTTTCCTATGGAGAAGAGCCGGCAAGAAACTCCATGGTTACTCTTTTAAAGTCCATATCTTTAACAATTTGAGTGGGTACAGTTATGACTTAGAATAGTTATGAGAGAGCAAAGTAGACTTAAGAGCAGGAACCACACATAAAAGCAAAATGAAAAATATGGTCAGAAATTAACTAGGTATCCAGGCATCTAGCAAGTCTACAAAGCTCTCACATTTACAAAAAGTAAAAGGACGCTAAACTATATAAAACAACTGACATGGTTAATTGTCATCAAAACACATTACAAAGAAAATCACTGTAATAAGATAAAGATATCTTGAGAGTAACGTTAGTAATAAAATAAAATAAAGCTAATAGTAATGAGGTTAGTTAATAGACATAGGTACACATACGACGTTAATGAGGTACCAGGGAAGCCGCATGTGCAGAAGGAGTTATTGCCAAACACCTTTATCTTCAACGTAGTCCTTAGTCTTGTAATATGCTTTTTGAATAAGGACACGTTTAATATGGGCTTTAAACTTTCCCTCGGTAAGATCAGTTACAGATTTCGGTAGCTTATTATAAAAACGCACGCCATTTCCTAGAAATGACTTATTAGTTTTACTCAATCTAAATTTGGGAATCACAATTTTATGTTTATTACGTGTATTTTTGTCATGAAAATCGCTTCTAACATTAAACATATGCAAATTTTTCCGAACATACATAATGTTTTCAAAGATATAGTGTGACGGCAAGGTAAGTATATTAATATCTTTGAACACGTTTCTGAGGGACTCGCGGGAACCCATATTGTAGATTGCACGGATTGCTCTCTTTTGTAAAATAAAAACAGAATCTACGTCAGCTGCTGAGCCCCACAACAGAATGCCGTAGGACATAATGCTGTGGAAATATGCGAAGTATACTAACCTAGCTGTAGCTACATCAGTCAGCTGCCTAATTTTCCTAACTGCGTATGCAGCAGAACTTAACCTAGCCGACAGGGCAGTAATATGCGCACCCCACTGCAATTTTGAATCGAGAGTTATACCTAAAAATACGGTGTCATTAATTGTGTTAAGATTATTGCCTTCAAGCATTAAATTTAAACCTACTTGGGGAACATTTGGTAGTGAAAACTTAAGGCATTTTGTTTTGTTTGCATTTAGTAATAGATTATTGGCTGCAAACCATTTAGAAAGAACAGTAAGGCTCTCGTTAACATGTAAAAGTACTTAAAAGTCTTTTGTCGGGCGGTAACAAGGTGCGCGCCTTTAACGGTTGGGTCATGCCGGTCCTGATGTACTCCTTCGGCATACTCAGGTGGACTCAGACCGAACTTGACGCCCTGGATAGAAGGGTCCGTACGCTGCTGACTGCATATCGAATGCATCACCCACGCTCATCGGTAATGAGACTGTACATCCCGCGGAAGTGTGGGGGTCGAGGCTTTTTAAATGCTAAGACCCTCCACAACCGTGAGGTGTGCAGTCTCAGGGAGTACTTCTCCCAAGCCGACGTGGGGATGCATCGAGATGTAGTCGCAGTGGACAAGGGACTCACTCCGCTCTCCTTGGCTAAAGAGAACTGGCGCAAACCTGTGGTACTGGATACCAATGGCCGCAGGGATGTATGGCGGAGCAAGGAGCTTCACGGACGCTTTTACCGGACCCTTCATGGGCCCGATGTAGATTTCCTAGCGTCCGTGGCCTGGCTACGATTCGGTGACCTCTTCGGGGAAACCGAAGGTTTTGTTTGTGCGATTATGGACGAGGTAATGATGACGAACAACTATAGAAAATATATTGTGAAGGACGGCACGGTTGACATCTGTCGGGCATGCCACTGTCCCGGTGAATCTATCCGACATATTGTCTCTGGTTGTTCTCGTCTTGCTAACGGTGAGTATTTGCACAGGCACAACCTCGTAGCTAGGATTATACACCAGCAACTTGCTCTGAAGTACAACCTTGTGGACACAGAAGTACCATACTACAGGTATGTGCCCGACCCAGTTCTCGAGAATGGTCATGTCACACTGTATTGGGATCGATCTATCATCACCGATAGGACTATTGTTGCCAATAAGCCTGACATCGTGGTGATAGATCGATTAGAACGCCGCACAATGATTGTTGACATCACTGTTCCGCATGACGAGAATCTCGTGAAAGCCGAAAATGATAAAAAAATCAAATATCTTGATTTAGCACACGAGGTTGTCGACATGTGGGATGTTGACTCAGCAGTCATTGTGCCGATAGTCGTTACAGCCAATGGCTTAATAGCCAAGAGCCTCGACCAACATCTGATGAGGCTCTCGTTAGGCAGCTGGATCAAGGGTTTGATTCAGAAAGCGGTACTTCTGGACACGGCGCGCATCGTTAGGAAGTTCCTCTCTCTGGAGCCCTGACCGCCGGCAGCTTGGACCCTGTTCCCGATGCCGGTGGGCTACTATTTTTTATATTTTTAAATGTTTTTTTGTTTTTTATAGAAATATTTAAAAATGTATTTAATAAGTAATTGAAATGAATAAACGAAATAATAATAATAATATTTATTGACCAAAAAGATTACAGATTAGAAACATTAAAGATTACATAGGGAAGAGGTTTATTACTACAATGGGTAGAGGTTGTATTAATAATGTTGTAAATATCTGTATACAAAAGGTAAACCCTGCCTCTTAAACTAGGGTAACCTGTGTCTTAAGAGACAGTGTTCGGCTAAGGGGATCTTATAATTAGAATATTACAACAAGAAAAAGCAAACAGTGAAATTCTACCATATTATTTTTAAAAAGTGTGAAATTGTGTAGGTGAGTATGTGTGTGTCTGGATGTGTGAGTGTGTATGTGTGTGTGTGAGTGTGTAAGTGCGTGTGTGAGTGAGGGTGTGTCTGCGGATGAGAGTGCGCGCGTTTGTATTAGATACATTAAGAGATGTAAGTGAGTAAGGATTCTGTACTAGTGTAATCCTGTTGCAGTAACCACTCAGCGACTTTACATTTCACTGTGTGTTTATTCATTTCCGATATGTTCAGTAGCTTAGAGATTTTTTTATATATGTGAGTACTTATGATGTAAAATTGGTGTTTGGCAAAAGTGGTTTTATGTTGAGTGCCTTTTGGAAGGTTCCTCCGCTTCTTGCGGTCTGAAGGAGGTGTGTGGGAGTGAGTTCGGAGCACAGATTGCAATACGAAGAGCTGTCGAATCGTTAGCACTTTGCAGTCCAAATACAACTGTACCGTTGGATATCTGAACGGCACACTGATCATCACTTTAAGTATAGCCCTCTGCGCCCGTTCCACCTTAAGAAAGCATGTTTTTGTTGCACCACCCCATACAGAAACGCAATAACTCATAACCGATTGACACAGAGCATAGTAGACCATTTTTAACGTATCCAGATTTGCTGACTCTCTTAGAGACTTGAAAATATGTATGAGTCGTAAGGTTCTGGTGGCGACAGCTTCGAGTTGCTTATCCCATCTTAACCCATCGTCAATAAGGACACCTAAATACTTGACGCAGTCGGTTCTAATAATCCTCGGACATAGGCAAGGGGCTGATGTGCTCGAGCATGAGTGGCCAGTAATAGAGAATGCCGGGGGTGGTAACTTGTTACGCCGAATAGAGAAAGGAATAAAGACTGTCTTATGTAAATTCAGCGTAAGCAGGTTCGAGTTTAGCCATGACATCACTCCACTTAATGCGGTTTCAGCCTTGGATTTAATAATGTCCCAGGTAGGCCCATTTACCAGGATTGCGGTATCATCTGCATACGCATAGATTTTACAATCTAGGAGGTTCATCTTGCAAAGTTCATTAACATATATTTGGAACAATGTTGGACCAAGTATGCTTCCCTGTGGAACGCCATATGTCACATTTTGCTCATCACTGAGGTGCGCGTCAATTTTGACTTGTTGCCTACGGTTTTTCAAGTAGTCCTTGAAAATTTCAAGCGCTGCTCCACGAACGCCAAGATGTTCCAGCTTTGAGGTAAGGATAGGAACAGAAACTGTGTCAAATGCCTTAGAGAGGTCCAGAAATATTCCCAAACATTTCATTTTGCTGTCGAGATTCTTGGCAATGAATTGCGTTAAATCAAGTACTGCATCCTCTGTTGAAACTCCTCTCCGGAAGCCATATTGGTTGTCGGCTATTAGGTGATATTTGTCTAGATAGTTCCGAAGGCATTTATTTAGAATTTTTTCTAGGATTTTGGAGAGGGCGGGCAGCACCGATATAGGTCTATAGTTGTTAACACAGTTTCTGTTCCCCCCTTTGTAGATGGGATGAACGATTGCCTTCTTCAGTGCATCCGGGAACACTCCCGAACGTATGCAGAGATTACAGAGGTGAGTGATTGGCGGCACTAGGACATGGTGACAATTTTTTAACAACTTAGACGATATACCATCCCATCCGATGGCACATTCGTTGCGTAATTGTAATATTAGAGACTCTACTTCTAATTGATCTACTTCTAGAAGGACAAGAGAGTTTACGGTGGGATGAGTATAAGAGGATTGTATAGTATGACTGGCTACCGGAGTTTGGTTTGTAACCATCGATCGATCGATTTCATGAAAAATACACTAAAATCTATGTATCACCAGCTATGATCAGCTGTTTATCTTTTAGGTCATATTTTGGGGTCACTGTTTAAAAGCTCCATTTTCTGAACTCATATCTAAAGCAGAAATGAAGAATTAAAAAAAAAACAAAATATTAATCGTTTTGCATAGAAATAAAACTGATCGAATTTTGACATTTTTCTCAATAACACTTTGCCCCAGGTCGGGCAAAGTGTTATTGGATTATTCCGTGTGGAATTTCTTAGTAGCAGCCCAGAGTCTGGATTTGTGCCTGGTTGATGGCAATAGACTCGCCCCCTATTACAAGGGAAAGGAACTAAACATAACGGCAAAATGAGGGTATACTATACACCTCTGCCCTACCCTTCAGGGAATACAGGTGTGATGACCATGTTAACGAGGCAGTCACGCACGGGTGTTCTTAACGTGAGGCATTTAAGCTCCTCGAATTGACAGACCACGCGTAGCGATACCGCGATAGTACCTACTTAATATTTATTTTCACCCGGTACCTATTTAACTTTTTGTTTCTGCCGTAGTCTCTGTGACTATTCTTTATTTTATTAAAAAAAACATGAAAACACTGTAGTTCTTATCCACTTGTAAGTTAAATTGCGGAAGTTGATTGCCGTGATTTTAAAATATTTATTATTTTAGTTAAGTGTTGTTTTTTTTTTAATATTTGTTAATGGTACCTAACTTTAGCGAAAATAATATAAGACTCATTTTTATTATTATATCCCTCTGTAGTCACGGATCATCTTCCGTGCGGAAGATGTCCGGTCCTTTGGAAGGCATACACGGGGACACAGGTCCAACGCGCAGAGGCCCCTTTGAGAACTTGAATCTAAAATGGGGTGGGGCACCAACCGGGGACTATCCACGGCTGCACTATTGGAGTACAGTCATGGACCGTCCCAGGTGGGTGCAAGACTATTGTAAAATATGGTGAAAAATATCTGGTCTATGGGAAGGGGTGGACTAGATAACTTCTATTGCCGGAAGAAACGGCGTCTGCCTTTCAAGTTTAAATTTGAAATGCGTTGGCAGACGGTGACTCGTCAGCTCACTAGCTGGGCCCCCTGAAACGCCGCCAGTATATGTATAGGCGAAGGAGGCA
Source organism: Amphipyra tragopoginis (assembly GCA_905220435.1). Lineage (NCBI taxonomy): Eukaryota > Metazoa > Arthropoda > Insecta > Lepidoptera > Noctuidae > Amphipyra > Amphipyra tragopoginis. The sequence goes on from HG991997.1 coordinate 20,329,812, forward strand.
ACAAACGTGTGAGTGGCTAGAGGTGTAGAGAAGTGTGGCCCCGGTTTCGCCTTCGCGGGTCTGAAAGACCCCGAGTGGGTTTCCCCGCTATTACGCCATTAGACACTTCCACCTCCGAGCATATAGCTCTGGTGGCCCCCCTCTAGACGGCCGATAAAGGCAAGCCAGAGTTGAGAGTCCTGCGGGCACTCTTGGGGTTCCACTCCAGCCAGCCAATAAAGGCAAACTGAAGACGAGGCCCTGACCGACTGTCTGAGGCAATAAGGTACGCAGTGTCGCCACTCACCAACAGCTCGCCACAAGCTGCCCTCGCGGTTTGTAAGCTTTTTAGTAGACCTCATGACACATTTTTTATTATATTATGGGGTCGTAGAAAGCTAGTCTAATGTTCCCTCCGGTTTTACGTTAATCTCATGGTGAGGTAACGCCTTTCCCAGAGGGGGTTTATTATTATTAGCCTGTACTGTCCCACTGCTGGGCAAAGGCCTCCCTCCGTTCCTTCCACTTGTCGCGATTCTGTGCAGCTTCATGCCAAACCTCAAGAAAGGCATCCAACTCGTCCCGCAATCTTCTGCGCGGCCTGCCGCGACCCCGTCTCGCTGTCTCAGGGCTCCATTCTTGTGCTATACGGGCCCACAGCTCATTTGGCATACGGCAGACATGCCCTGCCCAGTCCCACTTCAGCTGGGCGGCCTTTTCAGCCACGTCGACAGTTTGAGTTTTGGAGCGCAGTATTGTGTTTCGAACTCGATCAGTTAGTTTAACACCAAGTATACTGCGCTCCATGGCCCTTTTTTAAAATAAATTATTGTTATTCTTATTACAATTGTTTTATTTTAATTTTAAGAACAATAATTACATACAAATTGTTTTCCACGAGATGAAATTAGATATTTTATTTGTTCATTCCTTTATCATTCAGTTTATCGGTCTTTTATCATACCACATCACTATATTTTGCGTTTGTGTTAAACGTCAACATAAATAAATACGACGAAGTTAATGTTAGTGTGCGTGTTTTTTGTTTGTATTCCGGCTTTTATTTTAGTGTGAGTTCATAGTTACACGATATTTATATGTGTTAAGCTGTAAATGTGTGCTGTACGTGTTTACCGCGTCCCCCCCAAAATTTGGCAGAATAAAATGTTTGTGAACTTGCGCATTGCTACCTCCATAGGCTCTAAGGTCTGGACATCCCAGAATCTCACGCTGTGCCACTTGAAACAATTTTAGGCAAGAAAAAAAAGCACGATTAAGCGTAGCCCGACAGTGCATTCGTAGTCCGCAATTTCATATAAGATGTTTTTATAATTCACCAGGGTGGGTCAGTGTGGTCCCTTGATATGAGTCCAATAGAATATGACTTGAAAAAACATGGTGCCTCGTTGGCATACCTATACACACACACACATTGAAGACATGTTGGAGGGGCGTGCCATGTTATCGTAGTTTATCTCTACAAAAGGTAACTCAAGCGTTGATCTCTGTTAAAACTAATTTTGAGTCTAGTTTGAATTTTAGAACGTTCCTCAAGCATAGACTGGTCGAGCATAGTTCAGCTGAGTTTGACTTTTCGAACCCAAGCAGAGATTTGAACTGTAATCATACAAGCGTGGTCGAGACCGCGCTTGACCACAGATCGCCTTGTCAATTTACGTCAAACAGTGACTTTCGACAATTCGTAACTGCTTGAGGCTCGATTTGAGTCTGAAATCAGATGAGCATAGCTCAATTACCGTTCTGGAATAAGGCCTATGCTCAAGTACTGATTTTGTAGATAAACGTTGATCAGGTGATTGAAGTTCAAACTGGACTTGGGGGAACGTTCTGTAATACGGACCTAAGACTGTAAGACCACCTCGTTGGTCTAGTGGACGCAAGTGCAAAGGCTGAGCGTGAAGTCTGGATTCGACCCCCAGGTAGGGCAAACTGTCATCTGGTTTTTCCGTGTGTTTCTCACTAGCAGCCCGGGGACTAGAATTATGCCCGGTTGATGGCAATAGGCTCGTCCCTATTACATGGAACTTAAATATAACCGCGACATGAGGGTGCACTATACACCTCTGCCCAACCCTTCGAATACAGGCGTGTTGTTATGTCTCACAGCTGCTGTAAACGGAAAAATCGATTCGATATTAGTTGTGAATACCGTTTTCAGAAAGGCTTTCGACTCACTTCGACATGACTTGCTTATTTTTATAGGTTTTCTTTGGTCACGCCAGCTCATGATTGTTTTGTTCCTTTAACTTGTACTTAATGTTAATAATTGAATGTGCTCTTATTTTTTGTTACAAATTTTATATCTAATGACTTCTTAAAACATTATCCGGGTTACTGCAAGGATTACTGTTAGGGCCACTAAGATCATTTAACATTTTTTTTTGACGATTAAATGGTTTTAACAACTTTAAATACCAAACTACATAGTGTTTAATGTGAAATCATGGAAAATATTACCTTATTTTAGCAGGACAAGTTATAAAACAGTCATCGCGGCTGTGTAATGGTCATCAGCCTAGACATTTCAGGATGGCCACTTCCAAGCTTACTAAGGTGCGGTTGGATATCACTGTACGTAAAATTGTCAAAGTCAAAAGTCAAAGTCAAAGTTTTTTATTTCAAATAGACCAGATTACAGGTACTTTTAAAACGTCAAAACTAGCTGCACGGTTCCAAAAGGTAGGTTGCATGGAGAAGAGCCGGCAAGAAACTCCATGAATACTCTTTTCAAAATAGTACTTCAGGATAATTCCATTACAGTAGAGTGAGAAATAGAATGAGAATAATGCAGGTTAATGTAAGAAATAAACTCACATAAGAGTAACAAATAGAAAAATATGCCTCCTAGGATTGCCATAGCAGTTAGGGGCTGACCAGTCCCGACAGACAGCACCCGTTCACGAGCATGACGTGCACATCCGCATCGCTTAACTCAACCATATTGTAGGGAACCCAACGACCGGATATACAACGCCACCATCAGCAGGACATTTAAGTGAGCATGACAGACTCATACTACCAGACAATAGGCGGTAATATGATTTGATTATAGATGTATCATTAATTGCTGCATGATGCTCATACTTTACAATTTGGAATTAAAACAATATTTGTAAAACAATATCAGACTATTTAGCCAGAGTATTATATGTACAATAAAGAAAAAAAAAATATTACAATACAATTGAATTTAAAAGAAATTATATAAAAATTGATAAAATAATGTACAGGTTATTTTATAAGTCAATAAAAAAAAAAAATAGGAATACTAGAAGTAAACATTAGAAATAATGTTAGGTCATGCAACCAACCAGTTAGACAGGGCCAGAGGGTCGCAATGTGCAGGACGGAGTTGTACGCCAGGCATCTTTATCTTCGATATATTGATTTATGCTATAATACGCTTTAGATAACAAAATACGCTTAACAAATGATTTAAACTTTACATCCGGTAAATCAGTAATACTAGATGGTATTTTATTATAGAACCTAACACTGTTCCCCATAAACGACTTGCTGGTTTTTCTTAGTCTAAAACCAGGTACTGTTAGCTTGTGTTTATTGCGAGTATTTATGTTGTGGACGTCACTTTTCTTGTTATACTGGGCAATATTCTTTCGAATGTACATAATGTTACTAAGTATGTTTATTGTATCAATATCACCCGATTGAAAATATATATACCTACAAGGTTAGTCAGAAAGGGGGTACTAATCTAAAAGGGTGTTAAAGTACATAAAATAATGAGTACCTTTTTTTGTTCAATAAAATATCTTGATCTAGCACACGAGGTTGTCGGCATGTGGGTTTTGGACTCAGCAGTCATTGTTCCGATAGTCGTTATGGCGCATGGCCAATAGCCAAGAGCCTCGATCAACATCTCATGAGGCTCTCGTTGGGCGGCTGGATCAAGGGCTTGATACAAAAAGCCTTGACATAGCATGCATAGTGAGGAGGTTCCTTTCTTTGGAGCCCTGACCGCCGGTAGCTTGGACCCTGTTCCCGATGCCGCCGGTGGACTATTTATTATGTTTTTAAATATGTATTGTTTTTCTTTTTTATAACATGTGTATTTAAAAATATAATTTAAATGTGTTAAGAATGAATAAACGAAGTAAAAAACATGCTAAAATCTATCTATCCTCAGCTATGATCAGCTGTGTTTACATTTTAGGTCATAATTGGGATCACGAATTAGGAGCTCCATTTTCTGAATTCGTAATTAAAGTAGGGACGAAGAATTTTTGAAAAAAGTAACAAAGATAATTTTACATGGAAATAAAGATTTTCGAATTTTGAAATATCACTTGCTTCAAATTCGTCAACAGTGATACTATAAGTGGCCTACAGATTGGTACCCCCTTTCCGACTAATCTTGTTTAACCATAATTTTCCTTGCGATTTATGAAAGTTCAATATGGCTTGACAGACAGCCCTGCGTTAAGAGTAAAGCGACTGCGAAAAGGATTGTTCAACCTTTTATTTTTGTCTATGCCTTGGTGTCCGTTGCTGGTTGCTGGTTGCCACTTTACCATCACGAACGAAAAGAAAGTTAGTTACAACGCTGCCTCTGGGGAACTGGTTGGTGGTAGCTGGACCAGTCCTCTCACGCTGACGCTGCCTTTAGTCCGCAGCATGGGGTATTTAGGCCAATAAAATGATTGCCCTGCCTTTGAGTTGCTGAAAACCCACAGGCAGGCGGGCTCTGAAGCTTCGTCGGTGTTTGACAACTGGTAAAGAATATTTGTGAAAGCTGGGCGTTGTGCGCTTCCTACTTACTCTCCATCGAGACTTATGAAGTAGAAGGTGAACTATAAAGGGATGAGGATGTCCCCTACAACCTAGAACATTACACTGCCGTTATCAAACGGTGTTAGTTTTTATTTTTTGTATCTCGTTCTATGTTTTTCTAATTAACTCAAAGGTTGACGTCTTGAGTATGCCTTTTGGCATTAAGTCCACCTTGTGTGCCACCAATGTGCATTTATCAGTATTTAAATGAATAAATGTTAGATTTCTCCATCTTGAAACATCATCGAGGATCTAGTGGTTACGATCGTGATGTGACGCTCTGCTCAACCCAGTTGGAATGGCACATAATATAAAACTGTTTGAGTTTGAGACGTAAAAGTCTCTACGTCTCAAACATTTTTACTAGTAATCTACAAGTGTGTTAATTAAAGTTGAATGAAAATTTAAGTCAAAATCTGTCAATCCAATTTCCTTTGATGTAGTACTCAACGTTTGAATGGAAAATCAATTGGGAATAACGTCTGTTCGTTAGTCTTAGAACAACATTCCAATGCCACGCTGTGTTAACGCTTTACGACTACAAATCGAACGTATCGCGTAATGAGATCAGTCACGTGATACCACTGCATCTCAACATATGACAAACGAATTCTCAATTTTGGCCATTTGACATCAGCCGTGTATTTCAACTGTAGCCATCCGGATCTATGCCAGGGAATTCGCAAGCCTTGAGCAGCGGCGCTTTCTATACAAATACCGGTGCATCTAGTTGCGTCCCTTCGTCTGAAAGGGCGCCACATTAGTATCACAGAATCCGATGTTTATTGGCGATGGCATTTTTGTGCATCTAAGCCAGTGACTGTGACGTTTGAGTTGGCGATGTGTTCACACAGCGACTTCAGTTGCGTGCAATGTCATCTTGGTTTCGGGTATGTCCAATTTCTCGTTTCGCACGGCACCCAAATTCTTGGCTTTCAATGAGCTTTACGTTGATATCGCTGAATAAGAGACTTCGTAATGTAAATAAAGGCGGGCTTTGTAGCGAGCGGAGCGACGCGCTGAGCGGTTTGCACGTGCACTAATTACTATAAATAAATTAACACATGCTGATAATCATATCAATGGTTCATTCAATTTATCGATTCGATAGTATTTGTTAATTTGTTGCGTTATGCAAAAACATGGCATGTATTTTGTTGAACAGTTACGTCGAGGAACCACTTGGCGAGGATATAAAAGTCGTTGAAACTAAATTTATTCAATGCAAATTCCATTTTCCAGAGCTAAAGTTGTATATTTTTACTGCTACAGTATCTTCTTTAATCTTGATGCGCTATGAACAGATTTAGATATACGCTTAGTGGCTCCAAAGAAAACGTCGAAATGTTGTTTTGGCGTTTCTATATCTAATTTAAAATCTTTTGTAACGCTTAAAATAAATTCACGATATTTAAGTGTTTCTGTAGCAACAAGGGTGTTACATCATGTTTACTACAATAGAGAACTTAATAATAAGTTTTAGTTAACACATTGTAATATTGTGCGTACATTTTCCATAAGTGTTTAGGCTTCATCGTGTATGGTCGTCGCTGTTTTGTATCCAATGTGGGAGCACATTGTTGGCAGTCAGTCAAGTCACCGTAATTAGCGTTGAATGACACAACTGCTCGAGCACCTAAACAACAAACAGTTAATCGTTACTACAAATGATTCACAAATGTTTACAATCTATTGTAATTGTTGTCTTGCAAACTTGTACACCTACATAGTTTAGAAATAGAGCTACACCGTAGGACCGCTGTGTAGTGTAAGTAGGTTTTATATCATCATATCTTTCTGAGAAAACTTGCCGTTTTTCCGCGGCACACACTTTGCTGAACACTGTTTTAAAACACAGTACGCGTGGCGCTTCTGAATAGGAGTAAAATACTACAATTTCAGAATAGAGAAAGCTTGAGACTCCAGTAATATTAAAACTTTTTGAGCTAGTAGCGCTAATATTTTTATGAAAATTTAGTAAGTATCGAAACTACTCACGTTGAGTATATGAAATATATATAAAAAATATATTTCAAAATGAACTTCTTGATAAACAAAACATTATAACTAAACGACTGCGGAAGTTCTGGTAGAACAAACACAACGCGTTAAATTATGATAACATGTTTTTCCAAACTAATAACTGCCATGTTTCCTGCTTCGACTTCGATTGGTACATCAAAATCAATATACCTACTTAGTATTGAAGTTGAGATATTCAACAGATATACTTAGTAGTAAACTAAGGAAATTCAACGTTTCGACACATTTCCTATACAAAGGTTGTCAACATTACAAAGGATGATGGGCGAAATGTTTGGAAGTTGGTCTACCTCTCCTCTGGCAATGACGGATATGTCATTAGAATGGTCTCTCTAAGCAAAACAATTCGTGCTATCACAACTTACTATCGTTATTTGTTAGTATTTTCGGAGTTATAACACCCTTAAAGTGAAAAATCGTGATGTCCACACTATCACAATTTCTTCTTTTTTGTTACATATACTAAACTATCGCTACATTCTTATCATATAGTATTATTTGCAAATAATAAGTAGTTATAGTGTGAAGAAACTAGACTTAAATATATTAATCTGTGCCTACCCCTTCGGGAAATTCAGGTGTCATGATAAGTGTGACATTTAGTGGGACCTAAATAACGCCTGAATTTCAGGAGTACATGGGACTTAAACTTGAATGACGAAATGTGGGTCCCTTCGGGGAATTCAGGCGTAATATTATGTGTGTAGGTATCTTAAATAATTATTATGACAAAGCTCCTATGGTAAAACGTGTAAAAAAGGCAATAAATTGAGCGTTAACATAGTTTTTAAATGGTTACATTTAATGAGCTCCATAAATAATAGTAGATGTAGTAAAAAAAAAAGTTCTTCCTATACTAACCTTTTCATTGATATAGGTATCACTCATTGCTAGAGGAGGGGTAGAGCAAAAACACCATTATAATTTATTCCTCAAATAAAGTTATCCGACGTTGGTAAAATTGGCCCTTAGATGTTTATTATAAGGTCTTATCATATCTAAGGCGTGAATTACATAGAAGCGGCGTAAGGTGCAGACGCGGCGCAAGCGCGTCTCTTTCATACATTTTGTGCGAAAAAGATTTGAAGCGGCACGACAAAACGTATGAAAGCGACGCGCCTGCGCCACGCCTGCACAGCGCCTGTGCGGCACCTTACGCATTTCTATGTAAGGTAAAGGCACCCAATTCCGAGGGGTTCTAAAAATGGCACCTTATTCCGATGTATTTAGAATAACGGCGTTTTCAAGCAATTTACAAGTTCTTTTTGTTTGCAAGATACATTAATCAATTAATAATTTATCTGTTTAAGTTTATATGAGCAAAAGAGTGCTTTGGTGCTTTAACGTTTTAAAATAAACAGTAAGTTTGACGCTAGCAGCTGACTCGAACGCGCGCTTCATACATTTCGGACCTTATGCACGTGATTAATACGATTTGCTAAATAGTGTTTTGTATGATAATTTTATACCGTGTGAGTTTTTGTTTAGGTTGAAATATTGGAAGGGTTATATTTTTAATTGAAAACAGTTAATTTAATATTCTCTTTACAAATTGAGGAGAAAATACGTTTTTAAAATACCGCGGCATTAGGTGCCAAATATTTTAGTTGGTTCCTAAATACCGATGTATATCACGGAAATGCAATTTAATAGACGTTGACTTTTTTTCAAATTTTGAAGGCAGATTTATGATTACGAACTTAATATTTTAGTTCTGATTACTTAAATAACCAATAGATATAAAAATCTATTTCCGAGGTACACTATGGCTTCGCATTTACTAATTATAGCAGGTCAAAGATTGCCTGTTTAGGTACTTTATTAATTCGTTGTATGGAAAAGCTAAGAACAGTAAATTAAGTTATTAATGTGTTCTGATATAATCCTGAGTGAGCTTTGTATATTTTTACAAAGATATCGCAATTGAACATTAATTTATTTGTTTAATATTAAAAAATCTTTTACTTTTTATTACTCGGAATTAGAAATCTTGATTTAGTATTATAAAACGCTATTCCGATGTATTTAAGTCGGAATAAGGTTATATTAGTACCTAATTCCGTGGTATTGGCACACGTTAAATACAGAGTGTTCATTATCTTACGCAGCTTGTTCAAAACTTTAGTATTGTTTTAGTAACTGCAAGAATATAAATTTTCCCTTTAAAATAACTTTCATATTCCGATATACTCAGATATAGTTATACTTATATATTATATACTTTTAATAAAATTAATAAAATTGTTTTATTATTATAATTGTTTTATTGTAGGAGAATGAAGCCAAGAAAAAAATACACGGAAGAGGATCTCCAAAATGCTATTACAGCAATTCATAATGGCAGTAGTGTTTATAAAGTTTCTCTACAGTATAATATTCCCGAATTCCTATCTAAGTAAATTACATATTGTGGTACCATATTAATAATCATGTAAGACAGAGTCTGAGACTGATCCAAAGACAAACAAAGATAAATTGACTTGATTTTTTGAACATCATGTATCATTCTCCCCACCTCCTTTCCTTTGCATTTTGTACACTCGGAATTAGGAACCAAATGCATCGGAATTAGGATTTTTACAACGGAATTAGGTGCTTCGGACTTCTTCATATTTTTAAATAATTTGACATTATTAATAAACTTTTATTGTCAAACTGTGAGTATATTTCAAAAATAAGATATATAATACTTCTGATAAAAATAGCCAATTCTACAGAAATGTATATTAAATACTTAATTTTTAATGTTCTTTCTAGTTATGGTGAAAACACCGCGGAATTAGGTGCCTTTACCTTAATTCACGTTTTAGGCGACTCAAGTCAATACTCTCTGTTTATAAATTGAGCTACGCCACTTCTCCGTGCTACACATCTGTAAACAGCGCTACATCTCAGCGTATGATTATTCATTGCGTAGCGCGGCAAAAGTACTTTTAGTACGACACAACTCAGAAGTTCCATCGGCAAACTTTGTAAAACCGATCACTTCCAAACTGAGTGCGACTTCAAGATCACGAATGTTTATTATTAGTACTGCAATAAAAAATATCTCAACGCTGACGCAATAATTCGTTAAGTAAAGTAAAAGTTAACCTGTGCTGATTCCAAAACCGTTTCGAGGTTTTACTTTGGTAAACATTATTTTGCAATTTTTAGCTCTTAAAATTATAAGATGGTGTTTATTTTAACAAAAATGCATGAATTCACTTGACATCTATTTGACCTCTAAGCAACGACGTACTTATTACTTCTATGCCTCTAAGTGGTATCTTCCTTTTTCGTGACGTAGGAAAACTCCATTATACTTGGCGTAGACAAAGAATTTGGTTTCTTTGTCTATGGTAACCCCTCCTATCGCGTAACGTTATCACTAGAAAAACTTTAAAAATATATTAAAAAATAACTACCGTGTAGGAAACAAAAATGTTCAAGTTAAGTAGTTTCTTTAAATAGCCTAAAAATATAAAAAATACCAAAAAAAAAACTTTACATACCGAATTGTGAGTGGCGCGAAAGTGAGCGATGCCATTGGTTGTTCGATCAGGTGCATCGATAAAACATCTTAATTGTGTCATAGGTACTGTACATATTTGCGAGGGTAGAGCCATGCCATAATACAATATGTGACATCAATGGCCTGAAAACTTGGTTTTATCCTAGCCTAAGGCTTCGCAATAGGGAAAAACACCGGTCAAGTGAAAGTCAGAATCGCACACAAAGGATTCCAGTATAATTATTTAAAAAAATGCGATTTAGCTGGTAGAGGGTGAGCACATGTAACTTTAATACAACCGGTCAAGTGCGAATCAATCATACCCCATGAAAATGATGTCGTCTTTATAAGTGTCTAGGTACAGGACATTTAAATTAATTACCTACCTATATCATTTATTCAATCATCATCATCAATGATCAATGCTCATTCCTTCTCTGTAAGAGAAGAGGCCTTTGCCTCATAGGGACAGTTACAGGCTAAAATATTTTTTTTAATAAGTATTTATATCATTTACTCAATTCAAGTTTACCAGTGTACGGATAATTTGATGTTTTTAGGATTCCGTACACAAAGGGTAAAACGGGACCCTATTACTAAGACTCCGCTCTCCGTCCGTCTGTCACCAGGCTGTATCTCATGAACCGTGATAGTTAGACAGTTGAAATTTTCACAGATGATGTATTTCTGTTGCCGCTATATCAACAAATACTAAAAAACAGAATAAAATAAATATATAAGGGGGCCCCTATGCAACAAATGTTTTTTTGCCGTTTGTATATGTAGATAATGGTACGGAACCCTTCGTGCCCGAGTTCGACTCGCACTTGACCGGTTTTATTTTTTTTGCGTTTGCCGGCCAATCGATGACTCACGACAGTTAAGTTGTTTTACCCTTTCAGTCGGACCCCTCAAAGATAGTTGAAAATGGACGTTGTCGAAATGAAAACGTTTGACCTTTCTCATAATCAGTCTCTCTCCAAGCTTGATATCTTTATTATAATAAGAGGAGTGACGATTAACATTGTTTGTTATTTTATTTTTATAACTTTATTCAATAAACTTACTTAATAACAATTTAACATTTGGCACTAGCTCCTGCACTAGGATTCTCTGTGTCGTGGAAGCTAGGCGAAACTAATGGATACACATACAATATTACTACTAATAATATTACAGACTACAAATAAACGAATACATATCTACATTTAAGAATCAAATAAACTTACGTTAAAAACTATTACTAATTTGATTTAATTGAAAGTAATAAAGTAAATTATTAACTCTGGTTGACACGGAAATACCAGTCTACAAATCCCCCTTTAAAATTCTAGACTAGAAAAAAGGAAGGAGTGAATCAAATCAAGTATAGGTAATCTGCTGCTGCAGTCAATTAAAAGTAATCGAAATAAATACCATTTTAGAACCTGCCACACGAACAAAACGGAGACATACTTACTTAACTGATTAATTATGAAAATCAATGCGTGCAACGAATCTATTTGGGATATCCTGCGAAAAACGCCACGTTGCATGCCGATTATACAGAATCCACTTGTGTTAACGCTTGTGGTACATGTTAAAAACCGGCTCATATTGCCATTGTTAGATAATACTTAGTTATTTGTTATACAAGAGTGCAAAGTTGCTTTTTAACCGCGTGCTCAATTTTGATGACCGACCAAGCGAAGGATTCCAAAATTGAATCACGAGCGCAGCGAGTGATTCAAACATTAGAATCCTGAGCGTTAGCGAGGGAATCAAAAGAGTTCGAGGTGAATAATCTTTGCACTCGAGTGCAACACGTAACTTTTCATCCCACCTCAGCGAGGAAACGAGTTAGATAGTAGACTATGATGATAATAGACTGTTACTTACTGTCCGATTTTAATGTAGTTTCTAAACACGAAGGGAACGTTCCGACTTTAATCTAACTAGTAAAAGATTAATATAAAGCGTTTATGTTTGATATGATTTGCGTTTATTATTGATACTTATTAGATCGAGCGATGGATCTGCACGGTAACCGTTTAGCCCCTTCTAATGTTTGCAGAGATCAGTATTTGTTACATTTTTAATATTGTTCCTGTACATTCCAGTGGTTGCCGGGCGGGGGTTGCGGCGAGGGTGGCGAGGGTGCCATTCGCCGCTCCCGCGGCAAACGCATCACACAGCGACGCGGTGCTATAAAACATAACAAGTAAGTGCCTTATCTGTAATTATCAGTTATATTACATTCCCTTTAAGAGAAGACCAAAACACTTGCAATAAACAACTACTAACAACTATATGACCAACAAAACAACAAATATTTCGTTCTGTACCTTATCTCAAAAAATTCGGCACGCGTTGTGTGATTTGTGATCTGAATTAAAGATTAGTAATGTTTTCAATATCAAGACTTTTAAACCTTTGACAATAATGACACAGAATTCTGTAAACCACTCGTGTGTCTGATAAAATTCCATAAGTCTAGGTTTAGGTCACATTATTCAAAGCCCAGCAAAGAAAATTCGCGTCGGCATTCGCTATATGGGTAGCCAGCGCATTTGTCAAATCTTTTGTCATGTCAGCACGAGTTATACGAAAATAGCTCATACTGTAGTGAAAACATTAGCCAGTCAGCAAGGTTGGTAGTGGGGCTAACCGCCCAGGGTGCGCCGGACGTACTTAAGTATCGTCACTCGTAGAGGCTCTTTTCATGCACCCCATTTGTCCAAATGTTGTATCATCATCATAATCAGCCATCAAACCATTATCTTACTGCTGGACACAGGCTTCTTCTAGGAATGAGAAGGATTTTAGTCCTTTGTCCACTACCACTACCACAGAAATCAAAATAATTAGACTTAACACATCATCGAGAACAATTTTTTTGTAGCCTTTGCAGCTTTTTCTAACGATGTTTTCCTTCACCATTAACGCAAGTTATAAATTCTAATCCGGACACGAATGTGAAAAGAAATATTGCATAGCTTGCTTTTATTGAGGCAACAGCCTCTGGCTATTTCGAAAACACAGTCACGGGAAACATTAGGTCTCAAGCACGAATCCGTGACAATATATCACGCGTCCCCCTTCCTAATTATGCGCGACGTCGTATTTAAGATTGTTGGCACAAGAGTGTTAGCATCGGTCCATCACTTGGTGCCGCCTACGTGGAGAGATGTTATGTATTTACACTTTTAGCACAATATACGACACATGTTATATAATTTATTATAATGGCCTGAACGCACGTTCCGGTATTTAATTGCGCGAGCCGGTACTCTTATTTATGTGTGCATTACGGGTAGGAGAGAACGCCAAGCTATGTTGACGTGTCGGTATTACTTCGGACATTTATAATAATCTAGGATGCAACAAAAATTAAAGGTTGTTTATTCACAGCGTACAAATACCTTTACGTTAGCGACTTATTAGTTTACATTATCAAATTAATGAATTAAGAAAAGCAATCAGTCATCATTTAGATTTTAGGGATTAGTCAGGATATGATCCACTCACTACTACATCGAGGCGCTAACTTAGCTCGTAGCAATAGTTACGGTGCTGCGATGATTCTTTACATCCAAGCAAAAAGAAGAAGGCTAGGCCAATAAATTGAAAGAAAGTGAAAGTAATTAGTTTTTCTCAACGACAAGCTTCTTAACGCAGCCTATGTACCTAGCCATACTCCTTAGGCCATGGTCTGCTACAAATACAAACGCCGTAGGCCGCGTCCGACGTGACGGCGTTTGTAACAGGGGGCCTACTCCCTAAGTCCTCAACGAAGTTAGCCGCCCGTCCGAAAGTAGCCCGAAACGTAGGAGTGAACCAAACAAGTGTCAAGTTCAACTTTTCGGACGGGCAAAAACACATCGGTAGTAGGGACAAAGTGTCAAATCGTGTTGCCATTCATTCTTAGTTCGGGCCCCGAAATAATCGTATGTCCGTAGGTGATGGGAGTAGGAAACGCTCGTAACTAAGGCCGAAACCACGGACTTCATGCTTAGGAAGTAGACCCCCAGACCACGGCCTTAGAGCCTCAACGGATGGCGGAAATCCTGGCCAGTACACATAAGCGAGACTGGTACGGTGACTTAAATTAGCATTATCGAGAACGACTAAACGAAACCCGCAACGAACGCCGTCATGAATCCGCTTTCCCTGCATTATGACGACGGCGTTACCACCCTTTTCGGGGGAAGCCTTTTTTATCTCCGATATAGTTTGTGGTAGTAGATTTCAAATAAAGAATATTGTATCAATCAGTCAATTCAGGCAATCATAGCGCACTGTAAAGCCTCCACATTTAGCGCCAATGTAGAGCATTATCTAATGGCAACAAAATCCTTATTTCCAGGGTCCACGAAGTGAATGGGCACCGTTTCGTGGCAAAGTTCTTCCGGCAGCCGACGTTCTGCGCGTTCTGCAAGGAGTTCCTCTGGGGCTTCGGCAAGCAGGGCTACCAGTGCTCCGTGTGTCAGACGGCTGTTCATAAGAGATGTCACAACAAGCTACTCGGAAAATGTACCGGCTCGTCTGCACATTCAGAGGCTACTGTGGTGAGAATAACGTATTAAGCTTTAACCTACTTGCTAAAATACACCTGTTTTATCTCGGAAAGCGACTTAACTTAATATTGCTGATGAGTAGTTCTAATGTGTTCACGAGGTACACGCCTTAGTCAGCAGTGAAAGACAATCTGGGGGCAATAAAAAATATTTAGCGAAGTATACAATTCCATATTACAGCCTGGATATATTTTAATAGGGAAGTCCAATATTATGCTTTGTGTTCAATTAGATAGCAAAGTCAGAATCTAGAGGGTTTATATTTGCTGTCAATACTTGAGCATTAAATCAAACTAAGTATAAGTAGTTGGCTCAATTTCCAAAATAGAAATTGATCGCTCGGTGTCTAAAATTTCAAACCTGAATATTTCCAAAACTGCTTGGTTAAAAATGAGGCCAATATGAAAATAGGCTTATTTAGACACCTTCTTTTCGTAATAAAAATACGGAACACAATCACTTAATATCAATACCTTGGGAGCAAAGAAATCGAGCCACTCCTTTTTTTACGTGTCCTGGTGATTAGTTTTGGTTTCATGAATTATATAATTCAAAACATAAAAACTACCCTCATTGTAAAGGTTATCAAATAATCTTTTAGGCGATATATGTTTAGAATTGATCTGTTCCATAATACCAAAAAATAATAACAATTATACCTGCGTGAAAAATAGAAGTGGCTCGATTTATTTGCTCCCAAGTATATAACGCACCAGAGAGGTCAACCAAATTCGCAAATTTTTGGAGATTATCTCAATTCAGTACCTACCTAATTTATATGAAATTAATACAGTTTGCACAAAACTGTGAATTTTCGGATGAGATTAAATTCAGGATTTGCTATCTCCGCAGCCAAATAAATTAAAAACTATGAAAGATATTACGTTACATCAGCGTGTGGTAGAACTGTGCTGCCCAAACACATTTATTTACCACCCCTTAATTATGTCCTGCGAAACCTAAGGACAGGAATAAGTTACTTGATGTCAGTCTGTTATCATTTAATATTTGGAAAACTTATCGTGGACTAATGCACCTTGTTCTACATGTTTGCAGTACCTTCGCGAGAGGTTCAAGGTGGACGTACCGCACCGGTTCCGTCCGCACCAGTTCATGTCCCCCACCTTCTGCGACCACTGCGGGGCCATGCTCTACGGCTTCTTCAAGCAAGAGCTCAAATGTGAAGGTAGTGCCTCTGATCTGCTTTATAGTACCGATTATTAGGGTTACTTCCAGATCGAAGTAGATACACCAGCCTCCTAATTCAGAACTTTTCTCTAAAGTTGTCGTACGATTAGGTTTGTTACCTCTAGTTTCACACATTGCGAAAATCTTAAACAAAACGAGATACCAAACCGAATCGTTTTTATTTCTCTTGTATCGTGGGTGCGTTTACAGACACAAATCTCACATACACAAACGCACAGACCCGAAACAACCATCTGTAGGCCATACAAACTTTTGTTCCGTGTGGGAATCGAACCCACGACCCGTAGCGCAGAAGCCAATCGCTTAGCCACTGCACCAAACGTGTCTAATGTGAAATAGTTCGACAACCGACTCTTCAAAGTGTTCTGAATCAGGGGGCTGAGCGACTTTGTTGCGCGACATTTCGTCTCATTGACTTTAACATTCTCGATCAACATGTTGTTGATCGAAGATTAAAGACATTGATTGCTAATGTGACATTTCGTCATACAGGTACCTGTGCGATGAAATGTCACGCAATAAATGTTGTAGGTATGTGCAGCAAGTGTGTACAGTCCCCAAATATTTTCACTTAGCAGTTTTAATCTCGAATATCAGATTGTTGGCTCTCGACAAAAACAATAACTAAATCATATGAGTTATCTTGTTAAAATGTTTATTTACTACGTGTTTGTGTCTGTACTGTAATAAAAATAATTAATGCACTGTATTTAAATAACATCAATTTATTACGTAGTATGCAATGAAAACGAGAGTTGCAATAATGTTGCAATTGCGACAGTTATCAAGTGACGTAACATATTTCTATCTACTTCCAACAAACGAAACTACTGATCTAAGGAAGTGAACAATAAAATCTCTTTGCTTATATTTATATTGAGAATTTATTATTGGAAATCTCAAGCTAATTTTGTAGGAAGCCAATACTCATGATCGAGGATCAAGGCTGGGCTAATATTAGCCATCACAATAATAAATTATTCTAATCAGTGTCGTACACGAGAATCAATTGACACACACGATGGATTCCTATAACTTGCGTGGGCATGAAGGGCATCTAAAATACAAATCTGATACACCATGGTATTCTTTCTACCTTAGATTGGCAGGAAATCTTGTTTTAATGGTTTATACACGTTGAAACTTTTATCGATTTTATCCTGCGGTCAAGTGACTATTTAATCGATTGTTCAGAGGAGTTGGTTTGGTATAAAAATTTCAACGTGTACAAGTAACTTTCTTATTATTGTATAGAGCAAATACTCCAATGCTACTCAATTTTATGTTCCCGTTAAATCTCGTGCTGTCACTATCATTTTAAGACGAAGTGACAGCGACGACACGAATTTAACAGCAACTTGAAATTAAATTGCTTTTGAGTATTAAGTCAATGTGTCTTATTTTCACGTGCACTTAGCACGGTGTTATTATTATCCATGAATTCATAATTCGTTACTGGATGCATGGTGCATGAAAAACACCCTGTCGTTTTTTTGTGTATTGAGTTAACAAAAGCTAAAAGCACAGTTTTCGGACAACGTCGTGCGCACCGCATTTTTCGTAATAAATATTGAATTGCGTGATGCTGACTTAGGGCCAAAATGCAAGGTGAAAAACAAAGATAATATTTTATTTTTGTATAGCGTGATAGGATGCAGTCCGGGCACCCTGGACAGTCCACCTACCAACCCGTCCACCTTGCTGACTGGCTAACTTTTTCACAACGGCATCAACTTTTCGGTTCCCTATCCATTTGCATAAAATGTTAAGACCTAATATAACTTAGCATAATTTTGTTTGGCATAATTATATTTTCGCATAATATAATTAATTACGCATAACAGCTTACGCATAATTTTTTTAAGCATAATTTCTCTGACCATAATAATGATTAAGCATAAAGTTCTAAAGCATAACTTTTTTAAGTATAATATCCTAAAGCATAAATTTATTTACGCATAATGATATTAAAACATATTTTTATAGGTATACGGTAGACGATTATTCGTCCCTACTTTCATTTACACAATAAAAACTTAAGGGGATGTTTGTAAGGTTGAGGCTCCAAAGCAGAGTCGACGGAGCCCCGCTGCGCGGGGCTCCTATTTCTGTCTGCAGGGTTTAAAGTAACCTAACACGAAGGGGATTTATTTATTTATTTATGCTAATACGGCTTCAATAAGCCAATTACATTAACATTACAGACTAGAACAAGTCATAAACACACTAAATAACGCAATAACGAAAATAAAAGTAACAAATATAAACAAAACAATTATAAACATGTCAAATCGTCTTGCTTTCGCAGAAGCTCAGACATACGCACATTATACTTTTAAAATCGTCCGCAAATAGATCAATGTTCGGATTGGATTCCATTAGGCTGTTGAGCGCGGACAGAACGCGAGGAACAGGGGATGATGCGCGAGCCACTGTGCGGCATGCAGGCACGGCTAGTAGACGATGCTTCCGGCTTCGGAGATAGTTACAAGGAGCGTAAAGACGAATCAGCTCATTGAGGAGATCAGGAGCATCTGTTGTTCCCTTACATACTTTAAGCATGATTTTAAGCTGGTCATATGCTCTTCTGGTTTCTAACATATTATATCCTAGACATCCCAAAATAAACTTTGTTGGATATAAATATGGATAATATCCTAAAGAGGATTTATAGAGGAATCTTAAGAACGCTTTTTGGACCTTTTCGAGTAGAAGTGCATAAGTAGCCTCACATGGATTCCAGACGCAGGAGCTTGCCTCCAATTTGCTTCTGACAAGCGTACTGAATAAAAGTCGTATGACATGCTCGTTTCGAAAATCTCGTGAGTTTCTGAGAACAAATCCAAGTCTTTTAAAAGACTCTTTGGCAACGGTAGCGATGTGATCATGAAATGTCATCTTCCGGTCGAATACAACACCCAAGTCTTTCATGGTGTTCGACCTTGTTATAATAGTGTCATTTATTTTGTATTCAAAGCTAATTGGGTGCCGCATTCGACCAAAAGTCATGACAAAGCACTTAGTGGAGTTGAACTCCATTTTATTAGTTACTCCCCAATCATAAACAGCATTTATGTCTCTCTGAATAGCCTCACAATCTGATACACAGTTGACACTAGCATAGAGTTTTAAGTCATCCGCGTACAGAAGACATTTTGTATGCACGGGAATATCAGTCAGATCATTAACCATCAGGAGAAACAATAAGGGCCCGAGGATTGAGCCCTGACTCACACCAGAACGAGTGTGGTAGGCACTGGATTCATAAATTCCTAGCCTTACAAACTGCTGGCGATCACGGAGGTAATCAGCCAGCAGTCGTAGAAGGCCAGGGCAAAATCCTATGGCGCTAAGCTTTGTGAGTAAAATGTCATTATTGACCCGGTCAAAGGCCTTTTGAAAATCAAAGTATAGTACGTCTACCTGTCGCCGCTCGTCAAGTTGTGCTGAAATATATTCTGTTAAGGTTAGCAAGTTGGTTTCAACGGATCTCCTGCGTCTAAAACCATGTTGAGCGTTACTTAGGTGTTTTTCTACTTGATCATATATTAGTTTATGAAGAACATTCTCAAATATTTTTGCTGGTGAGGATAATATTGCGATGGGCCGGTATTCTTCTACAGCTACTTTATTGGAAGTTTTAGGTATGGGCGTTACGCGTGAGATTTTCCATTGAAGGGGATATAAACCAGTTTTTAAACATAAATTAAATATATGGCATAAAGGAGATACGAATGTTTTTTTAAGTGTTTGAAAACCATAGGTGGTATACTGTCTGGGCCTACAGAACTACTAGTTTTTAATTTATTTATTCCGTATAAAACATCTTTGTAAGTAAAGTGGAAAATGTTGATATAATTGCTATTGAGACTAACGTCGCAACTGTTGGCGTTTGCAACATTTAACTGTGGTGTATCTGTTAGAAACACACTTGCAAAGAACTTGGCAAAAGCTTCAGCCACTGCAGCTCCTCTATAATTGTCCCCGCGGTAGTTCACACACGGTTCAAACCCACCCTTAGATCGTAAATTGCAAATGTGTCGCCAGAATTCACGCGGATTGATTCTGATATTATTTTCAACACGCCTAATATATGTTTGGTAAGCTTTAGCAACACGATGTTTCAAAGAACTTCTAAGATCTGAGAAAGCCTTATAATCATCATGGCAGTTAGAGCGTTTCCAGATTGCATGCAAGATGAGTTTATGTTTGGTGTCATTAGTTATTTCGGGAGTGAACCACACAGG
This sequence comes from Amphipyra tragopoginis, assembly GCA_905220435.1. Lineage (NCBI taxonomy): Eukaryota > Metazoa > Arthropoda > Insecta > Lepidoptera > Noctuidae > Amphipyra > Amphipyra tragopoginis. Next base: position 20,350,151 of record HG991997.1, read on the forward strand.
GTACCGTTTGGTGACAGTTTTTGAGCGATGTTTTTTTGGCATGCAATTATCAAAAATGGCGTAAATTATTTTGTAAAAGGCATTGACAGCATCCAAAACGTTATTGGCTTGTAATACAGGGTGCCAAGAGATCTCTGATAGTAACAAGTAAAGCTGTTCATAATTACATTTGTTAAAGTTCCAATCTCTCGCGGGGTTTATGTTACTTGGATCTATTACATTTGAACAATGAGCTGACTCAATTCTTACCTCTATCTCCAGCGGAGGATGGTATGCATCAGGTTGAACAATGCTATCCGTATCAGAAACAAATACCTCATGAAAGCCCTCCCGAACCAGTACAACATCCAGCATTCCTCCGTGAAGATTTAAAATAATATTCTTATCTACCAATGAACAGAAAGACAAAAAGTAGGAATAATAATTCTTGATATTTGTTGACGCACTTTTCAAATTAAGATCACCCATAATAATAACGAAACCTTTAAAATTGTGTATAAAACTTTCAGTTTTGCAAAAATAACGCATATAATCCTCGTCACAAGCGCTTGGTTTTATATACACAACACACACAAGAAATGCACGACCATGCCACACGAAGGACGCAAACAGATCTTCGCCGCTGTCTGTTTCGTACTCACGTCTCCTACGTAATACGAGAGGAGATCGTGCTGCAAGCAAGACGCCACCACATGGTGTATTCCTGTCACGACGCAGAACATTCCAGTCGCCGCATTCGAGTTCTGAATCCGTAACAGAGGAATCAAGGAATCAAGGAATGACGGGGGCTTCGTTCGCTCGCTTCGCTCGCTCACTCTAGCCCCCATCATCCCCTTCGAACCTAACCTATCCGTGTCGGGGTGCGCCTGCGACTAGATTATTAGACAATGGTAAAAACATTTCTGATTATCATAACTAACGTTATGCTAATAGTCATTAGGCCTACTAACGTTATGCGAATAAAATTTATGCCAAAACAAATTAGTCTTTAAGATGATTATGCCAACATAAAATGTATGCCTAAAAAAATTATGCCAAAACAAATTGTGCCAAAATCGTTATGCCGAAGTATATTAGGACAAAGAACATTATGCGAAAAGAAGGGATCCCCAACTTTTCACATAGCTAGTGCCGCGAGAGAAGTACAAGCGTGATTTAAAACATAATCTTGCTCGTTTATTGATTGATTAAATTACTCAAAATGCGACGCGTACGGTGCTGAAAACTGTGTGGTCAGGTTCATCTTATTGCATGTGCCTATTATGAGTGATTTTACTAATTAACTCTGCAAGCCAATACCAGCATGGTCTCCTAATTATTCTTTTCTCATGTAAATTAATTTATTCATCAATGATATTGTGTTTCTAAGCTATTGAGGCGATCCTCAGTAAAAGCCGTGGTCTTAACTTTAATTGGTTGACTGAAAAATGGCGACATAATACTCAAAGGCCAAGTCCAAGAAGCACGATAAACCTTTTGTATTCATTCCAGGGTACATGAAAAGAGCCTAAGCAAGTGACGATACTTAAGTGTACGTCTGGCGCACCCTGAGCAGTTAGCCCCTCAACCAACCTAGCTGATTAGCTAATCTTTTCACCACGGCTTGTGTCTTGAGTTATTTTCATATTGTACATCTCGTGCCGACACGAGAGAAGAAGATTTCGAAACTACAATATTGAATAGACTGTGTAGTACCATTAAATAGTTCTATTAATGAAACTACTAGTTATTTAGGATTCCTGGCACCCACGCTAAGACAACAGAAGGTTTTGAGTCGAACATTGCACTGAACTAATTATTATGCCTGTGCTAGGAAAACTCCTACACCTGGAGGCACGGTCGTCGTCAGGATTATTTCCAGGGAGGTGAATCTGCATCTATACATTATACCATCTTTTTTTTTTAAGGATGTGATATCTTCAAAAGACTTCTTCCTCTCTGGGCGGAGCGGAAGAGAGTGTCAGACTCTTACTGACTAAATCCCATCCGTGTTCCTCCTAGTGCCCTTTGCGTTCCAGGGCCGCGGTAACTCTTTCGAACAAATTCCGCAACACTGGCAGGACATTATACCATACTAATAAAATATAATTTATAACAGTGCATTCTTATAATTATAGGTAGGTATATAAAATTAGGCATTAACGTCATGTCAAGTACCTAAATTACTGTCAAATTCAAATAATAATTTTAAAAAAACTTAATTTCTCTTTATGTATTTTGTTCCAACACATGGGGGTGTAAATGTACCCCCAGCAACCCCCTCCCGGCGCCCATGCCTGGAGGCTAGACTGTTATTTGTTTAAAGGAAATATAAGTTATGTGCAAATAATATTGCTATTAATACGTACAAAAATATGAGCAAAATTACTCGTTGGCTAACCCATGGACCTATTTTATAGCCATATGCGTTACGAATCTAAACTATCTATCATAATAATTACACCTTGCGAATATTTCATTAACTATGACTCTTAAAAAATACTGTACGTATTGAACTTTTAAGTTTCGTAGCCAAAATTTCCACTGGTATGGTTTTCATTATACAAACGTACTGAAATCTTTATATTTTGTAAAAGGATTATTAGAATCCTTTGCTGAAGAAGTGTATTAAATTTGATTTTATGTAGGTATCTATTTCCGCTGTAAAAACATCCGCAGTTGTAAGAAAAATAGGCGCTACGCCACGCTACGAACGGCTACGCTGAAGCTACGAAACATTCTAAACTTGAGGTCAGAAAAGAATTCGCAAAAAATATTAGTAAGGTTACCGAGAGAGAGTAGCTCTAAAATTAGAATATATTTTACTAACGATTAAATCATAATAGTATGTAATTATTGTACTTCTGAAGACGTAAGGAAAAGGAGTAAGGAAGATGGTAAAAACTTTTATTCATTGTCTGCGCATTTTAAATAGTGTACTTAAGTCCTAAAAATTAATGTCTGCTATATTTTTTAGTTTTTATATCTACGTAATTAGCTACTTGTCAAATAGATATTTTCTCTATCACCTTATTAAAATACCCTTCCACTAAACCAATCATCGAACCGTTGGGCAAAAAACGTAATAACAATGCACACGTTTTAATTTATTGTTTAGAAAAAAATAAAGTATTTAATATTTATTACCTACTAGCTTTTGCCCGCGGCTTCGCTCGCGTTAATTTAGAATTTGACAATCAACTCTTAACACACTACTAAAGTTTCTATAATAATATAATTCAATCATGATTCGAAAGACACGTGACATTATCGTTATTGTTGTTTTCCTCGGGAACAGATTTTTTTTGGCATGACAGGAACCCTATGTCCGTTTCTGTACACCTGACAACGTATATGCATAATTTCAGTGGTTTAGGCGTGAAAAGGTTTCAAACAAAAAACTTACTTTCGCATTTATAATATTAGTTAGGATGTCGAGTAGACACAAAAGTGGTTGTTTTTGCTTTTGAATTAATAGGATTTGTTTCTTTACTGGGTCAATACTACTAAGGAGACCTGACACGCTTCATACATTTTTGGACCAAAATTCAAAGTAGCCGGCCAAAGAAAAGTACTTATATCCATATTATGATAGTACATGACTACCTAAATATTTTTTTATTATTACGTCTTTCCTCTAGGTCTGATATCTGAGTCACTACATAAGGTTAAAATGTTCGATCTTAGTGAGAAAAATTAAAGAATTTAAGCGTTAAGATATTAACTAACAGTAGCTACCTACTGTACCTATAGTATCAACAACTATACAAAGTTTCAACTCAATCGGATGAACGATGCGTATTTTTATTTACAATTATCCGATACGACTCGCGCGCAACCTCTTGTACGTTAATAGTACTATATCACAAACTCTGGCGCTAGTGCCAACATCAACTGTACGAAGTTTCAACTCAGTCGGATGAACGATGTGAATTTTTATTTAAAACTATCCGATATGACTCGCGCACCATATTACGGTGATGGTACATCATACTACTTATGCCAGAAACTCTCGCGCAAGTGTCAACAATAAAAAAAAAAACTTTCATCCTTTATTTCACCCTCTAGGGTTAGATATTTCAAAAACCCTGAAACATTTTTGTGTTTTATGCTTCTTACTTTAAGAGTACCAGATTTCTTTTACAAACTTTTATAAGAGGGTAACCCCTTGGGGGTTTAATTTACAAAAACGCTCATACTTGTACATTTATTTCCAACCATCAACTCTATTATTTGATTTCATGGTTTTATCTTACATAAAACTTTCACTTTCTATTTCACCCCTTAGGAGTAGAATTTACAAAAACGTTAAAAAACGTGTATTTATACCTAGCCAGAAAGCCTATTATTTGATTTCATGCTTTTAACTTCGTAGAAACTTTTATCCTCTATTTCACCCCTTTAGGGGTAGAATTTCCAAAAACCCTGAAACACGTGTATGTTTATTTCTGATCAGTGACCTAAATATTGAATTCCATGCTTCTTACTTCAAAAGTACCAGATTTCTCATACAAACTTACAACACTTATTTCACCCCCTTAGGGGTTGAATTTCCAAAAACCCTGAAACATGTGTACGTTTATTTCTGACCAGTAACCTATATACTGAATTCCATGCGTCTTACTTCAAAAGTACCAGATTTTTCATACAAAGTTACAACACTTATTTCACCCCTTTAGGGGTTGAATTTTCAAAAACGCTTAAACCCGTGTACATTTACTCCTAACCAAAACCTTAATACTTAATTTCATGCTTCTTACTTCAAAAATGACGGACTTGCATACAAACGTTAATCACCATTTTCACCCCCTTAGGGGTTGAATTTCGAGAAATCCCTTCTTAGTGGATGTTTTCGTCATGTAAGGAACCTAATGTCCAAATTTCATATTTCCAGCTTTAGTGGTTTAGGCTGTGCGTTGATGACTAAGTAAGTCAGTCAGGACTTTGAATTTTATATATACACACATCAAAAGTGTCTAGGGATCAACATATATTTTTGCAATAACTTTTCTCCTGATTGATATTAATTAAAATTTTCTTCAAGGATTCATCAAATAAAGTGTTTTCGTTTGTCACAGTAACGATAAACCAAGTCACCTTTGCATTAATAAAGAAATTTGCCATTTTCCTAATAAAGGGATTTTTGACATTTGAACCACTAACACAAAAGTTCGAAAAAAAGACTGAAATAACAGTTTTCTTTAAAATTTTATTGGATAACTTAAACAATTAATAATCCGTGTTTCTACCGCGAACACTAACAACACAAGAACATCGGTTTGGCATACTCAAAATGAGTTCATCCAAATCACGCTGTGGAATGGCCGCCCATGTTCGTTGCAACAACAAAAAAAGGTCTTCTTGCGACTGGATACCCTCCATATTCGGCAGAGCTCTTCTCTGTAGCATATCCCATGCATGCTCAATCGGGTTCAAGTCTGGCGACTGAGCAGGCCAGGGCAGGACATTGATGTTAGCTGCGGCGAGAGTCTGTCTTACAACTCTTGCGGTGTGCGGTCGTGCATTATCATGCATTAACTGAAATAAGGGACCGATTTGCGCTTGTAGAGGAACGATGACGTCTGATACAATCGTCTCAGCATAAATTTGAGCGTTGAGGTTGCCTCTGATCCAAATCAACTCAGTTCTTCCGCCGATCCAAATACCCGCCCATACCATGATGGTTCCACCACTATAAGGATGGACTTCCTGGCAGGATTTTAATCGCTGTTGGCGTCCAGGGGTTCTCCAGTGTCGTATACGTCTTGTATCCGGTCTCATACCAAAACGAGACTCATCAGAAAAGCACACGAAACGCCATTGTTCTTCTGCCCAATTTCTGTGTCCAAGAGCCCATTGATATCGAATCCTACGATTGTGCATTGCTATAGGTGGTACCCGTAGCGGTCTTCGGGAATGAAGGTTCACTTCATGCAAGCGGTTTCTGACTGTTTGGTCGCTAATTAAGTTCCCTGAAGAGTGATGAAGCCTCACGGCTAACATCATGGCGGTTATTGTTGGAGCTCTTCGAGTTAAGATTTGAATGTATCGGTCTTGTCTCCGTGTGGTGCAGCGATACCGTCCTCCATGGCGCTCAGCCACGGTACCAGTGCTTCGGTAACGTGTCCAAAGTCGACTGATAACACTCTGACTTGTATTCAGAGCTAAAGCCACAGTACGTTGCCGGGAACCAGCTTCTATCATTCCCACGGCTCTGAGCATTTCTTCCCTGCTTAAATGACGTCGCCGCTCCATAATAACGTTGGTTTTAATCAGTAGTAGGGAAACAGTAGCACTAATAATGTCTTCAATGCGTTGTATGTTTTTATAGGGAAAATATTGACAGCTGATTTTCATCTTTTACTCGAATTTGATTCACAGTTCCTGATTCAAATTATGAAATGCACCAAAAAGGATCCATATAAATTTATAAAATCATAAAGGACAATGGGACAAAATGTATGGACCCCGTCCCCACCCTTGTAGCACTATAGAGTAAGTTTGAATGAATGAACAAACGAATGAATAGTCGAGAATGAGTGAAGGAATGAATGAAATCGGTTTGAAATAAAATAAAAATGATATTAAATTTTTATTATTTCCTCATTTTAAATCAATTATTGGCTGAAAAATAAATGCTATACTGACTTAAAGAATGAGTCATTATATTCAAAATAAACCGTTTATAAAGTCAATGAATCAAAAACTCCTAAATGAAGAGTATTATAATTTGCCCGAACATGAGGACGGGACGGATGTGGGTGTGGGAATCACCGTATCTCTCGAAAAGAACGGCTGCGCTCTTTTCGGGATTCTCCTCTATTCTCCATTTCCGGAACCAGACCCCGACGGCGCTAGCTGCGGTTTGAAGGGTTCGAGTGATACTGTCGAGACTCCTACCGGAAAAGTAGATGGCCGTGTCGTCGGCGAAGAGAGCCAACTTGGCGAATCCACATTTGAGAATGTCGCTGGTATACAGCGTGAACAGAAGGGGCGATATCACTACACAACTCCGGCGCGGATAGGGCGAGGAGACGAGAAGGTGCCTTCTAGGCGATAGCGGAAGGAGCGATCCGACAGAAAGTCTCGAATGATGAGCACGAGACCGTACGAGTTTGTATAATAAACCGTTGTGCCAGTTCTTGTCGAAGGCTTTTGCTACGTCGAAGAATAGCATGCCCGTTTTGTACGAGCGCATGAAGCGGGAGCGACTATGCGGTGCAATTGTCGACTGCAACAGTGCTTGGTTCGAAAACCGAACTGTTCGTCGGGGATGCAATTCTGAGTACGATGCGCAGCTAATGTAAACCCTGTCGGGTGATATTACGTTTGAAAATGGTAACCGCTGCCTAGGGCCTCTGGACGCGTGCGCCTCTCGTTATCTCTTTCCCACATTGAACTATTGTTACACTAGCTTTGGAGCTCTTCAAATAACCCCTTATCACTAACTAAAATAATTATATTCATATTGAAGTAATAATATAAGCATTTTTTCAAGGTAATTTTTGTTACTTTCATGCTAAATAACTATTAAACTATACACTTTACAGATGAGCTGTCATACAATAAAATTAAGAGATTAATAAGGTCTTTCATATACAATAGGTAAGAAAGTGCTACACTACTGGGGACGTTTTGTCCCATTGTCCTTTATTACAAAGCCACATCTCAATCTCAAGAAATCCGCATAAAAATGCTTGATCCCTAGACACTTTTGATGTGTGTATTATAGATTTTACTCCTACTTTATACTTACTGGGCCGTACCACCTCACAGCGTGCAACGTGGGGCACTTTAAATATATATTTTTTCTAAATTATATTCTAAAATTGGTCAGTTTTTTAAATATTTACAAAAAATCCTTACTAGTATTATAAAAGTAGTAACTCTGTCTATCTGTCTGTGACCTAATTACGACTAAACTACTGAACCGATTTTCATGAAACTTGGTCTAGAGATAGTCTGGAACCCGGAGAAGGATATAGGCTACTTTTACCCCAAGAAACGCGGAATACGCGATAAACGAGACTCTCAATATTCTTTGTTCTCCATTATTCTTTGTTACACATTTAAAAGAAAGGATAGCTCGCTATGTAATACCTTATTCCCAAGAAGTAAATTTCAATCTATTTCCAAGCACGGGAATAGTATGTAATTGATCAGGAATTATTCATAACATCCTAACTAATATTACAAATGCGAAAGTAAGTTTGTTTGTTTGTTACCTTTTCACGCCTAAACCACTGAACCGATCATCCTGAAATTTTGCATATACGAGTACGTTGTGTACAGAAACGGACATAGGGTACCTTTCATCTCGAAAAAAAGTACTGTTCCCGAGGAAAACAACAATAATGATAATAATGGCGTCACATGTCTTTCGAATCATAATTGAATCATATTATTAAAGTAACTTAAGTAGTGTGTTAAGAGTTTTTTTAACGCGAGCGAAGCCGCGGGCTAAAGCTAGTAACATATAAATTAATAATTATTTCACTTTTCATGTATGCATCGTTAGGCCTTTTCCCAGCTATTTTGGGGTCGGTTTCCAATCTGTCCAGGTACAGCTAAATATCAGTATTAATATAGAGACTTTCAGGCCCGAAGTAACCGAAAGATTTTAACCACACCTTTCTGATTCAACATAGGTCCAATTCAGTCAATTTAAGTTTTTTTTTTCGGAACAAAATAAATCAACTAACTTTAATACTTCCTTGTAAACAATACCTTAGATCGATGCAACGTTTAAATTATCATGTGAGTGGATAAGGAAACTTCTCTCTTCACGAACCTCCCAGACAAAACACGACATGGCGTATGTAGTGGGGTATGGAATGACCAAGGTATGACAAAAGTCGCAACGCGACGTTCATAGGGCTTGTTACCCTAGAGCTTTTTCGGATTGTGTATTTCCATAAATAATGAATATTTCGAAAATTAAGCTTTATTCGATAAACTATGTCCTAGCTTTTCTTTTCCATTTAGGCATCGGAATCGATGGTTAAAACCTTTCAGGTGACTGGGACCCACGGTGTAGAATGCATCCAGATCGGCCAGGTTCGTCACGCAGACAAGCGTCCGAGTCGTTGGCGAGGCAAGCCTTGGAAACGCTAGCGTGGTGACTTAAATGGAAGGCTTCAGCGAGTGTGTAACGTTAGGTCGAACTACGATAGTGCGATGAACGTTAAGTCGAAAGATCGTTCGTGCGATGAACGTTAGGTCGAAAGATCGTTCGTGCGATGAACGTTAGGTCGAAAGAACGTTCGTACGATGAACGTTAGGTCGAAAGAACGTTCGTACGATGAACGTTAGTTCGAAAGTAAGTTCGTGCGCTTCTAACCTAACCTATCCGTGTCGGGGTGCGCCTGCGACTAGATTATTAGACAATGGTAAAAACATTTCTGATTATCATAACTAACGTTATGCCAATAGTCATTAGGCCTACTAACGTTATGCGAATCAAATTTATGCCAAAACAAATTAGTCTTTAAGATGATTATGCCAACATAAAATGTATGCCTAAAAAAATTATGCCGAAGTATTATTATGCCAAAACAAATTGTGCCAAAATCGTTATGTCGAAGTATATTAGGACAAAGAACATTATGCGAAAAGAAGGTATCCCGATCTTTCGACTTAACGTTCATCGCACTATCGTAGTTCGAGCTAACGTTACACACCCGGCTTCAGCAATAGGTTTAAAAGAACTGTTCAAGAAGTACAAGAATTTTGTGAATTTATTAAGAAGACTTATTGTAATAAATAATAAAAAAGATAATGCGGGATTCGTGATTTCGATTTCCGAAATCCTTCCGAAGACCTTCAGGTCCAAAATTATTATGAACTACCATCGATTTGGGTGTAGCTGCTATTAACTATTGAGAGAACTTTAATTTATTACCTAGCTCTCCCAAACAAGATGATAATGCCTGTAGTGACCAAGCTACGCCATCGTGCCAGTGGGATGCTGTCCGTAAATCCAGACAAATGACGTTGCCTATTTCGCTTTAACTTTTTTGCAGTACAGCCCTAATTTCCGAAGCGTTAAGATGGTTACCTATGTATCTCGTCACATGTCCGTCGTATGAGCCTCCATGCCATGATTAGTTGCAACTTGCAAGATGCGCCGCGAACTCCTAACGTGACTGTCAAATGTTTGGTGAATCTGCACATGTGTTTGTGTTTGGATAGTTTAAGATGCGATGTAATTAATATAATATTATTTAAAGAAACATCGAGGTTTTGGACTGGTCCTTTGACCCTTCTGGGACATACCCGATTGAAATTTTTTAGGCGTTGATGAAGCTTAAAAGTGCTTGGGAAAAAAAACGCAAATAGATAAATTGATGTGTAGGTCATTAACACGCGACTACGCTGATAAATTGTGGAAAGTATGCCTCAAAGATGACAAGCGATTACAGACAAATAGGAGTATAGTTAAAGTATAAATCTTAAACCACTTTTATTATTACTTTCAATGGCCAAAGTCCACGTTTTAAATTAATTTTGCCGCTATGTTTTTGTCGACCTTTTTAGGGTTCCGTACCCAAAGGGTAAAACCGGACCCTATTACTAAGACTCCGCTGTCCGTCTGTCACCAGGCTGTATCTCATAACATGAACCGTGATAGTTAGACAGTTGAAATTTTCACAGATGATGTATTTCTGTTGCCGCTATAACAACAAAAACTAAAAAAAAAAATATAAAATAAATATTTAAGGGGGCTCCCATACAACAAACGTGTTTTTTTTTTTTGCCGTTTTTATAGATAATGGTACGGAACCCTTCGTGCGCGAGTCCGACTCGCACTTAGCTGGTTTTTACTTTTTTCAACCTTGCTGTCCGGGTTATCTCTTCACCACAGCATGACCTATTCTCGTATAGCTCGTGCCGATACGATAGAAGAAGAAAATTTTTGTACATTTTTGAACATACAGGATGTAAAAAGACCCGTCACATAGCCGAAATCTACGCACTCTGTACATCAAACTAAATAACAATGACCAAAAATAACTGCTGGGAAACGACTTTTATTTTTTGGCATGAAAAAAACGCTTTTTTTTGTAGCGCGCAAATTATGGTTGTGGCGATGCCGAGCGTTCGCATGCGTGCAGCGGCCCCACAGCCGAGCCAAGGCTCGTGTGCGTTTGATATTCATTGCGTTTTTGTAACTTCAAATTCGTAATTTGTTAGGAAAAATTGAAATTTTTGATAATGTTTGTATGGAAGAAAGTTTAGTATTATGACTTGGAAATCGTTTTTGGAAAAAACTAAAAAAAAAAATGTGCACTTTGACCTTCAATAACTCCAAAACCAATTATTTCCCAGGTATGGTTTGTTCGAAAAAAATGAACCCAATGATGGGTAGAATACGTGGTTTTCGTTACCGTTAAGGGTCTTTTTACACCCGATATGTACGAATTTGCACATGCACAATTGCATTGTTGAAGGTAGTTCCTCATTTTTCACAAAGGTTTTACCTAAAAGTAGAAGTTTGGTTGCATTTGGAAAGAACCTTAACATTGAGCCAAAGAAAACAATAAAACAATTCTGCGTGTGCAAAATAAATAGAAATCATTGAGCTCTAATAAGATATTCTTGTTTAATTCAGACGAAATAACGTCATTCCTACTTCTATGAAATCTGTTGCATTTTTTGCACTAGCCGTTTTAAAGATATATTTATCTCGAATAAGAAGGAAATCATAAACTATCTTCCATCACTATAAATCCTGTTATATTTGTTTTAAAGCACTGTTTATTAGTTCTATCACTGTTTCTTAAGATTTCATAGTTATTTTAGAGTGGAAAACTTAGCAAATAGGCAAACAAAGATTGGGGGTCTTCAATCAGAACTCTCAAACCTACGGTGCCAATTCATGGGCGGTGACAGTTGGGCTACCTGTTCGATTATCTAGTCCACAAAAAGTCACAAAGTGACCTGTGCTATTTTCTTCGATAAAAACGATAATATTCACAGTGAGATTATATGGAAAAGAACTGGAGTCCCCAGAAAACTTGCAGAATCAGCGAGCTCAAGTGACAAAGAGTGGGCTATGTCTGCCGAAGGACCGATGGCCGTTGTAGCAGATAAATCTTTGAGCGTAAACCGCAAATAACTGGCAATGGAACTCACTCCTGGCTCCTGCCAGACACGACTAAAAAAGGCAGCTGGGGTAGACTTGATACGAAGGACCGTGTGTTGCTGATTATGTGGAAGAAAACAAAGCTAAGGATTGTATAAACCGCAGAATAAAACAGTGTCATCCAAAAAAACGCTGATTTGTTACATAAATATTTACTATAAAATATTAAGTATTAAAATATGGAACGTAGCCTAATAAAAATAAACATTAGATTTATGGACGGCAGCATATGTGAAACCTTATGTCATACTTATATGAGACCCACTTCGTAGAAAAATATACTCTACGAAGTGGGTCTCTTTTGAACTTGAGACCACATTTTATTGCCACTATATTTTACGTCAATGTTTTTATTTAAAATGCGACTTGTTAACGTAAAGATGAACTAGTTAGTTGACAATCTTGCTTGATCTATATTTATTTTCGTTGACCCTATTTTATATTTCTCGGAATTTTCCGAATTTACTGGAAATATCTAATTTGCCCATATTTTATTATTTAAATGAGAGTGAAAACGGGCACGCTGTTAAGTGATAAGTGCAAGTGTCAAGTAAAGTGATTCTGCAAAAAGCACTAAACACTATCGATTTGAAATACACTTGACAGTTGATATGCAAAACCATTTTAACTTGTCACCTGCACCTTACAAAGTGTAACTGCTGACTTCAGCAGTTACACTTTGTAAGGTACACTTATAAAGGCTGCCTTTTAGGACAGTTACGAAAACCTGAAACAGCGAATGCAGCCTATTGTTCTGAGTTGAAAATAATTGAAAAATGGTTCTAAACCATTATAGCTTTCAGAGTTCATAAGCTTTTCAATCCAGTTTTCACAGCTCCTTGTTAATCATTAATATCAGATATTTGTCGTCTTCGTTTTAAGTCACACAATTTGGTAATAAAACCTCTGCATTGAACATATTACGATAATGTTCCTTTTAATTTTATGGACTAAATAAAACGCTTGTTAAAATGGGTATCCCTAAAATGAATTACGACTTTCTCTTTAATTTTAACCATAACGATGTCATGATTCGTAGCTAGTGCATCGCTCGGGTAATACAGAAACCTACTTTTCTAGACTAATTCACTACTTCCGCGACATGGAAACCAGATGTACCTAACATTGTTTTCTTCCTTTCCCTCGTGACAAAAAAATAACGTATTCTCAAAAATCTTGTACCTCATTTATAAACAAGTCCGGCTGCGAATAGTACTCGAAAGTAGAGTAGACAATGCTTGCTTATCTATTAATACGTCTAGGCATGTCGCAAGATGCGTTATTTCTGGATCCTCTAATAATAGAATAAGATCGTAATAAATAACACGCACGCAGCAATTAAACTTAACCGCTAACATTATATTTGTATTTACGTTCACTTAATTTTGTATGTAACAAGTAGTAGATTAAATTAAATAGGCAAGCTATAATTCGCAAATAATTAAGTATGAATCGTTGGGGAAAAAACATCCAGTCATGTAAAAACTTCCTTCCGAGATTGTGACAATAAGTCATACCCGTCTATTATTATCTACTTGCCATCATCAATCAATCACCTGGGCGGCGGGCGGCGGCGGGCGCGAGTGGGCGCGGGGGCGGCGCGGTGGGCGGAGCGCGTACCTGGATACGCGCTGCTCACCCCGCGTCACCAGCGCCAGTCTGCGCGCGCGCTTCGATGTGCGACCCCGGTTGTCGCACGCTTGTGATTTAACGCGCCATCATGCCTCTGTTTTCCGAACACATCGCGAATATGTATTACGGGTCATCATCCCCGTACACTGGATCACCTTACAGTTATAGCAGTTCAGTTTCTCCTCTTGGATCGTCTTACAGTGCCTCGTACCTCAATCCTGGAAGCAATTACAGCAATCACTCGTCTCTCAGTAGCTACTCTCGTGCACCATTGTCCTCCAGATGGATTACCAGTGCCGGAAGAAACTACTCTCCTATGCTCACTACAATTTCTGAAAGAGGATCTGCGAGTCCCGTCAGAATACACAGCCCAAGAAGAATACCGATTTCAAATAGAAGTTATGGTACTCCCACCTATACGCCGCGTCCTGTAAATATAAACACCGCCGATATCGATGTTTCCAGAGATAGATACAGGCATAAAGCGGAGCCTACGGCTCCTCCGACTCCTCCCAAGCCTGAACCACCGAAACCGAAAGAAACCCCAAACACTGACAGCGAAAATGGTCCTTTCATGCCTCGAGTCGACGGCAAACCGGAAACTGGTATCGACTCTTCACCAGGAGTCGAAAGGTCTACGATTAAACGCGGCAGAACAGTTGTAAGACTTTATACTATTAAAAGAAATTCTCCTCGTAAGCCCAATGAGGACGAGACACAAGCTTCGGAAACTACAGAAAACCAAGAAGCAGAAAACAAGGTAAAAGAAGATGCGAAAACAGATGAAAAAGAGTTTATAAAATGGAGACAAAAGCTTTCTGACGACTTAGCCTACAAAGATAAGAAAGAAAAGAAAACGATGGGTGCCAAACTTGTGGAAAAATTCAAAGTCAAGAATGATAATGAAAAGGACTTGGAAATCCCAAATAAGGTACAAAAAACGGAATCAGACCATTCACAAAGTTTGCCGACGACCCCAGTGACGAATATCAATACAAATAATAACATCATAACAAATACGACTGAAAATAAATGTTTAGACCGAAGATGTTCAATGGAGCTTTTGGCAGAACAGGCTAATTTATTAGACTCATTAATCAGAAGCGAAAATCTCAGTACTGCAACTTTGGATTTAAGTAAAGTTGGTGTTGCCGCTGAACCTAAAAATATTATAGAGACGTTTGAGTCCGTCAAACGACGAAAATCAGATAGCTTACAAAACCCGCTCAAGACTACAAAATCTGACCATTCATTACATGATAATCTAAAATCATATAAGGATGTCAGAGATCCAAAAAACTTTTCAAAAAGGCGAAGTATAAAAAAATCCTCCTCTGGTAGTAGTATCCGTAGATTGGATTCAATAACCGAATTGTCTAAAGAACAACCAAATGTCGACCTGCCTGCTATCGAAGAAAGCAGATTATCACTGAAACAGGATAATACAAAACAAAAGCTCAAGCCAAAGTTAAAAACAAAAATTACGTCGACGGTTGAAGTATCTGCCTCAATAAGTCCGCTGAAATTTAGAGTTGAAAATGTTACTGTTGAAGAAAAACCACGTATCCCAAAAAAAGAAATAATATACAGCAGTGAGGTGGTAGAAATATCACCTCAAAGTTCTGAAATATTAGGTAAAATAGCTGATAAAAGTGAAGAAACAAACAACGTAAAGAAAATGACGAAAAAAAAGAGTTCTGGAAATGAACTTGACTCACCTGAACCTGCAGATGGTAATTTTTGGGACAAAATAGGAAAAAGAGAGACTGTGTACTTGGTAAAAAGAAAACAAAACTTAGATGAGGCCAAAGAAAAAAATAAACGTGAATTATTTTGGTTTCCAGAAGAAGAAGAAGTAGATAACTGTGAAGAAATCGAACCCAACAATATAAGCGAATCAAATACTACCTCAGACAACAGCACGTATTTTATCGACGCTAATAAATTAGAAGAAAAAGATGAAGATGCACAGACAATACAGTCACCAAATAAAAGTGAAGATGACATTAAAGATCAAAGCGATAAGTTAACATCAGTACCCAAGAACGAATTTTCCAACCAACAAAAAGATGAAAAACAGAATTTAAAAGCTACAGAAATCAGAAAAGAGCCCGAAATTAGTAATGAAAACATGGATGTAAGTGTAAACAATATAATACCTGAGCCTAATCCAGATGTTATAAAAGAAATAGCAAAGGATAGTTCAAAATTATTTAAAAAATATAAAGTGGACAGTGATACAATTTCATTTAAAGTGACAACTGATTCCAAGGAATCTAAAACTTTAGGGAAAAGTGCCTCAATGGATGCTATTGATGAAAATAAAGTAAAAAAGTGTAGCCAGAAAAAGACAAAATCAGAAAAATCAAAAAAGTTACTGAAGATTAGCGAAAAAACGGAATTAAAATCACTTCAATCCGTATTACCAAAAGCTAGTGCTAAGATTGAAGATACACAAAAACGCGAGTCTTCTAAAATATCAGAAAATGTTTGTGCCAAATGCCAGTTAGAACAAAACGTAGCTGCGTTAGAAAGCGTAGAAAAAGTTGCTATACAAAAGCCAGTAGTTGAACCAGCTAAAAAGGAAATTGAAATACCACCTTTCCAATTGCCCAAAAATCTGTCTGCTGAACAAAATACAATAGAACCAAACACTTTGAAAATAAATACACCTTTGATGGTTTCTCCAAAGGACCTGCCTGAATTAGGACAAGAACAAAATAAATTAATTGAATCAATCGTGGAAGAGACGAATGATAATTCATTGAAAACAAACACGAGCATTCTGTTACAATCATCAGAGCCGTCAACTTCAAGCAACATATCTAAAACTTCTGAACAAATTATTACAGCTAAGCTTAGTGAAACACAAGCTTTAGATGTTAATAAGAACATTAAGATACCCAAGAAAAGCTCACCTAAGACTAAAATAATTGATAGTCCAGCAATTGATCATAAAACGAGTAGATTACCTGAAGTTGATAAGACTGATAACAAAGAATTATTAGACAACCAGGGACCATCAACAAGCAAAGAAACTTTTACAACTTCAAATAATGTTGTACAAATTGTTGCTGACTCGAAAATTGATAATTCAAATATAAACATTGGAGCACTTGCAAAAGTTTCGCCGGAAGTCAAGTCAAAACCTAGAGCATCACCTAAAAATTCAAGTGATATGACTAAGAATGATAAGACTGATGAAAAAGTTTTGAAGGCAACTACTACACCATTAACAAGGGAAGAAACATCGACCTTATCAAGTAAATTAATTGATATATCTTCTAAACCGGTAAACATACCAACAAATGAATCTTTTACCCCAGTACCACAAACAACTGATATTGATAGTAGTCCGATCGACCCCCGCTTACATGGAAAACCAAAAACAAATGATGTTCTTGATATACCAGTAGTATTAGAAACAAAAGACATTCCAAATATAGAAACCGAATCGAGAGTACAAACTGAACAAAAGACAAAAGAAGAAAATAAGGCTGAAAATATTATTCAAAAAGACGAACAACCAGAAACATCTAACCAAGGCGTGATCAATCTACTAGCTACGCCAAAAAAACCCGTTAAGGAGGAAAGGGCAGCGAAACCTTTAATAGCGACTCCACGCCCGCTGCAAAAGAAAGCTCCTCAAGTAATTCATTCGTCAGACTCATCGGACTCGTCTTCAGAAGAAGAATCTTCAGAAGAAGAGGACGAGGATGAATCGGAAGCTAGTGAAGATTCTGGAGACTTTTACGAGTGCGAAAATAATCCAGATGGCAGAACTTCTACCGGCTCAAATGATTCTGGCTTCGATTCTTCAGCACCCGCGTCTCCGGCAACGTTTTCGCAAATTAAGAAAGGTAAATTATTTTAAGCAATGTAGGGAGGCACACATTTATTTAAACAAAACTCATTTGTAAGTATCCTCATTAACTAATTTTCCACTAAAACGAAAGGAAACTATGCACGTCTGCTTTTGCATGGCTTTCAGCATATTAGATGTAGCAAGCATGTATGCACAGATGACAAAAACCCTTTACAAGCCTAGAGCCACGCCACAATTGGTAATTTGTTTTAGACTGCGATGTAAACTGCCATCGAAAGTGTGAAAAATTGACAGCGAATTTGTGCGGCGTGAACCAGCGTCTGTTGGTGGAAGCTTTGGCATCGAGAACTGCATCTAGAAAAGGTGGGTAGAGTCTTAAAATAGGAATATGTATGTCTGGTGATATCAGCGATTTTTATGTTATCAGAGAAACGAAACATACCAATAGTAGAGCGTCATTGCTACGTCAGTCGTTTCGCCCAAAATAAAGCAATTTTATTGGCTAGCTATCTAACATCTGTTACAGTTATTATTAGTAGGTTTTAGCATTATTGACATGATTACGTTAGGGCAGAATCTCGAATTCGTATATCAAGAAATCGTACGTAAATAAATTTACACAAAAAAAATCTTCCTCATCCTATATGTCACTTCCTTATTTGTTTTTACAAATTTTTGATTTCGAATTGAATTGAATTTCACAAATCAATGTTAACCAATGTATTTATTAAATTGTAAACGTATTGTGCGTATTTGTTTATGTTCAGAAGTACATTGTGGCGTGGGTGTGAAATGTGGCTGTCTGGACACAAGCCAATCATTTGCTCACCTGTACAAAATTAATAGAACCAATTGCAGCTACAATTAACATAAAGAGGGAGTTGACATCACTTCAATTGGATACGAAATTTCTTTTACGATGTCTTTGTATACGTCTTTGTTTTTCATAAATTTCACTTTTTCTTGATTTTGTTAACCTGGGTATACTTAGTATTTACGAGTGAATTTTATTGAATCAATTTGGTATAACATTGGAATCAGAATATCTAAACGCTACAAAGTAATCTATAAAACGCGAGGGAGTCTTTCTTAGACAGGCCATCAATGGATGCTACGATCGACTGTCAATCATTTGAGTCTCGTAAATCTTGCTTGACCTGGGCGACCGAAGATTCTTGGAGTATTTTGAGCGCAAATAGAAACTTCTGTCGAATGCAGCGGAAGTGTTAAAGAAGGACATTATAATTTGATCAGTCATCGACGTAGTGGCGTATGATGATGGATGCCAGCGCGCGTCTCTGCTCTCGTGACTTACGGATCGATGGTTCCGTCGATCGTCGATTAATTGGCTACTTTTCAAACGTCACCGCATGTATTTTTATTACAGAGGGAACGTATGGCCTTTTGTCAAGATTTTTTATGATTAACAGATTGGTCGCAAGAGCAAGGGATAGTATTAAAAACATTCTCCATTATTATTAAATGTAAGAAATATATGTGGAGTAGGTGTATCAATGATGATTTTGTTTTTATCTTTTGCATGAAAATATAAAGAACTTTAATAATATAAATGTTTCACCTAAGAATTATAATAACAATGTTTTTCTTGTATCGCACAACTTGTGACGTATCTATTTTCTTCTTTTCATTACACAAATTGCACATTTTTTTGTTATCATTTTTCGTTTGATATTCCGAGACATTTTGAAGAATTTACCGACGTTTTCAATAACGTATTTATCGGTGGTTTGCCCTACCAGAGATAGAAATTTGTTATTCCTTCTATGGAGCTTATACGTAAAATTCTATCTCTAGTAGGGAGTAAAACCTTCGATAACTTATTGAAAACGTCCGTTACTCAAACATACTATCAATTACTTTATTATGTGTTCAATATTTGAAATGTATATTATTCACCAATTATTCAACAATTAGGTCCCAAATATTTAGCCTACTAAGTAGTCTAGTCTAGATAAAAAAGTCGCTTTCTAAATGCTATCAACTAGTTTATTATGTTTACATAATATGTATGCGTCCAATGTTTTAAATGTTTAATTATTCAACAATTAGGTCACAAATATTTAGTCTACTTAGATTTTCCCTAACTGCCGAATACAAATAGATAAAATGATGCTTTCTAAATTATATAATTTATGTATTTTTTTGATTGATTTACTAATTCTGTTAGTAAACCAGTATTGAGTACCTACGCTTGATATAATATCCTGAGCAATTTGATTGTGATTCCTCCGCGCAGGTGGCGAGGCTTCCGGGACGTCATCGAGCGCTGCGCCCGCGAACTGCAACAACACCGACATCTTAGAACAGGAGCTTGGTGAGATATGTTGTACTATAATTACGAGTATTTATTATTCGCTTGTGTATCTTCTTTGTACGTTATTTTTAGACTAGAAAAATACATTGACTGTTATAGTGTAACAACTAGTTTCAACTAAATACTGCTTGCAGCTACTAACACAGTTTCCATAGTTGTCATGTTTTTCATTTCAACTGTTTTCAATTTTTTTATTAACTAAGTGACTTGCATCAGAATCTTCCAAAGAGAGAATAAAGTATTTTTTGGCTCACCATTCGAGTAATAAATTATATGTGATTCTATGTAATGTTTATAATATTTTGTTCAATCAAGAATCATCAAAGGTGTGTTTTAGAATCATTCTCGTCCAAATCTAATACACACGGCCAATAAATTATATTTTAAGGAAGATTCATTTTGGGTATAAATATAAACAAGTACACTGGCACAATTGGCAATATCTTATTGTATTTTGACCACATCTATAAATATCTGCACTGAAGCCGGCAGGACTTTCGCTGAAAACAGAGTGCAGGCCCACGCCCTACTTTGAGATAGGTTCCGCATTCCAGTCGCGCGAGTGCGGACTTATCACTATATAAATTATGTAACACAGACTGTAGTATATCACTTCCAGATTAAATTAATTAATAGTACGTCGTTAAATCCGCGCAGGAGCTTTATTAAAACGTCAGACGTTGTCATAGACTAATGTCCATTACTTTTAGAAGCTCAAATATTTTAAAATAACGTTGGGTTCTGTTTTTGGAAATAATAAGTACCAAAATATAAGAACAATATTTTAAGTATAAAACAGATTTTTCTCGGAGAATGAGATACGTAAAATACACAGTGTTTCTGTGAAAAGGAACAGGAAAATTTGCAACTCCGAGAACTTGGAGATGGACGAATGATTTATTTCCAATCAAGCGAGACTTGCCAAGTTCTGAAACCTCATTATGAACATTAATTTTACAAATTGATGAATCGTATCTATAAATAATATCAAGATTTATTGTTAAAAACTAATACCTAACATAAACAATTTATAAGTATTGCTTCTTTTAAAACTTTAGAGTCATTTCAATCAAGACCGCTCAATTAAACTAAACAATTTTTTCGCCTGATTAAAAGGTACATTAAACATTTGATTTAATTTATAATAAGAAAATATCTATTTTAAATAAACATCGTGTAACGCAAAGTTCAGCACATGCTCGCAACGATATCGTCCATGCCAAATAAATTAATCGTAACTATTATTTATACAACGGGTGCTTAGAATACAAATTAAAGGAGATTAACATAGAAATAGAATATAAACAAGTAGGTAGAGAGTGTACGAATTGAATTATGGGTAATGGGGCATGTAATTTGTCGGTTATGATATAATATGCATTAAAACACGTAATGCATTCGACTTCGATCGTAATGTTTAATTTTATCGGTAATGCACATTAAAGATAGTTTATTTATAAATATTAAGCACTTTCTTTATGTATAACATTTAGGTCTTCTTCTTCTATCGTGTCGGCACGAACTATACGAGAATAGCTCATAGGTACCGTGGTGAAAAGATTAGCCAGTCAGCAAGGATGGTAGCGAGGCTGACTGCCCAGGGTGCGCCGGACGTACTTAAATATCGTCACTCGTGGAGGCTCTTTTCACGCACCCCCATGTCCAACATTTAGGTAATGGAAAGGGATGATTATGCAATTGATAAAGTCGTGGTTGTGGGTTCGATCCCCGCACGGAAAAAGTATTTGTGAGACCTACAAATAATTGTTCCGGGTCTGGGTGTTAATACATGTAAGATTTGTCCGTAAACGAATCCACAATACAGAAGAAATCGTAGAGACGGGTAAAGTTTAAAAATTAACTGAGGCAATGAAAAATATGACTAGGTATAATCCAAAACGATTGCAGCAGGACTTGAACATATAGATAAACTGATACAATCCAGGTGAACCACTTAATTAAATAACTATCGTAACAGTACTTAGATTCGTTTTAATCATAATTAATTACAAACTAGCGAAAAGAAATTGGCAGACTTTCTCGCGAAAATATACGATTGGTTGTTGTCGCCCATGTCATTAACTATCGTTAAGTAGTGATTTAGATTTCTTGTTACCTTGTCACGTGTTTTAATTCTCACACTCGTGTCTCTCTGTCAACGTAAACAGGTGAATTTATTGTCTTGAGAATAAATAGTCAGTCTGAAATTGTTCTCTAACTTTTGAGGCTTATTTTATAACTCTTTTTCCTTAATACTCGCTCAAATATTTCTAAAATGAATTGCAGATACTAATCGGATACTTAAATCTACTATCATCGCAGAACTGCATATCAGTTCCAAAACGTTCTTAATGTCCACAATTTTAGTCCCTTCCTTTTTCTACTGAAGAATACGAAACTCATTATGGAAAGCTCAACTTTTTCCACGCCGTGATCTCGTGATAACCCCAGAATTAACCGCGGCGACCTTGATATTGCCGTCTGAGCAAATATTTTTAGCGACGCTGACGATCTCATACGAGGTGAAAGAGAATTAATATATCGCACATGCTGTATTATGTCATACTACTATAACGCAACGTAAACATTCATGAACTTGAATTATGTTGTAAAACCAACGACCCGAACGTTCACGAGAAGAGTATAAACATCCAGTGAAAGGAATGCGAAATTATAATAAATAACGATGTTATCAAATCAAAATCTTCATTTCGGATAAAACCTTACAAAAGTCATTATAAAAATACATAAAATATATAAAAAAAATCTTACAAAAGTCATCCATATCAAATTGGTGCTGTAGGTTAGTATAATTACATAAGTTATATAAATCCGCCCTATGATCCCTTATAATGCCTTTAGCATATTTAAAACTAAGGACCAGTCAAAAAGTGATTTCTGTAAAAACAATAAAAATAAATTCCAATATAACATTTGGCATAACAACTTTGTGTAACATACAGTACCTAAGACCTGAGAAACATAAATTAAATTTTAACGAGCGAGACTGTCGGCAGCATTTTGTAGTTTTCGCCAAACGAAATATTAATTTAATGATAAAATAAATATGGCTTATTTCATATTTTTATTAGTATGACGGTTTAAACAAATAGGCAAAGTGACCGTGTCGGTTGTCGCACTTGAAAATGTCACCCGATAAGGATCAGTTGGTGGCCTGCCTGATGGCTTCGGCAAAGGATGTTTACAGATGTGTATCGCCACAGACGTGGCAAATGCCAACGCACTCGTGCCAATAATTTAAAGCACAAGAAACTATAACTCATACCTATAGAGTGTAGATAGATGGAAAGTATAAATCTCTTTCAGGAGCAATCTTTTTTTGGGTGGGAAATCTTTGCAAAGTCCTTAGAGAACCATTAAACTTCACAAGATGTAATTTATTATTTACAGCTTAACATAAAACTGATTAAGAAGTTGTTTACTTTATTTTTTTTAGCAATTATTAAAGTTCTTTTAAGAAGGAATTTCAGAGTTTCAAATTAATGTTGAACATTATGTTAGTCTTTCATAGAAATCTAAATATTTAGAGCTCTGTGTACGCTTCACACTATTAAATTGAATCAGTGTCATCTGTTTAATTTCTCTTATCATTATTATACAACTCCAACGTACGGAGACCCACACCAAATATAAAAATAAATTCAAAGATCACAAACAACTGTGTTTATGTTCGTTATAATCTTTTGTGAAGTCGTCATCATTTATTATATTTGTAGGTATACCAATGAATGTCATATTGAACTATCCAGACCTTTCTAACTATTGTGGCTCAAGCACACAGTCCACTTTTAACATCGGGAACGCTCGATTTCGTAACTGTGCTAAAATAGCCAGTGCTTGAGGCTCTTCTGATACCTTTGTTTAATTTTATAAACAACAAACCATACCACTAATTTCTTCTGTCAACTATGTGCCCATAAACAATTTTTGGACGAAAACTTTAATTTCCAACAGAACAATCCACTGCCTACGACATCTTCAGAAAGACCGGACGGTTCACTCCACCTGCGCGGTCTATTCCTCGCTTCAGGAAGTACACCGTAGAAGACTTCCAATTTATCAAGGTGCTGGGCAAAGGCAGCTTTGGAAAGGTAAGTTCATTAACTCCTTTGTCTTCGTAATAGTCATATTTCAAAAATCGATCTTTCAAGAACCTTCCGCCTCTTCAGGACATTAATTAGTCAGTGGTGTCTGTTCGCAATTATCATTGTTTTCTCTCGTTGACCCAAATCTGGCTCAGAGGAGGCAAGTGCCAGACTTCTGACGTGAAGCTTCGCTTCGAGGTTTAAAAATGGATCAATATATCACAACAATCAAAGAGATCATATCTTATTCTACTTTCATTTAGTTTCAAAGTCATATTTTTTAAACGTGCCTTTGATTTAGTACAATGAATGTAGTATCATGACTTTACAAACCCAATGAAAAACTTTGCTAATTCTCCTGTCTGTACAGCGCAGATACAAAATTATTCTTCCTAATTGCTACCAAGAAAAAGTGATTTTATTTTGTAAAAATTCAAGGTGTATACGAATTCTCTATCCCAAAATAAACGAAAACTGAAACAAGGGATTTTGCCAAGAGAAAAAACAGCTCTCGCATACATAGATAAGATGTTGTGTACACGTAACTATTTGCAACGAACAACAGAGTGTATTTAGTTGCTGAAAAACGTGTCTATTAATACAGAGATATGACAAACTTGTCTCATTCTGTTAATACAAAATGCCCATTAATTTCCAAAAAAAAGTGTTAAACGCTGAAGTAATTTACTCAATTTAATGTTCCGTGTCTCAAACGTATTTTTAAGACTTTTCTTTTGCGACTCGATCCTCAATCAATTCTTCCGGATTGCTAAATATTAATGGTGTTTTCTTTTAGATTTGCGTAATGCGGAAAGTTTTATTTTAATACAGATATAGATTTCTTATATCATTCTTATATAAATCTGTTTCTTTGGCACGTTTTAATATCATGCCAGTTTTTTTAGCGCTCTTTTCGCAGTCTCTCATAGATTCGCAGAGTTTGCTCTATATTCTGGATCCGAGGTCTAAATTGTAGGTACTTCATCAATAATCGAGGTTACATTAGATAGCGCACGGATAACAATTTTCTTACAGCCATGCTTTAGTAAATTTCTGACAACCGAATCATTCAAAAATGTAAAGAAACAGAGAACCATAAATTTTGTTATATCTGTGATTTACCCATGCGATTTCTAAGTCACGAAGCATATACAAATTTGTTTCGTGACTTAGAAATCGCATCGACAAACTTCGTAAAACCGATCGCTTCCGAACTGAGTACGACTTCAAGACCACGAATGTTTATTAGTGCTGTAGTAATATGCGATCGCAATGAGTGTGAGTGGCACGAAAATGAGCGACTGCCACTGGTTGTTCGATTAGGTAAATCGATGTAACTAGGTAGTTGTGTAGTACTGTACTTGAAGTGGCTCATCCATCTGACATATTTCTATAGCCACCTTTTCACCACGAAACCAGACAAGGTAACCTATTCTTAGCGGTGATCATACAAAATTGCGGCTTTACCACCATAGCGTGTAGTCTTGTTGTTTTGTCGCTTATAGGGGCACCATAACAACCCGTTTCCAAACAAATCATGCACCAAATGTCAAACAAACGATGCAAGGTTTTGTTTGTTTCCCAGCATACCTAGAAGAACCAAAATACCGTAACTATGTTGTTTGTATTACGACTTTTACATAACTTATCTCCGTACCGCGACTTTGTTCTACATCTTCAGTGTATATTTAACTGACATGAGCGCGCAACTCAACGGATATTTTGCTGTTTCTTAGCACCTTAGTTATTGCACTCTAAAACTGTGTCAAAGTGTTAGGAAATCAAATGAAAATAGAATTAACTACCTGTGAACTCAAGAATAGACTGAATGAAACTAGGTCACTAAAGAACACTTCATGTTCATGTAAAATTATGACAATTTGTACAAAGCATTTATTACAATTTCAAATGATACTGACGGAGAGAGATACAGGTAATTTGTATGTTAAAAAGAAATATCTAAACATTTTTATTAGGTCTCAATGAGCCGTACACGCATGATCATAGTTGACTACGTCAATTGACGAGTCCGATTCAGGTAGGTACACTACATACGTCATAGTTAGCTAGCCGACTAAAATATTAAGTGTCTCGTTGATTTTGACGAGTGACGATATAATGCTATTAATTTCTCGCATTCGAGACGCAGTGGCGAGCACCGCCAGTTAATGGTGACGCACGACATCAAAGTGTTAGGAAATGTCAAATAATATTTTTATTTTGCACAAGTTGAGGGCGATGAACTCGTAAAGTTCTAGAATGCATGTGCCCGTTAAAAGAAATGTGATAAAGCGTTGATAACTTTAAATGGCCTGATTTTTTGGCGTGGCTAATCAACCGCCAGATCATACGACTTGCGAGGTTAAGCTGCGCTTGTCTCGGTCAGTCCGTGGATGGGTGACTGTTCGGCACACGTCGAGACCCTTCCGTGCCTCTGAGAGCACGTTAAACAGTCGGTCCTGAGAGTCATACGACCACATATGACAGTCGTTACGGGTTGTTAGAATGCCCGAAAGTCTGACAACCGTTCTAACTTTAGGATATCGGCATTGCCCAGTAACTGGGTTGTGGAGGTCTGATGGCAGTCGCTCCGTATACAATACTGGTATTATGCCGCATCTGGACTGGAATTATCTAGACTTGAAGCTGACCCCAACATAGAAAAAGTCTAGGTAGAACGTAATTTTAATGCCAAATTAAACATTTCTTAAGCTACGTCCACATTTGTAGCATTTTGGCGTATCGTATCTCCGTCGCGTGGCACCGACGTGTATCATGATCGCTGGTTAGGACAAACACATATGCAAATGTGGACGTACCTTAACCAGCGATCATGATACACGTCAGTGCCACGCGACGGAGATACGATAGGCCTACGCCAAAATGCTACAAATGTGGACGTAGCTTTAAGATTTTTTTATTATAAGTAAGAGACTAGGTACATTACATTTTCTGTATAGACTTCGTTTTCAAAGGTTCCTCTAGGCACATAGCTTAAATGTTATGACCTTAAGTAAATTACGAAAAGATTTGTTTGGGTACTTACCTATACCCAAACAAATCTTTACGGTACGTTTAACCTGAGCCTTTCTAAATATAAACTTTAGTGTTCGTAAACAAACCAAAGAAGCAATAAAATCAAAGCTCACATATAGCTGTCAGTCGCCAGCTATAAACTCTTCGCGTGTGTCGCCAGCCGCCCTTTCCTTTCAACTGGAGATAAAATTATCTACGAAATTGTGCAACGAATGGCACCTATATTGAGCTCAAAGATTTCTGAACTCAGATACTTGTTATGTTTGAAGAAAAAGCTGACGTAACTTTATATTTAACTAGCTTTTGCCGGCGACAATCAACTCTTAACACACTACTAAAGTTTCTATAATAATATAATTCAATCATGATTAGAAAGACACGTGGCGCCATCTATTATCGTTATTGTTGTTTTCCTTGGGAACAGTACTTTTTTTCGGGATGACAGGTACCGTATGTCCGTTTCTGTACCTACACCTGACAACGTATATGCAAAATTTCAGGAGTACCGGTTCAGTGGTAAAAAGGTAACAAACAAACTTACTTTCGCATTTATAATATTAGTTTGGATTTGGATTTTGGAATTAAAAGTTAATATTGATACAAATTTATCTAGGGGCCTAGTACCTACCCAAATTAGGATCTTTCTGTTTTCTTTGCCAACCACTATGTAGACCTCGTTCCTTGGGAAGGCGGAGGGTTATAGGACTCTTAACAGCTTAAACCCCCACGGTGTTCCTACAAAGACCTATGGCCGGTGTCGCGGCATTCGCTTTTCCGTCATACACCGTAACCACCAACTGCCGAAACCAATAACCAAACTCAATCTCTAGATTGTAGGTTTTTGAAACTTCTTCTTGAATTACTGTCAAAAACCTTCATCAATCTAGAGATTTTGGATTAAGATCCGTTAATTGTTTCAGTCGTAGGTAGGTAACTCCCACTATCTAACACTATCTATCCTACTACGCGTACGCGCACTTTTTGAACATTCATGACCGATTCTATACCTATATACGGGGTGTAAACGAATTCGTGTAATTCCTTCAAACCGTGTGATCTACTGGTGACATTGATTGACTCCGCATAGGTTTTTTTCAGAATAAACAAAAAAAAATATTTAAAAAATGAACCATTGTATTCTGTATAGTAATTTTAGCGTCCCAAGTTAACTGATTGCGTAGAGCGATATCGCGCTAGTCGTGCCAATCAGCTGTGTCGCCATGCACCTTCATTCATTTATGCATGGTATCGAAATTTACTATCACATTTTAAAAAATTATTTGGGAAAAATAAGTTTATTTTTATTTTTAATCAATCTAAATCCCGTGCGGGGTTAATCTATACCATGTGGTTTGAAGGAATTACACGAATCCGTTTACACCCTGTATAATTTCGCACATGTAAAAGAGCACATTCTTGTAAAAAAAAATGTTTGATTGATTCCTAAGATTTACCGAGAGTTATTGGTTAAAATGGAAGCTTCTCTTCTAAATCTTTTACCATAAAGAAGCAGAGTACCCATAGCATTGCATAGAAGACCCTCATACCCATACTCTAACCAAAATTAGCTTCCGAGTTCATTTATATGCCCATTTTGGCAATAAACTGTGCTACCATTGGTAGACAAAACGATTAATTCTTGGCTATAGGAACCGGGCGGAAGATAAGGTTTTTAAACGGAATTAGGAGATTTTAATGCATTGATTCGCGTCTTAAGGCCTGCTTATAACGACTACGTGTTACGGATGTAGTGCTTCGACTTGTCAGGGTGTTGGCCAGTTCAGCGTGAAAATAGAAATCAGGGCAAATGAAGCAGGTCTCACTGGTGACTAGTGCAATAAATTATTTTAATAATCGCTACATTTCTCTGAATCTCTTTGTATGACGATCTCGAAATATTATGACAGGGAAATCCAACACAACAAATCAACAGGGCTTGTTGAAATTAGGTTGAGATTAGGTTTTTTTGGATATGACAGACTTATCCAATGATATAATAGCACCTACTTAGAATCAAATAAATATTTGGGAACGAGCGTCATGATAATAATTCATTTTAAAAATCTAGGGGATCACTTTCAACTTTTTTAAACGTAGTCGTTTTCAAATAAAACCGGCCAAGCGCGAGTCGGACTCGCGCACGAAGGGTTCCGTACCATTATCTATAAAAACGGCAAAAAAATCATGTCTGTTGTATGGGAGCCCCATTTAAATATTTGTTTTATTTTAATTTAATCACAACCGCCCAAGTGTACCGAAAACGGTACGGCCGCCATTGTTTATCTATTGTGTCTATAATTACAGTACTACACAGGTTAATTATTTATTTTTAAAGTGAGTAAGTATATAACTAAATATTTTGTGAATATTCCAAGCGTCTACCTGTTGCCTATATCAATATCGAGCAAAAACGAGCAAAAAATCACGTTTGTTGTATGGGAGCCCCCTTAAATATTTATTTTATTCTGTTTTATAGTTTTTATTGTCATAGCGGCAACAGAAATACATCATCTGTGAATTTCAACTGTGTAACTATCACGGTTCATGAGATACAGCCTGGTGACAGACGGACAGCCGAGTAGTAATAGGGCCCCGTTTTACCCTTTGGGTACGGAACAGAATTGATTTATATACTTTATTTTTAATTTGTTTTTACCTGTACTTGCATAATTTTATTATTGTAAAAAATATGATGATTTTTGTTGTATAGAGTCAATTAATTTATTCACTTGACAGACATATCTGTGTTGCTGGGGAGTTTGTTGCGCCGTTTCTTCTTCACAGCAAAAACACTAGGAAGCGGTGAAGGGAGGGCTTTTTGTGGGATGTCTATAATATTGTAAAACTAACGTTCAAAAAGAACTAAGTAATTCTAGTCTATTTTGAATAAATGAGTTTTGAGTTTGAACCCTAAAAACGTTGTAGATATATACAAATAGGATGTGTGCTGTTTTTAAAGAACAATTTGTTGCATTTATCATTTTAGTTTATAATCAGTGGTGACCGTAACCTCAGTGATGATGCGTGATGGCAGCTTGCCACCTGCAGCTTAGCGGTTCGCCACAGTTTACCTGCCGTTATATCGTACATACTGTAACATTAGATTTATCTTGTCTATTTCGGGTGCCTACATCACTGGCCACCTTTCCAACGTCAGAGAGCACGTGTCATCGTCCTCCGCTCGACGCATTGTCGCCTATTAACTATTGTCTATCGTGGCTTAATAGTCTACAGTCAACTATAATTATTATGTATACAATATACGTCGTGTTATAGCTAATACAACACGGATCTTTCAGCGCATGCAGAGGCGCGCTATTTTTCTTCAGAGTATTTTTATTCTGTAATGGATGCGTCACGTGAACGAAATGTTTTCATCAATAGCTCTGGTGTTAGAAGGTATTATTTATTTAGTTCTCCAAGATCGAAGATACAATACTAATTGTATTTTTTTGTTTATTACTGATCTCGATACTATTACAAAAATAATAGGCAACAGTGATCAAAACAATGAAATGTTTAATAAAATGCCCAGGTTATAAACGATTTAAAACTGTCCACAAGACAGTGACAGAACTACTACCATATGACGTCATACCTTAAAAACTTTATAGTGACTTGTTATCACTCTGTACAATATTTGTTTCGCGTGACAAGAACAGAAAATGCCTCCGTAACAAACTTCGAAAGCGTGTATCTCCTCTATTTTTTCATCGACCTTATTTAACTTTTCGCGTACCTACCTTGTTTTTTCTATACTTTCTATGGGAGATATTACACTATCATATATCTAGGATCATTATAGGATCATAATGTCTTATTTGACCACTAGAGTCATATCTTTGTATGGAGAAATGATTCATATTATATCTACAAGGTTAGTCAGAAAGGGGGTACTAATCTGAAGGCCACTTATAGTATCACTGATGTCTGTTTTGTAGAATGTATTAAAAATTCTATAATTTTTATTTCCACAGAAAATTAATTTTATTTTAGTTTTTTCAAACATTCTTGATCCCTGCTTTAGTTACGAATTCAGAAAATAGAGCTTCTAATCCATATATAATAATAAACACAGCTGATCTTATCTGAACATAGATAGATTTTACCGTATTTTTTATGAAATCTTTGAACAGCTATTTTTCTTAAACTACCTATTAACTTTTAGGGAAAGTTGTAGAACAAAAGTTGTTCATTATTACGGATATTTTAACACCCTTTCGGATTAGTACCCCCTTTCCGACTAGCCTTGTATATTACATTGTCATATACCTATCTATGACTCATACTCGTAGATCTATGATCCTAGATATACCTACGAGTATGATAGTGTAATATCCCCGAGAATAATACTAAATTATTACAACATATAAAATAGTAGTCAAATACCTACATAAAGCTACGATATTTTTGCCGTCGGAATTTGAATGGCGATCACTTAATTAGATAGATGCGCATAAGATTTTCATTAAAATAAATTAGCAAATGCGTGACGTTAAAATTGATTTACTGATACCAAATACACGTTTATTAAGCAGGAGTAATCCGCGTGTTACGTGAGCCAGAACGCAACGTCTTCCTGGTTTCGCAGCTTGGCCCAATTGCCTTTGAGAATGGGCCAAGAATACGGAGAAAGCATGATATACATCATAATATGAATTATAATATGAAAACTGCTGTCGTATGGGTGTCACGTTCGCTTCCTGCGACATATATTAAACACATAATTTTACTTTGTTTTTGTCAATTCATTACGGATATTTGCAAAGTATATAAAATTTTAAACACCTCTTAAAATATTTGATGTAACGCAACGGCTTGTTATATAATAACAAACAAGATGTAAGATTGAGTGACTCGATCGTCTGTTTCTCTATCTACCTTGCTATCGTCATGACTTCTCAAAGACGAATCTTTCTCACAGTTCGTTTTGTGGCATCCGCTAACGATTTACGCTTCTTTAAATAGAACCGGTATCAATATCTATTTGTCTCTGTACTGTCTGTCTATTCGTGTGTGCCTACGCAACAAACTGGAGAACTATGAGCCTAATGAATTGGGATCTATATAAAAGTATAGAAAGAGATAATGTTTAGAGTACATAATATGATAATACGTCGACTTCTGAGATAGGTATTCTCTAATCATAAAAGAACAATAAGACAGACAAGATCTTTCTTTGTTGCTTTATTATTCTATCCATGAAGAGCCTCTACGAGGGACGATCCTTAAGTACGTTCAGTGCACCCTCGGCAGTCAGTCTCGCTACCAACCTTGCAGACTAGCTAATCTTTTCACAACCAGAGGCGGACTTCCCATAAGGCCGACTAGGCCCAGGCCTAGGGCGGCCAGATAAAAAGGGCGACCCATCGCGGAATAATAAATCTTAGCTCAGTAATGGAGTTGAGAAGGGGGCGGCTTTACTACACGACTTAAAGCGGATGGTACCTACTACATGGCCTAGGGCGGCCAAGACTGCTAGTCCGCCTCTGTTCACAACGGCATGAGCTATTCCCGTATAATAAATTACTACTAAGTACTTAATTATTTTCTTCTGCATCATAACTATCCTCACATATCACATTCTTTTTTATAGAAAACACTTTGTATTTCCAGGTGTTATTGGCGGAACTCCGCGACACAGAGTACTACTACGCCGTTAAATGTTTGAAAAAAGACGTGGTTTTAGAAGACGACGATGTCGAGTGCACATTGATAGAGAGGAAAGTTCTCGCACTTGGCACTAACCACCCCTACCTCTGCCATTTATTTGCTACTTTTCAGACGGATGTAAGTACATAAACTGAAGATTTATAATAATATTTCAAGCTCTGTGATGACATTTGAAATCGCTTCATTCCTCCTAATGTTATGCCGAACTCGTTACTGGTTACGCATTCATATTCACATCGAATAAATTGTGAAAAATAAAACTACAAATCTTCATTAAAACACTTAGTGGAATGGTAAATAGTGGGCAAATAGGTATTTAAAGTGAAAATTGACGCACAACGTGGGCTCATAAAATCTTTAGGACGGCAGTTATGATTTCCTGTGGAATCTGCGTGATAAACGGTATGACAATTGGTGGGTTCCATGGTTTTTTCTCGATGCCAAGCACGGCTCAGGAAGCTGAGCGTTGGACGGCCCAAGATCAGATGAGAAGATCTTTTTGAAGGTCGATAGTAGGATGCAAGTGACCCAGAACCGTTCGTTATGAATACCCATGGAGAAAGCTTTTGTCCAGTGGTAGACCTCTTCCTCTTGATATGGTGATGATTATTACGTTATAACTTTATTAAATGTGTTTTAGTCTCACCTGTTCTTCGTGATGGAGTACCTCAACGGTGGTGACCTGATGTTCCACATTCAGCAAAGCGGACGGTTCCCGGAGGCTCGTGCGCGGTTTTACGCTGCGGAAATTGTATCAGGACTCAAATTCTTGCACAAGAGGGGCATTGTTTACAGGTACTTAACATTTTTAAAAGCCTATATTATTTAGGCTAGGTACTTATTTAGATATTCTACGCTACAGCACTGAAGTGCAGTAGAGGTTTGAAGCACACGAGTCTGCTCTCTCTTTAGTTTAATTAGGTGACACATTCCAAAAAAAACTTAAGTAATGCGCTTATGATTTCTTACTGGAATCACCAATCGGTGTACAAAGTATGATGATTAGGTGAGCTCTCACAACCATTCATTGCAGTGGTCAATCAGGCCAATCGTTGTCAACAGAGATCGTTTACCGGCTAATATGCGGGTATTTTAAAACTCTTTACGAACTCTTTTTTTTTATTTGATTAAGATTTACGTTAACGGTGAAAGAAAACATCGTGACGAAACCTGCACATCTGAGAGGGCTCCAAACAGT
The DNA here is from genome assembly GCA_905220435.1 of Amphipyra tragopoginis. Taxonomy (NCBI): domain Eukaryota; kingdom Metazoa; phylum Arthropoda; class Insecta; order Lepidoptera; family Noctuidae; genus Amphipyra; species Amphipyra tragopoginis. The sequence goes on from HG991997.1 coordinate 20,384,081, forward strand.
TCTCGATGGTGTGTGAAGTCCGCCACCCCGCACCAGGCGAGCGTGGAGGACTAAGGCCTAAGTCCTTCTCATTCTGAGAAGTAGCCCGTACCCAGCAGTAAGACAGCAATGGGCTGATAATGATGATGATTACAAACTCAACTTCCACGCTGAGACATCGTCTGGGCCAACTATAAGGATCACTTTCAAAAGGCTACCACACATAAGTTTTGATCTCTTCTGCTAAAACTGTGCCGTGTGGTGCCGGACGTAAAGAATAGCACAGACCCAACTCTTCCCATGGGTGTCGTAAAAGGCTACTAAGAGATTCACTAGAGTATGGGTAGCAGCGTGCCCTGAGTATTTTAACAACCATACTGCAATCGCCAACCCGCCTGCCAAGCGTGGCGATTATGGCAAACCTTCCCAACATGGAGTACAGGACCGGTGGATGTGGCGATGCTTGGGGGGAGGTCCAAGTCCGGCAGTCTTTCGGCTGAATGATGGTGATGACTAAAACTATATCCTACCTGTTATTCCAGAGACTTGAAACTGGACAACATCCTTCTGGACTTCGAAGGTCACGTCCGCATCGCCGACTTTGGCATGTGCAAGCTACAGATATACTTGGAAAAGACGGCAGACACTTTCTGCGGCACTCCTGACTATATGGCGCCAGAGGTCAGTAGATATTCGAATTAAATAATTAAGTCTTACTGTATGAACATGACCACAAAACTGAAACAATGAATAATAATTTTAAAGTGGTGAAAAGATTTGAAAATCTCCTGTTCGCTGATTCAGTACATTTCGATAAGCCAGTTGCCAACCAATTCGGTTTGTTATCCCTTTTTTATATCGTTACGAGAATCGTAGACAAAGCGCGATAACAAATCGAATCAAAACCTTTTGAATCAGGGGGCTAATAGGGTTCCATATGCCACATCTATCGAGGCATTCCATTTAGCGCAACAATTTGAAGAGCACCAATTCTAATCGCACTAATATGAATAGGAATACTATTGCTGCGATTCGAATTGGTGCGCTAAATGGAATGCCCCAGCTATCATATAACGCAGTCGATCAAAATAAAATCACATAACTTCTTCACGCCTTATTCCCCGAAGGGTTCGCAGCAGAGGTGTATAGTACACCCACGTTTCGCCGTTATGTTTAAGTCCCATGTAATAGGGGGCGAGCCTATTGCCATCAACCGGGCACAAATCCAGACTCCGAACTGCTACTGAGAAATTCCACACGGAAAAACCCAATAACACTTTGCCCGGCCTGGGGATCGAACCCAAGACCTCACGCTCAGCAGTCGCGCTTGCGAACACTAGACCAACGAGGCAGTCTAAAAATAATTAATAAAATCAATTAGGTATATTGTATACCATTTTATTCCTCTTTATCACTTAAAGTGCAATTGTAAATCAATAAATGAGGAGACAACGTCTCCATAGATCTTGTCATAATTTATAGTTGTTGAAAGACGCACCTGCCAATCTCGTGTTTGGCAGTCACGTCGATGATCGTAAAATTGTGTTTCCGACTGGTCAAAGATGTTTTATCCACGACATTAATCTTAATTGATTCTGGTCACGGCTATTTATCCACCTATACGGAGAGCTCATCAGAGTATTTGGTCTTGCGTGCGATAAAGACATTTATCATTATGGGATTACTGAGTTACGGGCAGTTTGTAGCCTGAATGTTTGACAACTGCTTTACCGCATCATACAGTTTGAACCGTCTGATCTGCGTTATTAGTTTGGGTGCAGGGGATATACTTTCGCTTCTGGCTTGACTGGAAAACGACCCCAAAAATTGGGATAAAAATAATAATAATTAATCAAGGAAGGCAGACGCCGTTTTCTTCCGGCAATAGAAGTTATCCAGTCCATTTAACACCCCCTCCCATAGACCAGTTTTATTTTTACCATATTTCACAATAGTTTTGCGCCCACCTGGGACGGTCCATGACTGTACTCCAATAGTGCAGCCGTGGATAGTCCCCGGTTGGTGCCCCATCCCATTTTAGATTAAAGTTCTCAAAGGGGCCTCTGTGCGTTGGACCTGTGTCCCCCGTATGCCTTCCAAAGGACCGGACATCTTCCGCACGGAAGATGAGCCGTGAATACAAGGATATTAATCAATGTATGCTGTATCAAACAGATGTGTTAAAACAAGTGACAGATATGTAAATATTCCTTTCATTTGATGATGTTGGCGTCTTTAACGCGTGGTCATATGGCTAATATTATTTTGTCTTGTTCCAGATAATTAAAGGCTTGAAATACAACCAGACGGTGGACTGGTGGTCGTTCGGCGTGCTGCTATACGAGATGCTGATCGGTCAGAGTCCGTTCAGTGGCTGCGACGAGGACGAGTTGTTCTGGTCCATCTGCAACGAGATGCCGTCCTACCCGCGCTTCCTTTCGCATGAGGCGCTTACCATACTGACCAGGGTACGTTGGGTAGATGAGTTTATAGGTTTGAACAGGAAGTACAACTGGCGTGGCGTAAGCTGAGCTTTGCATTTGTGTGAGTGCACATAGAATCGACTGCCAAAAAGCAGTATAAACCGGTTTAAACCAAGTAAAGGACGCGTCTGCATTCATTCTCACACAAACGCAAAGCTCAGCTTAGGCCTCGCGGACGGTACCAGGTTATTAGTTGTCACATGTTTGGTCATGGGTGTAGCCAGGTTTGGATTTCGGCAAAGACTTCCTGTTGTCTATTAAACACGCCATTGTTTTTTCAACCACACAGTTTTTTTTTCTATGTCGGTAGAGCTCTTTAAAATATTTTAACTTTATTAAACCCAGCCCGAAAGGAAAGATAGGGGCTAGATCCGGAAAGGGAATTGCCATGCTGTAAAAACACAGCTACTAAGCTGAAATTCTTGACCTCCATCGATATGTAGGTATCATAATTTACTTGTATTTTAATGTAATAATTTGTTGTAGTTATTGGACAAGGACGCACGGACGAGGCTGGGCGGCACCGAATGTATGCACGGAGACATCAGGGACCAGGACTTCTTCCACCCCATCAGCTGGGATCGGCTCGAGAGACGCGAACTAGAGACACCATTCCGACCGCGTGTGGTAAGTACGACATTACTTTACCACCCATAGCAACTTACAAACTTCACTGTAGTAGCCTCCATTTTGATTTTACATCTAGCGCCCTATACCTATAACCCAACTGGCAAAATATTCACCTAAAACTTTCTTCTTACAGTCCTTCCCTACATCAGTGTCTCTCAGGCATTGTTTACTAGTGTTTTTGTCTCACGAAAACTTAGTGTGATTTTTAATACAAAGACATAAGGTTTATATTGCAATGATACACGCGTCTTTGTGAGATAAAAAAGATTACCAGTAGATAAAAACGTTCAATGCATTTTTTGTTTTTAACAGAGACATCCGATGGACACTCAATACTTCGATAAAGCGTTCACCGGCGAGCGACCACGTCTCACTGCTGTGGAACCACAAGTACTGCGCTCCATGGACCAGGAGCCTTTCAGAGGCTTCTCCTACACCAACCCCAACACAACGGACCGCTAAACTCAACTCTAATACATAGAGCGATGGTTGAAATTCCCTTGTTACATTTGGCACGCGCAGCGTTTTCGAGAACGTTCGATGCGTGATCGTCGGTGTAATTATTGGTCATTGTATGTCCCGCTGGGCGGTAGTCATTGGCAGTCAAGTTTTTGTAGTCGTAACGAATAAGTACTTAGAACCCATGAGTAGAAAATAGAACATTTTGAACAGTGGATGCATAAAATCTACTTTTTACAAGAATGGGTCAAGTTGAAAAACTGCCTTATATAAGTGTTGTATTTTAAAACGAATCGGTACCTACATATAGAGGGTATCTAAAATAAAATCTGTTTAAATGCATATCAATTAAAACGTATGTTATTGTGTCTGGTACACGAATTGTATTGTTATATGGAATAGGTGTTAGGTGTAAGGGCTGTAACACACACGCTGTAGATCGATGTTATATTTATTTAACTATAGTTTGTTCTTGAAATACCTGTGAATTTTAATCATTGTTTATATTCTCAGCCTGTGTGTTACATGGCTAAGTATTTGTATAGTAAAAAAACGATTTTGTATGTTCACTTTATTCATGTTATTAATTCAAACTCGAGTCTACACAATATTTATTTTAAATCGGATGTTTTTGTAAAGTTTTCAAATCGTATATTTGAATAAGTACCCTTTGGTTACTTCAATGTTATTATATTAAAATCGTTTTTTGTTTAAAACATAGAGCAGCTACTGTATGTACAATATTAGTGATAAACTAATCAATAATTCGGTGAACTAGTGTTGATCATATAATTCTATATTGTCCTTGCATATTATGAAAAATTTATACCAAAGATGGTTTGTTCGGATTGTACATTGTTTGTTGGATAATAAAATTACAAATTTCATTTGTTTGATTATAAATAAATAACTTTATCTTACAGACAAATAACAATTAAACTTCCCGATGCCGGTGGGGCAGTTTTTTTTTTAATTTAAATATTTAACTTCTATTTATGTACAAAGAATAAATAATACTTATACAAGGTTAGTCGGAAAGGGGGTACTAATCCGAAGCCCACTTATAGTATCACTGATGACTGTTTGAAAGCAAGTGTTAAAATTTCAAAATTCGATATTTATTTTTTTCAAATAAATTGATTTTAGTATTTTAGCTTTTTCAAAAATTCTTCATCCCTGCTTTAGTTACAAATTCAGAAAATGGTGCTTCTAATTCATGACCCCAAATATGACCTAAAATGTAAACACAGCTGATCGTAACTGGGGATAGATAGATTTTAGAGTTTTTTTTTTGAGATTTTTGAACAACTGTTTCTCTTAAACTATTGAGTTTTGGGAAAAGTTGTAGAACAAAAGTTACTCATTATTATGTGTACTTTAACACCCTTTCGCATTAGTACCCCCTTTCTGACTAACCTTGTATAACGTTTAAACCTATTAGATACATCTGTCGCAGTAACATGGTTACAGCCGTTATATGATTATATTCCTAGTGATTTGATCATATACCGGAAGATGCTTATAAGAGAGCGTTAAGCATCTTTTTTAGGAATATGTATAAACAACGCAAAAGAAAAGTAATAGTAAAAAAGCATTGGTCGAGTTTATCGCACGATATCCCTCGGTCGATTAATAATGCCTATGAATCGACCGATATGATCATATTATTAGGACGATTCTTATTAACCTTTTGACCGCCACCGTCATGTATACATGACAAAGCATAATGTGTCCAGTACGCCACGGTCACGACTACATGACAGACTTAAAGGAAGAACTCGTAGCTTGGCGCCGAGAGGATGCTTTTGCTTTTTTGACGTGGCGGTCAAAAAATGCTTTCTTATAAGCATCTTCCGGTATATATGATCATACAACGGCTACAACCATGTTACTGCGATAAATTAATTCGTCACTTTTCCCGTACAGAAAAACTAACAGAATTATAGTTCTGTCTCACAAATAGACTAGACAAATATTTGGACTAAAACTACATTTAAATGTCGCCATATACAAGAATTAAATACCCCAATTAGCTTAAATACATCATTTGCCGACAACTAATCTTAATCATAATGATGGTTTAAACCAAGAATAAGGTAAACCCAGATTTAAAATATACCCATCACTTTCTTATGTCATATAACAAAGAGAGACGGGGCCATTTTAAAACCTAGGTTTTTCTTAGACCATCTTTTGTAATAAGGGGGCGTGGATTTATAACAACAAGAGTATCCATGAGGATTTTCCCACGATAAAAAAGGGTCTCAGTTTGCGAATTCAAAACCTAAGTGTGGCACCACACCATGCCGAAATTACGCGACCGAACATGTCTGTTTTTTTTATAGGTAAAACGCGACGTAATTTCAGCCTGGTGTGTCGGGGGTAGTTTAAAAAGCATTACAGGCGTAATCATGCCGAACTTCGGTCGCGTATCTTCAGCATAGTGTGTTTAGACACTAACATTACCAAAATGACGTTTTCAGTGTTTTTATTTCAAGGCGGGCTTGACATAAGAAAGTGATGAGGATATTTTAAACCTGGGTTTACCTTAGTCTTGGTTTAAACCATCTTTTGTAATAAGGAGGAAAGTGCTCTTTCTCCGGACCCTTGGCTGGGGTCGCGAGATTCGCAGCTGCATGCACCGCTACCCCGGCAGTACTTCGAAAAACGAACATCGAACTTATACATATACCTACGATTAAAGTATTATTAACTTAAACGAAAGACAAAATGTCAAATCGCGATAATTGAATCGATCGTCGGACCCGAAACACTTTCGTGGTTGGAAAACGTGCGATCTGTCCGAAGTAAAACCGAACCCTTCGTGTTTAAGAACCGGGCTCATAGGCATACAACTTTGGACCACCACGACGACACATCCACAATAATCATTCTTCATAATATGTTCTAATTCTCAAAGGATATGTAATTAATAAATGAATAATTTTGTGCTGCGTGGCAATGAATAGGTGATGAGACAGTTTATCCTCAAAAACTTCTAGTGCCACTATTTTAGGGTCTTCGATAGTCTTATCAAAGTCTGTTACGCAAAAAATACGTTCCGCTCTGCACTGATTAGATGACATGTTGTCTGGTCTACATATTGCAACCTGAAACAAAATATTCCAATATAGCTTCATCTGATTTTGTTTCTGTGCTCTTCATAACTTACAAATCTGTTTTCCTGAATGACAAGAACTTTTTATCAATATTATCATTTTTATCAAATAAAACCAAGTCGTTTCCCGCTGTCTGTCCCTATGTATGCTTAGATCTTTAAAACTACGCAACGGATTATGATGCGGTTTTTTTAATAGATAAAGTGATTCAAGAGGAAGGTTTTAAGCTATAAAACGTACACCTGAGAAGCCGGGGTGGGTCGCTAGTTGAGTAATAAACTTCGATGCAAACTTTTGCATTAATTTTATTATAGCTCGACCGCTTATCTGAGACCGTTCTTGAGGTAAATGCGCGGTGCGGAAGGGGTGTGGTGACGCGACGTGAAAGCTCACTGATTCGTCAACTTGTGACAACTGTCACCCCTCCCGCACCGCGCAGATCCCTCAGGAAGGGTCTCAGTTAAGTGGTCGGGCTATAGTGAGACTCTATACGAATTAGTTTATAATGTTACAATTCATAAGCATGGCTGAACAGGGATCCAACTTAAACTGCTGGAGGAGAAGTACCTTAAATAATGAAGAGATATAGTGCTTATTAGTGAGATTTGATCCTTCTTATTGACCTTAATAGTGCCATTAGATACACGATGTTGCTTTTGCGCAGTTATGTCAGATTGAAACCCGTCAAACATTTAAAAATAACGACAAATGCAGTTTTAATTACGATAAATTAAATTTAGTTTCCATTGAGTAAAATACTTTCCTTCCAGGTGGCGTTACATATGGCTGGGCAGGATGCCAAGTATTGTAATTCTACTAATGTAATTTATTTATCATAATCCCCTTTTCGCCTCATGATACTCGAGCGCACGAGTGAGTGACAAAACAGCAATGTAATGAAAACAGACAAACTATAAAAAAATACTTACTACCCCATCCCTAAATCCAACAAACAAGGTTTCTCCATGTTCCGTGGCGCACGTCATCCCTGCGCATTCCAGCCTCATGTGATTCAATTCCATTTCGCAAACGCGTATTCGTTGATCTTGATTACGACTTTTCACTGAAAACAAAATGATAATTGATATAAACAAGTGATTAAACATTATTAAAAGTAAAAAAATCAAGGATATCTCCCACGTCCCTCTTTTTGAAACTTAATTTAATGATTTCATCAGCTGAACTATCTATGTATGTCTTGTCTGCATGTGGTGATGCGAGTTCTGCCTCCATGGCCCTCAGCTACGCTGCCAGTGATACGATAGCGTTTCCTAAAGCTACTTATTACACCCTTCGTAGTGCCAGGTTCCAACATTCCTACCGCTCTAATTGTTTTTTCTCGACTCAAGTGACGTCTTCTGTCCATGATAGCATTCGTGTGTATTGATTCGACTCAGAAGTGTGGCAGAAATGGTACTGATTTTGTCTCAAACCTGTTGCAGGATTTTATAGGAATACGACTTGATAGAAGATTTTCAACTTTTAATTGAAATTCAAAAACTGTTTCTTTTTTATATTATGGGGAGGTAAGCCAGGAAACTATGAGGACTCCAAAAAATCAATTTTAGAACCTCACTTTCGCTAAAACGTGCTTGATCCCTAGACACTTTTGATGTGTGTAGTTCTCAACTAAACAGCGAAAGTAACAGGTAAGTTCTCTGGCAGGGCTTGCCACAAGGTTAGGTGTTGCAGGCAACGATAGAGGTCTACATCTTTTTAATCAGAGCACATTTAAGTGAGGAGCATTCAGCTTCTCCTAATGTCAATCTTGCCTACATGTGATGTCATTTGCCACTGCATGACAAGACTCTGACGACCGACGAGAGAAATCAGTTTCACTGATGCCAGACACCTGCCCTGATTCACACACCTGCTTGCCTAGGCTGGGACTATAAGTAATCACCTTCTTCTCTGGAAAAACCTACTCCTAGCTATGAACTACGATAGGGTACTGATAATTATCTTACCTGCAACAGCAATATCAGACTTGTTAAAAAACACCCAATTTGTTTCACCCTCAGGTGGAGGATCAGTATAACCAACGATTTTCTCAAACTTCTTCGCATCTGCTACTTCACCCAAAATCAATCCGTGCTTGGTTACCATATAAACTGTGTTATTAAACACATGCATTGCACATACTCTGTCGTATGAACCGCCATAGTAGCGACCTACAAATCTGAGATCCCAACTTCTCATATTCCATATGAGAGCCCATACTACGTATTTATGGGTTACTATGTAGCAAATATTGTCTTCCAGTCTGTAAAAATAGTATTGCATTATAATAATTTTAACAAGAAAATGTCCGCAACTATACTTGATTCTTGTATGCAGTGGCGTGCACTCCATACATGCAAATAAGCTCTGCATACCCTGCAGTTCCATACATAATACATGTCCCTCTAAGTGATATAGTATAACTATAATTAAAAGAAATCATGGTAATTTAGTTTTCACGCCATCTATTGCTTTTTTTGGAACTAACTCGGAGCGGGGAATACCCGCCGCATGCCGCCGCGACCGCGCATTGCAGCGCCTCCCGTGAGCATAAGCTGTACTATGCCTAGCTTATTCTTCATACAACGCATCTCGTGTAGTACACAGCAAAAGAGTGACTGTGTGCGTGAAAATGTGTGCGTGTGTTGGAGTTTTGGAAGCATAGCTTACATTGCAAACCGTCCAAATTGAGAACCCGTAAATGCACCGTTTAATTGTTGATTGCAGAGAGTCGACTTATTTTAGTCGGATTAACCAAATGATTCATTCGTTCGTATTAATTAGTTCGTAACGTAATAAATTGCAAAGTTTTTTCGCCTTATTGTTTTTTTGGCGCAAGTGATTGACTGTCGAGTAATTATTTAGTAAGTTTATTGTAAAAATGGAAAATTATACCTTTGAGACCTGTGCTGGCGAAATGTGTTTAAATTAATTAAAATCAGCCGCGTTTTCACGTTATCTTTTGAGGAAACAGTTAAATTGATTGCAAAGGGAAGGCGTGTACCCGGGTTGGATTTAACTCAAAGAAAAGGTAATAAATACTACTCGTTATTTTCATAAAATGTTTTATGCTGACTATTACTGGCTAACTCGTTGTGTACACACAAATATATTGGATTGTTTCCCTTGCATTTTGTTTATAAATCAAGTTAAAAATAATGTTTGGACCTAGCGGATACTCAGATTTAAATAATTTTCACAAAGCGGCTGATAAGCATGATTCTTCAGAAAAACGTCTAGAATCCTCCTTAAAAGTTCCAAACTTTTGATAAAGGTAGAATAGAGACTAGTTTGAATAGCCAGTTAAAGTTAGATATTGAAAGGCACAACGCGAAAGACGACAGAAATAGAAACATCTTCAAATGGTTGATTGATGTAGTTTGTTTTCTAGGTAAATCTGAATTAGCATTCCGTGGTCATAACGAACCCAGCTTTTTTTTTTGTGCATACCCTGTCTGAAATCTCTGTGCACGCCACTGCTTGTATGGCTACTGAAGAACTGGGTGCGTCAACGAAGTAGGTAAGCTTCGAAGGAAGAATTACGGTCTCGTGTGGTTTGTACGAGTTAGCGTTTATTATGTGATAGAGTTCATACGAGTCACCTAAAAAGAAATTCTCATAGTCATATGGGCCAAAACACACTTAGCGTATCTTGCGTCTCGAATCTTGCGCAGTAATGTGCGCGCACTAAACTTCTAGACCTTGTTACGCTCGACGTAACGACGTAAAATAAGAGTGGTGAGGCCGCGCAGGAGAATTTGTATGTAGCGCGATGATACGCTCAATGTTTCTGCAGCCTTGAGGTCGCAGCTCATTAGAGTCACTCGGCATCCGACCCGCATCGCCGCGCCTCGTGGGGTTAGTATTCTTTAATGAACTCGTATGGATGTGCGCTCACTATATCAACTCTGTAACGTCACCGGATCGCCTTGGGCGTATGCCGTCCACGCGCGGACGACGAGTTAACCACTCGGTGACAACTTGCTGCTCACATGCTTGCCTTGCGTTGCTGCGCATTGCCAACGCACAAGTCCTGAGTGAACCGCTCGCTCCCATCGAGTGGACTCCTCCGACGACTTCTCTGGTTGACCACGCGACGTTTACTGGTGATAACGCAGCGTCCACCCGTGAACCACCTGCTGACAACGAGTGAACGCCGAGCGACGAGGCTATGCGGGTCGGGTGCCGATTGGCTCTAATGAGCTGTGACCTTTATGCTAAAAACAATTCGACGAGAGGGTTGAGAACGAGCATCCTACGAGTAGCATAGATTACGTTACATTAATTAAATTAATCCCACTCACCTGTACAATAATACATTGTCGACAGCATACCTATAGCTTTTATTAAAACAATAATCATCTGGTTTGACTTTGCCATTTATATGTATGTCTTGACGCTGGTCCTGCTGTTGCACCAAAGCAACTCTCATGTAATCATTCTCTGTAAAATCGATCTCTTTAGCTAAAATGATAGATAAACTTAATAATTACCTACTAAATGAGTATGAAGAAAATTAACTACAATAAAAATATGTTTCAAACTTACATGGGCTCTCATAGACTCTGTCCATTTTGCAGTTCTTAATATCAAAATATTTTACATTTGCTTGGGTCTTCACAATCAGTGTATCTGAAAAAAATTAAATGTTTTCTTGTTACCAGCACAGAAATGTTTTTATGTTGTCAAAATACACTTTAAAGGATTAGATAAAGAACTTGTTAAAGGAGGTGTGAGCTTGATTTTGGCGAAACCAAAAACTGCATAATTATATTTTGGAAAAAGCGGCTGGTTTAACCAGGAATTAGGGTTTTCGCGTTCCCGGCCTATTTGAATTCCCGGGAATCGGGAATTTTTTCTCTTAATTCCCGGGAATTCCCGGGTACCCGGGAATTTTCATGTTTTTTGTATAAATATAGTTTTTCTCGTATATTTCAACATTAAACTTGTGTAAGTACACACATCAAAAGTGTCTAGGGATCAACATATATTTTTGCAATAACTTTTCTCCTGATTGATATTAATTAAAATTTTCTTTAAGGATTCATCAAATAAAGTGTTTTCGTTTGTCACAGTAACGATAAACCAAGTCACCTTTGCATTAATAAAGAAATTTGCCATTTTCCTAGTAAAGGGATTTTTGACATTTGAACCACTAACACAAAAGTTCGAAAAAAAGACTGAAATAACAGTTTTCTTTAAAATTTTATTGGGTAACTTAAACAATTAATAATCCGTGTTTCTACCGCGAACACTAACAACACAAGAACATCGGTTTGGCCTACTCAAAATGAGTTCATCCAAATCACGCTGTGGAATGGCCGCCCATGTTCGTTGCAACAACAAAAAAAGGTCTTCTTGCGACTGGATACCCTCCATATTCGGCAGAGCTCTTCTCTGTAGCATATCCCATGCATGCTCAATCGGGTTCAAGTCTGGCGACTGAGCAGGCCAGGGCAGGACATTGATGTTAGCTGCGGCGAGAGTCTGTCTTACAACTCTTGCGGTGTGCGGTCGTGCATTATCATGCATTAACTGAAATAAGGGACCGATTTGCGCTTGTAGAGGAACGATGACGTCTGATACAATCGTCTCAGCATAAATTTGAGCGTTGAGGTTGCCTCTGATCCAAATCAACTCAGTTCTTCCGCCGATCCAAATACCCGCCCATACCATGATGGTTCCACCACTATAAGGATGGACTTCCTGGCAGGATTTTAATCGCTGTTGGCGTCCAGGGGTTCTCCAGTGTCGTATACGTCTTGTATCCGGTCTCATACCAAAACGAGACTCATCAGAAAAGCACACGAAACGCCATTGTTCTTCTGCCCAATTTCTGTGTCCAAGAGCCCATTGGTATCGAATCCTACGATTGTGCATTGCTATAGGTGGTACCCGTAGCGGTCTTCGGGAATGAAGGTTCACTTCATGCAAGCGGTTTCTGACTGTTTGGTCGCTAATTAAGTTCCCTGAAGAGTGATGAAGCCTCACGGCTAACATCATGGCGGTTATTGTTGGAGCTCTTCGAGTTAAGATTTGAATGTATCGGTCTTGTCTCCGTGTGGTGCAGCGATACCGTCCTCCATGGCGCTCAGCCACGGTACCAGTGCTTCGGTAACGTGTCCAAAGTCGACTGATAACACTCTGACTTGTATTCAGAGCTAAAGTCACAGTACGTTGCCGGGAACCAGCTTCTATCATTCCCACGGCTCTGAGCATTTCTTCCCTGCTTAAATGACGTCGCCGCTCCATAATAACGTTGGTTTTAATCAGTAGTAGGGAAACAGTAGCACTAATAATGTCTTCAATGCGTTGTATGTTTTTATAGGGAAAATATTGACAGCTGATTTTCATCTTTTACTCGAATTTGATTCACAGTTCCTGATTCAAATTATGAAATGCACCAAAAAGGATCCATATAAATTTATAAAATCATAAATTTATTACAAAGCCACATCTCAATCTCAAGAAATCCGCATAAAAATGCTTGATCCCTAGACACTTTTGATGTGTGTACTTTAAACATGATAAATTGATAAATTGTCTAACATACCAATCGACTTTTCTTAATGAAATAAAAAATCTTATACTTATTTAAAAAAATTAACTAGGAACAGTTTTTTACAGTCATTTATTGTGCGACGACGCGAGTTTCTTTAATGAAAAAAAAAGTCTTCTCTTCATATAATATGGCAAAATATTACGGAATAACAACAGGGTGAATGACTAAGGGTGTTACAAATTCGTGTAATACCTTAAAACCACATGATCTACAGTGTAGAATGACCGAGCACGGTATTTAGCTTGATTAAAAGTAAAGTTTTTTTTTTCTTGCGGTAGCGATTAGCGATATGTGATCGAAACATAACCAGCTAATAAGGTACAAATAAAAAAATGAAAATTACTTACTTAAAAATTTTATTCGTTGGAACATTTCGACGCCACTCATCAATGAAAAAAGCACGGTGACACAGCTGGCTAGCACGACTAGCACGAAATCTTTCTTTGCAGTCGGTTAACTCGGGGCGCAAAAAGGGCTCGAAAATAGAACTTTTTTTTAAAATAATCTGTTTTATATTTAAAATAAAAACCATTTAGGGTTAATCTGTGACTAGTAGATCCCGCTGTTTGAAGGAATTACACGAATTCGTTTACACCTTGTATATTTTCACTATAAATCTCGAAATTACACAAAAGATAAGCATTGTGAATAGTTTCTACAAATTAAACATTTACAAAAAAATCAAGCGTTTAGAGTTTGTTTACTAAACAGAGACAACAGTACTGTGTGCTGAAATTGCGATACATTTACCCCATTCTAAGTACACAAATGCAGTAGGTACAATGTCTGTTTCACGTGAGAGAGACAGAAAATGCTCTAAAATCTTAGGGAGCGTGCAGACCCTTCATTTTTCATCATCTGTTCTTCATTTCAAATAATTCCCGGGTACCCGGGATTCCCGACAAATAATTCCCGGGTCCTAAAATCCCCAAATTCCCGGGAATTCCCGGTTCCGGGTACCCGGGGCGAAAACCCTACCAGGAATTGAGTTCAATTGTTTTGTAAAAAATACTACTCTGTATTATTGCACCAATTGACAATGTTGCTGATAAGTAACAAGTCTGGCAAAGGAATATTATGTGGCATATCAAAGGAAACAGGGAATTACAAAAAAAAAAGTTTTATCCGAATTCAAGCTAGACTCCTTTGACTACTTTTCTCCATTCCTAATAGATTTGGATTTGGCCCTCCAGTCCCATCTTATAAACTCACCTGTATAATATCCAAACGTGCCAAAAGTTCAGGGGGCTGATTGCCCTAACTAAAGAAGTTCAGTTGCAGTTAAGTTTCAATCAACAACACTTTTTGTATTCTCTTACTAGGCAATTGATATCAGAGACGCTTGTGTAAACTTAGCTGCAGTGTCACTGCAACTTGATCAGAGCTTCGTGAAATTACATGAATTAGCCTACAGGAAGGACATAACTCTCTGCTCACTAAAATGTCCTGCTAATGGTGGCGTTGTGCATCGAGTCGTTGAGTTCCCTGCAACATGGTTGAGCTGAGCGACGCCGATGCATGCGTCATGCTCGTGAACGGGTGCTGTCTGTTGGGACTGGTCAATCGTTTTAAAAGGCTAACTTTCTCATTGCTTTTCATGTTGTTAACTGCATGTACTTAATCTGCATTGTTCTTACATTACTACAATGAAAATTGTCAAACCATTTACTTTTTTAAAAGAGTGTCTATGGAGTTTCTTGCCGGTTCTTCTCCAAAGGACCTACTACTTGGAACCGAGCACCTAGTGTTGACCTTTTGAAAGCACCAGGGATCTGGTCTACTACTTGAAATAAAAACTATTTGACTTTGATATCAGCCTTGTATATGATACTCCTTTTAGTCAATATGACCATTTTGACAATAATGTTATTGATATGTTATGTAGTTACCTCTATACACATGCATCTTTTTAATGTCCTGCAGATTGTATGTATGGTGATGATCTACCTGAGCAGAACTGACAGAAGCCCAAAGAATTGAATTTATCAACATATCTTTGCAGCCAAGTGTAGATTTTCTTTCAAATGTGACACCCATGTTCATCATTTGTTCTGCAACAATCTCCGGCCATAGATGATAAAACTGTAAAAATAAGAAACATCTTAGTTTTCTGGAAACTTTTATTGGATCCGTTTGAGGGCTTGATTGACACACATTTGCTGACCATTTAGCATCTGCACTACGAGTCGCAGGTTCGATTCCTGCACAGAACTAATGTTTGTACAGCCTACCAATTGGTGTTTCGGGTCTGCCTACTGATTCAGAACCTTTTTGATAAGCAGTTGTCGACCGATTCGGTTTGTCATCTTGTTCCATCTATGATTCTCGTAACTAGAGGAAAAGAGATAGCCTATTGAATTATTCGACAACTGCCTTATCAAATTGTTCTGAATCAGGGAGCTGGTTGTTAGTGCATGTGAGGTTTATGTCTGAAAACACCAACTATAGAATAAAACAACGTTTTTTGAAGAAATTAAATTTAAAAAAACACAAATACTTTCCGGTTATTTTGCCACAAATTTTTTTTTTTTTCTTAAAATAATTCAAATTAAGTTTTGTACAATATGTCCTGAACATTCAATGTTTAAAACTTGGTACCTATTGTTTGTTGTTTTCAAGATAGAGTAAGCAGCAATTATAAGAGGAAGTTTCATGAGGCAGTTATAAGGAGAATTCTTAGTTTTCTTTCATAGTTTCATTTGATGTTGTTTGAGCTGTGGTCAGAAGCTGATAGCAAGCAGTAGATAAGTAATAAATAATAACATTTACCTCGATATAATAGACCGCAACATCCTTCCATCTTCTGTTAACAGTCATACAACTTAATATAGTCTTAAGGTCTAAATATTTAAAAATTATTAGTAATAGTTCTGGGGGACAAAATTTCCAGCTTAATTTATCATCATTTTCATCAACTTCCACTAAAGTAATAGATGACATTGCGATGTAAGTTTTTGTATTTTTAAATGATTTACAATTTATATTTTTTAACAAAACATAAACAACAAGGAACGATCAGAATCACAAACACTGACAAAAACACAGATCAACAGAGCTCAGTCAGTCACATGGTCAGTGCTTCCAGGTTCACCGTAATAACAGTAGATATACTGTATTTGTGATTTGCCATTTTGTTCATTTTACTATACCATAATTTCATCTTCATCGTATTAGTTCGTTGTTTCATAAACTAATTTATTTGTTTTGGTTGATAATACTTCGATGACTTCGATCGTATATCGATATCGATTTCGATCGTTTAACGAAGTTCGATGTTCGTCGTTGTTTCGTTTCGATCTGAAACTTGGACTTCGACGTTTATTTTTCAGAGTAGAGCTCCTGATTACTTCAGAGTGATTTATTAGTAAATAATCAATTTAATCAATAAATATTACATTGATTTTTTGTAATTTATTGTATTTTTTTTAATTATCTCTGTATTTTTTTTCGAATAACAATTTTTAGCCAAAAATATAGTAATTTTACTTTTGTAATCTGGAAGCACTGTCCATAGAGTTTCAGAGTTGACAGTTGAGTTTTTTACACTTTAGCGATTTGTGGTTGAAGAATAGTCCATTCTGTCGATAATAACATGTCCATCAAAATAGTTACCATACTATATCGATTTTACTATGAAAATGCGGTAGCATCTCTATCTCTTAATAATCTGTGAAAAAAAAAACTGCAAATCTGTCAAATTAGCATTTAGGTTATGTTTACCAGTACGTCAATTTAATGTCTTATAAATTGTTTATATCTTTAATTGAGTGATTTCGGATCTCGTATATACCTTTGCGACTACAAATTCTCCAAGAGTGATTGTTAAATAAATATGGTAAAATTTATATTTAGTACTTATTTTTGTAGTAGCAGCAAGCAACTTTTGAAAATGTTTTTCGAATTCAAAATGTTTTCTGTTCTTAAAAGATCTTACAATTTTAAAGTTACAAAGAGAAACATGTCTTAGATTTAACTGTAGATCTCTTATCTACAATAGTAATATCACAAAGTAACTCTCTATTTCTATTAATCAGGCTTTTAGATAAACTTGTTCTCATAGATGTTGTTCAGACCCTATCCACTTCACTATTACAGATCTATCGGAGTTACATAGATAAAAGTAATCATGGCATTCTCAGACATGGCATTGTAATTTAATATTTTCCTTGGAACACCAAGAAAACTTTATTTTAGTTGGTCTGTATGTTCTTTTACATTTTCCACTTTGGCATTTTTTGTTTCTTTCTATAGAACTATTATAGAAAACTAGCTTTCCTTTATTCATGTGAAACCACCTGAGTTGTTCCGGGTTTGGGTGTTTGTTTATGTAAACCCACTCACCATACATGCATGAGAAATCCTAGTGTGGGGCAACATTTCTTTTGAAAAAAAATGAAATAGAGTCTATAATAATTATAGACTCTATTTCATTTCAAAATAATTATTATTTTGCTTAATCGTCACATTACAAAATGATTCACATTATAAAAAATCACATACAAAATGATTATTTTAAAGAGGGATATTGATATACTAAGATCTTTTGTTATCAACATGAGCTTTACAAGAATAGCTCATGCTGTGGTGGAAAGATTAGCCAGGCAGCAAGGTTGGTAGCAGGCTGATCGCCCAGGGTGCATGGATGTACGTTAACGTCCCAACCGACATCCGGATCGTCAGTGCCATTGTTTATCTATTGTGTCTATAATTACAGTACTCAATCGGTACGTCCTTGTGTCATTACAGTACTCGATCGGTCCTGTGTAGTACTGTAATTATAGACACAATAGATAAACAATGGCACTGACGATCCGGATCGTCGGGCGGGCCGCTAGCGGTTAGGCGGTGGCAAATGTGAGGCAGCTTATGTTAATTTTAACCATATTTTCTACTTTCAGGCTCGCAATGCAGAGAAGGCTATGTAAGTATCATGTTACATTCATAAGTACCACTCTATGTTTATGAGACTGGTGGTAAAATACTGTAAAAGTCAAAGCATTTATTTCAATTAGACCATTGACAGGCACTTTTGAATTATCGAGTCTGATTTTGTCCATGTGGTCCATAAAAAGAAGGGTCAATTTTGATATACGGCCACCTCGCGCGTTAGTGCCGTGAAAGGCGACTTAATAGTTACGTCAAGAGGATAAGTAGCAGCATCCTCCGGTTCATTAGTAACAACATAATGCAACAACCAATATATTTGCAAATGATGATTGTGGTTTTATCCCACGTGGGGATGGGCTAGAATATAAAACTTCCTCACTGCACTCTGTGTATAGACACAACAAAACCTATTACGCTTGGTAATAGGATCTATGCATATGGAGCACTTGCCTATCTATCACCCTCCCATCAATGTCCAGCACCAAGAAGATTATTGTTTTTCGTCATTTGTATGTGAGAGCCAGGTATAGGGAATCTCGATCTTTGTTACTTGGATTCATATGCTCCATCTTAGACCCTGTATGCTTACCAAGAGGTGTAACTACGGTCAAAGGAGACCAATCTAAAGTTTTTTTTAACCCTTTCTTCTTTAATCACCTTTTGCAGGACCACGCTGGCGCGATGGCGAGCAGCACAAGTACAGGAGGCGGGTGGACAGCGCGAGCGGAGACCTTACCTCGCGTCAGAGTGCACAGACCTGCCACAAGCTGAGAAATGGAGACTGCAAATTGTCAGAGAAATCGCCAAAAAAGTCGCTCAGATACAGAATGGTAAGTTGGTAAACTAACCTAAATTATGGTAAATGCTAATAAAGTTAGGTTGAAGTTCAAAGGAAAATATACCCAGAAGCAGGTCTCAGCAATAGTAAAAATCAAAATATTATGTTCTTTTTTTTGACATAAACTATGTGGACGCTTAAGGTACAAGGTATAACGGGCTGGTGTCCGCAACTCCACGTCTGAGCGCGTATTTTGCGTGACGGGTGGTAAGTGTAATCATTCGATCCACCCTAACTCCTCGAAAAAGGCCAGCACACCCTTGATGTTGTTGACAGTCTCTCGGAGAGTACCTGGGTTTCCGAAGTACTTGGCCCTGTATGTGGCGACCTCAGGGCAGTTTAGTAGCACGTGGGCTGCCGTCTCATCCTCCTCCATGCATGCTCTGCACATTGGGCTGTCTGTAACTCCAATGACAAAGGTATGGACGCTTATGAAAAGTCGAATTTAGGTGCACGGTTCCAGATTGTCGGTTCCTTTTATGTAGAAGAGCCGGTAGTAATGTGTATAGTACGGACATAAAATGTAAAAAAAACCCTTCATCGTAAGAATCCATTAAACATAAACATTTTACTAAAACGAAAATGATTGAAGATAGATAAGTGTTAAGGCTTAATTATTTATTATTTAACAATTGAAGGCTAGACACAACGGGATTGTAGTAATCAACTGATTAATGCTGAATTAAAGACACAAGCAACCTTAAGAAAGTAATCTCTAACCATAGGTTTACTACGGTTAGTTATCGTAATAATTATTCAGAGATAGTGTTGGTCACGGCTTTAAACAGGTTAATTTACATTATGTGATACGATAGGCAATGCACATGGCGCAAAATCAACTGGGCACTGTAACTGGCATACACAAACTTTTTTGAGAGCTATAATATTGTATTATTTTAAAATCTTATTCATAAATCGTTAGGGCTATGACTATCTCAACATGACATCAATATAATTTAAAATGTGTTTTTTTTTGTTACAATACAACCATTATTTTGATATAATACATTAAGCCTTTTAAAATGAATGCGTCTGAAGCATCTTCGCTTCAAAGTAAACCACAAGAACCCAGTATAAAATCGGATAATGTTCTTGTCGAAGCTCCGCCTCAAGAAATACCACAGTCGCCGTCCGCGCAATCCCCACAGCCTCCTGCATCTACGTCGAGTACGCGCCGCATTAAGACACCCTCTACACTGTCCGCACCGATACCCCCACCACCCACCAGTCCAAGACGTAGCGCCACCCCCTCCACCGCCGGACAACCTTCTCTACAGTCACCAACACGTAACACAGTGTCCTCTGGTCAAACATCACGCGAAACGTCTTCTAAAGACTGCAAGAGTCCAAGAACACAGAGTATCAAATCTAGCCATCTCGGGAGCAAAATAGTAGACACAATTTGCGACTTCAAGCCAGAAAAGACCATTACAGAAAATTGTGAAGATTTAAAGGATGCTGTCAAAGATCTTGCATGTGATATAGTTTGTTCAAATTCTAATAATTTAACTACCAATATAGATAAAATAGCTACAATGAGTAAAGCGCTCACGAATGAAGCTAACGCTTTGAGACAGTCTATAAAGTGTTTGAATGAAGACATTGCGCGTACTAAACAAGAACTATGCTACTGTGGAAAAGAGGAAGACGTTAACTTTCCATATCACTTGTTCCTCATTGAAATCATAATAAATAAAATCCATATGAAATGTGAATGTTTCGACATAGACTACAATAACTTAGTTATTTCAGCTGTATTCTTGGGAAAACAGCCCATTATATTGTACGATTCCTCTTTCGGTAAAATTGAAAACTTCTGTAAGCTGAATGTCGGAAAATCTACTTTGTTTGCCATGACTTACGATAAAATATGCAGCATTAAAGAATTCGAAATTGTTTTGCTACTGACAAAACAACCTCCGTGTTCTACTTGTGTGACAAGAATAGCGGAAACTCACATGGATTATACATGTGACTTTATCTCATTACGTGAAGAACTTTGCAAAAAATGGATGCAAGAACAACCAACAGACAATATATTGTGCACCACATCGTCACCGCTTTCCAAAAACATGTACTATTTGTCATGCTGTGACGGTGAAAATAGAGATTCAATAGGAGTTATAGAGGTGACAGTCCGAATGTCCTTTTTGGGTAAAGAGATAACTACTGCATTTTGCGCTTCACCTAAACCGCAAAGTAATAATTCTTTTCTTCTGAAAGAAGATCACGGCATGACAATGTACTCCTGTCATAAGGTTGAAATGGATGATCAGGGCAAAATACTTCTTGACGAAGGAGTTTTAGCTAAAAAAGCTACCTGCTCAGCAGATCAACATACAAGATCGGAAAGCCCACAGTCGCAAATGTCTAGTGCACTGTCTAGACGACCTTACGACCCTCCTCCCTATTATGACAATCATGGTAAGTTGTATCCTAAATCTAATGTATGTTGCTATACATTTCACGTGCCTTAAAAATAATGATAATATTTTCTAGATCGAGGGCAAAAATATGACGAAATATATACCAAAATGAACGTCAACGAATTACGAATAAGAGTTCCGAAGAGCACTAAAGTAGAAAGAATGGGAAAGTATGACAAGATTCAAGAATTATGTTCATGTGAAAGTACCGCATACAACACCGGAGAACAACTACAATTTGAACTTCCAAAAGACTCTACCTATCCTGGAAAAACTTACACATCGAACTTGAAATATACATTGCAAGGGCTCGAAAGGCCACTTGAAAAAAAAGACAAGAAAATTATAAACATAACACCTACCAGTTGTCCCGTCCCAGTGAACATGGAGAAAGTATTGCATCCACAGAAAGATGTCTTCATTCTAAAAATTGGAAAGAAATTAGAAACAAAAGACAAAAAGACCGACCTTGAAATAGAACTAGTTACTCCAAAAGCTCCTTGTGAAAAAGCTGTAGATAGCAACAACACTGGCGCGCAGTGCAATGATGGCGATGTTAAACAACCAAAGGGTGATAAGAAAGGAAAGGGTAAAAAAGATAAGAAAGGAAAATGTTGCAAAGGAAAGAAAGGCAAAAAAGGGAAAAAGAAATAACAAGATACATGTATATACATTTTATCAGGAAAAAGCATATTTTGAGAATATTTTATCTATATACAAGAATAAATCTAGTCGGGTGTTGGTTTTAACATAGTCACTTTCAAATTACCCTTCATATTTTGTTACAGATGCTACATACAGCAGGGAAGTATTTAATTTTTTTCATAGCATTTATATTGCAAAGTACAAACCACAGCCAAGGATCGTAATCGAAGGGGTTCGGCAGGTCTTTATGGCCCGGACGGTTAACCCAAAATCAACGAAGCTAATATAATTGCATTAGTGTTCGCTCGCAATTCGCACCGTATCAGGGTTCTACTCCCTAAGCACGAAATCCGTGGTTTCGGGCCTACGGGCATACGATTATTTCGGGCCCCGAACTAAGACTGAATAACAACACGATTTAACAGTTGTCCCTACTACCGATGTGTTTTTGCCCGTCCGAAAAGTTGAACTTTACACTTGTTTTGTTCACTCCTACGTTTCGGGCTACTTTCGGACGGGCGACTAACTTCGTTGACGGACTTAGGGTGTAGGCCCCCAGATATACGTTTCAAAGAACTTCGATCTAACCAACGAATGTTTATATCGCCGAAAGATAAATCGTATTTTGTGATTCTTGGTAAAAGGTAAAGCCTCTCTCTCTTCCAGAAGGTGTCTTACAAGACGACTTTAGAGAATGATTGACCGCGCAGCTACCATTCGTAAGCAAAATATTTTTGGCTATAGGAAACAGGCATAAGCGATGACGTCAAGAGGACGGGTAGCCGCATGTTCTTAGCGTTTGTAACTACGTTCTTCTACCACTAATCCGTTTGCAAAGTGCAGTGATTTTGGCAATATTCCCTAACTGCTGTGCATTTTAGCAGTCCATAATTAGGAGGCCGGAGAGGACATCTACGGGCTAATAATATGATAATGACAAACATACACTTTCTTTTTAACAGCCGGTCTCGGCGAGTTTCGAATACGGGACTTAAACGACGAAATCAACAAACTGATGCGAGAGAAGCGTCATTGGGAGGTCCAAATAAAGACGCTGGGAGGGCCTGACCACGCGCGCGTTGGACCCAAGATGCTCGATCAAGATGGCAAAGAGGTCCCAGGCAACAGGGGATACAAGTACTTCGGAGCCGCTAAAGATCTACCAGGTTTGTATGATCTGTGCACTTTATTGTCCTTTAGTGAATTTATATTTTAGAACTACCCCTTATTTTATTTTTTATGAAAACTTTCAACAATAGTACCGTCCGCGAGGCCTAAGCTGAACTTTGTATTTGTGTGAGAATGAATGCAGACGCGTCTTTTGCTTAGTTTAAACCGGTTTATACTGCTTTTTGACAATCGATTCTATGTGCACTCACACAAATGCAAGCTCAGCTTATGCCTCGCCAGTTGTATCTGATCTTGCCTGATGATATGGGTATCCCTGCTAGTCCGGTGCTTAGGGTCAAACAGCATTTGCTCCGTATAAAATACTAGCATTCAATCGCAGATGGCCAGACTGGAACTTAAACCCAATAATTTAGGTACTAATGATAAAAGTGTCAATTTATTAAGACGAAGTCAATGATGTTACCTAAAGTTAAACACGGAACAAATATGTACTGACCATATCGGTGTTCCTCCAATGACTACAATTTCACTAGAATAAGAAAAAACTCCTTTTTTTCTATATCAGGTGTTCGGGAGTTATTTGAACAAGAACCTCCCCCGCCGCCACGGAGAACGCGTGCTGACCTCATGAGAGACGTGGATGCTGACTACTATGGATACAGAGATGACGACGATGGTCTACTAATGCCACTCGAACAAGAAGCTGAGAAGGAAGGTTCGTTCGTTACGTGTTTTTTTAGTTCCAAGATATGCTTGCCTTTTGAAGTTATACGAGTTTATGGTCAAAGCAAAATAGCTTCAGACTTGTTAAGTCAGTAACGCAATGGAAAGCTAAATTCGTGTACGCGTGTGCGATGGCCCAAGACTACGTCACGATCAGTGCTGCCATTTTTAGGGTTCCGTACCCAAAGGGTGAAACGGGACCCTATTACTAAGACTCCGCTGTCCGTCCGTCTGTCACCAGGCTGTATCTCATGAACCGCGACAGTTAGACAGTTGAAATTTTCACAGATGATGTATTTCTGTTGCCGCTATAACAACAATTTTACTAAAAAACAGAGTAAAATAAATATTTAAGGGGCTCCCGTACAACAAACGTGATTTTTTTGCCGTTTTTATAGATAATGGTACGGAAGCCTTCGTGCGCGAATCCGACTCGCATCTTCAATACAATTAAGGAGATTTTTAATTCATAATTAATATAAAATAAATTGCTCACCAGCCTATTTGCTATTTCGTGTTGTTCATCTATTTAGTTAAAAAGTAAACTGTATGAAATGACTTGTTGGACCTTGCTTCTTTATAGAAGCAAGTAAGTGAATAAATGCATTTTGATCGGGTAATTGATATAAACATCAACAGCACTCCCAGCCGATGCGTAGGCTTGGGTCAATCGCGTTACCTAGCTGTTACGGGAAGAGAATACCTGGTGAAACATATTATTATACTATGCTGTAAACCAACGTAACTTGACAAAACTACAATGCCATGGCATATGTACATACTTAAGGTTTTGTCTTCCTTATATGTATAGCCCTTCTATTAAAAAATCCATCTAACGTTTAATTGTTTTGTTCATAACAGCCATAGCGCAAGCGGTGGATGAGTGGAAGAGAAATAAAGAACAGGATAAGGAACAAGATTTGTCTGAAGAGGAGAATATTTATCCAGAAGATGTAAGTAGATGCAAGCATACTGCTAAGACTGGTGTTTACCGACATTAATGATCTGTTTACTTTTTACAAATACTAAATTTGTTGAGCAAAGTTATTTAACCAGAGTTGTTTAATTAATGTTGGTAACACCAGCCTAAGTGGTTTTCGAAAATAATAATATAAGTGCTCTACTACGACTCGTTTACGGGGGTGCATGAAGAGCCTCCACGAGTGACGATACTTAAGTACGTCCGGCGCACCCTGGGCAGTCAGACCCGCTACCAACCTTGCTGACTGGCTAATCTTTTCACCACAGTATGACGTCGGTGAAGTTCTAACAGTGCGTAAGTAATTTTGTGACAAAAACAGACGACACTGCGAAAGTGACAATATTACTTGAAGTGAAAAAGATTATTAGGTTTAATAAATCATCAAAGAGTTTATCTGTAATGATAATTAAAAACAATATTGCGTTCAGCGTAGGTTACGCTCGTTTTAAATAGTTTTTTCACTTTCTTGTAAAGTAGCCATTTTTTACTTTCGCACTGTTAGAACTTCACTGACGATGAGCTATTATCGTATAGCTCGTGCTGACACGAGAGAAGAACCCGTTTATGAATACGCGAATCAGGGGCCTACTAAGGGAACAGGGGTGCATGAGAAGAGCCTCCACGAGTGACATTACTTAAGTACGTCCGGCGCACCCTGGGCAGTCAGCCCCGCTACCAACCTTGCTGACTGGCTAATGTTTTCACCACAGCATGAGCTATTTTCGTATAGCTCGTGCTGACACGAGAGAAGAAGGGGCCTACTCCGAAAAACGAACGGCAAAGTTTCGGATCGCAAGACAACGACATAAATATACGATCAAAGTATTGTCAAATAACGAACTACTAGATGTCAATTAACATTTGGGAGTGGAGTAAACGAGAGACAAAATGTCAAATCGCGAAAATTTTGTGGATCATCGGATCCGAAATGCTTTCATGGTTGAAAAATGCGATCCGTCAGCCGAAACTACGTAGTTCGATTTTCGGAATAGGGGCCCCCCGGAGCGGCATGTCCTTCGTTATATTGGAAGAGAAAAGCAGTGGATAGTTTTTAACTTATTTTTATAAAACATTGCGTCTATAAGATTCTTAAAATTGCAACGAATGAAAATCTATTCTAGTCCTAATTTTACAGCTCTTTTTCTTATGCTTACATACGTATCTCCTTTCTAGCCTGACGACAAGCGAATAGAAGAGGAAGAAGGGGAACCAGCCAGACCAATAGTGACGTCACACGTAGCAGTGCCCTCACAGAAGGATATAGAGGAAGCATTGCTCAGAAGGAAGAAACAGGAGCTTCTAGAAAAGTACGGATGTATGGACGTCAAGATGGAAACGAGTTGACAAGTGATCTTGTGTTAGTAAATAAATAAGATTTTTTTATTCTATTTGGCAATTTTTATTTAACCCGCGTTGTTTTGCAATCACAGCAATAATATTTATGGGCAAACCACTACTACAGACGCAATTTCAACAAGTCTTCCCGCGATAATTGGGGTATCCCACACTTCCCTAATGGGGCATTTACACGGGTCGATTTTCGTCGCACGGCGAAAATCGACCGTGTAAATGACAATTCGACTAGGCCGCAAGTGACAAGCGACGCGACTGGTGACTTGTCGCACGGCTAAAATCGACCCGTGTAAATGCCCCATTAGTGTCATAGGTGCCCGCATATTTAGAATTACATAAAAGCGTTGCGGTTTAAAAGATGATGTAGTGACAAAAATTGAAAGGAGTATACTTAGGTGATTTGGTCATGTTTAAAGAATGAGTAAACGGCGATTAACAAAAGGAATTTGTAAGGCGGATGTCAGTGGAAACGCCAGTAGAGGACGGCCTAGAAGGACATACATCGATGTTATTGGTGACGTTCTTAAAAAAAGGACAGGTGCGTAGTGCTCTCAAACGGCGTGCGTGTATGTCAAGATGTATGAACGTGGACGAAGCAAAAGGAGTATGTAAGGATCGTAGCATATGGCGTTCTGCAGTTTCTGCCTACCCCAATGGGAAAAAGGCGTGAGTTTATGTATGTATTTATGTAGAATAGGGGAAATCCTGTTAATAAGACTAAGGTTCATTTTTGAAATTACTTTATTTTCGAACAGATTTGTTATTTAGACATAGGTACGTTATCTAAGCAAAATATACACGATATCGGTGACATGTACATCTATTCACTGGCTCTATATCATATTGAAATTATTATTAACAATAAATTTGACTCTGTTATAGGCCCTAACTACACAAGTATTTGATAAAAAAAATAAGATTCCAAAATGAACTATTGCACGATTTTATAAAGTCGGATGATCGGAAGCCTCATTCTAAGATTAAATACTGTTTTTAAATCATAAGAACGTAGATTCTAAATAGTTTTTGAGTTCACATTTATCACCACAACTATTTTAACGATAATGGACATCCGACTACACTTATTTCAATAGGAATGTATAAACTTAACATTATCGTAAGCTCTCAGAGAACTAATTAATTAAAATCTAACAACACCAAGTCCTGAAACCCAGGTAAATTAAAAAATAAACTCATTTCAGCGTTGGTTAGAGTCCACGTATACCAGCGACCCGTTTTGCATTGATACAATTGCGCGACTTTCTTCTGTTTTATCTTGTAAATTGTATGTATCATAAGAATTAGATTTATGCGACTAACGGTACTGAAAATACCGAATTTAGTGTCGTGTACGTAATAGTAGCGTTTATAAATTTGCGCCACAGAAAATGTTTTGACTGGAACATAAATAACATTTCATTACATTTCAGTTCAGCAGTTGAAATGCGTGGCAATTCCAACGGCTCTGCCTTACTAAACAGTTTCAATATACATTATAAAGTAGTAATAACATAGTGAAGCGAAATCGCAAAGAAGCTGATTATCTATTCTTCTCACAAATAGATAGACATAGCATATTTAAGTCGATAACTTCGAGTCAAAGAATAACTTTAATAAACTGTAACTTTGATTTTCATTTCATACATTTTAGCTCTCGTGATATTTAATATCTAAAATACACTTTGTTCTATATTATGTAGGTACGTGAATGTACTAAAATACAACACTAAAACTATTAAGTAACGTCCACAAATTGTGTAATAAACACGATGAATAAGTCTATAAAATAATCCTTTATATGCACCGCCCACAAACCAGATTCGTATATTTATATTAATTAAACTGGGCTAAACCAACTAAATGAATAACTATTTTATCAACAATATAATTTACAATGTTTTTTTCCGTAAGAAGCTCTTACTGGGTCGTTGTTTTTGCAGTCGGTATGGGTCAATTACGATGGCAAAAGACGCAATGTTTGATGGGAGCTAACACTATATGACAACTAAACGCTTAAAAAGAACAAGAACAAATTCCATACGACCGCCCGTCGTGGAGATAATAATAGATGCCATCACTGAATCTCTTGGAGTAAAAAACTATCGATAATTAGGAATAGTTATTGCATCAGTTACTATTGCTACTAATTGCTACCGTTCGTAAGCAAAATGCAATCGGAAGACAACACATTGACTAAGGAATAAACGTCTTTGAAATCCTTTAATGCAGCTGGACACGCTTATGCCGCGGCGGCACTGGTAAAATGACGGCGTCGCGACGGCGATTTCAATAAAACACTCTTCTATAATCGTATGGTCGTGGTCGCATTGCTTAGACCATTGGGCGACATTATTTTGTAGATGTGTGTCGCCGTCGTCACTTTGTCGGTGCTGCTGCGACGTTAAGCTTCGCACTGACTAGTGGGCGATCTTGCTAACGATGCGATCGTATGAACTCGTGATCGCCGATACAGATATCCGTTATCCTGCAAGCTTAAAATGCGCGAGTTTTTTTTTTGTCATCGCATTATAGCGTGCCAAGGCGGGATTTACGTCCTTGTGGTGCCGGACGTAAAGAATAGCACTACCCCATCTCTCCCAGTGGGTGTCGTAAAAGGCGACTAAACGATTCACTAGAGGATGAGCAGCAGCGTTTTCTGAGTACTTTAACAACCACACTGCGATCGCCAACCCGCCTGCCAGGCGTAGCGATTATGGCACACCACCCCAACATTGTTTGAGTGAGGCCTATATCCAGCAGTGGACGTCATTCGGCTGAATGATGAAGGCGGTATAATGTATGGCTTATTTCGTCTCGGTACGACATAATGCGAGGGCAAAATTATCTCGCGCTGCGCATGTTACGCTAGCTAGTGTCTTAAGAAACTTGTGCGATTGTTTCGTATGACCAATCAGCCCCCTTACTCAGAACGTTTCGATAAGTCCGTTGTCGTACGATACGGTTTTTTTATCTTATTTTCTCTCGTAACGAGAATCGTAGAAAGAACGAGATAGCAAACCAAATCGATCGATAGCTAACTTATCGAAACAGTCTGAATCAGGAGGTAGTTTGATTTTACATGACGCGGAAACCATAAATGTCGGTCATATCATAATAATATGTAAGTGATAGCAACTCGTCATGTGACTGAACGAAAACTGGAATGATGCGATCGCTTGCTAATCAGGCTTTCGACCACGTTTTCACGCTCACGGCGCCTACAGCGTAACGTTGAATAGAACGAGGTGAAACGTTAAGTAATCATAATATACGTAAGACTGAAGATTTTGTAAATGAGGTCGCCTGACAATGTTTGGTAGTGATCATTTTTTTATGTTAATTCTTGTGTTTAAAACACGGTCTGAGTATGAGTCCTACTGTACTCGAATTCTACTTCAATTAAATAGACAAATAAACAGACTGATTTATTTTTGAAATAATATTTTCATCAACACGAGACATCTTTAAGATCTACCAAAAAGCCTTTCTTAAATTGGGGCTACTTCCAAACATCAATATAAGATGCATATCCAAAAAGTGAACATCTGATTTAATAATCTATTTAAGAATTTATCACAATTCTAATTTATACTTTAACTTAGCGATTTTTCATTATACTCTAGCGGTAAGACAAATTCAAATTCTTAAGCATTTAGATTCTTATATTTCCAACTTGCTTCTGAATACACGCCGTTAGCATGGTCTATCTAAATAAACATTATTTTCGCTATAATATAATTGATGAGTCGTCACTGGTCACAGAGAAATAAACAATTGGGAGTGCTAATGTGTTGAAGTTAGCAAAAACATTGCGCATTACTGTTTTCACGACGGTAATTGTTCAATAATCAACATTATCTTCCCCTTGCACACTGCACAAATTGCATGGGTTTGATTCTTCAGAGTAACGTGTTAGCACTCTAATTTGTTTACTACTCCGTGTTACTTCTCTGGTAATGTAAGCTGCACCGTTACAATTAGGACTGGAATAAGTTCTGTTGCTTTGTATCATTCTCGAAGTCACTCCACGCGTTATTCAGTTCCATGAAGATCATTTTCGCTATGTTCTCGTTGGGTGTACCCATTTGCTGCAAACAAAGGTATGTGTAAGTTATTATTGTTGTGTAATTCGAAGGCATGGAATAGGCAAAACAGTTAGCCATTTCTTTGAGTCCTACTGCTTTTGTTATGCTATGAAGACCAAGTAGCTGTAGTTATGATGAATTAGATAAAGCCGCAGCTGTAATGTGCAATATCTGCCTAAATATTAACGTCTGAGGCCAGTGTGACCAAGAATTCCAGTTATATCTGCTCGTAGATATAGAATCGAGGTCGAGACGCTAACCTCATCGCGATCGGTTTCGAATATAGCCGATCGAATTAGTATGCATGAAAATATGAACTATCAATAGAAAAAAAAAACTCACAAATACTTAGAACTCTTGTTGTTACCTTGTCTGGATGCACCGCGAGGCACGCTCTCCTATAGTTGCGCTTGACATCAGCCGGGGTGACTAGTTGGGACATGTCGCAGCGCGTCCAACGACAGTCTTCCCATACCACGGTATGTAACGAGCAGAGAAGCGCGCGGATATTCTCCTTCTTGCCCTCCGTCTACGAAAAACATGTATTTTTGTCAAGATTTTTTATTATTTTCATTACATCAATAGCATCATACAAGCTTGGCTGCCAGTAACTTGCCATATTATTCAAGAGACTTTAGAGGTGTTGCAAGTTGAAAAAACTGATCCAATTTGCTTTATTAAAGTGATCAGAACGCTTTGACAGTATACTTACCAACGATTTCTGATTTGAGAATTCGGGATAAGCAGATACTTAAGTAACATTTGAGTATAGAGTTGTCAAAAAAATTACGGATTCTAAAGCATTTTTATGGCAACTCGGTACTCAAATACTACTTAAGTATTGCTTATCCCGAATTCTCAATTCAGAAACCGGAGGTTAGTCTCGTTCGTACTTTATTAAGTTAAAGCACAGAAAAGACGTGTATACAGGATGCAAAAAAATATTTTGAAAAAGAAGGAAAGAAAGTCATCTTTAGAAAAGTTTATACGTGAACCTCATATCCAGTTCGACTTACCCAGTCATTTACTTTCAATTTTTCTGGATCCATTTCTTTGACCATTTCCTCCTTCCTCATGGCATTCATAGTTTTAGGACCAGTATCTCTCTTGGTGGCGAACTCGTAACCTTGACTACCGAGGAGGTCGCCAAATACATCCATTGGCTTCCTAGGTTTGTCATCAGCCGGAGTTTTTGCGGGTTCAAAGTGAGACCTACTGGAAAGTACATACCAATGTAACATAATGTCTTTCAGCGTCGAGTCCATGTATTTATTATAGTTACTTTGAATGTTGTAATATTTATGTGGCAGCTGTCACGACAAGGCCCAAAGTTTAAGGCCGCAAATTCGGAGCGGCGTGGCGTGAAGCGGGGCGTTTTTGTAAGCGTTACTTAACATACAGACTAGTAGTTGAAGTGTCTTCGTAATAGCGTTTCTAGCGTGCAGCTAAATGTATGCACGCTCAATACAATGCTCGAACGCCCCGCTGCACACCCTGTCGCTCTGAATTTGCGGCCTTACTGTTCTATAACCGTACTATATCAGTTGGGTATAAGGTGCTATGGTTGTCGCTTCGTATAAACTCCTACCATTTATCCACATCTGCAGTGCGAGCACGGTTCTTCTTATCGAGTCGAGTCGAGAAATTTATCAATTCTAAACGTCAAACTTGACATAAGATATGGATAAAACGACAGCTCTTGTCGTTATATCTATATCTTATGTCAAATTTGACGTTTAGAATTGATAAATTTCTCGAATCGACTCGATAAGATCTCGAGTCGATAAAAATTTAAACATACCGAATCTTATCGAGGGTCGGTAGCACGGAACTTGCTTCGGGAACTTTATAGAGCCTTGTCGACGGCTATGTTTTCTCGACAGCTTATCAACTTTACAAATAGCAACACCAGAAATATGCAGATACACAAATACTATCACTAAAATATTTTTATTCGTTTATTCATTGTATATATACATATTAAATTATATTTTTAAATACATGTCGTGGAAAACGATATTGATCAATAATAAGATCTTCATTTGATTATTATAGTACTAGGGAGGTGGTAAACACCGTGACGTCACTTGTTATTGTAATGACGTCACGTGGACAGAGTCGATTTGGAGAGTGGGGATCGTGCAGCGGGCACAGTTTGATTCGGGACGCCACCCAGGACACTTCTCCATAACGAAACTGTCGGTTTACCGAATTAATTAGTAACTAGTGATTTGTGATTAAAAAAAACAATAAAGTGAAGTTACAAGTGTTATAACCCGAACGAACTGAATTTAAATTATTATCCTACGCTTTCTACGCTATGGACCCTGTACCACCCAATCAAGATGATGACGGTGCTATCGCTCAGCCGTCGCTCTCGCCGTCATCAGAAGTGGGATCTGAATCTCATTGGCGCACCTGGAACCTGTAAACGAGTGATTTGCTTTCGTTGTGGAGAGAACGGGCACATTGCATCAAATTGTCAGCGGCGTGGCAACGCGGGCGCAGGCGGCGCGCCTGCACTGGGCTACAGCAGCGAAGGCGGCGCGGTAGCGGAGCGACGCGTCGATAACTGCGAAGTAGCTCGTGTTTGTGGACAATTTGCAACTATCTGGTGAGTCGTATTATTTTTATTTTGACTCTGGTGCCGAATGCTCTCTTGTTAAACAATCTGTCAGTCGTAACTTCATAGGTGAACGTACGTACATTTGAGATTATTCGTACACGGGGTTATAGGTTTTGCTAATGTAGATTGTACTGAACAAATTCTTTGCGACGTGTTAACTGATGGGCACTTTAAAAGGTATGCTCACTTCCGTGGAGACGTCTGTTAGGTCTTGGCAAGAAGCTTTAGAGGATGCACAACTTGCTCTAAATTGTTCTGTTCATCGTGTAACAGGGGCAAATCCGCTTGAACTTTAGATTGGGCGCGTAGCTAGACCATTAGGTCTCTTAAGTTTTGATGATTCTGAACTGGAAACAGACATTAACAAGACAAGAGAGCAAGCGGCAGCGAATATAGAAAATAGTGCTAGTTAAGAGAAATCTAAATTTGATAGGGATAAATCAAATTAGTGAAGTTTAATACTGGTGAATTAGTTTTGATTCATAATGAAGAAAGAAATCGGACGAAGCTAGACCCCAAATATAAGGGACCGTTCAAAATTGTAGAGTTGTTTGATGGTGATCGTTATATGATGAAATCTTTAACTGGTAATAGGACCTATAGGTAAGTACGCTCATGATCGCATACGAAAGATTCCTCTAAGTGATGTACCTGCCGAGTTAGATTTGTCTGACGTTGAAGATAGTGAGGAGGGTGCCTCCACTAGTAGAGAGAACACATACCATGGCTATTTTGGTCGCACTGCACGCACTAGTCTGTAGTCGTAACTGCAACTTGTGAGTTGTTCAGGGAGCGATGGGCAGCTAGTGGTGTGGCGGGGACCCGGGTCTCAAAGGAGACTATTGTTGTGTGCCGGTCTTGTATTAACCGGGGAGTCGCAGACTCAAGATGAAGTGTTGGTCGTGTCACATGAGGTGATGACGATATGGGTGGCAAATGGTGAATTTGTCACTAGCTGCTGTTGCAGCCGGGCCATGAACGGTGTATGTGATCTCATTACGTTTTTACAAACATTTGGTTATTTTTGAGGCTCCAAGGAATCTTTTGTTTGTGAATTGTTAGGATGATTTAGAAGTTTAGTAGTTAAGTAATGAGTAGGCAATCATTGTATTCTCATGTCACGGTCAGGTTGGCCGAGGTTGCAAGCATACTACCAAGTTGTTTTTTGGTTTGTTACAGGTATACACGAGGGCGTGTAACTCGTCGGGATGGCCGTGTCGTGGAAAACGATATTGATCAATAATAAGATCTTCATTTGATTATTATAGTACTAGGGAGGTGGTAAACACCGTGACGTCACTTGTTATTGTAATGACGTCACGTGGACAGAGTCGATTTGGAGAGTGGGGATCGTGCAGCGGGCACAGTTTGATTCGGGACGCCACCCAGGACACTTCTCCATAACGAAACTGTCGGTTTACCGAATTAATTAGTAACTAGTGATTTGTGATTAAAAAAAACAATAAAGTGAAGTTACAAGTGTTATAACCCGAACGAACTGAATTTAAATTATTATCCTACGCTTTCTACGCTATGGACCCTGTACCACCCAATCAAGATGATGACGGTGCTATCGCTCAGCCGTCGCTCTCGCCGTCATACATATGTTATAAAAAATAAAAACAATACACATTTAAAAATATAAAAAATAGTAGCCCACCGGCATCGGGAACAGGGTCCAAGCTGCCGGCGGTCAGGGCTCCAGAGAGAGGAACTTCCTAACAATACGCGCCGTGTCCAGAAGTACCGCTTTCTGAATCAAACCCTTGATCCAGCTGCCTAACGAGAGCCTCATCAGATGTTGGTCGAGGCTCTTGGCTATTAAGCCATTGGCTGTAACGACTATCGGCACAATGACTGCTGAGTCAACATCCCACATGTCGACAACCTCGTGTGCCAAATCAAGATATTTGATTTTTTTATCATTTTCGGCTTTCACGAGGTTCTCGTCATGCGGAACAGTGATGTCAACAATCATTGTGCGGCGTTCTAATCGATCTATCACCACGATGTCAGGCTTATTGGCAACAATAGTCCTATCGGTGATGATAGATCGATCCCAATACAGTGTGACATGACCATTCTCGAGAACTGGGTCGGGCACATACTTGTAGTATGGTACTTCTGTGTCCACAAGGTTATATTTCAGAGCAAGTTGCTGGTGGATAATCCTAGCTACGAGGTTGTGCCTGTGCAAATACTCACCGTTAGCAAGACGAGAACAACCAGAGACAATATGTCGGATAGATTCACCGGGACAGTGGCATGCCCGACAGATGTCAACCGTGCCGTCCTTCACAATATATTTTCTGTAGTTGTTCGTCATCATTACTTCGTCCATAATTGCACAAACAAAACCTTCGGTTTCCCCAAATAGGTCACCGAAACGTAGCCAGGCCACGGACGCTAGAAAATCTACATCGGGCCCATGAAGAGCCCGGTAGAAGCGTCCGTGAAGCTCCTTGCTCCGCCATACCTCCATGCGACCTTTAGCATCATGTACTACAGGTTTGCGCCAGTTCTCTTTCGCCAAGGAGAGCGGAGTGAGTCCCTTGTCCACTGCGACTACATCTCGGTGCATCCCCACGTCGGCTTGGGAGAAGTACTCCCTGAGACTGCACACCTCACGGTTGTGGAGGGTCTTAGCATTTAAAAAGCCTCGACCCCCACACTTCCGCGGGATGTACAGTCTCATTACCGATGAGCGTGGGTGATGCATTCGGTATGCAGTCAGCAGCGTACGGACCCTTCTATCCAGGGCGTCAAGCTCGGTCTGAGTCCACCTGAGTATGCCGAAGGAGTACATCAGGACCGGCATGACCCAACCGTTAAAGGCGCGCACCTTGTTACCGCCCGACAAAAGACTTTTAAGTACTTTTATCAGGCGGCCAAAGAAACGCTCCCTCAACGATTGCTTCGTGTCAGCCTCGTTGATGCCTAACGCCTCCGACATGCCCAGGTATTTGTAGGTCTCGGTTGAGGAGAGGGACCTAAGGTGTATGGAATCCGAGAGTTGGGTTCCCACGGATTCCATAATCCTCCCTCGCTTTACATGCATGACTGCACATTTGTCCACACCAAATTCCATCCTGATGGAATTACTGAAAGTTTCAGTTACCTTCAGTAACTCCACCAGTTGCAAATTGTTGGGGGCAAAGAGTTTCAGATCATCCATGTAAAGGAGGTGGGATATTACCTGACCACCTCTTCTCAACCGATAGCCCAACCCTGACCCCTCGAGCAATGTGCTTAGAGGATTCAAGGCTAGGCAAAACCACAGCGGGCTCAGACTATCGCCCTGGAATATACCCCGCTCAATCCTGATCAGTTCACCGTTCCCTTGAATTTGTCGACATCCTGGATAGTGAAGCACCGTCCTCCATTGCCCCATACATGACATCAGGAAGGTGCGTAGAGTTGTATTTACTTTATACAACTCCATCACCCTCATGAGCCATGTATGCGGCACCGAGTCATAGGCCTTCTTATAGTCTATCCAACATGTCGACAGATCCTTTCGGGACCGACGAACTTGTTGGCTGATGGCCATGTCAATGAGAAGTAGCTCTTTAGTACCGCGGGAGCCATTCCTACATCCATTCTGGGTAGCACACATAATAGCGTTACTATCAATATGATGGTTAAGTTTTGCTCTCAGAATGGATGTAAGAAGTTTATAGACCGTTGGCAAACACGTAATCGGTCTATAATTTTTGGGTTCCGCGGTACTACCTGATTTAAAGAGCAGGTGGGTTATTCCTGTCGTCAAGAACGCTGGTAACGACCCAGATTCCAGTGATGACTGGAATTGTGAGGCCAAACGAGCATGCGAACTGCGCAACCATTTTATCCAAAAGTTGTGCAGTCCGTCCGGGCCAGGAGATTTCCAATTCGGCATTGGACGGACTGCACTGGTTACGTCTTGGGGGCCAATAGTTACAGCCCCCATTTCCTGGATTGGTTCGCATGCTCGCTGGACCTCCTGCATCCAGTCACCCTCAGTGTGAGTGACAGGCACCGACCAGACATTGCGCCAAAATGCATTCATGACATCATTATCCGGAAGGTGCGTGTCACTCACACCTTGATCAGGCCGTTCCCACGTTCTATAAACCCACCTTTGGTCACTTTGAAAGATGCGGTTTTGGGTATATCGATCCACACGCCGCCTATACCTACGGATACGGTTCGCCCATGCATAAACCTTCTGCTTCAGGAAGTCGATGCGCTCTGTGACACGAGATGCGTATTCTCCAGGACCGATATCAGTCCCAGAGAACGCCCGCCTCACAAAGCGCATCACTCTCGGCCGTCTATTGCCCTCCCTGAAGCAGGTGAGCTTACCGATGAGCACCCTGGCCTCGTCGATACGACGCTCAATCCTGCACTGCCAAGCTGGCACGGCAGATTTTGGTCGTGTAGCTCTGTTATCATTTGGAAATTTTACATGAGCTACACGACACGCCGCAACAGCTGCACAATACAGGATTGACTGTGTATCGCCGAGATCTTCGCTGCTCTCAAAAACATTTGGCAGCAGCGAATCCAGGGCGCACACCAGCGCTCTGTTTTTGTTATGCATAGGCAAACGCGGTAAACGCGGCCTAAGCTCGGGTGGTGTGGATCGAAATTCCCGGAGCGCATCCTCCAAAGCACTTCTCATTATTTCACTATATTGGGTACCTGCAGATATAGCCCTGTCCTCCCCTTCCTCGTCAGCGTAGTTGGACTCCAGCGGTACCGCAGGAGGTACTAGCGTCTGCGTCCTGATCTGCGACGGGAGAGGGGCAGCATGACTATTCTGCATTTCAGAACGAAGCCTATCAAGCGCGGCGTCATCCAACCTATGATCACGTTGGATGACTCGCACCTGATCCGACAATCGTTGCGCCGATACGTTGACAGCTGGTTCAAGTGCCCGAAACAGAGAGAGCATCCGGCCACGGTACGCGGTCAGGTTAGTTCCTCCCTCTGTGGCCCCAAAGTATGCGCGCATGCAGTTCTCATTCATGGACTGAGTCCATCGCATGCGCTGCACACTTCCGCCGGGAGCGGGGACCCTGTCAGAGGCTGGTGGGCCTCGAGGTCCCAAGCAGGTCGGCGGTCGGCCTCTTCCACGGCGACGCGCAGGTGGTGGTGATGGTGACGTCGCCGGTGAGAAGTATTCGTCGCTCGAGCTCGACGCAACTGCAGCGGCCGGTGTCACATCACTCACGATGGAGGCGGGTTCCGGCGGCTGCGAGGCGGAGCTGTGCGACGAAGCCGAAGATGGTGGTCGTGTGTTCTGGGCTTTGGCCCGGCTTCTTGTCAACATTGCAGCTATCTCAATAATAATCTGAGATCACATTTGTCTGAGGATCACATCTTGATCACATCTTTATAATTTCCATTTCGGTACATTTTGTAAGCTAGTTGTAAGCGGGTTTTTTCGTTTATTTATCATAATTTGTGTTGATTATTGTATTGTAGATTTATTTTAAATGTTGTGTACGATGTAAACAAAATTATTAATATTTTTCAAATATTTTCTTCAGAAAATTTGTTTTGTCACTTTGACAGCCGGGCCACAGATTATTATTTACAATACTATTAAATAATCTAAGCACAATAAGAAAATAACCACAGAATAATAAAAAAATACTCCGCTGTGGATCCTTTCCACGTCCCGACGCGCTCTGCTTTCAATAATATCAAGATGATTTCTCCAAAATCCATTTTTTTGCTTCAAAAAGTCTTTATCGACCAACTTTTTAAAGACGACAACAATTCGAGATAATTCGAGAAATTTACCAATAAGAACTGTCAAAAGTCGATATAATGGTTAAATCATATCGAGTATGTCGACTTCATATCGAGGCGTCGGTAAATTACATTGATGAAAGAAAAATAAGAGGATATCAGATGTGGTCACATGATCTGAAGTCAAGTTTTCCTCTTATGGCGTCAACTCCGCCCTCAGCAATGAATTACATCTTCTGATGCAACACTTTGTCATGTTAGGTTTTGTTCACTTATCCTTTATAATACAACAAAAAATACCTAAACACCCAAAGTTCACTGTAGAACTGTAAATAAACTTCGAACAAAGCTTGAATGACAGACGAAAGGGTAGATCTCTAAAATGGCGTCATGTCAAAAATATCCTTCAAGGCGGAGCTTGGTGACGTTGAAAAATTATAATAGAAAATTAAAATCTATGACATATGGTGATTATATTTTTTAACGCGGTACATATTGGCATAGTATTAAAAAAAAAACATCAATTTAGGGCTTATCCTCTTATGTTTCTTAAATCAATGGTAAATTACGATCCGTGCTACCTTTGTCGTTTTATCAATATCTTATGTCAAATTTGAAGTTTAGAGTGGATAACTTAACGTCTCGATAAAATTCGATAAAAAGAACCGTGCTCGCACTGCTGAATAGATAAGAAGTTTTGTCCAACATATTTTGGAACAGAAAACAATGGCTAAAGTTAATAAAAAAAGTATTTTTTTTCCACTCTGTTTTCAGTAAACTATTCAATGTTGCAAGTAAAATATTTGATTTATTTTAATTGACTTCAGTCCTTACTTATAATCAGGCTGGTGAGCGGGCGTGTGCGGCTGATGCGCGGGAGTATGTGCGGGTGACGCTCGCGGTGTGGAGCCTATACTGCCGCCCGCGCTCAGTGACGTAGCGGGCGCGCCCGGCAGGTGACTGCCCAGTACGCCTAGCTCAGCGAATGGGTCCTTGCGCTGGCTCCCTTGAGTCGGTTGCGCGCGCTCTAACGGTACGCTTTGCGGGCGACCTGGCGGATCATGTGGAAATTCACTTTATTAATGATTCTCACTTCAGTCACGAAAAATCACTAACCAAATGAGCGGTTACAGTACAGGTTTTCGGAAGGTATCTAGGAACAGGAGGTATAATAAAAATGTAGGTTACGACTCATATTCAAAATAAACTTGACGACAGTTTTTGTCGACATATCACGCGAGCGCAGACATCAGCTACTGTCTATAAAGGTGATGATTAAATACGATAGTCACCTTCTTCCTGAATCAGTTGTGGTGTGAGCAGCGGCTCTATCTTTGGCAGTGGATCGTTAAGGCCGAACGGATCAAAGCCGAGAGGATCGCTTGAGTTTACGTTGGGCTTCGCTTCGGCTTGCTCCGTTGGTGGAGCGGGTAAGTCACCGAAGATGGACTCCGATGCAAATGCCTACAATCAATAAATGCTTCGTTAGTTCCTTGCTAAATGCGTGATTTAAGTTAAATATATTGTGTAACGCTTTATTAAGAACGTGAAAGGAGAATTATAACGTTTATAAAAGCTAACAAATTATCACGGACGTTATAGGTTATGTACCAAAGTGGAGAATACTTTTGAAGATTTAATTATATACAACGATAGTCTCGTTAATAATTTTATTATTCGGGATACAAAACACACTAAAATAACTGACGAAATATGACCCACCTTAACTTTCTCTCCCTTGTTTCCACTGAGAAAATCTCCAAACCCATCATCAGTCTGCTTCTCCATCATTCCAAAGAAGTCAAAAGAGTCTTCATTCTTTAGTTTCTTCTCCGGTCGCGGTTCTTTAGGCGGAGCCCCCCCAGAGCTAAGGTTCAGGAAGTCTGCAGTACTATCGGGCGGGGGGACGGGCTCGGACACAGTCTGAGTGCTCGGCGGGGGGGGCCGCTGCGGAGGGTGCGGGGAGGGCGGCGCGGGCCGGGAGGGACGCGACGGTCGAGTGGGCTCCGGCTCCCGAGGCGGGTAGTCAGCTGTTACTGTGGGTGTTACAAATTTGTTACATACGCCATTGTAGGTATATTGTTTTTTTTTTTGTAAACATTTGGTTTTACGAAAAGCCCTACTAAGCAGCAAGATACTTAAATTAAACGCGCATCACGCAGAAGACAGGGCGGATTAGGTACTTGAATTTCAACTGAAAATCTCGTCTCTGCTCTTGATTCACAAAGTATCGTTAAGTCACTTGCCGACCGATTTGGTTTGCTATCTCTTTTTCTCTCGTTAGGAGAATCGTAGACGAAACGAGATAGAAAACCGAAACTGCTTATCGAAAAGGTTGTGAATAGGAGGGCTGCTTCGCTAAGTTTCTAGCCGGATCCAGCCAGTTTCACTTTCTGTCTGATGCGCGATCTAAGCCATAAGCGACTGTCTTTGTGCTTATTAGAATAAAAGTGTACACAAAAAATTTAAAGGTGTTTAACGTGTTTAACTTTAGTTTAACAAAATAAGAAGGGAGAGCAAACGGGACGAAATTTTATCGCCTAAGCGTATCGCCGTATGGGTGGCATTACACACTATTTTAAGGATATCATATAGATAAGTAATAAATAGGCATGCACTATAACTAAATAACGGATATATGTTATACACAAAATACAATATAAAACCTCTACCTTACGTTACAAACGGGTTATGACTTAGTGCAATGTGCACGCTAAAATATGAGAGCGTGCAATGATTTAAATAGGTTAGAAACGAACCAAAACAGGATCATGAAACACTTATATTCCGTAGTTCCATGTTCCACAAAAAGGGTATTTTAAACCACGATTGGCGTGATGGACTCGCCTAGCGTATGTCGATTGAGTCGTTTATCTTCAAACGTAAATTTAACGCACGAATTGGTAATAAATGAAGTTATAATTTGTGGTCGAATGGTCCGAAAGATCAATGTCGTATCTAGGGCTGGTCGTAAGTGCGGCAGCCAGGAGCGCAGCACCTAGGGGGGCGCAAATTAGGCCGCTCATTTAAAACTCATAACTAAAAAAACGCAGCATATCTCGCGTTAAAATATGATGTTGATTTAAATACAAATAAATTATGTCTGAAGATCAAGAGCTAGAAAATTCTTAATAATTGCCTTTATTTATTTCGCATGTTTTTTCGGGGGCGCAGAATATGATTCTTGCCCTAAGCGCTCATGACCCTAGTTACGACACTGCAAAAGACATCTAGATAAACAAACGTTACGTATTTGTAACTTTGTGTCAAAAATATACGCCGTATAACGTTACATCGACGATCAACCTAACCCCACTCCTTAAAACTTCATTAAAATACGCCATACGTGCTTTCCGCAGTGAAAGGGTTTAATGAGTTTAATAAATATTAAAATGTTCAGCTAAATGAGTGATTGCTAAACACACAACACTACAACATACTTGTTTTTGGTACTGCGGCAGGGTTGTTGCGAAGATTCGCTGCGTAAATACATAATAATACATAAGATAATTGTACACATAGGTACATAAATATATTGATTTCAAATACGTACGCTGTAAAGAGTAGTTACATAAAACGTTACGTACATCACATAACTGTAAGTATTCATTTCTATAAACATTATCGTTGCATAGGTTACTAGTCTAAAACAAAGTTTGATCATAAGAATAACTAATAATCGTATAGAAACGAAATTCGTAAACCAGGCGCATTCAAGGTCACGATAATTAGCCTACCGTCTCGCGTTGGCTTAACCAATTGTACGCACAATTGTATCCACGGGCGACGGTGGGGCGTGGCGGGCTGAGGGGGGAAGTAGGCGTTTATGAAGCGGCGTATAGAGCACGCATAAAGAAGCTTCGTTTCTGTACGTTTATATATTCTTATGATTTGATACAGATTCAGTGATAGCGTTATTAGACGTCTTCTTCTCATAAGTCGAAACGCAGTATGCGTCGTTTCTCGTTTTCAACCACGAAAACTTCACCTGAGTACCCCAATAGTGTTTTTGCTAATTCATGCATCATTTGGTTCACCATACCATACACCATCACGTAATGTCAAATTACTATTATTGGAGTTGGAACCCGAAACATCGTGAGTAAACATGTAAACTTTTCTTTGGGATAAGCCCTCTACTTTGATTGCCGCTGCAACTCCTGTAAGCCTGGATTTACAATGGCGACCTTTTTGAAAAACGCCAACACATTGAAGCTCGGCGTGTCTTGAGGAAATAATTAAACTGTCTTGGAACCATACAAGCATAACATCACGCCTGTATTCCCAGAAGGATAGAGCAGAGGTGTATAGTACACCCTTATTTCGCCGTTATGTTTAAGTCCCATGTAACAGGGAGCGGGCCTATTGCTATCAACCGGTCATAAATCCACACTCCGGGCTGCTACTGAGAAATTCCACACAGGAAATCCCAATATCACTTTGCCCGACCTGAGGGTCGCTTACAACCATTAGACTAACGAAGCAGACAAGAAAAAAGGAGGAATAGGAAGAAAATTAGTTTCCACTTTAAAGTTATGTAACGCTTACCAAAGTTATCGATGGTCTCATCTCTCTCCAAGTTAGTAGAGAAAAGTACATCAGGCGTCCGTATGGGGAAGGAGTGGTCTTCTTCCCAGAGGTCTGAGCGCGGCTTGCGTCGCTCCCCGTTTTGTACCACGAGGCTAATGACGGCGTTCGTGTTGTTTGAGAAGTGGTCGTTCACTGGTAGGGACTCGTC
This sequence comes from Amphipyra tragopoginis, assembly GCA_905220435.1. Classification (NCBI taxonomy): domain Eukaryota; kingdom Metazoa; phylum Arthropoda; class Insecta; order Lepidoptera; family Noctuidae; genus Amphipyra; species Amphipyra tragopoginis. The sequence continues at coordinate 20,427,486 of HG991997.1, forward strand.
TATGCCATCGATTTCAGACCTGTAAGATATAAAAGTTTTTAAACTCAAGTCAAATTGAAAGTAGATACCCTTTATTGCAATTTAAACCAATGACAACTTTAAGAACATTTTGACTAAGTTGATTTCAGAATGACAAAACTTTGAAAACTGTTTCAGTTACAATGAAAATTGAACTTTATCCAATAAAATTAAGGTTTCCAATTCGAAAGCATTGCTTGTCATGTCTTGCCGAGCTAACTTAGTTTTTTGGAATAGGTTGGCTAACATGACGATGGCCCGTCTGATGGAAAATGGTAACCGCCCCCTACAACACAAGGAGGATTGCTGATGCGTTGCCAATCTCAGAGACAAGGTAGGATAGTCTCATGCGCCTGCAATTTGACTGGCACCCTTCAAACTGGAATTCAAGAATGCTGCTGAATTTGTTATGGGGGTAGTACTTCCCTGGGCGAACTTTCTTACAAAGAGCTCTACTAATACTATACAGGAGTTTACTTATTTACAAGCAGTTACCTAGTAAACTTGATGTGATGCTGGTCGGGTGCTAGGAATCCGGTGTGGAAATGAAGCGACAGTACCGGCACGGAATGCACGCGACCCAATTGTTGACGAGCGTGGAACACGCAGACTGCCACGTCGCCTACTACTGTCGTGTCTAGAGGTAGGGTTACCTGCGAAAAATTATACGTAATTATAGTAAGCCTATATAGTGCACAGGGTACTTATGTATATCTATACTATATCAAACTACATACAGTACATAATACAGTGGGGTGTACATATTAAAAGGGCCTCCACGAGTGACGATGCTTAAGTGGGTACGTCCGGCTCATCCTGGGCGGTCAGTCCTGCTACCAGTACCAGCCTTGCTGACTGGCTTATTTTTTCAACACGGCATGATCTATTCTCGTATATCTTGTGCCGACACGAAAGAAGATTAGGTACAGTCGGTAGCACTAGGTTTTCACAGACTAATAATGCGAGGGTTAGGAGGAAATGAGGGGTTTACGTCCCGATCTGCAATGAGGCCGCTCGGGACTGCCTGTCATTCCAACTAGTGATGATTTTAAATACAGACGAATATTTGACATTTACCGTCGTTTTTATATCTTTTCTTATCATGGCATGGTATGTATTTGGCATCTCATACGATGAGTACCACAAACGTTAACAAGATTAATCAATAATCGTGAACATACCTACATGCATACATACAGGTCAAAATGAGAAGCTTCGTTTTTGAAGTCGACTAAAAATATGTTTCATTATATACTCACTTTTCCCTCAGCCATGCTGTACACATGTAACCTGTCGTAGTCTTGAAGCGTAGACAAGAGCATTCTATCTTCATTGTATATTTCTATGTAGGGCCGGCAGCCGTCCCGAGCTTTAGTGAATAAAGGAACTGGTTGAATGGTCAGAGATACTAGACTCACTGGCCGGAAGTGAGGAAGAATTGGTTCTGGTCTGTAACAAATACAAAATAAAGCATTAAAATAACTTATTTTGGGCTCTCTAGTGGCTCTTTGTGCTTTAGTTCTGGGGCCTCCATTAGAGAGGGGCTTCAACAGTGAGGTTTTGATTTTTTTAGACAAGAAAAACAATGACACCCATTCTGACAAAAAGAAAACAGTTAACGTTCATGAGGTACTGTTTTAAAAACATTTCAACGGGCCTCCGCTTGTTAGTTGCCCCAGAGGTCTCAAACATTCGAATCTGGCTCAGGGCAGCTCCATACATATTTCAACACCAGCAATGTACACTACGCTAACTCGAATTTTGGACAATTCCCGTTTTTAATGTCGAATTGTTTATCTGGACTATAAATTAGTACAAAATAAATAATATGGAAATATTAAATATTCAATAAATTATCTTTAAAAATGTAATCACAATTTGCTATTGAACGGCCTCTGGCGTAAAATAGACTTTTTGAAGTCAGCGTAGTGTTCATTGCTGGTGTCGATTTGCGCTAATAGCATGCTGTGATCACCAACTGCTACGGAAGACAATACGAGAATGTAATTTGTACTATAGTTGGGTCGTTTTGAACTGAGTCGTCGGGCCTTTTCTGTCTATCTGTCTCGCTCGCACTTGTTAGGCTACAGAGCGCGTTGGTGTTGTGGGTTATACTACTACCCTCATTCCTCATTTACGGTTTATGAGGAGGCCTGTTGATCAATGGACGATGCGGGTTGATAAGATTTTTCTAGAACATCAGACGAACAAAATCCATCCTCTTTAATTTGTGCACTTTTACTTTGCAATTTGTGTGACTCGTATAATTCAAGGACAGTTTAACTAAGAGTGCATCGGCTGCTGGGACAACAGCGTCACTCATAAGTGCAAAGAGGCTGTCGTTCAAAAACTCTGTGATCTTTATCAATGGAGTAAATTCAGCTCACTTTTTAAAGATTCCTGCAGTGCACTACAATAGGCTCATAACTAACGTGACCACACGCCCGCTTTGAACGAGACAGTCTCGCTTTTGAGCTATGCCTTCCGCTGTTCCCAAAAACACAATCGTGCAATCCGTGGCAATGAAATGAATAAAAAACGGGGGCATATTTTTTCATCGCATCAGAAAACATTTTGATTATCAAGTCATGCTAATGGTTCCATTCATGTCTAAAAACCAAACCTAATATTTTAAAGCCAATTTCTCGTCCTAAAAATATAGAAAACCAGCCTATAACTACACAAAATTAGTTCACATTTTTTTTTCTTTACTTTATTAACATAAGTCTTCTGTAAAAATGTGTTTTATTTTTATATAACTTATCAGGCGTTCCGCTCTGAGGGAAAAAATGGTCACGTTACTCATAACTCACCTAATAATATAAGATAGATAGTAGAGGTATCGCAGCTGACTGGGCGGCATGTTAATAGGGGAGCGCTTCACCGCGAACATTTGTAGCGCGTCCTCTGGTACCGTCACTAGCTTAGCGTATAGAAGCAACCCACAGACTAGCATGCAGGACATTTGTTTACCATCCTGTAATCATAAGAAATTGTTAGTATAAAACATGTAACAGGAGTAATGTACACACTCAAACATCCCAATTAGAATATTCAGTTATAAAATTTTATATTCATAAACATTGTTTATTTAGGAAAATAGTGTTACTTTTTCATTGTTAACTGCATTTAAAATTCAGTCTAATGCCTTGACATAAAGCTCAATTTTCTTTATCTCAATTATAAGACTAATTTGTAAAAAGCGTGTTTTAATTTATTTATTTTTAGATCGTCTGAAATCTATTCAGTAACCGATTCTTCCAAATTACTTTTAGGGTGTGTGTTTATGTAACACTAGCTTTCGCCCGCAGCTTCGCTTGCGTGAAATTTTGAACCCGTTAAGAGACGATTTTCCATACAAACTTTCATCCCCTATTTAACTCCCTTAGGGGTTGAATTTCGAAAAATCCCTTCTTAGTGGATGCCTACGTTACAAAAGGAACCTACTGTCAAAATTTCAACTTTCTAACCCCAGCGGTTTAAGCTGTGCGTTGATAGATCAGTCAGTCAGTCAGCTTCTCCTTTTATATGTATAGATGTTGTGTATAATATGTATATCTATTTGGGACACGGTAATTATTATATTAATCGTCATTGTAAGAACCGCAGCTGGTGTAGCTTGTTGGTACCTGTTCACATTTATCTAAACAACGCCTTACTCCGCGGGTAAGTCTGGAACAACGCGTCAAATGGCCAAATATTCAAAAGCTACTCAATTTTAAGTTACCGTTAAGTCTCGTGCTGTCATTGTCACTTTAAGGCGAAGTGATAGCGACAGCACGATACTTAACGGTAACTTAAAATTGAGTATCGTTTGAGACATTGCCTCCATATATTCTTCACCTAATTCACAACTTTTGAACCTTTACGTTTCTTCTATTGTTTTCTAGACCTCGATATGAAGTATTTTCATTGATTCCGTCGAACCGTTAAACTTCTACATACCTGGCACGTAATAACAGCCGCCTGCCGCTCATCCTTGCCTAAGTACTGGTACATGTGCTGCAGCAGAGCGTACAGCGGCGCCAGCAGCGGCGCGCGGTGCACCGGCGTGGGCCACAGGGCACGACACGCGTCCGACACGACCACGTGACGCGGGAACGTCAGGCGACCGCTCCGACACGCGTTGTAGATGCAATACTTGCCGCCTGGGTGACGACTTTCTAGGTATGCCTGGAAATGGTTACGCTTTTGACAAAATGATACCAAATACCTATAAATATTTATATACCAAAGAGTGATGGGTGTCGTGTGACTTATATTACACTGAAGTAAGGTTTAAATTGAAATAATTCCAGTATCACCGTGAAATGTACATTTTATTTTATTTATTAGGGACAAAAAACTGTTATACGTTACAATATTAACATTGAGTTTAAGCATAATACATCAACAAAAACTTGTATTGGGCAAGGATATTCGGTCTACTAAAGGAAATAATTATATTGTTTCGATGATTTCATCAATCATTTTGCAGTTTCCTGCTGCTTCCTCAAAATCAGTCCCATCAGATATCACTGTTACGTTATGGTGTTCTAAGCATCTACCAGCTTGCCTAACATGCGCAGCGCAAGATAATTTTGGCGTCGAATTATCTCGCTCTGCGCACGTTAGCCCGGCTGGACACGGCATATGAAATAATAAACAAACTTTAATACAGATTAAAATCTTACCCTGACGTCATCAATATGGTTCGTTTTATAAGCGCTTTCTAAGCCCTCTGACGGATAAGGCATCACAATAATACGACTAGTTATGTAGCTAATATCCAAATCTGTTCTAGCTATGGACCTGAAAGGCAAAAGAAAGTTATTAATCGAGATCTCGTTTATTTAATCGAACAAAATACAGCAAGATTTCTATGGTCATAATGAGAATCTCTGAATTAAATCGATCATCCGATTTATTATTTAACAAATCAATGCAATCGTGGTTTTAACCAGAGCGAAAATGTATCCAACGAGGTACGACCCTAATCGATCCAAAAATCGATTTAAATCAATCGATTAGACATGCCGAACGCATTATCGATTCGGGCTATTAGTAAAATGTACTTGGTACTTTGCTCCCATACTTACTGTTGCACAGTCTGCATAACCTTCGAAGAAGTATCCTTCAAATTCTTAAGGAAGCTACCAGCGCCTCCTTTGATAGACGAGAACAGTCCCCCAGAGTTAGCAGGTGTGGGCGGCAACGGAGGTTGGTAGTGAGGAGCGGCCGGGGGGCGCGCGGGCGGCGGGGGACGACTTGGCTCGGGGGGACGAGAGTTTGGCACCTCCTGGCTGTTTGCCACTGGATCTTTGGTGGCTAAAATACAAAAAATATACGTTAATAAACTGATTATTAAGAAAAAGTAACAGTTGAGATTTTAGGCGCGTTTTTGAGTGTTGAACAGGATAAAAATCCATAAAGGTTAGTTTTAAGTTTGCTATTAACAATTGGTAAATCCTTAAAATTCCTACAAAGCAATCATGAGATTGTTATTTTAGACTTTTCATACTAGAACCTAAATCCTTGAGGTATTTATCCTGGGCTAACGAAATTCTTTATACTCAAAGTGTTACAGTGTAGCATTCGTGATAACCGGATTAAATTAAAATTTCAGTGAACCAGATTTCAATCTGACTACAGACAGATTATTTAGCGATGGCACACATGACAGACAAATGACGTATGCTCTCTTTCTAGCACTTAGCTACCGTATAGCGTGTTCTCGCTCTAACATCCCGACTACATTTATATTGCCTTCGCTGAATAATTGACTTGTAGCTGTTATGTTGGTAAATGTATGTAGGAACTAGTGTTAAATAACATTTTTTCAAGAGTTTTTAAACAATACAAGGTTTTTGGTTAAAACATTACAAAAACAACATTATAGATTACTAGATATTTATTTCTAACATTAAATATCTTACATGTTTACACTTAAAACTATATAGTAACAAAAATATTGCTCGTCTAAACACTATCTCTTTTAAATTAACTATTCGAATAAAATATAAAACAAATCACTATTTTGTTGGAAAAAATCACATGTGTATTCAATCATATAAAAAAAGTTAAAGAAAAAGATTAAAAATCAGCGAATATTATTAAAAATGTCTAACATCACAACAATATATACTCTTTTAACAACATAATATTGTTGAACACATTTTGTAAAAATATTTAAAAAAAATAAACAATTTTACTTACCTATTGGTAATAAGTGCCTAAAGGGACCTGTTCACAATGCGCCTTGTTGACGCGTTTTCAATGTCCTCATGCAAGAAATACATCGAAACAATTTTTCGGTACCAACCCATGGCTGGGGCTTATCATATTTTGTTTAAATGCCTCACTCAAGCTTTATTTGTCATCGATCAGGAAAACTATAAATTGTAAACAGAGTGAAGGCCAGAAAACTGACTGTTTCTCTTTGTTCCGAGCCATCTGTGGCTACAATCGACAGATCGGCCGACATGCGCGTGCGCATATATAACAAATTTATCAATAAAAAACGTGCTGACGCATACTGCAAACTTTTATTGTCATTATTATGTACGATTCCAGTTTGTAAAGTCCCGGTTTCAGTACCCGTCAAGAAATTGAAAATGCATCAACATGGCAAATTGTTAACAGGTGCCACAATAATAATACTTGTAAACACATTCTATGGAATACTTGGAACTACAGAAGACTTTTGGATATTTAAAAATAGAAAATTATTTAAAAATAGTTTCTTTCGGCCAGTAATTTTAACGCTTTTAGTCAGCAAAGTACTAACATTTTTTTATATTTATCATGAACTCTATCTAATAAATTCAAGTTAAGAATATTTTTAGACACATAAATTGGGGCAAATTCTTATTCTAAATTAAATGGAACATGTATGAATACAAATTAGAAGCACCTTCTAAACTATATTGTTTTTTAAATTTCTAAAGCTGATTGCATAAGGAATGCCAGTGTACTATTAAACCATTATTTCTGAAGCACACATTCAGTGACGTCATATGTTTGTTTTAGATACAACCCCCACAGATTTATTCATATTTTCACAGCGCAGTTTGATTTGGTTTTCTAACACGTTTATATAGTTTTTAATTAATTTGTTACTTGTATATTCACTATTAATTATTTTTAACATCGAAGCATACTACAGTTGCCGTGATTTGGAAGCTTTTAAATACTTTACACATATTTTATAATTAGATGAATTTGAGCCAAATGGATATCTAATTAATTATAAATGTTTGGTTTACTGCTCTGGATTTAACGTCAAATTCGGAATGCAGATTAAATATTAAGTACAATTAAAATGCACTTTTTCTGAATAAGATTCTAATAAGTATAAAAGTACGTTATATCAGAACCAAAGCGAATATTATAACAGAAATCTTAAACTCGTAATTACATAACAATTATGGTAACTAATTAATACTATCGACCGACAACTTCACCTTTGTACCTTCATGGAATGTGGAAATATAGTTGGAAGTTTTTCTTATCTAATAGTCGTAAAGCAACAGTAACATTACATTGCAGAGTTAGACATATAAACTGTCTTCTAAATAGGCTAAAACATAAATGGATTTTTGTAATGGAACAAGTAGTAAGTATACTATACTAAAACCTAAGTATAGGACGGACCTACAATATCTATCTATAGCCTTGGGTTCATTTAAATACAAAGAGAATTGTAATATTATTGTCATCGTTAAAACTGTATAGAATGCAATAAACGGTTCTATACAAATACACGTTTGGCGAGAATACTGCTCACAAAGATAACTGATCTGTTTAAAAAAACTAGGTACATTTTGAATGTTTAAAAACCATAAAATTTTGTAAACAATTATTCGTACATCGCTGCCAAAAACAAACAACCATCGAGTGGTTTATAAAAATAAAATACTCTAAAGGCAATAATAACATTATTAAATATAGTTAAACATTAATAAATAAACAATGAATACTCATCATTGCGAGCATATCCAATGGTTCTAGCAAGCGTCAATGTGTGACGGGTGTCCGATGCAAGGGTTCATGCTAGCGCAGCGGGTCATTTAAACGAGAAAACTATTGGGCACCCGAAAAAGTTGAAAACACCTAAAATGAAAAAGAAAACGTGATATGTATTGCATACAAATTATCCTACAAGACGGAAGTCCCACGCCTCTAGATCTATAAACTAACAAAAACTGCAGAGTCGCTAAAATTACTTTGTTGTAATAATTACATAATATTAATACAATCATGTCACACATAAATCTGTCAATTGACTGATTGTAAATAATCCACAACAGACATGTTGTTGTTTTTAATACGTTATCTTTACCTACTACTTAGTATGTCCAACTATTGAAGGTGAACAGATAAAAATCAAGTAAAAAATGTAATAAAAAATCCAATTATGTTTTTTAAGAGGCGAGGAACTTCTGACACTACAAACAGGTACATGCAATGTGTTATGACCATTCAAAAGAAATAAATATAAGCACTGATTCCATGTTTAACAGGCTGACATGCATGGCAGATGTTTCATTCAAACACATTGTTTTAAAACAACAATCATTGAAGTATTGCTTAATCATGCCTCTTCGTCATATTTTACCTATATATTGCAAAACCGAGCCTACTAAATAGTTTGTATAAATCCTTCAAGATAAGATAATCTTTATAGATAATTTTAATATTTAATTGTGATTTTATTTCATAGCAGCTTAGTGTAGTGCACAGGTGCTGAACTGTACAATAATACGTGTTTTATAATAATTATTATCTTAACAGTATCCGTCCATGGAAAAGTGATTGAATTATGTTTGTACTATTTAAATTTTGATTTCATAAAAATATTGAAAAATGTTTGCTGCTTCATTTGTCCCTGTATTTTTTGTACATTTTATTATAATTTGAAAATATATTATGAATATGATATAAAAATTAGGTCTGTTTATTACCGCATTATAACCCGAGCACGAGCAGAATTAAATATAACAGCAATGAAAATTGATCAAAAACAAATTGATAAAAAAATTATAGCCACTATCCTAATACCATACCATTGTCTTATAGAACCCAATATAATAGAATATATAATTAGAATAAATAGAGAAACCACCCAAGAAGTCTGAGGACTAATATGAAGCCTTATAAGAAGATAGTTATTAGTGTTTCTCCGTATGTCCAACACCGTATGACTCGCCCAGTCGAGTAAACTGGACTAAACCACGCTCAACTACGCTCTGCAATCAATTCTCTCAATTATGACACTCCTACGCATCACACATCGCAGGGGCTCAGATAAACGGCTAGTCATGATACATTGTTACGTAAAAAATACAATTTACTAATGTTTAGATATCGCAGACTTTTCAAGATCAAAATACCTTAAGAAAAGATTCAATTTATTTTGTTGCGTAGTATAATAATGGTAGCATAATGTAACTGAAACGGCGCCTGAGTTAGCGGGAAGAAATTATTAGATGTCAATTTGTTTTGTTCGTGGTATCATCGCTTTTTATTTGTAAGTATTAAAAGTTCTAACTTTAGGCAATGTCCTAGGTAACCAGAGCATTACGTCACAAATATCAAACGGTCGCCACGCCCACGAGTCCACGTGCGTTTAACATACGTAGGACACGCAACAGGCAACGCTCTATTGTTAACACAATGAGTTATGTTAAACTGTCCCTCACGCTGTGCTAAACGGGAAACCCATAGTTTATGACACCAATAGAAGTTAAGATGAGTTAATGAAAATGATTCTTAGTAATCTAATACACCATATAGGTTTGTTATGTAGTTAGTATTATGCAAAACTTTACAATTTTGTGCCTAATAATGTGCAACCAGAAGATCTACAGTGCGTACCACCTGTTAGTTGAAAGTCAACGTGAATGTTTCAGATCAGTAACACAGAGCACATGTTACAAACACAATATACCCACATTTGTCCACACACGGAGCGTCCAATGAAAGAGTTCACTTTCGATATCTGTGCCACTCAAAATGTGTTAGAAATAAAATCAAACCACGGCTGTGAAGAATATACTCATTTATTTATCTATATTAAGCTCCCATATGACTAAATAATAATATGCACAACAGAAATAATGATTCAATGACATAAATGTAAGACATAGTGTTTATAAAAACACCAACTTTTGTGATATCAACTAATGACAAAAGTGTGAACGTTAAACATCATGTATTCTATAATATCATATAATCTACTCTAATTCAATACTTGTACCTCAGTTTAACATATCATTTCCTTATATTGTCTGGAAAGTTTGGACTGATCCATAATTTTAATCATAGTGTTTGATTGTATCAACACAAATATAATTAGAAGATGTGATAACAAGCAGTGTAATAGAATACACCGATCTAAATAATAGACTAGTTATACACCCCTAAATTAAATTCACCAGAAAAAATTTAAGGGTACATACGGAAGCGGTATACTTATTGAAATGTAAAATCATTAATTTACTTTATTTAAATCTAACAAAGTTATTTACTTTTGTTTGATCCTGAAAATATGAATAATTTTATGCACATAATACTCTAATACTAGAAATACTACGTCAACGACACGGACTATCAATGAAATTCATCCCACCGCGCGTAAGCTACACACATCATGCGCCATTATACGCTTGTGTGAGTCATGCTATACCGGTATGCAATGCGTGCGAGCGAGTCGATTCGGTTTATTTATTCATGTGTCGATAGCGCGAAATCCGTGCAACACACACACAGAAATGCTTTCTCCCTCACTCCACTCCACGTATTTAAAAAGTTAGAATTTGTTCTGAGACAATGGGGATTTGAATTTGAAGGGATTAGCTAACAGTGATTAGGATCAGCTGATAAGGATTGAAATCAGCTGATAAGGGTGGTAATTTACAGTATTGTTAAAAACTTACAGTTCAGCAATTTTTCAAAATGGCCACCGCCCTTTGTTATCAACACTTAAGCGAGCACTTTTTAAAAGATAGTTATTTAATGATATTAGAACATCACTTTGCCCTTTTACTTCGAGTTGTTTTAAAAGTTTGCGACTATCGGGCTCACTCACGTACACTCTCCGTTTGATTTCACTTCACATGTAAAAATCCATGGGTCAGGCAGTACGCGGGCCGGGCAATTAGGCCGCCGCAGCCTGTCCACCGACTCCCGAACTCCTCGGTTAGGTACTTTCGCTTCGACCTGTCTAGATAAGATTCACCTGCGTGCCGGCCTTTTATGAAGTATTAACACAAAGGGTACTCTCGAGACGTGAACTGATGATCGTATGAAGCCATCGTAGTTATCAATTTAATAACAGATGTTAACAGGTAATACGTTTTGCGCGCTCGCGTAAACTTAATAACCTCTCTGTTGCGTTCTGAGGAGACGGGTTCGGTGGAGAGGGCGCGATGCAGTCTGCTTTGACCTTAGTTTACCGAATATTAAGCCTATTTAGTATTCATCAACACAACATGTAATTACGTATACAACAAAAACCGGGTACGCGATAACGAGAGGTTGCGCTTGCACCGCGCGTCACGCAACTTGATCTAATTACTGCGGGCGGCCGACTGCGGCGGGCTGCGACGCACGCGCCGGAGTGGGCGCATGGGAGTGGGGTAAGGGTGGCGCGGGAGCCAGACTAGTTGGCGCCGTCCGTCTCGTGCGCAGCCTATGTATTGCGCGGGCTTTTTTTTGAATGAATAGATAAAAGGGTTGCGTGTGTGCGTGCGCGTACGAATATCATTGTCAATGTGATTGAACTTTCTTACCAATTATTGATGTTTTTGAAGTACAGTTTTCAAACAAAATAATTTTCTTTTTTTTTTCTCTTTATATGTTCTATTACAGTAACTGACCATGCCCTTAAATTTTTTCTGGTGAATTAAATTTAGGAGTGTATACACACAAATAACTTAAAATATAAGAGCCAAAATATAATCTACGTGACAAGTGCGCGAAGGTGCCGAAATCACCAAGCCACCAATACCGTTAAATGCCAACATACGATGAGACGTGTCGCTACCGCAACCAATGTTAGTTCACATATATTATATATATCTCTCAATGTGTTATTATAAGCCAATATATATCATTATAATATACTAGTAAATATCCAGTTTAGTACCACTGTACATTTCTCTATATACTACCGGATATTTATTTAATAATAACTATTATACTATATAGAAAAATAATATACCTAATATATAGTAAGGGGTTTAGACATTGCTGTGAAATTGTATATATAGCCCAATAAAGTTACAGGAATGTATAGACAGTTTATTCATTACACCTAAATATAGTAAAGATTCTAACTAGCGACAAGTATCCTATCTAGCTATAAAAGGTATGCATTTCATAAATGCACACTGACTTTTTGGTAATAAGATTATTCAAGAAGAATGTTAGAAGAATTTGCGACAAATGTATCAAATTTTGTCTAATATCTTGTTTTATAATTTTAGTGACCATCCTATTATTCTATCACTGTGATATCTTTCAAGTCTTCTTTCATAATCAGACTTAAATATCAAATTAAAGCTTATAACTTTCACTGTTTATGAAACATCATGGCCAATATTGCACTATGTAAATGCAGTCTGAGCCTCTTCCATACACTTAAAGAAATGCTCATAATTAATATTAATTTTATAACTTTACCAACGTCTTGTTAACGCATCTCAGCATTGAAGCAACATAAATAATCAATTTTGATTAAAGTCAAATAAATGCTATACTACCTTATTTCATTCAGAGAACAATTTATTCAACATTGCCTTACCTTTGGTGATGTTCAATTTTTGGTGATAATCAACATTGGAATGTAAATAAATCTCACATTTTGTTAATAACCTTTCTAAGGAACTCAAAATAAATATATGGAAAAATAAAAAAAATTTGAGTGTAAAAAGTCAAAAAATACTTGACCATTTTTAGCTCGAGTATTTAATGCAACAGAACAGAACGATGGTCCGTAGGGTACATGAATTAGTGATACGCGCGCTCGCAACTTAATGTAAACGATTTAGGCGATTCTGTTTAGAATTTATCACAAAATGTTGAACGTGCCGCGCCGCGACATTTCTCTTAGGATATGGTAGTGTAATATTTACTTGACTTCTTATTACCTGGCGAGCTAGTGGCCACAGATTGTTCAACTTTTTTACGCTCAAATTTGAGTGGTTGCTTGAGATTGACATTATTGGACTCCGCTATCGCCGCCAATCGCTCCAGCACACTACTTATTGTCAAGCGCTCCTCGGGGTTCACTGATAGGCAACCACCTGCGAACAAACACATCACCATCACATATTTCATTCAAATACACAATTCATTACTACAGGTCCAATCACGTAAAAAGAACTGACTGAGCGGCAGTGGAGCGAGGAGGAGCGGGCAGTGTGTCTGCACATACAAATCGCACAGTGTGCAAATTCAAGCCCAGCATTCTTATTATGTGATGGGATCTGTACTTAAAAGAAGTTATTGTACTCACTTATAATTTCATGAAAACATTTATAGCGTTGATCATTGGGGTTAAGATTGTAATTTCCATTTAGAATGGCAAGTTTAGCAGAATCTTCAAATGGATGTTGCATGTAACACAATGTGTAGAGAATGCATCCTAAAGCCCAAACATCTACACTATGGTCAATTTTACGATTGTCCCAAGTGTCTAACATTTCAGGTGCTCTGTACATAGGAGTTGTGAATTGGGCCAACTGGAAATAAAGAAGCAATTGGTGATTACGTAATTTCTATTATAGCAATAAATAAATATTAGCCTGTAAATGTCCCACTGCAGGGCAAAGGCCTTTTCTCAAACAGAGAAGGAATGAACATTGATTGCCATGCTTGCTCACTACGTGTTGGCGATTGCAGATAGGGCTGCCACTCATACTCTATTATAGAGTATTGTATACTCTATTTCACATAGGTGTACTTTATAATCTAAGAGAGTTATAAAGTACGCTAAAATACTCTTTTTACCTGACACCATTCTTCCATTCTTATTTGATTCTCATCCTACTAGTAAGACTTTTTTTGGCATAGTTTAGTAACTCTATAGTCCATTGGTGTAATTGAAACATTCGCACATTTTTTAAAGAATCGCAACATGTTTTCAAGGATCTAGAAGCGCTGAAAAATAGGTGTGTAAACATAATAAAAGTACTCTTTCTTATACATTGTACTTTATTTTTGCTATCCCAAAACACAAATGTACTTTTATTGCTCCAATAAAAGGTGGCAACCCTAATTGCAGACCATTATTAAGTCCTGGTTTCCTCACAATGTTTTCATTTGCCGTATGTCAGTGGCATTTTAGATAACCTAAGAAAGTATATTTGACATTGAACATAGGTACATGCCTGGGTTTGAACCTGCAACCCAGTGCTTAACAAGCAGGTCTGTAACCTCTGGGCCTCCACAACACTATAGAATTATATCAATAACAAAAGAAAATTGTTCACATCCTTATAAGTTGTATATAAATGTAGATGTTTATTTAAAGTTCTAAATGAAGAATAACTTACGGTTTCCTCTAACATATTTCTTTGATTTGCACTCCAAGATGGATTTGGAGTATATATATCAGTTGTAGCTGAACCAAAATCACATAATTTTATTGTACCTACAAAAATTAATAAAAATAATTAAAACCCCACACAGTATTGCATATTATAGTACTTACAAAAGCTTCCATAAACATCATGCAGTTATTACATAAGACAGAAAATGTTACCTTCATTAGATATTAAGAAATTTTCTAGTTTGAGATCACGGTGTGCAATTGGGGGCACTTGTGCGTGCATGTGTTGCACTGCCCGGCATGTCTGGTAGAACACCCTAAGTATGGTTGGAAGAGGGAAAGCCTGCCCTCTATTCTGAAGAGCTTCCATCAAGCTCCCCCCACTGCATAAGTCCGTCAACAACAAATATTCTCCCATCCCATGTGATGTCTTCGCCTTATCAATAAAAGATGCTGCTATATATTTGATTATATTAGGGTGACCTGATAATTTTTTTAATATGCTAATTTCTTGTATAATATTTTTGTTTGCCTGCTCGTCAGCTGCCATAAGCCTTTTCAAGGCATATTCGGTGCCAGTGGATACATCTTGAGCAACAAACACAAAAGCAAAACCACCTGCAATAGAAAGGACTTAGTAGGAACATCGTCAATGGACCAATTCTTTTGGTTTTAACATCATTTTCCAGTCAAATATTTCCTGCAGAGGCAGATAAAACAGAGTATAAACAATAGATGCCGACTGCCTGCCTGCCACTGAACCGCAGAGCGTGGATATTAGTCCAGCAGTTAATGAAAAAAAATAATTAAGGGATATTTCTTGCACATATTCCTAACACAATTTTTAGAGAATATTATATTATTTTATGTGTAGATTTTGGCCCAGTTCTGTACCAGGTTCTGTACCCAGGTCTGTACAGGAAAACTTAATATAATATGGCTCATAAACTTAAAATACATTACTTTATACACCATTTACAACAGGAATATTCATACTGATTTTGCATAATTAGCAAAGCTAAAATATTAAAGTGTGTAAAAATGTGTTTCCAAGCGAATAATAATATAATATAATAAATAATATAATTTCAAAGGAATTATATCAAGAAGATGAACATAATCCCCATTCAATGCTTTAATATCATATTGCAACCACTAATAAGTCTGCCTAGCATGGATTATGGCAAAATTCTCTTCTAACTGTTAAATACAGCAGTTATTGGGAGGCTTATGTTCTGCAGTGGATGTTTACGAAATGATCCCAGTGCTTGTGAGTACAGCCGTAAATGACCCTAAGTATATTTCAATACTAACATTCTTTGCATGCTTTGCTTTGCTTAGGTTGCATGATCAGAATACAGTACTCGGTCTTTATAAAAATTAAAAATAATTTCAGTTTGTTGATTCCAATCTGCACTGATAAACTAATATTTATTTTATTCATTCTTCATCAGTATGAATCAGTGTTTCAAACTAATTTGTATGACCTCAGTACATGTATGATTGATATAAGTGAAACTTACTATCTTGCTGCTTGCTAAAGCTCGATTTTGTTCATAATACGAATGAACCTAAGCCAAGTTCATATTGGCAATAATGAATCAATTTCTGCTCTAAATCAATTCTTAAAATGAACTACAGAAAGTCCTATAAAACATAACATTCTCATTGGTAATTGTAATTGAAGGTTCAGTCAATGAAGTGCGGTGAAATTAACGCAAATGTCATAACGGATATGCTCATAACGACCCCAAACATTTTGTCGGACAATGTACCCTTACGCCCCCAATTTCTATGACGTTAGTACGTGTACTGCACCAACCCACATGAAAGACATAAACACCAATCTAAAGTTTATAAGTTACCCGTGGTGGAGAATGTATAAATTAATACAATTTGATATTGACTTACCTTCTGCGATCACCTTTTTAACTCTCAATTTCATATTTCCAATTTCAACAAACTGACCAACAAAATCATTATCACTGCCACCGTTAGCGCCTCCTGAGCTAAAATAGCCCATGGCTGATTTAAAGACGCTCATTTTGGAATCTAATTTTGTGATTTTTCTATATAAATTAAGAAGAAAACTGTGTTTTATCAGCACCTTTTGCCCAGATCCATTTTACAATGGCACATAATGGCAGAAAAAAAAGAATAGGCAGATTTGTTGGCAAATGGCAGGAAGAGATCAATGTTGCCAAATAAAGTTACAAACCACTTTCCGTGGAAGTTAGTAGGGATTTGATTTGTGTTTCGGAAGATTATTTTATTCGTATAAGATTGTCTTTCAAATAATCTTAAGACTTCAAGTGCAAACATAACGTAAGTACAATAATAATCTGAATCTATGATTATAATTTAAGGAATGCGTTTACACTATTAGTTGCTGCGATCTGCGACACAATGTTGTTTTCCGACTTCCACTACTAGTTACATTCTCTTTGACTTCCACGCGGACGGAGTCGCGGGCACAGCAGAGTCCTTAATAACAAAGCTATTGTGAAACACCTTTAAAATTTTAAATGTGTGTAAAGGAGTTTTCTGAAAGACCATGGCAACATTAACAGAGACAATAATTTTTTTTTCCATAAGTAGAGCTGTAGCTGCCAATGAGTTCAACGTGGTATCGATTGATGCAAGATGAATGATTTCGACTCGACTAAATAATTGACAGCACTTTGACATTTGCTTCATTATTTCTTATCATAAACAACATTGTAAGCAGGAGCCACTCTGTGGTAAAGTTAACATCATTTGGAAGGAAAGCAAAGCAATTGTCTGCTGATTTTATTTTTTGTTATTGGTATTTCCTTCAATTGCAGTTTTATAAACAGTATAAATTCCACGCAAGAACACACCGGACTGATGTTTGTCAATCCTGTGTGAAAATAACAAACATGGGATTTGAAATCAAAAGATTTCAAGGTGACGTTGATGAAGAACTCATTTGTCCTATTTGTTCAGGGGTTCTAGAGGACCCACTTCAGGTTTGTCCTAATATCTGTATTGGTTTTAAAGTGTCAGTGTGTTGTTATGAACGGGTGTATTTGTGTACGTAGGCCCCTGCTTGCGAGCACGCGTTCTGTCGTGCTTGTATAACGGAGTGGATAAGTCGCCAGCCCACCTGTCCAGTGGATCGACAGGCCGTCACCGCGAGCCAGCTCAGACCTGTTCCCAGAATACTACGCAACTTACTGTCAAGGTGATTATTTCAAAAGCGTGTCATGGTTTCTACTGGTTTAAGGTCACATATGATTGTTTTGCAAGGGCTTATATAATAAATATCTAGTTGTTCAATATTAATTGTGTTGTAACGCCCTGATAATGGATTCTATGAAATTGATTGGATCATATTTTGAGTAACATAGTAAATATTTATGAATCAAAACATTATTGTTTACTAGTCTATAATTAATTATCAATAATAAATGTGACTACATAGTTTTCATAAAATGACTGAAATACTTGTCATAATGAAAGTCATGATCATAAAAGAGAAATATGTTATTATATCAATGCTATGTTTACCTTCTAGATTGTGTACGAGTTGTGACAACGCACCGCATGGGTGCAACGCCGTACTGAAACTGGATTCACTGGCGTCCCATTTAGTTGAATGTATGTTTATGTTGTTTACATTTATTATTATCCAACTGCGCAACGGCAAAGACAGGGTTATTTATATTGTAAAAGTCATTGTTTGCATATTATGAAAAGTTTATAATTGAAATGGCGAGGCTACCTCTATTCATAAAAAATATTGTATATTATGATATGCATTGTCAAGATTGACAAACCAATATCTATGTAAGCAATTTTTATATTTTTTGAAAATCTGGAAGAAGTTAGACCATATACTTTAAGATTTCCATCAGAGACATAGAGGCCTTTGATTAGGCCTTCCTTTGTGAGATCTTTTTAACGTATAGTAACAGTAAACTAGAAAGAAAAAACACATTTGGATCAATGCATAATTATCAATATTAAAAGTTAACGAAAACATTGTGAGAAAATCTGCCCACCTGACAGGGCTCCGTAAAGTTCTCGATAGTGTGTGTAGTCCGTCAACCAACACCAGGCCAGCGTGCTGGACTATGGCCTAAAATCCTTCCCAATCTAAGAAGAGGCCCATGCCCAGCAGTGGGACAGTTATGCTCTGATTATGTTACGCTCATTTGCGGCAAGAACAACTTAAGTACGAAAGCAGTTCTTTTCAGAAAACGACTTCGAAATGTTTGAATAAAGGCGTTTATTGAATAATCCGATTTTCGGACTTAAGACGTTCTTGTCCCACATGAATAGGTTAAACATTTGCATATTGGTTAGTTGGTTACTATTTGAATAGGAAAATGGCTTGAAAAGTAAATATTACAAAATATTTGATAAACAATTGATATTTAAAACAAATACAATTAACATCATGATAACAATTACAACAAGAGATTTTATCTCTTGTTAATCTTAATTGTATTTCTGATCTAATCATATACCTAATTACGACCCATTAAGGTTTAAGATCGTACTGCTGATAAGATAAACTTCACATACGAAACAATATTCAATCTTTGTGCTTATTCTAGTATCTTGTTTACAGGCGAATACAATCCCAAAAGGCCAATGCCATGTGAAGCGGGTTGCGGGCTTGTGATACCGAAAGATGAACTGGCAGAGCACAACTGTGTTCGTGAATTACGGGCACTCATCGCAACGCATCAAGGAAAGTTAAATGACTATGAACAGGAATTGGCAGAACAGAGACTGGTCATAAATGAACATAAACGAGAACTGGCATTGTTGAAAGTATGTTGTGTTGATGTGAGATGTTTATTTCAGTTTTTGTTGTCAATATTAGATTGGATTAGAACAATAACTTAATGCTACCATCATACTTGCACAGCTTGTATTGCTGCCCATAAACCAGGGATGGGCAAACTACGGCCTGCAGGCCAACTCCGGGCTGCGAATGGTTTCAACCTGGCCTGCCAATCCGCTAAAAGGGAGAGCAAAATTGTATGGGCATAATAACTAGCCTTAAATATCTCTAAAAAAAGTTTGCCCAACCCTGATATAAACCAATATTCTCTGAGAGAGATGTTAAGAGACTAATGTAACATACTAAAATCCCAATCGCACTTTGTCCATCCTGGGTATTGAACCCAAGGTCTCATTCTTGGGAACTACGTACGCAACTACTAGCTAGACCAACAAAGCAGTAAAAGAAAAAGTAAATAAGTATGAAATACACAGGTTGAAATTGTAAACACTTGACAAACCGAAATGGGAGATTATACTCATCACTATGAACAACTTTTACTATGAGATCAAACTGGAAATCGCGAAAAAATACCAGATGTTCCCTACATTTATGTTCACATAAGTCGTCAAAATGTAGGGAATAGTAAAAGTTGTTCATAGTGATGAGTACAATCTCCCATTTCGGTTTGTCGAATGTTAACAATTTCACCCTGTATTCATTAAAATTATAAATGCATCTGTAGATTCTGTAGCAGTGTTTTCAGCTGTTCAATGATGTCATTGAATTTGTTTGATTATGCATTGATTGATAAACACTGATCTGTAAATAGCTGACTTTTAACTAGTTGTGTCTGTAAACACATTCACTATACATGTGAAGTTCGTAGCAAAGGGTAACAAATTAAAAATGAAATATAAAGGTTCGCGCACATTATATCGGGCCGCACAGCAGCGTATAATGCTTACTTAGCACATTAGTAACGGGCCGGGTCGCAGCGCATTGATGGATTTTGAGTACAGTGTACAGTTGTATCCATGAACTAAATTAATCAAAAGCTCTTCATCCATTCTTGTGAACACCACAGGAGCACGCAAATATCGTAAAATGTACACGTGCCCGTGCACTCCAATCGTCATAATATGCGCGAACCTTTAGGGCGCGTTTCCACTTGGTCGTGACGACAGATAATCGTGTAGTTTTAAGTGTCGTGGCTTATATGTTTAATTGGAGGTGTTCACATATAGAACGACACGATTTACTGTCGTCTACAATCTTTTTTGCAGTGACAACAGATTTTCATGACAGTGGGAACGGCTAGCACGACAGTCGTAAAACGATAAAAAATCATTACGACTAAATCGTGACCGCAAATCTATCGTAGCCACGATAAAAATATCGTCTCGTCGTTTACACGTGTTTTCCCTCCTTTTTGCTTGCTTCATCTTCCTTCTTTTCAAAAAGTAATACATTATTATAATTTCGTCTTCGTCCATTGAACTCAGGAGCCTAAACGCACTACTGATCTCCAAGAAAACGTAGAGGCGACTGTAGAGTTGTAGCTTGCTAATGATGTGTAAACGACAAAGCGACTGCCGTGAAACGATAAAATGTTGTCGGGATCCAATGGGAACAGCTAGATACGATAGTCGCTAAACGATAAAAAAAATTAACGACAAACAATCGTATTAATGGGAACAGCTAGAGACGACAGTCGTCCAACGATAATTTAATCGTTACGACATAGTGGGAACGCGCCCTTAAGCAACAACACTGCAAAAAATCATTAAAAAAATCTATTTATACTTGTGTCAGGAATTCATGCGGGCGATGCGTTTGTCGAACCCTTCGATGCGCGCGTTAGCTGATCAAATGGAGCGAGAGGAAGTGGTGCGCTGGGCCAACTCACTAGCGCGCGCGAGAGTCACACGCTGGGGCGGGATGATCTCCACACCTGATGATGTTCTACAGGTCGTAATATATTTTCTTTCTTCCTTTAGACCTACCACACCACTATAACCACTGAACTAGTCTGTTGTACTGGCATTTTACTGAGTTTGTTTCCATTATGCTGTATGGAGTAATATTCATAATATTCATGGTTTTTTTCAGTTGATGATCAAGCGAAGTTTATCAGAATCTGGATGCCCACCTCACATAATAGATGACCTAATGGAAAATTGTCATGAACGACGGTGGCCACCCGGCCTATCCTCACTCGAAACAAGACAAAACAATAGGAGGCAAGTTATAAAGTATTTTAACAAATACGTAAATTCTATGAATTTTTAAATGTTTAATGGTTGCAGCACGAAAATCGTGCGTTTTTGCGGCTATATCGATGCTGCATCCCTTTTGATAATCAATTTTAATTGCATACTGAAAGCGCGTTTTTATTGTGACTATTAACTGTTACATCACGGTTTTGGAGCCCTTGCTTTGGTCACAGTATAAAAACGGTGCGTTTTCGAAACCACATCGATCCCGCAAAGCGATTCTACGTCATTTCTCATTTGAGTCGCCAAACTTACCAAATTCATCCAGAAAAAGCATCCCGAAGTAATGAGGATATTCTTAATTCACAGGTTATATGAAAAATACGTGTGCAAAAGAGTGCCAGGCAAGCAAGCGGTCCTCGTCCTACATTGCGACAACACCCACGTAGACGAGCATATGATGGTAGAACCCGGCCTCGTCATGATCTTTGCACACGGCATCGAGTAGCAGAAGAAACACTATTGGTGTTCAAGTGACATATTTATTACATGCTCTCAAATGTGTGAACATTGTGTGACTTGGATGCGGAGGTATTGAGGATAGCGCCATCCGTTTGAAGGATATTTGCGTAGATTTTTCAAATATAGAGCATATGGAATGAAAGTAATCACAAATGATTTAACTGAATTTTATTCTGCATGCTTTATTATGAATGTTATCAGGGTAAATATTAGGATTCTGTCTACTTACAACGATTGTCCTATAAGGATCGCGACGTGAAGTCAATGGTGCCGATTCTCTTGTGCACCAACTAAACTAAAATTAAATCTAAACTAAATTAAAATGAGAGAATTGCTATCTTTTACTAACAGATGGCGCGAGAAAAGGACGGTGATAGACAACAACTAAGTTAGAGATGTCAAATTAGTTTACGCCTTGAACTTCACCGTGTTTTTAGTCGACACGTTTTAAATTTCGTCTAAATTTGTGTGGAACTTTTAGTTAAACTAAAACAACTAAATTTGACAGCTCTTATTTACGTATGTCTCTTTCTTATTATATTAGAGTGAAAAAGATGGCAATTGCCTAAATTAAGTTTAGTTTGTCCATAACAGAATCGGCACTAATGTATGTACAGTTTATAGTTGTCCGTCCATTCAGTGCCTCCGCAGACCATGTACACGTTGTCAAGGTCGCCACACTCGAAGTATACACGCGCGGCAATGAGGAGCCGACCTGGATCTCTGAGCGACCACGACAATGAACTCTCTGCCAATTTGAATCATAGTTCTAGAATACAAATTAAAAAATATATACCACATAGGGGGCGTCCATAAATCACGTGACGCTAATTAGGGGGCTAAATTAACCCCCCCTGGGTTGTCGTCCATTGTCACTAGGGTCACTTAGAGGCGGAGGGGGGGAGGGGGGGGGGCTGAACAAATGTCACGTGACATTTTGCGATTTCTACAAGCTGTCTTTGTATATTCAGAGGTGATAAGTACTGAACACAATTCTGCTAAAAGCAGCAGCTAAAAATGTAGTCTGAAATGCCTACTTTATTAGTTAATCATGAACATCCATTTTATCTCTAGCCGGCTGGTCACGCGGTCACTCGAAGTTATAAGGAAAAGTAGATCAGTTTTATCTATCTATACATATAAAAGGAGAAGCTGACTGACTGACTGATCTATCGACGCACAGCCTAAACCGCTGGGGTTAGAAAGTATTTTGACAGTAGGTTCCTTTTGTAACGTAGGCATCCACTAAGAAGGGATTTTTCGAAATTCAACCCCTAAGGGAGTTAAATAGGGGATGAAAGTTTGTATGGAAAATCGTCACTTAACGGGTTCAAAATTTCACGCAAGCGCAGCTGCGGGCGAAAGCTAGTAGTAATATAAGTCAATGGATAGAAGTATTGTAAAATGACGTACTTTCCTCTTGATTTTTGCGTTCTAAGTTCTATATCTTTTAGTTAGATTTAGTTAAACGGGCGGGTTTCCGCAGATACGCGTTAAAGCACGTATTGTGTGTGCGGGTGGCAATAAATTCTATTCGATTCAACCTAACTCCTCGAGAAAGGCTAGCAAAATTTTTAATGTTACTGACGATCTCTCGGAGAGTACGTGGGTTACCGAAGTACTTCGCCCTGTATATTATACCTCAGGGCAGTTCAGTAGCACGTTGGTCGCTGTTTCCTCTTCCACCAAGCAGGCTCTAAGAGGGCTGCCTGTTACTCTTAAAACAAAGAAAGAGTTCTAAATTCGTTGATTAATTTATTTAGTTTTTAAATTATCCATGATTAAAGTCACGACAATGGAGGGGACGGGTGAACAAGAATCTGAGGTCACCTAGATGTCATTAGGAGGGTGGGTGGAGGGTCAAAATTCAGCCCAATATGCGCCACGTGATTTATGGACGCCTCCGTAGCAAAATAAAGTGACCAGCCATAAACTGTGTTGGCATTTAAAAAAAAGAATTTTTCTGGCAACAGTAAGACCAATGATTTATTGTACAATAATATTATACAAATCATATTTGATAATGAGTGTTGAAATATTTTTAGGTATGAAATATGTGAGTTTCTAGTATAAATAACATTGGATTGCTAAACATTCCGAATAGAAATGAAATAAAAAAATAATATACTAAAAGTTTATAAGTTGATTCAATGTTATGGAAATCAAAATTTAAGTATTAATTAAATATAGTTTTTATAAGTTTTTTATAGGTATTGAATTAGTGATTGAATGCTGTGTTATGTTTAAAAATAGTGTGTCATTGTTTTTACATATAATGCCTTTATCTTAATTGCAGCTCCATTTTATTGTATACCTTACTTTAACTTCGTTATTCTATTTCCATTTGTATTTAGCTCAATCTTTAAATAAATATACTACTGATCACTAATTGATGATAGTTTCGTTTTTTATTTTTCTATTATTCATTCATTGTTAAGTAGGTATATTCGATAATAACACCAGTTAACTTAGCCTATCGCTATAGGATATTCACCTCTCCAAAAAAGGGAGCCGTGATAACCCTTTTTTTTCGTGGGAAAATCCTCATGGATACCCTTGGCCTTGGGCCCTGGGAAGGCGAAGGGTTATGCCGGACTCTTACCGGCTAAAAACCCACGGTGTTCCTTCTCCTGACCCTTAGCCGGGGTCGCGGGATTCACAGCTGCATGCATCGCGACCCCGGCAGGAGCCGTGATCACCCTGCACAGCAAGTGAATTGATGCCTCACTTTTTTATATTGTGTGAAACTGCCAATCAATGACCTGCAAAATTAATTGCGTATAGCTCTCAACAACATCAGAAAATGTATAATTTTTAAACTCGGTTGCACGTCGCCTTCGTCAACGTGCTCTCGTATTCTATTCTCTACCCGTTATTTTAATTAAATTTCATTTTAGTTTGAACCCGTTGCGCCTGCTCGTCCGTCGTAATATGGATAGACGTTTATTGTTAGACCTAGTTGTGGATACAGTTTAGCCCAGGGGTTGTCAAGCCTGGTGACCTGTTTCTGGTCTTCACATTTGGAATTCGCTAGCTCAGTGAGAGTGTACATGACCCACGTGACCCTCCTAGATCCGCCACTGTCTCTTATCTGTATTTAATAAGTTATATTTTACATTGAACTTGTTCAATATGGCACCAACTCTTGTCCGATCATTATGAAAATTTACACCCAAAGTCCTCTGCTTCGCAAGCGCCAAATCCACGAGCAAGTTTTGTAGCGCTGTTGCACTCCATTGCCACCATTGCTCGCTTAGTTCACTATTAATTTGTGGCACACCCGTAGCTACTCGACTTCTGCAACGACTTGCGCAGCCAAACTTGCGTGAGGGTTTGGCGCTTAAAAATAAAACTTGGCGTGAAACGGAACGTACCAAGCCGTCAGACGTCAAGTTTCTGTCAAATATTTTTGTTTGTCATCTTCAACACAAACTTTCCCAAGATATTGTGAATTAAAATCTAGAAAATGTCTGAAATGGAAGTAACGGAGAGTGGGAACGATTGTTCCAACGATTTGTGTGAGTTACTATTTATATCTGGTGTTTTGTTTTAATAAAAAGTGTAAAAATGCGCGATAACCTAGCATCTTACCACCGGCTGTTCGTCAGCTTATATTCACCCTTGTATTACTCTTTCCAGTGCTTCTGGATCGCGTGTTCCTGCGCCTAGGTAACGCAGATAGCGATGACCAGCTCGAGAGCTGTCTGAACAGGTTTCTTCCACCTGTGATTTTGAAACTGTCATCACCTCATGAACAGGTCTGAGTTGGTTTATTTACATAAAATTATTATGAGAGGATGACACTCTGCTTGGTTCTAGTTTATGTTTATTTATAAGAAATTACTTTACTAATATTTTTTATAAATTCTAACTGGCACCTCATTAATTCACTGGAGAAGAAATATAATTTTCTTAATAAGTGGAGATGTCACTGTTTCTACTTATTACTTTCATATAAGTACATTTATTTAAAGATTGTCCTAATTCAACCCCTCATTGCAGAACTGTGTTACCAAGGCAACAGAAATCCTCATACAGTCTGTTCTCTGCTGTTTTATTTCATTACTAACACAATTTGTATTGGTTAGGTACGTACCAAAGTGATGGAGTTATTGGTGCATGTGAACAAGAGAGTGAAGTGCCGAGTTGGCGTACAGCTGCCCGTGCAGACTCTGCTGCAGCTGTACAAGGAGCCCACTTCCAACAGCTTTATTATTGTAAGTATATCAACAATATTGTATTATTATAGGTTGTACACATGGCTACATATCGTCAGTGACTGACTAGTGAAAACCTCATAAATAGTAATTTTGGTGAAACATTTTTTATGTCATATTTAACAAGAAAACCTTGCAACCTATATTTTAGACTGGCCCTAGTTCAATTTGAATTCAAATAAAGAAGTTGATTATGAATAATGCACCTTTTTACTGCTGATATATTTAACAACAAAAATCCTTTGTTTTTTCCAAGAAAATCTCTTAGCTCACATTTGACACCTTTCGAGAATTCATACCTAAAATTGGCCTTTAGTACTTAGGTAGTGGCTCATTTATAATAAAACAAAAAAAAACACTGGACTTCCTTACAACATTTTTCAGGAAACGGTTTTTTGCATCTCCTGTAAAGTGTTGCTTTTGGCAATAATGAGCTTTTCACTAATGGCCGATGATATCAAGCTATACGTTCCAGTATAAATTGACTTCTCATTGTATGAAAAGCCTATACAGTGCAAGATCAGCTCTTACTGGAAACTTATAGTTTAATATGTAGCTGTGCATACACAGATTCAGAAAAGTCAGCACTGTTTATCATAATATTGGCTCCATTTCAATGACTATTGAAGGTTTACTATTCTTGTATAATTATATTGTACACTATGCTGTATAGTGACTAAGCAAATTGTCAGAGGTGAATAAACTTGTTACAACAAACAACTTTCGGTTTATTTATGAAAGCAACTAGCTCGACTAGTTTATGAAAATGTATGTGAATCGAGAAAACATTGCATTTTTTTTTGGGTTTTTTGTTGTCATGCCATCTAGATGAAATAACTAAAAATGTACATTATAAATGTTATATTTCAGGAATCTGTGTTAATTTAAATCATTGTAGCTTTATAAAACTACTATAAATGTAAAATATATGTACATATTTGTTACAGAACTTCACAATCATATACATAACGATGGGTTTCCCAAGACTGCCTCGTGATCAACAGCTCAGTTTGGCTCCATCTCTGTTACAAGCCATCGAGAACAAACCTCAAGGACACCAAGATGGGTGAGAATTTTTATACATTTCAATGTAATTAGATAAATACACCTATTAATTAAGAGGGAGAACACGGCTTGTGATTTATTTACGACTGTGCAGATCATTAGATTTGCGAGGACCATTTGTTACACATTGAGAGCCCTTTGTGCCTCAGAGAGCATGTCAAACTATTGGTACCACGTACCGTTTGAATACCAATGATAGTCATTACGAGTAGTCAAAAGCCCAAAAGTCTGACAACTGGTCTAACCTTAGGATATCAGCATTGCCTAGTAGCTAGATTGCAGAGGTCTGATGGCAGTCACTCGGTGTATAAAATACTGGTATTCAACTGCATCTGATAAGACTAGAAGCTGACCACAGTTGGAAAAAGGCCAGCCAGAACGAATTCTTATCAATTAAGAAAATACTGAGTGTATATTAAAGACTAGCTTTTGCTCGCGGCTTCGCTCCCGTTAATTTACGGATCCCTAATTTTTTGATCCCAAAATATAGCCTATAGCACTCAGGGATAACGTAGCTTCCTATTGGTGAAAGAATTTTTGAAATCGGATGAGTAATTTCGGAGATTACCTCCTACATACAAACAAACAAACAAACAAATTCTACCTCTTTATAATATTAGTATAGATCTGACATTGATGACGTCATTGTGACATGTCACAGAAAGCTTGTAATGTGGTCTTGAGTGATTTGGTTGGTGAAACTATTGGCAAGACCAAAAAGGCCTTCAAACTATGGGCGTTTATAGCGTCTCGTTACGAACGTGAGTTTCATGCGTGGTGCTTGCACCTTTTCGTACATGGATCACGCATCATAGTAAAAACATGTATAAGTACCCGCGTGCGTGACGAAAGCGCACGACTTTAAAGATACCATATCGTCACATCCACGGCAAAGTTACGAATCTGCAAAATATGTATTTTAGGGGCAGTGTCTTGTACTATTTATTCTGTGGCAGTGTTTGGAAGCATAGTTTTTTTTTATATCCCTTTTGTGTTACATTTGGTTTTCAAAATGTTACCTTTTTAAGATGCAATCTATAGATATTCAATATTCTACAAGGATCAGAAGTAAACGCATATTTGTACCTTTATCTCATCATCAGATTGATAAGTTTGCCATGGATGTGACAATATAATATGCCAAATAACAGCAGGCTAGGTTACCCCAAAATGAGGCTTAGACCTCATCTAAGTATTTCTGAGGACAGAACTACCGAGCTGGACCCATTTGGGATTATTTATAGGACTATGTTTGTTCTTGATTTGTAAAAGGAACAGCAGGTGTAGCATGACCACCATAGACAAATTTTGTTGATGATGGTCATTCTATACTCAATGCTTACAGGTTTAGAAAAAAAGTGTAGGCTTATTTCTTGTTTCTGTCATTGTTTATTTGAATTGTGTTTGTTGCAGTATCTTGATGCTAGTCATGCCACTGCTGGGCGATATCAAGGAGACTGATCTGAACTTGAAGGAGAAGCCAAAAGTAGCCAATTTGATACTCAAGTTTGCCACTGATGTTCTACTTCTACCATACAGGTTACATTTCTTTTTTATATAATCATCATTTCCCTGCCCTTATCACACTAGGTGAAGTCGGCACAGCATGTATTCCTCTTCCATTCTTTTCTATCAGCCGTCATCTCAGTACTCTCTCCTTTTATACCCACACATATTATACATATTTAACACTCTTCTGGTAACATAATTTTCTTTCCTCCGCATAACATGTACTAGTCGCGCGCAGAAGGTTTGCCGATGACTGCCCCTCCCACTACACCGACCGCTACCCGCGCTCGTCTGGCATTAGTAGGTATGCCAGACGAGCGCGGGTAGCGGTCGGTGTAGGGGGAGGGGCAGTCATCGGCAAACCTTCTGCGCGCGACTTATACATACGCGGTTAGCGTGGTATGGACGTTAACCGATAAACGCTCCTCAACTATTATTAGTAATATTCATTGAGCGTTGAGGAGCTCGTGGCTAAATAATTACAGCCGCATAGACCGATCTTCCGGTTTAAGCCACGCTTGCCGAGGTTGGTCTGTGGATGGGTGACCATTTACCATAGCGAGTTTCCTCCGTGCCTCGGAAAGCACGTAAAGCCGTTGGTCCCGGCTGTCATTTGTAGATCTTTGACAGTCGTTACTGTTGGTCAGAAGCCAGAAAGTCTGACAACCAGTCTTACCAAGAGTATCGTATTACCCAGTTACTGGGTTGTGGAGGTCTGATAGGCAGTCGCTCCATGTAAAATACTGATATTCAGCTGCATCCGGTTCGACTGGAAGCCGACCCCAACATCGTTGGGAAAAAGGCTAGGCAGATGATGATTCATTGAGCGTTTAGGTCACGATCCAGGATCGCGATCCAAATATCGTGATATATATTGAGAGTGTAGCATTTGCCTTAGACCACCAAAAAGAAAGCAACGTATTTATAAGCAACCAAGAATTTATTTTACGTGGAATGTTTTTAGGGCGTTACCAAACCCTGGCGAGAGCGACTTTCAAGTACCGCCTGGTATGAGTATGAAGACTTACAAACGTATTGTGGACAAGAACCAGTTGAATCCGAACCAGCTGGAAGAGGTATGATCAAAATATGTTATTAATTTGAACAAAATGTTATTCTGAGAACCGTATATGCATAAAAAATGCAGACATACACAACCAACTTCAAATAAAGTCGGTAAAACAGGAAATCTTGACCATTATTAAAATATACATGGAAAGGCTGGAGAGACATCCAAATGAACTGGCCCCTTTGCTAACAACATGCACCTACCAAAAACGTCTCAAATGAAAATACATTTTGTCTGCACCCTCTTGAGTAGTATAAATACATACTACATCTATGAGTACTTGCTCTCGCTGGAGAGCCCACTCCAACTGTCAAATTTCTCTTACCACATCTGCTTAAAATATTGAAGACGGATTGCAGATAAACAGGAGTTTTCTTACAAAGGTTGTACTTTAGTTATAAAATCCATTTAAAATAAGAAAATCTATATAATACACCACACTATTATGTATTATAAAATCTTGTCATGAATAGATTTAGTCATTTTATCATATTTCTAAAACATGTTAAGTAGATTGACTGCCTCGTTGGTCTAGTAGTCGTAGGCGCGACTGTTAAGTGTGCGCTTCTGGGTTCTACCCACAGGTCGGGCAAAGTGTTATTGGGTTTTTCCGTGTGGAAATTCTCAGTAGCAGCCCGGAGTCTGGACTTATGCACGGTTGATGGCAATAAGCTCGGCCCCTCTTCCATGGAACTTAAACGGCGAAATGAGGGTTTACCATACACCACTGCCCAACCCTTCTGGGAATTCAGGCGTGATGTTATGTTAAGTAGATCGTACTAGGCCTTAGTTTCAATATACTGTAGGCTTATCGAATTAACAAGTAGCAACGGTCGGATTGCCTAACGTAGCGTGACTGACTGGTACATTATCTGCGTTACAGTTGAAGACTTTTCTGATGGATCAAATCAATATTAATATTCATACAATGTTTGTGATGGTTATATTATGATTGACCAGCACTATTTTACTATCGAAAAAGGTCAACGGGGCATGGGGCAACCAAACATAGTCCCTCCACATGTGTTCACCTACCGAGGGCGGGGGGAGGAGGGGTTTGAACTTGACCTTAGGACGGATAAAATAGTAATTTGCTCAAATAAGTTTTGTCCTTACTATAGCTCCGATTTTTCTATATGCAATTCTCCTTTCAGGGCCCGTACTATGCAGTGTAACCTATCATAAATCTATAGATAATCCGTTGCGCGACAGAAATGGCGCTATTCATCTCCTCTAGCGCCCTTTAGGAACAATGATAGAACTATGATTTACACTTCATAGTACGCGTCCAGAATGTTTTTTTTCCGTCTCGTCGCTCCCCCAGGCTTCAGCCTATTTAGCCTTTAGAACAAATCAGGCCGTTGTCTTACCTTACCCTTAGTTTCGAGAGCACCTAGATCACTCGAAGGGCTTAACCAGCCGGGCTAACAAGCGCAGCGCGAGATAGTTTTGTCGTCACATTGTCTCGTGCAAGACGAGATAATGTATTGCTTACAGATTATCTCGTGTTGAGACGAGATATGCTTATCTATACCTTAATTCCAGTATTCAGATAATTTATGTAAACAAAGAAATGTCATTGTCAAAGTGACAGGTTAGTGGTACAAAACATTTTATCATTAAATGTTTACTAAGTAATCATTTAAAATCAAGTTAATTTTAAGAACAATGCAAATAAAATACCGTAGCCAAACAATGTCTTGTGTAGTGTGTCGGAGACGCGCCTTATAATCACTTTAATCAGTCCTTATACGCATTCATCACCATAAGTTTTTCTGTGGCACTCATAGATGTTCGAGGCCGCTTTTTAACAGGCGACAAAAAGTCGGGGGCGGCTGCCTTCGAGGGCCCCGGCTGAGGCTCCATTTGTCAAATAACAAATAAAACTTAACAAACGAACTCAACAAAAACAAGGAAATATAACAAACACCAACAAGATGAAAAACTTAACACGATGATACTATAGCACAATAACAAAATTAACAAACACGCAGCGAAAACGGGAAAAGAAAACGAATGTATTGTATGTCGCTAAGACAAACAATAAACAACTTTGACATTTTGTTAAACGAAATTTGAAAATGTTTTGTACTCCTACAGTGTTACCAGTATCATAAAATACTTTATACCAGAAAATCTCCTTTTTTTAATAACTTTGTTAAAAACTGAAAATTTATAAAAGTAATTACGGTATGATATTTTTTAAATTATTATTTCTAAAATCAGTACATAAAAGAGAATCTAACCCTTTTTCCGGCATTTTCAGTGAATTACCATTAATAAAATATTTTTTTGATCTGTTATCCCCTTTGTTTACATAAATTATCTGAGATAGGAATTTAGGGTATAAGATATTGCGACAATAAAAATTATCTTGCGCTGCGCATGTTAGGCTTGCAGGACAATTAGATATCCAATTATCTATTATTAAGGTTAATTATTCCAGTGTGGCGTGTGAGCTTGCGTAAATATTCGATTTAGCGCTGTGTGCGTGAATCTCTCTTATTTTTATTTTATTTTATATATTTCGGAAAACTTACGGCTAGGCAGACATAGTAGGTGATTTGTTAATAACACGAATATGGCCAATTACAAGTTTTCACAAATAGTAAGTCGGTCTCTTGTCGGTTCTTAGCGCTGCTGGTTGTATAAAGTGAGCCGGCTGGTCCTTCTAGAGTATTTGGCTAATAGTTGAGTATCATAGACTATCAACAATTTTAACATAAGTAACTAAAACTCTTCTATCTGAACTATAAGTACCTCTGCTCTTTTCAGATGAAGCTGTCTATAGTTAATTTCATAGGCAAGGATATATTTAACATGAACGATACGCTACTGACGTTGATCGTAGCTGCAGCAGACTCGCGGTTCAGTGTTGCTAATCACGCAAACAGCCCGCTTATAAGAGTTAACAGGTAAATAGTGGCATGCTATACATACATGTGACTGAAAAATTGCTGTAATAAATTAATGTTGACACGTTTGGTGTAGAGGCTGAGCGATTGGCTTCTGCGCTACGGGTCATGGGTTCGATTCCCACACGGAACAAAAATTTGTATGGCCTACAGATGGTTGTTTCGGGTCTGGGCGTTTGTGTATGTGAGATTTGTGTCTGTAAACGCACCCACGATACAAGAGAAATCTTAGTGTGAGGCAACGTTTTAAAAAAAAGAAACAAAAAAAAGAAAGAAAAATGTATTAGAGTAAATTTTTGGTTTGAAAAGAATAGAACTTTCATCCTAATGTTACTCTAAGTTTTTGCTAAGTCTTTTCTACTTTGCAAGACCCAAGTTTTCTGCATGCACAGTTGGAGCCCTGCGGGTTTCGTTTTGGGCGTGCACGGGTAGGCGGAGCGAGTTCAATATAAAATAAGACTTAATTATTTGCATACGGGCAGAGAACAGTATGAGAGCTTATAGAAGAAGGGCGACCGACGCCGGCGTCCATCCGCTACCCGTATATAAATAAATTAGAGTAGTAAAGCTCTTTGTGAAACCATTCGTCCGAAGAAGTACTAGCTCTATGTAGGTATGGGTGCCGGTGAAATTACAGACACAACATGAGACTTTCCAATTTTGTCTCAGAGGCTGGCAACGCCTCAGCAATTCTTTTTGTATAAAAGCGGCGGTTTAGTAAACATTTACCAGCAGGCAGGCCGTCGTCGGCATGTTTGCCAATCTATTTCCTACATAAATAAAAAGGTTTATTTTATGTTGGACTCGCTGTGGGAATGTGAATAGAGCTTTAAACATAATAATACGGTTCCCACAATTTTTACATAGATGTGAAATCATTTAAGTAGATACCACTCGTTCGTCTTACATTTGATAATAATGAAATATTTGATTTACAAATTTTTTACAGTTCTGTCGACTGGTCTCTTCCATCAGTAGTAGCTCCGCTATACTCCTTATATTTGGGCACCTGGGGAGGCATGAAGGTCCCTCCAGATGACCGCAAGGTGAACATTATTTCTATAACATTATAATAGTTTCATTATAATAGAAAAATTTGCTGATTCATACTATTTTGCAGGTACCTGCTTGCACCAGACTGCGTTTAAAACTGATTCAGTATTTGAACAAGGCGACTGGACCGGCGATCATGTTCCCTCATTGTGTACAGGTAAATGATTGTTTAGACTTTTAATAGCTTAGCTCATGTGTTTCGAATCTTGTTCACCAACTAAACTAAAATTAGAGAATTGCTATCTTTTATTAACAGACAGCGCTAGAAAAGGACGGTGATAGATAAGCACTAAGTTAGGGATGTAATCTTGTTCACCAACTAAACTAAAATTAGATAATTGCTATCTTTTATTAACAGACAGCGCTAGAAAAGGACGGTGATAGATAAGCACTAAGTTAGAGATGTCAAACTAGTTTACGCCTTGAACTTCAGCGTGTTTTTAGTCGACACGTTTTGACGTGTCGTCTTAGTTCAACTAAATTTGACAGCTTTTATTTACGTCCGTCTCTTTCTTATTTTATCAAAGTGAAAAAGATGGCAATAGCCTAAATTAAGTTTAGTTTGTGCATAACAGAATCGGCACCAATAATTTAGTAATATTCGTCGAAAATCTATGTAATGTTAAAAAAATATTTCAATATTCATTGAAATTGTTTTTAGAGTGTGATAAAAATATTTGTCGTCTAAAAATCTTGATAGTAGTTGCTAAACGACGCTTTAATATAAAATTCTTGCAGATTTTTATATGCTAGGTGTTATTCGGTAAACTTTGAGTTTATTCTTCTTTTTCTTCACCGCTCTTCTGCTAAGGATTGCAACCACATACGACTCGTCTAAAATCTATACGGTCCTTGACAGCCTTCTTTATTGCGTCTGATAATATCTGATTATATTTTTGATACAGACATTTAAATCATTTTTTTACAGGTTGTATTTTCGTCCTTGTTTGACCCAAATACGAATTCAAGACTACGTAACCAGGCATTGGTGTTTCTCCTAAACGTAATCAATAGGTGAGTCTACTTTACCTTTTTATTAAAATGTTTTCAAGTACCCAAATTTTCGTGTGTATATTTGCCCCATTTTAAAATCATCTAATGGGTCACATAGTTATTTTGAAAAACTTGATGTCATATTTACGAATTGAGCAATGGCATGTCCATTGCTCAATTCGTAAATATGACATCAAGTTGTCAGAATTTCAGTATCATTTGCGTTAACGGTGAATGAAAGGATCGTGAGGAAACCTGCAAAGAAAAGAGGGAAACAAAAAAAAAAACTGTTCGCGATGGTATAAACGCTTCTCAATCTGAGGAGAGGCCCGTGCCCAGCAGTGGGTCAATAATGGGCTTATTAAGTATGCAATGGACGTTGAAGTATGACTATCTTAGGCCATTTGTGTTCATCTGTTCAATACCGACCATAAAGACTGTTTAGTTGATTTTATTCTGGTAAATGATAACGATTTATTTCAGTGGTGATACAAATCAACTTAGGAAGGTGGCAACAGTATTCCTTCAAGGTTTACTAAAGCTTATCAGATCTGATGAGCATGCTGAGCATCAACCTAAGGCCTACATGTGCTTAGGTTTGTATCTCTCCTTTATAATACTATTTATGCAACATATTTGAATTTTTATATAATTGTTAACAAATTTTTTGATCTAGACAACGTGTAATATATTTTAATTGGTATAAACTTACTATACCTTGTCTATTGTATAAACTGGCCTATTGTATAAAAAAGAATTAGCCATCCGATTATCGATCATATTGTAGTAGTTATGAAGAAGTTTATACAATGTCATGAAATTAATGTGTGATATGTTTCTTAACCAAAGTGAATGTGAAAGAAGTAATAACATTCATTTTTTTAAATGAGATTGAATTTACCGTTTCTAGTTCTTTTTTTAATTTATTTCTAAGAATGGCTTCTATTAATATTCATTTAACACAGATTACTCTTTCAACATCTAATCAAATCTTCTAAACATGCAGGTCGTCTAGCGATGAAGTGTCCGGATACTGTCAACAATCAGTTCGCATTGCTAGAAGAATTAGTGAAAAAGATTCCGGATGCTGTGCCCGAGCTGAAGACCGCTCTCAGAGACGCACTGCTCGACATGTCCGCTGGCTTCAAGATTAATGCTGAAGGTAGGTTACTAATGTATTTATTATACAAGGTCAATGTTTAAAGTGAGGTTCAGGTTTTGTGTCGCAGTCGTTGGTTAACTCTTAATCGCACCCGCCCAAGTGTACCGAAAACGGTACGGCCGCCATTGTTTATCTATTGTGTCTATAATTACAGTACTACACAGGTTAATTGAGAAATAAATGTGGTTTAGCAGTTAGTCTATAGAAAATTTGTCAAACAACCGTATTTATTTCCCAGATGAGTGTTTTCACAGGATTTTAAAATAGACTCAATCGCCTTAACTGAAACTAAAAGAAATAGAGAAAAGAAGACAAGCGAGCCATTAGCTAAAAAAAATTTAAATAACAGTAAGTACATAATGGTTAGCAGAAAATATTAACTTTTTTGGCAATTTTTTATCAACTCGTTCCATGCAACACTATGTAGTAAATCAAAGGGAATAGCTCTTTTTGAGATTTTTAGACGTAATCACAACGAATTATACTTTGTTATTTTTACAGTTAAAACGGAAGTTCCAAAAGCTCCATCGGCTAGTACCTCGCAAGGAGACAAGATGGAAGTCGATGAAACTTCTAAGACAAACCCGTTCGATGAACCGCAGGCATTGGCTCTATTCGCTTTATTGGATCAGTGAGTTTTTTTTCTCAATCTAATTTCCAAAGCACTTTTCGAAGATCATCTATTCCATTTTTGTTGGAAAGCGTTGATGAGGCAGTTAAATCATGGCACCTGGGTTGGCCAGACAGGCACTTAAGCCAAACTAAGGGCTACATGCTAGTTGAATTAACCAAGCTAATGGAGCTTAGCTATTAAATATGTTAAGTGGGCAGTGCGAAGTTATAAGTCACGGCGTTTTGCACAAAAAAATTGTTCTGCATTTGACAAACTTATCTAATGCCGCGTTGCTATTACCAACTATTAGATTTATAGGGAAACACATGTGTTGGCCTATGTAAATTATATTCAGGAACATGACGATGAAAAAAGCAATTTGTTTTATGACACTATAGACAATTTCAACCTGTTCATATTTTAATTGAGTTTATATTCTTTGTTACGTCTGGTGTTTGTTAATTAACATAAAGTATTGTCCTTTTTCAGCATACTCATCTGTTTTCAACGCTACAAACACCAGTCAATAGTTTTTGTTTAGTGTAATACATTACGTACTTATCACAGTGTCTTTCAACCTTGGCGTTAGCAGAATCATAGAATAACGATAGAGCCATAAAAATTAAGTTTGAATTGTGTTTATATTCCAATAGCTATGACATATGCGTCTCGGTGTTTTATCTGCTTAGCTTTTGCTCCAACGTATTTATATTTTTTTCGTTCAACAGTTACATGCACAGCGAAGAGCCAATGATCCGGTACATCGCCATGAGGTACTCTGCGGCGGTGTTCCCGCAAGACTACGTACCGTCCAGATACCTGCTGTTAATAGCCAGTGGAGACAGGTATAACCTTCAGATACGTGGCTATCATAACGACGGTTAACTACCAAGAACTCCTAACTGTCATTTTTTGACAAACAGCTTTTTTTAATTTAAGAGTTCTTGGTTTTTTAGCGGCTTGGACAGGTATGAGGTAGACGTAGAATGAAAACAACAGTTTAGAAGATATAGTGATTTTTTTATTGAATATTGTCCCTACTTATGTACTAATTATCATTATGGGATTAGCGCTTGGTATGCAATCCAAGTAACATTAATCCACCAATAGCGGTGGAGCCCAAAATATGATTATATAGATTTGAATATAGGTGGCACTCAGCGGGGACGCCAGTGTGATGAAGTGCGGCGCGCGCGCAAGCCGTGCGCGCTGCTACAGTTTGTTTATTTATGTGGGAAATTAGTAAAAAAAGCCTTTTGTCAAAATATGTCAGTTAGGAGTTCTTGGCAGTTAACCGTCGATAAATCACACCTCTGAGAAGTACTTGTCTTTACATATTTTTTCCTCTTACAGTCAAGATGACATTTCAACAGAAGCGCTGAAATGCCTTTATGGAACTTCACGAATTGCTGAAATAGAGGACGTAGTGTACAACGTATCAAAGAAAGAGACAGCAGTAGTTAACATAGACGAGGATTCCTCTAAAAAAGACAAGGACAGAAAACAGGAGAGTGAAGAGTTTAAAGTGCCAAAGTTTAATGAAGTAGTTAATTATGTTTGGGATCAAATGCAGAAGAGGAAGAAAGGGTCGAACGCTAAACATAGGTTCGTGATCGGGAATCAGGTGTTACAGTTCCATCCGATGACTTATCAGGAGGTAAGTGGATTGAGTGGAATTCCAATTTTAAATGCAATTATTGAACAGACCTTCTTGTATTTTGCTAATATTTTCTGTATTTTGTGTTTGTCTATGTTTGATTTACAATATGCTATAAAGTTTTGTATAATACACATCCTGTGGCTCGAAAACTGATTTTACCCTTTGACCGCCACGGACGTCTATGGACGTCAAATTAAAACGTGCTCACGACGCCTCCGACGGCATGGCACGTCGAAAACACCACTTTTTTCAGTTCAAAAGTTTGACGCCCATAGACATCCGTGGCGGTCAAAAGGTTAAAAATGCTGCTTTTTTGGGAACAGAATAATCTAGAAAACGTTGTTTTGTATAGTAAGTAATGTCCTATGCCTTAGATCCTAGTTTACGTTGTTAATAGAGCCGTTGATGACCGCAGCGAACACTTTCGAAACTAAACTAACTTCTTAATTCGCCCTTTAGATCCTACGATACATGCGTATGTGTCTGAACCGCGACGCTAACCTAAAAGATTGTTCGAACCACCCGAACGCGACGTCACCGCTCCTCGCAAAGTATTTCTACGATAACTTATTAGACACAGAAGTGTTGGAGCGATACCTCACAATGATCACATCACTACTGAACGCTAGTCCAGGTATTTATTACTCGTTGTAAATGTGGTTTAAGTTTTTAATGTTTCTATTAACTCTACTTAACCCAGTTGCGAAGTTACGCAAAGACACTGACACTACGCAAAGACAGCTGAGCGTCTCTCTTGTCAATGGTTTGTGGTATCTATGGGTTGTTAATTGTTGGTTGGCTGTTACTCCATCTTCGGTCGTAAGAGCCTTGCCAGTATGTAGATATATCGATCCGTAGTAACCCGTAATGCTCATAAGCGCCTTTGCCAATAGCGAATAAACCTTTTTATTTCCAGAAATAATGCCCCTAACATGTTTCCTGGACATCGTTGGATGTGTACCAGAGAAAATGGCGTCCAAATACACCAGCCTCCTACCATTCTTAAGAAACTTATTCACGACCAGTACCAAGGAAGACATTCGCGATATAGCCGCGGTCATCTATGCCATTATCACAGTAAATACTAGTGAGAAATCAGCGATAGAAAAGGAAATTAAAGAGTTCGTGGTACAGGGTCAGAATAATAAAAATTTGGAGGCACAGTGTGGATATATGTCGGC
Organism: Amphipyra tragopoginis; assembly: GCA_905220435.1. Classification (NCBI taxonomy): domain Eukaryota; kingdom Metazoa; phylum Arthropoda; class Insecta; order Lepidoptera; family Noctuidae; genus Amphipyra; species Amphipyra tragopoginis. Next base: position 20,466,968 of record HG991997.1, read on the forward strand.
GTTTTCGAACATGTGTGAACGTTGTGTCGTGTTGTCGAAGAGAGCGAAATTTGGGGGGAAAGGATTCAGTCCGGCTAACTGGGAGCCTTATCAAGAAGGTGCAGTGGTTTTAGGTATGTGTTTAATTTATTAAATTATGTTTTATTACTCAAAATTCATTCGTTAATTATACTATATGTATATCAAGCTGGCATCCACGGAAATAAGATGTCGGTGTATTAACCGGGTACCATTCGTCAAAATAGTAAAATAATATCTGTTAAATACGTACTACTACAATCATTATAATTTAATTTCTAAAATTACAGCCAACTTCCTAGCCGCCACACAAAGTTTGCTCGTCAGTACAGCTTGTTCCGCCACATCGCTTCTCGCTCGCAGTAGCGGCTTACCTCTACCGAATACGTCATCAAAACAGGACGCCCTCCTACAAAGCGAAAACCCCTTCAACATTAACAAGAGCGACACTAATATAGACGATCGTGACGTCACGAAGTTCACGGTTGCTGATAGGTATGTCTGTTTGATCATATTATGTATTAAAAAAAACTGGTGTAGACCATTATGATAAAATTTTATAAATGTCCTCCATACAGTCGATCATTCTAAAAGTTTTTTAGAAACATCGTTCGTGTGGTTTTAGGTCAAAATTGGTAGATTTTATGTCCCGAATTGTGGTAATGCAGCTCGGGTCCTAGGATCAGACTAAAGCAAGACATAACATTTATTTCTCATTCTTTTGTAATGGATTATATATCTGCATGGATATCTGCATGGATTATATGTCTGCATGGATATCTGCATGGATTATACCACAGCGATATTATTATGATTAAAAATACGTCTAACAATACTGTAAAATATAAACTGTCGACTTGTTTTCAGCAAATAAAGTGATTTGATTTCAATTCAGGTTATTCAAGATAGTAGGGAACGCGAAACTACCGTCAAAATTAAAGGAAAGGGCGTTATACACACTCGGTTTACTGTGTTGTGGTGAAAGATTGTCGTTTGCCAAGCAGATCGTTATGGGATTCCTGCAGATGGCTAAAGATGTAAGTTAAAAGCATTATATTCCATTTCTTTCATATAAACCCAAAAGAATAAATTCTCTACGACAGTGGCGTGCCTTCCATACAAGCCGAAAAGCCCGGCTTAATATCAGGAATGCGAGAATAATAAAAAAAAAACAAAAAAAAAACTCCTGTAAAGTAGTATTGAATCATCATGTCTCATAACATAACAACTGACTGATACCTACTGTAATAAATAAAATGTTTAAACTCCGCGCGCAATACAGCGAGCCTCCGTGACCTCCGTGTGTTGCTAAGTTGCCAGGTTTACATAAACAAAATTTTTCGCGTCGCGCCTCGGCCGGCCTACGTAACGTTGCCAAACCGCCTGCAAGATCTTGCATTACGGTCGCACGCGCTGGCTTCTTACGCGGCTTAAGTCTTCTGTCACTTTTCCTTCAATCTCATTCATAAATTGCATAGAGATATATAAGTAAATATACATAAGTGCACATAATTTGTTCGCAAAAATAAGCCGGGCTTATGACTCTGTTAGTTTAACGAAATTGAACATTACGGTAGTGTGTTTAGAAGTGCAATTTGTGTGGCATGCGTGTTTAGGCACATAGATGCCGCGATGTTTGTATTTCGATAGAAATGATACAATTTCAAATTAGTTCACATTTTGTTTTGAGCGATATTGGAGCATTTTTTTGACGCGATATATATTTTTTCAGTTTCTGTGATTTAAAGTATTGTGTAACTTTTATTCGTTTGTTTTAACGTTTGTGATTAAGTTTCTTTGTGATTTGCCTTTCTTTTTATGATGAATTCGGAAATAATTGTTCCTTGTGTGAAGTTGTGTGTGATGGATTGAAGTGTGTGCAATCGTTACTCGGGAAGGTAAATACTTTGAATTTTGCAGACAAATACCGTTTTATTACTTCACCTGAACCTACTCCTGATTTGAGTATTTCTAGTAAATCAAAGTCACAATAGGCATTTTCATAGATCGGCTTACAAAACTCTTTGGATTGTATGTACTTGTATTGTGTTGGTTGCTCTCATTTAAAGAAATTATTCTGTAACACCAGTTGCAAATTTTTCTCTAATGATACGAACGCCTGGAATACATCAGGTCACGATGATTTGAATAACTTATCTGTGGCCAGGATTAATTGCTCTAAACAAATAGAACGAAACAACAAACGGCTTTTATCAAAGCTACCGAATGATAGATATGTCTGTAAATCTATCTAGTGATACCATGCCTTCAGTGTGCTTTGTTGTTTGTCATCAGCAGTAGTAAAGAAGCGAAGAATGAAGAGTTAACACGGCTGTTTACATCGAAAGTAATTATAAATTGTTTTTAAACTTTTGCGATTTGTGCACATCATAAAAATATAGATCGGGTCTATTATAAATTAACAATATTTTTTTCAACATTATAAACATTGCGTAATTATACTCATCAATTATTTCTGAGCCATCTATTGGCGGCGACGGGCGATTGTGTCATTTTTCCCGTCGAACTCGAAGCGCGCAAAAAAGCACCTGTAATGCTCATAGATGGCTCTTAAACCAAAATGTATGTGATTTTGCAAAATCACACAATTGTATTATTTGCACTCTATTTATTATTAGGGTGAAAATAATAGTTGTGTGATTTCGCAAAATAACGAATTTAGTCAAATTTTACAGGGTTTTTTTTTCTAAAAATCTATCGGGCTTGCCCTAACTTTGAACCCTAGGCACGCCACTGCTCTACGATCATCTGAACCTTGATTCACTTCTACTCTATCCAAATCAAATCAGTCTATAGCAGTCAACTGCTGAAACTACGTGGCCTTATCTCGATTAATGCTTTTCTAATTGACATCTAAAGCCTGGCGTCGATTACAGCCGAAACGCGTCGAATCGAGTCGAGTCGCATTTGTTCCGTGCGAGGCGAAACGGTCAGTAATCGCAAGTCGTTAAGACAGAAATTCGCGTGACAAACAATGGGCGTGAGTGATGCGACTCGGCGCGTCTCAGCTCGCCGCAGATCGACGCAGTTTTATAGTAAATGTATAGGAGGCGAATTATTGCGATTCGACACGACTCGGCGAGCCGAGTGGACACCAGCCTTTAGGTGGTCCAATATTCTGGCTACAGATATTAATGTTTGATTTTTCTATTTTAGAGCAAAGAGTTCGAAATCCACTTACAAATAGGCGAGTCTTTAGTATTATGTGTTGAAGGGGTGAACTCAAATGAAAACAGGGATCTATGGACAGAGTTGCCAAGAGAGGTAAGTTTGGATCTACTACATACTGTTCGAATATTTGACAATGATATATTTATGGAATTGTTTGGTGTTCAGGGTGCGGCAAAAGTAAAGAATACCGAAGCTTTGAAGGAGAATGATCAGTTACTAGAGTGGTTACTACATGAGCTGTTCAAGATTGGGAGACATCCTCATCCACATTCCAGACAGGTAAAACAGCAAATAAACATGATCACATTATAATGGTTCCATTGGAAAAATTTTGCTAACTGAAAAGGGCTGAATGTAATGTGACTTCAAATACGTGAATGTGTGTTAGTATCAAACGAAAGTTATCTTTATGACAACGTACCTAGGCCTATTATTTATTAAACTATGACTAAGTTTTGTGAAGGAACTGATCTTGAGGCAGTAATCGATTTTAAACGAAAATTTCTGATGGAACTCTTTTGTGGGGTTGTTCTAGCGCCGTAATATGAAGTGTTAGAGCTATCATTGTTCCGTTGCGAGAGAAGAATGGAGTTATACAGGATGGATAGCGTCATTCCAACACTTCATAGTACGGCCCTTGTATTAATATTCTGTGAATTGATTATGACCAGTTTTTACCTGACACTGACTTTGTCTAGGCGACAAGTATTTGGTTGCTGGCACTCCTAAAGAACTGCCCTGAACGGGAGCCTATTAAGAACAAGCTGCAAGTACTGCAGGATGTCTTTATGGACTTCCTCTCAGAAAACAGCGGTAAGTTGAGACTGTCACTCAGTTATTTATCATCATTATTCATAGCTGTATTTAAACCACTTCTGCGGTGCTTTGTTGAATCCGTTCCTTTAAACAATTTTCTTGGTGTCATGAACGACCCAAGCCGATCACATATTCTATTAATGTGAATGGGCAGGTTTGGGGGTAACTATACGGATGAAAAGGCTTTTACAGTAACGTACTTTTCCACCAGCAATACTCTAAATGTTAATAGGCTTGTGTCCATTAAGAATAAATATAATGGATAGGGGTTTATAATGACTAATTATATAATGGAGAAAATAACAAACAATTTTAATTATTAAAAGCGTTAAAGATTAATAATATTTAAAAAAAAAAAAAATCGTAAAATGAAACCTTTAGTCACGTGACAGTGAACACCAATCAGAAAGCGTTACGTCTCGCCGTGCGAAACTCCAATTTTGTCTTTGACGTTTCGAGTATCACTACCGGTTCTTGATAAAATTTTGGTTTTTAACAATTAATATCAAGTTGATACAGTTTTTGCTAATTATAATTTGAAAGAATTAACCATGGAATCTGGATTCAGCAAAGCAGACAGTAATAATTTGCCCAGAATCGATGCCGTTATGCTTGGAAATTTTTTCGCGTCGAACAGTGACTTTTGCTCATCTGAATTTCGCAATGTTAAAACTTCCTTGTTCCTTCCTTCCTTCTTTTTTTTGCAATTTTGCTTAGACCGGATACATAAGGACTTGATTTTGTAACAGTTACAGTTTTAAATGGGGATGTGGACCTGGATGTTACAGAATGTTTCAAAGGTGATAATGCCTGATCTATCAATTTCACATTGGTCTGCACAGCCTTACTTCTGAATTTGTAGGTTATAAATGCTTGAACAGATTTATCTGTTGACTGTTGACATAACATTTCTGGCACATTTCCTCCAACTGTTTCAATATCTGAAAAAGATATACAACAAAATAGCTTTATAATGGTAATAACTAGGTATTTGCCATTTCAAACTTTAAATCATTTAGGTAGTTATGTTGTTTGATATTATACGTACTTAAACTTGTATCAGAAGTATCTATAAGAGAACAACTTGGAGTACAACTTTCTTTTGATTCATTCAGACACTCTTCTATTATCATCTTTCTTTGTTTTTTTAGAATATAATTATAGCCGTTCTGTACTGCTGCATGTTCGTTTTCTTCTGTCTTCTTGACATCCAAATTTACTTGGCATACAACCTGGTTTCATGCGCACTTGTGATACTGTTCCCTTCATATGATACTCCATATCATTTGGCAACTAGAATAATAAAAAGAGTATGTTTGTAACATTAATTAGAAAACTAAAATAAAACGTTCACTCCTAAAAGTGAAACAACTTAACCTGAACTCATGTATTTCTTATTTAGAAAATAGGGATTCTACAAAACACATCTAGTTTGCTCCAATTAAGTAATAGATTGTATTGTGTGAAATACTTACATCAAAATTATCTTCACAAAAATACATTCTTGAACCTGTTGATAAAGTATGAGCATCATCTCTTCTTGCAAGTTTTAGCCACTTTTTCCGTATTTCTCCATTGTTTGGAACATATATAAATAACTTGTTTGGCGTTTTTATAGTCGTGCTATCACACTGGGGCACTATACAGTACTTATAATATGAGAAATTCATTTTTAAACGATAAAAACTAGCTATAACGTACGAAGACACGATCGCTCTTTGGTTTGTTTCGCACGGCGTGACGTCATTCAAGACGCCATGACAGTCTTGTGCGTTTTGGAACCAAATTGAAATTGGTTTTTTAAAACGCGAAATTTATAATGTAAACGCTCGATTAAAAATAAATAAACCTTTTTTTTCGATAAAATGCCTAATAAGCTAAAATATTAAGCAGTTATTGAAATTTTGTCAACTAGCCTATTCATTGCCAGTTTTTTTTCTTTCTTATTAAACTCTTCTACTTTCAAAATGGCAGTCTACATTCTAACCCACTATTACTTTCACAGACATAGTCCAAGACGTGGCCAGCAAAGGTTTATCCCTAGTATATCAGAACTCAGACGAGAGTCAGAAGCAGGCCCTAGTGGGTCAGATCATAGAACAGCTGACCAGCGGCAAGCGATCCGTCGCACAGGTCACTGAAGACACCAAGATATTTGAGGAAGGACAACTGGGGAAGGCGCCGACTGGGTAAGTAGATGATGTTAACAATCCGGTAACTCTGCTTCAAGAAGTTTTCGTCATTTTTTCAGGCAAGATGCGAAACGTAGTCTTACTTCTACTTTCGGTCTCCTGCAGTGTGTCTAATAAGTCACTAGATTGGAGCTGAACGAACGAGTTCGCTGCGTATCCGCCATTCCATTTAACGATGACGCGTAAATTATTGCAATTTGAACCCTATGTGAGTGTAATAAAAGTGAAACCATAAAATATTTCGTGTAAATACCAAACAATCGCCGGAAATTCCTGTTCTCCGAAACATTTGGCTTGGTTCAGTTAAACTCTTCTCTGAAGGGGGGTAAAGCAGTGTCATGTGCACGTGTCGTTTTGGAACAAACATTTGTCGAAAGATTTCGTTTCGACAAATGTTTGTTCAATCGAATCGTTCAACAACTGACTTATCGAACCGTTCTAAATGAGGGGGCTACTACCGAAGTCAACCATTGTAGAAATATTTTTGTTACAGTGGCAACCTTTCAACTTACAAGGAGTTGTGTTCTCTCGCGTCAGATCTAAATCAACCGGATCTATTGTACAAGTTCATGCACCTTGCACATCACAACTCTATGTGGAACTCCAAGAAAGGTAAGCGATATTAAGTGGAAGTTTGTAACATGAAAATGTGTAACATAATTGATGACCTTGGTACTACTTCAGTGCAAATCTTTAAGTACTTACTATTTTGACGTTCAAACTGTACTGGACATTCTGCAGTACCAAACCTTGATTTACAGGGGATTTACGGGAAATAAACTAGAGTCTATGTTCTATACTGGGATTGCTAGTCATACCGCCTGGCTGGCAAAGACCAATCCTTGTGTTGTGTGGTGGTAGTCATATCAGAATCCGGAATGGTAGCAAAAACGTTCCTTGTTCACCAGCGACGAGGCGTTTCGTTTCACGTCTTAATAATGTTTTTCTTTAGGTGCGGCCTTCGGTTTCCACTCGATAGCCTTACAAGCGGGTGCCCAACTGTCGGATCACTTGCCTAAGATCGTGCCGCGCCTGTACCGCTACCGGTTCGACCCCACGCCGCGCATACAGAACTCCATGCAGAGCATCTGGCACGCTATCGTGCCTAACACTCAGGCCACTGTGAGTCATTGTAGAGTTAAGAGGTTGCAAGAGGCCCATTTTTATTTGTTGCGACCAGTTGGCTGGCTGACCGTCTTGTGAATTCTGACTTAAAATAAGCTCAACTATAGCGCTATTGAAGCTAACACGTAACTTCGGTATCTGAAATTATCAGCTTTGTTTGAGTAAATGGAATGGCTTCTTTTTAGGCGCTCCAATAAAACCTCTTTTTGCAATTGGATAGTATTTCAACTCTGACGTCCGATATTAATAACCGAGCTGAATCCAAAATCTTTGAATTGATGTAGATTTTTGACAGAGATTCAAAAGAAATTATGTCAAAACCCTACATCAGTGTTTATTTAGATTGGGATCGGTTATAATATCGCGCGTAAAACTAAAGAATGAAGTTCCCTGCAAGATGAACTAAAAAAAAAACTTTGTCCGGATTGGTATTGATAGGTTATTTATTCTTCAGGTACATAAATATCACAAACAGATCTTGGATGACTTGGTGGCGAATCTAACATCAAATCAATGGAGAGTGAGAATGTCCTGCTGCAACGCACTTGCAGATTTATTGAGGTAAAACATTTTGATTTATCCACTTCACTTGCATATAAATTATTGTGTAATTTTTGTTGATGTATTGACGGTCTGTAACAGGAAGAAGTTTATGTTTCTTATTCCTGGGTTTCGTCGATTTCCAGAGTGTCGGATTCTTTAAGAAAACGTAATTTTCCTTTTTCATAATTGATCATAATGGTCTCATTCCTTGAATAAAAATGTAGCTTACATATTCTTTAAACATTTAATGGCAGTATATCAATTCAAACTTCTAACATTGGGTTTTGATTGTGTTTTAAACGATATTTTTTTACAATAGGCTCGCCCTCTATTACATGGGACGTAAAACATAACGGCGAAATGTGTGTGTACCATACACCTCTGCCAACCCTTCAGGGAATATAGGCGTGAGAGTTTTATGTTTTAAACAAAAAATCAAACTTAATGTGCAATGAATTCCAAATACCCATCGCTTCTATTCCTTTATACAGGGGTGCACAAAGTTTACACGACTCGCTGGATCAGCTGCCTACGATATGGTTGCAGTTATTCAGAGTCATGGATGACGTGCACGAAGGTACAAGACAAGCCGCTACCACTACTGCTAATGTCCTGTCAAAGGTATGCCAACACACAAAATATGCTTCACATTTTCACAGTCTATATCTAACAAGTACGTCAATGAGAACGTTTACAAGGGGCGGGATGTGCATCCCGAGTTGCTAAACTACAGCTCGGGACGTGTAATTCACGCTGGAACGTTTTGATATTGAGTTCAGACTGTTTAATACATTTCGGATAGTTATAGTTTATTATTTGTATCATGTGAAGATCCTGTAATTTTTTACGTCATAGTGTGAACACCGGGGTAATATTGATTAAAGCCTGGCACTGTGATGACATTATACAATACTGTGATACGGATTTGTCAAGATTCATCTTATTATTTATCAATATCATCATTTTAGATATAAGTATGTTTACATTTACACTGTATGTTTATAATTTAACAATGTGTATGTAGTTCCATATTTTATTTTTAGCTTTGTATTCGCGCATCTGACGTGAGCACAGGCAAGGACGGCAAGGAGATAGTGTCTGTCATATTACCTGTCCTACTGGACACCGGCATCACTAATCTAGTCAAAGAAGTCAGGAGTGTCAGGTATGTACCATTTCATTCCAGTAAAAAAAGAACCCTTTTTTGTGGGTTATAGCTGTATTATTGTACAGTGCGACGCGGACCATCGGTTAAGCGGAGGGCAAATTAAATTCATTTTGACATCGACGTTCATCCGTTTTTCTTTTTGAATGTTGTGCTGCGGGGTGATGCGAATGAAATTTGCACGTACTTGTTTATGTAGTCGTTACCTATTGCGCATAAGATATGTATAGCAGCCACTGACCTCTATAATTACCACTGGACGGGCTGTTCCGTAAGTTTGACAGCTATTTTTTTGTGCCAATTTGAAGCGCCAATAGCGTGCTAGCGTGTGTCCTCAGAACTAATTTTGACGTATATTGTAGGGATGTCGGAAGTGAAAAAAAATATCGATATATCGATATTTATTAAAATATCAATATCGACTTCGATATCACGAGGAAAAAATATCGATATATCGGTCAAATTTTCAGAGGTTTTAAATAATAATGTACCTATTTAGTTCAGTTTGGCTCAATAATAGGTAATAGTATTTTTTCTACAAAATGCACATTATTTTAATGTATGAGAATCTTAATAAAAACGAAGGTAATTCAATCATTATTCCTTTTTCTTAGGCAAAATCGATACTTCAGTACGCTCCCACTCCCACCTTAATATAATATAGTAAGTAATTATGATACTACGTTTATTTACTGTAAACACTTATTATCAAGAGTTTTTTTTGTATCGATATTTGTTCGCTGATGTCGACATCACTAGTTTTAGTACCACAGACACTCGCTACGTCTAACAGCGCCAAAATGGCGATTATCAAACGGGCACAAAAGCACTTTGACAGCCGCCAGTCCAGTGGTAATTATAGAGGTCAGTGATAGCAGCAAAAACACTAGGAAGCGGTGAAGGGAGGGCGCTTTTTGGGGCTGTCTTTGATGTATATAATTCTGACGTTCAAAAAGAACTAAGTAATTCTAGTCTATTTTGAATAAATGAGTTTTGAAGTTTGAAGTTATATTTATCATCCCTTGACGGCGGCTAAAGACATTCGCGTCGCAGTGATAAAGGCTGTGTATTGACTAGCACAAGGTCGCACTGGCAAGATGACGGCGACGACATTAATGAAATAATGTCGTCTATCGCCTAAGCAACGCGATCACACCCATACGATTATAGAAGTTACTTTTAGTGAAATCGCAGTTGTTTCGTCTTTGCTATACCAGTGCGGCCTCGGCCTTTGGATACAAAAATATCTAACATTTTAATATCTTAGTTTACAGACAGTCTCCAAGCTAGTAACCGCAGCCGGCGAGACTCTAAAGCCGTTCTTAGCGCGACTGATCCCGGCTTTAGCGAGCGCAGCCGGAGAACTAGAGTCGGCCAAACTGTCGTACCTCTCAACCGCTCTAGCCGACACTACGACACGAGATCTATTAGACGACATGAGAGCCAGCGCCGCTCGACACCACTACACTACTGACACCGTCGTCAAAGTAAGTTAATACAATTTTATACTCCAGTGTCATAAGTCAGTGATATTGGTTTTTCATATAAAATGTCGCTAAAACCACATTACAATACGGCAGACGTATCTTGGCGAGTTTGAAGTTAGCTGATTAGCTGCGCAGTAGACAATTTCGTTTCTAAAAGATTAATTGCGCAGCCAAACACCTAACTTCAGACTCGCCGAGATACGTCGGCCGTATTGTACACATGCACATGCATCAACAAGTGGCGTAAATAACGTGGTCGCGGTTATGCTCACCCCAAAAAAGATTTTGCGCAGAAGCCAAAATTTAGCAGCCATTTTATACAGATAGAAAGAGAACCTATATTTAAAAATATCAATTCCAAAAAACTTTGATTAGTCTCATTCTAAATATTCACAAAACTAACGACCGTTTCTATTTGCAGTGCATGCCATATGTCGATATCGAAGTCATGAAAGAAATGCTCCCGAAAATCCTAGAGCTGATGAAGTCCCCTCAACTGGGTACCAAAGTAGCGTGCTGTCACTTCGTGGTATTAGCCTCTCATTACTTACGAGCAGACTTGGAACCCGTCGCTGGAAAGATTATGTCTAATCTACTGAATGGGACTTTTGATAGAAATTCTACTGTGAGGAAGAATTATGCTGAAGCGTTGGGACAAGTTTCGGCTCATGCTAAGGTGAGTTTTATTATAAGATGTTGTGTTCAAGTACTATTTGAAGAGTTTTCTAAAATTGCTTTGGACTCGACATGACAAAAAATAAAATTTCTGCCTAATGGCGCCATACCTTTACTGTCACACCATTCATTGGACCGGTCCATGATGTGTCCCCTGATTCAGAATAATTTGTTAAGTAAGCTGTCAAACGTTGCCAACTGCTTATCCAAAAGATTCTGAATTGGGGCTAGGCCCGTGTAGATTATTTTATGATGAAATCACAGATGCCACTGGAACTCTACGGAATTAGCTTTCTCAAGACAACGATATTCTAACATGAAAATAAATTATGTATAAGAATAATTGGCATACTTTTGACCAAATATTCCAACGCTACTCAGTTTTAATTTGCTATTGATTTCGTGCCATCACTGTCCCTTGCCTTAAAGTGAGAGTAACAGCACGAGACTTGCAGCAATTTAAAATTGAATAGTTTGAGTATTCGGCCCTTTACGAACTAACTTTACATTTTAGGTCGGATCTGCAGAGAAACTAATGAAGAAGCTAATAACGTTGTACGAGACGAAGGAAGACGACATGTCGCGGTCCGCCATCGCTCTCTGTCTCAAGTCCATAGCTAAGGCTAAGATAGAACATATCAAGGATAACGAGACGATCCTAGCGCCCATGGTGTTTCTGGCCATGCATGGATCTAAGGACGATGGTAAGTTTTCAAAAGCTCTAAAAACGGAAATAAAAGTGCATTGTATGAAGTTGTAAAATTAAGGTAAAAAAGTTTTTGTGGAATATCGTGTCCATTCAATAATTTTTTAGAAAATTGCATTTCGTATCTCTTTAAATGTGATCGGAACAGATTTCTATCTCTTTTACTCTCTGTTTTTGTGTGGATAACATGTGTGTTTTATTGAAAATATGATAGAACTTTGATTTGTTTTACTTCGATTAGAAGAATCGTCAACAGTGGAGATGTTCGAAGAGATATGGACGGACATAAGTCCTGCACGAGAGAGTGGTATCAAACAACATCTGCCGGTCATACGGGAGGAGATTGAGAAGTCGCTCAATTCTAGCAGTTGGACAAAAAAGATTCAGGTAATTAACTCTTCTGAATGTATAATAAGTACTTTTGTTAATACAAAAGTTTTATATAAGGGTATAGTATTATCTTAAGCGTTCGCCACAACGAATGCTGGGCGTGTCGTCGGCGGGCCCGCATGAATTGTATTCAAGGGATTACTTCATTAACCTAATGGATGCCAATGACAACACAGTCAAAGTGGCCAAGTTCTGGGCCGCAATAATATAATTAAGTAGTTAGTTTGTCATCGAAACGCTAAGAAGAAGATGAAGAAGGGATTACTATGAATCATGTCACATCAAATGCGAGCGTGCCCGCCGATGACACGCCCCGCTCGCAACCCGCGTTTTGTGTGCCGAACGCTTTATAAATATCATCTAGACTCGAACAAATGACTGTAGTTACTACTAATATTTTTACTATAGCGGGAATACGAGTGTCGCAAACCGGATTAGTCGTAAAAGACAACCCACCTTAAGACCCTGAGTTGACGATAGAATTTTCATTCGACGGACTGCCGTGGACAAGAATGGACGTGGTTGGTAGTTGTTCCCAGTGAAGACACTAGAGTTTTAACGACAACTGCACGGACAAAAGTTAAGTGCGTGCCGAATTTCGCGACGGGTAATACCAGTCCGCCGGACAAAGTCCGTCGTCTGCTCAGGCCCTAATTCGGACTAGTGATGGTTAATAAAACGTATAGCGCCAAAATATAACAGACTATGTGTACATATCGTATAGCGTTTGCTATAGCGGCTCTGACTTCGCGCTATATTATAACGCCTCAACCTACTCAACGAATAAAAGTCTAAACGCGCACAGCGGGGCCAGAACGAGATAGCAAGATAGCGTAGCGACTAGCAACAGCGCGTAAGGGAATGAAGTATTATTATATTCTTTAGTGTACAGCGCGTTGCGAGATAACATTTACCGCGCATCATCAAGTCCGTTTAGCGTGTTGTTAAATAAAATTATAGCGTCTCCGCGTTCAGACTGCGCCTGAGTTTTGTAACACCGCGTTATAATGATAGCGTATAAAATAACAGACTATATGAATATACATATTTTATAGTTTATAACATGTCTACAGTTTATAGCGGATTTGAACATCACTAATTCGGACTAATGAGAACTTTTGGACGATACTCATTCAGCTATATTTCTTGTCTAACGTACTCAGTGTTTTCATCTAAATATCAACGAGCCACTGCTTTAACAAGTCATAAATGTAATTGTAGGCAGCGAATGCAATAAAGACGATATGCAAAGAAGTGTCTACGGGTCTGGGCGGTCAACGAGAACCGTTGATACGCGCGCTGCTCGCGGCTGTACACGGCAAGACATTCGAAGGGAAGCAACATGTCATCGAAGCATTAGCAGAGTTGTGCGCGTGAGTAAACATTACACACCGTTATTGGCTTAAATTTGTCTCATCGACAGATAGTTTTTGCTCATTGTTCAATATTAACCCTGTCCATTTTGTGTCATATTTACTTCGTTGTGAATTCGTTTTGTTGGATACGCCGACAGTTTGCCTTTTTTGTGTGTTTACTTATATGGGCAACAACATGGCTATATGTATATGTGATAGCCTAGCTATTGAACGCTTGCCTTCTATGCAGGAGGGTGCGAGTTCGAATCCAGCCCTTATCTCTGACTTTTCGGATTCACGTGTGGATCGGAATTTGATTATCACTAGCGTGAATGGTGAAGGAAAACACCGTGAAGAAACCTGCACACCTGAGAGGGCTACATAAAGTTCTTGCGTGTGTAGACCGCCAACCCGCACCCGCGCGGTTGACCTAACCCTTTTATTCTGAGAAGAGTTTGAAGTTATGATGCTAAATGATATATTGCTCAATTTAATTTTGATAAAATTTCGCAGAGTAAAAGAAAACGAACCCCCCGTATCACCGGCGCTCGCCTCTGAATGTATCAACGCATTATTAGTAGAGAGTCGTAAGCAAGAGATGGTGTACAAACGTCACGCGATCACCGCGCTGGGACAGGCCATCGCCGCTACGCACTGCGACCGGTTCCAGCAGCTGTACGAGATCGTGAAGATCATACTGTCCAAGGTATACATTCTACTAATAAACGAAATTTATTACAGCCAACAGCTGAACGTACGCCACTCTCCAAGTTATAGTTTAAGGCACTTGTCAGAACTTGCTTCGCGGCAAAATGTTTGTTTTTGCTCGTGCTTATGTCTTCTTTGATACCCACCGTCTGGGGAAGGCAGAAGGGTATGTCGAACCGGTACCAGGTGGTCGTCTTCAGCACAACAAAGGGGGGCTCCGGGATCTTCGGTGTAACGCATCGGTACCCCTCTTATACTACGCTACGCCTTTGGCACGTTCCGGGTAAGCAACATTGTTTCCCTGTGGCAATCAGCCCTGGGACTTGCATTGATAATGTCGATCGGCAATGTTGTCTTGACGTCTGGAACATCTGGATATTGAGCGCTCTTGCCCTTGTTAGCCCTTACATCAACTATCAATTTGGCAGTACTTAGTATCTTATTGAATATTTCGCAGTATTCATAACAAGATAACAATTAATTTGTTTTTTCTGCAGGATGAACTATCAATGGGCAAAGAATCGGACGAGGAAGACAATGAGGGCGCGAGACAGCGGCGGGAACAGCTGACAGCGCTAAAAGAAGCTGCCTACGAACTACTGGGAAAAGCGTGGCCCAAGGAACCTGACACACAAGGTGAGATTTTTAGGAGAATATCGGCATTACATATTCTGTTCAACTATTTATTTAAGTTATTTTTGTATGCGTCCAGAAAACTAAGTGTTAAGCGTGCTTTTGCCTACAGATAATATAAAGTAGTAGTAGCTGGTATCAATAAGTCCTTTGTTACTGGCGATATTTATTACATTACAGTTGACTTATATGCAGAATTTTCTCTAGATTAAACTTCATTTTCAAAAATACATTTGTCATTATTCTATGTATGTTTGGATTCTATGTATTTAAATTCAATTGCAATTTAAAAAGAGTATAAAGGCTTTATTATAGCCTTTTCCTAGCAATGTTAAGATCGGCTTCCGGGTCCAACTAGCTCCCCGATTCAGAAGCTTTTCGATAAGCAGTTGTCCAACGATTCTGTTAGTTATCTCGTTCTGTCTACGATTGTCGTAACGAGAGAAAAAGAGATAGCAAACCGAATTGACAGCTAACTAATCAAATCGTTTTGAACCTGGGGTTGATTATCATACATGTTTATTAACTTATAATGTTCACAGAAAAATATCAAGACGTATTCTTCGAGCACTGCTCCAAGTCATACCCATCGAGTTCAAGATCGACTCAGCTCGCTATCTTAGCGTCCGTCGCTCGCGTATTAGAGCGGCTGACGATACTCAGCAATACTGGAGAACCGATGGAAACCGACAACGCCCCGGTATCGAATAGAGACACAGCGATCAGTAATGTTACTGCTCACGTCACTTCGATCATCAATTATACGCTCCGTAAGTGTTGTAAACTTTTCACCATCTTATCATAACGCCTGTATTCCTTGAAGGGTTGGGTAGAGGTGTATAGTTAGGCTTGCCAACCTATATGTATGAATTTACCGGGACTTTGGCAATCAAAATGCGGGACGTGGCAAAAAAAAAAGCGGGACCCAACTGTCAAAGTATAGGGAGGCGAAAAATACAATTAGAAATTATATTTTCGTTCATACGACGCGAGACTCGCGGTCGCGATCACCACTCTTCTAGCTAAACAAAACGTGCGTTCACTAAATTCTGACTTCTGCCCGAAGGTTTAGCCGTAGGTACGATAAAACGGGACAATTGGCGTCCCACACGTCTTTCGCGGGACGCATCCTCTAAAGCTCTAGATACGGGACGTCCCGGCTCTCGCGGGACGGTTGGCAAGTCTATGTATAGTACACCCTCATGTTTAAGCCCCATGTAATAGGGGGTAAGCCTTTTGCCATCAACCGACCACAAATCTGGACTCCAGGCTGCTACTGAGAAATTCCATATGGAAAAACCCAATAACACTTTGCCCAACCTGGGGATCGAACCCAGGACCTCACGCTCAGCAGCGCTTGCGACTACTAGACCAACCAGGCAGTCATCATTATCATCATCATCATAACAGTATTTTATACTTTTGTTGAATTGGTGTTTAGCATAAGCATAGTTAGCTTATTACTGTCCGTGTGTTGGTATTTTCCGGGAATTAAAAAGGCTCATTTACACAGAGATAGTTTCTCGAAGCGAGTCTCATGCTATCTTTGTTTTCATCGTAGAAAAAGACAACGACAGAACGAGTCTCGCTTCGAGAAACTATCCTCGTGTAAATCGTCCTGAAGGGTTTAGAGACGTTAGTCTAGCACGCTGGCCTGCCGTGCGAGCACGGATCTTTTTATCGAGTCATTTCGAGAAATTTATCTATTCTAAACGACAAATTTGACATAAGATGTAGATAAAATGACAACTGCTGTCGTTTTATCTATAAATTATGTCAAATTTGACGTTTAATAGATAAATTTCTCGAATCGAATCGATAAAAAGACCCGTGCTCGCACCGCTGGTGTGGGTTGGTGGACTAGTCACACCATCGAGAACTTTATAGACCCATTCAGCTGTGCAGGTTTCCCTACGATTCTTTCCCAATAGTCATCTGATCCGAACATGAATTCGAAGTGCGAAGGTGCGGGCCGGTATCGAACTCGGACTCTCCGGCATGCATTCAACCGCTAGTTTATCACTGACATAAATGTTGTATTTTTCACAGAAAACAGCAATCAAGTAAGGCACAGAAGAGACGCGCTCAACATCATGGAAATACTTGTCAAACAATTAAAAGGTACTTACTTAACTTCTTGCAATGGTATACATAGGCTACATACATCGCTACAATCAACGGTCATATCAAAATGGTCACAATCAACACTACCCTTGGCAATCGGAATTTATGGACTTATTCAATTCTCATTTCACTAATAGAAAATGAGCATTTTGTATGAACATACGTACACACGCGTTAGCACGCTTCAGCTTGCTTACACACGCGTCGGAACGCTTACACACGCGTCAGCTCGCTCCCACATGCGTTAGTAAGCTTCCATACGCGTCAGTAAGCTCCCACACGCGTCAGTACATTCCCACACGCGTCAGCACGATTACATGTAGAATGTTTTCGCAGCTGAAAGCACATGGTTTCACAGATGATGCGGAAAAATCCATCCAGCTTTTTGCCAAAATCAAAATATAATTGATCCTTTGAAATTGACATAGAAACTGCGAAGCTGCTATCACTCGCCCCTCCACTTTCTGCCACGTACGTGAGAATAAAATTAATTTCGTTGTTTTCAGATCTCAACAAAACGGAAGAGCTAGATAAGCTCAAAACCATCTACCAGACGTACGCACAAGATTTGTCGAAGGACTCCTCGCACGAAATAAGGACGAAAGTGGACAATATCAAAGTACATTTTAAATAGTCCGTGCATGTGTTATTTATTGTCGAGACGAATCCTGTAATTAAATATACAATAAAAAAATATTCGTTTCATTTAATTTGCAACTTTATCAAGATGACAAATTATCATAAAAAGAAATTGTATCACTGTACTGTAATTAAAATAGTTAAAAATGTTATCAACTAAAAGCTGATTTCTTTTGAAGTAGTGTTATTGGTTAAAATTAATACTTGCTCCTTTTCCAATAATGAAGCAGACCCCCGTACTTCTGTGCCCCGTACGTCAATAGCTATTACAAATAAAATTAGTTTACCTTTACGTAGAGTGTATCTTTACGACCAATTTGGCAATAAAAAAATGCTACTCAATAGTATTATGCAAAAACGAATCGTTTTTACTTACCAATGTAAGTAAAAACGATTCGTTTTAGCATAATAAAGGAATTGGACGGTAAAATAATTATGCCCGAAAAGCACTTTCGCAGCATGAATAATTGCAAAGCATAATTGTTCAACGCCTTGATCGAATCACATTCTTTGTCTTATGATTGCCTGGTACGACTAATTGAAGTAGAGACTGCTTGCAGAATCGTTGGTACCAGGGATGCATAATCACAACAATGTGTTTAATTATCACCTTAATCGAAACACACTGTGTCATGATTGCTTGGTACAACTACAATAAAGAAACTGCTCGCAGAATCGTATGTACCAGGAATGCATAATCACATGAAGGTGTTTAACACCTCAATCCGAAACACGTGTAAGATTTGACTGGTGGTACACTACAATATTTTAAGAACGGTTTTTGAGCAGTTGAGAATTCACGGACTACATACAGCACAAGCTTATTTTTTACCAGGAACGCATGAAATCTGGTTTTAACGATTCCTTTTAAACGAATTTCTAGGCAATAGTCAAATGTACCAGGAGCACATAAAACGTCAAAGTAATTTAGTATTCAAACCAAACATTGTTTTAGTTTCCCCCCGGTTTCTGAATAAATGTCGATTGAATAGTTAATCTGTTGTCAAATCTCATCTTAGTTTATGTGATTGGTTTGTAGCAAGGACTTTATATAACGTAGTACATATTTTTATGGTTGTTAGTATTTTGGCCAACCAATCCTTTGAACCAATCACAACAATTAATTGACAATTAGATTTGACAACAGATTGATTGATCAAACATTTTAATAGGATTTCCGAGAACGGCGCGCGAGTCTTCCAAAGAAGTCCAAATCTACGGGTTGCCTGATATAACGTATTGTGAAAAGGAATTGGAGGAAGTAGGATGTGTATAGGCGTAGTGTGTATAGGTCGGCTTACGTAGTTTGTATAGGGTCTTTAAACAGACGATTCAGAACCTCTACCATAAGCAGTTGTCGACCGATTCGGTTTACTATCTCGTTCCGTCTACGATTCTCGTAACGAGAGTAAAAGAGATAGTTTACCAAATTGTTCGACAACCGACTAATCGAAACGTTCTGAATCAGGGGGCAGGATTGTTAGACAGTCCAATCTGGAGTGCAAATGTGGTGCAGACCCCCAAACGATCTCATGGACGCTACTGATAATGCATTACTCGTAGCTCTATTTTAGGCGGACACAATTTAGATTACCATCGTCAATGGCCCATCGACACGCTAAGAATATCAGATGTAATTTTAGATTGTAGATGAAAGGTTTTAAAATAAAACACCAAATAACAATATCACATCAGTGTTTTAATGCTACTGCATTAAATAAACCTATGGAATGAAATAAAGTATATTTATTAACAAAATAATTAATTAGCATAAAAACATTGCCTAAGCTAAATAATTAATATTTATGTACACACAAAATAATACATAATTAAATATTAGTCGTTTTAATACGTACTTCGAGTTTATAGCATTGTGTACATTTCAATTTAATAATAAAACCATAGATTAAGGACTCGCAAACATGATTAACTTAAGACTGGATGAAAGATTAGGCTAAAAGATATGGAGGGTAAGATACATGTGTTATTTTTGAATATATATTTATATAATGTGCATTAGGCCACTTTTGAGAATATGAAAATGTTAAAATACTAATTGTTACATAACTTGACAAAATACAATTTCGCAATTAAAGCTAGGGTTTCCTACGAGTGGATGCGTTCCACTAACCGCATCACAAAATGCACTGCTTTCGGAAATTGAAGCTTTTCACAGCTAAGTAAAGTTCGTGTAATGAGGGCCCAAAACGTTGATCATGAATACTGTGACGTCAGCAAAGCGTCAATATAAACTTCGTGCAATTTTAGTCAAAGATTAGAAATCGTAGATTGGACATAATTATTTATCGCGTAATTGTAAAAAAAAATTGGAATCTTTATACAATAAAACTGTAAGCGTCATATCTAACTTTTACTAATAAAATTGTAATTGCACCATATTAGCAACTTTATTTAGCGAATTTATGCTATGATTGTGTGTATGGTTTCGCGGAACTCGATTTTCATCTATATAAAAATGTAAGCCATATATTATATTTGTACCTAAAATAAATCAATTGAAAACTATTCTGCAAATATTCATCACACATCTTGCAAAACATTCAAGTACATTTATTTTACAATTATCTCTATTAACGATCACTTAAACAATCTTAATAAACCTAGTTACAATAACTTAATTGACCTGTTTTTGTAAAGGTACTATTATTTATATAAACTATCAAGCTGCCCAAGTTGTAAGTTTTTGTACCTAAAGGTGTTAATGTTAAGAGCAAGTTATATTTAGGCACTACCTGTAAATAAATTTAATAAAAGTTGAGATGATGATGAATCGTAAATTTATCGTGATATATTTCGCGATCTTTAAGTCATGTATTCATTTTTAAACATTTGTTTATAAACATTATGTCAAAAATAACAATCTACGTGTTTTTGAAACATTAATACATGTTGCGGTAAACATTATTGAAATTTTTGGTTATCAACATTTAATCGAAACATTGTTTACTAGTCTCGTTTGTATTACTAGTTTGTTGACTGCCTCGTTGGTCTAGTGGTCGCAAGCGCGACTGCTGAGCGTGGGGTCCTGGGTACGATCCTCAGGTCGGACAGTATTATTGGGTTTTCTGTGTGGAATTTCTCAGTAGCAGACCGGAGTCCGGATTTGTGGCCGGTTTATGGCAATAGGCTCGTCCCCTATTACATGGGACTTAAACATAACGGCGAAATCAGGGTGTACTACGCGTCTCTGCCCAACCGTTCGGAGAATACAGGCGTGATGTAGTTTTTATTTAATGAAATACTAAAGACGCGAAGAAAACTGCTAAATTCTAAATTGTCTAAATAATAATACCTCCACAAAAACCACGACAAAATTACCTATAACAGTTATATTGCACTCTATACATCGTCAAACAACCCACGGGGAGGCATCGTCATCTTGTCCCTCCTTCGCTCATCAAACTCTGTTCGTATGGACGGCAGCGTGCTTTCTCCAAAGCGGTGATCCAGCTCATCTTCCAGGGTGAGAGCGGACCGGTTGTAGGGTAGTTCCGCACGTTGGTAGCCGGTGATTTGCGGCTGGTTTCGTTCGGGGCTCGGTTGCACGTAGTAGTCTGAATCAACATCGTTGAGAAGCCCGGTGTGGGCTGAAATGTGACCGACATGCACAATAACCGATAACATTAATGATGATAGGAAAGAAGGGTCTGTTTATTGTTTAGTATTTGATATTTTTAATTATTTTTTCAACATTTCTTCAATCATCATGCTGTCACATACAGTAGCATTTATTAAGTATTGCAAGTGGCACGTTGATGCCAAAAAGTAAAATCCACGCATGATTCTTTAATTCAATCTTCAAAATCGTTAAAAGCAAGTATTAAGTTATGTTTACTATTATTTAAGGAGGTCAAAGTATTAGTTTCAATCGATTAAATCATTATTAAGTGCAATCACACAATAAACAGAACAGTTGTAAGTAGTAAGAGAAGTGCAGTAAGTAATGACTTTTTGTGCGTAATGACGATGATAAAAGTGAGTCACAACACAGAAAATAAAGTAGTTAAAATAAAAATGATTGGTTAAATTATTATTCTTACTAAAAAAGGAAAAGTAAAATAAACAAAATCGTAAAATGTTGGGAAGTAAAACTTAGTTGAATTCAAAGACAA
Source organism: Amphipyra tragopoginis (assembly GCA_905220435.1). Taxonomy (NCBI): domain Eukaryota; kingdom Metazoa; phylum Arthropoda; class Insecta; order Lepidoptera; family Noctuidae; genus Amphipyra; species Amphipyra tragopoginis. The sequence goes on from HG991997.1 coordinate 20,488,869, forward strand.
AACATTCAAACACTATGACCAGTCATATTACCTCCATCTTGAGTGTCGCGCGCAGATCTGTAGTTGGAGAATCTCTCGCTGTAGTCGCGACGACGCGTCATCGACTCCTCGGCGCGTTGACGCTTGCGTTTTTCTATAAAAATGTTATATCAATGTTATAACAGGTCGGATAAGCATTGAAACGACGAGGTACTTCTACAGACAAGTAAAACATTAAGCAGAATAATATTAATCACGCTAAGCAGAAAACGCTAAAGCTGCATCTACGCTAGGCGAGGCGAGCACGATCGGAGTCGTTCAGTTCGCGGCCTACAACAAACAAATTCCTTTGCGCGACGCAAATTCCTTAGTGTTCGTCAAAAATCCCAACAATTGGCGGAGCGCGAGCCAAAAGCTCGAGGCGTGCTCGTTAGAGGCTCTTAAGTCCGTCTACGCTACGCGAATTCATGCTCTGCTCGTGCTCGGCTCGCCTAGCGTAGAGGCAGCTTAAGATTGCCTCGTGGAGTTTAGTATCGGCGATTTTCGATCGCGTTATCGAAATCGCGTGTTTGAGCAATTGCATCGGGCACTGAGCCATGTTCCGAATATGCCAGACCCTCTCTTACACGTAAATCGCCGATCGATGATGCTAAAATTATCGAATGTACTAGGCGTTATAGCGTATTATATTCCAGTTTCTACAGAAAATCAAAAGATAGAGGTATAGAGGAGATCAATCGGTTGTATTCAACTTACCTCGCTTAACAATCTCCCTTCCTTCATCAACAAGATCAGTAGTAAGTTCATCGTCACCAACGAACTGCTGGAATCCACACAGCGATAACAATCGACTGCCGAGCGACAGGTATGTGGCTACACAGAGTAACACCACTAGCATCGGGAAGTAAATGTTGAAACCCTCAGCTATGATGCCTAGCACGTCCATGTGACCCATTATCTGGAAAGAAAGTTTATATATACCAATTTTTTATAAGCCCTCTTATGTCTCCCCAATCATTGCTGTTAAAAACTACAACAAGCGTATCAACAGTGTGTACAATTATGGTAATAAACAGTTTGGTATTACAGTAATTGCAAATACATACTTCTTAGTAGACAAAACAATTAGATATGTATAGGAACCGAATAATCGATTAATTAAAGACGAAGATAAAAAGGAAACTTCCACATTGATTCAAAATCGGTGACAAATTAATGATTTTAAAAGTTAAGGGTGGTCTGCAAAGAATGTTATCCTGTAGCTAAAACGGTTTGGGATCTGCCCTTATGTTAAAGGTAGACAGACTAGAGAAAATAAGATCGACAACACAGAAGTGAATTAGTCGCACATATTCTTGGTGGGCTCTTAGAATGCTATTGGCATCTTCTGTGATTTCCCCATGGCGTTTGACTGCATTGACCACAATGCGGAACAACGTACTTATCTTGTTTTTCTTAGCTATCCAAGAGACAGTAAAACGTTAGGTAGTGTAGCTGAATGTCTGGTTGGGCTAGTAGTAGTAGTTAGTTATTGGGCGTTCCCCAAGGCTAAATTCTTGACCCTTTCCTTTTATTGGATTATAGAGGTACAAATAATCTTCCATATTTATGTTGATCAAATCTGATACAATTTTATAAGCGGTTAACATGCAGCTTACTGACCAATTTATTAGATAATTTTTTTACTAACCTGCGTGTAATAGGTCTCCATTATCCTCTCCTTGATAACGTGCGAGTCCATATGTATCAAACTGAGGAAGTTGAGGCACATAGCCGGTGTCAGTCGACAGACCATCATGCCGGAGAATATGAGACTGTATTCATTGGTCTGGTGATGAGGCGCCAAATAGTACAGGTTGAGGAGACGGATCTTGAGCACGGTTGAGTAGGCGCAGTAAAACATATAGGCTATTATTATTGTTGAGATTGCCTGGTAAACAAATGGTATACGATTATTTAATGTTTCATTGAAGCTTTGCTTAAAGAGAATAGGCTTTATCACATTCGAGTCCACCACACTTTTCATAGATCTCATACGCCTTGCCGACATACGTATTGCTCGTGGACCTTCCAGGAGGGTCCTCGACATTACGTTTGCGCTAAGAGTGAACATTCGGGAAGGGTTCTTGGCATTAGGTTAAAAACGTGTCATAAACTTGTTGCTTGTTTTATGACGGTGAGTTTTCTAAGCGAAACCTACATTTAAAATGAGCCCTCCACGAGAGCACCCAGCACCACGAATGTGACTAGAAGGTGCTCATAGAGGGCACCCGGCACTGAACTTGTTAATATCTTTTCGGAGTTAACAATTTAAAAATTAAGTCAGATGAATTTGGCATAACTTGTGTTCTCAAATGATGTAATAATCAGATAGCAGTCACTTCACAAAGTCGTCTAATTTAGTTGCCAAATAAAGTGACATTTGGCTGATTGAAAGACGCGTGGTTAATAAATTATAAGTGGATTTCTCTCGATTAACAATCAAATCAATCAACTCTGTCTGTCGCAGTGGACCTGTTGGTCATAGGCCTGTCCCAAGTGGGGTTTCTCTAATGAATAATTTTATCAATAAAAATTGCATGAAGTGTCCTTACCTCAATGGCTGAATAGTTATAATTTTCAGTAGCTGCTATGACTATATTCGCGAATATGGAGAGGACGGGCTTCTTGCAGAAGAACGTCACCTCAGACCAGACCACGGCTATGGACATGATGCCCGTGATTACCGCCATCGTCTTTAAGAAGTACTGCCGCAGGAAACATTCCCAGTACCATTCTGAAAATAACGCAACTTGTAAATTACAGCTCTATTTAAAAATAAAATCCTGTTGGCTTTGATCTGGATTCCTTCCAAAAAGTCTTGTCCTTTGAAGCAATCATTCAGCCGAAAGACGTCCACTGCTGGACATAGGCCTCCCTCAAAAAGGGGGGTTTGCCGTAATCGCCACGCTTGGCAGGCGGGTTGGCGATCGCAGTATGGTTGTTAAAGTACTCAGAGAACGCTGCTGCCCATCCTCTAGCTAGAGAATCCCTTAGTCGCCTTTTACGAAGTCACGTGTAGGTTGTTTTACGAAGTCTCGTGTAGTGCCGGACTTAAGGAATAGCGCTACTCCATCCCTTTGAAGCAATAGACAGGGAAAATGAAAGGACAGTAGGGAGGCCTTTGCCGTGCAGTGAGATACTATAAGCTTTTAATTATATTGACTGACTAAAATAATTATCGAGCTTGATGGTCAAGTGGTCTCTTCATTTTACTATGAGTACGTCGCGTTGGTCGTTATTTCAATTTGAATATTTTGACTTTGTCTTAAAAGCGACTTTTTTTTCTATTAGTCTGCAGGTTGATCGTCCTTGCGGACCTTTTCTACGTAACCGGGCAGTTATTGGCGGGACATGAAGGGTCTCCAGCCATTGGGGGAAGTAAAATACTTAATCTAAACTAACTAGTTATATTACACCAACATCATGACTACTAGCAACAACAGCACTAAGGGCGACCCCTAGTGGGACTCGGACTTCGGCTCCGGGTGTTGCTGGCGGGGATTGAGAGGGAAACAGCTTGATGAGAGCTGAATTATCGGTGTGAGTTCCAAGTTGTAGGGTTTAAATAATTATATACCTTGTTCTGATTTTCAGCAATTTATGATAAGAACTTAAATGTAATTATTAGCGCGTAACTAATCTAAAATAGTTAATTAATGAATTATGCTTGGAATTTTCTTAATTACACAAGGAAAACTACTAATTAGATAAATATTTAGCTAATTAGTTAAGAAACGGCTTTGTAACATTTCAACGTATTTATTTTGACCATAATCTAGGTGCTGGTTGGGAAAGCAATGGATAGGTTTCCATCAAATTTATTAGACAAGCTTCTTCAACAATCATTATACTATGAGGTTATATTGATTCAGTTGACTTACCAATGATAGGTGGGTAGAATATCCGTTGCAGTCTAGGCCGTGGTGTGTGGAACGTATGTTGGAAACGATGGTCGGGCGAGCGCTGGTTAGCTGCAATGTCTTCCAGATGGAAGATGCGCTGTAGCATTAGACCACATTGCGTTTCTGTACGCTGCAGCACGTGTAGTGCTTTGATGGTCTGTGTGTGGAAATCATGGTTTAATAGTCATAAAAACAATTGAATCCAATAGGCAAGTTGGCCTAGGATAGAGCCCTGCAGAATACCCATTGTGTTATTTGTGTTCCAGCCCCCAGCATATCTAAATCCCAGTATATACTGTTATTATTAACTTTCTGAATCTCATTACTTAAGAATTCAATAAAGAGATTCAGAGCAGCATTCTGAACAGCTATTGATACACTTTCCTGATCAATGTTTCGTAATTAACACAATCAATTGCCTCGGATAAATCAAAGAAAATGTTAAAGATGTAAGCAGCATATACAGTGGTGGACATATAATTAGAAACACCAAGTGTGACTTTTATTTTTACTACAAATTAACTTAATAACTAATGTTTTACGTATCATAGAGGGCTTATACCTATTTATCTATAATATATCCACATCATGAAGTATTATTATGTCAGTTTTGGAAATATCATACAACCGTTTATGTAAAAACTGGTATACTTTATAAAATAAAATGAAGCAGCACAACCTACTTAGTAGTGTACAACAAATTAGAAACAGAAAAAAATATTAGCATAAATATGAACAAAGTTAACGAAACAATAAACAATGAAGTTAAATGGTACAAACGTTTTATAATAAACAATTAATATTTGGTTGGGAAGCCTCTGCTATCGATTACAGCTCTACAACGACGTGGCATTGATTCTATCAATGTTTCATACATTTCCATAGGAATATTTCTCCAGGCTTCTACAAATGCGCCATAAAGTTGTTGTAGTATGATACTAGTAATAGTACGATGTTAGTGATATGTTTATTGGACAATGTTTTCTTTACAATGTACCACAAATTTAGATTTGATTCAAATCTGGACAATTTACAGACCACTCTAACACCGACACTAATTGGTCTCTTAGAAATGCTTTAACGCTGTTTGTTTGCTTTGGATCACTGTCGTGGTAAAACATCCAAATAATTTTATTTACTGACGAAACTGAAACTAATTTGATAAATTACGATGGCAAACGATATGTGCATCGCCCAATAAACGAGACATTAAATATCTAGTATACTAAAAAGATGTTAAGCATGGCGGTGGAAATATTAAAGTATGGGGACGTTTTTCGGGATATTTGGTTGGTCCCGTGAGAAAGATTAAGGGGATGTGGATCAGTTCTAATACAAAAGTTTATTAGAAGACACAATGATTTCATATTCCGACGAATACAATTTACCAGTTACTAGGATATTTCACCACAACAATGATCCAAAGCAAACAAACAGCGTTAAAGCATTTTTAAGAGACTAATTAGTGTAGGTGTTAGAGTGGTCTGCAAATAGTCCAGATTTGAATCAAATCTAAAATTTTGGTACATTGTAAAGAAAACATTGTCCAATAAACATATCACTAACATCGTACTATTACTAGTATCATACTACAACAACTTTATGGCGCATTTGTAGAAGCCTGGAGAAATATTCCTATGGAAATGTATGAAACATTGATAGAATCAATGCCACGTCGTCGTAGAGCTGTAATCGACAGCAGAGACCAAACATTAATTGTTTATTATAAAACGTTTGTACCATTTAACTTCATTGTTTATTGTTTCGTTAACTTTGTTCATATTTATGCTAATATTTTTTTTTGTTTCTAATTAGTTGTCCACCTTAGTAGGTTGTGCTGCTTCATTTTATTTTATAATGTATACTAGTTTTTACATAAACGGTTGTATGATATTTCCAAAACTGACATAATAGTACTTCATGATATGGATACATTATAGATAGATAGGTATAAGCCCTCTATGATACGTAAAAAATTAGTTATCAAGTTAATTTGTAGTAAAAATAAAAGTCACACTTGGTGTTTCTAATTATATGTCCACCACTGTATATGTTCTATAAGCTCAACACACATCAATTGTAGAATTACTTATTTTCTTATAATATTACCTTTTTATGTAGATTGACAAGTGACTTCAAAGAAGGCGGTGTGGGTCTGTCTGGCGGGGCGCGACCATTGAGTCTATCGCGCAGTTGTATCGGCAACTTTTGTACTATGGTCTCGACGTGCCGGTGTAATGGATGACCCAAGCCTACAGCTGCCGTGACTGCTTTTAAACTCTGAATAAGTGTAAAGAATCTGTTAGGTGGATGAAGAGTTTTATCTGGATTTGGATTACCACCATAATACCATTATGTGTTATTAATGTGCAGATTCCTATAGACTATTTTTAATATGCCTCCTTTTTAAAAACACTTTTTGATTTCTTACTTTAGTTGAGGCTTTTTAACTTGATAAGTTTAAACTTGTTTTGATAGTAAATTATGAAATTGGTGACTCAGAAAATCTTATTTCATTTCAATAAAAAAAAGCGAGAAGAGATCTTGTTCACAATAAGTGTGTCAGTTCAAACTGATTAGATTGCCAATAAAGATATTTATTCCCCCTTTGATAGCTAATACTGCTTGATAAATCTTATCTGTTATTGCCCTTTTAATAAAACACTTTACTCTTTAACAAAGCGGAAGTTGGTTTAAAATACTCACATCTAGGATGTCGTCAACAGTTTCTTCAGCTTCACACTTATCTGTACTTAGCTTAGCTATCTTGAAGTAACAGTATGTTAAGGTATAGTTCTTTTTAGAATTATTCCACAGATTTCTAGGCACTTCCACCAAGGCATATCCAAGAAGCAGGATTAACAAAAACAGACCCCATGTGTTACTAGCGGACGACGCAATTGCCTTTATCTTAGGTGGGTCTAAGTATACGCCAGGTTTAAGGGCAATGTATATGAGTAGTATGCCACATATGAACAGGTAGGAACCGTAGTAGATGGCATTGTCGACTAGAGCTGACTTTAGCTTTCCTTTAACTGTGAAGTCGCCAGCTTTGCTGTAAGACTGCATCATTGGCATTATGAGCCTGTAACAAAGGTTTTAATTGGTTTAACTGGACTAGTAACTATTAAATAATAATACTACATATTTATTATGGTCATACGGCAGCTTGATAATTATTACTGCATACTTTTTAAAACAGGTTTAGATTAGTCTAAAATACTGTATCATAAAAATACATTTAGAAATTGGAAAATACATCACAATAAGGACCAGATAAGGAGCACAGCAATAAAAATATTAATCAAATTAATAGTAACAGCAGTTTGTTCCGTAAGTATAATTTATAAATTGTATTCTCGTTATCATTAAATGTAAAAGGAAGGAAAGATTAAATGATAACATTAACACAACAAATAAAAGCCTTATTATCTAACAACGTTATTGACTTTAGTTAATGGAACTGTCTTACCATGTTAGACACTGTGACGTCCAATAAACAACTCGCCATAGGTTAGGGAATACATCGGAGCTCATGAAACTCCAAGGTTTATGACATTCAATAATTGGCGGAGCTACCGTAGTTGTACCATTTCCGATTGCAGCTTGAGTTGTTTCTATTACTTTTGTTGCATTTTCCATACATTGTCGATACACAGTCTGTTGGAAATAAATAATTATTATTCATAGGATGTTTAAGGTTTGAATGAGTTTGTCAGAGTTACACAAAGTTAAAATGATCCTTTGACTTTGTTAATATTTCATGGCACCAGTTGGATAAACCTGTCAAAAAAATTCACGTCCATTCACATTGGATGTATGTATACCTGTATCTATCCAAAAGGTTTATAAAAATTGACAGATATATCCGACTGGTGTGGTAATGGGTTAAGTAATGTTTGAGTCACATACAATGGTTAAGATCTGATTAGAGGGTAATTTTTTGGTTCTAATTAGAACCTTAATATGACTCCAGTATGAAGACTATATTATTGTACTCACCGAAGATATATCGAGGGGCAAAATGAACATAATCACAAAAGAGAAGTACCATGCTGTAAGCACTGACACAGTAACTATTATGTGATTCCTATAGCAGTCACCATATCGGTATAGTAAAGTCGCTGCTAGTATGAACGCAGATATCAGTTCTATCACAAACAACGTGTAAGCCATTTTGACACAAAACAACACTGAAGCACAAACAAATAAAGTTAGTTTTTCTTTGCTGTTTTCTGCTTCTCTCGCCAAACTCTTGCGGCCTCGTGCTGCAGCTGCTCAAACCGAATCTGAGTCGTGGACTTCAAAGGCAGTAATCTAGGCCGTTCAATTTCATATTCCGGTGGACATTCTTCATAAAACAACACTCCTGAATCAGGTAAAATAGGGTCGAACTCAATACTTTTGTTTTCGGGCCCCCTCGATTCTGACATATTTTTAGGTACAAAAGATTGACTGTGATGACATTGTACGTGGTATTATACAAAAACTGTTGAAGCACTCCTATAAAATATAAACAAAGAATGAATGCACTAATATTAAACAGAATGTCTGCATTGTGTTAACATCACAAATCGCTATCAAATCAATCCGATCAATCCAAAACGTAGTTCTTTTTTTCCACTGAAAAAATATCAATATTTTTACAATTTACAAGTTTGTCAGTTTTGCTCTCTCTTTCACTCCAAAGTGTCTTTCCTATGAATACATCTCTCCATTCGACTGCGGATTAAAATAATGTTAAATAAGTCAATTTTGTAGAAACGGAACGTCATGTCACGCAGATTAAAAATAGTAGCATTTACGACGAAAGTTTTGAAAGATGTTACGTCAACAAAAAATATTTTAAATGTAAAAAGGTCAAGTGGCCCATTTCTAGTTAATGGCAGGTCTGAATCTAAAATATTTTTAAATGTTTTTAAAGTTTCGCGATTTGTACACATTATAAAAACATAGATCGGGTTTACTCGCGTAAAAAACTTTAAGAGGTACAAAATACCTTTTTAAGGCCCGGTTTCCAACGAAGCGGAGAGGAGAGGAGAGGAGACGAGAGGAGATGTGTTTTGAATAATCAATCAGATTTCTTTATTTTCACGTCTCTCCGCTTAGCTTCGATGGAAATGGATCAAGCGGAGAAAAGAGGAGATGTCTCATTTTGCTATAGATTTTTGTGCCGCAAGCGAGCAAGCGGCGCGGCAGAGCGAAGAAGTGTGTAGTCGGAAGGCCGGGCGGCGCCCGCACCCGCGCGCCCCTTTCCCCGATGCCTTCTCCCCGCGTCTCGCACACCTGAACTGTGCCTGAACTGACTGATTTCGAGCTCTCACAGCGCCGTTACGCACAGCTCACATCTCCTCTCCGCTACGCATCTCCTCTCCACTTCAGTGGAAATAACCTGCCAGCTTCGCAGCACATCTCCTTTCGTCTCCTCTCCTCTCCACTTTGGTGGATACCGAATTATATTACACCGGCCGTGGTCACGTGGTCATGGGTAGACTGAAGTGGCGGAGCAGTTGTCACCTTTGTGAAGCAAGGGTATTTTCATCTACCGATGTCATCACTCGATCTTGATATTTTATGAAGTCATCGTCGATACTTCGACACACCACACTTACGACGTCTTTACACTCGACTAAACCGTCCCGTCGACGATAACACTTGCTGATGACCGGATTCCATGATGTTGACAGTTTTTATCTTCCCGATTGATATTCTTATACCTAAGTATCTACTTTTTAATTTCAATCGCTTCACGTACAATTCCGGGATAATAGTGACGATCGGTGGAGAAGATTTTTGGACAATGTAATTCTATCCAGTGATTGGGACCGGACTCCAGAAGATGCTTGGCTTATTATCTGGCGGTTCTTGACTGCGGCGATATGTTCCTTGACCCGTTCTGCGATCGCTCTTTTGGTCTGCCCGATTTATGAACTACCGCAACTGCAGTTAATCTTGTAGACGCCAGGTGTAGTGTGTATTAGTAGGTAAGACCTCATCGTTCGTGAAAGACTCACGCCATTTTGTAGACATCATCAAGAGCATGAAGTTGGAACCAGATGAGATTATGGTGAGTTTTGACGTGGCATCTATTCACCAACGTTCCAATCTTAGAAAGTCTTGATGTTATCGAACGAAAGCTAAGAGAAAACGACGTGCCTATACAGTATATTGTTCTGTTGAAGAAATGCCTAGAGGGTAATATGATAGTGTAATAGCCTCCTAAGAATAAAGACGGCACCGATCACCAATATGATTGTCATTCCATTGTTATGGGAAGGGCTCCATAACGATGTTGTTTTATCTACCGTAGGTAAGGGTGCATGAAAAGAGCCTCCACGATACCTACTTACATTCTCCAATTACGTCCGGCGCACTCCGAGCAGTCAGCCCAGCTACTTATCTTGCTGACTGGCTAATCTTTTCACCACGGCCTGAGTTATTCTCGTACCTCTAGGTCGCGCCGACACGACAGAAGTAGTAGAAGACCGTATTGATAATAATTGACATCCGAAAATGGGAAGAATATTTTCGTTTTGTATTCCTTTATTAAATTTCGGTAAGGTGTAACCACCAAAACTATGTAACAAAAGGCTGGCCGCTATTGAAAACAAATGGAACGGAAGGCCGGATTATCGGCTTTACCTTGGATCCTTTGATTGAATGGACCTTTGATATCTTTCGACGGGAATTCTTTTGAGAAGTTACCTTGCGAGGGCAGTGCAGGGAACACTCAATCTTTTTTTCCTTTCTGAAGTAAGAACTAAGTAAAACTAGAAAATAAATAAGTAAAAAAAAAAATGTTTTCAAGGTAATCTTTAGCACATCTGCCTAGCATTGTTCCAACTTCGTTGGAAATGGCTTTTTGGCTTCCAGTCTAACAAATGCGGCCGAAAAGAAAGCAGGTTGTACCTACCTACCTATAACATTATTTGTCTGTTTATTCATAGTAATAAGTAGGTAATTTGAATCAAAAAGGAATACTTAAGTCTAAGTTGTTTGTTTCGAAAACTGTTGAAGGTTAAAGATATGAACTTCGGGATAGGTACAACTTCGCGAATTCCCTGCTTGTAAATTTTCGTAGGTACGAAGGTCGAGAGGTACCCGAAATAAACTTCAATAAACAAACTTTGAAGAAACACGGGAATGGCTTTAACTTATATCTACACATTACCTTTCTTTCTTATAGTGATTTTCCTTTCACCGTTATCTCACAAAACTCGGGAGGCGGCGATATCGTAACGAATGTTACAGACACGGGTACGTGTTTAGAGTGCCGAAAAAATGCCCTCGGGCGCGATAAACTGCCTACTCGCGAAAGGATATCGAAAGAGTAATTCTTATTGAAACAACGATGAAAAACCGGCACATCGTAAAATATTTTATCTGAACCTGGAAGACGTAGACTATGCGTGTGGTAGACATTCCTCTGTGGCAATATTAAATCGGTAAAAGATCGGTAATATAGCAACTTGTTGTCGTACTTTATTTTGTATCTTTAGGGCTGTTTAAAAGCTTTACGGGTGGAACCCACAGAATGCGGTCGTTCCGTAACGGCTACGGGACGGGTGCGGGCCGGCGCGGCGGCAGTAGTAATGTAAAAAACTGTATGCGAGGTGTAACACTGCGGCTGACGGGTCCCGTTCCGCACAACCTCTGTTCCGCAGTCAGTAGGTATAGCACCTCGCTAAAAGTTTCATAATTACATCACAATTGTTGCCGGCCCGCACCCGTCCCGCAGCCGTTCCGCACCCGCACTCTGTGGGTTCGAGCCTTTATTATTACCGGAAGAGATTCGGAGCTAACAAAACACATGTCATGTCCTCAATCTTCCAAAACAGTCATTTATTTTATCTAATGAAAAACGGTAACTACCTCTTTAATGGAAATTAGAATAAAGAGCTTCAGAAAGCTGCCCACCAACTGCTTTGGTGGCCACGTATGAAAAGATAAAATAACTTGGTGCCACCCCTATTCTGTTCTAGAGCGCCAAGGTAAAACAGTATCACACATTATTCAGTGTCAGTATCGAAATAAACCCATTTCTGTACTCGTCGGTTCAGCAATTCCAAGTTTGAAAAATTTACGAACGATGTCGCGGTAAAAATGTCCGCTGGTGAGATACTTCGGCGGCATTTTCCGACGCGGTAAAAGGGAATTGTTCCCGGTTTAGAGAAGATTTAACACTGCGGCGGACTGTGTTTTACTACGTTTTATTAGCTACTGGAATCCGGTCTGCCCCGGGACAAGCGAGGAGGCAGAATGAAGGCTCGTTTGTCTATCTAAATGTTTGATTTGTTGAATGGGTAACGTTATTTGGAGATTTGGAATGTAAAATGCTAATTGGATATTTTATGCGGTCTTTTGTATTCAATTATAGAATGCTTTAGTAGAGAAAAGATAATATACTATCCAGGTGCTATACCTAATCATATCATGTTCAATGTTACGTTTTGAACTAGCAGGATAGGCAGTGCGACTAGAGCATCCGCGCGGCGTGTGCACCCTGCTACTGGCTGGTAACTGCCTGATAGAACTCTGGAGCATTTCTAGTGTAGGCATCCAAAAAGGCCCCTCGCTTAGAAATAAGTTTCCACACGCTCCTTAATTTCTCAATTTACTTTTACCACAAATAATAGGTACCTACATCTAATATTATTTTAGTGTGAGCTAAATACCCTTTATGTGTTCTAGACTCGTTTATCTTACCTATCTAACATTGTTGTTTACGCAACAACTACTCAGTGTTAAAATAAATAAATACGCCGAAGTTAGGCATAATAAAATGTGTATGAACTGTATCATAGCGGCATAAAGTTTAAAATAGATGAGGAATCTGTTGCCAGTTGTATCAGATTCATATTTCTGCGTAGAGCCCATACTTATTATTACGTAGATAGCTTAAATTTAGATAGGTATAAGTATCTAACTAGCTATGATTATGTAATAATAAATAATGTATACTAATCCTATTCATACAGGTAATAGGTTATTCGGCAGCAGATATGTACGTACCTTATAAGAAGATTATCTAAATCATAATCATTTTCGAATATACGTGAGGATTATAATTTGATTAACACTGGAGTTAGCGGTCAAGGAAAACACCGAGAGGAAACCTGCACACCAGAGATCCAAAAAGTGCTCTTTGGTGAGTGTAGTCCACCGACTCGCACCTGGTCAGCGTGGTGGACTAAGGACTTAGCCCTTCTCATTCTGGGAAGAGGCCCGTCATGCCCAGCAGTGGGACAGTAATGGGCTCAGGGCGGACTTGATGCGTTGGCTGCCCTAAGCCTATGAAATATTGCCGCCCCCTATTCGCTGTAAGTCACGAAAAATTAAATGAACTAGAGACGCTTTGGACACATTTTTGAGTTTTTACACTTTATATTTGAGTTTAATGAGTTTGAGTTCGCGGATAGGTTCACAGAAAGCGAGAATATTAAAAAAAAACCCACCAAATTTTGCCACCCCCTAAATTTTGCGGCCCTAGGCCCAGGCCTACCTGGCCTATAGAGAAATCCGCCCGTTAATGGGCTAATCATCAGCATCGGCAACGTTGCTAGGTATAAATATTTATATTAGAACGATCTCTCAGAGCCGTTCGCCCACAAACTAGCCTTTAAAATTCACGAGAATTGTAAACGGCACGGCCGCGCCTCTGGGGGTCTACTCCCTAAGCACGAAGTTCGTGATTTCGGCCTTAGTTACGAGCGTTTCCTACTCCCTTTCCCCTACGGACATACGATTATTTCGGGACCCGAACTAAGAATGAATGACAACACGATTTGACAGTTGTCCCTACTACCGATGTGTTTTTGCCCGTCCGAAAAGTTGAACTTGACACTTGTTTTGTTCACTCCTACGTTTCGGGCTACTTTCGGACGGGCGACTAACTTCGTTGACGGACTTAGGGAGTGGGCCCCCTGTTACAACAGGCGAGGCGTAAGCTGAGCTTTGCATTTGTGTGAGTGCACATAGAATCGATTGCCAAAAAGCAGTATAAACCATAAACCGGTTTAAACCAGGCAAAGGACGTGTCTGCATTCATTCTCACACAAATGCAAAGCTCAGCTTAGGCCTCGGGGACGGTACCTACCTAAGCTTAATTGGTTTGTGTTTCAGAAATTGTTTGCACCCTGTGGATAACATTCTGCAATTGTAAATGTAGAGAAGCCACCCCAACTGCGTTAGTTTTATAATAAAAACCACAATGACAACCTAAGGGTGGAGAGTTGGAGATTGACCTGACGAGCATAGTCGTAATGTTACATTTGGAGCAAGCTTGTTACATTACACCGCCTGCTGAAAGCTCGTCCCGAACTCTGTACTGACTAGGGATACCTACGAATGCTCACTTCGTAACATGTTACATAACACGAATATGATATACTTACTTAGGTCAGTCGCCGCCTTTAGATGTCATTATCCATACTAAATCAATACACATTTTTTAGTATTACATTGTATCTGTTGGGAATTATGTTCTATGTCCAAACTGCAAGAAAAGACGAGTGTGAAACGTAATAGAATTCCGACGCCCGTTCGTTTTGCTGAATTTTCACAGAGGATGCTTTTTGTTGAGTGAAGCGATATCGTAAAAATGGGGTGAAACTGTGAACCTCAATCCAATATGCAAGGTAGCTGTGTTTGAGCGTGGTAATGCAAGTGCTCCGCTCTTGCAGATTGATAGTTGATTGATTCAAACAGGCGTTACTTTGTAACCATTTTTTAAACATTTGTCAAAAGTTTAGAGCGTTGTTAGGTTCCATTAGATAGAGCATGATTGGGGTGCATAAAAAGAGCCTTCACAAGTGATGATTACTTAAGTACGTCCGGCACAAACTGGGCTGTCTGGCCCGCTACCAACTTTGCTGACTGGCTACTCTTTACAACACGGTATGAGCTGTTCTCATATAGCTCGTGCCGATAAGCGAGAAAAAGACGATTAGATAGAACAGGGAAAAATTCGAGCACAAATTTGAGGGTGTAGATATCTCGAAACCACAAGAACTGCAGCCGAGCTTGCGACCAAGATACTAATGAGGTGGTTTCATTAAAAGTGGCTAAGTGATTGGCTTTCAGCGTTACGGAACATATGTATATTTGTATGGCCTACAGGTAGTTATTCCGCGTCTGGGTATTCGTGCATGTAAATATTTATGTCTTAAATGCACCTACGATACAGGAGAAATCCTAGTGTGAGGCCACGTCATAATAAACCTAAATAATAAAAAAACAACAATTTTTTGTACCGCTATCAACATATGAATATCTATAGTAATACTTAATATGTTTTTGATCGCTGATTGTAGTTTTTGGAAATAAGTATCTAAGAAAAACAGAGTGTTTTCCTAATAGCTTTCTGGAGTATCGTAATTCATAATCCTAATGCGCGTTCAGCACGCACTTGATCAATTTTATCGGAGATTATCAAATATTACTTACATTTTCAAGTACCTATTTCAGAAGAAAAAACAGCCTTCAGAGTATAATATAATATAAAATACTCATGTAACCTATGAATAGAAACCTTAATAGAAAGTTAGCGTGTATGTAATAAAAACTTTAGCAACGAAATGTTGTTCCACAATGTACCGCAATATACATTTTGGAATTATGAAGTAACGTTGAAAATGTCATAACGAGGGCAGCACACGTTTCAAGCGAGGGAAGTTTCTCATGCACGGAACTTTAAGTTGGGGTTCTGTATTTGTCAAACTTCTGCTGTAATTAAAGAAGTACCTAAGTAAAAGCATTTTTGTATCATCACTACATAGTATAAAACAAAGTCGCTTCCCGCTGTCTGTCCCTATGTATGCCTAGATCTTTAAAACTACTCAACGGATTTTGATGCGTTTTTTTTAATAGATAGAGTGATTCAAGAGGAAGATTTTAAGCTATAAAACGTACACGTGCGAAGCCGGGGCTGGTCGCTAGTTAGTTAGAAATTAGAATAGTCACATCGGGTTTGTACCGATTTCCGTTTGTAAAACCGTGTCTCTTTCCAAGAATAAAGGTTACAATAACATCATATCCTAGGTTTTGTTTCTAAAGCAATCTGTGTTTTGACATTCATTCTGCGTTTCATATCGTACGTCTATCCGGCAGGGCATTTGCGTAACTCATTCAGCGATGCATGTTGGTTTAATAATAAAATAAAATGGCTGCGCAGTTCACACGCTCGCTTGGCGTTTCAGTTCCAGTCATCTTTGGAAACTGGAACGCTCCCACAGTTCTTAACTACAGGAGTTACCCACCTGCTCCATAAATCAGGTAGTACCGCGGAACCCAAGAATTATAGACCGATCACGTGTTTGCCGACGGTCTATAAGCTTCTTACGTCCATTTTGAGATGCAAAATTAGTAGCCATATCGAAAATAATTCCATTATGTCTGCCTCTCAAAATGGATGTAGGAATGGGTCCCGCGGTACTAAGGAGCTACTCCTCATTGATATGGCCATTAGCCAACAGGTTCGCCGATCCCGAAAGGATCTGTCGACATGTTGGATAGATTACAAGAAGGCCTACGACTCGGTGCCACATACATGGCTCATGAGGGTGCTGGAGTTGTATAAAGTAAATACAACTCTATGCACCTTCCTGACATCATGTATGGGGCAATGGAGGACGGTCCTTCACTATCCAGGATGTCGACAAATTCAAGGGATAGGTGAACCAATCAGGATTGAGCGGGGTATATTCCAGGGCGATAGTCTGAGCCCGCTGTGGTTTTGCCTGGCCTTGAACCCTCTAAGCACATTGCTGGAGGGGTCGGGGTTAGGCTATCGGTTGAGAAGAGGTGGTCAGGTAATATCCCACCTCCTTTACATGGATGATCTGAAACTCTTTGCCCCCAACAATTTGCAACTGCTGGACTTACTGAAGGTAACTGAAACTTTCAGTAATTCCATCAGGATGGGATTTGGTGTGGACAAATGTGCAGTCATGCATGTAAAGCGAGGGAGGATTATGGAATCCGTGGAAACCCAACTCTCGGATTCCATACAACTTAGATCCCTCTCCTCAACCGAAACCTACAAATACTTGGGCATGTCGGAGGCGTTAGGCATCAATGAGGCTGACATGAAGCAATCGTTGAGGGAGCGCTTCTATGGCCGCCTGAAAAAAGTACTTAAAAGTCTTTTGTCGGGCGGAAATAAGGTGCGCGCCTTCAACGGTTGGGTCATGCCGGTCTTGATGTACTCCTTCGGCATACTCAAGTGGACTCAGACCGAACTTGACGCCCTGGATAGGAGGGTCCGTACGCTGCTAACTGCATATCGAATGCATCACCCACGCTCATCGGTAATGAGACTGTACATCCCGCGGAAGTGTGGGGGTCGAGGCTTTTTAAATGCTAAGACCCTCTGCAACCGCGAGGTGTGCAGTCTCAGGGAGTACTTCTCCCAAGCCGACGTGGGGATGCATCGAGATGTAGTGGCGGTGGACAAAGGACTCACCCCGCTCTCCTTGGCTAAAGAGAACTGGCGCAAACCTGCAGTACTGGATACCAATGGCCGCAAGGATGTATGGCGGAGCAAGGAGCTTCACGGACGCTTTTACCGGGCCCTTCATGGGCCCGATGTAGATTTCCTAGCGTCCGTGGCCTGGCTACGTTTCGGTGACCTCTTCGGGGAAACCGAAGGTTTTGTTTGTGCAATTATGGACGAAGTAATGATGACGAACAACTATAGAAAATATGTTGTGAAGGACGGCACGGTTGACATCTGTCGGGCATGCCACTGTCCCGGTGAATCTATCCGACATATTGTCTCTGGTTGTTCTCGTCTTGCTAACGGTGAGTATTTGCACAGGCACAACCTCGTAGCTAGGATTATCCACCAGCAACTTGCTCTAAAATACAACCTTGTGGACGCAGAAGTACCATACTACAGGTATGTGCCCGACCCAGTTCTCAAGAATGGTCATATCACATTGTACTGGGATCGATCTATCATCACTGACAGGACTATTGTAGCCAATAAGCCTGATATAGTGGTGATAGATCGATCAGAGCGCCGCGCAATGATTGTTGATATCACTGTCCCGCATGACGAGAATCTCGTGAAAGCTGAAAATGATAAAAAAATCAAATATCTTGATTTGGCTCGCGAGGTTGTCGACATGTGGGAGATTGATTCAGCAGTCATTGTGCCGATAGTCGTAACAGCCAATGGTTTAATAGCCAAGAGCCTCGACCAACATCTGATGAGGCTCTCGTTAGGCGGCTGGATCAAGGGTTTGATTCAGAAAGCGGTACTTCTGGACACGGCGCGTATCGTTAGGAAGTTCCTCTCTCTGGAGCCCTGACCGCCGGCGGCTTGGACCCTGTTCCCGATGCCGGTGGGCTACTATTTTTTATATTTTTAAATGTTTTTTTTATTTTTTATTGAAATATTTAAAAATGTAAATAATATGTATAGAAAATAAATAAAATAAATATTAGCCTGTAACTATCCCACTGCTGGGCAAAGGCCTCTTCTCATACAGAGAAGGAACGAGCATTGATTACCACGCTTGCTCACTGCGGGTTGGCGATTTCAGACCATTAAGTCCAGGTTTCCTCACGATGTTTTCCTTCACCGTATGTCAGTGGCGTCTTAGATTAACTAAGAAAGTACATACGACATTGAAAAAGTCACATTGGTACTTGCCTGGGTTTGTACCCGCGACCCGGTGCTTAACAAGCGGGTCTGTAACCTCCGGGCCACCACGACATTTTTGTTGGTTTGTTGGTTTAAATTGAATTAAATTGTCCTTTAGTTGACTTGAATACATTGGAATTGCGCAGCAACACCAACATGAATCAACCAGCTTCTTGCTTGACGGTTTCGTGTCGTTACGGCAAGTTTTTATAATGAACGAATGATTTGTCTTACCATCATAAGGCCACAATTTTTTTATCATTAATAATAATTATAGGGGTTCTGCATTTTGTTTAAAAGGGAAAAAGTTAATCTCTGAAGTTGAATCAATAAATAGTTACATTTATTTATTTGATTAATTAATAATGAGTGCTACAGCTCTAATTCAATTGAATGAATTTTGCCATTTAAAAAATAGGTTGATTAAAATATCAGACTGACCGTACTTTATGATTATAAACTTTTGTTTTGATTACTAACTTACAAAATATAAAATTGTTAAATAACCTAAATACTTATTATAATAATAACGGATTGTTACACTAAAACTATAAAGATAATTAGATCAACGACGATTGTTAGTGTTACTTATAGCAAGGAATAAACTTAGTTTAAGTGACAGTGTTCATTTTACTGTAAACTGTATTATTTTTGTAAATAACACAACAATATAATAGTTCAGGGGTGATTCTATCATTACAGTTTTAGCTAATATCGGTATGTCAGGATTGCGAGCAAGGTAAACACAGTAAATAAAACCAACATAGACTCTCCACCACTGAGAGTACTTGTATTTGGGTTAGTATTAGTAACATAAACTAGATCACAATATATTACTTTACACAATTATTACAAGATCATAAAATAAGGACAAGCTAGTCAGATATAAAAGGTCAGACTTCGTCAGCTGATCAACACGGAATGCTCCCGCTTCGTCGAATGACCGCCGCTTTTATAACCTCGGGTGCGTTCATCCATGTCGACGACTACCTCCCTTTATCAACATTGCCCAGTGTTACCCACTAGCGATAACACGGCCCTCCTGCAAAACACACGTCCTCGTGTGTTGGTGGTTGGTGGTCGACGCACCATCAACCCCATCGTCAACATTGTACATCAAGGCCTAACTTCAGTGACACCTCTGGACCTTAAACAGAAACAAATAATACAGTACACATCTCGGCCACACCTGATCTTCGACCTCGTCATTTTACTCATGTTCATGTCTATGACCAAAGTAAAATGAAGAGCATCCAAAGAATGTTTGAATCGATTAGAGCTTGTTATCCCATCGACGGCCAACAAGCTCATCACCCATGACTTAAACTAGTTGATATTCATTCAGTATCAACCTAGTTCTACATATATTCGTTCATAACTTTTTGCAAAAGGAAACTACCGTCGAAAATGTAGAAAACCACGTTAAGAAGATTTATGGAGAGGAAGTATCAATTAAAGTGGAACGAATAAAACATAAGACTGTAAGGGATTATGCCTCCTTTATAATAGGAGTCCCTGAAAGCAAATACGATAAGTTGTGTCAACCAGAATGCTGGGCCGTAAATATCGAATTTTCGGAATGGGTGTGGTTTCGTAGACCGACTAATAGCCCAAAAACTACCTAAGAGATCCGTGGAGATGTTTTACCAAAACGTACGTGGGCTCCGAACAAAGTTGGAGGAATTTAACAACAGCATCGCGACAGCAAGTGCAGATTTGTTTGCCGTTACGGAAACTGGCTGCAATGAATCCATCCATGACGCAGAATTAGTTCCACAGGGATACACCATTATACGTTGTGACAGGGCGGATGGACGAAAGCAAGGCGGCGCGTGTCTCGTGGCCACACCGTGTTTTGAGCTACGGCGAGTATCGCTACCGAGTGAAGTCAACGTCGATAATCATGTGTTTGAACTGGTTTGCGCTAATGTATATCAACGTAACAAATTTTTATTCTTACTTTGTGTTGTTTACATCCCACCTAATAGCAATGAGAATGAATACATGTTATTATTTAACATCATTGAACAGTTTTGTAATCAGTACAGTGAGATAATAGTTTTAGGTGATTTCAATTTGTGTTCGTGTTCCCCATTCATAACTAATTATTATGAATACTTTCAAACTTTTTGTGGATTTACTCAGAGTAACAGTGTAGGTAATTGCAATGGTCGTCAATTGGATCTAGTGTTGAGTACATTGGCGGAGGGAGGGGCGGTGAGAGTGCGCGCGGCGGAGGCGCCGCTCGTGCCGGTGGACGCGTATCACCCGCCACTCGAGATCTCGGTGAGTATCCACACGCGCCTGCGCCGGTGCTCCGGCTCAGCGGGCTCAGCAGCACCTGACGGAAACGCATATGTACCAATAGGTTGGAACTTTAATAAAGCCGACTTTTCGTCATTGTATTCCTTAATTGCGGCCGTAGATTGGACTCCGTTGTATGAATTGGACGTAGAAATGAGTCTAAATTATTTTTATAAATGTATTAATTCTATTATAGATGACTGTGTTCCGAAAAAAAAGCGAAATCGTGTAAACTCAAGGTACATTTACCCTGAGTGGTACACTGTTGAAATAATTCGCGACATAAAATTGAAAGCTTTTTTACATAAACGGTACAAAGCAAGTGGGGCAGGCACCGATTACGAAGCGTTTGCTCAGTGTAGGACCAAAGTAAAAAATATGATAACATTCGCGCAGGAACAGTATCAACACCGTGCCCAGAACGAAATGCTAAAAGATCCAAATTCCTTCTGGAATTATGTAAAATCTAAAAGAGGTAGGAGGAGTCCTCGATTGATCTTAAAGGACGGGGTAGCGTTAACGGGGCAGCAGTGTGTAGACGAGTTCGCAGATTATTTTTATTCTGTCTATAGCTCAGAGCGGCCCGAGTTGAATGTGAGCGCGGCTGTAGCAGAAGCTGGTTGCGGAAACGGAGCGGCGCGGGTACACTTAGACCAATTACAGTTAGTAGACGTATGTCGTGCGCTTCAAGAGCTTAAGCCAAAAAGGTCAGCAGGACCTGACGGCATTCCGCCTTACATCCTGAAGGATTGTCGGGTGGTGCTAGCCAAGCCGCTATTGCATATCTACAACAAATGCCTAAAGACTTCGGTGTTTCCAGAGAGGTGGAAAGTGACCCGCGTTGTTCCGGTTCCGAAAGGAGGTTCAGCAGAATCGGTGGATGGGTATAGGCCTGTGGCAGTATTGTCGACGCCAGCAAAAGTACTGGAAGCTGCTATTCATAAGCGCATATACCTTCAGGTGAGCGCACAGCTCTCAGACGCTCAACACGGGTTTCGAGCAGGAAGAAGTACCACCAGTAACCTCCTTAGCCACATGACTAATCTTGTGCCATCTGTGGACAGTGGGGGTCAGACTGACACTGCTTATTTCGATTTCAGGAAAGCATTTGACTTAGTCGACAATGACATTTTGCTTAAGAAGTTAGCAGGTGTTGGTTTCACCCCACACTTACTGCATTTTTTTGCTAGTTACATGACCGATAGGCAGCAATATGTGGAATATGCGGGATATGTATCAGAGCCATATTTCACGAGGTCCGGGGTAAGTCAGGGCAGTAATCTTGGCCCTTTGGAATTCTTGCTGATGATAAACGACTTACCAGATGTGGTTAAAGACGCCAAGTGTTTGTTGTTTGCTGACGACCTCAAAATGTCTCTAGGAATAAAAAACCGGAATGACTGCTCCAGACTGCAAAGGGACATAGACAGGGTTGTTGCCTGGAGTAAAGAAAATCGCTTACAATTCAACAACTCAAAGTGTGTGACAATCACTTTTTCTCGCGCGCACACACCTGTCTTACATGATTATCACATTGACGGGTTGCCGACGGTAAGGGTCACAGAAGTCAGGGATTTGGGAGTAGTTTTTAACACGGGGCTAAACTTTCGTGATCACATCATGAGCCGGTGTAAAAAAGCTTATCGGAATTTGGGTTTTATAATTCGTATGGTGCGGGAATTCACAAATATAAAAGCGATTGTCGCGTTATATAATGCATTAGTTAGAAGCCAATTAGAATGTAACGCAGTCATCTGGGCTCCGCATGAAACTAAGTATAGTCTCATGCTAGAGCGAGTACAAAACAAATTTATTAGGTATTTATATATGCGGTATTATGGTGTTTATCCATTTTACCCATTAATTTACCCAACTTTATTTATTTTAGGTATGGTAGGATACAATGAATTGAAAGTTAGAAGAGAAATGGCGCTCGCATTATATATTTTTAAAATTCTGAGAGGTAAGGTGCATAATGCGGATATTTTAGGGCAACTGAGCCTGTGTGTTCCGGACAGGTACGTGTGGCGACGACGACAGCCACCACTGTTGGCGGAGCCGCGCGCAAGGACCAATCTCTTGAGTAGGGCGCCGCTGACGCGGGCACTCCGCACACTCAACCTCATAGCTAGTGAAACTGATCTATTCTGTTGTTCTCTGAGTGAATTCACAAAGACGGCATTGTCTATTGTTTCATATAAAATTTAAGACATTATATTTGTAAGAAAAATAATTAAATTAAATTATGCTATCGCCTTAGGTTAAAAAAAAAAACCCTGTAAAGATAGTTATAAGTGAGTGAAATAAATAAATAAAAATAAAAACTTCTCGTATCAACATCTTACAAACATCCACACATTAGATTTCCAACATTTTCACATTTTCATAAAATACTATCTCAGATGCCTATTAGACAGTTCTACTTTGGTTAAACATCAAATTTTAGTTATTCAATAAATCATAATAGGTACATAAACACACAATCTCATCATACACAAATTCATAAAATCATTTAAATACATTTACAATATTTTTCAGGGCTAAATATCTCATTATAGTTTTTCACAAATTCATAATACACACTTAAAATATTTCTTGGTTAAATATTTCAACGATTCACAAAGCCATAATACATAAACACTTAAAATATTTCATTCGTAAAAATCTCATAATTATTCACAAAATCATAACATATTATCTCAATAATTTACAAACTCATAGTACATTTAACACTTAAAATATTTCATGATTATATATCTCAATTATTCACAATTTATTGTACCAGCATATAAACACTTCAAACTCATAGTACGTTATACAATTAAAATATTTCAAGATTAAATATCTCATTATTCACAAACTCATAGTACATATCAACCCTTAAAATAATTCACGATTCAATATCTCATTATTATTCACAAAATCCTACATTCTTAAATATCTCAATTCTTCACAAAATCAGAAAACAAACATCCTAAATGTTTCATGGTTTAATATCTTTAAATCTTTAATCATTATTCACAGTATCATAGTACATAATTATAAACACTTAAAATATTATCACAGTTATTCCCAAAATCATAATACCTAAGTATCAACCTTTAAAACTTTTCAGGATCAAAATAATATCTCAATTATTCACAAACTCATATTACAAAACTGACATGATGTTGTAAACATAATATTTCTATAATGCGCTAATAATACAACCTTTTTACAACAATACAATACATATTATACACTTCTTTAACGAAAATAAGTCAAATTATTTCTTATTTAAAAATGAATTTGACAAATTAATCTTTAACGGAAGCCGTCATAATAATTATCGTCAATAATAAATACAATTTCCTGTTTTCGTCTACAAAAATACATTTTAAACCATGTAATAATAACAAACTACTTTTTAATTTCAATAAACTATTTTGTACCATTCTACAACAAGAATTATAACAAAACGAATAAAAAACAAATATCAATATTTTCAAAACTTTTTCAAAACATTAATTCAAAACAGAATCTCATTTTCACTGCATTTTCATTTATCAATTAATAGCATCACCCGCCTTGGATTTAGCCAACTCATTTGGCATCACCCGCCTGGGATCCTGCTTTATCAACATGGCATCACCCGCCTTGGATCTAGCCATATCATGGCATATCCCGCCTTGGTTCCAGCCCTATAACAATTGCTTCGCCACGTTAGAGTTTCAGTTTTCCCCAGGCGAAGCCTTTGGCCAACCCCGGCTGGCCAAACCGGGCGGTGCCAAAGATCAACCCTGGTTGCATCTCACCACAAACTCTAATACGACTTGCAATGTATTTTCCTACACGAATAAATACAGATGCCGTATTTATTTTCCACGAATAAATACAGATACCATCATATTTATTTTATACTAATAAACACAGATATCATCTCATTTATTTTACACGGATAAATACAGATAACATCTCTTTTATTTTACATGAATAAGCAAAGATATCATTTAATATTTATTTTACACGAATAAATAACCTCTCATATTATATTTCCTTCATCAAAATTCCTTCACACATAATAAAATGGTTGTGACTCACCGGATTTATCACATTTTCTCATTCTCACACTTCTCACCATTGTAATATCAATCGAATAATAAAGTTTTTGTCAGTCCGTCTACAGGGGATTTTTTTAGCAAAATATTTACATGTGGGTATACAATCATAATGTGGACTGGTTTTTTCTTGTTCCACTTCTGATGTAAATAACACAACAATATAATAGTTCAGGGGTGATTCTATCATTACAGTTTTAGCTAATATCGGTATGTCAGGATTGCGAGCAAGGTAAACACAGTAAATAAAACCAACATAGACTCTCCACCACTGAGAGTACTTGTATTTGGGTTAGTATTAGTAACATAAACTAGATCACAATATATTACTTTACACAATTATTACAAGATCATAAAATAAGGACAAGCTAGTCAGATATAAAAGGTCAGACTTCGTCAGCTGATCAACACGGAATGCTCCCGCTTCGTCGAATGACCGCCGCTTTTATAACCTCGGGTGCGTTCATCCATGTCGACGACTACCTCCCTTTATCAACATTGCCCAGTGTTACCCACTAGCGATAACATTTTGATCTAATAAACGATTATTAATATTAAACTGCATTATAAACATTCAGATATTTTATGGTGATCTTACAACAAATAACAAAAAAAGAAGGAGTCCCAGTAGTTATGCTATAGCGTCTTAGTACCCCACTAGTTTTTGCCTATCTAGTAAATCTTAATTTAATAAGATGGCTTGATGAACGAAGAGATTACAAACCCTACTGAACCATTAAATAAATAGCATCCACACTTGACATTTCGCTGCGCTTTATGAAGTTATGAAACACCATTTTCAGCCCGTAAGTGGCTTGTGAAGAGGGCAATTCGGAAGTTTATTATAGAGTAATAACAGACTCGAGCTTATGCGAGCTATTTTGAGTATGTGCTTTCTAAACATGGTTGGGGGCTTTCTACTGCATCTCGGCGGAGAATAATGGTTATATGGAAAGCCCAAATATTGTTATTGCTAGTCATAGGTGGTGTCTACTAAGAATATACATCTTGAGTCTCTACATCTTGTATTTCTTGGTTTTTGCAGATTAGCTATGGAATTCAATGTTGATCAGCACCATCAATCTGTGTATTGTTAATCTGACCGCGGTCTCGACACGTTATGATCCAGTTGATTTGATGCCAATGGTCTTATGGATTTGTAAAATAGTTCAGCAGTGCAATTCTGTAAGAATCTCACCTCGATCGCGACTGTCAATTAGACATTTGTCGTGACACAGCGTGGACTACGCGTTATTGATTGTACTGTCGATTATCTGTGTGTTATTTGCTTCTATTATCCATACTGTGACATTATAGATATCGAGCTAACCGTCGATATTGAGGTGGGTTTCTTACAGAATGACACTACTGATGTACCAAACCCAAAAGGAAGGTAAACCATAACAAAGTGTAATGTGGCAGCATGTTATTAATGGAGTTTAACATTGTTAAAATATCAGCTTTTAATGCCATATAGCTAATTGAAAATATGCCTAATTTAGCTAGTCTCAGATGGATAATGGCAAAAACAAATGCAAAGTGCAAAACCTTTTTGCGCAACTACGTATAATTTGGAGATACCATTTAAATTTTCGTCTCATTTCGACGAAAAAAGAAATCATTTGCATTACACGTTTGTGTAAAAAAAAGGAAAAAATGCTATGCTCCATTTGCATTATGCGTTTAAACGGTTCGCACGCCGTCCGCACGCGAGCACCGCGTTCAAATGCGGGATAACTTGTAATGCAAACTGCCTGGCTGTTTTGTATTCATACTACAGTACGATAAGACACGAAATAGTGGCTTGCGTATGTTTTTAGTTATTCCGCTGTGCAAAAACTTTGTAGCCTTTTTGAACTTCGAAGTCTAGCAGAGAATTGTAAGACTAGGTTCGGTGGTGTTCGGCTGTCCCATTTCAAAACCCAGTAAGGGCTTAAAACGAAATTTTACAGGAGAGTGCATAATCGTACAATCGGTCAGCCTTTGAAAAATATTTATGTTAGGTAAAACCATGTGGTTAAAGTGACTTACTAGGTTTTAAAATGATCAGAGGCAGTGAATGGCACTTACTAGGTATCGATGCTTAAATATATCTGCTTATTATGTGAGTTTTCAACGCTGGTGTTTTTGTATTTGGTAGAGACTTTCTAGGTTAGCAAGATTATGCAAGAAAACGATTTATGTAAAAAGTGTCCCTTACTAGGTTTTGAAATGGGAGGGTGTTATTCGTATTACATAATATCTATATTTTAAAGATTGTTTTTTTACGTAACGTTGTCTGGCTGATGTAATCCCACCAAAACATCGAAAATCGAACATTATAATTTAGAATGGCCTAGAAAAATGTTTGCAACTCAAAGTAATGAATAGTTCTAAAATTAAAATGGTTACTATCTAATTGGTCTAGGTTTGCGAATTTGAATTATTTTATGTAAAACGAAAACTTGTGAAGCAAAATAATTTAAAATGTTTGTCTAATATACGAAATGACCTACAAGGGGTTCAAAAATAGGGTCAACACGGTTCATGTGATAGTGCACGATGTGCATGCGTTCGGACGCTGGAAAAGACAAATATTTAAAAAAAAAAATTGGTGATGTGTGCCATTTAATTCACTGACGTATTTCAGTGCGTGGAGCGACTTGAAAGTAATTATTTTCGGCCACTAACGCAATTGGGATATTGTTTGATATGTTATGCAAAATATAATTATTGCGAAGAGTACAATTTGTATCTTAGGCGAGGTTTTTAATACCTAGTTATGTGCCGTTACATATTATTCTCTTTATCTAAACTCATGTAATAGGTAGGTACCTATTTTAAGTAAAAGACCAAAGTTAAAACAAAAACAATTGGCGCCCAAGCCCAGCAGCCCACCGCGCATGCGCCCTAGCGCGCGCCGCCAAAGACAAACAGCAGCCGCCAGCAAAAAAATTGAATTGAAAACTCCTTGGTCGGTCCGAAGTGTACTTATGTAAAGTATTTTTATATCATAAAATTAGAAAACTTAAATTACTAAAGAAAGTCTAAAATAAACTACTTTGTCGTTTGTCCCCATGGTTAGTATATAATGTACATATACAATATGGTATATAATCAACCAGGTTTTTACACCACCTTGTGTATTATAGCTGACAATGTTGATTTAATATAACGTATAGAGTAAACAGTAATAAAACTGTCGTTAATTCCACAAATGTTAAAGAAACTGTACCATAAAATGTAAATAAGACATATAAGGTTACAACGAAAACACATTTCATAATGTACCTATTTACCTATTTGTAAGTATTTATTACTATTTACTTGTAATGATGGGGCCACACTATCACATTTGTGGCGTGTTATCGCGGCAACGCGAATATTCGTTGAATTGCGCCAATGTGGTCCCAACAGCAAAATGCTATGTGAAAAAGTGTTTGGCTACACATGTCGCGGCAAGGCGAACATTCGTCGAATCCCGCCAATGTGGCCCCGGTGTAAATATAGGCAAAACGGCCAGTACTTACGGAAAACAAAAGAATTCTATTTAAACATAAATACTGTATCATAGGTTACAACACGAAAAGGAATATTGTGTTGTATGAGTAATTAATTAGAATTGAAAATTGGATACACATCTGTATTGAATTTCAACTACTTAAACTTGTGGGCATCAATACTATTATTATTGGAGGCCCTATGTTTCGTTTGTGACGTAATGAACAATTTTCGTGTGCCTACGCACGTTGACAATACAAGCAGGGTGGTGACAATAGAGCTATGTTTAAACAGCTTTTTCGATTGCTTTGTTTGTCTCAGCACACGCGGCTTTAACAATAAAGAGGGCTCTGAAATTAACAGTGTTGTGTGAAACATCGTCCATGTAGCCGACGATGAAGTCGTTTAAAGTGATATTATTTTGCGTTTTGATTTTTTGTTCCAAATTCGTCGGTAAGTGTTTGCTCTACATTAAGATACATACACACACATAAATACCATAACAATCCACCATTAGACTTTGCAGCCACCAATTTACTTTACTAAGAACAGTGCTTACAATCTTTGTCATTTGCGCCAAGTGATCATATAAGATAACGCAAAAACGCAATTTTAAATTTTGTTGTGTTTTTTTCAGAATCAGTTCCTTTTTCGGAGGAACTTAGCAGGCAAAGAGCATACCAGCCATCCAACTGGCCGGTCAATCAAAATGTACCTGGACAATATCAAAATAATGGTTACACACGAACTCAAAATGGAAACACGTTGACAAATTCTGCGCTCCAGAATGACAACACCCAAGATTATTACGCAAATCAAGGAAGATATAATTATGGAAGTCATGGATATAATAATAATCCTGTTGCGTTACCCTTGGCAAAAGAAGTATTAGTTGATTTTAACTCCCCTGCAAATGGACAAATATTGGGCTCTTTTCCACCTAGAGTAAACAACTACCCACCTAGAATTGATGCGTCTAAAGTCGGATTGGACAACCAACAATATAAAAATCAGAACTGGCAATCCCAAAATCAGTTTGTCAGTCCAGCTGCAAGCGAAGCCGTTATAGCTGACAATGAACGACCTTTGATAACCCCTGTTCGAGAACCTTACCGTGGTCCAGTTCAATATTTGCCAACAAAATATATTCCAGCTTCAACTCGACAAAATTATCAAGCAGATAGGACATACCAAGCGAGGGAACAATATCAATATCCAGTGGTAGATAATTCTGGTAAAAACAGATACGTCGCAAATTCTGCAATCCGCCCTGGATCAAGTAGCTTCATACCATACGAAAACAGTGAAGGTCAAGCCATTACATCTAATACAAAGGCAAAAAAGACTGGAGGCATTAGATACGTGGCGAGCTCAGCATTCCCAACTGAGACAAAATATAATGGAGTGCCTGCTCTAATTACAGACCCTTTAGCAGATAAGTCTGGCAAAAATAAATATGTAGAAAATTCCAGAGCAAATTATGCATTAAGTAATACTGCACCTGTAAATAATCAAGAAGATGTCCCTGCTAGGATTTCTGATACTTTGACAAAACAATTTGAAAACGATAAATATGTAAATAGTTACGGGACCAATTTTGGACCAAATAATCTTGTACCCGCCGATGCAGATACAGGAGCTGCTGTTGCACTTAACCGTGCAGTATTAGCAAATCCTGGCAATAACAAATATGGGGACAACTATGGGCCTCAATATAAATCTAGCAGCCCCGCACCTTTCGATGAAACAATAAATCCCGATCAGAACATTCATCAGTTGCCTTCAGGAGTAGTTAGTGAGTACCTTTATTTTTCCCAGAAGCGTGAGACCGTAGTTTTGTGAATTATTAACACATTGTTTTTGTGTTCTATAGTAAAATTCAATTAGATGAATATAAAAATGATAGAATTCAAACTTACATCTTATCTGCATCAATCAAAGTATTTGATTTTACAAAAATCATTCAATTTCTATTACAGGCTACGGCGTTAAAAATTTTGCCTCGGACCCACAAATAAAAAGTCATTTAGCAGCGAATAAAAAACGTTTTGTAATTTTTCATTTAAATGGAACCGTTGAACATGTGGATAACCTAGATCCCACTACGTTTAATAATCCAAAATACCGTCTGGTACGCGCAAACCGCAACAATGTAGACGGAACTAAAGAGTATACAGAAGAATTTTACACAACACAATCACCAGCATATGTACAAGATAGTATAGCCACGACAGCTATTCCAGTGGATAAACACAAATTGCCTGCAAGTGTAAATCTACCAGCAAATGATAACAATTCAAACTCAACGCTTGTGGTTCCAAGCGAATATGATGACAAGCTGTCTACAACGACATTGTCTAGAATTGGGTCTGATAACAATACATCACCATTGGTTCCAACTACCCCTGAAAACAACCAAACTCTTCTGCAATCTACAACTAATTCATCGAGTAATTATAATTTACTTCCTTTAGAGTAATAAATATCCAAATGGCTAATTAGGGAAAAAAAACTTAAAACTGGTTCTTTTGTTACAGATGTTGTCACTACCCCATGCCCGGATAATAGTACGGACTACATTATTACAATATCGCCAATAGAATTGGCAACAGACAATGTCAGCGATGTTCCACCAATGACAACAATAACAGCAAGCCCAGTTACAACACTAACACCTAGCACGATGGATAACGTTACAAATGCCTACAACAAAAAAGATGACGCACGGAATGACACGACCTCGTCCACTAAAGAAACTAGCATTTTAGACAAAGTACAGTATTCCACCACAACAAAATCTCCAAGCAGCTCAGTTTCACCAATCGATAATAGCAGCGGCGATGAAATAATAGTAGAAATTATAACAAATAAGAATAATACCCAATCTGCAAATATTACCGCCGTAAACCAAGGAAACAACGGAAATAACGACACTCAAACAGGTAAGTAAGACTATGGTTTATATTTGTGATAGAAAGGAGTCAAAGATTGCTCAAATGTAAGATACATATTTAGATGTATGTAAGCTAGCATGTGGTTGCTGTTCAATTTAATTTGCAAGCTGATAAAGCTTCAATATTTTTTCTTCAATCAGCTACGTACAATTCACTTACAAATACTGATGTTCCGGCCAAACTTGATGATAATTCACCTGTAACAACAGAACCGTCGATACAAAACGATGTTAATACAGGTGATATTTCTACTACTCCTGGTGATAATCTATTAGAATCCAAAGAATCTGTGACTGATTTAAAAATAACAGTAAACACAACTAATGATTCTGAAGCCGATATAATCACCGTATCTATTGAAGTCTTGGAGAGTACAGGTGATGCCCCTCCATATTTAAAATGATTCTTCGGAATCCATATTAATACTCGAGCTGCAAAGTATTCATGTAAGTTCTACTGTTGTAGATGGTGAAGATTCATCAAGCGATGACACGCTAGTGGTTAGCATCGACACAAAAAAAAGCAACGACGACGACTCTAAAACATCGAAAACGGGTGACTGCAAAAAGGATCACTCTAGCAACGATGACAAAGGCAAAAATCTTGAAATCGGTATGACTAATTTCTGCATTTTAAACGAAATTCAATGAAATGTGGAAAGAGCATGATTATAATAAAATTAATATTTTTCCAGACTTATCAAACATTAAAGGCGAGCCCACAATGTGGTTCAAAACCACTAACCAAGATTTTATCGACAAGTTGATGTCTAAAAATGATACAAAATTTGACATAATATACTTTTTTCAAGTCAAGAATGAACCTATTGTTGAAAAAGACAAGAAAACCATAATATATTGTAATGGCACCGTGGTTGTAGAATCCACGGAAACAACATGGCAATACACAGATGGTAATATAGACCACATTTTAAGATTTTTTAAATTATTCAAAAAAGAACATAACTGTTTAAAATAAATAATAATTATATGTAAAGTTGGTATAATCAATCAATCTCGATATTTAACATATTTTTCAATTACAGATCCTACACCGACTATCATAAAAACGACGAAAATCATGCAAATAGAAGATTATGAACCATGAATTAGCTTAGTTTTGTGAGTAAAAATTAGATTTACTGGTTTTTTTAAATGCCGTGTTTTATTCAGTTTAATCTGTTCATCCGTTCCTTAAACCATATACAAAGTATTACAAATTAAAACAGTACCCAACAAATCTTGTAGTTTATTTCATTTTTATAAATAGTTCACCACTAATTGTTTTCTTTCTGCTAGTAATGAACGAAAAATTTCTGCTTCTTTTAAATCCTAGTGCAGGTTGTCAGCTAAATAAAATATAACTATTTCTCACATATTTGAAAAAAATATATTTTATCAATAATATTATGTTATGTAAACTGTTTCAATCATATCCAAGAACACAAAAAATGTTACCATAAGAAACATTCAAATAAAATAAGTAGCAAAAACAGCAGTAAATATTAGTTCTGTCCAGGGATAGCCCTATCATTTGTTAGGACAAGGCATAGTTCTAGAATATAAATATTCCCGCCAATATAAATGGTACCTGTCGGGTCCGGCTGTGCCCTATAAAAACAAACGAGCGTGATTAATCTTCACCATCTCTCATCATGTAAAGTTGGCCTTTGTGCGCGCAATGTTCAATGCGATTAAAGATTTATTTTGTTTGTTAACTATCTCCTCCTTTTAAATGTGATATAGCGATTGTTAATGTGTTTCTTTGTTATACAATCACGCTGAAACATGTCACGGAGCTAAAACGTATCTTGCATTAGCACAAAAGGTACCTTTCTAACTAAAAACTGTATTCATCACAAGCGGAGCCGAAGGCACGGCTAATAATTTCTAAACAAATCTTGATGAACCACAATATCATACGTAATTAAGGTTTAATCAATATTATTCCAATAAGTGACTTCATCACGTGAGGAATTCGTAATTTGGTTTAGGAACAGATGTTTTGAATTACACAGAACATCGAGGCCTCTTGTCTTATTGGTTTAAATCGATGACACGATTTCAAATATTTTTGTGTCTGAAATTAATGACAATCCACCAATTTGCCGGTTAATTTGACTTGATGACGACCTTAATACCGTGAAAGAGCGGCAGAGTGACGGAGCGTCGTGCGTGTGCAAAGGGTTGCGTGATCGATTCCCCAGTTGGGCTAACATTGTATCAAAATCTTCATCCTCAGCCTGTATCGACCCACTGCCGGGTAAATGCGTCCTCCTCCCTAGTGCCAATCTTCAGGTCATTGCGATCGTTGTAATATCGTCGATCCATCTTGTGGCTTTTCTGTGTTGGTCTCATAACATTGTGTGAATACAGTTTTTTTTTTCAAGTCTATGTGGTTGTTTATATGATATTTGTATCTGCAAACGTGCCAAAGATTCAGGAAAAAGAAAAAAAAGAATACGTTAATTTAAACCCACAAAGATAATGTCAGGTGGTCTTTCAGAGAATCTTTAACTAATAAATCGCACCCACTGGGAGTCTGAATACATAATTAATTAAGCTCTCAGAAAAATCCCATAAAGTGCGAGTATTTTGCAATCATGGAATCCAATTTAATCCGGGCAATTGATTTAAGATGTAGGTAGTATTATGGAACATTCGTTCCATTTTAGGAGAAAACTTGACAGCCTATCATTCCCATTCCTGCTAATAATTTTTGTATTTTAAAAATACGGTGGGAAGTCAATCGCTATTTGGGTAACGATATCAGGGAGGGAGCTGGTGTTTGGGGCAGGGAAAGGTTTAGGCACTGGTTGAATAATCTATTCGTACTTTGGAACACGTAATATTAATCCACTCTTTTTTTTTGTTGTTTTCGGGGGGAAAACTTCAAAAAGCGCCCGGCCTTCGGGATAAGACCAGGGAGTGTGGGATTCTTACCTCACTTAAACCACCCCGGCAGTCACCATCAGTCTGGTGGCATCAGGTGGCACTGTGCCCTCTTAAAAGACTACGCCAGAACTGTGCAACGCCTGTTAGGGCACATGCCCGGGGGAGACTGTAGAGGGGTCTCCCCTGAACCTAGTTGTGCACGGCAGCACGTAACCACTATGGTACCGTCTTCTCTAAGGTCACTAAATGGTCGGACAGAGTCCTCTCTGTGAGCGCCCGCCAAAGGCCAGCCTGCATTATTCAAGGTAGTTAAGGAACTCTTTTATACCTACAAGCGCTAATTATATGACTGCAATTGTGTTTATGTCTTCATAAGATGTTTTTGTATTGACACAGAAGCTGAGAGACTGTTATTAAATATTTAATAATAAAATAAACGATATCTGTAGATTATGTAGATTTCATGTAAAGAGTTCCATTGAGCTTGCAACTATAGTATAATATATCATCGAGGCTATGTAAATATGCACACAGCTGCATAAAAGAAGGTATATACTCTTTATAACATAAATCATTTGTCTATAGAATAAATAACATGTTACTTAGACTGGTAACTAACACAGCTATTGTTTTAAATATAGATGTTTGTGTTATTCCTTTGTTTAAAGTCGTAGAAGCAGGATTATAAATAATTAAGAGGTTCCAACAAGTGGCCTTACGAGTTCTTTGTCGTTCTTGCAAACAAAACTATAAATCTTGGCCATTGTAAGGCTCCTGTTGACGGCAAACTTGAACAACAACATGTTGTATTCATCAATTTTTGGCAACGACATGAACGTATGTACTAAAGTACTAACGAGCTGTTTGTGAGGAAAATTGTATTCCAAGGAACTGTCAAAACGCGTTAAACTGTTTAGGGGTAGTTTGAAATTCGAACGCAGTTGTGGCCACATGCATGGTATACAGGGTGGTAATTTGAGATGGGGCATGAAGGGCAACTATCTTAACCATTGTAACTATAGGAAAACGTGCTGAGAAGACTACCCCTAACTTTTGGGATAATTTCAATCGGCATTCACAGATTTTGAAAAAAAAGTACAGTCAGCGAGAAAAAGGGCTGTTTTCACAAATCTTTTTTATGATGCCAATCGATCCCATTTCTCATAAGAATCAAAAAACTCTTCCGGACCAACTGAGGTTCGAGTACTAGAAAAGTCAGAAATCGCAAAAAACTTATTTGAGATAGGGTAGTAATAAGGGCAGCTACCTTAATCGTTGTGGCTACAGGAAAATGTTCTTAAGAAACTGTCCATAATTTTTGAAAATATTTCGAACTGCATTCAAAAATCAAGAAAATAAAAAAAAATAATTTCTTCGTGATCGTTTCTTGTAACGAATTGTTGTTTTTCGTGAATTCTGATGTTTCTAGTACTCTAACCTCAGTAGGTCCAGAAGAGTATTTTGATCCTTATGGGAAATGGAATCCGACCATTTTTTTGCTGACCGCACCAAAAAAAAAAATTCTTTTTTTTTCTACATTTCGAAATAATTTCAAAAATTATGGCCAGTCTCCTATCAACATTTTCCTGTAGCGACAACGATTAAGGTAGCTGCCCTTATAACTAACCCATCTCAAATAGTTTTTTGTTATTTCTGACGTTTCTAGTACTCAAACCTCAGTTGGTCCGGAAGAGTCTTTTGATCCTTATGGGAAATGAAATCGATTGGCATCATAAAAAAGTTTTGTGAAAACAGCCCTTTTTCTCGCTGACTGTACTTTTTTTTCAAAATCTGTGAATGCCGATTGAAATTATTCCAAAAGTTAGGGGTAGTCTTCTAAGAACGTTTTCCTATAGTTACAATGGTTAAGGTAGCTGCCCTTCATGCCCCATTTAAAATTACCACCCTGTATAATACTCTTTTTTTTAGGTGTCCTGGTTATTAGTTTTGGTTTCATGAATTATATAATTCAAAATACAAAAAACTATCTTCATTGTAAAGGTTATCAAATAACCTTTTATGTGACATATGTTTAGAATGAGATTAGATCTGTTCCATAATTCAAAAAATAATAACAATTATACCTACGTGAAAAATAGAAGTGGCTCGATTTATTTGCTCCCAAGTATAAATAAAGGTGGTTGATATCGCACACCGCGACGTACGAGCTCGCACCGGCGCACCATGGTAAGAGACTTATCCGTGGTAACGCAGACGTGTGCATAGCGGTGCGCTGTATCCACTGCTAGTCGGTAGCTTCAAAGGATGTGAACTTGTACTGAGAGCCGCAGCTGCAGCGATACGTTCTCTTTCACTTGGCATTTTGGAACGACAAAACAGCTTC
Organism: Amphipyra tragopoginis; assembly: GCA_905220435.1. NCBI lineage: Eukaryota > Metazoa > Arthropoda > Insecta > Lepidoptera > Noctuidae > Amphipyra > Amphipyra tragopoginis. The sequence continues at coordinate 20,525,512 of HG991997.1, forward strand.
GAATCACACACTCACACAGCCGGACACGCACCGTTGGAAGAGCCTCGGTGCGGTGCGTGGCTATGCGTGGTATCATCCATTAAATTATGCACTTTGGGAAGCTACCTTTACTCCGCTTGGTATTCTCTACGATGTACGCATCTACGTCACGATTTGCGATATTTTCCCACCAATAACAACAAAGTTTGATAACAGAAGGCGAAGCTTATGGGTTGACCAGTAGCCATGACGTAGTATAGGACAGTCACGTGATTTAGCAGTCACGGGAGGAGATTATTTGTAAAGTTATACAATGGTCACAAGCACAACAAATACGTAGAATATTATAAGAATGTTATGTATCCAGAACAACGCGTCTCCTATTTAGTAAATACATATTGATTTCGTGTTTCTCAGTTTAAAGTGACATCCTAATCCTAACTAATATTATAAATGCGAAAGTAAGGTTGTTTGTTTGTTACCTTTTCACGCCTAAACCATTGAACCGATCATGCTGAAATTTGTCATATACGTTGTCAGTTGTAAAGAAACGGACATAGGGTACCTTTCATCCCAAAAAAAAGTACTGTCCCCGAGGAAAACAACAATAACGATAATAGATGGCGCCACTTGTCATTGGAATCATGATTGAATTTTATTATTATAGAAACTTTAGTAGTGTGTTAAGAGTTGATTGTCAAATTCTAAATTAAAGCAAGCGGAGCCGCGGGCAAAAGCTAGTTAATTATGTATCAGACATCATCTAGAAATACTGTTCTTCTGAAATTGATAGATCATTATTTTGATTGACATCTGGTGTTAGCAAGGAATCTTCAACGTAAGCAAGGGCTTCAGTGTGCTAGTAAAGAGTAGAGCTTCAACGAGACGAAACGATATATTTTTACTAGTTAAGAAATATATTGGTTTAAGGGAAAGAGGAGCTTATTCCCAGCATTGCATAACTATTTAGCATAGTCTGTCCATTACAGTCCCACTGCTGGGTACGGGCCTCTTCTCAGAATGAGAGGAGTTTAGGCTTTAGACGGCCTTAGTCCACCACGCTGGCCTGGTGTGCATCGGCGGACTACACTCACTATCGAGGAACTCTGTCAGGTGTGCAGGTTTCTTCACGAAATTTTCCTTCACCGTTAACGGCGTATACATAAAGGAGGCAGGTAACCAGCGCAAACCTACCAGCGCGTATCGGTACTGGTCCGTGCAGGTAACCGCTACATAAAGGAAGCGGGTAGAAGTAGGGGCTGGCATTTTAAAAAAAAAATACGCTCTATTCCAAATAAAAATTCGCGCAAATTCAGCAACAAATTACGGTTTACCAGCGCTGATCGGAGTAGGTCAGAACTTGTCGGCGAAGTTTGGAGCTTGTCGGCGCTAGTTCACCACATAGTACAGAGACTACCTGCGCCGACTAACTGCGTGGACCAGCACTTACAAGCGCTGGCAGATCGGCGACGGCAACCCGCTTTCTACGTGTATACGCACTAACGCAAGTGATAATCAAATTCTGATCCGCACATAAATTCGAAAAGTCAGAGATGTGAGGCGGGATCGAACTCGAACCTTACAACATGGAAGGCAAGCGTTCAACCGTTAGGTTATGCCTGTTTCATTATTATGATGAAAAGAATAATATTATCGGAGGTTTCTTGTTTATCTGCTGAAGTCACAATAAAACGAATAAATCAAAATCAAAAGTTTTTATTTCAAAAAATATTCCGAAACAAACCACTAATATGAAAATGCATCGTGGCCGTACGTTCAATTGTAGTTGACCGCAATAACAGGTGTTCAGGGATATTGCGGCAACCATTGCCGACGGTATAATATTTTAATTAACGTTTGGTAGGTTTCGAACTCCGAACTCGAGGACATTTCCATTAAGAACGAAAATGACCCCAAACCTAGAACAATATATCTGTAACTAATATGCTTAATCACGATCGTACGATGGGTTTGATCGTGTGATCGAGCAATCTAAGTTACTATTCTAATAATCTAAGTTACAATTTAAGTTACTATTGCAGTTGCGTTACGCCAAAAATGTAAAAAAATTTTTAGTAACGCTATTCGCCGTTAGAGGCTCTGCTTTAATTTTCATACATTTTTGGCATGATGCAACTACAGTAGTAACGCAAAAAAACTCACACTTGGGGTACAGATCTCTTTTAAGTATCCTAATTGGACACGCGTCATCGCGCTGGCACAGCCACGGGAGGCATCTCACGATCAGAAATCGCGCGATCTATTAGGACACCCGTTGGACCATCGCACGATCATTTTCATCGCGCGACGAAATCGCATCGTTTGCTCGTACGATCGTAGCCAAGTAGGACGATGCCTAACGGCCTGTCCACATCTCCACGTCACGACGTCGTCAACGTGGAACGGTGCGGTAACGTGACTCGGTGCGTTGACGTAACGTGCAAATTTAAGTTACCGCATCGTAAAAATGCACGTCAGGATCATTGTTAGATTTATCGTTGACCATGTAGATCCTGAATTTTAATAAGAGAAACAGTAAGGTATGGTTTTAAAGCATCGGAGCACATAGACGGCAACTAACTCGCGGGCGTGGAGAGCGCGGGCGGAGTGCATATACGTGTGCGCGCTTGCGGCTAGAGGCGGAACGTGCTACGATGCGGAAACGTAAATTTGCACGTTACGTCAACGCACCGTGCCACGTTACCGCACCGTTCCACGTTGACGACGTCGTGACGTGGAGATGTGGACAGGCACTAAGGGCACTTCCACTTTTTATTTCTATTTCGTGGAAGTAAATTCGCATATCAGACTCCCACTAATGAAGCTGAAACATGTACTGAAAGACTCAAAAGTCACAAAAGTTTTCTAAAATCTACAGCTGCAGCAAATTATAATTATGCAAAACTAACGACACCCGGTTAGAACTGTGGAAAGTAAAACTACTCCCTGGTCATGAATTACCTTGGCCTAATGCGGAAGTCCATTAACAGGCTGCGGACTTAGGTAGGCCGTCTAGCGGAATGGGGAATGGTCAGCGATTATGAAACCCGGAACAGACCATGTCACATTTAATTTTGTTAAATTGTCCGTGTTGCACAATAGATGACCTGATGCAATGCACGGACAACGCTGTATGTGTCGCAAACTATTGGTCGGGGGCTGTTTAATTTAGCACGCACAGTTAAATTGTTCGGTTAATCAACACGAAAGATGAAGAAGCACACAGTTAGTATTGTTCTCAATTTTCACAGTGAAAATAAAAGATTTTTGTTCAAAGAGTACAAATTCAAAGCAATATGATAAGTAAAATACGAAGTAAAGTAATTTGAAATAATCAAGTGAATTTAGAGTTTTAGGTCGAAATAAACTTTATTTATTTAGCTTTGGCGTAACCGCATGAGTATACTTACGTTGTTTCGACCTAATGCTTGATTATAGTGTAATTTATACCTACTCATATCGTTGTGTAGTCGCGGTTTGGTAAGGTATTGCTTCGACTCGAGTATCTGTAGCACAAAATTAAGGGCAGTATCCTTATTAACGCATCTTGACATCATCTACGCAATAAAAAAGTCCTACGTACAAAAGTCCGACTTCTGAACGAATGCATCAAAAACCTAGAAAATGTGGTTCGCGCATGCGTAATTGAGCTTTAGTGTTACGAGAGAGCGCTCACATTCCGCTCACTAAAATTCGATTCGGTTTGCTTTAGTTTTTCACTCCGGAGGTGAGGCGGCGCGTCTTCATGTTTTCATACTTAAACCGCCACGTAACACAGACCTGCCATTGGTAAATAAGGGCCTATTCAGTTGCACACGGCGTCTTTTCTACGTACTGTTGAAGCGCGTTTCCGTCAAAGTCCATAGGTTTCCATAAAAAACGTGATCAAGTTTCTTAAGTATGGAGTTTGACGGAAAAGTGTCGACGGCGTATAGATATTAAGAAGTCGTGTATAAGAAGTCGTATGCTTAAGGCCTAACCGATCTGTTTTTGTATATAGTGATTGAAAATTGGACTTCTTTGATTACACTCACGGTACGAGCAATCTGGTGACCTATTATCAACCAGTGTCACAAAGCTAATAGAATAACATAAATACTGAATACCTACAGAATCCTTACAGCTGTTTGTCATTCAGTAACTAAATAAATAATGTGATTGGATCTGTACCATCTCGACGTAGAACACAAAACCTTTTCGTTATTCATTGAGAGCCTACGACATCGATAGTATCGACGTACAAACAGTTCTAAATTAAGAATTATTTGCTTCGTGAGAGCAATAGAAAACATACCGATGATTTATAAAGGAATACAACGTAAAATTATGGATAGGTTGTTCTATTTTTAAGGATAAAATAATTTGTCTCCATATGTGTTTAGGGAGCTTCGACTGCTTTAGAATTGGGTAAACTGGCGAGATTTTTTTATAAACTCCAGCTGAAAAAAAATGACATATCTTCTAGTGGTCATTCCCAGTTGCTCCCACCGTCAACGCCACCACTAGTGGCAAATGGTTTTTTTTCTTAAAATGTCCCATTTGCCACCTTTGGTGGCGTTGCAGTAGTGGCAATTGTTAATTACAACTCTTTTCGTTCCCAGTTGCCTCCAATGGTGGTAGATGGGAAAAAATATCTAATTTGCCCTCATTATTGAGCGTAATTGATGATGAATGATGATGTGGTATCAAATATTTATCACGAATGTCATTAAAATTGGATGACAGATTTTTTTTTGTTTTTTCTTATTAAATACACGTTGAAAACTTGTTAAGTTGGTCGCGTGGTAGGAATGCAGCACTTTGTAATGCCATACTTATTTCTCACTGCGACTTGAAATAAGCCATCATAATAATTATTGCAGTACATTGAAATAGCTTTGTAATGATTTGAGGATCAGGTTCAATACATTCTTGGCGATTCTGTATCTGATAGGTACATTATTTATTAAAGCAGAATTTGATAAATTACCTTTTGCGCGTCCTTACAATTTTATAAGGCTCAATAAATCTAAGTCTTTGATTGATTGCTTTCTTAAGTAATTTAGATAGATAGGGGACTATCTTTTTTGTAGATTGTGATCGATGATTCGGTAGGGCTTTCAGAAAAAGTGTAGGTCTTCAGTCTCCTAGTTTATTTTAACGACAAATGTATCAATCATAGTCGATATATTTAAGTAGCTAGAGTAGATTACTTGAGAAGATATTTTAAGTAACACGTGCGGGTGGATCCAATCTTCTCATAATGCCACGTCATCGGCTAACGACCGAGGTTTATTCCCTTTTTATCCAGGGAGATTACATCCCTTCGGGTAAGCGAGCAGGGGAAAAAGTTCGCGGGAGAAGCGAGCCTGCTAATGGCACGTTGAGGTCCAATTTACCTACGTACGGAAGTAAGTAGGTGGCGAAACAAAAATGCCGAATTTATTTTTGTACGCGAATACTAAAGTAATTGCTTCGACTAATGGAGTTTGTTATTTCTTTGAGAGGATGCTCGGGACAAATTACCGCGACTGCCGTTTTGAAAGTCCATTATAGGGTAATGATAAAAAATAAAAGTCCAACGTAGTCGTTATTGAATAATAAACGAAGCTCTTAAATTAGCTTCTAAGTATTACACTTAACAAGAATAAGGTAAGAGAAACATTTTAAGTAATTTTTTATCGTGCAATTTATTTTACTAAAATTCTTTATTCAATATTCAAAAATAAGTTATGTAGTGCTTAAAATACATCATTCAATAATTTTTAATAAGTTTTGTAGACATTATGTTCACTGAGGAGTAAACCCGAAGGCAAAAAACAAGAAAGAGGCTTTCCTCGCAACCTTCTGCGTCATTTTCGACGTGAGGATTACCTGCGACTAAAGCATTAAATATAGACTTTATAGGTACCTACTTAAGTTTGGAACGAGTTTAGTAAAATAAATTGTCGGGCTAGACTAAGAAAACAATGTTTGCCGGCCTGACTTATCTCGTCTCGGTACGAGAAAATGCGACGGCAAAATTATATCGCGGTGCACATGTTAGGCTTGTTGGTTTCTTCTTGTGGCTGTCATACGAGGTGATTAATCGACTATATTAAATGGATGAGAAGTGAAATAATTATACTGATACTACGGAAGTCAGTCCATTACTGTCCCACTGCTGCTCATGGGCCTCTTTTCAGAAAGAGAGGTAGAAGGGTTTAGTCCTTAGGCCGTGGACACATGTCTACGATGCGGCATCAGCCATCGTGTAACGGCACGGCGCGACGACGCTACCGGGAGACTGCGCGGCGTCGTGCCGCAGCACGGTGCCGTGTAAGGTGCACCGCACGTTAGTTTTTGCTTAAATCGCCTAGTGGAAGCACGTCCCGTTCTCTGGGACAAGACAAACGAGGATTATAAAGATAAAAATTTGAACATTTGCACCGCGTCGGCATACGGCAGCAATTATACGCCGGGACGTGCTTCCACTAGTGAAATTAATAAGTCGACATCTAAATTGTCAGACAATTTTATTAACACTTGCGAACTAAGCACCAGCGAAACATAAACTAACGTGCGGTGCACCGTACACTGCACGTAGCAGCGCGGCGGCGCCGTGCCGTTACACGGTGGCCGATGCCGCACCGTAGACATTGTGTCCACGGCCTTAGGTAGGCTGGCTTGGTGCGGGTTGGCCGACTACACAGACCATCGAGACCCTTAGGTTTGCAGGTTCCTCACGATGTTTTCCTTAACCATTAAATGCAATTGATAGTCAAAATCTGTAGAAATCTGTTAACAAACTAGGCATAGTAATGGATGATCTTCTTATGTAGTTTCTAAGTAGATGGACAAAGGATAGCTTCTATGAAAAATAACTTGTTTTTGTTTAGAAGTCGAGGCAAACTATATCCTTTTCACCGTAAGTTGATTCCTGACGTTTCTCTGCTAAACGTTACCATACAAAGAATATCAAATATTAAAAAAAAAAACATTGGTTATAGGTATTTTACGGTTTTTGATGATGTTATTTACGTTTTTCAATAGCAGTCTCCTTACGACTACCATTTACTTATTTAGTAAGGCAAACCAACTAAATACACACAACGACATTCATAGTACGTATCATTTACAAATACAATAGCATTGTATGCATCTAAATTAAATGTAAGCACAGCATTTTATTTAGATCTCACAATACAATAATAATTAATAATATAAAGATGGATAACTTAACCCGGCGTCATGGGGGTGGAAAAGTGTTACACGGACGTTGGGGTGGGTCTCACCGACCCGTTTATTAATGTCAGAATTATTCCAATACTGTACAAATAATAAAGTTATTATTATTCATGTTAAGTTTTTAGGTATCTAAGTAAATAAATGAAACACAAATATCATATTATATTTATGTTTTAATCACATAAATGAAATTTCAAAAAAATAACGACAAATGTCAACAAAAAAATTCTCTTCTATTTAAATGTAATTACATTATTAATTTAACAATCAGTCTTAATATTTTAATGGCACTTTTTTGTAGAAAACTAAAATAACTTAAGAAAAAAAAAAAACACTTCATATCTTTGGTACAGTCAACACAAAACTGACTTCGGGGATGGGTCTCACATACCTTATTCAATTTCGTGCACGTGTAACTCCCACTGCGGCTGTGCCACCACTAACATGTTGCTTGAGACGCATAGAACAACTCAACAGTTCCAGCTATTGAGAAGGACTGCAACGTCGCACGCATAGTAACCGAACTACAAGCGCAATAAAATGTGACGGGTCGCACAGACCCAACCCCCATGACGCCGGGTTAATAACTAACTTAATAACATGAAAAGAAGGATGAATGAAAAGAAGGGGTGCATGAAAAGAGCCTCCACAAGTCCTTCTATACGATACTTCTATACGATATTCGATAGTATGTCCGGCGCACCCTGGGCAGTCAGCCCCGCTACCAACCTTGCTGACTGGCTAATCTTTTCACCACAGCATGAGCTATTTTCGTGTAGCTCGTGCTGACACGAGAGAAGAAGAACTTAATAACTAAGTAACTTAATAATTTACGATATGACCGAGCTATCAGGACTCATCTTTGGGTTAACAGAGTATAAGATTCTTTGTCTATCATCAGACAAAACACGTATAACACAAATTGTATTTAATAAAGATATTTCTAAGTTATATTACCACCACGTTTTATGAAAATTAACATTCTGATTGTTGTTCCTATCTTTATGATGTTCATATGAATTGAGTTACGAATAATAATTCTAAAATTAATGAGGTCGAAGAACTCCCAGTAGTCACATATGTAACGAAGCTACATGGTTCCACGAAATGAGAAAATGTCTGCTCCATAATAAGGTATCAACACGACAACGTTATTTAAAACGGAATTTTCTGAGTTTGGTCGGAAACAGATTTTTTTTTGGGTAAAAAGCAAAAATAACAAGTCATTTCTCTAAAAATTACACTAATATTATACATAATGCGATAGTTTTGTGTAGCTGATTGTTACAAAACTGCCCAACAGATAAAGCTGAGAGTTAACTTGTAACAGGGAAAGGAAAAAATACTTTTTAAATCGAAAAAGTAAGAACAGTTGACGCGTTTTAATACGCAAGCAATATTATCGTAAATATGTGGTTATACTGTAAAACAACAAGCTATCATTACTACAATATACAAAAGAGCTTTATAAGAAGTGTTAAACAATCCCTACGATCATCGGGATTTGTTCACGTTTCGATAAAGAGTGATCCTTGCGATAAGTGCTAAAATATTAGATATATAATAATAATAATAATAAGCTGGCAACACTCGGAGCCAAACGTTATAAAAATTTTCATCTCATAATATAATTTAATAAACCGAAATATTTTAAACAGAAAAACGTTTATCATACCTAAAAAGGTTAACAATAGCACCATAAACATCGTAAAGCTTATAAACAAACAATAATGCCAAATAACGCAATAGAAAAGTATAATAAACTAAAGGACAAAGTTGACACATGTCAACTATAAACGAAAATGATGATGAAGTTATGACGAACAAATAGCGAAAAAAATAATGCTCACTCGAGCCAGAACCAGAGAAGCACGCCCACCACCCCCGGACTAGCCGCTCAGCTCCGCCTCGCAGCCGCCGGAATCCAGCCCCACCGTGAGTGCTGTGACACCGGCCGCCGCAGTTGCGTCGAGCTCGAGCGACGAGTACTTCTCTCCGCCGACGTCGCCAACACCTGTACGTCGGCAGGGGAGACGCCGGCCGCCGAATAGCTTGGGACCTAGGGGCCCCCCGGCCCCGAGCCGGGTCCTCGCTACCGGTGGTTGTGTGCAGCGCATGAAATGGACTCAAAATATAAACGAGAACGTCATGCGCGCATATTACGGGTCTACAGAGGGGGGAACTAACCTCACTGCGTACCGTGTTAGGATGCTGACTCTGTTTCAGGAACTTGAACCAGCCATTAACGTCTCGGCCCAACGATTATCGGATCAGGTGCGCGTTATCCAACGCAATCATAGATTGGACGACGCCGCACTTGATAGGCTTCGCTTAGAGGTACAGAACAGCCGTGTCACCCCTGTCCCCTCACAAACCGCGGTACACCATATTAATATCAATGTAGTCCCGCCGCGGTCCGATTGTGTAGATGGGGATGTGGATGACAGGGCTGTTACAGTAAGTAGCCAATACAACGACCGATTGAGGAGTGCATTGGAGGATGCGATTCGGGAGTATAGAGCTAATCCCGAATTACGGCCACGATTACCACGCTTGCCTATGCACAATAAAAACAGGGCGCTGGTGTGTGCCTTGGATTCGCTGCTTTCTAGCTATTTTGAGAGCAGCGAAGATCTCGTCGATACACACTCAATCCTGTACTGTGCGGCTGTTGCGGCATGTCGTGTAGCCAACGTCAAATTTAATAATAGTGAACGAGCTACACGACCTAAACCAGCCATACCAGCCTGGCAGTGCAGGATTGAGCGTCGTATCGACGGGGCCAGGGCACTCATCGGCAAGCTAATCTGCTTCAGGGAGGGCAATACTCGACCAAGAGTGATGCGCTTTGTGAGGCGGGCATTCTCGGGGACTGGTATCAGTCCTCGAGAATATATGTCCCAAGTCACAGAGCGCATCGACTTCCTGAAGCAGAAAGTTTGTGCATGGGCAAGCCGTATTCGTAGGTATAAACGCCGCGTGGAGCGATATGCTCAGAATCGCATGTTCCAATGCGACCAAAGGTGGGTGTATAGAGCTTGGGAGCGACCTGACCAAGGAGTGAGTGATGGGCGCCTGCCGGATGATGATGCCATGAGCTCATTCTGGCGCAGCATCTGGTCGGTCCCCGTCACTCACACCGAGGGTGACTGGACGCGGGATATTGAGCGAGCGTGTGAGCCAATAGAAGAAATGGGGGAAATTTTAATTAGCCCCCAAGACGTAGCCAGTGCGGCCCGTCCGCTGCCTAACTGGAAATCTCCAGGGCCGGATGGGCTGCACAACTTTTGGATAAAATGGCTACGTAGCTCACACGCTCGCTTGGCGTCCCAATTCCAGTCGTCCTTAGAGTCTGGGTCGCTTCCACAGTTCCTTACAACAGGAGTTACCCACCTGCTCCATAAATCAGGTAGTACCGCGGAACCCAAGAACTATAGACCGATCACATGTTTGCCGACGGTCTATAAGCTTCTTACGTCCATTTTGAGAACCAAAATTAACACTCATGTAGAAAATAATTCGATAATGTCCCCTTCTCAAAATGGATGTAGGAATGGGTCCCGCGGTACTAAGGAGCTACTCCTCATTGATATGGCCATTAGCCAACAGGTTCGTCGCTCCCGAAAGAGTCTGTCGACATGCTGGATAGATTACAAGAAGGCCTACGACTCGGTGCCACATACATGGCTCATGAGGGTGCTGGAGCTGTATAAAATAAACACAACTTTACGCACCTTCTTGACGTCATGTATGAGGCAATGGAGGACGGTCCTTCGCTATCCAGGGTGTCGACCGATTATGGGGAGCGGTGAACCGATTAGTATTGAGCGGGGAATATTCCAGGGCGACAGTCTGAGCCCACTATGGTTTTGTTTAGCCTTGAACCCTCTTAGCACATTGCTGGAGGGGTCAGGGCTAGGCTATCCACTGCGGAGAGGAGGCCAGGTAGTATCCCACCTTCTCTACATGGATGACCTAAAGCTCTTTGCCCCCACCAAATTGCAACTGGTGGAGTTACTGAAGGTAACTGAAACTTTCAGTAATTCTATCAGGATGGAATTTGGTGTGGACAAATGTGCAGTCATGCATGTTAGACGAGGGGGGATTATGGAATCCGAGGGACTACAACTATCGGATTCCATACACCTCAGGTCGCTCTCCGCAAACGACACCTACAAATACCTAGGTATGTCGGAGGGGCTGGGCATCAGTGAGGCCGACATGAAACAATCGTTGAGGGAGCGTTTCTTTGGCCGCCTGAAAAAAGTTTTAAAAAGTCTTTTGTCGGGCGGAAACAAGGTGCGCGCCTTCAACGGGTGGGTCATGCCGGTCTTGATGTACTCCTTCGGCATACTGAAGTGGACTCAGACTGAACTAGATGCTCTGGATAGGAGAGTCCGGACTCTGCTGACCGCAAATCGGATGCATCACCCGCGATCGTCAGTAATGAGGCTGTACATCCCGCGAAAGTGTGGGGGTCGAGGCTTATTAAATGCTAAGACCCTCCACAATCGTGAGGTGTGCAGCCTCAGGGAATATTTCCTACATGCCGACGCGGGGATGCACCGAGATGTGGTCACAGTAGATAAAGGACTCACCCCACTCAACTTGGCTAAAGAGAACTGGCGCAAGCCTGTGGTACTCAGTACTAATGATCGCAGGGAGGTATGGCAGAGCAAGGAGCTACACGGACGATTCTACCGGGCCCTCCATGGGCCCGACGTAGACTTCCTAGCGTCCGTGTCCTGGCTACGGTTCGGTGACCTATTTGGGGAAACCGAAGGTTTTGTCTGTGCGATTATGGATGAAGTTATCATGACGAATAACTACCGGAAATATATTGTGAAGGACGGGACGGTTGACATATGTCGGGCATGCCACTGTCCGGGCGAGTCCCTAAGGCATATTATTTCCGGTTGTTCTCGTCTTGCTAACGGCGAGTACTTGCATAGACATAACCAAGTGGCCAGGATTATCCATCAGCAACTTGCATTGAAATATAACCTTGTGGAATCGGAGGTACCGTACTACAAGTATGTGCCCGACCCAGTTCTCGAAAATGGTCATATCACGTTGTATTGGGATCGATCTATCATCACTGACAGGACTATTGTCGCCAATAAACCTGATATAGTGGTGATAGATCGATCAGAACGCCGCACAATGATTGTTGATGTTACCATCCCGCATGATGAAAACCTCGTGAAAGCTGAGAAAGACAAACAAATCAAATATCTTGACTTAGCGCACGAGGTTGTCAACATGTGGGATGTGGATTCGGCAACCATTGTGCCGATAGTCGTAACGGCCAATGGCCTAATGGCCAAGAGCCTCGACCAACACCTCAAGAGGCTCTCGTTAGGTGGCTGGATCAAGGGCCTGATACAGAAAGCAGTCCTCCTCGATACGGCGCGTATTGTGAGGAGGTTCCTGTCTCTGGAGCCCTAACCACCGGTAGCTTGGACCCTGCTCCCGATGCCGGTGGACCTCTATTTTTATGTTTTTAAATGTATTTCTTTCTTTTTTTCGTTTTTATAGAATTATATTTAAAAATGTAAACGTAAGAATGAAAATGAATAAAGGCGATAATAATAATAAAAATCTTTATTTCGAGTTTCACTCATATTGGGTTAGTTACAGCTATGTTAGTAAAATTAATCCTACACTAATCCTAGCGCTACTCTTATCCAGTGGTTCTGGTAAGGGCAGTCGAATCTCGCAGCAATTACTTTAAGGATGCTGTTGCCACTGCTACGCAAGCGCTGCAGTAGGGAAGCAGATTTTTTGCGCATAATTGCTTGAAAGCCGTCAGTATGCGACTCCGCAAACATACCCGATGCACTGCAGCGCCACGGCAGTCCCAACAGCATCCTAAAAGCATTGTTATACTGGGTTCGCAGGGCTATATAGGTTCGCCGCGTATGCTTCACCCACAGGCCGCTCGAGTAAAATGATTGGCAGAAAGCCTTAAAAAGTGTTATTTTCACTTCACTCGTGCAACGTGCAAACCTGCGAGCGAGCATATTGCCTCTCACCGCCAAAGCCCTGCGCTCCCTCTCTATGTCCTCATCATCCTTCAGGTCACTAGTCACTATGTGACCCAGATATTTAAACCGTTCAACGATCTTCAAGGCTACTCCTTTAAGGATTACAGGTGGAACACAGGCTGGATGGTATTTTCCTGCTTTAAAAATTAGAAGTTCACTCTTTTTTGAGTTGTATACTAGGCCATGCGACACTGCATACGACTCGCACTGAGACAACAGATTCCTCAAGCCGCCGATTGTGGGGCTCAGCAGCACCATGTCGTCCGCGTAACTTATATTGTTTACACATTTACTGTCAATGAAGCAGCCGACATGAGTGCTACTGAGCCGCTCAATCAGCGCATTTATATATAAATTAAACAATAAGGGCGAGCTTAATCCCCCTTGTCTCACACCACATTCCAATTTATATTCGTCCGACAAGGTACCGGCCCATCTCACCTGATTTCTCTGATTTGAGTACCAGTACTTCAGGAGAGAGGTACATTCTGCCGGTACACCCGCACTTCCCAGCTTCTCCCATAGCAAGTCATATGCTACGAGATCAAAGGCTTTTGATAGGTCCAGGAAGCACGCGTACACCGGTGTCCTTCTCTCTGTGTAGTACCTGACAGTATGTTTCAGGCATAATATAGCGCTCTCTGTCGACAAACCGGCTTTAAATCCGAATTGTGCATCTTGCAAGTCGACGTGTCGTGCAAGATTATCATTCAACACACTGTCAAGCACCTTAGCTGTTATTGTAGCAAGTGAGATGGGTCGATAGTTGGTCTTATCGGACGTGTCGCCCGTTTTATTTTTGACAATAGGTACCACAATTGTTCGCATAAGTGACTCAGGTAAATAAGAGTGACACATAAACAAATTAAAAAGCATACTAAGTACTCTTGGTAAATGAACCCCAGCATATTTAAAGTGTTCTATACTGAGACCGTCGTGACCTGGCGACTTGCCTCTTTGCATGTGTTTAATTATGTTAGAAATATTTCTTGCTGAAAAACGTACACTACGCTCAGTCACCACGGCCTCAGCACCAACGCTACGCGATGACGGACTCAGATTAGACGGCACAGTAAAATATTGTCTGAACAAATTGGCAATGTTTTTATGCTCATGCACGCCTTCAACGTTCACGGGAAGGCTAGGTCTCACATTCAATTTATTGGTATTCTTCCAAAACGATTTAAAATTTTTGCTTGAGTGATTGGCCACAATTACATCCATTTTTAACTGTTCTTGTCTGTCTTGACACCATTTTAATTTAGCCTTAAAAGTTTTACGTGATTCCACCATTTCGTCGAAGATGATACCGTTTCTAGGTTTACCTGCCAGAATCCACATCCTAAATCTAAGCCTAGCCTCCCCGTGCGCGCATATACGACTCATTATTTATTTACATTATTTACCCTTTTCAGTGTAAGGTGAGTGCTGAAGTTTCTCTATAAAACGATACCACGCAAAGAAAATATAATATTTAAAACAAAACCGGATTAATTAGGTATTTTACGGTTTTTGATGATGCCGTGTACGTTTTTCGATAGCAGTCTCCTCAAGTCCTCTCAAGACTCATTTTTTGTCAAACAGAAGGTGAAATACACATACAAAACCATTTAGTTTACGGCTCAAAAACTCTAATTAAACATCGGTAGGTACGATGTTAGGTACTAACACATAAATATGGTATAAAAGTTCCTATAAATAAAAAATAAACTTAAAAAAAAAGTAAAAACAGACTTCAAAGAAAAACTAAAAGGAGTAAAATAATTACCATAATATAAAATTAACAGTTTCAGAAGTCGGTGGCTTCTATTTGTTTCAGTGTAGAGTTGCACCGACTTCTGAAACTGTTAATTTTATATTATGGTAATTATTTTACTCCTTTTAGTTTTTCTTTGAAGTCGGTTTTTACTTTTTTTTAAAGTTTATTTTTGATTAAATACGTTTTAGTGTCATAAATTTAACCCCCTCCTCTTCATAACCCTTTCTTTTTGGCATTGACGTAGTCGGGCATAAAAAGCCCTTTCAAATGATACCTTACACGATATAATGAAAACATTCCAAGGGGGGGGGGGGGGGGGGGTAACACGCACCCCCTCCTCTTTTCCAGTAGTCAGTTCCCAACAACAAATGTGAACAAAGCAATATTAGTAATTTGAGAATTTTGCTTTGATCCGATGAGGAGTTCCGTTCCATATCTCTGAAGTTCATAGTCTAATCGTAACAAAATTTATATGGAACCAATCGGAAAGTATACCCTTTCGAACAAAAACAGAATTTTTGAAATCGGTTCATAAATGACGGAGATATGAGGTAACAAACATAAAAAAAAAAACACCGAATTGAGAACCTCCTCCTTTTTGAAGTCGGTTAAAAACAAACAATATATTTATTAAAACCCTAATAAAGTCACGCCATCTGTATCTACATAATGGCGTCTGTAATAACTATTTCTCATAATTTATTCATAAAAGTGTTGACAACGAAATGGGACGTAAATCAAAATGTGAGTAGGTAAACATCGTTAAAATGATAAAATACGCAGCTCTGCCAGAAATAGCGTCAGACGTGACGTTTCTATAAATCAAAGAATTTGTTGAAACCATGGCGAACATTGTTTTACTTTTGAAATTGGAAATTGTTATTTACAGCGTTCATCTGACGGACATACACCATATTATTTCTTTTTCATTATAAAACTGTATAGGTGTTTTTTTAACTTTAATAAACTGTCGTGCCTCGGCACTGATATTGTACTTTATGTAATTATTTTAGGACGAAACAATTTCATAGCTGCTGACAGTGAAAAAATTGAACGCTGAGAAAGAATAAAATGTGATAAAAGTCGTAATTCCATCGTTTGATTTATATCCAGTGGGATGTGTTTAGCTATAAGCTAATATTCGTTACTAAATCATTCGATAACAATTTCTACTCGTCATATTTTTATTTAACTTTAGCAAACTGAAATAGTCCTTCCTGATGATAAAAGTTTTCGCTGTGAAGCTGTGGCGAGAGGGCTTTTTGTTTCATGTTATTACGTGATAATTAATATACTTTTTTGAACGAAACTTTAAAGGAAATTATGAAATGAAATTTTAAAAGCTGTTTACCTCGTTTTAAGAATGTTCGTTCAGTCGAGGTTATATTTAAGGTACGAAGTCCGAGACGGGCTGCAGACCGCAAACTGCAAAAGTAGTATCGCTTGCGGTGCGATCTGCGTCTGCGGTCTGCGGTTGCAGTTTTGCAGTCGCTGTCGGAATAGCACCTTTAAAGTGCACACCTTAAAGGCGCTATTCCAATGGCGATTTGCGGTCTGCGCTTGCAGTCTGCAGTTTGCAGCCCGTCTCGGACTTGTACCTTTAAGCGTGTAGTCTAGAGTCGTAATTGTTGTCGTTTAGAAGATGAGCACGCGGTACACTCCGGACCCACACCAACACACTTTTCATAGAGCTCATTCGCCATCCCACTATACATATATGGTTATCTTTCTGTATTCTGAGGGTTAGTGGCTAGTGGCCCTACCGAGAGGGTCCTCGGCATTACGTTTGCACTTCTTCTCTCGTGTCAGCACGAGCTATACGAAAATAGTTCATGCTGTGGTGAAAACATTAGCCAGTCAGCAAGGTTGGTAGCGGGGCTGACTGCCCAGGGTGCGCCGGACGAACTAAAGTATAGTCACTCGTGGAGACTACGTTTGCACTAAGAGTGAACCTCCGGGGAGGGTTCTTGGCATATAAAATCGTGTCATAAAACACGCTACTGCGTAGTAAAATAGTGTTTCCAGGAAGTCTTGTTAGTTTTTTTTATGACGGTATCCTTTCTAAGAAAAACCTAAATTATAAATGAGTCCTCCACGATCACACCCGGCACCGTTAATGCGACTAGAGTCCTGGAGGGCCCCGGCACTGAACGTGTTAAAATTGTCAATTGGTGCGGAGCTATTAAAATCAAAAGTTACAGATGGGAATGTTTTGCGGATATTTGAATTTATAAGTATGCCCCGCAGTTGCAGTTGCAGTTGCGGATGCACATGAGAATATCCGTTACAACCCTAATCGTATCACAATTTCAGCCTGTAAATGGTGCATGAAAAGAGCCTCCACGAGTGACGATACTTAAGTACGTCCGACGCACCCTGGGCATTCAGCCCCGCTACCAACCTTGCTGACTGGCTAATCTTTTCACCACAGCATGAGCTATTTTCGTATAGCTCGTGCCGTGCTGACACGAGAGAAGAAGAAGCACGTAAATACTGCAGAATATTGCCATTCAAAATAACCACGATTGACTGACGAATTCGTGATCGTAGTATGTTTTATCAGTATTAGCGAACGGTAGGATGCTGCTATTCATCCGTTAGTTACCTGTCACTATATGGCTGAACATAGGAACATTTCGACAGCGAAAATTTAAATTGGCGTAAGGATAAAAAGTTTTTGACCCTTACGCCAATTAAAATTTCCCGTGTCGATTTGTATCCGGAACGAAAAAAAACAGACAGCAGTGTAATGTCAAAACCTGTTCATATAAATGATTGACACGTTACCGATATTGCTTTTTGATGGAAGTTGAAACAAATAAGAATCATACAAATAAACTCCCCGTGTCAAACAAAGGAGCCATTGAAATCGGCACAGTAGTTTCTGAAAATTTCCGGACAATGATTTCTATAGAAATAATATATAAATACATGCGTTTTAAAATTGACAGCCATTTCGAAGAACCAATAGTTTTTTGTTACATACCTGTAGGCATATAAGCTGTTAAAAAATCATCTCTAAGAATTTTGTGGCGTTACTCGGTATCGAAAATTGAACAACCTTCGTTTTACAACTTTTCGAAATTCGCCAATATTTTTGATGCCTGTTCATACAAATCAATCAAAATATTTTTTCGATTTGTATGGAAAGTTATAAAAAAATACGCGAATTTCGAAAAGTTGTAGAACAAAAGTTGTTTAATTTCCGATACCGAGTAACCCCATAAAATTCTTAGAGTTGATTTTTTAACACCTTGTATAAGGTATAAAAAAGTACCTACATTCGTGTGACATTTTCGAGAAAAGTAAGATTATTTAAACTAGGTATTACTAGTTTTCTTGAATTTTTCCGTATTCAATACTGAAATGATAAAATCATAATTGTATCTTTTTTTACATGCTGTATACATAAAAACAGAATACTTATAGTAGTCGAAATATAATTGATTTACGAGAATCGGTCAGCTGGCCTTCTAAAGTTCTGCAGTAGTTTGCGTCTCCCAAATCGCTCTCTCAATCGATATGCAGTCAATCAGTCAACGTACACAGCTTCCGTTGTCCTAGGTTTCCGTATTGGATGTAGCTGTGTTATGCATTGACAGTGGGATGAAGCTTGTTTTGAGAGGTGGATTCCAATACCGAGAATTTTGCATGTGAATTTCAAGTTAGAACAGAGCTATTTCGCATGCCGTCCCTTAATCACTAGATATAATGCCAAGAGATTAATCTGCAACTCATGTTAATGTTCCACCTGGCCCTTTTCCCAAATATGTTAGGGTCAGCTTCCAGTCTTACCAGATGCGACTGAATACCAGTATTTTACACGGAGCGACTGTTATCAGACCTCTGCAACCCAGTTACTGGGCTATGCCGATATCCTAAGGTTAGACCGGTTTGTCAGACTATCCTTAACGACTGCCACAGGTGTGATTAGTATTGATTTTACCCATCCACGGATTGACCTCGGCAAGCACAGCTTAACCTTGCAAATCATATGATCCATGCGGTTGTTAATTAGCCACGAGCCCCTCTATTTTAGCCTTCGTATGCATGCTTATTGGTGATTACAATTTTCAATTTTTTTAACCGACTTCAAAAAGGAGGAGGTTCTCAATTCGGTTGTATTTTTTTTATGTTTGTTACCTCAGATCTCCGTCATTATGAACCGATTCTACGAACGAAAAATTAATTTTTTGTTTGAGAGGGTATACCTACTTCCCTAAATGTTAATGTTGTTCCCTAAATGTTGTTTGGTCCCTAAATGTTATTATGATTAGACCATGAACTTCAGAGATATGGAACGGAAGTCCTCATCGGATCAAAGCAAAATTCTCAAATAACTAATAATGCTTTGTTCATAATGTGTTGTTGGTCACTGACTACTGGAAAAGAGGAGACGTCAAACCCCCGCCCCCTCTTGGAATGTTTAAATTATATCGTAAAGTATAATAATTTGAAAGGGCTTTTTATACCCGACTACGTCAAAGCCAAAAAGAAGGGATAAGAAGAGGATAAAATAATTACCATAATATAAAATTAACAGTTTCAGAAGTCGGTGCAATTCTACACTGAAACAAATAGAAGCCACCGACTTATGAAACTGTTCATTTTATATTGTGGTAATTATTTTACACCTTTTAGTTTTTGTTCAAAAGTCGTTTTTTTTGTTTTTTCTTTATTATGCTTTTTAACCGACTTCAAAAAGGAGGAGGTTCTCAATTCGGTTGTATTTTTATTTTTTATGTATGTTACCTCATATCTCCGTCATTTATGAACCGATTTGAAAAAATCTTTTTTTGTTCGAAAGGGTATACTTCCCGATTGGTCCCATTTAAATTTTGTTATGATTAGACCATGAACTTCAGAGATATGGAACGGAACTCCTCATCGGATCAAAGCAAAATTCTCAAATTACTAGTATTGCTTTGTTTATATTTGTTGTTGGGAACTGACTACTTGAAAAGAGGAGGGGGTGCGTGTCCCCCCCCTCCCCCCCTTTGGAATGTTTTCATTATATCGTGTAAGGTATCATTTGAAAGGACTTTTTATGCCCGACTACGTCAATGCCTAAAAGAAGGGTTATGAAGGAGGGGGTTAAAATTATGACACTAAAACGTATTAAATAAAAAATAAACTTTAAAAAAAGTAAAAACCGACTTCAAAGAAATACTAAAAGGAGTAAAATAATTACCATAATATAAAATTAACAGTTTCAGAAGTCGGTGCAACTCTACACTGAAGCAAATAGAAGCCACCGACTTCTGAAACTGTTAATTTTATATTATGGTAATTATTTTACTCCTTTTAGTATTTCTTTGAAGTCGGTTTTTACTTTTTTTAAAGTTTATTTTTTAAATTAACTACCTTTACATAGATCTTTCGCATAGCTCGTTGTAATAGCGAGTTTGAAAATTTAAACAAGCACTATGATAGATTTGAAATCTTGGTACAGTGATGTTAGGATCTACACCCTACATTCTCAATCGCAAAGCTTTGATTTCGACAAGTCAAACAGTGTGGAAACTATTGGCCTGTCGAAATCAAAGTAACGTATTCTACGTACATATGTGATAACATACACAGAAATGAATTGAGATTGAAGATGGAGATTGCTACCGTCCGCAAGGCCTAAGCTGAGCTTTGCATGTGTGTGAGAATGAATGCAGACGCGTTCTTTGTTTTAAACCGGTTTATACTGCTTTTTAACCGACTTCAAAAAGGAGGAGGTTCTCAATTCGGTTGTATTTTTTTTTTTTTTTTATGTTTGTTACCTCATATCTCCGTCATTTATGAACCGATTTGAAAAATTCTTTTTTTGTTCGAAAGGGTATACTTCCCGATTGGTCCCATTTAAATTTTGTTATGATTAGACCATGAACTTCAGAGATATGGAACGGAACTCCTCATCGGATCAAAGCAAAATTCTCAAATTACTAATATTGCTTTGTTTATATTTGTTGTTGGGAACTGACTACTTGAAAAAATAAACTTTAAAAAAAGTAAAAACCGACTTCAAAGAAAAACTAAAAGGAGTGAAATAATTACCATAATATAAAATTAACAGTTTCAGAAGTCGGTGGCTTCTATTTGTTTCAGTGTAGAGTTGCACCGACTTCTGAAACTGTTAATTTTATATTATGGTAATTATTTCACTCCTTTTAGTTTTTCTTTGAAGTCGGTTTTTACTTTTTTTAAAGTTTATTTTTTATTAAATACGTTTTAGTGCCATAAACTTAACCCCCTCCTCTTCATAACCCTTCTTTTTGGCTTTGACGTAGTCGGGCATAAAAAGCCCTTTCAAATGATACCTTACACGATATAATGAAAAGATTCCAAAGGGGGAGGGGGGGGACATGCACCCCCTCCTCTTTTCCAGTAGTCAGTTCCCAACAACAAATATAAACAAAGCAATATTAGTAATTTGAGAATTTTGCTTTGATCCGATGAGGAGTTCCGTTCCATATCTCTGAAGTTCATAGTCTAATCGTAACAAAATTTATATGGGACCAATCGGGAAGTATACCCTTTCGAACAAAGAAAGAATTTTTCAAATCGGTTCATAAATGACGGAGATATGAGGTAACAAACATAAAAAAAAAAAATAAAAAAAAAAAAAATAAAAAAAAAAATACAACCGAATTGAGAACCTCCTCCTTTTTGAAGTCGGTTAAAAAGAGGAGGGGGTGCGTGTCCTTCCCTCCCCCCTTTGGAATGTTTTCATTATATCGTGTAAGGTATCATTTGAAAGGACTTTTTATGCCCGACTACTTACGCCAAAGCCAAAAAGAAGGGTTATGAAGGAGGGGGTTAAAATTATGACACTAAAACGTATTTAATAA
This sequence comes from Amphipyra tragopoginis, assembly GCA_905220435.1. Classification (NCBI taxonomy): domain Eukaryota; kingdom Metazoa; phylum Arthropoda; class Insecta; order Lepidoptera; family Noctuidae; genus Amphipyra; species Amphipyra tragopoginis. Next base: position 20,547,342 of record HG991997.1, read on the forward strand.
AAATAAACTTTAAAAAAAGTAAAAACCGACTTCAAAGAAATACTAAAAGGAGTAAAATAATTACCATAATATAAAATTAACAGTTTCAGAAGTCGGTGCAACTCTACACTGAAGCAAATAGAAGCCACCGACTTCTGAAACTGTTAATTTTATATTATGGTAATTATTTTACTCCTTTTAGTATTTCTTTGAAGTCGGTTTTTACTTTTTTTTTAAAGTTTATTTTTTTTGGCAATCGATTCTACGTGCACTCATACAAATGCAAAGCTCAGCTTACGCCTCGCCAGTTGTACACCGACAAGTGTCCAGCACTTTCATTTTGGATGGATCTTTTAACAATTCCACTTATCCACAACTATGCACCTCGCAATGAATGCTGTTGCATTTACAAAATAAACTGCCTCTGCGACTGCCTCGTAGGTCTAGTGGTCGCAAGCGCGACTGCTGAGCGAGAGGTCCAGGGTTCGATACCTAAGTCGAGCAAAATGTTATTGGGTTTCTCCGCGTGGAACTTCTCAGTAGCAGCTCGGAGTCTATATTTGTGCCCGGTTGATTGCAATAGGCTCACCCCCTATTACATGGGACTTACATAACGGCGAAATATGGGTGTTCTAACACCTCTGCTCAACCCTTCGGAGAATACAGGTGTGATATTATGTTATCCTTATATACTCCTTTCGCTTCGTCTACGTTCATACATCTTGTCATGCACGCCCGCCGTAAGAGTACTACGCACTTGTCCTTTTTGAAGAACATTACGAATAACATCCATGTATGTCCTTCTAGGGCGTCCTCTCCCGGCGTTTCCACTGACTTCCACCTTATAAGTACATTCCTTTTGTAATGTTATGTTACAAAATAAAGGATATTGCGATTGCGAGTAATTAACACTACGAGATTTACTCGAGTTTACATAGACACCACATGATTTACTAATATCGATCGACGAAATCGAGCGAAGCTGTTAGACACCCTCACGATGCCCACGAGACGAAAGCGGGAATCCGACTCGAAGCCGAGAACGAAACAGCCAATTCGCAAAGACATGTTAAGAATTTATTCTCAGACTGTTTGCCAACAATCCGAAACTAACTAAGCAATTTCGTATACGTATATCAAGTGACTTAAGTGCTTGGATATACTGAAGTGCAGGATTAATGGGCCGTAAGTAGCCATCCTGGCTGCTGGCAATTCATAAAAGTGACCTTAATAAAGTGCAAACTTAACGTCCTGTATCGTAGAGAGCACGTTGTAAAGTTTTCATTTTATTGTCCATAACTGTGTTAGGGTTTTTGGAAGGTCATATGTCGAAGTGTTTTGAAATACGTTGAAATGTTTGGCGGAAGTAGTACTTAGGAAATTTTAGACCGATTTGAGAGTATCTGATGTGTGAAGTTTGAGCCATCGCCATGTTTCAAGGAGCACGATTCTAAGGGTGCCCTTCCACCAGAGATGTGCTATGCAGCTATGCTACGAGAATGTAAAAGCTAAGCTACGAAACAATGTGACCGTTTCCACTGATGCTAAGCTATGTAGCGGAGCGAGTAAGATGTGCTATGTCAAATGCGCCGCCGCAAGGTAGCTGTGCGAGGAAGATGAGTAGCTCGAGCCTACTTTCGGTGACTAACGCGCGCCTACTGTGGGTACACTGCTCTGCACATAGCTACACCACTCGCGACCATCCATAGCACGCATCCACAGCACGCATCCTTCCATATAAAAAACGTATCTTAGTTGAATCAGTTTTTACCAGTGCTATGCTACGAGTATGTGGACCAATAAATATGATTGGTGGATATTAAACGCATCCATAGTAACGTTGCATAGCATATCTCTGGTGGAAAGGCACCCTAAGCCCGGCCGCAAATTATCAGAAATTTTTGTAAGATTTCTAAGCTACAACTCTGCACATAGACTTTGTATTAGACCCCGAACTCTAATCTGTACAATCTGTATGATGTGTAGAGGGTCTTTGCTCAAGCGTCAGAAACTTTCTACCAGAAACTGATAATGAGCGTGCCAGGCTAAATTGCTGTTTCCAGTTTTAAAAACCCAATAGTACTTTTTTCAACAAGGTGATCAAGGCCTGGACCCCACGCTCGGTAGCCTCGCTTGTGGCTATTACTCTAATGAGTTTTCCTTGTTACAGTCCGCGAGGCCTAATCTGAGCTTTGCATTTGTGTGAGAATGAATGCAGACGTGTCCTTTGCTGATTTAAACCAGTTTATACTACTTTTTGGCAATCGATTCTATGTGCACTCACACAAATGCAAAGCTCAGCCTACTACGCCTCGCCAGTTGTACTTAATTGCGCAAATGTTTGACTATCGGCTTTCGATGTGTCATCGTCGATAAATGTTTTTGTCGTTTGCGGCTGAAAAAATAACAAGGCAGTTGAGTGGTCCACCTCAATATAAGCTATGATTGATGGACTGGAGACGATGGACTCTATACTGATGGTGTTTAATGTATGGAGGGATAGATGTCAGTTCATATATTATAGCTTGCATTTATTGTTAGTGTAATTACGAACTCAATATTGAAATGTGTTGTATGAAGATATTTTTACAAGGTTAGTCGGAAAGGGGTTACTAATCCGCGAGCCACTTAAAGTATCAGTGATGACTGTATTAAAACAGGTGTTAAATGTCAAAATTCGATAATTTTAATTTCCGTAAAAATGTTAAATACTTCAGTTTTTCAAAAAAAACTTCCCTGCCTTAGTTACCAATTCGGAAAATAGAGCTTCTAATCCGTGATCCCAAATATGACCTTAAATGTAAACACAGCTGATCAAATCTTTGAACTATTTGCTACTGATCATTTCTCTTAAACTATTGACTTTTGGGGAAAGTTGTGGAACAAAAGTTATTCATTATTATGGGTACTCTAACCCCCTTTCGGATTAGTACGCCTTTGTCGGCTAACCTTGTAGATGAAGAGTTATGAAAAAAGTTCGGTAGATATTAAGCCTTCTACGCACTATCCACCCGTGCTGTTCGTCCGTGCATGATACACGTAAACACAGTAAAACTCACGAGATTGTTTGCTGTCCTGCAAGCCTACGCACTATCGTTTTGTGCCGTGCTTTATGCATGGACGGACAGCACGGATGGACAATGCGTACAAGGCTTTAAATATTTTCCTTTTAATTTAAACCTTCATGTCTGCAAGAACTCAATATTATTTAGCCTTGTACGGACTAAGCGTTCCAATGTACACGTCATCTAGGTATGTTGAATACACATACAGGATAATTGAGCGTTCACGTCCCCTTTATGTACGCGTTGCTACAGGTACGGACTAAGCGTTCCAATGTACGCGTAGTCGGTTACGCGTACACAGGAACGCTTAGTCCGTACAAGGCTTTTCATTTATTTATAAACAAAATAAGGCTGTAATAAAATATTTTTACCAGTGTTATAGTAATTTTAGAACTCAGAAAAATCTGAATTAAATGTAAATTATGAATGAAACGAATATTTTGAGAATGTCAGACTTTACATGTTAATGAACTTTATTAAAATGTGTGGTTGATTGTGTAGGTACATTTGTACATATTAAAGCATTAAAACTATTGTTTTTTGTTAGAACTTTTCCGAACAAAGAGAACAGATTCAACAAAAACTGATACCGCTACGTAAATATAGTAAAACTGTCGGTGTATTTTAGCTCCTACCGAAGTCTGTAACTATTTATTGCTACGGTAACTTTTAGATGAGTTGCCGCAACTTTTCGCCGACTGATTGTTTAAGTTAGTCGCGAAACACCAAAAATGTTTGTGGGAAAGTTCTTCTCTGATAGTTTCATTGATATAAAAATCTACGAGAAGATTTGGTAGGAAGAATACTTTGGATAATTTTCCGACTTTATTGGACGATTTATTGTTAGTTAGTTCCTGATGCTGATGATAAGCTGACTTTTTAAATTACTAAGGATATTTTAATCTTACATCATAAATGAGGAAGCGGCATGTAGGTAGATGACAGACATGATTACTAAACTTATTTCATAACAAAACATATATTTCGGCTCGGACTACGTCCATAGAAGAATTGTTTTATAATTCATATAGTGATAGATTTTCATATATTTAGAGTATCATGAATGGCCGCGAAAAGAAAGGCACCGATTTTGGTCATTGGCCTTTACTACATGTATTACATACCTATGCAATACAATTAACAAAAGGAATCAATATATGAAGTCGATTCTAGAAGTTAGATCGAGAAAATGATACTAAGAATAACAGAGTAGGCTATTTCCACTCAATGAAAGTTTTCTACTTTTGGGGCACCTCAAATTGGATACCTATAATTGAAACCGATACAGAAATTGTCTTGAATAAAAAATGGAATGTTCGCTTCGTATAACTTTGAGAAAACTCGTTTAGACCACAATGAGGCAAGCCTGCCAATAATGGAATTCCATTACATTTCCTAAGAGTTTTTACGAACTCGAAACACTGTTACGAATTACATTCATAAAGTTGAAGTAGAAAGTACTATGAAAAGTTTTAATCTCAATAAAATCGCGGTCTATTATATGTGGGTTATGAAAAAGCGGTGTAAAGCGTCGTTCACATAGAATTTCATAAAGCAGGCTCGTAGCCGAGATTCAAAACTCCGCTTCATATGGAGGGGCACGAGTCGCGTTTTGCAATAGAATCAGCTATATATAGTTCCATTCTTTCGTTACGTAAGTGGCTGACTGCGGTATTGATTGAGTGTTTGCAGTTTATCGGTTTGTATTGTACTTGGTTATATTGCTGGACTACGGTTTACAATACAGCATAGGCTCTATCTCAATTTGTGGGTGCTTGCGGTGCTAAACGTTAACCTAGTGAGTATCCAGAGGGAGGAACAAGCTTAGTTTTAGTATATACTAAACCTGAAACTAGTTTGTTCAGAATCTCTAGGAGAATCGATTGACATATTTTTTACACGACTTTTTTTTTTCTTCATAAATTTCAATTTTGTTTCAGTAGTTTTCTACCCATGACAGTTGACAGGAATAGACACCTTGAGGCTTGAGACGGTCCTCTCGGTCAGTTTCCATGTATTAGACAACCCCTGCGTAGCACATCTCAGGCATATCACACTTTTTTAGGGAACTTAACGTGACATAAACTAAGGTGTAACTTGGAGATTCACTAAAAAAAAACACATATTCAGGCAGTTCTGATGAAAATCTTGTTGGGGTGTCTCGGTTTTCGTATAAAGTAAAAATAAGGTTGTAAGTATAGTATATTATTATCCCAAAAACATAATTCTCGCAAAGACTGATGTATGTTCTAATATAATCAAAATCTTGTCATGTCATAAATTACAGAATACATAAACTCACGCCTGTATTCCCCGAAGGGTTGTCAGAGGTATATAGTACACCCACATTTCGCCGTTATGTTTACGTCCCATGTAATAGGGGGCGAGCCTATTGCCATCGACCGGGCACTATCATTTTATAACCAAATCTGTACCACGGTAAACAAGAAATCTAGTAATCAAAAGTAATATCCTTATGCTACGTGATTGCAAAGTCCGAAAAATTTCTTTATGCAAAGTGTGTCAGAAAGGGGGTACTAATCCGAAAGGGTGTCAAAGTACCCATATAATGAATAACTTTTATTCTACCGCTTTCCCCAAAAGTCAATAGTTTAAGAGAGATAGCTGTTCAAAAATTACATAAAAATACGCTAAAATCTGTCTATCCTCAGCTATGATCAGCTGTGTTTACATTGTAGGTCACATTTGGGGTCTCAAATTAGAAGCACTATTTTCTGAATTCGTAACTTAAGCAGGGATGAGGAATTTTTGAAAAAACTGAAATAAGAATAATTTTACACGGAAATAAAAATGACCGAATTTTGAAATTTTAGCACTTGCTTTAAAACCGTCATCAGTGATACTTTAAATGGCCTGCGGATTAGTTTAGTACCCCATTTCCGACTAACCTTGTATATGAAAGGCCCGACTTGGCTTTACATTAGATCTCAGAACTTTAGAGCGATTACGCACTGCATCCGATCCGAATCCGTCAAAATACGGATATAAAAAACTCGGACCGAATTCGGATATTGCTTTACGCACTGCATCCGATCCGAATCCGTGAAAATACCGATCTAGAGTAAAAATCTCGGACTGAATTCGGATATCGCTTACGCACTTGTCCGATCTCTGATCCAAATTCAAACAACTTAGGGGCCATTTTGGCATATCCATTTGGCGTCCGATTTGAATCCGAGGTAATGCGAAAGCGTTCATACAAACAGTACTACGGCTACTTCCGTCTGTCAATTGTTCTTCCGAATTAGAAACTCACGGATGACGGATAGAAATCGGATGACGGAAGCGGGATGTAGTGCGTAAACTACCATACAAATAGTTCTATGGCTACTTCGGAACGTATTTTCACGGATTCGGATTGGATGCACTGCGTAACCGCAGTTACGGCAAGAGTCGCGAGACGTGACTTTTTAAATTACATGAATGTTTTTGATGGGATGGGAACTTTATACTTAGGAACTGTGTGGCTAGACAACATGACAATATTTGATCGCCAGAGAATAGATACGCTAGTCGCGGTTGAAAGCTTATGTCAAATATAACATCTCATTGATATTTCTATTCTCTAGCGTACAGAAGTTGTCATCTTGTCTAGACCCTCTGGAATTAAGTTTAGACAGCGTGAGTTATCTTACAGCGTGCATTGTCTGACTGCGTGATATGTTTACGTCACGTAAGATCACCGACTGCACTGTGCTTAAAGTAAATCAAATCCGGAGCTCCGACGAGACGACAATTCAAGACGTATTGGCACACATCCTCTGGGAGATTATATTTCGGCCAAAGTGTAGGTACTTTCGTGATGTTGCGGAATTTGTTCGAAAGAGTTACCGCGGCCCTGGAAAGCAAATGGCATTAGGAGGAACACGGATGGGTTTTAGTCAGTAAGAGTCTGACACTCCCTTCTGCTCCGCACAGAGCGGAAGGAGTCATATGATGATTTCCCATCCATAAAAAAAGTACTTTCGTGATTCAGATTTCGACACTCTTACAAGGTTAGTCGGAAAAGGGGCTAATCCGAAAGTGTGTACTGACAGTAGCCAAAGTAATGAATAATTTTTGTTCTACAACTTTTCCCAAGAGTCAATAGTTTAAGAAAAATAACTGTTCAAAGATTACATAAAAAATAAGCTAATATCTATCTATCCTCAGCTATGATCAGGTGTGTTTACATTTTCGGTCATATTTGGAGTCACGAATTAGAAGCTCCATTTTCTGAATTCGTAACTAAAGCAGGGTTGAAGAATTTTCGAAAAAACTGACCTAAAATAATTTTGGATGGAAATAAAAATTATTGATTAAAAATTATAACTCTTGCTTAAAAACAGTTACCAGTGATACTATAAGTGGCCTTCGGATTAGTAGGTCCCCTTTCCGACTACCCTTGTAGCTACAAGTATAATTATTTATGAGTTTTAAGTTTAATGTAATGTCATTTTTCTACGGTAAAATACAAGTAACCAAAATGATAAATTGATCTTATTATTCTGGAGGTGTCTGATTACGACAATTCATCTCTCATTATTACGTCAAGTCACGACGGTGAGCGATGTTTTTCATGATAGTACTAACGAGGAAATAACATTTAATCCACCACATTTTGGTGTTCACAAACCCCCTTAAAACCCCCTAAGAAAAACCCTGGTTTTATAATAGCCCCGTCTCTTTTTGTTATATTATGTTAGAAAGTGATGGGTATATTTTAAATCTGGGTTTATCTTAGTCTCCGTTCAAACCACCGTTTGTAATAAGGGAGATTGTGTTTTGCAGCTGACCCTACAGTTCAAATAAACTGTAAAATTGTCTGTCCAAACGAAACCTACGTCAATCTTTCCCTTTCTTTTTCTATAAAATTTCATAGAGCTTTATTTTTAACCGACGCGACGGTGTAAGTAAAGCAAAGAGTCAAATGTTGTGTGGATGGTAGGCTAATTGTATTCAATATGATACGATGTTGGTAGCGTAGTGTGCTCTTTCGTATTCTGGAACGGCCATCTTGCAGCCAGATATTGAAAATCAACTCCCTACAGATAGATTGTATGAAAACTGCAATAAATGGAGTAGGTAATTTGATATCAAGTAGAACTGGCTGTGTTTATTTGACGCCACTTTTGGTGCAGTGGCTGAGCGATTGGCTTCTGCTCTACAGGTCGCGGGTACGATTTCCGCACGGAACAAATATTTGTACGGCCTACAGATAGTTGTTTTGAGTCTGGGCGTTTGTGCATGTGAAGATTTGTGTCTGTAAACGCACCCACGATACAGGAGAAATACTAGAGCGGGGAAAAGTTTTCTAAAAAAAAAATGATTTTTTTTTCAAGAAGTTTGCAAAGTATTTTCAAGTCTTTACTTTTTTGCATGTGTTTTTTTTTTTTTTTTTTTAATTTTTGGCTTCGCGCTATTTGTGCATCTCGCCAGACGTCAAGTATGGTAGAAATTTAAAACGAAGAATGACTAATTTTTTAAGGTAGGGAAACTGGATTATTCTTAAGAAGACAATTCGGATAGATTTGGATAGGATCAGAAGAGATGAGTATGGATGAGATGTATTTGAAAAACTGCTAAAAAGAAACTAAAGGTCAAGGATATGAATGAGGATGAACTATCTACACAATTTAAATTTTAATATTATTTACAGAAATATAAGAGGCAATACACTTATAAACTAGGAAGTTATTTGTACAAAGCAATGAAAGTATAGAAGTAGGAAAAGGAGTACGGAGGGATACAAGATTACTTAGGAAGGAACAACGATCATAGAGCGGGCAGTTGAAAAAAATATGATTTAAGTCCCCAACATCCGTTCCACATGTACAAATAGGGCTGTCAATAATATGAAGTCTGGCAAGGTGGGCTGGACAACAAACATGACCAAGTCTAATCCGGATAAGGATGGAGGTCTCCGCCTTGCCAAACTTTGCCCTAAAGAACCACGGCTTCACAGGAATTTCGGGCTGAATCAAAGAATAATAACGGCCCTTCAATCTACTACTTAAATCCCAAGCTACCTTCCAAGTATCTCGGAGGAAGGTCTTCGGTAAAGCCATAAGATCACAACAGAAATTTTTATAAGGATACAAATCCCCACACTGCACAGCGTCACTAGCAAGATTATCAGCAATTTCATTACCATGGATTCCGACATGAGCAGGAATCCACGCAAATTGTACAGCATAACCCTCAGAAGTGGCTCTAAACGCGAATTCTCTTATTTCAAATATAACCGGTAGCTGTGATTTGTACTTAAATGGAAATTTATCTAAGGCTTGAAGTGCGCTTAAAGAATCCGTAAATATAATAGTTTTTTTTAGTTTCAATAAATTAACATATTCAACTGCTTTGAGTAAGCCGAAACATTCACCTGTAAATACAGATGTCTCCGGAGGGAGTTTAATTTTTTGAACAATATTATATTGAGAATGGTAGACACCTATTCCAACACATCCAGATGGAGACTGCTTAGAAGCATCTGTAAAGATATGATGGAAACCTTCACAATTCTCAGCAAGAAATGTTTTAAAATTGAAATTAATATTGGGGTCAGATTTATCCATGCAGCTGTATCTAATATTAGGAGAAAATTGTAGACTGTCATAACTGCTGCTGAATAAAGGAAGTTTATTGGAACGGTGAGTAGGAGAAGATAGGGAAAGAAATTTTTGGTAACTCACAACTAAACATGGGACAGTTTTATGAGTCCAGTAGATAGAAGAGTTAATGTGTGTTCCTAAGGATGCCAATTTTGAGATAAGAGGGTGACCTGAAAACTGAAGAATTCTGAAGAAAAACTTATCAGAAAGAAATTGCCTTCTAAGATGCAAAGGGGCATCACAGCATTCAACTTGAAGTGCGTTAATGGGACTGGATTTCATCGCGCCTGAAATAATCCGAAGTGCTTTAGCCTGTATGCGATCTAGTTTTTTAAAAGCCATAACACTTCCGGGTTCTAAAATAAACATACCATAATCTAATATGCTTCTAATGATCGCGTTATAAATAAGCTTTAAAGAGAAAGGGTGTGCACCCCACCACACCCCAGAAAGGCATCTAAGAATATTTAAGTGGTGTTCACATTTATTAATAACATAATCACAGTGTGGAACACTGCTAAGTTTAGAGTCCAAGATTACTCCTAGATACTTGAATTTGTCTTTAACTGGAATAGGAATGTCATTATATAAAATATTTACTTGAGGAACTATTCTCTTCCGGGTGAATAACACAGCTGCGCATTTAGACGTGGATAGCTCTAAACCATTTAAATGTAACCATGAAGCTAGATTAGTCAAAGCAGAAGAGAGAACAGAGCAGGCATGTTCAACAGAATGACTAGAAAAATATAACAATAAGTCATCAGCATATTGTAGCACGTTAACTTTATAGTTGTTATCTAGATCAAAAGTGTATATATTGTATAACAGAGGACTCAGCACTGAACCCTGTGGAAGCCCTCTCCATATAAGACGAGATAATTGATGATCTGCACATGAAAAAATTACAGAACGTTCGGTTAGAATATTTATAATGAAATTAGATAAATTAATTGGCACTTGTAGAACATGCAATTTTTTTTGTAAAACTGATAACAACACATTGTCATATGCAGCATTAATATCTAAGAATACAGCTACGGTGGACTCATTATTGGAAAAAGATAACCTAATATCGGAAGTGAAAATACTTAGACAGTCAATGGTGCTTTTGCCCTTTCTAAAACCATATTGAGAAGCTGCCAATAAACCTTTACTTTCAACATACCACTCAAGACGATTTTTTATTAAGTGTTCCGCTAATTTCATCAAAATTGATGATAAAACAATGGGACGGTAGGAAGAAACATCAGATGGTAATTTATGAGGTTTCAGAAATGGCAATACCATTTGACGTTTCCATTCAACAGGAATGTTTCCAGTTTTCATAATGGAATTTATTAGACTTAGATAATAATTAAGAACACTATCGCTTAAATTGCCAAAAAAGGAATACGGAATGCCATCAATACCTGGTGCAGAATCCACAGTATTAAGAATAACACCCTTCAACTCATTAAACGTGAACGGAAGGTCTAACACGGTGTTAGTGCTTTTATTACTGGACTCATTCTCATTGGGCACGGGCAGTAATACGTTAATAGCTTGAGGAACCCATGGTGGTGCTAATTTATCTGCGAAGTCATGAACTAAAATATCAGAAATAAGGGAAGAGGGGTTGTTAAACACGGACCTAAATCTGCGAATATTACGCCAAACTATTGAGGGATGTGTATTCGGTGAAATTGACATACAGAAGTTTCGCCAACTTTCGAATTTCTTTTTCTTAAATAATTTGCGCGTTTCTGCAATTATATTAGAAAGAATATCAAAGTTACTATGAGACATATTTAGGTTATAATTTAGCTCCGCTTGTTTGCGTTTATGAACAGCATCTGTGCACTCAGAGTCCCACCAAGGAGGCTTCGGAATAGTTCTAGTATTATTATTTTTAGCAGGAAAAACTTCGTCAGCTGCTGCAATCAAAATTTTCGCTAAAGATTCAGCACATGAGTTTTCATCACCATCCGAGATAGCAGGAAGGGAAGAAAACATACTGTCAACACTATTTTTATATTTATCCCAGTCACTATGACTTTTGTTAGGGAGCTTATATTTTAAAGTTGATCTCTTATTTGGAATAGAAGGTTTGGAGAAAGGGAAAGAAATTAAAATTGGAAAATGATCACTACCAAATGTAAAGGGGAGAGTATGCCATGTTAATTTAGAAGCTAAGTTTGGAGAACAGATAGAGAGGTCAATTGCACTTTGTCTCTGGCTGGGATCAGAACGTCGTGTGGGAGATCCTGTATTTAAAATGCACAGGTTGTGCAAGTCTACTATGTCCAGTAGCTCTTCACCATTACAATTAGAAATAGAACTGCCCCAAGATTGGTGATGACAATTGAAATCGCCCAATACTAGGAAAGGCCTAGGAAGAAAAGAAAAGAGATGATTAACCTCTTGAAGTAAAGAAGATGAAGGGTGAGGAATATAAATAGAAACAAAACAAATATTATACATTTTAATTGCTACAATTGATAAGTCATCACTGTGAGGAGGTAACGAAATGATAGAGAAAGGGATAGAGTCTTTAATAAGTATGGCTACACCACCATACCCATCAGATCTATCATCCCTAATAGTCAAATAATTATGAATTTTAAAAACATAAGTAGGTTTGAGCCATGTCTCTGCCAAAGCAAAGACAAAAGGCTCATGTTTATTAATAAGATATATTAAATCACTTTTTTTATTGATTAGACTGCGGCAGTTCCATTGAACGAGTTTTGCTTGATGGTCCATTTAGGGAGGACTGGGAGAGTTTTTCAAAAATAGGGGCAACGTTGGACGGTGAAAAGTTGAACTGTGTAAGAAGATTAAAGAAGGCGGTTAAAAAATCATTTAGTGGGAATTGGGTATCTGATTCATTTTTATTCTGATTAATAAGAGCACAACCATTAGAAGGTTCTGGAATATCAAAATCTTTGATAATTGCATTGTGGGCATCTTTATTGTAACCTGGGATGGGAATTGGAGGAGAACGAGGTTTAAGAAAAACAGTTTTTTTATAACCAGAAGGAGAGCTTTTATTTTGAAAAGATGCAAAAGATTTATCAGGAGAGTTTCTAGAGGGAGAAAGTAAAGCATCTGCGAAAGACTTAGAAACAGGGGAGTGTAACTTTGAGGCTTCAGAGTAAGATAATGAATTTTGAGCCATATAGGTTTTAATCTGTTTTTGCCTTATAAATTCTGGGCATGTTTTATTAGTTGCAAAATGGTAACCAGAGCATAAGCAACAAGATGCATTTTCTAATTCTCTATCACAACTATCACCTGTGTGGTTTTGGCCACATTTATAACAGCGAGGTTTAGACCTGCACTGTAGCTTTGTGTGACCAAACCGACAGCAGTTAAAACATTGTATAGTAGGGTAAATATACAGATCTACAGGTAGGGCATTGTAGCACATAAATATGCGTTTAGGTAAGATCTGACCGTCAAAAGTAACAACTATTGTTTGTGAAGGTTTCCAAACAGCTGACCCATCAACCAGTGTTTTAAAATTAAGGCGTCTAATTTTTAATATAGGACCACAACCTATTGGTACAGAAATGTTTTCTATTACCTCCTCTGGAGACCATTCAGCTGGAACCCCACGAACCAGTCCCATTCGAGTAACGTTAAAAGTCGGTATAAAAGCCATTAAATTCTGGGCCTCTAGGCTGTTATTTTGAATAAAAGAATTCGCGTCAGTATAAGTGGAGAAAGCGATGGAAATTTTATTGCGTCCAATCTTTTTAACGCTACCATTAATAATGTTATTAAATTTATTTCGTTTTAAGAAATTTCCAAATGCAATGGGGTGCAGTGTAGTGCCATCATTAGGAACTAAAGTATTTTTTGAAATATGAATGATGTAAGGCGAATTATCAGTTTTGTCATAAAGCTTCCGCCCCACTGGAGAGGAAGTAGGTTGAGCTGGAGAGGAAGCAGGTTGAGCTAGAGAGGAAGCAGGTTGAGTTGAAGAGGGAGCCACAATATTTTTCTGGGCTTTCGGTAAAATCTCAGTTTCTGTTTGTAATTGCTCTATAGTGTGAGTTGAATCGGAACAGTTACAGCCCGACAACTCCGAGCCGTGGTGTTTTCTTCTTCGCTTGTTGCAGTGCTTGCAAACATGAATGCGACTTCTTTTTAGGGAACGGGCTGAAGTGGACCCATCAGTGTCCATGCCCGACTCGTTGGATTGAATAGTTACGAAACACCCTGCCGGGGGTACAAAGCCCCCCGGGTCAGGCGGTTCGTTCATGTCCCCTCCGCGCAAGGAAAAAGTAATAAAAACTTACCGCTACAGAAGAAATAAGTACACTAAACTAAATAAGTATATACAAACTATAAATAAACAACAGAAAACTTCTCAACTGATCACTATATCTTATAATTTATAAATTTTAAACAATAGCCAAAAAAATATACGCCCGCCAAATCCAAAGTTTCCCGCGCTTTCCTTTGCATGTGTTGCTCAATTCTTCTGTTTTGTATACAACTTAGCCCAGTCGCCAGGTATTTTTTGGCGTAAAATCCATAGATAAGAAGTTATTTAATAAAACTCATTTTTGGGGTCTTTAATTCAAGAAAGCGGAGCGCGACGAGTTCCCTTAAGGTCGACAATTTTAAGTCATTAAATACACCTAAAAATAATACACATCCAAAATTCAGGACTGACCGACCTTTTGCAAGTAAGAGCCCTTTTTTGCAACCTGGCAACTGGGGTAACTGTAAATAAATGTATTGAATTAGGTTTTTAAAACACAACGCAGAATTAACAACTTGACAGGCATTTCAATAATTTGATGTTTGATGAAGCTAATTACGATTAAGCATTTATATGCAGTTCATTTACTGTAATTTTAAATCGGATGTATGATAAAGTCTTACAGTCACGCTTTACTAAACTGTATCTAGACCTTGAGCATTTGTGGCACATACAACTTTGTGTACGTGTAAATGTAAGCTCCAACACTATGTGGCAAAACTTGGAAAGCCGGGAGTTGGGATAAGTACGTGCCGTGGCCGAACTCGCGAAGTACGCCGAGCAATTCCGGAGATGCCCGAATGCCTGGACAGCCACACACTGCCCAAACTTGTAACTATCTGGAATAGTTCCTGAACACTACCGACAAATTTTTGATCACGTGAATAGTAAGAAGGTTATATGAGTCCATTTCTTCGTGATTTTGAACATGGTTTGGCTACAGTGTACCTACTTACTACATACAGTGGATCAACGCCCATGCATTTGACAAATCTTATGAAATGTCAAAATTGGTAACACTTGTCAAAGGGTTGTCACATAAAAAAAAACACGTACTTTGTCAAACAAACGTCCAAATTAATTAACGTTTTATCGTAGAAGTAATATGTACTACGTACGTTTTATAGAAACAGTGACGCACAAAAAGAAAAGCTACATAACCACGCATGCGTATTTTTGCGTAATTTTGACGATGGACAAAATAATGCAAAGGTATGTAACAGCAATTCATCCATATTGACCCAAGCTGCAGTATGGCAACTTGGGTCATAAGCTCCGCCCACTTCCCCCCGCAAGCCTTCGCACGATTGCTCTGCGACTATGTTCTACGTTGACCAACCGTAAGGAGGTAGACTGTGGTCATAGAGATTTATTACAGTAAAAATAAATCCCGTAATATTCAAAGAGAGAAACTTAAATTAAATAGTTCAATGTCCTCATAGCAGTTCGTAAGCTTCCATTCCTGAATAAAGGAGTCCTCCTATATACCACTTGTATTGTAATGAACGGTCGCGATTCAATCTAAAGCAAATAGTTATTTTACTTTAAATCAAGTTCGCTTCACGTTACATAAATTAAACTATGTACACAAATCATATCTTACTATTTTTTTACTTCAACTAGTAAACTTGTATTCTCTATACTAAATGCAGATTACTGTCACTCCAGACTTAGAAGAGACAACATCAAATAAATGCGATTCGAACCAACAAACAAACAAAACATTCTATTTTTGCTGCCCATATTGACACAACCAATACGGATGATTCAATCTCAGGATCAAAGGACTTAGAACTCAAAGAAGTTATGTTCGGAGAATCTCATATGGGCTTGAACGTGACCGGAGATAAGTGCCGACGCAGCGTGGCCTCTCAACACCGCGCGTGACTCCAACTTGAAGAAATTGAAGATCTATACACTGTCCAAATAAAGTATAAAAGAATTTAACTCTGATTGAACTAGTAATAAACCAAGTGAACAGCTCGGCTATAAAAAGTCGAAAGAAAGCAGTGCACCTAATGTAATTTTAAATTAACACACGTTTTTATATTGTTTGTGTTCTTGGGACACTAATACAGAAATTCAATTTTGAAGTAAGATAGAAAAAAAAAACGATATTTTTTCGTAAAAACGTTGGTTATCTTTTATCTCAGAAATAAGTTACAGAATTTGCATGCAAAAGTTGTCAAAACGTAAATTCCTAGGATATTATTATAGTTATCCGACGTTGATAAAATCGACTCTAATCGATATAATTCGTAAAGTTATTTACATCAATGGGTAGGTAGGTACTTACTCATAAATTTTAGAAAATATACGTCTAATCTGTGTCTTTTCTACTCGAATAACATAGACTCAAAGATTTTTAATAAGACTTCTTGCTGAAATAACAACTAAACTTTTGACCTTTCATAAGTCCAAGAAATGTGCTTAATTAATATAAAAACTTTGGAGTTGAAATTGATATAAAAGTAGAGGATATTTTTAGTCTCCATCCAAACCGGAACCGCTGACAAAAGCTGTAATTATTTTAATATATTCTCATTTATTCGTTGTACATACATATAATTTATATTATTAACACATGTCTTAAAAAAAAAACAATATACAAGGTTAGTCGGAAAGGGGGTACTAATAGGCTAGCCAACCGTCTCGCGAGAGCCGAGACGTCCCGTTTTAAGAGCTTTAGAGGATGCGTCCCGCGAAAGACGTGTGCGGGACGCCAATTGTCCCGTTTTATCGTACTTATGGCTAAACCTTCGGGCAGAAGTCGGAATTTACTGAACGCACGTTTTGTTTAGCTAGAATAGTGGTGATCGCGACCACGAGTCTCGCGTTGAACAAACGAAAAAATAATTTCTAATTGTATTTTGTCGTTGTGGCCCGGAGGTTACAGATCCGCTTTTTAAGCACCGGGTTGCGGGTTCAAACCCAGGCATATACCAATGTCACTTTTTCAATTTCATATGTACTTTCTTAGTTAATCTAAGACGTCACTGACATACGGTGAAGGAAAACATCGCGACAAAACCTGGTCTGAAATCGCCAACCCGCAGTGAGCAAGCGTGGCGAGCAATGCTTGTTCCTTCTCTGTACGAGAAGAGGCCTTTACCCAGCAGTGGGACAGTTACAAGCTAATATTTATTTATTTTATTAATTTAATTGTATTTTACGCTTTCCTATATTTTGACAGTTGGGTCTCGCTTTTTTTTGCCACGTCCCGCATTTTGATTGCCAAAGTCCCGGTAAATTCATGCATAAAGGTTGGCAAGCCTACCATCATCATAATACTGATATCTGTTAACGCAACGCTTAATTAAAGGTTCAAAATTCGATCATTTTTATTTCTTTCCAAAATTATTTTTATTTTAGTTTTTTCAAAAATTCTTCATCCCTGCTTTAGATACGACTTTAGAAAATGAAGCTTCTAATCCCTGAACCCAAATGTGACCTAAAATGTAAACACAGCTGATCATGGCTGAGAATAGATAGATTTTAGCGTATTTTTTTGAGAATTTTGAACAGCTATTTCTCTTAAACTATCGAGTTTTGGGAAAATTTGTAGAACAAAAGTTGTTCGTTATTATGGGTATTTTAACACCCTTTCGAATTAGTACCCCGTTTCTGACAAACCTTGGATATATATAAAAATATCAAAAAATTGTACATGCTTGGACCATGTTTCCGATGCCGGTGTCCAAGCTGCCGGTGGTCAGGGCCTCAAAGAGAGGAACTTCCTGACAATACGCGCCGTGTCCAGGAGTACCGCTTTCTGTATCAAGTCCCTGATCCAGCCGTCTAACGAGCGTCTCATCAGTGGTCGAGGCTCTTGGCTATTAAGTCATTGGCTGCAACAACTATCGGTACAACGACTGCTGAATCAATCTCCCACATGTCGACAACCTCGTGTACCAAGTTAAGGTATAATAAAATTATAGTTTAATTATTAGTTTTAATGACATTGAACTATGTGTATAACACGCATTCCGAACTCAATTTCTTTCTATGTTTCCTATATTTGCAGGTCTTTTAACGCTTATGTAAAAAGTAAGCGAACTAAATCCGAACTCTGATGGAATATGGATCGCTAAGGCCTCTGAAAGCTTTTCAGATTCATTTGAGTAAGTAAGTTTTATATAAAAGCACATACGGGCTTCGGGTGAATCGTTTCTCGGGCCTTTTTAAATGCTCTATCCCTTTTTTATTAAAAGCGAAATACATTTCAGGTGATATCTGACTTAACAATGTTTGTCAGTTATATTTTTTTAATGAAAACGTTGTCTCGTATGTTTTAAAAAGGTTCTCTCGACAAAAACAAAAGCCGGCTACTAAAAGCGTGTTACTTTTCATTTTTTGTTAAAAAATATAATAACACGTGTGTCGCAGAATAACGAGTGTTAATGCACATTTTTGGGGTTTTTGTGAATTTATTTCGGTTATGCAATTTTGCGGAGATGGCAAAAAAAATTCAGGTGTAAAAAGTTAATTGTGAGTCACCATCAGCCACATTATGTTGAGCTAGCAGCTATGTAGGTATACCTCAACCATGTGTATTACATGCTGAATTCAGTGCATTGACTGTGCCAGCTCCTGAATTTAGAGTAATTTTACATTGGGACTTAGTAATGAGCTCGCCCCCATCCCAACGCAAAATTAGTGCGCTGAATTTAGCATAAGTAACGAAAAAACAGCTTATCTTGAGATTAGTACCGATTCTGCAGTGCAAACTAAACTTAATTTAGGCTATTGCTATCTTTTTCACTCTCATCAAATAAAAAAGAGACGGACGTAAATAAAAGCTGTCAAATTTGTTGAACTAAAATTTCCATATAACTTTAAACAACAGGTTGGAACGTGTAGACTAAAAATATGGCGAAGTTCAAGGCGTAAACTAATTTGAGATCTCTAACTTAGTTGTTATCTATCACCGTCCTTTTCTCGCGCTGTCTGTAAGTAAAAGATAGCAATTCTCTAATTTTAGTTTACTTGGTGAACAAGAGACTCGGCACCATTGTCGCGTTTTTCCTAAAAAGAAAGAATAACATCGCATCATTTATCTCAATCCAATAACAAATTTGAAATTGTTGAAATAAAGACATCATCTTTATTGCAATTTCGGTATTTTAGTAATGTGGTAATGTAACTAATCCTCAGGCCACTGAAAGTTCACACCGATAATTCAGCCCTCATCAAGCTGTCCCCCCCCCCCTCTATATCCACGCCAGCAACGCCCTAAGCCGAGGTCCGAGTCCCACTAGGGGTCGCCCTTAGTGCTGTTGTTGCGGGTAGTCATGATGTTAGTGTAGTACAAGTAGTTAGCTTAGGTTAAGTATTTTACTTCCCCCCCCATTGGCTGGAGACCCTTCAGGTCTCGCCAATAACTGCCCGGTTACGTAGGAAGGGTTTTCTAGGCCACCTACAGCAGTCCAATAGAAAAAAAGAAAAAAAAAGCCACTGAAAGTATCTTTGATGAGATGACTGTTTTAAAGCAAGTGTTAAAATTTGATATTTGTTTTTACACGTAAAATGATTTTTATTTTCGTATTTTCACAGCGGACAACAGATAGATTTTGATCAAAATCTATCTCTTGTCCGCTGTGATCAACTGTTTTTACATTTTAGGTCATATTTAGGTTAACGGATCAGAAGCTTCATTTTCTGAATTCGTAACTAATGAAGGGATAAAGATTAAAAAAAACGAAAATAAAAATCATTTTACGTGTAAAAACAAATATCAAATTTTAACACTTGCTTTAAAACAGTCATGTATTTTTTATGAAATCTTTGAACCGCTATTTCCCTTCAACTATTGACTTTTGAGAAAAGTTGCAGAACAAAAGTTACGGTTCGGATTAGTACCACCTTTCCGACTAACCTTGTATAGGTCATAGGTATCATAATGGGTGTATTTGAAGTGGGATACCAGGAAAGCAGCCGCTACGAGAGCCAGCAATCTAAATGTTGAGTATCCATGCAGTAGAAGATGCATGGATACTCAACGTTGAACGTTGAACCATGTAGAAGAATTAAAAATGCTCAACTTGGAAGCAGATCTTACGCTGTAAGCCTCCAAGCCCTTAGGGCCGCTGTAAGCTGAACGAATGATGTACGACAGTGGCAGTGACATTACAAAAGTAAACTTTTTTTTATGCCTCTATCCGTCTAGAAAAAAGACAAATAAATGTAAAGGATTACTAGAAGCCCGAATATCCGTATATTCGAAGATTTCCCGCCAAATCTACGGATTTACCCGAAGCTCACGGTAAACGTTGTTTATTTATTGATAAAAACGGAATAAGTTGGATAGCTTTTAAAGCAAGCCGCCGAAATACTTAGTCTGAGTTAAATCAATACACTTAATTATCATTCATGGATTTGTTTCGATTCATTTCATTTGTTCCTCCTTAAGTCTGATCTACTAAATATAAATCAATTGAAAACAAACGATAAAACACTTTTTTTTAAATGTAGTTATCATTTACTTATCTATTTTTACCTATCTTGCATCAGATTCAAGGATCGTTTCAAAAAATTTATAGTCTGGGCCGGATTATCTTTCAGAAAAATCTCATTCAATGAACGTTAAAATCTAATAAGTAATTTCACCGATTACGTCCCGCGTGTCGTCCGAGGACGAACCCGCTATAATTATTGTTCATCTATTGTGTCTATAATTACGGTGATTGAGAGGTCACGCAGTTCATTTCGTTGCCTCTTTGCTACAACACAGACTTTGAAACTGCAACGAAAATACATTTTATCACTAAGTACATACGCTGCTGATTTCCTGTGAAACCTTGACACTTTTATCAAACAATGCATACGATGTATGTCAAAAATTAAAAACGCACAGGTCTGCTAAAATTCAGGCGACAGAGACTTTGGTGTCGATTGAAAACGTAAGTGACCCGTGAAACGTTCCCGCGGAGGTATGGAAAATTGCATTTAACTTTATCACGGCATTGTCAAACTGGAATATTCCGGTTTCAACATAGCTTAACGGATTTTGTTGTTATTGAGTGGACATTTTACAATGCAGAAAGCTGTTTGTATGGAGGTGTACGTAACTTCTTTTGTTGCAGCGTTTCATTTGATGCAGTTCTTTTTTAAAGCGAGCTTATTGAGAGCGAACTGAACTGGTATGCGAATTTTATGAAGCAAGTTCTCGACATCAATTTAGTTTCAGTTCTTCTCAGTATACTTTAATATTTAAATACCTTCGTATTTCATGTTCAGTGGAATTAACAATAAACTCTTATAAACTACCTACAAGTTTTTAGTGTTAAGTTAGGTACTTTGAAACTGCACTGAATGTCGTGAATTTCCCGAAGGTTTGAGCTGAGGTATATATTACACCCTCATTTCGCCGTTTTGTTTAAGTCCGGGCACCGGGCACAAATCCAGACTCCGGGCTGCCACAGAAATTCCACACGGAAAAACCCAATAACACTTGCCCGATCTGGGGATCGAACCCAGGGGCCTAATTCTCCTAAAATAAATTGTTGCCAAACGCAATCGAACCACAACCGTCAGTCAGTTTTTGTTTTCGAAAACTTTCAAAATGATTGATTTTGTTTTTTGTGTCAAACAATTTGATAGCTTTTGAAATTGAGAATTGTCTGAATGAACGGTTCGGCCTTGGTTCGGTTGTGATTTATCAAGATTTATTTTAGGAGAATTAGGCCCCAGGACTTACTAGACTAGGCAGTCTACAAGTCCACTCTAATGAAGTTGTTTCTTAACAATCTTTATAAAATAACTTTGGCGTAAAGTGCTGAAGTAAATTACCATAATTTACGCATAACATCACTGGTGCTTAAAGTCTTTACGGAATCTTCGGGAAAGGAAAAAATGGGGTACCTAGTCAATTATAATTTTGTGGATATAAAACCATACGATAATCAACAAGGCAGACGGCAATGTGCGTTTAATAAAAGACAAATAATATGTACTTAATATTACGTTAATCGAAGCGGAAATACGAAAACGCCGTATTATTGTACAAACATTGGACTAAAAATTTAATGTTTATAAATCATGAAATACACCTGTGTAAGTATGCAAGACGACGCGTAAAAATGGTGACTCAAAATATACAAAGCATTTAAACTGACATGATATATTGTACAGTTATGTACAGTAATCAATTATATGTACAGACATAATTCGAGTAATTGTTTTTGTCTACTTAAACAATGAACTGTGTACGTAATAAAGAGTGTGTATTTCGTGGTATTCTCTGAACTTAATTTACGATCTATTTACATTTTATCCTGCCGATTAAGGTCGATTGGCCTAAACGTTAAGGCTAAATCACATTAGTCGATATAAGTGCCACGTGATACCGAAAATACGCAACGCATTTCCGGCGTTATTACGCCTGTAATGCTTCTCAACTGATCATTTACCGGAAACATATACTCACATACAATTTAATCAAAGCCGCTTCAAATGCGGTGCGTTGGTCATCGACAGACCAGACAGAAATTACGTCGGGTCTTGCCGAAAAAAAAAACATAGCCAAGTTCGGCCGCGTAATGTCGGCATGATTTGGCCCTACATTAAAACAACTGCAAATAACACTCGGGCCGTAGGGTCCGAGTGCCCAACTCCTATTCAGAGACATAGCAAAGCAGCTAGTCAATACTTCCCGTGACCCGAAGGCTGGCCTCTACTTTGGTCAAAGGATTAGCGTTGCCATACAACGTGGCAGTGCTGCCAGCCTTCTGGGCACGTTACCAATCGACAGCGATGCGGAGGAATCTTTTGATGCCTTATTTTAGTTTATAGTTTTATTAGGATATATTTTTCTTTATTTGTATATATTTTTATTTGTAATTATGTAAATATTGTTTGTGTAAATATTGTAAGATTAATAGTTCTGATTAACAAATAACTGCGCAATGCGGAACATAATCATTATAGAACGGACCGCATGTTTGTAAGTTGAATATTTGGATTTGATCGGTTGATACAGCTTGTATGCTGGGCTATGGAAGTTTATTTCGGCAGATTATTTTCATTTATTCGTTACCTTCGCATTTATCGATAGAGTATCGAATAATGTATCCGATATTTTAACACATTCGAGTCCACCGCACTTTTCGTAGACCTCATACGCCATCCCGCCATACATATTGCTAGTGGACTATCCAGGAGGGTCTACGGTATTACGTTTGCGCTAAGAGTGAACCCTCAAGGAGGGTTTCTGGCATTAGGTTAAAAGCCGTGAAAAATACGCTACTACGTCGTAAAATAGGTGTTTGCTTGTTTCATGACGGTGAATTTTCCAAGAAAAACCTGCATTTAAAATGAACCCTCCACGAGGGCACCCGGCATGGCGAATGCGACTACAGCGTACCAGGGTACAGTGCACTCGGCACTGAACGTGTTACAGCATCGAGAGATGGGCTTCCCCAAGTAACTGGTAGTAGAAGCTTCTACTTCGTCATCGATGCAACTTCTCTCAAAATCGTAGTTTCAATTTCCATAGAAGCTACTCTCCTGCCCAGCTTTTTCCCAATTATGTTGGGGTCAGCTTCCTGTCTAACCAGGGGGTCTACTCCCTAAGCACGAAGTCCGTGGTTTCGGCCTTAGTTACGAGCGTTTCCTACTCCCTATCACCTACGGACATACGATTATTTCGAGGCCCGAACTAAGAATGAATGACAACACGATTTGACAGTTGTCGGGATACTAGGTACCGATGTGTTTTTGGCCGTCCGAAAAGTTGAACTTTACACTTGTTTTGTTCACTCCCACGTTTCGGGCTACTTTCGGACGGGCGACTAACTTCGTTGACGGACTTAGGGAGTAGGCCCCCAGATACGGCTGAATACCAGTATTTTACATGGAGAGACCAGACCCAGTTACTGGGCAATGTCGTTATCCTAAGTTTTGTTCGGTAGTCAAACTTTCGGGCTTCTGACTACCCGTAACGACTGTCGTAGGTGGTCGTATGACACCCGGGACCGACGATTTAACGTGCTCTCCGAGGCACGGAGGGGTCTCGATGTGTAACGAACGGTCACCCATCCATGGATTGACCGCGGCAAGCGCAGTTTAACCTTGAAAATTGATTGTTGTTTTTCTATTGGTCTGCTGTATATGGTCCTATGGGACCGTTTCTACGTAACCGAGCAGTTATTGGCGAGACCTGAAGGGTCTCCAGCCAACGGGGCGTGGGGGGGAAGTAAAATACTTAACCTAAGCTAACTACTTGTACTACACTAACATCATGACTACCTGCAACAACAGCACTAAGGACCACCCCTAGTGGGACTCGGACCTCGGCTTATTGCTTTGCTGGCGGGGACTTAGGGGGGAGACTGCTTGTTAAGGGCTGAATTATCGGTGTGACTGCGGAGTCTGAAGAGACGACCGGCTCTACGACGGGAGAGCTCGGTGGCGGTGGAACGTCGCGACGGAAGTTGTGTATTGTACTGGTCGATTAACTCGCCTCCTGGAGGAGGGTTATTTCGTCATCGAGTTCACTGGGGCGACTAGGGGGTTCGGATGAAGGGGGGCAGTGTCAAAGTAACGCTTGGAAATGCGTTTGAGGTATTGCTTGATGGTTAACATTTTTAGATCGAGATGGAGTTGGACGTAATGCATGAACCACGGGGCAGCCGCGGCTCTGCGCAACACTCGATTCTGGAGGGTTTGGAAGGATTTGAAGCGAACGGATCTGTTTACCGAACATGAGGACGGTACGGATGTGGAATGCAAATTGTACGATACGCGCGGTTGTTATATTGCCACTAGCCCCCAATCATTTTCAAACCATAAAAGCTACTACATTTATAAATAGCAATGTATGTACATATGTTCAGCGTGGCATTAAATTGCTTTGCAAAACTATAGAAAGCTTGCACAATATTCTCATCACACACAAAGCCCTCAGGGATAAACCTTTTACGACGCGACTGACGGATGATAGAAGTTAGTCATTGTTTCGCTTCGAGGTTGTGACGTCATTTGACATGAACGGTTAGAAATTGCATTTTTAAATGGTATGTTACTATAAACTGGCGGTAAATTGGATTCAAGTTTTATAGGAGTGTTTACTGTTTTAGTAATCCCTCTTCTTTTATTTTTTTTCTCTTTCTTTGCTGTGTGGTTGTTAGGGAAAGGTTATGTCATTCTCTTTACCCCTGTAGGAGTCGTAAGGAATTACGTAATTATGTGGGAATGTCAGGCAGCAGTATCCTACTTTATTTGCTAATTACAATAGTTGTAGGCCACCATATTATCATAACCCCATGGTGATTTTGTACTTCTACTGTTTATTTATTGTAACAGTATATTAAGGAGATGTTTACGTTATGTAATGATGATAATGATGAAGACTCAAGTAAGAGAATAAACAAAAAAAATTGAGTCTTTTTTTCTAATTCTGTTATTAAAAATAAAGTCCAACTAGCTGCTCCCCGCGGTTTCATTCGCATCCCAGGGAAACTAATTCATGTACCCGGATAAAAGTAGTCCTATGTCCTAATCCAGGTCTTGGTCTATCCGTGTGCCAAATTTCATCCAAATCCGTACAGCCGTGATTGATTTATCAAACATTCAAATTCACAAACTCACAAACATCAAAACTTTCATGTTTATAATATCAGCAGGATTGTATTCTACGTTTGTAATTTTTTCGTTAAAATACGTGACTATTTTTAAATTCTATTTTCCCCAATTTTTACGTTCTTTTTTCGAATTGGTTCGGACCATACTATAACTTATTGCTTTCCTTAATGCAACGTAAAGTTGTTTACAGTGTTGTACGAAAACTAAAAATCTTACAGAGCAATGAAAAGTCAGATACGATCCGTCTGTAATACATAGCAAATAGCAAGATCTTCTTCACTATAAAATGTTAGACTGGCTAAAATAAATCTCCGAACGTCTGTCTCCGCCCGAAATCCGTGTTCCGCTGTGACGTCACTTGTCGTAGACGTCGTAAATTGGATTCTAAAATGGATCGTAACTAAACTTTGATCGTAAGCCTTTCAACTTACAAGTTTGATATGATCGTGAGGTAATAACATTGGTACGTTGTTATGAAAACTATTTTATCGCTTTCCACAGGTGCCGTGTTCCCTTACAGTTTGTTTCAAGCGCTTAATCCACTTACAAGTTAAATTGCGCAAGTTTACTTCTGCAACCGATTTGCACTGTGGACACACCCGTAGCAAGACGACTTCCTGGAAGCTTTAGAGCCCAAATACACGTCCGATACTTGCCTCCGATAGTTGGTTCCGATAGTCTGATCAGACTATCTGAAGGCCTCCGTGTCATACATTTGTTTGAACTGATGAATTACACATACGATCAGACTATCGGATCGGATGTCAGAATCGTAAGCATCGTCCGGGCGTCGTCGTCGTACAGAAAAAATCGGACACGAGAATCGTACGTGTATTACATGAATCCGATCAGATAGTCGGATCCGGCTCCCGGAAGCAACTATTGGACGTGTATTTTGACCCTTACCGACTTCTCTGACGTGCTTCAAGCTGTCCGGTTAGTGTCAAATTCAATATTAGCCCAGTCGCCAGGTCGCAAAAAAGGGGTTTTACTTGCAAAAGGTCCGTCAGTCCTGAATTTTGGATATGTGGTATGTTTAGGTGTTTTTATGATAATATCAAGTTTTCGACCTTGAGTGACTTCGGCGCGCTCCGCCATCTTGGATTAAAGATCCCAAAAATGTTTTTTTATTAAATAACTTCTTATCTATGGGTTTTACGCCAAAAATACATCAGACCAATTTTGTAGACACTTAAATTCCCTATAATTCCTGCCTATAACGTTTTTCCGTTGCTAATAGTTGACGATATATTGCGCGTTAAAGCAGGCAAAAACACCAGATTTTTCGACTTGTGAATTTCCATAAATAATGTATATCCCGAAAATTAAGCTGTATTGGACAAACTATATCCTAGCTTTTCTTCTCCAATTAGTCATCGGAATCAATGGTTAAAATCTTACGGGTTCCTCGGACCCACGGCGTATGTGTTACGTTATCAATTTTCTTTATAGAATTAGCCTCCGAGACTGACGACAAACGTCGTTAAAACTTTGACGGATACAGGAAAATGGTACAATAACGTAGTTTACAGTTACTGTAATTATTCCGCAGAGAAACAAAGACGTCCGCGTCATGCACAAATTGGAACTAAACTGGAACGTAACCGAAGTTTAGCTGGCGACAATTGAGAGTGGCAAGTTTGATATGGGTGTAATTAAGCGACTGTTGGTTTTGATCGTAGCATGATTTAGTTAATTTAGACTTAGATGAGACGTCTTAAGGGGGATGATCAGGTAAATATCAGGTACTAGCTTTTGCCCGCGGCTTCGCTCCCGTTAATTAAGGCCAAAAAAACTCTTAACACACTACTAAAGTTTCTATAATAATATAATTAAATCGTGATTCGAAAGACACGTAGCGCCATCTATTATCGTTATTGTTGTTTTCCTCGGGAAGAGTACTTTTTTTCGGGATGAAAGGTACAATACGGCCGACGTATCTTGGCGAGTCTGAAGTTAGTTGTTTGGCTGCGCAATGAATCTTTTAGAAACGAAATTGTCTACTGCGCAGCTAATCAGCTAACTTCAGACTCGCCAAGATACGTCAGCCGTATTGTACCCTATGTCCGTTTCTGTGCACCTGACAACGTATCTGCAAAATTTCAGGATGGTCGGTTCAGTGGTTTAGGCTTGAAAAGGTAACAAACAAACAAACTTACTTTCGCATTTATAATATTAGTTAGGATTAGGATGCCGGAAGCTGGCAACACTGGGCAACGTTTAGAAGATAAAGAAGGGTAGTCGGCGTCATGGCTCAACGCATCCGATGTTATAAAAGCTGTTTTGTCATTCGACGGAGCTCACTTTCTGTGCTGATCAGCCGAAGAAGTGTGACCTTTATTATCTGACTAGCTTGTCCTTATTATTTTTCTGTTCTTGGTTGGTCTAGCGGTAGCAAGCGCGACTGCTAAGCGTGAGGTCCTGGGTTCGATCCCCAGGTCGGGCAAAGTGTTATTGGGTTTTTCCGTGTGGAATTTCTCAGAGTCTGGATTTGTGCCCGGTCGATGGCAATAGGCTCGCACCCTATTACATGGGACGTAAACATAACGGCGAAATGTGGGTGTACTATACACCTCTGCCAACCCTTCGGGGAATAAAAGCGTGAATTTATGTTTTATTCCTAATTGTTCAATAGACGACACACTGGCTTTAATACCGCGTGACGTAGAGTATTTGTACGTTAAACAGTCTGCTAAGCACTTAATTGTGTGCAAGCAATAACTTACGCCTAAATAGACTACGCCATTATTTATGAGGCGCAAATTTGGTTAATCTGGAGTATATAATTTATGTACATGTTCTAATATTTCTTACTCCACCTTCGTAGTGACATACGGACAGAAATTGTAGCGAACAGCGAAGTGGTTGTTAGGACTAAGAAGGATTTCTATTTATTTTTTTCCTTTATTCATCTATATTCCTACCAATTATTTATAATTATTACAATGTATTTTTACATTGAGACATAATATTATATTGGTGACTGCTGGATGCGAGAAGCACACTATGTCCAACAGTGGACGTCTTTTGGCTGAATGATGATGATGATTATATTGGTAGGTAGGTATGTAGGTACGACCTGTAACTATAACTCGATTTTTATAACTGTGCACTTGGAGATTCCAAAATTCACACGCCCGCTTCCTTCCTCACCTTTCCGATGACGCCTACTAATGCTGCCGTCATGTTAATATTTTGATGTTGACAGGTGCACAATTATAAAAATCAGATAAAAAAAATAATTCCTCTCATCAGTCCCCGTATACATTTACTTTTAACACCGGGTTCCTAACAGACGGGTAAAATTGCTATTATCATTTAAGTCCTAAACATACTATAGGACGTGATTTACGGAAGCAGCTGACGGTCGCAACCCGACCGATGATGTATTTGGTCGGTGTGATTACATCTGCGCGAGCAAACTATCGGTAATAAGTCACGGACGTGACCTTGAATGCTCGGAAGTCTAACGCAAATTTTGCTGGGGTGTACGAAGACAAACGCAACCGTGCTTATTACTAAGTAGTAGTGCTACATAAGTGCTAGTAAGTACTTGCTACCTATGACAAGGGACGAGCTCGCCGGGTGAAGGCGAAGGGTTATGCCGGACTCTTACCGGCTAAAAACCTACGGTGTTCCTTCTCCTGAACCTTGACCTCTCCTACTGTGGGGCCCAACGTCCTCCAGAGAGACGCGCACGGAACACTGCGCGCCGCCTGTTCGGCCTGTTACTGGTCGGGCAACGGGTCCCTTAACCCGCCGCCCGCAGGCCACACACTATGGTGGCCGGAGATCGTCGCGCGCCCTTCAGCGCCCGGTGCGTCTGGCGCGGGAAGGGAGAGTGGCAGCTGCCTCTCTCTCCCTTTCTGCTCCCTCTTTGGTTGCCATCATTTTCTCGCAGAAGGAGGCGACGGCTTCCCACGCACTCTCGCTTCCGACCATGAACAGAACCATGGCCGGAAGCGAGAGGTCACCAACATACGTTCTCTCGTTAAACAACCGTTTACTCTAAAAATGTACTATGATTTTGGGTAAACAGTTTTTTAACCAGAGAATTAATGTTGGTCAACACCAACCTTAGTTTGACAAACGGATTATTAAGTTTTTTTTAGTATAGCGCGATCGGTAATGCTTCTGTTTAAGACGCCTACGGGATGAGAACCTGAAAGCATACAGCAACTGCATGATGCCTTCATTATGTAACCACAATGTTCTTGTCTATGTTTACTTATGTATAAAGAAAAATTATAATTATTAATTAATAAATGAACAAAAAAATATCGAACTTTATCAAGGAAAAGCCACACAGTTGTTGCACAACATGTTCATCCGTATGTAGTAAAACATATTAATTAGAGTTAGATGCTGGTGACGGTTGTGGAATTCTACGTTTCGTTGAGTGCTGCACCGTTCAAATTAATTAATTTGCTCCTGTCATACATATTATATGCTGACAAGAGAACATTCTGTGATATGAGAACAATGAAAGTGAATTATGAAGCTCGTATGATAGGTACTTTAGAGCCGAGGGGCCAGTGACGTCACACTTGGTGAATCATATCTCGTTTCATATTCGTAATTATGACTGCAAATGAACTGCACTTCCCGTCGCAACTGCAAATTACGCATTTGCCAAATGCAACTCGAAGGCAATTATTATTAAGATGTAATCAGTGCAATTCTGTGTGACAATTGCCGACTAGATGTTCAGTCCATTTGCAATTATGAATCACCAAATGTGACGTTGACGTTGCTGCGACCTTTGGGTCGGACGGACGTTCACAATTGTTATAATGGTTGTTTTGTTTTAAGATTTTAATTAAATATAATAGGCATGTTGACAGCATCAATAAATTGCAAATCTAATTAGTCCGCCAGTTAGAGTTTTGAAAAATAATGGACACGTATTTTTTCTTTTGTTAAATCTATGAATATTTGGAAAGATAAAACACATCAAAACTCGAGAGTGGGGGCTTGTGACGTCAGAAGCAAGTAAAAATTGTACCTACTTGCTTGTTGTAACCTTTTGCCAATTTTAAAAGTGTTATATCTTCGTCAATTTTGGTTTCCGTGTAACCTCCACCCGTTTTATAGGCACCTAATAATTAGGACGGTGTCTAATAAATAAAAACGAGTGTGTCCAATAATAAAAAAAACGTATAATACAAATAAAATAGACTATGCGGAGGCACACAAAATTTGTAAGGTCGTGGGTTTACGGCCGTCTGTTGTCACACCTGCAGTGAAAGGGACTTCCCTGCAGAAATTCGGCAGCAGTCCTCCCAGGCCGGAGATGGTGGGTGGCCGATGATGCACGATGGCGCGGCGAGTTTGGCGGGAAGGTGCAGCGGGCGACTTGCTCAGCGCGCCACGGATGATGTATCTTCGTCGTATGCCGTAATCTTGTATGATGATGGTTAATTGGGCAGTATTAACCTGGCCGTAGTTCCTGGAAACCACCGTTCCAGTTCATTAATATTTTTTTATATTAATATTCCGTTCTGGGGTAGGTAGCACCGACGACAACAGGAAAGTACCCAATTTAATGTAGTAGCTTTGTCGCGGTGGTACTTATCAGAACGGAGTTTACATGAATAAAGCGAAGCAAGTTTGAGAAAAAGCAAGCTTGAGAAAAAAAAGAAATGAAAGCCGCAAAACATTACCCTCCTTTGGGTTTGCCGCAGTCGGGTAAAAAAAACTAAATTTCAAATATACGTTAAACATAAGCAACGTTAAGAATTATATTCAAATAAATAAGAATTATATAATTATAAGAATATAATAACAAAAGAAAACATACGGGTCAAATATTTTTTGATAATCTAACTGACGGACTAATTAGATTTTTTCAGTCAAATACTCTATTGTAGTGGCTATTCCTTCAGGAATTATAGCTGATCGTAATAAAACATTCAGTTCTTACGTACTATGTTTTTTAATGAATAAATAACGCTCCATGAAGCTAAAAAGCTATTAATTGATATTCTTTCTCTATGTAATTTGGTATGTAAAGTTTTTTTTTGGTATTTTTCCAATATTTTTTTCTTAAAGATTAGGCTATTCTAAGAAACTAATTTGAATATTTTTGTTTACTACGCGGTAGTTATTTTTCAAATTTTTTTTAAACTTTTTCTAGTGATCCTATTCTGTGATGTCACTGAATAGTTTTAATGTTGATTTCTTTTACAACATTTAGTTAGAGAGTTAGTTTTTAGCTGTAAGGTTCTTCTTCTCTCGTGTCAGCATGAGCTATACGAAAATAGCTCATGCTGTGGTGAAAAGATTAGCCAGTCAGCAAGGTTGGTAGCGGGGTTGACTGCCCAGGGTACGTCGGATGTACTGAAGTATCGTCACTCGTGGAGGCTCTTTTCATGCATCCCAGCTGTGAGCTTAAATAGTTGATACATTGATTAAAATTTATATTCAGAAACTCGTTTTTATAAAGGGTGTTAACGAATTCGTGTAATTCCTTAAAACCACATGATCTACTACTGGTGTAGACAGGCCCCGCACGGGATTTAGCTAGATTAAAAATAAAAAATTTTTTTTTCATGCGGCTTTGTTACCGATCTTATCTAAACCACCTAATAAGGATTCAGTAAAAAAATAAGTTAATTTTTTTTTGCATAAAAATTATTTTATTTGTGTGAACATTTAGATGCCACGCATAAATTAATGAAAGTTCGGCGACACGGCTGGCAGGCACGACTAATGCGATATCGTTCTTTGCAGTCAGATAACTCAAGGCTCTAAAATGACTCAGAAATAGAAAACCAAAAAAGGTAAAAAAAAAAAAACCGTTTTGGGTTAATCTGTGTCGCCAGTAGATCACGTGGTTTGAAGGAATTACACGAATTCGTTTACACCCTGTATTGAAGATTCTGAAGCGAAAGTATTTAGCCCATACTGCTGAATCTGTGAGGAAATTTAGAGGTCAAATATATGTCAAGTATATTTATGTATTTATGTAAAAATAGGCACCATCTTATAATTTCAATAGCTGGAAATAGCAAAATAAGGTTTAGAAAAAAAGTAGCACTTTTATTTTACATACCGAATCTAAGAAAGAAAATACATTTATTTAGCACAGACTAAAAAGGCACACAATATAAAATAAAGCAGAAAAAAAACAAACAAAAGAAATTAGCAGGAGAGTGTGCCTCACGGCTGCGCCAAAAAGGCCCAGTTCAGCAAAAATGCCAGACAACTAGTGCCTGACGCTGGTTTTCAACTGGACCTGAAGTGTGAGGTGACGGAGTATTCCCGTTATCCCCATTGCCCGTGTCCCCATTCATGGGGACAGCGGGATTTGAATAAAATAATCAAAAATTGTTCCCGTTGTCCCCATTGCTCTATCCCCATTGATGGGGACAGCGGGATTTGAATAAAATAATCAAAAACTGTTCCCGTTATCCCCATTGCTTTGTATTATACCTACATGTACAATACTATAGTTTGTGAGTAAAACGAACCTAAGTAAATGTTTCAAAAATAATAATCAGAACATCAAACTAAATTTACCAGATAACTATTTGTGACTTTCTAAGGAAAGCACCGGTGCTGCGATGTCGTTATAAAAGCACTGGTAACATTGTTTATATTTTGCGAAACTCTCATTGGATCGTTCTAAAGTCTATTTAAAATAACGGTTTGATTAGTTTTGAAGTGAGTTGAACGTGGTGAATGGTAACGTTTTGTTTATAAATTAAAACGTAAGTATCAAAATATGGGGTATTCCACTAAACGCACCAACGATGGAACAGAGAGGAGCATGAAAGAATACCTACGTATTAAATGATTAAAAATTAACTTTCCTAAAACTACCAGGAAAGCAGAAATGAACTGGAGCTAGGTGCTTAAGCAACATACTATAGCTCAACAATGTTAAAAATACAGGTTTTGAAATTGAATCATTTCTTGTTTTGAAAAGTACCAAGATGACAGAAATGAACAAAAAACATGCGCCTTAACGATCTCACTAAGTTGTGCACCAACGATTAAACACAAAGATGAAAATAAAGTATTCGTTACTATTCACAGAAGTCTAAATTAAAACTGTCCTATAACTTTTATGTCCTATACCTATTACCTATAACTACCAGGAAAACAGAAATGAACTGGAAGTAGCTGCTTATGCGATACTACTTAGCTCACTAATGGTTGAAGTACACGCATTTACTTAGGTTCGTTTTACTCACAAACTTTAGTATTGTACATGTAGGTATAATACAAAGCAATGGGGATAACGGGAACAGTTTTTGATTATTTTATTCAAATCCCGCTGTCCCCATCAATGGGAATAGAGCAATGGGGACAACGGGAACAATTTTTGATTATTTTATTCAAATCCCGCTGTCCCCATTAATGGGGACACGGGCAATGGGGATAACGGGAATACTCCGAGGTGACGGATGTAAGTCAGTTTTATGCAACGTGTGTATGCTTAATTAAATAAAATAAGGTAAATATCTAAATTGTACAGTTTAAAAATAATAATAACAACGAACAAGCACACATGTAGGTTGTGATTTTGATTTTGTTAACAATTTGCAACAAAAATAAAAAACAAAAAAAAATACAAAAAAGAGAAAATTAACATAATTTTATGTACATAACACAAATCTTTATACCTAAACATATACATACAAAGCCTGGCAACCCAAACACCATTAAATCAAAATAGATAAAAAATACAAATTGTGAGTTTGTGACTGTGGCTATGGCTAATTACAATATCACTACATAAAGCAATGATATTATATACAAAAAGAAGTAGATAGGTATGTTACGTTCATAGAACATGGCGTTTAAAATTCGATCCTGCATTATTTTCACTAGTATCTCTAATGAGTAAGACGAAGATACTAAATAAGTACGAGAGTGAAAGAGATAGCTATTTCCAATTACAACAATTGTTGTAATTTTGAATAGTCATTTTTGGCGCGTCAATGACATATTTACTTCTTTTTGTATTTAATATCATTGACATAAAGTATAAAAAAAAGTCGCTTCCCGCTGTCTGTCCCTATGTATGCTTAGATCTTTAAAATTACGCAACGGATTTTGATGCGGTTTTTTTTAATAGATACAGTGATTCAAGAGGAAGGTTTTAAGCTATAAAACGTACACGTGCAAAGCCGGGACGGGTCGCTAGTAGGAGAATAAATCAGTATTAAGTCAGTATTTTTTCAATTTAATAAAGATAGATACTCAAAAGTAACCTACAACACAATTATATAAAATGTTTCCTAAAGCTTATTAACTAAAATAAACATACGCTGTTGATATACGCGGCCAATGTTAATTAACGTAAACAGTTTAATTAAAAGACTCATGGATGCAAAGTAATATGTGCGGGTATTGTAAACGAACTCGATTATACTCGTTGTGAAATCAAATAATAAATGTAGTAAGATTTTTTGTATCGATTCTGCGAATTAATCTGCTGAGTGTTTGTTGAATACAATGTTAGTTCGACAGGGGGTAACTACTAATCCGCAGGCAAATTAAAGTATCACTGTAAAGGTACGTATACACTGTGACACTGACATTTGACACAAGGCAATCGAGACACTGAAATTAAAGCCAAACCCGCTGGCAGAATAGTCGTCACCGGCTCAGTTGCAAAAAAAAGAAAAAAAAAGAAGAAAAGCCAAACCCTACGCAACTCAATGTAACGGCGATGTAAACATTACGACACTCGGTGTCAACACTGAGTGTCGAATGTAAAGAGTCGCCGTATATCCTTACCATAAAAATTCAAAGTTCGATCAATTTTATTTACAGGCAACTATTTTTTTTTTTCAAAAATTCTTAAGCCTTTCTTTAGTTACGTATTAAGAAAATGAAACTTCTAATCCGTGACCCCAAATACGACCTAAAATGTAAACACAGTTGAGCGTAGATTGATTTCAGCGTATTTTTTTGAAATTTTTGAACAGCTATTTCTCTTAAACTTGTAGCGACCCTAACAACAAAGTAATATTTGCCGAATTGCATTTTTGATATTGCACCAGAGCGCAGACGGGCGGCTCGCCAGTCGTTTACATACCATCGCCCTGTCACGTCATATCATTCAACATATTGTAAATTGTGTGACTGTAATAACTGTACTCAAATGTGAAATCAGAATAAACGTTTATTACCAGTGGACTTAAGTTTCAGTTATTATCTTAGACAATTAGAACCCTCAAATATATACACGCACAACAAACTATTGACTTTTGGGAAAAGTTGTAGAACAAAAGTTATTCATTACGTACGGACGTAAAGAATAGCACTACCCCATCTCTCCCCATGGGTGTCGTAAAAGGCGACTAGGTAAGTGATTCTCTAGAGGATGGGCAGCAGCGTTCTCTGAGTACTTTAACAACCATACTGCGATCAACAACTCGCCTGCCAAGCATGGCGATTATGGCAAACCTCCTCAACATGGCTTGGGGGAGGCCTATGTCCAGTAATGGACGTCTTTCGGCTGAATGATGATGGTGGGTACTTTAACACCCTTTCGGATTAGTACGAGTACGAGTTTCCGAGTAACCTTGTATAATTCGACTAGAATAGAATATACTTTATTGTACACCAAAATTGTAACATAAACTAAATCATGTTCTAAGTAAAAGTTGCTCATATCGATACTATTAAGTACTAAGGGTACATTCTGCCGCTAAAGTTTTAATACACCTTTCCGTTACACCTAGTATTTGACAAAAAAACAGGTTCTACTATAGAAATGTCAGTGCAAAATAGTAACGTGGGTGTTCACAGCGTTAATTCAAGTTAGTTATATAAATGGGCAACCGTCCAGCTAATGATAATTATCCGCTGATAGTGTTGATATACGAATACACATAATAAATTACTGTGAGATAAACATATACAGGGTGGAACTCGTGTAATTCCTTATAACCGCGTAATCTATTACTGATATAGATAATTCCTGCACGACATGAAATAAAAAACTTTTTGTCTTGCAATCGTGGTATGTAAACCACGGAATGAATAGGGATATGTTTTTTTTTTTGTGATATCGTTAGTGTAGTTCTAACAGTGCGTAAGTCATTTTGTGACAAAAACAGACGACACTGCGAAAGTCACAATATTACTTGAAATGAAAAAGATTATTAGGATTTTCAAAGGTTTAAATCATCAAAGAGTTCATTTGTAATGATAATTAAAAACAATATTGCGTTCAGCGTAGGTTACGCTCGTTTTAAATAGTTTTTTCCACTCTCTTGTAAAGTATAAGCCATTTTTGACTTCCGCACTGTTGGAATTTCACTGACGGTATGTCATTTCTATGCCATGCATAAATGAATGGAAGCATGGCAACACAGCGGGCGGGCACGACTAGCGCTATATCGCTCCGCGGAGTCAGTTAACTGGGGGCGCTAAAAAGACTAACGTTAAGAACACAATTTTTATTTTATCTGATAGAATCCTATGCAGGGTCATTCTGTGTCACCAGTGCATCACGAGGTTTGAAGGAATTACACGAATTCGGATATACCCTGTTTACATATAAATTGTTGTACAGCACCAAACTAACTAACGTAACTTTAAGTAGGATAAGAGATTGTTATATACTTGAGAAGCTTAGGAAGCGGCTTACTTTGAATACTACTACTTTACCTATTTATGTTGTCAGTCATTAAACTGTTGCGAGTGTTGTATGAGGCGACGATGACATTACTAATGACTGCGTTTATATTATTTATTTTGTCCGGGTAAAAAGTACGGATTTGCCGGACGTAAAGAATAGCTCTACCCCATCTCTTCCCATGGGTGTCGTAGAAGGCGACTAAGGGATTCACTAGAGGATGGACAGCAGCGTTCTCTGCTTTAACAACCATACTGCGATCGCCAACCCGCCTGCCAAGCGTGGCGATTATGGCAAACCCCCCCCGCCCCCCAACATGGAATGTGGCGATGCTTGGGGGAGGCCTATGTCCAGCAGTGGACGTCTTTCGGCTTAACAATGACATATATATTTATTTATCTTATAAGTATGCACACAGTATTGTTACAAGTATTTATATTTTTGTATGTATTTATTCATTTTTAAACTACTTTACATCCGTTCACACACAATAGGTTCAGTTGAAAACCCGCGCTAGGGATTTGTTTTCTGGATGCTGAACTGGATCTATTTGGCGCAGAAGTTAAGCACACAGCACGAAATATGTCAGAAAAAAATAATGTATCTGTATTTCTTCGTTTTGAGCCAAATAAATGTCTTTCATTGCTACGCACACAGCATCACTTTTTTTTAAACATGATTCTGTTTTGTTGCGTTTTGTGCCAAAGAAATGTTTTTCTGTCTTACTGTCTTTAAATAGGCAACAATATGAAGTTTCCTCACGACTGTTTTGTATAGTGGACAATCAA
Source organism: Amphipyra tragopoginis (assembly GCA_905220435.1). NCBI lineage: Eukaryota > Metazoa > Arthropoda > Insecta > Lepidoptera > Noctuidae > Amphipyra > Amphipyra tragopoginis. Next base: position 20,585,219 of record HG991997.1, read on the forward strand.
GGAGTCCCATATAATCTATTGAAGGACTTCTAAGAGCTATGATTGTGACGGTGGTAGTGGTGGCGACTAGTGAGGTGCGCCTTTAAAAAGGCCGGCACGCTGCACTTCGTCCTCTCTCGCGCCTCAGCAGCCGCCCAGTTAAGTTACTGTCTACCTACACCTGAAGACCCTGGACTCTTCGTATTGTCATAGAACCACGCCCTGTAAACTAATCTTGTAAATTGTAAAATGTATGGTTAAAAGGGTTTTCCTTATTATTCAGTAAGTACCTACACGCCTGCTAAACTGCTTCTTGCTAGATTCTGATTTTATGTTTTCTGTATTCTGAGGTTCACATGCTCGTTACGGGTTGACTCCTCAAGTCACCCTTAACCCGCTAAGCGTGACATGATATTAAAAATTCTAGATTCATAAAGTATGAGCCTGATACCGAGTATCTTACAAATGAAAGCGAACTATGGTATTGAACCGATTTTGCGTAAAACAAAACGTTCAGATGGAGAAACTACGAGAAGAATCTACTACACTTGCTTAGATGAGTCTCTTTAAGCAAAACCTGAGCCTGGAAACATGCCAAAAGATACTAAAAAGAGGAACAAAAAAGTATTACCCTCAAAACAACGAACCAACGTGAAATATTCCTTATTTGATAACAAACGATTTATTCAAGCAGATTTATAGGCTGCCTACATACGGGGTGGCAATAATTCACACTTACACCAGTATTACAATTGGGATCGGAGAATTTCTTCTATCGTATTTACATTCCTAGCTGAGAACGGTCCGATAAGTTCTAAACTTGGCCATTTGGGGCCGCTTGCTTTGCATAAAGTTTGTTCGTCGGCCGTTCGACTCCTGAGTCTGTTACAGCTGTACTGGGACTTTGCAGACGTATGAGAAAGAATAAGTACTAGTTTTATGCGAGTATTGATAGTTTTAGTGACTCAAATGGCGCATGCTTTGCCGTCGCGCCATTCAGGTGAGTTTTAAGTTCGTGTCAAGCTTTTGGACAAATATTGGTTTACAAATGTTTGTGCCAAGTCCGGATGTTTGTGATGGTATTGATTTCAAGGACACAGCATAACGGCGTGGGAGTTGAAGTGTGAAGTTATTTAAACTTGATTTTATTAAGGCAATATGGTAAGATTTGATATGTTCTCTCTTCGGTTCTAATTAAATGAGTGCTATTCAACGTAAGTGTAAGTAAGTACACGACTGTGTAGCTGAAGTATAAGTGTTGTTTGCTAACTAACTTTTAGTTGTTACCACAACTCAAACCAAATTTAGAAATACAGCTGACTCGCATACGAACAGAGTAGTTTCTAAATCTTTTCACCTTAAAATCAAGTTTACTTAGATATAGCATAACATCACGCCTGTATTTCCCGAAGGGTTGGGCAGAGGTGTATAGTTCACGTTAATAGAGGGCGAACCCATTGCCAACAATCGGGCGTAAATCCAGACTCCGGACTGCTGAGAAATCCCACACGGAAAAACCCAATAATATTTTGCCCAACCCAGGATCTCACGCTCAGCAGTCACGTTTGCGACCACTAGACCAACGAGACAGTCAGTTTCTTAGATATTATACAGTATGGTAATCAACTAAAGGCGTTCCCGTTAACCCGCAATAGTATAGCGTCTATACATGCAAAAAAGAAACATTCAAAAATTCGCCAAAAAAAATTAAAAAGCTGCTGTTCCCTACATTTTGACGAGTTATGCGAACATAAATGTAGGAAAAAGCTGACTTGTTTTTTTTTTTCGCGAATTTTTGATATGTAATATTTTTTTAGCATGTATGGACGCTATAATATTGCGGGTTAACGGGAACGCCCTTCGTTAATAAACATACTGTTTATATTATCACAATAACTCAAGCCTATACGAAGCATATTATTATACTTCTATGAATATTATTATACGTAATGTACGATCCACTCGTACATTTTTATATGCTCAGCAAACTATACTCGTGGAACACAAATTAAATTATAACTTATAATATTGATGACTATGCGGTCCGTTCATACTTAGCAACAAACATTGTAATTTTCATAGCATTTAATAAATCTATTAAATAAATATATTTTGAGTGTATCAAGCGCACTCAAGCAGCATGGTTGTTTTATTCCATCACATCAGTTAGTTAGAACGCCATGCACATCATCAGGCATCAGCAGCCTAACCTAGCAGGCATCAGCAGCCGCTAGCAAGCTCTATCAAGCATTTCGGTTGTTTTAATAGCAAGATTAAAAACACAGAGTTTATCAAACATAATCATCAGTCACAATGCAGGAAAACATTCCTACACGTAACTATACTCCATTTCATACAACAATAAGCAAAAGTGGCCTACCAAGGCACGAATATCTTTTGAACCATTTCTTCAAGTAGAGTCACAGGGGCCTAATTCTCCTAAAATAAATCTTGATAAATCACAACCGAACCAAGGCCGAACCGTTCATTCAGACAGTTCTCAATTTCAAAAGCTATCAAATTGTTTGACACAAAAAACAAAATCTTTCATTTTGAAAGTTTTCGAAAACAAAAACTGACTGACGGTTGTGGTTCGATTGCGTTTGGCAACAATATATTTTAGGAGAATTGGGCTCCAGCTCATCTTGATTGACCGTTAAGGTTCATAAAAGCATAATAACTAAGTTGAATCCCTGCTGGGAGCAAACACGTTGTTTATTTCTATACATTCTTGCTAAAATGGGGCTAAAATGTTGTATTCAATTCGACTGTCCCATTTCAAAACCTAGTAAGGCCTTAAACGAGAGCGCATAAACGTTAAATCGGTCAGCCTTTGAAAAGTATTTATGTTAGGTAAAACCATGTGGTTAAAGTGACTTACTAGGTTTTAAAATGATCAGAGGCAGTGAATGGCACTTACTAGGTATCGATGCTTAAATATATCTGCTTATTATGTGAGTTTTCAATGCTGGTGTTTTTGTATTTGGTAGAGACTTTCTAGGTTAGCAAGATTATGCAATAAAACGATTTTTGTAAAAAGTGTCCCTTACTAGGTTTTGAAATGGGACAGCCGAATATAGTAGGTATAGTTCGCGCAACCCTATTATAGACTCGCAAAGTCGGATTAAACTAAGCCGAGTGTGTATATTGCGATGTTTATTATTCATATTTTTAGGATCCGGTATTTATCTACGGGAATCTGTTATAGATGTCAGAAGGGGCTTAGTTAAAAGAGAATTTTAAATGTGTGTTTTTTTTTAAAACTAGCTTTTCCTCGCGCCTTCGTCCGCCTGGAAGTCGGAAAACAACACAAATACCACCAAAAAAAATCTATATAAATAAGGATAAAAGCCCTGACTGACTGATTGACTGACTCATCAACGCCCAGCCCAAACCCTTAGACCTAGAAAGCTGACATTTTGCACAGAGGTTCCCTTTATAATGTAGACAAGGAATAAGGAAGGATTTTTCGGAATTCAATCCCTAAAGGAGTTAAATAGGGGATGGAAGTTTGTATGGAAAATCATCACTTAACAGCGGTTACGCACTGCATCCGATCCGAATCCGTGAAAATACGTTCCGAAGTAACCATAGAATATAATACAAATAGTTCTATGGTTACTTCGGAACGTATTTTCACGGATTCGGATCGGATGCAGTGCGTAATCGCTCTAAGGATTCAAAATTTCACGCAAGCGAAGCTGCGGGCAAAAGCTAGTATAGCTATATTAGTGTATGGTGGTATTTGTGTTGGGAGTGAGGATGAGGTGGCATAAACTATTAAAAAACTATGTAAAAGGGACTTAAACTCCGTGTGTATTATTTTTTAATTGTTGAGGGCTTCTCTGTACACTACATTTGATGTTCTATTGTTTTCTGGAAAAACCCCGCCTACTCACTCCGTCTCGCACTTGGATATGGTGGGTATACAGGGTGTTAACGAATTCGTGTAATTCTTTCAAACCGCGTGATCTACTGGTGACACTGATTGACCCTGCATAGGTTTTTTTCAGAATAAACAAAAAAAAGTTTTCTAAAAATGAACCATTTTATTCTGTATCTGAGTAATTTTAGCATCCCAAGTTAACTGACTGCGTGGAGCGATATCGCGCTAGTCGTGCCCGTCAGCTGTGTCGCCATGCCTTCATTAATTTATGCATGGCATCGATGTTTTCTATCACATAATAGTTTTATTTGGGAAAAAAAAGTTTATTTTTATTTTCAATCAATCTAAATCCCGTGCGGGGTTAACCTATACCATTAATCGATCTTGTGGTTTGAAGGAATTACACGAATTTGTTAACTACTGGCTGTAAGGGACGGTGTACCGAAAACTGAAACAGTGAATTCAACTCATTATTCAGAATCGAAAATAAGTGGATTTTTTTCTCGGTATTTTCCGAATTTTCTGGAAATTGCTAATTTGCCTATGTTTTATTGTACTTCAATAAGTGTTTTGGCATGTAAATAAACTGGGTGTAAAGGACAAGTTACCAAAAATTTACAGTTTTTTTTTTTTTTTTTTTTTTTCTATTGGACTGCTGTAGGTCGTCCTAGGGGACGGTTTCTACGTAACCGGGCAGTTATTGGCGAGACCTGAAGGGTCTCCAGCCAATGGGGGGGAAGTAAAATACTTAACCTAAGCTAACTACTTGTACTACACTAACATCATGACTACCTGCAACAACAGCACTAAGGGCGACCCCTAGTGGGACTCGGACCTCGGCTTAGGGCGTTGCTGGCGTGGACATAGGGGGGGGAGACAGCTTGATGAGGGCTGAATTATCGGTGTGACTGCGGAGTCTGAAGAGACGACCGGCTCTACGACGGGAGAGCTCGGTGGATCGTGACCGGCGGCGGTGGGACGTCGCGACGGGCCTCGTCGGCGAGGACGGTATGCCGGACGGCGGCGGACGTTGTGTAGTGTGCTGGTCGATTTACTCGCCTCCTGGAGGAGGGTTATTTCGTCGTCGGGTTCTAAAAGTGTGTGCCTGGGACGGCGAACTTTACTTATGAGAGAGGGACTGTAGTCGGCCGCTGCGGCGACTAGGGGGTTCGGATGGCGGGGGGCATTGTCGAAGTAACGCTTGGAAATGCGTTTGAGGTATTGCCTGATGGTTGGCATTTTTAGATCGAGATGGAGTTGGACGTTACGCATGAACCACGGGGCAGCCGCGGCTCTGCGCAACACTCGATTCTGGAGGGTTTGGAAGGAATTGAAGCGACAAGGCTTAACGTGTGCGAACACGACGCTAGCGTAAGTCAAGATGGGGCGGATGCACGTCACGTAGATTCTCAGCTTATTTCTAAGTGACAATTTACTGCGCGCTCTAAGGATGGGGTGGAGGCGACCGACAGCGAAAGCGGCGCGAGCGCGCACCGCTTTGATATGGTCTCGGAAACTCAGATGGTGGTCGAGGATAACCCCCAGGTATTTGGCTTTCATCTCCCAAGGGATCTGTTTGCCGAACATGAGGACAGGACGGATGTGGGTGTGGGAATCACCGTGTCTCTCGAAAAGAACGGCTGCGCTCTTTTCGGGATTCACCTCTATTCTCCATTTCCGGAACCAGACCCCGAGGGCGTCGGCTGCGGTTTGAAGGGTTCGAGAGATGTTATCGAGACTCCTACCGGAATAGTAGATAGCCGTGTCGTCAGCGAAGAGAGCCAACTTGGCCAAGCCACGTTTGGGGATGTCGCTGGTGTACAGCGTGAACAGAAGGGGCGATAGCACGGAGCCCTGAGGGACTCCGGCGCGAATGGGGTGAGGGGACGAGAGGGTGCCTTCTAAGCGATAGCGGAAGGAGCGATCCGACAGAAAGTCTCGAATGATGAGCACGAGACGGTCCGGCACGTTGAATTGGTACAGTTTGTATAATAAACCGTTGTGCCAGACCTTGTCGAAGGCTTTCGCTACGTCGAAGAAGAGCATGCCCGTTTTGTACGAGCGCATAAAACGGGAGCTAATGTGTTCGACAATGCGGTGCAATTGTCGAATGCAACAGTGCTGGGTTCGAAAACGGAACTGTTCGTCGGGGATGAGTTTACGGGAGTCAGCGAAATCCTTTAAACGGATATAAATGAGACGCTCATAGATTTTCCCAAATACATTGAGAAGACTGATGGGGCGGTAACTAGTGGGCTCACTCTTGGGTTTGCCGGGTTTGGGGATACCGATAACGGTGGCTTGTTTCCAAGCTTGCGGAAAGATGTTATTACTCAGAGCGCCATTGAAGATGGCGGTCATGAGAACTATGAGCGGGGCGGAAAAGTGTTTGATCACCTTATTGGTGATACCGTCTGAGCCGGGGGCTTTCCTAGGTTTGAGATTCCTCACTATCGTGTGGACCTCGTCTACGGTGATGGGGGGTAAGGGATCGTCGGGGTCTTCATCGGGAGGGAGGGAGGCCCTACGTTCGACCTCGCGATCCACCTTGGAAAGATGGACCGGGTCTGCGGGTTGGGTGCTGGGAGTACATTGGGCTTCTAGACTGTCGGCTAGACATTCGGACTTTTCGTCATCTTCAAAGGCCGGCCTTTGGTTCGGACGATTGAGAGGGGGAGTTGAAGCTACACAATCGGATTTTAGATTTCGTTGTAATTGCCAGAAGGCCAGATGGGATGGCTCTAAGTCGCTCAACATCTTGTCCCAGCGGGCTTCCCGAACCTCCCGTACACGTTTCTTTACAGCACGCAGTAGAGAACGCATATGGGCGCGGTTAGCTTCGCAGGGAAAAGTGTCATAGGCACGGATGGATGCGTTCTTCTCCGTCAGCAGTTCACGCACATCGTCCGGCAGCTTCCAGCGGTGTTCGTCCACCGCTGGAACCTGCCGTGAACACTCGTTCACCACGGACTGTACGTGACTGGTAAGGGAGTCGATCGCGCCCAGCGTGTCGGCAATCGTAACGATATCGTCGGGGATGGAATCTAAGTGAACGGACGAGGAAGACTTGAGGCGCTCCTCTAGTTTACCCCAGTCCGTGACAGTTTTGGTCGGGGCGGGTTGTCCAGGATCCGGGGGACCACCCCGGGGACCTAGGTGAAGGACTACGGGGCGGTGATCGGAGTCTAGCTCTTCATGCGTCTCTATAGAGCGTAGACCGAGGTTTACGTTCTTTAGAAGCGCTATGTCAAGGACATCGGGCTGATGGTCAGGGTTATGGGGGTAGTGAGTGGGACACATCGGGGCGATAACGTCGAATTCGAGCTCCGGGCTCAACTCTTCGAGGTTACGACCCGCGTGGTTGTTGGAGTTGCAGCTCCACGAGAGATGTTTGGCATTGAGGTCGCCCGCTATGATAACGGAACCTCCGCCGAGGTCAAAGAGGGCTTTAAGATCGCTACGGAGTTGGATCTTATTACTGGAGGGAGGATTATACACCGAGACGATTGTGATCGGCTGGTGTCCTGTCATGCCTAGTCTGCATATGGAAGTTTCCAGGAATTGGAGACCAGGAGGAGGGTCTAAGGGAGTGCAGTACAGGGAACGTTTGTAGTAGATGAGAGTACCACCGCCCCTACTACGGGTCCTGTCGTTGCGAACTAATTTATAGTTTGCAATTCCAGGGTTCCTGTTGTGGGGCTTGAGAAACGTTTCCTGCACTAGGAAGATGTCAATTTGATGATCACGCAAAAAGATTGCGATCTCATCTCGTTGACCGTTAACGCTGTTAGCGTTGAAGAAGCCTAATTTAAGGGATCGGGGCTTAATTCTACAGCTTTCTGTATCCATTGGAATTTATTGGATGAGGAAAATGACTATGTCATCTAGTTCGCAGAGGACATTGATGCGAGCGATTGGATCGCCTTGAGAGGCGTTCCAAGCGGAGACTATGTTGATCGCCCACTGCGTATTGCAGGAGGAGAGGGTTTGGATAAGGCTGGGGATCGTGTCCCTAAGGAGCACTTTAGTGGACGAGAGGGAAGTGGAGGGAGCAACCGCTGTCGGCGCTGGCCTGGGAGCGAGTGAAAGAAAGAAAGAAAGAAAGAAAATACATTTATTTAGCACAGACTAAAAAGGCACACAATATAAAATAAAGCAGAAAAAAAAAAAACAAACAAAAGAAATTAGCAGGAGAGTGTGCCTCACGGCTGCGCCAAAAAGGCCCAGTTCAGCAAAAATGCCAGACAACTAGTGCCTGACGCTGGTTTTCAACTGGACCTGAAGTGTGAGGTGACGGATGTAAGTCAGCTTTATGCAACGTGTGTATGCTTAATTAAGTAAATAAAATAAGATAAAAATATAAATTGTACAGTTTAAAAATAACATATAAAAGCCTGGTAACCCAAACACCATTAAATCAAAATAGACAAAAAAATACGATTTTGAATGCACGGGTTACCGACGTATCATAAATAGATCTACATAAAATAAAATTTAAACTTAAAAATACCGTGTAGTGTGTGTGTAGTAGTGTGCTGTGCCGAATACAATATAATATAACTTGCTAGAATTGCATTTCCCAATAAGAATCCATTAAGAATCCTGACAGTCACATCAAAACAAAAATTATGCGAGGAGGCGAGCGGCGGCCATTATTGCGTAAGAGCAAGAGCATCATAACATAACGGTAAACGACACCGACGCCCGCGACAGTCACGGCAGTCAGTGCGGGGGCGGGTGCGGGGGTGTGTGCGGGGGCAGCCTGTGATGTTGGGGGACTACGTGCAGCCTGTGAAGCAGCTGGCACTATAGTGGGAGCGGGGATAGTGGAGCTCATCAGGGTGGGGATAGCCGGGATTGGGGGTCTTGTGGTTTGTTGCTGTTGCTGGGGCAACTGGGTAGTGGGCCTTAAGGCGGGGAACGCCTGCTGATGGTTCAGCGCGTTCCATGGGGACGGCCTTTGGGGACTGAGGCGGGCGGGGAGTTGGGAAGAAAGAGGGGGAGCCGTGGAGGGACTCTCTCTTTGGTGACGGTCGGCTGAGCGTTTAGCCAGCTTAGGGTTGCGCTGTTTTGGCGCTTTAGCGCACCCGCGATAATTCGCAGGGTGACCAGACTCGCCGCATAAAACGCAGCTGGGAGGCTCGAGACATAGGGACCTATCTTTAGGACGTTCACAGTCGCTAGTGCCGTGGTCGCCCAGGCACTTGACGCACCTGGGTTTCGCGTAACAATTACGCTGTGAATGGCCATAAAGCTGGCAACGGTGACATTGACCAGGCGGACCGGACTTATTGGGGCGCTCGACGCTTATGCCAGACAGGTGGCACAAGGTCTTAATATTATAGACGGTCTTAGACTCGTCTGAAGGCTCGCATACTGCGAGGACCATGTCGTAGGGGGTGCCACCGCGGCCGCGGTGCATGCGGTGGACTTCCAAGGCGGGGATGTTTTGCGACTTAAGGTCGCTGAGGATAGCGTCGGAGTCAATCTCCTTGGGGATGCCGCGGATAACGACTCTGATAAGTCGCTCATCGGGAAGGGCAAATTTACACAGTGAATTTAGTTCATCATTTATTCTGAATTGAAAATCCGTGGAAAATATCAACGAAATCTTTCGAATTTTCGTGCTGTGTGTTCTAATAGGATTACTTATTTTACAGCAGAGAAATGTAAAATTTGTGAAAAGAAAAATCGGAAAAGCCGGACAATTCCGAGCAAAATATTCACTTATTTTCAATTCAGAATAATATATGATAATAGGCTGAATTCACTGTTTCAGTTTTCGGTATACCGTCCCTTACACCTGGTATTTATACTCCAATTTGATTAAAAATGTATGCCCTACGTCATGATTTTTCCTGAATTGTTGTAAGTGCAATAACAGACGTCGCTCGGTAAATTTCATAAGCACACAGACTTGACAAAAATACCTGTCGGCCATAGAATTACGTTTTCAGTACAATTAGTGCATTGAACTTGCGACTCTTTGCACAGAAGGCGCAGCTCGGCCACTGCGTCTATTAGATCAACGATTAAAACCATTTAAAATATTATTATGTCAATATTGTTAATTGTACCGTTCGAAGCGCCCATGTTTTTCTTATAGGTTGGCCAACAAGCTAACGACTCGCCTGATAGTAAGTGGTTACCGCTACTTACATAAACCTACAACCTCAAGAGTATTCCTGGGGCCCAATTCTCCTAAAATAAATTGTTGCCAAACGCAATCGAACCACAACCGTCAGTCACTTTTTGTTTTCGAAAACTTTCAAAATGATTGATTTTGTTTTTTGTGTCAAACAATTCGACAGCTTTTGAAATTGAGAACTGTCTGAATGAACGGTTCGGCCTTGGTTCGGTTGTGATTTATCAAGATTTATTTTAGGAGAGTTCGGCCCCTGATCCGTTACCAACCCTGAGACAAAGTTGTAAAGTCTCACGTGCCTGTATTTTCACCCATAAACTTTAAACTGGAACATACAATGCTGCTTGACGTTAGAAATAGATGTGATTGTACTTACAAAAATACAAAATAGTTAGTTGATTCATTAGGTGGTTTTAGTAGTTGGTGACAGGAAATAATGCCTGTCTTAGGTCCGGTGTCCACCAAAGCGGAGAGGAGATGCGTAGCGGAGAGAAGATGTGAGCTTTGCGTAACGGAGATACGAGCTGTGACAGCTCGAAATCAGTCAGTTCGGGTATGCGAGGCGCGGGGAGAAGGCAGCGGGGAAAGGGCACGCGAGCGCGGGCGCCGCTCGGCCGCCCGACTCCACACATCTCCGCTCTGCCGCGCTGCTTGCTCGCTCGCGGCACAAAAATCTATAGAAAAATGAGACAACTCCTGTCCTCTCCGCTTGATTCATTTCCACCGAAGCTAAGCGGAGAGGAGATGTGGAAATAACGAAATCTGATTGGTTATTCAAAACACATTTCCTCTCGTCTCTTCTCCTCTCCGCTTTGGTGGAAACCGGGTCTTAGGAGACTCCGCTCTTCCATAACTTATGCAATCAAATTAATTTCAAATAAAAGTTTAAGTCATGTCTCTATGTTACAGTTATAAAAAATTAAAATAGTTGTTTTCATAAAGCTCATGCTGACATGAGAGAAGAAGGAGAAGTTATAAAAATAAGTGTATGTCAGTGTTGTGTGTGTGTGTTCGCGGGTGTGGCTGCGGAGGCGTGTTCTGTGTGTGTGTTTGTTTGTAACTTATTTGACATAGTATAAGAGTGTCTTAGTATTTTCATAAGTTAGGGGTTTTATCCTTTTTTTTGTATTCCTGTCATTTTTATTTTTATTGTTACTATTTTCCGCGGACAAAATTATTTACAAGGAGATCTACAACTATTGTTTAACAGTGGACGGATACGAATACGGGTAGTTGTAAGTGTGTTCCCATCGGAGTTTAGATTGAATCCGGTTCCACTAAACTTTCGCGGTTGATCTACTCCGAGTTAACTTCAACTAAGTTAGAGCTCCCCAGAACATTAGTAATGCATTACACATTGTTACTAAGTTTCTGTGCAACAATAGATATTCAGAAATGTACCTATAGTACGGTCATTTAAATATTGTATAAAAAAGTGTGGAATGTACGATTATAAAGACAATGGAACGCATGTTCAGGTGTGAGTAAGAAGTGTATGAGTGTGAAAGAGAGAGGGATTATATGACTAGATGACGAATGAGTTAAGAGGAGAACGTTGCGTGTCAGAAGATGAGTGACGTACGACGAATGACGATGTGTTAGATTCTGCCTTTAAGTTTTTTTTTCCTTAATAATACAGAAATATACTATTTGTTTGTGAGATTTCCATTTTATTTCGCACCCCGATCCCACAAAAGTAAACAAATCTTTGTATTAAATATGTAGATTATTAGTATTTTACATACTGCATATTTATACAATGGACGTTACTAACATTGTTAATCGTAAGCGCTACAAATCGACCAATTGTTATTCACATGTTGCGTTTGAACGAGTTATGTACGAAAGGTTAAGTAAGAGTAAACGGAGCATTAACTTTAAAGACCTTTGCTGTAAGACAGACATAAGTAGTTAGGATTACAGCAGCTGTACGCAAATATTACTCTCCCCTAAAAGGCGTGAAATATTCCTTGAAGAACCCTTATATATCAGTAGCGCGTTGAAAGTAGCTTACGGGTGGCTTAAACAGGTAATAACAAAGATTTAATATCCGGCGTGAGGGTAACACATAAACTCATATAATTTATCCATATAGATCTTATGAAAATTCGGTGTGCTTACGAAAAGAAAATACATAAGTACAGCCGCTGACTTAAAATGTTTGTGTTCATAAATTCGTTTGCTTCTCACACTGTGCTCAATAAGGTTTAAGATGTCCTATCGACTTACATAAGTACCTATTACTTATTAAAATAAGAAGCATCGATTATAGCAAAAAGGCTATAGTAACCACTTTTTGATGTTATCCTTTATTAACCTGTGTAGTACTGTAATTATAGACACAATAGATAAACAATGGCACTGACGATCCGGATCGTCGCGCGGGACGATATTGGTTAATACTATTTCTTCCTCAGAATAATAAGAATTTTTTTCATTGTATTGCATCATTTGTCAAACTATTAAAATAATATACTTACTTAGTATATAACATAACATCACGCCTTATTCCCCGAAGGATTGTCAGAGGTGTATAGTACACCCACATTTCGCTGTTATGTTTTAAGTACCATGTAATAGCCTATTGCCATCAACCGGGCACAAATCCAGACTCCAGGCTGCTACTGAAAAATTCCACACGGAAAAACCGAATAACCCTTTGCCCGACCTGGGGATCGAACCCCGGATCTCACGCTCATCAGTCGCGCTTGCTACCGCTAGACCAATGAGGCACTCATATATCTTTATATGATAAAGTCATATAGGTATATTACTTAGTAAATATTTTCTTGCCTATCTTTGCCCTGTCAATTCTTTACGAGCGACCTTATGAAAAAGTAATGTAAGCAATTGTAAACTTTAGGGTGGTTAACATTTCAAGTCCCCAACTGTACATGTAGGTCCCATATTTTTATGCGACACTCTAAAGTCATGCTTTGTTTATAGGACATATCTCTTACCACAGATTAAGAAGGGTTTCTCTTGAAAATAATTCCGAACATTGTGTCCGAAAAAGCCGAGGAGCTTGTGTCTAATTAACAACCGCACGGAACATTCGGTTAACGATGTTGAGCTGCGCTTGCTGTGGTCAGTCCGTGGTCAGCGCCCTTCGTGCCTCAGAGTGCACGTCACACCGTCGGTCCCGTGTGTCATACGAATACCTATAACAGTCATTACGGATAATCAGAAGCCCGAAAGTCTGACAACCGGTCTAACCTTAGGGTATAGGCTTTGCCCAGTAACTGGGTTGCTGAGACCTGATTGCAGTCGCTCAGTGTAAAATACTGATAGTCAGCCCCATTTAGTTAAGGCTCCTACACACAATACCGCCGGCTTTGCCGCCGGCAGACCGCGCAGCGAGGTGTTTAACCAAGCCGCCGGGTATAACGTCTATTGACTTACACCCGCGCGGCAATAAGCCGGCGGCAAAGCCGGCGGCATGTGTGTAGAAGCCATTAGACTCAAAGCTGACCCCAACATAATTGGAAAAAGGCTAGGTAGAACAATTGTGACCGAAAAATGTGCCCCAAAAGGCTCGCCACCATGGGACTCAATACAAGTTAGTACAGTACAACTTTTAAAAACCTATTGTCAAAATATAAAATTCCAAACATTATACTCCCTTGTATACGCCCCACGTTGGGCGCTAGTGTCACGCTTAGCGGGTTAAGGGTGGCTTTAGGAGTCAACCCTTAACGAGCATGTGCACATAAAATCTGAATCTAGCAAGAAGCAGAAGCAGTTTAGCAGGAGTGTACTTACATAAGGATATTAAGGAAAACACTTTTAACCATACATAATTTATATTACAATTAGTTACAAAATTAGACTAGTTTACAGGGCGTGGTTCTTTAGACAATACGATACGAGGAGTTCAGGGTCTTCAGGTGTAGTAGGTAGTACTTAACTAGCGGCTGCTGAGGCGCGAGAGAGGACGAAGTGCAGCGTGCCAGCCCTTTTATAGGCGTACCCCGCTAGTCGCCACCGCTGCACCGTCACAAGGCGAAATGAGGGTGTAGACTACTGTAATAGGAGATCACTTCTGCTAATCCCTTCGGGGATCACAGGCGTAAGTATGTATTCCAATCTAAATCCATTTCGGTAAATACCTCTTTATCTGTTCTGTGGTAAATACGAACTGACAAGAGGTGTACCTATTAGACGAATCACACAATACACAATTGAAATTCTAATTTCGATTATTCATTCAATAAAAGCTCTGTGACCCGAAGGCTGGCCTTTACTTTGGTCAAAGGATTAGCATTGCCATACAACGCGGCAATGCTGCCAGTCTTCTGGGCACGTTACCAGACGACAGCGATGCGGAGGAATATTTTGATGCCTTATTTTAGTATATGGTTTTATTAGGATATGTTTTTCTTTATTTGTATATTTATGTAAATATTGATTGTGTAAATAAAATAAATCGTAAACGTGCAATATTAAAAAGGTGTGGCGCCAATGTTGCAAGAGTAAGTACATCATTCCAGTGTTGATCGATCTGAATTATTTACACACTGTAAAGCTAGGTTTGCAACATTCTATGTCATTCCAGGAACCAGAAGTGACCGGCAATAAACACCACTCTCTATTCGTGGGTTGGCGTCCTTATGAATGGCCAACCCACGTGGGAGCTCATTGGTCACTTAATAAAAATGGTATGCTTCATAATATATGGTACAATAAGCACTAAATAACACTGGTTCTGTTTGTATTTTTTTTTTATGTTATAACTTTGCAAACAAGCTAACAGCTCACCTGGGGCCTAATTCTCCTAAAATGAATTGTTGCCAAACGCAATCGAACCACAACCGTCAGTCAGTTTTTGTTTTTGAAAACCTTCAAAATGATTGATTTTGTTTTTTGTGTCAAACAATTCGACAGCTTTTGAAATTGAGAACTGTCTGAATGAACGGTCCGGCCTAGGTTCGGTTGTGATTTATCAAGATTTATTTTAGAAGAATTGGGCCCCTGATCGTGTAAAAAAGCTTCCTGTTTGACAGGTCTAGCCTAGTACAAAAAGTCGTTGGTAATATTTTCAACATGTTTTCAACTATAGTTATAAGTTAAATAGTTACAACCCTAGTTATAACCCTGTAAATCCTTTGACAATAATGAACGTTATTATTTATTGATACACCTACAACCCCAAGAGGAATGCTGATACGTATCCAACCCTAGACACTTTAAAAAGTCTCATGTGCCTCTAATTTCACCGCCACCCATAACCTTCAAAATTGCAACGCTGCTTGTCGGTAGAAATGGTGGTACTAGTTCCCCCGACGAACTCAATCGTATGTTTACGTGCGATATAAATTCGTATCCAATGTGCGGTGGGCTTTAGGTCGGGTCTAGCGCATTCACTATACTTCTTCTTCTCTCGTGTCAGCTCGAGCTATACGAAAATAGCTCATGCTGTGGTGAAAAGATTAGCCAGTCAGCAAGGTTGGTAGCGGGGCTGACTGCCCAGGGTGCGCCGGACGTACTTAAGTATCGTCACTCGTGGAGGCTCTTTTCATGCACCCCATTCACTATACTAAAAAGTACGCAAATAAAATGCACGGTGTATTTTCGAGGGAGACTGATTCGTAGCAGAATCTCGATTTGCCTGACCAACTAGTTAAGTTACACTAAGTTATGTGAGTTAGGTCAAATTGACTAAGTATACGTTACTAACTTTGTAAAGCCTTCGACTATTGAAGCTGTAATTGTGATTAAATCTCTGAATTTGGATACTTGTGTCGAAATTAAGTTAACGATCTTACCTCTTTATGTTGATATACAGGCTGTAAGGGTAAACACCGTTATCCTTGAAACCAGTGGTTTGGTTTCATTTATAGAACGTAAAATCAATGAAAAATAACTTTTTTTTTTTTTAAAATTTTCCTTTTTCCTCAAAAGCATTTCACCCTATGCGCGGGGGCAACAAGCTACGGGAGGGGGCGCGGGGAACTCGCCGCGTAGCCCGATGCACGGCCCCGCACATTTTGCTACCCCAGTCAGTCAGCTGTCTCGTTAGCGAGTATGTGTACGCCGCGTCGTAGCGCCGCCGCGCCGCTCATTTCTCGCGCGTATTTTTTTTTTTTTTTTTTTACTCGGTCCTATATTTTTATGTTGAAGTCAACTACCCATGGTTTCAAGGATAACGGTGTTTACCCTTACAGCCTGTATTGTGTACTCGTAAGTAGTTAGAATAAAGTATGTAAAAAGAAACAAATATCATAGTTACTTAAAAACAAGACAAGAGAACTTTAATTATTAATCACTTCACCGCGTGTTCAGCTCATGATTAAGGCGCTTCCCCAACAGAAAGTGGCGCCACTTCAGAAAAAAAGCATTATCTCTGTCAACACACTACATATTGTAATTTCGTACGTTCAACACTTTAGTCAAGTGTTGTAGAAATTTTCGAACACCAAAAAACAACGCTTGACATCCTAGGTTAGTTTTAGTAATTAATGCTAAAAACAGCCGTTTTTGGTACTTATCGCTAAAACTTCGAATCCAGAAGCTCTAGTGTTGATATTTGGTGTTCAAAAATTTCTACAACACTTGACTAAAATGTTGTACGTACGAAATTTCAATATGTTGTGTTTTGACAGAAATAATGCTTTTTTCTGAAGTGGATCCACTTTCAATGCGCCTCAAGGAACTAGTCGCGCAATCCTGAAAAATAGGGTTTATGGTTTAAGAAATTTATTTCTCAGAAGAATATCACATATTCACTTATTGAGAAAACAAACGATGTATTGTATAAAATAAACATAAGAACGTTAACTAAAAACCATGCACGCGCTACAGGTATTTGAATGAAAGGTTACTTGATGAAACATTAGGAAAAACCCTTTAAGATGGTTCTTCAGTGATTTTTTTGAAAACGATCTGTGTAGACAATCATATCTACAAAAATGCACGTGAGTACCGTAAATGATTATAAATAATCAATTTGAGAATTAACTTTAGATACCCTTAGATGTCTATTGATTACATCATTAAAGTTGACGCGCAAATAAACATAATCAATAGTGAAAACTTATTATCAAGTGGTAGTCATTAATTCAGATTTTATGCACGTACAGTCGGGCCGTCCGTTGGCACATCGGAATTCGACATAAACACGGATGCTACGAAATTAATAGGTACGTTCGGCATAATAAGTGGTCTACCAGTTTTGACAACAGTTCCTATCAAATGGAAATATCGCTAAGGTTATTGTCAGATAATTTTTGCAAGTGAAAATAGACCTTATTATTTTATGACGTGCAAACGAATCTCAATCTTAAGCGGGGTTCCCTACGCCGTGTTTTCATGTTTGCAAACAGGATAACATTGTTTGCTAACCGAATAGGGGCGTGGCCTAACGGTTTTGTTCGCAAAAAACACAGTAACATGTCAGAAAATTGGCGCTGGAGACCCGGCTTTACGGTGATAAACCACGTTTTTGGCCTAGTGAACCCTGAAAAATTACATTCTCGTTCACAGCACCGGCTTTAGCAATCCAGGCACACTGGGTGACATATCGTCACCCTCCGCGCTAACTGTCGTAACTAGCTTAATTCGTGGGTTAAGTCGCCAAACTAGCGCGCGGCGCCGCTTTAACCCTGGCGCGCCTAAAGCCCGGAACTGCTCTTTCAATTGACAACCTTCAAAGCAAGGCGAACATTAACAAGCAGAGAAAACGTTTTTATTCATAAAACTTTGTAATACATTCCGAGATTTGGCAATGTAGCAGCATAGCAATTATAATATGTAATATCAAGTACGGTCAGGCGCCGCCTGGATGTTTTCGTTCACAAAACAGTCGCTACTCATTTATATTTCAATTTAGATTATATTTCTTGTACCATTTTTTTTACAAACGCTACTTTTCTTTTTGATTAATTTTAGGAAGATATATTTCTGTGTTGTTTTATACGATTTCTCTGTAACAATGAGAACGTAAAGTAATTTGTATTTTAAATTCTGCGAGATGTTTATGCCTAGACAATAACATTAATATTTATAAAACATGAATATTTAAATAGGGTGCGTACTTAACAAACGGAAGAAACGAAACGTTTATTTTATTTTCTGTTTAGTAATCTTGACACAGAAGAGCAAAATTGGGTAGGAAATGTCCAATGCGAAAACATCTTAATTTTAAGAAAAAAAGTTAAATTAAATGTTAGAACAAGCAAAGCGAAAGCCGTTATACTTTAACACAACGCATAAAACCAACTTACGATTCTACGGAAAGTCGCGTAAAAATTCAGCGGCGTGCTATTTTGCATAAATTACAGTACAAAAGGAGCCGGCGGTGTGCCGCGAGACGCCTGTCATTCGACCGCGCACCCTGAGTTACGACACGGCTATTTGTAGATGCCGCCAAGAATCGCTTTCATTAACAATTCGCGATAAAAGACCCGCCCTCAACTCAGTGTCGAAAGAGATTTGACGTTGAGCGTGTCCGCGTCACGCCTGGTTATTAATTAGGGTCCCACAAAAAGGTGTCGAGGTCCAGTGGTTGTGACGCAGGCTCCTGCGGCAAAGCCAGCATCCAGTATCCACCCGTCAGTCGGAGCGCGCGCCCGCGCCCCGTGGCGTGCCGGCTCCATCGCCAACCTAGTCCCGCGTCGAGCTTATTCCAAAATCGATCTCAATTTAAATTTAGAATTTATAATTTTTATGTGATTCTGTTTCGTGCCAGTACGGTATTCGATTTTTAATTGATGGATTTAAAACTTTTTGTTTTACTATTATATAACGGATTCAAACTTTAATTGCTGGTATGTAATAAATTATAAGTAATAAATATTCATGAACAACTATTTTGTTTATGCAAGTAGCATACATAATCTGAAAGTTTAAGGAAATATGGCTGAGTATTATACATATTTCATAGCTTTTCCTTTTAAGATGCAAATAACGAGCGTTCATTTTAAACGAGCACAGCTTGTGTAAAGTTTGTGGCAGGAAAGTGT
This sequence comes from Amphipyra tragopoginis, assembly GCA_905220435.1. Classification (NCBI taxonomy): domain Eukaryota; kingdom Metazoa; phylum Arthropoda; class Insecta; order Lepidoptera; family Noctuidae; genus Amphipyra; species Amphipyra tragopoginis. The sequence goes on from HG991997.1 coordinate 20,604,189, forward strand.
CATAATGCGTTTCTGGGGATTATTATAAGGCCGGTCACGTCATACAGTCGGGCATGCCAGGCTTAACAATAATCCCGATCAAAGTCATCAATGGTTGGTGCCTGTATTGGGAAATGGAAAATATTATACAGAATATTATACCTACAGTCCTGTGTTAATTTAGAGATTGCGAAGTTATATTCGAACCCAATATTTACATTTACTTCGATAAACAAAACGGCAATTAGTTACATTGAAAGTTTAAGCATGTAAGCTACTAAAAAGAAGTGTTAATTTTTATTCAAATCTAAGATTAAAACGTGTCAGCTTCTGCAAATGAGCGTTAAATTCATTTAAATAAGGTAGCAAATTAAAATTCAGGAAATTTCAGCGACCTTACGTAAATGTAGAAACGTGACACAGCGAGGCATAACAATTACCCGTTCGTATGCAGTTAACCTCTTCGTCCTTATTACTGTACTAAAAAGTAAATACCTATTAGTAAAGCTATGCTTCCGGAATAGTCGCCAACAAAAAAATACTCGTGAAATTACGCGAACGAGGCACGGACCAGATGCTTACAATAGCTTGCTTCGAAACTCTCGACAATTATAAGAAGCTTGGCACAGAGACCTTGGCAAGGATCGGAAACTTGGCCGCTCGGTAAATACTTGGCGAGAGTCTTCCGCCAAGTCATTCTACGCCAAATTAGCGCTGCGTTCGAATTTTAATTATCCGAACCCGAACCCAATAATCGATTTTAAATTATCTACTAATTAATTCCTCAGTGGCGATGGAATGTCATTAATTTGATAAGGACGCGAGTTGATTCCAGTTAAGAGCATTATGCTTAATTAACAACCGCTGTTTCATTAATACCAAATTCATTAGTCTTGTTTATACAAAAATAAATCAAAACATTAAAATACTGTTTGGATAGAGACACGTTACGTATGTTAGTTAACATATTTATTTATTTATTTACACACACAATAAATTATAACATCTTGACAGTAAAAAACAAAGCGGTCCTATAAGTAACATATTAGAATTACATTATGAAATATTATAACAAAAATAAAACGATAAAAATAAATAGAATAACACTTTAAAATACTACAGTTTCTAAAATTAGCTGTACAGCTTGGTATAATTTCAGCAGGTTTTCTCCAAAAATATCATCCGACATACATCCAATATTTATAATATAACATCACGCTTGCATTCCCCGAAGGGTGGGGCAGAGGTGTGTATGTATAGTACACTCTCATTTCGCTGGTATGTTTAAGTCCCATGTAATAGTGAGCCTATTGCCATCAACCGGGCACAAATCCAGACTTCGGTGCTGCTGGGAAATTCCACACGGAAAAACTTAATAACACTAGGCCCGACCTAGGGATCGAATCCAGGACCTCACGCTCAGTAGTGGCACTTGCAGCCACTATACCAATAGGAGTGTAGTTAACAGTTCCCAAAAAAATATGAAATGGAAATATATTCATTCAAAAGCTTACTCTGTTATTCTAACGGTTGGTTGTAGAACCGTTTGCACACGAAATTCTTTTTGAGCTCTCATTTTATTTTTTCCATTACCACACTGTGAAAAAATAAATAAAGCGCCTATTTGGCGCCAAATAGAACAACGCATGTAGGTTTGTGCGCAATCCACAGACAGATGAAATCAAAAGTTGAATAGGTAAAATATTTTATTTTTAAAATTGTGATCATAGTTTTTATAGGGGAGAACAGTCTCATTGGCGCCATAGAATAACACATAAAGCATGTTTTCATTTGCATGTAATATGCGTTACCCATCGTTTATCTGTAGAACGTCTGTCGGCTACGGCGTAGAGGGTCTACGATAGTTCTACGAAACTACGCGGTTTTTGTAGAGGGTTGGCCGATTATCTTCTAATCAACTGAAACATTTTGAATTGGCAAATGTCAAATCTATTTGTAAAATCACTGATATAGACATGGATCAAGGCTCTAGTACAAAATTCACGAAAATAGTGTCCTGAGTTTACACAATCCTCCAGAGCGCTCGCCAAGGCTCACCGCCATATAAACTTAGAAATACCAACAAACTATTTTAAATCCTATGTAGTCATCACAATGCCTAATTTGACTTAACAACCATTAAGGTGCTCCCACACCGGTGTTCACAAAAGTTGAAAACAGTTTTAAACAGTTTTGTTTTGTAGCAAAAGGTTGCTAAATGCTTTGTCGAGAAATGTTCACTTCAATTATTCGTTAAAAGTTATAAATTGTTAACGTTATTGTTTGAAACTGCTAGAAAAATGCTAGGTAGGGATTGTATCTGAAATATTTTAAGATGTATCGAAACGTTTAAAAACGTTTCAATACAACGTCTACATTCGGTTCGGCTATTTTTGAGCGCTGATTCGAAGTCCAAGTGTTTTACATGGATGAGCGAAATACTAAAATTGAAGTTACGAAGAAAATCGAGTCATGGTTTTGATATGCATATATGCTATGTGTATTATACACCAATTATTTTCAAGATTTTTTATTTCAAACACATGCTCTTAAGAAACGTGAAGAACTTAGTTGTACGGTTCCAAAAAGTTGATCCTATTGAGAGCAATCAGCAAGTAACTCCATGGATACTCTTTTTAAATATGGTGGTACAGTCCAATGTAATATTATGTGTACACAGCGAAGTTAAAAAGCAAATTTATTGTATTGAATAGACTGAAATTATGAAATATTCTAAACCATATTTCGTATGTATATGTGGAAACTATGTGACATGTAATCCTTACTAATATTATAAATGCGAAAACAACTCTGTCTGTGTGTTACTTAATCACGACTAAACTACTGAACCGATTTTGATGAAACTTGGTACAGTGATAGTCTGAAACCCGAAAAAGGACATAGGCTACTTTTATCCCGAAAACCGTGAAATATCTGCGCGATAAACGACGTCCACGCGAAGCCGCGAGCGACCTTTAGTATTCCATAATTTTCTAATAAATATTTTGGAAGGAAATCACTTTTGAATTTCACTACGTGTAACCAGCATGACTGGTTATGTTACTTTACATCCAAATAGAATACAATTTTACTATGGGAAAAAGACTGAAATCGAGACAAAAAAACAGCTGTCACATACAAAATAATCTATGTTGCTTTACAAAGTGTATGGAAGGAATAGCAGATTTTTTTGCTCTATAATTAAGATTTTTTCCAATAGTAAAAGTTATACACAATGATGAGCAGAGTTGACGGTTTTCGTCACAACCTAGTATTTTACAATGTGGAGAAAATGTTAGTGAGAGCAATGTAGGTAGCTTTGTATTGTCTACAATATAGCTTTATACACAATACACAACATAGCAATACAAATACACCTGTATCTGTATTATCGTCAGATCCATCTCACACTATAAAATGAAAAGCAGTCTTAAACAAACGTCAGTAAGATTAAATTTTGTCTTTTACCTTCGTCACAAAGCTCTATAAGTCTCGTGTAGTGCCGGGCTTAAAGAATAGCACTACCCCTTCTCTTCCAGTGGGTATTGTAAAAGGCAACTAAGGAATTCTCTAGAGGATGGGCAGCAGCGTTCTCTGAGTACTTTAACAACCATACTGCGATCGCCAATCCGCTTGCCAGGCGTGGTGATTACGGCAAACCCCCTTTTTGGGGGAGGCCTGTGTCCAGCAGTGGACGTATTTCGGCTGAATGATGATGATGATGACAAAGCTTTATTACGATTGAGGGTCCTAATAGTTATAAAATTAATACATAAAGTTAAAGTGGTTTACCGTAATAATATTACGATTTAACATGTACATGTAGATAGTCGTACAAAGAACTAGTTAGTTAGTACGTGAATAGATTGACAAATATTTTTGAATTGAAATAATTTTACTAACGTTCGCTCGTTTGTAGAATTTTTTAGACGCTACGTGGATATTTTTAATGAATCACAGGGTTTATGTTCAACGTTCGTTAGATTCCACTTGTGGATTAATATATTTTAAATGAAAAAGTATTTTTAGATGATATAACATAACATCACGCGTGTAGTTCTCGAAGGGTTGGACAGAGGTGTATATTACACAATCATTACAGTCCCACGTAAAAGGGGGCGAGCTCAATCCAGACTCTTGGGTTGCTTCTTAGAAATTTCAAATCGACTAAACCTTACACTTCGCTTGATCTGGGGATCGAACCCAGGACCTCACACTCAGTAGCGCCTGCGACCACTAGACCAACGAGGCAGTTGAAATCTTAAGGTCTCTACACACCAAAGCCAAAACCATAAGCAATTAGTGAGGTCCGTCAGGCTTGTTTTGCGTCGTGTTCGCTCGCTTAGTTTGCCGCAATAAGCCGCTGGCAATAACCCACCGGGTGAAGACCGGTGGCGGCTTTGGTGTGTAGAGGCCTTTATAGTTTTATTGAAAACGGGGATTGATTGATTGAGTAGCAGTTATATCGATGCCCAGGCTAGGTGGGTAATGCTAGAAGCCTTATTTAGACCACTAAGTTGATTTAATTACGAAAGATACTAGGCTGTTCGGATACTGTGGCTGGAGAATTAATTTTGTGCCTTGAGACACGATTTTGTCCACTGGAGCTGAGAGGAGCGGAGCTAGAAAAACTTAAGCCCACCATTCACTACACGAGCCTCACGCCGTACGCCGCGCCTTACAAATGAGTGGATAAATCCGTCATCGCACACACATGCACGGATTTGTCCGGCGCGACGCTAGCGTCTTCAGGCCGGACTTATCCGCGAGTCGCATGCAGAACCGCGAACCATAACATTCACACGCAGATTTGTTCGCGGACTTGTCGCCAGCGACAAATCCGGCGGACACGTGCGCGTGTGAATGGTGGCCTTTAACCGATAGAATTGCACGATCTTCACGTCTACGCTCTTTTGTGCAGTAGGGTATTTGAGTACCTACTATTTAAAATGTACAATAATTTAGGTCTGAAATCACCAACCCGCAATGAGCAAGCGTGGTGATCAATGCTCGTTCCTTCTCTGTACGAGAAGAGGCCTTTGCCCAGCAGTGGGATAGTTACAGGCTAATATTTATTTATAATAATTTAGTATTATATTTTAGAAAGTATTGCAAGAACGTAAAGTATGTGAAAAAAAACGACGAAAAAATAGAGGAGATGCTTAAGGCTGGTTTTAGAGTCACGCTGACCGTCGTCGCTGACAGCCCAATATGTATGATTGTCCTAGGAGCGTTTTAGAATTACGCGTAGCTGTCAGCGCCGACGATTTTCCCTTATTACATACATATTGATCGATCAGCGCCGACTCAGCGCTGACAATCAGCGTGACTCTAAAACCAGCCTAATGGTAAGGGTACACGGCGACACATTACACTCGACACTCGTAGTGTGTACATCGCTGTTACACTGAGTTGCGCATTAGCTCTGGTTCAATTTCAGTGTCGCGATACAACTGTGTCGAATGTCAGTGTCGCCGTGTATCCTTACCATTACGGTAAGGATACACTCGACACTCAGTGTCGACACCGAGTGTCGTAGTGTGTACATCGCTGTTACACTGAGTTGCGCATTAGCTCGGGTTTAACTTCAGTGTCGCGATTGCATTGTGTCGAATGTCAGTGTCAACGTGTATCCTTACCGTAAGTAGTTTTTTGCGGAGGCATTTTCTGTCCTTGTCACGCGAAATGGATATTGTAGAGAGTGATGTCAAGTTACTATGAAGATTTTAAGGTATGACGTCATAATTATGGTAGTAGTGTTGTCTGTCTTGTGAATAATTTAAAATTGTTACGGCCTAGGAAACGATGGCGTGATGGACTTAAATTCGTTTATGGGAGATTGGCCAGAGAAGGCAAGGCATAGAGATGAGTGGAAGGCTTTGGGGGAGACCTTTGCCCAGCAGTGGGACAAAATAGGTTGAAAAAAAAAAATATTAAGCAATTTTATTAAATAATTCATTGGTTTTTTCCCTGCTGTTGTTATAATTTTGAGATTTCAAATTTTTTTAATCGAATACAATTATTCTATTGGTTAATATTTTCCTAGCTCCGCACTGCTCCACTTATCTCCGGTCCAGTGGACAGGCAGCCTAAATCAAAGTGTCCTGTGTGCGGTCAGCCCCAAACAACTATTTTATAAATACTAAACTGGAAATGGGATAAAAGTCGTACAATATCACGAACAACGCCGACGAAACCGAGAGCATACGCTTGTAAAATATAAAATGTTTGTGCATTTTTAAGCAAATGCCTTTTGGCCACAGATTCGATTCCATTAGCAGTCCGTTGGCACAAAATATTAAATTGGTTACGGATATTAGTTTTCTGAATATTTGCATGTGTGTAGGAGCTAGAAACCTAGTACTTATTAAAATATATTAATCAATGTATAGGAGCTCGTGGCTAAATAATTACAGCCGCATAGACCGATCTTCCGGGTTAAGCCACGCTTGCCGAGGTTGGTCTGTGGATGGGTCACCATTTACCATAGCGAGTTTCCTCCGTGCCTCGGAAAGCACGTAAAAGCCGTTGGTCCCGGCTGTCATTTGTAGATCTTTGGCAGTCGTTACTGTTGGTCAGAAGCCAGAAAGTCTGACAACCAGTCTTACCAAGAGTATCGTATTACCCAGTTACTGGGTTGTGGAGGTCTGATAGGCAGTCGCTCCATGTAAAATACTGATATTCAGCTGCATCCGGTTCGACTGGAAGCCGACCCCAACATAGTTGGGAAAAGGCTAGGCTGATGATGAATCAATGGATAGGAAAATCGTACTCAAAATATTTTGTAGACCAATTGAACACATAATTGGACCGTGTTCTATGTTAATACTATTTGATATAACTGATTTTCAACGTTAATTGCTAGCTTCAAGAGTTGTAATTAACTCAATCTTATTGCAATCTATGTTTGATCCACGGATCATATTTTTTTCTTTTATTGCTTGACTTTCGAGTTTACTAAAAACATACTAACCTAGCAGCACTTTGAACAGGGTTTGTAAAACGAAAATAAATCAGTAGCAACTTACTGTTTGTAAACACTTATCGTCTCGCCTAAAGAGCAGCTGAAGAGAATCTGTCATTAATAAATACAGCGGGTAATAGAAATGTTTATTTAAAAGGGTTGTTTGAACTCTTATTCAAAGTAACATTTGATAGGTCAAACAAAAAAAAACTGGTATCAGCCGATCGGGGCAATTCGTATGGAGTCGTTTTTTTTGCTGAATTTTTTTATTTGAGCTTTCATTTACTGCTCTGAAAAAGAGTCCAAACAACCCCCTTAAATATGACCACATTTCATCCAAATATGACCATACTATTACCCCATTTCTGATACACGTTGTATAGGGTTACTTCAAATTAACTATATGAGATAACAAGATACCTACAACTTTTTGTTCCGAGGCCAACCCTACAGCTCCTTAGTCCCAAATTGAGATAAATTTGTATTCTGAGGATCTGAAGTTCATGGCCCTGAACGAGGAAATGAAATACAAATTGCGTTGCCTTTGTAAAATAATTACGTTATAATAAAGAAATGAAATAGGTAGGCTGGGGAGGAAAGACCGCGACGGTATAATGATGTAGGAGGAATTAGGGATCAAATGGAGGAGGGGTTAGAAAGAAAGATCTTCGCTAAGCCGGGATTATTGGTAAGATAATAACATAACATATCATCACGCCTGTGTTCCCCGAAGGGTTGGGCAGAGGTGTATACAAGGTTAATCGGAAAGGGGGTACTAATCCGAAAGGGTGTTAAAGTAGCCATGATAATGAACAACTTTTGTTCTACAACTTTTTCCAAAAGTCGATAGTTTAGGAGAAATAGGTGATCAAGGATCTCAAAACAAAAGCGCTAAAATCTTTCTATCCCCAGTTATGATCAGCTGTGTTTACATTTTAGGTCATATTTGGGGTCAGTAATTAGAAGCTCCATTTTCTGAATTCGTAACTAAAGTTGGGACAAAGAATTTACAAAAAAACTAAAATATTATTTTTCATGGAAATAAAAAAAAACGAATTTTAAATTTTAACACTTGCTTTAAAACCGTCATCAGTGATACTTTAAGTGGCCTGCGGATTAGTACCCCCTTTCTGATTAGCTTTGTATAGCTTGACGTTCACACTATACGCTATTTCCCAAGCCAGTCTACTATGTATAGCAAGTTATGTGACGGCAATCCGTTGGGTGACGGACGGGATAGAAGTGAGGCGGGGCGGGGGACCGGAGAACCGAACGATATAGCGCTGAGAATCGATCAAGTTTATCGCGTACAGCAAGCTAATACTTTATAGCATAGCGTTGTGTGAACGTGTCCATATAAAATGTATGCTGAGCGATATTGTTGCGCTATATAATATTTGTTACTAGCTTTCGCCCGCAGCTTCGCTTGCGTGAAATTTTGAACCCGTTAAGTGACGATTTTCCATACAAACTTTCATCCCCTATTTAACTTCCTTAGGGGTTGAATTTCGAAAAATCCCTTCTTAGTGGATGCCTACATCACAAAAGGAACCTACTGTAAAAATTTCAACTTTCTAACCCCAGCGGTTTAGGCTGTGCGTTGATAGATCAGTCAGTCAGTCAGTCAGTCAGCTTCTCCTTTTATATGTATAGATACCAGGTGTAAGGGACGGTGTACCGAAAACTGAAACAGTGAATTCAGCTTATTATCATATATTATTCTGAATTGAAAATAAGTGGATATTTTGCTCGGAATTTTCCGACTTTTCCGATTTTTCTTTTCACATATTTTACATTTCTCGGCTGTAAAATAAGCAATCCTATTAGGACACAGCACGTTGTAAAAATAAAATGTATTTTTTTTATAAATCGGAAAATTCGAAAGATTTCGTTGATATTTTCCACGGATTTTCAATTCAAAATAATGAACTAAATTCACCGTGTAAATTTTTGGCAACCTGTTCTTTACACTCAGTTTATTTACCTGCCAAAACACTTACTGAAATACAATAAAACATAGGCAAATTAGCAATTTCCAGGAAATAGGGAAAAATTTGAGAGAAAAAACCACTTATTTTCGATTCAAAATAATGGGCTGAATTCACTGTTTCAGTTTTCGGTACACCGTCCCTTAATGTCTAAACACACTATGCCAAAGATACGCGACCGAAGTTCGGCATGATTACGCCTGCAATGCTTTTTAAATTAGCCGCTACACACCAGGCTGAAATTACGTCGCGTTTTACCCATATAAAAAACAGACGCCGAAGTTCGGTCGCGTAATTTTGGCATGGTGTGTCGCCACACTTACACCCAGTGTGCTAATTATAGCGGAATCTGAACTGTCCTTAAGAAAATAAATAGAATAAAAAATACCTAGCTACCGTGGGTCGTCGTTCAGCATTTAGACGGTTACCATTCCCATATCTAGATGTAACATTTTGCATCGCATGCATTGTTCTATGTGATTTATGCATGTAATATCAACCACGGTACAGGAATGCTTAGCCCGACGATTAGAGTATTCACTTTATGTGCAAAAAGTTTAAATCCTACCCGGACCGTTGTTGTGGTGAAATCACATTACAAGCATGCATAATATATAGCTTACGGTGAAACGACAATATGGAACGCAGTTGGAATGTTTTCTATTGTCTACGTCACTTCTTCTACTTCTCTCTTGTTGGCACGAGTTTTATGAGGATAGTAAATGATGTGGTAAATATTTTGTTTATCATCATCAACTTGCATAATTTAATCAATGTAATTAATATTTTACTTTTTTGTGTATAGACTCATTTATTTATTCACTTGACAGACTAAACTGTGTTGCTGGGAAGTTTGTTGCGCCGTTTTTTCTTCATAGCATAAACACTAGGAAGCGGGGAAGGGTGGGGGCTTTTGGGGGCAGTCTTTTGTACCTAAATCTGACGTTCAAAAAGAACTAAGTAATACTAGTCTACTTTGAATAAACGAGTTTTGAGTTTGAGTTTGTGGTGAAAAGATTTGCTAGTCAGCAAGGTTGGTAGCGGAGCTAACTACCCAGTGTCCGCCGGATGTACGTGACACCTAAATATGGCTACTTGGAAGTTTTAATTACGAGTACACTGATTGCATTGCGTAGTGCTTAGTGAGCCCGAAGTATAATAATCTAAATTAGTGAACTTTCTTGTATTGCACCAGTAGAGTATGTTACAAAGTACTTTTACATACTGTCTTTGTTTTTATTTTTAACCGATTTCAAAAAGGAGGAGGTTCTCAATTCGGTTGTATTTTTTTTTTTTATGTTTGTTGTTACCTCAGAGCTCCGTCATTTATGAACCGATTCGAAAAATTCTTGTTTTGTTTGAGAGGGTATACCATCTCAAACAAAACAAGAATGTAAAGTACTTCCCGTTTGGTCCCATGTCAATTTTAACGAAATTGATTCAGCGCTTTTTGAAAAAATCGACAAAAACTAAATAAATATAGACAAATTGTAAGATGACGTTCTAATTGTAGTAGTGATTCGAGAATTTGTAGGTACACTATTGTAATTGTAGTTTGTGGCACTAAAAGTATTAAATTAAAGGAAAATCTTGGTGTAATTCTACGCTGAAACAAATTGAATGCACCGACTTATGAAACTGATAATTTTATTATATGGTAATTATTTTACTCCGTTTAGTTTTTTTTTTTTGAAGTCGGTGTTACTTATTTTAAAGTTTTTTTACTACACTATCCTATCTCAGGGCTGCTGGCAGACACTTCCTCAGAAATAAGCAGTGCCTTTGAACTTATGTGTCACTAAGTTGTTGTTGAGTGTGCATAAATAATAAATCTTCTTCTTCTTTCGTACCGGCACGAGCTACATGAAAATAACTTATGTTGTGGTGAAAAGATTAGCTAGTGAGCAAAGTTGGTCGCGGGGCTGATTGCCCAAGGCGAGGCGGACGTACTGAAGTATCGTCACTAGTGACGTGAAGGCTTTTTTTATGTACCCAATAAATAAATTAAGTTCACAAGTGTGGAATCACTATTGAAGAGTTTAACGAGATCAGTATTGTGTATTTTAAACATTAGTCATCTTTCGAAATTCATCATGTCATGTATTATTTTTGCACTCATCTTGACAAGAATGGCTGCACAAATACATTATATAATACAATATACAGTAGATGTCAAGTTCAATAATGATATTAAAAGCACTTAACGCCAGGTTAGTTCTGCAAGTAGGTGAGTACTCTAGAAACCTATTTCGTTTAGTCGACACTATTGAGTGTGGAGCGATAGAGCACATTCGATATTTTTATTTAATTCCCAGTTCAATATGGGAACAGAAGTATATTTTTTATAAGTAACTGAGAAACACTATTTGCAAGCAGATAAACTGCTAAACATCCTGAACATCATGAACAGAAAGAAAGAAAGAAATCAATTGAAACGGCATCACCACAATCTTGCACTATAGTTCCCTGAACTTTTAACATTTAGCTCCGTAACACTGTTAGACAAACGCCGCCCGGTTTTTAAAAGGCTAATCAACGCAAGGATTACCAAACCCAGCTGTCAAATCTCAAATCAAGTGACATGATTAGTCGTTAGTATTTTGGTCAACCAATCATATTCGTTAAGACCACAGATTAAATCAGTTTTTTAAACACTGCGGGAAAGAGTACGTTTAAATTCGTACTTCTCTTTCGATTATTTTTCTAACAAATCGCAAAAGCGATTTCAAATAGCTCTTTGAAATATAGGTGGAAAAGAAACAGTTATAAAATACTACAGCTAAACGTCATTCGCAAACTCCTTTGATATCTCCAGTGTACATTGTTTGAGTTCACATTTTCTTTCGAGTATCGACGAACAAAGTACTTCGAAGTACGCAGTAGCTTTTTTTTACGTGAACCAACCAACATAAATCTTTCATCACTCCATCACTTTACGTTGAACCCGACGCGCCGTTATCGATGACATTCACAATTCAAATGTTTGTTTATTCCCTCGGTTCATTCAAATTCTGTGTTTTCTATTCTACCACTGTTTTGTCATGTTAAATTAACAAAAACTTTTGTATTTGAATTTGGGAGCACAAAGTTTCAGCACAGCCACAGAAATCTAGCATGACATGTTTCATTCTAGAGATAATCTAATTTAGCATTAGTGTGGCGACATTTTTGGCACTAACACAACTTTGGTTGTACGTAAACGTACAAGTCTAGTAATGTGTTGTTATTTTTGCCAAAAATGCCATAAAACACTGAAAAAATTAGCCTCATCCATTACGCGTTTTGGCATAATGCTGTCCACTAAAATGCTAATAATATTTGTACTGTACTGACCGCATTTTGTGTGGCATGTATTGCTCTGAATTATCCTGATGGCCAATGGAATTTGCGAATAATTTGGATATTTTACTGACAATGGTGTTGGCTGCTTTCGTCAGTGTGGAGATTTTAAGCAGCAAACTATTTATCTAATAAGTTATTGTTTTGTGTGGACAATACTTCGAAATTCCGTATCAATAAAAACGTTCTCGTAACGTTTTTTTAGTGTACACAAGGATAGGGTTGTCCTTTCGATTTGTAATAGGTGCATTTGCATCAGTCCTGAAGGACGAACTACAGTTTAAAGCACCAAAATAGATTGATCTTTTTAATGAGATCTTTAATAGACTTTTTAAGCTTGAATAAAATCTATTATTTTGAATACTTTCTGAGATAAAAAGGAAGAGCTAATGAGCAGGTTCTCAATTGTTAGCTCGTTACTACAGATTTATTTTTGGTATCTATTCAAATAGCCGTGCCATGTAGTGCCGGGCATAAAGAATAGCACTATCCCATCTCTTCCTATGGGTCTCGTAAAAGGCGACTAAAGGATTCGCTAGAGGATGGGCAGCAGCGTTCTCTGAATATTTTAACAACCAAACTGCGATCGCCAACCCGCCTGCCAAGCATGGCGATTATGGCAAATCCCCCCAACATGCGATGCGTGGGGGAGACCTATGTTCAGCAGTCATTTCCGTTGAATGATGATGATGATGATTCAAATAGCGGTCTCTAAGAACTAATAAGTTTACTATGATATTGTTTCTTTTACCTAAGATTAATTTTAGTACTTATCAAAACTGACATAAATATCCCAAACAACCTTATTTGTTCAAACGAAAGAAAAAGTAAAAGGCGGAAACAAATAAGCTTTACACAAAGTTTTTTCGATGAAGGAAAGTAACGAAGCGGAATTGTGTAACCCAGAAGTCGCGAGAGTCTTAACTTTGAAAGTTTACGACATTATACATGGGTAGTACCGCTATAGTACAACAATGAAACTGTTTAAATGGGTACTTGAAGTGCTGATAAAAAGTTTAGTATGAGCAGAGCTCTTTGTGGATGAGTTCGTGTGGAGAGGTACTGTCAAATACCAATTTCTGCCGCAAAGCAACATTGCTGTGTTCCAGGTAAGCTAAGCATCAGCAATCCTCTTGGTGTTATAGGTGTATACTGGGTATCCTAAAACACATCGGCTGCCCCATTTCAAAACCTATTATGGGCTTAAAACGAAATTTTACAGGAGAGCGCATAAACGTTAAATCGGTCAGCCTTTGAAAAGTATTTATGTTAGGGAAAACCATGTGATTAAAGTGACTTACTAGGTTTTAAAATGATCAGAGGCAGTGAATGGCACTTACTAGGTATCGATGCTTAAATATATCTGCTTATTATGTGAGTTTTCAACGCTGATGTTTTTGTATTTGGTAGAGATATTCTAGGTTAGCAAGATTATGCAATAAAACGATTATTGTAAAAAGTGCCCCTTACTAGGTTTTAAAATGGGGCAGCCGACATGGTCATGGAGGGTAAGTACGTTAAATATTAATGATAAGTACCATCCATCACCATATCAGCTACTTTAAAGTATTTCGCAGTTTCGTAACTTGGATTTCCGAGTCAAGCAAGAGACGTTTTGAAAATCTATGAATGTAGTATTTGTTACTGTTAAAATAAAACGTTGTATCCTTTTAGTATTTAAAGTACATGACAACATGTTCTGGGACACCCGATATAAGCGATGTTACCTTCATGAATCACCTTTCATCATGTGGGCCGTTGGCTTGTTAGGTAAATTATTACTTTAAATTAATAAAAAAAAAAAAAAAAACCCGACTGCATAACAAGCGAACTAAAAATTAAGAACTAAAAAGATGTAAACGAGACGTAATTGTAATCATAACATACATAACGTAAAATTTATATAGGTTTACAAAAAATCATGCTTTCAAATCATAATATGCAGTTGGAGGCTACCTACGAATTAACGAAACCCTGTTTTTGATGTCGCGTAGTCGGGTAAAAAATAGGGCAGCAACGATTTTCGTGGTCTGATCTCGTTAACCGTACTCCATCAACTCCAATTGGTATTGAAAAAGGATACTAAAGAAGATAGAAATAGATTTCCGCAGTTCTTAAAAAAGCTTTCTGCTGATTGTAAATAGTAGTTTTACCGCCACTAAAAATCCGCCTCAACCCCATACATGGTTACTACCCTAGTAAAACAATGAAACTATTTACAAGGATACTTCAAGTGCTAATAAAAGTATAAAGGCAAGAAAAGATCTTCGCGGTATAGTATCGACTTGGAATAGAACGTTTCTATTTGTTCTCTAGGGTATCGGGAGAAGCTGTTCAAATAGTGGAAGCGAGATTTTTACAATTTATTAAACTGGAGAAAATACCCTTTCCTTGTGTAGTGTTAATAATATCTCCAGGGTATTGCCACCTCCTTTGAAAATCAGCTTCTAAATCGGGGGCTGATGTGTATAAAAATATGTATGAATCTGGAAGAAGCAAAGGGGTTAGCAAGGATTGTAGCACTTTCTGCCTGTCCCCAAGGAAAAAAACAGGGTATTGTATGTATGAATGTAAATAATACTAACTCACACTCGTATATTAGACACACACACACATATGTATATAGATACACTCACAACCATACACACACGGACTGAATTTGTTTTGGTTTTATTCATTTTTTGTTGTTAAACTTGTTATGTAAATACTTGTTAAAATGCTAATTATTATATTTTTCTAAGCATACTGGCCTGGTATAGACGCTACTAATCTAATTTAGTTGAATGTCGCAACTCTGGTCCCCAAGATACAGGCTTCTAGAAATACGTAGTTTGGAGGTCAACGCACTATGTTTCGTTTATTTGTAGGTAATTCATAAATGTAAAATATAATTTAATTTTCATTTATTTGTCGCATATACATGTATTTTAGAATTTTAAATATACATCTTAATTTTTTTTAATAAAAGTTTGAAAAAAAAATAGCTTTCCGGCATCGGGAACAGGGTCCAAGCTACACGTTTGGTGTAGTGGCTGAGCGATTGGCTTCTGCGCTACGTGTCGTGGGTTCGATTTCCGCACGGAACAAATATTTGTATGGCCTACAGATAAATGATGGAATCATTTGTAATGTATGGCTTACAGAAAGTTGTTTCGGGTCTGGGTGTTTGTGCATGTTAACATTTGTGTCTGTAAACGCACCCACGATACAGGAGAAAACCTAGTGTGGGGAAAGGTATTAAACAAAAAAAGGACAAAAAAGTTAAGTCGAACACGTACGGCATTAACGAGGTAAGTTACAAAAAAAAACTTCTGTGTAAGCGCTAAGTACCACGTTATTGTACCTCCTTGAAAAAAAGTATGTAATAGCATTTAAACCTACAACTACAAACTATAGGACCTCTGAGACTTCGTTCACAAGAAATAATAAGATATACGTAGGTAGAGTCTGAAAAATATATAGGAGGAGCTCGTGGCTAAATAATTACAGCCGCATAGACCGATCTTCCGGGTTAAGCCACGCTTGCCGAGGTTGGTCTGTGGATGGGTGACCATTTACCATAGCGAGTTTCCTCTGTGCCTCGGAAAGCACGTAAAGCCGTTGGTCCCGGCTGTCATTTGTAGATCTTTGACAGTCGTTACTGTTGGTCAGAAGCCAGAAAGTCTGACAACCAGTCTTACCAAGAGTATCGTATTACCCAGTTACTGGGTTGTGGAAGTCTGATAGGCAGTCGCTCCATGTAAAATACTGATATTCAGCTGCATCCGGTTCGACTGGAAGCCGACCCCAACATAGTTGGGAAAAGGCTAGGCAGATGATGGAACTACAAACTATAGGACCATCTCGTCAGTGAAGTTCTAACAGTCCGTAAGTCATTTTGAGACAAAAACAGACAACACTGCGAAAGCCACAATATTACCTATTTTTTTTTTAATCTTTATTTATTTAGAGGCTTTTGGTTATCACACATAACCATGTCAGCCCCATTATAACTCATAACAAAAATATTTTTACTAAAAGCCAAGAGACACTCTATTAGCTAAATAGCTGTATGCAAATTCCGCACTATAAGGTTTAGACAAAAAGCATTGAACAGCACCTAAATCTAACTTACTAATTTTTAATTCTGCCAGCAAGGTATCTCTTTCGCTGCGGTTACGGACACATTCCACTAACAAGTGATGCACATCCTCTATCGACTCGCAGTATTGCCAATTTGGACTACTCACTTTTTTCTTGAAATGAAAAAGATTATTAGGATTTTCAAAGGTTTATTAAATCATCAAAGAGTTTATTTGTAATAATAATTAAACACAATATTGCGTTTAGCGTAGGTTACGCTCGTTTTAAATATACTTGGGAACAAATAAATCAAGCCACTTCTATTTTTCACGTAGGTATAATTGTTATTATTTTTGGTATTATGGAACAGATCAATTCTAAACATATATCGCCTAAAAGGTTATTTGATAACCTTTACAATGAGGGTAGTTTTTTGTATGTTGAATTATACAAGGTTAGTCGGAAAGGGGGTACTAATCCGAAGCCCACTTATAGTATCGCTGATGACTGTTTGAAAGCAAGTGTTAAAATTTCAAAATTCGATATATTTTTTTTCCGAATAAAATGATTTTTATTTTAGTTTTTTCAAAAATTCTTCATCCCTGCTTTAGTTACAAATTCAGAAAATGGTGCTTCTAATTCATGACCTCAAATATGACCTAAAATGTAAACACAGCTGATCATAACTGGGGATAGATAGATTTTAGAGTTTTTTTTTTGAGATTTTAGATCAGCTGTTTCTCTTAAACTATTGAGTTTTGGGAAAAGTTGTAGAACAAAAGTTATTCATTGTTATGTGTACTTTAACACCCTTTCGGATTAGTACCCCCTTTCTGACTAACCTTGTTTAATTCATGAAACCAAAACTAATAACCAGGACACGTGAAAAAGGAGTGGCTCGATTTTTTTGCTCCCAAGTGTAGTTTTTTCACTCTCTTGTAAGTAGCCATTTTTGACTTCCGCTCTGTTAGAACTTCACTAACGATTTAGTTTTCTACAAAAATTACCAAGCTTACCCGGGCCGACTACAAACCGCACCCCGACCACAGCTAAGCCTGACACTGAGTTTCTCAATTAGAAGCCGGTCGGTTAAGCTAGTGGGCTAATTAGGTACATTACAAGCTTATCGTATGAAGAGGAACTTTGTTAGGACGGGATATTTCGGGTCTCTTTAGGCATATAATTGCGTCGCCGACCAAACACAGGATTAGTTTTAAATGACTGGCAAAGTTTTTATGGTGAACTAGCTTTTGCCCGCGGCTTCGCTCGCGTTAATTTAGAATTAGACAATCACTTAACACACTACTAAAGTTCCTATAACAACATAATTCAATAATGATTCGAAAGACACGTGGCGCCATCTATTAACGTTATTGTTGTTTTCCTCGTGAACAGTACTTTCTTTCGGGAAAAAAGGTATCTTATGTCCGTTTCTGTACACCTGACAACTTACACACATCAAAAACAGTTTGCGATCACTAGCATGAGCTGATATAATTTTTTAAATTGAACTTTATCAAGAAAAATTCTTTGTTGTGTGTTTTCTTTATGTAGAAATACCCAGTTTTAAGAATCTAAAAAGAAGAAGAAATCATAATATAATCTACCATAACAAAAAAGATTTAGATTTTTCAAAGTGATCCCAAACTTTTTTTGATGTGTGTATATGCAAAATTTCAGAATGATCGGTTCAGTGGTTTAGGCGTGAAAATGTAACAAACAAACAAACTAACTTTTGAATTTATAATATTAGTTAGGATGAATGTTAGTTATTGAAAGATATAATTAAAGTTCTTTTTAAATATTAGTTTACAATGACACAAAGCCATGAATATTTCACAGATATACAAGGTTAGTCGGAAAGTGGGTACTAATCCGCAGGCCACTTAAAGTATCACTGATGACAGTTTTAAAGCAAGTGTTAAAATTTAAAAATTCGATAATTTTTAATTCCATGTAAAATAAATTTTACTATAGTTTTTTCAAAAAATCTTCGTCCTTGCTTTAGTTACGAATTCAGAAAATGGAGCTTTTAATTCGTGACCCCAAATATGACTTAAAATGTAAACACAGCTATTTTTATGTAATTTTTGAACAGCTATTTTCTCTTAAATTATTGACTTTTGAGTAAAGTGGTAGAACAAAAGTTACTCATTATTATGGGTACTTTAACACCTTTTTGGATTAGTACCCCCTTTCTGACTAACCTTGTACCTATAGATATAATAATTGTATACTTGTGCATAAAATTTTAAACAAAAACGTGCACACACAAAAAACTTTTACAAAACAATCACATATACACAACAGATACAGAACTAGACGAGCAAATAGTATAGTGTTGCGGGCGCCTAGAACAAACTACGGCCTGCATACTATTCAGTATGAAGGAGCATAGCTTTATAACAAATTGCCTCGAAATGTAAAAGATCAAAAGTCGAACATTACGTTCAAAAAATCTCTAAAGAAGCTTATTTTAAAGGAATCAAAACTGTAAATTGTCTTCGGGTACTGTACCTATCTAACCTATTCTTGTTGTGTAGCCGCTGCTTGTCCTTAAGTAATTTAACTTAATTAGATGTAAGTTTTTCTCATGTAAGTGAATATAATTCTTTTTGAGAAATAAAGTTTTTTAACCTTAAGATAAACCTGTATAACATAATATCATGCCTGTATTCTTCGAAATTATATGTCTACACCAGTGCGCTTTCAAGTTCATCTTGCGCTTTCAACTTTAAATTCCTCTTGCGTCAAGCGCATGCAATATTGATTGCCATAAGACGCATGCAGCTTATCGTCTACACCGGTGCGCCTCGGTCAGTCGTCAGTCGACATACAATAGACGGATTAGCGTGCGCTAGGGGCATACGCTTTTGTCGAACTAGTATTAAGGCATGCGCTATTGTATGCGCTATGGCGCTTCACGCATGCCTCAGACGAAGACGCAAGATGAACATGAAAGCGCACTGGTGTAGACATAGCTAAAGGTTGGGCAGTGTATAGTTATAGTACACCGTCATTTCATCGTTATGTTTCAGTCCCATGTAATAGGGGTGACTTTGTTGCCATCAACAAAACAAATCCAGACTTCTGACCTCACGCTAGACCAATGAATCAGTCTACGCCAGAATAATCTCTAGATCAAATTGTTTTGTTGGCTTGAAGTTCAAAGTTCTCCGTCAAAGATAAATACGCTCAGGAGCAATGAATCCAGAATTCTGACTGCGCAACACACTCGCAATCGCTTTGATTTTGACAGGTCAACAATTTCCATAGCAACGTATGTATTACCAATCCGACTTCACCGCAACTATGTACCACGTAATGAATATTGTTTTTGACACATTAACTGTCATGATTGATGTTTTTGTATTATAACTTTCGTGAGACACATTCACATTTATGATTATATACGGTTTACTCACGTGCATTTTGCATCAGTTTCGACTCGCGACCTCGCCGCGTGTTCAGCTCATGATTAAGGTCTCCGTTTGGGTCCGAAACTAGTCGGGCAATCCCGAAAAATGCACGTGAGTAAACCGTAAATAATCATAAATATGAATGATGTTGGTTACGTTACGCAATTGCCCTGCGGGTCACCAACATAAACCTCAATATCTTGGAAAACATTGTTTAACCTTTTTCATTCGTTTGTTTTTGTTGGTGACTCGGATTCATTGCTCCTAAGTATTAATTTAAAAACAAAAACAACATTTAAACGATAGCAGAGTTTGTTAAGCGACTGTACACTTAATCAGCACTTATTCATATTTCACTCATAGGAAAAGAGGATTTAAAATGGACATGCATACGTAATTATGCACGCTTGTACCTTTTCGCATTGATTTTCATATATTTAATTTTATACGCAAATCGAAATTCTTTCAGATGAAGCGGATGAGTCTATCTAAAATATCATCGTATTTTGCGTAAAATTGCTGTAAATCATTGCTTTAACGATAGCATTCATAGCATATTTTTATAATATTAAAGACCTCAGTATTTATATGTATATGTCGTTGTCCAATCGTAGAATTGAGCATATCATGATGTGCCTGAACATACCTATAATGAAACAGCACCATTTCTCAAATGTGTAGTCTAGTCGTTATATCATGATATGCCTATTTAAAATTCGAGCGGATCGATAAAGAGCAATCGTTTGCCAATATTCATAATTATGACACTGGCAAATCTAACTATGATCTGGAAAATCTTCAAACGCTGGGCATTAAACGATTATGACGGGTAGAAAAGTTTATTATGAACTGGTGATGTTTCATGAAGTACCCAGGCATATTATGATTCTCCCAATACTGCGATCGGACGACGACTTTGATAACACGTTACGTAACCTACATTCTACTAAAACGTATGCGAAAGCATTGAACTCGTTTCTGATAAAGGTCTTACGAAAATATTGAGGGATGGTACTTGTATACATACGTCAAACATCTTAAGGAGGGTTTATATAAAGCTTAGGAACTAGGGCCTGACAGATGCTTAGCAAGATAAATGACCGAGCGACCCGACTGTTGGCATTACAAGGATCTAAATTGTGATCTTCCATTTATGAAATTCAAATAGTTTATAGTGTACATTTTAGTCTGCACTGATATGTATTTTATTATTTGTAATTCGAAGCAATTTGTAAAAAAAAACTTTCATTTAAATTGTTAACATTTAAAATTAAAAATTATTCCGAAGAGTTGCCATACTTACGTTTATTACTTTTAACAAAATATTAATACCAATAACTTAATGAGAAATGTATTGATCAAGAGATACTTTAGTCTAGATACATTTTAGTAATACGGAATTTTGACGTTTTTTATCTTAAGCTTTGATTTATACATTTACATACATAACATCACGTCTGTATTCCCCGAAGGTTTGGGCAGAGGTGTATAGTACACCCTCATTTCGCCGTTATGTTTAAGTCCCATGTAATAAGGGGCGAGTCTATTTGCCATCAGCCGGGCACAAATCTAGCATCCGGGTTGCTACTGAGAAATTCCAACAAAAAAAACAATATCACTTTGACCGAGCTGGGGATCGAACCCAAGACCTCACCTCAGATCTACACAGAATGCTCTCGCTTCGTCGAATGACCACCGGCTTTATAACCTCGGGTGCGTTGATCCATATTGACGACTACCTTCTTTTGTCAACATTGCCCAGTGCTACCCACTACCGATAACACTTTCAAGGTCAACTCAATCAAGGCAGGAGGACCCACGGATGAAACGTAGCAGAAAAAAAGATATGGGAGACAAAAATATCTTCCATTTATTTTACCTATAACATTATAAAACAAAACTAAATATTACTCACAGTCACTATCAACCTCTCCCTGAGTAATCACTAAACTCAATATATAATTATTTTGTTTGTGTCACACTGAAATATGTTGGGACCATCTCTGTGAAGCTCTTAGTCAAGATTCGCTATGTATTCCGTTATCAGAGTACATAAAAGAGGGTCCCTATTGTGTACAATCTTTGGGACAGATTGGAACAGATAGCGACTACTAACGCTTTCATAATTATTAGGTCAAGGTACCTATTGCAAAGATATTTATGATTAGTTACGGTTTACTCACGTGCATTTTTTGGGATTGTCCGACTAGTTTCGTATCTAAATGGAGCCCTTAATCATGAGCCGAACACGCAGCGAGTCGAACACCAAATATCAATCACATTAATCATAAATATGAATATGTCTCACGAAACTTTTAATACAAAAATATAGAAAACATTTTAAATCCATTTTTAGGGTTCCGTACCCAAAGGGTAAAACGGGACCCTATTACTAAGACTCCGTTGTCCGTCCGTCTGTCCGTCTGTCACCAGGCTGTATCTCATGAACCGTGATAGTTAGACAGTTGAAATTTTCACAGATGTTGTATTTCTGTTGCCGCTATAACAACACATACTAAAAAACAGAATAGATAATGGTACGGAACCCTTCGTGCGCGAGTCCGACTCGCACTTGGCCAGTTTTATTATGATTAGTTACGGTAAACCGTTTTTACCGGATTTTCTTCTAAATTATTTATTAAAATTATGAAACATACATAGTTTCCACAAACACATATGAAATATGCTTACGAATATTTCTTAATTAAAATTTATTCTCTCCGAGAAATCCGCTTTTTAAATTCGTTATACATACTCGTATTATTCACGTGACTATACGGGGTGCATGAAAAAGCCTCCACGAGTGACGGTACTTAAGTACATCCAGCGCACCTTAGGCAGTCAGCCTCGCTACCAACTTTGCTGACTGGCTAATCTTTATCACCATAGCATGAGCTATTGTCGTGTAGCTCGTGCTGACACGAGTGGAGAAGACGTGACTTTAATACCTACCCAAGTGATCAATCACTACACCATAATTTCCTTTGTGGCTCAAAGACACGTGTAGTTGAGAATATCTCCACAAAGCACTTAGTTAATTTTGCCACGTATTTGATTATACTACAGACGGTCCCTGTACATTGCCTTTGGGACAGATTGCTAAGTTGATACATAGGTAGAAGATATTATAAAGTTATTAGGTATGTATTTAAGGTCAAATGTATATCATAGACAAGGAAGTTTTCTTTGTTCATTGGTCTTTAGTCTGCCAGAAATTAAAACGAAAAACAATAAGTTAAGTATGTAAAATTTTAAAATCCCTGCCCCGCGAGCACGGATCTTTTATCGAGTTGATTCGAGAAATTTATCTATTCTAAACGTCAAATTTGACATAACTTATTGATAAAACGACAGCAATTGTCGTTATATCTATATCTTATGTCAAATTTGACGTTTAGAATAGATACATTTCTCGAATCGACTCTATAAAAAGATCCGTGCACGCACTGTTTTCTCGGCTCGGCGGTTTTTGTTTCGCACTCGGCTGTTTTCACCATCGGCGACGCAACACGTTTGAAATTGATGCTTTTCGTGAACGACTGGATATTGAATGAGTGTTTTATATTTTTGGAATCTACTCATCAACTTCTAGACAATGATCATACACATAATCACATTTTTAATCATTTTGTTTCATTTATGGTGTTACCAAAGCTACTCCATTTTTCTTTAAGTTTTCGTTAACTTATGTTAACCGGAATAATACAAGGATTTCAACGATGCCACATTCATCTAAATCGGTTCAGGCGTTTAGAAGTTATGGTGGAATAAATAAACTCACACACATACACACATTTTGTGCATTTTGGGCGTTTGTGGATATGTGAGATTTGTGTCTGTAAACGCACCCATGATACAGGAGAAATCCTAGTGTGAGGCAAATATAAAGAAAAAAAAACATTTTAGCATACATGAACCCTGAAAACATAACACTCCTTGTTTTGGCCAGTCGTGTAAAAAGGGCATTAAAAGGCAATAAAATGTTGGCCTCGTTTAACCCTGTCGTCGCTTTTTGTGGGATGTGATCCTTAAAAAAACTTGTCCAGCCATAATTACGCGTCCCACTCCTTTTTGTAGTCGGTATTAGCGTGGTGCTTATGTACACATCTCTTATTATTATCTTATATTAGTATGCGTATGCAAACTTCAACTTTAGTGTGGCGATAGAACTAATACAATAGCAATTTATTACGCACACTTCTGCACTGTAGCAATTTACAAAAAGAGCGTGACTCGTTTTCGTGGGTTGAACTATCAGTAGCAAGAAATTGACCGGTTTCCAAGCATCATCATCGTTTTAAAAACTCCTAAAGGTACTCTGTGAACATAGGGCTCTTGAAAGATCGCTACCATGATGTGATTTGATGGTGACTGGCTGACTTTCTGACCATCATCGGACTACAAGACGTACGGCAATGCGCCATCGGTAGATGGTGGACATCCCATTCATACGCACAGCTAAGGAGTGGAATTCCCTGCCAGAGTCTGTGTTTCCTGATAGCTACAACCTTGGGGTCTTTAAGTCAAGAGTGAATAGGTTACTTCTAGACAAGCGTGTTTCATCGTCGACTACATCATTGCTTACCATCAGGCGAGATAGTGTTCAAACGCGAGCCTATCGATAAAAAAAACTTTCCTTGGTGATATGGCGAAAATATATAAGCCATATAGTAAAGCATATTGCGTCACAAGCTATAACTATATACCATGACGTTCACACTATATGCTATATCGCGAGCCGATCTGCTATATATAGCAGGTTATTTGACGGCGATTCATCGGGCGACGGACGGGGTAGAATTTAGGAGGGGCGGGGACCGCAGAATCGTACGATATAGCTCTGAGAATCGCTCAAGTTTATCGCGTACAGCAAGCCAATTCTTTATTTAGCATAGCGTTGTGCGAACGAGTCCATATAAAATGTATGCTGAGCGATATTGTCGTGCTATACGGTATTTGCTATATACTATACATTATAGCATAATCTGACCTGCGATTAAAACTGTACAGGCAGATCGGTAGTTCTTGCCATTATTATATTATACTAGCTGACCCGGCGAATTTCGTGACGCCATAATTATTTTGAGACGATTTTAAAATTTTCTTTTATACAAACCTGACAACCTGACAATATAGAACACACAAAAAAAAAAGAATTATCCAATTTGGTGCAGTCGTTCGGAAGTTAAGCGCGTACAAACATTTCTGCGATTCCTTTTATTTATATAGGTTTGGTGTGTGTAACAGCTAAGTATTTATTAATTTTCAACAAATCAATTAGTCATTATATTAATTGCTTATTATATTGCATTCAGGATTATGTCTCATTAATTATGAATAGGTTTAATAAATGCACCACTTAATTAGTAACGTAATCAACGATAGTGTTTTCCAAAAAGCCACTTTATTGATTGGCTAGCATGATTAAACCACAAAATTACATTTTATTATGCAAAAATTTCATTCGTGAGCTTTTCGGCTGATGTTTTGCAAGGTTGTGAACGGTTGCAGTGATTGGATCGACCTCCATTTTGACGGTTTAGGCAAATTGAAAGCCAGTTTTTATAAGTATCTCCCCGAACACTGAGTTTCTTAGCCCTGCATTATCTGGCTGGATAGGTGAACTAAGTACCTAGTTTTATTTAGTTTAATTTGTTTATTAAGTTAGATTCAGAGCAATTTTAATAATAGTCTCTATACCTATTTCATTTTTTTTGTTTGTTACGACAACGTTTTTTGTGCATGCAGAGTTTACCTGTAAGTGATTGTTACACTTTATTCTGATTTGTTGCTTCTGTTTTATTTGATTATACCTACCAGTGTATACAATTGTTGGTGAACCAAATAAAAAAAAAAAAAAAAGTTTAAACTTTTTAAGGAATTAGTTGTGCATCTTTCTAGTTACACGTTGTGCTGCTATTGTTTGACTCCGTAGCTTTCCGAGATAATTATGTCTGTATTATCGTAATTAATAATTCGTAAGTTGACTGCCTCTTTTGTCTAGTAGTCGGGCAAAGTGTTATTGGATTTTTCCGTGTGGAATTTCTCAGTAGCAGCCCAGAGTTTGGATTTGTGCCCGGTTGATGGCAATAGGCTCGCCCCCATGGGACTTAAACATAACGGCGAAATGAGGGTGTACTATACACCTCTGCCCAACCCTCTGGAGAATATAGGCGTGATGTTATGTTAATCCTTCTTCTTCTTCTCTCGTGTCAGCACGAGCTATACGAAAATAGCTCATGCTGTGGTGAAAACATTAGCCAGTCAGCAAGGTTGGTAGCGGGGCTGACTGCCCAGGGTGCGCCGGACGTACTTAAGTATCGTCACTCGTGGAGGCTCTTTTCATGCACCCCAATGTTAATCCTTAAATTGCCATTTTGATATCTTCGGTAAAAGATACTAACAACCTTTCTGACTGGCTAATCTTTTCTCCACAGCATGAGCTATTTTCGTATAGCTCGTGCTGGCACGAGAAAAGAAGGTAAAAGATGGCTTTTTATCTGGGCACTGCATGGCAGAAAGTATGTATTTTAGCGAAGTGAGTATTTTGCCTCCACGAGGTCCGTCCGGCGCACCCTGGGCAGTCAGCCCCGCTACCAATCTTGTTGACTGGCTAATCTTTTCTCCACAGCATGAGCTATTTTCGTTTAGCTCGTGCTGGCACGAGAAAAGAAGGTAAAAGATGGCTTTTTATCTGGGCAATGCATGGCAGAAAGTATTTATTTTAGCATAGTGAGCATTTTGCCTCCACGAGGTCCGTCCGGCGCACCCTGGGCAGTCAGACTCGCTACCAACCTTTCTGCCTAGCTAATTTTCACCACGACATGTGCTATTATCATTTAGCCCGTCCGACACGACAGAAAAGGAAGACTTAATTGGGTTGTATGATAATTGAATTTTTCGGTTGGGGCGTTGAGTGATGCAAATGTCATCTCCATATTGCAGTGTGAAGCGAAAGCACAAAGGGACATATTTGGCATAATCGCACAAAACGTGGCCTTATTAGAATTTCATAACGTGCTTCCTCGTGCGGCACAGAGCAAGTCTTGTGCCGCGGTTTCACAGTAGCGTTGTTTACAAAGCGGAGCGTTTACGTTTTACTTTTGTTCGGTAGCTCTCAGAAAGTAATAAGTACGCTGCGAATATGATATTTTTAACCGACTTCGAAGAGGAGGCGGTTGTCAATGCGTATATTTTTTTTTATATTTTTTACTTTTGTGCCACCTTTTCACCGAGATGAGGTTGAGTAGTTTTTTTTTACAAAATATTATTAGTAGTTTGAGAATGTATTAGCTATATAGACAACGTTCGAATTGCAGTAGTGGTCTATGATTTGTACATTATTATAATTGTAATTTGTGGCACGAAAAAGTTATTTTTAATTATTTTTTAAAATTAATACCGACTTCATTAAAAACTGCAAGGAGTAAAATAATTACCGTATCTTATAAAATTAATAGTTTCATAAGTCGGTGCTAAAAATTTGTTGGCGTAAAATTGCACCGGTTTCTGAAACTGATATAATATCTAAAATGTGGTAATTATTTTACTCCTTTCAGTTTTTATGAAGTCGTATTTTACTTTTTTTACTATACAAGTACCTAAGTAAATAAATACCGTCGTATAAGTTAAGGCTACAACGCACCCAGACCCCGATATGACAAAACGCTACACGCCACACAAATACTACAATTACTTATTCCATATTGTTCCAACTTCGCTACGCCGCACGCTACACAGCTACGGCGTAGCGGCCATAGGTCGTGTGTAAACGTTGACAATTTTCATCTCACTAACAACTGCGTCATGATAATTTTGCGAGGTCAACTCGTGAGGGGTATTTGTTTATGTTTTGTTACGTTGCTAAACGTGTGGACAGGTTCATTGTTACGTTAGCTATACGTGGACTATTCGTCAGTTCTTGCTTTTATTTTAGCTTAGTTCGTTTTATTTTAGCTTAGTCGGTTTTACTTTAGCTTACTTGGTTTTATTTTAGCTTAGATGTATTTCCGTCAATTTAAGGGTGATTAGTGTACAATAACGTTTGAGATGAGGGTTTCTTGTAAGAAGTGGATCTTGTCGTATTCTGATTAGCAATTGCTTCTATTGGGGTGCCTAAAAACAGCCTCCATTATGCCGGGTCCGCAGCGCCAATTTTCTAACATGTTATTGTGTTTTTGCGAACAAAACTGTTAGGCCACGCCCCTATTCGGTTTGCAAACAATGTTATCCTGTTTGCAAACACGAAAACACGGCACAGCGGACCCGGCTTTAGTGACGATAATTAAGTACGTCCGGCGCACCCTGAGCAGTCAGCCTTGCTACCAACCTTGCTGACTGGATAATCTTTTTACCCCGGTATGAACTATATATTGTATAGTTCGTGCTAACACGAGAGAAGAAGAAGATCCATTTCTTGATTTCCCAGTGGCTGATTTGATGACGCCTTATGCCATGACAAACTAGGTTTCGAAAATATCAAGTTATGTATGTACACAAGTCTCTCTTACGAGACCTAAGTATACTTTTTTTGTATTTTAACTTTCGTGAGTGAGACACATTCATACTTATGATTAGTCACGGTTTACTCACGTGCATTTTTCGGGATTGCCCGACTAGTTTCTGACCCAAACGGAGCCCTTAATCATGAGCTGAACACGCGGCGAGGTCGTGAGTCGAACTTTAAGTTACTTTTTATTCATTTTTTTAAATTGTTCTTTTCTTGGCGAGGACCTTACTCCTAAGCCTAGCAATAAAAATAAATATCACTTACGCGAAATATCCCCGTTTTGCACGTTAATAGCAATTAATAATCACAGCACATAGTGCGAGTTCTGAATTAGCATGTTCATTAGCGAGCTGCGGGCGCATGCGTGCTCTATCTGACGCCGAATACGCCACGTATTTGTTCAGCCGCTGAAATGGGAAGCTGAGTTAACAAGCCTACTTTATAGGACCATAGCATAATATTGTGAGGCTTTTCGGGATAATATTCATAATACTGAGTAGTTTAGAATTTGAGAAAATTATTTGAAAATATAGCAATTCATCTTCCTGACAAAACAAATGAGTTAAATATCACTGTAATAATAATAAACTCTGTATTTTCAGACTACTTTGGCGCATAGATACATATCTTACAAACTGACATGTTATATATATATGTTAAATAATACAGTTTATGTTAGTAATAAAACTTAAGCCTATGTTAGTAGAAACACTTCACTTGTGCACTATGTCATTCATTGTGCGATCGTGTGGCTCTTGTCCGCGGAAGCGACGGAACACTCTCCCTGCGGGAAAAGATGAGTCTGCATAGCGGTCATTTCGTAAATTGTAGCCGTGAGCAGAGTGCTATCGAAAAAACGTAAATGATATCATCAAAAACCGTAAAATGGCTAACGTTTTGTGTAAATGGCTAACATTTTATAGAGAAACGCCAGTAATCACCTTTCGGTGAAAAGGATAGAAGTATTATGTGAATGATAAAGAGTGATAGCCTAGCGGTTGAACGCTTGCATTCCATGTAGAAGTCTGAGTTCGATCCCAGCCCGCATCTCGGACTTTTCGAATTCATGTGCGGATCAAAATTTGATTATACTTGCGTTAACGTTGAAAGAAAATATCGTGAGGAAATCTGCACAACAGAGAGGGATTAAAAAAAAAGTTTATGATGGTAGGTATGTGCAGTCCGCCAGTACACCAGGCCCCGAGAAGGCGGCGCGCATGTGTTCCGTGCGCGCCTCTCAGGAGGACGTGGGGCAAGGCCCCACAGAAGGAGAGGCCTGCCAGGGGCTGGCGGACCGAGGCCTGCCGGGGTTGCGGTGCATGCAGCTGCGAATCCCGTGACCCTGGCCAAGGGTCAGGAGTAAGAACACCGTGGGTTTTTAGCCGGTAAGAGTCCGGCATAACCCTTCGCCTTCCCGGGACGAAGGGTATCCATGAGGACTTTCCCATGATAAAAAAAGAAAAAAAAGAAAGGCTAGCGTGATGGACTAAGGGCTAAAAACCCTTCTCATTTTAAGAAGAGGACTGTACCGAGCAGTAATCTGATTACGATTATGCGAATATAAAAAGGTATAATTAAATAAATTAAGCGCCAATTAAATTTCACGGTTCCTTATCATCTTATAATAGCTTTTACAGTAAAACGTTTCAAGATTCGCAGGAGCACCGAAATGATCGTTACGTTTTGTTAATTAGTACAATTTGTACCAGCCGTTAATGACCACGAAACGATTACTGCTCGTTGAAGTCGGATTATTCTGAATTACTGATTTTAATCTCGACCTTATTTTGTGAAATCGTTCGCTTGATTTATCTTATTGGCTAATGATGATTTAAATAGAATTAGTTTCGCTTGTGATCGAAATTTGACCATTATTTTACATGCCTTAACGGCAACATACACACTTTTTTTTTGTACACATCTGTGGCACAGTACATTTTGAATGATAGAAGTTTCATTCCCTTCCTTTTATAATAAATACAAAAAAAATAGTACGACAATTTTCGATGATTAATATAGTGATGTGATGATGCATCCATTTTATTTTCGGTACAATTTTTTTGGTACAAATTGCAACTCTTTAAGAGCAAGTCAATCACAAAGTTTTCAAATATCATTTCTTTCTGTTTATCTTTCGTCTAAATTGTGATTGATAAGGCAGTGACACTTATTTACGCAAGGAAAAGCTAAGTTTTTGTCGAACATTTTATTTGTCTGAGAAATACGACGTAATTTTATATATATAAAAATTGAACGCAATTAAACACACGTCTTCCTTTAATAAAATACCTTTTATATGAATACTATTCTAATTTTATAATGCAGTACAAGTTATCTCTTTACACTTAAATACACCAGCACACCTATAAATATCCTGAACAATTCCCATCTTTGTACATTTAACACATTAAATACGATGTAACATGACATACAAGGCCGTAAGTAAATCGACCGGCACAGAACGTCTGAAACGCCCTATAAATTTCCCGGACGGGGCGAAGGGTAAACTTAGGTCTGTACATCACGATCGTTCCACGGATAAAGTTTATCATATTAAACCGTGTAACGGGTTGTTTACTGATGCCAGTTAGAAGAAAAAAAAAGATAAATTTGAAAAGAGAATATTATGTTTACAATGTAGCAAGTTGTTTATTGCCTTATGCTATTTAGAAGAAAAAAAAGAGAAATTTGAAAAGAGAATAATAAGTTTCCAATGTTGTTTTTTGCCATATACCAGTTATAAGAAAAAAAAAGATAAATTTGAAAAGAGAATAATATGTTTCCAAAGTAGCAAGTTGTTTATTGCCATATAAAAAAAAAGAGACTAAGGGCTTTGTAAAATGTTTTCTGTGTCTTATATTTGTAAGATTGATTGATGAGAAAAAAACGATAATGTAATATTGGAAGTGTGCGTGAATTAAGGTTGAGGATTGCGGTGTTTTGAATAACCGTTTCAATGTATTTTATGTTATATTGGAAAGGAATATTAGGACATTTGGAAGGGCAATAAGATGAGAAATATGAAATAAAACATTTGAATGCATAGGAAAGTATCTCGTGGAACCTAGTTATCATAATTTGACAAATGAGGTATCGTTAGAAGCGTCATAATTGTCCGCTGGTTATAGGCTATGTGATGTCACATTAAATTGAATATGGTACCTTCTAGAGTACAAAAAGTTGTGAAGTAAAGTAAAATGTTTTTTAATGAAGCCGTGTTTGGTATCAATTTTCGACCACGAACCACGGCTATCCTCTGAACATCGCTATGAATATGTATCAAATAAGTACATTAAATCATATTACGTGTTAGTTGTTTATTTAATAGACGTTAATTATTGAATAGTTTGTACATAACAATTTCAGATGATAATATATTCTTGTTTCATTCATTTTTCAGTAGTCGGGTTTTAGTTTAGAACTTATATTTTTGATCTTCTGATTGTTTGGCTTGAGTAAGTAGCGGCTCGCTCGGCTTTTATAATATTGACTCCAAAACAGTATTTCCTCTAATCTCCTGAGAATTACAGACTTAATGTGACATTATATTTTTTGTATTATAATTATAACTTTCGTGAGACACATTCATATTTATGATTATTTACGGTTTACTCACGTGCATTTTTCGGGATTGCCCGACTAGTTTCGGACCCAAACGGAGCCCTTAATCATGAGCTGATCACGCGGCGAGGTCACGAGTCGAGTTCGAGTAAACCGTAATTAATCATAAATAATTATATTTTTTGGTTTAATTTATACATTACTAGAGGTCGCTCGCGGCCTCGCCCGCGTGTATGTCGTTTATCGCGTATTACGTATTTTTCAGGATAAAACTAACCTATATCCTTCTCCAGGTTCCAGACTATCTCTGTACCAAGTTTCATTAAAATATGTTCAGCGGTTTAGGCGTGAAAGCGTCACAGACAGACAGACTTACTTTCGCATTTACAATATTAGTCGGGATTTTATTGTTTTAAAAATACTCTCTCTCAAGGTAAGTCAAAGATAAGCTTACAGCAAATATTCAATAATATCAGTTACGTTGCGTTCAGTAAATGAAATGATTTGATTTGTATCTGAAGTATGATGAAGAAATTCAATATAATTTAACCTCTACAAATACTTATGCAATTGCTTCAGCAAGTCTGCGGCCCGCAGTTTAATTTTCTGAATGCAAATGAGAAACAGTGTTTCTTTAAATGAATAGAAGCTTGAAACTAAATGAATTTTCTCTGTTCATTCTATCGAAATAGTATTCGTTAAATCTCAACAAATATCTACACATTTGTTCGCGCAAAATGTAATTGTAATGTTTACACAAATGTTTTTAAACTTTCGCGATTTGTACACATTATAAAAATATAGAATCGGGTCTTCTCGCGTAACAAACTTTAAGAGGCATAAAATACCTTTTATCCCGACGTTTCGGCCGAATTTCACCGGCCGTGGTCACGGGTAGACTGAAGTGGCGGAGCAGTTGTCATCTTCGTGAAGCAAGGGCATTTTCATCTACCCTCACTTGATCTTGATTTTTTATAAAGTTATCGTCGGTACTTCGACACACCACACTAACGACGTCTTTACACTCGCCTAAACCGTCTCGTTGACGATACCACTTGCTGATGACCGGATTCCATGATGTTGATAGTTTGTATCTATCTTCCCGATTGAAATTCTTGTATTTCTTAATTTCAATCGCTTCACTTACGATTCTGGGATAATAGTGACGATCGGTGGAGAAGATTTTTGGACTATGTAATTCTATCCAGTGATTGGAACCGGACTCCAGAAGATGCTCGGCTATTTTTATAATGTTTACACAAGTCAAAAGTAACATTTCAATTAATGTGAATCTGCCTAGTGGCTAGGCAGTTTCCACCACAGTTGGGAAAAGGCTAGACCCTAGCCTTTTCTCAACTGTGGTGGAGTCAGCTCCCAGGAGTATTTTTCACGGAGCGACTGCCATCAGACCTCCGCAACCCAGTTACTGGGCAATGCTGATATCCTAAGGTTAAACCGGTTGTCAGACTTTCGGGTTGCTGACTACTCGTAACGACTGTCCTAGGTATTAGTATGACATCCGGGACCGACGGTTTAACGTGCTCTCCGAGGCATGGAGGGGTCTCCATGTTTAAAGTATGGTCACCCATCAACGGACTGTCCGCGGCAAGCTCAGCTTAGCCTTGCATATCATATGATCCGCGTGGTTGTTTGTTAGCCACGAGTCCCTCCTAAAATGTAAAAAAATAATAGAAAATGTAAAATTAAAAAAAAAATTAGGGGATCTATATTTTTTGTCAGCAAAGTTTATATTTATCATCAACTTGTATCATCTAATTAATAGATCTATCGCCACGAAACATTTTCATTCTCAGATAAATTAAAGTGTCGTCAGATATTAATTAACAAATTAATGTCAACATGTATCTAAAATAAGTGTGTATGTAATAAAATCGTAGTTCATTCCTTGGATAAAAGCTTTGCTCTCAAAATAATAGGTTTATCCTTTAAATAATAGCTTCGTTCTCAGAATGGTATATCTGTCGCCAAATAAATCGATTATCATGCCCAGATTGCGACTTGTTTTTATATGTTATTTTGTCACCAGTACAGTGCCATAATCGCCACGTGGCCGCGCGTGGTTTGGTTAGGTTGTTAAAGTAGGTACAGTAGTGAATCACTTAGTTGCCTTTTACGACACCCATGGGAAGAGATGGGGTAGTGCTATTCTTTACGTCCGGAACCACACGGGACTTATTCTAGTTTATTTTGGACACATGAGTTTTGAAGTTGAATTATTCAATTAGTGTTTGTAACCTGTAATTACAATTTGCTTCAACAATTAATTCATAAACAGTGAATTAAACGGCTTTGGTTCAATAAAAATGCGTGTGTATTGAGATTTAAGTAATAGTATTTTGTACATTTAAACACACTTACCTAGTGAAGAGGCTTTTCGAGAGTTTCCGTTTTTATTGTGCTACGTAGACATAAAACCAAGGTGAGATTCTGGTTAATAACTTTTTTTTTTTATTATTAAACCTAATCCCCCTTATTACAAAAGATGGTCTAAGAAAAACCTAGGTTTTAAAATAGCCCCGTCTCTGTTTGTTATATGACATAAGAAAGTGATGTGTATATGCTAAACCTCGGTTTACCTTAGTCTTGGTTTAAACCATCTTTTGTAATAAGGGGGATTAACATTTATTTATACCTACTCATACCTATTTAAGCAAATCGGTAAAAGGCTTGATTGAGGCATACAAGCTTTAATATACACCTACAGTGTTGTACACAAGCAAATAAAATATTTTCGCACAAATAAATGCATTCATAATAATATTTTGGTATTTGGTTTATTTTAAAGTTTTATTTTAATATTTTTGCCATTCAACGTGGCAACGCTGCCAGCTTTCTGAGCACGCTTTCAGTCGACAGCGATGCGGAGTAATATTTTAATTCCCTCTTTTTGTTTATAGTTTTATACTGGGATATATTTTTCTTTATTTGTATAATACAGTATGATGCTTTACATCCGAAAATCACGAACTTTGCATATCATTCAGTACAACTTTTATTACGGGACAAACAATGAAATAATGAAAAAAAAAACAGCCGTTCCCACTTGTATCCCGCTTTTCTGTTTTCTGTTTTTTTTTTCCACGAATTCGGATGCTGTATTTATATTCATAAAAGATATACCTATTTTAAATTAGTTACTTTTACACTGAAAATAAATTTTGTTAATGATAAAAATATATTTTGTAAAAGATGGAATTAGAGCCAAAAGAACATCTGTATTAGTATATTGAAAACCGGGTAAAGCATAGAATGTGAGACCGTGGCTAAGCCGGATTTAATCCCGACAGGTAAAAAGGTAGAGAATTCTTTTCAAACGTGAAGACACTCAAGGACGCTTGAGTACCTACAGTATTTCAGGTATTGAAACATTTCAGTCGAGTATTGCAAGTGTTCGGAGCTGACCTAGTACAAAATATTCCACAAATGTGAAGATTTAATTCAAAGCAAGGAGTCTGAATAGTTTGAATGTATTTCAGGAATTTGTATGAACGTAAGTGAGCAACAAGATTTCTTTATACGACTATGTGAATCTAATTCGAATACCTGAATGTTACGTGTTTTTTTAGCGAAATATTCTAGTTGGAATGTTAGTGAGGAATTGTTAGAGATTTATTTATTGCTTATTTTAGTTGTTTAATAATAAACATTGATAGTTTTTTTATAGTTAACTAAAATCTTGATTTGGCACACGACGTTATCGATATGTGGGATGCTGTGATAGCCAAGAGCCGTTTTTTTAAATTTTTTTTTCCTCATCCATTTCCTCCGCTCTGGGTTGGGCGGAGGGGTCTGTCAGACTCTTACTGACTAAAACCACCCCGGTGTTCCTTCGTACACATAGGCCGGGGGCCGCGGGAGCAATACATTCGTCCGCAGCCCCCAACTAGTGCCGGCCCGCATTTGCAGGCCTCAATCGCTGGGGGGAGTGAGACTCTCCCTGTGTCATCTGAGAGGCGCGCGTGGAACACCATGCGCCACCGCCTCTGGTCCATTTGGATGGGGGAGGCAGACGTCCCCAAGTCCGCAGCCCCTGGACCCGTTTACGGGGGTTGGAAGAGAGCGTTATCCACCCTCCGCCGACGCCCTGTGCGCCTTCTGCGGGCTGGAAGAGTGCTTGCACTCTCCCTCTCCCTTTCCGCATCCTCCTTCTGTGAAAGGGTCATCTCGCTCGAGATCACCGCGTCCCAGGACTCTGCACTGCCGACCATAGAACGAATCACGGCCGGCAGCGACAGGTCGCTCCTCAAATAGCCAAGAGCCTCGACCAACATCTGAAGAGACTCTCGTTAGACAGCTGGATCCAAACTATTGTTAAGAGGTTTCTCTTTAGAGCCCTGTCCAGTGGTAGCTTGGTCCCTGTGCCCGATACATATGGGCCACTATTTTAAAGTGCGACTTAATATGCGTTTATTCGTTTTAATACTAATCCACATTATTAGCCTGACTGCCTCGTTGGACTAGCGATCACAAGCTCGACTGCTTAGAGTGAGGTCCTGGGTTCGATCCGTAGGTCGGGCAAAGTGTTTTAGGTTTTTCCGTGTGGTATTTCTCAGTAGTAGCCCGGAGTCTGGATTTGTGCCCGGTTGATGGCAATAGGCTCGCCTCCTATTACATGGGACTTAAACATAACGGCGAAATGTGGGTGAATACACCTCTGCCAACCCTTTGGGAAATACAGGCGTGAGTTTATGTTATGTTATAAATCTTTAACCTTTGATTGATCATCAATCACTGTGGGATTAGACACGCAACTTACATATTACCGTTATTCATATGATTAATCAGCTTTCTAAAGATAAACCTCCGGTTTCTGAATTGAAAATTCTAGGATAAGCAGTAGGTAACTACTTAAGTAACATTTGAGTACGGAGTTGTCAATAACATAAATTAAAAATTAAAAAAACCTCTAACGCAAATAACAAAACAGCTGATGACCCTGAAACAGCTGAACCGATTTTGATAAAACATGTCTAAGAACCACCGCTAAAAAACCAGCTTTTAAATAAAAAAAACCGCACCTAAATCGGTTCACCCGTTTAAGATCTATGGTGGCACAGACAGACACACAGACAGACATAGCGGTCAAACTTATAACACCCCTCATTTTGCGTCGGGGGTTTAAAAAAATACGGATTTTAATGCATTTTTTGACAACCCCGTACTCAAATACTTTGCTTTCACGGTAAGTTGATTAATTTGGCAGATGTCAGTTCATGACATGAAAATAAATTGTAATGGCGCTTGTGTATGACAATTTAATTCAACAAGTATTAAATCAATTTAAAATATTAATAAAGCGTTACCCAAAAGGTTGTTTTAAAATCAGAAACATAGAAACAATATAGTTATATGTGTGTAACGCCATAATTATATATTACATGAATGATTTTGAAAAAACCCTGACGCGTTTTCAAACTTGCGTCAGATGGTACCAGTTGCCAGAGACGTGCGTATCGATAAAATAATTTCGATAAATTTATATTAACAGAATGAATATTTTGACTATCGTAATAATAATAGACGATAGGCTCAGTTGATTGAATAATTAAAATAAGGCTCATTATAGCCCAGTTGCCTTGCAAAAGGTCGGTCAGTCCTAAATTTTGGATACGTGATACGGATGTGTTCTTATAAAAATTACAAATTTTGTACCTTGAGTGACCTCGGCGCGCTCTGCCATCTTAGGTTAAATAACCCAAAAATGAGTTTTTATTAAATAACTCCTTATAGGTTTTATGTCAAAAATTATTCACATCAATTTTGTAGAAAATTAAATTCTTGTATTTCATTCCCGACTCCAAATCAGAGGTATTTTATAGGTTTGAAGCCCATGTCTGTCTTTCTGTTTGGCTGTCTATTTCCCTCTCTGTCTGTGTGTCTGTTTGTTGGCTTTTCATAAAAACACCTAACATAACACATCCAAAATTCAAGACCGACGAACCTTTCGCAAGATAAACCTCTTTTTCGCGACCCGGCTACTGGGCTTATTATTGGTGATAAATAAACATTTATTTTCACTCATCCCATACCTGCTGGATTCATTATCACATCAGCACTAATCGTCTATTGTT
Source organism: Amphipyra tragopoginis (assembly GCA_905220435.1). Lineage (NCBI taxonomy): Eukaryota > Metazoa > Arthropoda > Insecta > Lepidoptera > Noctuidae > Amphipyra > Amphipyra tragopoginis. Next base: position 20,642,102 of record HG991997.1, read on the forward strand.
GAAGATGTGCATGCTAATTGACTTAATCCTAATTACTTAAATCACAAGTATTTGAAATGTACATAAAATCACATTACAATAATTTGTCAAATTCTCGCTGAAATTTTACAAATTTTATCGATAGTTGAATCGACTACAGTCACATGTCTAGCAACTACTATTGACATGTGTCATTTTAATCTTCTTATCGTGAAAACAATATAAGTATTGCTTATCTCGAATTCTCAATTCAGAAACCGGAGGTTAGTGTAACTCACAATTCGATTATATAGGGCGACACGTATGCTTAAAATGATATTTATTATGCTCTTTAAGCTCAAAAAGCTATAAAACGCAGCAACGCTGCAATGAATCATATAATTTCAGACTTAGCAACACTATTGCAGCCATTCAATTTCGCTGCATTTATAACACTAAACAACGGACTGCTTCTACGAGATATACTGTTTTAGAACGCTCTAGGGACTTCCATTAACATTCTGGGTTTGGGAAATGTATTTGCTTCTTTATGGGGTAAAATGGCTCACAAATTACAGTCTTATTTGCTGCAAAAACAATATGTATTCAATTTCGAAATCGTATAAATATAATGATGTATATTCTTACATGGGAAACAATACTGTTTTCTATGTATTCTGTATTAGATTCTCAGCTGCTAAATATGGCCCATGTTGACCTAGACCTTTGCAGCAAAATGAGAAGGAAATCATCACGCTTAGCAAGTAGTTTGTCAATATCTCACGTTGTGAATTATATTCCGTTCGTATTAGAAATGGATTTGTAAGGGCCCCGACCGTTACTGCCAAACTGCTAGCCGCAATGCGGCGTGCCGCTTGCGGTTGGCCGCACATCGATTTTTACATGAAACCGCATGATCTAAACGCATTGGCGCACGACGGCTGGCCGGAAATCAGTGCTTTGAGATCATGCGATTTCATCTAAAAATCGATGTGCGGCCAACCGCAAGCGGCACGCCGCATTGCGGCTGGCCGCTAGTGCGTTTTAACGCTTAGAGTGAAAATCTCGTGAATGCATTTGGTCATTGCATGGTTCCTGTGGGCTTTCACGCGGACGCAGTCGCGGGCAAAAGCTAGTCAAATATACTTATTACGAACTTATTACGAAAGTTATATCCCCAATAAAGGCTTAAATTCCAGTATCTACAAAAAAAAATCGCATAGTTTTTTTTTTTTTCTCTTTGACTGCTATTGATCGTCATAGGGGACGATTTCTACGTAACCGGGCAGTTATTGGCGAGACCTGAAGGGTCTCCAGCCAATGGGGGGGAGGGGAAGTAAAATACTTAACCTAAGCTAACTACTTGTACTACACTAACATCATGACTACCTGCAACAACAGCACTAAGGGCGACCCCTAATAGGACTCGGACCTCGGCTTAGGGCGTTGCTGGCTGGGACTTAGGGGGGGGGAGACAGCTTGATGAGAGCTGAATTATCGGTGTGACTGCGGAGTCTGAAGAGACGACCGGCTGTACGACGGGAGAGCTCGGTGGATCGTGACATTTCGCATAGAGCGGCTCTCTTATAATTATAGTTCATACGTCGTGATAAAATAAAAGTGACCAAATTGCATTCCCGAGGTTTTCACTCTAAGGCAACGAAATGCAGTTTGAAGGTAGTTAAGGTGCAGTCAGTGCAACTGCGGGAGTCTAGTTGCAGTATTGCGATGCGGCACCAATGAACAAAATATGATTCACCAAAACTGACATTTAATAATGCCAGATTTAATGCTAGTTAGAGCTAATTGATTATCAAATTCTAAACTATCGCGAGCGAAGCCGCAGGCAACAGCTAGTTTCCCATAATGCAAAAATGCCAAATCCAAACCACCTTTTTTTTTTGCATTAACCTTGCCCCACACTAAGATTTCTCTTGTATCGTGGGTGCGTTTACAGACACAAATCTCACAAACAAACGCCCAGACCCGAAACAACCATCTGTAGGTCATACACATTTTTGTTCCGTGTGGGAATCGAACCCACGACCCGTAGCGCAGAAGCCAATCGCTTAGCCACTGCACCAAACGTGTCGTCACTCATATCTTTCATCCCCTCTTGTATCCCAAATAGGGGGTGAATTTTCAAAAATCCTGTCTTAGTGCTCATCTACGTTGTAAAAGGAACTCCTGTGGTTTAAGCTGTGCGTTGTCTGTCAGTCAGCCAGTCAGTTTTAGAGTTTGATTAAGTAGCGAAAAAGAAGAAATGATTTCAGCCTAATAGCCGCCACGGCAGCATTGGCATGGCATACCCTTTAATCACATTTCAAAATGTGATTAAACGTACAGTCACGATATCGTAATTAAATCCAGCGTTCCCGATGGGCCACCCTTTACTTAGTTAGCTTAACCATGTTAACCCAGGATTCCTTCAAGAATATTTTATTCGAATGAGTGCGCAAAGAGGTGATTACCTATACAAGGTTAGTCAGAAAGGGGGTACTAATCCGAAAGGGTGTTAAAGTACCCATAATAATGAGTAACTTTTGTTTTACAACTTCCCCAAAAGTCAACAGTTTAAGAGAAATAGCTGTTCAAAAATTACATAAAAAAACGCTAAATTCTATCTATGCTCAGCTATTAACAGCTGTGTTTACATTTTAGGTCATATTTGGGATCACGAATGGGATGCTCCATTTTCTGAATACGTAACTAAATCAGAGATGAAGATTTTTGGAAAAAACTAAAATAGAAATGATTTTACATGGAAATAAAAATTATCGAATTTTGACATTTTAACACTTCATCACACGTCATCTGTGTTACTTTAAGTGGTCTGCGGATTAGTACCCCCTTTCTGACTAACCTTGTATAGGTCTATTAATTGATCTATTAATGATCTATTAATCTATTAATGGCATAGATTAACCTGCACGGGATTTAGATTGATTAAAAATAAAAACAACTTTTTTTTTCCCTAAATAATTTTTTATGTGATAGGAAATTTCGATGCCATGCATAAATGAATGAAAGCACGGCGACACAACTGACGGGAACGACTTGCGCGATATCGCTCCACGCAGTCAGTTAACTTGGGACGCTAAAATTACTCAGATACAGAATACAATGGTTCATTTCTTTAAACTTTTTTTTGGTGATTCTGATAAAAACCTATGCAAGGTCAATCAGTGTCACCAGTAGATCTCGCTGTTTGAAGGAATTACACGAATTCGTTTACAGCCTTTATACGTCGACAATCAGTCAAAGGAAAAATAATTTTATTTGCAAGAAACATGATTTTTGCAAAGATGTCTTACGATTTTTGTCAGTTACATCATGTCTCGTAGGTATACATATAATAAAACAGTAAAAAAACTGTGTCTGTACATTGAATATATTAAAAAAACAATAGTTGGTTTAGAAACAGTAATAGAGCACGAATCCAAAAAAAAAGTCTGTCTGTTTGTCTGTGTGTCTGTTTGTCTGTTTGTTTGTACACGCTAATCTTCGGAACTACTGGACGGATTTGAATGATTTTTCTTTTGTTGTATAGGTATTAAGCCTAGGCAACATATAGACTATAATTTATTTTGTAAACTTGAATATCTGATGCAGAACCGCAACAGACCAGCTAAACTATAAGAGATACAAAAATGGTACCTTAGCAAAAATTATTTCACGTGATGAGCATTTTCTGTTGAGAGAATAAATTTGAAGATCTGGAACACCTGATGTGAAACTCCAAGAGCCCAGCTACACTATAACATATATCGGAATGACGTCTTAGCAAGAGTTGTTCAGCCTGATGAGCACTCTCTGTTGACGTATAAAAAATGAAGATCTGGAACACCTGTTGTGGAATTCCAAGCGCCCAGCTACACCATAACACATATAGGAATGACGTCTTAGCAAAAATTGATCGGTCTGATGGGCATTTCCTGTTGACTTATAAAAATCGAAGATCAGAAACATCTGATGTGGAAATCAAAGTTATCACTAATTTCACTGTATAATTATACAATAACATAAGCTTGGAGTACCTCCACGCGGTGAAGGCGGTAACAGTTTAGGACTGATTTTCGATGACGATGGTATATCATTGAAAATTTGACTCTACTGGCCAAAACTCCCATTTTTTTTTTATTTTATCGAATAAAAATGCCTTCGAGCTTATGTTATTTGAGTGTTTAATTTCCTTTTCCATTTATCTTCGTGACACGGTAGCCTACCCGGTAACGCAGGGGAGCAGTCACTTAGATTATTAGAAAATTCATGGTTATGCGAACGCGCCATATTGACCTCAAAAAATGATCAAACTGCAAAAATTAATCAAAAAATTTTGGCGGATATTGTAGGGGATGAAGTGGTTTACACTTCTTTCAACAGTGTTGTCGATCAGGACGACGCCACTAATTACCCAGTTTAGTTTCTCAATTCACTTACAGCGAGTGGTCTCCCTGCTCATAAAATAAGACTTAAAGTCGGTGTTCCTATAATGCTGATGCGAAATTTAACTCCGCCAAAACTGTGCAACGGAACCCGTCTTATTGTCAACGCTTTACAACGTAATATAATTGTTGCTACAATCCTCACTGGGTGTGGTGCCGGTGAGGCTGTGTTCATACCGCGCATACCACTCATCCCCAACAATTTCCCCTTTAAATTTAAGCGCACACAGTTCCCTGTGACTACATGCTTTGCCATGACAATAAACAAGTCAGACGGGCAGACGCTTAAAGCCGCTGGTGTTGACCTGACAACCAGCTGTTTTTCTCATGACCAACTTTATGTTGCTTTTTCAAGGGTCAGCAACGCTTCCGGTCTTTATATATTAGCTCCTGAAGGAAAAACCCCAAATATAGTTTATAAAGATTTTTTTTTAAAGTTAGTATAAGTGTACCCTTGGGATCCGCTGCGGAATTACGGGAAGAAAAGTTTTTTTTGTTGTAGGTATAGGTATTAAGTCTGGGCAACATATAGGCTATAATTTATTTTGGAAAATGAAACACCTGATGCAGAACCGCAACAGACCAGCTAAAGTATAAGAGATATAAAAATGGTGCCATAGCAAAAATTATTCCACGTGAAGAGCATTTTCTGCTGTGAGAATAAATTTGAAGATCTGGAACACCTGTTGTGGAACTCCAAAGCCCATCGACACTATTAACATGTATAGGAATGACGTCTTAGCAAAAGTTGTTTAGACTGATGGGCATTTCCTGTTAACTTACAAAAATGAAAGATCTGGAACGTCTCGAATCGTCTCGCGCATCCCGTTGTTTACCCGTCCCCAGGCTCTTAGAATTCGACATCAGACGTTTCAGATCTTCGATTTTGACGACCCCGTTGTCGCTGGCATAAGCAACAGGATCCGCGTATGAAGTCGCGGGCAGAAGCTAGTTATACATAAATGGCCAAAGACAAAATAGTTAAGTACCATTTTCTCTTCTGTTTGTGAACCGATTTTATTTTTTTTCATTTTGTCTACTAGCTGTTGACGATGTATGGTGTTATCAATAAAAAACATGGAAAAAAACTTACGAGGACGGCGCCACGAGGGCAGCTAGGTACAGTAAATCTACATCTTTTAAAGGGCCGGTTTTTCAGTCGACAGATAACCTTTATCTGAACCTTTATCGATATAAGTCCCCATTCTAAAAGAAGAGGATTCTTCTTTTTAACACTTAATAGGGCAGAATCGAAATATGTACAGAGCTTGTAACCACCCCACTAGTCTGACTTTAATGTCGATTTTATCGAAACTGTTGTTAGAAAGATCAGTCTTATGCTAAAAACGCAACGACCTTTAACGGACACAGGCGAAAAACGTGACCACCAACATCAATTTAGCCAGAGACGCCAAGTAATTGTAGTTTCATATGTGTCTCAATGTGAAATCTGCCCTATAAAAGATTAAGGTTAATAAAAGGAAGCACGATTCCAACTACGTTTAAAGTTAATTTGAAACAATGAATTTTCCATCCAAAAAGTCCTAATTACTTTTATTCTCAACCTGCAGTTAAAACTTCTGAAGTTCAAGACCAATAAAGCCGCAATTTCAACATTTATTTTTCGTAACCAATTCGCGGAATAGGTTAAAAGATAAAAGCATCAAAGGAAGCAATTGCCTTTTCTAAATTTAATTCCTTTTTCATTCGGTTTTTCCAAGGCTCTCGGCTTAATCTCCTTGGAGAATTTGATGGTGAACCATAATTTACCCATACCTATATGATATTTTAATCCCGTGAGACTTCGCTCTCTCGAACTCCAAGTGTAATATAATGGACGCGGTTTAGCTATATTCCTAAGAAAGAGCTTTTAATATAACTTAAACGCAAAACTCATGTATTCATAATAGACTAGAATTACTTATACCACATTCACAGGAAATTGAGACAAAATGTAAACAAAATACGACCCACTCTAAAATTATTGCTATTGGAATTATATGAAAAGTGGGTAGTTGTTTGTTGACATTTTATCTCATGCTTTAATGAATATGGTATATTCTTTTTGCACGTCAATATTACAATTGACAGCACACAAAAATGTCCTCCCTTCACCGCTTCCTAGTGTTTATGCTGTGAAGGAGAAACGGCGCAACAAACTCCCCAGCAACACAGTTCTGTCTGTCAGTGAATAAATTTATTGAGTCTATACAAAGAAAATCATAATATTATTTACAATAATAAAATTGTGCAATTAAAGGACTTTTCCTTTAATTGCATAATTTTAGTATAAAAAGTACATAAATTCTGTTAAATCGATTCTGATAAATCATTTCTAGAAAATTAACGTTAATAAGTATAGTATGATTTCAGATATATCGAAACTTCAAATCGTTAAAGATTTCATATCGGTCACTAGTCTTTAGAACACGAGTGGCTGGATTCAGACGATTGATTAAAACTGCCAATGGTGCCGATTCTGTTGTGCACAAACTGAACTTAATTTAGGCTATTGCCATCTTTTTCACTCTGATAAAATAAGAAAGAGACGGAAGCAAAATAAGAGCTGTCAAATTTAGTTGAACTAATATTTCCGCACAAAGTCTACACGTCAGAACGTGTCGACTAAAAACACGGTAAAGTTCAAGGCGTACTAGTTTAACATCTATAATATCTTAGTTATTATCTAACATTGACCTTTTCTTACGCTGTCTTTTAGTAAAAGATAGATTCTCTAATAATAGTTTAGTTGGTGAATAAGAGAATCGGCACCAATATCTCTTATATTATTTGTACAGAAAGAAAAGTGTTTAATAAAACCGAATGCCTAATGCGCCTTTTGTAATCATGTAATCCACCAACTAGGCAAGAAGAAAACTTAATGATCTTCTCTAAAATAAAAAAACATCTCGAAGTCATAAATCGAAACGCAAACTAAGTAAGTGACGAACGCCACGTAAACGCCGCATGACTCATGAGAACGCCTGGAAGCAAGTGGCGTTTGATCTCCGACGGACGATAAAGCGAATACGAGCAGGTTCTTTATTACCTCGCTCGCCACAGACAGCGGTAATGGCGCGGAATATCTTACCAATAATATATCTTTGAGCAACGAGTATATAGTATAGTTAGGACTTGGATGTATCTATTGTATTAGCGCGAAGTATAGCTCTATGTTCTATGTTAGGAGATGTGGTTTCCGCACTTAGTCCTTTAAGTGGACCATTGTACGTGGGCCATGGCGGCCATCATTCCAACCAGCCCACCTTTTTCCAGAAGCAGATTAGGGCTCTCAGTCCGCTCAGAACATTTGCGAGTGATTTCGGTGCGCCAAGGGTTGTTTCTCGTATTTGGGTGACGCCTGTGCATTCCAGGAGCACGTGTGCGACCGTCTCTTCGGCCCCCATACATGCTCTGCACAGAGGGCTGTCCGTTATGCCTATCGTGTGGAAGTGTTTGTTTTGAGAGCAGTGTCCGGTTATCGTTCCAGTCACCATTCGCAGGCTGCTCCTGTCCAGGCGCAGCAGGCGCGTTGTCCGCGAAGTATAGCTTTTCTAAGTTAAGAAAAGTACAGGTAATCTAGGTACTTAGTTTGTGGACTCTTCTGTGAGTATCGTTGGGTATGCTCTTGGTAATAATTTCATAGTTCTATCAACAATCACCTTGTGAGCGTGGTGATTATCGCAAAATCACCTAAGCAATATCCGATTATGTGCTGAGGAGCATTCGGCTTGTATTAGGTACAATAATATAATTCAATCATGATTCGAAAGACACGTGGCGCCATCTATGAACGTTATTGTTGTTTTCCTCGGGAACAGTACTTTTTTTCGGGATGAAAGGTACCCTATGTCCGTTTCTGTACACCTTACAACGTATATGCAAAATTTCAGGATGATCGGTTCAGTGGTTTAGGCTTGAAAAGGTAACAAACAAACAAACTTACTTTCGCATTTATAATATTAGTCTGGGAAATCTCATCCAGTACACGGCCAGGTTTCTATAGTCAACCTTAATCTATCTTCTTTTGAAACTAATTAAAAAAACTTCAACGAAATAAGATTTTCCATGTTTAATTTTGAAATTAAACCCAGCCTTCCCGATGGGCCACCTTTTATATTTATAACGAAATATTCTTTGCGAAAGAATCATTTAATTTTTCATTTAGAAAATTCTTAGTTGCCGGCCTAAGTTTGAGATATGCCCGATAATTAGCAATGGACTCATCCATGGACACATGGAATTGAACCCTTATACCTACTTTAATTAAAAATTAAGATACCTTACAGGGTCTATATTTGTAAAAAAAATATCTAATATCTACAATACAAATACATTTTTTTAACTTACAACTTATGCATACAAATAAAGAAAAATATTACCCCAGAACACCCCAGAATAAAACTATAAACTAAAAGAGGGCATCAACATATTCCTCTGCATCGCTGTCGACTGGAAGCGGGCCCAGAAGGCTGGCAGCGTTGCCACGTTGAATGGCAATTTATTCATAATATCAATCTAAGGTAAAAAATGACCGGTTTAAGTCGAAAGACCAAATTATGTGAAAAAGAGGTTACCTTTACCACAGTATAAACTAAAGCAGTACTTCAACTACCTGTAATCGTTCGAATTGACACACAGGCACGCACTGCAACAAGACTTCTAAGGTATCATCGGAATACAGTCACATACAAATAATGCATTATACTCAGTATACAGTGCGTGTCTATGTAAGTGTTTCAAGTCAGGCGATTATAGTAAGTTGAGGTACTGCTTTAGCTTATATATCTACTGTGCCTTTACTAAGTCTACTTATGTACCCAGACCATGTAGTATAAGTGCCTCTTTATAGCATGGTTACGATCGTTGTTGAGCTAAACGGTAGCCTTCAGGCGACCTACGAGGTACCTAAGTGTTGGTTGTTTTTGTTAAACGGCTGTTACCTAGTCGTGCTACTCAACTATTTACCTGAACGTTAAATGGTCACTGTGTTTATCTCGAGTTAATGTAGTGTTTAATTTTTTGTTCTTTTATTTTAAGGTATAATTTTTGTGCAGAAGTTACGTTTCGTGTATGTTGTAGGTACAGTCGGCGATAAAGTTGGTAAACAAGTAGATTTCCAAGAGAGAATTAATGTTAATTAAATAAATGTAGTAAAAAATATATGAAACAGTTTCAAATTGTAAAGTCTAGATTACAACTCTGAGTGTGTCTTATAGTTTTTATTTTATATCAATTAGTTTTCCAATTAACACCAAGTTTGAAAACACAAATCTTGGGCTGCTTTTATCGCTGACTGAAATTAATATATTTGGTTGTTGAGAACTCCATCATAATATTTAGCACCTAAAAAACAAAGACAAAAGAGAATAGATATTCATTTAATTCTGTACTACACCCACTAAACGAACAGGCTATTTTTCAAACTTTGATCTCAGTTTACTGGGCTCTCCCGGATCCTAGGGAAGAAAAAGATAATTATGCAGGATTATTTAGGACATTATATCAATACGAGTCGTTTTTATGGTTCTGGGTTTTGGCTACATCAAATTTGCCCATTCTCCTTTTAATTTACGTTTACGTTCAGATAAGAAAGTTCCATTTTTTGTTTCATATTTAGTCCCAAACTCACCACCATTTACACCTTATTACCACAAACCCCGACATTACAACAATAACTTACTCTCTTCAACCCCTTAACAACTCCCAATCTTTCTCCACTACTACCGAGAACACACGTGCTGCTAATACACAACAAAGTTCAACATGATTTACTTACAACAGTTCGGAGGTCGTGCGACTGTAAGTGGTAACTGGCAACACTCGCACGATTTACGAGTACTATCAGTATAACTCCCAAGCGGTGCACACGATTACTGTAAATTGTGGAGAATAGTGCGTTTGGGATACGTGCTGTGGTTCAACGGGGTGGTATCGTAAATTAAAGGATATCCGTCCTCCAGATGGCTGATGGCATGGGATATTCATGTTACGGGTGTGACAAGTATAACCAAAAGGGGGGCTAATAAAATTACTGTCTGCATTTGGTGAAACATATTTCGTTTTTAGACTGCCTCGTTGGTCTAGTGGTCGCAAGCGCGACTGCTGAGCGTGAGGTCTTGGGTTCGATCGGTCGGGCAAAGTGTTATTGGGTTTTTTCGTGTGGAATTTCTGAGTAGCAGCCCAGAGTCTGAATTTGTGCCCGGTTGATGGCAATACGCTCGCCCCCTATTACACGTGAAATGAGGGTGTACTATACACCTCTGCTCAACCCTTCGGGGAATACAGGTATGATGTTTATGTTATATTTCGTTTCATTTCGTAATTATAACTGCAAGTATGGCTGTAATCCCGTCGGCAGTTGTCACGCAGTTGCATTGACTACATTCTAACTGCGATCAAGCAGTATTTTGCAGTTGCATAATTAACAGTTACGACTGGATGTGCAGTCTACTTGCAGTTATAATTACGAATATGAATAGAAATATATTTAAATAAAATAACTTAAGAAAAAAGTAAAATCTGACATCAAAAAAAAACTAAAAAGAGTAAAATAATTACCATATTATAAAATTAACAGTTTCAGAAGTCGGTGCAATTGAAGGCACCGACTTATGAAACTGTAAATTTTATAATATGACAATTATTTTACTCTTTTTTTTTAAGCAAGTTTTTGCATTTTTTAATGTTATTTTATTTTTCTATTTTAAGTGGCATAAGCTTGAAAACTATGTGCTACAACTAGCTTATATATGGGCTGACATTGTCGAAATACGACAAAAGCCTCTAAAAAATAAATAAAGAGAAAAAAAAAACTAGCTTATAGTCGCGAAAAAATATGCAACTACTACTAACTTTAATAGAAAATGTGGGTGTGCCCTAATATACTGAATACAACTGCGTAACCCTTTCGAGTATACAGGCTTGATGCTAAGTTGTGTTATTGCGTTAACAATGCATATTCATGCGATAGCAGAAATCGCGGTTGATTTGTTGTCATTTTTTGAAGAGTTCCGTAGTCTGTCTCCGAAACTAATCATCAGATCTCTACAAAATTTAAATGGGACCATTTCGGAATAAACCCCTTTCGAACAAAAAAATAATTTTGCAAATCCGTCTATATATGACGGAGTTCAGCCCGAACAGACATAAAAAATAAAAAAATACAATCATCCGAATTGACAACCTCCTCCTTTTTAAAGTCGGTTAAAAAGGCGGCGTTTTTTTGTTTTTTCGTTGTTTTGGACTGCTTTTGTTGGTCTTTGCGGACCGTTTGTAACGGTTCGTAACCGGGCAGTTATTGGCGAGACCTGAAGGGTCTCTAGAGCCAAGGCTGCGTTATAAGCCTCTGAGCCTTTTAAGTAGAAAATAAACATTTCAGGGCCAAATACGTAAACGCTAAAGTTTTAAGTTACCGTTAATTTCGTGCTGTCACTATACTTCGATTTAATGTGACGGTGACAGCACGCAGTGTAGTCTTACACTGCACATTGGATTTACTTAAGTAAATAAGGTAGATGTCGTTACGTCCGCATTAAACCGTAGAATAGTATATACTTTATTGTACACTAAAATTGTAACACAGCTGTGGGTAGTTATAGTAAAAATGCTTTAACTTTAATAGCTACTTCAGGATTAAACATTGTAATACAAACTTAAGTGAAGCAGAAATATATAATGTGCACTGTAGTCGCGGAGTTAAGCTGCGCCATTAACATACATAACTTGCTTTGAGACCAGCAGCTGTTGCACTTTATTTTTATTTTAATAACAAAGACTTACTAATTAAAATATTAATTGCATTATTAATAATAATACTTAATTAATTATTAGAAATTAAATATCAAGACTTGGCACACGAGGTTGTCGCCATGTGGGATGTTGATTCAGCAATTAATGTGCCGATAGTCGTTACGGCCAATGGTTTAATAGCCAAGAGCCTCGACCAACATCTAAAGAGGCACTTGTTAGGCAGCTGGATCAAGGGCCTGATACAGAAAGCAGTACTTCTGGACACGGCGCGTATTGTTAGGAGGTTCCTCTCTCTGAGGCCCTGACCGCCGGTGGCTTGGACCCTGTTCCCGATGCCGGTGGGCTACTATTATTTATATTTTCAAATGTTTTTTGTTTTTTTATAGAAATATTTAAAAATGTATTTAATAAGTTAGATAAATGAATAAACGGAATAATACTTAATCATATTACCTCATACTCTTCCCCTGATTTATGAAAGGCAGATCAGCGCAAAAAAAAAAAATTAGCTGTCAAATATTATGTGAAGTGTTGTGATTGGTTTATTTTGAACCGACTTCGAAAAGAAGGAGGTTATCAATTCGATGTTCGTTTGTACAGCGATTTTTCAGAGATTTATGGACCGATTTGGGTAATTGTTTTTTATTTGGTGCGAAATACGCTCGATTTGGTCCCACATGCATTTCATTAAGTTTGGTTGAGTAGTTTTTTTCTATAATATTATTTTTTATTTATTTATTTACACACACACAATTATAACACCTTAACAGTAAAAAACCAAAGCGGTGCTATATGTAACATATTAGAATTACACAATAAAATATTATAACAAACAAAAAGATTTTTAAAAACAATATTATACGTACTTATATAAAATAAATAACACTTAAAATACTATAATAGCCTCTCTAAAATTTGTTGTACAGCTTGGAATAATTTCGGCAGGTTTTCTCCAAAAATATCCTCCGACATACCTACATTATTTAAGTAGTTTGAAAATGAATTACCTATACAGACAACGTTCAAGTTGTAGCAGTAGTGATCTACGAATTTGTACAGTATTGTAAATGTAATTTGTGGCACTAAAATGTAATAAATAAAAAAAATAATAAAAAAACTTTAAAAAAGTAAAAACCGACTTCAAAAAAAACTAAACGGAGTAAAATAATTATCATTTAATAAAACTACCAGTTTCAGAAGCATTCAATTTGTTTCAGCGTAGAACACCGACTTCTGAAACTGGTAGTTTTATTAAATGATAATTATTTTACTCCGTTTAGTTTTTTTTGAAGTCGGTTTTTACTTTTTTAAAGTTTTTTTATTTTATTCTTTTTAGTGCCATAAATTACAATTAAAATAGTCTACAAATTCTCGGACCAGCACTACAACTAGAACGTCGTCTACATACGATTTGTGTATTTTTTTTTGGTTTTGTTGATTTTTCCAAAAAGTGCTGCACCAATTTCAATAAAATTTATATGGGACCACCTCTGAAGTATGGGCTACCAAACAAAAAAAGAATCATCAAAATCCATTCATAATTGGGGGAGATATCGCGTAACAAACACAAAAAAAAAAACATTCAGACGAATTGAGAACCTCCTCCTTTTTGAAGTCGGTTAAAAATAAACAAAAGACGAGTTCGAAAAAAAAAACTGAATTATGTAAAATCCTAACTAATATTATAAATGCGAAAGTAAGTTTGTTTGTTTGTTACCTTTTCACGCCTAAACCACTGAACCGATCATCGTGAAATTTTGCATATCATACTTTGTCAGGGGGCCTACTCCCTAAGTCCGTCTATGAAGTTAGTCGCCCGTCCGAAAGTATCCCGAAACGTAGAAGTGAACAAAACAAGTGTCAAGTTCTACTTTTCGGACGGGCAAAAACACATCGGTAGTAGGGACAACTGTCAAATCGTGTTGTCATTCATTATTAGTTCGGGCCATGAAATAATCGTATGTCCGTAAGTAATAGGGAGTAGGAAACGCTCGTAACTAAGGCCGAAACCACGGACTTCGTGCTTAGGGAGTAGACCCCCTGGTGTACAGAAACGGACGTAGGACCTTTCATCCCGAAAAAAGTACTGTTCCCGAGGAAAACAACAATAACGTTAATGGATGGCGCCACGTGTCTTTCGAATCATGATTGAATTATAATTTATTATAGAAATTTTTAGTAGTGTATTAAGAGTTGATTGTCAAATTCTAAATTAACGCGAGCGAAGCCACGGGTAAAAGCTAGTAATTACTATATTGTAAAATTACCAGTTTCAGGAGTTGATGCTAATCCATGCTGAACCAAATTGAAGGCCTTATGAGACAGAATTTTATAATATGAACTTATTTAACTCCTTTCAGTTTTTACTTTTTTATTCTTTTATTTTTAGTTTATTTTGGTTACTGGACACTTTTCTTCTATATAGAAGTGGTTTAGTTCATCCTGAACTAAAAAATCAATCTGTATAGTTTACCTGCCCGTTCTTTTATCATTTTTGGAAGCTGTGCTATTCTTGATACGCTCTCATTAATATAATTGAAACGTTATCGCTAGCCAGCCTTTCATTAGTCGATAGTTAGTATTTGAGCATAGTTAAAGTGCTCATTAGACACAGTACAAGTCCCTTTATCCGTGATGCAAAGTTTCTAGTCATAACCAAAGCGAGTGGAGTCTGACCTCTACAACTTTTAGACTGAGACTACACTTAGCAGCGACGCGAATTGCGAAACATTACGATTGAAATAAATGTGTATTCATACGTGTAGCTAACCTAAGTATGCATGACAGCAACGTTTGGTATATAGTGTAGCCACACACGTAAATATTAATACACTAGCTTTTGCCCGCAGCTTCGCTTGTGTGAAATTTTGAACCAGTTACCCGTTTTTAGTGACGATTTTTCATACAAACTTTCATCCCCTATTTAACTCCCTTAGGGGTTGAATTTCGAAAAATCCTTCCTTATTCCTTGTCTACATTATAAAGGGAACCTTTGTGCAAAATTTCAGCTTTCTGGGTTTGGGCTGGGCGTTGATGAGTCAATCAATCAGTCAGTCAGGACTTTTATTTTTATTTATATATAGATTTGTTTCAATCGCTTATGTGTCACAGTCTGCGTCCCTGCTATGTGTAGCCCAGCCTTAGAGGCGCAGATTTGCTCATTAACTGTATGCACTGCACTTCTTGCATTGTGACGCGTTGAGCTCGTTAGTTTTCGAAAACTTAACAATTTCTAAATGTGCAATGTATTTCCATGTTGTCTTGGTTTTAATTCAATATTACTATGAAATGTGCGTAACGCTAACACGAATGACAATGAAAATATTAAATATATATTTAACATTTTCATTTGAGTAGGAATGGGCAAAAAAGGTGATTTTAATAAATATCTATACATATAATAAACCTATATAATAACTATAAACTTGGCGTATTTGTACATAGGAAATATAAAAAAAGAATAGCAAGAAAAGGGTTAAAGGATAAACAAAAGAAGACAAGACGGTCATTTTTAAAAAAAAAATGTCTGTTTGTCGGTTTGTTTGTACGAGCATCACGTACCAAGTTCTGACTCAATGCGGTTGAACTTTATAATCTAATATTATGCGTATCTCGGGGTAACGTTCAGTTTTTGGTTCATCGTTATCGGTTCACTCAATCAAAAGATATTAGAATTTAAAGTTATTAAGAAGAAATACGCATCATTTGTACCATATTTGCTAAATACATGGCGTTACAATTGGTGTCCGACTTCCACGCGGATGGAGTCGCGGACACAGCTGATTTTAAAAATAAAAATAGAAAGCTTCTACACATGCTTAGTTTTTTTTCTAGTATCGACACGAGCTGTTTGAGAAACAGCTCATGCTGTGATAAAAAGATTATGAAGATTGGTAGCAGGGCGCACCCTGGGTAGTCAGCCCAGCGTGCGCTGGACGTACTTAAGTATCGTCACTCATGTAGGATTTTTTAATGCACCCTATTACATGATAGGTACATTGAAAAAATCTGAACTAGCAAAAGCGTTTATGTGGAATTCTCAAGCATTCCCGCGAATTCGCGCGCCTTCTAGCGTTATGAGGCGAAATTGACGCTTTCATTCCATTCCGTGGCGACGTAAATTGAGCCTTACGGTGAAAAGGGAATTCATAAGTATGAACGTGTCTCACGAAACTTATTATGCTAGTATAACACTCTATTTACAAAATGTTGCACTTTATCTTCTTAGGGACAGTCGCATGTAATATTTCCTAACACACAACCGCCCAACGTATAAGTTTCCTACTCCGCAGCGTGCCAGATTTCCTCCGGCCGTGTTGGCCGTGTACGTTTATGAGTTAGCTCGGCTTTCCTAACACGTCCCTTCTTTATTACGGACGCTATCTTCAATTTGCTTTGTAAAATACATCTGTGATGTATTTTAACTATTAGAGGAAATAAATAGGGGTTTTGTTTTCTATTATTTCGTTGAGTTGGGGTTTTGGTCGGAGAAAGTGTGTTTAAGATTGTATTGTGGTTGCGTTCTAGCTTCTATCTTCTTTATTATTGCCATCGTTTATTCAGTTCCTAAAGTAGTGATACCCTATACCCTTTTCACCGTAAGTTGATTCTTGACGTTTCATTACAATTCGTCATACAAAGAATTTGAAATATAAAAAAAAATGGTTAGTATATCAATTTTGATGTAGGTACCTAGTAGTTAGTGGCGATGGAGCTTAAATGTACTCATACTAGTTGTCTTCGATGCTACCTGCACTCTAATAGTGTTAATGCATGCTTTAGTTTTTCTTAAGACATTGCAAATTTTATTCGTGCAGGTGCAGTCTTAAATTTGTTTTCTTTTTCAACCTCCTTGGTTATTATTTCATAGATTTTTAAATTAATATTTCTTATGTTTTTAGAACGAGAGCGTTTGTTCTTTTCTCTTTGTTAACTTCTTGTAGGTTCTGGTTTTCTTTTACATTTGGTCGTCTGGTCACGGGTACAATTTACGAAATGACGGAGTTGTCAGGACTCATCTTTGGGTGGACAGAGTACTGTGCCTATCCTAGCCTTGTCTTAGGCGATTCGCACACTGCACCGCATCACGCAGCGTAGCGCGGGAGTGCGTGTTCTTATGTTGTTTGCAAGTATCTGTATTTGTATAGAAAACACGCATAGTGCAACACACTGAAAACACTGCGCGTGATGCGGTGAAGAGTGCGAATCGCCTTAGACTTTTCGAATTCATATGCGGATAAGAATTTTATTATCATTTGCGTTAACTGTGAGGGAAAACATCGTGAGGAAACCTGCACACCTGAGAGGGCTCCATGAAGTTCTCGATGGTGTGTATAGTCCGCTAACTCGACTTGGCCAGTGTGGTGTACTAAGGTCTAAACTCTTTTCATTCTGAGAAGAGGCCCACGCCCAGCAGTGGGACAGCAATGGGCTGGCTATGCTTATTAAGTTCTTACAGGTACGGCTTCAGGTATCGAACTACAAGGGTTTGATATTTAACTCAAAACGTAGACCATCATGTTCTATGGACATGTAGGTATACCCAGATATTCGCAGTGTAATATTTTATGAATGTATTTGGTACTTATTGACTCTATACAAAAGAAATTGTTAGCCATGGCTAGAAACTTTTACATTACAGTAAGCAAAGCCAATTTTTTTATTACTTTTTTATTACCATTTCTATGTCAGTTTCTAGACTAGTTCTGAAGAAAGTTTTTATGTGTTATTGGTTTACTTATCCCTGATTTCAAACCAACAGTGCCAGAATATTAAAAACATGTTCAAGGTTGACACTATTCTCGGTACTAAAAACAGAGCAATAGATACGGCCGTAAAAAGGCGAAACTGCGCGGATACGGTAGCTGCACACCATTCACATGGCATTTGGCACGAAACACCGCCATTCCGCACAAGGTCCCACAATTCCATACAACAAACATACCTCCTTAGAAATGACAGATCCGAAAAACAAATGAATGCCTGCAAAAAATATTTCAGAAACCTACAAACGCCCATTCAACCGAATCGTTCTTCATTTGTTAAACAAATGATAAATGATTTTTAGTTCTGTAATTAAATCTGTTAGGGCTCATTCACACGGGTTCCGTCATTGACGATTCGTCATAAAACACGATACGTCATGACGGATGGACGTTCACATTGCATAAGGAATCGTGTTTTATCACGATTCGGCAAAATATCCGAATTGATGTTCACATTCGTTTTGTGATTCTTAATCTTGGATGAACTATCGAACACGATGGATCCGTCACAAAAAAATCACGATTCGTGTTTTTTGACCAACGTGTTTTTTAAAAGACGATACGTGATTAAACACGTTTCCAACATTTTTCACGATTCGTGATGCGTGTGAACACAGGCATTTAAAAATAATAGCTGCCGTCAAAATAAAAAAACGAATCGTGAAAAAAGACGATACATCAAAAAAAAACGAATCGTCTTCGTGTGAATGAGCTCTTACAGACAGTTTTCCAAGTCAATGACGTGTTTCTTTTAAGACTAGATGGCACCGGAATTTATCATATCTGACTAGCTGTGAGAAGAAAAGCCGAAACAAACTCAGAGGTCAAGGTCTCTTTTAAAGTCCAGACATTGTGGTATAAAAACTATGTGAGTGTAATAATGTAGGGCAACGTCTGGAATGGCTATTTGAGGAAAGAGCATAGCAGGTTTGAATTTACCTGTCTCAACTGATGGCACGCCGTCGCACGATGCCACCAATCAGCCGGACATTTGCGTAGGCCGCAAAAAGTACTTAAAACCGCTAAACAGTTGCGAAATTCGGGTATAAAGCTAGCCTAAAAAGAAACACACATTCACAATGTAATCATTAAAAAAAACAAACGCCACATTAATAATATGTAGCGTCGTATTAGGCTGTTCGCTAAAATATTAAATGTAGGTCATATTAAAAGCAAAATGGATGGGCAATGCTTTTCTCAGTACTAACAACATAGTAATTGATACGGTCGCAAAAGACAAAATGGCACGGCTAATAGTCACGGAATATCAGTACAGTGCATTCAAACGGGTCTACCTTTTATAGCAGAACTTTTTACGTCATAATATTGTTTTGCATAACAACGGATAGCATAAACTTCATTTCGCAGAAAATCATTTCGCATACACTCAGTTGTCATACATTCAAAACTCATAATTTTGTTAGTCAGAATCATCTTTAGGCATAATGTTTATATCCATAATAATTAAAAAGCAGAAACATCATATCAGAATCGTCTTTTGGCATACATTTTATATCGATAGTATGCAAGCAAGTAGCATGCAAGCAGGCATGCAACATGCAGCATGCATGCAGCATGCATGCAGCATGCAAGCAGGCATGCAACATGCAGCAGGCATGCAGCATGCAAGCAGGCATGCAACATGCAGCAAGCATTGTTTCTGTCACGGCTCCGGCGCCTACGCGGGTTTAAATTACACTCTAGGGGTAGGGCAGACAAGACTGCGTAAAGTCGGTTTCGCAGCGATTCGTTTCTGTCACAAAATTTTGCAGCACAACGTATTGACTTTTTATGACACAAATTTAATTTAATATTGAAAATGCTACCAATACATGCTATATTTAGAACATTCTATGTCACTTTTGCAGACCATTCGATTTTAAATACATTGCACGTAGGTTATCTAACCATTCGACAGCATAAATTTACTTTATTTAAATTATCAGTTTTATTCCATATATTATAAGTTTTTGATGTTTTGAACACTAATTTTTACAAGAAGATACATCTATTTTAATTTTTGATGTTCAAATATGCACCCATACCAAATAATCGTATCTCTAAATAAATGTTATGCTAAACAAAATTATGCATAATATTAATTATGGCAAAGGTAATTATGCGAAACAAAATTCTGCCAAGATAAAAGTATGCCATTGTAAATTCGGACACGTAAATATTCTGCCAAACAAAAGTTATGCTAAATAATTTTTATGCCTTAAAAATATTAGATTATGCCATGTGAGTTATGCCAAATAAAAATCGGAGTATCAAGATTCTGCCAAATAGAAGGAACCCCATTCAAACTACGAAGACGTGCCCCACTTCTTTTTGTGAGAAGTAGCCGCGTGGCATATATTCACACATCTCTTATTATTATCTTATATAAGCGTGTGTGTGTGTACACATGTAACTATTGTGTGGCGATAGAACTAACACAATAGCAATTTATAATGTACACTTTTGCACTGCAGCGAGTTAGACAAAGAGCGCGTCTTCGTAGATTGAACTATCTATACCGACCGCGTCTTCCAAAACTCCCGTATACGTGGGCCATACTGAAAGTTTCTGGAACTGGCCACTTGCGTTAAAGATAATTAAAAAAAGGAATTCCTATTTTTGAAAATAGAACTCTTTGATTGTAGAATACTTTTTATATTTTACGTCTATCATTTTGTTCTTTCTTTGTGGCGCCAAAATTGCGTGTTTACTTAAGATGGATTTAAGTCGAGATTTTTGATGTATGATTTTTTACGATTTTAGCTGTGTTTAAGTTAACAACAAAGTTATAAAAGTATAGATCGGGTCTACTCGAGATAATCGAATCGAGTACACTCAATCTATACTTTTATAATGTGTACAAATCGCGAAAGTTTAAAAACATTTATAACAACAAAGTTGCCGAAAACTTAAAATATTAGCGTTTTCGCTTAAAATTCGTAGCTCTGTGTACTTCTAGTATAATGAATTCAAACGTGGACGTATTCATTTCCAAGACGATTCACATGAAGGCCGTCCGGCGAAAGCGGTTACAGAAACTAAAATTAATGCTGCACCTGAACGTTCGGAAGCTTTTTTGGGGATGGATACCGCATGAGTTATCGGAAGTTCAAAAATTACAGAGAGTAGAGTGGTGTGATAAAACTTATCTCAATGGTTTCAAAGAATAAAAAAGTTTATAAATTGTCTGAGAGAAAACTTCCAAAAACTGTGAATACAATATAAACATAATAAGTGTTTTACTTTAGCAGAATCCAGGAACTTTCAGTATGTCCTGAGTACCTTCTCGGAAATTACAGATACAAGAAGCAAATGACACACATGAAACAGCATGAGAAATATGGCCGAAACGTAAAACGGTACCCAAAAGGCCGCATCTTTGAAAACTCCCATAAACCTTCTCAGAAATGACATACCTTCTCCGAAATGACACATACAAAAAACAAATGGCTCTATGAAAAATATGGCTGAAACGTAGAAACGATGAAAACACTTCCCTTTCACAAATTGTGAGGAATCCTTTTTATCGTCCAGTGATTTGTAGGAAGGTCCCTCAATTTGAATATCTCCCGTCCCGCGATTTCGTCTCGTTAAATTGCAGATTTCAAGATTGTCCAACGTCCTTTGCGGCGCTTTCTCAGCTCAGCTTTAATGTATCTTTATAACTTTTGTATTGAATTAACACAGAGTTTTTATGAATGGAGAACGCTTTGGCTTTGACTTGAGCATTATTTTATGAGATTACTAGAATTTGCCCGCAATGTCGTTTATCGCGTATTCCGCGTTTTTCGGGATAAAAGCAGCCTACGTCCTTTTCTGAGTACCAAACTATCTCTGTACCAAATTTCATTAGAATCGGTTCAGCGGTTTAGGCGTGAAAGCGTAACAGATAGACAGACAGAGTTACTTTCGCATTTATAACATTACTAGATACAGCCCGCGGTTTCGCTCGCGTTAATTTATAATTTGACAACCAACTCTTACACACACTACTCAAGTTTCTATGATAACATAATTCAATCATGATTCGAAAGACACGTGGCGCCATCTATTATCTTTATTGTTGTTTTCCTCGGGAACAGTATTTTTTTAGGGATATAAGGTCCGTTTCTGTACACCTGACAACGTATATGCAAAATTTTAGGATGATCGGTTCAGTGGTTTAGGCGTGAAAAGGTATCAAACAAATAAACTTACTTTTGTATTTATAATATTAGTTAGGATTTAGTAGGGATAATGCATTGAAAACATTAAAACAATAATATTGTCACACGTGGAGTGTGGTCCTCTATTGTCCGTGGTTGCGCTTAAGCCCAATTTACACAATTTGGATGTCTATTGGCGAGTTAAGTTGAGTACTTGATTAATTAAGTTCATTAAATCGGCAGGTTAACTTGCTAATTCTCTTCCTCTTAGCTTTTTCCTAACTAACTTGGGGTCAGCTAACAGTCTAACCAGATGCGGCTGAGTACCAGTATTTTACACGGAGCAACTGCCATCAGACCTCCGCAACCCAGTTAGGCCGGCCATACACGGGCAGCTCGAAAAGTTAGCCAGTGATAAACATACACGGACAGCTCGAGCAGTCAGTGGACTGCTTGACCGCACGCCGTGCCGCCAACCGCCCGAAGCAGTTGCAACTGCTCGAGCTGTCTGTGTATGTACGTACATAGAAGGCTGTAGTTTACTATGCAGTTGCAGCTTCAAGCAGTCGATCCGGACTGCTTCAAGCTGCCCGTGTATGGCCGGCCTTACTGGGCAAATACCGATATCCTAAGGTTAGATCGGTTGTCAGACTTTCGGACTTCTGACTACCCATAACGACTATCATAGGTATTTGTATGACACCCAGGACGGTTTAACATGTTCACTCATTCAAGGACTAACCACAGCAAGCGTAGCTTAATCTTGCAAATCTTATGATCCACGCGGTTGTTAATTAGCCACGAGCCCCTTCACGGATATCATCCTAAATTAATTCCGATGTTGCCAACGCGGCGTCTTACGTGAGCGATCTAGAAACGACGCGAAAACAACAAACAATCGATACCTATTGAAGTGGCCTACGTGACCAAACGCACGTGGAGTGCAGTGCGGCGCGGCGCGAAGCGAAGCGAACGCGATCAGTTGGCTTGATAGTTTCGCGCGAACTGGATGCGGTGCCGTACAGTGCTACTGAATGGCGGTGGCGTGCAGCGGGCGGTTCGCGAGCTCGTAAGACAAAGCCACCGCATCGCATTAAATTCGCGTGTCACCGCATCGGATTGCTTCGCAATTCGCGTTCGCTTTGAATTGCCTACGTAAGACGCCGCGCAAGATAGAATATTGTTGGAATTTCTTGATCGCTCGAGTGACCGTCCTGTGTTCTTGAAACTGTGGCTGGAGTTACTAAAGTGAGGCACAAAACTGTGTTATCAGACCCAAAGTGTCCCAGCCACTTAGTGGACCGTGTGCCGTCAGCCTTCAGGTTCATAACAAAAAGGTTTTACTACCTAAAACAAACGCAAAGATCATTAATTTTCCAAGAAGATTGTAGGCAAGATAGTGAGAGCTAAATAAATTACACTTATTTACGGTAACTTATCTCCATGGAGGCAATTTAGACAAGTAGTTTAGTGTACTTAGATAAAGTTTCAGAGATCATAAATTTATTGTAATAGGTTTATTTTAGCCGCGTTATTTCTAAAGCTGCGTTTATGGAACAGAGCGGAGGGGAGGCTTTTCGCGTTATTCTCATGGCTACATAATATCTTGCATTACATTATCTTACATACTATCTTAGATGAGATAGTATACGAAAGTTTAGGACACAAAATTAGATAAGATAGTTTATGAAATTTTAGGACACAGACTTTCAAAACGCCTTAACTCGAAGTCATGATTTGGGCAGTTAGTTGGTTTTTGAATTAACCCGGCAATATATCAAGCTATACGTTTCCGGTATGAGCTGATCTCGCATTGTATAGGTGTAGGTATTGCTTTCTGTACAATGAGAGCTAAGTGTATAGGTACTGGATATCTATAGCTTGATATTAGCTGTAGGTATGTATAGAGCGTGCACGCTTCACACGAGGTTCCCCGTAATCCATTTTGGGGCCCCTCTGTGTTGACGACAAATAAAGTGTGCGGGTCAGGGGCGTTGATTGCAGCACGTTTAATATATTTCTTTCTTTCGCGGCTGTCTACTGCAGCGTCACTGTTTGCCTTCAGCAAAGTGGACAAAAAGGATGTTCGTTGTTTGTTGAATTTGATCAAGCTTTGTAGAACGAATCTGGTTTCATTCGGTTTTTAGCGGTGCCGAGAACCGTTCATTGGCGTTCGATGGCTAAAAGTGTGTACGCTTCAGACGATGAATCTTACGATATTTCTAGAAGTAAGTTGATAGGGTAATGGCCGATTCCCATGATTTACCGAGTGTTTTTTTTTGTATTAATACTTTCGCGAGACACTTGCATGTTTATGATTATTTAGAGCTCGACTCGCGACCTTGCCGCATGTTCATCTCATGATTAAGGGCTCCGTTTGGTTTCAAAACTAGTCGGGCAATTACCGAGCATTATTCTCCTGTATCTTTACCAATAATGAAGCAAAAACTCCATAACTTTGCGTAGTAGAGCCTCCCACACGTTGGTAAAATTAGCTTACTAGTCTATTTACATGCTAATGAAAAATGGTAATATTGGTAAGCAAAACGATTTCTTATTGGTTATAGAAACCGGGCATTACGAGTTGTCTGGATTCAATATAAACCAAGTAAAAATATAATTACGCATTAATTAACTAACTCTGAGTTCAGTTCAATAATCCGTATAGGGTGCTGGTCGGGCTGCCCCGCTTCTGTAGCGCATCGGGAACGTTCGCAGACGCACGCACATGTCGATTGCTTCTACGCAATGATGCGAAAGAGGTGCGCTTCCTAGGTGAGCAGGGTGCGGGCCAGCTCTGACAGTATCCTAAACATGATCGCATGCAGATTAGATTGCGTATATGTGGATCGCTGTTGCGCCGTCTCTCATGGGATGAGGCAGCGGTGAGTCATGGTCATGTATAAAATGTATATCCCTTACTAACATATTAGTTTTTAGTTTTACTAACTTATTGAGTCCTGTGCCCCAAGTGTGAGTTTTTTTCGTTAACTACTGTAGTTGCGTCACGACAAAAATGTATGAAAATTTAGGCTGTGTCTCTAGGCGCACCGTTCGCTAACTACAATTCGCGCGTTAATTGAACGGTGCGCCTAGAGACACAGCCTAAATTTTCATACATTTTTGTCGTGACGCAACTACAGTAGTTAACGAAAAAAACTCACACTTGGGGTACTGGTCACTTGAATAAATATTTTTCTATTCTATTCTATTAAACCAACGTTTCATTACGGGGAATTATTAATCGGGCGAATAAATAATATACGGAAGACTGTTAGGGAGATACTTTAATACTACACCGAGCCGCATTAAAATATATTTGCGAAAAATTAACTTAATTGGCGAAAAATTATGAATGATTAAAATTATTAAAATGAGCTACTAGCAGTGGGAAACAGTTAATCTAAGCTAGCAACTAAAATTCCAAGTGTCCGAATTAAATACTAATTTGAGCGAAATAAATACTGAGTGGGCGAAAATATACATTTCCTTACCCCGACACGGATAGGTTAGGAGCGAAGCGAGCGAACGAAGCCCCCGTCATCCACTTCGTGTTAGGTTACTTTAAACCCTGCAGACAGAAATAGGAGCCCCGCGTAGCGGGGCTCCGTCGACGCTCCTTTGGAAATCCAAACAACCTTACAAACATACAACAATAATGTGAGTGAAATTTGTTCGCTCAAAAATTATTATACTGATCGTTCTGAATAACTCGTACCTCAAATTAATTTAAAGTCGCCGTTTTCAATGTTTGTGTTCGCCCTCAGTATTTTGCCCACTTAGTTTTTCAGTACGCCATAATCAGTATTTTTGACACCCTTACTTTGAATTGATTATATTCGATCGTTTAAATACTAGGCCTTTTATTACCAACAAAACTAATATTAAGGTACAAGGGTACAAACAAAATGCTTTATTGCTTCCCAAAGAACATGTAGGCCATAATCGAATTCTATACTAATATTATAAAGAGGTAGAATTTGTTTGTTTGTTTGTTTGTATGTAGGAGGTAATCTCCGGAACTACACATCCGATTTCAAAAATTCTTTCACCAATAGGAAGCAACGTTATCCCTGAGTGCTATAGGCTATATTTTGGGATCAAAAAATTAGGGATCCGTAAATTAACGGGAGCGAAGCCGCGAGCAAAAGCTAGTCGAATATAATGGTTGTACTAATGTCTTCAGCATGTTATGTCGTCGCCCAGTAATGCCAGTCGTTAAGGCTATAAGGAGACGTTAAGGCGTCTTTGATAACAAGGCCGTAGGATTAGGGAAACGACAGCAAGTTATCATGACTGGCGCTTTTAAACCGACTTAGAAGAAAAAACGACAGAGGACATTTATTTAATTCGAAGTGAGTGTTTTTTTGCCTATGATTAAAAACTGCCTCGTTGGTCTATAGCAGTCTTCCTCAAAGTGGGCGATAACGCCCCCTTGTGGGCGCTAGAAGCCTACAGGGGAGCCTTAAAGTTAAAGTAATGATTGAGATTGTGATTTTTAAGATGTGGTAAAGTTAAAAAAATTAGGGGGCGCTAGAAAATAATTGATTCTCAAAGTGGGCGGTAGACGAAATAAGTTTGAGAATCTCTGGTCTACAGTGATGTGCCCCTCACTCGTGAGTTCCGTTGTTTGGCTTCTTCAAAATGAAAAATTAGGTTGTTACTCGTATTTCAACTTTGAACCACCTTATTTAATTTCTCAATTTATTATTTACTAGCTTTTCCCTTTTGCCCTTGTTGGCTTCACTCGCGTTAAGTTAGAATTTGATAATCAACTTTTAGCACACTACTAAAGTTTCTATAATAATATAATTCACTCATGATTGGAAAGACATGTGGCGCCATCTATTATCATAAGAACGTTATTGTTTGTTTTCCTCGGGAACAGTACTTTTTTTCGGGATGAAAGGTACCCTATGTCCGTTTCTGTACACCTGACAACGTATACGCAAAATTTCAGGATGATCGTTTCAGTGGTTTTGACGTGAAAAGGTAACAAACAAACAAAATTACTTACGCATTTATAATATTACTAGCTTTTACCCGCGGCTTTGCTCGCATTAATTTGTAATAAAAAAACTCTTAACACACTATTAAAGTTTTTTCAATAACATAATTTAATCATGATTCGAAAGACACGTGGCGCCATCTATTATCGTTATTGTTGTTTTCCTCGGGAACAGTACTTTTTTTGGGATGAACCTGACAATGTATATGCAAAATTTCAGGATGACGGTTCAGTGGTTTTGGCGTGAAAAGGTAACAAACAGAGTTACTTTCGCATTTACAATACTAGCTGCGCCCCGCGGTGTTACCCGCCTAGCCTATGTGATAATCCAGGATGTCAGCTACCTCCACACCAAATTTCATCAAAGTTAGTCCATCCGTTTGAGCGTGAAGAAGTAGCAAACATACAAACACACACAAACTTTCGCCTTTATAATATTAGTGTGATTAGTTATAATATAAGCGCGAGTGCGTATCTGACTGATGAGCGAGTGAGTGTGTGATACGGATGCAAATATTTGATGATAAGTGTCCGTTCGTTCGCACCTTCGGCACCTTTGCTCTGTCTTTCCCTCACCCAGCGAAGCGCCATGCGATAGCGCATAAGCGAACCCGCCGTTCACCAATCTCTCTCACCTATCCTCTCCTCGAATGAGGGGTGCCTCATGAGTACCTCACGAGGTAAAATGAGGTCCTCCCTCATATTCGTTTGAAATAGACTAGTTACCCATCACTATTGGTCTAGTGATGGCAAGCGCGCTTACTGAGCGTGAGGTCAAGGTGTTATTGGGTTTTTCCGTGTGGAACTTTTCAGTAGCAGCCCGGAGTCTGGATTTGTGCCCGATTGATGGCAATAGCCTGGCCCCTTTTTATATGGGACTTAAACATAACGGCGAAATGAGGGTGTTAATATACACCTCAGCCCAACCCTTCGGGTTACATGTTATAATTAAAAAATATTTAATGTTAACAACTGGGGGCTATAACACAATCAATTCATTCGGTTGAGGCATCGGTGTACATACTGTACAGTCAGAAGTAAAATACCTACCTGGGTATTTTACTTCTGACTACTAATACTAATAAAACGAATTACCACATTTTTTAACAAATCATCAATTTCCTTGGTTGTTAATATTGTAGTAGTTTCAGATTGTTTTTATTCTTGTCAATAATTTTGTTATTGAATTTTATATTATATTTAAATTATATTGAATTTTATATTAGAAATAATTCTTGATGGCAGTGTTATAGTTGAGTTTTCACTATCTTATTTGTAGTTTTAAGCATCTATATTCTTATCTTTGGGATGATGATAATAACGTTGTTAATATTTGCAAATGTTTTTCGAATATTCTCCCGGCTACCGACGCATTTAAAACCGCCAATAATAGCCATATGCCTATGCATAGAGGGTTGCATATATGACTATGAATGGAACGGATAGCCGTACTATCTATAGTCACATATTTATTCTCGTGGCTCGGGTCTGATAGATATTATTGGAGGTTTAAAATTCGCCGAAAGCCTGAAATTGGTGACGATTCTCTTGTACACCAGCTAAACTAAAATTAGTGATTTGCTATCTTCTACCGACAGACAACGAGAGAAAAGGACGGTGAATAAGAACTAAGTTACAGATGTCAAATTAGTTTACGCCTTGAACTTCACCGTGTTTTTAGTCGACACGTTTTGACGTGTTGTCTAAATTTATACGGAAATTTTAGTTCAACTAATTTTGACAGCTCTTATTTACGTCTGTTTCTTTCTTATTTCATCAGAGTGAAAAAAATGGCAATAGCCTAAATTAAGATTATTTTGTGCACAACAGAATAGGCACCATTATTGCTTCTGACTGCAGTACACAAATTACTCGTAGATGTCTTAGCCGAATGAATTGATTTAACTTGTATTGTGTTAGGGCGTAAATAAAGGAAGCAGGTAACCAGCGCCTACCAGCCCTTATCGGTACTAGTCCGTGCAGGTAACCGCTACATAAAGGAAGCGAGTAGAAGCAAGGGCTGGCATTTTTTAACAAAATACGCCTTATTCCCTTGCATTTACAGCAACAAATGACGGCCTACCAGCGCTGATCAGAGCAGGTCGGAACTTGTCGGCGAAGTTTGGAGCTTGTCGGCGCTGGTTCGCCACACAGTATAGAAACTACCTGCGCCGACTAATTGCGCGGACCAGCACGGACAAGCGCTGACAGATCGGCACCGGCAACCCGCTTTCTACGTGTATACGCACTTAGGCTTAGTGCCAAGTTGGTCCCATTATATGTTTTTTTCATTCCATTCAATACTTGTCATTAAATACAAAAACCCAGCATCACGAGTTCTGCGTGATTTCGTTTAGGGACACAAACAAACAAACAAAATAATATTTTACAAATACACATTTTTTAAACATTTCTCTTTTGTATTTTCTTTGTCAACAGCAAACACTAAACACCATCCTTAATTAAATTAAGTCCCTACCTTAACAATACAAATGTCAGTTAGTTTGCTCAGGTAAACCCTACAGCAAAAATAAACTTGTTTCGCGAATAGTAAATGTGATGTATATAGAGTAGACTTATGAAACATTCATGGCGCCTCCGTATTTTTTACGTTACTCGTAGATTCAAACCTTTCAGATTCGGCGTAAGAAAAACTATTGACTTACTAAATCCAACTGAGAGAATAGATTTTATTTCGGAAGACAGGTTTAGATAGAAGTAACGTATTTTTTCGTCTGTTATTGTCGCATAGGGTAGATAAGTAGATAACAATTTGTTTAGGCTAGGCGTAAATATGTTTATTTGATCGGGTTACCAAGATAAGCTACAATCGTCCCGGCCGGGTGTGCCCAGTAGGTCAGCAAGGCCGTCGATAACTTCGAGAATGAAAAAGAATATTGACGACACGTTTGGTGCAGTGGCTGAGCGATTGGCTTCTGCGCTACGGGTCGTGGGTTCGATTCCCACACGGAACAAAAATTTGTATGGCCTACAGATAGTTGTTTCGGGTCTGGGCGTTTGTGTATGTGAGATTTGTGTTTGTAAACGCACCACGAAGCAAATATAAAGAGGAGATGTTGTAATTAGAATTTCCTATGATACGATGCGTGACACTTTGCGGGGTGAGGGGGAACGTTACGCCCCGCCTACTTACGCCTACTTTACGTTTACTATCTAGCGGTGAATAGGAAAAACTAAAAGAATAGATAACTAATACGTAGTTTAGCTTTATGACGCTAGATGTCTTTAGTGTAACAATTATATTGTAACAGGAACAATTTTCATAGGTATTAAATTAATAGTAGTATATATCATTATCCCTCCACACTTTTGAGGTGTGTAAGTCAGAAAGACAACTTTCGTATTTGATAATTGAATTTTAAGTATGGTCCTGTCTTTTCAATTATTGGCTATTTTACACTATTTCACGACAGATGGCGACCGAAATATTTCACAGTTTATAATAATGATAAAACAATACTTATTACGATATTTTTGTCAACAAAAAGGCTTTACAAAATCTTAAATCTATTTCTATAATGCATTAAAACTATAAAGATAAGAATATTTTTCATGTATTTCTTAGTTATTCATGTAATATAAGGTGGCGCCATCTTACGTCGAGCAGTAAAACTATTGTTATCATGTCAATGACATGATAACAAGAGATTTTTCTAGAACGAATCTAATAAATTACGTTTAAAAATAGTTACAAGCAAAATGTGATGCCATCCAAGACATCAGAACGTTCATACATTTATATATAATATAGCTTTTGCAAGATAACACAAAACATTTCACCTTTTCATTCAAATAACAAAGAAAATGATAAAATGGGATGGGAGCGGGAACGTGGTGTCGACACGACGAGTGCCGACAGACTGACATAGGCCACGCCCACCTGATGACGTCAAGTTCTACTTTGATATCACGGTACACAGTTGCTTATGCCATCTCCTCTTTGTATTTGCTTCGTGAAACGCACCCACAATACAGGAGAAATCCTAGTGTGGGGCAACGTTTATTACAAAGAAAGAAAACAAAAGAATATGAATAATTACGTTTGCCTGGTTCACGGCAAAGAATAGACTATCTTTTCTCCATCAGTGGGTGTGCTAAAAGACGATTGAGGCATTACATCAAGAGGATATGAAGCAGCGTCTTCTTGTCTGCGACTATAACAATCTGCGACTAATAATCGCTCTGATATGAGTGATTATGATAATTTCTTCTTTCGACTTTAATGAACGGTGAATTGTGGCGTCATTGATAACCCCATTTCCAGTAGTGGATGTTTGCGGGCTAAAATCATAACTAAAGGCTGGTTTGACCGCTTGTAATAGTTGTTGACTCAAACCGGGGCACGTTAACGCCCGGTCTTAGTTCCGTATTCACTAGGTGACAAATCTTGGCTATCTATTGTCGCCTGCTTCGTGAGACAAAATTGGACGTAAATATAAATTGTGTAACTTTGTTCTGCGTTGCTTAGTGATATTGGTAATATGTTGCCCTATTTTGTCGCCTAGTGAATACGTCAATACGCGCCTATACGCGCATGTGACGCGATCTTCGTAAGATCGAGTGGGATTGAAAATGGATTGAAATTATTTACACTTCGCTTGGCGAAGCCTTAATATAAGAAGAGTCACATGATCTGGAAAATAAGCGTGTCATATACATGACTTACGATACATCATACGATATATACAAGGTTAGTCTGAAAGGGGTACTAATCCGAAAGGGTATTGAAGTACCCATATACTCAATAACTTTTGTTCTATAACTTTCTTCAAAAGTCAATAGTTTTAGAGAAATAGCTTTGCAAAGATTTCATTAAAAATACGCTAAAAACTATCAGATTTTATCAGCTGTGTTTACATTTCAGTCATAATTGGGTTTACGGATTACATTGTAGGTATTCGAATTCGTAATTAAACCAGGGTTGTAGATTTATTTTAATAAATGAAAAAAACATAATTTAGTAGACAAATAAAAACGAAACGTTTCATTTAATTTAAAAACTTCTTGTAAAAGTGTTATGCGTGCGGATTAATATCCCATTTCCAATTAAACCTTGTATGTCGTGAAAGAGAACACATAAATAAAATGTTGTCACTTTAGGACATCAATATTTGTAACCCAAATGCAAGGACTTTGTTGTACGTAGTACTTATTACTTCTATGCCCAAATGACGCAGTGGTTGAATATTTTGACATATACAAGGTTAGTTTTAGTATATACTAAATCTGAAACTAGTTTGTTCAGAATCACTAGGAGAATCGATTGACATATTTTTACACCACATTTTTTTTTTGTTTTTTTTTTTCATAAATTTCAGTTTTGTTTCAGTAGGTTTCTACCCATAACAGTTGACGGGAATAGACACCTTGAGGCTTGAAATGGTCCGCTCGGTCAGTTTCCGTGTATTAGACAACCCCTGCATAGCATAACTCAGGCATTTCACACTTTTTTAGCGAACTTAACGCGACATAAACTAAGGTGTAACTTGGAGATTTACTAAAAAAAACACATATTCAGGCAGTTCTGATGAAAATCTTGTTGGGGTGTCTCGGTTTTCGCATAAAGTAAAAATAACGTTGTATGTGGCATTTATGATTAGAGTTTGATTCTCTAGGAAACAGTTGTATGAGGTACGGATATTTCATCATAGTCGTAGAACAACGACGGTTCTGATAAATTATTACATAAAATTTGTAATTTCATGTTAGTTTAACCGGTTGCGTACCGCCCGTCGTCTCAGGACGACACTTAATTGTCTTATCTATTGTGTCTATAATTACAGTGATTGAGAGTTTAATTGAAATTTTATGTTAGTTTATGTCAAAAAACTAAATTTTATAATTATCAGAACCGTCGTTGTTCTACTACTATGACAATTTGTTTCAAAGTCCGGATGTTTTGCACGTGCTATGCAATAGCTCACACACACACACACGTGTCGTGTGCACAAATATAGGGTGTTACAGATCCGACACGGGAAATCCTGGCGGGACTCTAACAGGTGTGGAGCGCAAAACACAAACATTTTAATGTTTTCTTTTTAGTGAGAATTTCTATCGAAGAGCCAGTTACGCCGAGCTTTTTCCTAACTATGTTGGGGCCAGTTCCCTGTCTAACTACATGCGGCTGCATACCAGTATTTTACACGGAGCGACTGCCATCTGCAACCCGTTACTAGGCAATGCCAATATTCTAAAATTAGACCGGTTGTCAGACTTTCGGGCTTCTGACTATCCGTGACGACCAGTGATCGGATAATCGGGCGCTTATATGCCTAAACTTCTTCCCACGAAAGAATAATATTTATGGACATTCCTTTCTGAATAAATCAGTAATCCAACAATTGTAACAAACTTAATGAAATTATAGCAGTGGTGGCTAATTTAATATTTTCTTTTATTTGTGGTACCAATGTCGCGTATTCTCCAAACTTCCTATTTCTCCAAAGTGTGTCGACCCACTGTCGTTTGCGTTTTAATTTTTACGTTATTTTTTTTTCTATTTCTTCTGCAAGAAGCGAAAAGATAAAAATAACACGTCTGTCCATGTTGAGGGCACAATACTAAATGACTAGTTTACCGTCTTGGCAGCATATTCAGCGCCGTCCGCAGTAGATAGAAGCGTTTCAGCGGAGATAACACGCTATGACGGCTTTTCTCATTCTTACGACGCTGTACGCGGCTGTTCGAAGCAGAACTGCATAAGAGTGGGAGCACACGATGCGTTGCGGCGGCGGTACGGCGCCGGAGCGGTGTCGCTGCGTCGTCTTACATAGAAATATCTGTGGCATGTCACACGATGCGCTCCGGCGCCGCACCGGACTTGCAACCACCGAGACGAGGCGGGGAGGGGTGAATGCGTTGCGACGTCGGAGCGGCACCGCTAAGTTGTTTATGCGTTACAAGGAAGAACATACGCTCGCTCGTTTCGATTTTTTTTCTCTACGATTTTTTTGCTACGGCGCCGCTGCGACATAACAACGTTGCGGCGCCGCACCGCTCGTGTGCCCGCTGATACGGTGAAATCTTTGCGGTGCGGCGCCGCAACGCATCGTGTGCCCCCGCTCTCAGTGTGACCAAAATCGTTCAGCGAAACGCGAATGGAGCTGAATAAGTGTAATTAGTCCCTAACCTTGCAAATCATACGAAACGCGTGGTTGTTAAATAGCCACGAGCCCCAGTGCGAAACCCAGTGGAGCTTCTATCATAGACCTCTTGCGCACGAGGGAAGAATAATTCGACCTGATTTCCGTAATTCATTCTGTAATAATAAGATCTCTAAGTATACTGTGAAACTCTCTTTGTAACTTAAGCTGGGATCAATTCGCGGTTCAACGATTGCAAATGAGTCTATTTTGTTTCCGATTGGAAATAAATGTATTGTTACAAGAGTCGTATTTTGTACAGACAACTTATCACAAGAATGACGTGTACGGAAATTGATCGCCTATCATTTTGCTTGAACGGTCTGCAGGCTGGCCAAAACCAATTTAATAAAAAAGGTAAACTATGTATCTTTTGAAACTGCTATTACAACATAACACACCTGTATTCCCCGAAGGGTTGGGTGAGAGGTGTTTAGTACACCCTCATTTTGCCGCTATGTTTAAGTCCCATGTAATAGGGGGCGAGCCTATTGCCAACAACCGGGCACAAACCCAGACTCGGGACTGCTACTGAGAAATTCCACACGGAAAACCCAATAACACTGCCCGATCTGGGGATCGAACTCACGACCTCACGCTCAGCAGTCGCACTTGCGACCTAGACCAACGAGACAGTAATTATACCTTCTACCAATAATATCATTAAGAAATAATGAAAAGCTATGTACTTATCGAATATAGAACTTAGAACTAAGTATTAGGGAAGACACTGTTTCCTCAGATACAGGTTGTTACCTAGTTCAGGAGACAGAGCTCCTTTGTATTGACACATATTTGGTTGCTAATAAACTTTATTTTATTATTTAATAATTTGATAAAAAAGGTAAACCATATTTTTGTCTTTTTAGCTGAAACTGCTTTATACATAAAAATATAAAAATTGTATTCTAGTAGTTTTTTTTGTTAAAACACGAGTATTTTTAAATACTTTTTTAAAAATAAATTACCTTGCCTTTTTATCAAATTGGTTTCGACCTGACTGTATACAAATGCTGGACTCGATTGATGGTAAGTTCCTTATCTGCAACGGGCATTTGTAAAAGAAGGTTCATACAAA
This sequence comes from Amphipyra tragopoginis, assembly GCA_905220435.1. Taxonomy (NCBI): domain Eukaryota; kingdom Metazoa; phylum Arthropoda; class Insecta; order Lepidoptera; family Noctuidae; genus Amphipyra; species Amphipyra tragopoginis. The sequence goes on from HG991997.1 coordinate 20,677,419, forward strand.
AAAAAAACAATTGGCAATCATGGCATACAGACGCAGATATGACGTGTGTACAGCCACCCTTATAAGGAAAGATGGAAGAGCAAACTAAAACAACACAAAAAGCAATATTTTGACGCAAAATAACTGTATCATTAAATAGTGTTTTCACCCTGTTACAAATTACGCAATATTTCAAATTCCGTTTATCTTTGCCGCTCCAAAAGGAATAACTGAACAGCGAATCAAGTTTGATACCCAAATATTACTTTACATAAATTACTAAATCGACTGTTACCGCTTCTACGTTACAAGTTTTGAATAACAATTCGCCAGCTATTTACTAGGCAAATTCACAAATACTTAGGTAAAGCTAAAACTACCCAATATTATATTATGTAGTTTTAATAAATCGTAATTCGTCATAACATGCGGCTACCGGTAGTATAGTCAGCGACAAAAGTAGCTGAATATTTGAGTATTTAAACTTGGAAAAAAAACTTTAGTATACAGTTATACAGTACGTTAAATAACGAAAGATGTTCCCGTTAACGAGCAATACTTGAGCGTCAATACATACTAAAAAAAAAACCACGCCAAATAAAAAATATTTTGTGTAAATGTCACAAAAAATAATAAATGGATTATAATATATGTAAAAGCAACGCACACTATACATTCGCACTTGCCTGCCAATCTGGAAAAACGGCAACGTCGCATTTAACCTATCTACGCTACTATTTTGGTTTTAAACAGGCCTTTCAGAATTGTTTTTCATTTATTTAATTTTTGATGTTTTTATGCTTATTTTTATATTTTTATTTTAATCTATTAATGATGTAGATAAACGAGTTTAAGGGAACGCCTTCTGTTATTTAACTTACTGTGTACTGAAAGCTTAGCAGTTCTAAGTTTAGTATTAAAGTTTTTTGTTTTATATCAATTCGTTTTCTAATTAATGCCACGTTTAAAACTCAAATGTTCAGCTACTTTTGTCGCTAACGTACCTATACTATTTGTAAGAAACCCACTCAGTTTCGTAAAACAGTAGTCGTATTTATGCCCCTAGTGTTTGAAGGGCTATTCCTACGTGTTCTCAATAATGTAAGTAATATATAATATAATGTAAGTAATTTATAATATAATGTGAGTAATATAATAATGTAAGTAAATAATGTAAGCATTAATAAAAATGACCTAAAAATATTACACAAATCAGGACGGTAAACTCCAAAAAGCTTGAAATCTCATTTATTCAAAATAGACTAGAATTACTTTTTTTTTTGACGTCAATGTTTCAGAAGACAGCCTCCAATAACGCATTCGCCCTTCCGCCTTCCACCTTTGGCAGAAAAAACATAATCATAATTTGACATAAAGTATCATTCCCGGAAATATTCCCACATCAGGGACGTTACCAAAAAAATCTGTGGTAACGGTAGGATGGAAAAGATCAAAGGAAATAAATAACCTATCAAACATTTTAAAGGTAAAAAATACCAAAATATAATTATTTACATAACGTTTCGTTTCAACAAATTCGTCAGGCATTTCATAATAAAATACCAAATTGTAAAATTTGTGAGATTTTGGTTTATTCGCACCTGTCAAAAGGTCTGGTTGTAGAGTTCTTTCACTATTCAGTTGTGAGCAGGTTACTAGGTCGAATAGAGTGGCTCTACACGACTCCGCGAATTTAAGCTGCCTACATTTTTAATGCTCAATTTTTTTATATATATTTCGTTAGAGTTGGCATTTAACGAGGTGAGTAATCGTGTCGTATAATTTAATGAAAGGTGGTTTTTTTTTATGTAAAGTATTTTGGTACGTTTTTGTTTGGGATTAGGTAGGTAGCTTACCTAAGGATTCTGGCCATAGTTCCTCCCTTCTTGGGGGATATGCTCTTGGATCCCCACCATCTAGGGAAGACGATGGGTTATATAGGAATCGTATCGATTAAAACCACCATTGTGGTCCTTCTACTGCCTTTGGCCGAGGAGCGGGATTTGCTTGAGCGTTCGCCTCTCCAGAACGGAAACACCATCTGGGTACCTACTAGTAATAAAATACCAACCCGTTACGTGGCGTCTTACGTAGGCGGTTCAAAGCGATGCGAATTGCGAAGCGATCCGATGCGGTGACACGCGAATTCAATGCGGTGCGGTGCGAAGCGGCGGCTTGCTTTACCTACGAGCTCGCGAACCGCGCGCTCGCTGCTCGCCACCGTCATTCAGTAGCACTGTACGGCACCGCATCCAGTTCGCGCGAAAACATCAAGTCAACTGATTGCGTTCGCTTCGCTTCGCTTCGCTTCGCTTCGCGCCGCGCCGCACTGCACTCCACGTGCCTTTGGTCACGTAGGCCACTTCAATAGGTATCGACTGTTTGTTGTTTTCGCATCGCTTCTAGATCGCTCACATAGGATGCCGCGTTAGCCAAGCGAGGTAATTATGGCATTATTCTCCTACCATTTAGATATTACTGATGGTCTTCTCTTAATTATCCAATCTTAACAAAGACATACAACAATATTCTAGCAAGTTTTTTAATCCGACTAAATAGTTGATCGTTTAACAAAATAAAACTAAATGGAGTTTCATGGAGAACTTCATAGCTACAAATCATTTTACAATATTATTTATGAATTTATATTCATAGGGTACATGTTACAATGATTACATTTTACTAGCTCATTATTATATAATTAATTAATAACGATTGTGTTGATACTAAATAGTAACGTAGTAGAAATCCTGTTCGAATTACCTACAGTTCAGAATTCCGTCGATAACATTCTACATTTTATTAGCTCATTATTATATAATTAATTCATAGCGACTAGGTATGTTGATACTAAATAGTAACGTAGATGGAAATCCTGCTTGAATTACAGTTCAGAATTCCGTCGATAACATTCTACATTTTTGCACTGCGGTCTGCGGTTTGAGGCGGTGAACAAAAAACCGCACTTAGCAAAACTAGAAATTTCATTCAACGTTTTCCAGGTGTTACGAGTAAAGGTGCTGGAACATTACTTTTTTGCGGAAAAATACGGTATTTCATTTATAAATGCAAAATTGAGTCTGCTTTCAAGGCTAAGTTACCAAAACGATTTTGATGATCTTTATTTATGACTATGATGTCGTTTATCGCGTGTTCCGTATATTTCGGGATAATATGATTCAACCATGACTCGAAAGACACACGGCGCCATCTATTATCGTAAGAACGTTATTGTTGTTTTCCTCGGGAACAGTACTTTTTTTCGGGATGAAAGGTAGTTACTTTCGCATTTATAATATTAGTTAGGATTAGTTACGGTTGACTCACGTGCATTTTTTCGGTATTGCCTGACTAGTTTCGGACTCAAACGGGGCCCTTAATCATGAACACGCGGCGAGATTGCGAGTCGAACTTGATGAGTTTTAGTTGAAAGATTTCTTGGTAACCTGGAAAAAAACAGTGTTTTTTTTAGGTACTGCCTCGTTGGTCTAGTCTTCGCAAGCGCGACCGCTGAGTGTGATGTTCTCGGTTCCGTCCCCGGGTCAGGCATAGTGTTTATTGGGTTTTTCCGCGTGGAATTTCTCAGTAGCAGCCTGGAGTCTGGATTTGTGCTCGGTTGATGGCAATAGGCTCGCCCTCTATTACCTACATAGGACTTAAACATAATGGCAAAATGAGAGTGTATTATACACTTCTGCCCATCCCTTCTGGGAATATAGGCGTGATGCTATGGGGACACCTTCTTTTCGCATAATGTTCTTTGTCCTAATATACTTCGGCATAACGATTTTGGCACAATTTGTTTTGGCATAATAATACTTCGGCATAATTTTTTTAGGCATACATTTTATGTTGGCTTAATCATCTTAAAGACTAATTTGTTTTGGCATAAATTTGATTCGCATAACGTTAGTAGGCCTAATGACTATGAGCATAACGTTAGTTATGATAATCAGAAATGTTTTTACCATTGTCTAATAATCTAGTCGCAGGCGCACCCCGACACGGACAGGTTAGGTTCGAAGGGGATGATGGGGGCTAGAGTGAGCGAGCGAAGCGAGCGAACGAAGCCCCCGTCATCCCCTTCGTGTTAGGTTACTTTAAACCCTGCAGACAGAAATAGGAGCCCCGCACAGCGGGGCTCCATCGACTCTGCTTTGGAGCCGCAACCTTACAAACATCCCCTTAAGTTTTTATTGTGAAAATGAAAGTAGGTGACGAATAATCGTCTACCGTATACCTATAAAAATATGTTTTAATATCATTATGCGTAAATAAATTTATGCTTTAGGATATTATGCTTAAAAAAGTTATGCTTTAGAACTTTATGCTTAATCATTATTATGGTTAGAGAAATTATGCTTAAAAAAATTATGCGTAAGCTGTTAAGCGTAATTATATTATGCGAAAATATAATTATGCCAAACAAAATTATGCTAAGTTATATTAGGTCTTAAAATTTTATGCAAATGGATAGGGAACCGATGCTATGTTATGCTTTCTTTTGCGATTTTTTTACCACTATTTCTAGCTGCTACAGTACTTCATGTGCTAGACAATCATTAGTATTATCCATACGAGTATAAGGTCGCTTTCTTTTCTTTGATTAGTAATTTTGAAAACTTCAGTAACAGATACTAAACATTTTCAAATGTTAGTCAGTCATACAAATAGCAATCTGTATTATCCAGTGGCAGGAAATATTGGTGGAATCAACCTCGCACGTTCGAATTTAAGCTGTATACATCAAAACGTTTACTCAGATAATGGATCCATAATACGAGGAGATGAGCCACCGATTGGTTTGATATCACCCTCCGGCTCTGACTAAAATGGATCTGAACGAGTTCAAAACGGAGCCAATAGAATGCGAGGCTAATGGCATAGTGAAGTTCCGAAGGGATAACGGTTAAGTGTTTTTCTTTTTACTTAGCCATCTCAAAATGGTTTCGCATAAAACCTTACTGACAGACCTTTCAGACGTAAGGTAGTTAAATCAGAGTATATGGTAGCAATTCTTGTTTTTTTTTTCTATATTCCTTTATGCCATTTTCTTGTTGTGCTTTCCATTTTGGGGGTTGTGCTTTCCATAAAGACAGATGGGCTAGAGTCGTCACGCAGTGGGTGCCGGAAGACGGGCGTCGTCGCTGGGGGAGGCCTAGGAAACGCTGGCGTGATGACTTAGATTCGTTTATGGGAGATTGGCCAGAAAAGGCAAGGCATAGAGATGAGTGGAAGGCTATGGGGGAGACCTTTTCCCAGCAGTGGGACATTATAGGTTGAAAAAAAAAATCCTTTATGCCGTAGCTTCACCGTGTATTGTCTGTAGAGTCAAGTTTTATGAGTCAGTACAATAATTCAAATGTATTATGACGGTGAGCTTATTATCATTAACCGTGTAAAGTATCCAAAGCTAGGTCAGGCAAGCGTTGCTGGTTTTTTGGTTGTTCTAATGTCTTACTCCCAACAGCTTCAAGTTTTCGATTTTGATTTTTATTTGAATAAGTGTCAATTCGTACTTGGACAAAAAAGCACGATCGTGCGGAGGCTCAAGTTGAAACTAAAGATGAGTATAGACTAGAGCATTTACTTGTAACAAAACATCGAGCTGCTCTAATGTGTCACCCTTTCACGAACCGAATAATAAGCACGACACTCGACGCTTTGTTACAACTTATTTTTGCAAACAACCAAGCGTATTTGTGTAACATGTCGTCGAACAAAGACCCGAGCGCGAACGCAGTACACGCGACCTGCAGATCCGACATTTCAGCGAAGAATAAAAGCAAAATAGAAAGGAGGGTTACATGTAAATGCTCACTCTCCGTGTGCATTACTTCCAACACCGTGTCAAGCATTCGCAGGAACGTTACATTACATGGAAATGCTTTTGTAAATTGAGCTTTTGCTTGTATTGTATCTGATCATTCGTAAGAACGTTACATTACATGGAAATGCTCGAGAAAATGCTCTAGTGTATACTCACCTTAACGACTGCTTTTGGTATTAGCTACTTTCAATAACCACACAATCGTGCGCTATTGTTGATTTTAAGAGTACGAATTTTTGCGTTTTGAGAATTGGGCGTTTGTTTGTGAGATTTGTGTCTGTAAACGCACCCACGATACAAGAGAAATCTTAGTGTGGGGCAATGATTTAAAAAAAAAAAATGTCTTCATCTCGACTGAAACTCGATTGATTCAGAACTCAAAGATGTAGAGGAACAAATAAAAACCAACAATGCTGCCTGACTTAGAAATTGTACCAGGACATCTAACTCGACAGTCATTCTTGAAACCATTAACGCGAGTTTAGTCGTCTCTAAAGAGAGACAAAAAAAAACCTTTAACTATCTTACTGCAGGGCAAAGGCCTCTTCTCATACAGAGAAGTAACAAGCATGATCTCTACGCTTGCTCACTGCGGTTCGGCGATTTGAGACCATTTAGGCCCCTCGCCCACGGCGTGTTTTTGTAGCGATGCTGTCTCTAGTTTACAAAACGCGAGACAGCATCGCTACTATCGCGTACAGAATCTGCGTGAAGGTACACAGCTAGCGACAGCATCGCTACAAAAAGTCACCGTGGGCCTCTTAGTCCAGGTTTCCTTACGATGTTATCCTCCACCGTATGCCAGTGGTGTCTTAGATTAACTATAAAAGTACATATGACATTGAAAAAGCCACACTGGTACAATACGGCCGACGTATCTTGGAGAGTCTGAAGTTAGTTGTTTGGCTGCGCAATGAGTCTTTTAGAAACGAAATTGTCTACTGCGCAGCTAATCAGCTAACTTCAGACTCGCCGAGATACGTCGGCCGTATTGTACATATCGTCGCTCGGGAGTGAAAACCTCGGGAATGCAATTTGGTCATTTTTCTTTTATCACGACGTAGGTATAGGGACTATCCTCCGGTTACTGAATTGAGAATTCTAGGATAAGCAGTACTTAAGTAACATTTGAGTACGGAGTTGTCAAAAAAAATGACGGATTTTAAAGCATTTGTTTGACAACTCCGTACTCAAATACTACTTAAGTATTGCTTATCCCGAATTCCCAATTCAGAAACCGGAGGTATATCTTATAAGAGAGCCGCTCCATGTGAAATTAGTTTAAAGGCACTGAAACTAGTCTTTATTGGGTACATAAAATTCGTAATAAATATAATTGACTAGCTTTTCCCCGCGACTTATTCCGCGTGAAAGCCCACAGGAACCGTCCAATGACCAAATGCATTTCCGAGGTTTTTACTCCCGACCTGAGCGACGATATTTTGGTTTGAACCCATAACAAGAGGGTCTGTAACCTCCGAGCCATCACAACATTATTTTGAGACATAATATAATATATCTTTAATCCCATCTCCGATCGGGAACATTAGTTTGGGTGTTTTAGCACATGAGACAGGCGAAATTCGATATCTCGTCGAAGTGCCAAAGTGAATCCTATGTCTGTTTGTTTAGGATGACGGCAGCTGTGCCCTTTGTTGACTTACGGTCACTCCTGGTATATAAGTTGTCCATTTAGAACCTTATACGCGTATATATTTTATATGGTATAGTATTACCCCAGTATGTCGTTAAAATAAAGACAGAACAGCGATATTCTGTGGGATGCGTGGCAAATAAGAACTTTGAAATCAAATTCACGTATAAGGCTGACAGCTAAGGGCTATTAAGTGGCCGGGATAGTTGTTACTAAGCCAATAAACTAACAATTTTAAGTACCAAGCCTATAGTGATTAAGACGGTCGCTCGAGCGATAGAGACGTGGTCACTGCATGGGTACATCTAATCATCAAATGTGTTTGGAGCAACTTATACTGAGTTGCAAGAAAGATACCATTAGGTGATCATTAACTAATCCGTCATTAAGAATAATGTTTCCATTAAATTAATGGCTATTGCATGAACACTAATTAGGTCGTAGTTCGTTCTTAATTTACTAATTATCTTACATTGAAATCATGGGGGGTTTGACACATCAAAAATTAACTTTAATGGATAGTTAATCATTCCATTAAATCTAGCTTCTTGCAATGGACAGAAGAGGTTAATGGAGCGTTAACATTCATTAGAATGTTAACATTCATTAGAATGTTAAGGCTCTCATTAGAGAGCATTAAAATTTAATGGACCTTTCTTGCAACTGAGTGTATGAGTAACATTGATCAGCAGTTTTAGGCCTCTTGTTCACACACGTTTTTTCGCCGTAAAAACCTACGGTCAATTAGCCGTGTGTAGGCACGGTCATCAGTGTTGTATGGACTACTATAGAAGTTTGTTGACGGATACGGCGGCCCAACGGCACGCCTGCGCCGCCGTATGCAGCGTGGCTAGGTATTCCTCTTTTGCGCACGGTTTGATCTACGTTAGTGTTTTATGACGGTCTATGAGAGTTTATTAACGGCACCGGACGTTTTCGCGACGGGCAATTATTGCATGACAGCTTTCCAATGCTAGTTTTGTTTTATAAAATGGATATAAATCAGTTTCGGTTGGTGGTTTGCCGTGTCGTGTACAAGCTCACACGATTTTTCTACGGCGCGGCTAATACCGTACGGTTAAGAAACCGTACCGTGAACAAGAGGCCTTATTGTGCAAAACACTTGTAATCGTTGTGGCTATGATTTTGACAGGTCAACAATTTCCATAGCAACGTATGCATTCGCAATCCGACTTCTCCACAACTATGTACCAGGCAATGAATATTGTTTTTGACACATTAACTGTCATGATTAATGTTAGTTACGTTACGCAATTGCTCTGCTGGTGATTGCAGTTCAAACTGGACTTGAGGAACGTTCTGTAATACGGATTTTAGCGTCCCAACCGCACGCAGCGTTTTTATTTTCATTTTTATTTCTGCACCGCAAATTGCAGAATTTTTATTTTATTTAGTTCACAGTTACTACAAACTTTTCAAACGGGTTCTGACTCCTGGCTTTGAACATGTCTTCCTATGTTTTCCCGTAGGTGTAATATAAAGCTTTAAAGGGATAAAGTCAGGCTTACACATTTACCTATAAGCGTTGAAAACAGTGCAGGGACAATCAGTTTCAAAGCGAGCGTGCTGCATCGTCGACCACATCGTCACTTAATTAACAGCAGGTGACCTAGTAATCAAACGTAAGCCTGAATGGTTCGTTGTACCTATCCTTTTCCCAACTATGTTAGGTCAGCTTCCAGTCTAACCAAGGGGTCTACTCCCTAAGCACTAAGTCCGTGGTTTCAGCCTTAGTTACGAGCGCTTCCTACTCCCTATCACCTACGGACATACGATTATTTCGGGGCCCGAACTAAGAATGAATGACAACACGATTTGACAGTTGTCTCTACTACCGATGTATTTTTGCCCGTCCGAAAAGTTGAACTTGACACTTGTTTTGTTGGGCGACTAACTTCATTGACGGACTTAGGGAGTAGACCCCCAGATGCGGCTGAATACCAGTATTTTACACGGAGCGACTGTCATCAGAACTCCGCAACACACAGTTACTGGGCACTGCCGGTATGTTAAGGATAGACTTGTTGTCAGACTTTCGGGCTTCTGACTACCTGTAACGACTGTCATGGTTATTCGTATGACACACGAGACCGATTGTTTACCTGCATTCTAAAGGCCGATTTACACGAGGATAGTTTCTCGAAACGAGACTCGAGAGATAGCATGAGACTCGCTTCGAGAAACTATCTCCGTGCAAATGAGCCTTAATTGCGCAATACACTAGTAATCGCTATGGATTTGATTTTAACAGGTCAACAATTTCCATAGCAACGTATGTATTAACAATCCAACTTCTGTCTGAAACACAGGATTACCTAGTTCAGGCACGTAAGTCTTAGGAACATAATTTACATTTAAGCAAAAGTGTACTAATTTTTATGCCTTGTAATTTTTTGAATAAAATATCCTTTATTCATCAAAATACACGTATAAAATTACATTTTTAAATATTTTCATATAAATAAAACAAAAACATTTAAAAATATAAAAATATAGTAGCCCACCGGCATCGGGAACAGGGTCCAAGCTGCCGGCGGTCAGGGCTCCAGAGAGAGGAACTTCCTAACGATACGCGCCGTGTCCAGAAGTACCGCTTTCTGAATCAAACCCTTGATCCAGCTGCCTAACGAGAGCCTCATCAGATGTTGGTCGAGGCTCTTGGCTATTAAGCCATTGGCTGTAACGACTATCGGCACAATGACTGCTGAGTCAATGTCCCACATGTCAACAACCTCGTGTGCCAAATCAAGGTATTTGATTTTTTTATCGTTTTCGGCTTTCACGAGATTCCCGTCATGCGGGACAGCGACATCAACAATCATTGCGCGGCGCTCTGATCGATCTATCATCACTATATCAGGCTTATTGGCTACAATAGTCCTGTCAGTGATGATAGATCGGTCCCAGTACAATGTGACATGACCATTCTCGAGAACTGGGTCGGGCACATACCTGTAGTTTGGTACTTCTGAGTCCACAAGGTCATATTTCAGAGCAAGTTGCTGGTGGATAATCCTAGCCACGAGGTTGTGTCTGTGCAAATACTCACCGTTAGCTAGACGAGAACAACCAGAGACAATATGTCGGATAGATTCACCGGGACAGTGGCATGCCCGACAGATGTCAACCGTGCCGTCCTTCACAACATATTTTCTATAGTTGTTCGTCATCATTACCTCGTCCATAATCGCACAAACAAAACCTTCAGTTTCCCCGAAGAGGTCACCGAATCGTAGCCAGGCCACGGACGCTAGAAAATCTACATCGGGCCCATAAAGGGCCCGGTAAAAGCGTCCGTGAAGCTCCTTGCTCCGCCATACCTCCCTGCGGCCATTAGTATCAAGTACTACAGACTTGCGCCAGTTCTCTTTCGCCAAGGAGAGCGGAGTAAGTCCCTTGTCCACTGCGACTACATCTCGATGCATCCCCACGTCGGCTTGGGAGAAGTACTCCCTGAGACTGCACACCTCATGGTTGTGGAGGGTCTTAGCATTTAAAAAGCCTCGCCCCCCACACTTCCGCGGGATGTACAGTCTCATTACCGATGAGCGTGGGTGATGCATTCGATATGCAGTCAGCAGCGTACGGACCCTTCTATCCAGGGCGTCAAGTTCGGTCTGAGTCCACCTGAGCATGCCGAAGGAGTACATCAGGACCGGCATGACCCAACCGTTAAAGGCGCGCACCTTGTTACCGCCCGACAAAAGACTTTTAAGTACGAATACGAATAAAATATTATTATTATGTTCCTTCTCTGTACGAGAAGAGGCCTTTGCCCAGCAGTGGGACAGTTACAGGCAAATATTTATTATTTATTTATTTTATTATTCTTTACAACTATAAAGGACCACGCAATGAACATATTGTTTCTGAAACATCAACTGTCATGATTCATGTTGGTTACGTTACACAATTGCCCTGCTGCTTTCCGAGGCACAGAGGGGTCTCGAAGTGTAACAAACGCTCACCCATCCACAGATTGACCGTAGTAACTGCAGGTTAACCTCGCAAATCGTATCATATGTGCCATTGATATTTAGACAAGAGCCACGTAAGCAATTATAAAAACTATTTGTCACGCGTACTGTTAGCAGCGATATTTTCTCACCAACGACTTCTAGGCTTAGGGGGTATTTCACCAACCTATAATGAACTGTTCGTTGAGCTAATTCGGTCACTAAACTTTTCAATAGCTAACACTTGCATTTCACCACATGTCAATAGTGATATTGAGAAGATTGATGATGTGATCCGACAGATTTCGGCCATGGCGATTGCTTCAGCTCCGCTCCGCAGTTGTCGTTCGTGAGCTCGCATAAGGCTTATGTAACCAACCTATTCTTTGTGAAGATCCTCGCACATTGAAAAGATTCACATAAATGTCATTTTTATAGGTCACATTTAGCTAACCTTCTTAATAGTTACGGACTGCATTATTGATATGTTGCTAAAATACTAACTTAAACATGATTCGCAGGATTGAATTTTCCGATTTTAAAAACCTGCAACTGTCGCACAATATATCTTCCCCAACTGGCTATCAAACCAAACTAACGACCGATAACACATGACCAACGTGCGATAGTTCTCACCCTATCCATTTATATATATAATTCAACCCTATTAGGAAAATCTCGTCCCTTTTTCTGTATCAAAATATATCAACACTACAGTGAATGCAAATCAAAATATGGTGTTTGTATATAAAAGGGGAAATAGATGAGATGAATGTGTATTCTATTCGGTTTCTTTGGGTACTCCATCAGAGCCGAAGATATAAGCATTCTTTATACAATATTATGAATACGAAAGTGGGGTCTCGATAGTCCATTGGTCATTGTAATAGATGCGCATTGTATTTGTATACGCATTGTATCAGATATGTTGAAGCGTATATTATCGTCAATAGAAACTAAATATAATATGCGAAATGTACAGGTTGTAAATGAATTCGTGTAATTCCTTTAAACCGCGTGATCTACTGGTGACACAGATTAACCCTAAAAGGGTATTTTTTTAAATGAAGTAAAAAAAAAAACTAAAAAGAAACTTGACTTTCTATTCCTGAGTCATTTTAGAGCCCCGAGTTAACTGATATCGCGTTAGTCGTGCCCGCCAGCCGCGTCGCCGTGCTTTCATTCATTTATGCGTGGCATCGAAATGTTGTCTCAGACAAAAAACATTTTGTTTGCAAAAAATTGGTTTCCTCCATCTTAGACCCTATCTGCGTTTACCATCAGATGCAACTAGGATCAAACGCGACCAAGTCAAATAAGAAAAACATAAACATTCCAACATAACAAGATACAGTCCGCGAGGCGAAAGCTGAGCTTTGCATTTGTGTGAGTGCAGATAGAATCGATTGCCAAATACAGTATCAACCGGTTTAAACCAAGCAAAGGACGCGTCTGCATTCATTCATTCTCACACAAATGCAAAGCTCAGCTTACACCTCGCGGACTGTAGGTACCTAATTAATACAGTAGCGAAGAGCGCGCGTAGTAGGTATCTTGTTATTTAATTAACAAAAGTTTAAGTAGTTTTTAAATAAATGTGTACGTACATACTATACCTAGTAACCCCGTGAAGTTTTGCGAGTTAATTTGAAGTAACCCCATATGTGGGCTTTAGAGAGATTACCATGAACTTCTAACGCCCGTCAGTTAAAGTGCTAATGAAGTTAGTTAATTCGTACTACGACACAGCTTAGTTTAGAAGCGGACACTGGCCCGGTTTTATCGGGTTTAAAACGTTTGTGGTAGACCCGCAGCCAATTACGGGGTATAATACCTAACGTGACCATTATTTTTTCCCTCAGAGCGGGACGTCTGCTTTAATATTTTATACAAGGTTAGTCGGAAAGGGGGTACTAATCCGAAGCCCACTTATAGTGTCACTGATGACTATTTGAAAGCAAGTGTTAAAATTTTTAAATTCGATATTTTTTTTTTCCAAATAAAATGATTTTTATTTTAGTTTTTTCAAAAATTCTTCATCCCTTCTTTAGTTACAAGTTCAGAAAATGGTGCTTCTAATTCATGACCCCAAATATGACCTAAAATGTAAACACAGCTGATCATAACTGGGGATACATAGATTTTAGAGATTTTTTTTTTGATATTTTTGAACAACTGTTTCTCTTAAACTATTGACTTTTGGGAAAAGTTGTAGAACAAAAGTTACTCATTATTATGTGTACTTTAAGACCCTTTCGGATTAGTACCCCCTTTCTGACTAACCTTGTATAAGAATGAGTCACATATTTATTGAAGATTTATTTATATTGACATAACATAAAATTACGCCTGTATTCCCTGAAGGGTTGGGTCAAGGTGTATAGTACACCTTCATTTCGCCGTTATGTTAAATATCATGTAATAAGGGACGAGACTAATGCCATCTGACTCAGGGCTGCTACTGAGAAATTCCACACAGAAAAACCAATAACACTTTTGCCCGACCTGGGGATCGAACCCAGGACTTACGTTTAGCAGTCGCGCTTGCGGCCACTAGACCAACGAGGCGGCGATTTATGTATAATAAAAAAAAACAAAATAAGTACGACATAGTCTTGTATAGCCAGAATACACAAGATTAGTTCCTATTTATTTTGGCTGGTGCTACATTTTTAGGATGAACAATGCGGTATGTAAATTTTTTTTTTGTATTTTTTCTTAAATATTAGGCTATTTTAAGAAATTAATTTGAATAGTTTTGTTTTCTACACAGTAGTTACTTTTTTATATTTTTTTAAAGTTTTTCTAGTGATGACGTCACGCGATAGGAGGGGTTACCATAGACAAAGAAAACAATTCTTTGTCTACGCCAAGTATAATAAATACCATAGTCTTCCTACGTCACGAAAAAGGAAGGTAGTCACTTGAGATCTATTTGACCTTAGAGGTCGAATAGATCTCAAGTGACTATCTCTCTATATCTCAAGTGAATTCATGCATTTCTGCTAAAATAAACACCATCTTATAATTTTATGAGCTAAAAATTGCAAAATAAGGTTTACTAAACTAAAACCTCGAAACGGTTTTGGAATCAGCATAGGTTAACTATTACTTTACATACCGAATTTGTTTTAAAATATTTATCAGGTTTGGTTTTTAGTTATGAATTTGTGATATAAATATATATATATATAATAAATGTAGTAAAAAGTTATAGTGTATACGGTGCTTTATAATATTACTGTATGATGGATAAGTGCGAGGCGCTCGGTGCATGCATACAACGGCGCCCGCGCCGATAAACATTGTAAATCTACCCGCTATTTAATTTAATAAAATTTAGTACTTTGTGTTTCTCTGGAATGTAATAATATTAGTTAAAACTTATTTTGCAATATTTGTTTCTCGCTTAAGTGATTTATGTAAATCTTTGAGAAATAAATTATATGAAACCGTATATATATTGGAATGACTTGTTGATGTTATCGTTGCTTATCAAAATATTTTCTGATGCGATTAATAAATACATGCCCGTGTTATATTGAATTCTTTGCAACGGTTTGCCGTTTTGTCAAAGCGGGACATTTCTGCGTTTTTGGGGACAACGGGACACAGCTCAAAAGCGGGACTGTCCCATTCAAAGCGGGACGTATGGTCACGACAGGTATACCGATATTCTAAAGTTAGACAAGTTGCCATTCGGACTTCCAAATGCTCGACGACCGTCATATTCAATTCATAAGACGAGTACGACCGACAGTTCTCTTTGAGGTACGATGTTCCGGTCTGAAAAGGCCGGTCAAGCATAAAAGATAAAACCGCAGGTACCGTCGCTTGACCTAGCAAATTGATGGATCTACCTAGTAGCCATTTAGACGAACGATTGCGGCGACATTGGTCTATAGTTCCAGTTACTGGACGAATAAGTGTGCAACAATTTAATATTATTTTAAAGAGAGTATAAAAAGAAAATAAAGTGTAAAAAAAACGTACCGTTACATAGATAAATTATAGCAGCTTTAAGCAATTGGTTATTGAATAACAGATTTTACTCTATCAAAGAGTTTTAAAATTATTCTGAGTTTTGTATTGCAAGCATAACTTCGTTGCCTGAATGTATCTTGTGTTTTGGCAGTATTGAAAATTTGTTTAAGCATAATAATTAATTTGAATATTCAGTAATAATTCTAATAGTTTTTATGTAAAATTTGCATGCTGTTTATAAGGGCTAAATGGGCTTGATTTAATATTGTATTTTCATATAACACCATTCTCTGTAACCTATTTATTGCAAAAAATGATTTGAATATGAAAATGATGAAAATATTAAGGAAGTACGAGCTTTCAAAGTTTGTGAAGGGAGCATTTTCTATCCTTGTCGCGCGAAACTGATATTGAATGGATCGATGTCAAGTTACTGTAACGTTTTTTAGGTATGACGTCATTATGATATTAGTGTTGTCTCTGTCTAGTGAACTATGTGATAAGTCTCAAGATTACAAAAAAAATATTACACAAGGTTAGTCGGAAAGGGGGTACTAATGCGAAAGGGTGTTGAAGTACCCACAATAATGAATACCTTTTGTTCTACAAAAGTTTTGTTTTGTTTTCCCCAAAAGTCAATATTTTAAGAGAAATAGCTGTTCAAAGATTTAAAAAAAAAACGTTAAAATCGTATATCCTCAGTTATGATCTGCTCTGGAAATTGTTGACCTGTCAAAATCATAGCCATAGCGATTACGAGTGTGCTGCGCTGTTAGAATACAGCTTAATATTACCCGAGGGTACTAATAACTTTAGATTGAAAAGGCCAAATTTTCCAGAAAGCAGACGATGTGGCTATTCGTCAATAGTGAGACTTTTAGCTATTGGATTACCAAGCGAATGTCCAATGATAAGCGGGACTAATAACTTAACTTCTCGCAAGATGTGGGAAACACAGCATATAGATAGATATATACGGTAGCCCAACTAATGTGGCGACGTTAGACCACAGTTTCACGTCTAATCAATTTGCCAAGTAATTGGCAAAATTATAGTTCGTATACGTTTGTTCGTCGTTCATCTCTCGCAGCAAACTAAGATAATTTCCGTGCAAGCTATAAATGCTTCCGGACGCTGACGCATGCTTACGCAGCTAATCGTAATTGAACAAAATGTAGACACGTCACTGAGACATTATGCTTACGCAGCTGAACGCATACGATCGTAAGTTATGCACATAAAGGTGTCTTTGAGCGAGATCTCCAGCCGAACCTTATTTTGCTTAGTAAGCGTTTCGCAGGAATATGAACATTATTCGTACGTAGTTAATGCTCATATTCGTGTGAAACGCTTATTCACATTAGCTTATACGAATGTAAACATTACACTCGAAGCAATAAGGTTCATATTCGCATGAAACACGTAGTTAGCAAAGTCAAGTCTTATGCGGTTTGTGAATCTCGTCCTAAAATCATTCAGCTATTTAGAATTGATGCTGATTTATGTGATGCCCTTACATCCCGAAAGCTGATATTGAAAAATAGCCTAAAACGCACATACTTTCACACAAACACATAAAAATAATACACCCACACATCACCGTCACACATCAACTACCCATACACTAATTAGTAGCAACCGTCATTAATTATACCTGCTACCAATGATCACTAAGAAATAATGAAAAGCAATGTATTTACCGAATAACTTAGAACTAAGTATTAGGGAAGGCACTGTTTTCAGAGATCCAGGTTGTTACCTAGTTCAGGGGTCCAATTTATTCTCCTAAAATAAATCTTGATAAATCGCAACCGAACCAAGGCCGAACCTTTCATTCAGAAAGTTTTCGTTTTCAAAAAGTTTTCGAAAAGCCATTCGGTACAATATTTGCAACCGAACAGCTCAGCACTTTAGCCTGCATGCATTTCCATAAAGATATGTGTCGCAACTATTGCAAGATAATGCGTGTTCGGATACCAATCGCATAACTCGAATCAAACCATCTCAGTGCTACTTTAGCTTAGATTTACCATTTTATATGTTATATTAACTAGTATTCAATATAACCTTTAAACCATATTATTGCGTGTCATTAAATCAGTGACCAATAACCAAACTATTACCAGTCCGATATAAAGCCAACCGAATCAAACAAGATATCAACCAACCCAGAACTTAGTGCTAAACCAATCAGGCACTACTTTCTACAAAAGCTGTCAAATTATTGGACAAAAAAAAACAAAACCAATAATTTTGACAGTTTTCGTAAACAAAAACTGACTGACGGTTGTGGTTTGTTTGCGTTTGGGAACTATTTTGTTAGTCGAATTGCCCCCAGACAGAGCTTCTTTGTATTGAGACATATTTGATCGATACATAAGTGTTTTTTAAATATTTTAGCTTAGCCTTTTACTAGCCATGTTGGCGTCACCGCCGTCTAACTTTCGTAACCCGATTTCTGAGAGTTGATCCATGGTATAATAATATGCTACGCCATTATAATTATTAAGTACGCCAGCTACTTAAGGTCACAGCTCATTAGAGCCACCCGGCACCCGACACGCATCGCCTCGTTGCTCGGCGTCCACTCGTTGTCAGCAGGTGGTTCACGGGTGAACGCCGCGTTATCACTAGTAAACGTCGCGTGGTCAACCAGAGGAGTCGTTGGAGGAGTCCACTCGATGGCAGCGCGCGGTTCATTCGGGACTTGTGCGTTGGCAATGCGCAGCAACGCAAGGCAAGCATGCGGGCAGCGAGTTGTCACCGAGTAGTCAACTCGTCGTCCGCGCGTGGACGGCATATGCCCGAGGCGATCCGGTAACGCTACGGAGTTGACGTAGTGAGCGCACATCCATACAAGATTATATAAAGAATACTAACCGCACGAGGCAAGGCGATGCGGGTCGTATGCCGGGTGGCTCTAATGAGCTGTGACCTTTATTCTCTTCTCACGACGGCGTCGGTTCAAGACTTGTCACGATCAGTGCTGTACTTGTTTGACATCTTGAATTCAATTAAGAAGATTTATAATTCATAATCAATATAAAATATATTGCTAACTAGCCTAACTATTTGCTATTTCGTGTTGTTCATTTATTAAGTTAAAAAATAAAACTTTATTATTCTACTAGTTCAAAATTGCTTCTTTATAGAAGCAAGTGACTGCAAAAATGCATGCTCGGGTAATTTATTCACACATAGTGTCAGCACCCACAGCCGATGACGTAGTTTTGGGCCAATCACGTGACCTAGCTGACGTAGCTATTATACCATGGAAGGATCTTTGCAGTAGCTATTTAGCAGAACTAATGTGGCGAAGCGACGACGGTGTTCTAGTGCGTAACAGCTCTAATATACCAATTAATTGTCGACGTAATTGGTATAATGATAGTTCGTGTTATGTAGAATACGTTCCAGTTAACACTAATTGGCTTCCTTGCACGTCGTTAAGAGGTACTTTGACGGTGAAAGTGATATTTTAGTGGGACGTAACTTAAGGCTGATTTACACGACGCCAGTTTCTTGAAGCAAGAATCGTTCTGTCTTTGTCTTTCTCAGCGAAAAAACAGAGATAGCATGAGAGTTGCTTCAAGAAACTGGCGTCGTGTAAATCAGCCTTTATTGAGGACATTTTGAATTCAAGGACTTGCAGCTGTGAAAGTTTTGACATGATTTAGTTTAGATATTCGTCTACATTTAGATTTCTGTGGTGTACTAATTACTACTGTAAAACACTCGGCAATGGTTGAGCTGAGCGATGCTGGTACATGCGTCATGTTCGTGAACGAGCGCTGACATTTGGGACTGGTCATCTCTAATCTGCAATGGCAAATGATTTGTAGGTACTCTTATTAGCATAGCATATCATACATTATAAAATCTTTAAATAAATAAATCTTTATTGTACAAATAAACTTACATTTGGCACTAGCTTCCACACTAGGATTCCCTGTGTCGTGGAAGCTAGGCGAAACCATTACATAAAATATACATATTAACAAAATACAATAATACAATACAATATAAAACTTGTTCTCACATTTATTTTTCTTTCTACATATAACCACATTTTTATAAATATCTGATGAAAAAGAGTAACCATGGAGTTTATTGCCCGTTCTTCTCCGTAGGAATCTACACTTTGGAACGAGGCAGTAACTTCTTTTTTTTTCGACTATTCAAAAGTGTCTGTAAATGGTCTAATTGAATTAAATGCTTTGCCTTTGACACCAATGGGAAGGAAAACGTCGTCGGCGGACCCGCGTGCAAATGCGAGGCGGCCCGCCGCCGCGCCCTCGACACAACGCGCTGGCACCCTGCATTTGATGTGTGCGAACTTTTTAGCCCGGCCGCCGTATGACAAAGGAGATCGGACGGGTGTGGCCCAAGTGGCGTCGGAGCATGGCGTTTATTTTGTTTGAAAGTTCACTAACTAAGCTTACTTTTTTTGTATGGGTACAAAAAAATCTATCCTGGGAGAAAAAAGTTATAGTGTGTATTAAAATACTCATATATCGAGCTATTTTCAACTATTTATTCAATTAAATCTATTTCTTTTAACTTAATATGGTATGTTTGCTGTTGTCTAACATCTATGATGACTCAGACGCGTAGTATCTACTACACCAACGTTGGAAATATACAGGTTGTAAACGAATTCGTGTAATTCCTATTCCTTCCTATTCGATATCGCGCTATTTGTGCTCGCTAGCTGTGTCACCGTGCTTTCATTGAATTATGCGAGACAAAGAAAAGGAGTAAGTATCGCAAATAAATATGCCATTTTTTTTACTACTGTTTATTAAATCCTTATGAAGTGACTTAGGTTCGATCACTAAACCCTACCGCTAGTACAAAAAGGATTTTATTTTTTACTTTTAATCAAGCTAAATCCCGTGCAAGGTCAATCTATATCAATAAATAATAGATCATGTGAGTTTAAGGAATTACACGAATTTGTTTACAGCCTGTACATTTCCAACGTTGGTGTAGTAGATACTACGCGTCTGAGTCATCATAGATGTTAGACAACAGCAAACATACCATATTAAGTTAAAAGAAATAGATTTAATTGAATAAATAGTTGAAAATAGCTCGATATATGAGTATTTTAATACACACTATAACTTTTTTCTCCCAGGATGGATTTTTTTGTACCCATACAAAAAAAGTAAGCTTAGTTAGTGAACTTTCAAACAAAATAAGCGCCATGCTCCGACGCCGTTTGGGCCAGAGCCCAAACAAAAATGTCCGATCTCCTTTCTGTCAGAAAATTGCAACTCTTTTCATACATTCTGTACTAGACCCCGCACACTGACAGAATTTGCTGGATCCGGAAGTCTGCTGGCTCTAGTACAAAATATATACGCAGAGGGTCTTCACGCACGCGTCAAAAATTTTCTGACAGTTTCTTATAATGTGTGGCCGGGCTTAGACTGCGTTCAAAAGCGCGCGCCTTTCACATACGAGTCGTTCCCTCTTCAGAAACTTTGGAATGTAATAGTTAGTCCCTTGTCATCGTAAATTTTTAATCGATGTCAAGTACACGCGCACGCTCAGCGCCCGAATAGCTATTGCGTAGTACACGCGTCTCAATCGCACAGCGCCTTCGCCGCCTCCACCCTCCCGGGTAGGATAGCAAATGCAATTTGAGATCTATTGATGTGTCATAAGTCATAAGACTCGTATAACCAACAAAGCAAGTTAGACGCGGGTGCTGACGCGCGTGGCGAGCGCTTAGCGGGCGCGTGTTGTCTGAGCGCGCCCTCAAGCCGATTGTGACATTTTGTGTACATAATGACTGTTTATTTAAATTAAATTTCATGTTCATATAATTTATCAGACACAATACCATTTTATTATTTTAGTTGGTAATCAAATTCAGCGCCTGATCAGAAACGACCAAAGCAATTATTAATAAAAATAAAACCTAATGTATTCGAAACAACAATAAAATAAACATTTAATTTATTTTCTTATTAAAAATCAAGAGCGGATACTCGGTCTTTACAGGCCCCTGGCGTAGGCAGCAGGCAGATAATGACGATAATTTAAATGTACAATTTTCATTCCACGGCTATCTGATAGAACCCTGGCCAGTTATCAGCTACATAAAGTCAGGTAAACACATTAAAATTTACTTCCCAATTTCATTATCTGTGACATTTAAAAACATATTTCGCAACAACTCGAAAAAGCGGTTCTCCACATTCCGAAATCTCGGAAACCGGTATGCGGTAGGACGAGCATTGTTGGTCGGCTATTCTGTTCTTAGTTTAAGTGTTTGTACATGTGATTTGTGTTTCTAATACTATTCAGGGTTAGTGTCGGGCTACGGGAGTAAGCTTTTGCAAACGTGTACATACTCGTATGTAGGTAACTAAGCTGATAAAATTTACAGCACGGCAATTGCGTAACGTAACCAACACCAATCATGACAGTTGATGTGTCAAAAACAATATTCATTGCGTGGTACATTGTTGTGGAGAAGTCGGATTGTTAATACATACGTTGCTATGGAAATTGTTGACCTGTCAAAATCAAAGCCATAGCGATTTCGATTGTGTTGCGCAATTAGAATGCAGGTCGAAACAATTATTATCATCACCATCAATCATTATCATCATTACTTAAAATTAAGAAGCCAGTAACTACTTTTGTACATACTTACACTCGCGACAATTTAAGAAGTCCGATTTGGCACCTTTCAAAATACTAGGAGTAATGTCAACACTAACGCGTCATCCTACGTGAGCGATCTACAAGCGGTGCGGCGCGGCGCGGCGCGAAGCGAACGCTGTCAGTTGGCTTGATATTTTCACGCGAACTGGATGCGGTGCCGTACAGTGCTACTGAATGACGGCGGCGCGCGGCGAGTGGTCCGCGAGCTCGTAGGACAAAGCCGCCGCTTCGCGCCGCCGCTTCGCACCGCATCGCGTGTAACCGCATCGCGTGTCGCCGCATCGCATCGCTTCGCAATTCGCGTCGCTTTAAACCGCCTACGTAAGACGTCGCGTTATAATTATTACTCCTATGCGTAGCGTTTAGTTAAATTTTATCATGGGTGCCCTATGTACAGATAAATAAAAAGGTGACTTTCTTTAAGATCGAAGGCGCACAACTTCCGTACGCATTTATTTTGTGCTTTAAAGCAAACGTCAAATCAGGCCTATTACGTTGTCCGAACTGTAAGTGGCTTTTGCATGCACCTTTATCTGTAACTTGTGGGAACATAAATAATAAAAAAAATTTTTTACACAATACAAAAAAGACTGGTACATTACATTTTTATATTACTGTTTCTTGTTTGTTTTTGTGTACAATAAAGAGTATTGTATTATATTACGGTTTGTTCTGCCTAGTCTTTTCCCAACGATGTTGGGGTCAGATCCCAATTTAACCAGATGCGGCTGAACACCAGGGGCCCAATTCTCCTAAAATAAATTGTTGCCATACGCAATCGAACCACAACCGTCAGTCAGTTTTTGCTTTCGAAAACTTTCAAAATGATTGATTTTGTTTTTTGTGTTAAACAATTTGATAGCTTTTGAAATTGAGAACTGTCTGAATGAACGGTTCGGCCTTGTTTCGGTTGTTATTTATCAAGATTTAATTTAGGAGAATTAGGCCCCAGTATTTTACACAAAGCGACTACCATCAGACCTCCACATCATCAGTTCAGATCACATCATCATTAGTCACAGATCAGTTACTGTATTTCCTCAAATTGTTAAAGATATTGATTTTAAAAGAGTAACCACGGAGTTTATTTCCGGCTCTTCTCCATAGGAAACGACTAATTCGAACCGTGCACCTAAATTCGACTTTTCATAAGTACCTACGTAATAATTTATTGAAACAAAAAATCTTTTTCTTTTTCGACTTCAATTTCGCTACATTAACTCTATGCTATCTCTATGCACATTTTGGATAAAACATTATGATGTCACGTTACCTTCGTATTATATCTGCTTCCTTTATAATTCCCTCGTGTATCTTTGTTCTCGTAAGTTTTCAAGCGAATGCTGACCTGTTTCCAGAAGACCTACTAAGAAACTGCGAAGTTTCGGATAACACGCTGTCCAACCACGAAAGTGTTTCGGATCCGACGATCGATTCGATATTCTGTTTTTTTTTTTTAATCGTTACCCCACTCTAAGATTTCTCTTGTATCGTGGGTGCGTTTACAGACACAAATCTCACATACAAACGCCCAGACCCGAAATAATCATCTGTAGGCCATACAAATTTTTGTTCCGTGTGGGAATCGAACCCACGACCCGTAGCGCAGAAGCCAATCGCTTAGCCACTGCACCAAACGTGTCGTCATTTTTTTTTCGCGATTTGACACTTGTTTTTCGTTCACCCTACTTACAAATGTTAATTAACATTTAATTGTTCATTGTTTGACAATACTTTGATCGTGTATTCATAAGGGGGATATTACACTATCATATATCTATGATCTATCTATATTACATTGCCATGTATCTATGAGTCATAGATAAATGTTTTTAAACTTTCGCGATTTGAACACATTATAAAAATACAGATTCGGGTCTAGTCACGTATAAACTTAAAAGGCACTAAATACCTTTTTTATCCCGACGTTTCGGCCGAATTACACCGGCCGTGGTCACGGGTAGACTGAAGTTGCGGAGCAGTTTTCATCTTCGTGAAGCAAAAGTATTTTCATCTACCCTCACTCGATCTCGATTTTAATTTTATTGTATTAAGTTATCGTCGGTACTTCGACACACTACACTAACGACGTCTTTACACTTGCCTAAACCGTCCCGTCTACGATAACACTTGCTGATGACCGGATTCCACGATGTTGACTATTTATATCCATCTTCCCGATTGAAATTCTTGTACTTCTTAATTTCAATCGCTTCACGTACGAGTCATAGATACATGGCAATGTAATATACAAGATTAGTTTTAGTATACACTGCACCTAAAACTAGTTTGTTCAGAATCACTAGGAGAATCGATTGACATAGTTTTTATACCACGTTAGATCATGCATTTTTAGTTTCATAAATTTCTGTTTTGTTTCAATAGGTTTCTATGCATAACAGTGAACGGGAATAGACACCTTGAGGCTTGAGACGGTCTGCTCGGTCAGTTTCCGTGTATTAGACAACCCCTGCATAGCACATCTCAGGCATTTCACACTTTAATGTGGAAATTAACGCGACATAAACTACGGTAAACATTGGAGATTTATTGAAAAAAAAATATACTCCGGTAATTCTGATTAAAATCTTGTCAGGGTGTCTCGGTTTTTGTGTATACTAAAAATAGTGTTGTAGATATATGAATCGCACAAAGATATGACTCTAGAGGTTATATAAGAGATATGATCCTCTATTATGATCCTAGATATGTGATAGTGTAATAGCCCCCTAAGTTCGATGTTCGTCTTTGTTTCGTTTAAATCCGAAACTTCATCGTTCGTTTTTCGGAGTAGACTCCCCTGATTTCGAACGTTCCGATAATCGTATTTGTGACTGATTCAGTTTGTTATCTCTCTCTACGATTGTAACGAGAGAAAAAGAGATAAAAAACGAATCTTTCAACAGCTGATTTATGACATCGTTCTAGATTTGGAAGCTGACCTCTGATGGGGTCATTGTTACCAAGTGGTTCAGTTTCCTGCTGTTTACGACCTTATTTCGTGGTTATACATAAAACAGTTGCTGTGTAAAGCCTAGTCGTAACTGTAATGTAACGATACTAAAGGCGTCATAAAGTTGAGCGCAAAAGTAGCGTAAAAAGGAGTGTCAGTTTAAAGATAAGTTATAAGATGTGTTGCAGGCTTTTTACGTCTTTTAAATGTATTGCAAGTTCTTTTTCTTATTCTTTATTGTACACAAGAAAATCACAATAAAAAAAAAACAATTTAGTGAAGTCATGTACAAAAGCGAGCTTAAGGGTGCCTTTCTACCAGAGATGTGCTATGCAGCTATGCTGCGATAATGTAAAAGCTAAGCTACGAAACTATGTGACCGTTTCCACTGATGCTACGCTATGTGGCTGTGCGAGGAAGATGCGCATCTCGAGCTATGAGACGTATCGACAGTAGGGAAGGCACGAGGAGCGGTGGGCATAGCTACACCACTCGCGACCATCCATAACACGCATCCACAGCTCGCATCCATAGCACGTATCCACATCACACATCCTTCCATATAAAAAACGTAGCTTAGTTGAATCAGTTTCCACCAGTGCTATGCTATGTGGACCAATGAATATGATTGGTGGATATCATACGCATCCATAGCAACGTTGCATAGCACATCTCTGGTGGAAAACCCTTAGGCTGCTTTTCCAGCAGAGATGTGTGCTACGGATGTTTTTCAAACCAGCCAATAGGATCGCTTTATTTTACTAACCTTGACACATGTTTGAAAATCAATCGATTCTAATGGTGGATTCGGCACACATCTATAGTGGAAAAGCAGGCTTACTCAAAAATGAGTTTTCTACTAGCAAACCTTTGAGTGATGGAGAGAGATTGATAGTGTGGTGTAGGGCAAACTCCAGTGTACAAGCTATAAAATAATATCTTTTTTAAATTCTTTATTAAAAATAGTGATTTTATACTTAATTAAGAGAAAGTTTATATTTCATAGTTATTGGTCGTATTCACGGTCAGTAGTTTTTGTTCATTGTAATATATTACGTACTTATCACAGAGTCTTTTTCAAGTTTGACGTTGGCAGTATCATAGAAAAATTATGGAGCTGTAAAAATTAAATTGATGATCATATATTTTCTATTTTAGTTGGAAAACATAACTAGTTTTGTAGCGTTTACATGTTAATATAATCTGTTTGAAGTTGTGTTTGTAATAACTAGTGTTATGGTTATGTCCAAGAAAGTTACTGCCTTCACACAAAATCGTGTTTAATAGTTGTTTAGACTAAACAGGGCTAGTATAAGCCCTGTTTAGTCTAAATAAACAAATTCCTTTGGACTTTGACGTTGGACATGGTCATAATTAGGAGTTTTGTCTATTATGTTGTCGAAGAGCAATAGAACCTAATAGAACAAAAGCTTATTATGACAAACAACCATTATAAGATTTAAATGGTGTCCCCTTGTTTCGCAGACAAAAATTTCATAGAATTTCGTTTCCCAGAAAAAAAATTCATATACTATTTGGTCCTTGTATTTTTATTGCGAATATTTTTGTTTCAAAGACTACACAAAGACTAGACACTTGAATGAAACATATTTCACAGAAACAAAATTCAACGAATTTTTAATCACATTTTTTTGTTTAACAAACTTATCAAACAGTAGAATTATTTTATAACGAACATTGTTTGTTCACATCCCGACACGGATAGGTTAGGTTCGAAGGGGCTGACGGGGGCTAAAGTGAGTTAAAGTGTTAGGTTACTTTAAACCCTGCAGACAGAAATAAGAGTCCCGCACAGCGGGGCTCCGTCGACCTTAGTCCCTGAATCTGTTTTTGGTGTAGATATTTGGGTGGAAGGGTGTCACTCGATAAAAAAAAAATCTTGGTAATAAGTTTCATACTAACTAAACAATATGAGGATAAAGAATATTTGATTTGTTACTCTATGATGTGATTATTTTAACATTAAACTTTACGTGAAACAAAAATCAATGATTTAAAAATTTTCAAAGGAAGTATTATTCTGCGTATTGATTATTCTATGAAACGAAAATATGAGATTTTTTTTATGTGAAATGGAATTCTATAAAACTATTACCTATAAAACAACGTACCTACAACCGATTAAAATATTCAAATATTATGCCTAGTAATGTTTATGAGAAGCTTGTTTGGGATTATGATTTTAGAACAATAGTTATAACACGGTTTTAACAAATTCCAAAACCTTTATAGTAAGATCCTTACAGTTTAAAAATACTGAAAGGTGGGTTATGCTATTTGTAGACATTATCTTATTTTATTAGTTTTTACAACCAATTGTGGACTTCTGTTGATCAAAATCATCAAACAACTTCACATAACAAGACTTGACTCTTTATTAGTTCAATATTCATAGCTGTACCCCTGCATAATTTCCATTTACAAATCTAACAACAACATAAGCGCGAAAAGCGCCCTCAATTGTATAATAATAGGCAGCATTGTACTCAGATTACATTTCTCTAAAGTGGAGGATTCAGAATTAGATCGTCTAGCTTGAAATTAACACAAAGCCTTTCTATTGTTACCATTTTACTGTTTGCTTCTATATGCTAATTTAGGCTAATTTATACGAGCTCATCTATTATACGTACAATAAAATCACAACATCTCTTTTGAATGGTAAATATTTTGTGAGGATTTTAGTTATTTTAACGTGTATAATGGGAAGGGGAGGTTAGCCAGGTTTATTTATTTTATTTGTCTGTTTTTCAGTCTGAAATATCACGTGAAAAAACAATAGAATACTAGACTAATTAAAATAAGAAATAACTGTTAAAAATTGCAGACAAAAAAGTGACAAAGTTGACACGTACCAAATCAGTTCCGGCTACGACAGCGTAGCTGGCGTAGCAGTGACGTATGCTACGTCGTAGTCAAAGGTGTTTTTACTTTTAACACTATTTGTTAGAAGAATTTTGATGACAGACAGGTTTTCGGGTCTAATGCCAAGGTACGGTCGCGGCCACAAGTGCAGTCCTACCTCACGGACTATATTGGCTTGCGCGTGAGAGATGTCTTTGTGTGAGATGTTACTTGATTAGAATACGTAGCTTATTTATGTGAATTACGACATAGCTTCTGTAGTCTAGCTGATATAGAATACCGCATATACAGGGTGTAAACGAATTCGTGTCATTCCTTCAAACCGCGTGATCTACTGGTGACACAGATTAACCCTAAGTGTTATTTTTTATAAAACAACTAAAAAAAAAATTCACAAAGAAAAGTTGATTTTCTATTTCCGAGTCATTTTCGAGCTCCGAGTTAACTGACTGCAAAGATCGATATCGCGCTAGTCGTGTCCACCAACTGTGTCGCCGTGCTATCATTCGTTTATGCGTGGCATCAAAATGTTAACTAAAAGAAAAATGTTTCTTTGCTAAAAAAATTTGCTTATTTTTTTAATCGAATCCTTTCTAGGCGGTTTAGATACGATCACTTATCCCTTCCGCAAGAAAAAAAAGTATTTTTATTTTTTATTTTTAATCTATTTAATTCCCGTGTGGGGTCAATCTATACCAGTAATAGATCATGTGGTTTTAAGGAATTACACGAATTCGTTTACACCCTGTATATAAGGTCCATCTATTCATACACGAAATATTTTAAGTCATACATCTATAGGTAGTAAAGAAGCAATATAAAAAAAAAAAATGAAAAAATTAATTTACTTGATACACAACCAATACCGACTCATTACTATTTTCAACATCCATTACGCTAGTTTCTACATAGTATTTATTTTCATTGAAGCGGGCAATATTTTTTTCAAATTTATGCAAAATGTCTCAAGCATTGTTACAATCATAATAATTACGTCACAAAAAATAGGTGAAAATTTTTTTTTTTCTTTTCTATTGCTTCTTTACCACCTCTAAATGTATCCCTTAAAATATTTCGAGTACGAATAGATGGACCTTATATACCATCACGCTATTGCTCATAGGGTTCATATGGGCCTTTTTGGCGCAGCCGTGAGGCACACTCTTCTGCTAATTTCTTTTGTTTGTTTTTTTTTCTGCTTTATTTTATATTGTGTGCCTTTTTAGTCTGTGCTAAATAAATGTATTTTCTTTCTTTCTTCTTTCTTTCATAGGAGCTGAGCAGCGGAACATTATTTCCACATATTCCACTCACTCAGCTCACATGAAAGATCAACAGAGATCTATAAAAAAACTATCACGAGGACGAAATAGCCACAGCTCGTCACTAATACAATATGACACAGTAAACCATTTTCGTAATTCTTTACTCTGTCAGTTATAAAGGCAGCGACACATAACTTATAGACGGGATGGCCTCACCCTCATCAAATACGGTATCCTAGTCGACATCAATAGAGCCTTATTTATGGTAAATATGCTGTGGTATGAATAAAAAGCTTTTTATAGCATTCGGTCAGGCTTTTATTGAAGTAGGAACTGTGTAAGTTCTATATAATAATACTTATATTATTTTCACTTATGTGTGGGAGATTGGAAGTTTCAATATTCTTTTGTGATAGGGTTTTGACAGTTCATTGTGTTTAAGTTTGTTGTGTATTGAAAATATTCGATAAAAATAGAAATTGAACGATTTTCAGCGTTCATAAGATCGAGAAACAGACCGAGACTTCAATACGAGTATCTATACAGCGTGACTGATTTTCGCTTTACATCCAAAAACCAGGAACTGTTCTCGTCATTCTGAGTAACTTTTACTATGGGACAAACTGAATTCGTAAAAAAAAACTGCTGTTCCATACCAAATAATAAAGGTTGCTTAACAAAATGTATGAAGGGTCCACTACAATAATGATAGATGTCCTTTTTACTTTGTTTTAAGATATTTGCTTTTTAATTTTATAAATGGTGAAAGAAAACTCAGCGTTATAGATGACACTTATGACGCTGAGCGTTCTAGCCGTGTACCCGATTTTTTCAAAACGTATTTGTCTCGGGATTGTAAGCGATATTGCTGAGTTTGTAAACGAGATTACGAACTGCATATATCAAGTGTCCGAATGACATACTTACTTAGAATTAAAGAAATTTTGGACATTCTTCATTATTGCAGTAGACCCTTCGTATGGAACAGCTGTTTTTACAAGCTTTTATTTTATTTATTTATATCTTGCAACTGAATTTTAAATCAGTTATCTTTAACCGATTGAGCTGAAATTTGGTATACACGCTTATTTTGGATGACAATGCATCTTAGCTATGTGACGTTATTCTAATTCTAATATAGCGGATCATCCAAGATGGCGGACTAGTTATTTTTTCTGTACTACCACAGTATGAGTATCAAATGAAAGGGCTTGCTAAGGAGAACACGAAAACAGACTTAGAAACATTCCCAATCATATTTAAAAAATAAATTAATGGTAAGAAAAGTGAAGCTTATGCTTGTTTTGAAAAAGTTTTTTTTTACCATTAATTTGTATTATTCACGAATTCAGTTTTTCCCATTGTAAAAGTTGCACAGAATGATGATCAGAGTTCATGGTTTTAATATGCAAAGCAACTAACTAATCATGCTGTATAGTTGGCAATAGTTAATTGTAATTTAGACCAATTCATAATACTCCTAATTTATACATATATTAGGAATATCGTGAACGTCACAGCTATAAATTAGTATTCGCTTTGAATATCTAATTCAGAATAATTTACATTTACGATTCAAATTGAACTAAACAAATTTATCACACTAGACTAGTTCATTTACCATCAAAAGTTAAAAGTCAAGGGCAATTCCAAATTCTAGTACAAATAATGGATTTTTCAATAGACTGCCCTCGTTGGTCTAGTGGTCGAAACGGGTAAGTAATATGTGATATAATTACAAAATCTCTAATATTTAGAAGATATAACAACTGAATCTATAATTTTATTTATTATAACGATCAGTAAATATAATAAACTTTAGATATAATTTTAAAATAACTAATTTTTATAAGCATACCATACATTGAATATAAAATCGTTCGGTATACCACTCAAATGACATGAAACTTATTTAGTCTATTAGGAGCAAATACATAAAATCAACAAAATCAGTTCTAACCTAACCCAAGCTAATCCATTTCGTCGGATTGCCCTAACATAGTAACTGGAACCAACTTGGATGTAGCGCTCGCCGGCCGCTGCCGCGGCACGCTCGCTTCGCTCGCTCGGCTCGCGCGTCGGTGGTCACAGTTCTAACCTAACCTAACCCATCTGGTCGGGGTGACCTAATCTAGTCACTCCGTCCTACTTGGATGTAAACGTGCAATGAGTAAGCGTTAGTTCAAAAGAGTTTTATATTAAATGATTTTCGATCAGATGAACGTTATATCTAATAATATTAGACGAAATGAGTATTCGAGTATATAAATGTTAGATCTAAAGAAATTATATCAACAGTTGGTATAACTCACGTTTATTATATCTTGTGAACGTTATTGAAATGAAAATATACCAAATAACTTTATATGATATGAGACGCACCCGGTCGAAACTGCGACTGCTGAGCCCGAGCTGAGCTGAGCTGAGGTCCTGGGATCGATCCTGAAGTCGGGCAAAGTGTTATTGGGTTTTCCGTGTGGGATTTGGAGTCTGGATTTGTGCCCTGTTGATGGCAATAGGCTCGCCTCCTATTGCATGGAGTTTAAACATAACGACGAAATGAGGGTTAGGGAATTCACCCTTTTATATTAGATCGTGGAACCATACTAAAAGTATTGTATTTTTTTGAATTTCAGCACTACTGAACCCAAACTTTGAGCAGGTACTAAACACAATTGCTGCTAAATGATACACAATTTTCAATAATATTCATCTATTTTCAAGTATATAAGTATTATATCCATTGTCTAGTACCCATAGCACAAACTCTGCTTAGTTTGGGACTAGATAGATGGTGCTGTGTAAAAAATGTCCCAAAAATATTTATATTAATTTTTTAACGAGTTCCAGGTGGCTCCTCAATTCAGATGTTTTAGATTGAGGAGACACTTTTGTATTGATATAACTTGTGACACATTTTGCTGCTAAATCCAGAATTTGTGCTTCAAAATCAGCTACTTTGCTACTAAATAAGGGTGTTAGTTGCCCTTTAAAATCTGACGTGGCTCCTCAATCCATACGGACATGGTGTACTACCCAACCCTTCGGGGAGTACAGGCGTGATATTATGCTACGTTGTTTCTAGCTTCTAGCCAGTGTCAAAACTGTTTTAGCAAACTGCCACTATGAGACCTAATAAGGAATGTCAGAGTCAGTTACCAGGCAAGCAGAACTGTTCTGGACGTCGAACGTAAAGGGATTGTGCGTTGACTGCAACTCAATTAGAGATTCGCTGAGAGCTGTATCGCAAAATGAAAAGTAACAAAATGATGATAAAAACTCACACAAAAGCAGTCACTAATATATAGGCAATACGGTACAGTTTTGAATCACGGCTCTTCAGTGAATTCGGCGTTTATGTGGTCTGGAACATTTTTTTGTGGTTGTACGCAACTCCACGCCTGTGTGAACTGTTTGTTATATAGAACTGCGTTTGACATGCTGACGGCTCATTTACAGTGACGCTTTGTGACACTTTCCATTGCCAGTAGGTTTAGTAATCACATTAAGTAGGTTTGCTTGCGTTGATTACGAGTAGTCTGTTAGTTACGAGTACTTAGCCAGATTCAAATTATAGCTTCACTCGAAATAACTAGGCTTTTTTCATGTTAAACTTTGTAGAAAGAACACACCGTTTCCATAGTATTGTATCCATTTATTAGTCTTTCTATCTCATGAAGACGCGTCGTGTGACTTTTATGTCATAGACCTAAGGTTCATATTGCTATGATTCACGAGTCTTCCTAAGATAAAAGGACAACATAAGCTAACGTTTAATGTATTTTTCAGCCAGTGCTTTTGCTTCTTGACAATGTGCTAAATTGAGTTAAAAAATTACAGACTTTATCATCTCAACAGATTGAAAGACTACACTAAAGTGAACGAAAATAAAATCACAGAAATAACTGCAGAATTTCGCACAACATTGATAAACAGTGTTAAAACTGAGTGACAAACGGCACAGTGCAATAAAATAAAGGACTTAAGCCCCATTGTGATGTCAGTGAATAGCAACGTCATTGGTGCAAAAATGCAATGGGCCGGTGGGGGGACGGGGGGCTATCTGATTGGCTGTCACAGTGATTCATTGCATTCGATAGTACACTTCCATTAAGAACGGACGTCTGAACGCCAAAATGTCAGCAGGTAAATTATTTGATTCTTTTTTTACAAAAATGTACGATTTCTGAGAATATTTAAATGTTTTAAATAATTGGTTACCACATTGGCTTTTTTATGTATTATTAAAAAAATCCAAAATTTAGTAATTTTCAATTTTATTTTACAAACAATCTTTGTCGTTGATTTAAAAATAAATCAATCGACATTGATACTATCTATCTTGACTTTTTACTGTTATTTGCAATTTTGACTTGAACAATATTAATTTCATCTTTCAGATCACGAAACTAATACCAAAATAACAATAGGTAACTATACGCCTATTCCTATGTTCGTGTTGAATTGTTTTCATGATTTTCTCACAGGGGTCATTTCTCAAGCAGGGTCGGCCGTGGCCATGATCGGAGCGAACCTTCGCTTCGGTTCGGCAGGGGCTACAAACTCCTCGGTTGTTAATAACACGAGGCACTGCCCGCCAGGTGGCGCTGCTAGCGCTGCGGCCCTGCTCGCACTTTCCAGCCTAGGAATGTCAGCTAATCTGGCGCTGATGGCAGTGATACTTAGTAAAAAACAGCTGCGAAGGTAAGTTTGGCAAAGTGATGATAAGTTAAAGAAAAGTCATTTGTGTAGGTTCTGTAATTACTAACGTAAGTAATAATTTAACCTACGTCACAAAGCGAAAAACTATATTTACCTACATACTAGTTCGTTTTGTTATCGAGTAGGCCTTCACAGGGATTTATTACATAATATTTGAATAACATTACAGAAGGTAAATCACGATAAATGCCTTCATTGGGCATATCCAAGGCGTCCAACAACAATATTATCAAATATTGTCGCCATAAAAAACAGACATAAATCAACCCGTAATACTTTGGAAGAAATAAAAGCTATAAATTCCAGGGACCGTTTCGATACGAAGAACGAGAAACAGGAAACATAAATGTTTATCATTATTCAAATGTTTCGTATTTTACGATACTGTGGTTCATTTGCAACCGTCAGAATATGTCTTATACGACAGCCGAAGACGTTAACTATAACGATAATGTTAATGTTATTCGCCACATAATACATAACTATGTTAGACTCATATGTGTTATTGTTGAGGCAGCGATCGGCGCCACAGATTGGACACGTCTGTATTCGAGAACACGGAATACTACTTACTACTGAATCTGCATTTTATATGGCGCCAATCTGATAAGTGTTTAGTTAGGATTCTAGGATTTAATCCAATTTGAAGTAAAAACGAATTTGAAAATAACTTTTTGGAGCTGACGTAATTGGAGAGGTTCGGACATAATTAGATAATATCAGGTCCCCTCTGTAAAGGACCTCACCCTTATAATTTGGAACGAACTGTGAGCAGAGGACTTCCATTAAAAAAGTTCGGTTCATTTCGTTTAAACGAATAAATATTTGTTTCGATAAGGGTAGCTTATAAATCTTTTTGGTACTCTGACGATATTTTTGGTGCAGTATTTTTAGATGGACATTTTTTTTAGGTTATAGAGTCTGCATCAAATATATCGGGACGAACAGACTGTTCAAAATTATTTGAACAACTAAGAAAATTAAACTATATCTCAATGATACAAGGGATGTTTCAGAATGAAGGCTGGTATTCCACTTATCAAATATCTTTGTCGAATATCGACGTCCAATATTTGATCAAATTTAATTTCATTCAAATGCTTAATTAAAATCATGCAATTTCTTTGATAAATGCACAATTTCTTTGATCAAACGAACATTGGGTAAATATATATATTTGATAAGTGGAATACCAGCCGAACACAGTACACGACAACTGTCAATCTGACAAGAATTTTATACCATTGATATAAAGTTTGATTTCTTTAGTTGTTTAGGTCATTATGAACAGTCTGTTAGTCCCGATATATTTGATGCTGACTGTACCGACAAGACGTGAGATTTCTGCTTAAAAAAGAGAAAACATGTAATAATACGATTCTTTCTTTCTGATTCTAGAAACGTGTCAATTGTAAAATGAGTGCCTTCTATTGGCTTTGCAAACCATTTAGCTAGGATTTTTTTTCGGAATTCCATTCCACAAAGAAACATTCACACCGATAATTCAGCCCTCATTAAGTTATCTCCCTCCTAATCTCCCGCCAGCAACGTCCTAAGCCGAGGTCCGAGTCTCACTAGGGGCCGCCCGTAGTGCTGTTGTTGCTAGTAGTCGTGATGTTAGTGCAGTATAAGGAATTAGTTTAGGTTAAGTATTTTATTTTCCCTCATTGGCTGGAGACCCTTCAGGTCTCGCCAATAACTGCCCGGTTACTTGGAAATGGTCCGCAAGGATTGCAAGTTTCTAAGTAACCGGGCAGTAAGTAACAAGCAAAGAAAAATGAGACGCTTGCGAAGTTTCGGTTATTTACAAAAGGTGTGACACAAAAGTTAAACCTATTGTTACCTGCAAGCTCTTTATTGTATAACCCTGTATTGGTATGTCTACACCAGTGCGCTTTCATGTTCATCTTGCGCTTTCAACTTTCAATTCCTCTTGCGTCAAGCGCATGCAATATTGATTGCCATAAGACGCATGCAGCTTATCGTCTACACCGGTGCGCTTCGGTCAGTCGTCAGTCGACATACAATAGACGGATTAGCGTGCGCTAGGGTCATGCGCTTTTGTCGAACTAGTATTAAGGCATACGCTATGGCGCTTCACGCATGCTTCAGACGAAGACGCAAGATAAACATGAAAGCGTACTGGTGTATACATGGCTTATAGGATCCAAATCGAGATCAAAGGTACCAAAAATTATTTTAGGTTACAAACAGGTCATCAAATATGAACACAAAAACACACACAAAATGGTCCACTAAACAGCAGTCACTTACCAAAATACACGTCACTATTATGAGACATCTCTATTACCCAATTTTCTTTAAGTACCTTTATCCCTGCTAAAAGATAAAGCTTCCAGAAAATATGATTTACACCAGAGGGGATCTCAATTTGCTGCGAAATCAAATTACCGACTCACTACCGGTAGTAATTTGATAAGAGAGGATCTATTTGTACCGGATCTGAAGGTGTCTTTAAATAAAATGCCGTTAATTTTGCGTGCAACTTCGAAAAGACTTTTCGCAATGCAAGCTACTTGTACACACACACACAGGTATGATGTTACATCTTTTTTTAAGTCGCTGCCTTTATCAAGCTTATTCGGAAAGGGGGTAGTAATCCGCAGGCCACTTAGTGTCATTGATGACTGTTTGAAAGTAAGTGTTAAAATTTCAAAATTCCAAAAGAAATGTGCAAAACAATTATTATTGTAGTTTTTTCAAAAATGATTATAATTATTACTGGTCAACAAAATTTTGTAACAAGAAAGGTGCTTACTAATTCTGAATTACTTATCTACCCTCATTCTAACACCATATTTATTTTGATTTGATTAGGTCTCGTTTCTCTATTACAACTAGTTACTACCCATAAAATTGAAGATTAAGCGTTTTTAAGTTTCATTTTCTCATTCAGAGTATTTATTATTTAAAGAGCGTAGTTGTATTTTTTGTTTTCCGAGTTAAGTGATTCTTTAATAATGTCAAGAAAGTGTAAAAATCCTGACAAGTTTTGCTACATTTGTGGCTTCATCACTTTTAAAACTCAGCGAAGAAATTTGACGCCATCAGTAACTTAGTTATATGAACAGTATTTAGGGTTTGCCATCGGACAATAATACAAAACGTGGGTTCCACATATCTGTTGTGTTACATTATGTGGGTCTTCTCGCTGGATGGGCGAAACGATCTCAATCTATTCCTTTTCAACAATATAATAAAACCAAATTACAAAAAAACTATTCGTATTTGGAACATTCTAATTTTATTTCTATGATCCTCATCCTTGTTCTTAACATAACTAGACAAAAGTTTTCATGTTAAACACAAAAAGAGTTTTTTTGTTGACCAGTGTTACGTATTCAGAAAATTGAGCTTCTAATCCAAGACATCAAATATGACCTAAAATGTAAATACAGC
This sequence comes from Amphipyra tragopoginis, assembly GCA_905220435.1. Classification (NCBI taxonomy): domain Eukaryota; kingdom Metazoa; phylum Arthropoda; class Insecta; order Lepidoptera; family Noctuidae; genus Amphipyra; species Amphipyra tragopoginis. Next base: position 20,714,770 of record HG991997.1, read on the forward strand.
TGATGACAGTTGAGCGTAGACGATAGATTTTAGCGTATTTTTTTATGAAATCTGTGAACAGCTGAAATCCATAACTCATGAGAAAAGTTGTAGAACAAAAGTTATTCATTAATATGGATACTGTATCACCTTTTTGGATTAGTACCCACTTTCCGACTAACCTTGTATAAGTCACTACACAGACATAACTTCGTGTAACTTTTCATTGTCACCTAACAAATTGTTTTTGGGTTTGAAAGCTAATTCAAGTTTCAAATCTAGTTTTATCTCAATTGAAATTTTGTTTTGGTTCTATTTCAAGGGATTATTGTTTAATTAAGATTACAATTTATTTTGATTATACTATAAGAACATACTTCGTTTATTTCTAAACCTAATTTAGATCTTATAGCTTGATGCTAGTGCTATTTTGGTTACTGAAACCTGAAGTTCATACCTTTAACAAAATGTTATCTTTGCTTTCTATGCCATGAATTCTTAATATCTTTTCTAAGTTTGATCCTTTTATTCCAGTCTAGCCTAGTTCAAGACGCTTGACATTTTAAAAGTATCGAAAGTATTTCGGGTCGCACTATTTCCGTCTTGTACGCCAACCGACTGGCTGGTTGTGCGACATGGACCTAAAGTTTCTAAACTTGTGGTAAACCGAAATATTCTGTAACATTTTACAATACTTTTTATCTCTTTTTAGTCACGGCTCATCTTCCGTGCGGAAGATGTCTGGTCCTTTGGAAGGCATATGGGACACACAGGTCCAACGCGCAGAGGCCCCTTTGAGAACTTTAATCTAAAATGGGGTGGGGCACCAACCGGGGACTATCCAAGGCTGCACTATTGGAGTACAGTCATGGACCGTCCCAGGTGGGCGCAAAAATATTGTAAAATGTGGTGAAAAATATCTGGTCTATGGGAAGGGGTGTTAATGGACTGGATAACTTCTATTGCCGGAAGAAAACGGCGTCTGCCTTTCAACCTTAAATTTGAAATACATTGGCAGACGGTGACTTGCCAGTTCACTAGCTGGACCCCCTGGAAAGCCGCCAATACTTTTTTATTATTATTACATTGTACTTTCACACAAAGTTACAGTTACGTTGAGGTTTTAAAACTTAATAATATATATTTTAGCAAAGTAAAAACCATTTTTCTTGTCACATAAGAAATCCCGTGTGGGGACAGGCTAGAATATAAAACTTCTTCACTGCACGCTGGGAATGAACGCATGTTGTAAGATTCAACTAAACCCAGCACGCTTGTAGGTAGGATCTATATGGTCCGCCTGGCTAGCTATCACCCTCACATTAAAGTCCGGCGCCAAGCAGTTTACTGTGTTCCGTCGTGTGTATGTGCGAGCCAGAGGGGTATAGGGGAATCCCTCTATATCTCTGTTACTTGGATTCGTGTGCTCTATCTTAGATCCTGTTTGAGCTTATCATTAGGTGAGACAGGTTCAGTAGTAGGTACTTGTCGGTTTGCAATTTTTTCACTTCATTAGTAATAATACCTTAATACATGTAAACACATTTTAGTTAACAACACAATTATGTAGCTACCAGTATTGAACGGGTTAACATTTTAATGTCACTGGGTAACAATGTTGGTTGCCAAACTTGTTTTAGTAACATTGCGATGGTTAGTAACATTGTTGTACAACAGTGTTTCAAACATTGTTGCAAGGTTGTTGCCTGGTTAAAGTTCTCCAAATGTAGATCGTAAAATGTTTTAAATGTAACAGATTAGATAACAAATGTTACATGTATGTAACATGGTTATAAAGACTTTGTATTTTGGGAATATTATGAATAGCGAAATGATAAAAAATGAGATTTATATACATATTCCAACACTATACAAAGGCGTCACTTTGTATAGTGTTGGAATATAACAGAAAACATATTTTTATAATTTTTAGATTTTACTTTTTAATTGGAAGCAGAAAACATATTTAGATATGAGTATTTTTCCAAGTTATTATTGCTCTATTTATTCATTGTATACTGCACATTGTATGATTTGCTAGTTAGTTTAAGATTGACAGGTTTCGGCGTTTTACCGTAACATGCACAAAAAATACATCTAATATGTTCATAAATAAATTATATTTTTAAATACATATCATAAAAAATATACATTTAAAAATACAAAAAATAGTAGCCCACCGGCTTCGGGAATACGGTTCAAGTTACCGGTGGGCCGTGGCTTACTAATCGAACAAAAGTTTATCCAAAAAAAATCTCCACACCAAAAAGTTACAAATATTCACACACACTAAAAAGATTCCCAGGAAACTATGTATAAACAAAAACTGTCCCATATCCCGAAACTTTCGCAAAACACACCTGATGTTTTATTTACGTCCGAGATTCAAAGAAATACTTCGCTCCACTCATGGCCCTCTCTAGGGTCCTCAGTCCCTGACACGTTGGATGATTGATCAATCGTTCTTCGATATTTTTACTATATTAATGAATTATAACGTTTACGTGTTATTTGAGAACACCTGCCGTGGACGTAAACCTAATATAGATAATTACAACGTTACACCTAAGTTTATGTCGCGTTAAGTTCCCTAGTAAAGTATGAAATGCCTGAGATGTGCTATGCAGGGGTTGTCTAATACACGGAAACTGACCCAGCGGACCATCTCAAGCCTCATGGTATCTATTCCCGTCACCTGTTTTTTTATTTTATTTTGGGCTTTGTTGCTGAGCGACCACATCGCCCTGTGAGACAAAATAACAAAAAATAAATACATAGTAAATGGGGTTATTGCTTAGTAAGACCTAGTTCTGCTAATTTATAAAGAATTTTGGCCTCGTCTGACATAGGTTTTGCTAAGATACTATTGCAAAGACCAATATCCATTTCTCTGGCTACCTCAGCGACTGTTATGGGTAGAAACCCACTGAAACAAAATAGAAATTTATGAAAATAAAAATGTGGTATAAAAAATATGTCAATCGATTCTCCTAGTGATTCTGAACAAACTAGTTTCAGGTTTAGTATATACTAAAACTAAGCTTGTATATACTCGTGTAGACAGAATATATACCATGAGCCTGACATTCAATTAAGTTTGTCTGTTACCCGTAATAGGCCCTGTATTCAATTTAATGTTGGGCCTGTAATGTATATCGCTTTAATATGTAGAGCAGGAGAGATTAAACATAATAGTTTGGGGTATTTGATACACTGTAACCAAGTAAGGCTATGTTTGTACTAAGTATAATTGTTGTAGTAGTAGGTAATTGCGATTAATCGTCTTCTCGTATTTTGCGAAACTTACAAGATTTCCAAAGAAAATTCGAACATGAAGAAGTGGTATTCGTGGAGCAAATGACAAACATCGTGAGTTGATTATACAGGGTGTAAACGAATTCGCGTAATTCCTTCAAACCGTGTGGTCGTGACACAGATTAACTTAGAACTGTTTTTTTCGAAATTCAGCAAAAAAACATTTTCGAAAAGTATTCCTTGTTTTCTATTTCCGAGTCATTTTAGCGCTCTGAGTTGCGCTAGTCGTGCCCACCAGCTGTGTCACCGTGTTTCCATTTATTTATACGAGGCATCGAAAAGTGATTTCAAAAAAAATATTTTTAAATTTTTTTTGCTACTTATATTTTTATCATTTTTTTTTTATTGAAACCTTATTAGATTGTTTAGACACGATCAACAAATGCAAGAAAAAAAAAGTATTTTTATTTATGCTAAATCCCGTGCGGGCTTAACCTATACCAGTAATAGATCATGTGGTTTTAAGGAATTACACGAATTCGTTTACACCCTGTATAAACCGTAAGTACTGTTTTCATCTCACGGGGTAGGGTTTCTATTTCACTAGAACTATCCATTAGTCAGATCATATTTTGAAAATTAGACAGAAAACAATTTACCTATATTCCATACAAAATTAGTGAACAGCTTGATGAGTTTGCGTGCGTTGTTTTGAAAAAAAAAAGTGTACCTACAACTGATTCCATCTCGGGTTAAGGTAAACGCTAGGATGAAGACGACAAACTTTGCCTATTTTAAGTGTTCGCCACACCAAACTCGGGGCACTAGTGGGACGTGTCGTCGACACGACTCATTCGCAGCGCCTCGTGGTCGCATTTGGCGATTTTGGGGTGATGCCGTGGCGTCCTGCTTCACAGTAACCCCTTGAATTCAATGATACGCCCCGCTTACTCCCCGCTCGCCCCCCTTGTTTGATGTGGAGAATGCTTTAGAGTGTATCAATTTCAAATGTACTCAATATTTTTTCTTAGGTGGTCCCACGGGCTCCTGTTCCACCAAGCGGTAGTAGACCTCGCCCGGGCGGCCATCTTGCTGCCCCTCGGTATCGCCGTGTTTCGCTGCCAACCGGTATATAAGTGCTCACTGGTGGAAACCGCCTTTTTATTACTGGTAAGTCAATTAATGGTATACATCTAATAAGAAGAGAAATAAACTAAAAATAATTGTTGATGTTATTTACTATTAGTAGGTAAAACAAGAAAAATAATAATTTTGCCATGTAAACTACAGCACAATAGATAGATAGATAGAATATACTTTATTGTACACCAAATTGTAACACAGCTCATAAACAATAACATACATTGAAGGGTACAATGGCGGTCTTATCGCTGAGAGCGATATCTACCAGACAACCTTTGGATGAACAGGAAGACAATAAATAAGATAGAGGGGGTAGTCCGTGGTGTACTGCTGCAAAATATATACCTACTACACACAATACATAGACATAATACTTACATATAAAATCAAAGATATTTAGGTATATATATATATATACAGGGTGTTAACGAATTCGTGTAATTTCTTCAAACCACGTGATCTATAACTGATGACACAGATTAACCCAAAAGGGGAATTTTTGAAAATAAACTAAAACAAAATTCTAAAAATAATCTTGGTTTTCTATTTCTGAGTCATTTTAGAGCCTTGAGTTATCTGTCTGCAAAGAGCGATATCGCGTTAGTCGTGCAGCTGCCAGCCATGCGTGGCATCGAAATGTTAACAAAAATAAAACAATTTTTTGCAAAAAAAAAAACTTATTTTTTTACTGAATCCTTATTAGGTGGTTTAGAATTACGATCGGTAACAAAGCCGCATGAAAAATAATAATTTTATTGTTTTATTTTCAATCCAACTAAATCCCGTTCGGGGCGTGTCTATATCAGTAGTAGATCATGTGGTTTTAAGGAATTACACGAATTCGTTAACACCCTGTATAAGTAGATCTGTATAAGCTAAAGCAGTATCTCAACTTACTATAATCGCCTGAATTGACACATTCACACTGACACGCACTGTATACTGTGTATAATGCACTCTTCGTCATGTACTCTATGACAGCCGTGACTGACTGTATTCCGATGATAACTTAGAAGTCTTGTTGCAGTACGTGTCCGTGTGAGTGTGTCAATTCGAACGATTGTAGGTAGTTAAAGTATTGCTTTAGCTTATACAAGGCGTAACATAAATAACGCGCAACATCATAAGGGGTCACTGTACACATCATTATGAACAACTTTTACTAAGGGACCAAAACTGAAATCGCGAAAAAAAATCAGCTGTTCCCTACATTTATGTTCGCATAACTCTTCAAAATGTAGGGAACAGCTGTTTTTTTTCGCCATTTCAGGTTTGGTCCCTTAGTAAAAGTTGTTCATAATCTTGAGTAAAGTGACCCCTTAAGAGGTTGTGCGTTATTTATGTTACACTTTGTATAATTATTTAGTGTGCCTACAGCATGGTTTGAAACGAGATACTTCAAGGTGTCGTCTCGTATGTTTGGTCATTTTATTTTAAGTTTAATCTAATTTGACATCTATAATTTTATTTTCGAGTGTAATATTACTTTGAGATTCATTGAGTCGATGGCTTTCTCGCAGTTTATATTTTTTTTTTTTTTACTATGGTCGATTCACGTCACATTTCGGTTCATACAGCAAAACTGGTTTGTCACTTTATATCCGATCATAAACTCTGCTCATCATTCTGTACAATTTTTATGATGAGACAAACTCTGAATTCGTGAAAAAAAATCTACTGTTCCTTACAAAATAATTCAATTATTTATACTTTCGCACAAAATATGTATAGAGGCGGACTTAGGGCTATATTTCACCGGGACACCATGGCGGCGCAACCAGTTGCGCCACCGTGGTGTCCGTAAGCTACCAAACTAGACACCACAGACACCAGAGTCGCCACACCACACTGAGACAGTATCAAAATGGACCTCGAAGAGATAGCACTACTGCTGTATGTACGTAGGAAAAGAGAGTTCAAGAGAAAAAAGAAACAGTGGTCGGTTCAACCTTATTTAGCCGATCGCTGTAAGAAAGGACAATTCGTCAATATATATGACGATCTAAGAAAATATCCGGATAAGTTTTTTAGCTATGTGAGGATGTCCGTGAGGTCCTTTGATGAGTATTATTTATATTATTTAATGAGGTGGGGGCGTCACTGGCGGCCAGACTGGCGGCCGAGTGAGTGAAACACCATACAGCGCTATAGTAATTAGTGGTGGCGCGACCAGCGTGGCGGCGCAACCAGTAACATTCTGTGCACGCGTCCGAGTTGGTCGCGCCACCAAATTGGTTGCGCAACCAAACGGACACCAGGTGAGTAACTCTCTAAAGAGCTGTATACATTTTGTTGGTAGCGGCGACTGGTTGCGCCGCCATGGTGTCCCATGGTGAAATATAGCCCTTAATGCCTCAGGCATTTTCTATCAGACGACCATAATAATCAATGTTGCTTATCAAAATGTATGGAAGAGCAGATTTTTTTTTCACGAATTCGTTTTGTCTCTTAGTAAAAGTTCTACAAAATAATGTAGAGGTCACGGTTTTTGGACGTAAAGTAACTAACTAGTCATGCTGTATAACACACAATTCCAACGTGTCCGTCCGACAAGCTAAATTTCCCAACCGTCATGTCAGAAATGAAAACTAGTATAGACCTTAGCCGCGCTGGCGGAATAAACTTGTTTGTTTTGCTACGTAGAATTTGTGTTATGGTCAGTCAGAGTTTTTCGAAAACACTGCACTAAATTGCGAGCTGAAAGTTGTTGGAATAGTGCGATTCATGTCTTACGCAGTGCGTAAGTGTCACTGTGAATAAGATATGAACTTATACAAGGCTAGTCGGAAAGGAGGTACTAATCCGAAAAGGTGTTAAAGTACCTATGATAATGAATCACTTTTGTTCTACAACTTTTTCCAAAAGTCAATAGTTTAAGAGAAATAGCTGTTCAAAAATTACAAAAAAAATATGCTAAAATCTATCTATCCTCAGCTATGATCAGCTGTGTTTAAATTTAAGATCATATTTGGGGTCACGAATTATAAGCTCCATTTTCTGAATTCGTAAGTAAATTAGGAACGAAGATTTTTTGGAAAAACTGAAATAAAAATTATTTTTCATGGAAATATAAATTATCGAATTTTGAAATTTTAACACTTGCTTTGAAACTGTCATCAGTGATACTTTAAGTGGTCCGCGGATTAGTACCCCCTTTCCGACTAACCTTGTATAGGAACGTTATTTCAAAGTTCCAAAAAAAAAAAGTTTCAAAGTTGATGACGACACGTTTGGTGCAGTGGCTAAGCGATTGGCTTCTGTGCTACGGGTCGTGGGTTCGATTCCCACACGGAACAAAAATTTGTATGGCCTACAGATGGTTGTTTCGGGTCTGGGCGTTTGTTTGTGAGATTTGTGTCTGTAAACGCAACCACGATACAAGAGAAATCTTAGTGTGGGGCAACGTTTTTTTTTTAAAAAAAAGAAAAACAAAAAAAAAAGAAAGAAAGTCAAAGCATTTATTTAAATCAGACTATTTGCACTTTTGAATGTCGAAAAAAGAAAGAAGTTATTGCCGCGTTCCAAAGTGTAGATTCCTATGGAGAAGAACCTGCAATAAAATCAATGGTTACTCTTTTTCATCAAATATTTACAAAAAGTTGATTACATCAATGAAATAGAAATGAAATGAATAAGAAGAATAAATGTGAGAACAATGTAATTAATATAATTATGCTATGTTAATGAGACAGGGTGCTGATGCTAAGAGAAGATGCTGATATGGCGTAATATGTTTTCCTATAAGACGTAAGACATGACTATGATGATGATACAAACAGATACTCAGTTGTTTTTTAAATATCGTGTCATAGAGTAGTCAAATCAATTAATGTAAAATTTTCCAAAAAAATTATGCTCTAAGGTGGTTACATAAAACGAAACCAGTTCCTTTTTTAAGCAAAGCGACCTTTTTACCTGACCCTAAATCTTTTTTAGATACAATGATATATTTTTATCTAAAAAAGATTCGGAATAAGCGTCCATTGTAATCAATAATGTATAAGTACACATTTGGAAGCGACCGAAGTCCATTGGGGGATAGCATTTGTGGAAATGTTTGCGAATGATTATCTCGATTAATGGTCCATAACTTGACCATTCCACCATATGGCCCCATTATCTTATATGAGCCATTGAATATTCATTGATCCATTACTTTTTATCATTATAAATGTCGCTATAAATGTAACCAGCTACATGAATTAGTGGAATTAGTTCTCTTTCCCCTTTGTGGACTTAGCCTTTTGTTATTAGTGGTGGGAAGTAATAGTAGTAGTAGATACTATCGTAAACAGATATTATATTAAGTATATCTAACAAAATACAATTGACAAATTAGCTCTAATTCCCCTTTGTGGACTTAGCCGTTTGTTACTAGTGGTGGAAAGTAATGGTAGCAGTAGATACTATCGTAAACAGATATTATATTAAGTATATCTCAGAAAATACAATTGACAAATTAGCTCTCATTCCCCTTTGTGGACTTAGCCGTTTGTTACTAGTGGTGGAAAGTAATGGTAGTAGTAGATACTATCATAAACAGATATTATATTAAGTATATCTAAGAAAATACAATTGACAAACAGCTCTCATTCCCCTTTGTGAACTTAGCCTTTTGTTACTAGTGGTGGAAAGTAATGGTAGTAGTAGATACCTACTATCATAAAAAGATATTATATTAAGTATATCTAAGAAAATACAATTGACAAATTCTGGATTCTGAATATCATTAACTCCAGGCGCATTAATTCGTCTTTCCATTCAGTCAATAGGGCTTTAATTTGTGAGGACGGAGCAAAAACGAAATCTGAGTAAACCTAGATTTTACTATCTTTAGAAATCAGTTTTCTTTGTTATTATAATCACTTTCAAAAGTAATCGTCGCCCGGCAGTCTTTGTTAGAAATCAAATAAGACTGAAATTAAGTGTCATCAAATTCAGATGAGCATCAATAGAATGCAAAAAGTAACAGATCTTCGCTGACAAAAGTACGATTGTTTGAAACTGGAGGCAGTTGGGCACATACAAGTGATTTATCGGCACTTAAGTTCAGTTGAGACGGATGAGAAAAGAGCCAAGAATAATCCGCGATGCTTAATTTTGATAGTATCTTATAAGTTCTGAATAGTTAGACGGTTGGTAGATGAATGTGTCTGGAATATGACGCAGATTGGCAAAGAAACGATGGAGCTTAATTGGAGAATATAGTTGTATATAAGAAACGTGAAGGTTTTGTTGATTGAGCAAGCTAATGTTTTTTGGCCAGAATTTATGTGAAGTAATAGTAAGTAATAAGTTTAGGGGGTATTTCACCAACATATCAATAAGTAGTCCGTAACTATTGACCAGATAAGCTTAATGTGACCGACAAATATGATATTTATGTGTTCAATAATCTTGTCATTGTCACTATTGGTCAAATGCAAATGTTAGCTATTGAAAAGTTTAGAGACCAAAATTAGCTTAATAAACAGTTAATTATAGGTTGGTGAAATACCCCCTGAATCAATCAATTGAATTTTGGCAATTCAATTGATTGATTCAGTCATTTAGTAGAGCAGCAGTGCTGCTCTATTAACAACGTTAAGCCGTATACGCACGAACATCGCGAACTCGAACATGAATCACTATGAAGGTGTTCGCCGGAAGCCGTGTACGCACGAGCGAACACGAACATCGCGAACACGAATATCGAACACATTGCTAGCACGTGCGTACCACTACCGAACAGTGTGTTCGGCGAACACCTTCATAGTGATTCGTGTTCGATGTTCGTGTTCGTTCGTGCGTACACACCTGAACACACTGATTGTTAATGGAACATGCAAACAACGTGTTCGACATTCGTATTCGTGATGTTCGTGTTCGTTCGTGCGTATACAGCTTTACAATTTATTATACATTGAGTAACGATTTTATTTGTGTATCGAAAACTAACGTCAAAATCATTCTAGGTTACGGTGTCAACAGTGAACATGCTCACGACAGTTCTCAACGACAGTCCAATTTTCCCCGAAAACGAGGAGGAGCAAGCTGATTTATCAGCACCATTACTGATGGACAGCCCACAGGTAAAATTATGATCTAGTCGTTCCCTCTACGACCCCTGCCGTAACTTTAATTCATCCGCAGAGAAAATTTCCAAAATTGTCAGAGATAAAAAACCTCATTTCCTTTTCTTAATTATGGCAATTATGAAGAGGTTTCACAAATGAAATATTGCCCTCATTTTAATATTTTGTTAACCCAAAATTGTACTCAAAGTAAAATATACGTTTTGTTGCAGTGCGTCCTTTTCGGAACATTCATGATTTGGTTCGCATCAATAACGATAAATCTCGGGCCCACGTTCTTATCGGGGGCTTTGGCTGCCAGTGCAGGCTCTTACGGGTCTTATGGACCGGCCCCGTCGTGTCCTTTAGTCCGAGGACCCTTCAGGCATTACGTACTCAACGCTCTTTGGATAGGCGTTAACGCTGTCTGCATTGGATTGACACTTTTCCACTTGAAAAAGCTCCACAGGGACCTTACCAAGGTATGTTTATCATTAATCACACTACACTCAACGAACACTCTCGAGACTCAATAATAGATGGCATGGAGAGGTTAGTTTCACGAGAAGTAACAGTAAAAAGTGGGTAGAACATGGAAATTCGACGCACAAAATATCGATGCACGTTACTGCGAAAGTTTACTATTTAGTATAATAAATCATTTGGGTTAGGTTAGAACAGTGACGAAATAACGCGCAAAAGCGAGCGAGCTGCGGCAGCGGCCGCCGAGCGCCAGATCTCCTTAATTGTTGGTGAATCAAGCTATTAAACTTTTGCAGTAACGTGTATCGATATTTTGTGCGTCGAAATTCCGTAGTCTACTCGTAAAAAGTAACGCTTTATTTACATCGTTTGCTTCACCTCTCATACTCACAAAACCAACTTCTCCATGATCATCATTGATTGCAAAGTAATTTGTAACCATAACATGTCACCCCACAGCTTTATGAGAAATGGTAATAGCTATAGTGGTTGTTTTGAATGACATGTAACCAGTTTGGTAGTGTAATGCAGCTCACAGTTGCGAGACGCAGAACTAGTGCGCTCCAAAACTCGTTGAAACTCACGAAGTCATCCGCATAATTCCAAGTCGCTGTACAATATTGTGCATTTATTCTAGTCTTACGTTGGCCGGTATAGGAATTTTTGTTGGTATCTTGCCAATATTCCTTGCGGTACACCGCAAATAAGATTTAAATTTTCGGAATTCGCCCCACTCGAAATGGACGTTCGCATTTCAGAAATGCCCCGTCCAAATAAATTTCTAACAACAATACCATACTCAATGCTTGTCGTTGCCAAAGTGCGGTTCAGATTTAAGTATTCGATAAATTTAAATCTTATCGCATGCAGGCTAACGTAGAAGCAGTACGAGTAGCTGGTTTAGTGACCACGCTTGTCAGCATGGCAGGTGACAACAGGCGAATGGATTCCCTGCCCAACAGCGTCGGACCCAGGGTAAGGAATGTGATGCATGCTTGTCTCATCTAGTAGTTTAGTATTTTCAGCTACTACACTCTTTTAATCCTTTTAATCTTCCTTGCTATCTATATATGTATATACATCTCTTACTGTCTTTTCATTTTTCTTCTACAATAAAATATACTGTTTCTATTATTTTTTATTAAACTGACGTATTTTATCTATGTATATTAATATATTATCTTCCTGCTTCTCCAAGGCTATTTTCGTGACCCATCTAAGCTGTCTTTTTAGAGCTTCTAAATTATTTAAGAGGGAGTGATCCTCACCTATTGGCTGTTTTAGTTTTTTTTATTACAACTGTTGTACCGTTTACGGTACCAGAAAAAAATAAGTGTCTCATCATAAGCAGGGCTTTAATCGAACAATTCTTTAAATAGTCTTCCCCAAATTTGTTCTCAATAAAGTTCTCTTCTCTTAGACCGTGGACGGCACTCTATCCGACGGTCATTGCCGTCAAACTGGCAGTTCTAACCTGCCTCTGGGCGGAGGTCGTCGTCTCCGAGGCTACTTGGCGCGGGTAGAGCGCGAGGGCGTTCGACGTGTGCGCATGTTCCTCGTCATCACCGCCGCGTATGTGCTGTTCTGGGGACCACTGTTCCTCATTACACTGCTGCACCATCCAGCTCTAACGTCGCATATAGCTTATGAAGTACGTATATTGGGATGCTATGCAGATATATTTATAAAAAGAGCGAAATAACATGTCACCTTTGTTCCAGATGTATTTCCAAATCACTCTACATATCTCGTACGTACACGCGGCGGTCAATCCGCTGCTGTTCATGGCTCTGCATCGGGCGCTCCGGAGGGCGGCTTTGCAGCTATGCTGCGGTTGCTGCGTTCACTGGAGTCAGTTTGTGTTGGCTCTGACCGCTGCTGGTGAGTGGACTTGTGTAGTGAATATCGGGTTTGTAAGACTGTCTCAATAATGTTCGAGAATAATCGCAATTGTTTTTCGTAGCGCAATCGCCGCTAGCGCCTGCATCATTCTCGCCAGCGGCAGTGTCACCGGAACCTCCACCCGCGCCACCACCACCGATGGCTCCTCCCGCCCCCCCTGCGCCATCACACTCTGCGCCCCCTGCGCCTCACACGATGATGGTAATTACTTCTTATATGTAAGTGTTGACACCGTAATACGTGGTTTAACTCACTCGCACAATCCCGCACGTCAACTCCCTAGACCCCGCGAGTCGTAGACTAAGATTGCCTGCGAGCTGAATGCATGACGAGGATGAGAAACTTTCTGTCGCATAGTTTCCTCTTCCGTGGTAGTGGCGTCCTAGTCCTAGCTGCCCTACTCATAGTAAAACGAATGAAACATCTCGCTCTCAGAGTTGGGAAGTTGAGGAGTGTGACGCTGAGAGTATGTCGAGTGCGCGTGTGCAGGGAGACGAGGATATGATGGGGGAGGTGTGGAGCGGCAGCGTGCGGCGGGCGCCGCGCTCGCCGAGCCCGCTGCTGCCCGCGATCTGAGCGCACCAGGCCGAGCCGTCCGCGCCGCACGTTCTGTTCGTGCCGAACATGCAGCAGAAGCCGTACGCGCCGCCGCCGGCCCGCGCCGTCCTGCCCAACATATCCTACATGTGGCCGCTGTAATCGCCCGTTACAAGATCATTCTGTAAATATACATAAGAACATTAACGTCATCAAAGTGTACATAGAATTCTTGAGGTGTATCTGTCTCAGTAGTTGTGATGCTCTAATTTTATTGATGTATAGAAAGGGTATTAATACATATTACGACAAGATATTTAAGCTAATTTTAAATATTCGGTAGATCGTTGTACGTGGTAAAGTATAAATTTAACTAAAGTACTTCTAGGTTTTGAATTGTACATTGTGTAATTTCAATTCTATTTTATAAGTGTAAGTCAATATAGAAAGCTAAATTCTAAATACACGAGTTTGTAGAAAAAAATAATAAAAGGCACTTCCCGATACTTGTAGTAGTGACCCGAACACAACTTGAATAAAAAAAAAGATAATATATTTTTGTGATGATAAATAGTAAATGTAAAATTCCTGTTAAATGGAACACCAAGTAGATAGGTATTAATACTAAAAATAAAATTATGTAGTTTAAGAAAAGTAATTAAAAATGTGTCATTGGGTCCGTATTCTAGATCACATATTGTTATATTTAATTTCTTCTAAATTCTTAATTCTTCAATATTATTTGTTTTAATGTATAATAAAAAATAAAAACTCTTACATACCTGTAGGTATTTAACTTAACTGTTTAAAGACTGAATATTTCTGTTTGTCGTTTTTAATCGTTTTCCTTTTTCAAATTATTATTGTTATACAGAAAAAAAAACTAATATTTTACAATTGATTTTTATAATTTTTATTCAAGTCTACATCAATATTGCGGTCAAGATTTTTTGAATTTGTATTATATAAAACTGTGCCAAATCCAGTGTATAAATAAAATACCTACTTATGAAATTCATGTGAGATAGATTTTAGGGTACAAACATTAACAGCGGGACTTCTTACTTTATTTGCATTGTTAACAAAAAGAAAACTAAAATATTTTATTGACGAGGTTTTTACTTTCATGGAGAATCTTGTACATGTATATAATAGTAAAAAAAATCAAACGTTTCTTATTCGTAATTGATATTGTTAATCTCTGAAATCTTAAAAGTTTTCTTCGTAGCATAAATGTTTGTTCTAAAAGAAAATTTAATTTTTACGTGTGTTTTAAAATTACATGTAAAAACAAAAATTAAAAAAGAAAACGTAAATAAAGTCGTCCCGTTTACAATTTCATAATAATATACAATTTTACTCATAGTTAGGTTATATTTATTGTAAATCAATGTATTAATGATGGTTGTAAAATAAGTAACTATGTGTAAAAAAAGATATTAACTAACAGAAGATTATAAAATTGTGTTCTTCAAATTATATTAAAAAGAAGAAAATAAATTATTAAAAATAAAGTGATTTATTAAATGTTTTAATTTATTTCTTACTTGTGCTCTTTTTCCTACTAGCCTTCCTTTCTTGTTTAGCTTATGATCCGCTGAACTTATCTAATATTGTAGGTATTCAAACAACAACGTCTCAAGGATGAAAATAATTATTCCTCTATAAATATTAATATTATCAGAGAATAATGTTCCGCATCAAGTACAGTTGAATCCGCATAATAATAACGATGACGAAGGGACTGCGATATTTGGTCGTACTAAGGGGACGTCGTAAACGTCATTAGTAATTTGTCTATATGCAAATACCGTTGTATATATCTAACAGTTTAGGAAAATCACAGTATTTTCAAATATATTCCTACATGAATGAGAATGTAATCGCCATAACGCCGATTTATTCGTAAGTTATGTGATTTACTAGCAAAATTAAAGCGCGTCGTTTTTATCAGAAGAAAATTCCGTTCATTGTTAATGACACCACCAAACGATACCCCCAGGGGTGTGGTTGCCAAAAAGGATTTGTTAACGACACCACCGTAATGTTGGGATGCCACAATTGGTAATAATATAATATGCGAGTTAGTTATATACATACTCGTTGCTGCCCTGAAGGGCAACAACACTATTCATTAGTAGTGTCGTTAACAAATCCTTTTTGGCAACCACACCCCTGGGGGTATCATTTGGTGGTGTTATTAACAATGAACGGAAAATTCTTATGACGTCGCTATAGGCGGTTCGTCGCTGTATTCAGAGTCACAATGAAAACCAAACGAAAAACTGCCTATTGCCAGGTAGTATGAATTCGTCATGCTCACTAAAATGTCCTGCTGACGGTGGCGTCGTGCATCCGATCGTTGAGTTCCCTGCAACATGGTTGAGCTGAGCGATGTGGATGTGCACGTCATGCTCGTGAACGGGTGCCGTCTGTCGGGACTGGTCAGCTCTTAACTGCTATGGCAATCCCAAAAGGCGTATTTTTCTATTTCCTAGGTAGGTACTCATATATGAGTTTATTTCTTACATTAACCTGCATTATTCTCATACTATTTTTCTTACGATACTGTAGTGAAATTGTCATGATCTATTTAAAAAGAGTATTCATGGAGTTTCTTGCCGGTTCTTCTCCATGAGACCTACCTTTTGGAACCGTGCACCTAGTTTTGACATTTTAAAAGCACCTGTAATTTGGTCTACTTGAAATAAAAAAAACTTTGACTTTGACTTTTGACTTTAAAATGGTGTTTTTATGTCGGTATAAGCGGTTGGTCGGTCTAAGCAACGTCGCAATATACAAATTCCACTGTACATTGTACTATACATTTGCATTCGTTTTTATCAAAATCAATAAATACGAAAATAAGAAAGCAACTTGACTTCGAGAGTGAACTCTGGATTGGAATCAATCACAAAGTAAGCAAATACAATCTAGTAACACGCATAGAATGAAAATATATAAACATATTTTCATAAATAGATACAATATACATATTTTCCTTACGGTAAAACGTACGCTGAATAGAATTCCTTGACAAATTCCGGAGTATAACAAACAAACATTTGACATTCTCTACAAAGAATTTGTCATGTCGTTGAGGATAACAAGATTTATGCCTCGAGAATAGTTCCGAGTGTTATTTACTTCATGCATTCGTATCATCTCGCCTGTATTTTGAAAATAAAGCCTAACTACTAACATTCCTAACGTAAAAATCTAACAAAATCTCGTGCACATGCATGTTGCGTTCCAGCGTTTTTTGAACTGTGTTTTATAATTGGCTCAGGCAATTATAAAAAACAGGCAACTGGTACACTGCGTGAGCTAATCAAAACGCAGCCTGACCATCCGAAAGTGAAGCTTTAATTAAGCATATTTTTTCAAAGATAGTTTTATTCCGATAGATTCTAGATAGATTTGATAGTTTAGTTTTACACCGTAGGCCCAAAGTACCCCAAAGATTTTAACCACGCCTCCCCGATGGTATTATGAGTCAATAATGTTATATCAACAAAAGTCCAATTCAGTCAATTTAACTTTTTTGTTTTTCGGAGCAAAATAATTAACTTTAGTACTTCCTTGTAAACAATACCTTAGGTTGAACTGGCAACGTTTACAAATTATCGTGTAAGCGGATAAGAAACTTCTCACTTTACGAATCTCCCCGGCAAATACGACGTACGGCGAGTGGGGTAAGGTGTGACAAAAGTCACAATGCCGCTTTCCTAGGACTTGTTACTATACAGATTTTTCGAGTTGTGAATTTCCGTAAATCCTAACTAATATTACAAATGCGAAAGTAAGTTTGTTTATTTGTTAGCTTTTCACGCCTAAACCACGGAACCGAAAATCCTGAAATTTTGCATATACGATTTCAGGTGTACAGAAACGAACACAAGGTACCTTTCATCTCGAAAAAACGTACTGTTCTCGAAGAAAACAACAGTAACAGTCATAGATGGCGCCACGTGTCTTTCGAAACACGATTGAACTATATGATTGTATAAACTTTGGTAGTGTGTTAAGCGTTTTTTAACGCGAGCGAAGCCGCGGGCAAATACTAGTAAAGAATATCTCGAAAATTAAGCTTTATTCAACAAACTATATCCTTGCTTTTCTTCTCCAATTAGGCATCGGAATCGATGGTTTAAATCTTTTGAGTACCAGGCCCACGGTCTAAGTATATGGAAATAGTATAATCAATTCGTTTTTATTGTCGACCCGGGATTTATTGTAAGTAAACAGGTTGGGTGACGCGTCCCGTGCCCGCACCGCGCTGGCTCTAGTGCAACCCCTGGAAAAAGGTCATGACCTTGACCGATATACCAGCAGGCAATTAATGTTCATGTGACGAGTAGCCTTAGATACGAGCTAGGTATGCTGTTGTTTTATGTTGTAGGTATAGTCTGTTGATTGAATGTGTATTGTTGATGACATCATTTGGAGGTTAACTTGGTAGAAATTTCAATTTCGTTTTTCTCGAAAACTAAACAAATCTCCTCGGGCGGGAGTGGTAACGATGGATAGCCCTCTTCACTAAACAAAATTTTAATCACTTGGCTGAGTCTTGGTCGGTCATCTTCAAAGGGCTGACTTTCAATACGCCAAGTTGTTAAACGTTGAATGATTCTAGTTCAAATAACTATCGGCCTAGGCATTTAATTGGATGCCGGTGTTTAATGAACGGCTTAGGCGTCCAATTAGCTGGCTAATTTAACCAGATGACTACGACATAAGTATATAAGATGTCTGTTTGTGCAGTTTTTGAAATTGAAAGACGATAAAAAAAATTCAGAAAAATAAAGCTGGAATATTTTGTAACGACATTAAGTAATACGGTGCTATCCAGCTTGAATATCTATACATATAATAAAATCGTAACGATGCTAAAACTGTACATTAAATATTTTTGGAAAAAAGTAAGTGCAACACATTCTAGGAGCGAAACTGATGCAAAAAATTTAGTTTTTAAAATTTTTGTCTGTTTGTATGTTTGAGCTTCACGCCAATGCTAGTGGACAGATCCAGTTGAAACTTGGCAGCCACATCCGTTAAAAAGCGGTGCAGGATATAGGGTACAAATTATCACACTATTGAGTGTAGGTGATGAGCAGTAACCTTACAGGAAATAAATGTGATTAGATTAAAAAAATGGAGTACATTATATAATAAATTAATTAACTTAGTACTTCCTTATAAACAATGCCTTAGGTTGAACTGGCAACGTTTATAAATTATCGTGTGAGTATATAAGAAACTTCTCACTTCACGAACCTCCTCGACAAATACGACATACGGCGAGTGGGATATGGTATGTCAAAAATCGCAACGCCGCTTTCCTAGGAGTTGTTACTATACAGATTTTTCGAGTTGTGAATTTCCGTACATAACGAATATCTCGAAAATTAAGCTTTATTCAACAAACTATATCCTAGCTTTTTTTCTCCAACTAGGCATTGGAATCGATGGGTAATATCTTTAGGGTACCTCGGGGCCACGGTGTTTATACAATGGCAATAAGGCAATCAATTCGTTTTTATTGTAGACCCGGGATTTACTGTAAGTAAACAGGTTGGGTGGTTTGTTAGTTGTTGCGACACACTGTTGTTTTCCGACTTCCACGCGGACAAAGTCGAAGTGAGCTGGAATTCAAATAATAATGATAAAAAATAAAATTGAAAGACAAACTATAAAAATCGATATTACAAATGAAACAAAAACACTTAGAAAGAACCATTAGTTATGCTGATTCGTTTCTATAAAATGGCACGTAGTTTTAAAAATCTCTAACTATCCGCTTCACCGCAGGCTCTTTTGTGACTGTAGCTGGAAGCTACGAGAGTATAGATAACTCGATTTAAATCTACACGTACCTATTTCGGGACTACCGTTATTAGTCGTGTCTCTATTATAGAACTGATATATTGTACATTTCTGAGACCCTCGCATTTTGCGGTTGTAATATAGGGACGAACTCCGTGTTTGACTCTGCGTAAAGCGAATATGGAAGCGCCACAGTATGCCGAAATACGAGGCGTAATTCCAGTGTGGTTACGCTTTTTAAATTACGCGCGACACGTCAGGCTGAAATTACGTTACGTCTTGTCGATATAAAAGACAGCTGCCGAAGTTTAATCGCGTAATTTCGGCATGGCGCTATACGAACTGCTTATACAAGGTTAGTCGAAAAGGGGTATCGCAGGCCACTTAAAGTATCACTGATTTAAAGCTAGTGTCAACATTTCAAAATTAGATCACTGTTATTTCCATGCAAAATTATATTTGATATGGTTTTTTCAATAAAAAATCGTCCCTTCTTTAGAGTTACGAAACCAGAAAATTGAGCGTCTAATCCGTGACCTCAAATATGACCTAAAATGTATACACAGCTGCTCATGGCTGAAGATAGATAGATTTTAGCGTATTTTTTGTTACGAATTGAACAGCTATTTCTCTTAAACTATTGACTTTTGGGGAAAGTTGTAGAACAGAAGTTATTCATTATTATGTGTATTTTAACACCCTTTTGGGTAAATACCCCCTTTCCGACTAACCTTGTATACATACATACATAAACTCACGCCTTTTTCCCATAGGGGTAGGCAGCTAGGCAGAAACTATAGAACGCCACATGCTACGATCCTTACATACTCCTTTCGCTTCGTCCACGTTCATACATTTTGTCATACAAACACCACCAGTTACCAGTTCTTTGAAGGGCGTTCATTTTTGAAATTAATACAGAGGTAGGTACTTAATATAAAAAATATATAAAAATGGGAAAAGATGTAATAGGTGTAATCTAATCTGTACTCTTTGGAAAAGAATTAAATAATTGTAATGGATCTCTCTCTTTGGATAAAGGAACATTTTAAAATTAGTAAATGAAATATTACAGAAATATTGTATTACTTTTATACATTGAACGACGTAAAACAATAAGATAAAAATAACAATGATATCTATACGAAATTTCATAATGCTTTTACTTACCTGTCAGACATCAATAAGATTGGTTTACTGAATAAATAAAATAACATTTGGCTTTCACAGAAATATCTTTCCAAGGTAATGTTTTTTTGCTTCGATTGGTAATAATATTTTCTATAAAGATTCTCGAGACGAGACGAAATGACAGATATTTTTGATGGAAACAAAACTGGCGATGTTGAATAAAAGAGTATATTGAACCCTTACTCCGAACACATAGTATGAAATCAAGAGTATGGTGAAGATACTACAAGATATCTTTGTCTGAGCGCATATCTATATTTAAGGCGATTAACACACGGCACCGCGCACCGCCGCGGTAGGCGGTGGCGCTAAAGCGGATTTCGTAGCGGTACCCCGCGCGGTAAGGCGATAGATTTAACGCGGTTTTGACGAGTT
Source organism: Amphipyra tragopoginis (assembly GCA_905220435.1). Taxonomy (NCBI): domain Eukaryota; kingdom Metazoa; phylum Arthropoda; class Insecta; order Lepidoptera; family Noctuidae; genus Amphipyra; species Amphipyra tragopoginis. The sequence continues at coordinate 20,735,514 of HG991997.1, forward strand.
CGATCACAAACACTGGCAAGAACACCAGCGCCCGATGTGTGAGGCGCCGCCCCTACGCGCGGAGGAGCGGTGGCGGCGAGAGCACCGCTCGACGGCTGTGTACGTGTGTTTGGCATCACCGGATTTCTTAGAGACCAATGCGACATGAGATCCGCTTCACCGCCTACCGCGGCGGTGCGCGGTGCCGTGTGTTAATCGCCTAAGGCTAAGTTCATATGACCGCGCGGTAGCGCGCGGAACTACTAACCGCGAGGTACAAGATCAAACTAAATAGTGTTTATCGTCTACATTAACGCGCGGCATAGCGCGGCCCGCTCCGTCCCGTGCGCAAGATCTTGCACTGCGCGGTTAGTAGTTCCGCGCGGTCATATGAATTTAGCCGAAAGAGTAGCTCTTTGTGAAAGAGTTCTTCTGGAAGAGTACTACCTCCATAATAATATCTATTTCTACCAATTAGCAGCATGGCTGTGTTCCGGTTTGAATGGTATGTGTGCAGGTGAAATTGCAAGTAGGTACATGAGACTTTCTAATTTTGTCTCTAAGGTTGGCATCGTACCAGCAAACCTCTTAGTTTTGTAGGTGTATATAGGCGGCGGTAACCATTTACCATCAGGTGGGCCGTAGGCTTGTTTGCCAACAAAAAATATAAAAAAAACTTACGATATCGCTCTTCATAGAAATCAATGGACTACACACACAGTGCCAGATAATGTATACTTTATCGTTAATTATCAGAAGATACCAACCGATTCTGTCAGATACAAAATATACGTGAAGATAAAATTAATCTGCAGATACATTTATTTTTGTATTATAACTTTCGTGACACACATTTATATTTATGATTAGATACTTACGGTTCACTCACGTGCATTTTTCAGGATTGCCCGACTAGTTTCGGACCCAAACGGAGCACTTAATCATGAGCTGAACACGCGTGAGTCGTACTAATCGAAACTTATCGGGCAATCTCGAAAAATGCACGTGAGTAAACCGTAACTAATCATCAGAGATTGGAATAGGTAGAGTATAATATTTACCTAAACTTCGAGGAAGGAAGTAACATAGAGTGGACATTAAAATCCCTCCTCTAAAATCCCGGAATAATTACAATGACGTTTTAATCCCGGGATTTAAAAATCACGAACTTACATTTACAATTTATTGATTTGAAAAATCATAAAACATTTTTTAGGTTTCCTTACTATGTAAAATAAGATATGTAATATGTAAAAAAAAACTCTTTAATTTAATACTTTTAGTACGGAATCCTAAAAAAATGTTATATGATTCTGTCCTTTGTTCATTTTGGAATTAAATCACGCAGGTGAACAAAGAGGAATACCTGATAGCCTTTAGTTAGTAGTCCGAAAGACGGATTTTACTAAACTCGGGTTCCATTTTTACCCTTCGGCTGAATCCTTCGACTAATCAATTCTTGTAAGGCGATTAAACCTACTTCAGCAAAAACCGTGTCGGTACTAGAAAATAGGGTCTGCCCTAGAATGTGTCGGGAGCTAATTGAATTCTCTCGCTCCCTGCTCCGTTTTATCATGGGCGACATCAAAGTATAATTAATTAAACGACACCTTACCACTTACTTTACACATTGGGTTCGGGTTTACCTGTCTAGACTTTGTGGAGATAATTTAGTTTTGTATGTTGAACAGGGCTCTAAAAATCGTACCCAGGAATAAAATTGTTCCTAAGAAAGACTTATGCAATTTTATTGTTAATTTATTTTAACTTCATATAAATTCGTGGTACACAAATGCCATTGGCATTCTCTACCAGTCAACCTTTGGGTCAAAAATTAAGCACTTCGAAAGTGGTGCAAAAAATAATATAGAACAATAATTGGAAAGAAGAATAAAAATTATTCAGAATAATATCTACTCACAAAATATATGCTTTGATTAGATATTAAGAGGTCGCTCGCGGCCTCGCCGCTCGATAAATGTAGCCTATGTCCTTCTCCAGGTTCCAAACTATCTCCGTACCAAGTTTCATCAAAATCCGTTCAGCGGTTTAGGCGTAAAAGCGTAACAGACAGACAGACAGAGTTACTTTAGTATTTATAATCTCAGTACCGATAATAAAAATACAGACTATAATATAAATACATAATATATATATAATTTTCAGATGCAGCTTGTATGAAATTATCTGCTTTAATGGTAAGGATATATACGGCGACACTGACATTCGACACAATGCAATCGCGACACTGAAATTAAACCAGAGTTAATGCGCAACTCAGTGTAACAGCGATGTACACACTACGACACTTGGTGTCGACACTGAGTGTCGAGTGTAATGTGTAGCCGTGTATCCTTACCATTAATATTTTAACAGCATTCTATAACTCTCACTTGCATAGTGGTTGAACGCTTGCCTTCTATGCAGGAGGGTCAGAGTTCGATTCCGGTCCATATCTCTGATTTTTTTATCATAATTTCCGATTTCTACTAGTCCTTACTTTTTAGAATTCCGTACCCAAAGGTTGCTAACGGGGTCCTATTACAATGACTGTGTTGTCTGTCCGTCCGTCAACAAAAATAGCATTTTAACGACGTTTTTTGTTCCTGCTCTATCTTAAAAACAGTAATACATACATACTCTATATACTCTAACAACAAATAATAAAAATAAGGAAAACTAGATACGGCACCCTTAGTGCACCAGTCCGACTCGCACTTGGCCGTTTATTGTAGTTGAGGAGGTAAGGAACAAAAGGTGTTAATTTCCCTTTTCATTTTTGTTCAGAAATCAGAAAAAAACTTTTTATGTAAATGTCACTTTTTGATCAGAATGCGTCATGGAGTTGCTATTTTGTCTTAGAAAATTGCACTTTTTGAACCAAGTCTACTCAGAAATTGATAAAATCTAAGGCTTTGAGTACAATCATAAAAAAAAACGCGTCGGGCCAAAAGTGAAATTAACACCTTTTGTTCCTCACCTCCTCAGTTTATGCGCTTTCTAGCACAGAATGTAGCTTCAAAGAAGGCATAATTTGCAGTAACTAAAATCGCTTCGGTATGTGTTCTTTCTCCTTCGAAAGAATGCCAAAGAAAATTCTCGTCACATCTTATTAGAAATTCCACCGTAATATTTTTATAAAAATGCTCTCCAATTTTACACGTAGTTCCCATGAAAAATATTTTATTTAAATGGGGAAGACAAATTCTTTCACGACTTTAACAGTGAAATATTGTCGTAATAAGCATTCCCGAAGTGTGAAAATAACTTTCAGCTACACTTACTATTGGGTTCTCAAAATTTATATAACGATAATATTAGAAATGTATTTACTGTAGTAGAGAGGAGCTCGTGGCTAAATAATTACAGCCGCATAGACCGATCTTCCGGGTTAAGCCACGCTTGCCAAGGTTGGTCTGTGGATGGGTGACCATTTACCATAGCGAGTTTCCTCTGTGCCTCGGAAAGCAGTCATTTGTAGATCTTTGACAGTCGTTACTGTTGGTCAGAAGCCAGAAAGTCTGACAACCAGTCTTACCAAGAGTATCGTATTACCCAGTTACTGGGTTGTAGAGGTCTGATAGGCAGTCGCTCCATGTAAAATACTGATATTCAGCTGCATCCGGTTCGACTGGAAGCCGACCCCAACATAGTTGGGAAAAGGCTAGGCAGATTGATTTATATTTACTGTAGTAGTAACTTTATTCAGTGACTTTTATTCATTTTATTTTTATTTTGAAAGGAGTATCTCATGACTAATTACTAACCGCGCCGATCATATGATTTGCAAGGTTAAGCTACGCTTGCCGAGGTCAGTCTGTGGATGGGTGACCATTCGTTGCACATCGAGACGCCTCCGTGCCTGTTCCAGGTGTCATACAAATACCTATGACAGTCGTTACGGGTAGTCAGAAGCCCGAAAGTCTGACAACCGGCCTAACCTAAAGATATCGACGTTGCCTAGTAACTGAGTTGTGGAGGTGAGATGGCAGTCGCTTCGTGTGAAATACCGGTATTCAGTCGCATCTGATTAGACTGGAAGATGACCTCAACATAGTTGGGAAAGGACTAGGCAGAACATTCATTTTCTCTCGTTTTGTTCACTTAATCTAGTCCCTTATCGTCCGTATTAATTTTATAGACACGCTTAAAATTCACCAAGAATGACCTTTCTTTTATCAGTCTATACAATGTGTCCGGTCATGGACTAGCGATATTCTAGGTACTTATATAGCAACTATTCTAGTACACAAATACACTACACACTAGGGTCCAATATACTTCCACGCTATTTGGCAGCCATTTTGCTTTTTTGTTGAGATATTTTCTAAAGTTATGAAAATGAGAACCCATTGTATCGTATTGTAAACGACAGACAATATTGTCGCCCTCCGAATAAGCCTACTTTTATCTCAGTAGGACCAAAACTTTGAGAGATATGACTTTTTTTGTACACACGTACAGAGTAGCTCAACAAAAAAATGGAAGTGGATTGGATCCTGTGTGTAGTGTATATGTGTACTAGAATAGTTGTTATATAAGTACCTAGAATATCGCTAGTCCATGACCGGACACACTGATTAACATATACAACTGATCATAGGCTTCCTAATGACCGCTACAATGACGGACTACTGAGAATATTAACATAGTGACCACATTTTTGTGGTGAACGCAGTGTTTTGTTATTAGGAAGGACCTTTTGCCTGCCCTATTGATATAATGTTCGATCTTCTATTAACTAGAACCATCGCGTGTTCCTCCGAGGACCTAAGCCGGGATCGGGATTCACTGGTGCATTCACTGCAACCCCGTCAGGAATACACAAATGCCAGTAAAATAGGATAGTAGCTTGCATGCCACAAAATTGTATGTGCCAGTAAATGGCATACTGAGGATATATTTACAAGTAAAATGGCATACCTTTTAATGGCAAACAGTGTTTAGGTAATAGCCTACTGAAATGGGATGCCTGTAGCAGTGTGTCGCATTCAGGTGTGCTATTTCGTACGCAACTTGCACTGCCCGCTAACAGCGCCGCAACTTGCATGCCAAAAAATTAAATGCTCTGCAATTTACTTGCATACCATCTACAGGCATGGCTTTTTATGTATACATGTGCCAGTAAGTGCCATCTGAAAGCTCCTTGCATGCCATTGTACAAGCTACAGGCATGATGTGTATTCTCGACTTTAACTTCATCATAAGCAGTAAGACGCAAGCAGTCTTTCATCATTTTTTTATCAAATATTTTATCTAAATGAATATAAGTTACAATTTATATATTATTCGATCCAAAGTATATTATCGTCTTTATAAATTGAGGAAAATAGAAACGCAATCTTTTCCTTAACTTTGTGGCTTCTATTTCGATCTTTGATTTGATACGTTTGAGAAAATTGACACTGAGCTAAGTGTATTGGAACAGAAATAAACTTTATCGCGATTTATATTTCAAACTCGATATGTTTTAATCAGATTTTGGTCGGTTTAATCCTTGCTAACCGGCCAGAATTGCAATCCAATTTATTGGAACGAGACGTGTTGATTAAATTCACTGATAACAGAGCACAGATTACAATAATGATATTATTTAACAGGACTTATCAATACTTATGATTAAATCTGTAGCATTCCACTGCTATAATTAATTCTGTTTACTTAAATTAGATATAAAACGTGTTCTTGAAATAAAAAATGAAAGTAGTTTGTTCAGTATCGAGAGTAGAATCGATTCAGTTAATTTTTAAAGCAGGTTATAAATATTTAATAATCAAAAATTCAAAAAACTCAAATTCCGCAAACGCGCTCTATTTGCCTAAACTAAAATTCAAAACGTAAGTAAGTAACGGGAGGACAGTGGGACGAGGCGGGGTAGTCGTCTGATCAAAATAATCAGACCAGAAAAGTAGAAACAGAATTTTCCGGTCAACTAAAAATACAAATATCTTCTACAATAATCGATGAAAATAAATAAACTATAGCCAGATCAAATGACTAAAATAAAAATCAGTTGGGGTGTCTGAGGTTTTGCGTTATTTAATTAACAACTTGCAAAAGGTTAATCTGAAAGGGTGTAGGCACTCATCCGAAAGGGTGTTAAAGGACCCATAATAATAAATAACTTTAGTCCCCAAAAGTCAAAAGTTCAAGAGAAATAGATGTTTAAACATTTCATAAAAATACGCTAAAATGTAACTATTCTCTGTAATGATCAGCTATACAAGGTTAGTCAGAAAAGGGGTACTAATCCGAAAGGGTGTTAAAGTACCCATAATAAAGAGTTACTTTTGTTCTACCACTTTCCCCAAAAGTCAATAGTTTAAGAGAAATAGCTGTTCAAAAATTACAAAAAAAATATGCTAAAATCTATCTATCCTCAGCTATTATCAGCTGTGTTTACATTTTGGGTCATATTTGGGGTCACGAATTAAAACCTCCATTTTCTGAACTCTTAACTAAAGTAGGGACGAAGAATTTTTGAAAAAACTAAAAAAATAATTATTGTAAATGGAAATAAAAAATATCAAATTTTAAAATTTAACACTTGCTTTAATCATCAGTGATACTTTATGTGGCCCGCGGATTAGTACCCCCTTTCCGACTATCCTTATATAAAATTGCGATAACACGATATATTCGACGAATGTTTGTGAAAACATTAATTGATGAAAAAAATATGATAAATTGCTCTCTACCTACTACTACTTTAATAATATTATCTAGAGCCGCCCTGACACCTCCATAATGGGAGGGGATGGCCTAAAATGGATCGTGTATAACACCATCCATTTTAGGCCTCCCTGAAGATTAATTTATCGAGGTTTATCCTTGATAATAAAATGTCGTGCATAAAAGTGATCTCGGCGTATCATTAGGAGGGCACAAAATGAGGTCGTCTACTACGTAATAACTATTATAACCATTTTTATGATGGCATCCGTAATTGTGACAGTCGACGATAGTAAAGAGGGCCAGAATTTTTACTGTTTTTTTTATGTCTTTATTATTCAGCGAAATAACTTAGTGAGATTGGAGAATGGGATTGCTGGCGGAATTGTGGGTTGAAACTTTTTGGTGATAAATTAAAGGAGGATGGGCGTTTTGGTACTCATGTCCAATCAAAATGAATTTACCATCGTTGGATCGCTCTTTTCAAGAGTACAAAAAACTACTATGGCAACAAACCCGTATCAATTGTCCGTTTTGAAATATAGTCTTCAGAAGATACTGGATATTCAGTTCGAAATAGAATTTAAAAAAATCATATCGCCGGTTTTGCTTGACCGATTTTGATGATATTTGCACAGATTTTGAGCTAAATAAAATTCAGTTAACGGATGAAAATCACAACAAAATCGGTTTAGTATTTTTTCAGTTAGGGGTAATCCATCTATTAAACAAATCGGACGCGTTTTTTTAATACCTAAAAATTAAAGTCGTTTCCCAACAATTATTTTTGGTCAATGTAATTTAGTTTGATGTACAGAGTGCGTAGATTTCAGCTATGCGGGTCGTTTTACACACTGTATACTTACATACAATAAATGATGAAACTTACTTCGAACTTGTTTTGTTTACCTAGATAATGAAAAATATTATTAATAATTATTGTAATACCATGCTAAAATGGAGAAAAATGATAATAAAAGTATGCGTACTTAATAGGATGTAACAAAAGTAATAATTTTCAAGCAGGATTACTTCGATCGGATAGTGAATCGGGACTAGCGCCATGGTTATTCTTAATCTACACAAAAATACCTTTCCAACGGTGTATCAATCATTCCGATTGGAGCCAGTACCAGACTCCATACATTTGTGCCCATCATCCTTTAAAAAACTCTTTTTACACATGGTTAGTCGGGAAGGGGGTACTAATTCGCAGGCCATTTAAAGTTCCTGATTGATGACTGTTTTAAAGCAAGTGTTAAGATTTAAAAGTCAGATAATTTTTATTTCCATGCAAAGTGATTTCAACTTTAGTTTTTTTTTTAAATCTTTTTTGCTTCTTTAATCCGTGACTCCAAATATAAGCTAAAATGTAAACACAGCTGATCATAGCTGAGGATATCTATCCTCAGCTATGATCAGCTGTGTTTACATTTTAGCTTATATTTGTTAATCTATCTAGATTTAAGCGTGTTTTTTTATGAAATCTTTGAATAGCAATTTCTCTTAAACTATTTACATTTGGGGAAAGTTGTAGAACAAAAGTTATTCCTTAGTACAGGGTGTTAACGAATTCGTGTAATTTCTTCAAACCACATGATCTTTAATGGTATAGATTGGCCCCGCACGGGATTTAGCTTGATTAAAAATAAAAAAATAAAAATCTTTTTTTTTTCATGCGATAGCGGTAATTGATCATATCTAAACCACCTAATAAGGAAATAGTAAAAAAAAAAGAAAAACTTATTTTGAAAAAAATATTTTTTATTTGAATGAACATTTCGATGCCACGCATAAATTAATGAAAGCACGGCGACACAACTGGCGGGTACGACTAACGCGATATCGTTCTTTGCAGTCGGATAACTCGAGGCTCTAAAATGACTCAGAAATAGAAAACAAAGTTTTTTTTTTGATATTTTTTTGTTTGTTCGTTGTCAAAAATACCCATTTAGGGTTAATCTACGTCATCAGTAGATCACGCGGTTTGAAGGAATTACACGAATTCGTTAACACCCTGTATAGGTACATTAACACCCTTTCAGATTAGTATCCACTTTTTGACTAACCTTGTATAGCTAGGATAATGTTGTATGCCGTAAGTACCTTCAAATTTATATTATATTATTTATATTATACATAGACTATATAAATTATATCTGGTACGCAATAGAGCCTTCAGTCCCAGATTATAAAGCAAAGCTCCTGGGTTAAACCGCAATACGGGCCATATTCCAATCAATAAGTACCAACCGCATGTGTTGCGGGAACTGTCCCGTTGTCAACGCAACCCGACTGGTAGCGTTGACTTAACGTGACTGGTTGGTTCTGATATTACTATTATTAAACCTTTGACCGCCATGTCAAAAGCAAAAGCGTTCTCTCGGCGCCAAGCTACGATTTCTCATCCTTTAAGTGTACAAATCTGACTAAAAAGTGATTAAATTTAGTAAAAACCTAACTATATTGCTTTCACGGTAACTTGATTAATTTGGCAGATGTCAGTTCATGACATGAAAATAAATTGTAATGGCGCTTGTGTATGACAATTTAATTCAACAAGTATTAAATCAATTTAAAATATTAATAAAGCGTTACCCAAAAGGTTGTTTTAAAATCAGAAACATAGAAACAATATAGTTATATGTGTTTAACGCCGCAATAATATATTACATAAATGATTTTGAAAAAATCCCGACGCGTTTTCAAACTTGCGTCAGATGGTACCAGTTGCCAGAGACGTGCGTATCGATAAAATAATTTCGATAAATTTATATAAACAGAATGAATATTTTGAATATCGTAATAATTATAGACGATAGGCTCAGTTGATTGAATAATTAAAATAAGGCTCATTATAGCCCAGTTGCCTTGAAAAAGGTTGGTCAGTCCTAAATTTTGGATACGTGTTATGGATATGTGTTCTTATAAAATAAAAATTACAAATTTTGTACCTTGAGTGACCTCGGCGCGGTCTGCCATCTTGGGTTAAAGAACCCAAGAATGAGTTTTTATTAAATAACTCCTTAAAGGTTTTATGCCAAAAATTATTCACATCAATTTTGTAGAAAATTAAATTCTTATTTTTCATTCCCGGCTCAAAATCAGAGGTATTTTATAGGTTTGAAGCCCATGTCTGTCTTTCTGTTTGGCTGTCTATTTCTCTCTCTGTCTGTGTGTCTGTTTGTGGGCTTTTCATAAAAACACCTAACATAACACATCCAAAATTCAGGACCGACGAACCTTTCGCAAGATAAACCTCTGTTTCGCGACCCGGCTACTGGGCTTATTGTTGGTGATAAATAAACATTTATTTTCACTCATCCTATACCTGCTGGATTCATTATCACATCAGCACGTAATCGTCTATTGTTGAAGATATGCATGCTAATTGACTTAATCCTAATTACTTAAATCACAAGTATTTGAAATGTACATAAAATCACATTACAATAATTTGTCAAATTCTCGCTGAAATTTTACAAATTTTATCGATAGTTGAATCGACTACAGTCACATGCCTAGCAACTCCTATTGACATGTGTCATTTTAATCTTCTCATCGTGAAAACAATATAATGGTCACTAGAATAAACGCATAACTGTCATGTAGTCGAGACACATTTTGCTTTGTCATGTATACATGACTGTGGCGGTCAAAAGGTTAAAGCTGGTTTACACGAGAATAGTTTCTCGAAGCGAGATTCGTTCTGTAGGATGGTTGGGCGCAGTTAAGCAGAAAGCGACCAGTGGCGAAAAACGCGTTTTGAGATATGGCCTTTTTAAGGTATTTTGGCTGCTATTTTGTATACAATAAAGCAATCGGGTAAAAAGGATCGAAAACTCACATTTAGAATGAAAGTACAGTGCACATGTATAAAAATAATAGCCAACACACCTTAAAACGGCCATATCTCAACACGTTCTTCGTCGATGGTCGCGTCAGGTACCTATTTCTTTAAAGCGAGAAATGTGCAAGAATTTTGCAGAAACTTTAGTTGTGAAGGTTTCGTCTACGAAAACTGTCAAAATGTTTGCTTTTTTTTTGTCAAACAATTTGAAAGTTTTTGTGAACGAAAACTGCACTTTTAAAGAAACAATAAAAAAAATCCGACACTTTTTCCGCTTCAAAAAATACAGGGCTGTTAACGAATTCGTGTAATTCCTTCAAACCACGTGATCTACTGGTGACACAGATTAACCCAAAAGGGGAATTTTTGAAAATCAACTAAAAAAATAAAATAAAAAAAAAACTTGGTTTTCTTTTTCTGAGTCATTTTAGAGCCTTGAGTTAACTGACTGCAAAGAGCGATATCGCGTTAGTCGTGCGTGCCAGCCATGTCGCCGTGCTTTCATTAATTTATGCGTGGCATCGAAATGTTCACAAAAATAAAACATTTTTTTTGCAAAAAAAAAAATATTTTTTACTGAATCCTTATTAGGTGGTTTAGATACGATCGGTAACAAAGCCGCATGAAAAAAGAATAATTTAATTTTTTAATTTATAATCAAGTTAAATCCCGTTCGGGGCTTGTCTACATCAGTAGTAGATCATGTGGTTTTAAGGAATTACACGAATTCGTTAACACCCTGTAGATGTATTAGCATACTGACTTTGTCTTTTTCGGCGAGGAAAAGAAGGATAATATCAGTAGCCTTCGTACCTAAGAGGTTGCTAATAACGAAAACGGCTATAATTTTCGCGAGCTCGCTAAACTCTCTCTTATATACACACGCTAGAAAAAGAGACAAATAATTATATTATTCAGTTTAGCGAGCTCACGACAACTATTTCCGTTTTCGTAATTAGCAAACTCGTACAGACTCGTTTTAAAAAAACTTCCTCATGTAAATCAGCCTTTACCTATAAATTGCTGTTGAATAAAATTATATCTACTTGAATTTTATACGACAATATGAAGGAAAGTTAAATATGGGTGATAGCTGCATCACACATGTACTTATTAATTAGGTATACAACTTTGATCATCGTAACTACTGTACTAGATAGAGTACAATACTCTGTATTGTACACAAAATAAACAAGAAACATTACTTACTATAAACATAGAGATGTTCGTACAATGGGCGGTCTTATCGCATTGAAGTAGAAGTAGAAACCACTTGTGTCGGCGATATTCGTTTTATGATTGGAACACGCCGTCTAAATTTTAGGGTGCGGTCGTAATGAGGTAATAAAGAGTTATATTTAACAAAGTGTTATGTCATCTAATTAATTTCACAATGATTTATTACGGTAAGAATGGAAGCCGACCCGAGGCTAGGCAAATGAGCATTAAGTAGGTTTGTTTAATTTTTTCCATGTTGTAGTATAACATGGAAAGGAATATTTATTTACCACTTACTGACCCCGCGAACTTCGTACCGCAATCATTCTCAAAGGTGACGATTAAAAAAAAAAAACTTTTATCCTGTCCTTGTCCAAACAATAACGAAAACAATAAAAAAAAACAATTTGGTGCAGTCGTTCGGAAGTTATGCGCCTACATACATTTCGGCGATTCATTTTATTTAAATATAGATTTATATTTCAATAAAATTTCTTGTAACTTGTTATAATAAGTTTGACAAGATGTTAGGTACATACAATATCTTAGGCACCTCGCGCACTAGACGGCCACGACCACGACCAGTGGCCGCAACGATCAGATTAACTAAAGAAACCATATAAACGTCGCGCACTTAGCCGCAACAATAATCTGATCGTTGCGGCCACTGGTCGTGGTCGTGGCCGTCTAGTGCGCGAGGTGCCTTAAACATGTTAAACTGTTAGATATGTAAGAGCTATTTAAACATCAAACAGTATTATACTCTGTCTGTTCAACTAAATATGAGTAACGACATAGCGGTAATTCCGTAAATTATAGCCGTAAGGCGACTGTTACCGAAAAAACGTAAACGACATCATCAAAAACCGTAAAATCGGTGTATTATCCATGACCTGCAACAAATATGTTTTCCAAATATCAACAAAATCTGTCCAGTAGTTTCGGCGTGAAGCTCAAACAGACAAACAGACAGACAAAAATTCTAAAAACTCTCTTTTTGACATCTGTCGCGTTTTTCCAACAATTTGCACTTATTTTTTCTAGAAAATATTTAATGTACAGATTTTACTTCGTTACGATTTTATTATATGTATAGATTATTTGTTTGGTAACGTTTTGTAGAGAATCATCAGGACTCACCTTACGGTGAAAAGGGTATCGTGTGAAGCACTACCAATTTCATATTTTGTTACAACAATTTTTAACCCTTATTATTAACACAAAAGGAATATTATATTTCCCACCAACTTTTTTGGAAGATTTCGCGAAAACCTTATTATGTTTTATTTTTTAACCTGGCAATATTACAAACTTTTACAATTTTCTTTAATAGAAAAAAAAAATGTATAGTAAAAAAAGTTTTTTTTCTTTGAAACATGCCAAATTGTTTGTTATTTACTTTTTCTTTAAATCTTATGTCCAGATCTTATGTCCAGGGTTAAAACATTTTAGATCCTCAGTGTAGCAACAACATTATAGTAAATATGTCAGTAACATACTTTTATCTTTCTAGCTCATAAGTGTCGTACGAATGTCAGGAGAAATGTAAACTGAGCCGGAAATTAAAATGCAACTCAATGAGGCCAGCTCGCTTCTTCGTATCTTGTGTATTCTGCAATCGTTTTCAAGTAGAACAGCAAAATGTTTTACATACGCATTTCAGAAATAATTGGTTGATTTAGGTATGGTTTCAAACAAAATAATAATATCATGAACGAATTATTGTACTTTTTAGTCATTTCTACTCCAACAATTGAGCGTTTTAACAATTAATATAAAGTCAAAACTAATTTATTCAAAATAGGCTAGAATTGTTTAGTTTTTTTTTAACGCTAATATAGTCATTAATCTAAATCTATCTATCTATCTTCTTTTATGTATATGTCGCATCCGGTCAATAGTACGGACACGAAACGAATCGCAAGCGCGTCACTACCGACATCACGTGTTCTACCACACCTACAGCGCGCTTCTACAGAGTCGTGATGTTTTGATACTACGGCGAGGAGGACAGTCAGTGTCTGATCGCCTCAGAGTTAAGACGTCGCGGAACTGTACTCGGTTCGTTGTGTTGTGCTCAGTTATTATAATTTGTGATTAGTGATTAGTAGGTAATTTAATTAAATAAAAGCAGTGTATCGTACCAGTGTGTTTTCATTGCACGAAACCCAACTTCTGCCCACATAATGTCCGAATCTAACGGAATAAATGTTGACGATCCTACATCAGAAGTGGGATCACATCGTGCTAATGAGATCACACGCGGGGACAGTGACAATAACAATCAGTGGCGGTTACTTTTTGAGATGCAAAATGAACAAATGCGCGCGTTGATACAAACTCTGAAAACTCAACCAGTGAATAACAAGTTCGTGTTGCCAGAGTTCAACCCCGACAAACCCGAGTTTGATGCGCGATCTTGGTGCGCCACTGCTGACTTGTGTTTTGACGGGAAGGCAGTGGAAGGAAGCCAACTTATTTTAACAATAAGCAAGGCGTTGAAGGGCTCCGCATCTACATGGCTGTCGCAGATAACCTATCCAGGTATGACGTGGGACCAGTTCAAAGAACTCTTCAAAGCCAGATTCGTGAGCGTCGAAACTTCTGCGGCTACCCTCATCAACCTGAGTAATGACAAACCAAAGGAGAATGAGACCTATGCCGCCTATGCTAGTCGACTTATGACGTTTTTGTTGAACCGTTGGAAGGATGTGAGTGTTGAACAGATTGCGGCATCGACTGTTATTGCTCGCTTAGCACAAATCGATACACGCTTACAACGTCTCGCATTTACCACGGAGATTCCAACACGTCATAAGTTGCAGCAAGAGCTTCAGGCGTTCTCCTACCTGAAGAGGAGAGCTCCTACAGATACGCACACTGACGCCGGGAACGAGAAACGTCTGAAGTTTTCGTCACTACCGCCAATCAAGTGTCACGCATGTGGCAAGCTAGGACACAAACAAGCGGATTGTCGTATGAAGAAGAACGACTTCAAGAAGCCGTTGCCTGTGCCGCCTGCTACGGGCGCCGGGCAGCGACAACAAGCCAGCAGCAGCTCAATGGTGTGCTTCAAGTGCGGCACGCCGGGCCACATTGCCAGTCGCTGCACAGTAGGCGGGTCCAGCGCTGCTGTACCGGCGGAGAAACGAATCGACCTTTGCATTGTCGAGCCTCCATCAGGAACATTGAAGCATTTTGGTGAGTGTTTTAAATTCGATTTTGACTCTGGTGCTGAATGTTCTTTGATGAAAGAGAGTATAGCTTGTAAATTTAGAGGTAGGAGAGTAAATGATGTAGTATCTTTAGTTGGTATAGGCAACAAAAATGTTAATAGTACTTTGCAATTGCTGTGTCAGGTAGAAATCAACGATTTTGCGACGGAGATTCTATTCCACGTTTTGCCAGATACGTACTTGCGCAGTAACATTTTATTAGGTCGAGAGATTTTGAATAACGGTTTTTGTGTGAGCATGACTGCAACTGAATTAATTTTGACTATAGGGAGAGCAATAAACGTGTGTAACGCTAATCAGACTACGACAATTAAGAATAACTTTGATCAAATTGACACTGATTTACCATTTGATGGAAGACGTGACCTTGTAAAAATCTTAGAATTATACTCAGACTTTTTTATTAACGGTTTTCCAACCACGCGTGTTAACACTGGTTCATTGGATATAAGATTGATTGATCCTAATCGTACAGTGCAAAGACGTCCTTACAGACTGTCTCCGGACGAACGTCGAATCATGCGCGATAGGGTAAACGAATTGTTGCAAGCTAAAATAATTAGACCCAGTAGCTCGCCGTTTGCTAGTCCGGCCCTTTTGGTTAAAAAATATGATGGATCAAACCGTATGTGCATAGATTATAGAGAGCTTAATAATAATACAGTGCCAGATCGTTATCCATTACCGTTGATTTCTGATCAAATTTCACGACTCCATGGTGCAAATTACTTTACAAAGTTAGATTGTGCAAGTGGATTCCATTTAATTCCTGTCCAAGAACAATCGATTGAACGCACTGCGTTCATTACACCTGATGGACAATTTGAATTTTTAACCATGCCTTTCGGTTTACGTAACGCCATATCTGTTTTCCAACGAGGAATCATCAATGCACTTGGTGACCTTGCATACCAGTACGTAGTTGTGTACGTCGATGACATTTCCATCATCTCCGACTCTATAGAGCAGGGCCTGGAGAGACTGCACACTGTGTTAGAGGTGTTAACAAAAGCCGGGTTCTCGCTGAACCTTAAGAAATGCTCCTTTCTTAAAACGCGTATAGAGTTCTTAGGTTATGAGGTTGAGGCAGGTAAGATTAAACCAAACAAGCGAAAGATAGAGGCTTTGTCATGTTTACCTTCACCGCAGACACTTACGCAGGTAAGACAGTTCGTAGGTTTGGCTTCTTACTTTCGTCAGTTTGTACGGAATTTTTCCCGCCTCATGGGTCCGATCTATAAATTGACATCTGGAAAGGCACCGTTCGAGTGGACACCCAGCCGTGAAGAAGTTAGACAGAAGGTAATTCAAATACTAACTAGTGATCCAGTGCTCATGATCTTCGACCCGCAGCATCCAGTGGAGCTTCATACTGATGCCAGTTCAGAGGGTTATGGCGCGATTTTATTCCAAATTGTAGAAGGTAAGCAACATCCTATTGCCTATTTTAGCAAGCGCACGACACCAGCAGAGTCTCGATACCACTCGTACGAGCTGGAGACGCTAGCGGTTGTCAACGCGGTAAGACATTTTAGACAATACCTGCATGGCCGAAAGTTTACAGTAGTAACCGACTGCAATTCGCTGAAATCATCACGAAACAAAATCGACCTGACACCGAGGGTACACAGGTGGTGGGCATTCTTACAGTCGTTCGATTTCGACGTAAAATACCGCGTAGGTAAACAAATGGCGCACGCTGATTTCTTCTCTCGAAACTTATTGCCTCTTCCACCAAAACAACAAGCTTGTAGAGTTGAACAGAAGCAGGTAAACCTTACCGAATTGTCTGACAACTGGCTTCTGGCAGAGCAACAGCGAGATGAAGAGATGAAGAAAATTATTTCTGATATAGAGCAAGGTCAGCTCAACGACGACGTGGCTAAAACGTATGAGGTTAGATCAGCTATACTTTACCGAAAAGTTCAACGTAACGGTCGAACGAAATGTTTACCTATCGTTCCTCGTGCTATGCGTTGGTCTGTCATCAATAATATCCACGAATCCATTATTCATCTAGGATGGGAGAAGACACTGGAGAAGCTGTACAATCATTATTGGTTTGAAGGCATGAGTCGCTACGTAAAAAGGTTTGTAGACAACTGCGTCACTTGCAAGATAGCAAAGTCGCATTCAGGTAAAGTACAGGCGGAACTTCACCCGATACCCAAGACAGCGATTCCATGGCATACCGTGCACATAGACGCTACAGGAAAGCTGAGTGGCAAGAGTGACAACAAGGAGTACGTGTTCGTGATGATCGACGCTTTCACCAAGTACGTATTGCTATTTCACAGTAAAAACATTGACACCAAGAGCAGCATCAAGGCAGTATCGGACAGCGCTGCACTCTTTGGATCTCCTGTGCGAATAATCGCTGATCAAGGACGATGCTTTTCGAGCAAGGAGTTTCGCGACTTCTGTCAAAGTAAAAATATCAATCTACACCTTATTGCGACTGGTTCATCTCGTGCAAATGGTCAAGTAGAAAGGGTAATGAGTGTGCTCAAGTCAATGTTAACCGCGATAGAGACTGATAAAGACCGGTCTTGGCAAGACTCGCTAGGAGATGTACAGCTAGCTCTTAATTGTACGGTTAATCGCGTTACAAAAGCTAGCCCATTAGAACTTTTGATAGGTAAGGTAGCACGTCCACTTAATTTAATGGCTAATGACAATGACGATATTATAGACCTTGATGACATAAGGACATTAGCATCCGAAGGTATTGAGAAGTCTGCGCGTTATGATAAAAGTCGTTTTGATAGTACGAAGGCAAGCGTGAATAGATTCTCTGTCGGTGAATTCGTGCTTATTGAGAACGAGGAGCGTAATCAGACTAAGCTTGACGTGAAGTATAGAGGGCCATTTCAAATTGTTGAAGTGTTAGATGGCGATCGGTATGTTTTAAAATCTCTTGCTAACAAGCGTACTTACAAATACGCTCATGACCGTGTTCGGAAGATGCCCGAGGGCCAAGTACAAATTGAGATAGTAGACGAAATAGATGATGAATTGACATCACCTTAGTTTGTGTAAACAGGTTCTCAGTTCAGTGGGTCAGAGACTATACCAGAGTATCGTAGCCGTAGCCCGTTGGAAATCGGTATCTGCTCAATGAGTAGTCCGTGGGTACGCGGTAGGCGGTAGCTCTGGGTGGTGTAGTCGGGTTTTGCCTAGAAGCAAAGACCATAGAGTCAAGGTTTGACTTGGTATTCCCGTGGGGAATAGTGTGTGAGTGTTGTTGACCATGAATGAGATACCTGAGGATTCGTTTTTTTGATTAATGTAATGTGGAATCGTTGTGCTTGGTCTCGGTAATCTTGAAACTAGATAGTTTATTATTCGTAGATTAGCCTAGTTTATTTTCTAATTTGAATGCTATTTGGAAATTGCTTGTGAAATAAAACAGATTTTAAAGAGTCTAGTCCTTTTTAACTATCCCTTCAGCCTTGATATGAGTCAGGATTAGACGAGCAGAGACTGTGCCGGAATTTTGTATGTTTCAGATTAACACACGAGGACGTGTGCATCGCAGGATGGCCGTGTCGCATCCGGTCAATAGTACGGACACGAAACGAATCGCAAGCGCGTCACTACCGACATCACGTGTTCTACCACACCTACAGCGCGCTTCTACAGAGTCGTGATGTTTTGATACTACGGCGAGGAGGACAGTCAGTGTCTGATCGCCTCAGAGTTAAGACGTCGCGGAACTGTACTCGGTTCGTTGTGTTGTGCTCAGTTATTATAATTTGTGATTAGTGATTAGTAGGTAATTTAATTAAATAAAAGCAGTGTATCGTACCAGTGTGTTTTCATTGCACGAAACCCAACTTCTGCCCACATAATGTCCGAATCTAACGGAATAAATGTTGACGATCCTACATATATAAAAATGGATTTCTATTTTCCTTGGTCACGGCATCATGCGTGAGCGGCTGGACCGGTTTCGCATTTTTTTTTGTTGTATTCGTAATTGTCTGGAGAAGGTTTTTCTGAAAGAAAACTTTGATATTTAAAAAAAAAACGAAATTATCTCAGTATGTCCATAATTTTCATTTGTTTACCTGCGGTAAAATGTTTTTTAACTTTTTGTTACTATTTTGATTTTGTTTCCGAAGGTAGGTAGTAGGCAAGTAGTAGGTAGTAAGTAGGAAAAAGTGCATTGCAAGGCATGCCGGGTACAGCTAGGGTTCAACAGGTATATTAAGATCGAGAATCGCTATCTAAATATCGTTTTGTAGATTGAACGTGTAGCATGCGCCATAGAATACACAATATTATTATTCCAATCGGCGGGATATTCGCGATATTGTTTGATATTCGCATCACGAAAAATACGCGCTTAGACGTGGAGTTGCGGACACCAGCTCGTTATACCTTATAGGTACGTCATTATCGAGAGAGGCTTGTGGTTAATTAACAACCGCACGACCACCTCCGTGCCTCGGAGAGCACGTTAAGCCGTCTGTCCCGGGTATTACGAATACCTATGATGGTCGTTACGGGTAGTCAGAAGCCCGGAAGACTGACAACCGGTCCAACCTTAGGATATCGGTATTGCCTAGTAACTGAGTTGCAGGGTCTGATGGTAGTCGCTCCGTGTAAAATACTGGTATTCAGCCGTATCTGGTTAGTGCCTATACACGTAGAAAGCGGGTGGCCGGCGCCGATCTGTCAGCGCTTGTCGGTGCTGGTCCGCGCAGTTCGTCGGCGCAAGTAGTCTCTATACTGTTTGGCGAACCAGGGTGTCTACTCCCTAAGCACGAAGTCCGTGGTTTCGGCCTTAGTTACGATTGTTTCCTACTCCCTATCACCTACGTACATACGATTATTTCGGGGCCCGAAGTAAGAATGAATGACAACACGATTTAACAGTTGTCCCTACTACCGATGTGTTTTTGGCCGTCCGAAAAGTTGAAGTTGACTCTTGTTTTGTTCACTTCTAAGTTTCGGGCTAGAGTAGGCCCCCAGCGCCAGCAAGCTCCGAACGTCGCCGACAAGTTTCGACCTGCTCCTATCAGCGCTGGTAGACAGTCATTTTTTGCTGTATTTGCAAGGGAATAATGCGTATTTTTGTTTGTACAAACAGCCCCTGCTTTTACCCGGTTCCTTTATGTAGCGGTTACCTGCACGAAGCAGTACCTATAAGCGCTGGTAGGTCGGCGCTAGTTACCTGCTTTCTTTATGTATACGCCCTAAGACTGGAAGCTGAACCCAACATTTTTGGGAAAAGGCTAGGCAGAACATTCGTATACATCAAGAGCCTCATTATGGATAAACAATTACTATTCACTACGAGTAGTTATGATACCACATACGTACTTGTGTATAGTTGCAAGCTGACGCAATAGCGTGTCATTTCGCCCTGTCGAGGCTGTCCGGCGGCCACGATGCTTGCCGAGCTAAGCGGAACAAAACGAGGCATTAGAACCACATAACGTAGGCACTGTAGTTAAAACGATGGAGTTTTATGAAATGGAATATATGAAAAATCGTGTCGCCTTCACCTTTTTGTTAAAAATAAAGACGTAGATTACAATATTATTCAAGTAATTACAAGCTATCGTATTTCTTTTAATAAGTAGGTACATAGTTAATAACTAACAACAGACTAAAAAGGATGTCCCGGACTGAGTGGTCTAAAGGAAAATGTGAAATAGAAGGTCAAATTGCCTCGTCAAAAATAGGTAAAAAAGCTTTTTTTTGGGCAATTTTGATGTTGATACGAATGGTTTTCGGGTGTTACTATACCAATCGATCGATCATCGATCGATGCCATCGAACGAAATCGGTCGACGTTTAGTCCATCGATTAGTGTAGTAGAAACTATCGATCGACGTCGACTAATCCATTCCACCATCGATCGATCGACGATTTATCGATTGGTGTGGTAACACCCTTAATTTGAAAATGTTTTCGTAAAGATAGAACTCTGAATTTATTTCAGTTTGACTGAATGGTCAAGATATTTTTTACATTAATGTGCGCAAACCAACCAGTACCTTTTTTAAGTTCATTTAAAACCGTATTTCGTAAAGTTTCTAAAAATAGTGATAATTTCTATTTAAGAGGAAATATGACGACCAGGGACACCTTGTATAGAAGCTATATCAATAGGATTTTTAAACAGACTATCTATTATATTACATACATTAAATCATAACTACAAAAGCACAAAGGTGCTCAGTAACAATTTGTCGTTTCTAATGGAGAACTCCATTTCAAACTCCAGGAGTTTTCCTTTAATTCAATATATTTTAAAAAAACCGGCCAAGTGCGAGTCGGACTCGCGCACGAAGGGTTCCGTTCCGTTATCTATAAAAACGGCAAAAAATCACGTTTCTTGTATGGGAGCCCCCTTAAATATTTATTTTATTCTGCTTTTTAGTATTTGTTATTAAAGCCGCAACAGAAATACATCATCTGTTAAAATTTCAACTGTGTAACTATCACGGTTCATGAGATACAGCCTGGTGACAGATGGACAGACGGGCAGCAGAGTCTTAGTAATAGGGTCCCGTTTTACCCTTTGGTTACGAAACCCTAAAAAAAACAACGATAGAGACAATGAATTATGTCTAGTAATTCTGTCATATGATAATTGTGTCTTGAAATATATCTTTATCGCTATCTATGTAATTGTGATACACAGTTAATTAAGTACCTCATCTAAATGACAAAGAACGATAATAGTTACATTGATGTTCCGGTAATTAAGTTTCCCCTGTAGTTCGCTATTTATAATTTATCCGTGTCAGAGAACCAAATTTCGTACAGTACACGTATTCAGTTTGGAACTAGCTGGAGCAATAGTAACGAATGACATTAATATTCATAGATCACAATTTACCAAATCGCGTACAGTTACAAACTAAATTCTAACGCGATTACATATACACATGCAAATTGTACACAAAGTGCAAACACCTACATGATGGCATCATATACGTATACTTATAAAGCATCATGATGTCATACATCGCTCATATGCGATAAGAACAAACGAAGATTTTTCAGAAAATGCCCTCGGAAGTTTTGAATAAAGGCGTTTTCAGAAAATTATATATTATTCTTCTATTAGGTACAAGAGTCGGTATATCCACTTGTATTAAGTCCCATGTAATATTATATCTATACGATTGCCTTGTTGGTCTAGCAGTCGCAAGCACTACTGCTGAGCGTGAGGTCCTGGGTTCGATCCCCAGGTCGGGCAAAGTGTTATTGGGTTTTTCCGTGTGGAATTTCTCAGTAGCAGCCCGGAGTCTGGATTTGTGCCCGATCGATGGCAATAGGCTCGCCCCCTATTACATGGGACGTAAAACATAACGCCGAAATGTGGGTGTATTATACACCTCTGCCAGCCCTTCCGGGAATACAGGCGTGAGTTTATGTGTTATGTGAATTATTATGTCATCGAGAGCTAACAGTATTGTGTAGGACTGAATCTATCATTACAGTTATAGCTAATATATGTAAGTCAGGTATATTGCAGGCACGCTAAATGAAACGAAAGTTATAATCCTATTTGCTTTTTGAATTATACAGGGCGTCCCACGACTTTGCCACATGGAGGGAAAGTACCTTAAATACTGTAGATAGAAAAAAAAACTAAATGAAGACTTCATTTTTATTTTAAAAACAATACGAACTGCAACCAAAGAATTTTAAATAATCACCTGTCTGAACCGGGAATCGAACCCGCTAAATGTGAAAACAAAAAAAACTGTAATTTTATTATACTAATCGAAAGGCTCGATCAGATACATTTATTTCGTCTAAGTAACATAGCATCTAAAATAAAAGGAACACCATGAAATTTAACGTTTAATTTAAATTTTGTTGAGATTACTGAATAGCATTTTATCTGACTATGTCGTGCTTATAACAACTGACTTTATGTACTACTTTCTGCTTTATTACTATTTCGAAGTATTATTTCAAATATTCACTATGAAAAAATAAATAAATCAACGGTAAGCGAGATTATTAAAAAAGTTACAATTTGTGTACAATAGGAAGAGACACATTTTGAGCATTTAATAAATTAAATTG
The DNA here is from genome assembly GCA_905220435.1 of Amphipyra tragopoginis. Lineage (NCBI taxonomy): Eukaryota > Metazoa > Arthropoda > Insecta > Lepidoptera > Noctuidae > Amphipyra > Amphipyra tragopoginis. Next base: position 20,758,527 of record HG991997.1, read on the forward strand.
TTTGTAAGTTGCACAGTTAAACGTGTCTTATTATTTCAAATGTTAAATTTCATGGTGTTCCTTTTATTTTAGATGCTTTATTTAGAAGAAATAAATGTATCTGATCGAGCCTTTCGATTAGTAAATACAGTTTTTTTTTTACAGTATTTAAGGTACTTTCCCTCCATATGGCAAAGTCGTGGGACGCCCTGTATAAAAAAAAAACAAGACCGAAATATGACCTTAACCGTTTTTATAAAGATTTTACGAAGTAAGTAAACATAATTTTCATAGGAACGACTGCAATTTTTCATTCTCATCTCTCGCCCACAAAGTTTTATGTCCGAGCTTCATATCAGCATGACACAGATTGACGACGCCCCAAACTTATAGCTAGGAAACATCAATACGAATATTACTTAAGTTTGGCGACGTCCATCTACAGTGTACCCAGTTTATCAAAGCAATTTCTGGCGGCGCTGCTTGTGAAGGAATGTCATAAAAATAAGTCAAATTCCTTACATTTGAATTTAGTTCCTCATTTTGCCGCGTGCCAAGAAAATTTGGTACTCTGTAGGTATATTAGTCTTGGAAGGCAGAGGCTTACTAAAGTTGGCTAATGACGGTATTAGCCTCCAATGTGATAGATGACCATCGCGATTCAGCCGGCACATTATCAGAAATTTCTGTCAGAATTATTCTAACGCGCGAATCTGGGGGATAAATCGACTAATAAAATAGTTGCCAAACGCAAACGAACCAAAAGCGTCACGCAGTTTTTGTTTACGAAAACTGTCAAACTGATTGATTTTGTTTTTTGTGTCAAACAATTTGACAGCTTTTGAAAACGAAAACTGTCTGAAAGAACGGTTCGGCCTTGGTTCTTACATGCTATGACAACATTAAGGCAATTTCTCATTGTTATTCTTGTACTACTGACATTGACCTACATTATTCTCACATTAACTGTAGTAATAATAATGTATTGGAATATATAGAGACTAATATATATTGAGTGTAGGTATATAATTGTATGTTTATATTATGTTGAATTATCTATATTTAGATACTTTTGCTTTTGTTTTCAATTCATCCAGAATTGTTCTAGGTAAATATTTTGTTTACCATCATCAACTTGCATAATTTAATCAATGTAATTAATATTTTACTTTTTTGTGTATAGACTCATTTAATTATTCACTTGACAGACTGAACTGTGTTGCTGGGGAGTTTGTTGCGCCGTTTCTTCTTCACAGCATAAACACTAGGAAGCGGTGAAGGGTGGGCGCTTTGAGGGCAGTCTTATGTATATATGACGTTCAAAAAGAACTAAGTAATACTAGTCTACTTTGAATAAACGAGTTTTGAGTTCGGTTGCGATTTATCAAGATTTCTTTTACGAGAATAGGGCCCTTGGTCATCTCAAACCGGCTATGCTGCCCTGCTAAAAGCAAAAGCGGTATCTCGGGAAAAGCTAATTTCGAGAAAATTGAAGTTTTGTAAATATAGTTTCCTTATCCGCATATTGATTTGAAAACTTTTTTGTGTTGTGCGATTTTCGATTAGATCAATTTCAAAAGCTGTCAAATTATTTGTCACAAAAAACAAAACCAATCGTTTTGACAGTTTTCGTGAACAAAACCTGACTGGTTGTGGTTTGTTTGCATTTGGCAACAATGGAGATCACCCATTCTGGGTTTTTTTTTTTTTTTTTGGCGGTCTTCATTTTTTTTACACATTTTTAAAGCACACGTGTAACGCATAATTTTTTACTATGGCGTCAAAGTCGAAAACTATTTGGGTTCCGAGATATATATATAACAGGTTAGAATTAAAACGACGAAGACGGGAAACAATTTAGGGGTTTTAAGAATTATATTACAGCATTGTTGCGCTACAAAGAAACGTTTTTACTCCTGCCACCATTTAAATAAAATATAATTCATTCCTGGCCGCCGACTTTTTTTTATATCCCAAATCATCGAACAAAATGGGTTATCTCCTTTGTTAGTCGAATTTGTCCCCTGTCCCAACTGACGGCACGTATGCATCAGCCATCATGCATCGTGCATCGTTATGTAATGTATACATGTCCATACATACATAATATGCCCCTAGGTGCACATCTGTCCAGTCTGTAATATTATACGACGTGTGTGTATTTTATTCCACACTTGTGAACGTGGTAAGTACACTGGTAGTATTCTTGCCACATTTTATAGTTCGTGTCGCTATTCCAACATTTTTATGACGACAACACGTGTACTGTATACATAACTACAGAAAAGCAGTTTAGGTAGTTAATATACATATAGTAGACACGTAAACTTCTCAGTGGAAACTATTTTTATATCATGTTTTGGAAGGTTGAGTTGGTTATAAGAGTAGAGGAAGACCAAAACGATGGATGGATGATAAAAGATGATATGACTAGAAAGAGGATGAGTACTGAGATGAAGCGCGCTTTCATGTTCACCTTGCCCTTTCAACTTTCAATTCCTCTTGCGTCAAGCGCATGCAATATTGATTGCCATAAGACGCATGCAGCTTATCGTCTACACCCGTGCGCTTTCATGTTCACCTTGCCCTTTCAACTTTCAATTCCTCTTGCGTCAAGCGCATGCAATATTGATTTCCATAAGACGCATGCAGCTTATCGTCTACACCGGTGCGCCTCAGTCAGCCGTCAGTCGACATACAATAGACGGATTAGCGTGCGCTAGGGGCGTGCGTTTTTGTCGAACTAGTATTAAGGCCTGCGCTATTGCATACGCTATGGCGCTTCACGCATGCCTCTGACGAAGACGCAAGATGAACATGAAAGCGCACTGGTGTATACATAGCTATAGAGATGTATGGAAGAAAAATACATGCTGCGCGCCGACCCCAAATAAGTTGGGAAAGGGGCAGGAGGATGATGATGGTTTAGGAGGTTAAAAATAATAGTCCTAGAGTCGTTAACATGTTATTTGCACTGTTAGTGAATTAAAATTATAAGGTACCTAACGTCATTAGCTCCTAAAATATGTTTTTGAAATCGACAAAAATGCACGATCGTGCGGAGACTCGAATTAACCCTTTGAACGTCAAACTTTCGAAACCATAACACACGCCCTACGCCACGCAGTTTTTCAGGGGCAGATTTAAATTTCAATAGTATTGTTTTTATTCAGACACAATTTAATAAATAATGATTTGTTAGCAATAAAAGGTCGAAATGGAGTATAGACTACATAATAGTATAAATGTTTATAATAAAACCGCATTGGATAATTTGTAATTTTCACTCGAAACTCAAGACGGATATTTCCGTCAATGGCGCCATAAATGTAAACCATGTTTTTGGATATATCCGTCATCGGCGTTCAAAAGGTTAAAACGATCTAAAGCCGGTAAGCACTTTCGAAAACGAACATCGTGAACACGAATACCAAATGCGTTGTTTGCAGGTGCATATTGTTACTAGACATTGTGTTCGGCGAACACGTTCATATATAGTGATTCGTGTTCGATGTTCGTGTTCGCGTTCGTTCGTGCATACCAGGCTTAACAAAAACAGTTATTATACCCTTTTTACCGTAAGGTGAGTCCTGATGAATCTCTACAAAACGTTACCATACAACGAATATCAAATATTTAAAAAAAAAAAAAAACATGAGAATATGGCTAATTTACGGTTTTTGATGATATCGTTTAAGTTTTTTCGATAGCAGTCTCCTTACGACTACAATTTACGAAATGACCGCTGTGTCAGGAGTCACCTTTCGTTGAACAGTGTCCATTTACAATTCGAGCCTCCGTACAATCGTGCACTTTAATCGATTTCAAGAGCATTGACTGACACTAATTCGAATCAAATTCGATTGATTCAAAACTCGAAGCTCTCGGGAGTAAGTTCCGGTCAGCCTCACCCTTTGAGAGACTGAAATAGGCGGAATATTATATAACCCATTCAACAAAGCGGACCCCGACATTAAGGAGAAATAATTTAGTAGAATAATGAGCATAATTATAGTAGATATACAGACCCTATATAGCTTTACAGTTAAACCCAAGAACATTACGACAAAGGGTGACAAAACCAATTTCCTACAACCGTGAAATATATCTCTGACGTCACAAACCATGTCAGTACCAACTACCAATTCCAAAATAGACAATAGCTGTAAAATTTATAGCAGCACCCGCTTCTTCCGCCAGACGAATCGCCTAGTACAACTAAAAGCGGAATAGGTTACACAGTTATGTCACAATGTAGTTGGAATAGGACAAAGTTAGGTCACAGGGTAGGACCTACTTTAGTGGTACATTGTCTTTGATATTTAATGACTGTTTTGTCATATTCATAGTTCGGTTTCGTCGTTCGGTTGTTACATGATAATTTACGGAAAAAGTATGTTATGGGATGTAGTTTACAATATTTAATTATTAAAGTATAAGGGCGCTTTCAAATTAGACGGTTGTTGTCGGACTGTGGCCGTTCCGCAGCGGTGCGGCTGTCGAGCTGCAAACGGGCGGTTGTGACGACAGAGCAGTGTGACGCCCAACCTGCGGCCGTGTGTGTGCGATACGGCTGACGCACTGCTCTCAAGCCGCGTCAACTGTATGTAAAAACAAAACAGCCCTTTTGCTGCTCGACAGCCGCACCGCTGCGGCACGGCTGCAGCTGGATGGCAACCGTTCAATTTGAAAGCGCCCTAAGATCTAAAGCTAAATAAAAGCTTTCGTGAGACACATTCATATTCATGATTAGTTACGGTTTACTCGCGAGTCAACTCGCGATCTCGCCGAGATCAGTTCATGATTAAGGACTCCGTTTGGGTCTGAAACTAGTCGGGCAATCCTGAAAAATGCACGTGAGTAAGCCGTAATTAATCATAATCATAAATAAAAACTTTACAAGGATAAAGGCAAAAGAATAATTATCACACAACAAACGATTCTTGAACGTCATCTTTCTTTGTTTATAATTATGTTCATTTGTTTTGAAGCAGTGTTGCCAACCATTTAAATAGCCCCGCGCGCCGCGCCTCCTATGATCGCCCAAGAAAATGATACTCTAAAAAAGAGCACAATTTCAAACGTGAAATAGTTGTGAATGCATTCCAAATTCAAAATGCACCAGCCTGAATTTCCTGAGTTGAATGTGAAATAAAATTCAGAGGTTTTACTTGCCAGTCAGCTAGCCAGCCTCAAGCTGTCATTTAGTTTGAAACATATTGCTTGGTGGAAGGATCTTTATGGTCCGACTGGCTAGCTACCACCCTCACATTAAAGTCAAGCAGTTTCCTGCGTTCTTCGTGTGGATGTGAGAACCAGAGATGTACAGGGGAGTCCCTCTATACAAGGTTGGTCGGAAAGGGGATACTAATCCGCAGACCACTTAAAGTATCACTGATGACGGCGGATTTTAAAGCAAGTGTTAAAATTTCAAAATTCGATAATTTTTATTTCCATGTAAAATAATATTTTAATTTAGTTTTTACAAAAATTCTTCATCCTTGGTTTAGTTACAAATTCAGAAAATGGAGCTACTATTCCGTGATCCCAAATATGACCTAAAATGAAAACACAGCTGATCATAGCTGTGCATAGATAGATTTTAGCGATTTTTTTATGTAATCCTACAACAGCTATTTTCTCTTAAACTATTGACTTTTGAAGAAAGTTGTAGAACAAGAGTTATTTTTTATTATGGGTTCTTTAACACCCTTTCGGATTAGTACCCCCTTTCTCACTAATCTTGTATATTTGCGATTGGGATTCCTGTGCTACATCTTAGATCCTGTCTCCGCTTACTATCAGGTGCGACTAGGGTCTAACGCGACTAAGGTAAAGAACAAACAACGTGACAGCTTTAGTTTAGAACAAACAACGTGACACATTCAGTACGATCCCTAGTACGAGTTTGTAAATTACGAAAATGGCAAAATATTTCATGCGTTCAATCTAGATATCTCTTTTACACACCCGAAAGAAAAAGAGACATATTATATGTTATCCAGGAGCCCAATTCTACTAACAGAATCTTTCAGGGTTCCGTAGTACAAGGAACCCTTAGCGTTAAAACGCACTAGCGGTCAGCCGCAATACGGCGCGGCGTGCCGCATGCGGCGTGCCGCATATCGATTTTTATATGAAACCGCATGATCTCAACGCACTGATTTCCGGTCAGCCGTCGTGCGCCAGTGCGTTGAGATCATGCGGTTTCATATAAAAATCGATATGCGGCACGCCGCGCCGTATTGCGGCTGACCGCTAGTGCGTTTTAAGTCTTACAGTTTCGCCATGTCCGTCCGTCCGTCCGCAGCTTAGCTCAGAGACTCTTAGTACTAGAAAGCTACAATTTGGCACTGATATACCTATAATATAAGTCACGCCGACAAAGTGGTAAAATAAAAGCATGAAAAAAATTTTTTTTTGAGGTTGCCTCCTTTACATCTACAGTGGCGATGTTATTTTTTTTCTCGTCTTCCCCATCATGTGGGATGTTTTTGGATAGGTCTTTCAAAAATATTGTGGGTTTGTGGAAACAATTTTTCGATTAAGGGATCCGTTTCGGAAATATTAAACTTTAAAGTGCTAATTTTTGTTAGGGTCAAGTGTCCCCCCCTTCCCTGCCAGCTAAACGGCTTGTTTTGGATATGTGAAAAAAATCACGGTAGTAGTATACACAACGAAGTTAAAAGGAAAACTATCACAGCTAAGTAGGCTTTACAAGTTTACGAGTAATAATCGACCAACCGGAAAAGTAAAAATTTCGTACAAATTCCATTGAAAAATGATTAAGCCCTTGTGGCGTACTCCATGATTTGTAATTATCTAATACTTCTATACTAATATTATAAAGAGGTAGAATTTGTTTGTTTGTTTGTATGTAGGAGGTAATCTCCGAAACTACTCATCCGATTTCAAAAAATGTTTCACCAATAGGAAGCTACGTTATCCCTGAGTGCTATAGGCTATATTTTGGGATCAAAAAATTAGGGATCCGTAAATTAACGCGAGCGAAGCCGCGGGCAAAAGCTAGTTACTAATATAGTTTTTGTTTATTTCTTTTATTTATTTTATATAATTTCAACAGACAAACAGTCAGTAATATCCTGTTTTATTATTAGAGATAGGTGAGCGCGTCACAGCGACGATTTCTTTTGTTCACGTTGAGGGGCGCGTGCGCGGTCGCGGGACGAGGGTCCGGAGCTGCGCGCGCGCACCTCCATGCCAGTCCGCTACAGTTCTAACTAGTGTTGGGTAGGACACGACTTGAAAAAGAGTTTGTAAGAGTAGCCTCTTTTTTGCTCTGAGCCAGTACAATGTACTACTTCAAATGAGGCGAGGCGTACTGAAGCTCGGTGATACGATTGAAGCAACGAGTACGAAAATGACATTTGACGTTACTGCAGCGAGTCGAGTCGCGGTCGTGTAATGTCCATTGTAGAATGACGTGCTATTGTAGCATGTGCCTCGTCCCTCTCTTTCTCACCCTACAGTTTACTTACCGAGAGTAGCGAGTGACGCGACTACCGCGACATAAAAGTTGAAGTAGTACACTTTTAAATGTCGAGCCGCTCTTACATTTTGACGTCATGTACGGGACAAATGTACCGCCTCTTGTAAGTCCTACTCAACACTAGTTCTAACTAGTCGAGAATCATCTGTGACGCTGAACGCTTGTCTCTCGTACCTATACGCCTGTCGTAGTGATAACGCTAGTGCGATCGTAATATTATATTATATAATTATGTAATCTGCTTACGCTTGCTTAACTGTTATCTGTAATCCTTCTCTTATCTATTGACTCTTTCTCCTTCTATCTCTTGTGCTTGTAAACTGGTGTAAATGAACATTAAATTAATAGTGCATAAACAATAAGTGTGCTTATTTATCTCCACACACATTCGGCACGTAACAAGACTTCTACACCCTCTTCTTAGTCCGCATTATTGTACAACTACGGAACCCTATTACTGCGTTTGGCGCGACACGCACGTGGCCGGTTTTTTTTGTTAGTTCGTTCGTAAACGAAAACTGTCTAAATGAAAGATTCCGTTGCAATTGATAAAAGTTTCTGTTAGTAGAATTGGCCCCCAGTTTAGTTTAGGGGTACAGGCTAGCTTTTCGACAAACTCGTTGACTTTGTAAAAACGCTTGCATTGACTGATTGTAAAGTTTTGTGTGTTTTGGTGATACCGTCCGCGAGGCCTAAGCTGAGCTTTGCATTTGTGTAAGAATGAATGCAGACGCGTCCTTTGCTTGGTTTAAACCGGTTTATACTGCTTTTCGGCAATCGATCCTATGTGCACTCACACAAATGCAAATCTCAGCTTATGCCTCGCCAGTTGTCCCTCAGTATATATGCTCCCAGTTTTTAGGTAAAACAGCTCAGTATTTTTTACCAAAAAGATAATTTAATATCCTAACCCGCACTTTGAGTATGCCTGAAAACGTATCTACCTAATAAAAGTAAGTGCTACAAATTGTTTTTATACATAATTTTGCGAAGCAACTTATCTTGTTACACTTTATAAAACGTATGTAATAATTTATCGCGTTCCCAAACACACGCGAGAAAATCCTTTATAATACTAGGTTTTACGCATGGCTTTGTTTGTCTAATTTGGGTGATGTAATGTTTTTGCTTAGCTACAGGTGTTGTGCTCAGGTATTTTCCATGAAGCTGTATATTTATGCATATACAGGGTGCCTATAAAATCGACTTTAAGCCACAATAGGGATGTTAAGGAGGCCGTGACCTACAAAAAAGCCAATGGAACTTTAGGAAAAAAAACAGGTATAAAAAAAAAACCTGTAACGACTTTGGGCGCGCTTGTACTCAAAATGAATCATTTTCTTTACTCTTTCCTTTTCTTTTTATGATCATAAGTAAACCTGCTTTATAAAGAGCTAATGACTGGAACACGAGCCTCACTATTTTAGTGAGAAATAAAATTAATTATTTTTATGCTTATGCGCTACGGGTCGTGGGTTCGATTCCCATACGGAACAAAAATTTGTATGGCTTATAGATGGTTGTTTCGGGTCTGGGCATTTGTGTATGTGAGATTTGTGTCTGTAAACACACTCATGAGACAAGAGAGATCTTAGGGTGGGGCAAAGTTTAAAAAAAAAACCTTAAGTTAATAATAAAACCGTTGGGAATATGCCCAAAATTATGTGGTATTTTATGTAGGTTACGGCCTTCTTAACATTTCCATTGCCTCTTGACGCCGATTTCATGGGTACCGTGTATATTCATGTTGTACATAACAAAAATATGACAGTGCTGATATCGATATAGCTAGTGTTATCGGTGGCGGGTAACACTGGGCAATGTTGACGAAGGAAGGCAGTCCGTCGATATGGATCAACGCACCCAAGGTTATAAAGGTGGTGGTCATTCGATGAAGCAGAGCATTCTGTGTTGATCAGCTGAAGAAGGCTGACCGTTTATAACTGACTAGCTTGTCCTTATTATTTGATCTTGTAATAATTGTGTAAAGTATTATATTGTGGTCTAGTTCATATTACTCAAATATTAGTACTCTCAGTGGTGGAGAGTCTATGTTGGTTTTATTTACTATATTTCCCATGCTCGCTATCCTAAAATACTGATATTAGCTATAAATTTAATGATAGAAACATCCCTACACGATTATGTTGGCATCAAACTCCATAAAAACATTCATTAACCGACTTAAAAAAGGAGGAGGTTCACTATTCGGTACGTATGTTTTTTAATCATTAGTAATGGTACTACATAAAATGTGGGTAGTACAAAAAATTATAACTGATATAGCAAGATAAATATACTTGGGAGCAAACAAATCGAGCCACTTTTATTTTTCACGTAGGTATAATTGTTATTATTTTTGGTATTATGGAACAGATCAATTCTAAACATATATCGCCTAAAAGGTTACTTAATAACCTTTACAATGAGGGGTAGTTTTTTTTAATTATAAAATTCATGAAATCAAAACTAATAAGCACGACACGTTAAAAAAGGAGTGGCTCGATTTCTTTGCTCCCAAGTATATTTCATAAAACATATTTTGTACTTACGAAAAATAAGATGATATAATAATAATGTTATCAGTCCCCCTCAGGCGTTCATAATATACATAATTCAAATATGACACCAGGTTTAACAGCTTATACAAAAAATAAAATAGAAACCTGCAAAAAATCACCCCTCGAAGTGAATCCTCGTCTTCGTGTTCCAAGTAATAGATGCCAATTACTTACAACGTATCGGTACAGTCTACTACGATGCCTAAACTAAAACGTTCACTTTATCTCTCAAGATTAAAGCGAATTTACTGAATCTTTGTCAAAGATTTAGAGTCTATTGATATCAAAGTCAGTCAGATCCTAATGAGAATGATTGAAATTGACTGATATTGATAACAAACGTAAGTACCTCGTCGGAATTTTTAGGGGTCCGTACCCATAGGATGCCAACGGGACCTTCTGTATCTGTCTGTCACTGGGCTGTATCTTTTTAACCGTAAAAAGTACAAAAATGCAAATAGAATATTTAGCTTTAATTCCGCTGAACAAGATCGCTAGTTTGGATGCAGTATGCAGCACCACCCTCCCGCCCACAAATATACGCACATGCAGAAAGAGTGAAAAAATAATGCAACATGCAACCAAACCAATACACGACACGTGTTTCGCTCCTGCACGGGGCATCCTCAGGATATGTTGACTTCTCGACCGCTAGGACGCGTAGGACGTGTCGTGTATTGGTTTGGTTGCATGTTGCATTATTTTTTCACTCTTTCTGCATGTGCTTATATTTGTGGGTGGGAGGGTGGTGCAGCATACTGCATCCAAACTAGCGATCTTGTTCAGCGAAATTAAAGCTAGATATTCTATTTGCATTTCTGTATGTCATGGATTTCCGCAAAGTAACGCCTGATTCCATCATTTACCGTAAAAAGTACCCAATCATTTTTTTACAGAATATGTGTTATGATGGCCTCTATAGCAAATAATAATTAGGGGTCCGTACCCAAAGGGTGCCAACGGGACCCTATTACTAACCCTAGGCCGTTTGTCCGTCTGTTTGTCACAGGGCTTTATATTTTTAACCGTAAAAAGTAACCTGTTAAAATTTTTACAGAATATGTGTTACTATGGCCTCTATCATAGCAAATAATAAAAATAAAAGTCTAAATCCAAAGGACCCACACAAGAAACATCGAAAAAAACACTTTTACAACATTTTTTGTTTCTGCTCTATCATAATAACGGTAATAAATACAAACGTGAAACGTAACGTAAATACAAAGTTATCCAGTCCAGATATTTTACATCACATTTTACAATAGTCTTGCACTCACCTGGGACGATCCATGACTGTACTCAAATAGTGCAGCCGTGGATAGTCCCCGGTTGGTGCCCCATCCCATTTTAGATTAAAGTTCTCAAAGGGGCCTCTGCGCGTTGGACCTGTGTCCCCGTGTATGCCTTCCAAAGGACATCTTCCGTACGGAAGATGAGCCGTGAGCTCCAAAAAGAAAAAGGAAAACAAACGTGAAACTTGGTATGATTGTTGTGTATATAGTTAAACAACAAATACTAAAAATAAGGAAAACTAAAGGTGGTACGGAACCCTTAGTGAACGATTCCGACTCGCTATGGCCGGCTTTTATATTATTTTTTTTGCTAAAAGTAGTCGACAAATACTCCTGGAAAAATTATTCCAAGTATATTTGCTAAGAAGGGTGAGCGTTTTATCGGTATCGAATTTCATGTTATAAGCTTCAATTACTTACACGATATCAGCACCGACTATCGCTACGTCTAAACTGAAACGATCATAATTTCTCAAGACTTCTTAAATTTATGCGCACGTTCAATTCCCTCGAGGCAAATTAACTCAATCTTCTGCGGTATTTCTAGAATGAACACCTATTTCTTAGGGTAAATTTAATTTGTAGGTATGTTACTGGAGGAATAGGAGAATAAATAAATAGGAATAGTTGTTTTTTTAAGTTCTCAACGTTTTTTCGTTTAATTTAATCTCTTTTAATTTGTACTGTTCTTAATATGGGTATTCCTTCTGTTTTATTTCTTCTATCTCAATAAATACGTTTTTATGTTCAAATATTGTGTTCGTTATAATGAGGCAATCTAACGTTCATTTTTTGTAAGACTGTCTTATCTGCATGTGAGTCAAATTTTAATAAAAAAAATGAAGAAAGGTAAAATAATAAAATAACACTTTCCGTGACCCGAAGGCTGGGCTCTACTTTGGTCAAAAGATTAGCATTGCCATACAACGTGGTAATGGTGCCAGCGTTTTGGGTACGTTACCAGTCGACAGCGATGCGGAGGAATATTATTAGCCTTATTTTAGTTTTATAGTTTTATTAGGATATATATTTTTTTTATTTGTATATACTTTTATTTGTAATTATGTAAATATAGTTTAAGTAAATAAAAATAAAATTCATTAAATAATAAATGCTAGAAGAAAAAAACTTTAATTGGCGACATACCTACATTATGTTTGTAATAGCACGCAAATACCGAATCGCAAAAACATTTTTTGCTAAAAAACAATTTATTATAAACGTCTGCGACGGTGCGTAAGATGGTCTCATTTTAGTATAGAAAAAATACGTGAACATTTTACTGTTACGATGATTGAGCGAGATCCCGCTGAGATCCAAATTAATGTCTAGCATAAATACGAATACTCAGGATCGCTGACTTGCAACTTTTTTATTACAACGACAAAAATTGCGACGAAGTTCAGAGACAAAATTGTTTTACGACAGAAACATGATTTACTTGTAGGTAAATGTTGGGCCTAAATTATAAGGGAATTGTGGCATGTTCCTTTTTTTTAAATACTTTGCTGTTCAGTTGATGACAATGTTGCTTGTACATAAGTAGTGTAGTGAAGATGTTGGTTTTGTAAGAGTCTATAAGAATAATTTCTTATCTGAATGATGTCTTGATAATACCATACTGGTATCGTTATCCAGCTGCAATTGAAACAACTGGCCGAGCGATTTGATTATAACAATTTCTTCAAACAGTTTTTATTTTACATCGTATAGTAAAAGTAGTATATTATAAAGCCTGTAACTCACTAGTCTCATCTACTGTAGGGCAAAGATCTCTTCTCATACAGAGAAGGAACGAGCATTGATCACCACGCTTGCTCTCTGCGGGTTGTCGATTCCAGAACATTAATTCCAGGTTTCCTCACGATGTTATCCTCTACTGTATGTTAGGGGCGTCTTAGATTAACCAAGAAAGTACATGATGAAATAGAAAAAGTTACATTGGTACATGCTTTGGTTTGAACCCACAACCCGGTGCTGACAAGCGTGTCTGTTACCTCCGGGCCACCACGTCAGTAAAAGTAGTAGTTAAGTAAAATAAAAAGTAATGATTAACGTATTCAGTATGTTCACTAACAAAAGGCGTTCCGAATAACCAGGAATACTATAGCGTCTGTACATAATAAAAAAAAACCAATGAAAAAAAAAATGTCACGAAAAATAAATTTACGTAAAGGCAACGTATACTGCACACGCACACTTGTCTATCAATGTGGAAAATACGGCAATATCGCATTTAACCTATCTAAGCTATGTACTGTTTTAGTTTTAAACAGGTCGTTCCGAATTGTTTTTCACTTATTATTATTTTTCCGATTTTTTTGCTTATTTTTATATTATTATATTTTAATTTATCAATGATGTAGATTAACGGGTTTAAGGGAACGCTCTCTATTATTTTACGTACTGTATAATAATCGGCTAATATGACGACGAGTGTTCTTCTGAGATCCTACGAAGTTTTTGTTAATTTGTAGTTACCAACGATAAGGTAAGATAAGATTATCTAGTTAAACCACGTAGTCGTCCAACGCTATTCAGAAGATATAATAGAAGTACCAACCACTTCTATTCTGAGTCAAGTAGTAAAAGTAAATAGTAACGGCTACGACGTAGCACGGCTACGGCGTAGCACGTCTACGAGAATTCCGCACACCTAATCTTACGAGGCCATTACTGTTCGTTTCGTGTGAGACCGGTCTTGTTAGTGATGTTAAGAATAGTTTCTGTACAAAGGTCTTACCTTTATATCGTGCGTTAGGTACCTTAGTAAACAGTTTGGTTTGTGGGTTTATTTTGCTCATACATGTCCTTTCGTAGCAATAGTTACACTTTGCTAAAGTTTAGGTAATAGTGTAGATTCGGGCAATAATAGGCAACCCCTCCACGACATCTGCAGAAGGATAAGGATAAGGCCAATTTTTCCACACGGAAATAATCTTTTTATTTATTGGAATTAGTTAATATTTTTTTCCAGTTGTCTCGCCTGGCCATCATTGCAGCTGTCTCATCTGGCTACCATTCATTGACGCGTGGCACTGAAATTTTCCACAAGAAATTTAGAAAAATAAATAAATAATTTCAGCATGCTTCGAAGAAAGAAGACAAAAAAAAAAGAAATATTCGCGCCAACACGACGCACAAAAATATAAATAAAACCAAAAAGAAATTGTTAGAAAAACATGCGTCACACCCGCGCAAAACGGCCATCGCTCGATCATATTGATTGCATCGATAGACACAATCACAAAAAAATACAAGAAAAAAAAAAATGTTTAATTTTGAATCAAGCATAATTTAACTTATTACCAGTAACAGATCATGAGGTTTTAAGGAATTATACAAATTCGATTACAACATTTTTTTTTATGTTTGCCAATTCATGAAATGTCTTCTTCCGTTCTGGACGGAGCGGAAGGGAGTGGCAGACTCTTACTGACTAAAACCCATCCGTGTTCCTCCTAATGCCCTTCGCGTTCCAGGGCCGCGGTAACTCTTCCGAACAAATTCCGCAACTCTAGCAGGCACTACACCAACATACACTTGAAAAATGAAATTTATAAAGGGATGATTGAGCACTTTGTACTTTCGCCGTCACCGTTAAAACTTAATAGGTGTTCAAAGTTTTAACGACCACTCATCTTATAATACCTGTACAATGTCTCCCTATATCCCAACACTATCATATGTCATGTTATTCTTATCTCTAATTAATCTTTAGTGCGCTGCGCCCACGGCCAGCGATAATCTGTCAACCCGAGGCATGTTTATGGGTACGAGTAGTAGAGTAAGATTAATACAGAAGGTCCAGAGGTTACTGGTAAATCTCAATATTCTAAATACTCATCATTCAATATCTCGATATTCTAAGGATAGACCAGTTTGGAGTAAAGCTAAGCCGAACAACCAGTTGTCAGACTTTCGGGCTACACGTATCGACTTTCATATGTATTCGTATGTCACCCGTATTATACTGGCTTCTCATGGTGTGTGATATCGTGCACCGCGACGCCCGAGCTCGCACCGACGCACCATGGGAAGAGACTCGTCCATGGTATCGCGGACGCGTGCGGAGCGGTGCGCCGTATCCACATTACACACCCATGTAATGTGGCTTCCCATGGTGCGTGATTTTACGGATGAGAACACGCACAGCCGGTGCGCGCTACCACGCACCGTGGGAAGCCAACTTTATACGCACACTAATTTTTATATATGTTACGGCTAATAGCCGAAGTGCGGCTACACCTAGTTTTAGCCGGGTACAACTAGGTGCAGCCGGCCACATGCGGTTAAACTTAAATATATCCTACTTATCTTTGGTTAGAACTAGGTTTAGCCGTCATCATAGCGGCTAGAACTAGGTGCAGCCGCACACCGGTGGTTAAGGGTAACCCCGACACGGATAGGTTAGGTTCGAAGGGGATGACGGGGGCTAGAGTGAGCGAGCGAAGCGAGCGAACGAAGCCCCCGTCATCCCCTTCGTGTTAGGTTACTTTAAACCCTGCAGACAGAAATAGGAGCCCCGCACAGCGGGGCTCCGTCGACTTAAGCTCCACCTAGTTCTAACCAACTGCTACTGGTTGCACCTAGTTGTACCCGGCTAAAACTAGGTATAGCCGCACTTCGGCTATTAGCCGTAACATATATAAAAATTAATCTCTATTTTCCTTGGTCACGGCATCACGCGTGAGTGGCTGGACCGATTTCGCTAATTTTTTTTTGTTGTGTTCTTAATTCTCATGAGAAGATTCTTATGAAAGAAAATTAACTTCATTAGTCATCTAATAAATAGAATAAATTAAGCTTTTTTATTTCCTGGTATGGCCCGCGACTGCATTTATACACCGTGGGCCCGAGGTACCCGAAAGATTTTAACCACGCCTTTCTGATGGTATTATGAGTCATATGTTATATCAACGAAAGTCCAATTCAGTTTTTTTTTGTTTTTCGGTTCTTAATAAATCAATTAACTTTAGTACTTCCTTACAAACAATACCTTAGGTTGAACTGGCAACATTTATAAATTATCATGTGAGTGGTTAAGAAACTTCTCACTTCACAACCCTCCCCGACAAATAAGACGTACGGCGAGAGGTGTATGGTATCACAAAAGTCGCAACGCCGTGTTCATAGGACTTGTTACCATAGATATTTTCCGATTTGTGAATTTTCGTAAATAATAAATATTTCGAAAATTAAGCTTTATTCAACAAACTATTATCCTAGCTTTTCTTCTCCAATTAGGCATCGGAATCGATAGTTAAAATCTTTCGGGTACGTCAGTCCCACGGCGTATAGTAAAGTTTGGCACGCAACTTGCCAAATGTTGCCCATGCCTGGCCTAAATCTTTGTCATTCTGAGAAGAGGCCCATGCTCAGCAGTGAGACAGCAATGGACTAAACACATCGAGTCTCTATTAACGTGCCCTACAATACACGGTCCTTCTCTACAATCTTTATTTAGTGGGGTAAGGGATACAGGTGGTGTAGAACGTGCGAATTGTTACGCTATTATGAAGCATTTTGAACCTTTAAATGGCCGTTGTAATAAGAAGAAGAAGAGAGAAAATGTTGTTATAGCGTGTTTATAATGTTTGTGTGTTTATTTAGTGAGGTTGAATGTTTATGAATATATGTACTTTAAACACGAAACGCGTTAAACATAGTACGCTGCTAAACCGTACTTTGTTATAAGCGCTTCTGAGCAAATAAATGTGTGTACTGAATTTGTTTTCACTTTATTGGTTACGTGTGTTATTCACAAAATGTTTTTAACATCCTTCCATTGTGTGTTCCTCTGTGGCCGGACCACAGTTTAGTACTCAGATGCTATAGTTCGAAATAATACCTACCTAAAGTCTACTTTCATCGGAATATATACATATTTTTAGTACCTCAAGATATATCTTTTTAATTAACAATTTATGTGGTCCGGCCGCCAGGCAGTGCTCTCTGGCCGCGCCACCTCAAATTAAATAAAGTATAATGAACTATTAATAAATCAATATCCCGAAAAAAACTACCTAAAGAGTACCTTGCATACGACAGATATGGTCCAATAAACCCCTTTAGTTAAGGAGTTATTGGTCGTAGGGTGTGGTCCGGCTGGAAAGTATACTCTGCAGCAAGTCAATTTTGCTATATTTAATATTAACTATCCATAAATCAATTTATATAGTAGTACCTTTTCTCTACTCTTCGTTGATACTTTTTTCTCTCAAGAAACTATTCATTTTGATTAATTAATCTTTAAAGTATGTGGCGCGGCTAGGGAGGATTACTTTCAGCAAATATAACGAAATATGCTTTATTTCTTTATGCCAACGAAAACTGCTTAATAAGTACTTTATAAAAAGACCTGGACTTCATCTATAAGTTATTACCAACAATGATTTTAAAAAAGGTGCACTTTTTGGTTTTTGTTTACCTATCTACGTAAGAATAGGTAGTTAATTTGACAAAGTAAGTGAAAATTTTGGTTTAAAATAAACAATAAGTATACGAAAAACAAATATATATTTTCATAATCAAATATAAACAATAAAAAATTGTTAATATAAAAGGTTTCATACATTGCGGAACTTAGTATAAATTAAACGCCTTCCAATATTTTGTAAGCAATTTGTATTACAAGTTAATATGTTCATTGTATTATAATACGCAAAATTGTAACTTATTTTTATCAATATGTTTATTTTTAATTTAGGCCTTGCATTTTAAAGTTGGAAAATAACTTCAAAACTCCTTTATTTGTAATACTCATTGACTATACAGGGTGTAAAAAGATCCATCACATAGCCGAAATCTACGCACTCTGTACATCAAACTAAACTACATTGACCAAAAATAATTGATGGGAAACGACTTTGATTTTTTGCCATAAAAAAAACGCTATTTTTGTAGCGCGCAATTTGTGGTTGGGGCGATGCCGCGCGTTTGCATGCGTGCAGCGGCCACACAGCTGAGCCAAGGCGGTCGTGTGCGTTTCATATTCGTTGCGTTTTTGTAACTTCAAATGCGTAATTTGTGAGGAAAAATTGAAAATTTTGATAAGGTTGTTCAGAAGAAAGTTTAGTATTATCACTTAGAATACGTTTTTGGAAAAAACTAAAAAAAATGTATACTTTGACCTTCAATATCTCCAAAACCAATGGTTTCCCAGGTATGGTCTAGTAGAAAAAAATGATCCCAATGATGGGTAGAATATGTGGTTTTCGTTATCGTTAAGGGTCTTTTTACACCCGATATTTTTAATACGCGGTTTTGGTACACTCTTTTTCTCTTTGTTATTTCTTGTTATATAACTTGACTTGTTATATAAAACACTTTTCCGTCATTTACAATACCTTGTATTAACAATTGTTAATATTTGATTTTAAACCAAAATTTTCACTTACTTCGTCAAATAAACTACCTTTTCTTAGGTAGATAGGTAAACAAAAACCAAAAAGTGCACCTTTTTCAAAATCATTGTTGGTAATAAAAATAAAAGTTTATAGATGAAGTCCAGGTCTTTTTTATAAAGTACTTATTAAGCAGTTTTCGTTGGCATAAAGAAATAAAGCATATTTCGTTATATTTGCTGAAAGTAATCCTCCCTAGCCGCGCCACATACTTTAAAGATTAATTAATCAAAATGAATAGTTTCTTGAGAGAAAAAAGTATCAACGAAGAGTAGAGAAAAGGTACTACTATATAAATTGATTTATGGATAGTTAATATTAAATATAGCAAAATTGACTTGCTGCAGAGTATACTTTCCAGCCGGACCACACCCTACGACCAATAACTCCTTAACTAAAGTGGTTTATTGGACCATATCTGTCGTATGCAAGGTACTCTTTAGGTAGTTTTTTTCGGGATATTGATTTATTAATAGTTCATTATACTTTATTTAATTTGAGGTGGCGCGGCCAGAGAGCACTGCCTGGCGGCCGGACCACATAAATTGTTAATTAAAAAGATATATCTTGAGGTACTAAAAATATGTATATATTCCGATGAAAGTAGACTTTAGGTAGGTATTATTTCGAACTATAGCATCTGAGTACTAAACTGTGGTCCGGCCACAGAGGAACACACCCTTCCATTATATACAAATATGAAAATCTAACTTTATGATCACAGCTCGAATTTGTGTTTCATTCAACACCTAAAAGTTACAAATATCAAAATGTTTTATTTTTGTTTGCACATTGAATTAAATTTACTCGCAGTTCGGAGGTTATTTCCAGATATCCGAAACAAAATCAAAAACCAATTCGCATGCCCTATGTTTATTTTATAGGAGGGTACAATATTATCTGAATTTTCTGGCAAAAGGGTACAATATAAGGGTAAAATGTTTTTAAATATTTTGAATTTGCAAAAGGGTGTAATGTAGCCAAAGGTAAATTGTTCTTAATTATTTAATTTAAGACAAAAGTGTGTGTTCATTGTTCTTTTAAGGGTTGTGCTTACGGCTAATTAGTCGCGTGTAACCGCGTGTATCCGCGTGTGACAGTGAGAACGGTACATTGGAGATCAATTATTTTGTTTTCATACCGTTTAATGTGTTTATAATAGAATCTTTATGTTCTTTGAGTAAGAGGAAGATAATTAATGAAAAATATAAGCGGTTGTCGCACCTTTATATTTAAAGGGGTTTGGGTAAAGTTGGCGTCGTTTTGAAGTTGAGCGGCCAGTAATGAAACTTAGATATTATGAAAGAACAGAATAAAGCGATCAAAAGTTATTATGGATACATTTCTCTAAACCATATCGGAACGGAGATATTTGGTTTTGTATTGCTCATTAAAATCGAAGAAATTATTATATTCTACTGCACTCTTTTAGGTTTCTGTCGTTTTTTTAAGAATTCCAAATAAAATAAATCAAATAAAATGACGTAGATGAATGGACCACTGAATGCTGAAGTTCCTGGGCTGGATGACTTTCCTGTTTTAAGTGCCGATGATTTAATTATCTATGCCCTTGAAACGTATCAAGTACAACAAGCTCGTAACTACTACGGAGAACATGTTAAAAGTGACGGCTCATATGTGATTGAAGTATGCAGAGAACCCAACATTAATGATTTTTCGACGGAAATCTTAAACTGGATTGATCCGTGGCTTCTTAGAGGCAGGATCCAATCCAGACATTCATCTAGACGGATATATTACGAGCATATTCTTGTAGAAAGAGCTACACAAGGGCTGGATGCAATATTGGGCCACTATTGCTCATGTATTATTGCGAAACGGACCTTACGCTGCTGTTCGCATGTAATGTCCATGTCCATTATATGGTACATGGGATGGGGCAGATATCAAAATAATCTGACTCCGCCGGCACAATTTTTAGATCAGATTATTCGATGACATTGAGAACGAAATGGACGAAGAGAGTTAAAAAAATGTGTTTTTACTTATCATGTTATAAACTTCAGTAAAGTATAATAATGTGTTTTTATTATTTTCCAAGACCCAATACTAACGTCACATTGACAGACGGTCGTAATACAGTAAAGCCAATCTGTAATATCAACCTTCTAAAAACGTAACTAAGATTTCTTTACGCAGGACAGTAATTGAAGTACTTATAATGACGACATTTTTATAATCTTCAAATGCAAATATCTCATCTTCGATATTACTTAGGACAAAAGTAATTGAACATATATGTGTATTTAACACAGCACAACAAAGTAACATGAAAATTATAGGTGGCCGCTGAAAAAAAAATGACGCCACTAGTCCATACAAAGTTACTCAAACCCCTTTATGAAAATAAGTCATGTTAAGTTTTTTTAATAATATTTCGATTCTGCATTATTTTAACTAGTAGATTATCTGTAAGGAGTAAGATGAAGATAAACGGAAAGTACGAAAGAGATAGCTATCTTTAGGATCTTCTAATTGAAAGTTTTTGCGACCTCACTTTTCCGCGTCAATAATATATTACTAAGTACTTTTGGTTTGTAATGTAACTGGCTACAGGTCACTTTTTTAAAACTATATTTACCAAAAATAAGGAGTATGCTTAGGTGGCTTGGTCATGTTGAAGGAATGAGTGATTGGTGATAAACAAAAGGAATTTATAAGGCAGATCAGTGGAAACGCCAGTAGAAGACGCACTATACAGCGATGTTAGTGGTGATGTTCTTCAAAAAAGACAGGTGCGTAGTACACTCACGTCGTGCGTGTATGACAAGATGTATGCACGTGGACGAAGCGAAAGGAGTATGTAAGGATCGTAGCATGTGGCGTTCTTCACGGCCGTATTTCAGAGTGAAGGCGGGCGCGAGTGCTGGCGCGGGCGCGTGTAAATCAAATGTACGTAGACGCCAGTTGCATTCACAGTGGTGGCACAGGTGGGCGCGGGCGTGGTGGCGCGGGTGTTTCTAATGTCTCAGTCCGCCCGTACCGTTCACAGTGATATAGCTTCTGTTAGGTGACTGCGCGTGTAGTGCGTACGATAGCTCGTTCGGCACTACTGTGAACACGCAGACGCCAAGAACCGAACGCCCGCGCCCCCTCTATTGCAGTCTGATTGACCACAGTTTCTGCCTACCCCCATGGGAAAAAGGCGTAAGTTTATGTATGTAGGTATGTTACCAGTAAAGGTCAAATACCATCACGCAAAATACGCGCTTAGACGTGGAGTTGCGGACACCAGCCTGTCATCTATACATATAAAAGGAGAAGCTGACTGACTGATCTATCAACGCACAGCCTAAACCGCTGGGGTTAGAAACTTGAAATTTTGACAGTAGGTTCCTTTTGTAACGTAGGCATCCACTAAGAAGGGATTTTTCGAAATTGAACCCCTAAGGGAGTTAAATAGGGGATGAAAGTTTGTATGGAAAATCGTCACTTAACGGGTTCAAAATTTCACGCAAGCGGAGCTGCGGGCGAAAGCTAGTACCTTATACCTTACTTTAAGGTCAAATACATTAATACGCGACTGCCTCGTTGGTCTAGCGGTCGCAAGCGCGACTGCTGAGCGTGAGGTCCTGGGTTCGATCCCCAAGTTGGGCAAAGTGTTATTGGGTTTTTCGGTGTGGAATTTCTCAGTAACAGCCCGGAATCTGGATTTGTGTCCGGTCGATGGCAATAAGCTCGCCCCCTTCTACATGGGACGTAAATATAACGGCGAAATATGCGTGTACTATACACCTCTGCCAACCCTCCGGGGAATACAGGCGTGATGTTATTAATACGTGATTCTTTAGCAGCAACTACTACAGTTTCCAAATGTTAATCTGGCCTATCGTTAAGAAGCAAAGCAAAACTTCTGCTTAAGCCTCGCGTAGTCACTGATTACACAGTTTTTATATAAATCAGTTTTTATCCTCGAATTCCGAACTTTCGGTTTTACTGTGACGCGAAAGTAGAGAGATAAATGCATTTTTTTTTAAATATACTTTTTGCGAACAGTATTCGTATTACTCGTGCAACATTCGAGAATTTCCAACTAGTTTCAAACTCAAAGAGCGTTCTCAATGTTAATCTGTTGACTTGTTAAGATAAGTTTCAAATTCAGTTTCCTCCAAGCGGTGACAGAACATACAATGAATAATATCATATATAGGGGTGCATGAAAAGAGCCTCCACGAGTGACGATACTTGCGTACGTCCGGCGCACCCTGGGCAGTCAGCCCCGCTACCAACCTTGCTGTCTGGCTAATCTTTTCACCACAGCATGAGCTATTTTCGTATAGCTCGTGCTGACACGAGAGAAGAAGATTAAAAAAACCATGTTTCGATTTTGCAAGTTGCTTCAAAATACGAGACAAGTTGCTTGCGTAATGGAAACTTAATGCGTTAATTAAGGTCGTCCGGCGTATCCTGGGCTTTCATCGTCAGCCTTACGACCAACCTAGCTGACTGGCTAATCTTTACACCATGCCTGAGCTGTTCTCGTCAGCTATTACACGTGGTCCCAGTGGGTCGACCCATTAACGGGTCCACGGGTAATTTTATTTACCCGTAGACCCATGACACTAGAGATTGCATTCGAAGAAATGTAAATATCGATAATAAAGCTAAAAGCAACGAACAAACTATGCTATTAGGTCAAAAGAGTTGTAAAGAATATAATCTTGTTTTCCTATTTTTATTATTCGAGGTCTTTGTGATTTTGGTTTGCAATTATGTGAATGTTTATTATCTTTATTTTTTTATGTGATAAAAAGTACTAAGCTGTCATGAAATCAAGAGGGTAGTATTTAGTCTAACTAAAAAAGAATTGTCAGAATTAAGTAAGCCTAAATAATACTGCTAGACTACATACTACCCTCTTGATTTCATGACAGCCTAGTACTTTTTTATTACATTAAAAAATAATGTATTGTGCTAAGATTTATTTGGTTTAAATTTACGCATTGTTCGTCCGGTGTCTTTCTCCGAACAATTCAGAATAATTGCAAATCATTAAATAAATATTTATTTATCAGCATAGTTTGTTCGTAGCTCTTAGCTTTATTATCGGTATTTACATTTCTTCGAATATAATCTCTAGTGTCATGGGTCTACGGGTAAATAAAATTACCCGTGGACCCGTTAATGGGTCGACCCACTGGGACCACGGGTAATAGCTCGTTCTCGTATAGCTGATCTGACATCAGCACCAGAGTGTGATTTATTTGCCTAGAGATGGATGGTGTGTCGTGAAAGTTTGAGATTTTGTGAGAGGATGGACGAAAGATGAGTAAAGTTAATTTCTTTATTGATAATTTTTTTTTTTACGTTACTAATTTATGATTAGGGATCGGATATTCGGATGCATATTTACCTAAAGTGAATTTTTAGCTACGAAAGTATGGAAGCGGCTTCTTAAAATATATTTTTTTTTGTAAAAAAACCCGTCGTTCCAAGAACACTGGGAATGCATAACTAGTCGAGTGTATATGTAGTATGGAAGCGACTTCTTAAAATGATTTATTAAAAAAAATAACCCGTGATTTTTGAATTGCATAATTATTTAAAATTAATGTTTAACCCCCGATGCAAATATGTGTGTATGTAGAGTGTTATAAAAGGAGTGGTGTGTGTTAGATAAACAAAAAAAACATAAATTAAACTAATTGTCCCGGAACCGCAAGATTTTTTCGATACAAAAGCTCATTCCATATTAGCCAACATCGCAAGTTTAGGTGAATATGCAGCCGAATATCCGATCTCTATTATATATGTTACGTGTTTATAATTATTTTATTTTTTGTTTTTTCTTACATACAATTTATCTGTACAATGGTCGAGACTGTAATATTGTGCAAGTATATATAAAATAAATAGCTCGTGATCGCCAACCCGAGAAAGGAAACTTGTGCTAGAACTGGAACAGGTGGTACATCATACCCATGCAAGATACTCGCATAGTACAAACACACCTTAACTAAAACATTATTCGTTCCAGAAGCGTGTCAATACTAACTATTCTAATTCGAACCTTGACGAGAGGTCACAATAAACCATTTAAGGGGAAGCCAAATAGGCTTAATTAAGGGCACGTCTCATGATAAGGAGTATTTAGTTCCTAAGAAGACGTCTCAACTCGGTAGTAATTAGTTTTATGCGGAAAGTGCTGAGCCGTTTGGCTTTGATGTAATCAAATCAGCCTTTGAATAATATTAAATGTAATTGTTTCCTATTTTTGTATTATAACTTTTTTTGAGATACATTTATATAATAATATGACTAGGGATCGCTCGCGGTCTCTTCCGCGTGTATGTCGTTAATCGCGTATTCCGTATTTTTCGGGATAAAAGTAGCCTATGTCCTTCTCCAGTGGCCCAATTCTCCTAAAATAACTTGTTGCCGAACGCAATCGAACCACAACCGTCAGTCAGTTTTTGTTTTCGAAAACTTTCAAAATGATTGATTTTGTTTTTTGTGTCAAACAATTAGACAGCTTTTGAAGTTGAGAACTGTCTGACTGAACGGTTCGGCCTTGGTTCGGTTGTGATTTATCAAGATTTATTTTAGGAGAATTAGGCCCCGGGTTCTAGACTTTCATCAACAGCGTCACAGACAGATTACTTTCGGATTTATAATATTAGTAGGGATTAATTACAGTTTATTCACGTGCACCGTTTGGGTTCGAAACTAGTTCGGCAATTCCGAAAAAAGCACGTGAGTAATTCGTAACTAATTAATTGTATATATACCCTTTTTAAAGTAAAAGGACTCCTTGGGGCTGCAGTCTCGACATGAGATAGCAGTATACGAAAAACGGTATTCATAGTGCAGTATTTTTACAGGGAAATGATGTCTGTTGAAAAATCTCCCAAAATTTTAAGGAAGATTGGTAAAGATGATTTTATCCTAATAAATATTTAAAAATATAAATAAATTACATAAAACTATAATTGCAACACCTATTTTACATTGAAATTATATTCCTTTATCGTTTGAAGTACAAAGTACCTTATAAATGGACATAAAAGTTTCTTTCCTTGCAACACTAGCAAATGTCACAGTATTTGTAAATTGTCACTTTGTTGTTATTTGTTAGGTGTCATGTGCTCTTTTTTGTGAATTTTAATTATTGAAAATTGTTATAGTTTACATATTAGACAAAACAGATAATGGGTGATAGTCACACCGACTCACATATATAAAATTTCATTTCGCGGCAGCACGCGGGTGCGTTGTCGTAGAATGTAAGAAAGTAAGTAGGTACCTTCAACACCTATTGTAAGAGTCTTGGGGGCGGAGGACCGACACCAACCGTCTAAATTTAAAGCGCCCTATAATGTCGTTTGTTGTACACTTTTTACCTTAATAATGTTTACGTTTGAATTCATGTTTTAGACGTAGACGTACAACACGTCCTTCAAGTAACCATATAGAAGTGTTTCTGGCTAAATAAGATGCTCGACCGTTTTTAGCCAGAAGATGATTTACTGTTCATCAAGGAAAGGTGAATTTTGAGTTGGAGTGGAAGAAAGTTGCTGCAGAGCTGAACAATATTTGAAACGGCTCAATAAAATAAAATAAACAGAGGCACTGGCTTGTGATTTCGTGGAAAATCGTTGAAGAGATGGTCGTAGTTCATTTTGGTTGCTAATAAACGTTATTTTTAAAAAAAAAAATTTATTGATGAGCTTGTTAAGCATTTCTTTTGATACCCGATAAAGCCTGAGACTACTGCTACAACTACAACACCTTATAAGCAGATAAACGTTTATTTTCAAATAAAAAATCTCTTGCACAACCTATCGATCGTAATGAATACTTTGCGGGCTTTCCAATTTGCTCGCAAAGTTATTCGCTAAAATGACGTTAAATCGTAAACTTGACAGTTGAATTCGCTACGTTTCCGACAAAAATCAATAAAAAAATTGTCATTATGACTTAAACAGTGATGTGCCGAGATGGTCATTTATGGTAATTGATTAAATTAGTACTTGTTAAAAAGAGAATCGATTCAAAACTCGAGTCACTGACTCGAATCTAGATGTGAGTACTGCGTCAGGTACTCAAGTACTTCATAGGTTTCGACTACTCTAATGTTTTTCACTTCCAAAAACACAAGCAAAAATACAAAATATGGCTCATAAAACACAAATCAGTTCTATTGATCAGTCAATAAAAAAAAAAAAACGTAAACATTTTAAATATCTACTAAATAATTAGAAATCATATTACTTACTGTCTGATATACTGCATAATCATAAACATATTATTCTCATTTTGTTTTCTAGGGGCAAAAATTAAAAAAAAGCAAATGTACGATACTCATTTCCACTGTTCAACACTTAACAGATCAATCGCTTCAAAACGAATGTCACTTTAATGTTAATATACAAGGTTAGTTGGAAAGGGGGTACCTCTACTAATCCGCACGCCACTTAAAGTATCATTGATGACAGTTTTAAAGCAAGTGTTAAAATTTAAAAATTCGATCATTTTCATTTCCATGCAAAATGATTTTTATTTTAGTTTTTTAAAAAATTCAACATTCCTGCTTCAGTTACGAAATTAGAAAAAGGAGCTTCTATTTGGTGACCCCGAATATGACCTAAGATGTTTCCCTCCCAGCTGACCATAACTGAGAATAGATAGATTTTAGCGTATTTTTATGACATTTTTGAATAACTATTTTTATTTACTATTGACTTTTAGGGAAATTGGTAGAACAAAAGTTATTTATTATTATGTGTACTTTAACACCCTTTCGGATTAGTAACCACCAATAATTCTTAAAACGCAACTTGACAATCAAACTCTCGCGATCACAACAACAACCTGTATTTTTCGGAAGAGAGGGGTCCCTACGAATTCACTTTATGAGCAACAACGTAAGGTCGCGATTTAAGTACTCGGTTCAGTATTCGCGTACCTACTATGAATACTCGAAATCTTTACTCGAGTTGCGAGCATTCGAATACTTCAATTCTATAACTCGAGGTCACAATCACCTATCTATATATTAGTTTAACTGACTCGATACATCACTATCACTTTACTACCGATTTCGGTCGTTAAGTGATAGCGATACATGTCGAGACTGCAGCCCCAGGGGTTTTTCTAAAAAACGTTAGCATACAAAGGATATCAAATATTTTTAAAAACAAAACATGTAGCTATTTTACGGTTTTTGATGTCGTTTCCGTATTTTCGATAGAGTCTCCTGCTATCGAAAATACAGGCTACAATTTACGAAATGATCGCTTCGTCCGACTCATCTTTCATTGAACAGAGTAAAGGTACACAGCATATACCGTGGCTGCCG
Source organism: Amphipyra tragopoginis (assembly GCA_905220435.1). Taxonomy (NCBI): domain Eukaryota; kingdom Metazoa; phylum Arthropoda; class Insecta; order Lepidoptera; family Noctuidae; genus Amphipyra; species Amphipyra tragopoginis. The sequence continues at coordinate 20,786,594 of HG991997.1, forward strand.
TGAATATGTTGACATCTCAGAATACATGATTTTTTTACTATTTGTTTATACGCATCCCACGCTTGGTTACAAATGGTTTTTTTTTGCATAATTACTGTAAATTATTCCCGAACCTATGCATAAATGGAGTTGTAATTCTTTTTCCTATAAAAGCATAGGCATGGGAATCGTTTAAATAAATAGAAGAAAAACATCGTGTATATCGAGATGTCAACATATTCACGCCAGTCACGGTATTTTTTAATGTGATATTTCGGCAAATAAGCTAACGGTCCACCTGATGCAACGTGGTTATCGCCACCCATATACATACATCTAAACCACCAAGAGTTTTGCTGATGCATTGCCAACCTTAGAGGCAAAGCTGTAAAGTTTCATGTGCCTGTAATTTCACCAGCACCCATACTCTTCAAATTGGAACACAGCATTGCTGCTTGGCGACAGAAATCCCCAGTACAAGTAAAATCTTATAGAAGGCAGCAAAATGTAGGAACACGATATTTTACTTTGCGACTGCATGCTGCTACACTGTTGCGTTTACAATGAAACTGACCATTACACCGTATTGTTTTTTTTTTAAGACAGATTAACAGTGTAAGTTACAGTGTAACTGTGAGTACGTGAGAATTTGTTTACACCGTATTGCTTTCTTGATGAAGTTAACCAGTCCACTGAACACCCCTTACCATAGACCAGATATTTTGACCATATTCTATAATAGTCTTGCACCCGCCTGGGACGGTCCATGACTGTACTCCAATAGCGCAGCCGTGGATAGTCCCCGGTTGGTGCCCCATCCCATTTTAGATTAAAGTTCTCAAAGGGGCCTCTGCGCGTTGGACCTGTGTCCCCCGTATGCCTTCCAAAGGGCCGGACATCTTCCGGACTAACAGTGTAAGTTACAGCGTAACTGTGAGTACGTGAGAATTTGTTTACACCGTATTGCTTTTTTTATTAACATAGACATTTCGTGTAGTTTAACTGTAACTAACATGAGAATTTGTGTATTTCCTTGTAAAGTTATATTCTCTTGGTAATCAATATAAAATAAATACTATCAGTCGACCAGAAAGCCGTCCTTCAGTATAGAAAGTTTACGGGCTGATAATATTGATCAAAATATGTGTCTTGTTAAACTGAAATTATCATTATTTCAAGGCAATTTATAGTCTATATTCGTGATAACACTAAGTATCCAAAGTTTACCGTCTTTCATTAAATACTCTCTGGAAAACCATAATCTGCAATAGCATTTTCTATTAAACAGACAAAAGCTTTTTAACTTGACGCGACGCCGACGGTCTTAATCCATTCAGTGAAGTATAAACCATTGCAACAGTAACTAAATTAATTAAATTGTTGCTGTTATGACGCCACAATTTGCCTAAATAAATATTCTTCTTGTCTATTATCGGCCTTATTATTATTATTATTATAGCCTCTTTATTTCCATAATGAATACATAAATGTGCATGCATAAAATAATAAAATTAAAATTACATTACATCACATTACTAATAAAATTACAGTTCATTTCATAATTATAAAATTGCAATCGCATAACAAATTATTCATTGATAAATTAATAAATAAAATCATTTCTTTCTAAAATATTAAATTAATTCAATTTTCATAACAATAATTACAATTTCATTACATTTCAATATGGACCCCTCAACGGGTGAAGGCCTCCTCCATTTTGCTCCACGCTTGTCTGTCCTTTTTATTTATTTTAGTATCGGCCTTAATTCTGCTTAAATTGTAAGAGTTTATTAAACTAGTCCAGTCAATGTACACTTGCTTACAAAGTCGGAACCCATCTGTGACACGCATTTTAGTATACACAAAAATGTGTGGTTTACTCGTGCAATCGAACGCAATTTAATTTTATTTAAAGTTTATATTACCATTGTGAAACCCGAGTAAATTATTCCGTACGTTACGCAACGGTGTGACTGGCGGTCGGTTCCTAATCGAGGTGTTGTTTTATCCTTACATTGTGGCTGCATTGTATCAAACCGTATCAGCTCCCACTCGTTGGACAATTAGGATTATTCACGAATAAGCTTTTGTTGCGCGATATCTCGTCGGATTTACAGATTTTTATTGCTTTCATTCACATATGAACGAACATAAAATTGGAAGCTTATTTTTCGTGTAAACACATTTTTAAGAGGATTAGTTTACTTTTTTAGGAGATAACTGCTCTGTTATTGGATTTTCTGTAGAAATAAGCCTTTGGAAATGTAAGCTGTGAGGACTCCGTCTCCTAACTAAGCATTAGCACGTCAGCAAGGTTCCAGATGAAAACCAGCGCCAAGTACTTGTGCTTGGCATTAAGCTGATCTGGACACCTGTTTGGTTTAGGGGGCCTACTCCCTAAGTCCGTCAAAGTCCGTCCGAAAGTAGCCCGAAACGTAGGAGTGAACAAAAAAAGTGTCTAGTTCAACTTTTCGGACGGGCAAAAACACATCGGTTGTAGGGACAACTGTCAAATCGTGTTGTCGTTCATTCTTAGTTCGGGTCCTGAAATAATCGTATGTCTGTAGGTGATAGGGAGTAGGAAACGCTCGTAACTAAGGTCGAAACCACGGACTTCGTGTAGATCCCCAGCTGTAAGACACAACTAAATTATGATTATGTTCATGATAAGTCCATCTAATTTTTTAGTTCCTTTTCTTCCTGTGTCATATTGTTTTGTTGTCTCTTTGTACTGTGTCCAATTTTTTTTTCTTCTTTTTCTTTCTTTCATTGTTCTTTTCAATATACAGGGTGTAAACGAATTCGTGTAATTCCTTAAAACCACATGATCTACTATTGGTGCAGATTGGCCCCGCACGGGATTTAGCTTGATTAAATATAAATATCTTTTTTTTTCATGCGGCTTTATTATGGATTGTATCTAAACCACCTAAGAAGGATTCAGTAAAAAAATAAGTTTTTTTTTTGCAAAAAACATATGTCATGTGAGTGAACATTTCGATGCCATGACACGGCTGGCGGGCACGACTAACGCGATATCGCTCTTTGCAGTCAGATAACTCAAGACTCTAAAACGACTCAGAAATAGAAACCCAAGTTTTTTTTGTTGATTTTCAAAAATTACCATTTATTGTTAATCTGTGTTACCAGTAGATTACGTGGTTTAAAGGAATTACACGAATTCGTTTCCACCCTGTATGTAATAGATAATACGACAGACATTTGAATAAAACGGAAACTTTTTTGAATGAAAACAAACATGGGTGCTATGTAGGTCGACGAACTATTACAATAGTGAACGCTAGGATGAATACGCGTACAGAGTTTCAATGTTATAATGTTGAAATGTGAATTAACCATACATATTTGAATAATAAGGATGTTTAAACTACCGTGTTCTCGTTTCGTGTTAAATAATTAAACAACTTTTTCGACTGAAAATTAAATCATTACATATTCAAAAGTACGAACAATGAACGTTCAGAAAGATTATTTAAAATTTCACCTAACAAAGCGAACAGTAAGATCATAGTAACTTTACACGCTGTTAATTTTACAAAGGTTTTTAACATGAAAGTTATGTTACGGGTTAAAACTTGAAAAGTTAATTACCTCTTTGTTTGGTAGATAATGACTGGGCCTTGTGGACTGGGGCAGCGCCTGCGCAGTTGTGAATGTAAATTTTATGAATTATGTTTAAAATATAATAAGTGTATTAAAATAAGTGTATAAGAGTGGTTTATAGTGTTGGAAGTATTGTGTGCATAAAGGAAGATTATTCAATTAATGCTTAGTATTTTTATGCAAGTTTTGATTGATTAGTGCTATTATCGCTAAGCGAAGGACAGCTGAATGAATGGTATCATTCAGTACCGTACTATAAAAATATAGAATTGTGTATCACGTGAGAATTGAACACACACCACTGAGACCAATGAGGCAGTTCGTTGTGAATTCCAAACTATAAATACTTTTTCATGATAACATACTTTCATATACCTATGTCACTTTTTAGCCCACCATTACTCGTATTATATTTTTTTTGTATTTTTTTTAAATACTTCCGTAATGGCTTGTTTTGCCACGATTCGTTTTGATCAAAATCAAAACACAATTAATCAATTCGCTCCAGGTAATAAATAGTAGCTTTTCAGTTTTAAAGCTTTCTGATGTTAAAGGCTTTGTATTCACATGTCATCCTGACAGCGGGTACCAGGGCAACATACAACGAGAGAGCTTTCAAACGAATATTATTTGTTATTTCACTGTCACCAGTCATTCTTTTAAACGGGTGAAATATTAAAAGGATTTATATCAGTTTGTCGGCCTGTACAGTGTGGGCATGGACGTATTGTACGTCCCTGAGTGGTGGGTATACATATATCACAAAAATCACTCTTGTTCCGTTTGTTTGTCATGCGAATATTTATGATGCGTCACGGGCAGTTAGGTAGAACGTAGAAAGTGTACTTTTTGTAGGTCCAATAATCAGTCACAGTAAGAAGTCAGATCGGTAAACTTTGTAAAACCGATCACTTCCGAACTGAGTGCAACTTTAAGACCACGAATGTTTATTAGTACCGTAGTAGAAACTGGTGTTTACGCTGACGCGTAAAACAAAAGTGAATCTAACATAATGGAATTGTAAAAAAGATATAAAAGAAATATATTACTTTTAACCTGTATTATCTTCTTTTTTTAAGTAATCTTGGTAAAAAGTTGTAGCAGCTTACGTTTTTTGGGTGGGTTGTACGCAAGCGTAGGTACATCTCCACCGTTAACAAAAATAGTACTGCCCGATCCGACGGCACGCGCGCCCCGCGCTCTCCGCTAACAACGTTGTATCATTAACTACCTACATTTTAGTACAGTTAACGTAGCAATAAAATATTTAGATATCTTCGTTATTATACAATATTAATTTAGTAAAAATAGTGTATCTTATTTATAGACACATCCAAACTGAACACAATTGTGTAAAAAAGTCGAAATCGCCAAAAATGTAGCACCGACAATAAAATAAAAATAGTAATTGCGACTGGTGATAGGTAACGTATATTTAGTTGACTTATAATTGTGAATATTCATCGTTTCTGTGTTAATAAATATTAAGAAAATTAGTAATAATGGATGAAGGCATAACCACTTCATTAGACAACAATATAAATACTTTAATTCAAAACGTAATTTAATAATTTTGTGACACTTTTTTTTTTTTTTTTTTTTTTATTTGCATGTCAATATTCTGACGACAAAGATGTGCTGATCGCTATACCCTTTTCTCAGTAGGGTGAGTCCTGACGTTTCTCTATAAAATGTTACCATACAAAGAATGACAAATATTTTTTTTAAAAACAAAGCATTGAAAATATAGGTATTTTTGGTTTTTGATGATGCCGTTAACGTTTTTTCGATAGTAGTTTCTCTACGGCTACAATTTACGAAATTACCGCTTCGTCAGAACAGGACTCATACATTATACATAAACTCACGTCTTTTTCCCATGGGGGTAGGCAGAAACTGTAGAACGCCACATGCTACGATCCTTACATACTCCTTTCGCTTCGTCCACGGTCATAATCTGACAGGACTCATCTTACGGTAAACAGAGTATTTGCAACAACCTATGCACCTACCACATTTTCCAGCAAGTAACTTTTACTTTACCTTCTATTTTTGTATGTATGTGGTTTCGACATGACACGTCCCGATAGGCAAACGTTCCATTTTGGTCGACCGACATTTTGATCGATGGAAAACTGAAGTTTTAAAATTGGAATAGTAGTTTAAACCAACTGGGACTTTGCCACACATATTGTAGTTTCTACTTTGCTCAAGACGCGTTGGATGGAGAAATAAATCGTGGATGTGGAATATTAGTGAGTGGACAGGTATCACAGACGCCGAATGTCTCTTCAGTACAAGGGATAGAGATGGATTCGCAACACTGTCGGCCAACCTAGAGTAGTAGAGCAACTCTAGATGACTTTGACTCAAATGTCAATTAAGTTGCTTCAAAGTTAGCAGCAAAACAATAGCCTAAAACCTTAACTAATAACAAAACGCAATTAATTTTAATAAATAATTTAGAAAACTATATTTTAAAAGCAAATGGGACATAAAGACACCTTGACGACACGTTTGGTGCTGTGACTGAGCGATTGGCTTCTGCGCTACGGGTCGTGGGTTCGATTCCCGTGCGGAACAAATACTTAATAATAATAATAAAAAATCATTTATTTGCGTAAAACATGGTATAAAATGGTGTTAAATACAATTTAGAATGGTACATACATGTTTTGCTAGGATAATACATGGCATGCAAAAATTTCATGGTTTAGCGAATGTTACAAATTAAAAATTTTTATCCATCAATTCTTTTAAACTATAGAAATTACACTCATTTAACCATGTGTGGCCTACATATAGTTGTTCCGGGTCTGGGCGTTTATGCATGTGAAGATTTGTGTCTGTAAACGCAACCACGATAAAAGAGGGAGGGGAAAAGAAAAAAAAAAGAAAAAAAACTTCCCTAGGGAATTCAACTTTGAAGGCATGTAATACCAACATTAATGGATTATTCCCTACATTAATTATAACCCATGTGTGAGATATTACATTACATGTGTTGAATGTTTGATATGCCGAGGGGTAATTGAAAGCCCTTTAGTACTAACGTATCATGCCGGATGTACACTCTCGCCGAGACAGCCCGAGACTTAGATGCTGTCCTTTGCTATTTGATGTAAAAGTTAAAGATAGAGATAGCGCCTCGTGCTGTCTCGGCGAGAGTGTACAGCCTGCATCAGGTTGGATTAAACAGGAACATTTACTATTAACTAAGGTGCTTGAAAATGCCTAAATATACGAAAATATAGTGAGCTGTACTATTAATCGATCGGTTGCGAACTCCTCGGCTAAATTACTAGGTACAAGAATGTGCACATCACTGACAAAATACTCAATCTATCAGAATAACAGTGCTGCGACATTTATTTTTTAACTAGATGTGCCCGCGACTCCGTCCGCGTGTAAGTCGGAAACCAATATAGTGTCGCAATAATTAAACTTTCTTAATATGTATATTGTAATACATTACAATATACATATTAAGAAAGTTTAATTATATACAGACGGCCCTAGGATCTCCTGAGAGCACGTCTGCTACAGCAGTTGTAAAGAATGTGTAGAGCATTCAATACCTAATACCAATAATAAAGTGCTTATACGAGTAAGAGTCAGCATAGCTTTACGTCCCTTGGAGTAGCCAGCGAGCTCCTTCTTGTATTCACGGCGTTCGTCGATGGCCCACACAGCCATCTGATGGAAACCGGCGGCAGCAAACAGACCGGCTGTAGCATTTAGTCGTAGTCATAGTAGTAGACGTAGACGACAGCAGGTCCGATCGCCGATTTCACAAGTGTAGGTAGGGCAGGAGACGAAGTGGAAAGAAGGGAGAAGGGGTTACCACCGGGGCGCAGCTTCTTTATCTGGCTTTCCAGTTGGATAACATGCCACAGCTGTTAATAACACCAAGGGAAACACGTAGAAATTCCACAAATGCTTTTTATTTAACTTGATACCATGGACGTACAAAAAAGATCGGACGGAACTCCCGCTAAGACAAAACTGTGTCCCGTAATGGCGGCGGCTATCTAAGTGTGAATGAATTTAGGGTTGTCATGTTAGCCAAATTTACCCATTTTTTATCATTTTATTTTAAGACAAATACAGGTTGGCAGACAAATTTCTTGGAAATATCGGCAGAATTATACCGTGCCATTTGAAAAGGTTAATGGTAAGAACCAAATCTCCCTATGAAAATATCTGCAAAATAAATGCCATGTTAGCTTAGATTGTTAATTTACATTTTGAGGTACTGCATATGTAACAACACACCGGAGTCCTCCTTTAGTTGTATTATATATCTCGTTAGCTTCAAAATGTAGACTGCAAATGACACTGTATTTGTTTGGAATTCAATCGTTTTCACCGTTACAATTTCTCATTTTTTTAATCCAATTATTTCTCCATACTTCATTTTCTTTAGGAAATCTAGTAAAAAAATATATAAATAAAATACCTAGTAATAAATAAATTGAATTGAACAAAAAACTACAAGGTTAGTCAGAAAGGGGGTACTAATCCGAAAGGGTGTTAAAGTACACAAAAAAATGAATAACTTTTGTTCTACAACTTTCCCAAAACTCAATAGTTTAAGAGAAACGGCTGTTCAAAAAACTCAAAAAAATACCTCTAAAATCTATCTATCACCAGTTATAATCAGCTGTGTTTACATTTTAGGTCATATTTGGGGTCATGAATTAGAAGCACCATTTTCTGAATTTGTAACTAAAGCAGGGATGAAGAATTTTTGAAAAAACTAAAATAAAAATAATTTTATTTGGAAAAAAAAAATATCGAGTTTTGAAATTTTAACACTTGCTTTCAAACAGTCATCAGCGATACTATAAGTGGGCTCCGGATTAGTACCCCCTTTCCGACTAACCTTGTATAAATTTCCCATATTTAGGGTAATTTGCACACGTGAATATTGACAACACTGGCCTTGTGACAGATTCTTTTCTTCTGGTGAATACATTGATTTTATTGTATACAATTGGGAATTAAGTGATTGAATTATTCATTGACCTATGAAACGTGATTCCTGGATTTTTTTTCTTCCGATCACTACGGTTTTTACACCATTTCACCACACAAGACATGCTATATTTTAATTTTTTTTGCCGCTTTTTGTCCCGACTCTGTTGACGTTTACGCGTGTAATGACTGACTTTTTTTGTGAATGTGTGCGTGCCAGCCTGTACGTACAGCAAACTGACTGACTCTGAGTGACACAGTTTTTTGTTAGCGAAAATCTGTCCGATCTTTTTTGTACGTCCATGCTTGATACGCTTCATTTCAGTAAAATATCAAAAACTGTTCTGCTATAGAAATATTCCAAATCTCAGTGTATAACATTTATCAATATAGAACTAGCTGACCCGGCAAACGTTGTTTTGCCATATAAAATTTTAGGGGAGGACTACCATTTAGGGGGATGAAAAATAGATGTTGGCCGATTCTCATAGATACCGGATAAGCACAAAAAATTTCATCAAAATCGGTCAAGCCGTTTCGGAGGAGTATGGCAACGAAAACTGTGACACGAGAATTTTATATATTAGATAAAACAGACATTCGTATCAAAAGAAATCACCATGGTGTCTCCAAAAAACAATCAAAAGTCAAGTCTAAATTAGAATCCCTATCTGTCATCAATAAAAAATTATAAAATATAAATAGCAAGCAGGTAGGTGAATGACCATGAAGGTGATACTACAAGGCATGTATTTAACGCGGCGACAAACTAATCTGATTTAGGGTTTTAAAAATAATTAAAATGGGTAGCAAAAATAATAGGTTGGCAGCTACAGTGAAGGAGCTTAAGTCGACGGAGCCCCGCTGTGCGGGGCTCCTATTTCTGTCTGCAGGGTTTAAAGTAACCTAACACGAAGGGGATGACGGGGGCTTCGTTCGCTCGCTTCGCTCGCTCACTCTAGCCCCCGTCATCCCCTTCGAACCTAGCCTATCCATGTCGGGATTCCCCTTAACCACCCTGCTAACATTATTAGTCGCCAAGTCATTATATTAGTCGCCAAGTCATTATTTATAGCTCCTCGCCTCATTTTATTGGTTGCAAACACTTAGTCGCCTTTTAAGTTATTAGTCACCTGGAAAATAATAAGCCATACTACAATATCCATGCCAAATTATAGCTTTCTAGTACTAAGAGTCTCTGAGCTAAGCTGCAGACGGACGGACATGGCGAAACCACAGTCTACCTATATCTTACTCCTTACAGTCGGTGAACGTAGAACATTGTCGCAGAGCAATCGTGCGGGGGGTTGCGGAGTGAAAGGGCGGAGGTTATGTCCCAAGTAGCCATACTGTATACTTGCACAGTGTACCTACTTACTACATACAGTGGGTCAACGCCCATACATTTGACAGGTCATATGAAATGTCAAAATTGGTAACACTTGTGGGTTGTCACATAAAACAAATTACACGAACTTTGTCAAACAAACGTCCAAATTAATTAACGTTTTATAGAAACAGTGACACGCAAAAAGAAAACCACGCATGCGTAATTTTGACGATTGACAAACTAATGCAAAGGTATGTAGCCGCAAGTTCGCCATCTTATGCTGGAATTTACTAACAATATTTAAAACTACAAATTTTGTCGAGGTTACAGTCGTAGTGGCTAACGCTTGCGGGGGTAGGTAAGAGTAATAAATGATTCCCAAATCCAGGAAGGAGCCATAGAAAATTACTTATTATTTATGGATATTACTTCTATGGTTTTCGTGGGTGCTGATGCTGGAAATAAAGACTAAGTATTCCTCGACAATATACGGCGGTCAAAAAAAATTACCAGTTAAATTTAATTTGCCAGTTAAAACGTGGTCCCTATCTTGGTGTTTGAGAATAGATCTCGTTTTTGTAATCAGCGTCCCAGAAAATCATGGATTTGACACCCATCACGGCTAATTTGAAAATTTTCGTGGCCGCCATCTTGAATATAGATTTTGACCTCATTTTCGTCATCAACATCCCCGAAAACCATGGAAATGACACCCATGATGGTTAAATTGAAATTTTAAAAGCTGCCATCTTGGAAATGGATTTTGACCTCATTTTCGGCATCAGTGCCCCCGAAAACCATGGAAATGACACCCATGACCACTAATTTGACATTTTTAGTGCCGCCATCTTGGATTTCGATTTTGACCTCATTTTCGGCATCAGTACCCCCGAAAACCATGGAAATGACACCCATGACCACTAATTTGACATTTTTAGTGCCGCCATCTTGGATTTCGATTTTGACCTCATTTTCGGCATCAGTACCCCCGAAAACCATGGAAATGACACCCATGACCACTAATTTGACATTTTTATTGCCGCCATCTTGGATTTCGATTTTGACCTCATTTTCGGCATCCGCACCCCAGAAAACCTTGGATTTGACACCCATGACGACTACTTTACTAATTTTCATGGCCGCCATCTTGGATTTGGATTTTGAAGTTATTTTCGGCATCAGTGACCCCGAAAACCATGAAATTAACACCCATGATGATTAGATGAAAATTTTCATGGCCGCCATCTTGGATTTGGTAATGATAATCATTTGAAAATGTATTTATGCCGCCATCTTGGATTAGTAAACAGACTTTATACTAAAATTCTCTTAATAGGTACATACAACATAGTTACATACTATTAATAAATTAATATAATTTCTATGAACGATGTCAATCAAATTCGAAATCAAAAAGTGCGAGCCCTGGAATTTATGTCCCGAGTACGCAGTATGGCTACTCGGGACATAACCTCCGCTCCTTCACCCCGCAACCCCCCGCACGATTGCTCTGCGACAATGTTCTACGTTGACCGACTGTAAGGAGTAAGATATAGGTAGACTGTGATACTTGGGACATAACCTCCGCCCCTACACAATTTTGACATTTCATAGGACCTGTCAAATGTATGGGCGTTGACCCACTGTATGTAGTAAGTAGGTAACTGTGGCGAAACTATAAGGGTTCCTTGTTGACTACGGAACCCTATCAAAAACTGTCCGTATGAACGGTATGGCTTCGGTTCAGATGCGATTGATCAACGTTTCTCTTAGAAGAATTCGCCTCCAGGAGTCTGTAAGCGCATGTTTCGCCTCGTACTTATACCATCACTGAACAAACGCAAGTAATTTATTATTTCATTTTAGCATAGTTTCTCTTATCACTGACGTGACTTCCTTAATTATCATTGTTAAAAACTAAAAACTGGAGCATATTTAATCCTGCTACCTCGAGGAAAGACAAAATTACCTGCGACTCGACGTTTTAATTAGCTACAAGAAAATGCACTTCACGGCAAAAGTTATTTTTAACTAAAAAACGCGAAATACGAGTAGCTGACTTTTAAAAGTATTCTTTAACCCTATACAGGGCAGGAACGTTTGTACAGCGCTTGTAACCACCTCGCTAATCTGACTTTAGTGCAGATTTTATCGAAACTATTGTAAAGCTGCGGTCCCACGGCCTGATTTATCAAAGGCCAGATTGCGCCAGGCCAGGCTGACAAGCCGTGGGAACCGTCGCATCCGATGAAGCCCGCGGTGGCCTGACGTCGCCCGTCCGATCCATCGAGAGTCGGTAAGTTCAAAGGCGCGGCACGGCGCGGCGCGATGGCGCCTGCCGCGACCGTCGCTATTCGCTCATTCATTTCGTTTGCGCACAGCGCACATGATGGAGTGGACGAACGAATCACTTTTCATGTTGGAATGGCGGCCAGCAGGCCGCACCAGGCCGACTCACGCCGTGGGAACATTCGGCACAGGCCGCAGCAGGCTGCGCCAGGCGTTGCCTCATCCGGCGCGGCCTGTCGATTAACGGGCTGTGGGACCACAGCTTAAGAATGATCATCCTTATGCTAAAATCGCATCAACCTTAAATGGGCACAGCGCCCAAACGCGACCACCAACATGAATTTAGCCATATGATCGCCAGTGACGCCAAGTAATTGTGGTTTCTTACGTGTCTTAATGTAAAATCTGCCCTATAAAGGGTTAAAGTGCCAAAGGGTTAAAACGATCGCCGACCCGCCTTCCAAGCGTGGCGACTATGGCAAACCCCCCCGACATTGTTTGGGGGAGGCCTATGTCCAGCAGTGGACGTCATTCGGCTGAAAGATGAGATGAGATGATCGTAACTCTATCTGTCTGTCTGTTACCTCATCACAATTAAACTTCTGAACCGATTTTGATGAAACTTGGTACAGAGATAGTCTGGAACCCGGAGAAGGAAATTGGCAACTTTTTTTTTTTTAGAAGTCTCGGTTTTCGCGATAAACAACATCCACGCAGGCGAAACCCTTGGCGACCATTAGTACCTAAAATCTTAACAACGACGATGGACTACTTTAAAGAAATAATAGGTGTATAGGCAGGCAAAGGTCAATTATTAGCTTTGCATAAAACTTAGAAACTTCAACTAAAAGGTTTTAATTAAAAGGGAGCCTGAGAAATGCGAAATGAATAGAAAAAAAGAAGGATTTCAAGGATAGGGAAAATTATATTTCGATAGGATAAAAATAGGCCAGAAAACATATTGAATTTGTATTGGGAAGCTTAAGATTCTACCCTTTTCCTTGCCATACGTGTACAAACTTGTAAAGAGCTTACGAGGGTCCTTATTTGATGGAAATTCGTTTTTTATTGTAACGGCTTACGTCTTGTACCTCATCAGACTAGTTTTTCTACTAGGACTTGACAGTCTCAACAGATAAGGTTCAATGTCAGCGTCTCACGGAGCAACTGCCATCCGAACTTTCCAACTCAATTACTGAAGATCTACCGACATTCTAAATATAGTCCAGTTGTGAGTTCGTTTAAGGGACAAATTAGGTACATCAATCAGCGTCAGTTCGAGTGCTTAGGGCAAAAGCACAGCGTATCTTGCGCCGCGTACTGCGCAAGATACGTAACGCAAAATACGCTGTAGCCGCTGAAAATACGCCGAATATAGCTAACTTAACATCGATCGAACGCAAGATGCGCGCGAAATTTCTGCGCTCTATTACGCTAGGCGTAACAACGTAATACGCGTGGTGAGGCCGTGCAGTCGAATTTGTGTGTATAGTAGCCGCCAGATAACGCTGCAATAAAAGTCGTTGACGCCCGTCTACCAATGTATTCCAATATTTCAAAACGGATCAAAAAAAATGTATCAGCGTGCGATACACGATCAAAACAAACGTTACCGTGGTAAGGGGCGTCCTTGGCGCGGTTGTGGCGCCATCTATCTCGCCACATGCGAACTAGCTACACGTTCACTGAGCATGGATTGCAAACCTTTTGGTCAAAACCATGTTCAGTAGTATTTATTTTGGTAGGTAACTACTAATATAATGAAACTCGTGTATCAAATTGTAGCCTTTTTTTGACAATTATTAAAAATTATTAAACATTCCTTTCAATTAGGGCCGATTTTTCAATCGTCAGATAACTTTTATCTAAAGAATAAATTTGATGTTTTGACATATTTACTGTACAAAAGCCGTCGAAATGTCAAACTTATTCCCCAGATAAAAGTTATCTGACGATTGAAAAATCGGCCCTTAAACGAAAATAAATAAATTTTCTTTTGTAAATTAAGTTGATTACCGAATGACTTGTACAGTAGACCTCATTTCAATGGTCACAATATGACATTGACAGCGCTTTTATATCGTAACAGTAATGACGACTTTCGTAATTCATGAATTACCTCTGATATGGGGTAGAATGTACTTACTATTGGAAAGACCAAAAAACTTATTGGAAATTCTAAATGTCACCTAAATGTGATGTAAATGTGGATTAGTGCGAACACCGTAAGATTCTAATAAATCGTGCGAGGTTATGAACTCTCTATAATATATACAACGTGTTTTTCTTAACAAAACAAAACAGTAACAAACTAACAAAACAAACGTAACACTAAGGGCCGATTTTTCAATCACCAGATAACTTTTAACTGAGGAATAAATTTGACATTTTGACACATTGCCTATACAAAAGCTGTCAAGACGTCATACTTATTCTTCAGTTAAAAGTTACCTGACTATTGAAAAATCGGCCCTAAAACAATTAACAACAACAAAATTAATAACAACAAATGCGTGAAAACTTTCCGAGTATGAGTTACGTTAAGTCAATCCCCCAAGCGCAAACCAGATTCGGAACGACAAACGAGCCGAAGGACGAAAGCGCAACATTATTACAAAATAACGGATAGGTAATGCGCCCCTGACTCGCTCTGACGTCACACTCAGCGCCGTCGGATCAATGACTTTTATTGCCGCTTTAACTGACGGCCACTATAGCGGGATGCATTCGCGTAACGCGACGAATTATTAGCCGCGCAGGATAGGCTCAGTATGTCTGCAGACTTAAGCATAAGCATGCTTAAGCACGCATCTCTGGTTAATTGTATTTTTGAGTCTGGAATGAAACATAAAAAATGCTTAAAAATTGTGTTTTTGCCTACTTAAAGCGCAAAAAGTCATAAACTGTTAGCTCTAGAAAAAATATTAAAGGCAGGAATTGCAGGGAATTTAATTTTCTACAAAATTGGTGTGATCTATTTTTCGTGTTAAACGTTATAAAGAGTTATTTAATAAAAACTCATTTTTTGGGTCTTCAATGGCGGAGCGCGCCGACGTCACTCAAGGTCGAAAACTTGAATTTTTAATAAGAACACCTAAACAAACCACATATCCAAAATTCAGGACTGACGGACCTTTTGTAAGGTAAACACCTTTTTTGCGACCTGACGACTGTAATATATGCGATTTGTTCGATTCCAAGCAGCTGTGTAAGCATGCTCTGGCAAACGTCAGCGTCCGGAAACATTAGCTATACTTGTTCGCACATTATCGCAATTCGATGCGAAACAGTAAAAGCATGCGTAGGCATCTTTATACACCATGGGCCCGAGGTACCCGAAAGATTTTAACCATCGATTCCGATGACTAATTGGAGAAGAAAAGCTAGGATATAGTTTGTTGAATAAAGCTTAAATTTTCGAAATATTCATTATTTAAGGAAATTCACGAATCGAAAAATATATATGGTAACAAGTCCTATGAACGCGGCGTTGCGACTTTTGTCACACCATACCGCTCTCGCCTATGCCTAGTATGTCTTATTTGTCGGGGAGGGTTGTGAAATGAGAAGTTTCTTATCCACTCACACGATAATTTATAAACGTTGCCATTTCAACCTAAAGTATTGTTTACAAGGACGTACTAAAGTTAATTGATTTATTATGATCAGAAAAACAAAAAAAAAAAACAAAAAAAATGTCTGATTTGGACTTTTGTTGATATAACATTTGAGTCATAATACCATCAGAAAGGCGTGGTTAAAAATTTTCGGGTACCTCGGGCTCACGGTGTATGAAACAGGTATTTTATAACGACTGTAATACACACATAAGCTTAGAATACCTGAAGGGGTAAACAGAAGTGTTCTTCAGAGACTCTACACCCACGTTTCGCTTCTTGTGTTTAGTCCTATGTAATAGTCATCGAGCACGAGCACGACTTTTTGGGCCCATTTATTACGACTGTAATAAGTATTAGTTACGTCTAGTTCAATAAATAAAAAATAAACCGACCAAGTGCGAGTCGTACTCGCGCACGATGGGTTCCGTACCATCTATACTAATATTATAAAGAGGTTGAATTTGTTTGTTTGTTTGTTTGTATGTAGGAGGTAATCTCCGAAATTACTCATCCGATTTTAAAAATTCTTTCACCAATAGGAAGCTACGTTATCCCTGAGTGCTATAGGCTATATTTTGGGATCAAAAAATTAGGGATCCGTAAATTAACGGGAGCGAAGCCGCGAGCAAAAGCTAGTTATCTATAAAAACGGCAAAAAAATCACGTTTGTTGTATGGGAGCCCCGTTAAATATTAATTTTATTTTGTTTTTTATTTGTTGTTATAGCGGCAACAGAAATACATCATCTGTGAAAATTTTAACTGTCTAATTATCAGGGTTCATGAGATACAGCCTGGTGACGAACGGACGGACAGCGGAGTCTAACCTCGGGTTTCTGAATTATTGAGAGTTCGGGGTAAGCAATACTTAAGCAGTATTTGAGTACAAAGTTGTCAAAAAACTGCTTTAAAATCCGTCAATTTTTTGAAAACTCCATACTCAAATGTTACTTAAGTATTTGCTTATTCCGAATTCTCAAATCAGAAATCGGAGGTTAGTAATAACACAGTCTACCTATATCTTACTCCTTACAGTCGGTCAACGTAGAACATTGTCGCAGAGCAAACGTGCGGGGGGTTGCGGGGTGAAGGAGCGGAGGTTATGTCCCGAGTAGCCATATGCATACTTGGGACATAACCTCCGCCCCTACATAATTTTGACATTTCATAGGACCTGTCAAATGTATGGGCGTTGACCCACTGTATGTAGTAAGTAGGTACATTGTGGTAATAGGGTCCCGTTTTACCCTTTGGGTACGGAACCCTAAAAATAAGTCTTTTGATGCAAAAAAGAGCCAACGTAATTTGTATGATAATGTTACATACAATATAGTGATTCAGGAATTCCGTAAAACACTAGAAGGTTCGTTAAGTCGCAAAGTTATTACAAAGATTGCTAGTCGTTTCGGATCATGTGTTTTAATGTATTTTGCTGCCTCATTTTCTTGCGCTAACTCGAAAAACACGGCTAAAGTTATTCTTATTATAATTAAACCATTTTACTTTTAACTTATTTTTACTGCAACCTTTGTCCCTCGCCTCGCTTGGTACTTTGGTGACGATAAAATGTATCTTTTATTTTAGTCTAGACACTATACACACAGCAGCCATTTTAAATTTAGAATTAATAGGCTCTGGCATTAGAAACCTTATTTCGGTTTCACAAAGTTCAGTTTCTATTGCAGGTAACATTGTTTTATGACATTTTCAATAGTGTTCGTCATTTCATTTCATGTCAAACTAGAATACCTAGGTACCTACATACTCACATCCACGTCAAACTTATGAATAAATTAATGATGAGGTAAAATTACGCATGTGCGTTTAAGTTTGATTCCTGTAAAATATTGAACATCTGTTGAATGTATTTTAAAAGGTTATATACATTTTAAAACTATATATGTATCACAATACCGATATACCAATTACATTTTTTTTAATTTAATTAGAAAAATTGCTTCAAACTCTCCCCTGTAAAATGCATCTTTCGCCGATTCGTGTGTCGTGGATGTGACGACATGGTCAAATTCAACAAATGATGAACGTTCGTTGGCGTTTGTTGGCTCTATGTGTGCGTACCATAAGAAACGTTGTTCTAATAGCGCGACAAAAAACCTTTTTGCTTTTAAAAGGAATTTCTTATAATCTGATTACTTTTCAACTTACTTCCGTGTACTTTAGCAAAAAATTTTTAACGTAATCCTGTCGTCAAAGTGAAGTGACTTAAAAAAAATTATTCTGGATATTTAAGAATGTTAAATTGTGTCTATACAGTTTTTTATTGCCATTAATACCGTTAGCAACAGAAAGGCGTGAAATTTAAATTGCACAGATAATCTACATTACTTTAACAACGTGAAATACAGATATTAGCTGTGACTGTAACGAATTAATGATAGATTCACTCCTACACGATTCTGGTAGCTCTCTATGACATTATGTCAACAATTTATTAGAAATTGATGCTCAACCTATCAAGGTAAGAATTATCTATCCAATCTATCAAATCCAACGAGCCGTGCAGCATCCAAGTAATATTTATCACCGTCCGTACTCACGACACTTATGAATTATGACAGTATACAACAGATTCCTATTCTAAGCAGTCGCATGAATATCATTGGGCACACATGCTCCTATAAAGCCAACTATAAAGAAAATTCAGAAGTTAAAAGTTTTATTTTCCAAGTTTTACAAATTACGTTAATATATTTTGAGTAAAATGGAGGACGCTAGCTTCGCAAAGATATGGATGCAATTAGCACAGAACCGAGCAAAGTGGAATGTGAGCCAAATATAATACGAGGTGTGTTTAGGATTATGTACGGCTTTACTCACCTGTATTTTATCGAGATTTTCCGACTTGTTTCGGACTCCACCTGAGTCTCTTAATCATGAGCTGTTCATGTCGAGATGTCGCGGACCGAAACAATTAGTCGAATGCACATGAGTAAAGCTGTAAAGATTGTGTCTTAAACCTGAATGTCAGTCACGAACGTTATTCTAAAAGGACGTAGTTACATAAAAAGGATCCAATCCAGACAAAGTCACTTTAGAGATATTGACGTTTGAAGTTTGGAAGATGTTTGACGTGCCATACATGTGGGTTGGTTCTGAGATTGATAAAAAGTGATGGACTATTGTTTTTGCTTGGATCTTTTTACTGATATTTAGCATCAGTTTGGAGCGCTTAACTCATTTTTGACCATGTTGTGGGTTGGATCCTTTTTGCGTAACTACGTCCCGTATGTGCGCATGCATAAGCCAAGTACCATACTCAACATTGCACAGTGGTTAAATGATAATGTTACAGAAGATGCTGACAAAACAACATCGCTCTTTAAAACATTATACTATCGAGGCTGGACGGAAAAGATGCTTTGAAAGAATGATGATAATAACATCACGCCTGTATTCTTCGAAGTGTTGTGCAGAGGTGTATAGTACATCCTCATTTCGCCGTTATGTTTAAGGCCCATGTAATAGAGGACAAGCCTATTGCCATCAACCGGGCACAAATTCAGAGTCCGGGCTGTTAATAAGAAATTCAACACTGAAAAACTCAGGACCTCACGCTCAGCAGTCGCGCTTGCGGCCACTAAGATCCATTACGCACTGTGGACTGGTCGTTGGAGGCTTGGTCGACGGCGACTGTGGCTTTCTATAGTTTAAATAGGTGTTTACGCACTTGGTCGCCGGTCGCCCGGGCGACTATCCTCCGGTTTCTGAATTGAGAATTCGGGATAAGCAATACTTAAGTAGTATTTGAGTATGGAGTTGTCAAAAAAAAGCTTTGAAATCCGTCATTTTTAACCGACTTCAAAAAAAGGAGGAGGTTCTCAATTCGGTCGGTATTTTTATATTTATGTATGTACACCGATTACTACGAGGTTTCTAGTCCGATTAGTGTGATTATTTTTTTGTTCGATGCAGTATACTTGCCATTTGGTCCCATAAAAATTTCATCCAATTTGGTTTAGTACTTTTTATTTTGTGAGCATTTTTTGACAACCCGGTACTCAAATATTACTTAAGTACTGCTTATCCTTGAATTCTCAATTCAGAAACCGGAGGTATGCCTATGGTTTGGTCGCCGAGAAATCAAGTCTCCGGCGACCAGTCGACAGTGCGTAATGGTTCTAAATCAACGAGGCAGTCAATTATAATATAGTTGAATCATGATAATATAGTTCTATAATACCAGGAAAACTTGTAACAGGTGGGAAAGGATTTACAAGACCGACAGCTGAATTAGGGACATTAGTTTGTAATGAAACATCAGATCTCTCAGAACCCATTTCTAATCCATGTATATAAATGACGTAGTAAGCTCATGCTTAGATAAGGTCTTTATACATCGTTGGAACAGTCTTAGTCTATATGATTTATGTCCCTTACATAATTTAATACTAATTTACCCAGCTTAGTCCCACGTGGAGACTGGAATAAGCGAGTGTATAATAAAGCTGTCATCTATAACGTATTAAGCTGGAATAGGTTCTAATCTTCAGCCTTATTCATGATCGTCAGGAACACGGATTCAAAACGTGTCGGTCAGCGAGAGTATACAGAACAGTATCTTAAACGCAGTTCAGACTAGCGATGGGCAATTGTTGCAAAAAAAAAACAATCGACTGAATCGAAAATTGTACTGTTGCGCATTCGATTGTCGATTTAGTAGTTCCTCACCATTCGAATTACAGTCGACGAACTACTAAATGTACACGGAGACAGTAGATGACAAATAATCTATTAGCGCCAATCGCATAATAAGTGCAGTTGTACTTGTAACTTTGTAAGTAGTGGCGCACAGACTTTTAACTATTGAATTGTGGCGCAGCGGCAGCGCACGCACCACCTTTTAGTAATTACTTATTTAGTAGTACGAGTACAGTAATACGTGCGTTGCGCCACAATTCAATACAAATTAGGAGTTAAAGTTGATACGGTAACCGTTTCAGTGATTGTCGCCTGCTGCGCGATGTAAGTCGATAACAATCGACTAACATCAATTGTTATCGACTGGACTGAACAATCGACTAAGTCGATTAGTTTTAGTAATAATCGCCCATCGCTAGTGTACTATACACCTCTGCCAACCCTTTAGGGAATACAGGCGTCAGTTTGTGTTTAAAAACTATAATGTTACTCCGAGATACGCAAAATATTTGTCTATAAAAGTCAACGACATTGAGTCAGTACTTTTTATGTGATGCGTACATAAACAAACCAATAAACAGACAAATAATACAAAAAATAACGAAATCGATTTTATTGGTTACCCTGTAACTCCTCTTTTATCATGGGAAAATCCTCATGGATACCCTTTGCCTGGGGAAGGTAATGCCGGACTCTTGCCAGCTAAAAACCTACGGTGTTCCTTCTCCTGACCCTTGGCCGGGGTTGCGGGATTCGCAGCTGCATACACCGCCAGCCCCTGGCCGACCTGTCCTTCTGTGGGGCCTTGTCCCACGTCCTCCTGAGAGGCGCGCACGGAACACATGCGCGCCACCTTCTCGGGCCTGTTACAGTTCGGGCGACGGGTACCGTTTAACCCCTGCTATTTGTTTTAATATTTTCAATGTACAGATACGCCAAATCTACAGATTTTGTACCTATATAGATATAATAATCAAAATGGATTAATAAAACAAATGGACATTGAAAGCTGTCTATATTCGAATGACGAGTGAGTACTTAGTATATTTGTTTACTCGTTAATTCGGTTGGCTGACTTAGGTTGCGTAATGGTCAGATAATGTAGCCACTAACTAAGATACATCTGAAGTCTGCGGCTGTCTGAGATTGTAAGGTGAGATGTGCAGGTTTATGAATGTAGGTATCTATATTATTGAGATACAGTTTTGATTTATCTCAATTCATACAGAATTGATTCATATACTTTTTTAAATTTTTAATTATTACTTTTCCTTTATATGCATAATTTTACTATTGTAAAAATATTATGATTTTCTTTGTATAGAGTCAATTAATTTATTCACCTTACAGACAGATCTGTGTTGCTGGGGAGTTTGTTGCGCCGTTTCTTCTTCACAGCATAAACACTAGGAAGCGGTGAAGAGAGGCCTTTTTTGTGGGCTGTCTATTGTTAATCTGACGTTCAAAAAGAACTAAGTAATCTAGTCTATTTTGAAAAAATGAGTTTTGAGTTTGAGTTTGACTCCAACAAATTAAAATGATTAATCCACTAAGCCTAAAGGAATCAGAATCAACCAGTTGTCAATCGATTCGGTTTGGTATCTGTTCTTCTGTCATTACGAGAATCGTAGACGAAATGAGATAACAAACTGCTTATCGAAAAGGTTGTGAAATCGGGGGTTGATTGGTTTATTCAAAAGCAACCTGGCTATGGCATTACGAATAAAAGGGATTTGATAAGAGTTGTCTTGAAAGTAATGTTAAATGTTGCTTTCAGATTATCAGAAATTTCAGTTCATGAATCAGAGATTTCAGTACACCTCTATGCATAGCCTATATGTATACAAGCTTAGTTTTAGTATATACTAAACCTGAAACTAGTTTGTTCAGAATCACTAGGAGAATCGATTGACATATTTTTTACACCACTTTTTTTTTTTTTTTTTTTCTAAAATTTCAATTTTGTTTCATTAGTTTTCTACCCATAACAGTTGACGGGAATAGTCATCTTGAGGCTTGAAACGGTCCTCTCGGTCAGTTTCCGTATATTAGACAACCCCTGCATAGCACATCTCAGGCATTTCACACTTAACGCGACATAAACTAAGGTGTAACTTGGAGATTTACTTAAAAGAAACACATATTCAGGCAGTTCTGATGAAAATCTTGTTGGGGTGTCTCGGTTTTCGTATAAAGTAAAAATAAGGTTGTATAACAGCTGGTCCGTGTCAAGATGCGTTGAAAACAGTAGGTTTTGTTTTTTTCTAATAGAAATCCTTTTGTATACCGGACTGGGGAAGGCGGAGGAGAGTATCGGATTTTACCGACTAAAACCATTTGGTGGTCGTCCTAAGTACAAAAGAAGGGGTTTCGAGATCTCCGGTGGACTCCCCCCCATTGGCTGGAGACCCTTTAGGTCACGCCAATAACTGCCCGGTTACGTAGAAACCGTCCCCTAGGACGACCTACAGCAGTCAAATAGAAAAAAAAAAAAAAAAACTCCGGTGGAACACAACGGTGTCTTATAGTAGTGCAAGTAAAGTAGGTAAAACCTTAGGGTTTTGGTACCTACGTCCCGGTGAAACAACATTATTTCTGATCTACTTTCCGAATTCAGTTTATCTAATGTTCATTCCATCAGACTGATGGGTCTCCAGCTGCCTTATGTTGTTAGTACGCGTGTAAGTTAAGATAAAGGAATACATATGTTATTGTAAGTTGGATTACTACATTTTCTGTACAGTGTTAGGTATCCAATAAATATTGATATGTCCTGCCACCGTGCCGATCGACTCGTGGATATTTTTTTGGCTTATCTGTGTACTAGACGGGATATTGGTTAGTGTGTACATAGTAACATTATTACTTTCACTCGATACGTGGTACTTGCGATCTTAGATTCGATAAAATGCGATTTTATGCTTGTTTGTTTAGAATTGATTTAATTAATGTAAATAATTGAAACAAATAATTGCTGATACCGCATAGAAGAGTGAGTTTTTAAAACAGGTGCAATTATTATCTCTCGAAACAAGTACACAAACGTTACATAAATAGATTTTGAGCAGTCGTTTAATGAACGAGCAAACCTGTACATTTATTATTTTATTTTTTACTAACGGTCGCCAGCGGCTTCGTCCGCGTGGATGTCGATTATCGAGTATTCCGCATTTTTCTCTACTATAATATTGTGACTGTTCTTCGCTAACCCTAAGCTGATAAAATTTTTATTTTTCCAATATTAAATACAAACTCAAGTCAAAATTCATAACTCATTTATTTAGCTCTTTTGGACTTTAAATGTACAATTATAGACAGCCCACAAACAGCCCTCCCTTCACCGCTTCCTAGTGTTTATGCTGGGGAGAAGAAACGGCGCAACAAACTCCCCAGCAACACAGTTCTGTCTGTCAGGTGAATAAGTTAATTGAGTCTATACAGGGCAAAACATAATATTATTTACAATAATAGAATTATACAAATTAGGGAAAAGTAATAAAGGAAGTATTTATATAAAACAATTCTGTAGGAGGACTTCAGATAATATTTAAATTGTAATATATGTCATTATTAAGAAAGCTAAAGAGACAATGAAAGGGATGCAAGTGACATATATCGTAATGATAAGATAAAACCAAAGGGAGTAAATAACAAGGGACATTTATTACGGGGATACGTAACGCTTGCGATCTGAAACACCTCTGTGTTATAATTATTAATTAACTACTTTATATCGAACCCCACGTCGTGACACGAAGCGGCTTTGCAGCTACTGTCGTGTCGTACGTGTACCGCTAAAGTCTAACGCCTGCAATAGCGGGCCACGTTCCCTAAACTCTCATGACATGTCTTTCTCAATCCTAAGACAGAGTCCTACTAAGTCCATCTGCCATTCAGCAAGACATGTTTACAACAATACTAGGCGACTAAACCCTGAGTGAAGACCGCTCCCTCACAAGAGTTAGTTATCTAAACTAGCGCAAGCGCAGCGTATTGTCGGTCGGTTGCATGATATCTCACAATCACACCTGGATTACGTTTGAGTGGTATAATTTGTCGTCACTTCACACTTCCTTAATCTACCCAGGTTGTGGACGGCTAACGGGTTGTGAGGCCGCTCTCCGTCCTATTCGTGTCTCGATAAGTGCTAATTATGACGAAATATGTGATAGGCCTGCGTGGGCCGGGGGTATAACGAGACACGATTCCTAGCGTCCTTTAGGAAGACTATTCATCCATTTTAGGGTACTTGGTGAAGCCTACCCCCCTCCCTGGAAGTGTACGTAAAACAAGTGCCCGTAAGGCATAATGCCGAAGTCAGTCAATAGGAAGTTGCTATCACTAACGTTTGGTTGATTTATATTCCGGTAATTATTATGAGTTGGCATTGTAGCCTAGATATATCCGAGTGAGTCCAAGGTATGTTATACGGTTCAGCCTTCCATAGACGGCTTCTCCACTTCCCTATAGCCAAACGCAGGTGTAAGAAACCTCGGCGAAGTCAGATATAGATATAAACGGTACATGATATTATGTAGATTATAGTTATTGTACATAATAAACAATAACACAGCCTCGGATAATTATAGTAAAACACTCACCCATTCGTTCACGCACGCACTCACGGATATTCGCACTTGCACACTTTGTTAGTACTAATTAATTCTAACTATAACTAGTATTACAATACACTTAAGCTAAACTATAATAACTTAAACTAGTTATAATGGCCTCTCGCTCTTACGAGCTGGGTTTGATCAACTCTCTTAGTCAATCCTAAGTCTACTCGCCTATGGCTCATTGGTCTAAAACCGACTTTCCTAGCCTTTGACTCTGACGTCCGAATCCTATCATGGTGTTAAGCCAACTCTCCTAATCTTTGACTTTGACGTCCTTTCCCTATAGAGGTCTAAAACCAACTCCCTAGATTATCCTAACTTCACTAGCCTTTGGCTCTTAACTCTGACGACCGTGCTCAACCGTGGTCTATAACCAACTGCCTCTCCTTGAATCCTTCATATTACATTTCATGTCGCTAGGACCATCTTCCCACGGGTTTTCGCCCGACGGTTCATTACTGTTTTTGTATAGTTTCTCAATTGTTTCAAGATGTCGTTTTTAGGACCTTTCTCAAAATTTGCTAAAATGTTTCCATGGGTTGTGTTTTTGTTACCCAACGGATTTATTGCCCTTTTTGTGCAATTTCGTAATTATTGTTTCTAAGGGTCGCTCTTAATGTGGCACTTGTATTATGCGTTGCCCTCGGGGTTTCACATTTCATCCATTTCTTTAGAATTTGTAAAATACTTTATCTTAACAGAGGACTGTCACTTGTCCCTAGTCTGTTTCCCATAAACTATACATTTAATGTGTTCCTAAGAGGCCCGGTATCGTATTATGGTTTTAAAATAAATAGAATATTTTGTTATTAATTAGGAGTACGTGACAGACCGTCACAATATGCATGTAGGTCTTATACATGTCGGAGATGCAGAGGGATTTTATCCAAAATATCATCGGTGTCCGCCATGTTGCACGTGGTTGGTTAGAATCATGTGCGCACACCCGGCGCTGTTGAGCTCTGGATGTCAAATGTGTCGTGTCACTAACACACTAGTCTCACCTCGACATCTGACAGATGTCAAACGTCACATGTGACAGTTCATTTGACAACCTTGGCTAGAACTACTGACTCAATGACAGTTGTTATCGATTTGATTAATCGACTAGAGAATCTCAAACACAAATAGATGGCGCCACTAGTACGTAAACAAGCCGCTTACTTCACTCCTCCGACATACATATAAACCTTCCTCTTGAATCACTCTATCTATTAAAAAAAACCGCATCAAAATCCGTTGCGTAGTTTTAAAGATCTAAGCATATATAGGGACAGAAAGCGGGAAGCGACTTTGTTTTATACTATGTAGTGATGATGCTTACGCTTGCACTGAGTGCAGTTTGACGCGTTTTCTTTGTTAGCCTACAACGTTAGTACCTATCAATGAATTTAATATACGGAAAACATCTATTTTATTAAATTCTGTGATTCCTGGTAATCACATCATTCGTTCTGCCTCGCCTTTTCCCAACAATGTTGGGGTCAGCTTCTAGTCTAACCTGATGCGGCTGAAAACCAGTATTTTACACGGAGCGACTGCCATGGGACCTCCGCAACCCAGTTACTTGGCAATGCCGATATCCTAAGGTTAGACCGGTTGTCAAACTTTCCGGCTCCTGACTACCGGTAACGACTGTTATAGGTATTCGTATGACAACCGAGACCGAGGGATTTATGTCCTCGGTGTGTAAAGAACGGTCACCCATCCACGGACTGACCGCGGCAAGTGCAGCTTAACCTTGCAAATACATAAGATCCGCGCAGATAATATTAAACCATTTAAACCATTTATTTTGCCACACACAAGATATTATATAAAACAATAATGCGACACATTTAAAAGATATAATCGGTGTGTGGCAAGGAATCCAGCTCAGTATTCGCTGTGCGTACAGTACAGCACTGATTTTCAGCTGGTCCCTGCCATTTTTGTATCAACATAATAAATTATACGCGCACTTCATGCAATACGCAAATAAGCAAACAAACCGAAAATAAAAATAACAAAAAAATAAATAAAACACAATTATCTCATAAGTAGGTACAGCATCAATCATAATGGTACCAAGAAAATGTGAATCGACCCACAGTACAGGGCACCATGGCCAGACTCAACACAAAAAACTGCATATAAAATGGCTAACAGATACACAAGGCCGCTATTGTAATTTTTGAATGCACAAAAGTTCTCTCGAAATATGTTTTTTCAAAGTCATGTGGGACATAGCCATAGACATAGATATTAGCCACCGAGCCCCTCAATTCCGGTAATCACATCATATCAATCAAATCATTATCAAGTTTATCATATCAATTCAAAGGTGTAAGGTCACACCGCGTGCAATGAAAGTTATGTAACACTAGCTTTTGCCCACGGCTTCGGTCGCATTAATTTAGATTAAAAACTAAAGTTTCTAGAATAATATAATTCAATCGTGATTCAAAAGACACGTGGCGCCATCTATAAACGTTATTGTTGTTTTCCTCTGGAACAGTACTTTTTTTCGGGATGAAAGGTACCCTATGTCCGTTTCTGTACACCTGACAACGTATATGCAAAATTTCAGGATGATCAGTTTAGTGGTTTAGGCGTGAAAAGGTAACAAACAAACTTACTTTCGCATTTACGAGTATAATATTAGTTAGGATTAACCACGGGAGAAACTTTTGTCACTACCAAAGAGTAGAAATACTCAACTATTTCTAATATTTACACCAAATAGTAAAAATAGAGATTTCCTAACACGCGAACGTTGTAAGAGTAATGTGTACCTACCGAACGAATGTCTGAAAATGTCTCCAACATTCCCGATAATATGATTTATTTTCGATACAGCCAGTATTTATCTGAAAACAGAAAACACGATAAAGCTTCCAAACACGAAGTATGTTTACAAATATAGAATGTGTGCGTTGAGGCAATTAGTGAAAACAATAACATTGCAAATACCAATTTTAGCAGACTTGTTTACAATAAACCAGTCTTTCCCAAACTATACGACCCAATTATAGATCGCGAGTGGATAATGGGTGGGCTCTCAAACTGATAGGATTTTTTTTTAATTCTTTATTTATTTTAAAGGGCTTTATCACTTAGTGATAATGTCACCCAACTGATAGGATAACAGTGTCGTGTCTGCTTTTTAGGGTTCCTAAATAATTCTATTTCGATCTGAATATCCAGTATCTTCTGAAGACTATATTTCAAAACGGACAATTGATACGCGTTTGTTGCCATTGTAGTTTTTTGTACTCTTGAAAAGAGTGTCCAACGATGGTAAATTCATTTTGATTGGACATGAGTACCAAAACGCCCATCCTCCTTTTCACAGATGATGTATTTCTGTTGCCGCTATAACAACAAATACTAAAAAACAGAATAAAATAAATATTTAAGGGGCTCCCACACAACAAACGTGATTTTTTTGCCGTTTTTATAGATAATGGGACGGAACCCTTCGTGCGCGAGTCCGACTCGCACTTGGCCGGTTTTTTCTTTTCATGTTAGGCACGGGGCGGGTCCCAAACTTTGAAAGTTTATTTTGATGGGTCGCGGTCCCGACAACTTTGGGAATCACTGTATTAAACACATCAGATTTACATTTACAGAGTTACGCCTATGATTCTCGACAGGCGTTCCATCGACAATTTCGTCTGAGTTCCAGTGCGGGAAAAGAGAGGTTTTATTATAGATATGTGAGTTACCATACCATTCTAACCTTGAGTTAGTTTGAGAATATTCTAGCTCAAAAAATACAATAGCCAGGAATAGTGCTGCCAGTGGGCAAAACGTCAGGGCAGAAAGTTAAAAAAAACGGGTTTTTGGTTTTCAAATTGGGACACATAAAAACACTTGGTTTTTTATAATACCAACTTTAATTTGTTAGGGCTGTGCAATTGGAACCCTCTGTTGTGACTGATTGATCTAAAATTGGGACATTCGGCGTCCCATCAAGGGAGAATAGGGACGTGTCTACTGACTTTTGAAAATCGGGTCCCCGCAAATCGGGTCACCTGGCAACGCTAGCTAGGAATCAAACTCAGGATGCGTCGTTACCTATACCTCTACCTAATTATAACATTAGACAAATAGGACTTATTTCATCAAGGAAACGTATAGAAATAAGCAACACGTTTTCTTCCAGTAAGGATGAAATATATTTATGCATTTATGAATTTTAACGGTCAATCAAGATGAGCAAGAGAGCCTCGACTTGAAGAAATGGTTCAAAATATGCCCATGCCTTGGTGCGTTACAATGGAGTATCGTGTTAAGGACGTATTTACAAAACTGCTCTAAATTAACTGTCTTTGAGTACATTTTCAGATCAACCAATTTAAACTTAGCTAGATGTTTACGGTAAGATATCGATATACTACTTTTTTGACTAAAAAAAAGGTGTCGAAAACATTTTTTGAATTTGACAATTTATAATTGAATAGTATTAATTATTATATTAGCCTCCTCCCACGAAAATACTGATAATGAAGTGAGTTTCGTTACATAATACTGAAGAATTCAAGGGTTTTAATGAATAATAACAACACGCTTAGTTAGCAGACATATTTACCTTAAAAAGGTAAAGGAAAGAAATAAAAAAATGTTTGGAATATGCACAGGTTTTTTTTTATTTTTTTCATATAATTTTACTACACAGATGAACCTTATGATGTGAAAAAAAGATTGGTTTTCCATGTGTAATTTTACTGTCGGCCATCATCGTGAATGGACTCGAGTCACTTGACAGTAGAAATAAGCTGAGAGATCCCTACACGGCCACAAAGAATTGAATTGACCTAATTTGAAAATTGCAAAATATTTAAAAGGCACTTTGCTCGCAGAACGGATGGCCGATGGGGCTGAAAGGTTCTGGAGTGGCGACCGCGTAGCGGAAGGCGCACCGTGAGTCCCACAAGGTGGACCGATGACCTGGTGAAGGTCGCGGGAATCCGCTGGATGCGAGAAGCACAGGACCGGTCGATGTGGCGATGGTTATGGGAAGCCTATATCCAGCAGTGAACGTCTTTCGGCTGAATGGTGATGATGATGATGAATTCGAAAATAAAGGTACGCTGTGTGTGTGGTCCGTCCGCAAATCGTCATTAAACATTTTATGTAGGGATCTCGAGTTTAAACATAAAGCCAAGCCAAAGCGACAGTACCGATATGGTGCCCGTTATGATCTTTGTTTTCCAAATAACTTTAAAAAAAAGTAAAAACCGACTTCGGTTGCAGAGGTTCCAGACGAAAACCAGCGTCAAGTACATAAAGTGCTTGACATTAAGCTGATCTGGACACCTTTTTGGTTCAGCCGTGAGACACATACCCTAGACTTTTTTTTATTTTATTTATATCACATTTTTCACATGTTGTGTCTCTTTGTGCTGTGTCCAAATAAATGATTCTTTATCTTTATCTTTACTTCAAAAAAAAA
The DNA here is from genome assembly GCA_905220435.1 of Amphipyra tragopoginis. Lineage (NCBI taxonomy): Eukaryota > Metazoa > Arthropoda > Insecta > Lepidoptera > Noctuidae > Amphipyra > Amphipyra tragopoginis. The sequence continues at coordinate 20,817,130 of HG991997.1, forward strand.
CTTCTAAAACTGTTAGTATTATAATATGGTAATTATTTTACTCTTTTTTTGAAGTCGATTTTTACTTTTTTTTTAAAGTTATTTTATTTTTCTATTTTTAGTGGTATAAACAATGCACAAACGTGCAACTACAGCAATCCCGGGTAATTTGCTGTTATCCACTGAAGAGTTGCATTGTCAATCTCCGAGGGTCTTCATCAGATCTTCACCAAATTAAAATGGGACCAGTTCGAAAGAATACTCTTTCAAACAAAAAAAGAATTTTGCAAATCCGTCTTTACATGGCGGAGTTATGCCCGAACATACATAAAAATAATGACATCATCCACATAGCACTAATCAAAAAAATGCTCACAAAATAAAAAGTACTGAACCAAATTGGATGAAATTTTTATGGCAAGTAACTATACTGCATCGAACAAAAAAAGAATCACACTAATCGGACTAGAAACCTCGGAGTAATCGGTGTACATACATAAATAAAAAAAAGTAAAAAATACCGACCGAATTGAGAACCTCCTCCTTTTTTTGAAGTCGGTTAAAAATTTGTTTCGTTTCTAGCATGCAATAATTGTATGTGACATCTATGTTCAAACTCCAAATATCACGATATCATGATGTTGACGTGTGTCAGAATTTGAATAGAGAAAACGATCCTATCTTGTTTTATGGGTTAGTACGGGTCAGTTGGCATACGCTTGAATTTCAAGCTTACGGTTTGGGTCATCCATAACAATGGATGGTTAGTTAACGTGTGTTGTTTTTATGTTTTATTTGGATGTATAATATTGCATTTTTACATTGTGTGTGCATTAAATCAGCGAGGAGTTTTCTTTGTCTATTGCTAGGACTTATTTAGTTTAAAAACTTAAGCACAGAGATAGTTTCCACTACCGATGTTATAATTCTTATCGCACGCAGATTTAAGAGGCCGTATACGAAATTTTGCCAATTCTGCTGATTTACGTGATTTTACAGACGTGGTTTTACAGTTAAAATAATATATTTCTAAAAGTTTTAATGCACGACATGAAAGATCATTTCAATTATGATCTAATGAATAAGCGGCCTCTTAATACCGCCTTTGACTTCTAAAACCCGTGTGTAAAGCAAAATAAAGATTCTTTCCTATGTTATTCTTTCATGCTCAGTTCCTATAGTCAAAAACGAATCGGTTTGCTTACCAATGAACGGTAGCATTTTTTATTGTCAAACTGGAAATTATATAGACTTGTAAACTAGGTAATTTTACCTGTGATAGCAGTCTTTGCTTTATTATTGGTAAAGATACAATAGTCTTAATTTTAACCTATAACGCCCGGTAAAGCATAGGAATCGGTCTTATGTCGCCACTTAAGACACCTATTCTGATTTGCAAAAGTAACCATGTAAGTACGTTAAGTCGGAAAAAACAATAATAGTGACATTACCGTTTGCGCAAACATTTGCACAAGCTTAAGCACAAACTTTGCGCATGCAAGTTGCTGCATGTAGTCATACTTTAAGGGAGGAGATAGCTTGAATTTAACACAGGTTGTACTGTACATTGTACAATATATACATAAAACGCATACATTATATTATTACTTGTCAAACAACGTGCCTGCTCATGTGAGTTTAGGTGGCTCATATAATTTTGCAACTGTAACCTATGATACAGAAACGCTGGCAACGGTCCCGTATATACCAAATACATCGCCAGCAAGATCCCAGATAGGCCAATAAACATTAATGACGCTACAATGCCCCTAATTTAGGGTCCCACACGTCCTTTGCATGCGAACGGGTATGTTTAGTGACATTCATTCTATAAATGACTGACTCTCGGTGTTACCGAACGTTTTGCCACAGATGAAATATTCTATGGATGCTTAACTACAACATATACGCTTAGCGCTTGGATTGTCTCGTTGGTCTAGTAGGCAGTTGCAGGAGCAAGCGTGATTGCTGAGCGTCTTGGGTTCGATCCCCAGATCAGGCAGTGCTATTGGGTTTTTTCGTGTGGAATTTTTGAGTAGCAATCTAGATTTGTGCCCGGTTGATGGCAATAGGGAGGTAAACTATACATCTGTGTCAAACCATTTGGGGAATACAGGCATAATGTTATATTAATAAAGCTCTATTGAGTGATATTCAAATTAAAACTTTCTTTTTGGCAGCCACTTCTCCTTACCGTTGTAATATTTGTCGACTTAAGATACGTGTAATTAGCACCAATTTAAAATATAATATACATAAATAATATCGGTTAATAATCAGCATTCTAGGAGCTCACAAAATGTAAGATATAGCTCTTGCCTGAAAGAGTCCCGCATGTGCATGCACCCACATTATCTTGCTGTCAACGTGGTGAGTCAAGTATCCATCTACTACGTTATCTGTGACTTGAAGCCCAAAAGCGGAGATTGCGAATACCTTCTGCCAATGACTCGTGAGTCCTGAGTTATAGTCTTGTTCCGACACTAACGAAATATAACTTATGTACTATATCGACGGCAGCAAAGAACAAACGGCTATCTACAAAATCACTAGTTTTCAGGAGAGCGTTTTTAACGCGAAAATGTAATAACTTCTACAAAAATAAAGCTAGCCTCTTCAAATTCGCAATATTTATATTATTCGGCATTTTGAACAAAACTATGAAGGTCAATGAACTGATATATTTTTTGTTTTCGAAATACGGCAGATGTCTTTTTCTACTTCGCACAAAATAAATAACTAACTGAGTCAACTGCCATATGTTCGCTTCTACGTAGGACTTTTTAATTACTGATTCCCAAACAATTTTACTTATAAAAGGAGATATTGTTATTCTCTTTTATAATATATATCTAACTACGACAACAAATAAAGGGTAACTATGACTGACACCAAGATATTGTAGTTGTCTCAAATTACTTCGTAATTCTAAAGGTTCAGATATTGATATTGCAGATAACATGCTATTAATATGATGAGCTTTTGGAGTTCAAGAAAAGAATTAAGTTATTTTTAGTAATTTATTCTTTTTAATCATCGTAATCATATTACAAAGTAACAAAAATGCAATATTTGCAGAGAAAATAAAATTTCTAAGGAGTTACTATCTTCAAAAACAAATCAATAATCGAATCTTATACAAGCTATTATCATACAAAAGCAAAGCATAGGATCAAAGGAATTGAACCCGTGTTAATACACGTAAGTAAAGATTATTTTATCACAATAATCAAACTTACTGAACAAAAAATAATTTCTTCCTAGTCTTTTCTTCAAGAAATAATCAAATTCCAAACTAAGTTATTGAAGGTTTTTCTTGCATAAAATGAACAATCGGTAGTCTGTTTTTCTACCGTAGCACGTTGATGATAGCTTCAGCAAGTGTGTTTTAATGTTTCTGACCGTGTTTGGACGTGCTTTATCACGCATAAGCTGAAACAAAGCACCCAACTGGGTCCGCAAAGAAATGACAACATCCGAAACAATCATTTCAGCGTAAATCTATGCATTGAGATTGCCTCTGATTCAAATCAGTTCTGTTCTTCCATCGGTTCAAATACTCGGCCATAACAATATTTTTCCACGTTTTTAGCATCCTGAGGTCCACCAATACATCTAGTATCTGGGTGTTTCTCCGTTTTTTTTTAACTTTTATTTAACAAATCATTATTCTCTCTGATTGTTAACGTTACAGTAGCTTCCAGTCATTGTAATTCTTCTTTTACTATTTGACTGCAGTGGCGTAGTATCCATTTGCATTATCATTTGATTAGGTTTTTATGCCTATATTGTTAACTCCGCCATGAGGATAAACTAGTCTAATAAAAGTTAAAATAATTCGGAGAAACACCCATCTGGTCTTATGTCAAAGCGAGATTCATCAGAAAAGCACACATTACGCCATTTTTCTTCTGCCCCATTTCTGTGTTCACGAGCCCACTGTGAACGGGCCCTACGATTGCAGGGCTCAATCAGTGGCACTCGTAGCGGTCTTTGCGAACAGAGATTGACTTTGTGCAAACGGTTTCTAATGGTTTGATCGCTTATTAACAACCCTGAAAAGCGATGAAGCCTTTGAATGCTCATCTTGCAAAGCATGAGAAAAATAAATTTATATTTCATTGAATAATGTATTTACATATTTTTATTTTTTATTGTACTGTGCGTTCAGTCCACGAATACGCGCCCCACTCCTTTTTGCTGTTGGAAGCCGCGTGGTGCTTAAGCATACATTTCTTTTTATTATCTTATTTTAGTTTCCTTGCCTCGGAGAGTACGTTAAGCCGTCGGTCCGGGTATCATACGAATACCTGTGGTAGTGTCGTTATGGGTAGTCAGAAGTCCGAAAGTCTGACAACCGGTCTAACCTTAGGATATAGGCATTGCCGCGCAACTGTGTTGCGGAGGTCTGATGACAGTTTCTCCGCGTAAAAGACTGGTGTTCATCAGCTCACCGTTTAGACTAAAAGCTGACCCCAACATAGTTGGGAAAAGGCTAGGCAGAACGAAGAGCGATGAAGCCTCGTAATCACCATCATCGCACTCATTTTAGGATTCCATCGAGCAGTGATATGTATGTAAAGATCTTGTCTACCTGTGGTGATGCGAGTTCGTCCTCCATGACGCTCAGCTATGCTGCCAGTGATACGGTAGCGTGTTCAGAAGTGACTTATTATACTCTGCGTAGTGCCCAGAGCCATGGCCACAGTACGTTTCCGAGAGCCAGATTCCCACATTCTTACGGCTCTGATAATTTTTCCCAACTCAAGTGACATTTTTCGTCCTTAATAGCGTTCATGTATATTGATCTGACTCAGAAGTGTAGTAGAAACGGTTTTGTCTCAAAACCGTTGCAGGATTTTATAGGAAAACGACTTGACAGAAGATTTTCAACTTTTAATCGAAATTCAAAAACTTTCCTTTTTTATATTATGAAGAGGTCGCTAAATAACTATGAGGAGTCAAAAAAAAAACAATTTAAGAACTTGCAGTAATTCGCTAAAATGTGCTTTATCCCTAGACACGTTTGATGTGTGTATTATGAAATGTAGATTAATAAAATTGAGGTCGTAGAAAGAGTAAGTATGCAAGTTAAAAAAAGTCAACTGCCCCACCGCCCATGACAAAACGGTCATGTGACTGATATCTTTGTTTATCGCATGCGACGCGCCGAATCGTACGACGTACACACGGACAATTGTAGATATCTGTGTGTACTTCGTTACTTTGTAAAAAAAGGTGTAGTTGTCTTTAAATACGCGACAAAAAACAAAGAAAAAATGAGATTTTGTATGAAAAAAAAATATCACTAGATAAAATAAAGAATTCTGAATTCAATTATGTAAAAAAGTGATTTTCGCAAAAATGCAGTTGTCTTTTTGTTCTTTGCGGCCGTCGATATTACTCCTTATTTCATCTTTGGCGCTATGTGTGGTCAATAAGTGTTACATAAATATCTGAGTATATTGCTACAATCCTGTTTTGGTGTTCTTTCTTATGGAAAGAATAGATTTATGATTATGGTTTTGTTATTGACCCCATATAGTAGGTAATAAAAAGGTAGACTTGGAGTCTAGAGGTATTAAATGTGGCCGTGGACTTTTCGTTCTAGGTTCGAGTTGTGGGTCGTGTGAAGGGTTTACCAATAAAATCAAAGGTAAGTCATGATATCATGTTCAAAATGTTTTATGACTGGAACCTTGCGAATTATTATTACTTTGTTTGTATATGTTAAGTTACGAGTTGGTAGTCGACTGCAGACAGCAGCAGCATACGACGTGTCGTTACGACACTACTGGTTTCTATGTATTTCTATGAAATACCTTCCGAAGCTAGTGACACGTCGCTCGACTACACGTCGTACGACAGCAAACGACGTGTCGTCCAACCGCAGATCAGTCGACGCTGGAGCCACGACACGTTGAATCTTTCTCAAAAATTGTTTTTTCCAATTCCGAGGAAGAAAAACTGATAAACCAGTTGGCCCAATATCCTGCACTGTACGATGCATCTAACAAAAACAAAAGATACGAAAGTAAATCGCGATCGCTAATCCCAAACAGGGGCCCAATTCTCCTAAAATAAATTGTTGCCAAACGCAATCGAACCACAACCGTCAGTCAGTTTTTGGTTTCGAAAACTTTCAAAATGATTGATTTTGTTTTTTGTATCAAACAATTTGATAGCTTTTGAAATTGAGAACTGTCTGAATGAACGGTTTGGCCTTGGTTCGGTTGTGATTTATCAAGATTTATTTTAGGAGAGTTAGGCCCCAGGTCACACATCTTGTCTCACGGAACATTCAGAACTAACTGGAATACGACGTGTCGTCTGCTGCAGCCATCTGCTGTTGGATTCGAAATCATGACTGCAGCGACATGACGCTGTGACATGTCGCTACGACGTGTCGTAACGACACGACACGTCGTCTGCTGCTGCTGTATGCAGTCGGCTATGAACTTGTACCTTTGTTGTTTGTATTATTTTAGAATAACGATTAGCTCCATTGATAAATTAGTTTGAAAATTCTGAAATGTTCCTTGATTTTTCTGTTGAGGTCAACAGGGAAGTTCTCTGTAAAAAAAACACAATGCCGCTTTCTGTTAGGAACATGGCACTTTAATTTTCCGTAATTAAGGACAAGTGAACTTGCGGCACTGTTTTCTTCTAAGAACATAAATAGAACGTTAATTGAATCCTGTTCAATATTTAATTTTAAATTAATTGTCTGTTATAATTACTTAAAGCTGCGAAAACATCAAGTTCAAATACTGGTTAATAAATTATTATTTTATAAATTCGCTTTCTCGAATTTAATTACCGGTACAAGCCAACCCATTATCCATTGTCTTAAAATTAACGAAGCGGCACTCAAAAGGCAGATTAATTTATAATTAATTATAAATTGTTCAATTTTAGTACTATCGGTGCTAATGAATCGGAAAATGAGATCCAGTCAAGTGAACTGAGTGATCGAATAAATCATCGGTGTAATTGGTTGTTTAATATTCATAACCGTGGTTGTCGTTACGGATGGGAATATACAAGGATGATAGGTATTAAAGGTATGTGTAACTTATGGTGTTCCCTCACTGAGGATTTTAAATGTACCTTGTAATGTTTCTTCTTCCTCCAACCTCCTAACCAGGGGGCCTACACCCTCAGTCCGTTAACGAAGTTAGTCCCCCGTCCGAAAGTAGCCCGAAACTTAAGAAATTTAAGAGTGAACAAAACAAGTGTCAATTTCAACTTTTCGGACGGGCAAAAACACGTCAGTAGTAGGGACAACAGGCAAATCGTGTTGTCATTCATTCTTAGCTCGGGCCCTGAAATAATCGTATGTCCGTAGGTGATAGGGAACGCTCGTAATTAAGGCCGAAACCACGGACTTCGTGCTTAGGGAGAGTAGACTCCCACATGCCGCTGAATACCAGTAGTTTACACGAAACGACTGCTATCAGACCTCCGCAACCCAGTTACTGGGCAATGCCGATATCCTAAGGTTAGACTGGTTGTCAGACTTTCGGGCTTCTGATTACCCGTAATGATTGGCATTCGTATGATACTCGGGACCGACGGTTTAGCGTGTTTTCTGAAGGACGAAGGGGTCTCGATGTGCAAGCAATTTAAATTATCTTTAATTGTTTTAATAATGATTACGTCCATCAGTGATGAACGGATCAAGAATACAATTCCACAATTACAGTCTTCGCCAAGCAAGCGAGTCGTAAGAGGCAATGAATCTGGCACCATAATTGTGGCCGAAGAATGGCAATAGGCTCGCAACGAATTACATGGGACTTTAAACCAGAGGCGAAACGTGGGTGTATATTATACAGACTCCTGTAATAAGAGAACCTTTCTGGATACCCTTTCGAAAACTAGAGGCGTGAGTTTAAAAAAAATCGAATTCGATTTCTAACTTTTAAATTTTATTTAGGTTTATTTTATTTAGGCTAGTCGGGTAATCCCGAAAATGTCCGTGAGTAAACCGTAACTAATCATAAATATGGATGTGTCTCACGAAAGTTATAATACAGAGATATACAATAGGTAAAAGAACGAAGCGCAAACGTTAGAACTGACCGATGGCTAGGTTAAGTATAATACAGTCGTACACTTTTTGTCACTATCCACGCTATCCACTTATTTTCACATCTCTCAAATTTCATAAAAGTGAAAAAACTAATAAAATATTGAATAAAACGCCTAAGCTATAAGCAATAGAGCGTTAGACAGAGACAGCACTACCGAACGATGACGCCATACTACAAAAACTTCATAGTAACTTGACGTACAATATCCGTTTCACGCTACAAGAACATAAAATCCTCGGTATTCAAAAAAAATAAAATTGTGTATCTCCTCCATTTTTTAAAATAGTTTGGCATCTCTATACAAGGTTAGTTTTAGTATATGCGAAACCTGAAACTAGTTTGTTCAGAATCACTAGGAGAATCGATTGACATATTTTTTACACCACATTTTTTTTTGTTTTTTTTTTTTATTAAATTTCAATTTTGTTTCAGTAGGTTTCTACGCATAACAATTGACGGGAATAGACACCTTGAGCCTTGAAATGGTCCGCTCGGTCAGTTTCCGTGTATGAGACAACTCCTGCATAGCACATCTCAGGCATTTCACACTTTTTTAGCGAACTTAACGCGACATAAACTAAGGTGTAACTTGGAGATTTACTAAAAAAACACATATTCAGGCAGTTCTGATGAAAATCTTGTTGGGGTGTCTCGGTTTTCGTATAAAGTAAAAATAACGTTGTATAGTCTAGGTAGTTGGGTCAAAAGATTTGATTAACCAAATAATCTAACACAGGACCTAACGCTCGCCAAAAGCGCTTGCGACCACAGACCAATGTCGCGGTAATTCAATATTCAGAGCCCACATTTTCCCATTAGTATTATGCCTGTTGTGGAATATTGCCAATTAGTCACACTTTATGGATGATTTTACTCTTAATTGTCAACCAACGACATGTGCGTGAAATATTTTATGGCTCATAATATCTGCGGTTATTCGTATTAAAGTTTTAATAAAATAAATATTATATTGCAATAAATATTGTAAATTCCTCAATTAATTCACAATTACCGCTTATTTTGCACAGAAATATGAATCCGTGTCGTTTAGTTTTGAGCTTAAGCTTGTAATTTTTTTTCCTACGTAGCTAGGTACCTATTGACAGGTTACAAAATCTTTTCATAGTGAGTCTATCCATTTTTTTTACAGTTTGTCAACGCATGTATTTTTAAAGAGCAAACTGTGTGCGACAATGGGTCTCGACTCGACGTCCCGAGTTGTCGTGCTGCAGCTCGGGACCCATTATCGTAACCCCTGATATTATGCAGGGTGTTAAAAATTAACTCTAAGAATTTTGTGGGGTTATGGAAATTTAACAACTTTTATAGAACAACTTTTTGATATTAGTGTTTTTTTTGTAACTCCCGATCTCATTTTGATTATTGGTATTTACTATTATATGGCAAGTAATGTCCTGTCATTGTTATATATTATTGGTATACGTAAATGCAAACCATCAACATTTCACCAACATTTCCTTGCCTAGGGATAATGGTAGGTGGACGCCGTAGTCGTGTGGTGTGTGGCGTACCGAGACTTTTCAATTGGACAGGATTATCCTGGCGGCGGTATCTCAACTGACGTGTTTCATAGAAAATAGCTAAGTAATTAGCAAGTTCATGAACAGACACTGCATTCATAGGATGGTAGGTTTCTAGTTTATAAAGGCATCAACAGCTTGTTTATTTACGTAATATACAGGGTGGAAAAAATCAATGGGCCCTGAAGGGAAACCCCCTTAAATCCTTAAGATAGATTATTTTTCATAAAGGAAACATTCCTTTAACCGTATAGTCCGTAGCGGGCCCCGAAACGGGACGAACACAAGAACTACCGTAAACTCGTTTTCGACCCCAATTGGACCCCAGAATTAGGTCATACGACATCCTAATTAATAATGTAAACATTTAATTATCTACTTATCGGATCTTGTTATTGGATGAAATTTATAAGAACTAAATAAAAAGCTCAAGTTTGAGTACCATTGAATCAATCCTATTTAGCGCACGAGTTTTAATATTTACCTTTATAAAACTGAATGTATAAATGCGATTACCGCCATTTGATGACAGTCGTGGTGGACGCTAAAAATCATAAAAAGAATGGATTCTGAACTACCAATCATCACAAAATGAGTAAATCATTTATTAATTCGAGGAAATCATCCATAGTTTTGGTAATTTTAGTAGTGATAACAAAGTTTTTGATATCCAAAGTAAAAGCTTCCCGCCAGTTGAACTTTTATTGTTGTTCATTTATCACTAATATCACAAATTACACAGTAGGCGTGGTTAAAAACAATTCATCATCTATTGACAAATGCGATAAACTACTAGAAAAAGCCCATGTTTTAACGTAAAACGTAAACGTACGTAAAATATCACGAAATCTTTGTTATCACTACTCAATTTGGGATTCGGAATCAGCCGCCATATTACTTTTTTATGGTTAATGATGTGAGAAAGTGATTATGTCAATCGATTATTTCGTTGTGATTTTGTCGAATCGATTTAATAAAAAATAATTAACACCAAAAATCGATTCTTTTAATTATACTAAATATTTTACATGTTTGATGTAATTTAACATTCTATCTATGTTAAAATTATAATCAAGCAATCAAAGATACTTTTTTTTAAATATCGTAATAAGTCAGTAGGTACATTTTAATAAAATAAAATAGATTTAGATTCATCATAAATCATAATCCTCTGGTGGCTACATCAATAAATATTCGTACTGAAACTTCACCGTGGAATCCAATGCATCCGTAGACTGATATTCTTTATTCAAAAAATAAATTCTAATTTGACGCAATATCGGCAGTAAAATAATAATTATCTACGAAACGATCCTTGTAATAAGGTTTAAAATTGTTAAACGGGATCTTAATAGTGCGAAATCTAGATACCTCGCCTACGCCTTCATGTACTAATTTTAAATTGCATAGGTACCTACGTAGAACATTAATTTTATTATGTCCAGGATGGTTGACGGCTGTGAATAAGCAAAAAAAAAACAGAAGAGAGGTGAAGAGGGTGAAGAGGTCATACATTACAGACTTTATTTTTTGAAGGCGTAGATGGTATAGGGTGCCCAGTATATCTGACATAGGCGGAGTGAGTATTTGATTTCGGGGAAGATTTAATGGCGGAAAGCTTTTCGCATTCTCGATGCGAGACATTGATGAGGCCTTGGGCCATCTTAAGTCGGATGCTGACCGGAAGCATTTACTTATTCGAATTCTAACTACTACATTATAAGTAAATGCTTCCGGTCAGCATCCGACTTAAGTGTAATGTTACAATTATTCGCCATTTTCACATAACAGCATGTTCATTGCTCATTTTAAGTTCTAACTTATTCGAATTCTAACTACTACATTAAAAGTTAGAACTTAAAATGAGCAATGAACATGCTGTTATGTGAAAATGGCGAATAATTGTAACATTACACGAACTCGTAAATGTTTCACCTCAGACTAGGCACCTCTGGGTTTTGAAGTAGTATTTTATTTCGAGATCGATTTTGAACGCTTTATGAAATTTTGCTCGTTTTATTTGGACAGGTGTGCAAAGGCAACAGTAGTTCAGCCATCTTTACTTGGCACTTTTTTAGACCTTAACATTTTGTCGAGCTGATAGTCGCAGCGGATAAGCCTTGCAGCAGTAGGTAGGCATAAGTTATTCTTAAATTCAAGATGGCGGCTTTGATTATAGTAGTACGTCCTCTATCTTATGAACTATTTCACTTCTATTTGAAATCAGGAAGCAAAGGCCCAGGAATTTATGTCCCGAGCTGCGGTATGGCAGATTAGGACATAAGCTCCGCCTCTCTGCTGCTCTCTTTCCTCAGCAAACCCTAGCACGAATGCTCTGCGACAATGTACCGCGTTGACCGACTGCATGTAGTAATATAGGAGAGAATGTGGTAATACATTCTAATTATGTCTATTAGATACTTAAAATATCTTCATGTTCATTCTACTTGTACTAATATTTAATCTGTGCCAATACTTTAGGTTTTTGAAAAATACTTTCTATTCACGTGAAATTATTTATTTGTAGCTATGCCGATAATAAATAAATGTCATTAATTAACTTTCGAGCGATTTTATTTATTTATTGATTATTTTTCGATTAGGCTGAATGAGTATCGATTTGGCTGAATGCAACATTTGTATTGTATTAACAATTTTGGATTGATGGTCAGCACTAGGTTCGAATTAAGTCGACGTACAATTTTTACTAAATTGAATTGTGTTTTTTTATCCGTTTTTGTATTTGAATAATGGTAAAAATGAACATGAAAAGAAAAAGAAACTATGTTTAGCTTGTCCCTTCAGCGTTTCAACACGTAACTAGGTACGTTAATTATTGTTTTTGAGCTAATCTATCTCAACTAATATTTGGATATAGGTATATTAAATATCGCTGCTTAAATTCAAAGGGGCCATAAGTCTAAAAGTCATTTTTTTACAGGAGAGCTCATCAAAGTTTTGGCCGTGGTATTTGTTTTTTTATTAAAAAAATATAGATTCTATACCTATGTGTTTAGGTTTCTATTATAGAAAAATTAGAAAAAGACAACATTGAACTACATACAACGGTCAACAACTTAACGGCAAGGCTGAATTCAGTAGAACAAAATATGCGAGAGTGTAATGTTGAAATTAATGGGATACCTGAACACCGTACCGAGAACCTTCCAAATGTTATCCTACAACTTGGTAATACAGTGGAATGTTCGATTACCAATGAAAACATACAATACGCTACAAGAGTCGCAAAGGTTAACAAAGACAGCGATCGTCCAAGAACAGTGGTGGTAAAACTTTGCAACCGAACAACACGAGACAGCCTTTTGGCTGCTGTTACAAAATTTAATAAAGGCCACATGGACGATAAGCTCTCAACGCGACACCTAGGCCTAGGTGGCAAGCGTGAACCGATCTTTGTAGCGGAACACCTGAGCCCTCATAATAAACATTTACACGCTGCAACAAGGCTAAAGGCCAAGGAGGCAGAATACAAATTTGTCTGGATACGAGACGGTCGGATATACGCTAAAAAGAAGGAAACAAGCCAAGCCATATACATTCGTAGCTTCGAAAGCTTAGCTTTGCTTAAGTAATTAATGTACCTCATTAGACCCAGAAATGATAACAGAAATTATAGTTTAAATTCAATTCTGTTGATATTTACTACCAAAACCTAAGAGGTATACGCACAAAGACAAACGAAGTGTATAATAACATCCTGCAATGTAACTACAATATTTTAACGTTTACTGAAACTTGGCTCAATTCAAATATTTCCGACAGCGAAGTTGTAGATGACCGATACGTAGTTTACCGTAGAGATCGTGATCTTTCGCGAACTTCTAAATCAGATGGAGGAGGCGTCCTAATAGCCGTATCGCGACTTACTCCTTCGTATCGAATGCACACATGGGAAAGTGATTGTGAAGACATCTGGATCACACTAGACGTTGTAAAAAATAATAAACAAAAGAAAATAGCGGTATGTGTTGTCTACTTGCCTCCTCCAATTAAACTGGATGTCCTGAATAAGTTCCTAGAAAGTGTGAATAGAGTAACTGATTTGGTTGATAATATTATTGTAGTCGGTGATTTTAACTTAAATTTTATTAATTGGATCAAAGATTGTAACGCGAAATATACGACTCCTTGCATTGATATGAGCTTGAATGCCGAAAACTACAAAAATCGATTGGGATTTGCACTGACTGATTTCATAGCCTTATCGGGATTACAACAAAATAACTCAATACTTAATCATGAAAATAAAATCTTGGATTTAATATTGACTAATATGAATTGTACTGTTTCATCAGCCGACTGCATTAGTAAAGTCGACCTTTATCATCCTCCGCTTGAAATCATGTTAGACCTCAAACCTCAATCGTCACTGGAATGTGTAGCTCGCACGGACTACAACTTTTACAAAGCTGATTATAACACTATTGCGTCTAACCTGAAGAGCGTGGAGTGGTCTGAATATTTTGCTGGTTGTGGGTGCGTTGATGAGATGGTCTCAGTTTTTTACGAAAAAATTAATTCAATTATTCGTGAGCACGTACCTAAACGCAAACCTCGACGGGATTCCCATCCTATCTGGTTCACACGTGATTTGATTCGTCTCTTAAAAGAAAAAGATAAACTGAGGCGCAGATTTCGTAAATTTAATAATCCTCGGGATAGCCTTGAATATGAAAACATTAGGAAACAATGCGATAAACTCCAGCGCAACTGCTTTACCAGTTATATTAGTACCATAGAATGCAACCTAAAAAAGAATCCTAAAGCCTTCTGGAATTTCATTAAACACAAGAAGTCGCCATCAAATACCATGCCGTCAGTAATGCACAATAATAATGAACACTATTCGTCAAGCGGTTCCGATATCGCAAATCTATTCGCATCTCATTTCAGCTCCATTTATACCAAAGCAAATAGCACACCAATTGTTTCTCCTTACAGTACTAATGAGTCAGCAACGCCATACTGTGACAAATTAACCTGTTTAAGACTCAGCGAGAGAGACATTTTCATGCAGTTGAAGCGGTTGAATCCCAATAAAGGTGCTGGGCCCGATGGACTTCCGCCACTCTTCGTAAAGAGATGCGCTTCGCTCCTATCTTATCCATTAAAAGAGATTTTTAACAAATCTCTTGTAAGCGGTATCTTTCCCAGTGAATGGAAACGAGCTCGGATTGTCCCGATTCTAAAGAAAGGAGACAACGATAATGTAATAAACTACAGACCGATATCGATTTTATCATGCTTTTCTAAAATCTTTGAAAGCCTTGTCTGTCCAGTTTTGACAAGACATACTAGATCCCAGATACGAGTGGAACAGCACGGTTTTCAGGAGAATAAATCAGTTCTGACTAATCTTGTCTCATACATAACGCCTATTATGGAAGGAATAGATAAGAACAAACAGCTGGATTCGGTCTACACTGACTTCGCTAGTGCATTTGATCGCGTGGATCACAAAATACTCATTGGTAAGCTCCAAAACCAATATGGAGTATGCGATACAATGCTAAACTGGTTTGCATCTTATCTGAAAAATCGTGAACAGGTGGTGGTTCTTGGCGGTCACGAGTCCGAGAAATATATCGCGTCTTCTGGGGTACCGCAGGGTTCTCATTTAGGACCAATATTATTCTTATTGTTTATCAACGATATAGCTTGTCGGATTCGCCACTGTCATTGCTCCCTGTTTGCTGACGATATGAAAATCTCGCGGCAAATCGACTCAGTGGCGGACGTCGACCTGATGCAAGCCGATTTGGACCGAATCCATGTATGGTGTTGTGCTAACAAAATGAAGCTAAACGCCTCAAAATGCCAGCATATTCGATTTACGAGAAAGAGAAAGGTAATCGAGACAAGTTTTCACATCAACAATGAGAAAATCGCTGTTGTAACACAAGTTCGGGACTTAGGCGTTCTCCTTGACTCCAAATTAAGCTTCATCCCACACTATGACAGCATGGTGAATAAGGGTGCTAAAATGTTGGGTTTTATTAAACGCAACACGAAAGCCTTCAAGCATGCTGCCTCTAAGATAGTGTTATTCAATGCCTTAGTACGCAGCGTGCTTGAATTCGGCAGCGTCATCTGGAATCCATATTACGCAGTCCATTCTGACCGTATTGAATCCCTTCAGAGATCATTTACGAGGCACCTTGCGTTTATCAATTCGGGCATTACCATTAGATGTTCGTACGAAGAAAGACTAACCTTTTTTGGCTTGTGCTCTTTGCAGCAACGCAGGCGTATGTTAGATTTACTCTTCTTACAGAAAATTGTGACAAGTTCCACTTCGTGCGATGGGCTCTTGGAACGCATTGAAATATGCGTACCCAAACTAAGTGCTCGGAGAAGATGCGGCTCCTTTTTTAATATTGCTCGATGTAGAACAAATCTCGGCCTGAATTCCCCAATCGTGAGACTGACTTCAGCATATAACAGTTGGCATAAACTACTCGATCTAGATATTTTTCATGACCACCCCACACGATTTAGGAACAAAATTATAGAGAAAAAGAATAAAAGTCAAAAAGCAGTTTAAAAAAAAATGAAAATGAAAATGTTGGATACTTTTAATTTCATTAAATTCATTATTTATATTTCAATGGCACTAATTTATAATTTATTTCAATTTTAAATGTATACTTTTAATTGCATGCATCTCACTTCTTTTTTGCATTTTATTTCATTAAATTCATTATTTATATTTCAATTGCACTAATTTATAATTTATTTCAATTTTAAATGTATAGGTACTTTTAATTGCATGCATCTCATTTCTTTTTTGCATTTTATTTCATATTTTAATATTCATAATTTAATACTGTGTTACTATCAAATGTTGTGCACGTCTGTAATTGGTGTAAACACTAGTCCTTAACCTCTGCAATGTCAAAATTTCCATGTTTGTGTTTATGTTGTTGATGTGCCAGATAAATAAATAAATAAATAAATAAATGTGTTATATATCATCGGATGTATATTTCAAGCCTCTATTCGTCTATAATTTCATATTTCCTGTAAATTTTACCCAGTTAAGTAAAACATCACATAAGTCCCTTTTGCTTATAAAAAATTACCATATTGTTTATGAATGTAACTAATAAAAAGCCACAAATCATAGTAAAAACAAGTTTTATTAGATGTTTTGTATCATTGTTTAGTGCAATGTGTTAAGAATACGCAATTATAACTAAATGATAGCAATACCTTGCAATAACATTCTATAAAATCAACCTTTAAACAATTTTAAAAAAAACAAAACAATTATTATAGCTATTTCACGGTTTTTGATGGTGTTGTTGACATTTTTTCGATAGCGGTCTTACGGCAATCTTTTATGAAATAACCGAGCTGTCAGGACTCATGTTTCGTTGAACAGAGTAAAAGTCATCACAATAATCTCGCTTAAGCAAAACGTTTAACGTTAACTAACACTTTAAATTATTCCTCTACTAAAATCAGTCTGTATCAATCAGTCTCAGAAATACCCTGGTTTAAATAAGTAAACTTACTTAATTATCATTTAAAACTATGATCATATTAAAGATTAGCATAAAAAGTTTCGTAATACTTTGGGATCACATTCTTTTCAATCAGGTTTAAAATGCCTTGTTTTTTCGCTTCAGCAACTTGTAACTTATTGGCATAGAGTTTTTTCATAGTTCGCGGACCAGTTTCAGGTGCATTTTGCCTTCTTTTTAATGTAGTTACTTGGGCATACTCTGCGTCTTCGTAGGAAGTCTTATATAAAAACATGTTCATAAGAACATGTTTTTATATAAGACTTCCTACGAAGAAGCATAAGTTCTTGATCAGTTTTAATGACTTTAAGATCTGCCCATTTCACCTTGTCTCCATCTTCATTGGTGGTGTAGTTGCAAACAGCCAGAGATTTCAAATTCATAAAACTCTCATGTGTGAGTTCCTTTACAGTAAAAGGTGTTCTTTTCTTCTTTGCGGTTTTAATCAAAGTTATGTACTGGTCAGGTACATAAATTGGCGAAGATTTTAATGCTCTTGTGATATTCCTCTGAATGATGGAGTGAACAGCATCCCCCTCATTCTGGGTGTGCCCCTTATTTAAAAATTTATGAGTTATGCTCCTAAGTTTCGGAAACTCATTTATGGCGTGCTGATACATTGCCAACATAAATTTATTTTTCTGTTGACCACAGCAATTGTGGCTATAAAAAACAACGTCAAAATCTTCACTTGCTTTATCGTGCAAACTCTTTAAGTACATAAGTACGCATGAACCTATTTCGTTAGCGCCGCGGCCTCCTTCTCCTTCGTGCCACACAAAACATGTAGTGTTTTTAGTACCAAGCTCGGTAATAGTAAAATTCAAAAGATTCAGCTTTGGGACGTAATAGAAGCTTGATACTTCACCTTGTGGATAGGGCATTACCGCTTGTAAATCATAGACTGCGATTACAAAGTTTTTGCCTACACTTTCCTTGTCTTTCTCTTTTTCTAATCTTACCAGACATTTTTCTTTAAGGTGCACATCTTTAAATTAAGAAACAATGTTGTTAGCAGAATATTTGACGGACAAAATACATGCTTATAACAACGTGATTACGCGGCAACACAATTATCGAAAACTTAGAAACTAATTTTAGTTTGGTCGAATATTCGGTTTATTCGGCCAGGCGCCTTGTCAAATATTTAGTATTAAGCTTTAAGTATATGTTAATAATTTGATTGAAACTCTAATTATTATAATTTTTTATTTAATTTTGAAACATAAAAACAACCTAAACAAATAATGCATATTTGTTTCAATAAAAACTGTCATATTCACCTTAATCTTTTGTGCAAAACAGAAGCATTTCAAATACTGCACCTTTTTTTTCGTAAAATAATCATAAAACTCATTTCATTTAAATCCAAAACGAACGCATTACAAAACACGGCACTTTTGCTGATAAAATAATGTTATACTTACATGTATTTTAAACTCAATACGGTCGTATTCCAAAATGTGGTACTTTTTAATATTAATATAAATTTTATTAAATAAAAAATTTAAATGAAACTGAGATATTTTTGGAGATGTGGCCCTTTTTTACAAAGAATACGTGTGGTCACGCAGAATGCCGGGTCACAATTGACAAAATGGCAGCTTTGACCTGAAATTAGCCACCAAAGTGTAAAAATGCAAAGAGGGCAGTAGTGTGATTGGACTATTATTAATGCGAAAATACTGGGTGTCTTTTTCGCATATAAAAATATAAACAGAATTGATACGATTTTTGCAATAAAAAGGATTTTTAGTTATTTTGATTTGTGGCCCTTTTGAATTCAAGCAGCGATATCTATTTTATTCTAATTTCGCAGTATGTTGACGTAGCTTCACGTAAACAGCACATTTTTAAAGAAATTTACTAGACATATTAGGTACAATATTAATGAAATAAAATATTTTTCACATTAAATTCATACTTAAAACTTGCGTGCAAATTCCTGCATTTAGTGACTTAATTCGATTAATTAACGCGACAACTCCCCGAGTCAGCGGGTATGACAAATGTCAAAATCTCGTCGAGCCGAAGGGTTAATTTTAAAAAGAAACAAAACTGCGTTCACAGATTTCTCGACATGCTTACCTAAACCGGGAATCGAACCAGTTAAAAAAAATAAAAATAAACGCTCGTAACGTACGCTGATTATAGCTGAGGATAGATAGATTTAAGAGTTTTGTTTAAGAAATCTTTGAACAGGTATTTCTCTGAAACAATAAACTTTTAAGGAAAGTTGTGGAACAAAAGTTATCCATTATTATGGATACTTTAACACTTTTTCGGATTAGTACCCCTTTTCCGACTAACCTCATGTGCAGGGTTGTTTGGTGCGCGCTAAGGCACTGCGTAACGTTTATACTTATGTCCTCATAGTAACGCAGCGTGTATGCATTGCGTTCATACGCACCAAGGAACGAGACTTTTAAATTAATTCTGATATTCACCCAGGTGTCTGTTTTAACTTCTGCGTTGCTAACTGTCGACGATGGGCGTGTTGACTCAATTGGAAATTGCTATAGAATTACTATGAATTTATTGTTAAACTAGCTGTACCCGGCATGCGTTGCAATCATTGACTTAGAATAAGTATGGACAACGAGTGTAGTACAAAATTCACGATATAAGTGTCCTGAATTGACATATTATAAACTTAGAAATACCAACAAGCCCATTGACGATGGACGAAATCCTATGTCGTTATCATAATGCCTAATTTTGCTTGCAACAATTTTTACCATACGAAAACATGACAGCACTGCTCAATTTTTCAAATTTCGAAACTTTATCTAATGTCAAACGAAAATTTGGAGAACATAGGAGCAATAGAGCAACCTTAATTTTTAAAAGATTTTATTATTATTTATATTTATTTCGATCGCTAAATATTTAATCTAACTGAAAGAGCATAGAACATTTCTTGCAAAATTACAACATCGTCATTTTCGAAAACGCGATTTCGCTTCCTTTGCTGAAGTATCACCATCAGCATCATCATCATCTTCATCTAATTGATCTCGAGAAAAACTGAAATTATATCAGAGGCATATTTTTTTCTTTTTTTGAATGAAACTATCTTTTGTCATGTATATCTAACAGAGTTTATGATAACTAAACAAACGAGCCCAAACGTCACGTGTCCACTATTTGCCATTAGGAAGTTCCAGAGCCCGTTTTCCGGCTCTACTATCGGACCTACGTCATTATTTATGTAATGAAAAGTGCTTATAATGACAAAATACATGAGCTGAAACTCGACGAGCCTACCATTTGTTCCTGTGCCTGCCTAATCTTCGGCTCCATCATCAAATTAGTTCAATGACATTTTAATGATCTAAGATGCACATACCTACCTGCAAAATTTCAGCTCGATCGGAAACTTGGTAGTGACCGAAAAACCAATACAATTTTGAAACGGAAGGACAACATACATATTTTCGTACATAATATGTTTGCATACAATGCAAGTTTAAAAATAACTTGTTTAAATGAATAGAACAAAACAAATTGCAATTGGTTCAAAATCGCAATACAAAAAAACATCGCGTAAAAATAACGACTCTTTGGAATCTTTGTTCTAATGTCTGACAAATATGTCAAGTTTCTTATGGTAATCCAACCAAATGAAGTTGACATAATTGGTCAAACAAAGGAAGGAAAATAAGATACTTTTTGTTTAGTTGGATTATTGTGTGTTTTGCTCTTGCAATTAATTCAATTTTAAGTAAAATACAATGTTCCTTAACAAAATAATACTTTAAAATTGTAAAACAATAATATACCTACTGAAAATATGATACACCATTAACTTTTTTCACTTTTTTGAGTAGTTTTTACACGATCTCACTACACAGAACGGCATTGTTGACATGTGACATTGAGGTGTAGCTGCATGTTCGCCCAAATAAAGAATGACGCGCGCAATTGTAGCTCTTTTCAAATTCATCGTGTTTTAACTGTCTTTCGGTTCGGACATTTTTGAGCGATGACCCGAGGTCCATACTTATTCTAAGTCAATGGTTGCAATGCACTTTTTCCTACTTACTACCTACCTACTACCTACCTTCAGAAACAAAATCAAAATAGTAACAAAAAGTTAAAACCATTTTCATGCATGCGGTAAACGAATGAAGAATATGGACATATACTGAGATAATTTCTTGTTTTTTTAAATATCGAAATTTTCTTTCTTAAGAACCTTCTCCTGACAATTACGAACACAACAAAAAAAAAATTGCGAAATCGGTCCAGCCGCTCACGCGTGAAGCCGTGACCAAGGGAAATAGGGATTCATTTTTATATATAGATAGCACGTCCTTTGAAAGTTCAATAAAATGTTACCGTATACACTAAAGTTACGGCTCGCCGCACTTTAGAGGCGATTTCGTGCTAATAATAGTACTTAGTGCACGAAAACGCTCGAAAGATCTCGATCGTCCAGGTGCTGTGGAAGCTCGTACACTATTCAAATTCGTACGAAAATGCGTCCAAAGTGCGGCGGGCTTAAGGCGATTAACACACGGATCAGCACCGCAGCGGCCTACAGCACCGTGTGTAAATCACCTACTACCACCGAGTCCACCTACAAAAGTTGAGAATTATAGAATAGATAAAAGTATCGCGAAACACAAAACACGTTTCCAATTTTCAAGATGAAAAAAAAGGATCAAAATGAAAAACGTTTTAAAGAAAATTGTGAACACGTGGATGATTAAATATGCTTGGCGGAACACATGCTACACGCCTTGTCGTGAAAAAATTATCTTTCCTCTCCAATAGCTAATTCTAACTGCCTACTGTAGGTATTACGAACCGTACGTGTGTCCCATGCTTGAACGAACAACGCCACGTTACCAGTAAAGTTAATATATTTCGCCTGTCAATACATGAAGTGAACTTTCATATGTTCAAAGGAATTTCTGAAGTAAAAGGAATATATTGTCAAAGGGGTTCTATGCATAACCTTTTGAATGTCACTTCTTTGATGCAAGGAATTTGTATTTCAAAACTTTAAGTTGGCATCAAAGAAAATTTAATAAAGGGGATGTTATTTAGTTATGAAGAGTTATTTAAATAACTAGAATACTTCTTCTCTCAGTGCGAGCTAAATGAGAGTAGGTCATGCCGTAGTGAAAAGACTAGCCAGTCAGCAAGGTTGGTAGCGGGGCTGACTGCCTAGGGTGCGCCGGACGTACTTAAGTATCGCCATTCGTAGAGGCTCTTTTCAGAATTCTAGAATACTGCACCTACTTATTCTCTGGAAGAGGCCTCATTCATTTAAGCCTACATTTATAATCAGCTCTCATTTGATCCCTCTTTTGTGTAGATGTAAAAAGAAAGGAGAGGTATTTAAAAAAAAAGTTGTCAAATGTATGGAATTCTAATTTATAGTAGATGCTGTTGGAAGATCTCCTAAATGAGAGATATTTATTAATACGGGACTTATTAAAGTTTGTTTGCGAAGTTTGAGAACCTATTTTCAGTTCCAGAAAGAGTTGATTCGTTTTTGTTTGGTCTATTCACAGTTAAAGTCTGGAATGGAATTGTGTTCGATGGACTTTTTTTTTAAGTAGGTGTCTACTAATACCATCCAATATGCATAGTGAAAGCGTGAGGTCCTGAGTTTCATCCCCAGGACGGCCAAAGTGTTATTGAGTTTTTCTGAGTCTGGATTTGTGCCCGGTTGATGGCAATAGGCTCGCCCCTTATTATATGGGACTTAAACATAACGGCGTACCCAATCCTTCTGGGAATATTGGCATAATGTGATGTGATAGTCAATATTGCGTCTTTATCCTTTCATTTGTTTTTTATCAGATGGAACCATTGGAAAGTAAAGTCACATCAAACGATGTCAGTTTCCCCTGAGACGTGGAATAAAGGTACAAGTCTGAGATGGGCTGCAAACTGCAGACTGCAACTGCAGACCGCAAGTCGGCGTCGGAATAGAGCCTTTAAGGTACACACCTTAAAATTGCTATTCCGACAGTGAATGCAAAACTGCAACCGCAGACCGTAGCCGCAAGCGATACTACTGGTTCACACAAACCAATGAGATTTGCGGTCTGCAGCTGCAGTTTTGCAGTCACTGTCGGAATAGCACTTTTAAGGTGTGTGCGTCTCGGACTTGTATCTTAATGCATTGCATCAAAGAGGCCCTGTGCGTTCTACTGTGGGTCCTAGTGCATTTCCTTGCTGAACACCATCGCCCACTAAAACCCCTCCAAAGTCGCTACTTCAGAGGGGGTAAAAATATCAAATACCCCGGCCTCTAGGAGGCTAGTTAATTTTTACGGTGTTTTTCTCAAAGAATAATGAATTATTTTTTTACAGGGAAAAATAAATGTTAAGTAAGATAAAAATTTTGACATCACGTTTGGTGCAATGGTAACGATTGGCTTCTGTACTACGGTTCGTTGGCTAGATTCCCACACGGAACAAATATTTGTATGAACTACAGATAGTTTTTCATGGTCCGGGCATTTTGTGCATGTGGAGATTTGTGTCTGTACTTCTGTAGACGCATCCACGATACAGAAGAAATTCTAGGGAGGGGCAAGTTTTTACTAAAAAGAAAATAAACATATTTTTTTTGTTAGAAAATTGTATTGTCCCATTATCTTATTATAACTAGCTCTACAGAATAACCGTAGCCGTTGATTACAGTTGCCATCAACGAGTCAGTATAGGTTTAGCGTTGATGTGATAACGATAGTTTAATGATGTCGAAGGATGATCGATTTTTATGATTCAATGACAGTGAAGTGAAGTTCTCGTTAGATAAGCGCAAAACTGTTATGAAATGTAAACAACGTTGCTACAAAAACAGTTGTACTGGTGTCTATATTGCTTAAAATATCCCTTGTGGGGATGAGCTAGACTAGAACCCCCTTATTACAAAAGATGGTCTAAGAAAAACCTAGGTTTTAAGATAGCCCCGTCTCTTTTTGTTGTGTGACATAAGAAAGTAATGGGTATATTTTAAACCTGGGTTTACCTTAGTCTTGGTTTAAACCATCTTTTGAAATAAGGCCCTAAAAGTTTGACACGTGTTGTAAGATTCAAGAAAACCCAGCACGCTTGGTGGTAGGATCTATACGGTCCATCTGGCTCGCTACCACGCTCACATTAAAGTCAAAAGTTAAGCAGTTTCCTGTGTTCTGTCTTGTGTATGTGAGAGCCAGAGAGGTATAGGGGAATCCCTCTATATCTCCGTTACATGGATACGTGTGCTAGATGCTGTCTGCGCTTAGTTGCGACCAGGGACTAAAGCCAAAAAAGGAAAACAGAAAAAAAAAATGGTTCAAACGCGTTTAATCTCTTCATAACAGGCATCGATAAATGTATTTTATTTAAAAACTCGCGCCTTTCGAAGTCCTCAATTCATGACACTCCATATTACTCTGTATTATTTTAACGCCAATCTCATTTTGATGAAACACTTTATTAAATGAAAAAAAAGAACGTTCCATAACCCTCACTGTTGTGTTCGGATTTTGAATAAAATTGTGGCAACAATAATGTTGTTGATAATGGCGATCGCTTTCAGGGTTGTCAACGAGATTTAAGGTTGAAACTTCCGATGGCTTTTATGCTTTCAAATTATAAAGTATAAATTATGGTTATGGGTATCGAATAAATTCCCGTGGCAATTTGTTTAACATTTTGAGTATTTATATTTAAATCTGGGAGCGAAATATGAGTATGATCTGAACTTTGAAATAAAATGATAACGAAATAGTTATTTATTTTATTCTATAAGCACAAAATTAGTACAGAGGCGGACTTAATGCCTTAGACTTTTTCTACCAGTCGACTTTAAGGTGATGCAGAGACAAAACATATTTACACAACTTTTTTTTACAGCTTTTTTTTACTTTTTTTTCTATGTTCAAAATATTTTGAAAACATTTGTTTGATTCTTATAATTAAAATTCTAATTTTATAATAAACAACTCAGGATTTATAAAAAAAAAGGCATAAATACTTTTATACTTCCGTGGGCTTGTAACATAAAAGTAATCAGTGCAGTGGCAGTGACAGCCTTGATCAAGGAAATCGAGCCTAATTCACTCGTACAATGAAAACGGCGTAGTTCATCAGATTGATAGCTGAGTTAATTAACGAACCGTGTTCCGTAACGCAAACAAAGGGGAGCCTTGTTTTATTCAGAGGGAAGAATAAAAACCCTATTATTTGTACTGGGAACCACGATTCATAGCTGCAACTAGGGTTGGTAGTTCTTAAACAAGTATAATAACATTCATGAGTGACTCATGTAGGTATAGGTGTATGTACGGCTTTACTCACGTGCATTTTGGTTGAGTCCGTGACATCGTAATGTGGATAGCTCATGGTTAAGGAAATCCGCCGACGAGGCCCGTCGCGACGTCCCACCGCCGCCGGTCACGATCCACCGAGCTCTCCCGTCGTAGAGCCGGTCGTCTCTTCAGACTCCGCAGTCACACCGATAATTCAGCCCTCATCAAGCTGTCTCCCCCCCTATGTCCACGCCAGCAACGCCCTAAGCTGAGGTCCGAGTCCCACTAGGGGTCGCCTTTAGTGCTGTTGTTGCAGGTAGTCATGATGTTAGTGTAGTACAAGTAGTTAGCTTAGGTTAAGTATTTTACTTCCCCCCATTGGCTGGAGACCCTTCAGGTCACGCCAATAACTGCCCGGTTACGTAGAAACCGTCCCCTAGGACGACCTACAGCAGTCAAATAGAGAAAAAAAATGTTAAGGAAATTGAATTCAGAATTAGTCAGGCTGTCGCTATAAAATGCATATAAGTAAGGGCCTGTCCACATCTCCACGTCACGACGTTGTCAACTTGGAACGGTGCGGTAACGCGGCACGGTGCGTTGGAATAACGTGCTACGTTACCGTATCAACACACGTATATGCGCTCCGCCCGCGGTCTCCATGCCCGCAAGTTAGTCGACGTCTATGTGCACCGATGCTTTAAAACCATACCTTACTGTTTCTCTTATTAAAATTCAGGATCTACATGGTCAACGATAAATCTAACAATGATCCCGGCGTGCATTTTTACGATACGGTAACGTAAATTTGCACGTTATGTCAACGCTCCGTGCCGCGTTACCGCACCGTTCCACGTTGACGACGTCGTGACGCAGAGATGTGGACAGGCCCTAATGCTATACGTAGTTACTCCTAAACAACTTTTTGGTTGTACATACTCCTAAACAGTTGTTAGTTGGGCCCAAAATTAATTCATCAGTCTCCTGTTTCGGTTTCCGTGGGGGTCGTAAAAAGGACTAAGGATTGGGTCAAGCGGATTAGCAGTGTCTTATTGTTTTCAGCAATCTAATGCGATTGCGATTAAATCACGCCTCACTGCAGCGATCGATTTGGATGCCTACTGGTTTATAAAACAAAAATGATACTCATACGGTAATAAAACAGCGGCTGAAATACTCGTTACACAACTAAAACCTCAAATGCTAAAGTGGGCTACCCAAGGAGATGAGTATATTGAATGAGGAAAGTGGAGGGTCGTGCTGAGGAAACTTGGGTGAAGAGTTTATTCACTTAAAGCCTAAAATAAACTGTTTGAACTTAGAACAACTATTCAGTGTAAACGAGTCCGTGTAGTTTCTTCAACCCTGTTCATTAATCCAGACAGGCTAAGACCCAATTTCACCATACTCTGTTAGTTATTAATGTCCTGTTAAACATTTTAACAGTCTGTTTAACAGTACATTGAAATTGACATTGACAGCTTAACAGAACGTTAACAACTAACATTGTATGGTGAAATTGGGTCTAAGGTTTTTTAGCGAACAAAAGTGTCAAACTTCAAAAGCTTCACATTTATTTTGTCAACCCTATTTAAAGGCGATATGCAATAAACAAAAGCCAAACATCGTCAAAGAAATGACGCTGCATTTTAACTTCAGTTATAAACTTGTTCTTTTCCTTGTTATGTACCTAATCTGTGTTTTCCTGGTTCCACGGAAGCGCTGTGTTTAAGCAGCTATTGTCCTCTTGATGGAGTGAGATTAAGATTAAGATTTCAGTTTTCATTTTCAGAACAATACGGACACCGTACCCCTAACTTTGTAGCAGGTACGTTGGTATCGTCTTTCAGTCTACCCAGGTGGGTAAAATATTTTGCACGAGCGCCGCCGTTTAACCATTCTCGTACTTGACATCGATCTAGCAAGAAAATATTCTTTAGATGAAACTATGTCAAGTTAACTAGATGTCAACCATTATTTTACACTTTTTAATTACCTTTATTTATTTAATTTACTTATTTAATACATTTTTAAATATTTATATTAATAACAAAAATGTTATAAATATAAAAAAATAGTAGCCCACCGGCATCGGAAACAGGGTCCAAGCTACCGGCGCGCCGGTCAGGGCTCCAGAGAGAGGAACTTCCTAACAATACGCGCCGTGTCAAGAAGTACCGCTTTCCGAATCACACCCTTGATCCAGCCGCCTAACGAGAGCCTCCACAAATTACAGTAATTATTATTAAACGAGAATTATCACGAATTCTCTATTATTCACCCGTTTCAATCAGCAGGGCATTTTTGTACTCATTATGGTCACGAACAGATTGAAGTAGCAATATGATTAGTCAATTTGTGAGGTAAATGTTTCTTCGGATAAAGGTAAACTTAAAGAACAATGGCAAGTTTCCATACTACATTTTACCTGACATCGATTTGAAGCGTCTATGTTGAAAAAAATAATAAAACCTTAGGGGTTTCATTACTTAAACAGAATCACTGAGATTTTTCATTCTAGGGACATGAAAAAAAAAGATATTAACATTTTTGTATTTTGAGGTTATGAAAATATATAAATAAGTAAGTTTTCTACAAGATTGATGCATTATGTCAAAGAAAAACTAAATCTATTGCATTAATATCTATAAAATAGGTCCAAGTTTTACAATGGGACCCATAATCCTTATCTTCTATCGGCATAAACTTACTTACCTAAGTACCTGCATTAAAATCGCTCACGCCGTTGTGGAAAGTCAGCATAGGAGGTATAGATTCTTATTGCGCTCAACGCACTCATGGAGGCTCTTTCCTTATCCCCCATAATATGTATATATGAATCCTGGGTGGATGACAACTACAAGGCTAACAGGGATAATACTGCTATCCAGAATTTAGGGGTAAAATAAAACAAGTATCAAGATTTTTAATTATATTTTATTCATCCTCTCTAATAACTATATCGTCCAGGAACTCTGCCGGTGCTGATATATTATCCTGATGCCTAGCCCATCCTAGATACCACACGAGAGTCATGACGTGTGCGCAACAACCAACAGTACGCCGACCAACTAAACAATTGCAGCAATATTCTACAATACCTGCTCTACTATTATTATTATTTTCAATTAAAATATAAACAAAGTACTGCTTCCTTGATATGTGGCGCGATTTTATTCTACCTCTTATCAAAGTCGTTTCTCCACTGCCTCGTAAGCTGTACTCAGAGGAATTCATTATTTCACTACATATTTCAATCCTATATCCACCATGGAAACGTATATGCTCGCCATAGTATGAGCGAGCTTGACGTATTTGATACGTTCCCAAGGCGAATAATATTAGGTCTCTATGTTCCAAGTTAGGAAAGACTAAAACATTGTTTCGGTCTGCTGTGAGACTTTGGAAGTTGGCTGATCGCCTGTTCATATTTTGTTGTTCTATCACATTTGCCAGATTATTTGCTAAATTCAATCTTTCATTAATTATATTTAATATTTCATGAGCATACTCATTATTTCTCAGGCGAGCACCAAACTTATTTAATAAAGCCGCTGCTATTTGGAAAGTCTCCATCATGTGTGGTAGAGATCTATGGAAATACTCTTGTCTTAATATTTTGAAATCTCGTTTAAAATAGCCATTTACGACCTCTACCACCCATCTACAAATAGTGACACAGCGGCTTTGGTTTGCTTGAGCTGTAGTTAATTGATGCTCACCTTCTAAAAGAGAATCTGGCATATGTGTGCGATAACCACATTCTTCCAATAAACTAATACAGTCTCTAAATCCTCTATCTAATATAAAGACATCATTCTCTCTGAAATACAACCTAAGAGGAGATGTTTCAGTTTCAAATAAGGATGACATTATTTCAGCATCTGAGGTTGTTGCTTTGTATGGGCCAAAACAATCTACAATGTAACCATCACTAGCAACTATCAAAAATGGTTTTAATAAGTTCCTATATTTGTGAAGAGAGTAAGTGTCTTTTTGGAACATGTAATTTGAGCTTTTATTTATATAAATATATGTTCCATCACAAATCACAATGACATTGTTTTCCCTTCCATATAAACCATTTGGAATGGCTAACGTGTGGTTATTTAAATGCTCCCGGGACAAATGCGTTATACCAAGATATCTAGGCACAAAGTCTTGAATAAGTACTTCCCGAACCCGGTCCATTAGCGTTTCCAAAGTACGCCGCGGCTTTTGCACTAACGTGGCAATCCGTTCATCAGAATCGCCTGATCTCATCTTTATTAATAAAGACACGAGCCCCAATCTTCCTCTTTTAATTTCCAAAATTCTTGGAACTTCTCCCAACAGTATGTTATATTTTTCTTTGGGAAATCCTACCCAATAAACAAAAATTCTTTCATCCATTTCTTCAATGTTTTCAAAATCTAATGTAGGATTGAACGCATTCACAAAAGAAAATATGTGTTGCACTTGGTCAGCGTTAAATGTGTTTATACTATTTTCTGACTCAAACAAACTGTCCCAAGAATTTCTACCCAAGTGGTCTCCACAAACACGAGCTAATTTGGGCAAGTAATATTTGTTATTGCTCAATATGATAGCACGTAATTGGTCAGATACAGTGTGCAATGTACCAGTATTACTACAATCAGTAAACACACAATGATTAGCAGTATTGGCCGCCCTCCTATAGTCTGTTAATACAATATTTTCTATTGTGTTTGGCCTGGCAATTTCTTCTTGAGGATTCTCATGGGGTTCATTATCCTGTGGCATTATCTCCATTTGAGGTATTTCTTCAGGAATTCTATTTTCATCAACAAGGTTGAAGCGAAGAGCTTCCCTCTTTGTACGCAACCAACAGGCATGACAAACTCTATCTGAAGGAGTCATCTGCATTGGAAATAAAATGAAATTAGGAAATGTGTGTAATTAAGCACAAGCCTATCAGATTATAAGGAAAAGAAATCAAGTACAGGAAATAGTTTTATGTTTGTAAATAATATAAGAATATTATGGATAAAAGATTAATATGGATCAATAGACTTTAATATTTATGATATATTGTACAAACAATAATTGCAAATACCAATAAGCACCAACAGGATATTTGTAGTCTTAGGATTTAAGGTTTTTCATTTTATATTTATGATTATTTTCTTCCTGATTATATATTTTAATATAAATATGCCATGATAAGTAGTAAAAAATGTTATCCCAACTGTTGATTGCCATACTCAATCAACAAACCATTGTTTTTGCATTATGTCTGCAAAATGGTGAAAAAGAAAAAGATGAATTAGGTATATACCTGGCGTGGTTGTATTTTCATTTGAATAATATTTATCATATTCTGCTGCAGGTCTGTAGGGCTGTCTCTAAGTATTTTGTCGCTTTGCCTTCTTGCAATAGAACAGCCACACAGAAGACAAACATTGATATGGCCTCGTTGACTTTGTCCAGCTTGTTCATCACTGGCAGAAATGTCTTGCTGCAAATTACGATTAACAGCAGCCATTGCCAGTTCCCAACATGCTTCGCAAACATAATCATCATCAGTAATCTGAAAGATAAGGGATTATTAAATGCATGGAAAAACCTACCAGGTTAAAAACACATAATTAACTTGGTGCATAATCTACCTACCTACCTCTATATTATATCAATTATTATTCAGTAAAGTGATGATTATTGATATTATAGAATCCCTAAATCATTATATCATTACATCAGCAACAATCATTATTATTTACTGATCAACATACTGTCTGTGGACAGTATTGAGCACTAAAGTGTACAGTATTAAGTGATAATGGTAGATAGCTAGGTTTGCAACATTCATTGTTAATGACACCACCAAATTATACCCCCAGTGGTGTGGTTGCCAAAAAAGATTTGTTAATGACACCACCGAAATGTTGGGATGCCACAATTCGTACTAATATAATATGAGAGTTTGTTTACACTTACTCGTTGTTTGATGTGTATTCATTAGTGGTGTCATCAACAAATCGTTTTTGGTAACCACACTCCTGGGGGTATCATTTGGTGGTGTCATTAACAATGAACGGTTTGCAAAACATGCAATTAATCTGTATCAATGATAATAATTTTATCACAGATTTGCTGTTGAAATACACAGTTTGAGTTAATGTCATGAGTTCATGACACAATAAATGTAAGACTACAATTATTTAGAATGAAAAGAAGTAGGTAAATGCACAGGTTTTAACTATGTTAATTCCACAGAATTTAAAATATATAAATAGGTAGGTAAACTTACGATTTGTGGATAAACCCAGTTGCAGAGCAAGGTACAAACTCTAGGGTTTTGTTCCAAGGCCCGATATCGTCGAAGATTATTGACGCAAATGTTACAATTCACGCACAAGATGCGTGTAGGTCTGCTGCGACTTTCCATCTTCAACCAGACAACAATATCAAAATCTTGAGGCACAATCGGAGTCCA
Source organism: Amphipyra tragopoginis (assembly GCA_905220435.1). Classification (NCBI taxonomy): domain Eukaryota; kingdom Metazoa; phylum Arthropoda; class Insecta; order Lepidoptera; family Noctuidae; genus Amphipyra; species Amphipyra tragopoginis. Next base: position 20,849,011 of record HG991997.1, read on the forward strand.
TATAGAGAAAGCAATTTGTTGTTACAGTTACAGCACAGATCGTCCGTGAGAAAGCACAAGTCGTCGTATGGGGTAGAGAATCAAGTCCAGGGGCAATGCGCGGGTCAATAATAAGGATAGACAGGAAAACCGGAGGAAAATAAACTGCGAAACCAACAATAAACAGTAGTCTAGGCAAGCAAAGCTAGCTAGACTAAACAACAAGCATTAGTGTCAAAATGTCATCCTCACAAAATGTTGCCAGAATATTTTCTTTAATTTCCAACTAGTAGTGTTTATTAATAATTCATAAATAATTATTTTATATTTCTAAAATATTATTCATGCAAATCCAGTACGTAATTAATAACTATGTGAGATGGTTCGATTTGTTTGTTGTCCAACAAGCGTAGGAAAGCACTTTTCAAAATATATTAGTTATTATTTTCTACCGAGTATCGTCTGTTGTTTTCATAAAGTGGTAACTCTGGTGATTCAAAATATTTCCTTCCACAGATAAAGCCGACACCGGATATGAATTTAAACAAATAAAAGTTCATTAAATAAATAATTTAAACTAAAGTCGCACATGTAAAAGTAATTATGGATAAAAAACATACTAATAATTTGACTAAGTTTTGCATATGTCAAATATCTAGACGCTTCCTAATACATTCAGGTAAAAACTCGCCATTGTTCTTTAGTACTTAGTTAATAACTATTAAGTCTTAATCGTAATGATTAGGAGTACTGACTCGTTGGTCTATATTGGTTGCAAGCGCGACTGCTGAAGGTGAGGTCATGGGTTCGATCCCCAGGTCGGGCATTATTAGGTTTTTCTGTGTGGAATTTCACAGTAGCAGCCCAGAGTCCAGATTTGCGCCCAGTTGATAATAGGCTCGCCCCCTTTTACATGAAATGAGGGCGTCTTAAGGTACAATTCCGTGCATCGCGGCCGATCGCAGCCGCGTGCGATTGAACGGCGGCTGACGCGCGCGGTTGATGCGTCAATAGTCAGAGTATGAAAATGTATGGCACCGCTTTCGAAGTCTGCGACAGACGCGTGCGGCTAATGACAGATTAGTCAGTATATTATAGACACGACTATTGACGCATTAGCCGTTCGCGTCAGCCGCACGCGATAGAATGCGCGCGGCTGCGATCGGCCGTGATGCACGAAATTGTACCTTTACACACTTCTACCTAACCGTTGGTGGAAAACAGAAGTGATGTGATGCTAAGTTGTGTAATTATTACATGCAACATGAATGTTAAAAATGTTATACAAGTTGTCTATTCATGTGTAAAGCTTAGTGCACATATATCACCTATAGGCACCGTATCAGGATCTCATCGCTCCAAAGAGCAATGTTCACTGGCTTGTTGCTAGGCGTCGTGTAAACAGTACATGTCCTAATGTTCCTGATAGGGTTCCGATAAGTGTGACTTGCTCTGTCGAATGTTTTATTTTTATTATTTACCTACGAGGCGTTTGATCCTAGTCAAACCTACTTTGGAGCACACGAATCCAAGTAGCAAAGATGAAGAGGGATTTCCCTATACCCCTCTGGCTCTCACAAACACGAAACACTATTACCACAGTGTACCTACTTACTACATACAGTGGGTCAACGCCCATACATTTGACAGGTCCTATGAAATGTCAAAATTGGTAACACTTGTCATAGGGTTGTCACATAAAACAAATTACACAAACTTTGTCAAACAAACGTCCAAATTAATTAACGTTTTATAGAAACAGTGACACGCAAATGGAAAACGACGCATGCGTAATTTTGACGATTGACAAAATAATGCAAAGGTATGTAGCAGCAATTTCGCCATCTTATCCTGGAATTTTCTAACAATGTTTAAAACTACAAATTTTGTTGAGTTTACAGTCGCAGTGACTAACGCTTGCGGGGTTAGGTAAGAGTCATAAATTATTCCCAAATCCAAGAAAGAGCCATAGAAAATTTCTTATTATTCATGATTATTACTTCTATGGTTTTTGTGGGTGCTGATGCTGGAAATAAAGCCTAAGTATTCCTCGATCATAAACGGCGGTCAAAAAAAATACCTGATATATGTAATTTGCCAGGTAAAACGTGGTCCGTATCTAGGTGCTTGAGAATGGATCTTGTTTTTGTAATCAGCGTCCCCGAAAATCATGGATTTGACACCCATCACGGCTAATTTGAAAATTTTCATGGCCGCCATCTTGAATATAGTTTTTGACCTCAATTTCGTCATCAGCATCCCCGAAAACCATGGAAATGTCACCCATGATGGTTAAATTGAAATTTTAAAAGCCGCCATCTTGAAAATGGATTTTGACCTCATTTGCGCCATCAGTACCCCCGAAAACCATGGAAATGACACCCATGACGACTAATTTGACATTTTTACTGCCGCCATCTTGGATTTCGATTTTGACCTCATTTTCGGCATCCGCACCTTAGAAAACCATGGATTTGACACCCATGACGACTAATTTACTAATTTTCTTGGCCGCCATCTTGGATTTGGATTTTGACGTTATTTTCGGCATCAGTGACCCCGAAAACCATGAAATTAACACCCATGATGATTAGATGACATTTTTATGGCCGCCATCTTGGATTTCGATTTTGACGTTATTTTCGGCATCAGTCACCCCGAAAACCGTGGAAATAGCTTCCCACGAACAATCTTTTGAAAATGTATGTATGCGGCCATCTTGGATTAGTAAACAGACTATAAAATTCTCTTAGGTACTTAAAACATACATAGGGTCAAGTGTTGTACCTATGGACGGCTTTACCTATGGACACTACCAATATTTCAAAAACCAAACGGCGTAAATTCTTAGTTAGAACGCATTCGTTAACTTTTTTTGATGAATGGCAACACTGACTAACTGTCACTAAGCTGTCAGTGATAAATCTGTTGTTAAGTGCTGTTAAACATTTTTATTTGAAAAAGTAAGTTTTTTCGTACATTTTCAAGGTGTTTTTCTGTGAGATAACTTAAACTAGGAGTATAATTGTAGTTTTTTTTTTTTTAAATTCTTTATTAAATTACCAGGGATTTTTGTACATAAAAATGACGATGACAATCCCATCGTACCTTATCCTAATTACTAACAACTACAATCCTTAACCTTAGCTAAATTTAAAAGAATATAGCATTCTTGCTGCACCAGAATTTGGTTCAGCTAGAATGCTATGAAAAGCACCAACATCCATATAATTCAATTTAAATTGCCTTAACATTTGGTCTCTTTTATTAGCATTACGGACACATTCCATTAGTCGGTGTTGCACATCATCAATTTTTCCACAAATCTCACAATTAGGTGAGTTCACTTTTTTCATTAAGAAGGCAAAGCTTCGACTAGGAATATGTCCGGAACGCAGTCGACATGCGGTCACAATTTGCTGTCTGTTTAACCGAGCGCTTAGAAACCATGGGACATGAGGAGGTTCGCATTGTATACTTTTATACCATATACCCTTGCATTTAGACCGTTCATCAAAGTATACTTTAAATTTAGAGTAACATATTAATTTATATTTAGAAAGGACTTCGGAATAATTAGGCAAAATATTCATTTCTGTTCCTTCAGATACAGCCTTTTTAGCGAAACTATCAGCCTCCTCATTTCCAGCCAGGCCAACATGAGACGGAACCCATTGCAATGCCAAAGATATATCCTTGCCATTAACTGAATTTATTTGATCCAAAATTTTATATGCTATCGAAACGCCTCTGATGCCAGAGGCGCAACGAGCAATGTGAAGAAGAGCACTTTGACTGTCTGTTAATATTACTATTTTATTTACATCTAAGTTGGAAGCGTAGGATAAAGCCTGTGACACCGCAAAAAGTTCCGCCGTCATAATAGAGATATGCCTATTCAATTTGTAAATAGGTACCATGATTTTTGGTGAAAGGGTCATAGTAAGCAGCACCAAGACCAGCGGGCGTTTTAGACCCATCCGTGTAAATTGTATAGTATCCATGGTATTTTTCACGTATTTCCTGTAACACTTCGACTTTTAAAGAATGATTCAGGTATTGTGATTTTGCCCCTTTTATGCAATCTAAACTACAATTTATTACTCCTTTTAACTTAATATTAGTCATCCAGGTGTTTAACTTAAACATTTCAAGTGGATAAGAAGAAGATAATACATCTTGTTCAATTTCAGTATAACATGTTGCTAACAAAGGTTTCTTTTTATTTAACCAATATCTATTATTGCACATACTATTAAGTTCCGATAAAAGCTTTGTATTAATATTATTCGCCCATGACCCAGTTTTTAAGCCAAATTTAAATGATAAATAATATGTACCACCATAGTGCATAGAAGTATAAATAAATAAATAAATATAGTCTTCTTATACACAGAGGTGGAATACCCATTTCACTCTCCATAGCGTGAATAGGAGTCGACTTAATAAATCCGCTAATAACCCTAAGAGCCTGATTCTGCAATTTGTCTAGCTTTGATGTGTGACAGTTAGCCGCGTTGTCATACAAATAACTGCCATAGTCTAACCTACTTCTAATAAGGGCGATATAAATCCTACGAAGATGCAGAGGATGAATACCCCAGCTTGAGCCTGCTAAAACCTTTAACAAACTTAAAAAATTCAACGCTTTTTCACAACATTCGTTGATGTGTTTCCCCCATCGTAAAGATCGATCTAGCCAAAAACCCAAATATTTGAAACAATCAACTGAATTTAGTAATGAACCCTTAACATAAATTTGTACCCTTTGCATTCTACGAGCCCTACTGAAAGTACAATATTTAGATTTAAAAGCTGATAATTCTAAGCCAAGATGTTCCAATACTGTGACTATACAATTTAGAGATATTTGCACATTTGATACACTGTCTTCAAGTTTGTTACGTTGCGAAAACAGAACAAAATCATCTGCATATTGACATATAAATACCCGATTTATGCTTTGACATATGCCTGTAGTAACAATATTAAAAAGTAAAGGCGATATGGGATCGCCTTGAGCGATTCCTTTACTCGTCCATCTAGTGATCATGTTATTATCTTCTTCGTCACACCTAATTTGAAGATGTCTTTCTCTTAAGAACTCCCAAAGGTAAGTACATACTTTAGATCCAACCTGTAACTCTTCCAAAATACATACTACCTTGTTTACCAAGACATTGTTATATGCACCTTCAATATCCAAAAAGCATGCCAAGGTTGGCTTATTTTGAGTGAAACCAATCTGAATAGTGGTACCAAGACGAACCAGGCAATCCCCACAGGACTGACCTCTTCTAAATCCAACAGTATTTGGTGATAAGATCTCATTATTTTCGACAAACCACTCAAGGCGCCTTGCCAGCATCAAATGGAAAATCTTACATACACAGGACATTAAGGCGATAGGGCGAAGTTTGGAACTTGAATTATTATTGTGTTTGGGAATCGGTATAATTTGTATGTTTCTCCACTGAACAGGAACATATCCAGATCTAAATATGAGATTGTACAACCGAAGTAAAAACTGTTTACCTATCTCAGGTAAATTATATATCATGGAATAGTAGATACCATCCCGTCCTGGAGAAGTATCTTTGCGTTTAAAACAGTTTTCCATTTCATGAAATGTAAAATCAGCGTCAAGCTTGGGGTTAGATGAAGTAAAAATAAGAGGAGGGTCAGCCGCAAAATCGGGTGCTAACGAAGCTAGCAATTTCTGTTTACCTAGGTCGGAAGTATATGCTTTGGCTTGTCTGAGCCCTTTCATCCACCTCATTCTCCTCCACATTTCCGATAAAGAAGTTGACTCATCGATACTATCACAAAAGCTATACCAGCTTTTAGACTTAGCTTGTCTTGTCAAGCGTTGAGTTTCCGATATTTTAAGGTTTAAACGGTCCAAATTTTGTGGAGTAGGATTTCGTCGGAATTGCTTCAATGCCAGTCGACGTTGGGCCACTACCCTTGAAAGGTCCTGATTTCAATAAACTTTAGGCACAAATCTACGAACAGGATTTATACATATCTTTCTGCAGGGGATATTTTCTTCAGCAGCCTTATGAATTTGTTCCACAAAGCAATCATACATTTCCTGAGCATTATCAAAAAAATATTCATTATTTAACAGTAAATCTGTCACCTTTTCTTTATATTTTGACCATTTGGCTAATTTAAAGTTTCTTTTACAAATAAAACGTAATGAATCCTGATATTTAAAACAAATCTTAAGAATTAAGTGGTCACTACCTAAGCTTTCATTGGCTATATTCCACTCAGCATTTACAGCAATATCTGTTGAACAAAACGAAATATCAGGTGAGGTTTCCCGAAGGATTCCGCTAACAAGTTTAACCCTAGTAGGTCTGCCATCGTTGAGTGAGATATACCCATTATCAACCGTCAAATAACTGAATACCTCTTGTGTCAGTCCTATTGGACCAGTTGCTATGGTGGCCGTTAAAATCACCAGCAATTAACGTTTTGTTAGGAAATTGTGAAAATATACAATCCCAATCTGTTTGTAAAGTACGAACAGACGATGGGCAATAAATGGAGATAACATTATGTAACAATTTACAGTTTAAAAGTTTTATGCCAATTATTTCAATACCAGAATTACCCATACATAAAGGAATCACATAAGCTCTAAGAGATTTATGGCATAAAATTGCCACACCACCATAACAATCTGACCTGTCTTGCCGAAAAATATTGTATCCCGTTAAGTTCATGCGCGAGTCAGGTTCAAGCCATGTCTCACTAACTATTGCAACATGTATTTTCTCTCTGTTTAATAAAATTTCAAAGTCAACTAATTTCGGTTTTAAGCTTTGTGCATTCCATTGAACTATATTTATGTTAAATTCTTGAATTTTATCCATTTGTAAAGTTACTAAATAAAGTCTTAATTATATCCCAATCTTTAAGTTTTCCAATAAATAGCGATGTTACTTCTTCTATGATATACTGAACACATAAACAAATTTTTTCTTCTAGAGATTTTTAGATAAAACTATTTCTCGAATTCTATAAAAAATCTTTATAATTCTTGACCACTTATCTTTTTTATTTGTACAGTCTTCTGATATAGGTGTCCTTGTCTGCTGCTGGTTCTGTAATAACTCTTCTTCTTCTGTATCTTCTTCAGTCATCTCTTGATTCTTCTTTTTCTTTGTCTTATTTTTCTTCCTAACAATTGACTTCGAATGAGTGGGTTCTTTCAAAATAGTTTCTTCTTTTTCATTATTTTCTTCTTCAAAACTCATCATGGATTGATTATTTCTATTACTTGCCAAAAAAATATATATAATATAATATGAATAAGAAGGAGTATAATCTTGTTTGTCGTCCGTATTTATATTAATTGGTTGAGGATTAATAATAATTCTTTCCTTCACATTACTTGGTTGATACAATATTAGGGCTTTTTTATACGTACAGTTATTTAGACTCATTATTTTTTTTATGTTCTTTTCTTTGATAAATACCGGACAACTTTTATCGAGGGCCATATGTGGCCCTTTGCAGTTGATACACACAAATTGTGTGGACTGGCAATTTTCATGGTCCTGGCAGCACTTGGGGCATTTAATTTTCTTAGTAGAACATAGTTTTCTTACATGTCCAAACTTCCAACATCCAGAGCATTGGGTAACAGGAAAGACGTATGGTTCTACTTTGAACCGACACCCGTATCCAAATATATACGAGGGCAAGGTAGAACTTTTAAACGCTAATCTTATTACAGCACTGTCTACCTACTTTCTTTCCTCATCTAAGCGTTGTAGTCTTCTCATAGAAACAATCTCAAACTCGCATTTAAACTGTTCAACTATCTCTTTCTCTTCGATATCCAAATCTACGTCTCTTATTACACCATACGAAAGGTTTACTTCGTCTGTATTTTGACATCTATAATCTTGCTCATTGAATTTTTGACAACACAAAAGTTTTTCTGCATCTTTTTTATGTTTGAATAATATATTGACCTTATAAGGGCTTCTGTATTTAATTCTTAAAATGTTGATAATATTTTCCGATTTCAGAAGCTTAGCCATGCCAAATTGTTTAGGAAGAACATTCTTAGATGATATACTTATAACACAACCTTCCGATTTTTCGATATCTGTTCCCGACATATTTTCATTCTGGTTATTGTTACCAGAGAAACTACGTAATAACCGCTTGGGTCTTCTGTTTATGGTGATAAATTCGTCATCTTTTTCTCCCTCGCTATCCTGTCTTAACCTCTTTTCGGGACCCTTCTGGGTTTCAATCATCATACTTTCTTCTACAGTTCCAATAACTTCTTTAACTCGTTGTCCTCTTGTTTCGGTTTCCTCACACCCATCATTACCATCTGATACACTAGAAGTAACACTTGACGATCGCAAAAAACTATCCATTATCAAGATAGTAAAACAAAATTAAGACAACTAACAGAAGAAAAAAAAAAAAACGAATGTGGGTAGATATAGCAAAGTAGCTAACGTTCACGGCCTAATAAGACGTGCGCCTCGTAAAACCGTTTGCGCGCAACTGATAATTGTAGATGATTTACAGAACTTCGTTGTTTTTCATTGAAATAAGGACTATTCTGCGATTCTGTTAATGCTCTGTAGAAAGATTTAACCTTTTCTAGGTTATGTCTTAATATTTGTACCTGTGGACGGGGGAATGAATGTACCTGTGGACTGTCCATAGGTACATAATATCGGTTGCACCTGTGGAGTAATTTACACAGACAAATGACTACATTTGTTTTGGTTTTTTTTCAGTGCCTCGTAGTAAAACCAGAGTGAAACGGGATAAAATATATCCAGACACTCTCTTTGAAGCAGTTATAGAAGTCAAAAGTGGATGTTTAGATCGTAGGGTGTCTGAAAAATACAAAATACTAAAATATACCATTTTAAAATATTTTCAACTCAACAAATATTATCATGAGATCATTATCTCAATGTTAAAACTATAGATTAATTATTAGATAGATTTATCGTTATATTATTGAAGAATGACGTAAAAAAGGTGTTTCAAGAGCATGAAGAAATTATGTTACGTGAATATTTAGAAAAAGCAGCCTACATGCCCTATGGGTCTAGATTCCAAACAAGTCCGGGAACTTGTCTACCAGTTTTCTGTGCAAAAAATAAATAAAATACTCTTAAAATCTGGCATCAATACAAAATGGCTGGTATAGGATGGTTTCGATGTTATCGACAACGTTTTCCAGAATTATCGCTACGAAAACCTGTTTTTTTTTTGCAATATTAAATGCTTGTCTACAGGTACATTACCGTCCATAAGTACATTTGTGCTGTCCATAGGTACATTTGTACGTTGTACCTAGGGATAAAATAAGGGTTTTTGAAAATCTTTAGTTTTCTGAGCAATTATTTCCGCCATCGCATTGGAGACTGATAATTATTAAGAGTTGATTAGTTACGAAGCCGTACGATAAATAATTTCATGATAAAAGTATCAGGTTTTTTAAAAAAAAATACTTTTTTGTCAAATTCTGGAAATCGTCCACGGGTAGAGCACATGCCCCTACTATTAATAAATTATATAATTTCTATGAACGATATCAATCAAATTCGAAATCAAAAACTGCGAGCCCTGGAATTTATGTCCCGAGTATGCAGTATGGCTACTCGGGACATAACCTCCGCCCCTTCACCCCGCAACCCCCCGCACGATTGCTCTGCGACAATGTTCTACGTTGACCGACTGTAAGGAGTAAGATATAGGTAGACTGTGCTATTACCATACACAACTCTCATATAAAATTAATCTCTATTTCCCTTGGTCACGGCATCATACGTGAGCGGCTGGACCAATTTCGCTAAATATTTTTTTGTTGTTTTCGTAAATGTCAGGAGAAGGTTCTTATGAAAGAAAATTACGATATTTAAAAAAATAACGAAAATATCTCAGTACTGTCCATATTCTTCATTTGTTTACCGCATGAATGAAAATGGTTTTAACTTTTCGTTATTATTTTTATTTTGTTTCTGAAGGTAGGTAGTAAGTAGGAAAAATTGCATTGCAACGCATGCCGGGTACAGCTAGTAATTAACTAAAGTAAGCAATAGCATTATTGTTTTTATCTTATTACGTCTATTTGAAGTTTTTTGTTTGTTTTAAGTACATTGTCAATTTGCAAAAAATGTTGCATGTGGTGTTTATCTATATTAAGGTGTGCAGTAGTACTAAGATCACTATTCATTGTTATTTTATGTTAATGTTTATCTGTAACATCTGTTGGTAGACCTAAGGAAATAAATAAAAAATAAAACACAATGAACTGCTTGGCGCCGGACTTTAATCTGTGGGTGGTAGCTAGCCAGCCAGACCAGATAGATCCTACCGCTAAGCGTGCTAAGGTTTGTTGAATCTTACAACACGATCTATTCCCAGTGTGCGATGACTTCATATAAATAAATTAGAACGATATTCAAATCTTCCTAAATATAAAGTCCGAAACTCCTGTTGTGGTACGGCTTCACTCATGAATTTTCAGTTCACCTCGCCGCGTGAGTAGCTCCCAGTTGAGTACGAAACTAGTCCGATAGATAAAAACGCGTGAGTAAACCCGTACATACACCTAATTAAGCACGACTAGAGTTGAATCGTGATATGACCTTAAGCTGTGTTTATCTGTCCAATGTCACACAGCGGGCAGTCATTATCCACAACTCATTTAACCCCCCTTATCCTCATCATCCTACAAAAGTTTTTAGAATATATAAGTACCGAGAAAGTCTAGGTTCCTGGCAGCTTTCCAAAAATAGTCTTTAACTGCCTGGCGACGAAAAATGGGATTAAGAATTCAGCTATCTTCGTGATAAGAATATTTGTGCAAACACGTTTTAGGGTTTGTTCGGGTTTTCAGTGCGAAATTATTTGTAGTTTATTTGTTATTCCTTTGTGGATGTCTAAATTGCTTTTAAAAATTCTGTGGGCATTGTATTCTTGACTGGCTAATATTGGCTATTGTAGGTCGTTGTATAACATCTAATACAGATGGTACACTTTTATGGGTACATGTTACGATTGCTGATCGTAAAGACCTAAGTTCGATTCCCATATTAGGCGAATGGTATACTTTATTAATCTGGTCACATGTTACGATTGCTGAGCGAGAGGACCTTTCGATACTCATACTAAGTAAACATTTGTAGAGACTCACGCCTGTATTCCCCGAAAGGTTGGCAGAGGTGTACAGTAGACCCACATTTCGCCGTTATGTTTTCCGTCCCATGTAATAGGGGGCGAGCCTATTGCCATCGACCGGGCACAAATCCAAACTCCGGGCTGCTACTGAGAAATTTCACACGGAAAAACCCAATAACACTTTGGCCGACCTGGGGATCGAACCCAGGACCTCACGCTCAGCAGTCGCGCTTGCGAGCGCTAGACCAACTAGGCAGTCAAATATATTTGATATTCTTTGTATGATAACGTTTTGTAGAAAAATGTCAGGACTCACCCTACGTTGTTAAGGTGTAGGTTCGTATATCCATCCATCCTTATCTCCTCGAAGACTAAACGTAACAGTTATGATTCATCTTCTCAAATTAAATTCAGGATACAGCGAAAGCCGACGCATTTAAATTTAATATCTTGAACGCTCCAGCATTCGTTACAAGCTTCGTTGAGCTTGAAGGAAGAAGGAATTTAATAGACAATAAATTTTTTACAACACGTATTAAAGAGTTTTATATTTTTTATGAAATATAGCAGATGGGGTAAATGAGATTTTTATTACTTGTTTACGAGGTTTAGAAGGCGTGTGAGATTAGCTAAGTAGAAAAAAACGTGAAAAAAAGTACAGTACGGTCGATTTTTGTTGGCCGCCCTGAATATAGGCTCTCCGAACTATCGCGCATGTATGCTCAGGGGGCCTACTCCCTAAATCCGTCAATGAAGTTAGTCGTCCGTCCGAAATTAGCCCGAAACGTAGGAGTGAATAAAACAAGTGTCAAGTTCAACTTTTCGGACGGGCAAAAACACAACGGTAGTAGGGACAACTCAAATCGTGTTGTCATTCATTCTTGGTTCGGACCTCGAAATAATCGTATGTCCGTACTTGATAGGTAGTAGCAAACGCTCGTACCCCCAGGACAGAAACAGTTACTGTAAAAACGATTAAATAAACTTTGCTTAACTAATGGCCGATCTTATGATGGTATTAATAGCTGTTAATTAAAAACCATTTTAATCCTAAAAAATCTATTGTACAACCTGCGCGAAGTTCAGGGCGGCCAAGATAAATCGGCTGTATTGTAGGTGTCTGTAACCTTTGAATGGATAATGGAAAGAGGTGATAGGAAGTTCTTGGTGTACTTATACAGTTCCTGCAGGGTCCGTAACTTAACTTCGAGAGTCATATGTTCGACTAATGAAAAGTCGACTGAACGATTGTTCGAATGGAATTTATTGCGAAACAACTTTTTATCGCCAAACGCTACTTCGACTGAACGATTTATCGAATATTTATTAATCGATGGACTGCGCTTTTGAATGAGTTTTAGTTATATGGTTTAATAATTGAAATAAAATTATAAAAAAAAACATTTTCCGTCACGTTTCATACATAATCGAGGAAATCAAACGTCTTTTAAGATAATAAATTATCGTACGTTTTCCCCGTAGATTTAGAAACATGAAATTTGGAAAAAAGGAAGATAATAAAGCACAAATGAAGGGAAAAAAAATATTATGAAAAAAACCATTTACGTACATTATATAATAATATAAAATACATAGCAATATAATTACGGTCATACATCTTGTAATACACGCACGCCGGTTGTAAGTACTACGCACCTGTCCTTTTTGAAGAACATCACCAATAACATCGATGTATGTCCTTCTAGGGCGTCTTATACTGGCGTTTCCACTGACATCCGCCTTTTGTTAATCGCCATTCATTCAATCTTTCAACATGACCAAACCACCGAAGCATACTCCTTTTCATTTTTGTCACTACATCATCATATAAACCGCAACTCTGTCTTATCACATAATTTTTCAATCTGTCATTCAAAGTTAATAAGCTGCTAATTCGAATAAATATGTGTATCTTAAATAAGAAAGTAGTAGAAGCGAAAGTAGAAGAAAGCGATAAGTAATGCTTTATCACCGTCTGGCATATTCCACTGAAGAAACTACCTACATTAATTGCACAAAATCAGAAACCCAAGCATAAAACAAAGGTAAAGCAGTTAATTCAACAATCTATGTAAAGAAGGGACGTGGACTTACCAAAATGCTTCTTTCGTACCGCACGTTTCTAAGAAGCGCCGATCACGTATATATCAGGCACATCACATTAGCATTGTCCATAGTTCAGAGGGGATTCCTTCGAATTTCATGTTCACACACAGCACTAGAGGTATACAATAGTATTTTGTGAGAAAGTACGACACAACATTAAAAAATACAAGTAAATTACCAGAACAATAAGTTCCTTTGGTTCACTTTATAACTGTGCTTGCCAAAGAGACACTACCGTTTAGTGCTTGCGACAAGAGGGTCATCACACATTTTCTCCATTAGATGTCGTCAGACCATGCGCCGGATAACCAATCAGATTGCAGATTGGTACTCCATTCAAATACCGATTCGTTCCAAGCAAATTTATAAAAAATGACATTAATTTGAAAATCGAATTGTGTTGTCATTAAATAGTAGGTCAAAAAACATCAACTTTTTTAGGCAAAGACAAAACGATTATTCAGGCTTCATTTTAATAATAGACATAATCCTACTCTTGTTACCACAGCCTTTCAAAAAATGTCTGTTTAATCTGTCATCTGAATTCCTTCACTTTAATATTTTTCTTATTTTAGCTTTGTATTTGAAATCATTGACCTGAACGTTGTCTTTAACTTCAGACCCTTATTAAGGTTAAAGAAAGTGAACAAAGGTCTTTTCTTTTAAAAGATATACGTTTAATGTCACAGATATTATTGCTTTGAGTCTGATGTCGCGGGCTTTGAGTGAAATATTACTTTTTAAATTACTTTGACGTTTTGATGTGTCATTCATTTTGATTAAAGGAGTTTATATTTTTCAAGCTCTTCTGTCTGGCGTTATTAATTGCGGCTTTGCCAAGGTCCGCCTGGAGATGCTATTATAATTTATTGTTTCTTGGTTGTCTTAGAGTTATTATCATAAGAGAATCGATTTGCATTAATTACAATATGGATGCTATCATCATATATCGTTTTATAAACAAGAGTAGAAAATTATCAATTTTACATGAGATATTTTGGCGCTCAAACGCAGGGAGGGCAACTATAGTTCGAATGAGAAATTGATCACTTTTACCCGAGATTAACATACCTACTGCTTTTCGCCTTTTTTCGATTGTCGCCACTAGCAAACCTGCTGCGTCGCAATCCAAGCGGCAAGAAGCTAAAGGGGGTAAGCAGAGGCGCTGTGAATCAACGCACAAGGATCTGCCACAGCGTTGTCCAGAAAAAGACACGTGCGATAATGATGGCTTTGTTAAGGTGGAGAAGAAGAAGAGGAAGCCTTCTTGTCGCAACCAGTGCGGTACTGCACCGAGCGGGCCGAACTTCCTGTTACGTCCTGCTGTACCGGTGACGCCACTGTACGTGTCCCGATTGCATTACTCTACAAAGGTCGCGGAGATTGTAGAGTACATCAGTATCAAGACCAAGCTCAATCTGAGGGTCGAGCGGTTGGAGTCTCACCACAGCGTGAATTTCAATTCGTTTGTGGTGAGGGTGCCGACTGAACATCTGTCGACCCTCACGAAGGAAGAATTTTGGCCGAGAGGTGTAGTGTTCCGGCGATTCCGAGGCCGGATACCCGACACCGCGCGACACACGACGCCGACTTTACGTGTGAAATAGTTTTTAGATAATTAGGTATATTGTTTATGTATAGTATTTTTAGAATTATTGTATTATATTGTAATATATATTTTCTATGGGCCTTGATGCCTGAATTAAATAAATAAAATAAAATAAAATAAATTAAATAAATTAAAAATTAAATTAAAAATTTTCATTCCGAAAGTAAGGAAAGTAAAATTAATACCAAATAAAAATACTTCAAAGACGATTGATGGTTGTTGTAATAATTATTAGCCAATGTAGGAAGGCAAAGGTCGTTAAACCATACATTATTTGTAGGTACTCCGACTGAACAAAATTCGAGTCTTTATTTTTTTTATTTATTTGCTGTTTTATTTTATATTATTTATTTATTATTCCGACCGAAAAAATGCTTTTTCATCCCCCCATCTCGGAAAGAGTATTTTTGCTCTGCGATATCCGAGTGCAAAAGCCGTTTTTATCCGCTAGAGGATAAAGTAAATAGAATTTAGAATATCGTGTGCACCAAGTTTGTGAATACAAAACTTCATTAAACCTATTTACTTCTACCTCCATGGTGCCGAATTTATCATACAACCTTTTTTAATTTGTTAAAAGTTAAAACCCTTCTTGGTGTCTTACTTTTTTTTATTTGCTTTACGCGCGCCTATTTCTTTTCACGTCATAATGTTAAAACCTTAGGTTAAAAACAAGAAACTTGAAAACAAGTGGAAAACCTAAAATGAGTGATTCTAGCGACGAGGAAGTTTATTTTTTTTACATTAAGTTATTTCCTCGCTGAGGTGGGATGAAAAGTTAGGTACGTGTTGCACTCGAGTGCAAAGATTTTTCACTTCGTGTTTTTTTGATTCCCTCGCTAACGCTCAGGATTCTAATTTTTTTAAAATTTTAGAATCCTTCGCTTGCTCGGTCATCAAAATTGAGCACGCGGTTAAAAAGCAACTTTGCACTCTTGTATAACAAATAACTATTATTTTGTTATTCACCTAATTAAATACATACTTAAATCAAATAGTACTATTAGGAGTTTTATAGTAATAATTAGGTTGTAAAAAACAGTTCTATTGCCATCGAGCACGAAAACTAAGAGTTAAAAAAAAACATGAATTTGTAGACAGAGTATAAAAAAATATTAGTTCAATTTTCAAATTACTATTCTGCCTAGGGAAAAGAAAAGACGCACTTTCTGCCCGCATTTGATGTAATGACACATTTTCAAAGCATGAAGGATAAAAATATCTAGTAACCGTGATTCAGTGCAGCGGTCCCTCAACAAGCCTTCAAAAGGTAACGTTTTAACAGTAATGTGTATACAGACGGACGGACAGACATCTTAGCCATTTTTTTAAAACATAAAATAACGATCAACACGAAATGTCAAATTGAAATAGACATGATTTAATTATTTTTTTCATTTTGATTACCCTACTATTATTATAGTACCGTAAGCAAAAGAGATCAAATATCATAATAGTGCCTATAGGGTAAACTTCCTTAGTCGCTGTAGTTGTCAGATTTTTTTGATAGAGAAGACAATGTTTTATTTATGTGTCATAAGTAAAGAATAAAAATTAAATGTATGTGTTAAGATAAATCATTTTTAATTGCAATAAAGTTTAAAGTTAAAAAGTATCGATAGCTTGAATACTCGATAAAAATAATTACCTATCTCTATTACATTTCAATTGTTTTGCCATAAGATTCTGCTCTCTGGTCATCACATAATATTCTGACGTTACGTCACAACATACTCTACCGTCGTCAATAAACACAAACACTGGTCCTTATGTTATTGTTTGCGGTCCTTTTAGCCGCGCAGCTAACCAAACAGATCCAACATAGATACCCAATTAACTATATTTGTTTTACCGACATTAGTTAGTGATCGCTTAGTCACCGGCACGTATCCTATATCTTATGGGTAGGTAGAGCTCTAAGTGTAAATATCAAAATATCATTCAAAGGTAATCAGAAGAAAATTACTTTGAAAAATTGGTCCAAACAACCAGCGGTGCGAGCACGGATCTTTATAACGAATCGATTCGAGAAATTTATCTATTCTAAACGTCAAATTTGACATCACTTATAGATAAAACGACAGCAGTTGTCGTTTTATCTATATCTTATGTCAAAATTGACGTTTAGAATAGATAAATTTCTCGAATCGACTCAATAAAAGATCCGTGCTCGTGGGGCAGGTTCGTGAAGAAACGAATCCACTATACCTAATATGAAATTTACTCAAGCAATCTATCGTAATATTTGGATTATTGTTACATAGTAACCGTCCTATTAAAGAGAGCAGTCATTTAAAAACTAAATAATCATTAACAACTTCCTCTAGTGTCGACACGCACTATATGAAAATAGCTCATGCCGTGATGAAAAGATAAGCCAGTCAGCAAGGTTGGTAGCAGGGCTGACTGCTCACATAACTTACTGTATCGACATAACTACAGTGTAGGAACGGCCGTATTATAGTTTGGACGTGATAGATATCAAATTAAATTAAAATGATAGCAACAAACTAAAACATATTGATAATCAGTTACGGTTTACGGTCGACTCGCGACCGCGCCGCAATCCGTTGGGCAATCCTGAAAAATTTAAGTGAGTAAACCGTTACTAATCATAAATATGAATGTGTCAGACGAAAGTTATGATACAAAAACTAAAAACAAGTTAAAATTCTGTTTAAAATTAGATTATTAGATATGTAGGTAATATGTTTGTTCAGCAAGTAATAACATTGATAATGCCATAGACGTGGCTTTGGATACGACAAATTTAAAAACAAAGAGTATTCGCGGAGATTAGGCCAAAACCGGGTATGGGGGTAAAACCGGGACAAGGCAGTATAGCCTCTTACACGTATCAAATCTAGGCGCGCGTTCGCTAGCTGATTTTGGCCACCCTGATCAGTTTGTCAACAAACTTTCAATGGCGTCGGTGCGTGCTCGACAACAATAAATAAGAAAAACGCTTTTATCGTCAATTGATGTAATATTCTTTGGAATTAATAAGTGTATCTTTATACTTGCGAAGGAGCGATGCGTGGTGCAATGTCTGAAATGGCTGTACGGGTTGGGAATTCGAAGATCTTGATGAGTTTCATTTCTATCACTGTTAGTGTTAAGGACCAAAATCGGGTATAAGATTTAGGTATACCCGGTTTTGAACAAGGGGTGGGACAAAACCGTAAAAAAATAACTTTTATAAATATTGATTATTTTTTGTTATTTAGAATTAAGAATAAAGTGATCCCAAGTGCTAAATATGTGATTTATAAACTAAACTAAATACAGCCTATTAAAATTGATTAAATTTTCTTTAAACTTGTGTTTTATTGAATTTTTGCCTTAGCGTCCCGGTGCTACCCCACTTTCACCATACACCATACTATTGACACGATGAAGAGTAGAGAGAGAGAAGTACTTAATCACAGGACAATGTATGGGCGGTTTGTTTACGTATCGTGTACATTGGAATGTAGGTCAAGTGTAGATATAAACAGCAGTGATAGCCTAGCGGTTGAACGGCTGCCTTCCAAGCAGGAGGGTCCGAGTTTGAATCCACCGTGCACCTCTGACTTTTTGAATTCATTTGCGGATTTGAATTTGATTATCACTTGCGTTAACGATGAAGGAAAACATCGTGAGGAAACCTACACACCTGAGAGGGCTCCGTAAAGTTCTCGATGATGTGTGTAGTCCACCAATCAGCACCAGGCCAGTGTAATGGACTAAGGCCTAAACCCTTCTCATTCTAAGAAGAGGCCCATGCGCAGCAGTGGGACAGTAATTGGTTGATTATGTTTTAATTTATGTAATCATATTTTGATGACGAACAATTATAGGAAATATATTGTGAAGGGTGGCACGGTTGACATCTGTTGGGCATGCCACCGTCCGGGGGATCTGTCCGACACATTATCTCCGGTTGTTCTCGTCTTGCCAACGGTGAGTACTTGCACAGACATAACCTGGTGGCCAGGATTATTCACCAGCAACTTGCTTTAAAATACAACCTTGTGGAATCGGAAGTACCGTAATACAGGTATGTGCCCGACTCAGTTCTCGAGAATGGTCATGCCACATTATACTGGAATCGATCTATTATCACTGACAGGACTATTGTTGCCAATAAGCCTGATATAGTGGTAATAGATCGATCAGAGCGCCGCACAATGATTGTTGATACCACGGTCCCTCATGACGAGAACCTTGTGAAGGCTGAAAAAGACAAACAAATAAAATATCTTGATTCAGCACACGAGGTTGTCGGCATGTGGGATGTGGACTTAGTAGTCATTGTTTCGATAGTCGTTACGGCGAATGGCCTAATAGCCAAGAGCCTCGATCAACACCTCATGAGGCTCTCGATGGGCGGGCTGGATCAAGGGCTTGATACAAAAAGCAGTACTCCTTGACACGGCACGCATAGTGAGGAGGTTCCTTTCTCTGGAACCCTGACTGCCGGCAGCTTGGACCCTGTTCCCGCTGCCGGTGGGCTACTATTATTATATTTTTAAATGTTTTTTTATATGAAAAATGTTTAAAAATATAAATGATATGTATATTGAATGAATAAACGAGAGTACATAATATTTTTAATGTATGTAAATACACTCTTTTGCAAAAAAAAAAACGGGCACTTAAGGATATTTACGTTCTAAGGTCGATTTGAGTTAATTAAATGAAATTTATTTATTTGACGTAGTCTGTATACTTATAATCGTGTAAATTAATGCGCGTGAAGTGAATTCGGGCAATTAAAAGAAAAAAAACGATGGATTCTTTAAAACCGATGTACACGCCCAAACAATAAGAAGTGGTCGGCAATAAAGACAAGATTTTTTTTTTACTTTTTTTAATTAAATAAAGTTACAAATGTAAAAACCTAATAACGAGTGTGACCTCCTCTTGCCAAAATCACAGCTTGAATCCTTCTGGGCATGCTTTCCACGATGTTTTTAATAACGTTTTGAGGAATACGTTCGCACTCTTCTGCAATGACTCTTTTTAGCTCCCTGATGTTTTGTGGAGCAGGTTGCACTGATCTTACCCGTCTCTTTAGAACATCTCAGACATGCTCAATTGGATTGAGGTCAGAACTTCGAGCTGGCCAATCTAAACGACGGATCCCAACTTCTTGCATGTACGCTTCCACGTTGCCAGAACGGTGCGGGCGAGCATTGTCGTCCATAAAATGGAATCTTCCCCAAGTGCAGTCAATGTGGGTTGTGCATATGGAATTAGGGCTTCCATTATGTACCAGTGTGCATTTAATGTTCCATTTTCTATGAAAACTAACTCCGTACGCTCCGTCGAATTAATTGCTGCCCAAAACATAACGGAGCCTCCGCCATAAAGAGTGATTTCTTCTAAACACACTTCCGCATAGCGTTCCCGTGGTCTTCGCAGCACTCGCCAGCGTCGGTCCTCTCCACACAAAGAGATTCTAGCTTCATCAGAAAACAATACTGTATTCCAGTCCTCCAGAGTCCATGAAGCACAGTTCCGAGCAAACTGAAGTCGAGCAACACGGTGCTCACGGAGTAATTTAGGGTCCCGAGCTGGGCGGTAACTCCTGGTATTGGCAGCCAAAAGCCTCCTCCTGACCGTCCACAAGCTAACTTCTACTCCTCTTACTTCTTCAAGGCTCTTCTTCAGGTCCACACTTGACGCCTTACGATTCCGCAACGCCTGACTCACCAAAAAGCGGTCATTTCTCGGTTCTGTGCATCGTTTTCTTCCCGAACCGGGTCTTCTTTTGACCGAACCGGTCTCTTGATACCGTTGCCAAGTCCTCTGGACAGTTGAACGACTCACATTTAGCCGCTGAGACACGTAAGTTTGCGAACAACCTTCTTCAAGTAGGGCTATAATTTTATCGGCCCTTATCGCGTTATCACTCATATCAAAAAGTGGTATTTAATGTAAAAAGAAAGATTAAATTGTTTAATTTGCAGAAAATATCCAAAAAGTTTTAAAATATCGTAATCAGTTAAAAATCGTTTCAGCAATTCGCGCCATGTGCCATTAGTAAAGCAATTTTAGAATAATCCACAATAATCATTATTTTTCTTTTATTAATTTCAAATTTTAAATTTGGAACGTAAAGAATCATGTCAGGATGCTTCAAATAACATGCCAATACATCGTCAAATTAATAAAACCTATTTCTTGTTCTTCTTCATTGAAGTAGAGAAAAAAATCTAAAGAGCCCGTTTTTTTTGCAAAAGAGTTTAAACACCCGGTTTTTCAATCCCATGTTACAAAAAAAAAGTTGTTCTCTGTCGAAGTAACATGAACTCTTTCTCTTTAACCCTTTGGCTCGACGAGATTTTGACATTTGTCATACCCGCTGACTCGGGGAGTTGTCGCGTCAATTAATTGAATTAAGTCACCAAATGCAGGAATTTGCACGCAAGTTTTAAGTATGAATTTAATGTGAAAAATATTTTATTTCATTAATATTGTACCTAATATGTCTAGTAAATTTCTTTAAAAATGTGCTGTTTACGTGAAGCTACGTCAACATAATGCGAAATTAGAATAAAATAGATATTTAATATACCTATATCCAAATATTAGTTGAGATAGATTAGCTCAAAAACAATAATTAACGTACCTAGTTACGTGTTGAAACGCTGAAGGGACAAGCTAAACATAGTTTCTTTTTCTTTTCATTTTCACTTTTACCATTATTCAAATACAAAAACGGATAAAAAACACAATTCAATTCAGTAAAAATTGTACGTCGACTTAATTCGAACCTAGTGCTGACCATCAATCCAAAATTGTTAATACAATACAAATGTTGCATTCAGCCAAATCGATACTCATTCAGCCTAATCGAAACTCATTCATCCTAATCGAAAAATAATCATTAAATAAATAAAATCGCTCGAAAGTTAACTAATGACATTTATTTATTTTCGGCATAGCTACAAATAAATAATTTCACGTGAATAGAAATTATTTTTCCAAAACCTAAAGTATTGGCACAGATTAAATATTAGTACAAGTAGAATGAACACGAAGATATTTTAAGTATCTAATAGACATAATTAGAATGTATTACCACATTCTCTCCTATATTACTACATGCAGTCGGTCAACGCGGTACATTGTCGCAGAGCATTCGTGCTAGGGTTTGCTGAGGAAAGCGAGCAGCAGAGAGGCGGAGCTTATGTCCTAGTCTGCCATACCGCAGCTCGGGACATAAATTCCTGGGCCTTTGCTTCCTGATTTCAAATAGAAGTGAAATAGTTCATAAGATAGAGGACGTACTACTATAATCAGGTTTTAATAATGTTAGAGGATATAAGGTCGGTTCACAAAACAAACATGGCTAAGATCGATTTCTAAATCTAAGATAGCGGCTACGAAAACTTACTACTTATTCATCATGGGTGATATTTCCATGGTTTTCATGGCTCCTGTTGCAGAAAATGAGGTCAAAACATGAAAAGTTCACTAGTCGTCATGGGTGTCAATTCTGTAGTTTTCGGTGGCGCTGATGCCGAAAATGGGGTCAAAATGAAATTCCAAGATAGCGGCTGCAAAAATTTGCAAATTAGTCGTCATGGGTTTCAAAATCGTGGTTTTCGGGAGTATTAATGTCGAAAATGAGATTAAAATCCAAATCCAAGATGGCGATTACGCAAATTGGCAAGCTGTCATGGGTGTCAATGTCAATCCCATGATATAAGGGCTACTAAATTTCATTTAACTAGTGAACTTTCATGACGACTATCTTGGATTTAGGAGTAGAATTTATTTTCGGCATCAGCATCCTCGAAATCTATGGAAATAATATAATTATGAAATAATAAGTAAATTTTCAAGGCCGCCATCTTGAATTTAAGAATAACTTATGTCTACCTACTGCTGCAAGGCTTATCCGCTGCGACTATCAGCTCGACAAAATGTTAAGGTCTAAAAAATGTTGTAAAAGTGCGAAGTAAAGATGGCTGAACTACTATTACCTTTGCACCCCTGTCCAAATAAAACGACCAAAATTTCATAAAGCGTTCAAAATCGATCTCGAAATAAAATACTACTTCAAAACCCAGAGGTGCCTAGTCTGAGGTGAAACATTTACGAGTTCGTGTAATGTTACAATTATTCGCCATTTTCACATAACAGCATGTTCATTGCTCGTTTTACGTTCTAACTTATTCGAATTCTAACTACTACATTATAAGTAAATGCTTCCGGTCAGCATCCGACTTAAGATGGCCCAAGGCCTCATCAATGTCTCGCATCGAGAATGCCAAAAGCTTTCCGCCATTAAATCTTCCCCGAAATCAAATACTCACTACGCCTATGTCAGATATACTGGGCAGCCTATACCATCTACGCCTTCAAAAAATAAAGTCTATAATGTATGACCTCTTCACCCTCTTCACCTCTCTTCTGTTTTTTTTTTTCGCTTATTCACAACCGTCAACCATCCTGGACATAATAAAATTAATATTCTATATACGTACCTATGCAATTTAAAATTAGTACATGAAGGCGTAGGCGAGGTACCTAGATTTCGCACTATTAAGATCCCGTTTAACAATTTTAAACCTTATTACAAGGAACGTTTCGTAGATAATTATTATTTTACTGCCGATATTGCGTCAAATTAGAATTTATTTTTTGAATTTTGAATAAAGAATATCAGTCTACGGATGCATTGGATTCCACGGTGAAGTTTCGGTACGAATATTTATTGATGTAGCCACAGAGGATTATGATTTATGATGAATCTAAATCTATTTTATTTTATTAAAATGTACCTACTGACTTATTACGATATTTAAAAAAAAGTATCTTTGATTGCTTGATTATAATTTTAACATAGATAGAATGTTAAATTACATCAAACATGTAAAATATTTACTATAATTAAAAAAATCGATTTTTGGTGTTACTTATTTTTTATTAAATCGATTCGAACAAAATCACAACGAAATAATCGATTCACATAATCACTTTCTCACATCATTAACCATAAAAAAGTAATATGGCGGCTGATTCCGAATCCCAAATTGAGTAGTGATAACAAAGATTTCGTGATATTTTACGTACGTTTACGTTTTACGTTAAAACATGGGCTTTTTCTAGTAGTATATCGCATTTGTCAATAGATGATGGATTGTTTTTAACCACACCTACTGTGTAATTTGTGATATTAGTGATAAATGAACAACAACAAAAGTTCAACTGGCGGGAAGCTTTTACTTTGGATATCAAAAACTTTGTTATCACTACTAAAATTACCAAAACTATGGATGATTTCCTCGAGTTAATAAATGATTTACTCATTTTGTGATGATTGGTAGTCCAGAATCCATTCTTTTTATGATTTTTAGCGTCCACCACGACTGTCATCAAATGGCGGTTATCGCATTTATACATTCAGTTTTGTAAAGGTAAATATTAAAACTCGTGCGCTAAATAGGATTGATTCAATGGTACTCAAACTTGAGCTTTTTATTTAGTTCTTATAAATTTCATCCAATAACAAGATCCGATAAGTAGATAATTAAATGTTTACATTATTAATTAGGATGTCGTATGACCTAATTCTGGGCCCCGATCGGGGTCGAAAACGAGTTTACGGTAGTTCTTGTGTTCGTCCCCTTTCGGGGCCCGCTACGGACTATACGGTTAAATCAATAATTATGCCAGATAATAATCAAAATAAAACTATAAAAAGAGAATAACTCTCTTACTTATCTAATAAAACCGAAGCCACAATCTTCAGTACGTTTTCAACAACACAATTTTTCTCTAAATAGATTCGAATACTATTTTCTCCGATCCTTTGTGTGTTTGTAAGGCGATTCAGATCTGAATAGAACAGAGATAATGCTGTACTACAAAGACTGTATTCTCCTAGCCGTGGGATTGGGTCGTAAGGAGATTACCCGTGTGAAGCATCTCTTATGTAAATTCTGTTCGTGTAACAGTAAACAATGACATTCTACTGAACTGTGTTACATTTACATGACGCCAACAGGGAAACAATTCTCCTAAAAGAGATCTTGATAAATTGCAACCAAACCAAAGACGGACCGTTCTTTCAGACAGTTTTCAATTTCAAAAGCTGTCAAATTGCTTGATTCAAAAAAGAAAACCAATCATTTTGTCAGTTTTCGTAAACAAAAACTGACTGATGGTTCGTTTGCGTTTGGTAATAATTTTGTTAGTCCAATTGGCCCCTGGATACAGTAGCAGGGCCGTATTTAGTCAGAAAGTTTGCGACGGGGGCGCGAAAACACTTTGCGCATACAATTTGTTCTATCCTATTTATATATATATATATATGTATATATATATATATATATATATATATCCTATATCCTATCTATATATATATCCGATTTGAGCCGACTAGAGTGACACCCACCTCAGCTACATGCATAGATAATATTATGACTAATTTTAAATTAATAGAAAAGCGTCTGATTAGCGGCATTCGTTCCGACCATAAATGTCAGATTGTTAAGTTATACTTTAAAGCAGTCGAAGGTCCCAAAATAATACAGTGTAGGACATTGACAAAAAACAGTCTAGAAAAATTTAGTAAAAATCTAGAAACACAATTGTTTTCATTAGAGCCACAAATTGACAACCCCAATGAAATGTATCGTACACTGTTTATTGCTATACGTAACGAGTTCCAACAGGCTTGCAAAGTGAAAAAAGTAATTATAAAACATAAAATCTTGTTCAGTGCCTGGGCCACTGTAGGTATAAGACGCAGTAGGGATGTCTTGTACGATCTATACGACAAAAAGTCATATACATATAATAATGAGTTTCATAGTTATGTTAGACAATATTCAAAAATCTTCAAAAAGGTTTGCATGCAAGCAAAGGCTGCTTATATTAGTAGTCAAATACATAAATCAAATAATAAAATAAAAACGACATGGAAAATAATAAATACTGAAACTGGTAATCGTAGGCTTACGGATAGTGTATTAAACATAAATATAGATGACAAACTAGTTTCAGATAAATCTGTAGTTGCAAATTTTTTCGAGCAATTTTTTACTAATATTCCCATAGAGACTACTAAATATCTTCCATCGTCCCCTTTAGCAGCTGAGACACTCTTAAAGGAAAATGTAAAATTGCATGTACCTAATACTGCAAATTTTGAATTTAGTATTATTTCTCACTCAGACATATTAAAGACATTTAAAACAATAGCAGTTAAGAAAACCGAGGACTTATGGGGTTTGTCAATTAAAGCTGTCGAGTCAATAATAGTTAACATCGCGCCTATTTTGGCGGCGATCTTTAATACTTGCATTATGGAAGGCATTTTTCCCGATCTAATGAAATGTAGTAAAATAGTGCCCATTTTTAAAACAGGTTGCCTAAACAACGCATCTAACTATAGGCCAATATCTGTGTTACCAGCATTAAGCAAAATCTTTGAAAAAATAATTTTAAATCAAATGTTAGTATATTTTAACAAAAATAGGATTCTTCACGAGAGTCAGTTTGGATTCACGAAGGGACGATCAACGGAGGATGCTGGATCCACTCTGATTAAAACAGTATTAGCTGCTTGGGAGGAGGCACGGGATGCGGTAGGAGTGTTCTGTGATCTTTCGAAGGCGTTTGACTGCGTGGATCACCGCACGCTCATCCTAAAATTGGAATACTACGGAATCCGTGGTAAATCTATAGATCTTGTGAATTCATACTTGTCGGATCGGGAACAAAGGGTGGCTGTTGGTAACGTCACTTCTGTAGGCTCATTAGTTAAAATGGGAGTTCCTCAAGGATCAATTTTAGGCCCCTTTCTGTTCCTTGTTTATATCAATGATCTTCCAAACATAATAAAGGATACAATGTCTAACATAGTCCTATTTGCTGATGATACGTCACTTATATTTAAAGTGGATAGGAAGGACAGGGATCTTGTAGAACCTAACAATACACTTAATGTCATCTCAAATTGGTTTTCTGCTAATAATCTTCTCCTAAATGCAGGAAAAACCAAATGTATTAAATTCTCCACCTCAACTGTACCCCACTTTAGTTCAAATGTGAAACTTGACGGGAAAGCGTTGGATCCGGTTCCCTCAACTGTCTTCCTGGGCATCACAGTAGATTCTAAATTGCAATGGGGACCTCATATAGAGGCACTTGCAGGCAAACTGAGTTCTGCTGCATTTGCCGTTAGGAAAATTAGGCAGTTGACTGATGTAGCTACGGCTAGGTTGGTGTACTTTGCATACTTTCACAGTATTATGTCGTATGGCATATTACTGTGGGGTTCGGCTGCTGATGTAGGTACTATTTTCATATTACAAAAAAGAGCAGTCCGAGCTATTTATAATCTAGGCTGCCGTGAATCGCTTCGTGAATTATTTAAGGAAATAAATATACTTACCCTACCATCTTTGTATATACTTAGTAACATTATGTACATTCAAAAGAATATTGCCCAGTATAACAAGAAAAGTGACGTCCACAACATAAATACTCGCAATAAACACAAGCTAACAGTACCTGGTTTTAGACTAAGAAAAACCAGCAAGTCGTTTATGGGGAACAGTGTTAGGTTCTATAATAAAATACCATCTAGTATTACTGATTTACCGGATGTAAAGTTTAAATCATTTGTTAAGCGTATTTTGTTATCTAAAGCGTATTATAGCATAAATCAATATATCGAAGATAAAGATGCCTGGCGTACAACTCCGTCCTGCACATTGCGACCCTCTGGCCCTGTCTAACTGGTTGGTTGCATGACCTAACATTATTTCTAATGTTTACTTCTAGTATTCTTATATTTTTTTATTGACTTATAAAATAACCTGTACATTATTTTATCAATTTTTATATAATTTCTTTTAAATTCAATTGTATTATAATATAGTTTTTTTTTCTTTATTGTACATATAATACTCTGGCTAAATAGTCTGATATTGTTTTACAAATATTGTTTTAATAATATTGTGTTCCAAATTGTAAAGTATGAGCATCATGCAGCAATTAATGATACATCTATAATCAAATCATATTAGCGCCTATTGTCTGGTAGTATGAGTCTGTCATGCTCACTTAAATGTCCTGCTGATGGTGGCGTTGTATATCCGGTCGTTGGGTTCCCTACAATATGGTTGAGTTAAGCGATGCGGATGTGCACGTCATGCTCGTGAACGGGTGCTGTCTGTCGGGACTGGTCAGCCCTTAACTGCTATGGCAATCCTAGGAGGCATATTTTTCTATTGGTTACTCTTATGTGAGTTTATTTCTTACATTAACCTGCATTATTCTCATTCTATTTCTCTCTTCAAATGTATGCGAAGAGTGCGCGTCAGAATATTTCTGACAGACATTTCTTATAATGTGCGGCCGGGATCACTCCTTGGCTACATAGGCTGCAGAATTGGGGCCCACAAGAAAAAGAGGGGCCGCGAAAAAAATTATGTGTGTACGATTACATAATATTATTTTCGTAATTCAAATAAATATTCTTGTTAATAAATCATGGTATTATCTCATCAATTCGCGAATTTACAAATTTATTCCCCCCTCTCCGGTAAGTAGAGCCAACACCACAAGTTAAAATAGGGGTCTACAGATTCTAAATACGGCTCTGTGCAGCAGTGTCCTACTTCCTGCTTATAACAAGAAACTCAATCACCAACCCGTCTGCCAAGCGTGGTGAATATGATTATGATGATTCATTAAAAAAGCCGGGAACATATTTTAATGATAGTTTATCACTATTACACTCAGTTGCAAGAAAGGTCCATTAAATTTTAATGCTCTCATTAGAATTTTAATGCTCCATTAACCTCTTCTGTCCACTGCAAGAAGCTAGATTTAATGGAATGATTAACTATCCATTAAAATTAATGTTTGATGTGTCAAACTCCCCATGATTTCAATATCTGATAATTAGTAAATGAAGAACGAACTACGACCTAATTAGTGTTCATGCAATAGCCATTAATTTAATGGAAACATTATTCTTAATGACGGATTAGTTAATGATCACCTAATGGTATCTTTCTTGCAACTCAGTGTTAGAGCTTTATTTTTAACCGACTTCAAAAAGGAGGAGGTTCTCAATTCGGTTGTATTTTTTTTTTTTTTATTTTTTTTTTTTTATGTTTGTTACCTCATATCTCCGTCATTTATGAACCGATTTGAAAAATTCTTTTTTTGTTCGAAAGGGTATACTTTCCGATTGGTCCCATTTAAATTTTGTTAAGATTAGACCATGAACTTCAGAGATATGGAACGGAACTCCTCATCGGATCAAAGCAAAATTCTCAAAAAAAAAAATACAATCGAATTGAGAACCTCCTCCTTTTTGAAGTCGGTTAATTACTAAAATTGCTTTGTTTATATTTGTTGTTGGGAACTGACTACTGGAAAAGAGGAGGGGGTGCGTGTCCCCCCTCCCCCCCTTTGGAATGTTTTCATTATATCGTGTAAGGTATCATTTGAAAGGACTTTTTATGCCCGACTACGTCAAAGCCAAAAAGAAGGGTTAGGAAGGAGGGGGTTAAAATTATGACACTAAAACGTATTTAATAAAAATAAACTTTAAAAAAAAGTAAAAACCGACTTCAAGGAAATACTAAAAGGAGTAAAATAATTACCATAATATAAAATTAACAGTTTCAGAAGTCGGTGCAACTCTACACTGAAGCAAATAGAAGCCACCGACTTCTGAAACTCTTAATTTTATATTATGGTAATTATTTTACTCCTTTTAGTATTTCCTTGAAGTCGGTTTTTACTTTTTTTTAAAGTTTATTTTTAATTTTCTCGTTTTTTAGTTTGAAAGTTAATAAAAATAATGTTTGACATTATAAACCTAACTATTAAATGAGTTTTAATAAAAACTGAGCAGTCTTAAACTGCCCTATCATTTGTTCCTGACTTGACGTTGACTTTCGGGACACCACAATATAATTCGTAGGTAGATAATAATAAATAAGCGTGATAAAATTGTCATACATTATCTACCTATATGATATGTACTTACTAATGTTTTTAATCCCGAAAAATAAAATTACAGAGATCTGTGATTATCGTTGGAATGAGATAGTAATATGTCTCCCCATTAATCAGGTACAAAAAACTCCCCAGATTAATCTCAGAACAGTGATTAATGCATTAATTCTAGCATTACTTATTTGTAAGGCTAAGGTCATAGCCGTAAGGTCAATGAGATAACCGTCGGGATACCAACCAGCTGACCCATGTTTCTTGGATCGATTCCAATAGAGAATTTCCCTTGGGAACTCCGTAATTTATCTTACGAGAATTCTGCTAGCAGTGCTTAATTTTTTTCTCAAGAACCTTTCCGTCATTAGGTGTAGGTATAAATGTTTTAGCTATCTTTGTGTTTATTTTTAACTAGAGGTCGCCAGCGGCATCGCCCGCGTGGATGTCCTTTATCGCGTCTTCCGCGTTTTTCTCTAGTATAATATCACAGTTTAACGATACATACAGTTGGGAAACGAATGTACTTGCGCAGAGCAAGAGCGGGGACCTCGCGGGGAGGTGGGCGGCGCGGATCGCGGCCCCCGATCACGCTTAGTTTGCGCACTCGAACGCTGAGGGCAGACACGTCCGGATCTGGTACATTTGCGCGTAAGAATTTAAACCCATTAGTTACTACATTCGTAAAGGCTAGTTTTTAAATAACTTTAAACAACTTAAACTGGTTAAATGGTTTTCGGGAGTGCTGATTCATGGAAACGACACCAATGAATGAAGAAGAAATTAATATTATGACGGTATATTATTTTATGAAAATTTGATGTATGTTTAGAAAAATATTAGTTTGTTCTCTAAGAACAGCGAGATTCATAGTGTCAATACTAGAAATAAAAATAAACCTATACTACCAATGACTAGGTTCCAAAAAGTTTGTAGGTACCTATTTCATTTAGGTGCCAAAGTATACGTTCCTATAACAAGATTCCAAGCAATATTGAAGCCTTAAGTCTCGATAAATTTAAGTCCTTCGTAAAGCTCAAACTTTGCAATAAGGGTTTTAACGATTTTAAGGACGATAAAAAATGTTTGAAATTGAGCCGCTCGCTCATATCACAGATACATCATTGAAATTACTTCATATAAAATTGTTTTTAGTTTATTGACATTCTGCATGATGATTTATTGATAATAATTATTATTGAATTATTATTTTTTTACCTTGACATTTTATCGACTACTATTATTAATCTGTCGTTTGTTTTTATAATATTTTTAATGTATTAAATTGTGAATGCGAGTACTATGTAGGCTAGCTTTAAACACAATTTTCGTAAAACTCTTTGGCGGTTTGAGTATTTTTTTGTAACCTACGCAAATGTCCGGCTGATTGGTGGCGTTGTGCGTCGGGTCGCCCGGTCGTTGAGCTCCCTAAAATAAGTTTGAGCTACACGATGGTTGATGCATGCGTGTCGCCAGTTGGGACAAGTCAACTCAAATCTGCTATGGCTCTTTTACACTCGCATAGATTTATACCACAATGTCTGGACTTTAAAAGAGACGTTGACCTCTTGAGTTTTTTTCGGCTTTTCTTCTCAGAACTAGTCAGATAGGAAATGCCGGCCCCATCTAGTCTTAAAAAAACATCACATTGACTTGTGAGTGTCTGTAACAGATTTATTTACAGAAATAAATTTAATTTATCAATGATGCATATTTTGTATTTCGCAGCCGCCTTCTCGGACTTTGACTTTGACCTCATTTTCGGCATCAGCACCCCCAAAAACCATGGACACGTTGCCTGAGGACTGCCTCGTTGGTCTACCGGTCGCAAGCGCGACTGTTGAGCGTGAGGTCTTGGGTTCGATTCCCAGGTCGGGCAGTGTTATTGGGTTTTTCCGTGTGGAATTTCTCAGTAGCAGCCCGGAGTCTGGATTTGTGCCCGGTCAATGGCAATAGGTTCGCCCCCTATTACATGGGACGTAAAACATAACGGCGAAATGTGGGTGTACTGTACACCTCTGCCAACCCTTCGGGGAATACAGACGTGAGATTTTATGTATTATATAGTATTTAAAATTACATTATAATTTAATTATTGTTTATTAATTAAATAAATGATTATAATAATCCCATTTATTTTGTTTTTCTTTTTTGACAGCCCTTGCACATTTGCGACTAATAGCGTAGGTACCTACACGGGCGGCGGTGTCGTCCGACATCAAAGGCGTTTCCCAACTGTATGATTCTTAAACTGTGATAATATGCTTATCACTACTTAGTATAAAACAAAGTCGCTTCCCGTTGTCTGTCCTTATATAAGTACGTTTAGATCTTTAAAACTACGCAACGGATATTGATGCGGTTTTTTTTAATAGATAGAATGACTCAAGAGGAAGGTTTTAAGCTTTAAAACGTACACGTGCAAAGCCGGGGCGGGTCGCTAGTGTTATATAGGTATAAACCTTTCTCTTAAATTATTCTGTCTATTGATGAAAACCGAATCAAAATTCGTTACGTAGTTTAAAAGATCTAAACGTACAGACAGCGGGAAGCGACTTTGTTTTATACTATGTAGAGATTGCGTATAATATCATATAGCTCTTTTTAGTGCACCTATAATGTTTTTCTCTGCATCACCCTAGGGTCTACTTAAGAAAATGCCTAAGGCAAGTCCGCCTCTGTACAAATTTTGGGCGAAAGTATAAATAAATAAATATAGGAAGACATTGAACATTTTCTTTAAATGATGTTTCTGTCTCTTACATTTTAAGAGGATTAAGTTCTTCCTAAAGTTTGATTTCTATTTTCTAAGTTAATTAATTGGCTTTTGACTAACTTTTACGAAAAATTCTATCGTTTTTTTTGACTTCCTCTTTGTTCTAGTGGTCGCAGACAGGACTGCTGAGCGTGAGGTCCTGGGTTTGATCTCCAGGTCGGGCAAAGCGTTATTGTGTTTTTCCGTGTGGAATTTCTCAGTAGCAGTCCGGAGTCTGGATTTGTGTCCGGTTGATGGCAATAGCCCCTTTATCACATGGGACTTAAACATAAAGGCGAAATGAGTGTCTAATATTATATGTCCTCTGCCCTACCCTTCAGGGAATACAGGCGTGTTGTAATATTTTATTTTTTTAAATTAATTTATTTTGTATCGCTTTTTCGTCCTTTCTAATAACTATGTGTATGTTTTAAATTTAAGCAGCATTTTTTAACATCTCCTCGAAGCAAGAGTAGTATAATCAATTATAAATTAAGCATAACAAAAACTTAAGTTAAAGTTCTTCCAAGTCTGGACTGTATAAACAGCAAGACTGCAAGTAAAGGTTCCAAGTAACAACATTAAAAACTTTTCCAACATAATTAATTTGAGATCGCCTTAAATATCGCTCTGGCTGGAAATTTTGCCAAACTTTTTTTATGAATACCAGAACACCTAGAGCGGTTAAGTTGGAAAACTTTGGCGAATTTGTAGCCGCCGGGAGCTGTATAAGCTATTCGATAGAAGAATTTCAGAGAGTAGCAAACAGTTTAAAAAAACAAAGTGCATATGAAAATTGAATGCATATTTTGAAAATTGATGTTTTTCGTAGTTATGACTGCTTCTTTGGTCTACTGGTCGCAAGTCCGACGGCTGAGCTGGTCCTGAGATTGATCCTCAGGTTGGGCAAAGTGTTACTGGGTTTTTCCGTGTGCAGTTTCTCAGTAGCAGCCCGGAGTCTGTTGTCGGTTGGTAATATGGTATGTCTACTCCCGTGCGCTTTCATGTTCATCTTGCGCTTTCAACTTTCAATTCCTCTTGCGTCAAGCGCATGCAATATTGATTGCCATAAGATGCATGCAGCTTATCGTTTACACCGGTATGCCTCGGTCAGTCGTCAGTCGATATAGAATTGACGGATTAGCTTGCGCTGACGTCGAATTAGTTTTTTTTTTTTATTACTTTTCTTGGTCGTTTTTGACCCTCGTCGCACTTGTTGGTAAGCGCAGGCAGGGTCTAAGATGAAGCACACAAATTCAAGTAACAGAAATATAGAGGGATTCCCCTACATTCTATACCCCTCTGACTCTCACATACACACGACGGAATACAGTAAACTGGGGCTGGACTTTAATGTGAGGGTGGGAGCTAGCCAGGCGGACCGTATAGATCCTACCACCAAGCAATAGTATTAAGGCATGCGCTATTGCATGCGTTATGGCGCTTCACGCATGCTTCAGACGAAGACGCAAGATGAACATGAAAGCGCACTGGTGTAGATACTCGTATAGCTATAGGTCCCCTCTGACATGGGACTTAAACATAACAGCGAAATGAGGTTGTACTATTACACCTCTGCCCAACCCTTCGGGGAATACAGGCGTGATGTTATGTTAGGTTCGATGTTTTTTATCAAATAAGTTGATAAATATGAAAATGAGGTTTGTTCATTACACGCCAGGCTCTGCAAACAGATTGGTTTTAGAATTATAGCCAAAAGTAAATATAAGATAATGTAAGGTAATTAAAACGAGCAAAAGTAGACACTTTTGTGGCTTGTGGCGTAAAACAAGCGGGATGCTTGTAACTAAATGTAGAACCAAAAATGTTCGGTGTAAACGACTAGCCACCAAAATGTGCACAAGGTCGTTTTTTTTTTATCGTGGGAAAATCCTCATGGATACCCTTCGCCTGGGGAAGGCGAAGGGTTATGCCGGACTCTTACCGGCTAAAAACCCACGGTGTTCCTTCTCCTGACCCTTGGCAGGGGTCACGGGATTCGCAGCTGCATGCACCGCAACCCCGGCAGGCCTCGGTCCGCCAGCCCCTGGCGGACCTCTCCTTCTGTGGGGCCTTGCCCCACGTCCTCCTGAGAGGCGCGCACGGAACACATGCGCGCCGCCTTCTCGGGATGTCCATAAGGCCCTGAGCAGACGACGGACTTTTTGTCCGGTGCTTTTTTAGGGTTCCGTATCCAAAGGGTAAAACGGGACCCTATTACTAAGACTCCGCTGTCCGTCCGTCTGTCCATCTGTCCGTCTGTCACCAGGCTGTATCTCATGAACCGTGATAGTTAGACAGTTGAAATTTTCACAGATGATGTATTTCTGTTGCCGCTATAACAACAAATATGTACTAAAAAACAGAATAAGATAAATATTTAAGGGGGCTGCCATACAACAAACGTGTTTTTTTTGCCGATTTTATAGATAATGGTACGGAACCCTTCGTGCGCGAGTCCGACTCGCACTTGGCCGGTTTTTTTTAATTTATTTTATTTGATATGGGTTTGCTGTTTACTCTGGTCAAGGTCAGAGGTGACAGAGACAAAGTCTACGATGGAAAAAGCCCGTTCACTCTAACTTTGAAGAGATTCGGGTTGTAAGCGTTCGGGAACATAGACGCAGGTAGTGAGTCTCTTTTGCCGTGTGCGCTTAGTGCAAATTGGTGGAATGGCAACTAGGTATGGATGGTAACTTGCGTCTAGATGTCCGATGATAGAAGGGGGCCGGTGGGATGAGGTTGTGGAGTTTTTAAGCACACTTACCGAAGTACAGTCTATAGAAGGCTGACAAGCAGGCAACTTTGCGGCGATGAGCTAAGCTGTGAAGTTGGCATCCACCAGTTTTACATCGTCAATGATTGTCTTACTTAGCTCTACGTTCCACTGAGTCAATCGCGGTAAGTTGGTATTTTGCTGAGACATCGTTGTCGCGGACAAGAATTAACGTTGGTGGTAGTTGTTGTCCGTCACAAAATTCGACACGGACTCGACGCACACGACGGTCGGTTTGTCCTAACTAGGTATGGATGGTAACTTGCAGTACGTCTAGATATCCGATGGTAGAAGGGGGCCGGTGGGATGAGGTTCTGGCGTTCTTAAGCACACTCATCGAAGTACAGTCTATAGAAGACCGACAAGCAGGCAACCTTGCGGCGATGAGCTAAGCTGTGAAGTTGGCATCCACCAGTTTTACGACGTCAATGAGTGTCTTAGCTCTGCGTTCCACTGAGTCAAGCGCGGTAAGTTTGTATTTTGCTGAGACATCGTTGCCGCGGCCAAGAATGAACGTGGTTGGTAGTTGTTGTCCGTCGCAAAATTCAGCACGGACTCAACGCACACGACGGTCGTCTTGTCCGTAGTAATGTCGTTAGAACTCTAGTGTCTTCACTGGCAACAGCTACGAACCACGTTCATTCTTGTCCGCGGCAGTCCGCCGGACATATAGTTCGTCGTGTACTCAGGGCCTAAGACGACACAAGCCACAAATGTGTACGTTTGTGCAGCGCCTTATACGTATAAGATGAAATATCTTTCCAGCACATACTATTTTATAATGTATCTGAATATGAAAGTTCACATCAAAATGTACTTAATAGATATCAAAAAGCGATTTCATATCGAAAACTCGAGAACGACGAATGCAATATCCTTCAGTCATATAGCAAACGAAATATTAAAGAAATGTTACAAATATACTGTGATATTTCATTTTTATCTTATAGCGAAGCGCTATATAACATTCGAAACAAAAAAAAAAAACATTTAGGTTTCAGTACGTTTTTGTTTGGCGTCTTACTAACATTAAAAAGTTACTGCATGACAAAAAATTACTTATCCACACTGAGTTTCTTGCCGGGTCTTCTCCATGGGACCAACTTCTTTGAACCATGCAACTAAGTTCAACGTTTCATAAGTGACTACCTACTTGAAAAAAAACTTTGAATTTAAGATTACACAATAATATTTACATATTAGATTTAAATTATATACAGAAACGATATTTACATAATTACAAATAAAAATATATACAAATAACGAAAACTATATCCTAATAAAACTGTAAACTAAAATACGGCATCAAAATATTCCTCCGCATCGCTGTCCACTGGTAACGTGCCCAGAAGGCTGGCAGCATTGCCACGTTGTATGGCAATGCTAATCCTTTGGCCAAAGTAGAGACCAGCCTTCGGGTCACGGGAAGCGTCGACCAGCCGCCTTGCAACCTCTCTATATAGGAGTTGGGCACTCGGACCCCACGACCCGAGTGTTTCGACCCCAAACGGCTCGAAAAAATAATTAATATCAATAATAATTGATTTATTATATCGATCTAACATACGAATGCAGAGGTAAAATTGCGAATCATGAAAATGGAGACTTAATTATTCCTATTTTACGGTAAAAATTTGTTTTATTGTCCGACTGAAGCGAGTTAGTTACGTAAAGTGATGTAGGTACAAGGTCTTCACAATTTAGGCTACGTACATTCCAGATATTCATTACCACATCAACAGAAAACGGCAAAAACAAGAATGAAATATGTGACTATCAGACAAACCCTAATACGATCCTGAATGAATATTCTTAATGACAATATCTACCATTAATTCTCAGATACGATAACGAATCTTCGGACTAATAATACAAGAAAATATTTGATGTTATAAGGACATCGATCTTATAGCCTCGGCGGGCGATAAATTATATTTTGACATCAGCTTTTATGATAAAAACTTAGTGAGTAATTGGCTATGGGGAGAAAACTTAAACTGGCTGAAATATTCTTAGAGCAACGCCACAGCATATAAGCTTAAAACAGTACTTCAACTACCTTATTTTGACACCAACAGTTTTGTTGATAGCTTGAAATTGACTAGGGATACTGTGTACCTGCCTCTTAGATCTAGACGTCAGATAGCTACTCTGTTAGCTTACAATATTAACTCAGTCATAAGTAGTATGACGAAGTCTTCCTTTATTACCACTGTATTTAGTAATAGTACTAATGATAAGGTGGTTAGCCAGAACCATTTAAACTAAGTAGTTCGACAACAGAGAAGCATAGTCATTGTTTAATATTGTCACATCAAAACATAAATCGCTTCTCTGGCAAAATCTTAGATGTTGAATTATTTACTGAGAAATTTAATGTAGATATTTTATGCCTTACAGAAACATGGCTGAAGGCGGATAGAATGTTATTTAATGTAAATAATTTCAAAGTAGCCAGTTCGTTCCAGAGAGAGTCAGCAGCAGGTGGGGGAACTTTAATCATGTTCAAGAACCACCTGAAATGTAAAGAGCGACCAGATGTTCGTGACCTCTCTGTCGAACGAGTATGTGAGCTCGCGTGTGCAGAAACGGAGGAGTATGTGATCTTATGTGTCTATAGACCTCCTTCCTCTAGTACTTCCCAATTCCTCCTTAAGATGGAGGATGCACTTAGGAAAATAAAAATAAATAAAAAGATATTGGTTTCTGGGGATTTTAATATTGATATCTTGATAGATAGCACAGACAGGCAAAATCTTTTATCCTTATTTAAATCTTTTAATCTAAAACATATGTTCTCTGAGCCGACTAGAATCACACCTACGTCGGCCACTTGTATAGATAATATTATGACCAACTTTAAAATATTACAGAAGAGTCTTATTAGTGGCATTCGTTCAGACCACAAGTGTCCTGCTGACGGTGGCGTTGTGTATTGGGTTGTTAAGTTCCCTACAATATGGTTGAGTTAAGCGATGCTGATGCGCTCGTCATGCTCGTGAACGGGTGCTGTCTGTCGGGACTGGTCAGCTCTTACATGCTATGACAACATTAAGGCAATTTCTCATTGTTATTCTTGTACTACTGACATTGACCTACATTATTCTCACATTAACTGTAGTAATAATAATGTATTGGAATATATAGAGTCTATATATATTGAGTGTAGGTATATAATTGTATGTTTATATTATGTTGAATTATCTATTTAGATACTTTTACTTTTGTTTTCAATTCATCCAGAATTGTTCTAGGTAAATATTTTGTTTACCATCATCAACTTGCATAATTTAATCAATGTAATTAATATTTTACTTTTTTGTGTATAGACTCATTTAATTATTCACTTGACAGACTGAACTGTGTTGCTGGGGAGTTTGTTGCGCCGTTTCTTCTTCACAGCATAAACACTAGGAAGCGGTGAAGGGTGGGCGTTTTGAGGGCAGTCTTATGTATGTATATATGACGTTCAAAAAGAACTAAGTAATACTAGTCTACTTTGAATAAACGAGTTTTGAGTTTGAGTTTGAGTTTGAGTGCCAGATAGTTAAAATAAATTGCAAAAAAATAGAAAGTCCAAAAATTATACAATGTAGAACACTAACCAAAAATAGCCTAGAAAAATTCAGTAAAAATCTAGAATCACAATTAATTACTCTGAAGCCTCAAAATGACAATCCTAATGATATGTATCGCACCCTATTTGATGCTATAAGTTCTGAATTTAATAAAACTTGCCAGGTAAAAAAAGTAACTTTAAAACGTAAAATCCTGTTTAGTGCCTGGGCTACCGAGGGTATAAGACGCAGCAGGGATGTCTTATACGAGTTATATGACAAAAAGTCTTATACATCCCATAATGATTTTCATAATTACGTCAGAACTTACTCAAAAATATTTAAAAAAGTCTGCATGCAAGCAAAGGCTGCCTATATTAGTAATCAAATAAAAAATGCAAATAATAAAATTAAAACAACGTGGAAAATAATAAATACAGAAACGGGTAGTAGTAGATCAACGGACAACACAATTCATTTAAAAATAGACGATAAATTAGTGTCAGATAAAACTGAAGTCGCTAATTTCTTTGAAAAATTCTTTACGAACATACCTATAGAGACTACTAAATGTCTTCCATCGTCTCCTCTAGCAGCTGAAACTCTTTTGAAACAAAATGTTAATTTACATGTACCTAATGTACCTACTTTTGAATTCAGTTCTGTTACTCCCACTGATATAATTAAAGCGTTTAAAACTATAGCAGTAAAGAAAACGGAGGACTTATGGGGATTGTCAGTAAAAGCCATCGAATCAATTATCATTAATATCGCGCCCATCTTGGCAGCGATCTTTAATACTTGCATAACGGATGGCATTTTCCCCGATCTCATGAAATCAAGCAAAATTGTACCCGTCTTTAAAGCAGGCTGCCTAAATAACGCATCTAATTATAGGCCAATATCTGTACTACCAGCCTTGAGTAAAATCTTTGAAAAATTAATATTAAATCAAATGTTAGCACATTTCAACAAAAATGCGATATTACACGTCAAACAGTTTGGATTTACGAAGGGACGATCTACGGAAGACGCCGGTTCCACTCTAATCAAAACAGTACTGGGAGCTTGGGAAGAGGCACACGATGCTATCGGGGTATTCTGTGATCTCTCTAAAGCATTTGACTGCGTCGATCACCGCACGCTAATTCTGAAACTAAAGTACTATGGAATTCGGGATAGATCTATTGATCTTGTAAATTCATACTTGTCGAATCGGGAACAAAGAGTGGCTATTGATAAAGCCACTTCTGCAGGCTCACTAGTTAAAATGGGAGTACCTCAGGGATCGATTCTGGGCCCATTTCTGTTTCTTGTTTATATAAATGACCTTCCACACACCATAAATGATAAAATGTGTAACATAGTCCTATTTGCTGACGACACATCACTAATATTTAAAGTAAATAGGAAAGATAGGGATCTTGTAGAACCCAATCATACTCTTAATTTAATATCTAATTGGTTTTCTACTAATAATCTTCTTTTAAATGCAAAAAAAACCAAATGTATTAGGTTTTCTACACTAAATGTATCACATGTAGGTGCAAATGTTAAACTTGATGGGAAAGTTTTAGATCTGGTTCCCTCAACGACCTTTCTGGGTGTAACAGTAGACTCTAAACTGCAATGGGGGCCCCATATACAGGCACTTGGAAGTAAACTGAGTTCTGCTGCTTATGCCGTTAGGAAAATACGACAGATGACAGATGTGCCTACGGCTAGGTTAGTGTATTTTGCTTACTTTCACAGCATTATGTCCTATGGCATTTTACTGTGGGGATCGGCTGCTGATGTTCAAACTATTTTTATATTACAGAAAAGAGCAGTCCGAGCTATTTATAATCTAGGCTGCCGTGAGTCGCTCCGGGAAATATTCAAAGAGATAAATATACTAACCTTACCATCCTTATATATATTTAGTAACATTATGTACATTCGGAAAAACATTGCCCAGTATAATAAGAACAGTGACAACCACAACCTTAATACTCGCAATAAGGACAAGCTTGCAGTACCTGGTTTTAGACTTAGAAAAACCAGTAAGTCGTTTATGGGAAACAGTGTTAGATGCTATAATACGGGCCTTAGGCCCGTATTAATAAACGTTCCTCAACTACATACTCAAGTACGTTATCATTTGATACGTCATTATTACGATGTCAGCATCTCAAGATCATTGCTAATTAATAAACACACCTCAAGGCGCTGTACTTGATGGCTTGGATTGACCGAAGTTTAGTTAACATTCATCACATTTCGTTTTTCCTATGTCGTAAGACTTATTGAAATACTTTTATTTTTTTAAAACTTTAAAGTTATATTATCTCACACGTTTCCCCTACAGAGGGAGGGGGCGGTCAAAATCAAAATCCAAGATGGCGACTGCAAAATTTTACAAAATATGCGTCATGGGTGTCGTTTCCGTGGTTTTCGGGGGTACTGATGACGAAAATTAGGTCAACGTCAAAATCCAAGATGGCGGCTGCGAAATTTTACAAAATATGCATCATGGGTGTCATGTCCGTGGTTTTAGGGGGCGCTGATGTCGAAAATGAGATCAAAGTCAAAATCCAAGATGGCGGCTGCGAAATTTTACAAAATATGCATCATGGGTGTCATGTCCGTGGTTTTAGGGGACGCTGATGTCGAAAATGAGATCAAAGTCAAAATCCAAGATGGCGCCTGCGAAATTTTACAAAATATGCATCATGGGTGTTATGTTCGTGGTTTTAGGGGGCGCTGATGTCGAAAATGAGATCAAAGTCAAAATCCAAGATGGCGGCTGCGAAATATTACAAAATAAGCGTCATGGGTATCGTGTCCATGGTTTTCGGGGGTACTGACGCCGAAAATGAGGTCGAAGTCAAAATCCAAGAGGGCGGCGGCGAAATTTGACAAAATATTCGTCATGGGTGTCAACGGTGTAATTTTACAACCATAAAAACGACACCAATGACGCATATTTAGTAAAATGTCACAGCCGCCATCTTGGGTTTTAACTATGACCTCATTTTTGGCATCAGTACCCCCGAAAACCATGGAAAAGATACCCATGACGCATATTTTGTAAAATCTCGCAATCGCCATCTTGGATCTTGACTTTGATCTCATTTTCGGCATCAGCACCCCCAAAAACCATGGACACGATACCTATGACGCATATTTTGTTATATTTCGCAGCCGCCATCTTGGATTTTCACTTTGACTTTATTTTCGAAATCAGCACCCCCGAAAACCATGGAAAAGACACCCATCACGCAAATTTCGT
Source organism: Amphipyra tragopoginis (assembly GCA_905220435.1). Taxonomy (NCBI): domain Eukaryota; kingdom Metazoa; phylum Arthropoda; class Insecta; order Lepidoptera; family Noctuidae; genus Amphipyra; species Amphipyra tragopoginis. The sequence continues at coordinate 20,891,215 of HG991997.1, forward strand.
AAAATCTCGCAGTCGCCATCTTGGATTTTGACTTTGATCTCATTTTCGACATCAGCGCCCCCTGAAACCTTGGAAAAATTACCCATGACGCATATTTTGTAAAATGTCGCAGTCGCCATCTTGGATTTTGACTTTGATCTCATTTTCGGCATCAGCACCCCCGAAAACCGTAGTAATTAATTTCACCCAAAATATTTTCAAACACCATGTTTCGCGCAACTAATCACGACCTCAAGTCACGGACTGCCTACACTCAGATTTAAGCATCTCGATTACCCACGTCTATTGTATACTTGAGTGGTGAGTTTCGTTTATTAATCAGTCCATCACTCAGCTGATGACGTAAAACCAAGCCGTAACTTGAGTACGTAGATTATATGTTTATTAATACGATCAAGACCTCAACATTGTCATCAAGTGCGAGTTCTTGGGCTGAGTACCGTTTATTAATACGGGCCTAAAATTCCACTAAGTGTCACTGATTTACCAGATACAAAGTTTAAATTATACAGGGTGGAAAAAATCAATGGGCCCTGAAGGGAAACCACTTTAAATCCTTAAAATAGATTATTTGTCCCAAAGGAAACATTCCTTTATTTTTAAAAAGAAACAAAACTGCATTCACAGATTTCTCGACAAGCTTACCTTAACCGGGAATCGAACCAGCTAAAAATAAAAAAATAAAACACTCGCTATTTTATTCTACTAATCGTTATGATTATTGTCAAACGGAACGTTCTATTTTTAAACTTTTCGTCAGAACGCTCCGTATAAGAAGGAAATGTGCATAGAATTATTATTACCAATTAAATGATTTTCTTATCTAAATCTTCAATGGGGTACTTAGAGATAAATTAGCAAGCTTGTACTTCATAGAATGTCTTTGGATGTTTGAGTTTTAAGAAAATTATAACGTGTCTTTTACCTACTTGTTGAAAGTGAACAGTTCTAGTCTAGGTAATATTGATTAAAGCCCTTGTGTACTACCTAAATATTAGATTTCATGGATATCTTGTACGACAGACGAGTGTAAGACCGAATGTTTATTGGAGAAATTTTATCTCTAACATTGACTGTATCAACTAGCGAAATAAATAGCGAGTGTTTATTTTTGGATTTTTTTAACTGGTTCGATTCCCGGTTTAGGTAAGCATGTCGAGAAATCTGTGGATGCAGTTTTGTTTCTTTTTAAAAATAAAGGAATGTTTTCTTTAAGAAAAATAATCTATCTTAAGGATTTAAAGTGGTTTCCCTTCAGGGCCCATTGATTTTTTCCACCCTGTATATCAAACGCGTACTAATGTCTAAAGCATATTATAGCCTTAATCAGTACATCGAAGATAAAGATGTCTGGCATACGATTCCCTCCTGCACACTGCGACCCTCTGGCACCGTCTAACTGAACAAACGGATAATTATTATTCAAATGCTTACTTATTGTATTTTTTTTTATTTTATTGACTCAATAAGTATGTCATTTTATCTTAGTTTTTTTTATTCTAATGTTTCCAATTTTGATTGTTTTTTTTTTCTTGACATTTAATTTAATTTATTTATTGCTAATATTTGATTATATTAGTTTGACATCGAATCGCAATTATTAATGTTATTTTATTCTATTATTATTTCTACAAAAGGCTGTAAAATGTGAGGACCATGCAGCGTATAGTGTTACACTTTCATTATTAATATTTGGCTGCCTATAGTCTATCGGTATGAGTCTGTCATGCTCACTAAAATGTCTCGCTGATGGTGGCGTTGTGCATCGGGTCGTTGAGTTCCCTGCAACATGGTTGAGCTGAGCGACGCCGATGCATGCGTCATGCTCGTGAACGGGTGCTGTCTGTTGGGACTGGTCAGCTCGTAACTGCTGTGGCAATTGTTTTAAAAGGCTAACTTTCTTATTGCTTTTCATGTTATTAACTGCATAATGTACATTATTCTGCATTGTTCTCACATTACTACAATGAAAATTGTCAAACCATTTACTTTTTTTAAAAGAGTGTCTATGGAGTTTCTTGCCGGTTCTTCTCCAAAGGACCTACTACTTGGAACCGAGCCCCTAGTGTTGACCTTTTGAAAGCACCAGGGATCTGGTCTACTTGAAATAAAAACTATTTGACTTTGACTTTGACCTACAGTCGTCAGAACTGACACACTCACACAGACACGCACTGCAACAAGACTTCAGGTGAGTATACACTAGATCATTTTCTCGAGCATTTCCATGTAATGTAACGTTCTTACGAATGGTACAATACAAGTAAAAGCTCAGTTTAAAAAAGCATTTCCATGTAATGTAACGTTCCTGCGAATGCTCGACACGGTGTTTGAAGTAATGCTCACGGCGAGTGAGCATTTACCTGTAACGTTCCTTTCTATTTTGCGTTTACTCTTCGCTGAAATGTCGGATCTGCAGGTCGCGTGTGCTGCGTTCGCGCTCGTGTCTTTGTCCGACGAAATGTTACACAAATTCGCTCGGTTGTTTGCAAAAATAAGTTGTAACAAAGCGCTGAGTGTCGTGCTTATTGTTCGGTTCGTGAAAGGGTGACACATTAGAGCAGCTCGATGTTTTGTTACAAGTAAATACTCTAGTAGTCTATACTCAGTAAATTCGGAATACAGCCTAATAGAAAAAGTGCATTATACTCAGTATACAGTGCGTGTTTGTTTGAGTGTGTCAATTTAGGCGATTATAGTAAGTTGAAATACTGCTTTAGCTTATATTATCTACCGTGGCAACGCGGTCGGCGACCATCGGTGGCCGCGATGCTCTATAGTAATTTTTAATGTGTAAAGTTTTGTAATAAAAAACTATGTAAAACAGTTTAAGTTTTTTTTAATGTTTACCCAGGTGTTGGAAGAAGCCCAAAATGTGTTGTTGTTAGGTTTAAATGGAACAAGTTTTAAAGACTGTTAAAAATGAGATACTGTATCTTTCTAGATTGAAGGAAACCACTTTAGAAGTACTTATTTTTGGCGTAATTTAGGCTCTAAAGAAAGCTGAAAGGCCTAAGTGTAATTAGATTGTTATCATTAATTATAGGGAACATTCTCCCTTTCAACCGATTTTGTTCTTTGAAATAATATACAGGATATTCAGAAACTCTACGTCTCAAGCCGGGAAAATATTATAGCGGCAGTTTTGGTATGGGAAATTTTCTTTTTTTTAAATTACATTGTATTTTAAAAAAAAACACGCTTTTCATTGTTATTTTTATGAGCTAGAATTTTATTTATTACTACAACTATATTTTTAGGGTTCCGTACCCAAAGGGTAAAACGGGACCCTATTACTAAGACTCCACTGTCCGTCTGTCCGTCTGTCGCCAGGCTGTATCTCATGAACCGTGATAGTTAGTTGAAATTTTCACAGATGATGTATTTATGTTGCCGCTATAACAACAAATACTAAAAAATGGAATAAAATAAATATTTAAGGGGCTTCCATACAACAAACGTGATATTTTTTGCCGTTTTTATAGATAATGGTACAGAACCCTTCGTGCTCAAGTCCGACTCGCACTTGGTCGGTTTTTTTAAAGTTTTGAACATTCATAAACTTGATTTGTCTTTTGTTTCCAGCTTGATGTGAAGTTTCGGAGCAACCTGAATATTTGCCGGAATTTACGAATTGTACAACAGCTTTACAAATTATATCGCACGTATGTTTTATTGCTCGTTAGAACGTTGCATGTAGATCGTCGTATCCTACGAATAGTGCCCTAACGAACATAGGCTTTCTTCTTTTATTGCATAATTCAATTCTGCTCATCATACCACATATAACCAGTTCAACAAAACAATTAAAAACGGTACAGGTTATTAAATAATTAGGTTTTCAGTCGAGGTTGCGCCCTCTTTCTTCGCAAGTAGTGGGGGCGCGCGGGCGCGGGAAGAGCGTGCTAGCGCCGTTCGGCCATTATTCGGCGGAAAAAAACAAATAGATTAATAAAATTCAGATTTTGTTTCGAATAAAATATTGTAATTCTATAATTACTACATTCAGTTCCCAGTAATGGTAAAACAGTTATTATCACAAATTCCTATGACATAAAAATAAATACCAGCAACAAAATCATATAAAAATGACATTAAGGCAATTGTGGCCTTGACATTTTCGCAGATAAAAGGCATAAAGTAACTTACAACAGAGAATAAGGATTTAAGGGACAAAATACGTATAAAATTTATAAAGATAATTTATTGAAAACAATCCTAGCCGAACCTTAAGATACCAATACACATTATATGAAATCACCAATACATATTTGTTCATATTTAATTGAATTCAACACAAAAAAAGTGTCTCCTGAAAAGTAGCTATTATGCAGTTACGCCCCTATTCGTAGGATATGACGAGATATGTGAAATAAATAAAGGGAATCCTTACTAATATTGTAATTGCGAAAGTAGCTCTGTCTGTCCATCTGTCACCTCATCACGATTAAACTACTGAACCGATTTTGATGAAACTTGGTACAATCACGTGGGCGAAGCAGCGAGCGACCCCTAGTCCCATACAGGGTGTAAACGAAATCGTGTAATTCCTTCAAACCACGTGATCTACTGGTGACACTGATTGACCCTGCATAGGTTTTTATCACAATCAACAAAAAAAAGTTTTCAAAAAATGAACCATGGTGTTCTATCTGAGTCATTTTAGCGTCCCGAGTTAACGGACTGCGTGGAACGATATCACGCAAGTCGTTAGCTGTGTCGCCGTACCTTCATTAATTTATGCATGGCATCGAAATTTTCTATCACATAAAACATTAATTTGGGGAAAAACAAAAATTTTTTTTTACTCAATCTGAATCTCGTGCAGCATTAATCTATACCATTAGTAGATTATGTGGTTTGAAGGAATTACACGAATTCGTTAACACCCTATAAAATCCGAAAAGTAGTTTTGAAAAAAAACATTCAAACTAGATTATTACGCGCACATATCCTAAGTACATAAATAATGTAGGTATAGTAGTCTGTTAACAACTTCTTTCTGAAACCAAGTTTCTACGTAGTAAGGAATTCAAAGCATCTACTCGGAACGTTGCCGGGGGTTAAGCCCGCGTAAATTAATAGGTGCTAGGGAGAAAGGTTACGCAATAGATTTCTCTAAGCCCAACGATACTGGTTTGTGGTCAGTAATTACGGTCAACGCACCGTTTGGTTTATTCTTAAGCTGGTTTTCACAAACATTAATTTTCCGGTTAGACAATCGTTTACCTAAAATTCTAGTACATTTTCCAACACAATTCAACCCTCATCAAACTGTCTCCTTCCCAATCTCCCGCCAGTAACGCCGAGGTCCGAGCCCCACTAGGGGTCGGCCTTAGTGCTGTTGTTGCTAGTAGTCATGATGTTAGTGTAGTATAAGTAGGTAGCTTTGGTTAAGTATTTTGCTCCCACTAGGGGTCGGCCTTAGTGCTGTTGTTGCTAGTAGTCATGATGTTAGTGTAGTATAAGTAGGTAGCTTTGGTTAAGTATTTTGCTCCCACTAGGGGTCGGTCTTAGTGCTGTTGTTGCTAGTAGTCATGATGTTAGTGTAGTATAAGTAGTTAGCTTTGATTAAGTATTTTGCTCCCTCTAGGAGTCGGTCTTAGTGCTGTTGTTGCTAGTAGTCATGATGTTAGTGTAGTATAAGTAGTTAGCTTTGATTAAGTATTTTGCTCCCTCTAGGAGTCGGTCTTAGTGCTGTTGTTGCTAGTAGTCATGATGTTAGTGTAGTATAAGTAGTGAGCTTTGATTAAGTATTTTGCTCCCACTAGGGGTCAGTCTTAGTGCTGTTGTTGCTGTCACGCTTAGCGGGTTAAGGGTGGCTTGAGGAGTCAACCCTTAACGAGCAGGTGCACATAAAATCAGAATAGAAGAATATTAAGGAAAACACTTTTAACCATACAATAGTATATTTTAATAATAGTTACAAGATTATAATATTAAGATTAGTTAACAGGGCGTGGTTCTTTACACAGTACGATACGAGGAGTCCAGGGTCTTCAGGTGTAGTAGGTAGTACTTAACTAGGCGGCTGCTGAGGCGCGAGAGAGGACGAAGTGCAGCGTGCCGGCCCTTTTATAGGCGCACCCCGCTAGTCGCCACCGCTGCACCGTCACATTGCTAGTAGTCATGATGTTAGTGTAGTATAAGTAGTTAGCTTTGATTAAGTATTTTGCTCCCTCTAGGAGTCGGTCTTAGTGCTGTTGTTGCTAGTAGTCATGATGTTAGTGTAGTATAAGTAGTGAGCTTTGATTAAGTATTTTGCTCCCACTAGGGGTCAGTCTTAGTGCTGTTGTTGCTAGTAGTCATGATGTTAGTGTAGTATAAGTAGTGAGCTTTGATTAAGTATTTTGCTCCCACTAGGGGTCGGTCTTAGTGCTGTTGTTGCTAGTAGTCATGATGTAAGTGTAGTGTAAGTAGTTAGCTTTGATTAAGTATTTTGCTCCCACTAGGGGTCGACCTTAGTGCTGTTGTTGCTAGTAGTCATGATGTTAGTGTAGTGTAAGTAGTAAGCTTTGGTTAAGTATTTTGCTCCCACTAGGGGTCGGCCTTAGTGCTGTTGTTGCAAGTAGTCATGATGTTAGTGTAGTATAAGTAGTTAGCTTTGGTTTTACTTTCCCCCCATTGGCTGGAGACCCTTCAGACCTCGCCAATAACTGCCCGGTTAAGTTGGAACGGTTGGCAAGGACCATCTACAAGTTTCCCAATAGAAAAAAAAACATTCGACTGTCTTACAAAAAATGTTTGGCATGAAGAAATAGAACATAATATTATTTTTTAAGCAAAACCTTAAAAAAATTAAGACTGTCGAAAAGAAGAAAAATAAAAGTTGTTTAAACAGAGAATGAATGTTGGTAAACTTAAACCTTATGCCTTATACTCGTACTTACTATGTTCTGGGTCTTTTTCGGCAAAGAATATTTCCCTAATAAAAAAATAAACCAAACCAAACAGCTGTGCTTAGTAGACCCTCCACATGTCAGTAGATTATGTAATGTAGCAGACGGCCCCAGGCGCTCCTGAGCTAGAAACACGTCTGCTACACCAGTTATTAGGAGTCGCTGCACCGCTGAACCTCCGGCACTCCGATCTACTCGAGGGAGTCGCTGCACTGCTAAGCCTCTGGAATTCCGATCTACTTGAGGGAGACACTGTACTACTGAGCTCCCGGTACTCTGCTTCACTGGGAGGAATCACACCCAAATATATGTTTTGTTCCAAATTCTCGTGTGCAGTTTATTAGAGACCTTAAGTGTTTTATTACTATTGAAGTTGTCCTAAAAGTGTTTTCTTGTTTGTCCGACTAGGGGTAGTTAGGACCCCCTTAGCCTGTGACCTTCTTTATAACTGGTGTAGCAGACGTGTCTCTAGTTTAGGAGAAAATGGGGCCGTCTGCTACATTACAATTTTATTATCACAGGTAAAATTAGCTAACGAGTCTATTTTATATCCGCATTTTGACCATAAAATGGGAAGGGCAGGAAGGACCATATTGGGAAGCAAAGATATTTATTATTGCCTATAGAAACCGGGCATTAATTTTTCTATAGGTACGAAAGAGCACTTAAGGTTTAGCGCAGACCAACGAAGTGGGGGCGAAATGACTAATTTAGTAACAATTGGAATTCAACTTAAGTAGCTTCTACATACGACTAGAATTGGAATAGCGAAATAAAATCACACTGGCAAGCTCAAAGCGCCGCAAAGAGCGGTTGAGCGGCTACGAGTGGCCACGAGCGAACTCAAGCGGCCACAAGCGTCCAAGCCGAATCGCTGCGCCGCGCCGCGCGCCTTTTGTTATGCCTAGCGATCAGTGAACTGCGTAACGTTACCAGCATCATTAATTTTTGTATTATAACTTTCGTGAGACACATTCATGTTTATGATTGTTACGGTTTACTCACGTGCATTTTTCGGGATTGCCTGACTAGTTTCGGACTCAAACGGCTTAATCATGAGCAGATCATGCGGCGAGGTCGCGAGTAGAACTGCGCAGTTCTCCGTTTGGGTCCGAAACTAGTCGAGCCATCTCGAAAAATGCACGAGAGTAGACCGTAACTAATCATAAACATCATTCATGACAGTTGATGTGACAACAACAATATTCATTGCGTGGTACATAAGTAGTTGTAGATAAGTCAGATTGTTAATACATACGTTACAATGGAAATCGTTGACCTGTCAAAGTCAAAACAATAGCGATTACGAGTGTGTTGCGCAATTAGAATAATGCTCTTCGACGCCACTCTGTCGTTATGCGCTTACCCTAAGAAAGTAATAAAGTAAAGTATCCATAATGTCCTTTAAACTTTACGAAGTAAACAAATACGTAATTCAAAGTCCTGAAGTTTCTTTACAAGTTTTAGGTTTTACGTCGAATATAAGTTGGCCAACAATAAATTAAGCTGTCAGCTTGGAAACCACTTCGAACTTAAGTGAAATGTTCTTTTGTTTCAAATGTAGGTCTGTTCAAGTTGACCTCTTTTATAATTTACAATACTATTACATTAGTGAAATAGTATTTCAAATAATGTTTTAAGTAATTTTGAGTGAAATGTGAGTTGGATCTCACATTTCTTCACAGACTGTTCAATGGGGTTGTTGACTGTGGCGAGCTTCTTGCTAAGCTGCAGATAAGCGCACCATCTCGCTTGTCGAGGAAATGTAGCTATAACTTTTTTAATGTGCCAGGATCCAAAACAAACCTCGGACACTACGCCGTTCTGCCAAGGCTCTGTAGGCACTACAACGAATTATCTAAACGCAATAATTTGGATATTACATGCAAAATGTGCAAATATAAAAAAGACCTAAAACTCATGTTACCAACATACTTTGTTAATTCGGTCTCTTAGTCAATATTTTATAATTATTATTAATTTTATCCGTGTTTTTTATTATTAATTGTATTTTCTGTTTTGCTTGGAAAGATTTTTGTTGAGAGTGTTTTTGTTTATTTTAATATTTTTTCAAATTTAATATTCCTTATCAAACATTATTGTACCTAGACTATAAGTGAACGATGTGGTCTCCTGTAATTGGATGAGCACACTCGTCATTGTCCTGTAATTGCTATTTTGTATGTAATTGTGTAGCCTCTGTTGGAGATCCAAATAAATAAATAAATAAAAAATAAATAAATAAAGTATTTTCGGTCTCGTAGCAGATTTAGGAACGAGCTATTCGAGAAAATGCCGTGGTGAAAAGATTACACAGTCAACAAGGTTGGTAGCGGGGCTGACTGATCAGGGTGCGCCGGAATCGTCATCAGTGTCATAGCTGGGATCTTGAAAGCCTGGGTTATGGGTTAAATTTGACGCCCCCCAAAAAACGCGCTAAATAAAAAAGACATTTAAATAAGTTTAAAAAAAAATAAAGTCTCACGATTTTATCTGATGTTTGTAGCTCTCAATCAACAATTGGGGTGCATGAAAAGAGCATCCACGAGTGACGATACTTAAGTACGTCTGGCGCACCCTGGGCTGTCAGCCCCGCTACCAACCTTGCTGACTGGCTAACCTCTTCACCAACGCATGGGCTATTTTCGTGTAGCTCGTGCTGACACGAGAAAAGAAGAAGAAGCTCTCAATCTAATGATTTTATCTGATATTTATAGGTCTAAATCTCAAGACATAATTCATTTGCACTTAAATCAACATCATATTTTAACGCGAGATCTGCTACGGCTTGTTTCAGTTATAGTATACTAGCTTTTACATGTGTTGCAATGCACTTTTTCCTACGTACTACCTACCTACCTACTACTTTCGCAAAAAACATCAAAAATGTAACAAAAAGTTATAACCATTTTCATGCATGCGGTAAACAAATGAAGAATATGGACATACTGAGATAATTTGTTTTTTTTTTAAATATCAAAATTTTCTTCCATAAGAACCATCTCCAGAAAAAAAACGAACAAAACAAAAAAAAAATTGCGAAATCGGTCCAGCCGCTCATGCGTGATGCCGTGACCAAGGGAAATAGGAATTCATTTTATATACATAGATTATGTATCGAGCGGCCTAATATGCGCCCCCCTAGATTCTGCGCCACTGGCAGTCGCCCATATGGCCAGCCCTTAGATAAAACACATTTAAGTAACTATGTCTTGCGAAATAAGCTATACATGTTTCGATTATTTCAGCACATCATAAATCAATTTAAGCGGTCATCATCACCATTCAGGCGAAAGACGTCCACTGCTAGACATATGCCTCCCCCAATTGCGGGGGGAAGGGGTTGCCATAATCGCCACGCTTGGCCGGCGGGTTGGCGATCGCAGTATGGTTGGTAAAATACTCAGAGAACGCTGCTGCCATCCTCTAGTGAATCCCTTAGTCGCCTTCTACGACACCCATAGGAAGAGATGGGGTAGTGCTATTCTTTACGTCCGACACGACACAGACAATTTAAGCGGTAGTAATTTAGGAGTCTCAGCCGAAACTTCTGTAATACCAACATGTTGTTGATAACAGCCTAAAATTGTCGTTCTGTTGCCTAAAATTCTCTTACGTCATATATCAGTCAGACTCATGCTCGGTCCCTCCAGTACGGTCAACTTTACATTACAGCGTAATGTCCCGCAGTGCCGGTTAACAAGTTAACTTTACGCAGGTACTACACAACTATTGCCTAGAGCAGGGGTTGTGAACATTTTAGCATTGCTATTTTTAAAATATTTTTTGTTGGGCTGGTAACGTTTTCGGAGCTGGATGTGTTAAGCGCCACTTACAACGTTGTCTATTTATGTACTATAATAAAATAAAATGCATATTAAGACCTTAAGCAATTCCATGCTGAACACTTATCAACTTCAGTGGTGATCCAACCTATGTATTATCTATTATAATAAAGTTCCGTGAATAATTAATTGACAGACAACGCACAGCCTAAAGCGCTAAAGAAAGAAATGGTGCACTTAGAGGGTGTAGAGGCGTACTAAAAAGTATTTTGTGAAGTTCAACGCCTAAGAGCTTGAAATAGGATGGTATGGAAAATCGCGTTCCATGAGTGTACCAACTTAGAACTCAACGTATAAAACACGTTTTTACAGTGTTTTAAACAATCCCTAATTCTTATTATATTCTTATTCTTACGTATATGTATGAGACAATCAAATTCCCCGTGTTCATCGACCTAAAAATTGGCATAAACACTCTTTAAATCAAAGAAAGTTAATCCGAAATCCACGCGAACAAAGTTACGGGCAAAACCCAGTCACAACATACGTACCATAGGTTTAACATCCCTGCCCTACGTACTCCCAGGGAGAAATTACCGTCAGCGACTTGTTAACGTCTGGTTTAAGGCTACAGCTATGTTTGTATTTTCTAAACAATCCCCCGCCTGTGATAAAGTTAACGCGAAGGCTTTGCGGCGAGCGTGTTTATTATGCCAACAATTTCTTACTTAATACTTTCGACAGACATTTTGCGTTTCTTTATTTGACTCTTGGAGTAGGAATGCTGATGGAGTAATCGGTTTGATCATTCTTAAAGATTATGTTCTTTTTTTGAAGATGCGAAATGTCTGTGTAATGTCAAAACTTTTCTTACGGCTCATTCACACGAAGACGATTCGTTTTTTTTTGACGAATCGTCTTTTTTCACGATTTGTTTTTTTTTTTTGCCGGCTTCTATTCTTTTTAAATGCCCGTGTTCACATGCATCACGAATCGTGAATAATTTCGGACACGTCTTAAATCACGTATCGTCTTTTAAAAAACACGTTCGCCAAAAAACACGAACCGTGTTTTTTTTGTGATGAATCCATCGTGTTCGATGGTTCATCCAAGACTAAGAATCACAAAACCAATGTGAACATCAATTCGGATATTTTGCCGAATCGTGATAAAACACGATTTCGTATGCAATGTGAACGCCCATACGTCATGACGTATCGTGTTTTATGTCGAATCGTGAAAGATGGAACCCGTGTGAATGAGCCCTTAGCTAGATAAATAAACTATGCAGGTTGAAGCGCGATGAAACTGTATGAGAACTTGATAAAAGTGGTCAAAGGAGTCATGAGCTCGTTGTTCAGACGGCTGCATTAATTAGGTACCCCTCTGGTAACTTTGGAGCCTCGTATTACTCTGGCACTTGAAGTTGGTATAACTTCAAGTTACAAGTTTTGCTTGGTGGTAGGATCTATACGGTCCGCCTGGCTAGCTACCACCCTCACATTAAGGTCCGGCGCCAAGCAGCTTACTGTGCTCCGTCGTGTGTATGTGAGAGCCAGAGGGGTATAGGGGAATCTCTCTATATCTCTGTTACTTGGATTCGTGTGCTCCATCTTAGACCTTCTCTGCGCTTACCGCGGTGAGACGAGGGTCAAGAGCGAACAAGAAAAACAATTTAAAAAAAATGCCCGACCAGAATCTACTAAACCTTGAATATTATTGATATTCTAAATCATAGTACTGTAACCACTGAAATTGTTAAAGGTATTCTTGGTAAAAGAGTAACCATGGAGTTTCTTGCCGACTCTTCTCCATAGGAAACGACTAATTGGAACAGTGCATCTAAATTCGACTTTTCATACGCGCATTGGTTTAAAATGTGATGAAAAAAGTATTATTTAATTTTATGAACACCTACATACAAATTATAGAGAGCATTAAAAAACTTCCACAAGTTACGAGGGTGGTTCCCAAATGATGCACCAATGATGTCTGTATATCTCTAGGTAGTATAAGAATATATCTGGTGTAAAAAGACCCTTAACGATAACGAAAATCATGTATTCTACCCATCATTGGGATAATTTTTTTCTTCTAGACCATACCTGGGAAATCATTGGTTCTGGAGATATTGAAGGTCAAAGTATACATTTTTTTTTGTTTTTTCCAAAAACGAATTTTAAGTAATAATACTAAACTTTCTTACAAACAAACATTATTAAAATTTTAAATTTTTCTTTACAAATTACGCATTCGAAGTTACAAAAACGCAATGAATATCAAAAGCACACTACCGCCTTGGCTCAGCTGTGTAGCCGCTGCACAACACACACAGGCGTAATCGGTTACGTGTATTACATTGCGTGCTACAAAAAACAGCGTTTTTTTAGGCATAAAAATAAAAGTCGATTCCCAGCAATTATTTTTGGTCAATGTCATTTAGTTTGATGTACAGAGTGCGTAGATTTGGGCTATGTGATGGGTCTTTTTACAGCCTGTATAGTCAGTAACCTCGGGGCGCTAAGATGACTCAGGTCAAGAATGTTGTTGAATCTTTAAATATCCAACACAAGGTCATTCTGAATCATTAATTACGAGGTTTGAAGGAAATACACGAATTCGGATAAGTACACCCTGTATGTGTAAACATCCAACTGTCTTTATAATCCCATGCCAACAAAGGCTGTATTCAAATTCCTTCATAAATAACAAATGAGGTAACGCTGCACATTCATTCTCTTTGCAGTCACGTAGTTGTAATGATGAATGCATGTAGCTGAGTACTGTCTCCGGGAACGTCTGCGCTAAGCCGTCTTTGTACTTCTGTCGAGGCATTTTAATGAATGCAATACTTATAAAAATGTAGAGGAGAAATGTGTGTTAAAAGCGATGAAGTAAAGTATAGACGGTGCGGGGTTAAACTATGCTTGCCGGTGCGGGGTTAAGCTATGCTTGCCGGTGTCAGTGCTTGAATCTGTGATTCCGTGCTTCGGAGAGCACGTTAAGGGACTCCCCACACTTATCGACGCGGATTCGGCTTAGGCCTTTCGAGCCGAGGCGAATGACGTCGATTACAAAGTTATGCCCGTAGATTAAAGCTTTTTCCGACCGCCCTAAGCCGAGACCCTAAGGCTAGGTATTGACCAAAGTGGAGAGGAGAGGCGGATGTCTCATAAACAACCAATAGGATTTGAGTTGAAGCTAAGCGGGGAGATGTAAAAATAACGCAATCCTATTGGTAGTTCGAGACATGTCCTCTCCTCTCCGCTTTGGTGGATACTGGGCCTAAACCGTGTCGGTTCTGGGTGTCGTACGAATAGATATGACAGTCGTTGTGGATAGTCAGAAGCTCGAAAGTCTGACAAGCGGTCTAACCTTAGCATATCAGTATTGGGCTTTCAAAAATACTACCTTCGCTCCTACAAAAATGTAGGTCTATGTACCTATTCTCTTTACAGAGGCCCGCAATTCCCCAATTTAAATGCTTCGGCGGCTCCTTACAACAATCATGGCTAACAAGGCGATTATTACACCGCCCAGTTTTTTCATTCAACGTCGTCGGAACCACAGATATAGAGACAAGTAGATAAGGCAAGTTGTTTTTTATTGCACCTCTGGGACTTCGGATAATTCTCGCGGCTTTGTACGATCCGCGCCTCAATTGCGTTATACAATCGCAATCGGAAGTGCTTTGAGGGGTGTTTTTCCGAGTATCAATGCAGTTTTGCCAATATCAAGCAACATTCGGGAAATCACATCGCTAGTACGAGTACTAGTGCCATGGTGGTAATGCTTGGGCAAACATTTTATTAGGGAGTGGATCGCTAGCAAACTTTAGTGTACTAAGGCTGGTGTTCACCAGCATTAATTCTCTGGTTAAACAACCGATTACTCTAAAAATATGTACTGGACGTTTTTGGTAAACGGTTTTTTAACCAGCGAATTCATGTTGGTAAACCCTTTTTTTTGTCGAGGTAAAATCCCCATGGATTTGAAATCCCGCATTCATACCGGCTAAAAATCCACGGTTCCTTCTCCTCACTTTTGGTCGGGGTCGTGGGATTTGCAGCTGCATGCACCACAACCCCGGCAAGCCTCGGTCCTCCAGCCCCTGACGGACCTCTTCTTCTGTGGGGCTTTCCTGCCGGGCATGGGCTTCTTAGAAAGAGAAGGCTTTAGGTCTTAGTCCATCACGCTGGCCTGGTGCGGGATGGTGGAATGCACAATCCATCGAAGACAGTTTAGAGCCTTCTCAGGTGTGCAGGTTTCCTAACGATGTTTTCCTTCACCGTTAACGTCAAGTGCGGGCTGAGATCGAACTCAGATGGAAACCTACATGGAAGGCAAACGTTCAATCTCTAGCCTATTACTGATTTTAATTGTGATTGAATGACATTAGTCAATTGATTTTAAAAAAAAACTATCATCACAAAAAAAAAACTTTTTGATACAATAGTGGGCCAAATTTATGGGGAAAATATTGTTCTTAAAAAAATTACAAACTTCCACTATCTATTCTTCTGTATATCTATGGTCCTTCTGTTTCTTTCCTTCTTTTAATTTTACCCCAGATCGCTGGCACAAGAAGGTAGTAGGAAGTAATTGCTTTCATCTTTGACTTTTATCGAGAATTTTCTAAATACAGATAAATGTTACTTTATCAAAATATTTTAAAACTCACTTGTTGTCAATGTCAGTAATTTTTAGCCTTTTTCATGATAGGTCGGTTTGCAGTGCAATCACGTTTGGCAAAATATGCTGATATTCTGACGATATGACACTCGCTGTGTATACAGGGCACCATTTTTTTTTTGTTTGTAATGTCCTCATGGATATCCTTCGCCTGGGGAAGGCGAAGGGTTATGCCAGACTCTTACCGGCTAAAAACCCACGGTGTTCCTTCTCCTGACCCTTGGCCGGTGTCGCGGGATTTGCAGCTGCATGCACCGCAACCCAGGCAGACCTCGGTCCGCCAGCACCTGGCGGACCTCTCCTTCTGTGGGGCCTGCCCCACGTCCTCCTGAGAGGCGCGCACGGAACACATGCGCGCCACCTTCTCGGGCCTGTTACTGGTCGGGCGACGGGGCCCCTAACCTGTCGCCCGCAGGCCTGTATACAGGGCACCTGGTATCTCGACCTATTCCTTGAAATGGGTTATACTAAAGATCATTGGCAACAAATTAACCCCCAGTATGGGTCGAAAATAAAAAGTAAAAATAAAGTCTTGTCTCTTAAGACCTTTTATTTCGGAGACTTTGAGAATTTTTGTCTTAAGTCATTGCTAGTCTAGTTTACTAGCTTTTATAAAAATATCAATTGAGTGCCCAGAAATGAGTAGTTCTTTTACAAGTCTTTTTTCGATAAGAATTCTAACCCCAATATCTCGGAAACCACTCAATTTCGACTCACAGTTGATGGAGATTAATTTATTGAATGGTCTCTAGTTTAACTCCTTTCAAGGAATAGGTCGAATTACCAGTCACTCTGTATTACGAATACAGACATATTAACATTATACTCACGCCTATAATTCCCGAAAAGATAAGCTGAGATGTTTTCCTATTACAGGAGTCCTTTTAACCACGTTTTGCCTTATAGGTGGCGAGTCTATTGCCAATTTACGGGCACAAAGATACCAGGTTCGTAAACTCCTTCGACTCACTTGCGCTGCGACGGGGGAGAATTATATTCCTAGTCCCTTCCTCAGCGGGTAATACAGACATACAATTATCTGAATTCTGAACTGGGCCTCCTTGGTTTATGTTCAGGGGTGTGTTCGCGCTGTATGATCATGATGAGGTCTTCCAAATGATGATATCATCATCTTGTGTCATCTTACCTCAAAAATAACGGTATCCTATCAAATACTAAAGTGATCAACTCTCATAGGTATTCGTATGATACCAGAACCTTTTTGGAAGTAAAAAAGTCACCCATCCAAAACTTGGCCGCGGCAAAATAGCTTCACCTCGTTGATTGGATTGGTTTTTGGATACAGATTCGGGCTTTCATGAATGTTCTACGACATACATTAAATATCATAATGTATTCTTCCGATGTAGGTAAGTTTCCTACAAAAACAATAGGTAAATCAAGAGTGTCTTCATTCTTTCTTGAGCTTATGGTAAACAAAGGTCGTCGGTAAGAGATTGCTTTTCAACAAGAGGACATTTTTATATTAATAATGTTTATTTAAATAACTCACAATAAATAAAATTCCATTCTTTTTGAAGATATCACAGATTGATAAAAAAAATGGTGATTGACTTTTTAACCCGTTCCGGCATCGCGCGCGTTTATTTATTTTTTAAGATATTTTTTTTCTGAAATATATTGGGCCTCATGTTGTGACGTTTATAGCGGCTATAAAGTTTTTATGTCTGTGGGACAATTTTCAAAATCGGTTCACGTATTATTTTGGATTTCACCTATAC
Organism: Amphipyra tragopoginis; assembly: GCA_905220435.1. Lineage (NCBI taxonomy): Eukaryota > Metazoa > Arthropoda > Insecta > Lepidoptera > Noctuidae > Amphipyra > Amphipyra tragopoginis. The sequence continues at coordinate 20,908,333 of HG991997.1, forward strand.
CTACATGATCCTTCTTCAGATACCTATAGATTTTTAACAAAAAAGATTATATTGCGAGAAAAAAACTTGCCAGTGAATCTTTTTCACAATATTAAAGCACACGTACGACGGATTACTTACAGTACAAGTCACTTAGTTAACTATAGAAACATTAGAGCCACAAACACGTATTCTATTAGATACATTAAGAGCTGTAAATAAGTATAATAAGCACGTTGTTTTATATTCAACTAGCTGTGCCCTCGCAGCTCCGCCCGCGTAAGAAGTTTATTTATATTTTTTATTATGTCAGGAACCTTTGCGCAAATGCCAACAACAATTCTACAAAATTTCAAGTCGATACATCGACTAGAAAGCTGAATTTTTATAATACTAGAGGTCGCTCACAGCTTCGCCTGCGTGGGTGTCGTTTATCACGTAAATATTTCGCGATTTTCGAGATAAAATTAGCCTATGTCTTTCTTCGGGTTCCAGACTATCTCTGTACCAAGTTTCACCAAAATCGGTTCAGCGGTTTAGGCATGAAAGCGTAACAAACAGACAGACAGTGTTTCTTTCACATTTATATACAATACTCTTTATTGTACACAAAACAATCAAGAAACATTAATATAAAATAGAGATGTACAATGGGCGGTCTTATCGCACTTGGCGATTTCTTCCAGACAACCTTTGGATGGACATTATTTGCAAGAGAAAAAAACAAGTGAGTTCTCGGTGTAACAATAAATAAGTACTAATAATATTAGTAGGGATAAAGATTTACTAATCCTTAATAATATCACAGTGTACCTACTTACTACATACAGTGGGTCAACGCCCATACATTTGACAGGTCCTATGAAATGTCAAAATTATGTACGGGCGGAGGTTATGTCTCAAGTATGCAATAAGGTTACTCGGGACATAACCTCCGCTCCTCCGCTCCTTCACACCGCAACCCCCCGCACGATTGCTCTGCGACAATGTTCCACGTTGACCGATTGTAAGGAGTAAGATATAGGTAGACTGTGCTAATATCATAAATGCGAAAGTAACTCTGTCTGTTTGTTACCTCATCACGACTAAACTACTGAACCCATTTTGTTGAAACTTGGTACAGAGATACTTTGGAACCTAGAGAAGGAAATAAGTTACTTTTATCCCGAAAAACGCGGAATACGCGATAAACGACATCCACGTACCTGGTTTTAGACTAAGAAAAACCAGCAAGTCGTTTATGGGGAACAGTGTTAGGTTCTACAATAAAATACCATCTAGTATTACTGATTTACCAGATATAAAGTTTAAACCATTCATTAAGCGCATTTTAATATCTAGAGCTTACTATACTATAAATCAGTATATAGAGGATAAAGATGCCTGGCGTATAACTCCGTCCTGCACATTGCGACCCTCTGGCCCTGTCTAACTGTTTGTATGACCTGACATTATATTTTTTTAATGTTTACTTCTAGTATTTATTTTTTATTTTTTATTGACTTAAAATAACCTGTACATTATTTTATCAATTTTCATTTTTCTTTTTAATTCAAATTTTAATAATGCATTTTAATTTTATTATTTATTTTATGATACTCTGTCTAAATAGTTTGATTTTGTTTTATAATTATTACTGTGATAATATCGCTTTATAATGCTTGTATTCCACTGTAAAGTATGAGCATCATGCAGCAATTAATGATGCACCTATAATCATAATAATTTTACTGCCTATTGTCTGGCAGTATGAGTCTGTCATGCTCACATAAATGTCCTGCTGATGGTGGCGTTGTATATCCGGTCGTTGGGTTCCCTACAATATGGTTGAGCTAAGCGATGCGGATGTGCACGTCATACTCGTGAACGGGTGCTGTCTGTCGGGACTGGTCGGCTCTTAACTGCTACGGCAATCCTAGAAGGCATATTTTTCTATTTGTTACTCTTATGTGAGTTTATTTGTTACGTTAACCTGCATTATTCTCATTCTATGTCGCACACTACTGTAATGGAATTGTCATGAATAGTCATGATCTACTATTTTAAAAAGAGTATTCATGGAGTTTCTTGCCGGCTCTTCTCCATAGAACCTACTTTTTGGAACCGTGCACCTAGTTTTGACGTTTTAAAAGTGCCTGTAATCTGGTCTATTTGAAATAAAAAACTTTGACTTTGACTTTGACTTTGACACGCAGGTGAAGCCGTGAGTGACCTCTAGTTACCTATAAATATAACTTTTTTTATTCTAGTAGCAGTAATATTATGAAATTAACTTCTGGAAAACAAAACCATTTTGATTGCAATCAGTTTTTTCTTAAATCAAATCTAACCAAATATACAAGTTTCCAATCAAAATAAAAAATGGTTGCGCAAAATTGCTATGAATTTAAGGACCGTAATAGGGTTAGAAAAAACCGTTGATTTAGGTAGGATTCGAAAATCGAAATCAGAATCTCGATGAAATTTAATGAGTAATAATTTTTAATTTTATGAAGACATGATTTATTTATTGCAGCTAATATCTTATGTTTTTGTTTGTATGATTTGATTTATTTTCTATGCATGATGTCTTTATTTTATTATGTTATAAATATGAGATTGTATTCATACACTTCGGATATTTATGACAAAATTATTTGCTTGTAGCTAAACCCAACACAACATGTAGATAACAAAAACAATAACTTCTTTTTCCTTGTTTGTTTGTTTGCACAACAATTGGCCAAATCTTTACATAAATACATACATTTAGGGCACGTTTATTATGACTATAAGCACACGAGTGACTGCCTCATTGTTCTAGTGGTCGTAAGAACGACTGCTAAGTGTGAGGTCTTGGCTTTGACCTCCTACTACATGGGACTTAAACATTACGGCGAAATGGGGGTGTACTATACACCGCTGGCTAGCCCTTCAGGATATATGGGCGTAATTTTATGTTATCATCTACTGAATTGGATGTTTCTTACTTGCTGAAATGATTTGCGTGAAAAGATAAGCATTAATTTAACCCTGACCAACGTAGAGGTTAAAATTCAATCAATTAATCAACACACCTCTCTGTATTTCAATACAATGAATTAAACTTGGATTAATATTGACCTATTCTGCAATGCAATATAATGCAAGCACAGCAAGAAGGCTATTAGCCAAACAATGTTTTGGTGAAGAAGTATCCAATAACGGTACTTAACTTTAAACAAATCTAAATAATTATGTCTATATAGATTAACCTTATTGTATAACTTAGGATACACGTATGAATTATTTTACAATACTTAATCGATATTGGTATCTATCTGTGGAGGCTTTTTATTAGCAACTTGTTTATGTTCTTTTTGTTTCTATAATGTTATTAGTCTGTAAGCTTTCTTAAAAGTAAATATATAAATACATAAAATAAAAGGAAATGATTACTGAAATTACTATCCCAAATCCTACTATACTTTGCAAAACGATGATTATGTATGAAAGAAAAGAAAGCAATAATAACTCAAGAAACTTATAATATTCAGATTTCCGACAAGACAAATTGTTCGGGAATGAGATGTACTAAAAATATACAAGAATATTTTTAATTTACCAGAAAAAAATTAAGGGCATGATCAGTTACTGTATGAAAATGCATAAAGCAAAAAAAAAAAAAAATTTTTTTTTTTCGAAGATTGTCCTCCAAAAACATCAATAATTGGTAAGAAAGTTCAATCACATTGACAATGATATTCGTACGCGCACGCACACACGCTAACACTTTATCTATTCGTTCATAAAAAATCCCGCGCGGCACAGTAGCGGCCGCCAAAGTAAGTATTAATAAGATTCCCGCGCCACACCGCCCCGACTCACCCTTGCGCCTGCGACATCAGTCTGCCGCCCGCAGTAATTAGATCAGGTTGCGTGTCGCGCGGTGCAAGCGCAACCTCTCGTTACCGCGTACATACCGGTTTTTGTTGAATACGTAATTACATGTTGTGTTGATGAATACTAAATAGGCTTAATATTCGGTAAACTAAGGTCAAAGCAGACTGCATCGCGCCCTCTCCACCGAACCCGACTTCTCAGAACGCAACAGAGAGGTTATTAAGTTTACGCGAGTGCGCAATACGTATTATCTGTTAACATCTGTTATTAAATTGATAACTACGATGGCTTATCAGTTCACGTCTCGAGAGTACCCTTTGTGTTAATACTTCATAGAAGGCCGGCACGTAGGTGAATCTTATCTAGACAGATCGGAGCGAAAGTGTCGCGCGGTGCAAGCGCATCCTCTCGTTGCCGATTTTTTTGTTAAATACGTAATTACATGTGTTGTGTTGATAAATACTAAATAAGCATAATATTCGGTAAACTAACGTCAAAGCAGACCGCACCGCACCCTCTCCACCGAGCCAGACTTCGTAAAACGCAATAAAAAGGTTATTAAGGTTATCCGAGCGCGCAATACTTATTACCTGTTAAGTTTTTTTATTAAATTGATAACTACGATGACTTATCAGTTCACGTCTCGAGAGTACCCTATGTGTTAATACTTACGGCTTACGGCTCGCAGGTGAATCTTATCTAGACAGATCAGAGCGAGAGTACCTAACCGAGGAGTTCGGGAGTCGGTGGACAGGCTGCGGCGGCCTCCTGACATCATACCCATGGATTTTTACGTGTGAAGTGAAAACAAACGGAGAGTGTACGTGAGTGAGCCCGAAAGTCGCAAACTTTTAAAACAATTCGAAGTAAAAGGGCAAAGAGATGTTCTAGTATCATTTAAAAACAATCTTGTAAAATGTTCGCGCGTGTGTGTTGATAACCAAGGCCGGTGGACATTTTGAAAAATTGCTAAACTGTAAGTGCTTAAGTTTTAAATAAGACTGTAAATTACCACCCTCATCAGCTGATTTCAATCCTTATCAGCTGATTCTAATCATTGTTAGCTAATCCCTTGAAATTCAAATCCCCATTGTCGCAGAACAAATTCTAACTTTTTAAATACGCTTAAACTATTTTATTTGGTTTCTACCATTGAAATAATTCATCATTTTTCAATAATGTTTCGGTCCTGGTAGCTTCACTTACTTCAATAACAAATAAAGTAATTATGCCGGTCCTGAGCCCATAAAAGTATGAAGGAAAAGTTAGAATCCCAAAATAAGATAATTTAAACTAAGTTTTCTTTTTATTTTACTCTGTTTTGTTTTACTTTTTTAAAGAACCCAGCGTAAGAATCGAACCCAAACTATTAGCGGGATTATAACCACTCGGCATGACGTGCGATGATCGGCGATCGGGCGGGTCTCCCGCACCGCCCTCGCCCCACCGACTCCGGCGCGTGCGTGAGCCGCCCGCCGCAGTCGGCCGCCCGCAGTAATTAGGTCAAGTTGCGTGACGCGCGGTGCAAGCGCAACCTCTCGTTACCGCGTACATACCGGTTTTTGTTGAATACGTAATTACATGTTGTGTTGATGAATACTAAATAGGCTTAATATTCGGTAAACTAAGGTCAAAGCAGACTGCATCGCGCCCTCTCCACCGAACCCGACTTCTCAGAACGCAACAGAGAGGTTATTAAGTTTACGCGAGTGCGCAATACGTATTATCTGTTAACATCTGTTATTAAATTGATAACTACGATGGCTTATCAGTTCACGTCTCGAGAGTACCCTTTGTGTTAATACTTCATAGAAGGCCGGCACGTAGGTGAATCTTATCTAGACAGATCGGAGCGAAAGTATCTAACCGAGGAGTTAGGGAGTCGGTGGACAGGCTGCGGCGGCCTAATTGCCTGGCCCGCGTGCCGCCTGACCTCACACCCATGGATTTTTACAAGTGAAGTGAAATCAAACGGAGAGTGTACGTGAGTGAGCCCGATAGTCGCAAACTTTTAAAACAACTCGAAGTAAAAGGGCAAAGTGATGTTCTAATATCATTAAATAACTATCTTGTACAAAGTGCTCGCTTGTGTGTTGACAACAAAGGGCGGTGGCCATTTTAAAAATTGCTGAACTGTAAGTTTTTAATAAGACTAAATTACCACCCTTATCAGCTGATTTCAATCCTTATCAGCTGATCCTAATCACTGTTAGCTAATCCCTTCAAATTCAAATCCCCATTATCGCAGAACAAATTCTAACTTTTTAAATACGAGGAGTGGAGTGAAGGAGAAAGCACGACTGTGTGTGTGTGTTGCACGGATTTCGCGCTATCGACTCGCTCGCACGCATTACATACCGGTATAGCTGACTGACGCATGACTCACACAAGCGTATAATGGTGCATGATGTGTGTAGCTTACGCGCGGTGGGATGAATTTCATTGATAGTCCGTGTTGTTGACGTAGTATTTCTAGTATTAGAGTATTATGTCCATAAAATTATTCATGTTTTCAGGATCAAACAAAAGTAAATAAGTTTGTTAGATTTAAATAAATTAAATTAATGATTTTACATTTCAATAAGTATACCGCTTCCGTATGTACCCTTAAATTTTTTATGGTGAATTAAAAATATTCTTGTATACTCCTTTTACGATTTTGTGAACGAACATTGAGTTGGCAAAACCGCCGAAAATAAGTGAAGACATGGACATCCTCTATGGTCACCATAAAAATAAACAAATACAACGCTAAGGATATCTACGGAAATGGTACTTGTTTAAAAGAATCGAGAAGAAATTGGAGCCAAGACTCGGTTTGCAAGAGGTTTGGTTTTAGAATGTAAGAACTACATTTACTGAATAAATGATTGAAACGAGCTGAAAACGGTGTTCACTAGGTATTAGCCGATTTCTATCATTTATCGAATGTTATTGGTTACAATGAAGGCTCTTGTATCTTTTACCACTACGGAATGTTAAAAAAACCTGCCAAGTACGTGTCGGGCCACGCGCAGTAGTAGGGTTCCGTAATTGCACAATAATGCGGACTAAGAAGAGGGTTTAGTAATTTTTCAATGGAATATGTACGAAATTTTTACTTTTCCGGTTGATCGACTATTACTCGTAAACTTGTAAAGCCTACTTAGCTGTGATAGTTTTCCTTTTAACTTCGTTGTATACAGGGTGTTAACGAAATCGTGTAATTCCTTCAAACCGCGTGATCTACTGGTGACACAGATTAACCCTAAATGGGAAATTTCGAAATCGAACCAAAAAAAAAAATAAAAAAAAAATTTTTGGTTTTCAATTTCTGAGTCTTTTTATAGCTTTGAGTTATCTGACTGCAAAGAGCGATATCGCGTTAGTCGTTCCTGCCAGCCGTGTCGCCGTACTTTCATTCATTTATGCGTGGCATCGAAATGTTCACACAAATAAAATTATTTTTTTGCAAAAAATAAAAAACTTTTTTTTTTACTGAATCCTTATGAGGTGGTTTAGATACGATCGGTAACAAAGCCGCATGAAAAAAAAAGATTTTTTTATTTATATTTTTAATCAAGCTAAATCCCTTGCGGGGCCTGTCTACACCAGTAGCAGATCATGTGGTTTTAAGGAATTACACGAATTCGTTAACACCCTGTATACTACTACCGTGAATTTTTTCACATATCCAAAACTAACCGTTTTGCTGGCAGGGTTGGGGGGGGGGGGGGGGACACTTGACTCTAACAAAAATTAGCACTTTAAAGCTTAATATTTCAGAAACGGATTCCTGAATCGAAAAATTGTTTGTTTTCACAAACCCACAATATTTTTGAAAGACCTATCCAACAACATCCCATACGATGGAGAAGACGAGAAAAAAAACCATCCCCACTTTAGAAGTACAGGAGGCACCCTAAACAAAATATTATTCATGATTTTATTTTACCACTTTGTCGGCGTGATTTATATAACGAGGGTAGTTCACTCATTGGGGGTACCTCGTCATCAGAGTCCAAGTTCGACTTGGTGTAGGCAGGAAATAATAGTCACAACACTGATTATAGTCCTCTATTTATTCACTCTCGATAACAAAATAATAAAATCTCTAATGATCAAACCGATGGAAATGGATTATAGTACGGAAACGCGGTAAGTTCGGTGCAGGCTGGCAAAACGACCTCTCGCGCTCGTGTCTCACTCCAAAGTGCCTTCACTCAAATCGAATGCATTCAATGTCAAAAAGAATGACAGCTGACAGCCGACAGCTGACAGCTTACAGCTTGCTGACAACCGTCTAACAAGACATGCCACGCTCCGCACCGACCTCACCCAAGCACACTGCTTGACGTTTCCGACAAACGATAATAGATGGCGTTGTATTACATTAACAATAATCAATAGTGATACTAATAGTTGCGCCTCTGTGTTGATTCTGCGACATATATGTATATCCGTGCCAAATTATAGCTTTCTAGTACTAAGATTCTCTAAGCTGCGGACGGACGGACGGACATGGCGAAACTATAAGGGTTCCTTGTTGACTACGGAACCCTAAAAAGAATGATATTATACTTATTCACATCTACGGCAAACTTACAAATCCTTATGATGAGATAAAGTTACGAATGTGCGTTTATCCTTGTAAAATATTGAACATCCGTTGATTGCATCTTAAAAACGTTACATTTTAAAACCAATTTTTGCATATATCGATGAATGGTGGACTTATTAGAGAACAGTACCTATATAAAAAATATCGTACGAAAATTCCCGATCTTCCGGGTTAAGCCACGCTTGCCGAGGTTGGTCTGTGGATGGGTGACCATTTAGGTACTATTTATAGCGAGTTTCCTCCGTGCCTCGGAAAGCACGTAAAGCCGTTGGTTTGACAGTCGTTACTGTTGGTCAGAAGCCAGAAAGTATGACAACCAGTCTTACCAAGAGTATCGTATTACCCAGTTACTGGGTAATACGATACTCTTCTACCTCCACAAGGTCTGATTGGCAGTCGCTCCATGTAAAATACTGATATTCAGCTGCACCCGGTTCGACTGGAAGCCGACCCCAACATAGTTGGGAAAAGGCTAGGCAGATGATGATTAAAGAGAATAAAAAGTATTCAAATAAATTGAAATAGGTATGTCCAAGATTTAAAAAAGCTTTATTCTAAAAGCTATCTCAATTAACTCCAAGACTATATTAATTAAAACTTCATCTTATACATATAATTTAAAGAATGTCTATAACCCGGAGTTCCGCGGCCAAATATGCGGAACTATCCGACAGACGGCGGAGTAGGGCGCGTTTACATTGGTAGAGTAATGTCTTACCGATCATTGTTAGCTGGTTAAAACTAACACCCTCGTATTTTTGCCAACATAACAAAGAAAAGAAAGAAAGATAGATTTCTTGCACAAACAACACAATACAATGGTACTTAAGTAAAAAGCAATAAAAATAATTCAATATGTGGCAGCAATCAGCATTCAGCTCAGCATTTTGTGAGGTGGTAGTACAGTTACTTACTACCTAACCACAGTATATAAATATATACAGGGTGTAAAAAGACCCATCACATAGCCGAAATCTACGCACTCTGTACATCAAACTAAACTACATTGACCAAAAATAATTGCTGGGAAACGACTTTTATTTTTTGGCATGAAAAAAAACGCTTTTTTCTTGTAGCGCGCAATGTGTGGTTGTGGCGCGACGCCGCGCGTTTGCATGCGTGCAGCGGCCACACAGCTGAGCCAAGGCGGTCGTGTGCGTTTGATATTCGTTGCGTTTTTGTAACTTCAAATGCGTAATTTGTGAGGAAAAATTGAAAATTTTGATAAGGTTGTTTGGAAGAAAGTTTAATATTATCACTTAGAATACGTTTTTGGAAATAAAAAACTTAAAAAAAAAGTAAAAACCGACTTCAAAAAAAAAAAACTAAAATAAGAGTGAAATAATTAGCATGATACAAAATTAACCGTTTTAGAAGTCGGTGGCTTTTATTTGTTTCAGTCTAGAATTGCACCGACTTCTGAAACTTAATTTTGTATCATGCTAATTATTTCACTCTTTTTTTAGTTTTTTTTCGAAGTCGGTTTTTACTTTTTTTTTAAGTTTTTTATTAAATATGTTTTAGTGCCCTAAATTACACGGTTTAAGACTTTAAATTTAAATGACACGGTTGCATAATCTTTCCAACTAGGTAGTTTTCTTTAAGAATAGGTATTAATGTCTAATTATTTATCATAACGGCTCCTTATAAATACATACAAACTTCTTTGTTCTTGGCTAATAATGTTTCTGTGATCACAGTTAAAACAGAGATTGAAAGTCCTCATCAGAACTTTTGCATTAGGGAACCACAAACGAAAACGTCATTAAGTTTTTTTTTTTTTTGTTGGTTATTTAAAAAAAAATTGAATCTATTTCGATAAAATTTATATGGGACCACTTCTGAAGTATGATCTACCAAACAAAAAAAGAATCGTCAAAATCCATTCATAATTGGCGGAGATATCGCGTAAAAACACACAAAAAAAAAAACAAAAAAAACATTCAGACGAATTGAGAACCTCCTCCTTTTTGAAGTCGGTTAAAAACTAAAAAAATGTATACTTTGACCTTCAATATCTCCAAAACCAATGGTTTCCCAGGTATGGTCTAGTCGAAAAAAATGATCCCAATGATGGGTAGAATGTGTGATTTTCGTTATCGTTTAAGGGTCTTTTTACACCCGATATAAGCTAAAGCAGTACTTCATCTACCTACAATCGTCCGAATTGACACACTCACACAGACACGCACTGCAACAAGAGTTCTAAGTTATGATCGGAATACAGTCAGTCATGGTCACGGCTGTCATATCATGTCATATCACGCATCACAAAGAGTGCATTATTCTGAATATACAGTGTGTGTCTGTGTGAGTGTGTAAATTCAGGCGATTATAGTAAGTCGAGGTACTGCTTTAGCTTATATATCTACTGTGACCTAACGCTGATTTTCACCTGTGACCCACCGGTTCCCATACGCTCAAAAGTAGATCGAATAAATAATTATAACAGGAATTTGAATATCGAAGTGTAGTCTTCATAGCTCAGCATAGGCGGTCCTTTCAACCTTCAGAAGGGATTATAGGGTAAATCGCGTTCAGAGTGTTTGCAAAGTACCACTTAGGTATTACAACCTGTGATTGGTAAATGTCAAAAGGAATCGTTTTTGGACGAAAAAAAAGTGGGCCGGAGGTTACAGTCCCGCTTGATAGGCACCAAGTTGTGGGTTCAAATGCAGGCATGTACCAATGTGACATGTTCAATGTAATATTTACTTTCTTAGTTAATCTAAGACGCCACTGACATACGGTGAAGGTAAACATCGTGAAGAAACCTGGACTTAATGGTCTCAAATGGCCAACCCGCAGTGAGCAAGCGTGTTGTTCAATGCTCGCTTTTGCCCTGCAGCGAGACAGTTATAGGCTAATAAGGAATTTTCATTTATTTTTAAATAGGAACTGAGCATTAGTTGTCTATTGCGGATGACTGAAAATAACACTATCCTCTGTTCATCGAAATATAAGTCCTGACATAGCGGTCATTTCGATAGTAGTCGTAAGGAGACTTTTATCGAAAAGTCGTAAACGACATCATCAAATACCGTGAAAAAACTACATTTTCCAGTTTGTTTTTAAGAAATATTAGATATTCTTTGTATGGCAACGTTTCGTAGAGAAACGTCAGGACTCACCTTAGTGCGTATATACGTAGAAAGCGGGTTGCCGGCGCCGATCTGTCAGCGCTTGTCGGCGCTGGTCCGCGCAGTTAGTCGGCGCAGGTAGTCTCTATACTGTGTGGCGAATCAGCGCCGATTAGCTCCGAACTTCGCCGACATGTTCCGACCTGCTCCGATCAGCGCTGGTAAGCCATCATTTGTTGCTGTATTTGCGCAAATTTCCATTTGGAACAAGGCGTATTTTTGTTAAAAAATGCCAGCCCCTGCTTCTACCCGCTTCCTTTATGTAGCGATTACCTGCACGGACCAGTACCGATAAGCTCTGGTAGGTCGGCGCTGGTTACCTGCTTCCTTTATGTATACGCCCTTATGTTGAAAAGTGTATAGGTTATTACGGACCGATTTTACCAACGTCGAAAAAGTTTTATCACGAATAAGTTTAGACGTTTCGACAGAATTTTATACAAAAGCTGTCTAGAGATAAAAGTTATTCAACGTTGGGAAAATCGGCCTTAAATTGGCTAATTCGTAGCTTTATTTTTCTTTGGGTGTAGCCTAATTTTAATTAAGATAATTTTCGTGAGTGGTTTTTTTTTTATTTAGGAGTAGTTTGTCCCATGAATTCTCAGTATAAACAATTCATGATTAAGGTCTCCAATTGAGTCTAAATCTTTTTTTTTAACTTTGCCCCTCACTACGATTTCTCCTGTATCGTGGGTGCGTTTACATAAATAAATTAAATTTTTGTTCCGCGTGGGAATCTAACCCACGACCCGAAGCGCAGAAGCCAATCGCTTAGCCACTGCACCAAACGTGTCGTCAAATTAACCGGGGACCTCCTATAAAATGAATAAATAATAATCTTTATTTCTCCAAGAGTTGTGTACAATTTAATTATGACCCACATCATTATGACAAATATATTTAAAATATCAAAGAGACGGTAGAAGACAGATGAAAATACCAGTCCCGTGCTAGGAATTCACTTTTGTTACGGGTACTAGGAAACTGCTCTGCCATTGCACTTGCAATTCCTAATCTATAGTATTAATAAGTGCATTGAAACACTGGATTCCCAAACTAGGCATGCCTGTAAATTGTAAAACACACGTGAATAAAGCTCCACTAGCCCCGAGCGTTTACAATGGGCCAGTAATGATATCTAAACAACTTACTGTACCAATTTAAACGTGCCCTAAGACTCGTGAAATAATTAGTGCGAGCAACCGAGGCAAGTCGGCTCCTACAAGCCGCAGAGATATTTCAACCTTGAATCTTTGTCTATGTAATGATGTGCAGTATAATATACTTACTTACATATATTCTGTATGTTATGATCTTATGAATATGGACACATATGTATAGACATACTCGTATAATATAGCATGTTATTTGGCAGTGTCTGACCACTCTTTTTGCATAAAGTCATCGGAACTCACTTCACTCATGATAAAATCCTGATGATAAAAACTACTAGTAAGTGTACGTGTAAGAGCACTTTTCAGTTGATTTATTGTGGAACTATATTTTTCTACGTATCTTAGACATACAGGGTATACACAAATTCGTGTATTTCTTTCAAAACGCGTGATTTAATGGTGACACGCATTGACCTGTGAGGGTTTTTTTTAGATACAGCAGATAAAATAAATAAATAAAGCTTTGTGTTGGTTTCTGAGTAATTTCAGCGCCCCGAATTAACTGACTGCACGGAACAATATCGCGCTAGTCATGCCCGCCAAATGTGTTGCCATGCGTTCATTTATGCGTGACATCGAAAACTATACCACATAAAATAATGTTATTGCAAAAAATTTGCTTGCATTTGTTTTATTGGATCCTTTGGTGTTTTAGATACGATCAGTTACCTTATAGCTACAGAAAGTTTTTTTTTTATCCCTCTAATTCCCTTGCAGCATTAGTCTTTACCAGTAATAGTGATCTATGATTGCGGTTTTAAGGAAATAAACGAATTCGTTTACACCTGGGATAGATAGTCAGTTTTTTTACTTTATAATTATATTGGGATATTTATATGAATTAAAAACCAAAGTGAATGTATTGTAACTAAATGTTGCGGAAGTTATTCCCTCATTATTAACGTTAAAATCATAAATATAACCTTGTTCAGAATAATCAAACCTGCTCGACGGTTGAGGTGGCATTGTCGTGCCCCCTGATTTTAATTTGATAAGTAATAAAATAAATAATAAATATTGACGACGTCTGTGGTCTAGTGGTTCAAGTGTCGGACTGCTGATCACGAGGTCGTAAGGTCGATTCCCACACAACACAAATATTTATGTGATGAACATAAGTGTTTGTGTTGGTCTGGGTGTTTCTTAAGTATTATAAGTATGTATTTACAAAAAAACGTATATAAGTATTATATCCATTGTCTAGTACCCATAGTACAAGCTCTGCTTAGTTGGGGACTAGATGGTGATGTGTAAAAAATGTCCCAAAAATATTTATTTATTTATTTGTGAAGTAATACGTGAGATTCAACTTAAAAACGGCCTCTGTTCAGCTGCAAGGTAGTTGCAGTTGTAAAGTCAAAACGTATGATTTATTTAATAGATTTTCCTACAGTTTATATAGAAGTAGACATACGAGTATAATAATTATACTCGTATGTCTACTTCATTCCAATCCCACAACTTTCCTAGTGCAAATATCATAAAGCATAATTTAAACGAAAATTCTGCCACCTTCCGATTCCAATAAGTCCCGAACACAAATTAGAAATTTTCCAGCTGAAAAGACGTTTTCATTGATTCCATTCGACTCCAAATCCAATTGCTAATATTCCAATTCCGCGTGTTAATATTCCAATTCCACTCGACATCCACTTAAAAGTAAAGCAAAGTTTAATTAAAATGCTCCAGTAAAGATTTTAATGTACAAGGAATTCTTGATAATGTTTATTGTGGAAGTTTCGAGTTAATAAAGAGCTATGTAAATTAATGGTTAACTTTGGAGGCGTCGCTCTTATTAACCTTTTGCTTAAATAAATGTGTTTTGTTAACTTCTCCTGATTTGTTTAGTAAAAATGTAGATTACTGAGAATATTTTGATGCACTCTTTTAGTTTATATTGGTAGTTTAGTATAGGATATAATTTTTCTTTGTTTTTATTTTAGATTTAGTTTAGATTTAAGTATATTTATCTAATTTGTTGTGAAAAAATGAGTTTGAATAAATGATAATTAAAAGGAGAGATTACTGAGTATAACACGGATTGGATAAGTTATGAATTCATATTGTAGTGTAGAATAGAAATACTTTATTGTACACCAAAATTGTAACACAGCTTCAATATCATACATTGAAGGGTACAATCGCGGTCTTATCGTGTACATGCTTTTTAATTGTTTCCTATTTGATGCTGGCCTATTATGTTTCGCCCAGCAGTGGACATCTTTTGGCTGAATAATGATTATGATTTTGATGTAGCAGTATAACCTGAATGAGGTATTCGGAACTCGTTTAAACATACATTTCTTATTCATTATTTTTGAACATTACAAAAAGTATATTTTATTATTTAAATCTGTTTAGTGAAAAATGTAGATTACTGAGTATAAAAGGGATTGGATAAATATTAAATTCATGTTGTAGTTTACATGCTTTTTAATTGTTTTAATTTTGATGTAGCGGTAGTCTAAAATGATGAATTTGAAATTACTGTAAACATAAGTATCATATTCATTCCGAAAAGCTTACACAACAACAAGAAATTTTATTTCTAGTCCTGTATCATTATTTACTTCTCACGATGCATGTTCCTACTCGCATAAGGTCGTTCTTGGATGCTAAACTATTTTTATTGCCGCGGGGGGGGGGGGGGGGGGGGGGGGGACCTTGGTGACCTATACCACAGGTTTTATTCCAAAACCTATTTCAGATACCAGTCTCTTACAGCGGTGAGATATGGTTACATTAGTTTTAAACTATGTTAATTTTAAGGCAACCAATATGAAGAGAGATTATATGTGATGAGAGAAAAAAAATGATTCAATACCTGCAGCTTTGAAATGAACTGAAACGGAAGGCACAGAATAGATGAATGCAGAAATTCACACATCAATAGATTGTCGTGAGGGACAATCGCCGTCGTCACGTCGACATCGATGGATTAAAACAATGGTGATCTCAGTATGTCCTACTATCCTACCTTCTACTATGATATCTTATCCTACTATTATTATGAATGTGATAGTTTTGATGTTTGTGCATTTATGAATTGGTGAATTTGGATGTTTGTTAGTCAATCACGCCTTAATTTTATTTTAATTACGTCTTAATTTTTCTTTAGATTTAGGTGAAATTTGGCGCACTGATTGACCATGGCCTGGATAAGGACATGGGATGCTTTTTATCCGGGTACATGAATTTGTTAACCTTTCGTCATCGTTCCGCCGAGAGACGTCCACTACTGGACATAGGCCTCCCTCAAGCATCGCCATAATCGCCACGCTTGGCAGACGAGTTGACGATCGCAGTATGGTTGTTAAAGTACTCTGAGAACGCTGCTGCCCATCCTCTAGTGAATCCCTTAGTCGCCTTTTACGACACCCATGGGAAGAGATGGGATAGTGCTATTTTTTGACGTCCGGCACCACACTGACATCTTTCTAACTTTTCTTGAGAATTAGAAATTGTACGGTATTGTACCGCACAACTCTTACTGATAAGTTGATATAATATTAAATGATACGAGTCCTTTAAAGTCCAACAGTTTAATGCACTAAGTTAACACCAAAGTTCAGACAGAAATAGTTGTTAAGAATAAATGATATTGTTAGAGGTTATGCTGACGGGTGTACTACGCCATATCGAATGCCAAAACATCGAATATCAATTGATCGAACACGATAAATCGAGTGTTCAAAATATCGAATGTTTGTTTGATCGAACGTTCAAAATATCAAATGTTTGTTTCATTGAACGTTCATCGTATCGCTTCAGTATATCGAAATATTAACAAACTGATTACTTATTATATTGAATATTTAAAACACTTGCATGGGTTTGAACCCACAACCCGGTGCATATAACCAGTGGGTCTGTAACCTCAGGGCCAACACG
This sequence comes from Amphipyra tragopoginis, assembly GCA_905220435.1. Lineage (NCBI taxonomy): Eukaryota > Metazoa > Arthropoda > Insecta > Lepidoptera > Noctuidae > Amphipyra > Amphipyra tragopoginis. The sequence goes on from HG991997.1 coordinate 20,924,979, forward strand.
ACATTTAATTTAATTAATAACTAACATACAAAAAAAAAGATATAGCTGTGTTTTTCTTCGACATAGCCGTAATTTTTGTATACTAATATTCAATATAATAAGTAGTCAGTATGTTAATATTTCGATATACTGAATATGCGATGCGTTGAACATTCAATGAAACAAACATTCGATATTTTAAACGTTCGATCAAACAAACATTCGATATTTTGAACACTCGATGTATTGAGTGTTCGATTTATTGAATGTTCGATTTATTAACCATTCGATGAAATGAACGTTCGACTATTTGAACATTCGATTTATCGTGTTCGATCAATTGATATTCGATGTTTTGGCATTCGATATGGCGTATACACCCTATGCTGACGCGCTAAGTGCAATAATTTCGCAATATGCGGTTGCACTGTACAGGAATTATCTGCGTTGTTGTTGTTAATCACTAATGTCCCAGCGCCGCCGATCAGCGGCTGCATATAGATGTTTTTAGAGACCAAATAATGTGTCTTTGAAACTGGTTCTTAATAAGTTAAGGGATGTTGCTAATACCTATTCACTATTTATAGAATAGAAAAGAGGGTTGTCAATTCTATCAACCGCACGTCCAAAATTGACTATAGCGAAACGTTCTATTTCCCTAGTAGACCAATATTATTGGACCGTTGCCAACCATACTAAGTGCAGTTTCATCCATTTTTATCCAATAAATATTTATGGTGAATCTCGTTTCAAGTAGTATCTTTCGACGCTAATTGAATATCGTGTAATCCGTTCAGTATCATAAGTTTAATGATACCTAAATATAGAACAAATCATACATTGTTTTAAGAAAATGTCGGTTTGGAACTTGACTAGATGAAACTACCATAGGAAAGATTTATTTTTTTCTTTTGCACCTTTTCTACGTAACCGGGCATTTGGAATTTAATAGTTAGTCCCTTGTTTTAACGTACATTTTTTATTGATGTAAAGTACACACGCACGCTTAGCGCCCGAATAGCTGTTGTGTAGTACACGCGTCGCAATCGCGCAGTGCCCGCGCCGCCTCCACCCGGCTAGGATGGCAAATGCAATTTGAGATCTATTGATGTGTCTTATGACTCAATTTATATACAACAAATTTCAAAGCGAGTTGAACGCGGGTGCTGACGCCCGTAGCGTGCGCTTAACGGGCGCGTGTCATCTGAACGCGCCTTATTAGGTAGAAATAAAGCACGTAAACATGTATACAATAATACGATTCAAAGATTTAATGCAGTACTCAATCCTCTCCTCTCGTCTCTATTAGAGGCTCTATTGTTCCCAGAATAGTTCCAGCCGTTGTCTGACTAGTTCGACCAGCAAACTTTGGGAGTACATGTTGTATCGTTCGATACTTCAGTGAATGCCCGGCCGCTTTTATTCGCTATTTATAGCTTCCCAAATATCAACTGCAGACAAAGTCGGGAATGCATGGCTTGAAAATATTTTGTGACTCATTTCGAATGAAAGGAAATAAATACTATGGGGTTGATAGAAAGTTAATGTGGACTGATAGATACAGAATGTAAAATAACAGAGGGCGTTCCATTAAACCCGTTCATCTACATTATTAATGAGGAGCTCGTGGCCTAATAATTACAGCCGCATAGACCCATCTTCCGGGTTAAGCCATGCTTGCCGAGGTTGGTCTGTGGATGGGTGACCATTTACCATAGCGAGTTTCCTCCGTGCCTCGGAAAGCACGTAAAGCCGTTGGTCCCGGCTGTCATTTGTAGATCTTTGACAGTCGTTACTGTTGGTCAGAAGCCAGAAAGTCTGACAACCAGTCTTACCAAGAGTATCGTATTACCCAGTTACTGGGTTGTGGAGGTCTGCTAGGCAGTCGCTCCATGTAAAATACTGATATTCAGCTGCATCCGGTTCGACTGGAAGCCGACCCCAACATAGTTGGCTAGGCAGATGATGATCTACATTATTAATGGAATAAAAATCAAAAAACATCTCATCAAAAAACGACTCGCCTCTCAATGCCGAGAACGCCAACTAAGCTTCATTGGACATATAATGCGATAACATATGTATGTAGGATGTTAATTCGGAACGCATCTTATTTAAATAAAAGTAATTGTGCATGAATGCAGCGACGAGTGAAAGAGAGAGTGTGTGAGAGTAAGACTTAAAACGCACTAGCGGCCAGCCGCATTACGGCGTGCCGCTTGCGGTTGGCCGTACATCGATTTTTACATGAAACCGCAGGAACTCAACGCACTGGCGCACGACGGCTGGCCGGAAATCAGTGCGTTGAGATCATGCGGTTTCATGTAAAAATCGATGTGCGGCACGCCGCATTGCGGCTGGCCGCTAGTGCGTTTTAACGCTTAGACTTAAAACGCACTAGCGGCCAGCCGCATTACGGCGTGCCGCATTACGGCGTGCCGCATTACGGCGTGCCGCATTACGGCGTGCCGCTTGCGGCTGGCCGCATATCGATTTTTATATGAAACCGCATGATCTCAACGCACTGGCGCACGACGGCTGGCCGGAAATCAGTGCGTTGAGATCATGCGGTTTCATGTAAAAATCGATGTGCGGCACGCCGCATTGCGGCTGGCCGCTAGTGCGTTTTAACGCTTAGACTTAAAACGTACTAGCGGCCAGCCGCATTATGGCGTGCCGCTTGCGGCTGGCCGCATATCGATTTTTATATGAAACCGCATGATCTCAACGCACTGATTTCCGGTCAGCCGTTGTGCGACAGTGCGTTGAAATCATGCGGTTTCATTTAAAAATCGATATGCGGCCAGCCGCATGCGGCACGCCGTATTGCGACTGACCGCTAGTGCGTTTTGAGCCTAAGAAGGAGGAGTGTGGCGAGCTAACAAAAGACGAATACGAAGAGTCGAAGATTAAAATGTTTTAAAAATATTAAAGAAGCTTTGAAGACAAAACAACATTTTATTTCGGTCATCCACCCCATCCTATATGCATGAGTTGGAGAAGCAGTTGATCGTGGTACAGATGCAGGGGAAGCGCTCCAGGGGCCGAATTCCAACACGATGGTGTAAAAGTATTGTAGAGGCAACAGGAGAAACTCTACAACAATCTATTGAACTGGCGCAGGACAGAAGCAAATGGATACAAATAGTACATGGTCACGATCTTTATTAGTGAGGAAATAACAAAGAAGAAGAATAAAAATATAAAATTAGCAAAAAATAGTAGCGTAGATATCGAAAAAAAAACAATTCGGAACAGCCTGTTTAAAACCAAAATAGTAGCGTAGATAGGTTAAAAGCGATGTTGTCGTGTTTTCCACATTGATAGACTAATGCGCATGTATAGCAAGCGTTGTTACACGTATTTTTTTTATTTTTTCGTTACATAATGAGTTATTTTTTAATGTTTTGCTGAGAATATTGTTTTAGTATGTACAGACGCTATATTATTGCTGGTTAACGGGAACGATTTTCATTAGTTACCATACTGTAAAATAAAAATATCTTTCCATCAAAATTTTACTATGATAAAGCTAATAGTTTGTGTAGTATTGTGTCTGAATGCATATAATATTAATTGGGTGCTAATTATACAGACTTCTTTTTAATAGCATTATTCGCCTCTAAAAATCTACATTGGCTTCTAAATTACTAAATCAGCCACAATTAACGAGCGTCTGAATGATACTATCTTAGCCACTAGTTAAATTATATATAGATATAAGCCACTGTTCGTCACCCACTTTCATTTTCACAGTAAAAACAAATGAAAAACAAAAAGCAGAGTCGACGGAGCCCCGCTGCGCGCGGCTCCTATTTCTGCCTGCAGGGTTTAAAGTAACCTAACACGAAGGGGATGACGGGGGCTTCTTTCGCTCGCTTTGCTCCCTCACTCTACCCCCCGTCATCCCCTTCGAACCTAACCTATCCGTGTCGGGGTGCCCAAAAATTTTGTTGGCGTTGTAAAAAAGTCGAATTAGTTTATTAGAGGTTATCTCATTTTCCCGTTGCTTAGTTATAAAATGAGAAGTTTGGTCACGTGGCCAATAAATAAACTTGTGGCTTGATTTATTATTTCTCATATTAATTATATTAATTTTATATTGACTGCCTCGTTCAGCAGCGTGCAGCGTGACGTCCTGAGTTCGATCGGTCAGGCAAAGTGTGATTGGGTTTCGTCTGGATTTGTGCCCGCTTGATGGCAATATACTCGTATTACATGGGACTTTAAAATTACAGAGAAATGAGGGTGTACTATACACCTCTGCCCAACACTTCGGGTATTACAGACGTGATGTCATGTTCTCTATTTTTTTTATTCTTGTTACTTCATTAACAATAATTATTACTTTTATAAAGCCGCTTAACCTGTGTAGTACTGTAATTATAGACACAATAGATAAACAATGGCACTGACGATCCGGGTCGTCGCGCGGGACGATACCGGTTATATATCTTTCTGCTAAAAATATAAGTTCAGAAAACAAGCATCAAATATCATCTAGGAAAACGTTTCAAAACTTCAGAACTCATTTATTCAGAAAAGACTAGAATTACTTAGTGGTTTTGGAAAGCCAATGCTATAAAATACTTTCGAAGGAATAATATTACTAATGTTATCGCTAGCGGGTAACACTGGACAATGTTGACAAAGGAAGGTAGTCGTCGAAATGGATCAACGCACTCGATGTTATAAAGGCGGTGGTCATTCGACGAAGCGGAGCATTCTGCAGCTGAAGAAGTCTGACCTTTTCTATCTGACTAGCTTGTCTTTATTTTCGTATTGTGTATACTTACTTGTGTAAATCAATATATTGTGATTTAGTTCATGTTACTAACACTAACGCAAATATAAGTACTCTCAGTGGTCGAGAGTCTATGTTGGTTTTATTTACTATATTTACCTTACTCTCAATCCTGACACACCGATATTAGCTATAACTGTAATGATAGAAACACCCTTACACGATTATGTTGTTGTCTTGTATACTAACTTGTTAGCTTGGTGGTAGGATCTATACGGTCCGCCTGGCTAGCTACCACCCTCACATTAAAGTCCGGCGCCAAGCAGTTTACTGTGTTCCGTCGTGTGTATGTGAGAGCCAGAGGGGTATAGGGCAATCTCTCTATATCTCTGTTACTTGGATTCGTGTGCTCCATCTTAGACCCTGTTTGCGCTTACCATCAGGTGCGACGAAGGTCAAGCGCGATTAAGTCAAATAATAATAAAAAAACCATTTACAATTAAAATATTAACAAGCGTAACGCAAAACAATGTATTCATTTACCCGCATCCCGATATCGTGCAACACGAATTATCGGGCGATTACACTAGAGCCCAAAACAATGGCACAGTAACCAACAGCGGTCAATACATCGCGGTCAACGCATCGTGCCGGTCGTGTAATCGGGTGGCGTAAACAAAAAATATTTATTGGCGAAGGTCGTTGACCCGCGGGTCGCAAACTGGGCATCTTGCCAACTGCTGAGAACCCGACGACAGATAAATTCGGGTACCCGCTTTTGTGCACGTGTTATAAATAGAAGCATTCCCGTATAAATATACGGATACTACAACTTTTGACATTTTTAAGTGTAGGTGTTTTGAACTGAATAAAGTACGAGTGTCAGCTGGTTATTTCTCGCTTCGCATTTTGATGCATTGCCATCGATAAAATGTTGTAGATTGCTGGAAAATGTCTGACGATTTAAATTGCAAAAATATTATGCGAAACAATGTAAACGATGTGCAGTGAGGTATAAATTCAAATGCAATGCATTCTCACGTGTGAAATGCAGATTACAATAATCTCTTAAGTAGTGCTGAATAATTTGCATCGGCCACACAACGATACCTATTGCATCAGCCTATTATACTGTCTTACTGCTCGGCACTGACTTCTTCTCAGAATGAGAAAGATTTAGATTACACATACAGTCAATAACTACTTTGAGTCCTTTCAGATGAGCACGTTTCCTCATGATGTTTTTCTTTCACTGTTAACGCAATTGATAAACAAATTTTGACGTGCCCCTTGATACTAAATATGATGTTTAAAGCATATTATTTTTTCCGGTAGCTTTAACACCATTTTATCCCACCGTTAAGGCGCCTTCCCCACCTAAAGTGGCGCCACTTCAGAAAAAAAGCATTATTGCTGTCATCACAGAACATATTGAAATTTCGTACGTACAACATTTTAGTAAAGTGTTGTAGAAATTTTCGAACACCAAATATCAACACTAGCTTCTAGATTCGAAGTTTTAGCGATAAGTACCAAAAACGGCCGTTTTTAGCATTAAATACTAAAACTTCTAACCTAGGATGTCAAGTGTTGTTTTTCGGTGTTCGAAAATTTCTACAACACTTGACTAAAATGTTGTACGTACGAAATTTCAATATGTTCTGTGAGGACAGCAATAATGCTTTTTTTCTGAAGTGGCGCCACTACGGTGGGGGAAGCGCCTTAAGCAAAGGATTCCAATATATCCTTTCAAATTTCTCGTTGAACCTGTAACCTAGTTACATTTTTGACCCCATTATAGTTGGAACACTTATTGTTATAATATATCCTTCTCAAACAATACGAAAAAATAAGCGAAAGTACATGTAAACAGACTAAAGGAAACTAAAAGTTGTTCACTGTTTTTGTATCACTATCTTCGGTCGTCCCAGTTTTCCTTTACGTAACCTAATTTAACCAAGGAATGTCTGCACAGCGTCGGGATATATCATCGGGAAATAAATGTGTGTTATATAATTTTTCTCCGTTTATTTTTCGGTATGAGAGACTATAAGCGAACTATTAAGTGATATATTTATAAGGTCTATCTATTCATACACGAAATATATTAAGGGATACATCTATAGGTGGTCAAGAAGCCAAAGACAAGTGAAACATTTTTTTTTGATGATTGTATTATTTTACGTAATTATTATAATTGTAATTATGCTTGAGGCATTTTGCATAAATTTGAAAAAAAAATTGCCCGCTTCATTGACAATAAATACTACGTAGAAACTAGCATAATGGATGTTGAAAATAGTAATGTAGCAGTATTTGATACGTGTATCAAGTAAATTTAAATTAATAAATGAAAAAAAATTGCTTAGTTTTTTTTATGGCTTCTTTACCACCTATAGATGTATCCTTTAAAATATTTCGTGTATGAATAGATAGACCTTATATATATTTTGAAGAATAATGTGATAAGACAAAGTTGCGATTTAAAAGATGATGTAGGTAGTGACAAACATTTAAAGGAGTATGCTTCGATGGTTTGGTCATGTTGAAAGATTGAGTGAACGGCGATTAACAAAAGGAATTTATAAGGCGGATGCCAGTAGGGGACGCCCTAGAAGGACATATACATCGATGTTATTCGTGACATTCTTCAAAAAGAACAGATGTGTTGTACTTTCAACCGGCGTTCGTGTATAACAATACGTATGACCGTGGACGAAGCGAAAGGAGTATGTAAAGATCGTAGCATGTGGCGTTCTACATTTTCTGCTTACCCCCATGGGAAAAAGGCGTGAGTTTATGTATGTATTAAGTGATAGTTATGATACCTAAAGCATTTTTTTGGGGCATTAAAATGATATCAACTATTTCTGTTTTATTACGAGAGGGTTATACCAAGTTTTAGGTAAATATACAAGGTGTATCATAAATAACGCACAACCTCTTTAAGGGTCACTGTACTCATCATTATGAACAACTTTTACTATGGGACCAAACCTCATCATCATCTGCCTAGCCTTTTCCCAACTATGTTGGGGTCGACTTCCAGTCGAACTGGACGCAGCTGAATATCAGTATTTTACATGGAGCGACTGCCTATCAGACCTCCACAACCCAGTAACTGGGTAATACGATACTCTTGATAAGACTGGTTGTCAGACTTTCTGGCTTCTGACCAACAGTAACGACTGTCAAAGATCTACAAATGACAGCCGGGACCAACGGCTTTACGTGCTTTCCGAGGCACGGAGGAAACTCGCTATGGTAAATGGTCACCCATCCACAGACCAACCTCGGCAAGCGTGGCTTAACCCGGAAGATCGGTCTATGCGGCTATAATTATTTAGCCACGAGCTCTTCAGCTCTGCTCCTCTATGGGACCAAACCTGAAATCGCGAAAAAAAAAACAGCTTTTCCCTACATTTTGACGAGTTATGCGAACATAATTATAGGGAACAGTTGATTTTTTTTTGCGATTTCATGTTTGTCCCATAATAAAAGTTGTTTATAATAATGAGTACAGCGACCCCTTAAGAGGTTGTGCGTTGTTTATGTTACACCTTGTAGATTCAAAGTATTCATCGCTTTTTAAAGTCATTAGTGTCATTACACAAAAAGAGACGGGGTTGTTTATAAACTCTGGGTTTTTTTAGACCATCTCTTGTAAGAAGAGAGATTATGATAAATATGTGCTAAAATTAATATAAATGTCAGTGGATTAACGTCAATGCAATGGTGGGGTTCATATTATGAACTTTCAATACTCACGCGTTACCCATTTTGGTCTATCACACACATTAACAGTCGAAAAGTTTAAACTTCAAAGTTTCCACATAGGAGGCGTAAATTCGTAAAATTCATAGTCAAAGTTTGGATTGACTGTATATCAATCTTTATAATCAAAATTATGTTTACCGCTTGTTTATAAGATCATATTTTTTCTGAATAATCTTGTCACGCGCTTTTTAGCAACCCTAGGTACCCTTTATTCGTCGTAACAATGTCTGGAAAGTTTGTATAAATAATCCCTTGAATTAATTTATTCAAACCGTTGTTTCAATTATGATTGATTTGTTTAAACTTTGACGTGAAAACTTTGTGTTTGTAATCTTTCCGCTTTGATTTATAAAACACTAGAGGACGCACGCGGCCTCGCCCGCGTGGATGTTGTTTATCGCGTATTCCGTATTTTTTGGGATAAAAGTAGCCTATATGCTTCTTCAGGTCCTAGACTATCTCTGTATCAAGTTTCATCAAAATCGGTTCAGCGGTTTAGGCGTGAAAACGTCACAGTCGGACAGAGTTACATTCGCATTTATAATATTAGTAGGGATTAAGCGTTAAAGAGTTACTCAATTAACTTTGTGAAGAGATACTGTGGATTTTTAGTAAAATGTATCTTCTTAGGAGTTTCCGAACATTCTTAATTGAATTAATGATGATTGTTTATTTCACTTAGGCCTAATACAAAAAGTTCTAAGGTACATGAGAGTTTATACAAACAGTTTGAACCCCTGAAACCTAAACTAGGCAGAAGCCTGTATCTTAGGAATCAGTGTTCCTCCGTAACATTACACAAAAGTCAGAATGCCTACTTTTTTTGGGAATTAATATGGACAAGTACATGACTGTCTCCATCACCCGTATTAAATAGAAGAGAAGAAACGAAAAAAAAAAATTGCGCATGCATTCTATTAGCAGCGATACACTAAGCCTTCCGTGCAGGAGGGTCCGAATTCAATCTAAATCTCTGAATTTTTGAATACATGTGCCGATTAGAATTTGATTATCACATGCGTGAAGGAACAAATCGTGAGCAAACCCACACACATGTGAGTGGGCTCCATTAAGTTCTCATTGGTTCTCATTGTGTGGATTAAGGCTTAAACTCTTCTCATTCTGAGAAGAGACCCGTGCCCAGCAGTGGAATAATAATGGGCTGATTATGCTCATGCTAATGTACTTAGGGTGCATAAAAAGAGCCTCCACGAGTGACGATACTTAAGTACGTCCGGCGCACCCTGGGCAGTCAGCCCCGCTACCAACCTTGCTGACTGGCTAATCTTTTCACCACAGCATGAGCTATTTTCGTATAGCTCGTGCTGACACGAGAGAAGAAGAATGCTAATGTACTACAATACAATACAAATATTTTTAACTTACAACATTAAAATACAAAATAAGACCTAAATCGTGTTTATGATTTTTACAATGGGCGGTCTTACATACATACTCCTACGTACATATATAATCTAAGTAAAGTGTCCCAACTTCAAGCTGTAAGTTCTCAATACATTTAGTAAAAGCACAGACATTGAGTTCGGTTGCCAATTTGTAAATAAACTTTTCTCTTAGGCACTTGTCCCACCGCAAACGATGAGCGAGCAGCGAGTAGAGCTAGAAGCTAGAAACGAGTTGGCGAGCAGCGAGAAGCGAGTGTGTAGTTCCGATAGTTTTGTCGCTGGGCTATAAGCGAGTGTGCGAGTGCGACGGGCGATTACTCGCACCACTCGCAAATGACCGCTGGTTGGTCTCTCGTCATGAGTTCTGACCGCCAAGCGAGCATTGCTGAGCAAGTATTGCTGAGCGAGTATTATCTTTGATAGCTCTTGTCACTCAGCGATAAACTAGTAGAGCGAGTCCTCGCCGGCAGTGTGAACAGTCAGCGATCAGCTATTAATATATGCATCTCTTTTGTTTACACAGAATGTATATCTATTGTACGTTTCTTGAGCGAGAAAATAGCCGATAGTCAGTCGCTTCCTCGCCGGCGGTGGGACAACTGCCTTAGACTGAGCATGTTTTTAACAAAAATACATTTTAATATTATAAATGTAAAAGTTTATTTATTGTTCGAACTTCATGATGTCAATAATGGTATTAAAAGTATGCATGTGTTGCGTCATGACTAACGATACTTATTTTCTTTATATTTTCTGTATCGTCCCTACTAATATTATAAATGCGAAAGTAACTCCATCTATCTGTCACGCTTTCGCGCCTAAACCTCTGAACCGATTTTGATGAAACTTGGTACAGAGATTCTCTGGAACCTGGAGACGGACATGGGCTACTTTTATCGCGAAAAATACGAAATACGCGATAAACGACATCCAGGCGTGCGAAACCGCGAGCGACCTCTAGTAAGAAAATAAAATAAATCGGGAGTAATGAATCCGGGCCACCAACATAAACCTTATTAATGTAGGGAACTAAGAATGCTTGCTTGTTGATATAAAAATAACTTGATGGACTATTTAATACTTTTAATTAATTTTACTTGAGTAACATTAACATGACATAACTTCACGCCTTATTCCCCGAAGGTTTGGCAGAGGTGTATAGTATACACCCACGTTTCGCCGTTTTGTTTAAGTCCCATGTAATAGAAGGCGAGCCTATTGCCATCAACCGGGCACAAATCCAGACTCTGAGCTGCTACTGAGAAATTCCACACGGAAAAAAAAACAATACACTTTGCCCGATCTGGGGATCAAACCCAAGACCTCACGCTCAGCAGTCACGCTTGCGACCACTAGACCAACGAGGCAGTCTAAGTAACACTAAATAATAACGATAAAAATCCCAGTAACATTAAATAGTCTATAAAACACCTTAATTTGAATAAGCTATCATTCTTAGTTTCCGAGATATTAAGGTTTATGTTGGTGACCCGGATTCATTGATCCCGAATGTAGTTTCTACTAATTAGTTAAAAAATATTATTATCTAGTTTTTATTAGAGAGTAGATTTTGTTTTTACATTTTAGGCTGTTTATACGGTTTCAAATTCTATATTTCTCTAAGATTACAAATCACTTACAAGGAGAAATATAAAAAATAAACTTTAAAAAAAAGTAAAAACCGACTTCAAAGAAATACTAAAAAGAGTAAAATAATTACCATAATATAAAATTAACAGTTTCAGAAGTCGGTGGCTTCTATTTGTTTCAGTGTAGAGTTGCACCGACTTCTGAAACTGTTAATTTTATATTATGGTAATTATTTTACTCCTTTTAGTATTTCTTTGAAGTCGGTTTTTACTTTTTTTTAAAGTTTATTTTTTATTGAATACGTTTTAGTGTCATAATTTTAACCCCCTCCTTCATAAACCTTCTTTTTGGCTTTGGCGTAGTCGGGCATAAAAAGTCCTTTCAAATGATACCTTACACGATATAATGAAATCATTCCAAAGAGGGGGAGGGGGGAACACGCACCCCCTCCTCTTTTCAAGTAGTCAGTTCCCAACAACAAATATAAACAAAGCAATATTAGTAATTTGAGAATTTTGCTATGATCCGATGAGGAGTTCCGTTCCATATCTCTGAAGTTCATGGTTTAATCATAACAAAATTTAAATGGGACCAATCGGAAAGTATACCCTTTCGAACAAAAAAAGATTTTTTCAAATCGGTTCATAAATGACGGAGATATGAGGTAACAAACATAAAAAATAAAAAAAAAATAAAAAAAAAAATACAACCGAATTGAGAACCTCCTCCTTTTTGAAGTCGGTTAAAAATACAAAACAAAATACATATTATTAGAACTTCATAGATGCGCATACAATAGGCGGTATTCTTAAAATATTCCTAGGTAGAATATGTAGGTAGATCTAATAACTTTCTCTTGTCCTCGCTAATTACGAGTTTATTCGTACTTATTAAGGAAAAGTGTTCAATGTTCAAACTCATATCTCGACCCCACATTATAAAACTTTAAAACTGCGTCCCACCATCGAAAACACGATTAACTTTAAAATATACTTAAATAAAGAAAGTAAGCTCCGATCTGATACATTTTGTGTTTATTTTCATACTTCCACTTTAAAGTGGAAATATCTCTCAGATGGATATTCCAGAGTAAATACTCCAAAGCAGTTATTGAGATAAAGTTAAAACGTAAAATGTATATTTCAGTAAAACCACACGATCCATCCTCGTCTACCGGAATTGAAAACAAAATATTCTAGCGAAGTGAAACGTTGCTTGGTGCAAAGCAGTGATGTTCAAACTGTGGCCTGCTTAGATTTTTTTTATGAACTGAATGTTGCACATAAAAACATCGTTTCAGAACCATTACCGACAGCAATAACTCAGTTAATACCTTAAAAAAACAAGGGCCATCAACACTAAAACTTCTTTGATAAAATTTATAAGCGGGCCGCGAAAGAAATAGGTTGACGATCCCTGTAGTAAAGTAAAGACGAATGGTAGCCGGCGAGTCTACGCTGTCTACGGCGTAGACGCTGCTACGGTGTAGCCGCTGCACAGCTACGATTGATGTCTTGAGATACTACGAGTTGTAGCATCTTTCATGGAGGATCTAGTTTTAGTTCTAGTTTAGGTTTTAACGTTACCCAGCGTTTTAATCTTTAGTTTAAAGAGCTACGTTTTTATGGTTGTGTATTTAATTAAATGTAGTAAAGTGACCTTCACCACGTCATCGGTCCCCTTGTGGGAGGCCTACCCAGACTCAGGTGTGCAGGTTTCCTCGAGATGTTTTCACTATTAATGCATGTGATAATCAAAGAATGACTCGACTGACGGTAAGCCAGTATCTATTTATCTACTTACGGCTTTAGGTAAATATGCATCCGAATATTGGATCCCTAATCATGATATACCATAATATCTATATCTTTTTAAGTACACGTAATGCTAACGATACTTGAGTACGTCTGGCGCACCCTGGGCAGTCGCCCGCTACCAACCTCGTTGACTGGCAAATCTATTTACCAAAGCATGAGCATTGCTATTTTTAAAAACCTTACCCCACTTTTTCAATACTCCTGTATCGTGCGTGCGTTTACAGACACATATATTCACATGCACAAATATCCCGAACCAAAACAATAGGCCATTCAAATACTTCTTCCGTGCGGGAATCGAACCCGCGACCCGTTGCGCAACAGCCTGTCGCTCAGCCACTGCGTCAACCGTTAGACCGTTTGTCCACCGCCGCCGTCACCGAGAAACGAGATTATTTCGGATCGAGTCCGGAACGACGTGACGGCGATCGTGTGTCCACCGCGACCAATCTCAGTGGTTCTCAAGACTAGACAAAAATCCGTTTACTGGCACCGGCAATCTCGGATGCAGTGAACAAGAGCAGAAGTGTTTTGTATTGCCGGCATTTCGGCCCGTCACGATCTCGGCCGAGTTCTAGCGGTAGCGCCGAACGTAAATTCAACGTAAAATAAACGTAATCTCGTTCTCAGTGACGAGATTTTCTTGTATAGTCCGCGGCGAAAGGAGGGAAGAAGATAATATCAAAGTATTGTCGAAAGTTCAATTCAAAACAGAACAAAACAATATGTAATATTTAGTTTTATTGCTCCTCAGTTTGGTTGCGGCAGTCTGATACATTGGCTGTCGGACCGCGCGACCGCCACGTGCATCACCGACGGCTAACTAAACTGCTCGATAATGCTACATTTTTAAGCTAAACGTGCTTGGAATAAATTGGTGGCTTTAAATAGAAATAGCTGTACACGTTTCGGTTATATTGAAATTTTTCAGTGGCATTTTGTGGAAATATGTGATGAAATTGTAAATATACAGGGATATTGGTTATTGATCTCGATTCCATGCCAGGGTTATTGGGCATGTTATCCTTTATCCAGTAATGCTTTATGCAAAAGTGAACCACGTTAGAGTTTTTTTTAAAAGCCTATTCACATCTTTGAAATAATATTTCGAAAATGGTTCATTTTGTGCCCGGTTGATGGCAATACGCTTGTCCCCATATTACATTGGACTTGAAACATAACGGCGAGATGTGGGTGTACTATACCTCTGCCCAACCCTTCGGGGAATACAGGCGTAATGTTATTATTTATGTAAGAAGATGTAGTCAGCGAAACTCAAAATACAGTACCCTCAGAGCATCATCATCATCAAAATCATAAGAGGTTACTATTATTTTCACTGGGAGTTTCCATTTCGACCAAAAAATAGATAAATAAGCATGGTTTAAAACAATTCCAACTTTCAAGTTGATAGCATTATTGTGACAGACAGAGGAACCAACGGACGGACGCATGGATGGACAGATGGACGGAAACACGGACGGAAATACGGACGGACGGACGGACGGACAGACGAAAGGACGGACGGACGGACCGACAAACCGATGGACTGACAGGCCGCCGGACGGACGGGCGAAGTTGCACCATAAGAGTCCCGTTTTACCATTTTGGCACAGAACCCTAATGACAAGACAATTAACCTTGCTAGTTCAGCAGGCACTTTTGACATCCACTTCACATTTGGATACTTGCAGGTCCAACTGGCAGGAACATAACATCACGCCTGTATTCCCCGAAGGGTTGGCAGAGGTGTATAGCACACCCACATTTCGCCGTTATGTTTTTAAGTCCCATGTAATACGGGACAAGCCTGTTGCCCTCAACCGGGCACATATCCAGACTCCGGGTTGCTACTGAGAAATTCCTCATCGAAAAACCCAATAACACTTGTTCTGACTAGGGGATCGAACCCAGAATCTCACGCTCAGCAGTCGCACTTGCGACCACTAGGCCAACGAAGCTGTCAACGAGCAGTGGTAGGAACATTGTTGAAATATTTAAACGTAATACATTTCTGCAGCTGGCCTGAACTCGTTTCATACATCACGAGTTCGTGTGGCTATTTTTAAGAAAGTTTTAATAAAATGGTGGTGTTGGTGATGTTCTTCAAAAAGGACAGGTGCGTAGTACTTTCAACCGGCGTGCGTGTATGACAAGATGTATGACCGTGGACGAAGCGAAAGAAGTATGTAAGGATCGTAGCATGTGGCGTTCTACAGTTTCTGCCTACCCCCATGGGAAAAAGGCGTGAGTTTATGTATGTATATTTTAATAAAATAAGGCCTCCTTGATCTAGCGGTCGTAAGCGCGACTAATGAGCGTAAGGATGTCTCGATTAACCAATAGGATTGCGTTATTTTCAAATCTCTCCGCTTAGCTTCAACTCAAAACGAATTCCTATTGGTTGTTTACGAGACATCTCCGCACATCTCCGCTTTGGTGGGTCCGTTTGTTAGATCCGCAGGTCGGGTGTGTTATTTGGTTTATCCGTGCGGAATTTCTCAGCTGCAGTCTGGATTTGCACCCGTTTGATGGCAATAGCCCGAGGCCAGGGTTATTGTTATCCTCTATCCAGTTATGCTATATGCAAAAGTGAATCACTTTGGAGTTTTTTTTAAAAACCCTATTAACATCTTTGAAATAATATTTCGAAAATGGTTCATTTTGTGCCCGGTTGATGGCAATAGGCTCGCCCCCTATTACATGGGACTTAAGCGTAAATGCGAAATGAGTGTGTATTATACACCTCTGCGCAACCCTTCGGGGAAATCAAGCGTGATATTATGTGTATGTTATTTTAATAAAATAGCTGCACAGCAAGAAGTTTATCAAAATTTTAAGAATATTATGCAATGATAGCTCATGCCATGGTGAAAAGTTTAACCATCCAGTAAGATTGGTAGCAAGGCTAATTGCTCAGCGTGCGCCGGACGTACTTAAGTATCGTCATTCGTGGAGGCTGCTTTATTGCACCGTATTAGCAACGAGAGCGAATTTACACCAATAATAAAATAAGAAATGAGTTTGCGATGCCAACTCAATTAACTCTGGCTTATTCTGCTCTTACACTAAGCAGCGCATTTTAATCTTTTTAGGGCTGATTTTTCAATCGTCAGATAACTTTTATCTAAGGAATAAGTTTGACGTTTTGACAGCTTTTCTGTGGACAATCTGTCAAAATGCCAAATATATTCTTTAGATAAAACTTATCTGCCGATTGAAAAATCGGCCCATAATAAAGTTAAAAACTTAAAAAATCGTTACTGCTTTAGTTTTAACAAAATTCTTAATTAAATGCCTTATTTGTACAAAATATCCCAAAAAAATAGTGTCAAGCGGAAGTTCAGAGTTAGAGCACCCTAAGAGGTACCCGAATCACCCCCATGTATGTTCCGCGATTTTTTGTAGTTTTCTAGTTATGATTTCTTTACGTGTTTAAACCAAACTTTGACTTTAATGACATTTTTGATCATAGGGACGTGTTTTTTTTTACTTTTATAGCTGTATAGAGAAAAAATGACATTAAAGTCGAGGTTTGGTTAAAATACATGAAAAAAATTGCAACTCGAAAACTACAAAAAATCGTGCAACACACATTGGTGTGATTCGGACCTCTCAGGATTCTCTACCTCTAGGATTATTTTTTTGGGGGGCATAGATTTCATTCTTGCCCTGGCCGCTCATGATCCTAGCTACGACACTGATGGCATATGGTTTTACTGACCACCATAACAATAGCAAAAAATCTGGAACAATGTAAACTAAATGTACAATGGCGGTCTTAACGATATCGCTATTAACGATATCCCCGAAAACTTTTGGATGGACAAGGAATATTTGTGAGAAAATATAATGTATTCAGAATTCAGAATTTGATTATCACTTTTGCGAACGATGAAAGAAAAACATCGTGAGGAAACTTGCAAACCTGAGAAGGCTTCATAATGTTCTCGATGATGCGTCTTCTTCGCCAACCCGTACCAGGCCATCGTGGAGGACTAAGGCCTCACTTAGCCTTTTTTTTTCTTTTTTTTTTTAGGGACATTTATAATCACAATGCGTATGTCAGTCCCATCTTACCCTAAATACACATTGATCATAACTGGGCCATGAACCTAAACAAACTCTTCGCATCATCGCCATTTGGTTGAGCCAGGATTTTATGGAATGTGCCTACTTCAAGTCTATTCAACCTCAAGACCCTAAATCATTTCTCCTAGACTCATACCGAACACAGTCCATCAATAAGTGTTGTAAGTTTTCAACCACTCCACATTCCACACAGGCGAGTTCGTTTTCCTCATCATGTACTTAGCCTTTCTTAATAAGCAGCATACTCTTCAACGAAAAATGTAACATAAGAAAATGTATTCTGAATAATTAATTAATTAACCTTTTACTTTTAACATTAACTTTTTAAAATTAACTTTTTATTTAAGCCTTTTAAATATGAAGTCTTTTCTAAGGCGGATCACACACTACCACGCGCCACGCTCCGGTGTGCGGGGCGACGAATCAACGCGCGCGGCGACGGAGCGGCAGATTTCGATTTCCCCGCACCAAATAAAGTTCAATTCGTGGACACGTTAATTATTCGCAAAAATCTGTGCGTTACTGTAGATACCAGTCAAAAATCATTTCTACTCTGAACACATTTCTATTTCTTCATGATATCAATACCTCATCATCAACCTACCTTGTTTTTCCTTATCGCTTAATTATATAACATATGTATTTATACAATATATACATATACGTATACATAATTTTTACATGTAAGTATTATGTCTATGTATTGTGTGTAGTATATAGTATAGATATATATTTTCCAGCAGTACACCACGGACTATCCCCCTATCTTATTCATTGTTTTCCTGTTCATCCAAAGGTTGTCTGGTAGATATCGCTATCAGCGATAAGACCACCATTGTACCCTTCACTAAATGATATTGTATAAGAGCTATGTTACAATTTTGGTGTACAATAAAGTATATTCTATTCTATACCAGATTGCCATACCTTGCGGGACGCCACGCGCCACGCGCCTTCGCGCGCGATCGCGTGATCTGCGCGCGGTCTGCTACCACGCGCGTCGCGTTGTCAGTATGTTGCACTTTGCGTGTTTTATATACAAACTGAAGAACTTACGGCCAACGTTAAAAAACGCAGCCCCGCGCATCGGAGTGTGGCGCGTGGTAGTGTGTGATCCGCCTTAATGATGATAATTTATGTTCATGGGCTAAAAGCCAGGCGCGATGAATAAAAATGACATAAAACGTAGACAAGGCCGTTATTAATTCTTTTCTCGGCAACTTTTATACAAAGGAATAATCCGTAGCAAGTTATACCATACCTAGAATTGTAGTGACATTGTACTATTTAAATATTTAAATTGTTTTTAGGGTTCCGTACCAAAATGGTAAAAAAGGGAAACCTTTATGATGCGACTTCGTCCGTCTCTCTGTCACAGCTATTTATTTCAGGATGTATTAATGCTATCGAGTTAAAATTTGGAACTGTTTTAAATAATGCTTGTCCATCTATATATATTGCAAGTAAAATAATTTTTCAATTATTTGGGTAACAAACAATATCACAATAAGTTTGTATTTTTAAGTATTAGGGCATACACTATTAATAATTGTGATATCCACTTCGTTTACCACTAATTAAAAGAATTGAAAAAATACTTTATTTTCATTGCAATAGGGACCGAAGTGTGGAGTTGAAATTAAAAAGAGTTACTAGGTCAAATGTGCTATCACATGAAAGGGCTTCATTTTCACATTATAAAATATATTTTAATTTATGTCGCATCGTTTTTAACTTATGATGAAAAATCTCTGTAAAAATACCATATCCAAATACAATACTTACTTCATGGCAACTCCACCTCGGTAAGATGCGATCTTTGGCGAGAGAAACGTTAGCCTCCTGAACAGTTCATCGAGCCATCAGAGAGTCTTCCACCTGGGCACGCGTTGCCGTGGCCGACTTGGAAGACTTTAAACAGACTTCGCACCCAACTCGGCCGCAGCAAAGAGAATCTCTTAAGGTGGGATTTCGCAGATGGCATCGATCTTCAGTGCATGTGCGGCGTCTCCCCGCAGACCACGGCCCACCTTCCGTCCTGCGCCGCATGCCCTGTCACCTGCACGCGAGAGGAGCTAATGACTGCGTCAGCGGATGGTGTTGTCGTGGCTGAATTCTGGACCAAACAAAAATTTTGCAAAATTATATAATTTAGTATTTAGATTTGCCATCGATACGCTGAGAAGAAGATTTCAGAAGATTGTAATGCGAAAAATTAGGAACAATTCCAGTTGATAGAGGTTTAGGCAAATACTACAAAAAAATAAAACGATGTCTGTAACTACCACAGTTTTTTATAAATCAGCAAAAATCCTTTACAGAACTAAGGACTATTAATTGATAGATAGGTGAAATCGTAAGGGGCCGTCTCCACGAACGAGAGAATCGGAGCGATATTATCGTCGTGCCACGTATTTCTATACACTCTCTTAGCACGTGTCTACACACGGCGATGTTATAGCGGCGATAGTTAGTATTGAATTTGATGGCACGGCGAGAATATCGCCGCGATTCACTCGCTCGTGGAGATGGCGCCTATGGGTTTATTTGCATTTGAAATCTATGAAGTTGCAAAAAAAACGTGAACGAAGCACTACCCATTGTTGGCAGCAATCTCACCATATTTTGCTCCATTAACAAATGGTCTGCATAATACAATTCCTGGAATGTGGCCAGAATAATGTTATGCAGGAGAAAAAATAATTTCTTGTACTTGACATACTTTCTTAAGAGGTTTCGGGTCTACTTATACAGGCCTTAATGACGCGAGGGATTTAAATTTATTTAAATAAATAGGATTTGAATTCAAATATGTGGAGCAGGTACTCATATTTAATAAAATATAACATTACACCTTATTCCCAGAAGGGTTGGCAGAGGTGTATAGTACACCCTCATTTTGCTGTTACGTTTAAGTCCCATGTAAGAGGGGCGAGCCTGTTGCCATCAATCGGGCACAAATACAGACTCCGGGATGCTACTGGGAAATTCCACACGGAAAAACCCAATAACACTTTGCCCGACCTGAGGATCGAACCCAGTACCTCATGCTCAGCAGTCTCGCTTGCGACCGCTAGACCAACGAGGCAGTCTTATTTTAATATTTATATTTTAACTAGGTTTTGCCCACGGCTTCGCTCGCGTTAATTAAGCAAAAAAAACTCTTAACACACTACTGAAGTTTCTATAATATTATAATTCAATCGTGATTCGAAAGACACGTAGCGCCATCTATGAATGTTATTGTTTTTTTCCTCGGGAACAGTACTTTCTTTCGGGATGAAAGTTACCCTATGTCCGTTTCTGTACACCTGACAATTTCAGGATGATCGGTTCAGTGGTTTAGGCGTGAAAAGGTAACAAACAAACAAACTTACTTTCGCATTTATAATATTAGTTAGGAAGTTAGGATAGTTAGGAAGTTAGGGTAGTCCATATTTTAATATGGTTTTGTCAATATAAATAGTAGATATAAATAAGACAGTTGTACACTAGAGTTTGTCCTCAGCCATATTATCAATCTCTCTATCACTCAAAGGTTTCCTGGTAGTAAATTCATTATTAGTTAAGCTCGCCTTTGTACATGACTTCATTAAATTGTATTTTAATATTGTAATTTTCTTGTGTACAATAAGAATGGCTTGCGTACTTGAGAATTTAAATAAGTTTTTAATTTAATTGTGACGATACTTAGTACGTCCAGCGCACCCTGGGCAGTCAGTCCCGCGACCACGTTGCTTACTGGCTAATCTTTTCATCATTAGCTGGCACGAGAGAAGAATAATTTAAATAAGTGATAATAATTTGGACATTTCAGTATTTAAAATGCGCTTTTACTCACATTTCTTTACAAAAGATTGTAAATAATAAATCGTTAATAATGTTAGCCTGTAACTGTCCCAATGCAGGTTAAAGGCTTCTTCTCATACAGAGAAGTACCGCCGACTGCGTATAAGCAATTTCAGAGTTTTCTCGCGATGTTTTCCTTCACCATATGTCAGTGGCGTCTTAGATTAACTGAAAAAGTACATATGACATTGAAAAAGTCAATGGTTTTGAACTGTCTGGGTTTGAACCCACAACGTGGTGCCTGGTGCAAAAAATTAAAAGACACAGTATAAGACACGTTTGTTTACCTACTTTGCCTTTATCTATACATATAATAAATCTGTAGACATGGCGTGTCTGTACATAGCAAATATTTTGAAAAAACCTGGTTGGGGTGTTAGACTATAACCAATAGAACCCATTTTTAACATTTTTGGATTTTTTGTCTGTTTGTCTGTTTGTCTGTTTGTCTGTTTATCTGTTTGTCTGTTTGTCTGTTTATCTGTTTATCTGTTTGTTTGTTCAAGCATCACATAAAAACAACTGATCCAATGTTGTTGACTTTTATAAATAAATATTGTGCTTATCTCCAAGTAACATATGCTTTTTGTTTCATCGCAATCGGTTCACGCAATCAAAAGTTATGCGAATTTTAAGTTTTCTAAAAGAACTTAGCATGTATTTGTGTATACTTACCATTTCTTTTCAATAGATGGCGTTACGTGTATCAAATCACGTTGTGAGGAAATATAATCAACGAATATATATTACTATTCTCAGTCTATGGAAGGTCTATTGAAATGCTATTCGAAGAAGGTACTAACTAAGCTTTTATAAAAAAACGAGGATAATGTTATTTAAAATTTATAAGGTACCTATCTATCTGAATGGCAGTGGAAGAGAAATACATTCAATTTCATAAGCAAGTGTAGGTATTCTAAATTTTTAATTGTGCAAGGCAATACGATAGATTAATTTGAAATACTCATATATTTTATTATGAATACTTAAATATGTATTTATAAATCTATTTACTATTAATAAAATTAAAGTGCACTTTGTCTGTAATTAAATATTTTTCGAAAATTTCGATTCGGTGGTACTATACTATCGATAAAGAAACCATAACATATTTTTTTAGAATTATTGTATCTGTTTGTCTTTCCGTCCGGACATCACGTAAAATCCCGTGGATGGATTTTGATGGGACTTTCGCTGATGTGTTGCGTAAAGAGCACAATTTTGCTGCTACATATATCATCACGCTATTGTTCATAGGAGCCGAGCAGCGGAACATTATTTCCACATATTGCGAAGTATAAGCTTAATATTCGGATCGTAAAATCGCGTGAATCGATTTTGATGGGCCTGCGCTTATGCTGGTATATAAACTATCACGCTATTGCTCATAGATGCCGAGCAACGGAACATTATTTCCATATACTGCGTAGTATAAGCTGTAGACAGAAGTAAGTGCTGCAGTGAACGGTCGCTGGCTCAGTGTCTTGCGTTAAAACCTCACTTTAAAAAAATACAGTTTTTGTAATTTTTTTGGAATGTTTTTATATATTTTATTTTGTTCATTGTTGTCAGAACTATTCAAAGCCAGTCGTCGCCGTTTTATTAAGTTTATTTAAGCCTTAGGTAATGCCCCAAAACACATAGCCATGAAGGGAAAGTACTTTAAATATTAAAAACTGCAAATTTCACTCAAAGGTGACTTCATTTTATTTTTAAAAGTAAGAAATATTGCCTTTACTGATTTTTTTGCCTGAACCGGGAATCAAACTGACAAAGCTATACCATCTGCAAAGGCACCTGTTGAAAATATCTTTATGGTCAATAATCAGGATCAAAACTCTCCAACAATCACACTGTCTTAAATTGAACGAAGTGGAAAAAATAAGAACTACTTAACAACAATTAATAAGTGCTTGAATTTAAATGTACATAAGTTAGTCAATTTTGGTTTTATGGTCTTCCATCAATTTCAGACACAATGTTTATTGGAGCGATTTGATCCGATCCTATCGATTGGTGACATAAAAATACAGATGATATTTTTTCGCATTTGGGTTGGTTCGATTTCCAGATCAAACTTTTTGAAATCTTTGAAAGCAGTACCTATTTCTAACTTATAAAAATAAAATGAAGTCTTCTTACGTGAAATTTTTATATATTTAAAATACTTTCCTATTCCACACCTCGAATGAAATCATTTTACAGACTGCACTGCGTAAAATATTTTGATTTAGTTCGCCGATTGTAATTAGATGGCGTTGTAGCCATTTTTGTATCGCGATAAGGTTTCGTTACATTATCACAATAAATATCAATATTCAATTATAATCCATTTTAGCAAGGAAATGTATGGAAATAAGCACCGCGTTTTTAGTATTATGGTTATATGAACCTTTACGGTCAATCAATAAGAGCTGAAACTCTACCTAAAGAAATGGTTTAAAAGATATAAGTGCCTTGGTGGGACACCTTTGTCTATTATTATAATGGAATACATACTTATACACTATTTAGTTGCTGCGACACAATGTTGTTTTCCGAGTTCCACGCGGACGGAGTCGCGGGCACAGCTAGTTTTTAATAATTCTTAGTAAATAACATTAACCTGTGCAAGTAATATCTTAAGTCCGTCCCTGTATTAATAGGGAACGGCAGGAAATTAATATCGGTGTACCGGAAGCGCGCATTAGATTGTGTTTTCTTTCCGCCCGACTTAAACACATATTTGTTGATAATAAATTAATGAAGGCAGCTCCGTTTGTTTGAGCATGTTAATATTGTTTCATTTTGATTATAAGTCTATAGGTAGCATAATTAATTGTATAGAAATGAATATGAAGTATTTTTAAATATATCAAAAACCGCTGTTATCGCCCCACACTAGGGGATAAACAAAAATGATGATGATAATAATTAGAAGATTAGGTCAGTTTATGGATTTGTTACACATCCGAGACCGTGTGTTGAACAACACAACAACAACCAGTTTTAACTTAGGATATCGGCATTGCCCAGTAACTGGGTTGCGGAGGTCTGATGGGAGTCGCTCCGTATAAAATACTGGTATTCAGCGGCATCTGGTTACACTGGAAGGTGACCCCAATATAGGTAGGAAAAGGCTAGACAGATGATGATAATAGTCATTGTATCGATATCAAATATGATAGCGTGGTGCTACAAAAAGTAAAAAAAAACCTTTTCAAAGACTTTTTCTACATAAGTAAAAGACTCAACACAACATAATCGTTTAGGGTGATTCTATCATTACAGTTATAGCTAGTATCAGTAAGTCAGGATTGCGAGTAAGGTAAATGTAGTAAATAAAACCAACATAGACTCTCCACCACTGAGAGTACTTGTATTTGGCTTAGTGTTAGTAACATGAACTATACTTGGGAGCAAATAAATCGAGCCACTTCTATTTTTCACGTATAAGTATAATTGTTATTATTTTTGGTGTTATGGAACAGATCAATTCTAAACATATATCGCCTAAAAGGTTATTTGATTACCTTTACAATGAGGGTAGTTTTTTGTATTTTGGAATTATATAATTCATGAAACCAAAACTAATAACCAGCACACGTGAAAAAAGGAGTGGCTCGATTTCTTTGCTCTCAAGTATAGATTACAATTTAATACATACTTTACACAATTATTACAAGATCATAAAATAAGGACAAGTTAGTCAGATATAAACTGTCAGACTTCTTCAGCTGATCAAAACGGAATGCTCCGCTTCGTCGAATGATCACCGCGTTTATAACATCGGGTGCGTTGATCCATAACGACGACTACCTTCCTTTGTTAACATTGCCCAGTGCTACCTGCTATCGATAACAGATATTCAGCGACATGTTTAGACTGGAAGCTGTTGGGGTCAGCTCATAGTTGGGAAAAGGCTAGGCAGATGATGACAATAGTCATTGTATCGATATCAAATATGAAAGCGTGGTGCTACAAAAAAAGTAAAAAAAAACCTTTTCAAAGAGTTTTTATACATACCTAAATAAAATCAGATACCAACCAACAAGCGTAGATAATTTATTCAATACCAGTTATCTTGTTATTAACAATAACAACGAAGTAGAGCACGGCGGCTGAATACACAATTATTCGCGAGACAAAACTTAAAGATATCGAGAAAAGATTACTTGGTAATTTAACTTGTGGCAGTTGCTGCCAGTTTTAAATACTTGCTGAAGATAGCAACTTGGAATAACATACGGAAGTTATAAAAACAAGTTTATTGTTTAATTATAGTTTGAAAACTGTTTGCTTAATCGTGCCCAAATTGTGTACGTGTTTTGGGTTGTTATTAATTAAACGATACCAGCTTTTTGCCTGGATATTTGGTAGTTTATTTGTAATCTACGTGATTAAAACTTTACGAAGTTTTTCCTCATATGGGGATTTGGCATATTGGAAGTAAATCAATTGTATTGTTGCTACGACGTAACTGACACAGCTACGCCGCCGGTATCGCGGCGGAACCTGTCATGGCTACGCTGGTTACGCGGCCTAGCTCACATAGCTACGCCATTTACGCAGCCGTATCTGACATGGTTACGCCGGTTACGCAGCCGTAGCTGAGGTAGCTACGCCGATTACGCAGCCGTAGCTGGTTGGCTACGCCTGTTACGAAGCGTAGCAGATCATCGTTTGTTTGTGCATATTACGTACATATTATTTAAAAACGATTACTAAATATTTCAGAGTAAAGAAGTCTTGAAAGCTGCGTCAATAAATATTAGTTAGAACAATCAAACGGTAAAACATTCTATGATTTTCTTTTCATTGTTTACTAGGGTGAATTTATGGTGATTATTATGACTAAATGATAGATGATTAATTATGGATAACGTCTATGATTACCTAGGTATTCCTAAAACCGGTTATAAATATTAAATTAATTAATGTTAATTACTTAAAGTTAATGTTCACGACAACTCAAAAGCATCGTTACGATAACTTACCAACTCATTAAAAGTTTCGCTAATTACTAAACTTTTACTTATTATTAACAGAGTGTTTCTGATTCTTCAGTAACTATGAATTAGATACCTCCTAAACATGAAACAACAACACAATTTCGACAAAAGGTTCGCACTTGGTTCACGGCGCGTGAACGCGAACGCATGTACACTCGCAGCTCTTCGCAGTAGCGCACAAAATGCAGTCGGGAGTGGTCTTAATAAATTATTAATTTACCGGGTTCTACTGCGATGGATTTTCATCATCCACCACCTTTTTTTCTCCATCTCTTTTTATTTGTTTGTTATTTTTTAATACAAAGATAATTGTAGTATACTACAGCACATAGCGTCACAGCAGCAGCAACAGACACATCGTCGTCCATTTTCTTTGAGATCGCGAACGAAACTGCGAAACTTTGCGAGTGTGGACACGTTTTCACATGGAGTTCACGGCGAAAACCGCGGCGTAAATTCACAGCAAGAATGTATGCGAGCGTGCGAGTGTGGAGCACGTATAATAATATACTAGCGTAGGTATAATGTATGCTGACTTCTCTAAGGCGTGAATTACACAGAAGCGGCGAAAAAGATTCGAAGCGGTACGACAAAACGTATGAAACCGACGCGCCTGCGCCGTGTCTGCACTTTATGCCTTTTCTGTGTAATTCATGCTTAAGTGACAAATATCCAACATGACAATAATATTGTATAGTTCAAACAGCACATTCTACTTCGGCAACGTTTCTACTCGGCCATTGATTAAATGAAAACCGTTCGTGTATTATTCGTTTAAACGCGTTAGACAGCTGCCAAAATTGTTCCAGTCCAATTCACTGTAACATTCATGTGTTTTATATTTGTTAAGCGAGGCCAATATCCGTGGCCTCAGAACAAAAGTATGGACAGCATGTGCTTTGATGCGGAAATAGATTTGTGATCCGTTTTGTTTAAACAAGGTCAGGGCCTCAAAGCTGAGGATTTGCGTGTTTAGGTCATTGAGGTATATTGGTTATATGTTGTGTACATACATACCATATCAATTCACGTACTTATACAAATATAGTATGTATACAAGGTTAGTCAGAAAGGGGGTACTAATCCAAAAGGGTGTTAATGAACAATAATGAATAACTTTTGTTCTACAAATTTCCCCAGAAGTCAATAGTTTAAGAGAAATAGCTGTTCAAAGACATCATAAAAAATATGCTAAAATCTATCTATCCTCAGCTATGTTCAACTGTCTTTACATTTTAGGTCATATTTGGGATCACGGATTAGAAGCTCCATTTTTTTAATTCGTAACTGAAGCAAGGATAAAGAATTTTTGAAAAAACTTTCATACAAATCGTTGTCATGGAAATAAAAACTATCGAATTAGGTATGAAATAATAACACTTGCTTTAAAACAGTTATCAGTGATATCTACTTGAAGTGGCGCGCGGATTAGTACCAACTTTCCGACTAACCTAGTATATAAACTCACGCCTTTTTCCCGTGGGGGTAGGCAGAAACTGCGGAACGCCACATGCTACAATCATTACATACTCTTTTCGCTTCGTCCACGTTCATACATCGTCATACAGGCACACTGGTTGAGAGTACTACGTCCCTTTGCTTTTTGAAGAACATAACCAATAACATCGACGTGTGTTCTTCTTGGGCGTCCTCAACTGGCCGTTCACTCATTCTCTCAACATGACAAAATCACTATAGCATACTCCTTTCAATTTTTGTTACTACATCATCTATAACATCATGGTGTGATTTACATAAGGTGAACTCAAATTCGACGTATTTTCCTTTATCGCATGATAGTGTGTCCATCCCACTCCACAACGTTAGCACCCCATGTAGGTACCCTTGGCGAAAGTCGTTCGTATGGATTTGGAAAAATTTCATACTCTTTAATTTTTAGGAAAATACCCAGAGTTCGTTTTTTAACATTATTTATCTTTTAAGTATCAAATTGAATAGCTTTGATTTCTATACCAACTCGTGGCTAATACTTTAACGAAGCTTTCTAATAGACATGGGTAGCTCGTGAGCGAGTGATAGAAAAGAGCTAGCTCTTTTCGATTGACGTCGCTCTCGCTCACTAGAAAGTTTCTATGTATAAGAATATTTAAAAATACCAACTAGTTGAAAGTTATGGTTAAAAGTGTACTAAATATTTAATGAAATTATCCAGATACGGCTTAATGAAGGCTGATTATCTCAAAAAAATACTAGGTATGAAACTAAACACCTTCATTTCATAAGCTATCCAACGAGCTAAGAATGTTAAAAAATATTTCGAAATTCTTGTAGAATGTTTGAAAATATAAGTCGCGCGCAGAAGGTTTGCCGATGACTGCCCCTCCCACTACACCGACCGCTACCCGCGCTCGTCTGGCCTTAGTAGGTATGCCAGACGAGCGCGGGTAGCGGTCGGTGTAGGGGGAGGGGCAGTCATCGGCAAACCTTCTGCGCGCGACTTATACTGACAGAGGTGGAATACGACATTATTTAGGAATTGACAAAACATCAGGGAAAATGCCATTAAATGCATGTTTACCTAATATCACTTTTCTATATGAGATTTTACTATTACTTTGCACATCTGCGGCCGGTACATGATTTAGATCTTAACGATACGATATAAGTAGCTTTTCGGGACTCTTTTATTAAATGTCTCAACATTTCTATTGAGGCCATAAACTGGTGCATATGGCCTGTCTTTAACGTGGCCCCAAACATAAAGGTCTAGTGAAGTCTTTCTGATAATTTCAATGGCCATGGCCCTCTGTGTTGGCGCTTACTAACAGATCGAATGATTGAGGAGACGAGTGGCCAGCCATAGACATACTGTAATTACGTAGTAGGCTGGAGGTATAGTGTGTAGTAGGAAGATATGCAGCGAAGGATCGAAATCTTGCGCGGAAAAATCGAGTGAACTGCATTGTGAACTTTTTCAACTGTTTGCGCCGGTTAAATACTACCGTAATAGGAGGAATACATTGTTTGCCATCCCTGTGAGGCGCACCGTAGCCCGTGCCCAGTCGCCCAGCCCACGTGTTCTGTCCTCGTTCTCTCTTGGACGCCAAGCCTGACTGTGATGTGTTCGCGGACGAATGGAAGATGATCTTGTCAGTATGTTTGGAGTATTGTGAGATGAGCGTGTGAATGTCGTTAAATATAAATATAATGTCTTTAACTAATTTAATTGGCCAATGGACGTTTTATGTTAAAGTAAAATAAATAAATAAAAAAAAAACTTTAAAGGAATTGTTAAAAAATTGTACATTGACAGATCAAGATCAAATCATTCCGTAAACGGCCGCTGCCATACATATATGGGACACAATAATGACGTCAATATACGTCAATGGCTGGCTACGACTGGCTTTCTTGGCGACGGAGGGGAATGGTATTTTTTATCCGTCCCCTTATGGACAAGTTCTATTGACACTTTACAAAGGAAATTTGGTGCCATATTCCTTAAAGCGCAGTTTAGACTCCGCTATACTATTTCGCTATGTATAGTAAAGCATATTGCGTCATAAGCTATTACTGTACAGCATGACGTTCACACTATACACTTTAATGCAAGCCGGTCTACTAAATAAAGCAAGTTATTTGACGGCAATCCGTCGGGTGACGGACGGGGTGGAGTGAGACGGGGTGGGGATCTGAGAATCGTACGATATGGCTCTGAGAATCGCTCAAGTTTATCGCGTACAGCAAGCCAATACTTTATAGTATAACGTTGTGTGAACGTGTCCATATAAATGTATGCTGAGCGATATTGTTATGCTATAAAATATTTGCTATAATCCTCATTATAGCGAAGTCTCATCATCATTATTCAGCCAAAAGAAGTCCACTGCTGGACATAGGCCTCCCCTAAGCCATATTTGGGGGCGTTTGCCATATTCGCCACGCTTGGCAGGCGGGTTGGCGATCGCAGTATGGTTGTTAAAGTACTCAGAGAACGCTGCTGCCCATCTTCTAGTGAATCGCTTAGTCGCCTTTTACGACACCCATAGGAAGAGATGGGGTAGTGCTATTCTTTACGTCTGGCACCACACGGAATGCTTAGGCGCCATCTCCACGAGCGAGTGAATCGCGGCGATATTCTTGCCATGCCATCAAATTCAATACCAACTATCGCCGCGATAACATCGCCGTGTGTAGACACGTTCTAAAAGAGTGTATAGAAATACGTGGCACGACGATAATATCGCCGCGATTCTCTCGCTCGTGGAGACGGCCCCTTAGCGGATAGCGAAATCTGAACTGCCCTTAATAATCGGAGATTACATTGCGAACTTTTTATTTTTAAATCCGAAAATCGAAGAAGTAACTGAAAGCCATTTACATACCAACCAAATAAAAATGAAAAGCCCATTCCATTTCACCGAAGCCGAAACGAAATACAAGCCGAAAACATTTCTCCGTATCCACACTAGGCCAGTTTGCATGTTCATTGCCAGGCCAATTACGCTGTGGATCAGGCCGAGGGACCGATCGAGGCCGAGGCCTGAGTGCCGCAATCGGCCCGTCACTACGCCCACCTGCAACCAATTACGTTAGGGATGACACTTGATTAAATATTTAATACTTTTGATTGCACTGCTGTTTGTTAATGTAGGCTTTTAACATGTTTTAAAGTGGAATCGGTGAAATGTTTGGATTTTGTATTTGAGGGTTGCTTTTACATGAATCGTACCAGGTTTAGAGAGTTATTTATTATGGATACTTAATGCAATATACGGCTGTCCCATTTCAAAACCTAGAAAGGGCTTAAAACTAAATTTTACAGGAGAGCGCATAAACGTTAAATTGGTCACCTTTTGAAAAGTATTTACTTTAGGTACTAGGTTTTAAAATGATCAGAGGCAGTGAATGGCACTTATGAGGTATCGATGCTTAAATAAATCTGCTTATTATATGAGTTATCAACGCTGGTGTTTTTGTATTTGGTAGAGCCTTTCTAGGTTAACAAGATTAACCAATAAAACGATTTTTTAAAAAGTGTCCGTGACTAGGTTTTGAAATGGGACAGCCGTATATTTGTGTACCAAATTACTTAATTAAAATTGGCTAACTTACAAGCTAAGTGACAATATATAGGGAGGAGGCGCGTCACACACTACAATCTGTATCACCAGTAGATCACGCGGCTTTAAGGAGTTACACGAATTCGTTTACACCTTGTATGGCGGTGTGCCTTGGCGTGCGCCCTGGTGGTGTATGTCCTCAGGACACTTTTTTAGTGAATTTTGTACTAGACTCTTGGTCTACGTGTTTCTACGTAAATGAGTGGAGATTATATTTTCTTAAAAAATGGTAATTATTCTTGCTTTTATTCTAAGTTATGTTCCTCTTAAAAGTAAATGCTTTTTGAAGAGAGACTAAATGCACAGGAGCTTGTTAAAAAGTTTAATATTACACAACTTTTAACAAGCTGTTGCGAAATATTATTAGAAACACAAAGGAAAATATAATTTTAGATCACTTATGGACTGGACTACATGAATGTTTTAATTAAAAAGCTACTTAAAGAATTTAAAAAAGGTCCGGATGTACAAAAGTTCTTTTGTACATAATTAGTACTTGATAATGACGTTTTTTAGGGTTCCGTACCCAAAGTTTTACCCTTTGGGTACGGAACCCTATTACTAAGACTCCGCTGTCCGTCCGTCCGTCAGTCTGTCATCAGGCTGTATCTCATGAACCGTGATAGTTAGACAGTTGAAATTTTCACAGATGATGTATTTCTGTTGCCGCTATAACAACAAATACTAAAAAATAGAATAAAATAAATATTTAAGGGGGTTCCTATACAACAAACGTGTTTTTTTTTCGTTTTTATAGATAATGGTGCGGAACCCTTCGTGCACGAGTCCGACTCGCACTTGACCAGTTTTTTTTATTATTTTACTTTTTCTTTTCTACCAGCCCGTAAAAAACAGTTTTGAACATCGTCCTCTTTACACGGTGTTACTATAATTTATAACGACTATGAGGGTAAATTATTATAGTAACAACATTTGGCCGAGTTAAAGGATATCGCAACGTGTTTTAATTTTTATCAAAAGTTTGTGCATTCCGTGCTGTAATTATAAATCCCTTAGCAATTAGCGTAGTTTCCCACGGGACAACCCTATTCATATAAATCTTAAAAATAACTATTTACTTACATGTTATTTTTTCATTTTCTATAAAAGTTGTGCCGGCAAATCTACGGGTCCTACGTGCAAATTAGAGTTGTGCCGACTATGACTTTGGCCGACTAACCGATAAGTCGGTTATAAAGAGGCCGACTAGTCGGCGAAGACTAGTCGGTGGAGACTAGTCGGCGAAAACGAGTCAGCCGACTAATCGGCCAAGCCGATCACGGTATCGGGGGTTTTCGATAATTTCTGTGAGGCTTCGTTTACAGCTTATTCGCGCGCAAGTCGCAGCCGCCGCCTGCGAGCGAGTCGGATCATGTTTTGTTTACTTCGCATTGTTCCTTTTTTTATTTAATGTTATTCCTCTTAGGGCTGATTTTTCAATCGTCAGATATCTTTTATCTGAGGAATAAATATGACGGTTTGACATATTTTCTATACAAAAGCTGTCAAAACATCAAACTTATTCCCTAGATAAAAGTTATCTGACGATTGAAAAATCAGCCCTTATATACATTTTATTGAGAAATACATACAAAGTAAGAAGCCGGATAGTCGGCGCTCTTTGCCGAATAGTCGCTGACTACGAAACTGGCCGGATAGCGGCTGTACCGACTAGTCGGGACATCACTATTCTAAATATTTTAATTTGACATAAATCAATAGAAATATTTGCAATGGACCATACAAAATTTCAAATATTTCTATTGATGTATGTCAAAGTCAAAAGTTTTAGAATCTTTAAACCGCTCTTCTGTAAAGTTGTGTTTTTGCACTTGCACTAGTATAGGTACGTAGGACCCGTCGAGATAGTCTATAGAGTATAGAAAATACAGAAACTGTTCATATCCACGTTACATCTGATTCCGCCATTTTGGATTCAATTTCATTGTTAATAATCCATTTCATGCAACATTAGACAAAAGTGGACCACGACGGCACAAATATCTTTTTAATCGTTTCTTCAAGTAGTTTTAGCTGATCTTCATAAACATGTCGCTTATTTCTATAAAGGTACAAGTCCGTTCATCGCGATCGATCGCAGCCGCGCGCGATCGATCGCGTGCGGCTGACGCGCGCTGCCTTTGCGTCAATAGTCGTGTCTATAATATACTGACTAATCTGTCGTTAGCCGCACGCGTCTGTCGCAGACTTCGGTAGCGGTGTCATACATTTTCATACTCTGACTATTGACGCATCAGCCGCGCGCGTCTGCCACACGCGATAGATCGCGCGCGGCTGGGATCGGCCGCGATTTACGGCATTGTACCTTAAGGAGACGGCAAAAGCCAATGACCAAAAATGGTGCATTTTTTTTCGCCGCCATCTTTCTATCTTTGTTAATTTGATGGAGAATAATATGACGAACTAAAGTTAATATCCGGTAACATAACCTAACATCAGTCTGAACCGAGATAGATGAAATAACAATTTATTGACACTCCACAACTTCATCTTTCTCCTGCCCTTATCCCAATTTATTTGGGGTCGGCGCAACATGTCTTTTTCTTCCATACTTCTCTATTAGTCGTCATCTCGGTAGTCACCCCCTTTCTAACCATATCATCGTTCACACATTCCATCCATCGTTTCTTTGGTCTTCCCCTACTCTTATAGCCATCGACATTCATACTCAAAACTCTCCTCACTACATTTTCCTCATTTCTCCGTAACACGTGCCCATACCATGACAACCGATTTCCACACAACTTTTCAGTTATCGATGCCACTTTCAAAATTCCTCTTATGTACTCATTTCTTATTTTATCCATTCGTGTAACACCACACATTCCTCTTAGCATTCTCATCTCTGCTGCATGCAATTGCCTTTCATTCATCCCTTTTGTGGCCCAACATTCTGATCCTCTGATCCATACAAGACAGCAGGTCTAATCATGCTTTTGTATATCTTCCCCTTAAGTTTAAGGGGAATGCGGGAGTCGCAGATTGTTCCCGTGACCTGCCGACTCTGCCGACCTGACACTCCACAACTTAATACACAAAAAGTAAGAAATAAAAACAAAGTAAACTTAATTACAAGTGTCACAATGAGCGGTCTTATTGCTTAAAGCAATCTCTTCCAGACAACCGTGGATGGAGAGGAATAACACACAACAACATAGATGGTGGCTTATCTCTTTCGTCTGTTTATCTAGATGACTTAATTATTTCTTACGTAAAAATTCCAGTTCAAATACATAATATTTAATCTCGGACTGCATTTGTAGAAAAATCGTTTCTATTAATTTTTGTGATTGGCTTATCATATACAGACTAATGTTTCAACGATGGCCGCGGTATAAAACCGGATGCACCACTTCCCATAGTGATTCACACCGATAATTCAGCCCTCATCAAGCTGTCTCCCCCCCCCCCCCCCTCCAAGCCCCCGTCAGCAATGCCATAAGCCGAAGTCCGAGTCCCACTAGGGGTCGCCCTTAGTGCTGTTGTTGCAGGTAGTCATGATGTTAGTGTAGTACAAATAGTTAGCTTAGGTTAAGTATTTTACTTCCCCCCATTGGCTGGAGACCCTTCAGGTCTCGCCAATGACTGCCCGCTTACGTAGAAGGGGTCCGCAAGGACCACCTACAGCAGAACAAAAGAAAAAAAAACCATGATTTGGTCTTTTGTATGGGAAGTGGTCTTGTAGTATGTGACGCACCTCCACCTTATATATAGTGTACCTTAGCACGTAAGGGGAGTATATTATCGACTATAGTATATACGACTGAACAGCTGTCGACGTTCATGAAGGAGGAATTTTGGCCGAGAGGTGTAGCGTTCCGACGATTTCGGGGCCGGCTACCAGACACCGCGCGACACACGACGCCGACTCCGCGTGTGATTTAGTGTTAATATTTTATTATTTATGTATAGTATTTTTGTTAGTTTTGTAAGTTTTATATTGTATTGTATTTTGTTAATATCTTATATTTTATGTAGTGGTTTCGCCTAGCTTCCGCGACACAGGGAATCCTAGTGTGGAAGCTAGTGCCAAATGAAAGTTTATTTGTACAATAAAGATTTATTATTTTTTATTATTATACACAGTCGTCAAATACACTTGTCTTTTATTGTGACCTGTAGCGCCACACATCACAATCTATTGAACCAATAGCTAGATACGGTTATGGTATTTGTTTAGAGATACCACAACTTTACCCTTGTGCAAACGAGTATCAAAATCTGACCTAGTTTTAAGAAAAATAATACTTTTAGAGGTGGTAATTTGAGAAGGAGCAGTAAGGGCAGCTACCTTGACCATTGTAGCAATAGGAAAACGTTCTTAGGATACTGTGCACATTTTTTGGAAAATATATTACTCATCATTTACAAATTTTGAAACAAAATGGAGAGGCAGGGCAGTTTTCACAAAACATTTTTATGATGATATTGTGATTTTTTCATATTAAGATTTCCTTGCTAAAGTGGGTCTTATTTGTCAAATTTTTTACTGAATAGAGTTTAGATAATAAACATTCCCTGTTTTTATAATTATTTACGTGCTTTAATGTATCGTTGCGCTGATGTAACATATTTTATGTACACTCATATCGTAACATATATACAGGGTGGAAAAAATCAATGGGCCCTGAAGGGAAACCACTTTATATCCTTGAGATAGATTATTTCACCTGAAGGAAACATTCCTTTATTTTTAAAAAGAAACCAAACTGCATTCACAGATATTTCTCGACAACCTTACCTAAACCGGGAATCGAACCATCTAAAAATTCAAAAAATTAAACACTCGCTATTTTATTCTACTAATCGGTAGGATTATTGTCAAATAGAACGTTCTGTTTTTAAACTTTTCGTCAGAACGCCTCGTCTAAAGCCTGGCGTCGACTACAGCCGAAACGCGTCGAATCGAGTCGAGTCGCATTTGTTCCGTGTGAGGCGAAACGGTCAGTAATGGCAAGTCGTTAAAACATAAATTCGCGTGACAAGCGATGCGCGCGAGTTATGCGACTCGGCGCGTCTCGGCTCGTCGCTGATCGACGCAGTTTTATAGTAAATGTATAGGAGGCGAATTATTGCAGTTCTATTCGACTCGACTCGGCGAACCTAGTGGATGCCAGCTTTAAGAGGGAAATGTGCATAGAATTATTATTACCAATTAAACGATTTTCTTATCTAAGTCTTCAACAAGGTACTTAGAGATAAATTAGCAAGCTTGTACTTCATAGAATGTCTATAAAGGTAAGAGTTCAAAAAAAGTGTCTCTTACTTATTAAAAGTGAACAGTTCTAGTCTAGGTAAAGTTGATTAAAGCCCTTGTGTACTAAATATTAGATTTAATGGATATCTTGTACGACAGACGAGTGTAAGGCCTAATGTTTCTTGGAGAAATTTTATCTTTAACATTGACTGTATCGACTAGTGAAATAAAATAGCGAGTATTTATTTTTTTAATTTTTAGCTGGTTCGATTCCCGGTTTAGGTAAACTTGTCGAGAAATCTGTGAATGCAGTTTTGTTTCTTTTTAAAAATAAAGGAATGTTTCCTTCAAGTAAAATAATCTATCTTAAGGATTTAAAGTGGTTTCCCTTCAGGGCCCATTGATTTTTTCCACCCTGTATATACAGGGCGTCCCACGACTTTGCCACATGGAGGGGAAGTACCTTAAATACTGTAGATAGAAAAAATTACTGAATGAAGACTTCATTTTTATTTTAAAAACAATACGAACTGCATTCAAAGAATTTTAAATAATCACTTGTCTGAACCGGGAATCGAACCCGCTAAATGTGAAAACAAAAAAAACTGTAATTTTATTGTACTAATCGAAAGGCTCGATCAGATACATGTATTTCTTCTAAATAACACAGCATCTAAAATAAAAGGAACACCATGAAATTTAATATTTATTTGAAATAACAAGACACGTTTAACTGTGCAACTGACAATCAATTTAATTGATTAAATGCTCAAAATATGTCTCTTCCTATGTATAAAAATTGTAACTCTTTTAATAATCTCGCTTACCGTTGATTTATTTATTTTTTCATGGTGAATATTTGAAATAATACGTCGTAATAGTAATAAAGCAGAAAGTAGTACTTAAAGTCAGTTGTTGTAAGCACGACATAGTCAGAGAAAATGCTATTCATTATTTTGAACATTTATCAATTTAAATGTTAAATTTTATGGTGTTCCTTTTATTTTAGATGCTATGTTATTTAGAAGAAATAAATGTATCTGATCGAGCCTTTCGATTAGTACAATAAAATTACAGGTTTTTTTGTTTTCACATTTAGCGGGTTCGATTCCCGGTTCAGACAGGTGATTATTTAAAATTCTTTGAATGCAGTTCGTATTGTTTTTAAAATAAAAACGAAGTCTTCATTCAGTAAATTTTTCTATCTACAATATTTAAGGTACTTCCCCTCCATGTGGCAAAGTCGTGGGACGCCCTGTATATTACGTCCACATTTGTATGTGTGTTTGTCCTAACCAGCGATCATGACACACGTCGGTGCCACGCGACGGAGATACGACACGCCAAAATGCTACATAAGTGGACGTAGCTTTAGGTAGCGCGCTGTAGGGCGCATGCACGCTGGTTTTGGATGCCATATTATTGTGTTTGATCTAAGTTTACTATATTTAAAATAGATACCTACCAATTTCATGAGTTTAGATAAAGTAATGTATGGATCTGCACATAACTCGATATTAAAACACTTGTGTGATACTATTAAAAACTCACACTCGTGTTTTAATAACTCCCATTAAGCAACAGTTTCATAAACTACTATTAGTTGATACCTAGATCATGTATCGTCTAATAATCGATCTATCGTTTCTAAGTCCAAAAAAAAGTGATATCAACACCGAAAGAATATTACTTTATCCATTGAAGCGTATACGAAATAAAGTGAAGCCGAACTTGAATCCTCTTAGACAACTTTGGAAACCTCGAAAACCGTTTTAAAATGACCTCTTAGATAAACCTAGAGCGTTCAAAATCCACCCTTATATCATTCGACTTAAGAGCGTTTTAAATATCGAATAGCGTTCAAGCAATGTTGGTAGTTTGCATTTGATACATAAAGTTGAAATCTTCGAAGAATCTGATATTGGTGTTTCGGTCACTGTGATAACGTGCCATCAATCCTTATAGATGAAAATGTACCGGATTATTTCATCATTTTTTTCGGTTAAGATAAAGCCCGCATGTTTCTGGAGTAAGGTACCCTTTCTTTGTAACCTTTTGTTAGTGTTTTCATTATATTTTGATGTCTCACATAGCCCGGTCGTGACCAGCGTTTGATCAGAAAATATCGCTAAGCATAAATCAGCAAATTGTTTTACTTTGAACCACATAACTCTGTTGTATTTCTATGCCGTATATGAAGATTTTAAGCCAGTATCTGTAAAATACTGGTATGATCTGACTTAAAGACTTGGCCTGAGTTCATACATAGGCAGAAGAAGATTCTATCATAAACTCACGCCTGTATTCCCCGAAGGGTTGGCAGAGGTGTATAGGTACACCCACATTTATCCGTTCATGTTTCCGTCCCATGTAATAGGGGGCGAGCCTATTGCCATCGACCGGGCACAAATCCAGACTCCGGGCTGCTACTGAGAAATTCCACACGAAAAAACCCAGTGTCACTTTGCCCGACCTGGGGATCGAACCCAGGACCTCACACTCAGCAGTCACGCTTGCGACTGCTAGACCAACGAGGCAGTCTAAGTAAACGGTAAGTTTAAGATTCCATCAATCTATTATTTTTCCCTTGCTAACAAAGATATTATATTTTTTATAAAATGTTACTTAAGCATAAATTTCTCCCGTATCGTGAGTGTATTTACAGACACAATTCTTCACATGCACGAACTATTTGTGGGCCAAACAAATGTTTGTTCTGTGCGGGAATTGAACACACGACCCATACCGCAGGAAGAAAATTACTAAAATGTTGCTCACATTTGGATTTCTCCCGTATCGTGAGTTTACAGACACAATTCTTCACATACACAAACACCCACAAACTATCTGTAGTCGATACAAATATTTTTTCTGTGCGGGATTTGAACCCGGAACCCGTAGCGCAGTAAGCCAATCGCACAACTACTGCGTCAAACGTGTCATCAAACTGAAGTTTATGAAAGTGAATTTGTGCATAAGTTGAAAATGACGACCCTATTTTTCACGGATGTGACGTAGTTAGGTACACCATTTCTTGAAGTTATTAAGATAGTAAAGGTGCTATTCCACCGGCAGACCGTAAGTCGCCATCGGAATGGCACCTTTAAGGTGTGCATTTTAAAGGTGCTATTCCGATAGCGACTGAAAAACTGCAACCGCAGACCGCAGCAGCAGATCGCACCGCAAGCGATACAACTGTTGCAGTTTGCGGTCTGCAGCCAGTCTCGGACTTGTTCCTTTAGACGGATCTCACAGCACCACGCGCCACGCTCCGGTGCGCGGTGCGACTCATCCACGCGAGTGGCGATGGAGGCGCAGATCTGCACCATCATGTATGGTTTTATCTGCGTCTCCGTGGGGGTCGCAGATTTCGATATCTACAACGTTATTTTTAGTAAGTATATACAAAAACCGAGACATCCCAACAAGATTTTCATCAGAACTGCTTGAATATGTGTTTTTTTTTTTAATAAATCTCCAAGTCACACCTTAGTTTATGTCGCGTTAAGTTCCCTAGTAAAGTGTGAAATTCCTGAGATGTGCTATGCAGGGGTTGTCTAATACACGGAAACTGACCGAGCGGACCATCTCAAGCCTTGAGGTGTCTATTCCCGACAACAGTTATATGTAGAAACCTAGTGAAAAAGAAATAGAAATTTAAGAAAAAAAAAATGTGTTGTAAAAAATATGTCAATCGATTCTCCTAGTGATTCTGAACAAACTAGTTTCAGGTTTAGTATATACTAAAATTAAGCTTGTATATAAAGTTCAATTCACGTCGACCACCGCGCCCATGCTGTGTACAGTCAAATCTGCGTGTTACTACAGATCCCAGTCATAACTTGCGAGACGCCACGCGCCCTCGCGCATGATCGCGTGATCTGCGCGTGTTCTGCAACCACGCGCGTCAATGTGTTATCTGTGTGTTGCACTACGAGTATGCGTGTTTTATATACAAACTGAAGTACTAATGATCAACGTTAAAAAACGCAGCCCCACGCACCGCAGCGTGGCGTGGTAGTGTGAGATCCGCCTTGGTAGTATTTAAGTTGTGTAGATGTGTAATTTGATCTAATGTTACCTTTTTTGTTTATGTACTGTATCGTCTGTTGTAAAATACACTCGGTAGCAATGAATCCGGGTCACCAAAATAAACCTTTATTATCTCGGAAACTAAGAATGATCACTTATTCAAATAAAAAGTATTTTATACACTATTTAATACTGCTCAAATAAAATTAATATTTCTTGGTTAGTCTATAAAATACTTTGAGTTTTGAATAAGTTAGCATTCTTAAAATAAATGATGGAATCAGGCGTTACTTTGCGCAAATCCGTATCATACAAATATGCAAATACAATATTTAGTTTGGCGGAATTAAAACTAAATGTTGTATTTACATAATTCGTAAGAATTTTTTTAGCATTCTTAGTTTCCAAGATATTAAGGTTTATGACGATGAACGGATTTATTGCTCCTGACTATGTAATACTTTTCTTTCCTTTATTTAAGACTAGCTTTTGCTCGCGGCTTCGCTCCCGTTAATTTACGGATCCCTAATTTTCTGATCCCAAAATATAGCCTATAGCACTCAGCGATAACGTAGCTTTCTATTGGTGAAAGAATTTTTGAAATCGGATGAGTAATTTCGGAGATTACCTCCTACATACAAACAAACAAACAAACAAATTCTACCTCTTTATAATATTAGTATAGACTAGAGACCCGCCCCGGCTTCGCACGTGTACGTTTTATAGCTTAAAACCTTTCGCTTGCCATTCCAAACGTTGCCCTACATTGTTACACTCGCATAGTTTTATACCACAATGTCTGGACTTTAAAAGAGACGTTGACCTCTGAGTTTGTTTTGGCTTTTCTTCTCAGAGCTAGTCAGATAGGAAATGCTGGCGTCATCTAGTCTTAAAAAAAACATTACATTGACTTGTGAAAGTGTCTGTAACAAATTTATTTACAGAAATAAATATCATTTATCACTTGAATCACTCTATCTAATAAAAAAAACTGCTTCAAAATCCATTGCGTAGTTTTAAAGATCTAAATATACATAGGGACAGACAGCGGGAATCGACTTTGTTTTAGTTTTATACTATGTATTATTTAAGATAAAGTAAATTAATTTTTGCCTTGCCTGGCATTCCTGCTATTTCATCATCAATACCCTAAAATACACTTCACCAACCTTTAATTAAATCTGTTATATCTCCAAGGTCTTAAACCCTAGAACTGTAGGGTTATAAATTACGTAGTCCAAAGCGGTATTTCATTGGAGTAGACACAGACCTGAGCTACGTGATGGAACTTCAAATGAGCCTACAGTACAGTTTCCGTTAATATTGCTCATCATTGGCTTTTGTCATGCAAATCATCATTCACACTAACATTTAGGCAATACATGGTACCTATAGCTCATATACGTGATCCCTTAGGGTGAGTGGAACTGTATTTTACAACGTCGCTTATAAGCATAGCTAATCAAGCCAATAATGTCCCACTGTTGGGCACGAGCCTCTTCTCAGAACGTGAAGGGTTAAGGCGATGTTTTCCTTCACCGTTAATGCAAGTGATTATCAAATTCTGATCTGCACATGAATTCGAAACGTCAGGTGTGTCTACTCCCTAGGCACGAAGTCCGTGGATTCGGCCTTAGTTACGAGCGTTTCCTACTCCCTATCACCTACGGACATATGATTATTTCGGGGCCCGAACTAAGAATGAATGACAACACGATTTGACAGTTGTCCCTACTACCGATGTGTTTTGCCCGTCCGAAAAGTTGCACTTGACACTGGTTTTGTTCACTCCTACGTTTCGGGTTACTTTCGGATGGGCGACTAACTTCGTTGACAGAATTAGGGAGTAGGCCCTCTGGTACGTGTTGGCTAATTACATGCACCATTGGAAACGTTTGGAACCGTCTCTGATGTGTTTCCTCACGATGTTTTCCGTCACCGTTAACGCTAGTGATTACCGGATTATGATTTGCACAAGAATTTGAAACGTCAGATGTGCGGGCCGGGTTTGAACTCAAAGCTTCCTGTGTGGAAAACAAACGTTCAACCGCTAGGCTATCACTCACATATCAGCGTCGCCCACATAGGCCAACATCAGCCCGTTACCACTGCTTACCATGGGGGCAGCATCTCTAATGAATGGTCAAATAGATCTTGCCAGATTCACGCTATGCTTATGAATTTGTGATCGTACACGAGAAATCGCTGTCTATCCTCTTGACGAATATAAGGAGCCAAAAGGAAGGCAAAATATTTTCAATAACCGAACGGCTCAGTCTTCATTCGCCCGTATTATTCACCAGAATTTCAAAAACAAAGGAAAAAAATCCTTATAGCACGCATTTTGTTAATATTCGCATTAATTTTATACCTACCGTTGTTATGAAATTACCCCAAGTGTGAGTTTTTTTCGTTAACTACAGTAGTTGCGTCACGACAAAAATGTATGAAAATTTAGGCAGCACCTCTAGCGGCGAATAGCGAGACTAAAAAACGTGAGTGCGAGTTTTTTGGCACTTACTGTAGTAATCTATTCGTAAACCTCGAAACTACAGTGGGTGTAGAATACTATCCGTCCTGTAGTTTTGCTGTAGTTTACTTACAGTTTACCAAAATTTTGCGAGTGTGAGTTGCCAATTTGACATTTCGTGTAGTTACAGCTGTCAACGATACTATAAACACTGTAGTTTGTCAGTCACTTTGATTTCCAAGGTGAAAGGCTTGTTTACTATAATAGTTTTGCAATTTTCACTATTTATTCATAGTTAGTGTCAATAATTATGCCAATGTGTATTTTTTCCTGCTTGGAGCATGTTCGTGGCCTACCAGGCAAAAGAACAAAGTGTTCGGATTCGAACAATTATATTGGAGTTTTCGTGGAGAGTGTCTTGAAAACGTACTATAGAATAGTCTGAGTAGATTTAACAAGTAAAGACGGATCACGCTCATGATTTCTTCAAACGCTACTAAACAAGCCGTTACAAGTAAGTTTTTACATGTTTATTATGTACAGTATCAAATGCACATAGGTACCTACATGTAGTAAAAGTGCAATACAAGCCTACACAATGTGTTCATATCATTCAGGCTATTCATGATAATAAATACACGTCATCATGGTACCTGCTTTTCAACCGCTTCAAATAGCGGTATTGAGAAGGCTGCCAAAATCATTACTCCCGACAAACGAATTAGTGATTGCAATTATGACCAGCGCTCAGGAGTAGGTATGCTGTGCGGCTGTAAATATAGAAAAACGTCAGATTTCGTCGTTTGTCACAGGAGATTAGTTTGACTCTTGATTTCTATATTTATAAGTTAGAAAATTATAAATGATGATGTCTGCCTTTATCATACCATACTTCAAGCTATTATAATGAAGCCAATAATGTTTTGAACATCTTTAATTTAGCATAGAAACATGCATACAGGCTGGAAACGTTTAGTGTCAACAGGCAATTAATTTGTTATTTTTACAGATATTGCCATGCTGTCAGCTAATATTAAAACTAGCTTGCCTACGAAATAAAATGACATAAATATCTTAATGAAATTAAATCGTTATTTTGTTCAAAATTTTATTTACACTGCGCCCATGCCTTAAGTACGAAAAGCAATCTGTTTGAACGATTATTCCATAATTATACGTAACATCATTAAACTTTGAACTGATATTGGAACTTGGCAACCAAATGAATAAAACATCTCCAATGCCTTTTTAAAACAAAAGAAAATAAAATACTAAAAAATGTGGGAGTGCGAAAG
The DNA here is from genome assembly GCA_905220435.1 of Amphipyra tragopoginis. Taxonomy (NCBI): domain Eukaryota; kingdom Metazoa; phylum Arthropoda; class Insecta; order Lepidoptera; family Noctuidae; genus Amphipyra; species Amphipyra tragopoginis. The sequence continues at coordinate 20,969,323 of HG991997.1, forward strand.
AATTACATTTAATTGGTGTAAGGTTTTATTTTGAAAAAATATTAATGTCGCTCTATGCAGTAAGCAACTAAGTTTCGATACGAGTTTTTTTTTTTAAATAACTTTATTTTTGCCGAATAATCCCACAAAAACCGTATTTTGCACATATTGTTTGGTCAAAGTAAAAATAAAATTTAGGTCATAAAGCGATTAAATTAAAAAACGATTGTAGTGTCATTTTGTTCCTTTGGCAACATAGATTTGACATTAGCCTTACATTTTTCAATACTTAAATAATCGCCTGGTGTCACTTAACGTTTCCACCCTGTTCGTAATTATTATTCTAATAAGTATTGATAGCCGGTACTTCTCATTTGTAACGAAAACTGTACACTGCACAATTATTATTAATAACGTGTAGTATATTATTTGGGTATCTAGGTTGCGAATTAATAATTTACATAATTCTTGGAATTGCTATACGGAATTTCACTTTATGCATGGTCACACACTTAACGAAAAGATAAACTATAAACTCCATGGTCTTTCGTGGGAAGAGACAGTTGGAATGATTAACTATAGTGTGGCTAAATTAAGTAGCATTCTTTAATGTTTAATATACTTTACCAAAGTTGTCTGTTTAAATAGGACGTAGTATAAACTTACGAAAACAGGCCTAGTGATGTCCTTAACTATCGAGGCTATAGAAAAGGCATAGTAAAGGCAGTGAGGAAACTACACAGTAAACTGTAAAAGTAATGAGACTCGCACTCGCACGTTACGATTCGAAGGATAGTTTATAGTAACCTCGATTGACGGAATAGTTACGAAAACGTGTAGAAAACTACAGAACTCACACTTGGGGTGGTTCTGAAAAAAACCAGCCTGAACCCAAAAATATACAAGGTGTAACATAAATAACGCACAATCTCTTAAGGGGTCACTGTACTCATCATTATGAACAACTTTTACTATGGGAAGAAAATTGAAATCGCGAAAAAAAAAACAGCTGTTCCCTACATTTATGTTCGCATAACTCGTCAAAATGTAGGCTACAGCTGATTTTTTTTCGCGATTTCATGTTTGGTCCCATAGTAAAAGTTGTTCATAATGATGAGTACAGTGACCACTTAACGAGGTTGTGCGTTAGTTACACCTTGTAAGTATATCTCCGATCTAGGAATATTCCCAGTACCCAGTACTCCATTCTGCACTGTCGTACTGGCGACAACTTGGCATAATCAGCTGTTAAAATTAGTTATTTGATTAACAAAGTTTTTGAGGTTATCGTTATGCCATCAAAATTTCACTTCGTTAACGAGATATATTATAACTTTCGTGAGATACATTCATATTTATAATTAGTTACGGTTTATGTTCGACTCGCAACCTCGCCCCGTGTGACTCCGTTTGGGTCCGAAACTAGTCGGGCAATCCCGAAAATTGCACGCGAGTAAACCGAAACTAATCATTAACTATACAAGGTGTTAAACGTACAACAAAATTGAACAACTGTTGTTCTACAACTTTTCGAAATTCGCGTATTTTAAAACTTTCCATACAAATCAAAAAAAAAATTGGTAATATTTGGGGTCATGAATTAGATGCACTATTTTCTGAATTTGTAACTAAAGCAGGGATGAAGAGTTCTTGAAAAAACTGAAATAAAAATCATTTTATGGGGGAAAAAAATCGAATTTTGAAATTTTAACACTTGCTTTCAAACAGTCATCAGCGATACTATAAGTGGGCTTCGGATTAGTACCCCCTTTCCGACTAACCTGGTTTAAAACAATAATAGTCCCAATTCATAAGATAATATAATCGATACGTTTGCTATAAAATTACTGCAAATTTTCCCATTGAAGCGCTTGGATCAAAGCAAACATTTGCCGAGTTATCTAGCATTGGCAAGAGGTGAGATAATATTGTTTCAACCGCGTTCTCTCTCGTGGAGGCTTTTAAACTGTGTGTTAGTGATAGCCGTCGGATAACTATGTGTGTTCACTAATAGGGACGCGATTGGGCAGCTCATATTGTCTGAACTAGCGTTTGTTGATTTTTAATACTGTTTGAAATTGGTCTCAAAAACAGCTCGATGACTATGGTTCTAATTAACAAAAGTTAAAAAAACAAGTAATAAACTACTGCGTATCATTTTGGCATTCAGCACATAATGATACATACGCATAGCATTTTAACTTTTTGGGGCTTTATTTATTAAAAACATATGAACTGAATCTTTTATTTTTATCAGTTATTATTTCAACCGAAAATAGCAACCACAATTTGTAATAAAAGTCTTTATACAAATAAAACAACCGTTAACAGCAATTGTGAACGTCCGTCGCCCCAAAGGTCGCAACAAAAGTGAAGGCCGAGTAGCGCTCCGCATACTGTTTTATGTTTTGACAGGTCGTGAAGTAAACATGTGCGACTACCCACCTTGACATCATTAAATCGCTAACAATACTATATCTATACAGAAACGTCACTATGCCTAACTAATGCGACTAGTACCTAGAAAAATTAACTCCACGCATACGAGTTTGAGCGTTAGTGTAAAGGGTAACTGGGGGCCAATTCGACCAACAAAATTGTTGCCAAACGCAAACGAACCACAACCGTCAGTCAGTTTTTGTTTTCTAAAACTGTCAAAATGATTGGGTTTGTTTTTTATGCCAAACAATTTGACAGCTTTTGAAATTGAGAACTGGCTGAATGAACGATTCGGCCTTGGTTCGGTTGCGATTTATCATCAAGATATATTTTAGGAGAATTGGGCCCCTGATAACAAGTTTGCCGCGGATATTAGCCTGTCAGTTAATCTTATAGATCACGCACTCTTATGAGGTTTTGGGCTGACAGTTTACACAAACTGCGAGGGTGTGATGCAGACCTACGTCGTCAGGTATCGGGCGGATAATCCGTGACTTCAAGGCTGATTCAAACACACATTGGCTGCTAGTCGAGCGTCAGCCTGTCAAACGTCATCACGCGTCAGTCAACCGCCTAGTACTCGTACAAACGACCTGCGATATAGACCGCCGATCGTGGAATGTTGACAAAAAACTGCAAGTGTGTGGAGATTGACAGGTAAAGAGCCGGTGCGAGACTATTGCCGGCAGCCGCAGGATGTAATCGCTTTAATGAGTGGGCTATGCACTAGGGTGGGTCAAAAAAAATTTTTTTTAGTAATCGATTTCTAATAGCGAAAATATGTTGAAGTAAGGTATCGTTATCAACCCCCTAAAATATTATTGAATTATTTTAAGTGGAATAGCCCGCGCAAAGCAGTTGAAATTTTGAAAAAAATTTGTTCAAGTTGTTTTTACATCTCAATTCACACGTTTGTGGTTGGGTGTAGTTTAGTGTTCTAATTGGAATTCACTGAAATACGTGTCGATTTTGGCATTTAAATTGTGTTTTTTATTCTGAAAAATCAGTTTTGAGGTAAGTACATTCAGAAAAATCTTGTGAAAATGTGATTAAATTCTTGTGAAATTCCGGTAAACTGACATTTTTGTTTTAGAGCTAGGAGTTCAATTTAATCATCATGTCGAATAATAAATAGACAGTCGTACAAGTGTCCTATATTTGGAACTATACAAGATATGAAGAATAATGTGTTACCAACATAACAGGATGTCATGAAGTGTTGCGAGTGGAACAGAGTAGAACGGAAAATTCGAAATGGTAGTAACATGGAGCCCGCATTTTCCGAAATTGCAGAAAATAGTAACCCAAAAAGTTGAAGGAGTATGGCAAAACGCATCAATTCCTGTAGTTTTCTACACTAGAGTCATCCAGCTCCTGAAAGCCTATCATTTGAAATGCAAAAATATTATTAAATCATTGAAAAGGTTGTCACATGAGAGAAAAACTGAGTTCTTGCAGCAAAGTGAATTTATTCCATATTTGTTCTTGCAAATGCAAGTTAATAAGTCAGTTCAATTGTCCCAGAGAAGTCAAAGTTCCCAAAGAAGAGTTACTGAGACTTTTGATCAAAGGGGTTAGAGAAAAATAAGAATCGGTGGCATTGATCGCATTCGGACAAAAACTTTACAGAAAAAGTTAGCTCGAAAGCATGCTTCAACAAAAATCTCTCAGAAGAGTGATAACAACCCATCCAAAATGCCAGAGCAACAATTAGTCTCATCAACAAGTAGTGATTCTGATACAAGTATTTCATCTCCGGAAAAGCTTCACAAAAATATAGAAAAACCCTTACCTTCTACCCAAGCAACCATGGAAAATAAGAAATGCATCAAAAGTTTACAGGTGTTGTCCCAAATACGTGACCGTCATGGACTGTCCGATAGAGCTGGTGCTGCGATTGCTTTTGCAATTTTACACGAACTTTCGTCGGATGTCGTATTTGATAAATCAAAACTACGAAGAGACAGAAGGAAAACACGCGACGTTCTTATGCAAAATCAAGCGCCTTTGAATTTGCCTGCTTTATATTTTGATGGGCGGAAAGATAAAACTCTGAAGATAGTCACAAAAGGAACCAAAAGGTACAGACAAGTAGTTATTGAAGAACACGTATCTGTCATTAAAGAACCGGATTCCATTTATTTAGGGTATGTAACACCATCACAAGGAACAGTTAATACCATTAAGATATCAATAAACGCTCTTCTTTTCGCTAAACATATTAGTACCGATGTTCTCCTGGCTATTGGATGCGATGGAACAGTAACAAATACGGGTAAATTTAGTGGTGTCATAAGGCTATTTGAAAAAATACTTCAGAGACCCTTGCAATGGATAATTTGCATGCTTCATTTAAATAAACAACCTTTGAGGCATTTGTTTGATTACATAGATGGTAAAACTTCTGGTCCATCTTCATACAATGGGTAAGTTGCTGGATAAGTGTGAAACGCGAGCTGTGGTCGAATTTGAGCCAATACCAGGTCAATTACCAACGCAAAAACCTGACGACTTAAGCACAGACCAAAAATATTTGTATGAAAGAAAGATTCAAGCAAAACTAGCTTCCAGAAAAGTTATGCTAAAATTTGATAGCAAGCAGGATTTTTTGCATAAAAAGTATAATTTTTTTTGATGACTATTGTGTGTTTATTTGGTTAAGTTTTCGTTTTTAACGTTAATGGTTGTCCTTAGCTAAAGATTTGTTTTGTTACAATAGTATTTAAGCGATTTCCAATAAAGAACTATGACATTTAATAAGACGTGTTTTTTTAAAAAATCGTATATGTTTGAAGCGCATGCGCGGGCTGAAGATATATGTTTCGTTAATATTTTTTTTACTGAAACTATTTGTTATGTTGCACTTCAACATAATATTACTATTAGAATTTGATTTGTCAACTTTTATTTTTTTTCATACTAAAGTGACCCACCCTACTATGCACCTTGGATGTCTGGCCGCCCGATAAAACCAGACTGCAGGTAAACTGTAAATCAGCAGGGTCCTATAGGCGCCTCTCGCTTCCGGCCGTAGTTCTGTCCTTTCGGCGAAATGACATTGCCAACGCCCCTATTCGATTTGATCCATACTTCCAGGGACACCCTGTATTTCGGTTAAGTTAGTAATATGAGCTAGGACACAATATATTAATTTACACAAGAACAGAAAAATAATAAGGACAACTAGTCAGATATTAAAGGTTCTTCGGCTGATCGACACAGAAAGCGAGCTCTATCGAATGACAACTGCTTTTATAACATCGGGTGCGTTGATCCATATCGCGACAACCCTACTTTATTTTCTAAATGTTGCCCAGTGTTGCCAGCTACCAACAGTTTATCACGACTTTAATTATACTTACAGTACGATATGAGAATCTTTTGTTTAAGTTTTAACTTACCTACAGTGTTCAAAATGTAGTTCACTATTTTTCCATATCGCGAGCATTTCTAGTTTACGAGAGTAATTTCAAGCCAAGAGGATGATTTAAAAGATTCGCGTACAGGCACTACTGCAGCACATTTCCTTTAGTTGAAATTTATGACATGCATGGATGATGAAGATACATTTAGCGTTACCGCAATGCACTCCGCCGCTGTACAGAACAAGGTGGAAGTCCATAGTAAAAGTACTACTTATGAAATGAGAAATAGCGGGAATATTGCATCTCACTTTGAAGCGGAATATTTTTGTAAATGTAACCATGATTCTATTTATAAAAATCTGTCAAATGATATCCTGTTAGGTGGGGAGATGAAATTTCGTTTTCTTTCCTCCTTTTCATTGTATACCTCTAAGGAATAGGAGGGAAAGAAATTGTCAACATATTTTACCAAGTTTACTTAACCCAATTTTGATTTAAGATTATTGAGGCCATATGGAATATTATACAACGAGTAACAGAAACAACTAGAAACTTCAGACACTCCAATATGATTGTTAAATCGATATAATAAAAAAAAGTATTTAATAATGTTCCTATTACACCTAAGTAATATAATGTGTAATCGCCAATGTAACCTAATTTTAATGTGATGTTTATTTTCTAATAATTTAATAACTTACAAATAAGTAGGTACTATTCTTGTATGCCTTGCAACACCCTTACAGGGTCTATGTATGTTTGAGATAACTATTCTATAAGTTCTCTGTAAACTACATTGTACAATAAATAAATAAATAAATTAATTAAAAGTACAATACAAGAGCAAAAATTAAATTTAAAATATTTTTTAAAGAAATTACTCTATTGCATTTATGTATTACTAACTGCATTTAAAATTCAGTGTAATTCTCTAGACGTCAATCTTATTTTTCCATATCTTGATTGACCGATTTGTATTAACATAATTTTTATTTCACTTAATTCATTATTATAAACATTTTTACCTCAACAAACTACTTTCTGACTTCTGGTTAATTATGTTACATCTTGTTTACATAATAATATTCTCAGAAGATGCAAAACATTTGACGATGGCTCAGTTTTCATATCCGTTCACGAAAGATCACGCACATGATGGCTGTGAAAAGAGAAGACACACAATTTGCAGAGAAAAACATATTTCTTTCATCGAAAATAGAAAAAAAAAACGACGATAGAATTATATATAAAACCTAAGCCTAAGGATTTATACAATGCTTTGCTACCAAACCACACAGAAAACTGACGTAAGGAGTAAAGACACCCTTAATCGAATATTTACGTTGCGTCAGGAGTTCTTGTCAAGTGTGATGGATGGCGTCACCTATTTCCGTTCTTAGACCTAATATAAGTAAACGAGGCTTTCGCAGTATGTTTTTATGTTGACGTAGCTGACGTGAAATAGAGTGATGTTGACGCAATACCTACAAATTGATGTCTTGTGGAAATATGTACGTAACTCATATCACTACTTTATCGAATTTACTTCACCGCCCATCTCCGTTTGCGACGTAACTTGAATGTGCTTTTAGAACATCAATTTGTAGGTCTTCTCTTCTTCTTCGTGTCGGCACGAGTATACAAGAATAGCTCATGCCGTGGTGAAAAGATTAGCCAGTTAGCAAGGATGGTAGCGGGGCTGAATGCCCAGGGTGCGCCGGACGTACTGAAGTATCGTCACTCGTGGAGGATCTTTTCATGCACCCCATTTGTAGGTATTCTATCAGCGTCACTTATTTCAGTTCCATTATAGGAAAAACTGGATGAGGTAGGCTAAACAACGAGAAGAATAGCGTGCAGAAGACGAGGCATACGTTCGGCATTGGGTGATAAAAGGCTGAGAAAGACGAAGATTATAAGTTTATGGTAGTACCTAATGGAAATAAAATGTAACTACTGCAGTGGTGACAAAATGACAAATAAAATCAAGTTGCAATCTGGGGATGATAATTAATCGATTTATTTGGGGACAGATAAGTGTACCATTCTGAGTACGAAGCTATTGTTTAAGGGATAAACCTATTATTTTGAGAACAACGTTTTATCCAAGGAATGAACTACGATTTTATTGATAATTCATCTCTTATTTTAGATATATATAGACATTGATTTGGTAATTCATATCTGGCGACACTTTTTATTTATTTGAGAATGAAAATATTTTGTGGTGATAGATCTATTAATTAGACGTTACAAGTTGATGACAAATATAAACTTTGCTGACAAAAAATATGGTTCCCGTAACCAACATCAATCATGACAGATGTGTCAAAAACAATATTCATTGCGTGGTACATAGTTATAGAGAAGTTTTTTTTTTAAAGCATTGCCTCTCACTATGATTTCTCCTGTATCGTGGGTGCGGTTACAGACACAAATCTCATATACACAAACGCTCAGAACCGAAACAACTATCTGTAGGCCATTACAAATGTTTGTTCCCTGTGGGAATCGAACCCACAACCCGTAGCGCAGAAGCCAATCGCTCGGCTACTGCACCAAACGTGTCGTCATATTCTAAGTTGGATTGTTAATACATACGTTGCTATGCTTCGTTGCTATATTTAATTGTTGACCTGTCCAAATATAATATAATAATAATATATATAATATTTTAGGGACATTTTCTACACAGCACCATCTAGTCCAAAACTAAGCAGAGCTTGTACTATGGGTACGAGACAATGGATATAATACTTACTCATATACTTTTTTTTGTAAATACATACTTATAATATATAAGAAACACTCAGATCAACACAAAGACTTATGTTCATCACATAAATATTTGTGTCCTGTGGGAATCGGACCCACGACCTCGTGATCAGCAGTCTGACACTCGAACCACTAGACCACAGACGTCGTCGTCTGTCAAATCAAAGTCATAAGCGATTACGAGCGTGTTGCGCAATTAGAATGCAGACCCAAGTAACATCTAAAAAGGAGACGGATGATCCAATTTTTTTCGGCAGTTGTATTGAGTTGCTATATTTCTGATAATTCCTTTAATGTGCTGAATAATATTTTCATAACTGAGACCACACAATGCGCTTCCGTACACCCAACGAGAATCACAGGAAACATCACAAAGATAAGATAATAATATAATTAAAATCTACCGCATTTAAATACAAAGACGTCAGTTAACTTCGAATATCAAGTTATGAATGGCGCGAGATATGCACAGAGGAACGGAACAAAAGGTGACGTCACTCGAGAGGGTCTTTACTGGCCATTATACCGGGTTACGTGTTTTCAACGGAACGGTCCCGGAACGACGTTTTAAGTACAATTGTACACTTTGAACAGGCGAGGGTTGGACGGAAACTGTTAAAAAGAAATTATGAGATTTTCATGAATGATGAGGAGAGAGAAATTATTTTGCCCCTGGGTTTAAGGATGTGGTAGCTATTTGTACCATTTTTGTCGTGATTATGGAAGTTGTATTCATGATACCATAAACATAAAATAAGAAGGGTACAGGGGAAGAAGAATCATAGTCAATTTATTTTCAACATTTAATGAACAATGCTAAGAATTTAAAAATTCCAAAAGCTATGTTACTGCAAAACCAGAAAACGCTAAAGTATAAAATATTACACATGAGACTCAAATAAAGTTACTGCGGCTGTTAGAATTATCGGACGATAAAAACGCAGTTGTGTGCAAGGAATCGGGACGCATTATCGCAATAACGCATTCGGTATTATCGACCGATAATAACGCGCCTATGTGGGAGAGCCTTTAATATTTAAAAAAGTAGAGAAGCACAACGGAATCTGTTAAAATTAAATGAGGAGCCATAATTATTATAAAAGAGCGGGGTGAAAATGTTTTTGTTAGACGATTACAGCGTGTATCTGTACCTAGCGATTGACCATGCCCTGCGTCTTAACGAATACATTAAATAATTAGTTCTATATTTGTTCTATCGAAATATGCATAATACGCAATTTGTTTCGTTTTAGTTTTTTATAAAAAATGACTTCTTCTATAACAGTTAGCCAGCGATGTACTTTTAAATTACGCACTTTAAAAAAACAAAATCTAGATGGGCGATTAGTTCTACATTAACTCTAATTACTTATCTACTTTTTACTTATAAAATTCATTACTTTAAGTTAAAAAAGACAATACAAAGAAGTAAATCTAGCGATGTATTACTAAGTAAATGAATTTCTTTCGCTTATAATGTGACAGTTTTGTCCCCATTACAATTCAAATGAGATTTTATTAATATTTTTTATTTAATATTTGTAATGTAGATAAGTATATCGAAGTTCACAAAATTTTGAAAAACAAAATCTTCTTTGTAAGCGTAGGTAGTTTCTGTGAACTTCGATATATCTACATTACAAATATTAAATAAAAAATATTTATAAAATCTAATTTGAATTGTAATGGGGACAAAACTGTCACATTATAAGCGAAAGAAATTCATTTACTTAGAAATACATCGCTAGGTTTACTTCTTTGTATTGTCTTTTTTAACTTAAAGTAATGAATTTTATAAATAAAAAGTAGATAAGTAATTAGAGTTAATGTAGAACTAATCGCCTATCTAGATTTTGTCTTTTTAACTGTTATAGAAGAAGTAATTTTTATAAAAACTAAAACGGAACAAATTGCGTATTATGCATATTTCGATAGAACAAATATAGAACTAATTATTTAATGTATTCGTTAAGACGCAGGGCATGGTCAATCGCTAGATACAGATACACGATTACAGCCGAGATATTGGCGAAACTACATTTTATGTGAGTTTTCGACAAGCTAACAGCTAATCATTATTATGTTTTAAAAAAGCATGTATGTTTTGTTCTAAACGAAGTACGATTTTACTTTCATTGTCTGTTTGGCAACAAAGAAAGAAGACGAAAGTCAAGAAAAAAAAATCTCCACAAATAACAACTAAGTTCACATTAACAGTTTTAACTAGAACTCGCCGAAACGTTGCGCACAATCACAGCCAGTATGTTTCGTTAGCGTATATTTCCCTTGAGGGGTGAACTTTATTCTAATTTGTAGGAACTAAACGTTTCTTGTACTTTAAGCCTTACCACTTTATTTCTTATTCTTATTTGCCCGTAAACATTCACTTTATAGGCCTCCCCCTCCCCACCAGTAGGTGTCGTAAAAGCGATCCGGGTATTATAGCAATAGAGTGATTTGCAGCGTACTGTGGCTAAAGGGGACTGGGGGTATCAGATGATACTAAGACCGGTATCATCATCATAATCATCATTCAGCCGAAAGACGTCCACTGCTGGACATAGGCCTCCCCCAAGCATCGCCACATCGACCGATCCTGTGCTTCTCGCATTCAGCGGTTTCCCGCGACCTTCCCCAGATCATCGGTCCACCTTGTGGAAGGCCTACCCACGCTGCGTCTTCCGGTACGCGGTCGCCACTCCAGAACCTTTCGGCCCTATCGGCCATCCGTTCTGCGAGCAATGTGCCCCGCCCACTGCCACTTAAATTTGGCAATTCTTCGAGCTATTTCGGTCACCTTGGTTCTCCTGCGGATCTCATCATTTCTGATATGATATAAGACCGGTATAGCTCTGCGCAAAAGTGTGCAAAAATGGCGGAGTCACAAAGTCATACATCAAAATAAACTTTAAAAATTACCTTTCTGGTAGAACTTTGGATAGTCTTACTCATTTTAAATGTCCTTAATAGTACTTGTTTATGAAAACTATCAAAATGTTTGGTTTTGTTTTAGTTGTCAAACAATTTTCTTTTTTTCTTTTTTTTTCGTGGCCTTATGTCTTTTGTCGTGACTATGAAAGCCACTAAGGTTTGACAGTTTTAGTAAACGAAAATTATACCTAATATTGAAGATACCTACATGATTCTTGCAATAATCACGCTTAAAAAACCTATATATTAGCCTACAGAACGGCCGATTAATCATGGCCGCATTAATGATAGGCTCTTAAAAATTTCATGCATGTTGTACGCAGAAAGGAAACAGTTACTGTTACGTTAATTAAACTGTTTTGTACTCGATATAAATTATAAATTGAAATATCGCGCGCTGAATGCTGGGTTCATTGCTGGACGCGTGTGGCTGGTTGATGTGTGTTCCCGTCACGGCGTTCTAAGCCAATCGGAAAGTATTTTCTTTTCAAAGTTCTAATGCGTTGTCTCGCTCCCACCTTCGGTTTCGCATACGGACGCCAGCGATCGTCTCGCTCGTCGCTTCACCAGTCGTCTTCCCGTTACGTTTGAAGTGTAGATGACACTTCTTTTCTTCTAAGTCTATCTAATTAATTAAATTAAAATATATTATGGTGTAACGCGGCAACCATTAACTCCATTGCCGGCTCCTAGCGAAGTGAACGAAGGTAAGTGAGATCAGCGCATTGTATTCCGATTGGTTTGGGGTGCTAAGCAAGTTCTTCCATCGACCAGCTGAATACGGCGATCGGCAACAGCTCAATATCAAACGGATTGAACCATAATTATGTTGTGGACAGCACAGTATTTAAATCGGGTACGCAACATAAACAATATTTTGTTCCATAAGAAGTTATGATCTATTGCGCTACTGCACAAAGTTTAGGGCGGTCAAGACATTTAACCTGTACTGTATTCCTGTTTTCTAATAAAACGTATTGTGAACATCTATATTTTAACCGAATGGTCGTATAATCAAACACATACTTTAAATTTGCTGGCGAAACTTCACATGGTGATGATAAAGAATCATTAATAGAACACATTTAAATAAAAAAAATATCCAATCATCAGTTAATCAGATAAGATATTATTACCCTCCAGCAAGTAAAAATGTGTCGGAAAGAATATTTACAACGCGTCATATGTTCAACACAGATGTGTGCATTCTGCAACTGTAGGCCAAACTTATACAAAAACATGGATCAGCCGCTCGGCAGATTTGACGTCGCTAATTAACAGCATGGAGGATATTGGAGGGGCGTGCTGTATTATCATAGTTGATCTCTATATACTCGTATTTAACAGAATTATTTAACTAATATAAATGATGTTATCAGGCGTTACTTTGCGGAAATTCATGACATACAAATATGCAAATATAATATTTAGTTTTAATTCCGCCAATATTTAGCTTTGGAGGAATTTAAATTAAATATTGTATTTTTATATTTGTATTTAACTCATATTCAACTAAACAATATTTTGTATATTGTGATGTCAATATTGGGTAACCTTATCATTTATACTGAATGAATATCATACACATTCTGTATTTATTTTATAATAGGTTAATTGAAAACCGTTATATATACGTACTTATATTAAAATTATTTAGCTTTAACTTGAATAAAATAAATAAAAAATTTCTCTAACTCTTTACTCTGAGGATGTTTAATTAATTTCTACAGTACAAACTCATTTTATTAACTGCATAATTAATATTTGTTTGGTTTACTGACCGGGTTAATTGTTTCTTTTGCTTTGCTTTGTTTATGCTTAATGTTTTAATTATCTTATACAAATACAATATACTAAGTTCCCCATGTCGGGCAAAGTGTTATTGGGTTTTTCCATCTGGAATTTCTCAGTAGCAGCCTGGAGTCTGGATTTGTGCCCTGTTGATGGTAAAGGCTCGCCCTCCATGACATGGGACTTAACGGCGAAATGAGGATGTACTATATACCTCTGCCCAACCTATCGAGGAATACAGGCGTGATATTGTGTTATGTTTGTATAGTTACTTAGAATAAATCATTTGAAGATTCTTATTTATTACTTCAAACCGTGCACCTAAATTCGACTTTTCATAAGCGCCTGTATTGGTTTATGTGAAATAAAAATTTTTGATTTTGATTTTGAAACCATAATTTGTATGTGACACAATATGAGTAAACCGGTTCTCTGTTGGAATATCGAAATATTATTAGCCGATTCTTATCTGGCCGACAACCTTTCGCCACTTTTCATTTCGCCGAATGATTAAAGTACCTAATTATATTTTGTAATTTTTTGTTACGCCTACTAGTCTGCTGGCCACTGTTTCATTAGTCAACTGTATTATTGGCCACTTTACACTTGTTAGATGGCACATTTTTCCATCACGTAAGCAAGAAGCAAGCAAGCATGCAAGTATTTCTGGGTTTTATCCGCCAGAAGACTTGCTTTGTCACCCCTACGCTTCGCTCGCACACTCGACCAGCGCTACGCTCGGGAGGTCGCCGACTCGCTTCGCTCGCCACCTCCCCCCGCGCTTCGTCTTCGTGCGCTCGTTCCACTCAGGACTTCACGCTCCACGCTCCACGCGAGCTTCTGGCTCCACGCTTTAAAATAACACTCTAGGGATAGGACAGAGTCTGACCACGTGTAGTCCGGGTGCATTGGGTCGGAATTACATTACATTCCGCTGCGTAAAAATAGTGTTGTGCGAATACTAAGGCCCGGCGCAGACGACGGACTTGTTGTCTGGCGGACTGCCGCGGATAGGAATTGACGTGGTTGATAGTCTTTGCCGGTCGCGTAATTCAACACGTACTCAACGCACACGACGGTAATTTTGTCTGTAGTTGTCGTTAGAACTCTAGTGTCTGCAATGGCAACAACCAACTACTTTCATTCTTGTCCGTGGTAGTCCGCCGGACAAAAAGTCCGTCGTCTGTGTCAGGCCTTATTTGGCAAATTAAACAAATGCCAAATAAGTATTCGAGTAAAACAAAATTTCTGAATCATTTTTGGCCAAATAATTTTGGTGGCTAATAATCATTCGGCGAAATCAAATTAGGCTAAAAATTGCTTCGGCTAAGATTACGTCGAATCATTGTCGGCGTTATGAAATTCGATATAAAATACTTCGGCAAAAACACGGGCACCGGAGTAAAACATTAATTATATTATTATCAGTCTTTTTTTTTAGAATTACTGAGATACAATTGCTAACTGCAGCATATCTTATAGTTACACCCGTTACTCGCCTGTTTACACCAGTCATATTTAACTGGCTTCGTTCGTATGTTTCCGGTTCAAAATTTGTGAACCCATTTTTCTGCAATTGCTGTATCGATTGAGCTGTGGCATACCTACGTAACATTGGCGACAATACAATAATATGATACCATGAAGCTGGTCTGATAATGGAGTCGAAAGATAAAATCTCGTTTTCAAAAAGGTTTTTATACCCTATACTTGCCCGTTACGATACAAACGTGAAGAGAATAGCTTATTATTTGTTGAGAACCACACTGAAAAATTGTACTTAAACGACACCTTCGCTTTTAGTCTTGTACTAGCGACCCGCCCCGGCTTTGCACGTGTACGTTTTATAGCTAAAACCTTCCTCTTGAATCACTCTATCCATTAAAATAAACCGCATCAAGATCCGTTGCGTAGTTTTAAAGATCTAAGCATACATAGGGACAGACAGCGAGAAGCGACTTTGTTTTATACTATGTAGTGATTGGTATGTCTACACCCGTGCGCTTTCATGTTCATCTTGCGCTTTCAACTTTCAATTCCTCTTGCGTCAAACGCATGCAATATTGATTGCCATAAGACGCATGCAGCTTATCGTCTACACCGGTGCGCCTCGGTCAGTCGTCAGTCGACATATAATAGACGGATTAGCGTGCGCTAGAGGCATGCGCTTTTATCGAACTAGTATTAAGGCATGCGCTATGGCGCTTCACGCATGCTTCAAACGAAGACGCAAGATGAACGTGAAAGCGCAATGGTGTAGACATAGCTTTTAGTGTGTGTCCTGAGTGACGGCGCACCGCGCAGGCGGAATGAACGGCGCATTAAATAAATGTTCGTAACGTTTGAATTTTGATATCCACATTATTAAAACCAAAGTAAAATAAACACGCGCGCATACGCGTCAACTTTCTCGCGAGCACTAAGGACAGATATCGACGGTACAGCCACGGTAAAGCCGCTGGAGAGGCGTGTAAATAGCCTGCACCTTTGTGAAGGTTGTAAAATAGATTTGAACCTATGTTAAGTTTCAAGCGTAATGGCGGACCTCAAACATTTCCCTATTGATGAATCCCCGAGAAACCAATACCACAGAATTATTAGCAGCAAAAAGATGCCCACGTACCTTGGCAGTCCAGAGATCCCACTCAGACCCAGGGAGATGGGAAGATACCCTCGTTCATGCGCGCGTGATGGCTTGTAGGTATAGGCTGTCGGCCGGCGAGCAAAATCTTCATAAATCCACCGGTGGAATGGTTAAAACTCCAAAAATCAACACTGCACTATAAGTTCTCAATGAAGCACAGATGCAGGTCCATTTATTTTACGAGTATCATCAAGGTTTCACCAAAAAAAGGAATTTTCAAAAGAGGCGGAGCGAAAACGCACTCACAGAGTTGCGAACGGCGGGCGGAAGGGCCTCTCGCTAACTAACGCCATCTATCGGCCATGTTGCGAGAAAACTCAAGAAAGTTTCGATACATGGGCGCTGCGGAAACAAATATTGGTACGAGGATTCATCAATTGAGAAGTTAAAATATTTAATTTGAAATAAGTACTAATCTCTGATATGGAAAAATCCTAAAATATTATTATTTAATTTTTTTACGTTGAAAAAAGGCATTGACGCTTCACCAGCCGCTCCGCAATCCGCAATACGCCCGTGCGCCGTCACTCAGGACGCACACTTAAGAAGGAAAGCAGACAATCGAATAAATAAGTCGTAAAAGCCTTAGTACCTATTTAGTTTAGCATTACGCCGAAACACTGGACCAAGTACAATCGTAATTGAAAACTGCCGTATTTATTCCGCCATTATTTTCTGATCTAATTTCGTTTGTCCAGAGCCCCATTTAGGTCAGTATTTATCTACTTGATTGCTACAATAAACATAAAGATTTGTTCTGTATTCCGATTACTTTTATATGGTTTTTGTTCCTCTGTTTCCAAATAATAACTATACACCGTGGGCCTGAGGTACCCGAAAGATTTTAATCTTCGATTCTGATGCCTAATTGGAGAAGAAAAGCTAATAGTTTGTTGAAAAAAGCTTAATTTTCGAAATATTCGTTATCTAATGAAATTCACAAATCGAAAAATATCTATGGTAACAAGTCCCAGGAAAGCGGTGTTGCAACTTTTGTCATAATTATCATACTCGCCGTATGTCTTATTTGACTGCGAGGGTTGTGAAGTGAGAAGTTTCTTATCCACTCACACGAGAATTTATAAATGTTGCCAGTTCAACCTAAGGTATTGCTTACAAGGAAGCACTCAAGTTAATTTATTCATAAGGAAAGGAAAAACAAAAAAGTTTTTTTTTCTTTTTTCATCTTTTGTTGATTCAACATTTGACTCTTAATAGCATCAGAAAGGCGTGGTTAAAATCTTTTGGGTACCTCGGGCCCACGGTGTATATACAGCCGTGAACGGAAGTTTTATGAAGGTTTTTTGCTTTTTTTAGCTCTTTTGCTTATATTTTTTATGTAAATCTACAAACTTCTAGCAAATTGCAAACTTTTTTTGTAAAAAAAAATGCAAATTGTGATTCGCAAATCGACCGTAAAATTGAGAGCCAACCTTTCCGTTCCAAAAACAAAATTGTTATCGTAAAACTTAACTCCTTTGCATTGCAAAGTAGGTACTTCATAAGTAGGTATAAGAATTCACAAGTATCTCATAGCCAAACATTTCATTCGGCTAAACTTGTAGAAGCTTAAGAAGCTCTAGAATTTCGATATTGGAGGCGACAGGAAAACGATCGAACTAACTATCGAAGAAATAAAAATCTCGCAAGCCAATACCCAACCGCTCTTGTAAAGCCGGTCTTGCTAATCTCAGCTTACTCTAGAAATTGAGCAAATAGTATCGTCCAGTATTTCGATATTGCAGGTAACAGGAAAACTATCCAACTAAGTATCAAAGAACAGAAAATTTCGCAAGACAACGATGTCGTCTAAAAATACTGCTATCTTTTATTAACAGGCAAAACAAGATAGAGACGGAACACTTTTAGAAAGCTTCGAGCAAAACTCGGGATCTAAAATGAATCCGGGTCACCATTCTTCTTCTTCTTCCTGCCCTTATCCCATGTTACTTGGGGTCGGCGCAACACGTTTTCTTCTTCCATTCCGTCCTGTCACCCATCATGATGTCACTGACTCCCTTCTCTTTCATATCATTCTTCACACAATCTTTTCTTTGGCCTCCCTCTTCCTCTCCATCCATCCACATTTATATTCACAACTCTTTTGATCACATGCGTTTCATCCCTCCTCTTCACATGCCTATACCAAGACAAACGGTTCCCTTTCAACTTTTCTGTCACTGGCGCTACTTTCAAACTTCCTCTAATATATAGAATCCGGGTCACCATTATAAACCTTAATATCTCGGAAACTAAGAATGCTAGCTTATTCAAATAAAAAGTATTTTATAGACTATTTGAGATGGTTGATTAATTTTATTTGAATAAAAAATAAAGTATAGAATACTTTTTATTTGAATAAGCCATATCATTCTTAGTTTCCGAGATATTAACGTTTATAATGGTGACCCGGATTTATTGCTTTCGAGTGTAGTTTACCTACTTGTTAAATATCACCGTTTTTTTATTTACGGGTGCATGAAAAGAGCCTCCACGAGTGACGATACTTCAGTACGTCCGGCGCACCCTGGGCAGTCAGCCCCGCTACCAACCTTGCTGACTAGCTAATCTTTTCACCAATGAGCTATTTTCGTATAGCTCGTGCTGACACGAGAGAAAAATATAATATAATATTACATACTTAAACCGGGTCGTCAATCGTCCAAATAGTTCAACTTAATTTGACAGCTCTAATATTCTTCCATCTCTTTTTTCTTTTATTTGCAAGTAAAGGATAGCAATATTTTTTAGCCAAGTTTAGTCGGTGCTCAAGAGAATTGGGGAGAATATCTACTTGTTGAAAAGTCGAGCTTAGGCAGATTTATTCTATAAAGGGAGTGAAAAGAACATATTGTATAGGTACAAAAGTGAAACAGGATTTTATCACGATACAATGGGTAGTTTTACACAGAGCTCGGGTTTTCCCGCGGATTGAATGTATTTGCATCTGAATGGTGAGCTGATTGAACTGACTGAATTGAGACGTTTGCGATCTTGCCTTACTTTATGGATGTAGGTACTGAGTTTTGTTACGTCAGTTTCGGCAAGAGACAAGTTGAGGAAAATCTCGTGTGTCATATTCGTGTTTATGATTGTTTACGGTTTAGCCCACGAAATAGAAAAAACAAGTGGAAGTGCCCTTATACTTCCTTAGTGCGTATACACGTAGAAAGCGGGTTGTTGGCGCCGATTTGCCAGCGCTTGTCGGTGCTGGTCCATGCAGTTAGTCGGCGCAGATAGTCACTATACTGTGTGGCGAACCAGCGCCGACAAGCTCCGAACTTCGCCGACAAGTTCCGACCTGCTCCGATCAGCGCTAGTAAGCCGTCATTTGTCGCTTTAGTCGCAAGGGAACAAAGCGTATTTTTGTTACAAAATGTCAGCCCCTGCTTCTACCCGCTTCCTTTATGTAGCGGTTACCTGCACGGACCAGTACCGATAAGCGTTTGTAGGTCGGCGCTGGTTACCTGCTTCCTATATGTATACGCCCTTAGTACCTACGTTAACCAGTATCGCCAAACTGACATACCTGATTGAAAGATATCAAAGTTGATACACCTCTGTGAGATACATTTATCGTCCTGCTATAATTTTTACTCATTAAAATTGCACAATTATGCACGATTCTATCATTTTACGTATGAACTTGAGACGTCGTGTCACAGCAAGCAGCTAATCGCGTGAGACAATGTAGCGTATCTCCGCGCACTGTGACACGTGCGCGATAGCTAAACTTTCACTTGTTTTTTTTCTGTTCCGTGTTTTAACTCAATGCATATTTTGTGACTTGCCGTTTGGTTTCGAAACTAGTGGGGCAATCCACATCAGTAAGAAAATAATTTTTCATCCCATCTATTCGAAAAGGACGACTTGGTTCGCCTTTAAGTGCTCCCAAATGTGGTGTTTTCTATAATAAACTTTTAGCGGGCAGTAATGAGTTTTTAATCCTCTTTATACGTGCGCTTTCTAAGTAAGTGCGCCGCAATTATCTTTGCCGTGCACTTTTTGAATTTGGAACATCTTAGTGTTCAGCGCCAAAGAAATTGAACGCAAATATTGTTTGAATAAAGACTGGCTGGTATGACGGCCCAAAGTAGCGCCGCAGGCTGAATAAAAAAAAGACATCAAATTAAAAACGCGCGAACGATAACCCGCGTTTTCGTCAATTTTCACGGATTGTTAGAAATTCATGGTTTTGTTTTGAAAAATGAGTTTTTCAAGTGACAGTGAAAATAGTAAAGTATAACCATAGTGTTTAAAAATGCGCATTTTATTGTAACATGTACTTCGATAGATACTTGTCTTATTCACATTCGATTTTGTTACAGGTGGCTTTTATTTTCTCATAGTGGGTGATAAAAAGTTGAGTGTATCACTCGGGCGCAAAATTTTTGGCTCGGGCGACGTACTTTGAATCCCTCGCTACGTTCGGGATTCAAAAAAGCGGCCTCGCTGTAAAAATATTATTTTGCTCCCTTATGATACAATCTACTATACTTGTACCACTATCTTTTAAAGTCCGTGGGTGACGGGCTTAGAATATAATTCTTCTCCATCGTCAGGCCAGCAAATCGTCATGAGGCGACGAACTTGGCACCATTATTGCGCCCAGAAAATGGCAAAAGACTCGCTACCTAATTCTAGTTACTTACATAGGAATTTATATGTTTCTAAATGACGTTAAAAGGCATCGAAGTACTCTTCTACATTGCTGATTGTTACTATGTTGAGCAAACTATTGCACAGTATAGTTTAAACTCCAGCACCTCCACTATTAACAAACATACCTACAGCACATAATTTAAATAAGAATGTCACTTCAGAGAACTGAATTTCACGGCAAAATTTAGTTACATTTCTGTGAGCGGAGCCATTATTAACTTTAAGCATTACGAATTCGTGTTCGCCAATTTCCTGAGGCACATTTATATCTAATAATGCAAATGAGGATGTATAGCCTGGCCATTAAAATATTGTATAAAATGTAAACAAACCTTTGATCGTGAAACATTAATCGTATAAAATACACATTTCAAACGATTGAAGAATGTTGGTTTATGGAATCCTATTTCAAAAATGTGGATTGAAGCAGTATTCATGTTTGTTTACCTTTTATACAACATTTGAATGGCCGAACTATACCTACCTCTGTTACTTGAAAGAATAAAAAACTTTATACTTACTTATTTTGTGTCAAAGTTGGTAAGTAAGTTTTCTCCATCCACTTTACAACTACACAAGAATTATTAATAATGTGTCAAGGGTTTAGCTTAAATAAAAGCTTTAGAAGAGTTTGATTAATGGCCAATTTTTATGATTTACCGAGTGTTATTGGATAAAATTAAGAATCTTGTATCTTTACCAATAATGGAGGAAAGTACTCACAGTTTTGCATAGTAGACCTTCCCATATCTTAGTAGGTATCATAGGTGTCACAGGTAAGATTAGCTTACGAGTCTATTTATATTTACAGTTTGGCAATAAAAAATGCTTTCATAATTTTGACCATAGGAACCGAACAATATGTACCTACACGTTTAGCCGTGTACGCACGAACGAACATGAACATCTCGAACACGAATAACGAACACGTTGTTTGCATATGCGTACCATTATTAAACGGCGAACACGTTCATAGTGATTCGTGTTCGATGTTCAAATTCGCGATGTTCGTGTTCGTTCGTGCACGGCTTTTGAAATCTTACATTTATTTTTATTAAATCATGTTCTTCCGCGTTGACTTGTACTATAAAACGGCTAGTATTTAAACGATCGAATATAAATTCAAAGTAAGAGTGTATAAAATAGTGATTATGGCGTACTGAAATACTAAGTGGGCGAAAGACTGAGGGCGAACACAAATATTGAAAACGGCGACATAAAATTACGAATTTGAGGTACTAGTTATTCAGAACGATCAGTGTAATAATTCTTAAGCGAACAAATTTCACTCACATTATTGTTGTATGTTTGTAAGGTTGTTTGGGTTTCCAAAGGAGCGTCGACGGAGCCCCGCTGGGCGAGGCTCCTATTTCTGTCTGCAGGGTTTAAAGTAACCTTTGTTCGCCCACTCAGTATTTTTTTCGCCCAAGTTAGTATTTAATTCGGACACTTGGAATTTTAGTTACTAGCTTAGATTAACTGTTTCCCATTGGTAGTACCTCATTTTACGAATTTTAATCATTCATAATTTTTCGCCAGTTAAGTTAATTTTTCGCAAATATATTTTAATGCCGCTCGGTTTAGTATTAAAGTACCTATCTCATTAACAGTCTTCCATATATTATTTATTCGCCCGATTAATAACTCCCCCTATAAAACAGTCATGGGGGTTGAGTCGTAGAAAGCTATGATAAGAACAAAGGAGGATGTGACCCATCATCTTGACATAACAACATCGATAAACAAAAAAAAAACTCTAAGACGTTTGAATTAAAATATTCGAAAAATGTAGCAGTGTCGTTTAACCCAAATCGGAATCGAAAACAGTTTTGAAACTCAATTTTCTTGTCACCGACTGCGTTCTAACTTTTTCCAGTATGTCGATAACATTTTCGCGGTAAAAATAATTTTAGAACTATATTTATATTAGCTATATAAATATACCCGTCGCTTGTAGCTTATACGTGTAGTTTGATAAACGCATGTTTGTAAAAATGCATTAATTTACAAGAGAAAGCCTTGTGATACAAGGCTTTTTACGTTTGATAAATATACAGTGTAAGTCTTCATACAGTGGACATATGAAATTGGGTGGAACTAGATAATTTTACCGGATCAATAACAAAATAAAATTTTGGTTTGAAAGACGTTAACTTTTTATTGTAATATTTTAATCAAGTGGTCTATCATATTAAAAAAACTATAATGATTGTTAATAACAGGCAAATGACGGTAAAATACAAGTTGACCCAAAAAAAAATAAGGAAGTATTTACGGAAAATCAGTTTTTTGTGTTTTTCTCCATAAAAGAAGACAAGAAAAAAAAAGTTTTTTTTTTTAATTTGTTTATAAAATTATTTATGCACTGTATGAAGACTCACACTGTATATACGTTATTAAATCAACACGCTCTAGAAGGTATGTAATGGATGTTCAAATTTCACGCGGACAGAGTCGCGTCCGAAAACTAGTGATATATAAATTTCGTTCCGGTAACCGTTGCGTCAGTAGAATATATGTATGCTGGAAAATATAGATGGACTTTCGCTTCGAGAAATTGCGGGTCAAAGTTGCAAAGAACATCATTATGATCTATGAAATATGTTTGCGAAACGTGACCAACGTCGAATGTAAAATGTTGACGCTCACAAATAAATATCATTTAAATAAAAGACAACAGCGACGTGTCTAAAATAAAATGTGGTCTAAAATAAAATGAAGACAGAAAATAAACTTCACAGTGGCAGAATGCTAATGTAACATGCATGGACACCGTCAAGATTATTTTCAGGGAGTTGCATGTGCATCTATACATTAAACTATTAACTAATAAGTGCATCCTAATACCGGCTTCCCACGGTGCGTGATAGCGAGCTCGCACCGACGCACCATGGGAAGAGACTCGTCCGTGGTAACGCGGACGCGTGCGGAGCGGTGCGCCGTATCCACACCACACACTCTCATAATGTGGCTTCCCACGGTGCGTGATTTTACGGATGATACCACGCACAGCCGGTGCGCGCTACCACGCACCGTGAGAAGCCAGCTTTATAGGTTGATATACATATAGAGTTTGAAGTTTAAAGGCTTGTCATGTCAAGAAAATCATGTCAAATTCAAATACTTTCTAGAAATGTATTTCTTAATTTTGCCTATGTAATATTTTCTTCCATAACAGAGTGGTGCAAATGCACCCCCTTGCACCTTCCTCCGAGCGCACATGGTAACATGTAACAACAGACTAATGTAACATGGATCAATAGAATTTGTGAGAGACTGGTGCCTGAAATAGGCACTGCATCGCAATGCCTGTAGTACAGGTCACCAGGGTCCCACTCCTCTAATTTAAACAAGCCCTGCACTGTGATCAGTAGTAAAGTATTTTTGTTAACATTTTGGAGAAACGAAGAGAATTTACACGTAGAATTATTGTAGATATAGAAAATTAGTAAAAAAAATATATACCTGCAAGGCTAGCTTTAGCAGCTTAGCTTTTGCCTGCGGCTCCGCTCGCGTTAATTTATGGATCCCTAATTTTTTGATCCCAAAATATAGCCTATAGCACTCAGGGATAACGTAGCTTCCTACTGGTGAAAGAATTTATGAAATCGGATGTATAGTTTCGGAGATTACCTCCTACATACAAACAAACAAACAAACAAATTCTACCTCTTTATAATATTAGTATAGATATAGAAAATTAGTAAAAAAAATATATAGGTACCTGCAAGGCTAGTCGGAAAGGGGTTTTTTCGAATTAGTACCCCTTTTTCGACTAAACTTGTTTATAATACAGGATCAGTCGGAAAGGGGGTACTAATTCTATTGTATAAGAGCTATGTTACAATTTTGGTGTACAATAAAGTATATTCTATTCTAATCCGAAAGGGTGGTAAAGTACCTATGATAATGAATAAATTTTGTTCTACAATTTTCCCCAAAAGTCAATAGTTTAAGAGAAATAGCTATTCAAAGATTTCATAAAAACTACACTAAAATCTATCTATTGTCAGCTATGATCAGATGTGTTTTCATTTTAGGTCCTATCTGGGTCGTTTGGGGCCACGGTTAAAAAACTCCATTTTCTAAATTCGTAACTAAAGCAGGGATGAAGAATTTGAGAAAAAACTAAATAAAAATTGTTTTGTATGGAATTATAAAATATCGAATTTTGAAATTTTAGCACCTTCTCTAAAACAGTCATCGGTAATACTTTATGTGTCCTGCGGATTAGTACCTCCTTTCCGACTAACATTTTTGTACGTAGTACTTATTACTTCTATGCATTTTTATAGGAAATAAGAATGCATGCAAGATTGGTGCGTTAGTGTGCATATGTATGTTATATGTTTGTCGAGTATTTGTGCAAGTGTGTTGTGAGACTACTTTTAATAATACCTCCTTATAAAAAGTTAAAGAAACCAAACTAAGCTGATTGGCCAGGCTACGGAACATAATCAAACGCACAGTGACGGTAAGCATGCCAGGCGAGATGGTCACGAACGTAACATTTCTAATGGAAACCCGCAATACAAAAAGAAATCCAAGGTATGAAATCTTGATTTTCCTAACGTTTGACCCTTGAAATCTAGTAGTTTCGTATAAAAAATGATCACCACTGAAATTCCAGATCACCCAATCTCTATAAATAAAAAGAAAAGTCCTGACTGACTGACTCATCAACGCCCAGCCCGAACCTTTGAACCTAGAAAGCTGAAATTTTGCACACAGGTTTCCCTTATAATGTAGACAAGGAATAAGGAAGGATTTTTCGAAATTCAACCCCTAAGGAAGTTAAATAGAGGATGAAATTTTGTATGGAAAATCGCCACTTATCGGGTTCAAAATTTCACGCAAGCGAAGCTGCAGGCAAAAGCTAGTATGGCATAAGTCGATAAGTCGAAGTTTAGACCAAGCAACAAACTGATGCCCCATTTAACAACCGATAATAGACTTGCATCACAACTTGTTCCCGGTGTCTGAATAATTTGGTTACCAACTGTCGACTAGCCGGGAGTTTGGCTAGACCTAGATGCAAGTGTATACTAAAATATTCACGTTGCCTACTCCCAGATGCTGAAAGAAAATTCACTTAAGTACAGCACTGCGACATAACTTATTATGCGAATTATGCGATCAATCAAGTGGCCCATCAGTCAAAGTTGAAAGTGACAGTGATGTTGTAACAGCTGGATACAATCTTCGTAGTTCCGAAGACAGGCGAAGATTGCCGAGGCGAATAAATTATGTCGTACTAGCTTTTGCCCGTGTCTTCGCTCGCGTAAATTAAAAATCACAAAACTCATAACACACTACTAAAGATTCTATAATAGTATAATTCATGGGATTGTTCGACGTGAGACTAAGCGGACGTGCCTTTTGTATTATTTATAATGAAATCTCTTTGAATAATTACGACAAAAATAATTATTTGCTGCGTCGGATTTATAAGTAAAGTGTGTCGCGTGTGATTAATAAGTTACTACGAGTACACGAAACGATGAACTGAATAACTTTTTATAGATAAATAGATTACTGTGTTAGTTATGTCTAACCCAGAAACCAGCCCGTTTGGACGTAGCCAATTACTACGGCGAAGCCCTCCACCGACGCCAACAGAACCGGTCCATCCTAGGGTACCAAACCCACCGGCACCTGCGGAAACTGAATTGCCAAGGGAGGTTATTTCCACGCCGGAGGTCCAGCAATGGTTAACTTCCATTGATACCGTTTTGAACGAAGTTTGTACTATTGTCTCGGACGGAAAAATGAATTCGGAACAGAAGCTTCGTGTTACCAATCTTTGCCGAAACGCTTTAAGTGGAGCATCTCAAATGGCCGTCTTATACCAAGCCTTGAAGCAAAAAACCATCCAGGCGTACTCCACAAATAAGCATTTAAAGGAACAGCAAAACCTTGTGAACTCTATTCAGCAATTCAAAGAGGCCGTTGAAAGTAAGTTGCAACCTGAAAAAACATACGCAAATATGGTAAAAAAAGGTACCGATAATTTCATTCGCCCAGCAAACTTGAGCTCCGTTGTTATATATCCGAGCGATAAGACCAAAACTAGTGACGACACTAAGTCCTTAGTACAAAAAATAATCTCCCCAGAAGAACTCAAACTGCATGTTCGTGGCCTAAGGAAGGTGAGAAATGGTGGCGTCATTATTAGTACGGACAGTAAAGGAGACATAGATAAGCTAAAAAACTCGGAGAAACTAGTTTCCTCGGGTCTAAAAGTCGAAGAGCCTTCGAAACGAAGACCTAGGATCGCTGTCATTGGTGTTCCTGTAGCCCTTACGGAAAAGGAAGTAGTCGACTGTATTTACGAGCAAAACCTTTCCGACAAGTTGCCGTCTACCACCCGTGAGACTTTCCTAGATACCGTTAAATTGAGCCACAAATCAGGCAAGAAGAACCTCACTACCTGTAACTACATATTGGAAGTACCTGCCACCATTAGAAAATTATTAATTAATCAAGGGCGTATCTTCATAAATTGGACGTCATGCCCGGTTCGAGATTTTACTATAGTGACCAGGTGCTTCAATTGCCAGCAGTTTGGACACGCAGCCAAGTTTTGCCGTGAAACTATTGCTACATGCAATCACTGTGCAGAGACTGGACATGCCTTCAAAGACTGCAGCAACAAATCTTCTCCCTCACAGTGTGCGACGTGTAAACGGTTCAAAAGGAAATGCGACCACCCAACTGGCGATGTAAGTTGCCCGTCACGCAAAGCAGCAGAGGACTACTATATTAACTCAATAGATTATGAAGGCGCCTAAGAGCGCTACCAGGTTCCTTATTAAGTAAGCACTTTAAACACAAAACTTTTATATACATCATGACCAATCAGCTAATCGGTGATCTAGATAATTTTTCTGTGTCTGAAGCTAAAGTATGTAATGTTGAGGAGTGTAAACATCTCTTTCCTGTGGGAGGGAAAACTTTAACTCTGCTCACACAAAACATCCGCAGCATTAACAAAAACATGGACGGTTTTGAGGTACTCTTACACAATCTTGATATAAGCTGTGATATTATCGTCTTAACAGAATGTTGGTTATCAAAACAGTCAGTCAATTTACCATGTCTCGACGGTTACTATTCTCACAAAACTAATACTAGCATCAATCAAAATGATGGCCTTGTAGTTTATATAAAAAATAATTTAAGAACAACAATAGAAGAACCAGCATTCCAAGACAGTAACTGCTTAGTAATTAAAATGCCAGATACAGTTGTTATGGCCATCTATAGACCTCCATCTCAAAATATTGACATATTTTTGGACTTGCTGCATAATAATCTAACAAAACTTTCATCTTTTAAGAACATAATACTTCTGGGTGATATTAACATTAACATCGCTTCGGGGAGTATTAATACCCATGCACATAATTATTTGAATATTTGCACATTTCATGGGCTTCTTCCTGCTCATTATTATCCCACGCACCAGAGCGGGTCATGTTTAGATCATGTCATTATGAAATCAAAAATACCAAGCAAAACATTTGTTACTAATTCTTCGCTAACTGATCATCAAGCTGTATTATTAACATTACAAACATTCTTACCTAGAAAAAAATGCATACGTTTCCATAATAAAATTAATATGACTAACCTTGAAAATGACATACGCGGAATTAATTTTGACCCCGTTTTCAACTCGAACGATGCAAATAATGCTTTAAATTATTTCATACATTCCCTTCAACATGCAATAAAGAATAACTCAATTAGTAAAATTACACCTAGAAAGTATATTAGTATTAAGCCGTGGATCACACCCGGTCTCGTTCGTTGTATACGACATAGGGATAAACTTCACCTAAAATCTAAACTCGCACCCGAAAATCAAATACTTTCTATTACATATAAAAGGTACAGAAACTTTTGTAATAACCTTTTGAAAAAGCTTAAAATTCAACATGATAAAAGTGAACTACAAAAGGCAGGAAAGAATAGTAAACTTGTTTGGAAATATATTAAAAGTAACACATTCAGATCAAAACCTCCAGAACCTCCTCTTGAATTATTGTCAACAGACACTAACCCATCTGACGCAATCAATAAAGTAAACAACTTTTTTGCTAACGTTGGAAAAAACTTGGCTGAAAAACCCTTAAGTTCCCGAACCTCTTCTTCCTTAAGTACGCCTATGTCATTTTCTACACTAAAATCTTTTGGTCTATTGGATACTGACGTCAATGAAGTATTATTACTAATAACTGGCCTAAAGGAGAGCTGTGCTACTGGGTGGGACGGGATACCTAATAATATTCTTAAACGATTTAGATACTTGCTTGCTCCTTCACTAACCCACATTTTTCAGTTATGCTTATCCAAAGGAATATTCCCTACATTGCTTAAAAAAGCTGTGATTACTCCTGTGTTTAAATCTGGTGATAAAACATGTGTTAATAACTATAGACCCATTTCAGTATTAACCGGATTGTCAAAGATTTTAGAAAAAATCATAAATAGCAGATTAATGAAATATCTTGAAGATAATAAATTACTTTCAGAAAATCAGTTTGGATTTAGGCAAAAAAGATCGACAAGTCAAGCAGTTCACAAATTAACAAATGTTATAACAACCAATCTCGATAATGGCATGCATTCCTTAGGGATTTTCCTTGACCTTGCCAAAGCCTTCGACACTATTTCAAGTTCTATACTATTACACAAGCTTGAATCACTTGGGATAAGAGGTGCACAACTTCAACTTTTTTCTGACTATCTTAGTAATCGTCAGCAGTGTGTAAAAATTGGTCAGTACACAAGTTCTGAGCTTGAAAATAGTGGATACGGAATTCCACAAGGAAGTATTTTGGGCCCTACCTTGTTTTTGATCTACATAAATGACCTATGTAACTTGACACTCCAAAATGGTGCCATTATGTCATATGCGGATGACACGGCTCTAGTATTCTATGCCAAATCAAGAGCTGAGGTTTACGCACATACTCAAAATGGCTTGAATATTGTATCTAATTGGCTCCATAAAAATATACTAACCTTAAATGCAGATAAAACCAATTATATTTTATTTACAATGAGAAATACAAACATTCCGCTTACTAATCCAAATATTCATGCGCATAAAAATAATTGTAGTTTTAACGCTGACACTGCATGCACTTGTCCCGCTTTAGTTAAAGCTGATCATATTAAATATCTAGGTGTCACGATTGACACAAATCTAAATTTCCGTAAACATATCGATCTGTTATGTACTAGAGTACGTAAACTGATATATATATTTAAACATTTACGACACATAGCCGACTATAAATTAATTAAACAGGTTTATTTAGCTTTGTGTCAATCAATTCTCACCTATTGCATAACCTCCTGGGGAGGGGCCGCAAAATCAATTTTATTGCCTCTAGAACGTGCTCAAAGAGCAATTCTAAAGGTTGCTACCTTTCGCCCTTTTAGATTTCCCACGCACCAGCTTTACTTGTCATGTGATGTGCTAACAGTCCGCCAATTATTTATTCTAAATGTCGTACTACTCCAACATACAGAACTTCCATTTTTCCCATCACCCACAGACAAGAGAAGGAAAGATTTGGTTTGCATAAGGACCCCAAGTAGACATGCTTTTGCAAATAGATTTTATATGTTCCTAGGATCCTATTTGTACAACAAGCTTAACAAGCTCTTAAACATGTATAGTTTAAGTTATAAAAAATGTAGTCTCAAAATAGCAGAATATTTAACTAACCTTAACTATTCAGACACAGAAAATATTCTAGTAATAGTTCAGTAACTTTAAGTTAGTTATCTATTAATACTCCGTAAGTAATTATTTTTGTATACCTACTCATTTCATAACTTACTTTTATTATTAGAAATGTTTAGTCTCGTAGTCAGTAGAAACATATTTTTATATGTCATACATAATATAATGTTTTTGTCCCTTTTATTATAATCAGCCGTAAAGTGATGGCCTGAAACACAGGTTTGTATAAACCTAGCTCGGGCGTGACGCTAGTTAGATATAAAGCCCGTCTAACTATTTTCAGTATGTTTAAATTATTTATAATCTTAGTAATCTAGATATATCATTGGTATTCTTGTAATTAAAGCTAAGACTTAATTATTAACTTGTGGTGTAACTGTACTTTATTTTGTAAATAAGTTATTAAATAAAAGTTTATTTATTATTATTTATATTAATTCAATCGTGATTCGAAAGACACGTGGATCTATGAACGTTATTGTTGTTTTCCTCGAGAACAGTACTTTTTTTCGGAATGAAAGGTACCCTATGTCCGTTTCTGTACACCTGGCAACGTTTAAGCAAAAATTCAGGATGATCGGTTCAGTGGTTTAGGCGTGAAAAGGTAACAAACAAACTTACTTTCGCATTTCTAATATTAGTTAGGGTTAGAATTACCGTACCTACCTGTACTTTTTCGAAGATTTTATTTTCGAAAAGGTTTCTAATATACAGGGTGAAATTGTAAACAGTCGACAAACCGAAATGGGAGATTGTACTCATCACTATGAACAACTTTTACTATGAGAACAAAATGGAAAACGCGAAAAAAAATCTGCTGTTCCCATGTTGACGAGATATGCGAACATAAATGTAGGGAACAGCTGTTTTTTTCGCGATTTCAGGTTTGGTCCCATAAAGTTGTTCATAGTGATGAGTACAATCTCCCATTTCGGTTTGTCGACTGTTTACAATTTCACCCTGTATAGTATTGTCATATTTTTGTATGTTCTATAGATAATGTTTCTGGGCATGTGGGATTTATATTTGCAAACTCACCCACAATATAAAAGAAATTAAAGTACGAGGAAAAGGTTATCTAAAAAAGATTAAACGATTTTCTGAGCTTGTATCCGGTACCTTAATGAGGCGACTTCCTTTCATCATATCGTATCTCAATCTTTTGTCGGCCGGCCTTGCCTTGAGCAACTGTTCATTCATTAAGAAGCATGTAACCAGTTTCTTTACTACACGATTTTCGTTACCAAATATATTCTGAGAGGAACATAACTATGTAGAAATGGAGGATAAGGGTCGGGAGTTTATTAAAGTACTTCCAATCTCGGTGCTCTATTCGAGGGTATTACATTTTTGTTTAATATAATAAGACGGTTTTTCGGCTCAAGGATATTCGGGGAAATTAGGACTTGGTATGAAGTGTGGTAACTAAGTAGGCACTTTATAAAAAGGTTTTTTGGTAACACATTTTTTTATTACATAGATGGAGATACTCTATTGTACACTAAGAGAAATAACTTTAAAAAAGTAAAAACCGACTTCAAAAAAAAAACTAAACGGAGTAAAATAATTATCATATAATAAAATTATCAGTTTCATAAGTCGGTGCATTCAATTTGTTTCAGCATGGAATTACTTTTTAGTGCCACAAATTACAATGACAATAGAAATTCTCGGACCACTACTACAACTAGAACGTCGTCTAAATACGATTTGTGTATATTTTTTTAGTTTTTGTTGATTTTTTCAAAAAGCGCTGAATCATTTTCGATAAAATTGATATGGTACCAAACGGGAAGTATACCTTCTCAAACGAAATAAGAATTTTTCAAATCGGTTCATAAATGACGGAGATCAGAGGAAATAAACATTAAAAAAAAATACATGCAACCGAATTGAGAACCTCCTCCTTTTTGAAGTCGGTTAAAAACAGAAGGAATACACGTAATTAAGAACAGTGCAAATGGTGTTCTTCGTCTTATTAGTTCACCTTGGACGTAGAAGTAAAAAGGAAATTATAAAAAGAAATGAAAGAAACCTGACTGTCTCGTTGGTCTAGTGTTCGCAAGCGCTACTGTGGAGCGTGAGGTCCTGGATTCGATCCCCAGGTCGGGCAAAGTGTTATTTTCTTTTTCCGTGTGGAATTTCTCAGTAGCAGCCTGGAGTCTGGATTTGTACTCAGTTCATGGCAATCGATTCGCCTTCTATTTATATGGGTCTTAAAAATAACGGCGAAATGAGGGTGTACTATTATTATACACCTCTGCCCAAACTTTCGGGGAATACAGGCGTTTTTTTTATCCTTTGTTGTCCCACTGCTGGGCAAACGTCTCCCCCATTGCCCATGCCTTAGACCCTATCTGCGTTTACTATCAGGTACAACTAGGGTAAAATGCGAGGAAGTAAAATTATAAAATAAAATGTTTTATGAGTTTTTTTCCTTAATTGACCATAACATTAATCTTTAAAATTCACTTTTTATCATTATTTGTTAACAAAATTAATAATTGCCAAGCTTTCATTCATAACACAATTTTGATCATCAAACTTTTGATGTTGACTGTACGAGACTGGGCGGATGGGAAGCAGCATTAAATAACAACGCACCATCATTATCCTCCTCATTATATAATGGTAACATCATCTATATAATAATACTTATATTCAGCATGAAAATCAACTACAGTAAATAACCTACAGAAATCCAGTTCAGAATTCCGGAGTTTGAGGAAAATATTCGATTAGGCTCATACCGGCTTTATGCTGGCTTTGGAAGAGCTTCTGATAAATAGCGAATCACTCGCAAATATAAGACTTATCACCGTTTCTGCAAAAACTAAAAGAACTGAACTTTTTATTCTGTAAATATGTAGATTGTTTTCCACATTAATCACTATGCCTTAAGTAAGTAAAACCGAAGGTTTTAAGAAAAGCAAATAATAAATAATTTGGATTTTTTTTTATAATAATACGAAATAAGCAAGAAAGTAAAAATTAATTTTTATGTAATCATTTCTATTTTAATTAAGGAAAATAGCAAAGAAAACAATATTGCCAGGTTTAAAAAATAAAAATATAACAAGAAGACCATCGCAACCTCTTCCAAAAAAATTGGTTGCAAATAAATGCCCTTTATCTTAAGGGCTATAGGAGCTGACTCTACCGCTTCCTATCAAGTTGACCACTTGAACAGCAACGCTGAAACAAAGTCAGGGTCACGTATTATTTGTTTTTTGTATTTTTTAAAGTCTAGGCTATTTCTATTTTCTGTTATAGGTATTGGTACGGTGTAGGATTAATAAGGTTTTGAGCTGACCCTTTTCGACTGATAGCCTGGATAATTTAGTTATTATGTAGCTCCACCTAATTTAAGGGAGCTATAAGATTCGAATCAAATGTCTCGCGTTGGGCGTGGCAATCATCAAAATAAATGTGTTCACAACAGTACCTACACCTCTGCTTATTCTTTCAGAGATTAGAGAACAGCGTAATGATATCACATTGATAAAGTATAACAATGCTGAACGGTGGTCGAATCACAAATATTGTTCGCAAGATCTTTGCACAACAGAAGTTTATCCTTATTGTTTACGGCCATCCTTGACTGAGTAAATAATAAACAGAAGACGATTGTAACAATACCTACTATTGTTACAGTAGAAAGCTTATTTTATTTAGCTAGCCACATTATTTGCAGGAAAATAGAAGTACTTACTAGTAGTATACAACATGTACCAGAAAGGCGTGGTCATATTTAAGGGCGTTGTTTGGACTCTTATTCTGCGCAACATTTGATAAGAAAAAAAAACGATTTTATTTTCGACTCTATGTACGGTCAGCAACAAAAGTAGCTGAACATTTGAGTTTTTAAACTTGGCATTAATTAGAAAACTAATTGTTTTAAAACAAAAACTTTAATAGATACCTAGCGTGGCTAGATCTATTAAAGCTGTAGCTTTAAGTATGTCTTAAAGTTTTTGTTTCCTATCAATTAGTTATCTAATTAATGCAAAGTTTAAAAACTCAAATGTTCAGCTACTTTTGTTGCTGACCGTACATACGCTAGCACATCAAGCTACCCGAAACTGTCAAATTTTCCCAATCAACCTTGAACCGCTTTTGCGATATAGATGAAAATCTGTTAATGAAAGACAGATTGTAGTAGCGTCAATTTGTAAGGAGAGTCGAAAAAATGTTGGCCGTTTTTTTTTTTGGAGTATAATTTTTTACTCTGAATAAGAGTCCAAATAACCCCCTTGAATATGAGCACGCATTTCTCTTACACTTTGTATAAATATCTACTACTTGACCAATTTAACCTGTGTAGTACTGTAATTATAGACACAATAGATAAACAATGGCGGCCGTACCGTTTTCGGTACACTTGGCCGCATATGGTTAACACAAACTTCGTTTATCAACCCTTTCGTTAGAACTAGATTTTCTATGTTAGTTATAACGCGTCTTAATTAACATAGAAATTAATTTATCAGTAAATTTTATTTTTAACTACACTAGTTAAATCGCGTTTTTACTGAAAACGGGTTTTAACGGTAACATATTTACCTATACTCGCACGAATTTAAAGCTCAAGCCTGTTTGCGGGACAAATCCAAAATGTCTCCTACTAAATTAGGTATCTCGGTAAAATGCCAGATAATAATGTCACTTTGCTATTCAATGTCAAGTACCGAGATATCTGGCTGTCATATAGAGTGAGAAATCTACATAGAATTTACGAAATATCATAATCCTGAACGCTAAACTCGGCAGTGTAGCCATTATGAAGTATTAACAGAAAATTTAAAATCTAATTAGTGGCACAATTCAAATATCCGGTTCAAATGGGTTCTATCACAAAAAAAAGCAATTATATTTTTTAAAGAGACCTTCCTTCTTTTTTTAATCCGAACGCCAAGTTACAAAAATGGCAAAGTTGTGACGTGACATACATTGTCAATTCCGTGTTCCATAAGGACTTGCGCAGACGAGGGACAATGGCGGACAAAATGTCCGCGGTGCGCTCTTATTGTTACTGACATTAGGTTGCACTTTGTCCGCGTATACCGCCAGGCGACATGGGGTATTGCGTGGACAAAGTGCAACCTTATAGTAGTACTAATAAGAACGCACCGCGGACATTTTGTCCGCTATTGTCCCTCGTCTGTGCAAGCCCTAAATGGTTGACATTTCTATTCTTTCGTGACCGTAAATTGACATCTTGTCTTGGGTAGACCATTGAGCCTAGTAACGTAAACTCTAGTAAACTATAATATCTCGTTAAGAACACTTTTGCACTGCTGCGAATCCGAATCCGAGAATATTCGGTTTGAACTAGCTGTGGTAGTACCTATTTGTTTGAATGCTTGTGCAATCTCCGATCCGAACTTCATGGTATTCCAAGTTTTCTCATACAGTATTTTTTCGGATACGAATCCAACGCAGTTGTAAAAGACACAACGACATAATCGTTTAGGGGTGTTTCTATCATTACAGTTATAGCTAACACCGGTATGTCAGGATTGCGAGCAAGGTAAATATAGTAAATAAAACCAACATAGACTTTCCACCACTGAAAGTACTTGTATTTGGGTTAGTATTAGTAACATGAACTAGATCACAATGTAATACTTTACACAATTAATACAAGATCGTAAAATAAGGACAAGCTAGACAGATATAAAAGGTCAGACTTCTTCAGCTGATCTACACAGAATGACCACCGCCTTTATAACATCGGGTAGGTTGATCCATATCGACGACTACCTTCCTTTGTCAATATTGCCCAATGCTACCCGCTACCGATAACACAGTACACAAGCCTAATAAACAAGTCTCAAAATAAACACGTCTCCTATTCACTCAAGCCTCAAACATCCCTGAATCCTCTTAGATCCTCTTTTACGAACGCCTTGTATTTTAATCAGTACTTGCATTCAGTGATTTACGAGCACTCCTCGCGTCGCCGTCAGACGCTGCTATTAATCTGATCGTCCCGTCGATCCCGTTCCTACGGGTATATCACGCTATATCACGTCAAATCGCTAGGTATTAATTTTGGAACACTTCAAGAATAGACGCCTGAAGTAGGTCAATGTTACTGGAGGTAAAAGGATTTTCAATTTTACATTTTTGTACAGCGAGTTGTGGAACATGTTTATGAGGTAAAATGTTGAAGTTTAAAGTGTTTTGTAGAGTGAACATAAAGATAGATTGTAAACATAAAGATAGCTAAGCGCTTGGCTCAGAGACGCTAGTTAGATTGCCGAGAAGTATAAAATGCTAGAGGACGCTCGCGGTCTCGCCCGCGTGGATTTCTTTTATCGCGTATTCCGTATTTTTCGGGATAAAAATAGCCTATGTCCTTCTCCAGGTTTTAGACTATCTCTGTACCAAGTTTCATTAAAATCGGTTCAGCGGTTTAGGCGTGAAATCGTCACAGAGTTACTTTCGCATTTATAATATTAGTAGGGATTCGTATGGTCTACAGTACGCATAAAATAACTTTGCCGCTCTAGAACCTGGCTTTCAGCGTTCTGTTCCTCACTTCAGTGGAGCAAACTTGTTTTACACGTACTGTACCACGGAGTAGAGAAAAAGAAGTACTGTACCGATATAATTGGCGACGACGCGTTTGGTGTTCGGAACAAATATTTGTATGGCCTACAGATAGTGTTTGAGTGTTTAAGCATGTGAATTTTGTGTCTGTAAAGGCATCCACGATACAGGAGAAAGCCTAGTGAAAAAATACATTATTTCTGACTCCCATTGTATGTATGATTTGTGTTGGTAAATGCACAATCGAAACAAGTAAAGCAAACGTACGTCGTTCGACTTCGTTTTCAAAAAATAACAAATAGAAAGCTTTACTTCTATAAAGAAAATAGATACCTACAATAAATTACACGCTGAAAGAATACTATGAATTAAAAAGTTTGTTAGATATGAGGCTTAGAGCAACGCGGTTGACATAGTCGGGAGCGGCCATAGCGTTCTCTTCAATACAAAAAAGTCTACAATTTTTGCGGGAGGGGGAGGGGATCTCACACATATGCATTCTGCACTGTAGCTATGATAATCACACATTAAACATAAAATAACATTAGGCCCCATTTGACACGAAGTGTTAAATGGGGCCTGTAATATGACAGTTCGTGTCAAATGGGGCCTCTAAGCGAGTTGACAGAGGGGAAATTTTCCGTATGGCCACTCCCGACCATATCATATGAGGTCACCGGCTAAGTACATATATCGGGTGTAAAAAGACCCTTAACGATAACGAAAACCACATATTCTACCCATCATTGGGATCATTTTTTTTCTGCCAGACCATACCTGGGAAACCATTGGTTTTGGAGATATTGAAGGCCAAAGTTAACATTTTTTTCATTAACATTCTGTATGGTCGCTGCACGCATGCAAACGCGCGGCATCGCCACAACCACACATTGCGCGCTACAAAAAAAGCATATTTTTTATG
The DNA here is from genome assembly GCA_905220435.1 of Amphipyra tragopoginis. NCBI lineage: Eukaryota > Metazoa > Arthropoda > Insecta > Lepidoptera > Noctuidae > Amphipyra > Amphipyra tragopoginis. The sequence goes on from HG991997.1 coordinate 21,007,146, forward strand.
CCATAAAATAAAAGTCGTTTCCCAGCAATTATTTTTGGTCAATGTAGTTTAGTTTGGTGTACAGAGTGCGTAGATTTCGGCTATGTGATGGGTCTTTTTACACCCTGTAGAACGTCACGCAAAATACGCGCTCAGACGTGGAGTTGTGGACACCAGTCCGTTATACCTTATAAGTATAGAACACACCATTATTCTCGAGGGTGTCATAAGTTAACACTTTATGTGAAAATTATTCAACGGTATCCTAAGATTTTCTAAGTTTGAACACACACTTAGTTAAAATATTAACGTAGAACAATTGCAACATGTGTTCCATTTAACAAGGTTTATAGCAGGCATTTCCTACATTTTCTCTGTAAAAGTAATGAATCTATTTCGTACTTTATCTACGACTTAATTTTGAAACCAAGTTTTAATTAAATTTTTAGATAACTGTCTTTCGTTCTGCTTGGTCAGCTTCCAGTCAGATACAGCTGAACACCAGTATTTTACACGGAGCCACTGCCATCAGACCTTCGCAACCCAGTTACTGGGCAAAGCCGATATCATTAGGGCGTATCCATAAAGGAAGCAGGTAACCAGCGCCGACCTACCAGCGCTTATCGGTACTGGTCCGTGCAGGTAACCGCTACATAAAGAAAGCGGGTAGAAGTAGAGGCTGGTATTTTTAACAAAAATACGATTTGTTTCCTTGCAAATACAACAACAAATGACGGCTTATCAGCGCTGATCGGAACAGGTCGGAACTTGTCGGCGAAGTTCGGAGCTTGTCGGCGCTGGTTCGCCACACAGTATAGAGACTACCTGCGCGACTAACTGCGCGGACCAGCACCGACAAGCGCTGGCAGATCGGCGCCGGCAACCCGCTTTCTACGTGGATACGCACTAAGATTAGACCAGTTGTCAGACTTTCGGGCTTCTGACTATCCGTAAAACTGTCATAGGTATTCGTATGACACCCGGGACCGACGGTTTAATGTACTCTGCAAGACATGGAGGGGTCTCGATGTGTAACGAACGCGTTTACCCATCCATGGACCGACCGCGGCAAGCGCAGCTTAACCTTGCATATCATGTGAAGGGTCCACTGCAATAATGATAAATGTATTTTTTACTTTGTTTTAAGATATTTGCTTCTTAATTTTATAAATGGTGAAAGAAAACTCAGCGTTAAAGATGAGAACACCTATGACGCTGAGCGTTCTAGCCGTGTATCCGATTTTTAAAAACGTATTTTTCTCAGTTTTCTGAGCGATATTGCTGAGTTTGTAAACGAGATTACAAACTGTATGTATCAAGTATTCGAATGACATACCTACCTACTTAATTAGAATTAATGAAACTTTGGACATTCATCATTATTGCAGTGGACCCTTCATATGATTGATAATTTGCCACGAGCCTCTCCAAAATTTGTAGTTAAAATAACTGTCTTTAAATATTGTAATTAGTTGCTTTTCTTTGTTTATAGACTCAATTTATTCACTTGACAGACAGAGCTGTGTTGCTGGGTAGTTTGTTGCGCCGTTTCTTCTTCACAGCATAAACAGTAGGAAGCGGTGCATGCAGGGCGGGCGTTTTTGGAGACTGTCTTTTGACGGTAACATTGACGACCAAAAAAATCTAAGTAATTCTATAATCTATTGCCTAATTGCAGTATACGTTGAACGTAAATATTACTTTTTTATTATGTATATACATTTTTGATTTTACCTATTATATTTTGAAGTGTGTTTCCATTTTCAATCCGCATTTTTCTACCCACGAGCTAAAATTAATAGTAATAATTCCAATTTGAACCTAGTTATGGTAGCACAACCCATACAAATACTCCGTATGTCAGCATAAAAGCTCTCGATGCACTGTGCTTGCATGATTATTCCCAGAGAGATAAGGATGGCGGTTGTTAGACTAAGTTATAGGACATAGGCACTTCGTGTAAGCATCTGAATCTGTAAACACGTCAAGTCAATTTAATTATATCATTTTAATTAATTAATTTTTATTTTTAAAAACACCTTAAGTCGCTCCCAAATCCTGACTGGCGCAGCCGGTAGGATCACTGAGAAAAACTGTCCCGCGTTCAGTGAATATTCGCGAATAGACTTTTCCCGATTTTCCCGCTCGTGCGCGGTGTACAGCGAAGTGATCCGAAGAACCAAATAAATATTGTCTGAGACGAGGGGCCTTGAGAGCTGATGATGGGCGTGGCAGGCTGGTGAGTACGACTTTTCACCTCCTACATATCCCTTTGTTAACTTGGAATTGGACGTTTTCCATTTTGACTGTTTTATGGTTTTCTTAAAAGTAAATTATAAGTTTTTAGTAAAAAAGAATATAAATACCTAACGTAAATACATATTTGTTGTGTATTATACAGTATTATATCATTTATTGAGTTAAGTTAGTAACATTAATTACATTTATAGTTTTAAATAATAATAATAGAGTTCATAGAGTTATTAGATTCGTATACAGAACATAAAAATGTCTGAAATTAAACTTATACCGAATGAATTGTACAAAATTATACCAACCTTTGATGGGAATAAACGCCATTTAAATTTATTTTTGCGAAAATGTGAGTATATAATTGATAAATTTAAATCATCAAATTTGCAACATGAATATTTAATGCATGTTGTGACTAGCCGATTAGCGGGCGACGCAGCTGCACTTATCAGCGAGCGCGATGATATTCTATCGTGGGCGGAATTCAAGGAATTACTTGTGTTACACTTTGGGGATCCGCGAAGCGAAGAGTGTTTAGCTATCGAACTAGAAACATTAAAGATTAAAAATAATGAGAATTACACCGATTTTCGTGCACGAATTCAAACTGTAAAATCAGTGCTGTTGTCGAAAGTCAATCAAATTAGTGATCAAAGTTTGCGAGTAAGTAAAACTGCTATATACAACAACACAGCCTTGCAGGTATTTTTATATAATTTATCTGAGAATATGGTACGCGTTGTTCGTTTAAAAGACCCTAGCACTCTGGAACAGGCTTTGTCTATAGTTTTAGAAGAAGTTAATTTCTATGATCAGTATTAGATGCGCGGTAAGATGTTAAATGCAAGTCATAACTCTAAACCTCAGTCTAGTAGTACAGCGGTACCACAACAAACTCCTAAATTCAGTTTACCTCAACAGCCTACAGGTTTTAGACCGATGATGCAACCATATCAATTATATAGAAATAATTTTGGCGCAACACCCAAATTTAATTTCGGGATTCCACCAAATAAACCGGTTAACGTACCGGGACATGTTCAAAGTAATGCTCAATCCGGTATGAATAAACAAAATTATGTTCCACCTCAGTTTGGATACCGACCTAATGCCGGTTATAGACACCCTGGTTATCAACCAATGCCACCAATGCATCCGCGACAGTTTGGTAATCCTAATCGTTTGGCAACTCCTCAACAAAACTCGCAAAATAAACCTACTCTAGATAACACAGATGTTACTATGAGGACTGCCCCGCAAAGAGTATCGCAGCCGGGTTTTCGTCTCAATGAATTAGAACTCTATCCCTCTTACAACTGTTATTATACTTACCCTGTAGACTACGGCTATGATGAAACTGCATATTTCCCTATCGAGGAAAATAATTATCCGATAGGCTTAGCACCTGAAAACCCTATGTTTGAGATAGATGAAATTAAACAGATTGAAAATGTTGACAACACTGATGGCTATACCTCCGAGGACGAAAATTTTCTGATACGAGCCTCCGTACATCAGAACCTGAAAAAATAATATTAAACTATAATATAAAATTAAAATTACCGTATATTTACATACCAGAAATAGATGGAAAGTTCATGATCGACACAGGTAGTACCCGATCATTTATACATCCTAGAAAAGCGATTCAATATTTCCCTGATTATACAGGGCTACTGGTAATTCGACGTATTCCTTGCACCACGTTATAGGGGGGCTAATATGCAACAAATTTAACCCCACATATGTTCTACGAAATTCAATGGATTTCGAGATATTGCAATTTTTATATTATTTTTAATAATACCCAGAATTCCTTCTTAAACACTATTTATCTCTAAAATATCAAATTGATCGGCTTTGATTATGATATTAGCTTATAGCTGATACTTTTACAAAGTTTTCTGCGTATTTAACTGTTCTTAAGGACCATCCAATTGAAAGTAATCATTATAAGTTAAATAAGTGTATTAGAAAATCATCGAGGTACACGATAAAGAATGATGTTTATCTCAAAAATTTACTATGACACTAAGTGTACAAAATGCAAGACAAACATCCTTATTTAATCAGCTATCCAAAGAGGTATAGATGTTCAAAAATTATTGAGAAACTAATGTAAAAATGTATTATAATACTGACAAAGGCGATTTCTGAAAAATCTCTACAAGCACGCAGGTGGCCCGTAAAGTGCAATTCATTGCATAATCCTCGCGTAGAAATTAAACAGCAGTCTGTCGGGCACCAACTGTCCTCTAAATATCAGGATTAGATTAGGTCAGGTCGTTAGGTTATGTTTGGTCAGGGTTAGGTAGGTTAGGTTAGGACCTAAGTGTGCGAGGGAACACCGGGGTGGTTTTAGTCAGTAAGAGTCTGACAGACCCCTCTGCCCACCCCCAGGACGAAGGACATCCTTGAGGATATCCAGTAGGCAATAAAAATATCGTCAGGTTAGGTCGTTAGGCTAGGTCACGGTTAGGTTTAGGTTAGGTCACAACTTCGATGCCCTGGGATCTAGAGGCAAGGGCCCCCGCGCTGAGATATCTGCACCTGCGTCATCTGGAAGCTGAGGTTGCCATGCCGCCTCTCCAGCCACTCCTCCATTACGGGTCTTACCGCCACTATTGCGGCGTGTCCTGCGCTGGATTGCGCAAGTCGTTCCCTCCACAGCCACTAGGACCTGGCGGAAACCACTCCGCTCAAGCGCCTCCCCGCTTTGGCGATATCTCAGCGCGAGGGCCCTCGCCTCCAGATCCCAGGGCATCGAAGTTGTGACCTAACCTAAACCTAACCGTAACCTAACCTAACGACCTAACCTGACCATTTTTTTTTGCCTTCTGGATATCCTCATGGATGTCCTCCGTCCTGGGGGTGGGCAGAGGGGTCTGGCAGACTCTTACTGACTAAAACCACCCCGGTGTTCCCTCGCACACTTAGGTCCTAACCTAACCTACCTAACCCTGACCAAACATAACCTAACGACCTGACCTAATCTAATCCTGATATTTAGAGGACAGTTGGTGCCCGACAGACTGCTGTTTAATTTCTACGCGAGGATTATGCAATGAATTGCACTTAACGGGCCACCTGCGTGCTTGTAGAGATTTTTCAGAAATCACCTTTGTCAGTATTATAAGACATTTTTACATTAGTTTCTAAATATTTTTTGAACGTCTATACCTCGTTGGATAGCTAATTAAATAAGGATGTTTGTCTTGCATTTTGTACACTTAGTGTCATAGTAAATTTTTGAGATAAACATCATTCTTTATCGTGTACCTCGACGATTTTCTAATACACTTATTTAACTTTTAATGATTACTTTCAATTGGATGGTCATTAAGAACAGTTAAATACGCAGAAAGCTTCGTAAAAGTATCAGCTACAAGCTAATATCATAATCAAAGCCGATCAATTTGATATTTTATAGATACATAATGTTTAAGGAGGAATTCTGGGTATTATTAAAACTAATATAAAAATTGCAATATCTCGAAATCCATTGAATTTCGTAGAACATATGTGGGGTTAAATTTGTTGTATATTAGCCCCCCTATAACGTGGTGCAAGGAATACGTCGAATTACCAGTAGCCCTGATATATATCATATGAGCCCTTCGAAGTAGTCAGCACACATGCCTCTAGTAAACATAACCAGGTAATACATATTCCATTGTTTCCTGTATTTCAATGTAGCGATTATCATAAATTTTATATGTACAATGTAGATTCATTATATGATGGGTTGATTGGAAATGATCTCTTAAAACAATTAGAAGCCGTTATAGACCTAAAAAAACACATACTGGTAACAAAGACGACTCAAATACCAATTCACAATAATACAGAACATATTATAATACTTCCTCCACGAACAGAAATTAAGGCAAGCTTACCTATCGATATGTACAACGGTGAAGGAATACTCAATTACAAACAATTCTGTGAAGGAGTACGTATGCCTACCGCACTTGTTAAATGTACAAACGGCTATGCAACCACAGTCATACAAAACACACTCGATGTACAGATGGAACTTTGTGTCACTAAGCCGTTCGTAATAACCGAATATAAAGAAAACAAATGCCATATAAATTCCAAGTAGGCAAACAACAGAAGTAGCGCGAGCCTTGATTAAGTACTTTTCAATATACGGTGTGCCCAGGAAAATAACCAGTGACCCAGGCACTGAGTTTAACAACCAACTTATGCGTGAGCTTTTGGCTATGTATAAAATAGAAATTCACATAACAACGGCAAACAACCCTAACTCTACCGGTGTCGTAGAAAGATTCCACTCCACCATCATAGAAATATATAGACTTGCAAAATATGAGCATAAATGTACAGATGCCGCTTCTGTAATGGCATACTCCATAATGGCATACAACCACACTATACACTCTACTACAGGATTAACACCTTTCGAAGTAGCATTTGGACACACAGACTCTGGTAAAATATTTAATGTAGACGTTGAAAAAGCATACACACAACAATTGGTTAAAGATCATGCGAAACGAACAAAATTCCTGTACAAATACATAACTGACAAAATTATTGCCACTAAAGAAAAAGCTAGAGAAAAGAAAGGAGGTGAAGCTGAGCGAAACTTACAAGAAGAAGAGAATATTTTCGTAAAAGACATTAATATAAGAAAAAGTAAAGATAAACCTAGGTACCATAAGGCAGTAGTAAAAGGAAAGGTAGAGAGAAACGTAGTACCAGTAAAAATAGGGAATAGACAAACTAAAGTGCCCTTAAAGAACGTTAAACGTCCTTCACAGGTCGTGGCTGATCATCGTGGTCTTGAACCTGACGATCAAGACCCAGGGCCTTCAACTTCAAGAGATTAAAAATAACCCAGGCGTTTTACCTGTTAAGCAAGGACAAGCGTTTATAGAAAAAGATAAGTGGATTATAGTTAAGATATTAGATTTTAAGGTGATAGAAGACGATTTAGTATTAAATATTAATAGATATAAAGAGTTTAGTAATTTAGTAGACATTCATAAGCCCTATGAAAATGAGTTCCAAAATATGAAATTGCAGGTAGAACACTTACGCTATTCAACAATCAAAAAGTTCAGGCAGCTTATTCCATCAAAACGGTTCAAACGTGGTCTCATTGACCCTCTTGGATCATTGATTAAAACACTTACCGGTAATTTAGCTCATGAGGACGCGATTAAGTACGATACTCAGATTGCAAACTTGAAAATAGGTCAAACACACATAGATAAAAAAATAACTATAATTTCGAAAATGCTTGATTCTGTTACTAACAAATCTATGTCTCTACAGGAAAATATTCAAATCTTAGACGACCGTATGAAACGCATAGAAAGAATAGTAAAAAATATAGGCACTAAAGAAAATAACTCTATATACTCTATGTATGTTTTAAGCATGTTTGATATGTTTGTAAGTAATTTTAGAACGATATATATAGTTTTAGATGAGATTGAAACTGCATTATCATTTACAAAAGTCTCTGTTTTACACCAAACTATTGTTGACCCATCTGAACTACTATCATTGTTAAGCAACATTTCTAAAACTGAATGTTTAATGTATCCTGTTACGGAAAAAACTCTAGTGATGCTAGAAAGAACAATGTCTGTTAAAGCGTATGTAAAAGAAAACCAAATTACATTCATTATGGAAATCCCGTTGTTAGACAAAAATAAATATAATTACTTCAAGATTTACTCATTGCCAATTTTCAATAAAAATGAAACTGTTATTATAATTCCTAAATATCCCTACCTTATGGTGAAAGGTCCCATGTACTTACCGCTAGCTAGCCCTTGTGAAGAAATCGCAGCCAACCAGTTCCTGTGCAAGGAAAATGATGTTATATTGTATCCTGAAAGTACGTGCATAGAACAATTAATGAATTTTGCTTCAAACCTCAGTTTGTGTAAACCCCTTGTGGTTGATCTGGAAAGCCTTAAAATACAGCCTACTGATTCTGCCAGCTGGATAATTTATACTAAAAATGAAATAATACTTACCGAAACGTGTGCCACTGATGTTATCAGGAAATCGATCAAGGGTACATATATCTTAGAAATCAATGAAGACTGCAGTGTCTGTCTGGGAAATATTAAATTAAACAAAAGGCAATATAATTCAGGAAAAATACAATATAGAGTAACGCCGATGACAGCTCTACCCAAATTGAAGGAAACTTCTGTTAATTGGAACAAGACAGTGAACTTAAACAACCTGAACTTTGACGATTTAAAACATCTATCCTATACGTTAAAAAGTGAAATAATCGAAAGTGATAGTGCGGTGAATACAAAAAGTGTTAGTTTAGGTACTGTAATGCTTTATGTAATCCTAGTAGTAACATGTTTTAGTGTAATAATCTGGAAGAAAAAGTCTTGTATAATTCAAGGTCTGCGAAATCATCGGAATCCAAATATTCCCGATAATTTCGCACTTGGTGAGGGAGGAGTTATGGTAGCACAACCCATACAAATACTCCGTATGTCAGCATAAAAGCTCTCGATGCACTGTGCTTGCATGATTATTCCCAGAGAGATAAGGATGGCGGTTGTTAGACTAAGTTATAGGACATAGGCACTTCGTGTAAGCATCTGAATCTGTAAACACGTCAAGTCAATTTAATTATATCATTTTAATTAATTAATTTTTATTTTTAAAAACACCTTAAGTCGCTCCCAAATCCTGACTACCTTCTAAAACGGAATAAAATATTTATGGGTAGAAAATGCGGGTTAAAAATGGAAACAACCATTTTGAATAAATGAGTTTTGAAATTGAAGTTATAAATGTGAAAAACTGTTATTCTATAAAATAAATATTATGATATAGATAGAATGAATAAATTGTCGATAAACCCCGACAAGTTTTTCCGAAATCCACTCGAAATATTGCTAACGATGTACTTACGAAGCAATTTCTTTTACTATTCAAAATGGTGGTACTGGTATATTTGAAGGTATACAACGTGTTTTATACAAATTGTATACTTGTATTTATAAATTTCGTGAGACACATTCATATTTATGATTATTTACGGTTTACTCACGTGCATTTTTCGGGATTGTCCGACTAGTTTCGGACCCAAACAGAGCCCTTAATCATGAGCCGAACACGCGGTGAGGTCGCGAGTCGAACTCGACTCGTGCACGTGCTCGAAAAATGCACGTGAGTAAACCGTAACTAATCATAAATACAAAAAGGTATACTGACGCTATAAGACTTTATTAATCACTACTTTTCAAATTTATATCTAGTAAGTATAACATACCCCTTATTTTCCCCGCGGTTAAAGCGGAGAGAGAATCTAGGTCCAAATCACAGATATAAAAAAAAAAACTGGAATTACACCCTCCTGGGTGGTGGTGGGTGGAAGTCCTCCATGCGTTCGACAGTCGCCCTTGCGACTGCTAAGCTAACGAGCCAAAAGAAAAATCTGCTTAAAAAACCTAATACAAATCAAAATTCATTCAAAGAAATACAAGATGGCTATCAACATTATTATTCCACAATAAGTTTAATTTACCAGTAACTGTTCACTAGTTTCGTTCGTAATAGACTGCATTTAATAGGAATGTCTACAATAAATTGTGTGAGTTGGAAAGTAATTTTGTTGCAGCCGGTACGTTTTCCGTCCACATTTAGTTTTTAACGCGCATTTCGGAGCGAGAGCGGATTTTATTCTATTTTGAGGAAATTTTGTAATTGAAATTAATTTTGTTTGTGGAATTAAGTTTAAATTATTTTTAAATGTAAATAATAAAAAGATAGTTTTAAGCCCAGCGCAGATGAGAGACAGTCCTCGGCGTTTTCCGTGAAAATAGAACACAGTGATGTATGCGGTATTTTTATTTCGTCGCGTGCGTTATGCAATGCGTTATTGTTTCTTACTCAAAAAAAGTACGCCGTGGAGGACTGTTCCTCGTCTGCACTGGACTTTATGCATTGACGTGTCGAAATTGACCATTATCAGGTATCAGATGATGATGTAATTTTCAATTAATAAGGCCATCCAATTGTGGCCGTGACCGGCCCCACCTAGATTAGAACAGCCCGAGACAGAGAGGAATGGCTTAAGATGGAGGAGGTCTTCGCCCTTAAATGGGCACACAATTATAGTAACTGAACAAATGATTATGTAGCAAAGGAGACCTAACACGCTTCATACATTTTTGGACCAAAATCCAAAGTAGCCGGCCAAAGAAAAGTATGTATATTTTATGATAGTACATGACTACCTAAACATTTTTTATCAATACGTCATTCCTCTAGGTCTGATATCTGAATTTTTTTTGGCCGGCTTGTTTACTTTTTGGTCCATTTTGTCAGATGTCCTATTATTGATTTATTTTTAATCTATGAAATCAATTTATTTATTTGGAAAAAAAGAAGGAAGTATTTGTGTTGATTTAATTATGGTTAAAATGTATGTACAATTATTACGAATGAATTTATTAATTTTTAAGAACCAAATGAATATTTTAATTAAGTTAATTTATGTAATGAATTTTAAATGTATTTTTTGGGAAATAAAAGGCTTAAATAAATAAATCAAGGCCATCCACATGTTGAGTATATTACATAACAGCGCTCGCAGGAAAGCCCTGGATCAGCGCAAACCGAAGAAGATTGACACAAGGGAGTGGAAGCCGAAACGGGCTAAGAATGATGATGAAGATGAAGCCCATCCAAATTGGTAAGCAGCATTTTATTCTAACACAAGAAAATCTTACCAGGCGTCCCACTTACGGCACTTACGGCGGAAAGCATTTAATTGAAAACAATTTATCACCTTATGATAAACGACCAAATCACAGCTTCTAATTAAGCTTAAAGAAATCTCACAACTCAAAGGGCTATTTAAAACCTCTAAAACAAACAGATGACTGTCTAAAAACGCCTCAACAGAGTTCGAAGGCACCTTTTGTCTCTCTCCTCTCACTCCTCCCATTAAATTTTCATTCAGGAACTGTCTCCGCAAAGGCCAGAAGAAATACTGTCATGGTCGCTAAAATGTCGCATCGATACTTAAGCGAGAACGAATTTATTTTATGTCGGGCATAAATTGGTGTAAAACCTCTTTGAAATAACGTCAGTATTGGCGGGCAATGTTTTATACGTGTAGTTCTTATTTTAAAACTGGATTCTCATTTTAAAATAGAGAAATGGTCGGTTTTATTTTTCTGGCGACTTTCTAACGTGCTGACAATAGATTAATTAAAATATTACTTATCATACATAACATCACGCCTTATTCCCCGATGGGTTGTCAGAGGTGTTACTATACACCTCTGCCAACCTGCTACCCAGGTAGGGTAAAGTGTATTGGGTTTTTCCGTGTGGAATTTCTCAGTAGCAGCCTGGAGTCTGGATTTGTGCCTGATTGATGGTAATAGGCTCTCCCTGTATTACATGGAACTTAAAACATAACGGCGAAATGAGGGTGTACTGTACACTTCTGCCTAGCCCTTTGGAAAATACAGGCGTGATGTTTATGTATGGCAGTAAGTACATAATATATCTTTCGATAAGGTTAGTAACTCAACGACAGGGTTACAACAATACATTCGATATTTTTTATAAGGTACACGACCTTAATCCTAAATCACATTTGAGGTAGGACGAAACTAAAATAAATTATTTCTTTCTTCAAATAATCCAGAGTTTCCGCCTCGTCTCTCCGTTCCCTTTTTTCACACAAATTGTACTTTATAAATCACTTCTTGTCACTTTAGATTTAGGTCAATGCTTTGCCTAAAATGTTTGCTACTGAAAAACATTCGGAGATAAAGCAAAATGTCAGTAATTCCTTGAACTGTGACATTTGAAATACAAACATTGTGAGTGATCGATATTAAAAATAAGGGAGTGCCTCCGCTGCCGGCGCTGGTTGCCATTACGAGTGCCGGCGCCGGTTGCCAAACTGACTACATACTCTGTTTTTATACATCTCCACGGCCCCTCAAACTCTTCATGAGACGATTATTCGTCACCCACTTTCAATTTCACAATGAAACAAATGAAACAAATGAAAAACTTAAGAGGTGTTAAGGTTGTTTGGGTTTCCAAAGCAAAGTCGACGGAGCTCCGCTGCGCGTCGGTGATATTAAACTCCGAAACAGAGTAATTCGACTAAACAATATACGAAATAAACGGTATGTCAGATTAGTTGCTGAAAATTTTGATATTGAATTTGAACAACCGGCATCAGAATTTAACATTACAATTTAGAGGTATTGTTTCAAAATTTGAATGCAATGTATTTTGTGACACTCAAACTTGTTAATGCTTTTCAATTATACTTTATGGTACCTACCTATGACATTTTCGCGTGTAAAATTATAATAATTTTATGTCATAATTGAACTTAGAGCAACGCCGTTGACGTTGTCAGGAGTGGCCATATGGAACACTAGCTTTCGCCCGCAGCTTCGCTTGCGTGAAATTTTGAACACGTTAAGTGACGATTTTCCATACAAACTTTCATCCCCTATTTAACTCCCTTAGGGGTTGAATTTCGAAAAATCCCTCCTTAGTGGATGCTTACGTTACAAAAGGAACCTACTGTCAAAATTTCAACTTTCTAAGCCCAGCGGTTTAAGCTGTGCGTTGATAGATCAGTCAGTCAGTCAGCTTCTCCTTTTATAGATTTTCCCTCTGTCAACTCGCTTAGGCCCTATTTGACAGTTCGTGTCAAATGGGGCCTAATTTTATTTTATTTAAATGTGTGAATGCCGTAGCTACAGTGTAGCATACATGTGTGAGAATCCCACCCCCTCTCCCGCAAAAAATGAAAACTTTTTGAATTGAAAGAGAATGCTATGTCCACTTCCATCTCTTCACTTCACTGACGCGTCTACCGCATTGCTCTAAGTATTTGAACGTAGTTTAGCAGAAAGCTACCGTCGACGAAAAACCCATTTTGATATGGTCATTTTACGTTATTTTGACTGTTATTTTTTATACAAATAATGTGTACTATACTTTCATAAATGTGACTTTTCAATCATATCTTAATGTATAAAATAACAGCCAAAATACTTTAAAACGGCCGTAACACAAAACGCGTCTTTCGTCGATGATCGCTTTCCGCTTAAATTGCTCAATTTCTTATTTGACTAACGAGTATGGCAACACATGACTTCAAATTACCTCCCCTCATTTCTAGATTTAGAGGGAAATAAACCGATATTCATCTTAGCCTACACCTACGTTAATACAAAATTCAAGACTTAGGGCTCAAATCTTAAAAGCTTATAAATCACTCTACCTGTCAGGCTAGGCAGGATTTAACGATCCATTTGGAAATTCGCCTTTCGTATTCAGGGTTTTCCTTTCACAATAGGTTTGAAATAGGTATTGGTAGGGTGTTTAAAATGTGTGCACATAGGATAAAAATTTGAAGAAGAGATGGGTCGCAGCGCCCTTTTCTGCTTTTAAAATATTGTGTGGACTGACAAGTGTGGTGTTTATGGAAATATCATTTTTAACCGCAAACTTATTTATTAAAGTTAAAAAGGGATGTATTTAAGAGTACTCTAAAAATTATTAAAATAACAAATAATGTTAAAGGTACACTTCAAAAATAATGTTGTCCCTTACAGAATTAATGGTTTGCACACTAAAATTAATGGTTTGCACTATAATCAATCCCCCCCTCATTGGCTGGAGACACTTCAGGTCTCTCCAATAACTGCCCGGTTACGTAGAAATGATCCCCTTGGACCACCAAAAGCAGTAAAATTAAAAAAAAAACTATAATCAATCAAAAACCATTGGTTTCTAAGGCGTCGTGAATTACACAGAAGCGGCGTAAGGTGCAGATGCGGCGCGGCGGCGCTGCTCAGGGGCGTCGCTTTCATACATTTTGTGCGAAAAACATTTGAAGTGGCACTATAAAACGTATGAAAGCGATGCGCCTGCGCCGCGCCTGCACCTTACGCCGTTTCTATGTAATTCACGCTTAAAGGCACCCATTAAACGAACGGTGAAAAGTGATCGGCAAAGCGAATTGTTTTTGCCACCCGCCGGCCGCTGCCGCTGCACCGCTCGCTTCCCTCGCTCGGCTCGTGCGTTAGTGGTGACCACTTCTAACCATAATCTACCTTTCAGCTATCTGTTTGTCATTTTATTTCTTATTGCGAGGGACTTTGAAGTTAGAAACATTAAAGTTATAGTGCGAACTATTATTTTTAAAGAAGACTTTTAAAGTTTTGACGACACGTTTGGTGCAGTGGCTAAGCGATTGGCTTCTGCGCTATGGGTCGTGGGTTCGATTCCCACACGGAACAAAAAATTCAACACAGATGGTTGTTTCGGCTCTGGACGTTTGTGTATTTGAGATTTGTGTCTGTAAACGCACCCACGATACAAGAGAAACTATAGAGAGGGAAAGTTAAAAAAAAAAAGTTAGTAGTATTAAAATTTCAGTGCAAACTATTAATTTTAAAGCTAAGCATTTTTAAAGCGGATACTATTATTTGTAAAGTTTATTTAAAAGCGTCATTTTAAGCCATAAATGAAACCGCTGCGTACTCGAAGAAGAATAAAAAGCCTCTTCAGTCAAGTAGCGCGTCTTTGCGTCAAATTTCTTTGTGGCGTCACCTGTGACAACTTTTTCTGCTACACAAACTTGAAAAGACTGTTCAATTTTTATCCCGTTTCGATAACTTCAATCAACTTTTTACTTGTGAAGAATTGTAATTTGACACAGGACTATCTTTATTTTTTAATGTTACTGAGATTATTTTTGCTGTAAATTTACCTAGGAAAAAAAAAAACAAAAAAAGATTTCAAAACTCAACTCTGATACAAGGTGTAACTTATGTAACGCAGAACCTCTTAAGGGGTCACTATACTCATCATGAACAACTTTTACTATGGGACCAAGGATGAAATCGCGAAAAAAAAATCTGCTGTTCCCTACTTCGCTGCCCTAGTTCAACAGTAAGATATCTTAAAAAAAAACAAAATTGAGTTAAGTTTTGTTTCATGTGAAAAATATGCTCTTCTGCCCGGTTCAAAAATCGGATATTTGTAAAACGCAACCAAAGTGCCTACATTTCAATGTCTCACTGAGACATTTAAGCATGAATTAATGACACTAAAATCATAAAAGTATGAATAACTCAAAACATACTTTGTTCAACATATCTTACTGTTGAACTAGGGCAGCGTATGTTCGCATAACTCGTCAAAATGTAGGGAACAGCAGTTTTTTTTTCGCGATTTATGATTTGATCCCATAGTAAAAGTTGTTTATAATGATGAGTACAGTGACCCATTCAGAGGTTATTTATGTTACACCTTGTATATTTTCCGGCTCAATCTATTCCTTCCATCCTAAGGTTGCCTGGAAGAAATCGCCGGGTGCGATAAGGCCACCCATTGTACCTATTTTTAAGACTGTTACTGTACTTGCATTTTTCTTTTGGTGTACAATAAAGCCAATGATTGTGATTTTTGTCACGGTGACTTTTTGTTACCAAGTCGAATGCTATGAAAATAGTAGATTGTATCACAAGGGAGCAAAATAATATTTTTACGGCGAGGGCGCTTTTTTGAATCCAGAGCGAAGTGATGGATTCTAGAGTAGAATCCTGAACGTAGCGAGGGATTCAAAGTAAGTCGACCGAGCCAAAAAAAAATTTGCGCCCGGGTGATACACTCTACTTTTCATCACCCACTATGAGAAAATAAAAGGCGCCTCATATTTTATTGTAATATTATTATTTAATAAAACATAGAGTAACAACTAAATTGAAATTAAATAGTATCTAATAATAAAACAACTAAAAACTTATATTTACATTTGAGACATTTTCACAGTTATGAAATTAATTTAAATATTATGCGTGCGCTAGCGCTACGTTCTCATTCTTTATTATTATTATTTTTTTATTCAGCCGGCGCGGCGGCGCGACTATGGGCCGTCGTACCAGCCAGTCTTTATTCAAACAATATTTGCGTTCGATTTCTTTAGCGCTGAACACTAAGATGTTCCGAATTCAAAAAGTGCGCGGCAAAGATAATTGCGGCGCACTTATAAAAAATAAAGAGGATTAAAAAATCATTACTGCCTGCTAAAAGTTTCTTATAGAAAACACCACCTTTAGGCGCACTAAAAGGCGAACCAAGTCTTCCTTTTCGAATAGATGGGATGAAAATATATATTATTCACCGTAATGTCACATCACCACAGTGAGTGCACTGCCATATATCTTCATAGCGTTCGACTTGAGTAACAAAAAGTCACCGTGACAAAAAATCACAATCAGCGGGGGCCCTAAAGATTATAATAAATAAATTATTTGAACATCTGCCAGTTGCTTAATGTGTTTGTCAAATAAACTGCGTGTTTAACGTGCGTGGTTGAAATTAACAGTAATTGTTTTTATGTTTGTCAACATTATTCGTACATTTTCAATCTTGTTTGTCAAACAAAGACACCATTAGTGCAGTGGTCGAGCGATTGGCTTCTGCGCTACGGATCCTGGGTTCGATTCCTGCACGGAACAAATATTTGAATGGCCTAAGGACTGGGCGTTTATGCATGTATGAAGATTTGTGTCTGTAAACCACCCATGTACCCATGATACATGAGATATCAGAGAGCAGCAAAGATTTAAAAAAAAAAAAACTTAATAGAACCAAGGAATTAACAAACATGATTGCTCGTTTACCTTTACAGAGTCCTTTTTCTATTAGCCACATTCAGGGCTTGCGCAGACGAGGGACAATGGTGGACAAAATGTCCGCGGTGCGTTCTTATTAGTACTACTATAAGGTTGCACTTTGTCCGCGCAATACCCCATGTCGCCTGGCGGTATACGCGGACAAAGTGCAACCTAATGACAGTAATAATAAGAGCGTGCCGCGGACATTTTGTCCGCCATTGTTCCTCGTCTGCGCAAGCCCTTAACCGCACTTTTGACAAGAAACCAGGTGCTATATTCTAAGCCGGGAATCAAGCTAGTATAGGACTATCCTCTATATCAAGTTATCCTTTAGGGGTAATCCTATGTATCAGGATAAGTGGACTAGAAGAATAAAACTTGCACTTGCAGTAGAAAATAATTACTATAACTTTTACTTCAGTATCACAATGTTGCAGTCTGCTCAGCACAGCTCCTCATAGAATGCGTCACCGACCAAGTGATTTCCCACAAATCAACTAGGCTACCGCTATTATAACAATAAAATCAGAGTCAAATTCAACATACAACCATATTTTATTTTCATAGTTTGTAGGTTCTGTTTTAATAGAACAAAATAGCACTATGTTTTAAATTCTAATTTAAATGTATTCTGTGGAAAATGTCGTTGGTGGCACATTTATACACATTTTTTTAACCATTTCGTTGTCATGAAATGTATGTGTTACTGTCTATTTGACCCAATAAAGAAAAAAAAATGTTGCCAACAGAAAAATATTAATTTCGAGTTTAGGAGTAATTTAATCGATTTATAACTATAAATTCACGAGCCCTAACACTAGTCTTCTTATTATCTCTGGCCTAATGGCCATAAAGTAATACTTATTAAGTATTAATAACTTACTAAAAAGCAACACAAAAGTTGCTGAAGTCAAACGTTTCTGTAAAATAATATCCTGCAAAGAGGAATACCAGTTTCTCTATTCTGTCTTCAAAGTTTAGCCAACTACTCGTAAAATGTATTTCAATTTCGTAGCTTTTATATTCATACCGTGAATTTAGAGTTTGTCCAGACAGTGATGCGATTACACGCGTTTGTACTTTCTCTTGTTACGACCAAAGAGCCAAATCTACTAACTAAATTTTGTTAACACTACGACAGATAATTATACATGATATGATTTGATAACTTCATTAGTAATCATTAGAACTTAAAACGGGATATTTACCATGTTTATTATTTGAAATGAGTTTCCGATATTTCGGCACCGTTACAAGCGCCCACTGTTACTGTTACTGGAACACAGTGGTTCAATTGTGTAAAAACCGTAAAACTACTGAAAAAAAAGATCGCGAGCGGATACAGTGAGTTTTGTGCGTCGGGAACAGAACCATGTTGTGAGTGACATATAAGTGACAGGGGTAGTGGCGTCGAACGCAAAAAACGAACAAGAAAGAGGGTAGACCGTTTCGTCTGCTCATAAACATCCACCCACCCGCAATTACTTATGTTCATCCGTGATCATGGCGCTTGTAACGGTGCCGAAATATCGGAAACTCATATCAAATAATAAACATGGTAAATATCCCGTTTTAAGTTCTAATGATTGTGTTAGTGACCATGTCAATTTAAAAACTTATATTCATTAGTAATTACATTTTCGAGCCATTTGGGGTCGAAACACTCGGGTCGTCGGGTCCGAGTGCCCAACTTCTATACAAGGTTAGTCGGAAAGGGGGTACTGATCCGAAAGGGTGTTAACCCATAATAATGAAGAATTTTTGTTCTACAACTTTCCTCAAAAGTCAATAGTTTAAGAGAAATAGCTGTTCAAAGATTTCATAAAAAAATCGCTAGAATCTATCTATCCTCAGCTATCATCAGCTGTGTTTACATTGTAGGTCATATTTGGGGTCACGGATTAGAAACTCTGTTTTCTGAATTCACAACTAAAGAAGGGATGAAGAATTTTTTTGAAAACACTAAAGTAAAAATCATTTTGCTTGGAAATAAAAATTATCGAAAACATTTTTACTTATTTTTTTATTTACACACACATTTTATTTACACTTGCTTTAAAACAGTCATCAGTGATACTTTAAGTGGGCCGCGGATTAGTACACCCTTTCTGACTAACCTTGTATATGGTATTAAAAAATCAACTCTAAGAACTTTTTGTGGTTACTCGGTGTCGAAAATTGAACAACTTTCGTTCTACAACTTTTTGAAACTCGCGTATTTTTTTATAACTTTCCATACAAATCAAAAAAATATTTTAATTGATTTGTATGGACAGGCATAAAAAAAATTGGCGAATTTCGAAAAGTTGTAGAACGAAAGTTATTCAGTTTCCAATACCGAGTAACCACATAAAATTCTGAGAGTTGATTTTTTAACACCTTGTATAGAGAGGTTGCAAGGCGGCTGGTCGACACGTCCCGTGACCCGAATTCTGGCCTCTACTTTGGCCAAAAGATTAGCATTGCCATACTACGTGGCAATGCTGCCAGCCTTCTGGGCACGTTACCAGTAGACAGCGATACGGAGGAATATTTTGTTGCCCTATTTTAGTTTATAGTTTTATTAGGATATATTATTCGTTAAATGACAGTTTTTGTAAACAAATCTGCCAG
Organism: Amphipyra tragopoginis; assembly: GCA_905220435.1. NCBI lineage: Eukaryota > Metazoa > Arthropoda > Insecta > Lepidoptera > Noctuidae > Amphipyra > Amphipyra tragopoginis. Next base: position 21,026,681 of record HG991997.1, read on the forward strand.
AATAATGTTTCGGTTCCGTTCGGTTGCTTCTAATCAACGTTCCTGTTATTAGGAATTCGCGTATATTTGCGCAAACATGTACCTACATAGTTACTGGATCAAACATTACAGGTTACAAAACCATCAGAATCCTGGATGGCGTGTGGGAACCCCCAATTCTCTGTTATTCGAAACTGAATTCATACTACATGAATTAATATAATCTTTTTTTTTAAATGTATATTCGCAAATTGGTCCTTATCACCGATACACATGAAATTAGGGTCATATAGTGTTCTATCATACTAATTATTATCCGAGAAACAAAAATGTTTAATCCTAAACTCCGCCGGGTGTTTGTACAGTCGTAGCACAAAGTTTATATCGACGCTTGAAAGGCAAAAATTTTACACTAAACTTTACACTAGAGCATTTTAAAGTTTTATTTATGTTCATAATCTTTAAATGCCAGTTTAATATAAGCCTTTAAACTGCACTTAAAATTCGCTGGAATTAAGTACTTATGACAAATAGGCGATTTTTTTATTTTATTTTACAAAAAAATAACTTTAAAATGGTCTAGTGTAAAGTTGCCAACATGTCGCTTCGTAATTTTTGCCATTCAAGCGTCATATGAAACATTTTAATCTCAAACTTAAAAACTCGCACAAACACTCTTTAGAGTAAATGATGCGTTACTTATTTATCGATTTCCCGTAACTACTGAATACTGACGACGAAAAATCGTATTACGTGGCCCGATTAACTCGAACTTGGTAGAAAAAACTCTTTAAAGCAATTAATAAATTACGTGGATTAGGGTTTTTCGAAAATCCTTTATTTTTTCTTCAACTTCTTTCTCAGCTCAACTAACATTGAGTGTAGGCCTCTTTCCTCACAAGACATTTTTCTGTACCCTTTATAAATTACCCTTATATTTTGTGTCCTTCCCGGGTAATCCCCAGCAATTATTACAACTTAGCACTATGTCTCAGTAATCCCAAACCCACACAATATATTACAGCGACATAGATACCAAACGTACAGGTGTTATTTTTCTTACATGGTATCGCGTGTACGGGAAGTAAATGGCGGCCATCCATCATGGGGGATTCCCCTGTGTTGTTTCTCTTGACATTAAGATATCTCGTGTTGGAGATTAAGCTGCCAACATTATATTATACCTAGGTATATTAAGTGGGTGTGAATGAACTTGTCCAACATGTCAGTGTTGTCAGTGGTTTACCCATTGTATTAAGGAACATAATTAGCGGTTGAGAACACAATAACAAGTGACACGCAAGTTTTCAATTATATTTGAATAGTAGTTTATGAAACTGTTGCATAACCCTTAATTGGGCATGCAGTTTTAAGAAAAGTAAATAACAAACAATTTGGCATTTTTATTAAACAAAAAAAAGAAGAAAAAATCGTATTTTTTTATGTATCACTTTTATTTTTTATTCAGAAAATAGTAAAAAAATGTTATTTTGCAGGTTTAAAAATTAAAATATAAGAAAAGAACATCGCGACGTATTCCAAAAAATTTGGTGGGAAAATAGTTCCGCCCGATTAAGGGATAATAGGGCTTATTTAAACACGAGTTTGAGTTTAAAAACCGAGCTGAAGGCAAGGTTTTTAATAGTACCACACGAGTGTTTTAATACCTATGTTCAGTTTCATACACTACTTTATTTAAACTCATGCAATTTAAATAAAGAACCAAAGTTAAAACAAAAACAATGTTATGGCGCCCAATCCCAGCAGCCCACCGCGCATGCGCCTTAGCGCGCGCCGCGACAATGTGCGTGCAGCCGCTAAAAAAATTGAATTGAAAACTCCTTGGTCTATCCGAAGTGTACTTTAATAGAAAAAAAAGTTATTTCAAAGTATTTTTTTTTTAAGAGAACTGTACTTAAATAAAACTTTTTAAATTTATTAGAGATGCGCGTGAATAAAGCATGTCATTATGGTAGGTACTATTTATGAGTTCATGATTGGAACTTTACGACGTGAGTGTAGATAAAATTTATTAGAGATGGACGTGAATAAAGCATGTCATTATGGTACTATTATTGAGTACATAATTTGAGCTTTACGACATGAGTGTAGATAAGCGTACTTTACATTACACGGTCGCAGAATTAACTAATTGTATTATACCCTATGTCAAACCAATTTGATTAAAATGTATATAATTGTTTTAAGTCCTTATACCTGAAAGTATTATTTAAATGTTAATGTTTAAATGTATGTCACCCATTCCAAGGATGCTGAATGCACTCAACGCTCTCCTGGAATCTGATCCTTCACTGGATCTATTTGCTGATGAATGGAAGGTGATATTGTTAGAATGCTTGGTGTATTGCGACAAGACTGAGTGAAAGGGTTAATATTTTATATTCCATTATATATGATATTAATCAATTTCAGTACTTATGTTATGTGTAACTATCAGCGTAATTGGCTTTATGTCATTCTGGTTTTTAAATAAATAAATAAAATAAAAATATTGTTTAAATCAAATCAAATTTATTTCCAAACTGTTATGTATGTTTATAGATGTTTTGTTAAAACAAGAGACTATTTTTCAAATACTTATTCTATGAAATAAGTAACCAAACGATTATTTATTTTGTTATTATACTCTGCTCACCCAAAGATGAGTCCTTACAGTTCGGTCATTTCGTCAAATGTGGCCGTAAGGAAACTGCTATCGAAAAAACATTAACGACATCATCAAAAACTGTAAAAAGTGTTTTGTTTTAAAAAAATATTCGATTTTCTTTGTATGGTAACCTTTTGTTGAGAAACTTCAGGAATCAACTTACGATAAAAAGTGTGTAAATGTTTTGGTATAGGGTTTACATTACAACATTGATTGAATTGAATTTTACTCAAGCCTTACAACACTCTTAACAACTTCAAACGTATTTTCACTCTTCAAGAGAGTAATTACTTTGTTTGTGCGTATATTACGTAGAAAGCGGGTTGCTGGCGCCGATCTGCCAGCGCTTATCGGTGCTGGTCCGCGCAGTTAGTCTCTATACTGTGTGGCAAACCAGCGCCGACAAGCTCCGAACTTCACCGACATGTTCCGACCTGCTCCGATCAGCGCTGGTAAGTCGTCATTTGTTACTATATTTGCAAGGGAACAAGGCGTATTTTTGTTAAAAAAATGCCAGCCCCTATATCTACTCGCTTCCTTTATGTAGCGGTTAACTGCACGAACCAGTACCGATAAGCGCTGGTAGATCGGCGCTTGTTACCTGCTTCCTTTATTTATACGACCTTTCGTGGTAATTACTAATTACTGTCTCACAGATTTATGGAAAAACATTTAGCTACATCTATTTAGAAACGAAGCTTGTTAGAAAAACTACCAGAATTTGATACGGTTAGGGTTTAGCTTGCCAGCAAAATTTCTCCTATACTGTACGATTTACTAAACCATTCTAGCGACATCTCGGCTATTAATATTTTTGACCAAACTATGTCAAACGCTCAACTTAAAGTGTGCCAAAAAAATAATGGAAAACATTGAAAGAAATATAAGTCAGTAGGAACTATAAAATCTATTTGGAGTGGCTCCAACGTCTTGCCATTTCAAATAGAATTAAACGAGTGCCTAAAAATCAAAACAAGCACTTTTGTAAAATGCTGATCTGCGAAAAAAATTTTTAACGTAGAGATTACCTACTGGCAGCTTAGTAAACTGAGTATATGAATGTAACGAATACCTATGCGTAATCAGCCCATTACTGTCCAACTCTTGGGCTCGGTCCTCTTGTCAGAATGAAAAGGGCCTTAGTTAGACCCACGCTAACCGGTTCCGTGTGGTGCCGGACGTAAAGAATAGCACTACCCCATCTCTTCCCATGGATGTCGTAAAAGGCGACTAAGGGATTCACTAGAGAACGGGCAGCAGCTTTCTCTGAGTATTTTAACAACAACCATACTGCGATCGCCAACCCGCCTGCCAAGCGTGGCGATTATGGCAACCCCCCCCCCCCCTTTTGGGGGAGGCCTATGACCCACGCTGGCCTGGTGCGGGTTAGCGTACTACATAATTATACCATCGAGAACTTTTCGACGCCCTCTCAGGTGTGCAGCTTTCCTCACGATTTTTGCCTTCACCTCTAGCTAATGAGTTACTTAACATAGATAAATACTCTTTATTTCATCTAAACCGAGTTCACTTCAAAATATACAATAATAGAAAATAAACTATAGGTTGGCATCTTAATTAAGAGATTTGAAACATCAATATATGTATACATAAACTCAATCCCTGTAATCTCCAAAGGGGTAAGCTGAGATGTCCTTCTATTACAGGAGTCTGTATACCCACGTTTCGCCACTAATATTAAGTCCCATGTAATAGGTGGCGAGCCTATTGGAAGTTTTCGGGCTCAATAATAATTATAGTGGCAGGTTCCATCGAGGGGAATATATCCTTAATCCGTCCCCACACGGAGTACAGTTTCAATACAGGATGTAAACGAATTCGTGTAATTCCTTCAAGGCGCGGGATCTACTGGTGACACAGATTGACCCTGCATAGGTTTTTTTCAGAACCAACTAAAAAAAGTTTTCAAAAAATGAACCATGGTATCCTGTATCTGAGTAATTCTAGCTTCCACAGTTAACTGACTGCGTGGAGGGAAGTCGTGCTAGTCGTGTCCATCAGCTGTGTCGCCGTGCCTTCATTCATTTATGCATGGCATCGGAATATTTCAAACAAAAAAATAAATTGTATCCAAATTGTTTTATTTTTACTTTTAATCAATCTAAATCCCGTACGTCGTTAATCTGTACCATTAATAGATCATGTGGTTTGAAGGAATTACACGAATTCGTTCACACCCTGCATATGCAATAAATTGAGTTATCTACATAGTTGCGCATTTCACAAACTTCTAATTAGTTATCCCGGAAGAACCACCGTCGCTCTATAACGCTGTACGAAGAAGGTTGACGGCTGTCATTAATTACATAGCTGCGTCACACTTTCATTTTCCGTGATGGATGGAGGAAAAACATGGCGTGTTAAGATTAAATTCCTGAACGATGTCCTTGCATCTAACAGGTCGTACAGCTTGTAGGGTGGAGATCATTCAAGCTCTATACATTTTTGGGCTAAATCTGAAAGTAAAGGGTCATTCTCCGTCAAGATACATAAATTCGAATGTAACAAATGAATAGAAAAACATATTCTATCGGAATATAACATTATTTTTGTTTGGCTGGCACTTTCAAATTTAGCCCAAAGTTATTGATGTCCTATGAAATGCTACAGTAAGAGCTACTTTAACCGTTGTAGCGAGAGGAAAACTTTATTATGAGACTGATCATTATTTAAAAAAAATATTTTGTCATGCATTTACAGATTTTGAAAAAAATGGTACTGTCAGGGAGTAAAAATAGGCAGTTCTCACCAAAAAAAAGATTCCAATCGATCCTATTTCTTATGACGATCATAGACTTTTTCGGACCATCTTCTTCTCTCGTGTCGGTACGAGCCAAATAAAGATAGTTCATGCCGCGGTGAAAATATTAGCCAGTCAGTAAGGTTGGTAGCGGGGCTGACAGCCCAGGGTGCGCAGGACATTTATTTATTTATTTATTACACAATGTAGTTTACAGAAAATTTATAGAATAGGTTATTCCAAATATACATAGACCCTGATAGGGTAGCAAGGCATACAATAATAGAGCTTATGAGTTATTCAATTATTAGGAAAATTAATCACATTAAAATAAGGTTAGATTGGCGAATACATTAATATTCTATTACTTAGGTATTGTAGGTAAATTATTTTATTCATATAACATTCATAGTAGGTAGGTATGTTTAGAGTTAGTATTCTGTTACTTTGGTATATTATAGGTAAATTATTTTATTCTAAGTATTTTATTATTTTATTTATTTAACATTTTTGTTTTTTTAATTTGTCTTCCATAAATTCTTTGATAGTATAATAACATTTCTCTAACAACATGCGCTTTAGTTTCACTTTAAATCTGTTTATTGTTTTTGTGTCCTTTATACAATTCGGTAATTTATTAAAGATTAGGATGGATCGATACTGTGGACTATTTCTCAACATTTCTATTCTGGGTACTGGGAGGGTTAATTTGTTTTTGTGTCGCTTGTACTGTTAAAATTGAACTCGTTAATATTTTTCTTGACAAATATGGCTATTTCTAGGATGTATACTTATAGATGGTAGAGTAAGAATAATTTTCTCTTTAATGAAGTGTTAGAAGGTTTCTCTTTAATGAAGGTTTACAGCTTTCTCGCGGTCGGATGTTATACAAGATTAGTCAGAAAGGGGGTACTAATCCGAAGGAGTGTTAAAGTAACCATGATACTTAACAACTTTTGTTCTACCACTTTCCACAAAAGTCAATAGTTTAAGAGAAATAGCTGTTCGAAAATTACATAAAAATACGCTAAAATCTATCTATCCTCAGCTATGATCAGCTGTGTTTACATTTTAAGTCAAAGGACATGGAACAAAACGTACCCACCTTGTAGCAAATTGAGACTAGTATACCATTAGAAAGGTCTTTAAAACTACATAAATATTTTGTATGGCGACAACTCTGTATCTAACGGGGGAAAAAAGTTATTCGACGTTGAAATATCCTGAAAACCATTTATGAATTCACCCCTTCGCGCCATTCAATTATATTGCTTAAACTAGCCCAATATTCTGCTATAGTTACCTACATATACGTAGGTGTATCTATTCATCCTCGTATGCACCTAAACATCTATGCGTACCTATATATTTTACTATAGAGTAGGTTTTCTACTGGGAATTGGGAATGCATGCATGAATGAAGTTCCCGGATGAAAAACTAAACAGGAAGACGGGAGGAGGAATACGCTCAACTCTACCGCACTTTCTGAAGTTTAAAGGTTCGCGCATATTATGACGGGCCGCAGCAGGTCGGGTCGCAGCGCAAAAATCCGCTCAAATTGCTCGTATGTATTTTATATTCAATGAACTATCGCACACTATGCCGGGGCGAAGCGGGCCGCATATTCCACCGCGGATTTCGGTTGCGTGCGATGCGGCCCGCCCCGCCCCGCTGCGCCCCGACACAGTATGCTATAGCAAGCGGATTGGAGTGTTCATTTTACGATATATGCGTTTTTTTTGGTATTTGCGTGCTCATGTGGTGTTCACAAGAATGGATGAAGAGCTTTTGATTAATTTTGTTCATGGATACAAAGAGCTATATGATTTACAAGTCTGGCAGGGCAGTACACCGTAACTACTCAAAATCCGTCAATGCGTTGCGACTCGGCCCGTCACTAATGTGCTAAGTAAGCATTTTGCGGTGCGCTGCGGCCCGCTCCGCCCCGTTGCGACCCGACATAATGTGCGCGAACCTTAACACAACCGAAAATCTACATTAAACACACAAAGCGGAAGAGAACAAACATGTGCATACGCCGAATGTAGGAGCCATTTTAAATAAAAAAATATTGATATTATTGCAAAACTTAAAAAACATTTATGGTATTCTATGAATAACTAAATAAAGATTATTTTAATGACTAGGCAGTGCTAAAACGAAAATTAATAAAAAAAAAACACTTTTTACTTAGTTTTTAATAAAATTCGAAAAAATAAACTTCGTCTTTCCGGCAAATGCTTGGGATGAAATAATCATTGAGAGCAACAATGCCATTTAGTGATGATGTTTATTTTGTGTACCTTAATAAATAATCAAACTGTACTTAATTGAATTGATGGCGTTTTAATTAATATTTTCCGTAGCAAAAAGTAAACCTTAGGAAGCTGGGTCAGTCTCTCTCTATGAAACAGAACGAATGGTTATTCTTTGAGCCTATAAAACAATTATTATAACACTACTTAAATGATTGAAAATGCAAAATAGAAGTGATCATAACTTCGGTCTCCCATTCATTCATTCGTTCATTCATTTTTGAGTTGTTCACTTATGCCTCTTCTAAATGACACCTAGTCTAAAATGCTACAAGGTGGGTACGGGTTCCAAACAAAATTACCCATTGTTCTTTGGGGTCACAAATTAGAGGCTCCATTTTCTGAATTTGTAACTTAAGCGGGGATGAAGATTTTTTGAAAAAAACAAAAAAAAAATTTTTTTTTAGGTACACCGAAACAAAAATTATCGAATTTTGAAATTTTAACACTTGCCTTAAAACCGTCATCAGTGATACTTTCAGTGGCCTGCGGATTAGTACCCCCTTTCTGACTAACCTTGTATATTATACGTAACATACTTAAGTATCATTGCTCGTGAAGGCTCTCTTAACACATCCTTTTTTATTTTATTTTTGGTCGTTCTCTTGGATCTCCTTCGCACCGGGATGGCGAAGGGTTATGCCGGACTCTTATTGGCTAAAAATCCACGATGTTCCTTCTCCTGACCAATGGCCCGGGTCGCGGGATTCGCAGCTGCATGCACCGCAACCCCGGCAGGCCTTGGTCCGCTAACAACGCAGCCCTGACCAAGTCACTCGAAACGTTAGAAATCGCAATCGTGGCGGTGACTTTGTTTTATAATATACTGTGATGATATAGAGAAGAATCCAATATATCCGCACCCATTGTTAAAGTGGTCTATGAGGTGGACCCAATTTCATCAGTTATACCCTGTTGGGTAAATTCAATTTCATGTATTAAACATTCAAGAGGTCCGATTTTAATCAACTTTGTTTCAGAGGGAAATAAACCTGTGGCCGCAGTTAATGCTATATATTTAATTAATTTTATTCTACTTTGTTAATTTATTACAAACTGTTTTAACTTTAATGTTATCAACTCCTGACTCTGTTTACAATTGAAAATAAATTAAATATAAATAATTAATTATATTATTTTCTGTGATGATTAAATTTCTAGTATTTAGCGTGGCCTATCACCGGGATGGACTTTTTTGGCTGGAGATCCTTCAGGTCTCGCCAATAACTGCCCGGTTACGTAGAAACCCTAGGACAACATACAGAAGACCAACAGAAAAAAAATGTTTTTTTGTTTTTTATTATTTGACTTAGATGCGATTGACCCTAGTCGCAACTGATGGTAAGCGCAGACAGATTCTAAGATGGAGCACACGAATCCAGGTAACAGGGATATAGAGAGATTCCCCTATACCCCTTTGGCTCTCACATACACACGACGGAACACAGCAAACTGCTTGGCGCTGGACTTTAATATGAGGTGGTAGCTAGCCAGGCGTACCGTATAGATCCTATCACCAAGCGTGCTGGGTTTTGTTGAATCTTACAACACGAGTCTATTCCCAGCGTGCGGTGAGGAAGTTTTATATTCTAGCCCGTCCCCACACGTGACAAAGACTCTGTCGTCAACTGACACATAATTATGAAATTATAAATTCCTTCGTCCACGCGGCTAACTTAGTAACTTCAGGGACGTGACTCCAGGTATTTTACATTTTGGTTATGGAGAGACTGCCATCAGACTTCTATAAGCCTTGAAAAAGCCAGATTACTAAAGTATCGTTATCGCGGTTTGTGACTATTCAGCTTTTAATTTAAATTTGAATTCGCGTGCGGATCACAATTTAATTATCACTTTACTGTGAAGGAAAACATCTTGAGGAAACTTTAACGCCCGACAGGGCTCCAAAAAGAAGTTCTTGATAGTGTGTGTAGTCCGCCTACCTGGATCAGGCCAGCATGGTAGACTAAGGCCTAACCTTTCTCATTCTGAAAAGAGGCCTGTGCCGTGCAGTGGGACAGTAATGGTCTGATGCAACCTTAAGTTGCCATTTATTTATACTTTCGCACATAATTTGTACAGAGGCGACGAATGACGACACGTTTGGTGCAGTGGCTAAGCGATTGGCTTCTGCGCTACGGGTCGTGGGTTCGATTCCCACACGGAACAAAAATTTGTATGGCCTACAAATGGTTGTTTCGGGTCTGGGCGTTTGTTTGTGAGATTTGTGTCTGTAAACGCACCCACGATACAAGAGAAATCTTAGTGTGGCGCAACGTTTTTTAAAAAAAAAAAAAAAAAGACTTATTGCCATAGGCATTTTCTACCAGTCGACCTTAGGGTGATGGAGAGAAAACATGGTAGGTGCACTAAAAAGAGCTAAGTGATGTGATATGCTATTAAAAATAAACTCAAAGATAACTGAAACATTTTTGGCAATAATATCTATTACCTACATACATAGGGGAAGGTTGCTATGAATGGACCACATAACTTTACGACCTCATATCTCAAAAAGTATAAGTGTTAAAATTAAAGCAGTTTAATATTTTTATTTCGTAGGGCCTTTATTTATAATAATCAAACGCACAAACAATTCGGGCTAACACTTTTTGAAATAAACGAAGAAAACTAAATTTTGGGCTGTTGCCTTCTTTGGACCATGGGCACCTTCATTGAACCACCAAGTTGCCATCAATGGACTTCGAGAAATTTGTTCTAGAGGTCCAATCGAGGCAACTATTATAATTAATTATCTATATTACTAAATTATGACAAAAAGCTTTCTTTTTTCGGCGAAATTCTGGAATTTTAAATTTATAATGATTTTTCTGGTAAAGGTCGCGGGAATCCGTTGGATGTGAGAGGCACAGGACCGGTCGATGTGGCGATGCTTGGGGGAAGCCTATGTCCAGAAGTGGACATCTTTCGGCTGAATAACGATGATGAATGATTTTTCTATGGTTTTAATGAAATATAATAAGTGAAATACTTAATACATAATTAGTGAAATACTCAGAACTTATTCCCATTAAATGGCTAAAAAAATACTATAAAAAGTTGCCATGATTGGACCGGTCCAATGGTGGAACTCTCTTGAGGTCCATTGATGGCAACAAGGTACTGGTTCAGAAAAACTAAACTAAAATATAAATAGTCATAATTAGACAAAATTGAATAACACTCATGGAATCTCAAATAAACTGCCCAATATTTCATAACAGTGCACGCAGACTAAAATAAATACAATGATACTTACGTCAAATTGTACTGAGTGAAATTATAAGATTTTGACCGCCGCAAACACAACCACACGTGTCTCTCCTGGCCACGTGTCGCAGCGTCACTGAGGTAAGAGGGGGGTGCTACTGAGTCTCCACGGACTCGTTTCGACTAGTTTTAGTGTTGCTAGCTTGCACAGTTTTGGAAATACCTTGGTGGTCCAATGAAAGAGCTAGTCCAATGATCGCAACCTTCCCCTACTTAGTCTGGCCATAAATACTACACCATTTATGACCCCCAGTTAGTTTTAAATCGTCGCCTTAGGGTGAAAACCTTGCGAATGCTTTTGGTCATTGCATGGTTCCTATGGGCTTTCACGTGGGCAAAGTCGCGGGCAAAAGCTAGTCAATTATATTTATTACTAATTTTATATTCCCAGTAAAGGCTTAATTTCAGTGCCTACCAAAATAATTTCGCATAGAGTAGCCTTCAGCCCTCTTATGATTATAGTACACTATACGTCCGCGTTGTGTTAAAATAAAAACCAGCCAAGTGCGAGTTGGAATCGCGCACGAAGGGTTCCGTACCATTATCTATTCTATTTTTTAGTATTTGGTGTTATAGCGGCAACAGAAATACATCATCTGTGAAAATTTGAACTGTCATCACGGTTCATGAGATACAGCCTGGTGACAGACGGACAGACGGACGGACAGCGGAGTCTTAGTAACAGGGTCCCGTTTTACCCTTTGGGTACGGAACCTTAAAATTGATCAAATTACATTCCCGAGATTTTCACTCTAGCGACGAAATAGAACAGGTTACAGGTACTTATGAAACGTCACATCTAGGTACACACACACACAAACTACAGAGTGATCTATCACTACCCGAGGACAACACTGCTTTCTTTAACATTACAGCCAAAAAGTCACACAATACGTCTCCTTACTTAATGACTAATTAAAAACAATAAAAGCTGTATGCACTCTCTTCAATCTACAAGAACAAGGGAAATGCATCCAATGTAAAACTTTTATAACACTCTTGGGCACTGGCATGCACTTTGCATTTCTAGTTTGTTTTGTTCCAAAATATACTTAGGAACTGTATGACGTAATGGTACTAATGTATATTTTTGTGCTTGAATGTCATAATTGAGTCTACTATTAATAGGACTTCACTTGACTACAACAAATAGCCTCATTATGAAATAAATATTAGCCTATAACTGTCCCACTGCAGGGCAAAGGCTTCTTCTCATACAGAAAAGGAACGAGCATTGATCACCACGCTCACTCACTGTGGGTTGACGATTTGAGACCATTAAAGTCCAGGTTTCCTCACGATGTTTTCCTTCACCGTATGTCAGTGGCGTCTTGAGGCGGGTACAGGCATTGCGAGGCAAGATAATTCTTCGATCTTGTATGCCTCACCACGAATATGAACGTCCATACATTGCGAAGCATGCGATCAGCGCTGTGCGCTGCGCATACCTTGCAATGTCTGTATCCGCCTTTAGATTAACTAAGAAAGTACATACGACATAGAAAAAGTCACATTGGTACATACCTTTTGAACCCGCAACCCGGTGCTTAACAAGCGGGTCTGTAACCTCCGGGGCAACACGTCATTGCCATTATAAGAACTTAATAAAAAAGGAATTACACTAAACAATACTACAGCCAACAGAGCGCTTTTGGTTGACTGTAATGCCCGGTTCCTATGAACAAAAATAAATCGTTTTGCTTACCAATGGTAGCATTTTTTATTGCCAAACTGGGTATATAAATGAACTCGTAAGCTAATTTTACCTGTGATAGCCACCAACCTAAGGGAGAGTCTACTATGGAAAGCCCAAGGTAATGCATGTAATACAAGTCTTAAATTTTACCGATAACGCTCGGTAAATCATAGGAATCGGCTATTAGTTAAGTAACCACTAGGGTAATCAATACATATTGATTACCCTAGTGCCCTTTACCGTAACACATTTAATATAATTATAAAATACAAGAAAAAACTATCAGAAGAACTAAGATTAGCCAACCGTTTGATTAGTAGCTAGTTGAGTCGGTTTCTAGTTACTACACTAGTAACGTACGGACTCACTTCCAATGTAAGTAACTAGTAAACAAATAGTTACAAACTAGAATCATCATTCTCCTGCCCTTATCCCAAATTATTTGGGGTCGGCGCAACATGTCTTTTTCTTCCATACTTCTCTATTAGTCGTCATCACGGTAGTCACCCCCTTTCTAACAAACCTACTAAATCACACACAACTTTACACATATAACACTTGCGTCCTCATTAAAAACATTACCTCCAATTCCGTTCAATTAAACATACAACTACACAATTAAAGATTAACATACAATTTAAGGTTTATACTCCTTCAATTGTATGTTAATCTTTCTTCAAATCAAGTTCCAATTAATGACCGCACGTGCACGAACAAATTACGATAAACAGACAATATTGGTTGAGGGAGCACAGCTGTTCAATAGTTTGCCGGAGGAATTAAAGAAAACCGATAGTGTTAGTTTATTTAAAAGCAAACTTACGAAGTATGTTCGCACATTGTAACGCCTCCAACACCTCCAGAGATGAATGTTATAGGTAATTATTATAGTAAGAACTTTGTGTCTCATTTTAAGTGAACCATGTAAGTTCTTATGAGAAATAAACTTTAAACCGAAACCGAAAAGGCATACAAAAAAGTTTTCGATGGCGTGTGTAGTCCGCCAATCAGCACCAGATCAGCGTAGAACACCTAAATCCTTCTGGTTTTAAGGAGAGGCCTGATCCCAGGGGTATGATAGTAATGCGCTGTTTATGTATTGTTAAGGCTAAGCGTATGCTGAGACGCAGGTGACGCAGGTGCACGCAGCGCAGGGTAGAGCAGATTTTGTAATGCATGAACGTACTAAGAGCTGCGGTACGCTGCGGTGCAGGCGCGTGCGACGCAGACATGCGTCTGTCCTGCCCTGCGCCTCGTTGTAGTGCCGGCACAGATTACTGCGCGACGCGTGCATGTCGACACGTGTTTTTACCGCTAATTCGTATTTAATTGCAATGACAGAACATTTAATTGAATTAGTGCGTTGTGAACCTTGTTTGCATAATACTAATCATCCAGACTGTTAAAAAAAACGTTCGTCAACTCGAACACGTCTATTCTTTGTACTAGTTAAAACTCGAATGTATCTTCGAGCTGCGTCGCAGCATGCGGTCGTGGCCTATGTCTGCCTCGCCTGCCCTGCCCTGCAAAATCTGTACTGTGCTGTGCTGCGTCACCCGCATCCTAGCATTAGTACGTTCATACATTATAAAAACTGCACTGCGCTGCGCTGCGTGCACCTGCGTCACCTGCGTCTCAGCATACGCTTAGCCTGACAGTTGTCACAAGTTGACGAATTAATGAGCTCTCGCGTCGCGTCACCACACCCCTCCCGCACCGCGCACCTACCTCAGGAACAGTCTCAGATAAGCGGTTGGGCTATAGCTACGAGCATACAGTAATCATCAAAACAAAAACTAATACTTTTTCATAGCTCCAATATGTGCCACAATAAATACCTTGCGATGCAAAAGTTCGTCTTTCGGCTATTTACCGCGGTACCTAAGTTGCCAAGTTTCGTCATTCCGAAGCTAAGTAAGACGAGGATTATAAGACGTGGCCCAACTTAAGCGTACTTTTAGGACTTACGAACTCTGATACTAAACTTAGTAAGGTGGAATATCTTCTATTTATATGTGCGCAAGTTTTCATTAGTTGTGTTTTGTTTTGTATAATGGGTTGTTAAGTAACAATAACACACTGAGAATTATGGAAATTTACTTTTGTTGAAGTATTATAAACTTTAGAAGTTTTACGTGAAGCAGACATTATGGAATCAAGAAGGAAGAGTGTTGCCACATACATAAAAAATAAAATAAACTAAAGACAAATAAATATGTTGCCACTCTAAATTACAAGATGTTGCCACTTTATATCATAAGTATCATCATCATCATCATTGAGCCGAAACACATCCACTGCTGGACATAAGCCTCCCCCAAAGGGGGGGTTTGCCATAAACGCCACGCTTGGCAGGCGGGTTCCGCGATCGCAGTATGGTTGTTAAAGTACTCAGAGAACGCTGCTGCCCATCCTCTAGTGAATCCCTTAGTCACCTTCTACGACACCCATGGGAAGAGATGTGGTAGTGCTATTCTTACGTTCGACACTACACAGACAAATTCTAAATATTAAGTTAAATAAACTAATATTTATGTTTAATCATATTAAATATATTGAACGAGGGTTGTGTTTGTATCATCATTTAGCCTAAAGACGTCCACTGCTGGACATAGGCCTCCTCAAGCATAACGTGTTTGTATAGCATCGTATAATTTTATGTGAGATTAACTAAAAACTATTAGATAAATGATGGAATCAGGCGTTACCTTGCGGAAATCCATGACATACAGTAATGCAAATAAAATATCTAGCTTTAATTCCGCTGAACAAGATCGCTAGTTTGGATGCAGTATGCAGCACCACCCTCCCGCCCACAAGTATAAGCACATGCAGAAAGAGTGAAAAAATAATGTTTGCTCAAACATCAATGTCACAAACGTCACAAACGTCAAATCGTGACGATATATAGAGGGGCGCGCGCTTCACAGCCTCACGTTGGCTGGAAACCCTTCAGTACCCCAAGTGTGAGTTTTTTTCGTTAACTACTGTAGTTGCGTCACGACAAAAATGTATGAAAATGTAGGCTGCGTCTCTAGGCGCACCGTTCACTAACTAATATTCGCGCGTTAATTGAACGGTGCGCCTAGAGACGCAGCCTAAATTTTCATACATTTTTGGCGTGACGCAACTACAGTAGTTAACGAAAAAAACTCACACTTGGGGTACTGGTCTCGCCAATAACTGCCCGGTTACGTAGAAACCGTCCCCTAGGACGACCTACAGCAGTCAAATAGAAAAAAAAAACACAGCCCCATTCGCGTCCTAGCGGTCGAGGAGTCAACATATCCTGAGGATGCCCCGTGCAGGGGCGAAACACGTGTCGTGTATTGGTTTGGTTGCATGTTGCATTATTTTTTCACTCTTTTTGCATGTGCATATGTATTAAAACAAGGTTTAAAATTATTTCAGCTCTTTTGCTGTGGCGTGCTAAGAAAATATTATAAGTAGGTAGGTACCAGTGGCGTAGGGTGAAGTTTCTTAAAAGGGAAGCCGGACCAAAAAATGCTTACCTTGCTCAAGTGTGATTTCCAGTAACTACTCGTTTCGAAAGGGAAGCCGATAGGAATCGAGTTGTATGGAGCCTTCGCCACTGGTAGGTACCTGTACCTATAGCGATGCTTTAAAAATCCATTTCTCAGATGAACGAATCTCTGTAGCGCTACCATTTTGTATACTAGATGCTCAAATCTTTTCCTTTGAAGTGCATCTAAATCGATTTGTATTAAAAATAGTTACAGTTTCCTACTAAAGGCTTTGAACTTCTTTGAATAGCGAGGTGGAAATGTTTCTCCTATAAGCACTGAAGTCTCTCGAGTGGACACAGATTTTAATCGGTGAGATTTTTTATTTAGAGAGGATGTAAACGAATTCGTGTAATTCCTACCGCATGGTGTTGTTGAGTCATTTTAGCGCCCCGAGTTAACTGACTGCGCGGAGCGATATGGCACTAGTCGTGCCCGCCATCTGTATCGCCGTGCTTTCATCTATATCTATAAAAGGAGAAGCTGACTGATTGACTGACTGATCTATCAACGCACAGCGTAAACCGCTGGGGTTAGAAACTTGAAATTTTGACAGAGGGACCTTTTGTGACGTAGGCATCAGCTAAGAAGGGATTTTTCGAAATTCAACCTCTAAAGGGATGAAATAAAGGATTAAAGTTTGTATGTAAGTCCGTCATTTTTGTAGTAAGAAGCATGAAATTAAATGTTATGGTTTCTGGTTAGAACTAAATGTACACGTGTTTGAGCGTTTTTGGAAAATCTACCCCTAAAGGCGTGAAATGGGTTGTTAGCCTTTGTATGAAAATCCTTATTTCAGGGGTAATTAACTTGAAATTTGGCATAAACACTCTTCAAAATAAATAATAAAAGCAGTACTTTTTGGAATTTATAACTAGGTGCACTTAAAAAGGGGGTAAACGGGTTTAAAATTACACGCAAGCGGAGCTGCGGGCAAAAGCTAGTTCGTTTATACTTGGCATCGAAATGTTGTACGACAGTTTTTTTTTTTGCATTTTTTTTATACAAATATGCAAATACAATATCTTGCTTTAATCTATCTTAAATAGCTATAATCTTTAATCAGTGTTTGCAAATTTCATGGATTTCCGCAAAGTAACGCCTGATTCCATCATAAAATTTTTTTTTTGCTCTTGATTCTGGATCGTTGGTTGATTCTTATTAGTTGTTTTTATTACGATCACTTACCCCCACTGCATGATAAAAAGATTTTTATTTTTTTATTGTTTGATCAAACTAAATCCCGTGCGTGTTCTAAGGAATTACACGAATTCATTTACCCCTTGTATTTTAGCTGTGGGATGGGCAGCAGCGTAACCCTTGTCTCCTAATAACAACAAACTGCGACCACTAATTAGTGTAATTGATGGTCGTTGGTGATTATGGCAATTCCACTTTGACCATTCATTTTCGCGATTATTGGAAGACCCGTGTTCAGAAGTGGGTGTTTGCGTGCTGGTATGATGTGTGGATGTAAAGCCTAATTTATAATTATATATAACAATGAATCGCTATTTCCCCTGGTCATCGCATCACGCGTGTACGGCTGGACCGATTTCGCAATTTTTTTTTTTTTTGTTTTTTTCATAATTTATTGTCAGGAGAAGGTTCTTATGAAAGAAAATTTTGATATTTAAAAAAAAAACTAATTATATTGTGGCGGCATCTATCTCGCCACATGCGAACTAGCGAACTATCCTACATCGCGCAATCAAGATTAAACACGCAGATAGTATATATACAACCTCCCAACATCAACTGGTGGGCAGTAGCCCGCCAGGCACAAGACTCCGCCTGGTTGGAGGATCCTCCCTTTGGTTGGAGGAACACCACACCTCGTTCCTCCACAATATCAGTATATCCATATTCTTAATCTGTTTACCGCATGCATGAAAATGGTTTTAACTTTTTGTTACTATTTTGATTTTGTTTCTGAAGGTAGGTAATAGGTTGGTAGTAGGTAGGTAGTAGGTAGGTAGTAGGTAGGTAGTAGGTAGGTAGTAGGTAGGTAGTAGGTAGGTAGTAGGTAGGTAGTAGGTAGGTAGTAGGTAGGTAGTAGGTAGGTAGTAGGTAGGTAGTAGGTAGGTAGTAGGTAGGTAGTAGGTAGGTAGTAGGTAGGTAGGTAGGTAGTAGGTAGGTAGTAGGTAGGTAGTAGGTAGGTAGGTAGGTAGTAGGTAGGTAGTAGGTAGGTAGGTAGTAGGTAGGTAGTAGGTAGGTAGTAGGTAGGTAGTAGGTAGGTAGTAGGTAGGTAGTAGGTAGGTAGTAGGTAGGTAGTAGGTAGGTAGTAGGTAGGTAGTAGGTAGGTAGTAGGTAGGTGGTAGGTAGTAGGTAGGTAGTAGATAGGTAGTAGGTAGGTAGTAGGTAGGTAGTAGGTAGGTAGTAGGTAGGTAGTAGTAGGTAGGTAGTAGGTAGGTAGTAGGTAGGTAGTAGTAGGTAGGTAGTAGGTAGGTAGTAGGTAGGTAGTAGTAGGTAGGTAGTAGGTAGGTAGTAGGTAGGTAGTAGTAGGTAGGTAGTAGGTAGGTAGTAGGTAGGTAGTAGGTAGGTAGTAGGTAGGTAGTAGGTAGGTAGTAGGTAGGTAGTAGGTAGGTAGTAGGTAGGTAGTAGGTAGGTAGTAGGTAGGTAGTAGGTAGGTAGTAGGTAGGTAGTAGGTAGGTAGTAGGTAGGTAGTAGGTAGGTAGTAGGTAGGTAGTAGGTAGGTAGTAGGTAGGTAGTAGGTAGGTAGTAGGTAGGTAGTAGGTAGGTAGTAGGTAGGTAGTAGGTAGGTAGTAGGTAGGTAGTAGGTAGGTAGTAGGTAGGTAGTAGGTAGGTAGTAGGTAGGTAGTAGGTAGGTAGTAGGTAGGTAGTAGGTAGGTAGTAGGTAGGTAGTAGGTAGGTAGTAGGTAGGTAGTAGGTAGGTAGTAGGTAGGTAGTAGGTAGGTAGTAGGTAGGTAGTAGGTAGGTAGTAGGTAGGTAGTAGGTAGGTAGTAGGTAGGTAGTAGGTAGGTAGTAGGTAGGTAGTAGGTAGGTAGTAGGTAGGTAGTAGGTAGGTAGTAGGTAGGTAGTAGGTAGGTAGTAGGTAGGTAGTAGGTAGGTAGTAGGTAGGTAGTAGGTAGGTAGTAGGTAGGTAGTAGGTAGGTAGTAGGTAGGTAGTAGGTAGGTAGTAGGTAGGTAGTAGGTAGGTAGTAGGTAGGTAGTAGGTAGGTAGTAGGTAGGTAGTAGGTAGGTAGTAGGTAGGTAGTAGGTAGGTAGTAGGTAGGTAGTAGGTAGGTAGTAGGTAGGTAGTAGGTAGGTAGTAGGTAGGTAGTAGGTAGGTAGTAGGTAGGTAGTAGGTAGGTAGTAGGTAGGTAGTAGGTAGGTAGTAGGTAGGTAGTAGGTAGGTAGTAGGTAGGTAGTAGGTAGGTAGTAGGTAGGTAGTAGGTAGGTAGTAGGTAGGTAGTAGGTAGGTAGTAGGTAGGTAGTAGGTAGGTAGTAGGTAGGTAGTAGGTAGGTAGTAGGTAGGTAGTAGGTAGGTAGTAGGTAGGTAGTAGGTAGGTAGTAGGTAGGTAGTAGGTAGGTAGTAGGTAGGTAGTAGGTAGGTAGTAGGTAGGTAGTAGGTAGGTAGTAGGTAGGTAGTAGGTAGGTAGTAGGTAGGTAGTAGGTAGGTAGTAGGTAGGTAGTAGGTAGGTAGTAGGTAGGTAGTAGGTAGGTAGTAGGTAGGTAGTAGGTAGGTAGTAGGTAGGTAGTAGGTAGGTAGTAGGTAGGTAGTAGGTAGGTAGTAGGTACGTAGTAGGTAGGTAGTAGGTAGGTAGTAGGTAGGTAGTAGGTAGGTAGTAGGTAGGTAGTAGGTAGGTAGTAGGTAGGTAGTAGGTAGGTAGTAGGTAGGTAGTAGGTAGGTAGTAGGTAGGTAGTAGGTAGGTAGTAGGTAGGTAGTAGGTAGGTAGTAGGTAGGTAGTAGGTAGGTAGTAGGTAGGTAGTAGGTAGGTAGTAGGTAGGTAGTAGGTAGGTAGTAGGTAGGTAGTAGGTAGGTAGTAGGTAGGTAGTAGGTAGGTAGTAGGTAGGTAGTAGGTAGGTAGTAGGTAGGTAGTAGGTAGGTAGTAGGTAGGTAGTAGGTAGGTAGTAGGTAGGTAGTAGGTAGGTAGTAGGTAGGTAGTAGGTAGGTAGTAGGTAGGTAGTAGGTAGGTAGTAGGTAGGTAGTAGGTAGGTAGTAGGTAGGTAGTAGTAGGTAGGTAGTAGGTAGGTAGTAGGTAGGTAGTAAGTAGGAAAAAGTGCATTGCAACGCATGCCGGGTACAGCTAGTTTTACATATTTTATTCTTTAACTTGGTCGCGTTTGACTTGTTGACCGTTCCGTTTTGCTATCAGGGGGCTGGTAGGCGCAAACAGGGTCTGAGATGGAGCACATTAATCCAAATGGCAAAGATATAGAGGGACTCCCCTATAGTGGCTTTCATATACACACGACGGAACATACTAAACTGCTTAACCGTACTTTTAGCTAGCCAATGGGACCGTAAAGATCCTACCACCAAGCAAAAAAGCGAAGTGCGCACGTTATGTAATCTCAATACACATCATCATCATCATTCAGCCCAAAAGACGTCCACTGCTGGACATAGGCCTCCCCCAAACAATGTTGGGGGGGGGTTTTGCCATAATCGCCACGCTTGGCAGGCGGGTTGGCGATCGCATTATGGTTGTTAAAGTACTCAGAGAACGCTGCTGCCCATCCTCACACAGTAACTAAAGAAACGTTTGTTTACTCTTCAGTGACGGTATTAAGTCCCATGACCTAATAGGTGCAAGCCTTTATCACCAATAATTTCAATCACAAAAAAACTGCTGCTGAGAATTTCCCAATGAAAAAACTCAACATCACATTTTCTGATTTGCAAATCAAATCGAATAGGTACGGAAATGTTACGTATTATTTATTTTTTAAAAACGAAACATAAAATTATAAGCGAAAGTAAGTATCAAAACGTTCTAATTGTAGGAAGTTATCAAAGAAAATTCCACATTTAATCATAAGGAAAATGGAAAATATTAAACGTCAAAGAGCGATTTTTAAATAAGGCCGACTTTGAATAATCCTGTTGTCCCCCATATTAATTTTATTCAATTTTAGACTTTTAGCCTTAATTACTCGACTTCTCGTTTTAATTCTTGAATAGTGAATAACTTTTTATGATTCGCTAATTGACATTCCGAGAACGGAATTCGAAGTTGTACGTTTGACAATTTGAATGAAAAAAATAAACTTTTTGTTTTGTTGTCATGTGAAACGCGATGACAATACAAAGTTTTTGTAGGTAGTACATATTATATCTATGACCCTACAGGTTCCACAGTTAAAAAAACTTAAAATATTATCAATCTGTTGGTCGCAGATGTGTGCCATGACTCTTTCATTAGGTTAGCAATATAATTTATCTTGATTTTAACAAAATCATGGTACAGTCTGATTGACCACAATGAATGTTCCTGATTTATTGAAATAGTCATCATCATCCTCCTGCCCTTGTTCCAACTTATTTTGGGTCGGCGCAGCAGGTATTTTTCCACACATCTCTCAGTATACTACATCAGTAACAGTACTAAATCAGTAGTCACCCTCTTTCTAGTCATATCTTCTTTTACATTACAAATCCATCGTTTCTTTGGTCTTTCTCTACTCTTATATCCACATTCATGCTCAAAACTTTCCTCACGACATATTCCTCATTCCTCCGCATCACATGCCCACACCATGATAACCGGTTTCCACACAATTACTCAGTCACCAGCGCCACTTTCGGATTTCCTCTTACATACTCATTTGTAATTCTATCCATTTGCGTAATACCACACATGCTTATTAGCATTCTCATCTCAGCTGCATGCAATTGCCTTTCATCTGCCCAAATCGTGACTTCGAGTTATGGCGTTTTGAAAGTTTGTGCTCTAAAATTTCATATACTATCTTAGATAAGATTGTAGACGAAACTTTAGGACACAAACTTAGATAAGATAGTATATGAAATTTTAGGACACAAACTTTCAAAACCCGAAATCATGAGTTGGGCAGATAGTTGGTTTTTGAATTAACCCGGCGATTTGATGGCGTTCAGCTGAGACGAGCAACGACGAACATCATTCATGATGCATCCATCATCTCAAAATCCATATCGAAATTCTCTATCTGATCGATAGTATTACCGCACGTAAATCGGTAATATAGCGGTCGACGAATATGGCACGCGGCCATCAAACTTTCAGGGAAGCACAATGCCAGGCGGGTTCCTTATAAAGAATATTGTAGTCTGACTTCGATATTGGTTGCTTGGTACGAGTTTTGGGACGCAGCGTAATGTTATAGCTACATTTTGAAATAAAACACATATGATGTGATTGGTCGCTTACAATGGGCTTCATAAGAAGGCTCAAGGTCACCCAAAAAGCAATGAAGAGGGCTATGCTTGGAGTTTCCCTGCGTGATCATATCAGGGGGCCTACTCCCTAAGTCCGTCAACGAAGTTAGTCGCCCGTCCGAAAATAGCCCGAAACGTAGGAGTGAATAAAACAAGTTTAAGTTCAACTTTTCGGACGGGCAAAAACACATAGGTAGTAGAGACAACTGTCAAATCGTGTCGTCATTCATTCTTAGTTCGGGCTCCGAAATAATCGTATGTCCGTAAGTGATAGGGAGAAGGAAACGCTCGTAACTAAGGCCGAAACCACGGACATCGTGCTTAGGGAGTAGACCCCCAGAAACGATGAGATCCGTAGGAGAATCAAGGTAACCGACATAGCTCCAAGGATTGCCAAACTTAAATGGCAGTGGGCTGCGCAATTTTTTATTTTTTTTATTTTTTTTGTAATAGGCCTATGTTTGACCGCCATCTCGCCTGATGTTAAGCGATGATGCGGTCTACGATGGAGCACGCTTGCCCAGAAGAAACCGATTCACTCGTGACTTGAAGACACCCAGATTGTAGCTGTCGGGGAGCACCCACTCGGGCAGCACATACCACTGTTTAACGGTTTTCACAATGAAAGTGGAATCAAAGCGCTTCGTTTGGATTTTTGGTATATCAACATTGCCCGCAGAACGGATGGCCGATGGGGCCGAAAGGTTCTGGAGTGACGAGCGCGTACCGGAAGACACAGCGTGGGTAGGCCTTCCACAAGGTGAACCGATGATCTGGTGAAAGTTGCGGGAATACGCTGGATGCGCGAAGGACAGGACCGGTTGATGTGGCGATGCTTGGGGGAGGCCCATGTCAAGCAGTGGACGTCTTTCGGCTAAATGATGATGATGATGATGTGAGTGGTAATTTGACCACACCAAACCAACGAACGCTAACGAAAATTCGTAGTATTGTTTAGTTTGACTAAACTTTGTATAGAACGAATACGGTTTCAGTCGGATTTAAGCGGTATCGAACACCGTTATGGAGGATTTACACGGATCAGCAAGTCACCAGTCGCATCGCTTATAAAAACCGAATCGCCACCCCATTTACACCGGTCGACAAAAATCGCTTGCGACTTGTTCATTTCTAGCGGGACAACACAGCGCAAAACACACCTCATGCGGCGGGCGATCGCCTGCAACTGACCATTTACACGGTCGATTTTAGTCAGCCGCCGCATGCGGCTTGTTGCCATACGGCAAAAGTCGGATGGCACTCAACTTAGCTTGCGATTTTAGTCACTTGCGGCCTAGTCGAATTGTCATTTAGACGGTTAGCACGGCTAAACGGCACGGCGAAAATCGACCCGTGTAAATCCCCTATTAGTTGACCTCCGTTGGCTTTGCGTGTACGTACCATTACAAAGAAAAACAATGCAACCATTTTCTTTTTCAAATAAACCACTAGAACTTCATATTATAACATTTTGAAGTTTTTCGTATTCCAAAATTAAACACAATATTCTATCATAAACATGTATTATTGTTTTATCATTATTTCATTAGAATAACGTAAGTCTGCAACGTTTCAATTCAATACGACTTCTACTATTAGGTAAATACTTGTTATTTTTTATATGCTATTTATTAACTTGGGGACAGAGCAGCAAGAAGAAGAAGATTTAGTAACAGACGAAGCCAATAAAATGGTTTAACGAGCCGAACCGACGTAATCATCGTTACAATAGAACTGAAAGACCCAATTCCTAAGATTTAATTCAAAATTGCCAACCCTGAGGGTAACGTGGAATTTTCTCAAAAGGTTAGTAAAAAGAAAAATCTAATTTAGATATAAATCGTTTAAGTTGTTCAAATACGTAATTCAGTGATGTCAAATGCAAGACTAAATCCTAACGTAATAGAATTAATAGATCGCGCTCACAGGCCTCGGGCAAACGTTTTTCCGTCGGCATTGGAATTGATTTGCGTTGTATTGCGAGCTAATCGAACAGGATTAATGAAATTAAGTAGTAGGGAGTAAATACTTATCAGCGGCATTTTGTATGAACATGTATTGCTTATAGAATGCTTAAAATCAGGGTTCGAAGCGATAATTCGGCATGCAAAATAAAATAACCTATGCTGATTCCAAAACCGTTTCGAAGTTTTAGTTTGTTAAACCTTATTTTGCGATTTTTAGCTCTTAAAATTATAAGATGGTGTTTATTTTAGCAGAAATGCATGAATTCACTTGACATCTATTTGACTTCTAAGTGACTATCTTCCTTTTTCGTGACGTCAGAAAACTCTATGGTATTTATTATACTTGGCGTAGACAAAGAATTGGTTTCTTTTTCTACGGTAACCCCCTCCTATCGCATGACGTCATCATTAGAATAACTTTATAATATATTAAAAAATACCGGCCGTGTAGAAAACAAAAATATTCAAATTGGTTTTCGTAGTATGGTTGTTAAAGTACTCAGAGAACGCTGCTGCCCATCCTCTAGAGATTTATTAATCAATTAAGCATTTTTTATTTAATTTCTCTTAGGATAACCCGTAATCCGTAAACCGGTATAAGGTTTTAAGAAAAGTAAATAAAAAACTATTTGAATTCTTATGAATAAAAAAAAACGTTTTTAGGGTTTCGTACCCAAAGGGTAAAACGGGACCCTATTACTAAGACTCCGCTGTCCGTCCGTCTGTCCGTCTGTCACCAGGCTGTATCTAATGAACCGTAATAGGTAGACAGTTGAAATTTTCACAGATGATGTATTTCTGTTGCCGCTCTAACAACAAATACTAAAAAACAGAATAAAATAAATATTTATGGGGGCTCCCATACAACAGACATGATTTTTTTGTCGTTTTTGTAGATAATGGTACGGAACCCTTCGTGCGCGAGTTTTACTCGCACTTGGCCGGTTTTTTATTTTTTCTTAAGCCCCATTTTTCAATAGTCAGATAGCTATTATCTGAGCAATAAATTTTGGCAAAATCTGTCAAAACGTCAAAATTATTCTTCAGATAAAAATTATATCTATATCCCTTGTTGAGACCAAGCTTCAAAGTGTTGAGCGTCGGCGCGAAGTTGCTAGTCTATCGGTTTTTTATCGGATACATTTCGGTGAGTGTGCTTCAGATCTGCATAATCTAATTCCCCCCTGCCCTTTTTTCTATCAGACGGCCAGAAGCACGAAAGAGCGCCATCGGTTCATGGTTGATATACCAAAAACCCGAACGAAGCGCTTTGATTCCACTTTCATTGTGAAAACCGCCAATCAGTGGAATGCGCTGCCCGAGTGGGTGTTCCCCGACAGCTACAATTTGGGTGTCTTCAAGTCACGAGTGAATTGGTTTCTTCTAGGCAAGCGTGCGCCATCGTAGACCGCATCATCGCTTAACATCAGGCGAGATGGCGGTCAAACGCAAGCCTAGAACCAAAAAAAAGAAAAAAAAAGTATGACGATTGAAAAATCGGCCCAGCAAATAGCAGTTAAGTAAATAACTCACTACCATTAATTACCTATCATACAATTAAATAATGATCACACAAAGACAAACAAAGCGGTCGCCGAGCCAGCCAATTACCGTATCCCTTAGCTGACATAAAATATATTCATTACAGCACTGCGTAAATTAATAACTTACACGTGTAAGCCACTCCGTACCTTTGTCTAACTCAGCAATTACGCCTAATAAGAACATGCCGAAGGTTCATATTAAAGGACTGTAACCTAGCAAGTGCGAAGAAGACTCGAGAACTTTTAGTTGTAGCAGAGTTCCTTGTGAAAAAGCTTGTCAGGGGAAGTACTGCCACCATAAGATAAGGTAAGGAAGGAAAGGTATGGGTGCCGGTGAAATAACAGGCACATGAGACTATCCAAATTGTTCCTTTTTCTGTGTTAGGGGGAAACTCGCCTCTCGTCCGCGGCCCAAATTACACGCAGTAGGAACAGTAGTGGAAAAGTTGGCTGAATGCGTGGGCCAGAATACCACGGGAAAAAAGTATCGTAGTTAAATCGACTCGTTCGGATTTAATTTCATTAAAATGAAAAAAAGGTGCGAAATAAAACGTAAGTATCAAAATATGGAGTATTCCTCGAAGCTTGCGAAGTTAATTAAACACCTAGCTCCAGTTCATTTCTGCTTTCCTGGTAGTTTTAATAAATAAACAATTAGGACAGTTGAATTTTAAAACGTCGATCAATATCATTTATTACGATATCCTTTCATGCTCTTCTCCATGTTTCATCGTTGGTGCGCTTCGAGGAATACCCCATATTTTAATACTTACGTTTTATTTCGCACCTTTTTTTTCATTTTAATGAAATTAAATCCCAATGGGTCGATTTAACTACGATACTTTTTTCCCATGGTATTCTGGCCCACCCATTCGGCCAACTTTTCCACTACTGCTCCTACTGCGTGTAATTTGAGCCGCGGACGAGAGGCGAGTTTCCCCCTAAGCGATTTTTCTCTAAGGCTAGCAACACATCAGCAATCCTGATGGTGTTATAGCCGTATATAGGCGGTGGTAAACACATTCTGTCCGTGTGGTCGCGGACGTAAAGAACAGCACTACTCCATCTCTTCCCATGGGTGTCGCAAAAGGCAACTAAGGGATTCACTAGAGGATGGGCAGCAACGTTCTCTGAGTACTTTAACAACCATACTGCGATCGCCAACCCGCCTGCCAAGCGTGGCGATTATGGCAAACACCCCCAACGTTATTTGGGGGAGGCCTATGTCCAGCAGTGGATGCCATTCGACTGAATGATGATGATGATGAACCACATTCCATCAGGAGGGCCGTCGGCCATTTTTAAAAATCTCGCAGAAATACGCAATATAGTTTAAAGCCGTGGCCTGTTACAAAAGCCGTAGACGGCGTGCGACATGACGCTGTACGCGGCCGATGAATACTTCTTATGGAAATGCTATATACTGTAGTGACCTCTCTCATACACCTGACGCAACGTCACAGATCACAGCCTAGGGCGAGCTTGGAGCTATGAGGACACAACAGCAATGTCTAATGTCGGGAACTTCGTGGAGTGAGCGCCATCTGTTGTCCGCCACCTAACTAACCGTGATGTCAACATCGGACCACCACTGCCCGTTGGAGGGAGGAGACCGGCTCGCTCGGTGCGCCCGGAGGATTGCTTCTTGGACCGTACGACGGAACACTCGTCTAGGGTATTCTGTGTAGATCAGCTGAAGAAGTCTGACCTTTTATATCTGACTAGCTTATCCTTATTTTATGATCTTGTAATAATTATCTAAAGTATTATATTGTGATCTAGTTCATATTACTAACACTAACCCAAATACAAGTACTCTCAGTGGTGGAGAGTCTATGTTGGTTTTATTTACTACATTTACCTTGCTCACGATCCTGACATACCAATATTAGCGATAACTGTAATGATAGAATCACTCCTTAACGATTAAATTGTAGTGTCGCTAACACTAATGAGGCACCTACGACTGACCATCACGGCATAACCATGCAACTAACCAGCCAGGAAACAGCATCACCATTGCGAGATAACGGGCTCTGCTCTGCGGTCACTGAACAAAAAATACGTATTCAGCTGTGCAGTGCAAAAGAGTAGAGAATAAAAACTCAACTCAGCTCAACTCAAAACTCTTTTATTCAAAATAGACTAGAATTACTTGGTTCTGTCAGTCAGGTGATTACATTAATTAAGTGACAAAGAAAATCATATTATTATTCACAATAATAAAATTATGCAAATGAAAGAAAAGTAATAATAAAAAGAAAGTATACATGTATTTTCTGTATGAATTGAGACAAATCTTATTCGTATCTAAATAATGTAAATACATACATAAATCTACATATCTACACCTACACACGAAACAGTTTCAAATTATAGGATGCTAATTCTATTAACAAAATTATTTAAAATCGCAATCGAATAGCAGCTTAACCAAAGCCGATTGCTCGTTATCCCTTTAAGAATAAAAAGTCAAATAGCCGTGGTTGAGGTGCAGTTCGATTTAAATTTAATCGACTTCAGAAAAAGGAAAAGATTCTCAATGCAAGTGTGTGTCTTTTTTAAATAAATTAACAGTTTCAGAAACCGGTGCCTTCAATTTAGTTTAACGTCGTCGTTGGCATCGTTTCGTCAGTGTTAATCCACGTTGAGCCTAATTGAAGGCACCGACTTCTGAAACTGTTAATTTTATAATATGTTACCTATTTATTTTGCTCCTTTCAGTGTTAACCTGCATTGTTCTCTTATAATTTTAATTTTAAGCACAACATTGTAACAGTATCCGATTGTACATGAAATTATTTTAAAAGAGTATTCATGGAGTTTCTTGCTTGCTCTTCTCCACAGGACCTACATTTTGGAACCGTACAACTAAATTATCGAGATGTTTCCTAAGTGCATGTACTGTGCCTATTTGAAATGAAAAGCTTGTTTTTTTTTGTTCGCTTTTACGTTTAAACCTATTTTTGTTTTTTTTAACAATTTTGTTAATAGTATTGGCCCACTGTAGTCTAAAATTGCACTTTGCTATAGCGCCATTTTTGGACCAAATTACATTCACATTTTAAAAAATTGTTGCAGTTCTTTGTTGTTAACATCTATATATACAGGGCGTCCCACGACTTTGCCACATGGAAGGGAAGTACCTTAAATACTGTAGATAGAAAAATTTACTGAATGAAGACTTCATTTTTATTTTAAAAACAATACGAACTGCATTCAAAGAATTTAAAAAAATCACCTGTCTGAACCGGGAATCGAACCCGCTAAATGTGAAATAAAAAAAAACTGTAATTTTATTGTACTGATCGAAAGGCTCAATCAGATACATTTATTTCTTTTAAGTAACATAGCACCTAAAATAAAAGGAACACCATGAAATTTAACAGTTAATTTAAAATGTTGTTCAAAATAATGATAGCATTTTCTTTGACTATGTCGTGCTTGTAACAACTGACTTTGTGTAGGTGCCTACTACATTCTGCTTTATTATTATTTCGAAGTATTATTTTAAATATTCACCATGAAAAAATAAATAAATCAAAGGTAAGCGAGATTATTAAAAGAGTTACAATTGGTATACAATAGGATGAAACACATTTTGAGCATTTAATAAATTAAATTGTTGGTAAGTTGCACAGTTAAACGTGTCTTATTATGTTAAATTTCAGGGTGTTCCTTTTATTTTAGATGCTATGTTATTTAGAAGAAATAAATGTATCTGATCGAGCCTTTCGATTAGTACAATAAAAAACTGTTTTTTTTTGTTTTCACATTTAGCGGGTTCGATTCCCGGTTCAGACAGGTGATTATTTAAAATTTTTTGAATGCAGTTCGTATTGTTTTTAAAATAAAAATGAAGTCTTCATTCAGTAAATGTTTCTATCTACAGTATTTAAGGTACTTCCCCTCCATGTGGCAAAGTCGTGGGACGCCCTGTATAAAAGGAGAAGCTGACTGACTGACTGACTGATCTATCAACGCACAGCCTAAACCGCGGGGGTTAGAAACTTGAAATTTTGACAGTAGGTTCCTTTTGTAACGTAGGCATCCACTAAGAAGGGATTTTTCGAAATTCAACCCCTAAGGGAGTTAAATAGGGGATGAAAGTTTGTATGGAAAATCGTCATTTAACGGGTTCAACATTTCACGCAAGCGAAGCTGCGGGCGAAAGCTAGTTATTTATACTCAGAATGTTTTTATTATTGTATCATTTGATGGCAGAAGTATAGTTTGGATTTTCATTATCATAATTGGAGTTTTAAACTTCTGCATTCTTAATTTTGGGATGATGTTTTTAATTTGTGTTAAGGTTTTTCGAATAGGTACTCACTCTTTATCTCTTTTGGGGTCTATCTATACATTATCACGTTTTGAAAGAAGAGGAACTTCTGTTCTTATTTATTTAGTGTTAATAACGAACTTAAATAATACATCGTAATTTTCACGTACCCTTTGACGATACTCTTCTCTCTGATTACTGCAAATAAAGATAATGAAATATTTCATTGTTTGTTACATCTCTTTACTTTAATAATTACCATTGTACTGGCATTATAGATAAAAATATGTTCGTACGTGCACGGTTAATGTTATTGTTTCTTTACTTTGTAAAGCCGAGTATTCACAAGGGGACAAATGTCAATGTTACCAGTCATGTACCGCGACATTACCGTGCCATGACGAGCCATGTGCCGACAACACTAGTGACACATGTCGCAGAACATTTCACTACTTTGCATGAATAAGCACACATTCCAAAATGTTCAAACTATACTTGGGAGCAAATAACTCGAGCCACTTCTATTTTTCACGTATAAATGATATTATTTTTGGTACCTATTATGGAACAGATCAATTCGAAAGATATATCGCATAAAAGGTTATTTGATAACCTTTACAATGAGGGTAGTTTTTTGTCAAATTAGTATATAATCCGTGAAACCAAAACTAATAACCAGGACACGTGAAAAAAGGAGTGGCTCGATTTATTTGCTCCCAAGGGTAGATAAGGAGAAAGCTTAAGAGCGGTTACGCACTGCATCCGATCCGAATCCGATAAAATACGTTCCGAAGTAGTCATAGAACTATTTGTATGGTAGTTTACGCACTAGATCCGACTTCCGTCATCCGATTTCTCTCCGTGGTCCGTGAGTTTCCAATTCGGAAGAAATATTAACGGACCGAAGTAGTCGTAGTACTGTTTGTATGAACGCTTTCGCATTACCTCAGTTTCAAAACGGACGCCAAATGTTTATATCAAAGAAGGCCCCTGAATTGTTTCAATTTGGATCAGAGATCGGATAACTGCGTAAGCGATGCCCGAATTCGGTCCGAGTTTTTTATATTCTTATTTTCACGGATCCAGATCGGATGCAGTGTGTAATCGCTGTAATCCAAAATAGCCCTATTTTTTGCAAATAAAACTCACATTCATATCGGCAAGAATTACGAAGTGGCATCACAAAATGTCATTTGCCATTGCTTTTGAATTTTGTTGCCTTTTTTTAACAATATAAGTAATCTTAATAGGGTTTCCTCTAAAATAAGCTTTTTTTAAATTGTGTCATTATTCATCTAAAGCAGCAATTTGTATTCTCAAGCCATGTACGCAATGTCGAACACGAACACCACAAACGCAACATTGATCACGAATCACTATGGGCGTGTTCGCCGAACACACTGTTTGATAATGGCACAGACGCCAGCACATCAAGCTACTACAATCTGTCAAATTTCTTTAACAGATTTTCATCTTTATCGCGAAAGCATTAGGTTCAAGGTTGATTGGGAAAATTTGACAGTTTCGGATAGCTTGACCTGCTGGCGTCTGTACATGCCAATAAAGTGTTCGAAATTCTTATTCACAATGTTCGTGGTCGACTTTATGAATACGCGGCTTTAATCGATGGCTTTTTTGACTGCTCTATTGACATAGTGTTTGTATTATCTTGTTACCTTGCTGCGCTTCGAGTAGCGAATTCGATTTCGGCACACGAATCTCACACGTACAAAAACACAGGACTGCTTGAAGTAACTGCAGGCCGGTTTTCTTCTACCGAATCGACACGAGCTATTTGAGAATTCCTCTTGCCGTGGTGAAAAGATTTGCCAGACAGCAAAGTTGGCAGCGTAGCTGACAGCCCAGGGTGCGCCGGACATAGTGGAAACGTGGCAACTCTTTTAATGCACCATCATCACAGCCGAAAGATGTCCACTGCTGGACATAGGCCTCCCCAAACATCGCTATACATATAGACGGGTCCTGTGCTTCTCGCATCCAGCGGATTCCCGCGAACTTCACCAGATCATCGGTCCACCTTGTGGGAGGCCAACCCAAGCTGTGCCCGATACGCGGTCGTTACTCTAGAACCATTCGGCCTCATCGGCCATCCGTTCTTAAGTTTGGCAATTCTTTAAGCTATATCGGTTACCTTGATTCTCTTGCGGGTCTCATCGTTTCTGATATAATCACGCAAGCCTCTCGCCTACCCACGCTGCGCCTTCCGGTACGCGGTTGCCACTCCAGAACCTTTCGACCCCAGCGGCCATCCGTTCTGCGAGCAATGTGCCTCGCCCACTTGTAAATGACACAACAATATAATCGTTCAGGGGTGATTCTATCATTACAGTTTTAGCTAATATCGGTATGTCAGGATTGCGAGCAAGGTAAACACAGTAAATAAAACCAACATAGACTCTCCACCACTGAGAGTACTTATAATTGGGTTAGTATTAGTAACATAACTAGATCACAATATATTACTTTACACAATTATTACAAGATCATAAAATAAGGACAAGCTAATCAGATATAAAAGGTCAGACTTCTTCAGCTGATCAACACGGAATGCTCCCCCTTCGTCCAATGACCACCGCCTTTATAACCTCGGGTGGGCCGATCCATATCGACGACTACCCTCTCTTGTCAACATTGCCCAGTGCTACCCGCTACCGATAACACGGCCCTCCTGCAAAACACACGTCCTCGTGTGTTGGTGGTTGGTGGTTGACGCACCATCAACCCCATCGTCAAGATTGTACATCAAGGCCTGACTTCAGTGACACCTCTGGACCTTAAACAGAAACAAATAATACAGTACACATCTCGGCCACACCTGATCACTCATCTTTGACCTCGTCATGTTACTCATGTCTTTGACCAAAGTAAAATGAAGAGCATCCAAAGAATGTTTGAATCGATTAGAGCTTGTTATCCCATCGACGGCCAACAAGCTCATCACCCATGACTTAAACTAGTTGATATTCATTCAGTATCAACCTAGTTCTATATTCGTTCATAACTTCTCGTATCAACATCTTACAAACATCCACACATTAGATTTCCAACATTTTCACATTTTCATAAAATACTATCTCAGATGCCTATTAGACAGTTCTACTTTGGTTAAACATCAAATTTTAGTTATTCAATAAATCATAATAGGTACATAAACACACAATCTCATCATACACAAATTCATAAAATCATTTAAATACATTTACAATATTTTTCAGGGCTAAATATCTCATTATAGTTTTTCACAAATTCATAATACACACTTAAAATATTTCTTGGTTAAATATTTCAACGATTCACAAAGCCATAATACATAAACACTTAAAATATTTCATTCGTAAAAATCTCATAATTATTCACAAAATCAGAACATAATATCTCAATAATTTACAAACTCATAGTACATTAACACTTAAAATATTCCATGATTATATATCTCAATTATTCACAATTCATTGTACCAGCATATAAACACTTCAAACTCATAGTACGTTAAACACTTAAAATATTTCAAGATTAAATATCTCATTATTCATAAACTCATAGTACATAACAACGATTAAAATAATTCACGATTCATTATCTCATTATTATTCACCAAATCCTACATTCTTAAATATCTCAATTCTTCACAAAATCAGAAAACAAACATCCTAAATGTTTCATGGTTAAATATCTTTAAATCTTTAATCATTATTCACAGTATCATAGTACATAATTATAAACACTTAAAATATTATCTCAATTATTCCCAAAATCATAATACCTACTTAAATTAATAACCTTTAAAACTTTTCATGATCAAAATAATATCTCAATTATTCACAAACTCATATTACAAAACTGACATGATGTTGTAAACATAATATTTCTATAATGCGCTAATAATACAACCTTTTTACAACAATACAATACATATTAAACACTTCTTTAACGAAAATAAGTCAAATTATTTCTTATTTAAAAATGAATTTGACAAATTAATCTTTAACGGAAGCCGTCATAATAATTATCGTCAATAATAAATACAATTTCCTGTTTTCGTCTACAAAAATACATTTTAAACCATGTAATAATAACAAACTACTTTTTAATTTCAATAAACTATTTTGTACCATTCTACAACAAGAATTATAACAAAACGAATAAAAAACTATCAATATTTTCAAAACTTTTTCAAAACATTAATTCAAAACAGAATCTCATTTTCACTGCATTTTCATTAATCAATTAATAGCATCACCCGCCTTGGATTTAGCCAACTCATTTGGCATCACCCGCCTGGGATCCTGCTTTATCAACATGGCATCACCCGCCTTGGATCTAGCCATATCATGGCATATCCCGCCTTGGTTCCAGCCCTATAACAATTGCTTCGCCACGTTAGAGTTTCAGTTTTCCCCAGGCGAAGCCTTTGGCCAACCCCGGCTGGCCAAACCGGGCGGTGCCAAAGATCAACCCTGGTTGCATCTCACCACAAACTCTAATACGACTTGCAATGTATTTTCCTACACGAATAAATACAGATGCCGTATTTATTTTCCACGAATAAATACAGATACCATCATATTTATTTTATACTAATAAACACAGATATCATCTCATTTATTTTACACGGATAAATACAGATAACTTCTCTTTTATTTTACATGAATAAGCAAAGATATCATTTAATATTTATTTTACACGAATAAATAACCTCTCATATTATATTTCCTTCATCAAAATTCCTTCACACATAATAAAATGGTTGTGACTCACCGGATTTATCACATTTTCTCGTTCTCACACTTCTCACCATTGTAATATCAATCGAATAATGAAGTTTTTGTCAGTCCGTCTACAGGGGATTTTACTAAAAATATTTACATGTGGGTATACAATCATAATGTGGACTGGTTTTTTCTTGTTCCACTTCTGATGTAAATGACACAACAATATAATCGTTCAGGGGTGATTCTATCATTACAGTTTTAGCTAATATCGGTATGTCAGGATTGCGAGCAAGGTAAACACAGTAAATAAAACCAACATAGACTCTCCACCACTGAGAGTACTTATAATTGGGTTAGTATTAGTAACATAACTAGATCACAATATATTACTTTACACAATTATTACAAGATCATAAAATAAGGACAAGCTAATCAGATATAAAAGGTCAGACTTCTTCAGCTGATCAACACGGAATGCTCCCCCTTCGTCCAATGACCACCGCCTTTATAACCTCGGGTGGGCCGATCCATATCGACGACTACCCTCTCTTGTCAACATTGCCCAGTGCTACCCGCTACCGATAACACACTGCCACTAAGTTTAGCAATTAGTGCACCATAGGCCGGTAAAATCAATTGTTTTGTGTAGGGTCAAACCGTGACTCTTAGCATCAGAAAAGATTTGCAGAATATTTTTGTATTATAACTTTCGTGAGACACATTCATATTTATGATTATGTGTGTGTGGAAGAGTGAGTTTTACCTGCAAGTAGACGGAGTGTCTATGGGTTCACCACTCGCGCCGGTGGTGGCTAACATTTTTATGGAGTGGTTTGAACACCAGGCCTTAGAATCCGCACATTTGAAGCCGAGATACTGGTGGCGATATGTTGACGATATTTTCGCCATTATCGACCGAGGTGCGCTGGTGGATTTTACGAGTCATCTAAACGGAATTCACAGAAAGATAAGGGTCACAATAGAAGAAGAAAATAGAGGAGTGTTGCCGTTTTTAGACGTTTTAGTTATACGTGAGCCCGGCGGTCAGTTATCGCATACTGTATACAGGAAACCGACTCACACAGACCGTTATCTACGCGCAGACTCCCATCATCACCCTTCACACCTATCTTCTGTACCCAGAACGCTGATCAACCGTGCGCTCAGTTTGTGTGATCCTCAGTACGTGGATGCCGAATTACGTCATTTACAAAACGTATTGGAGCGCAACGGTTACCAATGGCGGCGATGCACTCGAAGTCTGAGTACGGTGGACACGACCCGTAGACGACCCGCTGGAGCGGAACGTACTCCTGCGTTTTTGCCTTTTGTGCGAGGAGTTACCGACAAGATAGGTCACCTGTTACGCCGAAGATATAACATCAGGACGATCTATCGCCCTCCTGGACAACTACGGCAGCTATTGCGTTCACCAAAGGACAAGGATCCGCTAGGCGTTCCCGGCGTATACAAGATACCGTGCGACTGTGGCCTGAGTTATATAGGAGAAACTCGCCGCAATATCGCAACCAGGCTTAGCGAACACATAAGTAGTATGAAGAGTATGGACAGCAAGAGGTCGGCAGTTGCAGAACACGTCTGTAATACGGGCACGGCTCATTTCATACGTTTCGATAAGGCTTCCGTACTAGCGAAGGAAAAATATTTCGTGCCGCGAAAAGTACGTGAAGCCATCGAAATCAGCCGTCACCCGAATTTTAATAGAGATGGTGGTTGGACACTGCCTCCTGCCTGGAAACCAGCTCTGAAGTCTACTTCATATAAAAGTGAGATAAGTCTGGAGTGTGACACAGTTAGCGCGGCATGCACCGGCACTCTTTCCTCAAACAACACGGACACGACAAGTGACGAAGACGCACGAGCAATACCGAAACAGAGCGCGCCCCTCTCATCGCGAGCGCAACGCTACGCGGCGCGGTGCAGCGGCAGTTCGACTCGCGACCTCGCCGCGTGATCAGCTCATGATTAAGGGCTCCGTTTGGGTCCGAAACTAGTCGGGCAATCCCGAAAAATGCACGTGAGTAAACCGTAAATAATCATAAATATTTGCAGAATACACTGAAAAGGTCGTCAATAATTTTAAAACTAACTTTGGCATTTACGAGTATGTGGCCTTATCAGAATACCAGCTGTATGGCTATTTATTATGTTGAGAAAGGGGCTCTCGTTGGCTTCGCATAGTTATGTCATGTTTATCTTATCGCTGTTATTTATTGGCTTCATGTTTGTTTAAAATAAACAAAACATAAATAATTTGTTTTATTAGAACTAGCAACAATATGTTTCCTCACCGTCTTTATGTAACGGCCAAATTGTTTTTTTTGTTATCTGTTCTATTTTTTTCTTTGTCAACAGTGTGATCTTGTAATTGGAAAATTAATTAATACAATTTGCTGTTAAATATCTTTCGGCATTATTATTATAAATGTAATAAGAGGAGCTCGTGGCTAAATAATTACAGCCGCATAGACCGATCTTCCGGGTTAAGGAGGAGCTTGTGGCTAAATAATTACAGCCGCTTATACCGATCTTCCGGGTTAAGCCACGCTTACCGAGGTTGGTCTGTGGATGGGTGACCATTTACCATAG
The DNA here is from genome assembly GCA_905220435.1 of Amphipyra tragopoginis. Taxonomy (NCBI): domain Eukaryota; kingdom Metazoa; phylum Arthropoda; class Insecta; order Lepidoptera; family Noctuidae; genus Amphipyra; species Amphipyra tragopoginis. Next base: position 21,064,395 of record HG991997.1, read on the forward strand.
CGAGTTTCCTCCGTGCCTCGGAAAGCACGTAAAGCCGTTGGTCCCGGCTGTCATTTGTAGATCTTTGACAGTCGTTACTGTTGGTCAGAAGCCAGAAAGTCCGACAACCAGTCTTACCAAGAGTATCGTATTACCCAGTTACTGGGTTGTGGACGTCTGATAGGCAGTCGCTCCATGTAAAATACTGATATTCAGCTGCATCCGGTTCGACTGGAAGCCGACCCCAACATAGTTGGGAAAAGGCTAGGCAGGCAGGCAGATTATTATTATAAATGTAATCTAATTTTAGTTGCACATTTTATTGTTTTTTATAAGAAGTGCCAGCACACCAATGAAAATATGAGTACCTTTTCCCATAAAAACTGAGACAAAGCTTGTAGTAACTCTGCTTGAGCCCTCTCACACTTATGATGCTCAATACCAGCCTTGAATTATCATCTTGAAGTAAGATCATAAATCCACTGTTCTGAATCGTTGGTCTAGTGGTAGCAAGCGCGACTGCTCAGCGTGAGGTCCTGGGTTCGATACCTAGGTCGGGCAGTGTTATTGGGTTTTCCGTGTGGAATTTCTCAGTAGCAGCCCGGAGTTTGGATTTGTGCCTGGTTATTGACAATTACATGGGACTTAAACATAACGGCGAAATGAGGGTGTACGATACAAGGTTATTCAGAAAGGGGTTACTAATCCGAAAGGGTGTTAAAGTACCCATAATAATGAGTAACTTTTATTCTACCACTTTCTCTAAAACTCAATAGTTTAAGAGAAATAGCTGTTCCAAAATTACATAAAAAATATGCTAAAATCGATCTATCCTCAGCTGTGTATATATTTTAGGTCATATTAGAGGTCATGGAATAGACACTCCATATTCTGATTCCGTAAGTAAAGAAAGGACGAAGAATTTAAAAAAAAACATGGACGTAAAATGATCGAATTTTGACACTTGCATTAAGACAGTCATCAGTGATACGAGTACTCTAAGTGGCCTGTTGCATGAAAAGAGCCTCCACGAGTGACGTTACTTCAGTACGTCCGACGCTCCCTGGGCAGTCAGCCTCGCTACCAACCTTGCTGACTGGCTAATCTTTTCACCACGGCATGAGTTATTTTCGTATAGCTCGTGCCGACACGATAGAAGAAGAGTGGCCTGCGGTTAGTATCCCCTTTCCGATAACTTTGTACACACCTTTGCCCAACCCTTCGGGGTATACAGGCGAGATGTTTTGTTATTATTTTTAACTGTGTTTTTACACTAACTATGGCAGTAAAAATAAAGGTTTTTGATTGTTTCTTTCTATATGATAATTTCAGAACACTCCCGCTACCTCTCATGCCTTATAGAACATAAGTAGCAACCGAGCCATTAACTCTAAAAGATAACAGAATCGCCGAATGTCACCCACAACTTATCTAACATTGAACTCCAACATTACTTTTATTGCTCAACTTTCCTTTATATGAGAAGCGGTATCTCCATACGTACAGACATCATACATTGCACTTTACATTGGTTAAATAAAGTGCATTTGTTGGGAAGTAGCAATATATAGCATGTTATTTGTATGCTTGAACTTTGTATTTCGTCGTATTTTTGGAAGTTTTATCTTGTTGGGTGCGTTTGTAGTTTAATATTGAGAGGCACTCTAAACTTGGGTTGTTGCAAACATCAGCATCTGCGGAACTTCAGCATTATTTTCAATATCAGCATCAGCATTGAGCAATGCTGATTATTGATGCTGATTATAAATGCAACTTACCTTTGATAAAATTCTAATAATACGAAAGATAGATATCAGGTACGTAATTACACTGGGTACGTAATTACTAACCTAATTCAATTACTGAACTAGTATAATTGATTCTTTTGTTTATTAAAAGTTACAAAATTATTAAAACGTAATCTCTTATTTCAATACCAGTGAAAACTCTGCAACTTTTGTATTTAAATTTATAATGGTCAGTACTTTTACCTTATTTATAAGAAAATATTTAAAATCAGCATCAGCATCGGGTGACCTAAAAAATGTACATCAGCTACAACCCTGCTCTTAATCATGGGTTGGCAACATTTCGTAGTAAGAGAAAACACAAATATTTAACGTAGTTATTAATGCGGGTTGCACTTGGACTGTATATAGTTCTCGCTTATGAATATGATATCATCCGTCACGTGCGATGCCGCGAGAATCTTGAGGCATCACCAAGACGCCTCGCAGGCCGCTTGTTGCCGACTGCTGCTCTTAACATTATAAATAAATTATAGGTACATACTGAATGACACGTATAACAAGTAGAGAATCACCTGTAATATTATTGAATACAAAGAATCACTTTTTTTTTAAACTATACTTTGGAGCAAAGAAATCGAGCCACTTCTTTTTTCACGTGTCCCGGTTATTACTTTTGGTTTCATGAATTATATAATTCAAAATACAAAAAGCTACCCTCATTGTAAAGGTTATCAAATAACCGTTTAGGCGATATATGTTTAGAATTGATCTGTTCCTTAAATACCAAAAATAATAACAATTATACCTACGTGAAAAGTAGAAGTGGCTCGATTTATTTGCTCCCAAGTAAAGGTATATTTCATACAATAAAAATCACCAGACAATAATTATTTTAAACTAGCTGTTTAGTCGGCAAAAATCAAATGTCCTATCTGTACCCTGTTTATTCACTTTTTCAACTGATTTCTAGGGCTGTGTCTGAATGTTTTTGGTGAAAACTATCACTGTGGTTTACTTAACTTAGGGGTTCGGTTCCAGAACCTATGTACAAGGATTGTTTATAGGGTACCTCATACGCCCTTAAAGTATTATTTCGTACTCCTGTTGCACGTTGTAAATCTATTCTGCAGAAGACGTTACAAAAATATTTCACGCTATTATGCGGACACGAATAGCATCCCTGATGCGGCGAGTGCGCGGTAGCTCTAACAGCTTGGTGGCAATCATGGCGAATAGAATGGACAGTCCAATGATGTGGCACTGGATGACCACTCACCGTGCGTCTTTTAAATATATAAAATAAGGTATGTGTGTCTTTTTGTTTTTTGTATGAATGTAAAATTGTAATGTTTCTAAATATGGACCTGGTCTGAAATAAATTTATTATTATTATAAGCACAAGTAAGCCACGTAACAGATCCATTAACCATAAAAAAACAGTGCTGTCTACACGCATACAATTGATTTCACACAGACATTTCTTAATTATTCAAGTGCACTATTGAGTCTTGGCTGCTTCAATTAGATAATAATATTTATATTGTCTTGGTAGCCGTTGCGCAGGTAAATGATCCATATTAATCTTTTTTTCTTGTGTTATAGGTAAGTAATCGTATCATAACCAACTAATATTCAGCACCACACATAAATGAGTAGAAGCCCGACAAGACAACTGGTAGGCACGACTAGCGCGGTATCGCTCCGCGCAGTCAGTTAAAGGTCCTCTCGGAAAAAAAGCGTGCAGATGAAGCAACTTTTCGTCGGCATTTACAGCGAAAACATATCTGAAAAAATAGGTAGTAATCTACAGGATATGGTACGTAACTTGGACTTGCCAGATTTTTTCAATCGGCATCACATAATAAGAAACGTCGTAAGGTTGTTGGCGTGATACAATACTCGGGGCGCTGAAATAACCCATGGTAAGAACGCCATATTTCTTTTCGAAATTATTTTTTGTCGAATTCAAAAGAATCCCATCCAGTGTCAATCTGTTTCACCGATAAATCACGAGGTTTGAAGGTATCTACTATAACATAAATAAAATAAATTCAACGTTTACAAAATCACAACAAAGTATCTAATGATCTAATCTCCTCTTCAGATAAAAGTTCTCCAGCGATTGGATCTGACAGTTTTCTCAGTCAAGAACCTATTTAACCACCGTCACTGGTGTTTGACCTTTACAAGTATCCTTTTAACCTTTAAACGCTACCACAGTACCACTTCAGACCCAACCCTGTTGAAACGATGTGTATTACATCGTACTCAAAGCGTTTAAGGTCTGATAAGGGACAAGTTTTAGGTACTGAAAATTTTAACTATCAACGACATACGTGAAAATATTTCAAATGGGGATATATTATAAAATTATATATTTATAAAAGAATTTATAAAATGAGTCCCCCTTAGAAAGGCTTAGCTATAAAATTAAAAGCTTGCGCTTTAATTTTTAATACTACTTATTAGCTTTCTTTTTTATTACTATAGTTACTCTCAAGATATCTTTATCTTATTATACAGTTATTTTCTTTGTAATGTATTTTGATGACAATTAACCATGTCAGTTGTTATAAATAATAGGTTGGGGCAAAAAGTTTCTTCGCATTTTTTAAGAAAATTCAAAACATTTTTAATGTAGTTTATTTACATTTAACTAAAGTATGTAGTTCCAGTAAACATTTTGTTCGATAAGTTTTTGCCATTTTGTAGGTAGGGACATGATCCCATTGCTATAGAAATTTTGGGACTTCTGATCAAAATACCGCGACAAGTGGTTTTGGCAGTCCTCCCGTGATGTTAACCTGACACTGCCTAAAGAATTCTGAAGAGACCGAAACAGGTGGAAATCTGAAGGTGCAAGGTCAGGACTATACGTCGGATGCATTAACACCTCCCAGCCAAACTCTCTTAATTTTTGCTGAGTGGCTAAAGATGTGTGAGGTTTAGCGTTATCATGATGAAAAACCACACCCCTTCTGTTGATTAATCCCGGCCGCTTTCTCTCAACTTCTTGCTTTAATCTCATCAGTTGTTCGCAGTTAAGTTCAGAATCGATGGTCCTGCCTGGTGGTAACAGCTCATAATGATTGTACCTCTGAGGGTCGAAACTCATATGCTCGACGTGTGCCCGCTCGAAAGTCTATGGGTTCGAATTCCATACGATCGAAACTCGCTGATTCGAAACACTTTGGGTCGATGTTGCAAACAATCGAAAATTGCAGGATCGAATATTCGCTGGGTCGAAAAACGTTGAGCCGAATACCAGACACTCGACACTACAGGAGAGATAACAAATTGCGGAGATTATAAAATAAATATAGGAACTTGTGTATACCTGATAGTAGTTTTCATATTATTATTTTAACACGTACGTTTTGTCATAATTTTACCGAGTTTTTGGAGTCGGTACCTACTAGGGCTTTTTTTTTTTACAAAAAGAAATAAAATAACAAACAGATACCTGAAAGATAGGTTAGGTTATGTTACAGCCCCGTGTGGTTACAGGACGTAAAGAATAGTACTACCCCATCTCTTCCCATGGGTGTCGTAAAAGGCGACTAAGGGATTTACTAGAGGATGGGCAGCAGTGTTCTCGGAGTATTTTAACAACCGATGGCGATTATGGCAAACCCCCTCATTTGGGGGTGGCCTATATCTAGCAGTGGACATCTTTCGGCTGAATGATGATGATGATGTTAGAGCTCTCTCTTTTCTGTCGTGTCGGCACGAGCTATACAAGAATAGCTCATGCCGTGGTGAAAAGATTAGCCAGTCAGCAAGATTGGTAGCGGGGCTGACTGCCCAGGATGCGCCGGACGTACTTAAATATCGTCACTCGTGGAGGCTCTTTTCATGCACCCCAAATGTTTGAGCTGTGACCACTCAACGCACGAGCTGGCTTCGCTAGCTTTGCCGATCACTTTCCACCATTTTTTAAATGGGTGCGTTCAGAATCAAATGGTTTTTGATTGATCATTGTCCGAACCATTAATTTTGTAGTGGAAAGCATTATTTTTTAAGTGTGTCTTAAACATTTTTCGTTGTTATTTTCATTAATTTTAAAATAATTTTAAATACTTCCCTTTGAAATGTAGATGTAGCATAAGCATAATGAGCTCATTACAAGCTGCAGTACTTTTTGTATGAATGGTCGTGCACTACATCCGATTCCAATTTCATAGATTTGCAGCCGAGCTTTCTTGGATCGTATTTTCTCGGATTCGGATCGGAAGCATTGCACAAGCGCTTTTCTTCGTGCCCATAATTTAATTTAAGGTATAGAAAGCGGTCTACAAACAAACGTGCTTTAAAGCGCTCGCGTTTGAAGACATTGTCTCACTTAATAACTTAGATAAATAATTAAATAGCCCTGATACGCTCTTTACCCAAACTATATTCTAGTAACAAAATTGTTTAAAATCGCAATCGGACCGCAGCTTAACCATAGCTACTTGAGCGATATCTTTAAAAGAAAAAAAGCCAAATAGTCAAAAGTCAGCATGGTTGAAACAGTTCGATTGTGATTTAATTTAAACAACGTTGTATGTAGAATTGTACACACGGCTACACATCAAGCTATACATAACCAGTTTATCTTGTCGTCGCTTTGTATTATCTTTTCGCACAAGTAACGGTTAGCTTATACTGGTTTTGCGTAGCTTGAAGTGTAGCCGTGTGTACCACTAAAACGGTAACCTTCAAAAACAGAACTTCTATGTGTACTAATGTGCTATTATTATAAGCATTAATTATAAATACTAAGTATACAGGCTGTAAACAAATTCGTGTAATTCCTTTAAACCGCGTGATCTTACTGGTGACACAGGTAACCCTAAATGGGCATATCAGAAAAAAAATTATTGGTTTTCTATTTCTGAGTCATTTTAGAGCCCCGAGTTAACTGACTGCAAAGAGAGATATCGCATTAGTGGTACTTGCCAGCCGTGTCACCGGGCTGTCATTAATTTACTCGTGGTACGATGTTCAAGGAAATAAAACAAAAATTTTGGAATATTTTTTTTTCTTGTTATTTACTGATTCCTTATTACGTGGTTTAGATATGAACAATTACCGCTGACGCATAAAAAAAAAGTTTTTTTATTTTAAATCAATCTATGTATAAGTCGCGCGGAAAAGGTTTGCCGATAGCCTCATGACGTCACGCGTCGATGCTCAGTACGATTCAGACGAGCGCGGGTAGCGGTCGGTGAAGTGGGAGGGGCAGTCATCGGCAAACCTTCTGCGCGCGACTAGTATATCCCATGCGGGGCCAATCTACACCAGTAGTAGATCATATGGTTTTAAGGAATTACACAAATTCGTTTACACCCTGTATAATTTTAATATGCCCATAAAATATCTAATACAAAACATCACGCCTGTATTTCCCGAAGGGTTGGGCAGAGGTGTATAGAACACCCTCATTTCGCGGTAGGGGGCGAGCCTTTGCCATCAACCGGGCACAAATCCAGACTCCGGGCTGATGCTAAGAAATTCCACACGGAAAAACCCAACAACACTTTGCCTAAACCAGGATCTCACGCTCAGCAGTCACCTACCACTAGGCCAAACAGGCAATATGAACATTTTACAAATATCCGTGCTTCAGTCTAATTACCTAATTTATTTATTCTATGACGATGCTAATTTCATTTGATATTTGACACAGAAAATTGCTGCCATAACGTTAAATTCTATCATTAAAATCATATTATTTAAATTACGTATGTAATTTTACGTCACGTTTAGCAGGTGAATGACAATTTAATAACACGTTACCTCTACCTGAAATAGGTATGTAGCTCTGGTACATTTTGCGTGAACGAGTGTTTTGTTGCCAAACTTAATATTGTAGGTATCCATCCTATCCTAACTTCCTAACTAATATTAAAAATGCGAAAGTAAGTTTGTTTGTTTGTTACCTTGCCACGCCTAAATCACTGAACCGATCATCCTGAAATTTTGCATATACGTTGTCAGGTGTACATAAACAGACATAGGGTACCTTTCATCCCGAAAAAAGTACAGTTCAGGAGGAAAACAACAATAACGTTCATAGATGACGCCACGTGTCTTTCGAATCATGATTGAATTGTATTATCCTGAAAAATACGGAATAAGCGATAAACGACATCCCTGCGGGCGAAGCCGCGAGCGACCTCTAGTGCAAAAATAAATATACAGCATGACTGAGAACCAGTTCGACTAACAACATTGTTGCCAAATGCAAACGAACCACAACTGTCAGTCAGTTTTGTTTACGAAAACTGTTAGAATTGTTGATTTTGTTTTTTATGTGTCAACAATTTGACAGTTTTGGAAAAGGAAAACTGTCTGAATGTACGGTTTGGTGTTGGTTCGGTTTCGACTTATCAAGATTTCTTTTAGGAGAATTGGGCCCTTTACATCCGAAAATCATGAACTCTGCTCAACATTAACACATTAACACCAGTAAACTAAATATTCCAAAGGAACAAATACAACAAATCACCGTAGACGGTAATACGATAACTGACCCTAAACAGATTGCTAACCATTTTAATAATTTCTTTATTGACCAAACAAAAAACTCCGTACCAAACCATTCAAGATGTCAAATTCCCTATGAACCAAGTTCAATATTTGTGCGTCCAACTATACCGGAAGATATTTACAAAATTATTAGAGACCTAAAAAACACGAATAGTACTGGTTATGACGATATATCAACGAACATTTTAAAACACGTATCCATTCCGTTATCACATATTCTTAGTCATATAATAAACTTAAGTATATCAAACGGAGCCTTCCCTGAAAAGCTGAAGTTAACAATAATAAAACCTTTGTTTAAAAAAAATGATAAAAGTGACATGAGCTGTTACCGCCCAATAGCGCTTGTACCAGTCATATCAAAGATATTTGAGAAAGTGATCCATGACAGTATCTATAATTACTTTGAGTCAAATAATTTACTTTGTAACGAACAAGTTGGCTTTCGTAAAAATAAATCAATAGATATAGCAGTATATAACTTTATCCACACTATATTAACTCACATGGATAGGGGTAAACAAACGTGTGCGTTATTTATGGATCTTACAAAGGCCTTCGATTATATAGACCACAAAATACTACTCAATAAGTTATACGCCTATGGGGTGAGGGGGAACATCTTTGATCTGATTAAATCTTACTCAAGTAATAGAACACAAATAACACAAATAACAAAGATACCTATGTCCCTTTGCAAAAAAAGTGATAAATCATCCATCAACATGTAGACAAGTTACATCTGGCGTTCCACAAGGAAGTGTACTGGGTCCACTTCTATTTATTATATATATTAACGACCTTCCGAAAGCGTCTAAGTACAACACAATTCTATTTGCTGATGATGGTACAGTACTGTTCGCAGGAGATAATAAATCACACATGGAATCTGAGATAAATATGATTCTAGATAACGTTATACAATGGTTGACATCAAATAATTTACATATTAATCTTAGCAAAACAAATATCATGACATTCAGAAGTAAAGTTAATAAAATAACAAATATGAATATTAATTACCTAAACAATAAGATCCAAGAAGTAGACGTTACAAGATTTCTAGGTGTAAAGATAGATAACAATTTAAATTTTAAGGAACATATCCACTCATTATGCACTAAATTAAATACCTTTTCTTATGCCCCGTTTAAGCTTAGACAAACGGTCAGTAGCCCAATTACTGTCCTTACAGCCTATAACGGCTATGTTGCACCTATTCTAAAGTATTGTGTTATTTTTTGGGGAAACTCAACTGAAAAAGAAGCTGTATTTAAAGCGCAGAAGAAATGTATACGAGCCATAACTAATATAAAGCGAACGGACAGCTGTAGACCGTTCTTTTTAAAATTGAATATTCTTACATTACCAGTATATACATATTAGAGGTTATATTATTTGTTAGAAAAAATGCAAACTACTTCAAAAAGTTAAATAGCAAAAGACATAAGTTCAATATATGTTTACCAGAAAATAAGACAGCATTACTAAATAAAAGTATATTATGTATGGCTCCACGCATTTATAATCATTTACCAAACTCAGTCCTCTCCATTATTGATATAAACATATTTAAAAACAATATTAAAACATTGTTATTAAAAAAAGCATATTATCCTGTCAATGAATATTTACAGGATAAACTCGTGTAATTTCACTTTTCCTGTCTTTTCTTTTATTATTGTTACTTATTTTCATAGTTTCATAGGTACCTATCTTGTAATTTTGCATGCCTCATGGTAGGATATGGCTAATGGTCACTATTGTATATGTATAAGAGCTTTTGTACCCATATTCGCAAATGAATAAATGATTTGATTTGATTTGATTTGACATTTTGTAAAAATGTTAATAAAGTATAACGGCTGTCCAATTTCAAAATCATTTACAAAAGGTACAACATTTTGTACAAAATTAGTTTAGCCAACATGATCACCAGTGACGCCAAGTAAATGTGGTTTCATATTATGTGCCTTAATGTAGAATCTACCCTATAAAGGTCGTTTCACACATATCAGTGAAGTCACAGTTCCGTCAACGTGTTCGCTCAGTTCAGTGTCTGTGCTACAGTGTTGCGTCAGTGAATCAATTCACACATGTCAGTACTCAGTTCACGGAGCTTCAGTGAAAACGTGTCCATCGTCAAGTGTCGTGATTGTTGCTATGGCTCTGTTCAATACTACGGAGCTAGCAATGATAGCTTTTGCTTTAGACGAAGACGAACAGCATCAAGAAAAAAAGAGAAAATGGGTGCATGAAGCATGGCAATTATTTTTGTGTTTCGAATCCATGTATCTACTTTGCATGAGACAAATCTTACAAAAGCCTATTTTCACGAACCAATTCTATCAAACGCTTGTCCGCCATTTTGTATTTGATGCCGCGGCGTCCATGATCCGACAAAAAATATCGTTGTCAACGAATACGTCCGTGATTGCCGGTGTCGGCACCAGTCGGCACTGACACTGAGAGCACTGTGTCGTCACTGACACTCACAAGTAGGGATGCGTTCATAGAGAATGTATGAAAGAATATTTCGCACTGTGCCGGTACTGTGTCGGAACTGTGACTTCACTGATATGTGTGAATCGACCTTAAAGGGTGGCGACCACTCCATAAACCAAACTCAATCACTTGAGCTACAACTTTGTAGGTGAATAGTTTATTTATGCGCATAATACAAAGTTAGGTCCCTACTTCTACATGTATTTAACAGCTAATAAAGTCTCAAGATGTCTGGAGATTTTACTATCGTGGGTTCGAAGAGTTCTTACACAATCTTCAAAGTTCGTATCGGTCTTGGATCTGAATCGTAAACGCTGAAGGTAGATTTTTATCGCACTAGACGTTTTAAAAGATTGAAGGGACGATAAGATGTGTTGATTTAATTCGTCGTATGTATGTATGAAGGGGTGTCCGTGTTTTTGCCGAAGTATTTCATATCGAATTTCATTACGCCGACAACGATTCCCCGACGTAATCTTTGCCGAAGCAATTTTTACCCTAATTTGATTTCGCCGAATTAGCCACCATAATTATTTGGCCGAAAATCATTCAGAAATTTTGTTTTAGTCGAATACTTATTTGGCTATTGTTTAATTTGCCAAATAAGTATTCGTACAACATTATTTTTACACAACGGAATGTGATGTTACGACTCAGTGCATCCCGACTACACGTGGTCAGACTCTGTTCTACCCCTAGAGTGTTATTTAAAAGCATGCCAGCAGCTCGCGAAGGAGGTCCTGAGTGGAACGAGTGCACGAGGCGGCGACCATCCGAGCGTTGTGCTGGTCGAGTGTGCGAGCGAAGCGAAGGGGCGACAAAGCGAGTCTTCTGGCGGAGCAAACCCAGAAACACTTGCACTTGCTTGCTTGCATGATGGGAAAATGAGCCATCTAACAAGTGTAAAGTGGCCAATAATACAGTTGACTAATGAAAACTGTTTCATTAGTCAACTGTATTATTGGCCATTTTAAACTTGTTGTTGCGTGTTGTGGCCACTGGGCCAGCAGACTAGTCAGCGTAACAGAAAGTTACAAAACATAATTAGGGATTTTAATCAATCGGTGAAATGTAAAGTGGTGAAATGTTTTCGGCCAGATAAGAATTGGCGAATAATATTTCGATATTCCAACAGAGAACCACGTATGAAGAGTACTTCTATGTTCTATGTTAGGAGATGTGGTTTCTGCACTTAGTCCTTTAAGTGGACCATTGTACGTGGGCCATGGCGGCCCCATGAAGAAGATGCTATGAAGAGTACTTTTGATGCTAAAAGTGCAAACGTTTTTGATAGAGCTTTTTTTAATGGAGCTTTTTTTGTATTATTCGTCTTGGTTGCGTTTAACCCTTGTCGCAGCTGATGGTAAGTGGAGACAGGGTCTAAGATGGAGCAGACAAATCCTACTAATGGAGTTATAGAGAGATTCCCTATTCCTCTCTCGCTCTCACATACACACGATGGAACACAGTAAAACTGCTTTGCGCGGGACTATGTTGTGAAGGTGGTAGATAGCCAGGCGGACCGTATAGATTCTACCAACAAGCGTGCTGGGTTTTGTTGAATCTTACAACACGCGTCTATTCTCAGCGTGCGGTGAGGAAGTTTTATAGTCTAGCCCGTCCCGGGTCACCACACGGGGGAAAACTGAACCTAGAAGAGCCGCAATTACATAGGTATTATATTACCGCTCGGGGAAACTTCGAGCTCGTATTATTTAAAGACGCCGCAAGTTATTCATAAATACTGTAATTAGAAAAGTAGGTAAAAAATCAAGATCCTAACCTGTCTGACTTTACTTTTATACGTTGGTTATAGAGACCACAATTAGATAAATGATTTGTCTCTGCTGTGCTCCAACTAGATACCGCCGGCGTACTAGTACAATGCGCCAACAAATACCAAGTAGGGCGAAGACGGCGTACTCGAGTCTTGTTGCACCCAAAGTCTGTTGCAAGTTGCAGCTAATGACAAAGATATGATAAAGTGACGTTGACGTGTCGCGTGTTCTATTAGGCTTGAGACACATTGAGCGAATCTTGCGCGGCTTACGCGTTACGCGTATGCATCGCGCTACATACAAATTCTCCTGCGCGGCTTCACCACATACAGGGTGTAAAAAGACCCATCACATAGCCGAAATCTACGCACTCTGTATATCAAACTAAACTACATTGACCAAAAATAATTGCTGGGAAACGACTTTTATTTTCTGGCATAAAAAAAACGCTTTTTTTTGTAGCGCGCTATGTGTGGTTGTGGCGATGCCGCGCGTTTGCATGCGTGTAGCGGCCACACAGCTGAGCCAGGGCGGTCGTGTGCGTTTGATACTCGTTGCGTTTTTGTAACTTTAAATGCGTAGTTTGTGTGAAAAAAATTAAAATTTTGATAAGGTTGTTTGGAAGAAAGTTTAGTATTATCACTTAGAATACGTTTTTGGAAGAAACTAAAAAAAATGTATACTTTGACCTTCAATATCTCCAAAAACAATGGTTTCCCAGGTATGGTCTGGCAGAAAAAAATGATCCCAATGATGGGTAGAATATGTGGTTTTCGTTATCGTTAAGGGTCTTTTTACACCCGATATATCGTTCGTCGAGTCATCGCCGTTACGCCGAGCCTAATTAAGGCCTAGAAGTTTCGTGCGCGCGCTTTACTAAGCAAGATACGCTAAGTGTGTTTTGGCACTTCAACTGCTCATAATTCAAAGTAAAAGATTGGTTTGCGTAGAAACTGTGTAAAAGCGTACTACAAGAAAAAAGATCGTTGCAAATGTCGATACTGACTTGCCGCATTCAAGGAGCTATTGTTGAGGCAGAGCGGTATCTAGTTGAACGTAGCGGAAACCAATCATTATTCTAAAAGACCACAACTATAACTCCAGAAGTCATCTAATAATTATAAGAAACTAGACTAGAAAGGTATTTGAAACCAAAGTATGGTTTAATACATTTATTCATCAAAACTGGACACAATTTATTCACTTAGTGTGAGAAACACCGGTTGCTTATTTAGTTCGAACGAGTATGAAAACGCGGCATGTTTAAAATGATAACATATACCATACAATATTGTTACTTAATGACTTATCATCATTATAGTAAAACATACTTCTAGAAAACAACGAGTATAGAATATTTAATAAAGGCAATCAGAAAAAAAAAGCATGTTGACTGTGAGTACAGGGTCCATATCGAAATCAAACCTTCTTCCACTAAGGAACATTACTCGTAGGTACTCGAGAAATCTTTAAGCTCATATATATTTAAGACCCACAAGTTGTTTATGTACACCGCAGGTTGCGGCCAGCAGTTCCAGGAGCACGGGTTCTTAGATATGCACCTGTATATCATATGACGTCATGTGGCAGGGTATTTCGTTTGTGGCTGAATTTATATTCAGGACTGTGTTCCTCGAAGAATTGGGCAGAGGTGTACTATTATACAGCCACGTTTAGTAAAGGGCTGTATTAATTAATCTTGGGAATGAGGGGCAAGGAAGGTCGAATGGAAAGAGTGTCCAGCTCCTTGATTCAGAACGTTTCGATAAGTTAGGTGTCGACTGATTCGTTTTGTCATCTCGTTTTATCTACGATTCTCGTAACAAGAGAAAATGAGATGACAAACTAAATCGTTCGACAAATGACTTAAGTAACAAAGTTTCTGAATCAGGGGGCTGGATGGAAAAAGTGACCTAGTAAGAGAAATTATTTGGAGTAAAATAGAAAAGACCAATTTTAGACGACACGTTTGTTGCGACCGTTGGCTTCTGCGCTACGGGTCGCGGGTTAGATTCCCGCACGGAACAAATATTTTTTTTAGCTTACAGATCATTTATTCCAGATCAGTTCCTGATCTCGACATTTGTTGATGTGAAGATTTGTGTCTGTAAACGTACACACGATACAGGAGAAACTCTAGGGAGGGGAAATGAACCAGAAAAAAAAATAAGAATATTGGTTTCGACACGATAGGTTGGCTGCGACACAATAGTTTTATAACCAACATCATGGAGGGGAAATCAGAGGCAAAGAGAAAACGAAGCAGATTAGGAAGTACACAGACGAATAGAAGAAGAAGAAGGAAACAAAGAATACAGGGAAATAAAGGAGTTAGTATTGAGTAGACAATACCTCATTTGCTACTCATTGAAAACCAGATTCAGATACACAATAGATAAACACTAGCTGCAGCCGCTGATTGGGGGCACTGAGATATTAGCGGTTAATGCCATGTGCCCTTACATCTGTATCAATAAGGACCTCAATCAGGCCACTGAAAACGCAATAGGGAATATGCATGTGATTCAAAACTCTTTAATTATTTAAATATACATTGTACAGGAGTCAAGACACAAATTGCATTTTTTTTTACATTTTTTAACGCATTACTTACTTATTTTACAATTCATTACTTTTTTATGTTACGTTTTTTTTTGTGGAACGAAACGCAATCTCGGAACGCGTCGTCTTCGAAAATGCCGGAAGTGATATCAAAATCCATGTGAATAAAATTTTAAATAATCTTTTCTTAGCAAACTGTTTGATTTCTCACTGAGGTAGGTAAGTTGGTAGGTGCGATTTCTGCTCGAATAAAGCACAAGAAATAATTTAATTTATATGATTTGTAGCTAAAAAAGAGATGTAATCAAAGCAGTATTGTGTATTATGACGTCACATTATGGCCGCGACAATAAAGCATGTTTGAACTGTAGAAGAAAATTGTTGAAGTTTAATAATTGTTTGGAGCAACAAACAATAGTTACATTTGACTTTTAGTACATTTCTTGGGTTACTATTAATGTGTTTTACTGATTAAGAAAAAAAAAATTACATGCCTATTCCCTATTGGCGTTACCACCTACTGACTATCTCAACCAATTTAGGATGCTGTACTATCAACACGTTAAGGAAAAGAGAAAGACGGAGATTGCAACACCGACAAGTGCCGAGCACTTAAATTATGGATTAGAAGCGAGAGTATTGCCAAGGGAGTTTTAGACTTCCATTCTAATTAATGAAAACTAACCTAGTTATCTACCTCTAGAGCCAAAACATTTTAAGCTACTTTTGGCAAAGGCGACGTAAACAGACATTGAAACGTCAGTGAAGTTTACATTTGTGAGAATTAATGTTTTGAAACTCGCGAACAGATTAACGAATGTGCACTTTCTGTTTTGATTCACATACAGTTCATTTTTCATTTTAGATTTCAATTAAGGACAGCGAGAAGCGCCATCTTAACGTGCTCTTATACAAAATTAGTGGGAAATGGGGTACTAATCCGAAAGGGTGTTAAAGTACCTACAATAATGAATAACTTTTGTTCTGCAACTATCCCCAAAAGTCAATAGTATAAGAGAAACAGTTGTTCAAAGATTTCTAAAATCTATCTAGATCCTCATCTACGATCAGTTGTCAGCACATTTTAGGTCATATTTGGAGTCACAAATTTGAAGCTCCATTTTCTGAATTCGTAACTAAAGCAGGGACGAAGAGTTTTTGAAAAAAACTGAAATAATATTTTTACATGGAAATAACAATTTTCTAATTTTTTAATTTTAACACTTGCTTTATAACAATTAATCAGTGAATACTTTAAGTGGCCTGCGGGTTAGTAGGTACCTCCTTTCCGACTAACCTTGTATATGAAATGAGTACTTGTGCATTTCGGCTCGTAAATGTAAACGCAACCATGTTTACCCCGATAAAGTCTGTTTAGTAAAATAAATTCTGTAAATGTCAAATGTTTTTGGACATTTATAAGAAGTATCTGCTTGAGTTTAAGATTCGCATCAAGATAGGCCGTAGTCAGAGTTTTGAGGGTTCAAAACCCCCGACATCTCATTGCATAGATTGAAATTTGTGCATGGGTGAGTCTCAACTCACTGCATTGGACTTGATGAGCCTGCATCGTCATGTTGAGATCAATCAAAAGACGATAGACTAGCGCTATAACTCCCAAGATAAGTCCCGTCTTCTTCTTCTCTCGTGTCAGCACGAGCTATACGAAACTAGCTCATGCTGTGGTGAAGAGATTAGCCAGTCAGCAAGGTTGGTAGCGGGGCTGACTGCCTAGGGTGCGCCGCCAGTCCCGTCGAGTAGCATTCAATTAAATTTAACAGATTTTTTAAAAGTTTTATTTAATACAACAGTTTTTGAAAAAGTTGTTCCTAATTGCCTTTCTTGTTCAGGGTTCAACCCTCCCGAACTAAATTCCTGACTACGGTCTTGTAATAAAAAATAAAAAATGCATCTAGCACTTGTTACTGACGACACATCCGACAGTTTCACAAAAAAATACTGGCATGAAGAAATAGAACACAATATTATTTTGTAGCCTAAAATCTTTTAGAACAAATACTACAAATAATTATGTTAATACATCATGCATAATGTATCTCTCATTTTTTGTTGCTCCAGCGAAAATTTGAGAATAATATCAAATTAACGCTATGCCTCAAAACGGAGTAAAGATAAAAAGAGCTGACGAATTCCAGCAGACTTGGCCGTTAACTTGTCATAAAATGTCACCGTGGCTGACTGCCAACGCGTTAAGCTGCGCCGAAGACTTTTTATTTAACACTGCTATAAATCTGAAGAAAATAAAAATGTTAGATCATTTGATCATTCGTCTGTACCCTCGTTAAATCAGAGAGTTTTTTTTACTTGATATCTTGGGCACATAGGCTTTATTAATCACGCTGGCGCTGAATCAGCACATTGTTGTTGGCAATATTATGTTTTTAATGTGAATACCTTACATATCCCTGCCCTGGCCTATATTCTCTATAACATTAAAGAAAAACACGCAAAATACGCGACCGTTTTACAATTATATTGTTAAAAACGCGGTGAAATAATTACGTTGAATCAAAACAAAGTTATTTCAAATAACTTAACCTGCGTTTTATTTTACGAACTCTTTAAATTTAACTTTTTGAATCCCGACTCTTGACTGCCAGTGGTTTTAATGCGGTATATTTTTCCTCCTTACTTGATACCATCTCAGGAAATTAATATTCCAAAGTCTTAATCTAAAGTCATCTAAAGAGGATCAGGCACTTACTTGGCAGAAGATTAATTCCACTTCTCATAAATAATTAATTAGGTAAAAGATTTACAGTTTTTGTAACCCTTCGGGATTAATGAGCTTTAGGGGGAACCTCGTAATTCTCTGTTCTGATAATAAAAAAAAACCGGCCAAGTGCGAGTCCGACTCGCGCACGAAGGGTTCCGTACCATTATCTATAAAAACGGCAAAAAAATCATGTCTGTTGTATCGGAGCCCCCTTAAATATTTGTTTTATTTTAATTTCATTCTTTATTTTTAAATTGAATATATAACTAAATATTCTGTGAATATTTCAAGCGTCTACCTGTTGCCGTTATCAATATCGAGCAAAAACAAGCAAACAAATCACGTTTGTTGTATGGGAGCCCCCTTAAATATTTATTTTATTCTGTTTTTAGTATTTGTTGTTATAGCGGCAACAGCAATACATCATCTGTGAAAATTTCAACTGTCTAACTATCACGGTTCATGAGATACAGCCTGGTGACAGACGGACAGACAGACGGACAGCGGAGCCTTAGTAATAGGGTCCCGTTTTACCCTTTGGGTAAGACGAAGGAATACTTTGTAAACCCCACACTCATTGGATGAAGACGATATTTACTCACGTTTTATAGGGTAGGCTCGCCCTGTTGCCATTTATTGGGCAGGATTTCAAGCTCATGACTAGTGGCTGCTACTAATAACTTCTTGACAGAAAACAAACAAGAACTCAAAAAACTAACGTTAAAATAAAGTCGGAACACATTGTACTCCTAATGAATAACTGGATCTTATGTAACACTGTGAAAATGTCTATTATATTCTATTCCATTCCATAGTCAAGGGTCAGTTGACCTAGACCTGAGAATCGAACTCGAGACATTACGCAGCCCTGTGCCACTCAGCGGTTTATGTATGAAAACATGCCTACGTGCTCTTCACCTCCGGAAAAAAAGACTAAACAAAAAGTATAGCAGAGATTGTGTGAGACCGAACCAAAACGTAATAAGAGCGTGAACACACAGCGGAGTGAAAGCTCTTTCGCCTAACACAGAAGCTCAATTTCGCATGCACGGGGCTAATTTTCTAGGTATTTGACGCATGACAGTGCAACTACCTTATGACAGCTGTCAGATTTTCAGATTGATTGGACTATACACGTCTTCGGGGCCGTGATTGGATGCCGAATTTGACCGTTGGCCAATCGGATTGCTTGGCTAGCTTCCGTTCAGACACGCAGTGATCGACTGTGTAACGTTAAAAGGTATTTTAGAGTTTTTTTATAATAATGTGTCTCGCCCAAGTGTACCGAAAACGGTACGGCCGCCATTGTTTATCTATTGTGTCTATAATTACAGTACTACAGAGGTTAATTTATCATCGTGGTATCAAGATGTTTTTTTTTTTTTTTTGTTACATGCTAAGTATTAATTTATTATTCTGTGCGTTATGCTCAACAGCCGTGGCAATAAGGCAGTTTTTTTAAATAATTAAAATTTAGAAAAAATATGTAGTTAAACCCTTTTCACTGTAAGTCCTGGCGTTTCTCTACAAAACAAAGAATATCAAATATTAAAAATGGAAAACATGCATAATATAGCAATTTTACGGTTTTTGATGATGTCATATACTTTTTTTCGATAGCAGTCGCCTTACGGCTACGCTTACGAAATGACCGTTAAGTCTTATGTTGAACAGAATATAAGTTTGAAATAAGTCATTTACTGCTGCACTAAAAGACAGGTAGAAATGTGGTTCGCAATCGTATTAAATAAATCGATGCCTCACACGTAAGTTGTTGTAAGCCACAAATTGTATTTTAATGTTTTTCACGAAAAAGTGTCTAATTTTATGTAAGTACATACATCAAAAAAAGTTTGCGATCACTTTGAAAAATTATGTAGCCTTTTTGAAGACGAATTTTCTAATTGGGATTCAAAGAGATAATTATCATGATAAATATAGATTGATAGTTATCTAGATAAATATAAATCAGATTTCAGTTGTACTTTGAATTCGGAATCTTCACATACTTACATAATTATGGTAGTGATCGCAAACTTTTTTTGATGTGTGTTATCTGTTCCAAATATAAAAATACCGAAAAATGATATAAATTTTTGCTATTTTTAAATTTGGAACAGATAATAATAAAACATAAAATTAGACACTTTTAAGTGAAAAACATGAAAATGCAATTTGTGGCTTACAACTTACGTGGCATCGAAATGTTCCTGCGGTAAAACTGTCACATAACCACGCCTGGCAGGGGCGTTTGTGGTCTCAATATGACGTAGCAGATATTACATGCCCTTTGCTTGTTTAAACAGAGCCGTACATACAAAAGTTGGCCACGAGTGAGCCAACCATTTTGCAAACTCGCTGAAGTAAACAATTTAAATCGGCACAGAACCGTTGATGTGAAAAATATATTTACTAGGGGCCATACTGACTTGCTCTACAAAGGAGTGTTGGCGGGCCAGATTAAAACCCTTCGCGGGCCGGAGTTGGCCCGCGGGTCATTGTTTGCCCACCCCTGGTCTAGGGGTTGCAAGCGCGACTGCTGAGCGTGAGATTCGATCCCAGGTCAGGCAGTGTTATTGAGTTTTTCTGTGTGGAATTCCTCAGAAGCAGTCCGAAGTCTGGATTTGTGCACGGTTGATGGCAATAGGCTCGCCCCGTATTACATGGGACTTAAACATAACGGCGAAATGTGAGTGTACTATACATCTCTGACCAAGACTTCGGGGAATACAGGCATGATGTTTATGTTACATAACTAGGTATTTACTTTAAGATAATCTTTTAAACCGACGAGCCTTGAAAACGGCTGTATATTTTTAAATCTCCAAAAAAGCAGGATTTCCATTTCTTCAATAAGGATTACCTAAAAGGATTACTTGCTATATGATTCCACGCTTCAATATTTTGGTTATACGAATGTATTATTCGCCATATGGCATTTTCTTACGATACTATCATATTTTTTGGAAATAATTTCATGATAGGTATCGTAAGAAAAAGTTGATACGTAATCTATGCAATCCGAATAATCTCATGACTGATTATTTATTAATCTACGAAAAGACATTATATTTAGGTGCAAAACTAATGTTGTTATCCCCTCCATTAAAAATGTAGGAGTACCTAAATAACGATGATTAAAAGAAAAAGATGATGTAGTGTCCAAAATTTAAAGGAGTATGCTAAGTGGTTTGGCAATGTTGTAATAATGGGGAACTGCGATTAACAAAAGGAATTTATAAGGCAGAGGTCATTGGAAACGCCAGTAGAGGACGCCCTAGAATCGATGTTATTGGTGATGTTCTTCAAAAAGGCCAGGTGCGTAGTACTTTCAACCGGCATGCGTGTATGACAAGATGTATTATGACCATGGACGAAGCGAAAAGAGTATTAAGGATCGTAGCACGTGGCGTTCTACAGTTTCTACTTACCCCCATGGGAAAAAGACGTGAGTTTATGTATGTATATGACGGCGCGTGACATTATTAAGTCATGAAAATCAGTTAGATTTGAGTGTTATAATTTATTTTGTTAACGATTAATTGTTTTGTGTTCGACTAAATGGTAATTAAGAGCGGGTAACACCGAATGGAGTTGCGTCTGTCACAGCGAGCGAACGTCATGTCATTTTTGATTATTCATTTGTTCGTCACTTGTTCTCTTGATTGACAGCTGTCGTACGCGGTGGTCATTCGCAAACCCATTGGCTCTAAATCGCTACATATTATTGTAATCCTGATTCGTGTACGCAACTTAAGTGTCTGTGTAATTAAAATAGTGAACAGTCTACGCCACCGTGTACTTATTTAACGTTTCCTGGAGTCTAACGCCCACCATGGATTCCCGTACTGACGAGTTCACATACCAGCAATCGGATGCACAGCCCGGCCTCCCGACATCCCGTTATATATATGTACCTAAATAACGATTGCGTTTGCTACTTTGTGGTGTTTTAGAGTCGTGCGGATTATGTCACGCACGCGGGTGCGTGGCGCATGCGGGTCAAACCCACATGCGTATCGAAATCCAGACGACGCGGCGACGTTAAAAACACCACAAGCGTAAACGTTATTTAGGTACCCCTACATTTCTTTTGCAGGGGTTGAGAACATTGGTTTTGCTAATGTAATGTCTATCCTCTCCAGTCTAAATAGATAACGTATGCCTGCGTAAGCGACGATGTCGACGCAACAAATTGTTGCCATATTTAAATTTTATACTTCATAGGTAGGTACCGTTTTTGTTTGTTCCTTATTTATTGCGTACTTATTTATTTATTTTTACTTAAATTGAATTTATTTATATCTTTTTTCTAGCTGCGCCGGTGAATGTCATCATACCAACGCCGGCTGTCGCTGAAAACCAGCGATATAACCCGATTCTATTGACTACGCAGGCTCTCTACTAATAAAATAGACGTAGGCCAAACTGACGCAGTTCAGTCTGTACAGATTGGCCTCTTCAAACACAGTGGCCTAAAATACAGTACCCTTAGTACGTACGGTTAAATATCAATTAAGCTATACATTTCCAAGACCAGAACCCCAAGTGTGAGCCTTTTCGTTAACTACTGTAGTTGCATCACGCCTAAAATGTATGAAAATTTTGGCAGCGCCTCTAGCGGCAATAGCGTGACTAAAAACGCGAGTGCGATTGGTTTGATACTTGTCATCATCATCATCATCATCATCATTCAGCCGACAGACGTCCACTGCTGGACATAGGCCTCCCCCAAGAAGGGGGGAAATTTGCCATAATCACCACGCTTAGCAATCGGGTTGTCGATCGCAGTATGGTTGTTAAAGTACACAGAACACGCTGCTGCCCATCCTCCAGAGAATCTCTTAGTCGCCTTTTACGACACCCTTGGAAGAGATGGGGTATTGCCATTCTTTAAGTCCGGCGATATTCTTTAAGTTCCACTATACGAGACCCTTTGACACTTATCATAGTAAACTATTCGTTACGGAGAAGTGTAGTAAACTACGCAACTCACACTTGAAGTACTGATCTTGCATTGTATAGTCTTTCAGTACAATGAGAGGTCAGCTTATACTGGAGGTTTATAGCTATACAGCATGTAAGGGTAAACACCGTTATCACTCAAACCATGGGTAGTTGACTTAAACATAAAAATACAGGACCGAGTAAAAAAAAATAAAAAAAATATACGCGCGAGAAATGAGCGACGCGGCGGCGCTACGACGCGGCATACACACACTCGCTAACGAGACAGCTGACTGACTGGGTTAGCAAACTGTGCGGGGCCGTGCGTCGGGCCACTCGGCGAGTTCCCCGCGTCCCCCTCCCGTAGCTTGTTGCCCCCGCGCATAGGGTGAAATGCTTTTGAGGAAAAATGAAAATTTTATCTAAAAAAATGTTTGTTATTTTTCATTGATTTTACGTTCTATAAATGAAACCAAACCACTGGTTTCAAGGATAACGGTGTTTACCCTTACAGCCTGTATAAATGAGTTAGTAAATTAATAAAACGGCAACTTTTTGTGAGCGCCAAACTGAATAATTAATTTATTTTTGTCTATTTTTTGAGGGTGTGTACCTAAGAGAGATAGAGTTTTATTGGCCTTTTAAGATATTCTAACCTTCACAAAACAAAGAGAATAAGGAAAATTCAAAAACTATGGGTGTTTAAAAATGTACTCTAAGAATTTTGTCCGGGTTACTCGGAATCGGAAATAGAACAACTTTTCTAAATTCGCGTATTTTTATTACTAAAATAAAAAAGTGAAAAGCGAAAGTTATACAAAAATTTGCGAATTTCAGAAAGATGTTCTACGAAACTTGTTAACCGATACCGAGGAACCCCACAAAATTCTTATAGTAAACTTTTTAACACCCTGTATCAGGCTCAGTTGCCTCTTTATTTTTGCAAGCTTTTATTTAACTTCCAAAACATTTCTGTGGCATTTGAAGGCTTTCACGCAACAGTATCATATTTTTCCTTTCGTTTACTTTGGACCCCTAGAGGAACACAACAAAATATTGTGCAGAAGCTCCATTATATTCCGTAAAATGCACGATATATTCTGTACGGCACACTGCAAGCCCTCTTGTGCGATATTAAACATATACAACGTGTTACAAAAATACCCCTAAAGCCACAAGGGGATTAAAGGTCCCTTGTAAAGAGTCTATTGGCAATATTTTAAAATAAATTAGGACTAAGTAAAAAAAAAAAATTGGTCAAATCATAAAACAAAATCATCACTGAAACCCAACCCTGAAAACATAAAAGTAAATAGTAGACTACCCAGAAAGTTTTTACATTCTTACCTAATTTCCTCAGAGAGGTAAATGACAACAACCATAAAAGACTACTTGATTGACATTTTCTTTTTTAAAGGGAATTATGTAACACGTTGTATATTATTATTATATATAGGTATAGACTACCACAATATAGCCTTCTAATTCAGAACGATTTGATTAGTCGTCTCAAACGATTCAGAGAATCGTAGACGGAACGATATAACAACCGAATTGGTCGACAACTGCTTATCGAAAAGGTTCTGAATCGGGGTACAGGGTCCTATGTTCCTCCTAAATGTATACAGGGTGTAAAAAGACCCATCACATAGCCAAAATCTACGCATTCTGTACATCAAACTAAACTATATTGACCAAAAATAATTGCTGGGAAACGACTTTTATTTTTTGGCATAAAAAAACGCTTTTTTTTGCACAATGTGTGGTTGTGGCGATGCCGCGCGTTTGCATGCGCGCAGCGGCCACACAGCTGAGCCAAGGCGATCGTGTGCGTTTGATCTTCGCTGCGTTTTTGTGACTTCAAATGCGTAATTTGTAAGGAAAAATTGAAAATTGTGATAAGGTTGTTTGGAAGAAAGTTTAGTATTATCACTTAGAATACGTTTTTGGAAAAAACTAAAAAAATTTATACTTTGGCCTTTAATATCTCCAAAACCAATGGTTTCCCAGGTATGGTCTAGTAGAAAAAAATTATCCCAATGATGGGTAGAATATGTGGTTTTCGTTATCGTGGAGGGTCTTTTTACACCCGATATATTTCGATATAGTTTTCTCAAAAGGTGAAAGAAAATCTATTGTTTTGTATGCTGAAGGTCCAATATATGCAAGGTTAATCGGAAAGGGGGTACTAATACGAAAGGGTGTTAAATAACACAAAAACAAATAACTTTTGTTCTACAACTTTCCCCAAAAGTCAATAGTTTAAGAGAAAGAGCCGTTCAAATATTTGATCAAAAATGCGTTATTCTTTCTATCCTCAGCTGTGATCAACTGTGTTTGCATTTTAGTTCATATTTTGGATCATGGATTAGAAGCTCCATTTTCTGAATTCGTAAGTTCTAAAACAGGGATGCAGAACTGTGGAAAAAACTAAAAATCATTTTGCATGGAAATAAAATATTATCGAATTTTGAAATTTTAACACCTGCTTCAAAACAGTCATCAGCGATACTTTAAGTGGCCTGCGGATTAGTATCCCCTTTCCGACTAACCTTGTATAATGTGTTTGGGCAAATTATCACGCACTTTATGAAATCAACCTTCTCTGTCTTTATTTTATGGTAACACAATGTCGGGGACTCCACCAAACAAATCTAATAAAGTGACGTCACGAAAAAGAAATTGCATTTTCCCTGTTACATTGTATTGAATGGAATGTTATTTCGTCGGGGGTAACGTTACAATTTGTTAAGGTGAAATCTAAAGATAGAACTGTCTTGAGGGAATGCTTGGATTAACTCGCTCGATCTTGCCAAGACGAGAAGCGAGAGGTCTTGTTATGAAGAATTTTCAATAAAAATTCAATAAGGATATACAATAAAAATGAGAAGTTAAAGGTCTCGCCCACGGCGACTTTTTGTAGCGATGCAGTAGCGATTAGCGATGCTGTCGCGCATGTATATCGATACAGTCGTGATGCTATCGCTGGCTGTGTATCGATACAGTCGCGATGCTGTCGCTGGCTGTGTACCTTCGCCCAGATTCTGTAGCGATAGTCGTAGATACAGTGGCGATGCAGAAGCGCGTTTACAAAACGCGCAACAACATCTCTACAAAAAGTCACCGTGGGCGATGGCTGCGTACCTTCACCCAAATTCTGTAGCGATAGTCGTAGATTCAGTAGCGATGCAGAAGCGTGTTTACAAAACGCGCGACAGCATCGCTACAAAAAGTCGCCGTGGGCGAGGTGCCTTAACTAAAGAAGAACACCGACGACCGAAAATTGGCAGAAGCACTCGAGAGTAATGAATTCGGGTTACTAACATAAACCTTAATATCTCGGAAACTAAGAATGATAGCTTATTCAAATAAAAAATATTTTATAAGCTATTTTATACTGCTCAAATAAAATTAATATTTCTTGATTATTCTATAAAATACTTTGAATTTGGAATAAGTTACCATTCTTAGTTTTCGAGATATTAACGTTTATGTTTGTGACCCGAATTCATTACTTTCGAATGTATTTCTATATTATTTTCGCCCCGCCGCGCCACCCAGCTTGTTTTGATAGATATCGTCAAATACGAAACTACTAACTAAACGTTATTTCAAGAAAACACTACATTGTTCTCTCATATCTATCCTAAATCATAGTACTGTATTTTCTGAAATTGTTAAAGATATTGATTTTAAAAGAGTAACCATGGAGTTTCTTGTCGGCTCGTCTCCATAGGAAACGACTAATTGGAAACGTGCAACTAAATTCGACTTTTCATAAGTGCTTGTAATGGTTTATGTGAAATAAGAACGTTTGATTTGATCTAACTAGACTTAGTTCGAGGTTTCGCAAAATTATCAGACTCAATTCGTAGTTTCCCGAAATTAGGTACTAGACTCAGTTCGTAGTTTCGCAAAATTACTAGACTCAGTTCTTAGTTTCGCGAAATCACTAGATCGGTTCAACAAAATCGGGTAGGTAATGGGCCTAGGTACTCCACGTCATTTTCCGGATTTTCGCAAAACCCCGCGTGTAGTCGCGAAAATTCGGATTACGCGATCTTCCGCCGACATACACACCTACAACAGACCTTACCGGCAAAGATAAAAAGTCTTCTATGCCGTAATGTAATTTCACCGGCACCCACACCCATCAATGTGTTAACAATATTCGTAATTAAACGAATGTGTTAACATGAGCCAGGTTTTCCGTCATCCCTGATGAGATTCACTTGACAATGTCGCGGCTGAATGCAAATTCCTGCATTGTTGGCTGCCCGGAGCGGCTCGGCGTAATTAATGCAATTAAAATGTAGTGCGTCGTTGTGCTGACTAAGAACTCGACGCTTTTCTTAATTTTCTGGAGTTATAATGACTTGGCTTGTTAGAAAAATGTACCACTGTACCCTTAATTTTCAGTGAGAAGTAAGGTTGCATTACGTATTGTAATTTCAAGTTCATTAAGTAGGTATTCTTGTTGTGTTTGATATACAAATTAACATACATACACGGTGTAAACGAATTTGTGTAATTCCTTCAAACCGCGTGACCTACTGGTGACATAAATTGAACAAGAACAGATACTTCCGAGATTAAGCAGAAAAAAATCGAAATAAATTTGTATTCTGTTTCTGAGTCATTTTTGCGCCCCGATTTAACTGACCGTCGTGCCCGCCGTGAAATCGAAATGTTCTATAAAATAAAATTAGTGTTTAAAAAACGTATTTTTTATTGAAACCCTATTAGGTGGTTTAGATATGACCCCTACCGCAAGATACATTCCAAATTTTAACATGTGCTATTAGGGATTCTAAGTGTTTTATCCATATTATAAAGTTGTCTTCTCTTAAGTGTTCTCCTTGTCTGTCCGGCTAGGGATAGGTAGGATCCCTTAATATTAACTCTTCCTTATAACTGGTTTGGCAGACGTGTCCCTAGCCCAGGAGATCCTGGGGCCGTCTGCTACATTACAGTTTATAAAAAAGAGATTTTATTTTTAACCAATCTAAATCCCGTGCGGGGAATTTATACCAGTAGTAGATCATGTGGTATTAAGGAATTACACAAATTCATTTACACCATGTCTACACACGCCTGTAATCCCCTAAGGGGTAAGCGGAGGTGTTCTACTGTAAAAGGATTCTGTACACCCACGTCTTGCCTATAGTATTAAGCTTCATGTAATATGCGGCGACCCTATTGCCATTTTCCGAGCACAAATTACAAATGATTAGTTACATTACACTTGGCAGTGACAAGTTACGGTCAAACCCTCGGCTATCTTATCATTTTCCCTTGTCGTACTTTATTGCTGGCATAGGATGTTGAATAGATCTAACCAATAGAATGTGGTGTTTTTCATTGACAAATTTTCATTTTATTTTATATATCATGACTAATTTACACGTGGAGACGTGTAATCGACTGTATTTCATAGTTTCGACAAATAAGTGCGCGACATGTCATTAGCTCGACTGGGGCCCAATTCTCCTAAAATAAATTGTTGCCAAACGCAATCGAACCAAAACCGTCAGTCAGTTTTTGTTTTCGAAAACTTTCAAAATGATTGATTTTGTTTTTTGTGTCAAACAATTTGATAGCTTTTGAAATTGAGAACTGTCTGAATGAACGGTTCGGCCTTGGTTCGGTTGTGATTTATCAAGATTTATTTTAGCAGAATTAGGCCCCTGGTCACTAGAGTGACAGGTCAAATGTTCGACTGAAGGTAGAGACAAACTGATCCCACGTATGCAACTTAAGCGATGCATTATGACATCTAGGCAACTGACAATAATAAAACTATATATATATATACTAATAACATGTCGCTCGCGCACTTATTTGTCCAACCCATGACATACAGTCCGTGTAACCTAGTCTTTAGTAGATATAATTTCTGTGGTAACTAAAATCCCAGTGATTTGACCGTATGAACAACTACTTACCTACTCGTCTAAACTACTAAGGCCCTTATCACAGGGGCGATTTGCAAGCGAGTTCAAAGCGAGGCGAAAACGAACCGGGCTCGCCACGAATTTGCAGCGAGCATGCAGCGTGCGCACAGCGAGCGCGCAGCGAACACGCCGCGAATAGCACCGTGGACGCCATATTGTACACTCTCGTACGACACATAGCTCATCCCGCCCCACTTCAGTCGTATCAAAGACTTGTTACTCGCGTTTTCGCTGCGAGCACGCGGCGAGCCGGTTGCGCTCTCGCCTCGCTTTGAAATCGCTCGCAAATCGTCACTGTGTTGAGGCCCTAAAGTTGGATGTTCACACGGTTCGTGCCACAAGATTTTATTAAAGACTCACGTATTCAACGGTGTTGCGTTTAAAAATATATCACAATTTATAACGATAAGGCTTATTGGTTGTAATTAATAATCTAGGTAGGTACTTAATTATCGAGTTACGTAAGTTTGGCGTTAATTACTTGTAAGTTGTAACGCTGAAAGTTCAGAGAGTACATAGTTTGGAACTGTGACGTTAATTAGATGATATTAACGATAATTGATAACTTATAACATCGATTCTGTAAGACTAATTAGGAATTAGCTGTCTTTCATAGCATTTATTATACTGAGAGTCCCAAAATGGCATGAATCGATTTATTCGATTCATCAAAAAATAGGCTTTTTTTAAATATTTGAATAAAATATTTTTTTGCCATATTTTTTTTTATTATTAATATTGAACGTAATAAAAAATTATTTTCGAAAATTTGTTCTACGAAAGTTCTTCAATTTCCGATACCCCACAACATCCTTCGAGTTAATTTTTAACATCCTGTATGTATATGTTACAGTACATTACACAAAAATTCTATTCACATTAACATTCAAATAAAATGTTTACGTAACATCAAAATCATAGACTTATCAGGAAATAAATTGTCAATTTGCGCATTGACCAACCGATTCGTAGCGTCGACAGAAAAGATGAAACGCTAAAGTTTGCAGGTACTGTTGACACGTCCACCGCAGTCCAATTAACATTGATTTATAGGTATGCTGACCGTACTCCGCGTCAGCTGTTATTTGCTTTGCTAAAACCTGCCCGATAATGCTGAACTTTAATATTTTCAATATTTCTTTGTGGAAAAATGCTGAAATCGAGTTTATTTGTTCGAAAGTAGTTTCTGATGGCTAACAAAAGAAGAGTATTTTCGATTATTGCTTTAAGTCGTATCATAATTAGGGCGAGAATGAAAAAAAAAACACCGTCGGTGGGGTAACTTTTAGCAATTACATTTATAGATTCAAATTAATAGTGTAACCTTATAGACTTCACTGGCTATCTTAAAGCTTATCAGTTCTAAAGTACAAATAATATAGGTACTGTCCACGTCAAACTATGGTCGTTCTGACCATTTGGCGTCAATCTCTATCAAATGAATTCATATGATAAAGCTGAGAGCGTAATAGGGCGGAAAATTTGTTTTTCCAGAAAAAATGCCGTATGCCAGCAGCCCCCTTTTTACTCGACATTCGCTTTCATTAGACACTCTATTTAGAAATTGCCACGCTACAATTCGATGTACTGCAAAAAGCTCCCGAAAACTGTGGTATTCGGGTGCTTTATCAAAAGCATACTTAATAAGATACTTGTAGAATGTACCTAATTGAACCACTTGCAGTATTGCAAGTGGTTCAATTAAGTACATCCTACGATCCCGAGTCAACTTCACCTGCAAAATTGTTGCAGCCTGCTGATTAAAAAACTTAAGAAAAGTTTTCTTTTGAATTTAAAAGGTGAAGTAGAAATCGCTCTGCATAAAACAAAAAACGATTCTCGAACGAAATCCTTGCGAGCAAATATAACACAAAACCACATTAAAGTAGAAACTCATGGATCAACGGTCTTGTATGTACAGACGCCAGCAGGTCAAGCTATCCGAAACTGTCAAATTTTCCCAATCAACCTTGACCATATACAAGGTTAGTTTTAGTATATACTAAACCTGAAACTAGTTTGTTCAGAATCACTAGGAGAATCGATAGACATATTTTTTACACCACATTTTTTTTTGTTTTTTTTTTTTCATAAATTTCAGTTTTGTTTCAGTAGGTTTCTACCCATAACAGTTGACGGGAATAGACACCTTGAGGCTTGAAATGGTTCGCTCGGTCAGTTTCCGTGTATTAGACAACCCCTGCATAGCACAACTCAGGCATTTCACACTTTTTTAGCGAACTTAACGCGACATAAACTAAGGTGTAACTTGGAGAATTACTAAAAAAAAACGCATATTCAGGCAGTTCTGATGAAAATCTTGTTGGGGTGTCTCGGTTTTCGCATAAAGTAAAAATGACGTTGTATATACTAAAGTTTTTTTTTTTTTTCTTGTCCGGAATACCAGGTTATTGGTTGTTGTTTTTGTTAAATTATAAAGTAATAAGTTTTTAATTCGTAATTTTGTACTTCTAATTTTAAGCGTGTGCGTCCATTTGGGACGAAAAAATAAATACTTTTTCTTTCTTTCTTTCTTTTCTTTCTAAAGCAATACTTCAACTACCTACAATCGTCCGATTTGACACACTCACACAGACACGCACTGCAACAAGACAAATAAGATATTTTCGGGATACAGTTCCATACAAAAACAAAAAACGACTCAATATACAGAGCGTGTCTGTGTGAGTGTTTCAATTCTTGAGATTTATAGTAAGTTGAGGTACTGCTTTAGCTTATATGTCTACTGTGACACCGCCATATAAACTTGCAAATACCAACAAACTAATTTAAATCCTATGTCGTCATCACAATGCCTAATTTAGCTTTTCACTATACGAAGATTCGACTGCACCCATTGACGTAAATTAGTCTTCATTTTTGCGTTTAATCTTCATTCGGTTCAGACATTTTTGAGCGCTGACCCGAGGTTCATGTGTTTCTAAGTCAATGCACAATCATTTGTTTATTTACAGTTCGAACAACGTAAAAGGTCCGATTTGACGTTTGCATAAAAGCACAAAATAAATGTCTACTGAACTTGCACGCCTTCGATCTCAAAGAAAGTCGCCTTTTTATTTATCTGAACATAGCGCACCCATGATAAAATGAAACTAAACGTAAGTAAACGTAACTAAACGCATTGGAGTAATTTACTAGTGTTGACATTACTCCTAGTATTTTGACAGGTGTCAAATTGGACCTATTAGATTGTGACAACTATACATAGAGTTACTTTATTGCACAGACAAGAGACTAATGCCAATAACCAGGCAAAGAACCTAAACTCCGGTCCTTCTGTTGTTTTTTTCTTTCATAGGCTCATTTTTTTTCTGTTTCGTTCGTTTCCATGCTGGAAATCGATCCCACGGCCACGCTTTGCAGCACTCACGAGGTGGCATAAGCTAGACTATAAAGGACTTGTCACACTGGAGGCGTTCTGCGCCCTCCGGTCCGGTCAAATCGAACCAGCCCGCATCCTATGTGAACATTATGGTAAGGGCAACCGGTCAGCGATCCGGGCACGGTATCCAGTCAGGGCATCCCGTCAGCGATCCAGGCATGGTCAGCCGACAAACAGCGGCCATTTTATATTTGATTGCGTGTAGTTGTGTTTTTATCGATGTTTTGTATTCGGTAAACATCAAGTATCGATGTTCAGCTATTGATGTCATTATCGGTGTCATCATTGATGTTTTTGCAACATCGATCACCCCTATGAATTGCCCGGACCGCCGCCCGTCGCTCGCCCCCCGCTGCCCGCCTGCAAGCAACCGGGCGGCCCGTCCGCTACCTTCCCACCCCGACCGCCTGACCGGTGCGTTCCCTACGTTCTTTGCTTGTGCACGCATAGTCAGATCGTAATTACATAAAATATATATAAAACGCAAATGATGTTCACATAGGATGCGGGCTGCGTTCGATTTGACCGGACCGGAGGACGCAGAACGTATCCTGTGTGACAAATCCTTTATTACATCCAAAACAGGGAACTATAGGTACTTAGTTCTTTACAGCTTTAATAATCCATTCAATAGCCAACACCAGTAAACAAATGAATGCCGAACACAGCTATTTTCCTCCTGATTGGTCGTCCATTGTCGGTGTGTGGACAGGTGCTAATGAAAAACTAACAACATGACGCGAAACAACTGTTGACAAACCTTCTAACGAGGTCATTTGATGCCGGAACAATGTTGCTTTGATACGTCATGTAAATGACACAACAATATAATCGTTCAGGGGTGATTCTATCATTACAGTTTTAGCTAATATCGGTATGTCAGGATTGCGAGCAAGGTAAACACAGTAAATAAAACCAACATAGACTCTCCACCACTGAGAGTACTTGTATTTGGGTTAGTATTAGTAACATTAACTAGATCACAGTATATTACTTTACACAATTATTACAAGATCATAAAATAAGGACAAGCTAATCAGATATAAAAGGTCAGACTTCCTCAGCTGTTCAACACGGAATGCTCTCGCTTCGTCGAATGACCACCGCCTTTATAACCTCGGGTGGGCCGATCCATATCGACGACTACCCTCTCTTGTCAACATTGCCCAGTGCTACCCGCTACCGATAACAGTCATAATTTTTTTTATTTGAAATTGTACCTTTTCTTTTTAAAATCTGTTTTTATTGCATATCCCTACGGATTTCATACGTTTTGAATGGTTCAAATGAAAGATGAGTGGTATAGAAGGTTGCAATTGTAGGTATACAGTTTTAGCCTGTTCCTTATTTATTGCGTGTGTATTTATTTTCTTTCTTTACATACACTACGCATATACACACACATGTTGGTTTAAGTCAACGGGCATGACCGCTGACTGACTGACATCCGTGGAGCACAAAGGTTCCAGACGAAAACCAGCGTCAAGTACTTATAGTGCTTGACATTAAGCTGATCTGGACACCTTTTTGGTCCAGCCGTGAGACACATACCCAAGGCTTTTTATTTATATCACACTTTTTATCTGTTGTGTCTCTTTGTGCTGTGTCCAAATAAATGATTCTTTATCTTTATCAATCAAAAATATTTTCCTTATCTAAAGAGCATGTTTTCTAATGATTTCCAAAATGCTGTATATATTAAATTGAAGTTGAAAAAAGCTGTTGTTTGATAGACAAAATCGAGATAACACCTTTATGTACTATTATTGGATAATGTTTACTTTATCCTAGATTTTTGGGAGACTGCCGTAGGTATTCGGATGATACCCGCGATCATCGTTTTAACGTACACTCCGAGGCATGGTTACCATTATTATACCACTAGCTTTTGCCCGCTGCTTCGCTCGCTCGTTTCTTTAATAATATAACTCAATCATGATTCGAAAGACACGTTGCGCCATCTAT
Organism: Amphipyra tragopoginis; assembly: GCA_905220435.1. NCBI lineage: Eukaryota > Metazoa > Arthropoda > Insecta > Lepidoptera > Noctuidae > Amphipyra > Amphipyra tragopoginis. The sequence goes on from HG991997.1 coordinate 21,098,510, forward strand.
TATCATAAGAACGTTATTGTTGTATTCCTCGGGAACAGTACTTTTTTTCGGTATGAACGGTGCCCAATGTCCGTTTCTGTACACCTGACAACGTAGGTATATGCATTTCAGGATGATCATTTCAGTGGTTTAGGCGTGAAAAGGTAACAAATAAACAAACTTTCGCATTTATAATATTAGTTAGGATTACGAAGTTAGGATTAGGATTTGAGATAATTACTCTTAGATTAGCTGTTGTTACAATAATTAAGCTAAAATAATATAATTCCATTAAATAGGTTATGAGAATTATAATACCTAAGGGTGATTATTTATAATTAAATACTGATTTATTAAAATTATACTTTCTGCATAAAGGTGTTAGTGTTTGATTAGACCAATCCTACTTCTAGTTTCACATTAACCAATCATCATCATCATCTTCATTGTCATCATAAATTTCACATTGGTCTTCTCGTATACAAGTGCCATTTTCTTCTCGCAAATAACCCTTTTCACACACACATCCCTTTAAACAGAACTCTGGGCGGACTCGAGGACAGGGTAATGACTGGTCTCTTTGAGTGCAGTTTAGAGCTCTACATTCGCCTTGAATACATCCCGAATACGATTCGTCTGTAGGACAAATGCCGGCTGCAAAAAGAATTTTGTTATTTTAAAATACCCCAACGCTAAGAGGCATGTATTGTGTGATGTTACGCGAATGGATAGAATTAGAAATGAGTATGTAATAGGAAGTCTGAAAGTGGCGCCGGTGACTGAATGCCGGCACACATCTGACGAGGCGCAGCGCAGAGCATTTTTCACTGTCAAACTATTATCTAATAGACATTGTTCGCGTTGAAATAATATCGAAAATCAAGGAACTATGGGCGCATGCGCGAGCATGCACGCGCCCTCGCTCTTGCTCGCACAATCGTGTTTCTTATTTCAACGCAAACAATGTCGATAATAGTTTGACAGTGAAAAATGCTCTGCGCTGCGCCTCGTCATATGTGCGCCAGCCCTGAGACATTGTATGGAAACCGGTTATCATGGTATGGGCATGTGATGCGGAAGAATGAAGAACATGTTATAAGAATAGAGGAAGACCAAAAAAACGATGGATGGAAGTAAAAGTTGATATGACTAGAAAAAGGGTGAATACTGAGATGACGGCTAATAGAGATGATGAATTGATGACTCCAATATTAAATAACTTTGTTTTTCGAATTATTTTTTTACTAAAATTGTCATGCACTGTGGGAAGCGTTTAATGTTTTCTCCACGGTATTGACATTGTTCATTAGTCGAGGATATGAAAAATGAATTACGGTGATACCGTTACTAACTTGATGGCTTACACTCGTCTTTCCAGATACGTCGGAACACTATTAAGATTTTAAGAGTAGTAAAGCTTCTTGAAAAAGAATTCTTCCGGAGAAGTACTACGTCCATACAAATTTCTGCCGCTAAGCAGCATTGTTGTGTTCTGATTTGAAGGGTATGGGTGTCGGTGACATTACAAGCACATGAGACTTTCGAACTTGGTCTCTAAGGTTGGCAGCGCTTCAGCAATCCTCTTGATGTTGTAGGTGTATATAGGCGGCAGTAATCACTTACCATCAGGTGGACCGTCAGCTTGATAGCAAAACTATTACATGAAAAAAACTACAACTATCCCTAGTCCTATCCTAGTCCTAATGCTGCTACAATACAGCATTATACTGAGTGTCAAACCATTAGCCGGAACCACACTATACGATCCAATTATGGATCGCCGATCCTGCGATCCGGGAGCGTGGAGCATGGATCATGGATCGCACTCGTCTGACAGCTTGAATTCACATGCGAATAGCCGGATACACACCAGACAATTCAACGCGCTCTGATCGCGCGAGGTAGGAGCGCGCTCCACAGGAATGTTTGGTGGGGACAACAAATTGCGCGCGCATGGGGCGCATGCTTTATGCTGCCAGCATGCTCCACGCTCCCGGATCGCAGGATCGGCGATCCATAATTCGATCGTCTGGTGTGGATCCAGCTAATGCGACGCATTTCTGTATTCTTTAGTCTAGTAATAGTTTAAGGTGTAATAAACATGATGCTTGTTAAATATTTTAGGATCTGTTACACCTGTGGCATTATAGTACGTAGTGTCAATTTGCATGCTGAATAAATTGATTTTCTTTCTATAATATTTTACTTACGACATTGTCCTTGTGGTACGCATATTCCATCTAGCCTCCTTCGGTAGTCTTTGATGCACCGGCACCGGGGTTTGCATGGAACATTGATACTGATACGTGGACACGTTTCAAATATTTCACTACAGTTTTCGCTGGGGCAGACAGGCGGACAGGAGTCGTACTCTTCGTGAGGTTTAACTCTACAGTCGAAAGAAGCTGTGGAAGATTAATATTAGTGTACAGAAAGAATAGAAAATAGTAAATTAATAAATAGATTTATGGAAGAACGAGGTATGGTGTTCCTCCAACGAAAAGGGACGATCCTCTAACCAGACGTCATGCCTGACCGGCTACTGCCCAAACGGTTGATGTTGGGCGGTTGTATAATACAGGGTGGTAATTTGACATGGGCCACTAAAGGCAGCTACCTTAACCATTGTAACTACAGGAAAACGTTCGGGAATGTCTATGTTTTGAAAATATATCGCTCGTCAATCAAACATTTAAAAAAATATAAATTCTGTCGTCGAGAAAAAGGGCAGTTTTGATGCCAATTGATCCTATTTCCCATAAGGATCAAAAGACTCTTCTGAACTAACTGAGGTTAGGTACTACATAGGTCAGAAATCGCAAAAATCTTACTTGTGACAAGGGGCAAATGTTCTTAAGCGACTGTCCATAATTTTTGAAAATATTTCAAACTGCATTCAGAGTTCAATTCGAATCACACCAAAAGTAAACATTATTACTAATTATACACTGTTAAACGAAAGATGAGTCCGGACATAGCGGTCATTTCGTAAATTGTAGCCGTAAGGAAATTACTATCGAATAAACGGAAATGACATAATCAAAGACCGTAAAATAGCTATATTTTCAATATTTTGTTTTTAAAATTATTTGATTTTCTTTGTATGGTAACGTTTTGTAAAGAAATTTCACTAATCAACTTACGGTGAAAAGGGAATAGTTACTAATTAATAAAATATTTCCTTACCTCCAGATAACACTAAAACCAATATATTAGCTACAGCAACACCAAGAAATAATAAAACCGTCATAGCTAATCACGACTGAAGAACGTCTGATACATACAATTAATATGTATAATTAACATAATTTGTCGCGTTTGTTTAATGAAAATATTATTGAGCGATTCATGCGATGCGTATGACGTACCTGACGTGTCGATGAGAATCTTTCTTCGTGGTGGGGACGATCGTGACAAAACTTTATTTCTATAATTAGAAATATCATTGAATTGTACAACGTACATTTCTGCGTGGTTGAAAAACCACCAAGTCCGCCCAGCGCTGATTGCTATTCTGCCGTCCGATTCCTAAAAGGGCGTTAAGTGAGTAAACCTAATTTTGAGTTATTTTCTTTTCTCGTGTCTGCAAAGCTATACGAAAACAGCTCATGCTGTGGTGAAACGATTAGCCAGTCAGCAAGGTTGGTAGCGGGGCTGACTGCCCAGAGTGCGCCGGACGTACTTAAGTATCATCACTCGTGGAGGCTCGTTTCATGCAATCTGTTTTGAGTTATGAGCAAAAACGTGGAAAATGATGTCCCTAGAAATTCTAAAGACATACCTACAGGTGTTTTTGTTATACCAAATTATTGGGCTACTTTTACACTCATTGTACAACTCTTAATGTTACAGGACTAATAAATATTGTTTCTAAAATTAAAGATTTTGTTTTTTAATCATGCTTTTCCGTACTGAAATGTGACCATCTACAATATTAATGTCTCTGGATCTCGTAACTGACAAATGATAGAAAAATACAGACCAGACTGGTCGATCGAGAAAAAGTTGCACTTTTACGTAGTAGGTATGTAAAACTCAAATTAAACAAAATCTCACATATCGGTCTTTTAGAAATTGGACGGCAGTATTAAGACTATTTACCGTTTTATGCTGAGTTGGTGAACCTTTCGGTATCGACATGCTCGACAGCATAATGTGAATGTTTTATTATTTTTATGTTTTTGTATCTCGCTTTAGTCACGGCTCATCTTCCGTGCGGAAGATGTCCGGTCCTTTGGAAGGCATACACGGGGACACAGGTCCAACGCGCAGAGGCCCCTTTGAGAACTTTAATCTAAAATGGGGTGGGGCACCAACCGGGGACTATCCACGGCTGCACTATTGGAGTACAGTCATGGACCGTCCCAGGTGGGTGCAAGACTATTGTAAAATATGGTGAAAAATATCTGGTCTATGGGAAGGGGTGTTAGGTGGACTGGATAACTTCTATTGCCGGAAGAAAACGACGTCTACCTTTCAAGCTTAAATTTGAAATATATTTGCAGACGGTGACTCGCCAGCTCACTAGCTGGGCCCCCTGAAAAGCCGCCAGTACATAGACGAGGGGGGCAATAAACGTGTGAGCGGTTATGTTTTTATTGTTAAGCTGTCATTGTGTCCTTGGCTAAATAAAATTTGTTTTTCTTTTTCTTTCATACCGAAGCTAACCGAGTCGGGTGCTTAGACCTCAGCTTAACAATCACATACTTACAGCCGAATTAATATGAGTCGAAATGAAGTATAAGTCATGTTTATACAGAATGTAGACGAATTCGTGTAATTCTTGCGGTAGTGCTAAGTGATCTTATCTAAACCACCTAATAAAAATTCAATAAAACACAGTAAAAACGTAATATTTTTTTACTTGTCGAAACCACGCATTAATAAATGAAAGCACGGTGAAACAGCTGGTGGGTACGACTATCACGATATCGCTCCGTGCAGTCAGTTATCTCGGGGCGCTAAAAAGACTCAAAGAAAGACATAAAAAAGTTTTTTTGCTTATCTTTAGTAAACTTTGAAGGATACGAATTCGTTTACAGGGTGTAAACGAATTCGTATATTTGTATTACTTTATTTTAATTTTCATTTTGTCGTTTTGAAATAACGTACTGGGATTGTATGGCAAAAGGAATACGCGCGGCACAATTTTTTAAATCTTTATTCGGCATTGAATAAACGTCATCATAGGATTGGACTTTTTTTAAGCATTTGATAGTTTTTAGAGTAACTTTTTCCTGTCTGAGTTTACATGTTTGACATTTTGGATAGCTTTTATTCAGGACGGCCAAGATAAATCCAACAGATCGATGCTACCCATACACTAAGTATAATACTTTACTTGCCCTAATAGAACGCCATAAGGAAATTAGGTAAATCATTCTCAACCGGAGTCCACCATAAATTCATTAATGAGTTCCAACCTGTATAAAATGCCCTTTGCTTGAACTTATTAGTTCCTCAAAATACCCATCTGTGCAGCTGACTCGTACTTTCCTCGCCGCTTTTCATACAAATTCGAGAACGATATTTCAGATGTCACTTAATGCGACTCTGCGAAAGTTTTAGAAGAAACTAACTCGACGTGCATTCTAACTGGAAATGTATTAAATTTAGTACTACTTGCATTTTAATATTTTTAAATTATATTTAAAAAAAAATTTAACATAACATCACACCTGTATTCCCCGGAGGGTTGGGCAGAGGTGTATAGTACGTCCTCATTGAGCCGTTATGTTTAAGTCCTATGTAATTGGGTGAGCCTATTGCCATCAACCGGACACAAAACTAGATTCCGAGCTACTGCTGAAAAATTCCACACAGAAAAACCCAATAACACTTTGCCCGACCTGGGGATCGAACCCAGAACCTCACGCTCGAGGTAATCCGTTGTACGTTATTTAAATGACTAAAAATTCCGAGGTTAAAAAAGTTCAGCTTCACATGTCATATTTATTATGTCTGTCGAAAAATTGGAGGTCGTTCGAGGAGACGAGTCTTTGACTGGGGATCAAAAATAGACAAACCGGCTAACGTAGCCTAATACCGGCTTCCCACGGTGCGTGATAGCGCGCACCGCGACACACGAGCTTGAACCGACGCACCATGGGAAGAGACTCGTCTGTGGTAACGCGGACACGTGCGGAGCGGTGCGCCGTATCCACATCACACACCTTCATAATCCCACGGTGCGTGATTTTACGGATGATACCACGCACAGCCGGTGCGCGCTACCACGCACCGTGGGAAGCCATTTAGATGTCCCCAAACCAGATGGACCGAATGCGATGTAGACAGACTGGATGCGGATGCCCAGCAATGGACTGCGTTAGCTCGAGTTGATTAACATTTCACAAACGGCAGCTTTGATCTAACATATTTGTGATCATTGATAAACCTAAAAAGAAAGAATCTACATTAAAAGAACGTCTACAAGTGACAATACTTAACCCTAGAAGCCTAATCTATTTTGGACGTACACAAAGCCTTAATATACGTCTCAGAGGCGTACACATATAAATTACGATCTGTATGCAAAAATAGCCCTATTTTTGAAATATTATTTAGCGCAAATTTAAATTTGGAATATAAACTAAAATAAAACAACACTGTTTTGAATTATAACTATAATCACAGTTATTTATTACATTGAAAAAACAATAAGCATAAATTGTAACAAAAAAAATTAACTCCTTCAAAATCAACTGAAACATATATTTTTTTTAGAAAATCTTTTTTTTTCACCGCTAATTAGTTATTTTTTAGCGGATTCAGTCATATAATTCTTTTCATTTTCGCTTTGAACGTCGTCGATAGTCTGGTCATCCTCAACTTCGGAATCTGAATCTATCAAAGAAGGACTATCTTCCTCGTTTAAGATTGCTAAAATATCGTCTATGTCTAATCTTTCAGACCATGTAATAATTATATCTGAAACAACGCCGAAAATACACATAAAATATACGAAAACCAAATAAAAATAAAATCACACAAACCTAGCTAAAAGCCTAAACATACGTCTCGCAGGCGTGCTATACTTCGATAAATCAAAAATGGCGGGACTTACCTTAACAACATGGACACCGTCCGCTAGCTCCCGTCGGCCACTGAGTTGGCGAAAAAGCACGACGCGCTAGCTTCAACCGTTAGAAAGGTACAAACGATATTCGAATGCGTGTACGCCTCGCAGACGTAGATTAGGCTTCTAGGGTTAAGTACGTTCGGCGTACCCTGGTCAGGCAGCCCCGCTATCAACCTTGCTTACTCGGGAATCTTTTCACCACGACTTGAGCTATTATCGTCTAGATTATGCCGATAAAACCGACTGCAAGATGACTTTATCCTCCTCAGACGAATAATTGCAGAGGAGGAGGTTTATGTTGAGCTGTGAAAGATTATGGGCGGTTGTGTTTAAGTAGCGTTGTAAAAAAATATGGACGAAAACACGGGAAAATTTTACTAATTTAGAAAAAAAAACATTATCATCTGCTCTTTTCATATTGGAGTCGACTTAGACTAGCCAAGTGCGACTGAATAGTATTTACACGTAGGGAATGCAAACTTATTTGCATTAGCATCTCACATCTTGACTTAGCATATTCGTAAAAGCCAATGGCCTAATGGGCAAGAGCCTCAACCAATACCGCATGATGCTCCCGTTAGGTGGCCGGATCAAGGGCCTGATCACGAAGCAAATAGCCTGATGCAGGAAGCAGTCCTCCTCGACACGGCCAGTATTGTGAGGAGGTTCCTGTCTCTGAAGCCCTAACCACCGGTAGCTTGCACCTTGCTCCCGATGCCGGTGGACCCCTTGTAATGATTTTAAATGTTTTTTTTATAGATGTGTATTTAAAAATGTAAACAATAAGACTGAAAATGAATTTAATAAAGGAATATACATATAATCTATTATTGCTAATTTTTTTTATATTTTTAAATGTTTATAGAAATATTTTGAAATTGTAATAGTACCTGTGTATAAAAATAGATAAACGATGTAGAATAAAATGTAAGACTGAATGTTTATTTGGGTACATTTTTCGAGGGCAAATAGTAGGCGATGCTGGCCGCTCCGTCCCGAGGCACAGCTGTTGACAATCTCTAAGTGCTTTTTCACTTTAAAAGATGAGTAGCTATTTATTCAGACTGCAATATTACATTGAGAAAATTGTATCTGATATTTTGTGGAGACTTTCAGACGAAACGAGAAGTAATAAAAAAGTATGCGTCTTATTTGAATAACTAAGATATTATGTTAATCCTGATACTTTCTATTCGATTGTTATTGCGCTTCTTTTATATTTTTGCAGGTAACGGTAGATGTTATAATTGAATTACGTTATGGGTACAAAAAAAACATGTATTTCGTAAAGGCATAATTATAATGCCTCATCCATACCGGGCATTTGTCGCGAAAATGTGCCAGAATGTCGCAGAGATCGCCATTTGTCCATCAAGTGCCGCGACATTTGTCCTTCTTCTTCTCTCGTGTTAGCAAATGCTGTGGTGAAAAGATTAGTCAGTTGGCAAGGTTGGTAGCGGAACTGACTGCCCAGGGTGCGCCGGACGTACTTAAGTATCATCACTCGTGCGGGTCTTACATGCACCCGAACCAAACCAAACCAAATGTACCTATAATGTGGCGATACACGTATTGCGACATGATCCTGATACAAGTTTCAACACATGTCCCTGATATAAGTAACTATCGCTACTTATCCTCGATGTGGACAGGATATAAGATTGAAAGGAACAACTCTTTTCACGCAAAGATGAGTCTTGACCTGACAGCTCGGTTATTTCGTAAATTGTAGCCGTAAGGAAATTGCTATCGAAAAAACGTAAACGATATCATCATAAACCGTAAAATAGCTATAATAAAAAACGTTTTGTTTTTAAAAATATTTGATACTAGCTTTTGCCCAAGGCTTCGCTCGCGTTGATTAAGCTCAAAAAAACTCTTAACACATTATTAAAATTTCTATAATAATATAATTCAATCGTGATTCGAAGACACGTGGCGCCATCTATGAACGTTATTGTTGTTTTCCTCAGGAAAGGTACTTTTTTTCGAGATGAAAGGTACCCTATGTCCGTTTCTGTACATCTGACAACGTATTCAAAATTTCATAATGATCGGTTCAGTGGTTTAGACGTGAAAAGGTAACAAACAAACAAACAAACAAACTTACTTTCGCATTTATAATATTAGTTTGTCGGGAACTTCGTGGAGTGAGCGCCATCTGTTGTCCGCCACCTAACTAACCATGACGTCAACATCGGACCACCACTGCCCGTTGGAGGGAGGAGACCGGCTCGCTCGGTGCGCCCGGGGGGATTGCTTCTTGGACCGTACGACGGAACACTCGTCTAGAGTATTCTGTGTAAATCAGCTGAAGAAGTCCGACCTTTATATCTGACTAGCTTGTCCTTATTTTATGATCTTGTAATAATTTGTAATAATTATCTAAAGTATTATACTGTGATCTAGTTCATGTTACTAACACTAACCCAAATACAAGTACTCTCAGTGGTGGAGAGTCTATGTTGGTTTTATTTACTACATTTACCTTGCTCACAATCCTGACATACCAATATTAGCGATAACTGTAATGATAGAATCACTCCTTAACGATTAAATTTAGTGTCGCTAACATCAGAAGTGGAACAAGAAAAAACCAGTCCACATTATGATTGTATACCCACATGTAAATATTTTCGTTAGTATACTCCCCTGTAGACGGACTGACGAAAACTTGATTATACGATTGAGATTACAATGGTAAGACCGAGAAAAGGTGATAAATCCGGTGAGTCGCAACCATTTTATTATACCTACTTATGTGTGAAGGGAGTTTGATGAAGGAAATATAATATCAAAGGGTATTTATTCGAGTAAAATAAATATTAAATGATATGTGTGTTAATTCATCTAAAATAAAAAAAGATGATATCTGTACTTATTCGAGTAAAATAAATATTAAATGATATCTGTGTTTATTCGTGTAAAATAACAAAATACGGTATCTGTATTTGTTTCTGTAAATAAATGCGTTGCAGTCGCATTAGAGTTTGTCGTGAGATGCAACCAGGGTTGACCTGAGGCACCACCCGGTATGATAAACCGGGGTTGGAACATGTCGAAGCAATTGTTATAGGGCTGGAACCCAGGCGGGTGATGCCATGATATGGCTAGATCCAAGGCGGGTGACGCCATGTTGAGAAAGCAGGATCCCAGGCGGGTGATGCCAAATAAGTTGGCTAAATCCAAGGCGGGTGATGCTATAAATTAATAAATGAAAACGGAAATAGTATTTTTTATTGGTGATAATTGTTATAGATCTGGAACCTAGGAAGGTGATGCCATGATATGGCTAGATCAAAGGCGGGTGATGCTATAAGTTGATAAATGAAATAAATGTTAAAGTTTCTAGTTAGAAATAGAAGTACGTGTTTGAGCGTTTTTGTAAATTAAACCCATGAGGGGTGAGATTATAAGAGTTGAAAGTTTGTATGAAAATCATTATTCCATGGGGTTATAAACTTGAAATTTGGCACAAAGACTCTTCAAAGTAAATAATTAATAAATACAGTGCTTTATATTGTTATTGTAAATAAAATGAAGTGGCCACACAGCCTCACATATAGTATTGCTTATATTTTACTTGCGAAACTAGATAAAACATTTGTACCATAATCTACGCCATGATGGAAACACCAGCAAATGTGAATAAAGCTTGGAAAACAACTTGGTACGTTTAAGTGCAGCGAAAGCTCTTTTAATGCAAGTGATTCCAAGTGGTAAGCTCTAAGAAAACCAGGACTTAAGTGTGGCATAGTCCCTTTGAGTGCGGTTGACCTAACAGTAATAGAGGCATTTGCTGATGGTTCGAATGCGTATTATGGCTTTGTGAATCATTGAGATATTTAACAAAGAAATATTTTAAGTGTTTATGCATAATAATAATTTATTGAATAACTATAATTTGATGTTTAACATAAGTAGAACTTTCATATAGGCATCTGAGATAGTATTTTATAGTGAAATGCTTCGTAGGAAGTCAAAATGTTGAAATCTAATGTTTGTAAGATGTTTGTTATGAAAAGTTATGAACGAATATATAACCAGGTTGATACGAAAATAAATATCAACTAGTTCAACCTAGGGTTGATGAGCTTGTTGGCTGACGATGAGATATCAGGCTCTATTCGATTCCAACATTATTTTATGCTTTTCATGTTGCTTTGGTCATGGACATGCACATGAGTAACATTATGAGTCAAAGATGAGTGATCAGGTGTAACGTAGATGTGTACTGTATTATTTGATTCTGTTTAAGGTCCGAAGACGTCACTGAAGTTAGGTCTTGATGTACCATAATCCTCGCCAGGACAGAAACACCAGCAAATGTGAATAAAGCTTGGAAAACAACTTGGTACATTTAAGTGCAGCAAAAAGCTCTTTAAATGCAAGTGATTCCAAGTGGTAAGCTCTAGGAAAACCAGGGCTCTTAAGTGTGACATAGCCCCTTTAAGTACAATTGACCTAGCTGTAATAGAGTGGGCATTTGCTGATGTTTCAAAAGCGTATTATGGCTTACGGTTCATACTTGCACAACTAGTTCTGATGCTGGTTTTGTTTCAGTGTTTTACCAAGACTCGTGGGGCGCCTGGGGCATGCGCCTTGCAGGATGGCCGTGTCGGGAACTTCGTGGAGTGAGCGCCATCTGTTGTCCGCCACCTAACTAACCATGACGTCAACATCGAACCACCACTGCCCGTTGGAGGGAGGAGACCGGCTCGCTCGGTGCGCCCGGGGGATTGCTTCTTGGACCGTACGACGGAACACTCGTCTAGAGTATTCTGTGTAAATCAGCTGAAGAAGTCCGACCTTTATATCTGACTAGCTTGTCCTTATTTTATGATCTTGTAATAATTTGTAATAATTATCTAAAGTATTATACTGTGATCTAGTTCATGTTACTAACACTAACCCAAATACAAGTACTCTCAGTGGTGGAGAGTCTATGTTGGTTTTATTTACTACATTTACCTTGCTCACAATCCTGACATACCAATATTAGCGATAACTGTAATGATAGAATCACTCCTTAACGATTAAATTGTAGTGTCGCTAACAAGTTAAGAAGTAAGGATTTGTAAGGTAACGTTTTGAACAGAAACGTCAAGAATCAACTTACGGTGAAAAGGGCATAAGCACAAAAATAACTCAAAGTTACACACAACATAACTTATTTAAAGGATAGGTAGCTAAAACATTTCAATGTCAATTTGTATGCGCGAGTTTCATCAAAACTAACGTTTCAGTCCACATTAATTCTATCATAAATTGTCAACATAAGTGGATACAGAAGTTACAATGTCAAAAGATCTTCGCCTACAAGATTGCTAAATCCAATATCGAGACTTTATCTAACAATCCTAGTGTTATAGTTCACAAAAACAACTCAATCGGTGGCGAACAACAAAAAGTTTTATTCTATTCTACGCCATTTTGTATGTGTGCAGTTAACAATCAATCTTCGCGGCGTTCCCGCGCTCTCCCGCGGGGCACAGATAATTATTCTTTCAGCCTAAGGACCGACATTTCCTACGTCACCGTAGGCGGTCGTGAGAAAATAATATATTTTACGTGCAAACTTGTTCCCGGCGAATAAACATTTTTATAGTAATGTTGGAAGGATTTTGCTCTATTAGGGAGAATTCACACGTACCACAACCACACCACATCGCAGCGACAAAAAGTGGTCGAGCAGTGTGGTTATATGTGAATAGTGTCTCTGCAGCGTCTTGCAGTTGCGTAACTACAAAATGTCGATGTGGTTGCGTTGTCGCTATTAGTTGCGATTTAGTTACGTCGTGGCTAGTGGTAGGGCGCAGGCCTGTTGTGTTTGCGAGGTGACCGGCCGCTAGCTGGCGGTGTCGGTGGTGGTTGTGATGTGGTCGGTATCGCCCACATAGTTGAATTTGGTGGCAAAATGTGGTCCGTGTGAATTAAACTATTCATTTTCATACAAATTAGTGCCCCCCCCACGTGTTGTTATTGTGGTGTGGTTGTGGTCATGGTGTAATTGTGGTACGTGTACAAAAAGCCTAACGGTAACAATTTGTCTGAATAACCCTTTTCTTGTTAACGTAAGGCCAGCCACACACGCCGAAGTATGCCTGACAAGTACATCTGTCATACATACTAATTGTTTAGTGACAAAACGTGTGCGTAGGTACAAGTGCCTTCTTGAGGTGTATCGGGTTTTCCAATGACTGTAGGTACCATTATACGATTTACAAATTATAAAACCGCAAGTTTTCGTGAGCTACTGATGTTTTAAGAAGAACAACCAGTAAAAAAAAATCATGGACTTTATATAACCATTGATTTTGTAATCTAGTGATCAAATCTTCTGGTCATAATATAGCACAATTTTCAATATATTTTCTGTATTGGTTTTCTTGTTGATCGTCCTTGCGGACCGTTTTTACGTAACCGAGCAGTTATTGGCGAGACCTGAAAGGTCTCCAGCCAATGGGGGGGAAGTAAACTACTTAATCTAAGCCAACTACTTATACTACACTAACATCATGACTACTAGCAACAACAGCACTAAGGGCGACCCCTAGTAGGACTCGGATCTCGCCTCGTTGCTGGCGAGAGATTGGGAGGGAGACAGCTTGATGAAGGCTGAATTATTGGTGTGAACAGTTCAAACTGGCTTCATTTTAAATATACGCACGCCAAACACTGTACTCATTATACGTTAAAACAATATTTATTTAAAAAATAAAAGAAGTCGTACCGATTTTTTACAACAATCCAAAACAGAATGGAAACAAAGATAATACTGGGTGTAAGGGACGTTGTACCGAAAACTGAAACAGTAACTAATTCAGCCCATTATTCTGAATCGAAAGTAGTTTTTTTTCTCTGAATTTTCCGAATTTCCTGGAAATTGCTAATTTACCTATGTTTTATTGTATTTCAATAAGTGTTTTGGCAGGTAAATAAACTGAGTGTAAAGGACAGGTCACCAAAAATTGACACAGTGAATTTAGTTCATTATTTTGAATTGAAAATCCGTGGAAAATATCAACGAAATCATTCGAATTTTCCGATTTATAAAAACATACATTTTATTTTTGCAACGTGCTGTGTGTCCTAATAGGATTGCTTATTTTACAGCAGAGAAATGTGAAATTTGTGAAAAGAAAAGTCGGAAAATTCCGAGCAACATTTCCACTTATTTTCAATTCAGAATAATATATGATAATAGGCTGAATTCACTGTTTCAGTTTTCGGTACACCGTCCCTTACACCTGGTACGAGTATAATCACTTGTTTATTTATTTTATTTATTTATTTTAGTACATGGAGGACTTACAGCTTATGAAAACAGACAAAAAAGAAATCATAGTCACCAGCAAGCCAATTACAAATCCTCACGTATAGACTTATAATAAAATTTATGGTGTGAGCACGAAAACAAAAAACACATCGCCTTAATTACAATGAGAAGCAATACAAATACTTAGTTTGCAATTATATGACAGAAATAATAGAGAAAATAACAAAAACAAATATCGTTCACACAACATACTCTCTTTTACCTCCAAAACTCATTCTTACCTTTATCTATCCTATTTTATGTGTTTCTCTGCCGATCGCAATAGGCTTACAAGTATTTATGTTCATACGCTCTTTAATTCCCTCTGTACGATCCCCGAGGGATTACCCGACACTACACTGCAGTTATCCGAGGTATTGTGACACTTATCCACCTGCGACACTAGCGTCCTCTGGGGGATCACTTGGCAACAGCTAAACGAGCATATTCCTGAATGTGCTCCCTGAGGCATTGATTGAAAGAGCAATATCTCACCTTTGTTTATACAAAAAAGGTTGAAATGTTGCCTTTTTTATTTTCGTTGTCTTTTCAGCTGTTTTTCTTTGTAGGGATTTTTGTTTCAGGTTATTCCACAAGGTCCTTTAATATGACAGCCATTAACCTGTAACTTTCTCACTACAGGGCAATGGCCTCTTCTCATATAAAGAAGAAATGATTGATCGCCACGCTTGCTCACTGCGGGTTGGTGATTTCAGACCATTAAGTCCAGGTTTCCCTACGATGTTTTCCTTCACCGTATGTCAGTGGTGTCTTAGATTAACTAAGAAAAAATAGAAGACATTGAAAAGTCACATTGGTACTTGCCTGGATTTGAGTCCGCAGCCCGTTGCTTAACAAGCGGACACCACGATTTTTTAAATGGTACGTCGTAAATGAGGTAAAACAAATCTAAACAACAACTAAACACATTACAGGACAATAATTAAAGTTATTATAATTTAAGGGGTGTTACAAACGCCTCTGTTCCGCATAATAACAAGCTTGCGAAATTATTGTGTCGCAAATTAATGTAACGCGGAACATAATTTTGTAAAATGAGGTTCGTGTGTAACCTGCCTATTCGTCATACTTAGCTTATGTTAGATTTTAAAAAATGAATACACTTGATTTTAATAGCGTCGACGTTGTAAGTAAACGAGTTGAGTATATTTTAGGAGACTGCGGGGTATTAGAAGAAAAAGAAACCGGCCAAGTGCGTGTCGGGCCACGCGCAGTAATAGGGCTCCGTAGTTGCACAATAATGCGGACTAAGAAGAAGACTTGGTCATTTTTCAATGGAATTTGTACGAAATTTTTACTTTTCCGGTTGATCGACTATTACTCGTAAACTTGTAAAGCCTACTTAGCTGTGATAGTTTTCCTTTTAACTTCGTTGTGTATACTACTGCCGTGAATTTATTTTTTCACATATCCAAAACTAGCCGTTTAGCTGGCAGGGGGGCACTAGACCCTAACAAAAATTAACACTTTAAAGTTTAATATTTTAGAAATGGATCTCTTAAACGAAAAATTATATTGACAATCTCACAATATTTTTGAAAGACCTATCCAACAACACCCTACAAGATGTGGTAGACGAGAAAAAAAAAACATCCCCATTTTAGATGTACAGGAGGAACCCTCAAAAAAATGTTTTTCATGATTTTATTTTACCACTTTGTCGGCGTGATTTATATGTATATCCGTGCCAAATTACAGCTTTCTAGTACTAAGAGTCTCTGAGTTAAGCTGCGGACGAACGGACGGACGGACATGGCGAAACTATAAGGGTTCCTTGTTGACTACGGAACCCTAAAAAAGATTTTAAAAAATGTCTTGCAAGAACGTTTTCTTTTTAAATAATTTGGTATTTAATGCGTGTCTATACAGCATGAGGATCAATATAATATTTTATTTAGTAGAAATATTATGTCAATATTTATTATTTTTGGGAATGGTCTATATTACACTGTATACGGTCTGTATACTGTATCTGTATATATGGGCACAATAAACAGAACAGTACCTATAAATTCTTAAGTATTTTCCAATTCAGTACAGTAACATTTTTGGCGTTCTTCTCTTCTCTCGTGTCAGCACGAGCTATACGAAAATAGCTCATGCTGTGGTGAAAAGATTGGCCAGCCAGCAAGGTCGGTAGCGGGGCTGACTGCCCAGGGTGCGCCGGACGTAGGTACTTAAGTATCGTCACTCGTGGAGGCTCTTTTCATGCAAAGATAGGGGTCTTTATAGTTTTTATATCTTTGGCCAAAAATGTGTAATAAATATGAGACTTTTCTTGCAAATTTCACAAACAAACAAAAATAAATAATGGAAATTTAACAACGCAGCTTGTCGTGTCTCCAGCTTAGCTACAACGTGGTGGTTCGACAGCGAGCATTAAAATTTAATGCCTCTCAACTCTATAGTTAACGATCCGAGTCTGAGGACTATTGTTAAGCCCAGTTTATAGCCTCGGGTTGCAGATAAAACACGGTAATTACGCAGCAAACAGGGAAGTAAGATCCATTTTTTATTTTATTTTTATCATAGCAGGAATGAGAAAAAATGTAGCTTCTTACATGAACAAAATATGGTAACGTTTCTATAGGCTCTGTAACGTCATGGTCTATCCCACATCACAACAGTTTTTGTTTACGAAAACTGTCAAAATGATTAGTTTTGTTTTTTGTGTCAAACAATTTGACAACTTTTGAAATTGAAAATTGTCTGAATGAACGATTCGGCCTTGATTTTGATATCTTTTAGGAGAATTGGGCCCCAGGTTTGAGATATTTCTTGGTTCTAAGAACAGGAAATAGGTAACTGAATTTTCATTAATTCCCTACTTTCAAAACGAAACCTATTTTTTTATCATTTACTTTCATGAAAATTACATTAACTCAATTCAGAGCTTTTACAACACCATTTCATTTTAGTTAAAATATACAATTACAAAAACACGTATCATTCTTGCACAATGTCTGGCGTGGTGTATGCTCAACTTATTTTCAACACAAATGCGGCGTGTTGATTCGACATTGGGGAGCGTTAAAATTTTACGTTACTCTCAACGTACAGTAAACGAACCGCGGGTATATTGTGAAACCCGGCTTACATTCCCGGCTTGCGGGTACAATACTGCGTTTGGAGGTAGGCAACAAGCCTAATTCATCATCTGCCTAGCCTTTTCCCAACATGTTGGGGTCGGCTTCCAGTCGAACCGGATGCAGCTGAATATCAGTATTTTACATGGAGCGACTGCCTATCAGACCTCCACAACCCAGTAACTGGGTAATACGATACTCTTGGTAAGACTGGTTGTCAGACTTTCTGGCTTCTGACCAACAGTAACGACTGTCAAAGATCTACAAATGACAGCCGGGACCAACGGCTTTACGTGCTTTCCGAGGCACGGAGGAAACTCGCTATGGTAAATGGTCATCCATCCACAGACCAACCTCGGCAAGCGTGGCTTAACCCGGAAGATCGGTCTATGCGGCTGTAATTATTTAGCCACGAGCTCCTCAACAAGCAACAATTAGGCCAATAATTAGGCAACAAGCCTAATTATTGGCTATATTGAAAATCTATTGGTTAGTTGAATCGGCTGACCCATATACAGAATGCCTGGTGAGACACTAACAATCTCTTATGGGGTCATTGTACTCATCATTTGAACAACTTTTACGTCGGGAACTTCGTGGAGTGAGCGCCATCTGTTGTCCGCCACCTAACTAACCGTGACGTCAACATCGGACCACCACTGCCCGTTGGAGGGAGGAGATCGGGTCGCTCGGTGCGCCCGGTGGTTTGCTTCTTGGACCGTACGACGGAACACTCGTCTAGAGTATTCTGTGTAGGTAGATCAGCTGAAGAAGTCTGACCTTTTATATCTGACTAGCTTGTTCTTATTTTATGATCTTGTAATAACTTGTAATAATTATCTAAAGTATTATATTGTGATCTAGTTCATGTTACTAACACTAACCCAAATACAAGTACTCTCAGTGGTGGAGAGTCTATGTTGGTTTTACTTACTACATTTACCTTGCTCACAATCCTGACATACCAATATTAGCGATAACTGTAATGATAGAATCACTCCATAACGATTAAATTGTAGTGTCGCTAACACTAGAAATCGCGAAAAAAAAACAGCTGTTCCCTACATTAATTATGTTCGCATTACTGGTCAAAATGTAGGGAAAAGAAGGAAAATGGGGCTGCAGATCAAGTCGAGGCGATGCTGATCCGATGCCAAGCCTACTCGTATATCTCCGCAAACCTTTAGTCAGTCCAATTTCTTTTGAAATGACACAAACATGACGTCATGTCAACATAATTTTCCTACTCAAACATTTATACTTTTCAGAGACATCCGAAAAATATTTCAAGAAACAGCAACAAAAGCGTCGTGTTGTAAAAACATGTCTTTCAACATATACAAGGTGAAGTGGGAAGCTTACATGAGCTTATATTCAACGACCCATGAAAAGGACGGACGCATTCATGAATTTCTGTGCTAAAAATGTGGCTCAAACTCTGACGATGTTGCAAATTGGGTACAAAATGGCGGACAAAACTTTTGTTCCACGCTAATGTCTGTCACGAACCAATTTGAAAAAAGGTAAACCATCTTTTTGAATCTTTTAATCTGAAACTATTATTAAATATTAAAGTATTGTTTAAATCAAATTATTTCCAATTGTATTCTACGTTTGCAGTATTTCTATCAAAACACTCCTAGTATTTTAAAACGAAAAATGCCTGAATGAACGGTTCGATTGCTTCGTTTCTGTTATCAGAATTGGTCCGGACAGGATTGAGTGTGTGAGTGTGCTTTTTAGGGCGAGTAACAACGACAAATTATAAAGTTGATCCTGATCAAATGCCACGTCATGATTATTTCATAATATAAAGACTAGAGCCTGTACACGTCCTCTTGGTTCTGAACATGGGCTTTCGCAATCTCATAGACCGCTGCACTGAAAGATCGCGAGAGTATCTATTTATATTGCCGTAAGGGTACGTTCACATGACAAGCGTTCAAGGCGCGTTTTGCTAACGCGCGTTTACAACTACATACATTTTATTCAGGCCGTACACATGCTAACGCGCGTTTTAATAAAGCGCGCGTTGAACGCTGCGCCAGCGCTCGACTGTTGTCAGCGCGCGTCAACGCGCGCTTTGAGACCATTGATTTTCTATGTTACCGTTCAGATGAGCGCGCGCTTTTGACGCGTATACCTAAACGTATTTTAGGGTTCGCTCGGTTCATCCAAAAATCGTCCGAAATGGAAACGGAAGCTTTTAATACCGAATTATTTATAGATGAAATAGAGAAACGTCCTGCGATATGGGACATGACAAGTAGCGTTTATTCCGATAAGAAGACGGAGATATTGGGTGGACCCAATATCTCCGTCTTCTGTCGTGTCGTTTTTGCCGTCGGTATAAAATCACCGTTAAAACTGTTTCTACGTTCATCTTCGACAAATGTAGAACTCACTCTGTAGAAAATGAACCACGGCCGCCACGGCAACGCGCGTTCGATGCCTGATAAGCGCGCACCATGTGAACACTATATAAAAATTTGAACGCTTGTCATGTGAACGTACCCTAATAATTATTATAGAACAGGTGAACACAGAGGTCAGTGCAAAAGTATACAGGGTGTTAACGAATTCGTGTAATTCCTTAAAACCACGTTATCTACTACTGGTGTAGATAGGCCCCGCACGGAATTTAGCTTGAGTAAAAATTTGTTTTTTTTTTCATGCGGCTTTGTTACCTATCATATCTAAACCATCTAATAAGGATTCAGTAAAAAAAAAATTTTTTTTTTCCAAAAAAAACGTTTTAGTTGTGTGAACATTTCGATGCCACGCATAATTTAATGAAAGTACGGCGACACGGCTGGCAGGAACGACTAACGCGATATCGCTCTTTGCAGTCAGATAACTCAAGGCTCTAAAAAGACTAAGAAATTGAAAACAAAAATTAATTTAAAAAATTTTTTTTGTTTGATTTTCGAAAATTCCCGTTTAGGGTTAATCTATGTCACCCGTAGATCACGCGGTTTGAAGGAATTACACGATTTCGTAAACAACCTGTATTTTTCTGGACATAGATCACAATAGGTATAGTCTGGCCCAAACTAATTTATAAAAAGGTTAACAAATATACAAATCATTTAAAAAAATAAGTATTTTCAAGGAAATAGCATCCGAGCTAGAAAAAATATAAAAAAATAATAATCCTACAAATATGTGTGATATCATGCTTGCTCATTAATATTTTTTGCATGCCGATTGGTAAAATATGGCTGAACTTTACTCATCTGTAACTCCATTTTGTACCCATATTTACAAAACAAATCATCTTTCTTTCTTATGCGAGATGTAACCACAGTCTAAAATAATCGCACAGACACAATACAGCCTACATAGTAACAACCACGTTATCTGTACCGAAGCTCATTTGGGAGCTTGCCATCGCATTCCTGGGAGACCGATTCCTTCGAAACTTTCGTATATTTCGCTTACGAGCTCCGATGCTATTTATGTTAACAATTTTCTCTTATAAGGAGCAAGCCACACGGTAGGTAAACAAAGACGATGTTGTCATCAAAGACGACGATTATTAGGAGATAATGGCTATCGTTAATCTGTACTTTTGTTGGCATTACACTGTGGCGGTATCTATCTCGCCATATGCGAACTATCCTACATCGCGCAATCAAGATTTAACACGCAGGTAGTAAATATCCAACCTCCCAACATCAACTGTTGGGCAGTAGCCCGCCAGGCACAAGACTCCGCCTGGTTGGAGGATCCTCCCTACGGTTGGAGGAACACCACACCAAGTTTCTCCACAACACTATCTACTTATTTCGGCTCGTTTAGGCTTTTATTAGAAGACACTTAGAGCCGATTTATAAATCGTCAGACGACTTTCATCTCAGCAATAAATACGGCGGTTTGACATATTTTCTATAAAAAAAACTATCAAAATGTCAAATTTATTTCTCGGATAAAAGAAATCTGACGATTGAAAAATCGGCCCTTATTTTTCATTTATTCATAAATGATTAAATGAAAATTCCTTCAAAGTAAGTATGATGCGGCCGACATATCTTGGCGAGTCTGAAGTTAGTTGTTTGGGTGCGCAAAGAATCTTTTAGAAACAAAATTGTCTACTGCGCAGCTAATCAGCTAACTTCAGACTCGCCAAGATACGTCGGCCGTATTGTACGGTCAGCATCAAAAGTAGCTGAACATTTGAGTTTTTGAACTTGGCATTCATTAGAAAACGAATTGTTTTAAAACAAAAAGTTTAATAGATACCTAGAGCTGCTAGATATAGCTCTAAGTATGCCTTAAATTTTTTGCTTCCTATCAATTAGTTATCTAATTAATGCAAAGTTTAAAAACTCAAATGTTCAGCTACTTTTGATGCTGACCGTACTATTAAGTGTGTTGAAAGAATTATCACAATATCGACGGTTATCTATCAAGACCTCATAACTGTAATTTTTTGACCAACAGCTTTTTTTAAGTTAAGAGTTCTTTGTAGTTTATGTGGAGAATTAGTAAAAAAAAGCTGTTTGTCAAAAATGTCAGGGAGTTCTTGGTAGTTAACCGTCGATATGTCACAAAGATGACATTATAGTCTGACATTAGATTCGTCTAAATGATGATGATTTCAGCCGAAAGACGTCCACTGCTGGACATAGACCTCCCCCAATAGGAGCGGGGGGGGGGGGTTGCCATAATCGCCACGCTTGGCAGGCGGGTTGGCGATCGCAGTATGGTTGTTAAATGAACGTGGCTAAAAAGAGAACACGAAATGTAGGTACTGAATTGTGCAGGTTTTTCCTTTTTTAGGACATTTTCCTTCGCAAGGATTTCTGATCTCGTTTTCAATATTAAAAGTGTAATAAAAAACACAATAAGTAAACGATTCAATAAAAGTTATGAATGATCGCGGAAATTCATAAAACAGAAGCAGCCTGAGCTAAACAATAAACGAGAAATATTTCACATAAAATTTTATTCAATAGTCGTTCTCTTTTCAATAATAATTTCATCGCCTTAAGTCAAATAGAATCACATAAAATAAGCACTTATAATACTGCCAGCCAGACCTTAATAAAAATTACAATATTCGGTGCTATTGCGCTGCATTACGATGACAGATTTATATTTAAAACGTTCGCTTTTTAAAATCATTTTATATTTTAATATTGAAAACAAAAGATTTTCGATTCGCGGCAATTAAGTTTGATTAACGCCAAATATTTACGGCCTGTAATTTGCTTCAACTGCTCTGAATAAATAATTAAGCCATTAGCTTTTTTTTGTTCGGATGCTTTGTCGTTGGCAGAATGGTACTTTCATTTGCTATTTGGGACGGGTATCCGAACATGGCGCGTTCCCGCCCGTCGCCATTTTAATTGTCGTTTTATTTCACCATTTATTGGATATACTTAGTACAATACACTCAACATCGGGACTCGCAGTGAAGTGATAATTGGAATAAGTCATTAATTCCGTCAATTTCGTGGCGACATGTTAAATATTTACGTCGTATTCGTTCATAAAATCAACTTTCAAAGTACATTATAATTAGTGTTAAAATAAAGTTACGGCATCTCTTTTTAATTTCGTTAAAATTAAATGTCTACCAACGTGTTGTTTTTGCGCTGTTTTTTTAAGTAAACTTAATTAAGTAAAGTAAGAGTAGGTATTACTTAATTACTTGATTTTAACTCAGCCCAACCAAATATTAAGTTCCGAATTGAAAGCAAGTTTGCGAAGATAATTAATTTGCTACTCCTTACTTAAAAACAGACGAAGTGCGACTTGAACTCGCGCACAAAGGTTCGGTATAGGGTTTCTAACCCTACTATAGAGTATCCTACTGTATTAGAGGACCGCCGACTACTGTATTTCTGAAAAAAGTATATAGTAGGCGAAACTACTACCTCTATTTCAAAGGCATCAATGATCAAATTCAAAGCAATAATCTTCGTTTCAAAATGTGTAAGCCTTTAGGGTAAATATGCAATGTAAGTAAGTACATTTTTCTGTATTTAGCTTACATTTTATATTTACCAATCTTAAGAAAATTAAAAAAAGAAATAAGTAAAAATATGTAAGTAAAGTTGCATTTCAAACTATACGTATAACAGTAAAATTAAAACTAATGGTGCTCCCACACTGGTGTTAAAAATGTTTACAAACATTTTCTAACACGAACAAATGTTAGGAAAAGATAAAAATATCAGATAATAATGAATCTAATTTGTCTAATATAGATTATTAGATAATGTTTCAATAGATTTTTGCAGATTTTTTTTTATTCATGTTTGTTTAGAAAATGTTAACTAATGTTTGTAAACATTTTTAACACCGGTGTGGGAGCACCTTTACATAACTTGTTAAAAGTTAGTGCATGTTATGTACCTAGAGTGTTTAGTGTGGTGTGGTAAGTAGTAGGGTTTTCGCGTTCCCGGCCTATTTGAGTTCCCGGGAATCGGGAATTTTTTCTCTTAATTCCCGGGAATTCCCGGGTACCCGGGAATTTTCATGTTTTTTGTATAAATATAGTTTTTCTCGTATATTTCAACATTAAACTTGTGTAAGTACTTTAAACATGATAAATTGTCTAACGTACCAATCGACTTTTCTTATTAAAATTAAAAATCTTATACTACTTATTGAAAAAATTGAACTAGGAACAGTTACAGTCATTTATTGAGCGAAGTCGCGAGGTTCTTTAATTAAAAAAAAGTCTTCTCTTCATATAATATGGCAAAATATTACGGAATAACAATAGGGTGAATGACTATAAAGGTGTTACCAAATTCGTGTAATACCTTAAAACCACACATGATAACTGGTGTAGAATGACCGAGCACGGGATTTACCTAGCTAGATTAAAAATAAAAATAAAGTGTTTTTTTCTTGCGGTAGCGATATGTGACCGAAACATAACCAGCTAATAAGGTACAGATAAAAATATCTAAATAAAAAAATTATTCGTTGGAACATTTCGACGCCACTCATCAATGAAAGAAAACACGGTGACACAGCTCGCTAGCACGACTAGCACGAAATCGTTCTTTGCAGTCGGTTAACTCGGGGCGCAAAAAGGGCTCGAAAACAGAACTTTTTTTTTTGAAAATAGTCTATTTTGTATTTAAAATAAAAACCATATCTGTGACCAGTAGATCATGCTGTTTAAAAGAATTAGTTTACACCCTGTATATTTTCATTATAAATCTCGAAATTACACAAAAGATAAGCATTGTGAATAGTTTCTTCTACAAATGAAACATTTACAAAAAAAACCAAGCGTCAAGAATTTGTTTGCTAAACAGAGACAACAGTAGGTACTTACTGTGCTGACATCACGATACATTTACCCCATTCTAAGTTCACACCACGCAGTACATTGTCCGTTTCACGCGAGAGATACAGAAAATGCTCTAAAATCTTCGGAAGCGTGCAGACCCTTCATTTTTCATCATCATTTCTGCATTTCAAATAATTCCCGGGTACCCGGGATTCCCGCCAAATAATTCCCGGGTCCTAAAACCACCAAATTCCCGGGAATTCCCGGTTCCGGGTACCCGGGGCGAAAACCCTAGTAAGTAGTGCGGTGTGATGTGTGGTATGTGGTGAGGCGCGCGATGTAGTGTATCATACATCCGCAACACAGTTACTGGGCAATGCTGATATCCTAAGGTTAGACCGGTTGTCAGCATTCGGGCTTCTGACTACCCTTAACGACTGTCATAGCTAGGAATTCGCTTGACAGCCGGGACCGACGGTTTAACGTACTCTAGGAGGTACGGAGGGGTCTCGATGTGTAACGGTCACCCATCCACGGACTGACCGCGGGAAGCGCAGCTTAACCTTGCAAATCATATGATCCGCGCGATTGATAATTAGCCACGAGCCCTCGATATTCGAGGTATCGTGTATAAAAATTAAAATAAACTTTGGAAACTCTTTTATTTCTTAAATGTGTTCTATTAATAATACCTCATCATCATCATCATTCAGCCGAAAGACGTCCACTGCCGGACATAGGCCTCCCTCAAGAAGGAGGGGTTTGCCATAATCGCCACGCTTGGCAGGCGGGTTGGCGATCGCAGTATGGTTGTTAAAGTACTCAGAGAACGCTGCTGCCCATCCTCTAGTGAATCCCTTAGTCGCCTTTTACGACACCTACGGGAAGAGATCGGCTGGCTGTCCCATTTAAAAACCTAGTAAGGGCTTAAAACGAAATTTTACAGGAGAGCGCATAAACGTTAAATCGGTCATCCTTTGAAAAGTATTTATGTTAGGTAAAACTATGTGGTTAAAGTGACTTACTAGGTTTTAAAATGATCAGAGGCAGTGAATGGCACTTACTAGGTATCGATTCTTAAAATATCCGCTTATTATGTGAGTTTTCAATGCTGGTGTTTTTGTATTTGGTAGAGACTTTCTAGTCAAACCACCTCAAGGATGAGATGGCTTGAGTAGTGTCGGACTCTTACCGACTAAAACCACACTCCTACCTTACAGTGTTTCCTCCGACATGGAGATCGGAGACCTTAGAATCTTAACAATTCAATGACATAATTCAGTTATGTTTCAGTATTTTAGGAGAGATTTAACTTACTATACTTAAGACTAACTACTATATTATATTTCAGGCATTGCTATTGCATCATGTTCAAGATATATTTTTTTTCCTGTTTCTTTGTTTTTTGTCTTTTCTTCTTATAACTACGGTATTACATCTACACTTATATTACTTTCTGTACATAACTGGACGCACTATTGTCGGGAACTTCGTGGAGTGAGCGCCATCTGTTGTCCGTTGCCTAACTAACCGTGACGTCAACATCGGACCACCACTGCCCGTTGGAGGGAGGAGACCGGCTCGCTCGGTGCGCCCGGGGGATTGCTTCTTGGACCGTACGACGGAACACTCGTCTAGAGTATTCTGGGTAGATGAGCTGAAGAAGTCTGACCTTTTATATCTGACTAGCTTGTCTTTATTTTATGATCTTGTAATAACTTGTACTAATTATCTAAAGTATTATATTGTGATCTAGTTCATGTTACTAACACTAACCCAAATACAAGTACTCTCAGTGGTGGAGAGTCTATGTTGGTTTTATTTACTACATTTACCTTGCTCACAATCCTGACATACCAATATTAGCGATAACTGTAATGATAGAATCACTCCTTAACGATTAAATTGTAGAACACTATCTTGTTTCGTTTCTCTTTATTACTATTTTGACAACGTATTCACTATAGTTTAACAGATGTTTTCTCGTACTCTTGTTTGCCAGGATAACTTTCTAGGTTAGCAAGATTATGCATTAAAACGATTTTTGTAAAAATGTCCCTTACTAGGTTTTGAAATGGGACAGCCGAGATGGGATGGTGCTATTCTTTACGTCCGGCACCACACGGGACAAACTTAAATTATACCTAGTAACCCTGTAAAGTTTCAACAGTTAATTTAAAGTAACCCTTTATGACTGTATAGACCGTAATGTAGGTGTGAGAATATTACCATTATTCGACGCTCAGCAAACGGGTAAAGGTACTAAAGTTTCAAACTATCCGCATCTATTTTAATCTAGCTCTCTAGAGTCCTCTAGTGGCCACTTGATAAACATGTAGCAACCGGAGGCCGAAGCGATTGGGTTATTATCTCCCTTTGTACGGGCTAAAGGCGTTTTCAATAGAGATTGTAGGCGAAACGTATAAAGCAATTTCAGAATATCCGAGTGGAATGGGTTCCCTACGTTAGATCGAAACACTATTCTGCGAAAATTGTTACATCGGTGACTATACATCGAAGCTTTGATAGTGCGACGCCTTGTTTCTTCGACACCTTTTTTGTTCGATGATTCTTTATATCGAATACCTTACTTCGAAACCTCGATTCTTCGAAGTTTGTTTGTTCGATGTAACGTTTCTTCGAAGTTTGTTTGTTCGAAGTAACGTTACTTCGAAAATAATAAACACACGTTTCTGCGAAATGAGTTACATCGAAGATTGCGATGAGAATCAATAGACGAAATTTTTCTAATACAATCTTTAAATAATCAAATAATGTCTTCTCGATCACTATTAAAGTAAAATAACTTTCACTAAAATACGTAGGGAAAATTATTTTAAAAAATGTAAGATACATTTTGAGACAAACAAACAAAAAGTCAGCCCCTCAAAGTATTATACTTAATATAATATCTCTCGCCTTGTCTCCCTCGACTTAAATAACGCATTTTTATAGTGTAACCATTATATATCATATCATAGTATCGGTATAACATATAATCGCAATATAGTATTCGAAGTAAAATTTTCGAAGTAACGTTACGTCGAACAAATAAAGCTTCGATGAAAGAAACACCGAAGAAACATTTTCGAAGTAACGTTACGTCGAACAAATAAAGCTTCGATGAAAGAAACACCGAAGAAACAAGGCGTCGCACTATCAAAGCTTCGATATAAAGTCACCGATGTAACAATTTTCGCAGAATAGTGTTTCGATCTAACGTAGGGAACCCGAGTGGAATAAAGAGCATTTAACTGGATTCTAATTTTGAAGTTGTTTCGTTTGAATGGCGCCAGCCAGTGCGCCTGGGGCCTAATTCTCCTAAAATAAATCTTGATAAATCACAACCGAACCAAGGCCGAACCGTTCATTCAGACAGTTCTCAATTTCAAAAGCTGTCGAATTGTTTGACACAAAAAACAAAATCAATCATTTTGGAAGTTTTCGAAAACAAAAACTGACTGACAGTTGTGGTTCGATTGCGTTTGGCAACAATTTATTTTAGGAGAATAAGGCTGAGATCTATAGACCCAACTTGGACTTTGCTCAGACTTTACTTTAGACTTATGACAAAGTCAGTATTTATAGAGCCGTCTTTGAATTCATCTGAGTGCGTGCTTAGCAAATGCTTAGCAAAGTCTAAGTTCACAAAATCGACGACTTAGCAAATACTTAGGTTCCTATTATCCTAACAAAAAATAATGGTCCGTAATTTACTTTACCATCATTATATTTACACAACTTTTTAATTTTTTAGTATTATAAAGTGACCAGACTCAACTCAGTAATACCAGATTAGGGAAGATTTCCTTGATGTTGATAACTAATTCTGAATTAGTTAAGATAAAAACAATTAGGTAGTATAACATCACATAAAACAAGTTTTTCTAAGCTTAAAATGTATAAAAATGAATTAAAAGTTACTTTTTTTCAACAAATTGCAGATGTCAAAACGATGCGATCCGTTTCAATGAATATAATATTGTATTCGTTTATAAAAAAACAAAAAACACTTATAAGCATGCCAATTTCTGCTTATTCTTATAATAATAATACATAGAAGAAATATGAGCATAGTTCTAGATTATTTACATGTTATTATTGTTAAACATTTATAAAGAAAAACCAAGAATGTAATGCTTGAAACGAAACATTAACTTGTATTTTGACATCGGCCGTCTTAGCGAATGCTTAGCCTAAGCTCAGCATAGTCTCAACGTGATACGTCTATAAATTCCAAATCTAAGATTATGCTAAGCATACACTTAGCAAAGTATTACGTAAGTAAAGTCTGAGCAAAGTCTAAGCTAAGTCCAAGTTGGATCTATAGATCTCAGCCTTAGACCCCTGGTTACGTTCTATTCCAATGTCTAATTATTTGTAATTGTTCAAAATTTAGTTATAATGCAGGTTATATCCGAAATCGCGCAATTCCTTCACACCGCGCGATCTACTGGTGACACAGTTTGACCTCAACGGGATTAATTAAGATATAACAAAAAAAAACTAAATGAGAACAAATGGTGCTTTTAACGTGAGTCATTTTGGCGCCCCGAGTTAACCGACTGCGCGGAGTGATGTCACGCCAGTTGTGTTCGCCAGCTGTGTCACTGTGCTTCCATTTATTTGTGTGCCATCTAAATTGATGACACGTTTGGTGCAGTGGCTGAGCGATTGGCTTCTGCGCTACGGGTCGTGGGTTCGATTCCCACACGGAACAAAAATTTGAATGGCTTGCAGATAGTTGTTTCGGGTCTGGGCATTTGTGTATGTGAGTTTTTTTTTTTTTTTTTTAAATAACGTTTCCCCACACTAAGATTTCTCTTGTATCGTGGGTGCGTTTACAGACACAAATCTCACAAAGATTTGTGTCTGTAAACGCACCCACGATACAGGAGAAAAGTCTTTGAACAGCTATTTCTCTTAAACTATTGACTTTTGGGGAAAGTTGTAGAATAAAAGTTATTCATTAATAAGGCTACTTTCACACTTTTTCGGATTAGTACCCCCTTTCCGACTAACCTTGTATATAGGGTTGCCATGAGAGGGTTCAGCAATTAGTAATTCGTTGACCAGAACTTGCAATTATTAATAGACAATCTGGCTTATCTACCAAGATGATTTGATTTTATAATTTGTTTTTAATTTGATGCCTAAAAATAATATTGTGTTGTTCGAGTTATTTAAGGTGTTAATTTGTTTGTGTGACTTACTTGGCAATGCTTAGCTAATAAAAACAAACTCATATTTAGGCTATTTTAATACATAAAAAATTAAAATTTCATGTTTTTACGTTTTGTATGAATTAATGAAAAAATATTTAGACACAGTATTTGAAACATAGGACTAACATAATTATGAAACAGGAAAACAAAGTTAATAAATAGTCAAGGACGTCCGGTGAAAAATCCCGATTTCAACCAAATGTCCGGGGTTTTTGAAACCCTTGTAAGGTGTCGGCAATTTAAGTTATGGCAACCCTACTTGTATAGTACCTACACCCACATTTCGCCGATATGTTTCGAGTCCCATGAAATAGGGGGCGAGCCTATTGCCATCAACCGAGCAGAAATACAGACTCCGGGCTGCTATTTAGAAATTCCACACAGAAAAAACCAATAACACTTTGCCCGACCTGGGGATCGAACCCAGGACCTCACACTCAGTAGTCGCGCTTGCGGCCACTAGACCAATTAGGTAGTCCACTAAATAACCTTTTAGTAAAATCACTGGGCTTCAACCGAGTTTCCTACCTACCGTTTAGACAACAATCGATGTCTGGACAACATTGATTAACTAGACTAGTTACTAGAGCATTTAATCGAACAATTCTACCATTGAAAGTCAACCGAGTGAATGATACCTGTATTTCGAATGGAAACTATAGATCAATCAGTATTACCACACTGAACGACCAATGTCTATTGATTTTGATCGGGTTTACCTAAACTTTGTTCAGCCAATAATTGACCGACGACGTTATGATGACATTCTAAAATAGTGGTGCCCAAAATGGTCAGGAAAGAGAACATAAAAAACACTTCCCCTCTCGTGCCTAACATGAAGAAAAAACCGGCCAAGTGCGAGTCGGATTCGCGTACGAAGGGTTCCGTACCATTATCTATAAAAACGGCAAAAAATTCATGTCTGTTGTATGGGAGCCCCCCTTAAATATTTGTTTTATTTTAATTTAATTATTTATTTTTAAAGTGAATATATAACTAAATATTCTGTGAATATTTCAAGCGTCTACCTGTTGCCGTTATCAATATCGAGCAAAAACGAGAAAAAAAAACACGTTTGTTGTATGGGAGCCCCCTTAAATATTTATTTTATTCTGTTTTTTTTTAGTACTTATTTGTTGTTATAGCCGCAACAGAAATACATCATCTGTGAAAATTTCAACTGTCTAACTATCACGGTTCATGAGATACAGCCTGGTGACAGACGGACAGACAGACAGACGGACAGACGGACAGCGGAGCTTTAGTAATAGGGTCCCGTTTTACCCTTTGATACGGAACCCTAAAAAACACAGACACGTATTACGGCCGACGTATTGCGACTGTCGTCCTATCAGTTTCAAGGTCCACCCAATATCCGAATGCTCTAAAACACCTCAACTTATCAAGTACTGTAATTGAAGGGTTATTTACAAAAACAGCATAACTGGAATTTTCATCCTTTTTATCGTAAGTGTTCTTATAAATAGTTTACAGTAATGTGAAGCATTTAAGATTAAAATAATACATAATTTAATTCATAACATATTCAACATTAACATAAATTAAATTCAATTTTTTATCTTTAACATTGACAAGCATTGTCAATGTTAAAGATAAAAAATTGAATTGAAATGAAGCTATTTGTATGTATTGAAAATTTTTACGAGAAAAAAGTTATGCTGTTTTTGTAAATAACCCTTCAATTATAGACACAATAGATAAACAATAGCACTGACGATCCGGATCATCGGGCGGGCCGCTAGCGGTTAAACCGTGTACGCACCTGACAATTTTGTTGCGTTCCGTGCTACGTTAATACGTTGTTCGCATGTGCATAACATTACCGAACAATGTGTTCGGCGAAGACGTGCATAGTGATTCGTGTTGGATGTTCGTGTTTACCTTTCGTTTGTGAGTACCTGGCTTTAGGGTAATGAACGCTATGGTTAATAACATTTTCGAGATGATTCTATGGATAGCAACGGACATATGTACAGGTATTGAGATTTTCTTTCTCTTATGTGGACATCTTACAACGAGATAACAAATAGTTTTAGATATAGAATTCTACTAATCCTAATTCTACCTATGATAGTACAAACCAACTCGATAGTGGATAGCCTGAAGCGCGAGGTTAGCATTGGACGGCAAAAAGGATGTAAACCTAAGATTTATCTGTAGGATTGAAGCAAAAACGATTGCTATAAAAACTTGGACAATATAAGCAATATCTGTTTACTTTTTACTTCTTCAATGTATATTTGATTAGCCTACAAAACTTATATTAAAACTCAAAGAAGTAGTTCATTACAGCAAAACATCTATTCATTTTCTTACGTAAAGGACGCTTATTCATGACTTTGCTGTTTTCGAGTTTTCCACTTCGTTCGTCGCCGTGGCGTCTGAGAGCGTTTCTCCACCGCCACCGGTACCGAGAAATGAGATTATTTCGGCCTCGAGTTCGAAACGACGTGACGGCGATCGTGTGTCCACCGCGATCGGTCTCGGTGGTTCAGTCTTGCCAAAAATCCGTGCACCGGTGCTGACAATCTCGGATATAGTGGGTAAAGGCTTGTAAAAAAAATATCGTCGTAGGTATCGATATATTGATATTTGTTGGTGATATTATTGCGATATATCGATATAAAATATCAAGTATCGAAAATTTATCAAATACGATGTATTTCCAATGGCAAGTTTCCTAGTTTGGTATTTACTTATATGAATAACACTGACAGGTTTATTATTTAGACTAGTAAAAACAAATACCATATTTCACAGTACCAATATTTTTTTGAAAATTTTACCGATATACGATGTTTTAATCGATGTATCGAAATCGATATCAATATTTGTTTTTGTTTAAAATATGGATACTTTTTGGCCTTCCCACACTAAGTGGACAAGTACAGACGTGTTTCGTATTATCGGCATTTTGGCCCGTCACGATCTCGGGCCAAGTTCTAGCGGTAGCGCCGAACTACTCACGATCTCGGCGGACGAGATGATGGCGCTCGGATGACGGACGTGCGGTGGACACGCAGCCATAGTAATGTATGTATCGCAACGTCATCTCGTTCTCGGTGACGGCAGCAGTGGACAAACGCCCTTAATCCTTATTCAGTCGTATTCGAGTCCGTAATAAAACTTAGGGAGGCGTAAATAAAAAAACAAGTAAATAAATCTCTTTGCCAATTATTTGCTCGGTTCGAGTACAAAATGTATGTGTTTTTCGAGTGAATGTAGCTCGTTGTTCGTTCGCTACGAAGTGATTAACTTGGGACAAATGATGTCTGATGAATGAACGCGCAGCTGTGAAGGCATCATTTATCCTTTAAATAATAATCTTTGTAGCGAAGCGAAACGTGAATGATCTATCTATCTATTTAAATCTATATCTATGTATATAAAAAGAAAGGTCCTGACTGACTGATGGACTGATTCATCAACGCCCAGCCCAAACCCTTGGACCTAGAAAGCTGAAATTTTGTACAGACGTTCCCTTTATAATGTAGACAAGGAGTAAGGAAGGATTTTTCGAAATTCAACCCCTAAGGGAGTTAAATAAGGGATGAAAGTTTGTATGGAAAACCGTCACTTAACGGGATCAACATTTCACGCAAGCGAAGCTACGGGCAAAAGCTAGTATTACATATGCAGGATGTTCCGAAATTCGACGTAAAGTCAGGAACGAATGATAGGGAAGTTTATGACTGTTCAGATAAAACTTTTTTTTTGTCCTTTCTTTTTCAATACACAACTTTGAAAATCGAATAACGTTCATATTTTTTTTCTGAGCTCTTAATAACTGCTCTATCATTTGTTCCCGGTTTGACGTTGTGGAGTTTCGAGACAGCCTGTATCCTTAAATTACGGTATCGCTTTAATTGAATACAGTTGCAGAGTTGTGTAGGTCTGACCTACACAACTCTGCAACTGCGGCAGAAATACTTAATACTTTCCATATCATTTACTAATAAAGAGGAGCTCGTGGCTAAATAACTAAGCCGCATAGACCGATCTTCCGGGTTAAGCCACGCTTGCCGAGGTTGGTCTGTGGATGGGTGACCATTTACCATAGCGAGTTTCCTCCGTGCCTCGGAAAACACGTAAAGCCGTTGGTCCCGGCTGTCATTTGTAGATCTTTGACAGTCGTTACTGTTGGTCAGAAGCCAGAAAGTCTGACAACCAGTCTTACCAAGAGTATCGTATTACCCAGTTACTGGGTTGTGGAGGTCTGATAGGCAGTCGCTCCATGTAAAATACTGATATTCAGCTGCATCCGGTTCGACTGGAAGCCGACCCCAACATAGTTGGGAAAAGGCTAGGCAGATGATGATCATTTACTAATAAAGTATAAGCGAAGTCACGTCATTTAGCCACCCATAGGTATCGTAATAGACTAAGGAACTACTTCAAGGGGATGGGAAGCTGTGTCGTCCTGTTTGATAATAAAACATACCGTGATCACCAGTGATCGGAAAAGGGTGAGCTAATTTACCTAAACTTCAAAGAACACAGACAAAAACTGGAGACTTCCTTACGACAACATTTTTTTTTCGGGAGAATTTTCTCGTAGATCGTCTTACATTTGTTTTCAAAAAATAAAAGACAATCTCCTTTTTTGAAAACAATAAACAATCTCTTATTTATAACAATGAAAAACGTGTTTTTGTGACAATTTTGAGAAACAAAAATAGGAAACGAATTTAATTGTTTTCTGTACTATTAACATTAATATTAAATGTACTTTAGTGATGTCCCGAAACCCGGAATAATTTTCACGAAAAAAAAAGTTGTCGTAAGGAAGTCTCCAGTTTTTGTCTCTGTTCTTTGAAGTTTAGGTAAATTAGCTCATCTTTTTCCGATCACTGGTGATCACCGAGCGTGGTGATCGGAAATATCCCTGGTGATAGATATCTAGGTATAGCAGTCATTTGGCATGTTCAGCAGTGGAATGGTATGCTGATGATATTAAGAATATTATAATATGATAGACTGCCTCATTGGTCTAGTGGTCGCAAAGCGTGACTGCTGAGCCTATAAGGTCTTGGGTTTGCTCCCCAGGTTGGGCAAAGTGTTATTGGGTTCTTCCGTGTGGAATTTTTCAGTAGCAGCCTGGAGTCTGTATTTGTGCCCGGTTAATGGCAATAGGCTCGCCACCTATTACATGGGACTTAAACATAACGGCGAAATGTGTGTGTACTATACACCTCTGCCCAACCCTTCAGGGAATAAGGCGTGATAGTATGTTTATGTTTATTATAATATGATATCCCTCCGTAAACGGTAACAGACAAAAATAGATAACAAAGTAATCATTGGAGGTAGGAACAAGTATTAAGAAATGGATATTCTCATAGATATAAAAAAATATTATAAAACGTTTATTCAGGTAAAAAGGTAAAACACTAAATACAAAATGGCTTAAATCTACGAAAAATTCACTTGTGTTATGTGCCTGAACTAGGTCATCCTGTATTTCCGGCGAGGTCAGGTAAAATATTTCTAAATAATCACATTACTTATAAAAATCTAGTCATCTAATAGGTATGTAGAAAAGTGTAAATAGTACAACAAATCCTACTTGCTAAAATCTTAGTAACTATCTTAACTTAGCTTAATTTAATTAGTGCAAGTACACTTTTATTTAAGTACAACTAATAATTTCTCTGTATCTTCATAGGACATAAACACTTTGAAGAGCTTCCTTGAGAGTTATTTTGCAATTTTTAGAATTTATAGAATTAGTTTTGGCTCCCGTAATTAGTCTGTTATAAAGTAATGGAAAAGTAATGAAAAGAGTCAACGTAAATAGTAATTATTGGTCTCTCCTATTTGTCAACTTGAAATTAATTAAAAGGATGAGCTACAGTTACATAAATTCAGAAAACTTATCTCCGATATAATTAAAACCTTAACTACAAAAAAGCCTGAGAATTTTACACAAAATTCCCTGTTACGTACTTTATTATTTTATGAATGTCTCTCTAATTAGATAAAAATATTTTAGCCGCGTTGAATAATATTCCCAAGAGCCTAGACGTTGAAAAATACCGTTTATTTCACATTTTGAACTTACTTCAGGCAGAAAATGGTAAAATGTTTAGCGCGTACTTAATGTTTTTTTCAAGGAAATAGATGTTATAGGAATTTATTTATTATAGGTACATCAAGTCCCAAAAACAAATAAAAAATTACAGTTTACAGTGTAATCAATTCATCGCCAACTCATATCAAATGTAGATAAAGGTAAGTCGTTTTTATTCGACTTTTTTTATTTCTTTTACAAAACAACAGAGGTCGAGGTGATTAATGGTAATATCATGATCCTCCTTCAATCGGACAAAGGGGGTATTTCACCAACCTATCATTAACTGTTCATTAAGCTAATTCGGTCTCTAAACTCTTCAATAGCTAACATTTGCTTTTCACCACATATCAATAGTGATAATGA
The DNA here is from genome assembly GCA_905220435.1 of Amphipyra tragopoginis. Lineage (NCBI taxonomy): Eukaryota > Metazoa > Arthropoda > Insecta > Lepidoptera > Noctuidae > Amphipyra > Amphipyra tragopoginis. Next base: position 21,134,932 of record HG991997.1, read on the forward strand.
CAAGATTAATGAACACATAAATGTCAAATTTAAAGGACACATTTAGCTTATTTGGTGAAAAGTTACAGTGAAGTTTATTGGTAGGTTGGTGAAACACCCTCTTATGAATTGAAATAATATAAGAAACATTGAAAAAATGGAGTTAGTTCATATCAATAAGCCATTCCCGACCCGAGATGTAACAAAGATATAAACAAATAGAGGTTCCGTATTTTTCGGGGTAAAAAATAGCCTATATCCTTTTCCAGATTTCAGACTATCTCTGAACCAAGTTTCATTAAAATCGATTCAGCGGTTAAGGCATGACAGTGTAAAAGACACAACAACATAATCGTTCAGGGGTCAGACTTCTTCAGCTGATGAACACAGAATGCTCCGCTATTTCGAATGACCACCGCCTTTATAACATCGGGTAGGTTGATCCATATCGACGACTACCTTCCTCTGTCAACATTGCCCATTGCTATCCGCTACCAATTACAACAGCGTAACAGATATTCAGAGTTACTTTCATCATCATCATTCAGCCGAAAGACGTCCACTGCTGGACATAGGCCTCCCCCAAGCATCGCCACATCGACCGGTACTGTGCTTCTCTCATCCAGCGGTTGCCCGCGATCTTCACCAGATCATCGGTACACCTTGTGGAAGGCCTAACCACGCTGCGTCTTTCGGTACGCGGTCGCCACTCCAGAACCTTTCGGCCCCATCGGCCATCCGTTCTGCGAGCAATGTGCCCCGCCCACTGCCACTTAAGTTTGGCAATTCTTCGAGCTATGTCGGTTACCTTGGTTCTCCTGCGGATCTCATCATTTCTGATATGATCACGCAGGGTAACTCCGAGCATAGCCCTCCCCAATGCCCTTTGGGTGACCTTGAGCCTTCTTATGGAGCCCATTGTGAGCGACTAGGTTTCAGTACCGTATGTAATCACTGGCAACACGCACTGGTCAAAGACTTTCGTCTTGAGTATGGAGTTACTTTCACATTTATAATATTAGTAAAGGTGATGATTTGATTGATTTAGCACACGAGGTTGTTGATGTGTGGGACGTGGGCTCAGCAGTCATTGTGCCGAAAGTAATTACAGCCAATGGCTTCGATCAACATGTTAAGAGGCTCTCATTAGGCAGCTGGATCAAAGGCATGATACAGAAAGCGGTACTTCTTGACACGGCATGCATTTTGTGAGGAGATTCCTTTCTCTAGAGCCCTGATCAACGGTAGCTTAGTCTGTTCCCAATGCCAGTGGATTACTATGTTTAATATTTTTAAATATATATTTTAGCTGATTTGTATTTAACATAGAAGGTTGTTGGAAAAGGGGGTACTAATCCACGGTCCACTTAAAGTATCACTGAAGTTTTAAAACCAGTGTGAAAAAGCAAAATTCGATCATTTTTATTTCCATGCAAAATCACTACATAGTATAAAACAAAGTCGCTTCCCGCTGTCTGTCCCTATGTATGCTTAGATCTTTAAAACTACGCAACGGATTTTGATCGGGTTTTTTTAATAGATATAATGATTCAAGAGGAAGGTTTTAAGCTATAAAACGTACACGTGCGAAGCCGGGGCGGGTCGGTAGTGATTATTATTTTGTTTTTTTTTAATTCTTCATCTCTGCTTTTGTTTCGATTTCAGAAAATGTAGCTTCTAATCCCTGACTCCAAATATGACCTATAATGTTAACACAGCTGATCATAGCTGAGGATAGACAAATTTCAGTTATTTTTCATAAAATCTTTGAACAGTTATTTCGCTTTAATGTTTGACTTTTGGGGAAAGTCGTAGTACATGAGTCATTCATTATTATGGGTACTTTAACACCCTTTTTAGATTAGTACCCCTTTCCGACTAACCTTGTATAAGTGTACAATAAATAAACGAAATGTAAATAATGTAAAAGCTTCTACAAACAAACGAATTATTTTAGGAATAAATGTTCTTACTAAGAACATTTTATTCCTGAAATAATTCGCTCAGAACTAACTAACCTTTTCATCTTTCGTAATCAAGCACAAACAATCTTATCAACCCCAACCAAGATTCCTATCCCCTCTATTAGGTACATGTTTGACAAAAAAACAAGGAAGTAAAACATTGCGGTAGATATTTCGCTTGCGATCGACATTTTCGATTTAGTTGTTCGACAAAAGCTTCTAGTCGACAACGCAGCATCATCAATCTTATGTTCCTTCACGAAAATAACGCGATAAAACGCAACAATGAGAAATGGGTTCTTCTGAGACACCATTATAAACAATTTGATGGAGAAACAGCTATTTCGGACTAGAAATCACGATAAGTAAAGCCTTTTTGACTTTACACTCATTTTGTAAGACGAGAAAGCGCCGATTGCTTCATTCGTTGTCAAAAGATTAAAGTGTCTTAGCAATGTACAGACGCCAGCAGGTCAAGCTACCCGAAACTGTTTCCCAATCAACCTTGAACCTAATGTTTTCACGATAAAGATGAAAATCTAATAAAGAAATTTGACAGATTATAGTAGCTTGGTGTGCTGGCGTCTGTACAAAATACTTCGTATAATATTGACGATCTAAGAAATAAACAATACTAAGGGTGCCAAGGGGTTACGCTTGTTTACATTCTAAAGGAACAAAACAACAACAAAACATCTCCGAAACGTCATAATAATAACAAAACATCACGCTTGTATTCCCCGAAGGCTTGGACAGAGTTGTAGGTATTAGTAACACCACTACACAAGTATTAATAAGTAACATTAATAAAAATTTGTTAATAATGTAATCTGAGACTACCAAAAAACAATCAATTAATTTTTGTATTACATATAACTTTCGTGAGACACATTCATATTTATGACTAGAGGTCGCTCGCGGCTCGGAGGAGCTCGTGGCTAAATAATTACAGCCGCATAGACCGATCTTCCGGGTTAATAATAATAATAATAATAAATCATTTATTTCAGAATTAAAATTCCATAATTATACAATTTTGTTAGTATCATTACCACTTATAAAACTATGTTAGTATTAGAAGGTACCTACATGCAGCTGAGATAGGTACTCAATTATAGGACAATCCAGTTTGTTAGCAATGACACTCAGGAGACCATTGGTGCTGGCACGCACTCTGTGTAACAAGGACGCAGCGCGCTTGCGTCTGATCGCTGCGAAACCGTCAGTGTGCGCGTCCGCAAACATACCTGACGCACTGCAGAAGCGTGGCAGCCCCAATAACATCCTGAATGCATTGTTGTACTGGATGCGAAGAGCATTGACGGCTCTTAGGGTACAGCTCGTCCACAGGCTACACGTGTAAAATATCTGGCAGTATGCCTTAAAAAGCGTTATTTTAACTGCACCCGTGCAGCGTGAGAACCTTCGAATCAGCATGTTACATCTCACCGCCAATGCTCTCCGTTCCCTTTCTACATCTAGATTGTCCTTCAAATCATCAGTTACAATATGTCCCAGATATTTGAACTGTTGAACACGGTTTAAGACACCACCTGTTAAAGCGACAGTTGGGTAGATCTCTGTGCCTTTGTTGGCCGCCCTAAAGATAAGTAATTCACTTTTCTTCGTGTTATATGTCAAACCGTGTCCCACAGCGTAACACTCACAAACATTAATTAATTTCTTAAGACCTGCCATTGACGGGCTCAGCAGCGCCATGTCATCGGCGTAGCTAATGTTATTAAACGCTACACCATCCACGTAGCAGCCAGCATGCAAACTGCTGAGCTCGACAATCAGGTCATTTATATATATATTGAACAAGGTAGGGGAGGTTAAACCTCCCTGCCTAACTCCACATTCCATTAAGTAATCATCCGACTTTACATTTGCCCATCTTACACAATTTACTTGATGCGTGTACCAATATTTAAAAACACTTATCAATTCAGATGGAATATTAGCGACACAGAGTTTAGACCACAACTTGTCATAAGACACCATGTCAAAAGCCTTTGACAAGTCCAAAAAACAGGCAAAAACAGGAGTTTTGTTGTCTGTATAATATCTCACAGTATTTTTAAGACATAAAATTGCAGTTTCGGTAGATAGGCCTTCTCTAAAACCATGTTGTGCATCATGTAGCTTGATGTTGTTTTTCAAGTAGTTATTTAACAAGCAATCAAAAACTTTAGCTACAATCGTGGCTAAAGATATAGGCCTATAGTTCGTCTTATCCGATATGTCACTCAATTTATTTTTAACAATTGGAACTACTATAGTCCGCATCATATCTCTCGGCAGATAAGCATGAGACACACAGCAGTTAAATAGTAATGCTAATACCCTGGGTAGATGGACACCGGCATGCTTTAAGTGTTCTACACTGAGCCCGTCATGGCCTGGAGACTTTCCGCGCTTCATATGAGCTATTACATTTTTTACCTCTTTTGCTGTGTACCTGAAATTCAAAGTTTTTGACTGAGGTAGCTCAATAGCACCATCAACTGACAACGACGGACCCAGTGGTGATTTAACAGAAAAGTAGTCTCTAAACATGTTGGAAATTTCAACCCCATCAGTAACACCGTCAACACTGACAGGAAAGCTAGACTTAAGGTTCAAACTGTTTGTACTTTTCCAGAAATCTTTAAATTTATTAGTACTATGAAGACAAGCTATCTTATCCATTACTATTTGTTCCTGGTTGTCTTGGCACCATTTTAACTTCGATTTAAACTCCTTTCTTGTTGTAATCATATTATTATAAAGCTGTCCACCCTGTGGCTTACCTGCCTCTAACCATATTTGAAAACCAAGTCTAGCTTCCCTGTGTGCCCCACTCACATGCCTGTTCCAACCCCTGACATAGCCTCCTTTTCTTTTACAGCGCGGTTTTTCATAAGTATCGCAGGCCGCATCACTCAATACTTTAATTAAACACTGGTACATACTATCAATAACCGATCGGTGTTCTAAATTATTACAAGTACTATCAGCACAGAAGCGGAACTGGTCAGGAAAATCAATGGATTTTAATTTATTATTGCAAAATTTATTATAATTTATTAATTGTTCTACATGCCTATTACCCCATACAATTTTATTATGAGTCTTATTATTAAAATATATTTTTGGTTTGATAATATTAAAATTACAGTTCATACATAAAGGAAAATGGTCTGACCACAAAACGTCGTACTTTACATTTACACTCTCAACTGACGTCCATGCAGACTCAGTGACCACACAATGGTCAAGCCACCTTTTACAACTATGTGCTTCGCTAATAAATGTAAAAGTATCAGAGTTTGTACCTAACATCTGTATGTCAGCACACTTCCAACTTTGGTCCAAACAAAATTGTTGCAACTCATTACCAAACAATTCGTTCGGGTGAGAATTAAAGTCACCTAGAATAAAACAATCTTCTACCTGCTGTTCCTCAATAATGGCATTAATCTGGCTCAAACACTCCGTAAACTCACTTAGGTTCTCAATACAGTTAGTAGGCATATAAGTACTGAACACCAGAATCGATCTTTGAGATAACACTATTTTTATAGCAGATAACCGCGCACAGTTGCAATTAATGACAGACACCGTTTGGAACACACTTTTCCTCCAAAGTAAGGCTACCCCACCATAGGGCCTGCCACGAAGAAGACCAGTCGAGGTGTCCACCGCTGATGTTCCAGTATGGCTAAAGTCGGGATCAATTGTGCCTAACAGAGGGATGTCATATGGCATGAGCCAGGTCTCCTGCAGGGCCACTATGTCTGCTGACCCGCATAATGCTCGAACACCATCTATACTTCTCTTGAGAGATTTACAATTAAATGTGACTAGTTTTGTATTCATTTACTGTCTTTATTCTCAAATCCATTTCGCTTTGTAAAATAAACAAAGCGTCTAAATGATATTCCATCTGGCCATAGTTTAGCATCCATAAATATGTTTAGCTTACTCTTTGGTATAAGTATTTTGTAGGCATCATAGTCCTTTTCTTTTCTCATTGTTATTCTGTCCAAGGTAATCCGTACTTCAGTCTTTCCAAATATATAACTCGAAATATCTTCCGCTGAAGTGTTCTTAGAAACATTATTTATAAATAAAGGTATTTTGGTATCAGCGGCTCTGAAATTTCCATCCAACTCAACCCTAGCCTCACCCTTTTCACTGTGAAATCTGTTTCTTAACCTTTTTCTTTGTACTGTATTCCAATTTTCATCATCTTTTACATTTTTCCAACCTCCTCCGTCACTTAGTATATCGGCGAAGGATTTCCTCCCTGGATGGGTGTCTATGTTTTGTACTTGCTTATCAGCTGACGCGAAGTGCGACCCGCATTCCTCCGTTGTTTTTTCTGTATGCGTTATAACATTTACTTCACACGGTTGTTCACACATCATACTGCTTTTTATAGACGTAGATGTAGATGCAATTGGAGGAGAAATCAGCATGACTGACTGTTCATCATGGCTTGTTATTTCCTCAGATGAACTACCCTCCGATATTTTCTTGTTATATGAATTAGCTTTTTCTGTATTCCTAAACATTGTCACCTCATTCTTCACTACATTTAATTCGTCTAATTTCGCATAGGTTTGCTTGATTGTAGTAACCTCCTGTTGTAACAACACAATGTCTTTTAACAGCCTCGTAACGTCGACATGATCGAACGTTACCGGGGGTAGTTTAGTCAGGTTACGCGCGACAAAAATTGGTATCTCATCCTGATTTATTCGGTTCATTAAACTTATTATGTCTTCAACATCACGTTGAGATTTACCACCTTTTTTTCTCTGTATTTTTCGCTTGTCGGTTTTCACCGAATCAAACAAAAGGTCTTTTGCCGTAACGATGTCTTCCTCCGAAAAAGCACTGGTGCAGATGCGTATTAAGCTCACGTTATCCATCACATCCATTTTATTTTGAACGAATGCCAACATTTCGTTTATAACGATATTGCACGTATTACATTTAATAATATCAGACGCCATTATTACACTTTTTACAAACCCGTACAATGAATGTGCGTGCGCACGGTAGCTCGTATGACGCGAAACTGGGTTAAGCCACGCTTGCCGAGGTTGGTCTGTGGATGGGTGACCATTTACCATAGCGAGTTTCCTCCGTGCCTCGGAAAGCACTTAAAGCCGTTGGTCCCGGCTGTCATTTGTAAATCTTTGACAGTCGTTACTGTTGGTCAGAAGCCAGAAAGTCTGACAACCAGTCTTACCAAGAGTATCGTATTACCCAGTTACTGGGTTGTGGAGGTCTGATAGGCAGTCGCTCCATGTAAAATACTGATATTCAGCTGCATCCGGTTCGACTGGAAGCCGACCCCAACATAGTTGGGAAAAGGCTAGGCAGATGATGAGGTCGCTCGCGGCTTCACCCGCATGGATGTCGTTTATCGCATATTTTTCGTAGTAAAAGTAACCTATATCCTTCTCCACGTTCTACACTATCTCTGTACCAAGTTTCATCAAAATCGGTTCAGCGGTTTAGGCGTGAAAGCGTCACAGACGGACAGATTTACTTTCGCTTATATAATACTAGCTGTACCCGCATGCGTTGCAATGCACTTTTTCCTACTTACTACCTACCTACTACCTACCTACTACCTACCTACTACCTACCTACTACCTACCTACTACCTACCTACTACCTACCTACTACCTACCTACTACCTACCTACTACCTACCTACTACCTACCTACTACCTACCTACTACCTACCTACTACCTACCTACTACCTACCTACTACCTACCTACTACCTACCTACTACCTACCTACTACCTACCTACTACCTACCTACTACCTACCTACTACCTACCTACTACCTACCTACTACCTACCTACTACCTACCTACTACCTACCTACTACCTACCTACTACCTACCTACTACCTACCTACTACCTACCTACTACCTACCTACTACCTACCTACTACCTACCTACTACCTACCTACTACCTACCTACTACCTACCTACTACCTACCTACTACCTACCTACTACCTACCTACTACCTACCTACTACCTACCTACTACCTACCTACTACCTACCTACTACCTACCTACTACCTACCTACTACCTACCTACTACCTACCTACTACCTACCTACTACCTACCTACATGATGTCGAACGGGATAAAAAGTATCCTATGTCCTTCTCCTGGCTCTAAACTACCTCCCTGCCAATTTTCAGCTAAATCGGTTCAGCCGTTCTTGAGTTATAAGTGAAGTAACTAACACGACTTTCTTTTATATATATAGATTAGTAGGAGGTCGCGAGTTGAGAGTTCGATTCGCGACCTCGCCGCGTGTTCAGCTCATAATTAAGAGCTCCGTTTGAGTCCGAAACTAGTCGGGCAATCCCGATAAATGCACGTGATTAAACCGTAACTAATCATGAATCAATTAATTGTTGAGAAATAAGTGTAGTTATGGATCCTACGCGATAAACAACTACCTACTACAATCCAAACAAATCCTTTCCCCATAATGAAATCAAAGGTACATAAATCACTGACAAACCCACGGGACCGCTGTCAAACTCCGCCACGATGTGCACATGTAAAACTTAACAAGTTAAAAAGTTAAATAGCTTTGCCTGCCTCGGTACAAAGTTGTGCCAGAATGTTCAGCAGTCTTGTGGCGACGACTGTACATCTGCTGGGATTAGCTTTAGAAGTTAATTATGTATGGTATACCCTGTGACATTGAACTGGAGTTGGTATTGAAGTTTATTTTGCGATTTGGTAAAGACAAAATCTACTCAGCGCCACCTAAAGTATCTCTGATGACTGTTTCAAAGCAAGTGTTAATTAAAATTCATTAATTTTATTTCCGCGCAAAATTATTTTTATTCTTATTCTTTATTCTACACAAGAAAATTACAATAACAAAATTACAATTTAGTGAAGAGTAATTTAGAGTAGAGTTTTCTACCAGTAAACCTTTGAGTGATAGAGAGAGATTAATAGTATGGCTGAGGGCAAACTCCAGTGCACAACTGTCTATTTAAATATACTTTTATTTATGCTATAAAATAAAATTTATTTTTACTTTAGTTTTTTCAAAAAATATTCATCGTTGCTTTAATAACAAATAAAAAATGGAGCTTCTAGTCCGTGACACCAAATATAACCTAAAATGTAAACACAGCTGACCATAGCTGAGGATAGATAAATTTAAGCGTATTTTTTATGATAAGATAAGATAAGACATTTATTCGCCAAGGATATGGTACAAAGGTTGTTAAATACACAATTAGTTTTCTGACACATCACATGAAATCTTTGAGTAGCTATTTTTCTTAATCTATTGACTTTTGGGGAAAGTTGTAGAACAAAAGTTATTCATTATTATGGGTACTTTAACACCCTAATCCGTTACCTACTAATCAATTAATTCAGAGAAACAGCTGCGCAAGATTAAAAAAAAAGAAGCTAATATCTGTCTATCCTCAGTTATGATTAGCTGTTTACATTTTAGGTCATATTTAGGATCACGTATTAGAAGCTCCATTTTCTAAATTCGTAACTAAAGCAGGAATGAAGAATATTTGAAAAAACTAAAATAATAATCGTTTTGTATTGAAACAAAAATGATCGAATTTTAAAATTTTAACACTTGCTTTAAAACGGCATCAGTGATACTTAAGTGGCTCGCGGATTAGTACCCCCTTTCCGACTAAACTTTGTATACAAAAATAATGTAATATTATCAATCATTCAGAGAGGAAATGCTCCATAACTCTCCTTTTGAAAACGTTGAGGGTGTTTGTAATCCTTCACAATTTCTTCCTCCAATTTATTCCTTCCATGTTTGTCTCGAAGATCGCCGTATTGCGATAAGACCGCCGATTGTACAGAATTGTTTTCTTGTTTCTATACCGTGTGTTCCTGGACAATGTGTACAGACCAAAATGGGTGAAACTATAACAGAAATAATCGACAAAAAAAAAGAAATAAATAATGTTTGTAGCTTTGTTATTATAAAAAAAAAGAATTAATAAAATAATAAAAAAATATTAAAACGATATACACGCATTTTATGTTGCGTAGCAAACAAATAAAAAGCAACACTTGAAAACAGTCATGAAATTAAAAATAAAGTGATTTGAAAAAAAATAAACTTTTTTTTTAGTTTTATATTGTTTTTCATTTTTCGTCGATAAATTGTGGTCTAATTTCACCCAGTTTCGTCTGTGCACACTATCCAGTGACACACTGTATTGTTCAATTACATAATATATTTCCTGGTGTGCAATAAAGAGGATTTATGTCTTGTTTATGTTCTCGACCACCAACTCACTCTCAAACATTGAAAAGTCGTAAAAACAATTTCACCAATAAACTTTAATATCTAAGCAGTAAAATTCATCATCATCTTATTATCATATTCAACCGAAAGACGTCCACTGCTGGACATAGGCCTCCAAGCATCGCCACATCAACCAGTCCTGTGCTTCTCGCATCCAGCGGATTCCCGCGACTTTCACCAGATCATCGGTCCACCTTGTGAACGTAAAATTATCAAGAATATTTTATTATTGGGTTGTTATCAAAATAAATACCCAATCAATTATCGTATGCGATACGCAGTAACGTATTAATTTAAGGAAAGTATTAATTAATTAATCTACAGCGAGTGGGGAGCTATCCGACAACGCGAGTCGCTCGAGCTCCGCGCTTATAAATTGATTTATTATTAAAATCACCAACAAACTTTACGTACTTGGACTTTATTTCCCCTAGAGAAAACAATTAATTCCACCAGCACTCGTTTAGTAGACACTAAAATACAGACTCGACGAAAATAAGATTAAATTAGGAGTTCGCGATGGATGTTACAAATAATTTTGTTTGTCCAGACGGATGTCTTTGCTTGAAAATTGGTTTGTGAAGTCCAATTTAGGATTTAGCTGCCTTACTTAACTTAGAAAGTAAATCGCTTATTGTAAAGTTACGACTTTATTAACCTGTAAAAATCCAATTACCGCACGCTGGGAATAGCCGCGTGTTGTTAGATTCAATAAAACCTAGCACGTTTAGTGGTAGGATCTATACAGCAGTGGCGAAGGCTCCATATAACTCGATTCCTACCGGCTTCCCTTTCGAAACGAGTAGTTACTGGAAATCACGCATCACACTTGAGCAAGGTAAGCATTTTTTGGTCCGGTTTCCCTTTTAAGAAACTTCACCCTACGCCACTGCTATACAGTCCGTCTGGCTAGCTACCACCCTCACACTAAAGTCGCGTCAAGCAATTTATTTTGTTCCGTTGTGTGTATGTGAGAGCCAGAGGGGTATAAAGGAATCCCTCTATATCTCTGTTTGGATATTATAACGTGTTACATAATTCCCCTTAAAAAAGAAAATGTTAATCAAGTAGTATTTTATGGTTGTTGTCATTTACCTCTCAGAAGAAATTAGGTAAGAATGTAAATAACTTTCTGGGTAGTCTACTCTTTACTTTAATGTTTTCAAGATTGCTTTTCAGTGATGATTTTATTTTATAATAAATAAATAAAATTCTTTTATTTCAGACCATAAGTCCATTTGGTTAGTACAGCATACAACTTAGAAACTAGTGTTAGTACTTACATCTACCAGAAAAACAAGATAATTATTTATTATACGCCACAGTGGCATGTTGGCGTACCCAATGCCCCAGTATGGGACTGTCCCACCTGTCCGCTATAGTGCTCAGGATGCTGTTGGTGCTGACGCGTACCCTACGCATGATGGAGGCGCATCGCTTGCGCATGATGGCGTAAAAGCCATCTATGCCTGCTTCTGCGAACATGCCGGAAGCACTGCAGTAGCGCGGCAACCCCATCAACACCCTGAATGCATTGTTATATTGGACGCGCAGAGTGCTGTATGCCCTCTGCGTGTAGTTGACCCACAGACTGCATGTATAGAACGACTGACAGTACGCCGTGAACAGCGTAACCTTTACGTCAGTCGAGCATTTTGTAAATCTGCGAGCCAACATATTGCAGCAGACAGCCAATGCTCTGCGCTCACGCTCAATATCCAAGCTGTATTTTAGGTCCTCGGATACCCAGTGGCCCAGATACTTGAAAGAGGCGACTTGGTTTAAGGGACTTCCGGAAAGTTTTAGCTTTGGTGCAATTGGGTAAGTTTTAGTGCCTGCCTTGAAAACCAGTACTTCACTCTTCTTTACATTGTATCTGAGCCCATGGTCCTCCGCGTACCTTTCACATATCATGAGCAGACTCATCATTGAGTTAATCGATGGGCTTAGCAACACCATATCATCAGCATAACTAATATTGTTGACGCTTATTCCGTCTACATAACAACCTTGGTAAGTGTTGCTGAGCTCAACGATCAACCGGTTTATGTACAGACTCAAGAGGCGAGGGGAGGTCAGGGTTTTATGATATGTCCAAAAATGTTTTTTTTTGTCCTACTTTTATTTTAAAATTTTGCCAATAGGCTCTTTACAAGGGACCTTTTAATCCCCTTTCGGCTTTAGGGGTATTTTTGTAACACGTTTTATATAACTTGGATTCATGTGCTCCATCTTAGACCCTGTCTGCGCTTACCATCTACCACCGCGACTACAAAAGCGACGAAGTCAAATAATAAAAAAATACGAACAACCTTCCCAATAGACACAGCGTACAGTTGCGGACTTGAAATGTTTACCACACTAAGGTCTATAATTGCTTGCACATTACTTTTTCATATGGTCGTTTCGTCGCTCGCAAAGAATTGATAAGGCAAAGATAATTTTTTTTAATTGACCCAAAAACTTTAATTTAAAGAGGCTATACAGGCTGTTAACGAAATCGTGTAATTCCTTCAAACCACATGATCTATTAATGGTATAGATTAACCCCGTATGGGATTTAGATTGATTAAAAATAAAAATAAACTTTTTTTTTCCCAATAAAAACTTATGTAATGGATAATTTCGATGCCATGCTTAAATTAATGTAGGCACGGTGACACAGCAGACGGGCGCGACTAGCGCAATATCGCTCCACGCAGTCAGTTAACTTGGGACGCTAAAATTACTCAGTTATAGATTACAATGATTCATTTTTTGAAAACTTTTTTTTGTTGATTCTGTAAAAAACCTATGCAGGGTCAATCAGTGTCACCAGTAGATAACGCGGTTTGAAGAAATTACACGAATTCGTTTACAACCTGTATACTAGGTAGCATAGAAAAAGAAATCAACCTATTTAGTAAATTCAATCAAGTTCGCTCTATTACAACTTTTGACTAAACACACAAACCTAAAAAGGAGTTCATATCATCAAAAAGTGGTTAATAGCCTTTTTGCTATAATCCACGCTTCACAATTTTAAAAACTAATACTTATGTAAGTTGTTATGACATCTTGAACCTTATTGCGCACAGTGTGAGAAGAAATCGAATTTGAAATCTGATAAACATTGCGAGTCCGCGGCTGTACATTATGTGGTAAGTGCATCTCTGAGGTTATATTTGGTTTACAGGTGTGATAAATCAGCATTGTACTCACGCCTGTAAATCCCGAAGCAGAGATGTTCACCTGTTACAGGTGTCTGTACACTTACGTTCGACGTTTGTCGATACAACTGCCTAATTAGTTCGTTAATATACTGACAGTCGCCTCATTCAATATTCAAGCAAAACAGTAAGTGCCCCATTTTAGCCAATGACAGTACAGTGTATATTATTTACACACTAGATTTTGGCCGCGGCTTCGCTCGCATTAATTAAGCTCAAAAAATCTGTTAACACACTACTAAAGTTTCTATAATAATACTAGCTTTTGCCCGCAGCTTTGCTTGCGTGAAATTTTGAACCCGTTAAGTGACGATTTTCCATACAAACCTTCATCCCCTATTTAACTCCCTTAGGGGCTGAATTTCGAAAAATCCTTCCTTATTCCTTGTCTACGTTATAAAGGGAACCTCTGTGCAAAATTTCAGCTTTCTAGGTCCAAGGGTTTGGGCTGGGCGTTGACGAGTCAGTCAATCAGTCAGTCAGGACTTTTCTTTTTATTTATAGGTACCTACTTATATAGATAATTCAATCGTGATTCGAAAGACACGTGGCGCCATCTATGAACGTTATTGTAGTTTTCCTCGGGAACAGTACTTTTTTTCGGGATAAATGGTAGCCTATGTCCGTTTCTGTACACCTGATAGGTAACGTATATGCAAAATTTCAGGATGATCGGTTCAGTGGTTTAGGCGTGAAAAGGTAACAAACTTACTTTCGCATTTATAATATTAAAGTTAGGATTAGGAAGTTATGATTAGGAAATTAGGAAGTTAGGATTAGTAAGTTAGGATTATGAAGTTAGGATTAGGAAGTTAGGATTAGGAAGTTATTATTAGGAAGTTAGGATTAGGAAGTTAGGATTAGGAAGTTAGGATTAGGATTAAGAATGAAACATGACTCGAGGAGCTAGTGGCAAATTAACAATCGCGCGGATCGTATGATTTGCAAGGTTAAGCTGCGCTTGCTGCGGTCAGTCCGTGGATGGGTGACCGTTCGTTACACATCGAGACCCCTCCGTGCCTCGGAGAACACGTTAAACTGTCGATTCCGGGTGCCAAATGAATACCAATGACAGTCGTTATAGGACAGAAGCCCGAAGGTTTGACAACCGATCTAACCTTAGGATATCGGCATTGCCCAGTAACTGGGTTGCGGAGGTCTCATGGCAGTCGCTCCGTGTAAAAACTGGTATTCAGCTGCATCTGATTAGATTGGAAGCCGACCCCAACACGGTTACGAAAAAGATAGGCAGTAAATTAAGAATGAAACATGACACAAAAACATATTGCGTTTCAGGGACATAGACTTTGTTTTTGTTCATAGTATAAATGAAAAAAATAAAACTTAAAAAAAAGTAAAAACCGACTTAAAAAAAACTAAAAGGAGTAAAATCACCCTTACCCTAAATACCAGCAAGACAAATTTTCTAACTTACTCAATTAGCGCGGCTTCCCAACCACATACTGCCATAACCTTAAAAACACACTCTTGCCTCACAAAAACATCATGTAATTGTCCATCTTTAGTAAGCGTTGACCATATAAAATACCTAGGTATATTATTGGATAAAAATTTAAACTTTAAGGCGCATATTAACCTGCTTACGGGTAGAGTTAGAAAATTAATCTACATATTTAGAACCCTCCGATACGTTGCAAACCTTAAAGTTATTCGTACTGTTTATTTTGCCTTATGCTCCTCTATTATCTCATATTGTATCTCATGCTGAGGCGGTGCTGCCAAAACTATTTTGATGCCCCTGGAAGTTGCCCACAGAGCCATTTTAAAAGTTGCAACTTTTCGACATTTTATGTTCCCTACCAAAGAATTATACACTCACTGGGGAGTTCTCAACATACGACAACAATTTATTTTACAAGTAATATTATTACAGCACAGGAAAACCCCATACAAAAAAATTACAAAACGTCGAAAAGACAAAATATGCACACACGTACGCGATCATCCTTCTCTAAAAGATTTTTTTACTACCAAGGCCCGGCTCTCTATAATAAGATAAATAAGCACTGTCCAATATATGGTTTGTCGTATTACGAGTGTAAAAAGGCTGTTTGCTCATTCCTACAAGGTAAAAACTACGACGAAACAGAAAAATTCTTAACTGATTTCAATTGATTCACTTGGTTAATTACTATTTATTTTTTATTTATTTTTTTTAAATTATTTTTTTATCTATTTTTTTTTTCAGATAATTTACTACAATTTGTTGTAATACACAATAAATAAAACAAATTAAGTATTACTATAAAGATGCACATCGAAATCACTAGCATTCGTTACGGTCATACAATTTAATCCGCTACAGGTTATGACTCGTAACCTGTAGCGGAAATATTATTCACACAGCATAACTATTTGCTCACCTCAACTAGCTTGGTAATGACAAATATTCACCTACCCACTAGCTACATGATTTACTTATAGTTTATATACTTACCCTATTATTTTGTTTTTTTTTTTTTTTTTTTTTTTTTTTTTTTTTTTTTTTTTCTATTGGACTGCTGTAGGTCGTCCTAGGGGACGGTTTCTACGTAACCGGGCAGTTATTGGCGAGACCTGAAGGGTCTCCAGCCAATGGGGGGGAAGTAAAATACTTAACCTAAGCTAACTACTTGTACTACACTAACATCATGACTACCTGCAACAACAGCACTAAGGGCGACCCCTAGTGGGACTCGGACCTCGGCTTAGGGCGTTGCTGGCGTGGACATAGGGGGGGGAGACAGCTTGATGATGGCTGAATTATCGGTGTGACTGCGGAGTCTGAAGAGACGACCGGCTCTACGACGGGAGAGCTCGGTGGATCGTGACCGGCGGCGGTGGGACGTCGCGACGGGCCTCGTCGGCGAGGACGGTATGCCGGACGGCGGCGGACGTTGTGTAGTGTGCTGGTCGATTTACTCGCCTCCTGGAGGAGGGTTATTTCGTCGTCGGGTTCTAAAAGTGTGTGCCTGGGACGGCGAACTTTACTTATGAGAGAGGGACTGTAGTCGGCCGCTGCGGCGACTAGGGGGTTCGGATGGCGGGGGGCATTGTCGAAGTAACGCTTGGAAATGCGTTTGAGGTATTGCCTGATGGTTGGCATTTTTAGATCGAGATGGAGTTGGACGTTACGCATGAACCACGGGGCAGCCGCGGCTCTGCGCAACACTCGATTCTGGAGGGTTTGGAAGGATTTGAAGCGACAAGGCTTAACGTGTGCGAACACGACGCTAGCGTAAGTCAAGATGGGGCGGATGCACGTCACGTAGATTCTCAGCTTATTTCTAAGTGACAATTTACTGCGCGCTCTAAGGATAGGGTGGAGGCGACCGACAGCGAAAGCGGCGCGAGCGCGCACCGCTTTGATATGGTCTCGGAAACTCAGATGGTGGTCGAGGATAACCCCCAGGTATTTGGCTTTCATCTCCCAAGGGATCTGTTTGCCGAACATGAGGACAGGACGGATGTGGGTGTGGGAATCACCGTGTCTCTCGAAAAGAACGGCTGCGCTCTTTTCGGGATTCACCTCTATTCTCCATTTCCGGAACCAGACCCCGAGGGTGTTGGCTGCGGTTTGAAGGGTTCGAGAGATGCTATCGAGACTCCTACCGGAATAGTAGATAGCCGTGTCGTCGGCGAAGAGAGCCAACTTGGCCAAGCCACGTTTGGGAATGTCGCTGGTGTACAGCGTGAACAGAAGGGGCGATAGCACGGAGCCCTGAGGGACGCCGGCGCGAATGGGGTGAGGGGACGAGAGGGTGCCTTCTAGGCGATAGCGGAAGGAGCGATCCGACAGAAAGTCTCGAATGATGAGCACGAGACGGTCCGGCACGTTGAATTGGTACAGTTTGTATAATAAACCGTTGTGCCAGACCTTGTCGAAGGCTTTCGCTACGTCGAAGAAGAGCATGCCCGTTTTGTACGAGCGCATAAAACGGGAGCTAATGTGTTCGACTATGCGGTGCAATTGTCGAATGCAACAGTGCTGGGTTCGAAAACCGAACTGTTCATCGGGGATGAGTTTACGGGAGTCAGCGAAATCCTTTAAACGGATATAAATGAGACGCTCATAGATTTTCCCAAATACATTGAGAAGGCTGATGGGGCGGTAACTAGTGGGCTCACTCTTGGGTTTGCCGGGTTTGGGGATACCGATAACGGTGGCTTGTTTCCAAGCTTGCGGAAAGATGTTATTACTCAGAGCGCCATTGAAGATGGCGGTCATGAGGACTATGAGCGGGGCGGAAAAGTGTTTGATCACCTTATTGGTGATACCGTCTGAGCCGGGGGCTTTCCTAAGTTTGAGTTTCCTCACTATCGTGTGGACCTCGTCTACGGTGATGGGGGGTAAGGGGTCGTCGGGGTCTTCATCGGGAGGGAGGGTGGCCCTACGTTCGACCTCGCGATCCACCTTGGAAAGATGGACCGGGTCTACGGGTTGGGTGCTGGGAGTACATTGGGCTTCTAGACTGTCGGCTAGACATTCGGACTTTTCGTCATCTTCAAAGGCCGGCCTTTGGTTTGGACGATTGAGAGGGGGAGTTGAAGCTACACAATCGGATTTTAGATTTCGTTGTAATTGCCAGAAGGCCAGATGGGATGGCTCTAAGTCGCTCAACATCTTGTCCCAGCGGGCTTCCCGAACCTCCCGTACACGTTTCTTTACAGCACGCTGTAGAGAACGCATATGGACGCGGTTAGCTTCGCAGGGAAAAGAGTCGTAGGCACGGATGGACGCGTTCTTCTCCGTCAGCAGTTCACGCACATCGTCCGGCAGCTTCCAGCGGTGTTCGTCCACCGCTGGAACCTGCCGTGAACATTCGTTCACCACGGACTGTACGTGACTGGTGAGGGAGTCGATCGCGCCCAGCGTGTCGGCGATCGTAACGATATCGTCGGGGATGGAATCTAAGTGAACGGATGAGGAAGACTTGAGGCGCTCCTCTAGTTTTCCCCAGTTCGTGACAGTTTTGGTCGGGGCGGGTTGACCAGGATCCGGGGGACCACCCCGGGGACCTAGGTGAAGGACTACGGGGCGGTGATCGGAGTCTAGCTCTTCATGCGTCTCTATAGAGCGTAGACCGAGGTTTACGTTCTTTAGAAGCGCTATGTCGAGGACATCGGGCTGATGGTCAGGGTTATGGGGGTAGTGAGTGGGACACATCGGGGCGATAACGTCGAATTCGAGCTCCGGGCTCAACTCTTCGAGGTTACGACCCGCGTGATTGTTGGAGTTGCAACACCACGAGAGATGTTTGGCATTGAGGTCGCCCGCTATGATAACGGAACCTCCACCGAGGTCAAAGAGGGCTTTAAGATCGCTCCGGAGTTGGATCTTATTACTGGAGGGAGGATTATACACCGAGACGATTGTGATCGGCTGGTGTCCTGTCATGCCTAGTCTGCATATGGAAGTTTCCAGGAATTGGAGACCAGGAGGAGGGTCTAAGGGAGTGCAGTACAGGGAACGTTTGTAGTAGATGAGAGTACCACCGCCCCTACTACGGGTCCTGTCGTTGCGAACTAATTTATAGTTAGCAATTCCAGGGTTCCTGTTGTGGGGCTTGAGAAACGTTTCCTGCACTAAGAAGATGTCAATTTGATGATCACGCAAAAAGATTGCGATCTCATCTCGTTGACCGTTAACGCTGTTAGCGTTGAAGAAGCCTAATTTAAGGGATCGGGGCTTAATTCTACAGCTTTCTGTATCCATTGGAATTTATTGGATGAGGAAAATGACTATGTCATCTAGTTCGCAGAGGACATTGATGCGAGCGATTGGATCGCCTTGAGAGGCGTTCCAAGCGGAGACTATGTTTTTCGCCCACTGCGTATTGCAGGAGGAGAGGGTTTGGATAAGGCTGGGGATCGTGTCCCTAAGGAGCACTTTAGTGGACGAGAGGGAAGTGGAGGGAGCAACCGCTGTCGGCGCTGACCTGGGGGCGAGTGCGGGGGCGGGTGCGGGGGCAGTCTGTGATGTTGGGGGACTACGTGCAGCCTGTGAAGCAGCTAGCACTATAGTGGGAGCGGGGATAGTGGAGCTCATCAGGGCGGGGATAGCCGGGATTGGGGGTCTTGTGGTTGGTTGCTGTTGCTGGGGCAACTGGGTAGTGGGCCTTAAGGCGGGGAACGCCTGCTGATGGTTCAGCGCGTTCCATGGGGACGGCCTTTGGGGACTGAGGCGGGCGGGGAGTTGGGAAGAAAGAGGGGGAGCCGTGGAGGGACTCTCTCTTTGGTGACGGTCGGCTGAGCGTTTAGCCAGCTTAGGGTTGCGCTGTTTTGGCGCTTTGGCACACCCGCGATAATTCGCCGGGTGACCAGACTCGCCGCATAAAACGCAACTAGGGGGCTCAAGGCATAGGGACCTATCTTTTGGGCGTTCGCAGTCGCTAGTGCCGTGGTCGCCCAGGCACTTGACGCACCTGGGTTTCGCATAGCAGTTACGCTGCGAGTGGCCATAAAGCTGGCAACGGTGACATTGACCAGGGGGACCGGACTTGTTGGGGCGCTCGACGCTTATGCCAGACAGGTGGCATAAGGTCTTAATATTATAGACGGCCTTAGACTCGTCTGAAGGCTCGCATACTGCGAGGACCATGTCGTAGGGGGTGCCACCGCGGCCGCGGTGCATGCGGTGGACTTCCAAGGCGGGGATGTTTTGCGACTTAAGGTCGCTGAGGATGGCGTCGGAGTCAATCTCCTTGGGGATGCCGCGGATAACGACTCTGATAAGTCGTTCATCAGGAAGGGCAAAAGTGTGGAACGACACACTTTTTTCTCTGAGCATACGCGTAAGATCGCGGAAGTCTTTGGAGGTGGGTACTAAGACTTTAATGCCCTGTTGGGTGGTGCGGGCGCTAAGATAGTTGATCTTGCGATCAACACACATCTTGGACACATCTGTCCACTTCGCCTTGTCCTGAATGTACAGAGGCGGAGGAGAGGGCTCTTTCCTCGGAGCCGAGGTTTTCGAGCCGGTGACGGGACGGGGAGAAGAGGGACGACTGGCCTGCGGGGAGGTAGTCGGGACGGGACTATGGGAGGCAGCCGACGCGGGGGTCGCAACGGTTGTCTTGGGGGTTTTGGCCGGGACTTGGCTGGAGGAGGCCGCTTTGGATTTGCGGGCACGCTTTTTCCCCTTTCCGGCTACGGTAGTATAGCCTTCGGAGGAAGAAGCAGACGAGTAAGATTCTGATTCGATGTCAGATTCAGGGGAGTGGGGCTCTGACGTATCCATGGATGACATCATCTCAAGAACATGGCGGAGGGACGGGGCAGGGGTATTTTGGTTCTCAGAACCCGCAGCTGCAGAGTGCAGGTGCGAAATTTCTATTGTCTGCGGAGACAATGGACCGGGAGAGTATTATTTTGTTTTCTTACTTGTTATTTTATACCAAAATATTTGTAGTAGCACATCATAGTGTCCTATAATGTATACTGTGTACGATATTGTTATTTCTTTCCTTGGGGACCGGCACTGTACTCCTTAACACAGGTTATCTAATAACCTAGCTAGGAATGCAGCACCTCACCCACCATTTTATTGTAGTCTTTGTACACTATAAACGATTCTGTAAATTGTTATCATGTACTACAATGTTTTTGATGAATAAATAAATTATTATTAAAATACATTTTTTTTATTCCTTGACTTGGTCGCATTTGACCCTCGTTGCACCTGATGGTAAACGTAGACAGGGTCTAAGATGAAGCACACGAATCCAAGTAACAGAGATATAGAGAGATTCCCTTATACCCCTCTGGCTCTCATAGGACACGACGGAACACAGTAAACTGCTTGGCGCCGGACTTTAATGAGAGGGTGGTAGCTAGCCAGGCGGTCCGTAAAGATTTTACCACCATAATATAAAATTAGCAGTTTCAGAAGTCGGTGGCTTCTATTTGTTGCAGTTTAGAATTGCACTTATTCTCTCTACCTTTTGGCTTTGCCGTTTTCGGGTATAATAAGCCCTTTCATACGATACCTTACACGATATAATTCAAACATTCCGGAAAGTGGGGGAAGAGGGTTAACACACCCCCTCCTCTTTTCCAGTAGTCAAGTTACCAACAACACATATAAACAAAGCAATATTAGTTATTTGAGAATGTTGCTTTGATCCGATGAGGAGTTCCGTTCCATATCTCTGAAGTTCATGGTCATGGTTTAATCATAACAACATTTATATGGAACCAAACGGGAATATACCACAACGAACAAAAAAAGTTTTTTTCAAATCGGTTCATAAATGACGGAGTTCTGAGGCAACAAAAAAAAATACAACCGAATTGAGAACGTCTTACTTTTTGAAAAAAAAACAAACAACAAAAGCACAAACTTTGCATGTTATTTCTTGATCTTATCCCTGCGATTTTTGCGTGATCTAACTTCTGTGGGGTTAATCAAAGAACTTCACTCAATTAATCCTCAAAAGTTAAATCGCCCACTTCAGCTTTCAATCCTGGCTTCCCCTTAACGTCAACTCGTAAGGTTTAAGTGACTTCATTCTTGACAAGTTTTTGGTAACATCTTCTTAAATTGGAGTTTGTTGTGTACGTATATACGTAGCAGGGTTTAAAAACTTGAAAAAATACTTATGTTTGTTACGGTTTATTAACGTGCATTTTTCGGAATTGCCCGACCAGTTTCGGATCCAAACGGAGCCATTAATCATGAGCTGAACACGCACGCGGCAAGGTCACGAGTCGAAACTAGTGGCGCAATTCCCAAAAATGCATTAGAGTAATCCGTAAATAATTATATAGGAGAATGAGCGTTTTGTCCCCAGTACTGTATCATGTTGTAGTATATGCCATTTTAAAGGTCATGATAATAACTTTATTTTATTGTACCTATGCCACCAACAGTCAGGCATGTGCAGGGAAGGAGCTAATTAAAATAATGTATACCATAACTTGATACAGCACTGGGGTCGCAGCCCATACAAAAGCGCCCATTCTCCTTTGATAAAATATTCTGAATAATATGTTTCTATCACTTCTAAATAAAAAATTAAATTGAATTATTTGAATTATTATTTATTATTTTTTAATGTAATCTATTGGCATGCCACCTTAATTGTAATTGCTTTTATATGTTAATTTTGTACGCCATATGTTGGCAAAACATAGTGCACATATTTTAGACAATACTATCTGTAACCATGGTTACGTATCATAATACCTACGTTTATTCTAACTATTTTCAACTTAACTACGGTTGATTCACATATGTTCATAACGCATAATGGTCGACTCAACTACAGTTTAACTTACCTAATCTTGATTAAACTAAAATTAATTGCACTAACGAACGATTCATCTAATGATTTTTTAAGATATTGGATGTTTCAACTATGTATGAAATACCTAATGGACGACTCGCCTACAGTTTATTAATACTGATAATTAGACAATGGTGAAAACATGTCTGCGAGCAACTTGGAAATAGCGCTCGCCGGCCGCTGCCGCGGCACCGCTCGCTTCGCTCGCTCGGCTCGCGCGCGGTTGGTCACAGTTCTAACCTAACCTAACCTATTTCACTCAGTTCAAAATGATGAATCATACAATCTGCCTGCGACTAGATAATTAGACAATGGTAAAAACATTTCTGCGGCAGATTGTATGATTCGTCATTTTGAACTGGGTGAAATAGGTTAGGTTAGGTTAGAACTGTGACAAACCGCGCGCGAGCCGAGCGAGCGAAGCGAGCGGTGCCGCGGCAGCGGCCGGCGAGCGCTACTTCCAAGTTGCTCGCAGAAATGTTGTCACATATACAAAATCACCAGTAAGACAAACACAAGACCACAGATAAATCAACAGTAGGTGAATCGTCCGTTAGTTTAATCAACGTTAGGTGAATTAATTGTAGTCGAATAAACCGTAGATGAATTCTCCATTATGGATTTCGTCCATTAGTTATTACAAAAATAGGTGAAACGATCTTTAGGTGTTTTAAACGGTAGGTCTTTTGATCGTAGTTAAGTTGAAAATAGTTAGAATAAACGTAGGTATTATGATACGTAACCGTAACCATACCTGTGTTTAACAAAATAAATGATTGATTGATTCTGTTACACATTCTTGTCTAAAATCCTACTCCTATTTTGATATTATAAATGTGAAACTTTGGATGTTTGTTAATCAATCACGCCTTAACGGCTGATGGGATTTGTATGAAATTTGGCACACAGGTAGACCATAACCTGAATTAGGACATAGGATACTTTTTATCCGGGTACATCAGGGATGCACAAACAGAGGCCCGCGGGCCGCACGCGTCCCTTCGTCGATGTACATGCGGCCCGCCAGCGAATTAAACTCTATTAGGCGTTTGTATTAAAATACTTCATTCTATAAGTAATGGCCACCTTACGCTTCTGAATATAGTTTTTGAATGTTATCAAAAGCCCACACTATAAAGCCTTCACTAAATTATATTGTATAAAAGCTATGTTACAATTTTGGTGTACAATAAAGTATATTCTATTCTATTCTACGATACTTATATTTTTTAAGATCTCTAATTTCAACTTTTTTTATTGTTTTTAATTGTGGTGCCCGCCTTTCTGCCGACTGCTGAGCGTGACGTCCTGGGGTAGAACCCCAGGTCGGGCAAAGTGTTATAGGGTTTTTCCGTGTGAAATTTCTTAGTAGCAGCCTCGAGTCTGGATTTGTGCCCGGTCGATGGCAATAGGCTCGCCCCCTATTTCATGGAACATAAACATAACGGTGAAATGTGGGTGTACCATACACCTCTGCCAACCCTTCGGGGAATACAGGCGTGAGTTTATTTTTACGAAACATTTTGTGATTTTAAAAATAATACTTTTGTGTAACCATTAAAGCCTTTCCGATTTTCAGGCGTTAAATCAATGCTTGTGGCGTGGCATGGCGCCAAAAATGACATCTTAACACCGAAATCCACTTTTCATTTTCAGTTTTTTTTTTCCGTAGCGCTGCTACGTTTGTTTTTCGTAGCGCTACGTGTAATTTAATTATTATCTGTATTTCGTAAAAGCAGTGATAGCTTAGCGGTTGAATGCTAGCCGTCCATGCAGGAGGTTTCGAGGTCAATCCCGGCTTGCAGCTCTGACTATTCAAGTTCATATTTTATGTGGATCAGAATTTGATTTTGACTTACGTTAACGGTGAAGGAAAACATCGTGATAACGGGATAACCTACACACCTGAAGACTCCAAAAAGAAGATCTCGATGGTGAGTGCAGTCTACCTACCCTCACCAGACCAGCATCATGGACGAAGGCACAAATCCATCTCGTTCTGAGGAGAGACACGTGCACGGCAATGGGCTGATTATACTTTATGCTAATTTTCGTTGTGAGATGTGTTTTTATTTACCACAATATTTAATTTCAATATTTTTAATGTAACATTGATTATCCATCCTGAGCTAGACAGCCAAACAAATGTGTTAAGAAAAATACATAGATATATCTCTACTTTAACTCTAGTCACAGAACGCTGTAAAAATAGACTAATAAAAATAAATATTTGCGTATATTCAGCTCATATGATAGAGCTGCACCTAACCTCTTCTAGGTTAGGCCAAATATAGAAAGTAGGGATGACCTTACGACAATAAATGATACCACGTATGCTATTATGTGTTCTAGTACCGCACACAAAAAATCAGTTCCAAGCACATTTTTTGTCGAATGATTTTTCAATTTCACTCATTCATGTACATGAAGGGACGTTGGAGTGGAAACTTATGTTAACTACATCTGTTCTACACGTGTAAGTAAAGATAATTTTTGTTGCAACAGGTCATAGATTTACATAACTTTGCGTAGAGATCTTGATATTCGTAAAATTATTTAATCGTACGAAAATTCCTGTGATTAAGACCCAATTTCACCATACAATGTTAGTTGTTAATGGTCTGTTAAGCTGTCAATGTCAATTTCAATGTACTGATAAACAGTCTGTTAAATGTTTAACAGGACATTAATAACTAACAGAGTATGGTGAAATTGGGTCTAAACTATTGAATGTATCATCATCTGCCTAGCCTTTTCCCAACTATGTTGGGGTCGGCTTCCAGTCGAACCGGATGCAGCTGAATATCAGTATTTTACATGGAGCGACTGCCTATCAGACCTCCACAACCCAGTAACTGGGTAATACCATACTCTTGGTAAGACTGGTTGTCAGACTTTCTGGCTTCTGACCAACAGTAACGACTGTCAAAGATCTACAAATGACAGCCGGGACCAACGGCTTTACGTGCTTTCCGAGGCACGGAGGAAACTCGCTATGGTAAATGGTCACCCATCCACAGACCAACCTCGGCAAGCGTGGCTTAACCCGGAAGATCGGTCCATGCGGCTGTAATTATTTAGCCACGAGCTCCTCCTATTACTCCTAAACTATTGAATGTATATGATTGATTATATTATTTGTGTTCGGTCGTAAAACTCATCATAGAATACGTGGTATCATTTAATATCGTAATGTCATCCCCACTTTGTATATAACCGATGAGAAAGTTGAATCCCATCTATGTAAGACGAATTCAATGTTAACAAAACTGTAGAATACATTTGTGTCGTAATTGCCCGTGGCATCACAACAATCCTATCTGAAAACCAGCGCTGCGGCATTTACTTGTTTTATTTTAGATGTTGCAGCTTGCAGCATTATGCTTTTTTGGCCGCGCGCAGTTTGTTTTAATATTTGTTTTCTTTTTTTGTAAATGGTCATGTTAGTTCTGTAATCTGTGCGAGTCCAGAATAAATCATATTCATTCCTTTTTTTTTCTAAACGGCGTCACAATTTCACAATCACAATATCCTTCTTTAGCTGTTTTGAGACCGAAGATTTTAAAGCCATATATGAGGCTGTGGTCTGTTACAAATGCCGTAGCCCGCGTCCGGCGTGACGCTGTAACGATGAACGCACAACGCTGCGGTATGCGGTGTCGGATACATAATCGTATGAAAAACGCCTAGAATGGTCTTTTGTTCCGTCGCAGTATGCGTAAGCGGTGAGGGGCAAGCACGGTGAAGTGGTAAGCTGGTACTCCGCACAACGCGGAGTCGTGCTCGTTCATTCGCTGCGGTGCGCGTCACGGGTCGACATGGATTTATTCATGTTGACACGTCTACTTTGGAATTATTCCCAATTGTTCCCTTTAGCCCTGTCCTCCGGGGTGACAGCTGGGAATTGTCTTCCCAGTTGTCACCGGGGTGACTATTTGTGCCGACTGTTCCCTTTGAAAACTGACTAGAGGGGACAAACGGGAAGTCTTTTTCTCAGTTGTCACCGGGGGGGGGGGGGGGGGACATTTGCTACGATTCCTTCCTTCCCAGAAAAAAAAATTATTACTATATTTATTTGATTCTACGTAGCATAAGAAATAAAAAAGCTGAAATCTATGGTAATTAAGTTTTTTTTTCTAGACTTCCCATTTGTCCCCTCTAGTCAGTTTTCAAAGGGAACAGTCGGCACAAATTGTCACCCCGGAGGACAGGGCAAGAGGGGACAAATGGCAATAATTCGCTACCTAGCTGCGGCAAAATCAACTGACCGCTTCTCCGCACAGACAGCAACGCCGCGTCATGACGCTGCGTTGGAGCCGCAGCGTTGTACGTTCCGATTAAAGGTGAACGCACACTTATCCCAGCCAAACGCGTCGAACGAATCGAAGTCAAGGAGGCCTCGCACACATATCCGCACCGAAAGAATTGACTGCGCTGAAGAAATTGTTTCTATTTCCTTTACGTCTGTCGCACTGTTATTACTCTATTGTCAGTGCTTTATTAATGAAAGATGAATGAGCGAGCGCATCGGTCGAGTCGACCGCATCAGCCGCGCCGAATCTGATGACGTCATCCGAATTCGTCTAGGATTTCTGAGGTTCTTCCAGATTCGGACGATTCGACGCGGGCAAGT
Source organism: Amphipyra tragopoginis (assembly GCA_905220435.1). Classification (NCBI taxonomy): domain Eukaryota; kingdom Metazoa; phylum Arthropoda; class Insecta; order Lepidoptera; family Noctuidae; genus Amphipyra; species Amphipyra tragopoginis. The sequence goes on from HG991997.1 coordinate 21,162,341, forward strand.
GTGCGAGGTTCCATAAGATTTCATACACAGAATTCTAAAATTCGTTTCGTTCGATGCGTGCGATGCGTTCGGCTCGGATAAGTGTGCGTTCACCATAAGAGACCAAAGCTTTATGATACCTGACGCTGCGTCAGACGTGTGAGAGGGACCAACATAGTGTAGACACGGCCTACGGCGTTTGTAACAGACTATGGCCTGACGAATATTCTTCCAGTGCACTGCACATTCTTCAAATCACCTTTAATAGTACAGTCAACAAAAGACTAACTATATTATAAAGGCAAAAACGGATATCAATGCACTACGCAGGCCACTTTCATTGTAACTATGTGCGTAATAACTTTTTATATGCAAGATACGCTCAAACAAGCTGGCAAAACAGGGGGGTTACCATGATCTGTTAGAGCAGGAATGTTTTAATATTATTACGAGAGTGGGAAAGTGACAGCGCTAGACAGCTCTCTAGCGCCATCTCTTACCCACTCTCGTAATAATATTAAAACATTCCTGCTCTAAGAGATCATGGTAACCCCCCAGGGCCACTCAACACACGCATAGCTCTGTAAAAATACGTATGTAATTAATTGCCTGTGTACTTTCCTCTTTGGTTGAGTGTACCTGAAAATATTTGCCTGAAAGTTTCATCTATCGATGGGAATATAATAAATTGTGGTAATATTCAAGCTAATCCTAATGTAACAGCATTAAAACTACAGTTTAAATGCTCACCAGAGAGAAATAATATCACAGATACACATTACGGGAACATATTTTATGTAATTTGTAACTAAATATGGATTTATGCAACAATTTGATAGATTAATAGGTTAAATTAATAGCTAAACTGTTTATTTATTGCTACACAGGGAATATTGAGCTCGTTTTAAATGAATAGTAATAACAATGTGTTTTAGCTTTATTGGTTTCTGAATGTTGCTACATTAATCAACAGAAGGTGAAATCAAATATTTTCGCGTCTTTTATCAAACATATTATTGGTATTCGCAATTTTTAGTTTTCATTTTTACATGAAATACGTTGTTACCCGTCTATTTGACAGAATCCCTTAGTGACTGTTAGGACACCCACACCTTAAGTCCCCGGAGCCCCCTATTGTACTGAAATGGCAACCGAGAAGGTAACTAAATTTTGATGAAACTTGGTACAGAGAAAGTCTGGAACCTGGAGAAGGACATAATTATGAGTTTCGTGAAACACATTCATATTTATGATTAATTCGGTTCGGTTAGTGTCAGTTCGTCTCGCGACCTCGCCACGTGATCAGATCATGAATAAGGGCTCCGTTTGGGTCCGAAACTAGTCAGGTAATCCCGAAAAATGCACGTGAGTAAACCGTAACTAATCATAAATGGCCGTGACCCGAAGGCTGGCCTCTACTTTGGTCAAAGGATTAGCATTGCCACACAACGTGGCAACGCTGCCAGCCTTCTGGGCACGTTACCAGTCGACAGCGATGCGAAGGAATATTTTGATGCCCTATTTCAGTTTATAGTTTTATTATGATATATTTTTCTTTATTTGTATATACATTTATTTGTAACTAGCTTTTGCCCGCAGCTTCGCTTGCGTGAAATTTTGAACCCGTTAAGTGACGATTTTCCATACAATCTTTCATCCCCTATTTAACTCATTTACGGATAAAATTTCGAAAAATCCTTCGTTATTCCTTGTCTACATTATAAAGGGAACCTCTGTACAAAATTTCAGCTTTCTAGGTCCAAGGGTTTGGGCTGGGTGTTAATGAGTCAGTCAATCAGTCAGGACTTTTCTTTTTAATATAGACTATGTAAATAATGTTTGTGTAAATATTGTAAGATTAATAGTTCTGATTAATAAAATTTGGTAGGTCATCATCTGCCTAGCCTTTTCCCAACTATGTTGGGGTCGGCTTCCAGTCGAACCGGATGCAGCTGAATATCAGTATTTTACATGGAGCGACTGCCTATCAGACCTCCACAACCCAGTAACTGGGTAATACGATACTCTTGGTAAGACTGGTTGTCAGACTTTCTGGCTTCTGACCAACAGTAACGACTGTCAAAGATCTACAAATGACAGCCGGGACCAACGGCTTTACGTGCTTTCCGAGGCACGGAGGAAACTCGCTATGGTAAATGGTCACCCATTCACAGACCAACCTCGGCAAGCGTGGCTTAACCCGGAAGATCGGTCTATGCGGCTGTAATTATTTAGCCACGAGCTCCTCCTCCTCTTGGTAGGTATGTGTACATTATAGATACATTTATTTCGATCATAAATAGGCTACTTTTATCCCGAAAACCGCGAAATATCTACGCGAAACGACATCCACGAAGGAGAAACTGCGGGCGACAACTAGTATCTTCATAACATCACCCTATCTAGTCACTAATCCGTGTCAAAGGCACTGCATATAGCAGCTCCAAGTGTGAAAGGCTTGCATTCACGCGGATGCATTGGCAATTTCAAATAAAGCCCTCGCGAGGCGTCAAGGCGAGGCGATTAGCTGTGCGCCGCGGGTGATACCTCCATAATGTAGCTACGACGCCAGATAATGCATTATTGAGAGGTTCCATACATACTAATAGGTTTGTATCCTTGTGGTAACAGAAATCTAGGTGCCGTATGTAATGTGTACAGTGCCGGAGGTGTTTTTTTTTTTTAATACTGAATATTGAAATTTATGCGTTTGTGTACAAAGCAGTACTACTTACTGTAAGGCCAATTTAATAGATCACATTTGACACTTCATCATATAACAATTTAACCTTGTAACGGCGGCAATAACATATTATTTATTTTTTCGAAGTTAGAACTGCACAATTGCTTAACTTTTTTCAATTACGATTACATAATTTATTGTAATAATAACAAAAGAAGGTAATTTTACGATTTACTTTCACTAATAAACCATTCTAAACATATTAAACAATTTCTGTTCCAAAGAGAACTGAACGTCGTTACAATGTTACCTCAGTGAACCCTTTTCTTTTTAAACACTAGGGATGTTACCCACCCCACCGAGGGTGTCTCCACGTTGTCGTCGTGGGGCTTGTGTATCTCGATGATCTTGGAGCTCTGCCGGTAGAGTTACTCATGCCGGAAAGGTTCAAGTGAGAGACCAGACTAAGAGGGACACGCGAGGGGCGCACCGTACGGAGACTTGAGCAGTGTTCAAGTTTTCGGACGGTGTGCGCTTCATTGAAAGGAATCTTGCTCACTGCTCTCTGGTAGGCGTCTGCTCATCAGACGTCACTGTGAGGGCAGTGAGCAAGCAGAGGGAGGGAGGGACGCTGAGAAAGGGCGTAGGCGATAGGGACCGCACCCTTTAAAAGGAAATCATGGAACACACAAATGGAAAGCAAGTACCCCAGGGCGGTACCAGCTGCTCAGCAGTTGGAGAACCCGCCACGCTCCCTTCGGGAGCGTCAAGCCCCTCGTATTCTGGGGAGGGCAACGTTTGTGCACCGCTTGCCGATGGCAACAAGAGCCGAGGAGGCTCCAGATCAGCGTCCTTTGAGGAACTGATCAATTTTAACTATAATTTTAAAACGCCTGACAAGGTTTCAGGAGGGCGTGGCGCGGACGCTCCCTCCAAACTTTGGAGGAAGGGCTCGTTCCAGCGTCGGGGAGATGCAGGGTCAGACTCTGACTCTGCATCTGGCGTCAGCTCAGCGAGCTCTAGGCGTAAGGGAGTGGGGGCTGCTGCGGAGAACTCCAAGTTCTTCCGCAAGCGGCCCAGACCGGAGGATGACCGGGGGTCGTCCTCTAACGGAGAGCTGGCCTCAGCCCGGAAGATCCCCACCAGTAGGCGGGGTAAAGGCCGAGAAAGAGGCAAGGGGAGGGGGCTCACCCCCCAGGAGGCTAACCAGCGAGCCGAAAGGCTCCCTGAGGAGGGGCGACACCCCAGAGTGAGCAGTCGCAGGGCCTCTTCTGGCAGTGAGCCAGTCGCCGCTGGCGGCTCCGAACAGGAGCGTAAGGCCAGGTTTGCGGAGGTCGTGGGGGCTGCGATCCGCGATGTGGCCTTGAAGAGGACGCAGCTCTCCAAAAACAAGGCCATAAGTACGGCATCGGCCTCCATTTTGGCGGCAGCGGAGGCCAACTACTGCGGGTCTCCGTCGGACGAAATGTCCAAGCTGCGGGCGGAGGTCGCCCGCTTGGCGGCCGCCACGGAGCTTCTCCAAAAGGAGAATGAGAAGCTCCGAGCAGACCTGGCCGGGCTCCGAGGAGACGGCAAAAAGAAGGCGCCTCAAGGGGGGAGCAACCACAGGCAAAGCCCGTCCCTGCCTGAGGAGAACCAGGTTCTGAATCAGGTTCTGAACCTGGTGCGGCAGGAGATGGCGCCTTTCCGGGAACGGTTCTCCGTTCTGGAGGGCATCATCCTGCGCCCTCCGCTAGCGGCGAGCCGAAATACCTCGGGCCAGCAGAAGGCGGCCTCGTTCGCAGCCGCCGTGGCTGCCATACCGGGGTCGTCCGGCCAGGCCAATCGAGGGGCACCGCGATGCCGGCACCGGGAAAACCGTCCCCGGCCAAGAAGAGGAAAGGCGGGGCGGCTGCGCAGGCGGCGAAAGCTCCAGCGGCGGCGGTGAAACAGAGGCTTCCGCCTTTCCTGCCTTCAAAATTTCCTACGGGCGAAGCCGGATGGCATGTGGCCGGGGAGTGAGGGCGGCAAAGAAACGGGAGAGGAAGCGGCGGCGCAAAGAGCGAACCGTCGCGGCTGGGCTCAGCGCCCCGAAGTCCTCAGCTGTAGTGGTCACACTACAGCCGGAAGCTGAGAAGAGGGGCGTGACGTACTGCTAAGTGCTCGCAAAGGCGAAGGAGGCGGTGGACCTTAAGGAGCTCGGCACTACCGGGGGCCTCCGGCTCAGGGTGACCATGACTGGGGCCCAGATGCTGGAGATCCCCGGTGCAGCTAGCGGCCCGGCTGCTGACGCTCTGGCCGAAAGGATCAGGGCGTCCTTAAATGCGGACGAGGCCCGAGTGTCCAGGCCCTCCAAGTGCGCTGACGTGCGCATCCTGGGCCTGGACGACTCCGTCACCGTGGAGGAGGTGGTGGCCGCCGTCATTAGGACTGGGGAGTGCTCTGCCGAGCAGGTGAAGGCAGGCACCATACGTCCTGACCACACGGGCATGCGAACCGTCGTGGTAAGCTGCCCCGTGACGGCGGCCAAGAAAATCTCGGAGGGTCGAAGGCTTCTGGTGGGCTGGGTTTCTGCGCAAGTCAAAGTGCTGGAACCCAGGCCTCTGAGGTGCTTCCGCTGCCAAGTGGGCCACCACACGGGAGCTCTATGCACCTCGGAGGTGGACCGAAGCGGTCTTTGCTTCCGCTGTGGTCAGCCCGGTCACAGGGCCGGCTCGTGTAACGCCACGCCGCACTGCGTCGTATGTGTGGCAGCTGGCAAGCCGGCCGATCACTGGGCTGGGGGTAAAGCCTGCGCTCCACCCGCCAAGACCGGGGGCAAAAGGAAGCCCTCCACCACCGACGTCACCACCGCAGCCACCGCCACTGCCGCCGCCGCTGCCGCCACCACCGCCGCCGCCACCGCTACTGCGACTGCAGCGGTGGAGCCCTCACAGGGGGCCCGGGAGGAGGCCGAAATGGAGTGCCAATAACGGCCCCATTACGCATCCTTCAAGCGAACATCAACCACTGCGCCGCCGCTCAGGATCTGTTGCTCCAGAGCATGGCGCAGTGGTTGATTAACATCGCCGTGGTCGCTGAGCCGTACTTCGTCCCACCCAGGGATGACTGGGTGAAGGACGTGGACGGCTCAGTAGCCTTAATTTCGTCGGCCGTCGCCGGTACCCCGTCCATCGAAAGCGTCAGGAGAGGAAAGGGATGCGTGGCGGCACGGTTCGGGGAGATTGTCGTGGTGGGGGTCTACTTCTCCCCGAATCGAACTCTTGCCGAGTTCCAGAACTCCCTTACGGAGTTGGCTGCTGTCGTCGTCGGGTATCGTTCCCTCCCCGTACTCGTTCTCGGGGACTTCAATGCCAAACACGCGGCTTGGGGTTCCCGTTACACGGACGCGCGAGGCAGGATGGTGGAGGACTGGGCTCTGGAGACAGGCCTGGTCGTCGTAAACCGGGGTTCTGTCCCCACGTGTGTGCGGATGCAGGGTGAATCCGTGGTGGACATCTCGTTCGCAAGCCCTGCTCTGTCATCACGCGTCATCGACTGGCGCGTTATAGAGGAGGTGGAGACATATTCCGATCACCGGTACATCCGGTTCGACGTCTCCGCCCAGACCTCAACCGCACCAGTCGGACAGGTCCCGAGTGGTCCGCGGTGGTCACCGAAGCAGCTGGACCGGGAGCTCCTCCTGGAAGCCTCGATCGTGCAGGCCTGGGTGTCACCACCGGACAGGCCTGCGGACATTAACGACGAGGCGGAGTGGTTCCGGGAGGCCATGTCCAATATATGTGACGTAGCAATGTCCCGGGTCCAGCCAGGACGCGCCCGCCGCCAGGTGTACTGGTGGTCGCGAGAACTGACGTCGCTGCGCGAGGCTTGTGTCGCTGCACGGCACCCGTACACCAGGCACAGCAGGCTCCGCATCCGCCCTCCGGATGCGCAGGCCAGGGAGGCGGAGCTGTACGAGGAGTACAGAGCGGCGAAGAATGCCCTCCGAGCAGGGATCCTGCGGGCCAGGGATTTGGCTCGCTAGGAGATGCTGGAGTCTCTGAACGGGGACCCGTGGGGACGTCCCTACAAAATGGTGTGGGATAAACTCCGCACCTGGGCCCCCCCGTTAACGCAGAGTCTCCGGACCCAGCTGGTGGAGGACGTGATAAGCGCTCTGTTCCCTTCGCGAGGGGAACATAGTCCCCCGCCTATGGCTCCGCCACCTGCGGTGCCCGATGTGGACCACGCCGACGACGACGACGACGACGACGATGCTCCGGAGGTGACTGAGGTAGACCTGAGAGTGGCGGTAAACAGGCTGAAGGCCAAAAATACTGCCCCAGGACCCGACGGCTTACTTGGGAAAGCCTGGGTCCTGGCCTCGGAGGCTTTCGAGCCTCGACTAAGGGGGTTCCTAAGCGCATGCTTGGAGAGGGGCCAGTTCCCACTTCGTTGGAAGACGGGGAAACTGGTCCTCATTAGGAAGCCGGGGCGCCCTGCGGACTCTCCGTCCGCATACCGGCCCATTGTGCTGCTTGACGAGGTGGGCAAACTCTTTGAAAGAGTAATTGCAAACCGCCTCGTTGGGCACCTGGTGAGTGTGGGGCCGGATCTGGCGGAGAACCAGTACGGTTTTCGCACGGGGCGCTCGACTGTGGACGCCATCATGCGCGTGAGAGCCCTCACGACGGGGGATGCGTTGTCTCGGGGCAGGGTCGTCTTGGCGGTGTCTCTTGACATCGCCAATGCCTTTAATACCCTGCCCTGGAGTTGCATCAGAGAGGCACTCCGGTATCACCAGATGCCAATCTACCTCCGTCGCGTGGTCGAGGCTTACCTGATGGACAGGGCCGTCATCTACCCCGGTCACCAGGGAGAGTGGAAACGGCGAGAGATGTCGTGCGGTGTTCCACAGGGTTCGGTTCTGGGGCCGCTCCTGTGGAACATCGTCTACGACTGGATACTGCGTGCCGACCTCCCTACGGGCGTCAACGTAGTCTGCTACGCTGACGACACGCTAGTCCTGGCGCAGGGGGGGTCGCACCAGGCGGCGGCGGAAGTAATGACACGCGGGGTTGCGACGGTCATTGAGAGGATCAGGCAATTGGTCTCGAGGTGGCCCTACACAAGTCCGAAGCCATGTGCTTTCATGGTTCTCGGAACAGACCACCATCGGGATTCCAAATAACGGTAGGAGGGGTTCACATCGGCGTCGGGTCGACGATAAAGTACCTAGGACTCGTCCTCGACAGCCGGTGGAACTTTGACGAGCATTTCCGACATTTGGCTCCCAGACTGGGGCAGGCCGGGGCTGCCTTCAAGCGGCTTCTGCCCAATCTAGGGGGTCCAAACGCCTCCTGCCGGCGGCTTTACGCGGGGGTCGTGCGGTCCATGGCCCTTTATGGGGCCCCGGTGTGGGCACTTACTCTGAGAAAGCGACCAGCCCGCTACCTGAACACGTCCCAGAGGGTCATGGCCATCCGGCTGGCCCGAGGATACCGAACGATCTCCGGCGAGGCGGCGGGCCTTCTTGCCGGAATGCCGCCGTGGGATCTGGAGGCGAGAGCCCTTGCGCACGTTTACGCGTGGCGCGTGGAGGCGCTACGCCGGGGCGTGACTCTGCTGCCGCGGCAAATCGCAGCACGGCGGACGGAGCTCCGGCAGGATCTCATGGTGGTATGGAGACAGCGACTGTCGCAACCCAGCGCTGGGCACGCCACAATTGCGGCGATAAGTCCCCTATTTGAGGAGTGGCTAGAGAGACGCCACGGCGTCCTCACCTTCCGCCTGACGCAGGTACTCTCCGGACACGGTTGTTTCGGAAGCTACCTGTTTCGGATTCGGCGGGAGGACACGCCCGGGTGTTATCACTGTGAGGATCGCCCGGAGGACACGGTGGAGCATACGGTGGAGGCCTGCCCTGCTTGGGCGGAGCACCGCCGTGTCCTCGTAGAGGCGTCCGGCGGCGGCGACCTCTCGCGTCCGGCCCTGGTTCAATCCATGGTCCGGTGCGAGGGGGCATGGGAAGCAGTCACCTCCTTCTGCGAAGCAGTAATGCTAGCGAAGGAGGAGGCGGAACGCGTGAGGGAGAGGCAAACCTCACGCCCCAGCCGCCGCAACAGAAGGAGACGCCCTGGGCGTCGGGAGTCGCAGGGCGATTCCCGGCCACCGTAGGCGCGGGCCTGCGGACGGCGAGCGTTGGGTGGTTTTCCGTCCGATCAGAACCAGGCCCGGGTCGACGGCGCGTTGTGTTCCACGCGCGCCTCAAAGAGATGTCAGCAATGTAGACGGGGCCCGCTAGGGCCAGTGCCTGCCAGGGTTGCGGAATTTATTCGAAAGAGTTACCGCGGCCCTGGAACGCAAAGGGCATTAGAAGGAACACGGATGGGTTTTAGTCAGTAAGAGTCTGACACTCCCTTCCGCTCCGCCCAGAGCGGAAGGAGTCATATGATGATTTCCCATCCATAAAAAAAAAAAAAAAAGGGATGTTACCCAAAAAAATCGAAAGTTGAGAAGTAGATTCGAATGCAATGATTATGTACTGAATTCGATTTACATATATGTTTGAAGTCCGTATCGATTCATTCACTTTAATCGATGTTTTTATGCAGATCATCTCACTATGAAGCTAAAACTGGCAGATGTCAAATGTGATCTATTACTTAAATTGGCCCTACACTAAGGTCAATATTCTAAATACAAAAATTGCACTGTTCATTACGGTGACTGATAAGTACTTCTATTAAGTTATTGTCAAAAATTTCGACGATTTCTTATAAAGTTATGGATTATTATAACATTTTGTTCTTTAGCTTTTGTTTCCGTCTGATTCTAAAGACAAACATTTTATGCTCACATCAGTACACTGCGATTTTGTTTTTTTTTTGTTGCATCTCAATTTTGATACACCCTTGCAATCATAATAGCTTTGATTTTGACAGATCAACATTGCCTATTGCTCCGTAACGAAACTGAAAAAAACATTTTGGTGTAACACAATTTTACGAAAAATGTTACTTAAAAAAAGTAACTACATAACTTGACGGCACGTTTGGTGCAGTGGCTAAGCGATTGGCTTCTGCGCTACGGGTCGTGGGTTCGATTCCCACACGGAACAAAAATTTGTATGACCTACAGATGGTTGTTTCGGGTCTGGGCGTTTGTTTGTGAGATTTGTGTCTGTAAACGCACCCACGATACAAGAGAAATCTTAGTGTGGGGCAACGTTTTTTTAAAGAAAAAAAAAAAAAAAAAAAAAAACTTTATTCAGTTCACCCAAAGATGGAGTCCACACATAGCGGTCATTTCGTAAATTGTATTGAAGACTGTCTTCGATAACACGTAAACAACGTAGCTAAATTATCCACGTTTTTTTTTTATATTATGTACTTAGATAGTTGTATTCTTTGTATGGTAAGGTTTTGTAGAAAAACGTCAGGACTCACCTTACGGTGAAAAGCGTATAGTTACTGGTAATCAAATCAATAAGCTACCAATAAACAAGCGGTTTGCTAATTATAATCAAACTTTGTTTGCTAGTTAGCGCAATTGGGCCAAATTATTATGAAATTACCAAACTAGTTTAGTTTTCATTTTCAATGTTTGCACGACGTAATGAATTTTGTTCTATTGTACCAATGTTTTACGCAATTAAGGCCGGGAAAATGCTTTGGTAGATAAAAAAGACCTAAGTACCGCGTCTCGTCCACGATAGATTAAAGGAACTGAGACTAGCCTAGCTAGGGCATCAGTCATTACTAGTCTACGTAGTGTGCAATAGACACGTGCGGAGCTCGACGTGGTCGCAATCTCAACGTGCCGTAGAAATGCGAGAGAATATATTAGAATTAGACTAATCTCCTAGCCGCCTAGCTCTATTGGTTTATCGTAGACGAAGCACTTTAGTAAATGTACAGGTATCGCAAAATGTAGTGTCAAGCGGAAGTCCAGAGGTAGAGCACCTTTAGGGCGTTCGTGTACTACAAGGAATTTTACTATCCGGGCAGTCCGATTTTTTACGGTCCGATGTGGCATGAAAAAAACGGATGATTGTCTTGTGCACTTGTCCGTCTTTACTCGGACCGGGAAAACGGCCCGGAATGGAGAAAAGTAAAATGTCGGACGGTAAAATTACGGACGCAGTGTACAAGCATACACACGTTTTTCATTACTGTAATCTCGGGCCGAAAAAACGGTCTGGAATGGAGAAAAGTAAAATGTTGGACAGTAAAATTACGTATAGTGCTCAAACTAGTGTAAACATTTATGGCGTGCCATATCGGACCGTAAAAATCGGACTGCCGGACAGTAAAATTCCTTGTAGTGCACTAACGCCCTAAATGTTTATACTAGTCTGTGCACTACTCGTAATTTACCGTCCGACATTTTACTTTTCTCCATTCCGGGCCGTTTTTCCGGTCCGAGATGACAGTAATGAAAAACGTGTTTGTGCTTGTGCGCTGCGTCCGCGATCAGTATTATTCATGAGCGGGCGGGGCGTGTAGTTTCAAAGAGAGCTACCCTAAACTGCGCCGCACCGATCCGAGTAAAGACGGACAAGTGCACAAGCCAATCATCCGTTTTTTTCATGCCACATCGGACCGTAAAAAATCGGACTGCCGGACGATAAAATTCCTTGTAGTGCACAAACGCCCTTAGGGGTACCCGAATCACCCTTTCTGTGATTTGATGTAGTTTTCGAGTTACAGTTTCTTTTCATGTTTTAACCAAACTCTGACTTTAACAACATTTTTAATCATAGTGATGTGAATAGTTTTTTCTTCTAAATAAGACGAATAGAGAACTAATTTTTAAAAACCGCAAATATTGCAACATCATAGGAAACTATGACTTTGAGCCGTTTGGGGTGGAAACGCTCGGGTCAAGGGGTCCGCGTGCGCGTCTCCTTTTTAAGGAAATAGGAAGAAGACTGGTCGACGCTTCACGTGACCAGAGGGCTGGCTTGTTGTTCGGCCAGAGAATTAGCGTTGCCATACAACGTGGCAACGCTGCCAGCCTTCTGGGCACGTAACCAGTGGACAGCGATGCGGAGGAATATTTTGATGCACTCTTTTAGTTTATATTGATGGTTTAGTCTAGAATATAATTTTTCTTTGTTTTTACTTTAGATTTATATTGTACTAGCTGTACCCGCATGCGTTGCAATGCACTTTTTCCTACTTACTACCTACCTACTACCTACCTACTACCTACCTACTACCTACCTACTACCTACCTACTACCTACCTACTACCTACCTACTACCTACCTACTACCTACCTACTACCTACCTACTACCTACCTACTACCTACCTACTACCTACCTACTACCTACCTACTACCTACCTACTACCTACCTACTACCTACCTACTACCTACCTACGTTAGGAACACACCTACATTGCTTAGACAACAGTGAGTGCTTGTAATTTAATATATGAACTTTATACCATAGCAATAAAGCTGAAATTGACTACGTTTTAGTTAGAAATCATTTGTATGGGAAAAAGAAAAGCGCTATTTTTAGGGTTTTTCCAGCAATAATTCTAATTTTTCTCGCCGTAAAAACCATCCTTGAACTTCAACGAACATTTTAAAAAAAGATTTGGCCAAATTGGTCCAGGCGTTGTTGAGTTATGCGCTTACCAACACATTTTGCGATTCATTTTTATATATAAAGATTAATTTAGGTTAAAAAATGTAAAAATATTAAAAGAAAAAAAAACACGTTTTATTCTCAATTGTTCATGACACTATTAACCAAAAATGTCATGTCATGTACAAGTCATCATACAGCCGTAAGACGTCCACTACTGGACATATGCCTCCCCCAAGAAGGGAGGGATTTGCCATAATCGCCACGCTTGGCAGGCGGGTTGGCGATCGCAGTATGGTTGTTAAAGTACTCAGAGAACGCTGCTGCCCATCCTCTAGTGAATCCCTTAGTCGCCTTTTACGACACCCACGGGAAGAGATGGGGTAGTGCTATTCTTTAGTCCAGCACTACACGAGAAAATTATAAGATAGATAAAATTTATCAAATAAAAAACAAAATACAATTCCTTCTAATGCGGATAACAATCATCAAGACCCATATTTCATTCTTAAACTTTTGCAAATTAGAAAAAAAAACGTTTTTGTATAATTTTTTACATTTTTTCCTTTGCCTGTTTTTTATGCGTAAAGGCCTTTTATTTATTAAATTAGAAATGGAAAAAGGCTTTGTTAAAACGCTGGGCCGTATAATTAAATTATATTTTTCTACGAATTCTTTATCGTGCGCTGCTCTTTTATTTAAAAAAGACTTATTGTTCTTAGTTTGAATAATACTTTGTATTTTAATACCAGAATAAAGTGCCTGTGTTATTTGAGGGCATGTAACGTTTGGCTTAATTGGAGTTTCGGCTATGCTTACAGTGTAAGTAATATGAGCTTAAAAAGATAAACGCAAGCGTAGAACCTAAAATACAAGTTACATTTAAATGTTAAAACGTTGTAGTAAGTACACGTTATGCGTGTTTCACGACTTTTTATTAATAGGTAAAATTTAAGTTTAAAGATTTTGTTGCTGATACTTAATAAAAACATGTTCTTTCAGACATTTCTGAATACATCATAAACAAAGATACATTTTATTCTAAGGCGATTTAATTTAGATAGCTTATTTTTTATTAAGATTATAAAAACTACACAATATTATTCAAAATTCGAATAAAAAATCTAAATAAAGCATTTGCTTTCAGAATAAGCACAATAGTATTCTAAATTCAAATTCATTCAATTCCAACGACGAAACACAAAGGACGTTAATCATTTATACAATATTTAAAATATTCTCAAAACGCAAACATTTGCAAACATACCATTTTGAAGGAGAAATGTAAATAATTATTTAGCACGTTCGTACTATGAGTGGGAGTGTTTGATTACTAAGTAAAATTAACTCAACGTTGTTAGTATACCGCTGAACAAACTTGGTATCTATGCATATTAATTTCATCGTGAAAATGATTTAGGTATTTAAAGCGTTGCCAGGCGTCCGGATAAGCCGGACACAGTCAGGCTTTCTGGTTGCGTGTGCGGCCAAATTATACGGTATACGGACTGTCCGGCTTTTGTTCATCATCATCATATACACCGAATAAGTAATTATCTCCGTAGCAGAAAACATCGACTGCTAGACGTGCCTTCGTGTCTGACTGCAGCCCGTGCTGCGTCTCCCGTACCACGCATGTTGATCGCACTAAATAAGCTCGTGGAAGCTAACATGGACTGCGATCTATTCGCTAACAAATTCGCCAATTTAATGGCTATGTGCCTACATTTTTGTGAGAATAATAGTATTTAATTGTTGTTATAAGTTTATATTTTATTTTTGTACTTATTATAAACTTTGATTTATGTAATTGGTTTCTGAAGCCGTGTAAATGAAATAAAAATAAATAAATCATCATCATTCAGCCGGAAGACGTCCACTGCTGGATATAGGCCTCCCCCAAGCCTCGCCACATCGACCGGTCCTGTGCTTTGTGCTATCCATGTTGGGGTTTGCCATAATCGCCACGCTTGGCAGGCGGGTTGGCGATCGCAGTATGGTTGTTAAAGTATTCAGAGAACGCTGCTGCTGCCCTATAGAATTCCTTAGTCGCTTTTTACTTTAAATTTGATTTTACATTTGTCACATGTCGGTTTCCGCTCCGCCCGCCTCACCTTGTATCGCTAGCGCAAGCGAACGGACTAGCACAGTCCTAGCCGAGCCCCCGCCGTCCCGCCACTGTTCATCTCCACCCCACTCTAGTGGCTTCGCTCGGTGTAGTTCTATTTACCCAAATGTTCGGCTAAACTGGCTGGTCTGTCCGGCTTTTCGGTTTTAAGGGCGCTTTCAAATTGGACGGTTGCCATCGAGCTGCAGCCATGCCGCATCGGTGCGGCTGTCGAGCTGCAAACAGGCGGTTGTGTTTTTACAAACAGTTGACGCGACGAAATAGCAGTCTGACGCCCGACCTGCTGCCGCACGTGCGCGGTACGGACGACGCACTGCTCTCAGGCCGCGTCAACTGTATGAAAAACACAACCTGCCGTTTGCAGCTCGACAGCCACACCGCTGCGGCACGGCTACAGTCCGACAACAACCGTCTAATTTGAAAGCGTCCTAAGACCTGGCAACCCTATTTATGTAGCACGGTTTTAGAAATAGTAGTGTGTTTTTTTAACTATCCAATAGTTTAAATATATAATATCTAAAAGTGTGTTTTTTTAAATATCTAATAGCGGCTGTATCATTGTGTACGCGGCTTCGCCCGTTTCTAAAGGTCTTGTTTTTCCAGGATGATTAGAGCGCATTGTACTAATCATCAGGACATCGTCTATCTTTGTACCATTTTCCATTCACAGCTACACAATCAAGCTGCGCTTGCCGTGGTCGCGTTCGTTACACATCGAGACCCCTCGGTACCTCGAAGATCACATTAAACCGTCGGTCCCGGGTGTCATACGAATACCAATGACAGTCGTTACGGGTAGTTAGAAGTTTGAAAATCTGACAACCGGCCTAACATTAAGATATTAGCGTTGGCTAGTAACAGGGTTGTGGAGGTCTGATGTCAGTCGCTCCGTATAAAATACAAAACGTCGATGTGGTTACGTTGTGGCTTCTTCTTCTATCGTGTCGGCACGAACTATACGAGAATGCCGTGCTCATGCCGTGGTGAAAAGATTAGTCAGTCAGCAAGGTTGGTAGCGGGGCTGGCTGCCCAGGGTGCGCCGGACATACCTATGTATCGTCACTCGTGGAGGCTCTTTTCATGCACCCCTACGTTACGTTGTGGCTAATGTTTGCAAACAGACAGATCGACTCCGGCTTCAGGCGTGCGCGCGGTATCGTTGCGTCGAGACAATGTTGTGTTTGCGAGGTAGACGGCCGCTAGTGCGCGGTGTCACTGGTGGTTGCATTGTGGTTGCGATGTGGTCGGTATCGCCCACACGTTTGAATTTGGCGGCAAAATGTGGTGCGTGTGAATTAAACTATTCATCTTCATACAAATTAGTGCCCGCCAACATGTTGTTCTTGTGGTGTAACTGTGGTACAGACGCGTAGACGCCAGCACATGAAGCTACCACAATCTGTCAAATTTCTTTAATAGATTTTCATCTTTATCGCAAAATCATTAGGTTCAAGGTTGATTGGGAAAATTTGACAGTTTCGGGTAGCTTGATGTGCCGTCTGTACAATCGGGGACTTGAAATGATGGAATGGAAAAGGGTGAGCTAATTTACCTAAACTTCAAAGAACAGAGACAAAAACTGGAGACTTCCTTACGACAACTTTTTTTTTTTCGGAAGAATTTTCTCAGAGATTGTCTTTCATTTGTTTTAAAAAAGTAAAAGACAATCTCCTTTTTTGAAAACAATGGAAAACGTGTCATCTGGTTTTGTGACAATTTTGGGAAACAAAAATAGGAAAGAATTTAATTGATTTCTGTACTATTAACATTAATATTAAATGTAGGTACTTTAGTGATGTCCCGAAACCCGGAATAATTTTCACGAAAAAAAATGTTGTCGTAAGGAAGTCTCCTGTTTTTGTCTCTGTTCTTTGAAGTTTAGGTAAATTAGCTCACCTTTTTCCGATCACTGGTGATAAGGAATCGAATTTGAAATCTGATAAACATTTCGAGTCTGCGACCGTACATGTGTAACAACCCTAAGGGAATTATTTACCCAAGCAATGCCGCGAATCAAGTTAGAATGTAATCCACATTCAGAACATCAACAGAAGTTGTGAACTAACATTCAGAATGTTACGTAGCAAGCAAGCGAATACTAACAAAGCTCTCGTCTACATATCAAAGGGAGTAAACCGAACCGGACCGATTTGGCGAAATCTGTGGCGTGGTTACATAAACTGACGATTTTAGAGATGAATGTAGAGTATGAACAGTACAGTTTTTCCGAATTCGAACGAATTTTGCGACCCGGTTAATTTTTCTTTGTGTCATCATCTGCCTAGCCTTTTCCCAACTATGTTGGGGTCGGCTTCCAGTCGAACCGGATGCAGCTGAATATCAGTATTTTACATGGAGCGACTGCCTATCAGACCTCCACAACCCAGTAACTGGGTAATACGATACTCTTGGTAAGACTGGTTGTCAGACTTTCTGGCTTCTGACCAACAGTAACGACTGTCAAAGATCTACAAATGACAGCCGGGACCAACGGCTTTACGTGCTTTCCGAGGCACGGAGGAAATTCGCTATGGTAAATGGTCACCCATCCACAGACCAACCTCGGCAAGCGTGGCTTAACCCGGAAGATCGGTCTATGCGGCTGTAATTATTTAGCCACGAGCTCCTCTTAATTTCTCTCTTAATTTTTCTTTGTGTGTCTTTATAATATTTTATTATACAAAGTTAGTCAGAAAGGGGGTAGTTTTCCAAAAAGGTGTTAAAGTACCCATAATAATGAATAACGTTTTTTCATTATAAAAATACAGTTTCGGGTCTAGTCGCGTAGAAACTTAAAAGGCACTAAATACCTTTTTTATCCCGACGTTTCGGCCGAATTACACCGGCCGTGGTCTACCCGTGACCACGGCCGGTGTAATTCGGTGGGATAAAAAGGTATTTAGTGCCTTTTAAGTTTCTACGCGACTAGACCCGAAATTGTATTTTATAATGTGTACAAATCGCGAAAGTTTAAAAACATTTAACGTTTGTTCTACGCCGGATACTAAATGTTACAAAGATAAAAAATCAATGGGCAACATAGTCCTAGTGTCAAAATGTACAAATTGCCTAGTGCCAAAATGTCATTTTGCCCAAATGCCGCTGTCGATATCGGACTTTCAAGGAGTATTTATACTCAAAGAGATTAGATAGAGAAGAGATTTTAATTAGATATCCAGTGCAGAGAAGTATGTTGATATCAAGTAAGTAGCAGATAGATGTATGTAGGCTCAGTCGTTAGTGCTCCTACCTTCGAAGCCCAGGTTTGCGGGTTCGAATCCTGACTGTGTGACAATAGGACTACGATGCATTTTGCCACAATTATGTTTTATCTTTTGTACATTTTGACAATCTAACTATTAGACCCTTACGCATTATATCACAATAATTTTTTGTCATTTGCACATTCATATACATTAAGACTTTTGTATATTTTGACACTAGGACTATGTTGCCCATTAATTTTTTGTCTTTGTAACATTTAGTATCCGGCGTCGTTTGTTCTTCCACTTTCCCGCAAAGTCAATAGTTTCATGGAAATAGCTGTTCAAAGATTTCATTTAAACTTTGCTAAAATAGATTGCTAAAAGTTCGCAGCTAAGGTCAGCTGTTTTTACATTTTAGGTTGCAATTGGAGTCATGGATTAGAGGTTCCATTTTCTGAATTTGTAGCTAAAACAGGGATGAAGAATTATTGAAAAAACTTAAATTTTACATGGAACTAAAACTATCGAATTTTTATATGTTTACACTTACATTAAAACAGTAATCAGTGATGCTTTAAATGGTCCGTGGGTCAGTACCTCCTTTCCGACTAACCTTACTTATGAGGTACTTTTGGTTGAAGCATGGTTTCAAATTATGATTGATCCTATGAAGAAGAACACAGAATGTAAACACCTATTCTGTTCATCAATTTGTTTCATATCGGTAAACCGTACAAGTAATACATCAATATGAATCAATACGATAACTTGATAGGTGTCTTCCTCTGAAGAACTTTTATTCCTAGGGTTGCTAACGCTCCCGGAATCTGTTGTCTTTGAAAGTCGTCTGGCTCCCTAATGACACTAATTTCTGGATCCGTCAAATCAAAGTAAACTAGGCCGCACATTGTAAGAAATTGATTATTCCCCGAAAGGAGCAATATTATTAGCATAAATTTTCTACTAGTCACCGCACACTATCAGAAATTTGCCAGATTCGACAGTCTGCGGGTGTAGTAAAAAATGTATTCGCAAAGTACCTTCGTGAACGTGTCACAAATTTTCTAACAATGTGCGTCCGGGCTAAAATTTGGCGGCCAATCTCAATGGTGGTGGTCTCGGCGATCAGATTTCTCTCTAGAAATGGCGCTTACTAAGTACTCACCTCCCCTCATATCTAACCCAACACCTTTGTTTTTGCTTCGCTCCCTGAATTTCCTTCCACATAGTTGACAACCCTACCCATTCCCAAGCCCCATGTGAATCCTCCAAAGATTTCACTAAACACGCCACATACGTAACATAACGTTACACCAACTTATAAGTGCGGCGAAACTCAAATGTTTTCTTTCGATTCCCCCGAGACCGCCACAAAATTGCCTTCGTGTATATTTTACTTGGGAACGAGACAGTTTAGACTTCAGTACACTTCGGTATGAGAGAAACATCAGCGACGATGGGCATTTATATTTTACGGTTCGAGATGATAGCGTATCGCAACGTGCGTTTTAAAATTCTCTCTTGTATTTTTACTACTTACAATTCTTCTGAGGCGACTTAGACGCATTTGCAAAAAGGGTAGGTAAAAAGTAAAATTACGAATGCGGACGGCCCATATAGATGAACTCCGATAACTTGGCACGCCCCTCCATTGCAACTGCAAGTAAAAATATATGAGAAATAATACTAACAACGCATCATTCAATCAACGCAGACATGCATTCTGCAACTCTGCCGCGCTAACGAAGAATACAATAACTCGATTTTTGGACAACTTTGAGTTACATATTCGAATTCGGCACGATTCGCCGATTCCGAATATACAAGGTGTAACATAAATAACGCTCAACCTCTTAAGGGGTCACTGTACTCATCATTATGAACAACTTTTACTATGGGACCAAATCAGAAATCGCGAAAAAAAAAAAACACCTGTTCCTTAAAATAATGTTCGCATAACTCGTCAAAATGTAGGGAAAGTTGTTCATAATGATGAGTACAGTGACCCCTTAAGAAGTGCGTTATTTATGTTACACGTTGTAATAACTTAAGGTCGTCCAAAAATCAAGTTATTGTTGTGACGGTGGTAGTGGTGGTGTATTCTTTTTTTCGAATACTGTAATGGTAAGGTCCCACGGCCCGCTAATCTACAGGCCGCAACAGACGTGGCCTTAGGCCACTTAAGACGTGGGGTGCATGAAAAGAGCCTCCACGAGTGACGATACATAAGGATGTACGGCGCACCCTTTTTTTTTCTTTTTTTTTTTTGTCGTGGGAAAATCCTCATGGATGCCCTTCGCCCGGGGAAAGCGAAGGGGTATGCCGGACCCTTACCGGCTAAAAACCCACGGTGTTCCTTCTTCTGACCCTTGGCCGGGGTCGCGGGATTCGCAACTGCATGCACCGCGACCCCCGCAGTCCTCGGTCCGCCAACCACTGGCGGACCTCTGCTTCTGTGGGGCCTTGCCCCACGTCCTCCTGAGAGGCGCGCACGGAACACTGCGCGCCGCCTTCTCGGGCTTGTTACTGGTCGGGCGGCGGGTATGTCCGGCGCACCCTGGGCAGTCAGCCCCGCTACCAACCTTGCTGACTGGCTAATCTTTTCACCACAGCATGAGCTATTCTCGTATAGCTCGTGCCGACACGATAGAAGAAGACCAGACGTGGCAACGCCTGGCGCGGCCTGCCGCGGGCCGCGCCACTTATTCCCACGGCGTGAATCGGCCTGGTGCGACCTGCTGGCCGCCATTCCAACATAGCAAGTGATACGTCCGACCACTCTATCATGTGCGCATTACGTACGGCCGCAAGCGAAATGCGGCCGCGAACTTACCGACTCCCGATGGATCGGACGGGCGACGTCAGGGCACCGCGGGCTTCATCGGATGAGACGGTTCCCACGGCCTGTCAGCCTGGTCACGGCGAAATTTATGAAGAAAAAAAACTTATTTTTTTCCTTTTGAAATTCCAACTATTTTCTTTTTTTTTTCTACGCATTTCATATAAACATGTTTTCTATTTAATCGTATTGTAAGTATATATGTATTAAAATCCTTGAATTGGGGATCCCGAAAACTTTTTGCCCATTTTCAGTATTTTCTTGGGAGGAGGCTACGAAAAATTAATATTATTCAAATATAAAAAAAAACTTCATCTTTTTTAGACAAAGCAGTAGTCTACCTGTAGCTTACCGTAACATTTAGAGCTAAGTTTCACGGATTGATCGGAAAACGCACCAAAGAACAGCTATTTTATAACAGTTTAGTAAATCATTACATAAAAAACAAAGTCGCTTCCCGCTGTCTATCTGTCCCTATGTATGCTTAGGTCTTTAAAACTACGCAACGGATTTTGTTGCGGTTTTTTTTAATAGATAGAGTGATTCAAGAGGAAGGTATATATGTATAATACATGCATATTATAGTGGAGAAAAACGCGGAATAAGCGATAAACTGCTGGCGACCTCTAGTACGTTCTGAAGGTCAGAAAATGTCGCATTGTTTGAAGTTTATAAGTCTTCTCGAAACTTTGCTTTGTCATAGGGCTTAATCTGTAACAGCAAGCTAACTTTAGATTGCTTCCAACACTAAGTTGTAACTTGTAAGGTCAGCATGGATTCGCTTCTCAGCTCGTACACTAGTTTGACTACGTGAGCACAAATTTAACAAGATATGTCCAATATACTAGACTGAATATGGCTCGTTTAAAACTGACCAATTTCAAAGAAGGTTTTAATCATTTGAGACTGAGTAACGTCGTTTCGAATAACTGAAGTCAGGATCAATTCGAATTCACCGAAAATAATATCGATGACCAACATCTAAAAAGGGATAACCGCCAATTTACAAACTTTACAGGAGAGTGGTTTAAAGTTCATTTACGACGAATAAATTAGGCAAAGAACCTTAAATACCGCCCAAGCAACTAAACGTATGTCGTAGAGTCATGAGAATTAAGCCAATCGACGCAGAAAAAAAGACCATTCCAACGATATACCATACTGGATGACTATTTTCCGTCTAGAAAAAAATTTACTATATTATGTGAACGGAATCGAACACCATTCCATAGTTTATTTTGTATAATTTCCTTTTTCAAATGTATTTATCAATAAATACTACTATAGTCTTTAAAATATAGCTTGATTTGAATGACAGCTGCCAAACTGGTGTGACTAGTGCTGGGAAAGGACTGACCAAATCGATATAAAATCATTAAAAATAAATGTAATACGTATAATTTGTATATTTTCGTAGCCGTCATCATGGATTTGGATTTTGACCTTATTTTCAGCATCAGCACACCGGAAAAACCATGAAATTGACACCCATGACAACTAATTTGCAAACATTCATGGCCGCCATTTTGAATTTGAGTTTTGACCTCATCTTCAGCATCAGCATACCCGAAAACTTTGGATTTGATACCCATGACGAATAATCGTAGTCGCAATAGTTTATATCTAAAACATACATTTCAAACTTTTAAAGACCTTTTTAATATAGTACGAAGTAGGTATAATTATTTATTATCATCGCATACAATTTTAATAACGCAAACGTAATAATTTTTGTATTCAATCGATTTACATTTATCGATGTGTCCCATCTCTAACATTTTTGCAATATGACATAACTTTTGAAGAACGTAAGATTTATATTTTATGACTATGAATCAGTAAGAATTATTTTAGTTTTCAAGCTGATTTTTAATATTTTGCATTGTATGGGAAGCACTGTATTTTACAAAAATGCTATCATGTTAGTTAGTGAGTGATTTTTCGTGTGCCAATTTAAATCACACGTTCGACGTAACTACAAAGTTATGTCGTCACTTTTGCTGACATCTGTCATTCTAATCAAGCTATATTTTAAGGAGTATAATTTCAAGTAAATTTTCATACTAAATCAATAAAACAGAAATTTTGAAGTAAATAAAGCAATTATTCAATATCTAAATTCAAATCATACACACCTGCGTATGATTTCAGTTTCTATAGTAGGTAAGTATCTATAGTATCAATTACATAATAAAAAAAAGAAAAAACTATACCTAAGTCTTTTACTCCGTTCACCTATACCCAATTTTTTTCCAGACTGTAAAAATAGTCATCCAGTATATGTATATTTTAAGTCCATTTCGCAAAAAATGGTGCTTATGCCTTTTTGGCTGTTATGCATTGATATGAGAAGTTGATAATTGTATAATAAGTACGTACGTTACGCCAGTGCTACTAAGGAGCTAGAGCTGGCCTTCAATAATAACTAAAGCAAGCTAGCTTGCCTGTCGCGAAGAATAACCTATATTTTGTAAGACCGAATTCTGCCCAACAACACAGCAAAAATAAGGTTGTATTCCAACCGGTAGTTATTTATAACAAACATCAATCTCATCTGGCAATACAATACTTTTTATGCAGAACATCCCTCATAACAAGCCAAGACAAGGAGAATGGCTGAAAGATAAGAATACATTAATAAAAAATACAAAAAGCATGTTACAATATGGGACAACAAAAAGCGCGCGCAAGGCAGTTTTTGTAGAAAAACAAAAAATAGATGCAAACATGGTTGTCGCGATTCTGCCTCTGTTTTTTTTTCTCTGTGGTGCTGTGGTACTTTTTTAGTCTGTCTTGTTGTGGTCCGTTTAAATCAAATGTTTGGTGAAATGATGAAAGATAAGATTGTAACTTTCTACGATAAGTACGAATAAGTTTGACGTTTTGACAGCTTTTGTATCTATAGAAAAATGTAAAACCGCCATATTTTTAATCCTCAGATAAAAATTAATCTGACGACTGAAAAATCGGCCCTCGGAGCAATAACTTGTACCTACATTTACTGCTATGGTTTTGTCTTCTTCATACTCGCTTGGTATGGAAACGTACAGCTTTGCAAAAAAGAGTACCTAAAAAAAATGGGGGCGCCACTAGCCATACATACAACATAAAATTTTAACTATAAAAATAACTTCTCTGGTAGTAATTTAAATAATCTTATCATTTACAATCAGTTAAATCAGTCTTCAAACACATTTATCACCTGAAAAAAAATAAAAACAGTTCAGTATTTAGACTTTTTTGCCAAGCTGTTAACCATATTATTTGAATAAAAATACACCTTAATCATAATTCTTGTAAGAACAATTCATGTTTTGTGTGTAAAAAAATATATCATGTTGAAAAAAATTTGAGTATTTTTTTTCTTTTATCCTTTCCTCTTCTTTTCGAGGTGTCCTAGAAAAACAAGTAAGTAGGTAAACGTATCATATTTTATATTATTCTCGTAAATAAAATTTAGCATCACAACGACATAAAAGCCAGTCGCGGAGTTCGACAAAACACTGCGACAAAGTTTTCAAATATTCTAGCATTTCGTTAACACTTTGTACTTAGCAAACAAATATTTTCTATTCCCTGAAGAAATTGCCAAGTAATTTATCCAAAGTTTCATTAGGGTTCCCGATTCGTCCGAAGAACATACTTGCCCTATTTTCAATTAAAATTCGAAACCATTTGATTAGTTTTAATGATGAGATTCTAGTTTGAATCCCACGTTCGGACAGTGTTTTTGTCAGAATTGAATTGTGTCCGATAAATGGATACTGGATATCCTCATGGATGTCCTCCGTCCTGGGGGTGGGCAGAGGGGTCTGTCAGACTCTTACTGACTAAAACCACCCCGGTGTTCCCTCGCACACTTAGGTCCTAACCTAACCTACCTAACCCTTTTTTTTTTTTTTTTTGCGTGGGGAAATCCTCATGGACTATCCCCCGTCTGGGGAAGACGGGGGGGTGTGCCGGACTCTTACCGGCTAAAACCACCACGATGTTCCATCACTTGACCGTGGGCCGGGGTCGCGGGATTCGCAGCTGCATGCACCGCAACCCCGGCAGGCCTCGGTCCGCCAGCCCCTGGCGGACCTCTCCTTTGTGGGGCCTTGCCCCACGTCCTGCTGAGAGGCGCGCGTGGAACACGTCGCGCCGCCTACTCGGGCCTGTTACTGATCGAGCGGTGGGTCCCCTAACCCAGCGCCCGCAGGCCACACACTAGGGTGGCTGGAGGTCGTCGCGCGGCCTCCGCCGCCCGGTGCGTCTGGCGCGGGAGGGGAGAGTGGCAGCTGCCTCTCTCTCTCTCTCCGCTCCCTCCTTGGTCGCCATCACCTCCTCGCAGAAGGAGGCGACGGCTTCCCACGCAGTCTCGCTCCCGACCATGGACAGAACCACGGCCGGAAGCGAGAGGTCACCACCACCGACCGCCGCGATTAGCTCGCGGCGCTGCGTCGCCCACGCAGGACACGCCTGCAAAGTGTGCAGGGCCGTGTCCTCGGGGCAGTCGACGCAGTGGTGACAACCGGGCGTTTGCTCCCGGCCTATGCGACACAGGTACTTCCCGAAACACCCATGTCCCGAGAGTACCTGCGTCAGCCGGAAGCTGAGGGCGCCATGACGCCTCTCCAGCCACTCTTCCATCACGGGCCTTACCGCCGCTATTGCGGCGTGCCCTAACCTACCTAACCCTGACCAAACATAACCTAACGACCTGACCTAATCTAATCCTGACATTTAGACGACAGTTGGTGCTCGACAGACTGCTGTTTAATCTCTACGCGAGGATTATGCAATGAATTGCACTTAACGGGCCACCTGCGTGCTTGTAGAGATTTTTCAGAAATCGCCTTTGTCATTATTTTATGACAATTTTACATTAGTTTCTAAATATTTTTTGAACGTCTATACCTCGTTGGATAGCTGATTAAATAAGGATGTTTGTCTTGCATTTTGTACACTTAGTGTCATAGTAAATTTTTGAGATAAACATCATTCTTTATCGTGTACCTCGATGATTTTCTAATACACTTATTTAACTTTTAATGATTACTTACAATTGGGTGGTCATTAAGAACTGTAAAATACGCAGAAAGCTTCGTAAAAGTATCAGCTACAAGCTAATATCATAATCAAAGCCGATCAATTTGATATTTTAGAGATAAATAGTGTTTAAGAAGGAATTCTGGGTATTATTAAAAATAATATAAAAATTGCAATATCTCGAAATCCATTGAATTTCGTAGAACATATGTGGGGTTAAATTTGTTGCATATTAGCCCCCCTATGACGTGGTGCAAGGAATACGTCGAATTACCAGTAGCCCTGTATAAAAGGTCTATCTATTCATACACGAAATATTTTAAGGGATACGTCTATAGGCGGTCAAGAAGCCAAAGAAAAGTGAAAAAAAAATTTTTTTACTCCTATATTTTATTATGTAATTATTATAATTGTAATAATGCTTGAGACATTTTGTATTTTGAAAAAAAATTTGCCCACTTCATTGACAAAAAATACTACGTAGAAACTAACGTAATGGATGTTGAAAATAGCAATGAGCCAGTATTTGATACGTGCATCAAGTAAATTTTAATTACAAATTTAATTGAAAAAAAACATTACTTACTTAATTTTTCTTTTTTTTTAAATTTATATTGCTTCTTTACCACCTATAAGTAGATGTATCCCTTAAAATATTTCGTGTATGAATAGATAGACCTTATATAATGTGTATTTATAATGTGTATATGTGAATAATGTGTACGGTTGCACGCCTTCCATCTTAAAGAAAGTCGCCTTTTTATTTTATCTGAAGAACACACCCATGATAAAATGAAACTAAACGACATGCATTAGAGTAATTATTACTACAGGTCTAGCACATAACTGAGTCAGTACCTGAGGTAGCTACGCGGTGCGGGAGGGGTGACAATTGTCACAAGTTGACGAATCAGTGAGCTCTCGCGTCGCGTCACCACACCCCTCCCGCACCGCGCATCTACCTCAGGCACTGACTCAGTTATGCGCTAGACCTATACCCCCCTATTACAAAATATGGTCTCAGAAAAACCTGGGTTTTAAAATAGCCCCGTCTCTTTTTGTTATATGACATAAGAAAGTGATGGGTATATTTTAAACCTGGGTTTACCTTAGTCTTGGTTTAAACCATCTTTTGTAAAAAGGGGGATAGTGTTGAAATTACTCCTAGTATTTTGACAAGTGTCAAATCGGATCTATTAGACTGTGACAACTGTACCTACTTGCGTGCCATTCAGTAGAAGCGATACTCCTACATATTATCTCAACTGTTACCATTTCTGCAAGCGCGAATGGCTGCAGGAAACGTGTGCGCGACCTTTCATTGCGGAGACGCGCGAGGTCTGCGTAATGATTCCCAACAACGAATTGCACTGAAAAACCTGCTGTATCTATTCATCTCAATGTCTGTGGTCATCCCTCGTCACATTAATTGTTAAACTGTAAAGACCCGCACATAGAAGGCGGGTCGGAGTGATACAGGCGCGACCCGCTCTTTTTGTGGCGTTGTTGGCTTACTGGGGCCCAATTCTCCTAAAATAAATTGTTGCCAAACGCAATCGAACCACAACAGTCAGTCAGTTTTTGTTTTCGAAAACTTTCAAAATGATTGATTTTGTTTTTTGTGTCAAAGAATTCGACAGCTTTTGAAATTGAGAACTGTCTGAATGAACGTTTCGGCCTTGGTTCGGTTGTGATTTATCAAGATTTATTTTAGGAGAATTGGGCCCCTGTGCATATAACACTTCTGTTTGAGAACCATTCAGTACAGACACGGTAACAGACGTAGGCAATCACCATTCAGTATACAGGGTGTAAACGAATTCGTGCAATGCCTTCAAACCGCGTGATCTATTGGTGACACAGATTAAAACTAAATGTACTTTTTTTAAAAACAACTGGAAAAACATTATAAAAAACTAGGATTTTTATTTTTAGTTCATTTTAGAGCCCTGACTTACACTGCAAAGAACGATATCGTGCTAGTCGTGCCCGCCAGCTGTGTCGCCCTGCTTTCATTAATTTATGCGTGGCATCGAATTGTTCAGAAAAATAAAATATTTTTTGTAAAAAAAAAAGTAAGTAAAATTTTATTGATTGTAACTTTGAAACTTAAAAACCAATCAACAAAAAAAAACTGAACAGTCTTAACTGCCTTATCATTTGTTGTCATATGACGTTGAGGTTCGAGACACCTTATACAGGGTGTTAACGAATTCGTGTAATTCCTTAAAACCACATGATCTACTAGTGGTGTAGACAGGCCCCGCACGGGATTTAGCTTGATTAAAAATAAAAAAATAAAATTATTAATTTTTCATGCGGCTTTGTAACCGATCGTATCTAAACCACCTTAAAAGGTATCAGTAAAAAAAAAAAGAATTTAGTTTTTTACAAAAAAAAAGTTTCATTTGTGTGAAAATTTCGATGCCACGCATAAATTAATGAAAGCACGGCGACACGGCTGGCAGGCACGACTAACGTGATATCGCTCTCTGCACTCGGATAACTCAAGGCTTTAAAATGACTCAGAAATAGAAAATCAAGTTTTTTTTTTTATTTATTTTTTTAGCTGATTTTCAAAAAGTCCCATTTAGGGTTAATCTGTGTCACCAGTAGATCACGTGGTTTGAAGGAATTACACGAATTCGTTAACACCCTATATACTCTTATTTCTTGTAGGTATTCGTTGTATATTCTCACATTCTTCTCCATAACTTTCATACCATGTCATTTGTGACACCATTGAATACATCATAATACTTTGTACAGAACCCTCTATCTTCTTAGTCACTCGGCTTTTTATCAACAAACCTTTGCAAGCACTTAGATAAATTGAACTAGTTCGCACTGGATGGTGAGAAAACAAATAGTAATATACTAAAACAAGCTCATCGATTGCGAGACTGAAAAACAAGTGATTGTCAAAATATATTCAGTACCTATTATAATGGAGGCTAATTTTGAGGCTGAAAATCCACTAGTGCAGGTTTTCTTAAGATGTTTTCCGTCAAGTATAACACATGTATAAGCTAAAGCAGTACCTCAACTTACTATAATCGCCTGAATTGATACACTCATACAGACACGCACTGTATATACTAAGTGCATTTGTACGGGACTGTATTCCGAAAATACCTTTGAAGTCTTGTTGCAGTGCGTATCTGTCTGAGTGTGGCAAATCGGACGATTGTAGGTAGTTGTTGAAAGTACTGCTGTGGCGGCATCTATCTCGCCACATGCGAACTAATCCTACATCGCGCAATCAAGATTTAACACGCAGATAGTATATATACAACCTCCCAACATCAACCGTTGGGCAGTAGACCGCCAGGCACAAGACTCCGCCTGGTTGGAGGATCCTCCCTTTGGTTGGAGGAACACCACACCAAGTTTCTCCACATTGGTGACCCCGACGTGATCGTCATAGACAGTGTTTCCACACTGGTGACGTCACACACAACCTTCGCAGCCTCGGCAGCCACATCATCACTCCCTCAGCAGCTCAGCATTCAATCGAGCAGCAAGCAGCGAGTCCCACAGCCAGCCAGCATCCTCGGCTTCAACGGGTGATGTGACCACTAGCCTGCAGCCAACGCGCAAGCCTGTTCACGACCCTCAGCCCACTCCAGCATCATGGCGCATCATACTGCACTTCGGCCGGTCAACTAGCAGAGGCACTTCTCTCCTGGTCGACGCAGTCTACAGCCACCACTCACCGCTCACAGTTCACAGTTTCGACTCAAAGGAACTCTTCACTGGCCCTGGCAAGTTCTCAAGACTCAACGACCGCTGACTCATCAAGACGATCGACCTCCGGTCTCAGGGGGGGAGTGATGTGGCGGCATCTATCTCGCCACATGCGAACTAATCCTACATCGCGCAATCAAGATTTAACACGCAGATAGTATATATACAACCTCCCAACATCAACCGTTGGGCAGTAGCCCGCCAGGCACAAGACTCCGCCTGGTTGGAGGATCCTCCCTTTGGTTGGAGGAACACCACACCTCGTTCCTCCACACTGCTTTAGCTTAATATACTGTGCCTATAATGAATTGATAATCAAATTCTGATCCGCCTTCGAAGTCAGAGGTGGAACATGGCCCTACATGGAAGATGAACGTTCAACCGCTAGGCTAGTACCTACCTATCACTGCACTTCTCAAAAGGCCTTGGGGGATATTATACTATCATATATCTAGGATCATAGATCAATGAGTCATAGATTACGACAATGTAATATAAACATGAATCATTTCTTCATAGACAGATAGAGGTCATAAGAGACGTGATCCTTTGTGATCCTAGTTGTGTATATGATAGTGTGCTATCGCTAACGGGTAACACTGGGCAATGTTGACAAAGGAAAGTAGTCGTCAATATGGATCAACGCACCCGATGTTATAAAGGCGGTGGTCATTCGACGAAGCGGAGCATTCTGTGTTCATCAGCTGAAGAAGTCAGACCTTTTATATCTGACTTGCTTGTCCTTATTTTCTGATCTTGTATACTTGTGTAAATTAATATATTTTGATCTAGTTCATGTTACTAACACTAACGCAAATATAAGTACTCTCAGTGGTGAGAGTCTATGTTGGTTTTATTTACTATAATATTTACTTTGCTCGCAATCCTGACGTACCGATATTAGCTATAACTGTAATGATAGAAACGCCTTTACACGATTATGTTGTTGTGTCTTTTAAAGTGTTATATCCGCCTTGCTAATGATTGCCTCCATCAAAGCGGACTTACAACAATAGAAGAAGATCTAGACATATCTCTATACAATCTCGCGATCTAAGCTATTATAAGATCTCAATATTGCCAGCTTTAAGTAAATTGCAAACAGAGTTATTAAATTGACGAGGGTCATTTATTCTTAGCGTGGCGGCTTTGTTTTCAAACTGGCGGCTTATTGTTAATTACCGAGAACGATGTTTTGTCTGCCTGATTCTTGTATCAAGATTGTCGAGTTTATACGAATATCTGTGTTGGTTTACTATACTTCAGTTCCTCTACCTGAACTCGAATTCAACGTATTCCCTTGAAGGCGTGATAGTGTGTCCTATACGTAACAAATTAGCACCCCATGTACTATAGGCGAAGGTCAGTAATGGAGAAGGGGCAAATTTCATATAACTTCGGTTTCGACTTTCGACCCAGAACCAACGGAAACGACGCGTATTGGTA
This sequence comes from Amphipyra tragopoginis, assembly GCA_905220435.1. Taxonomy (NCBI): domain Eukaryota; kingdom Metazoa; phylum Arthropoda; class Insecta; order Lepidoptera; family Noctuidae; genus Amphipyra; species Amphipyra tragopoginis. Next base: position 21,192,959 of record HG991997.1, read on the forward strand.
CGCATGGCTACAGATCAAGCTATACATTTCCAGTATAAGCTGATCTCGCATTGCGTAGGATTTTCTTACAATGAGAGGTCAGTGTAAACTGGAACTGTATAGGTTGATGTGTAGCCGCGAGTACTTGTCACACTTTGTCCTAAAAAATCCAGCATATCTTTTTTTTCCTAGAGAGAGCCCAGTTAAATGAGATCAAAGTTTGAAAAATAGTCTGTTCGTGCAGTCGGTGTAGAACAGATTTAAATGAACATACATATATATAACACTAGAGGTGGATATCGTTTTTCGCATATTCCGTATTTCTCGGGATGATATAATTCAATCATGATTCGAAAGACACGTGGCGCCATCTATTATCATAAGAACGTTATTGTTGTTTTTCGAGATGAAAGGTACCCTATGTCCGTTTCTGTACACCTGACAACGTATATGCAAAATTTTAGGATGATCGGTTCAGTGGTTTAGGCGTGAAAAGGTAACAAACAAACTTACTTTCGCATTTATAATATTAGTTAGGATTCTACCGCAGTTCACTGCTGAGTAAAGACACCTTCTATAAAAGGTCACTACATTGCTTGCTCAGAAAAAGGATTAAACCATTATCCAAGTTACAAAGGTGGTCCAATTAAAATTCATTGCTAATTATTCGACATATTCCCTCTCTTTTGTGAGATAGTTCCTTTTTTGCGGTAGACAAAGCAATTTTTCAAATATTTTTTGTTGTAAAAGGAGCTTCGCCACGGTTTACGTGATAAACCGAGTGAAAATACTTTCGAAATTCATTCTTCAAACAAATAAAAAACTTAAAGGAAATCTCTTATCATGATGCGTAAAATGAAAGAGTTAAGAAGAGAATCGCCTTATCACGGTGCTTTCAGGCGATGAGGGCGCAACTTGTCACTTTTATTAAAAATTCAACCATTGAGTAGGACAAATTACAGTGGCACCCCATAAGACGGCTTATTTACACTCGGGAGCATTGAATATGGGTCATCAACATAAACCTTAATATCTCGGAAACTAAGAATGCTAGCTTATTCAAATATAAAGTATGTTCTATGTTAGGAGATGTGGTTTCCGCACTTAGTCCTTTAAGTGGACCATTGTACGTGGACTCTAGCTCTTTATAAAGTATACAGGGTGGTAATTTGAAATGGGGCATGAAGGGCAGCTACCTTAACCATTGTAGCTACAGGAAAACGTTCTTAGAAGACTACCCCTAACTTTAGGGATAATTTCAATCGGCATTCAAAGATTTTGAAAAAAAAGTACAGTCAGCGAGAAAAAGGGCTGTTTTCACAAAACTTTTTAATGGTGCCAATCGATCCTATTTCCCATAAGGGTCAAAATACTCTTCTGGTCCTACTGAGGTTAGAGTACTAGAAACATCAGAAATCACGAAAAACAACATTTCGTTAAAAGTTACGTTCAAGACGAATTTTTTCATTTTTTTTATTTTCAATATCTGTTAATGCAGTTCGTAATATTTTCAAAAATTATGGACAGTTTTATAAGAACATTTTCCTGTAGCCACAACGATTAAGGTAGCTGCCCTTATTACTACCCCATCTCAAATAAGTTTTTTGCGATTTCTGACTTTTCTAGTACTCGAACCTCAGTTGGTCCGGAAGAATCTTTTGATCCTTATGGGAAATGGGATCGATTGGCATCATAAAAAAGTTTTGTGAAAACAGCCCTTTATCTCGCTGACTGTACTTTTTTTTCAAAATCTTTGAATGCCGATTGAAATTATCCCAAAAGTTAGGGGTAGTCTTCTAAGAACGTTTTCCTGTAGCTACAATGGTTAAGGTAGCTGCCCTTCATGACCCATTTCAAATTACCACCCTGTATATGTAGACTATTTAAAAGTTTGTATTAATTTAATATCTCGGAAACTAAGAATACTAGCTTATTCAAATATAAAGTATTTATGTACACTATTTAAAAGTTTGTATTAATTTCATTTAAATAATTTAATATCTCGGAAAATAAAAATGCTAGCTTATTCAAATAAAAAGTATTGTGTAGACAATAATTTAATTTTATTTGAGTAGTATTAAATAGTCTATACTTAAATACTTTTTGTTTGAATAAGCTATTTTATTTATTTTTATTTCTTTGTCTTTTTAAGATAACAAACAATTGCGTAATAATGCTTAATACTATATTCTTGCTGCGACTATATTAATGCTATATCATTCTTAGTTTCCGAGATATAAGGTTTATGTTGGTGATGGTATTTAGGATATATTGCTTCCGAATGTAGGTAGGTACACAGATTTACTATTATTTTTTTACAAAATAGGGAACATGTTATAGCAAATGACTGCCTCTTTGGTCTAGTGGTCGCAAGCATGACTGCTGAGCGAGAGGTTTTTAGTTCGATCCCCAGGTCAAGCAAAATGTTCTTTGGTATTTCCGTGAGAGATTTGTCAGTAGCAGCCCGGAGTCTGGACTTGTGCCTGGTCGATGACAATAGGCTCGCCCCTTATTTCTTACTTAATCATAACGGTGAAATGAGGGTGTACTATACACCTCTGCCCAACCCTTCGGGGAATACAGGCGTGATGTTATGTTATGTAAAAACAATAAATGATAACGTATTCTATGAAGCGTTCAGGTTTCGCCACTAACTACCCGGTTACGTAGAAACAGTTCGCAAGGATCATCCACATTACGCAAATAATAACTTTTCCCCTCTGATGTGAGGAACAGAACGCTGAAAGCCTGGTTTCAGAGCGGCAAACTTATTTTACGCGTACCAAATAGTTTTGCCCCTCTGAAGTACCTAACGAACAGAACGCTCAAAGCCAGTACCCCAAGTGTGAGTTTTTTTACGTTAGGTACTACTGTAGTAGTTGCGTCACGCCAAAAATGTATGAAAATTTAGGCAGAGCCTCTAGCGGCGAATAGCGGGACTAAAAATTTATTTGAAATTTTTGGCATGACGCAACTACAGTAGTAACATAAAAAACTCACACTTGGGGTACTGATTTCAGAGCGGCAAAGTAATTTTGAGCATAATGAACAAGAAGCTCATTAGAGAAAGAAAAACTTTGTAGATTGAATGCAATGTAAAAATCAAAAAATACACACGAAAAAAACGCGTCTTCATATTAAACGCTCCAATAGATCGTCATATTCATCATCATCATCATTTAGCCGAATGACGTCCACTGCTGGACATAGGCCTCCCCCAAACAATGTTGGGAGGGTTTGCCACAATCGCCACGCTTGGCAGGCGGGATCGCAGTATGGTCACAGGTATGGTTGTTAAAGTAGGTACTCAGAGAGCGCTGCGGCCCATCCTCTAGTGAATCCCTTAGTCGCCTTTTAAGACACCCAGGGGAAGAGTTGGGGTAATGCTATTATATGCTTTACGTCCGGCACCACACGGACGTCGTATTATTATGATTGAATTATCCGCTTGACGCCCCGCATCACGCTCCGCGTCTCCAAAAACAAGGCCTTATGAAAAATGTCCCGGATGGTCAAAAGTCCGGTAAGTGGATTAGTGTGGTTAACCTAATTACGGACCGGCCGGCTGTTGGTTTTAGAAAAACAGTTTTTAGTTAATTCCTGAATGATTTTTACGGTACACTAGATTTTGGGTGCTGGTTTGTTGAACAAATTAATAGGGGATGTATTTTGTTATTGAAATGGTGCTTTTAAATAAAGTTGTTTAAAATCTTGCGTTTGATATTTTTAGGTTCAGTTAACTATCAAATATTTATTACAAAATACCTAGATTATTATTCCACGGACCAAATATCTAATGGGGTACATAATTCATTTCTTAAGGGTGCTATTTAGTTTACCCGGTTATTTAAGTCGACGGAGCCCCGCTGGGCGGGGCTCCTATTACTGTGTGCAGGGTTTAAAGTAACCTAACACGAACCTAACCTATCCGTGTCTGGGTTCCCATATTCGCAACTATCTTTAACCGTAACATACCGTATATATATATAACTATAGTAAATTACTCATCGAAAACTTTAATTACAGCGAAAACAATTGCAATACGAATGCACGAACGACAATAAACAATTACACGTGAACAACTCAACTCGTCGTCACATGAGTCGAATGGCGCTCTCTGATTGGTGCAAATGGCCGGTCGCTGTCGTCTCGCGTACTCGCGCCAAATCATGCAGTGGCTATTTTCACGATAAAAGAATATGATGTATTATTTTACATGCTAAGTTATAATAAATGATGCTTTCTGTAGAAGCTTGAATTATATTTTTTTGAGGACATTGCGTGGAAGCTGTAAAACGTAAAATGGTGAAGAGGTGTAAAATCCGTGGCCGAGTTAGTAAATTAGGTGGCAATGCATAAATAAGAAGGACAAGTCACAATAATTGATGATCTTTACTTGACGCTTTCTATAGAATATTTAGTGGGCGTTGTAAAAAAGACCAATTAGTTTATTAGAGGCTATGTCATTTTTCCGTTGCTTAGTTATAAAATTAGAAGTTTAATCTCGTCTCCAATAAATAATTTTGTGGCTAGACTTATAATTTCCCTTTCTTTATTCATCGCATTTTGTTCTAAGATTCTAATAATAATAAAAAAACACAATCTCTAAAAAAACCTGTCTGACTATTATATCAATTTAACGATCGGTTGAATGGGTCTGCGATGCTTAGATTTTTTACAAAAACACATCAGTGTGTTTTTGTAAGTTTATTTAAGACACCAAAGCTGCCATCTATCACGCAACAACAAAAGTTAATCACATTCAAGTAAACGCCATTTCTAACTCGTTCCTTGCACAGTACATAGATGGCACTAAATTCAAATATTCAAACGTTATTGTTTTATTTGAGGAGCTACCAAGGTATAAATTATCAAATAACTGTAAAGGCTGGCGTCCACTAGGCTCGCCGAGCCGAATCGAATCGAATCGAAGAAATTCGCCCTTATATATTTAGTATGAAACTGCGTCCATTAGCGACGAACCGCAGCGCGTCGAATCGCATCACTCGCGCGCATTGGTTGTCACGCGAATTTCTGTTTTAACAACTTGCGATTACTGACCGTTTAGCCTCGCACGGAACAAATGCGAATCGATACGATTCGACGCGTTTCGGCTGTAATCGACGCCAGGCTTTATGGTCATCGAAGGCACGAAGGCGTTAAATATCTAATAATATTGATGTATACGTATGCAACTTATGCATTGTATCATTCATTGTCACGAGAGGAACGGTCGAGAAATGACGCGGACCGTGTTAATTACTCTGTGCGTCATTTTTATCACGATTCATTGTACCGGTGAGCATTTTGAATATTATTTTCTGATGGTTTATTTATTTATTGTCTGTAAAATAAGGTTATCTGATAACGATATTTCTTACAGAAAAACAACTGTAAATAATATTTAATTAAATATGTTTTGCAGTAATTTAGGTATTATGACCATCACATGTTTAATAAGCAAGGGTTTTATCGATATGACTATACGTCATTCAATTCTTCTGTCGACAAAACCCTTGTCTGCGGTAGTTGTGCTACTACTGCTGATTGTACACAAATAAGACATAAAAACAAGGCTGCTGTGTACTTAAACAAACATTCCTATATCAACTTGTTAATTTTAATAGTTTTCGGAAAAGCAAATAAGTAATATGTAAGGCCTCTTGCACAATGACTCGTTAGGTGTTAAACATTTTAAAATGACATTGTATTTCAGTCAATTGTTTGAAGATGATAGAGACAGAATGACATGACATGTGTCATGTGTATGACAACGTACTTAGCTAGGCCTTGTGCAAGCGAGCCTTAGTGTTATTAAAAAATATGCAGAATCTTATGAATAAGAATGTCGAGGCAATCCGAGTTCTGGAAGACAGTGAATTAATCAGAAGACTGAAAAGGATAAAACATTTGGAGTTAGTGTAAGTGTAGTGAACAGTGAGTGTAAACTTTATATAGAGATAATAAAAGTACTGATTATAAAGAACACATTATGAATCTTCTTCATAATATTGACCAAGGAAACATTTTTAGACGCTTTCATTCTGATATATGATTACGTAAAAGTTTAAGTTTTTGAATTACTTATTAGCCTTTTTGCTAAATTGTAGCTAATACCTATAGTGCGTTACGGTAAATCCGGGTGTAGGGTAAATTCGGTCAGAACGATTTACCGGAGGATGTGATGGAGTTTTTAACAAAATTGCTGTCAAGAATAGAGTACGACGCCATTTTTCTGCCCTTCATTTCAGTGTGCGTCGTAATATTTTGACGACACATTTCGCCGCAAATTCATTTGAACGAATTTATCCCGTATCCGGAATTGCCATAACCAACCTTATAAACAAAATATTTGTTTGTTATTTTATATGCAAAATCTAAATTCTTCTTCTTAGCGTATCGGTGGCAAATATACAGGGTGTTAACGAATTCGTGTAATTCCTTTAAACCACATGATCTATTCATGGTGTAGATTAACCCGGCACGGGATTTAGATTGATTAAAAATAAACAAAACTTTTTTTTCCCAATTTTTTTTAAATGTAATTACATATTTCGATGCCATGCACAAATGAATGAAGACACGGCGGCACAGCTGACAGGCACGAATAACGCGATATCGCTCCACGCAGTCAGTTCACTCGGGACGCTAAAATTACTCAGATACAGAATACCACGTTTCAATTTCCTAAAACTTTTTTTGTTTGTTCTGAAAAAAAAAACCTATGCAGGGTCAATCAGTGTCACCAGTACCTAGATCACGTGATTTGAAGGAATTACACGAATTCGTTAACACCCAGTAAGTATACGTAAATACTACATAAGTACAATTATAATATAATTTTGTCAATTAATCTAAATTTATACCTCACATGGTCAGAAATCAGAATAGAACAGAATATTTATTTACATTTATTCTATTCTATTCTATTCTGATCATGTGAGATATCGTTTTGCATAGAATGTATCTACGTATTAGACACAGATTTTGATATCGTGTTAACAAATTGTGAAGTATACTTATGAATACTGAATCTGGAATCATACGAGAGCCAAGTATCTATACTTACAGCTATTTTGCCATAGTTGTGATAATAAAGTTACTAGATTGGCCACTAATTATCTAAACAATTAGGTAGGTATATTAACTAGTTATATTGTTACATTATTAAGAACAGGGTTTTCCATTGTTTCAAGATAAAACATCACGTTTTTGCTAATTAGTTACTGAGTGTTACGTTATAGGTTATTGAAAACAAATTACCTAACTTCATCTGTACAACCAACCTAGTATTGCAGCATATTACCACTCAAATTGATTTTCGTAATTTGGTATTTCATTTTACTTTTTGTGGTTATACTTTTGTGTCACAAAAAGGCGTATTTTTTCTTTATAATCTACATGAAGCTACAACCTCAAACGATTGTCCAGCCATTTTAAGATCATGCTTTCGGATTAGAAAACTTAAGATGAATTTATATTGTAACTTAGTAAATTGTTTTATGACTTTTTCAATAGTTTTTGGCATTCTGAAATCAACTTAGAAGTCTTGTTCTTTAAGTTGATATTTGTGTATATTGCAGTAATATTTCATTAATAATTTCATACGGGCATAGGTATAGAATCACAAAGGCTCTTCAAGGGCCACGAAATGCGGAAAATACGTCACGTGTAGGTCACGTTTTAATTAAACATTTTTACTATTGCAACTATGGATTGGATTTACCAATGACCAACTTTAGCCCAGAAATAGATCATAATTGTACAATGAATATATATTGAGAGGCTCTTATGCGTCGCAGGGCTAGCCCATTTAGGCAAATGAGCTACTCGAGATGAACTGTATGGACCTGTCTCCTATATACCACGAAAGTACAACTCGACATAAAAGTCTCTGAAAGAAACATTTTTTACATTATAATTTGTAGTCAGTGTTTTATCAGGCGATAAGTGTTTGTAGCTGAAACCTACAGAGAGCGGCTGCGGAACGGCTGCGGGCCGGGTGCGGCCAGCGGCAGTGGTAATGTATGAAGCTGATGCGAAACATCACACCACGGTTGACGGCCCATTGCCGTTCCGAACACGCTTCGTTCCGCAGTCACCTCGCATACAGTTTCATACATTAAAACTGCCGCCAGCCAGCACCCGGCCCGCATCCGTTTCGCATCCGCACTCTGTGGATTCGAGCCTATAAGATGCTCAAATTGTTTTAAAATCAATAAAGGCTGATTTACACAAGGAGAGTTTATCGAAACAAGTCTCATGTTATCTCTCTTGACCTCACCAAGAAAGACAAAGTCAGAAAGACTCTGGCTAGGAGAAAATATCCGCGTCTAAATTAGTCTTAAGCCTATTCAAAATTCATTCAAGTGGATACTCTAGTGCAGAGTTGTACATTTTTTCGTTTTGATTTTTTCAGCCCAACTGTCATGCGGTCCCGGTGAAGAAGAGGACAGTTGTCCGACGGAATGTTGGTCCGACAAATGTCCGACCAAAGAGAACCAGTATCGGTTCTGCTCCGTCTCCAATAATTGTGGGGCACCTAAGTGCAAATGCCACTTTAATACAAGACGGGCAGTTAACGGGACTTGCATTGATGTCAGCAAATGCCGTAAGTTACATTTTGTTTCCATTTTAATTCTGACCATGTCTGCAACCAATGTTCTCGGTTTCTGTCTTAAAAGGCGACTAAGGCTCAGCGAAGAGTTAGCAGTGTAGAGTTTATACTATAGATGATAAATTTAATTATCAATAGTATAAAGTGCAAAATTGTACGAACACAGCCAGCACAATCGAGCTCGAGATCGCCTAAGGAGCTGTTAATGCGTCGATGTTCATACAACGTTTTAGTTTCTGACACCGAAATCGTTGTTTAGTTTGGAGAAAGAATTATCAATTGGATAGGTACCTAATGACAAATTCAATTTATTTGCGGTCATTAATCGAGTTTTGAGCATCATTTAATACGTAGCAACCTACCACAAACTTATGTGGCATCAAAAATCAACAGATAATAGCTTAGCTAATGATTGCTTCTCTAATTTCTAGACAAACAAAAAAGTTGACTTGGATTTTGAATGTCAGCCGGGTGAATATTCGAATTACCCTAACATTTTTTTAACAAGTCATAATGTCCTGAGTTGTTAAAATAATAGAAGTTTCACATTCTTGTCCTGCTTATCGGCAGTGGTATAGTTTGAGTTTTCATTGGTGCCGATTCTGTTATGGACAAACTAAACTTAATTTAGGCTATTGCCATCTTTTTCACTCTAATAAAATAAGAAACAGACATACGTAAATAAGAGCTGTCAAATTTAGTTGAACTAAAAGTTCCATACAAATTTAGACGAAATTTAAAACGTGTCGACTAAAAACACGGCGCAGTTCAAGGCGTAAACTAATTTGACATCTCTAACTTAGTTGGTGTCTATCACCGTCCTTTTCTCGCGCTATCAGTTAGTAAAAGATAGCAATTCTCTAATTTTAATCTAGTTGATGAACAAGAGAATCGGCACCATTATCATAATTGGAGTATTAAACACCTGCATTTTTTAATTTGGGATGAGGGTAATTCCGATCATAATTATCATATCATACCATAATTATCTTAGGAATTTGTATTATAAGTACCTATGCAGTTCAAAATTGACAACTCTCTGTATTTCTTTTTTTGCTGTACCTACCTATTTCGATGCTTTTCTTTTTAACCCAAAGGTTGACTGGTAGAGAATGCCTCATGGCATTAAGTCCGCCATATGTACCACCATAGTGCATAGAAGTATAAATAAATAAATAAATATTTTTTGTTAATGTTATTACATTTTTCGAATATTTACCCTGCCTGATTCAGAACGTTTTGATAACTAAATTACCAACCGATTCGATTTGTTATCCCTTTTTGTCTATTAGATGATTCGCGTAACGAGACAAAAAGAGATAAAAAACCGAATGGTTTGACAACGTAATATGCATGTTGACAGCATCAATAAATTGCAAATCTAATTAATCCGCCAGTTAGAGTTTTGAAAAATAATGGACACGTTTTTTTTTCTTTTGTTAAATCTATGAATATTTGGAAAGATAAAACGCATCAAAACTCGAGAGTGGGGGCTTGTGACGTCAGAAACAAGTAAAAATTGTACTTGCTTGTGACGTTTTGCCAATTTTAAAAGTGTCGTATTTTCGTCAATTTTGGTTTACGTAACAAAAGAAAAAATACGGGTAAAATATGTTTTGATAATCTAACTGACTAATTAGATTTTTTCAGTCAAATAGCCTATTATCGAAAAGTTCAGTTAGGGTAAGTTTCAGAAAAAAATACACGTAATTAAAAATGTACTCCCCAGCTCCATTCAAATGCGATCGTCCGAATGAAGAGTACGTGGCCTGCCCCCCATTTTGTCCAACAGACGACTGCAAACAGGCCACTCTTGATGGGAGATGCCCAATATTCGGCATGTTCATGATTGTGGAATGCGACCCAGCCTGCCGGTGTATCAAAGGATACTGGAGGAAGAACGGGAAATGTGTACCTTATGATGAATGCCGTAAGTATCAAATTCTTTTATCACTTGGTAGAGGTTAGATACAGTTTGCTAGACTGAAGCTGGCTTCCCACGCGTGGTAGCGCGCACCGGCTGTGCGTGGTATCATCCGTAAAATTACGCACCGTGGGAAGCCACATTATGAGGGTGTGTGATGTGGATACGGCGCACCGCTCCGCACGCGTAGCATTGCTACGGACGAGTCTCTTCCCATGGTGCGTCGGTGCGAGCTCGTGCATCGCGGTGCGCGCTATCACGCACCGTGGGAAGCCGGTATGATAGCAGCACCCTACTTGCATAACTCACAATCACAATACTTTTCATTTTGACAATACAGCAATATTCATTTCGTAGTAAATAAATAGGCTTTTTTTAGATTCTTTCTTTTACTTTTCATAAATATGGAAGCCTCTTAAGTACCTCCTAATAAGTCGACATCAGGGAACCGCAATTTAATTCCACCGGCACAGACTCCCCACAATACATAGGTTGTGAAGGATTCTTTTTAAGTTCAAATTACATTTGCGAATGTTAATAATGTACGACGGTACTCTCGTTGTTTTGGAACACGGGGTAAAAACGTTTTTGTGTGGCTAACAAAAGTTATTTTAGCGCTTCAGTTCGGACAAGTAATAGCCACACGATGCGAAAAGTATCTGGAGCCATCACAAACATTGCTTAAGACTAGACGCGTGTTGTAAGATTCAACAAAACTCAACACGCTTGGTGGTTGGCTATAATGTGAACGCACACTTATCCGAGCCGAACGCATCAAACGAAACGAATTTTAGAATTCTGTGTATTAAATCTTATGAAACTTCGCACACTTGCCCGCGTCGAATCGTCCGAATCTGGAAGAACCCCAGAAATCCTAAACGAATTCGGATGACGTCATCAGATTCGGCGCGGCTTATGCGGTCGACTCGACCGATGCGCTCGCTCATTCATCTTTCATTAATAAAGCACTGACAATAGAGTAATAACAGAGCGACATGCGTAAAGGAAATACAATTTCTTCGGCGCGGTCGATTCTTTCGGTGCAGATATGTGTGCGAGGCCTCCTTGACTTCGATTCGTTCGCGTTCGGCTCGGATAAGTGTGTGTTCACCTATACAGTCCAGCTGGCTAGCCACCACCCGAACATTTAAGTCCGGCGCCAAGCAGTTTACTGCGTTCCGTCGTGTGTAACGTGAGAACCAGAGGGGTATAACCAAACCCTCTATATCTCTGTTACTTAGAGTCGTGTACTCCATCTTTCCAACGGCGACTTTTTGCAGCGATGCTGTCGCGCATGTGTATCGATACAGCCGCAATGCTGTCGCTGGCTGTATACCTTCGCCCAGATTCTGTACGCGATAGTAGCGATGCAGAAGCGCGTTTACAAAACGCGCGACAGCGTCGCTACAAAAAGTGGCCGTGGGCGATGGGCCTTAGACCCTGTCTGCACTAACCATCAGGTGTGACTAGGGTCAAACGTCAAAGGTGACCAAGTAAGAATAAAAGAAAAAACTTAAAAAATATATACTTATGTGTTGATTCAACTAGAATTTTGTACTTTTTACATTTTTCTTTTTAATTTCAGCTCAACACGCGGAAATTCTACCGATTTTCTTCGGGAAATTATAATTTTGATGTTGAAGGTAAAAATTCATACCAATCATCTATTTTTTTATATGAATATGAAATAATAGTTTTGTTTGCACCAACCGGTAACGGCCGCCCGACGACTGGACTCATTACATTCTACAAAACATAATACTCGTAAATCACTTACCATATCAGCATACAGGGTGCAAATTCAGGGTTCGATCACATCACACGTAAGTCTAACATACACATCACATAACGGTACAGACATCACATAACGGTACACACATCACATAAAGCCGGTTACGCCCGAACACGAACGACCACGAATCTCGTGTGTCTCACGAATGAACGTGTTCGCCGAACACACTGTTTGGTAGTGAATGGTACGCACATTGAAACAACGTGTATTCGTGATATTCGTCTTGGTGATGCTCGTGTTCGAAAGTGCGTACACGGCTTTACGATAAACACATCACATAACGGTAGGTACACACATCACATAGTAAGGGATTAAAAGTTCCCCAGTCGTAAATTATATACAATGTGTCCGGTCATGGACTGGCGATATTTTAGGTACTTTTATAGCAACTATTCTAGTATACAAATACACTACACACTAGGGTCCAATCCACTTCCCCGCTATTTGGCAGCCATTTTGCTTTTTAGTTGAGATAGTCTCTATCTTAAGTTATGAAAATGTGAACCCATTGTATCGTAATTTAAATGATAGACAATATTGTTGCCCTCCGAATAAGCCTACTTTTATCTCAGTAGGACCAAAACTTTGAGAGATATGACTTTTTATGTACACACGTACAGAATATCTCAACAACAAAATGGTAGTGGATTGGACCCCAGTGTATAGTGTATTTGTGTACTAGAATGGTTGTTAGATAAGTACCTAGAATATCACTAGTCCATGACCGGACACACTGTATAATTATGTAAGTATCCCGTGAACCGGGGTAACATTGATTAGTTTTTGGCCTTTATCTTATTTATTTTTGGAAGATGCTAAATAAACTGAATTAAAGTATATAATCAGGTTTAATATTAAAAAATACAGAGCATAGTTTCCGAGAAAAAAGGTGAAATAATCTTTGTCAAAGTCTTTCACTTTGATGATCCCTGTTTTATTATTCAGTTCCAAAGTAAGTAGCCCTATATAGGAGTAGAATTTCTTACTTATTTAGGGATGTAATTTAAATTTTTCGTTTATCACAGACCCCTCTATACCAAAGGGCAAAATAGTAAAACTTGTAGGTATCGCATTACTTTCAATTTATCAGAGACTAGCTTTTGCTCGCGGCTTCGCTCGCGTTAATTTAGAATTTGACAATCAACTCTTAACACACTACTAAAGTTTCTATAGTAATATAATTAAATCATGATTCGAAAGACACGTGGCGCCATCTATGAACGAACGTTATTGTTGTTTTCCTCGGGAACAGTACTTTTTTCGGGATGAAAGGTATAATATGTCCGTTTCTATACACCTGACAACGTATATGCATAATTTCAGGATGATCGGTTCAGTGGTTTAGGTGTGAAAAGGTAACAAACAAACAAACTTACTTTCGCATTTATAATATTATACATATATAATATATATATAGTTAGGATTAGGAAGTTAGGATTAGGATAATTAGAATGACCAAAAGCTATATTTTTTGTAACCATCAATGTCACCCTGTATTAGAAAACACCTGTTTACCGGTACTACAAGAAAGAATAGGCGATCGGAGGGTAAGCTAGAGGCTGTTCTTGATGCGACCATCTGAGTTTGCACCACACTTCTCACCGAAACACTAAAACGTGAACTATTGTTTTTTTTAAATAATTATTGTCATCACAACACTGGGAGTTACGCGCAACCGAAAACATTGCGCGAGTCGATTTAAACTAGTCTACCATCAGCGCGGGCGCAATAATTCAACTATCGAATGACATTCGTGTCCCGTCAAACTCAGAGAACGAAATCACGGTTGTTCAAAATAATCAATACAATGTGGGTAGGTAGATTTTACTAAAGTCGAATCATAAGTATATTTCTTACCCACATTGCATTTTACGATAAACCCCCCTAGGACCTTTTTGACAAGTTCGACTGATATTGTTAGTTAACCATTACGCGTACAAAAACGAGATAACATACTTCCCCATAATACAAAAGATGGTTTAAACCAAGACTAAGGTAAACCCAGATTTAAAATATACCCATCACTTTCTATGTCATATAATAAAAAGAGACGGGGCTATTTTAAAACCTAGGTTTTTCTTAGACCATCTTTTGTAATAAGAGGGCATAGGTTTACCTTGGACTTGGTATAACACCTCGAGCACGGTAACTATAGACACAATAGATAAGACAATTAAGTGTCGTCCTGGAACGACGGGCGGTACGCAACCGGTTAAGTTATGTCATATGACAAGACGACTAACGTCTAACCATTTAATGAGTCCTCATGATAAAAAACGCGCATGCCAATCAGAAAGGTCAAATTGTATTGAAGTGACATTTGCTCGAAAGCAAATGTCATTTCCATACAATTTGGACTTTCCGCAGGTGTTAACGTTTAAGGAAAAGGGGTTTTGTCTAGAGGGCCAGGCCTGTCGCCATGTCAGGTACATAGGTGCGTCCCCAGCTTCTGTAATTGCTGCAATAAGTAGAATGGTTATACCCAGATATACCGCCATTAGTCTGTTAGCGGCAGGGTACGCCCCGAGCAGGTGCTGTTGACGTATGGGGAAATTGTATCATACCTGTATTTGGATTCCCCCTTACGATTTTGGCGTAGGTTTGGTGATATTCCACTCATCTAACATCTTCGTCCAAGATTTGATCAAACTTTTCTTTGAAATTCTTATTTGAAAACATATAATTTCTTTGATCAAATGAACATTGCGATATTGGACGAGTGGTATGCCACATGCCACCCTAAAACACACAACAATTTTACATAGAATACCTTTTAATCCTAATATTAAACTAAACTATTGCCCGGATATTTCTGCTCTTTGTCTCCATTTCAACTTGTGTTAAATAAAAGATCTTTCTCTTCCTGCTCTGTTTCCGAGTTACTTGGAGTCGGCGCAGTATGTTTTTCTCTTCCATTACTTCCCTGTCAGCCGGCACCTCATCATTCCCTTTTCCTCTATATCTTCCCTAACATCATCCATCCATCTCTTTCTCTCTCGCTCCATCCAATCGACATTCATATTCATCACTCTTTTAGTCACCTGTGTTTCATCCCTCCTCATCACATGAATACAAGACAAACCATTTCCTTTCAACTTTTACGTCACTGGCGCCACTTTCAAACTCCCTCTAATATACTAATTTCTCACTTTATCTATTCGCGTCACTCGACACATTCATCTCGATGTAGATATGTAAAAAATATTGACAGCAAATTTATTTTTTCAGCTCGCAATTCGGAAAGTGACAAATAGACTGAACAAATATGGAATTGTCAATACTTCGCTGGAGTTTACACTTTTGAGCAACTTGACATTTTATTTTAAAAACAACAATTACTTGTATTGATCTTGTTTCCTTTTTTAAATATTATAATATTTACTTATTATAAATATTATGCCAACTTACTTCGTGTAAGGGCCGATTTTTCAATAGTCAGATAGCGTTTATCTGAGGAATAAGTTTGACGTTTTGACAGCATTTGTATAGAAAATACCTATGTCAAAATTTCAAATTTATTCCTCGGATATAAGTTACCTAGCGATCGAAACATCGGCCCTAAGTATAATTCCTATTAAATAGATATTTTTTGTGGCTAATATTGTTAAATTATTATCAGAGTTATTATTATTTCATAGATTTTGTATAACAGAAAAAGTATTTAGAAACTATTCAACACGTTCCGAATGTTGAAAATTGAATTGCACTATTTTACAAAATTTTGGAATCAATATTTAATACCAAATGATGTGGAAGCGTCGAGCTTGCTCGCTTGTCTGCAACGTTTAAAAAACTGCTTTATATTATTACACGACTGCCCAAAAAAAAAGTGTTATGTTTTCAGAGTTAATTGTTCTGGTTATTAATTATTTTACACACACGTTACACATATAATTATAATAAACTATTAATTGGTTTTAATAGTATTTCAAAATTGTACGTAATCTATTATTTATTTGTGTCTTTGCCCGTGGCATCACAACGCTGCTATTTGAAAACTGGAGCTGCGGCGTTTTTTTTTGTATTTTTTACTGTGTGCCCGTGCGAAACCAAAGTAAACATTTTTTCTTTATTTTCCTTTCTTTAAATTTTATTTTAGATGGAAATATCATGTTATTTATAGCATAATCAGCATAAATGATAATCAAATTCTGTGCCGCACGAGAATTCTAAAAATCACAGGTGTAGACCGGGATCTGAGTCAGATTCTCCTGCGGCAGGCGTTCAACCACTAAGCTATCAATTTATTTTAATTTTTTTAGTATCATATAGGCGGCTACATGATGCTAAAAAAATGTAATACATTATCTAAGCATGCAGAGTGCGCTAGGCCAAGTTCTCGCCAAACCGACCGCAGTATGCAATATTTACACGAACCATTTCGAGCCTTTTACGAAAATGAAATCCCACAAAAACATACATGCAAAAAAACAGGCTAACTTCTCGCCAGGTCGATGTGTTTAGTTAACTGAAAAAGAAAAACTGAAATGTAAAATTATGCCAAGTCCCTTGCCCTTGTCCCTAGCCTGTACGTTATAGCAGTGTTTTGATAAACAAAGAAAAACATTATGTGAATTGTTAAAACAAACCGAGCTTGGCAAGTCTTTAAAGATTAATATTGCTCAGTTTTTTACCGAAAACTTGCCAAGTTTTCATAGAAGTGTCCTGAATAAGTGGCTTTTATTTATTGCCGATCTAGAATAGTTCAGGCCTACAAAGTGTTTCTTTCTAATTAATTTTAATAGTAAGAGAGCCTAGATGTTGCTGTTAGTTGACTCGAGACATTACTGGTTCATCTGTGGAAGTACCACGCTCTCACAGAATACCAGTTAGCATCATTATGGCGGGCTGGTTGGAATGATGGCCGCCATGGCCCACGTACAATGGTCCACTTAAAGGACTAAGTGCGGTAACCACATCTCCTAATATAGAACATAGCATCATTATGTGGATGTGTTTGGAACGTCAAGTGACGAGTACTTGGATAGATCCGAACCTTCTTTATCTTCTTTCCGCCCGCAACGGGTGCAAGGAGTCTGGTAACGGCCCCATACCTGAGGTGTAAGGGCGTCTGTCGACCGCCGCCGTCATATCGAGATGACGTTGCCGAAGTAGCGATACATACATCACTGGCTAGTTGTCCTCTGCACGTCCGTCATCCGAGCGCCGTCATATCGGTCGCCGAGACTGTGAGTAGTTCAGCGCCACCGCTAGAACTCGGCGGACCGTAATGGGCCGAAATGCCGGCAATACTAAACGCGTCTCTGCCGTACGTTGACTAAAAGTCAGTTAAGCCACAGTTGGTCGAATTTGAGGTTTTGATGCCATTTTATAGAGTTGAAAATTCTCTATCGTCCTATCTTGGAATTGTTTTTATATCTGTTGTAGTTGCGAAGTTACACATAACAAAAAGGCAGTTATGTACACATTTTTACTTGCCTTCGTACGCTAAACAGCAGCTAAGCAGCAAAACTACGCAAAATAGAGGTTAACCACCTTTAACTGCCCGCACCAAATATCAAACATTGTTATTATACTTAACTAAAAAGACGTTCTTAAATAAAATAGACAAAAATGCAGTAAAGGGACTTTAACGTCTTTTTTATGAATTCTGTCATATTGCTAGGAGTATTAATTACTTATCTCAAAGGCAGTTTAACGAAAATACTACACTAAAAGGCAATTAAGGACGGTTAGCTGCTTTCTGAAAAAGTATTCGCTGTTAACGAATACATGAAAAACTGGTCTAAAAAGCAGTCTCCCCCTTTATTATTTTTGATTTTTCTGACAGTTCATAAGCTAAAAGGCAGTTGGCTAGCTTTGCTAAACAAAAAAGCAGTTTTCTGCGCTCGCGTTAGACAAACGCTCGTCGGCGAAGAACCTATTGGGGCATGCTATACGCTCAATATTTATCACGATATTTTAATCGGGATCCTGGATTGTGATATTTTTTGGGAGATTAGATGAATGTATTGATTGTTTAAGCGCTCAATAAATAGCCATCCAGGATGGCGATCCAAATAACGTGATAAATATTGAGCGAGTAGCATTCGCCTTATTACGGTTGTGCAGGTGTGACACGATTAGCATAGTCCCGCCAAAAAAGAACAATGTCCGTTAGTAATGGATAAGAATTATATATTTTTTAGTTAATATTAATGTGAAATAATTAAAATGAATAAGTTCATAGCTACTTCGGCTAACATCATACTTAACCAATTATTGGGTAAAATACTTAATTGACAGGATTTCTATTGAGGTGGTTTGTTTCACTCTCGGGCAGTAAATCTGGTTCCGAAATACCTAGGTATAATCCATAATATCTATGTATTTTGGATGAAACTAGCTAAAGCTCGCCCAGTAAGTCCGCTTAGAATCAGGGGCGGATTTCCCTATAGGCCAGGTATGCCCTGGGCCTGGGGCGTCAAAATGTAGGGGGAGGCAAAATTTCATAGGCTTAGGGCAGCCAACGTAACAAATCCGCGCCTACTTAGAATACATATCTACTGTCCGCGAGCGAGTTAATTTTTATCGGGGCCTGATAGGGGATTAAGGAAAGGACTTCTCCCCGCCTCCGACCGTCACAACTTGTGTAATTGTCCTCTGTCGAATGCTATTCATGATTATCTGTCCCGTGTTCTAACAAGTTCTTCCAGGCACTCTTTTCCTGCGCCACCTCAAACCAGCGCTCGAGGTACGCGTTCAGGTCAACTAGTCACCTTTTTCTGGGCTGGTTTTAGCGGCGCCGTCCATCTTCAGGCACCCATTGTGTCCAGTGGTCGTTATGCATGCGACTGACGTGACGTGACCCGCCCGATTCCATTTGAGCCTGGTAGTCTTTCTGCTTACATCTATTTATTACCCCCGTTTTGGAGCGCAAAATGGTGTTCCGTATTCTGTCTGTTCTTTTACGCCTAGAATGCTGCGCTATTATTATAATTATTACGTTGCTCTTTGGTATATTATGTAACACGGTGAGCGACCAGAGGGGCTAATAACGTCACATTTGGTGAATTATATTTTATTTCATATTCGTTATCATAACTGCAAGTACACTCCACACCCAGTCGCAACTGTAAACTACGCAACTACCAAATGCAGCTTGAAGGCAATTAGGATGTAGTCAGTGCAACTGCGTGACAACTGGACATATTTTTAGACAAATATTATTTGATATTTATTACGATCTCGATAATTATATGTGTAGTACATTTTTCTGGTATTTACCTATTTATTTTTATTAAATATAAATTGAAATTGTGCATAGTACACGATGGACTATCCCCATGATCTATTTTTTACATCTTCCTGGTCAAACCAAAGGTTTTCTAGAAGTTATCGCCATTAGCGATAACACTGTTTCTTATTGTTTATTGCTATTGTCATGGTTTACAATAAAGCATATTCTGTCTATCTATCTATGTTTCGACTGGATGTGCAGTCTACTTGCAGCTATGGTTCCGAATATGAAACGAAATATGTTTCACCAAATGTGACGTTATTGCCACCCCTGGTCTGAGCACCGTAGGTTAGGATGGGCAGGTTACATATATATATCGATGAGATTGCAATTTCCATGCGTTTTCGATTCGGTGATCGATTTCCCTTTCCAGGTAGGTTTTCGAAAGAAACTGACTGGCTCAATTTAATGTATTTCGTACCCATGTACGTCGACCCTATGCTTAGTGCTGTTGGTCATTATTTTAGTTTTAGACCGATTCATCGCGAGCCCTACCGAGCTGATCTGATTAAGGGTTTGGCCCGGAAGGTTGTTAACACAACATCTTCAAAATAGCTAATAATCTGACACACCCATCGGTTTTGCCTCATGACTTATTTTGACAAGAAGGCTTGGAAGGTGGCCCAGGGTGGTGATCGGCACTCCGCATTGACTAGTGGTAGACCCATCTTGTTTGAGATCGTATGACTCGATATGGAAAGTACTTTCTCACCGTATTAATAATAATCACGAACTAGGATCAACAGCCACATTACAACGTAGGGATTTTTTAAGTTGATATTGAAGAGTTATTTATTAAAGTTTTTAAAAGTAAGGTGCTTTAACAAGTTACCGATAATCGCTATTTTGTTTAAGTATTTCTTTAGAAGAAAATGATATTTTATGTCTATAAGCAAAATAATTATAATTTAAAAAAATACACAAATTTGATTTTTCTCATTTAAAAAAAGGTTCGGCTTAGCCGCAATTTTGTTCTAAGTAATAAATTATCACCCCGTGAATTCTACGCTACAAAGCAGTTTACTTTATGCGAGTTTCATTTAACCGCTTTTTAGAGAAGTAATAGTTTTTAAAAAACAATAACAAGCATTCTTTAAAAAAAACCATTAGTATTACTTGACTTAAAGGCCTTAAAGTAACTTTATCGGCCTGTTTACTAAGTTCATGACAAGACCATTTAATAAATATTTATTTTCTAAAAAGCAGCAAAGACACAAAACTGCCTTTAAGCTAAGTTTTAGATTAAAACTATGCATAAAAATCATTTATACTGGAAGTTGTTGATAATTCCTACGCTACAAAGCGGCTAAGGTATGGTTAGCGACTTTTTAGTATCGTATTACTCATTTAACATAATTACAAAATGCTTAACTAAAAAGTAAAAATGAATTTTGTGAAAAAACTGTAAGGGATAGATAACTGAAATATACTGAAAATGATAGAGCAATCAATATTGTACCTATTTCAATTAACAATTTTGTCATAATGACTTCCCTTTCATAAAGACATCGATTCCCACCTTTTTCGCTTATAACTCAAAAGTAGACTTTTGGACTTAGCTGCCTTTTAGATAACGTACGGCAGGTCTGCACTTGTCCACTGCAGCCGAGATTGCCGGCGCCGGTGCATGCATTTTTGTCTTGTGTAGGGAACCACTGAGATTGGTTGCGGTGGACACACGATTGCCGTCATGCCGTTCCGAACTCGATCCGAAATAATCTCGTTTCTCGGTGATGGCGGCGATGGGCAAACGCTCTAAGACGTTTTGCGTCCAGTTATGGAGGGGAATTGAGTTGTCCCATATGGGACTTACACAGGCTAGCCCTTAAATTGGCAGTGTACTTCACCGAAGACATAAACTTTGAAAAAATGTATTGTATCTACTAATATAAAAATAATACCATTTATCATTATTTTTAGCTTGGAATAATTGTATATTTTGGTAGAAAAAATAATAGATGTGGTAACATCGAAAATTATCCGTCAAATTCAAAATGTCTTCGAAGCGGTCTGGTGTCTTTCCGTCACGGGTAAGCTTTTTATGTTTTTTTGTAGTTTTTTGAGTGGGACTTGTGGTTATTTTGCTTTATATTGCATAGACACATTATAAATAATATCAATCGTTTGTAATTTTATGTGTATATTACGAAAACGCAATTTTACGAGTTCGAAACTTTATGTGTACTCCGTGAATACCGTTGTCAAGAACGTAGTAAAGAACATAAAATATAATTCGGTATACACGAAGTACATTGCCAAGTACACAAAGAAATGCAAACTGAGTTTCTTTGTTTGTTTTGATACATAATAACATCGGTTGAGGTGTGGATTGTATGTCGTACAGCATGTTCTTTTTTCTTTTTCTGCAGTGCTTGAACCTGACACGATCGCATAAGATTTTAGCTTTGATCCCGAAAGAAAATGCATGTTCCGATGACAGTTCTAGTTCGGATGACGAATCACACTTCCTTCCACCATCTTCACCTAACCTCAGTTCTGACCCACCTTCATTAGACTTCTCATATGAAAGACTGAACATTCTAGACGACGACCACAATGACTCTGATAACGTATTTGACTGTAACATTGATGATGTACCACTAACACCAACGCTTCAAGAGGTTTTTCCATCTCCGTCAACTAATAATTACGATGCCATACCAACATTGAATTCAATTCAATCATTACCCACTCCATCTGCAGAACTTCAGCAGTCACCAGTTCCTAGTACGTCAAAAGCTTTGCCTGTGCTGATCACTAGATCTAAACGCAAGAAGCCTTCAGTAGTAGCCAAAAAAGTTAAGAAAACTAAATTTTCACTGATTTACAGCTGGAAAAAAACTTATTTACGCCATCGAGGCTACGTAGACGAAGGAATACACGAGCATCATAAAACTCAAAACGAAACGGTATTGGAATACTTTCGCTGTTTTTTTTCACCGGACATCATTTCAGATATCGTTCACAACACAAATTTATATTCGGTTCAACAATATGGGAAATCTATACAGTTGACAAATGAAGAGTTAGAAAGTTTTCTTGCTATTGAAATGTTAATGGGTGTGATTCACATGCCAGCATACACTGATTACTGGGCAAGAAAAACCCGATATCCTCTAATAGCTGATGAAATGTCCCTAAAACGTTACCAACAAATACGCCGCAACATTCACTTTGCGGATAATAGCATGGAGAACTCAGATCGCTATTACAAAATACGCCCTGTTATGGAGAAGATCAGACAAAATTGCTTGAAGATAGAGGAAGAAGGGCAGTACTCAATAGATGAGATGATGATCCCATATAAAGGCACTAAAGCTGGAAAAAGGAGGCAGTACATAAAGAACAAGCCGAAAAAATGGGGTTTTAAAAACTTTGTACGCGCCGGGGTTTCAGGCATTATATATGATTTCATCATGTACGGTGGAGATGACACGTTTCGGGAACATACGTTCACAGTCAAAGAAGCTTCACTTGGGGTTGGTGGCATGGTGGTAATAGCATTGTGCAAAACAATAAAAAAGAAGCCATCCATCATATATGCGGACAACTTCTTTACTTCTCCAGAGCTTATTTATTTGTTGCGAGAAGAAGGAATATGGTATATTCAGCCTGGGAACAATAAGAACAAACCGGCTCAGGGGTTGTCAAGATCTGTTACCCCCTGAAAAAGAAATAAAAAAGAAAAAGAGAGGGTACAGTGCCCAAGTTGTGTGCAATAGCAACAAGTTAGCTGTCGTAAAGTGGAATGATAACAAGGTGGTAACGCTTATAAGTTCCTATGTGGATTCTCATCCTATTGAAAAGATAAGGAGATACTCGAAGGAAGACAAACGCAAGATCGATGTTGACTGCCCTCAACTTGTGAAGCAGTACAATAAGCATATGGGGGGCGTAGATTTAGCGGATATGCTTATATCTTTGTACCGGACCCCGTTCAAGAGCCGACGGTGGTATCTGGGTATATTTTCGCAATTGTTGGATATATGCATAAATAATGGCTGGCTTCTTTACAGGCGAGATGGGAGACTTAAAAAGTCTCTAAAAGAGTTTAGGCTTGACTTATTTGAAGGACTCTGTCGGGCTGGCAAAATCGCCAAGTCAAGTGGAAGTATAGAGAAGATGAAGGGGAGAATAATTCAGAAACCTACAGCTGAACGGCCAGTGGATAGTGTCAGGTACGATGCTGTCGGACATTTTCCAGAATCGGCAAATAAGCAATCACGCTGTAGGTTTTGCAAAGAGGGAAGAACCAAAGTGTTTTGCGTAAAGTGCAATATGTATCTGTGTTTTGTGGTAGGAGAAAATAACAAAAGAAATTGTTTCCGCCAATTTCACACCCAATAAATATTGTTTAATAAGAATTATAATTAATAAAGTAAAGATTTAACTAAAATTTGTTTCATTGATATTTTGGCACCGTGATCCACGTAGTACAAACATAAGAAGACGTACTTTACACTATAGTTGGCAATGTACTCCCTGGAGTACATAGAATTTCGCGAAAACTGTAATACGTAGATTTTTTTCACATTTTTTATCAGTCCTCTGGGATCATAATAAACCAGGAAATAACAAAAAAACATTACATTTTAGAAATAAATTAATTTGCCAGTTTAAGGGCCAGAATAGCTGCTGATTTATCTTGGTACGGGCGCCTGTTACTACAATTGCGACCTATTGCGAAGTCCTAGTCAAGTCAGACCCCCAATTCCCTGGGGAAGGCGCGATGAAGCAAGAGAGTGGCTCCTTTAGTTGGCGTCCTACTACAGAGACGGCTGACCCATGTTTGCAATCAGTACCCCAAGTGTGAGTTTTTTTCGTTAACTATTGTAGTTGCGTCACGACAAAAATGTATGAAAATTTAGGCTGCGTCGCTAGGCGCACCGTTCACTAACTACTATTCGCGCGTTAATTGAACGGTGCGCCTAGAGACACAGCCTAAATTTTCATACATTTTTGGCGTGACGCAACTACAGTAGTTAACGAAAAAAACTCACACTTGGGGCACTGGTCGAGCTTGTTACGTTACACATGAGTACCCGAAAATATGAACATACTCATAATAAACCAAAACTCACTCCTGTATTCCCCGAAGGGCTGGCAGAGGTGTATAACACACCCACATTCCGCCGTTATATTTACGTACCATCTAATAGGGGGCGAGCCTTATGCCATCGACCGGTCACAGATCCAGACTCCGGGCTGCTAATGAGAAATTCCACAAGGACCAGCAGTCGCTCTTGCGACCGCTAGTCCAACGAGGCAGTCTGTCAAGTATGAACTCAATCTTTTATTTATCCCTAAAATGTATGCGCAGTTATTATTGCATTTCCATCAATACTTCACACTAAGTTCCGCAAAAATAAGACGGGCATATCATTATCATAGCCGTAATTATATTTAATCGTGTCCTAAATCACGAAATCCCCATTCCGACGGCTGTAACTTCTTTTATTTGTGTCTTTTTAATTAGGATCCTTATGCTGACATCCGATATGATTACTCAATCATCATCATGATTGCTAGGCAGATGCTAGCCTTTTCCCAACTATGTTGGGGTCGGCTTCCAGTCGAACCGGATGCAGCTGAATATCAGTATTTTACATGGAGCGACTGCCTATCAGACCTCCACAACCCAGTAACTGGGTAATACGATACCTACTCTTGGTAAGACTGGTTGTCAGACTTTCTGGCTTCTGACCAACAGTAACGACTGTCAAAGATCGACAAATGACAGCCGGGACCAACGGCTTTACGTGCTTTCCGAGGCACGGAGGAAACTCGCTATGGTAAATGGTCACCCATCCACAGACCAACCTCGGCAAGCGTGGCTTAACCCGGAAGATCGGTCTATGCGGCTGTAATTATTTGGCCACGAGCTCCTCCCGATATGATTACTCAAATAGGATAAAAAAAACAATTTAGATTTTGAGGGTACCTCCTGATTCATTTTTGTGCGATTACCAGTATTTCACACGGAGCTGCCATCAGACCTTCGCAACCCAGTTAGATAATGGGCAATGCCGATTTCCTAAGGTTAGACCGGTTGTCAGACTTTTGGGCATATGACTACCCGTTATCTGTATAACAGTAGGGGCCACTAGACCAAGGAATTATTCAGAGTCACAATTATTATTTTCTGTTTTAAATTCTTTTTAATTACTCAAAACTTTATCAAGTAATAGCGACAAAGGTAAGTTAATTAAAGTCACGTTATAATGGTTGTTGTTCCAAATGTAACGTGCAACAATATGACAGCTGGTATTAAAAACCGGTCAAGTGCGAGACGGACTAGCGCACTAAGGATTCCGTACCACCACACATCATGGCTGTGACAT
This sequence comes from Amphipyra tragopoginis, assembly GCA_905220435.1. NCBI lineage: Eukaryota > Metazoa > Arthropoda > Insecta > Lepidoptera > Noctuidae > Amphipyra > Amphipyra tragopoginis. The sequence goes on from HG991997.1 coordinate 21,218,852, forward strand.
AACTCACTTGTTACCCCGTTTGGGTTTAGACTTTATTATTTTAGACCCTTTTTATCTTAGGAAAATCCTCATGGATACTCTTCGCCCGGGAAAGGTGAAGGGTTATGCCGGACTCTTACCGGCTAAAAACCCAGGGTGTTCCTTCTCCTGACTATGTCTGGGGTCGGGGGATTCGCAGCTGTATGTACCGCGACCCCGGCAGGCCTCGGTCCGCCAGCCGCTCGCGAACCTCTCCTACTGTGGGACCTAGCCCCACGTCCTCCTGAGAGGCGCCCACGGAACACTGCGCGCCGCCTTCTCGGGCCTGTTACTGACGGGTCCCCTAACCCGTCGCTCGCAGGCCACACACTAGGGTGGCCGGAGATCGTCACGCGGGTACGGAACCCTGAAAAGACGGCTGAGTATATAAATTAAGTTTATTATCTATACATACCAGACGGTGTTTAGTCGCGACTCGTGATGACGGTTAGATTATTCCTTGGTGTTGCTGTAGTGGCCAATATATTGGTTTCAATTATGTGTACAGGTAAGGAATTATTTTATTTATAAATGGGAAATTGTAAAAGATAAATTTAAATGGTTGACCTGCTTATCTTTTCGGTTTGTAGGTATGAAAATATGACATATACGATTTAAAATAGTGCAATTTTCTTTTTGAGGAATACCCAAAGCAGAAACTCTCTGAATAATCTTCTTAATGAGGTTATCAATAATTTCGCTTGATATGGTCAAAGATGACATCCAATCGATTGCCTATTTAGTTAATCTTTTAAGTTATAAGCTTAGCAATATAACGCTCCAATCTATTTTAAAGAGTAAATAAATATCATAGTTCCAAAATTGAAATATATTTTTAATGTTTTGTTTTTCAGGCCGTACTGCTATAGCTTCTGCTTCATCGTCAGCCAGTGCGACATCTCAGGGCTCGTCATATTCTTCTGCTAGCGCCACCAGTCATTCGACATCTCAGAGCTCGTCATATTCTTCTGCCAGCGCCACCAGTCATGCGACATCTCAGGGCTCGTCATATTCTTCTACCAGCGCCACTAGTCAGGGAAGTTGGACAAGGCCGAAAAAATGTCGTCGAGGTGAGAGATTTGTACCTTGTATTTTAAGTCAGAGTCCGATTCCATCATTTATTTATTTATTTAAAAAACACAAGTTAACGGAACCTTCGAGGAAATCACTTACATTTTAATTTAACATTTAAATTAACAATAATAAAAAATTAATAACTATAACAAAATTTAACTTAGACAATATTTACTTAAGCAGAGGTATCTTCTACAAACACCCCCAAATCTCAGCCTTGGCCTAAATGCTGTTATAAAATTCCAATTCCAAATGGTACCAATTCCTACCGATAATTCAGGCTTCATCAAGCTGTCTCCCGCCTAATCTCCCACCAGCAACGACGGAAGCCGAGGTCCGAGTCCCATTAGGGGTCGCCCTTAGTACTGTTGTTGCTAGTAGTCATGATGATAGTGCAGTATAAGTAGTTAGCTTAGGTTAAGTTTTTTTTTTTCCTGCGGGCAGCGGGTTAGGGGACCCGTCGCCCGTCCAGTAACGGGCCCGAGAAGGCAGCGCGCAGTGTTCCGTGCGCGCCTCTGAGGAGGATGTAGGGCTGGGCCTCACAGTAGGAGAGATCCGCCAGGGGCTGTCGGATCGAGGCCTGCCGGGGTCGCGGTGCGTGCAGCTGCGAATCCCGCAACCCCGGCCAAGGGTCAGGAGAAGGAACACCGTGGGTTTTTAGCCGGTAAGAGTCCGGCATAACCCTTCGCCTTCCCAGGGCGAAGGGTATCCAAGAGGATTCAGCCACGATACAAAAAAAGTTAAATATTTTACTTCCATTGGCTGGAGACACTTCAGGTCTCGCAAATAAATGCCCGGTTACGTATAAACGGTTTGAAAGGACGACCGACAAAGATGCCAATAGAAAAAAAAAACTCCAATTCATTTATGTTATGAATGTCTACAGATCCTATAGCAAACAACTAAGAATGAAGGGATAAAATACAGTCTTTTTTGTTACAAAAGAACACTTTTTTAACATTCAATTACACGGTAAAACTGGTTATGTACATCTAAATAGGTGTTTATTTCAACGTCGTCGATAGCGCAAAGATATAAGAAAACGTGAGTTCGTTACTCGTAAATGTATGAGAATTTTATGTTACCTATACAGGGTGTAAACGAATTGGTGTAATTCCTTCAAACCGCGTGATCTACTGGTGACACAGATTAACCCTAAATGCGTTTTTGTGAACATCAACGAATAACAAGTTTCAAAAAAATGTTAGTTTTCTATTTCTGAGACATTTTAGAGCCCCGAGATAACTGACTGCAAAGAGCGATATCGTGCTAGTCGTGCCCGCCAGCTCTGTCGCCGTGCTTTCAATCGTTGAAGCATCGAAATGTTCACAAAAGTTAAAAAAAAAATGCAAAAATATTTTTTTTGGTTCTTTTTTCATTGTACTCTGATAAACGGGTTTAGATATGATCAATTACACATATCGCACGAAAAAAAAATTTTTTTTATTTTTAGTCAAGCTAAATCCCGTGCCGTGTTAATCTACACTAGTAGTAGATCATGTGGTTTTAAGGAATGACACGAATTCGTTTACAGCCTGTATTACAAAATTACAAAACTATCACCTAGTAGCACCAATTCAGTGCCTTTGTTTTTCGAAACAGTAATTATTTTTTACTAGAGGTCGCTCGCGGCTTCGCCCGCGTGTATGTCGTCGCGTATTCCGTATTTTTCGGGATAAAATTAGTCTATGTCCTTCTCCAGGTTCCAAACTATCTCTGTACCAAGTTTCATCAAAATCTTAGCATTGCTGCGATAAAATGGAGTATAGTAGTATCATGTTGTTTCGTGTCGTGAGCCTTCAAAAATCGCCTAATAGTGGTAGTTTTGCTAACATTCACGGTCGTGAGTGGAATATTGTCAAATAAAACGGACTATTTATACGAGCCACAACTCTACTCTGGGCTTAGAAGTACTCAGCACATGATGCCGCCTTAAATCATATGGTATGTATTGTATACCACCAGTGCGCTTTCATGTTCATCTCGCGCTTTCGTCTGACGCATGCCTGAAGCGCCATAGCACATGCCCTAATACTAGTTCGAGTCTTATGGCAATCAATGTTGCAAGCGCTTGACGCAAGAAGAGTTGAAAGTTGAAAGCGCAAGATGAACATGACAGCGCACGGGTGTAGACATACCAATAGTGATGTCCAATACGTAAATATTGTGACAGCTCTAAAAAAAAATCCTTCTCTTTCTTTTTTTACCTGTTAGTAAAAGATAGCATTATTTTATTAATCAGTCTTTCAATTTAATAAATCTATTGGCGTTATAATGTCACTAATTTGAACTGATTTATATCATTCAGCGGAAAGACGTCCAGTGGTGGACATAGGCCTCCCACAAGCATCGCTACATGGACCGATCCTGTGCTTCTCGCATCCAGCGAATTCCCGCTACCTTTCACCTTTGGAGTGATTTGCGAACTTGTTATAAATGTTGCTCTATATGGACACCACTGATCATGGGCGTAGCCAGGTTGGGGCGGATGACCTTGCCACAGGGAGGAATAGATAAATAGTCTAGATTCAGTCCATCCCACAGCCTTGTCTACTTCTTCTTCTTAACGTGTCGACGACAATCTACACTGTGTCGGCCCAGAACTCAGCAACGAGTTTAGCACTATCCGTAGCGTCCATTAGTTCTTGTTGCGTACAGGTAACAGGGCAGGCGGGGCATGATGTTAAGTGCCCCATAGTTTGCGGAACGGCACCACATTTACACTCCAGGTTTGAGTTATCCGCAAATCTCCACTTGAGCAGGTTTTCCTTGCTTCGACCAACCTGAGTCCAAAGTCTATTTAGATATTATTTAAATATTTAATTTGTTGTTGGAGGATTGGATTATCCTCCCTTTGTGTTGGAGGAACGCTATACCTCGATTCTCCACGGGCAGAGTAATGCTAAAATATTATTTGGGCCTCAAAACGGTCAAAATTGCACCATAACCCCATTTTGCACCTCCACTCCATTTACTAATTAACAACAACATGTTTATGTTGTTGTTAATTAGTAAATTGTATTTACAGGGTTATTGGAAAAACATTAACAACCTCATATGGGGCCATTGTACTCATCAATCCTAAACAACTTTTATTACGGGACCAAACATGAAATCGCGAAAAAAAAACAGCTGTCCGCTACATTTCATCATCATCATCATCATTCACCCGAAAATCGTCCACTGCTGGACATGGACCTCCTCCAAGCCATGCTGGGGGGTTTGCCATAATTGCCACGCTTGGCAGGCGGGTTGGCGATCGCGATTAAAGTACTCAGAGAACGCTGCTGCCCATCCTCTAGTGAATCGCTTAGTCGCCTTTTACGACACCCATGGGAAGTGATGGGGTAGTGCTATTCTTTACGTCCGGCACCACACGAAACGGTTCCCTACATTTCTGTTCGCATAACTCGTCAAAATGTAGGAAACAGCCGATTTTTTTTCGCGATTCCAGGTTTTGTCCCATAGTAACAGTTGTTCATATAATGATGAGTACAATGACCTCTTAATGGTTTGTCTACATTAGTGCACTTTCATGTTCATCTTGCGCTTTCGTCTGACGCATGCCTGAAGCGCCATAGCGCATGCAATAGCGCATGCCTTAATACTAGTTCGAGTCTTATGGCAATCAATATTGCATGCGCATGACAACACGATTTGACAGTCGTCCCCACTACCAGTGTGTTTTTGCCCGTCCGAAAAGTTGAACTTGACACTTGTTTTGTTCACTCCTTTTTTTTTTTTTTTTTTTTTTTTTTTTTTTTTTTTTTTTTTTTTTTTTTTACCCTTCGCCTGGGGAAGGCGAAGGGTTATGCCGGACTCTTACCGGCTAAAAACCCACGGTGTTCCTACTCCTGACCCTTGGCCGGGGTCACGGGATTCGCAGCTGCATGCACCGCAACCCCGGCAGGGTTTTGTTCACTCCTACGTTTCGGGCTACTTTCGGACCGGCGGCTAACTTCGTTGACGGACTTAGGGAGTAGGCCCCATTGTTAGGCTGGAAGCTGACCCCTACATAGTTAGGAAAGAGGCTAGGCAGAACTCGAAAAAGCACAAGAAAATGTTTTTACGTTATTCTTGCATTTAAATCTGAAGTAATCCTTAGGTAACTTGCGTGCGTAATAAATTGATATACCTAATACGATAATTTTATTTGTCCAGATGTTAACCGGTGGCAATGAAGAGTTTGTAGACCTATTAAACTAATGTAAACAAATCGGTATTATTCCTATTATTCAGTACTTACGCTGTTTGTTTAACTGTGTAAAAAATAATATAATAACGTATTATGAACAATGATTTTTTGTATTGTTTTCATAGTGTAAAATTGCAAGAAAATGTATCATTATTAAGACAATAGAATATGGAATGTTGAATTTGCAAAATTTTGTTTTGTTATACAGTGGAAACTGTTTATTACGAATCGCTTATAGCGACTTACAAATACCATTTAGTTTGGTTTTCATTAAAATAGTTAAGAGAAAAGGCCGTGTGTAACTATCAAACGACTCCGGATATAGCGTCCAACTGCTTTAAGCGACGTAATTTCAAGGGAAAATAAGGATTTTGTTCTGTTTATAACGAGAAGACCTTTATTTTGTTAGTAAATTAACATCACTTCAAGGCATTACTTACGTTTAAATCGGTGTTATAAGTGGCGATCGATTGTCATTCAATTTGTAGAGATATGGTGGAAAATGTTTTTATATAAATTATTAGTTACACCGATTACACGGTATTTGAACATCAGCTACTGATGCTTATAGCGACGACCGCTTAGTACAATATTCCACTGTATTATGTTTATTTAAATATTTTTACAAGTACCTACTTGTTCTTCTTATTATTTAGTTGTGATCATCCCACTATAGGGCAAAGGCCTCCCTACCGTCCTTAAACTCCTCAGTCGGTTTAATGATTTCTGCGGCCAATCCTTCCAATAAGTGTCTAACTCGTCCCGCCGCGCCGTCTCCTTCTGGGCATGCCGCGACGTCGTTTAACGTTGTGTGGGCTCCACTCAGTGGTGAGTTTTGCCCACAACTCGTCCGACATGCGGCACACGTGAGCAGCCTAGTTCCATTTTAAGCTTGCGGCTTTCTGAGCAACGTCGGCGATCTGAGTTTTGGAGCACAGTACACTATCCCTCATACGGTCTGATAACCGGAATACTAAGATACTGCACTCCATGGCTCGCTTGCAAACCCCGAGTGCGGAATTCTACAAACATAAAATACTTCTAGTTGTTACCCGCAGCTTCGCTTGCGTGAAATTTTAAACCCTCTTTGAGCCCCTTTTTAAATGTAGGTATAAAATCAAAAAAGTCCGTCTTTTATTATTTACTTTGAACAGTGCTTGTGCCAAATTTTAAGTTAATAACCCCATGGAATAAGGGTTTTCATACAAACGTTAACAACCCATTTCACCACTTAAGTAAGGGGTGGAATTTCCAAAAACCTTTCCTTAGTATCCACAGCCAACGTTATTAGATTATCACATCTATCATTTAATTTTTCAGTAAAAAAATGCCCAAGGAACGAAGAATTTTCCTTCTGTCCTCAATCAATACAAAGGGCGCAATACTGTTCGGAGAAGGGACAACCCCATCCGATACCTCCGAAATCTTGCAAGGAAGGCTGTGTTTGCAAAGTAAATTATTTGAGGAATGATAATGGCACATGTATACCGGCTGAACAATGTAAGTGAATTTGTATTTAATCTTTTCTTTTATAAAATAGATTATTATCATCAGATCAGCTTGTGCAAAAGTTTGCGCAAACGTTACTGTCGGTATAAGTAGTACTGCACGGTGTACGGTTTTGTCGTCTTAACGTACCTACATGTAAAACTTACTGGTGCAAATAAAAATTTCGAGTAGCATAATGGTTAATTCTGTAAATGACATCGTCTCCAATGATTGACACAGTATCACATGGTTCTTAGTCAAAGAGTGTCAAGGGTGGAGGTAACGCATATCCTGTTTTTTAACCGACTTTAGAAAAGAAGGAGATTCACAATAGGTATAATTCCTCCAAAAATGCACCAATTTGGTCGATTTTTGTTTGATATACTCCCAAGGTCGCATCATTGTATTCGATCAGAATCTGACCATGGACTTCAAAGATACGCTTCGGAACTTCTCATGGACGCACAGCTCATATTAATATCAAAGATCACAGTCGAATCATTTTGCTTTACCATTTACCCTAACTTTGGTACAGGTCCTGTAACTTGCGGTCCGAACGAGGTGTTGAACAACTGTCCGGCGGACTGCGAATCCGATTACTGTCCGATGAGTGACGAAGACACTGATGAGCCGTGTGAGACGCCAGACGTTTGCCCTCCACCCGCCTGCAAGTGCGCCTTCAATTACCGACGTGCTTACAATGGGTCTTGCATTCCTACTCAAAGCTGCCGTAAGTAAAGAATGACAGGGAAAAACTAAAACCTTTAAGCGCCATCTCCACGAACGAGGGTATCGCTGCGATAGTTACAGTTGAGGTTACCATCCGTCCGGATTTGTCCGGACATGTCCGGACTTCTAGAGTTTTGTCCGGACTTTGTCCGGCTCTTTAATTTGTCCGGATTTTTTGGCTTAGATGGAATACTAGTAATAAAACTTAAATAAGTAACCATCCGCTACTATGCCTACTACACCACTGTAACTAAGTGGGTATGTTTGCATTTTGTGACTAAAATGTCCAGACTTTTATTGAAATGTCAGGCTTTTTGTCAGGACTTTTCAAATTTCTAAATGGTAACCCTAGTTACAGTTGAATTTGATGGCACAGCGAGATTATCGCCGCGATACATTCGCTTGTGGAGGTTGGTACCTTAGGTAATGTAAAGAGAGAAGAGATATTGTAAAGAAAGAGAGAAAGAGCGTGGATAATGTATCTATAATCAGCCCATTACTGTTCCATTGCTGATCACGGGACTCTTACCAGATTGAGAAGAATTTAGGTCTTAATCCTTAGGATGCAGGTTGGTAGACTACACACAACGTCGAGAACTATTTGGAGCCCTCTCAGATGTGCAGGTTTCCTCACGATGTTGTTCTTCAATCCGTGTGTCAATGGCGTGTTAGATTAATTAAGAAAGTACATAATAATGACATTGAAAAAGTCCCTACTCGGAGCTTAACAAGCAGGTGTGTATACTCCAGGCTACCACACGTTTACTTAAGAATACCTTTAAAAATCTTCCACAGCTCTCTTCGACTGTGGTGCCTGTGATGTTGCGGACCGAAATATACCCATGACATTGACTTATATACAAAAATACCAGCCTGTAACTGCCCCATTGCAGGGCAAAGGCTTCTTCTCATACAGACAAGATATTGATCACCACGCTTTCTCACTGCGGGTTGGCGATTTCAGACCATTAAGTCCAGGTTACCGCACGATGTTTTCCTTCGCCATCTGTCAGTGGAGTCTTAGATGAATTAAGAAAGTACATTATAACGATATTGAAAAAGTCACATTTGTACATGCCTGGGTGGAAACTCACAACCCGGTGCTTAAAAAGCAGAGCCGTAAACTCCAGGCCACCAGGACGTTTATTTAAGAATACCTATATTAAACTTCCACAGCTCCCTTCGACTGTAGTGCCAGACCTAACGAAGAATACAATCCATGCCCGCCTTACTGCCCAACCGACGACTGCAGCCAAGCATCTCCGACAGGACAATGCCCGCAACAATTCGGCCGCATCGGGATCAGACTGATATGCAACCCCAAGTGCCGGTGCATCAAAGACTACTGGAGACTAGACGGAATATGCGTACCTTATGGACAATGTCGTAAGTAAAATATAGTGTTACGATTTTTCTGGATAGATGAGAGTGCACCACCCAGTCTGTATTATTATTATATATATAGGTTTATTCTCGACTAATAAACAATTCCAATCATCATACATCATCGAAAATTCAAAAATTCAAGTGCTGGGCTCTTGTTCGTGTAACAATCTCCATCTTTCTCTATCCAGACCCAATTCCTTCACATAAGAGAAGCAATGGGCTTACACACATTACATAACACCCGCCACAAAAACAGATTATATCTACCACCATCAAGAATAAAAATGTTAAACGAAAGTCCGCAATACATGGCAATTAGGATATATAATAACAAACTACCACAAGAAATTAAACGAGAAACCAAAATTAATATATTCAATAGTAAATTAAAAAGTTTTCTTATTAAAAAATGTTACTATTCCGTTGAAGAATACTTAAATATAAAAAAACAAATTAAATAAATAAAATACAAAAACTATCTAAAAATAGTTATAAATTAATACTGCGATCCCATAGATATTTTAATTGATATCTTTTTTATTATTATTTTATTTTCTATTATTATATTATTAATTAAAAAATAGATGTTCATTATAGATTGATATAGATTTTAAATATTATGTTATCCCTCAAATTTGCAATGCCTGTAAAAGGCCGCTAAGTTTTAAGCACCACTAGTAAGTAATAAGACCTGTATTTGTACACTTATTAAGCAAATAAATGATTTGATTTGATTTAACATCCAGTGAACTATATGTATATTATCACTTCAGTCTTTCCTTAGAGGCAAAGAAAACCAGGTAGACCAAGAAGAAAGTACACAGACCGATTGAAGGAAAAATACTGAAGTGATAATTCTAAAGGACAAAACTTAAATGCGTCCCACATTGCAAGACTATTGTAGCAAATTAAAATATTTTTGAAGTTTCTGGAAACAAACTTGATTATTAATTTATATTAAATTGCAGCCGGAGTGTGTCCTGCCAATGAGAGGTATTCGGGATGCATTCAAGGCGAATGTAGACCTCTAAACTGCACTCAAAAAGACCAGTCCATACCCTGTCCTCGAGTCCGCCCAGAGTTCTGCTTAAAAGGATGCGTGTGTGAAGAAGGTTATTTGCGCGATAGAAATGGTAGATGCGTACTGGAAGACCAATGTGAAAGTAAGTAGATATTAATTTAATACATTTATTCAGCCGGAAGGCCTTTAAAATAAAACTTTTTATGTGGAGATACTTACTACATTCTATGATGCTTGGCAGACGAATGATAATTTCGCTTTTGCCCATTTAATTCAGCGGTCGTTGGGAATTCTATATTCAGCAGTTATGGGTGGTAGAACGATATAAAAACTATGAAACTTCTTGCAGCCAGAATCTGTCCCGCCAACGAGAGGTATTCAGGATGCATTCAAGGTGAATGCAGAGCTCTAAACTGCACTCAAAAAGACCAGTCCATACCCTGTCCTCGAGTCCGCCCAGAGTTCTGCATAAGGGGATGCGTGTGTGAAGAAGGTTATTTGCGAGACAGAAATGGTAGATGCGTACCGGAAGACCAATGTGAAAGTAAGTAGTTATCAATATACTTATTCAGCTTAAAGGATTTTCAAATAAAACCTTTTAAACAAGGTTAGTCGGAAAGGGGGTACTAATCCGCAGGCCACTCAAAGTATCACTGATGACGGTTTTAAAGCAAGTGTTAAGATTTCAAAATTCGATTATTTTTATATCCATGTTTTTTTTTTTAATTCTACTTCCCTACTTTAGTTACGAATTCAGAAAATGAAGCTTCTAATTTGGTACCCCAAATATGACCAATTTCAACACAGCTGATCATAGCTGAGGACAAATAGATTTTAGCGTATTATTTATTTAATTTTTGAACAACTATTTCTCTGAAACTATTGACTTTTGGAGAAAGTGGTAGAACAAGAGTTACTCATTATTATGGGTACTTTAACACCCTTTTGGATTAGTACCCCCTTTCTGACTAACCTTGTATAGAGATGCTTACTATATAGTTACTACGATGCTTGGCAGACGAATGATAATTTCGCTTTTAACCGTTTAATGCAGCAGTCGTTGGGAAACTTTTAAGTTTATTAAACTTCTTGCAGCGATATGTCGTGCCTTCGAGAGGTATTCAGAATGCATTCAAAGTGAATGTAGACCTCTATACTGCACTGAAAAATACGAGCCCATACGCTGTGTTCGGATCGACCCAAGGTATTGCATAAAGGGATGCGTGTGTCAAGAAGGTTATTTGAAAGACGAAAATGGGAGATGCGTACAGGAAAACGAATGTAAAAGTAAGTAGACACCAATATACTTAGATAATAAGTTAAAGAGACTAAACTAATACCTACCTAAAACCTATATACAATTACCGGAAAGTCCGGAAACATAGGCAATGGAAGCCACCGCAGATATGCGGCGTTGGTCATTAGGAGGTTAAGATTTTTTTTTGACTCAAATGCATACACCTTGTTACATCCTTTTCAAATAGGACAAGTTTCCCATGTCTTAAATATGTTTTATAGTCGTGGTGGCAAAACCTTGCAGTCATCAACTATCTATCACTGAATGCCTGATAAGTATTCATCCACATTTATATTATTATAAGAGCCTCCGCGAGAGATGGTACTGAGCAGGTCCGGCGCACCCTGGGCAGTCAGACTCGCTACCAACCTTGCTGACTGGCTAATCTGTTCATCACAGCACGCGCTATTTTCATAAATCTTATACCGACATGAGAGAAAATCATGTACAGATACTGGGCAATTGTCTTATAATCCATCCCGACCTTTTACCCAGGATCTACTCTACTGAGGCGGCATCTATCACGCTACATGTGAACTATGCAGCACACCGGTACGATTACAGCGACAATATCGACAACTCTCATAGATGACAGTTCCTACATCGCACTATCATGATTTAACACGCAGATAGTATATGTTCAACCGCCCAACATTGACCGGTTCACACCGATAATTCAGCTCTCATCAAGCTGTCTCCCCCCCTTAAGCCCCCGCCAGCAATGCCCTAAGCCGAAGTCCGAGTCCCACTAGGGGTCGCCCTTAGTGCTGTTGTTGCAGGTAGTCATGATGTTAGTGTAGTACAAGTAGTTAGCTTAGGTTAAGTATTTTCCTTCCCCCCCATTGGCTGGAGACCCTTCAGGTCTCGCCAATAACTGCCCGGTTCTGTAGAAACGGTCCCCTAGGACAATCTAAAGAAAACAAATAAAAAAACAATTAACCGTTGGGCACTAGCCCGCCAGGCACAAGACTCCGCCTGGTTGGAGGATCCTCTCTTTGGTTGAAGGAACACCACACCTCGTTCCTCCACACTACCATTACTAACTTTTGAAGTATGTTAACACCGAAAATATTTTGCAGCTTGTCCAGCAAACGAAGAGTATGTCCCATGTATCCAAGGAGTATGTAGGGCTATGAATTGCTCTCAGAGAGGACAAGACGTGCCCTGCCCCGATATCCCAACAGAAATATGTGACAGCGGGTGTATATGCAAAGAAAACTTCTTGAGAACAAAAGATGGCATTTGCGTACCAGAAGACCAGTGTGAAGGTAAATAAAAGATACGATGCGATACAACTGTAACATAATTAACCAGAAACCAAAAAGTAGTTTATTGAGAATCGATTAATGCTCGGTCCTTATGGCCAAAAACATATTAATAGACTCTTTTGCCAATTTTACCTGTGATATGGTATTTTCGTATTGCCTACTAAAAGCTGTAGGATATTTGATCGATTATTGTTAAAGATACAGGAGTCTTAATATTAAGAGATAAAGCTCGGTAAATCATAGCAATCGGCCATCAGTCGACAACTTAATCCATTTCAGCCATTTTTGATGGCCAGATTTGGAAATGATTTTTCGAATCAGTGAGTCAATTTAGATCATAAATCATATCTTATCATAAATGCACCTAGGAATGACCGAGATTGCTGCTTGTTTCTGTTCCTCTTCTTCTCTATTGTCAGCACTAGCTATAATACAATCTATTACAACTGCCCGCACCTGGCCCGCAGCGGTTCCACACTCTGTGGGTTCCAGCCTTAAAGATTTGTTTTACGATACGAGCGTTGGCTTTTTTTTTAAATTTGTAAAACCTTTTTTTTCGAGTAGACCGTAGTAGAGTTTCTCAAGTATGCATTTCGGATTTATTATTTACAGCCAATACCTGTCCCGCTAACGAAGAATGGTCTGAATGTGCTCAAGCAACCTGTAGAGCACAATATTGCACACAGAAGGGCAAACCAATAGCCTGCCCGATGATCGCTTATGGCTCCTGTATAAAAGCTTGTGTGTGTAAGGAAAATTACTTGAGAGACGAAAATGGAGATTGTATACCTGAAGACCAATGCCCTCGTAAGAGAAATATTTTGAATACTGACAAATATATTTAAACCATTTACTTTACCGTCCGCGAGGCCTAAGCTGAGCTTTGCATTTGTGTGAGAATAATAATAATATTAAATAGTTGGGGCATTTTTTACACAGTACCATCTAGTCCCAAACTAAGCAGAGCTTGTACTATGGGTACTAGACAATGGATATAATACATATATACTTTTTTTTTGTAAATACATACTCATAATACATAAGAAACACCAGAATGAATGCAGACGCGTCTTTTGCTTGGGTTAAACCGGTTTATACTGCTTTTTGGCAATAGATTCTATGTGCCCTTCACACAAATGCAAAGCTCAGCTTACGCCTCGCCAGTTGTATCACAAATGGAATATACAGGGTGTTAACGAAATCGTGTAATTCCTTCAAACCGCGTGATCTACTGGTGAAACAGATTAACCCTAAATGGGAATTTTCGAAATTAAAACAAAAAAAAAATTCAACATTTTTTTTTGGTTTTCAATTTCTGAGTCTTTTTAGAGCCTTGAGTTATCTGACTGCAAAGAGCGATATCGCGTTAGTCGTCCCTGCCAGCCGTGTCCTCGTACTTTCATTAATTTATGCGTGGCATCGAAATGTTCTCACAAATAAAATTATTATTTCGCAAACAAAAAACTTATTTTTTTACTGAATTCTTATTAGGTGCTTCATAGACTAAAGAGTAAAGCTTTCGATTGCGTAGTCTGGCAAAGCCTGTGGAAAGTGCTTTTGGAGCTTGGAGTACCGCATCATCTGGTATCTCTAATTCAAGCCCTTTACTCACAAAATAAAGGCATAGTGAAGGTCGACCAAACCACTTCTAACCCCTTCAGTTTCGGAAAAGGCGTAAGGCAAGGCTGCATTTTATCTCCCATTCTTTTCAACGCATATGGAGAATATATCATCAGACGTACCTGTGAAAACTGGGAAGGTGGTGTGACGATAGGCGGAACCAAGCTAACAAATCTCCGCTACGCTGATGACACTACTCTCCTAGCAGCCTCAGAGTCTGAAATGGTAGAACTTCTTGGAAGGATGGGACGCATCAGCATGGAATTGGGCCTACAAATCAACCACGCAAAGACCAAACTAATGGTGGTGGACCGAGCACATAATTTAGAGTTTACTGGTGCTCTTAATCTCGAAACGGTCGATGACTTCATTTACTTGGGCTCCAACATATCTAACACAGGGTCTTGCGAAAAAGAAATCCGTAGACGCATCGGCATGGCCAAGAATGTTATGTCTCAGCTTGGAAAAATATGGAGAGATCGCAACATTTCGCGAAATACCAAAGTGAAATTGGTCAACACGCTGGTCTTCTCAATATTCGGATACGGGGCGGAAACTTGGACATTGAGAAAGGCCGACCGAGCTCGTATAGACGCCTTCGAGATGTGGTGTTGGAGGAAGATGCTTCGGATACCATGGACTGCATTCCGCACCAACGAGTCCATTCTACGCGAGCTCAATATAAAGACCAGACTCTCTACGACTTGTCTCCGCAGAGTTTTGGAATTTTTCGGCCATATAGCGAGAAAAGATGGCAATAACCTCGAACAACTGATGGTTACCGGCAAGGTGGACGGTAAACGACCAAGAGGTCGCAGCCCTTTGCGATGGTCTGACCAGATAAGCTCTTCTCTTGATACGAAATTTCACGATGCGCTTCACTTAGCCAAGGATAGACAGCGATGGCGTAACATCATAAGAGCAAAAATGTTTTCAAGGGAGGATCATGACCCTCAGTAATGAGGAGTACAACTTGAGGAGGAGTATTAGGTGGTTTAGATACGATCGGTAACAAAGCCGGATGAAAAAAAAATCATTTTATTTTTTATTTTTAATCAAGCTAAATCCCGTGCGGGGCCAATCTACACCAGTAGTAGATTATGTGGTTTTAAGGAATTACACGAATTCGTTAACACCCTGTATACACAGTACACAAAAATACACATTTTCCCTTTGTCAACTCGCTTAGGCCCCATTTGACAGTTCGTGTCAAATGGGGCCTAAGCGAGTTGACAGAGGGAAATGTTCCGTTTGGCCACTCCCGACTATGTCAACCGCGTTGCTCTAATGGTAGTTTCCCACGGTGCCTGATAGCGCGCACCGGCTGCGCGTGGTATCATCCATAAAATCATGCACCGTGGGAAGCTACATTATGTGTGTGCGTGATTCGAAGTAATTTTTCATTCCAAAATACCAAGTGAAAAAGAACTCGCACCGCACCTTTGAATTTACCGACTCGCGGCGGATACGGCGCACCGCTCCGCACGCGTCCGCGTTACCACGGACGAGTCTCTTCCCATGGTGCGCCGGTGCGAGCTCGTGCGTCGCGGTGCGCGATATCATGCACCGAGGGAAACAAGCATAAGATGCGAGGTGTCACACTAACTTCTGCTCACACCGATAATTCAGCCGTCGTCAAGCTGTCTCTCCCCCCCCCCCCCCCCCCTATGTATGTCCGAGTCCCACTAGGGGTCGCCCTTATTGCTGTTGTTGCAGGTAGTCATGATGTTAGTGTAGTACAAATAGTTAGCTTAGGTTAAGTATTTTACTTCCCCCCCCCCCCCCCCCATTGGCTGGAGACCCTTCAGGTCTTGCCAATAACTGCCCGGTTACGTAGGAAGGGTCCCCCAGGACCACCTACAGCAGTACAAAAGAAAAAAAAAACTGACTTCTGAGTGGAGCGTGTGCGAAATGGCAAAGAGCTGTCAGCCATAGTGTGACACGTCGCATACATTACAACTGCCCGCACCTGGCCCGCAACGGTTCTGCACTCTGTGGGTTCCAGCCTTAAAGATTTGTTTCACGAAAAGAGCGTTGGCTTTTTTTAAATTTGTAAAACCTTTTTTTTCGAGTAGACCGTAGTAGAGTTTCTCAGTTATGCATTTCGGATTTATTATTTACAGCCAATACCTGTCCCGCTAACGAAGAATGGTCTGAATGTGCTCAAGCAACCTGTAGAGCACAGGATTGCACAGAGAAGGGCAAACCAATAGCCTGCCCATTGATCGCTTATGGCTCCTGTATAAAAGCTTGCGTATGTAAGGAAAATTACTTGAGAGACGAAAATGGAGATTGTATACCTGAAGACCAATGCCCTCGTAAGAGAAATATTTTAAATACTGACATATTTAAACAATTTACTTTACCGTCCGCGAGGCCTAAGCTGAGCTTTGCATTTGTGTGAGAATGAATGTAGACGCGTCCTTTGCTTGGTTTAAACCGGTTTATACTGCTTTTTGGCAATCGATTCTATGTGCACTCACACAAATGCAAAGCTCAGCTTACGCCACACCAGTTGTACACACGGCTACACCTCAAGCTAAGCAAAACCAGTATAAGCTGACCGTTACTTGTGCAAAAAGATTATACAAAGCGACGCCAAGGTAAACTGGTTATGAATAGCTTGATGTGTAGCCGTGTGTACCACAAATGGAATACATACACAGTATACAAAAATAATATTAAAATAAATTGTACATACAACTTGTAACATAATAAACGCAAACACTGTAAGTAGTTTGTTAAGAAACGATAACTGAATCGATTTCAGCCATTTTTTAAATGTGTTTTTTTTAGACTGTTTTTTCTTGTTATTCTTATAATTGAGATAAAGAATACTCAGCCTTTTGTCAAGGTTATAAGGCTGTATTTTAAATGCGCTTAACAATGAAATGTAATACAATTTCCTTAAATAAACAATATTTAACCACATAAAAGTAACATTTCAGTGCAGAATAATAATATTGTAACTAAATATTCCAATTGGTGTGTTTGATTGTATTCGTTATTCCTGTTACATGATGTAAATAAAAATAAACATATATCATCATAAATGTCTAGCCAGGAATCCAGCTCAGAATTTGCAGTACCTACATATACAGAATGTTTTTTTATTGATTATCCGAAAAAGTTGTAGGCATTAGAGGTATTAACCCTTTGACCGCCACAGTCATGTAGGTATACATGACAAAGCAAAATATGTCAAGCACGCCACGGTCACGACTATATGACAGACTTAAAGGAAGAAATCGTAGCTTTACGCCGAGAGCACGCTTTTGCTTTTTTGACGTGTCGGTCAAAGGGTTAATAAAAGACCCCATTTAAAAAAATATATGTGGTTTTTCCATATTTCACATTAAAATAATTTTCCCGAAAGAATTATCAACTCAGCGTGGTTACGAGTGCTTTTAATTTCTGACCAAGCGTTTATTTGTTTTATGCGTATTTTCGATTACAGAATTTTTACACAGTGTATGTATAGCATTGATTTATTGTCACCTGGTACCAGTATGGTGTGGTAATTTGCATGCGAAAAATGCAACGCGTTATAATTAATGGAAATAATTTTATACTTTAAAATAAAATTAATTTGTTTCCCCTTGTTTAGCACAAATTACTTGTGGAGAAAATGAAGTTTTGAACGAATGCCCATCGACGTGCAACTTCGATTATTGCCCAAAATCGGCAGATGAGGAGCAAGCGTGCGTCCAGGCATACCCTTGCCAGCCTGCTTGTAAATGCAAGTTCAACTATCGACGCGCTGACAACGGCACTTGTATACCGACTAGGGATTGTCGTAAGTTTTCCAAAATCACTTCGTAATAGACTAGGTTCAAAACACACACTAGGTACAACTCAAACCTGCTATGGCTCTTTCCTCAAAAGGCCATTCCAGACGTTGCCCTACAATTGTTACACTCGCATAGTTTTATACCACAATGTCTGGAATTTAAAAGAGACTTTGACCACGGAGTTTGTTTCGGCTTTTCTTCTTAGAGCTAGTCAGATAGGAAATGCGGGCGCCATCTAGTCTTAAAAAACACTTCACATTGACTTGTAAAAGTGTTTGTAACAGATTTATTTACAGAAATAAATAAAATTTATAAAAAAAAATGAACCGTGTAATATCACCATAAGACGTCACTTACTGAAATGGTAGATAGTTCTTTGTACAAAACCCTATAAGTATTTCCCCTTAAGCAATTGCGGAATTGGATTTGTACCTAATGTCTAGAAAACCGTGTTGCCCTGTACGGGGGTTAGAATATAAAACTTCCTCAACGCACTCTGGGAATAGACGCGTGTATATTCAACAAAACCCAGCACGCTTGGTGGTAGGATCTATACGATGCACCTGGCTAGCTACCATATGAACATTAAACTCCGGTGCCAAGCAGTTTACTGTGTTCCGTCGTGTGTATGTAAGAGCCAGAGGGGTATATGGGAATTTGTATTTCTGTTACTTGGATTCGTGTGCTTCATCTTAGACGCTGTCTGCGCTTACCTTCAGTTACGATTAAGGTCAAACGCGAACAAGACAAATAATAAAAAAAAGTTTTTTTTTTCTTTATTGGCCAAGTTTACACTGTAACTGGTTGAAGTAATATATAGGGTGACTGGTAATTAGTGACCGATACTTTAACACATGATTGTACTCATGATAACAAACAACTTTCCCAAAGAAAAATTATTTAAAAAAAACAAAAAAAAAACATATTAAGAGCCGCGTCCATTCCGTAACGATTTACTAATAAATTTTAAATGAAAAAAATAAAATAAAAATAATGTTTCTTTGGGAAAGTTGTCTGTTATCATGAGTACAATCATGTGTTAAAGTATCGGTCACTAATTACCAGTCACCCTATATACCATAATCTAAGGTTAGTGTAACAATTTCTTACAGGTTACCACCGCATGCCCCATAAACATATGAGATGTGCCACAAGCACTAAACTATAAAATACACAAACTATCTCAGTCAAAAAACCTAACAAAGAACTTATTTTAGCACCTTATTTTTTTCAGCTCCCTTCGACTGCAGTGCCCGACCCAATGAAGAGTACAACCCCTGCCCAGCTTTGTGCCCGACTGACGAATGTAGTCTACCCAGAGTCGAGAGTCGATGTCCCTATAAAATAGGCATTGAACTGCAATGTATACCCAAGTGCCAATGTATGGATGGCTACGGCAGAGTGAATGGAACCTGTGTGCCGTTCAATGAATGTCGTAAGTATACCTATTTTACTTTGATCAACTGTTCTGTTTCCAAATGGATTTTTTGGAAATTTTCAGATGATCCTTCTTCTTCGTCCTAGCCTTTTTCCAAGTTGAGGTCAGCTTCCAATCTAACCAGATACGGCTGAATACCAGTATTTTACACGGAGCGACTACCATCAGACCTTCACAACCCAGTTTATGGGCAATGCCGATATCCTTTTTTTTACTGGGTTTATCCTCACCCTTCGCCCGGGGAAGGCGAGGGGTTATGCCAGACTTTTACCGGCTAAAAACCCACGGTGTTCCTTCTCCTGACCCTTGGCCGAGGTCGCGGGATTCGCAGCTACATGCACTGCGACCCCCGCAGGCCTCGGTCCGCCAGCCCCTGGCGGACTTCTACCCGTAGCGGCTGTTATAGGTATATGACACCCAGTACCGACGGTTTTGGCGTGCTCTCCGAGGAAGGAGGGGTCTCGATGTATAACGAACGGTCATCCATCCACGGATTGACTGAGGCAAATGCAGTTTAACTTCGCAAATCGTATGATCGACTCGGTTGGTAATAAGTCGCGAGACACAAGCCAAATTGTCAAATGATCCCACAGAGGGAAAATATCCTGTCACGGGCTGGTATCCACTGTAAACAAGCCACTCCCCAAGCGACGCTGTTGAAATTACTGGGACCTGTTGGACCGACAGCCATAGGAGAACTAATGAAGGCAACCAGAAATTGGAAGGGTGTGCCTATACTATAATCAAGCATACGATCGTCCTGGAGGTCGCCCGGACGATCGTAGGATAGAAATAATAAAAAAAAAACTGTTTCTTTATAAAAACGCTCGTCATGAATTCATTTAGTGTCGTTATGTGAATTCCCCCTCAACTTTTAAAAGGAAGCCTCCTCTGGTATCCTTTCTGTGGTTAGAAGTGGAAAATTGGATCATACATTGCAATTGATCTTACCCTTAGGGCCCTTTTCCTGTCATGCGTATTTTCGCCCGCGCGCGGATCTGGTGCGCATGCAGGCTGCCCGCATCCTATCATTTCATACATGTTTTTCCTATCATTCGCGCAGGCCGCGCGCGGAACGCGGATTGGCTGCGGGCTTTCAGTCCGCGTGCGTGCTAACCGGATGCGGGCGGCGTTCGTCTGCCTTCAGTGTTGTTTTTACTGTGACGCGGGTCGCACGCATGGTCATAGTACGCAGTGTTACTTTTTTAACGTTCATCTTTGTGCACGAGTTTAGTCACTGGCGACACGCACGACACTGCAGCGGTAAACGAAATCTTTGTCCAGCGTGTGGCCAGGAGCGTGCTATCACCCGCATGCGAACCAGATCCGCGCGCGGGCGAAAATAGGCATGACAGGAAAAGGGCCCGTAATGGAAGACGGAATTATTGTAACACCATTTTGGGTATTCTAAATATCAATAGCAATAAATGTGGTTAGTTTAAGCATGACGACAACAAACAATTCAATAGGATTCTTCCCCACATCTAGTCATCTACGGAAGAAGGGAAAAACGCATTTTTATGAGACTATATGTTGCCTAGTAAGCTTAGTTTTGCTCTTTCAATAATAGCGTTTCAATAATTATCTTCTCATCTGTACCCCAAGTGTGAGTTTTTTTACGCTACTAATGTAGTTGCGTCACGCCAAAAATGTATGAAAATTTAGGCAGCACAGCGCTTCTAGCGGCGAATAGCGTGACTAAAAATTTGTTTGACATTTTCGGCATGACACAACTACAGTAGTAACGTAAAGAACTCACACTTGGGGTACTGGTTTAGTATATTTACATGACCAATCTTCCTATCTTATTCCCAAACATCAGGCATTAATCACAATACATTTTCCAGCCGATCTTTGCTCCATAAACGAAGAGTACTCTCCATGCGTACAAGCAACATGCCGTCCGCAGAACTGTGCAGATCGAGACGATGAGATGGAATGCTGTCCTGCAGTTGCGGCAGATTCATGTGTGAAAGGCTGTGTGTGCAAGGAGAACTACTACCGAGATGACAAAGGAAATTGCATTTCTTATGAGGAGTGTGGAGGTAAGGCTGACTTTAGTACCGGTAAAATGAGGTTTTAAAAACCGCGCGGCTAGTTGGAATTAATAAAGGAATCTACTTCTAATCTATCTACTTCTTAAACTACTGTGACCATAGATGGTATGTATGTAAAATTTTGATGCATTTATTATATTTAAGTTCAATGAATATATAAAAAAAATGCCTTATGGCATGCTGATTCCAATAAGCCCCATGGTTCTTCAATAGCCCCATATTATATTACCACATCGTCGGACTATGTAGTCCGTCTATTCCAGTCTGAGTATATATCTGAATTTTTATAAGAAGCGAATGCCATCTGGCTTCTGCATCCCAATTACTGGAAGATGCCGATACCACATTAAGGTTGGCTGTCAGACTTTTCGGGCTTCTGACTGCCCGTAAAGACCATGCCATAGGTATCGCCATAGGTATCGCCATAGGTATCGTTTTTTGATCGTGATTATACGAGATCGTCTATCAATCAAGTGCTTCTGAACGGAACCGAACTAGCACAGAACTAAAATGATAATTAAAGGCATCCTTCAAGGCTGATAGGCCAAACATCTACGGGTAGAACAAATTGTAGAGGATTGACATTCCTTGTTTGTTTTACCTGACGCCTTTCATTAATACAATCAGGAGATTCTAAAATATATTATTCATGCCCGACACATACAGGCAACTCGGTAGATACCGGTACTTTTGCTCTGTGGGGAAACCGTACATAAATAAAAACATTCTTCGGAAGTTTTATCTTACCAAGAGGACGACAACCTAGATAATAAAATGGTCACGGGGCTGGCATTAAATCAAGCATTAAACACCCTTTGGGACTTTAACACCCTTTCGGATTAGTACCCCCTTTCCAACTAACCTTATATGTAGGTATAAAATAAGGCATTCACGTCATGTCAAGTAAATTAATTTCAAATTCAAATAATAAAAAAAAAACTTAAAACTTCGCCGGGTTAATTCAAAAACCAACTATCTGCCCAACTCGTGATTTCGAGTTACTGCGTTTTGAAAGTTTGTGTCCTAAAGTTTCGTATACAATCTTATCTAAGATAGTCTATGAAATTCTAGGGCACAAACTTTCAAAACGCCATAACTCGAAGTCATGATTTGGGGAGTTAGTTGGTTTTTGAATTAACCCGGCGAAGTATTAATAATATTTTTTTATTATTTGAATTTGAAATTAATTTACTTGACATGACGGAATGCCTCATTTTATACCTACCTACAAGGTTAGTCGGAAAGGGGGGTACTAATCCGAAAGGGTGTTAAATTCCGAAAGGGTGTTTAACGCTTGATTTAACGCCAGTCCCGTGACCATTTTATCTTTTTTTGATTTTCTTCCGTGACAGGGTGTGGCGCACCCCTTGTAATCTTTTACTTTCTAGACGTTTGGACCAATCACACTATCACAGTAACATCATAAATGTGAAAGTTTGTGAAGATATTTGGATGTTTGTTTCTCAATGACACAAGCGGATTTTAATGTATTTTGGCACACTGATAGACCAAGTCCTGTATTAACACATAGAATCCCGGATGTGCATTCCCATGGGATAACATACAATGATCTTTCAATAATAAGAACACTTTAGTTCTGAACTCTGTCATTAGATGGCGCTTCTTCAAAATTGAAGTCCTTTTTGTCCAGGTACATGAAATAGCTAGTACTTCATACTAAAATAATATTGAATTTATTAGATTGAAAAATATAACCTTTTTTCCACAGGACCGCTCTGCCCATACGCGAACGAATACTACACGAAGACCATGAAGAAGTGTCCACCCAACACCTGCATCGCGCTCGTAGCCAAGTTCGCCTGCGATGAAAACCAGCCAGAGGAGCCAGGGTGTCTTTGTATGCCAGGCTACTTGAGACTTGACGAAAATTCACAATGTGTACCCATTTGTGATTGCCCACAGATGGCTAACTCACCTGATTGTTAATTACATGACCTGTCTTCATTAAAATTATGACACATGCCGTCATCAAAAATTATGACTATTATTCTTTTGGTTAAGTAATTTGTTTAATATCTTTGAGTAGTAATGTGGTTAGTATAAAATAAGAAGTAAGTATTTCTAAAACTTAATAAGCATTGACTGAAAGAAAACTCTTTTTTTTACAGAAAAGGGCACATTATAGTAGCCAGTATTCGAGTTTTGGGAGGGTTTTATACTTCGAATATGGGAGAAATAAGGGTTAGGTTTTACCGTACGGTTGTACTAAGTTCGCCATTTTTGTTACAAATGTTAGTAGATATTTCCATAGAGCAACGCGGTCGGCATCGATTGCGTTGCTCTATAGATATTTCGGATTTTGAGGCTGCGTTCACACATGCGAGATTTTATAGGCGCAAAAGCGCGCGCGCTTCTCGTACGAGTCGCTCCCTCCTCAGAAACTTTGGAATTTAATAGTTAGTGCCTTGTCTTAACGTACATTTTTTATCGATGTAAAGTACACACGCACGCTCAGCGCCCTAATAGCTATCGCGTAGTACACGCGTCGCAATCGCGCAGAGCCCGCGCCGCCTCCACCCTCCCGGCTAGAATGGCAAATGCAATTTGAGATCTATTGATGTGTCACAAGACTCAAATTATATACAACAAATTTCAAAGCGAGTTAGACGCGCGTGACGTGCGCTTAGTGGGCGCGTGTCGTGTGAACGCGCACTGAGGTGGGTTTGATGGCTTGTGATGTGACAGTTGTGACTTGACATGTCTTCATTAAAATTTATAGCCCAATTATCTTGTCTATTTTTTTTTCCCCGATCTAAAGTAATAGTGCTGGCAAATCATTAGAAATGCCTGAGGGTCAATTTGACTAGTAAAATTGTTGCCAAACGCAAACGAACCACAACCGCCAGTCAGTTTTTGTTGACGAAAACTATCTAAATGATTGGTTTTTTAACCCCCGACGCAAAAAGAGAGGGGTGTTATAGGTTTGACCGCTATGTGTGTCTGTCTGTCTGTGGCACCATAACTCTTAAACGGGTGAACCGATTTAGGTGCGGTTTTTTTTTATTTAAAAGCTGGTTTTCTAGCGGTGGTTCTCAGACATGTTTTATCAAAATCGGTTCAGCCGTTTCAGGGTCATCTGCTGTTTTGTAATTTGCGTTGGGGGTTTTTTAAATTTGTTTTAAACAGGCCGTTTCGAGATGTTTTGTTTTTTGTGTCAAACAATTTGACAGCTTTTGAAAACGAAAACTGTGAACGTTTCGGCCTTGGTTCAGTTGCAATTTATCAAGATTTATTTTAGGAGAGCTGGGCCCCTGATAATTAACCCATTTTTAAACTCCGACGCCAAAAGAGAGGTGTTATTAGTTTAAACCCAATCATTTGGTCTATCTTTGGCGCAATAACTTTTAAACCAATAAACCGATTTCATTGCAGTTTTTTTTTTTATTAAAAGCTTTTAAATCAGGATGGTTCTTAGCTATTTTGATCCGGATTCTTGACTTTGTTTGATGATACATGACTTCAGCCATATCAAGGAGGGATTTTTAAAATTCAAGTTTTATCTTTTAATGTTCTGTTCCTTGCAAGCTGAGCAAAAAAGGTAGACATTAGCATTACTCTGTCAAGTTGAAGAGAACCACTAATACATATCAAGGATACAACTTTCCTTACCATGGCCTGAAGGTCGATGGGGTCTACGGGATTCTTCTTCTTTTGTGTTAGCAGTAGCCGTACGAGAATAGCTCACGCCGCGCCGTGGTGAAAACAATAGTCAGTCAGCAAGTTGGTCGCGGAGCCGACTGCACAGGATACACCGGACCTACATATGCATCATTACTCGTGGAAGCCAGGGTAGGGCACGCATTTTTAAAAAAAATATCAATTTATATCAATACTATGGAATTAAGTACCTCTTGATCTTAACTCATTATTTTAAAATTGGTTCTACTATTCAAACGTCAACATTACAATAAATGCGCATATCCTTCATCGCTTTCTATATAGGTACAATGTGTCCGGTTATGGACTAGCGATATTCTAGGTACTTATATAGCAACTATTCTAGTACACAAATACACTACACACTGGGGTCCAATCCACTTCCCCGCTATTTGGCAGCTATTTTGCTTTTTTGTTGAGATTTTCTCTATTAAAGTTATGAAACAATGAGACCCCATTGTATCTTAATGTAAACGATAGACAATATTGTTGCCCTCCGAATAAGCCTACTTTTATCTCAGTAGGACCAAAACTTTGAGAGATATGACTTTTTTTGTACACACCTACAGAATATTTCAACAAAAAAGATGGACGTGGACGAAGAGAAAGAAGTATGTAAGGATCGTAGCACGTGGCGTTCTGCAGTTTCTGCCTACCCCCATAGGAACAAGGCGTGAGTTTATGTATGTAGGTCAAATATTAATGTCTTATTTTTTACATGTTTGGGACCAGAGTCAAATACCGAATATCTTCCTGTAATTCAGTCTTTCTCAAAGCGGGCGATAACGCCCCCTTGTGGGCGCTAGAGGCCTACGGGGGGGCGGTATATAGTGGTAAAAGTAATGTTTGCGGTTGTGATTATTAAGATATGATAAAGTAAAAAAAAATTAGGGGGCGCTAGAGAATAGTTGATTCTCAAAGTGGGCGGTAAACGAAATAAGTTTGAGAACCTCTGCTCTAATTCATTAAAATTCTCTTAATGACCAACACCGCGAATTTGCGGTGGCTTGCAATGTTTATCTATTGTGTCTAAGTTTCCGGTAACCTTTCATGACCTGACCACCATACGTAGGTATTGTACAATATTACGATGATAAAAATCTGAACAATATACTACTGTGTGTGTGTTTTTCTGTGAGATTATTATCAGCACATTTTGCCGTAGGTATCTTATCATCTCAGAAACTTATGGAAATGACCATCTTAAGTAATCAAATATGTACATGGTTTAAGTAGGCCTAATTATAAAAATGCACAGTACGGGCTTAAGGACTTCCCCGAGAACCTTTATGGCATAAATGTCTACACCAGTGCGCTTTCACGTTCATCTTGCGCTTTCAACTTTCAATTCCTCTTGCGTCAAGCTCATGCAATATTAATTGCCATTGACGCAGACAGCTTGTCGTCTACACCGGTGCGCATCGGTCAGTCGTCAGTCAACATACAATAGATGGATTAAGGAGCGGACACACTTACAACACGCCATGCCACGCGACGTTAATATAGCCTGCTCATAGGCCACATTTCATCTCGTAAAGCCACGTTTCGTCGTTTGACCAATGAACACTCGTGGGGTGGCGTCGGGTGTTATAAGTGTGCTACGGCCTTTAGCGTGCGCTAGGGTCATGCGCTTTTGTCGAACTAGTATTAAGGCATGCGCTATGGCGCTTCAGGCATGCGTCAGACGAAGACGCAAGATGAACATGAAAGCGCACTGGTGTGGACATAGCTTAACGGACTACAATTTTGACAGGTTATGCCATACTAAATTACCACTGGGTTCGGCAGCACTGTTTGTAGGTTCTTTATTAAAATAACTAGGTATTAGTTAAAATGTCTGTTTTGGAGCCGCATGTGAGAATGCAAGAAGTGTCGATGCACTATTCTATATGTACCTTTTAGTACATGTTTCTAAGCAGGCTATAAAGGAAAAATAAACTTAAAAAAAGAAACAAGAATGAAATGACTGTTGCACGTACCTAGTACTTATTATTTCTATGGATATGACTACCTACATGACTACTTCAGAGAGTAGAATTCCGTACTAAGTCGATGATTTTATTTTTATGTAGGTACTTATTAACGTTTGGGCGTTTTCATAACGTCGAGAAATCAGTGAAGAATGAAGTACACACGGCTACAGATCGAGCTATACATTTCCAGTATAAGCTGATCTCGCATTGTATAGGATTTCCTTACAGTGAGATTTTAGTGTAAACTGGGTTTGTATAGCTTGATGTGTAGCCGTGTGTACAAGATAGGCTACCAAATTCCAGCTTTATCGATTAATATTAGCATTCACATCAGTGTTTCGGTTCCAATCTCCTTCTCCAGTGTGGCGAAAGTCTTATACGCAGTAGTGGACTGCAACTTAAAGTCGATAGATTATGCCCGCGTCTGCGTGGATTTCAGAATTAAAGGAAGCGCCATCTATTGACAAAGTTCGTAACTATACTGTTGTTATTAAAGGCCTATTCAAACCTAAGCGGTTATTCGCTACCGTCTGCGGTAGAGAAAACCGAGTGGGTATGCGGTAATATTACTGTTCACACCAAAGCGGATTTCGCGATCCTTGTGGGTAGAAGCCATGTTGCAAACGCATCCTTTCGCTAAGGAATATCGTGCGTAACTGTTGTCATGTCAACCCCGCTTGCGGAGTGAGGGGCGGGATGCATGCCGCTGCTCGGCTGCTCCCGCGCCGCGTTGACTGGCGGAATCTGTTTCGCCCAACAAGCGAAACAAT